>CM077011.1:5000000-10000000 GCA_039090855.1 Macrothele yani | reverse complement strand
TAAGGTCCACGTCTCTGCACCATACGTAAGCACTGGAAGGATGCATTGATCAAACACTTTTCTTTTAAGACATAATGACATATTGCGCTTGAAAATTATGCTGTTTCTTCCAAAAGCTCTCCAGGCAAGTTTTGTACGCCGATTAATTTCTTAATCAATGTGACCCTCACTTGATATCTGCTGTCCAAGATAAACGTACGTGTCTGTTATCTCCAGCTTTTCTCCATCAATCGATAAATCTTCATTTCTTGTAAAAGCATTGTACATCACTTTTGTCTTCTGAAAGTTCATTTTTAATCCCACTTCTTTACTCTTGTCAGCAAGTTCCTGGATCATACTCTGTAGCTCTGATGGGGTAGTTGCAAAAATGACTATGTCATCAGCAAAACGAAGGTGGGTTAGATAATCTCCATTAATCTTTATCCCTTTGTTTTCCCAGTGCAGTGATTGAAAGACATTTTCCAATGTGGCATTAAAGAGCTTCGGAGATATGGTGTCACCTTGTCTCACTCCTTTTCCAATTTTTACGTGTGTTGTATTTTCAAACAGCCGAATCTTTGCACTTGCATTTTCATAGATGTTATTAATAATATTAATGTATGCATCTTCAATACCGCAGGATTTCAGAGCCATTGCAACTGCTGATGGTTTCACCGAATCAAAGGCTTTTTCATAATCGATAAAAGCCATGCACAATGGAAGTTCATATTCCCTCGCTCTTTCAATTAGTTCTCTCAGTACGTGGATATGATCTATTGTGCTGTAGCCACTCCTGAATCCAGCTTGTTCTCTCGGTTGAGCCATGTCCAGTGTTACCTTCAAGCGGTGTGAAAGAACTTTAGTGAAGATTTTATAAACCACTGATAGGAGGCTGATAGGTCTGTAGTTCCTGAGATCCTCAATGTCACCTTTTTTATGTAGCAAGATCATTGTAGCGTTGTTCCAATCCTCAGGAATTTTCCCTTCATTAAGGCATCGAGTGAAAATTTAGTACTGTTTCGATTTCTCCACTTGCTTCTTGTATGATGTCTACAGTAATTCCATCTTCTCCTGGAGCTTTTCCCCGCTTCATGTTCTTGATTGCATGTGCAACTTCTGCTGGAAGGACTGGAAGAACTCTGGTACTGGTACCTTTCATGATGTCTGGAGTACATGTATCATCCCTTTCATATAATTTGGAGTAGAAATCTTTCACTCTTGTCAAAATTTCGCCTCTATTTCTTGTTACAGAACCATCTTCTTTTCTCAGTGCCATAATCTGTTTTTTTCCCTTACTGAGATGTCCCTTTGCTATCTTTAGGCTTTGGTTGTTTTCAATTGCTTTCCTTACTAGTTCACAGTTAAATTTCCTTACGTCTTCAGTGATACTTTTTCGTACTGTCTTGCATAGCTCTATATATTCCACTTTGGAAGTCACATCTTCTTTAGTTGTCCTCATCACTCTTCTTTTTTGCATCAACATTTTGGTTTTTCCTGATAATTTGTTCACATGCAATTTGTTCTTAGACCCAGCTAATTTTGTTGCTGTTTCCATACGAGCTTTGGTTACTTTTCTGTTAGCTTCAGAAATATCCACTTCTTCCGATGTTAAGCCTTCTAAAGCAGAGAAGTATATATACAAATAAAATGTTGACCTCACTAGGATATCACAGGTGTAATATAATTTTTATGGGCAGAAAGTTTTGCTGTCTGATATCCATTAACAACTTATTGAAGTGTATTGGAAAGCCTAATGTCATATCAACATTTTGTGGAATCATATTGAAAGTTTGCAGATGGTAGGGATACACTGTATCATAGGTTAATTGCAGTGGGTATCCAAGGAACTCCTAAGTGGAAATTCAACAGCACAAATTGAAGAAACTAATCCTCACACCCAGTTATTTTAATTTCTTTCCAGTGTTGAAATATTATTACAAAGAATGTTGCATCACAAATGCATATACAAAAATTGCTGTGAGAACATATCTTCAGCAAGAGGAACATGCATTCTAACATGGAGAGAAGAAACAAACTCATAAAAATGTAGCAACAAACTTTGAATACTTTTAATAACTATGTTGAAAAATATTGTACAAATGGATAATTTTTCTTTTGTACATCTATTTCAAAGAATGAAATATACTGCTTTTGAAATATAGGTTTGTAGTCTACTTTTTGATCAATTTATATGTATTATTACAGTTAAAAACTTAAATTTATTAGCATTTATTCTCTTTACTCAGAGATATTTTGAAGTTTTTATTAGTTGAAGAATTCACTTCCTTCTTCTCAGAGTATTTTATTTTTTTACAGATCCTGTTGGCTTTTATGGGACTATCATAGCAACCATTATCAATGCTTCACTTCACTCCATATTAATTTTTGGCAGAACACATCGCATGCTTTACTTCACCGTGTATTAGTTGTTGACATCAATTGCAATTTAAAGATTGTTGAAAGACCCTGGATTCATTATGTTGCAACATTTCAATAAAATGCTTCCAATGTTCTTGAATCCTATTTGTTGTCATTAAACCAAACATATTGAGTATAGGACTTTTGGTTTTGGCGGGTTCACTGATTGAACCTTTCTCCTCAATGTGGTGGGTTTCTTTTATGTCTTCTGCTGATATGAGGCTTGTAATCCAAACTTTGAATTTGACTTCACAGCAGTTTGTATTTACAGATTTTGAGTTAATGCAGAGTGATTGACAGCTAATAAAAGCATTCTCACTACAAAATAGCGATCTTATGTTTTTACCATATGTTCAAAAACTCATCTTTCACTAATTTTCCATGCTGTTTTACATGCCAGTCATTATTTGTTGACCCAATCCATGGCCATGGGATTTCAGATGTAAAAAGATTTACCACAGTTTCTTCCTCATTAATCAAATCAAAGATTCTACATGAAACCAAGCATTTTCCACTTACTTTTTTTTTCCGCTTTTTGTTTCCACATTAGATGGTCACCATTTATTACATATACTGATTTTTAGTGCAGAATTTTAAGGAAAAGGAAAACTATTGTGGACTCTGATCAGTTCAAAAGGAAAACTATTGTAGACTATTCTAGTCTGTACATATTTTAATGCAGATTGTTTCTATTGTATTAAAATGAAAAAAACAAAACAAAAAGTAAAGTTACAATTGCAGCACACTTGCAAGCATTTTATATGCATCAATTGTCTATTTTTGGGAAAAGTTCTGCTCAGAATTCAGTGTTTTTCCTTCACTTCAAGTTATGATGTATTATTCTGCAACAGCAGAGAGTCTACTGATGTGATTAATCTTACAAGTTGTCTGCCAGATATCTGGGAGACAACTTGCAGGATTAATTGGAGCTCTTTGTTAAGAAATATTGATGTTACTGGATTTCACCTTCTCTTTCAATGGATGTAGTGCCTGCTATACTTATTTTTATTGCGCCATTGCATTCATTGACTGCCGCTTTTTAATTTGATTTGCTGTTGTTTGTCATGTGTTTTGTGGTTGTGTGATCATCGTCCTATTCTTTGTACTATCAGAATATACAAGTTTATAATCATGCAGAAGAACCACATTTGTTCTTGATGATTCTCTTGATTTATAGGGGTCCTTTGTTCTCACAGATGTGTTTCAGCTCATTAAAGCAAGTGTTTGTATTGAATTTCATTTTCTATTTTCATATACAGTATACATATAGCTGCTTAGTTTCCATGGCTGAGCCTTGGAAACTAAACAGCTCCAAAAACTGCTTAAAGATTGTACTAGTGAGGAGCCCTCAGATTATTTCAAGCCACTTTTTAACCAAAACTGAATTAGTTTAAGAATAACTGTCAGATCCATTAGATCAAATTGAATATATATATATTAGCAGTCATTAAAACCATTTGCAACTTGGTTGAAAAAGTTCAACTTTGTTAGTTTTAAATTTTTTTAACTCCTAGCATTCTCATGGTTATGTTTTTTTTCTAGATTACTCTTCTCATCAGAATTTGCCATTTTTTTCATCTGTGAGTAGCTGGATAATTACATATTGTATAATGCCTGATATGATATCATGTGATGAATGATATTTTTTTTCACCCCCACAGGGCACTACATTTTTGGAGATTCGGCAGAAGATCCGGATGATGGGCAAAATAGCCATTTAGTGTACCACTTGTCTGGCCCAGATATGGACAAGTTTCAAATTGATCAAGAGACAGGTGTTGTGCTTTTAAATGAAAATCTTCACAACAAAACTGATGGCTACGAGGTAGAAGTCCATGTGTCTGACAGTGGATTATTGCCTTTACGCTCTAGCGCACAATTATTAGTGAAACTGTATCCAGCTCACTTGTTTCCATTTTTTCTGTCTGGATTGCAAAACTTTGTGCTTTCAGAAACAACAAAGGACAAACTAGTGACAACTATTTCAGCTACTTCACAAAGATATGGACGAGAAAGCAAGATAACCTACCGAGTCTCTGGTGGTAACATAAGAAACTGCTTCACTGTTGGAACTAATTCTGGAGAATTGAAGGCCTCAGGCAATTTAGACTATGAAAGTGTAATAAAATATGAATTATGGGTTGAGGCTCGAGACAATGGCTTTCCACCACTATCATCAGCAATAAAGTTAGAGATTCAAATTACTGATGTCAATGACAATGCTCCTTCATTTGATAAAGATGTTTTTAATGTCACAGTTGGTGAAGAATTGTATCCACCAGTGCTAGTAACTTCCGTGAAAGCTGTGGATCCTGATAGTGGAATGAATGGTGACGTTCAATATTACTTTAGCTCTTTTGCCTCAGAATCCCTCTTCAGCATAGATAGCAAAACAGGAGAGATATATACAAAAGCAAAGTTAGATCGTGAAGAGAAAGAATCTCATACTTTGGTGGTCAAAGCTGTCGATCAAGGCATACCACAGTTAACCAGCACTGCCACTGTGCTTGTCACCTTACTTGATAAAAATGACAATCCCCCTCGTTTTACTCGACTTTTTAGCGTCAATGTTACTGAGAATGCTCCTGTTGGCACCTTTGTGATTCAAGTCACCTCGTCTGACCGAGATATTGGTGAGAATGCAAATGCAACATATACGTTCACCGAGAACCCTGGTGAGAAGTTTCACATTGATGCTATCACAGGCAATGTTACCATAGCTGGAAAGATTGACAGAGAATTGAGAGAGGAGTATCTAGTAAAGGTTGCTGCTGTTGATGGTGCCTGGCATGCAGAGACACTACTAACTGTTTCCGTACAGGATGTTAATGATAATGCTCCAGAATTCAGTAAAAGCCACTATGTTTTTATGGTGCCTGAACTCCAACCACTGTTTTCCTTTGTGGGACAAGTTAATGCTGTTGACAGTGACAAGCGGGGGCCCAACTCAGCTGTTTCATACTACTTAAAAACAGTGTCAGAATTCTTTCACCTGAATTCTTCATCTGGGGAAATTGTTAATAAAAAATTTCTAAATTACAAGCAGACCAAGAAAGGCTCATCCCCTATTAACCAGCACTTCTTAAAAATCATTGCAGTTGATCACGGATGGCCTCCTATGTCATCAGAGGTTTTAGTCACAATTACTGTGGTGGATACAAACAACTACCAGCCCCAGTTTACACAAAGCCATTATTTCACACCAGTCACAGAGGATTCTTCAGTTGGACTTTCTGTTATTAGAGTGTTTGCTGAGGATAATTTGGATGAAGGCATTAATGCAGAAGTACAGTACAGAAATACTGGAGGGAATGGCACTCGATACTTCAGTGTTAATGAAATTTCAGGTATGTACTTCAAATTTTATATAATTTTGCATTTTCTGATATTCACTTTGGTTTTATGTATGAAGAATGTTAAGTGCATGCATATTTCATTTTTATGTGTACAGATAATAATACATGTAATAGAAAAAATATGTATATAAGACTGGATATATACAGAATGAAACTTCAGTAGGTAAATTCGGTCATGGCAACAGAAACCAGCATGGAAATACTCTCGTAGAATTTGCAGAAGCAGAAGGGTTTTTCATCATTAACTCATTTTTCAAGAAAAAGCTGCAAAGGAAGTGGACATGGAGGCATCCCAATGGATTGACAAGTGAAATTGATTTTATTATGTGTAACAAGAAATTTGTCATGGAAGACTGCAGTGTGCTAAACAAGTTCAACACAGGTAGTGACCATAGAATGGTACGATGTAAGATGCACCTCAACGCTAAACTCGAGCGTGGCAAGCTCATAAAACAAACAAAGTGTATTGACATGACCAACCTTAAGAAACATCATAATAGCTTCAAATTGGAACTGAGGAACAGATTCTCTGCTCTAGAAGGTCTAATGTCGGAAGAAGTGGACATCTCTGAAGTTAACAGAAAACTAACCAAGGCTCTTATGGAAACAGCGACAAAAATAGCTGGTACTAAGAACAAGTTGCATACAAACAAATTATCAGGAAAAACCAAAATTCTGATGAAAAAAAGAAGAGAGGCGAGGACAACTAAAGGAGATGTGACTTCCAAAGTGGAATATATAGAGCTATGCAAGATGGTACGAAAAAGTATCACTGAAGATGTAAGGAAATTCAACTGTGAACTAGTGAAGAAAGCAATTGAAAACAACCATAGCCTGAAGAGAGCAAAGGGGCATCTGAGTAAGGGAAGAAAACAGATTATGGCTCTGAGAAAAAAAGATGGTTCTATAACAAGAAATAGAGGTGAAATTTTGACAAGAGTGAAAGATTTTTACTCAAAACTGTATGAAAGGGATGATACATGTACTCCAGACATTACGAAAGGTACCAGTACCAGAGTTCTTCCAGTCCTCCCAGGAGAAGATGGAATTACCGTAGACATCATACAAGAAGCAAGTGGAGAAATTGAAACAGTACTCGCCCAAGTTTTCACTCGATGCCTTAATGAAGGGAAGATTCCTGATTATTGGGAAAAAGCTACAATGATCCTGCTACATAAAAAAGGTGACATTGAGGATCTCAGGAACTACAGACCTATCAGCCTCCTATCAGTGGTTTATAAAATCTTCACTAAAGTTCTTTCACAACGCTTGAAGGTAACACTGGACATGGCTCAACCGAGAGAACAAGCTGGATTCAGGAGTAGCTACAGCACTATAGATCATATCCATGTACTGAGAGAACTAATTGGAAGAGAAAGGGAATGTGAACTTCCATTATGCATGGCTTTTATCGATTATGAAAAGTCCTTTCATTTGGTGAAACCATCAGCAGTTACAATGGCTTTGAAATCCTGCTGTATTGAAAATGCATACATTAAAATTATTAATAAAATCTATGAAAATGCAAATGCAAAGATTCGGCTATTGGAGAATACAGCACCCATAAAAATTGGAAAGGGAGTGAGACAAGGTATATCTCCTAAACTCTTAATGCCACATTGGAAAATGTCTTTCAATCACTGAACTGGAAA
This sequence comes from Macrothele yani, assembly GCA_039090855.1. Taxonomy (NCBI): domain Eukaryota; kingdom Metazoa; phylum Arthropoda; class Arachnida; order Araneae; family Macrothelidae; genus Macrothele; species Macrothele yani. Next base: position 9,992,595 of record CM077011.1, on the reverse strand, counting down.
AACAAAGGGAGGGATAAAGATTAATGGAGATTATCTAACTCACCTTCATTTTGCTGATGACGTAGTCATTTTTGGGACAAGAGTAAAGAAGTGGGATTAAAAATGAACTTTCAGAAGACAAAAGTGATGTTCAATGCTTTTACAAAAAATGAAGATTTATCGATTGATAGAGAAAAGCTGGAGATAATCAATACCTACATTTATCTTGGACAGCAGATATCAAGTGAGGGTCACATTGATGAAGAAATTAATCAGCATACAAAACTTGCCTGGAGAGCTTTTGGAAGAAACAGCATAATTTTCAAGAGCAGTATGCCGCTATGTCTTAAAAGAAAAGTGTTTGATCAATGCATCCTTCCAGTGCTTACGTATGGTGCAGAGACGTGGACCTTAACTAAAAGAGACATACAAAGACTGCAGACAACTCAAAGTAGCATGGAGAGATGCATGCTTGTTGTAACCAGGAGAGATAAGAAGAGGAACTTGTGGATCAGAAAAATGACAAGAGTGGAAGACATCATGATCAGAGTAAAGTCTCTGAAATTACAATGGGCTGGACATATTGCCAGATGGACAGCTGAAATTTTAGATTGGATTCCAAGGAACAGGAAAAGACCCAGGAGAAGACCACATGTGAGATGGGTGGATAAAATTCGAAAGTATGTGGGAGTAACATGGAGGAGACTGGCACAAGACAGACCGCTGTGGAAGAAACTTGGGGAGACCTTCATCCAACAGTGGATTGATAATGGTTGACAATGATGATGATATACTTGTATATTATGACACAGTTATACAGTTATATATGTGCAATTTTTTTCCAAAAGACGGACCCTTAGCGAACAAGTTCAGTTCAGGTTTCGTGAGAATACCAAAAATTTCAAAAAAGCAACAACAAACATCTACATTAAAATTTTGTGTTATAAATTTCAATGCATTCTGTCTTTTCTACCTGAACTGTAGTATATATAAACAAGTTTGTAAAATCATGCAATGCATTGATTGTAATACGCTTTCCAACATACCAGAAATCATTACTCAAGTTATGAGAATAATGGCTGTGGAATAAATCTTGGTCCTGTGCCCTGACCTTTGATCCTATTTTGATGATATTCAACAGAACCGGTTCAGTATACCTCCGAAATAACATGATAAAGTTTTGTTGCAATCGAAGCATTTTTACGTAAGTTATGATGCATAAGTGCTATGGAATAGATCCCGCTCCTGTGTCCTAACCTTTGACCCCATTTCGCCCATTTTCAATAGAATTCGTCCCCAGGCAGGCCCCTACAACATACTAACATTTCATCCAAATCGAAGCATTTTTACGTAAGTTATGACGCATAATGTTGATGGAAGTGATTCCGCTCCTATGTCCTGACCTTTGACCCCATTTCGCCCATTTTCAATAGGGTTTGTCGCCAGGTGGTCCCCTACCACACACTAAAATTTCATCGAAATCGAACCTTTTTTACGTTAGTTATGACGCATAACTGCAGTGGAATGGATTGCACTCCTATGTACTGATTTTTGACCCCATTTCGTTCACTTTCAATAGGGTTCCTTCCCAGGTGATCCCCTACCAGATACTAAAATTTCATCGAAATCGAACGATTGTTACGTAATGAGGCAGATGGGAATCGCGACCTTCTGCTCGCAAGAGTGTGACGTCATAAAACTTTAATAGGATCCACACACAACGCGTGACATAATGAGACAGATGGCATGACCGCGTGCCAACATTCTCAAATGTGAGATTGTGACGTCATAAGATTTCTAAGCATTGGTAACATTAATCGAACAACGCCATGACACTAAAAACGTTATAATTCGGGGTGGTTATTTAACCCACTAAACAAATTCTCCTAAAGTCGAGATCAAGCTAAATCGATTTCTAGTTCCAGAAAACGGTAGGTTAACGACTTTCATCAAAATTCTTAGAGCCGTTTTCAAAGTAAAATGTACATACAAGAATTGCTACTTTAAGGTGGACGTCAAATAATCCTATACTTCCAATGGAAAAACTTCTGTACACATTTTCTTCACAATTAATGCGTTCCCAAGGATGAAAATTTGAACATCGATTAAAATAGCTTCATTTCATAACTTGGAATACTTAATATTTTCTAAACCATAACCGTAATTATGCAATCCAACATTTATTTGTCCACTGACGTCATCAAAGTACAGGTCGCGCCATCATTTTTCTGGTTTCAACACCACCAAAGGAAGCATTATTGTTTTTTTAATATAATTATGCTTATGTTTTAGAAAATGTTAAGTATTCCAAGTTATAGTATGAGGTTATTTGAATCGGTGTTCAAATTTTCATCCTTGGGAACACAATAATTGTGAAGGAAATGTGTACAGAAGGTTTTCCATTGGAAATATAGGAAGCAAAATTACTTGATGTCCACCTTAATAGTGTGGGATAAGGGCGATGGAATGGATCCCTATCCTATGTCCTGACCTTTGACTCCATTTGTCCCATTTTCAATAGGGTTCCTCTCTAGGTGGTCCCCTACCACATACTAAAATTTCATTGAAATCGAACCATTTTTACGCACGTTATGACGCATAAGGGCAATGGAATGCATTTTGCTCCTATGTCCTGACCTTTGACCCCACTTCACCCATTTTCAAAAGGGTTCATTCCCAGGTGGTCTTCTACAATATACTAAAATTTCATCGACATCAAACCATATTTAGGGACGTTGTGACGCATAAGGGCAATGGAATGGATCCCGCTCCTATGCCGTGATCTTTGACCCCACTTCACCCATTTTCAATAGGGTTCATTCCCAGGTGGTCCCTTACAATATGCTAAAATTTTATCGACATTGAACCATATTTACGTAAGTTATGACGCATAAAGGCAATGGAATGGATCCCGCTCCTATGCCGTGACCTTTGACCCCATTTCGTCCATTTTCAATAGGATTCGTCCCCAGGTGATCCCCTACCAGATACTAAAATTTCATCGAAATCGAACCGTTTTTATGCGAGTTATCATGCCGACAGACAGACAGACGGACGGACAAAGCTCGAGCATATACGCTTCCTCAATCTACAGTTGGAAAGCGTAAAAAAGAGCCACTGAAACTAAAAATGAACTATAAAACTCCTTACCAAAACTGTAATTCTACCTGAACTGTTATTTATTCGAAGAACCGCTGAAACTAAAAATGAACTGTAAAACTCCTTACCAGAATTGTAATCCCTCTGAAAAATAGCAACAGTAACATAAATCCTTCCACAAAACAAACCTCCCTTGACACAATAAACATTCATAAAGAGTCACAGTCAAGACTCAAATCCAAATCGGAATATCGAACTCCAAGTGTGTTCAGAAAATCTCACACAGTTGGAGTTTGATACTTTGAAAAACAATTTTCATCCGTTTAATTTTATTTTTGTAATCTCTTATCTACTTACAATCTGCATTCATCCTTCAAGATTAGATTTTGTAACACTACACCATGAAATATCTTTGGATTAACCACTTCTTAGGGCCACACTTGAAACTTCTTTCCTCCGAGTAGCCCCGGAGACTCATAACATCTATTCTTTACATCCCCTAAAAACATTTGTCCGACATTGCTAAATATTGGATTACTTCAGAATGTGCCTAGGAAAGAGCAGTTAAATTTGTTCACTGAGATTTTCTGAACACATTTGGAGTTTGATATTACGATTTGGATTTGGGTCTTAACCGTGGCTCTTTATGAATGTTTACATTTGTGTCAAGGGAGGTTTAGTGGAAGGATTTATGTTACTGTTTTTATTTTTCATTTGGATTACACAATTCTAGTAAGGAATTTTATGGTTAATTTTTAGTTTCAGTGGTTCTTCTTTGTATAAATAACAGTTCAGGTAGAATTACAGTTTTGGTAAGGAGTTTTATAGTTCATTTTTAGTTTTAGTGGCTCTTTTCTGTGTATACTACAGTTCAGGTAGGGAAGGCAGAATGCATTGAAATTTATAACACAAAATTCTAATGTGGATGTCTGTTATTGCGTTTTTTGAGATTTTTGGCACTCTCACAAAACCTAAACTGAATCTGTTTACTCAGGGCCTCTGGACTTTACCTGAAGAGTGATCCAGGGGTCCTGAGTGTGTATTTATAATAATTTACTTAACATTGTTTTGTCATTTTATAATTTCTTTTATTGTGCTTTTCTTCATCTGGGAGTCATAAGGCCCTAGTTGTTTTATGAGGGTTGGTTGCCTGTGTGTTAATATTCTTTTGCATACACTATCTACATCTATTACCTGCAGCACAGTGTGGTTTTGTTGTAGTTTATATTACATGAGTAGTATATTATATATATGCATTGGAATTTATAACACAAAATCTTATGTCTCAAAATGTTCTTTATCATTATAAAAAGATGTATAAAACATCATTATTTCCTCACAGAAACTTTGACCGTACAGATAACTAAAAAATCATTGAGATGTCACTTTAATACACCATTGCTATTCATGAAATAGCTTGTGCAATATTTACTGTCTCAACCAGATTCTGCACCTCAGCCACAGTACTGTTTAAAATAGAGAAGTAGTAGTTTAAGGAAAAGACATACAAGTAATAAGTAATTGGCTGACTTAATGTCTTTGCATTCCATGATAATTCTCAGTAGCATGTAGCATCAGAATGATCAGCATATGTTATTTACATCGTATGGCGGAAATTTCAGTGGCCCCATTTGAGTTTGCATGGAAAACAGTAAAATTCAAAGAACCTCATAATACCAAAGAAGAATATTTGAAGCCAACTGTCAAGGCTGCAGACAATACTCTCTGTAGACAGGAAGCAGTAAACAGAAAATGGATCAGTACCACTCTTGAAATTGGTATTCCCACAGAATGCACCAATTTTTATATGTACAGATTTGTTAATGCACTCTCTGGCCACATTTGTTCCAGTAATACTGAGAAACAAGCAAAATATCAACCTCTCACAAATAAGTAGTCATTGTCAAAAATTCAGATGTTAAATATGAATTTTTCTCTGTTTGAAAACTAAACATATAACATCTCATAAAAACTGTGAAAGCATGGAAATGCATTATGAACTGCTTAAGATTATTACTTTACTCAGATTCATATGATTCCAATCAGTATGCAAAATGAAAGAGGCAGAGTGCTAGTTCATTAAGCTTAATGCTTCTTTAAACGTAAAACTTCTGTATTATAAGATTTCTTTAGAAGTCTATTTCATGTACTGTAGTTCCTTTTACCATTAAAAGTGTGAATAAAGTATTCATTCACAGGATAAATATGTGGGGAGGAAATGCAATTTCCGCATTTAATGCATAAGCGCTAGTATTGATAAATCTGTGGCATTAAAAATGTTCTTTTACTGAATTTTTGGCAATTAAAATAATGAATTATTTGTGAGATTTGATCTGAATTTAATGAAATTTTAGAATGCTTACAAGGGCAGGCTGTAAAGTTTTACCTTCATTGCTACATTTGGGACAAGAGAGGTGAAATCCAGATAAAACCAGTTTTAGACAGTCACGTGAGTTTCCCCCTCTACCTTACTGGAAAGGGTTACATCAGCTTCACACAGTTCGTATCTGAAGCAGTGAGCCATCATTGAACTTACCAGCTGGAAAAGTTGCTGCTATCCACATTCATTGAAGATTGAAAGCTGCTTATGACGATCAGTGTCTTGATGTGAGTTATGTGAGATGATGAATAAAGCAATGTAGAGATGAAAAAGTGGGGAAAGTAAATTTGAGTGACAAACTGAGAAAGGGGAGGTCTACAGCAGACCAGTTTAGTCAACAGTGTGTTGAAGAAATGATCCGAGAAAACCATCGCATGAAGCAAAAACATATTGCATCTGAACTAGGCACAAAGAAAGGATATGACACATTGTCAGTTTTCTTTGATTTCGAAAAGTTTGTGTTTTGTAAATATATTGCACATGCTGTCTGATGAGATGAAGGCTGAATGAACGCAATTGTGGCCAACTGGTCAGAGGTCTGGGTCCCAGTTTCTGACTAGGCTGTGCTTGTCTTACAGCACTTGCTCTGTCCCTTCTTTGGAACTAATAGCTCTAAATTAGAGATGGGTGACTGATTATATCTCTCAGAGTTGCTCATTTTGGTCATTAAACCCTAAACTAGAAAAAAAAAAAACACTGGAGACTTTTAGCAGAAGTCTAGGCTATAGGTTTAGGACAGTTCATTCCTCACAGGGAAAGGGAGAATTTAAAATAAAAATACATTCGTCCTGTTGATGACGAGCGAAACGCTCTTCAAAACTATGGCCGATGTATAATAAACATTTAATTGTGGTAAACGTTGGTATTTTTATTTTATCTCAACACAAGTTTGTAGTCATAAATATATAAGGGGAGGATTTGTTGGTTCAGCAAGGATCTGTTATGAAATACTGCTGATTGATGAAGGTGAAGTACTACTATGACCTGGTCTTAACTGGGAGGTTCTAAATATGCATTTGGGATGATCTGATTAATGTTCACACCACTATTGTATATGAGAGGATCTGCAAAAAACAGGAGCAGTGTCCATTACAATGCATGCAACTGTGGCTGTAGACAATGGCCACAATTGGGAGGAGCTTGTATTTGGGGTGTCTGTTAAGGGAGTTTTACTGTATTTATGTGTGTATATTTGTAATATATGTGTACATATATCTCTTCCTTTTTTTTTAAATTTTTCTGTTAACATGCAATTCAGTTATAATAGTGTTGTTGGCTTTGTATTAGTTAGATGTACTAACAAGCAGTTTAATGCAAGCATTTCAATATCCTATCTTTTTTTTTTTCAAGGATGGATTACTATCAGGAATACACTACTGGGCCTAAAAGGTCAAGCATTGACTTTGGAGGTAGAGGCTCATGATTTAGGTGTTCCTCCAAGAAGCACAACTGCCCTTGCTGTATTCACAGTCACAGGAGAAAATAATTTTAGTCCACTGTTTTCAGCATTGAGCTACCAAGTTATAATATCTGAAGCTGAACCAGTTGGCTCAGTTATCATTTCAATTACAGCAACTGATGCAGATGAAGGTTGGTGTTAAATAGATTTGTTATCATTATTATATTATTTTGAAGAGTTAATGCTTCCTAAGTAAATTTATAGAAGTTTTCAAGAAAGTATAACTTTCATTTATTACTTGTACAATATGATTTGGAAGTAGTTTTTATAATAAATTTTTTTTATGAGAGAGACAGTTTTTTACATATTATATACGAACTATTATAGTAAAACAGGAAATACTGTGCATAGAAAGCATAATGACACACATCACATTTACAAATCTCTGAGATACTTTTATATAAAAGAAGACTCCTCTGATTCATATATGTATTGCTGTGTGTATTTATGTTCACAAAAAAAGAAATGTTTTTCAAACTATTTTCAAGTAGTTGCAGCAAAACTACTTTTTTAAGATGTAGTTGTAATGAAACTACTTTTTACAAAAAGCAGCTTTATTGATAGTAAACTACTTTTTTGAAATTGCAACTGTGGCTAACTACTTTTGAAAAGTAGTTTTCCCAGCACTGATGATGACAATGGAAATGTTTAATAAGATCAACAGAATGTATGTCTTGATTGTAGGGTTGCTCTACTTGTACAACCAGTGAGTGTAGAACACCATGCTCAGTAATGTAATATAATTGAAGTTATCAAATGTTGTTACTTCTAGCATTATTTTTGAAATGTTTCATGAGCAGCAAACTTTACTTTTTCAATTTTATAAGACATGGTTTTCACAAAAGGTTTGGAAAATGTACATGGGATTTGCAAGAAGTACATTAAGGTAAAAATGCATTTTTTAAAATGGTATCTGGTGCATTTCGTACTGTTGATTTAAATCTTTTAGCATTTCTTGCTTTCATTTCATAAATTTTAGTAATGGCAAATATCCAAATCATGCATTTAGACTGATATGGTTCTATTTGGTACAAAAAAATGTGTAAACTAATACCTAGAATGAGTCCACATGTCCAGTAAATCAGTGTATGCTTGTGCTGGTAGGTGTCATGATATTCCCATTCATGTGCTGATTCAGTGGCAGGACATTTCACTCTTTTGAATCTTATGCCAGCTGCTGACAGTGTAACAATTTCTTTTTCTAATGGTAGTTTCATTTGATTAAACATAGCATTTGCATTCAGAAACTTTGAATGAGTGCTCATAGTCCTTGGTTTAGGTTCAAATCCATGGGAAGGACGTAAATGTTAGATTTGTCTTTCCCATTTTTAGCTGTCAGAGTCTGTGAAGTTGTAGTGGGCAACTCCTATAGCCTTAGATGCTTGTAGGGGCTGTTAAATGCATGACAATAAATTAAAAAATAAAAGTGAATGAATTGAAAATTGTTTACAGAGCCTTTGTGCTGTTCATAAGTTTTCAGGTGGTTCCACCTCATCAAAGAAACATATGTGAATTCATAAACAGCAATGAGCATCCTCAATGTCCTTCAGTAAATGACATTTTGATAGCTCGTGTGCTACTCGGTGGAAGCTGATTTAAAACTAAGCATCGGAGAAATGGCTGATGACTAGGAATTTCTTTTGGCTTATGCCATTCTATTTTGCCAAATATTAGGAATAAATTACAGGGTTCATATGCTTCCTGAAATTTAAGAAGAACTTGAATGTGCCTTTTGCTCTTTATTTTTCTCTTCAGACTCCTAGAAAGGTCCTTAAATTTAATCTGACGCCTGTAAAGAAAATTTTTACTGTTTGAAATTACTGTGGTCTTCTCTAATGCAAAAGACCACAACAGTCCAAATGCTACAGATTCTCTGCAGTTATTATAGAAATCATTGATTTGCTATAGAGAACAGGAAACTGAATGTACCCCAGAAATTGAAAATCTAAATGAAATGATATTATTCAGCATCCACATAATGTTTATTTTCATGTTTCTTACATTTACTGAGCATTTTTGGGATTGTTTATTGGATGTTTTTAATATCATGACACTTCTTCAATGTTTTATCAATAATTTTTTGGATATCCTAATGCCATCCATTAGACAGAAATGTTTAGAACTTCATTGTTTGAAAAGTCACAGTATTACTATAACCATTCAAAAGTTTATGTGCCTACAATTACTTTAATGAGAGTAATAAGAACCTTACCTTTGCTAGAAGGTCTGTTCTCATTTGAAAAATATTCATTTCTCTGCACGTTTTTTTCCCTTTTTGAGTTCTACAGTTGGTTTGGGCTTCTGGTGTGGCAGTTTTATGTTGTCTTTAGCTCCTTCTTTATTTGACAGAATGAGTAATTCTTTGCAGAGGCGTGGTGTATGAATGAGGTAGAGATTTGTTCAGAGGAATGAAAGAATGGTATAGAGGGCAATGAGATGAGTTTGTGTAAATAATTGTGTATTAGTTTTTAATTTTTTAGTTAGATGTTTTTGGTTTTTGTAAATAAGAAGTTAGTTTATGTTAGTGAATGTTCACGCATGAGGGTTTACGGAATAGCAAGTTTTATAAGTCAATTAAACTACAGGTTAGGGTTATATAAACGTCAGTGAGATAATAGGTTTTTAAGTCAAATAGAGGTTCTTAGACCACGTATCATTGCCGCAGTATGGATAAAAGAATTACTCATTCTGTCAAATAAATAAGCTGAAGACAACATAAAACTGCCTCACCAGAAGCCCAAACCTACTGTAGAACTCAAAAAGGGTAAAAAGCGTGCAGAGAAATGTATATTTTTCAAATGAGAACAGACCTTCTAGCAAAGGTAAGGTTCTTTTTACTCTCATTAATGTTTGGAACTGTTAAAAATTATTGTTCTGAAAGGGATGAGAATACTCAACGATTTTCAGAATTTCAAATTTTTCTGGCCAAGCCACATTTTTTTTTTCTCTTCTCTTTCTTTTCCTAATTGTATTCATATGCTTTTCATGTTTGATATCTTTAGTAATACCAAAAAAGTGTGGCTTCATATTTTTTGTGAACTTTTTGTAATCAGATGGACATTTTCCTAATACTATAACAGTCTCTTCTTAAAAACCAATAAGTAGAGCAAACATTTCTGTCCCCATCCCCTTTTTAAAGCGAAATTAAATTTCAAAATCAGTACTTGATATGTTCGTGGTGGAATCTGAGCCACCATGACACATAAAATTGTTTTCACTGCAGAGTGAGCATTGCAATACTAATTTTTGATATTTAATTTTGCTTAAAACATGTTGGCCAGCATTTTTTGTCCATTGTTTAAAGTGAAACAATGTTCCAAAATGCTACTGCATGTTCACTGCCCAGAAAAAATGACTTAAACAAGGAACAAAAGACAGTGACAGAGGGTTGAAGTTCCAATTTTGAACTTTACATTTTTGGAAACGGAAAATGCTTGCTCTTTATGGCTGATGATATAGCAAGAAGTGTCTTAAGCAATGGGAAACTGTGCATTTTTAAAGAAATTAAACTTTATAAAGTTTTAAAATGTTCTGATATTGTTTTCAACTTCTGGAAAACTCCATAAAAACTCCTTAAATGGACTTCCAAGAATCAATACAAACACTGAAATTACTGTCTTTGGCTTTACTCTGCTGGAAATGAATTAAAGCATCTTCCACAAATGGAATATTTTCAGCAAGATGTAGATCATCAAAGTTTGTTCAACAGTAAATAACCTGGCTGGAAACAGCAGGTTTCACCCAACAGTGCAACAATAACCATAGAATTAAGTGAGAATGCACAGAGTTTTGTATAGTAATAAAATTCATTATCATGAAACACAATCTTCAACCTTCTATTTGTCTTTGATATGTTCATGATGTTTTTGTCTTTGGCTCTACAAAAGAACCAACCAAGAATCCCTAATAGAAAAGATTTCCTTGAAATTCCCATCAATAAAATTTACCATCAATGAAGAATCACTGCTAGGCATTGACTTCCTGGACATTCACCTGACATAACAGGAGAATCATCTCAACAGATTCTTATCCTACTCTCCCACTACTCACAGATTTTCTGCTTTAAAAACTTATATTGATCATGCCAGGATTATCTCCAACAGTGAATCATTCTCCAAAGAGCTGTTTTCAAGAAAGCATTCAAACGTTGTTTACCAAGGACTGCAATTCAGAACCCCCTCACCAAATCCCATTTATTTGGATCTCTGTACTAAAATCTGACAACAGTTCCTGCACCTTCAATTCCCATTGTAGTTCTGGCAACCTGTCCTCTAATGATTCAGTTGATCACAGGTGATCAAAGCTGTAGAACGATCGAAAGCTTCTACTTGATGAATTTTATTACTATGTGTAACTCTGTATGTTCTCACTTAATTAGAACTATGGTTATACAGCGAAACTTCCATTGATGGACACATCTTAATAGCGGACATCTCTCTATAATGGATAATTTTTTATTCCCTTGCAGAAATACATGGCTTCTTATGAGGCATTCACTTCTTAATAGCGGACATTCTAAGTAACAGACGCGAACACACTTAAAGTACAATATAACAGACAATTCGCTTTCTGTTCTAGGAATTCCTAGGGGGTGTGATTTGCCCAATCTCACAACATTTTTCCTTTTTGTTATTTTACCCTTCCTCATTTTCTATCTTAACAGTTTTGTTCCCGAGGCCTAGTAAATTTCAAGGTGCTAAGTGCTATGTACCCAGAATAAGTGGCCGAAATCACTGAAAAAAAGGATTAGCATTCGTACTAACCAGACAGTCCGACCCTCTCTTTGCATACATACATCTGACGAGGAGAAACTACCTTCTAGCTCCTCAGGTGCTCCCAATGGGGTGAGACCTCAGAAATGGGGAGCAGCTTCCAGTAGAGCTGAGACGGGCTGTTGAATATTTACTGTGGTTCGGGCACAGGCTCTTAGAGAGAGGGAGAGCGAGAGAATTTTGTTTATGTATAAATGGGATTTTGTATGATTTAGCAAATGAGACACTTTTTAGTTGGTAAAGGGAATTCTTCGGCAACTGATTCTGATTGGAGAGCACGCATTCGAGATGGCTATTTATTCTGGGCTTGGGTAGAAAAGTACATGGGCAGTGCATTGGTGTGTTTCTGCAGAGAAGAAGCTTTTTTCCAGAACTATAGATATTGGATAGTTGATAGCTTGCCGATGATAATTTACCCCCTATCTCCACACAGTAGCCCCCTGCTAATTCTATTTAGCAACGTACATATTTCAGCACATTATGGCGCGATAACATTAGCATTATTTGAGCAATATACAATTGCAGCACCGTATAATAATTTTGGATGGCCGGTCGCCCAAAGCACTCAGATGGAAACGAACAGTCAAAGAAAATCGTACAGTTACACTGTAAAAATAGATAGAGGTCCCTTCCCCACTCCCTATTTGAGAAATACATTGGTTAATTGCAGGAGGAGGAGGGAATGCAAGTGTGGAAAAGAAGATATTTTTTATTAATGGTTGAACAGGTTAGACAGTTTTCAGGCTCATTCGGGCCCGGGTTCTATCTTTCAATATAAAATTCGGGCTCGGGTGGACTCAGGCTGATATACCATGAGCTCCAACGGGCTCGGGCTCCGAAAATTGAGCCCGAACTCAGCTCTAGCGCGCAGGGCCAGCTGATTCGGGAAAGGTAATCGAATTGAAACACATGCAAACAAAATTTAGGTGTAGGTGGAAGGGACTCACCTTTTGTTGTATGGTAAGGCCAAGGTCAGTGCACAGGGATCAATTTCAAGTCCAGATTACTAGAAATCACATTTGTTTGCATTAATCATGTAGGTTTTTCTCATCAAGTGAGCTGTGAAGTGAAGATTTCTCAAACGTCGATTTTAAAATGTTGCACAAACGTAAGCGCTTGGCTCTAAAAGAAAAAGTTGAAATAATGGAGCTGAGTGAAAAGGAAAGATTAAGTGTACAAGTTTTAGAATATAAACTGGGCATTGGAAAAACGCAAGTGAGCAAAATCTTGAAATCTTTGCAAGATTGTAATGGCAACCAAAAAATTAAGAGAGCTTTCCATAAAACTCATGGTTTAGCTGTGGATACTCTTACCTATGAACGGTTTTGCCGCGCTAGAGCCAACAACATTCCTTTATCAGGAACTTGAATTCATCAGATGGCTTTGGAAATCACAAATGAATTAGGATTCACAGAATTCAAAGCTTCAGACGGCTGGCTAGAAATTTATTTAGAGAACAAAATTTCACAAGAATGTAATAGACAAACAAAAATACTTGATTATTTTGTTCCTTAGGTTTTGATGGATATTTTTTAATAAAGGTTAGTACAAGTTTGCTGTATGTATTGTATTAACATACTTATACCGTATTTACTTATCTTTTAAACCGCTTTCATGTTATAAATATCGCATGCTGTCATAAAGCATGATTTTCCCAATAGCGGACACTTCTAAATAACAGACAGTTTTTCTTTCCCCTTCGATGTCCACTATTCAGAAGTTTTACTGTAGTAACCTATTGAGCTGCAAAAGGAAAATCATTTGTCTCTAGCTTTTGGCTTGCTTGAATATGTAGAAACCATTAAATCATCCTCCACATTCATGCAAATTTTTTCCTTTCTCAAAAGCTTAAAAAAATAATGAAATGCAATAGGTTTGTTGATGTGAAAATGTGCAAACAAAATTCAGTGTAGGGAGTAAGTTTTCACAATTCCAAAAACTGAGTTTGTGGGTGTGTTTTCATTCATAAAGCAAATGTTTGAATAAGTATTTATATCCATGCAGAAAGAATCCACTTCAGATGAGAACAGTGTTTTGTGAGTTAACCATCCCTTGTTTCATAGCATCAACTGAGATAGTTTTTGATCAGCCATTGTAAAAGCTTAGTATATCCTGTATTTTAACAAATACCACCACTCTTCAAAATTCCCATTGCTAGCGAAACAGAAAACAAAAATCCACTTTTACTGATGTCTGGTTTTAAACTTCATTCACTTTGCTTTATTAAGCTTCGTGGAATTTAATAATCAGTAGTTTGTTTTTTAGCTTTTATATTTGTTATTCAATATCACACAGTTTATTCTCTGAGACTATGTTTCTCATTTCTGACTCATTTAATCATTTATTCTATCATTTTGTACTGCTTAGATGATGCAATGTCAGATGTTTTAAATAAAGATGAGTAATTATGTTGGATCATAAAAAAAATGTCATGCTATGTTCTTCTCATCTCATATGCCAAATCTATATTTGCACAGAATAGGAATTCTAATATAAAGTATTTTCTGTACTGTGTTGGGCTATGTGTACATATTTAAGCAATGAAATGACATTGATCTATCTGATCAAATCATTGTTGAATGATTAACAAAGAAAACAAAAGGAACTGAAGTTCCCAGGATATCTCTATATTTGTATTTTCTTGTGCTGACCATGTAATAATTGCTATGAAAATGTAAAAGACAAGTTGTAAATTGTAAAATATCAGCTGTAACAATTTTTTTATTCATTCATTTTTTAAATGCATTTTTTATTTTTATTTTAACAGGGTTGAATGGAAAGATTGTTTACAATATTACCAGTGGAGACAAAGACAAGAATTTTGCCATTGATGAAAATCATGGAGCCATTTCAGTGATAAAAGCACTAGATTATGAACAACAAAATGTTTATCACTTAAATATATCAATCACTGATAGTGGATTTCATAGCAGAGAATCTAGTGCTGTTTTAACAGTCCTCATAACAGATGTGAATGATAATCCACCACTGTTTAATTCTTCAGAATTCCATGTCAGTATTGAAGAAAATCTTCCTCCAGGAGTAACAGTGACTCAACTTACTGCTGTTGATAAGGATTCTAATCGCAATGCTATCATACAATATTCAATTGTTGATGATGCTGCTAAAGAGTACTTTTCCATTGAAAGCAGTAGTGGTGTTATATTATCAAAGGTGTCATTTGATTTTGAAAAGGAGAATATTTATACCTTTGAAGTTATAGCTAATAATCCAGGTACTAAATTTTTCTCAACTGCTAAAGTAGCTGTACATATCTCTGGCCAGAATGAATACTATCCCAAGTTCCTTCAACCAATGTTCCAATTTACTGTGAGCGAATCTTCTAAAGCTGGTACAACAGTTGGCAAGGTACTGGCAACTGACGAAGATGAAGGTCCTGATGGCAAGGTTTTCTTCTTGCTTGTAGGTAGAAGCAACCAACAAGGATTTCACATTGATACCGAGTCTGGTGTTATTACAGTTGCTCGTAAACTTGACCGAGAATCACAGTCCCGTGTTGTGCTTACTGTGATGGCTAAAAATGAAGGTAGTATTAGGGGGAATGATACAGATGAAGCTCATTTAGTCATTACCATTGAAGATGGAAATGACCCTCCATTATTTGCCAAATCTTTACACACTGCTCACATCAGTGAAGATGCATCTATTGGATCATCAGTTCTTATGCTTGTTGCACATGATACTGATATTCAACCCAATAACAGTCATTTTTCATATTCTATTATTGGTGGCTCTGTTGAAGCCTTCACCATAGATCCTCAGTCTGGGTTGTTGCAGTCAGCTATGCAGTTAGATAGGGAGGAACTTGATGAATACAACTTAATAATTGCTGCAGTGGATAGTGGAAGCCCTCCCCAGACAGGCACAACCATAGTACAAATAATTGTTGATGATGTTAATGACAATGGGCCATTTTTTGATGAGGAGAGTGTTATGGGTTATGTACCTGAAAATGAACCAAGTTATACCAGTGTAATGGTTTTGAAAGCTGAAGATCCTGATTTACCTCCTAATGGAGGCCCATTCATGTACTTCCTAACAGGTGGACACCATAAGGATTTGTTTGAGTTGGATCGTCATACTGGCTTGCTAAAGACTACTGCTACATTAGATAGAGAAAGTATTTCTGAAGCTGAACTCATTGTGGAAGTGTATGATAATGGTTCTCCTCAAATGAAATCAGAACATGCGATTCAAGTTTTTGTTTCTGACAAAAATGACTGTCCATCGTCCCCAAGAGCTCTTTCAGTTTTTGTATGGACCTTTGAAAGATCTTTTCCTGGAGGAAAGATTGCAGATGTTCGTCCTCTGGATCCTGACATTGTTGGAAACTATCACTGTGCCATTTTAAAAGGAAGCACTTCTTTGTTTTCTATTCCACAAAACTGTGATCTTTTTATTTCAAGTGTGAATAATCCCCGTAATTACACATTAACTGTTGCAGGTAGTGACGGTAAACACCCTAATGTCACATCCACCGTTCGCATAGAATTCATGAGTTTTTCTAATGAATCCATTGCAAATAGTCTGGTAATTCAGATTCCAAATACCACATCGAGTGATTTTGTCAGTGTTAAATATGAACGATTTCAAAAACTTTAAATCAAATTTTCAAGGAAGCAGGGCAGCCAGTATTATACAGTATAGCAACATCTTCTGCAGGAAGTGTCGAGTTAACACTAGCTGTTCGTCAAGGTCACCAGTATCTTCCTACAGCAGACATTCTCTCAGTACTAGCAAAACATGAATCACTGTTTCAAGAAATTGTTCCAAATGCCATACTTGGATACAATCCCTGTTTAAATAATCCATGTAAAAATTCAGGCACGTGCATGCAGTTTCTGCAACTGCAGAACAAAATGTCAATAACTGATTCGCCATCTTTAGTTATTGCAGCGCCAGCTGTTCAACAGAAATTCACCTGCATTTGTGAACGGGGTTTTTCAGGCTTGCTGTGTCAATATCAGGAAGACCCATGTTCACCCAACCCTTGTCTGTCTGGTGGAATTTGCCATCCAGAAGACAATGATTTCCGGTGTATCTGTGCACAGAAATTAAAAGGGAAAATTTGTGATATTCCAAGTACATCCAGCTGTGCGAGCTTCCCATGCAAGAATGGTGGCACTTGTAAGGACGATCCCAATGGATCATTTTTTTGTATCTGCCGACCAGGATTTCGTGGAACTGTTTGTGAACACACAACTGACAACTGTCGTCCAAATCGCTGCCTGAATGGAGGCATCTGTATCAGCAATAAACATAGTTATCACTGCATTTGTGAAGACAGTTTCTATGGGCGACATTGTGAGCATGCCACTTATGGCTTTCACCCCTATTCTTTTATGGCTTTTCCAGCTTTGGATACATCAACCAATGACATTTCTGTTATATTTGCAACAAACAAGAAAAATTCGCTTCTTGTCTACAATCATGGTCAACAAACAGGTGGACGCTCAGACTTTTTTGCCCTGGAAATAGTGGAAGGGCACCCTTTTTCTCATTTGGTGGAGCCAGAACAGCCATTGCTGTTTTGCAAATTAAAAGTTCTGTGGCAGATGGAAAATGGTACAAGATCACAGCTATTAGGAATGGAAAAGTTGCCTCCTTATCTGTTGTAAGCTGCACCAAAAATGGAGTGATCTGTGACTCTTGTTCACCTGACAACTCTTCCTGTTCAGTCTCATTGAATGGCCATACTGGGTAAGTACAAGGTTTCACTTTAATGTTCTGTCATTCTTTGTCCATCTTTATAGATTCATCACCTTTGATAAGTCATATAAATGTATTCATCCTTGTGTTCAAGCACAAAATTAAAAATGTGTTGAACCATTTGTCATATTCTGCAAATGTATGATTTACATCCTGTCACTTAGTTTCTGCTAGTTGTCTGTGCAATCATTAAAGAAACAACTTACTGATATTCTAGATACAGCATGGGCAATAAATTTTCACTTTAAGTCACACATGGGGCTAATTGATCTGTCAGCAGATTAACCATGCTCATTGTAAAACTAAATAAAAATTAAACTTTGTGTGAAAAATGTCATTATGCATATGCAGGTGACACTGGCTGTGAACAACACAGACATTTAGTTTTTTTTTTTTTTTTTTTTTTTTTACATTAATCATCATATCAATACTGTAATCAGGTTACAAGAATAACCTAAAATATTTTAAAAACATGCAATATTTAACTGTATAACATAAATAAGACAATAAACTTGCCAAATAAGCTACTCTACTTATTTTTTTTTTCTGACGTCGACGACATTTTTATTTTGTCTAAATTAAAACAAGAAGAACTTGAAATATTGAAGAATAAATTTACGACTTGTTACCCAGAGATTGAATTAACTCTGGAATTTGAACAAGATGAAAAAATTTCCTTCTTAGATATCGAACTAATAAAAAAATACTTAAATTTTGAATACAGAGTTTTTAGAAATCCAACCTATGTACCTATAATGATCCCATATCAATCAGAACACCCAGAAACTCATAAAGTAAATGGTATTAGGAATTGGGTAAAACAAGCCTTCACACATTCCTCAAATAGAAAATACAGAGAAGAAGAAATCCAATGGATTATTAACAACCAAACAATATGGATATGACACAAAAACAGTTAAAAAGTTGATTTTTGAATACAAAAAAAAATTAAAAGAGTCTAGTCAAAACATCCCAAAAAAGAAATACAAATTTGCAGGTTCTTTCCCTTTTATTAGAGGACTAAGTGAATTTTTTTTTAAGATTAATGAAGAAACAACATTATTTTTGGTCATTCTGTTCAGAATATTGGTGACTTAATTATAAGGAAAAATATAACAATAGTATACTACAATCAGCAGGCATATATGAAATTCCTATTGTTTCACAGAGTTCTGGGGACCACATTTCTTACATTGGCATCACAAAAAATAGATTAATAAAAAGATTACATCAACATACAGTATAAAGAACTAGAACAAAAAAGAAGAAAAAACTGCACTTATCCAACACTGCATTAAACATTAACAATATCCTGATTTTGAAAATATTAAATTACTAACCACCCACACAACTGCAATACATCTTCATTCCTCACACAATCAGATCGTGTCTTGCCACAAACCCCACGTAAGTAACGCATTTCTCCAGCACACAAACGACTCCTATGTTTCTTCTGCAGTACCCAGGTTTCACTGCCATACATCAGAGTAGGAACAATTACTGTTTCATACACAGCCATGCGGGACTCTCTAGAGAACCCATCATTCCTGTGAAAACCTCCCAGAACAGCTATGACTTTCAAAGAAGAATTCACTCGCCTACTGATTTCACCATCCAACTTGTTCTCTCTGTCAAACATGCTTCCTAAATACACAAACTCACTCACCTGTATTGCAGTTGTGTGATGTAAAGCAAAATGTTGTTAGCAAGGTGGAGACCAATATGCTTTGGTGGTTTGGCCATGTTGAAAGAATGAGTGATGAAATGCTTACTAAGAAAATATTTTCAGCCCAAGTGGCAGGAAGGGAAGGCAGAGGAATGCCAAGGAAGACATGGGTGGATCAGATTCAGGAGTGTCTGCATGAGAAAAAGATTATGAGTATGAAGTATTAAAGATCTTATGTACGGCATGTAATGGATATCAGTGAAGCACGAGTTGTATGTCAAGATCGCTGTAAATGGCGAAGTTTGATACAACAACAATAAGTAAAAATATCTGGAAGTTTGTTATTTCTTTTTGGAGCTAACCTCTGAATCTCAGAAAACAGCTTAGTGATATGTATGTATGTATGTATGTACTAACCACCCACACAAACGAAAAAGAATTAAGGATTTCCAAAAGCGTTATAATTGAACAAAAAAGATAAAATATGCAACTTACAAGACCCCACCACACTAGATACAGCCTGGAAATCAATTATAAAAAAAGAAAAAATCCATAAAAAAATACAAAAAAAAGAACATTACAAAAAATTACACCATTAAATAAAGGATTAAAAATAATACACCTGTTTCTACAAACAAATAATAATAGCCCAAAAATATCTACGCAAAAATGAAAAATTAATTATACTTACGACTGATACCTACCAACTCATCCAATAGATGGCAACACATGAGAAACAAATCACCTAACACATTCATGGCTGCAAACCTTCCCTTCGATTCCTGACATGCAACTCCAAGACTACACACACGTGAGGAACCCTCGTGTAGAAGTAGAGAGGCCCGACGATGGTAGTATGAAATTACCAAAAGCGCTCGCCGTAATGTGGTGACGACGAACCCCTTGTGAGACGTCTCCTGACCTGATGAGTATAACTCTTTCTACTAAAATCTTGTAACTAATAGTAAATTTAAAATGTTTGATTGTGCAAATGAATGAATGTAGAACTGAAAATATATAACCTAATTGTTTTATATCTAAAATTTTTTTTATAACTAACCAAAAACCCGTAACATAAAAGACCTTTCGGGCCGGGAGCACGTGCCTCACAGGGCAACAACGTGCAAAATACTTTGACAATATCAGGTAAACAATACCTTAGATATTATGTATTTTTAATCAAAAGCACGTTTATAGCATAAGACAACCCTTAAGGTTGCCTCATGAATTGAATATTTCGTAATTCCTTGAATAGGAATTACAAAACATTTGGGTATCATGTATATTTTTACTGACTTCTTTCAGGCTGCATTTTTCGCTGCAATCCTAACTTAATTATCAATTTAAAAACATCTATGAATGTAATTTTGTCTTAAGTTTTTTGAATCTATATATGTACAACGCATTTAAAAAACTGACTACAACCACGATTACACTAACGGCCACGTGGTTGGTAAAACATTGCAATGTTTAACAAAATCTGAACTGTTACATGTTTGTCTGGATATTTTGATATTTCTTTAATAATTTTGGTGCAAAGATTTCAAAATTGCTGCTGTTTTTGTCATAGCACCAATAGTTTAGCCACAATTTATGCTACTCCAAAATCTATGCAGTTGTATAATGTACGGCGTGTATTACAATGCATTAGGCAATAGGACTGTCCTAAGAGAGTGCAAATCGTGAATACGATCAATGCCCAGCATGAATTGAAACAATTAAAGGCAAGAAGTATATCTGCCCTAAAAAGTAACTTTGGATTGCCTTTGTCTCTTATGAACACTACTAGCATGGTGTACCCAAATTCCAGATGTAGTCTCCCATCTTCCTTGATATCTGTGTTCCATATTTTGCGTGTCTTGATGAAACCTCTCACCATGTTCATTACTCACTGCTCCCAAGTTTTCTCTGAAAAAGACAGAATGTGAGTCCAAGTAATGAAGTTTCACTAACATTTAACACCCCATTCTACTGAAATTGTCTACTAAATTCTCCACAAGCTTCTTGTAGCTGGTGCTCTTAATATTTCCAAAAAAATCAGTCACAACAAGGTGGAATGACTGTGAAGCATCCTTTTTGGCATCAGTCATTTTGCTCTAATTCTTCTGATGTCAGCAAATTGCTTTTATCTGTGGCCTCACAACTGTACCACATTTGCTTTTGCATCCGAGATATTTGAGAACATTGAGCGAATGAACTTGAATGTTTATTCATCAGGATTCAGTGCTTTCACAAACTGCTTTGCTAGTCCCAACTTGATATGCAGCAGGGGTAACAAGATTTTCTGTGCTGGAACAAATGCATTGTGTATGACATTCTGTGTACCAGCTTGCAAATAAACTCTCATAGGCCATTCTTTTGTTTTACAATGTTTGCTGACTGCTCTGCTGTCCCACAAGCAAAGGAAACAAGGATACTTTGTAAAGCCAGATTGCAGGCCCAAAAGGAACCTAATTGTCTTAAAATTAGCACAGACATCCCAATTGTATTCATGATATTTGATTTTTTCTAGAAGCTTGACATTGGTGTAGTGTTCTTTCAAGTGCATGAAGTATGCTACTGGAATTGAAGGGTATATATTTCCATTGTAAGCTGGGGAGAGCTTACAACCTCTTGTCATGGCCATGTTTACCCTGTAAGAAAGGTGAATGACAGTGTATTAATAAAAACACAAAATTTTAGATAACTAAAATGTTTTAATGATACATAAAAAAAACAACTAAGACCATCATTGAAATCAGCATCTCTGAATTGTATAAGAAACATTAAAAAATAAACATAAAAAAATTCATCTATCTGGTGTAGACATCTTCCTGAAAACATCTATCATGGTTGACAGGTGAATGGGAACATTGGAGTCATTCTCATTCACATGTAAGTGTAGTATATATAGTTCATTCCTATTGTGGTGCCATCTATCAATCTGATAAATTTATTTTTATAACTTTTTTTTTTTTTTTTTTGCTCAAATGCTATTTTTAATCAGTTCTTCCCAGTTCCAGGGGTATTCTAGCACATTTGGATCATTTTTGTTGCAGACTGTTTTTTTTTAAACTAGGGGATGCACCTCTAGGCTCGCTACGCTCATTTCCAGAGTAGCGCTCGGGCCCTGCAGCCCGATCTCCTAGTATATCACATGAAATAAAAACTGGAAAATTCATATAAATTTCAATTTTTATTGCATGTCTAAACAAATAAGGCTTGTTATTCCGAAATTTTAGAGTTTTTTTTTACTGTCGTTAATTTTTGAAATGTCGGACTTTTGTTGTTTGAACTTATAGCACTTACTAAATTTACCACTAAGGAAAACAAAAGTGGTTCAAAAAGCATTTCCATAAAGCGTTATGCTAAACCGTTAAGGTGGACGTCAAGTAATTTTACTTCCTATACTTCCAATGGAAAAACTTTTGTACACATTTCCTTCACAATTATTGTGTTCCCAAGGATGAAAATTTGAACATTGATTAAAATAACTTACTTGGAATACTTAATATTTTCTAAAACATAACCATAATTATATAAAAAATCAATAACTTTTCCTTTGGTGGTGTTGGAACCAGAAAAAAGATGGTGCGACCTGTACTTTGATGATGTCAGTAGACAAACAAATGTTGGATTACATAAATATGGTGATGTTTTAGGAAATATTAAGTATTCCAAGTTATAAAATGAAGCTATTTTAATCGATGTTCAAATTTTCATCCTTGGGAATGCATTAATTGTCCAGAAAAAAGATGGCACGATCTGTTCTTTGATGACATCAGTAAACAAACAAATGTTAGATTGCATAATTATAGTTATGTTTTAGAAGATATTGAGTATTCCAAGTTATAAAATGAAGCTATTTTAATCGATGTTCAAATTTTCATCCTTGGGAACGCATTAATTGTGAAGGAAATGTGTACAGAAGTTTTTTCATTGGAAGTATAGGAAGCAAAATTACTTGACGTCCACCTTAAACAACTGAGATAGCTTTACCAACAAAACATATGCATAACAAATTCTCTGCGTCACCATGGTAGTAGGTCACGAGACCAGAACGTTCCTCTGTGGTTATCGTGGAGACAGACAAGCCGTTCGTTTCTTTCCTTTCTGTCTTTAAAAAATGCTTAAAAATCAGAAAATGACTCTTTCTTAATTTTTTTTTTTTTTTTTTTTTGTAAAAAAGGGCCGATAGTTGTAAGTTTATGCTGTAAAAATTGCAAGGCATTGTAATATATAGTTTGCCATATATCCGTTTTTTTTAATGGATCCCATCGTGAAATAGAGAGTTTTGTGAAATTTAGAAATTTAATTTCTCATAAACTAAATCGAAATTCAAAAAAAGGACTATGATTTGCAAAAATTCGGTCATGGCACCACATGCCTACAAAGTTTTGTGGTTCTGTTGCTGTTAGTGTGTCCGAAGCGCGACCTGATAGCACTTTTTTGCTTACCTTAACTTAGAAATACAATAGCTCTTGAAGTTTTGCTAGAATCGAGAAACGGTTTATTTCAGCGTGTTCTCCAAACAATTCTCTACAAACGATGTAAATTTCATATTTTGTGTTCAATACGTTTTGCGTTGTGAGCTAGGAAAGCAAGAGTGCTGCAAAATTTCTAAAACAGCGGCAGTTACTTTTTTTAGAATAGAGATATGTTTTTCAGTGCAGACAGATTCAGAAATTCTTAGTTATTTTTTCAGAATTAATTGAAGTCAATAGTTTTAAACTTGGCAATAATTGATGACATGGCTATTCCTAGACTTAATGAGCTACAAAATCTCAAAATTATGGGATTTTAATAAGGAATAAAAGGTTGTTTATAAGTCAAAATTTTGGATAGTACCCCTACCTTTCCTCAGGACTACAGCCATAATAGTTGTAGTCAGTCATGAGGTAAATTCTGACCTTTCAAATCATTTATTGTTGTTCCTCTTCTTCTCTCTATTTTTAGTCCTTCTGCCAGTTTTCTTTTTAAAAAGTGCTATTGATGTGTAAGAATTTCTACAGTGAAACAAAGCATTTTATGTCCTGTATTTTGAACATGTCTGTCCAAACCTCTTCTGTTTCTCATATTTTTTAATTGCAGCATTATGTTCTCTCTCTCTGCCAATCTGGTTTTAAGCTTGCTTCCTGTCTCTCCCACATAGCTGAGACCTCACTCACATTTTATGTTGTAGACCACACCTTCCTGTAAAAGGATGATTTCTTCTTTTTGCTTAATTTTGAAAAGTTGTTGCTAATTTTATTATTTTGTAATTTTGGAGCCAGTCTGACCGGAAACTTCTTACTAATCCTCTAAAGTTTTTCCAATTTTGGAGAGATTGTCTTTTGGAATTCCTAGTGGAAAATATTTGGCTAAAAAATAGTCTTTCATAACTAAAGCAAAAAAGAACTTGCAGGAATATATGAAATATTGATTTTTCTTTAAAATATAACTATTTTCAACTCAGTGGCAAATTTTACAGGGAAAAATTTAGATTTGCAATGGTCTCACTGGTAGAAATTTTTCTTACAAATTATTACGTACAAAAACTAGAGGAAAAGGTTGAATTACACTTCAATCTTCAGTCTTTATGCAAGATATGTAGATGATATTACTTTCATTTTAGACAACTAAAATGTCTCTCTTCCATATGACATACTGAACTTGTTCAGCTCTCTGGATGAATATTTGAAATTATCCCTAGAGATGCAAAAAGATAATCAGCTCAATTTTTTGGACTGGCCATTAATAGTAAAAGAAGAAACAATTGAAATGTGCTTATATAAAAACACCTACCAACAATAATAAAATGTTAGACTATCATTCAAATCATCCGGATTATATAAGAACAAATGTCGCCACTCAATTTTTGGAAAAAATAAATGTAAATTCTTCAGATTTTTTTTTTAAATGCTCAAAAGGTGAAATTAAAAGAAGTTTTGGAAGAAAATAATTACCCTTCTCTAGTAATCACCTAAGTGCTTGTTAAAAAGAAAAGAATCAGAAGTCAAAAACTAAGTTTCAATTAACTAGAAAAATTACTTACCAAAAAGGACTGTTTGAAAAACTTCCGCAGATGTTTAAAGTCTGCATGTAAATTGAAACTGATACTGTTTGTAATATTAAAATTCAAAAATTTAAATATTTACACTTAAATAACACATTCTGACAGTCAGAAAATTATTATGTGCACGCCAAATTTTCATTGTATACATTGCATGTTAGGATGGGCCTTATTTTTGAAGTTTCGAATTTCGTTTCTCCCAACTGTTCAAAATGTTTCATCATGTGAGAAAATAAATCAGTTAATTTTTTTTTCAAATCGGATTAGATTTAGAGGTCGCTACCAGGGTCAAAAGTCTTACCATATTACTCATTACATGAATCTGTATGGTAATTGTATTGCGCCCCAGATGGCACTGACAGTCTCCCACCAGCTGGCAATACAGTCAAAAACATGTTGTACTAGGTGACCACAAGGTGGCACTGCAGTCAAACTACCAGGTGGTGCTGTAGCAAATGTAGCATTATCCAACTGAGTCAGTTAGGGGCTGACTTGCACAGAGTGGATGTATATTTTAGAGCTCTAATAGGAACGGTTTTGCAATTCTAGCAATTTGCAACATAGTATTAAAGGGCATCAAACACGTGTAAAACTTATGAAATTTCTATTTGTACTAAAAGTATAGAAGTATGGTTAATTGGCTAAATTTCGTCATTGCTTCATCCTTCAAAGCTTCTGGCCATTAGTGAGGTAATGGCATTATTTTTTCATCATAAACTGGATTTGAAACAAACTGTTAGGGAATCTCCCGAATCAACTGCGTGTGATATTTTAGAGATGTGGGGAAAAGGCTCGAATTCATACTAATTGAAAAGATCGTATTGTTGAGAAAGTTGAAATTTTTTTTAAAGAATTGCAAGGGCTGAAAAAGAATAAAGAAAATAAAGTGAAGTGTTTAGATGCTTTGATTAAGAAGGAAAATTTTGGAAAGAAAAGTTGAAAGATCTTTTTGATATAGAGCATGCTAAAGCTTTAGAAATGTTCACAATTGAAGAAGATTAATTGTTTCTTATGGCTGAACGAGAGAAAGGATGAGGAAAATTTAGGAAGTGTTGACTCAGTACTAGCAAAAAAAAAAAAAAAAAAAAAAGAGAGAGAGAGAGAGAGAGAGAATTTGAAAAAATGGGAACAACATTTCAGAAAAAGGAAACAGGTGGAATATGAATAGATAAGATCCAGGGAGGATAAGGTTATTCGTTTTTCTTCATCTGATTTGGATTCTGAAGAAAAAGAATGCCCTTGCACTGTTCCTGAAGAGCCTTCCACTTCATTAGAGAAACCCATTAAAACAGGAAGAAAACAAGTACTGGATAGTAATTTATCTGCTAGTCTTGATGTTGCAAAGGTAAGCAATCGACAGGCAGCTTTAAACCTGACCCCTTCAATACGAAATCATGGACTAAATCCATCTCTTTACAATGTAAACGTAAATTTAATTTGCCATGAAAGAGTGAAACACCGTCAAAGTATTGCAAACAGCTTAAAGGAACAATTCACTGCTGAGGTCCTTTTAATTATTCATTGGGAAAGCAAATTGCTTGAAGATATAGTTGGATCCGAAACTGCTGACCGTCTTACCATTTTGGTATCTGGAGTTGGTGTAGATATTAGGGGTACCAAAATTATTGTCAGGAAAAGGAGAAATGATTGCATCGGCTGTGTATGATACAGCAGAAAAGTGGGGAATTTGTGATAAAGTGAAGTGTATTAGCGTTGATACAATAGTAACAAACACAGGAATGGAGTCTCGGACTTCTTGGTTTTGAATTTAAGTAATGAAGTACTACTGTTGCTATTTTGGGTCTGTGTTATTAATTAATGCAGTAGTTTTGTATTATAAGTCAATTGTATATTGTTAACAGTTGTATATTATTAACCAAAATGCATACTGTGTTTTATATCTACGTTTATAAATCTTAAAACCTTATGAAACTACATCTCATACTATTCCATTGTACTAACTTCATCTCTTACCCAACTGGTACTGCAAAGGTGGTAGCGACCCCTAAAATTATCTTAATATTCATAAAAAATTCAACAAATTATTTTTTTGATATATTGAACACGTTTATGGGTTGGGAAGAAACAAATCCCCCCCATTTTAAGGCCCCTAATCATGTGTTATCTAAGTGTAAATATGAAATTTTAATTTTTGAATTTTGATGTTGAAAATAGCATTAATTTTAATATGCATGGAGCTTTTTAACATTTGCACAAGGGAATTGGTGACTTCAAAGGATTAGTTTTATGTACTGAGTATGGATTTTATGGTATTTTTTAAGTAAGTTCATTCCTTAAAATATTGTGTTATTCAAAGTTTGTTTATATAGTGAAAGTCAAAATTTTGTCTATTGTTATTTTCTTCTTAACTTTGGTGTTCTGTATTTATTTAATATTCTGAGAGAGATTTCTGCCATGTCGATATGTTCCAAGGTCTGTTGTCAAATAATAATAATAAAATTTCACATCAACTGCATGTCTTAAAACATGTGTATCTGGTGACTAGAAATGTGTGATAAAAGATTAAATCAATTCACAACACTACAGTATTATTCATCAGTTGTAACTCCTTGTAGGAATAAAACTTTTTCTTCGTCTTTTTTAGCACGTCTTTTGTAAAAAAAGATCATGCTTCTGTTATCGGTTTGTCCGTCCGTCTATCTGTTCCCACGATATCTCTGCAAATATTAGTCCGATTTGAAAAATTCTTTTTGCATTGGGAAGCTTAAAATATGCAAATGATGATCCTTCATTTCGATTTTTTTTACAATGTACAATTTCGCCGGTAGAGGCCGTAAATGCAGATGATGTTGAATTCAAAAATACGTTTTATTCCACATATTTGCTTCTAAACATCCGATTGAAAATTTTTTTTATCTTTTGGTTCCATTTATATCGAAGAGTATTTTAGATATAGTTGCTTTTTCAAATTATGCATAGATTTTCCGCTAGGGGGCGTAAAACTAAATTACCTTTTCCTCGATAACTCTTCTTCTAAAACTCCGATTTGAAATTTTTTTTCTTCAGCGGATACATCTCCTGATGGAAAATCTTTGCATATTCAAATTTTTGGTAAATAATACTTTGGCCACCAGGGGGCGTAAGTGTTAATTTTTGCTTCTGATGTATTTGCCGTAAAATCTGAGCTTCTAAAATATCGATTGAAAAAATTCTTTCGTGGACTGATGCCACTCACATTGATAAACCTTTTCAGAAAATATTTTCTTCTTAAAATATTACACAGTTTCTCCGCCAGAGGGCGTAGATATACATCTTATTTTTGTCAATATCTCTACTTCTAGGATTCCGATTTGAAAAATTCCTTCTTTGTTGGATAGTGTTTTCCGTGTGACATGTTTTTCATATAATTTCAAAATTCTCAAGTAATTCATAGACTTTCCGCTAGTGGGCATAGCAGTAAATTGCGTTTCCCCCTATATCTCTGCTTCTGAATCTCCGATTTGAAAAATTCTTTCTGCACTGGATACAGCTTCTGATGGGAAATCATTTGCACATAATTTCTAATTTTTGTAAAAAAATAGTTTGGCCACCAGGGGGTGTAAATCTTAATTTCCGCTTCTGTTGTATTTGCAGCAAAATATGAGCTTCTAAATTCTCGATTGAAAAAAAGGTCGTTTGTTGACCGATACTACTCATGTCAACAAACCTTTTAGAAACATTTTCTTTTTAAAATAGTGCATGGTTTCTACGCCAGGGGGCGTAGATGCATATTTTATTTTTGTCAATATCTTTACTTCTAGGAGTCCGATTTAAAAAATTCCTTTTTTGTTGGATAGTGTTTCTAGTGTGACATTTGGTTCATATAATTTCAAAATTTTCAAGTAATTCATAGACTTTCCGCTAGGGGGCATAAATGTAAATTGCGTTTCCCCCTATATCTCTACTTCTAAATCTCCGATTTGAAAAATTCTTTCTGCACCGCATACAGCTCCTGATGGGAAATCGTTTGCAAATACTTTCTAATTTTTGCAAGGAATGGTTTGGCCACCAGGTGGCGTAAGTCGTAATTTCCGCTTCTGTTGTATTTGCAGCAAGATATGAGCTTCTAAAATCTTGATTGAAAAAAAGTCGTTTGTTGACTGATACTACTCATGTCGACAAACCTCTTAGGAAAATTTTCTTCTTGAAAAAATGCATGGTTTCTACGCCAAGGGGCATAGATGTATATCTTATTATTGTCAATATCTCTACTTCTAAGAGTATGATTTGAAAAATTCCTTCTTTGTTGGATAGTGTTACCGATGCGAAATGTTTTTCCTATAAATTAAAATTTTCAAGTAAATCATAGACTTTCCGCTAGGGGGCACAAAGGTAAATTGCGTTTTCTGCGTTATTTCTGCTCCTAAAGCTCTGATTTGAAAAATTCTTCCTGTATCGCATACAAGACCTGATGGAAAATATTTTTCACATAATTTCTAATGTTTGGTAAAGAATGGTTTAGCCACCAGGGGTCATAAGTGTTAATTTCTGCTTCTGAAGTATTTGTCGCAAAATCTGGGCTCTGAAAACTCGACTAATTTTTTTTTCTTCGACCGATACCGCTTATATGGGTAAACCTTTTGAGAATACTTTCTTTCTAAAATAATGCATGGTTTTCCCACCAGGGGTTGTAAAGTCACATCTTATTTTTGTCAATATCTCTGTTTCTAAGAGTTCGTAAGCTCACGATTCCGTTTATAGCAATATCTGAGGGATTAAAAACCTGATTGAAAAATCTTCTTTCTTTCGTCAGATCTATTGTTTTCCATACCGGTTCCATTGACTTTGAATAGCTTTGATAAATTTAATTTGCGTCAGAACGGATTCAAAAGACGTGCTTATTACACCCAAAAATTCGGTGTCATCTTTCTTGTTTTTTTTTTGTTTTGTTTTTTTGTTACTGTTGTTCTTTATTATTTCTGGTGTATTGTTAATATTGCTGAGACAAAAAACATATTTCATGTATCTCTTAACGTTTGGCTCATATTGATAGAAGATTGTGGTAAAATTAATTATTCATATATGAGTCAGTTACTGTTTCATCACTGTTAAAACCTGCCAAAAATTTCGTGCCAAATTCTCTGAGTAAATGAACTACTACTTTTTAAATTGAGGAAGTAGTTTCTTCTTCTTTCATTTTCAACAATTCTGTCCGTGCCGTTGTGGGTGTGAAAATGAGCTTATGTTTGCATTTGATATCTGGCCATGATAAACTGATACCAAATTGCATAATGTCTGAACTAAAACACAGTACTTCCATCAGATTGTTCTGCAACTTATGACTGGAGAGAGCTTTTCACAATGAATCCAGTCATACTGAAGCATGAATAATTACAGTGGAACCTCGGTTGTATATTTTTCACTTTCACCAAATAGAAGTCATCGCTCTTTCCACATTTATAAGTGAGTCACGGAAAAATTCTCATTGGCCGCCACCGGGAATCGAACCCAGGGTCTTCCAGTTACGCGCTGGACATGCTTCAACTGCACCACAGCGGCCTCGACATTCTCCAGACTCACATATGACAAACTGCCAAACCACCTGGCAGGCTGCTTCTTTGGAGCCCGCACAATGCTGGGGATTCACCAAATGTGAATCTGGAGAATGTGAGTGGGAGTCATATGTGAGTCTGGAGAATTTCGAGGCCGCTGTGGTGCAATGGAAGCATGTCTGGCGCATAACTGGAAGGCCCTGGGTTCGATTCCCGGTGGCGGCTGATGAGAATTTTTCCGTGACTCACTTCTAAACGTGGAAAGAGCGATGACTTCTATTTGATGTTCCTAATCCACGTCAACTGTGTATTTATTTTTCGCATTCATATGTAATTCTGTGCCAGTCCCAATATTTTACTGGAGTTTTTGTCACGTTTTCAATTCAGTTATGCCCAATTCATTTATGCACTTTTTCCCAATTTATGTTAAATTCTGAATTTCAGATCATCAAATCAAAAATACATGGTCTTTGATTCTGTCATACATAACCTGGTATGTTACAACTTTGAGAGAATTGGTACAGGTTTTTTTTCTTGCATCCATGAAATAGATGATGTAACTAAAACTTTATTACTAAATAACATTCACAATTCTCTCTTTTCTCTGAATTCAAGAAATTTGAAACAAACAAAGATTAGTGAATATTTTACTCAGCACTAATACTAAATCAAGTAGTGGATAAATTGCTTTGAAAAGAGCGATGCATATAAGTAAAGGATGTGTAAAGGGGTATTGAACGTAAAACAAAGTCATATTTGGATTTAGTACCTCAAAGCTTTTTTTCATATATTGAAAATATGAAATCGTACAGAATTTCTTTTCCTAGTTTTAATAATTGAAATTAGAATAAATTTCAATTATAAAATTTCTTTTCCTAGTTTTTATAATGAAATTAGAATAAAAAAAATTAATCCAAAAGTCAAAATGGGCGTAGGTTCAGACATTTTCCCTGCTTTTCTTTTTCTTCTCTTTCTGGAGGTATTTAAAATTTTACAATAGTGTTGAACATTTTGAAATTTTATTTATGCTTTTAAAAGCCATTAGTGAGAAAACATATAACTGAGGTTTCATTGTAGTTTGAATTAAGGCTAAAAAGAATGAGTGGATTTGTTTATAGTTTTGTTGTCATCTGTGCATTACACATATTTCCTTGTTGATTCTGAATATTTATACACACACACACATATATATATATTTACTATTATACTATATTCTTGAAATGTGTTTTACTTTCTAGGACTCTGAACTTTAACGACAATCCCATGTACCTTGGGGGTGTTCCCTCAGTTGATCCTCTGGTGGAAAGACCTGGCCAGCTTGCAACGGATGACTTTGTAGGATGCATTCAGAGCATATCAGTGAATGGCAAAATGTTAAACCTTGCAAGCCCCCTGATGGCAAAACATACTACTCCCACCTGTGGCAGGAAAAGCCAGTTATGTATACATTCTAACATTTGTGGTACTAGTGGAAAGTGTATTGACCACTGGTTTAGTAGCATGTGTCTCTGCTCAGTTGGCATTATTGCACCCAACTGCAATGAAGGTATGTTGCAATGATAACATAACAGTAATATATTTTTTTATATTAACAACTTTTCCCATGTAACTGCAGCATTGTAGACATCATTCATTTTTCTTGTCTTAACAACACTGCAAGAACTAAGCACTGGTAAATCTAGGATTTACCTTGGGGTGGGGTGGGGGTTAGTAAACAAATTAGCAGTTCTTACTAGTGACTGGCTAACATATAAAATCTTTCTATCATTCTGCATTTTGATTTTGACAGATTGTAATCCCATAGATAAACTACGAGTTGAAAAGAAAATATTGACATTAAATTGAGATGTTGCCAGTTTTCAACTGAAAAGTTTTTTTTTTTAAATGTTTTAAATATATTGAAAAAAATATTGTGGGCATGCCCTTTTCCTGGATCTGCCAGTGCCTTTGAGGTTACATGGAACAGTGAACAAATGCCAAAAGTTTATATGGTTTTTTCACAGGAATGTTGTGTGGAAACTTGAAAATTTCAAAGTTGATTCTTTGAGAATTCAAAAGTTTTGTTTATCAAGTTTTGAAGATTCAAAAAGTTCATAAGTTTCTGAAATTTAAAAGCTACATTCTGGTAAAAAAAAAAAAAAAAAAAATGTGAACTCTGAAAATTACTTTTGATGCATCCTAGGGACAGCCACGAGGGCTGAAATTGAAAAAAACATAGTCTAACTTCCCTCACTTATCTGTTCAAGCTGCTTATTGATGTTGGCTGTATGATCAGATCAGGCATTTATGATGTATGGTGTCAGATGGATTAGAATGATAGCCTCTTGTGAAATTTATCAAACTGATTAAAAACAAAAACAAAACAAAAAAGAAACTATGGCATCACTTTCATTAAATTCATTAGCTTAATTGCATGCACAGAATTTTCTCCACCACCACAAAATAATATTATACAGGATTATGTTAGGTAATCAGGTGGGCCACACACACACATCCTCATAATGTTACCTACAAGTCCGAACGGTCTGAAAGACCGTACTGTCGAGTTGAAACACAATATCAGGTTGAAGATGATTCACTTGATATATCACAAACAGCTCCAGAAAATCCTGATACAGACATTCTGTAACACACACACACACACACAAAAGTCTGATGACAGCCAGAGCTTACCAAAATACGTAATGATGCATTTAGTACGCATTGAAAAGTATGTTTACACATCGAAATTTTACCAGCACGTATAAATACACATTGAAAAATTTTACCAATGCATAAAAATATGCATCAGGATAGTATTTAGTCTTCCAAAACTTTCAAAAACCGAAGTAAATTAAATAAAACAAAGATTTTTTCCATAATCATAATTTTGTTTTTTTGCGGTGCTGCCTCTGTCCAGTAGTGTTGTTATGGGTATATCATTTTATTCTGTAAATGTTTGTATTTCAGCTTGAAAATGGAAATTTTTTTCTAAAAATGGAAATTCGACAGTGCAAAAATTCCCCTGTAATCTTCAGTTATGAGAGTGCTACGGCTTTGAGAAATTTCTCCTTTTCCGTCATAATTTGGGTTATCCTCAAGTTCGATTCATAGCTGAACAGAAATTTTGCGGGAATTAGTAGTGGTAGAGGATGTTTTCGGCCTGAAACTTTTTAAAACAGAAGTTTCATCTTTCAAAACTTTGGAAAATGGAAATTAGACGCAGTGAAGATTTCTCCCATAATTGTAATTTTACTTTTGACATGATGTTTTTTCTGCCTAGTATTGTTTTTAAATATTTTATTTCATAAATATTTGTATTTCAACTTGAAAATATAAGGGAAATGTCTGAAAACGGAAATCGGACGTAGCAAAGATTTCTCCCATAATTGTAATTTTTTCCCCCAACAATGTTCCAAATATGTATCTTGTGTTCTTAAATATTCCCCCAAAAAAGGTTTGCATTTCAGCTTGATAAGGGAAGGGTTTTCCGAAAACGAAGGTGACAAAGCTGAAAAATCTGTAAGAATTGATGCATAGTGTTCAAAAGAATTCATATTCTCAGAGTTACACTATTTATCTTTTATCTAAAATAGTGAAAGATAACATGCATTGATAGTCCTCAGACTGAAAGTTTTTTTATCATGATGGATAAAATTGTCATTCGAGGGCATAAAAAAGAGTGACAATAAAGAAATGGGAAGGGAAAGATATCAGTAAAATGAAAATTTAAGCACTGGATGCTGTGCAGCTGCAGAGTCAACAAATGTGGCTGTGGAACTTGCTGAGAAAAAAGCAAGTCTTGCTCACAAGAGGAAACTTGAGTTGATATTCTAGTAAGTGAAACAAAGCAAGAAAAAAAGAGTGTTTGAAGCAGTGTCCTTTAAAACCTTTTTGTTTTGAATTGTAATTTGATATTGTCATCACATATTCAAATTGTAATTTGATAAATCCATCACATATTCACTCTTGGACTATTGCAAATATATTCATACAGTGTATGAGGATTCTCAGAATCCCATATGTGCACATTATTTAGTTTACTTTTCCAGCAATACGGATAGTTGCCTTATCATCAAAACACACTTTATTTAAATAATCATTATTGGTTTCTAGCCTCTCTAGCATGGCACTTGTGAATGCTGTATGCTGGGGAAGGTCACTAGCCTCTTATTAATGTATAAGTTTAAATTTATAGGCTTTAAAACATAGCATTTTGTGTAAAATATTCTGGATGGTTGACTTTGGTAACTGAAGTTCATGTGCAGTAAATCCTGACCATCACCAGGCTCTGCGGCTATGCACTGGTGCTTTCCGTACCTCTCCCGTGCATAGCCTGTATGCCGAGGCCCATGAACCGCCGCTGTGCATCCGACGTAAGCAGCTGTCTCTTCAATTCTTCACCAAGTTGAAGTCTCTTCCTGATCATCCACTGCATGGTTCCATTTTCCAACCGCAATGTGTCTGCCTATTCTCACACCGGCCTTCCTGTGTTCCGACATTTGGGATTCAGTTGTCGACCTTAGTGTGCGATGCTGGTCTAGACTTGTCAAGGATTGGTTTGACCCGGTTCTACAATGAACCGCCTTGGCAGCTGGTTCAAGCAACGGCTGACCTTTCCCTTTGTGTGTGGCCAAAGTCTTCCACTCCTGCTCTGGTGTACCAGCAGCTCTTTGCCGAGAAACAGTCTCTCTTCCCGGATTTCGTGCCTGTATTTACTGACGGGTCGAAATCCGGTGAGGTTGTTGGATCCGCTTTCATGTGTGGCGATGCCTCCCATGCTGAGAGGCTTCCGCCTGAATCCACCTTCTTTTGGCAGAGATGCGTGCGGTACACCTCGCTTTGTGTCACATACAGTCTAGATCTCATCGTCGCGCTATGATTTGCTCCGATTCCCTGTCCGTCATCCAAGTTTTATCTTCTCCAGAGGACATGGACTCACCTGTCATCCGTGATGTCCGTCGTCTTCTTGGAACTTTGGAGGGTGATGGCTTCCTGGTCCGATTCTGTTGGGTTCCTGGCCATGTTGGGATCCGGGGTAACGAGCTGGCAGATTTCTCTGCCAGGTCTGTTTCCTCCATGTCGCCAGCTCGGCTTCCACTGTCGTTCCACGATTTTAGACCTTTGATCCGGACATTTCTCCTGGACGAGTGGCAGTCCCTGTGGTCTCAGCAGGGCAGCAATAAGCTGCATTCTATCAAACCACAGATCGGACTATGGAAGTCTAGTTTGCGGAAGAACCGTCGTGAGGAAGTTGTTCTTGCACGTCTCTGCATTGGGCACTGTCGTTTTACTCATCGCTTTTTGCTGTGTGGCGAGAGTGTTCCGGTGTGTGAGGCGTGCAACTGTTATCTCACTGTCCTTCATGTTTTGTGTACTTGTGTTCGTTTTTGTGATCATCGTTTTCGTCATTTTCACTCTCATCTGTTGGACGAAGGAGCAGCTACGCTGCAAACTATTCTCGGCGACGCCTGCAACACGAGAGCAGTGTTTTCATTTTTACAGGACATTGACTTTTTTAAACTCATCTAGATTTTAACTTGTTCACTCTCATATTTCATTTTTACCGCATCAGCCTGTTTTTAACCTTGTGTACGTTTTTTATTAATTTTGTTTCGTTTTGATGTCTTTTGTTTGGCGCTCTTTGGCCAACCATGGCCCTTGCACCATTAAAATCAATCAACCAACCAACCAACCAACCAACCATGTGCAGTAATTTTGAGTGATTTCCATAGACCTTGTGAATACTTCCTGGACGTTTGTTACCGTTTTTTGTGAAGTCAAGATATTACCATATCCCTTTGTATGATAGATGCATCCTGTGTCTTTAAACTTTTTAGTGTAAGCTTCAATTTTGGTCTTATTTAGGTCACCGTTCCATATGTAGTGTGATAATTCCTTTGAGCTTGAATGGGAGATGTTGTATCTTCTAACCACAACAGGCACTAAGCAAGCTTTTGTATTGTGATTATTATGGATGTTACAAGGGAGGAACACTAAAATTGTCATCTGTTGGGTACAAATGACATGAAGAAAACTGTGTTAGTTTGTCATCTTTCTCTTACTACTCCTCAGATTATATGCCACTTGGCTTATGTTTTATTGATTTTTAAAATAGTATAGATTTTTGGACACCCTGTATTTAGTTGTTTTTCAGTTTAAATTTGTGTTTATATTTCTATGTTTTTATATGTGAACTATGTCAGTTATAACAACTAAGAAGATTTAGTTGAAACTTAAAGAGGTTGGAATGCATCATTCACCATTATCATGCATGATTTTTTATATGAAAATCTTTTTCCCAAAATGTCTCTTTTCATTATATATGTGGTTTATTGAGAACAATCTCTGGTGTAACTTGATGGAAACATGTAGTTAGTACATATACCTGGTATAGGAAACCTGATATCCGGGTCCCCTATATATGTTCTTTCCACGTTTCCCCCTAAGTATTTATTTCGTTGTACCGAGAGACCAGCAAGTTGATGCCAAACTTAAGTTCATATTCATTTCAGAACATCCATGTTAGCCAACACAAGAAAAACTTTATTCATGAATCATATCACCAGTCAGCATTCAGACTCCTCAACCCCAGACAGATATCTGCATCATGTCATGTTGCTGCTGAGTTCATTTCCCAACTTCATCAGTGTGTGGAAAGGGACCTTTTGGTTCCATTTTTTCAACCTTGAGTGAGCTGTATGTCTCATCAGTCAAGAACCATCTCATCTTGCTGGTTTTTCGGACTTCCACTCCTGTGATCTGTGTATGGATGGCCCATTTCCCAGAATGCAAATGTCAGCTTAAGCATTCCATGATACAAATTTTACATTGAGTCAAAAAAAAAAAAAAAAAAAAGAAATTCACATTGCCAAGATAAAGCCCCAACATCTGATTTCACAAAACCTCTCTACACTTATATTCCGTACATGAGTAAACATCATATTTGACCATTTAGCCATTAAAGAGGCTCAAAGAATTCAGTTAGTAAAACAGTTTCTCATTAATCATTTGTTAGGCATTATACTACCACTCTCTCTCTCTCTCTCTCTCTCTCTCTCTCTCTCTCTCTCTCACTCAAGTAAATACAATCTTAAGTACAAAAACTCAAGTATGTACTTTCCTGTAGGCAAAAGCTGAGACGAAACAAAGTATAATTGCATTACTGTTATTTACTGCTTCCTCTAAGAATCATTAGAAGCTGCTTATTGATTGTAGGTGTGCCCAAACGAGAATTGAATTGTTGTTAGTTATCCTCAATTGGCTTATTATGATTTATGCTACATTTTATTATTTTTTTCTATTTTTATCCATTGTTCATCTTAATGAACCCAGTCTTGCCAGTGTTAGATAAGTGGCAAAGATAGGCTGAACATGGTAACATATATATGTATATTTATCAGCATTACATAATTTTGCATTCCAAAGCATATTTGTTGTTCTAAAAGAAGTAATATATTTTTTAGCACTTCAGCCATTTTCGTTTGGTGCAGATGAAAGTTTTGTGGAAATAGTGCCACTGGAGAAGCATCGTCGTGCTCAGATGCTGTCTACTGCCAGCAGCAAACAGGGTAAGGGTCGAGAAAAACGGTTAGCATCCCCAGTAAAGCACACTAAGTGGCTGTCAGTCATGTTTCGTACCACGTTCTCCAAATGGCTTACTTCTTTCTTCTGTAACTGATGAAGACTTCACACTTGTGCAGGTAATACCATAAATATAGTGTTTGCGTTGTAATGAAAATTGTGATCATATTTCCTCCCAAAATCAAGTAACATAGTTGTGACATTGATTATACAGCATTTATGAGACCAGAACTGAAAAACGTATAAGTGAAATCAAGAGTGCTCTTAATTATGTGTATATAACAAAACCAGTTATGAAAACATACAGCAGTAAAACTATTAAAACTACATAGCTGAAAATGCATAATTGAAAATGCATAATTGGCATTCCATTATTTTATTATTTTCCTTGGAAACAGGAAAATGATTTATTCTTTAGTCTATTAGTAACCATAATAGACCATAAGAGATTGAATATTGTTTCTATTTTCATAACTGTTTATGTCTCTAAAAACATTGTAAAAAATAAAATCATTATAAACATTTTGGCTTGTGTTTCCAATATTATGTAGTGTATCCTGCAGCATTTTACATTTTCATTTATTCTGCAATATAAAATGGTATGGTATGGTATAGCATGGTATGCAAGACATTATTTTCAAAATAATGACCATCTGAACAATCATAAACTGGTAAGTTACATTTCAAGGTAGATTTTACTATGTTTTAGGCCTATACATTGACAACGGTTGGTTACTTATAGGGGTTTATGGTAAGACATGCACTGATCATGTGAGGAATGAAGATGTGTTGCACATGTGCAATGTGAGGCAAAATGTTGTTAGTAAGGTGGAGACTAATATTCTTAGGTAATTTGGCCATGTTGAAAGAATGAGTGATGAGGTGCTTTCTAAGAGAATTTATTCAGGCCAAGTGACAGGATAGAAAGGTAAAGGAAGGCCAAGGAAATCAGGAAAGGACCTGATTAAGGAATGTCTGCTTGAAAACAAGATTATGAGTATGAAGTACAAAAGGTCTTGTATGCGGCGTGTGATGGATGTTAACGAAGCTTGAGCTGTCTTCCGAGATCGTTGTAAATGGAGACATTTGATACACCAACAGTAAGTAAATTCTAGCTCTATCAGTTAAATGTGTACTTGGCACATGGTCTTTCTTTGAGGACCTAACCTCTGAATCTCAGAGAACAGCTTAATGATATGTATGGTAAACAACAGAGAATTTTTTCCATTCTAATGTTATCATACAAAAGGACAACAGAAGTAAGAAATATAATAAAGAAAGTTAGGGCACCCCAGTGACCTGAGTATGCATAAATTCAATTATCTAAAGTAGCACTGGTACTGTAGCAACCTACATTTACAGTAACATAGCGTGTAGCATTACTACAAATTCTAAAATATACTTTTAGGAGTAGCAAGCTACAAAATAAAGTTGCTTGTAGGGGGAAATTACACTACAAATTGTGCTACTTTGAAAAAAGTAGTGGTTTTTTAATCATGTGACATATCCAGATTTCCCAAAGCATAATTGGCTGAAACAGGAGGCCGAGTATGCCCTCCCTACAGTCACATACCTGACTTGCGTTACATGTGAAAGCTAGCCGAACAGTTAACTGGAAAGTTTTCTCAGTCAGCCTGCGAAGATAGTGCATACGAGACAATTGTGCTAGTGGTTTTATCAAGGAATGTGGATGCAAGATTCAATCTTTTTAGTCAAAGGGAATGCATTTGCAGGTATTTCTCGAGTTAATTTTCATTTTAATTTTTTTGGCTTTGCATCTAGTCTGGATATTGTGGAATATCACCACTGAACATGTTGCAATGTGTTAAAACATTGATCAGAGCTGACAAAAATGCAAAGGTAAATTATTTATGTAATTTACTTTTGTACATATTTAGCTCTGAGTGCCTTAGTAAGAATGTCAACATAAAGATCGTCCTTAGTATTTTCACTTTTGATTTTAGCCTAAAAATACAGTCAACCCTTGATGTACCACCACGGTTTGTTACATTACATTGTGGCATTACATCAAGGGTGGTGTTATATCAGATATGCCAATTATTTTTAAGATTTTTAAGTAGCCCAAATTTTGTTAATTATGGGTTACCAAAAATCACAATTAGCATTAACTTAAAAATATATTAGAAAAAATGCAGTTCCATGTCGTGTACTTTTGTGCACACTGTAGTTCGAAATGTCCATGTCTATCTCACAAGCTTCTGATGTGCATTAAATGTGAAAATTTACTTTGCATAGTAGGAAGATAAAGTTAGCATTTTAATTATAAGGAAATTATTTTATATTACTAAAACTTGATCAAGTAAAAATCAATAGCATTACACATCATTTTACATACCTTCGTTTCTTTTTAAAAAGTCATCTATTTTATTATACCAGGTTGAGTCAGAAGTTTGTAGCATTTCGCAATACAGATGGAGAAGCTCCACAGAACAGGTGGGACATGCACAGTAAGATGGAATGTGTTTCACACCTGATTGGGTGACGTGCTCCGCTGCACAGACAGGTAGGCATGCACCAGGCCCAACACGTGTGTGCCGCTCCTACAAAATCAGAATGTCTGAGGAGAAATTTGTTGCTTATGTACTCCTATGCCATTATTGGAAAAAAGAGTTGAACGTAGCAGCTGCCACAAAGGAAATTTGTGGTGTGGAAGGTGAGGTGACAGTGCACCTTTCAACAGCAAGAAAATGGTTCCAACGCTTCCGGTTCGGAGACACAGAGCTCGTTGACAAATTGAGGTGTGGGAGACCAGTCACCACCAACACCAAAGTCCTGCGTCTAACTGTTGAACGGGAACCAGAACCCGACGATTAGCAGAGGTCCATGCATCACAAACCATCATTGTTCATCACCAACACCAGCTCGGTTTTCACTCCAGATGTCCGCAAATGGTTCCCCACGAGTTGAGCCAAAAGCAAGCTGAGGAGCGTGTCACTCTGTGTTGGGGATTGCTGTAAAATCCGCGTGATGACAGGTTTTGGTGGAGAATCATAACGAATGATGAAAAGTGGTTCTTCCTACGTTATCCTGATAACGGAAACCAATGGCTGCATCCAGGGGATGAGGCTCAAACAATGGTTAAAAGAGGGCGTGAAATGAAGACAATGATGTGGGTATGGTGGAATTTCGAGGGTCCTGTCCACTGGGAGCTTGTGCCACATGGTCGGGCCATCAGTGGGAACCTGTATACCGACCAGCTGTAACACGTATGCAACATTCTACACCAGCGCTACCCCTGCAATGGTGAACTGAAGGAAGGTCCTCCTGCAATTCAACTACACCCCATGTCATAAGGTCATGGATTGTCCGCCAGACAATTCTGGGTTTGAATGGCATCAAAGTCATGCCACACACAGCCTGTAGCCCAGATCTTGCCTCCTCAGATTTTCACCTGTTTCATTCCATGGCACACTTTTTGGCTGGCAGCCAGTTCCATTCCTTGGAGTCTGTGAAAGATGGCATCGCTGAGCCAGCCAAGCCAGCCACCTGGTATCGCAACAGCATTGCATCTTTGGCTGAACGTTGACGAAGGACCACAGACTCTGATAGACTGTACTTTGGCGAATAGCCGTATATGGTCAACATGTGGTACTAGACTGAACATTGTACCCCAAAACGCTAAGAACTTATGACTTACCCTGGTATGCTTTAGATTTCAACCCAATTATTTCCAGAGCACAATCTAATTTAACAAATGTTACTGAAATATCACCAACCAGTAAGTTTGCTTCAAAGAATCTTCTTGATGTTAAACAACACTGATTTCCATATTCAATCAAATCAATGTCTGTAGCATTATGATTTGCCACTATTGAATTATGATCCAAAAAACAGGTAGGGAATTCTCACACAGCTTGTAAGTGGCAGTATATCAAATATGTTTTGTGTTGGGGAAAGGCAGGTTGGTGTAGTAATATGTATTGCCAGTTGACGGATGCTGAGGGGGGCACTATATCAAGGGTTGTTTTATATATATCACATATGTTCAGACCCAAGTGGTGGTGTTATGCAAGGGTGGCTGAATATTGAGGGGTGGTATATCGAGGATTGACTGTATATATATATTCCATTTAGGCTGAGTAATTTTCAAATGGAAACTGAAAGAATTATTAGTTTTATTGTGCACTTATTCATTTCTGTTAAGTGATGACTAATTAAAACCATTAAACTAAACAGAAAATGTTCACCAAATACTTTAGATATTTTTTATAATTTTTTTTTACCGTAATTGCAATTTGTTAAAAATGTGCGCTCAGTAGTTTTTCTAGCAATGAAGACCCAGTATTTCTTTTTTTTTTTTTTTGTTTCACATTTGGACATTATATCATGCCAATTTCAATTAATAGTAATGTCATGTAACAGAAAAATTGTGCATATGAAAAATCAAAAGATATGTGGATTATTTAAATTCTGTTATGTGATGTGAAAAAAAATCCATCTCCTAGCAAAAAAAATTGTGCAGCTGAAAAAATCAGGAAACCTTTTAAAAAATCCTGGCTTTGATGGTAGCCATTATGTAGAAAAAGAATGTTTTCAGTTAGATTTCTAAAATTTGAGATATGATAATTAATATAAATATATATTTGTGCTACCTGGTAGAAATTCTTCACTGAAAAACGTTTGGATAATATTATCCATTGTTAGCAAAATGTTTTTTCCAATTCAAGCTCTAGGAGCCATGTGATATCAAACCCAAATGCAATAAACTTCCAATCTTCCAGCATCAGTTGTTAATCTGCAGCAATGAAAACAGTTTGCCATCAATTCCTAAAGAAAAATGATTATGGGCATTAATTCTACCCAAGGTTACAAGAGAGTGGGTGGAAATGTATTTATACCATTACTTAATGAGGCTTCTTTTTTTTTTTTTTTTGACTGATGATGACCTAGCTCCTTTTTGTTGATAACACAATGTGCGTGGATAACAGTTAGGTTAACTCTGAATTTATTGTATTGTCAGTTGCAGTTTTATAAGGAATGTAGTAAATATTAAGTGACAGTTATTACAAAGGAAGCCCTTTTGGACCCCCCTTCC
This sequence comes from Macrothele yani, assembly GCA_039090855.1. Classification (NCBI taxonomy): domain Eukaryota; kingdom Metazoa; phylum Arthropoda; class Arachnida; order Araneae; family Macrothelidae; genus Macrothele; species Macrothele yani. Next base: position 9,949,368 of record CM077011.1, on the reverse strand, counting down.
CCCTTTTTATATTCAATTTCCTAAAATGTTCATGAATTTTTAATTAATCTCTGTAAGAACACTGAACAACTAAAACAGAGCTACCAATAGATGGCAGCACATTCATTTTCTTGAAAAGCAGGCTTACTTTATAAAGGAAATTTTCTTAAATCATTGCTATAGGCAGTAATTACTTCCATATGATGCATCATACTACGTGAAAATTGTTTTATTTTATGATTTTTCTATGCAAAAAAATTAGAAAAACAATTTTTTTACACACACACACATACATACATACATATCATTAGGCTGTTCTCCGAGATTCAGAGGTTAGCTCATCAAAGAAAGACTATCTACCAAGTAAACATTTACCTGAAGGAACTAAAATTTACTTAATGTTGGTGTATCAAATGTCTCCATTTACCACGATCTCGGTACACAGCACAAGCTTCATTAACATTCATCACACACTGCACACAAGATCTTTTGTACTTCATACTCATAATCTTTTTCTCATGCAGACATTCGTGAATCTGGTCCTCCCATGATTTCCTTGGCCTCCCTTTACCTTTCCTTCCTGTCACTTGAGCTGAATAAATTCTCTTAGTCAGCACCTCATCACTCATTCTTTCAACTAGGCCAAACAACCTAATAATATTAGTCTCCACCTTTCTGACAACATTTTGCCTCACATTACACATCTGAAAACCTCTTCCTTCCTTCCTCACATGATCAGAGCATGTCTTTCCACCCCCACCCCACCCCACCCCCGTAAGTAACGCATCTACCCAGCACATGAAGGATTCCTGTGTCTTTTCTGCAGTACTCAGGTTTTACTGCCATACATCAGAGTAGGAACAATAACACTTTCATACACAGCCATTTGGGGGACTTCCATCAGAACCTATCATTCCTGTGAAATTCTTCTAAGGCAGCTATGACTTTCAATGAAGAATTCACTTGCCTACTAATTTTGCCATCTAATTTGTTCTCTCTGTCAAACATACTTCCTAAATATACAAACTCATTCACCTGGTCAATCTCTGTGCCATTAAGACCTATCTTGCATTCAGTACTAACACTTCCTCACTCAAAAACCATAATTTTGGGTTTTCCCTCATTTTTACTCAGTTTGAATCTCATACAAACTTTGTTCATCTGGGAAAACATACTCTGCAACTCACTTTTGCTCTCTGCCAACAGGATGGTGTCATCAGCATATGGCAATCTGTACACATGGATATCACCAAGAGATAATTCTTTGCACACTATGAAATCCCTGGTGTCAGGCAAATTGTGCCAGAAAAAGCCTACAGTTTATTTTTGTTAATACTAAAAGACATTACAATTAAAAGTTAAGGTAAAAAAAATATCATGTTGGTTTTAGGAACACTCAGACAACATTGGCCCTGGAACAGAATTATGTATATTTAGTTAATCTTGGGCAGTGAGGGAGCCCCATGCTAGTTGTTTAATTAAGCAGAACATTCAAACTAGAAAAAATAAAAGTTTGGTTCCGAAAACAACTGTTTTAGCTATTAATGATTATACGATGTCTATGTTTATATCTATATACAGGGTGGAAAGAAACGACTGCATAAACACCCCAGGGGTGATTCCTTGGGTCAATTCAAGCATAAAATGTTCTATGACATTTTTGGATTTAGGGCTTAGTTTTCCAGATATAAGCCCCCAAAGGTGCATGATGTCACGTCTGGAATCGCCTGTTTTTGAAGCTTCAAGCACAACCCGAGTGTCATGCAGGATAGCTTGTGGCAGATGCCTGATTCTGCAAGCTCAGTACCTCGGCAGTCATCACAACTGATTTACATATCGCAGTGCTCTCCGAGGTCATATGTCATGCAACAGGGCGACCAATTCCGTTCGTCTCGACAATTGCGGGAAAAAACAACTCTGGAAACAGGCTGGTTGACTATTGTTGTACTGCGATTGCAGCATCAAGCATCCGCCATGCGCTTCCCTGCATGACACTTGGATTATGCTTGATTGAAGCCTCAAAAACAGGTGATTTCAGACGTGACATCACGCACTTTTGTGGGCTTATATCTGGAAAACTAAGCCCTAAATCCAAAAATGTCATAGAACATTTTACGCTTGAGTTGACCCAGGAATCACCCCCTGGGGTGTTTGTGCAGTCATTTTTTTCTACCCTGTATACAAATTTTGAATTCCATGACGACGAAATTTTCAAGTTTTCGGATATTTTCTGACTTACCATCTTTGTCATATTTACACCAAAAAATAAATTGTCATCTTCAAAATTTGTATGGTATGGTGTAATCCCATTTTTCATTCATAATGTCTATATAGCTGAGAAAAGTAGAGCATAGTTCTAAAGAGAACAATTAAAATCCACCAAAAGAATAAACAAGCAAAAAGAGAAAGTAGGAGAAAGGAGTTGCAAGAAAAAGAGGCCATCATACATGGCTTTTTCAAGGACCGGCATGGACAATGTTCTCTCCTTACTGCAAAAAGACCTTGAAAATTGGGTTTCTGCTACGATAAGCGTGCTAAGCAAAATTTTCAAACCAGAATGCCCAACTTTCAAGAAACGATTAAAATGTTAAACCACCCCGAAAAAATGTTTTTATCACATTATCTAACTAGAAGTTTTTCTAATAAAAACTCATTTTAACGTAACAAGCTTATCATGCTGGCCCAACCTCAGATATAACCAGACCTTTTGTTACGACTTTTGACAAAAAAAACTGGAAAAGCTTAACAAAAAGTTACAGTATTTACAACAAATATTTCAAAATATTTTAGTAAAAATTGAGCAACGCAGAAGAAGCCAGCAAAAGAAGCATGCCGAGTGCCAAAAAACAATGCCACTAGGCCTAGACAAAAAGGCCTGGCCTGAACACAGGAAGCTGAAGAAAAACCAAGACAGACTCCAAATCTTGAAACAGGAAAACAAAAACACGAGCAAGAAGAAGCAAAAAAAAATTTTTAACAACAAAGAAAAAAGTAAGCCAAGACTGAAAAATGCACGAAGAAGCACCAGGAATACATTTAACGTAGCACATAGCAAAAGACCAACAATGTGACAAAAAATGCACACCAAAAGAGGTGTGAACGACAAAAAACAATGAAAAACGAAAATAGAAATTAAAAAAATATATATATATAAAAAAAAAAAAAAAAATTGTAGACTTACCAGAGAAACGCTTGTCTTTATACTCCACTCGATTAAAAGAAATAATTGGTGCCAGATCTCCTAGAGAAACATTCAAAGGATACTGAAATAATGTTGCCACTAAAAATTGCAAGGACGATATAAAGAGGCAGAAAACTCATATACTTCTTAGATAAGCAAGGCTACTTGTATTGCTGGACTGAGACATTGCTCAACGGAACACAGCAAGTCTTTAATAATTATTTGAATACAGAAATAACTAAATTGACAAAATTACTTAGAGCTTACTGTATTTAATTACCTAAAATAAAACTAAGCCCAAATTATAATTCTTAAAAGTTCAAATGTTTATGTTATTTTTATGTTTTAAAGTGAGTGTACTTCCTATACCTACCACTTAGTATTTAACCACGAGCTTCACATGTTGAATAACCCGTTCAGTTTATCTTTACCTACTATTTTATTCAATTAGTTTGCAAAGCTCCTACCCTCTTATATTTATACAGATACTCATACAATTTTTTTATATTTTATTTTTATTTCATCATAATTGTCAACCATTATCAATCCACTGCTGGACGAAGGTCTCCCCAAGTTTCCTCCACAACGGTCTGTCTTGTGCCAGTCTCCTCCTTGTCACTCCCGCATTCTTTCGATTTTCATCCACCCATCTCCCATGTGGTCTTCTTCTGGGTCTTTTCCTGTCCCTTGGATTCCAATCTAAAATTTCGGCTGTCCGTCAATGGTCTGTCCTTCTGGCAGTATGCCCAGCCCATTGCCATTTCAGGGATTTAACTCTGATCATGATGTCTTCCACTCTTGTCATTTTTCGGATCCACGAGTTCCTCTTCTTATCTCCCCTGGTTACACCAAGCATGCACCTCTCCATGCTACTTTGAGTTGTCTGCAGTCTTTGTATGTCTCTTTTAGTTAAGGTCCATGTCTCTGCACCATACGTAAGCACTGGAAGGATGCATTGATCAAACACTTTTCTTTTAAGACATAATGGCATATTGCTCTTGAAAATTATGCTGTTTCTTCCAAAAGCTCTCCAGGCAAGTTTTGTATGCCGATTAATTTCTTCATCAATGTGACCCTCACTTGATATCTGCTGTCCAAGATAAACGTACGTGCCTGTTATCTCCAGCTTTTCTCCATCAATCGATAAATCTTCATTTCGTGTAAAAGCATTGAACATCACTTTTGTCTTCTGAAAGTTCATTTTTAATCCCACTTCTTTACTCTTGTCAGCAAGTTCTTGGATCATACTCTGCAGCTCTGATGGGGTAGTTGCAAAAATGACTATGTCATCAGCAAAACGAAGGTGGGTTAGATAATCTCCATTAATCTTTATCCCTTTGTTTTCCCAGTTCAGTGATTGAAAGACATTTTCCAATTTGGCGTTACAGAGCTTCGGAGATATGGTGTCACCTTGTCTCACTCCCTTTCCAATTTTTATGTGTGTTGTATTTTCAAACAGCCGAATCTTTGCACTTGCATATTCATAGATGTTATTAATAATATTAATGTATGCATCTTCAATACCGCAGGATTTCAGAGCCATTGTAACTGCTGATGGTTTCACTGAATCAAAAGCTTTTTCATAATCGATAAAAGCCATGCACAATGGAAGTTCGTATTCCCTTGCTCTTTCAATTAGTTCTCTCAGCACGTGGATATGATCTATTCTGCTGTAGCCACTCCTGAATCTAGCTTGTTCTCTCGGTTGAGCCATGTCCAGTGTTACCTTCAAATGGTGTGAAAGAACTTTATTGAAGATTTTGTAAACCACTGATAGGAGGCTGATAGGTCTGTAGTTCCTGAGATCCTCAATGTCACCTTTTTTATGTAGCAGGATCATTATAGCATTGTTCCAATCCTCAGGAAACTTCCCTTCATTAAGGCATCGAGTGAAAATTTGGGCGAGTACTGTTTCGATTTCTCCACTTGCTTCTTGTATGATGTCTACAGTAATTCCATCTTCTCCTGGAGCTTTCCCCCGCTTCATGTTCTTGATTGCATGTGCAACTTCTGCTGGGAGGACTGAAAGAACTCTGGTACTGGTACCTTCCATGATGTCTGGAGTATATGCATCATCCCTTTCAAATAACTTGGAGTAGAAATCTTTCACTCTTGACAAAATTTCGCCTCTATTTCTTGTTACAGAACCATCTTCTTTTCTCAGTGCCATAATCTGTTTTCTTCCCTTACTGAGATGTCCCTTTGCTATCTTCAGGCTTTGGTTGTTTTCAATCGCTTTCCTCACTAGTTCACAGTTGAATTTCCTTACGTCTTCAGTGATACTTTTTCGTACTGTCTTGCATAGTATTCCACTTTGGAAGTCACATCTTCTTTTGTTGTCCTCATCTCTCTTCTTTTTTGCATCAACATTTTGGCTTTTCCTGATAATTTGTTCACATGCAACTTGTTCTTAGACCCAGCTAATTTTGTTGCTGTTTCCATAAGAGCTTTGGTTACTTTTCTGTTAACTTCAGAAATATCCACTTCTTCCGATGTTAGGCCTTCTGAAGCAGAGAATCTGTTCTTCAGTTCCAACTTGAAGGTATTGTGGTGTTTTTTAAGGTTGGTTATGTCAATACATTTTGTTTGTCTTATAAGCTTGCCACGTTCGAGTTTAGTGTTGAGGTGCATCTTACATCTCACCAATCTATGGTCACTACCTGTGTTGAACTTGTTTAGCACACTGCAGTCTTCTATGACGATTTTTTTGTTACACATAATAAAATCAACTTTACTTGTCATCCCATTTGGATGTCTCCATGTCCATTTCCTGTGCGGTCCATTTCAAGATGAAAAACCCTTCTGCCTCTGCAAACTCAACGAGAGTATTTCCACGCTGGTTTCTGTTGCCGTGACCGAATTTACCTACTGAAGTTTCATTCTGTTGCCGTTGCCCTATTTTTGCATTAAAATCTCCCATAATTATCTTCAAGTGCTGCTTACCTTTATTATTTAGATGACGAATTTCCTCATAAAATTCTTCAATTTCTTCTTCAGGATGACTTGTGGTGGGTGCATAAGTTTGAATAATCTGAGCCTGGTATCTTCTCGAGAGTTGGATAACGAGTCGTGCAACTCTGTCAGAGGAACTTTCAACTTCTACAACTTTATCCTTCAGTTTCTTGTTTATTATAAATCCAACACCACTAGTTCTGCCAGTATCTGTCCCACGATAGTAGAAGAGATGTCCACTTTTCAGTTCAATGAGATCTTCTCCTTTTCTCCTTACCTCACTTAGCCCGACGATGTCCCACTTGATCCTTTGTAGTTCCTCTTCCAATTCAAGAAGCCTTGAATCAGAAGATAGGGAGCGTCCATTATACGTAGCCAAGGTCAGCATCAGATGGCAGCCTAGTCCGGTCCTCCGGTGATTCTTAGCACCCTCTGCCTTCATGTCGCACTGGCCGCTACCTTGGCCAGGTACATTCCAGCTGCCGGAGACTGAGGGCCAAGATTTAAGTTGTGGAGTCATTTTGGAGGGGTTTGGCCATAACTCACCACGCTGGCCAAGCGGGTTGGTGAGTGTGGGATAGCATTTCCTCTAATCCCGATGGTATAGTTATACCGCTATTGGCGGTCGTCAGAGCCCCTTTAGTGGGAACAGGATGTACCACGAGAAGGCAGGGTTGACATTTGTCAAGGAGAGGCTGTGATGTTCCGCATCACCTGACCTTACATCCCTATTTTTATTTTATTTATATTTTATTATTTTTAACTTTTTTTTTTTTTGTGTATATATATAAGATTTTTTTTTTTTTGTTTCAAAGAAAGATAAAGTAAACTTAGCACTTTAGGTTCCAATTTGATAGCAGTCAGCATCACACGGTTCACCTCTTAAGGCTTTAGTGAACAATCTTCATAAGACCACTTGTGAGTTTAAACTAAGCCTGCTATCCTAACATTATATTTAATAACTATTTTATTTAAAGCTAATTGAATGAAATCCTTAGGTGCTTGGTTGCTTAGAAAACAACAGATAGGCATTTTAAGATGTCTCAGTGGTAGAGCATTCGAACTGCAGATCGAGTGGTCCGTGGTTCAAACCTGAGTGCCCCCTTCAAGTAAAATTAGGATTTTAATTGTTCTGTTTAGAACTATGCTCTACTTTTTTCAGCTATTGCTCATGAATATTCTTTTTGCAGCTCTTGCCCATTTAGATTTTCATGTTCTTTTTGTTTTTGTGGGGTTTTGTTGCTTTCAAGTATCATCATCATCAACAACAACCATTATCAATCCACTGCTGGATGAGGGTCTCCCCAAATTTCTTCCACAATTGTCTGTCTTGGGCCTGTGTCCTCCATGTCACTCCAGCAAACTTTCAAATTTCATCCATTCATCTCCCATGGGGTTCTGTGTCTTTTCCTGTCCCTCGGAATCCAGTCTAAAATTTCGGTTGTCCATCGGTGGTCCGTTCTTCCTCTGGCAACATGTCCAGCCCGTTGCCATTTCAGTGATTTCACTCTGGTCATGATGCCGTCCACTCCTGTCATTTTCCTTATCCACAAGTTACTCTTCTTATCTTTCTTGGTTACACCAAGCATGCATCTGTCCATGGTTCTTTGAGTTGTCTGCAGTCTTTGTATGTCTTTTTTAGTTAAGGTCCATGTCTCTGCTCCATATGTAAGCACTGGCAGGATGCATTGATTTAACACTTTTCTTTTGAGACATAATGGCATACTGCTCTTAAAAATTGTACTATTTCTCCCAAAAGCTCTCCATCCAAGTTTTATACGCCGATTACTTTCTTCATCAATGTGATCCTCACTCAATATCTGCTGCCCAAGATAAATGTAGGAATCGGTTATCTCAAGCTTTTCTCCATCAATCGATAAATGTTCGTTTCTTGTAAAAGCATTGTACATCACTTTTGTCTTCTGAAAGTTCATTTTTAATCCCACTTCTTTACTCTTGTCAGCAAGTTCTTGGATCATACTCTGCAGCCCTGAAGGGGTAGTTGCAAAGATGACTACATCATCAGCAAAACGAAGGTGAGTTAAGTAATCTCCATTAATCTTTATCCCTTTGTTTTCCCAGTTCAATGATTGAAAGACATTTTGCAATGTGGCGTTAAAAAGCTTAGGAGATATAGTGTCACCTTGTCTCACTCCCTTTCCAATTCTCATTTGTGCTGTATCTTCAAATATTCGAACCTTTGCACTTGCATTTTCATAGATGTTATTAATAATGCTAATGTATGCATCTTCAATACCACAGGATTTCAAAGCCATTGTTACTGCTGATGGTTTCACGGAATCGAAGGCCTTTGCATAGTCAATGAAAGCCATGCATAATGGGAGTTCATATTCTCTTGTTCTTTCAATTAGTTCTCTCAGTACATGGATATGATTTATAGTGCTGGATCCACTCCTGAATCCAGCTTGTTCTCTTAGTTGGGCCATGTCTACTGTTACCTTCAAGCGATGTGAAAGAACCTTAGTGAATATTTTATAAACCCCTGAAAGGAGGCTGATGGGCCTGTAGTTCCTGAGATCCTCAATGTCACCTTTTTTATGAAGCAAGATCATTGTAGCATTGTTCCAATCCTCAGGAATCTTCCCTTCATTAAGACATCTGGTGAAAATTTGGACGAGTGTAGTTTCAATTTCTCCACTTGCTTCTTGTATGATGTCCACAGTAATTCCATCTTCTCCTGGAGCTCTTCCCCGTTTCATGTTCTTAATTGCATATGTAACTTCTGCAGGGACGTTTGGAGGGACTTTGGCACTGGTACCTGTTGTAATGTCAGGAATAGATGTATCATCTCTTTCATATAGTTTAGAATAGAAATCTTTTACCCTTGTCAAAATTTCGCTTCTATTTCTTGTTACAGTACCATTTTCTTTTCTCAGAGCCATAATCTGTTTTCTTCCCTTATTGAGATGTCCTTTTGCTCTCCTCAGGCTCTGGTTGTTTTCAATTGCTTTCCTCACTAGTTCACAATTGAATTTCCTTATGTCTTCAGTGATACATTTTCGCACTGTCTTGCATAGCTCTATATATTCCATGTTGGAAGTTATGCCTTTATTTGTCTTCATCTCCCTTCTCTTTTACATCAACATTTTTGTTTTTCCTGAAATTTTCTTCATATGTAACATGTTCTTAGTACCACCTATTTTTGTTGCTGTTTCCGTAAGAGCCTTGGTGAGTTCTCTGTTAACTTCAGAAATATCCACTTCTTCTGATGTTAAACCTTCTAAAGCAGAGAATCTGTTTCTCAGTTCCAACTTGAAGATATTATAGTGTTTTTTAAGGTTGGTTATGTCAATACATTTTGTTTGTCTTATGAGCTTGCCATGTTCAAGTTTAGTGTTGAGGTGCATCTTACATCTCACCAATCTGTGGTCACTACCTGTGTTGAACTTGTTTAGCATACTGCAGTCTTTGATGACGAATTTTTTGTTACACATAATAAAATCAGTTTCACTTGTCGTCCCATTTGGATGTCTCCATGTCCATTTCCTGTGTGGCTTCTTCTTGAAAAAGGAGTTCATGATGAAAAACCCTTCTTCCTCTTCAAACTCTACAAGAGTATTTCCACTCTGGTTTCTGTTGCTCTGACCAAATTTACCTGCTGAAGTTTCATTCTGTTGCCCTATTTTTGCATTGAAATCTCCCATAATTATCTTCAAGTACTGCTTGCCTTTATTATTTAGATGACGAATTTCCTCATAAAATTCTTCAATTTCTTCTTCAGGACTACTTGTGGTGGGTGCATAAGTTTGAATAATCTGAGCCTGGTATCTTCTCGAGAGTTGGATAACGAGGAACTTTCAACTTCTTCAACTTTATCCTTCAGTTTCTTGTTTATTATAAATCCAACACCACTAATTCTGCCAGTATCTGTCCCATGATAGCAGAAGAGATGTCCACTTTTCAGTTCAATGAGATCTTCTCCTTTTCTCCTTACCTCACTTAGCCCGACGATGTCCCACTTGATCCTTTGTAGTTCTTCTTCCAATTCAAGAAGCCTTGAATCAGAAAATAGGGAGTGTCCATTGTAAGTAGCCAAGGTCAGCATCAAATGGCAGCCTAGTCCGGTCCTCCGGTGATTCTTAGCACCCTCTGCCTTCATGTCGCACTGGCCGCTGCCTTGGCCAGGTACATTCCAGCTGCCGGAGACTGAGGGACAAGATTTAAGTTATGGAGTCATTTTGGAGGGGTTTGGCCATAACTCACCACGCCGGATAGCATTTCCTCTAATCCCAATGGTATAGTTATACCGCTACTGGCAGTCGTCAGAGCCCCTTTAGTGGGAACAGGATGCACCACGAGAAGGCGGTGTTGACATTTGTCAAGGAGAGACGATATGTTGCGCATCACCTGACCTTGCATCCCGCTTTCAAGTATATGTATATATATACAGTACTTAAAAAAAGTAATTAAGATTTATCTTAACAGCAGCTGAGATTTCTTCTGATTAAACAAAATTAAGTTTTATACACCTTTCCATTGCTATCCATTTTTCTTAAGATTTCACAATCAGATATGTGTGCACAATTTTAATTTTTTTTTATCAGACATGTGTTTCATTACAAAATAAGTTATTCTGTTTTGTCAAATTTTATTAACTGCATCTAAAAATTTTTCTTTCTCAACAGCTGAAATCTGGCCAGGTGATATATACCAGCAAGACCTCAAATAGTGAGATAAAGGAAGTTCTAACTTCAGTAACTGTGTCTGATGGTGACTGGCATACACTGAAACTTGAAATGGAACAAGGAAGCAGCTCCACCATAAATATAACTATCGACACATTGTCCTATGTTGTAAGACGAGAAAGTCTTCACGATATCCTGGATCCATATCTAACATCACTTACCCTTGGTGGTGGTTATCAGAAATCTTCTGCTAAGGACAGTGATTCTATTACTAGTAAGTAAATATCTAATAATTTTATATTCCTTACGGAGCATAGTTATGGTTACTTTTCACTTACCGTCGAACCTCAATAAACTCTCACCCCCGCTTTCTGCTCTTGGATTACAAATCTTATTCTTTTCTCCTAGATGGAAGTTTTCCGCATTAAACTGCCACCTCACTCACATCTGCCAAGATATTCCAACCACAGTTTGGTGCTTCTTATTGAAGAATAACCTGTTGAACTGCCTCTCAAAATATTCACTTGCAACAGACACTCTGAATTGCCCACCTGATCGTCTAAAATGTTACCCACAACATGTTAGATGGGTCCATGTGTTTTAGGGAGTTCAATTGTATATATTTGTGGTAGATTGTTTTGAATCGGAATTTGGGTCATTGTGAAAAGAAAGGAAGGGAGCGAAATTTGCGTGAGTTGAAAAATATTTTTATTTATTATTAGTTTTTTGCGTGTTTATTTTGCGGCCTCGAACCACGATGTAAATGAGAAAAATACGTGTTGGAAATGTGTAGAGACGAAAACCTCCTGAAAGAGTTAAGGATTAAAGGTGAGTAACCTCAAAATATAGATCTACTGCCATGCTCACTCCCCTGCTGTTTGCCAAGTGCGGTCAGTTGCCAAAAATCATGGGCAGGAGAGGTAGAGACTAATTACCCTGCTCATATAAAATTACCCTGCTCATATGAAATTACCCTGCTCATATGTCTAACTTTTCACATTTTGGATTCTAAAACCTCTAGTTATCCAATGCCTTTGATAGCCACTGTTTCTTGCTTGTTGTGCAGGATTTTTTCCTTTCATCAGTTTTTGTTTATTTTAAAGCATCCTAAAATAGGTAAAACATTCTTCACAAAGACACTTTAACGTTTAAGTTTTCTGTTTTACATGTTATAAAATGGTTACAGTCTGCGGCGGTTCATTAAGTTATTCAATTAAGGTACAATTCAGTTAAAAGTCCTAAAAATGTTACTTACCGAAGCGTGTCTTTGGTCCCACATCAGTAGTTTATTGAGAGCCTTTTATTCAAAAGTTGTATCCTACTTCTATATGGTCAGTCGTTAGGGTTAACTCGAGAGACTTTTAAAAAGGTCAAAAGTTGTATCCTACTTCTATATAGTCAGTCGTTAGGGTTAACTCGAGAGTCTTTTAAAAAGGTCAAAAGTTGTATCCTACTTCTATATGGTCAGTCGTTAGGGTTAACTCGAGAGTCTTTTAAAAAGGTCAAAAGTTGTATCCTACTTCTATATGGTCAGTCGTTAGGGTTAACTCGAGAGACTTTTAAAAAGGTCAAAAGTTGTATCCTACTTCTATATGGTCAGTCGTTAGGGTTAACTCGAGAGTCTTTTAAAAAGGTCAAAAGTTGTATCCTACTTCTATATGGTCAGTCGTTAGGGTTAACTCGAGAGACTTTTAAAAAGGTCAAAAGTTGTATCCTACTTCTATATGGTCAGTCGTTAGGGTTAACTCGAGAGTCTTTTAAAAAGGTCAAAAGTTGTATCCTACTTATATATGGTCAGTCGTTAGGGTTAACTCGAGAGTCTTTTAAAAAGGTCAAAAGTTGTATCCTACTTCTATATGGTCAGTCGTTAGGGTTAACTCGAGAGTCTTTTAAAAAGGTCAAAAGTTGTATCCTACTTCTATATGGTCAGTCGTTAGGGTTAACTCGAGAGACTTTTAAAAAGGTCAAAAGTTGTATCCTACTTCTATATGGTCAGTCGTTAGGGTTAACTCGAGAGTCTTTTAAAAAGGTCAAAAGTTGTATCCTACTTCTATATGGTCAGTCGTTAGGGTTAACTCGAGAGACTTTTAAAAAGGTCAAAAGTTGTATCCTACTTCTATATGGTCAGTCGTTAGGGTTAACTCGAGAGTCTTTTAAAAAGGTCAAAAGTTGTATCCTACTTCTATATGGTCAGTTGTTAGAGTTAACTCGAGAGCCTTTTTAAAAGACTCTCGAGTTAACCCTAACGACTGACCATATAGAAGTAGGATACAACTTTTGACCAAAAGGCTCTCAATAAACTACTGATGTGGGACCAAAGACACACTTCGGTAAGTAACATTTTTAGGACTTTTAACTGAATTGTACCTTAATTGAATAACCTAATGCACCGCTGCAGACTGTAACCACTTTATAACGTGTAAAACGGAAAACTTAGACGTTAAAGCGTCTTTGTGAAGGACCTTGTCGTCATGCAATGGTATTTGAACTTTATGATAGGATCACATGAAATATATAGGTAAATCATCGTTAGATGTTCATGAGAACATTTTGATATGCAAATTTAAAGATGCAACCCTGGATCTACCCATGAGGCATTAGCAAATCACTTCACTTTTCTAACATTTATTGCGTACAAGTCAGGAAAGTGACTTTTACATATGAGTGCACACTTTTAATAGTATAGTTATCACTATGCATATTTTGCTTAAACATTTATATGAAAATAGAAAGTGTGAAGCTAAGAAGAAAATGTATGGTGTTAATAAGATTTCAATTAATATTTTAGGATTTTTTTTTTTTTCAAGTTTAATTTGCACATTTCTTTTTATAAAAAGTATAAACTTCATCTTTGGAACATTCTCAGCCATACAATCTACCTAAGACATGCGAAAAAATAAGTATCAAAAGATTTACTTTGTTGAGTTAGTTTCATTAATAATATATGTGGAAACTCTTATCTCAGATTGTTCACCAGTCTTACACATAAGTAAGTAATATTTCTGTTAATTTCTAAATCCTGTGATGAAAAGAACTTCACAGAAAGGGTTTCTCCTTTTCCTATTCCATGAAAAACCTCACTTAAACTTTTCAAGAAATGCAATGAATATGGTGAACAAAAGCCTGCTGATTGTCGGGACAGTAATATCTCTGCTTTAGTGTAGCTTAAAAATAAGATCAAAAGGTGATGCAATATTAAAAATATTTTCAAAAAGTTATTTATGTCATTAGTGAGACATCAATTAATGGCTACCCAAAGTCACCACAAAAGCAAAATTTAAACGTAAGTTTATGTTTAAGAAAAATAAAATAAGAGTAAAAAGAGATATCAGTCTCTTCAAAGTTTTTCTGTTGTTTTTTCTAATTATGTTGAAACTTGAAAATGTTCTTTTGACCTATCTTTTTGTCGAACATACTCGCAATCCACCTATCTTTCTCAGTCTGTAGCATGCACTTTCTCTCACTTTCCTTCCTTCTATCCTTCCTATCTCCCTTCCTTCATAATCTACTCTATCCTATTATAACCTACCTAACCACTCATCCTCTGTCCTTCTTTGCTCCCTTTCACTCATTTATTGATCAATTCATTTGTATATTCATTCCCTTATTCCATCCTGTTCATTTATTCACTTGCAAACCTTTAAAAGAGCTGTTGAGGCCTTGGCAGATCTTCATCAACTGCTGTAATTCCATACTATGTCTGAAGCCTCGGATATTATCGTGCTGAGGAAGTTACAGTGCTCAGTGTGGTATGCCTTATTTCATTTATCCATCAGCTTCCCTTTCTTGTTTGCTTTCAGTGAAAAGCTTTCTCTGTAGGAATTTACAAAAGCATGCATGTTTTCTTCTGTTGATCCTTTGATTCTCCAATTTTTTAGTCTTTCAGCTTTCTGAAACATTCTAAGGTAGCACCACACTGCCACATTTCAAATGTATCAACTTTCTTGTTATCACTTTTTAAGGCTCCATCATTTGAACCCATAGTACTGAATGTATAATAGTTAGTTCCAGATTTATTATTTTTTTTATTTGTGTGTTGGAAATAAAAATGTTCTGAATTTTTTTCTTTTGTTTAATAGTTAGTTCCATAATATTTTTTATTCTTTTTGTACCCTATTCATAACTACCACTCTTTGAACCTAAATATTCAGTCTTCAGCTTCTATTTTCTGGCCTATTGATCTTGATTTTAGAGTAATCTACCAGCTTTTTAATGTCACTGAAATTTAGGAATAAACCTAAATATTGTCTTCTCAAACCTTCATCTTGTTGTACAAATGCTGCATATAACAGCCTCTTTCAGATCTATATGTTTAACAGCAAATCAGAATTATATCATCATCATAGTTATGTTGCATGAAATTTAAAGAGATGAGGGGAGGCAACGCAGTCTTGCTGAGTGTCATTTTCTCATTTTAAATAATTAACCATTCTGTATTCTCCTCTTTCCTTTTTACAATTGCATTTAGAAGATATTTCTTTAGGCTATGAACAGTGCTGTAACTAGCTTTTCATGTACCCTGTGCAAAGTTTTATTTTGGGGCCCCTTAATTTTTTTAATAAAAGAAACACAATATAAAAATTGTTTATAAATAATTTTTGCATACACAAGAAATATATAAGATCATTCACATGTACGTATTTACAAGTGAAAATAATTATTTTAATTGCACTTTTGTGGCTTTCATTTCAGAAAATTCATTGATTATGTCATCATATATAATTAATATCTTTAACGATATTATATTCAATCAAAATTATGGAAAGATTGGATAATCATTCTTGTCCGATAGTTGATTTTAAATAATTCTTAAGTAATTTTTACTTGCTAAAGCTTCTCTCACACAAAGCAGCAAAAAATGGAACAGTCGAAATATTCGGAGAGCAACACTGATATTTGGATATGACCCAGTTAATTCAAAGACTGTGAAATATCGAGTGAAGTTGCAGTTTTAATGTTTTGTACTAGTGTCAAGGCTTCAAACTTAAAGCAAAATTAATTAGAAAGTAAAATTGCCACAGACAGTTCTCAGTTGCTCATAACACCAATCTATTTAAGACAATGGAGTGTCAGAAACACTGTAAATATGCATTTTAAATAATTCCTTGGGTGTCATCTGTGCCTGTGCACCTGTTGCACCTGCCTAGTTACAGCACTGGCTATGAAAATACCACGTGCTATAAAATGGCCAGTATTTTGAAAAAATTGAAGAATCTAGCAGAAGAACATACACTGTGTTTTAGTACTTTGTATCAGGTGAAACACACACAAGTGAATGCAATACATTAACAGATTTATAACAGATTAAACAACCACATCAAATTTCAAATTATGAGCTGTAACATTATTTCAAACTCTAAAAGTGGGTAAGAATCCGAATGGCGTTTCGTAATTCAAAATGTAATATAAAAAATGTGCAGTCCCACAGTGAATCAAAATTTTGGGTTGCCATATAGTCTATGTTACTAACAAGGTCAAATAGCACGAATTTACAAAATTTAATTGTGGTAGGTTGATGGTATGGATTTGTATAAAGATGGAAAGAAATTACCTTTGCACATCTGATTAAAAAAGCAAATAAAAAACATCAGATCTCAAATTAGCAGTTATTCTCAATTTCATAATTAAAAAAAAACCCATTGGGGTTGGAAAGAAAAAACATATTTCATGCTGAAATGTGATCATTAAAATACTGAAATTATAAAGATCTTCTGTAAATGGCAAAAGAACAGCAATCAGCAGCAACTTGAGCTGGCTGAGTTTTTATTACGTTTTCTAAAGGAGTTTAAGAGGTGGGTGTTGTGTTTTTTTCCTTGGTTCTGTTTATCTTCCCACAAATAAATTTACAGGTCAGAAACACCTCTAACAGGAACAAAAGAGCATGGATTTATTGTAATAACACTACTAATCTTTATTCATAGATGCTATTCTTTGGTGAAGTAATACCATATTTATAACTCAAAGTTCTGTTGATGATAATGTAGCACTATGAACTTTATCAAGATCTTTTGCTGAAATATTATTGAAGGGTGTAATATTCATGTTTTGAAATTTTATTAAGTATTTATTTGTGTGAATAAATTTGTGATTTATTATTTTTAATCCTGCATAGATTTTCAAGGCTGCATGATGCGAGTCACAGTAAATGGAGAGGTTGAAGCAGAAAACTCTACAGACAGCTACTTCCAATTAAAGTACCATGGAAGAGTCCACAGAGGCTGCAGTGATGAAGCTTTGGGCTTAGATCTCGCTCCAACTGATCCTCTGAATATTGGGATTATCCTTGTGATTGTTTTCTTCATCATCTTGATTGTAGTGATCCTTATAAGTTTTGTCGTATTCCGACAAAGGAAATTGAATCGTGACAAGAATCTTAAACCTGTAAAGCATAATGGTGTGGGATTTCTTGCCAGTGTTACGGCAGACATCCCAAGAAATCCTCAGGATTCAGTGTTTTCTGGCATTGCTTCTACGGAAGAAATGTTACGCAATCATATTACTCAGGACCTTCTCCCAAAGAAAATTGAGAGAGAAGGGAACATAGAAAAACCTCAGAGGCCAGATATTATTGAGCAAGATGTTGTTAACAAATCTCCTACTATGCCTTTACCAAGAGTAGAAAGGAATTATTTGCATGAGAAACCCACCACACCTCATTCTTTTGGTAATCAAAATCTCATGGAATCTGAAGCACCAGAACATTACGATTTAGAGAATGCAAGTAGTATTGCACCTTCAGATATTGACATTTGTTACCACTACAAGGGTTTCCGAGATGGAAACTTTCGCAAGTACAAGACAAACCCCCACGTGCCAAATTACCATAAACATAATCACAGGCACAGCCCTCATCAGTTTCAGTCGCCACTAAAAAGAGACAGTCCACGAATAATGCAGCAAACAAGCAATCACAAATCTGAGAGTCCGTCTGCTCTCAGGATGCCAAATACTCCCCTGGCTCGCCTGAGTCCTTCCAGCGAGTTGTCTCAGCAAGCTCCACGCATTCTTACATTACAGGACATCAGTGGCAAACCTTTACAAACTGCACTTCTTGCTACCTCTCAGGGAGTGGGTCCTAACTCAGAACGGAGTCTCACGAGTCCCGTGAGCCATCTGACGAGCAGTATTCACTCAGGCCTACAAACTGGTAAAAATGGCAAGGACACCATTCTTTCTCTAGGACTCACAGCTGAAGAAATAGAACGTTTGAACACACGTCCCAGAAATTCTAGTCTTGTGAGCACATTAGATGCAGTGTCACTCTCTAGTGATGACAACCATGAAAAGAATAAACTGGCGGAACTTCTAGAGACAAACACAGAACTCTTAGAAGCTGCAGAAACGTCTTCTGATGAAAGTGGTAATGACTCTTTTACATGCTCAGAATTTGAATATGATAACAACTATGATAAGGTTCACAGGGACTTTAGTCCTGGTAATATGATATTTTCAAAACTAGCAGAAGAAGATAATGAAAATGAAGAAGACTCTGCCAAAACATATGACGGGTTTGATTCATTCAGGGGCTCATTAAGTACATTAGTTGCTTCAGATGATGATCTTTCTAATCTCTCGTCTTACACTCCAACAAATGGAACACTCCTTGGATGGGACTACCTGCTTAACTGGGGGCTCAATTTCCAAAATCTCGCAGGAGTGTTTCACGACATTGCAGAGCTTCCTAATAGTGCTCACCAAGGAAAATCCAATGAGCAGCACTACGTTTGACATCAAATAGAAAGAATTGGTCATTTAGGCATTCCAATACAGTCATTTCTACATTGCTGATTGTATTTTTAAATATTTCAAATTTTATGCAACACTATTTTTTTATGACATGAGAAGGTGATTCTGTGTGTGATAGAGCATTTATTTCAAATTTTACTGCAAGTTGTTGATATAAATTTTTATCTTTAAATTTTTTTCTGTAAATACATCTTTTTGACAACAATTAGTGCATTGTACATCATTTTTAAAGATGAACACAAAAAATTGTAAAATTTATGTAACACTTTAAACCATATGAAGGTGGTTTATATCTGACCCACAATTTTTGTGTCAGCAAATCATCTTATTTGCCTCACATTCAGTAATTTTCTTGATGTCTCTGCCTTAACATTCTCACTTGTATTTTGAACAAAGAAATTTTAATATTCGACATACAATCATTTTTAACTGATTCACTGCCACTAAAATCATATTGCATTCTATGCTTTCCCATTTTGTATGATGATGGACCCAGTCTCATCACATTTAGCAGTCTGGTAAAAAAAAAAAAGAGAAGGAGCATTTTCTACCTTTTCTGTGATATCTCAAATACTTAGAAAAAACTTAAACTATTTCTGGTCAGATGCTAGCATCTTGAAACACATTCCACGTTATTTTTACAAAAGCAAAGATGTTTATAAATAATTTTACTGTAGACATAGACATTCATGCGTGATTTCAAGCATAGAAATGTTGCACTTTTGCAGTATAAACACTCAACTTTGTCATGTTTGGAGCCTTGAGGAATAGTTAACATTGCTTACTGTCTTTTGGATGTGAATATAACTCTACAAAGCACAGGAAGTTTTCTGTGTATAAAGAAACCATATCTGAATTTCAGGAGTTAGATATGTGCCTTTAACATTCCATAAATTTATATTGTAAGAGCTGGCAAAAAATATGAACATTTCATTGTTGCAGGTATTAATAGGCTCCTGTGTGTAAGAAATTGTGAGCTATTGATACACCATTTGCATTGAACAAGATACAGTTAGTAAAGCAGTTATTAAAAAAGATACAAGCTGTGCTTAACATACTTGCTTTCACAATTCTTTAAATAGATTTCTGTATCCATAAACATATTTTGTGGTTCTGCTGCTGAAGTACCATTGATCTACGTTTTTAGTTCGACTGAAATCCAACACTAGTGGGTAGATCTCCCCCCTATTTTTTTACACTGTGCACACACAAAACACATACCTATGTATGTCCCCCAAGAAACAGTTTCCAGTGAAAAAGGAACTATAATATATTATCAAGTTATTCCATTTGCTTTAGAAAGTTCCAACAATATTTTGGTCATGCAAAGTATATTAATAATTCTATGTTAGATCCCATCACTTTCAAAGTGCTACTATTCACATGCTATAGGGTTCTTGGAAGCAAAACTATATATCTTCTGTTTTGGTGCCTTTCAGGATACCTGTTGCTTCTGTTTTTAAATTGTTTCTGATATAGAACTACTGTCCTTATAATTTTATATTTTAAGATTATGAAGATATGAAAGTCTAATGGTGAAAAAAACAGGTGTATCTACTAAACAGATGGTCATATCATTTGCTCCATACTAATGGATTTCTTGCCATTATACTAGTGTTTGATCATGAAAGAAGCAAAATGATGTTTTGAAGAAAACAAAACTTATTTTCTTCTGTCCACATCTGTGCTTTTGCTTTTGTAGAATGGCATTGTGTAAATAATGCAGAACCTCCTCAATCTCTCATTTCAAATTCTATGTGAGAATAGTACAGCTTATGTGTCCTAAGAACAGACAAATCTTCCATTTCCAAATTGCCTTCCTAACAATTAGCATCATAGGTGCCGGCTATGGGGGGGGGCAAGGTCAATATTGCCCCTCCAATTATTTTTCTAGGGAGGCAGTGCCCACTCAATATTTTTGGCCCTGTTTTAATAAGTTTTTGTGTGCATATGTCATTTTTGAAATGCGTTAGTTGAAATAATTTTATAGAGGAAAACTGTTTTCCCATGCTATTGAGGCTATCATATGCTGTGCTAATTGCAAAAGAATACATTTCTTTCCTTTAGAGAATTGCATTATTCTTTATGAGATGGACCAAGCTCCACCTTATAAGGCCAAAGTGATTTATTTCCAAAAAAATAATAAATAACAAAATAAGTAAACTCTTTTTCCCATTTATAGCATTACTCATTTGAAAACTTGGTTGCCAGCCCCCACATTGTGTTTGTCATGTTCTCGTGATATGTGGTAAATGTTTAAGACAATTATCAAAAATAAAATTAATAAATAAAAATATAGGAACGTATAATAATCTCTAGCACCTTTATTTATCTTTTTTTTTTTTTTTTTTTGCGCTTCTTGTTTTTTGAGTCTCGTTTTTTATAAACGTTTGGAAATAAAATCTCTCTGGATATTTTTATAAAATCACAAGCTGAATTACATTTTTAAAAATATTAATATTCTGCAAAAGAATATTTTTGTTCTCTTGTCCACTTGCCGATGAGCAATTACAGTTGTATTTTAAAATATGCATCAAATCTCGTAGTTTATCGTTTTGCCATTTTTCTTTCATCCTGACAATGGAAGAGATGTGCCCTCTCCCATGTCTGATCTCTTCACGCCTGCCCAATCCCTAATAATTTGGTAAAGTTGGCACCCCTGATAAGCGTATATTCACTAAAAAATTTTCAACCCTTCCTGATGTTCTGGATGCTGGAATGAGCAGAGCTTATAATATTTTGTTTGATCCTTATTGTATATTTCTTGAGATGCATCATAATCACTCATGCCTGATCCATAACTTATAATTTCTTGCCCTTGTGTGTGTGTGGGGGGGGGGGGTTGCCACAGGGTCATGAAAACTCTGTGTAACTGCAATAACATCTAGAATGTCTCCATGGATATTCATTTCCATTTGTAGCAGAACTTTGGTTTGCCAAGATCTTTGAATAGTGTTTTAGGAATGTATATATGTTAGGACTAAACAAATGAATTTTACAGAAGAATGTATGTATGTGGCAGACATTTTAGATCCATCTGTCATGTCTGTTTAATACCTCACTGTGTCCCAGAATCACAGATAATAAAGGGACAGTAATTCATATTGAGGTTTTTAAACCAAACTAACATAGTGCTATGTTTTATGCAAATGAAATATATGAAAAAATAAATAAATACGAAAATGCATATCGAAATATATATATTGTAGCATCTTTCTTTTTCCTATAAATGTTAGACCGAGGTTTCACCCTATTTCAGAGACATTAACTTTTATACTGTTTCCATTTACTCAGAGAAAGACAAACGTTTTGTGAAGTAGTTACATCTTTGATAAAAATGCAGTTAAAGTACACAAGAAAAAAGTTACTAAAGTTTTGGGTCACATTTTCTTATTCAATAATTGCTTGGTTTGGAAGTGAAATTTATTCATATCTGTAGACAAACTACCAAAGAGCACACTGCTTTGTTTACACCGTGGAACTGAAGGATTTCTTTTAAAACCAGTTTCAGATTCTAAATTATTCCTACATTTATAGACCATGACTAAATGTATGCAAATACAGCTATCAGTTTAACTAACACAGGAGATAAGTAAAGAACAATAATTTGATCTTTTTCTATTGGAAGTATGGAAATTGTGTGTGTACTAGATTAGATGTACATGTCTATTATGACATCATGGTCACAGAAAAGATATTTGAAGTTGCTGCATGTTAAAATTATCATTTAACTAAAATTGGCAGTCAGTTATTTTATTTGTGTTTTCCATATTCAAGTTACTTTTGTTATTCAGATTATTCTTCTAGTGCTACCTTTGCATTTCATGAAACTCATGACTTCTTACCCTCTGAATGAATCTTTTTTTTTTTTCTTGTAAATTTTGTATACAAGAGAAAAACTAGTCACTTCTTTTATATCTTTCAATGTAAAGTATGTATATTATTACTGTAGCCCAGGCATGTTGAGTTCATGAAATGTACGAAAATTTTGTATTTATTACTTTCATGCACAATACTTGTTTGGATACATATGTACATGTGCATGGAAACTAAAGCCTCAAGTCGAAGGTTTTGTAAACCAATAGCTTCCTAGGTCTTACTGTGTAATTCTTTTATTTATGTGTAAATATTAAGGTATATTTTAAATGTGTCATGTGTTTAATGTATGATTCAGTGCCAATTTATTACCATAAGAAGTGCAAAACAGCATTTGTGAACTCATATCAATAAAATTTAGTCACTAATTTTTCTAATGACTGGTGTTATTATTTAAAAAGCCTCTCTTTTAATTTGCATGCAGTCTTTGAGTTATGATGTTAGACTACCTCAAAACAGTTTGGGAAATCTTGATTTGAAAATGTGATAATTAGAGTTAAAGAGTAGATAAATAAATCTTCAAAAATATGAAATTTGAAATATATGCTTATCATCATCATCATCATTGTCAACCATTATCAATCCACTGCTGGACGAAGGTCTCCCCAAGTTTCCTCCACAACGGTCTGTCTTGTGCCAGTCTCCTCCATGTCACCCCTGCATACTTTCGAATTTCATCCACCCATCTCCCATGTGGTCTTCTTCTGGGTCTTTTCCTGTCCCTTGGAATCCAATCTAAAATTTCGGCTGTCCATATGCTTATATATATATATATTGGATGTTTACTGGGAACCATTTTCCTCCCCTTTATCACTTTATTTCAAAGTATGAATTTTAGCACTATGCCTACCTTTTTTTTTTTTTTTTTTGAAGTGCTCAACCACAATTTAAAATAAAATTTATAGTATTTAAAGGGAGTTTGCTGTTCTAGACTAAAAATTATGCATGCAGATTTTCATTCTGATTCTCAAGATAATTTTTTCATGCCTTGTCAGTAACTGTATGAAACATTATGTTTGAAGAATACTTGTCAACAGTGCTGCTGCTCCATAATCTCCATCAGCCTTTTTGGGGAAAAGGGAATCGGACTCTCACAACCATTATAAGCAACTCTGAAGGTCTAGAAGTAATCACCATACATCTTTCGGGATTCAAACTGGGACAATTAACCAGAAACATACTCCTCAGACTGCTTGACCACCAGACAACTGTTTTTATCATATAAATGACTCGCACCAATATGTAAGATTGCACATGAGTGCAGATGGTCCTGTAGTTAGAGCAGCAAGTGGGGTTCAATTCCAGCCTAAGAAACTGCTGAGTATCCACCATGCCTCAAAGAGCACATTAATAGTGCTCCTGGAGTGTTGGACCCTGTTGCAAATAAAGTCATTGATTCTCTACCTTACTTCCATGTGTCTTTCCTTTCCTATGGGGCACCCTAAATCTAGCTTCCTTCTAAGGGTTATTTAAGACCTGAGGGGCCAGGCACTTTCTTCCTCACTATCCATCTGCCAGACAAGCAGACAGGCCACAACCTGGCCTGGCAAATCACTGCAGAATTCAACATCGATGTGGAGAAGGCCATGTCCAAATGGTGGTCTCTTTTAATCCCTCTTATCCACTAGCTGTTTTTGTCTACAGGATATGTGGAATAAGTGTTAGATGCGAAAGACACTTCGAAGTGAGGTAGAGGATCAGTAGGAGAAGTCCTTATGTGTAACAGAGGTCCAATAGCCTAGGACCACTATTAACGTGCTCACTAAGGCACGGTGGATATTTAGTGGCTAGGCAGTGAATTTTTTTTCTTTTTCTGTTTTTTTTTTTTTTTTTTTTCACCCTCTGGGATGGATTACGAGGTTTATCTTTGAAGGGCTTCAACATCATAGTGATGCCTGCAACAGAAACATTCTGGGAATATAGGAGGGGGTAGCAGATTGGAACGCGACTATCGGTCTAGCCTTTCCTATACTTCTGTTAACATTTTTTGTTCTTTCATAACAACTCTGTGGGTTGAAGTCCGTCTAAGAGTGTCATTTGATCCATGTTAATTGGAACTTCTTTAATAACTATGCCACCGCGGTGGCATAAATGGTCAGTGCGATGGCTTCTGAACATTCTTTTGAAAAGGGTCCAATTCAAATCCCGGGGAGGCATGGATGTTGTATTTGTCTTACAGCACTGGCTGTATTGCTTTCGTGGAACCAGTGGCCTTAAATTAGAGATGGGCAACTGCTTATAACCTATCGAGTCGCTCGTGGTCGTCCTCCAAATTTAAAAAACAAAACAAAAAACAATCACTTTCTTGTACAGCTGTTGACCCTTCTTGGCTTTTCTAGAGGTGAGGAGGTAGGACAGCCTTGATTACTTCAAAAGTAATTTCCTCTAGCACCCAGGCTTTTTCTTATGGTTTTGCTCACACGAGTGCAAAACTTCAGTGCCGAGCTCTTGAAGAATTTCTTTCTGTGAGTTTCCCACTTCTACAGTATTTCCTTTTGGGTCTGGACCCTGAGGTCCACCAACCCATGACCAGCCGGTGCGGGTTTACCCCAGGATCTGAAAAATACTGAGGGTTCCTGCTTTGAGGACTTCTATTGTCTTGGCCAGTTGTTTCAGAACTACTTGGATGGTGTCAGTGGATCTCTTGTAGCATTGCCTCCACATTTTCCAGATTCTGAAGGAATTTTTCATTACCTTTCTGGATTTTCTGTAAGATTGCTATGATGATGTTGATGGTTTTCTGCTTTTATAAGTGGGGGGGGGGGCACCAGTAACAGTTTAACAACTGCTTATATTTTGTGTTTGGGGGAGGGGAGTTAATGCTATGCTTTATGTCAGAGTAAACGCAGCTTCTAAGATTTCACTACAGGTAGCTCAGTGGTCTAAGCGCTGGCTTCTGACCATTCGTCCGAATGAATTAGAATTTGAGTCTCAGATGAGTCACTTGTGGTGTGTTTGTCTTACAGAACCAACTCTCTCCCTTCCTGGAGTCAGTGATCCAAAACATGAGGACGGGCTACTTGCTTATAGCCCAGTAAGTCGTTCATGGTGTTGTTAAACCGCAAACTGAAAAATAATAATAAACTATACGAAATTAAGAGGTATTCGTTTATTGGAAAGCTTTGAAGTTTGCAAACAGCCACCAGGAAAATGTGGCTAATGAAGCGTAATTGCAGATTTACTCGGTCGTCTCTCAGCAGTTATGTAAATACATAAAAAATCCGACAAATAAGTGACATTTGCTTGCGCCATGAATATAATAATCTATTTGCAGCATGAAATGGTAAATGTACCTTATTACTTGCATTCCCTTTAGTTCTATTATTATTTCGACAACCAACCGCTGCAGTTGAATGGCATAGGCATTCTGAGACTGCTCTTAGTGGTTACACTTATTTATTCTCGTGTACCAGCTGTTCCAGATACTGAAATAAAATCGAGTCGCACGTCTCCCGTCAAAAAAAATTGCCTCAGAGGAGAAACAGAATGTATGGAAAATCGTGGGTTTGGTTACAACCAAATTAATAATCTCATGTACCTCCAGGTGTTATATCTGAAACATATTTAATAAATTCTGCAATTCAAGAGTCAGAACCATTTATTGGAAGCACGGGGATTACACAAGATTTTAACATATACATAACGAAACTACAAAATTTTGCTAATTATGACAGTTATGTAACATGCAGGAGAAAAATCATAATAGAAAAAAGTGATTGACATACATGCGTAATTTTCTAAATATACACCTTTCCAGCACTTTTTTAAAAAGACACACTGTTTACTTTCTAACAGATGTTTTACACTGTTGATAAGTATGAGATCAGTTGAATACATATACAGGGTTTTAAAGCATTTCCTATCATCATGCATTTAACACAATTTCACTATGCATTTAATACAATCTCATTATGCATTTCTGTACTAAATGGAAATCTAGCTTTATGCTTTTTTTGTCAAAATATTTTGTATGTAAGTATGGAACAATTTTATTATTAAAATATGTAAGCCATTCAGTAATTTATTTATTTAAATGTGTCCATGAAAATGGACATTTATGCAGCAATTTGTTAAAATATTTTCTTACAGAGACATGGAAGATTTTTATATCTCTAAAACAACTGTTTGATCTTTAAAATTAATAGCAATCTTTACACATTTGCTTATTGAAGTGCAATGAGATCTGTACATACACTAACACTTCTACTATCATAAGATATGAATTTCAGGCAAGCCAATTTTGCCTGATACTTTATCCTGGGTCATCCAGTAAACACATAGAACGTTGCTTCCACTTTTCTAAATTTTTCCTTTATAAATTTCTGAAGTAGTAGACAAATTTCAACTAACCAATGAATACCACCATTCTTCATAGTTCGTCAATGCTAGAACTGTAATGCAATTGTCTCCAGATATGATTTACTGTATGAAGCAATGATGTTTCAGAACGCCAGTTTCAGACTCTTCTTTCATATCTCCAGTTATCAAAAATTGGTCCCCATTACACTACTACTACTCTTATTTCTTTCTTCGTGTTACCTGGCTGTCCAAAATATTTTAAAAGTAAAGGAACACAATTTCCATCCCATGCATGCCATAAGTTCCATTCTTGGCATTAGCTCTTTAATGTACCCTCCATACCTCAATTGCTTATTCACACTGTAATGGTCTCTGCCTCACTTGCCATTTCGTCATTGCTTCATTAATAGAAATGCCCCTTTGAGTATGGTAGCCCCACCATTACCCATACTCGAATTCCTTTTATATATATTCCTTGGTGAAAATAACAGCAACAAAACATCACAATAAGAGGACACATTCCTACAATTTCCCTTCGCGCTTCAAGAAGCGTGGTTCCATCTGAATAGGTACTACAAAAACAGTTCGGCAATTCAATGATTTCCAATGCATCAAAATTTGCAATTCTTTACTAACTCACATTTTCCCTGAATAATACAACCATGGCCATTCAAATCAGATTGAACAGTTCTACTTTTCAAAATAGAAAAACAAAATCATTCATTGTTCCTTTGACTTCCATGATTTTCCATAAGAAAGAAACCAAATGGAATATTCCAATTTAAAAAAGTTTTAATGGTGCTCAACAAAATGCAGTCTGTGTTTAGCATTTTTGACCTTCTGAAATCACCTCGCACATATATATCATAAAATATTTAAATCTGTCTTTTATTTCTTTAAAAACCTCTGAGTCGTGATAAAAAAAAAATCGCATAAATTTCTTTATCTTTTTTCATGTAAATCTTTGTATTATTGTTAAGTTTATTTCACAAGTAAGAAATTCATGTAAATGCAATTCATCAAATTAATTAAATATGTTATGTGTAACTCATCGAATAGTTACTAATCGAAAGAAGCCTATTTTCGAGTTAATTTCACATCGCTGAAATAAATTGCTGATGGCTGGATCAACTTGTGTTTTACCTTTAATAAGACAGTGTAAGTATACTCTTGTCCAATAATGGACTATAACTTTTGAAAAGCCTACATATCAGGGGCTTGTGCACCATTAATCAACAAGAGATCATTCTCTTTATTTTCTTTGAAAAATAATAGCATAGTTGCAAAAATTGGTTTCTACGAAGTACGAATTGTCCATAAAGGACATTTCACTAAAGTATAAATACAATCACCCTTTTGTAAATATGTTTGCAAAAATTATTATCTCAACATTTGTATTACCTTAGGAAAGCAATTTTTATTTGTGGTTAAATCTTTCTATGATGTCATGTTATGTGTAATTAAAGTGTACAGTCGACCCTGAAGTACCTCCGGCATATTATCCAATTTATTACTTAGTTACAAATGGGTTTTCATTGTTTTTTGATAGCTCTTTTTATGACAAATAAATGTGAATAATTTGGACATGGACTTCAGGTGAGGTAGTCAACCACAAACTAATCATCATTAATTCCATATGTTTCACTCAATGAGGTTCAACAGAGCCTGGAGTAATAGTACAATTGGAATGTGGCTTATTTTACTGTATATTGCTAATTTTGTTTTTGGTTTTTGATTATTCAATTTTTCTTTTCGTTTTTGTTTATTTTTTATTAAAGTTATCAGAATGGAAAGCAAATGTCACACCCATTTCACAGAAACTTTATATTATTTAGGATGAATTAAAATAGTCTTGCAGTGATAAGTCCTTACAACGTTATTAAAAACTAAAAACTGCAACCTTACATTCTTTAATGTATTATGTCACTCAGACAAAAAAATCTTTTAATAAAATGTAATGCGCTCTATTTAATAACAAGTAATAACAGACCTCTTACTCTTAATACATCATATCAATGGCAGATAAAATTATCATTCCATAAGTACACATTTAATGTGCAATTTACATTGCACAATGTTGAATAAAATTCTCATTCTGCAAGGGAGTGATATAATTTTGTTAGTATCGTATGGATGCCAAATGAAGCTATCATTTGAAACATTGGCATCATATGAACTTCATGGTATAACCTAACCTTCTTGGGCATTACTGAGAAACACATAACATCATATTTATGTAAAATAAGTAAAAATCAATGCCTTGTTATATATCCACCACCCTTACGTAAAAAGTGCTATAGAATTCGATAGAAAAGTGTTTATATAAATCTTTAGAATAATGGCCCTTTTTTCTATAAAGATGGTTCTATAAAAAAAGGGCTCTATAGAAATGTTTACAGAATTTAAGCTTACAAATACAAATTTGCAAATAGAATGCTATAATTGCAGAGTTGAAATAAACATTTAATGACCTTTGAGAAACCATCCTGTTAAATACTCAAAGATATAGTGATGACATGGGATTCTATAGTAACGAACCTTATAGATTAAATGACCATCTGGTTCTTTAGAACAGTATAGAAAATTCTTTCTATAAACCCACCACTTCAGTTCTAGGAACATTTGATAGAATTCTGTCAATCTCTATAGTGCTCTATAAAACGTTTTTCGTAAGGGCAGTGTGCGTGTGTGAACAATACCCATAAAGTGAGATATCAATATATCACAGAGGAGCTCAGTTAAGAAACTTAATATCACAAGAATTTCAGATAAACTTGTCATTCGGTAAACAATTGGCATTGGAGACATTAAAAAGTCTATCTTGTATAACTTCACGTTATTTTATGAATACTGTTTGAAACCAAAATAGCTAAATCCCAAACGCTGTTGCATCTTACGATGTTTTACCTACTAATCAAGAATCATAAATGATGTCCTAAAATCACTCAGCGAGAAAGTTATACATATTCTGGAAACATAACTAAATGAAGGAAGAAATATTCCTCATAATACATGGGAAATCGATAGAATATTCTAAGCAAACAGATTACAAATTCTGAATTTGCTTGTAGCACTTATACTGGTCATTCGTGTAACACCTCTCAGAAAACTTGAAAATTTCATCTCCCTGGAGCAGGAATCGAACCCGCATCTCCTGTTTTTCATTCGAGTATGCTAGCCGTTTGTTTTTTGTGTAACGGTTAGCATACTCGAACGGAAATAAGGAGGTGCGGGTTCGATTTCCGCTCCAGGGCGATGAAATTTTAAGTTTTCTGAGAGGTGTCACATGGATGACCAAGTAAGTGTTACAAGCATATTCAGAATTTATGTTCTGTTTGCTTTGAATATTCTTTGGAAAAATAGTCTGAGCTCTTACATTTTATCAAAGTTAGTCAGTGAGGGAAATGACTGTGGTGATATAGGACCTGTAATTATTATTAAAAATAATTTATAAGAGGTCTACAATAGGTTAATGTATGGCATTGTTGTGTTAAGTTGTAGATATGTGATATGCACTGCACACGCATATATACACTTCAGTATACTACAAATATTTTATTTTATATCCTCACCTGTTAAAATGCATTAGAAGCATCACTGTCATATGTTATTACTCCTTAAAACAATAAATGCTATTGTATTGTTTTACATATTTAGTCATTTTTTGAAACATCTGTGATCTGCTTCTATTTGGATTTTTAAAACAGTTATTGAATTTTATTTTGTATTATTCATTTTTGTGAAGTATGTGTGACCTGCTGCTGCCTATGTTATTACTCTTTAAGACAATATGCTGAATTTTGTTTTAATTTTATCTATTTCTGTGGAATGCTTGTGATCTGCCTTCCCTCATCATCGTTGATAGTGAAGAGTCGACTGAGCATGTGTATTTAAAAAGGGACATGTATCAAATCTCAAGCTATTTAATCATGGAGTCCAAGTATCGGTGCAGAGGTGATTTCAATCTGCAAATCGAGGTTGTGTTCTCGGGCCATTTGTCTGAAATTCATAATAGTGGAACCATTATTGGGACAAGACTGAAATTTTATCAACTTCAGGGCATTTTCTCCCATGATTAAGCGCTGCAAGGGGAGCGAGATCAGATCCAAGTCAGTGTCGTGCATGGAGAAAGTCTCCACGTTAACAAACTCATTTCGTTCTAATGCCTTGGCAAAAATTTCCACCATTACCACCCCAGACACTTCCAGAAAATTAACACCTGTTGCCTTTGCCAAAATACTTTCGAGCAAAAAGGAATCCTCTGGACACCCGACTTTCATGAAGCACAGATTCAGCTTCCGAAGCTCTGCTACTCTCGAAGGAATGAATAACTCTGCATCACAGGCATGGGGAATAATGTGCACATCACGCAGTGCCAGTTCTTCCAAGTTCAAACATCTCTTCAGTACGTGAGTGAGATATTTCTGTTCCACTTCACCTGACACGCTACTTAAGACAAATTTCTTGATTTGATGTCCATTTCTATTAAAAAATTCCCAGAATTCCGGAGACTCCAACACCATGTGCGACAATTCATGAAAATTCAGCTCCTCTAAAAACTCAGAACAATAACGTCTCAGAAGCCGGAAGACATTAAAGTTATGGACGAACCGGAACCTTTTCAGTTTAGTACAGCTGTTTAAGATTTCGTTCAGCTGCTGCTCACTAAAACCTGGATGCAGGGAGATTTCAACGAGTTCTGTCCTTAAAGGAGGAATTCTGCCATCCTCTGGTAGTTCTGTCAAATTCAAAATGGCTATCGGCACAGCTGAGTGGTTGTGGTGGTCTCTGCTGCATGTAAGATCGACGTCCGAGATGTTTTGCAGAGCAGGAAGATGCCACAGGGCGTACGTGAGACCCGGAGCAGAAACTTTGGTGGAAGCAACATTCAGAACTTTCAGTTGATTCCCGATACTGCCAAAAGATGGAGATGCTCTGCACCAGCATGAATAGAATGGAAATCCGACTGAATCGCACAGTTCTATCAAGAAGTTGTCGGTGATTAGCGTGTTCTTAAGAATCAGTTCACTGATGAGAGGACAGTCGTTCAACACGCACGTCGGTACCATGTCTGTACAGCGGGAATTACTCAGATCAACTTTAGTAAGGAGGTTCCAGTTTTGGGTATGGGGAATTATACTGTCATCCGAAATTTTCTGACAGTTTATCTTTATACTCCTGAGTTCCTGAAATTAAAAATAATAATGAAAGAAAAATTAAGGCAAAGCAAAGTACCATAAGAAAACATAGAATACTGTCCACTTGTGTGTTCCTAAATGAAGACAAAACATTGTTCATAAGACATTTGTTGATTTACACCAGGAGTGCAACTAGAAATTTTTTTCTGGGGATGTTATGATATAGATGAAAGCTATGTGGACACTGCCAATAATTTGCGTGCAATATCGATATATTATTGATATCTTGGGGGGGGGTATTTGCACCAATTAGTACCACTATATTATTTGAAAATCAAAATAAATATTGTTATTATTACTGAGCAAATTGAAGAACAGAAATTAACAAAGTAATTTGTAATTAAAAAAATGAAAATAAATTCCATTAGGAATAAAATAATCAGTTAAAAATAATACAGGCACTTTATCATAAGCATAACTGCAATATAAAGGCATTACACTGAAGAAATGTGTCCCTTCTTTCTGGGGTATTTCCAGTCTGAATAACTAATGGATACTGCATTTTAATTTTACTATTCTGGAGGTATGTTTCACTGAATGATCAATTACTGCCAGAAAAGGGGAAATGTTGGTAATGGACTTGGAAGCATGACTAAAGACAGTCACTGTACCGGACAAATTTTAGTGCCCTGTGGCTGATTACAGAAAATCCCAAAATCCCTTTATCCTACCCTACCCTAGGGGTGTCAAACCAAGGCTGTCTAGGAAATACAAGGCCATTATATTAGAGAGATGAGATCTCTCCGTTTGTGAGGTCATTATCATTTTACAAGGCCTGATACGTCAGTGTCATGTTTGACGTCATACACGACAGCGTTGGAAACCAATTGGAAGCCTTGGTTTCTGCATGACATCATTGAAAGAGGGAACTCCTCTCTTTAAAGTCATGGCCTTGTACTTTCTAGACGGCCTGGTTAGGCCCTAGTGGGTTAGAACAGCTAGGGACAGGGGGTATTTATTACCTTAGGTTATATCAGTTTCGGCCCTGGTTGGACGGCTTCAGAACAAGGTTATCCACTTTTTGTCTTATGCGGATATATGGGCAGTGGAAAAAGTGGAGTTGTTGAGTCATCTGAGATCTAAGGTCAGGTTACAGATAGAAAGGCTAACAGTATGGGAATGCAAAACCTTTACAATTTTGTCTCAGAAGCAGTCATAGGAAAGCACTGCTACTGCAAATCCTTAAAAAAAAAAAAAAAAAACTCTGGGCTCTGCAGTGATTTAAGCTTCAAAACTCTATCCTGGCTGCATCACTGACTTACACACAATATAAAATAAAATATTAAGAACAACTGCTCGAAATATTCCGGGGGAAAAAAACAAGGATTTACAGACATATCTATTCTCCAGGTGCATATTTAATTTAACAAGCACATCAAATACTGGCCAGAGAAACGAACAATATACAGCCAGGGAAAAATGCAGAACATTAATAATATAAACACCCAGATCCGTCTCTCTGGAACGCTTGACGTCACACCAACGTCTGCATTGTTGCGCATCACTTATTGATAAATTCGTGTGTGCTCTCGTGATGTCAAATGATTTATTGTCTGCTATATAATAGCACTCGATCACTTTTAGATGTCAAGGTGATCGCATACTAATTTAAAAACATTGGATTATTAATGACTGAGTTATGTTTTTCCAATCTACAAAATTCGAAGTAAAATCTTAATATCACGGCAAGTTGAGTTTGTTTATTAATTTAATTTAGCACAATTCGAATATTAATTTGTATGCTTTAATTATTTTTAACTTTTTTAATTTAGCTAACTTTCCGAGTTTAGTGCTGATTATACTAAACATTTTGCAAAATATCGATCTATTTAAACGCTCTAGCGTACAATAAAAACTGAAAACTTGAGATGTCAAAGTGAGCAAGATTGCATCTAAAAGCAGATGTTGCCCCAATAGCACATTGTCGAGAATTTACAAAGTTCCGATGTGTAATTCCAGATATCGCATTATTTTGTAGAAAAAGGTTCGGTATGAAGTTTCAAACAAACCGTCGAATAGGACAGTCTAAAACAAGCCGTGTAGGGAATAACAAATGTTTCGGAGAAAAAAGTAATTTAATGCGAAAAATCAAAGTTATTAAGGTAAGTTAACACGAAAACGACTTTCATAGTTTAATGCTGATTATATTACACATTTTGCAAAATATCAATCTATCTAAACGCTCTAATCTACAATTGTTAAACAACAACAAATGTTTTACACAGAATGTTATTCATTTCTAGGTCTTTTGAAAAGCGTAAATAAATAGCATATAATTTTCAGTTCTAACATTAATGAGTTCTTACTATTTTTACTATATTTTAGTTTTTACTGTATTTCCTTGCTGAAATCCGGTGTCTATTTGATTTGTTTTTAGTCTGCTTCAATTAGAAGTAAGTTCTGAAAAGTAGGGTGGTTTGGTTTGGAGACGGGTTTCCAAAACTTTGGAAAGTTCGTTGTTGTTGCTAAATCGCGACTTAAGACACCATGCGGAAATAAATTAAATTAATATTCGCCTCCGTTTATATGATAAGAACACAAATATATCTTTGAAATTTCCGAACAGAACCACTACTTCTTAAAACATGATTTATGCTTACTAACTCATATCCGTAAGTTATGGAAACTAATCAACTACTTCTCTCAGCAATTTCCATCAAAAGATGGTACCAAGTATGTTGTACATTCCATTTTCAAATATTTTCCAGCATGTTTTGAAGAAACATTACTATCTTCTCAAATAGTTGGCACGTTAGTTAAATCAGTTGTACTGTTGCAAAAGAAAGTTGAACTAAGTAATTATTCGAAACATAGTAACCTTTCCAACCGTATATAGTACCATGCATAAGTCAATGCAGTCAAAACTTATGGTCTCTCACTCCTTGATCGTGTAAAATAATAGCTTTTTACTGGGCCTGTGGAACTATTTTTGCCGCCCCGGTGGCGCAGTGGTCTAGGCGATGACCTCTGATCATTCGTCCGAACGGGGTCCGGGTTCGAATCCCGGTGAGACATGGATGTTGTGTTTGTCTTACGGCACTGGCTCTCTCTCCCTTCCCTGGAACCAGTGACCCTAAATTAGGGACGGGCGACTGCTTATAGCTCATTGAGTTGCTCACGGTGGTCGTTAAACCTCCATTCAAAAAAAAAAAAAAAAAAAAAGAACTATTTTTAAGGTTTATAGGTTTAGCTTCACCTGAACTTAAACTTAGCTTGGTGCGTTAACTTTACTTTGCTAATCCGGATTATTTTAAACCATTATTTGCTTGTTCTTAACAGCTATAATCTTAATTGCACATGAATAATTTACAAATTTCACACTTCAAGTAAACGGCCAAGGTAAATAAGGATAGAATCGAGTCCTAGAAAATACAAGTCCATGGCATTAGAGAGAGGAGTTCCCTCTTTTAGTGACGTCATGCGGAAACCAAGATTTCCGATTAGTTTTTTTTTTTTTTTTTTTTTTGGAGGTTTAACGACCACCGTGAGCAACTCAATGGGCTATAAGTAGTCGCCCGTCCCTAATTTAGGGTCACTGGTTCCAGGGAAGGGAGAGAGCCAGTGCCGTAAGACAAACACAACATCCATGCCTGACCGGGATTCGAACCCGGACCCTTTACGGACGAACGATCAGAGGCCAGCGCCTTAGACCACTGCGCCACCGGGGCAGCAATTAGTTTCTAACGCTGTCGTGTATGACGTCAAACACAACACCGACGTATCAGGCCATGTAACATGAGAGTGACGTCACAAACGGAGGGAACTCATCTCTCTAATGTCACGGTCTCGTACTTTCTAGACGGCCTTGATAGAATTCAACGTCCACTTTTTATTATATTTGCCAGCACGTCAGGCAGGACCGTAGCTACCGGAAGGGCAGGGAAGGCGGTTGCCCTCCCAGAACGGTCATCCCAAGGGAGTAACTTCATGCTCTGGGGATGTGTAAAATAAAAATTGCATCTAAAAAAGAAATTATATCCTTCGATATCATCTTTTTTAAGGACTTTGATTAGTCTCATACAGTATTCCATGCAGTTAACCAGGGTACAGAGTACACATATACTATGAGATGTTCCATGAAGGGAATTTTCCAAAACAGTGAATGGAGACAAAGAAAACAATATTCTGATATGTCTAACCTCCATGACCTTTCCAAGTATGCTGTTGGGATAAAGAGCTTATTAGTAGTCTGTGCTCTGTCGCAAAAAGTTCTCTGAGCGTTTAACCTTGAACAGAATTTTTGGTGTATCGTCAAAATAACCCTGTCAAAACAACCCAGCGTCACAATAAACCAGCACGAGAAAAACCCGTTACAAAATAACCCAGCGTCACAATAACCCGGTGGGAAAAAAACCAGTTACAAAATAACCCTGCGTATTACACTGAAGAGCAATTGAATTAGATACCTGTCTAGTAACGTGTAGCACCACCTTTCGTCCTGATGACGGCGGCGATTTGTCTCGGCATGGACTCGACAAGACACCGGAAGCTTTGGGAAGCCATACGGATCCACGACCCCAGAACAAGCTCCCACAGTTCACGAAGATTTGATGGAGGGGCGTCAGAGCCTCGAACATCTCTATCGATGGCATCCCAGATGTGCTCGATGGGTTTATTGTCAGGTGACCTAGCTGGCCAAGGAAGTGAGGTCACGTCGGTGGAGTGTTCATCCAACCATTCGGATACAATTCGGGAGCGATGGCACGGTGCATTGTCTGGTGCAGGATGAGGTACCCAGTGGGATGTTGAAGACGCACAAACGGCAGCAAATGGTCGTCCAGGATACCCCGGTAACATTGACCTGTGAGGGACGATGTCACACGTACCAGGGGTCCCATTTCAGTGCACGTAAACAGTACCCAGACGAGAATGCCACCCCCACCAGCTTGAAGAGTACCCTGATGGCAAGAAGGATCCATCGCTTCATGTGGTTTGCGCCGTACTCGTATCCTGCCATCCGTATGTACCAACGTGAATTTCGACTCATTAGTCCAGGCAGCATTTTCCCACATGTCTAGGGTCCAGTGGCGATGTTCCCGTGCCCATGCTAATCTTTGCACCCTGTGATGTGCGGTCAGCATCGGTACCCTCGTGGGACGATGGCTTCTGTACCCCATAGCGAGGAGTGGTTCTGAATGGTGTGGCTGCTTACACGTTTTTGTGTACCAGCGTTAAATTGCCGATTGATTTCTTGCACTGTGGCCCCTCTATCCGCTGTTACAATGCGAGCTAGACGACGATAACCCTGCTCATCCACACGCTGTCCACGGCAGTTGGCCCTTGCAGGGATGGTTGTACCGGATTCGATGTACTGACGGTGCACCCGTAACACAGTGGCTCGTGAAAATCCCAGTGCCTGCACGACTTCCGAGATGGAGTGACCCATTCGTCGGGCCCCGACAATTTGCCCACGATCAAATGCGCTTAGATCCTTCGTCTTACCCATACTGTGTCCGACTCTTACTGATTCCCGTCGCATCACTCCATATATTGTCGGATCGCTGTATACGTCATGTCGTTGCCGTTTACAGGGCCGCCCACAGCGCCGCATTTGCATAACACCAGCTGTCTCTAATTCAATTGCTCTTCAGTGTAATAACCCCAGGTCACAATTATTGTACGTCATAACGCACAACTTAATAACCAGCGTCAAAGACTACCTCATGGTACTCTAACTTAGACGGTAGAGGGATTTTGGAACGGGTAGGGGCAAGGGGGCCCCCATACAAAATTTTCGTAAAATCTACAGTTTTCAATTTAGAACCACCAACTTTTTTTACTACCTCATGTCACTCTAACTTAGACGGTAGATGGTTTTTGGAACTTGTCGGGGCCATGGGTCAAGGGGTCCATACAATTTTTTTTATAAAAACAACAGTTTTCAATTTAGAGCCACCAAATTTGGTACACTACCTCATGGTAGTCTAATTTAGATGGTTTTTGGAATGGGTCAAGGTCCCCCCTATACAAAATTTTCGTAAAATCCACACAGTATTCAATTTAGAACCACCAAACCGGCGGTAGCATTTGAGTGATTAATGTAGTTCAAGTCCACCTTGGTCCAAGTCTAGTATTCCCCTTCACCCGCTGATTCACGTTGTCATGGAAACGCTAGTTGGCGATCGTACCGAAGGTCTTCGAATCAGAACAGCGAAGACTGGCTAGTAGAGCTGTTTGCGTTACGATGACACCATCCCGCCACCAGGAGACCCGTTGGTCTTCGCTCGCCAGGCTGATTCTCTTAGTCTAACGAAGAGAATCCGCATGCGTTATTTTCGCAGCAAAAGCATCAACATATCTTAATACCGTTGCTAATTTGCTTTTATTTGTGTATATTTAATTGACTTTCATTTATGCATTCTATGGGCTTCGCAGCTAGCCACTGGTTTAGTTACGAATATACGCCACTGGCTTATTTATGTATGACTACGCCAATAAATCAGATTACTTGTATAGTAATTAAAACATTTTCTTTTAATGGCGTAAAACTAATAGACAATTTAAGCCGAGCTTTTGCGCTCTACCGGGAGGCTTCGTCTGGGCTAAGCTTTCAAAGCCTTCTTAGAGATAGCAACTTATTAGGTGCTTGAATTGATTCTCGCTGTTGCCCAATAAAGCACAGCAATGGTGCGCTGTGACCCGGGCCACACGTGACCTACCTTGCAACGCACGTACCGTCCGTAGTCTGGGCGAAGCAGTGTGTGACACGCGATCGGAGAGCACAGAACACGAGTTTGTATCGCATTCACGATGTCGAGTTTCGTACCAAAAAAGGAGCATTTGCGGGAAGCATTACTCTTCTGCTTTCATCTCAAGAAATCTGCAGCGGAAAGTCATCGTTTGCTAGTGCAGGTCTATAGGGAACATGCCCTATCGGAAACAACATGCAGAGGCGCTTCAAAGCCAACAAATATGACGTGAAGGACAAAGAGCGCCCTGAGCAGCCGAAAAAGTTCAAAGATGGCGCATTGGAGGCTTTATTGGACGAGGATTCATGTCAGACGCTCTTGTCTGAAACACTACGGGTCGATAAGTCAACAGTTAGCAAACGTTTAAAGGCAATGGGAATGATCCAGAAGCTCGGAAACTGGATCGATCCCACATGACAAGGTTATTCTTCTCCACGACAACGCTAGATCTCATGTTGACAAGTCCGTGAAGGAACTCTTGGAGGCACTTGGCTGGGACTTCTTACCCCACCAGCCTCATTACATTGCTCCCTCGGACTTCCATTTGTTCCGGTCGATACAACATATCCTGTCAGAGCAGCAGTTCCTTTCTATCGCGGATATCCAAAAATTGCCAGATGAATGGTTCGCCTTGAAAAAACCTGCACTTTCTATCGCGGATATCCAAATATTGCCAGATGAATGGTTCGCCTTGAAAAAACCTGCACTTTCTACCGCGGAATCCATTTGTTTCCCCAACGGTGGGAAAGGGTCGTAGCTGCCAACGGACACTACTTTGAATAGACTATCCTGTACCATTCTGTGGCAACACACAGGTGTTTATGTGGCAAAAACCAGCGGGAATTAATTCAAGCACCTAATACAATGTTGCTACAAATCAAAAATTTGTTATATCAAATTTTTGAATTGTAACAGCGTTGTAAGTTGCTATCTTTAAGAAGGCTTTGAAAGCTTAGCCCAGACAAAGCCTCCCGGTAGAGCGGAAAAGCTCTGCTTAAACTGTCTATTCGTTTTACGCCATTAGAAGGAAGTGTTTTAGTTTGCAAACGGTGTAAAGTCTTCGATATTTGTATAGTTTTACTATTTCTTTTGAGTTATCCATCGCTCACCCTGTAGCATCTCAGTTTGTGGTTTTTAAAACAAAAGTGCGATACGCGAATATTTTTGCTTATAGTGAAATACAAAGGTCTTTTTCATAAACCGCGAATTAGAGAATTTACAGCAACGTCCATTTTCCAACAGTGGGCTGGCTTACCTTGCAGGGGGGAAGGGATGAGCCCCATCTACCAGGTGCCACAGTACTCTTGATGATGCATAGGTACACGAAAGCATTCAGGTGCCCAAGACAAACATGGATATGTGCGCCTATCAGAAGAGATCCTTCCAGATACCATGACTGAGCTGCAGTGGAACGGATGCAT
This sequence comes from Macrothele yani, assembly GCA_039090855.1. Lineage (NCBI taxonomy): Eukaryota > Metazoa > Arthropoda > Arachnida > Araneae > Macrothelidae > Macrothele > Macrothele yani. The sequence continues at coordinate 9,909,381 of CM077011.1, read as the reverse complement.
AGGTTGACACAAAAGCCGACTTCCTCACGTTCCTGTTGTTCTCTAGACATGAAGTCGCTGACAATATGTAGACCAACTTTTGAGTTATTGGAGAACAGACTGCTTTACCACTTCTGCTGCCACAAGAAGTGTTGTCGCACCCATTGACAACACCCTTCTTTCCGGGTTACCGCAAACAGTGCTATTCCGCTCAATGGACGACTCTAAAATAAAACTCCTTGATGCAGTTAACAGTATATATTCTGAGTGACTGAATCTAATTTACTGCATACTAATAAAATACATCATAGTCAGGGACGAAGTCAGTAAACATAACAAAATCTAATATTCGAAAAAATAATGCAACAGGCAAGTATGTATAGAACTTAAGAAAATATTCGCAAGCTGATGTTTTTAGTTGCCACTGCTGCATGGTAGTATATTTTTTACTCCGTGACTATGACCAAGCCCGTCTAGAAAACACAAGGCCATGACATATAACGAAGTAAATTTCTCCGTCATTTTTGGTCTACGCCGGGATTCGAACCAGAGGCCGCTTATTCCGGAACAAGTCGCTCTACCAACTGAGCTACGCAGACGATTTATTCTGATTCCTATCTGCCTTTATGTCGTGTGCGTCCTTCTGGCAGGTACGTCACATCTCCTGGTACGTTACATCATCTCCCCCTTATTTTTTTTTTTTTTTTTTTTCGAAGTGCTGGAGAAGGGATTCTCTTATTTTTCCTATCTCGCGGTGTGGAAAGAACATCACACCATAGCCAGATTTTGAACGGTCGGGTCATCCGGATAGTTCGGGCGCCATTATAACGAAGTAAATTTCTCCGTCATTTCTATCCACGCCAGGGGATTCGAACCCGGATCCCCTCATTCCGGAATAAGTTGCTCTACCAATTGAGCTACGCGGACGTTTATTCTGATTGCTATGTGCCTTTATGTCGTGTGCGTCCTTCTGGCAGGTACGTCACATCTCCTGGTACGTTACAGACATTAAAGAGATGAGTTCCGCCCGTTTGTGACGTCACTCTCACGCTACTCGGACTGATATATCAGCATCGTGTTTGACGTCACACTCGACAGCGTTGGAAACCAATCGGAAGCCTTGATTTCCGCGTGACGTTACTAAAAAAGAGAACTCATCATAGGCGTTGCCAAGGAGTCCTCGGGTCCGGACCCCACATACATATATTAAAAATCTTTTTTCTCAGTAATGTTTTATTTTTACCTTTAAAGATTTTGGGCTTATTTCCACTTGGAGTGTTTTTTTTTCCGGGAGACTTTCACCGATGAACCAAAACCATGGACCCCCTTCCCCCTCCCCCGCCTAAGAAATTTCTAGTTGGAACTCATCACTCTAATGCCATCGCCTTGTATTTTCTAGACGACCGTGCAATAACTTTGCGAAAAATGTCAATGCTTTTATTTATCTTTTATGCTATGCATAAAAGATAAATAATTAAGATGCATTCTCATTTTATAACGGTCGTTACACAATTTTTCTATTTGTTTTGATTACACAATTTGTTTTCATAATAAGGGGCTACTAACATTTTAAAAGAGGGAGTTGAGGGTCTGCTCATGTTCTTGTACTAGGGCCTGTAAATTGACGGTTGGGCACTGCAGCAGACGAATGTATGGCACAAATACTTGTTGTCTTACCTTGCATTGAGAGAGAAGTCCTGGAAGATTTTCGTTACGGAATCCAAAATGAAAGTTGCCTGATATTGTAGTGTTGAAATCTCTGGTGTACTCGTTGAAAATGAAACCCAAACAGTTGAAAATGTCCTTCAACCAATTCCTACCAGTAACCATGCGAACTGGCAGCCCAACAATTCCAGAACTGTCGCACTCCTCTTCTTGGCGCACCATGTTTCCTAAAATTCTAATAAGGTCCTTGGTGAAGCGTTTTTCTGAAATTGGAAAATAGTTTGCAGCTAAGATATGATTAATACTAAAAGTCTATCGTACGAAAGGTCACTATAAAATATTCACCGATGCTGTCGCACGTATGGTCATTCACAAACATAATTTCCAAATTGCAAGTCAAGATTAAAATACTTTATTTACAATTAAAAATTAATATTTACACGCGAGATCTTTCGGGCCCTGTATTTCGGGGCTGAACATAGCACCCATCATCAGACTCCAAGCGCCAGGAAACACAAGAGCAGACATTATATATTGTCAACACGACCCACAATTCACTCGGTTTTCTCAATCACCGGTGATGCCATCAACAAATCGTTCAAGTCCAAAAATCAAGTCTTAATTTCTTATCAGATATATTCCTCTTCTTTAGAGTTGTGTACAGAGGAGGCAACCATCCTTCACTGCTTTGGAACAAATGCCGGGAGTTCAATGTTACAGCATGTTTCTCCATATGCAATAATGAAGAGGCTCTCCGTAAGGAAGACAGTACGTTTATTAACATTTGAGTTAAGTACCCTAACATTTGTCCGATCTGGGGAGTAACCTCCCTGGTTAACAGCATTAGTTAAAGCTGTGGAAAGTGTTCCAGAACGAAGAGCGTAATTATGTTCACCCATTCTGACATTTACGGTTCTTAGGTACAACCTATATAGTATTTATCTGCACTATCTGAGTCTTCATGAATTAATGGTATGCAATAGACGTCTGGTTTGTTAAGAGCTGGGACTCTATCATTTCTTATCAAGGAAAAGAGGTTTCTTGTGGACACTCCAAACGTTAGATTGTGTTTGTGACAGGCTTTTCTTAAGACTGACACAAGAGGTGGAATGAAATCAACTTTGCCTATGTACTTAGTAGGTTTTCTCTCAGTGGACAAAGTCGTGAATCTCAGTCTTTGAAATTGTTGTAAAAGTCCTTGAAAGAAATTGACAGAGAACCCAAACAATAAGGCCAAGTTTTGAACTCTAGAAAGTTCATCACGTCGAGTTCTACTTGTCGAGGAATCGGTGAAGGCACGTCTTATTAGGAAACGTAGAGATGAAGCTTTATGGTCGGGAGGGCGAGAAGAAGTGAATGGGATCATGCAAGGTATGAACGTCGGTTTACGGAAGACACAATGTTTGATTTTAGTGGAATTCAAATCTTGAGACAGTAAAATGTCTAGGAAAGGCAATTTTCCCTCTTTTTCAAGGTCTTTTGTAAACTTTATAGTTGGAAACTGGGTAGAAAGACAATCTACAAATTCGTCCAGTAAAGGTAAAGAATGCGGCCAAAAAACCAACATGTCATCTACGTACCTAATCAACAGTGACGGTTGATAAGGGAAGTCCAACATGACCTTATTTCTAGATACTGCATGAGGGAATCTCAGCTAAAACGGGGGAGAGGGGGAACCTATTGGCGCCCCTTCCTTTTGATGATAGAACTTGCCATCAAATCTAAAGTAAGTTCTCTTTGCTACAAGTTTGAGAGCAGAGATTATTGCATTAGCTTCAGGTGGAGAGATGGAATTGTCTTCTTGTAATTTGTCCTCGATATCGAGGACAAATTACAAGATCCTATAAATATTTAGTTAAATCCAAAAACGAAATAACACCACGATTATCGAGATGATTTTGTTCGACGCTGACGCTGGTGATGATGATGTTCCGACTTCTCTGAGAATCCTGATTTTTTTTAATTGCCACTCTTTTAATTGGGGGGGGGGGGGTTCAAATTGAGGACAACAAATAAGAAATTGAGGACTGTCCCCGAAAAGTGAGGACGTCTGGTCACCTTATCATAAAAGACCTTTGAGAAAAAATGATACATGGATCGACAAATAATTAAAGGACGCTTTCTTTTTGCTTCTTTTGCAGCTGCACGCAGAGGAGGCTGGGGCAAATAAATTGATGAGTTGAGGTCCACGGGTGTTTTCGAAATGGCTCACTCATTGTGAAACCGAATGTTTAAAAGTGATATAATACAAAGCTTAACCAAGGCTATCTAGAAAGTACAAGAGCATGAAATTAGAGAGATGAATTCCCTCTTTTAGTGACGTCATGCGGAAACCAAGTCTTCTGATTGGTTTCCAACGCTGACGGGTATAACACCACACGACACTGACATATCAGGCCGTGCAACATGAGAGTGACGTCACAAACGGAGGAACTCATCTCTGTAATGTCATGGCCTTGTATTTCCAGACGACCCATGTTTTCCTGTACTTGTTTATTTATCTGTGAATTAAGTCATTGTGGATACAGTGACTTAGTATATATACCTCGTAAGATTCATTTAATTAATAGTCACTGATAACAATAACACCAAACGTATTAGCTAACCTACTCATACTAGCGAAGGGCATAAGCAAGTAGAAATAAGTATAGCATCGATTATACGTTTTTCCAGGAACCGAAATGAAAAACGTATAACTGTGATAAACGTATAAACGAAACTTCAATTTTTAACGGCACTATTACAGAAAATACAAACCCCTACATTTTAAAAATACGGTATTTAACGTAGGAAGCAAATGTTTGATGCACTTATCCGTAACAGAACATTATTCCTTGATTTAAGAGTCTTCATTTTCTTCCATTTCTTTCCGCTTGAAAATAATGTTGGTCAGCGTGAAAACAGGCATATCAAGTTTTATAGCAAGTTTCACAGTTGTTAAATGCTGATTGTCACATCCACTTGCTTTAAAATTTGCGTCTTATCCCTTAGCAACAGGACTTTTCTTTTACGAGACGAAATATTGATTTGAAGAGAAGGGGAAAACGGGAGCATCTAAGATAAACAGCAGAACAGAATGTAAGCTAAAGGAGCTAATTTTTCGATAAAAAAAGTTTGGCAAAGATCCCCGAACATCAGTCAAAGTGCAAAGGTGACAATAATTACAGAGGTCCGTCCGTTTTTGGCCAAAGGAAGAATGGTATGCCAAACAAGAAAACCGGCGTTTTACACTCTCTGTTCTCCTCACCAGATGCCTGTGGCACCGATTAAGGGAACAGAAGAAATGGAAGTTTATGGTAAAAAGAGCACGAAGTTCTCGTTACTTTTCTAAGGCTCAAAAAGAGGAATTTTTTCTTTTCGCTAGAAAATGAAAACGTATAAACGAAGTTTACATACTAACGTATAACTGAAATAAATTAACGTTAGCGCCTATCAGTCTACCGGGACTGCAGCAATTCAACGTATAAATGATAAAAATGTATAATAGAGAAACGTATAATCGGTGCTCTACTGTAATCGATTCATTCGATTATGGAAATCTCTCGAAACATTCGATCAGTGGCGCACCCAGGAATTCTTTTTTTTTTTTTGGGGGGGGGGGGGGGCTACGTATATATAGTATACGTAAGCAATGTATATATACATATTTTTTTGCTCATGTTGAAATTGCTTTTTCTTGTAGTGAGTGTATATATCATTGTCAACCATTATCAATCCACTGCTGGACGGATGTCTCCCCAAATTTCTTCCACAACAGTCTTGTGCCAGTCTCCTCCATGTTACTCCGGCATACTTTTGAATTTCATCCACCCATCTCCCATGTGGTCTTCTTCTGGGTCTTTTCCTGTCCCTTGGAACCCAGTTTAAAATTTCGGCTGTCCATCGATGGTCTGTCCTGGCACGATGTCCAGCGCATTGCCATTTCAGGGATTTTGCTCTGATCACGATGTCTTCCTCTCGTCATTTTTCTGATCCACGAGTTCCTCTTCTTATCTCTCCTGGTTACAACAAGCATGCACCTCTCCATGCTTCTTTGAGTTGACTGCAGTCTTTATATGTCTCTTTTAGTTAAGGTCCACGTCTCTTCAATATATGTAATCACTGGGAGGATGCATTTATCAAACACTTTTCTTTTAAGACATAATGGCATATTGCTCTTGAAAATTATACTGTTTCTTCCGAAAGCTCTCCAGGCAAGTTTTGTACGCAAATTACTTTCTTCATCAATGTGACCCTCACTTGATATCTGCTGTCCATGATAAATGTAAGTCGTTTGAACCATGACCAGTGTTACCTTCAAGCGGTGTGAAATAACTTAATATATATCATCATCAACAACCATTATCAGTCCACTGCTGGATGAAGGTCTCCCCAAATTTCTTCCACAATTGTCTCTCTTGGGCCTGTGTCCTCCATGTCACTCCAGCATACTTTCGAATTTCATCCTTCCATCTGTCATGGGGTCTTCTTCTGGGTCTTTTCCTGTCCCTCGGAATCCAGTCTAAAATTTCGGTTGCCCATCGGTGGTCCGTTCTTCTGGCAACATGTCCAGCCCATTGTCATTTCAGTGATTTCACTCTGGTCATGATGTCGTCCATTCCTGTCATTTTCCTTATCCACAAGTTCCTCTTCTTATCTTTCCTGGTTACACCAAACTTGCATCTCTCCATGGTTCTTTGAGTTGCATGCAGTCTTTGTAGGTCTTTTTTAGTTAAGGTCCATGTCTCGGCTCCATACGTAAGCACTAGCAGGATGCATTGATTAAACACTTTTCTTTTGAGGCATAATGGCATACTGCTCTTAAAAATTGTATTGTTTCTTCCAAAAGCTCTCCATCCGAGTTTTATGCGCCGATTAATTTCTTTATCAATGTGACCCTCATTCGATATCTGCTGCCCAAGATAAATGTAGCAAGATTTTCTCCATCAATTGCTTAATCTTCGTTTCTTGTAAAAGCATTGTACGTCACTTTTGTCTTCTGAAAGTTCATTTTTAATCCCACTTCTTTACTCTAGTCAGCAAGTTCCTCGATCATACCTGCAGCTCTGAAGGGGTAGTTGCAAAGATGACAACATCATCAGCAAAACGAAGGTGAGTTAAGTAATCTCCATTAATCTTTATCCCTTTGTTTTCCCAGTTCAATGATTGAAAGACATTTTGCAATGTGGCGTTAAAGAGCTTGGGAGATATGGTGTCACCTTGTATCACCCCCTTTCCAATTCTTATTTGTGCTGTATCCTCAAATATCCGAAACTTTGCACTTGCATTTTCATAGATGTTATTAATAATGCTAATGTATGCATCTTCAATACTGCAGGATTTCAAAGCCATTGTTACTGCTGATGGTTTCACGGAATCGAAGGCCTTTTCATAGTCAATAAAAGCCATGCATAATGGGAGTTCATATTCTCTTGTTCTTTCAATTAGTTCTCTCAGTACATGGCTATGATCTATAGTGCTGGAGCCACTCCTGAATCCAGCTTGTTCTCTTAGTTGGGCCATGTCTAGTGTTACCTTCAAGCGATGTGAAAGAACCTTATATAGTGAAGATTTTATAAACCACTGAAAGGAGGCTGATAGGTCTGTAGTTCCTGAGATCCTCAATGTCACTTTTTTATGGAGATAGATCATTGTAGCATTGTTCCAATCCTCAGGAATCTTCCCTTCATTAAGACATCTGGTAAAAACTTGGGCGAGTGTAGTTTCAATTTCTCCTCTTACTTCTTGTATGATGTCCACAGTAATTACATCTTCTCCTGGAGCTCTTCCCCGTTTCATGTTCTTAATTGCATATGTAACTTCTGCAGGGAGGATTGGAGGGACTTTGGCACTGGTACCTGTCGTAATGTCAGGAATAGATGTATCATCTCTTTCATATAGTTTTGAATAGAAATATTTCACCCTTGTCAAAATTTCGATTCTATTTCTTGTTACAGTACCCTTTTCTCAGTGCCATAATCTGTTTTCTTCCCTTACTGAGCTGTCCCTTTGCTATTTTTAGGCTTTGGTTGTTTTCAATTGCTTTCCTCACTAGTTCACAATTGAATTTCCTTATGCCTTCAGTGATACCTTTTCACACTGTCTTGCATAGCTCTATATATTCCACGTTATAATATATATAATGTCTTTGGGGCTTTGGGAAGAAGACATTATGTCAGACGCGATGTAATTTTTTGAACATGTAAAATAATATTTTTGAATGTTTAATTTGTGACGCACGTCGCTCTTATTCTCCTTGGAGGGGGCTTAAGCCCCCAAAGCCCCCTCCGTGGATGCGCCAGTGCATTCGGTTATGTGAAAATCATTCGAATGAAGAAAACCTCTCGAGGAAACTCTCGATTGCTCCTATATACGCTACATCGATCCAACGAGTGCAATCGAAAGGGGAGAAAATATCAACCAATCATCGTTCGAATTCTGCTGTACAAAATCGCTCATTTCGAGAAGTACTCGAGAGTTTCTCGAAATACTTTTCATGTGATCGAATGATTTTTCGCTGGAGGATCTACTAAGCTTTCATTACTTCTGCCTTGGTTAAGCTAATCGAAATTTTTTTGACGTGTTCGTCTTTCATTCACAGCATGCATTCCTTACTTCGGGTAATAAGAGGAAATCTACCTGTAAATTTTAAAATTAAAAATCATTCGAATGATTATTTCGAATGAGTATCTCGATTTGTTAAAAGCAGAAGGCGGTTCTGATTTTATCGCGCTATCTAACGGTAAATTTTAAAATTAGAGATCATTCGAATGATTATTTCTAATGAATATCTCGATTTGTGAGATCTTTCAATTACAACCTTTCGATTTTTACATTCAATCGATTATGCCCAACACTACATGATACAGCTGTTACGTCACACATCGATGTAATTTCATCCGAGAAGCAATTTCCAGTCACCGAACTCCTGCCCGAAAACACGAAAACCTAAGCGTGACATCACAAATATTTGTCTCTCAGATGCCGCTAATGGTGATGTGCATTATACAGCATGAACAGCGCACATTTACCAAAAAGGGAATAACAAAACAGTTGTTGAATTCATTTAATTTAATACTGTTTTTATCCCAATCATTTTTGACTGGTTGTAGGTACTAAAACATAAAAATAAAAATTAACTGGTTCATACAGAGAAAGTACCAAATAAGAAGACATCAGTGCAGTTCATGGTTAGCTAAAAGTTTGGTTTGGGGAGTCTAACGATCATTTGAGCAACTCGGTGGGCTATATATGAGGTCACCCGTCCCTAATTTAGGGCCACTGGTTCGACGGAAGAGAGCTAGCCAATGCTGGAACAACATCAATGCCTCACTGGGATTCGAACCCGAGCTCATCTCGGACGAATGGTCAGAAACCAGCGCTCAGACCACTGAGCCACAGGAGCCGCTAAGATTTGGGTGCAAGTGCGGATACAGAGAGCCAGGTCGCAAGGTGGGGCTCAAGCGAACCGTTTGTTAAATCAAACGTTCGGATTTGGAACACCAAGACAATTTTTTTTAAGTTTATTACAGTTTCTTCTCTTTTTTCTGTGTTTACTTACTTCGATTTTTTTCCCACGTCAGATTAGTCGTTAGCACATGCTCTGCACCAAGAACGCACAGGCATAAACATCTCATGAAAAGAGAAAAGCTGTTTCACGCTTTTGTGCCTCGTCACCGCTTGCAGCACCTTGAGAAACTCGCAGAGGAGAATTTCAAAGTTTACAACCAACGGTCCCTCCGCTAAACAACAGGGGAGAAAGGGGAATGACGAAGACGCTGGGGAAGAAGTTTGGGATTTCCTCAGGGAAGTGTCATAGGCTCCAAATATATTTTAACGCAGAAACCCGTGGTGAAGCCTGCGTTTAATGATGAGGGGTAGCTACACTGGAGCTAAGTGGCTTATGATGGAGGCTACTGTAGTGTCTAATGAAAATTTCATCGAAAACTTGGGCTTTTAAAAGCCCAAGTTTTCGACACAAAGCGTATCTTCCTTTCTCAAAAGAAGTGAAATTTGATTGATAATTGTGATCTCTGTTTTTTGGCAAGTACGTATGATCAGAAAGCTCAGTTACTGGTAAATGTTTTACGGTTTCCTAAAATATACTGAAGTGAAAACTATTTTCATGTGTGACGATCCCCATGCGCATCTGAGACGTAAGGATCCTTAATTTGGGGCCACTCGTTTCAGTGAAAGAACAGAACAAACGCATGAAGGACAAACACAAGGTCTGTGTGTTGCTCTGGATTTCGAATTCAAACCCAGAAGTCACAAGTCCGCGCACTAGACACCCATTAGTCTGCCCGCTAGGTAATTTTTTTACGATTTCCAACCGTAGGTTGAAGAAGCGTATATATTCCAGCTTTGTCCATCTGTCTGTATGTCCGTCCGCAAGATAACTCGCGTAAAAATGGTTCGATTTCGATGAAATTTTAATAAGTGGCAGGGGACAACCTGGGGACGATCCCTATTGAAAATGGGCGAAATGGGGTCAAAGGTCAGGGCATAGGAGCGGAACCCCTTCCAACGCTCTTATGCGTCATAACTTACGTAACAAGTTAGCAAAATCATGCAATGTATTGATTATGATACGCTTTCCAACATACCAGAAATCACTATTCAAGTTATTACTCAAGTTATGAAGATAATGGCTGTGGAATAAATCTCGCTCCTGTGCCCCGACCTTTGACCCCATTCCAATGATATTCAACAGAACCAGTTCCGTATATCTCCGGAACAACATATTAAAGTTTAGTCTCAATAGAAGCATTATTAGTCCAGTTATGAGGACAATAGCTGTGAAATAAATGTCGCTCCTGTGTCCTGACCTTTGACCCCATTTCGATGATATTCAACAGAACCGGTTCAGTATACTTCCGGAACAACATGATAAAGATTTGTCGCAATCGAAGCATTTTTACGTAAGTTATGATGCATAAAGGCAATGGAATGGATCCCACTCCTATGTCCTGACATTTGATCCCATTTCTTCCATTTTAAATAGGGTTCCTTGTCAGGTGGTCCCCTACCACATATTAAAATTTCATCGAAATTGAACCATTTTAACGCGAGTTATCGTGCGGACGGACAGACGGACAAAGCTGGAACATATACGTTTCTTCAACCCACGGTTGGAAAGCGTAAAAAAGACATACAAAGAGTGCAGACAACTGAAAGAAGCGTGGAGAGATGCATGCCGGGTATAACCAGGAAAGATAAGATGTGGAACTCGCGTAGATAAGGAAAATGACAGGAATGGAAGACGTCAAGATCAGAGTAAAGTCTCTGAAATGGTAATGGGCTGGACATATTGTCAGGAGAACAGACCACCGATGAACATCCGAAATTTTAGACTGGAATCCAAGGGACAGGAAAAGACCCAGAAGAACACCACGTGGGAGATGGGTGGATGGAGGAGACTGGCCCAAGACAGTCCATTGTGGAAGAAACTTGGGGAGACCTTCGTCCAGCACTGGACTGATAATGATTGGCAATGATGATGAAGATGATAACATATTCGAGTTTAGAGCTCAAAGCAGATTTGTTCGGGTCCAAAATTTTTGAACCTTTTCCAACTCTGATGAGAGCTTGATCATATGCTTATAGTGGTGGCCCGTAAATTGATGGTTGGGTGCTGCCTCATACCACTCTAATCAGCGTGTGGCATAAGTCGAAATGATTAACTGCTTGTGGGTGGCCACTCGACCGTGTTAACCCACGTTAGAGGTCTGCCCGGGCCGGTTCGGGCTTTTTTAGTTTAGAGAACAAAGCAACGGGCCGGTCTTCTTCCCAGACACCTATGGCCAGACCAAGCAGACCTATTTTTTTTATCGCAATGGTAAAGAAAGAGAAAAAGTAGTGTTTCCTAATTTCCTAGTCTGTTTAACTGTTTTGCTGGCATTACTTACTTCATGACATAGCCCAAGACATAACCACAGAGGAGAGGAGAGGCACTCACATTATTTTTCACCATCTGTAAGTATTAAGATGGTAGAAACAGTTTGGGGCTTGTTGACAACAAAATAATTCTGATCATTCTCCCGAGATCGGTCAGGGTTCGTATCTCGGTGAGGTATGGATGTTGTGTTTGTCTTACGGCAATGGCTCTCTCAATTTCCTGGAGCCAGTTGTCCTAAATTAGGGACGGGCGATTGCTTATAGCCCGTGGAGTTGCTTACGGTGGTCGTTAAACCCTCAATCGAAAAAAAATATCCTCATATGGAGGCAGGGCCCATTTTAGAGGGGGAAGGGAATCTAGGAAGGCTGCAGCCCCGGACCCCGCATTTTCAAGGGGCCCCCAGAAGTATGCAGGATGCTTGAACAATTGAAAGAGTTTTACAGTTCTTTTTTGCCGATAGCACAGCAAAAACTATAGGAAATTGCTTTGTGAAATTTTTTCTCTTTCTTTTCGCTGCCTCTAGTTTATCCTCAAGTCTTGAAAGCATTACAGATGTTTTTTGTTCACATATATATGTAAATGGGGGAAAATTTCATACATTAAGAATTCGTTTCAATCATGATATCACATTATTTTTTCACTACGATATAATTTCAACAAGCTGATGAAGCCTATGGGGGGAGAGGGGGGCATTAAAGCAGAATTGAACTGGTATCCATCTTTTGAACTATGCATTTTTACATTTTCTTGCTAACACTGATTCGTCCATGAATCATGGGATAAACACTTCCGTAAGGCAGGGATATTTTTACGGCTTCCTCATCATATTTTGGAAATGTTTTCTCTTGGGTATTTTAATTCGGCCACCCATAGTCAAATCCCGGATGTGCCATTAACATTGCCTTAAAATACTGTCCAGCCCGGGCTCCCCTGTCTCCCTAAATGTTCACTGTGTGGCAGGCCCAGACCAACCTGGGCCACATCCACTGAGTACGCCACTAATTGGTAGGAAAGTGTATATTATATGTAATTATATAATTTATGTAATATTATAGTTTACATAATATTGTATATGAGAATATGATTTACGTAACATTACATATTTTTCAGTATATATAAACACGCATTTTCTATGTGTCATTAAAAGTTGCCATAATCTATTCGAAACCATCGAAATTGTGCAGAACCAATTTTTTTGTGGTAGCAGCCCTACACTACTTTAATATTGCCAGCGCGGTAGTATAAAACCGCAGCGGAGTGCCGCAGTATTGTACTACGGCACTGGTAGAAGTCTTAACTATTTTGGCATCAATGCAAAAACATGTGTTTTCAGAAATGCGTTAGACCGAACACAGATGAAAGTAGAGTGAAGAAATATGAAATGTAGAAATTTAATTTCACATTTAATGCCCGAAGAGCGATGTCCAATGACACTGTTTTGCATACACCTGTGTGTTGCAGTGCTTTTGGACTAGTGCCAAAAACTGGCATCACAGTTGATGTTCGATTCTCGCGTGTTATGAAGAAAGCAAAGACTAACTGCGCAGATGGTGTCTCTGTGTCAGAAGGCGAAATTTTGTCTGCTCTCTTTGTTGTGTGTTGAAGCTTTGTTTTGACCGGAAGCAGAAAATTTGTGCGGTGTGTGTTTAATGTCGTCGTGTTAACGTTTTGTGTGTCCCTCTTGTTCTTGGATATTAAAATATTCCTGTTATTGTTTGAAAGGATGCGTAAAAGGTAAGGGAAATTTACTGCTATTTGTTTAATTGCACTCCTAAATTAAAATATAAGTACAACTAAACATTTAAGTCATCTCCGTGAATGATTAATCATTGTACCATAGTTTATGTACAAAAATACTGAGATATATTAAAACCAAATATTGTAATTGAAGTAAGGAAAAAGCGATGCACGTCTGATCTAAGTACTTTCATTGAAATAAGGAAAGGACATAGTGGTGGACATCAGGAACGGCGACTTTGGTTTTTACGTAGTGGTGCACATTCTTTCATAAAATAATCATTATCGATATGTAAAATATGATATATCATCATCATAATCGTCAACCATTATCAATCCACTGCTGAATGAAGGGCTCTCCAAGTCTCTTCCACAACTCTGTCCTGGGCCACTCTTCAATGTCACTCCTACATCATACCTTCGAATTTCATCCACCCATCTCCTCCGTGGCCTTCCGGGTTCTGGGTCTTTTCCTGTATATATATATATATATACATACAGTGTAAAAAAAAAGTATTTCCACACAACATACACCTTTCCCTCGCCCACGCCCTCCTTGCTGTCGGGTCCGCATACCGGAAGCCACTGAAACTTTTGAAGGTCATCATCATACAATGCTACCTGCCTACATGCTGCTGTAGCCTGTTAAGCCACCCCTCCTTGAGCCACCCTCACCTCACTTGAAAGTTGCCTTCTGGGATCAGGGGTACTTGAGTTAACGGACGGCGCATCGCTTGGAAATTGAAAGACCCTAGTTAACCCTCTAAAACAGAACGCCTACTAGGCTTAACATACTTTATTTTTCATTTTCTGAAAGGAAAGATTGGGCAAAACACACATCTCTATCTTTTCTGATAATAATATATGCAAGTTTGTAAAATCATGCAATGCATTGATTATGATACGCTTTCCAACATACCAGAAATCATTATTCAAGTTATTACTCAAGTTATGAGGATAATGGCTGTGGAATAAATCCCGCTCCTGTGCTCTGACCTTTGACCCCATTCCGCTGATATTCAACAGAACCGGTTCAGCATACCTCAGGAACAACATACTAAAGTTTTGTCGCAATCGAAACATTTTTAGATAAGTTATGTCGTATAAGGGCAATGGAATGGATCCCGCTCCTATGTCCGACCTTTGACCCCATTTCGTCTGTTTTCAATAGGGTTTATCCCCGGGTAGTCCCCTACCACGTACTAAAGTTTCATCGAAATCGAACCATTTTTACGCGAGTTATAACGCATAAGGGCAATGCGATGGATCCCGCTCCTATGTCCTGACCTTTGACCCCATTTCATCCATTTTCAACAGGGTTCATCCCCAGATGGTCTCCTACTACATACTAAAATTTCATCGAAATCGAACTATTTTTACGCGAGTTAGCGTGCGGACGGACAGACAGACGGACAAAGCTGGAGCATATACGCTTGTTCAAAATACGGTTGGAAACCATAAAAAATGTTTCGATTGCAACAAAACTTGATCATGTTATTCCGGATGCATACTGAACCGGTTCTGTTGAATATCATCGAAATGGGGTCAAAGTTCAGGCAGGGCACAGGAGCGAGATTTTTCCACAGTCATTAACTTGACTAAAATGCTTCTATTGCGACAGAACTTTAGTATGTTGTTCCGGAGGTATACTGAACCAATTCTGTTTAATATCTTTGAAATGTGGTCGAAGGTCAGGGCACAGGAGCGAGATTTATTCCACAGCCATTATCTTCATGGCTTGACTAAAAATATTTCTATTGCGACAAAACTTTAGTATGTTGTTCGGGAGGTATACTGAACCAATTCTGTTTCATATCATGAAAATGGGGTCAAAAGTCAGGGCACAGGAGCGAGCTTTATTCCACAGCTATTATCCTCATAACTTGACTAAAAATGCTTCTATTGCGACAAAACTTTAGTATGTTGTTCTGGACGTATACTGAACTAATTCTGTATAATACGAGTATAATCGAAATGGGGTCAAAGGTCAGGGCACAGGAGCGATATTTATTTCACAGCCATTATCCTCATAACTTGAGTAATGATTTCTGGTATGTTGGAAAGCGTATCATAATCAATGCATTGCATGATTTTACTAACTTGTTACATTAAGACGGGCGTCTAGTGATTCTGCTCCCTATGCTTTCAAAGGAAAAAAATTCGACCCTAGTCCTCACAGCGAAGAAAGATTTCCTATACATCAACATTCGCCCACTGTTTATCAGTGGGTGAATTACTTCCTGACTTAGATTGCACAATTGGTGTTTATTGCAAAAAACTTTCCTGAACTGTATTAAAAATCAATAACTTCGATGTAGTGGTAAGGAAGGGTGGCGCTACCTGTATGCAAGTATCATAACTACATCGAAGTAAAGTTATTGATTTTGTAATATAGTTCAAGAAAGCTTTTTGCAAAAAACACCGATTGTACAATCTAAGTTAGGATGGCTTTTTTTTTTATCAGTGGTCCAATTTTGATGTATGGCAAATCCTTCTTAGCTGAGGAAATAGGGTCCAAATTTTCTTCCATTAGAAGTATAGGGAACAAAATTACTAGACGTCCGTTTTAACCCTTTAATGACCATGACCCAAAAATCTTGTATCACTCTAAATACCATAGCGTCCGAAACAGTCTGTTGTTTCACTTCTTTGTGTAATAACAACAATAGTGACTGAGGGTGACTCCTGCTGATCCCTCATAGGTCGAGAAAATTTGAGGAACAAGTAAGGGTAGGAAATCTGATTCACTCTAGACAGGCGTTTCGGGCGGCCATGGCCGTTTGTACGTCAGGGGTTTTGAGCGTTATGGTTGTTAAAGGGTTAAAGATAATTATCTCATCATTTTATTTTGCCAAATGTTGAATGAAGCTCTCCAGAGCATATATGTTTAATATCACTTACGAATGTACTTATAGGCTTCGTAGGTGGATCTGTCAGTCGTGCGATCTTTGAGCTGACTAACATGATAGCTCACATTTTTAACGATGCTCTGCAGGCATATTTGCCTCAAAGTAAGGACTTTCTTCCGGGGAGCCATGGCCCTCTCTTGCAGATGACTTGTCTAGTACCTAAAAAGAAGAAGAAAGTTTTTAGTCGTTTTTTTTTTTTTTTTTATGTTTCAATAACTCTAGAACGAAATAATGGCTGTAGTTCATGTTCGATTCCATAATGTGTCAGAAAATACCTAAGAGAAATATTTCGAAAAGAACATATTACACATTATGGTGGACGTCTAGTGATTTTGCTTCCAATACTTCCAATGGGCAAACTTCTGTACACATTTTCTTCATAATTAATGCGTTCCCAAGGATGAAAATTTTAACATCGATTAAAATAACCACATTATAACTTGGAATACTTAATATTTTCTAAAACATAACCATAATAAAGCAATTCAACATTTGTTTGTCTACTGACGTCATCAATGTACAGGTTGCGCCATCTTTTTTCTGGTCTCAACACCACCAGAGGAAAAGTTATTGATTTTTAATATGATTATGGTTATTTTTTAGAAAATATTAAGTATTCCAAGTTATTATATGAAGTTATTTTAATCGATGTTCAAATTTTCATCCTTGGGAACGCATCAATTGTGAAAAATGTGTACAGAAGTTTGCCCATTGGAAGTATAGGAAGCAAAATCACTAGACGTCCACCTTATGACGCTTCAAATACGAGAGCAAAATCGTAGTGCACCCCCTTCCCGTTTCCCGGAACAAACAAAAGAAAAACTATGCCTAAGGAGCTTTGTTAGGGGTTAAGACCACCTGACCACTTAGGGGCCGTCCATAAAGTACGTCCGTGATTTTTTACTATTTTTAGACTCCCTCCCCCTCCCGCATATCACATTTTGTCAGATTGTTGACAGCTCCCCCTAAAAAGTACGTCCTAATTCCCGCTACCCCCTTTATTTTTGACAACTGCTTTTAGAAGTCCGTTGAGAAACAGAAAGAAAACATGTAATTATTTAAAGGAATCTTTCATATATTTACACTTTTTCTCCAGAAAATATTTATTATTTAGGCATTAATTTATTTCTAAATGCCACTCGAACTTTAACATTCTGAAATAAAGATCTACAAATGAACGCACGCATTCAAGGTTGCAACTCTCCCGATCATAGCATCCACAAAACACGATAGATTTGGTAGTACAAATACGAGAACTTAATATTAATTTTCTGATTTAGCTAAATATCATCAGACATCTGAACTATTTCATACTGTAGAAGAAATGAAAAAGAAAGAAAGAAAAAATACTCTTTGTGCTTCTGCGCATGAACTACCATATTCGCAATATGGTAGTTTAACATTTAACATTCGTAGCTGCGCAATTCTAAGTTCACACAAAAAAGAAAATACCTGGTTATCAAAAAATTACTCTACATATCTTATTTTTCCTCGTCATTGTTGACGGGTTTAGTAATGTTCATAAAAACTTACAAATTATTTCCATTGAAAATTTTAAGCATGATGCCCAACTTCTATAGCCAGTTACTAGTGGCGTAGCGTTGGCTCTGCACAGGGACGTAGCTAGACTTTGAAACATGGGCGCCCATCACGGGCGGCGGAAGGTAGCGGGCACGAGGGTTCAGACTCCCCTTCGTTCTGGAATTTCATGGTCCCTTCACTACGGGGTCTTCCTACGAAACATCTTCAAAATTTGCGGTTCACATATGATGTAGAGATTTTTTTTGTTTTGTTTATTTGTTGTTGTTTTTTATGAAAATTTCCCGAAAATCATCACCACATTTCGCAGTTTTCTGGAAAACGCTTCAAGTACAACTTTGAAAATTGATTTTGCACAAATAAGTTGAAAAGTTAACTCCCCCTTGTGTTTTTCACTTTAAAGAAGATCGTTAAAGAATTCTCAAGTAACGATGTGCTGTGGATATATTGCTAGAAGAACTGAATACCGTTTAAGAACTGAGACATCATATTAGATTTCACCATGGGGCGGGAGAAGACCCAGACGCAGACCACTTGGGAGATGGGTGGATGAAATTCAAAAGCATGCTGAAGTGACTTGGAAGAGATATTCCGAAGACCGAAAGTTATAGAAGAGACCATCCAGCAGTGAATTGATTCTGGTTGACGATGATTTGTACGAGTTCTTGTATATATATATATACTACGGGGGGTTTTTTTATTCTCTTTTTTTTTTATTGTTTTAACTCTCGGAGAAGTTGCCCCCCCCGCCCCCTGAAATTAAATTATTGGGCAAACAGAAATTGTGACTATGAATATAGCATATACCATAAGCAAATTTCTCTGTCCCATCTTATTATCTAACTGTTTTTTGCACACTCTAACACATAAATTTAATTGGAAACCAGAAGACACAAAAGCTACATAAAAATAAATGGACAAATGAAATCAGGCAGCGTGTTAGGACAATACGGAAATTTTTTTATTATTCATTTGGCAACTTGTGTTACATGTGCCATGAAACCCCAGAGGCTACTCAATTGTTCATCAAGAATGACAAAAAGGTATTTTTCAAGACAAATTCCTGACAAAAAGTTTCGAAAGATCTTTGTTCAGTAATGAATGTCTGCTGCTGAAGATATATTTTTCAGTTCTTCACCTACACGCGTACTACTGTATGCTGTCCTACAACATGCAATGGGAAATTTCATTATTATTTTCTATCGGAAATTTCCAATGTTTTCCCTTTTTTTTTCTGCAAAAACATGCATCCAGTCGCTCTACAGAAAAATAGCAGTCAGAATTAGAGCTACCACGAAAATCTCTGTAGTAACTTCCAAGGCCAGAAAGGGTCCGATTTCCAGGAAAGTGCAAATGCACCCTCTTACCCATGCTTTGAAATCAGGTTGGGCGAGCCCTGGCGCTCCTCTGGCTACGTC
The DNA here is from genome assembly GCA_039090855.1 of Macrothele yani. Taxonomy (NCBI): domain Eukaryota; kingdom Metazoa; phylum Arthropoda; class Arachnida; order Araneae; family Macrothelidae; genus Macrothele; species Macrothele yani. Next base: position 9,890,257 of record CM077011.1, on the reverse strand, counting down.
CCTGGTTTGATATCAACATTACTTACGAAACACTGAAAGAAACAATTTTTAATATTTTTTACCTCAGGCTGGAAAGGTCTTTTTTGTTTATGTTTCGTTTCGTCCATACATTTTTAATAAAATTAGTAAAGCCTAGATTTAAACATCCATGTAAAAAGTATGTCACACTGCCACCATTACTAGTGGTAGCACGCACGCACTGATTAAAAGAAAATTCCATGCATAGAAGAAGAGTCTGAATGTTTTCATGGATTAGAGTTGAGGGGAAAATAAAGACACGCAAACACAATACTTTCCTCCTCTTTAACTCCCTTCCTTCAAGCCAGCAGCCTTGTCTTGCAATCCTGTCTTCCAAAGCAGTCGTCATTCACGTCCTACTCCCTCATTGCCCTGGAGCAGGCTTAAGAGCGCTCAACTTCCCGTGCTGGAATCCCCTACTTAGTAGAACATACAGGCACAGCTGAGCAATTAGTAATAACCTCCCTCAATGAATCCCATCTAATGCGAAGAAGTTAAGGCTCAGCGAGACTTAACTAGCGCCGCCATATCTTCAGGGGAAAAAATGCAGTGCACAGAAGCCAACATACAGGCTGATGCCGGAGCAGACAGCGCATGCGTATTTCTGTTGACTTCAATTCTTTGGGTAAAGAACAGTCAGCCGAGCTACTCACAGCACGTGATTGTTGCCTTCTCGGTAGCATAATAACTTCGCAAATCGGATATGTTAGTTTTGTTACGCCAGTCGGGTTAGTTAAGGCTCTTGTTTGTTCTTCAGTTTTTCAGAAACATTTTCAGTAATGCCAAATACAGTACTAGGGTATGTCTGCATTTTGTACGGATTCTTAGGCCTAACTGTAATACTTGCTGAAATTTAATTTAAATAGTAATACTAATATTATTGCATATTTTTCTCACCACAATAAGGGATGGGCGGGATATTAGAAAATAACAACAACAAAAAACTGCTCTAAGCAAATAGTCACCAGATCGAAGGAAACCATCGTGGATCAAAGAAATGCTTCACTGCCGTAGTTCCCCTAACGTGTTTTGCTCCTGAATTTTAACTTTCCCGCAGAGCATATTATCTCTTAAGATGTGGTGGCGCTGTTGCCGCCTGTTTTTTTTACTATGAGAGTTGACCTTCTTTAAGCGTTAGATATTCTATGCCCATACTAAGGTAAAAAAGGCTAAGGATTTGGAAAAGTGAAGAACAATTGAATTTTCATGGTCCTGTGGATGCTTTTTTGATAACGTTTCTACGGGAAAGTAAACACGTCACTTCCTAGAGAGAAAATTCGTAGTGCTACAAGACGAAAAACACGAGGCTCGTTATTACTTGGCAAAGACCAAATCATATTTTAAAGTTCAAAAACAGCACATCTTGAACTGGGTGGGTGGCAGGATGCGTAAGAAAAATACGTCCCTGGGCTCCGCAGCTCCCGCGATATACAGTGTATATGTGTGTCGGAGGGAGGCAGAGGGCTGATAAAGGACTCAATATTTCTGCTAATAATATTTTTCTTAGCATTCTTTGCAATGTTAAAGAAATGCTTTCTCTTATTATTGCATAGTATTTAAAATTACATTATTTCTCGGAAAAAATCACCCAAGCTACTCATATATTTTCACTGCACAGCGCAAGCTGTACAAAATGTTTTTGCTTTTTTTTTTCTTAAATTCTAGAAAGAGGCTAAGACTGTTATCACGCGTTATACAGGGTGTCCGAGAATTATTGGACACATTACAAAATTATATAAAACAAAACATTAAACAGATAGAAAGAAACTGACTGTACTAACTTACAATGTAACTACACAAGTTAATAAATTTCGATGTGAGATCCCTTGGTTGCTTGTAGTACGTCCAAACGATACTCGATTTCATGTCATGTATTGGCAAGCATCTGAGGAGTTATGGAATTAATAGCAGCTGTGATACGCTACTTCAGTTCCTGCAAATCAGTACAAGGCGTCTGATAGACACGATCCTTCACATAACCCCACATGAAATAATCCAACGGAGTTAGATCTGGAGAGTGAGGAGGCCACGGAATGGGACCACCACGCCCAATCCATCTCTTGGGGAAATGTTCATTTAGGCACTTACGTACACACGTTGACCAATGCGGAAGCGCACTGTCTTGTTGGAAAACGACGTTGTTATATCTTTTGATCTGGGGTATAGCCAAATTTTCTAGCATATCCAAGTAAATGTCACCATTTACGGTTTTTTCGCAGAAGAAGAAAGGGCCAATCACTTCTCTTTTTGATAGGGCGCACCACACATTAACTTTTGGAGAATCACGTTCCAGTTCAATAGCTGCACGAGGCGTTTCACTGCCCCATATCCTACAGTTGTGACGATTCACAATACCTGATACATCAAATGTGGATTCATCACTAAAATTACAGTACTGAGAAAGTTTTCGTCATTTTCCACTCCATTCAGCATATCCGCAGCAAAATCGTATCGCAGAGTGTGATCATTTACATGCATCTTTTGCACTATTTGAATTTTATAAGCATGAAACAGTAATTTCTTGTGCAGGTTATCGTGAACTGTCAATTTTGGAATGCACAGTTCTCTGCTTGCTTTACGAACGGATTTTCTGGGGCTTCGTCGGAAACTTTCATTAACTTGGTCAACCATCTCACCGCTGACGCTAGGCCTACCGGCTCCTCCACGATGTTCCACATTGCCAGTTTCTTTAAACTGTTTCATCCACCGCTTAATTGAATTCGTTGACGGAGGATTACAACCATACTCTAAACGGTACCGTCTTTTAACTTTAATGACAGACTTTAATTCCGCAAGCCATAACATACACATCGCTTTCTGCTGTACGGATGACATGACTACTGATTGCGCATTTCTCATACATCCCTCATCAGGCCACACCTAGCGCCATCTATCGGATTCTGGGAATAACAATTCTGCAAAACAAAAATATAGAAACCGTGTTAGTCATACGTGACATAGAAAAACAGACAATGCTCATAGTTTTTAATTTTTTTTTTACATAATTTTGTAATGTGTCCAATAATTCTGGTACACCCTGTACATTTACTTTTAATTAGTGATTTGAATAACCCAATTGGGCCTAGAGCGAACTGAGCTGCAATGCCAGTATCCACTCTTTCTGAGCTATACAGGAGTAAGGATCTTTTGTCGGTTTTCGAAAACCGATAGGTCACATAATCTGCTAAGTAGCCAAAATTCCCCTTCAGCAATCGATCTCCCCCACATAACCATTAATTTTTTTTTTTTTTTTTTTTTTCGGTCGGCGTGACCTTTGCCTTCGCTTCCAGAGTTTTTAATTTTATAATAAACCAGTGGTGTAGGGTGACCTGAAATTTATTCGGGGCTAAATATTTTTAAAATTGCTCTCAACTTTCTTCGGTACTATGAAATATAATTCCAGTGGATTGTGAGGTTTCTAAATTCTACCAACTGAAATTACTACACTTAGCCCCATAGTAAAATGAAGTTGAAATGTTGTTTATATACACTGACAGAAAAAAAAAATCCCAACACCACGAAAAAATAGTTGTAGAGGAATGAAATGGCGGCAATACATTTGTATAGGTAACATATTTAATCGATTAAGGTTTCAAGATCACAGCTTAATGTAAGCGCGAGAAGAGCCATTTTAAATGTGAAATGCTGGTACATTAATAACCGGTGTAACCGCCAGAATGTTGAATGCAAGCACGCAAACGTTCACGCATTGTGTCGTACAGGTGCTGGATGTCAGTTTGTGGGATGGAGTTCCATGCCTGTTGCACTTGGTCGGTCAATACAGGGACGGTTAATGCTGGTTGGGGGTGACGCTGGAGTTGTCGTACAATGATGTCCCATACGTGCTCGATTGGTGAAAGATCTGGTGATCTAGCAGGCCACGGCAACATGTCGACACTCTGTAGAGCATGTTGGGTTACAACAGCGGTATGCGGGCGAGCGTTATCCTGTTGGAAAACACCCCCTGCAATGCTGTTCATGAATGGCAGCAGAACAGGTTGAATCACCTGACCGACGTACAACTGTGCCGTCAGGGTGCGTGGGATAACCACGAGAGTGCTCCTGCTGTCATAGGAAATTGCTCCCCAGACCATAACTCCAGGTGTAGGTCCAGTGTGTCTCGGCCGCAGACAGGTGGTTGCAGGCGCTCACCTGGCCTCCTTCTAACCAACACACGGCCATCACTGGCACCCAGGCAGAACCGGCTTTCATCAGAAAACACAACAGATCTCCACTCCGTCCTCTAATGAGCTCTAGCTTGACACCACTGACGTCGCAAACGACAGTGGTTTGGAGTAAGTGGAATGCACGCTACAGGGCGTCTGGCTCGGAGCTGTCCTTCAAGTAACCGATTTGTAACAGTTCGTTGTGTGCTTGGTTCAAAACATGTGGTGGCAACTGTAGCTGCTGCCGCAGACGCGGTACGATGAGCCACGGCGGTCTTCCCTCTCAGTAGTGCCACGTGGCCGGCCGGAACCCGGTCTTCTTGAGGCAGTACCTTCCCTTGACCACCGCTGCCAACAATCATGCACAGTGGCTACATTCCTGCCAAGTCGTTCTGCAATATTGCGGAAAGAAAATCCACCTTCTCGTAGCCCTATTACACGACCTCGTTCAAACTCCGTGAGCTGTTGATAATGGCTTCTTCGTCTTCTTAAAGGCATTCTTGACTAACATCAACACCCTACGTCGAATCTCAACGATAACTAACGCTCACGAACGTTACAGCGCGTATTTACAGCAAACCTGCTTTGCATGTTCCGAGGGGCGCTACTAGCGCCACACGTATGCGCCGAGCGCGAAATTAGCATAGACGTCATCTTACAGATGTACTCTCACCGCCTACCAACTGTCCTTTATCTAACACAACCCCTTCTTGGTGTTGGGATTTTTTTCCCGTCAGTGTATATATGCAGTGCTGTGTAATATAAAATAAAAGTTTAGATTTTTGCCTTATACTTCACTTATAAAGGAACTGAGCTCTGGGGTTTTTTTTTTTTTTTTTTTTTTTTGCTCGGCGAACTTCTGGATAACTTTCGTTTTAAAATTGTGTTTTTGAAATGAACTTTCCTTAACAGATAAAACAGTTAAAGCATTAACCATTTTTGCCCCATTGTATTACGTAAGCAAGTTTCTACACGCTTCAAAGTAGAGTTCTAAGCTGATTCCTATGTTTTGAACCAAGCAAATATTTGGTCGATGTGGGCCTAAGTCCTCAACAGTTTTTTTTTTTTTTTTTCATTCCTTAATAAACTAAAAGAGTTGTCCACTTTTTTCATTTTGCTTACACTAGTGAACCTAACAGCTATCTAATCTCCACGAACGAAAATCAGCCCCTCACTGTGGAACGACGCGAAAGCAAAATTGCTACTGATAAACAGAAAAGCTATCAGCCACCGAAAAACAGTTTTACGCATGCGCAGTTCAGAGCACATCTGCTCAATCGTTACCGTTGACTAGAGTTGCCTCTTCCGCGCGCTTTAGTGAACGGATATGGAAGGCTGTAATGCGTTGTTAAACAATTACTCAGCTGTTGTGTGTGTGTGTATATATATATATATATAATCATCATCAACAACCATTATCAATCCACTGCTGGATGAAGGTCTCCCCAAGTTTCTTCCACAATTGTCTGTCTTAAGCCTGTCTCCTCCATGTCACTTCGGCATGCTTTCGAATTTCATTCATCCATCTCCCATGGGGTCTTCTTCTGGGTCTTTTTCTGTCCCTCGGAATCCAGTTTAAAATTTCGATTGTCCATCGGTTGTCCGTTCTTCTGGCAGCATGTCCAGCTCATTGCTGTTTCAGTGATTTCACTTTGGTCATGATGTCGTCCACTCTTGTCATTTTCATTATCCACAAGTTCCTCGCCTTATCTTTCCTGGTTACACCAAGCATGCATCTCTCCATGGTTCTTTGAGTTGTCTGCAGTCTTTGTATGTTTTTTTAGTTACGGTCCATGTCTCGGCTCCATGCGTAAGCACTGGCAGGATGCATTAATTAAACACTTTTCTTTTGAGACATACTGGCATACTGCTCTTAAAAATTGTACTGTTTCTTCCAAAAGTGATGTACAATGCTTTTACAAGAAACGAAAATTTATCGATTGATGGAGAAAAGCTTGAGATAATCGATACCTACATTTATCTTGGGCAGCAGATATCAAGTGAAGGTCACATTGATGAAGAAATTAATCGGCGTATAAAACTTGGATGGAGAGCTTTTGGAAAAAACAGTACCATTTTTAAGAGCAGTATGCCATTATGTCCTAAAAAAAAAAATTAATCAATGCACCCTGCCAGTGCTTATGTATGGAGCAGAGACATGGACCTTAACTAAAAAAGACATACAAAGACTGCAGACAACTCATAGAATCATGGAGAGATGCATGCTTGGTGTAACCAGAAAAGATAAGGCGAGGAACTTTTGGATAATGGACGACATCATGACCAAAGTGAAATAATTGAAACAGCAATGGGCTGGACATGTTGCCAGAAGAACGGACCACCGATGGACAACCGAAATTTTAAACTGGATTCCGAGGGACAGGAAAAGACCCAGAAGAACACCCCCATGGGAGATGGATGGATGAAATTCGAAAGCATGCCGGAGTGACATGGAGGAGACAGGCTTAAGACAGACAATTGTGGAAGAAACTTGGGGAGACCTTCATCCAGCAGTGGATTGATAATGGTTGACAATGATGATGATGATAAAAAGGATAAAGATTAATGGAAATTATCTAACTCACCTTCGATTTGCTGATGACATAGTCATTTTTGCAGCTACCCCATCAGAGCTGCAGAATATGATCCAGGAACTTGCTCATAAGAGTAAAGAAAAGGGATTAAAAATGAACTTTCAGAAGACAAAAGTGACGTACAATGCTTTTACAAGAAATGAAGATTTATCGATCGATCGGGGGAAGCTGGAGATAACCAATACCTACATTTATCTTGGACAGCAGATATCAAGTGAGGGTCACATTGATGAAGAAATTAATCGGCGTATAAAACTTGCCTGGAGAGCTTTTGGAAGAAACAGCATAATTTTCAAGAGCAATATGCCATTATGTCTTAAAAGAAAAGTGTTTGATCAATGCATCCTTCCAGTGCTTAGGTATGGTGCAGAGACATGGACCTTAACTAAAAAAGACATACAAAGACTGCAGACAACTCAAATAGGCATGGAGAGGTGCATGCTTGGTGTAACCAGGAGAGATAAGAAGAGGAACTCGTGGATCAGAAAAATGACAAGAGTGGAAGACATCATGATCAGAGTAAAATCCCTGAAATGGCAATGGGCTGGACATATTGCCGGAAGGACAGACCATAGACGGACAGCTGAAATTTTGGACTGGATTCCAAGGGACAGGAAAAGACCCAGAAGAAGACCACATGGGAGATGGGTGGATGAAATTCGAAACTATGCGGGAGTAACGTGGAGGAGACTGGCACAAGACTGACCGTTGTGGAAGAAACTTGGGGAGACCTTCGTCCAGCAGTGGATTGATAATGTTTGACAATGATGATAATGATAGGCAAAACAACAGTAGGTAAAATAACCAAAAGTAATTAAAAAAAAAACAAAAAAAAAAACACGTGCTAGTAGGAAAAGAATGCAGAAATTTCAAGAATGCCAGCCATGGCTTTATCAAGGACCAGCATGGATAACATTCTCTAGTTTCTACGAAGACCTAGAGAAATTGGAGAAAGTGGGTTTCTGCTACCGCATGCTTGTATTAGAGCAATTAAAACTATTAAAAGTAGCCGAATAAACATTCCACTTTTGAAATAACTTAAAACTCTTATAAAACGTAAAAATTAAAACAGTAAAAACAATAAAGCAATAATCCAAACATGCCGATCGCTGGTCCGACCCCAAATAACATGAAATAAAGGGGGGGGGGGGGGGGAGCTACCTATAAAGAAATAAGCTTAACATAGAATGTTACAATATTTGCAACAAATATTTCTTAATATCTTAAAGCACTAAGTACTGAGACCAAAATGCCAATTACATATTCTGTTACAGCTGAAGATCCACGGATTGAATTTTATTTCATCATGGCTAGTGATTTCTTTCTCTCGTTCTTTAAGGGGTAAGAAAGCCCACCCTCAAATTTTTGATATTTCCATTTTCACTTTGATGATTAAAAACAAATGAAAGAAACCTATCCAAAGGTATTTGACTCGAAAAAAAAGAGCGCCACTTTTGTTTATTTTCTGAATTTTTTTCGTGTCAGCAAAATTTTTTAAAACAATAAAGTCTGAGAATAAAAGAAATAAGTAAACAAAAAGTGGTCACGAAATCGAAAATGTATTCTTCTTTCTCAGTGGTTTTAATCATTTTCGTACTAACATTTTTATTTTAGAGCCTGTGCCAGACTTTTGGTTAATCGCCTATATATTATTAACCAGGGACGTCGGGTCATTATCAACATCCGGGGGAAAATGAGAAAAAAAGTTTTTTCTTTTAATTGAAAATTCCGAAAGAAAATCCGTGTTAGTAATCTGTTCAAAGATTATCTGAACGCAAATGTGAACCACTACAATGCTGAACTGCGCATGCGTAAAACTACCATTAGGGACTGATTTTCGTTCGTTTAGGTAAGATAGCTGTCAGGTTCGCTGGTGTATAATGAACAAGGGACTTTGTTGCATTTGAAAATTTTGTTGCGTTTGCAACTGTAAATGAACAAGGGACTTTGTTGCGTTTTAAAATGAACAAGGGACTTTGTTGCGTTTTAAAATGAACAAGGGGCTTTATTGTGTTTGAAAATCTTTTTCTGAACGCAGATATGAACCACTACAACGCTGAACTGCGCATGCGTAAAACTACCATTAGGGACTGATTTTCGTTCATGGAGATTAGATAGCTCGCTGGTGTAAGTAAAAAGGAGGTTCGCTGGTGTAAGTAAAATGAACAAGGGCCTTTTTATTAGAACAACCTTTTAGTTTCTTAAGGTATGAACAAAAAACGTTAAAAACTTTGGCCCGCATCGATCAAATGTTTGCTTGCTGCAAAAACATAAGAAACAGTCCAAAACTTTTAATGTGGAGTTACAGCAAAATATCCTAGTTTACTGGAAGCAAAACCAAACATACTTTGCTTTTTTTTTTTTGATTGGAGGTTTAACGACCACCGTCGTGAGCAACTCAATGGGCTATAAGCAGTCGCCCGTCCCTAATTTAGGGTCACTGGTTCCAGGGAAGGGAGAGAGCCAGTGCCGTAAGACAAACACAACATCCATGCCTGACCGGGATTCGAACTCGGACCCCTTACGGACGAATGATCAGAGGCCAGCGCCTTAGACCACTGCGCCACCGGGGCGGCTGTACTTTGCTTTGTTTCTACTATTTACTACTGTTTTCTATGTTATAGAACATTGCACATATATAAACGAAATTTGTACTTCATTCTATGTGGTTACCTAGGATTTCAGCTTGTGGCGTTTGAAAACCTAAAAATCCATTGAAGATATATCCACAGCACAAAAGAAAGTTGAGAGCAATTTTAACAATACTTAGTCCCGGATAAATTTTAGGTTACCCTATGCCAAGGTTAGTAGATGGCAAGGTTATGCTCATCGTGCACTTCCGATGATTATTTTGTGACGTCACTGTCCAAATCGCCACCGTAAGACTAAATTGGATTCGATACTTCAAGTATGAGTTCCACTGTCAGGATCTGTAAAATGTTTTGTGTGATTGACTTTAAAATGACTGAAACGGAATAATTTATAAAATCCGACTAAATACTCTCAAAAAATGAGGCGTCAGTCTTACCCACTTAGACTTCCAGAGAAAACGTTGGAAAAATAAATACGCTGGGTCCGGATAAAAACTAAAAAAGTAGTACTGTTATTCGATGTATTTCCTTCATAAAATGTATTTACAAATAAAAATAGTCGTTAAGGCGTCTATTATAACGAAATTCTAAAAACGATACGCGTAAAATTTATCATGAACTACTTTCTTTAACGTTGGGTGTGAACAGGTTGTATGTAAACAAAGCGGAACGATACACGGGAAATAGGGAACTACTTGAAAGTGTTCTGATTCGGTAGTGTACAGCCAGAAATTCTTTATTATATGACGATAATTTGCTCTGCTGTGCGTTTTCCCTTCTAAATTTATACAACAACAGCAAAAATCCCCCTTATAACTAAATTAACATTTAAAAACATAACGGTTTTCTCGCCCTCCACGTAACAAAAACGTGCGGGAAGTATTTTTTAAATCTGCGTTGCTACAATATTTACATGATTGTGAATTTCGTCTGTATTTAATGTAAATGTCCTTTTGCATAAGTTTTTGTTTTGCGTTTGAGTTACAAAATTGTTGACAAGACATCTTCCTCCATAGCTACAGTTCGGACCTAAAATTCACATGTTAGGACGGTGATGTCACTCAGTGACGTCACAATTATTCGTCTCCCAGGAAGCTAGGATGAGCAAACCTTACTGTCTATTAACCTTGACCCTATGCCACTGCTATTAACCACCTATTTTTAGCCATCAGATCTGTATGTTATTGTTAACCATCCTATCTATTATTGTTAAACTTCCGAAGATTAAATTTCATTGTTGTACTATCCATCCAAGGTATCTGATGTAAAAAAAGAAAAAGAAAAACAGCGCCACTTTTGCTCATTTTCTGAATTTTTTTTCGTGGCAGCAAAATTTTTGATAGCAATGAAGCTCTGAATGAAAAAATTAAGTAAACAAAATGTGGTCACGAAAACTAAAATGTATTCTTCTTAGCATTTTTAATCATTTTCGTTCTAACATTTTTATTTTAAAGGCCATACCAGACTTTTGGTTAATCGCTTATATATATTATTATTGTTAACCAGTGGCGTCGGCTCATTATAGGCACCCGGGACTAAACCCCGCATGAAAATGAGAGAGAGAAAAAAAAGTTTTTTCTTTTAATTAAAAAAAATTCCGAAAGAAAAAAATCCGTTTTAGTAATCATTTCCCAGATTTTCTGAATGAAAATGTAAGTCAATATAAACAGTTGAGTATCTGGAAACATTACAAGCTTCCATATCCGTTTATCAGAGGGCAATGAATAACACCCGTCAACTTGTCGCCATGATAAAGCTTCAGACAACAGTGATGAAGGAGCAGATGCGCGCTGAACTGCGCATGCGTAAAACTGCATTTTTGGAGCTGTTTGCTTCCGCGTCGTCGGATAGTGAGCGGTTGATTTTCGTTTAAAGTTTGTTCATGTAAATAAAATGGACAAAGGGGCTTTTTATTTGAATACCCTTTTAGTTTATTAAAGGATGAGAAAAAAAACCCGTTAAAAACTTGGGCCCACATCGACTGAATATTTGCTTGGTGCAAAAATATAAGAATCTGTCTAGAACTTTTAATTTTAAGTTATAGCAAAATATTCTGGTTAACTGGAAACAAAAACAAACATGCTTTGTTTTGCTTCTACTGTTTTTTATGCTATACAGCACTGCATATATATAAACAAAATTTGTACTTCATTCTATGTGGTTAAGTAGGATCTTAGCTCCTACGCCGCTGTGCTAGCCATCAAATCTATATATTATTGTTAACCATCGTATCTATTATTATTAACCATCAGAGGATTACATTTCATGGGTGTATTATCTATCCAAGGTATTCGACGTAAAAAAAAAAAGCGTCAGCTTTGCTCATTTTCTGAATTTTTTTCGTATCAGCAATATTTTTTTTAACAATAAAGCTCTGAGAATGAAAAAAATTGAGCTAACGAAAAGTGGTCACGAAAACGAAAATGTATTCTTTTTTAACGTTATTAATAATTTTCATACTTAACATTTTTATTTTAAAAGTCATGCCAAGCTTTTGCCAATCGCATATATATTAACGTTAACCATCATATCTATATATTATTATTAACTATCCTATCTATTACTGTTAATTATCACAGGATTAAATTTTATGGGTGTACCGCAATGGAAAATGTGAGTTCTTTTTTAAGGGCTAGTGCGAAGAATATCAGCAGCTCTTTAGCACTTCCGGCTTTTTTTTTTTTTATTGGAGGTTTAACGACCACCGTGAGCAACTCAATGGGCTATAAGCAGTCGCCCGTCCCTAATTTAGGGTCACTGGTTCCAGGGAAGGGAGAGAGCCAGTGCCGTAAGACAAAACACAACATCCATGCCTAACCGGGATTCGAACCCGTACCCCTTACGGACGAATGATCAGAGGACAACGCCTTAGACCACTGCGCAGGCCACTTCCGGCTTCAACGTTGTGATTCAAAATCTACAAGATTAATCGATATAGAGGCACTCAGTATAACAAAATGATAGCAGTTGTACCCATTTTTAAAATCCCCTTGTATTATCGACAGATTTCTAAGGTTAAAGTTCTCCTACTATGTATTTTTATAAGGTTAAAGTTCTGGTATTTACTGATATTTTTACAGTAACAATTTTAGGAATTTGCAATTTCGAACACTGTTACTAGGAAAATAAAAAAGCTTAGTAGATTGAAAAATGTTTGAAACCTCGGACAGAGATTTCAGATTAATGGCGTCAAAAAACCACCTACCTGAAAAATGATCGTTTCAATACTACTTCAGAGAGTCAAAAATTCCGAAGTACAAGAAATTTCGTGCGTTCTTTCCAGATTTTGTCCCGAAGTCTCTGACTTTGATCAAGCAATCAAAAGAAATAACCAACGAATGCAAAAACTACTTACCTTGATTCTGATTCTCAATGGAAGAACTGACACAAATGCTGCCTCTCCAACTAAGCCGAGAAGCCAAAATGGTACAGGGCTTTCAGATGTTCCCTGATTCTCCAGCTTGAAGACGTCTGGATTTTCGTCACTTGACGTCAGACCTGCGTAATTTCTACCAACTTTCAACTGAAACAGTCGTGGTTTCTTCGAAATTCGTCTCGTTGCTATGTCTCGATCGGGATCGAGAGGCCAGAAAGGTTCTCAAAGACGTCTGGATTTTCGTCACTTGACGTCAACCCTGCGTCAGTTCTACCAACTTTCATCTGAAACAGATATTGTTTCTTCGAAATCCGTTGCGTTGCATTCAGTGCCGTACTGAGCTTTTTTTAGGCTCCTGGGCTACTGAAGATTGATTTTGGGTCCCTATTTCTGAGCACAAGTGCTTGTAAAATACCTATACCCTATACGAAATATATGTATGCCATATAAAATATACATATGTAAGATACCTATGTCCTTTATACCTACAGTAACGAAAAATTTAATAGCAACTCTGGAAATTCTGAATTTTTGAGTTTTCAGTGTTGCTACAAAAGTAAATGTGCAGATAATACTCAAAATATGTATATGCCATTTGAAAGCACATTTCATGAAGGAGCCAACTCAGTTTACAGAATGCGAATATCTTTAACAGAACCCAAGTTATGACCAGAAATGTGCTGCGAAGGAAGCACACATCGTTGTGCGTTATGTGAAATGTCATCGTCGTTGCTACATGCCGACGGAGCTTGCTTGTACATCCGCGTACAGGCGATATAAAGAGCTGGCGCTGTGTGAGCGGTTATTCCAGACGTTTTCGCAGTGCGCGTAGGTAGTTCGTTTGCAATGTTGAGTGTGTAATCGCTACTCCCGTGGATTGCAATGCAAATCTGAAGTTTAGAGGGTATTAGGTCATATTTCAACACGAAAGCTTCGCGAATGGCGACTTTAAGTGAATTTGACAAAAGCAATGCAGAAATTGCTCGTATAACTGGGGTGCACAAGAGTACAGTTGGACGGCAGCTGGCGAAGATCAGTGATATGGGAGGAATCAAGAACGGCAGGCTATGTAAATATGGCCGAAAAATGAAAACAACTCCTAGAAGTAACAACACGTTGAAACGGGTATGTCTGCCAAACAGGTTCGTCTCGTCAACAGTTCGTGCCAAAGAATTGCGGGATAACTCTGACACTTTTGTTTCTCCCCGAACAGTGAGGAACAGATGGCAATCCGATTTTTAGTGTAAATGTGACAAGGATGGTAAGACAGATGATATCCGAAAACTTGAAAATTTCATCGTCCTGGAGCGGCACTCGAACCTGCGTTCCCAGATAGCTCCCGGGTATGCTAACCCCTACACCACCCAGAACGACTAAGTCTCAAGTTTCCGATTAATTTGAACATAACCATCACAGGATTCGCTAGTCGAAGCAGTTCGCTAGTTAATTGTCCTGGGTGGTGTAGTGGTTAGCATACCCGGGCGCTATCTGGGAGACGCGGGTTCGAATCCCACTCCAGGGCGATGAAATTTTCAAGTTTTCGGATATTATCTGACTTATACCACCCTTGTCGCATTTACACTAAAAATCGGATTGTCACTTCAAAATTTGTATAATATGGTGTAATCCCGTATTTCTTTCATGGGTGAGGAACAGGCTACGTTCTATGGGTCTGACGTCTCATAGGGCGGTAAAGAAGCCATTGCTAACTAATGTACAATGCAAGAAACGTTTAGAATGGGCAAAGGAACATAAGGAGTGGGACACTGATAGGTGGCGTCAAGTGTTATTTAGTGATGAGACAAAACTGAACATCGACAGTAACGATGCGAAGTGCCGAGTGTTTCGACGAAATAACAAGGCATTGTATCCCTCTTGCATATTTAAGACAAGAAAGTATCCATGCGGTGTTATGATTTGGGGATGTTTTGCTGCTGCTGTGGCGGGCAGAATCCATGTGTGTGAGAGCAGTGCTAATGTACAGGTGTACAAAAGTATCCTCCAGGACAAGATGGTGCCTTCAGGACGTAATTTGTTCCAGGGTCAGCCATACATCTCCCAGGACGCTTCAGCCCCATGCCACCGTGCAAAAATCTTTAAAGCTTAAGTGACGTCTTTAGGCAATGTTGTGCCTCTTCCTTGGCCTGGTAATTCGCCAGACTTGAACCCGACTGAGAATTTGCGGCGCATTCTGAAAAGAAAAGTGCACCAATATCACCCCACAAACAAAGTGGAACTGATTAACGCAATTATTGACGTTTGGCACAACTGTATTTCATCCGATATGTTGCGTAAGTTGGTTGACTCCATACCTAACAGGTGTGCAGCTATTGTTAAATCAAAAGGTCACCCAACGAAATATTAGGTACGTAATTGTGTTTGAATTTGAACATGCTACTTTGCCATGATCTCTGTTTCGCAGCAAATTTCTGTTCAAAACTTGAGTTCTGTTAAAGATATTCCCATTCTATAAACTGATTTGGCTTCTGCATGAAATGTGCTTTAAAATGATATATACACTGGCGGAAAGTGAAAAAAGAACACCAAGAAGGAGACGACTGATAACAACGAAATTTATACAGCATAATAACGGAATACAGAGGATAACGTGATCAAAACATTATGGCAAAATACAGATGTATTTGCTGGTAAACTGAAAAATAACATTTCCATGTAACATGGTTTGTACGAGGTTGAACCACCATGAACTGCGTCACACTGTGCAATTCTGGCATGGAGTCTGTCGTACAGATGTTGGATGTAAGTTTGAGGTATTGAGTTCCAAGCATCCTCAACCTGGACGCGTAAATCGGGGATGGTCGTGACTGGCCGTGGAGACCGGATACGTCGTTGTCCCATAAAATCCCACACGTGCTCAATGGGGGAGAAATCCGGTGAACGTGCAGGCCATGGAAGTTGTCTCACACCCTGAAGTGCATGTTGCGTTGCACGTGCCGTGTGTGGTCGTGCGTTATCTTGCTGAAAAACACCACGATGGACCGACCTTACAAATGGCACAACAACGGGCTGAATGATGTTGTTGATGTAGGAGGTGCTGATTAACGTACCCAGTACAAACACTAGTTGTGTACGGGAGTGATAGCTGATTGCTCCCCCACACCAGAAGACCAGGTTTAGGCCCTGTGTGTTGCTGGCGGATGCAAGAAGGGTGGAGACGCTCCCCTGTGCTTCTGCGAACATGCATACGGCCATCGGAGGCTCCCAAGCAGAATCTGCTTTCATCGCTGAGCACGACAGATCGCCATTGCGTTCTCCAGTGCAGACGTTGGCGACACCACTGCAGCCGTTCCTGACGGTGGGCTGGAGTCAGAGGTACACACGCCAGAGGCACACGTGCACGTAGTCCTGCATCCAGTAGACGGTTGCGGATTGTTCGCACAGTCACCCCAGGTGCAACGGCAGCTCGGATTTGCGTCGCAGTGGATGTTCTGCTTGACAACGCCGCTCTTCTTATGCGTCGATCGGTCCGCTCATCAGTCCGTCTGTGACTCCCGGCTCCACGTCTTCTCGTGTGGGAATGTTTCTCGGAACATCTACGCCCCCATCATACCACCACCGATACTTCCCGTCCAATTCGCTCCGCAATACGACGATACGACCACTCGGCCTCGCGGAGTCCGACTAGACGACCTCGCTCAAAGTCCGATAACTGCTGAAATCGTACACGTCTTCCATGTCCAGGAATTGCAGCTTTTTTAGGGTCTTCGCACGTGTCCGTACGCAGACGACTGATTACATTCACTTCGCCGTACTCCTTAAATACCACCGACGATAATTTGCATATTATGCCGTGCTGTGGCGTAAGCACTCACCGGTTGATCCCGAAATTAACATCACACCTACGTAAACTCGACCCCATTAACATATGTAAATTTCATGATCGTCCGCCAATTCCTTCTTGGTGTTCTTTTTTCACTTTCCGCCAGTGTATATATACACTATATATTAGATATATATGCCATTATGTCTTAAAAGAAAAGTGTTTGATCAATGCATCCTTCCAGTGCTTACGTATGGTGCAGAGACGTGGACCTTAACTAAAAGAGACATACAAAGGCTGCAGACAACTCAAAGTAGCATGGAGAGGTGCATGCTTGGTATAACCAGGAGAGATAAGAAGAGGAACTCGTGGATCCGAAAAATGACGAGAGTGGAAGACATCATGATCAGAGTTAAATCCCTGAAATGGCAATGGGCTGGACATACTGCCAGAAGGACAGACCATAGATGGACAGCCGAAATTTTAGATTGGATTCCGAGGGACAGGAAAAGACCCAGAAAAAGACCACATGGGAGATGGGTGGATGAAATTCGTAAATATGCGGGAGTGACATGGAGGAGACTGGCACAAGACAGACTGTTGTGGAGGAAACTTGGGGAGACCTTCGTCCAGCAGTGGATTGATAATGGTTGACAATGATGATGATGATGATGATATACAGGGTGATTCCTAAAGTCCTAAGTCACCTCAATAACTTGGGAACAAAGACAGCTAGAGCTATGGAAGTAAAGTATGGTATAGTAAAACAACCATGCGCTATCGGATGAGAGTGACTGCAGCGCCCCTAGTGGCAAAACGTGAAAGTTAGCACTCCTATCTCGGAAACCATGAGAGATACGGGAAAGAGATCAATTAGTAACTTGTAGAACATCAAGGAATTAGTAGGAAACGACATATGGTAGAAACGGCTGGGATAAGTAGAAGGCTTGAAACGCGAACTTGTGCGAAGCCGGTTCGTGTCGTTGTCGTGGTAACAGTCTAGCCGAGAGAAATGTATGACGTATGCGACCGCACGCTTGTGAGTGTCGTATGTAAATTCTGGTGCTACATAACGCCTCACCTGCCGTATCAGGCGCGGCATGGCAATGTATAAAGGATCGTCGGTCAGGAGCTATGTCATTCGTAACATAAGTATCGGGTAAAGAACGGGCATGGCAGGCTATTCGAATGAACAGTATTGCGAGATGGTACTGCTATATGGAGAATTCGGACGCAACGCGAGGGAAGCGTCACGCCAGTATGGCTTACGATTTCCGACTCATTCATCGCCGACAGCGTGGGCCATCAGTCGCGCGGTTCAACGGCTACGAGAGACAGACAGTATTGCAGCGCGTCCCCGTTCGAGCCGACCCACCGGAATGGGTAGGGATGTGCAACGAGTCGATGTCCTGGCATACGTTTTGGCCAACCCACACACCAGTACGAGGGAAGTCAGTATGGCATGTGACTTATCCCACTCCCGTGTGTGGAACATTTTGCATCAGTATGGTGCCCACCCGTACCGTACAGTACCGCTGCACGTACTAATGCCAGGGGATAACCAACGACGTCTAGATTGGTGCAATTTTGTAATGAACACCGTAAAAGTAAGTGCGGCCTTTCTATCAAACATCCTTCGGACTGACGAGGCGCAGTTCACACGCGCCGGGGTGCTGAACAAACAAAACACCCATTACTGGGCAGTTCAGAATCCATTTTTTACACGAGAAATGAGACACCAGGTGTTCTGGTCGATCAATGTCTGGTGTGGCATCTGGAAGGACCGACTTGTCGGGCCTGTGTTCTACAGTATGAGGGCGCATTAAATGGACGAAGATACCTGCAGCTGTTACAAAGCACATTACGTGAGTGCTTAGATGATCTGTTTCTGCAAGATGTACGCTCATTATGGATTCAGCATGACGGCGCTCCGGCACATCAACCAACAGAGGTACAGCACTTCCTGTCCGACACTTTCGGGCAACAGATTATCGGTTACGGTGGTCCCGTAGCGTGGCCTCCACGATCCCCGGATCTAACTCTCATGGATTTCTTCCTCTGGGGTTACCTAAAGGATCACGTGTACAGGGTGGAACCGACGAGTCTCCACGATCTCCGACTGCGTATCGTCGCTGCGTGTGAGAGCGTGACACCTGTCATGCTGGCGAACGTACAACGGGAAGTTCTGTCTCGCATTCAAATGTGTATTGTGGCAGTTGGTGGCCCTACTGAACCCTATTTACGTTAAACGCAACGTTAAGTACCGCTGTTGCATTAAATACGACCAATGTACTCCATTTGTATTCATGCCTGAGTATAATAAACCTTGTGTTTCCCTCACGTTTCCAGCCGTCTACTTACCCCAGCCGTTTCTACCATATGTCATTTCCTACTAATTCGTTAATGCTCTACAAGTTTCTAATTGATCTCTTTCCCGTATCTCTCATGGTTTCCGAGATAGGAGTGCTAACTTCCACATTTTGCCACTAGGGGCACTGCAGTCACTCTCATCTGATAGCGCATGGTTGTTTTACTATATACCATACCTTACTTCCATAGCTCTAGCTGTCTTTGTTCCCAAGTTATTGAGGTGACTTAGGACTTTAGGAATCACCCTGCATATATATATATATATACACTAAATTGATAAAATTCCCCGGACACCTAGAAGAGAAACACAACGCAGCATTTATTGACATTCATTAGTACGGTGTCGGTCCACCTTTGGCCTTAATGCATGCACTGACCCTTCGAGACATGCTTTCGACAAGGTTTTAGAACACAGCTATAGGTATGCGCTTCCATTCAGTACATAATGCTGCCGTTAACTGTTGCTTATAGTAGTAGGCCTTCGTTCCAAACTTCTTATGCGGCATTCTAATACATCCCATAGGTGCTCTATGGAATTAATATCAGGACTCTGTGCTGGCCAGTCCACACACGATACGGAATTATCGTCAAATCACGCCGTAACAATCCTTGCTTTATGGCTCGGTGCATTATCCTGCTGGTACCAACAAGGCTCGGTTCCATATATTGTCACAGAGTTGGTAGAGCATAATTGTCCAGAATATCGACGTAGACGTTCTGGTTAACAGGTTTGTCCACGATAACCAATGGGCCGGGAGCATGCCACGAAAAACGTCCTCACACGAGTACACTGCCAGCTCCAAACTTGACCGTAGGAACAGTACAGTGTGGTAAATAGCGTTCCCCCGGCTGCCGCCATAACCACACACGGCCATCAGACTGATAAATCGTGTATCTGGATTCATCACTCCATAGGACCCGTTTCCATTGATCTATGGTCCACGATAAATGTTCTTTACACCATGCTAAACAACGAGTAGCATTCCGAGTAAAGATGAAAAGCTTATGAGCAGCCGCACGACCACGGTAACCCATGAAATGAAGTTCTCTGCGAATGGTACGTGTTCATATCGGGGTTCCAGCATTTTTACTCACCTGTACACTGAGGTTTTGTGCAGTACTCCGTCGATTAGCTGTAACGACTCTCCTGAGGCTTCGACGTCCTATATCACTGGTTTTCTTTGGTCTGCCGGTACGTTTTGCAGCTTCAGGCACGTCATGTATCTTCCACTTATTCAGTATATCCAAAACAGTTGACTTGGGTATGTTTAAACGCCTCTCGGTTTCTTTTATGGACAACCCACTAATATAACACTCAACAATCTTCCCTTTCTCAAAGTCAGTTTTCTCCTGCCTCGACATTTTCACTCAACCTCACAGTGAGATATGATCGCGGTCAGCAGCAGACTTGTTTTTATACCGTTTGCATCTGTACCGCGCAACTTAACAACGCAGCGGATACGTTCATTTGCTTTTGAAGGGGTGTCCGGTGACTTTTGTCAATATAGTGTATATTGTGAGTATTATCAGCATATTCACTTTTGTAGCAACACGGAAAACCCAAAAATTTCAGAAATTTCTAAAGTTGCTATTAATTTTTTCCGAAACTGTATGTTAAGGCCTTGTCGCCTAGTAACATATATCTTATGTGTTCGCAAACATGAAAAGATGAATTGAATTATCATTTTTAACATTTATTACTAAAGAAACACAAACATTGAATCAAGTATAGACAACAAAAATTAGAAATGAATGCACAAAAACAGAAGTTTACACATAATTCAGGAGTTCGTCTTTAAAATGTCTGTTTAAAGATGTTGCAGCATTTTTTTTACAAACCAGCACATTGAAGAGCTCTCGTGTGGACAGTGTGTATACTTCATCTGTGATAAGATGGGAATTTATCAGAATCATTCAGTTTTTTAAAAATTAGGTGAAATGTATCAGTGCACAGGTATTTGTTCAGTAATACTTGCTTAACTGCCAGTGTTTTCTGTAAAATTACAGAAAAAAAAAATGAGAGAAATATCACCCAACGCATAATTTGAGACATGTCAGGCAAACTACCGATCCTCTTTTTTTTTTTTTTTTTGATTGGAAGTTAAACGACCACCGTGAGCAACTCAATGGGCTATAAGCAGTCGCCCGTCCCTTATTTAGGGCCACTGATTCCAGGGAAGGGAGAGAGCCAGCGCCGCAAGACAAACACAATATGCATGTTTTATCGGGATTCGAACCCGGACCTATCTCGGACGAATGATCATATGTAATCGCTTAGACCACTGCGCCCCCGGGGCGGCACCAATGCGCTTAATAGCAGTAACAATATGTGTTTGTTGTTTTACTTATCAAATGAGTACCCCTAAAGGTGTCTTTCAGTGGAAACACAGTTGTGTAGAAAGTTTTACAAACATGTCGCTCGTTGATGCTAGGCAGCAATCGCTTTAGAACTGCTAAGTGAGCTACGAAAACCCCCTCAAAAATCTCTTCAAGTGTTCTCAGTGTAGGAAATAAACATTGTTAGTATACCATATAAAAGTGCCCCAAAATCGCTTCAAGTGTCAATATATCTTACAACAATTTTATACCGAAGAAACACAAATATTGAATCAAGTAGACAACAAAAATTAGAAAATTTACGTTTTTTGGAAATTATTTACCCACACAAAGTATACGGCCCTCAATAACACGGGTTTGGGCCACATTCGTTTTGTTGGAGACCAAAAAACTCCAGGCCCCTTTTCCAGACCCAGAGTGGGTTCCTGAACTAACCGGGGCCCTGAGTTGCAGCCCCTTTAGCCCCTTCCCCTTAAATCCGGCTCTGGTTGCGTTGCCCATCTTTATTTGCCGCGTCAGTTAACCTTTTTGAAGTATGCCTTTTGAAAATTTTAAAGTGCGTGATCTCTGTGTCCGCCCGCTGTGGACAAATTTCTGCATCTATTATTTGAATTTGAAAATCTTTTCAGCATTGGAAAGCATGAATTATGATAACGCAGATTAGTTTATTTCCGATGCATAACCTTTCTGTTAGTAGGAGCAAATGCAAACGCTATTGAATTTTAAATACATTTTTTTCTATATCATTGCTTCTAAAAATCAGACTGGAAAAATTCTTTCTTCCTTCAATACCTTTCACCAGACAGACCATTCAGTTTGTATTTCTAGCAATTTTTTCTCGATACAAGACGTAAACGCATAAGGTTGGGTACGTCTACATTTTGCATATAAACTAAACTTTTTCATTACGCTCCATAGTTGTACAGGGTGTGCCATATAAAAGAGGCCCGAGTATAATGAACGACAACACAGTCAAGCAATGTTACTATACACGGTAAAGAATAGTTGAAATGACAGAAAACAGGAGTAATTTACCTGCGTTTACAACTGCTGAAAGTGCTGTCCTACGATATCAATTGTTGACAAGTGTGTTTCACCCCTTTCACATGGTGAGAATAAGCCCCTGGCCGTTAATAATAGGTTTAGGAGATTTGAGTATAGTGTTGGGGGTCGCTAAAATAATATATATATTTTTTATAGAATTTGACTTATTAGGGTTAAAATGCAAATCCACCTTAAGTATGCGTCGGCATGACGTGGCAGATATGCGCATGACGGAACATGTTGCTCGTAACGCGCCGCAACTCATGTCCAAATCCTGCTGTTTTGCGCATTGACATACCTGGACAGATGAAACCATGCTTCATCTGTCATGTAATAAAGTGTTGGGTCCATTTTACCGCTGACAATGGTTTCCTGAAACCACTTACAATATTGCACCCGTTTTGCATAATCAGGAGTTTTAAGTTCTTGGAACCCCATAACTTTGTACGGCCGAAAATGCAAATTCTCCTTAAGTATGCGTCGACGTGACGTGGCAGATATTCCCGTTGCAGACGATAATCGGCGAATCGACTTCCGAGGGCATTGTAACATCATTGTGCACACGTCCTTGATATTGTTCTCAGTACGAAAACAATATCAAGGATGTGTGTGTTTCCTGTTGCACACCGTGCCGGTTTCACGAAATTTCCGCACTAACTTCTGTACCACTGATTTCGACGGTGCTGCTCAATGTGGAACTTTTTCTGTAAAGAACTCATTTGAAACCTTGTATGAGTTATTTCTGAAATACTGTTCCACAATAAAATTCCGCTGTTCCGTACTTAAAACCATTTCCGTTGCTTTTGTTCTCTCTTCACTTACACTTATGACCATGTACCTACACTGCTCTGGCTGTGACTAACCACTACGGATAATTCCTTTGCAGCTGTACACGCAGAAATCGGTTAGAAGTGGAACAAAACGGTTTTAACTGGAAACCCGCCAGACAACTTTAACCCGCCTATAACAACGTCTGGCAACAGGGCCTCTTTTATATGGCGCACCCGGTACTACTAGGACGCATAAATAAACGTTTCTTCTGGCAATATACACTACTGTTTGTGAAAATCGCAGCACCAAGGAAGAATCGCGCTATTCAAATGAAATTTATATCACAGATTCCTCATGTTACAGGAAATAACTGATTACATTCGTGAAGCTGTGCACGATTCTTCGCTTCCAAATTCAGTATCCTGTGAAGCCACCTCGAGCAACGATAACGGCCTCTACACGGCTCAGCGTGGCATTGAATGGAAGAGGTTTTTGATATCGTCTTGGGGAATACCATGCCAAGCAGCTTCTATGTGAGAACAGAGTTCATTTGTCGTGACTGGCGGAGGCGCTTGACGGGTCAGTCGCTTATTTACCATGTCCCAGACATGTTCGTTCGGAGACATCCGGCGAACGTACAGGCCAGGGAAGCGGTACCTGCCGTGCATGGAAGAGATCTTGGACATTGTAGGCCACATGTGCCAGCGCATTGCCCTGCTGGAATAAAGGGCCAGAGCAACTCTGAAGGAAGGGTATAACCTCTGCCTGTAAAACCTCCCTGATGTATCGCCGGCTGCTAAGAATTCCCTCCATTCGTATCAGGCGAGATCGTGAATTTAACCCAATGGCGCCCCAAACCATGACGGTTGTCTGGGGCGGTATGAAGCTGTAAAATGCACGCTGCAAGGTGCTGTTCACCACAAAGTCTTCAAACACGTATGCAACCATCAGGGTGCATCAAGCTGAACCCTGACTCGTCAGAAAATGCGACCTGTTGCCAATCAGCGTGCCAATGTCTGTGTATGATTGCAGCCTGATGCGCCTGTGTTTGAGGGTCAAAGGAATGCGCATCAATGGGCTGCTAACAACCAGTCCTCTGTTACGCAGACGACGTCAAACTGTGCTGAAGGACAAAGCCTGACCTGTGACAATGCTCCACTGCTGAGCTAGCACCGTGGATGTCGCTGTGCGACCGGTCACTGCCATGCGGTAGAGGTATCTGTCATCTCGTGCAGTCATGCAACTTGCAGTCCATTTCCCGGATTTCTGTGCACCTGAGCCTCATCTGTCCACTGACGTCACTGTCCTGGTGTTTCGTCCCATACGAGTGGGAATTTCAGGTAGAAAAATCCAGCTTCTCTCACCCCAAGAATCCTTCCTCTCTCAAATTCCGCCAGGTGTTCATAATGCGATCTTCTTGAGCGATGGGCATAGTGAGACATAAGAAACACCCTTTCGACTCAATGTCGGCTCTTCACTGATTGCAACATCTCGTTTGAGCCAGCTCTTAATACACACCGGACAGTTCAGAGCCGACTTCTCCAAATTATTAGGGAGGCAGGCGTGAAAAGATCAGACGTGGGAGTGGCATGTCTCTTCCATTGTCAGAAGGAAAATAAAAACAAGTTGGTAAAATCATGCAATGCATTGATTATGATACGCTTTCCAACATACCAGAAATCATTACTCAAGTTATAAGGATAATGGCTGTGGAATAAATCTCACTCCTGTGCCCTGACCTTTGACTCCATTTCGATGATATTCAACAGAACCGGTTCAGCATATCTCTGGAACAACATACTAAAGTTTTGTCACAATCGACGCGTTTTTACGTAAGTTATGACGCATAAGGGCAATGGAATGGATCCCGCTCTGATGTCCTGACCTTTGACCCCATTTCGTCCATTTTCAATAGGGTTCGTCCCCAGGAGGTCCCCTACCACATACTAAAATTTCATCAAAATCGAATCATTTTTACGCGAGTTATCGTGCGGACGGACAAAGCTGGAGCATATATGCTTCTTCAACCTACTGTGGGAAAGCGTAAAAAAGGGCGCAAAAAGATAAACTATGAGATTCGACGTATGTTTTAAAACGCAACTGTAATTTCTCATCAGCAAATGAACGGGAAAACAGAAATATTATTTTGATGAATATTGATATTTAAAAAAATAAAGTTCAGCCTGTGATTTTATAAAAATATCCACAAAGATTTTATTTCTAAAGTTTAGTAAAAAATGAGAAATTAGCTGGTTTACTCAAACAAAGAACAAGAAGCACAAAAAAATAAATAGATAAATAAAGGCGCTATATAGCGATTATCATCATCATCATTGTCAACCATTATCAATCCACTGCTGGACGAAGGTCTCCCCCAAGTTTCCTCCACAACGGTCTGTCTTGTGCCAGTCTCCTCCATGTCACCCCTGCATACTTTCGAATTTCATCCACCCATCTCCCATGTGGTCTTCTTCTGGGTCTTTTCCTGTCCCTTGGAATCCAATCTAAAATTTCGGCTGTCCATTGATGATCTGTCCTTCTGGCAGTATGTCCAGCCCATTGCCATTTCAGGGATTTAACTCTGATCATGATGTCTTCCACTCTTGTCATTTTTCGGATCCACGAGTTCCTCTTCTTATCTCTCCTGGTTACACCAAGCATGCACCTCTCCATGCCTTCTTGAGTTGTCTGCAGCCTTTGTATGTCTCTTTTAGTTAAGGTCCACGTCTCTGCACCATACGTAAGCACTGGAAGGATGCATTGATCAAACACTTTTCTTTTAAGACATAATGGCATATTGCTCTTGAAAATTATGCTGTTTCTTCCAAAAGCTCTCCAGGCAAGTTTTGTACGCCGATTAATTTCTTCATCAATGTGACCCTCACTTGATATCTGCTGTCCAAGATAAACGTACGTGTCTGTTATCTCCAGCTTTTCTCCATCAATCGATAAATCTTCATTTCTTGTAAAAGCATTGAACATCACTTTTGTTTTCTGAAAGTTCATTTTTAATCCCACTTCTTTACTCTTGTCAGCAAGTTCCTGGATCATACTCTGCAGCTCTGATGGGCTAGTTGCAAAAATGACTACGTCATCAGCAAAACGAAGGTGGGTTAGATAATCTCCATTAATCTTTATCCCCTTGTTTTCCCAGCTCAGTGACTGAAAAACACCCTCCAATGTGGCATTAAAGAGCTTCGGAGATATGGTGTCACCTTGTCTCACTCCCTTTCCAATTTTTATGTGTGTTGTATTTTCAAACAGCCTAATCTTTGCACTTGCATTTTCATAGATTAGCGATTATACGTACCTGTATTTTATTTTTGATAATTGTTTTAAGCATTTACCACATATATGTCAAACTCTATTAATACGGGGCTGGCAATCCAGTTTCTTATCAAATGAGCAATGCTAAGATTGGGAAAAAAATTCTTATTTATTATGATATTTATTAATTGTTTTGAAATAAATCGCTTTGGTCTCATAAGCTGGAGTTTGGTCCACCTTATAAGGCTAAAGCGATTATTAAATTAAACAGGACCAAAAATTTTTTACCATTTACAACCTGTGGTTCTTGGGTATTTACCTGGTTTTTTACATTTTTACTAAAATTATGTCACAAACCTGACGTGTGATTTTTGAACGATCATAATACTTTCCGTAGGTTACTCACCAAATGGGTTCGAGAGTTCTACTTCCTTGCAGACGTTTCTCACACGTGGTCTTCGATTCTGTGCTCCGTCTCGGGTTCAAGGATAGGGATTTTCACTTGACAATAATTTCACAAAAAAACTAATATTTTTTTAATTTAAAAACATCGTTCAAAAATAACGAGGTTTTTTAAATTAAAAAAAATAGTTTTTTTGTGAAATTATTGCCAAGTAAATATTCTTATCCTTGAATCCGAGATGGAGCACAGAATCGAAGATCACGTGTGAGAAATGTCTGCAAGGAAGTAGAACTCCCGAACCCGTTTGGGAAAGGTGACAAACCTAGGGAAATTACATAATATTGATGCACACGTTAATTAAAGTACAGTAGGATGAATATGTTTATCCAAAGGCTGTGTGTTATATACACTGAGTGGCCACTTTATTATGACCACCTGACAGTTTTAAGCAAATGAGCTATGGCTGCAGGCTGTTGCCGCCAGAGGGCGAGGCTAGTATAAAAAGGGAAAGCTTAGTGCTTGCGACAGCAGTATAGGTGACTTTTTGGGTGACGAGATGGGTAAAAAATGCGATTTGACGGACTTTCAACATGGTATGATTGTAGGAGCTCGGAGCCATGGAGCGAGTATCATTGAAACCGCCGCATTCGTGAAACGTTCCAGAGCAGCAGCAGCTGTTGTTAAAGTGTTTAAAGACTGGACTGTCAGCCAGAAAGCTGGGTCTCTACGTGCAACGTGTGGTCGTCATCAACTAGTGACTGCTCGGCGGAACGGAGAGTGTCCAGACTGGTAACAGACAACAGTGCAGCAAATTACAGACCATCTTAATCAAGGATCCCCTCAAATGATCTCTGCATGCAATGTTCGCCGTACACTGCATCGGATGGGATATGGCAGCCAAAGGCCGATTCGAACACCTTTGCTGTCTGCAGTTAACAAGAGAAAACGTCTCCAGTTCGCACAGGAGCACAAGGATCGGACAGTCGATAATTGGAAACAAATTATGTGGTCCGATGAATCACGTTTTCAGTTGCACCATGCCGATGGCCGAGTGAGAATTTGGCGGAAACAGTACGGAAGCCTGGACCCCAAATGCATTGCTATAACCATTCAAGCTGGTGGAGGCAACGTTATGGTTTGGGGAATGTTTTTCTGGCATGCAGTTACCAAAATAGCATTTCATTCCCACCCCCTAACATCCTTTCAACAAAAATGAGTAGAGATTTCACATTTTTTAAGGGAGCGCACTTAATATTGAATTTAGAAATTAAAGGATTACTGGAAGGTGTTCACAGGTATGTGGAACTATGCTTACTGCAGTGAATCTGACAGCTGCTGGATGGTGCGTGGTGGAGGTCTATAGA
Organism: Macrothele yani; assembly: GCA_039090855.1. Lineage (NCBI taxonomy): Eukaryota > Metazoa > Arthropoda > Arachnida > Araneae > Macrothelidae > Macrothele > Macrothele yani. Next base: position 9,862,175 of record CM077011.1, on the reverse strand, counting down.
GCGAACAACACGATCGAGGTGGTCCCACAGATGCTCAATTGGGTTTGATTCTGGGGAATTAAGGAGCCAGGGAAGTACTTTGAAGTCTTCAACGTGCTTTTCCAACCACTCTCGGACATATCTAGTTGTGTGACACGTCGCATTGTTGTTGTGGAAGATTCCATCCGCCCCAGGGGTATGGGTGTACGTGGTCTGCAAGGATGGATTCAAAACGAATTCGGCCCATAGTGACTTCTACAGGTATGAGCGGACCCATAGAATGACACGAAGACATTCCCCAAACCACAACGGTGTCCCCACTAGCTTGTGTTCTGCCAGCAACAGTTGAAGAGTGTTTGTTCTGCGATGTTTCTCGTCTTATACGCCAACGTCCATCCGTTCGATGAAGCAGAAAACGTGACTCTTTTCTCTGCCGATGCACCTTTGTTAGCGTAGGTGCAGTGACCATCTGTCTGCATCGGAGCCCCATACGCAGCAGGGTTCGCTGAACTGTCGTTTTAGATACACTTCCGGTAGCCCCCTGGTTCATTCGGCCAGTGAGTTGCTCCACTGTAGCGTGTCGATCGGCCCTCTCACATCAATGGCACGTAGTGATCCGCAGTTTCCACGTCCCTTATTGGAAATGGTTCCATTTCTCCAATCACGATACACTTTAACCGTAGCAACACGATAACAGTTCACAAACTGCGCTGTTTCAGAAATACTGCCACCCTTGGGCCGTCGATAATCATCCCTTTTTGCAAATCTGATAAATCGCTCCTTTTATCCATGACAGCAACAAGTGATATGTTTTCAGAAAGCCTACAGCACACCTTATATACTCTCAAAGTCAGCTCACGACACGTGCCTTCTTTCATCAAATGTAGGAGGTGGTCACAATAATGTGACTCGACTATGTATTGTGAAGCTTGACATTTTCTACGATTTGGTAGTTCATCGGTATGCAGCCACGGTTGTTTCAGCAAGATAGTGTAACCTGTGATAGCTAACGTGTCGTCACATATTTATTCACGGAGATGAATGCACACAAATGGATTAGCTGATGCACAGTCCCAATCTGAACCCTACGGTCTGGGACCAGTGCTGAGACGGGCCGAGCCTGAAGTAGAGCCCAGGCCGGAACCGGGCTGCGCAATACTTATCGGAGTTCGGGCTCGGGCTCTGAGAGAGAGAGAGAGAGAATTTTCTTTTTAATATGATTTTGAATGATTTAGCACACGAGACTTTTTTACACTTTCTAGTTGTTAAAGAGAATTCTTTAAACGTCAAGAGACCTGGCAAGTGTTAAAGTTTGTTAAGTCAGATGATAGACGGCGCCAGGTGTCTCACGTAATGAAAAATCGCGTCAAACATGGAATACAACAGACATGGCTTCCCCAGTGGAGAAAGCAGCATGTGTGTTTTGGTAAGCACTGGGAGACCTTCCATTTCGGACGAAAAGGTGGAAGATGTGCGTAAGGCTTATCGGAGAAGTCCGTCCCCGTCGCGAACCTCGAAATACCGCAACAACTGTTCAGAAGGTTCTGCACAAACGTCTGCGCCAATATGCATATAAAGTGCAGTTAGTGCAAAAACTTCAACCAAATGATCAACCACGTCGAAAAGCATTTGCGGTAGACATGCTTAATCGCATTGACGAAGACCCCACACTCCTTTCACGGATCTGTTTCAGCGATGAGTCGACATTCCATGTTTCTGGCAGTGAATAAACATAACTGCCGAATCTGGGGCACGGAAAATTCCTATGTGGTCGTAGCACACCAGAGACATGTATGAGCTGGCCTAATGGAAGACAGAGTTATAGGACCCTTTTTCTTCGCTAAACCAACCGTTACTTGCATAACGTACCTGGACATGTTAGAACAATTCGGAATTCCACAACTCCAGTATATTCAAGAATCTTTTACCAGCAAGATGGAGCGCCTCCGCACTGGTATTTAAATGCACGGAGATCTTTAGACCACCACTTTCCAGGGCGGTGGATTGGACGTTGGGTCGGACGGCATGGCAACCCCGTTCTCCTGATATTACCCCATGCGATTTTTTTTTTGGGGGGGGGCTTCATTTAGGACATTATGTACAAGAAAAAGGTTACATCTATCTATGTGCTCAAAGAACGCATTACTTCAGCCTTCGTCTTTGTTACACCTGACATTCTGCAGCGTACGTGGGTGAAACTGGACCATATCGTTCAGACATCCTGCGAGCAACCAAAAGAGCACAGTGGAGACCTACTGACATTAAAAAACAAAAAAACTTTCACAGTTACCATGTGTTTTCACATTAAAAGTAAGTTGTTATTTAATGTAGTTTTTTTTTCAATAGCATACTGAAATTATATACTTCATTTATGGTCACCCTGTATTTAGTTAACTCCAAAAACAAAAAACAAAAAAAAAAAAAACCATTCCGTTGCAAAACAGCGATCAGAATCGTTGAAGAAACGATTAATGTGAATCATGTAATAAACTGATTCTAGTGATCATACCGAAAAATGTCCATACAAGTCTTATAATGTATTTTTCAGGAGGAAAACAATCACCTGCACAATTAATAGCACACATTTAAAGCCCATCTTTTATTTTTAAATTTGGTAATTTACTGATCTCCATGAACACTAAAGGTTAAAAAGATTAGTTTCTTACCAAGTTGCCAAAGAAAATATCATTGAGGGTAAACATACACCTGTCCATGTCTTCCCAGTGTCTCAAAAGCTCAGACTGATTCTAGTGATTATGAGAAGTTTGCCCTTTAACCATCTGAACTGAACGATGCAAAATAAATAAAAATAAATTGTAAATTAGATAGCCTCAAGACATATCTCAAACAGAATGGAAAGGGGGGAAAATGCCCTTTATGTGTGAAATACTTCGTCTTAATTAATGCTCATGGTTACCTTGTATTATATATGTAACAATATTCTTGGGGTCTGGCACTAAAACTTTCAATAAAGCTCACCCATCTTATAATGAAATCAGTTTAGCTCACCAACTGTGTGATGATATATGTCAACTGTTTCTTATTCTCCATTGATTCAACATTAATGTTGGAATCAGAATACTATAAATGGCACTACAATGGAAAAATGTTCCATAGCATGCATGGCCCAACCATGTAGCAAGTTAAAAATCGGTGGCAATCAGAAGACAAGTGGGGTAATATTTATTAGTTATAATTATAGTTGATAATATTAAAATTTTTTTAATCCAACCAATAGAAGGAGAGGCATTGTTGAAATAAATATCTAAATTTCAGTTTTACATAACCGAACAGCAAAATTTCTCACTGTGGTCATGGTGAGAAAAATCAAACACAAACCTAATCTTTCAAACAGGAAAGATGCAATTTCAAATGCAATATACACCATTTAATCTATATATATCTATTATTTTGAGCATAGGCATAACCAGGGTTAAGAAGCTGCCCTGGGAACAAAAATCACTGTTTAAAATCTGATTAAAATTGGAATTGAAATTTTTTTTACCAGTTTCTGGTAGTTTTTTCTTGCCAGTGAAGAATTTGCTTGCAATATGTTTCGTCAGTTTTAGAGCATAGGCAACTTAAAATTTGAATTTCTTCCTCAAAAAGGTTCAGGACATAGCATCTGCTCACATTCAAAAATGCAGACCGGGTTGCACGTACATTGCAAAATGATAAGGATGTTGTTCACATTGTTGAAAGTTCTGTGGGGATTATTTTATCATTACTGCTACAGGGAGTCATGACTTCTAGCAACATTCAGTCCATTTGATGTGGTTCCAAAGGCACGAAACAGTTGGAAAGCCATATAAGTAGTCACAGTTTGATTGTGACTCACAATAAAGATAACACTGGGGTGTGACCTTTTTTCTTCCCCGAGCAATGCATATACAGAATGTGTCTAAAGTCTTTCTTTGATTATGATAAATCACATAAAATGAACCAAGCTAGTTACATATATGCGGTTTGTTGCATTGATTGGGTCATATTCTCAAGTTTTTTGTTCATTGTACTTTTGGAGCAATAGGTGGTGCTGCACATCTGCAGCAGCACCTATATTGTTCCAAAAGAAAGCGTCAGTCGGCGGAATGGCGTTTGGACAGAAGGCGACTGATTGTGTTCTCTGGTTTCATGAAACCAAATCTGCAATTTCAGTGCAGCGGAAGTTTAGGTGTGAGAATGATAGAGCTCCGCTTGATGTGAAAAGCATTAGGAACTGGTATCAAAAGTTTAAACAGATGGGCAGTGTCGGTGACCGTGAAAGACTTTCCATTAGCGAGAAAACTGTCGACGCCGTGCGTGATGCATTCGTACGATGCCTGAGGAAATAAATTCGTCATGCTTCTAGTGAACTGGGAATACCTTTGAAGACAGCGCACCACATTTTAAGAAAGCGAGTTCGTGTTTTTTTCATACAAATTCTTCAAGCCTTGGAACCTAATGATGGGCCCAGACGTGTGATATTCGCTATGGATATTCTTGAACGAATAGACGAAGATAATGATTACCTTAAGCGGATTTGTTTTTCAGACAAATCAACTTTTCATACCTCAGGTAAAGTGAACACACATAATGCCCGTATCTGGGGTTCATAGAACCCACCTGTGGTTTTGGAGAAACAGAGGGATAACCCTAAAAATCAATGTTTGGTGCGGACTAATGCACAACAAAGTAATTGGACAGTTCTTTTTTATTGAGCCCACCATCTCATCGGGTATTTACCTCGACATGATGCAGCTGTATGTTGCACCTCAATTGGAAGAGCTGCAACCATGGGAAATGTTCCAGCAAGATGGTGCATCCCCACACTGGGGTGTACCTGTCCATCTATTCTTAGATGACAAATTCCCTAACAGATGGATAGGCAGAGATGGTCCCATACCCTAGCCACCAAGATCCCCAGACTTTACACCCGTCGACTTTTTTTATGGAGCTACATTAAGGACCAAGTTTATGCAACACCATTTGTAGATATTAACACTTTGAAGGGAAGAATAATTGAAGTGTTTGTGACCATCACAGATGACATGTTGTAGCAGACATGAAAGAGATAGAGTACCGAATGGATGTCCTCTGTGAAACAAAAGGAGCCCACATTGAAGTATACTGATGACCCGGAAAAAAACTCTGGATTTCAGGTAAGCTATATTGGAAAACCGTATGCGTTTAATGAGCGTGGTTCATTTTATACGATTTATTGTAATCAGGCAAATACTTTAGACACACCATGTATATCATCAACCATAATCAATCCACTGATGGATGAAGATCTCCCCAAGTTTCTTACAAAGCTTTCTGTCTTGAGTCAATCTCCTTCATATCACTCTGGCATGCTTTGAAATTTCATCTAGCGATCTCCCACATGTTCTTCTTCTTCTTGGTCTTTTCTAGACCCTTGGGATCCAGTCCAGTATTTCAGTTGTCTAATGACAGTCAGTTCTTCTCGCAATGTGTCCACCCAATTTTTATTTTAGGTATTTTACCTTGATCATGATATCATTGACTCTTCTAATTTTCCTGGATATATATATAGCATTAAATTAGTAACACATATAAGGAAGAAAGAAAGAGATTCAGAGTGCAGTATTGTGTGGTTTGCCTTGGGCGCAGCAATACCTAGTTATTTGCTTTCGAGTAATCTCCATCCATACCCTTACAACAATGAAAAATAAGTAATGTACTCATTCTTGGTACCAAATCTTCTCCAGCCTACATATCCATGCTCCCAGGGCATGGATCATCATACCATTGTACAATGGATAGTATCCTCAAGGGCTTCAAATAGGTGAATACTAAATAGAACAAAACTGTAGAATGAATGGGGTAATATATATTCCAACCAAGTATTCTTGAGTTTTCAAAACTGGAACAAATATATGAGCTGTGTTGAAGCAAGACTTCTGCCCATTTCTCATGCAGACCACCTGACTGAAAGTAGTTCTTGAATTGCAGTAACTTCCAGCAGACATCAGAGTTGGGATGCCCTCTCAGCATTATCTGTCTGTAGTTTCAAAGCACAATGTAACATGGCTTAACAAGCTGAAGGAGTGGAGTCAGATTTTCCTAACAGCAAACCAGGGTGACACCACTCCATGGACTGTCTTTTTTCTCCAGCTGAAAATTATGGACCCAAGTTTCATTATATGTGATAATTAACATTACATTACATTACATATCACTGAGCTGTTCTCTGAGATTCAGAGGTTAGCTCCAAAAAGAAATACAAACTTCCAGATATTTTTACTTATTGTTGTCGTATCAAACTTCGCCATTTACAGCGATCTTGACATACAACTCGTGCTTCACTGATATCCATTACACGCCGTACACAAGATCTTTTATACTTCATACTCATAATTTTTTTCTCATGCAGACACTCCTGAATCTGATCCACCCATGTTTTCCTTGGCCTTCCTCTGCCTTTCCTTCCTGCCACTTGAGCTGAAAAGATTTGCTTAGTAAGCATTTCATCCCTCATTCTTTCAACATGGCCAAACCACCGAAGCATATTGGTCTCCACCTTGCTAACAACATTTTGCTTTACATCACACAACTGCAATACATCTTCATTCCTCACACAATCAGATCGTGTCTTGCCACAAACCCCACGTAAGTAACGCATTTCTCCAACACACCAACGACTCCTATGTTTCTTCTGCAGTACCCAGGTTTCACTGCCCCGTGCATCAGAGTAGGAACAATTACTGTTTCATACACAGCCATGCGTGACTCTCTAGAGAACCCATCACTCCTGTGAAAACCTCCCAGAGCAGCTATGACTTTCAAAGAAGAATTCACTCACCTACTGATTTCACCATCCAACTTGTTCTCTCTGCCAAACATGCTTCCTAAATACACAAACTCACTCACCTGGTCAATCACAGTGCCATTTACACTTACATTACATTCAGTGCTACCCATTCCTCTCTCAAACACCATAACTTTGGGTTTTCCCTTATTTATACTCAGTTTGAATTTCATGCAAACTTCGTGCATCCGAGTCAACATACTCTGCAACTCACTTTTGCTCTCTGCCAACAGGACAGTGTCATCAGCATACAGCAATCTGCACACACGGATATCACCAAGACATAAACCACTATTATCTATTTTAGCCTCATGCAGGCATGCATCCATAAATATATTAAACAGCCATGGTGACATTACACAACCTTGTCTAACTCCTGCACCAATGGAAAACCATTTCGATAAAACACCATTCACTCGTACACAAGCTCTACTACCAGCATACATGGCTTTTACACTATTAAAGTACATTCCCAGTAACACCATATTCATTCAATACCTTCCACAAAAGTGTCTTATTTACTTGGTCATAAGCTTTCTCTAAATCTATGAAGGCAGCAAAAACCTTTTTACCAACAGCCAGATACTTTTCAATCATCATGCGTAATGCAAAAATCTGGTTAGTGCAGCCTTTACCGGGCATAAAACCACTCTGAACATCCCACACTTTAAATGATGTAAGACCCCGTACTTTTTCAATAACAACCTTACCAAACACTTTCCCTGGCACACTCAGTAGGCTAATACCACGATAGTTCTTGCATTCAGTCTGATCACCTTTTCCCTTATACAAGGGAACAATGATAGCATCCTTCCAATCCCGAGGGACCATTCCTAACTCCCAGCACAACTGGCAAATTTCAGTTAACCAGTCAATTATAGAGTCACCACCATACTTCAACATCTCTGCTGTTATGCCATCAACTCCTGGAGCCTTACCATTCTGAAGAGATTTTAGAGCTTTACACACTTCTTCTCTTGAGATCCCTCCTGTGCTTTCATCCCTCATTGTGACATCATCTGCATCTGTCTCAGAATCATTTTTGCTCTCCTGATCTAATAACTCACAGAAGTATTCGCCCCATCTGTCACTTAACTCATTGGGCTCCCATATCATTTCCCCAATCTCATTCTTCACACAACTTACAACTTTGTTTCCCCTATTTTTCCTGAGTCTCGTGTGCTTCCAGAAGGACTTTCTATCTTTCCAAAAGCCAGTTCATGCCTTTCCACTTTCTCTTTCCTATCGTTTGCCTTACTGTGGCGAACCAGCTTAGCAGCTTCACGCTTCTTACAGCGATATTCATCCACAGAGACTCTACCTTGCAACATCCCCAAATAGGCTTCCTTCTTTTTCTTTACTGCCTCATCAATCTCACTATTCCAGCAAGCATCACCTCTATTGTTACCCACTATTGTGGTGCCACAGACCTCTTTAGCAGCAGTAACTATACAGTTCTTAAAACATTCCCACTTCTTTTCTACATCCCTCTCACAAGATTTCCGATCCTTCAGTCGTTCTCTGAGTAAGTCAGAATACCGCTGATGATCTTCAAGGAGCCTATCAACCTTTATTCTTCCTATCCTGGGTCTCTTCCTATTCCTTTTCCGCCAACCAACATTAAGCTTTACTCGTGACACTACCAAGTAATGATCAGACCCAACATCCGCACCTCTCATCACACGGGTGTCAACAACTAAGTGTTTCAAACGCTGATCGTAAACAACAAAATCTATCACACTCTTCTGACCAAGAGTACGATTTTCCCAAGTATATGTGTGTATATACTTGTGGTTGAAAAAATGTATTAGATACATACAAATCATTCTCAATGCAGAGTTCAATTAATCTTTCACCATTATCATTCACACAAGGATCATTAAACTTACCCAGAACATTGTCAGAAATTGCATTCTGCACACCTTCTCTAGCATTGAAATCCCTGCTATTATAACTTTTTCTTAGCACCAAACTGGCTCAAAACAGCTTTTAGCTCATTCCAGAAATCTTCCTTCTTATTAGAAGGTTTCGGGTCACAAGGAGCATACACTACAACAATTACAATTCTCTGAAGTTTCACTTTCAAACGAATCCAGAGAATTCTCTCACTTATGCAACTATAGTGAATCAAGTTGTTCTTCATCTTTTCACTTAAAATAACACCTACACCTGCCTGTCCTCTCATATTATCCAATACTCCAGACCACACACTCACCGTGCCATTCACTTCTTCTACCCCAATTTCCTTCTTTTTGGTTTCACTTACACACAGCACATGTAGTCTATACTTATTCATCTCCTCAATAACCTTACTCGTCTTGCCATTTATACCTCTAGTATTCCATACACCAATCTTACATTCACTCAGCCCAGATCTCTTTCTCATACGCCGTTTAGAAAGTCCAGGTCGATTCCGTAGTGGACCGTCCTTCTCAAGTGTGGTAGGTCCACCATATCCCACACTTGAGTCATTCTTAATATTTCTTTTTGTCTTTTTAATCAGGTAAGTACATCAGTGTGGGGGATTAGCCCACAGCTGAGAGTTCCAGTTGGTCATTCAACCTAAGGATTCTGGAACAAAACCCAGTGAGTTGGGGTCTTTTCGCCAATGTCACACAGAACTAGCTTGCACCTCACCAAGATTCACAGAGGCCCTAGTTGCTGTTGTAAGAAATATCCTTCCACCGAATTTTGTAAAGAATCCACTGTACACATTGCTTTAGAATACCTGAGAACCTTGCCAACTTTTTACCAAAGCTGTCTCACTTAAATGAAAGGACTTATTGGATTGTAAAGTGCCAGTCCCGGTAACTACCAGCACACTGCAACACCGAAGAGCTACGGCAAAACAACCAGTACACAGGAAATAACTGAGTTCACAGTGTGTCATGCTCCAGAAGCTTTAATTCTTAAACCAATGATCTGTTCAGCTGACTGCACAACTTCCACAACATTCCAGAGTTATTAGTAAATATCAATCACCAGTTCTGGTTTCATCACAGCAACATTGTCAGGGTTCTTTGTAATGCAGATTGTTCATAGATGCCATTTTGATAATTTGCTGCAACACAATGCAATCCAAACTTCTTAAATGTGAATTTCTAATGCAATCCAAAGATAATTTGCAAGATTCTCAAATTATGTTTGGATTGCATTGGAAATCCACATTTAGGAGGTCAAATTTTAATTTTATGTACATTAAAAGTCCTACATTCTTCACAATGGATTTTGTAAAAAAAAAAAAAAAAAAAAAAAGGTATGCTGTGTAGAAAATTTTATTTCTGATGTTATCACTACTTAGTTCTCTACTTTGTTGTCATGGGCTGCAATTCTAGTATATGCACTTGTCACTACAACATACGAGGTTGCTTGGTCCAATCTGAATGTTGATACACCAAAAATGTTAAATTGTGCTACCAGTCATTGAGCAATAAAAAAAAAAGGGGGGGTAGGGTTTAAACACTGCTTACGGAGAAATACTTTGAACAATGATTTTTATAAATCATCACATATACACGGTCATATCAGAATAATATAACCACCCCTGGAATCACAGTGCACCCCCCCAGGCCCATCACAGAGTGCACGTGACAATATTGACCACACGGAGATATAAGCAGCCAGCCAGGACAGATGAGCCATAGCACATTATGTGAGCACAATGGGCAGAGGTAGTGATTTGATAGACATACAAAAAGGAATTATCATCAGCTACAGCGGCAAGGGTGGAAGCATCTAAGAAACAGCAGACTTCGTGGGCACATTTGAAGTGCTGTACTAAGGGTGTGCAAAGTATGGACTGTTGGCACACTGAATACCTCCAGACATCTTAACTGTGGAGATCCAAAGGCCATTGACCCCAGAGAACATTGCCTCCATTGACTGGTAAAGAGCAATCGATGCGCTACAGTGTAGCAACTGAGCACGCAAATGAAAGCCTGGGTACCCAGGACGTGTCCCCAATAACAGTAGAGTGAACCCTGTTACACATGGGTCTCAGGAATCGACGCTGCATCAAGGTGCCCATGTTAACCCAGGTCCATCGCAACAATGCCTGCAGTTCTCATGGGTCTACCATCATTGGACAGTAGAAAAAGGTTGCCTTCTCCGACAAATTGAGGTTTCTACTCCACAGAAGTGACGGATACAGCGTCAGACACATAAGTACCAACACCCAGACATGCTTGTCGGTCAAGTACAGGCCAGCGGCGGCAGTGTGTATATCTGGGGGATTTTCTCCTGGTATGACTTGGGACTGCTGGTATCACAAGATGGGTCCCTGAACACCAAATGGCTAACTGTCCATCCTCACGGACCACATGCATCCCTTCATGTTGGATATTTACCCTGGCGGCGATGGTGTCTACCAACAGGACATTGCATCATGCCACGTTGCTAAGGGGGTGTACGACTGGTTCCAGGAACACGAGTGATGTCTCTGTTCTCCCTTGGCCAATGAAATTGCCTGACCTCAATCCCTGCAGAGGTAGATGTTATCTGGCCTCAACTTCTGGGTGTATTGGGATGGTGTTGCTATGACAACACCCCTCTGCCACGTGTTAGCCTCACAGTAAAAGGGAGAGCGTGGGAGTCATCCTTCATCCCCCCCAGCGATTCGAGATGTCCAAGGGTTTTATGTGCATCACAGGACAAAAGACGAACACTTACGTTAGTTATCTCATGTTAACGCTACTGAAAAGGCTTTAGTTTTACATTTGTGCCAGTTATAATCAGCGTTAGTTCAAGCACAAAAAAAAAAAAAAAAGAAAATTACATTTTTAATCATTTAGAGAAACATACACTTCAGGGTTCCCGTGTATTACACGACCCAGGTGTGCAGTTTGCTCCTATGTTTTTGTGATATGCTATGGAGGTAAAACTGACATTACGGTGCATTTGAAAGCAGCAAAGCACGAGAAGCAAGTTGAAGAAAACGAAAAAAAATTGAAAGGCTACTTCTTTTATGGCAAGTAATTAATTAGTGTAGAATGCCTTTTTATGATGTTCTTGGTGGAACATAATTTGCCAACTAGTGCAGCAAATCATGCAGGTCCTTTATTTAGGTGAATGTTCCCAAAGTCGGAAGTGGTAAAAAGTATGGTTGTGCACAAAGAGTGCTACAATAATAAATGAAATTGCGAGTGATAAAAGGAAGAAAAAAATTGCCTTGGATCTTCAGAATACTCTATTTTTAATGGCAATTGATGGCAGCAATAATGACAGTTCTAAAATGCATCCAGTTGTTGTGACATATTACGATGGAAATAAGAAAATAATACGGAGTTGCCTGCTGTCAGTTCCAGTTCTAAAAGATGACTGTACAGGTAAAAATATAGTAAGTGCTGCTATTGATGTCTCCAAGCATCTACAAATTCCTTTCTCACCATGTTTAGCATTTGGTTCAGATAACGCTGGGTTCCAAGAATGGTGTTGCTGCCTTCCTAAAAGAAAAGCAAGAGGAACTGATAACAAAGGGCTGTAGTTGCCATCGCATAAATCTAGCTGCAACTCTTCTTGCCAAAATTGATCAAATGCTAATTGATATCTTTTATTATCTAGAAATGAGTTCAAAGAGAAACCGAAGTCCTTTCAAGAACTTCATGGAACTGAAATACAAAAAAGATTGAAGCATGTGTGCACAAGATGGTTATCCCTGAGTAGAAGCTTAGAAAGATTAATGGAACAATGGAGTCCACTTGTAAGTTTCTTTCATGGTGAAGTAAAAAGACAACCATTATCATTGGTGTTACAGCTTTATGAAATTCCTAAGAAATGGTCCAGTGCTTCTACTTCAACAGAAGTGCAAGTTGGTGATAAAAAGAGGAAAGCTGGTAGAGGTGATGAAAGCATAAAAAAATGAAGGCTAACCAATTTCATGCCGTAGTAAAAATATCTCGCTCCCAGTCTGCCAATGTTAATCGAAAAGAAAAGTTCTTTCATTTCTTGTCAGCAGATCTAAATAAAGCTTAGTGGAAGCTTTTTAATGTATGCAATATGTACATAATTTTGAAAAAAAAATGTACTCCTACAATCTGCACCACCGCATATCCATATTCTTAGGGAAATTTTGAGTGACCTGTTGCGAAACCTTTTCATGACTTTGTAAAGCCTGCAATAATTAAAACCTCCAAATTGTTGGATATACAGTATCACTCTTATGATGTACAAAAAGAAGATTCTGCCTAAACATTGGAAACAGCGCTCACCAAGTTGTGCAATTGCTGAAAAGTGATGAAAAGAATTTTTCTGTTCTATTGGGAGATTTTTCAGCACAGCTTGTGACTACATTATAAAAAAAAATTCCTTTGGATAGTGAAGTACTGAGAAATGCAGAAGTAGCAGACCTAAAACAAATCTTTTTCTAGTGTGAGATTTTTTATTAACAAGTTTCCTTTCCTGGTAATTGTAAAAGAAAATTAAAGCCAGGATGAGCTTCAGAAACAATTTAATGCACTTCAAGTAGAAGATCTGTCTCAGCTTTTTCTTGCAGAGCACATTGGCATGCAACTTGGCTTGTTAAGAACATGCGAGAAGCTGAGGGATTTCTGAAGTTTGATAGAATAGCAGGTTTTATTGGTAATACTTGTTATTCCGCACAGCAATGCTGAACGTGTATTTTCTTTGGTTAAAAAGAAGAGAGCCGCCCTGGTGGAGCAGTGGTCTAAGCGATGGCCTCTGATCATTCGTCCGAAAGGGGTCCGGATTCGAATCCCGGTGAGGCATGGATGCTGCATTTGTCTTACGGCACTGGCTCTCTCCCCCTTCCCTGGAACCAGTGACCCTAAATTAGGGACGGGCGACTGCTTATAGCCCATTGAGTTGCTCACAGTGGTCGTTAAAACTCCAATCCCCTCCCCAAATACACACACACACACACACACACACACACAAACCAATTCTGCTCATCAATGTCAGATCATACTCTAGAGAACCTTCTCATAATCAAATGCAAAGAGACAAACTTTGCCATCAAGCTGAATTTTTGAAGGATTTTTTAATTGCAGAAAAGAAGGCTACTGCTATCTGAAATCTTTGAATAAATTCATTAGTAAATGTTTTACAGAACAGATTCAAATTTTTAGTGAATTTAATGTTTTTGATAAATTTGTATTTTGATTCTTATTTATCAAAAAACAAAACTAAAAGTAAGTGTTTTTTTTTTTTGGTGTTTAGAATATACTCATAAACTAAGTTTTGCCCCATTTTTCTTGATTTTTTAAATATCTTCTGGATTTTTGCTAATATTGGCTAGTAGCATTACTGCTAGCACATCCCATACATTACCACTCTCATCTAATAATAAATAATCACGAATTAACAGTTCTGGTACCATTGCAAATATTTTTGATTTAGGAAAATTTTGGTCGGCAGGTGTGCCAGTCTGAAAGTCAAGCCACGGTCAGGACACCCAACGACCACCAACACTACCACGTGGTTACAGGTATGACAGCGAATGCTGGTACCAGCATGCGACACCTGGCAGCTGAGGTGGGGCCTTCTCAATCTGCAATTGTTTGTCACCTGCACCAGCTTGGTTTCTCCTCCAAGGACCACCAAATTTTGTGTTTCCCATGGAATGACACCCCACAGATGGAACATGTTGCTTTATTACAACTTGCTGTCAAATCCACATGGAGATAGGTTTTGGCATAGTTTCATCACAGGCGATGAAATGTGGATATTCCTAGGTTATCACGCAACTGGTTGAGGCCACAGCAGGAAGCACAGCTAGTGGTCCACAGAGGGTGGCTCGAGAGGAGTATGCTGTGCAATTGTGAAGGTCTAGTGCCAAGCTGTGGATGGGAACCTGTATGCTGAACAACTGCAGAGGGTCTATGATGCTCTGCACCAACACAACCCAATGCTCATCAATAGGGAGCTGGTGTTGCTGCAAGCGGATAAAGCCCCAGGTCACACCTTCACAATGGTCCATTGAAAACTACAGGAATTCAAAGGGGTTGGGATCCTCTCCATACAGTCCAGATCTTGCTCCATCTGACTACCACTTCTATGGACAGCACTTCACTTAAGTAAAGGATGTGGAACCTTGCACGAGAGTTTGTCCTCAAAACCTGCCGAATGGTGCTGCTGTGGTATTGTGGCTCAATTGGAACATTGGCAAAGCCATAGAAAACAACATCCTGTACTTTACAGAAGAAAATGAGCATGTACAGTGTGCTCAACAGGTCCCTAAAATTCCTTCTGTTTAGGAAATGTCCTCTTTTTTAGCAAGTCTTTTGTAAAAAAAGATCGTGCTTATGTTATCAGTTTGTCCGTCCATCTGTAGAACGATATCTCTGCAACTATTAGTCCGATTTGAAAAATTATTTTTGCGTTGGGAAACTTGAAATATGCGACTGATGATCCTTCATTTCATTGCTTTTTTTAAGATGTGCAATTTCACCGCTAGAGGGCGTAAATGCAGATGATGTCGAATTTAAAAATAAGTTTTATTCCACATATTTGCTTTTAAACATCTGATTGAAAAAATTCTTTTTATCTTTCAATTCCATTTATGTCGAAAAGTATTTTAGATATAGTTACTTTTTCAAATTATGCATAGATTTGCCGCTAGGAGGCGTAAAAGTAAATTATGTTTTCCCTGATATCTCTTCTTCTAAAACTCCGATTTGAAAAATGTATTCTTTAGAGGATACAGCTCCTGATAGAAAATCTTTTGCATATAATTTCTAATTTTTGGTAAAGAATACTTTGGCCATCAGGGGGCGTAAGTGTTGATTTTTGCTTCTGATGTATTTGCCATAAAACAGGAGCTTCTAAAATCTCAAATGAAAAAATTCGTTCGTGGACCAATACCACTCACGTCAATAAACCTTTTCAGAATATTTTCTTAAAATATTTCACAGTTTCTTCGCCAGGAGGCGTAGATATACATCTTATTTTTGTCAATATCTCTACTTCTAGGAGTCCGATTTGAAAAATTCCTTTTTTGTTGGATAGTGTTTCCAGTGCGACATGTTTTTCATATAATTTCAAAATTTTCAAGTAATTTATATACTTTTCGCTGGGGAGCATAAAGGTAAATTGCATTTCCTCCTATATCTGTATCCGGTGCAGAAGAATTTTTCAAATCTCCGAAAAATTCTTCTGCACCGGATACTGATGGGAAATCCTTTGCACATAATTTCTAATTTTTGTAAAAATGGTTTGGCTACCAGGGGCATTAGTCTTAATTTCCGTTTCCGATGTATTTGCAACAAAATCTGAGCTCCTAAAATCTTAACTGAATTTTTTTTTTTTTTGTGGATCGATACTACTCACGTCGATAAACCTTTTACGAACATTTTCTTAAAATAATGCATGGTTTCTACGCCAGGGGGACGTAGATGTATATCTTATTTTTGTCAATATCTCGACTTCTAGGAGCCCGATTTAAAAAATTCCTTCTTTGTTGGATAGTGTATCCGATGCGAAATGTTTTCATATAAATTCAAAATTTTCAAGTAAATCACAGACTTTCCGCTAGGGGGCGCAAAGGTAAATTGCGTTTTCTGCTTCTAAAACTCAGATTTGAAAATTTGTTCCCGTATCGCATACAACACCTGATGGAAAATCTTTTTCATATAATTTCTAATGTTTAGTAAAGAATGGTTTGGCCACCAGGGGCCATAAGTGTTAATTTCTGATTATGTATTTGCAGTAAAATCTGAGCTCCTGAAAACATTCTTTCGTGGACCTATACTGTTCAAGTCGAAAAACCTTTTGAGAACAAGTTCTTGTTAAAGTAATGCACGTTTTTCCCGTCAGGGAGCGTAGATTCATATCTTATTTTTGTCGATATCTCTGTTTTTAAGAGACCGATTTGAAAAATTTGTTCTGTGTTGGAGAGCGTTTCTGGTGTAAAATGTTTCTCATATAAATTCATATCTTTCTTAACGCACAAGTCTGCAACCAGAGGGCGTAAGCTCACGATTCGGTTTACAGCAATATCTGAGGGATTAAAAACCCGATTGAAAAACTTCTATCTTCCGTCAGATACTATCGTTTTCCACACAGGTTTCATTGACTTTGAAAAGCTTTGATAAATTAAATTTGCGTCAGAACGGATTCAAAAGACGTGCTTATTACACCCGAAAATTCAATGCCATCTTTCTTGTTATGCCTCTACAAGTCCCTACTTTTGGTAAATCATATGTTCCCAGTTTTGCAACAGATAGCAATTATTATATGTTCACATGCACTAAGTAGAACATTTTGTAAACTGCTAGAATCTTATTTTTTAGCAAATAACCTTCTACTCGCCATTGCTTCACTGTTTCACATTATAAGCATTAGTGTACCGCACAGCAGAGGTACACAGATGGCAAAACGGATGATTGAATTTCAAGTTGAATGAATATGATATGAATAAAAGTGAAGTGAATTGCTGCTTACCTATGATATTCGATGCCTTCCATAATGTTGAGTTGCATTTCTGATAGAGTTCTTTCATATGCTATGTTTTAGCACAGTCAAGCTACTTCAACTCCGCAGGCGATATATTTAAAAGCAATGAAATCAAACTATAATCACTTAAAAGAAGTCCATGGGTGCGAACGATGTGAAGTCTTTAAAAGCATCCGTGAGCAAGATTGATAGATGAAAAACTGAAGATTAGAACAATTGAAACAAAGAATAAAATAAGAAAGTTAAAAATTGAAATAAAAGTATACACCTCCCTCACAGCAGCTACCAAACATGTTTCACACCACTACCAAGGGTCCCTCAGTGGAAAAATGCAAAATTCTACTGTCTGTTGTTACTATGTCACCTCCTCTAAAATATTCTGCAACTTCATCGTTTTGCCCTGTCACACCCATTGCTCTGGGCATCCAAATTCTGGGTTTTTGGTTGCGCTATCTATCAGTAGTTCTTTGAAGTTTGTATGTTATGAATATAATTGCTGTAAAAGGACTCTGAACTGGAACTATAGCAGGGGTGATTGTGGTCAGTAATTTTTTACCGATAAAACTCGGAAATTACGGAGAACATGGGAAGTCTAGAGATGGAAATTTTGCTCCAAAACAAAATTATTACGCCATCTGCTACAAAAGACATAGTTTGCGTCATTGTGCGCCAGAACGGCGGTGCTCGTCGTTATCATTTTAAACTTGTAAATACAGTTTTTAATTTGATTAAATGTGCAAGTGCTCTTCATCATTTTGTCAAAGGTGGTTATTTAACAAGTTACCTATTGTGTTATGTATGACAGAGGTCTACTCACATACAAATATGGCTTGCAACACGAAATTCATTTAGTCTGTTGAACCCTGCGGAAATATGTTACTGTGACTTTTACTTAGTCTCTTTCCAGTATACTTATATTGCGTTCACTTTGGTATGATGAGTACGGCAGAGACGTTTTTTAAATTACGACGCAAGATAAGAACTGAGATGACGCTCTTTGCCTTTTTGAATAACTGCAAACAGCTACAGGTTATACCTAAGTTTTTAACAATGACAAGATTTGCTGTTTCCAAGCAAGACTTTTGTATTGAGGCTGTCAGAGACCAGGAGACTAAACACTAGTTTGTTTGAAACAAACCTACATAGATTACCTTGCACGTAGGTCTTACTCACTACACGGACAGTTCACAAGAACAAATCATCCTATTACTGTTGATCACTCACTGGTTATTTTGCATGCTATTATAAAGAGTGAAACTGAATCACAGAACAACCGTCGTGTGAATAAACCCCGTGGCCTGGTGGCTTCGAAAATTCAATCTCGACCCACTCATTTTGAATGACCTAACCAACCAAACGGACACGAGCTCAGAATGTATGTTAACTTGAGCTCTAGCAAACTTTTGGATGTTCAGAAGAACACTCTGGAACGGGGGTCTAAGTTTTGCTATTCGAATATTAGACCTAGTGTTGTGTTCACCTTAGAAATTGAAAAGGGCAGGGGAATTTTCTGAAAAAGGGCACATTTGTACAAAAAAAAAAAGAGCACGTATGTGTGCAAAACGTTGTAAAAAAAAAAGGGGGGGGGGGGCACTTTGGAATGACAGCAGGTCATATCTGGAAAAAATGGCACATTTTTTTAAAAAAAGGGGCATTTTATGTATTCACAAGCTTTAGGCCCCGCTATCCCACCTCACTGAAATCGACCTCTGACCCTGTTCTTATCCTAAGCATAATACTATTACATAGTGGTTATGGAAAAAATAGATCCGATTCTTATTGAGTAAATGAATCTTTACTTGGAAACAGTGGTCCTACAGGCGACTGTTTATAGCCCTTAGAGTTGCTCAGTGGTTGTTAAACCTGCAAATGAAAAACAAATGTTGCAATTTCTACGAGATCTCGTTAACTGTAACGTTTGTGGGTATCTACACGTAGGAAGAGAGTTACACGGGTACGTTTGTGACTGACGCTGCGATTGTTGGCATGGCAAGCTGCGGAACAGCAAAGGGCGATACAAGACCAATAAGGGCAGGGTAAAAATTAGGGGATGGCAGCTGTCATTTTACCGTCCAAAAAAGGGCAGGGCAAATTTTAACATGTCGGAAATGGGCAGGGTGCTGCACCCTGCTAAAACGACCTGGGGGAACACTACTAGATCGAATATTTTTCAACTTGTGCCACAAGCTGAAAGCATCATCCGGACATTGCCTGCAGAACACCAGGGCGACCCAAGAACTAAATTTGTCAAGTCGCTTTGGCATGGGTCCGCCTCAAGCCAACGAGATTCACACCCGTGGCTCTACCACGACATTGAATCAGTCAGGCCTTTATAAAGAGGAGAGGCGTCAACTATGTGAATTACAAAAAACAAACAAAAAAACGCCAACTTGGCTATCATATCCGACAAGTTGAATAGGATAGTAATCTTGGACCGTGATGCATACCACCTAAAGATGCAAGAAACTATAGAAGCAATTTTTTTTGATTGGAGGTTTAACGACCACCGTGAGCAACTCAATGGCCTATATGCAGTCACCCGTCCCCAATTTAGGGTCACTGGCTTCAGGGAAGGGACAGAGGCAGTGCCGTAAGGCAAACACAACATCCATGCCTTACCGGGATTCGAACCCGCACCCCTTTCGGACGAATGATCAGAGGCCATCGCTTAGACCACTGCGCCACCGGGGCAGCAGAAAGAAGCAATTCCGCATAAAACTTTGAGATTTGATCCTGTCGCAAAGTTGAAGAATCGTGGCCACTTACCTAAAGAAATTTTGGATAATATGAACCCTCCCAACGGCCCCAGAGTCCCCGAAATCTTCGGGAAGGTTAAGCTCCATAAACAAAATCACCCCTCCGCTAACTAGAAAAAGCCCTTGCAAAATTTCTCTCCCCAATCCTAAATCAATCTCAGTTTTCAATTAACAGCCCTCTACAAGTTATTAATCTTATAAAATCCTTCAGTTCCCAAGGCAAGCCGTTTATAATGGCCTCCCTGGATGTCGTGTCTCTTTACCCCAGTAACCCCCTTCAAGAGGCACACATCATCATTTGTCAAAAATTATATACTCATAACCCCCCTTTAGAAATAGAGGCTCTCCTCTCGGCTTTAAAACTCGTTGCATCCAGGTCATATTTTAAATACAACGTTATTTTGCAGCAGACAGAAGGCACCTTTATGGGCTCAGTCCTCTCAGTGATTCCCCTCCGAGGTCGTCATGCAAACCCTCAAGAATGAGATACTTGGCATATGTTCGCTCAAACCTCTTCTCTACACCCACTATGTGGATGACATTCTTGTCTTTTGGCCACATATGCATTTTTTCAGTATGCTAAACTCCAAATATCCCTCCATAAAACTCACTTTTGAATTGGAAAATAACTTGAAACTTCCGTTCTTAGACTTACTCTTCGGATCCCCAAAACTTCACTTTAAAATACTCAGTGTACCGTAAACCCACATCCCACCCAATTATAGCCCAGTACAACTCAGCGCAGCTTTTATCTGTCAAGTTGGTTTCCCTGCGCTACCTGGTACGACGGGCACTTACACATTCGTCATCTGTAGACCTGGTACATGCCATTATTCGCAGGTATCGACGACTGGCGTTTACTGCATTAGAACAAACCCGCACTATCACCAAGTATGTAGGATCTACGAGATATTTTTCCGGCTGTACCAGCGTTTTAAAACATGCATGTGCCAGGTTTAATATAAACTTTGGTTTACGAATGCACAATTTGTACACTCTAAACGTGACAGGGATTCTGTTGAAACCAAACGCAGGTACAGCGTTTACCTCATCCCCCTGAGAGCTATAAATCCTAATGAAATAGATCAAGTGTACAACTTAGGCTCAACTCTACATAATTTAAAAACCAGTTTGCTTGAACACTCACGCGATGTCAGAATAGGCTCACATTTGACAGCCTTAGCTCGATTGGTAGCTAGCGGCACACATAGACCATTATGGGAAGTTAAAATCCTCATTACACACAGCTCCAAAAGCATGACCCTTTTTGCAGAAAGCTTGCATATCCACCATTATAGAGGTATTTGCTGTAATGACGATATGCCCTCTCTCCTCCCACAAACTAATCTACCTGAACATTGTGGAAATAACAATTATAGCGGAATCATCAACACTTGTGTAACATCATATTGACTTTTTTAGTTCTTTTTTTTTTTAGATTGAAAGTTTAACGACCACCGTGAGCAACTCAATGGGCTATAAGCAGTCGCCCGTCCCTAATTTAGGGTCACTGGTCCCAGGGAAGGGAGAGAGCCAGTGCCGTAAAACAAACGCAACATCCATGCCTCACCGGGATTCGAACCGGTGCCCCTTTCGGACGAATGATCAGAAGCCATCGCTTAGACCACTGCGCCACCGGGGCGGCATTTTTAGTTCGCAGTGCGGCGATTCGTCTCTCTCTCTGTTCACAACAACCTTCGTGAGCATGCGCTCTAACTATTTTGAGTTATCAAAAAATTCCTATATATGTTGCGCGTCGTTGTACTCTGATGCTATTGGGTGGGGACCTGAAGATGATCACTAGTCTGATCGAAAATCTAGTGTTTTTACCTATCATACACTGGCGGAAAGTGAAAAAAGAACACCAAGAAGGGATTGGTCGACGATCATGAAATTTACATATGTTAATGAGAGTTTACGTAGGTGTGATGTTAATTTCGGGACCAACCGGTGAGCACTTACGCCGAAGTGAATGTAATCAGTTGTCGGCGTACGGACACGTGCGAAGACCCTAAAATGCCTGGACATGGAAGACGTGTACGATTTCAGAAGTTATCGGACTTTGAGCTAGGTCGTCTAGTCTAACTCCGCGAGGCCGGGTGGTCATATTGTGGAGCAAATTGGATGGGAAGTATCGGTGGTGGTACGATGGTCCGAGTAACATTCCCGCAAGAGACGTGGAACCGGGAGTCACAGACGGACTGATCGACGCACAAGAAGAGCGGCGTTGTCAAGCAGAACATCCACTGCGACGCAAATCCGAGCTGCCGTTGCACCTGAGGCGACTGTGCGAACAAACCGCAACCGTCTACTAGATGCAGGACTATGTGCACGTGTGCCTCTGACTCCAGCCCACCGTCAGCAGTGGTATCGCCAACGTCTGCACTGGCGATCTGTCGTGTTCAGCGATGAAAGCAGATTCTGCTTGGGAGCCTCCGATGGCCGTATGCGTGTTCGCAGACGCACAAGGGAGAGTCTCCACCCTTCTTGCATCCGCCAGCAACACACAGGGCCTACACCTGGTGTGGGGAGCAATCAGCTATCACTCCCGTACACAATTACTGTTTGTACCGGGTACGTTAAACAGCACTTCCTACATCATTCAGCCTGTTGTGCCATTTGTAAAGTCGGTCCATCGTGGTGTTTTCCAGCAAGATAACGCACGCCCACACACGGCACGTGCAACGCAACATGCACTTCATGGCCTGCACGTTCACCGGATTTGTCCCCCATTGAGCGCGTGATATTTTATGGGACGACTTATCCCGTCTCCACGGCCATCCCCGATTTACGCCTCCAGGTTGAGGATGCTTGGAACTCAATACCCCAAACTTACATCCAACATCTGTAAGACAGACTCCATGCCAGAATTGCACATTGGGATGCATTTCATGGCGGTTCAACCTCGTACTAACCATGCTACATGGAAATGTTATTTTTCAGCTTACCAGCAAATACAGCTGTATTTTGCCATAATGTTTTGATCACGTTATCCTCTGTATTCCGATATTATGCTGTATAAATTTCGTTGGTATCAGACATCTTCTTGGTGTTCTTTTTTCACTTTCCGCCAGTGTATGTTTTAAACTTGTAAATATCATTTTTAATTTGATTAAATGTGTAAGTGCTCTTTATCATTTTATCAAAGGTGGCTATTGAACAAGTTGCCTATTGTGTTATGTATGACAGAGGTCTGTCTACTCGCATACGAATATCGTTAGAGCTTCGGCACAGTAAATTTTTCGTGCGCATCATTCCGCTCGGCGCCGAGTAAAATCATGCAGCTGTAAGAAAGACTCAAGAAACTCCAAGTAATACATGTTCTATGTATGTAATTACTACGGAAATCATTGGTCTGCTACGGAGTGAGGAAAACATCGCGTATGCAACGGAAATTGAAATTCTGTATGAAATAATGTTATTAAACATCTGTGTAAAGTTTACTTTTGTGTTTTCAAGATTCTAACATTTGTTGAACATTTTCGGGAGTGTTTCTTGGGTGTTTGAACATCATGATATTTCTTCAGTGTCTCCCTGTTTTGTCTTTTGGAGGATTTTTTTCATGAAGAAAATTCAAGGTGAGCGATTTAAGTGTACTCATATAATTACATATAACAAAATGACCCCAATGAAGATAATCTGAGGGGCCTCAAGATGGTTCAACCAGCTTTAATCTTGGCTGTCATATCATTTTTCTCTTTTCAGCTATCTCCCGATGTTTTCACTTTAAATAAGCAATAAAAGTATATATAACATAATACAGCGTAACTTCCATTAATGGACACTTCTTAATAGCAGATATCTCTCTATAACGGTTATTTTTTTTTAATTCCCCTGCAGAAATGCATGGCTTCTTAATAGCAGGCTTTCTAAATAACAGATGCAGACACACTTAAAGTACAATATGACAGACAGTTGCTTTCAATTCTAGGAATTCCTAGGGGTGTGATTTGCCCAAACTCGCAAAATTTTTCCTTTTTTGTTATTTTACCCTTCCTCAGCTTGTCTTAACAGTTTTGTTCCCGAGGCTTAGTAAATTTTAAGGTGCTAAGTACCCTGGGTAAGCCGGCCGAAATCTCTGGAAAAGCATTAGCATTCGTGCTCGCCAGACTGTCTGACCAGGAGAAACTGCCTACCAGCTGGTCCCAATAAGGAGAGTCCTCAGAAATGAGCTCAATAAAGTAAGTACTCCCAAATAAGGAGAGTCCTCAGAAACGAGGACCAGCTAATTCAGGAACGGTAAATTGGATTGAAACACATGAAAGCAGAATTCAGGTGTGGGTGGGAGGAACTCTCCTTTTGTTGTTTGGTAAGGTCCAGTTCAGTGCACAGGGATCAATTTAAAGTCCAGATGACTAGAAATCACATTTGTTTGCAACAATTGTGTAGATTTTTTTTCTCATCAAGCAAGCTGTGAAGCAGATTTCTCAAACCTCGATTTTAAAATGTCGCAGAAACATAAGCGCTCAACTCTAAAAGAAAAAGTTGAAATAGTGAAGCCGAGTGAAAAGGAAAGATTAATAAGTGTGTGCGGTTTAGCAGATAAACCGGGCATTGGAAAAATGCAAGTGGGTGAAATTTTAAAAAAAGAAGGCTGAAATCTTGAAGTCTTGGCAAGATTGTAATTGCAACCAGAAAATTAAGACAGCTTTCCCTAAAACTGAGGGTTTAGCTGTGGACACTTACCTATGAACGGTTTTGTCACGCTAGAGTCCAAAACATTCCTTTATCAGGGACTTTAATTCGTGAAAAGGCTTTAGAAATCGCAAAAGAATTAGGATTCACAGAATTCAAAGCTTCTTTTTTTTTTTTTTTTTTTTTGATTGAAGGTTTAACGACCACCGTGAGCAACTCAATGGGCTATAAGCAGTCGCCCGTCCCTAATTTAGAGTCACTGGTTCCAGGGAAGGGAGAGAGCCAGTGCCGTAAGACAAACACAACATCCATGCCTGACCGG
Organism: Macrothele yani; assembly: GCA_039090855.1. Classification (NCBI taxonomy): domain Eukaryota; kingdom Metazoa; phylum Arthropoda; class Arachnida; order Araneae; family Macrothelidae; genus Macrothele; species Macrothele yani. The sequence goes on along the minus strand of CM077011.1, from coordinate 9,837,268 downwards.
GATTCGAACCCGGACCCCTTTCGGACGAATGATCAGAGGCCATCGCTTAGACCACTGCGCCACCGGGGCGGCAAATTCAAAGCTTCAGGCAGCTGGCTGGATAAATTCAAAGCTCATCACATCTCTTACAAGAATATCTGTGGTGAAAGTTTGAAGGTCCAAACCGATGTTGTGTTGTTAGACTCCATGGACAGTAAAGCTTAATGATTTCTGTGAAGATTATGATGAAAAAGACATCTTCAACTGTGATGAAACAGAACTTTTTTTTTTTTAAAGCTCTTCCAGACAAAACAATGGGCTTTAAAGGCGAGAGATGCAGCAGTGGAAAAATTGCTAAAGAAAGATTAACTGTCTTGTTGTGTGTGAATATGACAGGAGAGTTTGTCCCACAATTAAAAGCTGCTCAATCTAAAAAAACAGACTGCTTTTGCTTTAAAGGTGTTGATGTTAATGCTTTAGATGTGGATTACTATGCAAGCACCAAATCCTAGATGACAAGAGATCTGATGGTTGAATGGTTACCAGTATTAAATAGAAAAATGCATCACCAAAAAAGAAAAGTTATTTAATTTCTGGGTAATGAATCATCACATCCAGATACTACATTGGAAAATGTGAAATTAGTTTTTCTTTCACCAAACACCACCTTTGTCCATCAGAAGGCATAATAATAAAAATGCTTCAAAAATTTTTTTTTTTTTTTTTTTGATTGGAGGTTTAACGACCACCGTGAGCAACTCAATGGGCTATAAGCAGTCGCCCGTCCCTAATTTAGGGTCACTGGTTCCAGGGAAGGGAGAGAGCCAGTGCCGTAAGACAAACACAACATCCATGCCTGACCGGGATTCGAACCCGGGCCCCTTACGGACGAATGATCAGAGGCCAACGCCTTAGACCACTGCGCCACCGAGGCGGCTCAAAAATTTCTACCGTCAACGTGTGGTAAGCCACTTTTGGTGAAGATGGAAGGTGCTTCATCTTTTTTTTGATTGGGGGTTTAACGACCACCGTGAGCAACTCAATGGGCTATAAGCAGTCTCCCGTCCCTAATTTAGGGTCACTGGTTCCAGGGAAGGGACAGAGCCAGTGCCGTAAGACAAACACAACATCCCTGCCTGACCGGGATTCGAACCCGGACCCCTTACGGACGAATGATCAGCGGCCAGCGCCTTTGACCACTGCGCCACCGGTGCTTCATCTGCCAGCGCTCTTTCTGGTAGTGTCACTGTCTTGGACACAATACTTCTGCCATTAAGAAAATTAACTCAGTAACCGTTCATAGCTGTTTTAAGAAAGCTGGATTTTTTGAAGAGATTACATCAATGTCAGTAGAAGATAGTGGAGTAACCACTGATGACTCGTAACTTCAAGAATTTCTCAGTTCATACGGAGAGTACACATTAATAGACGAAGCCCTAGCAATGGAAAATCAATCTGCTGAAATCTGACTTACGTGATTACTGTAAAACTGATAAAATAGAACCAGAAAATGTAATCACAGAAACTGCAGAAAGAGATGAAGATATACATTGCAACAAATTATTTGTTGAAAAACAAGGATTCAGTTGAATGTGCAAAAAAATTAAAACTATTTCTTGCAAAAAAAAAAAAAAGATCCCGATGGGATGAAATTATCACCTACAATAGAAATTCATTTAGAAGACAAAATTTCACAAGAACGTAAGAGACGAACAACAATACTTGATTATTTTGTTTCTTACATTTTGACGGATATTTTAAAATAAAGGTTAGTACAAGTTTGCTCTATGTATTGCATTTGCATACTTATATTTACTTATCTTTTAAATTACTTTTAAAGCGTTATTTTTCCTATAGCATACACATCTAAAAAAATCGACAGTTCTTCTTTCCCCTTCGATGTCCGCTACTTGGAAGTTTTACTGTATTATCTACGAAAACGAATTTTGCATATCACAAAATTTTATTTTGTATTTAAAACTTAGGCTTAAAACGCCAAAAAAAAAAAAAAAAAAAAGAGTGAACTGTTATATCTTTTAAACATGGAATTGTATTATATTGTATTGTATGTCATCACATGACATCAAAGGTCGTGCGATATGCAAAAATAGTTTGTGCTTGCTTTAATATTACGATTGCATTTTATGGCTGCATTTTGGCAAACATAACTTTTGTCTTAGACTTTTTGTGTAACAGTTTATGCCAAAATATTTATTCCCAGAGTTAAATGAACTTAAATATTGTATGAGGAAGTACAGTGTTGTTTAAAGACCAGATTTTTTTTTTTTTTTTTTTTTAGTATAAGCATTTTCTTTTTTGTTTCAGAGATACTGTATTCTTGAAGAAATTTAATTGGAAGATTTTTTTGTAGCCTAAAATGGTATGTCATTTTGATTATAAGTGGTTCAAGACCACAGACTAATGGATATTTCATTGGCCAGCAGGAGTAAAAGCACAGTGATAAAGAATTATTCTGTAATGTATGCTCAAAAGTGATCAACATTTTCAAGGTAAGAAGCACATAAAATAAAAACTGTTCTGAAGTTCTCAGCTGCAAACAGCTCATTCCTGTGCAATCTGATGCTAATACCTCAGAAGGAAGTCCAAAAACCTCAAGTTCATCCTCTACAATCAAAATTTACAATGCTCAGGAGGCAGCTCATAGAGCAAAACTACTCTGGGTGCTTAAATCAGTGTCTTTAAACTACTCTTCAGGGTCAAGTAGCAGAATGCCAAGTGTCCTTCGAGCTATGTTCCTCACTCCTGGAACAGTACCCAATGATTTTTGCATTAATGCCACTAAAGTGAGTTACTTGATAACAGATGCTTTGGGATCTTACTTTTGTGATGAAATGCTTGATGAAGCAAGATGTTCTGATTACTCACTACAGTATGATGAAGCAACTAATGTTGCTGGAAAGAAGGAGCTTCAAATCAGAATAAGATTTTGGTCTGAAAAACAAAAAGATGTTTTATACCACTTAGAAACTTTTTGTATTGGTTATGCTACATCACAGGAAATTCTGGAAAACATTCTAAAAGCTCTGAAGAAAGCAAATATACCCTTTTCACAATTAATATCAGTTGGCAGTGACAGCCCAAACATTAATAAGAAAGTTTTCCATTTACTAAATAAAGAAGTGCTCAAAGTTCATAATGGAGGATTGCTTGATGTAGGAACATTCAATATCCATACAGTGCACAACAGCTTCCGCAAAAGCCTCAAAGAACTCGAGGAGGATGCTCTGGACCTTGCATTGTCATTGCATCAGTACTTTGGTGAGTGGCCTGTCAGATGGGTAGACTACACTTTTATTCAAGAGAAGCCCAAAGTACCTGTGAAAAGTTTTGAAAAATATGTGTCCTCTCCTTGGCTGACTCTACTGAGTGCAGTGCAATATGTTCTGGAGCAGTGGCCAGCTGTTTCAGAGTACTTTTTGAAATTCATTCCTCTCCATTCATCCAATCTGATGAAAAGCTTTGCATATAAGAAAACTGTACAGCTGTTGAAGAAAACCATGAAATGTGAATTGGTTTTTGTTGTGTCCAGTGCTGATCTGTTCGTCAAATTCACAAAGAAATTTCAGAAAAAAGAACCATGGATTCAAGATGAGCACACTGAACTGAGGAAGTTGTTTACATTGATTGTTGGAAGTGTGTGTAAGGATGACAAAGTGTCCAAAAACCCTCCTTGATGAAGACTTTTTAATCTTTGAAGCTTTTGCCCTTGAAAGACATGTTTTTTTTTTTTTTTTTTTTTTTTTATGAAGACTTGCAGAGAGAACTGTTGAAATTTCCAGAAGATGAAAGGAAAAAGGTTTCCTACTGATGTTCAAAAGATTATGAAACTGCAGGGACTTACTTGCTTCACCAGGTCATCTTAATAAAAAAAAAAAAAAAAGGAAAGAAAAAAAAATTAATAATAAACAAGCTTTGGAGTATGTACACTATTTAAAACCTAGCCCCAGGAAAGAAAACACCACACTAAAAGATGCGGTAAAACTTGCTCACAGCCTGCAGATTAAAATGAATATCGATGCACTTGCAGATGAATGGAAACATTCAATTGGAGGGAGATCAACCTCTTACACACATCGAGTTTATTCTTTCTGGAGTCATGATCTCTCAATGAAAAAAGATTCTGGTGAATTGAAGTTTCCACTGTTTTCCCGATTCACCAAAGCTGCGCTGTCTGTCAACCGTGGTAGTGCAGATGTGGAGAGAGGCCTCTCCCCTTCAAAGCAGATCATGTTAGAAGATAAACTGAGGATGAAAGAGAGAATGCTCAATGCCTACCTTATTGTCCACGATGCCTTACGATACCTTGATGGCAAACCTCAAAATGTGCCTATAACCCCAAAGTTACTGAGAGAGAACAAAGAAAAGGAAAAAGGGAAGCTTCTCTTTTGCAAGAGCAACTGAAGGAGCAGAGAGAATTTTCAAGAGGAAAAGAAGTAAGTGAAACAATTTAAAGTGATGCTGGAAGGTTCCAAGAAGGCAGCAAATTAGAAATAGTAATCACAGGCTACTGACGAACTTTAGACTGAAGCTAATCATCGTCCTAAAAAAGCCCTAAAGAAAAAATATTTAAAAGAAGTGAAGATTGTGCAGTCTATAACTGATGTGGCAATGTATAGCAAAATGGATTTAAAGGGAAAAGAAAAAGAGGTTAATTGCTTACAGAAAAAGATGGGGGAAAAAGAAAAGGCATTCTACTCTATCGCTTTTTAGTTCCTAAGAAGAAGCGTAAGAAATACTAGTTCATAGAAGAGCTAAGACTAACATGTGCAATGTGTTTCAGACTAACATATGCAATGTATCTAATTAAAAAAAAAAAAAAAAAAAGAGATTTGTGATGGCCATACCCCATCCAAGCCAACTACAACACTTTATAAGAAAATCACTACACTTTTCATTTGTTTACCAATTTATCTGTAGAGTTCTTAATTTTTTTTTAACCTCCTGTTAATTGGATGCTTATTTTATTACTTTTTCATTTAAAAGTAAGTTTGGGTTTGGCTCAACCAACCTTTTTTTGGTTGTGGAATTTAAAAACAAAAAATAAAAATTTTGTACTGTGTGATTGCATTTAGACAAAAATCCAATTGTCCCTAAAAAAAAGTCCCTTTTTTGGAGGTTTGGTGCCTAAAATTGTCCCTATTTTTTACTCTTCAAGTCCCTAAGTCCTTGTTTTTTTAGGTTAAATTCTGTTGGGCACCCTGAGTGGCTTTGCTGGACCAATAAACTTTTTAGCAGCAAATCAGACAAATGTTTAACTCATCCTGGTAAATACTTCGACATGTACCCTCTAATTGGAAATCGGGGAAATGTTCTTTTACACGTCTCAAGAGAAATAAATAAATCTGCCTTGCATAGCATTGCTTATACCTTCACACTGATAATTGAAAATATGCACTTAATAAAGCACATCTAAAAAAAGTATGTCATTTTGACTCTTGCACATAAAATTTGTTAACTTGACATGACTGCTCTTTTTACTCAACACATGGTATTGCAGACATGCCAACCTTGAAAATCGGGAGATTTGTACAGCTCATAAAATCACTCAAGCGCCATTTTTTTATCGACATTTTCCAGACATACGAACAATTTTTCAGTAGGGCTATTATTGATTTACTAATAGTTCTGTAAAAAAAAATAAAAGCAGCAGCGCGAAAATCAGAACCCTCTTCCCCTACTGAAATTCATTTTCAAGTACGTCGATTTTGCAAGATAATGAAAATGTTTAATGGCCAGCACGTTCTTTTTACGAATAAAATAGCAGCCAACTGTTTTCCGTTTCTTCTTTAGGTTGTGCACAAAGGCGAAGACGACAAAAAGCAGCGTACTAATATCACCTTTCGTTACAAGACAAGGCCAACTGTAACTACTCCTTTTTGTCATTAGGTGAATTTGCCGCTACTCAACTGTTTATCATCACTTAGAATGCGAGGGGTTGAAAGTCTGAACTGCAAGGAGAAGGCAGGGCAGCTCTCATCTGTCAATCAATTACACTAATACGCAAAGTTTTGTTGTTTTGGAATGAATAGGTGTATCTGAATGGATTTCTTGCGCAGATTCCGAAAATGACCTTCAAAATTCCGTATCACGTCAAGTTTTTTCACAAATGACGGAAATGTGAAAATTAAAAAAAAACATTTTTTTAATGACATTGTTATATGGCAACATTTGTAACGTGTGAAAATGTTCTCTGGAGGTGCGGAATGATTGTTTAAGGAATAAATAAACATAAATATATAGCCATAGATGCAAACCTCTAAAAGTAGTTTTCAGTAACCAACATGTTCATTTTTCAGTAACAATTTTTTTTTTTTTTTCCCAGTAATCCAGTCTACAGCGGCTAATTTGGGTATTTAACACTGCAACAAATTTTAATCTGTCAGAACTATTAACAAAATAATAATACAATAAAAAATAATTTGCTAGTGGGAAAATTGAAAATACTGTACCAGAAAAATATAATAAATTACCTCCAGACATGAAAAAAATTATTCCTTGGAATGTTGGCCAAATTATTATGATAAACTGGCTGTAGTTGCCATTTTGGCCTTCCTTAATTCAATTTGTGAAAACTCCTGATAGCATAGTTCACTCTGTGCAATGCTATTTATTTTTTCTACTAATAAAGAAGACAGCACATGAGTACTTAAATTAGGTCTGAATTCATTCATGGTTTTTTTTACAATACTGAAAATTCTTTCTGTACTTGCATTGCTATGAGGGACTATTAAAATCATTTTCATAATTTTGCTTAATGATTCATACTTCAACTGGCCACTTTCATTTTTCATTAAAGAAATTCTGTGCCACACTTCATCCATTCTCTCAGAAGTAACAGCACAGTTAAAATTTTCAAACTGGTAGTGAGCAAATTCAGATTCCACCTTGTCAGATTCTTCTGGTTTCAAAACTGGAAACAGGGAACACATATATTGGACTGATGCAAAAGAAACACTTTGCCTTAATGCTACATCTGCAATTTCAGCATGACTCAGAAATTCATCATTAAGTGGAAATTTTCTTAAAATGTAATTGCAGCCTGCCTTGTAAAATTCCCTTACCTCAGAATAAAAAGTAGCCACTGTGTCTTCACTCAGATCTGCAGTTGTGCCTATATAAGATCTTGCTTTTGACCCCAATTACGAGATCACAGTTTTCTTTTTGATTTCTCCTTCCAAAATTTCCATCTGCAAGAGATGTTGCTGTCACATCAAATGCTGATGGCTTGATAAATACGTACAAGCAATTCAGATAACAGACTATGAAGTTTTCTTTTTAATACATGCACAAGCGGAGCTTCCTGCTGCAAGAACACGTTAACAGATGTAAATAAAGGAAGAGTAGCAGATAAAAAAAGAAAGTTTAGATGAAGGATTTCCAATCATACTTGCAAGGTTCTGGTACTGTGAATTAGTTTCTTCATTGTCACTGAAATAATGTTCTAGAGCCTCCCACTGTTCTAAAATTCTGTCAATGGATTCCAAAAGTGATAACCAGCGAGTATTGACATGCTTTAGAATTTTGTGTGGTTTAGTACCACAAACAGCTTGACTCAGTTTTAGATTGTTTCCTCTTTGAACTTTTCTCCAAAAAAAAAAAAAAACTGTATCAGAAACTACTCAACATTAAATCCTTTCAGTTGAGTAGCAGATTTCTTTTTTTTTTTTTTTAATTGGAGGTTTAACGGCCACAGTGAGCAACTCAATGGGCTATAAGCAGTCGCCCGTCCCTAATTTAGGGTCACTGGTTCCAGGGAAGGGAGAGAGCCAGTGCCGTAAGACAAACACAACATCCATGCCTCACCGGGATTCGAACCCGGACCCCTTCGGACGAATGATCATAGGCCAACGCCTTAGACCACTGCGCCACCGGGCGGCGTAGCAGATTTCTGTGCAGCTAAATTTACTAAATGGCATGAACATCGCTGCACTATGATTGCAGGCTGAACCTTCTTTATGTGAGAAACAACACCTTTTACTTAACCTATCATAGTGTTAGCATTGTCACAAGAAAATGACACACAGTTGCTCCACGAGATATATTTTTTTAACAAACTCATTGTTCAAAACGTTGAATATTCCTTCACCTGTATTATTACTTGATTCAACCAATGATAACAAAACAGTTAAATTTTTCCCTATTTTTTCGTCAAAATATGTTATTGTAATGGGATACAGTTTATTTGCGTGAGCATCATTACTTCCGTCCGTAGATAGAGAAAAAGGATTTTTTTTAACTTCAGATACGATGTTACTTGTAGAAACACTGGCCATGTGCTGAATTAGTGCAGTAGCCTTGGTTCTTCCACACGAATATTTTTTTGCAATCGCTGAATCGGGAAACATGGCTTGAAATAACGGTTTAGCATGGTCAGCAGCTGCTATGGGTAAATTGTGTTCCACAATAAATGAAGTGAACATAAGTTCTGCATTTATTACACTGTTCTCCTTTGATGCAAACAAATCGCTCACTGACCGAACTTTCAACTCACCGAAAGATTTATGCTTTTTCGATTCTGCGTGTCTTCAGCAATCATCCTGCCCACCGTGCGCAATACTAAAATCGCATCTACAAATTCTGCAAAACACGTGGTTCACAGAAACTTTTGATTTCTCAAAACAGGGCCAATCTCTATTTAAGTTTCTAGAAAACACTTTCTTCTTCAACGACGAAGGTTTGTCTAAAGAACGCTTCGTTCTAAATAAATGAAAGAAAACAGCAAAAAAAAAACTTCACAATCGCCTCACCCTTCCGTGATGTAACAGTAGGGTAGCACGTGCAGCAGAGAGAACCAAAAAGCATCAAGGACAATAAAGCAGAAGCGCTGCCTACGAGGAACGAAAGCAACTGCCCTGGTTGCACACAGGAGACACGAAGTGCATCATGGGAGTTCGGAACGAATGCCTAAGCAGCGTCCTCACAGAGCTAAACTGCATAGCTGCATCCGGCAGGGAGAGAACCAATGGGAGCGGTGTCATGGAATGAAACACTGAGCCAGCATAGTGTGGTTGCTGCTCAGTCTACGGTAGATAAATTGCCAATTAAGATGCAGAAATCTATAATACACAGAATGTAGCATTTAATCCCCCCCCCAGAAAAACTTGAAGAACCAACAAACATTTTTAAGTTGATAAAAATTTGCTTTCTATCTCAGAAAATTAAATCAAATGGCGATTTTCCGTAATTTCAGCGGTACTTCCGTAACAGCAACCAAAAATCCATAAAATTACGGAAAATCCGTACTATTTGGCACTATGTATAGCTGATAATGGAAATGCAACTGTTTTATCTGTATGACGTCACGATTTGCGCCACTCACAAAGGCGGAACATGAGAGAATGTTATCTTGGCACGGCAGTATGACTCATACCTCACGCCACTGAGCTACCTTCTTTATATTCGTCACATGTGGCACCATTCGGGGCAGATCGCGTTACACTAGTCAGTGCAAAGAAGGGACTGGTCCCGTTCGGTTGTTTCTTTGTGGCGTGTGCAATGGCTTCACGTGGTTGTGTAAATCATCCAGACATATTTTGCTACATATATGGCTGTTATAAGACAGGAAAAAAACAGGCAAAATATTACGCCTTTCATGAAAAATGCTTATTTTCAATACTTCGGCATTAAACTAGCAGATCAGGACAAAGTTTGGTCTCCTCACAATGTGTGCCGTGCATGTGTGGAAGGGTAGAGGAACTGGAAAAGTGGAAAAAGGGCATCAATGCCGTTCGGTGTGCCCATGGTGTGGCGCGAGCCAAAAAATCACAGTGACGACTGCTACTTCTGCACAGTGAATATCGTGGGCCATACCAGAACCAGTAAGCGTAACATTGTGTATCCCAATATCCCATCTGCCAAAAGACCAGTGCCCCATAGTGAATCCATCCCTGTGCCATCCCCGTCCAATATCAAGCCCCCAACAGACAGCGATTCAGACGGTGATACAAGTGATGAGATGTACCAACCGGACAGCATGGAGGATGAAACCCCAGTGCCATTTACCCAGCATGAACTGAATGATTTGGTTCGTGATCTGAATTTACCTAAAAACGCAGAGCTTTTAGGATCACGACTTCAGGAAAAGAATTTATTATGTCCAAATAAGAGATTCTCCTGGTACAGACACCGAGAAGCAGAATTGGTTCTGTTTTTGGCTGAAGAAGGCTGTTTGGTATATTGTCGAGACATTCCGGCAGTCATGAAATACTTCAACATTAATTACAATTCAGGACAGTGGAGGCTGTTCATAGATGTCAGCAAATCCAGTTTAAAAGGTGTTTTATTACACAATACTAACATCCATCCATTCCAGTAGCACATTCTGTGACTTTGAAAGAGACATACGAGAACCTTAAATTACTGCTGGAAAGTGTGCAGTACAAGTTTCATGAATGGTCTTTGTGCGGGGATTTCAAGGTGTTTGGAATATTGCTCGGCCAACAAGCAGGCTACACCAAATTTCCTTGCTTTTTATGTGAATGGTACTCCAGAGCAAGGACGGAACATTGGGTTCGGTAGCAGTGGCCAGTCAGAAGTACATTCACACCTGGCGAAAAAACATTGTTTCACTTCCACTGGTTGATCCCTCGAAAATACTGTTGCCACCTTTACACATCAAACTTGGCTTAATGAAGCAATTCGTGACAGTTTTAAGCAGGGACAGTAAATGCTTTCAGTATCTTGGTGGTAAGTTTCCATCAATCACGTCTGAAAAAATTAAAGCTGGCATTTTCATAGGCCCTCAAATACGAAAATTAATGGCTGACAACATATTCGAGGATACCATGAGTGAGTGCGAATTGCGAGCATGGACTGCATTCAGAAATGTGGTACACAACCTTTTGGGGAACACGAAGGTTTCAAATTACACCATTTCAGTTGAGGACATGCGGGAATCCTATGAACTGCTTGGTTGCAACATGAGCGTCAAAGTTCACTTTCTTCATGCTCATCTAAATTACTTTCCTAACAATCTTGGTGATTTTTCGGAAGAACATGGCGAGCGCTTCCATCAGGATATTAAAGTGATGGAAAAGAGATACCAAGGAAAGTGGACTGTACATATGATGGCCGACTATTGTTGGATGTTGAACACAGACTGTACGGATGCACACCTAAGACAATCCAAAAAGAGGAAGTTTGAAGGGGAGCCCAGTGGCGAATGTTAGGTATGTTTGCTTTTGAATATGTATTTATGTTTATCTATTCCTTAAACAATCATTCCGCCTTTCCAGAGAACATTTTCACATGTTACAAACGTTGCCATATAGCAATGACATTAAAAAATAACTGTTTTTTAAATTTTCACATTTCTGTCATTTGTGAAAAAACCTGACGTGATACAAAATTTTGAAGGTCATTTTCGGAATCTGCGCAAAAAATCTATCCAGATACACCTCCTATTCATTTGAAAACAGAAAAAAGTTGAAAAATTGCAGATCAGTGTTATTGACCCTTTTTAGGCATTCTATTCTAGTGCCAGAGTGGGTAAGCTCTTTGCTAAGGGCATCATATGACAATCGGACTGGGAGACATTTTTTTTTAAAGCAAATTTTTTCCGACCCATCTTGGACGATTGTCAGAAGCCAGCACTTAGACCACTGCGCCAGCTTTCTTTTTGCAGATAGGAGAGGAAAAGTACAAAACTGATGGCTGTAATGCTGCCTTCCTTCGACGCAAAAAGGAAGATTTCACAGGCGGGTCGAAATCATGGTGGTTGATGGAATTATGACCATCCTAATGGCTAATTCTCGGTGAAAATCGGGAGGATGACATTCGTCCAGAAGGCAGGGGAAAGGGCTGAAAATCCGGAGTCTCCCGTCTAAATCCGGAGAGTTGGCACGTCTGGTACTGTATTACTCTCAGCTTCAAATTATTACTGCTATATAATAACATTATGGTGTGAAAATTAAACCCTTTTCACAAAGTTAGTATATCATAAACACAAACATACATTCACCACACAGCTACCAATGCCAAGAAAAATGAAGAAAAGAGAAACAGGAAAGAGAGAAAAAGGGGGTGTACTATTTGGTAATCCTTCTTGATAAAGTTTTTTTTTTTTTTTTTTTTTCCCTTTTTGTGGCCACATTTTGCCTTGTGCTTTGAACTTTTATACAGTATTTTTTTCACTAAATTTTATTTAAAGCACATCATTTTTTTCTTTTTTCTTTTTTTTTTTTTTACCTTTTGAACTCTTTTTTTCTTTTCTTTTTCCTTTTTTTTTCTTTTTTTCTTTTTTTCTTTTTTTTTTGTTCAAAGCACTTACAGAAGATGACTACATAACATAAAAAATAACATGAAATAAGCTTACAAGTTCTGAGTAGTTCCATGAAAAAAATAAACATATGAGAGGAAAACATTTACAAAATATCTGACAAAGTATACAAATAAGAGGCTTCAATTAAAATTCTATCACAAATAAAGTGCTTAATCTGACAAGAAAATTATTTGGTGTTATAAACATGACATAATTGATGGCAATTTTTTTTTTTTTTTAATGAAGCTGGATGTATGTACATTTTATCACAAACCATTTTCTTGGCATATGACACAGTAAGTAAAACAATGTTGATGAGGGCACATCTTGTGTATTTATACACTGCAGTTACTCCCATCCACAGTTTGTGAAATAAAGAGAGGAACACCTTCCATCGCTTTTCAAAAAAAGAAAAGCATAAGTATATAAATCAAGACAATACATATGTACAGTGTAATTACAGTATGAATAAACACTTTTCATCAGTCTTTATGTGAAAATTCTAGAATGTATATTAATCTTCCTGTATTCATCTGTCACATCAATGTTCTTCCAGTCTAAAATGAGCTGATACTTGTTTGCACTGCAATCATTTTGGAAGTAGTTGCTATGTCTTCTCCAAATTTTCTTTTTCTTTTCTACAAAAATTACTTGCATTACGATGTTTAAAATCACCGACGCCACGAGCGTGCCTCGCTGTCTTCTTCGTCTTCATCATCTGCGAGAAGCAAGATTTCCTCAAGCATTTGCTGCTGACCTTGGGCCTAAATTTAAAATAGCCAATCAATCATCTGTTGTTAGAATTACACTTCAGTTTTGTTATTGGGTATATAAATAAGTTTTGAGGGATTTCCGTTCGGTGTCTTACTTATTATTGCACCCATGTATTTTAAGATGGCAACACTGCGATATCGCAGTACGAGACGCCAGCTGTCAGAGTCAGTATACAACATTCAATTGAGGTGCGAAGACGTATTTGTTTTACTCGATAGAAAATGGCAACTTTCGCCCCGACAAAACAGCATTTGCGCGAAGTTTTAGTGCATTACTTTATTGTCAAGAAAAGAGCTGCCGACAGCTATTGCTTAATGTCAGAAATCTACGGTGAACATTCCCCATCCATAAAAACATGTGAGTATTGGTTTAGACAATTCAAAAGGAACGATTTCGATGTCAGTGATAAAGAACGTTCTGGACCACCCAAAAAAATTGCTGATGCCGAATTGGAAGATTTACTTGACGAGAATCTGTGCCAGACCCAAAAAGAACTAGTAGCAGCATTAAATGTTAGCCAACCATGCATTTCACAACGTTTAGCTGCCATGGGAATGGTGCAAAAAGAAGGGAATTGGGTTCCACATGCTTTGTGGGAACGAGACCTTGAACGTCGAAAAACCATTTGCGATTTGCTGCTTCAAAGGCAAAAAAGAAAGTTTTTTTTGCATCGTATTATTACGGCCTATGAGAAATGGATACGGTACGATAACCCTAAACGGCAGAAAGCATGGGTGAAGCCAGGTGAACCAGGTCCTTCAACGCCAAAACGCAATACCCATGGTTCAAAGGTAATGTGCATCTGGTGGGACCAGAAGGGTGTGATCCACTATGAACTGCTGAAACCGTCAGAAACTATTACTGGTGATCGGTATCGAACCCAAATAATGCGTTTAAAATGAGCTCTCATGCAAAAACCACCGGAATGGGAGAATAGACACAGCAAAGTCATCTTACAGCATGACAACGCAAGACCACATGTTTCTTTTTTTTTTTTTTTTTGATTGGAGGTTTAACGACCACCGTGAGCAACTCAATGGGCTATAAGCAGTCGCCCGTCCCTAATTTAGGGTCACTGGTTCCAGGGAAGGGAGAGAGCCAGTGCCGAAAGACAAACACAACATCCATGCCTTACCGGGATTCGAACCCGGACCCCTTCGGACGAATGATCAGAGGCCATCGCTTAGACCACTGCGCCACCGGGGCGGCGACCACATGTTTCTCGACCTGTGAAAAAGTACTTAGAAGGATCCAACTGGGTAGTTCTACCCCATCCGCCATATTCGCCAGATATTGCACCATTGGATTACCATTTGTTCCGGTCGATGCAGTCAGCCCTTTCTGGAGAACGGTTTAGTTCTTAGGAAGACATCAAAAATTGGCTGGAGAACTGGATCACTTCCAAGGAACCGGAATTCTTCCTTCGGGGCATACGTTCACTGGCCGAAAGATAGGGTAAATTTGTAGCTTCAGAGGGAGCATACTTCGATTAATATTAAAATATTGTTTCTGTTCTCCAACAACGTGTTTTGTTCACGTCAAATCCCTCAAAACTTATTTATATACCCAATATATAATCAATCACAATTTGATAAAACAAACCAAGCAATAAAATAAAAATGCACAAGAAACAATACTACCAGCAATGTTATTGTACAGAATAACAAAATATGATGCCCAAAAAATAGTACAGAAATGTCTAACGATATTAAAAACACTCAACAAACAATCCCAAAGGCGTTTAATAAATGTTAGAAACTTGAAAATGAATCACATAATTGGCACCTTTAATTATTTATCATACAATGAAAGAATCGAAATTACGGGTTTTACAGAGTTAATTTGTTTATTTGTGGTGGTCAAATTTTCGAACTAGAACTCAGATCATCATCAGGACTATGTCACTAGAATAGTTGCCATTCAGTAGGGAGTGCCCAATTGCAGTTATCACTTAATGTAGTGATCATCATCATCTTGTCAACCATCATCAAACAGGTCTTCCCAAGTTTCTTCCACGACAGTCTGTCTTGAGATAGTCACCTCCATGTCACTCCTGCATTCGCCCATCAACCATGCGGTCTTCCTCTGGGTCTTTCCCTATCTCTTGGAACCCAATATAAAATTTCTGATGTCCATTGGAGGTTTGTCCTTCCGGCAATATGTTCAGCCCATTGCCATTTCAGGGATTTTGCTCTGATCATGATGTCTTCCACTCTTGTCATTTTCCTTATCAATGAGTTCCTCTTATCTTTCCTGATTACAACAAGCATGCATTTCTCCACACTTCTTTCAGTTGTCTGCAGTCTTTGTATGTGTTATTTCGTTCCTTTGTCTCCTCCGCTCCATACGTAAGCACTGGAAGGATGCATTGATTAAAACACTTTTTTTAAAAAAAGACGAAGGCATATTGCTCTTAAAAATTGTACTATTTTTTCCAAAAGCTCTCCAACCAAGTTTTATACACCAATTAATTTCTTCAATGTGAACATCGCTTGGTATCTTCTGTCCAAAATAAATGTAGGTATCTGTTATCTCCAGTTTTTCTCCATCAATCAATACATCTTCATTTCTTGGGAAAATGTGGTAGTCCTTGTTATTTCCATCCCTTCAAGTTTCCTCTTTACTAAGTATGATTGGGAGACATTTATTTTTATTGAGTCCCAATTTACAGAGTGTCCACTTGCTTGTATATATCTGCCTAACCCTCTCTTGTTTGTGATGTTTCTAATAGCTTTCTACTTATTATATTTGCACTTTTAAGGTATTAACCTCTTGCAAAATGCGCATAGTTTACGTGCAATTCATAAATGAAAAAACCATGAGGAATAACCACTCACCATAAAGATCATGGTAACCTCCAATGGACCACACACTTCCAACACGTCATTCATCATGATGTAACTGGGCTTCCACAGGTTTACAGACTTCTTGCTTACGCTTCTTATTTTCGGGTGTGAAACATCGTTTTTTTTTTCTTTTTTTTCCTTTGCCTTATAATATGTTACTATAATGCTTGTCAATTCGATAAAATCACACACAACTCATTCATACAATTCAAGTAAAAACTATGTACATAAACCTTACATTCACAGGTGATTAAACCTTAGTCAACTCTAATTATGGAACTCCTTCTGTTTCACAACCTCTGCTACTCCCACTGCAATTGTCACACCCATTCAGCCCCGCACATCCAATCCTCTAGTACTTTCGACAGGTCCCTGTCATCTTCAGGAGGCAGGTGTGTCTCATCCGCCCACCACAGCTCAAGTGAGCAGAGCCATCGAGGCATGGGCTCCAGTCGCTATCTCTGAATCGTTGTGTCTCTGGCGCCATCTATTGTCCCTGCTGCTCTTTTTTCCCTCTTTCTTTTTATGCTGCTGTTCAATTTTTATTAGGGCTTTCCATTGTTCGTTTAGGTTATTTGGCTCATTAATGTTGCATAATCTTTATCTGTTTTTTTCAATTAACACTGATTCTGCAATTCTTAACTGCTTTTCGTTTTTACAGCTCTTAATAATTTTAATATCTTCAAACCTTGGACATTTTTGATTTTCCATACAGTATTGGGTCAGTGCTGTCTTAGCCTCTTTTTTATTCCAATTATTAATATGCTGGTTCAATCTATACTTTAATTTATTCTTGGTGCTGCCTATATATGACACAGGTGGTTGCTGGTTTATTGGGTTTCATAAATTCCTGCTCTATCTAATTGGCTAATTTTTTCATTTTTAATCACTAAATTTTTTACAGTAAGTACCTGATTTCCTACCTGTATGCCATACTTGCCACAAACTTTATTAATTTCTGCTGAAACATTTTCTATATATGGTATTGCTCCCACATATTTTACAAGTTTTTTATCAGTCTTGACCTTATTGTAACCTTGAGTTACTTCATAAATCCATTTTTTTAATACCTGTTTAGGGTATCCAAAAGCATATGCAATTTTTTCAATATATTCAATTTCTTCCTTTCTATACTGTTCAATTGATGAATGTGTTAAACTTCTTTTAATTAGTGTTTTAACACTATTTCTTTTATGTGTTAATGGATGTGATGACTGAAATGGTATAAGTACTGGGATATATGAAGATTTTCTATGCACTCTGAATTGTAAATTCTCCTCTGTTTTAATAATCAAAACGTCCAAAAATGCCAAAGTATTGTCATGTTCTTGTTCTACTGTCAGTTCTATAGATGGATAAATTTCACTATACTTTTTTGTCAAGTCCTCAAGTTCATCATTTTTTAGCCTGGATAACAGAAAAATGTCATCAACATATCTGCAGTATATCAGTGGTGGATCCTCGAGTTTACTTATTATTTTTTCCTCAATGTCACTCATTATAATTTCAGCAAATAAAGTTGACAGTGGTGACCCCATAGGTCCACCATGATTTTGTTTGTACATCTTGTTGTTAAACTTAAAAATGTTATTTTCATATATGTACAATAAAATTTCTCTTAACTCCTCTATTTGTATTGCATTCATTGTCTGTAGCACATACAATTTTTCAATAATTATTTCTATTGCCTGAGGTACTGGTGTGCTAGGAAAAAGAGCTCTCACATCCATACTAGCCATATGATATTCACTTAAATCTTGTTTAATTACTTTAATTTTCTCAATAAATTCGTATGTATTCTTCACAGTGAACCTTGTCTTCATGAACACAGGTGCCAAAAATGTCCAAGGTTTGAAGATATTAAAATTATTAAGAGCTGTAAAAACGAAAAGCAGTTAAGAATTGCAGAATCAGTGTTAATTGAAAAAAACAGATCAAGATTATGCAACATTAATGAGCCAAATAACCTAAACGAACAATGGAAAGCCCTAATAAAAATTGAACAGCAGCATAAAAAGAAAGAGGGAAAAAAGAGCAGCAGGGACAATAGATGGCGCCAGAGACAACGATTCAGAGATAGCGACTGGAGCCCATGCCTCGATGGCTCTGCTCACTTGAGCTGTGGTGGGCGGATGAGACACACCTGCCTCCTGAAGATGACAGGGACCTGTCGAAAGTACTAGAGGATTGGATGTGCGGGGCTGAATGGGTGTGACAATTGCAGTGGGAGTAGCAGAGGTTGTGAAACAGAAGGAGGAGTTCCATAATTAGAGTTGACTAAGGTTTAATCACCTGTGAATGTAAGGTTTATGTACATAGTTTTTACTTGAATTGTATGAATGAGTTGTGTGTGATTTTATCGAATTGACAAGCATTATAGTAACATATTATAAGGCAAAGGAAAAAAAAAGAGAGAAAAAAACGATGTTTCACACCCGAAAATAAGAAGCGTAAGCAAGAAGTCTGTAAACCTGTGGAAGCCCAGTTACATCACGATGAATGACGTGTTGGAAGTGTGTGGTCCATTGGAGGTTACCATGATCTTTATGGTGAGTGGTTATTCCTCATGGTTTTTTCAGCTTTCTACTTGATAAAAATAACCACCTGCCAAGAAGTACCATCCACAGGACAACTGTGGTTAAGTACTCCTGATTAGTCCTGATGACAAACTTGGTTCTAGTTTGAAAATTTGACCACCATAATTTCAATTCTTTCACCATAAGGTAAAAAACAAACTTCACACAAGTGTTGAATAACATTCAAGGAGGTGTATATACAAAATCTGCACACATTTTCTTGATATATTCTTCTTGGTATGATTGATGCCTACCATACTTAACTTGAATTATATTCTACTTATTTCCTATTTAAGTCCCCATAAATTTATGCAACTCACCTTTGTCTTTCCATGCTTGCCTAGAAATTATTTTGGGTGCTTTTCTTGTAAGCATTGAAAGCATGTGGAAAAGTAAAATATTGCTATCTGCCCATCTTCTTTTGCAAGGTGGTAGTTAGCTTGGGGCCTACATTTATCTAAGTACATACCAGACTAGTTGACCAGCTGGTTTGATAGCCCTCTCCTTCAGGCACTGTATCCAACAACCAGCCAACTACTGTACTCCACACAACGAAAAAGGAGAGATAGGCCACTGGGTGAAAGGTCAGTTTTACATGCTTTTCTTAAACTTCAGCATAAGGGCCATTTTCTAGTTTGAGCACCTAATCACCCTTTTGCAGATCCATTTAATGCACTGAAACAAAATTTTCTCACTCAACCATTCTTAAATTACATATGGGTCATTCCACGCGAAATCGTCAGATTTTGACCAACACATCTCCGATTCTTACGATTTTTTTTTAATGGATAGCTACTTCTAACTTATAAAAACCCTGAAAGTTTCAATTTTTTATTTCCGATAGGTTAGAAGATATAATTTTTTGAATTTTGGTGCATGGCGGACATTTTGCATAAAAACGCAAATATCTCCATTATGTAGAGTAAAAAGAAATACATAAATCATCATCCTTTCTTAATTTTTATCAAGGAATCCATTGGTGCAATGCACACGTTTCTATCTGCTTTAGTTTTTGAGTTATGAGCAATGAGAGAGCCTTTCTTCAATGCTTAAAAAGGCAATGTAGTACAGCACTTAGACAGCTGCAGTTATTATTCTTTGCAAAGAAAGGTTTAATCTATCAAATGAAGAAAAAAAAACAAACCTTGGGCTTTTGCCTGAGTGCTGAGAAAATAATTTTTAAACATGGTGCATGGCCAGTGCATTGTCACAGTGCAATCGGTGAAGCACGCTGCGTCGTGGCCACGGCTGTGCAGAGACTTGGTACAGGAAGAAGAACTGCATTCCTCCCGCACGCAAGAAGCGATCCTACCCATCACCTCCATTGCATGGACGCATGTATTGTTGAACTCACGTTTTGAAGGAAAGGAATTCTTTATTTTAAAAAAAAGCACGATTAGTTCATGAACGATGTTTATATTTCGATGTCTCACAAACGCTGTGATCAACTTCCATGTCAGTTTTTGAATCAAATCAGACAAGAGGAAGTTGAGCAGCTTCCATGGAATGCACCCCCACCCCCACCCCCATAACGAATTTGGCCATTGTCATAAAATTTAATATCTACAGGTTTTACAGCGTTCACGAGATTTTCCAGCGTTTTGTGTCATATCTGAATCATTTCTTGAAATTGATGCAAAATCAAAAAATCAAAATGGGGGGATTGGGGGGGGGCTGTTGATTGCTGCCAATGCTTTCGCTCTAGACGAGAGATCGTGGTGAAATTTCTTCGGCTAATTTTAGGAATAGTCTATTTTTTTAATCAGCTTTCTTTTTTTATTCTGGCAAGTATGTGTGTGTATACATGGATAAAAGTTCTGTCGTGCTTAGTTTTCAGATTTATCATGCCGGCAATGAAATGAAGCCTCTCCTTTTTCGATGTTGTTTGTAGAGGGTTACTGCAAATGACCTGACGCTCCTGACCTTTTGCGCACTTCGTCTGTACAACATCCCGCAAATTTATTGCTCCTCGTAAAGATATCCTTAAGTATAAACTTCCCGCCCCTGTGGCTCAGTGGTCTAAGTGATGACTTGTGAATATGATCATTCGTCCAAATCGGGTCCGGATTTGAATCCCGGTGAGGCATGGAGGTTGCGTTTGTCTTACGGCGCTGGCGCTCTCCCTTCCCTGGAACCAGTGGCCTCAAATTAGGTACGGGCAACTGCTTATAGCCCACTAGTTGCTCGCGGTGGTCGTTAAACCTCCAATAAAAAAAAATTTATAAACCTGCCATTCGCCGCAGGATGAAAAATGTTGACAAAAAAGTGTTAGGAAGATTTTATATGCGCACGCAAAATCCCCGATTATTTTCTGCGAAGGTAATATACTTTTCCTGTAGCGTGGAAACTAAACCAATCAGTTCTAAACTTTTGGCTTTTGAAAGTTTATGAATTGTAGCCTCTCAAATAAAAAAGCAAAATGGCATTCCACATGGCTGTTAGTTTTTGTACTTATGGGAGGGAAATGGAGGGGGAGGGGTCCTCTGATGACAGGTTACAAACTGTACTTCATAAATAGCCTTATCGAGAGAGAGAGAGAGAGAGAGAGAGAGAGAGAGAGAGAGAGAGAGAGAGAGAGAGAGAGAGAGATTTCTGTCAAACACTTCAAAGTGTTTAAATCCTCCCCCTTCCTTAATTGGCCCACCCAGTTCTGAGCAACTAGCATCGCCACTGCCCTGCGTTTGTTAACTTATTTGTCTTTATGGTATGACGTTTTCTGTTCGCCACAGATGTGGAACTGTTTATTTTTCTTAGAGACGATTTACTCTTTTTATTCGTGCTATGGCCGACACTCTTGCTTCTAGTTTTTGGTTTTTTTCCCTCTCTCTCTTTTTTAAGACAGGATAGCCCAAGATCTCGAATCCCTCAGATCCTAATTTGCGTCCTCTGGCAAACAGAGAACGAATTTCTAAGAGAGAGCACCGCAATGGAAAAGCTCCGTAGTGTATTTCCTCAGATCTCTTTTATTCTCTTGCGATTTGAAAGTTGCTGCCTAGTTTTTCATCGTCTTTGTGCATTGTTACTGTGGCGTAATGCAACAAAAAAAAAAAAAAAAAAAACTAATTCTTAATTCAAGAGACAATTAAAGTAACTTGTCAATATGAGGACGATAACTGTGTTGCTACTGATAAAGAAAACAAAAGCTCATAAAACAGAGCGGACAAATTACGATCACTAAATAGTAACAAGAGTCCAAATACTTGTTTTTCATAAATTCGTATTCAATAATTGTAATACGTTGGGTATTACATTAACGAAAATGTACTCATACATTCGAGGTCTGTTAATGTTTCTCATTATTTCTAAATTTATTGGCATGATTAATCAAAAATAATAATAACGGAAATAAATCCAATTGCTACCACTCTGACACCGGGATGTAATTATAGGAGGCATAAAATTTTTCGTTGAGTGTAACTGTCAAACTGTATTTTCCTATTTTTGGGCTACACCACGAACAGTTAACCTGTGTTTTTCTTATTTTAGGGTGCTGTGGTGAGTTTTGTTTCACATGAGCTTTTGAGAGTTTCGTGAGCTCCCACCTGATGCGTAATCTTTAAATAAGCAACTGAAATAAAAAATAAATAAATAAAAAACAGGCAAGATGGCAACTGCGAGATATACTCATTCATTTAAATACCAGAAAATAATCGATAAAATTTTTTCTAACCCGACGCTGAGCTTTGCTAATGTCATCATCTGTGATCGTCAAGTATCTGACGTTAACTAAAACGCAGTATATATCTCCTCTACCTCGCAAGAATAGGCACCGAGATATATATCCGCGATTTCTTTATTTCTCAAGCTGTCATTCCTAGATCATTTTCTCTTACAGCAGGCGTATTCCTGAAATAAAACTATTTCATGTCTAAAAATTCTGTTGGATATTGCGTGAGCTGTAGAAATCATTAATCAATATTCCAAAAACTGTTTTCAATGCCAATTGCATAACTTATAAGCGTCAGTACTGTATATCGTTGAGCTATACGAAGAGGAAAAAGTTTATATTAGTTCTCGTCTTTGATTGGTAAGAATACCAATATATTTCAGACGTCTGTTGCATAATTTTTATGCGTTATCTGTGTGTAACCATTTACACGGTATAGCTCATATTGGTAAGATGTACGGAGAAAACGGTTTATATTAGTTTTACTCGTCGTCGAATGGCTAAGAATGTGGTGGATAGCATCTGACGATTTGGCGTGAAATGACCTTTTAGTAATATTTTAGTTACATTATTTGAAATGCCTTTAAACATAACATTAATTCACTATCCCTCCTCCTCCAAGCATCACAGCAAATTATCCTGTGATCTGACCAACGCGTGCAATGGTATCTTGATCTGCCGACCGTCCGAAGGCCAACATCCACTGCTGCCTGCCAACGCCATTAGCAGCGCGCGGTTTCACAGCTTGGCAAAATATGAGCTGTGCACCATATTTAAAAATTATTTTCTCAGCGTGCACGCGAAGGCCCAAGGTTTTTTTTTTCCTTCAATTGTTAGACGAAACTTTTCTTTAAAAATGAAAAACAATTGCGATCTTCTGAGTGCTGTACTACATTGCTTTTTTATGTTTTGAAAAAAGGCTCTCCCGTTGCATGCAACTCAAAAACTAAAGAAGATAGAAATTCGTGGAACGCACCAACTGATTCCTTGGGGGAAATTACGAAGGAGTGGTGATTTCGGTACTTTTTTTTTTTTATGCAAACAATGGAGCTATTTGCGTTTTTACGCGATTAAGGCCCACCGTGCACCAGAATTCGAAAATTAATATCTTCTAATCTATGGGAAATAAAAAAATGAAACTTTCAGGATTTTCATACCTTGGGGTGATCTATTCATGAAAAAAAAAAAAAAAAAATTGTAAGAATCGGAGATGGTGTGGTGGATAGCATCTGACAATTTGGCGTGGAATAATTCATATTCCTTATCAACAGTACTGAGCATCCTTTCAGTACTTGTACTGCTATGAGGGACTACTTAAACTATTGTTTAATGCTTCTTATTTAGATTCCCTACTCTCCACAAAAGCAATCGTGTTACACTTCCACTTCATCAGTTCTTCCATAAGTAATAACACTTCTGAAATTTTCAAACTGGAAGGTTTAAATAAATATTGAACAGACGCAAATGAAGCATTTTGCCTTACGCAACATCCACTACTAAAAGCATAATTAAGAAATCCATCATTCCAATATAGTGGCAACCTGCTTTGTAAATTCCTTTTATGTCAGAAACCACCAAATCATTCAGATGTTGTGCTGTATTTAATTATAGCTTTGCCATTGGCTTTTAACTCAATGTCGAAGCTATGATTTTCTTCATGAACCTTACATCTGTATGAAACATTACTTTTCCAGGAAATGTTGATGAATTTGAAATTTATTTGCCTGTGTATTGCCACTTCCATCAGTTGCCTACAGCATTTTTTTTTTCTATTTTGAAAAATGAGATACATTAATTTATTCATTGTACCAACAGCCATATGTTTGAATTTGTGCTACAGTTTTAGTTCTTCCACTAAATCTATGCTGTGGTTTTAGTATCCCACATCTGGAAACACAGCTTAGCACATGTACCCTCATCATTAAAAAATTCCTTACCTGTTTAGGATTTTACATTTCTGTTATTTTGTTAGTCTTCAGCATGTCTCAATTAAAAATGGTTCACAATATCACACTTACAAATGCTGCAGTACATGCAAAACATTGAAATTTCACAGTGACGGAAAAAAAATCTGGTCTCTAGAACCCCCCCCTTTTTTTTAAATTTGACACAGTAGTAATTAAAACTATGCTTCAAACCACTAAATATGGAAATAATTAAATAGAAAATGATTGGGGGGGGGGTTACTATTCTATGGTATGGAAAGATAAAGCAAGGAGTAATTCCTTCTATAGCCTGTCACAAGTCATGAGACTACAACCAACATGGGAGAAAAACTGGTAGAACATCAGTGGTCCAGGGTATACTTGTGCATGGTTGAAACATACATGTTGCAGTTTGTAAACCTAAATATATACAGGGTGGTTAAAAAGTTACTTTGCCGATTGAACAAGCTCCAGGGGATGGCTACAATAGCTAGATGGAATGGAAATGCAGAATATAGATGCTATGCAGCATGCACTCATGATGTGCAAATGAAATATCATGCAAGCTGTCATGGTTACTGATTTGCAGAATGTTTGAATGGCAATATACTACTTTTGTTAAAGTCACTGTAACAAGCACCACGACAAACTGCAAATGGCATTGAAATGGTGTCACTAGACCGAAAAGTGAATGAGGTGTCGTCAAAAAATAAAGGACAGCACGAGAAGTACAGAATTAGCAAGACAAACGGCACTGCGTTTGGATGTGCACGAAATGATGTCAGTATGCAGCGATAAACGAAGGTGATGATGTCACTTGAAACTGTTTAAATGCGGCATGCTACTGACAACCACAAACACTTGAGATACCACTCTCGGGAAAGCTACGGGGTGAACTCTTGAAATATTATTACCTGAATGGTTGCAAAGCTGCAGCTGTGTTGCGTGTCTTGGGCAAAAATCATAATTTATATTGGAGTCAGTGCTCTACTCAAGCTGTCTGTGACTTGATCCACAAGTTTAAAGATACAGACAGGATGCACATGTCAAAGATCTTGTTTTGGACAACCTCCAACTCCCACGGAAGCTGTAGCTGAAATCCACCCCACCATCCATGAAGATTCAGGAGCACATACAAGAGGTGTTGCACGGACACTGGGCATACCCAAGAGTACCACGATAAAGTATCTCCGATCAATTCGGTAGCAATTCCATTGTGTGCACATGTTACAAGACTGAGAACACTGTTTGGATTTCACAAATGAATTTCTAATATGGTACGATGATGACAGCTGGCCACTTGAAGTGCATTTTACCTTAACAGGGCGAGTGAACTTAAAAAACTGTGAGCACTGGTCGGACACCAACCCACATGAGGTTATACCTGTTAATGTACAAGAACAGAAAGTGACCGTATGGTGTGGAGTGACCAGTGATTTTGTTTTGAGGCCTTATATTTTCAAGTCATCCCATGAGGACTATAGACATGCAATGTAACAGGCACCCACTATGCCACATTGCTGACACAAACTATGCCATTCAGCATCTGCAACAACGGTATGAACGAAGAATTATTTGGTGCAAGATGGTGCCCTACCCCCCCACACACACACACACATGTTACCACTAGCATGAAAGGCATGTTGCAACAGCATTTTTTTGACTGAATCCTACCTGATCACTTTCCTTTCCCATGGCCTGCACATTCCCCTGATTCAACTCTGATGGATTTCTGGTTCTGGGATCATCTAAGTCCAAAGTGTACAGAGACCACCCTCTTACATTAAGTGAATTGAAAGAAACCATACAATGCACCATTTCAGACTTGTTACTGAACACGCTACATGCTGCTGTAATGTATGTGGTCAGCTGTATGCAGTGTGTCATTGTTGCTGATGGTGGACACACTAAGCATTTGTAATTATCAGTAAAACATCGAAAAACAGTTTGTTATTTCTTTGCTGTTTTCTTTTGTTTGTTCCTTCTCACATTCAAACAGGCTTTTCTAAGCTATCCTTAGGTTAAACTGTACTGTTTCTTGTGCTAATTCTAGACTTCACATGCCGTCTCTACATTTGATGATATCTTGTTAACTTTTCAGTCTAGTGATACCATTTCAAAGCCATTCATTGCTTTTCATAGTGCTTGTTAGTGAAGTTGAATTTTCTTGACGTCGCACTCGGAAGAAATAGGACATCCAGCTTCGATTTTGACATTTATTACAAACCAAAATCAGTACCAAACCTTGTCTCTCCTGATTCGCACTGCCCAAGAGTACAAACTTTCTGCATTTAGAAAATAGTTCTACAGAGTGCATAATGTATGCAAATTCGACTATCCAAATAATAAGGAAACTGATAATATTTATAGCAAAGCTCAAAAGGCTGAATATAAGAAGGATGACACAGACAGAATACATAGAACCGTAAGAAGTCATATAATGTCAGCAATACAAAATCACCTAATATGACAATGAGATAAGCAGGATCCAGCGCATGTCCCAGGCTTTACATATTCGTTAAAGAATTTATTACGTAAATACAACATGTTAATAGCAATGAAGTCCTCAACCCTGTTATCACATATAATATCAAGCGCAAGGAAAGACAGGGTGAAAAAGAAAAAGGCAGGTGGTTGTGTACACTATACCGTTGGTATATCCTGACAACACAGAAAAGATATATATATTGGAATGATGAAGGGATCCTTGGACACTAGATGTAAAGAACATGTGCAAAGTGTCAACCAGAACATGCAGAATACAGCTCTCACAAGAGAAGTCAGCTGCTCCTGAATGAAAATAGTATTAGAAGAATTGCTCCTTACATGAACCAGGGAAACAGTCAAAATTCTCTCCAGCAAACTAACCTGCAATTATAGGGGCTCTACTGAACTACCAATGATGTTTGGCATGCATTATTAAAAGATGGAAACACATCGTGGTGCACCATATAATTTACGCGATAGAAATTCATGTAATATGCTCGTGATGTCACCCACGTTATTTTAAAAATAATCATCCTTGTTGTTCCAATTCTCTGCATTTTTATGCCTTGAAAAAGCCTCCCAGAGGAGTGCAAAAGCATGGTGAATCTTTGTTCTTATTACACCACCAAAATAAATGGATTTAATAGGCTATGTGCATTTCTTGACTATTGAATTTTATACTTCGTAATCATCTCGTAGTTTAAATTGCAAAATTACGATCAAACTTATGAGTTGAAGATTTGAATTTTGCACCTAACTTTCTTTTGGTGTACTGAATAATTGTTACTTGCATATACAAAAAGGGGAAATACAATAATGAGTTGTCAGTTCCAACAGATGGTGATGGCACTTGAACAAACAACATTATCCAGAAGCTGCTGGATATGTGTTATTTAGAAAGCCCATGGTCCACTTTTTTCCAACAAATTATGTATCTCTGGCTGTTTTCGGCTTTTCCACGGACTTTCAGTTGACATCAACATAGCCAATCAGAAGTAAAAGTTCTAGGCACTACATCATAACTACTGGATTTCATGCAGCCAGTTAGAAAAAATAAGTACTTTTAAGTACCTTTTCGAATTTGTCAAAAATTAGGGACTTTAAGCCCCTTAAAAAAATAAGTATTTTTTAAAGGATTTATAAGGACCATGGGAACCCTACATCACTGTATTTTTCAAATAACCACAAACATCCTATAACTACATTTTTTTTTAGCAAAAATAGTTTTTAACATTTTTAAGGACTATTATGATTATAGCAACATATATAATCACAGTAGCAGAATGTAGACGTACACGTGTACGTTATACGCAGATACTTTCCAAATTATTAGCAGATTTTGCAGAGTTTTTGCTGGTAAATAAAAAAAAAATTTATTTACAGCAATTAAAACACTTACTCAAGGCTTCACTCCAATTAATATTTTTAATTCTATTTTAATCTGAAGAACTTTTTAGTTATTTTTCATATCTTCTGAGTTCTTTTGTTTTTACACTTTTCTGGCCTTCAGATTTTATCAAGGCCTGTTACCAACGTATAGGAACTGAAGCAAAAGTTTCCTTTTTACATATTTAAATTTTATTGCCAGGTTCTTGCAGTTGCCAGTTGTTAAATTAAAGTAATTTCTTTATGCATTTTGTAAGTCTACTATTTTTGAATTAAGTTGCTGAAAATGCTATTTATAATTTTTAAGGTTCATTAATGGAACTGTTTTTCTAGATATAAAAACTTTCTTTAATTAGTCTCTTGTTTTTATGAGGTTCATAGTTCATTATTTTAATATTTGGCCCTAAAGGTCTATTTCGCACACATTCAGTTGTTTTATCCTCACTGAAATCTATTATGTTCTAATAATTATTTATTGTTTTATTAATTTTTTCTTTAAATTATCTTATTTTACTGTTAGCGTGTGTGTGATTCAATTTTTTTTTTTTATTGGAGGTTTAATTATCACTGAGCAACTCAATGGGCTGTAAGCAGTCGCCCGTCTCTAATTTAGGGCCACTGGTTTCAGGGAAGAGACAGAGCCGGTGATGTAAGACAAACACAACATCCATGCCTAACTGGGTTTCGAACCCGGACTACTTTCAGACGAATGATCTGAAGCCCGCACATAGACCACTGCGCCACCGGGGCGGCATCAGGGGTTTGCAGCAAGTTTTCTGTTTCAATGGCTGTGTACGCAGATACATTTTATTTTTATACAACTCTGTATATAATATACATTGCTTAGACCACTGCACCACCGCAGCGATGGCGCAGTGGTCTAAACGATGGCTTATGACCATTTGTCCGTGAAGGGTCTGGGTTTGAATCCCGGTGAGGCATGGATGTTGTGTTTGTCTCACGGCACTGGCTCTCTCCCTTCCCTGGAACCAGTGGCCCTAAATTAGGGATAGGTGACTGCGTACAGCCCATCGAGTTGCTTACGGTGGTAGTTAAACCTTTGATAAAAAAAAATTCTTTCAGATTCTTGGAAGTTTTTTGATAAACAAGTCAAAGTACTGCATGTACATTTTAAGGATTCTCCAAAACACCAATTACTTTGCTGCTTCTTTACTTGATTACGAATATGTATAAAAATAAGTTTTGAGACATGTCCCGTTCGGTGTCATACTTATTACTGCTTGCATGTATTTTAAGTTGGCAACACTGCAATATCGCAGTACGAGACGCCAGCTGTCAGAGTCAATTGACGACGTTCGATTGAGGTGCGAAGACGTATTTGTTTTACTCGATAGAAAATGGCAACTTTCGTCCCGACAAAACAGCATTTGCGCGAAGTGTTAGTGCATTATTTAATTGTCAAGAAAAGTGCTGCCAACAGCTATTGCTTAATGTCAGAAATCTATGGTGAACATTCCCCATCTATAAAAACATGTAAGTATTGGTTTAGACGATTCAAAAGGAACGATTTCGATGTCAGTGATAAAGAACGTTCTGGACCACCCCAAAAAAATTACTGACACTGAATTGGAAGCTTTACTCGATAAGGATCTGTGCCAGACCCAAAAAGAACTAGCCGCAGCATTAAATGCTAGTCAACCATGCATTTCACAATGTTTAGCTGTCATGGGAATGGTGCAAAAAGAAGGGAATTGGGTTCCACATGCTTTGCGGGAAAGAGACCTTGAACGTCTAAAAACTATTTACGAATTGCTGCTTCAAAGCCAAAAAAGAAAGTTTTTTTTTTTGCATCGTATTATTACTGCTGACGAGAAATGGATATGGTACGATAACCCTAAACGGCAGAAAGCATGGGTGAAGCCAGATGAACCAGGTCCTTCAACGCCAAAACGCAATATCCATGGTTCAAATGTAATGCTGTGTATCTGGTGAGACCAGAAGGGTGTGATCCACTATGAACTGCTGAAACCGTCAGAAACTATTACTGGTGATTGGTATCGAACCCAATTAATGCGTTTAAAATTAGCTCTCACGCAAAAACGGCAGGAATGGGAGAATAGACACAACAAAGTCATCTTACAGCATGACAACGCAAGACTACATGTTTCTCGACCTGTGAAAAAGTACTTAGAAGGATCCAACTGGGAAGTTCTACCCCACCTGCCATATTCGCCAGATACTGCGCCATCGGATTACCATTTGTTCCGGTCGATGCAGTCAGCACTTTCTGGAGAACGGTTTAGTTCTAATGAAGACATCAAAAATTGGCTGGAGAACTGGATCACTTCCAAGGAACCGGAATTCTTCCTTCGGGGCATACGTTCACTGGCCGAAAGATGGGGTAAAGTTGTAGCTTCAGAGGGAGCATACTTTGATTAATATTAAAATATTGTTTCTGTTCAACAACTTGTTTTGTTCACCTCAAATCCCTCAAAACTTATTTATATACCCAATATAATGCAAAACACACACACACACACACACACACACACACACACACACACACACACACACACACACACACACACACACACACACACACACACACATATCTATCTTTATATAGCAAAAGCAAATAATGTGAAACAACAGAAACCAAAAGCAATAATGTGAAACAACAGAAACCAGTTTTGCCCTAAATATATATATTTTTATATATGTATAGCTGAATATTCAAAACAAAAATTTTCGAAAATAAACCTGATATTTTACGTTATGTATAAAAAAAAAATAACAGCACATTGCCAGGCCACAGAAGTCGTGCGCGACTTATCCCCCAGGCCATCTGCGTTACAACACTGGCACTGTGTTGCCTAGCAACCTAATAATTCAAAACAGGAAGAAGTTGCGTCACCTAACGGAAGTAATACAAAACAAAAACCGAAACCCATTAACAAGTTAAAGTCGCTGGCGCCATCATGGCCCCTTACAACGATTTTTTTGCTGGCGCCTGCTGGCAGCGAGAGTGTTAAATAAAGTAAGGGAGTATTTTTGCATTGTATAAAATTCATTAGCTTTTTACTGTAACATCTCTCCATCTTGACATTGCTTTGGTGAACTACGAACTACAAGTGCTAGAAATGTTTTGAAAGATGAGCTACAACATTTACATAAGTAGGCTTATCATTTTTTGTTGTTTAATTATAAGTTGATTGCCAAAACACATTTCAACGTGACTTTTTAAATTCTCATTGGTCCAGCAAATTTTACCAAATTTATTCACATTCAACATTTTGACCCCACTGTAAATAATTTCTAAATGAAACATTCCAATCCCACCAGAACCTTTCATCTTGGTTGATTTAAACCACGCCTCAATCCTTGAAAAAGAAATCAACACCTCTTCTTAATTTGTCAAGCCTTATAACAATCTAAAGACTCCAAAACTTGTTCATGCTATTTTGTTTGAAGATTGCAAATACACAATATAACTACTGCACAATTTCCAATCTAAGTATCACCAAAGGCCAAACCAGCCTGTTTTTTGACTCTTCTTTATATCAAAATAAATTTAACATGATGAAATTTTCATGACATTATCCAGTCTCAGTGATGTTTATCACACACATGAAGTTTTAAATTGTTATTTTTTGGCGAAAATGTCCCACTTACTGTGTACATTTATGCACTCCGAGGCCTAATCTCTTCATACTTTTTTTTTTTTGTTGGGGGATTTACGATCAACGTGAACAACTCAGTGGGTTATAAGCAGTCACCTGTCCCTAATTTAGGGCCACTGCTTCCAGGGACGGGAGAGAGCCAGGGCCGTAAGACAAATACAACATCCATGCCTCACCGGGATTCGAACCCAGACCCATCTCGGACGAATGGTCAGTAGCCAGCGCTTAGACCACTGCATCACCAGGGCGGCGGCCTCTTTATACTTACCTGGTGACTTTGTGGTAGTTTCTCATGTAGCTGTATTTGAGAATTCTTTGTATTCCAAACTTTTATCTCTCTCTCTCACGCACGCACGCACGCACACGCACGCACACACACACACACACACACACACACACACACACACACACACACACACACACACACACACACACACACACACACACACACACACACACACACACAATTCCAATTTGAAGTCATACACAGCCCAAAATGCAATGCGAGTCAAGAAAATCGATTTTACAAAACAAAAGACACTCACATATGCACCCAGCACCTAAAAGTCATCTACAGAACATAAAAAGCCCACCCACATGTCACAAGGGTACAGAATCAGCACAGTATCTAATTAAAAAATTTCAGTGAATTAATTATCATAAAAAGATTTGATTGACTTACATCATCTTCTGGATTAATTACTTCAGGATCTAAATGAGGATGGTCAACAGCCTGCTCAATTTGATTGGATGACGACTCTTGGTACCACATCATACTCAAAATATGGTTATTTAGTTTTGTACCAATAGAAACAGCCTAAAACAGAAAATAGCACCATTGTGTTATTACCTTGTATTATTCTAGGTAACATTAAAATGCATGAATTTAGGGAAAGGGGGACAACATAATACTTATATTACAGTCACAAAAGTCAATATTTTGAGAGAGAGGGGGGGAGAGGGGGTCAAATTCTTGGCTTGAGCATAGAGGGATTAACATTACATGCATACACACCACGCAGCTGTTTTGCTACAATTTGTGTTAGATTATGTACACCCACCAAGTTTCATTCTTTCACAATTTTTCCTCTCAGGCACTGAAATGTGAATGAGAAAAAGATTTTTTCAAGACCACACTGTTCTGATGTGAACTCACCCTGCCACTTGTCTTATAAGCTTTGGGAAGAATGTACAGTGGTAAAATTTATGTAGAGTCAACCAATAGGGCGTGGACTGCCTTTGACATCACAGTACAACAATATAAGTACATGGTACTCAAGATTTCTTTTGCAATGGTACTGCATAAGAAAATCTCAGTTTTTCAGCTGTCAAGAAAAAGCCTATGCTATTTTAGTTTTCTTGAACAAAAAAAAAAAAATTCCGTCAACACTGAAATATAAATTACACTGACATAACAGAAGGTACAAACTCATTTTCATACAGACTATTTAGAGTTTTACTTACCATTTAGTAGATATGAGCGATTCGTTTTATGAAAAAACAGTAGTTACACTTTCACAATGTTTGTACCTCATTTTTTAAAAAAGTCCTTAATACGATTCCAAGCCAGAATCTAAACATTCAGTGCACAAGCACATGTTCTCCATCTGAGAATGTAAACTTAAAGGCATAAGCAGTTCAACGAAGAGAGGACAACGCACAATGAAAATCAAAGAGAAAACAGCCCTGCAGGATTGGGTCAACACTTTGCTACAAAACTTCAATGAGGGGATACAAAAACTTGCGACTGTATGTGACAAATGCCTCAACATAGGAGGCGATTATTTGAGAAGTAACTTATGGCATGTATAAACTTGTGCCAATAAAGTAATATTACTCACACAAAAATTCTTTCATTCACACAGGGTTTGTACACATTTACAGAAAATAAATTCCACTACTTTTCCAGGAGCTTAAATTTTTGTTACAACCATAGTGCTTTGTTTTATATTTTGCATATTAGGGTGAAATTTATTATGCATTTAGAATTCTTATAAAGTCCTAAGGGTTCTACTGTTATATATACATGATTGCATCAGAATAATATGACCACCACCGGAATCACACTGTACCCGCCCAAGCGCTTAACTGAGTGCATGCAACAAGGTCAGCCACACGGAGATATAAGCAGCCAACCAGGACAAATGAGCCATAGTGCATTATGCGAGCACAATAGGCAGAAATGGCATTCTGACAGACATACAAAAAGGAACAATCATCAGCTACCAAGCCAGGGGTGGAAGCATCTCGGAAACAGACTTTTTGGGCTGTTTGCAAGGTACTGTAGTTAGGGTGTACCAAGAATGTACCGCTGGCACACCAAGTACCTCCCGACGTCAGAACTGTGGAGCCCCAAAGGCCATCAATCCCGGGACCAGAACGTCGCCTCCGTCGACTAATAAAGGGCAACCAATGCACAACAGTGGAGCAATTGACCATGCAAATGAACACTGGTGCGTCCAGGTACGTGTCCCCGATAACAATGGAGCCAACCCTGTTACGCATGGGTCTCCAGAGTCAACGCTACGTCAAAGTGCGCATGTTAACCCAGGTACATCAACGACAACACCTTGCAGTTTGTATGGGACTACCGTCATTGGACAGTGGGAGTGTGGAAAAAAGTTGCCTTTTCTGACAAATTGTGGTTTCTACTCCACAGAAGTGATGAATACGGCCATTAGACACGCGAGAACCAACACCCCGGCACGCCTGTCAGTCATGTACAGGCCAGCAGTGGCAGTGTGCATGTCTGGGGGATGTTTTCCTGGTATGACCTGGAACTGTTGGTACCACTGGACAGGTCCCTTAATGCCAATGGCTACCTGTTCATCCACGTTGAACACATGCATCCCTTCATGTTGAACGTTTAAGACGGTGGTGACGGCCTCTACCAACGGGACAATGTGCCCTGCCGTTTCGTTAGGGGTGCACGACTGATTCTAGGAACAAGACAGCAATGTCTCTGTTCTCCCTTGGTCCAAGAAATTGCCAGTCCTCAATCCCATAGAGCACTTATGGGACTATTTGGATTGAAAGGTTTGATGTGCCAACCCACAACCATGCCTCCAGGACTTCTGTGCTCTAATGTGGTCTAAATGGGCATGTGTGCCTCAGGCAAACGTCCAGGGCCTCATTGTATCCATGCCATGTTGACTCCTTGCTGTCATCTGGGCAAAGGGTGGTTATTCCCATTATTAGGTAGATGGTCATATTTTCATAAAACCACATTGGGGCGCTCCATGGGAACAATGGCACACATAACAGCAAAAAGGGCATCCGTGAATCTTGGAGAGGTGCCAGCTAGTTCTGTGTGACATTCACAAAAAGACCCCAACTCACTGGGTTTTGTTCCAGAATCCTTAGGTTGAATTACCAACTGGAACCATCAGCTGTGGGCTAATCCCCCACACTGATGTACTTACCTGATTACAAAGACAAAAAGAAATGCAAAAACTGACTCAAGTGTGGGATATGGTGGGCCTACCACACTTAAGAAGAATGGTCTAAAACAGTATCGACCTGGAACTGGAAAAAGGTGAATCAGAAAGAGATCTCGCCTGAGTGAGTGCAAGATTGGTGTATGGAATACTAAAGGTATAAATGGCAAGATGAACGAGGTGATTGAAGAGATGAATAAGTATAGATTGGATGTGCTGTGTGTAAGTGAAACCAAAAAGAAGGAAATTGGGATAGAAAAAGTGAATGGAATGGAATGGTGAGTGTATGGTCAGCAGTATTGGATAATGTGAGAGGACAGGCTGGTGTCGGTATGATTTTAAGTGAAAAGATGAAGAACTACTT
Organism: Macrothele yani; assembly: GCA_039090855.1. Taxonomy (NCBI): domain Eukaryota; kingdom Metazoa; phylum Arthropoda; class Arachnida; order Araneae; family Macrothelidae; genus Macrothele; species Macrothele yani. The sequence goes on along the minus strand of CM077011.1, from coordinate 9,801,906 downwards.
GATTCACTATAGCAGCATAAGTGAGAGAATTCTTTAGATTCATTTGAAAGTGAAAACTTCAGAGAATAGTAATTGTTGTAGTGTATGCTCCTTGTGACCCGAAACCTTCTAATAAGAAGGAAGATTTCTGAAATGAGCTAAAAACCTGTTTTGATCCAGTTTGGTGCTTAAGAGAAAGTTATAATAGCAGTGGATTTCAATGCTAGAGTAGGTGTGCAGAATGCGATTTCTGACAGTGTCCTGAGTAAGTTAATGATCCTTGTGTGAATGATAATGGTGAAAGATTAATTGAACTCTGCATTGAGAATGGTTTGTGTGTATCCAATACGTTTTTCAACCACAAGTATATCCACACATATACTTGGGAAAATCGTACTCTTGGTCAAAAGAGTGTGATAGTTTTGCTGTCTACGATCAGCGTCTGAAACACTTAGCTTTTGACACCCGTGTGATGAGAGGTGCAGATGTTGGTTCTGATCATTACTTGGTAGTGTCACGAGTGAAATTTAATGTTGGTTGGAGGAAAAGGAATAGGAAGAGGCCTAGGACGGAAAAAATAAAGGTTGAAAGGCTTCCGGAAGATTAGTGTTATTCTGACGTACTCAGAGAATGGCCGGTCTTGTGAGAGGGATGTAGAAAAGAAGTGGGAATGTCTTAAGAACTGTGTTGCCACTGCTGCTGTAGAGGTCTGTGGCACCACAATAGTGGGTAACAATACAGGTGATGCTTGGTGGAATAGTGAGATGAAGATTCAGTAAAGAGAAAGAAGGAAGCCTATTTAGGGATGTTGTAAGGTAAAGTTTCTGTGGATGAATATCGCTGTAAGAAGCGTAAAGCCACTAAGCTGGTTCTTCAGAGTAAGGCAAAAGATAGGAAGGAGAAGGTGGAAAGGCATGAATTGGCTTTTTGGAAAGATAGGAAGACTTTCTGGAAGTACACGAGACTCAGGAAAAAAATAGGGGAAACAAAGTTGTAAGTTGTGTGAAGAATGAGATTGGGGAAATGACATGGGAGCCCAATTAGTTAAGTGACAGATGGGGCGAATACTTCTGTGAGTTATTAGATCAGGAGGTGATTAGCAAAGGTGATTCTGAGGCAGAAGCAGATGATATCACAGTGAAGGAGGGAAGCACAGGAGGGATCTCAAGAGAAGAGGTGTGTAAATCTCTAAAATCTGTCCAGAATGGTTAGGCTCTGGAAGTTGATGGCATAACTGCCAAGATGTTGAAATATGGTGGTGATTCTGTAATTGATTGGTTAACTGAAATTTGCCAGTTGTGCTGGGAGTAAGGCATGGTCCCTCAGGATTGGAAGGACGCTATCTTTGTTCCCTTGCGTAAGGGAAAAGGTGATCAGACTGACTGCAAGAACTATCATGGTATTCACCTACTAAGTGTGCCAGGGAAAGTGTTTGGTAAGGTTGTTATTGAAAAAGTACGGGGTCTTACATCAGAGAAAGTGTGTGATGTTCAGAGTGGTTTTATGCCTGGTAAAGGCTGCACTAACCAGATTTTTGCATTACGCATGATGATTGAAAAGTATCTGGCTGTTGGTAAGAAAGTTTTTGCTGCCTTCATAGATTTAGAGAAAGCTTATGACCAAGTAAATACGACACTTTTGTGGAAGGTATTGAATGAATATGGTGTTACTGGGAATGTACTTTAATAGTGTAAAAGCCATGTATGCTGGTAGTAGAGCTTGTGTACGAGTGAATGGTGTTTTATCAAAATGGTTTTCTATTGGTGCAGGAGTCAGACAAAGTTGTGTAATGTCACCATGACTGTTATATATTTATGAATGTGTGCATGCGTGATGCCAAAATAGATAATACTGGTTTATGTCTTGGTGATATCCATATGTGCAGACTGCTGTATGCTGATGACACTGTCCTGTTGGCAGAGAGCAAAAGTGAGTTGCAGAGTATGTTGTCCTGGAAGTTTACATGAAATTCGAATTGAGTATAAATAAGGGAAAAATAAAAGTTATAGTTTTTGAGAAAGGAACTTGTAGCACTGAATGTAATATAAGTCTAAATGACACAGTGATTGACCAGGTGAATGAATTTGTGTATTTAGGAAGCATGTTTGACATAGAGAACAAGTTGGATGGTGAAATTAGTAGGCAAGTGAATTTTTCATTGAAAGTCATGGCCGCTCTGGGAGGTTTTCATAGGAACGATGGGTTCTCAAGATAGTCCCACATGGTTGTGTATGAAAGAGTAATTTTTCCTACTTTGATGTATGGCAGTGAAACCTGGGTACTACAGAAGATACATAGAAGTTGTTTGTGTGCTGGAGAAATGCATTACCTACCGGGGGGGGGGGGCAACAAGACGCGTTCTGATTGTGTGAGGAATGAATATGTGTTGCAGTTGTGTAATGTGAAGCAAAATGTTGTTAGCAAGGTGGAGACTAATGTGCTTCAGCCATGTTGGAAGAATGAGTGATGAGATGTTTACTAAGAAAATCTTAGTAAGCATCTCATCACTCATTCTTGCACTTGGGCTAAAAAGAAAATCTTTTTAGCCCAAGTGGCATGAAGGAAATGCAGAGGGAGGCCAAGGAAGTCATGGGAAGACCAGATTAAGGAGTATCTGCACGAGAAAAAGATTATGAGTATGAACATCTTGTGTACAGCGTGTCATGGATGTCAGTGAAGCCCGAGTTGTATGTCATGATCCCAGTCAATGGAGAAGTTAGATACAGCAACAGTAAGCAAAACCTCTGAAACTTTGATTTCTTTTCTACACCAAGAAATTTAGGATCACTAGTATAGTTATACTATTAATTTATGGACAAGCTTTCCTTATTATTTTTATAGGATGTATTACCTTTGCAGATTTGCTTTAATGTATTACTGGAAAAATCTTCAAGTATATATAAATATTCAGATGGTGGACATCTTGAATAATGAACAAATGAAATGGCATGTGAACTCAGAGAACTATATTTCTTTAAGTATAACAAGAAACTGCAGATACAATAAATACTTGAAAACACCACATGTTCCCAATCGACATACCAAAAAGCTTTGGTGGAAAATAATTTTTCCCTCCACCAAAATTGGCGATTAACACAGTACAACTAATCAACCAAGTTACAGATTTAACTTAATACAACATGGAGACAAAGCTTTTACCTACCAAATGGGCAGCTTTCTCAAGACAGATATCAAACACTAGGCAATGTAGAATGCCAGTAAAATGTATCAGGATTCATACATTAGATTTTAAATATAACTTGTACAAAAAATAAGTAAAATTAAAAAACATTAGCTAATAGCAGCTTCTGATAGCCAATAGCAATATACAAATAAATTACAAAATAAATTAATTAAAATGGGAAACATGAAATAAAGTAAAACAAGATCAAAGCAGTTGGGGCAGGTCCATAAAAGATCCATCCAAATTGAAAGCAATTCTAAAAGGTACTGAACTGTTGCACAAATTTGGTGTTAAGATTTTGATAGTTTCTGTAGTTGAAGTTTCTTTTGATAGGGCCGCGGGTGGCCTAGGTTTGGGGGGGGGCAACGTTCGTGACTTGCCACGGAAAGGGCCTCAGGTTCGATCCCAGGCAGGTACGAACGCTCAATCCACTAAATATCTGCCGTGCGTCGTATGGGCACGTTAAGCCGTCGGACCCCGGGTACTGTACCCCCGGTAATAAATAAAGGCGCCCCCTTCTACTTCGCTTCCGTGTCACTTTCCTATCAGGCGCTCTAGCCCCAAATCTCCTAGTTTCCTATTTCTAAGGGTTGTTTAAGATTTGGGGTCAGACACTCCCTTCCTAAAATCTTCTACATATGATCATTTGACCATCAGGTTCTTTTGATATGTGTATGGTGAAACATGTCTGGTTAGGATCCACTGCAACATAGCATCATGATTATCCAACTCCTCAGGAACAAGCTAAGATATGGCTTTATTCTTTGTAGCTCTCATGTTCTGCAGTCCTGATACCAGTTGATCTATTTGTTATTCCAATATAAAAATTTTAGAGAATTATTAGGATATTTTATCAAACACAATACACACCACCATTAGTAGTCTCTCTGGAACATGCCAGTCAATCCAAAACTGATAGGAGTATTTATATACACCCACTTCTAGTCAGAACTTTTAAAGATCCTTTTTGAAAAATATGAAAATCTAGGTATATATGATACTTGAACCAATGTACTTTAAAAAGGCCTTTAACTGCTCATCTCAGAGTTGTGATTTTCATTTGTAGCCAGCACGGATTGCACTAGGTCCTGAAAAGCACTGGCTAGCAGTGCTAGGCCAGTAATAATTTTCACCTTTTTTCAGCTTGTTTTATTATTTTAAAGGAGAGAATAAGGCTTTCCTGAAAAAAAAAAACAGCATTATAACACTGGTTTTGTATTCTGTTCAGGGTGAAAGGGTTGAGTGTAGAAAAGTTAGGCACTCCCACAAGTTTGTAATACATGTTTGTACATAAATGGCTACCATCAGGTTTAGTCAATAAAGCATCTACGTATGGGAACAAGCCATCTTTCTCCAGTTCCATGGTAAACTTGATGGAGTTGTATAGTGTATTTACCTTCATCAAAAAGTGCTCCAGGGATATCTTGTATGGTCACACAAAACTGATGTTATCTTTACCTAAACTCATTACAAAGGTTTTTGTCTCAGGTCATAGAGTAGATTTATCCTTGAAGGGCCAGTATGGTCTCTGCTTGAATAGCAAAGAGAAGAGGGGCTATTGTGTGTTTATACACATTTCATTGGAAAGTGAAATAACTATCGTCAAGTTCAGTATGCTTGCAGTGCTGTTGAAAGATAAAAATTGATTTGGGGACTCCAGTCTGTCTTTGTACTGGACTCACTACAAAGATGCCTTTGCCCTCACCATCTGCGATGTATGGATATAGAGAGACTATGTACAAACTCCCAATGATGTCCATATCTCAAATTGTAAGAATTGTGATCCTATTGACAAAATCCTAGGCGAACGTTAAGACATAACTGTACCTTGATAAGAATTACTTAAGAAAAGAGGCCACAGCTTTTTCCAGTAGTAGGTAGAGAATTTTTGGAAACCATAGGGCTTAGAGAATTTGCAGCGCTTAAGTTATCTGAATATTTTTTTAAACGTGTGTGAACCTGGAGGTACTTGAGTTGTCTTCCTTATGGGAAGTGGAAATTTCATACTCACCACATTCTTTACTTTTAGAATAAATGAGATTAAAGGGTTTTTTGCTGGTAGAAATAGCAAATGTCTTCAGTAAATGCATAAATTCATTAGACAGTTACAGCTTCCATTAGCAAATATTCTTTTTATTTCATTTTATTTAATGCCAGTCAAGTTTAGTCATATTTGAAATCCAATGTTTTGAATCCTGATACATTTTAACATCATTCTGCATTGTATCTGTGCATTTTGTTAAACCTTGGTGCTTTGCATATGGTTCAGTTCTTTTGATATCTTCCTATTAGCAGAGCTTTTGAAACATATGTCACAATTAACAGAGCTTTTTGAAACATGCAGAGATGCCAACCTGTTTCAGATATCTTCAGTAGTACTCATATCAATTTTCAGTAGTTTGGGCCATTTTTCAGTAGTCATACCAAAAAGAATAATTTTAACCGAGGAAAACATGCTATTACTCATTTAATTTAATTACCATTTTTTACTTACTTATTCATTTATATACATGAAAATCTGTATCAAAATATTTAAAAATTTTCACATGTAAAATAATATACACCATGACAAACATTTTATTTACACAACAAAATATTGATCAAACAGCTTTCTTTAGTGATTTGGCTGTACATTGTTTTGCAGATTTGAGTTCCTCAGCAGAAAATATTTGTTCATAACACACTTGCCCAGAGGAGAACATATTCATTTTTGCAATAAGAAGTGTTCTACAGTTTCTAAACCTAAATTAGGTTGGAAATGGGTTTGGTTTTTTTGCACTAAACTAAAAACTCTCTCACTCACAGCATTCAAGTGTGGAACTACAAGTATTGCAAACATTACTTTCGGGAGAATAGTACACTTAACAGCTCCATTGCAGCCTCTTAATTTTGAGATTTTTGACCAAGTGACATCTACAGGGATCATAGCATACTTCTGGAAAATTTTAGGTAGGAATTTTAGGAATTTTAGAAAAATTTTAGGAAAATTTTAGGAGTGTATTTCAATAAAAACTAGATGTATATTTGTATACATCTAGTAAAACAACTTTGTATACATTGTAAAGAGTTTGCTTCACACCCTTCAACCATATATACTGATAGACTGCGCATGACATCAAAATTTCTGGCTCCAACATAAAATCACATGACAACAGTCAAAAAGATGGGTTACACCTGCTGTGCTTATGGTTGCTCTGAGCGATATAGTAAAGAAAGTTCTATGATTTTTCATGGGTAAGAAACGAATTAAATACCTAAGTCAATAAAGTTCAATTACTTAACCAGAAACTTGCAGCTATTGATATAAAAATATAGTAACTTAAGAAAAAAAATGGAATGCATGTTCCAAATTCTTCGCAAATGTTCATCACATTATAAATCACAAAATGTAAACAACCCGATCATGCATGTATATAGCTCATAAGTAAACTTACCTGAAGAGTTTTCATTATATATGAGGCGCATTCACATAATACACCGAAAACACTGAAGTTCTGCAGCGTAAATTAGTAATCATAACAGCATTTTTACACGAAATTTGGAGTCTGATGATGACGTGCCCAATGTTTGAGCCATGGCGGCTTTGATGCAGCTATTGCCAATGTGCAGTCCATTAGTATATATGGTCGAAGTTAACACCCAAATTTTTTGCATAACGTCTAATGTCTAAAGTTTAAGTATGATTTACTTCTAATGTTCAGTTCTTATCTTTTCACGTGTTATTATCATATTCAAGTATATTTACCACATTCAAGTTTCACTTTGAACATTAATATGCTGTTGAACCAGAAGCAATTCACGATTTTCACAGTAAAGTTTTCAGGTTTCACATTAAATTATAATATCCTAAAAAGGTAATTGAAAACCAAGAACTATGTACAATTGTTCACTGAATTACTTTTTTCATATTATTGTTTTAACCTTTTCCTGATTAGCCTATCTTTTTCTGCTTCTACCACAACTAATTTACTTTCAGTTTTCTTTATTTCAGCTGAACCTTGTATGATCAAGTTAGAGGCAACTGCTATTTCAACAGTATTTTGTTTTTCTACAGCTTTTCTCATTCTTTCTGTTCCCTCTTGAATTATTGCTAGGGAGGCTTCATCATTTTTAAGTCTATTTATTTCTGCATCATTTTCTTTTATTTTGTCATCAAACTCAGCTTTTCTTTTTTCTCTAGCTGCTTTTCCTTATTTTCCCTCTCTTTCTGCTTCCTTTCTTTTACCTTTTTTTATTCTTCTTCCTTCAGCTTATCAACATACTCTTTATAAAATTTATGTGAATCACAAACACTATTTAACAAATTTCTTGTTATGGGAACTTTACTTACACATCCATAGTGTTTAATGGCCCCTTTAACTATTCTTAATGATGTTATAGTTGAGTCTTTTAAGTTAGCCTTGTCCTTCCTTAACAGAGCAGTGTTAACCGAAAATCCCCTTTCTGCATCAGCATTACCATGAGGTAAAACTAAAATTGACTTTATGAGTTTAGCAAGATTTGAGTATTTTTCTTTTCCGCTAGAGTCTTTAATACTAAATATATTACGCCAGTAATGATCAATCCGCACTGGAATATGTCCTTCCTCTGAAAATTTCACTAGTTCATCTAGAGTTGGCTTATCGCAATTTAAAAGTTTCCACTCTTCTCTTACTCTATCAATTTGTTCCTCAGAAAGATGCAAAACACTTGAAATTCTGGTTATTTCCGAAAGTCCTTCAGTGACTGAAAGTTGAGTTGACTCTTTCTTTGGTTCTTTTACCTTTAAAACTTCTATGTCTCTTAGCTTTTGATTGCAGAATGGCAAATTTGACTTTAAATATTTTGTGGTTGCAATTAGTGATGATCTTACATCTAAGAGAAATAATTTCTGCCTGGTCTCCTGAACATTCCTGAGGAGATTTTTTGTCTTCATACCAACTTCTAACTCCCCTAGTTTTTTCCATGAATTTTTGTTTTCAAAATCTACATTCTTTAGGTCTTCTCCAAATTTCCCTGCTATAACATCATCTTGGATAAACTGAGCCATAACATTCCTCATTAAAGTATTTAAATCAGAATATAACTGGTGTATTTTTGGTTCTTCACTCTGATAACATAATGAAAACTTTTCAAAATTTTGGTGTGAAAATGAAATTAATGCTAAATAGCAAGGAGTAAGCTCATTTTTCAGGAAACAGTGAATTCTTTTATACCTTGCCGAATTGCGCAGTTGTTTTTCAAATATTTTTTGAGATGGCAAGAAGTTTAAAAAATATTCTGTAATATTTAGCCATTGATCCAAGAGCCTCTGGGCTACAGAACCAATGGTTAACCATCTGTTGCTGACATGACGCAAAAGAAATTTGGCAGTGACCAATGTTATATCCTCGACAGATTTATAATCCTCTCGTCTTGCAGCACTACTCTTTAAAAAGTAATGCATATCAGTAGCAAATTCGTCAAAATCTATATTTAAGCTTGTCAAAAAAATTTTAAATGCATTACTAACAACATGCAGGTTGCAAAAACCTAGTTCCAAAGATTTCTGGCCTGTTTCTTGTTTTACAACTTCATTGAATTTGCGTAAAAGCACTTATTTACATTTGGGCTGTCCATGGATACACAAATAATTCTGTTCAACGAAATATTGAAGGATGATAACACATCAAGAATTTCTTTTAGCAAAATATCTGCTGTTGCATGACCCAGAAAACGCTTGTTAGGTATCGGCAAGAAACTGAATTTATTTCTGAAGACCAGTACCTGAGATACACATCCAACTGCCGTTTCACTTGTGTATTCGCAGTTTCATCAAATGCTATAGTAACCTTTCCTGGGCTACTAGATGCAATGTCTTTTTTCAAATCCTCTTCAAAATATTTTGACAATCCATGTGATATCACATAAGCAACTTTTTTTTCTTTAAGTTGCATTTTGGCTGCAATAGCAGAATCAGGAAACATTTCTTTGAAAAGTTAAACTGTTTCAGTGCATGAAACAAAAGACATATAGTCCTTAGCAACTTTCATGGCCCATAATGCTTCGGCTTTAGCCAACTGTAAATCATGACTCAGTACTTCACTAATATTTGTTTTGGGCTGAAGATCCCGTCCTCCAAAGGCTTTCAGGATGGACTTATTTTGAAATTTACTTTGAAATTTCTGCAAATGTTTTTTTCCTTTATGATGCGCTTTTACTTGTGAAAAGCCACTATTAGAAATGTTGAAAATTTCTGAACACAATATACACTTAGCAGAAAATATTGTTTCAGTTGCAGAACACCATTCTTTCAACTTCACTCCGTCCAATTCTTTGGCTTAACCACGCATCTTGAAATTTCGCTTTGGATTTAGGCATCTTAAACACTTGTATTACTAACCAGAAAATGAAAGGGAAGTACAAAAACACGTTCCAATATTGCAAAACCAGACAACTTCCGAAATTTGGCTGCGAGGATGTCAGAAGATATGAAAAAAAAAAAAAAAAAAAAAAAGCAGGTCACCACTAGAGAACTGAACCTGCACACAGAACACCATAAAAGACGTAAAACCAGAAACTATCATACGCATCTCCCACGCAAGTTCAGTCAAAGCGAGTCGGAGCCGAGATATATTGCGCATCGAAGGTCGCTGTCGCCGACGCATGATCGAAGGTCAATGATCACGTGCTCTACTGCCTGCCAAGATAATACTCAGCTACCATCCCATCGTCATTACCGGAGGTTACGGAAGGAGACCACATGTTTCCTCTTTGCTTCCACCCACCTGCGGTTTACAATAACAAAACATCACAGAAAGAGGAGGTTCCACAAGGCATGTACAAAAATAAAGTACGATCTTCTGCGTGCCACGGAGTTCGTCTGCAAAGCGCAAACCAGGGGTGAAAATGACTCCTCTCCTTTTCCCTTAGATCTCTTGTTACTCTCGAAAACTGTTCGAAGGCAAAAAATGGAACGCCCGCCCCGAAGCAAGTGCATCTCGATGGCGTCATTTTTCCCTCCTTCAGCAGCACAGCATATAGGCTGTGTTTCTACAATAACAGGTCTTTTTTACCTTACCGTAATGGTAAATTTATTGGCGTTAATAACGGTTGTATTTTTAATAAATAAGCTTATGAAAATTTTAGGATGAATAGCAAATTTTAGGTCTAATTTTAGGAATTTAAGGAGGGTCACAAAATATTAGGAATTTTAGGAATTTTAGGAGGAATGCGATCCCTGCATCTATTCTATCTGTTTCTGCTATGGTCTTTAATTTGTCAGCTTGATAACAAGCAATTCCGCTTCCAGTATATCAAGTTCATTTTCAGTTATTATAAATAGAAAAAGCGCTTGCCTACGTATAATACAGAAGTAAATGGTGTTCTGGCTCTAAGTGAAGAATCTGCTACTTCTGCATGTTTTAAGAATTCATCATAGGTCAGCATCTTTTCTTGAATATAAGAACATCCTTCCATGTAAAATTTTCTGACAGATGTATAGAACTTACAAAGTTCATTTTCATTTAAAATTATTTTGCTTAAATACATTCTTGTTTTTACTCCAATTACCAGTTCTGTGTCCTCTTTCTGATTTTTCTTTTTTGAAAAACTTATTTGAAAAATTAAGCTCAACATCACCACAGCTACGACAGTAGGCTTCACAAATCCCTTGGATGACAATTTTATCCATCATGCTGAAAGAACTTTCAGTCTGAGGACCATGAATGCACGATAGCTTTCACTATTTCAGATAAAAGATAGTGTAACTTGGAGAATATGAATGCTTTTGAATTATCATGCATCAATTTCTTACAAAATTTTCAGCTTCATCACTTTCATTTTCAGACTCTCCCCCCTTTATCAAGCTGAAATGCAAACCTTTTTTGGGGGGATATTTAAGAACACAAGATACACGTTCAGAACATCGTTGGGAAAAAAATTACAGTTATGGGAGAAATCTTTACTACGTTTGATTTCCGTTTTTGGACATTTTCCTTCCATTTTCAAAGTGAAATACAAATATTTATGAAATAAAATGAAATTTAACAACAATACTAGGCAGAGGAAACATCGCATGAAAAATAAAATTATGATTGCGGGAGAAATCTTCACTGCTTCCGAAAGTTTTGAAAGACGAAATTTCCGTTTTCGAAAGTTTCAGGCGGAAAGCATTCTTTACCACTACCAATTTTTTTAAGCATTTCTCGATGCATATTTTTACGTGTTTCTTGATGTGCATTTCTATGCATTGCTAAAAATTCCCGATGCATATTTTTATGCATTGGTAAAATTTCGATGTGTAAACACACTGTTCAATTGCATACTAGATGCATAATTACGCATTTTGGCGACCTCTGCACATAAGAACAAAATCCAAGCATATTTTTCTGCAATGCAAGAAAAAACTTCAAAATATAAATGACATGAATGGCCGACGTGGGCATCCCCCCCCCCCCCCCAAACCCTCCAATGCCAGGCAATTGCACCAAACGATTTTCAAGAGTTTGGCAATGTGCTGCACAAGAGCATTCAGGCCAAACTCCGTCCACATCCACCAATGCGAGCTACGCTCAACATCCCCAGAATGTCGCATGCCAGGGACGGAGGGTTTTCACTCAGAATGACTCAGCTCATCGAGTGACGGTCGCCGCACTAAGATCCAAGCAGCCTTGAGAGACAGAACTGGAGATGCAGGCAGCATTGCAAGCAAGACAAATGACAGATCGTCAAGTGGCTGCCGTTGCGTTGGGAAGGGGAACAAGCAAAATAAAAATTTACAACTTCTGTTAATTTTCCGTAGAAAAATCATGGTTTTCCGTATTCCGTTGTACAAGAGCTATTTCTGTAGGAACTATGGAGATAAATTCTCTGTAGAAAAATTAATTAAATGCGTAGTCCATAGTAAACCGCATCTCTGAACATGTAATCATGCATATGTTCTAGGGCAAATCAAAAAGTGACGTCAATGTTGTCGTATGTTAAAAAAACTAGAGGCATACAGATAACAATTGTTACAGTGCCTAGAAGAATTAGTGTGACATGCTCCCTAAGATGTCCCTCACGGTTTTGTGACCAATCGTCATGAAATGACAGAGGGCGCTGGCATCAGAAGTTACGTTAGGATGCTTAATCGGCTTCATGCTATTCAATGGTGGGAAGTTTGTTTGCCAAGGATTTGCTGCCTTATGAAACTTCAAATTTTCACAAAACAAAGGTTAGTGGAGGGAAATCTTTTTGGCAGTATCTTTGCTAATTCGTTGTAGCTCGATCATTACAGTAATACACTAGGTAATTCAACAGTTGATCACTAAAACGCAATAGGCTTATTTAGGTGTTAGTGTGCTAGTTTTATTCAACTGTGGATTGTTTATAACAAAATTTATTTCCGAAATTAGTAACTTTTTATTCGTGAAGATGTAGAAGTTGATCAAGTATTGGCTGTCACGCGTTAAACCTACTGTGTGGTTAAACTTAAGTGCAGTACTGAAATCGATTGCAACAGTTATAAGATCATAGGGAAATAATGTCAGCTATGAAAGGACTGGGAAATTCTGCATTAGCAAATAATAAAAAAACATAGAAAACGGAAAAGGCAAAGCAGCTGTTTTGTGCCAGGATGTAATACTGGCTATAAATCCTGCAAAAATAAAATATCACTCTTTGCTGTCCCCAAAATTCCTGTTATGTTAAGCAAATGGGATAAGGCAATTCCCAGAGCTGATAAGAAACTTGATGAAAGTTGTGTTGTATGTGCCTTGCACTTTGAATCTAAATTCATGGAGATGCATTATCATTCCACTATTCAAGGTAAGGAAGTTCTAACATGCCGAGACAAACCATTACTCAAGCCTGACGCCATACCTACTATTTTCCCAAATTTAAAAGACATTTGAAAGGCGAACGACTAATTAGTTTTTCCAATTTTAAAGTTGTGGTGTTGGGGTGGGGGTGGGTGGTGCACATGCCCTACTGTGCCTTCCCCACGTTACGCCTTTGTATATGTTACATTAATAATTTCCTTTTTTTTTTTTTTAAGGGTAAAAATAGTTTACAGGAACTGCATAGAATTATCCCATTAAGACAGACTCCATGAACACCCACTTCTTAATTTTTACCTAATTAAACTTTTTACTTAAGGTGCAAAAGAATTTTCCTCTCTTCACTGCAAACCCATTTGAATAGTAAATTTAATCACATAATTATTATAAGGCGAAGAAAAGTAAAGAAAAATGTTATAATTATTTTTGTTTAAAAGAATGCCATCATATACATTCAGTTTTTGTATATTTACTTCTATCCAGTATGATTCATTGTGTTTATCGTATCACATGCAAAGTTTTTTTAGGAATGATTTTTATAAATGGATTACAGTTGGTATATTATTAGAAAATAGACCAATTTTAAAAATAGTAATCACATTTATTGTATTCTATTTTCAGCTCATTAAAAGGCTTCCCATTTTCTTACCAATGCTGAAAAATGAAGTACATTATTAAATAATTTATAAAGTTTTTAGGTTACTGAATTTCAAGACCTCATTGGATTATTGGAATGCAAATTATAAAGCCTATGTCTCATTGAGAAAATATTTCCCCCCTTTTTTTCTGGTAAGGTTTTGAGGGGCAAAACATTTTTTTTTTTTTTTTAAATTTTTACTTTATACTGTAAGTTGATGTTTCAGCGATTGTAAACTGCATATTGGTCTCCAGTGTTTTTGCATAATGTAACCCATGTATGACTCTAAAACTTCCGAAATATCTAACATTAATGTTGACGATAGCACAATGCAAAGCTTAACTTAAACTATGATACCCTTATTAATGAATCTTGAGCACCCCGTTCGTTCTTGGGGGGGGGGGGGGGGAGAGGTGTGTCTATTATTTCGTATATACTTAAGTTATCTGCTTATAAAATATCGTTCAAGGAGTACACATAATACTGACGAGCTTTGAGTGTGTCATAGAAAGATGTGCGTTTTCGTCGTCCTTCCTCCCTGAAAAGTGCCGTGCCGTCTACCGCTTTCATGATTGCAGGTAGCAAGTTTTTCTGCGAGCACGACACACTAATTCTTCTAGGCACTGTACAATTGTCTTATTTCTCAACGTGGTCCCCCTGTCGTTCAACGCCATTTTCTGTCTGTCTACAAGCTTCTCGATTCCTGCAGAGAAGAATTTTGGGTTACTCCTGCAGCAACAAATGCATAGCTTCCTGTACCTGGACATCATTTTCAAAATGGTGGCCTCACAAAGCATTTTTCAGAGGCCCGAAGACATGAAAGTCGCATGGCGCCAGATTGGGGCTGTAAGCAGGTTGTAGTAACACCTCAAACTTCAACTCAGTAATTGTTTGTTTAGTTGCCAATGCTGTATGTGGACGAGCGATGTCGTGCATCAACAACACTTTTTTTTTTTTTTTGGATAACATTCCCTTCATTTTGTGCGAATTACTGGTTTCAATTTGTCTTTCAGCAAGTCACAACATGACTGAATTAATTGAATCACTCTGTGCCTGAGAGTGTTCAACGACGGGTCCTTTCATGTCAAAAAAGAGAGTCAGCATTCATTTTCATGCCGAAGGGACAAGTTTGAACTTCTTTTTGCATGGGCAGCTTAAATGTATTCACTCCACGCTTTGCCTTTTGCTCTCGGTCATAATTGATGGACCCACGTTTCGTCCTCAGTGACAATCCTTTCCAGAATACTGGGATCTGATTCATACTTCTGCAAAAAATGTCTGCCAATTTCCAGGCACTGCTGCTTGTGTGCATCAGACAAATGCTGCGGCACCCATCTGGTACACACTTTATAACACCCGAGATCGTCGCACATTATTGAGAATGCAGAACAGAGCCATAGCTAATGTTTATCTTTTGGGCGATCTCAGACAGAGTAACTCAGTAATCATCTTCAATGAGCGCATTGACGCGATCCAGGCGGTCCTTTGTGCGAGAGGTCGACGGACGGCCTGAGCGAACTTAATCAAACACATTCGTTCTACTAGCTGGAAACTTTTCTATCCACTTGTACACGTCTCTGGCTCATACACCTGACCTCACCACATTGCACTAGCATCCTACGCTGAACTTCAGCAGGTTGCACACCCTCAGCCCATAAAAATCTCACTACACTTCACTGCTCGACAATGGAACATTCTGACAAACTAGGAGCCACGTTTATAACCTCACAACTGCTGGGTAACTGCAGTTAGAAAATTAGTGATTGGATCTGCCACATATCAAGGTTGCGTGCCCTCCCCTCCTCAAATAGCAAGCTGCGAGCATAGTCCTTACTTTTGATTCACCAGAGCATTTGTCCTTACTTTCGATTCATGAGAGCATTTTCCTTACTTTTTGATTCACCATCGTACATATGAAATGTGTAAGATTTGACGTAAAACTCAAAGTGGTGGAGCATTCTTTTTGAGATACACTGAATCCTTTATTTCTGAGAAGTCATATCTAAACATTAATACATATATATTTACAAATCTGGACTACAGATATCATCAAGCAAGGGCAACAACGAAATAATAAGTGAAAAAACTTTACTGGAATGCATTTTGAAGAAACAGTACAATTTTCAGGTTATATTTACCATTATGTCTTAAAAAAGAGGGGGGGGGGCTGGTTAATCAATGCATCCTTCCAGTTCTTAGTTATAGACCTTAACTTAAAAAAAAAAAAAAAAAAAAAAAAAAGACACACAGAGGCTGTAGACAACTGAAAGAAGCATTGAGAGGTTCGTTCCTAGAAAGATAAGAAAGGGAACTCGTGTATCAGAAAAATGACAAAAGTTGCTAACATCATGCTCAAAGTACAAATGCTAAAATGGTAATGAATAGGACATATTGCTAGAACTGAACAACATTAGAAGACTGAAATATTAGACTGCATACCAAGGGACAGAAGAAGACCCAGAAAATCATGTGGGATGTGGGTGTGGATGAAATTTGAAAGAAAAGAAAGAAACCACAGTTGTAAAAATAACCTGACATCTTACTGCATTTAATGAAGAATATGAATAATTAAGAAAACATAATGCATTTTCCTACAGCCACACGCAACTTAATATGCTCAAAATGGTGAATATAATATGAAGAATGACTTACCATTTCAGCATCCTTCCTGGTTTTAAAACTGACTATAACTCCAGATGCAGTCTGCTCTACACTTTCAATTTCACCAAATTGCTAAAAAATAATTAGATATTTATATATGCATACATCAATGAATGACACTTACCAGAACAACATATTGCTCCAGAAAACTGCACAATAACAGGACCACATAGAAGACACTGCATAGGGTGCATTCAGAAAGTTCTAAGCATAACAAACCTGTGCCTTGTATTCTGACAAAGCCTCTGGTACCTTAAATGTACTCAGCACACCTCTGGTGCAGCCTTGTCAGTTTTTGAAAAATGAAAGCTTATCACAGCCTGCAAACCACACCTATGTGGCTTCATGGATCTCACCAACTCTGAGAACATGTTAACAAAACTCCATCAACAGGCATGCAGTGTCTGTCTTGCTGTATTTGTATTGCAAATAGATGGTACAATATTGACAAGAGCTGTCAACACCTACATATAACTGTACTATGTTAAAGCTTAGAACTTAATGAATACCCTGCATATTATCAAATCACAGCAGCAACAAAACCAACTTGACCTATTTTGATTTCAGTAAGATTTGTAATACTGAATTTTATGAGCTCTAATTCAAATAATCTAATGTTACAGAAATTCCAAGCCATAAAGCAACATCTATTTTCGACATAAATGTAACATGGAGTTTTGCTAAAGCTCTTCTTACAATTCAGTACTCAATTCATATAACCAAATAAATTTTTAAGCATCTTTCAATAACACAAATGATGTTCATAAAAATATCTGAAGTATGGACTCCGTATTCCACAGTGCAGGGTGACGAATCAACAAAAATAATACTGTAAATAGGAATGGATTCAGATGGGCTAGTTGTTTGAAGAACAGAACTAGAGCACTGATTTACAATGATCAGTTACTGGAACAAAGGGTAAACCTACTCAAGCATACAGTAAAATTAATAGTGCACTGTGCCAATGACTCACACAAGACATTATGAAAAGTGTCTTGAAATAATCAATTTACTGCAATTAAAGCACACAAAAGATAGATATCAAAATCTGCAAAAAAAAAAAATTCTTTCCACAGTCCTTGACTTCAGGCCAAAAAAGTGTTATAACTTACTACATCTTAATTTTGTAAAATATGGCAAGAAGCAGCAAAATAATCATTGCCAATGGTAAATACTGCAGTTATATTAGCATTCTTAGTAATCAGTGCTTATGCAGATTTCCAAATGAGTATCATTTTTCAGGAAACCAACAGTGACGTCTAAATAGATATATAACTGTTAAGAAACGTTCACTGTATTCCTTAATTCTATTGTTGAATCATGTTCAAGTTTTCCTTGTCTCACTAAGTAATCAAACTTCATTACCTACTATATTATCCTCCAGTACAGTCAATATCTCTGGGATTCAATACAGCACTGGCAAGTTTAGGCAACCCAACAGAAACCTCATTTACAAATTCTTTGCCTGTCTTGTTCATGTGATCAAAACTGCAATGCTAGCCATATTACTACTCTTAAAAATTAACTCTAAATTACCAACACATGAACTGCTTACTTTGTTCTCCTTCACAAAGTTACTTGTTCATCAATCAGCTTACCTGTGTGAATGAAGAACAAAACAGGCACTGTAGTACCCCAGACTTCAACCACTTACCAGTATTTTTCTTGAGCCTCTGCCTCACGAGTTTCAGTCAGAGGTTTTTGACTGACTAACAATTTTGACCAACTTCAACAACTTGCCTTTTCTTCCATAGGTTTTCAACACACTAAACCCACCAAGAAACTTTCCGCTAAGATAATCTGCCTTTAGTGATATACAGACACTTGCAAAATGAACGTCACAATTAAGTGTAATTACAAATTCATTTTTAAGTCTACCAAAGATGGAACATTAGCCTTCAACCAGGACAGAGTCCTGATGGAGTTGGAAGAATGTTCCCAAAAACTGTAATTTATAATCACATTTAATTATGTTGTTAGTTTTGTAAATATCTACTATGGCATAGTTGTTCAAGGAGCAAAGCAAGGAAGATATCAAAAGAACTGAACAAGACTATTTTCACACAAAAAAAAAAAAAAAAAAAAAAAAGGGTTGAACAAAGGTCACTGCACACAATGCATTGTTTAGACCTCTTTTCTCATGGCGATGAAAGTTGAGTACAAAGTTGAAATGGGTTAATTAGAAAGTGACTCATGTGAGAGTGATAAGAAAAATAAATGAGAAAAACCAGATGGATTCAGTGAAATTATACGATCAGTAATGAAGATATTAGAACTGAGGCACTTTAGCATATGAAGTCAACAAAACACACTGAGAAGGTCTGGACATATGTCATGAAAATGGAGGATTCCTTGGATTGACGTAACAATTCTTAAGGTAGTAACAGGAGGATGAATATAAAAGGAAATTCTGGGTGTAAAGCAGATTAGTAACTAAGACAGCAATATATCAGATACAGAAAGTCTTGCAATGGACAAAAATTAATTAGGAAAGTTTGTAGATCACTGAGCTAACTTTTATTTACTAGCCTGCACTCTACTACTTATATAAGCTGGTATTTTTGAAGTTTCTGGTTCTGTAGGTATTTACAAAATTTATCCAAAAAGAAAATTCAATAGAAGGGGGGGGGGGAATCTCCCTTGCACAAAATGAAACAGGGCAGAAAGTCACTTAAATGGCATGATGATCAAGGAACTAATCATGTAACCATGAAACACTCTGAATAGAAAACTGTACCTGCATCTCCTGATTTCTATTTGAGCAAGCTGCAGCTAACAGCACTCAAGTTACAGCACTTCAAAGATTATACAGAATTGTGAACAAGCTTTCAGGCAGAGTTAAACAAAGTATCTTTCTGCCAATTACAGAGAACCAATCTAAAGGTCTGCATGAGACTTAATTTGGAAAGCTCAGCCTTTTTCAGACTTTTGCCACGCATTATGCAATACGGGGGTCTTCAAACTGCATCCAGCAGGACAAACATTTTCTAACTTTATTTTAAATACACCAGAGTTGAACAATAATGAAATCCGTTTATTTTTGTGGTGTAGTCAGCACAAATATTCGCCAGGCTTTTGCACTCCACTGGGAGGCTTTTTCAAGGCAACGGTAGACACAAAAATGCAGATAATTGGAACATGTAAAGTACGAAGATGAATTTTTGAAAATAACGCAGGTCATGTAATATGCTCGTGATGTCACCTGCGTTATTTTCAAAAATCATCTTCGTTCTTTACATGTTCCAATTATCTGCATTTTTGTGTCTACAGTTGCCTTGAAAAAGCCTCCCAGTGGAGTGTGAAAGCCTGGCGAATATTTGTGCTGACTACACCACAAAAATAAACGGATTTCATATGCTATATGCGCTTCATTATTATTCAAACATTTTCTGAATTCCTGCAAGAAGACTACAACGAAAATCGTAAAATGGAGAAGAATAAAAATAAAAAATACATCTTTGAAATGGAAAAATGACTACCCAGGTACCTTGGGTACATGGAACTTGAATTATCAAATCTGCTATGAGCTATGCTGTGATGTTATATTTTATCTAACTAAAATTTTTAAAGAATACAAAAAAAAAATGTACACATATCAATCAGGTACCTAACTTAGGACTCCCTTGTAACACAGACATATCAATTTGTTAACAGCACCTTTCTTTATTTTTCTAAAAGTTAAGGATTCAAAATGTCGATGAAATAATTAATATTCATGACCACAAGTATTTTTATTCTTTTTCATGTGGCCCATAAGTCCTATTTCATTTTGTCATGTACTGGTGATTCAGAAAAGGTTTAAGACCTCCTGCTCTAGGGAAATAAACAGGGTTCGTACACTTTTGGGGGGAAAAAAATTCAAGGACTTTCCAGGCTTTTTCCAGGACATATACAAAAAATTCCAGGATGATTATTACGCTTTACAGTATCATGTTCAAATTACTTTTTAAAAATAATTTCAGTTTTAAGTAATAAAAATGATGAAAGATGCAAATGGATGAGTGTGCTTTATGCAAATGGTCAAGTTTATCAAGCACAAGATCATAAAAAGAATGGATTCTGTTCTTATGCCCTGACCTTTGAATTCAATTTGGACCATTTTCTACAAGGGTAGGTTTCTCCTCCCTGATAACATACCAAAACTTCGTTGCAATCAAACAGATTTTATGTGAGTTAACATTCCTAAGCTTGGAGAACAAATACTGATCTTATGTCTTGGCCTTTGAATTTAATTTCGACCATTTTCAATAGGGTAGGTTCCCAGGTTGTACCCAACGGCATAGTAAAATTTCGCCGAAATCCAACCACTTTCATGCGAATTATTGTATGGACAAACCCAAAGCATAAACGTTTCTGCAACCTATAGTTCGAAAGGGTTAGTAATTTCGAAAATAAAAACATAATGAACAGCGCGAAAACTAGCTTATAAATAGAACAGCGCGAAAACTAGCTCATAAATAGAATATTTGAAACTACAGTATGCACTATTAATTATTACGGATTAGAGGGGAAGTGAATAGAACTGTCCAAAATTAGCATGTTTTTGTTGCGCTAGGCACTTAAGTACTGCTGAATTCCGTCAGACCCCACCTACAACCAATGGTCAAATGATTGAAATGTGCTGATGTTCATGGAATGAAATAGTTGATCAGATATGATGAACGCATAAAAGTTCGGAAGAGGGGGGGCGAATTTTTTTTAAACTCTATGCAACATTTCACATCACTCCAGTATTTATCTTGTCATCATCAACAATCGCTATGCAACTACCACTTATGATCGCGAATATCGGCAACCGAAAATCTGCCATATCACTAAGTGGTACAACACACAGGTATACTATTACAATGTATTGTAATTGAGAAAAAAAATGTGGAAAAAAGAAACTTTCAGAAATTAAGATCGTCAAGCCATGGCGTTTTAAAACTCCGTTTTCCTTTATAATGTTTAAAAACATGTTTTTGCTTTTTTACCTGTAGTGTATAATAAAAAAACTTTTTTATTATACAAACTTTTTATTATACACTACTTTTTTGTGGAATTAGATGTCCGTATGTCTGCTTGTCTTGTCTGAGTTCACAAGTTAGCTACTGTGTAAAGTAGACCTATTTTCTCAGATCAAAAATATGTAGTTTTGTATATATTCACAGTATAAGCCCATTCCTTATTCCCACAGAACTGAATTCAGCAGATGCAAAATGAAGAAGAGCATCAAGACCCGCCCAACACCATGTTTCTGATTGTCTGCTGTTTATATTCAAGAAATGCAAATATGGATCAATGGTGAATGCAGCAACTATGATTTTTATTTATTACCAAGAAAAAAAAAAGCCGTGAAAGCTGTAAAGCTGAAACGGATATTTCTCCCCCCCCTGCACAACAACATTCCGATTAAGATCAAACAGCAGGAGCACGCGTCCACGCACAACCTTTGGAATGTCCTGATGGAACGTCTTCTTTTCATTTGGCACATCGCCATAAATCACCACCTGCAACTCATTGAACTGTGAAGTTGCACCCTTCCTCCTTCACCCTAACTATAGGAGAAAATGTAAGAAACAAAAAGCTCCCCAATTTTTGCCAAAATGACCAAATTTACATCATGATGTTGCAATTTACTAAAATACGTTCATCTGCTGAATTTCACCTAAATCCATTAAATTTTTAAATATAGATGATTTTTTTATTAAAACAATAACTCAGACATCTGAATAAAAATGTATGTTTGTAATTCAAATAAGAGTCCATATCATCACAGAAAAAAAAAAAAAAAAAAATTAAGGATCACTCTGTTATAAACCATGGCATCTAAAAACAATAATTCACTTGCTTTTCCCATAATTTAGAATTAGTGTTTCTTTTTTTCAATCCGATTATGCAACGGAAGATTTTTTTTTTTCATCTGCTAAAGTTTCTTACAGAATTTGGCGAAATTTGCACTAGAACTTTATTGTGATGTATCTTAACCACTGTAAAAAATTTACTGTGTTATTTTCAAAATTCGGGAAAATGGATTTTTGAAAATTTTCTCCTAGTCCCTTTGAGCAGTGGAAGTGATAAACAGGTGTTTGCTTTCTTCCCAACCAAGGGCTTTGGATCAGCGCTCCCAGCTGTCAATCAACCGTTGCTATGGTAACACCCTTTCTGCTCCAGGCCTACTCTGTCCAAAGAGGCACACATACTTGCCAATAATAAAAATTTCCAATGCTAACTTTTTAAGTTTTAAACCGATTCAATTGGAATTTTGGGAGTTAGCTTCTGTAATCCAATTATAGTGAATGTAAAAATTTCAGCCACTTTCGTGAAAAATTCGCAAAGATAGTTTTCTTATTTTTTATCATAAGTAGCGGATGTCTCTGTTGAGGGGAGGGTTGGAATGCCCATAAACAATGAGCAGATGAATGTGTTGTTCAGGCATACTCCTCACTGGTGGATGCCAGCTGACTTGGTACATATGCGACCCCCTGCAAATGCTAAATGTTTCTTCTTACCCCTTCTGTTGTCCGACGACGGACATCAAGCTCCTCTTCCTTAACAGACCCAAGTAATCATCCAATTTTATTGCACTGGAAGTAGTGCTTTTTTTTTTTTTTTTTTTTCCCCCCAGCCAAATTAGGATTTGGTGCACGTCTGAAACATTTTTTTGAGAACAGAGGAAATAAACTTTAAAAAATGAAGGGGTAACAGTAACACGATTTCCTAAAAGGACATTTTTTAAGCACTATTTTCAAATTTCAAGGCTTTTCAAGACAGCAGTAAAAAAACACTATTTTTCCAGGATATTCCAGGCCTTGAAAACGTAATCGTGATTTTCCAGGTTTTCAAGCACGCGTGCGCACCCTGAATAAAGCTGCACTACTGAACTACCTCAGTAGTGAAAGGAATGTAACACAAAGAGAAGCACCATTTCTTGTAAGAATTCCTCTTACTGATACTTCTGTTACAAATGTAAACACATTTCCTCTTCTACACTTCAGTATAAACAAGGCAGCCTTGATTTCCAAATATGTGAACAAATACTTCAAACTTAATCTCTGTAGCAGCAACGAATCATGCATTGGTGGGGGTGGCTCACCCCATGCATTTTAGTAAAAACAAACTAAGTGAAAGTGGAATTGGATTTGAACCACATAAAGACATAAATGGACCCATTTCAGACTCTCATCTTACAGCCTGGCTTGTCTATTTCAGCTGTAATTTATCATTGCATCCAGTGGTGGATGCACTCCCATGCCCATTGTTTCACTCAGTGATCTTTGCCATCTGATTGAGAAGTGAGACAAAGTTTTCTTTAACATATTGAGCAAAAAAAAAAAAAGAAAAAAAAAGATGCTAAATCTTCTAGTACAAGCCTAGCCTGAAATTTGTCACTTATTTGGGGGGGGGGGGCTAGCCTGGCACTTGCAGACCTCTAATCCAATCCATTCCATTCCTGCTAACACAGGGATTTACGTCAGATACCATCACACCCACAAAAATGAAAGTCTCCAGCTTCTGGGTATTTGAACAGTAATATGCTTGGACAGAACTTGGAAAAAATAATATTAATAAAAATAAACTGGTTTAATTCCTATTCTAAAATAACAGTAATGTTTTAAATTTCCTGAAAAATGGGCTAATGAATAAAAGTTAATTCCACTTTCTCTATGCCATAAAATAAAAAATAATGCATTTATTTAAATCCATATTTAAAATGGAGAAATATACATACAGAGCTGCAAACCTTTAGAAGTGTCTATCAGTAATAATTCGAAACCTAGAAAAGCACATGCGCGATGACGGACATTTTTTCAAAGTTACAAACTAAAATTACTGTATTATAATGTAAAACTAGCACCGTCACCTCATAACAGTATACCAACCATGGTGAAAAGACTTCTGTTGTAAAAAAAAAAAAAAGGGGGGGGGGACAAATCAACTGAAAATAAACTAGAAGTTTCATGCCTGTCAGTCTATATAATAAACATTCAAAACAACTTTTATTGGTGTCTTCTAAGCATGACAAAAATGTTGATGTTAAAAAAATTGACTATAGAATCAAACAGGTAGTAATATATCTGGAGTAAATAACTATGGATAATGTTCTGACAGTAAGCCAAGTACCTCTGCATATCCATTTTATGCCTGCTGTTCACTCAAAAGCGACTGTCGTGTTGCTTGTTTAAGAGTTCAATTCTTTTATTGAAAATGTTTTCTTATAGCATACCTCAGCAGAAGAAAATGCTTTAGTTTTCTCAATAAGGAGTGCACTTAAAGTACTTGGTCGAAATTCTGTGGCGTTTTCTTGCCAAGCTAAAAATTATCTCTACAGGAGCATTGCTATGTAGAATGGTTAATATAGCAAGCATTACATTGTTCAAGGTAGCACATTTTTGACAACCTGAAGCACCAGAGAGTTTGGATATTTCATTCCATGCAATGTCCATTCTGGAAAATGAGCTTTCAATATCTTCAAATTGGTATGTGGAAAATTCTCCCTATAATTTACCGACTTCTTAAGTTAAAAGAATTGGAAACAATGAAAAAAAAAAAAAAACTTTACTGATATATATATATATATAGGAAACCTTTTCCCGGAGTGAAACATCAGCTACTGCTGCGTGCTTCAACATTTAACTTTTTATGGGAAAGTTTTTCAATATGTAGTCAGAGCACACAGTAAAAATTTCTAATATCATAATAAAAATTCTTTAGTTGTGCATCAGTGAAACTACGCTTTTTTATATAAACTCTTGCTTGAGCTCCGATTATAAGATCACAGTCATCCTTCCGATACTTTCTTTTTGAAAACCCATATCTATTATTGATACTGAGCCCTCAGATACTGCTGTAGGCTTTACATATCTTACTAATAAGTCAGTAAAGAGACTCTCAAGCTTCCTGTGCAACAGATGTATAGCAGGTGCTTCTTGTTGAAGAAATACATTAATGGCAGTGGCAGTAAATACTGGAAGGACATTACTAAGAAATAAACAGTACAGTTCATACATTGGATTCTGTATTTGTGATCTAATACTCGTGTCATCCTGATTTTCAATACAAAAAAAAAAAAATCCTTCAAAGCTTCCCATTGCTGAAGTACTCTATTTACTGAATCAAGTAATGACAACCAACAAGTACTGACATATTTCAAAATTTTCTGTGGTTTTGTACCACACACTGCCTGACATAACTTTAAACTGTTTTTCCCATTTGGAACTTTTCTCTAAAAAATAATATAACTGCACTAAAAACTGCTAGACATTTATCTGTTTAAGCGCTGCTGTTGCTTTCCGAGAATCAATGACAGGAGCAACCTTAGACAAACATCATCAGTTGTACCTCCTTAAGAAATGCAGCTACATCTTTTACTTACCCAATCATGTGTTTAGCATTATCACACCCAAAACAAAAACAGTTTTTTCAAGGAATATTTAGTCTTTCAAATTCATCATTCAAAATTTTAAATATGCCCTCTCCTGTGTTATTAGAACACTAACATGGAAAGCAATAATGAAACAATTTTACCTTCAACTTGACTGAAATATGACAACAGGATACAGCTTGACATCACCAGAATCTGTACTTCCATCTGTTTTTAAAGAAAATGAATTTTTCTGTATAATACTAACAATGCCATTTTATGTTGAGTTAGCCATATTCTGTATGAGAGCACTTGTCTTGGTTCTTGCACACCCATATTTTTTTTGCGATGTTTGAGTCCGGAAACGTGGCACGAAACAATGGTCATGCATGATCAGTACTAGCAACAGGTAAGTTGTGCTCCACAACAAAAGTGAAAAGCATTTCTGCTTTTGTTACATCACTTTCTGTACTTTTTTCAAAAAAACTGGCCAGTGGTTTTGATACAGCTTTTAATGTGCCGAATTCATGTTTTTTGACATAACGTGCAGACGGAAGTCATCTCGACCACCATGAACAAGCGAAAAGTCACAACAACAAGTCATACAAAACACATGTCCCTCAGAAACAAGGCAAGGTCATTCCTTTGCATAGTTATATCGATACCGTTGTGGTATCTTATGTTTTTTTATCCATAACAAAAAAAAAAATGGCTAAATTTTAAACAACAACATCCAAAATCTTGCAGCCAAACGACAAGGAAAAACATAAGAGAGGAAGGTGCTTCTTGCTGCAGCTACAAAACCCCCACCTGAGGATGGAGAATCAACCATCTGTCAGAGCTTACTTACCATGGGTTCACGGCTGGATGATGCTCTGCCCATAGGCGGGGTTTTAGAACTTGAGGTACTTACAGCATTCACCAATCATGATGCCAGTTCAAAATGTCAGTCATTTCATATCCGCCTTGACCTCACAAGATTGAGAATCACAGAAAGCAGTGTGTAGAACATTAGGGGGATTTACAAATCACTATTTTTCAAAAGTTAGAGGTTAATTCACAAATTATGTTGCATACTGGCTAGCAAGTGACTTTCTGTAATTTTATCAGCATGATCCGTAATTCTGTACGTTCAGCTGAAAATCCGTAATAGTTGGCAGCTCTGTACATATATATATAAATTTAATAAAGAAAACATTTATATAAAACATGTGAGACAATGATAAAAGTATAATTTATCACAAAACATTCAGATGCTGAGAAGTTACTTGACAATAATCATAGAGAAACCTTCCAACACAATTTATGATAATACATTACCTATGGGATTTGTAAATTACCTTCACAAATGCTATGACACACAAACATAATAATACCAACAACAACATCCTAAATGTAAACTGGAATATTCAACAAGCTGCCAGGTGACTAAAGTGAGGTAAAAAAAAAAAAAAAATCCTTAGGAAATTGTACTTTTTTTAAATGAATGTTAAGACTGTTTTGACTCACTTTTTAGATATAAGAATCCCCCCCCCCCCCACAAAACCAGTAAAGCAATAGCAATCATTAAGAAGAAAAAAGGAAACTAGAATATGTGTGTTAATCTTCCTGTACAGGACAAAATATGCAAGCACATGAAACATGTGATAGAACTTGAAAGTTTTATAATGAACTGCATAAAATTAAATGCTTTGTTTTTCCTTTCACTGTACCATCAACAAACTTTCACTTCATATTTTTGTACAAACTTTGATGAGGTGCACTCTATGGGCTTAATTTTTAATATACTGACGTAACAATAGAAAATGAAAACCCCACAAATAAATTCATTTCCCCCAAATTTTGACATGTTGCACACTATGAATAAAATGCCGAAAGTGTGTGTATTTCACTCACACTTGAACATGATGCTCCATAAACAAAAGAAAAATATTCATGCATGTTCATTTCTCTATTATACACTGCTGGCCACCCAAAATGCAACACCAAGAAGGACACGAGATAGCAAAACCAGATTTACTGGACACATAACAGATACAAAGATGAAACGATTGAGCTTACAGGCCCGTGCGACTTGCGGAACACGCAGACATCAATAGTTCGTGTGTTCCCCATGGCTGGCAATAACGGCCGCTACACGCCGCAGCATCGAACGAAAGAGGCTTTGGATGTAGGCTTGGGGTATGTCGGTCCAGGCTGCTTCCACACGTTGCCACAGTTCATCAGGCGTAGCTGCGGGTGGTGCTTGCCGCGCCACTCGGTTGCCGATCAGCAACCAGACATGTGCGATGGACGACATATCGGGAGATCAGGCGGGCCACGGCAGCAGTGACAACTGGTAGGCCATGAAGAATTGTTGCACGATGCGTGCCACGTGCAGGAGTGCACTGTCCTGTTGAAACGTGGCCGCTGGCAGGTCCTGCAGGTAAGAGACGACTACAGGCTCCAAAATGTCGGTGATGTAGTGGTGGCTGTTGAGTGTACTGATGATGTGTACCAGAGGGGTGCGGGTGTCATATCCAATTGTGCCCCAAACCATAATGCTAGGCGACTGACCGGTATGGCGATGCATAATGCAGGCATCATACAGTCTCTCGCCGCAGTGCCGCCACACGCGGATCTGACCATTGTGGTGTTGCAGGCAGAAGCGGGATTTGTCGGAGAAGACAATGTCGTGCTATTCCGTAGTCCAGGTGCGGCGTTCAACGGCACACTGCCGCCGCACTCTCCGGTGGTGTAACGTCAATGGTAATCTGAGCAATGGGCGCCATGTGACAAGTCCCCGCCCCTGCAGACGACATCAAACGGTACGTGCTGACACAGGTTGTTGCGCAACACACCCTAATTCCTGCGCTAACGTTCGTGATGTGGCGGTGCGAGCCGTCACTGCCAGCAGCACGACATGCTGGTCCTTTCGTTTGGTGGTGAGCAGCAGCTGCGGCAATCGCTCACGTCGGTCCGACCATCCCTCGTGCACCCAACGAATCCATACTCGCCTCACTGTGGCTGGATGTCGTCCCACACGGGCGCCGATGTCTCGGTACGATAAACCGCTGTCGCGATAAGCCACAATTAATCTTCTGTCAGACTCCGAAACGTGCTGGAATGACTGCCGTATTCTGCGGCGAGGTATCAGGAAGCTTCCCACGCACTGGTCCGGCAGCACAACACACTTCTACTACTTACACCCCGCCTTCAGTGCACATTTCTTATAGTGCTTCTCGGTGGCGTGCCGGGTGCACATTATTTGCATATGCCCTACAATGCTAATCATGTGCATGTCCTCTCGCGGGCGACGCATGCTGCAAATTTCAGGCCAATCGGATGCTTCCTTCTTGGTGTTGCGTTTTGGGTGGCCAGCAGTGTATGTTGAATTCCTGCAGTTCCAGCAGACATTGTTATGTGCTAATGTTTATTTATTTCAGTTACATGTCATTCCCCAGGTTGTAAGTTTTGTTTACGCATTTTTTTATTTTCTAGCTGGGGGGGGGGGGGTGTCTCTCTTTTGAGCCTTGGGAGTGCAAGGAGAACCTAACGCTTTTGTGACTATAAACTTTTCTTTCTTCTTTTCTGTTAATTGCTGCCACAGACTTCTAAGTAAGGAGGGCCGGGATCTGCCATGGAATACTTTGAACAGGGTGAATCAGTAACGGAATACTTGAAACTTGAATACTTTGAACAGGTGAATTCTTCACAAATGGAAAATTCGGAACCAGTGATAATACCAGTCAAAATCTGATCAAATTTAAGCAAAAGAAGTTTTGAGGATTATGCTAGATGTGAATCCAAACTTGTAATGTCATCACTTTTGACAATCTATGAACTCACTGATATGAAAGTCAGTGAGGGCAGCAGTGACAGTGATGACGAAGAAAAGTGTTATTACTCTACCAAACTTTGCTCAAGCTTTTGCTATCTATGATGCAATGAAAACATTTCTCATTAGTCACGATTAAGGCAACCAACTTTGCGCAAATAACATCTAGAAATTATGGGTTGATAATTTTTGGACTTAAAATGTATAATTTCTAGATTTTATTTGCACAAAGTTGATTGCCTTAAAGACTACTCAAAATGCTCTAACTACAGTGTACAATGGAACTTTTTGGCATTACGTTAAAAAATTCCCCTCAGGCTCAACAGACTCAGTATTTTACAACTGTAATTGAAAAATAATGCTCAAGCGCATGCTGTTCATCCAAGTTAGAATACACATCAATAAAAATACAATACAGCACATATCTATTCCAGAAAATGTTTGTACAAAAATAAAAGTTGATTAAAATTATGGGAAAACGTTCCATTAGGAGTAGGAGCATCAAACATTTGCTTTCTACATTAAATACTGCAATTTCAAAATGCAGAGGGTCACACTTTCTATTGTAATATCATTAAAATTTGAAGTTTTGCTTACATTTTTTATTTTAGCTCTTGCAAAAACATAATTGATGCTTTACTGTAATTAATCTTATACAGCAAAAATACTAACAGTTGAGAGTACAGTGTAACAATATAAAATTAAATCGCTCATACCATGAAATGCCTTTTGAAGATTTCTTTGTCAATACCAAAAGTTTCTTTCAGAAGAATTTTTCTAGGACGGTGATCAAGTTTCCTCAAATTAAGCAAAGATGCACCTCGGCCTCTGATGTGATAGCTACCCAGAGTAGCACGCCTGACACCTCGAATACCTCGACCACGTAAAGAATTGGAATCTAACAAGCCCAGGGCCTTTGCCTAAATAAAAGAAAAACAAACCACAACTTGTCAAAGTTATACAACATTAAATTTCTAGTAATTTCTTTAATGAAATAAATAAAAGTATTACACAATCTTAAAATTCAAAAAATAGCTTACTTATATTTAGGTACTTTACTTTGTCAGTAATATTAACAAGAAAGATGATACAGAATTTTCGGTTGTAATAAGCACGTCTTTTGAATCCGTTCTGACACAAATTAAATTTATCAAAGTTATTCAAAGTCAATGGAACCGGTATGGAAAACAATAGTATCTGAGGGAAGAAAGAAGTTTTTCAATCGGGTCTTTAATCCCTCAGATATTGCTGTAAACGGAATCGTGAGCTTACGAACTCTTAGAAATAGAGTTAGCGACAAAAATAAGATGTGGCTTTACGTCCCTTGGTGGAAAAACCATGTATTATTTTAGGAAGAAAGTATTCATAAAAGGTTTATCCATATAAGCAGTATTGGTCCAAGAAAAAAAAAATTTAGTCGAGTTTCAGGAGCCCAGATTTTGCTACAAATACATCAGAAGTAGAAATTAACACTTATGACCCCTGGTGGCCAAACCATTCTTTACCAAACATTAGAAATTACGTGAAAAATATTTTCCGTCAGGTCTTGTATGCGATACAGGAAGAGCAAGAAACGCAATTCACCATTGTGCGCCCTAGAGGAAAGTCCATGATTTACTTGAAAATTTTGAATTTACAAGAAAAACATTTTGCATCGGAAACACTATCCAACAAAGAAGGAATTTTTCAAATCAGACTTTTAAAAGTAGATATATTGACAAAAATAAGATATTCATCTACGCCCTGGCGTAGAAACCATGCATTATTTCAAGAAGAAAATGTTCCTAAAATGTTTGTCGACATGAGTAGTATCGGTCTACAAACGATGTTAGTTTCAATCGAGAATTTAGAAGCTCGTATTTTGCTGCAAATACATCAAAAGCGGAAATTAAGGTTTACGCCCCTGGTGGCCAAACCATTTTTTTTTTTTTACAAAAATTAGAAATTATGTGCAAACGATTTCCCATCAGGAGCTGTATCTGTTGCAGAAATAATTTTTCAGATCGGGTATTTAGAAGCAGAGATATAGGGGAAAACACAATTTACCTTTACGCCCCCTAGCGGAAAGTCTATGAATTACGTGAAAATTTTGAAATTATATGAAAAACATGCGACACGGAAAACACTATCCAACAAAGAAGGAATTTTTCAAATCGGACTCCTAGAAGTCGAGATATTGACAAAAATAAGATATACATCTACGCCCTCTGGCAGAGAAACTGGAATATTTTAGGATGAAAATATTCCGAAAAGGTCTATCGATGTGAGTGGCATCAGTCCACGAAAGAATTTTTTCAATCGATATTTTAGAAGCTCAGATTTTATGGCAAATACATCAGAAGCGAAAATTAACACTTACGCCCTGGTGGCCAAAGTATTCTTTACCAAAAATTTGAAATTATATGCAAAAGATTGTGCATCAGGAGATGTATCCGCTGAAAAAAAATATTTTCAAATCAGAGTTTTAGAAGCAGAGTTATCGAAAAAAAATGCAATTTACTTTTACGCCCCCTAGCGGAAAATCTATGAGTAATTTGAAAAAGAAGCTATATGCAAAATACTCTTCGACATAAATGAAATCGAAAGATAAAAGATTTTTTTTCAATCGGATGTTTAGAAGCTAATATGTGGAATAAAACGTATTTTTGAATTCGACATCATCTGCATTTACGCCCTCTAGCGGCGAAATTGTACATCGTAAAAAAAAAAAACGAAATGAAGGATCATCATTCGCATATTTCAAGCTTTCGAATGCAAAAAGAATTTTTCCAATCGGACTAATAGTTGCAGAGATACCGTGGGTACGGACGGACGGACAAACCGATTACATAAGCACGATCTTTTTTTACAAAAGACGTGCTAAAAAAGCATGGCGCTTATTTATTTGCACACAATTCACATGCACAACTGATCAAAGCGAGTGTCAACAACATTATTAATCAAACTTGCCAATTTTTTGTTTCTTTTCTAATTTAATAAGAATGCATGAACTAGGAAATTATACGTCCAAATACATTTACAGCTTATTACCTTCTCTATTCATTCATCCTTTACCTTATATTCAACGAGTTTTTGTCATACCATATCCAAGAGTACTTAAGCATCATGTGAAAGAAAAAAAAATATAAAAAAATTAATATAAAATGGCATAACCTGCAATTTGTTGAATGTTTGAATTTGATCACAGTCCAGGCTAAAATATCCTTTACCAAAGATCTGGGTGAATGAGGTGCATCCCATTTCATTTCCCACCTAATCTCACATGTGACCAGCTTAACCCAGCTCATAAAGCACACAAAAAACAAAAACAAAACAAAAAAAGAGGGAAGGGTGGAACACTGATGCAAATAGGTACTGTTTCTTAGTGACAAAAAGCCTGCTTTTATGCTAATTAAAACTTTTCACTCTGTAACAAAGCATTTTTATTTTCCCAAATGCAATCTAGACAGTTTTTGTCACACTTTATGTAAACCTGCAGTTCAACAGCCAATTCCCTTCTCACTCACTCACACACACACAAAGTTTATCTCTTTCCCACAAATATCTTATGTTACACAGGAAGATTCATACGTATAGAATGAAATGCACATGCTAGATTATAATTTTGAACAGCATTGACTGCAATCAAATTACTTTTAATTTAATGGGCATTTCAGGTCTAGTCATTCAGAACATTATGACAGTCATCCCCATTCTTCAAGCTAGGCGGCAGGTTGCTGCAGTATCAGATACGTTTATCAGTCATCGTTTTATGCCATACACATAACAGATGAGTATTTTGTTCAAACTTCGTGGGCTGCTGGCTCATACTAAACACAGATGGAATTCAGAAAGAAATTGTTGGAATGACCCATTAACCTCATAACACGCAATTTGGCAGAATAACTGAGACGACAGGGTAGCTTTTGAATGAATGAGGAAAATATTTGTCTGCAGATATCAGTGGCAGGTTTGAGCAGTCTCCCAGAAAAGCCCCACAAAGCATGTCCAAGGAATTAAGTTGCTGCTATTAAACACATCAGCAAAGAAGGTAAAGCTCTAGCCATACAGAATGGCAGCAATCCATCTACTGCTGGAACCTGGTAAAAAGAAGTGAATTTACATGTGCCAACACTTTAAGGATTTTGCTGGCAATTCACTAGGAATACTCAACATCATGTAGTTTTGAATGAGTACTGGTTTCACTTGTCTGGATAGATGAACTCAAAGAATTTCAGGATGTAGGCTACTAAAAATTTTATGCGATTCACAAAGAGCCATTGCACACAGCAAGAAAGTGGGAGTTTGGTGTGCCATGTCTGGCCAAAGGGCATTGGTTCAATTTTCTTTGAAGGAATTGTGTGCTCCACCACACATTTGCATCTTTTCTAACACTATGTGAAACAACCGGATGATGCATAATTTACTCAAGGGTACTATTACTATGCGCAATATGGTGTAACGCGCCAAATATCAAAGGAATCTATGCCAGTGATCCAAAGTTTCTTTGAAGATAGAGTAATTTCTGAGAATCTGTTTTGCCACCATAGCCTTCTGACTTAGTTCCCTCTAATTTCTTTTTGTTGATTTACAGTAAGAAATTAGTGTTCTGTAACAAACTCTGCACAAGTGCTGCCCTGAAAGGAAACATCGCAACTGAAATAACGCATACTGACAACACAAGAGACAAGATGTAATGAGGCATACAGATGAGTGTGGTGTAGCAGGTTGGTTGCATACAGAACATGATGACGATGATTGGGCAAAACATGTAACAAGAATAACAAATAAAGGTAAATCAATCACGCTAGTTACGTTAAGAGAATAAAACTTTTACTTAAAAGTTCTATTCTCTTAACGTAACTAGTGTGATCAACTTACCTTTATTTGTTACAGAACATGATATTGCATCACCCTGTTCTGCTCAAAACAACGTAGGTGTTCATTCAATATCACATTTCATTCATCTGCTTCTGATCTACAAGCAAATATACATGTTTGTTCTACAGAAATCAGCCTATAGATTTGTATCTTGGAAAGTCTCGTTTTGGTCATGAAATGAATACCCTGTATAGTTACATAGTTTTAAACAGAAGTAAATACAGATGCTAAGTTTGGATACATGGTTAATGAACCTAATAAACTTCTACATGTGCACCTCCAGTGGCACATAAAAACTGTATAACAGATATTTACACTTGTGTCATATATGTTTTACAACATTTTTGGGGCTTGCTATTGCACCAGTAATGCATTCTCTCGAAGTTCTGATACTTACAAAACCTGCTGCATGAACCACATCTTTAACTTAAGTGCACAGAAAGAAATCCAGCAGGGAAAGCTCTCGTGATTTTGGGGGCCACTGGGTTGGTTCATCACTGCCAATCCACAGATTTGGAAATTCTGCAGCATTGTGTCACATGAGGGGGCTTCCCATATTGCTGGAAGATGCCAGTCAGCTACCAGTCCCGCAGCTGGGGGATGGTGTAATTGATGAGCATAACTTATTGAAGAAAGGGTCACTTATCTGGTAATGCATTAGCCCACACCAAATAGAGATCTTTGGACTTTCACAAATATGCATGCTTATAAACATGTGGGTTTTATGATCCCCAAATATGCACATTCTGTCTGTACCACTAAGATGGAATGTACCCTTATCTGAAAAGTAGGCACACAGCACAGTAAGAAGCTACTACTTGAGCAATGAAGTTCAAAATGTTATTAACAAATGTTTCACATTTTGGAAAATTATCAGACTACAGTTCTTGATGAATTTGAAAGTTATATAGTGGTGTAACCGCAAGCGCTTGTGTATCACCCTGTGCGCTGTTGGCTTCAGCATCTGTAGGTGGCATTCAGCTTGTCTTGATGATTCCCATGATGACAATGTGAAAGCAGTTTGAATGTTTCCCACTGTTTCATCACAAACTGGTTATCTATCAAGGTTGTTTCCTTCTTCCTCTGTTTGTTTTTAAGTACCCAATTTTGTCACCCATGCCTTAATTAAAATTGCATTAGGTGGCTTCTTTCCATACTTTCTTCTGTACTTTTGCTGAGCATTGTCAGAATATTTTGTTTCTGCCATCTACCCAAAATACTGCGCCTTCTGTTAGAGAATTGCACAGCTGCTACAGCATTCCTTGTGGCAGATGTGGTAGGCAAAGTAAACTAGCACAGAAACTACATGTGTACAAGATACCCCATGAAAAAATTACAGCATTTTGTAATTAGGGTCATCATTTATGGACACCCTGAACATCAATTCCCTTCACACCACCACACTATTTTTTAAACACGTACACTGCCCCGAATACAAAATATTTTACATGAATGAGCTTCATTATTTTTCATAAAACATTAGCAATGGACCACAAGATCTAAATGGTACAGCATTTTAAAAACATGCATACAAATACACAACATACCTGCTGCTTTAATTCATTAACTTTCCTTCTTAACTCTGTGGTGTCATCCCCTTTGTGCTGTTTGTTATATAAGTCCATTTCAGCATCTAGTAATTCTCTTTCTGCCTATAATAAAAAAAAAACATGTGTGAAAGACATACTTTATAGAATACTGAAATGAAAGGATAAAAACTGAGAAAACCACAGAATATACCACAGCAACAGTTTTTTTTTTCCACATTTTATTATGCTGCTAAAAACATTCATCCCTGATGCAATCAAATTACTTTATTCCAGAGGCAAAGTTCAAAAGCAATAACAAAAGTAAAAAACACAACAACAATTAACCCTTGCCTCTTGAATAATATTTCACCTATACTCACCCTTTACTGGCGTTTTTTGTCTGCAGTACAGGCCACAACTTAGCTGTGAAAGTTTAGCTTTGGGAAGCTTGATTTTGGGGAGGGTGGGGGGTCTTGTCAGCCCAGACAGAGCCATAGAAGTGTCATCAACATGGCAGGTGACACCCGATCTTTTCGCCAATTTTGTAATGTCAGGTGTCACCCGACCGTCAAGCAGAAAGGGTTAAAGTCTGTTAAATGTAAATTTAGGGAATTCAACATACATGCACAAAATTTATGTGCAAATGTTATCATTTTGTCTGCTTACAAATGTCCCCAATAATGCAGTTTTTACTAGAGGTATAAATAAATAACTGAATAAAAAATAAAGAAAATTGCATATTTAATAGAAGTAAATTTGACCAAGAGATTCCATGAACTTTCCAATTATTCTCTTGAAAACAAGAAGCTTGAGAAGGATATTTTTTCCATTTCTTGAATGAGTATTTTTGTAATATGTGAACTACATACTTACAGTAAATGCTGCTGTTACTAAAACAAATTTAGGATCAGTGAGTTTACAGATGACAGAGCCTAGTGTGAAACACTTTTTGGATTTGGTGTTTCCCTAAAGTCACATAATCATTCATTTAATTATAACAATTATTGACACCTTGATTTTGCACAAATATTTCTTGAAATAAATTTCAAACAATATTAATGCATAACACTGCCCAACACACATTTTGGTGCCTTCAAACTTAAACCTAATCTTGGATATATTTGGGACACTGATTACAAAACTGGCATCAGTTTTGCCCTATCAGCTCTAGTTTTGGAGATAGGGCATACCCACCCTATATGATGATTCCACCAGTCATCCGTCAAAATTCAGGATCCTACATCACATGATCTGCTATTTTTGACATGATTTTAACAAATATTGATGCTATTAATATTACATACTATTTAAACAAGCACATATTACAAAATGTTGGAAATATTTGAGGTGCAGAGTCCACAAATGGCATTAGTTTTAGTTTTGGAGATAGGGCATACTCACCTTATACGCTGATTCCACCGGTCATCCATCAAATTTCGGGATCCTACATTGCATGATCTGCTATTTTTGACATGACCTTGACAAATATTGATACTACATACACACTACTGAAAATTTCAAAAAGTGTCCTCAGTTTTTGCCACCTCTGTATATATTATCTCTTTCATTCAGGCGCTCACATTCAGCTACCATTCTTTACAGGGAAATTTCCCTGCTCTCACAAACTCTCATCAACTTCATACACTGCCTTATGTCGTGTTTGTATTTCTCTGTCTTCAACAATTCATTCAATAACTACTTGGCTTTCAGCACCAAGTGTCATAGGCAAAGGTAGAAAATGAAGATTTAATCCACATTTTAACAGCATATTTTAATTGTTCAATTGTCACATTTTCCTATAATATCTTTAAATGGATTAAAATCTTTTATAATAGGAAGGAACAGGCAGTTTTGCCTTTTACTCTGGGTGTGAGACTCAAATTGAGAAGTTTGATACGGCAACATTAAGTAAACAATTATCTGGTAGTTTGCATTTCTTTGTGGAGCTAACCTCTGAATATCAGAAAACAGCTTAGTTATATGTATGTATGTGAGACTGGCTCTATCACCCCAGGCCAAAAAAGAACACACACACACTCATGGGTCATTGCTGTCAAAAGAGTTATATTTTCCTATAATATCTTTAAATGGATCAAAATCTTTTATACAATGGGAAAGAACATGCAGTTTTGCCCTTTACTCTGGTATGAGACTGGCTCTATCACCCCAGGCCAAGAAAGAACACACATGGGTCATTGCCCTCGAAAGAATTATATTTTCCTATAATATTTTTAAACAGATCAAAATCTTTTATATAATGGGAAGGAACAGGCAGTTTTGCTTTTTACTCTGATGTGAGACTGGCTCTATCACCCCAGGCCAAAAAAGAATGCACATACACATGGGTTATTGCTGTCGAAAGAGTTCTACCATTTCACAAAAAGTTCCCTTTGGACAAAATGGCACACACCCAATTATAATTGGATAAATTGTTAGGCACTGATTTGAATGAGCTTTTAATTGCAAGACAATTTATTTGCAATATCATAAGAAAATGATATTCACACATTTTCTGACAAATATAATATACTGGACAGAATTTGGGGGGGGATGCTGGAGGCACTGGAAAAATTAAATAACTAGGGAACGGATGTTTAGGTAAATAAATATTTTCACATAAAATTCATATTTTCCAAAATTCTGTAATAAATAAATATGCATGTTTTTTCCATTTTTATTTTTAGTGTAAATAAACCCAAAGTAAAAAATTCAATGCAAAAAAAAAAAAAAAAAAAAAAAAGGAACAGTATTGTGACAAGCAGGTAGAATTTATACCCACTTTCCCTTCTACAAGGACTTGTTTCCACGGCACATTGAGGAATGACATCTCTTCTTCAAACTAGGAGAAGAAGCTAAACCAGAAGTTTTCCTGTACCCCAAAGGATGGATCTTTTCAAAAAGAATTCTGATATCCCACTGTTACCTACACTCTAAGTCACAAACTGGGGTACCTGGCTCAATACTGCAGTACACTATGCAGATAATTTTGAAGGCTTTAAAGATCTGTAGTCAGAGAAATGGACAAACATGACGCTTCTTCAATTGAAATTGTCTAGCATTTAAATGAATGATACTAATTTGAAAAGAGACTTTGCATACATATCTGCTAATTTAGGTTTCTTGTGCCATTTGATAAAGAAATACAGTTAAAGAAGTGCAAGATGTTGAAAGGAAACTTAACAATACTTTTGGGTTCAAAAATAAAAGCCCTAAGAAACAAATTCATACGTGTGTGTGTGTTAGAAAAACAAACAGTGGATTTCAATCTATGTGTAGTGTTGCTCATGTTTTAAAAGGCCAACTTGTATGCAAAACTGACTGTTTAAGAGCTAGTGACATCTCCCTTTTAAAATACGCAAGGTTGACTTCTCTTGATGTGGAATGAAATTTTTATCAATATTGGTCACTGTTTCGTAACAATATGCATACAATCGGGGCCAAAAGTCCTGCACCAGTATACCGAAAGTCTATTTTTGATGTTTGAAGTCAACTTATACAGCATAATAGTAAAGTCAGGAATACATATTATACATCATTTTAAAGGAAATTTTATGCTGAATTCAAATATTTTTACAGAATGTTATTACCAGTAATAGAAGTGAAGTTACAAGCAACAATGTGCAAGTGAGGAAACACAAATCCAGTTCTGAAAAAGCATTTGCGTCCCTCTAATCCACTATAGCTCTCTCCGACGTCTACTAGTGAGATATAAAAGGATGTAAAATCATCTGCTGACTTACAACACAGCTGCTTGTAGTCTGTTGACGGAAATTCATGCAGAATTCCTGGTGATGTTTGAATTTCAGAATGTCAAAGACCCAAAAATAGGTCCTGCTTCTTCAAACCAGGGCAAAAATTATTACTTTGCATGAACTTGGATTTAGTAGTCGTAAAATTGCTGTTAAATGTGGCTGTGATCATTCCACTGTCTTGGGCACCATTAAAAGAGTTGCAGAAACGGGATGTGTGGGAAACAGGAAAAGAACAGGTCGACCAAGGCTGTGTACTGAACGTGATGATTGCATGTTGATTCGTCGTTCTTTAAAACAAGGTTTAAAACAGCCACTGATTTAAGAAATGAGTGGGAGAATGAAGTAGGCATTATTGCATCTGCACATACAGTTCATCATAGGCTACATGAAAATGGACTGACTGCACGAAAACCTTTGCTTACTAAACAACAATGGCTCAAAAGAATTGCTTGGGTCAAGGCACACAAGAATTGGACTGTTGATGAATGGAAAAATGTTATTTTCAGTGATGAAACAACTGTAAGTGATTCAAAAGTATTTGTCGTTACAATCACTATGTGCACACAGATTCTTAGTCTGGCAAATAAACAAGAATAACAGAACAGGGTAGTCAAGTACTGATTCTTGTAGCTTCATAATACTTGTATGTTCACGTTTTCATCACTGAAATTTAGTGCAAATGGCAACAGTAAGTAAATAATCAGTTAAACATTCTTCTGGCAGACTGCCTTCCTTGTGGAGCTAACCTCTGAATCAAGAGAACAGCTTAGTGATACGATATGAATTTTAGCACACAAACACTTATAACTACAGATACGTAAGAATTAGCTGGTTTTTTTAAAGACTCTGCCATAATAATACTCACAGAACAAAACAAGTGATTGAAAGTTCAGCCATTTTTCAATCTTTAATTCATTTCATTTAAATTTGTAATTAATTTATTTTAAGCTCAATATAACCAACTTTTTCACATCCAATGTAGAAGTTTAAAGTTCATTTCATACATACCTCAGTTTTATTTTTTACAGCTTTGTTATTTGGATTCTTGGTCAGCACTGAAATTTCTTCAGCTTCTTTCCGGATATCAGCCTGAAGCTGTTTTATCTTTGAACCGAGGTCTGCTAATGCCTAAAAGGGAAAACATGTAACTTCAGTTTTAAAAATTCTTACAATAATTCAATTTTACTTCAAAAGCATATTAACACAATGAAATTTTCTTCACATCACACCAATGAATTCTCATGTTGGCAATGTACTATTGATAAAGGGCACAAATTTCTATCAAAACAAAATGTTCTTAAATTTTAATGACTTTTTTTTTTTACAAATCTAGTTGGGCATCAAGAAATTTTAGTAACTGAACAAACTTTATGTTAGATAACACTACCATCATAGCATTGTTCTCTGGATACAATACACTTCATTTTTAATGCATCACTGGGATCTTTCTTCTTGATGCTCATAAAAATAGAGAAGTACACACATAACACATACAGCCATGATTTCTAACTTTAGCTTTTTCACATTATGAAAGTGCAATTTTATATATAACTTACTATAAATTATCTGCCAGATTCTATACCAGACCTCTTGCCAGGAACTTCATACACACAGCGCCTTCTGGAGCCAGGGACAACAAAATTTTAACAAATCATCTGTGATTTGTGGCAGATATCGACTAGTGGCATTCTTGCATGAGCATCTCATACATTAATGAAATTAACAGTTAATAAATCAACTTCCAAAAATAGTATGACATCAGAATGTGAAAAGGAAAAAAGTTCAGCTTCAAGCTAAATAAATTGTGACACAAAAAAAAAAAAAAAAAAAATTAAATGAATTTCAGCTTGTACAAAATGTGAAATATTTAGAACCACAAAATCATGAAAAG
This sequence comes from Macrothele yani, assembly GCA_039090855.1. Taxonomy (NCBI): domain Eukaryota; kingdom Metazoa; phylum Arthropoda; class Arachnida; order Araneae; family Macrothelidae; genus Macrothele; species Macrothele yani. Next base: position 9,760,474 of record CM077011.1, on the reverse strand, counting down.
CTGGCCATTAGAGCTGAAAAAAAAAAGTACAAACACTTAATTGAAGGAAAAAAATATGTATAATGCATAAAAACTAACAGATTATTTAATTTGTCTTCATTTTGCAAGCATAGACATTTTTGAAGTACACTTTCAAGGGTGAGGACCATCAGGGACTTGCTCACAGAAAGTGAGCTTAAAAGGACTCGCAGAAAACAAAATTGATGTAAAATGCTTTTTGAAGAACTGAAGATAAGCAATTGATGGAGCAATTCTCAAAGTAACTGGTGCCTGCATTTACCTTGGACAACAGATAACACACAAGAGCTATGTCAAAGAAGAAATTAATAAGCACATAAAAAAACTTGGATGGAGTGCATTTGGCAAAAACAGTACCATTTTCAAGGGCAAAAGCCATTATGGCTTTAAAAAACAACAACAGTGATGGTGCTTGGTGTAACCAGGAAAGATAAGAATAGGAACACATGGATCAGGAAAATGACAATAGTGGAAGGCATCACAATCAATGTAAAATACCTGAAATGACAATGGGCTGGATTCATTGACTACCATTGGACAACTGAAATACTAGCAGAGCTGCTGTGGCATTGTTACCAAACTGGGTCCTAGGAACCCACAGATTTTTAAAAAGTGTGTACTTTATAAGATATTCTGGGTCATTTAAAAGAATCAAGAGATAATGAATATTTATACTTACATAGGCAAATGAAAAATAAATGTAATGTACATTGTTCCGACATTTTAATTTATGCTATTTGAAAGTAATCTTTAAAAAAATCATGTACCAGTGACAGAATTAAATTTTATCATTTTCAACTAAATTTTATCATAATGGAACTACACAAAGACCATACATTTTAAGTCAGCTCAGAACACCAAAGCAGTTTTTATTTTTCAAAACACAGGAACTGTGTTATGACTACTCTTGAAGAGTTTATATATATATATATATATATATATATATATATAATTTGTTTTTTTAAGTTTAAATTTCAATTGTTCCAATATTGATTAAAAGAGCTGAAAGATTCAATAAATTAATCAGGACATTTGTACATTTACAAAATCTTGACGGACGGAGCATTGCTGGCTGTTTTTATTCTTTCCTTAATTCTCACGAATTAACTTTTGGCAAATGGCACGTTAAAAAAAATCCAAAATAAAATGTGGGTCCCAAAGGACACTTAGAATTTGTACTTATGGGCCTGTTTTTGTTTTGTTTTTGGGTAATTCACACTCTACAGCACGTCAGTGGTAGCGCTGACTAGACTGGATTCCAAGAAACAGGTAAGGATTCAGAAGAAGCCGCACGGAAGATGGGTGGATGAAATTCAGAAGCATGTCTGAGTGACATGGAGGAGACTGGATCAAGACAGTTCTGGAAAAAATTTGGGAAGACCTTCATCCAGCAGTGGATTGATAATGACAATGAAGGTTGTGTGTGGAAGACAATTCAAATAAGTATACACCGAGTGATCACTTAATTATGATCATCCCTATCAAAAGCGGATGCGGCCTGTTGACTGACATTTTTCTAAAAGCTTCTTAAATAATGACTTATGTCGGCGGGTGGAAAAGAACTTTTATTGCAATATAAATGGTAGTGAATTTCATAACTACGAAGATTTTTAATCAATGTTTTTAGAGAAGGTGACAGCATCCCGCTCTTAATTCTTTTACACACACACACTAACTACATTCACTTCAAGAAGTGTGCAACAAGAAAGATAAATCATGACAAGGGCTTTCTCGTTTTTAAAAAATCAATTTGTGTCTGAGTAAAACTCAAATCTTTTCACAAAATGCCTATTTAATATGCCAATGTGCATCCCCTAAACATTTTTATTCTCCTCTGATATTACCCCACAAAACTATCTGACAACAAAGGAAGTAAATAAGTCACTAGTATCACCTTATATACCCACCTCCAAGTCAAACTGTACAAAATGTGCATTTCTTTTTTAATTCTCACTTCAAAAACCAAAATTACAGGTTATTATCAACGAATCCTACTACTGCAATACAGCATAGAATTGCTTATTCTTTATTTAATGCAATTTTGCAGTACTAAATAAAGTCAAATAAAAATTATACAAAATAAAGTTAAATAAAAGTTTTATAAAAGTCAGTACTAAAAAAAGTCTCCAACAGTGCAAAAGCTACGTATGCTGGCAGTACAGCTTGTGTACGAGTGAATGGTGTTTTATCCAAATGGTTTTCTATTGGTGCAGGAGTCAAACAAGGTTGTGTAATGTCACCATGGCTGTTTAATTTGTTTATGGATGCATGCATGCGCGATGCCAAAATAGACAATACTGGTTTACATCTTGGTGATATCCGTATGTGCAGATTGCTGCATGCTGATGACACTGTCCAGTTGGCAGAGAGCAAAAGCGAGTTGCAGAGTATGTTATCCCAGATATACGAAGTTTGAACGAAATTTAAACTGAGTATAAATAAGGGAAAAACCAAAGTTATGGTTTATAAGAGAGCAACTGGTAGTACAGAATGTAATATAAGTCTAAATAGCACAGTGATAGACCAGTTGAATAAGTTTGTGTGTTTAGGAAGCATGTTTGACAGAGAACAAATTGGACGGTGAAATTAGTAGGCGAGTGAATTCTTCGTTGAAAGTCATAGCGGCTTTTGGAGGTGTTCACAGGAATGATGAGTTCTGAAGAGTCCCCGCATGGCTGTGTATGAAAGTGTAACTGTTCTTACTCTGATGTATGGCAGTGAAACCTAGGTACTGCAGAAGAGACTTAGGAATCGTTTGTGTGCCGGGGAGATGTGTTACTTACAGAGTGTTTGTGGCACAACACTCTCTGAGTGAAGAACGAAGATGCGTTGCAGTTGTGTAATGTGAAGTAAAGTGCTGTTAGCAAGGTGGAGACTAATATGCTTCGGTGATTTGGCCATGTTGAAAGAATGAGTGATGAGATGCTTACTAAGAAAATCTTGATAATCCAAGTGACAGGAAGGAAAGGTAGAGGAAGGCCAAGGAAGTCATGGGAGAATCAGATTCAGGAGTGTCTGCATGAGAAAAAGATTATGAGTATGAAGTATCGAAGATCTAGTGTACTGCACGAGTTGGATGTCAAGACCGCTGTACATGGAGAAGTTTGATATGGCAACAGTAAGTAAAAATTACCTGGTAGTTTGTATTTCTTTGTAGAGCTAACCCCTTAATCTCAGAGCCGCTTAGTGACATGTATGTATGTAAATAAAGTTCTACAAAGTTCTTTAGATTTGTTATTAATACTTGGTAACACAATAACTATCAAACACTCAGAAAAAAATTTAAAAACATGCACAACACTCAAAAATAAAATTACCTGCTTATAAGATGCCTTTTCTTTGTCTGTTTTGCAAGTTCCAAGTTTCTCAAGAAGTTTCTGTGTAAAAGAAAAATAGAGTTTCATGTGATTTTTTTGCTCACTTAATTATATATGTATTCAAACATTTTAACAAAGAGAAAATAAAATTCAGGAAACACACACACACATGCAACAGTTGAATTGATACATTTTGTGTGTTTAGCAACAGCTCGAATATGTATAACAGTCTTTGGAGTTCCTGCAAGTTTCCATTACTTTTTTTGACTGACAATGGCTCCGTTGGGTATTACATGCAAAATCCAATCTCACTAAAGAAAGAAATTAATGATTCAACTGAAACAGAGAGAGAAAGAGAGAGAGTAGAGTAAATTGAAAATAGTTAACTGACTTTACTTAGAAGTAAAACTTCGAGAGAGAGAGAGAAAAAAAAAAAAAGATGACACTGAATTTTTGGTTGTAATGAGCAAGTCTTTTGAATCCTTTTTGATGCAAATTAAATTTACCAGCTATTCAAACAAAGTCAGTGCAGCTGGCTAGGAAAAAATCACAACTGGATTCTACAATCGATAAAACATGCAAAATAGAACCATCTACTTACTCCCACCAGCTGCTAAAAATAATTTTACGAAAATTAGCAAATGGCGCAAAAAAGTTTCTCGTAGAAGGAGGAAGGTATCGGAGACAAACAGATTTTAAAATTATTATATTTGCACTTTTAAGGTATTAAAACCCTGCAAAGTGTGCATAGTTTACGTGCAATTCATAAATGAAATATTATTAAAAAGCACCAATCACTTACCCTAAAGATCATGGTAATTTCCATCGACTACACACTTCCAAGCATGTCAATTATCGTAATGTTGTTGGCCTTCAAAGGTTTACAGACATCTTGCTTACGATTCCTTCTTCCGGGGATGAAACATATTTTTTTTTATTTTTTTTTAAAGCCATATGAGATGTAACTATAAGCTTGTCAATTCCATAAAAACCACACAAGCATACTACTCATTCATACAATTCAATTAAAACACTATGTACATATTTACACAACCTTACATTCCTAGGTGGTTAAACCTTTGTCAACTGTGAGTAACAAAATACTCCATCTGTTTCAAAATCCCTGCCACTCCCAATGCAAGTGTCACACTCATTCAGCCCCTCACACACAATCCTCTAGCGCTTTCAAAAGATTACTGTCGTCATCAGGAGGCAGGTGTGTCTCACCCGCCCACCACAGCTCAAGCGAGCAGAGCCATCAAGGCACGGGCTCCAGTCGCAATCTCTGAATCATTGTGTCTCTGGGGCCATCTATTGTCATAGCTGCTCTTTTTTCTTTTTTTCTTTCTATGCTGTTGTTCAATTTTTATTAGGGCCTTCCATTGTTCGTTTAAGTTGCTAGGCTCATTAATGTTGCATAATCTTGATCTGTTTTTTTCCAATTAACACTGACTCTGCAATTCTTAACTGCCTTTCGTTTTTACAGCTCTTAATAATTTTAATATCCTCAAACCTTGGACATTGTTGATTTTCCATACAGTATTGGGTTAATGCTGTCTTAGCTTCTTTTTTATTCCAATTATTTATATGCTGGTTCAATCTATACTTTAATTTATTCTTGGTGCTGCCTATATATGACACAGGTGGTTGCTGGTTTATAGGGATTTCATAAATTCCTGCTCTATCTAATTGGCTGATTTTTTTCATTTTTAATCACTAAATTTTTTACAGTAAGTACCTGATTTCCTACCTGTATGTCATACTTGCCAGAAACTTTATTAATTTCTGCTGAAACATTTTCTACATATGGTATTGCCCCTACATATTTTACAAGTTTTTTTTATCAATCTTGGCTTTATTGTTAGCTTGAGTTACTTCATAAATCCATTTTTTAATACCTGTTTAGGGTAACCAAAATAATATGCAATTTTTTCAATAGATTCAATTTCTTCTTTTTTATATTGTTCCATTGATGAGTGTGTTAAACTTCTTTTAATTAGTGTTTTAACACTATTTCTTTTATGTGTTAATGGATGCGATGACTGAAATGGTATAAGTACTGGGATATATGAAGATTTTCTATGCACTCTGAATTGCATATTATCATTTGTTTTAATTATCAAAATATCCAAAAATGCCAAAGTATTGTCATGTTCTTGTTCTACTGTAAGTTCAATAGATGGATAAATTTCACTATACTTTTTTGTCAAGTCCTCAAAGTTCATCATTTTTTAGCCTGGACAACAGAAAAATGTCATCAACATATCTGCAGTATATCAGTGGTGGATCTTCGAGTTTACTTATTATTTTCCCCTCTATGTCACTAATTATAATTTCAGCAAATAAAGTTGACAATGGTGACCCCATAGGTCCACTCCACCATAATTTTGTTTTTACATCTTGTTGTTGAACTTAAAAATGTTGTTTTCATATATGTACAATAAAATTTCTCTTAATTCCCCTATTTGTATTGCATTCATTGTCTGTAACACATATAATTTTTCAATAATTATTTCAATTGCCTGAGATACTGGTGTGCTAGGAAAAAGAGCTCTCACATCCATACTAGCCATATGATATTCACTAAATCTTGTTTAATTACTTTAATTTTCTCAATGAATTCATATGTATTCTTCACAGTGAACCTTGTCTTCATGAACAAAAGTGCCAAAAATTTGTAGATATTTTTTTCCAGCTTTATTAGTGGGGAATTCCTTTTTGATACAATCACTCTCCTAGGTGTCTCAGACTTATGAGTTTTTATTTTTGCAAACATTTTTGGTATTCCAGTACCCATTGGTGGGTACGCTTTCTTTATTGAATCAGGCAAGGTGCTGTGATTTCTTATTCTAGCTAAGTACCTTACTTGAGATTCGGTTGGGTCTTTTGCCAGAATGCTGCAATTCAGTTCCTCTATAGCTCTATTCATTTTTAGATTATATTCAGTTGTGTTTAATATTACAGTTTGCCCTGTTTTATCAGCTTCACAAAATTTAATTGTTGGGTCATCTCTTAATTTAATCAGTTGTTCTTTCTCATACTGAATCTTATCTAAATGATACTTCTTTTTACTACTTTTTTCATTAAATTCCTTCAAAACAATTCTATACAATTTACTTCTAAATTTTTCATGTTCTTCTGCCGGTACGCTACATGCCATTTCCTCTAAGTTGGGTATTAAGTCTTTCGTCTTCGGCAGGCTACGTGGAAACGCAAATTTTTTACCTCTCTGCAAAACAGCTCTTTGCGTGAAGCTCAAGGTCAAGTTGGATTTATTCTGATATACCTCATACATATTCTCCCACTGTTCATGTACTCGTTGTCTGTCAATCATCACGTGCAACTTTTTTTCCCCACGACTGTTTTTGAACATTTCTTTTCGTATTCCACGATGTCAAAAATTTCCCTGAAGGTTACATCCAAAATCTCATCTTTCCAATTACCGTCAAAATTTCTATACTCTTTATAACATATCAAATTGATTAAATGCAAACATTTCATATTCAAATTAAAAATCAATTTCCTTTTATTGACAATTTCAGCTCTTAATCTCTTTTTTTGGCACTCCTGGATTATTTTATTATCTTTAATAGTGACTGGGCAATTCCGTATTTTTAAATATTTTTATTAAAAAATACGGGTCAGTGTTAATTTAAAAAAACAGATCAAGATTAAAAAATGCAGTCAGTGTTAATTGAAAAAAACAGATCAAGATTATGCAACATTAATGAGCCTAGCAACTTAAACGAACAATGGAAGGCCCTAATAAAAATTGAACAACAGCATAGAAAGAAATAAAGAAAAAAGAGCAGCAATGACAATAGATGGCCCCAGAGACACAATGATTCAGAGATTGCGACTGGAGCCCGTGCCTCGATGGCTCTGCTCACTTGAGCTGTGGTGGGAGGGTGAGACACGCATGGCTCCTGATGACGACAGTAGTCTGTTCAAAGCGCTAGAGGATTGTGTGTGAGGGGCTGAATGAGTGTGACACTTGCATTGGGAGTGGCAGGGGTTTTGAAACAGATGGAGCATTTTGTTACTCACAGTTGACAAAGGTTTAACCACCTAGGAATGTAAGGTTGTGTAAATATGTACATAGTGTTTTAATTGAATTGTATGAATGAGTAGTATGCTTGTGTGGTTTTTATGGAATTGACAAGCTTATAGTTACATCTCATATGGCTTAAAAAAAAAAAAAGATGTTTCATCCCCGGAAGAAAGAATCGTAAGCAAGATGTCTGCAAACCTTTGAAGGCCAACAACATTACGATAATTGACGTGTTGGAAGTGTGTAGTCGATGGAAATTACCATGATCTTTAGGGTAAGTGATTGGTGCTTTTTAATAGTATTTCAGATTTTCAAATTGAATAGTTAAAAGAAGAGACATAGAAGGAAACATGATATAACTCTATGCTTTCTAGTGGAAGAATTTTGCAAAATGGAAAAGTTGAAAACTCAGCAAAAAATATTCTTTATGGAAAAAACTAGGCTAAGGAAAAAATACTTTTCAGATACGTCTCGCAGGAGTGGAGATGGCGAAAAAAGGTATTGAACTTTATGGCCCATAGCAGGAAACCTGTGCACTATTTAAAGAAGATAATGCTTCACATCTCTATTGTAGCAAATGGCATACTGTGAAAAAGAAATTTCTCTATAGTGTTTTCAGAAGTGGAAATACAGTTACACATAGAAGTACAGAAACACCACCTAGAGAAAGAACTGTGAACCACGAAACGCCTCAAATACTGACATTAATAAAGTGTTCCACAAGGTCAATGGCATCCAGTGTTGAAATAATTTTTAAATCACACATTTAGAAATGGAGATAGTAAGAAAAAGATTAAAAGTTGGTGCCCCTAGCAGCAAAATTATGCATTATTTTGGGAAGGAAATATACACAGAGTTTTCATAGTATGTGACTGAAAAATAATTTTTTTAATCGGGTTTTTGGTTTCGCAGATATTGCTGTAAACCGGAACCTGAACTTACGCCCTCTAGTGGCAAACTTGTGTGTTAAGAAAAATTTGAAATTACATAAGATTTATCAGCAGAATTGCTTTCCAACAAAGAAAGGATTTTTGAAATCTGATACTTACAAGCAGAGATAGGGGGGGGAATGAAAATAGATTTATACATCTACGCTCTGGAGGAAAAACAGTGCATTATTTTAAGAATAAAGAATTCCGAAAATATTTTTTGAGTTGAGCGGCATTGATCCACCAAATAATTTTTTCAGTTGAGTTTTCGGAAGCTTAGATTTTACTTCAAATACATCAGAAGCAGAAATAAACACTTATGCCCCCTATTGGCCAAACCATTATTTACCAAAAAATTAGAAATTATAATAAACATTTCCCACCAGGAGTTATATCTGATGCAGGGAGAATTTTTTAAATAGGAGTTTTAGAAGTAGAGATGTCGAGGAAAATGCAATTTACTTTTGTGCTTGCTTCCTAGCATGGAAAAAAATCTATACATTACTTGGCAAATTTGAAACTGTATGGTGACCATTTCACACTGAGAAACACTCTCCAAAAAAGAAAGAATTTTTCAAATCAGATTCTTAGAAGCAGAGATAAACAAAAATACGATATACATCTACGCCCCTGGCAGGAAAACTATGTGCTGTTTTCAGCAGGAGGTATTCTCACATGTTTTCGCAGGTGCAAGATATCGGTCTACGAAAAAAAGTTTAGAGTTTTTTGGAAGCTTAGATTTTGTGGCTAACACATCAGAAGCAGTCTCTTATGCCTCCTGGTGGCCAAACCATTCCTTACCAAAAATTAGAAACTACATGCAGAGCATTTCCCATTAGGAGCTGTATCCAATGAAGGGAGAATTTTTCAAATCGGACATTTAAAAGCAGAGATATATATCAGGGAAAATGCAATTTACCTTTACGCTTCCTAGCAGAAAATCTATGCATTACTTGAAAAAGAAACTGTGCCTAAAATAGTCTTCATTATAAAATGCATCGAAAGAAGGAAGAATTGAAAGTCTGATATTTAGAATCAATTTTATGCAATAAAATGCATTTTGAATTCAATATCATCTACATTTACGCCCTCTAGTGACGAAGTCGTGCATCAGAAGGGGGATAAAAACTGAATGAAAAGGATCATCACTCACACACTTCAAAAGCTTCCAAATGCAAAAAGAATTTTTCAGATCAGATTAATAGTTCCAGAGATATGGTGTCCACAGACGGATGGACGCATAAACCAACAACATAAGCACAATCTGTTTTACAAAAGACGTGCTAATAAAGAGATAAAGTACATGCACCAGTATAAAATCCAGTAACTTCCTTCTGTAAGTCCAGTTAAAAAAAAATATAGTGCAATGAGCAAGTGTTCCCACTATGTTCAAAATCGAACTACAAAACAAATAGTGTTGAGCCCATGCCTCGTAAAAGCTGCACTAACTAAATTTTTGCATTATGCACGATGATTGAAAAGTATCTGGCTGTTGGTAAGGAAGTTTTTGCTGCCTTCATAGATTTAGAGAAAGCTTACAACAGAGTAAATAGGAAACTTTTGTGGAAGGTATTGAATGAATATGGCATTATTGGGGATCTATTTAATAGTGTAAAAGCCATGTATGCTGGCAGTAGAGCTTGGATACGAGTGAATGGTGTTTTATAAAATTTTTCTACTGGTGCAGGAGTCAGACAAGGTTGTGTAATGCCACCATGGCAGTTTAATATATTTATGGATGCATGCATGCACGATGCCAAAATAGATAATAGTGGTTTACGTCTTGGTGATATCCGTGTGTGCAGATTGCTGTATACTGATGACTCTGTCCTGTTGGTAGAAAGAAAAAGTGAGTTGCAGAGTATGCTGTCCCGGATGTACGAAGTTTGTATGAAATTCAAACTGAGTATAAATAAGGGAAAACCCAAAGTTATGGTTTTTGAGTGAGGAACTGGTACTACTGAATGCAAGGTAAGTCTTAATGGCACAGAGATTAACCAGGTGAATGAGTTTGAATATTTAAAAAGTATGTTTGACATTGAGAACAAATTAGATAGCGAAATTAGTAGGTAAATGAATTCTTCATTGAAAGACTGCCTTAGGAGGATTTAACAGGAATTATGGGTTTTCAAGGAAGTCCCAAATGCCTGTGTATGAAAGTGCAATTGTTCCTACTCTGATGTATGGCAGTGAAAACCTAGGTACTGCAAAGAGACGTAGGAGTCATTTGTGTGTTCTGGAGATGTGTTACTTACAGAGTGTTTGTGGCAAAACATTCTCTGATTTTGTGAAGAATAAAGATGTGTTGCAGTTGTGCAATGTGAAGAAAAATGTTGTTAGCAAGGTGGAGACTAATATGCTTCAGTGGTTTTGGCAGGGAGGAAAGGCAGAGGAAAGCCAAAAAAGTCAGGGGGGGGGATCAAATTTATGAGTATGAAGTACAGAAGATTTTGTGTACAGCGTGTGATGGATGTCAGTGATGCCCGAGTTGTATGTGAAGATTGCTCTAAATGGAGAAGTTTGATATGGCAACAGTAAGTATAAATTATCTGGTAGTTTGTATTTCTTTGTGGAGCTAGCCTTTGAATCTCAGAGAACAGCTTAGTAAAATGTATGTAGAAAGCAAATACTGTTATATCCAGAATTACATTATCTCTTTCACTTATGGTTGGATATGACCGACCCCCCTCCCCCTTCCTCACAAAGTTCAACTGCACATTTACAGAAATCACTGACTAACAAATATCAGTTATAAGTACTAATGTGTCACTATTTAGTTAGGAAATTTTCAGCGATATTAATATTGCCTTATGTTATGTGGAAGTAAAACTTAAATTTGTATACCATGTAATTTATTCCTTGTGATGGGAAATAAATTTAAATTAAACTTGTTGCTTATAATTATAAATATATTGATTAATTTTAATTATTTGAAAATTCTTAGCGTTCGCTTTGCCACGTTATATTCTGGACATCGGAAGTTAAAAATTCCTTGCATTTGAAACATATAAAATAGAATAAAAAAGGCTTTACTCACAATGCTTTTTGGTGGTATTCTTCCTTTTATTGCTTTAAAAAAATTGAAAGCAATAAAAGGAAGAGGACCACCAAATAAAACATTGTGAGTAAAGCCTTTTTATTCTATTTTATAATAATATGTTTCAAATGCAAGGAATTTTTAACTTCTGACGTCCAGAATACAACGTGGCAAAAGCGAACACTAAGAATTTTCAAATAATTGAGGATAATCAATATATTAAATTTGTATGTAAATAACTGGGGTTTCATTATTTTGGTGCAAAAGTAAAATTCTACTGCAAAAGTGATCTGTGGATCAGAGATGTTTGCAGATTAATTCTCGCACACAACTTTTTTTTTTTTTTTTTTTTTTTTTTTTTTTATGGGATCAGGAAAAAATAACTAGTTCAAGAGCTTTACGACATGTGGCAGAGAAAAATGATACAAAACAATAAAATAGTCAAGTCAGATCTACTTTAAGTCCAAGCAACTTGATTTCAGCACCACCAACAATTTCAAGTGACCAATTAGTCTACCAACACATTCTAAGACTGAATGCAATCGAGACACCAAGTCTGAAACAGCATTAGACATGTCCGTGGGCATGGCAGATGTCTCCTGATGTATGCCCTTTTTTTACTGATGGTAAGGACTGAGGATTATTTCTGACTGAGAACATGTGATTTCAGATAGCTCCACAACCAAAAATTAATGGGTGTCAGATTTGGGTATCAAGGAGGGCATGGTGTGTTCTATGCTTGCTTAGCAGGCAATCAGTTAGTACTACTCTGTGTGGGGCATGGCACCTTCCATATGAATATGGTACTTCTGAGTACATCACATTTCTGAAGGCTAAGGAGGATGTTGCTGGATAAATAGGACATTAGAATGTACACTGTGATGGTACAAAATTGAACAAAAGAGACAAAATGCTCCTAAAAGAAGATATGTCCAATGATGAGGAATGTGATAGATCCCCACTACATACTAGCCTTTGGTGACAGCAGAGGTGATTCATTTGTACTTCACAGAAATCCACCTTTGGCAGTTATGGCAGTTGATCCCCTACCCTATGAAGCAAGAAATGAATCTCATCCATTCATAGAATGATGGATGAAATTTATTTTCATCTTGCTCCATCTTAAAAAAGGCCCACCCAGTAGTAAATTCTTCAGACTTCTAAGCATTCCCCACTGCTGATGGACATGTCGAATTATTTGAGGATGCCTGCATAATGTGTCATCTTAAGAACCCTCCAAAACTGTCATCACTGATATGCCCAAGACACAAAACCACACGAGCACTGGCTGTTCCACCACATGGTGCAGGGATGCCAGCATATCACACCCAAGAAAATAGCTGCTTTAGTAGCAACTAATGGTAAAAATAGTAGCCTAAATAGTAGCCTTAACAACTTATGTTAATGACTAATATAGCTGCCCAAAAAAAGTGTATGAGTTTTAGAATGTAAATGCTACACAAAAAAAAAAAAAAAAAAAAATATATATATATATATATATACAAGAAACTGAAGGATAAAGTTGTAGAAGTTGAAAGTTCCTCTGACAGAGCTGCACGGCTTGTTATCCAACTCTCGAAAAGATACCAGGCTCAGATTATTCAAACTTATGCACCCACCACAAGTCATCCTGAAGAAGAAATTGAAGAATTTTATGAGGAAATTTGTCATCTAAATAATAAAGGTAAGCAGCACTTGAAAATAATTATGGGAGATTTCAATGCAAAAATAGGGCAACGGCAACAGAATGAAACTTCAGTAGGTAAATTCGGTCACGGCAACAGAAACCAGCGTGGAAATACTCTCGTTGAGTTTGCAGAGGCAGAAGGGTTTTTCATCATGAACTCCTTCTTCAAGAAAAAGCCACACAGGAAATGGACATGGAGACATCCAAATGGGACGACAAGTGAAATTGATTTTATTATGTGTAACAAAAAATTCGTCATAGAAGACTGCAGTGTGCTAAACAAGTTCAACACTGGTAGTGACCATAGATTGGTGAGATGTAAGATGCACCTCAACACTAAACTTGAACGTGGCAAGCTCATAAGACAAACAAAATCTATTGACATAACCAACCTCAAAAAACACCATAATACCTTCAAGTTGGAACTGAAGAACAGGTTCTCTGCTTTAGAAGGCCTAACATCGGAAGAAGTGGACATCTCTGAAGTTAACAGAAAAGTAACCAAAGCTCTTATGGAAACAGCAACAAAATTAGCTGGGTCTAAGAACAAGTTGCATGTAAATAAATTATCAGGAAATACGAAAATGTTGATGCAAAAAAGAAGAGAGATGAGGACAACTAAAGAAGATGTGACTTCCAAAGTGGAATATATAGAGCTATGCAAGACAGTACGAAAAAGTATCACTGAAGACGTAAGAAAATTCAACTGTGAACTAGTGAGGAAAGCAATTGAAAACAACCAAAGCCTAAAGATAGCAAAGGGACATCTCAGTAAGGGAAGAAAGCAGATTATGGCACTGAGAAAAGAAGATGGTTCTGTAACAAGAAATAGAGGCGAAATTTTGACAAGAGTGAAAGATTTCTACTCCAAATTATATGAAAGGGATGATACATGCACTCCAGACATCATGAAAGATACCAGTACTAGAGTTCCTCCAGTCCTTCCAGCAGAAGTTGCACATGCAATCAAGAACATGAAGCGAGGAAAAGCTCCAGGAGAAGATGGAATTACTGTAGACATCATACAAGAAGCAAGTGGAGAAATCGAAACAGTACTCGCCCAAATTTTCACTCGATGCCTTAATGAAGGAAAGATTCCTGAGGATTGGAACACCGCTACAATGATCCTGCTACATAAGAAAGGTGACATTGAGGATCTCGGAAACTACAGACCTATCAGCCTCCTATCAGTAGTTTATAAAATCTTCACTAAAGTTCTTTCACACCGCTTGAAGGTAACACTGGACATGGCTCAACCGAGAGAACAAGCTGGATTCAGGAGTGGCTACAGCACAATAGATCATATCCATGTGCTGAGAGAGCTAATTGGAAGAGCGAGGGAATATGAACTTCCATTGTGCATGGCTTTTATCGATTATGAAAAAGCCTTTGATTCGGTGAAACCATCAGCAGTTACAATGGCTCTGAAAACCTGCGGTATTGAAGATGCATACATTAATATTATTAATAACATCTATGAAAATGCAAGTGCAAAGATTAGGCTGTTTGAAAATACAACACACATAAAAATTGGAAAGGGAGTGAGACAAGGTGACACCATATCTCCGAAGCTCTTTAATGCCACATTGGAGGGTGTTTTTCAGTCACTGAGCTGGGAAAACAAGGGGATAAAGATTAATGGAGATTATCTAACCCACCTTCGTTTTGCTGATGACGTAGTCATTTTTGCAACTAGCCCATCAGAGCTGCAGAGTATGATCCAGGAACTTGCTGACAAGAGTAAAGAAGTGGGATTAAAAATGAACTTTCAGAAGACAAAAGTGATGTTCAATGCTTTTACAAGAAATGAAGATTTATCGATTGATGGAGAAAAGCTGGAGATAACAGACACGTACGTTTATCTTGGACAGCAGATATCAAGTGAGGGTCACATTGATGAAGAAATTAATCGGCGTACAAAACTTGCCTGGAGAGCTTTTGGAAGAAACAGCATAATTTTCAAGAGCAATATGCCATTATGTCTTAAAAGAAAAGTGTTTGATCAATGCATCCTTCCAGTGCTTACGTATGGTGCAGAGACGTGGACCTTAACTAAAAGAGACATACAAAGGCTGCAGACAACTCAAAGAAGCATGGAGAGGTGCATACTTGGTGTAACCAGGAGAGATAAGAAGAGGAACTCGTGGATCCGAAAAATGACAAGAGTGGAAGACATCATGATCAGAGTTAAATCCCTGAAATGGCAATGGGCTGGACATACTGCCAGAAGGACAGATCATCGATGGACAGCCGAAATTTTAGATTGGATTCCAAGGGACAGGAAAAGACCCAGAAGAAGACCACATGGGAGATGGGTGGATGAAATTCGAAAGTATGCAGGGGTGACATGGAGGAGACTGGCACAAGACAGACCGTTGTGGAGGAAACTTGGGGAGACCTTCGTCCAGCAGTGGATTGATAATGGTTGACGATGATGATGATGATGATATAAGAGCAAAACTGAAGACTAAGGAAAAAATTTAGAATTTAAAACGAAGGGTGCAGTCAAAATTATATATGTATTTTTTTGCTTAGGTATCTTTATAGAATATATATATATATATATATATATATATATATATATATATATATATATATATATATATATATATCATCATTGTCAACCATTATCAATCCACTGCTGGACGGAGGTCTCCCCAAGTTTCCTCCACAACGGTCTGTCTTGTGCCAGTCTCCTCCATGTCACACCCGCATACTTTCGAATTTCATCCACCCATCTCCCATGTGGTCTTTTTCTGTCCCTTGGAATCCAATCTAAAATTTCGGCTGTCCACCGATGGTCTGTCCAGGCAGTATGTCCAGCCCATTGCCATTTCAGGGATTTAACTCTGATCATGATGTCTTCCACTCTTGTCATTTTTCGGATCCACGAGTTCCTCTTCTTATGTCTCCTGGTTACACCAAGCATGCACCTCTCAATGCTTCTTTGAGTTGTCTGCAGCCTTTGTACGTCTCTTTTAGTTAAGGTCCACGTCTCTGCACCATATGCAAGCACTGGAAGGATGCATTGATCAAACACTTTTCTTTTAAGACATAATGGCATATTGCTCTTGAAAATTATGCTGTTTCTTCCAAAAGCTCTCCAGGCAAGTTTTGTACGCCAATTAATTTCTTCATCAATGTGACCCTCACTTGATATCTGCTGTCCAAGATAGTTAGTTAGTTAGTTAATTGATTTTAGTGGCACAAGGGCCAGGTTTGGCCAAAGAGCGCCAGACACAGAACTATCAGTTAAAGATTTTTCAAAGCGGGGTGAAATGATTAAGAGCAGACAGGCTTGGTAAAAGTTAGAAAAGAGAATGATGAAAGCTGTGAAGACCAGTTAGTTAATTAGGTTTATATATAAATTTATTAATTCACTGTTATAATTATTAAACGTATGTGTCTTATCTCCAGCTTTTCTCCATCAATCGATAAATCTTCATTTTTTGTAAAAGCATTGAACATCAATTTTGTCTTATGAAAGTTCATCATTAATCCCACTTCTTTACTCTTGTCAGCAAGTTCCTGGATCATACTCTGCAGCTCTGATGGGGTAGTTGCAAAAATGACAGAGTCATCAGCAAAACGAAGGTGGGTTAGATAATCTCCATTAATCTTCATTCCTTTGTTTTTCCAGTTCAGTGATTGAAAGACATTTTCCAATGTGGCATTAAAGAGCTTGGGAGATATGGTGTCACCTTGTCTCACTCCTTTTCCAATTTTTATGTGTGTTGTATTTTCAAACAGCCGAATCTTTGCACTTGCATTTTCATAGATGTTATTCATAATATTACTGTATGCATCTTCAATACCGCAGGATTTCAGAGCCATTGTAACTGCTGATGGTTTCACCGAATCAAAGGCTTTTTCATAATCGATAAAAGCCATGCACAATGGAAGTTCATATTCCCTCGCTCTTTCAATTAGTTCTCTCAGTACGTGGATATGATCTATTGTGCTGTAGCCACTCCTGAATCCAGCTTGTTCTCTCGGTTGAGCCATGTCCAGTGTTACCTTCGAACGGTGTGAAAGAACTTTAGTGAAGATTTTATAAACCACTGATAGGAGGCTGATAGGTCTGTAGTTCCTGAGATCCTCAATGTCACCTTTTTTATGTAGCAGGATCATTATAGCGTTGTTCCAATCCTCAGGAATCTTCCCTTCATTAAGGCATCGAGTGAAAATTTGGGCGAGTACTGTTTCGATTTCTCCACTTGCTTCTTGTATGATGTCTACAGTAATTCCATCTTCTCCTGGAGCTTTTCCCCACTTCATGCTCTTGATTGCGTGTGCAACTTCTGCTGGGAGGACTGGAAGAACTGTGGTACTGGTACCTTTCATGATGTCTGGAATACATGTATTATCCCTTTCATATAATTTGGAGTAGAAATCTTTCACTCTTGTCAAAATTTCACCTCTATTTCTTGTTACAGAACCATCTTCTTTTCTCAGTGCCATTATCTGTTTTCTTCCCTTACTGAGATGTCCCTTTGCTATCTTTAGGCTTTGGTTGTTTTCAATTGCTTTCCTCACTAGTTCACAGTTGAATTTCCTTACGTCTTCACTGATACTTTTTCATAATGTCTTGCATAGCTCTATATATTCCACTTTGGAAGTCACATCTTCTTTAGTTGTCCTCATCTCTCTTCTTTTTTGCATCAACATTTTGGTTTTTCCTGATAATTTGTTCACATGCAACTTGTTCTTAGACCCAGCTAATTTTGTCGCTGTTTCCATAAGAGTTTTGGTTACTTTTCTGTTAACTTCAGAAATATCCACTTCTTCCGATGTTAGGCCTTCTAAAGCAGAGAATCTGTTCTTCAGTTCCAATTTGAAGGTATTATGGTCTTTTTTAAGGTTGGTTATGTCAATACATTTGTTTGTCTTATGAGCTTGCCACGTTCAAGTTTAGTGTTGAGGTGCATCTTACATCTCACCAATCTATGGTCACTACCTGTGTTGAACTTGTTTAGCACACTGCAGTCTTCTATGACGAATTTTTTGTTACACATAATAAAATCAATTTCACTTGTCGTCCCATTTGGATGTCTCCATGTCCATTTCCTGTGTGGCTTTTTCTTGAAAAAGGAGCTCAAGATGAAAAACCCTTCTGCCTCTGCAAACTCAACGAGAGTATTTCCACGCTGGTTTCTGTTGCCGTGACCGAATTTACCTACTGAAGTTTCATTCTGTTGCTGTTGTCCTATTTTTGCATTGAAATCTCCCATAATTAATATATAATATGGCGAAGGCAAGATACGTGCTCACTCCTGGCACTGCCGTATTCTGAACAGAAAAAAGGGACCCTTTTTTGTAGGAATATCTTGACTTGAGTAGGTCGTTGTTTTAATCACATGTGGGTCTAGTCTATATTTACCACTGACTTTCCTCCATGATATTTGCAATAAAGTAGAAAGCAGTAAATGGAACAAGACATATCGATAACGATTCGCATGGTTCATACGCTTTTTCAATCACAAAATTCCAGGACTTTTGGATTTTTTTCCCAGGACATATGATCCAAATGCTCTTACTTAAAATATAGTGAAACCATACATCTGTTCAATTTGTATCCTACAACAAACAACTTCCTACATGCTTGGGCAAACTTAAAAAAGGAATGTTAACAATGCTGTCTGCTGCAGCTAATCAGAAACTTAGAATCACAGATAAATACTGAAATACCAAAACTGTCACTGAAAATGTGACCAGGTTTAATACCTACTAAACCTTTATATACAGTATACTACACTGATTTTGAGAAAACTATTTTTCTACTTTGGCTTTAGTTCAATTATTGAAGCAAATTACAGAATAAAAAAAAAAACCCATAAAACTCAAAAATACATAGGTAGGTGGCATTTCTCTTGAAATGCTTTCATATATCACACAATCAATACATAAAATACTATTTATATTTAATTATTTTGAAATAATGCTTACATTGGAAATTTAAGGGTGAGGAAAGGTGAAATTTCTAGAACTTTTTCAAAGGACCAAAATAATTGTTATTTCTTAAACACATAATCATGGGTGCAAGTATTTGTGTTACATTTTATTTAGGGAAGGGATTTTCAACATAATATGGATGCTGTAGCTATGTTTTAAATTTTTACTCGCCAGCAAACAAAGTATGCACAAAAATTTCCAACGTGAAATGAAAGAGAACAACAGGAAAACCTTATGTCCAAGGGCTGTGTGCAATTGCATTCATTAGTGATCATGGCAATTTAACTGGGCATGATTAAAAAACTAATTATAGAAGCTCAGAAAATACTAAGAAACAACTAGATTTACGTTACTGATATTAGAAAGCAACCTGATTTTATGGCAAATTTTTATATAAAGTATTCATTACAAAATTTCAGTAAAGGTAAAATGCCCCCCCCCTCCCCCCCCACACACAAATCAGCTATTTACTTCCACCAGTGGCTAAAAAATATGTTACGAAAACTAACAAATGGCGCAAAAACGCTTCCCATAGCAGAAGGAATCAAATCGATCAGTTAAAAGGAGAGATATAGAAGGAAACATGATATAACTATTTCAGCAGAAAAATTTTGCATAATGGAAAGGTTGAAAACAGGAGAAAAGCATTCTTCATGTCAAAAGCTATGCTAAGGGAAAAAAAAAAAAAAAAAAACTTTTCAAATACGTCTCCCGGAAGCAGAGATATCAAGAAAAAGTTTTGACCTTTACAACCCCTAGGGGGGGGGGGGGGAAGTTGTACATTATTTGAAGAGGATCTTCTTATTGTAGCAAAAATCTTATTCACTCTCCCATCGTTATTATAGCAAATGGCATACAGTAAAGGAAATTTCTCAATAGGGTTTTTATGTGCAGAGATAGCATGCAAACAGAAGTACACAACCACCACCTAGCGGCAGAATTGTGAACCACAAACCTCCTCAAACACAAACCTAAAGTGTTCCATAAGGTAAATGGTATCTGGTGCTAAAAGAATTTTTTAAATTGGACATTTAGAAGTACAGATATTAAGAAAAATAGATTAAATATTTGCGCCCCCTAGCGGCGAAATTGATCATTATTTTGTTAAGAAAATACAAATAAGGAGTTTTCGTAGTTAGGTAACTGATCGAAAGAGAATATTTTTCAGTCTAGTTTTTAGTACGCAGATAATGCTGTAAACGGAAATGTGAGCTTATGCCCTCTAGTGGAACACTTGTGCGTTAAGAAATATTTGAAATTTTATGACAAACATTTCACCCTGAAAAAGTTCAACAAAGAAAGAATTTTTCAAATTGGACCACTAGAAACAGAGATATGGACCAAAAGTAAGATATATGTGTATGCCCTGGTGGAAAAATTGTGCACTATTTTAAGCAGGAAGTATTCTCAAAAAGTTTTCCCAGTTGAGTGGCATCGGTTCACGAAAGAATTTTTTCAATCGAGTTTCCAGCTCAAATTTTGTTGCAAATACATCAGAAGCCAAAATAAACATTTACGCCCCCTGGTGGCCAAGCCATTCTTTACCAGAAATGAGTACACAAAACATTTCAACCTCAAGAGCTGTATCCGACTCAGGAAGAATTTTTCAAATCGGACTTTTAGAAGCGAAGATATTGGAGAAATAGTGATTTACCTTTAAGCCCCCTAGCGGAAAATTTATGCATTATTTAAAAAAGGGACTAACTAAAATAGTCATCAATATAAATGTCATTGAAAGGAAAAATATTTTTTTCAATTGGATATTTAGAAGCAAATATATGAAATGCATTTTAAATTCGATAAAATCTCCATTTGCGCCCTCTAACGGTGAAGTTTGTGCATTGAAAAAAAAAAAAAAAAACAGAACGAATGGATCATCATTCTCATTTTAAGCTTCCCAATACAAAAAGAATTTTACAAATTGAACTAATAATTGCAGAGATAGGGTCTCCCTGGCGAGACAGACAAAGTGATAACATAAGCATGACACAAAATATGCTAATAACGCAGCTTCCAGGGGTGCTTATTCTGTGAAATCAAATTTCCTGAAACCAAACCCAAATTTCCTGAAATTAACGTAGATCAATACTTAAAAAAAAAAAAAAAAAAAAAATCAGAATATATGTGTTGCATTTGTAATTTATTTCCCAAGTTCTGATATTTTTTTAAAGAACAGTGGCCTTTATAAAATTTTACTAATTGCAAATTTCCAGTGTTTGGCCCTTCAAAGCTATAAATAATACTTATAAAAAGTAAAATACTGAGAAAAAAAAAATTAAAAAGGCAACTTACATAATTGATGCCTTGCCTGCCTGTGTCAATGGTGTATTTTTTTGTGCAGAAAAGACAAATGTATATGACAAAGTTTGTTCAGTTTACACTTTAAATGATTTGTATATTCATGTAATAAGTCATCAATGCTGCTGATGGATTCATACTTCATAATGCTTTAGAAAAAAATTTGGTTATTTTGTTTTTATTTTGCTGCAAATCCTTTGCGTGAGATTTACGTTTACTGCACCCAGATTCCTGCTTTGGTGTTGACAGATTTTGTGTTGGAATTTTAGGGCTCACCACAATCTTTGTACTTACAGAACTAGCTGATGACGATTTATTTATTCAAGAAAAATGATTTCTAATTACTTCATGCCTTCTATCAGAATTTTCCTTAGTTGATTTGTGATGAATTTTCCAGCTTTGCAACATGTTCTGTAACAAAGTTTTGTCAACTGCAGTGGTGATCGGATTTTCAACACCAAACATTTCAAATGTTGAACATTTCTTTGCTAAGAGGTTATATTTGATGGTATGATAACTGTCCAAGCTTTTCGCATCTAAACTAGTTCTGTGCTGTGTGATGATATTATCCATGAAATTAAATGAGCTTTCCACAATTCGCCCATGAAAGCATGAGATGAGGGCTTTTACAAGTCTACCCAATGTGGACTACTTTTGTATTCCATCATGTGTGCACATTTTTGACACTGCAGCCCAGTATTCATCAATGCCTTTAGGAATTTTATTTTTTTCACATTTCTCATTGGCTGAGTAATTAAAGATATCACTAATTGCTGTATCGATTTGATATGATCTGATTTCTTCATCGATAACAAAGCATTTCGTTAGCAGATAGCACTGAGCTACATGCATCAGTCAATTTTGAAAGAGCTATATAGGTGGTAGTTTGGCCCCTAAGAGAGGGGTCTAACCCTGAAAAACTAATCAGAGTAGAATTTCCCACAGAAAGGTTTTTGGATAATGTATAAGGAGTATGCCAGATAACATTCCTTTAGCTCTTTCTTAAATGAAGATACCATATAATCATTTGATGTACCTGCAGCAATAAGTTTTTTTGGCTTCTCCTCCAACATAAATAAAATTTGTCTGGCAGGTGATTATCGCCACTCTTCAAATCTATTTTCAAAAGATCCTTGTGAGTTTTGCACTTTGAGATTATTTCATGTTTAATGAAAAATGATAAAATTTTCTTTATCAACACAAAAAGTTCAACATGCAATCTATGCAACATAGGTTGTCTGAAACAGCTTTACGTATTCATTGAATATAGGTAGAACAGCTTTGTACAGATGGATTTCAAGTAATGTTTTCTTTTGCACCACAAAAAGGCTTTCAATAATTTTATTCTTCCTTTCTTTTCCCATTTCTGTTAAACTTTTTGATTTCAAAGAATCTTGGATTTTCACAAGTTTGGACACACAAGAATTACTAATTTTTCTTTCCTCATACACTTTATCCAAATCAGACTTATACAAATTTCTGTCTGAATCTTTAATCCAAGAATAATAGAAGATTAGCAAAGCATCCCACAACAAAATCATGCGTTCAACTGCTGGGAGCACACACAGCCATCTATGATTTGGTCGTGAAAGCGGGGAGAGCTTTTGAATTCCCAAAATCGTACAGATTTGGAAAAATAGTTCTCTTTTGTCAACACTTAGCAAGTCAAAGTGAATGTTGTCACACAATGATTCAATGTGCATTTTAAAAGGAGCAATGAATCTTTTTACACTGTTGTTAACAGTATGGCAGCTATCACCATCAATATGCAGTAGATGTGGAGTTTTGTTGTTACAAACTGTTTCTACACCATTTTTTTACCCTTCATAGTGTTGCAAGAGTCCATCAGGAGACTAATTAGGTTACTCCAAGGAATACCATTTCCTTCTATTAAATTCACTATTTTTGAGTAAATATTGGCTGCAGTACAAACCTGAAGTTGAATCGATGATAAATGTTGTATTACGACTTCTTGTTGCTCAGGGCAAAAATAGTTAAGACACTACAATTCGCCCGACTTGTGCTCTCATCAATATTTAATGAGAAGGGAGTCTGTCTGAGGGTATTGACAATTAGGTTTTTTATTGTACAAGCAAGGCCATCTCTCATTTTGTATGTAACAGTTGACCTATTCATACTTAACGCCTGTAATGCCTTTGGGTCCTTTGACAATGTCTGAGCCAGTTTTATAAGTTGAGGCCCGAGTGTATAGGGAAGAGTGTTCCGCTATGAATGAACATAAAATTGCCTCTGATCTAACTGTACGGGTACTTAGATCTAGTGGCTTTTCATCACCAGCAGGGTTTTCTGCAGACGTATAAGAATACAAGTTCATTGAACTCTTTACAGATGTTTTTGAAGATTTGTGTTGTGAAGAATTTGAATGGCTTACCAATGCTTTTACACCATCCTTTTTCATATCGAATGCTTTTGTTGCACCTAATGCAGAAACATTCCCCAGGAGAATCAGTTTTTCGACACCATACCCCAATGGTGTCAGCGTTGGCATCTTGCTTCTGAAGCCAATCACAGCGATATTTATTGCGGATATCTTTTTCCAAAACTTTTATGAGCTCAGCATCAGAATCTTTCAAAAACTTCATTATCATAAATTACATGCGATGTCAGGAACAGAAACTATTCTGTAGAATAGCACTTCACCAGGAGGAGCAGTAAGGATAACCAGTGGTCCTAAGTGCAGCGGCAGTCAAATGGAGCAGGAACAAGTTGAAGTACTTAGAATTAGAAGTGCAGTAAACTCAAGTTACCATACTACTGAAGCAGGGTGGGGGAGGGATGAAGAGGGGACAGTCACCCACATCCTAGACTCAGATTTCTCTGCATTTTAAGAAAGCCAGAAGGTCAAAGAGTGCATTGAAACCAATGACAAAGATTTCCTGAGCAGCAACCAGCAGGCATCCCAAAGGGAAAGGGGAGGGGTGAACAAAAAGTCAGCAGGGAGATCCTCCCTAGATCTCTGTGATGATGAGATGAGAAGTCTTGAAGATCAAAAGCAGCAGACAGAGTGGGTGGGCCACAGGCCCTGGGGTGGGGCAGGAGCAAAGGGGCACTGCCAGGAAAAGAAAGGGGTGAGAAATTTCTGTTTGGAGTAGCTCTGGGCAAACCCAGCACCAAACCACAAAGTAAAGCAAACACAATTAACACACTTTTAGAAGACAAATATAACATTAGGTGGGGGGGGGGGGGATCTTTCCCAGCTGAATTGGGTAGACACAGAATGGACCTGAAAAACTATTAGAAAGTACCAATCACTCACCCTAAAGATCATGGTAATCTCCATTGACAACACACTTCCAACACGTCAATCATCGTAATGTTTCTGGCCTTCCAAGGTTTACAGACATCTTGCTTACGATTCTTACTTCCGGGTGTGAAACATTGTATTTTTTTTTTTTTTTTAAGCAAGATGTCTGTAAACCTTGGAAGGCCAGAAACATTACGATGATTGACGTGTTGGAAGTGTGTTGTCAATGGAGATTACCATGATCTTTAGGGTGAGTGATTGGTACTTTAATAGTTTTTCATTTATGAATTGCACGTAAACATGCGCACTTTGCAGGAGGTTAATACCTTAAAAGTGCAAATATAATAATTCAGAATGGACCTGTTTCTCTTCTACTCTGTGGGGGTAGATTGGCAGTCAGATTTCCCAACTCCCAGTGGAATTGAGTTTTGCTTTGGCCACCAACCAAGGGAAAACAGGGAAAGGACAGTGACAGGCCTTGCCACAGGCTATATATAAAAAAAAAAAACGCCGAAAATTCCAGTACGCCGCCGCCGAAAATTTCGTAAAAAAAAAAAAAAAAAAATAATAATAAAAAAAAAAACCCCAGCCGAAAATTTCCGGAAAATAAACACCCCTGAGCTTCAGTCCTCCTAAACAAGAAAACCAATAGCCCCCCCCCCCCCACCCCACCCCACACACACACACAAATTTTGCAGAGAGTGGGCAGGGAAATTTGTAAGACATAAGTTATGTCAGTAGAAAAATCCTCAACTACAAACATTGTGCAAGGACAAAAAGGCAGAAATGGATAAAATTCCAGGACATGTAAAAGAATTTTAGGACATTTCCAGGACAAAATGGAATTTCAGGATGCATATGAACCATGGAGTTGACATATATATATCGATATCAAAGTTGATATTCACGTGTATCAATATTAAGTGATGTTATACAAGCACATCGATATACGCAACACAAATTACGTTTTTAAAAAATTAGTAGCCTTACAATTAAAATAGTTCAAGGTTTGCCTGAAAATAGTTGCTTTTCGCTGTTTTTTGTAAGAAATAGTAGCCATAGTTGCCTGTCATCAAAAATAGAAGCAATAGTCACCTATTTAGTTGCCAATGGCAGCCCTGATGGTGATGCTGAATAATATGTTTCTCCACGGTTGAGGAAAGCATAGGAGGTAGACTGTCTCCTTACTTTGCGAATCAAATCACTTTACTACTTGGAACAATCCACATGGCAACAGTGGTTACGCCCCACCATCTTTTTGTTTTACAGAATGAAACTCACATGCTGTGATTGTAGCACACTTTGAATTTCTATCACACAGCTTAATCAGCAGAACACTGTTCTGCAATAACAACATGACAATTGCAGATATAAGTAAGCAGGTGAGAGTCATCTTTTATTCTAACTTTTCAAGCCTGATTCAAGTTGTATATAAATTACTACCAGGGTAAAACCTTATAATGCAATGTTACAAAGGGCCATCTGAAAAGTACTGTTTGAACATTAAAAAAAAAGTGTTAAGTAATTTTTAATGTGCGATGAGTTTTAAATACACCTTAACCCTACTTTTCAACATATTCCTTATGGATGTTAGGGATTTGCCATGTCTTGTGGCACAAGTTTCTGGATACCATCCTCATAGAAGACTACTGCCTAGGTATTGAGCCACCACTAAACTGTCTTCTTCTGGTTGTCGTCAAATAGCTGGCAAGCAAGAAATCGTTTCAAGTGAGTCACTGGGTGCCAAGTCTGGGCTGTAGGGAGGAAGAACCAGCTGTTTTCCTCCAAATTTGGTGACTAGGTTTTGCATCGCATTTGCGACATGATGTCTTGCGTTGTCATGGAGAACAACAACTCCCTTGCTCAGTATGCCACACAGTTTGTTTTGAACTGCACAATGCACTTATTTCAGTGACTCGCTTGCAATAAACAGCCGCATTTACTGTCGTGACATTAAGCAAGAATTTCACCAACAAAATTTCTTTCCTTTCTCAAAACACAGTGCCCAAGATCTTTCTTTTTAAAATCATCTGTTGGGATTTTTTGGCCATAGGCGATCCCGTGTTTCTATTGCAGGGACTGCTGTTTCTATTCAGGCATGATGGGAGAATCCCCTTAGTGTCATCTCCGGTCAACATGCGGCTTAAAAAATCGCAGCCTTCCTCCGCACACTGTCCCCAAAATTCCAAAGCAGATTCCACGAGCTTCATGTTGTGCTCTGCCAATATCTTTGGCACTCATTGTGTACACACTTTGCTGTACTGAAGCTTTTCTGTAATGTTTTCAAAACTTCAGGGAAATGTTTTGAAAGATCAGAAATTGTGAAGCATCGGTTCTCCCAAATGTTTTCATTCACTCTCTCCACCAAATTTTCTATTCCTAAAGGCCTAACACTGCACAATTCGTCATAAATATTCTGCTGTCCTTCATTTAGCATTCAAACAAACTTCTGCACCATTCCTGCACTCATTGCAGTCTGTCCATAAATTTCACAAATTTGCCGATGAACTCACTTGGTCCGACACTTTTTGCATTCATAAACCTTAAAACATAATGGAATTTGCAGTCTGATAGCCATTCTATTAACTTAAATATTATTAATGCACAGCACAAACCTTTAACCAGGGTTCGTACACTTTTGGGGGAAAAAAATTCAAGGACTTTCCAGGCCTTTTCCAGAACATATAGAAAAAATTCCAGGATGATTATTACGCTTTACAGTATCATGTTCAAATTATTTTCTTAAAGTAATTTCAATTTTAAGTAATAAAAATGATGAAAGATGCAAATGGATGAATGTGCTTTATGCAAATATATCAAGTTTATCAAGCACAAGATCGTAAAGAACGAATTCTGTTCTTATGCCCCGACCTTTGAATTCAAGTTGGACCATTTTCTACAAGGGTAGGTTTCTCCTCCCTGATAACATACCAAAACTTTGTTGCAATCAAACAGATTTTATGTGAGTTAACATTCCTAAGCTTGGAGAACGAATACTGCTCTTATGTCTTGGCCTTTAAATTTAATTTCGACCTTTTTCAACAGGGTAGGTTTCCAGGTTGTACCCAACAGCATACTAAAATTTCGCCGAAATCCAACCGCTTTCATGCGAATTATCGTACAGACAAACTCAAAGCATAAACGTTTCTGCAACCATAGTTCGAAAGGGTTAGTAATTTCGAAAATAAAAACATAACTAACAGCGCGAAAACTAGCTCATAAATAGAATATTTGAAACTACAGTATGCACTCTCAATTATTAGGGATGGTAGAGGGGAAGGGAATAGAACTGTTCAAAATTGGCATGTTTTCGTTGCGCTAAGCGCTTAAGCATGGCTGAATTCCTTCAGATACTTCCAATGTTTAAATGATTGAAATGTGCTGATGTTCATGGAATGAAATGGTTGATCAGCTATGATGACCGCATAAAAGTTCGGGGTGGGGGGCGAATTTTTTTTTTTTTTTTTTTTTTTTTAGTTTATGCAACATTTTATATCACTCCAGTATTTATCTTGTCATCATCAACAATCGCAATGCAACTACCGCTTACGATCGCGGATATCGGCAACCGAAAATGTGCCATATCACTAAGTGATACAACACACAGTATCCTGTTACAATGTATTGTAATTGAAAAAAAAAAGGATGTGGAAAAAAGAAACTTTCAGAAATTAAGATCAAGTCATGCGTTTCAAAAATCCGTTTTCCTTTATAATGTTTAAAAACATGTTTTTGCTTTTTTACCTGTAGTAAAAAAATCAAACTGTTGATATATTTTTTTTATGGAATCAGACGTCCGTACGTATGTCTGATTGTCTTCATCTGAGTTCACACGTTAGCTACTGTGTACAAGTAGACCTATTTTTTCAGCTCAAAAATATGTAGTTTTGTATATAAATTTGTATATATTCACAGTAAAAGTCATTCCTTATTCCCACAGAACTGAATTCAGCATATGCAAAATCAAGAACATCAAGACCTGCCCAACACCATGTTTCTGATTGTCTGCTGTTTATATTCAAGAAATGCAAATATGGATCAATGGTGAATGCAGCAACTATGATTTTTATTTATTACCAAGGAAAAAAAAGAGCCGTAAACCGAGAAAGCTGTAAAGCTGAAACAGATATTTCTCTACACCCCCCCCCCCCCTCATGCACAAAAACATTCCGATTAAGATCAAACAGCAGGAGGACGCGTCTGCGCACACACACACAACCTTTGGAATGTTCTGATGGAACCGCTTCTTTTCATTTGGCACATCGCCATAAATCACTACCTGCAGCTCACTGAACTGTCAAGTTGCACCCTTCCTCCTTCACCCTAACTATAATAGAAAACGTAAAAAAAATGAAAAAAAAAATGCTCCCCAATTTTTGCCAAAATGACCAAATTTACGTCATGATGTTGTAATTTACTAAAATACGTTTATCTGCTGAATATCGCTTAAATCCATTGAAAACTTTTAAATTATAGATGATTTTTTTACTAAAACAATAACTCAGACGTCTGAATAAAAATGTATGTTTGTAATTCAAATAGAGTCCATATCATCACAGAAAAAAACTTAAGGATCACTGTTTAAATAAACCATGGCACCTAAAAAAATAATTCACTTGCTTTTCCCGTAATTTATAATTACTGTTTCTTTTTTCAATCCGATTATGCAACGGAATATTTTTTTTTTTTTTTTTTGCGTCTGCTAAAGTTCCTAACGGAATTTGGCGAAATTTGCACTAGAACTTTATTGTGGTGTAACCACTGTAAAAATTTTACTGTGTTATTTTCAAAATTCGGAAAAATGGATTTCTGAAAATTTTCGCCTAGTTCTTTTGATCTGTGGAAGTGATAAACAGGTGTTTGCTTTCTTCCCAACCAAGGGCTTCAGATCAGCACTCCCAGCTGTCAATCAACCGTTGCTATGGTAACACCCTTTTTCTGCTGGAGGCTCACTCTATCCAAACAGGCACACAAACTTGTCCATAATAAAAAATACCAATGCTAACTTTTAAAGTTTTAAACCGATTCAATTGGAATTTTGGAAGTGAGCTTCTGTAATCCAATTATAGTGAATGTAAAAATTTCAGCCACTTTCGTGAAAAATTTGCAAAGATAGTTTTCTTATTTTTTATCATAAGTAGCTGAAGTCTCTTGAGGGGAGGGAGGGTGGCATGAACATAAACAAGAAGATGAATGTGTTGTTCAGGCATACTCCTCACTGGTGGATGCCAGCTGACTTGGTACATACGCGACCCCCTGCAAATGCTACTTCTCTCCCCTTCCATTCCTCAGCAGTTGTCCAACGTTCTCAGCAGTTGTCCCAAGGACATCAGCTCCCTTTCCTAACAGACCTACTAGTAATCATCCAATTTTATTGCACTGGAAGTAGTGCTTTTTTTCCCCCCCAGCCAAATTAGGATTTGGTGTCGGAAACACCACCGTTGCCGGCTGTTTCTTTAAGAACAGAGGAGAGGAACTTTAAAAAATGAAGGTGTAACAGTAACACGATTTCCTAAAAGGGCATTTTTTAAGCACTAATTTCAAATTTCAAGGCTTTTCAAGACAGCATTAAAAAAAACACCATTTTTCCAGGATATTCCAGGCCTTGAAAACGTAATCATGATTTTCCAGGACTTTCCAGGTTTTCAAGCACGCGTGCGCACCCTGTTTAACATAAGTGCAACCTCACAAAATGGCATTAGGGTGTGGCTAATGGATAAGGCAACATACCTGTGCATGCATGACTCTGAAGCGAATATTTACATGTGAGTGATGCATAAACAGTACTTACTTTCTGGATGGTCCTTGTATTTTTGCACTTTAAAACTGTTCTGGCATTTAGTTGCAATGTTTTTATGTGTAAACTAATGTAACTTTACATGTCTATTGCACATATGCAACTTATGTGTAAGTGTTCTTTACTAGTGAGAATTTGAACTATGTTTTTCACTTGATGCCATAAATAAATCCAATGCCTTGGTGAGTACAAATCTGAAAACTGTGCATACCTTTGACCCATAAATTTCTTTTAACATAATCTTTTGCACCAAATTTATGAAACACCTGGTGCATATAAACATAGTTTTAAAAAATTCAAATTCATAAAATCTCATGCAAAAACACATGGACTCAGATGTTAAAAGTCGTAAGTTGTATGAGATGACAAAAGGAAAACCAAAAAAAAAAAAGCTAAATTACAGGGTAAATTTTCAAAATTTTACCTAATACACTGTTACAACAGAGGAAAAGGCAGACACATTAATTTGATGCATTGAATCATGTTACTTAGGGTATAATATGTTTTTTCGAGGGGACAGTGAAAAAGGAATTTTGGTGTGCATAATATATATATATATATATATATATATATATATATATATATATATATATATATATATATATTAAATGCATGGCAGGGGCAAGTAACAAAACTGTTTTCTTTTACTAGTATTTTTTCTGTCCTATTTGATATGTTTGGCTTAACCAGTACTGAAACACAGTGCATCACAAGAAATGCTGTTAAGTAGTGCAGCATTTTTCTTGAACATTAGCACTATAACATACTAAAAAAAATAGAATTATTTATATGTTGCAAAATTTGAGGCTTTAATCAAAATTCATGTGACTGTTTTCATTACTTCCTAAAATTCACATGACTGTTTTCATCACACACACACTGGAATCTAAGATAAAGAATTTTGAGCAGAACCAAATTTTCAGTTGGTGCATTTACTTTGCACACAAAAATATCATATACTTTTAATTTTAATACAATTCACTCTGAAAGTGACTTGAAATAAACATAACAGCACAAGTCTCAAATTCATGTCATTTTATCTGCAAATATCACCTCATTTTCTTATGAAGTTGCATGAACTACATTTTTCAATAGTTTATTTTTTGTCTTTGTTGCTTCTATTTCTGACAGCACAATTATTAAACTTGTGTTTAACAGTGCCAAAACATTTAGTTTTTATGAATGTCCATGTACAGATACAAGTAATTAAAACTCAAAAAATGAAGAGTGGAAAAATAAGGGTTACTCACTTTTTGATTTTCTACATGATTTTGTAGAACAGTCTGCCTCTTACTGTGAAGCTGAAGTCTCTTCTTCAAGACTGCCTATAAACAATAACAAGCATGATTTCATCATTACCATCAACTATACTTTTTCAAATAAATTTTACACAGCATTAATGAAAAATGAGCACATACACTCTTATGGTTGCACAGTACTAGGAGGATGCTACATACTTTCAATTGCAATGAAAATTTCTTTTGTCTGAATAAATAAAACCTCAAATTTAGTATCACGAAAGCATTCATTTTCAAAAAGGCTGACAACTGCCAAACTGTGTGTGTGTGTGTGTGTGCCAGAAAAAAATGTGCAGCAATTCCTACAAAAACCTGAAGAATGGACCTGGCTCGGATGAAGTACTATATCTGAAGGGCATACTTACATATCACAAAAATGCCCCATTGAGGACAAATTTCTTCGAGAAGTAATTAATTTGAAAGAAAGTCTACTAAATGTTTACAGTGTATAAAACATCTTGTGAATGGATTTTCAAGTTTAAATAGGGTTAGGCAGAACTCATTCAAACAGAGAAATCTTAATTAGAATACAATATGATTGCATGGATGTTGTCCATCATAAAAATGTTTTGTCTATTAATTTATTTGTAGGTAGGTTCAACGACCACAGTGAGAAACTCAATGGGCTATGAGCAGTCGCACATCCCTAATCTAGAGCCGTTGGTTTCAGGAAAGTGTGAAAGCCAGGGACATAAGACACACATCATCCATGTGTCACCTGGGATTCAAATCCAGACCTTCTAGAATGAATTATTAGAAGCCAATGCTTTGTACCACTTGACCACCTGGGAAGCAACTTTTAATGTGATACACAGAATTCTGATGGCTAAATGAATCAAGATTTTGCCAAAGCTTATGATTGGCAATATTTACTGTTTCACATAGTAATGCTGCAACCAAAAGGATATTTGGTGGGGTAAAGGGGGAAAAAAATGTTGCTAACTGATACGCATAAAAAACAACTATGGGATCGTTTTTCATAGAAATATTAAATCTGAATATTTGTTACAAGAATTTTACACAATATACTAATCATTTTTCTGTTGGATGGATGGATGGGAAATAAATTTCCCTTGAAGAAATATATATATACATATTTCTTCAAGAGAAATTTATTTCACATCCATCCAACAGAAGAAATAATTAGTATATATTTCTATCACTGCAAGTACTGACCTACATCCGATACTAGATGTGTGAAAAGGTCTTTAGACGCTACGATGGGCAGAAATTTGTTTCGACTAGCGCAAATCTGAAGATTCTCAGATATTTGTGTTCAGTTGCTTGGAATTTCCTTTTCCTGGGTAGTGTACTGCCTAGCATGCTCGACCGGAAATCGGGAGGTGCGGGTTCGATTCCCGCTCCAGGACAATGAAAAATTTCAAGTTTTCTGAACTGAAAGTTTACATGGTGTACAGTGAAAAATATTTAAGGATTTAATTTCACACAAGTTAAACAGCACAAAACAAGAAGTGTTACACCTATGCTCAAAGATATACAAGCTTGCACTACATTTGCAGATTTACAGTTTTTTCATTAAAAGGTTAGTTATGTTGTACAATTTTGATTTTATGATTTTTTTTTTCCTTTACTGCAATTGCATCATGATGTAAAACATTTCTTTCATGTTTGCTTATAAGCCAAAAGATTTTGGAAGAAAGCCTATGGAACATTTTTACACCCCGTCTGAGTGTCTACCAAATTTGGGAAACACAATTTCACGACCAAAAAGAAATTTTCATGAACACTTTTAAAAGACATCAGTATATATATCACTAGCGGAGGCACCCAGCATTGCTCGGAATAGGCAAAAAGTTTGTGTTTCAAGTAACAATGTAAATTGCACTATAAAAAAAAAAATCCTACCATGATGAACAGCGCTCAAGTCGGGCCTCACGCTGTCCCAAGGTCTCTGCCACCCTAGATGCATTGGCTCTTTCCGTAAGTCTTCGATCATGTTGTTCGGTTGTCTCACTTTCTCAAAGTAATTTTACTTTCTTTGCTTTCGGTTAAACTTGTTTAATAGGTTTGCGTTTTTTTTTGTTTTTTTTTTTGGAGGCGTTTCACCACACTTGATGAAAATTTTATTATAAAAATCACAATTTATAATGGACATTCTGAACCCTTAAAACTCGAAATAGCAAACATGCATAATAATGCATTTCCTGCACTACACATTCAGCTTTCTAACATTTAGATTACAACCTGATCACACCCAACATGAAAGAAAGTAGTTCATGATGATATACAGAATTTTTTTTACTAATCTCAAAAACTAAACACATTCGGATAATTCTTTCACCGTTGGGAAGCTTTCCGGAGGACATAAGCTATTTCGTTTATTTATTATTTTTTATTATTTTTGGCTGTACTACCGAATAACATAACTTTCAAGTAGTTTCCAATTCCCCATGTATCGCTCCGCTTTGTTTACATACAACCTGATCATACCCAACGTGAAAGAAAGTAGTTCACGATAATATATGGAATTTTTTTTTTTATTAATCTCGAAAACTAAACCCATTCGGATAATTCTTTCACCGTTGGGAAGCTTATTTCTTTCCAGTGGACATAGGCTATTTCTTTTACCTATACTAATACCAATACTAATCTTGTATTTAGATTTTATGTATGAAGAAGATCATCTGTTTTAACTTCAATTTAACCTTGATGCTATTTGAGAGGACCACACACCTATTTATTGGTGGGAATCTGTAGCTCCACCCATATTTGAGACTCCTGCACCAATTGTTGGGAGTCTAATGAAACCTAATCCTTACAAAAAAAATGCCATGGTTACATAAACAAAAATATACTTGTGACAATATGTTCCGCCAGTGCGTTGTGTTTTAAAAAATCAGACTCTTCCCCCTGTGCCTGAACCGCAGAAGCTTGCGAGGAGTGAGGCATCACCTGACGACTGTTGCTCTGACACACGGAGTAATACCGCAGCAGCCGACTTGCACTCAGCCTATAGAGGGCCCTGTAAAACCACATTTGACCCCCTTAGGGATGGGATTTCTAAAAACCATCCTGCCTGTATTTTAGTCTGGGTGATGAAGAGTATGTATGCCAATTTCGGTGCAAATCCATCAAACCGTTTAGGAACGTATGTGGAACAAACATACAAACTTTCACTTTTATACATATAGAGAGAGAGATTGTTATCATCATCAACCACAATTATCAATCAACTACTGGATGAAAGTTTTCCCAAGTTTCTTCCACAACGATCTGTCTTGCGCAGTCTCCACCATGACACTCCTGCCTGCTTTCGAATTTCATCCATCTCCTATGTGGTCTTCTTCTGGGTCTTTTCCTGTCCCTTGGAATCCAGTCTTCAATTTCGGTTGTCAATTCTTCAGGCAACAAGCCTAGCCCATTGCCATTTCAGGGACTTTACTCTGATCATGTTTTCCATCTTCCATGCTTGTCATTTCCCTATCCACGAGTTCCTCTTCTTATATACACTGAAGTGCCAGAAAAACTGGTACAGACGAGCTTATGCAAAATACATAGCAACATCACCTATGCATGTACTCGGTTGTGTCCGCCAGTGCGTATATAAAGCGATAAGACATCCTTGCCAGCTGTCAGAGCTGTTTTCGGCACGAGAATGACAAGTAATAACGATTTAAGCGATTTTTAACGCGGTGTCATAGTTGGGGCTCGTGAGATGGGCCATAGTATTTCGGAGGTAGAAACGAAGTTTGGATTTTCACGGACATCCATTGCAAGGGTAAAGGGTGTACTGTGACTACAAGAATTCCAGCAAAACCTCCAACCTACGATACCAGTGTGGCCATAAAAAGACATTGGGTGAACGTGACCATCGTCGGCTGTCAAGAACCGTTTCACGTGATAGGCGTGCAACCCTCTTGCAGGTAACATCTGAATTCAATGCTGGAGCCTCAACAAGCATAAGCGTCCGGACAGCGCAACGTACCCTGCACGATATTGGCTTTGGGAGCCTACGCCCAACTCCAGTCCCCTTGATGGGTGTACGACACAGAGCTATGTGCCTCAATTGGGCACGACAACACCGCCACTGGACACTTGATGACTGGAAACAAGTAGCCTGGTCTGACGAGTTGCGTTTCCAACTTTATCGGGCAGATGGAAGGATTCGTGTGTGGTGCAAACCCCATGAAGCCATGGATCCCGCCTGTCAACAGGGAACTGTACTGGCTAGTGGGGGGTTTGTAATGGTATGGGGTGTGTTTAGCTGGACTTCAATGGGACCCCTGGTACGTCTACAAACGTCTGTGACCAGCCAACGCGATGTGCGTATCCTTTCTGACGAATGCGTTTTTGAAAAGTATGAATTTTTACAAAAGGTATGTTGTGACCCTTTTAGAAAACATAAAACTTCAATAAAAAAAAAAAACACTTCGTGTTGTAACTATAGAACAGAGTAGGATAATTTTATCAAAGGGCTACAAAGTGAAACCAGGACAAAAACTTCGTGCAATTTTTTGCAGGAACAAGCTACTTAAAATCAAACAAATTGAGTAATGTTGAAAGTAGCTTAATTGCACAAGATGAGGAAGTTGATGATGTGGGATTAACTCCTGATGAACTACTCCAATTACAAAAAAGAAATATGATTGATCAACTAAATTCTTCACTCCATGAAATCGGATGTTCCCCAATGAAATTACATGCACTTGGTGAACATAGATCATCTTACGGTAAAAAAAAATTACAAAGAGTACATAAAAATGTAAAAAAAAAAAAAAAAAATTCAAACTGTTCTTGAAGTTGATTTGCCTCTGGCAAAAAAGGAGGAAAAAAATGACTTGTAAAAAAGTGATAAAAAAATCTGAAGATCTGGACAAGCTCATAGATATAATTAAAAATGAATTAAATGGTACATCAAGAAACAAACAGATTCAAATGCTGACAATTCCAGCTTCACTAATGTGGTCTAGAAGAAAAATAAGAGAGACTTTCAATGCATCTGATTATTCTGTTCGTAAGGCTCAAAAACTGTTTAAAGAAAAGGTTTTTTTTAGCAGAACCAGATCGTAGACATGGGGAAAAGTTGAGTCCTGAAACTATTGAATTGGTAAAAAAGTTTTATCAGAGTGATGAACAGTCTAGAATTTTGCCAGGGATGAAGGATGTGGTGAGTATAGGAAAAAAAGAATATGAGAGAAAACGTTTGATTTTATGTAATCTTAGTGAGCTATAATAAAATTTTAAAAGGGAATACCCTGATTTGAAAATAGGTTTTTCAAAATTTTGTTCTCTGAGACCTAAGTGGTGTGTTCTGGCTTGTGCCAGTGGCACACACTTAGTGTGTGTATGCACAATACATCAAAATGTTATTTTATTGATTCACGGAGCAGGTACTGAAGAGGATTACAAAGAAATTATGTCGTATATTGTTTGTGAAGGGGCAGGAAGAGAATGCATGCTCAGGCATTGTGACAAGTGCCCATCAAAAGATAACCTTGTCCAGTTTTTAGTCCAAATTTGAGGACTACGATGATGAAGACCCTGTTGAGTACAGTCAGTGGGGTTCGACTGATCGAACTGAAATGATACGTTGCGCAAGCTCAGTTGAGGAGTTTATCGATAAGTTAGTAGAAAAACTGAACAAGTTAATACCACATTCATACATTGCCAAATCACAAGCTTCATTTTTTTTAAATTTAAAGGGAACGGCTTCCTCAAATACAGCTGTTATCTCAATGAATTTTGGTGAAAACTATGCTTTCACAATTCCCAATCTGATGTCTCTCATGTGCTCCTTAGACCTTACAGCAATCTACCTTTTTGTCGTTCCGATGTAAACTTTTGACGAACCGTTCGGGTACATCAGAGGTATCACGTGCGCTCCTGCTTCCGATTTCCTGTCTGGGTTTCACAATACAAGAAAAGGCTCAAGGTTACCACTGGACCTCCAATTCATGCACTATTTATCCTGTCATGATTCACTGCAAGGATGCAAGCAATGAAAAACTGATTTTACCTCTTTGTATCATATCTGATGACCTTAAACATGACGTCAGTATCATATACGAGATCCAAAAAACTGTAACTGCCTTTCTGAAAGAGAACTACCCACATATAACAAACATTCACTACTTCAGTGATGGATGTGCTGGGCAATATAAAAATAAATACAACTTCATGAATCTGTGTCTGCATGAGAAGTACTTTCAACTCAAAGCCCAGTGGTCATTTTTTACAACCAGTCACAGTAAAACAGAATGTGATGGAAGAGGGGGTACTGTAAATCATTTAGCAAGGAAGGAAAGTCTTCAATGACATCTGGACAGACAAATTATAACAACTAATGAACTTTTCAAGTTTTCAAAATGAACATTACAAATATTAACTTCCAACTTATTTCTAAAGAAGCGGTCGATTCAACACGCCTGACTTTGAAAAGTCGCATCAAAGATGTTCAAACTCTTCCAGGAACAAGATCGTTACACAGCTTTCAGCCAATAGATGACTTGGGAATGATTGAGGCTAGAAGAATCAGCAGTGATGAAAAACCAGCTCTCACTTTCAACTTATGTAACAAGCAGCAGACTTTATTTGTGAAAATAGAAGATTTATATCCTGGATGTTTTATCGCTTGTATATATGACAACTTATGGTATTTTGGTATGGTGAGTGAGGTGAATGCAGAAGATAACACTGTAAAGTTTTTACATCGTCATGGATCATCACTATCATTTTTCTGGCCCAAGAGGGAAGATGCATGTGCAGTACTCATCCCTTATGTCATTGCAATTGTGGAACATCCAAAAACAATGACTGGAAGAACATACCAATTCTCTCAAGAATGCATGATACATGTTAATCAAGTTTTGAAAACACTGGAGGAAATTAAATAAACAAATCCATACAAATGCCGCTTATTGGTGTGAAAGTATATTTAATGAAGAAATACAAGGAAAAATTGTATCTCCCAAGCTTCTGCTCTCCAACCGAGAGGCTTTCTCAAGGGTTGCAGACGTTACTACCAAGTCTGGCTAGTATAAACAAAACATTTCGAACCACTGGTGGCTGGGAACGTCATATTTTGAAACTTGATGCTCGAGGCACGAGGTGATACACAGGTTTCTTTCATACGGAGAATCATCTCAGCATGTTCCTCCATGCGGACGGAATATCAACAGATTGGGTATCGTTGCATGCGTAGGGATGTGTGGAGATCTCAATACTTTCTCCGATCAGTGTACCTTTGTAGCCAGTATACAGTGCAATTATCTTTACTTTATCACATAATGGGACTGCGTTTTTCTGTGCTACTTCTTTAGACAAGGCTGTTCAGGTCTTTCCCAATCTGATGTCTCTCATGTGCTCCTTAGACCTTACAGCAATCTACCTTTTTGTCGTTCCGATGTAAACTTTTGACGAACCGTTCGGGTACATCAGAGGTATCGCGTGCACTCCTGCTTCCGATTTCCTGTCTGGGTTTCTGCACGTGTTCACCACTTCTTTGTGTATGCTGTTCGGTGATCTGATGCCGATGTGAAGGCCATGGCGTCTCATTAGTCTTTTGAATGAGTAAGAGAATTTTGGGATATACGGCACAGATCCGGCGTAACGTAAATTATCTCTTTTCGCTTTGGGAGTTGTATGATACCTTGATTGGACTTTTTGTAGGACTCTTCTTAAATCATGCTCGGGAAACCAGCTGCAACGCCTTTATTGATGATATCTGATATCTCTTTGCTGCTTGTTTCTATGCTGGAACAGACGTTCAAAGCTCTTTAAAAATATGTTTTAAATGCTGTCATTTTATGAATTTGGAGATACAGATTTAGGTGCGATAAAGTTGGGAACTGCTATTGGTTTGTAGTATACCGCCGTGTCAAGTTGGACATTCTGGTTTCTATGCAACATCTAGGAATGGTAGTCTTCCTTCAATTTCCCTTTCTAGGGTGAATTTGAGTGTTGGATGCAAGGTATTGACTTGTCTCCAGAATTCTTCAAGGTCAGTGTCAGAATGCTGCCATATGAAAACTATGTCGACATATCGGAACCATATATGTGGCTTTTTGATGGTGCAAGAAAAAAATTCTCTCTTCTAGCGGGTGTAATATTGCTTCTGCTAATATGCTTGATAGCGGGGAACCCATAGGGGCGCCTCTGGTCTGTTTGTATATAGATCCTTGATGGCGGAAGAAATTGTTGTTTGCAGTCAGGTTCAGGGCTCTTCTTATATCTTGCACCGCTTCTGGGAGAAATTCAT
Source organism: Macrothele yani (assembly GCA_039090855.1). Taxonomy (NCBI): domain Eukaryota; kingdom Metazoa; phylum Arthropoda; class Arachnida; order Araneae; family Macrothelidae; genus Macrothele; species Macrothele yani. The sequence goes on along the minus strand of CM077011.1, from coordinate 9,720,607 downwards.
CATCCCTGGATAACTGTATCTCGAGAATGTTGCAGGCCTCCTCTACCGGTATTGACAGGTATAAAAACGTTATGTCGAGGCTTGCTAATATATCGTGCTTGTTCAAGACTACGCCTCTAGTCCTATTTCTAAAGTCTTAGCTGCAGGAGTAAAACCTGACACCCTGGCGTGGTCAGTCATAAAGGACTTACGAAAGAGGGAAGATCTGGCAATAACACTCCCTGATAAATTGAAAAAAATTGCCATAATGAATAGGAAAGATTACGATGACGAGCTGAAGACCTTTATCACAGAGTCTGCATCGACCAAAGTTGCTACCGACCCGACGAATACCCTGGTATCCAAAGTACAAGGGATGAAAAAGTGGGCTAGCTTGCCAGAAAGCATCAAGAAAGCAGCCGTAACCTCACCGGGACCATCGATGCCACCGTTTGGTCAGGTTAAACACCACAAACCTGGGCACAAAGTGAGACCCATTGTCTCTAAAATCAGAGCCCCACATATTATGTTGAGACAGAGTTATCAGTTTTCCACAAGAAATACCTTCCACCCTCTCAACACGCCCGTAGTTCAACACAAGACTTTATAAATAGGACTAGAGGCGTAGTCTTGAACAAACACGATATATTAGCAAGCCTCGACATAACGTCCTTATACCCGTCAATACTGGTAGAGATACAGTTATCCAGGGATGATGAATTTCTCCCAGAAGTGGTGCAAGATATAAGAAGAGCCCCGAACCTGGCTGTAAACAACAATTTCTTCCGTCACTAAGGATCTATATACAAACAGACCAGAGGCGCCCCTATGGGTTCCCTGCTATCAAGCATATTAGCAGAAGCAATATTACGCCCGCTAAAAGAGATAATTTTTTTCTTGCACCATCAAAAAGCCACGTATATGGTTCCGATATGTTGATGACACATTTTTCATATGGAAGCATTCCGACGCAGACCTTGAAGAATTCTGGAGGCAAGTCAATACCTTGCATCCAACACTCAAATTCACCCTAGAAAGGGAAACTGAAGGATGACTACCATTCCTAGATGTTGCATAGAAACCAGAATGGCCAACTTGACACGGCGGTATACTACAAACCAATAGCAGTTCCCAACTTTATCGCACCTAAATCTGTATCTCCAAATTCATATAAAATGACAGCATTTAAAACATATTTTTAAAGAGCTTTGAACGTCTGTTCCAGCATAGAAACAAGCAGCAAAGAGATATCAGATATTATCAATAAAGGCGTTGCAGCTGGTTTCCCCGAGCATGATTTAAGAAGAGTCCTACAAAAAGTCCAATCAAGGTATCATACAACTCCCAAAGTGAAAGGAGATAATTTACGTTACGCCGGATCTGTGCCATATATCCCAAAATTCTTTTACTCATTCAAAAGACTAATGAGACGCCATGGCATTCACATCGGCATCAGATCACCAAACAGCATACACAAAGCAGGGGCGAACACGTGCAGAAACCCAGACAGGAAATCGGCAGCAGGAGTGTACATGATACCTCTGATGTACCCGAACGGTTCGTCGAAAGTTTACATCGGAATGACGAAAAGGTCGATTGCTGTAAGGTCTAAGGAGCACATGAGAGACATCAGATTGGGAAAGACCTGAACAGCCTTGTTTAAAGAAGTTGCACAGAAAAACGCAGTCCCATTATGGGATAAAGTAAAGATAATTGCACTGTATACTGGCTACAAAGGTACACTGATCGGAGAAAGTATTGAGATCTCACATCCCTACGCATGCAACAATACCCAATCTGTTGATATTCCGTCCGCGTGGAGGAACATGCTGAGATTATTCTCCGTATGAAAGAAACCCGTGTATCACCTCGTGCATCAAGTTTCAAAATATGATGTTCCCAACCACCAGTGGTTCGAAATGTTTTGTTTATACTAGCCAGACTTGTTAGTAACGTCTGCAACCCTTGAGAAAGCCTCCCGGTTGGAAAGCGAAAGCTCGGGAGATACAATTTTTTCCTTGTATTTCTTCATTAAATATACTTTCACACCAATAAGCGGAGTTTTTAGAAATGTTTATTTAATGACCTACAATTTGAAATATTTTTAATGATGAGTTTTGTAACAATACATTTTCCATTCCAACAAACATTGTAAATATGTGCCTAACTTTGTAGTTAAATTTTTTACTTTATTAGTTATTTGTTTTAAAATCCTGTTTCTTCAAACCAAGTTTGTAGTCTTGGCTGCATTACACAATAATGGTTACTTTTTATAGTTTTTAAAGCAAAATGGCTGTATTTAAACAAAAGGAAATTTTAATTTAACACACTGCAAGTGAACACATGAATTTTAAAATTATTTTTGTCTATGAAGTAAAAAATAATGGAGTGAAAAAACCATTCATTTTATTTTTTCATGTGGTACAGCATATCTTTTAGAACAAGAATGAAATTTTTTTTAAAATCTTTTTCCCTTTCGATGATATTCCACTTAGCGTGGAACTCCGTATTTCATTTCAAAAATTTTTAAAATAACATTTCAGGATTTTTTTCTTGACCATGTGTTGCTACTTGCTGGTTTAATTTTTTTTTCCTGGATTCCTTACATATTAACGTATACTCATAAAAAATTTCATCAACGTTGGTTGGTAAATAAGGAAGATATAATTTATTTTCTATAACAGTACAAATTGAGTTTCCTCCGCCCGATCGATAAACGTGAAATTCCAAAAACTTTAACAGGCTGTAAAACCTAAACCGTTTGAGATGAGCAAAAATATTTTGTATGCTTACTAAAATCCATAAAAGGAAGAAACATGCCAAGTTTCATCAAAATCTGAAATCATGGGTGTCATGATGAGGTTGAACTGACATTGAATGACCCAACTGTAACGAATTGAAATCAAATACAAAAGCATAACCCTTTCATACTCTCAATAGATTTTAGTACTCCTGTCTTAATACTATAAAAAATTCTTTGAGTTACAGATTAAGAAAAAAAAACAAAAAAACTACGTACTTTTCTAGGATCTTCTTTGAAATTTTTGGTATTAGCAGAACCAAGTATAGAACCTGGTACATTAGTTTTCTTTAAGGCTGAGGGTTGAACACAGTTCTTGACAAATTTCCAGTAGGGGAAAATACAACAGTCTAAGAATAATAAAAATAAAAATGATGCATTAAACAAATGAATTAAATACACATATATGCATCTATAAATACACAACAGACATAACACTGAATTGAAAATTTTTGAGTTCATTTTTTTTTTTTTAACTGCATAACAAAATTCTCCACAAGCAATCTAAAAATCTTAATGGCTGTCATTAAACTAAATATTTTCCCAAATGTTGTGCACATGAAGTTGTACGTCTCGGTGAAATGATTGTGTACAGAAAAGGGAATTGCAACAGGAAATGATGTTCATCCAAAAACGTAAAACAATCAACATGCTTGATTTTGATTATGTGAATCTTTTGCTTTATATCATATTTGTAGGTAAATTTTCTTACACAAATGATACATTTCTGATATATAACAAAATTAGCTTTTAAAAAATTTAAATGAAAAAGTCATTGGATTTGAGCTTAAAATATACATCAACAAACAAATATTAAGGCTTATATAGATTAAGATAATACAACGTAGTTGTCACAAATGTTTATTTTCTCAAGCCGACCATGGTTTCGCTGGGTATTGACCTAGCTTCATCAGGACGAATGGCCATTCGTCCTGATGAAGCTAGGTCAATACCCAGCGAAACCATGGTCGGCTTGAGAAAATAAACATTTGTGACAACTACGTTGTATTATCTTAATCTATATATAATCGTCACAAGACTGTAGTCTTTGAGATAAAAAAATATTAAGGCTTTAAGGTAATTAAACTCAACAATGAGTTTAATGAGCAGTCAAGACAACAATTAAAATATATCCACCACAGTAAGAGCAACTGTGCTGTGTGTAAAGTGATTTATAAAGTATAGGTAAAAGAATGAAGGTAATGGAAGAAAGCAATAGCACATTCACAAAATCCCATTTACATGTAGAAAAAGGTTGTGTGTATGTGTGCCAGAATATTGGACAAACAAGATGAGAAATTGAAATCAAGAATTTGAGAGCACTAAACAGCATATGAAAAGAGAGATTAGGGCAATAAATTGTGAATCATACATGTGAATATCTATATACTTCTCTGAACTCAAGGTATAAGCAAAGGGTGTTTTCACAGCTAAATATCAAATTACAAATCTCGATGTTTTGTGTTAAGTATGGGCATCTGGCAACACGTTTCTAGTTTTGCTATAGATACTGAAAGACATGAAGTGGCCATAAATTTCAGTTATTTTTTTTTTTTTTTTAAATCGGTGAAGGAGAAATCACTGTTCCTTAACTTTTTTTCTTTTTTTGCAAAAGTACATTTTTATGTGTGTAAGAACACTGGCTTGACACTAACAAAATGAACTAATTTTCTTCTAATTCTGTTTCATACACTTCATCTTTTGGCCATACAACCTATATGAAGAACTTATGGCTGGGAAAGACCACCCAATAAATAAATAAATAAAAAATTATCAGGTAGTCTACCATGACCACTCAACAATTTTCCCTTCTAGTTTAGCTTAATAAAAAATCTACACATCCCTTTCCCAAATGTATGTATGTGTGTGTGTGGGAATATCATCAGCAACCGCCATTAATCCACTGCTGGATGTAGGTCTCTCCAAGTTTCTTCCACAACTGCCTGTTTTGAGCCAGTCCCATCTGTGTTGCTCCAGAATGCTTTTGAATTATCTACCACATTGCTCGCCTGGGTGTTTTTCGGTCCCTTGGTATCCAGTCTAACATTTCAGTTGTCCAATTCCTTTAGCAATATGGCCAGCCCATTACCATTTCAAGGATTTTACATTGATAATGCCTTCCACTCTTATCATTTTCCTGATCCACAAGTTCTTATCTCATCTGGTTACACCAAGCATGCACCCCTCCATGCTTTTTCTTTTTTTTTTTTTTGTTTTAGTTGTCTGCAGCCTCTGTATGCATTTTTTAGTTAAGGTCCATGTACGTATGTGTGTGCATATATACAGGTACCATTGAATTAAGAAAACACGGGAATAAAGGTTAATGGAGATTACTCAACTCACCTGAGTTGTTTTGCTGATGGCATAGTCACTTCTGCAACTATCCCTTCAAATCTGCAGAGTATGATCCACGGACTTGCTAATAAGAGTAAAGTAGTAGCATTAGAAATGAACTGTCAGAAAACAAACTGATGCAAAATGCTTTCACAAGAAATGAAGATTTATTGATGGATGGGCAAAATCTGGAGGTAACATAATCAAGCGAGGGTCACACAGACGAAGAAATTAATCGGCGAATAAAACTTGGTCGGAGAGCTTTTGGGAGAAGCAGTACAAAAATTTTCAAGAGAGCGGCAAATTTGGGTATTTAACACTGCAACAAATTTTAATCTGTCAGAACTATTAACAAAATAATAATAATAATAATTCAATAAAAAATAATTTGCTAGTGGGAAAATTTAAAATACTGTCTACCAGAAATATATAATAAATTACCTCCAGACATGAAGAAAAATTATTCCTTGGAATGTTGGCCTTCCTTAGTTCAATTTGCGAAAACTTCTTCTGATAGCATAGTTCACTGTGTGCAATGCTGTTTATTTTATCTACTAATAAAGAAGACAGCACATGAGTACTTAAATTAGGTCTGAATTCATTCATGTTTTTTTTTTTCACAATACAGAAAATTCTTTCTGTACTTGCATTGCTATGAGGGACTATTAAAATCATTTTCATAATTTTGCTTAATGATTCATACTTCAACTGGCCACTTTCATTTTTCATTAAAGAAATTCTGTGCCACACTTTCATCCATTCTCTCAGAAGTAACAGCACAGTTAAAATTTTCAAACTGGTAATGAGCAAATACAGATTCCACCTTGTCAGATTCTTTTGGTTTCAAAACTGGAAACAAGGAACACATATATTGGACTGATGCAAAAGAAACACTTTGCGTTAATGCTACATCTGCAATTTCAGCATGACTCAAATTCATCATTAAGTGGAAATTTTCTTAAAATGTAATTGCAGCCTGCCTTGTAAAATTCCTTTACTTCAGAATAAAAAGTAGCCACTGTGTCTTCACTCAGATCTGCAGTTGTGCCTATATAAGATCTCGCTTTTGACCCAATTACGAGATCACAGTTTTCTTTTGATTTCTCCTTCCAAAATTTCCATCTGCAAGAGATGTTGCTGTCACATCAAATGCCGATGGCTTGATAAATCGTACAAGCAATTCAGATAACAGACTATGAAGTTTTCTTTTTAATACATGCACAAGCGGAGCTTCCTGCTACAAGGACACATTAACAGATGTAAACAAAGGAAGAGTAGCAGATAAAAAAAGACAATAAAGTTTAGATGAAGGAATTCCAATCATACTAGCTTCTTCATTGTCACTGAAATAATGTTCTAGAGCCTCCCACTGTTCTAAAATTCTGTCAATGGATTCCAAAAGTGATAACCAGCAAGTATTGACATGCTTTGGAATTTTCTGTGGTTTAGTACCACAAACAGCTTGACTCAGTTTTAGATTGTGTTTCCTCTTTGAACTTTTCTCCAAAAAAAAGTACAACTGTATCAGAAACTGCGCAACATTAAATTCTTTCAGTTGAGTAGCAGATTTCTGCGCAGCTAAATTTACTAAATGGCATGAACATCGCTGCACTATGATTGCAGGCTGAACCTTCTTTATGTGAGAAACAACACCTTTTACTTGACCTATCATAGTGTTAGCATTGTCACAGGAAAATGACACACAGTTGCTCCACGAGATATTTTTTTTAACAAACTCATTGTTCAAAACGTTGAATATTCCTTCACCTGTATTATTACTTGATTCAACCAATGATAACAAAACAGTTGAACTTTTCCCTATTTTTTCGTAAAAATATGTTATTGTAATGGGATACAGTTTATTTGCTTGAGCATCACTACTTCCGTCCGTAGATAGAGAAAAAGGATTTTTTTTTTTTTTAACTTCAGATACGATGTTACTTGTAGAAACACTGGCCATGTGCCTAATTAGTGCAGTAGCCTTGGTTCTTCCACACAAATATTTTTTTGCGATCGCTGAATTGGGAAACGTGGCTTGAAATAACGGTTTTTCAAGCCTTCGATTTTCAGAAATTTATCCAACATTTTCAAGCTGAAATACAAATATTTATAGAATAAAATGGTATCTAACAATACTGGGTAGAGGAAACATTGCGAGAAAAAAAAATTATGATTACCAGAGAAATTTTACCACCGTGTACTTTCCGTTTTCGAAGGATGAAATTCCGTCCTCCGACGGAGAAAACGACCCCCCCCCTCCCGTTGCCACCAATCCTCCCAAAATTCAAGTTCAGTTATGCATCGATTTCGTACATGGTCCAAATGATAACAAAAAAAAAAGGACTGAATTCCTCCAATCAGCGTGCGAATCTCGTCGCCGAAGATTACAGGGAAATTTTCGGAAATCATTGCCTACAATTTCAAGCTGAAATTATGCAATGAAATTTCATTTAACAATACTGAAAAGAAGCAACAACGCGCGAGAGGAAAGAAAAAATATGATTACGGGGGGAAAATCTGCACTTCGTTTAACTTCCGTTTCCAAACATTTAAAAAGACAAAACAACGTCCCCAGACGGAATAAGATATCCCGAAAATTTCTTCACTTTATCCCGAACTAATATCCCGAAAATTTCTTCACTTTTGTATTGATCTCTGGAAGAAAAAAAAAAAAAAAAAAAAAAAAAAAAACGGATGGGACTCCGCGAATCCGCGGAAGAATCTCACGTACGAATCAACCGCTGAATCGATTCGAATGCCGTAAGACAACGCTAAAATATCGATGACCTGTAAATTTTAACTTCTGGCCCAAAATTGGTGCAGATTTCGTCGAAACGGCGATTTTTTTTAGCAGAATGGCGCACGAACAACGTTTTGGCACGGGCTGCCGCAATTGGCGCAGGTCTGGCAGCCCTGAATGTAGCATTTAATTTTTTTCCCCCAGAAAAACTTGAAACAAACAAAAATTTTTAAGTTGATGAAAATTTGCTTTCTATCTCAGAAAATTAAATCAAATGGCGATTTTCCGTAATTTCAGCGGTGTTTCCGTACTTCCGTAACAGCAACCAAAAATCCGTGCTAGTTGGCATCTATGTATACAGAGGCTGAAGACAACTGAAAATAAAAGAAAAAAAGAAGAAAAAGATAAATAAAAAAAAAGCTTGGAGAGATGCGTGCTGCAGGCTTGATGTAATCAAGAAAGAGAACTCATGGATCAGGAAAATGACAAAAATTGAAGACATCATGATAAGAGTAAAATCCCTGAAGTCAATCGGCTGGGCATATTGCAGGAAGAACGGACCACCAACAGACAGCCGAAATTTTAGACCGGATACCAAAGAACCGGAAAAGATTCAGAAAAAAGACCACGTGGGAGATGAATGGATACAATTTGAAATGATGCCAGAGTGACATGGAGGAGACTGGTTCAAGATAAACCATTGTGAAAGAAACTTAGGGAGACCTTCATTCAGCAGTAACTGATAATGGCTGACGATGTATATATAAGAAGGAAAAATTAAATATCTGCAACTTATCTATGCTAATGATACATATCCAATCTATTTTTGACCCACAATTTAATAAAGATTGCCCCAAACTGAAAACATCTGACACCTTTTGTTCCAACATGTTTCCCCAGTGTTGCCACATGCAGCATAATATTTTCATATTTTGAATAAAGCAAACACTAGTAAATGTACTTTAGCTCTGTTACAATGTTAAGGAACACCACAGTAATCCTGGACTACTCAAATAAACCCCAAAAAAAGACAACGACCTGCAACTTAAAAAAAAAAAAAAAACTTGCAACCTAATGGACACAACAAACTTTAGGTAACCATCATAGCATGTCACAAAGAAAGCCAGCAGGTTGACGAGACTTCAATTCAAGGATCATTTCGCTCTTTATTCCTGCCACAACTGTGACTAACTCAAAATTCTTGAGCAAATTAATGGTTAACACAGCAGTTTTCTCAGCCCCTACGGGCTTGAGAAAACTAAATGCAGAATTTCCCAAATGTTTGCTTCACCTAATAAGAGATCAGACTAGGTTGTGTAATGTCACCATGGCTGTTTAACATATTTATGGATGCATGCATGCGCAGTGCCAAAATGGACAATACTGGTTTATTTATGTCTTGGTAATAATATATGTGTGTGTGTGTGTGCAGATTGCTGTATGACGATGATGACCCAGTCCTGTTAGCAGAGAGCAAAACAGAGTTACAGAATATGTTGTCCTGGATGCCCAAAGTTTGTATGAAATTCAAACTGAGTATAAATAAGGGGAAAACCAAAATTATGACATATTTGTTATCATGACGTATTTTCCACATATTATGGGAAGAATATTTCTTCCACACTATATACAAAGTTATGGTTTTTGAGTGAGGAACTGTTAGCACCAAATGCAAGATAAGTCTAAATGGCACACTGATTGACCAGGTGAATGCATTTGTGTATTTAAGAAACATGTTTGACAGAGAGAGCAAATTAGATGGCCAAATTAGTAGGCAAGTGAATTCTTCATTGAAAGTCATAGCTGTTTTAGAAGAATTTCACAGAAATGCTGGGTTCTCAAGACAGCCCCACATGGTATGAAAGTAATTGTTCCTACTCTGACATACGGCAGTGAAACCTGGATACGGCAGGAGATATGCGCTACGGGGGGCATAACACTTTCTGATCACGCGAGGAATGAGTTGTTGCAGTTGTGTAATTGAGGCAAAATGTTGTCAGTAAGGTGGATACTAACATTATTAGGTGGTTTGGTCATGTTGAAAGAATGAACGATGGGATGCTTACTAAAGGTATTTTTCCGCTCAAGTGGCAGGAAAGAAAGGTAGAGGGAGGCCAAGGAAATCATGGGAGGGACAGATTCAGGAATACCTGAATGAGAAAAAGATCATGAGTATGAAGCACAAAATTGTCTTGTGTACGTTGTGTGATAGATGTCAGTGTAGTTCAAGCTGTGTGCCAAGATCACTGTAAATGGAGAAGTTTGATACATCAACAGTAAATTCTAGTTTTATCAGTTAAACATTTACCTGGTGGTTTGTCTTTCTTTTAGAAGTTAACCTCTGAATCTCAGAGAACAGCTAAGTGATTTGTATGAAATACTAAAACAATCACTGGAAATGTAGTCAGGGGTTTGATTTCTACAAAACTAATGTGTACTACACTCTAATGATTGTGAAACAAATTTGTTACTGCTTTGGCTTTAATTATTTAAGAAAATACAAAAAAACATAAAATTCAAAAATATACAGATATAAAATGTATAGCTTGACCATAAATGTGACATTACTCTTGAAATGCTTTCACTTACCACAACAACTATATAAACTAAATACGATTTACATTTAAATATTTTGACATTGGAAATTTAAAGACGAGATTAAATACAGAAAAGATATTTTTATTATTAAAACAAAATTCAAATTGAAAATCGTTACTTCAACCATCTTTGTTAGAAATTACAGTACATGCGATTATTGGCATACCTTCACTGTATTCCATGTAACCACTTCCTTCAGAAAACTTGAAAATTTTCATTGTCCTGGAGTGGAAATCAAACCTGCACCTCTTGCATACCTGCCAAACTTGGCAAAAGCCTTGTCAGTAGTAAAGTAACTAGCATTATTGCATGGCATACACAGACGCAGGAGAGTGCGAACATTGTGGGAGATGGTATGGGAGGGGGAGGGGGTTACGGGAGAAATCTTTGATCCGTCTGACTTTCGGTTTTGGAATTTTTACCCTATTTTCAAGCTGAAATACAAATACTTATGCAGTAAAATGTTATTTAACAATAATACTGGACACAGGGGTAAAATTGCGAGAAAAAAAGAATTACGATTATAGAAAAAATGTGAACTCCATCGACCTTCCATTTTTTAAAGTTTTGGATAGATGGAATTCCGTCCTCCGACCCCCCCCCCATTTTCTGTTCACTTGGGTGCATCAATCACGTGAATGACCAAAATAATAATGAAAAAAGCCGAATTCTTAGATTTCGCGGAAGAATCTCGTGCCTGAAGATTACAGGGAAGTTTTCGCGGCACCTAACTTCCGTTTTCGCAAATTGTTGCTGACAGTTTCAAGCTGAAATACAAACAGTTATACAATAAAATTATATTTAACAAGAATACTGGACACAAAGGCAACAATGGGGAGAGAGAAAACATTACAATTACAGCAAAATTTGTACTCCGTTTAACTACCGTTTTCGAAACACAAAATACCCTCAGGCGGGAAACGACCCCCTCCCCCAAATTCTCTGGACTTTTGCATCGATTTTGACAAAATGATCTAAATTATGGCAAAAAAAAAAAACCCAACTGAATTTCACGAATTTGTTTCAGAATTTCATATATATACAGTATTTTTATATATATCATAAAATAGAAAAATAAAAATGAAAATTTGCAGAATCCATAGTTTATACAGTGAGTTCCGTTGCTCTGTAGTCAAGACAACTAAATCCGTAGAAACTACGGACATTCCGTAGTAGTTGGCAGGTGTGCTCTTGATTTCTGGTCGAGAGGTGCAGGTCTAAATTTTCATCGTCCCACTACAGGACGATGAAAATTTTCAAGTTTCCTGAAGGAAGTGATTACAAGGAACACCGTGAAAATATGCCAATAATAGCATTACAATGCCTACCATGTATTTATGAAGAATTATTTCCAAATTGTATAGGATTACAGTACATAATTTCCATGGCCCATACAGTTGCCTTTAATGAGAGAATGAGGAGCCGCATTATCGGCTTTTAAAGTTTCATTTATCTGAAAATGTATGGTTTCTTATTGCCGAGGAAACTTCTTGCTATATCAGCAGACTAAAAGGTGCAAACTTTTTTGTATTCACTAAAAAAAAAGTTGTTGTTACTATCTTTTGATCCTAGTAAAGGTGTTTTCTCTGCAAAGTGAGCATGTAGTACCGTTTTTGAACTTATTGCACTATAAACAAAAGAAAGCATTGTCTACATGCCGTGAGCAAAATTAAATATTAAAACAGGGTACCGCATTGTTTACTCTGGCATGGAAATACTTTTATGAGTCGTACAAATTGCTCAGATTTTACTACAAACAGGCCAAGGTTAGGTACCAATTTTTCAAATTTAATGTTTCATACACATGGAAGGGAATGCTTACTGCCTGGTTATGAATAAGGTATTAGAATTAGGAAAATATGCATTTCCATTAGAAAATTCTTTTTTAAATAGTTTTTTCCCACTATTACTGAATATATTGAAAATGAACAGAAGCCAAATATAAAAACTATGAGTATTATCAGGGAGACAAATGCGAGGGAGGAAGGACACACAGCTTGGCCAGAAAAACTAGAAATTCTGAAAATCATGGTACATTCTCATCCCTGCTAAAACCATAATTTCTGGCACTTCCAAACATTTTCAGCCGGCGGAAGGCGATTAAGACACCGAAAAAACATTTAAGAAATGTTACAATATTAAAAATATTCAATAAACATTCCTAGAAGTCTCTAATAAATGTTAAAAACTTTAAAACATGAAAATGAGCTTCACACAGATGTTGAATAATATCACATCACGGAGATTTTTTATTTTCATAGTACATCCGATGATTCCCATACTATGAGCAGACCAATGACTCCTACAGACTATGAAGAATCCATAGCACTATTACATAGTGTCTGTAATGATAGTAAACATGAAATGTGTTACAGCAAAACATGAAAAAACAGACATTTTGTACAATAAAAGAAAAACAGACACCAGGTGTGAAAGGACATAATCAAATTAAATCAAAACTCTTAGTAGCTATGGATAAGCTACACTAGAAAAATCCTGAATTATGAAACCTGTAGAAACAAAAGAACAGGAATGTATAAAAAATCTAGGTCATGCAACAGAATTTTAGAACACTTACAGGACAAGTAAAGCATACATACCCTTTCTGACGATTCATCTACTTTGTTAGGAACAGCACTGGAATTTGGTGGTGTACTGTTGATTTTTGCATTAGTAATCACATTTCCTAGTCTGTCTTTAACACTAACTTTCTCAGATTTATTTGGTGTCACATTCGGGTCACTTTCTGGAAGTTTATCCTTGACCACATTATTTTCTGAGTCTTTAGAGTGCCAAAACACTTTAATAAACCGGTTGTTGAGCACAGCTTCTGTGCTCCTGTATGCAGAAGTAGCTTCTGAATTGCTCAAGAACTGGATCAAGGCTGCCTCGGGATCACCATTATAACAAACCTAAGGAAATTAATATAAGTACATTTGTAGCACAGTAAAAATGGTAAATAAGACAGCACAAAATGATAACACATTATACACATTCATATTAACACTTAAGATCTATATTCAGAAAATCTCTGATTTCCAGCAAAATGTCCAGAAAATCTCCAGTCATGTGTGTGCTCTCTGGTTCATGTATTTCTGGGAATGGAATATTTTCCATATTAGGTGCTAACCAACCGTTCACCCTAACAAAACACGACTGTACTAATAAATTACTTCTCTACAAATTTCCATGATAACGAGAATGTTCTCTTGATAATCCAAATGCTACTTGCCTGAATTTTTCTCCTTTATTGACTCAAAATTATGCACTATAAATGTAGATATGTACGTACATGACTCACATGAGCCTCCCGTATAACATAGTCTTGAATATATATAAAGTGTCCAATGTAAAACATGTAACACTTGCTCAATCATGGAGGAAATTTTTTTCTAAAAGTGGATTAAAAAAAAGAGCATCAAAATAGCTAAGATAATGAATTTTGAAAATATCAACAAAGTTAAAGCTTCAACAAGTGAATGAATTCACACGAACGTTAGACCACCCAGAATGAAGAACCTCCAAGCACCACCTTCCAGGATGATGTAATTTTCAAGTTTTCTGAGACATGCATGCATGTGTACTTGTCTGATTAATTTGGCATCCACCCACCTGCGTTTACTTTATCATTTATTTCTGCTTGCGTGCTACCAAAATGAAGGATCATATATGCTTCGTTTTGCGCAAGGCAGAGCGTTTCATCTGAGTCTTGAAACACATCCTTAGTTGCTTGGAGGTTCTTCGTTCTGGGTGGTGTAACTGTAACATACCTGAACATAAATCGGGAGCTGTGGGTTCGATTCCCGTTTCAGGATAATGTAATTTTCAAGTTTTCTGAGGCATGCATGTGTACTTGTCTGATAATTACTGATGATGTAAAACAATAAGAGAAAAATCAAAAATCACACCGAACACAGTACAGAACTGACCTGTGTTCGAGTCAGTGGGACTTGGAATATAATGTCATACTCTGAGGGGAAAGTTCAAGAAAACAAGAAACATCTTCGAGATTTGAAAACAAGAAAAATTACATATTCATTAAATGATGCAGCTTATTAGTATTTATAAAATACAACAAAAGATAAATTTCTGATTAACCGTAAATTTCAGACTAAGTCTTCCCCTTCCACTAACTCGAGTAAGCAGTGTACTGTTTTTTTCCTTTGTAGTGTTATTTCAGTAATGCCACACTAATAATTAAAGCCTCGTGAATATCTGCAAAATAATCTACAATAATTATATCTTAAGATTTGCTTGCAATTTCTAGACTTCATGAGTGAATGCATCACAGTGCCAGTCTGGTAAAACAAATATCTCACAGCTCAATAAAGGGCCAAAATTAAAAAATGGCAGCCCTTCACTTGCAGATTTTGATTTAAGACTGCTGCATCTAATGCTGCAGATAGTATAAGGCGACCGCCTGTGACAAAATAACTCCCAATTGGAATTAGTGTGTTAAAAATACATACCGCACACCAATCGTGCTAGCATATTTGTAAACAGCATGCAGTCCAATTCGTGTACTGCATAATACATCTTAGGCGTGACGCTCCTATCACTCGCTGTGCGTAGGGGAGATGCAATATTTCTGGAAATGCCATTGCGTTTGACTCAGTCTATCTCGGCAACCATGAGTGCAACACGACTGTGCATGGTATCGTTTTAAAGCACTCAACGAGATCTATTCAAATTTATGAAGAACATTTTGCAGTAGTTTGAACTGAATATTTAAAAATTTGTTTTCTTGTGAACCGGTGAACACTTTTGACAATATCACGGTTTATCTGGACAACTAACTGTGAGCGCAAAATGACTGTGTGTGGCATCGTTTTAAAGCACTCAATGAGATCTATTCAAATATATAAAGAATATATTGCAGTGGCTTAAACTGAAGTTTTTAAAAATTGTTCTTGCGTGAACATTTCCAACAATGCAGCGGAATTCACAGAATGAACGCAAGCAAAAGTGAAGAAAATCAAAACAAGAGACAAAAGCTGATGAGGAATGTAAGAAGCCCAAGAAAACTGCAGCCCAACGAACTAGAGAGTATTGAGAATGCCTGAAAGGAGCCGCTGCCAAACAAAAATCCAACACACCAATCGAACCAGTGCCCGGCCCATCTCGAACTCTGCTTTGTGTTTGCAATGCATCCAGCAGGGTTCATTCTAGGATTATACAAGAAAGATGACACCAAATTTTCGGATGTAGTAAGCACGTCTTTTGAATCTGTTCGGACGCAAATTAAATTTATCAAAGCTGTTCAAAGTTAACAGAACCGGTATGGAAAACAATAGTATCTAACGGAAGAAACGTTTTTTGATCGGGTTTTTAATCCCTCAGATATTGCTGTAAACGGAATCGTGAGCTTACGCCCTCTGGTTACAGACTTGTGCGTTAAGAAAAACATGAATTTATATGAGAAACATTTCGCACCGGAAACTCTCTCCAACACAGAAAGATTTTTTTAAATCGGACTCTTAGAAACAGAGATATCGACAAAAAATTAGATGTGACTTTACGTCCCCTCGTGGTAAAACCATGCATTATTTTAGGAAGAAAGTATTCTGAAAAGGTTCTTCCATATGAGCGGTATCGGACCAAGAAAAAAACCATTTAGTCGAGTTTTCAGGAGCCCAGATTTTGCTACAAATACATCAGAAGCAGAACTTAACACTTATGCCCTTGGTGGCCAAACCATTATTTACCAAACATTAGAAATTATGTGAAAAATATTTTCCATCCGGTCTTGTATGCGATACAGCAAGAATATTTCAAATCGGAGCTTTAGAAGCAGAAATAATGCAATTTACCTTTGTGCTCCCTAGCGGAAAGTCTACGATTTACTTGAAAATTTTGAATTTATAGGAAAAACATTTCACATCGAAAACACTATCCAACAAAGAAAGAATTTTTCAAATTGGACTCCTAGAAGTAAAGAGATTGACAAAAATAAGATATATATCTATGCCCCCTGGCATAGAAACCATGCATTATTTCAAGAAGAAAATGTTCCTAAAAGGTTTGTAGACATAAGTATCGGTCAACAAATGACTTTTTTTTCAACTGAGATTTTAGAAGCTCATATTTTGCTGCAAATACATCTGAAGCGGAAATTAAAACTTACGCCACCTGGTGGTCAAAATATTTTTTTACAAAAATTAGAAATTATGTGCAAAGGATTTCCCATCAGGAGCTATATCCAGTGCAGAAAGAATTTTTCAAATCGGAGATTTAGAAGCAGAGATATAAGGGCGAAAGCAATTTACCTTTACGCCCCCTAGCAGAAAGTCTACGAATTACTTGAAAATTTTGAAATTATATGAAAAACATGTCACACTGGAAACACTATCTAACAAAGAAGGAATTTTTCAAATCGGACTCCTAGAAGTAGAGATATTGACGAAAATAATATATACATCTACGCTCTCTGGCGGAGAAACTGTGGAATATTTTAAGAAGAAAATATTCCAAAAATATTTACTATGTGAGTGGCATAAGTCCACGAAAGAATTTTTTTCAATCGATATTTTAGAAGCTCAGATTTTATGGCAAGTACATCAGAAACAAAAATTAACACTTACGCCCCATGGTGGCTAAAGTATTCTTTACCAAAAATTTGAAATTATTTGCAAAATATTATTCATCGGGAGGTGTATTCGCTGAAGAAATTTTTTTCAAATCAGAGTTTAAGAAGAGTTATCGGGGAAATGTAATTTACTTTTACACCCCCTAGAGGAAAATCTATGCGTAATTTGAAAAAGTAACTATATCTAAAATACTCTTCGACATAAATGGAATCGAAAGATAAAATAATTTTTTCAATCGGATGTTTAAAAGCAAATATGTGGAATAAAACGTATTTTTGAATTTGACATCTGCATTTACGCCCTCTAGCGGCGAAAATGTGCATCGTAAAAATAAACGAAATGAAGGATCATCATTCGCATATTTCAAGCTTCCCAAAATGCAAAAAGAATTTTCCAAATCGGACTAATAGTTGCAGAGATATCGTGGGTACGGACGGACGGACAAACAGGTAACATAAGCACGATCTTTTTTACAAAAGACGTGCTAAAAAGGGCAGGGTGCAGACTTCGAAAAAGGGCACTTTTTTTTTCTTTTTTTTAAACTGAAAAGGGCTTAATTCTTTATTTTTATTTATTTAGTTTTCTAAATGGAATAAAGTTGCACATAGTAATATGCATAGGTTTAATTATTTGAAAAAGGACACAGGTTGCAACTGCAAATGTTAGTGTTTAGCATATTAGTAATAATTCCAGAGTAAGTACCCTTCAAGTACTTTATTTTCATCAATAATGTGTTAGAAACACATACAGAGAAGTTTTCAGACAATCTGAAGATCATATACCCGGGTGTCTAAAAGTTAAAGACGGATCACATTTTTATCTAGAATGAAAAATTTATGTCTGTAGCTAAATTTGGCAGCAAATTTATTGCCAGCCCTGAAGCAGAATATTTTTCAGGAGTCTGCAATGCAGAAAGGAAAAGCTAAAACTGTCTGCAAGTTAAAAGAAAGCCTAAATATTATTTTTCTTTTTTCATAAAATTTGTAGTCAAACTAGCTTTTCCCTGATAAAAAAAAAAAAAAAGAAATGTTTTATTTTATTCAGAATTTAAACAGCTTTCGAATTTTTAAAATAATTTGGAAGTATAATCAATAGTAAATAATTTGAAATTTGTAAATTGATTTTTTTTTATGCATTAAGTTCATCAATTGAACTTTCAACTCCCTCCTTTAAAGGTTGTTCTACCTGATACACATTGTGCTTTTATTATTTCCTGCAGCAATTATGTTGTATTGAGGGCCTCATCAGCTGATTTTATCCAGCTTTGGAAATGATAATATACAGTGTGCGTGTGTGTGTGTGTGTACAGCGCTTGAAAATTGCTGTCACTGCTTGCCCATTTCGACTGAAAAGTTTTAGCTGACGAGTAAAAAATCTAGCAGGAGTTTATATTCAATTGACAATTATTTATATGTTACTATGCCTGTTGTTGGAAGTGTAAAACTATTAGTTTTTTTATAAAGCTTATTTTAATTCATAGAAGTATGCATGATTGTGTGCCAAATAGGAAACCGGGGTCTCTGCAAAAGAAATTGGACATTGAATGCTGTTAGTCAAAACATCCGGGCAAGGTGCACTTAACAATGAACACGAGGTAAGAAGCTGCAAGCCCGGTAGAATGATTTCTTCTAATGCTGTGTGAAAAGATGGGCAGTGTAAGAGTTGCATGCTGCTCGAGAGTTGCCGCTTAACCAATTGTTGTCATAGGTCAAATACTGGAATCCATGTTTCCACGGAGCTGTTGGGAAAGTTCTAAACATTGAAGAACTCTTGCATCATCTATTCTAGAGGGAAAAAACTGAGTTTGGTTATTATACAATGGTTAATCGTTTAAATTAGGTTAGCGACCAAATTTTAATTAAGTGTGTGTATAAAGTTTGAACAAATCAAACTTCAAAACATGAAACAAAATCAACAGCCGATTTTCACATGGCGAGTGAGATATTTTCCTGTCTGGTGAACCAGCATAAAACTTTTTAAGCCCTGTAATGTATTTATTTCATTTGTTTGTAAAACTGGTGCCTACATAGCATTTTGTTTGAAATCTCTTTGGTGAACTGACTGCAAGTTTTGAGAAAAAATTATTGAATATGTGAAAATGTGGTGGGAGCATTTTTTTTTATACAATTAAATCCCAAAAAATTATGAAATTAAAGTCAGAAACAAGGCAAGACTTCTTGTACAGCAGCAAAAAAAAAAAAAAAAAAAAAAAAAAATCCCCTGGTGAATCTAAAATGAAATTATCTGGAAGTAAATCAAAAAGGAAAAAAATTGTGATCGTCAGCTACTGGAATGCTGCATAATACACCCATGGAAATGCAATAGGAGGCATTAGAAATGCATAAAAGTATGATTTTCCTAGAAGAAGAAAAAAAGAATTACCTGAATTTAACTAAAATGAGGTTATCTGGATAAAGAAAAAAACTGACTGTCAACTTCTGGAATGCCATGGAAACAGAGAACGAAACATTGCAAATGGTAAAAAATATGGCTCTTGAAAGAAGAAAAAAAAAAAGCACACACACCTCTTTATCTAACTCAAACAAAGTTATCTGGAAGCCAAAAAAGGAAAATTAGTGACCACCAGCTTCCGAAACATACGCCCGTGAAAATGAAGTAGTGACTATAAAAACTGTGTAAAAGTAAGTACAGTTTTTGAAGGGTTGAAGGGGGGGGGGTGTTACGAAGGAAAAAAACTTCACAAATCTAACTGAGGTGAAGCCACCTGGAAGCAAAAACAAAAAGAAAAAAATTTGGATGTCAAGTTCCGAAACACCGACAGCCGCCAAAACGGAGAAAACGTTATGAAAACCGAAAAAAATTATTGCTCTTGTACAAAAAAACAAAAACAAAAAACGAATCACGTATACCTAACTGACACAATGTTATACGGATACTAAAAAAGAAAAATTGCGGCCACCAGCTTCCGGAATGCAGTGCAAGACGGACGTGATGGAAGCGAAGCCATTAAAAGTGCGCCAATGCATCGCTTCCTAGCTTCATTATTGAAAGAAAGCAATATTCTTGTCAAGTTGAAGTTATCTGTTTGTAAAACAAGGAAGAAGAAGAAAATTAAAATAAAAAGAAATAAAACAATTGCTACTTGATCTATCGATATAACTTCACGCCTGGAAGCGGGATCCAACATTAAAATCACGCAAAAATTTCCCTTCCTTTGCTTCAAAATTTAAAGGAATGCTAGAAACAATGAATGTTAAAGAAATAGTTAGAAAAAACAGCCTGTATTGCACCCCCCCCCACCAAAAAAATACAAAAAAAAATGCGACTGGCATCACCGTGTTACGCGGTGTCTGTTCCTGAGGTTGAGTTAAGAAAATTTCAATTTTTTTTAAAGAAATAAATAATATAAACTTTTGAAACTTTCTGAAGGCAATCAATCTGTAAGAGTCAAAGTCATCAGCGGGACCCACTGCAGTGCCCTATTGACTGAAAGTTATAATTAGAATACTGGTCACAAACCGACTTCCATAAGTTTAGGATCTTGCAAATTTCCTGTAGGCCAGCCGGGAAAGAGAGAGAGGGGAAGAGGAAGGGCAGGAGGCAGAGTGAGTAGCGGGGGAGTACAGGTAGCAATTACTGGTCACCTCTTTTGTCCGTAATTTGTACAAACTTGTTCCTCCCCCAGTAGTTCAGCCAGCAGGTCCTTTTGTGTTAAATCTCACTCTTCCTTCTTTCCCTGAGGCCATAGAGAAACAGTAAGTGACTGCATCTTATGGATTCCTCTTTTCCAGGAATCTTAACCAACAGGGGTGGTTAAAAACTTTCTATAAGACCTAGATAAGAGGTTAATATGGAGTTTGTGTGCTATTTTGGTTTCACAGCAGTGTAAGATTGATTAGGGCAGGTTCATGCACGTGAGTGTTGTGCCATTTTCATTTTAGGGTGGTCAAGGAAGGAATTTTTAAAATTAAATGGCAGTAAGGCAC
Source organism: Macrothele yani (assembly GCA_039090855.1). NCBI lineage: Eukaryota > Metazoa > Arthropoda > Arachnida > Araneae > Macrothelidae > Macrothele > Macrothele yani. The sequence continues at coordinate 9,699,622 of CM077011.1, read as the reverse complement.
ATAGTTTTAGTGTGAGGGCTCGCAGGGCGGAATTTTTCAAACCTGAAGGCAGACAGGGCGCACCGCCCTGCAAAAGTGCCTAGAATGAACCCTGTATCCAGCATTATTTGTAAAAATTATGTAAGCTACTTTTCATATCACAGACCTGTGTTGGCTATAACAAATTAAATAAATGCTTTGAAACCATACTCTACTAGCTCATTTTAACTTTCCGATCTGCAAGTCGTAGTCCTAAACTGATGGTGCTATCAGAACTGAGCCTACCAGTATATATATATATATATATATATATATATATATATATATATATATATTTTTTTTTAATGGGGTTCCATACAGTCTTTCCTGCATGCATAAACCAATCAGTTAATCTAGCAATTCACAGATACAATTAAAACTATCACTTAATATAAAATAATCCACATATTAATCATGAATTTAAAATTTAGAAGTAGCAGCTCTTAACCTCAAGTACTTGTACTCAAGTCACATGTTGTTTAGTGCTAATAAGTCGTATTATTCCAAGTAACAGCTCAGTACCAAATGAAGTCCATTACTGTTAGCACTTTTGTTGAATAAAATTTTGTACCAGTAACCCCATTCATTTTTGAAATATTTTTATTTACTTGAAGATGAAACAAAAGATTTCAACTAGACATTTTTAAATTTATGGTAGTGACCAGTAATTCCTTGGACAAACTAGATCAACAATCATGTCTTTTAGTCCTCCATATTAAATATGCAATGTGGCCAAATCTGACAAACAATTCTTGAGTTAGTACAACTCAAATAATTATTATTTTGGAGAAAAGAAATTTTTCTGCAATTGCAGCAGTGAATGGTACTGTCCAAAATAACAACAAAGCTCTGCCCACAGGTATTTTTACGTACATGAAGAAGGATTGCATTATCTAATTTGTTAATTCTTGCATATTATGTAGATTTTTGTTATTACACTCAACAGCAGGCTTCTTCTCATTTAGTTCCATTAGTTTGAATCATAAGTCAAGCCTGGGACTCAAGCTACTCTTACAAATCAGTGCTAACTTCATTCATTCCCAGTTAACGGCAAAGTCAAACTTCACTGAGAACTAACTGCATTTCATTTGAAATTGTGGAACATTGCATTTTGTTTGATGTCATGGTGTGCCTTCAACTGTAAATTTTTTCTGGCATTTTTCATAGTTTTTGGACACACTGCACCCGTGTTTTATCAATCGTACCACAGAAATTTCAATGAAGGAAGAAATATTCTTCGTAATACAGGGAAAATCAACAGAATATTCAGAGCAAAGTTAATTTGTTTGTACACCACTTACTGGTCATCCATGTAACATTTCACAGAAAACTCTAAATTTTCCATCGTCCTGGAGCGGGAATCGAACCTCGCATCTCCCGATTACCGGCCGAGTATGCTAAACATTACACCACCCAGGACGGTGAAGCTCCAAGCAACTGAGACATAGGAATCTGAAAGTTCTCAGATTTTTGCTTGTTGAAGCTTCACTGTCCTGGGTGGTGTAATGGTTAGCATACTCGACCGGTAATCAGGAGATGCAAGTTCCCGCTCCAGGACGACGATTTATTTTTTATTTTGTTTTTTATTGGAGGTTTTAAAAACCACTGTGAGCAATTCAATGGGCTATAAGCAGTCGCCCGTCCCTAATTTAGGGCCACTGGTTTTAGGGAAGGGAGAGAGCCAGTGCCATAAGACAAACACAACATCCATGCCTCACAGGATTTGAACCTGGACCCCTTTTGGAATGAAAATTTTCAAGTTTTATGAGAAATGTTACAGAAATTTGTACCCCCCCCCCCCCGCTAAATGTGCATACATAACAAATCAATGCTAAACGATAGCATACTGCACTTTCATCCAAAAACCTACAATTGCTTGAATCTAATGCCGATTGCTTACTGGAATCTACAGAGGTGAAAAAATAAAGAAAACACCAGTCTGTAGCTGATCTACATTGTTAACATGCACTCAGTCAATGCAGTGCAAAACCTCTTTTCCACATACAAAGGGGAAGAAATATTCTTTCTCATAATACGTGGCAAATACGTCATGATAATAAAAACAGCAATCAGACATCGCTAAATTGACTGTAATTACTGTTTCGCATGTGAATACAATGTGTTAATTATCATGGCGTATTTGCCACGTATTATGAGAAAGCATATTTCTTCCACTCTGTATACCTGAACAACTGGAGATTTACTTAACAACGCTAGATGGCAGAAGAATCTGCATTGATTAAGAACGCGGTTGGAGAATATTCTGAAGCTCTTTACACTCTGATACTTGCGAATTTGCCGTCGTGTGTGGTGCAACGGATAGCACGCTCGAACAGTAATCTGGAGATGCGGGTTCGATTCCTGCTCCACGGTGATGAAATTTTCAAGTTTTCCGATGCGTTTGTATTCACCTGCGAAACAGTAATTACAGTCAACTTAGCTATGTCCGATTGCTGTGTTAATTATCATCTTTTCCACATTCTTCACATATGACCTACAGAAAGAAAGCATGCAGAAAGACAATGTATTGCATGCAACAAAGAATGGCACAAGTAACTTTGAGATGAGTGTAATCTCTGATGCAAAATCAGTAAGCATACCACTGTCTAAATATGGAGACCACTGAAGGTCTTGTGCGTAAGAGAACAATCGGGAAATATAAATTCAATAGTAGATGGAAGGAAAACACTGTTAAAGTATGAAGCACGAGTCTTAGCGCAAACTTTAAGGCAGAACTGGACAAGCAACTCTTAGCTAATCATGTTCTTTCAATTCAACACAGAATGTGCACAACCTGTTTTCATGCAAACAAAGTACCAGAGATTGCACAAAGTGAGATATAGTAGCTGAGTTGCAGCTGTCATGCCATTAGTCATAACTTACATTTATTATTAACTTAGTGTAAGGAGGAGCTACATTAGACCAAATGTGGTATGATCAGATGTATAGGTGCAAATTAGCACTTGCCAGATGGCGATTAACTTGCAATTATGGCGATTAAATTTATTTTAGTGGTCGCCAGTTTGGTCATTTTCAATTTTTAGTGCCAATTTACAGAAGTATAATAATTCATTAGCAAAGGTAAAATGAAGTGAAACTAGTCCTAACTAGGGAAGGCAAAAACCTTAATGTTTTTGAACATCGAATTTTGCCCCCGATAATTGTTGTTTAAACCCTGATGTTGCAGAACACTTCTAGTACGATGCGTTCCATTCGGCCTGCGCAATAGTGCGGTGTGCTGAATGATCAGTCCTCTATTATGACCAGAGTAGTTCCCGAATCCGACAGCAGATATCGGCGTGAATGGTCGTATCATTGATTAATCGTATTGTTTTGAAATGAAATCTCCACGAATCATACCATCAAACAGCAATACTTCGCCGCATTATGGAAGGATGGCTAATTTTAACCAAAACTTTTCCTACTACAGTTGAGGCAGGACTGTTCACAAGGGATTGTGGGTGAATTATAGAATGCTACACTGTCAGAAATCCCTTTTTCCAGACCCTGTTCAAAGTGCAATAACGCGCAACTCGTGGTCCAGTGACAACTGCAAATTTATTTTTCTTGCAGACTTTGCCACTCAGGAGGTTGAAATGTGCTTTTATTACTAGAAACTCTTGACATTCATTTCATTTTTCCCAAACAAACAGAAACAATAGCAAAACTCAGCAAATCCCCCAAATCTTTATTGACAGCTTGTTCCTCAGTATTTGCAAACATGCGTTTTGAATCACCTTAGAATAATATCAGCCTGTAAGGAAATCTTGAGATGGATAGTTGTAGTGACAATTTGCCAAGTGATAGTCGTGATTTCTAATCATTTTAGAATAACATCAATCTGTAAGGGCATATTCAAATTTAAGGGAGTTGCTAATTTCCTCATTTTTTTGCAGAAGAAAGAACAGTCTGAAAATTCGTTTTGTATTTGTAATTTCTATTTCAAAAAAATATTTCACGTAAAGTTATTTTTTAAACAAAATTTGGTTATCTGAAATGTAATACATTAATAGAAATGTTAAAAAAAATCATATAAAGTTCACGGGAAAATTTCGGCCGAAAATATAAAAATCTATGGAAAGCAGAACTTTTATTTCTTAAAGCTTGCAATTTCTAAGAAAATGGCTTAAAACTATGTGTCAGAAGCCGATACATCTGAAAAACATTGAGGTTTTATTACTGGTGTGTGAAACTGGTAAAGAATATTTTCTGCGTAAAGTAAATGATTTTTTTTTTTTTTTTTCATTCTTGTGAGGAAGGAAATATATTTTTGTGTCGCGAATTAGTTGTTTCGGTCAATGTTTCATCGATCAATGAAACTGAGTTTTTTTCAGTGATGCTCCAGGAACCAGTACATCCAAAAAACATCGAGGTTTGCTCCAATACATTGAGCGTTTTAACAGACATTACTGGTTACTCGATTTGAATTGGTGAGTAATCACCTGTATATTGAGTAGCGATTTTACCCACCAATGTGCCTATTTACTGCTGCAGATAGAAAAGTGTGAATTTATCTAGTAATTAACAAAAACACCGAGGTTTTCACTGATACATGGTAAATTTCCACCGATACTATCGATGTTTTGGGAATGAGTAAACCCCCCAGAGGGGGGGGGGGTGGTGATTTACAAAATGGTTTTTATTTTGCTCAACGAGTGGCTTCTTTTGTGTTCAGATAAAGCCATCACTGTAAATAATAGCAGTTACATTAAAGTTCCTATTAATCTCCCAACCCATTTTTTTACGCTGAAACTTTTTTTTGGTCACCAAGATTTGTTAACTGAGCAGCCAGTTTTTTTTTTTTTTATTTGGCCACTAACTTTTTCGGACTTACCGGCCACTTAGTTAAAATTCCACTTAGCACCTATAAATCAGATGGATCCACATACACCATATTTTCCCTCATCCATTCAGGCACACACACACACACACACCTGACAACAACCCCTTACTTAAAGGTTCCACTGACTCTGTCTTGAGGTTAGATTTGGCCCACACATTCCTTTGGAAAGCAAGATTACCTAAGTGGCTGGCATTACCAAATATATCTACCAGTGCTGAGTTTGTTTTTGAAGAAGAAGGGTGTCTTTCAGGGCAGTGATGACTCTCATCAACAGGTCATAAGTGGTTATGTGGATTCCAGATGTCTGAAGTTCCACACATCTGTACCGAATCTTGAAATCACCCATCTTAGATTCCACTGAACACATCTGGTACTTTTTGGAAAGGTTTCAATGCCAGTACTTTCCATCTCACTTACCCACACAAGAATTAAAAACTTCCCTTGTAAGAAAAGGTGTAAAGTTCTTATCCCTATCTAAAGAACTTTGCAGATTTCATGCATCATAAAGCATCTACCTCTGCTAAACATAGCAGACCTATTGCTATGAAGGGGTTCCTATAGCATTTCCATTATTCTGCCCCCACTTTGCATAACAGCTGCAGTTTTACCCCCCCCCCACACACACACACAGAGTGATTTGGTTGCTAACAAAATTAAAATGTTCACACAACAATCACATTCATAAAAATTGCCCATTTTAGTCCCCTTCAAATTTTCACTATTGAGTCTGAGAGTTTCCAACATAACATTTTTTGCTACACTATACATACAATCAATTACCCAGTGTTCTTTCATGATTTCTTCAAGATGACTGGCTTATTAATTGGCTGTCAGCAAACTAGAATTCATCCAATTTCATTAACATTCTCCTTGTAGTGATTTGTGAAAGACTGGCTAGATAAGTTTTTCTGACTTGCTTCAGGAAAACTTACCTAGCTGTCAGCTAACTAAATTTTATCCAATTTTATTATATTAGTGTTTCCCTACCATTCCTCACCCTCATTTCTGAAACTTTTGCAATACAGAAAAAGAATACTAATTCTCTTAAAAATCAGAACTGGTGCAATGTCAATTTTCACAAATGATAATGAGATTTTAAATGAAATCATAATCAAATCAGCTGTCTGAACTTACATTTTGATAAACAACTGATTTGTTCTGTGCATAATGGTATGGAGAATTCTTATGAAATAACATACTAAATATTTGTATATAGACTAAATCACTTGTTTGCTGCTATCTAACAGTGAAGTTCAGCTGATCATTAGCCAACTTTCATTGGCACTAATCAGCATTTCAATGACATTTGAGCAAAAGCATACAATGAATTATTTTGCATACTATCTGTAGTGACATTATTATTATTATTATTATTATTATTATTATTATTATTATGCATTACTCATTGTATGAAAACAAATCTGTGAAAACATGAGGCAAACAGATAAAGGAATTAAGTGTCAAAACATAACTTTTGAAGCACCATGTCTGACTTAAACACATCCAATGAAAATGTAGCAGGAAGTTCTTATCATATTTCATCAAAATGCAAATTCCATTAACTCAGACAGCCTATGGCACATTAATACTACTTTTTAAGTACAACACAAAACTAGAACTTTAAACTACAAAGCATACCTCTTTTCTTTTTCACATTGCAATATATTTAGAAATATTGAAGATCTTTAGTTAGTATAATCACATTCAAGACTTTTAGTTAGTTTCACCACATTCATGGTTATTTACTACCATGATTTTACCCTTTCTCTGTTATTGTTAAAATTTTGTTCTCACAAAAGGCTACCTACATACCACAAAATAACATAATATAATCAATTATTTTTCATTACACCATCAAGTAAGGAAAACAAAGACAAACATACCTGGAGATTTACAATTGTACCAAACTTTGAAAAATGGTCATTCAACTGAGCTATTGTATTCAGATTTCTTGGAACTTTTCTTAATTCTAAAGTACACCGGTCACTATTGAGATTTAATGGTTTTCTAGGACCCAGCCTATTGTAATCAAAATTTTTTCGCTTGTGATGGATCTCCTCTTGAAATGAACCAACTGATGATATAGTGTCTGTCACATGAGTTGTATTAGTTTCTGAGCTAGAATTTACAGGCCGGTTACGTTTGGAACCTGGGTTATCATTCAGCCTATGATTTTCCTCGAGAGGAGCCATACCTAGGTGAGGAAGAAAAGATATATCAAGTATTAAATGACACCCCATTTGTGTCTCTATACTACATATATCTAAATACTACATTATCTCTCCATACTACATTAAATAATTACTTGGGCAGATGTCAAAAATATTCTATAACCACGTGCATCTGATTAAAAAGTAAAATCACTAAGCTTCTCATAACTACGTATGTAAATCTGCAATGCATATTACCTAGTCTTAACATAAATACTGTTACAAACAATTGGGTCCTTCCATGCTATTTCAACAAGTGGTGGTTGCTGCACCATTTTTTATTTTATTTTTTTATGTTTTGCACAGTTGTTTATACATCTTTATAAAGTTCAAAACCAATTTTATAAAAAAAAAAAAAAAATCTTGACCATTTGGCAGGGAGGTCCCTAGATGGCACTTGGAACATCTCCATTTTTCAGTTGCAAGTATTTACACAAAATGCTATAACTTTTTCCCTAATTTAGCTAATTCAAAAATTCAAAAGTCATATTATTCAGAATAAAGTGCTGATTATTTTGATTTACCTTTCGTTATTATCTGAGGTGTTTTGGAAATTTTATTGGTGGTCAAAGTTAACTGTTGAAATTTTCATTATTTCAATTTCCAAGCCAAATTTTCACCAGGAAGGGGCCAAAACACACAAACCAATTTTATTGTGCAAGAACCATGGTAACAGTAGATTGTATCTAGGGTGAGAAAACTGCAGTGTTTTGAGCCGTTCCAAGATTTCTTTCACTGATGAAAATGGGAAATTTTGAATTTGTTAGTTTTTTCAGTAACTATCTCCAGTGGGGTACACAGTAAAAATCTGAATTTTATACCACACAAACTTTTATTTGGTAACAGCATCATGCCAAAATTTTATTACTTTGCTTTGCCTAATAACAAAAATATTTGAGATTAAAGTTGTGAAAAAATCCACATTTTCCATTTGTTTCGAAGGACAATTTTAACTATCTTTCAATACACATACATCATCATCATCATCATCATTGTCAACCATTATCAATCCACTGCTGGACGAAGGTCTCCCCAAGTTTCCTCCACAACGGTCTGTCTTGTGCCAGTCTCCTTCATGTCACTCCCGCATATTTACGAATTTCATCCACCCATCTCCCATGTGGTCTTTTTCTGGGTCTTTTCCTGTCCCTTGGAATCCAATCTAAAATTTCGGCTGTCCATCTATGGTCTGTCCTTCTGGCAGTATGTCCAGCCCATTGCCATTTCAGGGATTTAACTCTGATCATGATGTCTTCCACTCTCGTCATTTTTCGGATCCACGAGTTCCTCTTCTTATCTCTCCTGGTTATACCAAGCATGCACCTCTCCATGCTTCTTTGAGTTGTCTGCAGCCTTTGTATGTCTCTTTTAGTTAAGGTCCACGTCTCTGCACCATACGTAAGCACTGGAAGGATGCATTGATCAAACACTTTTCTTTTAAGACATAATGGCATATTGCTCTTGAAAATTATGCTGTTTCTTCCAAAAGCTCTCCAGGCAAGTTTTGTACGCCGATTAATTTCTTCATCAATGTGACCCTCACTTGATATCTGCTGTCCAAGATAAACATACGTATCTGTTATCTCCAGTTTTTCTCCATCAATCGATAAATCTTCATTTCTTGTAAAAGCATTAAACATCACTTTTGTCTTCTGAAAGTTCATTTTTAATCCCACTTCTTTACTCTTGTCAGCAAGTTCCTGGATCATACTCTGCAGCTCTGATGGGGTAGTTGCAAAAATGACTACGTCATCAGCAAAACGAAGGTGGGTTAGATAATCTCCATTAATCTTTATCCCCTTGTTTTCCCAGCTAAGCGACTGAAAAACACCCTCCAATGTGGCATTAAAGAGCTTCGGAGATATGGTGTCACCTTGTCTCACTCCCTTTCCAATTTTTATGTGTGTTGTATTTTCAAACAGCCGAATCTTTGCACTTGCATTTTCATAGATGTTATTAATAATATTAATGTATGCATCTTCAATACCGCAGGATTTCAGAGCCGTGGTAACTGCTGATGGTTTCACCGAATCAAAGGCTTTTTCATAATCGATAAAAGCCATGCACAATGGAAGTTCATATTCCCTCGCTCTTTCAATTAGTTCTCTCAGTACGTGGATATGATCTATTGTGCTGTAGCCACTCCTGAATCCAGCTTGTTCTCTCGGTTGAGCCATGTCCAGTGTTACCTTCAAGCGGTGTGAAAGAACTTTAGTGAAGATTTTATAAACCACTGATAGGAGGCTGATAGGTCTGTAGTTCCTGAGATCCTCAATGTCACCTTTTTTATGTAGCAGGATCATTGTAGCATTGTTCCAATCCTCAGGAATCTTCCCTTCATTAAGGCATCGAGTGAAAATTTGGGCGAGTACTGTTTCAATTTCTCCACTTGCTTCTTGTATGATGTCTATAGTAATTCCATCTTCTCCTGGAGCTTTCCCCGCTTCATGTTCTTGATTGCATGTGCAACTTCTGCTGGGAGGACTGGAAGAACTCTGGTACCTTTCATGATGTCTGGAGTACATGTATCACCCCTTTCATATAATTTGAAGTAGAAATCTTTCACTCTTGTCAAAATTTCGCCTCTATTTCTTGTTATAGAACCATCTTCTTTTCTCAGAGCCATAATCTGTTTTCTTCCCTTACTGAGATGTCCCTTTGCTATCTTTAGGCTTTGGTTGTTTTCAATTGCTTTCCTCACTAGCTCACAGTTGAATTTCCTTACGTCTTCAGTGATACTTTTTCGTGCTGTCTTGCATAGCTCTATATATTCCACTTTGGAAGTCACATCTTCTTTAGTTGTCCTCATCTCTCTTCTTTTGCATCAACATTTTGGTTTTTCCTGATAATTTGTTTACATGCAACTTGTTCTTAGACCCAGCTAATTTTGTTGCTGTTTCCATAAGAGCTTTGGTTACTTTTCTGTTAACTTCCGAAATATCCACTTCTTCCGATGTTAGGCCTTCTAAAGCAGAGAATCTGTTCTTCAGTTCCAACTTGAAAGTATTATGGTGTTTTTTAAGGTTGGTTATGTCAATACATTTTGTTTGTCTTATGAGCTTGCCACGTTCCAGTTTAGTGTTGAGGTGCATCTTACATCTCACCAATCTATGGTCACTACCTGTGTTGAACTTGTTTAGCACACTGCAGTCTTCGATGACGAATTTTTTGTTACACATAATAAAATCAATTTCACTTGTCGTCCCAATTGGATGTCTCCATGTCCATTTCCTGTGTGGCTTTTTCTTGAAAAAGGAATTCAAGATGAAAAATCCTTCTGCCTCTGCAAACTCAACGAGAGTATTTCCACGCTGGTTTCTGTTGCCGTGACCGAATTTACCTACTGAAGTTTCATTCTGTTGCCGGTGCCCTATTTTTGCATTGAAATCTCCCATAATTATCTTCAAGTGCTGCTTACCTTTATTATTTAGATGACGAATTTCCTCATAAAATTCTTCAATTTCTTCTTCAGGATGACTTACGCATCATTAAGCTGTTCTGTGATATTCAGAGGTTAGCTCCTCAAAGAAAGACCATCTGACAAACATTTAACAGTTCATTCTGAAAAATAAACATTTAACAGATCAATATTTAACTGTCCTGTCGAGAATTTTCATGTTCGTGAATCTCGGGAAAACTGATCACTTCGCTGAGATTTACAGGGGGAAAAAAGAAATAAAATGAAAATTCTCTCCAGTCCACGACTTTAATTTTTGTTCTGGGATGGTCTAGGGAATGATAGAAATGGCCAGCCTGTCACTGTTCAGTGCCCTAACCAGACGAACAAAAAAAATTTCATAGAAAAAAAAAAAAGGGAGTAAATAAGAAATAAGCAGTTTTGGAATACGTTTAACTTTTTTTCTCTCGAAAGATAGAAAAAGGCGAGCAAAGTCACCATCCCTTTCTTTTCAGAAACCAAATTAGTATTATTTTTCTTTAATCACAGAACAAGATAAATTATTCTGGTAAATTGAACAGAAAGAAAATCTTGAGTTTTCTTCTCAGTTCGCCATTTTTTTTCTTTAAGTATTTCTGTAAAGACGCAGAAAAGTGCCTAGAAAATTGTTTGCTGGGAGTGGGGATAGGTTATTTTTAGAACGAGGTCACCTCAACATGCAGAGGGCGATGATTTTCCCTGCCTAACAACAGGACAAGAGGCTACAAGTTTGCATGGGAGAAAAAGTTGGTAGCAGTGAGGAGGAATGTCAACGGTTTTGGCACGAAGCGGCAGCCAATCACTGGCTGAGTTTAAGTTACTATCGAAAGTTTTGATCCAATGAACGGAGGCCAGGGGTCAGCGGGTTTTGAGGAACCCTGGTTCACGGAGAAAAAGAAGCTCTCTCTTCTCTTTTGGCAGGCCAACATGTAACAAGAACAACGAAAAGGCTCTTCTATTCTTGAGCTTGGCGTGCTGGGCAAAATAAAAATTAGTACTGTTCTGATTTATTGAAAAAAAAAGGCGTGAGTGGACACTGTGCCCCACGCATGGCTGAATGTTTTGAATGAAAAAAAAAACAACTAAAGCAGGTGAAAAAATTTCTCGCTCTGTTTGCTGGCTATCTGCCAGCGACGACCAGCCATGTTTCGTGCCTGGACCATCCAATGAAATTCAAGATGGAGGGAGGCTGATTCCGCTTGACCCAGGAGGCAGTGTGGAGAACCCCTATGGAAACTTTTGTTCCAACCATCAGAAAGAAAAGCCCTCCCGGAAACCGGGGAAATTCCTGCAGGTGGCCTTTCACCTAGGAGCCCGATATTTTGTTTTCCCGTCTATACAGTCAAGCAGAGGAGCTATGCTCAGGGGTATTATGGTGGCTGCAACCCTTCATCCCCAGCGGAGGAGAAAAAAACGACTGCTGCTAGAGGAAGAGGACTTTTTTTTTTTTTTTTTTTATTGGTCTTTCAAGTGAAGTCATCAAAAAGATAATGTGCTAATTTATGCTTTGTAAGTCAGGTCGATGTTGGCTCTGGTTATGTATGACCTGAGCTCAAAAATCAGGAAGAAAAACAAAGGAAAGGCTCAATTTTTTTTTATATTATTATTATCTTGTTCGCCAGTTAGGTGAATTTCTGTGTACCCGAGCGTGTTGCATTCAGCTCATAAAGCAAAATTGTTATTGTTTTGGGTCTTTTTTAAAGTGCTGCTGAAATTCTAAATATTTAGGCATTTGCATAACAGTAGTGCAACAGCAGACATAACCGGGTTCTGCACGCTTGTTTTCTGCTATGATGAGTGTCCGCTGTAGTTTGCTCAGTGTGTGTTAAAATTCAGGATGAGAGTACTGTAAATAATTTGTGAAAGCCGTATTTGTTGCTGTTTTAAGAGTTAATTCAGTAATCTTGTAGAGAGTAAAAGAAAGGGAATGTAATTTTGCTTGTGTTGGAACATTAGTATATAGTATCAAAATTGTGTTATAATCTATCAGAAAAGAGCAACTCCTCAAACCAGTAATTAGCAGTATTATTGAAATTTAACTGTGTGCTTGGTAATTTTTAATATTGTATAAATTGCTTTTGGTAGTAGTAAGCATAAAGTAAGTGACATGCAACATTTTTTGTCCTACGAGAAAATAGTGATTTTAGAGTTTGGTTAATAATGGGATTAAAATATTTCTGTAATGTTTGATAGAAGTGTGGGGGTTGGTGCTAATATGAGCCAGTGGGTTTGAAAATTTGATTTGCATAAAGGGGAGGATGTCAAAGAGGGTATTGCAAGCAGACTAGGGTTGTCTGAAAGTGAGGCCTGTTCATTACCTGTGTACAGTGAGATTTCTTCGCAAGGGGTATGATTTCTGGAAATAGAGTGTTTCGAGAGGCGATAGTGATTTTTGGAAATAGAGAGTGTTTCAGGAGGTGATAATGATTTCTGGAAATAGTGATATGTGTTTTCTGGAAAGTGAGATAGATGTATGTGTATTTTTACTAGAGACAATGTGAGTTTTCAGATAGTTTTTCTCTGGAAGCTGTGTGCCTGGAGTGAGAACTTGGGGGGGGCAAGAGAGCTCTTGCAGGTTTTTTCCATCATACATGGACATACTTCGAGTATTGAAAGAGTGCTTATGAGGATGAATTGGGGGATTATTTCGTGGCATATCTGGAAAATATTAAAAGATTCGTCTTCGGCCACGAGTAAAACCGTCGGCCAGTAAGGAGCAGCTCCTGTCAAGCTGTGTTTGAGTGACACCACTATTTCCAGAGCTCGACAGCATTATGTCCCCTGCCGAACAGTACTTAGTGCAATTGTTGAAGAAAGGCTCGTCTTGCAAGACACTTGATGAGTTCAGGCTATGGAAGTACCTCCATGGCAAAAATATTTCTCTCGATGACCTACCCCTCCAACAAGTACTTCGTGCTTTCTTCCACACCTACCTAATGATACACTGTCTCAGTAGCACAAGAAACATTGGATCCACTTAAGTTTGGCTTTGAAATGACAGATAGTGTTCTAATGCCATCAAAGTACATTTTCCCACTGCCAGACTACTACATTGGAGCATGTACATGCATGAAGTATGCTAAATCAAGTTGTGTGTGTGTAGGGACACAGAAGTTCCATGTTGTTTGTTTTGCAAATGCAACAGTGCAGACATTGATAAAATAGATTGTAGAAACCCATATTTAATTTAAAGCTGTTGCTAAAGAAACATAAAAAAAACATTTTACTTAAACCGATAATGTAGATTGTTTTTTACATTTATCAACCAAGGTGTTTAAAGATTATAAAATTAGCACTGCTTTGTCTTGTATAGAATTTCTTTGTAAATAATTATCAAAATGTTTTTAAGGATTTGCAAGTGCATATTTTTTACGTAATATAAATTAATTAAACTAAGTGTACTTTATAAACAATTTCATTGAATATACGTTTTTCTCACTGTTAGTGTTAAATCTTCCTTAAGGAGAATATTTGAGTACTTCAGTATGAAAAGGTTACTTTCCTGGGATAATGGTTTGAGAAATCAAGAAAATAATCAGAAGCAAATTTGTAGACGATTGAACGCTGAAATTTTTTTCAATAAATCTTCCGTTTTCGCTAAAACGCTTACTTTAACGAATGGCAAGTGGAATGATGATGGCCATCTTGAAAGACGTCATACTCAGAAAACGTGGGGGATGGTGGTTGGCCACCCAACTTTTTTGCTTCTTATACATCCAAGTAACTAACACAGAAAGAATTTTCTCTGTACATACAGTTGCACACAGAAGTGCTGTAGGACTAAAAAGCTGTTTTGAGCCGGTTTGGTGCTAAAGAGAAAGTTATAATAGCAGGGAACTTCAATGCTAAAGTAGATGTGCAGAATGTGATTTCTGAGAGTGTCCTGGGTAAGTTTAATGATCCTTGGGTGAATGATAATGGTAAAAAGATTAATTGGAACTCTGCATTGAGAATGGTTTGCGCGTGTCTAATACATTTTTCAATCACAAGTACATCCACACATATACTTGGAAAAATCGTACTCTTGGTCAAAAGAGTGTGATAGATTTTCTTTTCTATGATCAGCATCTGAAACACTTAGTTGTCGACACTCTTGTGATGAGAGGTGAGGATGTTGGTTCTGATCATTACATGGTAGTGTCACGAGTGAAACTGAATGTTGGTTGGAGGGAAAGAAATAGGAAGAGGCCCAGGATGGAAAGAATAAAGGTTGAAAGGCTCCCTCAATATCATCAGCGTTATTCTGACTTACTCAGAGAACGACTGAATGAGCTGATGTCTTCTGACAGGGATGTAGAAAAGAAGTGGGAATGTTCTAAGAACTATGTTGTCACTGCTGCCAAAGAGGTCTGTGGCACCACAAAAGTGGGTTGCAATAGAGGGGATGCTTGGTGGAACAGTGAGATTGAAGAGGCAGTAAAGAGAAAGAAGGAAGCCTATTTGTAGATGCTGCAAGGTAGAGTTTCTGTGGAAGAATATCGCTGTAAGAAGCATGAAGCCGCTAAGCTGGTTCGCCAGAGTAAGGCAAAAGATAGGAAGGAGAAGGTGGAAAGGCATGAACTGACTTTTTGGAAAGATAGGAAGACTTTCTGGAAATACATAAGAATCAAGAAAAATAAGGGAAACAAAGTTGTAAGCTGTGTAAAGAATAGGGTCGGGGAAATGATATGGGAGCCTAATGAGTTAAGTGAAAGATGAGGTGAATACTTCTGAGTTATTAGATCAGGAAAGCAAAGGTGATTCAGAGGCAGAAGCAGATGATATCACAGTTAAAGATGGAAGTACGGTAGGGATCTCAAGAAAAGGTGTGTAAAGCTCTAAAATCTCTTCAGAATGGTAAGGCTTCAGGAGTTGATGGCATAAGTGCTGAGATGTTGAAATATGGTGGTGACACTGTAATTGACTGGTTAACTGAAATTTGCCAGTTGTGCTGGGAGTTAAGAATGGTCCCTTGGGATTGGAAGGATGCTATCATTGTTCCCTTGTATAAGGGAAAAGGTGATCAGACCGTGCTAACCAAATTTTTGCATTATGCATGATGACTGAAAAATATCTGGCTGTTGATAAGAAAGTTTTTGCTGCCTTCATAGATTTAGTCTTAGAGAAAGCTTATGACCGAGTAAATTGGACACTTTTGTGGACAGTATTGAATGAATATGGTGTTACTGGGAGTCTACTTAATAGTGTAAAAGCCATGTATGCTGACAGTAGAGCTTGTGTACGAGTAAATGGCATTTTATCAAAATGGTTTTCTATTGGTGCAGGAGTCAGACAAGGTTGTGTAATGTCACCATGGCTGTTTAATATATTTATGGATGCGTAGCGTACATGCGCGATGCCAAAATAGATAATATTGGTTTATGTCTTGGTGATATCCATGTGTGCAGATTGCTGTCTGCTGATGACACAGTGCTGTTGGCAGGGAGCAAAAGTGAGTTGCAGAATATGTTGTCACGGATGTACAAAGTTTACACGAAATTCAAACTGAGTATAAATAAGGGAAAACCCAAAGTTATGGTTCTTGAAAGAGGAACTGGTAGTACTGAATGTAATATATATCTAAATGCAACAGTGATTGACCAGGTGAATGTGTTTGTGTATTTAGGATGCATGTTTGATAGAGAGAACAAATTGGAGGGTGAAATTAGTAGGCGAGTGAATTCTTCATTGAAAGTCATGCCTGCTTTGGGAGGGTGTCACAAGAATAATGGGTTCTAAAGAGAGTTGCGCATGGCTGTATATGAAAGTGTAATTGTTCCTACTCTGATGTATGGCAGTGAAACCTGGGTACTACAAAAAAAACATAGAAGTCGTTTGTGTGCTGGAGAAATGTGTTACTTACGGGGGTGGCAAGACACGTTCTGATTGTGTGAGAAATTAAGATGTGTTGCAGTTGTGTAATGTGAAGCAAAATGTTGTTAGCAAGGTGGAGACTAATATGCTTCAGTGGTTTGGCCATGTTGAAAGAATGAGTGATGAGATGCTTACTAAGAAAATCTTTATAGCCCAAGTGGCAGGAACAAAAGGTAGTCATGAGTGGATCAGATTCAGGAGTATTTGCACAAGGAAAAGATTGAGTACAAAGTATAGACGATCTTGTGTATGGCGTGTGATAGATGTCAGTGAAGCCCGAGTTGTATGTCTAGATCGCTGTAAGTGCAGGCGTTTGACATGGCAACAGCAAGTAAATATTATCTGGTAGTTTGTAATTCTTGGGGGGGGGGGGGGGGGGGGGTTGTCTTCTATTACTGTATGAAAGAAAATCCTAAATTTCTTTTCAATGAACTTGAAACTTTGTCTGCTTTTAAGGCCAAGAATCTTCTTTCTGGGGTTAATTTTCTTATTTTAGATGGTGGTGAAATCCCTAATACAGCACAAGCAGAGTCTGCATTTGGTAAGTGCTCAGTAGAAGCAATAAACTCTTCCTCTTTTTCGACATTTTCTAATTGTAAAAATATTTTTTGTAGCAGGTAGGACACAATGATTTACCAGGGACAAGCTATCACTCGGCAATTTAACGCTGGTACACAAAAACGTGTAAGCAGCTACACCGTCCAGAACCATCTCCTCGCTATGGGGTACAGAAGCCATCGTCCCACGAGGGTACCGCTGCTGACCGTACATCATAGGGTGCAAAGATTAGCATGGGCGCGGGAACATCACCACTGGACCCTAGACATGCAGGAAAATGTTGCCTGGACTGATGAGTCGAGATTCACGCTGGTACATGCAGATGGCAGAATACGAGTACGGCGCAAACCACATGAAGCGATGGATCCTTCTTGCCAGCAGAATACTATTCAAGCTGGTGGTTGTGGCATTCTCGTCTGAGGTCTGTTTACGTGGACTGAAATGGGACCCCTGGTACGTGTGACATCGTCCCTCACAGGTCAACGTTACTAGGATATCCTGGACGACCATTTGCTCCCATTTGTGCGTCTTCAACATCCCACTGGGGACCTCATCCTGCAACAAGACAATGCACAGTGCCATCGCTCCCGAATTGTATCCGAATGGTTGGATGAACACTCCACCGACGTGACCTCGCTTCTTTGGCCAGCTAGGTCATCTGCCCTCAATCCCATCGAGCACATCTGGGATGCCATAGAGAGAGATGTCCGAGGCTCTGACCCCCCCCCCCACCATCAAATCTTCGTGAACTGTGGGAGCTTGTTCAGGGGTCGTGGATCTGTATGGCTTCCCAACGCTTCCGGTGTCTTTTCGAGTCCATGCCAAGACGAATCGCCGCTGTCATCAGGGCGAAAGGTGGTACTACACGTTACTAGACAGGTATCTCTAATTCAATTGCTCTTCAGTGTATATCATACAGAACAGAATCTATTTCCTCTGAAAGCATACTTTTTACTATTATTTTAATCTTAATTTATTTTTTGAAGTTAAAATGATAGTAACAGATTTCCATAAGAATTCAAATTAGTTGTCAAAATGAATGAAAGGCAGGCTTTCACAGAAAATGGACCGTATACCTGTGCAGACGATGAATAAAGTAAACTGACTTAGTTAAAACCTTGCCTATGATGTTTCAATTTATGCTTCATGCTGTAATTTATAAAAAAACTGAATTTTTTAGTTTACAAAAAAAAAAAAAAAAAAAAGATTTTCAGCACAGTATAATAACATTTTGCCATAGCAAAGCATGAAGTGACACAACCATGCTTAATTCACTAAAAAATAAGACAGCTTTCCAGAAAATCCCATGCTCAATACTACCACAATCTAACCCCCCTAGGAGATCTATATTCTTTAGAAGTACCTCACTCAGATTTCAACTCTGTATTGCTGATCCCATCTTGCCATTGCCCATTTTACTCGATAATCCTTTCATAACTTTTCACAAACCACTTCTAGCATTGCAGCGAGGCCCTAAAACTGCTCTCTCACATACACACACGGTCTAAAATACATTACTGCAATCAGCAAGCTTTGTTCCTTGCCCAGGAACTTTTTCTTTCCCCATTAAACTTCTACATCATCAAAGCCTCCCAGTTGCTTTAGACATTATAAATATTATAAGGCAGAAGGGAGATCTAGTTTCATATACTTCCACATAACTCAGTGAACAGTTGTTACACAAGAGTATTAAAATACATTTCAAAATACCAATATAATAAGAAATCTACTACATATACCTTAATCTTCCTAGAACAAAATATTGACAAAAATTTGCTTACATTTCATGATCTCCATAATTTTTTAGATGAAGGAATAACAAAAATACAATGAAAAAAATTCTGAGATGCAGACATCTGCTAAAACTGGTGGTAGTAAAAAGGATGCAATTTTAATATAGGTCAGGCCAAATATGCTTGGAACCTTGTTCATCATCCTGAAAATAATTTACAGCTATTATCCACAAGGACATAGAACCTACATTTGAAAACCAATTATTCACTACCTGACAGGTGTCATATATATTTTTTTTGCAGATACTTTGTGTCCGAAGTTTTTTCTTTTTAAATGACCACATACTTTAAAAACAATGCTTCACAACTGTGAATATATTACTCAGGAAGTAACTGCATAACTATTTAAACTTCTTTCACAAAATAAATTTGCAGACACTTACTTTCAAGTGTGTGACTACAACAGATTACGGGAAAGTCACAAATGAATGATCCCAACTATTTGGTAACTTTCAGAGAGGCAAATACATGTGGGTCTCATACTTCAATATGAAACTGCATTTATGAGAATACCACTTTAGTACCCCCCCCAGCCAAGTCAGCAAAAGTAGTATTTACATGAACGGATTTACCTCACAATGTAGAAAGGGGAAAAACACGGTACTTAGAAGGAAGGTTCTCTATTCAATACAAAATTCAAAACATAAAGTGAAGGATATATCACATATTACAGTAAGAGGTCTAATTTGCATTATTAGAAATTCAAGAAACCTTAAATTGTGTCATCAGCATTCAAAACTAAAATGGACACTTTTCTGAGATGTAACACATTTTTCTTACACATTTTTAGATAATTCAATTAGAGAAGAAATCACAGCACACATTTTTGGGTAGGAAAAAACGATTTCTCAGAACCCAACTACAAATCAAATCAACTGATAAATGAAGGAATAATTTTTGGTGCCTTTCTTACAGGTGTTTCCCATTACAGCTCACTATCACACGAGACAAAAAAATCTGGCAGCACGAGGAAAATGCACACGTGAAGTGGCCATACTTGACTGATATACATACAGCTTGATAGAAGAGACTAATAAGGCAGATAGAAAACATTGTTGCATGGCAGACTTTTTACACCGCTGGCTACCAGTGTGCATGTTGTAATGCCCCAGGACACCACGAACAACAAACTAATTTTTTAATAAGCCAAACCTGTGGGGTTCTTGACCTGCAAAGGCTGTAATTGAGGGCCATTTAATTTAACCAGATTTAGACTTGACCAAATGAACTGCTAGGACTATTTACATAATTAAAAGCTCACAGGTTGCTATGACCAACATTATAATTTCTAATATTCTACCTGTCCGATGGCATTTGCCGACAGCTAAAACCTTAATTTCTGTTTTGATAGACAATAGTTCCTCACAGGAAAAGGTCCAACGTAAGAAAGAGATAACTAGTCATACTTGCAGACCTTTTAAATTGGTCATTCACAAATAATTCCAGCACACACATAAATAGCACATACCCAGCTTTCAGATGTGATGTCAATTCACCGTAAGTCATTAGTTGGTTTTTGCTGGTTGATGCTTCCATAAACTTTCGCCAACTTTGGCAACCACTATAAACAATGCACAGGGATATCTTTCCCTTGGTAGTCTTATTCATGCAAGCAAACATTTGCTGCTCTGGATGGATTTCTCAGACAGTTCATCTGACACCTCACTCACATTAATCTCGACTCCGCTATGACAGTGAGAGAAGAACAAGCAGATGATTCCTTATTGCTCTTGGGCTGTTAGAGACACAATGGATGCAAAGGGGATTGACCTCACACCCCTGGTCACTCAATGCTCCATCAAGTCATTGGCAAGTAGATTGTACATACAATCTTGGCAGCTTCTTGCGAAAGATCAATTTTAGCAATCTGCGGATTCTCACAGAATTTCTCTGTATCTTTGTTCCTCATCAGGGCCCAGCATGCAGTTAAGACACTTTCTTTCGAGTCTTGGGGAAACAACTGATTCTCTTCATTTTTCTTCAGCTGCTGCTTTGGATTCCCTTTTTTTAATATGCCCCCCCCCCCACACACACACACAGGGATACTTGCGTTTCACTACTTTCATGCCTTTTAGAGTCACAAATTATGAGCTTTACTGGTCTCTGAATTCCGCTTTTACCATAAATCGCTCTGCAAGCAGTGCCTCGTAAGATCGCTTTAATCTACATCTTGTCATACTTGAATCTGAATTACGGTTCTGTTTTTACCTTCTAGGACCACCTAAATAGCACCAAAAGTTTTTTTGTTCAACCAATTCCTTTAACTGAATAAAATTATCTTTCCTTTCTGAACCCAATTGATGCCTGCCAAGTAATTAGCTTTTAATTAATTGGCCTGATTGGCCAATCCCATTTGATCTTAAAATTGGCTTAGCTCGCATCAATATTAATCAGGATTCATAACTAAAAAAATTCAGAACTGAATTTCAAAATGAAAAATGTAGTTTCATTTATTACGCACACATCCTGTTAAGTACAGGTATATTTATATATATATTTATTTAATGTATTAACTTACTCATCATAGCTGAATCATTAATTGTAGGGACTCCTATTAATTCCCTTGTCCTCTGAGGTAAGTTACCATGAAATATAGGTGGAGGTGGCCCACTGGGATTAAATGGCAACCCTCCTAAACCAGGTGGAGGAGGATGCTGAGGTGGTGGATGAGGTAAACGAGGTGGATGAGGAACATGTGGCACTCCTGGAGGATGAGGTGGTCTTGGTGGTGACCAAAAGGGAATAGGAACACTGTCCATTCCTGGAGCTTCAGGATTATATGGTTCTGGTACATAGGTTTCTGTCACAGGAATTAATTTTACAAAATCAGTATACAACAATAAATTTAAATGTAAAGAGTCCAGAGAAAAATACATCATATAAATATATCCAGTAGATTTTATGCACATACATTTATAGATTTGCATAATAAATGCATTTTATAGAATTGACAACAGAAATAGTGCATTCTGCACTTCTATTTTTCAGGCAAACTTTGATTTAATACTCTTAGTTCAAACTCAAAAGTTTTTTCATTTTGTTTTTTTAATGCTAACTTTAGTCTGTCTTTTTGTAAATAAAAAAAAAATTCTACATTCTGCACCAACATAAAAGATTTCTCTTGGGGGTCTTGAAAACATATAATCCAAAATATCATATCTTGATAATCAGTGAAGAGAAATAAAAATGTAGCTACCTAGACAATTATCATTGTTGGAAATAAAGAATTCTAAAAGTTCATGGTTTCACCAGTTTATCATTCATGAATTATAATAGATAAATAAATGATTGGTTACTGACATATCCAGCAAGGAAACTGAAGCCAAAGGATGTTTGAATCAGCAGAAAATTATAGCATCCAAAATAGGCATATTAACTATTAGTGATGCTTGCTATCAAGTTTTCATTAACATCGGCTTGGGTGGGGGAGGGGTAATTTGGAAAAACCTGTCTATGTAACACAATCTGGAGTTTTCTCAAAGGGAGGATGATTATAATGCTTCAATTTATTACACAACTGGTGTGGTTACTATACTTGTGAAAGTCATACTAGTACGTTCAAAAAGTTCCGGAACTTTTTGAATATTTGCCAAATGTCTGTGAATTACATCATTCTCTGCTGAGCAAGCGAAGAGCATCATGTGATCGACCAGCCAGAACTGGTTTGATCCAGATCCAACACGTACAGCGTATGTGCGTAGCTCGCGATTACAGACATTCGAGGCTCTGTCGCGAGGACAACGGTGTTGAATTTTGAACAGCTTTCAAGTGTAAAATTTTGTGTTCTGCTCGGAAAATCTTTCGCTGAGACTTTTCAAATAATTAAGTCAGTGTATGGTGAGAGTGCAATGAGTTGAACTAAAGTTTATGGGTGGCATAGACGATTTGATTCGAAAATGGGAGACAGAATATCAAGGATGATGAGAGGTCAGGATGACCTTCAACATCCACAATGGATGAACAAATTGCCATTGTCAAAGAAATTGTGAAAGATGACCGTCGGAAAACTGTTGCAGCAATTGCAGAAGTTGCCGGCATCTCAGTTGGAAGTTACCATGCCATTTTAACAGAAAAACTGGGCATGCATCACATGTGCCAACAAATTGTTCCCAAAAACCTGACACAATAAAAAATGGATGAGCGCATGCAAATTTGTGGGGATAACATTGATGCAGTGGATTCAGATCACGATCTCTTGAATCGATTGATCACTGGCGATGAGACTTGGTGCTTTCTGTATGACCCCCATTCCAACCTACAGTCAAAAGTGTGGAAATCACTGTCATCACCGTGACCAAAATAGTTCAAGGCTGACTGCCCCAAAGGAAAGGTCTTGTTAACAATTTTCTTCGATTGCAAGGGGGTTGTACACAAGGAATTCTTTCAACAGGGTCGTACACAGTCACTAAAGAAGAGTAAGTCAATGTTCTGAAACGTACCTGAGAATCAGAAAGACACAAGCAACCCGATCTTTGGAAGACCAACTCGTGGGCGCACCATCACGATAATGCGCCTGCTCACAGATCCCTCCTGGTGTCCGATTACCTGTCCAAACATCACATTCCCGTTCTTCCACAACCAGCTTATTCCCCGGATCTCGCCCCATGTTACTTTTTCCTTTTCCCCCGGATGAAGAATTTGCTTAAGGGGCAATGCTTCTCAAGTTCCGAAGAAGTGCAACAAGCTGCAATGGAGGCACTGGAGGATGTGGCAAAAGGCTTGAAATCTGCATTTAAATCTTTGTATGAGCGCTGCCAAAAAGGCATAGTTGAACAGGGTAACTACTTCGAAGGAAACACTGCATAAACAGGTATTATCTGTACTAATTCTTTTTTAATATAAAAAAGTTCTGGAACTTTTTGAACGTACTGGTATGGTGAATAGTACAGTGTAACTTGTCTAATTCGAATTCTTGGTTAATTCGAATTTCTCGTTTGGTCCCTTGAATTTTCTATATAATGTTAAAAAAACACCTTTCATTCGAACTTTTGTTTAATTCGAAGAAAACCCCATTTTCGTAATCTCATATTTTCAACAATTACCTTTCAAAATGGGTATGTACTGTTTTGGAAGAAGTTCAGTGTTGTTACAAGGCCGAGGTCACAAGCGCCAATTCTGCCAGCTCTGTGCTTACCTGAAAGCTGATTTCATGCAGCTGGTGGCGAGTGGCGGGAAGGGGTTAAGGTCACAACACTTCCGCCGTAGGCTACAACCGTAGATGTTTAGTTTGTTTGCATCTACGAGAGGTGAACAATGTAACTGCCTGCTCCGGTTGTTTTAATGTCTGTCTGTGTTTATGAGTAGTGCTGTAACCCGCTGTACCTACGTTTTTCATCATTTCTTTGTATAGACCAGCCAGTGGTGTGCACAAAACATTGACTTTAGGTCAAAATGCGGAAGTGATTCATGAAGTGGAAAAGGGATTAAAAAAAGGCTCAGATTGCAAAGGAATTTGGCATTCCTCCCAATATGTTATCCACTTATCTAAAAAATAAGGATAAAATTTCGAATACTCTTGGGACTCAGCGTAGTGGTGGAGAAAGGAAAAGGGTAAGATGACCGGACAATCCTGATATTGAGGAGAGCGTGTTGAAGTGGTTTAAGCAGGCACGTAGCAAAAGTGTTGTAAGTGGCACCCTGATTAGAGCTAAAGCTGAAGAATTTGCCACTAAGTTGGGGAAAAATGATTTAAAGGCCAGTACTGGTTGGCTTGATGGATTTAAAGAAAGAAATGGCATTTCTTTTAAATCTATTTGTGGGGAAAGTGCGGGTGTTAACCTAGAAGCAGCTAATGAGTGGAAGGGAGAACTGTTAGAAATGATTGGGAACACAACACCTAAAGACATTTTCAATGTAAATGAAACAAGTTTATTTTTCAAATGTACCCCAGACAAAACATTAGCCTTCAAAGGTGAATGCTGCAGTGGTGGAAAACATAGCGAGGAACAGGTAATGATTGGAAAATCAGCTAACCCACACTGCTTCAAAAATGTAAAAACTAAGCCAGTTGAAGTTGAATATGAAGCAAATAAAGAAGCGGGGATGACTAGTGACATGTTTGAAAAATGGCTACTAAAAATAGATTAAAATTTTCAGAAACAAAACAGATTGATCTTGTTGTTTATAGACAACTGTACAGATCTTGTTGTTTATAGACACCATAACTCTGCTGGAAAATGTAAAGGTTTTGTTCTTTCCGCCAAATATGACTTCAGTAGTTCAACTCATGGATCAGAATGTGATTAAGAACTTTAAGCACTTCTACCGACACCATGTAGTCCAGACAATTCTATCAGGTATTGATACACAAGATCGCTTCAAAATCTACCTTCTACAAGCTGGGGGTATGACTCGCAGTGCAAGGCAACAAGTTAAACCTGAAACTATAGCCAACTGTTTCCGAAAAGCAGGCTTCCAGCACCCCGATGATGAGTCAACTACATCAAGATAATGGTGGTGAGGAGATCATACTCACTGTGGAGTACTGGGAAGACGTAGGCCGTGTTGTACCGTACGAGGCTTTTGTGGGCGTTGATGACAATTTAGCTGTTTGTGGTGAGCTCACAGATGATGAGATCTTTGCTGATGTTTTGAATAAGAAGACCTACTGTGTATCTTTAGATGAAGAACTGGAATGGCCAGAAGTTCCTGAAGAGTGCCTTCTAAATTCAGTAGAGGCCTTGGTTCACCTCCAAGAGTTAAGGAAGTTTGTTGAGGGACAGCAGAATGTAAGTGACTATTTCATTCACTCGATAAACTTCAGGAATTTACACTTACCCATAACATAAATTCTAAGAAGCAGGCCGAAATTTTACGTTTTCTTACAAAAAATATGTAAATTTCTGTACTGTATTTTTTTGTATGTTATGAATAAATATGTTGGTTTTTACAGTACTTGAAGTGTTTTTTGAATGTGCCCATATTCAAACTTGCTTAATTCGAATTATTTTTGTGGTCCCTTCAGCTTCAAATTATCCAAGTTACACTGTATATTCAAACTCCCATGAACAAAGTTTGAGTCTCACATCTCTCACTCAACCTAAAGTCAATTTAATACACACTTTTTTTTTTTTATCACTACTGAAAATAAATATCACATCACCAAAAGTTAATATTCAGTACATAAGATTTTAAATTAAGGAAACTACTCTCTTTTTTTTTAACAGAAAATGTATGAATCGTTCTTTTGTTACATTTAATAAAAAATATATAAGTGCCTATATTAAACTGAATATATCAATGATTATTCTGATACATACGAATATCTAAACTTATTCACAATTTCATTATTAGAAATGGTTAAATAAGGATGAATTATACTTGAAATAACGGCATTCATGTTCCAGACAAGGTTACGAACCTTGTTTTCCTTATCTTTCATGAATTCAAGTTTAAGTAGAATTTGATGCAGTGATCGTCTCATATATATATATATATATATATATATATATATATATATATATATATATATATATATCTTATATAATAATAATACTCTTTATAAGCAAGTGAACGGTATTTCCATGGGAACATCAACGTCCACGAATATCGCTAATCTATTCCTGTTCTTTAAGGAATATAAATTCATTAAAAATCACCCCACCTGCTCAGATAACTACCTTTACACTTTTAGATATATTGATGATCTGCTGTGTATCAATAATTCAGAAGTTATAGAGAGTGATTTTGATAATATCTATCCTAGCTCTCTTAACTTATGTAAAACCAACCACAGTAATCAGGAACTTGAGTTCCTAGACTTAAGCATTAAGCTCAACAGAGGTAACCCATCTATTAGCCTCTTTGATAAAAGAGTTAATTTTCCTTTCAAAGTAATTAAATATCTACACTGGAATAATAACATTTCAACCAAAGTAATTGAGAATGTACTAATTTCTCAGGTCCTAAGAATTTCAAGAATTTGCAGCAACAATTTGGACTTCAATTACCACATTAATATACTATTAGAAAGTTTTCTAGAGAACGAAATTCCTTCTTCTTTCATCAAAAGAACTTTAAGAAAAATTATTCTGAATAATAGAGTAAGGTTGGCAGATCTGCTTTAATTTTCTACACAGTTAATAATATGATTCTGACCAATCAAAGCCGTAAGGAAGTTGGCTAGAGGATGCCTATTAACTACCTAAAGGAACCTTAGTGCTATGGATATGACGGTCCTATTAAAACAAAAAATTAAATAATATAAACAAAATCACAAAAAAAGCTTAAAAATCTGGTTATAAAAGAAAATAAAAACAAATAAAAAAGAAAACTAGTTATTCATCACTAGGATAGCTATACTAAAAATAGTAAAACCAACATTATAATTAATAAGATTCTGATTAATCTATAGAAGCTCACTAAGGTGATTTAATACATGCAAAGATTATTAAATAAACTGCTCGTGTATTTTATAATATTTCTCATGTATTCTGGAGAGTTAATTCTGCTCATTCTGATCATACAGATCCACAGTCTTAAGTTTATATATCTTTTTCTCTGGTTAAAATCTCCGCGCGTTGGTTTCTTTGCTGTTTGAGGAGGCCATCAGCCCCACCCTCACTGCCCCCCAGCGTCTAGGGAGTGGCGGAAGGGGTCAGCCATGTTCTCCTCCTGTGAGGAGAAAAGTTTTTGTCACACAAGAGGTAAGCTCTCTTCCTTGTTTTTGGGTTCTAGGTTTTATAAGTTCAATGTTTGTACTTTATGTACCTTTTCTCTGTCGTTTTTTAGCTTTTCAGCTTTTAAGCATTGGTTTGTCTGTTAACATTTATGCGGGTTTTAACTCTTACTTTTCTTTGTAACTTTGAGCGTCTTTTGGGGTACCTAGGAACAGAAGAGGGCTAAGCTTGTTCCTTTTCTATGCGCTGTCTATGCGCTGTTTTTTCAAAGTAGTTAAGTTCTTAATAACTAATTAATTATGCACTTAAAGCACTGCTGAAATACTTTGTACATATTGCAACTAACTGTTTAAGGTATATAACTTTCACAAAGTTTTCTTTAGTTAATTATTATCTTTAACTTATTCTCGTTTTCGTGCTGTCATAAGTTGTAGAGTAGGGGGTTTTAGACTCAAGTTTTCTTTCAAAAATCTGTTCGTTATAAATTAACATTTCCTTTTTTAAATTGCAATGTAAAATTTGGATTTCTTTTGCATTGTTTTCCAGGTTTAAATTCTCTCTCAAACGAACTTGGAATTTCGTTATAGCTGAAAATCATTTCTATTTATTATGTCACTCTCACAGCTTGAGTTCTCTTTAATCTTCTTCTCTCTGTTTAATTGTAACAGATGAAGAGCATGGGTCGGGCCATGAAGGTTAATGGATGCAAGCGAAATTGTTAACTAGTGCTAGGTCATGCTACTCTACGGAGGACATGACTTATATATATATTTTTTAAACTATTTTAGGTGGGAATGTTACTTGCATCTATGGCCTTGCAGAAACCCATTTCCAACTAGGTCTTTGTGGAAGTGAGAAAATGCAGAGTTTTTGCTGGTCCTTGATAAAGCCAAGGCTCAGTATTCTCGACACCTTCTACATTCAGTTGTTTTATTTTATTTTTTTATCTTTTCTCCTTTTACTCACACAGGTAGATACATAACCTTTTCTATGTTGTATTAGGTGTGAGTCAAAATTATATATGTATTTTTTTGCTTAGGTATCTTCTTTATAGAATGTATATATATATATATATATATATATATATATATATATATATATATATATATATTCTATAAAGGGATGTAAGGTTAGGTAATGCGTAACATCACAGCCTCTCCTTGACAAATGTCAACCCCGCCTTCTCGTGGTGCATCCTGTTCTCACTAAAGGGGCTCTGACGACCGCCAATAGCGGTATAACTATACCATCGGGATTAGAGGAAATTCTATCCCACACTCACCAACCCGCTTGGCCAGCGTGGTGAGTTATGGCCAAACCCCTCCAAAATGATTCCACAACTTAAATCTTGGCCCTCAGTCTCCGGCAGCTGGAATGTACCTGGCCAAGGCAGCGGCCAGTGCGACATGAAGGCAGAGGGTGCTAAGAATCCCCGGAGGACCGGACTAGGCTGCCATCTGATGCTGACCTTGGCTACGTACAATGGACGCTCCCTATCTTCTGATTCAAGGCTTCTTGAATTGGAAGAGGAACTACAAAGGATCAAGTGGGACATCGTGGGGCTAAGTGAGGTAAGGAGAAAAGGAGAAGATCTCATTGAACTGAAAAGTGGACATCTCTTCTACTATCGTGGGACAGATACTGGCAGAACTAGTGGTGTTGGATTTATAATAAACAAGAAACTGAAGGATAAAGTTGTAGAAGTTGAAAGTTCCTCTGACAGAGCTGCACGACTTGTTATCCAACTCTCGAAAAGATACCAGGCTCAGATTATTCAAACTTATGCACCCACCACAAGTCATCCTGAAGAAGAAATTGAAGAATTTTATGAGGAAATTTGTCATCTAAATAATAAAGGTAAGCAGCACTTGAAAATAATTATGGGAGATTTCAATGCAAAAATAGGGCAACGGCAACAGAATGAAACTTCAGTAGGTAAATTCGGTCACGGCAACAGAAACCAGCGTGGAAATACTCTCGTTGAGTTTGCAGAGGCAGAAGGGTTTTTCATCTTGAACTCCTTCTTCAAGAAAAAGCCACACAGGAAATGGACATGGAGACATCCAAATGGGACGACAAGTGAAATTGATTTTATTATGTGTAACAAAAAATTCGTCATAGAAGACTGCAGTGTGCTAAACAAGTTCAACACAGGTAGTGACCATAGATTGGTGAGATGTAAGATGCACCTCAACACTAAACTTGAACGTGGCAAGCTCATAAGACAAACCAAATCTATTGACATAACCAACCTTAAAAAACACCATAATACCTTCAAGTTGGAACTGAAGAACAGGTTCTCTGCTTTAGAAGGCTTAACATCGGAAGAAGTGGACATCTCTGAAGTTAACAGAAAAGTAACCAAAGCTCTTATGGAAACAGCAACAAAATTAGCTGGGTCTAAAAACAAGTTGCATGTAAATAAGTTATCAGGAAAAACGAAAATGTTGATGCAAAAAAGAAGAGAGATGAGAACAACTAAAGAAGATGTGACTTCCAAAGTGGAATATATAGAGCTATGCAAGACAGTAAGAAAAAGTATCACTGAAGACGTAAGAAAATTCAACTGTGAACTAGTGAGAAAAGCAATTGAAAACAACCAAAGCCTAAAGATAGCAAAGGGACATCTCAGTAAGGGAAGAAAACAGATTATGGCACTGAGAAAAGAAGATGGTTCTGTAACAAGAAATAGAGGCGAAATTTTGACAAGAGTGAAAGATTTCTACTCCAAATTATATGAAAGGGATGATACATGCACTCCAGACATCATGAAAGATACCAGTACCAGAGTTCCTCCAGTCCTTCCAGCAGAAGTTGCACATGCAATCAAGAACATGAAGCGGGGAAAAGCTCCAGGAGAAGATGGAATTACTGTAGACATCATACAAGAAGCAAGTGGAGAAATCGAAACAGTACTCGCCCAAATTTTCACTCGTTGCCTTAATGAAGGAAAGATTCCTGAGGATTGGAACACCGCTACAATGATCCTGCTACATAAGAAAAGGTGACATTGAGGATCTCAGAAACTACAGACCTATCAGCCTCCTATCAGTAGTTTATAAAATCTTCACTAAAAGTTCTTTCACACCGCTTGAAGGTAACACTGGACATGGCTCAACCGAGAGAACAAGCTGGATTCAGGAGTGGCTACAGCACAATAGATCATATCCACGTGCTGAGAGAACTAATTGAAAGAGCGAGGGAATATGAACTTCCATTGTGCATGGCTTTTATAGATTATGAAAAAGCCTTTGATTCGGTGAAACCATCAGCAGTTACAATGGCTCTGAAAACCTGCGGTATTGAAGATGCATACATTAATATTATTAATAACATCTATGAAAATGCAAGTGCAAAGATTCGGCTGTTTGAAAATACAACACACGTAAAAATT
Organism: Macrothele yani; assembly: GCA_039090855.1. Taxonomy (NCBI): domain Eukaryota; kingdom Metazoa; phylum Arthropoda; class Arachnida; order Araneae; family Macrothelidae; genus Macrothele; species Macrothele yani. The sequence goes on along the minus strand of CM077011.1, from coordinate 9,668,899 downwards.
GGAAAGGGAGTGAGACAAGGTGACACCATATCTCCGAAGCTCTTTAATGCCACATTGGAGGGTGTTTTTCAGTCGCTGAGCTGGGAAAACAAGGGGATAAAGATTAATGGAGATTATCTAACCCACCTTCGTTTTGCTGATGACGTAGTCATTTTTGCAACTACCCCATCAGAGCTGCAGAGTATGATCCAGGAACTTGCTGACAACAGTAAAGAAGTGGGATTAAAAATGAACTTTCAGAAGACAAAAGTGATGTTCAATGCTTTTACAAGAAATGAAGATTTATCGATTGATGGAGAAAAGCTGGAGATAACAGACACGTACGTTTATCTTGGACAGCAGATATCAAGTGAGGGTCACATTGATGAAGAAATTAATCGGCGTACAAAACTTGCCTGGAGAGCTTTTGGAAGAAACAGCATAATTTTCAAGAGCAATATGCCAGTATGTCTTAAAAGAAAAGTGTTTGATCAATGCATCCTTCCAGTGCTGACGTATGGTGCAGAGACGTGGACCTTAACTAAAAGGGACATACAAAGGCTGCAGACAACTCAAAGAAGCATGGAGAGGTGCATACTTGGTGTAACCAGGAGAGATAAGAAGAGGAACTCGTGGATCCGAAAAATGACAGGAGTGGAAGACATCATGATCAGAGTTAAATCCCTGAAATGGCAATGGGCTGGACATACTGCCAGAAGGACAGATCATCGATGGACAGCCGAAATTTTAGATTGGATTCCAAGGGACAGGAAAAGACCCAGAAGAAGACCACATGGGAGATGGGTGGATGAAATTCGAAAGTATGCAGGGGTGACATGGAGGAGACTGGCACAAGACAGACCGTTGTGGAGGAAACTTGGGGAGACCTTCGTCCAGCAGTGGATTGATAATGGTTGACAATGATGATGATGATTCTATAAAGAAGATACCTAAGCAAAAAATTCATATATATATATAAAAAGAAACATGCCCCTTGCATGTATAGACACACTAGAAAACACGACGTTGTGTTTCACCTTTATCCCTTCACTGAAATGGTGGGGGAATTAAAGGTGTCGCTCGTGAAATAGTATTATGAACATACAAGCATTATTTACTTATCGTGTCTTGGGTGCGGTTATAATAAAATGCGGGTATCTTAACTGGAAGTAACAAATTTTAATAATCATGAATTAGTGAACTGTACAGGAACACAAAATTACTATTTGTGTGGGTGTAGCCGCTAATAAAGCTTTTGTCATACATTTGCTTCTTATTACAATTTTTCTCTACTACACTCCTGATCATTCCTATATATATAGCACCATATCTCCCAAGCTCTTTAATGCCACATTGGAAAATGTCTTTCAATCACTGAACTGGGAAAACAAAGGGATAAAGATTAATGGAGATTATCTAACTCACCTTCGTTTTGCTGATGACAGTCATTTTTGCAACTACCCCATCAGAGCTGCAGAGTATGATCCAGGAACTTGCTGACAAGAGTAAAGAAGTGGGATTAAAAATGAACTTTCAGAAGACGAAAGTGATGCACAATGCTTTTACAAGAAATGAAGATTTATCGATTGATGGAGAGAAGCTGGAGATAACAGATATGTATGTTTATCTTGGACAGCAGATATCAAGTGAGGGTCACATTGATGGAGAAATTAATCAGCGTATAAAACTTGCCTGGAGAGCTTTTGGGAGAAACAGCATAATTTTCAAGAGCAATATGCCATTATGTCTTAAAAGAAAAGTGTTTGATCAGTGCATCCTTCCAGTGCTTACGTATGGTGCAGAGACGTGGACCTTAACTACAAGAGACATACAAAGGCTGCAGACAACTCAAAGAAGCATGGATAGGTGCATGCTTGGTGTAACCAGGAGAGATAAGAAGAGGAACTCGTGGATCCGAAAAAGGACAAGAGCGGAAGACATCATGATCAGAGTTAAACCCCTGAAATGGCAATAGGCTGGACATACTGCCAGAAGGACAGACCATCGATGGACAGCCGAAATTTTAGATTGGATTCCAAGGGACAGGAAAAGACCCAGAAGAAGACCACATGGGTGGATAAAATTCAAAAGTATGCAGGAGTAACATGGTGGAGACTGGCACAAGATAGATCGTTGTGGAAGAAACTTGGGAGACCTTCGTCCAGCAGTGGATTGATAATGGTTGCCTCAAAAGTGGGGTACAGGCAACGTGGTAAACATGCTTCTGTACATGCATGTTGTGCAAAAATTTATATTAAATATTTTTGCATCCAACACTTTTTCCTTTTCCAAGTTCCAACAACAGCACAGAATGCATCCACCTCTCAAATAATGTGTCAGCAACATTAATGACATTCTGCACCCTTATAAGGCTTACTATCTAAACAATTCAATTAAAAAATTTCAAGAGCTACAACAGTAATTTAAACTAGGATTTGTTCACAAATAACAGGGTGCCACTTAACACTGATTCAAATTCCTTGAAAACAAACTCAATCATTTATTCCTACAATTATTCTTCACATTACCACCACATTTCATCAGAACTGGATCACTAACTTTAATGATATTTTGGACACCATTTTCATAAGCGTATTAAAAGAGAGGTGGGTCCCCCTATTTTTACATACCAATTCTACAAAGATATACACATTTGGGTAGCTTTAGCATCTACAAGTTCCACAAAGCAATGGATTTCCCCTCACAAAACAGGGAAGGGGGGGGTGACATGTGTTGGTGTAATTCCCTTGTTCTTCTTGCCCTGCACTATTTTATTAAAATTTGCACAAAAATTTTGGATCACCAAATTTAAAAACAAAAAATTTAGCATGTATTCCAGGTGAAATGTTTCAGATCATAAAATACAAAAGTTTGTAATTTTGCTTGCACCCAAGGGCAAGCTTTTCTTTTTTTAAACAATAACCTCACAAGTTGAAACAAAAATTCAGAACTTTGCCTTTTACACCATTTTGATAAGCAGGGTTTACAAAAGTAATTTGGGAATCTACTGAGAAAAACAGAGTTGAAAGCTCCTGAAGTAACCAAAAACACCTTCAACAGCATTCATTAATAAGCCATTTGAAGATTTTCTCCTATCACACACAGCATAAAAAATATGACCATGGAAAAATTAAAGAAAAAATGACAGGACCACTCATTTGACAGTAAAAATATTAATAGAGAAATGAATCATTTGGTGCAACAAAACAAATGAGTTAATGCACACTTACGATATATTAGCAATTTACAATAAACTCTCAAATAACTTTCTCCAGCATAACAAAAATACGATATATTTTGTGACAATATATGGAAGAATTTGTTTACGAAAAAATTGGAAAACTACCACCACAAATATTTTCTCTCTCTCTGGTGACAAGTAAAAGGTGTTATATCCTTAAACTAATTTTTACCACTGAGACGAATTCAGTCAAACTATAGTAAAAAATACCAACCAATAACACTTATTTCACACAATTAATTTTTTTTTTTTTAAATGAAGGTTTCTACATTACAACTTACCAGGTGGTGGTGGGGGTGGAGGTGGGGGTGGTGGAGGTGGAGGTGGCAGTGGTGATCCATTGCGTGGAGGTGGTGGAGGCAATATTGGTGGTATAACTGCAACTGCACTGTTTGGTGGAGCTAAAATCACAGGAAAAATTATTTCAGTTTACAGCATTGTTTTAAACCAATAATGATAACAGTAAAAAAAGGAACATGAGCACAGGGAAAGTTATTCAATTTTTTTAACAAAGCACATCAATATTTCCAGATGATATGCAAATGCATTTTATATTATCTAATTTTGACAGCTCATTTTAAATATGATGAAAATTATTACAAGAATATGACTATAATGTGATCAAAATTCCAATCATAAGCAGAAATAATAACCATTAATTACAACGAAACAAGGTGTTCTGAATTAGTTTTTGAAGATCATACACAGCAGAGTAAAAATTCAGGATCAGGGTTTTAATAAACAATGACAAAGACCAAATATGGAACATAAACTTTTTATGATCTATGGCACACTGCACCCCTCTCCCCTCAAAAAATAAAATGAAATGCATAACAAACCTTTCACTGCATAAAATTACATATAAACAACATTTATGACAATTTTCTCCTGATTGTATATTTTAAAGAAAAAACAAAAACAAGTTTTAAGGATAAACAATGACAGAAACAAAACCAAGTTAAATAGCTCTTTCACACAACTCACATAATGCATACCTACCCATCAACGTTAAGAAAAATTCAGAAACCTATTTTTAAAAATCTGGAAGATATTTCTAAAATGAAGAAAATTTGGAGGAAAACATGATTTGTGTGTCCATTTTAAATATTTAAAATTTATGGTAACTACTTATAAGAGTATACAGAATTTTGTAGAGATTTATTTATCTTGCTCTACAAATGGTGACAAAATAAGAACAACAAACAATGAGAGATTTGCAGTACATATATCAATCAGTTTTTTTTAATTCTCAAAGATTTTTTATTGGCAAAAAAGAAGTTACTTCCCTTTTGCATGACAGTGTGCTGATAATCTCCATATGAAACAGTAGCTGTGCGTTTTGTGAGAAACCAGCGAGAAGCCAAAAGCCCTCCATTGTAAAGTAACATGACATGTCCATTTCAGCATTTTACCACTTAAATGTTTCCAATAACATAAATAACAAATATTCCACTTATTTCTTTACTCATATAACTTCATTAAAAATATGTCGAGCTGGATACAAGAAAACCAACATCAAGTAAACAAATTAAACAATTGTTTGTTCCAGGTAAACAAACCAGAACTGGCAATCACGTGCAAAATGTCTCAAAATTACTCAGAGCCTTGCCTAAACCCACAGATATGACTCCATATCTTCTGTTTACCAAGAAGCTTTAATGATCCACCAATCTCATCAGTTTATCCTTGTGATCAAAATTTTTGGAAAATCTACCAGGAAACTCACAATTTGCACAACCAGCCATTTCAAATGCTACTGAGGAGATGTATGGCACACTCTGCCACCTTTCTGTGCTTTACAAAGTTCATAGCCTCAGCCCATACAGAGATAGCACACTTCTCAGCAAGGGGGAACTAAGATTTTAACAACTTTTTTTCACTAAAAACATTACAGAACTATAAAAATTGATTCCATTTTATTACTACAAACCTTTCCCTGCTGAAACCTGGAAAATCCGGCCAAGGAAACAATAATTATACAGAAAACACAATTATGTAATTACACAAGTATGAAAGGGCTAATGAGAACAGTGAAAGTCTGAACATGAAAATCTGTGGTCCTGGTCATTGGACTAACTGATTTTTTTAACCGAAGTCCTAGAGTAATCAGAATCTTGCCTGAAAAAAAATTATAATTCTAAATTTTCCAGCTGGTAAAGCTTATCTAAAAAAGCCTTTTCCATCAGGAAAACCAGATGGCAACAACAACAAAACCAAGAAGACTTCAGCACAATCTGGAAAACTTGGGAGGTATGATAATAGTTCCAGATTTTGATTTGTGCAGTACATTACTTCCTTTCTGCAGGAATCAATGGTACTCATCCACCACACGGGAGGATGTGTATATGCCATTCAGCCCCCAGAATTTCAATTTTGCTTACCATCAGATAAATCATAACATCACAAAGTTTCCTGTTTTTATAATTTTTTTTGTCTTTACAAGAATATCAACCACCTTCTAAAAACAGCCAAGCAGCTAATTCAATGTCATCTAATATGTCTGATCAAGATGGAACTATGCAACAGCTGAATTTGCAAGCTCAACAAACCATTCATTCTTTCATCTTTACATAACTTAAATTTGGAATTATCTGTCTGAAGTTGATAAACTACTTGCTTATTTACCTAGTGTTTTAAAAAAAACAAAAAAACTTGAATAAGCTATTTGTAACATAGGTAAAAAACACAACATTTTATATATTTAATAGGAGGTAGTTCATACTGTTTTTCTCAGAAGACTTTTTCATACCCACTAACAAACTTTAGTGTTTTTAGTAAAATTAGAAATGTTTAAAAATACCACAGTTACAGTCGTGACCCTGGAATCTAGCATAATTCTATAGCACATTCCTCTCAAAGTCATTAAGTTTGGTATGTTCTCTGAGGTGCTGCAAATACTTTATGGCTTTCTTCTAATGAGTTGGTGGCACAAGAATTAGTGATCCTTTTCAATGCAATATGCATCTTAATGAACCAGGATGATGAGGTACACACAACATACAATCCACCAACTCATTAACTTAGAGGACATAACTGCATCAACTTCAACATTGTTCTTGAAAGAATGGTAATGAAAGACCCCACAGCTTAGAGAACAAGAATCCACAGACAAAGAAAAAAATGCAACTAATACTACAAAAGGAAAACCATATATGAATTTAACATATTTGTACATTGAAACGAGCCTTAAAATTTTTGATTCAATTTTATGATTTCCATGTTTAACTGATATAAAGATATTTGTGCATTAAAATATATTCAAACAAATCTGATTCATTCTCAAACTTTATGCCTTAGGCAACAAATTTTGAGGTTACATATTTCTGCATCAAACTATAAGGAACATTTCATTATGAACTCTACCTTACTGAATCATTTGGTTATACAGAACAATTTTCTTAATTGTTGGCAGTGTCTTCCTACAGTTTACACATTACAGACATACATTTTTTGAGTACTGTTGATTTGATTTCAGAATTTCCACATCCAAAATAAATCAAGGGACTCCTTGAGAGACAAAAATGATGATTTATCAGATAAAGACAACAGCACTTGGAAGGCTGTCTTTATATTAACCAACCAGAAGAAATGTCTGTTCAAACTCAGTAAGCCTAATTCATCTTCACTCTATCCGCAAATATCAGATTCCTTGCGTTCTTTACGGCAGTCTTATATATACACTGTTTATAAATTAAAAAATGATAATATATTTATTTCATGGGCTGCACTGACAGCTGCAGCATTCACCAGTTGAGATACAAAATATCAGTTGAAAAACTTTTTATTTTCCAGTTGGCAAATGACAGTGGAAAAAAATGTGAAAATCTATTAGTAGTTGGACACGCTTGACTTTGAAGAAATTTATGGAATTTTTTTCTTTTAAAGGTGTTTCCTGCATTGGTGACTCTGGGAAATGAATTTTGTGGCCATTGGAAAAGGAATTTTGTTTTGCATTGACTCCCTGTTCTCAATATCAGGATAATGTGATGTTTCTATAAATGCCATGCAACACTGCTCTATCATTCATGTGATACACGTATCCTGCCAGTGTCATGGATATCATTTCATGGTGAATACTACCAATGGCATGCCTAAATTAACAGCGTTTCTAAAAATTTATGCAGGCGAGTGACAAATAAGTTATACTTCTCCATAAAACGGCTGAACACCGCCACTTCTCATCATAACTTACATTTATGATGGGGAATTATGACAATCAAAGCAACAGCTGGTTATGCACATACTGTGTGTGTGGCTTTGCTTCTTTCTGATATTGGGAATGCATGTCTGTGCAGAATCAAGTGCTTTTCTAAAAGCCACAAAATAAATACATTCAATAAATCAAAATAGGAAATGCTGAAAATCATCGAGTGAAACTCAATGGAAAATTTCTTGTCAAGTGTGTTCACTTATAAACAATTAGAAACAGGTGTTCCACATCAGCTTTAGATAAGGAGCAAAAATGGAATAAGGATGAACTAACCCATTATTTTAAATTCAAGTACACTTGGTATATAGTATCATTCCTTATTACTTTTTTTTCATTTTGATAGAATGCATTTGCAACTGAATAACAACCATTCATGAAGTTAATATTAGTGCCTTTAGAAGTTTAAAACCAGAAGCTATACAAAATTAAAAATAGCTAATTGTTAAAGTGAAAAAAAATCCAGAACAGGTCCTAAGTTCTGAATATTTGCGTATACTTCATTTGATGCACAAATTTTATGAAAATTGTACACAAATTATTTTAAAGGAATCTAATTTTCTCCCTGTATTCATGATTTCTTTCTTTCTTTCTTTCTTTTTTATACACAAGACTTGAACTGCTTTAATGTTTAGTGTCCATTTTTGATCATGCAACCCCTTTTTGACTTGTGAAATGTATGCTGACCAGTGGTAGTCTGTTTATACTAATTTATGCAAAATCTATAATGATGTTTTCTTTTTTTAAAATATAAGAAGTTTTGAATCTTTTTACTTATAATGAAGTTCAGTCAAAAGTTAAAATAACTGCAGTAAGCACACATGACGTGATATCATGAAAGGTGGGGCAGAGAAGGTCTGGCAAGGAAGAAAAGAATAAGGTGACAAATCAGGAGGAGGAAAGAGTGTTTTCTTTGTCAAGGAGAAAAGCTTCAATGTAGATTGTTGGGGGATGCCGGGTGTGGAAGGAAGAAGGGAAGGATAGAAGTTTGAGGCAGGCTTGATGAACATTGTCAATGTAGGACGACTTTGAGGGAGAGGGAAAGATAGGGGAGCTTGCAGAGCAGTAATTACACTTTCCCAAACCTTATACACACCTCTGCCCTTCCCCAAAGCTTGGCAGTATAGCACATTTCTTTAAGAGAAGAGAGAGAAAATTTTTCAAGCACTTGATCAAAAGTCACATTTCATCTTCAGAGCTGTAAACCAAGTACTAAATTGAACTACATCTTTGAAAAATGTTTTGAAGATACAATTTTTTCTACAGACGTCAACTGCATTAAAAAACTGATTTCCAAATTTTATTTTATTTTCAAGAATATGAAACTCAGAAGGTCGTGGTGTGTAATAAAAAAAAAATAGTAAAACTGTTTTTGAAAATTTCAGAAACATACTTTTTAGATTTCACTGTGAATTCCTGAAAAGGACTGCCTGCCAGCATACTGGGCTCAGAATGACAACATAAAACAAAATAGCAATAACTGATGCCTTTCTTTGCTTTGTTAAGATGAAGCAACTGAAAACAGATTTTTATAATTTCCAGGTATATGTTGACTCCCATTAAAGTCTGCATACAATGCTTTTTAGCTAATTTATTTATATGTATTCCATTATCAATCCACTGCTGCATAAAGGTCTCAAGTTCACACCACAACTTCCTATCTTGAGCGAGTTTCCTCCATGTCACTTCCCCAACATGCTTCCGAATTTTATCCACCTATTTCCCACTAGGTTTTCTGGATCTTTTCCTGTCCCTCGGAATTCAGTCTAGTATTTCAGTTGTCTAACTGAAATACTAGACTGGATTCCTTTGCTAGCAATATGTCCAGCCCATTGCCACTTCAGGGATTTTACCTAGATTATGATATCATCAACTCCCATCATTTTCCTGATTTACGAGTTCATCCTCCTATCCTTTTTTGGTTATGCCAAGCATGCGCCTCTCCGGGTTTCTTTCAGCAGTTTTAACCTCCAGATGCCGTTTTTTAGTTAAGGTTTGTCCCTGATACATAGTAAGAACTGCAAGTATGCATTGATTAAACAATTTTCTTTCAAGACATAATGGTTAATTACTCTTGAAAATTGTACTGTTTCTTCCAAATGCTTTCCAACCACGTTTTACACACCTATTAATTTCTTCTTCAGTATGGCACTTGCTTAAAATCTGCTGTCCAAGGAAAATGCACAGGCATCAGTTAATACATTTATTCCTCGTAAACCCCTAGAATTAAACTATTTTTTGCAAATCTGGGCATACATGCAATGTCAAAATTTGCACCCACAATTTCACTACAGCAGCTACATTACATATAAATACTTGTAATGTTCCAATTTTCCTCTCTGGTTGACAGATTACAGGCTGGAAACCATGAATCACTATTTTGTTAAAACTGAAATTTTAAGTACAGTACTGTTTGTGAAAATTTTAACACCATGAAGGACTGCTGGTATTAGCTTTAAACTTACAGGATTTGTACAACAAATTAGGACATTCAAAAGATTAAAATGTCAGTGAAAATGAGCAGGAGGTTTCGGAGCAGCTCCCTCTGAGCTGTTTGATCTTGGGTATTAAAGCTGGCTCAAATGAGATGTTACAATCGGTGAACAGGCGGCATTAAGACAAAAGGAAAAAGGACGTTTCTGGTGTCTCACTATGCCTCGTCGCTGAAGGTCACATTACGAACACCTGATGGACTTTGAGTGAGGAAGGATTGTTAGGATGAGAGAAGCTCGATTTTCCTATTGCAAAATTAATACTAACATGGGATGAAATGCCAGTACAGTGATGTGAACATGGCATCAGTGGACAGATGAGGCTTGGACGCACAGAAATTTGGGAAATGGACAGTAAAATCGCACGACTGCGTGGGATGACGCACACCTCCATCGCACGGCAGCGACATCCACTGTGTTAGCGCAACAGTGGAGCACTGTAACAGGTCAGGCTTTGTTCTTCAGCACAGTTCCATGCCGTCTATTTAACAGAGGACTGGTCACTAGCATCCCATTGCTGCGCATTCCTTTGACCCGCAACCACATGCCTCAGGCTGCAATGGGGTCTCAAACACAGGCATTGACTGGCAATAGGTTGTATTTTCTGACGAGTCACGATTCAACTTGACGCACCACGATAGTTGCGCATGTTATATTAATTCAACATTTGTCGAAAACATTACGTGGTTTCAGAAATTATTAACTATATGTCAACAAAATAGTTTCCATATCATCTACTGTTTCGCACGTTACTAGAAATTCGAGCACGGGAAAAAACGTCCATATAATAAGAAAATTTTTATTTCAACTTGTCACTAATATTCCTTTTTTTCTTTTTGATGTTCTTTATAATAGTTTAGAATTTTATTATGAAGATTACAAATTTATATGAAAAAATGTTTTAATATATGCAGTCAAATGCATCATAAGTTGTCAAAGTCCTCCAATACGTAGAGACAATATGTATTAAATGATTAATATTATTCCAGTTTTTTAAGTCATGATTTACGAAATTAATACAATAGAAAAGAACTTTCGAACCTTTTGATTATGATGCGTTGAATCAGTAATAAGCCATCTTGTTATCGAAGAAGGCATGATTTTCCTTTCCTGTGGTATCAGCTTCCAAGTTGAACTTCGATCTTATAATTTCTTATTATAGATGATGGTTGCATGTTTTATTTTCCGTGGCTCGATATCCCAAACTAGTTTCAATTCCTTCTTTTTGGAATCATCTTCAGTGGGTATTATGATCTTCTCATACACGTTGTGTTTCGGCCACTTACATCGATTCTACTGGCAGCTTCCGACTTTTCACGGCAGTTGTACTCTTGCGCATGCTATTTTTGGTATTAATGCACGTTCTTAGTCGTGTTTTGATATAATTGGATGATATGAATTCCGATTCTAAATTAATTGGTGTTGCCATTCGTTTGTTGAAAATAATTAATAAGGTCTTTTATTATATTTTTTATCGTTAATTTCTTTTTCGATAAAATATTTCCAAGCGTACGGTAGATTCATTGGATCATTATTATTACAATTTATTTCTTTAGTTTTTTCAATCATTATCGCTTCTGAGGTTAATATTTGATTTTTAGTTTTATGTGAGGTTATTAATTTTGCATCATGAAATGCAAATGACAAAGTTCCTTCAGTTTATACTTTAAATGATTTATATATTCACGTAATAAGTCATAGCCTCTATGAATTCACAGTGAAGTTTTTGGTGCAACTATGGAATAAACTAGTAATTGCAGTTGAATAAAACATTTCAATGAATACAGTTGAATAAAATGTTTTCAATGAATTACATGAGATGTCAGGAACAGAGCCTATTTTGTAGAATAGCACTTCACCAGGAGTGGCGGCAAAGATAACCAGGAATTGGGAGAACAGGGAGGGGTAACAAAATAGTCAGCACTCAGACCCTCCCTAGATCTCTCTCCAGGATAATGAGATTAGAAGTCCTTCTGAAGGTCAAAAGCAGCAGGCAAAAGAATATAATACTGCAGCAGAGTGGGTGGGGCCACTAAGCCTTGGGGTGGGGCAGGAGCAAAGGTGTGTTGCCAGGAAAAGAAAGGGGTGAGGAACTTCTTTTGTTTGGAGTATGCTCCAGGAGAACCCAGCACCAAACCATGAAGAAAAGCAAACAGTTAATACCATATCAGAAGAGAAACATAACACTGGATGGGGGGGGGGGGGTATCTTCTCACAGTGAAACTGGGTATATGCAGAGTGGACCTCTGTCTTTTCTCCTCTGCAGGGGTAGATTGGCAATGGGATTTCCCAACTCCCAGTGGAATTGAGTTTTGATTTGGCCACCAACCAAGGGACCAGGAAAATGCCACTCTTTTGTAAGAGGCTTTTTGCCAGTGGCTACAAAATACAAAAAGAAAAAAAAAAAATTGACTTTGGTTTAAAAAAAATTCCGGAAAATAAGCACCCCTGTGTTTTGTTACTTATACGATACTGAGTTTTGAAGCAAAAAAGTCTTGTATAGCTCTACAAATGTAATTGGTTATCTCATGACGATGATGGGCAAAACACGTAACAATATTTTCTCCTCTGCGGGGGTAGATTGGCAATGGGGTGTTCCTTTATTGGTTCTCTTACAACACGAGGAATCTGCGATATAAATTTTATTGGAGCAGTGCGATTCTTTCTCAGTGTCGCAATTTTCACAAACAGTAGTACAGGTATATTTATAACTAAATTTAAGATTCTTATAATATAATACTTAATGCACAACTTTAAATTCCAAGAACATGAAAGACAAAAAAAAAAAAAAAACTGTCTTGATTACTTACCTTGAGATACTGGGGCAGTGTTGTGGGGAAATCCCAAAACAGAAACATCCTCAACAACAACTGGGTCAGCTCCATGATCGAACAAACAAAGATCCCCTCGCATGCAGTAGCCTTTCTCTGCAACAGATCAGAAATTGAAATTTTGAACAGAATAATTTTTTAACACATTTAACTCACAAAATGTGATACCACAAAACAAAAAAAAAAAAAAGTATTGCCCTTGAAATATTTAATGAAATTGCATAAAAGGAAGTATAAAGTTAAGGAACAATATTCTAAGACAGATAAACCTCAAGGTTCAAAATCTTGTATTCATATTAAGGAAGTCCTCTGTCATGCACATACTGTATCTTCTTGTACTTTGCATAAATATTTTCCCTATATTTTGGTTTGAGATTCTAGAAACAAAGATAAAATGGTATAATGTCATTCATGTTAACCATCCCAGAAATGAACAAGCAATTACAACCAAACCAACTTAGCACGTCTTGTGCTTCACATAAAAGAATGAGAAGGAATGCAGTCATCATAATAAGAACAAGCAGCTAAGAAAAGTTTGAAAATTTTTACACATAGGATTTCCACAGTCTGAGCACGATGAACACAAATTAAAATTGTATCACAAATTAAAAGCATTTATGTATATACAGGTTAAAAAATGCCTTAAAAACCATGAGTACTTTCAGACCCACTATGGGTCCATCATCAGATGTTAGTACATTGTGGAACATAGTTCAAAGCACATGTATACACAGTGTGGCAAAGAATTTTTAAGACTGGGTCTGTAAAATGAAATAGAAACATGAAATTATAATTTGTTTTGGTTTGTTATTCAAAATAAGTCCTTCCGGCTTCAATACACTTGTTAACAGCGATTTAATAATGATTCAAATGCCTGTTCCAGTTCACTTTGCGGAATTGCCTCCAAAGCACGCGTCAAAGCTGTTTGTATGGTCGAAATATCCTCAAAATAACACCCTTTTAACGCCATTTTAAGTTTTGGGAATAAAGTAAAGTTGCAGGGTGCTAAATCAGGCGAATACGGTGGATGATTCAACACACAGACGTTATTTTTCGCCAAAAATCTACGAACAAGAAGTGAGGTGTGACTGGGTGCATTATCGTGCAACAAACACCAACTGTTTTCATCCCGATATTCTGGACGAATGCGACGAATTCTGCCCATCAAACGCCTCAAAACATTTAAATAAAACTCACCAGTAATTGTTTGTCCACTTGGAACAAATTCTTTCTGGATAATACCCTTACTATCGAAGAATGTAATGAGCATTGTTTTGATTTTCAATGGAACTTTTCTTGTTTTTTTGGCTTGTGGCGAGTTTTTTTACTTTCATTCCGCACTTTGTCGCTTTGTTTTAGGATCACATTGAAAACATCATGTTTCATCACCTGTAACAATCGATTTTAAGAAGTTTGGATCATTTTCAGCGGCTGAAATGTCTCTGCAATGTGCACTTCTCCTTGATTTTTGTTCATTGGTTAACGTGTGTGGAACAAATGTCGCGCAGACTTTTGTTTTGCCCAAATCTTCATGCAGGATGGTTCGAATCGTTTCTGTGTTGATGTTTAAAGACTCTTCCATCATTCTTAGTGACGCACATCGATTGTTTTCCACGAAATCACGCACTATTTCAATAATCTCAGGTGTCCTAGATGAACATGGTCTTCTGGTATGCTTATCATCTTCTAGCGTCTCTCTTCCGTCCAAAAAACGTTTGTGCCACAGGAAAACATTTGATCTACTTAAACAAAACTCACCGTAAACTTGTTTCATCATTTGGTACGTTTCTGAGGCACTTTTACCAAGTTTTGCGTTAAATTTAATAACAGCCCTTTGTTCTATCTTAATAATTCAACATGAAACAGAATTTACTTCTCTAATGAACGGCCATTTCGTTTGAGTTAGTTTAACAACTGCGCAGTACTTTTGGCAGAAAGCAAGCAGATGGTCGCCGTTCATAACGCATTCGCGATTACATTGGTGGCGCCGCCGTAGGCTGAAATCTAGCGCCAGTCTTAAAAATTCTTTGACACACCGTGTATATAAGCATTAGAGTTCAAACACTGTGACGTAAAAGCGTAAAGTGTGGAGGAACTATGTTCTGCGCATTTGTAGCGGACCAAAGTCATTTTTTGTTCGTTGATTTTATACATTTGGTGGTGAGTTATTTGTCTTATAATTTTCAGTTTTATCCAATAAGTGTTTCCAAGCTTGTGGTATATATAGAGGTGTGGAGTCATTGCAGCATAAATGTCCTAGGCTATGTGTATGATGAGGCTTTCTGTAAATAGCAAGGATGATTTTTTTAAATGGTGTGACTAAGATTGAGGCCTCGTTCCAGTTGGGGAAATATTCACCTCTATTCGATAATCGTGAGAGGGCTGTTGCCTCTGATCCAGTTCTAACATTATATTAATGTTCCCTAATTCTAGTTTCAAGGGAACAGGAGGTCGATCCTATGTACACCTCATCGACTGCTGTATATGACTCTGCTTTCAAATCAACTTAATCCTGTTCAAGTATAGGCTTTAAACAGAGGTACAAAGTTTGCTTACCCTGTGAATGGTATAAATAAATTTAAACTGATCCCTCAAGTTGAAGAAATTATAAAATCACTCCCACTAGCAGAGCAAGAGTCTTCCAGACATTATGTTATTGTAGTTAAAGCCGTACAACGTGCAAAAAAAAAAAGGATTCATACAGGTGCCCGGAGCTCAAGACATATAATAACGAAGGACAACAACTTAGAATTCTGTACAACAACCCCAACTTAGCTATAATAACTGCTGATAAAACTAAACAAATTATTATTTTAAATAAAACTGATTATGATAGTAAAATGGTTGAAGCCTTGGAAAAAATACCACACAATGTGATCTGTGGTGACCCTACGGCCGCAACTTTAGCAGCTGTAAGTAAAATAAAAAATCATGGCAATCTTCCTACTTCGATCATTGAAAATATGCAACAAGTTAATGGACCACAAATCCCCGAGATGTTTGGAAAAATTAAATTACACAAAGACGGTAAACCCCTCAGACCATTGGTCTCTGGTTACCTGAGTCCAACAAGACCATTAGAAAAAGCTTTGAAAAAAATACATTAGAAAAAGCTTTGAAAAAAATACCTGATGCATCTGACAAAAAACTCCAACTACTCCATAAAAAGTTCTACCGAGGCATTATATCATATTAAATCATTCCAACATGGCGGCGAACCATATAAAATGGCATCTTTGGACGTGACATCTCTGTACCCAAATGTACCTCTTGACATTACACAAGACATTTCTTCTTCTAAACTCCAGTCTGAGGGTCATGCCTCCGATACCAAGATACAAGCTGTATTAAACGCTTTAAAGTTAATCCAAAACCGCACATACTTCAAATTCAATGGAATAATATATCAACAGACTGAGGGGTAGGGGGCAGGGCGCCCATGGGTTCCCCACTCTCCCCTGTATTAGCGGAGCTGATCCTCCAGGACTTGGAAACTAAAGTACTTACCGAGTATAAAAGGGGGCGAGCGCCATACATTCGCTATGTAGACGACATCCTGATGTTTTGGAAATATTCACGTGAGGAATAACATATATTTGCAGAATACATGTCCTCGAGATATGCTACAATAAAATTCACTACAGAATTCAAGACTAACTACTCACTGCCTTTTTTGGACATACTACTCAAACGTGACTGTGCAAAGTACAACATCCGACATTCGGTGTATAAAAAACCCACTGCATGCACAACAATAATTCCTATGGAGTCCTTCCACCCGACGAGATATAAAAAATCAGCAATCCATTTTATGTTAAATCGGGCATTTACGCACTGCTCTTCTCACTCATCACGAGATTTTTTTTTTTTTTTTTTTTGATTGGAGGTTTAACGACCACCGTGAGCAACTCAATGGGCTATAAGCAGTCGCCCGTCCCTAATTTAGGGTCACTGGTTCCAGGGAAGGGAGAGAGCCAGTGCCGTAAGACAAACACAACATCCATGCCTCACCGGGATTCGAACCCGGACCTCGTTCGGACGAATGATCAGAGGCCATCGCTTAGACCACTGCGCCACCGGGGCGGCCATCACGAGATTAACAACATTAAAGATATTGCAGGAAGACATGGATACAATGAATCTATCGTAAACAGTGTACTTGGTACAATAAAAAGAGCCTGACAAACCCCTCTATCCCGGGACAACAATAAAAACAGGTTCATTGGGTCACTTGATTATAACGCCTGAATCATACCAGTTGTGAAAAATATTTGTAAAAGAAACTATATTGATTTTGGTGTTAAAACAGAAAATATACTATCCATGATAAAAAAAAAAAGACATATCCCATCGAAATGTCAAAGAAATTTGGTATATATAAAATTCCTTTGAAAGCAGAGTCATCTACAGCAGCCGATAAGGTGTACATAGGATCGACCTCCCGTTCCCTTGAAACTAGAATTAGGGTACATCGATGTAATGTTAGAACTGGATCAGAGGCAACAGCCCTCTCACGATTATCGAATGGAGGTGAATATTTCCCCAACTGGAACGAGGCCTCAATCTTAGTCACACCGTTTAAAAAATCATCCTTGCTATTTACAGAAAGCCTCATCATACATAGCCTAGGACATTTATGCTGCAATGACTCCACACCTCTATATATACCAAAAGCTTGGAAATGCTTATTGGATAAAACTGAAAATTATAAGACAAATAACTCACCACCAAATGTATAAAATCAACGAACAAAAATAATGACTTTGGTCCATGACAAATACCCAGAACATTGTTTCCTCCACACTTTACGCTTTTACGTCACAGTGTTTGAACTCCAATGCTTATATACATGAGCTTCGAACTACGTTCCCACAGTGTACTAATATCTGATGATGGACCCATAGTGGGTCTGAAAGTACTCATGGTTTTTAAGGCATTTTCTAACCTGTATATATATTAAATGTTTTTAATTCGTGATGCAATTTTAATTTGTGTTCATCGTGCGCAGACGGCAGAATAATCCTATGTGTAACTCATAGCACAAAATTCTTGGTGTTAAAAATTTTTTAAGTGGCATTTCCAGTCATATTACCTTAAAGACATATGCAGGTAGTCCCACTCATGCATGTACAAAAAGCATAGCATTCAATAAGTACTATGTTAGATAAAGCTATAGCCAGGAAGTTTTGTTTTTTTACCCCAAGAAAATTTATTGTAAGAGATAATGGCAGAGCCACAAACACATTCTGTTCCTTTATTTGTATCTTTAATTTCTGTAAGATATGAAAAGCAATATGGATATAAAAAAATGCTAATGACAAATCCACGACACCTGGACATAAGCACATCAGACAAAAAATTAGTCACACCTGGCAGAACTTACCTTAACGGGTAATGGGCGCCTCTTGCCTTGATAACAGCATGAATCCAGTGTGGTAGAGACTCCACGAGTTTGTGGATGTATTGAATACCAATTTGCAGTTACTCAAGCGTCAATTGGTCTCGAAGTTCTGCCAGAGTATGTGGATGTCTATTACGGCATTTCACCTGCTGTTCCAAATGATCCCACGGATTTTCAAAAGGATTTAAATCTAGGGATCTGATGGCCAGTCGAGGCAAGACTGTTGCTGATTGTTTGTCGTGCCACTCAGACACAGTTTTAGCTCTGTGCACATGGCAATTGTCGTCTTGGAAGACAGGAGTGGCAATGTGATGCTGCTCCTGGAGATGTAGGTCAAAGGGTAACACTTCATCATTCAGAATGCAGAGATATGCATGCTGGTTCAAATTTGTCACTGCAATGAGAGGACCCATTTTGTGGTACAAAAAACATCCCCAAAACACCACAGAACCTCCTCCAGCTTGAACAACACCTTCAAAACAACCAGAATTAAAGGCTTCATTGGACCTGCACTGCACTTGTTGCCTCCAATCAGTGGAGTACAAACACAAAAACAAGACTCATCAGATTAAATTACTAGTTTTTAATCCTCCACAGTCAAGTTTCGGTGCCTCTGAGCCCATTGATAATGTGCGACTTTGTGACTTGCTGTTAAAAGAGGCCTCCTTCTGTGGTACTCTGCTCCAGATGTCCATTGCATGCAGTTCTCATCGTAATGTCCTTTCGGGAATCGGTTGGAGTGGACTTTCTTTCACTCACTGTTCGGAGCAATTGTTGCCTGGTTTGAAACCGATTTGCAGTTACTAGGCGTGAAACATGGTTTCAACCACAGTTACGTCGCTGATTTTTGGTCGACTGTGAACTACACCACTGTTTGTAGACCTGCTGGACAGTATGCTTTGACACACCAACAAATTGGGTGACTTTATTCACTTTGTGTTCGTGGGCAGGGCCAAACACGATGGCTCCTTTATGCCACTCAGTAACATCTGTCTTACGACCTATATTGCAGATTAAATTCAACAGACACGTTGCTCTTCACCACTGCAAGAGACAGAAATGATCCTGTAGACCACATCAGTGCCATTTATCTCCAACCAATGCTATCACGGCACCCTTTGTGTAACTGGTAACTTCCTACTTTTAGGGTGACTAATTTTTTTGTCTGGTGTACTTATTTCCACAGTAACAACTTACCAGTCAGCAAAGGTATACAACAATTGAGTGAAATACCACACAACAGAACAGCAAGTCACAACACAAGCAGAGCAAACAAGCAGTAGCTGCATGAACAGCCACCAAAATTCTAGGAAAAACAAGTAGCTAAACAGAAAGCAGATGGAGCATAAAGGCTGAAAACAATCCGAACTCTGCAAAAATGAAAAAAAAAAGGCAAGAAGCAAATATGCAGCTGATTCAGGTTGATTTAATTTCACCAACTGACAGAATGTCTATAGGGATGCAAACAAACAAAAATAATTTGACATGACTGTCATTAACCTTGAGAAAGAATGCACATGCCACCATGAGACTACACACAGGAGATCAATCCACATTCCACAGTGATTCATAGTGGTATAAACTATAACAATGTCAAAAGAACCAAAACAAAAATGTGTGTGCAAATGTAGCTCACGCACCCACATAAAAGCCAGACCTTCAGTGACTTCTTTGATCAGTGCAAAAATGATAATTTGCTCATTATGATCACCAAGTTAAAAAGTATTAAACATGACACACTGGCAATGAGGCTGCAAAACATCACATAGAAACAAGTCATGAGCCAGCCAAAAAGCATAGCTCATAGTGTACCTCATTGTGTCAAGAGTATATATACTGCACATATAATCACTCACTTTCAAGTGCTTTTACATTATATTGATGTTGTGCAAGATCAAGAACACCCATCATTGGAAGATCTGCAAACCTTAGATAAAGGATTAAAAAAATTCCTGAAATTCACAAGCCACTTCACGAGATTTCTTTCATGAATTAATGAAGAATATTTCTAATAGCTACAACCTTTTCTGTGAAATGACAGAAAATATGAAATTCAGATTTTTCATATGCTAGGAAAATTCTGAATTTTCAGAAACCTTTTACAATTCCTTTCGTATATTAACGGAAAATCTCTGTTCTCTCTCTCTCTCTTTTTTATTTTTTTTATCCACATGACGAAAATTTTCCAGTAACGGGAGTGATTGGAGAAATACTTAAGGTTTGGATTAAACAATTAAATTTCAGTTGTCTGTCAAAGGATCTGGTTTTGAAGTAAGATCGGATATTGTGGATAGCATATTACATGAATTTTAGTTATTGTGGCACATGATATTTCTTCTTGTCTCCCTCATTTTGTGCACCAGTTAATATATATTGTGTTACCGTAAGAAACCTGGTACTTAAGCTATTGCACAGGTGATTGTAGGATGTCTATGAATCATTCTGCAGAGTCCTTAAGA
The DNA here is from genome assembly GCA_039090855.1 of Macrothele yani. Taxonomy (NCBI): domain Eukaryota; kingdom Metazoa; phylum Arthropoda; class Arachnida; order Araneae; family Macrothelidae; genus Macrothele; species Macrothele yani. The sequence goes on along the minus strand of CM077011.1, from coordinate 9,648,289 downwards.
AAAATGCTATTATAGCTATCAAGAGTAAATTTCATATTTAGAAGTTTTGTGAAATAATACTATACAACAATACATTTCAGCTTTTCTTAAAGATAATTGAAGTCACTGTCAGCTTAAAAAGATTGCAAGTTCCAAAGCATTCTGTTGCTTCTAAAAATCACACACACGCACATACACACAAAAATATTCACGATAAGTCCTCCTATGGGAAAAATAAAATTACAAATATGTTCAAAAAAACAATAAGCCCCAACAGAAAATAAAATGACTAAATCACTCACATTAATAATTTAAAAAAAAAAAAAAAAAATCCTAATCACACCATTACAGTATAACCTTAAGCATGAGTGCTTTTCCAGAGTCTTTCTGGCTCAGTGGCTAGTTAAGGCACTCAGTTTCTGCCGAGTCAACCCAAACAACATCGGCTCAAGTCCCATTGGTACAAGAGAATTCTTCGGTGTAAGAGCTGAAAAATTCAGTGTATTCAATTTTACAAAATTTCTGTATAAATACGGAAAACCTTGAAATGGACTTGGATTTTTCTGAAATAAACAGGAACTTTTAAAAACGAAAACTTCGTTAAAAGACTGACATCTATTGGCAACTTTGCTGCAAGTTATTTTCAGAATTTTTTTGTGAATTCACACCATTGTTTTTTACAGCATACAAACTATAGACTCATTTCTTTATTCCTATGTGACTTTCTGAAGTTACAGTAGCTGCCGGTTATATCACGCCCCTTTATACAGGCACGAAAGTGGGCAGTGATAGGAAAAGCTGAATTTCCACACCGAGGGGGAGGGTAACAAATTGTTGAATCTTGCATTTCACTCTCTAATGTATACAACCATGACATTTAGGTATTGGTCACATGCCTGAAAACTAAATATATTTAATGTATGTATTTTGTTTCAAGAAAATTAAATATATAGTACAATATAATGTAAAAAGAAATTGATTTTATTATGTGTAACAAAAAATTCGTCATAGAAGACTGCAGTGTGCTAAACAAGTTCAACACAGGTAGTGACCATAGATTGGTGAGATGTAAGATGCACCTCAACACTAAACTTGAACGTGGCAAGCTCATAAGACAAACAAAATCTATTGACATAACCAACCTTAAAAAACACCATAATACCTTCAAGTTAGAACTGAAGAACAGGTTCTCTGCTTTAGAAGGCCTAACATCGGAAGAAGTGGACATCTCTGAAGTTAACAGAAAAGTAACCAAAGCTCTTATGGAAACAGCAACAAAATTAGCTGGGTCTAAGAACAAGTTGCATGTGAACAAATTATCAGGAAAAAACCAAAATGTTGATGCAAAAAAGAAGAGAGATGAGGACAACTAAAGAAGATGTGACTTCCAAAGTGGAATATATAGAGCTATGCAAGACAGTAAGAAAAAGTATCACTGAAGACGTAAGGAAATTCAACTGTGAACTAGTGAGGAAAGCAATTGAAAACAACCAAAGCCTAAAGATAGCAAAGGGACATCTCAGTAAGGGAAGAAAACAGATTATGGCACTGAGAAAAGAAGATGGTTCTGTAACAAGAAATAGAGGCGAAATTTTGACAAGAGTGAAAGATTTCTACTCCAAATTATATGAAAGGGATGATATATGCACTCCAGACATCATGAAAGATACCAGTACCAGAGTTCCTCCAGTCCTTCCAGCAGAAGTTGCACATGCAATCAAGAACATGAAGCGAGGAAAAGCTCCAGGAGAAGATGGAATTACTGTAGACATCATACAAGAAGCAAGTGGAGAAATCGAAACAGTACTCGCCCAAATTTTCACTCGATGCCTTAATGAAGGAAAGATTCCTGAGGATTGGAACACCGCTACAATGATCCTGCTACATAAGAAAGGTGACATTGAGGATCTCGGAAACTACAGACCTATCAGCCTCCTATCAGTAGTTTATAAAATCTTCACTAAAGTTCTTTCACACCGCTTGAAGGTAGCACTAGACATGGCTCAACCGAGAGAACAAGCTGGATTCAGGAGTGGCTACAGCACAATAGATCATATCCACGTGCTGAGAGAACTAATTGAAAGAGCGAGGGAATATGAACTTCCATTGTGCATGGCTTTTATCGATTATGAAAAAGCCTTTGATTCGGTGAAACCATCAGCAGTTACAATGGCTCTGAAAACCTGCGGTATTGAAGATGCATACATTAATATTATTAATAACATCTATGAAAATGCAAGTGCAAAGATTAGGCTGTTTGAAAATACAACACACGTAAAAATTGGAAAGGGAGTGAGACAAGGTGACACCATATCTCCGAAGCTATTTAATGCCACATTGGAGGGTGTTTTTCAGTCGCTGAGCTGGGAAAACAAAGGGATAAAGATTAATGGAGATTATCTAACCCACCTTCGTTTTGCTGATGACGTAGTCATTTTTGCAACTACCCCATCAGAGCTGCAGAGTATGATCCAGGAACTTGCTGACAAGAGTAAAGAAGTGGGATTAAAAATGAACTTTCAGAAGACAAAAGTGATGTTCAATGCTTTTACAAGAAATGAAGATTTATCGATTGATGGAGAAAAGCTGGAGATAACAGACACGTACGTTTATCTTGGACAGCAGATATCAAGTGAGGGTCACATTGATGAAGAAATTAATCGGCGTACAAAACTTGCCTGGAGAGCTTTTGGAAGAAACAGCATAATTTTCAAGAGCAATATGCCATTATGTCTTAAAAGAAAAGTGTTTGATCAATGCATCCTTCCAGTGCTTACGTATGGTGCAGAGACGTGGACCTTAACTAAAAGAGACATACAAAGGCTGCAGACAACTCAAAGTAGCATGGAGAGGTGCATGCTTGGTGTAACCAGGAGAGATAAGAAGAGGAACTCGTGGATCCGAAAAATGACAAGAGTGGAAGACATCATGATCAGAGTTAAATCCCTGAAATGGCAATGGGCTGGACATACTGCCAGAAGGACAGATCATCGATGGACAGCCGAAATTTTAGATTGGATTCCAAGGGACAGGAAAAGACCCAGAAGAAGACCACATAGGAGATGGGTGGATGAAATTCGAAAGTATGCAGGGGTGACATGGAGGAGACTGGCACAAGACAGACCGTTGTGGAGGAAACTTGGGGAGACCTTCGTCCAGCAGTGGATTGATAATGGTTGACGATGATGATGATGATGATGATAATGTAAAAGGGAAAATTGCTGATGAGGTCATATGTCTTTAATCAAATGAGGAAGTTAATCAAATGTCTTTATAAAATAACAATGTTGAATGGAAATGAAATCTTGAAGGTTTGAAAAACTTCAGATATGTTTGTTGATGAGTAATAAAAGTTTGTTGAAGAATAAATGTTCATTCTTGATTTGACACAAAATTATTAATGAAGAAATATGATAAATGCTTATGCAAACAGACATTTTGTAGATATATAAGTCATTCACAACTAATGAAATTTCATTTTCTTAAGTTGTTTGTGTCTAACAATTTGTTCTAACTTTCTTTTATGATTTAGCTGGCTAGAGCTCTGTTTTTCTCTTGAACCAATTCATTTGATTTAAATTTGCTGCGTTAAGTTATTAGAGATATTTAGCTCCTTTCATCTTCTTTATATCTTGTAATTATTTCTTATATTCTGAATATGATGATTTCATATTTTGGCATAAATCTCTATTTACAGGGTCATGCAAATAATCATTTTTCTTAAAAAATTCCAAGGCTGACTTAGTTAGTTGATTTTAGTGGCGCAAGGGCCAGGTTTGGCTAAAGAGCGCCAGACACAGAGAGCTATCAGTTAAAGATTTTTAAAAGTGGGGTGAAATGATTAATAGCAGACAGACTTGGTAAAGGTAAGAAAAGAGAATGATGAAAGCTGTGAGGACTAGTTAGTTAATTAGGTTTATATATATATATACACATTATATATATATATATATATATATATATATATATATATATATATATGTGTGGAGAAATTGAAACAGTACTCGCCCAAATTTTCACTGATGCCTTAATGAAGGGAAGATTCCTGAGGATTGGAACAATGCTACAATGATCCTGCTACATAAAAAAGGTGACATTGAGGACCTCAGGAACTACAGACCTATCGGCCTCCTATCAGTGGGTTATAAAGCCTTCACTAAAGTTCTTTCACACCGCTTGAAGGTAACACTGGACATGGCTCAACCGAGAGAACAAGCTGGATTCAGGAGTGGCTACAGCACAATAGATCATATCCACGTACTGAGAGAACTAATTGAAAGAGCGAGGGAATATGAACTTCCATTGTGCATGGCTTTTATCGATTATGAAAAAGCCTTTGATTCGGTGAAACCATCAGCAGTTACCACGGCTCTGAAATCCTGCGGTATTGAAGATGCATACATTAATATTATTAATAACATCTATGAAAATGCAAGTGCAAAGATTCGGCTGTTTGAAAATACAACACACATAAAAATTGGAAAGGGAGTGAGACAAGGTGACACCATATCTCCGAAGCTCTTTAATGCCACATTGGAAAATGTCTTTCAATCACTGAACTGGGAAAACAAAGGGATAAAGATTAATGGAGATTATCTAACCCACCTTCGCTTTGCTGATGACATAGTCATTTTTGCAACTACCCCATCAGAGCTGCAGAGTATGATCCAGGAACTTGCTGACAAGAGTAAAGAAGTGGGATTAAAAATGAACTTTCAGAAGACAAAAGTGATGTTCAATGCTTTTACAAGAAATGAAGATTTATCGATTGATGGAGAAAAACTGGAGATAACAGACACGTATGTTTATCTTGGACAGCAGATATCAAGTGAGGGTCACATTGATGAAGAAATTAATCGGCGTACAAAACTTGCCTGGAGAGCTTTTGGAAGAAACAGCATAATTTTCAAGAGCAATATGCCATTATGTCTTAAAAGAAAAGTGTTTGATCAATGCATCCTTCCAATGCTTACGTATGGTGCAGAGACGTGGACCTTAACTAAAAGAGACATACAAAGGCTGCAGACAACTCAAAGTAGCATGGAGAGGTGCATGCTTGGTATAACCAGGAGAGATAAGAAGAGGAACTCGTGGATCCGAAAAATGACGAGTGGAAGACATCATGATCAGAGTTAAATCCCTGAAATGGCAATGGGCTGGACATACTGCCAGAAGGACAGACCATAGATGGACAGCCGAAATTTTAGATTGGATTCCAAGGGACAGGAAAAGACCCAGAAAAGACCACATGGGAGATGGGTGGATGAAATTCGTAAATATGCGGGAGTGACATGGAGGAGACTGGCACAAGACAGACCGTTGTGGAGGAAACTTGGGGAGACCTTCGTCCAGCAGTGGATTGATAATGGTTGACAATGATGATGATGATGATGATGATGATATATATATATATATATACACATTATATATACACATTATATATATATATATCATCATCATCATTGTCAACCATTATCAATCCACTGCTGGACGAAGGTCTCCCCAAGTTTCCTCCACAACGGTCTGTCTTGTGCCAGTCTCCTCCATGTCACCCCTGCATACTTTCGAATTTCATCCACCCATCTCCCATGTGGTCTTCTTCTGGGTCTTTTCCTGTCCCTTGGAATCCAATCTAAAATTCTCGGCTGTCCATCGATGATCTGTCCTTCTGGCAGTATGTCCAGCCCATTGCCATTTCAGGGATTTTACTCTGATCATGATGTCTTCCACTCTCGTCATTTTTCGGATCCACGAGTTCCTCTTCTTATCTCTCCTGGTTACACCAAGCATGCACCTCTCCATGCTTCTTTGAGTTGTCTGCAGCCTTTGTATGTCTCTTTTAGTTAAGGTCCACGTCTCTGCACCATATGTAAGCACTGGAAGGATGCATTGATCAAACACTTTTCTTTTAAGACATAATGGCATATTGCTCTTGAAAATCATGCTGTTTCTTCCAAAAGCTCTCCAGGCAAGTTTTGTACGCCGATTAATTTCTTCATCAATGTGACCCTCACTTGATATCTGCTGTCCAAGATAAACGTACGTGTCTGTTATCTCCAGCTTTTCTCCATCAATCGATAAATCTTCATTTCTTGTAAAAGCATTGAACATCACTTTTGTCTTCTGAAAGTTCATTTTTAATCCCACTTTTTTACTCTTGTCAGCAAGTTCCTGGATCATACTCTGCAGCTCTGATGGAGTAGTTGCAAAAATGACTACGTCATCAGCAAAACGAAGGTGGGTTAGATAATCTCCATTAATCTTTATCCCCTTGTTTTCCCAGCTCAGCGACTGAAAAACACCCTCCAATGTGGCATTAAAGAGCTTCGGGATATGGTGTCACCTTGTCTCACTCCCTTTCCAATTTTTGCGTGTGTTGTATTTTCAAACAGCCTAATCTTTGCACTTGCATTTTCATAGATGTTATTAATAATATTAATGTATGCATCTTCAATACCGCAGGATTTCAGAGCCATTGTAACTGCTGATGGTTTCACCGAATCAAAGGCTTTTTCATAATCGATAAAAGCCATGCACAATGGAAGTTCATATTCCCTCGCTCTTTCAATTAGTTCTCTCAGCACGTGGATATGATCTATTGTGCTGTAGCCACTCCTGAATCCAGCTTGTTCTCTCGGTTGAGCCATGTCCAGTGTTACCTTCAAGCGGTGTGAAAGAACTTTAGTGAAGATTTTATAAACTACTGATAGGAGGCTGATAGGTCTGTAGTTTCCGAGATCCTCAATGTCACCTTTCTTATGTAGCAGGATCATTGTAGCGGTGTTCCAATCCTCAGGAATCTTTCCTTCATTAAGGCATCGAGTGAAAATTTGGGCGAGTACTGTTTCGATTTCTCCACTTGCTTCTTGTATGATGTCTACAGTAATTCCATCTTCTCCTGGAGCTTTTCCTCGCTTCATGTTCTTGATTGCATGTGCAACTTCTGCTGGAAGGACTGGAGGAACTCTGGTACTGGTATTTTTCATGATGTCTGGAGTGCATATATCATCCCTTTCATATAATTTGGAGTAGAAATCTTTCACTCTTGTCAAAATTTCGCCTCTATTTCTTGTTACAGAACCATCTTCTTTTCTCAGTGCCATAATCTGTTTTCTTCCCTTATTGAGATGTCCCTTTGCTATCTTTAGGCTTTGGTTGTTTTCAATTGCTTTCCTCACTAGTTCACAGTTGAATTTCCTTACGTCTTCAGTGATACTTTTTCGTACTGTCTTGCATAGCTCTATATATTCCACTTTGGAAGTCACATCTTCTTTAGTTGTCCTCATCTCTCTTCTTTTTTGCATCAACATTTTGGTTTTTCCTGATAATTTGTTCACATGCAACTTGTTCTTAGACCCAGCTAATTTTGTTGCTGTTTCCATAAGAGCTTTGGTTACTTTTCTGTTAACTTCAGAGATGTCCACTTCTTCCGATGTTAGGCCTTCTAAAGCAGAGAACCTGTTCTTCAGTTCTAACTTGAAGGTATTGTGGTGTTTTTTAAGGTTGGTTATGTCAATACGTTTTGTTTGTCTTATGAGCTTGCTACGTTCGAGTTTAGTGTTGAGGTGCATCTTACATCTCACCAATCTATGGTCACTACCTGTGTTGAACTTGTTTAGCACACTGCAGTCTTCTTTGACGAATTTTTTGTTACACATAATAAAATCAATTTCACTTGTCGTCCCATTTGGATGTCTCCATGTCCATTTTCTGTGTGGCTTTTTCTTGAAGAAGGAGTTCAAGATGAAAAACCCTTCTGCCTCTGCAAACTCAACGAGAGTATTTCCACGCTGGTTTCTGTTGCCGTGACCGAATTTACCTACTGAAGTTTCATTCTGTTGCCGTTGCCCTATTTTTGCATTGAAATCTCCCATAATTATTTTCAAGTGCTGCTTACCTTTATTATTTAGATGACAAATTTCCTCATAAAATTCTTCAATTTCTTCTTCAGGATGACTTGTGGTGGGTGCATAAGTTTGAATAATCTGAGCCTGGTATCTTTTCGAGAGTTGGATAACAAGTCGTGCAGCTCTGTCAGAGGAACTTTCAACTTCTACAACTTTATCCTTTAGTTTCTTGTTTATTATAAATCCAACACCACTAGTTCTGCCAGTATCTGTCCCACGATAGTAGAAGAGATGTCCACTTTTCAGTTCGATGAGATCTTCTCCTTTTCTCCTTACCTCACTTAGCCCCACGATGTCCCACTTGATCCTTTGTAATTCCTCTTCCAATTCAAGAAGCCTTGAATCAGAAGATAGGGAGCGTCCATTGTAAGTAGCCAAGGTCAGCATCAGATGGCAGCCTAGTCCGGTCCTCCGGGGATTCTTAGCACCCTCTGCCTTCATGTCGCACTGGCCGCTGCCTTGGCCAGGTACATTCCAGCTGCCGGAGACTGAGGGCCAAGATTTAAGTTGTGGAATCATTTTGGAGGGGTTTGGCCATAACTCACCACGCTGGCCAAGCGGGTTGGTGAGTGATATATATACACATTATATATATATATATATATAATGTGTGTATATATATATGTACTATGAAATTCGAAAGTATGCGGGAGTGACATGGAGGAGACTGGCTCAAGACAGACCGTTGTGGAGGAAACTTGGGGAGACCTTCGTCCAGCAGTGGATTGATAATGGTTGACAATGATGATGATGATGATATACATTATATATATATATATATATATATATATATATATATATATACACACATATTTTTATTATTCATTTATTTTTACTATTATTATTATCATCGTTTTTTTTTAAAATAAGTTTTAAAACGTTAATCTGTTTTAAAAAGGAAAATACTGCGAGAGTGTCGCAGTGGTCGCCCAAAAGCTTTTGAAGCGCAGCTGCGCCCTCGTCCAGCAGAGGAGACTGAAAATAGTGAAACCGATGATTAAGAAAACGAACACAACTGCACAAAACATGAGAGACGGTGAGTAAACAGTCGCATGTCTCACACACCGGGGCAGTGTCGCCACAGAGCAGAATTGCTATGCGTGAAGCGAAAATGCCCAATGCGGAGACGCGCAAGAACAACTTCTTCCCTACGGTTCCGGCGACACGATGATTTCCAAACTCCAAGGAAAGGTTTTACACGGTGCAGTTTATTCTCCACCAGTTGGTCCCACAGACCCTGCCACGTTCACCTGATATGATCGTGAACAAGAAAGCGAAAATCACGGTGAAAAGGTTGACTTATCTTGATTGAGTAGCTTATATATTTCATTGTTTAAACAGATGAAAATGTTTCAATTTTCATGTTGCTGGATTCTTTATCAAGTACATCCCCCATCATAATAAAAAGAATTTTCCACTTGAGAGCCAGGAAAACAACTTATTAATGCCTTCATTATTTTTGAGAGGGCACTGAATTTGTTTAACTTAAAAGTGCATGTTTTGGGATTCACTGAAATTTATTTATGTAAATATTAAACTGGAGCACATCACTGCATCCAAAGTATAAAATTACTGACATTTAACAACAACACAGGGTAGAGAGAATTTCGCGCGAGCGGGATTCACGATTGCCAGTGAAATCTTTGCTCCTTCCGACTTCGGACATTTTTTCTTCCGCTTTTCACGCTAAAATACAAATATTTATGCATTCAAATGAAATTTAATAATACTGGGCAGAAGAAACATCGCGAGAAAAATAAATTAGGATTACGGGGGAAAATCTTCACTACGTTTAACTTCCGTTTTCGAAAGTTTAGACAGATGAAATACCGTTCACCCAAACAGCTTCTTTTCAGTTTTGCACGAATTCTCAAGAATGACCCAAATGATGACAGAAAAAGCAAAAGCGGAATTCCGCGAATCCACGAAATAATATCATGTATGAGTAAAAAGTGACTAAGAAATAGAAAAACACGAATTTTATGGAAAATGAAAAATCGATACTGCGTTGCTCACTCTGCCCTGAAACAATTTTACGGGACACGGAAAGGGCGCGGATTCCTTCACGTACGGATTAAATACATAAATTCAGGTTAAAAACATCTATAGTGGAAGCCACAGCTGTTCTCAAATTTACATGCATACAAATATAATATTTACAAGGTTGCTTACCTCTTAACATTTCACCACACGTTCCGTTAAAACAGGTAAGCAACCTTGAAAATATTGGATTAAATACCGATCTAGAAATTTAATTTCATTTAATAAAAGGGAATAGGGCAAAAACGATTGCTCTCTATTAATTAGTTTTGAAGAAGTATGTATTAGAAATAGGGTAACATGCGTTTCATTAGAAAAATTTCTTAAAAAAAAAAAAGTTTTTTTTTTCACTATTACCGAAAGTATTAAAAACGAGGAATATCACAAGAAAACATCAAAAATAAACATATAATCAGGCAGAGAGAGAGAGAGAGAGAGAGAGAGAGAGAGAGAGAGAGAGAGAGAGAGAGAGAGAGAAACAAGGGGGGATGGGGGGGGGGACTTGGTCGAAAAAATTTAATATGAGGAAACTGAAAATGACGTGACATTCTCAACACCCAAGAAACATTCCCGAAATTATTTAACAAGTGTTAGAATCTTGAAAACACAAAAATAAACTTTACACAGATGTTTAATAACGTTATTTCACTGAGATTTTCCATTTCCGTTGCGTACTCGACGTTTTCCGTCGTTTGTAGCGAACCGCCGATTTCCATAGCATACTCTACGCTTTCCGTCGTCTGTAGCGGGCCGACAATTTCCATAGTACTCGATGTTTCTCGTCGATGATTTCCATAGTAACTACGTAAAATTCCTGGTACTTGGAGTCACTGAATCATTCTTCCCACTGCATGGACTTGCTCAGCGTCAAGCGGAAGATTGCGCAGAGAATTTACTGTACCGAAGTCCTGATGATGACGACAGGGCACAGAGGTTCTGGCACCCAATGGCGAAAACCTGCCTTTTGTAGCAAGATGGCGCAAGACATTTTCGTTTTGGCACACTTTGGCACAGAATTTCCATCCCTGGAAGAATGACGTCATTCCCAGCTGTAACCATTCCGTTGCTCGAAGTCGAAGCCATTACGATTTTGCTTTCCGCAAGAGGGAAGCATACCCCCCCCCCACACACACACACACACAAAATTTTTATTGCATTTTTGTAATATCGGTAACACCCAAAATGGAACAGAAAAAAGCGGATTTCCGCGTTTTCCCAGAAGTCTATTATGCCTGTTTATATCGTGCATTTGGATATATCGCGCTTTTTTCACGTCTCCCAAGTTCCGAAGTGACGAGAAGCAGTCAACATTAAATTCCTATCCCCTCCCCTTCTAGACGGAAAAAAAAAAAAAAGAGGTCCAGAAAGTTTCTTATCTGTGGCATTGAGTTTCTCATTGGAGACCTGTGAATTGTGTAATAGATCAGAAAAACAAGATTCACGTGGGGAAGTCATAAAGCTACATTTCTTTCTTTTCCCCTCTGCCCCAAGGAACTGACTAAGCGATGGCTAAATGACCTTGGATCTCCCTCTTCAAAGAATTTTCCCAAGTTTATGGCCATCTGAGATGCCAGAAATTTCTGTGGGTGCACTTGTCAAGAGATTTTGACAACATAACCCAAAACTGAGGAGTCTGGGCACCATACTTCCGTACTTTCTTTCGATTAAATCGGGAATTCAGCATTTTACTGTGTTTCTAAATTCTATTTTGATTAAACATACACTGTACATTCTTGATCTTAAAGACTACAGTCTTGTGACGATTATATATATTAAGATAATACAACGTAGTTTGTCACAAATATATATATTTTTTTATGTCGACCATGGTTTCGCTGGGTATTGACCTAGCTTCATCAGGACGAATGTCACGTAAATAATAAGTGGCATTTACGTGCCATTCATCTTGATGAAGCTACGTCAATATCCAGCAAAACCATGGTCGACTTGAAAATAAATATTTGTGACAAATTACGTTGTATTATCTTAATATATATACTATACATACGTATTTTGTTCTTGGGAACTTGATTTAAAAACTGTATATATTTTTTTCCCTACGTATGCTATGTGTACTGTAGTACATATCCTCGGTTATATCGCGTCGCCAGATATATCACACATTCTTCTTGTCTCCAGACGAGACAATATATAATCGGGGGGCTACTGTATATAGCAATATAAAACTCAACGTTTAGCCACAATGAATTTATTATTTATTTGGTTGGCTGTAGTTCTGTTGTGCTATGTCCCAGCTTCGTCAAGAAAATGGCACATACATATTCAAATCACTATGAAATATATATAAAAATTCTTTACAACTTATCAACTATATGAAATCCACTCCATCTGTATCAAGCCTGTGGAAGCAATTTACAAAAATCTGACTCTCAATATATTATGATGTCACTGCGATTTGAATATTTACAAAGGTTGGCCAATAAGTAATGTACAATCGCCTGTAACTCCCCAGTTTCCAAAGGTTGAATCATGAAAGTTGGTGGGTAGGACCTTCATTCTATGAGCTTTCAAATGATCATTAACAGTTGTTTCTTCTCTTTGCAGGTGAAGTGTAATGGATGGTGAAATGGACACCCTACTAAGTCAACGGTCAGTAATAAAGTTTCTCTACAAATCTGGGTACAGCTCAGCCACATCGATCCACAGGCAATTGTTGCCAGTGTATGGTGAGACAATGGATCGCAGTAATGTGCAGTGATGGTTGCAAAGGTTCCAGAGAGGTGATTTTAGCATTCAGGATAAACCACGATGTGGCAGACCGACCACTGTGATAACCACTGCAACCAAGGAAGCCATTGAGAAGCTGATTCAGGATAACAGATGCATCACCACTTCCCAACTAATGGACTGCCTTGGCATGTCAAAGGAAAGTGTTTTAACAGTGGTAAAATACTTAGGATACTGGAAAATCTGTGCTCGTTGGGTACCATGGCTCTTCACAAAAGAGATGAAGAGAATTCGAAAAGAGGTGTGCGATGATCTGCTTGAACATTTCGCTGGTGAGTTTTCACAATGTTTTCATGGTGTGATAACAGGTGATGAAACATGGCTGTTTCATTATGACCCACAGAGCAAACGTCAGTCAATGGAGTGGAAGCATGTGGGATCACCGCGGAAGAAGCCATGATTTTCAAAGTCATCAAACAAATTGATGGCCACATTTTTTTTGGGATCGTCAGGGCGTCATCTTCATCGACTTACTGGAAAGTGGTACTACCCTTACCAAAGAGTGTTATTGTTCATCCTTGGAGAAGCTCAGGTGTGCCATCAGAACTAAGAGACTACCCTTGCAAGCCGAGGACACCAAACTGCATCACGATAACGCGAGACTGCACACTGCACAGATGACAGTGCAGAAAGTGACTCAACTGGGCTGGACTGGACGCTGGTGCCACAACCACCGCACAGCCCAAACTTGGCACCATCTGATTTTTATCTGCTTGGTGGTCTGAAGGCACATCTACATGTGAAAGCATTTCAGAGTGACACAGAACTCATTGTGTGAGTCAGAAAGTGGTGTGATGACCAACCACCGGAGTTTTACCAACATGCGTTCTTGTCATGGAAACAACGTTGGCTGCAATGTAGTGAAGCCAATGGATTCTACATCGAGTGACATCGCTAAAGTCAAAGGTCCAAGGTTACTACCCACCAACTTTCATGATTCAACCTTTGAAAACTGGGGAGTTGCAGGCGATTGTGCGTTACTTATTGACCGACCGTTGTATGTGCCATTCATTCCAATGAAGTTGGGCCATAGCACAACAAAATGTTATTACTAAACACTGATTTCTTTATTCCTTAGATCAAGTACTTTATGAGAAACAAACATTTTGCCAACTCAGACAATTCCTAACAGTTAACGAATGCCTAATGACACAGCCCATTACAAGAGGCAGCTACATGAACAGCAAACATGCTATAAAACCTGTTTCTTACCATATTTCAGATTCTATTCAGCTGACATTAAGTATATAATTAGAAATCCTGGGGAAAATGTGACAGCTACTCAAAAGTAATGCACTTTTCTTGTCTCAGTATACATATACAAGAGTTAGACAATAATGTGAACACCAAGCTCACAGACATGACTTTTAATGCAGCTGCATAAAGGTATCCACCACTTTTGGTTGTAATAGCTTTGTTTAGAACCTCAAGGTTCTGTTTAATGCCCTTAGTGTCATGTTGCAAAATTTCTTTTAGGGCGATGAAGAAATGAGAAACCTAACAGGCTTCGAAAAGAGGGATAACAGTTGGTGCACCTTCATGACAACAGCTGCAGGGTAGTGGCGGTATTGAGAGCTACTGCGTCTGGTGTAATGACAGCATACCGTGTTCATGGCAAAACCTCATCTGCGAAACACAAGAACAGCCGGAAAACGACCCTGACTGATAGAGACAGGAGAGCACTAAAGAGGATTGTTACTTGTAATAAGACCACAGTGATGAAAATTAGTGTGAAGCTCAATCTGCATCTCCAGACCCAAGAATCAATGAAAACAGTGCACAGGGAACTGCATAAACAAGATATTCATGGCAGAGCTGCCACCACAAAACCTCTGGTGACCCGGGTGAATGCACAATGGCGACAGCAAAGGTGCTACGAGCATATAAACATGAACTGTGTGTGATTCATCCAACCACAGTACATGTGTGTACTGTGGTTGGATGAATCAACATTCACACTATTCCTCACTGCAGGACGTGTTTACATGTGGAGAACACAGTCAGAGGCATAAAGCCCAGACTGTCTGCTCCCAACACTGCAGCATGATGGTAGTTCTGTCATGCTCTGGGTGCTCATATCATAGTTTACAACAGGTCCCCTGATCACCTTTAAAGAATGAATGACTGGCAGGGCGTATGAAACCATTTTGGCCGACCAAGTCCATCCAATGGCTACTTGTTTCCTGCAGGGGATGCCATATATCACTATGATAATGCCCTAATTCACAGAGTTCAGAATGTTCAATCATGGTTCGAGGAACATGAGGACGAACTTTCACACCTTCCTTGACCTCCACAATCACCAGATTTAAACATCATCAAGCTATTGTGGTCTGTGTTGGAAAACAGAGTAAGATCCTGTTATACTCCTTGTGCACCTCTCAAGGACCTGGAGCAGCTTCTGATGAAGAATGGTGTAGCATTCCACTAACCACCATCCAGGATTTGTACGTGTCCATTCCAAGAAGGATTCAGGCAGTTTTGAATGCCAAAGGTGGTCCCACACCCTATTAGGTACGTAAAACCTTCTTTTCCTAGATATTCACATTATTCTGCCCCAATATATTCACACCAGAAATGTTAAAACAACAAGAACTGCAGAAAGACATTTTATCTATACTCTCTATTTTCCCATGGAGACTGCCTCCCAATTTATACTGCATTACATGAACAAGAAATGAAAGCACTTTGATTTCTTAGAACCATTTTCTCTTCTTCTCACATAGTCATCTCACATCAAGAATCACATCACAATCCATTACAAACCTCATACCCAGGGTTCGTACACTTCTGGAGAAAAAAATTCAAGGACCTTCCAGGACTTTTCCAAGACATGCAAAAAAATTCCAGGATGATTATTACGCTTTACAGTATCATGGTCAAATAATTTTTTAAAGGTAATTTCGGTTTCAAGTAATAAAAATAATGAAAGATGTAAATGCATCAGTACGCTTTTTTACTCATTGCATTTCTTTTCACTGTTTTTAATTGGAGAATTGCCCAATAATGCAAAACTGAATCATGGTGGTGCAATTGCCACGAGGCCTATCTCAGATAATCCTTTCCCTCAATCTGAAAATGATTAATTCAATCAGTCATTTTAGTTGCATCACTATTCTGCATTATCTTTCCATGTAATCAGTCTATTATTTACAACAATTGAAATTATAAAATAAAGCCAGGGCAAATCTAGAATTTAAGAATAGGAGGGCACACGTCTAATCATTTAATAGAAGAAATATAGAAGGTAACATAATATAAGTCTACGCCTAATGTTAGCTGAAGAATTGAGAATAACGGAAAAGTTGAAGGCGAAAAATATTCTTAATAGAAAAAGCTATGCTAAGGAAAAATATTTTTCAAATACGTCCCTCGGAAGCAGAGATGGCAAAAAAGGTTTTGACCTGAACTTTACGCCTCTAGCAGGAAATCTTTGCATTATTTAAAGAGGATAATGCTCTACATCTCTATTGTAGCGAATGGCGTACAGTAAAAAAGAAATTTCTCAATAGGGTTTTTAGAAGCAGCAATACAGCTGCAAACTGAAGTACAAAAACTCCACCTAGCGACAGAACTGTGAACTACAAAACATCTGGTGTCGAAAGAAATTTTTTAAATCGCACATGTAGAAGTAGAGATATTGGGGAAAACAGATCAAGCATTTTCGCCCCCTTTAAGCACTAATTTCAAATTTCACAACTTTTCAAGACAGCTTTAAAAAAAAACAAAAAACAGTTTTTCCAGGATATTTCAAGTCTTGAAAACATTATCATGATTTTCAAGGACTTTCCAGGTTTTCATTCAAGCACCCGTGCGCACCCTGCATACCACAAACAGTGTCCTTTAAGATGGCTTTCCAAGTCATCAGTTTGTATGATGACATGCTATTGTTCTTAAGCGTGAATATGATTTCTACCTGATTTGTGTGAGGTTAATTGCTAATAGTTTCTGAAACTTTTCAGACTTAATGCAGGGAGCGGAATTAACGATGTGCCATCTTGGCATTATCCACCAGAATCGTACCTTTGCAGACCCAAAACACATTGATCATGACTTTATCAGTTAATGAAGTGCTGATGCCTTTACTTTTTTTTTTCTTTTTTCTTTCTTCTAAAAAGAATTGGGGGTGATCCAACATTACAGACTGCCTTTTCATCTCCTGTTGAACAGATTTCATCATATGTGACTCTGGAAAAGAAGCCTCCCCAGCAGCTTCAAAATGCATATCACTAAGGTGTTACATGACATTCAGAGGTTAGCACCTCAAAGCAAAATCATCTATCAAACTGAAGAAACTTATGTTAGATTTAACTACTACCGATATATCACATGGCTGCAGTTACAGTGATCTAGATACATATCTCGCACATGATCATTCATACTTCATTTGAATTATTTTTATCAGATATCCTGAATCTGATCTACCAAAGTTGCTTTGCCCTTCATCTAACTCTTTCCTGCCACATATCACCCATTCTTTGAACATGGCCAAACAGAAATTTAGAATATTTGTTGTCACTCTACCAACAACATTTTCTTCATATTACATATCAGCAAAACACCACAGGTCTTGAAAAACATCTGAAAAATTAAATACCCAGCTGGGCATGTGTAGAAATTATTTACCTGCCAAAGCAGTAAAAAAGCTGGGTGCCCAAGAAAATTTATCTTTTTATATAACAAATCAGAAGCCTCATTTTTTAAAGTTAAAAAACATGAACTTTTTGTATGTCCTTTGCATTGCAATTTTAAAGAGACTGTATTCAAAATGTCCAATGCACAAAAGCATGTATCACAAGTTTTAAGATGATTCTGAAATTGGTACGAAATGGTATTTCAGAAATTTTGTAATTCTGTCATGTTCCTGAATTTTTTAAACATACCCTGTTGTTTTGTAGAAAAATTAAATAATCATAGTTAAATATACATCAGTTTAAATAGTACAGCAACAAGTATGAATTAAATATTTTACTTATGATTCCTGAACTGTGCGACATCTTTTTGATGCACTTCATTGTGTAGCCCACACGTGCGACTTTACCAACGATGTAGATTTTAATTCTGAAATTACATCACTCAGTAATGTGGAAGACTAGTTTGTAACTACTGCTGACCAATCAGGAATTTAACATATTTCCTTACTAGGATTTCAACTCTCACTGCTGGATGTTTTTTTAATGGGGGGGGGATAAGATATTCCTAACTTTACACAACTTGATCAAGTGTCGCTAAAGTGAAAATCTGCTGTCAGATAAACTAAGTGCATTGGTGTCTGTAATGTCCACTCCTTTCATGGCTAACTGGAATGCATTGTGCAGGCTCGTTTTTAAACAAAACCTTGCCTTTGTTTCAGTAGTACCACTGTTTGTTCACATGCAGGAGATTCCACTACCTCCCACCTGGCCTCAGTTGCTCAAGTTAGAGACATCCAACCCTACCAGGTACTGTGCAGCACCCCATTGTTGTTTGTCCTCAACTTCAGCAAGGCCTTTTGCCTATCAGTCATCGTCCTCCTGTTTCACTCAAGTTTTCGCTCTTTGTCACTCAAGTTTTCGCTCTTTGTCACTAAACTCTTCCATCAGAGATCGCGGACTGTAAACAACATTTGGAGAAAAACTACATATCGCCCCAGTTTCTGAACCTAGAGCATAACAATTAAAGAAGTGATATTCTTCTGTCCTTGATATAACAATAATACAAGTTCCAGTGATTTGCAAGGAAACGAAAACCAACATGCAACGGCCATCTTCTTTCTTATGATAGGAAATTCTCTATTCCAAACTTTTTTTAAATCCAGTTGCCCGACTGAGCGACTAGATTTTTTTTTCTCCCTGCCCAGGGCAAGGACAATAATTTACATACCTCAAAGCATCTTGTGGGAACGGCATTTTCCAAACTCTGCACCTTTATTTAACAAACTATCAAAACAAGATATAATAATAAAATAACGTTTCGCACAATAAAATATTTATTTTATTGTGCGAAACATTATTATTATTCTATCTTAACACCACAAGCTTTGTAGTCATATATTTTATATGATCAAAACAAGGTTTGCCTCCCTAATATCCTCATATCACACATGGGTTACATTATGAAACTAAATGGTGGAAGGTTTCAGTACTTGACTTCTACCTTCCTCAGCCAAGGAATGAAGCATGTGGTGTCAGCATCAGCTATCGCCGGATTTCAAAATAGCTTTCCAAATAATAGGGATCTGAAAGCACCTTTTCAGATCCCTATTATTTGGAAAGCTATTTTGAAATCTGGCAACAACTGATGCTAACACCACATGATTCATTCCACATTTTCCATTTCATGGATGACGAAGGTAGAAGTCAACTACTAAAACATTCCACCATTTACAGTTTCATAATGTAACCCACGTGTGATATGAGGCTATTACGGATTCTTCGAATTTTTAGCGTGCTATGTACTTTATAGTCGATCCCTCTCACTATGATGACTGTCTTTTGTGCAGCATCCAGATTTCAATACCATACATTTACACTTTCACGCAGTTATTCAGGATCTCACTCTGACAACTTATCAATTGTGCGACATTCTCCAAACCAGTTAAGACTTTCAATGCTTAAATTCACATGTCTACTAAGTTCACCATCAAATCTGTTTTTCACTGTGAAATACACAAACATTCATTTGGTCTACTATTGCAGCACTAAGAGACTGACCTTGCATTCAGTGCTACCATTCTCTTGCTGAAAAACTATAACTTTGATTTTTTCAGTACTTATACTCAGTTTGAACATTCATCCAGGATGACACACTTTGCAGCTGACTTGTTCTGAGACAACAAGACTAACACCAGCATACAAAAACCTACAGGCAATTTCCAAGGCATAAACCTGTACTGTCTCTTTTGGCATCACAAATGCATGCATCTGTAAATATACTGAACAGCCAGAGATATTACACAATTTGGTCTGACTCCTACATCAAGGAAACCCAACTATATAGATAACATGCTGCTTATATATGCACACACAATCTACTACCAGCATACACAGCTTTGACACACAAAAGTAAATTCACGATTACACCACAATTTTTCCAGACCTTCCACAAAAGCACTCTGTTTATTCTGCCATAAACCTTCTCTAAATCTATAAATGCTATAAAAAATTTCTTACCAACAGAAAAAGTACTTTTAATCAGCATTCATATTGCATAATGCTAAAACTTGTCCAGTAGGCCGGAGCGTAAAAAACTTTTCGAATTTCGATATGCCCTAGTGTGGAAAAGTTGTGTATTGCTACATAAACCATGTGCAAAAAATTTAGTGAAATTCAAATAATATCTTATGGTCCCACTTTACCTCCAAAATTTCGATACTTGGGTAAAATCATCACATTTTCATGTTCGTTGTAAGAAAAGAACAGTGTTAGTTTTCGCGCACTAGGGAAAATCTGTAACGATCTGTTGGTACCTAAAAAGATGTGCACAATTTTTCAGGCAAAGCAACTAATAACTTATGGTTCCAATTTAATGCAACAATCCTGTTTAAGGAAAATTGCAATACTTTGACACCTAGTGTACACCATGTGATTTTGTTTCTTAGTTGTGTTAGTGTGTGCACTACTGCACTCAAGGCACAACATATTGTGCAAATGTGCAGTAGTGCACACAGTGCTGCTCTTTACATTTTTCATGTTTCAGAAAAATCACAGAATTCATCATGAGGAGGTTGGCTGCACAGCAAGTTCCACCTTTGCCCAACCCAACCACCCATCCATTAGGGCAAATCAATTTTCTGCTCTTTTTTAATCTTCAGTTTCCTGTTCTTTATTAATTTTTACCTGGAAATCTGATTTACTTTGGAATGCTGGCATTATTTGCCGTGCTTCCAATCATAATCTAATAAATCAATCCCTTTGTTCTTTGCAAACAGCTGCAGATGCTTTCTGTTGTCAACTTAACGTATCGCCCACTCCCTGATTGTGACAAGGGAAGTTTTGTGTGACCAATCGCTTAACAATGTCCTTACGTCAATGTTGTATAGGTTTATTTTTTCATCGTCGGTTCGCTTAAGAGGCATAATTGCCAGTCAATTAGGTCAAAATAATCTTCCCTCTGAAATTCCTCAGTTCAACTTCCAGGGGAGGATTATTTTGACCTAAATGACTGGCAATCACGTGTCTTTAGCGAATCGCCATTGACTGCTCATTTAACCGACGATGAAATAATGAACCTAAGCAACAGTAACTGTAAGGACATTGTTAAGCGATTGGGCACACAAAACTTCCTTATCATAATCAGGGAGTGGCGTGATGCATTAAGTTGACAACAGAAGCACTTGCTGCTGTTTGCGAAGAAAATCAAAGGGATTGATTTATTAAAGTACAGTTGGCAGCACGGCAAATAATGCCAGCATTCGAAAGTAAATCAGATTTACGGGTAAAAATTAATAAAGAACAGAAAATTGATTTGCCCTAATGGATGGGTGGTTGGGTACAGGTGGAACTCGCTGTGCAGCCGTCTCCACATGATGAGTTCTGGGATTTTTCTGAAACATGAAAAATGTAAAGAGCAGCACTGTGTGCACTACTGCACATTTGCACAATATGTTGTGCCTTCATTCAGTGCAGTAGTGCACACACTAACACAACTAAGAAACAAATCACATGGTGAACACTAGGTGTTAAAGTATTGCAATTTTTCTTAAACATGGAGGATTGTTGCATTAAATTGGAACCATAAGTTATTAGTTGCTTTTCCTGAAAAATTGTGCACATCTTTTAGGTACCAAACAGATAGTTTCTGCACACTAAGGAAAATCTGTAACTAACACTGTTCTTTTCTTACAACGAACATGAAAATGTGATGATTTTACCCAAATATCGAAATTTTGAAGGTAAAGTGGAACCGTAAGATATTATTTGAATGTTGCTAATTTTTTGCACATGGTTTACGTAGCAATACACAACTTTTCCACACTAGGGAATATCGAAATTCGAAAAAAAAATTATGTTCCGGCCTATCGTTCAGTACTGCTGTAACAAGGCATAAATGAAAAAAAGCCATTACTACCAATTCCAAATTGTGCCAAACTATTCTATACACACAGCAGTTACATACAAACAAGGATCTCAGTTCTTTCACACATATATATGAAAAGAATATATAGAGAGATACAGGTGCAAAAAGAAATGCACAATAACACCACCTAGTCCAAGAACAGTGAACTACACAAATCTATGAGTGCAGACCTGTTTCACAAAGGTAAGTGGTATCCAGTGTTAAAATAAATAGACTTTTGCATGGATGCCCCTAAAGTGCTCAAGCCAAGACTGAAAATCGAGTAGCATGCACTATGTGAAGCTGGCCTTATCGGTTTATGTGGAAAAGAATATAAACATATATATAATTACCCCCCCCCCAATAAAAGTAACAGCTTTGTAGACAAAATACTAACTGTAAAGGAACTCACCCCACAAACAGACACATGCTCACACTAGCACAAAATAAATCTGACATTCAAAGAACAAATAAAACAAAAAAATGCTAAATAAGAAAATAGATACATGCCAATCATATACAGTTAAATTAATGTATTCTAACTATTACTTAAACACAGATATGAATTATGTGGAAGTTTTCAGAACTTCCATTCTTGGGCTATTGACAATTGCTCAGAATTGAAACCCTCATTAGATAAGGGGTGGGAGGGGGCAATTAAAAGGAATTAAACATGATTTGCAAAAAATATTGAGAACATACCTAGTTATAAATACTTTCTTGAAGACTAAACTTTTTCTTTTGGTTGTCTTCAAATATCACTGGAAATATGACTTCATATTTTTAATGAATTTTCTTAACAAATGAACTTTTTTTTTAATTCCTTACAATTCCTTCTTGCTATACCCAATCACTTTACTTTTTTAAAGCACAGTTTAAGTTGAAAATTTTTACCCTGTGCATTCTAAAAATAGCATTATTTCAGTAACACGTACAGTTATCTTGAAGGCACAGTGAATGCGGCAATATTGCACTTTCAACTTTAATTTAGAAAAAGAAAAATAATTATCTTTTCCCATTTATCAGTAACTGTTTGCTATACACTTTTTCGTTTGAAGAGAGATAAACTTCAAAATCATAAAGCCGTTTTCTCCACAAAATAAGTAGGAAGTGGCGTTCTGGAAATTTATGAAAAAATCAAGAAAAAGGCGATTCCTTGGTTACCTCCTGCTATATCATATTCCTTGATATAGCAGGTGGTGACCAAGGATTTATTATACATACATTTTAAGTCAAATTAATTCCAAAAATTGACAGTGCCATAGCTCACTCTGCTGCAAAAACAATGAAAATGGCCTTGATTCAATCATGGGCAGATTAAGCACAGAGTTTGAAATTAAATTTCGCTTAGAAAATTGGGGATCGGGGAAGAAATGTGAGTTCCGTCGACTGTTTTTGAAAGACTTTCAAAATAGGAAATTAAGCATTTCATTAAAAGGAAATTCTCAACAAAGTAATGCACACAACGTCCCGGTGCCGCGAAACCACAGACTTCCAGCGAGTCTTCTGGTTAGTCTGAAAAATGAAGAGGCAACACATGGTCAGCTTTGGAATAACCCTACTATGGCTTCAGGGCACACAAACTCTTGGTGCTGGGACACCACAGACTTCTAAGCAAACCTTTCAATTAGTCTGAAAAAGAAAAAATATGTGGGTCCGCCTCGAAACATTCTGCTGACGGCTTAACAGCACACACAACCTCCTAGTGACATGAAGCCAGACATCCCACGAGCATTCAGTTTAGTCTGAAAAATGGAGAGGCAGTAAGTAGTCAGCCTCAAAACACCCTACTATGGCTTCACGATATAAAAACACACGACGCCGCGAGGCCAACATGACTTGCTGCAGATCTTTCAGTTTGTCTGGAAAAGTACAGGCAACATGAGGGTCAATTTTGAAATACCCAACATCTATGGCTTTAAGTAAAGATGAATGACATTTTTTCACTTTTGCTCCAGATATCTTCCAGGGCTGAAAGATAGAACTTGAAATCAGACACGCGGGCCAGTCTCGGAACAACCTAACACAGCTTCATGGCTCACAATCCCTTGTGCCGCGAAACCACATCGACTTTCCACGCACCATTGGGTTAGTCTGAAAAACAGAGAGGTAGCACGTGGTTTAGCCTCGAAACATAATACAGCGGAGTGAAAAGAAAAGGAGGAACAGTTCTAAAATAATCTGACAATCACGACAGGTTTCCAGAATTTTCAAAAGACGGAAATCCGTCACTAAGGTGGAAGAATGGTAGCCATGCTTTTGGAAGCAGGAGATAAAGAAAAACATATCAAATATTTATACTTCTGGCAGGGAAATTTTGCATTATTCCAGGAAGAAAATATCCACAGATATTTTTTGTAGTTAGTAGTACCTGATTGAAAAGGGATTTTTAATCTGATTTTTAGAAGTGCACATATTGTAAATATGCTGCTAAAACGCCCTTCGATGGCAAACTTGTACATTCATAAAAATATGAAATTATATGCAACACATTTTACACCAGAAACACTCTCGGACAAAGAAAGTTTTTAAATCAGACTGTTAAAAACAGAGATATCAAGAAAAATAAAATATACAGCTACACACCCTAGTGGAACAAATATGCATCATTTTAAACAGAAGATATTTTGGAAAAGTTTTCTGTACTGAACAGTATCTGACTACAAAAGAATATTTTTAATCGAGTTTTTAGAAGCACAGATATTCCTGCAAATGCATCAGATACAGAAATATGCCCCTACACCTCTTAGTGGCAAAAACCATGCTTTACCCCCCCCCCCCCCCAAAAAAGTAATTATATGCTGAACATTTCCCAAAAGGATCTGTATATGACTTAAAAAAAAAAAAAAAAAAAAAAAAAAAAGTTTTCAAATTGCTCATTTGGAAAAACTATGCATTACTTGAAAAAGAAACTGTATTCAAATTAGACTTTATTATATATATGGTGTCGAAAGAAAAACTAATTTTTGTCAGTTGGATGTTTAGGAGAAATAATATGGGATAAATTGTATTTTGAATTCGATAGCATCTGCGTTTACACCCTCTAGTGGCAAAGTTGTGCACCAGAAAAAACCTGAAAGCAAGAATTATCATTCTCACACTTTGGGCTTTCCAACGTACAAAGAATTTTTCAAATTGGACTAATAGTTGTACAGATATGGTGTCCACAGATGGACAAATGGATTTTTTTCTTTTTAGCACCTTTTTACAAAAGATGTGCTAAAAAGAAAAAAATCATAATGACATTCACTTTCACTAATGATCAACTAGTTGATCAAGAAGTTTCAGCAAAAAAAGAAAAATATACGTGTATATATATATATATATATATATTCTATAAAGATACCTAAGCAAAAAAAATATACAAATATAATTTTGACTCACACCTAGTACAACATAGAAAAGGTTATGTATCTACCTGTGTGAGTAAAAGGAGAAAAGAAAAAAAAAAAAAAAATAAAATAAAACAACTGAATGTAGAAGGTGTCGAGAATACTGAGCCTTGGCTTTATCAAGGACCAGCAAAAACTCTGCATTTTCTCACTTCCACAAAGACCTAGTTGGAAATGGGTTTCTGCAAGGCCATAGATGCAAGTAACATTCCCACCTAAAATAGTTTAAAATATATATATATAAGTCATGTCCTCCGTAGAGTAGCATGACCTAGCACTAGTTAACAATTTCGCTTGCATCCATTAACCTTCATGGCCCGACCCATGCTCTTCATCTGTTACTATTAAACAGAGAGAAGAAGATTAAAGAGAACTCAAGCTGTGAGAGTGACATAATAAATAGAAATGATTTTCAGCTATAACGAAATTCCAAGTTCGTTTGAGAGAGAATTTAAACCTGAAAAACAAATTTTACATTGCAATTAAAAAAGGAAATGTTAATTTATAACGAACAGATTTTTGAAAGAAAACTTGAGTCTAAAACCCCCTACTCTACAACTTATGACAGCACGAAAACGAGAATAAGTTAAAGATAATAATTAACTAAAGAAAACTTTGTGAAAGTTATATACCTTAAACAGTTAGTTGCAATATGTACAAAGTATTTCAGCTGAGCTTTAAGTGCATAATTAATTAGTTATTAAGAACTTAACTACTTTGAAAAAACAGCGCATAGACAGCGCATAGAAAAGGAACAAGCTTAGCCATCTTCTGTTCCTAGGTACCACAAAAGACGCTCAAAGTTACAAAGAAAAGTAAGAGTTAAAACCCGCATAAATGTTAACAGACTAACCAATGCTTAAAAGCTGAAAAGCTAAAAAAATACAGAGAAAAGGTACATGAAGTACTAACATTGAACTTATAAAACCTAGAGCCCAAAAACAAGGAAGAGAGCTTACCTCTTGTGTTACAAAAACTTTTCTCCTCACAAGAGGAGAACATGGCTGACCTCTTCCGCCACTCCCTAGACGCTGGGGGCAGTGAGGGTGGGGCTGATGGCCTCCTCATACAGCAAGAAACCAACGCGCGGAGATTTTAACCAGAGAAAAAAATATAAACTTAAGACTGTGGATCTGTATGATCAGAATGAGCAGAATTAACTCTCCAGAATACATGAGAAATATTATAAAATACACGAGCAGTTTATTTAATAATCTTTGCATGTATTAAATCACCTTAGTGAGCTTCTATAGATTAATCAGAATCTTATTAATTTTAATGTTGGTTTTACTATTTTTAGTATAGCTATCCTAGTGATGAATAACTAGTTTTCTTTTTTATTTGTTTTTATTTTCTTTTATAAACAGATTTTTAAGCTTTTTTGTGATTTTGTTTATATTATTTAATTTTTTTGTTTTAATAGGACCGTCATATCCATAGCACTAAGGTTCCTTTAGGTAGTTAATAGGCATCCTCTAGCCAACTTCCTTACGGCTTTGATTGGTCAGAATCATATTATTAACTGTGTAGAAAATTAAAGCAGATCTGCCAACCTTACTCTATTATTCAGAATAATTTTTCTTAAAGTTCTTTTGATGAAAGAAGAAGGAATTTCGTTCTCTAGAAAACTTTCTAATAGTATATTAATGTGGTAATTGAAGTCCAAATTGTTGCTGCAAATTCTTGAAATTCTTAGGACCTGAGAAATTAGTACATTCTCAATTACTTTGGTTGAAATGTTATTATTCCAGTGTAGATATTTAATTACTTTGAAAGGAAAATTAGCTCTTTTATCAAAGAGGCTAATAGATGGGTTACCTCTGTTGAGCTTAATGCTTAAGTCTAGGAACTCAAGTTCCTGATTACTGTGGTTGGTTTTACATAAGTTAAGAGAGCTAGGATAGATATTATCAAAATCACTCTCTATAACTTCGGAATTATTGATACACAGCAGATCATCAATATATCTAAAAGTGTAAAGGTAGTTATCTGAGCAGGTGGGGTGATTTTTAATGAATTTATATTCCTTAAAGAACAGGAATAGATTAGCGATATTCGTGGACGTTGATGTTCCCATTGGAATACCGTTCACTTGCTTATAGAGAGTATTATTATATAAGATATGGTTATTTTTTATGCAGCAATTGAGATAAGAGTTCCAAGTTCCTACATCAACAAATTGGTTAAGTTTAAATTCTGCATACAGCTCTTTAAAGGTAGTGATTATATCTGATAGAGGCAGATTAGTATATAGGTTTTCAAAATCATAACTATTAATATCTAGGGGACAAACTTTGAGTATAGTAGAAATTACTTCTGCATTATTATTAGTTATCCAAAAATCTCTGTACATCAAGTTAGAACAGTTTCTAATGTGTTTCAAAACCTTCTTTAAGACATCTTCAAAAGCAAGATCTATTTTCTTTTTATGACTCCTTACTCCACTAGCTATGAACCTGAACTTCACAGGATCCTTATGAAACTTAACCGTTGCAAAAAGAAATGGAAATTCAGGCCCATATCTTCTAGTTTGCGGAATTTTAAGTTTCTTGAAGAATGCCTTAAACCGATTTTCTAACTGCTTGGTAGAATAACTTACGGGCTCGTATGTTACTATATTATTGAGTTCCATAGTTAACAATTCAAAATAGAACTTCTTACAGATAATTGCAAAATTATTGCTAGCTTTATCCGTAGTGGTAAAAATAAATTGGTCTTGTAGTTTGGAGAGTGACCTTTTAGCTTCTCCAGAGAAAAAGAGATTTCTGTCGAAGCAAAAGTCCAGACCTGCCAACTCACCGGTGAAGCTATTGATTATATTATATTTCCATTCTGCGAAGGCCTCAATAGGCTGATTGTACGTTAAACTGGTTTTTACGATGTACTTATTTACATCTTGAGTGAAGCTCTCAAGAATCCTTTCTTTGGAAATTGTGAAGGAAGGTCTGAATTTAGAGCCATACTCTAATAAATTCCTAAGCTTTTCATTTTCAACAAAACTCAAGTTTCCGGTGATAATATGGTTGTAATTCTTATCATAGTGAACTGTTTCTTTATGTTCATCACAAGAACAAGTAGTAATTACAGGAATGTAGCTCGAAGAGTTAAGTTTGTAGTTTTTAACTATTGACCCTAAGGTCTTAACATATTTAAAACTTACAATAGACTGGTGCCTGTGGATGGGAAAAAAATTGCATTACTGTAGAACAGCTTCCTTACATTGAGATTATCGTAGGCTTTATTTAGGAACCTGATGGTAACAAAATTACTGGAAAATTCTTTAAGAGAAATTTTATCTTTAAGAATATGTTTAAGAATGTCCAGAACCAAAGCAAAAACATGCTTATCAACATGGTCAGCAGTTTCATTCCAGAATTTGAAAAACATTTAAGGACAGAGTGCTTGAAGGACTTGAGAATTTTGTAAGTATTTTTAACAAAATTAGTGCCAGTTTTAAAGCTTTCCAGAGTTTTTAGCAAGTTAGCAAAATCAACTTTGCTTGATGTGCGAAATAACCTCTGTCCTCTATTACCTCTAGAGCAGCTCTTATTATTAACAAGAAAGAAGAGTTCACGAATTGAAAATTTATGCTGATTATGCTTATTGTCAGATAGAGTGGAATTAAGGCCATAGGGATAAAGAGACTGGTGCTGCAAAATTTCAAGGGATTCAGTTTCTAGCCGAGCATAGAGGTCAGGGATAATATGTAGTACCTCTATTTTCACTTTGTCAAAACCATGAGTATGGAAATGCTCTAATTCAAAGGTAGAGTACTGGTTGGCGTTTGTGGAGGGGTTCACTCCTGAATTAGAGAACTTGTTTACTAGAGACCTGTGACCATTAATCCTAAGATGAAGAGGATTTTTACTTTGGCCAATATAGCTAAGGTTGCAGACAGTACAGGTGAGCTTATAGATGGTATTGTAGGCTTTGCAAAACTTGTTGGAGCAATTATCCTCAACAGAAGAATACAGGTTAGGATCTGCAGATTTACATGTCAAACAACGTTTGTCATTTCATAACTTTAGATTACCTTTGCCAGCGAGTTCATACACTATGGGAAAGGGTGCTAGCCTAACCGAGCGGGAGGACTTAAAATATCTGAGCTGACCTCCAATCCTTTCATCGTCCTTAGAACTCCACTTGGGCCAAAACATACAAATTCTGAGCAAACCAACTAGGAAAAACTTTTTAGAAATAAGCAGTCCAAGAAAAGATCAAACTCGAGTATAAACTACACTCCAAAAAGCTGCATCCAAAACATACTAAAAAGAAAAATTAGAAAATGAAAAAAACCTCAAGTAAAAAAATAGTAATAAAAAAAAAAAAAAAAAAAAAAAAAAATAATAATAATAATAAAAAATAAAAATAATAAAACATTTCAACTAGAATTTGCGCATGAGCTGCTAAATAATAAATTGAAATTAGTTACTTAAGAGCAAAACTGAAGACTAAGGAAAAATTTTAGAATTTAGAACGAAGGGTGCAAAATAACCTGAAAATCAAAACGCGCAACGCAGCAGTTTTGAAAATTCAGAATTCACATTCTATAAAGATACCTAAGCAAAAAAAATATACAAATATAATTTTGACTCACACCTAGTACAACATAGAAAAGGTTATGTATCTACCTGTGTGAGTAAAAGGAGAAAAGAAAAAAAAAAAAAATAAAATAAAACAACTGAATGTAGAAGGTGTCGAGAATACTGAGCCTTGGCTTTATCAAGGACCAGCAAAAACTCTGCATTTTCTCACTTCCACAAAGACCTAGTTGGAAATGGGTTTCTGCAAGGCCATAGATGCAAGTAACATTCCCACCTAAAATAGTTTAAAATATATATATATAAGTCATGTCCTCCGTAGAGTAGCATGACCTAGCACTAGTTAACAATTTCGCTTGCATCCATTAACCTTCATGGCCCGACCCATGCTCTTCATCTGTTACTATTAAACAGAGAGAAGAAGATTAAAGAGAACTCAAGCTGTGAGAGTGACATAATAAATAGAAATGATTTTCAGCTATAACGAAATTCCAAGTTCGTTTGAGAGAGAATTTAAACCTGAAAAACAAATTTTACATTGCAATTAAAAAAGGAAATGTTAATTTATAACGAACAGATTTTTGAAAGAAAACTTGAGTCTAAAACCCCTACTCTACAACTTATGACAGCACGAAAACGAGAATAAGTTAAAGATAATAATTAACTAAAGAAAACTTTGTGAAAGTTATATACCTTAAACAGTTAGTTGCAATATGTACAAAGTATTTCAGCTGAGCTTTAAGTGCATAATTAATTAGTTATTAAGAACTTAACTACTTTGAAAAAACAGCGCATAGACAGCGCATAGAAAAGGAACAAGCTTAGCCATCTTCTGTTCCTAGGTACCACAAAAGACGCTCAAAGTTACAAAGAAAAGTAAGAGTTAAAACCCGCATAAATGTTAACAGACTAACCAATGCTTAAAAGCTGAAAAGCTAAAAATACAGAGAAAAGGTACATGAAGTACTAACATTGAACTTATAAAACCTAGAGCCCAAAAACAAGGAAGAGAGCTTACCTCTTGTGTTACAAAAACTTTTCTCCTCACAAGAGGAGAACATGGCTGACCTCTTCCGCCACTCCCTAGACGCTGGGGGCAGTGAGGGTGGGGCTGATGGCCTCCTCATACAGCAAGAAACCAACGCGCGGAGATTTTAACCAGAGAAAAAATATAAACTTAAGACTGTGGATCTGTATGATCAGAATGAGCAGAATTAACTCTCCAGAATACATGAGAAATATTATAAAATACACGAGCAGTTTATTTAATAATCTTTGCATGTATTAAATCACCTTAGTGAGCTTCTATAGATTAATCAGAATCTTATTAATTTTAATGTTGGTTTTACTATTTTTAGTATAGCTATCCTAGTGATGAATAACTAGTTTTCTTTTTTATTTGTTTTTATTTTCTTTTATAAACAGATTTTTAAGCTTTTTTTGTGATTTTGTTTATATTATTTAATTTTTTGTTTTAATAGGACCGTCATATCCATAGCACTAAGGTTCCTTTAGGTAGTTAATAGGCATCCTCTAGCCAACTTCCTTACGGCTTTGATTGGTCAGAATCATATTATTAACTGTGTAGAAAATTAAAGCAGATCTGCCAACCTTACTCTATTATTCAGAATAATTTTTCTTAAAGTTCTTTTGATGAAAGAAGAAGGAATTTCGTTCTCTAGAAAACTTTCTAATAGTATATTAATGTGGTAATTGAAGTCCAAATTGTTGCTGCAAATTCTTGAAATTCTTAGGACCTGAGAAATTAGTACATTCTCAATTACTTTGGTTGAAATGTTATTATTCCAGTGTAGATATTTAATTACTTTGAAAGGAAAATTAGCTCTTTTATCAAAGAGGCTAATAGATGGGTTACCTCTGTTGAGCTTAATGCTTAAGTCTAGGAACTCAAGTTCCTGATTACTGTGGTTGGTTTTACATAAGTTAAGAGAGCTAGGATAGATATTATCAAAATCACTCTCTATAACTTCGGAATTATTGATACACAGCAGATCATCAATATATCTAAAAGTGTAAAGGTAGTTATCTGAGCAGGTGGGGTGATTTTTAATGAATTTATATTCCTTAAAGAACAGGAATAGATTAGCGATATTCGTGGACGTTGATGTTCCCATTGGAATACCGTTCACTTGCTTATAGAGAGTATTATTATATAAGATATGGTTATTTTTTATGCAGCAATTGAGATAAGAGTTCCAAGTTCCTACATCAACAAATTGGTTAAGTTTAAATTCTGCATACAGCTCTTTAAAGGTAGTGATTATATCTGATAGAGGCAGATTAGTATATAGGTTTTCAAAATCATAACTATTAATATCTAGGGGACAAACTTTGAGTATAGTAGAAATTACTTCTGCATTATTATTAGTTATCCAAAAATCTCTGTACATCAAGTTAGAACAGTTTCTAATGTGTTTCAAAACCTTCTTTAAGACATCTTCAAAAGCAAGATCTATTTTCTTTTTATGACTCCTTACTCCACTAGCTATGAACCTGAACTTCACAGGATCCTTATGAAACTTAACCGTTGCAAAAAGAAATGGAAATTCAGGCCCATATCTTCTAGTTTGCGGAATTTTAAGTTTCTTGAAGAATGCCTTAAACCGATTTTCTAACTGCTTGGTAGAATAACTTACGGGCTCGTATGTTACTATATTATTGAGTTCCATAGTTAACAATTCAAAATAGAACTTCTTACAGATAATTGCAAAATTATTGCTAGCTTTATCCGTAGTGGTAAAAATAAATTGGTCTTGTAGTTTGGAGAGTGACCTTTTAGCTTCTCCAGAGAAAAAGAGATTTCTGTCGAAGCAAAAGTCCAGACCTGCCAACTCACCGGTGAAGCTATTGATTATATTATATTTCCATTCTGCGAAGGCCTCAATAGGCTGATTGTACGTTAAACTGGTTTTTACGATGTACTTATTTACATCTTGAGTGAAGCTCTCAAGAATCCTTTCTTTGGAAATTGTGAAGGAAGGTCTGAATTTAGAGCCATACTCTAATAAATTCCTAAGCTTTTCATTTTCAACAAAACTCAAGTTTCCGGTGATAATATGGTTGTAATTCTTATCATAGTGAACTGTTTCTTTATGTTCATCACAAGAACAAGTAGTAATTACAGGAATGTAGCTCGAAGAGTTAAGTTTGTAGTTTTTAACTATTGACCCTAAGGTCTTAACATATTTAAAACTTACAATAGACTGGTGCCTGTGGATGGGAAAAAAATTGCATTACTGTAGAACAGCTTCCTTACATTGAGATTATCGTAGGCTTTATTTAGGAACCTGATGGTAACAAAATTACTGGAAAATTCTTTAAGAGAAATTTTATCTTTAAGAATATGTTTAAGAATGTCCAGAACCAAAGCAAAAACATGCTTATCAACATGGTCAGCAGTTTCATTCCAGAATTTGAAAACATTTAAGGACAGAGTGCTTGAAGGACTTGAGAATTTTGTAAGTATTTTTAACAAAATTAGTGCCAGTTTTAAAGCTTTCCAGAGTTTTTAGCAAGTTAGCAAAATCAACTTTGCTTGATGTGCGAAATAACCTCTGTCCTCTATTACCTCTAGAGCAGCTCTTATTATTAACAAGAAAGAAGAGTTCACGAATTGAAAATTTATGCTGATTATGCTTATTGTCAGATAGAGTGGAATTAAGGCCATAGGGATAAAGAGACTGGTGCTGCAAAATTTCAAGGGATTCAGTTTCTAGCCGAGCATAGAGGTCAGGGATAATATGTAGTACCTCTATTTTCACTTTGTCAAAACCATGAGTATGGAAATGCTCTAATTCAAAGGTAGAGTACTGGTTGGCGTTTGTGGAGGGGTTCACTCCTGAATTAGAGAACTTGTTTACTAGAGACCTGTGACCATTAATCCTAAGATGAAGAGGATTTTTACTTTGGCCAATATAGCTAAGGTTGCAGACAGTACAGGTGAGCTTATAGATGGTATTGTAGGCTTTGCAAAACTTGTTGGAGCAATTATCCTCAACAGAAGAATACAGGTTAGGATCTGCAGATTTACATGTCAAACAACGTTTGTCATTTCATAACTTTAGATTACCTTTGCCAGCGAGTTCATACACTATGGGAAAGGGTGCTAGCCTAACCGAGCGGGAGGACTTAAAATATCTGAGCTGACCTCCAATCCTTTCATCGTCCTTAGAACTCCACTTGGGCCAAAACATACAAATTCTGAGCAAACCAACTAGGAAAAACTTTTTAGAAATAAGCAGTCCAAGAAAAGATCAAACTCGAGTATAAACTACACTCCAAAAAGCTGCATCCAAAACATACTAAAAAGAAAAATTAGAAAATGAAAAAAACCTCAAGTAAAAAAATAGTAATAAAAAAAAAAAAAAAAAAAAAATAATAATAATAATAAAAAATAAAAAATAATAAAACATTTCAACTAGAATTTGCGCATGAGCTGCTAAATAATAAATTGAAATTAGTTACTTAAGAGCAAAACTGAAGACTAAGGAAAAAATTTTAGAATTTAGAACGAAGGGTGCAAAATAACCTGAAAATCAAAACGCGCAACGCAGCAGTTTTGAAAATTCAGAATTCACATTCTATAAAGATACCTAAGCAAAAAAAAATATACAAATATAATTTTGACTCACACCTAGTACAACATAGAAAAGGTTATGTATCTACCTGTGTGAGTAAAAGGAGAAAAGAAAAAAAAAAAAAATAAAATAAAACAACTGAATGTAGAAGGTGTCGAGAATACTGAGCCTTGGCTTTATCAAGGACCAGCAAAAACTCTGCATTTTCTCACTTCCACAAAGACCTAGTTGGAAATGGGTTTCTGCAAGGCCATAGATGCAAGTAACATTCCCACCTAAAATAGTTTAAAATATATATATATAAGTCATGTCCTCCGTAGAGTAGCATGACCTAGCACTAGTTAACAATTTCGCTTGCATCCATTAACCTTCATGGCCCGACCCATGCTCTTCATCTGTTACTATTAAACAGAGAGAAGAAGATTAAAGAGAACTCAAGCTGTGAGAGTGACATAATAAATAGAAATGATTTTCAGCTATAACGAAATTCCAAGTTCGTTTGAGAGAGAATTTAAACCTGAAAAACAAATTTTACATTGCAATTAAAAAAGGAAATGTTAATTTATAACGAACAGATTTTTGAAAGAAAACTTGAGTCTAAAACCCCTACTCTACAACTTATGACAGCACGAAAACGAGAATAAGTTAAAGATAATAATTAACTAAAGAAAACTTTGTGAAAGTTATATACCTTAAACAGTTAGTTGCAATATGTACAAAGTATTTCAGCTGAGCTTTAAGTGCATAATTAATTAGTTATTAAGAACTTAACTACTTTGAAAAAACAGCGCATAGACAGCGCATAGAAAAGGAACAAGCTTAGCCATCTTCTGTTCCTAGGTACCACAAAAGACGCTCAAAGTTACAAAGAAAAGTAAGAGTTAAAACCCGCATAAATGTTAACAGACTAACCAATGCTTAAAAGCTGAAAAGCTAAAAAAATACAGAGAAAAGGTACATGAAGTACTAACATTGAACTTATAAAACCTAGAGCCCAAAAACAAGGAAGAGAGCTTACCTCTTGTGTTACAAAAACTTTTCTCCTCACAAGAGGAGAACATGGCTGACCTCTTCCGCCACTCCCTAGACGCTGGGGGCAGTGAGGGTGGGGCTGATGGCCTCCTCATACAGCAAGAAACCAACGCGCGGAGATTTTAACCAGAGAAAAAAATATAAACTTAAGACTGTGGATCTGTATGATCAGAATGAGCAGAATTAACTCTCCAGAATACATGAGAAATATTATAAAATACACGAGCAGTTTATTTAATAATCTTTGCATGTATTAAATCACCTTAGTGAGCTTCTATAGATTAATCAGAATCTTATTAATTTTAATGTTGGTTTTACTATTTTTAGTATAGCTATCCTAGTGATGAATAACTAGTTTTCTTTTTTTATTTGTTTTTATTTTCTTTTATAAACAGATTTTTAAGCTTTTTTGTGATTTTGTTTATATTATTTAATTTTTTTGTTTTAATAGGACCGTCATATCCATAGCACTAAGGTTCCTTTTAGGTAGTTAATAGGCATCCTCTAGCCAACTTCCTTACGGCTTTGATTGGTCAGAATCATATTATTAACTGTGTAGAAAATTAAAGCAGATCTGCCAACCTTACTCTATTATTCAGAATAATTTTTCTTAAAGTTCTTTTGATGAAAGAAGAAGGAATTTCGTTCTCTAGAAAACTTTCTAATAGTATATTAATGTGGTAATTGAAGTCCAAATTGTTGCTGCAAATTCTTGAAATTCTTAGGACCTGAGAAATTAGTACATTCTCAATTACTTTGGTTGAAATGTTATTATTCCAGTGTAGATA
Source organism: Macrothele yani (assembly GCA_039090855.1). Classification (NCBI taxonomy): domain Eukaryota; kingdom Metazoa; phylum Arthropoda; class Arachnida; order Araneae; family Macrothelidae; genus Macrothele; species Macrothele yani. Next base: position 9,612,228 of record CM077011.1, on the reverse strand, counting down.
TTTAATTACTTTGAAAGGAAAATTAGCTCTTTTATCAAAGAGGCTAATAGATGGGTTACCTCTGTTGAGCTTAATGCTTAAGTCTAGGAACTCAAGTTCCTGATTACTGTGGTTGGTTTTACATAAGTTAAGAGAGCTAGGATAGATATTATCAAAATCACTCTCTATAACTTCGGAATTATTGATACACAGCAGATCATCAATATATCTAAAAGTGTAAAGGTAGTTATCTGAGCAGGTGGGGTGATTTTTAATGAATTTATATTCCTTAAAGAACAGGAATAGATTAGCGATATTCGTGGACGTTGATGTTCCCATTGGAATACCGTTCACTTGCTTATAGAGAGTATTATTATATAAGATATGGTTATTTTTTATGCAGCAATTGAGATAAGAGTTCCAAGTTCCTACATCAACAAATTGGTTAAGTTTAAATTCTGCATACAGCTCTTTAAAGGTAGTGATTATATCTGATAGAGGCAGATTAGTATATAGGTTTTCAAAATCATAACTATTAATATCTAGGGGACAAACTTTGAGTATAGTAGAAATTACTTCTGCATTATTATTAGTTATCCAAAAATCTCTGTACATCAAGTTAGAACAGTTTCTAATGTGTTTCAAAACCTTCTTTAAGACATCTTCAAAAGCAAGATCTATTTTCTTTTTATGACTCCTTACTCCACTAGCTATGAACCTGAACTTCACAGGATCCTTATGAAACTTAACCGTTGCAAAAAGAAATGGAAATTCAGGCCCATATCTTCTAGTTTGCGGAATTTTAAGTTTCTTGAAGAATGCCTTAAACCGATTTTCTAACTGCTTGGTAGAATAACTTACGGGCTCGTATGTTACTATATTATTGAGTTCCATAGTTAACAATTCAAAATAGAACTTCTTACAGATAATTGCAAAATTATTGCTAGCTTTATCCGTAGTGGTAAAAATAAATTGGTCTTGTAGTTTGAGAGTGACCTTTTAGCTTCTCCAGAGAAAAAGAGATTTCTGTCGAAGCAAAAGTCCAGACCTGCCAACTCACCGGTGAAGCTATTGATTATATTATATTTCCATTCTGCGAAGGCCTCAATAGGCTGATTGTACGTTAAACTGGTTTTTACGATGTACTTATTTACATCTTGAGTGAAGCTCTCAAGAATCCTTTCTTTGGAAATTGTGAAGGAAGGTCTGAATTTAGAGCCATACTCTAATAAATTCCTAAGCTTTTCATTTTCAACAAAACTCAAGTTTCCGGGGATAATATGGTTGTAATTCTTATCATAGTGAACTGTTTCTTTATGTTCATCACAAGAACAAGTAGTAATTACAGGAATGTAGCTCGAAGAGTTAAGTTTGTAGTTTTTAACTATTGACCCTAAGGTCTTAACATATTTAAAACTTACAATAGACTGGTGCCTGTGGATGGGAAAAAAATTGCATTACTGTAGAACAGCTTCCTTACATTGAGATTATCGTAGGCTTTATTTAGGAACCTGATGGTAACAAAATTACTGGAAAATTCTTTAAGAGAAATTTTATCTTTAAGAATATGTTTAAGAATGTCCAGAACCAAAGCAAAAACATGCTTATCAACATGGTCAGCAGTTTCATTCCAGAATTTGAAAAAACATTTAAGGACAGAGTGCTTGAAGGACTTGAGAATTTTGTAAGTATTTTTAACAAAATTAGTGCCAGTTTTAAAGCTTTCCAGAGTTTTTAGCAAGTTAGCAAAATCAACTTTGCTTGATGTGCGAAATAACCTCTGTCCTCTATTACCTCTAGAGCAGCTCTTATTATTAACAAGAAAGAAGAGTTCACGAATTGAAAATTTATGCTGATTATGCTTATTGTCAGATAGAGTGGAATTAAGGCCATAGGGATAAAGAGACTGGTGCTGCAAAATTTCAAGGGATTCAGTTTCTAGCCGAGCATAGAGGTCAGGGATAATATGTAGTACCTCTATTTTCACTTTGTCAAAACCATGAGTATGGAAATGCTCTAATTCAAAGGTAGAGTACTGGTTGGCGTTTGTGGAGGGGTTCACTCCTGAATTAGAGAACTTGTTTACTAGAGACCTGTGACCATTAATCCTAAGATGAAGAGGATTTTTACTTTGGCCAATATAGCTAAGGTTGCAGACAGTACAGGTGAGCTTATAGATGGTATTGTAGGCTTTGCAAAACTTGTTGGAGCAATTATCCTCAACAGAAGAATACAGGTTAGGATCTGCAGATTTACATGTCAAACAACGTTTGTCATTTCATAACTTTAGATTACCTTTGCCAGCGAGTTCATACACTATGGGAAAGGGTGCTAGCTCTAACCGAGCGGGGAGGACTTAAAATATCTGAGCTGACCTCCAATCCTTTCATCGTCCTTAGAACTCCACTTGGGCCAAAACATACAAATTCTGAGCAAACCAACTAGGAAAAACTTTTTAGAAATAAGCAGTCCAAGAAAAGATCAAACTCGAGTATAAACTACACTCCAAAAAGCTGCATCCAAAACATACTAAAAAGAAAAATTAGAAAATGAAAAAAACCTCAAGTAAAAAAATAGTAATAAAAAAAAAAAAAAAAAAAAAAAAATAATAATAATAATAAAAAATAAAAAATAATAAAACATTTCAACTAGAATTTGCGCATGAGCTGCTAAATAATAAATTGAAATTAGTTACTTAAGAGCAAAACTGAAGACTAAGGAAAAAATTTTAGAATTTAGAACGAAGGGTGCAAAATAACCTGAAAATCAAAACGCGCAACGCAGCAGTTTTGAAAATTCAGAATTCACATTCTATAAAGATACCTAAGCAAAAAAAATATACAAATATAATTTTGACTCACACCTAGTACAACATAGAAAAGGTTATGTATCTACCTGTGTGAGTAAAAGGAGAAAAGAAAAAAAAAAAAAATAAAATAAAACAACTGAATGTAGAAGGTGTCGAGAATACTGAGCCTTGGCTTTATCAAGGACCAGCAAAAACTCTGCATTTTCTCACTTCCACAAAGACCTAGTTGGAAATGGGTTTCTGCAAGGCCATAGATGCAAGTAACATTCCCACCTAAAATAGTTTAAAATATATATATATAAGTCATGTCCTCCGTAGAGTAGCATGACCTAGCACTAGTTAACAATTTCGCTTGCATCCATTAACCTTCATGGCCCGACCCATGCTCTTCATCTGTTACTATTAAACAGAGAGAAGAAGATTAAAGAGAACTCAAGCTGTGAGAGTGACATAATAAATAGAAATGATTTTCAGCTATAACGAAATTCCAAGTTCGTTTGAGAGAGAATTTAAACCTGAAAAACAAATTTTACATTGCAATTAAAAAAGGAAATGTTAATTTATAACGAACAGATTTTTGAAAGAAAACTTGAGTCTAAAACCCCCTACTCTACAACTTATGACAGCACGAAAACGAGAATAAGTTAAAGATAATAATTAACTAAAGAAAACTTTGTGAAAGTTATATACCTTAAACAGTTAGTTGCAATATGTACAAAGTATTTCAGCTGAGCTTTAAGTGCATAATTAATTAGTTATTAAGAACTTAACTACTTTGAAAAACAGCGCATAGACAGCGCATAGAAAAGGAACAAGCTTAGCCATCTTCTGTTCCTAGGTACCACAAAAGACGCTCAAAGTTACAAAGAAAAGTAAGAGTTAAAACCCGCATAAATGTTAACAGACTAACCAATGCTTAAAAGCTGAAAAGCTAAAAAAATACAGAGAAAAGGTACATGAAGTACTAACATTGAACTTATAAAACCTAGAGCCCAAAAACAAGGAAGAGAGCTTACCTCTTGTGTTACAAAAACTTTTCTCCTCACAAGAGGAGAACATGGCTGACCTCTTCCGCCACTCCCTAGACGCTGGGGGGCAGTGAGGGTGGGGCTGATGGCCTCCCTCATACAGCAAGAAACCAACGCGCGGAGATTTTAACCAGAGAAAAAAATATAAACTTAAGACTGTGGATCTGTATTATCAGAATGAGCAGAATTAACTCTCCAGAATACATGAGAAATATTATAAAATACACGAGCAGTTTATTTAATAATCTTTGCATGTATTAAATCACCTTAGTGAGCTTCTATAGATTAATCAGAATCTTATTAATTTTAATGTTGGTTTTACTATTTTTAGTATAGCTATCCTAGTGATGAATAACTAGTTTTCTTTTTATTTGTTTTTATTTTCTTTTATAAACAGATTTTTAAGCTTTTTTGTGATTTTGTTTATATTATTTAATTTTTTTGTTTTAATAGGACCGTCATATCCATAGCACTAAGGTTCCTTTAGGTAGTTAATAGGCATCCTCTAGCCAACTTCCTTACGGCTTTGATTGGTCAGAATCATATTATTAACTGTGTAGAAAATTAAAGCAGATCTGCCAACCTTACTCTATTATTCAGAATAATTTTTCTTAAAGTTCTTTTGATGAAAGAAGAAGGAATTTCGTTCTCTAGAAAACTTTCTAATAGTATATTAATGTGGTAATTGAAGTCCAAATTGTTGCTGCAAATTCTTGAAATTCTTAGGACCTGAGAAATTAGTACATTCTCAATTACTTTGGTTGAAATGTTATTATTCCAGTGTAGATATTTAATTACTTTGAAAGGAAAATTAGCTCTTTTATCAAAGAGGCTAATAGATGGGTTACCTCTGTTGAGCTTAATGCTTAAGTCTAGGAACTCAAGTTCCTGATTACTGTGGTTGGTTTTACATAAGTTAAGAGAGCTAGGATAGATATTATCAAAATCACTCTCTATAACTTCGGAATTATTGATACACAGCAGATCATCAATATATCTAAAAGTGTAAAGGTAGTTATCTGAGCAGGTGGGGTGATTTTTAATGAATTTATATTCCTTAAAGAACAGGAATAGATTAGCGATATTCGTGGACGTTGATGTTCCCATTGGAATACCGTTCACTTGCTTATAGAGAGTATTATTATATAAGATATGGTTATTTTTTATGCAGCAATTGAGATAAGAGTTCCAAGTTCCTACATCAACAAATTGGTTAAGTTTAAATTCTGCATACAGCTCTTTAAAGGTAGTGATTATATCTGATAGAGGCAGATTAGTATATAGGTTTTCAAAATCATAACTATTAATATCTAGGGGACAAACTTTGAGTATAGTAGAAATTACTTCTGCATTATTATTAGTTATCCAAAAATCTCTGTACATCAAGTTAGAACAGTTTCTAATGTGTTTCAAAACCTTCTTTAAGACATCTTCAAAAGCAAGATCTATTTTCTTTTTATGACTCCTTACTCCACTAGCTATGAACCTGAACTTCACAGGATCCTTATGAAACTTAACCGTTGCAAAAAGAAATGGAAATTCAGGCCCATATCTTCTAGTTTGCGGAATTTTAAGTTTCTTGAAGAATGCCTTAAACCGATTTTCTAACTGCTTGGTAGAATAACTTACGGGCTCGTATGTTACTATATTATTGAGTTCCATAGTTAACAATTCAAAATAGAACTTCTTACAGATAATTGCAAAATTATTGCTAGCTTTATCCGTAGTGGTAAAAATAAATTGGTCTTGTAGTTTGGAGAGTGACCTTTTAGCTTCTCCAGAGAAAAAGAGATTTCTGTCGAAGCAAAAGTCCAGACCTGCCAACTCACCGGTGAAGCTATTGATTATATTATATTTCCATTCTGCGAAGGCCTCAATAGGCTGATTGTACATTAAACTGGTTTTTACGATGTACTTATTTACATCTTGAGTGAAGCTCTCAAGAATCCTTTCTTTGGAAATTGTGAAGGAAGGTCTGAATTTAGAGCCATACTCTAATAAATTCCTAAGCTTTTCATTTTCAACAAAACTCAAGTTTCCGGTGATAATATGGTTGTAATTCTTATCATAGTGAACTGTTTCTTTATGTTCATCACAAGAACAAGTAGTAATTACAGGAATGTAGCTCGAAGAGTTAAGTTTGTAGTTTTTAACTATTGACCCTAAGGTCTTAACATATTTAAAACTTACAATAGACTGGTGCCTGTGGATGGGAAAAAAAATTGCATTACTGTAGAACAGCTTCCTTACATTGAGATTATCGTAGGCTTTATTTAGGAACCTGATGGTAACAAAATTACTGGAAAATTCTTTAAGAGAAATTTTATCTTTAAGAATATGTTTAAGAATGTCCAGAACCAAAGCAAAAACATGCTTATCAACATGGTCAGCAGTTTCATTCCAGAATTTGAAAAAACATTTAAGGACAGAGTGCTTGAAGGACTTGAGAATTTTGTAAGTATTTTTAACAAAATTAGTGCCAGTTTTAAAGCTTTCCAGAGTTTTTAGCAAGTTAGCAAAATCAACTTTGCTTGATGTGCGAAATAACCTCTGTCCTCTATTACCTCTAGAGCAGCTCTTATTATTAACAAGAAAGAAGAGTTCACGAATTGAAAATTTATGCTGATTATGCTTATTGTCAGATAGAGTGGAATTAAGGCCATAGGGATAAAGAGACTGGTGCTGCAAAATTTCAAGGGATTCAGTTTCTAGCCGAGCATAGAGGTCAGGGATAATATGTAGTACCTCTATTTTCACTTTGTCAAAACCATGAGTATGGAAATGCTCTAATTCAAAGGTAGAGTACTGGTTGGCGTTTGTGGAGGGGTTCACTCCTGAATTAGAGAACTTGTTTACTAGAGACCTGTGACCATTAATCCTAAGATGAAGAGGATTTTTACTTTGGCCAATATAGCTAAGGTTGCAGACAGTACAGGTGAGCTTATAGATGGTATTGTAGGCTTTGCAAAACTTGTTGGAGCAATCTAGCGCCTGTTGGTAGCCATAGTAACATTACTGTCACGAGCTTTTTAGCAGGTTCCAAGTGATTTTTGAGATATTCTGTAATATTCTAAATCTGAGCCCTCACCTTCCACACAAAAAAGACACAGAAAAATGAAACAAAAGTTGTCACTACTATCAGAAACTTCACTGCTGTTACTTTCTAACATCTCTCTTAGTCTCACAAAATGGACTCACCATGGGGGTGGGGGTGGGAGAGCTATGTTGAAAGGTAAATAAAAATATCCTGAGCACAACAGAAAACTCAGCAATACATTTCTTTAATTTTTATATATTTTTGCCATGTGCCATATTGCATTTTGAAGAATGCACTATCTTACCATCATAATCTTGGCATCTTTTTGTAGTTTTGTTCCCAAACTGAGGAGTCAAGACTGGTGGTTGTGGTAATGGTATACCGCTGGTAATATCTGATGCACTTTTGTGTGAGTTAGACAGAGAAGAAGAAAGGCGGTAGTCTCGATCCCCATGGTCAACTGAATGTTGAGGTGTATCTGCTTTATTACGAATGCCTCTACCATCTGGCCTACCATCTGAAAAGACACAAAAACTTCATATACAAAACTATATACATAAGTCTCTCTGTATAACAAACTTCAGTTCAACAAAATTTTCTATTTGATGAAATTTTCTGCAGAACCTTGACTTTGAATGACATTTACGTGTAAATTAATATCCATATTACGAAAATTAATTTCTGTATAATGAAGGGGTTTTTTTAGTAAAAATTACCCATTGTTTTTTTTGTTTCAAAAGCTTTAATTAATAACAAGGAACTGTACACCAATTATACTTAAAATAGTATTAGTGATCCAAATTTCTTGGCGTTCAAAAGTTTTGTTTTATAATTTTTTAGCACAAATATGGGAGCAAAGCATCCTTAATTCCTTATCTTGAAACTTTTGGTTCTGTGAGGTGCTAGAAGTCATATCCATGAAGATGGCACGATGCAGCTGTTTTTCCAAATGTGGATGGAAAGACCAGCATAGAAACTGCATTCCACAGGGTAAAACCGGTTGTAATTAGTGTGGGCCTGACTCTGTAGAAGTTATATATTCATTCACATTTAGTCAGTATGTGCGACTCACAGGAGTTGTTCCATCAAAATGATGAAAAGAAAATCCGCATCTCTTGCGGATAAAGTGAAACTCTTAAGTGATGATCAAGGAATGAAGAAGATATAAATATGTGGCTATAAAGTATTGTATAGCTGCAAGCAGTGTGTCAACAATTTAAAAAAATCTACCTGCAATTAACATTCAACATGAAATATGTAGGAATGCAAGTAGAAAAAGTTTCAAACAGTGTTTATATGAAGATGTCGATGCCACCGTTTTAAAATGGGTGAGGATGGTTAGGCACAAAAATTTGCCACTCTCCAGTCTGATCCAACAAAAAGCCCTGGAATTTGCTAAAGATTTAGGACACAAAATTTCTAGCCAGCATTGGATGGCTAGATAAATTTAAAAAGACATGAAATTTTGTGTAAAAAATGGAAAAAAGATGCTGAAACCTTTTGAAAGAATATCCTGCAAGAGCCATTTTTAATGCAGATGAAACTGCTCTTTTTTTAAAGTGCCTACCAAATAAATTTAACGTTTAAGGATGATAAGTACTTCAGAGGGAAGCATAGCAAAGAAAGAATAACTGTTTTGTTATGAGCAAATATGACTGGGGAGGAAAAATTAAAACTTCTAGTATTGGGAAAAGTAAAAATCCGATATGTTTTAAAGGTACAAAAATCTTTAGAGGTAGACTATGAATTCAATAAAAAGGCAAGGATGACTAGAGAAAGTTTTGAATAATGGTTATTAAAATGTGATAACCAATTAATAAATCAACATCACAACATTGTGTTGATTATAAGCAACTACCCTGCAAGCCACAAAACTCTGCTTCCAAATGCAAATTAAAAAACACAAAAATTCTTTTTCTTCCTGCCAATAACACTGTGTGCAGAACTTCAGCCATTAGACCACAGTATAATAAAAAATCTTAAAGTGTGTGTTATTGAGAAAAGGTCCTGCAAAAAATTATTACAGCCACGGAGAGCAGCCAATGCACAGATAATTTTTTTAAATTTGAGAATCACCATATTGGAGATGTCGAAATCATGGGAATGTGACATGACTGCATCCACAGAGCAAAACTGTTTTCTGAAAACCGGACTCAAAACTTGCAGCAGCTGAAAGAAAAAGGAAGCATTAAAGAAGGTGCAGAGTTCTCTGATTTTCTCAATGCTGATGAAAACGTTGTGATCGCTGAATATCCTACAGAGAATGACATCTTGTAAAGTGTTATAAAATGTAGTGAAGAAACTATAGTGAGTGATGAAGATGATGAAGAGGCTATCAAAAAAACCTTCACATGAAGAAATGCTAAAAGCATTTGATACAATTCGCAGATTATTACAGTTTCAAGAGAGTGCTCCAGACAAAATGTTCCGATGTTTACAAAAATGTTAAACTTTTTATGAACAAAACGCTTTTATAAGTAATCTGTACAGAGCAAAATTACAGATTTTTTAAGTTTAAAATAAGTACACATGTTGTTAGGATCATGCAGAGGAGAGGTAAGCTTTAGTCTTCGTTTCCTTCTCTTCATGAATGTTTATTCAGAAAATGTATTCTACTTCCACGAATATATGTATAAAAAATAATAATTAAACTCATTTGCAAAAAGTTCCTACTCAGAAGTTAAATTTATTATCCAAATTCAACTACATTTTACCATCTCTTTCATTTTACTTGATTAAGTTTCTACAATTTAAGTTCATTTCTATTTAACAAATTTTCTTTATCATGAAGTTTTTAAGTGGAACAACGGGACTTAGTTAAATAGAGACTCAACTGTATATCAAAGATTACCAGCATAAGTACACACAACAGACCTAGTGACCAAATATTATCATATACTTCTGAAATTATGTATAAGTGAATGATAAGATATGTTTTTGAACTTTGCCTTGCCATAAATATATGAGGAACATTACCAGATTAAAGGTGAATAAAATTCAGATTTCTATCTGTTGGTCTGATACAGATAAAAGTCCAAAACAACTACAGCGGTGTGCAAAAGTATTGCATTACCTGTAAAAGCCGGGAATTTTTAAGTTTAACTTTTTTTTTCATAACTTATTTTCATAGTTATTTCATCATTTATATGTCATTAGATGCAAAATTTAAGAGAGATTTCAAATTGTCTCTTTCCTGTAGCTACTTTTGTTCTTAAGATATGACATAAAATATGGGATTTGACAAACACATTGAAATTCATGTTAGCTGCATATCAGTTGTTACAGCCAATCATAGACATTCTTTTATGTGATTAGCTGCTTTCTAATGCTATCCTAATCCTACTCTAACTTTTATAAGGATTGACGCAGAGCTACTTGAGCGTTGTAGTGGTCACTTCTTGTTATTAGGGTATAATTGTGTACATTCTCAATAATGGTTAAAACTGCAGAATTGTCCACAGCGGACAGAGTAAAAATATTGGGTCGGCCAAAAAATTTGTTTGGTTTTTCCGTAGGATGGCTCTAGCAGCGCTCAGTTAAGTCCTTAACTTCATTCGAAATAATTTTGTTAGATTGTACTCTGACGGCTGTCATATGAGCATGCATTAAAAAAACTGATCAAAATTGGTGAATTTTTGGGTAGCCATTTTAATATTGAAGATGGAAGAAAATAAGCAACCTTTTCAGCATATCATGCTTTATGATTTCAAGAAAAGTAAAATACAACTAAAATGCAAAAAAAGATTTGTGCAGGATATGGAAAAGGTACTGTGACTGATCGAACGTGTCAAAAGTGGTTTGCGAAGTTGCATGCTGGAGATTTCTCGCTGGACGATGATCCACGGTCCGGTAGACCAGTTGAAGTTGATAGCGATCAAATAGAGATATTAATTGAGAACAATCAACTTTATACCATGCGGGAGATAGCTGACATACGCAAAATATCCAAATAAAGCATTGAAAATCATTTGAGCCAGATTGGTTATGTTAATCACTTTGATGTTTGGGTTTCACATAAGGGAAAAAAACCTTGACCATATTTCCGCACGGGATTCTCTACTTAAACGTAATGAAAATATAATATTTACAAGGTTGCTTACCTCTTTTAACATTTCACTACACGTTCCATTCTTTCTGCAGTCATGCTTGGTTTAGGCTTCCGGTGCGGTGTTCTATTTTTGGTCTTCAGGTTCTTTCAAATGCTCTACCAATGCTTAAGTCCAGGAAGTGCCTTGTTGTCCAGGTTGCAAAATTGTATCCTCCCCCCTTTCCCACCAGCTTGTAAAACCTAACTTTCGTTGCTAAAAACCAATTATTGAACACAAAATCTTTTGATATTACGGACAAATACAAACTGTCTATTTACAAACATACAAATTCCAAACGAAAGTTAAAAACGTATATACAAATATTTACACACGACTCATTCCTTGGACTCCTCAACACCCCACGAACAACCAACCACACCCTGGTATTAAATTTGTCCATAATACCAAAAGATTTTGTGTTCAATAATTGGTTTTTAGCAACGAAAGTGAGGTTTTACAAGCTAGTGGGAAAGGGGGAGGATACAATTTTGCAACCTGGACAAGGCACTTCAAGGTCTTGAGCGCTGGTAGAGCATTTGAAAGAACCTGAAGACCAAAAATAGAACATCGCACCGGAAGCCTAAACCAAGCACGACGGCAGAAAGAATGGAACGTGTAGTGAAATGTTAAAAGAGGTAAGCAACCTTGTAAATATTAGTAATGAAAATGTTCTTCTTTTAAAACAAATTGTGACAGGCATTGAAAAGTTGACACTCTACAAGAATGTGGAATGGAAGAGATCATGGGGCAAGTGAAATGAAACACTACCAACCACACCAAATGCCAGTGTTCACCCAAAGAAGGTGATGTGTATATGGTGGGACTGGAAGGAGGTCCTCTATTATGAGCTCCTCCTGGGCAACCAAACGAATTAATTCCAACAAGTTTCGCACCCAATTAGACCAACTGAAGGGCAACACTCAACAAAAAACATCCGGAATTTATCAACAGAAAACACAATCTTCTATCAGGATAATGCAAGACCGCACGTTTCTTTGATGACCAAGCAAAAACTGTTACAGCTTGGCTGGAAGGTTCTGATGCATCTGCCGTATTCACCACACATTGCACCTTTGGATTTCCATTTATTTCGGTCTTTACAAAATTCTTGAAGTGGAAAAAAATTCAGTTCCCTGGAAGATTGCAAAAGGCACTTGGAACAGTTCTTCACTCAAAAAAATAAAAAGTTTTGGGAAGATGGAATTGCCTGAAAGATGGCAGAAGGTAATGGAACAAAACGGTGAATACGCTGTTCAATAAAGTTCTTGGTGAAAATGAAAAATGTGTCTTATTTTTACTTAAAAACCAAACAACCTTCTTGGCCAACCCAATAGTTGTTCTGCATGAAGAGGGATATTCTTCAAGGCAAGTCGCTGAAAGAGTGGGCTGTTATCAATCTACAGTTATTAGGCTACTGAAGAAAGTAAAAGACACTGCTGGTATTAAAAATATATGTCACAGTGGAAGGCCCAGATCCACTACAACCAAGCAGGACAGAGTACTCAGAAAGCTAAGCTTGGCAGACAAGAGGATTAATTCACGTGAATTGCTTCAAAGATGGTCTGAAGTGACTGATGTTACTGTTAGTACTGTTAGGAGGAGGCTACTTCACTATGACTTACGTGGCTGCAAAGGCAGGTAAACCAAACTGCAAATCAAAGATAATGTACTCAGTGGGCAAAACAGTATGTCTCATGGACAACCAAACAATGGGAAAATGTTCTTTTCAGTGATGAATCAGAATTTTGACTTAATGGGAATTAGAGTAGTGCCTATGTAAGGAGATTCAAGCATGTACAATTCCATCCAAGTTGCTTAGTGACCACTGTTATGCAACTGGTGAAGGTCATGGTTTGGAGCTGCATGTGTGCACATGGCGTTGGGAACCTCCATATTGCTGATGGTACGATAAATGCCCAGAAATACATCTGGATATTAGAAAACAAGATGCTACCATCATCTAGAAGACTTTCGACAGCAATTTTATTTTTCAAGATGACAATGCTCCCTGTCAGTGTGCTAAAGCAGTGAAAAAGTGGTTTCAGGAAAAAATGTTCAGCATCTTGATTGGCCACAAGTCACCAGACTTAAACCTGATTGAAAATTTGTGGTTCAAAGTGTAGGATGAACTATCAAAAAAGAAGCCAACAACCAAAATTCAACTCACTGAAGATTTAATTCAAATTTGGAATCATATTGTTCAACCCACTCTTTTACAAATTTTATTCAAAACATGCCATCAAGATGCAAAGCTGTGATTTTTTTTTTTTTTTTTTTTTTTTTTTTTTTGATTGGATGTTTAACGACCACTGTGAGCAACTCAATGGGCTATAAGCAGTCGCCTGTCCCTAATTTAGGGTCACTGGTTCCAGCGAAGAGAGAGAGAGAGCCAGTGCTGTAAAGACAAACACAACATCCATGCCTCACCGGGATTCGAACCTGGACCCCTTCCGGACGAATGATCAGAATCCATCGCTAAAACCACTACGCCACCGGGGCGGCAAAGCTGTGATTAAAGCTAAAACCTGTACAACAAAATATTAGGTACATTTTATAATTTTGCTTAATTATATTTTGTATTTAAATGTTATTTCATTCCTTATGAATTACAAAAAGGATTTATTACTGTAAACCTAAGTATTAGATAAAAGATCATTTTCACAATAATTTCGACTTGGCCATGATTTTTGTAATGTATCTTAAGAACAGAAGTAGTTACAGGAAAAACTAAGACATTTTTCAAATCACTATTAAATTTTGCATCTAATAACATATAAATGATGAAATAGCTATGAAAATTAGTTAAAAAAAGAGTTAAACTTAAAAATTCATGGTTTTTACAGGTGATGCAATACAAAATTTTGCACACCACTGTAGAGCATCAAAAAGATCTGCTTGGGATACTGTGAATGGTATATAGACTGTAAAGTGTAACTGATTTTCACACTTTTTGTACCTTGCATGTTAATAATACATTTAACAATTATATTCTACAGGGTACAGAAATATATCTTCATGATGGAAGAAACAATTTCCTTCCCTGTGATTTTATATATTCATTAATTTCGGGAAAGATGGAACTGCCATCACAGAATGTCAACTCAAACACTCTGCTAACTGCAAATCAATTTATTTTTAAAGAAATATAAAATCAAAAAAAAAAAAAAAAAAAAAAAAAAAAGGTCAAATATTTAAATGGTTTTCCTTACATTAAAGGTACTACCAATGAAATTAATAATATTTGTAAAAAGCATAACATTCAAATTGGAGGAAAAGTAAATACCATCAAAAATATAGTAATAAAAATTAATGAAAAAATAAAAATGTTAGAAAAAGCAGGTATTTACTCAATCCCTATTACTGAAAATCCTCCAATGGCTTATATAGGAAGTACCAAAAATAAGCTTAAACACAGATTAAAACACAACACGTAAAAAACTGGCAGAAAAAAGAAGAAAAAACAGCACTTATTCAACTGTCTGGATAACCAAAAATATCCTAAATTCGAAAATATAAAAATCATTAAAAGCTGTAAATCCGAAAAACACCTCAGAATAGCAGAGTCTGTAACGATTGAAAAAAATAGGACAAAAGTTTGCAACCATAATGACCCTAATATTTTGAGAAACAGCTGGAGAAATTTAATTAAAATTGAGCAAAAAAATGAAAAAGTTCGAAAAATGAGATCACTGACCAACAAGAGATGGCGCCACAACGCCCAAGAAGAAGCGATAGCCGATGACAGAAGCAGCCCGCGAGAACCACCGAAATGCCCAGCTGACACGGTCCGTGCTAGTCGGAGCAAAACGTCCCCTAGAAGACGGTTATGGAGTATTACCGAAAGTACTAGGATTATGAATAAGTATTGAAGTAAATGAGGATGCAGCAAAGGAAAAAAAAAACTCATTTGGTGATGAGGCAAAATAAATTCCAACGGGGAAAAAAAAAAAAAGAAGTGGACCCGTGGCCAAATGAAAAACCCCCATGCCGCATCCACATAACGGAAATATGAATTGAAAGCCAAGCCCCACGTGCGGTAAGTGTTCATCGAACTTTACCAACTAAAAGTGAAGTTCAAAAATGCAAATGCATTAATGCACGTTAAAAAATATAACCTCCAATATCGGAAGTAAATTGAAATTTTAACACATTTTATGAAAATGTATTAAACTTATGTAGGTCAATTTATTATAATAGGTAGATACTTGAGGATCTGGGTTCTAAACTTCTCAAGTCCAGTTAGCATTTTTTAAATTCAGTTTATTAACTATCTCTGACAGTTGGAAAAAATTATTTTAGCCATATGATGGCTTCACCCCAGTTGGATTTAGGAGCTTCATTTAATTTAGAAGAATAGAAGTGAAATCACACTTTTAGTGCTTGCTTTTCTTGTTTTGCTATATTTCAAGCCCTGTCCTATAACACAACACTGGAGGCTGAAAATGCAATTTAAAAAAATAAATAAAATAAATGTGCTAATGGCTTTACCTTGATTAGATTTGTTTTGTCATAATTAAGGGTATCAAAAAAGAAATTTTAATGCAGGCTCTATTCTATGGTAATCTTTGGAGTTCAGATGGATGATGTTTCGGAAGTAGTAAATTTGATGCGTGATGTTTTGGAAGTAGTGTTTGTATACTTCCATTCTGTTCTTCACATAATTCCTGCTTTGATAGAGAATAAACAACCAATTAAAATGAGCTTTGCTTGGTAATACTTTACCTCCACAATTTCAGTAGCTATTAATACAAGATTAGACATAACAGATATGTTTCTGATCTATTAGCTCCAATGATCTTTTTGTGCTGTCCCCAGGCCTATCACCATTAGATTTGAATGGCCGTTGTGGCTGCAATCTGAATACCATAAAAAAAAACAGTCACTGGATTTTATTTGTAGCTCTTCATATGTTTCAAATCTATTAGCTCCAATTATCTTTTCATCTTGTCTCCAGGTTCATCATCATAACATTCATTTAGCTGGTGTGGCAGCCACAATCTGAATACATCTCTTGATGGATCCTATTTGTAACTCTCCACATGTTTTCAGATATTTGAAGACTGAAATTCGATCATTTAAAAAAAAAAAAAAAGTTAACAGATTTCACATTCGTTGGAATTCTGTTTGAAGATATATTCCTGATCTAGGTGCTCCAACGATCTTTTTATTTTGACCTCAGGCCCATCATCGTCAGATTCGATTATCTGTTATGACCACCATCAGAATAAGTCTCTAGCTAGATCCCATTAGTAGCTTTTGATATGTTGTGGCTTCAAGATACTTGAATTTTGAAATTAAATCATTTGAAAAAATTGAACAGATTCAACTTTAGTTAGAATTTTGATGGAAGTTAAAAAATTTTGCCAAAAAGATAATAAAATTGATAAAGTAAAATGCAATAAATCTGTAAATACATTGATGACTATACTACAATTAAAAATCGGGTGATTAAATTTGCATTATTTTTATATATGTCGCATCCACCTTGCGATGCAATTCGCTCAGCACTTTTAACTAGCATTTTCAACTGTTTGTTGACGACAAAGCTTTATGTGGCTGAGACGAGTTCAGCTTTCCTTTGTTGCTGCACATGCTATTGTGATTTAGATTTTGTGTTGCCCTCTATCATATTTTGCTGAAGGTGTATCTTATGGTTTCTTTTTATTTTGTTGCTTTGTTTTTTTAGTTTTTTTTTTCTCTAGGTAGTTTATCCAGGTGTGAGTCATATTTCTTGGAGTACTGGTACTACAGTTTGAAATTTTGGTCTGTGCAATATATACAGCTTCTGCTGTTAATATTTCACACCATGTATTGTGTTGTGCTATTATATCTGTTTTCTCAGTCTGGGATGGGTAGATTGTTCATACAGTAATCTATTAATGATGTTTTATTTTGTTGTTAATTCCAGTTTCTAAGTGTTAACCCAATCATATTTCCAGATTTATTTTTGTGCTTCCTCTGTATATGATTTTGTTACTTGATTGTTCTGTTCCTTGATTGGAATTCTGTATACACCTGCTTTTTTTCAGGATGCTAGTATTTCCAGGGTTTTAAACAAAGTAAGAGATATACGAAAAATATTCCAAAAGTGTGTGGACAGGCAGCATGCGCCGTTATGGAAACTAGTCGCGTGTTTCCGGAGGGGGAAGATTTTTCCCCATCTGTGCTGTGTTCATTTGAGTGAAAGCAATGTGAAGCCTTTCTTTGTGGATATAGTGTAATTGTTCATAAGAAGTGTCTATTACACAATGGCAGATGAGCATGATATGTAATACTGCTAATTACCAGACAAAGAATCGCTATTGAATTTTGTGCAAAGTTACACAAAAGTGGCCAGGAAATGTGTCAGATAATTCAAGTTTGTGTTTCTTCAAAAAAAAAAAAAAAAACTTTTATTGATTTTGTTTTTCTGACACCCGTGGGATTGGTAATGTAGCATGGGGTGCGCACGAAACAAACTGTTCATTCATAACATTATGCTCACATTTTGCGAGTTCACCTGAAAGGAGCAATGCTTAATAATCGAGAATGGTTTCTTCTTCAGGATAAAGCGAGGCCACATGTGGCCCAAGTATCAATTCAAGCTTTAGAGAAAATCCGTGGCCAATGTCTATCATATCCTCCATACAGCCCAGATATTACACTTTGCAATTTCTGGACTTTTCCAACACTTGAAAAAGAGTTGAGAGAAAGGAAGTTTAAGGCAAATGAGGAAGTGAAGGCTGCCACATTTAATTCCGTAAAAGCGACTTTCACAAAATGAACTGCAACACGTGTTTCAGAAGCATGTGGACTGCTGTAAACAGTGTATAGCATATGAAGGTTCCTATTTTGAAAAGAAAGCCCACACCAAAGCTCCAAGTGACACAGACTCAGAACAGTGACCTCAGTCCACGTAACTTTCAAACAGCCCTCGTAAAAAGAACAGCTGTACAAAATCCTGAAAATTGGGTGAATGCTTAAAAAACTGGAATAAACAAAATAAAACATAGTTAACAGATTACTGTATGAACAATCATTCCAGCTATTCAAATCTAATGGTAATAGGCCTAGGCACAGCATGAAAAGATCATTAGGGCTCACAGATCGAGAACAAATCTAGTAAGACAAATCTTGTATTAATAGCTCCTGAAATTGTGCAGATAAAATATTACCAAGCAGTGCTCATTTATCTAGTCGTTTATTCCCTATCAAAACAGGAATTACATGAAAAACATAATAATGGAAATATACAATACTTCAAACCCTCATATAATGATGCACATATTTACAGCATGATAGGTTAAGGCCAATGTGGAAAATTCACTTAGTAAAATCTGATGCACACAGACTGTTCTTTGAAATCAAGCATTATCATAAAGCCAAAAAACCTTGAAGGGCACTCAACACATGTTCACTCTACTTCATGAAACTGGACCCAGAAACAAGACAAAGAACCACATTAAACATTGTATGAATCTGCATGTTCCACTTTAGAAGACAGTCAAGGTCTAAACCACAACATATGCACGCCGGTGCTACATTGAGACTATTCCAGAATTATTTTTTTTATCACACCTTGTACAGTAACCAAACATCCAATCTATGCTGTACCTGCCTGAGCAAATATGGCCCACACAACTTTGTACTTCTCCATGGATCAGAGCTTCAGAACACACCCCATAAAAATGAGCAGAAAATACAGTTGGGCATCTTCCTATCAATCGAATTCTGCCACACAGACCATACTTGGAATTACTATGGCAAACTACTAAATGGTAAAACTGATGGAGCAAGAATGGTGGAGTATTTGGACTGATGCCATATTGAAGCATGACAAAATGATCAACTGTATCAGCACTGTATACCAAACTGCAAAATCACAAAACAAATGAAGATAGTTCCTTAGTAAACAGTTTTGATAACAAGACAAATAATAATATGAACTAAACTTACCTTTACCTCTGTCTCTAGGCCTAGACCATGACCTTGATCTGGAGCGTGCTGGAGAAGACCACGATCTAGATCGTGACCGTGCTCTTTCCGAGCTCCCGCTTCGTGACTTACTCCGACTCCGTGACTCCCTTTCATTTGAATTAACTTCATGATTTTTTTCGCTCTCTGTCACGAACAGTTCGGTTTTCTCTTTCACGTTCCCTTTCTCTTTCCCTATCCATAGGATCGACCAGCCGTCTGTCTCTAAAAGCTCTGTGCCTGTTTTCAAACCTGCGTGAATGGTATGGACGTCTGCGCCTTTCTTCATCAGAAAAGTGTCTTCCTCTCCTCTCTTCATTCTCTCTGATCAAACAAATTCAATGCAAAAGAAAAGTTAAGTATAAGCACACAAACAAATATGAAACATGAGTATTTACTTACTGAATAAAAAATATACCTCAAACAATGAATTTTTTTTTTCCTATAGAGATACAGGATTAGCATGAAGCAGAATGTATAAAAGTATAGAAATGTGCTTAATTTAAAGGCATACATGAGTTTTGTTCATTTCCATAGCTTGCTCATGGGAAGATAAAAAAGACTTCACCAGACATTCACCAGACAGCTAAGACGAATTCCCTTCATTTATATACATCAGGTTTTTACAAAGGTCTATTAGTTATTATTGGTATGTTTCACATCAGTTACAAAACAGATACTGTGAAGTGACTACCTTCAAACTGCAGCAGGTAGTGTTGTTAGTATTGTTGTAGGTAGCAAGCAAAGATCAAATGGAGTAGTGGAATAAATTACACTAGGATCACCCCAACAAGAGGCAACCCAGTCTGCAATTCAGTGACAACATTCTGGACAATCTAAAGACATTGGGCAGTGTTTCAAACAACCCACAAAGCATGGATATTGAACTAATGAAATAACTGATAAAATATTTGCAACTGCTGCAAAAAATAAATAAAATAAAATGCCAAGAACTCATTATGTCTACCTGGTCAGGAAGTTGATGTTTGAGGCAGATTCTGCAATCAAACATTTAGAAATAGACAAACTCTATACATATGAAGTAAAGACAATGCAAATTTTACAGGGAGATGGCATGTTCCTTTACTAGCAGCACTTCCTGTTACTCAAGTTCCAAAATTTCCACAAACTAAATTTGTTTCATTGTATATCTGGCTAAGAGATTCATGGCCCCTCCAAAACATCAACAGCTATGAGTTGTGTAAGCCTTAATTTAGGGCCACTGCTTCCAGAAGAGAGTGAGAGCCAGCACTCAAAGGACAAAACATTACATCCATATCTTGCCCACAAATTCAAATCCACACCTAGTAGTACCAATCTGTTGCTCAGTCCTATTTATAAAGTTTGTTCTAAATATAAGATAATGTATGCAATTTTGTGAACTTTTAACTGAAAATAATTTAAATACAAGGCAGATTTTATTTGGAATGACATCAAAACTCTAAGATCTCATGTTCTGATTAGAAATATCAATCATAAAATTTTACTTAAAAAATGTACAAGTAAAGAGTCTAGCAGTGATGCTACCACTAGCTTGCTTCTTTCCATGAGGTTCATGTTCCAGAAGCCTTAAGTTGTCATCACACTATTTAACTATGGCAGACAGCTGATCAAAAAATTTTTCCTTTGGAAGCCTTTTATTTTAATATTTATCATTACATTTCAACTGTTTCATCAAATTACACACTATATTCTCCATGCAACTAAAACTGACCTTAGAGCATAAAATCGAAAGGCAAAGAGCAAAGTTATTTCCATGAAATCAAACAGTACATTTTTAAAATCTTTGTAAATTTCCAGAAATATTCTTCACCTTAAAAGTAGCCAAACACCTCTCAAATATTACTTCCATAATTATTACAAGGAATTTTGTTTAAAAACACAAAGCTTTACCATAATATTCAAAATCCCCAAAATAGCATTCTCTAATGATGCTCTGAAATGGTGTATCAGTGATGTTTCATCATTTCTGCTTATTCAATAAACTGATGCCCATTACCATGCAGAGTTTTGCATTTTTTTTAAATGAAAAGGCATCTCACATACTTTATCTTTCTCCAAAATTTTAAGTTTTCCTGGTCTTTTCTTTTTGTAAAAAACAATAAAAAAATCTAAGAAAAATTGAAAAATAAATAAATTAAAAACCATGCTATTGCACTGAAGAAATAATACATTTGCAATAATCAAAATTGTGCTTTTGAGAAATGTACTGGCATTCTTGCCACCTCCCTCCCACAAGGCATTCACACTTTTTATCATGGCCATTTGCTTCTGATTACCAGCTAAATTTGTATGCCCTGCATATATTACTTCTTTATTTAAACTGGAATGGCATTTTTATAAAAAAATCCTTGTCCAACACTACAAAGTGTTGAAAAATAAATCAGTCCAATATCAATTCTAACTAAAACATGATTCTAACAAACTATGAAGATATGGATCATTTAAACACCAGACTAAATGAATATGGTGATACATATTATATATACAGTCAACCCTTGATGTACTGCTATTGTTTGTTGCATTACACTGTAGTGTTATGTCAAGGGTGGCTTTATATCAAATTTGCTAATTATTTTTAAGCAATTCAAATTTTGTTTTAAATATAATTTGTCAAAATCATAATTGGCATTAAATTAAAAACATGTTAACTTGAAAGAATTTAATTATACCTTGTGTACACTGTAGTTTAAAAGTGTCAGTTTCCATCAGATATGAAATAAGTACAGAAATTTGCTTCAGAAGACTAAGTTAACATTTTAATTATAAGGAAATGAATAAAAAAATATTTTACATTAAAACTTTTTTTTTTCTTGTTGAGGAATGACCATCACGAGCAACTCGATAGGCTAAGTAGGGCAGTAATTCTGTTGCGGTGTGAATTTCAGATTTTTGACCTATTTTTGTCGAATTTCTATTATAATTTTTGATTACTGTATTTTTCATAATTAAATAATTTTAATACTGCCTTCATTAGAATTTACTCGAAAAATGTACCACAAAGTAATACTTGAAAGTCCAAACCAGAGATTTAAATGTCGAACTACCTCTCAAGATTGTTTGTTATGAAGATACTCTTTTCGAACAAGTTTGATGGGTAACTCAAGGTCACATGCACTCTGCTGAATAGTGGACACATGGTCTCCCATGATCCTCCCCCCCCCCTGCTATTGTTGAATGACCTTTGCAACTTGCCAGACTAGTAAACCGTAAACCGGATGTCGTCAGTTGTGTTAGTAATTTTAGCTGGGAAAGCAGCACACAGAAAAGAGCGTTTCGCCGACACTTAGCTTAGAAAATTTGTGCTTTCGTGTGAGTAGTGTATGGAATTTCTAAATATTGTTTTTTTATTTTGAGAATGAGCCAAGTGAGTAAAATGAGTGCATCTGAAAGATGCAAGCAGTACAGCAAGGGAACGTTTCATGTCAACAAAAATCTATTGTTCTGTTCGTGCTGAAACATACCAGTGGATTTTCAAGAAAGGACAACTGTGAAAAGCATTTAGCAAGCAAGGTGCATAGAAGAAAGGTGTGTCTGAACAGTCAACCGAAAATAATGCAAAAATGTGTTGATGAATTAATTGAGAAAGGAACTGCACAAGAACAGCATCGTTCAATGGAACTTTCGAAATTTACTATTGCCTTTTTACAGCTAACATCCCACTTTTACATACTGTTTGTTTGATTGTGTGGCGCTCTTTGGCCAAACATGGCCCTTGGGCCATTAAAATCAACCAAGCAACCAACCAAATGCAAATTGGATACGGAAATGTTAGTTACCAAAAATATATGATATTCACAAGCAACAATTGGAAGATTTTTAAAAATCAGTATCCGGTGTAAGCATCGTAGCAGATGAAACAACTGATTCAGAAGATAAATACATTTTGAATATTCTTGCTGTTCTATCAGCTGAACCGAATGTTGAAAGCTGCAATAATGAAACCTCTTTGAATGCAATCTTCTTTGAGTGCATCACTTTGGAATCCGTAAATTTTAAAGCAGTCAGCGAGGCAATACTTCAGTGCGTTAATAAGTATGAAATACCTTTTGCTAATATAACCACTTTTGTGACAGACAATGCATCTTACATGTCCAAAGCGTGGGGAAAGAGCCTGAAAGTCGTATTTTTTAATGGTGTTTACGTCACCTGTAATGTGCATCTTTTAAAACTTCTGGGCGAAATTTGGCAGAATGAATTTGATATGTTAATTCTTTAGTAGTTGCTGTTAAACGTGCCTTCACAACTTGTCCCTCCCATAAAGGACGTTTGACTAATGTTGCAAGAGAAGGGCAAAATACCTTGCTTACCATCAGTACCTGTAAAGACTAGGTGGAACACTTGGTTTGAGGCTGTGCTTTTCATTGCAAACATTTAGAAGACTACGCAGAGTTTTTTGAAAAAGAAAAAGACGACAGTAGCTGTTGTATTGTGGATAAAATCATTGGGTATTGTCAAGATTTGATTGTGTGGCACTCTTTGGTCAAACATGGCCCTACTGATTTTTAAAAATCTTCCACTTGTTGCTTGTGAACATCATATTTTTGGTAACTACCATTTCCGCATCCAATTTGCATTTGGTTGGTTGCTTGGATTTAAAAGAAAATCTGAAACAGGTTGAGATTCATGCGCCATATATTTCCGGACAGCTCACTTTACATGAAAAACAGCAAATTTCTGCGCACAAAATATATAATGAAATGTCGGACATCGCAAAAGAAGTCTTCTTAGCAAGATTCAAGACTGCAATCACGTCCCTGCAAAAAAGAACTATCCACTTGTTATGAAAAAATTAAGCATTATTTTTTTGAAGATAAAAAGCATCTGTTTTGTCAGCCAGCTGCAAATTTCTTCAAAGTATGCAAGGTGTTTGATCCCGATCAATTTAAGTCCTTGGACGTTTTAGACGACGAAGAATATTTGTTTGTTTTCAGCCACATTCCTGTGTTTGAAGATGGGGACCAACTAAAATGTGAATTTCTGTTCATATAAAGCGAGTGTAAAAGAATTTCGTGTCAGAGAAGGTTTGCTAAAATTCTGGAATGCGAAAAAAGGTCGCTTTCCTAAGCTACCTAATTTTGCCATACGTTGTCTATCAGTACCAACAATCAGTGTCAATGCTGAACGATCCTTTTCTAAATTTAAAAACGTGTTGCAGGACAACAGACACAGCATTAAAGAAGAAAATCTGTGTATGTACAATATAATGTATCAAAATGCCGTCCACTTAAATGGAAATCTTGATCTCGTGTAATGGTGTTGATAACATTGCCAAAGTTTGAATGATTTATAAAAGTATCAATTTTAAAAACTTATAAAATTATAATGCTAATTTAGTTACATACGATTCATTTGTATTACTGCTTTGTAACTCTGTAGACTTTTTTTTTTTTTTTTTTTTGAAATATGCTAGTGTACATAATCGCCCGCAAACTTTTCGCAAAATTTCATAATTTACACTGCGACCGCCCCACGAATTTTGCCTTTTTTTCCCCAGCGATAAAATTACTGCTTTAGCTATAAGCAGTCACCTGTCCCTAATTAAGGGTCACTGGTTCCAGGGAAGGGAGAGAGCTAGTGCTGTAAGACAAAAACAGCCATGCCTCACTGGGATTCGAACCCAGACCCATCTCGGACAAATGGTCAGAGGCCATCACTTAGACCACTGCGCCACCGGGGCAGCATTACAACTTTATCAAGCGATAATTAGATAAAAGCATTTTACATACCTTTAGTTTCTTTTTAAAAAAGTCTATTTTCGTGAAAGTTTTAGATCTCAATCCAATTATTTCCAGAGAACAATGCAATTTAACTAGAACATTTAAAATATTGCCATCCTGTGAGTTTGAATTAAAGAATCTTAATGTTGAAAGACAATTGTTTGACTGAATCTGTTTTTAACATTAAGGTTTGCCACAAAAAATCAGGTCTGAAAAGGTGGGAAGAGAATTCTTACACAGCTTGTAAGTAGCGGTACATCAAGTATGGTTTATGCTGAGAAAGGCAGGTTGGGGTAGTAATCTACATTGCCGGCTGGCAGTATACCAAATGATCAAGGAACATTTTATGTAGAGGTTGGAGAAGTAATATACACTACTGTTTGTGATTTTAAAAAAACTTTCCCTTGTTGCTTGTGAATATCATATATTTTTGGCAAATAATATTTCCGCATCCAGTTTGCATCTGGAATAACACTAAAACCTTTCAACGAATTTCCCAAGTAGTTTTTTTAATGTAGGATTATCCAGTTTGGAAAATGAGAGGTTAGCTGCCCAAAAGGCACCAGTTAATTTCGAAAGTTCCATTGAGCGATGCTGTTCTTGTGCAGTTTTTTTCTCAATTCATCAACATTTAATTAAATTATAATTTATTATTAATTTATTTCAATTAATTTATCTCCATTATTTTTGGTTGACTGTTCAGACACACCTTTTTTTTTTATGCACCTTGTTTGCTAAATGCCTTTCACAAATGTCCTTTCTTGAAAAATCCGCTGGTATGATGCAACACGAACCGAACAGTAGATTTTTGTTCATGTGAAACGTTCTCTTGCTGTACTGCTTGAATCTTTCAGATGCACTCATTTTACCCACGTAGCTCATTCTCAAAATTAAAAAAAAACAATATCTAGAAACTTCATAAACTACTCACACGAAAGTACACATTTTCGAAGCTAAACATCTGCGAAACACACTTTTCTGTGAGCTGCTTCCCCAGCTAAAATTACTAATACAACTGACGACATACAGTTTACTAGTCCGGTAAGTAGCAAAGGTAATTTAACAGTAGTTGGAGGAAATCACGAAAGACCACGACCTTGAATTTCCCCATCAAGCTTGTTCGAAAAGAGTATCTTCATAACGAACAATCTTGAGAGGCAATTCAAGATTTAAAGCTCTAGTTCGGTCTTTCGAGTAGCATTACTTTGCGGTATATTTTTCGTGTAAATTCTAATGAAGGCAGTGTTAAAATTATTAAATTAAGAAAACTACAGTAATCAAAAAATAGAAATTAGACAAAAAAACAACAACCTGAAATTCGCGGATAAATTTGATATTCGCAAAATTACAGAAAAACGGCTAAAATTCGCGCCGCAACAGAATTACTGTCCCAGCCATAACCAGTATTTGTCTGTAACAGCTCGCCACCATAGAAAGTCAACAACCAGGCAACTCTTGCAGGAGCTCTCCTCTGCTGCATGACCTGTGATATCAAGGCATACAAGACTCCATGAGAGAGGTCTGTATGCAAGAAGGCCAATGGTCTATATCTCACTCACTGCATCAAACAGAAAAGTCTGTCTGAATTGTACCTGACATCACCTCCGGCTCCCAAACAACTGGCCTGTGTTCTCTTCAGTGACCAAGTCCCAATACAGCCTAAGCACAACTTCTCTGTGTGTGTAACTTTGGGGAGAGTCAGGAAGCTGAAAACTTACCTCCAATATTGGGGATATTGAAACTACATTGGTGGAGGACCCCCGGTTTGGGCTGGCACCATGTTGGATAGGCACGCATTTCATGGAGGCACTTTGACTGCTGCATGCTACAGGAATTACATCCTGGAGTCCTATGTGCAGCTTTTCAAGAGCTTGGTGGCCCCAAGTTCCTTTTTGCGGACAATAACGCCAGCCCCCACATGGCTTGGCTTATCAACGAATACCTGGAAAGTGAGGATATTCACAGGTTGGCGATCTCTGGACCTGAACTCGATGCAGCATGTCTGGGATGACCCTGGGAAGAGCCTTTTAGAAGCTGGCAGCCCCCTCCCAGGATTTCTATGTGCCTTGGTGGAGGGGTGATTATATATTCACCCAAACTCCTATTCACAGCCTTGTAGAGCACATGAGAGCTTGTTATGCGAACTGCATCACTGTTCAGGGCTATCACACTCCCTTATTAGCTCCTTTACATCCACACCACTTGCTGCATCACATTTGGACTAGCACGTACATTCTTCCTCCTCGTGCAGTGATGGCATTCTTTTTCTGTTGTGTATTGCTGCATTATTGATATATTTGTGTCCGTACCAGGTGTAATTAAACTCAAGTGTGGAATTTGCATTATTCATGGTTTTGTGTATGCCACGTTAATTTTGGATGCTAGTGTATTCATCAACAATAGGTAGGAGTGTATGTTCATGACTAATCTGATAAGAAATCCTTATTTTACACTTACTAGGTAAAGTGAGGAAGGAAATGAATCAAAGAATACAACACCCACATCTCACGTCATATATGAACCAATGCAAATCTGACATACATATATATGGTACAAAGCAAGGATAGTTTTTTTTTTTGTTTTTTTTTACAGTAAAAATGAGAATTTGCATTAGTACCAGAGGAAGTTTAAATGAAAATGTTCTGTGTTTAGAAGTCATCATGGCAAACATGACAATAAAGCAAAATTGATACTGATTAAATGATATATTTGTAAACCCTGTAATGCATGAATGGACACTTACTTACAACTTATGTAAAGAATAATCTTACAACAAAAGTATTATCTTTAAAATGATTTAAACTCTTAATAAACTAGCATATTTTTACACAAATGAGCTAAATGCTTCCAAACTGTCATTTCTTTTTATCCCCTGAAAATCAGATTGCAGTTACTAATTACATAATAATGGGAGGTGGACACTTTTTAAACACACTAATACAAAAGCATGTTAACAATATCCATAGAAATAATCGAAAAAATTGCATACATAAATAAAAACATTAAATTCACAGTTTGTTTCAGGGTCCTGAAGGCTTAGCATGTGTCAGATATTTACTTTTATTATTCTAGGAATAATTATGGCCCCTGAATCCAATTAAATTTTTCTTAACAATATATTCCCCCTTAAAAAGTAATAGATATAGTGAGAGGTAATATGTCATTTTATTTTAGACATTACATGAAGAAAATCTTATTTCACACTTCAACCAGTTTCATAACCCAACACACATGGGGTAAATCAAAGGGATTAAAAAAATTTAAAAGAAAACCATTACAGAGATCAGTTTTTTTAATAAAGCCTACAATGTGGGTGCTTAAAAATACAACTGCATTAATGACTTCAATAAGTTTCTCAGTACTATTTTACTGAAATATTCATAGAATTTACTGCATGACATTAACAAAGTGATATGTTGAATGTTTTCTGTTGGCTTCTATTAATAGGTATGACAGAAACAACACAGTATGAACTGCTTTTAGACAAAACAGCACTGTGTGCGAGAAAGTGAAAGGTAATGACAGTGTCGTCTTTTGTGAGTAACAAGAGTAAGTTAATTTGATAAATAGTAATTTTACAAACAGTTCACAATAATGATACCATTCCCAGCACTGTTCAGCAAATAAGAGTAAGAAGAGAATGACTAATGTTGTCTGAGAACATGTAATAATAATAAAAAACAAAAACAAAACAGGATTGTGTTTGCTGATGCTACATCTCTGTATCACACAGTTGCTAGACTTTCAGAAATGGCTATGGGGAAATGCATCAGACAGCCCTTAATTTAGACACCTATGCACTGAGCATATGAAAGTCGGCCAACCACATCACTTCTTCCTTGCACATGGATACAATCAATCTCTTGGCCACACAGTCTGAACACGGAAACAGAATTGTCCATAAAACTGTATTGACAATTCCAAAGAACTGCCATTGCACACACATACATCACCATCCCAGACAGAATCAGAAGTGGTATTACTTTAGAGTTACATACTTGTATTTGGAGAGAAATAAACAAATAAGTTATGCATTCACAAATAAATGCTATGGACAAAATTTGGGTCTTTCTTATGAATTAGAATTGTTGTATCGGCTTGCTGATTGGTAACATCTTCACACCCCAACTTCAGAAATGTCCTATCAATGTTAAGAATATGTTTACTGTGTTATGTGATTTAACAAATGCAATACAGTCACGACATATCTCATGGTACAACAATAAATGTCACACCATGAGGTACATCGTATTATTTTGTTATTCCCATTATTCGTAGCACTAACTGAGATCAGCAATGATGCAATAGTGGCACCGATCAATCTAAGCAATCACTTTGCATAAAAATGCCAACACATGTTGTCATTCTGCAGCTTTCATCAATTAATCAATAATTCATTGCAGTGATTTAGTGGGTGGCATTATTGCCCCACCCCGCCACCACCCCTAGAACTGTATGTACCCCTGAAATTAGTCCTTGTGAGGTTGATTTGACAATCAATTTGACAATTGCTTCAATGACAACATTCTTAAGTATACCAATGAGTTATAGGTTTAATGGATAAATATATTGATTCATATGGAAAGTTAATACAATGAGGTTCTGTTCTACACAGTTGCCATTATTAGAAATACAATTATTGTAACACAAATTTGAACTAATAGCAGTCAATGAATATAAGTGCATAACAGCATGCAACTTTAAAATTCTCCAAAATGTCTGAAGTTATGAAAAAAAATAATAGCAGTAATAATAATAATAAAACTATCCCATTAAATATATCATGGAAAAGACAGTATACAAAGGATTAAAAAGCCATCCTGAATAAAGGCAGTTAATTTAAACTATCCTTAAAAGTGCATAAAAGCAATAAAACAAGTAATTAGTGGATTAGAAAGCATTTGAAACTGAAGCAAAAAGAAAAATTGGATCCTGTTAAAGCATATGAGTGAATAGAGGGGTCATTCCACATCATTTCTACAAATTTCTATTAAATTGGTTGAAGCATTTTTTTATTTATTTATTTATTTATTTATTTATTTTGCAGTTAAATGTTTATGCATGTTTTGTGAGTTTAAAATAAATCAATTTAAAAAAAATTGTTTCTTTGCCGTTTCACAAAGAAATTCATTAGATCACACTTGGAACACTTCAATTTTTTACAACTGCAAGCATTTGCATAAAAAATGCTACAACTTTTTTCTATTGAGCAAATTCAAAAACCACTTTACTCAATAAAAGCAGATTGTTTGGGTTTACTTCCTTTTTTATTTGCTGGTGTGTTTTGAAATTTTATTGGGGGTCAAAATTGACCAATGATTTTTTTTTTTTTTTTTTTTTTTTTTTTTTTTTTTTAATTTTTGAGCCACATTTTCACTGGGAAGGGGACAAAAATGGGCAAACCAATTTTATTTTACCAAAGCCATGGTACATATTTTACAAGAGCTAGAACATTTCACCTAGGTGAGAAAACTGGACTGTTTTTCAGTCCTTCCAAGATTTTTTTTTTTTGACTGATAAAAATGGAAAATTTTGAATTTTCCCATTTTTATAGTAGTTATATCTCTACTGGGGACAGAGTAGAAATCTGAATTTCATACCACAAAGACTTCTGTTTGGTAAGAACGTAATACCGAAATTTGATCACTTTGTTTTGCTGCAGAAAAAGGAAAATTTTTGAATTTAAAAGTTTAGCAAAAATCCATGTGTTTCTGTTCACTTTGAAGGATAATTTAAACTACCTTAGATCTTATACTCTTGAATGTGTAAATTCTAAAAGTGTACTGGTTAAAAAAAAAAAAACTGTCAGAGTTTAAGGAGTGACTGAAGGGAGGGGGGTGATAAAATGTCTTTTAGATACTCATTTTCATTGATATTTCCACCACTGGCCCTGTGCATCAGGAGACTGAGGAAACATTCTAATTCCTTAAATGTAGTAAATCCACATAATGATGTGATTTTTCAGCATGGCACATTTACATGAAATCATTAAAAACTGAACCTACACTTCCGGGAAGATTAAGCAGACGTTTAAAACCCCAATCACAATCAAAAAGTAAGCTCATGAGATTTACGTATGCATTTAATTGTTGTGCTAAGTAAGAACAGGATGGAAGCTCATAACACTGAAAAGTGGTCATTTCTTCAACTGCCATGGAACAGATACTGGAAGAGACCTAGTGGTGTTGACTTACAGTTAACAAAAAACTGAAGCACAATGTTCTACTGATTAAAAGCTCCTAAAACAGAGCTGCAAGACTCATTATTGACCTCTAAAACAGATAACATTCATGTCACTCAAGCTCACGCAACAACAAGTCATTATGAGCAAGAAAATAGAAGAGTTTTATGAGTAAATTTGACTTCTAAATAACATGGGCAAGCAACAATTCAAGATTATGGGCAATTTCAATGTGAAAATAAAGCAACACCAACAGAATAAAACTTAAGTAGCTAAATTCCATTACACCAACAGAGCCCAGCCTGGATATACTTTTGTAGAGTTGGCATAGGCGGGAAGTTTGTTTTTTTTAATCATGAATTTCTTTTTTGAGAAAAAGCCACATAAGAAATGGACATGGAGGTATTCCAATAGGGGCAACGAGTGAAATTAATTTTATTATGTGTAACAAGAATGCTGTCATCAAAGGCTACAGTGTGTTTAACAAGTTCAACACAGGAAGTGATCATAGAACATTGCAATGCAAGATGCACCTTAACATAAAACTTGAAAAGCACAAGCTCACAAAGCAAACAAAATGTATTGATAAGATAAACCTTAAAAAACATAATAAGACTTGCAAATTGCAATTGAGAAACCAAATTCTCTGCTTCAGAAGTTCTAACACAACAGAAAAATTAGAAATCTCGAAGTTAACACAAACCTTACAAGGCACTTATGGAAACAGCAATGAAAATAGGTGGTAGTAGAAACAAATCACATATGAAAAATATATCTGAAAGAACAAAAATGCTTTTGAAAAAAAAGGGGGAATAAAGACAAAGAAAATGCAATTTCCAAAATGGAATATATAGAGCTATACAGATAGCAGAAAAAAAAAAAAAATTACTGAACTTCCATCAGAATTCCAACAAATGCAAAGTCTGTTTGATTTTTAAAATAATTCGATTCTGACCCACAAATATCTTCATACCAGAACTTTTGAAGAGCTACAAATAGGATCTCACAAGACTTGTTCAGACTGCAGCCACAACAGTTAAACAAATCTAATGATAATAAGCCAGGAAACAAGATGAAAAAATCATTCAAGTTTATAGATTAGGAACATACCCAAATCTTATGTTTATAGCTACTGACTGAAATTAGGGAGCTGCATTATTACCACGCACTGCTTGTTTATCTGGCCATTTATTCCCTATTAAAGCAAATGCACATGAAGAACAGAAAAACTAAAGTATACAAAAACTTCAAACCTCAAATTAACAATGTAATATGCATTTACAGCATAGGAGGTTAAGGCCTAAATGCAAATACAGAGGGTGTTCACCATTTTTACATTTCTGATGTGAAATTACAGAAAATAAAAGAAGTTCAAGGAATTGAAACTGACAACAGCATGTTAGATGAACATGAAACATCTGCTAAGAAAATGATGCATGTAAACAAGATGTGGATAGGTTAGAATTTTGCCCTTTCTGAAGAGAAATATTAGTATTCTGCAAATAAAAAACACTGTGAAAATCATGGAATCAGCATTTCTAAGTGTAAAATAAGTAATATTATTAATAATAAAGGGGAAATTGTCAACCATTGCTTTTAACAGGAAAAGGAACAAACCAATATTCAAAGACGTTTACGACTCTTCCAAAAGTAAGGTTTCTGGTCTTAAAAGAAAATCCACCAACCCAAAAAGCAATGACTAAGTTGTTAAAAATCTGTATCAACTGTAACAAGGTACTATACAAAGAATTGAATCTGGAAAAAAAAAAAAAACATATTCACCGCCTTTTGCCTAGGCACATGTCTGAGCGCAGAACGCGGTGTAGACTTCTTTATGAGAATCGCTTAGCTAAAGACAGCTTAAAATTAGTAACTATTGATGAAGCCTGGTTCTACCTAAATGACTAACAAAAGAAGGTCGACTTACTATCGCAAAAGACTTACAAACTTGTTTCCAAGAATCCAAAGAAAGTTTCAGTAAAGGATTCATAATTATTGCTAGTTTCTCATACAATGGGAAATTCAAGTTAAGAAAAGTTGAAAAGAATGTTAAAATCAATTCAACAAATTACCAAAATCATATTGCCAGTTATTGTTTTATCTACTATATTTAAAACATGGACATGGACATGGAGACATCCAATTGGGACGACAAGTGAAATTGATTTTATTATGTGTAACAAAAAAATTCGTCATCGAAGACTGCAGTGTGCTAAACAAGTTCAACACAGGTAGTGACCATAGATTGGTGAGATGTAAGATGCACCTCAACACTAAACTGGAACGTGGCAAGCTCATAAGACAAACAAAATGTATTGACATAACCAACCTTAAAAAACACCATAATACTTTCAAGTTGGAACTGAAGAACAGATTCTCTGCTTTAGAAGGCCTAACATCGGAAGAAGTGGATATTTCGGAAGTTAACAGAAAAGTAACCAAAGCTCTTATGGAAACAGCAACAAAATTAGCTGGGTCTAAGAACAAGTTGCATGTAAACAAATTATCAGGAAAAACCAAAATGTTGATGCAAAAAAGAAGAGAGATGAGGACAACTAAAGAAGATGTGACTTCCAAAGTGGAATATATAGAGCTATGCAAGACAGCACGAAAAAGTATCACTGAAGACGTAAGGAAATTCAACTGTGAGCTAGTGAGGAAAGCAATTGAAAACAACCAAAGCCTAAAGATAGCAAAGGGACATCTCAGTAAGGGAAGAAAACAGATTATGGCTCTGAGAAAAGAAGATGGTTCTATAACAAGAAATAAGAGGCGAAATTTTGACAAGAGTGAAAGATTTCTACTCCAAATTATATGAAAGGGATGATACATGTACTCCAGACATCATGAAAGGTACCAGAGTTCTTCCAGTCCTCCCAGCAGAAGTTGCACATGCAATCAAGAACATGAAGCGGGGGAAAGCTCCAGGAGAAGATGGAATTACTATAGACATCATACAAGAAGCAAGTGGAGAAATTGAAACAGTACTGGCCAAATTTTCACTCGATGCCTTAATGAAGGGAAGATTCCTGAGGATTGGAACAATGCTACAATGATCCTGCTACATAAAAAAGGTGACATTGAGGATCTCAGGAACTACAGACCTATCAGCCTCCTATCAGTGGTTTATAAAATCTTCACTAAAGTTCTTTCACACCGCTTGAAGGTAACACTGGACATGGCTCAACCGAGAGAACAAGCTGGATTCAGGAGTGGCTACAGCACAATAGATCATATCCACGTACTGAGAGAACTAATTGAAAGAGCGAGGGAATATGAACTTCCATTGTGCATGGCTTTTATCGATTATGAAAAAAGCCTTTGATTCGGTGAAACCATCAGCAGTTACCACGGCTCTGAAATCCTGCGGTATTGAAGATGCATACATTAATATTATTAATAACATCTATGAAAATGCAAGTGCAAAGATTCGGCTGTTTGAAAATACAACACATAAAAATTGGAAAGGGAGTGAGACAAAGGTGACACCATATCTCCGAAGCTCTTTAATGCCACATTGGAGGGTGTTTTTCAGTCGCTTAGCTGGAAAACAAGGGGATAAAGATTAATGGAGATTATCTAACCCACCTTCGTTTTGCTGATGACGTAGTCATTTTTGCAACTACCCCATCAGAGCTGCAGAGTATGATCCAGGAACTTGCTGACAAGAGTAAAGAAGTGGGATTAAAAATGAACTTTCAGAAGACAAAAGTGATGTTTAATGCTTTTACAAGAAATGAAGATTTATCGATTGATGGAGAAAAACTGGAGATAACAGATACGTATGTTTATCTTGGACAGCAGATATCAAGTGAGGGTCACATTGATGAAGAAATTAATCGGCGTACAAAACTTGCCTGGAGAGCTTTTGGAAGAAACAGCATAATTTTCAAGAGCAATATGCCATTATGTCTTAAAAGAAAAGTGTTTGATCAATGCATCCTTCCAGTGCTTACGTATGGTGCAGAGACGTGGACCTTAACTAAAAGAGACATACAAAGGCTGCAGACAACTCAAAGTAGCATGGAGAGGTGCATGCTTGGTATAACCAGGAGAGATAAGAAGAGGAACTCGTGGATCCGAAAAATGACGAGAGTGGAAGACATCATGATCAGAGTTAAATCCCTGAAATGGCAATGGGCTGGACATACTGCCAGAAGGACAGACCATAGATGGACAGCCGAAATTTTAGATTGGATTCCAAGGGACAGGAAAAGACCCAGAAAAAGACCACATGGGAGATGGGTGGATGAAATTCATGTAAATATGCGGGAGTGACATGGAGGAGACTGGCACAAGACAGACCGTTGTGGAGGAAACTTGGGGAGACCTTCGTCCAGCAGTGGATTGATAATGGTTTACAATGATGATGATGATGATGATTTAAAACAGAAATGCAATTCTTTTACCCAGAGCTTTCAAAGAGCAAAACTCCATCAGGATAAGGCTACCAGTCATACATCCAAAATCTACCCACTCTATTTCTTAAAGAAAAATTAAAAGAGATATGGGTAACGAAGTCTATACCTTTTGTTCATATCCCTTCAAAGTCCCTTGATATGTCACCAATGGACTATTGTGCATTCAGACTGCTAAAAAGAGCACTTTCTAAACCCAGACCTAAAAACAATGATTGGACTATGGAAAGCAGTGGATGAGGAGTGGAATAATAATACCAGTATCAATTTTAAGAAATGCCCTGTTATCTTGGAAATCTAGATGTAAGTTCAAAGTCCAGAGAAAGGACTATAAGATGGAACATTTAAGAAAGAAATAATTTTGTTTTAAACGTTAATTATATTGCTGGAAAACTGTTCTAAAAATATGTGAAGATCCTCTGTATTCACTTACTGTAATTGAAGACATATGGAAAACTAGTGAAAAATGCAATTCAGAACAAAAGCCTAAAGAAAACCGATCATCTCAGTAAAAGAAAAACAAAAACATTATAGCACTCAATAAAGCAGATGGCACACTATAAACAAGAAATACAGGTGAAATTTTGACTACAATTAAGAACAGTTTTACTCAAAAATATTATGAAAGGGATGATATATCCTTAAAAGCACAAAGAAATATACAGGCACCAAAATTCCCCCAATCCTCCCAGGAGAAGTTGGTTTTGCAATTAAGGACACGAAATGAACAGCTCAAGGGGAAGATGGAATTACCATGGACATTATACAAGAATCCACTGAAGAAAAAGAAACTACACTTGCCTAATTTTTCACTAGATTCCTCAATGAAGGGAAGATTCCTAATGACCTGAACAATGCTGTAGTGATACTGCTACATAAAAAAAAATACCTTGAGGATTCTCAGGAACTACGGACCCATCAGTTACCCTTCATTCGTCTACAAAATGTTCACTAAGTTACGGTCACATCTCTTGAAAGAGCAAATTAATATTAAATTCCAATGGGTACTGCTTTTTTTTTTTTTTTTTTAATTAAGGAAGACCTTTAATTCTGTGAAAACATCAGCAGTTATGCCTTTGAAATCCTGCATGTCAAAGATGCATTATTAATTATTATTGTTATTATTATCAGCATCTATGATGAAAAAACAGGTGCAAAGATTCAGCTGTTTGAGGATACAGAACCAATGAAAACTGGAAAGGGAGCGAGACAAGGTAACACCATTCAAGCTTTTCAATGCTACACTGCAGAATGTCTTTCAGCCATTGAACAGGCAAAGCAAGATGATAAAGATTAATGGGGAGATTATTTAACACACATTCATTTTGCTGATGACACATTAAATGCAAGTATACAGGAATAAAACAAAATTCTTGACCTGAGTTTATAATCAACAACTTTCTTGATCTTTTGTTTATTTATTTTTTAATGTCCTGACTTTTCTGAATGCACTAAAGACCATCAAAATTAAGAAGATATTACTTAAGTGTGGTAGCTTCCCATATATCAACCATCATCTATATCATTAAGATTATTACACTGTTAAAAAGCGTCCTACATGAAGAAAAAAAAAAAAAAATCAAGTCTCTGCAAAAATGGCAACTGTACCCCATCCCAGTTAAAAACACATTCACCAAAGGTCATCAAAACTCTGAATGGGAAGAACCAAAGACAGATGAAAAAGATTAAAAATAAAACTTATATGCATCACCACAGAAGAAAAAACTTTGATATGTTATTAGATAAACAATGACAAGGAACCAAACTTTACCTATATAAATTACATATGTACCCAGTCAATTAAAAAAACAACAACTGTGGAATCAATATTTACTGATAAAAACTATGAACAACTGTAAAAGCAAGCATATTTAATCCAATCCTTAAAAACCACAAATGCTGGAGATATCAAAGAAACAAATTATATAAATATTTTGCAATATTTATGATATACTTCTGTTTTGCACGTTTAAAGTAAGTGTTAAAAAGCTTGACATTCGGACATGAATCAATAATTGCTACAAAATAACATCTTGAACAGAGCTTAAATTGTAAGAATAGTTTGTTCTTACCTAATGAAGTTAGCACTAAACTTGATGCTTGTTCATTTCGACCCCTGTTGCTGTGCTAAATATGAATAAAAAGTTGCAAACTAATACGAATAATTAGAATTCTTGAAATCGTCAAATCACGCATAAGTTACGTTGAAAATTATAAGCGGGACGTTTCGGTAGCGACTTCTACCTTCATCAGCCATGGAATGAGACATGTGGTAAAACTGTCAGTTGCCAGATTTCAAAATCGCTTTCCAAATAATAGAGATGTTAAAAGGTGCGTCAGTATTGCAGGTGTTAGGGGTAAGGTTGATTTCAATGCTTTCACAGTACCTGAGGGCATGTCGATTGCTGAACGGGGCAATCAGCCTCAACATTTTGCCAATCGGGAATCGCGGACGTATCGCTGAAGGTTAAAATTTAAAGGGAGGTGCAAGGGCTGCCTTTCTGAACACCAGCGATATGTTCCATCAATCGAACATATCGCTGATGTTAAGAAAGGCAAATTAGAAAGGCAGCCCTTCCACATATCGCTGATGTTAAGAAAGGCAGCCCTTTCACCTCCCTTTAAATTTTAACCATCAGCGATAAGTCCGCGATTCCCTGATTGGCAAAATGTTATGCTAATCGCCCCGTTCAGCAATTGACATGACCTCAGGTACCGCGAAAGCATTGAAATCAACCTTACCCCTAACACCTGCAATACTGACGCACCTTTTAACATCCCTATTATTTGGAAAGCGATTTTGAAATCCGGCAACAACTGCCGCTTTACCACACGTTTCATTCCATGGCTGAAGGTAGAAGTTGCTATCGAAACTTCCCACTTATAATTTTCAACCTAACTTATGCATGATTTGATGATTTCAAGAATTCTAATGATGTGTGTGTTACGTGTTTTCCTGCCAATTCTTCTCACTATAACACAAATAAAATGTTGAAATAAATGCGAATAAAATGCTGCAAGCGAATCCAAATAAAAATTCCAGATATAAACAATAGTTAAAAGTTGTATGGTATTGCGGTTAAAAACAGTATTTGATAAAAATATAACGAACTGCAAAAACCAGATAGATAGAACTTGATTTAAAAGCGTAATAAAATATCCAAGAGCAAAAAGATTCCGTCTGATGGCATCCTGATGCGTTTCAACCATTTAGCAATGGTCATTCTCTCAAAAGTAGCTGTTACTGTTGTTATGCCATTGCTTTGTCGATGATATGCCACGTCGCCTCCACTGGTACCGCCTAGTTTCTCATTGTGCATGCTTGTGGTTGTGCCATCTACCAATAATAAGGTTCCCAATCTTACTTGTTCTACTTTTTATATTTCTTATTTTTATTCTTCTGTTCTCTCTCCTGTTGTATGCTTGGAGACATCAAGAGAAAGAATGGAAGAATAAAAATAAGAAATATAAAAAGCAGAACAAGAAAGATTGGGAACCTTATTATTGGTAGATAGCACAACCACAAGCATGGGCAATGAGAAACTAGGAAGTACCAATGTAGGCGACGTGGCATATCATCGACGAAGCAATGGCACACAGTCACCAACAAAAGCTACTTTTGAGAGAACCTTGGCTAAATGGTTAAAATGCGTCAGGATGACGTCAGAGGAATCTTTTTGCTCTTGGATATTTTAATACATTTTTAAATCAAGTTCTATCCATCTGGTTTTTGCAGTTTGTTATATTTTTATCAAATAGTCTTTTTAACCCCAACATCATACTGCTTTTAACTACTGTTTACATTTGGACTTCTTATTTGGACTCGCTTGCAGCGAATGTTATTCGCATTCCGTTCAACATTTTATTCATATTTGTTTGCAACTTTTTATTCAGATTCAGCACAGCAACAGAGGTCAAAATAAACAAGCATTAAGTTAGTGCTAACTTCGTAAGGTAAGAAGAAACTATTTTTCATACACGAGACTGAAAAGAAAAAAAGCTGAACTTTTTAACCAAGTGCAAAATCAGAATATGCAGCGAAACAGTGTGAATATAATGCAGTGCTCACAAGCAAAACAGAATTGTTTATTCTAATTGATTTATGAAAATACTAAACTAGAGGACATGGCTTTATTCAAAATATAAAATTACTGACATTAAGAATAAAATATTTACCACCACCAAGCAGAAGGAACATCACGAGAAAATAAAATTACTACGAGGGGCAAAATCTTTACTCCGTCTAACTTCAGACTTCGAAAGTGGGATTTTCACCCTTTTTTTCGGACTCTTCTAGGTATTTGGACCTTAAGACCTATCAACATGACAATTTTCAAATCTCCGGGTCAGGTACATGTGGTAGAACAATTCATGAAAATTTCAAGCAGAGAAATATTCCATAGCCACCATTTTTATTTTATTTTATGCCGGCGGAAAGCACCAAACTTTAAAAGTGTCGCTACGTCATTAAACATTGCGTCATTATCAGTTTGATTGTAGCCTGTGCTTTTACTCAATGAGAAGAGCATGCTAAAAATAGCTGCGTCAATATGGCAGCAGGTTATGGGACCAGAACTTTCCAGTGTAGTTACCGTTGAAGACACAAAAAGTAGGTAATTCCCTCCCTTTGCGTCTTTAAAAAATGCTTAAAAATCAGAAAATGATTTTTTCTTAACTTTTTTTTTAAAGAGAGGGCTGGTAGTTGTGAGTTTATGCTGTAAAAATTGCAATGCATTATGATTTATAGTTTGCCATATATCTATTTTTTTAAATGGATCTCATTGCGAAACATATAATTTTGTGAAACTTAAAAACTTTAATTTCTCGTAAACTAAATCGAAATTCATAAAAAGGGCAACAAGGTCCAAAAATTTGGCCATGGCCCTACATGTCTACAAAGTTTTGTGGTTCTGTTGCTTTTAGTGTGTCCGGAATGCAAACTGATACCATTTTTTTACTTACCTTAACTTTGAAATACAATAGCTCTTGAAGTATGGCCAGAATCGAAAAACGGTTTATTTCAGCGTATTCTCCAAACAATTCTCTACAAACAACGTAAATTTCATATTTTTGTGTTCAAGCTAGGAAAGTGCGAGTGTTGCAAAATAGCGGCAGTTAGGCTACTTTTTTTTTTTTTAGAACAGATATTATTTCTTCCTTTTGTTTCTTGATGTTCTGCATGAGAGGGTCTTCCAATAGAATAGTATATAAAACACACAGTAAAAATTTTAATAAGTACTGGGTACATATTAGATAGTCAAGATGTCCCTCCCACCATGTCAAACACTGAACTGAAAATCCGGAAAAGAATTTAACATTGCACACTTCAGTTAATCTGACTACATATTTAACAAGATGAATTTCAAATAGCAATTTTAAAATCTCTCCAAAACCAAAGTAAAACTACTTTTCAAAATATAACATACACATACCTTTTCTTAACTGGAAATTGAAGCCTAGTGTGAAGTTCACTTAAGTGGGAGGGGCTTAGAAAACTAAACAGTAAGTCACACAGACATGAAGAACAAACAAATGTTTATGTTTTAAAGGCTGACTTTAAGGACTTAATGAAAACTGCAGTAATCTCAAAGTCACACAAAAACTGAGGATGGAGTTTTCAAATCATGACATACCAATACATAAATTTCTTCCCACTTCAGTCTCTGACATACCATTTCCCCTACATATTCCTAATGCATTCGTCAAAAATGAGTTCAGAAGATAAATGGTTAAAACTTACATCAACATCATTAATTTATTCCTATGACTATAATATGTTTTAATGTTGAAATGAAAATATGATAACAAAAACCCTAAAAAGAAAGAAGACAAGAAAAACACCAGCAAGATACTTCTGGCAAATTTATTTTATGTGTACTAGTAGTACAGTTTAAGTCATTGTTCAGAATGCAATCACTTGAAGCGCAAGTTCCTCAGAAGATTATGATGCTACTCTTTTCATAAGCAAGAGCCCATTCCATATCAAATCATCCAGTGCTTGAAACCTACTTGTCTCTAATTCTGATTAAAATTGGTACAAAATGTTATGTATGCAAGTTATGAATTCTGTAGAAGTTTCACATGGATTGGCCTGGTAGATTTTGATTACATCCTACTAGAAAGTTGCAACACCTATTTTAACTGACAAACACTGTAACAACTTCAAAGAACTGCCATTTGAAGAAAGAAAAAAATCCATCATACAGCTCCTAATTGGTTTAGCCACTTTGCTCAATTTGTATATTTAGGAGAAAAACAATTTTACTGTTTTCTTTTGGTGTAAAGAACGTTGCAATGTCTCTTTATGTGTCTGCTATTTGCATAGTTTTTATTATTATTTTTTTTGCTGCACAGCAAATAATTTTTTTTTATAGTGAACCCTTTCTTTAAATATACTAAAAATCTTTGTTTTTCATCACAGCACAGACATCCTATATAATCAAAATAAGCAATTTAAGATTTCTGAAATATTGAAAAAAAAAAAATTATTTTGTCATACAAAATTTTTAAGAACAATGTTAAAAATGGCTTTGTTTTTCTTAATTTTTGAAAGGTGCAACAATAGCTTTGCATTTGCTGTATTATTATATGAGTGACTCTCATCGTCATGCAGTAAAAAACTCAATTTTGTACCTTTGAATGTCACTTCCTTATGACCATAACATGGAAGGTTTTTTGTTATTATTTTTATGGAGGCGTTTGGTCTGCAATAATGCCCTTAAATAAAATTCTGCATTAAATGTGTAAATACAAGGGAAAATATTTCATCTTTACATAAAATATAAGTCATAAAAACGAATGACATGACAGAAGTACATTTCTGTATGTGTCTAATGCTTACAAGGGAAGAAGGAGGAGGGTCAGTTTAGTCCATTGCCTCTTCAAAATATTTTCTGTCTATAAGAATCAATGAAAGTGATCATTACTTTTCTAATCTCAGTTTGCAACTCTGGTTGGGTGATTTATCATTTATAATAATTTCTTAATGAATGCTAAAAGCATCCTTTACCAAACAAAGCATAAAACTACATCTACATATCCAATCAAGAATTTCCCATTAATCTGCCTGTAATGTTCCCCCCAAAAAGTCAGAATAATCCTCCTTCCCCATACTGTTGTAAAACACCAAAGAATTATTGTTGTATAATAATTAGGATGAGTTACTTTCCACATCATTTTGGGGCTCGTACAGACTTTTGTCTAAGAAATGCCATACTGATTGCTGTTGCAATGGAAAACAGAAAGAAATAGTAAGCAACAAATGATGTATCTCCAGTGTCTTACTTGATCTGGAGAAATCAGAGGAGGAAATGCTACACATGTGTTGGTATGGCAGTAAGAAAGCAGGGCCAAAAAAATATTATTTGTTTTGTAAACCTAAGATATTTTCTTGTTTTTGATAACATAGAAATGCCAAGTTGTTGAAATAAATCATTTTTATTTGAAATTGATTAAAATCTGAAGTTACTTTTACAATCAATAGAAAAGTATTCAAGACATTACATGCCATTTTGCAGCAATTTGCTTTCTCATAACAGGAAGTTTCTGAAGAGATCTTATCTGTGCCTGCAAAAATGACGAAGCCCAATTCACAATAATAAGATTAAAACTGCAAAGTCAAACCTGTGGGTTTTAACTGAAAGGATGGACTATGCCAGACAGATGAGAAAATTAAGCATTTACTGATGTGTAACAAGAGAAAAGAAAACCCCAATACTATGCTTGTGAAACTCATGTCTATACTTTAATTTCTAAGTCGTTTAGAATTTAAATGTTTAAGACGGAAAATTAAAAACAGTTTTAATTCTGATAGATTTTAACAAAAAATACAGTTCTATGATTCGAGATGAAGTACAGGAATGTAGATGGAACCATGGTTGTTATAATCTCCACATTTAGTAATCTGGTGTATACAAGATAGCAAAATTAACTCAAGATGTTTTGGGATAATTTTAGATGACTTAAACCACCTTTTACCAATGGCTTTTCAAAATGCAATTCCTCTCTCTTTGATTATTTTACACATGGCTGCTTTGCTCAATGTGAGAACTGCAAGAACTTTTTAATTTGTGTTTTCATGAACAAACATTTTATTATTTTTTGGATTGAAGGACAAGTAATTTTTGCAACATTCCATGAGAAGTCAGCACATGACTGCATCACAGCTGTCGTAAAAGGTGAACAATGAAAACATGTTTGCAGAGATCTCTGGCAGAAAGAATTTCATCAACTGGCAATGATATGACTTCAGCAAAGTACTTGTTTACAGCAGGGAAGAAGAACAGCTTCCCAGTTTAGAAACTGGAGCCAAGTGACTAATCTCAGCTAAAAATTATTGCATTATATGTGACACCAATTTCACAGAACTGTAGCTTTTGAATACACTTAAGGACTAACTTTTACATGGAGTGCACATATGATAACTTATATGTTCAATTTGGTGTAAACAAGCAGATATGATGGGGATGCAACTTTTCATTTTGTGTGTCCATGAGGGCCTTAATAATCTTTTCACCAGAAAAATAATATCTTTTTCCCACATATTATGTTAAAATGAGGTACACACTGCAACTGGTAAAAAACAATTTACCAAACAATGTGAGGAGTTGATTGTGCCAAAGCTTTCATTATATAAAAACCTGTAACTTCATTTATTCTTATAACGGGTTTTAATAATGATTGCACAATGAAGAAATATAATAATTTTTCTCCACTTAAACTGTATACAGCTTGCTACATTTTTTTTTTTTTTTTTTAACTCTGAGCAGCTGCCCAAGTTACAACTATCACCAATTATCCTCACTTTTGCAAAACCTTAAAGGTTACAGATTGTGCTTTTCCTCTGTAGCAACTAGACTATTTAATTAGCAAAAGTTGTAGTAAAATGTACATAATGTTACCCAAATATGCCA
This sequence comes from Macrothele yani, assembly GCA_039090855.1. Taxonomy (NCBI): domain Eukaryota; kingdom Metazoa; phylum Arthropoda; class Arachnida; order Araneae; family Macrothelidae; genus Macrothele; species Macrothele yani. The sequence goes on along the minus strand of CM077011.1, from coordinate 9,568,103 downwards.
AAACTTACTAATATACATTTTTCATAAACAACAAATTACAATTAATGATGTATCATCCACAATATTGTACAAATTGAGTTTTACAAAGTAATGGACAGACTTCATTGATTTTTGTAGGCAGAAAATGTTTTGAAGAAGCAGGACTGAACTGTGAGCATTACATACACTTACCATAATTAACAATCGTAACACTGCAGTGCTAAACTCGATTTTACAAACCTGCAGCTCTGAAGTGTGGCTTATAATCATTTTCAGTAACAAATTTCAACTGTAGTACATAACATTAAAACAGATCATTTTTTGCCAATCATTTATAGCAGACACTGAGCTTTAAATAATTTAGAGTGCTGACTCTTCATTGATTCTTAGCATGGAAGCCTAGTAGTTTCATAAATAAAGTCTCAAAACCTGCATGATCACACGTGAATTGGTAATTTGGAAAATGGCACGGATTCAATCTGGCATTTCGTTTTGCGTGCAAGTGGTTTATGATTTACTGTTTGAAAATCATTTAAGAATAATTAATTGTGCTTTCTTCTTTTAGTCAGTTTTTAAGCATGGCTTCTGAAAAAAAAAAGATTGTGCTTATGTTCTCACTTTGTCCATCCATCTGTCTGTGGACACATTTCTGCAACTATTAGTCCAATTTGAAAAATTCTTTTTGCATTGGGATTTTTGAAACACGAGACTGATGATTTTTGCCTGCATTACATTTTTTACAACGTGCACAACTTTATGGAAAACCGATTGAAAAAAATTATTTTTCCTTTTGATGCCATTTATATCAAATGACTATATTAGGTACATTTCTCTTTTTCAAGTAATGCATGGATTTTTTGCTAGGGGCGTAAAAGTAAATTGTGCTTTCCTTGATATCTTTGCTTCTAAAAGTTAGATTTAAAAAATTATTTCTGCACTGTACACAGCTCCTGATGAAAAATGTTTTACGTATAATTTCTAATTTCTGGTAGAGAATAATGTGGACACCAGTGGACATAAAGAGTTTAGTTTTGTTTCTGATGTATTTGCAGATAAAATATGAGCTTCTGAAAATTTGAGTGAAAACATAATCGACACTGCTCACCTTGGAGAACCTTTTGAGAATACATCCGGCTTAAAATAGTGCATAGTTTTTCCACCAGGGCATAGATGTATATCTTATTTTTGTTTACATCTCTGTTTCTAAGAGCCCGATTTGGAAAAATCTTTATCTGTCGAAGAGCGTTTCCAGTGTGAAATGTTTCTCATATGATTTCAAATTTTTCTTAACGCACAAGGGTGCCATTAGAGGGTGTAAGTTCACGTTTACAGCAATATCTGCAGGACTAAAAACTCAATTGAAAAAATTCTATTTTGGTCATATGCTACTAATCATGAAAACTCTATGTGCATTTTCTTCCCAAAATAATGTGCAATTTTGTGCTAGGGGTGCAAATGTTTGATCTGTTTTTCTTAATATCTCTGCTTCTAAATGTGCAATTTAAAAATTTCTTTTAACACTGGATACCATTTACCTTGAGGAATACTTTAGGTTTGTATCTGAGGAGTTTTGTAGTTCACAGTTATGTTGCTAGGTGGTGTTTGTGTACTTCTCTTTGCAGCTGTATCTTCACTTCTAAACACCCCATTTAGAATTTTTTTTTACTCTATGCCATTCATTACAATAAAGATGAGGCACATTACCCTCTTTAAATAATGCACAGCATTCCCGTTAAGGGACATAAAGGTCAAAACCTTTTTTCGCAATCTTTGCTTCAGTGACAGATAAAAGTTGTTGTTTTTTTCCTTAGCATATAGCCTTTGCCATCAAGAATATTTTTTGCCTCTATTTTCAACTTTTCCATTACACAAAACTCTTTTGCTAGAAGGTAAAAAGTTATACCATGTTTCCTTTTAAATTCTTTTTTTAACTGTTTGATTTCAAAATTTCTTTGTCTCTGATAGCTTTCTTCTGGTATGAAAAACTTTTTGTGCGCCATTTGTTAATTTTTGCAGTTGGAAGTAAGTAGCTGTTTGTTTCTGGATATTTTATCAACTGTAGAAATCTGGCTGATTTTTTTCTAATCAGTTTCCATTGACTTTGAATAACTTTGATAAATTTTGTTTTAATCAGAGGGGATTCAAAAGACTTGCGCATTACAACCGAAATTTGGTGTCATCTTTCTTGTTCCGTATCTTGTGCTACAGGGTAAAAAGTATATTTATTTATTAATTTTTTTTAATAGTCCTGTCAGTGAGTTATCATGGAAAATCACACACACAATTATATGCACTTCCGCTATCACATGGGAAATTAAATTGGTGTCTTTCTTTCTAAATGCATAACCCACTGTAGGTGCCAACAACAGACTAGACGATATTCATCTTTCACTGAGCGGAGTTGATAACAAACGCCCCCACTGCAAAACACTTAAGTTTTTCAAACCCCTTCCCTCTCGTGTAAACAAAAGGTATTTTACCCTTTAGGAAGAAAAGTTACGTAAGTAAGTACAATGAAGCAGCGGGGAGTACTGCCATGTAGTGTATAACTTTTCACACATCCACACCACTTTCTCCTTCGATGTTATTGATGTGATTTGTGCAAGCAGTTCAAATTGTATTAAAAATAAAGTTTTCCTATTATCTCCCTTCATTGCGCCATTTATTTTCAATGAAAGTCATTCAATGTACCCTCCTATCATCTCGGTTGGGACGGAGGGGGATGGTCATCAAATAAAAATTTCTTTGCGGCAAGTTTACTTAAAGCTTTAAACTATATGCGACATTGTATTATACTTGGTGCATCATTATTCTTGGAAAATACCATACAAATGTACCTCAAAAGAATGTTAATTTCCTTATATATGGCATATATTTTATGTAAAGATGAATTATTTTACCTACCATTCATACTTTTGACGAAGAAAAAAAAAAAACTATTCCCTATAGCAGAAAGTTCCTGATCAGTCTGCGACAAATAGCACGGTGCCACAAAATATTTGGTAAATGTGTAGATTAGCGTCCTAAATTATTTCGTTGGAAAAATGTTAGTACCTGGAAATTAATGGCAAAAAGAAATTTCATATTTTAAATGTGTTTTAAAGATTTATATCGTAATGTTGACCTGCGAGTCCGATGCTGTGAAGAGAAGCTGCAGTAGGCCTAATGCATCGCTACCGCGACGATGTGAAGATTTGGTTCGTTAAAAGGAAGGTTCACTGCTGCGCCAAAATGACGGGCGGAACAGTACAAGAGGTTACGTTGTTGGCAAAAGAGTGATAAATGTTGTAGTGATACGCTACAGAAAATAGGTCCACATTATTCACTCATTATTTTGTTGTGTCCTGTACGTTGTTGGCAGGAAAAACTGGACAAAACCCCTCAGATTTGCAAAAGATACGTATGCGTAAGATAGAAACTGACCTGCGAACAAGCTATTAACAGGAGAACCAAAAGTGCAGTGACACAGCAAATCAGTTACGAATGGAAGCTGTTCAAACCAGCACTGAAAGTTATAGTTCCCCAGTTTCCTGTACAATATAGAAAAGCATATTAGTACTTTCTATTTTGAATCAGGGAATCATGTATGAAAGAACGAAAAATTTCTCAACATCTGCTTTAAAAGCTGTGACAAAACATAAACGAACTATATTCTGTAGCGTATGAGTACATGATGCTTCCCTCCCCTGGCAAGAACGTATGTGGCTGCACTTGTAGGCATCCGCGTGTGAATTACACGGCTCACCGAATCTTCCTTTCAACGGAGCAAAGCTTGCCATTGTCCGATGCATTAGGCCTATTGCAGCGTCTCTTCACAGCACCGCACTTACAGGTAAATATTACAATAAAAATCTTAAAAACACATTTAAAATATGAAATTTCTGCACCATTGATTTGCCATTAATTTCCATACCCTAAAATCTGAACGTCACAATTTTCTCAGGTACTAGCATTTTTTCGACGAAATAATTTAGGACGCTAATCTACACATTTACCAAATATTCTGTGGGTGGCCACTAAGCAAAATAGCTACTAGATATGAAAAACAATAAAAATTGCAAAAACAGAGAAGAACTGACCACCTTATATTTCTTCCATTAAAAAAAAAATTTGACCTGGGTACTTACTACAACAGCTGCAATGGTAACTACATGTAGGATCAAGAATGCTACGGCCCCCTGTACTTAGAATGTTGCCACCATTTTCAAGCCAAAACACAAAGATTTCCGGAATAAAATTATATTTAACAACAATAAAGGATAGAGTTACCCATAGAAAAAATTATTACGATTACAGGAGAAATCTTCACTTCTTTTAACTTGTGTTTTCGGAAATTTTGAAGAACAGAAAACTTGCATCCATGTCCGAGAGTCTATAAGAGGATTTAATAGGGTTTTAGGAATATTGTTACTGTCTGCAGGGCCAAAATAAATCTGCGATGTACATCACCCGTAGCCACGCTTCTGTTACGGTAAGACTGTTTCGCACATAATCATGGATGAAAGGGTAAAAAGTGCAAAATTCCTAAATCAAGTTTTTTAAACTACATGATGGGTTAGTCACTGAGGTAAAAATAAAAGTGCAGAATTGAAACTGTTTGCACCTTTCAAAAAAGTATATTAAAAAAGATAACACTGCTCATGAAAAGCTTTACAACAAAAGCAAATGTTTTTCTCCAAAATTTTAATACTCAAGTATGTATTCTCATTCCTAGACTGCCTTGTGCCATGACTAAAAAGAAAAAAAAAACATTTTTTAACATATTTAAGAAAGGGGAACCTTTTCAGAAAATTATGTTATTTATTGTGCAGCAAAACAAAAAATGCACATGCAAATAGCAGCCATACAAAAAAAAAAAATTCTCAAAAATATTCAAGATATCCCAATGCAATTTTTTATTTTGTAGGTAGGGTGATTTAATGTATTTATGTAAAAATATTTTCAGGGGCACTTTTTAAAATAATGTGTTTTGCATAGAACATACATAGCCTAGCTTTTATATATTTCTTGCTATAACATTCAAAATATTGAAATATTCTGACACCTAAAACAGTATAAAATATTTTTTTGTAAATGTAACAAACACATAATTTGAAAGAATGAAATAAATGGCCATAATATCAAATTTTTTACTTAGCATGGGCAACTAGTTCAGAAGTTGTGCACTCTTGGTCAGAGTTGCAACAGGTGCTCCGAATTTTTTTTAATGGTGCATTACTCAGAATCAATCAAGCCACCCACATGAAACTTTCATAAAATTCACACTTGCATACATAATACTGTATAGATATTCTCATCAAAATCTGAGATGAACAGTTGCCATTGAGCACAAATGCTGAATGAAATAGAATGACCAGGATGTTAGCTTTTCATAAATTTAAAGACCTAGGATTAATCGGTATCCAAGACACAAGACATTAAATTCTTGTTCTCTGTTTCTGACTCTTTCCTTTGACGGAACCAATAACAATGCATAACAGATTTGCAACTCTGCTTAGCCTTTGATGATCATAGGGATATCAAAGATATGGGGGGGGGAGGATTACTGAGCTGTACAAAGTATCATTTGATACATACATAGCTGTTGTAGTTTACAAAATCATGCTTGTAAAATTGCATTCAGCAGCCACTTGATTTATCGGAGTAATTTACAAAAAGTTATCATGGCTATGAAAAAACCAGAAAGCACTCTTAATATTAATTCTAGAAAAAGCAAAGTAGTGATACGTCAAGTTTATTAATATCATGTTTAAGAAATTTAAGTGCACAATCTCTCAATGCAGATTTTAAAAGGGCTTTCTATGTAATGCGGGAAACAGCTGACAGGCACTATTTATGTTGTATGTTACATACAGTGTTGCCTTCGGGACCCTGAGTAAAGGATGTACTAATGGAGAACTTAGAGCCTTTACTTACGGTTCTTCCAGAAGTCGCAGAAGAACAGTACTTATATGAGTTGGTTCAGTAGAAAAAATTAAAGGAGGCACAAGGGAGCTGAAACACAGACAGAAAATGCTAACACTGTAACCCAAAGTTTAAAGACTTGTTAATGGGTAATGATGAAAAAACGTACAGAGGTGCAAATAACTGCATACACAGAAAACCCAAAGCATGCATAACACACAAAAACACACATTAAGTACTTTCAAAAACATGCTATTACAACAACTAAGAACATAATAATCACCATGCAGCAGTAAAAGAGTGACAGCGTAAAAAAGAACACTTAAAAAAAAATGTGCAAAAGTAAGCAAGGAAAAGCAAATGACACTAGTTTAAAATGAAGGACGACTTCATAGTGGCAGCTAAATTATTTACTGGCATGTAAGTAATATACTAAAAAACATACATAACATAAATCTACATTTATACATACAAATGTATTATAAAAATTCAGTATACAGAGGCAAAAAAGGCAAATGTTTATCTAAGGCAAACTGTCATAAACTTAAATAAAATGCCCTTCATGTTAATCACGAAAAAAAAAAAAAAAAAAAAAGCACTAGCAATTTCATTTATTTTAAAACAAAACTGTAAAACATGGAAATATACTTAGAACATTATAATTCACAAATGTGATAATTAACTCAGTAATCAGACATCTCTGAATTGACTGTATTTACTGTGTCTCACGCAATGTTCACATCAGAAAACTTGAAAATTTCACCGCTCTGGAGCGGGAGACAAACCTGCATCTCCCGATTACCGTTCAAGCATGCCAACCATTACGATTAAATTTTTAAGTTTTCTGATGTGATTGATATTACAGGAGAAACAGTTAATACAGTCAATTCAGAAATGTCTGATTGCTGTGTTAATTATCATAAAGTATTTTCCATGTATTATGAGAGTAATATTTCTTCCACACTATATAATTCTTCACTAAGCTTTACTGAAGCAAAATGCTACTTCTCACCCATTCATTTTCTATATGATTCACAATTCTGAATGGTTTTGAATGTAAAAATAAATGCAATAATGATTATTGCATACTTTTAGGTTGGAAGACAAAAGAAAAACTAGCTGTTTATTTTTTTTTCTATTGTTATTTACATTTAACATCACGAAAGCTTTCAATAACATCTTCCCCTGAAGCAAACTGTTCATAAATAATGTACTCACTTTAGCAGTGTGGCTGAAGTAATTTTTTGACACTAACAGCATGTCCTGTAGAAAAATTATATATAAAAATACATTAGATCTTTCCACAAAGCTCTTGTTCCACATAAATTGAGAATTCAAGGAGTAAGCAACCAAAGAAAATTCTCCTAGTCAAAAAATCCATTTTCTATGATGCAAAAAATATAGAACCCATGCTGTAACTTCAGGCTTTCCCTCTTAACTTCAGCTTGCCACTCACTCTTCAAACCATGCTGTTAAAAACAAATAACTCCTGACAAACTCATTTAAGTCATGGCTTTAAGTAAATTAAATATCTGATTGACAAATAACTAATAAAGTAAATAAGGTAACTAATTGTGACTCAGACAATAAAGTGCAGCTTGTATATACAGTATATATATATATATATATATATATATACAGGGTTCATACACTTTTACAGAAAATAAATCCCAAGACTCTTCCATGAGTCCATAAACAAATCCCAGGAGCCCAAACTTTTGCTAGAATCACAGAGCTCTGTTGTCTATATTGTAAACTGCGGTGAAGTTTACTTACTACTTATTATTATTACTTTTTTTTTTTTCTTGTGATTCAGGGTTTATTGACTATCACGTGCAACTCTGGAGTGCTATAAGCAGTCGTGCATCTCTAATTTAGGGCCACTTGTTGCACAGAAGGTACAAAGACAGTGCCATCAGACAAATACACCACCCATACCTCATATGGGACTCTAAACCAGACCCACTTTGGGCAAATTGTCAGAGGAATTGCATCAGACCATTTGGCCACTGGGGCAGTACTACACATTTAGAATACGTCAACTGAAAGCAGAAAAGATATATACACATTAGCAGAGATGGGGCATTCTGATTCATTAAAACCTTAAATATGCTTCCTTGCATTTCTGAAACAAACAAAATAAAATACATGCATGATACTGGTAATTTTCTTCCCTGTAACCAATATTTTTTTACAGTGCCTACATATCGGAGTGCAGGCACTGAGCTAAAGTGAAAGACCCCAAAGCATTCACAGAGCATGAATCATGTAAAACTCAATAATGACACTGTGCATCACCAAAGCTTCACAAGATTTAGTTGTTTTTTTTATCCACTTCGACTGAAACCTAAAAGGCAAGATATCCCATACTCTGAAATTCAAGGAACCAGAAACAAGAACCAGAAAAGCTTGAATGCCAACCTTTTGGGGAACCAGGAACAAAAAAACAACAACAACAAAGATGACACAGAATTTTTGGTTGTAATGAGCAAGTCTTTTGAATTCGTTCTGACTTCTGACGCAAATTAAATTTATCAAAGTTATTCAAAGTCAATGAAACTGGTTAGGTAAACAATCAACCAGTTCCAACAATCAATAAAACATCCAGAAATAGAAATATCTGCTTAGTTTTACCATCGGCTGAAAAGCAAGTCACGAAAATTAAGAAATGGGACACAAAAGTTTCTCATAGCACAAGGAAGGTATCAAAAACAAAAAGATGTTCAAATCGAACTGTTAAAAGTAGAAATATATGAGAGAAGGAAACATTATATAACTCTGACTTCTAGCAGAAGAATTTTGAATACTGAAAAAATTGAAAATAGACAAAAAATGTTTTTCATGGAAAATGCTATGCTAAGGAAAAAACTTTTCAAATGTCTCCCAGAAGCAGAAATAGCAAGAAAAAGGTTTCGACTTTTACACCCCTAGTGGTAAATCTGTGCATTACTCAAAGAGGATAATGCTCCACATCTCTAGCGTAGCGAATATCATACAGTAAAAGAAATTTCTCAACAGTGTTTTTAGAAGTGGTGATACAGCTGCAAACTGAAGTATGCAAACACCACATACTGACAGAACTGTGAACTACAAAAATCCTCATATACTAGCCTTAAGTGTTCTACAAGATAAATGGCATCTAGTGTTGAATGATTTTTTTAAATCGCACACACAGAAGCAGAGATATTTAGAAAAATAGATTAAGAATTTGCGCACCCTAGTGGCAAAATTGTGTATTATTTTGGGAAGAAAATATACACACATAGTTAGTAGTATCTGACCAAAGAAAGAAGTTTTCCAATCCAGTTTTTAGTCCTGCAGATATTGCTATAAAAGGAGAAGTGAACTTGCGCCCTCTGGTGGCAGACTTGTGCATTAAGAAAAATTCTAAATTACATGCAAAACATTTCGCAATAGAAATGCTCTCCAACAAACAAAGAATTTTTCAAATCTGTCTCTTAGAAGGAAAGATATTGACAAAAATAGGATATGCATCTACACCCCCTGGCAGAGAAGTCATGCATTATTTTAAGAAGAAAGTATTCTGAAAAGGCTTTTCGATGTGAGCGGTAAGTGTCCACGGAAGAATTTTTTCAATCGAGTTTGCAGGAGGTCAGATTTTGTTGCAAGTACAACAGATGCAGAAATTAACACTTACGCCCCTGGTGGCCAAACCATTTTTTACCAAAAATTATAAATTATATGCAAAATATTTTTTATCAGGAGCTGTACCCGCTGCAGAAAGAATTTTTCAAATCGGAGTTTTAGAAGCAGAGATATCGGGGGGAAACAGTTTACTTTTACACCCCCTAGCAGAAAATCTGTGTGTAATTTTAAAAAAGTGACTGTACCTAAAATAGTTTTCGATATAAATAGAATCAAAAGGAAAAAGAATTTTTTAATTTGACGTTTAGAAGCAAATATATTGAATAAAATGAGTTTCAAATTCCACATCTGCATTTACGCCCTTCTAGCAGCAAAATTGTGCATTGTGAAAAAAAATGAAATAAAGGATATATATCGTTGTTCAATTTTCGCTAAGTTGCGATGAACATACTTTTTACGTGGCTACGATATTCAAATTCGGTTGACATTAAATGTCCGTAAATACTGTTTCACACGTTATATAAGTTCAGCTATCGGGAGTTTGCAAAAGGACATTAACGTAGTATTGGCAATTGAAGTCAAGTATAATAATAATAAGTATCTATACTTACAATATTTAAAGTGGCTGTAGGTGTTTCATATGTGCGTCATCCAAGAATGTGAATTCTTTCAATTGTGAAGTTAAAATTCATGATATTGTAAAATCTGTGCCAGATAAAATTAAACAAGATGAATTTTTTGCATTGTAAAAAATTCATCTTGTTTAATTTTATCTGGCGCAGATTTTACAATATCATGAATTTTAACTTCACAATTGAAAGAATTCACATTCTTGGATGACGCACATATGAAACACCTACAGCCACTTTAAATATTGTAAGTATAGATACTTATTATTATTATACTTGACTTCAATTGCCAATACTACGTTAATGTCCTTTTGCAAACTCCCGATAGCTGAACTTATATAACGTGTGAAACAGTATTTACGGACATTTAATGTCAACCGAATTTGAAATAAAGGATTACCATTTGCACATTTTAGGCTTCCCAATGCAAAAAGAATTTTTCAAACCAGACTATAGTTGCAGAGATGTGTCCACAGAGGAATGGACAGATGGATGGATAACGAAGTGCCATCTTTTTTACAAAAGACGAGCAAAAAAGTGTGGAAAAATTAATTTTCTGAATTTTCAATTAAAAGTTCTGAATTTTTCACAGATGCCATAACTGGATCATAAGGTTACATTGCAATCAATGAAAACTTTTTGAATTAAAAATTGTATTATGATGTACTGCCTGCAAATGCAAATGTGATTAAAAATTTCAGGGGCCAGTTTTAACAATTTTTATCTGCTTCTCATGAAATTTGATGGGTGTGTTCCTTTTAGCAATTTGTTAAGAGCATTAAATTTTCAGCCAATTTTGTCGAAATTCTGCGAAGACAGAGAATCATATTTTTTATCTCAGCAGCTTGAAGGAGATGCTTCTCAGTCAATGAACCGCTAGCCCTTTGCATCTGTTTAGGCAAGGAAGTTTCTGCAACCCCTTCCTTTCCCCTCCCCTCCCTCCAGTTCACAGCTGGAGAAGAGCTAATGTTTCTCATGCAACACTGGCTGCAAATCTTTTAATCAAACTAGTTCAGCATGAAAAGAAATACAATTATTCCAGGAGTTCTCCAGGAGTCATTAAAAACTGCATTTTTTCCAGGAGTTTTTCAGAGCCCTGGAAAATAAAAAATTAATTCCAGGAGGCGTACGAACCCTGTGTGTATGTATGTGCGTATAGTAAAAATTCCATCAGACCACTGAACCATTTATGTTACTGACCTGAATGGCCAGTAAGTTTTTTCCCCCTAATTTGTCACATGTTGAATCACTAATTTCTATTTTTTTTTTCTTTTTCTTTTTATGCTGCAAACTAGTGACAGATTAATGTGATACTGGATAACAGCATTTTTTTTTATCCCACTTGCTTAGTAAAGAGTGGAAGAAACAACACCGAAATGCAGTTTCCTAGTCGTTGTCTTGTAAGGGCAACAAATGTTCTGTTGTTTTTATCTCCATCCCCACACACATCTTAAGGAAGCAGAAGTAAGCACAACAAATGTCCTCCTCTTCCTTGCATTCCCTCACCCAATCCAACCCAGTGAATGCAGTCGTTATTGACAGCAGACCCAAGCTAGCTTTTGTTTCTGCCCTAGGGAGATACTCTGGCGGAGGAGGCAAATAAATGTGTGCAAGTCGTTTTTGTAAAAGACCCTTTAGCATAAATTTAACAGCATTTCCTGCGAGACTAAAAACTACTAACTTCATGGGAAAGTGAGAGGGATGAGTAATAAGACTGCAGTAAGGAAAAGTAAGCCAAATTCTAAACAATAAAAAACTAAAAAAGAGCTGCTAATGCATGTGGATTTTTGTACCCAATGGTAACTGACCTTCTGGAGTCTCCCTTTTTACTTAAAAAGAGATTGGGGATCCACCCTTACTCTCTGATATCACCAATCTACTGGTGTCTATTCTGTCAACATTCTTGCTCTTGTACAGTCACATCCATAGTAGTTTCGTTTCTCTCTGGTCTTCTGATTTAAATTTCAGCTTACCTCATTTTCATAAATATGTGACACTATGGCATTGGGAAGGAACCACCAAATCAACATGAGGAAGATAGCAAAGAGAAATGCATTAGGGATAAAAATTATGATGTAGAAGGAAGAGTTCAGCCATTTCGTGAACTGTGGGCCCTTCAGTTCCACTTGGCTTAAGTACGACACTACTGTCGGCAAGATGTTTTGCAAGCCTAAGAGCATTTCTCCACTGGTTGATAAACATTCTGAATTTGTGATTGGAAGTAACTTTAAAATTGAGCCCATAAAAGCGCATGCATCTAATATAAGTCATCAGCATGTTCTGGAGAGAGGACGAGAAATGCGTAAACAGCCTGGCTCTTTGGAGGCAACTTAAGCTTTGTGTTCCTTGTAAAACTCTGAAAGGGTACGTTTGCTGAACTTATTCAGAACAGCGCAAGCAAGCTATTGCGAAAAATTCTCACGCATTTCCTAATTTTACATGGCATTGCAAATTAGATATTTTAAAAAACACTGATATTGGAGAAACTTATCACAATGATAAGTCATGTAAAGAATTCATGACATATATTTCTGCAGCTGAATTGCAACAATTGGTCCTTGAGTTACATGATGTTTGGTTTTATTCAGTAATGTGCGATGAAAGTGCTGATTGCTCAGTACTTGAGGAGCTTATAATGCTTACTGGTACAAAGGGAAAGTTTCTACAAATTTGTCAATTTGTGCAGTACTAACAAACCAGATACGGAAACTATATATATATTTGGTGCATGTAAGACTATCTTACAGCTTGATGATCCAGTTAAAAGAAACATGTTTTTCAGCTTATGGTGTAGCCACAATGCAGGGCCGTAAGAGTGGTGTAGCAGATAGAATAGCTTGAACAGCCTTATTTAATTAAGCTTCATTGTATGGTACACAGATTAGAGTTGGAATTAAAGGTATTCCTGAGTACCTTAAAATGGAAGAATTTCTGTTGAAGTTGTATTATTTTTATCCTAATAGCCTTTCCAACAGTGCACAACTTTTAGAAGTGTGCAAAATGCTAAACATTGACCAGTAATACCCACACGAGTTGGTGGCACTTAATGGTTACTTCACCTACAAAGATTTTTAAAAAAATTGTGGATTTTCTATGAAGCCATAATCCTTCAACTTGAACAGTGCACTATAACTTCTAAAACAGAATCAGCAGCTACTGCTCAATACTTACTAAAATTAATGAGCAATGAAAAATTTGCCAGCACTGCAATGGAACTGAATGAAGTAGTTCATTGTTTCCATAAAGTCTCTCTCAACCTTACAGAATGAGAAAACTACTTTGTTTGGAGCTTGGAACTGCATAACTGCAGCAAGTTTCATTAGGGGACTTAAAAAAGTACAAGAAACTACTAAAAGAAAAATTCAAATCATGTTGATTTTTTTTAAGCTGAAGGAAGATAACCCAACTCGAAACACAAAAAATGCTCACAAAATTTATGAAAATTACAGCATTTTATTAGAATAAAATGACTGAGCAGTTGCTAGAATGATTTTTAGACATAAAACCACATCTTATCAGCCAGCAAGTTAACATGTCTGGAGAATTGCCATTACAAAAAAAAAAAAAAAAAAAAAAAAAAAAAAAAGCCTTAGACTTTGGGAAAATGCACATAAATACATTTTTAGCAAAGTATGGCAAATTATTTGAATCTTGTCAAGTAAACACTTAAGGTGGACATCAAGTAATTTTGCTTCCTATAACTTCCAATGGAAAAACTTGTGTACACATTTCCTTCACAATTGTGTGTTCCCAAGGATGAAAATTTGATCATCAATTAAAATAACTTCATATTATAACTTGGAATACTTAATATTTTCTAAAACATAACCATAATTATATTAAAAATCAATAACTTTTCCTCTGGTGGTGTTGAAACCAGAACAAAGATGGCGCGACCTGTACTTTGATGACGCCAGTCAACAAATGTTGGATTGCATAATTATGGTTATGTTTTAGAAAATATTAAATATTCCAAGTTATAAAATGAAGCTAATTTAATTGATGTTAAAATGTTCATCCTTGGGAACGCATTAATTGTGAAGAAAATATGTACAGAAGTTTTTCCATTGGAAGTATAGGAAGCAAAATTACTTGACGTCCACCTTAAGAGATTGGCTCAGGATGGATTTCTTTAAAACAATTAACATGCATTTAACACTCAGTATTACACAGGTCATGAAAACATCCTGGCTCTGATTGATTTCTTTTTAACACTGCCATGCACCTCTGTGGCATGTAAAAGAGGATTCAGTCAAATGAAGCTAACAAAATCTGACTGGTAATAAATTGAAACCTGAAACTGCGACTGATTTGCTGAGAGTTCGCTTCACACAAAAAAAATAATTGTGGACACTGATTTGTTTCTTTATGGCTGCAATCAGGTTCTAAAAGGACCCATACTAAGCCCTATGGAAACAGGACAGCTTCTGCTAGTGAATTAAACAGTGACATTTCTTCTGATTCATATTAGCACAAATAATATATCTGTACATATATACACCAATGATCCATTACACTATGATCACCTACCTGATAAGTTGTAGGACCCCCTTTAGCCCGCAAAACAGCGGCCACTCGGTGAGGCATCGATTCGACGAAATGGCCATAGGTATCCTGGGGTACCTGGAACCATAATGTCAACAGCAGGTTCTCCGATTCCCGTACATTTTGGGGAGGTGGCAATTTAGCGCGAACCCGCTTTTCCAAGTCGAACCACAAATGTTTGATTGGGTTCATGACAGGTGAATTTGGAGGAAAGGTTTAACAGAAAGTCACCAGCCTGCTCTTTGAACCATTTCTTAATGATTCTGGCAGTGTGGCATAGCGCATTATCCTGTTGGTAATGACCATCACCAGCAGGGAACACATGAATGGGTAAACTTGGTCCGCGACAATGTTCAGATACTTGACAGCTGTCAGGGATTGTGCTATTGGGATAATGGGGTCTAAAGTGTCCCAAGAAAACATCGCCCACAGCATAACACCACCACCACCGCCGGCCTGTTTTTGTTTAACAGTGCATCCAGGTGCCATACCCTCTGTTGTTCATCGGCATATCCGCGCTTGGCACCAATCTTGATTCGTGAGACCAGGCCTCTTCCTTCCAATCATCCACGGTCCAATCTCGATCTTGGGCCCATTTCATGCATCGTTGGCGATGACGTGGAGTGAGCATGGGGACCCGGCTCGGTCTTCGGTTATGCACGCCCCATGTGCAGAAGGCTGCGATGAACTATGTGCTGTGACACATTGCCCTCATCACCACTGTTGTAGCTGTGGGTGATTTGTCGCACTGTGGCCCTGAATTTGCTGTGAACAATGCGCTACACAGTCTCCGCTCCCATCTGGCATAAATAAGCTGCGGACGACACACAGCTGGACAACGGTTCGTCGTTTGGCCAGCTGTGCACCACTGATATGTACTCACTACAGCAGCACATGAACCCACAAGCCGCGCCATTTCAGAGATCGTAATTCTGAGGCACCATGCCATCACAATGTGTCCTTCATCAAACTCAGATAAATCGGCAACTTTTCGCATTCTGACTCCGAACACTCTACTAACCGAAAGCTGATCCTCAGATTGTACATATACTGCTGTGTGAGCTTCACTCGTGCCACCGTTTGGTCTCCAGCCACACTCATTTCTCTAAGCTGGGGGTGGTCATAATGTAATGGCTAATCAGTACGTTCTCCAGAAAATGTCTTTATACAAGTAGTTATTTTAGAATAATGCACCAAATGCATAAATGCCAAGTGTCAAGAAAAATGTAGAATAATATTTAAAGATGCCCTGCCAAACGAGATTTAGATCAAATGCATATTCGCATAAAAATGTTTTACAAATGCAAGCAAATGTTTTAGTTAAACAATGAAGCAACATCAACCTCCCACTAGTTGGAAACTGCCATTTAGTCATAGTTTTTAATCAACTTCATCTCTAGTGCTACTGCTCTACTTTAGTAAATCATTTTACTAAGGTGTGTACGATTAACTTCTTTATACATAACTGCAATCTGTTTATATGCTATTCCACTTAGAAAGTTTTGTGTTTCAGTTATTTAGTGTTATTTGCATGTGTACATGCGCACATTTCGTTCTAAATTTGCGGTGTGCAACTCCAATGAGATGTGCTATTTTTTTTTTTTTTACAAACCAGTGGTTTTCAAGTTCTAGTAGTCTGCTGGGCCAGTAGAACATTTAAGTTATTTCTAATTCTAACATTGATATACATATATTCTAATAACACTTAACATCGAAGGTTATGAGGATTTATCCATCCCTAATTCAGGGTTACTGGTTCCAAGAATGGGAAAGAATCTAAGGAATAACACTCACGTGTCACACTTGATACTTAAACCCAAGCTTGGGTACAAAAGTTTCTCAACCTGTGGGCCAGCAACTGGCATGTTTAGAAAATAACCAACGAATTGGACTAAACTTTTAAAAAGCTCAAGCAAATGTACAATGAAATACTAGTAGCAAGTACATAGCTTGGACTAAGAGAAGCAATTGCTGTATAAATTGTGCATCTTGCCTCTGACAAAGGATGATTTAAAAACATTACAACAGGAAAGGTCCAACAATGTTTTTGGTAACTTTTAAACCATTGACCTACATAATCCTATCATTCATTATGCACAAAACTACTTTCTATCATTCAAACAACTTTATGTGTAGTGTTGTAGAACTGTACGTCAAAAGTGTTTCAACAGAACTGACAGTGACTAGTGTTTCTAAACATAACAAGAATCTGGGCATAGAACAATTTCTTCAGGTGATAACCTGAAGAGATATGGCTGCATTTCCCACCTCCACCCACATTAGCTGAAGAGCATAATCATTTCAATGCAATTAACTGTACTAGTCATCAAATTAAAGTTTAACACACACTTTTACAAAAACACATTTCTGAATTTCTTTAGTTCAAATTTATATGTACCTTTCCCTTCGTGTTGATACTGCTTTCTTTCTTCCAACAGTGAAAGCTGGGTACAAAGTACCCCATAAGAAGATTAAAAAATGGTGAACATGAGAGTGATAAGCATTATAATATGGTGGAAATTGGTAGACTTGGTAGCAGAATACCACTTTGAATGGTTCTAGTGGAAGTCTTCATTAGAAGAAAAAGAAAATCATAATATTGTAACCAGTAACCCTTTAAAAAAATGACAGGTTTTAGTTCTATTTGGTAATTGGAAAATGACAAATTCTTGTATGAATTTTGGGAGTTAGCATGTGCTGTTAATAAGGTATAAGAAATATCTCACAGCACCTACCATTGGCCAGTGTTAGAGGGAAAATGCTTTAAAAACCTTAATTTAAAAAAAAAGCATTACTTTAGGTCATGGTTTTTTTGTCTGGTATGTAATATGAGTAATTTTGCCAAATATATTTTTCAAGATTTTAACATTTCACCTTGAAAAATATATTTGGCAAAATTACTCATGTTACATGCCAGACAAAAAGGTCATTCAATTAGTTTTCAGATACCATCAAAAGTAACTTTCTCGGTCAATTTGGGAGGGTACCAGCCCTTGCAAAACTGCTGAAATTTCTACTAGCCAACGTGGCTAGTGGAATAAAAATTTTACGAGCCAAAGGACAAAATCTACTGGCCATGCAAAGTTAAACAATAATAATAATTCAGTAACTTCTATACTTATGTTTCTATGAAATTAAATAGGTCAATGTTTATTTTTTTTTCCCTTTCTAATGAGACCCCTGCCCCATTTTTTTCTTTTTGATTGGAGGTTTAACGACCATCGTAAGCAATTGGGCTATATAAGCAGTCACCCGTCCCTAATTTTGGGCCACTGGTTCCAGGGAAGGGAGAGAGCCAGTGCCATAGGACAAACTCAAATCCATTCCTCACCGGGATTCAAACCCGGACCCCTTTCAGACGAATAACCAGAAGCTATGGCTTAGACCACTGCACCACCGGGGCAGCCCCTGCCCCATTAACTTCATAAAAACAGATACAGAGCAGTTACTGCACAGGATCATCAGATTGACTGCAAATATTGAACATGCTTTTGCTTCAAAATGACTTTTTTTTTAATTTATTTTCAGTGCTGTAATATCATTGCTCTTACAATCTTAATTGTAAGAGCAATGATATTACAGCACTGAGGAGGCCATTGAAGTTAGATGTCTAATTTCTTTAATAATATTTAAAACAAAAGAACTATATATATATATATACACACTCTGTAGCTAAAAAAAAATCCGCACACCATGAATAATCATCCAATAAACATGAAAATTAATATGCAAATACCTCTGAGCCAGACATGCAAATGATACAAAATGCACAGCCAATGAACGCACAGAGTGTGTACCGTGCATCAGAAAAGTGCACCCCAGCACACACAAGGTCCATTGCTTGGCTGCTGCGTCAATTCGGACAACTGCAGTAGTACAGTTGTAAATGAGAATGCCTCGAAGACCCACCCAACGACGTTACAACCAGTTGAGAAAGTTCGAGAGAATGCACATCACTGCACTCTGAGAAGCAAGCTGGTCGTACCGACGTATCGCCTGCCATATGTGTCGGAGCGATGACACAGTCAAACGATGTTACCAATGGTTCCAACAGAACATTCATAACCGTCAAGAGGGCAGTGGCAGGCCTTTAATGACGAATTCTCGCTAGGATAGTGCGAGCTGCCAGACACACACCGACAGCTTCACTATTGGCCATTCAGAACCACCTACCCACATCTCCTGGACATGCAGTGTCACACAGCACCATTGGAAGAAGGCTCGCAGAGGCTGGACTCCATCGTCAGCAAACACTGCACCAGATACCACTAACGCCTGGATGTCGCCAACAACGCTTCATCTGGTGTTGTAACTGCACAGCTTGGAATGTATCAGATTGGAGCCTTATCGTGGTCAGCAAAGAATCCTGGTTTTCACGGGACTCAGATGACCAGAGAATTAGTGTGTGGAGGACCCCTGGTCCACGATGCTCACCCCACATCGTTGTAGAGCGGCATACATCCATAACACCTTTCATTACTGTTTGGGAAGCCATCGCCTATGATACCTGGTCACCGTTAGTGATCCTTTGCAGCACTGTAATGGCCCACCGATACACTGACAAGATCCTGCGATCTGTGGTATTGCCAATGCTGTTGAGGGCCATCTTTCAGAAAGAAAATGCCCGTCCACACACAGCGAATGTCTCCATGGTGTGACAACCCTCCCTTGGCCTGCCCGATAGTTGAACCTCTTCCAGGACAGCATTCAATGTCTGTAGAGTCCATGCCAGATTGAATTTCCTCATTATTGCCGTCAGAGACAGCCATACATGTTACTGAAATGTAACAGTTCTGACCTATATATCTGCTCAATAAATGGAGGGATTGCTCTCAAATTTGAATCATTTTGTCCTCCAAAGTCTCCTCACGGCTCATGTCAAATTTCATGATCAGACCATTTTTCCATGTGCGCAGATTTCTTTTGCTACTGAGTGTATATATACATAAAGTGGCACTAATAATGTTGATACAGTTTACCACAGATATGTACTGTGTCTGATCTTCCTATCAGAGGTATCTGCCCACCACAATTGAATAGCATTTTGAGAATCAAACTCTTCAACTGAAGGGCATCTAAATCATTAAGTAATTTAAAGTGTCACTATTCAGTATGCCCAATTACTCATTTTCATGAGGTTCATTACTGAAAAGCCATGCTCACAAGGAGCAGTACTCATAGATGCCAACCTCTAAAAGTAGTTTTCAGTAACCAACATGTTCATTTTTCAGTAATTTTCAGTAAAAATTTTTTTTTCAGTAAGTAGGCAAATTTGGGTATTTAACACTGCAAAAATTTTAATCTGTCAGAACTATTAACAAAATAATAATAATAATAATAATAATATGTAGCAAAATTGAACAGACAGATTACAAAGTTAGACATGACAGGGTTGCACAATTGATTCACTGGTCATTATGCAAAAAGCACAATCTGCCAGCATCGGAAAACTCATGGGAACACAAGGCTGAGAAAGTCATAGAAAATAATGAAGTAAAGATTTTGTGGGATTTCAGAATTCAAACTGATCGACACATAGAACATAATACACCAGACATAACAGTCATAGAAAATCAGGAAAGTCTGGCTAATTGATATAGCGATCCCTTGAGATGCCAGAGTCAATGAAAAAGAATTGGAAAAAATGACTAAATATAGAGACCTGTCCATAGAAGTTACCCGGTTATGGACTAAACACACAACGGTAGTCCCCATTGTCATCGGGGCACTAGGAACAATGTCAAAAAATTTTATGAATCATTTTGAAAAATTGCAGCTTTCTGATATGCCACCTACAGAACTGCAGAAGACAGCTTTACTTGGGACATCATATATTTTACGCCGATTTCTGACTGATACCTAGGTCTCTGGTGGAAACTCTTATCAGTTCAACAATACCAGTCAATGATAATTTGCTGTTTATTTTGTTTGTCAGAGGCTGTGATTCGTATATTTCGAATAAAGAAAATAATAATACAATAAAAAATAATTTGCTAGTGGGAAAATTTAAAATACTGTCTACCAGAAAAATATAATAAATTACCACCAGACATGAAGAAAAATTCCTTAGAATGTTGGCCAAATTATAATGATAAACTGGCTGTAGTTGCCATTTTGGCCTTCCTTAGTTCAATTTGCAAAAACAACTTCTGATAGCATAGTTTACTGTGTGCAATGCTGTTTATTTTTTCTACTAATAAAGAAGACAGCACATGAGTACTTAAATTAGGTCTGAATTCATGTTTTTTTTCACAATACTGAAAATTCTTTCTGTACTTGCATTGCTATGAGGGACTATTAAAATCATTTTCATAATTTTGCTTAATGATTCATACTTCAACTGGCCACTTTCATTTTTCATTAAAGAAATTCTGTGACACACTTCATCCATTCTCTCAGAAGTAACAGCACGGTTAAAATTTTCAAACTGGTAGTGAGCAAATTCAGATTCCACCTTGTCAGATTCTTCTGGTTTCAAAACTGGAAACACATATAATTAATTGGACTGATGCAAAAGAAACACTTTGCCTTAATGCTACATCAGCAATTTCAGCATGACTTAGAAATTCATCATTAAGTGGAAATTTTCTTAAAATGTAATTGCACCCTGCCTTGTAAAATTCCCTTACCTCAGAATAAAAAGTAGTCACTGTGTCTTCACTCAGATCTGCAGTTGTGCCTATATAAGATCTCGCTTTTGACCCAATTACGAGATCACAGTTTTCTTTTGAGTTCTTTTAAAATTTCAATCTGCAAGAGATGTTGCTGTCACATCAAATGCCGATGGCTTGATAAATCGTACAAGCAATTCAGATAACAGACTATGAAGTTTTCTTTTTAATACATGCACAAGCAGAGCTTCCTGCTGCAAGAACACTTTAACAGATGTAAACAAAGGAACAGTAGCAGATAAAAAAAGACAAAGTTTAGATGAAGGATTTCCAATCATACTTGCAAGGTTCTTATACTGTGAATTAGCTTCTTCATTGTCACTGAAACAATGTTCTAGAGCCTCCCACTGTTCTAAAATTCTGTCAATGGATTCCAAAAGTGATAACTAGCGAGTATTGACATGCTTTAGAATTTTGTGTGGTTTAGTACCACAGACAGCTTGACTCAGTTTTAGATTGTTTCCTCTTTGAACTTTTCTCCAAAAAAAAGTACTACTGTATCAGAAACTGCTCAACATTAAATCCTTTCAGTTGAGTAGCAGATTTCTGTGCAGCTAAATTTACTAAATGGCATGAACATCGCTGCACTATCATTGCAGGCTGAACCTTCTTTATGTGAGAAACAACACCTTTTACTTGACCTATCATAGTGTTAGCATTGTCACAAAAAAAATGACACACTTGCTCCATGTGATATTTTTTTTAACAAACTCATTGTTCAAAACGTTGAATATTCCTTCACCTGTATTATTACTTGATTCAACCAATGATAACAAAACAGTTGAATTTTTCCTTATTTTTTCGTCAAAATATGTTATTGTAATGGGATACAGTTTATTTGCTTGAGCATCATTACTTCCGTCTGGAGATAGAGAAAAACGATTTTTTTTTTTAACTTCAGATACGATGTTACTTGTAGAAACACTGGTCATGTGCTGAATTAGTGCAGTAGCCTTGGTTCTTCCACACGAATATTTTTGCGATCGCTGAATCAGGAAACATGGCTTGAAATAACGGTTTAGCATGGTCAGCAGCTGCTATGGGCAAATTGTGTTCCACAATAAATGAAGTGAACATAAGTTATGCATTTATTACGCTGTTCTCCTTTAATGCAAACAAATCACTCACTGACTGAACTTTCAACTCACCGAAAGAGTTATGCTTTTTCGATTCTGCGTGTCTTCGGCAATCATCCCGCCCACCATGTGCGATACTAAAATCGCATCTACAAATTCTGCAAAACACGTGGTTCACAGAAACTTTTGATTTCTCAAAACAGAGCCAATCTCTATTGTAGGTTTCTAGAAAACACTGTTTCTTCTTCGACGACGAAGGTTTGTCTAAAGAACACTTCATTTTAAATAAATGAAAGAAAACAACAAAAAAAAACTTCACAATCGCCTCACCCTTCCGTGATGTAACACTAGGGTAGCACGTGCAGCATAGAGAACCAAAAAGCACCAAGGACAATAAAGCAGAAGCGCTACGGCCTACAGGGAACGAAAGCAACTGCCCTGGTTGCACGCAGGAGGCACGAAGTGCATCATGGGAGTTCGGAATGAATCGGAATGCCTAAGCAACGTCCACATAGAGCTAAACTGCGTAGTTGCGTCTGGCACAGAGAGAACCAATGGGAGTGGTGTCATGGAATGAAACGCTGAGCCAGCATAGTGTGGTTGCTGCTCAGTCTACGGTAGATGGATTGCCAATTAAGATGCAGAAATCTATAATACACAGAATGTAGCATTTAATTTTTTTCCCCAGAAAAACTTGAACCAACAAAAATTTCAAAGTTCATGAAAATTTGCTTTCTATCTCAGAAAATTAAATCAAATGGCAATTTTCCGTAATTTCAGTGGTGTTTCCGTACTTCTGTAACAGCAACCAAAAATCCGTAAAATTATGGAGAATCTGTACTAGTTGGCATCTACGAGTACTACATGGCATTAGATGTAACAGCTGCATAATCTTAAAGACATTGCCATAACAGTTTTTCTTTTTCTTCAGCATATATGTGGCTAAACAGAGATTCAAGATAATTATTTTACCTGTAGATGACATACTTTGTGCAAGGTATACCATGGCACAGGTTGGCATGGCAAAGATACATATACCACGGCAAAAATCAAATATACTATGGCAAAGATTGCTTTAGTAACCTTGACCCTTTGGTCGCTCCAGGCCGATTCATCAGCAGATAGTTTCTTTTGAATCCCACCTTCACTTCCATTCATTTTCGAAGCAGCTGCAGGAACATGAGTGGGTAAACTGAACTCTGTATTCATTCACAAGTGGGGGAAAAGTTGGACAAAACAGTTGCTCACTCGAGATAACGAAATCTACTGGACACAGTTGGCTACTATATTAAAAAATTTACTAGCCACTGTAAAATATCTGGTCACCATTTAGCGACTGGCTACCAACGTTCGCAACAGCTGGAGGGTACTATGCTACATATATATTTTTTTAACACTATACTTTTGAACCACAAGCTAAAAGAAATTAAAATTTGTAACGTTTTTATTTCTCATGCAGGACTACTAGCTTACTGATCTTTATGAAAATCAGATATTATGATGCAAGATTTTTCCATTAAGTTGTTTCATTTGATAATGAACACCCCTCACTCTTATAAAAAAAACAAAAAAAAAACAACATGGGTTTTAGTTGTGCTTGGAAATCTGAAAATGCCAGATCCTTCTATGACATATAGGGGGATGGGGATAGGTGAAAACAAAAATGAAATGAAGCTGATAAAGCTATATTTGTTCCATGTAAATGATAAAGTTTGGGATTAGCATGAGGTGTGATCAAAAAAGCCCCAGGAGTATATTTATAATTCAGAATACACAACATATCAAACTAATCCTTTTAAATGAGCTCATGCAGTGGTTCCAACTCTTCATAAGCAATTATTTAGAAGCCTTTTGAGACAAAGTTAATAAAGCTCCTGTGCCACATTTTTGACAATACCATGTACACTTCAAGATTTACCCCTTTAAGAGGAGTTGTTTTTTTCAATTTGTAAGGGGAGAAAGATTTATAGGGGGGCCAAATCAAGTGAATAAGGCAGATGTGGTACTACAGTTATTTGGTGATTTGTCAGAAACTCGTGGGTTGACAGTGGCACTACACTTTTAACCTCAAAGATTACAGCTAATATCACATTCCATTTTATTTCAATTGCCAAACCTTTTGGGGTCAAGGAGAGATTTTTGTTTCCCATTTAGATTATTGGGATTTTGTTTTAGGGCGATAGTCACTTGTGGATTCATAAACAGTGATATTTTTCTCAAAGTAAGTGTGGTTCCATTGCTGCACAAAGTTCAAGGTCCTGATAAACTACAACTTGGTGCTCCTTTTGAGCAGGTGTTTTTATTAATAGGGAGAAACTTTACTGTCACTCTTCTCATCTCCAAATCCTAGGTCAAAGACATATGATATGACCCAATTGAGATGCCAGTTTTGGTAGACACCTTTTTAACAGTCAATCATTTGTCACTTCTGATTACTTCATTCATATGAGCAATGGAATCTTCTATTCTTGAGGTTAATGGATGCCCACAGTGTGGTCCATCTTCAATCTATGTCTGCCCATCCTTTAAATCTCTTAAAAAATTTAAAAGTTTTGGAACAGCTCAGAGCATCGTGTTCAAATGCTATCTGCAACAAAATATGATGCATTCATTCGCCCTGCTCAATAACATCACCAATGTACGTAGTTCAGCCAAACAACCAAAATACAACAAATACTCAACAAATAAGCGGGAATGAAAAGCAAGTGTGGACCTGAAACTGTGCACGACTTACAAAACCCTACCAGCCATCATATCTATATATAGAACTCCTATGTCAAACACTCATCACAATAATAACTACAGCTGAAGTCCCAGTTCCTTTTTTTTTTTTTAACATGTCTCATATGCAATGCAAAGTACTGAAGTGTACAATGCTATGCAAGTACCAAAAGTGCTGGGACTACAGCTACAAGCATAGTCCCAGTACTTTTTTAAAAAACATATCTCATATGCTATGCAGAAAACTTCACAGCTTCCCGAACTGTTTAGAATCATGTTCAGGAAATTGGAAAACATTTTCAAATTTGGCAAATTTTCGTTTCTCATACTGGCATTTTTATGGAAATAAAAGATACAATGGAAAATTGTCCTTGTTTTTTTATCAGTCCGGCACGCCATGACCCAAGCTTTTTATCATTTCCCCTATAATATAACATAACAATCTGTTTCTTATGTACACAATGACATTTATAGCTGACAACAGATATTAAAAAAAAAAATTCTGATTTATCGCTGGTTTTCAGAGCTGACTGATGTCATTTGTACTTTCATGATATATTCACAATCCTGGATTGTACAAAGAGCTTAAGGGAAAACTCAGAATTTGGACAGACTCAGTGGCAAAAACACCAGCAGTAATTAATGCCTTATCTAAATACGTACTAAATATTTGTAAACCTTTGGGACACTAGACGTTCTGACACATCAACAGCATTTTTTTCAAAAGAAAATTGTCAGAAGATCTAGAAACAGAGAAGAGGTACAGCATTAAATGATTTAAAAGGTTGGAATTTATCTCACGAATGGCAACACCTACTATAACTGTAGTCCTGAGGATTCGTAGGGGTACATACATATCAGTAAGCTGTTCTCTGATATTCAGGTTAGCTCCACAAAGAAATACAAACTATCAGAAAATTGTTACGTACTGTAGCCATATCAGACTTCTCCATTTGCAGCGATCTTGACATACAACTCGGGCTTCACTGACATCCATCACACGCCGTACACAAGATCTTCTATACTTCATACTCATAAACTTTTTCTCATGCAGACACTCCTGAATCTGATCCTCCCTTGACTTCCTTGGCCTCCCTCTACCTTTCCGTTCTGCCACTTATGCTAAAAAGATTTTCTTAGTAAGCATCTCATCAGTCTGGCTACTCCTTTCAACATAGCCAAACCACTGAAGCATATTAGTCTCCACCTTGCTAACAACATTTTCCTTCACATTACACAACTGCAACACATTTTCATTCCTCACACAATCAGAACGTGTCTTGCCACCCCACCCCCACCCCCGTTAGTAACGCATTTCTCCAGCACACAAACGACTTCTATGTTCCTTTGGTAGTACCCAGGTTTCACTGCCATACATCAGAGTAGGAACAATTACACTTTCATATACAGCCATGTGGGACTCTCTTGAGAACCCATCATTCCTGTGAAACCATTTCAAAGCAGCCATGACTTTCAATGAAGAATTCACTTGCCTACTAACTTCACCATCCAATTTGTTCTCTCTGTTAAACATGCTTCCTATATACACAAACTCATTCACCTGGTCAATCACTGTGCCATTTAGACATGTATTACATTCAGTAGTACCAGTTCCTCTCTCAAAAACCAAAACTTTGGTTTTCCCCTTATTATACTCAGTTTGAATTTCATGCAAACTTCGTACATCCGAGACAACATACTCTGCAACTCACTTTTGCTCTCTGCCAACAGGACAGTGTCATCAGCATACAGCAATCTGCACACACGGATATCACCAAGACATAAACCACTATTATCTATTTTGGCATCACGCATGTACACATCCATAAATATATTAAACACCCATGGTGACATTACACAACCTTGTCTGACTCCTGCACCAATGGAAATTCATTTTGATAAAACACCACTTACTCGTACACAAGCTCTACTACCAGCATACATGGCTTTTACACTGTTAAGTAGATTCCCAGTAACACCATATTCATTCAATATCTTCCAAAAATGTGTCCTATTGACTCTGCCATAAGTTTTATCTACATCTATGAAGGCAGCAAAAACTTTCTTACCAACAGCCAGATACTTTTCAATCATTATGCATAATGCAAAAATTTGGTTAGTGCAGCCTTTACCAGGCATAAAACCACTCTGAACATCCCACACTTTCTCTGATGTAAGACCCCGTACTTTTTCAATAACGACCTTACCAAACACTTTCCCTGGCACACTCAGTAGGCTAATACCATGATAGTTCTTGCAGTCAGTCTGATCACCTTTTCCCTTATACAAGGGAACAATGATAGCATTATTCCAATACCGAGGAACCATTCCTAACTCCCAGCACAACTGGCAAATTTCAGTTAACTAGTCAATTACAGGGTCACCACCATATTTCAACATTTCAGCAGTTATGCCATCAACTCCCGGAGCCTTACCACTCTGAAGAGATTTTAGAGCTTTACACACCTCTTCTCTTGAAATCCCTCCTCTGCTGCCATCCTTCACTGTGACATCATCCACTTCTGCCTCTGAATCACCTTTGTTTTCCTGATCTAATAACTCACAGAAGTATTCACCCCATCTTTCATTTAACTCATTGGGCTCCCATATCATTTACCCGATCCTATTCTTTACACAGCTTACAACTTTGTTTCCCCTATTTTTATTGATTCTTGTGTACTTCCCAAAAAAAAAAAAGTCTTATCTTTCCAAAAAGCCAATTCATGCCTTTCCACCTTCTCCTTCCTATCTTGTGCCTTACTCGGCAAACCAGCTTAGCGGCTTCATGCTTCTCACAGCGATATTCATCCACAGAAACTCTACCTTGCAACATCCCCAAATAGGCTTCCTTCTTTCTCTGTACTGCCTCTTCAATCTCATTATTCTGCCAAGCATCACCTCTATTGTAACCCACTTTTGTGGTGCCACAGACCTTTTCAGCAGCAGTGACAACACAGTTCTTAAAATATTCCCACTTCTTTTCTACATCCCTCTTACAAGACTTCAGCTTCTTCAGTCGTTCTCTGAGTAGGTCAGAATAACGCTGATGATATTCAGGGACCCTTTCAACCTTTATTCTTTCCATTCCGGGCCTCTTTCGATTCCTTTTCCTCCAACCAACATTCAGTTCCACTCGTGACACTACCAAGTAATGATCAGAATCAACATCCGCACCTCTCATCACACGGGTGTCAACAACTAAGTGTTTCAAACGCTGATCGTAGACAACAAAATTTATCACACGCTCTTTTGACCAAGAGTACAATTTTACCAAGTATATGTGTGGATATACTTGTGGTTAAAAAACGTATTAGATACACTCAAACCATTCTCAATGCAGAGTTCAATTAATCTTTCACCATTATCATTCACACAAGGATCATTAAACTTATCCAGAACATTGTTAGAAATCGCATTCTGCACACCTAACTCTAGCATCGAAGTACCCTGCTATTATAACTTTCTCTTTAGCACCAAACTGGCTCAAAACAGCTTTTAGCTCATTCCAGAAATTTCTTTCCTATCAGAAGGTTCCAAGTCACAAGGAGCATACACTACAACAATTACTATTATCTGAAGTTTCACTTTGAAATGAATTCAAAGAATCCTCTCACTTATTATGCAGCTATAATGAACCATGTTGAAAGACAATAAAAATAAAAAGTGAACTCCGTTTATTAGGCGTAGAAAATAAGGGAATCAAAAGATGCTAGCTTTCACATCTTTTGATCCCTTATTTTCTATGCCTAATAAACAGAGTTCACTTTTTATTTTTATTGTTTTTTTTATTGTCTTTTACATTAATTGGGCGTACAGAAACCCGTTTCTTCATCAATCGTATATATATTTGTTAATGAGCCATGTTGCTCATCTTTTCACTTAAAACCACACCTACACCTGCCTGTCCTCTCAAATTATCCAATGCTCCAGACCACACACTCTCCATTCCAATTTCCTTCTTTTTGGTTTCATTTACACACAGCACATCCAGTCTATACGTATTTATCTCTTCAAACACCTCATTCATCTTGCCATTTATACCTCTA
Source organism: Macrothele yani (assembly GCA_039090855.1). Classification (NCBI taxonomy): domain Eukaryota; kingdom Metazoa; phylum Arthropoda; class Arachnida; order Araneae; family Macrothelidae; genus Macrothele; species Macrothele yani. The sequence continues at coordinate 9,538,926 of CM077011.1, read as the reverse complement.
GTACTCCATACACCAATCTTACACTCACTCAGCAGAGATCTCTTTCTCATACGCCGTTCCGTTTAGGAAGTCCAGGTCGATTCTGTGGTGGACAGTCCTTCTCAAGTGTGGTAGGTCCACCATATTCCACACTTCAGTCATTTTTAATATTTCTTTGTGTCTTTTAAATCAGGTAAGAACATCAGTGTGGGGGTTAGCCCACAGCTGACGGTTCCAGTTGGACATTCAACCTAAGGATTCTGGAACAAAACCCAGTGAGTTGGAGTATTTATGCCAATGTCACACGGAACTAGCTGGCACCTCTCCAAGATTCACAGAGGCCCTTGTTGCTGTTATGTGTGCCATTGTTCCCACGAAGCACCCTGAGGAGGTAAACCCATCTCTCACTAAGATCGCCCGCTAGGTAAAGGTGCTACCCAAAAATTCGAAATTTCCTTGTATTCCTTAAAAGTCCCATAATTTGGAGATATTTGTAATGCATTAAGTCTAGGAATAGCTATGCCATCAATTATTATCAAGCATTTTGTAGTTTATCCTACAGTGTAAGATGCTAGTCTCATCTGGTCATCAGCAACCTGAAGGATATGAGGGTAGATTTTGGGCTGATCTCAGGGGAACAAACAATACCCCTCTGGATGTTGGTTGCATGCCCCACTTAGCAAAGTTAACAAAGCTCCAGTTATAGAAAATAAAAAGATTTTATTTTACATAAAATGTCAGAAAACATAGGTAACTGGTAGCATAGTTTTAGCCACTTGGGACCCTGACCCTCTCAGTGGTTAGAATGTGTAGTGCCTTTTGTCTGTAAGTTGGCTAGTCAAAGAAACAAGGAGCAGGTTAAACTGCATAAGTAGCATTTCCTCATGAGAAACAATATGAGCAAGATAAATTCACCTATCGCAAATTTTGAAAAAACTCTGAAAAGTTATTTAAAACAATTTCTCTCCTTACCACCACTACAACATTTTGACTACATTTTCTGCTATACAGACAATCAAAAGCCTATTTTCAGAGATCTTTCTTTATGTGCAGCTTTGTCACCGATTCCTTGTACCAATTTGCTGATGTACCAGAAGCTATCCAGGTACATCTTTCAAAATCTTTCTCCAAGAAAAAAAAAAAAAAAGTTTCCGTCCATGTAGCATAAAAAAATCTTATTACAAGATTTAACTATTTCCTTCTTAATGGTGGATTTTACATCCAATCAAAAAGTGCACCCATGGGTTCATCTTCCTCAGGAACTCATACTGTATTCTTTGCTAGAACACTGGAAAATAACTTCAGCAATTTACTCATTAAGCCAATAAATACTATGCATAAGATACATTAATGTGAGACTAAGCCAGGTTACATAAAAAATGTGAAATTTACTATGGAAAAGGAAGATAACCAAAACCTAGCCTGCCTGGATATACGAATAACCTGAAATAATCAAAACATCAGCCTATCACATAGTACAGTTGGATTCCAAATATAATTCCAGTAAAATCCTACTCACCTTGGACTTACATGGAAGCAGACTTCCTTTTATAAGATGACCACATGCACATAATATAATTCAAACAATATGAACTTCTAAATTTAAAAGATTAGCTAAATGTTCTGGTTATAATCCCAACATTACTAAGCTAACCCACTGCTCCCACCCCTTGTGTTTTAGAATTATAAATAAACATACCACACACTCAGGTTCCCTTCAGTGTGTACCAGGAATTTCTAACTGGTTACAGAAGAAGCTTAAACAAATAAATTAAAAGTGGCATTGGGGGGAGGGGGTTTAAGATTTTTCTTAACTGTACAGCAACTAAGGAGCAACAAAAATTACCCAATAAATCCTGAGGACCAGAACAATTTATTGCATACCTCTTTCTCACCGAGTGGTAGCACAAAGGGAAAAATGTGTAAGGATGACCGAAAGGTCATTCCTATTCCCTTAAAGGATCAACAATACAATATTAAACAACTAAAAAAAGCAAGTTGGTAAAAGCAGTTGTTGATAGCAAGTTGGAGGGGGGGGGGTATTTTACACCTGTTCGGAATGATGCGACAATCATTTCTTAAATATACAAGATGGAAACATTCACTCCTCTATGAAACTACAGCAATTTCCACTAAGGATCAGGGTTTGCAAGTTGCAATATGGATCTTCTATCAAAATTAATAGTGTTTAGAAAAATTCTTTACAGCACACTGCCAAACTGAGTTAGCATTACAATGTTTTAGAGAAAATTGACCAGAAGATGGTAGCACAGGGCAACAGTACCCAACAGTGCCTTCGGTGAATTATATTGCTGACAACTAAAAGGGAAAAAAACTAATGGCTGATGAGGGCCCAAATGACAAGCTATGGTATGTAATAGTACTACTTTCTGACATTTTTTTTAAATAAAATTATTTTTAATTTCATCCCACAAAATTCTGCCATACTTTTTATATGCCAATAGCAATTTTTGTTTAAATCTCTTACTTCAAGCTCTAGTTATTCTGGTCAAAAAGTATTTGAAACATCTTGAATTAAATTCCTGGTATGTTCCAAGTTGTTTGCTTCACTGATTTTTTGGCTTTGAAATTACAGTAGCAAAAACACTCAGATATATGTTTTGGTTCACGGCCAGACAGTTTTGAGAAAAACATTAACTGAACACTCACTGTCACCTAGGCTGAATTTAGTGTTTTCACGTGCAATTCATAAAGAAAAGGGAAGCCTAGTCCCGTAATTTATTTAAATATTTTTTTCTAAAAAAGGGGGGAGGGGGCTCTGCAGACCTCTACTCTATGACTGGAAATAGTCCTTATAGCATAAAAGGAAATTTTTCTCAGCTTTTCAAGGTTGTACACTAAGACCTAAAAGTGCTGTACAATGCTTAAATTTGGCCAATGACAAGATATGTGAAGAGCAAGTTAAATACTGCAGAAAGGGTCAAATTAGAAGAAAGAGGATAAGAGCACCAGTTGAAGTAACAGATGTTTTAAAGAAAGTCCTGAAAGCAAAAGTGTAGGCATACAGATGTTTTAAAGAAAGTCCTGAAAGCAAAAGTGTAGGCACAGAGTGCATAAGATAGATTTATGAACATGAAGCCACAATGGCAGCAAACCAGAGGAAGATCTAAGATGAAATGAAGCTATCTGAAAAATGACATGAAAGAATTTAAAGAAAGAGTTGATACATGGAAGGAGCAAGTGAGGAAAGTATATCCACAACAATATTCTTGACACCCTGCCTAACTGCAGGGAGGACAGGGAAGAGAGAAAAGAAACTGAATTTTGGTCACACAAATTCCATTTTAAATATTGATATTTACCGGCTTCTGCTCCTGGCTCGATTTGTGGACCTAATAATGGGAGGGCTTCTACTACGTGACCTGGAGCGACTTCTTGATCGATGTGTAAACCTTTTTGTTTCATGGCTTTCTGTAGGTTCCACAATTGGCTACAACAGAATGAGAAAAGCTCAATAAATATAAGGTTTGGAGCAAATATATTTTTTTATTTTCTAATGCACAGATAAGCAATTAGGACATTAAAAAAAAAAACTACGGTCAATCTGTGGAACAGAAGATACAATGCATTTATAAAAAACAGTAGCTTTAATAGCATTAAAATCCTTACATATTTACAAAAGCATACAGAAAAAGTATGGGAATCTGTGAAGTGATGCAAGTTCAAAATAGTTAAATGGATTACTATAAACACACAGTTGATAGCACACATAAAAATAAAGCAACTTTAACCTAGGTATTCATAGCAATTGGGAAAAATAAAAATTTAAGAACATCTGTGGTGATCTCATCAAACAAATCAAATCATTTAACGAACTTTACATTAGTAAATTATTGCTCCTTTTTGAACCAAGTTGTAATGAAGACATATTACACTGAAACAAAAACCTATCACAAAATTGGTAAAATAGCAAATGCTGAAAAGGTGGTAAAACTTTTAACTCATAAATTTTTTTGCGTGCATTTGAAGATGTCTTTTTTAACTCTCAGAAAAAGAAATGATTTCTCCTCATAATATCACTGACTATTAACACAAATGACTTTATATGGTAACAATGCAGAGGAGCAGCAATGTATTTTTTATTCCTAATTAAATGCAGTTTCCTATTCTTCAGTCTCTTCTTGGTCTATCACTCAATGGAGCTAGAATTTTCTGTTTTTTTTAAAGAAATATTAAGTTTAAAAATTAGCCCCTGGTTTACAGCTGTCTTTCATGATCCATGAAGTTGTTTCCTGCAATGATGGTAAATATACAGCATTGTTCATATTCAGGGGTCATCCTAGCTGTTTTTAGAAGGGTGCTGTACCCTGCTTGCTCTCAAGCATAAAATGACCATCTTACCCCTAACAGTCCATTTGAAAGAGATGCACGTTCATTTATTGATCATTTGCATGAAACCAGAAACCATTTCTAGACAGTCAAAAAAAACAAAAACAGTGTATTATTACAAATCTTGGTATCTAGATTTTAGAAAAGTAGAGTCAAACCACTTTATGGCATTGCTGAAGTAATGGTGCTGGCTGAGTACTTCAATTTAGACGTTGATTTATCATTAGAATGAAATAAGTACAAATCAATGTTTGTATCTCCAACTGATATTGAGAGTAGTAATTTGCCAGTTCTGAAAATATGTTCAATTGCGGTAAAATCAGAAGGAACTGTGGGTAGAAGATTCTCACCAATGCAGACACTTTTAAATGCTGCATGTACTTAAGCCATTTTTCAAATGCTGAAGTAGAAAGAATATTCTCTCAAATTAAGCTAGTACATATTGATAACAATATACACTGCCCGACAGAGAAAATGCCACACCATGAAGGAATGCTCGAAAACAGATCAAACTACACACACAGATAGCCAAGTAGGTCTTGAACAAATGATTTAATTGTCACATGTCCTGAACAAATTATTTAATTGTCCAGTTGGCCAACATACAGGAAGATCAATAAGGAGTGTGGCCCCCATTTTGGGCAATACAGCATTGAATCTGACATGGCATCGAGAGTTCGAATAGAGTCCTGGAGTATCGTGGATCATGTGGTGTTGATCCGAGTCTACAGTTCATCTACATTTTGCGGGGATGGGAGGGTACTCAATTGACGTCCAATCATGTCCCACAGATGTTCGATGGGCAAGAGGTCGGGGGATCGTGCTGGCCATGGAAGCATCCGCACTAGCGTGGGCCGAAAAAAACTTTTTTTTTTTCATTTTCATATTGCCTAGTGCAGGAAAGTTGCCATTTGGGTCAACAAGGAATTTTTGAAGTCGACCAATATCTTACGTCTCCGCATGGCACACTAAGTTCGGTTTTTTCTGACCCATAAGCAAAAACGGATGGAATATTTTTATCAATGTTTGTATCTCCAACTGATATTGAGAGTAGTAATTTGCCAGTTCATCCGCACTAGCGGATGAACTGGCCATAAGCAAAACGGATGGAATATTTTTGTAATTGAAATCGAGTAACCCTTAGTGCCGAAAAGTGTCCTTTAGTGTTTCCAATAACAGTGAAAAACAAAATTTTGAAGTTGATCAATATGCTATGTCTCCACACTGCACGCGAAGTTCATTTTCTTCCCACATTTGGTTCGTAGGCCTAGGTTAGGTAGAGGCATCCTGGCATGTAGGGCATCGGAAAAATCCGTAGGATATTGCACTGTTCTGAGTGCACCATGCGTGTGCATGTGTAGTACACTCGGTTTGCTTTGCAATGTATAGCGTGTAGCTCTTCGCGTGCTTCCAATGTCACATACGAAAATAACCCAGAACTCGCCACGAGGAGGTGGCTACACTTCGAGTTCCGCCCATCCTCCCTCCAGCTTAGAATTTTATTTCTACGTGGTATATCTTGTTCGGTAATCCTCTTTACTCAAAAAATGTGGCATTAATTGCCGTGATGCAATTGTTGCTCTTATGAACGAATCTCTAGCTTCAAATCCAGACACTGAGGCAGCTGCTTTGGTCGTCAGTTTCACGCAACGTTCCACAGCTTGCGTGTGGCAGGGAAACTTAGTTATTTCTTCGCCAGCTGCGGCAGAAGTTGCGATTAGTCGATCCAGATCTTCGCCTGAGATGCGTTTTGTCAGGGGTGGTACGGTGAGGCGTGTTTTAGTCCAATCGATCATCTCATAATATTCATTATGATCCAAATTTAATTGCGGCACTTCGAATTCTCTTATGACATCAATCATTTGTTGTTGTCTATCTTTCCTTATTCTTCTCCGTCCAAGAGCTCTAATGTGGGTGCATTCATCTGCAATCATACTTAGCAATATATTCTCTGGGCGACTGAGGAGAGTTGTAGGTCTTACAACATGTTCAGGAGAGATTGGGGCAGCTCTCGACGGCTGTGAAAACCTTACAGTACTTTGCAGCTATTCATGTAGAATGGACAGATTACATGAAAGATTTGCAGGATACACTTGAACTGAATACCGACCAGCAGTATTTGCTGGAAATCTGTTGCGCCATGTCACAGGGAGACTGTGATGTCAGCCTTTCTAGAAGAAATCAAGGGCCACTGTCACATTCGCAGTGGCTGATGAACAGCTAACAGGGTTATGAGCCTCTATGTCGCCACTCAAAACACATTGCGAACTTTGATGTGTGTTACCAACTACATAATGAAGGCATATGCCCCGGTCTGGTTTTCCATGAAGAAGAAGCCTTCGTGCAGAGTAGGGGCCAAACACTTTTGGAAACTGATCAACTTATCGCGCTTTATGGATTTGAAGTGCAAAGTAATCATTGATGCAGTGATCAAGAGAAACGCGTTCTTAAGTCACCCAGAGAATATATGACTAAGAATGATTGTGGATGAAAACACCCACGTTAGAGCTCTTGGATGGAGAAGAATAAGGAAAGCTAGACAACAACAAATGAATGATGTCATAAGAGAATTCGAAGTGCTGCAATTAAATTTGGATGCTAATGAATATTATGAGATGATCGATTAGACTAAAATGCGTCTTACCGAACCACCCCTGACAAAACACGTCTCAGACGAAGATCTGGATCGACTAATTGCAACTTCTGCGGCAGCTGGCAAAGAAATAACCAAGTTTCCCTGCCACACGCAAGCTGAGGAACGTTGCGTGAAACTGGTGAACGAAGCAGCTGCTTCAGTGTGTGGATTTGAAGCTAGAGATTCGTTCATAAGAGCAACAATTGCATCACGGCATTTAATGCCCCATTTTTCGAGTAAAGAGGATTACCGAACAAGATATACCACGTAGAAAAAAAAGTCTAAGAACTCACCACCTCCTTGTGGCGAGTTCTGGGTTGTTTCCATGTGACATTGGAAGCACGTGAAGAGCTACACGCTATACATTGCAAAGCAAACCGAGTGTACTACACATGCACACGCATGGTGCACTCAGAACAGTGCAATATCCTACGGATTTGTCCGATGCTCTACATGCTAGGATGCCTCTACCTAACATAGGCCTACGAGCCAAATGTGGGAAGAAAATGGTGAACGTCAGGTGCAGTACGGAGACATAGTATATAGAACAACTTCAAAATTTTGTTTTTCACTGTTATTGGGAACACTAAAGGACACTTTTCCGCATTAGGGTTACTCTATTTCAATTACAAAAAAATTCCATCCGTTTTTGCCTACGGCCCAATGCGGTCAGAAAAACGCGAACTTAGTGTGCCGTGCGGAGACGTAAGATATTGGTCAATTAAAAAAAAATTCTTTTGTTATTCTTGTTGACCCAAAAGGCAACTTTTCCGCACTAGGCGATGGGCAAATTAAAAAGAAAGTTTTTTTCGGCCCACCCTAATACACACACCGTGTAAAGCATTCAGGCTCATCCGAGTGGCATGCGGCCGGGCGTTAACTCTTGAAAGGTGGCATTTGGGATACTCTGCAGATACGATAGAGCCGAGGGCCGCACCACCTCGTCAACATAGCAGCATCCGTCAATGTGCCCATAATGCGCACCAGCGGTGAGTGGCCGTTTGCGCTGATAGCACCCCATACCATGATTTCACATTGCTGGGCCGTGTGGCGTTCCACAATGGCGGAGGAATCCTCCCGTTGGCCATGTCGCCTCCAGATTCTCACACGGCGATCATCCGTGGTGAGACAGAACCGCGATTCATTCACTGAATACCAAACTGCTCTATTCGGCACCCCACGCAACTCTGGAGCAACACCACGCCAAGCGGTAATGATGATGGCTCACTCTTAAGGGTAGCCTTCGCAACAGATATCTGGACAGCAAACCAGATGCAGCTAATCGGTGCAACACTGTCTGCGTTGATATCGGAGCATCCAAGCCTGCCCATACACTTCGCAAAATGTCGCCCATTGTGGCTGTGGATCCGCTATGGCATGACAACTGTTGTGACAATCTGTGCACTCGGACGTCCATCCGTCTCCAAATGCGACCGACGGTTGTGGCATCATGTGTTTCTTCCGCAATATGACGCAAGGACTATCCGGCGGTACGAAAGCAGGGTTCATTCTAGGCATTTCTCGTGGGGCGGCGCACCCTGCCCGCCCTCACGCTAAAATTATGTGCCCTACTGCCCTTTAAATTTAAAAAAATCCCACTTTGACTGCCCTAAAATGGAAACTGCAAAACGCGCGCGGACCTGCCCTAATCAATCCTATGCTGCTGTGAAACCAAAATAGCGCACCCACTCCATATTAACCTCTCGTCTAAGACTAGAAAGTCATAATAACCACTTATTGTTTGTTTCTCTGTGCCTGCAGGGAAGGAAGGAAGGAAGGAAGCGTGAGATTTAAGACAAAAGAACCTGCCTTCTGAACTACTGGGGGAGGAACGAGTTTGCACAAATTACTGACAAGAGTGGTGACCAGTATTTGCTTCCTCTACTCCCCCCCCCCCCTCTACTCTGTATCCACTCCTAAGTGCTCCCACCCTTCGCGTTCCCCTTCCCAGCCCGCCGACAGGAAATTTGTACGATCCTAAAAAAAAAAACTCTCGAAGTTAGCCATCAGTATTCTAATTATAATCTTCAGTCAATACAGCACTGCTGCGGGTGCCACAGATTACTTTAATCCGTGCAGATTGCTTTCACAAAGTTTAAAAAGTTTATATTATTTATTTCATTAACTATTTACTCAACCCCAGGAACAAACACAGCGCAACACGGCTACGCCAGTCACAGTTTTTTCGAAAGGTGCACAGACTGTTTTTTCTGACTATTTCTTTAACATTCATTGTTTCGAGCATTCCTTTCAATTTTAAAGCAAAGGAAGGGAAATTTTTGCGCGATTTTAACATTGGATCCCGCTTCCACACTTGTTTTGATAGATCAAGTAACAATTGAATTTTGAAGACGTGAATCCATTTTGTGTGTGTGTGTGTGTGTGTGTGTGTGTGTGTGTGTGTGTGTGTGTGTGTGTGTAAATATGACATGAATGATAAGTCAGATAACATCCGAAAACTTAAATTTTGTCCTCCTGGAGCGGGAATCGAACCCACTCTCCCAGATAGCGCCCGAGTATGCTAGCCACACCACCACCCAGAACGATGAAGTAACACTTGTTCAGTTTTATTACTTTATTTTAATTTTCTTCTTCTTCCTTGTTTTACAAACAGGTAACTTTGACTTCACAAGAATATTGCTTTCTTTCAATAATGAAGCTAGGAAGCGATACTTTTGAGCACTATTTAACAGCGTCTCCGTTTCCACCACTTCCGTCTTGCGCTGCATTCCGGAAACTGGTGGCCGCAATTTTTCTTTCTTAGCGCCCATATAACATTGTGCCAGTTAGATAAATGAGATTAATTTTTTTTTAATTTTTTTACAAGAGCAATATTTTTTAAGCCTTTTCAACGTTCCCTCCGTTTTCGCGGATGTCGGTATTTCGGAAGTTAATATCTCATTTTTTTTTCTTTTTGCTCTTCCAGATGGCTTCACTTCAGTAGATTTATGAAGTGTTTTTCTCTCCCCCCCCATCAACTTTTGCACATTTTTTATCATTTCTACTCCGTCTTTATGGGCATATTATGCAGCGGCATTCCGGGAACTGATGGTTGCAAGTTTTCCCTTTTTTAGCTTCCAGATAGCTTTGTTTCAGTCATATTAAAAGGTGTATGTATTTTTTTTTTTCAAGAGCCATATTTTTTAGCGTTTCCAACGTTTTGTTCTCCGTTTCCGTGGCATTCCCGAAGTTGACGGTCGCAGTATTTTTTCTTTCCAGATTACTTCATCTTTGTTTAATTTAATTTTAGTAAAATCGTACTTCTACGCATTTTTAATGTCCCCTGTTGCATTTCCACAGCTGTTTTTGTCATACGCAAGATTTTTCAGAGGAATCCAACTGTTTTTGGTCATTATTTGATTCATTCTTGAGATCAGTGCAGAACTAAAAATAAATTGGAAAGGGGGGGTCCTTTTCCATCTGGGGAAGGTATTTTATCTTTCAAAACTTTCAAAAACGGAAGTTAAACGGAGTGGAGGTTTTTCCCGTAATTGTTAGTGTTCTCCCTAGATTTTTTACAGCTGGCTAGCAAAAGATTTTAGCTGGATGGTACTTTTTAAACCTTTCTCCAATTGAGAGAGAGAGGGGAAAAAAGGATGTTGTTTTGCTTAACATTATTCTACTTATTATACATCTTTAGGGTGTGGTAGGCATTAACGTAACATAACATGATAAAAACATTAGAAAATTGTACATAAATGATAAAAAAAATAGTTATATTCACAGATTTCAGCCAGTTTTCATCAATATTTATGGTGTATGTGGGAATAAGTTTTCCTCTTACTATTATGCACATTATGAAAACGTTCATTAAGGAAAATTTAGCTGGGTGGACCACCCAGTATTTTGCTTTAGGGAGAACACTAATCGTAATTTCTTTTTTCTCACGATGTTGTCCATGTCCAGTACTGTTGTAAAATATCATGTTATTGCATAAATGTTTGTATTTCAGCAAGAAACTGTGGGCAACGATTTTCAAAAACGGAAGTTGATACGACACAAAGATTTTCCTGTAGTCTTCAGGCACGAGATTCTTTCGTGGAATGAAAGAATTCCACAATTTCCGTCATTATTTTGGGAATGCTCGAGATCAATGCACAACTGAACAGAAATTTTTAGGGGAATGGGGGAGGGGTGCTTTCCATTTGAGGACGGAATTCCGTCCTTTGAAACTTTCGAAAACGGAAGTTAGATGCAGCAAAGATTTCTCCCATCGCGCACCGTTCCTTCTGCCCAATAGTGTTCTTAAATATCATTTTATTCTACAAATACTGCATTTCAGCTCAAAAACAGAGGAAAGTCTGAAAACAGAAGTCGGTTGAAGCGATAAAGTAGAGAGAAATTTTTCCAAGAACGGAAGTGACAAAGTTTAAAAATTTGATCACCATTTATCTATAGTGGTGACAACTTTGATATCATGCATTGGAGGTCCTCAAGCTGAAAGTTATTTCAGCAGGATGGATAAATTATTGTTGTCTAAAAGAATAAAAGGATTAAAAAAAGTAACAATGAAGAAATGGGAAGGGAATGACATCAACAGAAGGAAAAACTAAGCAACTGTTGGGTAGCTCCAGAGTTAACGAAAGACAAATATGGCCGTGGAACTTTCTGAGAAGAAAGCAACACAAGAGGAAAATTGAGCTGATGTTACAGCAAGTACAAAAGAATAAAAAAAAAAACTGCATTTGGAGCAATACCTTTCAGAAAAATTTTATTTTGTTTTGAATTCAGTAATTTGATATTGTGAATACAGCAGTGTGTACCAGTTTAATATCTGCTTGTACATAAATAAATTACAGTGAATAATTCCATCTTGCCCGTGCTGTGTTATATTCAGTTTCTTGCTATGCTTTCTGATTTTTCACCTGCGCAAAAAGTTCAGCTTTTTTGTCCTATGGTCGGTTTGATATATGTATTATGTACAGTGGTCGAGTGACACAGAGCTATTTGCCAGTATGGTCGACACCAAGATTTTAAATTGAAAGCCATTCTGCTTTAGTACGTTAAGTGCTCTGCTGCTACACTAAAACTGTAGTGTAGCATCAGAGTACTTAATGTCTTTTCAGTCCCAGCTGCTAATCATTTATCAATTTTATCCGTTAAAACTGTCATTTGCCGATTTTTTCGTTAAATTTTTTCCTTTCATCCTAATTTCTTTCCGTAGTTTGAGACGGGTTTATAATTTATTACATAATGGGATGGTAAATAATGTTTTTCTAACTGGCGGTATGCTCACTTCCATGTTTGTTACATACTAGTATGGCATACCGGCCCACTTCGAACACTGATTATGTAGCATTCCAGTAGTTGATGGTCACAATTTTTTCCTTTTTTATTTGCTTCCAGATAATTTCCTTTCACGTTGATGAGGGGATTTTTTTTTTTTTTTTTTTTTTTTTTTTTGCTTTACAAGAAGTCCTGCCTTGTTCCTTACATTTGATAATTTTTTGGGATTTAATTATATCAATGAAAATGCTTCCACATTTTCACAAATTCAGTAAATTTTTCTCAAAACCTGTAACCAATGCACAAAAGGATTCCAAACAAAAATTCTATATGGGCATCAGTTTTTCAAACAAATTAAATGTGATAATATATATTTACTATCATTTCCAAAGTTGACATGATCATACACAGCTGTCTAAATCATCAGCTGATGAGGCCCCCAATAAAACATAATTGCTGCAGGAACTAATAAAAGCACATATATATCATCTTTTAAAGGAGGCAGTTAAAAGTTTAATCGATTAACTAAACACACACAAAAAATCATTTATGAATTTCAAATTATTTACAATTAATTATACTTACAGATTATTATTTTAAACAATTCAAAAGCATTTAAGGAATGATGTTTAAATTCTGCATAAAATTGAATCTCTTTCTTATCAGGGCAAAGGTAGTTTTGACTATAAATTTTATTTTAAAAAAATAATATTTAGGCATCCCTTTATCTTGCAAACAGTTTTTAGCTTTTCCTTTCTGCGTTGCAGACTTCTGAAAAAATTCTGCTTCAGGGCTGGCAATAATTCTACTGCTAAATTTAGCTACGGACATAATTTTTTCATTTCTACATAAAAATGTGATCCTTCCTTAACTTTTGGACAACAGTGTATATGAACTTCAGACTGTCTGAAAACTTCTCTGTGTGTGTTTCTGACACAATATTGATGAAAATATACTACTTGAAGGGTACTTACTCTGGAATTATTACTGATATGATAAACAGTAACATTTATAGTTCTTTCAAAACTCCAGTAAAAGCATGTGTCCTTTTTCATATAATTGAACCTTTGCATATTATTATGTGCAACTTTATTCCATTTAGATAACATAATAAAAATAAAGAATTAAGCCCTTTTCAGTTAAAAAAAGTGCCCTTTTTCAAAGTCTGCACCCTGCCCTTTTTTAATCCTAGAATGAACCCTGATGAAGGCCTACGATGACACATCTCGTGAACTCATCAGTTTGACGAAATGGCGTGCGACAGCGTCTTAACTGCATTGGCACCCCTTGTTCGGCCTCCAGACACAGTTACAGCAGAACCACTCACTTTTCATGGCCGTGACGACGTTTCGATTGATGGGCTGGTTGCCCGCTTATATCCTGCATGCCATTCATGCTATTGGCCTGCAAATGCTTGTATGTGTGCACCCACTCTGCAATTTGCATGGCGCTGCATTCACATCTTCGTGGTGTGGCACTTTCTCTGTCAGGCAGTGTATAATAGTAACTTATTATTCACAGTGAATTACTGTTGAATATTTCTGGTGAATTGATGCTGCTGGTACGGTCTTGCTTTTATAATGTCGATGTACATACTGTAATGCTCTTTGAAAGTGTAAGCTACCCTTTTTTCCATAACAAGCACCCTGCCCTTTTTTTAGTCTTAGGATGAACCCTAAATATTGATCTTCAATTTTACTTTATAAAACAAAGAAAAAGTGTTTGCTGTGTGATATGATTAACAAGTAGCAACAAGAAACTAAAAAAAAATGTAATCAGCAACAGAAGATCCAGTGACAATTTAGACAGCAGTATTCAAAGATATGAAATGAATAAATGTAAAAGCAGTGGTGATGATGAAAACACATTGAGTAATGTGGGGGGGCATAAAATACCCTACAGTAAAATCTTACGCTGGCATTCTCACTCTCTCCTCACACAGTCTTTCAGACATTCTAGAATTTGTGGTTTACCAAGAGGCTACAGAATTGTTTGAAATGCTGAGTATCATATGATTTTTTACTTTATATATCAAATCTTTGGGAAGTCACTTATATGGAAAACTATGCTCACTTTAGTAAGTGCTGCTCAATAAATATGCATGAAGCACTTAAACTGTTGCAGCTGCATTTTGTAAAAGTTGAACTCTTAAACCAAAATGAAAATTTTTTAGAAAGGAATCCTAGATTGATTGTGAAAATGAAATGCATTTTTGTTGTGAAAAATAGACATGTGAAATTTCCTGCTAGGTTCAGCAGTGTTACTTATTCTATTGAAAAGTAAACTAATCATAGCTATGTTTGAAATGTTAGTGCTACAGAAGTAAGATAATAACATAACTTTGAACTATTTTGGGGTTAATGTTTTTATTATTATAAATACAGTCGAACTCTGTTAAGACGAGCTGTTCGGGATTGAACAAATTGCTCGTTATAGCCGTTATTTGTATAATCCGGAAAAGACCCAAAATATCAAGGAAATCATTCAAAAAATAAATTCCGTTATCAAATATAGTACATACAATGTTTAATGTTGAGAAATACATAGTACTTACGTTTAGTTGAAATTACCGTACAATATTTCGGTTAGTTGTGGAATTCTTGAAAAATGTGTACGTACAGTACTACATACAAACAGAACTATACGTACCATTATACATACTGTAGTACATACATATGTAAGTATGTACGATGTGATGCAGATTAAGTTGAAATTCTTGAATAACGGACATGTAAATTACATACGTACTGTATGAAATACAATATGTACTATACAGTATTGTAATTTTTGTACCATACCGTACTTAGATACAATTAAGCACAGGTACAGTACTATCTGCCGAAAGCACATATCCTTTTTATTTCGTATGAAAAAATTTGGTTAATTTTAGCTGCGTTGTCCTTGACTTCAACCAAAAATCCACCAGATTACACTTAACTGATAATGCACTGAACACACACTCATTGCCAGAATTAGTTTCATAAAATCTAGTCAAAACATCCAAGGCATCTTGTGCTTGATTGTAAGTCACAACTTCTAGTGTCTCTGTAATGTTTTCGCCTTCACTGTCGGTTTCACTTTCTTCATTCACCGCAATGACTTCTTGCACAATTTGTTCCTCTGTTAAAATTCCAGTTGTTAGGACTGCAGCGTCAATGTCGATAAAATCATCAAGAGAATTGCAATTGAGCAATTCCATGTCAGATCAATCACCTTCTTAACCTCACCATTTCTGATTTTGATGAAATTTGGTATGAAGCACACATATGACAAGGTAAGTAATTCTGCCAATTTGATTTTTATTTTGAAAATTGTCCAAGATACACACATAATAAAAATCGAAATTTTCGTAAAAAATGACAAACTCGCACACTTATAAAATGGCTGTAAATTTTTTCCTAATTGTAGTACAGTGACAATTAAAACACAGTTGCAAAGCTAAAGGATTGAGCTTTCTATAGATACCATACATGACCTTCTTACAACAGATTAAATTTTCAAGGTCGTGACCTTTGACCTTGAATATCTCAAAACATACCATCTTAAAAAATTACGAAAAAAATATATTTTATTGCTACAACATTCTTCTACCCATGTGCCAGATATTAGGCTGGCAATGCTATGGCAAGGCAGTGTAGGATTAATAGGAGTGTCATGCCCTTCTGTATGTAAGGCACAGAGACATACCATGCAATAAATATTTCTTACGTTGAGGATTTGTGTTTATTATACATGAAATGTGTATATATTATAACAGATCAACAGATTTATCAGAAATATGCTATGTGACAGCTATTTTACTTGATAGACACAATTTTCAGTAGTAAATAATGTCAACAAATCTTTGAGATCAGAAATTGAAACTCCACCCATTTTAGCCAATGGCAGGGCTTCTTAGCCAATGACAAAGCTTCTTATTAGAGCCAATGACAGGGTTTCTAATTAAAGCCAATGGCAAGGCTTCTTATTACAGCCAATGAGAAATCTTACTGGTACACCATTTTACATATGCTGTTATTTCAATTCTGAGCTTGTGAGTGTGTGGTTATCAATTTATCTGTAACATTGTTAACTGTTTAATTGTTACTTTATTTTATCTTTATTGTTATCTTTATTTAATCAATTTCTTTTTATCAAACTATATTTATTTATCATTTTTTTTTTTTTTGCAGGTGCAGTTTCATTAACCAAAATGGACTTTAAAAGTCAAATTTTTTGTTGCAATCCTCTGGGTAAAAGTGGAAACACAAGGTTTAGAAAGAATCTGAGAAAAGTACAGCCTTGGATGGTTCAGAAATGTCCAAATATAACATTAGAACAGAAAATATGTAGTTCATGCAGAAAACCTATCTCTGAAATGCCAGGTCCTTCATGTATAATTGAAACAGATGCAGAGGCAGAACAACCTCGGTTAAGTGAAGATAATTCAGAAGGAGTGGTGAAGAGTGAGATATGGACTGACACAGACACAACTTTGGATAGTCTGAATGATACGTTACTTTCTCTAGGCAAATCACCTGTGAAAAAAAAAAAAAGATTAGGTGTTGGACAGTACAGTAAGAAGAAATATCAGAAAATTGATGAAGTGATAAAAGACTACATAGGTGTTCCAGAATGCGATAATCCTACGACAGTGTCTGATGAATCGGTCATGATTTCACAGTTGAAAGAAAAATTTCAAGAAACAGACTTTAGCAGTGTTAAAGTCCAAATACTAACAATATTACCTAGAACCTGGAGTATTTGTAAAATTCAGGAAGAATTTGGTGTAACATATTACATGGCACGAAAGTCTAAAAATCTTGTGGAAGAGCAGGGTATTTTAGCAACTCCAAATCCTAGGGCCTGGGAAAACTCTCAGTGACAGCACAGTTGAAAACGTTATTGCATACTATAATAGTGATGAAGTGAGCCGTTGTTTACCAGGAAAAAAATATTTTGTTACAATGATGGAATCAGGATCAAAAGTAGAAAAACAGAAACATCTTATTCTAGGAAATTTGAAAGAGATATTTCAAGGATTTAAAGACAAGAATCCTAATGTCAAAGTAGGGTTTTCAAAGTTCTGTGGTTTATGCCCAAAGAATTGTGTGCTGGCTGGTGCAAGTGGAACACTCTGTGTGTTGTGCTCATGAAAATGTAAAACTTATGCTAGCAGGGTGCAAATTGCAAGACTTAACTCATAATGATGAATTACCAGTTAGGACATACAAAGATTGCCTTGCAAGAATAACTTGTAACCCTCCTCTTCCAGAATGCTTCTTCTTCAAGTGTGATTCTTGTCCTGGTATAGCACACTTATTAGAGCAAATAAGTAGCTTATTCACCATGAATGGGATTGATGAAATTGTATATAAATTGTGGACTACAACTGATTGCACAACACTTATGACAGTCTGTAACACTGTAGAAGAATTCCTTGAGACCTTTGAATCAAAAGTGAAATTGATATTGTCACATTCTTTTATAGCTATTCAGCAGTCATACTTTCTGTCAAATCTGAAAGAAAACCTTGATGATAATCAGTGTGTTGTGTTGTGCAATTTTGCTGAGAATTATTTCTTCATACTGCAGGATGCAGTCCAAGGATACCACTGGAACAATTCCCAAGCTACTATTCACCCTTTCGTCGTGTACTACAAAAGTTCACACACACACTTCAGTTGGATCATGTTTCTTTTGTTGTCATCTCAGAATGTCTTAAGCATGACACTATCAGTGTTCACCTTTTCCAGAGCCAATTGTTGCAGTTTATATCATCACATTTTGGCAAGAAAGTAGAACACATCTATTACTTCAGACGGTGCAGCCTCACAGTATAAGAACAGGAAGAATTTTGTCAATCTGTGCCATCATGATGTAGATTTTGGTATCACAGCTGAGTGGCATTTCTTTGCCACCTCACATGGAAAGGGGCCATGTGATGGCATGGCAGGCACCATTAAGAGATTAGCTGCACGTGCCAGCCTTCAGTGTTCATACAATGACCAAATTATGACACCGCGACAACTGTATGATTGGGCTTCCAGAAACATTCCTTCGTGCCATTTTAAATACAGCACGGACAAGGACTATGAGAACCACAAGGAGTTCCTCGAGATACGTCACGCTAGTGCTCGACCAATTCCTGGTACTCAAAAACTTCACTGTGTAATACCAGTAAGCCGCACAACTATTAAAACCAAGATGTATTCAAACTCAACTGAATACAAGGTTGAGTCAGTATTGCTAAATCCAATAGAACTGGATCTGGAGGATATTCGTGGCTATGTTATTGTTGAGTATGATAACCAGTGGTGGGTTGGTTGCGTTTTGGATGTGAACATTCATACAGAACAAGTTAAGATAAGTTTTCTGCACCCACATAGACCTTCCGTGTCTTTCACATACCCACAGAAGCCAGATATATTAGAAGTGGATAAAACAGCGGTCATTACGAAGGTTGACCTACGAACAGCAACAGGTCGGACATATTTTATGGAGAGAAGCGAAATAGAGATGGTCACTAGCAAGATGGCATCACATTCTTTTGGTTTGCAACCTTATTAACCAAGCGGTTCACTTGTATGTGTACACCACTAATATAACCTGTAACACATTGTGAAATTAATACATACATACATCTGGAAAACAGTTATTGTACATTTGTCCGAACCTAACCTGGAGGACATATACTCCTATTAATCCTACACTGCCTTGCCATAGCGGTGCCAGCCTAATATCTGACACATGGGTAGAAGAATGTTGTAGCAATAAAATATATTTTTTTCTTAATTTTTTAAGATGGCGTGTTTTGAGATATTCAAGGTCAAAGGTCACAGTGGATGACCTTGAAACTTTAATCTGTTGTAAGAAGGTCATGTATGGTATCTATAGAAAGCTCAATCCTTTAGCTTTGCAGCTGTGTTTCAATTGTCACTGTACTACAATTAGGAAAACAGTTACAGCCATTTATAAGTGTGCGAGTTTGTCATTTTTTACGAAAATTTCGATTTTTATTATGTGTGTATCTTGGACAATTTTCAAAATAAAAATCTGAAAATTGGCAGAATTACTTACCTTGTCATATGTGTGCTTCATACCAAATTTCATCAAAATTAGAAATGGTGAGGTCAAAAACTTATTTTTTTTTATTGATCTGACGTGGAATGTCCCAATTGTTAAAGGTGCTTAAATCTCTACTTTTTAACCATTCTGATAAGGGGAGATCATCATCATCATCAATCACTTCAGTGCTTTCTACTAAAGTCTCCTTTAGAAGACCAGCCTTCCTATAACAATTTTTAATGGTTGTCGGAGTGACACTATCCCAAGCTTCTCTCTTAAGACGATCAGCATCCAATACGGAAATATTAATTTCCAGCTTCTCCATTTTCTGGATTAATTGTACGGTTAGAAATTGCCAAAAATGGTACTTAAAGCTCCTAATAATCCCTGGGTCCATAGGCTGTAGAATTGATGTGTTTGGTGGTAAGAACACAAGTTTGATATTTGTCAAGTTTTCTACTTTGGGATGTGCTGGGCAGTTGTCTATTAACAGCAAAATGTTTCCATTTTTCTTTCGCAGTTCACGATCCCATTTATGAAGTTCTCCCGTAAAGATATCTGATGTCATCCACATCTTTCTGTTTGCTTTACAAATTAACCGGGAGATGCTGAACATTATTAAAACACTGAGGGCTTTAATGATTTGCCAATCACCAATCATTTTCTTTTTTTCATTTCCTGCCATGTTTGCACAAATTAGAACGGTTAGCCGATCCTTTGCCAATTTACCTCCAATGCATTTCTCGTCTTTAAAAGTTAAAGTCATATCAGGGGTTACCTTGTAAAAAATGCCCGTTTCATCAGCATTGAATATGTTCTGCTCACTGAATTCAAAAATGAAGTTGGGCCAAACGCTTTTTAGCCATTGAATTACAGATTCCGTATCTGCAGACATTGATTCCCCCGACATTTTTGCATAAACAATATTGTCTGTTCTTGAAGCGATCAAGGAAGCCACCCATTACTGCATATAAAATTCTCACGACTGAACTGTACTGCAAATTTTTTCCGCTTGCACTTTTAAAATCGGTCCATTGATAGGAAAGCCAGCATCACGTTGAACTTTAAACCAACAAAGTAAAGCTTCATCAATATCATTTTTTTCACACTTTTTCATTTTTTTGCAATCTGTAAGATTGTTTTCAAATGCTGACAAAACTAAATCTTTGTTCTTCCACAATGTACATACGGTAGATCATGAAAGCCCATACTTTTTGCAAAACAGCTGAATTTTTCTTGCCGTCTTGCAGTTCCTGAATAATATCCATTTTCTCCCTGATGGAGAGAGCTTCTTTTAACACCAACCATTTTGCTCACAATATCACACTTAATAAAAAAGTGGGAGGGAAAGCATAATTGATGTTGCAAGAGTGGGGCTGCGTGCGACTTTCTGATTAAAAAAAGGTTACATTATGTCCCGTGCGAAGTTGAAATACTGAATGCACTAAGAAAACATGCGTGGGGTTAGACCATATCAGCCAATGAGAGAAAGCGAATTCCAGGAACCCTCTCGTAAACAGTGGCAAAGGAAAGGCTGAGAAGCTTTCCCTCACAAAATGCCGCTCCCACCTACCCTTGGGCTGAAATGCAAGACGTCATAAAACACCCCGCTTTTCTCTCGGAGCAGGTGACACACAGACTGTCTTTTTGGGTAGCAGGTGGCTAATTGACGCCACCTTTTAATGTCACACTATCTTTACTGGGTGTAAAAAAAAAATCTGAAAGTCTTGCAAATTTGCTCGCTATAACAGAGTTAATACTCTTAACAAGAGGGATAATTTAACACTAATTGCATGCGAAACCAAACTTCTTCTGGCATTTACTCACTATAGCCGGGACCTCGTTATACCCGAGCTCGTCTTAACCACGCTCGACTGTATTTGACGGGAATTATCGAGGATAAATTTCTTAAGGTATATTACCTCTCAAATTTTCAATCTATACACTAGATCCTCTTCAGGAGTTCTTGCGTCTTACTACTTCCACTAGTCTGGCGACCAAGCCTGGTGGATTTTCCATCCAGCATGGTCGTTGATGTTGCCACCTCGTGTCGTGTAAATTTCCAGGGATTCCTCTAATTTCCAGATAATTGCATTGGATTGATGTTTGATCACTTTTAAGGAGTCCCAGTCCATTTTGTGGCCAGTTTGTTGTATTGTATGTGCCTGTCTAGTCCTATTTTATTTGAGATGTTCCTTATTGCTGCTTTCTATTCTTTAATTCTGGTGGTTAACCTTCGTCCTGTTTCTCCTATATATGGTAATCCACATGAATGCGCAATTTTATAAATGACTCCTTCCTAGAGTAAAGTATTTTCTTCTTTTTGTTTTAGGAATGGTAAGTATTTTTCAATTTTGTTATTTAAACCTGGAGCTAACCCTAATTTTATATTTAGTGCTGATTTTCTTTAGTTTTTCAAACAGTCCCTTGTGGTAAGTGACTTTTCTTGTAAATAAGCATTCAATTTTCTCTTTATTTTTGCCTGTAGTGCCAGTTCTGTTCCTAGTAGGACTTTTCTCCCAGTAGTTGATGAATTTCTTTTGAAGGGTAATCATTTTCTAATAACATTGATTTTAACTTAGTTTTATGTTTTTCCTTAGCTTCTGAAGATGAATTCAGATTTTCAACTTTCTTTAAATTGTAAAGCTACATTTTTCTTTATATAATTAGGGTGATCAGATTTATAATTTAAAATTTTTCCTGTATTTGCAGGCTTGTATAATTCTGTGGTAATATATTTTCCTTCCCACTTCAAAGTAATGTCTAGGTAATTTAGCTTATTTTCATTTTGCTCTTCTAAAGTCAATCTTAGAGATTCATCTTGGGAGTTAAAACCTTTCTAGAATTTTTGATGAGATTACCTAGATATTACTTTGAAGTGGGAAGGAAAATATATTATCACAGAATTATACAAGAAGCCTACAAATACAGGAAAATTTTTAAATTATAAATCAGATCAACCTAATCTTATAAAGCAAAATGTAGCTTTACAATTTAAAGAAAAAGTTGAAAAGCTGAATTCATCTTCAGAAGCTAAGGAAAAACATAAAAATAAGTTAAAAACAATCTTATTAGAAAACGATTACCCTTCAAAAGAAATTCATCAACTACTGGAAGAAAATCTTACTAGGAACAGACAGAACTGGCACTACAGACAAAAATAAAGAGAAAATTTAATATTTATTTACAAGAAAAGTCACTTACCACAAAGGACTGTTTGAAAAACTAAAGAAAATCAGCACTAAATATAAAATTGGGTTAGCTCCAGGTTTAAATAACAAAATTGAAAAATACTTACCATTCCTAAAACAAAAAGAAGAAAATACTTTACTCCAGGAAGGAGTCATAAATATAAAATTGTGCGTTCATGTGGATTACCATATATAGGAGAAACAGGACGAAGGTTAACCACCAGAATTAAAGAATAGAAAGCAGCAATAAGGAACATCTCAAATAAAATAGGACTAGACAGGCACATACAATACAACAAACTGGCCACAAAATGGACTGGGACTCCTTAAAAGTGATCAAACATCAATCCAATGCAATTATCTGGAAATTAGAGGAATCCCTGGAAATTTACAAGACACAAGGTGGCAACATCAACGGCCATGCTGGATGGAAAATCCACCAGGCTTGGTCGCCAGACCTGTGAAAGTAGTAAGACGCAAGAACTCCTGAAGAGGATCTAGTGTATAGATCAAAAATTTGAGAGGTAATGAATGTACCTTAATAAATTTATCCTCGATAATTCCCGTTAAATTTTTATAATACTGAAAGTAATAAGAGGAAGCCATGAAGTCATTAATGTTTTTATATTGCTTATGCTTTATACTATTCAGTACACAGATTATGAATGAATACATGAGACGGAAAAAAAAAATGATCACTATTAATTACATTTTAGAATATACAGTATATTTGATTTTCAAATTTTTTAATTGGGTTTTTAATTTTCGATTCTTTGATGTGTTTATTAATGTTTTTGAAAGTACATATATATATTTCACAATCATTTCTTCAGTTAGTAAAATTCTTTCTGGAAAGCATTCATATTACCTTGTTTCGAGAGGAGTGGGGACATACGAAGCAAAAACCAAAGAAAATATTTTCAGTTCCTTGCATTTTAATTACAATGGGTTTCACAGTGTTTTAATTCCAGATCATGCCAACCAATCACTGACTCTTTATGGCACAGCCTGCATTAAATACTTTATTTATACTAACCACCCTGTTTGATCTCAGTACCAAGCAATTAATATGTTCTATCACATACCACTTTTTAAGTTTCAGTCATGTTATCATTTTCTACAACCAACCACATAATCTGGTGCCAGAATGCTATTTTTTGAGGTAACCTAAAATTTCAGCATATAAGATGTTTTTTGACAGTTTCTATATGAACAATGCGTCCTGAACCTGAATTTGATGAGTTTCACTCTGTATCTCTTGAGCGTTTTGAATTATGACCATCAAAATGGCTGCCTTCTAAATTCATCATTTGACTGTTATATTACAATAATTCATGTAACGCTATCATATTTCATTTCAAATTAAAGTTCTGTTTATTTAGAAACCATATACACATGTATGCATGTATTTTGATAAAATTATTTTTATGACTTCATCAAAATGGCCACCTTCTGAATTCATCATTTTACTGTTTTATTAACAAAATTCATGTAATTCTAACATGTTTGGTATCAAATTAAAGCCCTATTTTTATGTAGAAACTATATATGCATGTATTTTGATAAAATTACTTTTATGACGTCATCAAAATGGCCACCGTATAACAACAGTTTAAGGTATTCACAGTACAGGTACCACGTTGCTTATTATTTTTTCATCTATTTTCAGGAATCCCATAGTTGTGCTTGAATTATACTGAGGTGAAACAGTTGCTGTTTAAGATAATAAAATAAATATCAAGTGCTTCAATGAAACTTTGAAATACTTTGGTCGTTCCGGTTTTGTTAATGATGGAAGAAGAGGGAGAGTGTTTTTTTAAGTGTACCATTACAGACGCCCATCTTATTACTTCATGTGAAGCTCACTTTCGTACTATTAGAGAATTTAGTAACAAACGTGGTGACAGTCAGTGTACATGTTGAACATCAAAATAAATTCAAAAACAATAAGAACCACAAACTAAAATGTCAAGTATTGTGTGTCCTCATTTATAAATAAAGTTCCCATTGACAGGGAAATGAAGAAATGTTCGAATTGTGGTGCCACGAGTACAATGCCAGTTGCTAAACGAATATGTAGAAGTCAATCTGGCAGCTTTTCTTTCCAAAAACCCTGTATATTTTGTGCGAAAGATTGCATAATCCAGAAGGACAGGAAGAATCCTAGCATATGGTATCCAGCTAGTGAGTGTCGTACGAAGGACTGTACGGATGCTGCAGGTACTAAGACCTTTAAAGATGCTATCAACGAAAAGTGCGCCAAGCGGAGTGATGGATGGTCAAATGAAGTTAGTCTTCGTCTACAAGGAGCATTGTCAGATTTACATGCAGCAAACAGAAGATATCACAGCGGCTGTACGTACAAATCCACGAGTCCCAGGAATGTACTATTTGTCCAGTGAGAAATGTCTGAAGTAAAAGAAGATGTGGCTTATGATCAAATTGTTAACATGGTGTTTCAAGAAGATAAAGAAAAGACCTGGTCACCTGCGGAACTTGAGCAGTCATATAACAGTGCAGGTGGCACAATACTAAACCGTAACTAATTAATATCTAAGCTAAGTATGGAATTTATTGGTGAACTGTTAACAATATCCTGTAAGGGATATGCAAACTTGATTATGTTTCAAAAGGCGGCCATAAAGTTACTGCACCCTCAAGAAAGCGATGATGACCAACATTTCATTCAAGTAGTAGCAAACATGATCAAGACGGAAACATACAGACTTAGAGTGAATAAAAAGAATACCAAACTAGAATTGACCCACCATGTGCAGCTGCTGGAGAAGTTAGTCCAACAATTTTGAAGCTTCTTACCCATGTTACTAGCAAAGAACAGACACGGTCATTACCATATAACATGATAGGAAACATTCTAACCAGCCAAGTACAGAACAGATACACTCAGTTACAAGTAAACATTGGCAATGTATTGAAAGACAAAAAATGATTGAACGACTATGATTTTGGAGTCAGTTGTTCGTATAAAGAGTACCATTGTTTCAAAGGATCTGCAGCATCACATACTGTCATGAAATGTTCAAAGGCTCCAATTGCTGATTCATCTTTAGGTCTTGTTCAAATTGCAGCTGACAAATTTGATGCCAATATATCTTCCCAAAACGAACTAGTTTCTACGCATTCTCTTGCTGTGATACTTGTATGGAAACAAGCAACAACCAAAAATTGTCCTCCTGATGTCAACTGGAGTGATTATGGTTGGATGAATAATGGTGAATCAAAATATTTTTCACCAATTGCTATACCAACAGGAACTGTACCAAATGAACTTTTATAGGTAATAAGTTGCAGGTGTGACAGTGAAAGGAACTGTAATAGACATTGTAAATGTCAAATGAGTAATCTCTCATGTACACGATTTTGCACTTGCACAGGAAGTGAATAATGTGAACATTCAGATACTAAATCGACTATGGAGACTGAAGATGATAGTGATGATTCGACAACCTAACTGACTATAACCCATCAAGGTAGGGTGGTTGGGATGTGTAAGGTGAGTATCGCTGCAGCCACCTCCCCGTGGTGAGACTTAGTTACCGATTGTCAAATAAGACTACAATTTGCTGAGAGCTGAACATAAGGATGTACATTTCTACATGTTTATTTCAAATTATTGCTCAAGGTTAATGCTAACACTGCTAACTCTGCTGCTGTTACAAGATGGCCATTTTGATGACATCATAAAAGTAATTTTATCAAAATACATGCATATTTACTTTTTACATAAATAGAGCTTTAATTTGATACCAAATATGATAGCACTACATGAATTCTTGTAATATAACAGCAGAATGAATTTAGAAGGTGGCTATTTTGATGTCATAAAAGTAATTTTATCAAAATACATGCATATATAGTTTCTACATAAATAAGAGTTTTAATTTGATACCAAGCATGATAGCATTATATGAATAATTGTAATATAACAGTAAAATGATGAAGGTGGCCATTTTGATGTCATAATTCAAAACGCTCAACAGATAGAGTGAAACCCATCAGATTTGGATTTAGGACACGTTCGTACAGAAACCGTCGAAAAACATCTTATATATATAAATTTTAGGTATTCTTGCTTCGGCACCAGACTAACAGAATAGGTAGAAAGAATAAGACATTAAGACATGTCTCATTTAAACTTCAAATTCCAACTGCAAGGTTCATACTCTTCCAAGCAAAATAAATTCAAGCACTCTTTAAAATCAAATTATCATATCGGTGTGCTGCCGGTCAGTCAGTAGATAGGTATTTTAGACCATTAAACTTTAGCTGGGGTGGGCACACTATTAGTGACCTGTCACTTTTTTTTTTTTTCATGAAATTTGGTCAAAGGGTTACATGCTTTACCTGCAGAACATTTACAATCCTTGGAAGTCATGTTGCAGAACACTGAATGTAATTCTGTTCCTTGGGACAAAGGTACTGACTACATGAGTGTTCCAGCATTCAGGCACCAATTACAATTCAACAATTGTAGAGGAGCACCCATTAAGACACTGGTAATAACAAGGCTTTGAAAAATTATTAACTGGGCATTTTAAATTTTTTTACATTTTCTCCTTTTCAGTACTTCAATAATATCTGTCTAAAAAACTATTCGTGCCATTCAATCAAAACTACTCAAATGACTACTGTCTGTGCACGATTAAAATAAGAGTAAAAACCTATAAAACCTTTAATGGATATAGATAAAACCTTACATAAGACCTTTCGGATCATAAAATACGATCCGTCATCAGATGTTACAAGTGCTGGCAATACACAAAATATATATTATACACAACGGGAACAGCCCGCAACATAATTGGCATGATTGCTGGGAGGAGTGGAGTCAACATAATCCGAAATTTGATTGGATATTGTAGTTGGAGTTCTTTGTACAGGAATTCCTCCAGGAACAATGGTGAGTAGAATCGGGTAGTGCCGATTTCCAAGGAACCAGCGGGAATTTGCTTTCATTTTTATGTCAAACTTATGTTCAGCCAACCTAGTCTTGAGAGTGCGAAAAGTAGATCCTATGTATACTTTTTCTGTTTCTGTGGGCAGCACAGGCTCCAAAGGTATCATGTATACTCTAGTGTTCTCCCTAGAGCCTTTTCACTGGGCGGCCCACCCAGCTAATTTTCTCTGCCGCCCAGCTAAATTTCCTGTAATGAATGTTTTCACAACACACATAATAGTAAGAGTGGAAAACTTACTCCCACATACACCATAAAATATTGGTGAAAATGACTGAAATCTGTGTTGAACACGATTCGTCAGTAAGTATTTAATAAGTACAGTCATGTTAAGCAAAACATCCCTTCTTGTTTTTCGATTGAGGAAGGGGTCGTTAAAGTACCACCCAGCTAAAATTTCTTGCCACCCAGCTGTAAAAAAACTCTAAGGAGAACACTTAACTCCACGCTTATGTGTTAAGTTCACTGAATCACGATCGCTCTTGATGGAAGAGAGCAAGTTAATAATTATTTCCCCAAAATTAATGAGTCAAATTAATGTCTTTTACAGATCTTTTTAGAGCAAACGTTATCCTAGGATCATACACGAGTGACGACTGATCCTACAAATGTCTTTGGTCACTTATTGACTGGTTGTAATGTAGATAAGTTATTCCTCTGTAGTCTACCAAGCAGTCCATACACCATCTGTGCAGTATTTCCATGTTCCTCAGCAATACCAACTATCTTGCCAATTTCTTGACGGCGTAGGAGCTGGGTTGCCGAGTGGGTAGAGGCAGGTCTCAAAAGATAGGTGATGGCCAATATTTTTTAACACCAGGGATGAGCCGATGAATATGGAATAATTGACGTACAAGAATACGATTTCCTGAATACTGAATAACTCACTTAGTCAGAACGAGGGTTACGGACCAACCATAAATCTAAAAAGGCTAAAGTGGTGGTGTCCTCAATTTCAACTGTAAAATCAGTTGACTCAAATTGACTGGACATTTGAGAAACAAATACGTCAAGGTCCTCCCTTGAATGGGGCCAAAATATTAGCACATCGTCTATGTACCTCGTATATAGTAGTGGTCTGTAGTCAGATTCTCTTAGGACCTTTTCTTCTAAATTCTGCATAATGACTTCTGCTAGAGTTGGGGACAGGGGTGAAGTAATATACCTTATGTAAGGTTTTATCTATATCCATTAAAGGTTTTTACTCTTATTTTAATCATGCACAGATGGTAGTCATTTGAGTAGTTTTGATCTTCAATAATAACTTTTTTTTTTTTTTTTGCAACATAAGTGTAATTTACAACAGCTAATATTTCAACTGTAGTAACAGTTTATACAGCAAAAATGTTATCACACATAAAACATTTTATTGCTAACGTGACTGTAAAGAAAATGTTAACATTTTATATGTCAATTTGGAATTTATTTCAAAATAAATTTAGCATGTTGATTTTGCTTCGGTTGATGTCAGGATGTACAGATCAAACATGTTCTTAGAGGAATCGTTGATCAATAATTCTTAAAATTCCTCAAAAATTAAGAAGGAACTTTTGAAAAATGCTAACCAAACAGGTTTGTTTTTGTTTTGTTTTTAAACTTTCCTCAAGCCCTTTCTTTCCTGTGGCATAGCCCAAAGAGTTTTAAAATGCATGAAAATTCTGATAAATGTCTTCTTCAGCTATTTAAAATATGTACTGGTAGAGGCCTCGTACTGCTGGGCAACGATTTTTTTAAAAATGAGGGTACAGAGTACAAGTGGGGGAAATGGCCAATTAAAGGTGTGAACACCCTTCTTGGAGCTTCATTCAAATGCACTTGATGAGCTCATAACGTTCCCTACATCATATAGTTTAAAAAGATACATTCACGAACGGAATACTTGAACTTCAGCTTATAAGCCACCCACCACTCTTCTTTAGCCATTCGCAGTCCACTGCTGGATGAAAGCCTCCTCCAGTTCTTTCTGTTTTTCTCCATTTCTTGGCTATGGTTGACCAAGTTTTTCCCACAAATTTTGACACCCTCCCTTCATCTAGAAAATATTAACAGTCCTGCTTGGATTTTGAATTGAGACTATTGAATTTTTGGAAAGTCAGTGCCTATGGCGCACACAATGGATGCATATTCTAAAATAGATGTCTCTATCAAGCACTTTCCCTAACTTTATTACTTCAGTTAGGAGACTGCAACCTAACTTATCTCTACAGTCCCTGACATCAGATGTTTTCTGTCCATATGTATATGAGATAACAAGTGAAATGTACACTTTTGGTTTGTTTATTGAAAAATGGTTGCATTTTAAACATGATCATTCACTGTATTCATGCATCTGTTACAGCAATTAATTTCCCAGTCACAAAAACTGCTGGTTGATGCCAGGGCTAGAAAATTACTGGGCGCCCAATGTAGTCTTTTTTTTTTTTAACTTCAGGTTTTGTCATTTTCAGTAAATACTGTAATTTCTGAGTATAATCTGCAGATTATCTGTTAAAAAGTTATGTTTAGGTTCGACAATACACGTTTAAAAAAGACTGCAACATTTGAATTTTTAAAAAATCTGCATGATATCAGGAGAGCTGGCTGCTGGTATTGTTAAAGTATTGAAAATGTGTTAACAATGAAGGGGGGGGGGGTAATGCACGCAGAGAGAAATCTAGCATTTTGACAGAAAATGTGATGCAATGAAGGCGGTACTATTTGCATTTGTGTAAAGTTCCACACGTGGGAACCCGCTGAGCTATGAAACAGTGTGTAAGTCATTGCCTCCTGGGTAAAGTAATCACTTGGTGAACTAGTTTCATTAGTTTTGCTGCACTAATCCTGTCAGTTTGGCTTTTGTTTAAAGAAACATTTTCAGAGATGCCAAAAACTACAGAATGGCTTCAGTTACTACGGATGTTTAGTCTAACAAATAAACAACGGTAATGCTGAAAAAAAAATGGATTTTTGTTTTTTAATGGTATGTGTTATATTACTTCGAAATCAACACAAAACCATTAAAAAAATGTAATACTTTTTCTAAATAAGAAGATTGTTTCTTACTCCTTTCAACTTTTGGGTCATCCTGTGAATAGTGACTTTTCTCTCTGTTATTACAGTTTGGAATCAACATAATACACTGGTGTGCAAAAATTAAGGGCGAAGGAGATATTAGCATAACAGTGGAACGAGCAGGCAGAACGGACTGAAAGGCCACTCAGGAGATAGACTAGGGTCCGGTACAATAGAGAATGCGCATATATGCAGCATGACGTGGGGGGGTGTGTGTGAAGGGTATAAAGCACACGGGCGGTGTACGCTCAGCAATTCGGTGAAAGCTATTGCATGGTGTACATCGGTTTGAACGACGTCAAGTTGCTGCCACCGTATGATATGGCCAATAGGCAATCCAGTAGACGACATCTGGATGACTTTACCCGAGGTTGCGTCATTCGGAAGTTGGAAGAAGGTTGAAGTGCGACTAATGTGGCCGAAGAGTTCGGGATCGCTCACAGCATCGTTTCACGAGTTTGGAGAGCATTTCAAACGACAGGAACAGCTGTCCGAGAGTTTAGCAGTGGTCGTCCATGAGCCACCATGGCGGCGGACGACCGGTACATTGTCCTACAGGTGAGAAGAGACAGACGGCAGACAGCGAGAGAAATCGCAATGCACATGCAACAGACAACTGGACGTCCATCGCATTTTACCGTGGCCAGGAGGCTGCACAAAGGTGGTCTATTTGCACGACGACCAGTACCGTGTGTGCCATTAACGCCTGCTCATCGGAGACTGTGGTTTCTGTGGTGCCAATAACACAAGAACTGGACACAATCAGCAATGGGGTCGAGTTCTCTTTACAGATGAGAGCTGATTTAGTCTGACGAGCGATTCTGGACGTATACACATCTGGAGAGAGCAGGGAACACGCAATCACACCTCCAACATCGTCGAAAGGGACCGGTTTGGAGGTGGCGGAGTTCTTGTTTGGGGCGGTATGCTTGGTAGCCGTACTGACCTCCACATCTTCCAAGGAGGTTCAGTCGCTGGTGTCCGCTACTGTACCGAGGTTCTCCTGCCTTACGTGCGTCTGTTTAGAGGTTCTGTGGTCCCGAGTTCCTCTTCATGGACGACAACGCTACACCTCATCGTACAGTGGCTGTTGCAGAGTGAAGATATTCAACTCATGCATTGGCCCGCAAGCAGGGCAAGATTTCATTGTTTTTGCGCACTAGCAAATTTTGCTAGTGACCAAATAGTTTGCTAGCAAAACATTTGCATGACTAGCAAGTAAAACTAAATCACATCGTAACTTATTTTCTAATAAAGTTACACAGAAATTTAAATATGTGTATAAATATTTTGACTTACCTTTTTGAATAAATAAGTTTAGTGACTATCTTTATTATTAATTTCTAACAAATTCTCATACCACATGAATATATTTCACTGACATTCTAATTCAGATTTCTTCCCATATGGTTTACGCTCAGGGTGTCTGACTTTGTCATCATACCATTTTATAACTGCTGATCGTGGATTAAAAATCTCTTCTTGTGGCCCTTCTACAGTATTTCAATTGTCATCAGAGCATTTAAAGTTTCAACAGACAAATTGTTCCTCCAATCCCCTTGTATTCTTTTTAAAAAACTGAATCCCACCTCACAACATGCAGTACTAAGTGGAAGTATCGCACAAATTTCTGCTAAACTTCTACACACTTCATATCTGCCAACTACCACACAATGCCGTAGTTTCTACGGAATTAGCTGTCTGACAACGGAACTCACTATCAGAACTACGGATTCTACAAATTTTCATTTTGTTTCAAATTTTTCTTTTGCTATTATTTTTATGATATACACAAGATTCTTACAGGGATTCGCGGAATCCTGCTTTTTTTTTTTTTTTTTTTTTTTTTGTCATCAGATCATTCTGAAGATCAATATTTGGGAGAGAGGGGGTCGTTTTCCATCTGGAGACGAAATTTCGTGCTTCAAAACTTTCGAACACAGTAGTGAAACGGAGTAAGAAAATTTTGCCGTAATCGCAAATTTTTCTCCCAATGTTGTCTTTGTGTCCGCTTTTCTTGTTAAATATCATTTTATTGCATAAATGTTTGCATTTTAGCTTGAAACTGTGGAGAACAATTTGCAAAAACGGAAGTTGGCTGCTGCAAAATTTTTCTGTAATCTTCAGGCATGAGATTCTTTCGCGAATTCAAGGAATTCCGTCTTTACGAAACTAGAAAACGAAAGGTCGACGGATTTCGGATTTTTTCCGTAATTATAATTTTTTTTTTTCCTCACGATGTTGCCTCTGTCAAGTATTATTGCTCATTAACATTTTACTGGATAAATATTTGTATTTCAGCTTGAAAATACAAGGAAAATTTCCAAAACCAGAAGTCAGACGAAGCAAAAGTTTCTTCCGTAATCGTTTACCCCCTCCACGAACACGTTTCGTAAAAAGCGTCTATCTATGCCACGCAATAAGGCTAGTTACTATGGATAAGACTTTTGCCAGTGTTGGCAGGCTATTTTCCAGTAACATCTTGGTTTACTTCTTTCGGTTTTGTCTACCATCCGAATAAGTGGAATTATTCTTGCTTATTCATCACTGATCATTAGAGCGCAGTATTTGATGTATGCACGACTATCAAGACTTGTGGAAGTAGGCGATCGCTTGGCTTAGGGTACGACAGGAGTTGAGGACAAAGTTCGTGGGGCAAAAGAAGGGAGGGTGGCAGAGCAGGTGGTCAAACAACCGATCCATCCAGTCAGAATCTAGTTTGGCCCTGATCCATCCCAGAGCTCTGGGTTGCCACAGCAACCATTGCCGACGTCACGTTCAGTTTCTGTAATAGACCAACGATGGAGAGGAGTTTCAATGCGCTTCTACGACAGTTTGGAAGGGATGAAAGATATGGGGAGGATGGGTATTAAGTGTCGAAAGGAAATTGGCGAAAGAGAATCGCTGATCGTCGCTGTTTTAACAAGTGATAATAGAAACTGTTATGTAAACTTCGTGGATTAATAATGATTTTTGGTTACTTTAAATAAAGAAATTACCTTACTAACAATATTTGCTACTGCGATTTTTTTCACTAGCAAATTTGATTTTTCACTAGCTATTTGCTAGTTGCTAATCTGTGAAATCGCGCCTGCCCCCAAGGTTCCCGGACCTAAATCCAATCGAACACGTGTGGGACCTTCTTGGGAGACGCTTGGCAGCAGGTCACCAGCAGCGATTCCGCAACTGCGATTGGCACTACAAGAGGAATGGGCCGCGATGCCTCAACAGCTCCCTGACAACCTCGTCCTCAGCATGGACAGACGTTGTAAATCCTGCAAAGCAGTCAGGGGTGATCATATCCCCTACTAAAGACTGTATTTTTCTTTGTAGCCGCCTGTCACATGGACGTTTCTGTCTTCTGTCCAGTTGTGCTCGAAGCTACCTTTTCAATAAAGTGCCTTTGTATCCTTTGGATTCCTTGTTTGGACGGTTTTGCTCACTTGTCCTATATTCTTACATCTTGGGAATCTTATGGTATGATTTGAGTCGATGTGGAGATGTGGAACACTTCTGCACAACGTTACATTCGAAAACCGTCTCTTCCTTAATTTTGCACGCCAGTGTAGGTGCAGAGACTTTGTTTTTACTTCACTGTCACATATGTAGTTGTGGATTATAGGGGGAAATCCCCCCCCCTCAATTTTCTGATCTACAGATTATATGTCATCGTGGAATATGCGTAACTTTTGTTTTCATACATATGTTTTTGAATTTCACAGCCTGCGGATTACACAAACAACAGCACAACAATAAAATTTCCAAATTTCATGATCTGTGAACGAACTATAAGAGAAATATGGTGACTTTAAATGTGCAAATTGACTTTAAATGTGCAAATTTTAACTTCAACAATTCGTATTTTAATCAAATCATAATCTAAAATTAATTTTTTGAGAGAAGCAACTTGTAAGAACAGGACAAGAAATCCTGGATCAAATTGTAATTTTGTTAACAGCAAGTGGTTTTGATAGAAAAAAAAGGCAGAAAATACACTATATTACTTTGCACTCTAGCATCACCACCGCACATTACATTAACATGTATTATTTGAATTTGGATTCGTTTCACCTGACTCCCAAAATTTTGGAGCTGGTTCCTAGTTCTCAAATATATTTTTCCAGCTCGGTATTAAGCTGCCTTGACCTCATCAGTCTGAAAACAACATCCTTTTAGATTTGTTTACAGATGTGACAATAAGATGTGACAGTCCATTAGGTCTATGTTTAAGTTACCAGCATCTGATGGTTGAATAGATGCTATACTATTCAACCATCATCGAAGTACACACTCCTGCGAGTCATAACCTTGCACCATCTATCTAGTTGCTGACGAATGCTGTTGTGAAAGAACACCAGTTTTCATGCAGTGAAGTTACAGCTGCATTTTGGAAATCCTGAAGTTCAGAAAACCACTGGCCGGTAACAAAATGTTGCGCTGAGCGAAACAAAACTGACAGAGATAATAAGTCTGGGGAGTAAGCTGCACGAGGGAGAATCTCTTACCCCAGCTGGATGATGGTTTCCTAGGCTGCTGCTGCTGCAGCAGCATGGAGTCATGTATTATCATGCACTGGCCTTATTACAGCCATGTGCTGAAAAATAAATGGCCTTCTGACAGCTATGTGTGGAAAATGTTAATTTCCATTGCAGTTTTTGTTCAAAAGCAGTAGTTGATGAGTGTCACATTCTGCAGTCCCAATTAGTCCTACTTATATGAACTCATGATACACCATACCTAGCTGAGGTCTACCATGATGACCTTTTGCATTGCGTGTTGTCATTATGAACCTAATTTCCATTTTTCATAATTCATGATGATTTTTGTCAAGAAGTCATTTGACCAATGTCTATCAATCAATGAAATGTGTTCAGCCTTTGACCTATCCAGTTGTATTTTCTTATGGTCTTAAGTAAATTTCTTTCTTCTTCAACTCTCTGCAATACTTCATAATCGGTAATTTTTTCAATCCACTTTATTTTCTCCATAACTATATTTCAAATACCTGTAACAATTTAGTTTCCTTCTTCCCAGTTGTCCACATTTCTGCCCCATATAAAGTTATACTCTAAATATAGCACTTAATAAGCATTTTCTTTAAATTTTTACTCATTTTATTGATAAACAAATTTTCTTGTTATAAAATGCATATTTTCATTTACTATCATTCTTTTATTTCCATGCCACATTTTCCTGGATTATACTACCAAGTTATTTGTATAGTCTCACTTGCTTTACCTTTTTTCCATTAGTCTTTTCAACATTTCTTGGTTTCCTGGAGATTCTCACCGTTTTTGTTTTCTTTGTGTTAATTTTCGTACTATATTTTTGGCATACACTTTCAAATTTTTGCATTAGATGCTGTAGTTCATCTTCACTATTAGCTAATATTGCTTGGTCATCCACAAATCTAATACTTTGTACTGTTCTTCCTCCTATAGTGAGTCCTCTTTTCATCAAATGCTTCTTTTATCATTTCTTCTACAAAAATATTGAAGAATGTTGGTGACAGACAGCATCCTTGTCTTATACCCCTGCCAATCGCACTTGTTTTAGTTTTTCCTACTTTTGTCTTTATTATGGCAGTCTGGTTCATGTATAATTCAGCTATTAATCTCCAGTCTCTCCAATTGAATCCCATTTTACTTAGCACTTCCATCAGCTTTTCCCAATTCACCATGTCAAATGCTTTTTCTAGGTCAATGAAACATATATATACTCTTTTGTTTACTTCTATATTCCTTTTGCATATGGTCCTCATGACTGATTGCATCCCTAGTTCCTCTACCTTTCCTGAATCCAAACTGATCCTCCCCAAAAAATTACACTTTGTTATAGTCATCAATTCAATACTCTGAGCAGTACTTTAGAAGCATGTGAGAGTATGCTTAATAGTTCTATAGTCACTGCATTCAGTAGGATTACTTTTCTTTTTAATTGGTATAAGAATACTCTGTGAAATCTTTAGGCAGTTATCCTGCTTTCTAAATAAGGTTGCATAATTTCCATACTTCTGTTATACCTTTGTCATCTAGTTGTTTTAGTATTTCACTATGTATCCAATCCACTCCTTCCATCTTTCCACTTTTTAATTCCTTTTGCTGTTCCTACTTCACTGTTCAGTATTTCAGGACCTCTATCTTCTGCTGATATTTCACTTTGCTCTCCCAATTCAATTTTCTCTGGCCTTACATTTTTTGTATAGAGTTTTTCAACTTATTCCTTCTATCTTTCAACTTGTATTTCAATATCATAAATTAATTTCCCTTGCTTGTCTTCTAAGGGCAGATTTCTTATGCTTTTCTTTTCAATATTTGAGATCTTTTGCTTTTACAAACATTTTATCATATTGCCTCTTTTTATCCATTTCTTCAATTTCTTTGTATTCTTCCTTTAGGCATTCCTCTCTTGCTTTATCAGATAAGTTTCTCTTCTCAGTTAACTGTTTAATGCTTTGTATTTTCTTCTTCCCACTTCAGTGTTTACATTTTTCCATCTTCTTTCATCCATTTTTCTTACCATCTCATTTGTAATCCATGCCTTCTTAATTCTTTTCCCTTCCACAAAACCTATCTTTTCAAAAGCTGTTTCATATATCAAGTTTTTTCAATTGATTCCAGTTTGCTTTGGTGTCAAAAGTTTCTTCAGGTGTATCTTCTTTGTTTCTCATTTTATTCTCCAGTTCTACTCTGAATTTCTTGTCAGCATCTCCTTTGAGATTTTCTAGGTTCCACCTTTTCTTGATTTTTTATTTATTTATATTCTTTAATCCTATTCTTGATTCCGTAACAAGTGCATTGTGGTCTGAATCAATATCAGCCGGATAAATTGATATCCTTTTTACACTGTTTCTACATCTTTTTTGTATTAACAAATAATCAATTTGGTATCTTGTGAATCTCCTGGCATTTTATCATGGTATGTTATATTAATGCCTACCACACCACTAAAGGTGTTTAAGAAGTATAATAATGTTAAGCAAAACAACTTCCTTTTTTTCTTCTCTTGATTGGGGAAGGGGTCTTTAATACCATCCAGATGAATTTCTTGCCACCCAGCAGTAAAAAAAATCTAAGTAGAACACTATGGTATGTATGACAAAATGACTGACTAAATTTCTTGAGAGAATAATGGTCATTTGCTCACAAACAGGGACAGGTAAATTCAAGGCACCCAGTAGTCACCATGATGCTTGAATATTTCCCCTTGCACCTGAGTTTTTAAATTCTAATCTGAAGATTTTATATTTCAAAAATCTAGATTTCTATTATGAAGCTTTCATGTCTTAAAGAAAACAATAAGTACAATTCACGAAGTTTCTCAGCTGTACCTTTTTGTAGACTACTTACTGAAAACACATAAAACTGAAGATACCGATAATTTTTGACACTATCACCAGCAGAGTTTGGCATACTGCAGGACTTATTGGCAGTAATGATTCTGGCTGAAGTTCTGTGATTCAATCTAGAAAATATATGTGCACACGTGCACATTGCAAAGTAAGCATCACAGATGTTTGTACCCATGGTACTGATCTCGCGTGGGGTGCTTACGAGTTTTTTTTTTTTTTTCATTAATGGTTTTTAATGAATGTTATTATACACCAGAAGACAAAGCTGGATTTTCTGTAATGAAAACTTGTTTTGAAATACAACTATTAATACAAGTGTATAATACATCACATCATCAAAAATATAAGGACACCACAATGTTTAGGGACAAATGACTATTATTGCAATTAATAGCTAGTTGGTTCACCTGTTGCTTGTATGACAGCAGCAACACGTCAAAGCATACTATCAACCAATTTCCAGTAGTTCTCTACAGGAATGGCTTGTCATTCGTCCTGCAAAGTTGCTGCCAAATTGGAGAGCGAAGATGGCCGTTGTGGTTGATTTTGTATCCGCTGCTCCAGTTCATCCCAAAGGTGTTCTATGGGATCAAGTCAGGACTTTGAGCAGGCCATTTTAACAATTCCACTTCATTTTGGTGAAACCAGTTCTGTACAAGCAGTGTAGTGGGGCAGGGAGCTCAATCATGTTGGAAGAGAAAACGGTCATTTCCATAATACTGCCATGTTGTTGGGAGGGCAAAATTATCCAGAATGTCAACATACACTTCAGAGTTCATGGTTTGTGGTATAATAACCAATGGGCCAAGTCCCATCCACACAAAAAAAAAAAAAACTCCATACCATGATGGAGCCTCTGCCAAACTTAACAGTTGGAAGAACACAGTCCGACAAAATCGTTCACCGGGCTGTCGTCAAATCCAAACATGCCCATCAGACTGGAAGAGTGAAAAGTGTGACTCATCTATCCACAGAACAGCTTTCCAAGTGCCCACAATTAAGGAACAATGTGAGACACAGCACTCCAAATAGAGCTTCGTGTTTACCGTAGAGATGTGTGGCCTGTGTGCTGCTGGTCTACCATAATAATCCATACTGTGTGACGATCTGCATACAATTATGGTACTAACTGAGCCATTACAAGTATTTCCTACTTCAACAGCAATGGAAATGGCAGAGGAAGAACAGGATTTCTTAACATAGCCCTTCTGTAATGTTCCATCAGTTTGTGCAGCCTTCCTGAATGTTTTCTTGCTGTAGTTACACCATCCTGCTTCCATCTCCTCGCGACATCAATTGCAGTCAATATATACGTACATCCACAGTCTCAGCGCTCCTTTCTGTACAATGGTTCTTTGCACTTATACGAATATTTAATAGTATCCAAATACTTTTGATCATAATAGTGTATTTTTCATAGTTTTAGATTCTGCACTGAATTATAACTGAAAATTTTTGGGGTTGTCTACTACTCCCAAATATGCTTTTTAATTTTTCATAGCAGTAAGAGTTGTTTACAAATTATGGTATCACTATAAAGAAGAGTATAACATGACATGAGCAATACTATGGAGAAATGGATGATTCAGTGGCACAATTGGAAAATTAATGCAAATACTATGGGGAAATGGACAATTCAGTGGTACGATTAGAAAAGTAATGCGTTGGATGCTTCTGTAGATGACACAATTAATAAAAAACAAAGGTGGTGGTTGGGACACATGTTGCATGGAAGATAACATGACTCAAAGACATTACATAAAGCCACAAGATGAAAAGGGGGGGTAAAGGAATAAAACTGACAGGCCAATAAGTAGTGATGCCACCATCTGGAGGTAGTTATCAGTAATTAGTGTGCCATTTTTTTCCCCATAATGTTCAGTAACAGACATGACATTTTTCAGTAATTTTCAAGTAACCTAATACATAGTTCTTGCCTAGCACAATTCATTTTAGTCTACTAAGCTAACTAAATCTCAGTGTTTGTTATAATTTTAGAAAAATAATGCAGTACACATTTACAAAAATAAGTAAATAATAAAGAAAAAAATTACTCTTACACAAGAAAATTACTACATGCACTGTGAGCAAAATCATAGGCACAGATTTAACTTCCAGTGCTTGGGCTTCTCCAAGTCTATACTGAAAACTTTATCTGGTGAACTTGCAGTCAGCAAAGGCATTTTACTTTTTTACCTTTAGATCAATTCATTATTTCAGTGATTTTGAAAAGCATGAGCATTTTTAGGACAAATAGAATTAACTCAGAACTGCACCTAGCTCAGTAATGCCAATTAAACTCAAGTTCCACTGGCAGTGTAGTGCACACCAACTATAAATTCACATGGCTAAATTCCAACAATTATAAAATTGTGCAGTCCCCCCCCTAATTGAAACCTCAGATTCATACATAATAAAATTGGGTTGTTCACTCTGATGATAAATCCGATGAATCTAAAAAAACAACATCCCACATTATGAGGCTTCATGGTACAAACATTAGAGGGGGAGGAGGGGAGCAGCGGTGCATGAAAATTTCAGTTTTGCATTCCAAAACTCAAAGGGAATAGAAAATTTAATCAAGGTGATTTCATGTTGAACATGAAACACAAAAAATGACATTGAATTTACAGTTGTAATGAGCATGTCTTTTGAATCTGTTCTGATGTGAAATTTTTTTTTTTTTATCAAAGTTATTCAAAGTCAATGGAATCAGTCTGAAAAAAAAAACGACCGTATTTCTATGATCAATAAAACATCCAAAAATAGAAACAGCTACTTACTTTCACCACAGGCTAAAAAGTATGTTATGAACAGTTAAAAGAAGAAATATAGCAGGAAACATGATATATGTCTATGCCTTCTAGCAGAAGAAAAATGGGAAACCACCATGGAAAAGTGGAAAATAGGTGAAAAATATTGTTCACTGAAAAAGCTATGCTAAGGAAAAAGAATTATTCAAAACAAGCCTCTCGGAAGCAGAGATAGCGAGAAAAAGGTTCTGAACTTTATTTATGCCCTCTAGCAGGAAATTTGTGCATTATTTAAAAGACGATAATGCTACACATCTCTATTGTAGTGAATGCCATACAGTAAAAAAAGAAAGAAATTTCAACAGGATTTTTAGAAGCGGAGATAAAGCTGCAAACAGAAATACACAAACACCACCTAGCGACAGAACTATGAACCTCCTCAAATACAAACCAAAAGTGTTCTACAAGGTACATGGCATCTGGTGTTGAAAGAATTTTTTGAATCGTTCATGTGAACATCTGAAGACTTAAGTCTGCACCAAGGAGGTTAGAATAGATGGAGTAAGGGCCAGCCATTCCCCTCGTGTAATCAAAGTGAAGCCACCGAAACGTCACGATCATGACGTCACAGCGAATCACAGCCTCTACCGCGATGTTGGTGAGACGTTTGAGACGAGTCGCAGCCAATCACAGTCTCTGCTGCCATGTTGGTGAGACGTTTGAGCATTAAATTCTTCTGCTCAAAGTGCTTCAAGTTTGTGACGTCATCCTTACTCCATTTATTCTAACCTCCTTGGTCTGCACTGAATATGCTGGTTTGGCAGAGATAAACAGAACTCTCAAAAACTATTGAATTGAAGCCATGTAGAAGCAGAGATATTGAGAACAGATTAAACATTGGCGCCCCTAGTGGCGAAATTGTGCATTACTTTGCGTAGAAAATACACACAAAACAGTTTCCATAGTTAGAAATATCAGACTGAAAAAAATGTTTCATCAGGTTTTCAGTCCCGCAGATACTGCTGAAAACAAACAAACTCACGCCCTCTAGTGGCACACTCGTGTGATAAAAAATTTAAATTATATGAGAAACATTTCGCACCAGAAAGGTTTTTCAACTAAGAATTTTTCAAATCGGACTCTTAGAAGCAAAGATAAACAAAAATATGATATATATTTACGCTCCCTGGCAGAAAAACTATACATTACTTTACGAAGAAAGGTTTTCTGAGGAGAGTGGTAAGATTCCATGAAATAATTTTTTCAGTTGAGTTTTCAGAAACTTAGTTTTTTCTGCAAGTGCATCAGAAAAGAAATAAACAGTTATGCCCTGGTGGCCAAGCCATTCTTTACCAAAAATTAAAAATTATGTGCAAAACATTTCCCATCAGGAGCTGTATCCAATGCAAGAAGAATTTTTCAAGTTGTATTTTTACAAGTATAGATATTGGGGAAAAAGTAATTTAACTTTATGCCCCCTAGCAGAAAATCCGTGCAGTTACTTGAAAATGATACTGTGCCTAAATATAGCCTTTGATATAAATGGCATCAAAAGGAAAAAAAAAATTCAAATGGATATTTGGAAGCAAACATATAGAACAAAATTATGTATTTTAAAATTTTGAATTTGAAGTCATCTGCATTTATGCTCTCTATCAGCAAAGATGTACATCAGAAAAAAAGAAAAAAAATGCAAGGATCATCATTGACTTCCCAATGCAAAAATAACTTTTCAAATCAGAAAAAAGTTGCAGAGATATGGTGTCTACAGACAAACCGATAACATAATCATGATTTTTTTTTACAAAAGACATGCTAAAAAAGAAAGATAACATTTGCGAGCCCTCATAATGCAACAATACAGAAATTGAAAATAGAAAGAAATGCCAAAAACACACCAAAACTTTATTCTTGGAATTCCAAAACTGGAAGTCATTAAACTGTAGCCTGTATGTGAAGAAAATATTGCACAAAACAGAGAGAGAGAGAGAGAGAGAGGGGGGGGGTCCATATCCTGCTTTGCTGCTATTTCAGATGCAAATTGGCATATTCATGATTCTTCATCCATTATAGTGTGTTCAAGGAAATCATCAACTTCGTTCTGATAGTGCTATAAGCTGTTGAAACACATCATTTTCTGCACACTCTAATGTTATCCAATATATAGCATATCTGGCAACAAACAAATGGAAACTTTACAATAGCTTAATGAATAGTGTGTGATGTATACTGTGCCCCACGAAATTTTTAGTTATGCTGAAATGAGATATTGTGAAGACACGTGCCAATTCATCTGCATCATGGCATCAACTTGCTGAAGAATGTTAGTGTTATGGGATGTGAGCCTGGTGAACAACCATTTATGAAGGCCCAAGTTTGGTAGATGACCATGTGGTTTGCTTGCACCACCACTGCACACTTCTTAAGCATATACACAGTTCCATATGGCAATTTTGCCATATGATTCTGTAGTTTCCCCGACGAATATCATTGGTATTCCAGCATTTGGACAATGAAAAGCGAACATTTTTCTGTTCATACAACACTGACACATCCACAGTACATGCACCATTTTGAAATCACTGTTCACAAAGAGCATAATTATTGCTGCCACCTGCTGGAAAAATAAAAAAACAAA
The DNA here is from genome assembly GCA_039090855.1 of Macrothele yani. Taxonomy (NCBI): domain Eukaryota; kingdom Metazoa; phylum Arthropoda; class Arachnida; order Araneae; family Macrothelidae; genus Macrothele; species Macrothele yani. Next base: position 9,495,729 of record CM077011.1, on the reverse strand, counting down.
CTTGCAGCAGTGGCATGTATAAAATAGTTTCCTACTCTGTATTTTCCTAAATGACTGCTATGAAACAGAACTTTTTGGTAATCCAGCTCAAAGAAATGGAAATGCTCAGATGAAAAATATGACCACATAAGCACAAGTTCTTTCAAAAAACATGCAAAATTTTCTTTTCACGCCATACAAGTAAAATAATCCAACAGAGAAAAAGAATATTGAAATACATATTTATTTTCACGCATAATCTGAAGATTACTACTTACTCCATCTCTACTTTTCCTTTCTGGTTTTTCGTGCTTTGGTGCTGATGATAATGCTATTGAGTTAATCCCACCATGAACTGGACGAGCACTTGGCTTGACAACAGCAGTTGCACTTCCATTAACAGCTACATTTGAATTATTGTTTTCACTTGAGTTTAATATTAACAAACTGTTCGTCACAGGAGCACTTGATACAATTGGTTGAAGATAGGACTTTGTGTTAAGAGTCTCAAACAAGATGTCCACAAAGGATTTAGTTTCTACAAAAACAAGGAATACAAAATTAAGAAATCAACATCAGTCAAACTATGATCCAAAATAAAAAGCAAACTATAATAAGAAATTAATATTTAATTATATATACATATAAAAGAAAAATATTTCAATGCAATGCTGATGTCTGACCACAGAAAAAAAAAAACCTTCTAATTTGAGGAGGAAAATTGTTCATCAAATTGTGCAATTAGTGACTACATGCAGCAGATTTGTATATTTTTTCCTTGACTTATTAACCCCTTCAGTGGTGTCTTCATTATTACTATGTCACACCTCCCAGGGTGGGCCCAGAAATGTTTTGATTATTATTATAACCATGTCACACCTCCCAAAATGGGCCCCAAAATGTTTCATGCGTGAACGCATTGAGCACTACACAGACCACAGAAATCTTCCGGGATAGAACAGTCCTCGAAATTTTTTGGGGCATACCACTTAATTTAATATATACAGGATGTCTCAAAAATACATGGCAAAACTGTAGGAATGAGTTCCTCATAGGTAGATAAGAAAAAAAGTTTATATCAACATAGGTCCAGAAATGCTTGGTTTCCAAGTTATGAAGGTCTGCCTATAACACTTAATTGTTCACGTTACCTGACAAAGGTCTGACTTGGTTTCCCAATTAATCCTCGGAATGTTTTATCTTTCGCAGGTGAATTCCTTCATTACAAGGTACTGACAGAATCTGGTGGTTTTCCTTTCTGACCATGTACTCAGAACAGGAGCAAGCGGATATACACTTTATGTACGGTTTGGCGGATGGCAATGCTCTGGAGGCTAGTCGTTTGTACCGCGAAAGATTCCCAGGACGAAAATATCCAGACAGGAAAACGTTTGAAAGTATCCATCGCCACCTTTGTGAGCATGGGATCTTTACATCTCGTACTGCTGACAGAGGACGACCAAGATCTACGACTCCTGAAGTAGAGGCGGAGATTTTGGATGTTGTGCATGCGACTCCTGGAATCAGCACACGCAGATTAGCAATGCAGCTAGATGCCTGTTCATCGTTCGACTATTGGAGAGTGTTGCGAGAACAACACCTGTATCCATACCATCTGCAACACGTGCAGGCCTTGTCACCAGCAGATTATCCTGTGCGAGTAATGTTCTGCCAGTGGTTCTTGCAGCAGTGTAGTACAACTCCTAACTTTCCTGCCTTAGAGATATTCACCGATGAAGCACAGTTCACACGCGACAAATCCTAAACTTTCACAATCAGCATGTATGGGCCGAGGAAAACCCATATGCAATTTCTTCCATCAAGTCACCAACAGCGGTTCAGCCTAAACATCTGGGCAGGTGTTTTTGGTGATAAGTTATTTGGGGCCCACGTACTTCCCAACAAACTCACGGGGCGGGCATACCACACCTTTCTGGAAATGTGCCTGATTTCTTGGACGCCACGCCACGCCACTGATAATTCGTCAACAAGCACACTTTATGCAAGATGGTGCTCCCACACATTTTAGCCACCTAGCTCGCAATTACTTGAGTCGAAAGTTTCCTAGTTGGTGGATAGAGGTGGACCAACTGCCTGGCCTCCACGCTCACCAGATTTAAACTCTCTAGATTTCTTCTTGTGGGGCCATTTAAATTCATTGGTGTATTAGACTCTAGTAGCAGATGTGGAAACTCTCCGCAATCTAATTGTGGCAGGTTCTGAAACAATACGACACATGCCAGGAACTTGGGAGCGTGTTCGCGAGTCCACGAGACATCGATGTGAGGCCTGTATTGAGGCAGAAGGTGGACATTTTGAACAATTACAGTAAGGTAATGTGAACAGTTAAGTGTCATAGACAGACCTTCATAGCTCAGGATCTGAGCATTTCTGGACCTATGTTGATGTAAACTTTTTTTCTTATCTACCTATGAGGAACTTATTCCTGCAGTTTTGCTGTGTATTTTTGAGACACCCTGTATGATCATAATCAATTACTATAATTGTACAATCCCTCTCAGCTATTATAACCTACAATTTCTTCAGCTAATATATAATTTAAATTTGAGTCTCAGTACATTGTTTTTTTTAAGTGAAAAAGAAATACAAAACATTTTTTATGCTTTATCTGTTGTCCATTCACTCTTGAGAGTTGACAACTGAGTTACTTTTGAATAAGATGCACCAACTACATCTATTTTCTCCAGCTTCAGTTTTTTTTTTTTTTTTTTTTTTATATATATCAGTCATTCCACGCCAAATCGTCAGATGCTATCCACCACACCATCTCAAATTCTTACGATTTTTTTTTTTTTTTCATGAATAGATCACCCCAAGGTATGAAAATCCTGAAAGTTTCATTTTTTATTTCCCGTAGATTAGAAGATATTAATTTTCGAATTCTGTTGCATGGCAGGCCCTAATTGCGTAAAAACGCAAATATCTCCATTGTTTGGATAAAAAAAAGTACCAAAATCACCACTTCTTCGTAATTTCCCCCAAGGAATCGATTAGTGCATTGCACAAATTTCTATCTTCTTTAGTTTTTGAGTTACGCGCAACGGGTGAGCCTTTCTTCAAAACATAAAAAAGCAATGTAGTACAGCACTTAGAAGATCGCAATTGTTTTTCGTTTTTAAAGAAGTTTAGTCTAACAAATGAAGAAAAAAAAACCTTGGGCTTTCGCGTGCGCATTGAAAAAATAATTTTTAAATATGGTGCACGGCTCGTATTTTGCCACTGTGAAAAGGAGCGCGGCGAATAGTGTTGGCAGCCAGCCAACGGCAGTGGGAGTGGATGTTTGCCTTCGGACGGGCTGGAGATCAAGATACTATTGCATGCGTTTGTCAGATCGCACAATAATTTGACGTGATGCTTGAAGGAGGAAGGATAGTGAATTCATGTTATGTTTAAAGGCATTTCAAATAATATAACTGTAAAATATTACTAAAGGGTCATTTCACGCCAAATCGTCAGAATCTATCCACCACATTCTTAGCCATTCGACGACGAGGAAAACTAATATAAACCATTTTCTCCGTACAGCTTACCAATACAAGCACACCATGAAAAAGGTTACACACAAATAACACATAAATATTATGCGACAGACGTCGGAAATATATTGGTATTCTTACCAATCAAAGACGAGAAGAACTAATATAAACTTTTTTTCGCCCCGTATAGCTTAACCATATACAGTACTGACACTTATAAATTATGCAATTGACGTTGAAAACAATTTTTGGAGTATTGATTAAGGATTTCTACAGCTCACGCAATATCAGACAGAATTTTTAGACATGAAATAGTTCTATTTCAGGAATTAATAAATTGTCTAGTTGTCCACGCCTGCCGTAAGAGAAACTGATCAAGGAATGACAGCTTGAGAAATAAAGAAATCGCGGATATATATCTCGGTGCCTATTCTTGCGAGGTAGAGGAGATATATACTGCGTTTTAGTTAACGTCAGATACTGAATGATCACAGATGATGACGTAAGCAAGACTCAGCGTTGGGTTAGAAAAAATTTTATTGATTATTTTCTGGTAGATCTAGTATTTAAATGAACGAGTATATTTCGCAGTTGTCATCTTGCCTGTTTTTTATTTATTTATTTTTTATTTCAGTTGCTTATTTAAAGATTACGCGTCAGGTGGGAGCTCATGAAACTCTCAAAAGCTCATATGAAACAAAACGTACCACAGCACCCTAAAATAGGAAACTACAGTTTTTTTTTTTTTTTTTTTTTTTTTTTTTGAGGTTTAACGACCACCGTGAGCAACTCAATGGGCTATAAGCAGTCGCCCGTCTTTAATTTAGGGTCACTGGTTCCAGGGAAGGGAGAGAGCCAGTGCCGTAAGACAAACACAACATCCATGCCTGACCGGGATTCGAACCCGGACCCCTTACGGACGAATGATCAGAGGCCAATGCCTTACACCACTGCGCCACCGGGGCGGCGAAAAAAAATACAGTTTCACAGTTACAATCAACGAAATATTTTATGCCTCCTATAATTACATCCCGGTGTCAGAGTGGTAGCAATTTGATTTATTTCCGTTATTATTTTTTATTAACCATGCCAATAAATTTAGATATAATGAGAAATATTAACATACCTTGAACGTATGAGTACGTTTTCGTTAATGTAGTACCCAATGTATCGCAATTATTTATTACGAATTTATGAAAAACAAGTATGGAACTCGTGTTACTATTTAGCGATCGTAATTTGTCCGCTCTGTTTTATGAGCTTCTGTTTCTCTTTATCAGTAGCAACGCAGTTATCGTCCTCATATTGACAAGTTACTTTAACTGTGTCTTAAATTAAGAATTAGTTTTTTTGTTTTGTTGTTTAACGCATTACGCCACAATAACAATGCACAAAGACGCTGAAAAACTAGGCAGCAACTTTCAAATCACAAGAGAATAAGAGATCTGAGAAAATACACTACGGAGCTTTTCCACTTGTGATTCTCACTCTTAGAAATTTGTTCTTCGTTTGCCAGAGGTCGTAATTTAGGATCTGAGGGATTCGAGGTCTCGGGCTATCCTGTCTTTAAAAGAGAGACAGAAAGAAAGAAGAAGAAAAAAAAAACTAGAAGCAAGAGTGTCGGCCATAGCACGGATAAAAAGAATAAATCGTCTCTAAGAAAAATAAACAGTTCTACATCTGTGGTGAACAGAAAACCATAATTGCAAATAAGTTAAAAAATGCAGGGCAGTGGCGACGCTAGCTGCTCAGCACTGGGTGGGCCATTAAGGAAGGGGAGGGGGCTAAACGTGATGGGAGAGGAGGCACACACTTTCAAGTGTTTGGCAGAAATTTTGGCAAAAAATTCCGTTCATGTGCACTTTGCTCGAAGCTGATAATGTTATACCTAGTCAAAAAAAGCTTTCAAGTGAATACTGTACGTAGTATTTATTCAACGTATGTAGTATGGGAACCATGGATACGAATCTCTATGGCAAGTGTCATAGCGAAAATTTTAACCTCTGGTGAATTTCAGAAAGACATGATCAATCTTCCTGTTGGTTTATCAGGGATTAATTAATGCAAAATTTTCTCCCATGACATACGTTAGAAGAAAAATTCCTGGTTGAAAGGCAAAGGAATTCGTGCGCAAAATTCGCTTGTCTTAATCACAACCAGGAAAACAAAATTTCATATTAAAAAAAGAGAATAATATTTGATTTAACTGACTTTGGGGTTTTGGAAATAATTTATCTGTTCTTTTATCGCGATAGGAAAAGGCGAGTAGGTGTGCAGCTCAGAGAATCAAAATTAATTTTAGTTTAACATCACAGAACGAGAGAAAAAAAGAAATTAAAATTAGTGATTTTCTGCAAAGCAAGAATTCTTCATTTTGCCATTTTTCGTTCCTGTTTTCCAGCGTCGTGAAAGTCGCCCAAAAGTGCAACATCTTTTCGTCTTTTGGGGTAAGGAATTCAGCAGCAGAATCTATTTTTAGACCTCAGGGTCAAAGGCTTGGCATGTACAAGGGTAGTCTCACTCCCTCGCGTTAAGGTTAGGGGTCGCGCGTTGGCGATAGAAAAGTGGAGGAGAAAATGTTTGCTGGGACCTTGGCGGGGAAGTCTGTTTTGGCGCGAAGCCACCAGCCAATCGCCGATTGATTCGTTGGTTGCTGGGGTCAGCGGTTTCAAGCACCCCTTCAAGCACCCCAGAGTTTTTTCCGTTGAGAGAGCACTTTTTTTTTTTCTCGTCGCTGCGCTAGCTGGTCGGCAGTTGACAGCGGAAAGCTAAATTTTCTCCTCGCCTTTTTGGCGGGGAGGGAAAAATGCCCTGGGGTCTGTTGGCCCTGTGTGTCCTGGATTCAGCAGTGACCCTAAAATTGGCCTGCTAAAATGATGATTTTCAAGGATCTCATTGCCGAAATTATCCACTAGAGGACGACGGCAGTGTTGTTTTCTGCCAGCAAGTAAGCCTAAAGATGGCGGAGAAGGATCACACCCGATATTCTACTTCCAAGTCCAACTCTTGTGGTGTTGCTGCCTCCATATTTTAAAGCTGAGTTGCGCCCAGGCCTCGGGGAAAAGGCCATGACTATCATGGACGGCCTGGGGAATGACATCGCTTTCGACTTCTGAATCGTCGAGCAAGGCCCACGATCGACAGTCTGGTCACCTTTGCGTCTTACTACTAAATTGTAGAGCATGGCCCACTTTTGGCTACAACAAGGGTCCACCAGCAGGGTTCCAAAATGCCCATTTCCTGTCTCGTTGGCCAAACACGCTGTGGCCAAAAAAAAAAAAAAAGAAAAAAAAAGAAAGAGCAAAACCCTTGCAGGTGAAAAGAAAATCACCCGGGACAGTGGTGTTCTCTCAAGCAATGCAGTGTTTCTTTATTCAGCAACTATTGTACCTCAAGAGTTGTTGCTGCCCCGGTCCTAAAGGTAATTTTTTTTGTGGGCAAATTTTTTTTAAAAATATTATGTTGTGGTTTCTTTAAAATTATGAAACAAGTGGGTTTTAAAATCGGGCTGTCGGGGAAAAAAAAATATGTTGCAAAGAAGGAGATGTTAGGGTTACTCTAAAATATTTAACATGTGAGTTTTTGACAGTGGTTTCAGTTATAATCTATGGTCAGGTTTCAGTTATAATCCATGCTTGGGTCAGTAAAACTAAAGTAATAAAAATGTAAATGTTTTTCCATTCAGGGTTTTTTTTATGATAGTGTTATGCTGTGTAAATTTTTACATGTGTAAGGAATATGTGAAATCCAAATGGTGTTATAATCTATCATGAAAAAGCAACTCCTCAAACCAGTTATTATTATTATTGAAATTTAACTCTGTGTGCTTGGTAAATTTTAATATTGTATAAATTGTCTTTGGTAGTAGTAAGTATAAAGTAAGAGTCTGATAGTAAGTTTTTTTTTTTTTTTTTTTTGTCTTAAAGGCAGGTTATGGTGATTTTCTAATTTGGCAAGAAAGGGGTGTAAAATTGTTTATATTATTTAATAGTTAGTGTGACTAGGGACCATATCAGCAGATGGATCTGGAAAATTAATTTTCGTGAGTGGGAGACATTAAAAAGGGCATGCACGCTGACTAGGTTAATAAAGTGTTGTACTGTATGTACATTACCCTTGTATAACGTTGGAATTCTTCAGGAGGAGGTGATTTCTGGAAATGGATAGATTTGCGATAGGTGTTGAATTTTTCTGGAAATAAGTGGTTCTGCGGTATAGTGATTTTCTGGAAGATGAGCGAGTACAGTGTGTTCCTGGGAAATAAAGATAAGTGATTTTCTGGGAAAGAAGTGTGTTTTGGGGAAAATGAAAATATGAAGTGTTTTCATGGGAAAATGAAGATATGAAGTGTGTTCCTGGGAAAAATAGGATAAGGAGTAATTTTCTGGAATAAAAGGTGATGTATTGAATTTTCTGGAGATGATGATGTTGATGTAGTTTTCTGGAAAATAGAGAATGATATATTTTGGGGGCAAGAGAACTCTGGTGGGATGCTTTTCCCTATGTGGACACGCCTCGGGTCTGAAAGGGTGCATGAAAACAGATTGGGGGATTTGTTTTCTGCCCGAGTAAGCTCGTTGGCTTATAGGAGGTGGTATCTATCAGAGTGAAGTGATGTTGTCCCAAAATCAGAGTGAAGAACCAATACAGTGTGATAGTCACACATATTTTACCATTTCGGTGCATAGGTCGAATTTGATTCACGACCCAATTTCACCTTCAGCCTCAATAATACTTCCTCCCAGTGAGAATTTTGTTTTTAAGTGAAATTTAGTAATTTGACTGAGATGTTTTGCCTACACGTTACCTCAGTGGCTTACTACATGAGTTAGTAAAAATTACTACAAGCTTATGTGGTACTAGTTTGAATTTTTTGATTAAGTTGTTGATAAATTGCTGGTGAGAATTAGTGGTGTAAATTTTAAATTGTTGTGAACAGTGGGAGTGCAGATAAGTATGAATTTGTGTCCAGGAGTGTTGAGAGTTAGTGTTTGCCTTTTGTTTACATAGTGGGATATTGTGTACTCAGAGCAAGTTTGAATAGTGAAGTATTTTGAATTTTTCCAGATGATAGGGTGAATTTTAAGTATATTTGTCAGCATTATGGTGTAATGATAGCTTTTGAGATGATTAAGGTATTTAGTACAGTGTGTTTAGTAGAGTGATTTTGTATCAAGTAATGCTAGAATGTTGAGTATATTAAGTTTTAATGCAAATTTTCCTGGTAGTGTAGGAGTGTTTACGGAAGTAACTTTTGGTTATTTATAAATTTTTACTCAGTTATTGCAATTTTAAAATTAATGTTGGTTAAGGAAACTGGTTTGAGGGGTGTGTGCGAAAGGAAATGAAATCTGTATTGTGTATACAATAATCTATAAATTTATGAAGAGAGTGAGAGATTGCACTTCAGCTGCCCAAACTCATCTACAGTGTTTGTTAGTTCCCTAAGTTCGAACATTATTAACGCTACCACAGCGACCATACATAAATTTAAGAAAATCTCAAGCCTCCCAACAGCCATTTCACAATGCTTATACTGCCCTCCAGGTGCACGAGTTCCTGAACTTTTTGGTAAACTAAAGACTCAAACCCGGACACCCATTACGCCCGCTAGTATCTGGATTTGCAGCACCAACCAGACCTATAGAGAAGGCACTAACTAATTTACTTCAACCATTAGTTACTAATTCACTCTACTCTGTTAAAGGCACAGTACAAGCTATTAACAAGATCAAATCCTTTAATGCAAATAACTCAACCTTTATTATGGCTTCCCTCGATGTCATTTCTTTGTTCCCTAATGTTCCGATTAAAACTGTTCATGACATCATTCAGATAAAACTACTTGAACTAAAATATGAACCAGAAACGATCCAATCCATCATTACAGCCTTAAAACTAGTTCAAAACAGATCATATTTTCAATTCGACAACATTATTTATCGCCAAACTGAGGGCGCCCCAATGGGATCACCACTATCTCAGATCCTAGCGGAAATTCTACTACAGCACATAGAAAATAAAGTGCTACAAGAATATCAACAACCTCCGTGCTTTTACATAAGATATGTTGATGATGTACTTCTCTTCTGGGATCACGAACCAGCTGACCTACGAACTTTTGCTGAACACTTATCATCCCAAATCCCGACCATAAAATTCTCCATTGAACTGGAAAGTGAAGGTAAATTGCCATTCCTGGATTTTATGCTTGAACGAGATGCTGTCACTTGCACTTTGCAACACTCTGTATATAGGAAACCCACTTCGGTACCTACGTTGATCCCGGCTTCTTCAACACATCCAAAAAGCTATAAACTCTCCTCAATCTTTTACCTTCTACGCAGAGCCATCACGCATTCATCTAGTTTCAGCAGACGAAAATGTGAAATTAACAAAGTTTTCGACATCGCCCTAAACCATGGATTTCCCACCTTTATCATAAAAAAAGCTCTTAAGAAGCTCCACCAAGAAAACTCAACTACTCTCCAAAGGGACCAACAACCTCGTAGATATATAGGTTCAATAGATTATTATCCAACCATAACACCTGTTCTCAAAGCCATTTGCAGAAACTTTCACCTGGATTTTGGAATACGTACTACAAACATTTTCCAGTTAATTAAAAAAGATCGAGACCAGGTAACAAAGCTAAACAAATTTGGCGTTTACAGCATCCCCTTAAAAAGTATTGATGATGACACTCCAGATAGTAAATATATAGGATCTACAAAACGTACACTAGCAACAAGACTGAATGAACATAAATATGCCGTAAAGAATGGACTTAAAAATTCTGCATTGTCTCGACTCGTTTGCGATGGCCTGCACTATCCAATTTGGAATGATGCTTCCATCATCGTAACACCTAGTGCTGTCTCTACATTGCTGTTCACTGAGAGCCTTGTAATTGCTACTCAGAGACATTTATGCTGTAATGACAATGTTCCAGTATCTGTACCTACAATCTGGAAACTATTTACAGTACCGAATACGAGGCAAACTGAGGACGAAATCACTTAATCTCGATTTCTGCTGTAGTGCTCTTTGTTGTGGCTCCTGATGAGAACAACACAATTTATACCTACTAACCTTCCTTTATTTTTACAATGCAGTATTATATGTATACCTGCATTCTATTTCCTTTATTTTCTTTATTTCATGATACATGCCACGTCGTTTGACAATTTGATGCCACGTGACATTATGTCATATTCATATCTGATATCTATATTATGTTCACTTAACACTTTATTTAAATTTATTCCTTCTCCTGTATCTGATGATGGGTTCTAGGGAAACCCGAAAGTTCTTATATACAATAAAATCTTTAAATTCAGCCAACGAATTTAAATTTGTATTGTGAGCGACTCTTGTTTTTTAAGATTGTGCATTGAAGGCAACTACCTCGATTACTTTGGACTATTTCTGCACGAATTCGAATTCTCCTAATAGTATTTATGTGTTTTTGCAAATCTTGATTTTCTGGCAAAAATATGTGTTCTTCCTTTTATGGTTGATATAAATACAACAAGTGAGTGTCATCTGATTTTTTTTTTGCTTTTATAAGGCCTGGTTGCCAAAAGTGGAATTGAAAAAAAATAAAAAAAAATGTTAAAAGCTGATTGTGTTCGAAAACAAAAACACGTGGTTGTCTGGGTAATTATCCGACTTCTTGAAACACTTTGTTATTGTGTTTGTTGTTGTTTTTGGTTAAGTTTTACAATAAATATAGGCCAAGTGGCCTTTCAAAAACCTAAACCTTAGTGCCGTGAAGTTTCAGATATTTTCAGTTTAAATTTTCATCACATGGTTCAACTGCATCCCCTTCAGCAATGACTGAGGTGGGAAAGTAATCTTAGGTTATTGTGGTTAAAAAAAAAAAATCAATTTTTTGTCCTAACTAACTAATTTGATCATCGCCACTTCCAAAAGGTTATTTACACGTGTACATTGTATACCATTAAATTTTAGTGTTTACAAATTTGGTACACATGCAAACAATAGTTACCTTTCTTCCACTTTCAGGTGTATCTCCTCGTCAAACGCAAACAATACAATGGTAACTTTTGGGAGTTACCAAATTCAGTGGTGCATTATATATATATTTTCTATTTTGTTTCATGGCCTTATTCAAAATTTCAGTTTTGTTTCGAAATGCATCCACCCATCTCCCAAATTTAAATTTTCTATAATTTACTTAGAAATTTCATTATTAGCATAAAACTATAGCCTTTTGTTAATTGACCCCAAAAATTTCAATATAACACAAGTATTCGCAATTTTAGCTTACTTGGGTCTTTCTCTCTCTCTCTCTCTCTCTCGCTCTCTCTCAAGGCTATTTATGAAGTACAGTTTGTAACCTGACAAGGAATCTCTCTCTCTGATCGTTTTCAACTATAATTCCAAAATGCGTGTTTCTGCTGCTCTCTCAGAAATTTGTCCAGAGGACCCCCATAAGTACAAAAACTAACAGCCATGTGGAATGCCATTTTGCTTTTTTATTTAAGAGGCTACAATTCATAAACTTCCAAAATCCGAAAGTTTAGAACTGATTGGTTTATATCAGTGACACGAACATTAAATTTTCTCGCGGGTCATATTTAGTTTCCACGCTACAGAAAAAGTACATTACCTTCACAGAAAATAATCGAAAATTTTGTGTGCGCATATAAAATCTTCCTAACACTTTTTGTCAACATCATTTTTCATCCTGCGGCGAATGGCAAGTTCATACCTTTTTTTTTTTTTTTTTTTTGAGATTTAACGACCACTGTGAGAGCAACTCAGTGGGCTATAAGCAGTCGCCTGTTCCTTATTTTGGGCCACTGGTTCCAAGAAAGGGAGAGAGCCAGCGCCGTAAGACAAACGCAACATCCATACCTCACCGGGATTCGAATCCGGACCCAATTTGGACGAATTATCATATTCATAAGCCACTGCTTAGACCACTGCGCCACCGGGGCGGCAAGTGTATACTTAAATATATCTTTACAAGGAGCAATAAATTTGCGGGATGTTCATCAGAAAGTGCGCAAAAGGTCTGCAGCGTCAGGTCACTTGACGATCCAGACCTTTGTGCACCCTCTACAAACATCTAAAAAGGGGAGAGGCTTCATTTCATCGTCGGCATGATAAATCTGAAAACTAAGCACGACGGAACCTTTTATCCATGTATACATACATACATACTCGCCAGAATAATAAAAAGGAAAAAAAGCTGATTAAAAAAAAAATACATGACGATTCCCAAAATTAAAGAAATTTCACCACAATCTCTCGTCTAGAGCGAAAGCAAATAATTTTGGTTTTGCATCGATTTCATGAAATGATTCAGATGATGACACAAAGCGCAGAAAAATCTTGTGAATACCGTAAAACCTGTAGATGTTAAATTTTTATGATAATCACCAAATTCGTTATCGGATAAAAAAAATGTGTTCCACGGAAGCTCAACTTCCTCTCGTCTGATTTGATTAAATTTAATCAAAAACTGACATGGAAGTTGATCACAGCATTGTGAGACATCGAAATATAAACATCGTTCATGAACTAATCATGCTTTTTAAAATAAAGAATTCCTTTCCTTTAAAACGTGAGTTCAACAATACATGCGTCCGCGCGATGCGGATGATGGGTGGGATCGCTTCTTGCGTGCAGGAGGAATGCCGTTCTTCCTCGGGTACCAAGTCTCCGCACTTCGGCAATTGCGCTGTCATCGTGGCAATGCACTGGCCATGCACCATATTTAAAAATTCTTTTCTCAGCGCTCAGGCAAAAGCCCACGGTTGTTTTTTTCTTCATTTGATATATTAAACCTTTCTTTGCAAATAACAATAACTGCAGCTTTCTAAGTGCTGTACTACATTGCCTTTTTAAGCATTGAAGAAAGGCTCTCTCATTGCTCATAACTCAAAAACTAAAGCAGATAGAAACGTGTGCATTGCACCAATGGATTCCTTGGTAAAAATTAAGAAAGAATTATGATTTATGTATTTATTTTAATTCTAAATAACAGAGATATTTGCATTTTTATGCAAAATATGTCCGCCATGCACCAAAATTTAAAAAATTATATCTTCTAACCTATCGGAAATAAAAAATTGAAACTTTCAGGGATTTTATAAGTTGGGAGTAGCTACCCATTAAAAAAAAATCGTAAAAATTGGAGATGTGTTGGTGGAAAATTAATTCAAAATCTGACGATTTCGCGTGGAATGACCCATCAGTCCGACATTTCTGCATCACAATAATAGTCATTCTCTTTCATCCAGTTCGGAGTCTTATCCGCAAGACTTGGTATCTGTTATACTGCGGTTTCTTTTGGAAGAACACATTGCTTGCTCTCTCCGGTTGGAAGTTGCAATGTTGATGTCCTAAAGTTTTTGCAGAAAACTGTTAGTGCTTAGAGAACTAATTCTATTTCTGAAACCAGTTTTTATTTTGCTGATACTTGAAAAGTTTTTCAATTTTGGCATTTGACAGGTAGTAAGCTTTATGATATCTATAACATGTTTTAAAGTCTATATTCAGTGTACTTTTCCTTCAAGCATTTTCACAGCTGCTGCCTTGGCAGGTGTTGAAGATTTCTTAACCAAAATGTCTAGAGCCTCCCCATCATCTAATCTAGGGGATTGTTCTTTCTCTGCATTAACTGCCAACAACTAGGGCTTTGAACATAATTTTGCTTTAAACCAAAGAAAACATGTTTTCCCTCACATTTTAAGTGAAATTAAATATCAAAACTCAGTACTGCATTGTTCACTCTGATGTGAAAACAATTTTACGGGTCATAGAAATGGCTTGCATTCCACCAAAGACATTAAATACTGATTTTGAAATTCAATTTTGCTTCAAAAAATAGGGATGGGAGGGGGGGCAAAAATGGTTAGTGTACTGATTGGTTTCAAAGGACACTCTCTCTCTCTCTCTCTCTCTCTCTCTCTCTCTCTCTCTCTCTCTCTCTCTCTCTCTCACACACACACACACACACACACACACACACACACACACATAAGCTGTTCTCTGAGATTCAGAGATTAGCTTCTCAAAGAAAGACCATGTGCCAAGTACACAATTTACTTACTGTTGGTGTATCAAGTGTTCCCATTAACAACGATCTTGGCAGACAGCTTGAGCTTCATTAACATCCATCACACGCCACACACAGACTTTTTGGACTTCATACTCACAATCTTTTTCTCAAGCAGACATCCCTGAATTTGGTCCTCCCATGATTTCATTGGCCTTCCTCTACCTTTCTTCCCTGCCATTTGGGCTGAAAAAATTCTCTTCGTCGGTACCTCATCACTCATTCTTTTCAACATGGCCGAAAAATTTGCTCTCCATCTAAAAAGCGCCCTGGATGAAGTAGTTAAAATGATAAACTTCATAAAAGCTCGTCCTCTGAATGATAGATTGTTTAAAATCTTGTGTGATTATATGGGAAGTGTGCATACGTCATTGCTTCTACACACGGAAGTGAGGTGGTTATCTCAAGGTAAAATATTGGAACGTTTTTGAACTTCGAGCTGAAGTGTATGCTTTCTTTATAGATAACCGCTTTTATTTGGAAGATCGATTAAATGATAGAGAGTGGTTATTTCGAGTGGCTTATCTATCTGATATTTTCTCAAAACTGAATGAACTCAATCTTGCACTTCAAGGAAAGCAAATTAATGTATTCACTACCAAAGAAAAAATTGTGGCATTTAAAAAAAGCTACAATTTTGGACCAGTTGTGTCTGCAGCCACGAACTTGAGTGCTTTTCAACCGTGACAAACTTTCTGTCACAGTTGGACTCATAAATAGAAAACAAACAATATGATGAAATCATCCAACATCTGGAAGCTCTCCACGATTCAATGAGTCAGTATTTTCCTGATGAGCAGCATGAAAAACTAAAAAGTCAATTATGAATTAAAAATCCATTTGTTATAAATGAGACCTCCTTGCTTTTCATCTGATACATATGAAAAATGTATTGAACTGACATCAGATTCTTCAGTGACATCTCTTTATAAAACAGTGCCAATGACAGAATTTCGGTGCAGTTTGAAAGGAGAATATCCATTATTATCGCAAAAAGCTGTATAAGTACTCTTACCGTTTGCGACAACCTTTATCTTTTTATTTTAAATCAGTGAAAAATAATAGGCATATAGGTATATTAATTTTTAAATGATCTTCATAGAGGGGTTCCATTGCTAGACATTGTAGGAAAAAGGGTTCCACGGGCTAATAAAAAGTTTGAGAACCACTGGCTTATAACATATATGTATAAGTCAATATTTGGCAGAAATTACCTTTATGGATGGGAGTTTGTCTAGGCCTCTACATGACCCCCTTTGTGTACTCGGCAGAATTCATACTGGGTACTCTACTCTTGCTATGTGTTTTCTAACATCTGTGGAGTGATTTGAGTAATTGCTACAGTACAGAGGTCAAATTCTGCATGGAGGACAAGAAGAGATGGGAGTTACATGCGATGTAATCAGTGCATGCATGATGAGGAAAGAGGGGAATTTGATGCGCTGTAGTCAGTGCCCATGTGCCTTTGCAGCAAAAGTGGAAATGGCAGCAACCTTTCAACACCACGAAAAGTGTGTCCTGTGATATGCGAAGTTTGAGAGTGTTACTGCTGTTCAACAAGAGTTTTGTCATGTTTATGGGGTCACGAAGGCGCCCAAGTACAAAAGCATAATGTGTTAGTATCGAACATTTTAAGAAACAGGGTTCATCATGAAGCCAAACTCTGGTGGTAGTATGACGATGACGATTATGGGCAAAACACGTAACAATATTAACAAAGAAAGGTGACTTGATCACGCTAGTTACGTTAACTAAAACTTTTACAAAAAGTTCGTAAGTTGGAAGCTTTCGACCTTATCTTAGGTCTTCATCACGCCAATGGAGGACTAAGATTGTTGCCAGATTCTACATTTGAATTTTTCCTATTTTTGTTGCCAAAACTTAGAATTGATCTCCAGATTAACGGAATGTAGAGAGGAGATTCGGAGTTGCAAGTCATTGAGTTGAAAATAATTTCTATGCTTTCACGGTAACGGAGGGCAAAACGATTGTCAAACGAAGCAATTCGTTTTGCTTCGTTCCAGTGGGGAACTGCAGATGTGTCTTCCATTGTCAAAATAGACAAGGCAGTGTTGGGATTGCCTTTCGAAACATCTTTTCTATGTTCTAAAATTCTATGGCTTATGCTCCTGTATGTGCTTCCAATGTATAAGTTATCCCCAGTAGAAGAAGAGATAGGAATGCAGTAAACTCCTGGGAGGTTCAGGCTTTCAACTTTGTCCCTATCCCTTTGTAGAAGTTTCAAGATGTTTGGGGTAGATTTAATGGCAAGATGGTAACCAAAACTTCTAAAAAGAATCTGTAACTTATAAGCATAGGAAGGATGGTAAGGAACAGAACCACAGAATTTCAGGTCTTCTTTCTTGTGAGGAAGGAGGCATTCGATTTTCGAATGGTTTTCATATTTCTTTATGAGGGAGTTGACTGTAACAGCAGGGAAACCATGAGAGAGGGCTATTGTAGAAGTTTTGGAGAGTTCTTCTTGAAGAGAGAGTTGGCTGTTGCAAATGATATGAGCCCTGTGGATGTAGGACTTCAATGCTGCAAGCTTGTAGAGATGCAGGGTGCAAGATTTGTAGGGAATGATGTTAGTGGCTGCAGAAGGTTTTCGATAGACTGAACGAGTAATGGAGAGATCAGCGTTTCTGCAGATAGATACATCCAGGAAATCAATTTTGTGATTTACTTCCTTAGATATAGTGAGCTTAATGGAAGGAAATTTTTCTGTAATGGAGTTGATCAGTATCTGTAGCTCAGACTCGGAATGTGGCCAGCTAATGAAAATGTCGTCTACATATCTTAACCATAGGGAAGGTTGAAAAGGGTGTAGAGGAATTATGGAAACTTCAATATGTTGCATGTAGATTTCAGCAAGCAGAGGGGAAAGAGGTGAGCCCATGGGGAGACCAGATTGTTGCCTATACACAATTTTGTTGAAAACAAAACAACTATGTTGATGAATAGTGTGGAAACAATCATAAAGATCTTTGATAAGAGGACCGGGGGTTCAAAATGAAGAATCAATTTCTTCATGAGGAGCATGTAGGAATCAAAATATGGTACAGAGGGAAACAAAGATTCTACATCAAGAGTATACAGATTATCACAAGGAGGAAAGGAATTAGGAAGGTTGTGGATGAAGTTTGAAGTAGAGACAACTGTATGAGGATGGTTGGCTGCCAGGGATTTGCATTTGAGGACCAATCTCTTTTCAAGGTTTACTGCTGGAGAAAAAGAATATTCCACTAAAGGTCTGATGGGGTTACCAGCTTTATGCAGTTTCACTTGCAGGAAGAGCCTGGGAGGTAGTAAGCATGAGCCTGAGAAAGAAGTCCTCGTTTCTGCCGCCTTGGAGGTAGCCAACAGAAAAGTCTACAATGCTTAGCCTTGGAGCTGACAATGGCATACACAACATGTCAATGCACTGTGTGACATTACCTGAAAATCTACCCATATTGCTTACAGCATATACAAGCACTACGGAAGCGTGACCATGGAAGCCATTTTGAGTTTGCCTGTCTCTTGTGCGATCGGATGAAAGCACATACCATTTTTTTTTTTTTTTTTTTTTAATCGATTGCTGTTCACTGATGAGGTTACATTTCATGTGAGGGGAAGAGTGAATAACACACAACACTATCATTTGGGGTACCAAGAATCACCATGGTTTCTATACTAAGTGGAAAGAGCCCCAAGGTAAATGTAGTCTTTAAGGACACTGTACGATCAGAACCATACCTGGACATGCTACAGATCTTGGTACCACAACGGATACCATTTTACAGCAAGACAGGACCCCACTCCACTGGACACTAGAAATCAGAAATTTACTAAACAGCACATTCAGTGACAACTGGTGTGGCTGTGATGGCCGTATTCCTTGGCCTGCCAACTCCCTGGATTTCACCCCCACCCCCCAGTGATTTCTTCGTGTGGAAGTTAGTGAAGAACATCATATAAGCACAACGGCCTCAAAGCCTGGATGACTTGAAGGTGAAAATTTCTGCAGCATTCACACAAATCACTTTACAAAAGTTAGAAAACATGTGGCAAGAATTGAGCACTTAGTATGAACTCTGCCATGTTTGCAAAGGAGATCATTTAGAGGACTAGACAAACTCCCATCCATAAAGGTAATTTCTTCCAAATATTAACTTATTATATTACAAGCCATACCACAGCATTTTTAAATTATCCCTACCCAAACAGATTACTCTGTATATTACTTAAAATTTCTTCAGTTTTATAATAAAATCATACACATAACCATAACTACAGAATCTTCAAGATTGCTGGAGCTGATTTTATACCACAAAATGAAATTTTGTGATGCCAAAGACAGCAAAAACCTACCTTTTTGAAGAAACACGTCTAACTGGTCTAAACATATGTCCTTAAGTTCATTTTCTGGCTTGTCCTTTTTAACCAGAGCCATAACGTATTTTGCCAATGCAGCAGGATCAGCGTCACACCTAAAATACAACAGAAAGATATGTTTAGATTACATGTACACTACAAATAAAACAATCACACAGGTTTAAAATTTGGTATCTTTTTTCATATAACCACATCTTTTCATCAAATTTGGAATGCTGCATGCTAAATTTTACTTTTTACACATGTTTGGGCATAACAATCAGTATGAAAAATTATGTGCCCGGAGCACCACTTGTTTATCATATCTACGCTTGTAATAAAACTCATCATTTTAGCGTCTACATATCGGGCCCATTTTTTTTTTTTTTTTTTTTTTTTTAAACCTGACAGAGCTTTTGCACCTGGAGCATACAACATAAGTACATAAACACATTTGAATTTTTGCACAATACTTCCACTCCTGAAAATTGGAATGGAGTTCTTTTTGAGTTGGGAAGTATTTCTTTCTTGCTTTGAAAAGTAGTCTTTCCACTAGGTGGCAAAAATATGTATTCTGCAGTTGTATATATTTATTCACTTTGCATGATGCCTGAAATTCTGAGTGATAAAATATTTTTGCATTAGTTGTTTTTATCTACAAAATTTTCAAAACACTTTTAATCTGCATACCTCAGCTTTTCCTGATGCAAAATTTTTCAGCAAAATGGCACAGATCTAGATTTTTATTTTGATAGTATCTTAGATTGTAAATGGCACATTGAAAGAAAAAATTTAAAATCATGTCATGTAGTTGTTGTCACAATCAATATTAACCTCATATTTTCTGATAAATTCTGGGGAATATTCTCATATGTGGAATATTGACAATGATCACAGCTATAAGACATGATTCATACATTATGAGAAGAATATTTCTTCTACAGAATTTTCCTGATAAGACTGATGACTTACTTAACTACGCTACGAAAAAGAATTTGCTTCGACTGGCAAAAATCTGAGAATGTTCCGATGTTTAACACTCAGATACTTGGGTGAACAGGGGGCTGTTACGGATAGCCTCCTTAAACTAAAATCAGGAGATGCGGGTTCGATTCCCATTCAAGGGCGATGTAATTTTAAAGTTGTCTGGTGTTATTATACTGTTATATGATAAACAGTAAATACCGGCAATTCAGATGTCTGATTGCTGTGTTAATAATTGTATCATATTTTCTGATATAACAGATGCACAGACAATGATCTCTCTAGGTGGAATAAGAGTCAGCTGATTTGTATATGGCACTTAAATGTCAACTAAGTCTAATTTAAAGCATCCATTATATATATATATATATATATATATATATATATATATATCATCATCATCATCATTGTCAACCATTATCAATCCACTGCTGGACGAAGGTCTCCCCAAGTTTCCTCCACAACGGTCTGTCTTGTGCCAGTCTCTTCCATGTCACTTCCGCATACTTTCGAATTTCATCCACCCATCTTCCACGTGGTCTTCTTCTGGGTCTTTTCCTGTCCCTTGGAATCCAATCTAAAATTTCGGCTGTCCATCAATGATCTGTCCTTCTGGCAGTAAGTCCAGCCCATTGCCATTTCAGGGATTTAACTCTGATCATGATGTCTTCCACTCTTGTCATTTTTCGGATCCACGAGTTCCTCTTCTTATCTCTCCTGGTTACACCAAGTATGCACCTCTCCATGCTACTTTGAGTTGTCTTCAGCCTTTGTATGTCTCTTTTAGTTAAGGTCCACGTCTCTGCACCATACGTAAGCACTGGAAGGATGCATTGATCAAACACTTTTCTTTTAAGACATAATGGCATATTGCTCTTGAAAATTATGCTGTTTCTTCCAAAAGCTCTCCAGGCAAGTTTTGTACGCCGATTAATTTCTTCATCAATGTGACCCTCACTTGATATCTGCTGTCCAAGATAAACGTACGTGTCTGTTATCTCCAGCTTTTCTCCATCAATCGATAAATCTTCATTTCTTGTAAAAGCATTGTACATCACTTTTGTCTTCTGAAAGTTCATTTTTAATCCCACTTCTTTACTCTTGTCAGCAAGTTCCTGGATCATACTCTGTAGCTCTGATGGGGTAGTTGCAAAAATGACTATGTCATCAGCAAAACGAAGGTGGGTTAGATAATCTCCATTAATCTTTATCCCTTTGTTTTCCCAGTTCAGTGATCGAAAGACATTTTCCAATGTGGCATTAAAGAGCTTCGGAGATATAGTGTCACCTTGTCTCACTCCTTTTCCAATTTTTATGTGTGTTGTATTTTCAAATAGCCGAATCTTTGCACTTGCATTTTCATAGATGTTATTAATAATATTAATGTATGCATCTTCAATACCGCAGGATTTCAGAGCCATTGTAACTTCTGATGGTTTCACCGAATCAAAGGCTTTTTCATAATCGATAAAAGCCATGCACAATGGAAGTTCATATTCCCTCGCTCTTTCAATTAGTTCTCTCAGTACGTGGATATGATCTATTGTGCTGTAGCCACTCGTGAATCCAGCTTGTTCTCTCGGTTGAGCCATGTCCAGTGTTACCTTCAAGCGATGTGAAAGAACTTTAGTGAAGATTTTATAAACTACTGATAGGAGGCTGATAGGTCTGTAGTTTCCGAGATCCTCAATGTCACCTTTCTTATGTAGCAGGATCATTGTAGCGGTGTTCCAATCCTCAGGAATCTTTCCTTCATTAAGGCATCGAGTGAAAATTTGGGCGAGTACTGTTTCGATTTCTCCACTTGCTTCTTGTATGATGTCTACAGTAATTCCATCTTCTCCTGGAGCTTTTCCCCGCTTCATGTTCTTGATTGCATGTGCAACTTCTGCTGGAAGGACTGGAAGAACTCTGGTACTGGTACCTTTCATGATGTCTGGAGTACATGTATCATCCCTTTCATATAATTTGGAGTAGAAATCTTTCACTCTTGTCAAAATTTCGCCTCTATTTCTTGTTACAGAACCATCTTCTTTTCTCAGTGCCATAATCTGTTTTCTTCCCTTACTGAGATGTCCCTTTGCTATCTTTAGGCTTTGATTGTTTTCAATTGCTTTCCTCACTAGTTCACAGTTGAATTTTCTTACGTCTTCAGTGATACTTTTTCGTACTGTCTTGCATAGCTCTATATATTCCACTTTGGAAGTCACATCTTCTTTAGTTGTCCTCATCTCTCTTCTTTTTGCATCAACATATATATATATATATATATATATATATATATATATATATATATATATAACTTAAAATTCCACAAACTAGAAGATATGGGCCTGAATTTCCATTTCTTTTTGCAACGGTTAAGTTTCATAAGGATCCTGTGAAGTTCAGGTTCATAGCTAGTGGAGTAAGGAGTCATAAAAAGAAAATAGATCTTGCTTTTGAAGATGTCTTAAAGATGGTTTTGAAACACATTAGAAACTGTTCTAACTTGATGTACAGAGATTTTTGGATAATTAATAATAATGCAGAAGTAATTTCTACTATACTCAAAGTTTGTCCCCTAGATATTAATAGTTATGATTTTGAAAACCTATATACTAATCTGCCTCTATCAGATATAATCACTACCTTTAAAGAGCTGTATGCAGAATTTAAACTTAACCAATTTGTTGATGTAGGAACTTGGAACTCTTATCTCAATTGCTGCATAAAAAATAACCATATCTTATATAATAATACCCTCTATAAGCAAGTGAACGGTATTCCAATGGGAACATCAACGTCCACAAATATCGCTAATCTATTCCTGTTCTTTAAGGAATATAAATTCATTAAAAATCACCCCACCTGCTCAGATAACTACCTTTACACTTTTAGATATATTGATGATCTGCTGTGTATCAATAATTCAGAAGTTATAGAGAGTGATTTTGATAATATCTATCCTAGCTCTCTTAACTTATGTAAAACCAACCACAGTAATCAGGAACTTGAGTTCCTAGACTTAAGCATTAAGCTCAACAGAGGTAACCCATCTATTAGCCTCTTTGATAAAAGAGTTAATTTTCCTTTCAAAGTAATTAAATATCTACACTGGAATAATAACATTTCAACCAAAGTAATTGAGAATGTACTAATTTCTCAGGTCCTAAGAATTTCAAGAATTTGCAGCAACAATTTGGATTTCAATTACCACATTAATATACTATTAGAAAGTTTTCTAGAGAACGAAATTCCTTCTTCTTTCATCAAAAGAACTTTAAGAAAAATTATTCTGAATAATAGAGTAAGGTTGGCAGATCTGCTTTAATTTTCTACACAGTTAATAATATGATTCTGACCAATCAAAGCCGTAAGGAAGTTGGCTAGAGGATGCCTATTAACTACCTAAAGGAACCTTAGTGCTATGGATATGACGGTCCTATTAAAACAAAAAAATTAAATAATATAAACAAAATCACAAAAAAAGCTTAAAAATCTGTTTATAAAAGAAAATAAAAACAAATAAAAAAGAAAACTAGTTATTCATCACTAGGATAGCTATACTAAAAATAGTAAAACCAACATTAAAATTAATAAGATTCTGATTAATCTATAGAAGCTCACTAAGGTGATTTAATACATGCAAAGATTATTAAATAAACTGCTCGTGTATTTTATAATATTTCTCATGTATTCTGGAGAGTTAATTCTGCTCATTCTGATCATACAGATCCACAGTCTTAAGTTTATATATTTTTTTTCTCTGGTTAAAATCTCCGCGCGTTGGTTTCTTGCTGTATGAGGAGGCCATCAGCCCCACCCTCACTGCCCCCCAGCGTCAAGGGAGTGGCGGAAGGGGTCAGCCATGTTCTCCTCTTGTGTGGAGAAAAGTTTTTGTCACACAAGAGGTAAGCTCTCTTCCTTGTTTTTGGGTTCTAGGTTTTATAAGTTCAATGTTTGTACTTTATGTACCTTTTCTCTGTCGTTTTTTAGCTTTTCAGCTTTTAAGCATTGGTTTGTCTGTTAACATTTATGCGGGTTTTAACTCTTACTTTTCTTTGTAACTTTGAGCGTCTTTTGGGGTACCTAGGAACAGAAGAAGGCTAAGCTTGTTCCTTTTCTATGCGCTGTCTATGCGCTGTTTTTTCAAAGTAGTTAAGTTCTTAATAACTAATTAATTATGCACTTAAAGCACTGCTGAAATACTTTGTACATATTGCAACTAACTGTTTAAGGTATATAACTTTCACAAAGTTTTCTTTAGTTAATTATTATCTTTAACTTATTCTCGTTTTCGTGCTGTCATAAGTTGTAGAGTAGGGGGTTTTAGACTCAAGTTTTCTTTCAAAAATCTGTTCGTTATAAATTAACATTTCCTTTTTAATTGCAATGTAAAATTTGGATTTCTTTTGCAATGTTTTTCAGGTTTAAATTCTCTCTCAAACGAACTTGGAATTTCGTTATAGCTGAAAATCATTTCTATTTATTATGTCACTCTCACAGCTTGAGTTCTCTTTAATCTTCTTCTCTCTGTTTAATAGTAACAGATGAAGAGCATGGGTCGGGCCATGAAGGTTAATGGATGCAAGCGAAATTGTTAACTAGTGCTAGGTCATGCTACTCTACGGAGGACATGACTTATATATATATTTTTTAAACTATTTTAGGTGGGAATGTTACTTGCATCTATGGCCTTGCAGAAACCCATTTCCAACTAGGTCTTTGTGGAAGTGAGAAAATGCAGAGTTTTTGCTGGTCCTTGATAAAGCCAAGGCTCAGTATTCTCGACACCTTCTACATTCAGTTGTTTTATTTTATTTTTTTATCTTTTCTCCATTTACTCACACAGGTAGATACATAACCTTTTCTATGTTGTATTAGGTGTGAGTCAAAATTATATATGTATTTTTTTGCTTAGGTATCTTCTTTATAGAATGTGAATTCTGAATTTTCAAAACTGCTGCGTTGCGCGTTTTGATTTTCAGGTTATTTTGCACCCTTCGTTTTAAATTCTAAAATTTTTTCCTTAGTCTTCAGTTTTGCTCTTAAGTATATATATATATATTTTTTGCTTAGGTATCTTTTATAGAATATATATATATATATATATATGGGATGTAAGGTCAGGTGATGCGTAACATCACAGCCTCTCCTTGACAGATGTCAACCACGCCTTCTCGTGGTACATCCTGTTCCCACTAAAGGGGCTCTGACGACCGCCAATAGCGGTATAACTATACCATCGGGATTACAGGAAATGCTATCCCACACTCAACAACCCGCTTGGCCAGCGTGGTGAGTTATGGCCAAACCCCTCCAAAATGACTCCACAACTTAAATCTTGGCCCTCAGTCTCCGGCAGCTGGAATGTACCTGGCCAAGGCAGCGGCCAGTGAGACATGAAGGCAGAGGGTGCTAAGAATCCCCGGAGGACCGGACTAGGCTGCCATCTGATGCTGACCTTGGCAACGTATAACGGACGCTCCCTATCTTCTGGTTCAAGGCTTCTTGAATTGGAAGAGGAACTACAAAGGATCAAGTGGGACATCGTCGGGCTAAGTGAAGTAAGGAGAAAAGGAGAAGATCTCATTGAACTGAAAAGTGGACATCTCTTCTACTATAGTGGGACAGATACTGGCAGAACTAGTGGTGTTGGATTTATAATAAACAAGAAACTGAAGGATAAAGTTGTAGAAGTTGAAAGTTCCTCTGTCAGAGCTGCACGACTCGTTATCCAACTCTCGAGAAGATACCAGGCTCAGATCATTCAAACTTATGCACCCACCACAAGTCATCCTGAAGAAGAAATTGAAGAATTTTATGAGGAAATTCGTCATCTAAATAATAAAGGTAAGCAGCACTTGAAGATAATTATGGGAGATTTCTGCAAAAATAGGGCAACGGCAACAGAATGAAACTTCAGTAGGTAAATTCGGTCACGGCAACAGAAACCAGCGTGGAAATACTCTCGTAGAGTTTGCAGAGGCAGAAGGGTTTTTCATCTTGAACTCTTTTTCAAGAAAAAGCCACACAGGAAATGGACATGGAGACATCCAAATGGGACGACAAGCGAAATTGATTTTATTATGTGTAACAAAAAAATCGTCATAGAAGACTGCAGTGTGCTAAACAAGTTCAACACAGGCAGTGACCATAGATTGGTGAGATGTAAGATGCACCTCAACACTAAACTCGAACGTAGCAAGCTCATAAGATAAACAAAATGTATTGACATAACCAACCTTAAAATACACCATAATACCTTCAAATTGGAACTGAAGAACAGATTCTCTGCTTTAGAAGGCCTAACATCTGAAGAAGTGGATATTTCTGAAGTTAACAGAAAAGTAACCAAAGCTCTTATGGAAACAGCAACAAAATTAGCTGGGTCTAAGAACAAATTGCATGTGAACAAATTATCAGGAAAAACCAAAATGTTGATGCAAAAAGAAGAGAGATGAGGACAACTAAAGAAGATGTGACTTCCAAAGAGGAATATATAGAGCTATGCAAGACAGTACGAAAAAGTATCACTGAAGACGTAAGGAAATTCAACTGTGAACTAGTAAGGAAAGCAATTGAAAACAACCAAAGCCTAAAGATAGCAAAGGGACATCTCAGTAAGGGAAAAAAAAACAGATTATGGCACTGAGAAAAGAAGATGGTTCTGTAACAAGAAATAGAGGCGAAATTTTGACAAGAGTGAAAGATTTCTACTCCAAATTATATGAAAGGGATGATACATGTACTCCAGACATCATGAAAGGTACCAGTACCAGAGTTCTTCCAGTCCTTCCAGCAGAAGTTGCACATGCAATCAAGAACATGAAGCGGGGAAAAGCTCCAGGAGAAGATGGAATTACTGTAGACATCATACAAGAAGCAAGTGGAGAAATCGAAACAGTACTCGCCCAAATTTTCACTCGATGCCTTAATGAAGGGAAAATTCCTGAGGATTGGAACAACGCTACAATGATCTTGCTACATAAAAAAGGTGACATTGAGGATCTCAGGAACTACAGACCTATCAGCCTCCTATCAGTGGTTTATAAAATCTTCACTAAAGTTCTTTCACACCGCTTGAAGGTGACACTGGAAATGGCTCAACCGAGAGAACAAGCTGGATTCAGGAGTGGCTACAGCACAATAGATCATATCCACGTACTGAGAGAACTAATTGAAAGAGCGAGGGAATATGAACTTCCATTGTGCATGGCTTTTATCGATTATGAAAAAGCCTTTGATTCGGTGAAACCATCAG
Source organism: Macrothele yani (assembly GCA_039090855.1). Lineage (NCBI taxonomy): Eukaryota > Metazoa > Arthropoda > Arachnida > Araneae > Macrothelidae > Macrothele > Macrothele yani. Next base: position 9,468,575 of record CM077011.1, on the reverse strand, counting down.
CAGTTACAATGGCTCTGAAATCCTGCGGTATTGAAGATGCATACATTAATATTATTAATAACATCTATGAAAATGCAAGTGCAAAGATTCGGCTATTTGGAAATACAACACACATAAAAATTGGAAAAGGAGTGAGACAAGGTGACACCATATCTCCGAAGCTCTTTAATGCCACATTGGAAAATGTCTTTCGATCACTGAACTGGGAAAACAAAGGGATAAAGATTAATGGAGATTATCTAACCCACCTTCGTTTTGCTGATGACATAGTCATTTTTGCAACTACCCCATCAGAGCTACAGAGTATGATCCAGGAACTTGCTGACAAGAGTAAAGAAGTGGGATTAAAAATGAACTTTCAGAAGACAAAAGTGATGTACAATGCTTTTACAAGAAATGAAGATTTATCGATTGATGGAGAAAAGCTGGAGATAACAGACACGTACGTTTATCTTGGACAGCAGATATCAAGTGAGGGTCACATTGGTGAAGAAATTAATCGGCGTACAAAACTTGCCTGGAGAGCTTTTGGAAGAAACAGCATAATTTTCAAGAGCAATATGCCATTATGTCTTAAAAGAAAAGTGTTTGATCAATGCATCCTTCCAGTGCTTACGTATGGTGCAGAGACGTGGACCTTAACTAAAAGAGACATACAAAGGCTGCAGACAACTCAAAGTAGCATGGAGAGGTGCATACTTGGTGTAACCAGGAGAGATAAGAAGAGGAACTCGTGGATCCGAAAAATGACAAGAGTGGAAGACATCATGATCAGAGTTAAATCCCTGAAATGGCAATGGGCTGGACATACTGCCAGAAGGACAGATCATCGATGGACAGCCGAAATTTTAGATTGGATTCCAAGGGACAGGAAAAGACCCAGAAGAAGACCACGTGGAAGATGGGTGGATGAAATTCGAAAGTATGCGGAAGTGACATGGAAGATACTGGTACAAGACAGACCGTTGTGGAGGAAACTTGGGGAGACCTTCGTCCAGCAGTGGATTGATAATGGTTGACGATGATGATGATGATATATATATATATCAATCAGGGCTTAAAACACGGCATTATATTACTACGTTCAAAAAGTTCTGGAACTTTTTATATTAAAAAAGAATGAGTACAGATAATACCTGTTTATGCAGTGTTTTCTTCGAAGTAGTTACCCCATGCAACTATGCATTTTTGCCAGCGCTCATACAAAGATTTAAATGCAGATTGCTAGCCTTCTTTTGCCACACCCTCCGGTGCCTCCATCGCAGCTCATTGCACTTCTTCGGAACTTGAGAAGCATCGCCCTTTAAGCAAATTCTTCATCCGGGAAAAAGTCACACGGGACGAAATCAGGGGAATAAGCTGGTTGTGGAAAAACGGGGAATGTCATGTTTGGACAGGTAATCGGACACCAGGAGGGATTTGTGAGTCGGCGCATTATCGTGATGGAGCACCCACGGGTTGGTCTTACAAAGATCGAGTCGCTTACGTATCACTGATTCTCAGAGATGTTTCAGGACTTTGACGTACTCTTCTTTAGTGAACCATGTTGAAGGAATTGATTGTGTACGACCCCCTTGCAATCAAAGAAAACTGTTAAAAAGACCTGTCCTTGGATTTAAAAAAGCTTCCTGCCAAGTGGAAATGGAACAAGAAGGCCTGGATGACAGCTCAAATTATGGCAGAGTGGTTAACAAGTTTTAAATCATAGATGAAAATGTAAAACAGACATTCTTTTGTTGTCGATGTTTCATTAAATATGGTGAAATATATTTACGTGGTCCAATTCTTGTGTACTTTGTATTAATAGCATTGTTGCTGTAACTACTGGAATTTCTGTTCTATATATGATATTCATAATGTTACTCCTTTTGGCAACTCTAAACAGTAGAATTTAAAATGAAATATGTAAAAACAATATTCACTTCTTGTTCTGTTGTCTCACCTTAATATCGGCGTCTTCTCAATGTTGTATCAAATCACAATGTCAGTGGTGTAAGGTTCAACTACCAAAACTTTTGCATTATGATGTGAAATGTACGGTAAGAAATTAAGAATAGATAAAATAGGTGTATAAAATGAAGATGACAATTCTTGTCTTTTTTTATTCTGCTTGTTCTAAAATTTTTAAAAAGGAAAAAAATGACACAAATTCCCTAAAAAACAAGAAATCCAAAATAATCTTAGGAATGCAGGGCACCACATGAGGAAGAGATGGAGTCTCGTGTATTCTGCACATATGCAAGATGGATCTCTAATGGCTGGGACCAGGAATATTAAATGCCATTGGTTGCCGGTGAAATGCATTTGGAGTGAAGCATAGCCCACGATGTAGTAACAAGATCGCGTTTTATCGATTTTTTTATTCCATTTTAAAGTTTATTCCTAAATCCTACTTTTTCCATACTTGTGTGAAATGCTAGACTTTTTTCCTCATCATGCCGATTCTTTTTAAACAGGAATATGTAAAATCGCAAAACATGGAATTGAGGGTGACGTGGACAAAGACTGCTACTCCTGTGTTTCAAGTTTTACTCATTTTACTTAATACAATAAGTATTAAAGCTTTAAAACACAGTTAAGTTTATGTAAAAAATTTAAGGTAAGGAAGCTTTTAACTGTTATAACTTGTCTTCACAGCCTTGTGATGGATGACGACGATAGTGAATTGCCAGATTGGTAAAGTTATATTAATTTTTTTTTTATTTTATTTTTTTTAAGATTGAAGTTATCAGTTGAAAGCTTCCTTACCTTAAACTCTTTATGTAGTAACTTCAAGCGTGCTTTAAAGTTTTAATACTTATTTACGATAATGTATTTATGCCCAAATATTATGTTATTTGATAATAAACTTTATCTGTTTTTTAATTCACTTCCTACTCTTTATTTAACATAATACAGGGATCATAGCATACTTCTGGAAAATTTTAGGTAAGAATTTTAGGAATTTTAGGAATTTTTAGAAAAATTTTAGGAGTGTATTTCAATAAAAACTAGATGTATATTTGTATACATCTAGTAAAACAACTTTGTATACATTGTAAAGAGTTTGCTTCACACCCTTCAACCATATATACTGATAGACTGCGCATGACATCAAAATTTCTGGCTCCAACATAAAATCACATGACAACAGTCAAAAAGATGGGTTACACCTGCTGTGCTTATGGTTGCTCTGACCGATATAGTAAAGAAAGTTCTATGATTTTTCATGGGTAAGAAACGAATTAAATACCTAAGTCAATAAAGTTCAATTACTTAACCAGAAACTTGCAGCTATTGATATAAAAATATAGTAACTTAAGAAAAAAAAATGGAATGCATGTTCCAAATTCTTCGCAAATGTTCATCACATTATAAATCACAAAATGTAAACAACACGATCATGCATGTATATAGCTCATAAGTAAACTTACCTGAAGAGTTTTCATTATATATGAGGTGCATTCACATAATACACCGAAAACACTGAAGTTCTGCAGCGTAAATTAGTAATCATAACAGCATTTGTACACGAAATTTGGAGTCTGATGATGACGTGCCCAATGTTTGAGCCATGGCGGCTTTGATGCAGCTATTGCCAATGCGCAGTCCATTAGTATATATGGTCGAAGTTCACACCCAAATTTTTTGCATAACGTCTAATGTCTAAGTATGATTTACTTCTAATGTCCAGTTCTTATCTTTTCACGTGTTATTATCATATTCAAGTATATTTACCACATTCAAGTTTCACTTTGAACATTAATATGCTGTTGAACCAGAAGCAATTCACGATTTTCACAGTAAAGTTTTCAGGTTTCACATTAAACTATAATATCCTAAAAAGGTAATTGAAAACCAAGAACTATGTTCACTGAATTACTTTTTTCATATTATTGTTTTAACCTTTTCCTGATTAGCCTATCTTTTTCTGCTTCCACCACAACTAATTTACTTTCAGTTTTCTTTATTTCAGCTGAACCTTGTATGATCAAGTTAGAGGCAACTGCTATTTCAACAGTATTTTGTTTTTCTACAGCTTTTCTCATTCTTTCTGTTCCCTCTTGAATTACTGCTAGGGAGGCTTCTTTATCTTTTTTAAGCCTATTTATTTCTGCATCATTTTCTTTTATTTTGTCATCAAACTCAGCTTTTCTTTTTTTCTCTAGCTGCTTTTCCTTATTTTTCCTCTCTTTCTTCGAAAATAAAAGCATAACAAACAGCGCGAAAACTAGCTCATAAATAGAATATTTGAAACACTCTCAATTATTAGGGATGGTAGAGGGGAAGGGAATAGAACTGTCCAAAATTAGCATGTTTTCGTTGCGCTAGGGCGCTTAAGCACGGCTGAATTCCTTCAGATACCCCCAATGTTCAAATGATTGAAATGTGCTGATGTTCATGGAATGAAATGGTTGATCAGCTATGATGACCGCATAAAAGTTCGGGGTGGGGGGAGGGCTTTATTTTTTATTTTTTAGTTTATGCAACATTTTACATCACTCCAGTATTTATCTTGTCATCATCAACAATCGCAATGCAACTACCGCTTACGATCGCGGATATCAGCAACCGAAAATCTGCCATATCTCTAAGTGATATAACACACAGTATCCTGTTACAGTGTATTGTAATTGAAAAAAAAAAGGATGTGGAAAAAAGAAACTTTCAGAAATTAAGATCATCAAGTCATGCGTTTCAAAAATCCGTTTTCCTTTATAATGTTTAAAAACATGTTTTTGCTTAAGCACGGCTGAATTCCTTCAGATACCCCCAATGTTCAAATGATTGAAATGTGCTGATGTTCATGGAATGAAATGGTTGATCAGCTATGATGACCGCATAAAAGTTCGGGGTGGGGGGAGGGCTTTATTTTTTTTATTTTTTTAGTTTATGCAACATTTTACATCACTCCAGTATTTATCTTGTCATCATCAACAATCGCAATGCAACTACCGCTTACGATCGCGGATATCAGCAACCGAAAATCTGCCATATCTCTAAGTGATATAACACACAGTATCCTGTTACAGTGTATTGTAATTGAAAAAAAGGATGTGGAAAAAAGAAACTTTCAGAAATTAAGATCATCAAGTCATGCGTTTCAAAAATCCGTTTTCCTTTATAATGTTTAAAAACATGTTTTTGCTTTTTTACCTGTAGTGTAAATAAAAAAACTACGTTGATTTTTTTTTTATGGAATCAGACGTCCGTATGTCTAATTGTCTTCATCTGAGTTCACACTTTAGCTACTGTGTACAAGTAGACCTATTTTTTCAGCTCAAAAATATGTAGTTTTGTATATATTCACAGTATAAGTCATTCCTTATTCCCACAGAACTGAATTCAGCATATGCAAAATGAAGATCATCAAGACCCACCCAACACTATGTTTCTGATTGTCTGCTGTTTATATTCAAGAAATGCAAACATGGATCAATGGTGAATGCAGCAACTATGATTTTTATTTATTACCAAGAAAAAAAAAAAAAGAGCCGTGAAAGCTGTAAAGCTGAAACGGATATTTCTCTCGAACCCTCTCCCAGCTGTCAATCAACCGTTGCTATGGTAACACCCTTTCTGCTGGAGGCTCACTCTGTCCAAAGAGGCACACATACTTGTCCATAATAAAAATTACCAATGCTAACTTTTAAAGTTTTAAACCGATTCAACTGGAATTTTGGAAGTGAGCTTCTGTAATCCAATTACAGTGAATGTAAAAATTTCAGCCACTTTCGTGAAAAATTCGCAAAGATAGTTTTCTTATTTTTTATCATAAGTAGTGGAAGTCTCTTGAGGGGAGGGAGGGTGGCATGCACATAAACAAGAAGAAGATGAATGTGTTGTTCAGGCATACTCCTCACTGGTGGATGCCAGCTGACTTGGTACATACGCGACCCCCTGCAAATGCTAAATGCCTCTTCTTTCCCCTTCTGTTCTCAATTGTCGGACGGACATCAAGCTCCCCTTCGACCTACTAGTAATCATCCAATTTTATTGCACTGGAAGTAGTGCCTTTTTTTTTCTTTTTTTCCCCCCAGCCAAATTAGGATTTGGTGCACATCGGAAACCGCTGCCGGTGGTTTCTTTGAGAACAGAGAAAAGGAACTTTAAAAAATGAAGGGGTAACAGTAACACGATTTCCTAAAAGGGCATTTTTTAAGCACTAATTTCAAATTTCAAGGCTTTTCAAGACGGCATTAAAAAAACACCGTTTTTCCAGGATATTCCAGGCCTTGAAAACGTAATCATGATTTTCCAGGACTTTCCAGGTTTTCAAGCACGCGTGCGCACCCTGCGTAATGGTAAATTTATTGGCGTTAATAACGGTTGTGTTTTTAATAAATAAGCTTACGAAAATTTTAGGATGAATAGCAAATTTTAGGTATAATTTTAGGAATTTAAGGAGGGTCACAAAATATTAGGAATTTTAGGAGGAATGCGATCCCTGATAATAGGCAGAAGTTTCGGAAGTTGAACTTTTCCATGATGATATTGACGTGATTTGATTCAGCACTGAAACTGACGGCAACAGCTAAGGTTGTCAACAGAACGAGGGTGAGCAATATTGTTTTTTCATATTTCAATCTAAATTCTGTTATGCAGAGTGGCCAAAAGGGGCAACATTAGAAATATAAGTGTAGAACAAAGATAACAGTAAAAAGCAGCTAATACAAAGTAAACCAAAAAATGTTCTTTCGTGTTTGGATAATGCAACATACCAACCTAATCTTGACCTATCAAATGTAAAACATGCATGGTTGCATGAAACAACCAGCATTTTGTTAGCCAATGGATCAAGAGATTAGTCAATGCATTAACATTCACTGTCAAAAATTTGTTATGCAGTCGCTTCTTGCAAATATGGAATTTGCATCCCTCTTCCAGTAAAACTAATAAAATCCATAATCAATGGAAGAACTGGGTAGACATACACCAGTAATAGAAATGAAAATGCTAAAATCCATTTTATTGGTGTAATATTAGAAACACTAGTACAAAACGCTAGCTTTCACCACCGTAGGTGGCTTCTTCAGGCAGAAGTATTCAAATGCAAAAACAAAAACAGAAAACAGAGTTCCAGTTATGAATTCAAAAATAGAAGTTTGCTATAGATATTATAGAACGTGCGCACGTATTAATGAGCGTGCGCCATAAATGTGGGAGGTCCATTGATGTTTCCTCGTTGCATATCCCGTGACTAGATAGGATTTCTATAGTTTCTCTAAGGGTGGCTCTGGAGGTTGTGTATCGTGCGATTTTCTTTATTTGTCCCCACAGAGGTGTTGCAGAGTTTTGGCGACTTCACGCGCTAGTGCCGTAGTGAGGTCCTCTTGACACATCTTTGATGTTCCTGGAGTCTTAGTCTCAGAGACCTCTTTTGGTCATGCCCACGTAGTTTTTGTTTGTTTCGTCCGGGTACATCAGGGGTATAGAGTGTACTCCTGCATCTTCCAGGTCCACGTCGGCGTTTTTGTTGATGCGATACAAGATGCTATTATCCTAGGTGCTGTAATCCCTATGCCAAAACCAAGTTATTTTAGGGATCTTTTTAAGAAATGTGTGAAACCTAGTACGTACTGGCATGAGCCGATGTATTGTAGTTTTGGGTGGGGCATCCGGTGCCACGGGTCGCGAGTTTAGACTTCGTCTGGTGTAAGATCTGATCGACCATGCTGGGTGAGTATCCTGCAGAAAAGGCTAACGATCTCATGGTGTCAAGCTCGGCGTGGAGTGTGGCGTTGTCTGATGAGTGGGTGAAAGCTCGAGAAACAGCTAGCCCTTTTATGACACATGGTGAAAGCTCGAGAGACAGCTAGCCCTTTTATGACACAGGGCCAGGCGAGCTTTCACCCACTCATCAGACAACGCCACACTCCACGCCGAGCTTGCCACCATGAGATCTTTAGCCATTTCAGCAGGATACTCACCCAGCATGGTCGATCAGATCATACAACAGACGAAGCCTAAACTCACGTACCATGGCACCGGATGCCCCACCCAAAAACTGCAATACATCGGCTCAAGCCAGTACGTACCAGGTTTCACATATTTCTGTGAAATCCCTAAAAAACTTGGTTTCGGCATAGGGATTACAGCACCTAGGACAATAGCATCTTGTCTCGCATCAACAAAAAACGCCGACGTGGACCTGGAAGATACAGGAGTATACACTATAACTCTCTTGTACCCGGACGGAACAAACAAAAACTACGTGGGCATGACCAAGAGGTGTCCGAGACTAAAACTCTAGGAACATCAAAGAGATGTCAAAAGAGGACCTCACTACGGCACTAGCGCGTGAAGTCGCCAACAACTCAGTGGGGACAAATAAAGAAAATTGCACGATACACAACCTCCAGAGCCACCCTCCTCAGAGAAACTATAGAAATCCTATCCAGTCACGGGATATGCAACGGGAAAACATCAATGCACCTCCCACATGTATGGCGCACGCTCATTAATACGTGCGCCCTTAGTCACACATCTGGAATATGATGCGCACATTCTATAATATCTATAGCAAACTTTTATTTTTGAATTCATAACTGGAACTCTGTTTTCTATTTTTGCATTTGAATACTTCTGCCTGAAGAAGCCACCCGTGGTGGTGAAAGCTAATGTTTTGTACTAGTGTTTCTAATATTACAGTCAATAAAACTGATTTCAGCATTTTTATTAGTAAATCCATAATCATTCTCGATGCTATTGAATGGCTTGCAAAAGCATCATAAGCGGTGTCACCCAAAATGATTAAGTAGTGTTTGAAGAGTGCAAAATTTCTTTTGAGGGCTTACCAGACGTGCCTCATGAAAACATCGCTGACCTGCAGGTAGCACGCACTATAAACAGACTGTTTTGAAACCATCAGTGCAAAGGATACATCTACTGCAACGCTACTACCCAGCTTTGTAACAAAGATCTTGATGAACTTATTGAGCAACATCAGAAAGAGAAAAACAATAGCAGAGAGGAAGTGACCCATCAAGGAACAAAACATATCAAGTTATGCAAATTTTCAGGATATTCAAGATTTCACACTTCTCATAGCTGACTGAATCATTTCAGTTAATGAGCAATGCATGTGTCACCACTGAGCATCATATTATGTTACTTCACAGAAATCAATGTTAGCTTATTTAGAAAAACCGAAGTTCGCGATTTTTAGTTGATTAAGGTATGTACAAACAATACATTCTCTCGGGTAGCCACTGATTATGTAGAATGATATTAATAGCAGGATAAAAAAAGGTTGGACTTTCAGTGTTCTTGTATTTTCTTTGCAGCAGTTGCTAGTGGGGCTATTTACATTTGCCAGCACGACTCTCCATGTGCCACTAAGAGATATAAATAGTTCCACAATGAAACGTAGAGGAATGCAAAATAATTACAATTTCAGGTATTTCTGTTTGATTTGTATGATTGAAATGTATTTTTTAAATAAAATCTTCTCTGCCTTCCGACATGCAGTATTTTTTCTCAACACGACAGCTTTCCGACCCCTCAGTTATATGTCCTCAGCTGTGTTCACATGGGGGATACGGGGTAAGGATATGGATAATAACTGGCATATGATTATTCTGCTCTCAACCACTCCTTCCAACAGACAATCGATTGTGTGAATCGCAGGAGATACTGATTTCACACCAAAATAGTAAGAAAATTGTGATTCAAGATCTTTTTCCCATTCCATCCAATATACTTTGTTTCACCAAATCGGTATATGTATATATTTTTCTTAAATTTGACCCTATTTTGCATTTAACTGTAGAACTTCTCATGCCGTGTGGTGGCACACCAGGGGGAGGGGTGGGGATGTCAAATGTAAACAAACTTGTTGGCAACTACCATGGAAGAAAACACTTCATAAGCACTTCTGACAAAAATTCAAATATTTACATATTAATGGCTTCCATAGATGCATCCATATAAAACAGAAACCTAACTAAAGTGGAAAATATTGTATAGATTCAGTCCTTTAGATTCAATCTCAGACAGGCTCCACTGTGTTATGAAATTTTCATTAAAAATTTCTTTTGAAATTTGCACTTTTAATACAATAACTGATAATAAGAAAATAATCAGTAAAAATTACCTAATATAACAAAAAAAAATTAGTTTGCATAATTTGTAACATGAAACTAGAAGAACGAATTTCGGGATTGCCCAAACACTATACACTGTGCATAGGAAAGTCCCTTTAACCTGGAATAACTTGCGAACGGAGAGAGGTACAGTTGCGAACGGAGAGAGGTACAGTTATGCAGGTGAGATAACGGTATAGTAAAGCAACCGATAGCAGCGCCCTAGTGGCGAAATGCGGAAGTTTGCCATTGCAAATCAAAAACTAAAAGAGATAGAGCAAAATTTCCAATTACAAAGTTGTAGAGCATCAATTAATTAGTACAAAACGACATTTGTTACACACTGATAAGACAAATTGTTGCCCGAATACCCTACAATGTCCGACGATTCGAATCTGCATATTCACATTTCGCAAATGTAGCCATATGCAAATGCAGATTGTGATGTTGTACCGTACCTACGATATAAAAACCAGTAACAGGATGTACCCTGATCAGAAGTTTAGGTCTATGTACGCTGTGTGAGAATGGAGAGCCTGGATTTCTGGGGTTACATAAAAAATCAGGTGTATGCCAACAGTACCTACAAGTCTGCTGGATCTACGTCGTCGTGTTACAGATGCTTGCAATAGTGCGACACTTTCCATGCTGAGGAATGTGCATGCAGAGTTGCTTTCACAAATACAAATGTGTATCATGGGCAATGGCGAACTCTTCGAACATACTAGACATTAACTTTTTATCACTGTGCGCCAGTTTGCCTTTTTTTTTTTTTTTTTGTCTGACGTCACCGAACTGTATTGACATAAGTACGCATTTATGCAATAAATTGTGCGTATTTGCTCATACCTATGCCAGTTCCCTTCAAACGTTCACACAAAAGGTCGTGCATCGACTTCGGACATTTTAGGGTATTCAGGCGACAATTTACCTTATCCGTGTGAAACAAATGTCATTTTGTACTAATTAATTGATGCTCTACAACTTTGTAATGGCTAACTTCCGCATTTCACCACAAGGGGTGCTACTATCAGTTGCATTCGATCGGGCGTAGTCGCTTTACTATGCCGTTATCTCACTTGCATAACTGTACCTCTCTCCGTTCGCAAGTTATTCCAGGCTAAAGGGACTTTCCTATGCACCCTGTATATGTTATAGCAAGAGATTGTGAGGAACAACTTTTGCTTAGTACATTCATAATTGCTTAGGCCTATGGCACTTATTTTATTTGTCAAGGGTATGGTATTTAATACAAGAGATGGTAATGATTTTTAGTGATTGCTGACCTGGTACGTTATCTGAAGTTTTTGCTCGAACATCCTTTCTTGTTTATACAGATTGGTGCACATGGGGTGACATGAAAACTCAAAGGCAAGTTAACTGAAAAAATTAGATCAATTTTTCAAATGTACTCCCAAACGTTTCCCAAAATACTAGGGAGTACATCTGCACAAACCATTCTTTGTTTTATGATAGCACAAAATTGGAAACTAGAAAAAAAAACATTGAATACACTATTTTCACACTAGGTGGCATGTTAAAACCTTTTACTACCATGCTTATGCAACACTCAAAGGCTATATATATATATATATACCTAAGAAACTTCACTTTCAGAAACATTTGTTATTCTAATTTAAAAAGACAGGATATTCTCATTACACAATAACCCCCAACCCCCACCACCACACACACAAAACTGCAAGGTTTTTTTTTAACTAAATAATTTTATTTATATTTTAACTTTTATCAGAATTCTTAAGTTAACCATGTTAACCATAAGAAATATCAGTTCCTTACAGCCTCTTTCAGTAGTGTGGACATTAAAGGGTGTTTAAGTATGGTATTAGTACATATCATACGCTATATGCATTTCATAATTATTCAACTCTGGTGTATTTAAAAATAAAATTAGAAGTACTGCTGCACTACAGTGAATAACAATTATAAACTTTGTTTTCCTTCTACTGGGGAGATACACAATAAATATTCTTCCTGTTCTCGCTATTCTCTCATCTTCAGTTATGTATATGTACTTCAGAAGCACATTCAAGTTTGTTTTGGAACGTTCCCGCTAACATGTGAACAACCAGTAGTGAAACCAAGACTGCCAAAACATATTTAAAGACCAAAATTTAACATATTAATTTCGTTTTTATAAAGATTTACTCACATATTTTTGTTTCAAAAAGAGTAACAAAAAGACAGACAATGGTTTACCCTAAAACAATATTTCTGGACTTCATATATTACATCAAAGCAAGTCATCAGTGCTTCCATATTGCCAGATCCTAATACTTAACGTTTGTAAGTACAACTCAAAAGTTTTTGAAGGTCCACTAACCTTTTTTTTTTTTTCCTGCCAGATCGTTTAGAAATGTTAATGATCCATTGTGCTTAATTCCAGATGGGAAGTCCTTCCGAATTGCTGCGAGTATCACTACACCGCGTTTGCTTACGTTCGAGGTTGCTCCCTGCCGGTGCCGTAACGCGATATGACCGTACTTCCGAAGTGCTATGGGCCGGCGGGTATGCTAAAGTTTCCTATTGCGACACTCTCAGTGTGCCACTACGCGATATAAATAGTTCCACCACGAAATACAACAGAACGCGTGAGTGGGTGCTAGTATAGAATAATAGGTGACTTACGGAAAGTCAAACCGCGTTCTTCGTTTGTTTGGAGTCTTTTTTTTTTTTTGATTGGAGGTTTAACGACCACCGTGAGCAACTCAATGGGCTATAAGCAGTCGCCCGTCCCTAATTTAGGGTCACTGGTTCCAGGGAAGGGAGAGAGCCAGTGCCGTAAGACAAACACAACATTCATGCCTCACCGGGATTCGAACCCGGACCCCGTTCGGACGAATGATCAGAGGCCATCGCTTAGACCACTGCGCCACCGGGGCGGCGTTTGTTTGGAGTCTTTATACGCAGTTGAACCGACTTTCTACACTTGCATTTTTTGGGCGACACTGATATCACACTTTCCTAAAACGAATAACCAATAACCTTCTTGGTTGGGCTTCACTACGTGGTTTAATTACTAATTAATATATAATTAAATATTGGTTATATTAATTATTGATAAATATAATTTAACACAACTGAACGGAAGAAAAAAAAGACGGCAATTGTTATTTCAGATTTTGTAACGTTCGTTCAGCAGTATTTTGATATATGTTTGACTGAAATGTGTTTCACTTTTAAAATAACTCTTTCACTTACTTTTTAGATCGACGCTCTCTTGTTTAAATGGCAACACACCTGCAGATATCTCAAGAAAAAAAAATGAACAACCCGTCATCAAAATAGTAAAAAAAATAATAATAACTGCTGCGGGTGAATTACTGCGGTAGTGATTACATATCGCGTAATGGCGCCCACAAAGCCATTTCTCTGTATGGAAGTTTAGGACCACCGTGATGTGAACAATTCGATGGGCTGTAAGAAGTCTCTAATTTATGGTCACTGGTTCCAGGAAGAGAGAACTTGTGATGTAAGACAAACACAACATTCATGCCTCACCGGGATTCGAGCCAGGACGAATGCTCAGGAGCCACTGCTTATACCACTACGCCACCGAAGCGGCCCCGCAAAACGATCTCAAACGTACACAAACAAGTCGAGCAACGTCGCTGTGAGATACCGGCAGGCACTTAAAGTACTTTCCGCTGTGTGTACACTTTCGCAATAAATCCCCCCCCCCCCCGTTGCAGGCCAGTTTCTTTACGATTTACACCACGGATTGTTGTACATCACGAAGATGAGTCCTCAGCCATGATGCCCTTCCTCGCCGGGGAGGACGACACAGCTGAGAGGATATAACAAGAGCGTCGGTCTAAAACGCATTAAAAGACATTTTAAAAATTACTTTAATATAATTCAATCACACACAAATCAAAATACAATTGAACCAACGTAACATATGTCTGTAAATTCCGTTGTTTTAATTGTATTTATCCATTCACTAAACTACGTAGTAAATAAGGACCATCCAAATCAACATAAACCTAACGATATTCGCTTTAAGAAAGTGTGACAGCACTTTCTCCTACACGCAAGTTTAGAATGAACTTCATCCAGTTCTGCTTTGACCGTACAAACAAACGAAGAACGTACTCCAACGAAAAGGCAAATAAACGCACGCGTTCTTTTGCCTTTAGTTGTGGAATAAGTTACAGGGGCAAAGTGGCACACGGATCACGACGGCAAACGAAAACAAACCTACGGCACTTCCGGAGGCCCCCACCCCAGATGGGGTATTTGTAACGCCGTTCACTCAGCCTATTGATTCATTTTAATTCAAAACGGGAAAACCCCAATCTGCCAACACGTAAACAGAATTTTAAACTTTGGACTAATACATTTTTTTATTCTTTCTTTTCTTTATCAGCAATTTTACCTGTACAGAAGATTGTACTTTAGTGGTAATTTTAAGCTTGTTGAGATCTTTAAAATCATCAAAGGAACATAGCACTGATTTTGTTCTTTTTCTTTTCATCAGAAATGGTGATTGATCCCTTTTAAATACTTCTGAATTTTGAATATTTTTTTTTCAACAATCATTATCTAATAGCCATTGAAACATATTTAAAAGATAAAAGGTTTGTTTGTGTGAAGATTGCAAAGTATGCCACTTTCTTTGCTATGTTACCATTCACTGCTTTGGAGTGATATGAATTAATATAATATAAAGCATTATGCTACTTGCTTTCTATACATAGCAAACAAACAAAAATGTGATCTGTTACTATAACATTAAGGAATTGAATATGATTTTTGGTTTCTTCTTACAGAACAAATCCAATGTTACCGTCACATTATAAAAATCCAAATTTTTTTTTAAAAATAGTCACGAGCCAAACAATATGGTGGTCATCTATATTAATGTACATAGCAGGGCCATAGCTACTGAAAGGGCTGTTTCCCTCCCACTCCCAGAATTGCCATTCCAGGAGCATAAATTCGTGCTCTGAGAGATGTAAAAAATAGAAATTGTACCTAAAGGAGAAAGCTACACCCGCTACAGTATTTTTTTTTAAAGACTTTGGTTAGTCTCATACAATATTCCATGCAGTTAACCAGGGTACAGATTAACATACTATGACTATGAGGTGTGAACATCTCATATCCATGAAGAGAATTTTTGTAAATGGAGGCATAGAAAACTAACCTCCATGACCTTTCCGAACATGTCATTGTGATGAAGAGCTAATTAATCATTTGTGCTCTATTGCAGAAAGTTCTCTGAGCGTTTAACCTTGAACAGAATTTTTCCAAGACTTATCCCTAAAGCTTCTTATTGTTGCATTCATTATCCGATATTCACTTGTTCTGCGCTGGTTTGTTTTTCATTCTGCATTACTGTGGAGTGTTGTGTTGTTGGAGTTTACATAACATTTATGCCATATTTGGTATTTACCTAGTTTTTACATATTTTTAATAAAATTATGTCAAAAAACCTGAACTGCAATTTCTGAATGATCATAATACTCTCCATAACAGCAGTATGTGAGAAAGTAAAAACCACGTATTATTTGAGTGGAACTTGAAGGAGCGTAACTTCAAGACCCGCCCTCCCCGATAAGAAAACCTTGCTAGGGTCCTGGTACATAGCAATTGGAGAGACCACCTCCTTCAAAAAAAAAACTTCCATTTCAAGCATACATCATACAAGTCCAATAAAAATTGATAAAAATCTCTTCAAATCCCTTTCTTATCTATGGATGACACCACAAAATTATGTATCAACAAGAGTATAACATCATTAAAACGTCTTCTACATTTTGTCAAAAACTAATTTTGTTTTCCTTCCAAAAAAAAAAAAAAAAAAAAAAAAAAAAGATTTAGTCATTAAAAATTTCTTTCACAGAAGTGAGGTAAAAAAAAACGTTTTCATATCAAAGCTACACATTTTTGAGAACTCGTAAATACTGACCGTTCACAGTTGCTGAATTAATTCTGAAGAATCTATCAAAAATAATGGGCAGCACTGAATTTTTAGCTTAATGAGCTGAATAAGAATTTTGATTTGTTACAGAGAACCTCATTTTGTGGCTAAGAACTGGTCTTGCTAGCTACTAATAAAAAATAAACTGGTCTTGTTTACTAATAACAGGGTTCATACACTTTTACAGAAAATAAATTTCAGGACTTTTTCAAGAGTCCATAAAAAATTCCAGGAGCCCAAACTTTGGCTAGAATCACAGCAATTTGTTAGTTTGTTGTCTATATTGAAAACTGTGGTGAAGTTTACTACTTAGTATTTTATTTTTTTGTGTTTCAGGGATATTGACTACCATGTGCAACTCTGGGTGCTACAAGCAGTCATGCATCTCTAATGTAGGGCCACTTGTTTCTGAGAAGGTACCGAGTCAGTGCCATCAGACAAATACACCACCCATACCTCATATTGGACTTGAAACCAAACCCACCTCGGGCAAATGGTCAGAGGAATTGTATCAGACCATTTGGCTCACTGGGGCAGCACTACACATTTAGAATACATCGACTGAAAGCAGAAAAGATATATACATATTAGTATAGATGGGATATTCTGATTCATTAAAACCTTAAACATGCTTCCTTGCATTTCTGAAACAAATAACATAAAATACATGCATGATACTGGTAATTTTCTTCCCTGTAACCAATATTTTTACAGTGCCTACACATATCAGAGTGCAGGCACTGAGCTAAAGTGAAAGACCCCAAAGCATTCACAGAGCATGAATCATGTAAACCTAAAAAATGACACTATGCATCACCAAGCTTTACAGGATTTAGTTGGGTTTTTTATCCACTTTGACACAAGCCTAAAAGACAGGATATTCCATACTCTGGAATTCAAGAAACTAGACACAAGAATCCAAAAAGGCTCGAATGCAAACCCTTTAGGGAACCAGAAACAAACAAAACAAGAAAGATTGATGACATCGAATTTTCGGTTGTAACGAGCACGTCTTTTGAATCCATTCTGATGCTAATTAAATTTATCAAAGCTATTCAAAAAGTCAATGGAACCGGTTAGGAAAACAATCATATGGTTTCAACAACCGATAAAATATACAGAAATAGAAATATCTGCTTAGTTCCACCAGCAGGTAAAAGGCATGTCACGGAAATTAACAAATGGCACACAAAAGTTTCTCACAGAACAAGAAAGGTATCAAAGACAAAAAGATTTTCAAATTGAACAGTTAAAAGGAGAAATATACGAGAGAAGGAAACATTATATAACTCTATGACTTCTAGCAGAAGAACTTTGCATTATAGAAAAGCTGATAATAAGCGAAAAATATTCTGCACCGAAAAAACTATGCCAAGGAAAAAGAAATTTCAAAATACATCTCCCGGAAGCAGAAATAGCAAGAAAAAGGTTTCGACCTTTATGCCCTCTATTGATAAATCTGTGCATTACTTAAAGAGGATAATGCTCTACATCTCCAGGCAAGTGAATGGCATACAGTAAAGAAGAAATTTCTCAATAGTGTTTTTAGAAGTGGCGATACAACTGCAAAATGAAGTACACAAATATCATATACCGACAGAACTGTGAACTACAAAATTCCACATATACTTGCCTAAAGTGTTCTACAAGATAAATGGCATCTGGTGTTAAAAGAATTTTTAAATTGCACATGTAGAAGCAGAGATATTGAGAAAACTGATTAAGAATTTGCATCCCCTAGCGGCAAAATTGTGTATTATTTTGGGAAGAAAATATGCACACAGTTTGCATAGTTCGTAGTATCTGACCAAAGAAAGAAGTTTTTCAATCCGGTTTTTAGTCCCACAGATATTGCTGTAAACAGAAAGGTGAACTTATGCTCTCTAGTGACAGACTCATGCATTAAGAAAAATTTGAAACTGTATGAGAAACATTTTGCAGTGAAAAAGGTCTCCAACAAAGAAAGAAATTTTCACATCGGACTCTTAGAAGCAGAGATGTTGACAAAAATATTATATGCATCTACACCCCCTGGCAGAAAAGCCATGTATTATTTTAAGAAGAAAATATTCTCAAAAGGTTTTTCGATGTGAGTGGTGTCGGTCCACGGAAGAAATTTTTCAATCGAGTTTTCAGGAGCTCAGATTTTGCTGCAAGTACATCAGAAGCAGAAATGAACACTTACTTTATCAAATATAAAAAATTATATGCAAAGCATTTTCCATCAGAAGCTGTATCTAGTGCAGAAAGAATTTTTCAAATCAGAGTTTTAGAAGCAGAGATATCGGGGAAATGTGATTTATCTTTACGCCCCCTAGCGGAAAGTTTATGAATTACCTGAAAATTTTGAAATTATATAAGAAAGCATTTTGCAACAGAAATTCTATCCAACAAAGTAAGATTTCTTCAAATTGGTCTCTTAGAAGCAGAGATATCAACACAAATAAGACATACGTCTATGCCCCCTGGCAGAGAAACAATGCATTATTTTAAGAAGAAAATATTTGGAAAAGGTTTATCGACGTGAGTGGTATCGGTCCACAGAAGAATTTTTTCAATCGAGTTTTCAGGAGCTCAGATTTTGCTGCAAATACATCAGAAGCAGAAATAAACACTTATGCCCCCTGGTGGCCAAACCATTTAACAAAAATTATAAATTATATGCAACAGATTTCTTATCAAGAGTTGTATCCGCTGGAGAAAGAATTTTTCAAATCGGAGTTTTAGAAGCAGAGATATCAGAAAAAATGCAGTTTACTTTTACGCCCTCCTAGTGGAAAATCTATATGTAACTTAAAAAAGTGACTATACCTATTGATAAATCTGTGCATTACTTAAAGAGGATAATGCTCTACATCTCCAGGCAAGTGAATGGCATACAGTAAAGAAGAAATTTCTCAATAGTGTTTTTAGAAGTGGCGATACAACTGCAAAATGAAGTACACAAATATCATATACCAACAGAACTGTGAACTACAAAATTCCACATATACTTGCCTAAAGTGTTCTACAAGATAAATGGCATCTGGTGTTAAAAGAATTTTTTAAATTGCACATGTAGAAGCAGAGATATTGAGAAAACTGATTAAGAATTTGCATCCCCTAGCGGCAAAATTGTGTATTATTTTGGGAAGAAAATATGCACACAGTTTGCATAGTTCGTAGTATCTGACCAAAGAAAGAAGTTTTTCAATCCGGTTTTTAGTCCCACAGATATTGCTGTAAACAGAAAGGTGAACTTACGCCCTCTAGTGACAGACTCATGCATTAAGAAAAATTTGAAACTGTATGAGAAACATTTTGCAGTGAAAAAGGTCTCCAACAAAGAAAGAAATTTTCACATCGGACTCTTAGAAGCAGAGATGTTGACAAAAATATTATATGCATCTACACCCCCTGGCAGAAAAGCCATGTATTATTTTAAGAAGAAAATATTCTCAAAAAGTTTTTCGATGTGAGTGGTGTCGGTCCACGGAAGAATTTTTTCAATCGAGTTTTCAGGAGCTCAGATTTTGCTGCAAGTACATCAGAAGCAGAAATGAACACTTACTTTACCAAATATAAAAAATTATATGCAAAGCATTTTCCATCAGAAGCTGTATCTGGTGCAGAAAGAATTTTTCAAATCAGAGTTTTAGAAGCAGAGATATCGGGAAATGTGATTTATCTTTACGCCCCTAGCGGAAAGTCTATGAATTACTTGAAAATTTTGAAATTATATAAGAAAGCATTTTGCAACAGAAATTCTATCCAACAAAGTAAGATTTCTTCAAATTGGTCTCTTAGAAGCAGAGATATCAACACAAATAAGACATACGTCTATGCCCCTGGCAGAGAAACAATGCATTATTTTAAGAAGAAAATATTTGGAAAAGGTTTATCGACGTGAGTGGTATCGGTCCACAGAAGAATTTTTTCAATCGAGTTTTCAGGAGCTCAGATTTTGCTGCAAATACATCAGAAGCAGAAATAAACACTTATGCCCCCTGGTGGCCAAACCATTTAACAAAAATTATAAATTATATGCAACAGATTTTTTATCAAGAGCTGTATCCGCTGGAGAAATAATTTTTCAAATCAGAGTTTTAGAAGCAGAGATATCAGAAAAAATGCAGTTTACTTTTACGCCCTCCTAGTGGGAAATCTATATGTAACTTAAAAAAGTGACTATACCTAAAATAGTCTTCGATATAAATGGAATCAAAAGGTAAAAGAATTTTTTTAATGGGACGTTTAGAAGCAAATATGCAGAATGAATTATATTTTTTGAATTCAACATCATCTGCATTTACACTTTCTAGTGGCAAAATTGTGCATCATGAAAAAAAAAAAAAAGATCCTCATTTGTGCATTTCAAGCTTCTCAATGCAAAAATAATTTTTGAAATTGGACTATTAGTTGCAGAGATATGGTGTCCACAGATGAACGGACAGATGGACGGATAACATAAGTACTATCTTTTTTACAAAAGAGGAGCAAAAAAAGTGAGGAAAAATTAATTTTCTGAATTTTCAATTAAAAGATTTGAATTTTTCACAGATGTCATAACTGAGTCAGATAATTTTAATCATTTTTATTTGGTCTCTTGCTATGTTCACAAATAAAATCTCTCAATCTCTCCACCATAAATTGATTGCAGTGGATGGGTCAAAATTTTCAAGCAGTACTTAATTTTGCTTACTAATTTGCTGTGTTTTCTAAAGTCGTTCTTTGCATGAGCTTTGTCTTGCCATCAAGAACATTGCCCACAATGCTTGCATTCTCTTAACTTCTGCATTGCTTAGCATAACAGTCAGCAGTATTTAGTATTTCAACAATTTGTGCTATGACCTTCATGTACTAATAAAAATTGCTTGTTTTCTGTTTCTCTAGCAGTTTTTAGTGAGTTATTGATGGTCAAAAATGTTCAGACATTATGTTTCGAAGCTGCTTCCATTCTGCTAAATCTTTGTTTTCATTCCATTTATTTTTGGTTAGGTTCTTCTTGGTGTCAAAATGAAAACTGGCTGTATAGCTTTCAAAAATGAATTTCATACCTTATAGCAGAATCATTTTGTGGTACAACTGAGATAGGGAGAAATGTCATACCAGCCTGGTCACTTAATTTTACAGACTCGCAATGATTCCTAACCACTAAAAGAAAATAAAACCAGTAATTTCGTGAGTTGTTCTGATAAATATTACATTAAAAACATTGATAAACCTTCACAGGTGTTAAAAAAATAGTCATGACGAAATAAGAACACATGCAGAGTATCCTGATTCCATCGGATTCTGTCCGGTTTCCGAACCCAGTGTCAGGTGTGTGCGGTTTTTTTCAGAATTTTAATGATTTGTCATTTTTTCCTGTTTGCTCACCACAAACTTTCCAAATGCTACGAATTTTCCATAGTCACTACGAAAATCGTAGCGGAGTACGGGAAACATTGAATATACTACGGAAATAAAAAATCTGGTTGTCAGGGGTTTTTTGTTGGTTTTTTTCCCCTTCAGAAAACGTTGTTTTGGTAGAATTCTAATGATTTATCATTTTTCCTGTTTGCCCAACACAGACCTTCCAAATACCACGAATTCTCCGTAGTCACTGCGGAAATCATCGATCACTGCAGAGTACGGGAAACATCGAATATACTACGGAAATAAAATATCTGGTTGTCGTTTTCCTCTTCAGCAAACATTGTTTTGGTGGAATTTCAATGATTTATCATTTTTTCTTGTTTGCCCACCCCATATCTCCCAAATGCTATGAATTCTCCATATTCACTACAGAAATTGTCGATCGCTGTGAAGTACGGGAAGCATTGAATATCTGGTTGTCAGTTTTTTTCCCTTCAGAAATCGTCGTTTTGGAAGAATTTTAATGATTTGTCTTTTTTCTCTTGTTTGCTTACCTACGATCTTCCAAATGCTACGAATTCTCCGTATTCACTACGAAAATTGTCGAACGCTACGGAATTCGGAACACATCAAATATACTACAGAAATAAAAAATCTATAAAATAATGTTATTCAATCATTTGTTCAAAGTTTATTTTCATGTTTTCAAAATGTTAACATTCATCAAACATTTTTGAGACTGTTTATTGGATGTTTTTAATGTTGCGACATTTGTTTGATTACACTGCTGGCCACCCAAAATGCAACACCAAGAAGGAAGCATCCGATTGGCCTGAAATTCACGGCATGCATAGCCCGCGAGAGGTCATTCAAACGATTAGCGTTGCGGGGCATATGCAAATCATGTGCGCCCGGTACGCTACCGAGAAGCACTATAAGAAGGGTGCACACTGTTTATTGGATGTTTTTAATGTTGCGACATTTGTTTGATTACACTGCTGGCCACCCAAAATGCAACACCAAGAAGGAAGCATCCGATTGGCCTGAAATTCACGGCATGCATAGCCCGCGAGAGGTCATTCAAACGATTAGCGTTGCGGGGCATATGCAAATCATGTGCGCGCGGCACGCCACCGAGAAGCACTATAAGAAGGGTGCACAGAAGGTGGGGTGTAAGTAGTGGAACTATGTTGTGCTGCCTGACCTGTGCGTGGGAAGCTTCCCGATGCCTCGTCGCAGAATACGGCAGTCATTCCAGCACGTTTCGGAGTTCGACAGATTACGAATAGTGGCTTGTCGCGACAGCAGTTTATCGTACCGAGACATCGCCACCCGTGTGGGACGACATCCAGTTACAGTGAGGCGAGTATGGATTCGGTGGGTGCAGGAGGGACGGGCGGACCAACGTGAGCGATTGCCGCAGCCGCAGCACACCACCGAATGAGAGGACCTGCATGTTGTGCGGCCACGTCCCGAACGTTAGCGCAGGAATTAGGGTGTGTTGCGCAACAGACTGTGTCAGCACGTACCGTTCAACCTCGTCTGCAGGAGCGGGGACTTGTCGCATGGCGCCCATTGCTCCGATTACCACTGACGTTACACCACCGGCGAGTGCGGCGGCATTGGGCCGTTGAACGCCGCACCTGGACTACAGAATGGCACGACATTGTCTTCTCCAACGAATCCCGCTTCTACCTACAACACCACGATGGTCGAATCCGCGGGTGGCACACTGCGGTGAGAGACTGTATGATGCCTGCATTATGCATCGCCATACCAGTCCATTGCCTGGCGTTGTGGTTTGGGGCGCAAGTGGATATGCCACCCGCATCCCTCTGGTACGCATCGCCGGTACACTCAACAGCCACCGCTACATCTCCGACGTTTTGGAGCCTGTAGTCCTCCCTTACCTGCAGGACCTGCCAGCGACCACATTTCAACAGGACAATGCGCGCCCGCACGTGGCACGCAACGTGCAACAATTCTTCATGGCCCACTAGGTGTCATTGCTGCCGTGGCCCACCTGTTCTCCCTATATGTCGCCCATCGAACACGTCTGGTCGCTGATCGGCAACAGAGTATCCCAGCAAGCACCACCCACGGCTACGCCTAATGAACTGTGGCAACGTGTGAAAGCAGCCTGGACCGACATACCCCAAGCCCACATCCAAAGCCTCTTTCATTCGATGCCACGGCGTGTAGCTGCCGTTATTGCCAGCCATGGGGGCCACACGAACTATTGATGTCTGCGTGTTCCGCAAGTCGCACGGGCCTGTAAGCTCAATTGTTTCATCTTTGTATCTATTGTTATGTGTCCAGTAAATCTGGCTTTGTTATCTCGGGTCCTTCTTGGTGTTGCATTTTGGGAGGCCAGCAGTGTAATTTGAGCATCTTCATGCCATTTGTCGCCTGAAAATGATTGTTTCAGCACGGATGAAAATGTTCCATAGTTTTCTAAATTTTGAATTTTTCTTACGCCAAGATGCACTTTCTTTTCACTTTCTATTTATATTCTTATGTTACATTTTTTCTGATTATGTTTCTCGTTTTTAATAGCTTCAGTAATAGTGAAAAAGAACAACTTCGTATTTTAGAAGTTTTTTCTACTGAAGCGCAGTTTTTGTTATTTCTAACAGCCTGTTCTTCAAAACCAATCAATACGGAAAGTGTTTTTTCTTTTTCGCTTTTTTAAAACTAAATTAAATTTCAAAATCGGTACTTATTCCACCCGTAAAATGACTATCACGGCAGAGTGAACAACAATACAGTACTGATTTTTTATATATAATTTCGCTAAAAAACTTGTGAACGTCCATTCCTTAGTAACATTTTACTGTATTAAGGGGCAGACAAGAGTTGTTGTTTTTTTTTATTTTGTTTAAAGCCAACTTCACACGTGCAAAGGAAATGCGCCTCTGACTGGAATAAAAGACAGCGTGCTGCGGGGAAAGTGAAGTCCCGATTTTCTACCTTTGATTTCTTTTCATAAACAAAAGGGAAAATGCTTGCCCATTTTGTTTGATAAGTAAAGAAGTGCCTAAGCAAAATCGTGCATTTTCAGAGAAACCAAACTTTAAAAAACGAGCTGCTGAAGACACAGTTTGATCTAAAGCCGCAGGTGTCCATTCCCGATATGGGCACTTTGTGCACCAACTTAAGTGAAAAAACAAACAGCCGCCCCCGTTCTTGAAGAGTGAATCTATAAATAGATCATATGCATTTATTTGCATAGGAAAGCGGTGTTTTTCAGCCCGCGTGAGTTGGATGATTTGAAAATGCATTTCCTATAACAGGAGCGTTTTAAAAATGCAAATTAATTCTTCAGCAATGAAAGAAGGCAAACTTTCGAGCCTGGCGACTAAGTTACTTTTTCTACTGGACATTTTATTTTATCCAGTCGCCACGTGGTAGGTGGCAACTGCAAATTTTGATCTTTACCAGCATATAGTCCGGATCTTTCTCTGTCAGATTATTACTTGTTCCGGTCCATGGCCCACTTCCCTCGCGGGCAGCACTTCACCAACCATGTGGAGGTGGCAGCTGGGGTGAAGGAGTTCTTCGAGAACTGATAATGCCACGGAATCGAAGAACTGGCAGAGAGATGGCTAAAGACACTGCAACACGATGATCTATACTTTTGAATGCCAGTCAGCTTTTATCGTAAAGGTACATAAGAAGACATAAAGTAATCCAAATATTGCAAAACTTTTGACTCACTCGCTGTATTTATATATATATATATATAGTTATAGTTATACCGCTATGGGCGGTCGTCAGAGCCCTTTTAGTGGGAACAGGATGCACCACGAGAAGGCGGGGTTGACATTTGTCAAGGAGAGGCTGTGATGTTACGCATGCTATCCCACACTCACCAACCCGCTTGGCCAGCGTGGTGAGTTATGGCCAAACCCCTCCAAAATGATTCCACAACTTAAATCTTGGCCCTCAGTCTCCGGCAGCTGGAATGTACCTGGCCAAGGCAGCGGCCAGTGCGACATGAAGGCAGAGGGTGCTAAGAATCCCCGGAGGACCGGACTAGGCTGCCATCTGATGCTGACCTTGGCTACTTACAATGGACGCTCCCTATCTTCTGATTCAAGGCTTCTTGAATTGGAAGAGGAACTACAAAGGATCAAGTGGGACATCGTGGGGCTAAGTGAGGTAAGGAGAAAAGGAGAAGATCTCATCGAACTGAAAAGTGGACATCTCTTCTACTATCGTGGGACAGATACTGGCAGAACTAGTGGTGTTGGATTTATAATAAACAAGAAACTGAAGGATAAAGTTGTAGAAGTTGAAAGTTCCTCTGACAGAGCTGCACGACTTGTTATCCAACTCTCGAAAAGATACCAGGCTCAGATTATTCAAACTTATGCACCCACCACAAGTCATCCTGAAGAAGAAATTGAAGAATTTTATGAGGAAATTTGTCATCTAAATAATAAAGGTAAGCAGCACTTGAAAATAATTATGGGAGATTTCAATGCAAAAATAGGGCAACGGCAACAGAATGAAACTTCGGTAGGTAAATTCGGTCATGGCAACAGAAACCAGCGTGGAAATACTCTCGTTGAGTTTGCAGAGGCAGAAGGGTTTTTCATCTTGAACTCCTTCTTCAAGAAAAAGCCACACAGGAAATGGACATGGAGACATCCAAATGGGACGACAAGTGAAATTGATTTTATTATGTGTAACAAAAAATTCGTCATAGAAGACTGCAGTGTGCTAAACAAGTTCAACACAGGTAGTGACCATAGATTGGTGAGATGTAAGATGCACCTGAACACTAAACTTGAACGTGGCAAGCTCATAGGACAAACAAAATCTATTGACATAACCAACCTTAAAAAACACCATAATACCTTCAAGTTAGAACTGAAGAACAGGTTCTCTGCTTTAGAAGGCCTAACATCGGAAGAAGTGGACATCTCTGAAGTTAACAGAAAAGTAACCAAAGCTCTTATGGAAACAGCAACAAAATTAGCTGGGTCTAAGAACAAGTTGCATGTGAACAAATTATCAGGAAAAACCAAAATGTTGATGCAAAAAAGAAGAGAGATGAGGACAACTAAAGAAGATGTGACTTCCAAAGTGGAATATATAGAGCTATGCAAGACAGTAAGAAAAAGTATCACTGAAGACGTAAGGAAATTCAACTGTGAACTAGTGAGGAAAGCAATTGAAAACAACCAAAGCCTAAAGATAGCAAAGGGACATCTCAGTAAGGGAAGAAAACAGATTATGGCACTGAGAAAAGAAGATGGTTCTGTAACAAGAAATAGAGGCGAAATTTTGACAAGAGTGAAAGATTTCTACTCCAAATTATATGAAAGGGATGATATATGCACTCCAGACATCATGAAAGATACCAGTACCAGAGTTCCTCCAGTCCTTCCAGCAGAAGTTGCACATGCAATCAAGAACATGAAGCGAGGAAAAGCTCCAGGAGAAGATGGAATTACTGTAGACATCATACAAGAAGCAAGTGGAGAAATCGAAACAGTACTCGCCCAAATTTTCACTCGATGCCTTAATGAAGGAAAGATTCCTGAGGATTGGAACACCGCTACAATGATCCTGCTACATAAGAAAGGTGACATTGAGGATCTCGGAAACTACAGACCTATCAGCCTCCTATCAGTAGTTTATAAAATCTTCACTAAAGTTCTTTCACACCGCTTGAAGGTAACACTGGACATGGCTCAACCGAGAGAACAAGCTGGATTCAGGAGTGGCTACAGCACAATAGATCATATCCACGTGCTGAGAGAACTAATTGAAAGAGCGAGGGAATATGAACTTCCATTGTGCATGGCTTTTATCGATTATGAAAAAGCCTTTGATTCGGTGAAACCATCAGCAGTTACAATGGCTCTGAAAACCTGCGGTATTGAAGATGCATACATTAATATTATTAATAACATCTATGAAAATGCAAGTGCAAAGATTAGGCTGTTTGAAAATACAACACACGTAAAAATTGGAAAGGGAGTGAGACAAGGTGACACCATATCTCCGAAGCTCTTTAATGCCACATTGGAGGGTGTTTTTCAGTCACTGAGCTGGGAAAACAAGGGGATAAAGATTAATGGAGATTATCTAACCCACCTTCGTTTTGCTGATGACGTAGTCATTTTTGCAACTACCCCATCAGAGCTGCAGAGTATGATCCAGGAACTTGCTGACAAGAGTAAAGAAGTGGGATTAAAAATGAACTTTCAGAAGACAAAAGTGATGTTCAATGCTTTTACAAGAAATGAAGATTTATCGATTGATGGAGAAAAGCTGGAGATAACAGACACGTACGTTTATCTTGGACAGCAGATATCAAGTGAGGGTCACATTGATGAAGAAATTAATCGGCGTACAAAACTTGCGTGGAGAGCTTTTGGAAGAAACAGCATAATTCTCAAGAGCAATATGCCATTATGTCTTAAAAGAAAAGTGTTTGATCAATGCATCCTTCCAGTGCTTACGTATGGTGCAGAGACGTGGACCTTAACTAAAAGAGACATACAAAGGCTGCAGACAACTCAAAGCAGCATGGAGAGGTGCATGCTTGGTGTAACCAGGAGAGATAAGAAGAGGAACTCGTGGATCCGAAAAATGACAAGAGTGGAAGACATCATGATCAGAGTTAAATCCCTGAAATGGCAATGGGCTGGACATACTGCCAGAAGGACAGATCATCGATGGACAGCTGAAATTTTAGATTGGATTCCAAGGGACAGGAAAAGACCCAGAAGAAGACCACATGGGAGATGGGTGGATGAAATTCGAAAGTATGCAGGGGTGACATGGAGGAGACTGGCACAAGACAGACCGTTGTGGAGGAAACTTGGGGAGACCTTCGTCCAGCAGTGGATTGATAATGGTTGACAATGATGATGATGATGATGATATATATATATACACACCATCTACCAACAAGTAATTGGACACCTGTGATAGCAAAGGAACACGAAGTTTATTCACCTTCAAAAGTTGGTGAAGCCTCCACGAGCGGCGGTTACAGCTGCGACCCTCTGGGGCATACTCTCAACCATGCGTTGTACGATGGCTAGCAGTATTTTCTTCCACTCGGCTTGGAGAAGACAGGTCAGTTCCTTCACCGATTTTGGACGATGGGGGCACCCCTTAAGTCAACGCTCTAACTCGTCCCAGAGGTGCTCGATAGGGTTAAGGTCCAGGCTCTGCGCAGGCCAGTCCATTCGATTAATCCCACTGTCACCATACCAAGCCATGGTGGACCTCGCAACATGACAGGTGGCATTGTCATCCTGAAAGTA
Source organism: Macrothele yani (assembly GCA_039090855.1). Lineage (NCBI taxonomy): Eukaryota > Metazoa > Arthropoda > Arachnida > Araneae > Macrothelidae > Macrothele > Macrothele yani. Next base: position 9,439,938 of record CM077011.1, on the reverse strand, counting down.
ACATGGGTCCACCCTGTAAAACTGCCACAACGTAGGAAGCGCATGGTCATCCAAAATGGTGCAGTAGGTCTCGGCGTTGAGTCTACCAGGAATTGCAACCAAGGGTCCCGTGCCATACCAGGAGAAACACCCCCATAGCATAATTCCACCACCACCGAACTTCACAGTTTGCACAATACATTTCGGCAGGAGGCGTTCTCCAGGCAGACGCGAAACCCAGATCCTGCCATCCGAACAGTAGAGGGTGAACCTTGATTCGTTGCTCCAGAGAACCTGTTTCCACTGTTCAACGGTTTACTGTCGACGTTCTTTGCACCATGTTAGCCAAGCAGCGCTATTGGACTTGGTGATCAAAGGCTTGTGAACGGCAGCACGTCCATGATAACCGAGCAGATGGGCTTCCTTACGGATGGTATTCATCGAAAGAGCACTCCCGGATTCCTGTTGAAACTCCTTGTGGATGTGGCCCATCGATTTGGTGCGGTTCTTCCGAATTTCTCTAGTCAGCACCCGTCGGTCTCTAACTCCCAGTTTTGTGGGTCTGCTGGGTCGGGGCACATTCCGACAGTCACCTCTCATTTTTCACTTGCCAATCACGTAGGCCATTGTCGATTTTGGGTACTTCAACTCGCTGGATATGTCGCGTATGGATCGGCCATTTCTGTGATACCCGACGATCACACCTTTCTCGAAATCAGAGAGCTCCAAACTGCGTGGCATCTTGCATGCAACTGGTTGTGTTGTTGTTTCCCACACAATATTTAATTAAGGGTGGCGGCCGTGACGTGTATCAGGACCGCAGATATCGTCGATTGCAGGGGTGTCCAATTACTTGTTGGTAGATAGTGTATATATATACAGGCAAAAATACAGCAGGTATAATAACCTAAAGTAAACAACAACAAAAAAAGATGAGAGCTAGTAGGAAAATAAACAGGAATAGAATGCAGAAATTACAAGAATGCTAGGTATGGCTTTATCAAGGGCCAGTATGGATAACATTCTCTCGTTTCTACAAAGACCTAAAACATTGGGTTTCTACTATGGCATGCTTGTATTAGAGCAATTAAAACTATTAAAAGTAATCCAATAAACACCCCACTTTTGAAAGAACTCAAAACTCTTAGAATTTTCTAAATTTTGAAATTCAAGTTATTTGTTAACTTACTTTCTGTCTGGATTCATAGCGTTCGGTTATTTGCCTTTTGCCACATGTTTCGTTCTAGCTCTTAACTACCTTCATTCATTTTGGCCTCTCAGTGTTTTTTTTTTTTTTGATTGGAGGTTTAACGACCACCATGAGCAACTCAATGGGCTATAAGCAGTTGCCCGTCCCTAATTTAGGGTCACTAGTTCCAGGGAAGGGAGAGAGCCAGTGCCGTAAGACAAACACAACATCCATGCCTGACCGGGATTCGAACCCGGACCCCCTTACGGATGAATGATCAGAGGCCAGCGTCTTAGACCACTGCGCCACCGGGGCAGCCTCTCAGTGCTCTAAGATACTAAGTAATATTTGCTGCAAATATTGTAAAATTCTATGTTAAGCTTATTTCTTCACAGGTAGCTTTTTTCACCTTTTTATTTCATGTAATTTTGGGGTTGGATTATAATTTTATTGTTTTAAGTAATTAATTTTTAAGGTTTCTAAGAGTTCAGAGTTCTTTCAAAAGTGGACTGTTTATTGGGTTAAGATAAGTAGATCCCGCCACAGTTACGTCAAGAGATTTTCAAAGTTCGTAAGTCAGGAGCTTTCAACCTCGCCTTAGGTCTTCATCACACCAATGGAGGACTAAGATTGTTTCCAGATTCTAAGTTTGAATTTGTGTTGTTATTTTTGTTGCCAGATTTTAGAATTAATCTCCAGATCATCTGGATGTAGAGTGGTGATTCCGAATTGCAAGGCCTTGGGCCAAAAGATAGGAATGCAGTAAACTCCTGGGAAATCAAGATTTTCAATTTTGTCTCTATCACTTTGTAATAGCTTCATGATGCTGGGGGGGGGGGGGTTGATGGCAAGATGATAACCAAAACTTCTAACAAATCCGGAGAATTTTAGGTTTTCCCTCTTTTGAGGATGCATTCAATTTTCAACTTGTTTTTGTATTTCTTTATGAGGGTGTTGACTGTAAGAGCAGGGAAACCATGAGAGAATGTTATTGTAGAAATCATGGAGAATTCTTCTTGAAGAGAAAGTTGGTTGATTCACTGGCCCCTGTGGATGTAAGACTTTAATGTTGCAAAATTGTAGAGATGCATAGTAAGTTATTCAAAGGGAATGATGTTGGTGGCAGCAGGTGGTTTACGAGAAATGCAACATCAGATGGACAGATCAAAGTTTCTGCAGAAGGAAACTTCCAAGAAATCTATTTTGTCGTTTTCTTCACTAGATTTAGTGAGTTTAATTGATGGAAATTTTTCTGTAATGGAGTTTATCAGGTTCTCTAGTTCGGACTTGGAATGGGGATATGTTGTTACGTGTTTTTGTCCATCATCGTCATGCTTGTATTCCCAAAATTAAAGCTGCATTTAAAAGGAAAAAGTTTTACAAGACACTGAAGACATACTAAGAACTGTAACTTTAAGCCCTTCACTACACATCAAAAGATGACCTCTGCAAGACCTTCCTTTCGTCGGCTGATTCTGACATTTCTTGTATTAACACAGGACGAATGTACTTCAAATAAAATATATTCATGTAAGTTTTCCTGCTGTTGTTTTTTTAATTCAGTCTCATTACTTAATTGCCACGCTGTATAAAAACAACACAAAAAGAACCACATTTTAGCACAGAGCAGAGTTCGCCAAAATGCACAATTCCACATCTAGTACACATTGAAAAAAGTGTTTACGCATCAAAATTTCACCTACGTGTAAAAATATGCATCAGGAATTTTTCTTGACACGTAAAATACACATCAAGGTTTAAAAATAAGCATCAAGATATGTGTAAAATACACATCAACATGTAAAAATACACACTGAGATGATATTTCACTTTCAAAAGCAGAAGTAAACAAAATAAAGATTCATTCCGTAATCGTAATTTTCTTTTTCCTGAGATGTTACCTCTGTCCAGTATTGTTGTTATATATCACATTTTATTCCATAAATAATTATATTTCAGTTTTGAAATGGATGAAAAATTTCCGAAAATGGAAATTCGACGGCACAAAAATTTTCCTGTAATCTTCAGACATGAATGGCCAGCGGCTTCAAGGAATTTCTCCTTTTCCGTCATAATTTGGGTTATCCTCAGGATCGAAACATAACTGAACTGAAATTTTGGGGCAATCGGTAGTGGTGGAGAATGTTTTCCGCCTGAAACTTTTGAAAACGGAAGTTTTGTCTTTCAAAACTTTCGAAAACAAAGACGCAGTGAAGATTTCTCCCATAATCGTAATTTTATTTTTTCACACGATGTTTTCACTGCTTAGCATTGTTGTTAAATATCATTATATTTCACAAATATTTGTATTTCAACTTGAAAATGGAGGGAAAATGTCCGAACACTGAAATCGGATGTAACAAAGATTTCTCCTGTAACTGTAATTTTTTTTTTCCCCCAACGATGTTCTGAACAAGTATTCTGTGTTCTTAAATATTCCCTCAAACTAGGTTTGCATTTCAGCTCGATAGAGTGCAGGGGGGATGCAAAAATGAAAGTGACGAAGCTGGAAAATTTGTAAGAACTTATGAAGGATGTTCAAAAGTATTCATATTCTCAAAGTTGCACTATTTATCTTTTATCTGAAATAGTGAAAGTTATGCATTCACGGTCCTCAGATTGAAAATTCTTTCAGCATGATGAATAAAATTGTCATACAATGGCATAACAAAAAAGAAAACAAAAGCAACAATAATGAAATGGGAAGGGAAACAAAGATATCAGCAAAATGAAAGTTTAAGCACTGGATGCTGTGCTGCTAGAGTCAACAAAAGGCAAATGTGGCTATAAAACTTGCTGAGAAGTTTATTAGACACACATATTTTTAGATGTCTATTAAGAGTCTCAAAAGTGCAATGTATTCACTTCTCGAACACGTTGCAGTTTCATGTGGTCATTGCAAAACCCAATAAATTTTATGTTATTGTTTTAAAATACAAATATTATATTTATTACTAAAACAACAAGCAAAATGGATCCAAATTCTTAAATACATTGAGTGGTAGTGAAATATTTTTAATATGAAAAAATCTGGACTGATTTTTTTGAAATTGCCCAGCATTTTTGCAAGTTTTTTTATTTCATCTGTTAATTTTTCTAATACTCCCCACTTTTAAAAATTACTCCCACATTTTTTCGAAGAAGTAAAAATACTCCTTTAATTTTAATTGTTTTTTCGGCAAACTGGCTCAGAGTAAACAATGTGGATAGGCTCCTTTCTTCTAGTGATGCATGCATGTTAAATGCACAAAGAACTGAATGAATTGGACAATATTTTACTGGGCAATCACTAGTAATGTTCCATGGGTGATCAAAGCAACAACTGGATATCGTGATGGAGGTGCCTGTTCTACCCATGAAGTAACAGCTTAGATGTTCAGCTGCTACTATACTTTGAATCACGGAAAAGATTCAAATATCTAATTGCTTGATATTCATATTACTTTCACAGAGAACTAAACCATAAAATAGCAATTCTCATTTAACAGAAACTTTTTCTATTTCTGACACAATAAAACGAACTATCCAAACTAATGATAAATACTCTAAAGCCTACCCTAAAACTTCCTGATGTGAAAAAATTTTTAGTTTGTTCAATTTTTTCAAACTTGTATTCATTTTTCACCATCATCATACCTGCCTATGACACAATAAAAACAAGGTCAGATCATGCCGATAAACCCATAACCAGGGCTTGACAAATCCCAGGCGCCTGATTTTCTTCTTACTTGAGATTTCGAAATTTGCACTAAATAACGTAATTTCTGCTGTATAATCCATGGATTATCTATTAAAAAGTTATACATTTAGATACTGCGGACCCCGGTAAAAAAAACAAAAAAAAACGGTGGGCTGTTTAAAAAAGTCAGCGAGGTAATTATCAGGAGACTTTTTTATTGAGAAAGTACCGAAAATGCGGTAACGGAAAAAATGTAACGTAACAGTGAGATAGAAGACCGCAAAATTATGTATATATATATTTTTTCATTACAAGCATTTTGACAGAAAATATGATGCAAAGAAGGCATGTTACTATTTGAGCGTAAAGCCTACATGATGTGAGAATCCGTGACTCTCGGGAATCTTGCTGAGCTCCGTAGCATGTAACCATTCTGCGAATCACATTGCCTAGTTTTGGTGCGCTGATTTATTAGTTAAGGATTTTTTTTTTGATTTTTTTTTTTGGGTATTCAGTTGAAACATATTCAGAAATAAGACAACGCTATGGACTGTTAGCAATTACAACGGATTTTTTGTATAACTAATGAACTACGGTAATATTGTAACAGCTAGCAATTTCAGTTCTTCAATTTACTTAAAAGTAACACAAAAGTACTTCAAAATGAGTTACTTTTTCAATAAGACGATCATTTCTTCTTACATCTTTGAATTTCTGAGTCGGTCCTCTGAATCGCAGTTTTCTTTCGGAAATTACGATTTACAATTAACATGATATGTGCGGATTATACATACGACTGTCATACATGAAAATCATTACGGATTTATTGGGTTGTCCGAAAAGTCACAACACATTTTAGCCATGTTTTGCAAAGGTCATAAAGAAATATGAAAACCATTCGAAAATCGAATGCCTCCTTCCTCACAAGAAAGAAGACCTGAAATTCTGTGGTTCTGTTCCTTACCATCCTTAATATGCTTATAAGTTACAGATCCTTTTTAGAAGTTTTGGTTACCATCTTGCCATTAAATCTACCCCAAACATCTTGAAACTTCTACAAAGGGATAGGGACAAAGTTGAAAGCCTGAACCTCCCAGGAGTTTACTGCATTCCTATCTCTTCTTCTACTGGGGATAACTTATACATTGGAAGCACATACAGGAGCATTAGCCATAGAATTTTAGAACACAGAAAAGATGTTTCGAAAGGCAATCCCAACACTGCCTTGTCTATTTTGACAATGGAAGACACATCTGCAGTTCCCCACTGGAACGAAGCAAAACGAATTGCTTCGTTTGACAATCGTTTTGCCCTCCGTTACCGTGAAAGCATAGAAATTATTTTCAACTCAATGACTTGCAACTCCGAATCTCCTCTCTACATTCCGTTGATCTGGAGATCAATTCTAAGTTTTGGCAACAAAAATAGGAAAAATTCAAATGTAGAATCTGGCAACAATTTTAGTCCTCCATTGGCGTGATGAAGACCTAAGATAAGGTCGAAAGCTTCCAACTTACGAACTTTTTGTAAAAGTTTTAGTTAACGTAACTAGCGTGATCAAGTTACCTTTCTTTGTTAATATTGTTACGTGTTTTGCCCATAATCGTCATCGTCAAAAAAAAAAGGTCATTTATTCATAGAAAGAACAAAGATCAATCAATGATATAATGCCCGTTTTGTTTGATAACCTTTTGCCACTTTCAGTGAGCTGCAGAATGCCTTGTTCATAGAAGGACCTGCCTTTCGTGGAGAAAAACTGTACAAGGTACTGATTTACAGCCTTATCTGAATTGAACGTTATACCACGCAAGGACTGTTGAAGACAGCGAAACAAGTGGAAGTCTGATGGCGCAAGGTCAAGCGAGTATGCTGGGTGTGGCAACACATACCACCCAAGCTCCAATAATTTTTGGTGGATGATCAAACTTGTGTGTGGTCTCGCGTTGTCGTGATGGAACACAACACCTTTACGATGAACGAGCTTTGAATGTTTCTGGATGATGGATTCATTCAAACTGTCCAATTGCCGACAGTACACATTCGAATTGATTGTTTGGTTCCGTGGTAGGAGCTCGAAAAACTCGACACCTTTAAAATCCCACCACACTGAGACCAGAACCTTCTGCTGATGAATGTCTGCTTTGGATGTCATTTGAGGCGAAGCAGCACGTCGGGACCAAGACCGTTTGCACAGCACATTGTTGTACACAATCCACTTTTCGTCACCAATTAGCAGTTGCTTAAAAAAATCGTTTTCCTCACATTTAATGAGCATATCGCAGATGTTTATACGCGACGTCAAATGAGCTTCTGTGAGTTCATGAGGAACCCACACATCGAGCTTGCTTACGTATCCCAGCTTCTTCAGGTGGTCGTGAACACTTGAATGATGGATGTGCAATGTGTCTGCAATTTCTCGTGTCGTGTAATGTGGGTTTGACTCGATCAATGCCTTGATTTGGTAGTCATCAACCTCGGTGGGCCTCCTGGACCGAGGAGCATCGTTAAAGTCAAAATCCCCAGCATGGAATTTTGCGAACCACCGCTGGCACCGACGTTCTTGTAAAGCATTATCACCGTACACTTTACGCAACTTTTCACAAGCTTGAAGCGTTCTCTCCTTTACAGAAGTAAAACAGTAAAATATGGAGAAAATGCAGTTTAGTCTTCCATCTTCAACTTGATGTCAAATCTCCGCAAATCAATCAAATCACTCACTATTCCTTTTAGACTGTTGCTAGAACTGGCACCTGTCGAATGCCATAGCGATAACAGAGCTGCGCATGCCTCTAGTACTTCCAAAACCGACATCGAGTGCCAAAATACGTCATGACTTTTCCGACAACCCAATAGTTGTCTGACTACGGAACTCACTCTCAAAACTAGGGATTCTACGAGTTTTCATTTTGTTTAAAAAAATTATTTTGCTATTATTTTATGATATACATAAAATTCTTAAGCGGATTTGCGGAATTCTCTGTTTCTTCTCCCCTCCCCCATCATTTAAATCATTCTCAAGATAGCTGAAGAGAATTTGGGGGTGGGTCATTTTCCGTCTGGGGATGGTATTTCGTGTTTCAAAGCTTTCAAAGACAGCAGTTAAATGGAGTAAAATGAATTTGCTCTAATCGTAATTTTTTTTCTCCCGATATTGTGCTTGTGTCTAGTATTCTTGTTAAATATCATTTTATGGCATATATGTTCGTGTTTCAGCTTGAAACTGTTTGGTAAGAATTAGCAGAAACGGAAGTTAGACGCCGAGAAAATTTCCTCCTAATCTTCAAGGCACGAGATTCTTCCTCAAATTCGATAAATTCCACCTTTTTCGTTATTTTGGGTACCCAGGAGATTGATGCACAAGTAAACAGAATTGGGACGGGGGGCGGTGTAGATGTCCGTCAGAGGATGGATTTCTATCTTTACAAAACTTTCGAAAACAGAAAGTCGACGGAGTTCAGATTTTTTCTGTAATCGTAATTTCTTTTTTCACGATGTTGCCTCTGTTCAGTATTTTTTTTATCATTTAACTGCATAAAATTTTGTATTTCAGCTTGAAAATAGGAGAAAAATTTCTCAAACCGGAAGTCAAACAAGTTTCCTATAATCGCTATTCCCCCGCGATGTTCCCACTCTCCAGCGCTATTAAATATCCCCTGGCCCATAAGTTTTTGCATTGAATTTTTATAAGGGAAGAAGGAAATTCCCGAAAACGGAAGTGACGAAGTTGGAAATTCTGTAAAAATTGATGCATGGTGTTCAAAAGTATTGATATTCCCAAAGTTACACCATTTATCTAAAATAGTTGAAGCTTTGATATCATGCACTCGTGGTCCTCAGGCTGATGATTGTAATCATTAGAGGGCATTAAAAAACAGGGCAAGAAAATAAAGAAAGGCGACAATGAAGAAGTAGGGAGATATGATATCAGCAAAAAGAAAAATTAAGCAAGGGATGCTATGCAGTGCCAGTCAACAAAAGACAAACTGACAGTAGTCTACATTCTTGTTGTCTGTTTTAATTTTTCACCAGTCAAAATGTTCAGCTATTTTTTTTTTCCCTTCCTTGTTCTAATCTTGCCTTAAACTGCAATTTTAGAGACAATATGATCATATGGTCCGTGCACTGTGCGTTCACTTGCCTGGATTTCTTGTATGTGAAGCATTGTAGAATTCTGAACGCATCTTACAGATTTTTACTGGTGGAAATTTCGAATTTAAATCTCACAATCATGCCCTTGCCAGGGAATCAACTTTGTGTTTCGGACATGTTAAGTTTGTTTCATTAAAGTCCTTGCTTGTTGTAAAGTTTTGTTGGAGCACATATTTGGTTTTTACAAAGAGATGGATCATTCCGTAAAATACAGTCTATGTATGCCACGCAATACTAGTTATTAGTAACAAGGCTATTGCCAATCTGGCCTTGATTTCGTTTTTTTTTTTTGTTTTTTTTTTTTTTGCAGTAGCAACACTTGCTAGTGGTTTTATATTTTACTAGCAAATTGCATTATCTACTAACGAAAGTTTAACATTATACAAAAGAAACTTTTACGTGTCCCCCTCCATTAGTCAATCATGACAAATTTTCATTTCACTACTGTAACTGTCACGTTATGTTGAAAAGATTACAAATATTTAGAAATAACTCACCTTTTCATGACCTGACAGATTAATTCTAACAATTTAATTCGAATGAAAATATTTAAAAAGCATTTTTTTATATAACTTTATTCACAAAATTCAAGAACACTATTCAAAATCATAACTTATTTTCCGTATGGTTTACGATCTGGGTTTCGGGTCTTTTCATCATACTACTTTAAAACAGCAGGCCTGGGTCAAACTTGTTTTTGGACAGACCTTTAACCTCAATACTTGTGAGAGCATTCAATGTCTGAAGTTTAAACTGCCCCTCCAATCACCCTGGATTCTCTTCATGAAACTGAACTCAACCTCACATGCAGAAGTAGATAAGGGAAATATACTGGATATTTCTACTAGTACCAAAATGTTTTTATAAGGTTTCTACTTTTTAAGAAACATTCATTTCCAGAAAGCAGTGGTTCCTTTTCGTATCTAAAATATTCCACACGTGCGATGCAGTGGTGCATTACAGTTCACACTAAAACATTCAAAATTTCTCCACTAGCAACTTTTGCTAGAACCACTTTTTATCACTAGCAAAATGTATTTGCTAGCTAGCAATTTGCCACTAACTACGGATCGAAATTGAGTCCTGTTGGCAGGTATGAACTGTTTTTTTTTTTTTTTTTAAATATCATGGTTTAAGACATGCTGCCGCACACTATGCGAAAGAAAAAAATTGTTTTTCTCAGAATTTCACGCGCTACGGATCATATGCCACCATGGATTATACGTGGGTTGCTTTTTTTTTTTCACAGCCTTTAGACTATACGCCTTTGTGGATAACACGAAAGAAATTTTATTCTGAATTTTATGGTCTACAGATTATATGAAGAAGAAAATTTTGGTACTTTAAATTTATATGTACAAGATATGACATCCGCAGACAGTATTTTAATAAAATCAAAATCTGAAATTTTTATTTTTTTTAAATCATCTACCGAAAGAACTACTTAAAAGAAAAAGAAAATCATGAAGCAAATTGGAACTTTATTTTGCAAAAAGTGGTTTGGGTAAAAAGAAAAAATAATGACAACAAATACGGTTTACCACTTTTTGTTCCAGCGTCATAACCAAACATGTTTTTGTTTGTGCGTTTTTGACTTTGTTTCATCTGGCGCCTAAATTTTAGAGCTGGCTCCTAGATCTAGAACATATTTGTCGAGCCCTGCCCATAACACTGCTAATAATAGTTTTCCATAGCTTATGTCTTGAACTACTTTACCATATCATAAGAAACACAGTCATCCAGTATATATGTTGCACCCAAATAATGATTTCTAAGAAAAAAACATGAAAACAATATGAATGATTTTGTCTTCCTTTTTAAAGATGCCAAAGTATTTTTTCCCCCTCAAGATTTCATAGTATGTGAAACAACTTACATAGAACATACAAACTTTAAATTATTCAAAACAATAAAGAATTTCGTGAATAATTTGAAACAATAAAATATAAAAACTGTAGTTACATGATGCCCACATTATGTACTTTTAACTTTTCTGTCTAATAATGCTGTCAAAATTTAACGCACTCCCCCACACCTTTATTTCCAAAGTAGTTTATTTCATTAAATGAACCTACACAAAACAAGGTACACAAGATTTTTGCAGCCACCAAATTTTTAATATTTCTGTTGACAAAAATTATTCTAGCATTGAGTTGTGAGTATGTCTTTCCTATACTTCTCATTTCATATTATTCTTTCTTCAGTGTGACATAAATATACAAGCTGCTATTCTTTTCCCTTCCTTATTCTTACTTGTTGGAGTAATAACAATAAGGAATTTCCGAAAAATGAATTTGAGAAAAATCTTTAAAACGAATACTCTGCTTCATAAATCAATCTAGTAATTAATACTTAAGTAATTATTAATTACTAGATTAAAACAAAATTTTCTTCATGAACCCCTAGGTAGATAAAAATTGGGTTAGAAGATTTAGAATACTTATAGTAATTAACACCGATTGATTTGATCACATAATGTTAAGCAACAGTTCAGCTAGTATGAACAACAACTTTTCTCATAATTTATAAACAGACAGAAACTTAACTTACATTGGCTCCAAATACGAAGTCAGCCACCCCTTCAGGGCATCGGGATTTTCTATGATCATCTTGCACCTTGTACTGATTATCAAATGCGTTTTCTGTAATAATCAAAACTGATGAAATACCATTTGTTCAAAAGTTATTTTTTCTTCAGATTATGAAAAGTTTCCCACAAAAATAGTATTAAGGTAAGAGTTCGTAGTTGTGTACGACCCCCATGGCCGAACTGTAGTAGGAAGAAAAAAATTAAAACGTTGGCAGTTATAATAATTCCCTTGATACGATGACAAAATTTCACATGAATTGCGAATAAGTCTGAAAATTTTTATTTAATATAAAAACTGGCTTCAAATCAAACACAGAACACATTTCTCCTTGATTTCAACCAATAAACTTCCTATCCCATAGCATAACACACACAAACACACGCACGTACAGAACATGGAAAATTAAAGATGGCGATTTTCTTATGTTATTAATGCTGTTGCCAGATTCTGAAAGTCCTCTTCCTTTACAGAAATCCTACTCTTTGAACACTCTTTTTAAAAACTAAAACCATCTCTAAGATAAAATATATTCAAATTTCACCACATCAAAAATAGTACTCAAGAGCACTAATAAATATCTCACCTAAAATATGATGTATGGTGAAGTCACAGACGTCCTCAATTTTGATTCGCTCTCACATCTTAACACCAGTAAAACGAAGGTTTCAATTGGTTCCGAAAAACGGTGTCCAAAACTAAGATGCCGCCCCGGTGGCGCAGTGGTCTAAGGCGTTGGCCTCTGATCATTCATCCGTAAGGGGTCCGGGTTCGAATCCCGGTCAGGCATGGATGTTGTGTTTGTCTTACGGCACTGGCTCTCTCCCTTCCCTGGAACCAGTGACCCTAAATTAGGGACGGGCGACTGCTTATAGCCCATTGAGTTGCTCACGGTGGTCGTTAAACCTCCAATCAAAAAAAAAAAAAAAACTAAGATACCGCCCCTGTATCTTAGTTTTGGACAACACATCTTAGTTCTGGATTGAGCTCGTCAAATGTCCTCAGTTTCTTATTTTCTGTCCTCAGTTTTCGAAATTTCCCCAAAACATTGAAACAGGAAAGAATGGGTTAAACAAAAGTCGTAGAACTCAATTGAATCTACCAATACATGCATTATAAAAATCGCTTATATAATTGCAAGGAAATGAACAGGGCCGGCTGGACCATAGGGGCAACCGGGGCAGTCGCCCAGGGCCTCGCGCCTTTAAGGGGCCCTGCAGTTTATGAAAAAAAAAATTAGTTAGAATGTTTTACAGTGATTATTTTTTGTGTGTAAGTTTTCGGGTACGAAGCCTTTAAAAAGAACTACGTTTTTTGTTTGTTTGTTTTCAATCCCCCGGTTTTCGAATAGGTTATCGCCCTCGCCGTACAAATACAGAGATCTGTAGATTTCAACTGATTATTGTAACAACCTTGATATTTTCCGAATTCCTGAAATCGCACATTCAATTTCATCATTTTGTGGCCCTTGCTTTTATATATTTACCAATTTGCGTGCAAACCAGATACTTAAATTTAAATAAAAGGAAAATATCAAAGTTGGTTTCGGGCTTCATATGGAAGCCATTTATTCAGTGACTTTAAAAACAATACTGGAATTTTTCTTTAAAAAATCACTTATGAGCTCGTATAAAAGTTTAAAAACTCACTATATAATTTGTCAGTTACTCCATTTCTTTTTATTTTTTTTAATTGGAGGTTTAACGACCACCGTGAGCAACTCAATGGGCTATAAGCAGTTGCCCGTCCCTAATTTTGGGTCACTGGTTCCAGGGAAGGGAGAGAGCCAGTGCCGTAAGACAAACACAACATCCATGCCTTACGGGATTCGAACCCGGACCCCGTTCGGATGAATGATCAGAGGCCATTGCTTAGACCACTGCGCCACCGGGGCGGCTACTCCATTTTTTTTTTTTTTTTTTTTTTTTTTTTTGATTGGAGGTTTAACGACCACCGTGAGCAACTCAATGGGCTATAAGCAGTCGCCCGTCCCTAATTTAGGGTCACTGGTTCCAGGGAAGGGAGAGAGCCAGTGCCATAAGACAAACACAACATCCATGCCTGACCGGGATTCGAACCCGGACCCTTACGGACGAATGATCAGAGACCAGCGCCTTAGACCACTGCGCCACCGGGGCGGCTACTCCATTTTGCATTAAAAGTCAATCACTAAAACGTGTATCAGGAGAAAAAATTATTTATACGAATTTATTATTTCTATACTAAAATATTCGCAATCCAAAAATTTTCGCTACGCATGTAACTTTTTGTCATTTTGTGAAGCAGTTTTTATACAATAAGTGAAAATACAACCTCAACCCCATCTCCTCGGAAAGAAAATCGTAGATTTTAACAGTTTTTACTCTCACTCTCTCTCTCTCTCTCTCTCTCTCAACTTTCGATGCATATTCTGGTCTTTTTCTTGAGCTTAAAGCAAATGCTTCTTTGAGATAATCATTTTGTCTTTACGATTGTTTTCGTTTTGAAGTAATGCAGAGGTGAAGCTCATGTCAAAGATGAAAAGTTACAGAGATAAATTCCGTCGGTGTACCTTAATCGATAAAGCATTCAGCTCCGGAGCGCAGAGGGATGCGAATTCGTCGCCATCACAGGCAAATTTGTGGGTTTCACATATTGTGTATTCTTTACGGACATCTTTCACTTAACGACTTTATTAAAATATGAAAGCTGGCGCAGTGGTCTAAGGCGCTGGCCTCTGATCATTCGTCCGTAAGGGGTCCGGGTTCGAATCCCGGTGAGGCATGGATGTTGTGTTTGTCTTACGGCACTGGCTCTCTCCCTTCCCTGGAACCAGTGACCCTAAATTAGGGACGGGCGACTGCTTATAGCCCATTGAGTTGCTCACGGTGGTCGTTAAACCTCCAATCAAAAAAAAAAAAAAATATGAGATTTATTTCCTAGTGCAAGCAATGAAATTTCGCCCCGGGCCCCGCAAAATATCCATCCGGCTCTGGAAATTAACTCATAAAGGTATGGAACTATTTCCGGAAGCGGATAATTTTTTCCTTCAGGTGGATCCACCTAAAATCTTTGCCTTGTATTTTCAAAGGGCAAATTTCTGTAGCTATTTTCTTCAAAATTAATGCGTCTCCAAGGATGCAAATTTGAACATCGATAACAATAACTTTATATTAAAGCCTTGTATATTTAATATTTCCCAAAATTTAACCATAATTAAGCAATCGAACTTTTATTTGTCTACTGACGTCAACAATGTACAGGTCACACCATCTATTATCTAGTCTCAACACCACCAACGAAAAAGTTATTGATTTTTAATATAACTATGGTTAAACTTTAGAAAATATTAAGTATACTAGGCTATAATATGAAAATATTTTTATAGATGTTCAAATTTTTGTCCTTGGAAACGCATTAATTGTGAACAAATGGCTACAGAAGTTCGCCCATTGGAAATACAAGATTTTAAATGGATCCACTTTAAATTTCGTTAGAAATTAGGCAATATTAATGGGAGCCATGCCGAAGCATCGAACCAACTTATGTCGATAACCGTGGTGTTGTTTCGTTTCTGTTTTAACTGAATTTAACTAAAATATTTGTAGGATATGGAATAAATCTCATAATTTTCAGCATCCACTTCCTTGTAATTTATAAGTAAATGATGCTAAATTTGAATGCATTTGGTCTGTGGCGTCTCGTGGCTGAGATACTAGGGTGGGGGGCGGGTCACCACATTTCTATATTCACCTACGTATATAAAAGTCTTTGTGGAGTCGTGTAGACTAGTTGGCGACAATAAAATAAGGAATCGGTTCGTGCTCTGAATATACAATGAAAAGGTTACTGGTATGGTCAACCTTAATTAAAAATACGTAGGAGTTTCAGTATTATAGTGAGTTTAAAAAATACTACAACAATACAAAATGAAAATTTGCTTGGATAAACAGTATGATATTTGCACCCACCTGGAATATATATTGCGTCTGATTCCCACCAGCTACAGAAGCACTGCCACTTTCATGCCCAGTAGATGAAGCTGACCAGACGTCCCCAATTCTTGGACAGTCCTCGAATTTAGTTTACTGTCCCCAGAAACGTCTGAAGCCTTTAGGGACGCAAATTGTCCTCCAATTTTAATGTTTGTCCCTAAATGTCCTCGAATTTACACTTCCTCATTAATCTTTTAGATTTCCAATGAAAAATGTTCTTAAAAGTAATTTTCGTTGTACTAATTTTCCAACATGCTTCTTTTGAAAACAAATTTTGACTTTTTTTTTCTTTCTGGGTTTAAAGACCATTACGAGCAACTCTAAGGACTATAAGCAGTCACCTGTCTCTAATTTGGAGACATTCGTCTTAGGAAAGGAAGAGAGCAAGTGCTACAAGACAAACACACCACCCACGCCTCATTCGGGATTCGAATCTTTACTAACTTGTACGAATGGTCAGTAACCAGCACTAGGTCAATGCACCACTGGCGCTGTCAAATTTCCACTGTACTTGTTCTGAGTTTCTCCAAAAACTTTAGCAAAATGAAAAATTCGCCATGCAATTACTATAGTGTGCAGCCTAATATTAATTCAGCGCATGTACCTAAGGTAAAGCATTTCACTTTTGCTAATATGTTCTCGCCATCATAGTTCTGCTTTGTCAATACAAATTACCAACATTCTACAAGATATATCCTTTTAAGGCACAGATTTTAATGTGTAATATCACACTTATTGAAGCAATGCAGTTTTGTGACAAAAAGATTTACATATTTATTTTCATTACGTTAGTGTCCCCAAATGAACTGCCAATTTGGGGACGCCACACCCTTTTGTCCTCAAATCGGTGTCCCGATATCTGGTCACCTTACAGAAGATGCTACTGCAACCGTTACTTCAGCTGATGTTGTGGCTGTGTGTTTCTACAAGAAAACGAAGGATGGCCTTCGTTCCTTTTTTGCCGGAAATCTGTCAATTACGCAATCGTTAAAAATCTAAACCTCGTTAATTGATGAATTTTTTTTCGATGGACAGTATTGCTAGTGTAGTCAGTCGGTCTTCCTCCATTGTACTCCTTGGAAATGTTTTAATTATTTTTAAACAAGAAAAACATCTTTCTCTATCCGACGTTGTCGTCGGAATTGTAATTATTATTTTCAGGAGTGTTTTACTACCTCCCCGAAGCACTCTTTTAAGTCATTCTCTAGCAAAAATGATAACAGGTCAGTTATTTTCTATACATTCTAAAACTCATCTCTTACACAGATGGTCTGCAGTTCTGTTTTCAACTTGTTCTTCTTAAGAAATGGATAGGACTCCACTACGTATTCCAAAGTTTGCTTCGGAAATGCCTTCCTGAAACTGATGAAACAATGATGATCAAATAATTTTAAAGCTGACAAATGTACGGAAAACTCGAATCTTTCTTCAGTTTGATTTTTAATTAAGTCGCAGACTTCTTTTGCAGTAACATTTAGTAAAATTTCCGTTTCTTCAGGTGTTTTCGTCACACTGACTTCATCCACAATTATGTTATCAACGTCCTCTCTCATCTTAACAATTTCATTAACAAAGGCTGATATTGCAGTTTCCACTGATACGGGGTTGCAACTCTTTTCTGTGAAGTATTGTACAGGATATCAACATGAGGCATTACCCTGTAGAAAAATTGAATCTAGAAAATGAATGCAGGTTGCAGCATTTTCAGTTAGAGTCCTTGAGCTTGATTTATCGTTGTCGTGTGTTTACTAGTTTCCAGAACTTTTTTAAAACACCCAATTAAAGTGTCTTTATTTTCTTAAATTGTTACGATTGTCCTTGAACGGAAATTCCATCTTGTATTAGAACCTGACGGTAGTCTTCTTCCAACTTGGGTCCTCTGAGATGAATCTTGGATGAATAGACGAAAAGGTTTAGGATCTCAGAAACGTTAGCAAAGAATATTCTAACTTCTTTACTCTGACTTACTTCTTGAGACGTTGGTGAGCGTAACAGTGAACAAAGTATGCATGCGAATAAACGTCCCTTAAAATAGTTTGTAGTCCCGAATGTCGACCACTCATAACTCTGGCTCCGTCGTAGCTTTGTGAAACTACTTTTTCTTTTTGCTCCCCAACAACTTCTTGTATAACATTCTTAACGCAAGTAGCCACAGCGGAGGCACTGTGATTGTGAGATTGGAGGATATCCAAAATAGCTCAAACGGTTTTCCGTCGGGTAGCACATATCTTAGGACAACTACTAATTGAAACTTAGAGGGAACATCAATGGTCTCATCAGCAATAACAGAAACGAAATCGGCAGCATATATTTTCTCCGAAATCTTTCTCCTACATGCACATGACATCCAATCTAACAAATCGTTCTGTATATCTTTGGATGTATTTCTAAAAACAGTGGCCGTACTGAAATGCTCTAACTGATGCAAAGTCAATTAAACCTCTGAATATACCTGCATTGCTCGATTCAGTTGCCATCATGTCCTAACTCGAATTCTCCACAAAATTTAATGCAGTCAATAACCTTTGAGAGAACATAACGGGTTTTCCTGACATGATCATTATGACTTTTTGTATTTTTCTTGATAGCCTCACTGATTTTCTTTCTAATTTCTATTTTGCCCAGTACTGAGAGGTCAAGGCAAGGTTCATGTGAGCACCGGATATCCCATGTATCTTTGGGGGGTTTTTTTGGGACAAATATCCTAAATCCGACATATGTGTTTTGTCCAGGTAGTGTTTCTCTCCTTAGAAAACAGCAAACACGGAAATCAATAAATTCGATTGTTATAATCACAATCACAAATCCAGTTGTTTCTATTGTACATCACTGTATTAAACGAACGGCAATATTCCTTCCCTCTCGCCTCTCGCATTTTATTTCTGTATGATATTTAAAGCGGGGACTGGCCAGTCTGGCCTACCTAATTCTTTAATCCTGCATTTCTCTTCGAGTGGCAGTGTAGAGAAATCTGTTTCCAAAAGAAACTTCACACTGTTCATTTTATAGCAGAACATACAAGAACAGTTTCACTCACCTCACACACAACACCCACAAAGCAACAAACAAACAATTGAGTGATTTACTCGTAACACGTAGCTGGCTTACACCCTCTGAAACCTAAATAAACAATTAAAGGACGCTACTTCTAAACTTACATTTTTACAGTTCCGTAGTGACTGTAAATCTTTCACTTCCTTAAACTGTAAACCACACCCCAAAATCTCCAGCTGTTCTGTTAGCCACTGTCGCATGAATTATAACAGAGAAATCACTTGCACCCTTGACCCCGTTCGAAAGCGACGTCACCAAATCACCTGACTTCGTCCATGAGTAATGGCTTCGCATCGCTCACGGTCTATACTGTTACCAGTTTGAAAACGGACTGTTAATGTCCCAGGTCACCAGGGGGCGTTGAGGAGTTGTGGGCCGATAGTTCATGCTGCCCGTCATAGGATTACATGGTAGTTAACATTTCATCAGTGCTAAATTTATGTTTATTTTAGGTATTTTTAATTTATTACTTTGTGCAATTATATTGTATGAAGTTCCAGAAACAAAGTTTCTGCACAGGAGGTAGAGTACGTCAACCTTTTTTTTTTGTTTACTTAAGCGGGAGATAAAGTTATAGTGCAACTAAATGTCAGACTAGAATCTGTTCAATATTTAAGTTTTTGTTATGGGGAGAGAGTGTTTTGTGCCGAACTGTCGGACAGGTTATGCTACATGTAAAGAACGTGTATCAACCTTTAAAGCCCCAACAAACGAAAAGCTGTTGGAAAAATTGGAAAAATGCACGTAAGGATCGAGAACTGCAAAGCAGTGATTGTGTTTGCCAAAAACAATTCTTGCCTTTAGACATTATTACTCGTAAAACGGGGACTTCGAATGGGAAAATTTTGTATGATGTGCCAGTAAGAATTAGGTTATCACCCAAGGCAGTTCCATCCATTTTTCCAGGCTGTATAGCGTATTTGACAAAATCAATCAAAAGCCCGCGAAAGGCCCCATCTCACCGGGAGCGAGGAATGTCGAGAAGCACAATTGTAGAGGAAGTTCCAATGCTGGAGACTAATTCTGCTGTATCAGCTGCTGAAAATATTAAATTTGAAAATCTCGTTGAGGAATTGAAAATGTTTCCCATAATTCATGGGGGAATCGGTGTTAGCAAGAAAATGTAAAGATACATGGTAGAAAAATGGATACCAGTTCAGTTCTGCTTTAATCCCTCCCAGCACCAGAGTTCAGCTCGTTGAAATTATATCGAAGTAATGGGGGAAATAATATGATCCAAATATCATGATTCAAACGAATTCTTAATGTAAGAAAATTTCCCCCAATTGCAGATGTGTAAAAAAAAAAAAAAATCTGTAATGTTTTCAAAAAAATTGAGGATGGACTAGGGGGCGACTATACTTTTTGCACACTCCTAAAAAATAGAATTTTTTTTTTCACAAGGCAGTTTCTTATAAATTTTGCTGTGTTATCTGGAAAAAAAAAAAACTAGAACTCTGCCAATTCTTCAAGCATCCTGCATAATTCTGCTGCCCTTTGGAAATACGGGGCCCAGGGGCGTATTTCACAAGTTAATGTACGGAATTGCGATTAAGACCATTTCCGCAACGCGATTCGTTCAGAGCTACTTTGGAGATTGCGAGTAGGCGGGGCCTACGAGGAGAGTCATGTGAGTGAGACAAGTAAGCTTTGCTGCACACACCATATGCAATTTTAATGTTCTGGTGTTTTCATTGCGACAATGGTTAACCCCAGTTGTTTTACCCGTAAGGTAAATAGCGAGTGTACTTTACTGGTAGGGGAACTTTTGAGTTTTTATATCAACATGACTTCATGGACTTGTGACCTTTCTTTGATTAATCACAGGAAGCCATGCTTCAATCTATATAGTTCTCCCAGAGCCGATAGATGTCAGCACGTTAGCGAGCAGTGATGTAGAACAGGATTATTACTGATGTTTTTTGTATGAAGAACCATGACCTGTTTAACTTTTTTTTTTTTTTTTCGGGGAGAAGGCGGGTTGAAATGGGGAATTGAAGACATTTTCGATTAAGTTTGGAGGGACAAAAATATGAGGAATTTCCTAAATATTAGAAATATATATATATATGACAGATCACTTACTATTTTATTAGACCCAATATATGGAAAACAACATTCTGGAGTATTTATTCCAACAGAACACTGTCTTGAGGTCGTACTCAGCGTTACATTCAGAGAGTTTTTTCCCGGGGGTCAATCGCAAATTTTGAGGGGGCTCAAATTTGTTATTATTTGTCATTTATTTAAACATAATATATTATTTATATATACATTAATACATATTATATTATTTATATATACATTAATACATATTATATTGTTTATATATACATTAATACATATTATATTATTTATATATACATTAATACATATATTATTTATGTATACATTAATACATATAACAGATTTTTTGAAATCTACACATGCAAGTGATTAAAAATGTGAAAACGTTATACCTTTGTTTTAATTCAGTAATGCACCACAGATTTCACCATGCTGCGGTGGTGTAAAATATTAAGGATATGCTAGTAAGATAACGCTGCTGTGCTGGAGAAAATCCCTCCGTGGAGAAAATATTTTAGTCTTACAAGTGTTTTTCTGATTATTAAGGAATCATTACAGTGTTAACTGAAAACTGATGGTGCAAACCATTCCACTGCCACTTGGTTTCAGCCCCTTTAGATTATTTAGGTTAGCATATAGTAGTAAAAAAAACAACAACTGATTAATCGTTTGAAATTCCTGGATTATTATTATTTTTTTTTTCACAGAGCGTAAACCACATACCGCCAGGAAAAAAAAATATGGGAAACATTTTTAATAATTTGCTATCGTTAAAAATTAGGTAACGCAAATATTTTGTTGTATTGGAAGCCCTGACGTCACGTTAGCTACAATGAGGCTTGCTTAGCCATATACATGGGAAGTCGGCATCCAGAAGACAGAAATAAAGCTGAAAGCCAGCTTCCAAAATATGGTGATGGATTGCAAGGCAAGCAGCATGCCGTTGGTGATTACAAATCCACAGTAAACTTAACTATCAAATACAAAGGCTCTAAAAAATTTACCGAAATGTGAAACAATGCTTGGTTTTCTTGTTCGCCTCTCTTGCATGTGTGATCAAGATGAACTGGTCTTCTTCTACCCTCCTGATTTTTATCCGGAGAAAATATTGAGTAATTTTGATAGGACTTCCTAATAGATTTTTAACATGGACAATTGTTCCATTTATAAACAAATTTACAAAAGCATTCTCATCTAAAGCAAAAAAAATTTCTATAGAGTATATATATTTTCATAACTACTTTAATTTTAGAGCTACATTTAAAAAAAGTTATTTAAAGTGTTAACACTTTGTGTGAAG
Source organism: Macrothele yani (assembly GCA_039090855.1). Taxonomy (NCBI): domain Eukaryota; kingdom Metazoa; phylum Arthropoda; class Arachnida; order Araneae; family Macrothelidae; genus Macrothele; species Macrothele yani. The sequence goes on along the minus strand of CM077011.1, from coordinate 9,417,959 downwards.
TCGTTTATGGCTCTAATTAAAAACGGGAATTCCGTTTTTTTCTCGAGGTATTGTATACATTATTGGCTGCATTGATTCGTCGGATTTAGAAAACGTAAATATACATGCCGATGGCAATTTTAGTTTTAGTGTATAAAACAAAGCAATTAATTTAATACTTAAAATAATCTTAATGCTATTGAGATATGAAATCCACGTGAATGAGTTTTTTTTATTATAATATTTTCCCCCGTTTTCTTAAATTTTTAAAATTAATTTCTCCAAATTTTCATTCATAAACAGAAAATTAGACTAAATATAAAGGGTGATCACGTAAAAACCTACGGGGGGGAAGGGGTCCATGGATTTTCGGGGGGGGCAAGTCCCCCGAAAAGACCATTAGGGAGTTCTTTGCTAATACAAAATCACTCTATTTGGTTTTATTTTCTAGCTAGACCTCCTCCTCACATTCATGAGGAAAAATAATTGATCGTCAGAATATTTCGTTGTGGAGACATACTTTTCATAGTTTAAGGTCCTTTTAAAGGTAATAGAAAGGACCTTTAAAAGGATACTTTTTAGTATCCCTATATACGCACCTATGCACTTTCACAACAGCACGATTCGTGATGTGTAGTTGGCGTGCTGCCATCTATTGGCCGATACGATGGTATTCAACTAGTTAGTTATTAAAGTCGTCCTCAATTTTAATATTACTATAGATTTCGACTTGTATTCATCTGAGAAACTGCAGATATTCCTTATGATATCGTGCACAAAATTACTTTACCGCATTATTCAATATGATCATTTGTCACATTTGTTAAGTAACCTCACTGAATTTCTTAGGAAACGGAACTTCCCACGATAAACATTTCACGATATAATTCAATAAGATCATTTCTCACATATGTTAAGTAACCTGACAGTGAACTTCTTAGGAAGCAGAACTTCCCACGATATAATTCAGTATGAATTATTTGTCACATATGTTAAGTAACCTCACAATGAACTTGCCCAGATAAAAATACAGTGTTCCTGTCACATGACTCTTCTCATAGGCCCCGCCCACTCGCAATCTCCAAAGTAGCTCTGAACTAATCGCGTAGCGGAAATGGCTCTAATCGCAATTTCGTACACTCACTTGTGAAATACGCGGCCCGGGGCGCGTAATTCGCATTTCGACATGCAGTGCGCGATTACGTTCTCTAGACCAATCAAACATTCAAGCATAAAATAATTGAAATAAGGTAGTTTCTGATGAAAGCTTTATATGTAAACTGCGCGTTGAATTAAAGAACGGCAATGATTTTCAGTTGTGGCTTCAGAATTTTGCAGACAATACTCATACCTCTAGGATTGCGATGAGCACTGTTGCATGCAGTTAAAGATCAAAATTTGTTTTCAACAGAGATTATGTCTGTCAGCATTCAGGGCATGGGAAATATAAAAAGGTAAGGGTTCGGTATTTACTAAACAAAATTATTTAAAAAATGATAAATAAAATAATAATAATAAATAAAAAATAAGAATAAATAAAAAGTAAATAATAAAAATAAAAAAGGAAATAATAAAAATTAAAAAGTAAATAATAAGAATAAATAAAAAGTAAATAATAAAAATTGAAAAGTAAATAATAGCAGTAAAGAAAAAGTAAATAATAACAGTAAATAATAATAAATAAAAATATATAATAACAAATAATAATAATATGTTTCTTTTTTACAAAGATGAAGAGCTGACAAAGAAAAATAAAAACTGCAAAGCAAGTTTATCCATAAGAATAAAACGGAATAGTAAAGGTGTTCGCTACAGAGATGCATATGTTAAAGAAGGTCTCACTGCTATCGTAGAAGTAAATCATAACCACTGCCATTTAGTAGAAAACGCTGAAGCTTTTTTTTTCTGATTGGAGGTTTAACGACCACTGTGAGCAACTCAATGGACTATAAGCAGTCGCCCGCCCCTAATTTAGGGTCACTGGTTCCAGGGAAGGGAGAGAGCCAGTGCCGTAAGACATACACAACATCCATGCCTGACCGGGATTCGAACCCGGACCCCTTACGGACGAACGATCAGAGGCCAGCGCCTTAGACCACTTCGCCACCAGGTCGGCGCTGAAGCTTGGACTTGACTTAGAAGGAGTGATGAAACCAGGGATATTTTTCTCAATTATTTTAATAAAGGTAAGCGACATTATTATTGATGTTGTGTCATAGATTCTTTTTTTACTAATAATACTGAAATTTTACGGTGAAGGATTTCATGCAAGAGCGTTTTTCTGTGACAATACGACAAGTGAAACCATTCTCTTTGCACGGATCAGGTGATGATCATTGCATGGAAAGCTTGTGTGCCCCCTAGCTTGATATTTCTTTTTCCAGAATTTTTTATTTCCTGCATCTCTAAATTTACTTCTAACATTAAGCAGATGGGCCCAGGGTAGAGATTCTTACTTATACACAAGCTTCACCCGCATAAATGGTGCTCGGTGAGAGCTACTAACCAACTAATTCCCTAATAGCTACATTTTTTTCCAGTTTTAAAAAGACAAAACTTGGTTGTATTACACATAAAGAAACTTCAAAAAATTAAATTCGGGAAAGAAAAAAGAAAGTGTTTTTTTCTCCTCTGACAGAAAAAAAATGTAAAATCCAGTAAATGAAGGAAATACTAGATTTTATAGATTGAGGGAGGGGGGGGACTAAATTCAGTTTAGCAGTTTCCTTTTTTGCTGAGATATTAAGATCCAATTTTGATTGATGGCCAGTGACTGGGCAAGGGGGAGATCCACTAATCTTTAACAGGTTGAAATCTGCAATATATATTATATGGGTTCATAGGTTTGCTTCTATTTCCATGTATTTCTTACGCTGGATTGTTTTGGTTAACTACCTTAAAAATCAGAGTAAAAATCCAGGAAGCTGAAACATATACTGGAAGAAACTTCAGTTCATGATCTTTAAATAACTGTTTGCAGAATTCGAATCGGCACAGTAGTTTGGATTTTATAAGCCACTACATTTGTAACCAAATCGCCGGTTCTTCGCGTTTTTCAGTGTTTTCGCTTACACTGCAGGCAATATGTATCTCATTTAAGTTCTAAACAACTGGAAACATTCTGGCTGGACGGTATACGTAAATACAAGTGAAGCTAAACACCATACCACTTCAAAAATATACGTGCAGATTGTTATTGATATTGCAACACCAGCTAGAAATAGAAATGAGCCGAATAAACGTTGAGTAGCACACTCCCAAAGGGTTCTGCTCTTGTACCAGTGCAAATGGCCGACAACGACTGGCGGCTGATGGGGGGGGGAAGAAATGGCTTCGTCAATTTTACGTTGCGCTTAAGCGCGCCTCTTGTATTCTGACCTCTTTGGAGATACCTATGAACAACAAACGGTGTCAAAACAAAAATATCACCGTTCCAAAATATGTTAGGGCTAATCAGCCACCACCTGAAAATAGTGGGTAGCTGGATCGTACTAGGTAGCCACGTGACCCCAGTTTCTAGCTCCACCCCTTTACCGAAATCCTGAATCTCTGGCTAGCGTGTGATTGGTCTAGAGAACGTTATCGCGCACTGCATGTCGAAATGCGAATTACGCGCCCGGGGCTGCAGACCCTCTAGCCCCCTACCTCTTAAAAAGGCTCTGATCGTACTACAATATATGCACGCAGGTCTGAGAAGCCTCCGCTGGGAAAAATCGACCATTTCACCGCGATGCACTTTCTCTGCCGCCATCGCCAGCACAAATGAAGACACTTGTTCATTAGTATGATTAGGTACAAAAATAGCACACATGCGAAGGACATCTTGAATATTAGTAAATAAAAACGTCATTAGTGAATGATTTTTCGAGGGGAAGGGTAATAAAAATTATATTTTTTGCGAAAAATTCGGTGTTTTAAAACGAATAGTTTCCGTTAATGATGCTCCAATGAGTGCCGCAAAAACAAAACTTATAATAGAAAAATTAACATTCCATGTGAATAATTTCTCCTCCAAATGTACAGTACCATCTCATTTTACAAGAAATACACGTTTTTCTTATGATAAAAGGTTTATTCCCTATTGTCTCAGAAAAAAAAACTCAGCATCGTCTGCTCAGAAATCTTCACGTTCGGGTACTCATTTCGTAGCTAAAAAAGGATATATATATGGCTTATTTAATATATTTCCACGTGATAAGTACAAAAGTACATGTCTGCGAAGCGTTCCAGATCGTTTTTTTTAATTTCAAGCAAAATAGCATTCGTAAAAAACGACTGTTTCTGTCGCTTCCTCCCATAAGAAAGCATAGGTTGTTTGAAATCATCAGCCCACACGTTCCTTGCGCCATCTAGTGACAAGTGACATTAACGGACGATATTTTTCCCGGGAGTCGTATCACCTGACTATAGCGTCTAAAAGGACGCTATAGTCAGGTGATACGACTTCTAGACGCTATAGTATCACTAAGGGCAGAGCAGATGTAAACATTATGTTTTTCGAAGCAGTCAGAAAATTTGTGTAACTGATGCGGAAATAAAGAAGATGCAAACATAAAAGACTGGTTTGTATCTTGTTTCTCCGTGAGCTTCATTTGACCAATGCGGAAATAAAGCAGATGCAACAAATAACTATTCGCTAGTTTGCATCTTGCTCCATTTCTTATCTCAACGTTCTTGATATTAGCATTATTCATTGAACAGTCATATATGTGAGCAGACCTAACGGTACCAGAGAACATTGCTTTGGCAGCGATTTTTAAACAAATCACTTTCTCAGAAAAGCTGAAATATGTAAATCGCATGATTTCAGTAAATTTCTGATTCTAAATATTTTTCGTATATTTTTTTCTAATGACTAGTGCATACCATAGATGGCGACATACCTCTTGAATGGGGTGTGAACTGAAAATTAAATAACTTCGGAAAATGTTTGATTTACGTTGCTTTTGTCAATGAGAATAGTAATCCGATAATTAACATTACTGTATGCAGAACACTATTATTAATAAAATTAACGATATTGTAAATTACAAAGATTATGGTAATTCCACTAAACCTATAGCAAATAATTTTTACAATAGTATTTTATTAAGATAAAAAATTGCAATTTTTTTTTCTTTCTATTTTGAACAAAGTTGACGAAAACCGGAGCCAATTGAAAAGGTGTGAACAAAGACGTCTCAACGCAATCGGGGGCCCTTTTCAACTTAACTTTTAAATTTCCAAAGTTTTGCAATTAGAAAAATATGTTGCTTTAACAATCTATAATCTGCTGATAGAAGCCAACTCAGAACAGAAATAAATAACGAAATTTAAATTAAATAAAACCAACTGAAATTAAATTAACATTTTCGCGCACAATAATGACGTTATATCGAAATCAAATCAACAGAGAAATTTGTTTCCTAAAACTACCTAAAACTAAGCGTCAGTACTCAGTGATAGCGCATCAAAGTCTCAATAAAAACCTATAAATTAAGAATATGAAAATATAATACACTGCCGGACAATTGCTAAGGACGGATGACAGAAGCAACGATAGCAACCATAAAATGGAAAGCAGGAAAATGTGGAAATTAGCATAAGTGCGGGATACAGTAAGACGTGTTGTGCGTATGCAAATTTTGGATTGCCGAACTTGTTCGTGATGTCATAGCGCTGATAAGAGATATAAAGGATTTGACGCGTATTGACCGTTGTTGTTCAAACGCAAAGTTGAAAGGGAAAGATTCAATTGACGAACTTGCAATTTTCAGTATGTCTTCCCGACTTAACGTAGATGATTTTACGCGTGGCCGTATTATTGGCAAGATCGAAGAAAAGCGAAAAATAACAGATGTTGCCAGGGAGTTCGACGTCAGCCACAGTGTTGTTTCAAGGCTTTGGAAATAATTTCACACAAATGGAGAGTGTAGCAAACGTCACGGGGGAGGTCGTGTTCGCAGTACGAGACTTGCAGAAGATCGGTACAGAGTGCTATCAACAAAAAGACACCGGCGCAGCACAGCTAGTGAGGTAGCAAATCAGTTTATGGCTGCTACTGGCAAGCGGATCTCCCGAAAAACTGTCGCCAGACGTTTGCATGAAGGATGACTATACGCCCGCCGTCCTGTTGTGTGCATCCCTTTGTGCAGACGTCACCGTACCGCCCGTTTGGAATGGTGCCATCAACATCGCAATTGGACTGATAACGACTGGTCTGCTGTCCTCTTCTCAGATGAGATTAAATACAGACTATCGTTTGATTGTCGACGACAACTGATCTGGCGTGATAGTGGTACTGCATATTGTCCAGCAAACATACAGGAAAGGGACCGATATCCGACATGTAGTGTCATGGTATGGGCTGGCATCATGATCAATGGCCGTACGTCCCTCTATGTGCTTCCAACTGGGACTATGACTGGCCAACGATACATTAATGATGTTCTGCTACCTCATGTTCGCATGTTCCGTGGTGCTGTCGGTGATAGATTCATTTTCATAGACGACAACGCAACATGTCATCGAACAGTCGCTGTTCAGGAGTGTCTTGAGAGCGAGGATATTCAACGCCTCGTATGGCCAGCACGTTCTCCAGATCTGAATCCCATTGAAAATGTGTGGGATGCTTTGGGGAGGAGTCTTGCTGGTCGCCAATGCCCTCCAATAAACAAGGACACCCTCATCCGTGCACTGACAGAGGAATGGGATAAATTACCCCAACAGCTGCTTGATAATGTTCTGCAAAGCATGACACGACGTGTGGAATCTTGCATTGCCCTCCATGGTGGCCATATCCCGTATTGACATCTTACGCCGGAACGCCTGTGGACGGTAATTGCATTTTTTACACGTTTACGTATTCTGCACAAAATGGCCTGTTTGTCCCTTGAACACGTTCCAAAGCTTTCTGGATTTCAGAGCACAATAAATTGTCTTTCTTGTAATGTCCTGGCATTCTGACATTATTTTATTTCACTTGGCATCCAACCACACTTCCTTTTTTATGCGCTGTATAGCCGTTTATGATCCGTCCTTAGCAATTGTCCAGCAGTGTACAATGGTAGTATGTTCTATTATTACGACTTTTAGGTACGGAAATGAAGTCGATTAGCAGGTTTTGCAAGAGGGAATTATTGGTTGAAAATTAACAGCTGGTGGTTTCCCCCATTGTGAAAGAAGAAGGAAGAAGAGAGATAAGGGTCCCTATTCTTGGAAGGGAGAAATCTTAGCCTGGTGTGGGGAACGCGATGCGTCGCAACCTAAGTGAGTGTCGGTCATTCGGGTGGCCATTAGAGTGTCAACAAACCAGGAAACTTATGGCGTTTGCTACTCCAAACTTTGGCAGGACAAAGGAGTGTTAGTTAAGTTATGTGTTTTCCGTACTTTTCGGGAAGTGGACCCACCACACATTCCGAATGCAGAGGCATGTATTTCTTACCACTTCACCGCGCCGAATGCTTTCAGGCTGACAAGAGAGTTTAAACAGACCCCTAAGAAGGAATTTGTTAAGGATGTGAACAAGAGAAAAGAGAGCAGTCTGGTTCCGAGCCGTGAAGGGAATGAGTCTCGGACAGGCGGATCGGGATTGATCCAGCTTGGAGTTAACGTCGGAAGAAGTGCTTCTGCCTGCCGCAGATGCCGGCCAACTGTACAAAGAGCGGCCGAGCGGTTGATATTACCGCGAGGAAATAGGAGAGAGAGGAAGATACCTCTTTTCCTGGTGCTAGATGGCACGTAAGAGAAAGCCAGCATCCCGGAGGTGACACGATATGACGGAATTACTGCCCCGAATAATGGAGATGCCGACCGGTGATGTATGCGAGAATCACCTTTGGAGAGACGAACGGATCTTTTTACACGTCAGCGGCTTCGTTCCACCACGACACTGGTGCGCATAAATGCGTCCCTGATTTCATGCAGGTGAATGCCGTGCACGAGAGAAAGTGGGAGATGGGGTTCGACTCCCCTCTCCATTGGTTATAATGCGCGCTCGGAAATGGGCGTGTCATCACACAGGTGCACTTCGAATATAAATACATCAAACATGGATACCCGAGGAAACAGCATATCTGTAAATACGGAACTTATAATGCATGCCAGTTGTGATTAGATTGGATCCGGTCAGCCAATAGACTCTCGTCGGCTGAGAACTGTTTTTAAAGCCGGACTGTATAGGCCAACAAATAATCATTGACTTTAATGATAAATTCACCCTCAGGGCTATCCCGAAAGGGGCGAGTCTATTTGACGCCCCTCATTCACAATCCTCTGTATATAGACGTCTTCATCATTATCATCATATTTTGTTGTTAATTGATTAAATGTCTGTTGTCTCGTGCCAGTCCTGAAGTTGCATGACTAATTAATGACTGTCAGAATTTCTTAGTTTTGATTGGCTAAATTGCAGGCTAAATTCTTTTCACCTGTACATAAGATTTCGGCGATAAAAAGAGCTCACAAGTACTTATTCTAAATTCTAATGTCTACCTCCGGGCCGTCAGCCATTGCCTGACATCCTGACATCTAAATTCTTAAAGCTTATTTTCTTCGATAATCTGGCGTCCCGGGGTGTAGCAACAATATTATGAACATACCATTGCATCCTTCATTTAAAACTTTTATTGGAAAAATTCGAGCTCTGAGTTTTCTGTGTTATGTACTGCTTAATTTTAACCTCCAATCTACAAAATAAAAAAAAGCACACAAAGAAATAAAATAAATAAACTTTGCCACCAATTTGGGGGCCGTGGGTGTGAAACTGTATTCTGGGAACGTAAAACTCCTGACGGATTAAATAAGTTCAGTTTCGAGTTTTGACTTATCGTAACCACCGGTAGATGTCGCCGCATGAGATGATCTAAAAACCTTTCCCAACTGTCTTACATGATTTAGCGTGAAATAATGTCATTGTTAACATTATCATTAAAGTGGTTAGTAATTACTGTATAATAAAATTCCGTAATAACACAGTAAAAATTAATTTGCGATGTTTAGCTTTGTTTCTTTACTTAAACATTTCCGAAAACGGAAACATCTGCTGCAACGGATAGAGTATACGAATACCCAGTAGATACAGGCGACTTTAGATCTTTTGGGGCTCAAGGCGCTAAAACATTCGGGAGACCCAACCCCTTCTTATCGCCTCAGAAATTTTCATCGGTCAGATTATCAAAATATAGATAAATAAAATAAAATAAAATAAAATAAAGTGAAGTCGAGAAATAAGATTTTCCGCTTTTTAAAATTCCATTCTATCATCCTATTATTAGAACGTTTTGCAAGAGACAGGGCTAGTACAATCCCTTTGTCTGCCCGTGCGCATCGAACTTTTTTTTTAGAGGTTTCAAAAATTGTTTTTGCGACGAATGGGAAATCTGAGGATATTAAGTTCGGCACTTTAAATACTGCTAAGGACTGTCCAGTAGAAAATTCAAAAAAATTAAAGTTCTGTTGTGAAGAAACTGTTCAACTTAAAAGGAAAGAATTATTTTTCTGCCTCTCAGATTATGCTTAACTGTTCCTTCTCAAATATTTAAATTTTCCACTTAGTTCTTTAATTTCCTGCTAAAAGCGCTGAAGGCCAAAAAATTGGCTTTCACAGATTTTTCAAAAATTATTACTTTTTTTTTTTTTGATTGGAGGTTTAACGACCACCGTGAGCAACTCAATGGGCTATAAGCAGTCGCCCGTCCCTAATTTAGGGTCACTGGTTCCAGGGAAGGGAGAGATCCAGTGCCGTAAGACAAACACAACATCCATGCCTCACCGGGATTCGAACCCGGACCCCTTTCGGACGAATGATCAGAGGCCATCGCTTAGACCACTGCGCCACCGGGACGGCAAAATTATTTTTGCGAATGATCGGACATAAAAATTTGTTAAAATTTTCCAATTTTAAATTTCACTACTTGTTCATAAAGTTCCCACTAGGAGTTCTCAAGGTTGAAATTTCGTAAATTTTAGCTTTGCGCTAGGAAGAGACTATTTCAGTTACAGCAAAAGTTCTTTTTGAGTTTGATACGTTAGGCGCAACTGATTACTTTAACACCTTTGTGGGTATGCGATGGATGAATCACCCCTGAACGATTATTGACGAGGCAGATACACATATATGAACATGGATTTATTACCTTCACATTCACGTATTACAACAGCACACGAGATCCCACACCGAGCTCCTTCGATGACATGACACATGAGGCTAGTGTTGCCAGCCAGCTCGAATGGGAGAGTAATTCTGCGCCTGCATTGTGGCGCACTCTCACGACACTCAGAGGAGACCTAGTGCAATACGCCACACCTTTTCAGTTGCAAGTTTCTTGGACAAATTTAACGCTAAGGGCGCTGAAAGTGAAATTTTGTACATCTCGTCTAAATTGTCATAAAATTTCATAAAATTGGAATGCATTTCAATTATAAAATATACTCTTTCCATTGCTTCAGGTTTGAAAAATCATTTTGTTGTTTACATTTTGAGCAAATTAGTAGGAAACGAGCATGGCATCAAACAAAAATAAAAACATTGGTAACCGGAAAAGTACTCCACATTAGAAAATACGGGTAAAATGCAATTTATGCACAGTGCTTCACTTGAAAAAGGTGGTTGACTTTTCGTGGAGTTTTGGCATAGAAGAATGCCATGAACCAAGAAAGGTGGGCCGCCCCGGTGGCGCAGTGGTCTAAGGCGTTGGCCTCTGATCATTCGTCCGTAAGGGGTCCGGGTTCGAATCCCGGTCAGGCATGGATGTTGTGTTTGTGTTACGGCACTGGCTCTCTCCCTTCCCTGGAACCAGTGACCCTAAATTAGGGACGGGCGACTGCTTATAGCCCATTGAGTTGCTCACGGTGGTCGTTAAACCTCCAAACAAAACAAAACAAAAACAAGAAAGGTGGACAGTCGGAATTTCATCAGTTACTGCAGGAAAGCGAGAATGTGAAAAGTTTCTTGAAAACATTTTTCTTATTATTTTTATTGGAAAATTAAGAAGGTCTGCATTTTTTAGCATGTCTTTTGTAAAAAAAGATCGTGCTTCTGTTATCGGTTTGCCCGTCCGTCTGTACCCACGATATCTCTGCAACTATTAATCCGATTTGAAAAATTCTTTTTGCATTGGAAAGCTTGAAATATGCAAATGATGATCCTTCATTTCGTTTTTTTACGATGTAAAATTTTGCCGGTAGAGGGCGTAAATGCAGATGATGTCGAATTCAAAAATACGTTTTATTCCACATATTTGCTTCTAAACATCCGATTGAAAAAAAAATTATCTTTCGATTCCATTTATATCGAAGAGTATTTTACATGTAGTTACTTTTTCAAATTACGCATAGATTTTCCGCTAAGGGGCGTAAAAGTAAATTACTTTTTCCTCGATAACTCTTCTTCTAAAACTCCGATTTGAAATTTTTTTCTTCAGCGGATACATCTCCTGATGGAAAATCTTTTTTATATAATTTCAAAATTTTGGTAAAGAATACTTTGGCCACCAGGGGGCATAAGTGTTAATTTTTGCTTCTGATGTATTTGCCTTAAAATCGGAGCTTCTAAAATATCGATTGAAAAAATTCTTTCGTGGACTGATGCCACTTACATCGATGAACCTTTTCGGAATATTTTCTTCTTAAAATATTCCACAGTTTCTCCGCCAGGGGGTGTAGATGTATATCTTATTTTTGTCAATATCTCTACTTCTAGGAGTCCGATTTGAAAAATTCCTTCTTTGTTGGATAGTGTTTTCCGTGTGACATGTTTTTCATATAATTTCAAAATTTTCAAGTAATTCATAGAATTCCCGCTAGGGGGCATAGCGGTAAATAGCGTTTCCCCCTATATCTCTGGTTCTAAATCTCCGATTTGAAAAATTCTTTCTGCGCCGGATACAGCTCCTGATGGGAAATCGTTTGCACATATTTTCTAATTTTTGTAAGAAATGGTTTGGCCACCAGGTGGCGTAAGTCTTAATTTCCGTTTCTGTTGTATTTGCAGCAAAATATGAGTTTCTAAAATCTCGATTGAAAAAAAAGTCGTTTGCTGACCGATACTACTCCTCATGTCGACAAACCTCTTAAGAAAATTTTCTTCTTGAAAAAAATTCATGGTTTCTACGCCAGGGGGCGTGGATGTATGTCATATTTTTTTCAATATCTCTACTTCTAAGAGTACGATTTGAAAAATTCGTTCTTTGTTGGATAGTGTTTCCGATGCGAAATGTTTTTTCTATAAATTTAAAATTTTCAAGTAAATCATAGACTTTCCGTAAGGGGGCACAACAGTAAATTGCGTTTTCTGCGTTATTTCTGCTCCTAAAGATCTGATTTGAAACATTCTTCCTGTATCGCATACAGGACCTGATGGAAAATATTTTTCACATAATTTCTGTTTTGGTAAAGAATGGTTTGGCCACCAGGGGTCATAAGTGTTAGTTTCTGCTTCTGAAGTATTTGTTGCAAAATCAGTGCTCCTGAAAACTCGACAAATTTGTTTTTCTTCGACCGATACCGCTTATATGGATACACCTTTTGAGAATACTTTCTTCCTAAAAAAAATGCATGGTTTTCCCACCAGGGTACGTAAAGGCACATCTTATTTTTGTCGATATCTCTGTTTCTAAGAGTTTTTTTTTTTTTTTTTTTTTTTTTTAAATTTAACGACCACCGTGAGCAACTCAATGGGCTATAAGCAGTCGCCCGTCCCTAATTTAGAGTCACTGGTTCCAGGGAAGGGAGAGAGCCAGTGCCGTAAGACAAACACAACATCCATGCCTCACCGGGATTCGAACCCGGACCCCTTCCGACGAATGATCAGAGGCCAACGCCTTAGACCACTGCGCCACCGGGGCGGCTTCTAAGAGTTCGTAAGCTCACGATTCCGTTTACAGCAATATCTGAGGGATTAAAGAACCGATTGAAAATCTTTCTTTCGTCAGATCTATTGTTTTCCATACCGATTCCATTGACTTTTTTTTTATTGGAGGTTTAACGACCACCGTGAGCAACTCAAATGGGCTATAAGCAGTCGCCCGTCCCTAATTTAGGGTCACTGGTTCCAGGGAAGGGAGAGAGCCAGTACCGTAAGACAAACACAACATCCATGCCTCACCGGGATTTGAACCCGGACCCCGTTCGGACGAATGACCATTGACTTTGAATAGCTTTGATAAATTTAATTTGCGTCAGAACGGATTCAAAAGACGTGCTTATTACACCCGAAAATTCGGTGTCATCTTTCTCGTTTGTTTCGGTTTGTGAAAACCAAAACAATTCTGTCAACCCAATTATACGTTTTCGGGGCCCAGTGGCGGCGGAACCGCCCGGGCTGCTAGGACCCGGGCCCGGTCAATAATTTCAGCCAAGATTCTTATAATTATTATTTGGCATGTGTGTGGTTGTTGTGATGTGCCTTAGAAAGTTCATCTAGGTAAGTAGTCTGGTGGTCCTAATCCCCAACAAAGCTCCTTAGGCATTGTTTTTCTTCTGTTTGTTCCGGGAAGCGGGGAGGGAGCGGGCGCCCCACGATTCGAAATTTCGGGCCCGGTCAACAAACTTTACTTTCCGCCGCCCCTGTCGGGGCCCCTTAGGCTCTGGGGCCCTAGGCGCGCGCCCAATGCGCCTAATTGGAAATCTGCCACTGCCAGTAGATTAAAGTCTTTCAGCAATTTTCCGTGCTCTTCCTCCAATTCTAAATAACCAGAAATGAAGGCATCTTTATCCCTATTGTATTCCCTCAAAAATTTCTGGAAAACACCATTTAAAGAAACCTCCATAACCTTTAGAAAAAGTTCGAAATTGCTAATGTGAGTCCCATTCCACGTTACACCATCTGATGAAGACCTTATCGAACGATGTATATCGTTTTTCGATATCCTTAATCGCACAGGCACAAATGATTAAATCTGTGACGTCAGCATGGTATCCAAACCTTGTGAACTTAGCATCTCCCATTGGCTGTTGGCTTGTTCCCACAAATCTCAGCCAAGCACTAAAGCTTCTGTCCGGCGCCATTTGCAAATCTGTATTGCTTTATTGAATAGAGTGCCAAAGTGTGTGTAAAGAAATACACATAAACTATTCCTTAGAGTTTTTCGGGAATGATAGAAATCACACGGTTTTATATTTACATAAAATCACTGTATAACATATGTCACAAGGAATTTTCATCGTAATTTTTTTCTTTTTAAAATACGAAATTTATACTGTAGTTCTAGGGTTCTTAAAACGACCTAAGAGCATAAAAATATCCTGTAGAGTTTAGGACATTTGGGCACTGGACTTTTGGGCACCCGGACTTTTGGGCACCCGGACATTTGGGCACAAATCTTGAGGGGCCGTACAAAAATTGCCGTTTTTTTTTTCGCTGCGAGGGGAATTGAATGGAGAAAACGTTTTCAGTAAGACAAACGACAATTATAATTGAATTTAAAAAAAATATTACAATGACAATACGTTTTTTTGGGTGTAAATATGACAAGCATAATATCCGAAAACTTGACAATTTCGTCGTCCTGGATCGGGATTACATAGCTCATAATCATGAATATGGATTACATCATATTCATGATTACATAGCACCAAGGGTGCCCATGAGGGGAGAGCCCCCCGTTAATATAGCCAAATTTTTGATAAATTTAAAACACTAAAATAGACGAAACCTTTTTTTCAATGTTTGACAGCCTTGAAGGAGGTAAGGATTTTTCTTAGCCCCCCCCCAGCACACATAAAATGTCCGTAATTTCGTGTTTTCTTATTTACGATATTTTTCTATAAACTATAACTAAACAAATTCTCTGCGAGTATGAGCAAACCCACGAAACTTGTCGGGGGGGGGCTTAAAACCTAAAATATGAAAATAAAGAATTTCTGGTCCGATCGGGAGATTTTCAGCCATTACAAGTTACAAGTCATCGAATTGTCTGAGGTCATCTGCTGCCTCAGGATACTAGTGTGTGTGTCGGAAGGGGGATACCAAAAGCGTAAAATATCAAGAATTTCTCATTTCTCTTCCGATCGGGAGATTTTCAGCATTTACAAGCTGAAACTCGACAAATTTTCTCAGCGCATGTGCACTCTCTGGAACCCTGTCAGCGATGGGGGGTGGTGGTGGTGGTGGTGGGGGGTAATACCAAAAGTGTGGAATATGAAAAATTCCTCGTCCGATCGGGAGATTTTTGGCATTTAGCAGCTACAACTCGACACATTATCTGAAGGCATATGCCTACTCAGAAAACCTGTCGGGTGGTGTGTGTGTGTGTGTGTGGGGGGGGGGGTTGTAGCTTGTAAATACTGAAAATCTTTGGATCGGACGAGAAATACTTAATATTTTACAGTATTGGTACCCCCCCCCCCGACAGGTTTCCAGAGTAGGCACATACGCTCAGATAATGTGTCAAGTTGTAGCTTGTAAATGCTGAAAATCTCCGAATCGGACGAGAAATTCTTCAATTTTTTTTCACTTTTAGTATCACCCCCCCCCTGACA
Organism: Macrothele yani; assembly: GCA_039090855.1. NCBI lineage: Eukaryota > Metazoa > Arthropoda > Arachnida > Araneae > Macrothelidae > Macrothele > Macrothele yani. The sequence goes on along the minus strand of CM077011.1, from coordinate 9,402,521 downwards.
GGTTTGCACAGTAGGTTCATGCCCTGAGATAATGTCTCCAGTTGCAGTTTGTAAATGCTAAATATCTCCCGATCAGACGAGAAATTCTTTATATTTCACAATTATCATATCCCCCCCGACAGGTTTGCTGAGTAGGCAAGTGCCCTCAAATAGTCTGTTGAGTTGTAGCTTGTAAATGCTGAAAATCTCCTGATTGGACGATACATTTTTCAAATTTTAGTTTTTGTATTACCCCCCCCCCTGGTTTGCTGAGCAGGCACGTGCCCGTAAATATTTAGTGCCTAAGTAACTTACGGCGAACATTTTCTCGGCCAAACTCTTACTATTGGGCCAAGAAACGGCAATTGTTATACGGCCCCTTAAACATTTGTGCCCAAATGTCCGCACCGTCTTTCAGACATAAAATCGTAAATATGTCTCAATTTCTTAATGATTATGAGATATAAGTGAAAACATTTTTGTGCACACCACTTGCTCAAGTAGGGAGAAATATAGGAACACTATAATTTTTTATGCAGCGCAAGTTCATTGCTTTAAAAGGGAATGTGCCCAAATGTCCGGGTGCCCAAATGTCCAGTGCCCAAAAGTCCGGTGCCCAAATGTCCAAACCCCATCCTGTAGCCTGAAAATTTAGTTAAAATCAAGTTTTTTTAATACCATTAGCATAGCGATATCTCAAAAAAGTATAAGACGGCAACTGTACTTGGAAATAAACGTAGTACGTTTATTTTGCCATCTTACGTCGTTTTGTTGTGTAAATAATTATTTCCGATAGCGGAATTGATATTTAATGGGGTTTTTTAAAGTCAGACGCCATGGTTTTTTACAAATTTAAAACGCATTAAAAACTTAGTGCTTTTATTTTTACCTTTTACGTCATTTTGTTATGTAAATAAGTATTTTCGATAGCGGAATTAACATTTAACTTTTTTCTATTTCATAAATTCACTAAAAATGTATCTTGTATGCTGAGCTGGAAAGCTCACCTCAGGGTTGTTTACACATCATAGCCATGGTCATGTAAATAGGTGCACCCAGGGGCGTATTTATAGTGCGGATAAAAGTCCTTGGCCCCCTCCCCCGAAAGTGTTTACTTTTTTTTAAATGTGCCCTTACATTGAAAAAAAAACTGCTTAATTTAATGGAAATTCATTAACATACGTTAGAAAAAAATGCCTTATTTTTTTCCCATTCTCATTCTTTTACTTTGCCCTGGTGAATTAAAAAAATTTCCATTTTAATGGCCCCCCTCAAAAAATCTGTATATGCCCATGGTTGCATTTTCTAATGAAGGGTGCAGAGCACAGATGGGATGAAAGTAGCCAAAGGGCAGGAAGTTATCACATAAATTTACAGAACAAAAATGCAGGAAATGTGCGTTTTTTCACAAAACATGTTATCATGAGAGACAAAATTAATCAAAAAAGCAATTATAAAAGTTTTGCATGCTTTTGTGCTTATATAAAATTTGCACTCCCCTTCCCCTAACTATCACCAACGATATTTGAAGATTGTGGTTATCGTTTGAAATTAAGCAAAATGCATGTTAGCTTTCCTGCTAAGCACAATCAACATCTTTTTAAAGAAGATATATGAATAAAAACACATTTGAAATGGAATTTGAAGAAGAAATATTTTGTTACATGAGAGACCAGTAACCACAGGCAATTGGGTAAAAAATTCTCATTGATTTGATTATTCCACACATGTAATGTTTTTTTCACTTTTTGAAATGTTTATTTAAGTAAAAAAGCGGAGTAAAATTCCAAAACGAATGAACTAGGTTACTTCTATCTGAAACTTACCCCCTTAACCTGTAATCATAGCATATTATTGCAATTTCTAATGTAGAATGTTCTGCAAAGTTATAATGTTGTTGAGAAGTAAATGGCTAGAGCTTTTTAATGCAATTTTGAAGAAGTTTGCAAACATACATGAAAATATATTATTCAAAACTTAGTATATATATATATATATATATATATATAATTCTTTCTTTTATGTATAAAATAGAAACGAAACTGAAAATACAATAGACCTTGTTAACAGGTTTGGGACTAAATTTAGAGATCCTGTGTTGTCTATTTTGCCATTATGTCTATTTCTCTCTCGGCATAAACTATGAATGTTTATTTTCTTGTGAACACTATTCTGAAACAGAATAGTGTTAACAAAATTCTGTTGTCCAGAAAAGTTTTAATGTGCAGTGCCCTTCTTCACTTGATTTATCTAGTGTTTCTTTACAGCGTACAAAGTTACATTTTCAAAATTCTTTTCCCACTTAAATTTAATAAGTGTGCAATATAAATTTGCATTTGTACTCATAAATATGGATTCTTGGTTTGGTAAAAATCAAATACATTGTGCCAAATGTTTGTTGACACTAGCTATAGGAAGAGGGCTTCTAAGACTACTATTAAAGCCTATATTAATTCTTTGAATAAAGCTCATGTTGAGAAATGGCTTCCTAGTTTCTTAATTCAATTACTAATCTAAAACAACTTATGGGAATTTTACTAGGAATTTTTTTCATTTAAATTGCAACCTTTCAGAGAAAATTCTTCTCCTTCTTCAGGCTGTCTTGTTGGACTCCACCAACGAGTATTTAAAACGTAAAAGGTTAACCGTAACGGCGATAGTGACAGGAATCAGTGACAACAAGAAGACAGCCTGAAGAAGGAGAAGAGTTTACTCCGAAAATTTGCAATTTAAATGAAAAAAATTCCTAGTAAAATTCCCATAAGTTGTTTTAGATTAGTAATAGCCTATAATATTATATTAGCTGAAACAATGTTCTGATTATATGAATACCTTGCATTGTGCCCATTGGTTTTACATTTGATCATCAAGTTTGCAAAAATTGTATATGATTTTATACCTGCTACAACTGATTCGGCATCAATATAAGGAAAATTCTCATATAAAAAGATTACTTCTTCCTCCGAAACTGCTTGAAAACAGTCAAAATTTCAAAATAAGAAGCTCTGTTCATTAAATGTCATGAAATCTATTCAGTCAAGAAATCTATTCATTAAATGTCATGAATAAAATCTATTCAGTCATGAAATGTTCACGAAATGTCATGAAATCTATTCAGTAGGGAAAATGTGCCTATCAAGTAGTAAAACGCATAGGGAAGTTGTCCCTGTGTTGTCTTTCCTGTAACCACTGGCCCTAAATTAGGGACATGTGTCTGCTTATGGTGAATCAAGCTTCTACACATTTAGAAACAACTTTATATGCTCGTGGAGGTCACAAAACCTCACACACACACACACACACACGTGCACACACACACACACACACACACACAATACTTCAAGCATTTTGTTCGAGTTCTCAGTCCATTTCTTTGGATTTCTCATCTCCATTAAAAAAGTATACACCATAAATATGTGAAGTATTCTTCGTCAAGTCTAAAACACTTGAGGAGCTGTCTTCGATGTCATATCATTTTTTTTACACTCGTTGGTGCAGTCCATCCTTGAAATTAAGGAAGATGGCTGATTATAATTTTTTTTTTTTTACAGTTTTAAGCTGAAATGGGATATATCATTTAATGCTTTACTTATTAACACCAAAACAATAGAAAAGAAGTAAAATAAGTACTGATTTCTCACCTCTAATTATATTCAACATGCTGTAGATGAGGGATTTTCTCTTTACATGCATACATATCCCTAAGCTGTTCTCTGAGATCAGAGGTTAGCTTCTCTAAGAGAGCTTATCTGCTGGATTAAAGTTCAAAACTGATGGAACTAGATTTTATTTACTCTTGATGTATCAAACATCTGCATTTACAGTGATCTCAGTACACAACTTGAACTTCACTGACATCCATCACGCACAAGGCCTTTTGTATTTCACATTCATTTTCTTTTTCTCACGCAAGCATTTCTGAATCTGGTCCTCCCACGATTTCCTTGATCTTCTATATTTTCTTCCTGGGACTTGTGCAGAATAAATTATCTTAGTAAGCATCTCACCACTGATTCTTTCAACATGGCCAAACCACCTAAGAATATTTGTCCCCACCTTACAAACAACAGTTGGCTTCACACTACTCATCTGCAACACATTTTCATTCCTCACATGATCAGAATATATCTTACCTCCTAACCACTATAAGTAACATATCTCTCCAGCCCACAAATGACTTCTATGTTTCTTCTGCAGTACTCCTATTCCATCTTCATTGCTATACATCAGAGTAGGAACAATTACTGTACTTTTCCATACACAACCATTTGGGACTTTTTTGAGAACCTGTCATTCATAATTCATTCAAAACCTTCTTTAAGCAGCTGTGACTTTCAAAGATGAATTCACAAACCTATTAATTACACCACTTAATTTGTTTTTTCTGTCAAACATGCTTCCTAAATATGGAAATTCATTTACTTGGCCTACCTCTGTACCGTTTAGACTGATCTGTTTGATTTAATACTAACAATTTATCTCTCAAAAACATAACTTTGGGTTTTCCCTTACATATACTAAGTTTGAAATTCATACAAACTTCATACATGTGGGACAACATACACTGCAGCTCACTTTTGCTCTCTGCCAACAGGATTGTGTCATCAGCATGAACAAACATATAATTGAGAAACTACTCTCCACGGAGAGCATTTATGTAGTTCAATGGTGACTCAATCATACAGTATATGTCTCTTAAGACAAAAATATTCTTTACCTTAAAAAATTGTTTTGGTAATAAGTAATAACTAATTATAACACATAAGCTTGGCAGTGAATGTGGAGTTATCCTACCAGTTCTCTGAGATAATTTCTTAAAAACATCAACTGAAAAAATTATTTGAAGAACTGCTTTCTCCTGCTAAAAGGAAACATTTTTATTTGTCATTTATTATCTCATTTTATAGCTTAAAACTACCTTTATACAAGATTGCCGCTATCAAGCTTTATTTTTAGTGGTATGAAAACATACAAGTAAAATATTGTTTCAGACTCTAAAATCAAAAAATATGTATGTATATATGTATATATACCAGGAAGTTTTGATGCAAAAATAAATAAATAAATCATACAACAGAAGTGTGTTTGCAATCTGCAGAAATGCTGAGTATACTTTCCAAACCCAAAATGTGGTTTTCCTGTTTCGTGTGTGGGCATTGCTCGACCAGCATGGATATGGTTTCTGCGAAGAACTTTCCAAAAATCCCAGTTGCAAAGGAAAATGTTTCCATGAGTTTCTCATCAATGTGAGATTATGAGAAATATGTATTTCCAACATTTCAAGGAAAGGTAAGTTGAAGCTTCAGTATGGCATAAATGATAAAACAAAAGTACTTATTAATCCCAGCAGACTGGTATCTTAACCATCAATTAATATGGGAATAACTGAATTATAGAAAGAATAACTTTTTATTGGCATGCAAATGTCAAAGTTAACACTATGTCAGCTTGCAAGGAAAGTTTATAAGAAAAAATCTTTAAAAAATATTTTTGTTACTGTAATTTTTAGAGCATTTTGTATACATTTATATTTTCCAGAAAGTGTGAACGACGGTTTGCTATTTTTTATATCGTTTAAGACGGAACACACTGATAATGGAGTACATAGATATAATTACTTCCATGGTATAAGCAAAAATATTTCCCATGGCATAAGCAAAAATATTTCCCATAGCATAAGCAAAAATATTTCAAGTGCTTATATATGTTTACAAGTGACATTTATATTAAAAACAGTAATTAGAGTACAAATAATTTGTGATGGCCTTTTCGTAGAAAGCAATATTATTATTTTTCCAGAAAGATGCAATGCAAATAAAAAGTTACTTTTATTAAACTCTCTACGGAGATCTTTCAAAGTTTGCTGAATACTATTTACTTTAATGGTAGTTGAGAAAACTATATTTGTATAAAACATTTTTACAACTACTTTGAAAATCTGTACTGATAAATTTATAAGCTCTTAATTAAATTCCTTGTTAGACTTCTACATATGGTTTCTTCCCCGCTATGTGCTGGGGAGGCTGATGTTCCACATATATATCTGCACTGCACCGTTCTTCTGCCGCTACTACCCCTTGGTTTCACGCTTGCTCAATGCTCATGTCCTACCGACCTCACCTTTAGTGCGTATCGCACGCTGCTCCAATGTCCTTCTCCACCAGTTCAACTTCCGGCAGTCTGCTCTTATATTTTTGTGCTCGTCAAGCACGTAATATACGTGTATCATCAACAGCTTCGTACAGATGCAGATCCCACCACAGTCCATCAAGCTGCAGCCGCATTACTTTGCATATTTTTTTATTATCTCCTCTCACGTCTTCGATTGGAGTACAGCACTGCCATTGCTCGCAACAGTGAATCTACATTCTACTCCACATGGTCCCCAGCAGTCCCATGGTTTGCTGGTACGCCAGCCATGCTTCACCTTACAGTTTGTACTACTTGTACTACTGCCACTGCTAACTCTTAACTCCGTGCGACCTGCACCAAGTCACCTGTGCTATTCCGACATGCTTATGTATTCGGTCCACAGGACTTTTGACTGTTTTTAACTATTTCATCTCATGAATGTGTATATATTTGTAAATAGGATACAGCATTGGACTACCCTCATCTGTACATAACCATTTTGCTTGTGTCATTGACATCATGTCCGTTTCTGTGCTCTTACCTTTGTTAAAGATGTTCTGAAACCTTTGTTTCTCTGGGGAAATATGCTGATTGTACACAGTATCTGATTTCTGCAAAATTTTGTGTAGAATCTGTGAAATTTGAAATGCTGACAGAATGGAATACACAACAAAGTAACAATTTGTTGCTGAGGTGTAATAAGACATCTTTTGTATTGCACCCTATAGACCATGAAGACCTCCCTGAAAATTCGGTTAAACAGGATGAGGTATTGCTGATAAATTTAATGTGCATGTGCAGTGGCGGATTGGCCCACTGGGACACCGGGGCATTTTCTGGTGGACCGCTCGAGAAATGGTCCACTCTCTAGTATTCCATTTGTCCGTATTTTTTAGAACCAACGGATAATTATTTCGGTACGTATGAACAATAATTCTTAACTTCATATAAGCATTATGTCTATGCGAAAAACTATTTTCTTAAAAGAAATAAGAAGCTAACTACTATTAGACATAGGTCATTGAACGTGGAGCCCAGGATCATTGGTAGGCCCTACCTTCTTGTAATCTTGAAGGAGACACTAGTACCCATTATGACGACCCATCATCTCCACCCCTTTATCCACAGACTGACACAGAGCACTTTCTGACAGAGATATTCCTATATGCACTGTTAAAAATTTCAGTTCAACGTTTCACCATAGCATGGTCGAAGTGAATGAGTTTCGCCAAAAATTGTTTATTTCAAAATTAAGGAAGCAAACACTTTTGGTGAAATCATATTTGCTAGCGATTCAGTCATTTAGGTACAAAATTTGGTTCAACCAATGGGTCCAACCTCTCAACCAATAGCATGGCTGGAACTCATACGTAATGGCGGAGTTTGAGAGCAGTTCTTCCTTCAACGGTCGTCATTAATTCAAATAAAGAATTTACCTTATTATAGAACACGCACATGTAGGAAAGCATGTGTGCATCATAGACAGAAAATATGTGAGTAGATACTTTTTAAAATTAAGTTTAATTACAGTTTGATAAAAATAACGACATCGGTTACACACATTAGATATTAGGTTACGAAACTGTGTACATGTATTGCAATGTTTCACTCTTAGAAATAAACATGGCTGAAGCAGCACTTGGATTTGATATAAAGCCAAGTTTTAATCGTTACGTTGTGAACAGCGACATAAATTCTTGAAACATCTCTTTAAGAGTAGAGATTATATGTGAAAGGGGAAGATTAATATGTTGATTCTCAAATTCGTAGCTATTTATATCTTTGGGCATAAAGGCTAAGCACTTCAGAAATCACTTAGGAATTGTTAATAATCAGGGCTTAAAAAATAAGTAAAGCTAGTTGTGTGTGTGTGTGTGCCCAGGAAAATTTATCTTTTAAGATATGCATTTTCGTTTTAAGGGTCTGTGCTCACAGGGCCGGGTGGAGCTCTTGCGGGGCCCTGGGCAAAATTTTATTGCGGGCACTAAAAAATAAATCTCATATTTTAATAAAGTCATTTCTGAAAATTATCGTTTGTGAAGAAGACACACAAACACTACCGTAAAGACAAAATGATTATCTCAAAGAAGTATTTGCTTTAACTTAAGATTGCACTTCGCTTTCTATCTGTTCCTCAGCTGAGCTGTTGGTATCTGCACTCTTGGAAGACATTGGACTATTGATATCTTCAGCCGACTCATCACTAGCATAGCTGTAATCAGTCTCATCCCTCAGTGCACTGTTGTCACTATTGTTCCCTATTTCTTCCTGCTTGTATTCATGTAGGCATTTCCTTTTATTACTGTTTGTCACCACCATCAGTACCCTACCTGTATACCGAATCCTTGTACGCCACACTAACTTGACCTCGGGCCTGCTTTTCTACACTCTGACACTACAATCAGTCTGGAAGTCCTGCTATGATGTCACTGGAACCTCACACCAGTACTACACCTTCGCACAAACTATTGCTTTCGCCTTGGTGACCTCAAGCCCCGACTGCTCCACGGCATGACGGTTCCACACGCCATACCCGCTCTGCTTTGCCTACCGCATGCCGCGCTAACACGTCAAAACCACTTAACTGGTTAAAAATGCTTCATCCACCTTCTGACACTGCTATGTTCATGCAAGAGTCTCCATATAAATGTTGAAGCCATGTGCAAATGCCACGGTATGATTTTTTTCTCATAAGAAGTTCTAACTTTATGTTGACTGAAATGACATGTCTTCTTTAGCCATTGCATTGCACTGAAATATGAGGGTGTGGTTCAAACAGGTGAACTGCTTGTAGTATAGTTGCATGGAAAATAGCTATGGTTCTATAGTGCCTATACATATCTTTATTGCCAAGTATTTCTTCATCATCAGAGCAGGCTTGTGATTTTTAATATGTTCCTTGTAATACAAGGAAAGCATGATCGCAACAAATGAAATGAAAAGGCGATCTAAAGATACAGTTAAGTTTTACTTTCATCGTAGGACACAAACATGTGAGATACACAAAGAGATGAAAAATTTGTACGTTAAAAAATCAGAACCCAAATTTTGGTCAGTAAAAGAATAGCTACTAAAGCTACGATATAATTTTTAATAACAATTAATGCACTATAATGTGCAAAACTGTTATAGCTAATTCAGACAGATGCAGCCTACAGTATAAACTTTAATTTAAAGATAAAAAGCCCAGGTCACTGAAAAAACTATGAATTCACATGGCACAGATGTCCCACAGATAAGGAGACCATTATGAAGATTGAACCTGAGTGGAAGAGAAAAATGAATTATGTCAAATGGAAATCAATATATTAAAGAAAAAAAAACAGAGACAAGGGAACTGCTAAAGCTACAAACAAAGTAGTAATGTTACTATGTTCAAATGGACATTTAAGGTAAAGTATCACACCAATGACAGAGTTGAACAGTAAAAAGCATGGTTTGTTGAGAAAGAAGAACAAAACAAAAATCTTTCTACGAAATACTGGAGATCAAGACTAAAGTCTTGTACCTATACTTAAATAGGCTATAATATGCATTCTTCTCAATGTTGCTGTATATGAGAAATATACATCACTTAGAAATTATGACTCCCCTTCAAAATGGAGGAAGATAGCTTCGAAAGAGAAACACAAGGACATGAAATCTTTGAAGATGAAGTCAGAAATGAATTTATGGCTTAAAACAATCTGCAAGAGTTTCAAATATGAAAATTGCATACTTTTTGTGTAGCAGTTGACTTCAGCAACAATCACAATTTTGTGTCTATGAAGGAACAACAATGTACATTGTGATATAGACAGTCGAGTCACATTATTGAGACACCTCCTACTTTTAACAACAACAGCGTATAGCCAGTGAAAGAAGGGATGTGTCATGAGCTGGCTTGGAAGGTATATGAAGTGTGCTGTAGGCAATCTGAAAACATATCACTCATTCCTGTCATGGATAAAAGGAGCGACTTATCAGATTTGCAAAAAAGGGATGATTATCGGCTTTCGGCCCAAGGGTGGCAATATTTCTAAAACCACGCAATTTGTGAACTGTTAGCATACTGCTGTAGTTAAAGTGTATCGTGATTGGAGAAATGGAACCATTGCGAATAAGCGACGTAGAAACTATGGAGTACCATGTGCCACTGATGTGAGAGGTGAACGTCAGCTTCGAAGGTGCGTGAGGGTCGATCGCCATGCTACAGTGGAGCGACTCACTGGCTGAATGAACCAGGGGACTACCGGAAGTTTGTCTACAATGACAGCTCAGCAAACCCTGCTGAGTATGGGGCTCTGATGCAGATGGATGGTCACTGCACCTATGCTAACATGTTATAATTGATGGTCACTGCACCTATGCTAACATGTTATAATTGATGGTCACTGCACCTATGCTAACATGGTGCATTGGCAGAAAATGCTTACATCTGCATGGCAGTATCAGAATTGGACCTCCGCTGATTGGCAAAGGATTGCCTTCTCCAATGAGTCATGTTTTCAGCTTCATCAAACGAATGGACGTTGGGGTATAAGGCAAGAAACATCGGAGAACAAACACTCTTCAACCATTGCTGGCAGTAGCTGGTGGGGGCAGCATTATGGTCTGGGGAATGTTTTCGTGGCATTCTCTGGGTCCACTCATACCTGTGGAAGGCACTATGGACCGATTTCATTACGAATCCATCCTTGCTGACCACGAATATCCACACATACTGATTGTCTTTCCTGGTGCGGTTGGGATCTTCCAGCACGACAATGCGACGTGTCAAACAGCTAGAAATGTCCAAGAGTGGTTGGAAGTACACGATAAAGACTTCAAAGTACTTCCCTGGCCCCCCTAATTCCCCAGACTTCAACCCAATTGAGCATCTGCGGGACCACCTCAATTGTGTTGTTTGCTTTATGGGTCCTCCACCACACACCCTCCACCAGCTGTCAGATGCACTGCAGTCAGCAAACATGGCTCCACATACCTGTGAACACCTTTCAGCACCATATTGAGTCACTTCCAGCCCATCTAGCTGATGTCCGCACTACACACAGTGGTTACTCTGGATATTAGCTGGTGGTCACAATAATGCGACTCGACCGTGTATCTTCATGATTGTTGCATAAAACCAGCATTGCCAACTGTACTATAATTATAGCACATGTACTACAATTCAGCTCATTGTACTATGAAAAATAGCAAGTCTATTATGTCACATAAATAATGTGTAATGTACTATATGTAGTTATCTGTACAGTTGAAAACTTTAGGTTCATTTTAATATGTATTTTTTTCTAATTTGTTAGTAAAGTTAAATAAAAGCTGTTGTCTCTTGTGAAAATTGTGCCCTTAGTACAGGTTATGACTGGAGCACAACTTTGCAGTGTAACTAAAATGGAATGCAATTGCAAGAGACCAAATGCAGAATGCCTAATTGATGAATAGATCTTCCCAGTATCAACAAGTAAAAAAAAATTACAATGCCACTTCCTTTTAAAAATTTGAAATAGAAAAACTCAGCATTTTAAATTTAGATAATTAGTTATGAAATCAGTTATAAATGCACTTAAAACTTAGTTAACACTAACTCAAAAAAAAAAAAAAAAAAAAAAAAAAAAAAACAAACTTGGACAACCTATTTTTTTATTTTTTAAATCATAAAAATGCATTAAAAAAGAGCCAATTTTTATAAAAGTACTACAGTTTTTGAAAAATGGCATTATACTTGCAATGTTACAAGTTGGTAGCACTGCATGTAACCAGTGAAAATAACATAGGAAAAGTGACGAAACTTGAGGAACCCAATTTTGAAGTTCAGGACTCAAACAACTTTATCTTGATTGATACAGAAAAAAGTGCAGAGCATGATGGATGCTGCAACAAAGACCAAAAATCAAAGATATATACAGACAAATAGAGTTGTGCATATATGCTCCATTTTAATTTTGTTCTCCCCTCAAAAGTAAATTTATGAATGTGCTGCTGTAGGTGTACAATGGAAGCCTAACACCTATCAGTTGATAAAACAGTACAGTTGTGGTTTGATCATATTAGACATTTACATCTGGATTTGATTTATTCATTAACCCTTTACCAGGCAGTGGGAAGTATATTTCCCACCTACGTTATGATTATTAAATGCCCATGGTAAGTCCTTTTACCACCTGGATTTGATTTATTCATTAACCCTTTACCAGGCAGTGGGAAGTATATTTCCCACCTACGTTATGATAATTAAATGCCCATGGTAAGTCCTTTTACCACCTGGATTTGATTTATTCATTAACCCTTTACCAGGCAGTGGGAAGTATATTTCCCACCTACGTTATGATTATTAAATGCCCATGGTAAGTCCTTTTACCACCTGGATTTGATTTATTCATTAACCCTTTACCAGGCAGTGGGAAGTATATTTCCCACCTATGTTATGATTATTAAATGCCCATGGTAAGTCATTTTACCACCTCTTATTAGGCAACTTCTATTTTACCACCTCTTATTAGGCAACTTCATCAGTAGGTAACTTCTATGAATCACGAAAAACAATAGAAAAGCCCTGTAGATAGATAGATGGCAGTCATTGTAAGAGGAGGGAAAAGGAGGCACCAGGAAACTATATGTTATGCATTTTTTCTTCATGAGATGGTGTTTTCATAAAGATAGTGTTGTGTTTTATTGACTTATAAGTATAGAATATGAAGTATATGTTCTGAAAAGTAACATCTTGCTGTATGTATGTTTCTTGTGTTGTACCTTCAATGGAGCAGTTGCAGGTCTCTAAGTTAATATACATTGTACTTGTAGCAGAAATGAATGTATCACAAATAAAGAAAATATACATCAGAAGAAGCCATTGAATCATATTATGCACTGCCAAGAGACCCAGAGAATTCAGACAGAGATCCAGATGAGGGAGCAGAAGAGAACTTTCGTTCAATAGTGGAGGAGGATAGACATTTTCGTACATCTGATCCGCAGCATAGCTCCAGCAGAGATCCAAGTAATAATGCATATAGGGATTATAATGTGATGTCTAGAGATGAAGATGTTGATGAGATAGTAAAGTTGAGAGGTGGAGGAGGATTAGTCGGAAAATGCAAGTCATTTTGATGCACTTGATGTAATGGATGGTGAAGGAAAAGTCAATACTATGCTAACATGAATCAGTACAGAGAGAAACTTTTTCATGCAAATATTCAGTATGGGAATTTTAGAACACATTTTTCAGCATACCAATTTGTATGCAACACAAGTAAAATCCAAAAGGCAGTGTGACCCTACGATAAATGAAACAACAAAAAACTGGGCAGAAATCTGTGTAGAGGAGTTTACAAGCATGGATTGGAATGAACATGGTGATAGGTATTATAGTTGCCAGAACTTGAAAACTATTGGAGTTCTGATCCTGCACTCTGCCAGTCTACTATATCATAGGTTATGACATGTAAACGTTTCAAGAAGATAACAAAAACAATTTACATCAATGATAATGAGACCAATCTTCCAAGAGAGCACCAAAATAATAATAAACTTCCACAAGGTTATGCCTCTTCTCACATACCTCAATGGTACAATTGCTGAAGCATACAAGGCATCTAGTGTGCTGGCTGTTGACGAAAGCATAATACCGTTCGAAGGGTGGTCATCCCTGAAACAATACATGCCCTTGAAACCCATGAAGAGAGGGTACAAGGAGTGGTGTCAAGGTGATTCAAAAATTGGCTATGTAATGAAATTCGATATTTACACTGGCAAATCAAAACATGTGACAGCAGTGGATACACTGGGGGAAAGAGTAGTATTTGGACTAACAAAAGATTTGAAAGGCATGGAAGTGTCATAGCATTCGACAATTTTTATGGAAGTCTCACAGCATTTGATATCATTTATGCCATTGGCACTGTATGAGCAAACCACAAAAGACCTGCCTGCAATGATGAAAGAGAAAGTGAAACTGAAGGGAGGAGAGTTTCAGTTCCAATGCAAAGAGGATACTGCAGCCATAAAATGGATGGATCGCAAACCTGTAACCATTCTCACAACTGAAAACAACCCTACACGCACTACAACAGTAAAAAGGAAGAACAAGAATGGAACAACTTTCCCGGTGAGCTGCCCAACTGTAATTGCTACATATAATGAGATTATGGGAGGCACTGATCACTGGGATCAGCTACAAGAACATTACCCAATTGGTCGGTGTTCCTGAAAATAGTGGTATCGAATCCTGTACTTCCTCACTGATCTAGCAATTGTAAATGCCTTTGTACTGTGGAAGGTGACCAGAAGAGATGTGGGATCCCAAGACCAAATGGATATTAAATGAAGGAAGACATATTCAACTGGGTTTTCATCTTCGGCTGGCAAGACAATTGATTGCAGGTTTCTGAAATCGAAAACGCAAAGGACGACTTGTTAGTTTCCTGAGCAACAAGAAAACTGTTCCAAAGGAGGTAAGATTGACCAACATTGGTGATCATATGCCTGTTTTGGGGAAAACTTAATGACGCTGCTGTTTGTGCTCTACGAAAGAACACAACAAGAGATCCAGATACAGGGTTCATACGCATTTTTAAAAGTTCATTTAAGGAGTTTTCCAGGAGTTTTTAAGGAGCCCAAATAGTATTTTCCAGGAGTCAATTATGACATTCCAGAATCAGAGAAAACCAAACTTTGTTAAATGGATTTTTTCATACCTAGCTAATCGAAGTTACTATTGACATAGCTATAGGCTATTTAAATAGTTTGCTTCTTCCTTTGAAATTCCAATGACATATTGGAATCTGGAAATAACTTTGAATAAATTATTCTATACCCAAAAGTTAACTAAAATTACTACCAGCACAACAATATGTAATTTTACATTAGTACGGTACTTATTTTTATCCTTGAAATACAACATGATATTTGACAACATGAAAATTAGGATATCACGAGGAAGAACAATTCACAGCATTGCCGGTCTCCCTGAGGGCAGAGCACAACTTCAATGTCCCGCCCTCACTCCTTCACTCAGTAACAAACCAATAACCTGTAATTCCACTTATTATTTCCATGATTGTGATGTCATCCATCTGTTCACATATTAATTTTGGCTGTGAGGGAGAAATAGTTTCCCAAAATCTAAACACATGGGAAAAGAAAAAAATAAATGAAACTTATAATTTGAAGTTCCAACATCAAAATAGTAATAACTTAAGGAATCAAATTTTTTTCCAGGAGTCAAGTTTCAATTTAAGGAGTTTTCCAGGGCCCTTACAGAAAAAAAAAGTTCATTTAAGGAGTACAAGGTATATCCTTAAATTCCAGGAGCAGTACGAACCTTGGCAAAGCCTGCAATGTCCCACTATATTTTGATATCTGTTTCAGAAAGTTTCATGGGAAGCAGAATGTGATTAGTAAATGTTACAAGTCCTTCATACTGATGTCAGTCAGGAAAGCAGACATTCTTCCATTGTTACAACCACCTGATCTGTAATTCGTTTGCTTGAGATGAAATAAAAAAATATGTTATGATCATTGCGTAGTGACTCACTATGGGTAGTGGGAAGTATACTTCCCACCATAATAATTGATGCTGACTGTCCAAACAATTTTTTCTAACAAAAAGGAATGAATTTGATTTCTTACGCCTATCTTGATAACAAATATCCATTTTTGCACCACAACTATTAATACAAATAAATGGCCTGGGAAAAGGTTAAAATATCCTTCTAATAATAGCAGGTATCCTTCTAATAATAGCAGGTTTTAACCCTAGACTAAAATAAATTAAGTACTTACAAATTAAAGTTATGTAAGCCCTTTTTCTAACATACCATCTCGCAGATATTGAACAAATAATTTCACAAGTATGTAGACTGATTAATAAATACTGTAACTTCCAATGGCCTTTGATAGCAATTTAAAATGGTGAATCCAACACCCTCTCTCCTGACTAGAGGATACTGTTTGGCACAGGAGTTTGAATAAAAAGGCAATTACACTGGAGAAGAGATTCAAGTGAAAATAAGGCCTGTCTGGAAACATGTTCTCATTTGGAGGTTACACATGGTGATTAAAGTTTTTTGGAACAACGAAAACACCAGCAGCGTAGATCTATTGCCAACTGAAAGAAGTCAATGGTGCTCAAGTCATGAGTGTTCAGAGTGTGTCAGAATGGTGTTGAAAACTTGCATATAGGAGCAATGTGTTGACTGCTGAGAAATGCTGTGATGGGCTTTCAGCATCAACAACAAACGGGAATGTTACAAGTATGGAGTCTCTGGACAAGAAGACAGACGACTGACTTTGTGTCAGACTTCATGCAAGGTCATTTGGGCATAGACACCTGAAACTGAATTCAAAAAGTGCCTCAACCAATTTTTTATTATGTGAAAAAGTAAGATTTACATAAAAAAATTCAGATAATGCTTAGAGAAGCAAATGCCATAAGACCATTGCCCCATCCATGCCTCACCAGTATTTGAACCTGGACCCAAGTGGTTAGAAGCCACCACCACTTGGCCAATGGGGAAGCTGTCTCCACCTTACTAACAGCAGTTTGTTTCACATTACATACTTGTAACACATCTTTGTTATTCCCATGATCAGTAGGAGTCTTCCCACGAACCCACTTTCTCAAGCACCATAGGAACTCTCATTTCTTACCCAGGTTTTAATGTATCACATCAAATTAGGAAAAATTACATTCACAGCCATTCAAGGTGTTTGGTGAAGACTTCATGGTCAACAATAAGATAGGCCGATCATTACTACAGGAATGGTTCTGTTAAAACTAAGGTTCGGGTAGATTACGCCAAAAAATCAGTAAGAAAAGGAATAAAACATCCATTTATTGACGTACAAATATTATTATTAAAGTGTAATCTTTCAACACCAATGGGTGCCTTCTTCAGACTTCTGCGTGGCTAGGCAAGACAAGAGAAATAAACAACAGAAAAAATAAAAAAAAAATAAAAATGAACAGAATGTGAGAACATGACATGTTGTTGCATCGCGTGCATGTGACAATGAGAGATGTCCACAGAAGCGTGATAAACATGAAGAAGTCATGACAAATTAAAAATTTTTGTTTCAATAACCTAATTTACAAGCAGTCCAAATGGGTTGCCATGGGCTTACCGCTATCTGCTGTACTAGCTGAAGCCATCCTCAGACCGCTGGAATCAAAAATTCTTAATGGAGTTAAGCTCGCTTCTCTTATATGACTCAAATATGCCGATGATGTATATTGTTTATCTGGCAGCATGGAGTTGATGAACTGAACGCCTTTTTCACTATCATTAATTCCCTCCACCGGAACATACATTTCACCATGGAGTGTGAAGACAACAGCAGTCTACCATTTTTGGATGTTCTAGTCAAGAAATCACGTTGTGGATCCCCCCAAACCAAAGTTTATTACAAGCCAACATATGTCTCGAATGGAATCCTACCCACCTCTATGGGACCTGTTTTGCACAAATTCACCATTTTCAGACACAGGGCTAAACGTGCCTTTACTCTCTCCTCAGACTCTGCATTCAGACTTGAAGAAGTCAACAACCTAAGAGATCTGGCCTCTTCCGCCAGCTACAGTGTGCAAGTGATCGAGGACATTATCAAGAACGCCAACGTTGTTTTCTCCAACCCTGGTAGCCACCATACCAAGCATTCTCTGCAATACATTGGGGCTTGCCCTTATGTACCCAGCCTAACCTACTTCTTGCAGAGCACCTGAAAGAAACTCGGGCTTAGCTTTGGGATACACTCACCAAGATCGATATCACGCCACCTGCTATCATTCCGGAACACCCATGCCTCACTGACTGATGCGGGAGTGTACTCCATATCATTGGAATACCCGAATGGTACTACCGAGCAATACATCGGAATGACAAAATGCTCTTTGGCTCTACGACTAGTCGAACACGAGTGGTACGTCTTGCACAGAAGATTGACAACCGCCTTATCTCGGGAAGTGGTTACCTATTCCACCATCCCGAAGTGGGACCAGATCAAGCGAGTTGCTCCTTATACTGTACTACCACCAGGGGCACTGCCCTCAGGGAAGCCATGGAGATATTAACTAACCCTGAGGTTTGCAATGATGATGTCTCACTTGAGCTTCCCCAAATATGGCACACATTTCTTCACACTTAGCATGCTTCTGTGGACATCTTTCATTGTCGCATGCACGCGATGCAACAAAATATAATCATGTTATCACATTCTGTTCATGTTTAGTTTCTAAAATTTTTTGTTGTTTATTTCTCTTGTCTTGCCTAACCACGTCTGAAGAAGGCACCCGTTGGCGTTGAAAACTTACGCTTTAATAATAATATTTGTGTGTCAATAAACGGATGTTTTATTCTTTTTCATATGGTATAACATTTTGGTGATGCATAACATTTGGTGATGCTAAGTTGATAAGGGGTCTGACGAAGTGTATGGTTATTCCTTAAAAGTTGGTTTGCAAGAAAAGAAAAAAAAAATCTTCAAGAGAAAAAAACATACAAACATACAAAACTGTTGTTAACATTCTATGAGTTATATGACTAAAATCAATGAAGCAATAAAATTCTCTTCATAAAATGAAATAAAAAGGGTGTTAGAAATAAAATCAATTTATTTCTCTAAAGTTATGAACCACCTTAAATCACAGAAATTAAAGAGTGACATGAATGTTCTGAAGATGTAAGGAAAATGATTTTGCTGCATAGAATGAAGTATTATTCTTCCCCTTCTGGGTATAAAAATGGACGGATGTCATCTAACCTTTCAATACTTTCTTTTCTTACTTCTTCTTTACACATTGGACAAGATTCCTCAGTCTCCAACAACCTACAAAATACACAATATGGTCATAAGAAAAAATTCTGAGACACAACAGTACTAAAACACATAACAAAAATAAGTAAAATTCTACTAAGTGTTGATTCATAATTGCATGAATAATTACTAACTGCTTCAAGGAGGGCAATACAAAGCTACATTTTTAGGACAGCCCACAAATAAGTGATACACCAGCCCATCCTCAACTGTTCTCACCCTATTGACATATGGCTTTAATGTTGCATTTAAAGGTGGAGGCTACATAAGCAGTGAGATCCTTGACATGCATCTCCGAAATTTCATGGGAAAAGGCATATGAAAAATACTGTGATCACAAAATTTGTAAATAAAGTTCATAAGCAAAAGAAAGAGAATGTTTAACAGAACAGATCTCCAAAGTACATCTGCATTAAGGTAAATTATATCACTACATGAAACAAAAACAACACATATCTTATGACTACAATAACAGAAGTTAAATGAACCTAGACAGCCAGGGATACAAAGAAGAATTAATACCTATGCAAGAAGAGATTAAGAAATATCAAGTGTTTAAACTTCACTAATTTTTTCCAAAGCCACATTCCAAGAATTGCTAACAAAGGTGAAAAAAACAAAACACAACCAATTGGTTCATTTAAAAGAAAGCCACACGGATGTCCACTACTAAATTTGAAAGACTACAGATCGCATAGTACTCTGTGTGCCACAGATAACCATAATGTATACAAGACAGTAATCATTTGATTAGAGCATTGATTTCTACCTGAAAGGAAACCATATGAAGAGGATCTTTTCTAGAAGATGAATTACTAGAAAATCAGATTGAACCTGTACAAAAGAGACTTTACACCAGTAAATTTATAAGTTTTAAAAGAGAAAACTTAAAACTTAGAAAAGGAGCAACATGCGTCAGAGTAATAACATTATGATATAACTGTTGTTGAGATTTTATTCCATTACTAGGAGATGCCCCCCAAAATTGATACTATTGCTTGATTCACTGTTGATTTTATGCTCAACAGCAGGAGAATTTTCACCAACAGAAGTATGTGAAGCCCCAGAATTTGCATTGAAGTCACATATAAAGATACTATCAGCATACTTCAGTCTTGGGAAGGGTGAAAAATGCAGAATGTAGCTTGTATGCAGAATTTCCACAGTATGAAGATAACAGCAAACTACTGAATGACCATTCTACTGCTTATATATTTATTAGTACAAACAAAAATTCCTTCTTGGATGAAATGGAAATAATTTACTTAAGCTAAACATGCTTTTTGTTCTTCAATAACTGAAGCTTTAAAGCCTGTACCTGCCATACAGAACAATACATTGAATGAATGATGAAATCTCATTCAATATCATGACCCTGCACAAAGGTCCTGGAGAGTCTTTGTTGCAAAGACACTGCTAAAGTAGACTAAAAATATGACAAAAGTTCCTGTAAGAGGCTGTGAATAAATCCATATCAACATATAAAAGTAACTGAGCTCTAGAACTTCAGTAACGCACACTTCTAGTTTATAATGTCACTAATGAATCTGAATCTGCATTCTTATCTTTTTTTGTTTTCTCATTTTCTTTCATTTTTTTCCCTGTACGTAATAACGTTCCTGTATAACAGAAAAAACAGTAGCAAGTTGTAGCATCAATTCCACTTAGTAGTTCTAATTCTGACTATTATATAGCTCTAATTATTGTACTATTCTCTTTTACGTGCGATATTTCAAAGTAACTTGTACAAAAAACTAGCGGATAATGCTTACCTTGGCATTCCTTTCTAGCGACGGGAACATTTCACGCACGTGTTTTCCGGTCCTTTGTTGATGTTATTGTCCTAAAGTCCGTTGTATGCGATAAAGCCAGTCATCGCATACAACGGACTTTAGGACAATAACATCAACAAAGGACCGGAAAACACGTGCGTGAAATGTTCCCGTCGCTAGAAAGGAATGCCGAGGTAAGCATTATCCGCTAGTTTTTTGTACAAGTTGTAGCATGTTGGATAAAGCAGAGAACTTCACAAGGTTTGATAATTGGAAACTAATTAAAATTAAAAACCTGTAACAAGGTTTCTTAATTTGCCAAGAAAAAAGGCAAAACAAATTTGAGACAAAGTTAAAATAATCTATTCAGAACAGTGTACAATACGTGAGACTATGACCCAAAAAGTTAAACTTACATCATTTAATGATGCTGACATGGTTGCAAAAGTGTCAAAGTTGGAGTTTGCTGACAGGCATTTGACACTGATTACCACAATCCATGAAGGTAGCATTGTCACAGGTTCGTACACAGTATAATGCTGCATAATCACCTGCACAAGTCTATAGAGTCATCCTGATGAGTTCTGTGTCCACTGCACCTTGTACATAACTTCAACAAAAGGAATGTTTCAAACAATTGTTGGAGCTGTGTATGCTGACAACTTTTTTGCCCAGTTCTGACAATGGTTGAATGTTGGGTGTACTATTACGACAGAGGAACAAAAGAAATGATAACGCACTTACTTGCCACCACTAAAAAACAACAAAGCGAACAGTAATGTGCATGAATTCTCCAAAAAGAATTAAGCTCTATATGTTTTTGGGATTGCAAAGAAATAATCATTGGCCTATCAAAAGTGTAATTGCTAAGTATTACTGGAACCTGTTGCTTTTTTAATTATGAGGCAATAAAGGAAAAAGGTCTAAAGGAGTCAGCTTTCTAGCTGACAGTACACCAGCACACACTGCAGTCCTAACGTCTAAGTTTGTCAGCAGAATAAATGCTGCTGACCTAGAACCATCAGACCCCCCCCCCCCCCCACACAAAATGAAAAGACATGCTACCTGATAATGTTAATATCAACAAGGTGAAAGCCTGGCTTGCAAATCGAAATAGGGAGTCCTACTTTGGAAGTTCGAGAAAACAGCTGATGTTAAAAAAAACAACAACAATATGTTGTCAATTAGTTTTATATCGATTATGGAGAGAGAGAGAAAAAAAAGCCAAATTATTGAAATGGTCATTTTTTCCCCCTTTACCTTTAAACATTAGTTTTATATGTGATAACATATCTGCTACAAGTTTGACAATTGCTGAAAGTGAAATTAAGGAAAAAAAGTCGCCCAATAATTCATACCCCTGGTGCCAATTCTGAACTGTAATTTCATACAGGAAAGTCTTAAATCATGGGCAGACCTAGCAGTAAAAAAAAAAAAAAAAAAAATATATATATATATATATATATATATATATATATATATATATGGAAGGAGAGATGGTATTAAAAAATAACTATAATTTTTAAATGTTTTTCTGTTGCCTCTGTTGCATGTTGCATCTTATTTTCTGTAAAAACGTTCACAAGTATAAAAAAACTTTTTTCTAAGTGTTTGTGAACTTCCACTTTCATATTGCATTAAGTTTTCCTATTAATATAAGTATAACACATTTATGGTATCTTTTCAATATATTAGATTTTATTAAAATTGAAGTGTCGCAAAAACACAAAAGCAGTATTTTACCTGCATTGGTGTATAACCCACAGAACCTAACTTTATAATAATTTTAATGGATAATCCATGGATTACATGATGAAAATTACAGTAGTTTATTTTTCAGCAAAACTTTTTATAGTCCCTGTGACAGTTGCTGTACTAGCTCAGGCAATTGGATCAACACATTAAAATTTTTCATGGCTAGTTTAAATATTTTTTTATCTGATTCATGCGAAATTTAGGGGGTATGTTCCCATTATCAATTTATGAAGTTCATTACAATTTCATTCAGTTTTGTGAATATTTTGCAAAATAAATTATTATTTCTTATCCTAGTCTCAACTAACCAATGCTGGGGACACATCAAAGCTGGCAGGCAGGCAGTGAGGAGTGGAAACATTCCAGCGTGCACTTCGGATCTTCCCCAGGAAAGTTTCAGCCCCCCCCCCCACCCTCTCATCACCACACACATCTACATTAACTGTGCCTACTTTCAGTATTTACTAGCTCAGGCAATTATCCCACTTCACTGATTCTCTCAGTTGTAGATGTTATTAGCCCTGCAAAGTGATGGTATTAGCAAAACTGCAAATCTTGCCTAAAATTATAAAAAAATATCGATGAAATAAGTAATAAAAAAAAAAAAAAAAAGAGACCACTCCCAAAATTTGCCAGAGTTTTTGCATGATTCCACATTTCAGGATGTTGGATAATGTCCAGTACTGTACAAGAGCTTCACTAAACTGTAGCACTTGAAAGTTTCAATGGAACAACTTTATTACAAAAATATTTTTGAATTAATTATGACATGTTTTGAGGCAAAAAGAAAGTCTTAATGCAAAACATTTCCTTAAAAAAATTGCATTATGACATATTACCTCAAAAATTCTGAATACAGTGCTGGAAAATCACAGTGAGGGCATGATGCAACATCATCTTTGAGGATATGGCAGCCCTGGAAAAAATGTTATCATAATTAAAAAAAATCATATGCCACAAATGGTCTACAATATGTGCTTACTTACAGGATAAAAATGAAGCCAACAAACTGCATGGTACATTTTTACATCTACAATCCTTAAAAGCTTTTATGACTTAAACTATGAGAGTAATACAGAATACTTGTTGAAGCATCTCAGATTGCTGAAACAGGATTTATCAACCACTGGCCGGCAAGGTCCCATGTAGTGCACACGTGGAGATTTTGAGTGGCTCATGGCTGGAAACAGAGAATAAAAGCTAATACACAATTTTTTTTTTTTCATACAATGCACTCTTGTTAACACAGATATTCATCAGGCTGTCACTTTTGTCTATATTAGTAGGAGTCTGTACTAAGAGGAATACTACAAATTTATTCCATAAAAGACCTCAGTGATAAAATGGACCATGAGTGGTTTAGAGGTCAGAGGTGTCCCACAGGAGGAATGGATGGGTGACGTGCTTGATGTCACTGACTCTCGCACTTCCCTGGAACAAGTGGCTCTAAATAGAAAAAGGCAACTGTATTTAGTGCTTAGATTTGCTCATGGGGGTTGTTAAACTCCGAAATAAAAAAAAAAGAAAATGCTGATTTTCTCAGTGGATTTTAAGAAGGGTGTTGTACTTCAAAGTGTAATGTATATTAGATGTATATTTCTGAACAAAATGAAAAGATAATCATTTGTTTCTTGCCCTGCAAGCAGTATAATAAAGCATTATTACACAGTGATGCTTTATTAAACAGCTTGTAGGTGGAAGAAAAATTTTCTCCACGTTTATTGAGAAGTGGCTATTGTACACACTTTTGTTATGTGCTATTTTTAAATAGTATATACACTACTGTTTGTGAAAAGTGCAACATAATGAAGGACTACTGGTATTAGCTTTAAACTTACAGGATATGTACAACAGGTTGGAACATGCAAATGATTAAAATGTCAGTGAAAATGCACATGCGATTTCGGACCAGCACCCTCTGAACTGTCCGTTCTTGAGTATAAAGAGCTGGCTTAAACAAGATGTTGCAATCAGTGAAGAGCCGACACTGAGTCTAAAGGCTGTTTCTTGTGTCTCACTATGCCCCATCCTCGAAGAAGGTTGCATTATGCACATCTGACGGACTCTGATTGAGGAAGGATTGTTGGGATGAGAGAAGCTGGATTTTTCTACGGTGAAATTGCCACTCATACAGGACGAAACGCCAGTACAGTGATGTGTATGTGATGTCAGTACACAGATGAGGCTCGGGTGCACAGAAATCCGGGAAATACACAGCAAAATCGCACGACTACAAGGGATGACAGACACCACAGTGCACGGTAGTGACTGATCGCACAGCGACATCCACGACGTAGCGCAGTACTCTCACAGGTCAGGCTTTGTCCTCCAGTACAGTTCAGCATTGTCAGTTTAACAAAGGACTGGTTGCTAGTAGCCCCTGCTGTGCATTCCTTTCCCCCTCAACCACATATGCCTCAGACTGCAATGGGGTCTC
Organism: Macrothele yani; assembly: GCA_039090855.1. Taxonomy (NCBI): domain Eukaryota; kingdom Metazoa; phylum Arthropoda; class Arachnida; order Araneae; family Macrothelidae; genus Macrothele; species Macrothele yani. The sequence goes on along the minus strand of CM077011.1, from coordinate 9,377,654 downwards.
GAACACAGACCTTGATGTGCTAATTGGCAGCAGGTCATATTTTCTGATGAGTCACGATTCAACTTAATGCACCATGATGGTCACATTTGTGCTCTAAGACATCGAGGTGAATGACACCTTGCCGGGTTCATTTTGCAGTGTCATACAGGTCCAACACCAAGCGTTATGGTTTGGAACACCATTGGATTATTATTATTATTATTATTATTTATTTGAAGTTTAATGACCACCGTGAGCATCTCAGAGGGCTATAAACAGTCGCTTGTCCCTAATTTAGGGTCACTGGTTCCAGGGAAGGGAGAGAGCCAGTGCCGTAAGACAAACACAACATCCATGCCTCACCGGGATTCGAACTCAGACCCCTCTCGGACAAATGATCAGAAGCCATCGCTTAGACCATTGCACCACTGGGGTGGCCGCCATTGGGTTCAACTCGCAATCTCTCCTGATGCGAATTGGGGAAACACTCAACAGCCAGCGATTCATCAAGAATGTTTTAGAGACACAGGCGATACCCTTTCTTCAGAGTTGTCCTGGTGCAGTATTCCAGCAGTACAATGCTCGACCATATATGGCCCACAATCTCCAAGATGTCTTCCACGTACAGAAGACATTGCTTCTTCCCTGGCCTACACATTCACCAAATATGTCTGCAATCAAATATGTTTGGGACATAGTAGCTAAGTTATTGGCCCACTAAGTGCCTCCTCCAGTCACCACAAATGAACCCTGGTTACGCATAGAAGCAGCCTGGCAGGCTATTCTTCAGGACGATATCGAAAACCTCTTTCATTCCATATCACATCATGTACAGGCTGTTAGTGTTGCTCGAGGTGGGTTCACACGATACTAAGTTTTGAAGCAAAAAATCTTGAGTATCTCTACAAGTGTAATCAGTAATCTCCTATAATATGATAAATCTGTGATATAAATTTAATTTTAATAGTGCGATTCTCTTGCTTGGTGTTTCAATTTTCACAAACAGTAGTGTACATATGTTCAGCAGTCGAAAGGATATAAGGAAAACATTTTTTTTTCTTGACAGGGAAGGGAGAGAGCCAGTGCCGTAAGACAAGCACAAAACCCATGCCTCACCGGGATTCGAACCTGGACCCATCTCGGACAAATGATCAGTGGTCCATCGCTTAGACCACTGCGCCACTGGGGAGGCAAACATTTCCCCCAATTTTTATGACACTGACATTTCGGTTGTAATGAGTGTATCGTTTCATTCCTTTCAGATGCGAATAAAATTTTTCAGAGTAATTCAAAGTGAATGGAACCGGTAAGAAAAAAAAAATCAACCGGATTTCAATCACTGATAAACATCCTGATATAGGAACAGTTACTTATTTCTACTAGCAGATGAGAAGTATGTTACGAAAATTGACAAATTCCGCACAAAAAGTTTCTCATAACAGAAGGAAGACATCAGAGAAAATGGGATTTTCAAATTGAACAGTTAGAAAAGAAATATTGAGGGAAACATGATATAAATCTACTCCCCTAATGAAATAATTTTGTATAATGAAAAAGTTGATAACATGCGAAAAGTATTCTTCACAGCAAATGCTATGCTAAGAAAAAAGGATTTTTCAAATGCATCTCCTGGAAGCAGAGACAGTGAGAAAAATGTTTTGACATTTATGCTGTCTAACAGGAAAGTTGTACATTACTTAAAGAAGACAATGTTCCAAATTTTTATTGTAGTGAATGTCATATAGTGGGAGAAAAGAAATGTTTCAATTGGGTTTTTACATGTGGATATACAGCAATAAACAGAAGCCCACAAACATCTCCTAGCGACCGAACTGTGAACTACAAAAAATCTGCACAAGTACAGGCAATGTGTTCAATAAGATAAATGGTATACAGCATTAAAAGAATTTTTTAAATTGGACATTTAGAAGCAGAGATTTGGAGAAAAACAAATTTAACATTTGCGTTCCTAATGGGGAAATTGTGCATAATTTTAAGCAAGAAATACGCACAAAATGCTTTCATATTAAGTAGTATCTGAACGAAATAGATTTTTTTCAGTCAGGTTTAGATGCACAGATAATTGCTGCAAATATGCTGTAAACAGAAATGTGAACTTACACTCTATAGTGGCACAATTTTGCATAAAGAAAAATTTGAAATTATGTGCAAAACATTTCACACAGAAATGCTCTTCGATAATAAAAGAAGTTTTCAAATCAAACTCTTGGAAGCAGAGATATGATCAAAACTAAGATATATATATACATCTACACCCTCTGGTGGAAAAATAAGATATATATCTACGCCACCTTGCACTGTTTTAAGCAGATGGTATTATCGAAAGTTTTTCTATCGTGTGACAAATCTGACAAAAAATAAATAAATTAAATTGAGTTTTCAGAAGGGCAGATATTTACTTCAAAAATACACGAGAACAAGAAATAAACACTTAACTCCACCTAGCGGCAAAACTGTTTTTTTTCCAAAAATTATAAATTATGTGCAGAACGCTTTCCTCCATGAGCTTTATCCGATGTAAAAGGAAATTTCCAATTCAGACTTTTAAAAGCAGAGATATCTGGGAAATCGCGTTTTAACTTCAAGCACCCTAGCGGGAAAACTATGCATCACTTGAAAAAAAAAAAGATACCTAAAATAGTTTTTGTTATAAATGGTATTGAAGGGAAACATAATTTTTCGATCGGATATTTAGAAGCAATTACAATCGAACCTTGATATCTCAGCAACGAGTGGCTGGAAAGCTTCAAAAACAGGCAGAATATTGTCTTTAGGAAGCTTTGTGGCAAAAATGCGTCAGTTAACCAAAGTGTTTGTGAAGAGTGGTTCAAAGAGCTTCCTTCTCTTTTACAAAGATATGAGCCAGATGATGTGTTTAATGCCGACGAAATAGGGTTATTTTCCCAGTGTTTGCCAGATAAAACAGCTACATTCAAGGGAGAGGAGTGCCGTGGTGGTAAATAAAGCAGACTACATGTGACTATACTCTTAGCAGCAAATCAAAGTGGCAGTGAAAAACTGCCGTCATTAATGATTGGGTGAGCAAAAAATACCCCAGGTGTTTCGCTAAGGTTAAATCATTTTCCATGAGGCACAAAGCAAACAGGAGAGCCTGGATGACAAGCGAAATTTTTGGTAATTGGCTGAAGGGAGTTGACAAAGCTATAGCTATGAAAAACAGGAAGATTCTGCTTTTTATTGATAACTGTAATGCCCATTCCAATCTTCCAAGTCTAAAAAATATTGCTGTGCAATTTTTGTCTCCTAACACAACATTGGAGTTACAACCTCTCGATCAAGGTATCATATGTAGCTTCAAAGTCGGATACAGGCAGCAGGAGACTTGTAGACATTATTGGTGAAGGTAAAGCCCTCCCCACCATCAATGTCTTGAATGCAATGCAGATGGCTGACATCGCTTGGAGAAATGTTACTAAGGAAAAAAAATAAAAAAAGGTTTTATCAAAGCAGGATTCAGAGAAAGAAGCTATGATGAGGAACAAAAGCAGACTGCCGATTTAAATGTAGTCAAAGCTTAAGACGGAGATACTGTAAATTCGGAACAGTGGATGGTCATCAAACAGAACCTAAATCTTGCAATTTCATTCAATGATTTCTTGGAAGTTGACACTTCCCTTCAAACATGTGGTACTTTAATGGATGCAGAGACTGTAGCAGATGTAAAAGCAGCATCAGACGAAGAAGATGATGAAGTGGAACAGCAGGGAGAGTGCCAAAAAGTGACTGCAAGGGAAGCAGGAAAAGCTGTTAATACTTTGCATACTTTTCTTGAATCCTCGGAAAATATAGGTTCCGAATCATTTGCCTCAATTTGCTGCCATAGAGAAAGTTGTTCAGTCGCAGAAAGACTTAGATAGGCATCAGACTTTATTGACGGATTATTTTTGTTAAGGTATGTAGTATACGTACATATTTGTAAGCTATAATGTGCAATGTATCATTGATCTCAAAAGCTTTATTTAAAGTAGAACTTTGATATCTTGAAAACTTTTTCTCGAATTTTTTCTGTTCCTGTGAGATTTGAGATATCGAGGTTACACTGTATATAGAATAAAACATTTTTGATTTCAATAACCGGCATTTGCACCATCTAGCGGCAAAGTTATGCATAAAAAAACCCCAGGAAAGCAAGGATTATCATTCTCACATTTTGAGCTTCCAATGCAAAACAAGAATTTTTCAAATTGGACTAATAATTGTTGAGATATGGTGTCCATGAATGGAACGGGTGGATGGACGAAGTGATACTATAAGCTCGCTCTTTTTCTTTCTTTCCTCTTTACTTTTCCTTTTTTTTTTTGCTGAAGATGTGATAAAAATGGTTAACTATTTTGCTGGCTTGACAATTTGTAGCATAATTTCTGCTACAAACTACTGAATTTTGTAGCATGCTACTGCTACAACTACATTTTTGTATTTGTAGCAATGCTACATGCAACACTACTTTAAAAGTAGCAAGCTACAGTAGCAGTGCTACTTCTGATCACTGTGCTGCGGGTGGCTTAGTGGGCAACGTTCGTGACTGCCACGGAAAGGACTTCAGGTTCGATCCACCAAATACCTGCCGTGCGTCGCATGGCCACGTTAAGCCGTCGGACCCCGGGTAATGGCCCCCAGTAATAAATAAGGGCGTCTTCCTCCCGCTTTCTAATTCGCTTCTGTGTCACTTTCCTATCAGGCACTCTAGCCCAAATCTCCTAGCTTCCTATTTCTAAGGGTTGTGTAAGACCTGGGGTCAGGCACTCCCTTCCTAAAATCCTCTACATATGATCATTTGATCACTACGGAATGTCCGTAGTTTCTATTGATTTAGTTGTCTGACTATGGAACTATGGAGCTCACTGCCGAAACTATGGATTCTACGAATTTCCATTTTTCATTGCTATTACTTTATGATATAGAATTTGGAGGGGGGGGTCGTTTTCCGACTCGGGACGGTATTTCGTGTTGCAAAACTTTCGAAAACGGTAGTTAAACGGATAATTTTTTTTTCCCCATAATCGTCATTTTCCCCTCTTGATGTTGCCTTTGAATCCAGTATTCCTGTTAAATGTCATTTTACTGTATAAATGTTTGTACTTCAGCTTGAAACTGTAGGCAACAATATGCAGATAAGAAAGTTAAGAGGCCGCGGAAATTTCCCTGTAATCTTCAGGTATAAGATTCTTCCGCAAATTCAAGGAATTCCACCTTTTTCGTTATTATTTCAGTCCTTCACGCAATCGACGCCCAAGTGAACAGAAATTGGGGGGGGGGCGGGGCTGGGGGGGAGGGTGTTCAGAGGACAGAATAACATCTTTACAAAACTTTCAAAAACCGAAGGTCGACAGAGTTCAGATTTTTTCCATAATCATAATTTATTTTTCTTGCAATGTTAGTTCTCTCCAGTATTATTGTTAAATAACATTTTATTGCATAAGTAAATATTTTTACTTGAGCATGAAAATAAGGGGAAAAATTCCAAAACCGGAAGTCGGACGGAGCAAAGATTCATCCGGTAATTGCCCGTCCCTTCCCTCCCGCGATGTTCACACTCTTTTGCATTATGTGTGCTGCGCAATAATACTAGTTACTACTGACAAGGCTCTTGCCAATGTTGGATGGTATGTATGTACATATACTTGGAGCATGTTGGATGGGTATAAATGAGTGGTAGGCAATGCATGTAACTAACAAAACTAATTAAGAAGAAGGTAGCGACTAACAAAACTAATTAAGAAGAAGGTACACTACCTTCTTCTTAATTAATTAACGTTGGATGGGCATATTGAACTGTCGTCCCCAGAGAATTAGACCCCCTCCCCATTACAAATGAGTACATCAGTTCCTTCTCCTCAACCTTGTTCTCGCTCCCTGGAAATATTTGTTGTGGTGTCATAGTCTTGCACCCCCAATTATGTCAACTCGCACTTTCAATCTGGCATTCCCACTTCCATGACCCGTCTGCCCGCTGTCATATCTGAGCCTCTACGTTCTATCTAACGTAACTCCATTTCTGATGTGAAGCAGAAAAGTCCACAAGTTGTGTCTAAACCTTCCCTGTAGGTGCAAATCCTATGAGAAAATGAGCTCCCGCCCCCTCTCTCTCTTCAGTGATAATATAACTCTTAAGATTTAAGTGTTGTATCACTTTGTCCTATTGCTGATAAGCAATAATGTAAAAAAACAAATTGTAAATTCATATTTAAACAACTTTATTTGCATACATACTTTTTCAATGTTTCCGATTAACTTATTTAGACATTTTCTTCTTCTTTTTCTTCTTCAGTGGCATGACAGCCCTGTGTGAGCCTTGGCCTTCTTGACAAGATTTTTCCATTTTGTCCTTTTTTTTTTTTTTTTTTGGCAATTGTCCTCCAATTTTTGGTTTTCAAAAGTGCAAAATCTCTATCAACATTGTCAATCCATTGTAACTTGGGCCTTCTGTAAGGTCTAATTCCTGTTGGTTTGTGTGAGAATACTTTTTTTGAATTTCTTTCGTCACACATTCTCATTATGTGGCCTGCCCATTTCATTCGTAGCATTTTAATAAACTTCACAATGTCTATTTCTTTATAGGCATGATATATTAGGTACTTGAATTAATTCACGCTGTTGCCCAATAGAGCGCAGCAGTGGTGCGCTGTGACCTGAGCCACACGTGACCTCCCTTGTGCACGCACGTACCGTCTGTAGTCTGGGCGAAGCAGTGTGTGACACGCGATCGGAGGGTACAGAACAGGAGTTTGTATTGCATTCATGATGTCAAGTTTTGTACCAAAAAGGAGCATTTGCGGGAAGCATTACTCTTCTGCTTTCATCTCAAGAAATCTGCAGCAAAAAGTCACCGTTTGCTAGTGCAGGCCTATGGGGAACATGCCCTATCGGAAACAACATGCAGAGAGTAGTTCAGACGCTTCAAAGCCAACGAATATGCCATGAAGGGCAAAGAGCGCCCTGGGCAGCCGAAAAAGTTTGAAGATTGCGCATTGGAGGCCTTATTGGACGAGGATTCATGTCAGACGCTCCACAAGTTGTCTGAAACACTACGGGTCAGTGAGTCAACAGTTAACAAATGTTTAAAGGCAATGGGAATGATCCAAAAGCTCGGAAACTGGATCTCACATGACAAGGTTATTCTTCTCCACGACAACGCTAGACCTCATGTCGCCATATCTGTGAAGGAACTCTTGGAGGCACTTGGCTGGGACTTCTTACCCCACCTGCCTTATTCCCAGGACATTGCTCCCTCGGACTAGGTAGCAAAAATTTAAAATTTTGGTTTAGCAATATTATTACAATCACATACATTCAGAAAATTTTCTGATTATAATATTAAAGTGCTCAATAATCTGCAGACTCTTGTTAGTTTGTATGACTATTCTGTTTCCGAATAATTTTTTTGTTTCTTTGTATAGTCCGAAACTTTAGCTGATGAAAGCCTAAGTAAGTGATTTGTTCCAAACTGGTGTTGCACAAAATGAAATATATATGCATATAATAATATAAAAAAGGAGGGAGAAGGCAAAAGTTCAAAATTATAAAAAAAACAACACAATTTTGAAATAAAACTGGCACTAATAACTTTCGGAATAGTACTCTAATGTACTAACTTTCTTAACTTTCTGAATTCTACTCTGATGTATGCCAGTGAAACCTGGGTACTACAGAAGAGATATAGGAGTTGTTTGTGTGCCAGAGAAATGCGTTACTTACATGGGGTTTGTGGGAAGACATGTTCAGATCATGTGAGGAATGAGGATGTGTTGCAGTTGTGTAATGTGAAGCAAAATATTGTTAGCTAGGTGGAGACTAATATTCTTAGGTAGTTTGGCCATGTTGAAAGAATGAGTGATGGGATGCTTACTAAGAAAATTTCTTCGGCCCAAGTGGCAGGAAAGAAAGGCAGAGGAAGGCCAAGGAAGTCATGGGAGGATCAGATTCAGGAGTGCCTGAATGAGAAAAAGATTATGAGTATGAAGTATAGAAGGTCTTGTGTATATCGTGTGATGGATGTCACTGAAGCCCCAGTTGTGTGTCAAGATCGCTGTAAATGGAGAAGTTTGATACGGTAACAGTAAGTAAATAATCAGTTAAAAATTTATCTGGTGGTTTATATTATCTGTTAAATGCATATCTGTCAGATGGTCTTTCTTTAAGGAGTTAACCTCTGAATATCAGAGAACAGCTAAATGATATGTATGTATGTACTAATAACTTTCAATACAAGAAGCGTTTTGCATAAAGCTGACACAGGATATACAGGGTGTCCACAAAGTCTCTTTACAACTTTGCACATTTATTACGGACACCCTGTACTATGTAAGTTCAAGGTATTTGTTGACTAATATACAGTAAATATCAAAGTTTTAATTGAAATAATTGTTTTTTGTAATAGGTCCCTCACTGACATAGCAGGTGCTGTTCAATGAAAATGTGGTACCTACAAGAGAGAGAGCGCAGAGCGCCGCTTGGTTCATCGAAACAAAATCTGATACAAAAACGCAACAACATTTTCGGACTAAGTATTGGAAAACCCCGTCATCTCGTCCTAGTACCAGCCAGTGACACCAGAAATTCGTGGAGACTGGGTCCGTGTTGGATCAAGATCGTAGTGGCCGCCCACGAACATCGAATGAAGACATTGAATGTGTTCGTGATTCATTTTCACTAAGCCTGAAGAAGTCCATTCATTCCGCTGCCAGAGAACTACAAATGCCCTGGTCCACGGTACACAGGGTGCTACATAAACATCTACGCTTACATGCCTACAAAGTGCAACTGTTACCAGCACTTGAGGTGAAAGATAGACTATGACAAAAAGAATTCACAGCAACGAAGCTGAATAGAATGAGGTAAGATCTCAAGTTTCTCACACATGTTTGTTTTATGGATGAGGCAACTTTTCATGTGTCTGGGCAGTTAAATAGACACAATGTCAGGATTTGGGGGTCTGAAAATCCTCATGCATTTAAGGAACTTGCAAGAGACATTAAATTAAATTAAAAACACAGTTTGCCGTCTTTACACGATTTTAAAAAATTACTGTTAAAAATATATATACACTAAATTAAAACATGAGCACTTTCAAGTCCACTGTGGACTCATCATCTGATGGTGTGGTTGCACTATGTCCTGGGAGGGTATATATATATATATATATAGTAAGCACATTGACGAAACAGTATGTTTTGGTATGCGCACGTTCATTACATAATCATGTCATTTCATTGGAGCTTGGGTTGTTGCAGGTATTGTCTCTTTCGCTGTAGTAGTTACAAAGTAGTTTCCATGGTAACGGTATAGTGATAGGGGGTATCGTCGTTACAACATTTTGCCCTATGTTTATGTATCAATAAGCTTTCTGACAAGAGGATAGATGAACAGGTAGTCAGCATATGTAACATAGGTGGAGCATGTTTTAACATTGCCTGTGGGATTGCATACACACCAAATTTGAAACCAAGGGGAATCTCTGGGCGAGAATGCTGCACGTTTTTATGCCAAAATCGATATTAAATGGTCGACATGCGTTTTTTAGGGTATTTGTGACAGCAGGGATGTATGGTAATTTGCCTACATCCCTGCTATCACAAATACCCTAAAAAACGCATGTTGACCATTTAATATCGATTTTGGCATAAAAACGTACAACATTCTCGCCCATATTAAAAATGACAGGGATCAGATTCCCCTTGGTTCCAAATTTGGTGTGTATGCAATCCCACTAAAAGCTATGAATGCTGATGTAACCGACCAGATATACATAGGTTCGACACGTCACAATCTTAATTTACGTGTCTCTGAACATAAATACACTGTGACGATGATGGGCAAAACACGTAACAATATTAACAAATAAAGGTAACTTGTTCACGCTAGTTACGTTGAATGAAAACTTTTACAAAAAAGTTCGTAAGTTGGAAGCTTTCGACCTTATCTTAGGTCTTCATCATGCCAATGGAGGAATAAAATTGTTGCCAGATTCTACATTTGAATTTTTCCTATTTTTGTTGCCAAAACTTAGAATTGATTTCCAGATCATCGGAATGTAGAGAGGAGATTCGGAATTGCAAGTCATAGAGTTGAAAATAATTTCTATGCTTTCACGGTAACGGAGGGCAAAACGATTGTCAAAAGAAGCAATTCGTTTTGCTTCGTTCCAGTGGGGAACTGCAGATGTGTCTTCCATTGTCAAAATAGACAAAGCAGTATTAGGATTGGCTTTCGAAACATCTTTTTTATGTTCTAAAATTCTATGGTTGAGAGGGCTATTGTAGAAATTTCGGAGAGTTCTTCTTGAAGAGAAAGTTAGTTGTTGCAAATGATATGAGCCCTGTAGATGTAGGACTTCAATGCTGCAAGCTTGTGGAGATGCAGAGTGAAAACAACAATCTTAGTCTTCCATTGGCGTGATGAAGACCTAAGATAAGGTCGAAAGCTTCTAACTTACGAACTTTTTTGTAAAAGTTTTCATTTAGCGTAACTAGTGTGATCAAGTTACCTTTATTTGATAAATACAATGTTAAAACATGCCCCACCTCCACCGCCCTTTCAAGACTATGCCCGAAGGGTCAACACCAACCTATCTGGGACGATGTTACTATGCTACATATGCAGACTACCTGTTCATCTATCCTCTTGACAGAAAGCTTATTGATACATAAACATAGGGCAGAATGTTGTAACGACGATACCCCCTATCACTATACTGTTACCATGGAAACTACTTTGTAACTACTACAGTGAAAGAGACAATACCGGCAACAACCCAAGCTCTAATGAAGCAACATGATTATGTAATGAACATGCGCATGCCAAAACATACTGTTTCGTCAATGTGCTTACTATATATACACTGGTGGAAAGTGAAAAAAGAACACCAAGAAGGAATTGGCCGACAATCATGAAATTTACATATGTTAATAGGGTTGAGTTTACGTAGGTGTGATGTTAATTTCGGGACCAACCGGTGAGCGCTTATGCCACAGCATGGTATAATATGCAAATTATTGTCGGTGGTATTTAAGGAGTACGGGCAAAGTGAATGTAATCAGTCATCGGCGTACGGACACGTGCGAAGACCTTGAAGAAGCTGCAATGCCTGGACATGGAAGACGTGTATGATTTCAGCAGTTATCGGACTTTGAGCGAGGTCGTCTAGTCGGACTCTGCGAGGCCGGGTGGTCGTATCGTCATATTGAGGAGCGAATTTGACGGGAAGTATCGGTGGTGGTACGATGGTGGCATAGATGATCCGAGGAACATTCCCACACGAGAAGACGTGGAACCGGGAGTCACAGACGGACTGATGAGCGGACCGATCAACGCATAAGAAAAGCGGCGTTGTCAAGCAGAACATCCACTGCGCGCAAATCCGAGCTGCCGTTGCACCTTAGGGGACTGTGCGAACAATCCGCAACCATCTACTGGATGCAGGACTACGTGCACGTGTGCCTCTGGCATGTGTACCTCTCACTCCAGCCCACCGTCAGCAATGGCTGCAGTGGTGTCGCCAACGTCTGCACTGGAGAATGCAATGGCGATCTGTCGTGTTCAGCGATGAAAGCAGATGCTGCTTGGAACCCTCCGATGGCCGTATGTATGTTTGCAGACGTACAGGGGAGCGTCTCCACCCTTCTTGCATCCGCCAGCGACACACGGGGCCTACACCTGGTCTCCTGGTGTGGGGAGCGATCAGCTATCACTCCCGTACACAACTAGTGTTTGTACCGGGTACGTTAAACAGCACCTCCTACATCAACAACATCATTCAGCCCATTGTTGTGCCATTTGTAAGGTCGGTCCATCGTGGCATTTTCCAGCAAGATAACGCACACCCACACACGGCACGTGCAGCGCAACATGTACTTCAGGGTGTGAGACAACTTCCATGGCCCGCACGATCACCGGATTTGTTCCCCATTGAGCACGCGTGGGATTTTATGGGACAACGACTTATCCGGTCTCCACGGCCAGCCACGACCATCCCTGATTTACGCGTCCAGGTTGAGGATGCTTGGAACTCAATACCCCAAACTTACATCCAACATCTGTACGACAGACTCCATGCCAGAATTGCACAGTGTGATGCAGTTCATGGCGGTTCAACCTCGTACTAACCATGTTACATGGAAATGTTATTTTTCAGTTTACCAGCAAATACAGCTGTATTTTGCCATTATGTTTTGATCACGTTATCCTCTGTATTCCGTTATTATGCAGTATAAATTTTGTTGGTATCAGACGTCTCCTTCTTGGTGTTCTTTTTTCACTTTCCGCCAGTGTATATATATACCCTCCCAGGGCATCGCGCAACCACACCATCTGATGACGGGTCCACAGTAGACTTGAAAGTGCTCATGTTTTAATTTAGTGTATATATATTTTTAACTGTAATTTTTTAAAATCGTGTGAAGACAGCAAACTGTGTTTTTAATATCCTTCAGCACGAATAAATTGACTTCCTATTGCAAGAGACAGTCCTAAAGTGAACGTGTGGTGTGGTGTCATGCATTACTGAGTCCTTGGACCATTTTTCTTCAGTGACAAAGCAGTGATGGCAGATGTTTATCTGGATGTTTTACGTATGCTATGTAACGATTGGAGGACCTTCAACCCAGTATGATATTTCAACAGGACAGGGTTCCACCACATTGGGGATGGCATGTTTGGGACTCTTTAAACACATTCCCTGGGAGGTGGATTGGATGGGATGGTCCAATCGCATGGCCACCCTGTTCCCCCGATGTCACACCTCTGGACTTTTTTGTATGGGGATATGTGAAGGATATCGTGTATCGGACAAAGGTGCAAGGCATCAATGACCCGAAATCGAGGATCAACAATGCCATTTCGACCATTACTGAAGACATGCTGCAGCACACATGGTTGGAACTGGAGTTTCGGCATGTTCTATGAGCAACAAATGGTGCACATATTGAACTTTTGTAATGAGGTAGAAAAAACTTTAGTCTTTGCTCTTACTTATGTGCTCAACCACATTTATCTATCTCATATAATGTATCCGTAATAAATGTGCAAAGTTGTAAAGAGACTTTGTGGACACTGTGTATATATAGAGTACAAGATCCAAACACTATTATCATTTGTAACTTTGCTCTTCCCTTAACTGAATGAAAAAGACCCACAAACTAAATATCAAGGATGATGTGTAGGACCTCCCAGCCAATAACCTATTGTCTTATTCCACCTACATGTAGAAAGGACTGCCTAGAGGTGTGTATGTAACCATCTCATAATTCTTGAATGTAATTGATTGATGAAAACTATCTGCAGGATGAGAACTAACAAAAAATACAGCTGAACCTAAAATTTAATTTTATGTCATTCAGTAGCAAATTCTGCATCCCATTAAAGTGGAAAATGCATGGAAGATTTCAGTTCTGATTACAAATACCTCATGGAGAAAAAAACAACAACATTTTTTAAAATAAGTCATTTAGAAGTAGAGATATTCTGTAAAATGAAAATATGCATTTATGCTAACTCACAGGAATATAATTTGCATCAGGTATGAGAAACAACAACAACAACAACAACAAAACTACACTATGCAAAGAAGGAAATTAATAGAAATGCTTGGTTAATGATTCCAGCTATTCCAGCTGCAGTAAAAAAAAATTCTCCAATCTGAAATTTACAAGTGGCAATACGGTAGCAAACATAAATGTGTTTATGTCCTTTAGCAAGAAAACAATGAATTATGAGAAGCAGAAAATGCTAGGTTCATCATTCACAAAGTCACTCAAAAGGAATTTTTTTTTTTTTTCAATCCAGTCCAGACTTGCAGAGACAGAAAATCAACTAATGGGTAGATGACAAAGTGAAGCTATACCATTTTTGGAAATACATTCATACTTCAAAAGATGCATAAAAAGTAAGACGAAACAGAGAGTTTGGTCTTACACATGTCATATCTTAAAATCACTACAATATATACAATGTTAATAAGATCATGCCATGATGCGTGTATTTGTTGTTCCACACACAACTTTCCAGGAATTAGTTGTGTGTCTTTTGAATAAACTGAGAACTCATATGTTCATAATAAAACCATTCAAAAGGAGACATGTGATAATTAAACACACATTATTTGGGAAATTATATATAAATAAAATGCTAGTTAATTATAAAATACATCAATTATCACTAATTCTTAAAACATTTGTTGTAGGAGAGATGGAACATTACAAAACAACCAATGAATACATAGTGTTATATATGCTCATAACCAGCTGTGAAAAAAAAAATCAGGAAAATTTTTAAGAAAAGGCAGACCAAGTAATAAAAAAAAAATTATTTCAATCAGAGCAAACGAGAAAGTAATGAAGATTTAACCCCCACAGATTTAGGTATTGAAATAAGCAGATCAAAATAATTTTTTGGTATAAGTAAGGCAACTTACTGTCACAATACAGTAGGGTAAAGTGTTTTGACAATCTGTACATGTTAGTTCTGTTTCAGGTAAAACATATCCACAATACGGGCAAGGAGTGCTGTTTTCTTCCTCTTCAGATTTCTGAGGCTTTCTACAAGTCACCAAAAAGAAAACCAAGACAATGTTAGTCAAAAAATCAACTTCATATCATAGTTAACATGTATGTGCCCAAGCCCAAACATAAAGAGAAAGAGACACTGTATGAAGCATTATGACAGTCTTCTTTGATGTATGAAGCATGATGACACTGTGGAACTGGAGAAATTTGCACATAACTTAGTTAAAATTAAAATGTACCACAAAACATGTATACCTCCTTTGATATTATGCACTTAACACCATAATGTAACATTCTCCAGAATATTTCAGAGAGTGAAACCTTTCAAGCATACAAAACCCAGATGGCAATATTAGATTCACTTACAATATTCCTAGGATGTACAGATCATGCATACACTTAGGCCATGTGATACTTGATCAATTTCAGCAACTGAGAATATATCTGGATGAGTCTTGCCTACATAAGCATGATGATTTACACAAAATATCTTTCATTTTAGAATCAGATGGAGGTGAACATATGCAAAAATGTTTTAGTATGTTTGTCATATCCTTTGGTATGTTAGTTGGTCAAGAAAAAATTTCATCTTCTATAACTTACAGTATTATACAGTATTGAGGGAAAGCATAGCTACATAATTTCCTATAAGTTTATTTACTGATCTATCCATCTATGTATGTGTATGCAAACATATCTTTGCTTTTAAAGTTTCAATTGTCACCACAAAAAGCAGTTAACTTAGTTATGAAGTATGGATAACTTACATGACCTACATGATCACAAACAATTCTTGCCCACATATCAATGGCGGCACATGCTATAGGTTCAATGGTTCAGTGAAGCTCCTAAGTGAATTTCATTTTAGCAAAGTTATTACTTTTAATATCACTTCAGGCATATTTTTATGTTTATCCTAATCCTCGGTCTCAGCTGACTCATTGCTTTGACCAGTTTTAATTCATTTTCTTCCTCTGCAGGTCCTTTTTGCATCAGAATTTCAGCCGGGTTCAAATGCAGAAATGAACCCAATTGGCCTTCTAAATGCCATGGTCTTGAAGCTGTCACTTTGGGAGTGGGGAATAGCTTTAGCATTGTGAGAAGTCGCTACATGACCTTGCAGCGATACGAGTGACGTATCCAGCTGACGAGCGCCCTTGGTTTGGCAATGGGAAGTCACTGCTCATGGAGGAAGTCAAGTGATTTGGTGATGTCGCCTTTTGAATGGGGTCTAGGGTGGCAGTGATTCTTCTGTTAGAATTCATGTGACAGTGGCTAACAAAAGAGCTGTAGATTTTTGGGTGTGATTTACAGTTTACGGAAGTGAAAGTTTTACAATTCCTCAAGAATTGTAAAAATGTAAGTTTAGAAGTGGCATAATTTAACTGTTTATTTAGGTTTCAGTGGATGTAAATCAGCTATGTGTACGTGTAAATCAGCATAATTCAAGATCCCCCTCTGATCTACTGTAGATATGTAGATGACATCTTCATCTTGACCAGAATGGATACAGATAAGCTGGAAGCATTAACACAACAACTTAGCAATATTTATCTGTATTTTAATTAACAATTGAACATGAAGAGAATACCTTACCTTACTTCGATGTTAAGGTTATCAAACAAACTGACCATCTACAATACAAAGTACATAGAAAACAAACATATGTTCCTGTTCTGATTCCATATTCCTCAACACACCCTTATACGCAAAAATGCAATAGCATTAAAACATTAATCTAAACAGCAAATCACACACTCCTCTAAAGAAGAATTCCTGAATGATGAAATTAACTACATTAAAGAAATTTCATTTAATTATGGATACCCACCACAAAAAATAAATAAATGGATATATGAAGTACATATTAAAATGCAAGATACCTCAACCTCTAAAAAGAAAAAAAGAATTACAATATGTAGGAGCTTTACCTTATCTTCCAGGAATATCTAAAGAAATAAATAAGTTATGCCATAAATATGGAATTCAGATGGAAAACAAAGTACTGACAGTCAGAGATATGATGATTAATAATACAGAAAATAGCAGTATCTTGGAAAAAGCTGGAGTTTATGAAATACCTATAACAGGCATCCCGCCAATATTGTACACAGGGAGTACTAAAAACCAATTAAAACATCGCCTGCAACAACACATAAAAAATTGGCAAAAAAAAAACGAAGCAAAAATGGCATTGATACAGTATTGCTTAGACAATCAAAGATATCCGAAATTTAAAGACATCAAAATAATTAAATCATGTAACAATGAAAGACATTTGCGCATTACAGAATCTGTGCTGATAGAAAAAAATAGGGATCGAGTATGTAATCATAATGACCCAAATATACTTAACGATAAATGGAAAGAACTAATAAAAATAGAAAAAAATACTGCAGAAGAAAATAAAATATTAACTAAAGTTCCTAACAGATGGAGCCACAGTGGCAAAGTTTTCAATATGACGTAGGAGATGGGCTGATGCTGATAATTGCTCCTCTCACTCACTCGCACTGTGATAGCAGGGCTGATTCCACCTAAGAGCCTCCTGAGGACGACCCTGGCTGGGTAGAAAGCTGCTAGGGCAATCTACGTTGGGAATGGCAGAGGTGTGGTGTATGAATGAGGTAGAAATTTGTTCTGAGGAATGAAAGAACAATATAGAGGGCAATGAGATGAGTTTGTGTAAATAATTGTATATTAGTTTTTAATTTTTTAGTTAGATGTTTTTGGTGTTTGTAAATAAGAAGTTAGTTTATGTTAGTGAATGTTCACGCATGAGGTTTTTACGGAATAGTGAGTTTTATAAGTCAATTAAACTACAGGTTAGAGTTATATAAACGTCAGTGAGATAATAGGTTTTTAAATCAAATAGAGGTTCTTAGACCACATATCATTGCCACAGTATGGATAAAAGAATTATTCATTCTGTCAAATAAATAAGCTGAAGACAACATAAAACTGCCGCACCAGAAGCCCAAACCTACTGTAGAACTCAAAAAGGGGAAAAAACGTGCACAGAAATGTATATTTTTCAAATGAGAACAGACTTTCTAGCAAAGGTAAGATTCTTATTACTCTCATTAAAGTAATTGTAGGCACATAAACTTTTGAATGGTTATAGTAACACTGTGACTTTTCAAACAACAAGTTAATTGTTTGTTTTTTGTTCCATGGGTATTATTGTGTGTGCAGTGAGTCTAACTGTGCTTGTGTGTTCTGCTCTAAAATGAACAGTGGAAAGTTTCTTTTGGAAACAGACTTCTCTATGCTGCCACTCAAAGAGAAATGCAGGATTAAAGAATTAGGTAGGCCAGTCCTAGCTTTAAATATTATGCAGAAGCAAAGTGTGAGAGGGAAAGAATATTGCCGTTCATTTAATACAGCGATGTAGGATAAAAACAACTGGATTTGTGGTTGTGATCATAACAATTGATTTTATTGCTTTCCGTGTTTGCTGCTGGCTAAAGGGAGAAACACCACCTGGACAAAAACAGGTGTGTTGGATTTAGGACATTTATACCAAAAAATAAAGAGACATGCAGTATCCGGTGCTCACATGAACACTTGCCTTGATCTCTCAGCACTGGGCAATATAGAAATTAGAGATCAACTCAGTGAGGCTTTCAGGAGAAATATAGAACGTCATAATGATCAAGTAAGGAAAAACCGCTATGTTCTCTCAAGGGTTACTGACTGCATTAAATTTTGTGGAGAGTTCGAGTTAGCTCTTAGCGGACATGATGAGACAACTGAATCGAGCAATGGTATATTCACAGGGGTTTAATTGATTTTGCATCAGTTCTTGACAATGTTCTGAAGGAGCATTTCAGTATGGCCACTGTTTTTAAGGGTAAATCCAAAGATATACAGAACGATTTGTTAGACTGCATGTTGTGTGTATGTAGGAGAAAGATTTTGGAGGAAATATATGCTGCTGATTGCGTTTCTGTTATTGCTGATGAGATCATTGATGTTTCCTCTAAGTTTCAATTAGTAGTGGTCCTAAGATATGCGATACCCAACGGAAAACCGGTTGAGAAATTTTCGACTTTCTAAAATCCTTGTAATCATGATGCCTCTGCTGTGGCTACTTGCATTAAGAATGTTCTACAGGAAGTTGTTGGGGAGCAAAGAGAAAAAGTAATTTCACAAAGCTACGACGGAGCCAGAATTATGAGTGGTCGACATTCGGGAGTACAAACTATCCTAAGGGACGTTCATCCGCATGCATACTTTGTTCACTGTTACGTTCACCAACTTAACTTAATAATGGCTCAAGCAGTAAGTCAGAATAAATAAGTTAGAGTCTTCTTTGCTAACGTTTCTGAGATCCCTAACTTTTTCGCCTATTCATCTCAGAGTACCCAAGTTCTTGATGAAATAGTTGGAAGAAGACTACCGAAAAAAAATAATAATAATAAACACGGTAGAAGGGGGTCAGTGGAACGATGTGCTTGAGCTTGAAAAAATACAGAAGAGCCTGAGATATGATTCTGACTAACAGTCAGGTTCGCCAACAAATTAACTTTTAGCCCTATAAAAAGTTTCAACACCCCCTAGATCAATGAAAAGAAGTCCCTGGAGATAAAAAACAAAACAAAAAACAAGTGCACAGAAGTGCTGATTGGGGACCGAAGCATTTATTTAAGAAATATTATGACTAAGAGACAAACTCTAAAAGGTGTTCTATAAAAAATAAGTCAGTAGCAATAAAACCTATGCAGCGAAAAAAAAAAAAAAAAAAAAAAAAAACACTAGCCAACACCTTTTAAATTCAACTTGAAAACTTTGAATCCACGAATGAAACGCCTGGCCCAATGAGTGCAAGCACTGCACTCCAACAGCGTTTGAACAAGTAAAAAATAGATTCTCTGCTTTACCAGGAATAACTGATTTCTAGATAAAACTAACATTTAAAAGGTTTTCTGCCTGTGAAGAGTCTAACTCTTCAATAAAAAGTGTTTTCTAAGCTCTGGGAAGCAATCTGATCTCCCTTCGTTTGGTATATAAGCAAACTTTTTTGGTACTGCCTAAAGAGACAGCAGCCAGTAGCCTGAAAGAGACTTACAGTCTCAATTTCCTCTATTACCACAATTCATAATGCCACAAAATCTGGGCAATTTGGCTTCAAAGGAACTTGCAGGGACTGTTGCCACTTCACTGAAACTTCTCGATGACGTCACATGCTACATCCTTATTCGCAATGCGAATCTCATGCCAACAATATTTACAAACACAGTTGTGACTGAAGATGAGAGTGAAAGAGTGCGTTATCCAGTTGAATTTTTGCACCCCATCGAGATAAGTGGAATTCCTTTCGCCTCACGTTTTACGACTGAAAAAGGGTGCAGTCGTGATGCTTATCACGAATCTGGCTACTCTGGTAGTGCAGTGGTCTAAGCGCTGGCTTATGATGATTCGTTCATGAAGGGTCCGGGCTCGAATCCTGGTGAAGCATGGATGTTGTGTTTCTCTTACAGCACTGGCTCTCTCCCTTCCCTGGAACCACTGATTTTAAATTAGGAACGGGCGACTGCTTATAGCCCATTGAGTTGCTCATAATGGTCGTTAAACCTTCAGACAAAAAAAGAAAAAAAAATCACGAACCTGAACTATTGTCTTTACTGAAGTGGTTGAAAGAATTTGTTAATCAAAAAAAGTTCACATTTGTTGTTTCATATGAGTTTATTCTTTTCAAAAAAAAAAAAAAAAAAAGAAATCTAACCGTCGATTCCGATGGATATGGGTTTTCCATCAAGAGCAACAAAACCAACAAATACAAACTCTCCCAACTCATGTACATGGATGACATCAAGCTGTACGCATCGTCGTAGAACCAACTCCAACAACTAATCCGGATTACCGAGGGCTTCAGCAAAGACATCGGGATGGAATTCGGCTTACAGAAATGCAAGACACAAGGTATGAACCAAGGAAAGCATTGTGAAATATGCAATTCATGAGACAACCTTAAGGGTTGTCTTATGTTACAAACATGCTTTTGATTAAATATACATAATATCAAAGGTATTGTTTACCTGATTTTGAAAGAGTATTTTGCATGTTGTTGCTCCGTGAGGCACGTGCTCCCAGCCCAAGAGAGGTCTAATTATGTTAGTGGGTTTTTGGTTAGTTAATTTTTTTTTTATAAATAAAACAATTTAGTTAAATATTATCAGTTCAACATTCACTCATTCGCACAAGGATTTCTGAAAGTGTTGTAATCGAACAAAAAAAAAAAAAAAAAAAAAAAAAGATAAAATATGCAACTTACAGGTACCCACCACCCTAGATACAGCCTGAAAGTCACTTATAAAAAGCAAAAAAATCCATAAAAAAAGACAAAAAAAAAAAGAACATTACAAAAAATCACACCATTTAATAAAGGACTAAAAATAACACACCTGTTTCTATAAATAAATAATAATAGTTCAAAAACCTCTATACTAAAAATGAAAAAGAATTGCACTTACGACTGATATACCTACCAACTCATCCAATAGATGGCGACGCATGAGAAACAATCACCTAACACATACAGGCCGCAACTTACCCTTCGTTTCCTGACATGCAACACCTGTGGTTACACGCAGGCGAGAAACCCTCGTGTAGGTAGTAGATAGCTCAACGACGGTGCTCTAGCACTCGCCATAATAGCGTGAGAAAGAGCCTTTTATGAGACATCTCCCGACCCGATGAGTATAACTTTTTATAATACAATCTTTTAATTAACAGTACATTTTAAATGTTTGATTGTATGAATGAGTGAATGTTGAACTGATAATACTGAACTAAATTGCTTTATTTATAAAAAAAAATTTAACTAACCAAAAACCCAGTAACAAGCACCTGCCTCACGGAGCAACAATGTGTGAAATACTCTTTCAATATCAGGTAAACAATACCTTTGATATTATGTATATTCAAGGAAAGCATGATGCACATAGCCACCAATTGAAAACCGGAGAACAGATCGCAGCTATGAAGGAAGGAGAAGTCTGTAAGTACCTTGGTATGCTTCAGGCAAAGAGCCTAGAGCACAAAGAAATCAAAAACAATCTAGCCCCCCAAATACAACCAAAGGCTGAGGAGACTAATGAAGACCAAGCTCAACACTCGCAACATCACTCAGGAAATTAATACATACGCAGAGCCAGTCCTCACATATTCCTTCGGAATCATCAAGTGGACCATAACAGAGCTAGAGGAAATAATGTGCAAAAGACTGACCATTGGACGGGCAGAAGGAGGATGAGGAATGAATGATCTCCTGAAACACCGAGACAAAGAAATCAGCAGCCTCAGAAAATACTTCCCCCAGAGCAGGAGACCCCTTCACCAAGAGATAAACCAGAGTGACAAGAAGTACACAGCCCTAAATCTCTCTACTCAGAACATCGAGATTGGAACGAGAGAGCTAAAAGAAGAAGCTTGCGGCAAGAAAGTCCTACACGAAAAGCACTACAACGATCTGCAATCGGACCATGTGGATAAGACTGCCTCCAATGCATGGCTAACAAATGGATCACTCTTCCTCGAGACCGAAGGGTTCCTGATGGCTATACAAGATCAAGTTGTATACACCAGAAACTACCGGAAGCATATCTTGAAGGACACGTCAGTGGAAAGCGACACAATGCATGGCTAACAAATGGATCACTCTTCCTCGAGACCGAAGGGTTCCTGATGGCTATACAAGATCAAGTTGTATACACCAGAAACTACCGGAAGCATATCTTGAAGGACACGTCAGTGGAAAGCGACACATGTTGGCAATGCCATCAAGCGCCAGAGATCATTCAACATATCACAGCACGGTGCGGAGTCCTCACACGAACAGGCACAATCGCTTTGCCAAGATTGTCCACCAGAAATTGGCAAGAAAGCACCACCTCATTACAACCGAGCCTGTCCCCTACTACAAGTATGAGCAAACAACGCTTCTAGAGAACAAAACCCATAAGATGTACTGGGGCAGATAGATCAGAACAGATAAGACCATCCCTCACAACCGGCCTGACATTGTCCTGGCCGACAAGAAGAAAAAGTCAACATACCTCATTGACATAGCTGTGCCCAACATGTGCAGACATCCAGAAAATGCATGGAGAGAAGCTGTCAAAGTATAATAACCTACGAGACGAAGTCAAGGATATGTGGCATATGGAGAATGTCACCACCGTCCCCATAGTAATATCAATTACAGGAGTTGTACCTAAGACCATTCACAGCTCTATACAGACACTAGACCTTCAACCTAACACCTACATGGAACTACAGAAGGCAGCTATCCTGAACACTTGTAGGATAGTAAGAAAGTTCCTAGACAACTGAGAGAAAGAAATACCACTATCCAGACTTGGTACGTCGTACCCATCCTAGAAGGAAGAGAAGAAAAACCTCAAGAAGAGGTGGTATCTCTTTATATAAAATAATAATAATAACAGTAATAATAATAAAATATAATAAAAAATAAAAAAATAAAAATAATAAATATACTGTAATATATATAATGTTGGCAATGCCATGAAGTGCCTGAAACCATCCAACATATCACAGCAGGGTGCAGAGTCCTCACACAAACAGAGTACATGCACAGGCACGATCAAGTCACCAAGATTGTCCACCAGAAATTGAGCAAAAAAGCACCACCTCTTTACAACTGAGCCTCTCCCATACTACAAGCATGAGCCAACAATGCTTCTAGAGAACAACACCCACAAGATGTACTGGGACAGGTCGATCAGAACAGGTAAGACCATCCCCCCCACAATCGGCCCGACATCATCTTGGTCAACAAGGAGAAGTCAACATACCGCATTGGCATAGCAGTGCCCAACAGGTGCAACATCCAAATGATGCACAGAGAGGAGCTGTCAAAATATAACGAACTACGAAACAAAGTCAAGGAAATGTGGCATATGGAGAACGTCACCACCATCTCCATAGTAAATAGTAATATCAACCACAGGAGTTGTACCTAAGATCATTAACAGCTCTATACAGACACTATACCTTCAACCTAACACCTACATGGAACTACAGAAGGCAGCTATCCTGAATACTTGTAGGATAGTAAGGAAATGCCTGGACAACTGATAAAAGAAATACCACTTCCCAGACTTGGTACATTGTACCCGTCCCAGAAGGAAGAGAAAAACCTCAGGAAGGGGTGGAATCATCTCGTATTTTTTGTAATAAGAAATCTTTGCCAATTGTCCAGACATAGTGCTATATGACAAAAGGCAGAAGGACGCAGTTATCATCGATATATCAGTAATGTTGGACTGTAATATTTAGAATACCTATGCAACAAAAATTAACAAGTATGCAGAACTGGCTGCATAGATTAAACAGATGTGGAAGCTGAAAACAGTTCACATACATCCACTGATTATTATCACTGCAACTGGTATAATTTCTCTCACACATATAAATCAGCTTGATGCTTAAAGTGTACAACATCTAAGGCCCAAAATCCAAGAAGCAGCAACTCTCAATACGTGCCACATCGTACGACGATTTTTAAGCCATGAGTGACTATGTCTTCACTTGACTTCATGTCCATACTGACAAGTAGACCATGCTGCAGATGACATTGCTGTAGGTGAGAAAATCAAATAAATGTTCTGCAAAGGATGACTCTTGACATCGAAATGATATTACAAAGCATTAATGAACCCAATGCTTTCTGTGAAAACAGATCGCAGATCAATCATTACACCACCTTCACAAGCTTGTACAAGTTAAGACTAGGTAGCTGGGATCTATTAATGATGCAATATTCTGACCCTCTATTAACATGAGTGGAGCGTAATCAGATGTTTTTTTTGGGGGTTGGGGTGGGTGGGTAGGGGGATGTGGTCCCAGATGAAACTGCCTTCCCAACTGTATGGCTTAACCCTCCCAAGATCCCCCCTTCAAACACACATACCCACCTATATCCATTGGTATGTATTAACTTAAAACATGATTCCTAGGACCAGGTGACCTATTTCCAGTTTTGGCACTTTTGTGCTGCACATGAATTTGTGAAGTTCTAGCAGAGATGAGTGATATACAAAGGAGATGTGTCTGCTGTTGTAGCTCATTCACACCAATGCATTGTGGGCCGTGTATGCTGAAATTATTCTCTCAATACTGCTGTTGTATGGCATAGTTACTTGATGCAATGGAGCTCATCTATTCCATTATACAATCCTCTCCAGCCACTGTTGCCCTCAAACATCGATCACCTGTTTTTGCCCACAGGAAGACCACTGACTGCTTGTTTTGCCATTTGTGTAGCGCTGATTGTATACCCTCAATACAGCTACTCTTGCATAGCCAAAAAGGTTTGATGTTTCTTAGATGCTTGCAAATGCCTGCATACCTTGCCACCACTACCACGCCTCTTTCAAAACTGCTTAAATCACAAGTATTTTCCACACTGCCGCTATCTACACTTCATGCACATCTGAATCCTTTGCAGTGACCTGCCTATGAAGTGACCTCAAGGTTATAGTGGCATCCATAAGTGAGGATGGGACGAGCACAATTGTTATTGAGTGTTCTTAATAATTTGTTAATTCAATGTATAATGAAATTTCGTTTACTTTATTTTCAGAGATTTTGTAGACACCATGTGTAAGCTTTGCATACAAGCAAATATCATTTGGTGCAACCACATACATATATTCTTACCTTACAATAGCTTCAATCTTTTTTCTATATTTTTGGTCAATTTGATTTCTGTATTCAGGGCGCATCAACATAGCAGCATAAGTAAAAGATGATTTTTTTCAAACCAGCTCTGTGGCATTCAATTACTGTGGAGGTCAAAATGGGAACAATATCTAAAATAGAGAAATATTTAGAATTCCTCATATACAGTTATTAAATACATAAAACACATAAAGCATACAGATTTTTTTTAGAATAACAATGGAAATGGCAACCTTTAGCACTTTCATTAAATTTAATAAATAACTGAAAATACAATAAAATCTACATTTATAAATGCTTCTGAAAGGCAAAATTACACAAAACACTATGTGGCATTGAAATTCATAAGTTAATAAAGTTTTTAGTTCATAGCATTTTGAAAATTCATATTAATAAAAGTGCCGTATGCCACACCTGTTGACAGTGTGGCATACGGCACTTTTATCAGATAACACAAACACATATAAATTGTACAACATATACACAAATATACACCTTTTATTGCATCTATTTGCACGATACATATTATTAAACAAAAGAAAAAAAAATGAAACAACAGATAACATTTATCAGTTTATACAGAATGTCCATAAATGAAGTATACAACTTCAGTATGCTATTAAAAATAAAACAACTACAATAAATAACAACTTACTTTTAATGTCAAAACACATGGTAACTATGAAAGTTTTTTAAAAAAATGCCAGTATGTCTCCACGTGTGTTCCGCTGGTTGCTTACGGGATGTCTAAACAATACTCCAGTTCTACCCACTTACCCTGCAGAATGTCAGTTGCAACAAGGAGGAAGGCTGCTGTAATGCCTTCTTTGGGCTCAGTGATAGATGTAACCTTTTTCTTGTTCACAATGTCCTTAATAACGAACCAAAGAAAAAAATCGTATGGGGTAATTAATATCAGGAGAACAGGGGTGGCGATGCCATCGGACCCCCACGTCCAATCCAGCGCCCTAGGAAATGGTCGTCTAAAGATTTGCATACATCCAAAGACCAGTGCAGAGGTGCTCCATCTTGCTGGAAAATGATGTTTTGAATATCCTGAAGTTGTGGAGTTGCGAATTGTTCTAACATGTCCAGGTATGTTATGCCAGTAACAGTTGGTTCAGCGAAGAAAAAGGGCCCTATCACTCTTTCTTCCATTAGGCCAGCCCAGACATTAACCTTCGGGCTGTCTGTCTCATGTGCTATGACCACACAGGGATTTTGTGTGGCCTAGATTCGGCAGTTATGTTTATTCACTCTGCTAGAAACATGGAATTTCGACTCATTGCTGAAACAGATCCGTGAAAGGAGTGTGGGGTCTTGTCTGTTGTATTCCATGTTTGACAAGATTTTTCATTACATGAGACACCTGGCACCATCTATCATCTGACTTAACAAACTTTAACTCTTGCCACATCTCTTGACATTCAAAGTAAGTTTTTTTCTATCGTATTTTTTTTAATAGCATACTGGATTTGCATACTTCATTTATAGACACCCTGTATATAAACAATAAGCTTACATATTTAATTCAAACACATGGCACCAAAATACTCTCTTTACTCTTTATTCATTCTTCTTCCCCCTTTATTTATTTATTTTTTGAGAACCAACACATGCATTTCACAATTTTTTACTACTGCAGCGTGCTTTTATGGTAAGCATTCTGCTGCTCTGTTCAAATTCACACTTGAAGTACAACTAAGGGTTGAGTTATTTTTGTGTCTCAGGAAAGTGGAACGAAGTTGCATTTATCAGCAAATGGCCAGTTTATAAGACTCCTGCTAGAAGAAAGAGTTCACCATATACAGTCAAACTTTCCTTAAGGTACAGTTATGCAATATGGGATTACTAGGACGACATAGAAATTACTTTTTTGTCAAATTTTCAGGTTGCACACCAACCCGTTGTCAGGACTGACTCAAGATAGTAAGGTGCTGGCACTCGAGATGTAATAACACACCTTTATGTTCGTTAATCATGGCACCTCTTCTTTCGTTTTGTAGACTTTCTTTCAATTTCTGTTTTACACAGTGCAGTTGATGTGATAAGAGTTTTAAAGAGTTCCAGTTAATAGAATGTCCAGTACTTTGTATGTGTCTGTCAAGGCCCGTCTTGCTGGAAACATTCCTTATAGCAGCTTTATATTCTGCTACACAGGTGTGAAGTTGTCTCCCAGTTAAGTACAATTGTGTTACCACAATTGCTGTGTACACTGTAGACCACTCCTTTTTGTAGCAATGGAAGGGAACATTTTTGAATTTCATTGTTTAACTGTGAAGCAAGTTGAACATGGAATTTAAAGCTAATCCTCTGAATCTTTTCAAATAGACCTTTGTGGTATCTTCAGAAGATGAAGCTACCATAAGGTCTATTTTCATCTATTCTCTAAAGCTTTTCAAATAGACCTTTTGAAAAGCTTCAGAGGATTAGCTTTAAATTCCAGGTTGGACTTGCTCCACATTCAAACAATAAAATTCAAAAATTTTACCCTCCTATTAAACAAAAACAGAAAAATGTTCTGCTACAAGAAGGAATGGTCTGCAGTGAACACTACAACTGTGGTAACACATATGTATGACAAACTGGGAGACAACTTCACGCCCATGTGGCTGAACATAAAGCTGCTAAAATAACATTTCCAACAAGACAGGCCTTGAAAAACACATACAGAGCATTAGACATTAAACTAACTGGGACTCTATAAACATTCTCTCATATCAACAGCACTGTACATACATACATACATATCACTAAGCTGTTCTCTGGGATTCAGAGGTTAGTTCCACAAAGAAAAAACAAACTACCAGATAATTTTTAACTGATTATTTACTTACTGTTGCCATATCAGACTTCTCCATTTGCAGCGATCTTGGCATACAACTTGGGCTTCACTGACATCCATCACGCGCTGTACAGAAGATATTCTATACTTCATACTCAATCTTTTTCTCATGCAGACACTCCTGAATTTGATCCTCCCATGACTTCCTTGGCCTTCCTCTGCTTTTCCTTCCTGCCACTTGGGCTAAAAATGTTTTCTTAGTAAGCATCTCCTGACTTATTCTTTCAACATGCCTAAACCACCAAAGCATATTAGTCTCTACCTTGCTAACAACATTTTGCTTCACATTACACTACTGCAACACATTTTCATTCCTCACATAATCAGAACGCGTCTTCCCACAAACCCCCCATAAGTAATGCATTTCTCCAGCACACAAACGACTCCTATGTTTCTTCTGTAAAACCCAGATTTCACTGCCCTACATCAGAGTAGGGACAGTTACACTTTCATACACAGCCATGAGGGACTCTCTTGAGAGCCCATCATACCTGTGAAAACCTCCCAGAGCAGCTATGACTTTCAAAGAAGAATTAACTCGCCTACTAATTTCACCATCCAATTTGTTCTCTCTGTCGAACATGCTTCCTAAATACACAAACTCACTCACCTTGTCAATAACTGTGCCATTCAGACTTATATTACACTCAGTACTACCAGTTTCTCGCTCAAAAACCATAACTTTGGTTTTTCCCTTATTTATACTCAGTTTGAATTTCACACAAACTTTATACATCCGGGACAACATACTCTGCAACTCACTTTTACTCTCTGACAACAGGACAGTGTCATCAGCATACAGCAATCTGCACACATGGATATCACCAAGACATAAACCAGTATTATCTATTTTGGCATCACGCATGCATGCATCCATAAATATATTAAACAGACATGGTGACATTACACAACCTTGCCAGACTCCTGCACCAACAGAAAACCATTTGGATAAAACACCATTCACTCTTACCCAAGCTCTACTGCCAGCAAACATGGCTTTTACACTATTAAGTAGATTCCCAGTTACACCATATTCATTCAATACCTTCCACAGAAGTGCCCTATTTACTCGGTCATAAGCTTTCTCTAAATCTATGAAAGCAGCAAAAACTTTCTTACTAACAGCCAGATAATTTTCAATCATTATGCGCAATGCAAAAATTTGGTTAGTGCAGCCTTTACCCGGCATGAAATCACTCTGAACATCCCACACTTTTCATTGATGTAAAACCCCGTACTTTTTCAATAATGATCTTACCAAACACTTTCCCTGGCACACTCAGTAGGCTAATACCACGATAGTTCTTGCAGTCAGTCTGATCACCTTTTCCCTTATACAAGGAAACAATGATAGCATCCTTCCAATCCTGAGGGACCATTCCTAGCTACCAGCACAACTGGCAAATTTCAGTTAACCAGTCAATTACAGTCACCACCATATTTCAACATCTCTGCAGTTATGCCATCAACTCCCGGAACCTTACCATTTTGAAGAGATTTCACAGCTTTACACACCTCCTCTCTTGAGATTCCCCCTGTGTTTCCATTATTCACTGTGACATCGTCTGTTTCTGCCTCAGAATCCCCTTTGCTTTCTTGATCTAATAACTCACAGAAGTATTCACCTCATCTGTCATTTAACTCATTGGGCTCCCATATCATTTCCCCGATCCTATTCTTCACACAACTTTGTTTCCCCCATTTTTTCTGAGTCTCATGTACTTCCAGAAAGTCTTTCTATCTTTCCAAAAAGCCAATTCATGTCTTTCCACCTTTTCCTTCCTATCTTTTGCCTTGCTCTGGCAAACCAGCTTAGCTGCTTCACGCCGCTTATAGCGGTATTCATCCACAGAAACTCTACCTTGCAACATCCCCAAATAGGCATCCTTCTTTGTCTTTACTGCCTCTTCAATCTCACTATTCCACCAAGCATAACCTGTATTGTTACCCACTATTGTGGTGCCACAGACCTCTTCAGCTGCAGTGACAACACAGTTCTTAAAACATTCTCACTTCTTTTCTACATCCCTCTCACATGAATTCAGCTCCTTCAATCATTCTCTGATTAAGTCAGAATAACATTGATGATTTTCAGGGAGCCTTTCAACCTTTATTCTTTCCATCCTAAGCCTCTTCTTATTCCTTTTCCTCTAATCAACATTCAGTTTCACTCGTGACACTACCAAGTAATGATCAGAGCCAACATCCGCACCTCTCATCACATGCCTGCGTCAACAACTAAGTGTTTCAGAAGTTGATCGTAGCACAGGAAATCAGGTAATCAATCTACATCAGATTTCTTTAAAATGCAATCATATTATCTATCAAAGGAAACATAATCCTACTTACGGCTTGGGAATTTGCTGATATTGTTGGCAACTCTGATAAGCATTCGTGCACTTTTCATGTGATCAGCTCTTCTAACATGAATCTGGAATGAAAGAAACAGTAATGCTATACCACTGAGAATGCTATTGGTATCATTTAACAGTACAAGCATAAAATCAGAACCTTTCATGAATGTGATTTATTACTTAATCCATATATTTAAAACACATGGCTGTTTCTTCTACAATCTGCCAGCACCACCCACCAGAGCGATTTTCGTGATTTTTTTTAAAATGAAAGCTACTAACCCACAGATTTGTCATCGCTAATTTGTTTTTTAATGTTACCATAGTATTTTTTTGTACAATCCGCAGTTCATTATTCTAGCGTTTGCTCCCATTTCAGTACTTGCAGTGCCATCTACTTTTGTGTGGTGGTCGGACTTGGAACTAAGCTCTCCGCTATCAACTACATAGTTGTAATTATCCGAATAAGTTCAGTAGTTTTTGAGATTAGTAAAAAAAATTCTGTGTATTATTGTGAAATACTTTCTTTCACATTGGGTGTGATCAGGTTGTATGTAATCAAAGAGGAACAATACATGGGAAATTGGAAACTACTTGAAAGCGATCTGATTCGGTAGTAGAGCCAAATATAATAAAAATTAAATGAAATGGCCTATGTCAAGTGGGAAGAAATAAGCTTCCCAAAGGTGAAAGAATTATCCAAATCGGTTCAGTAATTTCGAGATTACCTCAAACACAGTTTTTCTCTTTATATATATTAGTATAGATAATATGACACCAAAAAAACCCAAAAAAACCAAGAAAGATGGCACCAAATTTTCGGGTGTAATAAGCACGTCTTTTGAATCCGTTCTGACGCAAATTAAATTTATCAAAGCTATTCAAAGTCAATGGAACCGGTATGGAAAACAATAGATCTGACGAAAGAAAGAAGATTTTCAATCGGGTTTTTAATCCCTCAGATATTGCTGTAAACGGAATCGTGAGCTTACGAACTCTTAGAAACAGAGATATCGACAAAAATAAGATGTGACTTTACATCCCCTGGTTGAAAAACCCTGCATTATTTTAGGAAGAAAGTATTCTCAAAAGGTGTATCCATATAAGCGGTATCGGTCGAAGAAAAAAAAATTAGTTGAGTTTTCAGGAGCCCAGATTTTGCAACAAATACTTCAGAAGCAGAAATTAACACTTATGACCCCTGGTGGCCAAACCATTCTTTACCAAACATTAGAAATTATGTGAAAAATATTTTCCATCAGGTCTTGTATGCGATACAGGAAGAATGTTTCAAATCAGATCTTTAGGAGCAGAAATAACGCAGAAAACGCAATTTACCTTTGTGCCCCCTAGCGGAAAGTCTATGATTTACTTGAAAAATTGGAATTTATAGGAAAAACATTTCGCATCGGAAACACTATCCAATAAAGAAAGAATTTTTCAAATCGTACTCTTAGAAGTAGAAGATATTGACAAAAATAAGATATACATCTACACCCCCTGGTGTAGAAACAATGCATTTTTTCAAGAAGAAAATTTTCCTAAGAGGTTTGTCGAAATGAGGAATAGTATTGGTCAACAAACCACTTTTTTTTCAATCGAGATTTTAGAAGCTCATATTTCGCTGCAAATACAACAGAAGCGGAAATTAAGACTTATTCCACCTGGTGGCCAAACAATTTCTTACAAAAATTAGAAAATATGTGCAAACGATTTCCCATCAGGAGCTGTATGCGGTGCAGAAAGAATTTTTCAAATCGGAGATTTAGAAGCAGAGATATATTGGGAAACACAATTTACATTTACGTCCCCTAGCGGAAAGTCTATGAATTACTTGGAAATTTTGAAATTATATGAACCACATGTCACACTAGAAACACTATACAACAAAGAAAGAATTTTTCAAATCGGACTCCTAGAAGTACAGATATTGACAAAAATAAGACATACAATACATCTACGCCCCCTGGCACAGAAACCATGCACTATTTTAAGAAAATGTTTCTAAAAGATTTGTAGACATGAGTAGTATCGGTCAACAAACAACGTTTTTTTCAATCGAGAATTTAGAACATCATATTTTGCTGCAAATACAACAGAAGCGGAAATTAAGATTTACGCCCCCTGGTGGCCAAACTATTTTTTTCACAAAAATTAGAAATTATGTGCAAATGATTTCCCATTGGGAGCTGTATCTGGTGCAGAAAGAATTTTTCAAATCGGAGATTTAGAAGTAGAGATATAGGGGGAAACACAATTTACTGGTACGCCCCTAGCGGGAAGTCTATGAATTACTTGAAAATTTTGAAATTACATGAAAAACATGTCACACAGAAAACGCTATCCAACAAAGAAGGATTTTTTTAAATCAGACTCCTAGAAGTAGAGATATTGACAAAAATAAGATGAACACCTACACCCTGGCGGAGAAACTGTGTAATATTTTAAGAAGAAAATATTCTGAAAAGGTTCATTGATGTGAGTGGCATCAGTCCAAGAAAGATTTTTTTCAATCGATATTTTAGAAGCTCCGATTTTATGGCAAATACATCAGAAGCAAGAATTAACACTTATGTGCCCTGGTGGCCAAAGTATTCTTTACCAAAAATTTGAAATTATATGCAAAAGATTTTCCATCAGGAGATGTATCCACTGAAGAAAAAATTTTTCAAATTGGAGTTTTAGAAGAAGAGTTATCAAGGAAAAGGTAATTTACTTTTACGCCCCTAGCAGCAAATCTATGCGTAATTTGAAAAATTGACTATATGTAAAATACTCTTCGATATAAATGGAATCGAAAGATAAAATTTCTTTTTCAATCGGATGTTTAGAAGCAAATATGTGGAATAAAACGTATTTTTGAATTCGACATCATCTGCATTTACGCCCTCTACCGGCAAAATTGTACATCGTAAAAAACAAAACAAGATGAAGGATCATCATTTGCATATTTCAAGCTTCCCAATGCAAAAAGAATTTTTCAAATCGGACTAATAGTTGCAGAGATATTGTGGGTACAGACGAACAAACCGATAACAGAAGCACGATCTTTTTTTACAAAAGACGTGCTAAATAAAAGTTATTAAAACCATACAGGCAAAATAAAACACATTTTTAACCCAATTGTGTAGTTATCTAGACATGATATCATTTCGGTTCACTGAAAGAATACCTTAATACTCTAATGTTAGCCCGTCAATGACGGGTAAGCCCTTGTTTATACAATAATCAGGAACGTCATCGTTAAATTTGTATATGAGTAGTTGGAAAAATTAAAAACTGGGAATATTACGAAAATTTTGTTGTTGGTGATCCATCTTATAGACTGCCCATTAATAATTCAACCATTTAGTATAGTTGTGCATTTTATTACGATTCATGTTATATGACAAAAAAACAACAACAACTTCAGTCACAGCTTTTTCAACGGTGCATGGCATGGGTTATGGGCTAGTATATCCATAAAAGCATAAATACTTACAAAGACAGTAGTTATTTCACTCTGCACTTTCTGTTCTAGAGAAATAGAAGCTCTAAAAGCTACAGTGCTTCTTCTATATGCTTGTAATTATTTGTTTCATGTATTCCATTTGAATAATACAGATTTTCAGGGTAAAAAAAGGTTTGTTGCAATTTCTATTTTTACTGTTACTTTAATGGTGGCTCAATGGCTGAGCAGAAATTCACACTGCTGGAAGTTTTTGGAGAGATGTTACATTACTAAGAGGATTATTTTATGACAGAATGTGTGAATATACCAAATAAATGACAAAAATTCATGGAAATTTACAGTTCCTTACATTTTTATGGTGTGTTTACCTTTCACCATTATAATGCCTTGAGGAAACTTTCAATGTGATAAAAGTTAAAAAATACATGCTTAACTTAATATAGGTAAACATAAACCATAGTTCAGATTAATTAACTGTTGTAGAACAGGAGCATAAGAAAGGAAACTGCTTTCCCCATGAGTATTTTCTGCAGGATTTTTGTCTGAACAAGGAGAGATTGCATTTTCCTTACAAAATACCTTTTAGGATATTTCATGTACAGACAAGAAACAGAGCAATGAAGCTTGGGTTTTGTAAGGTCCCACCTTGCACTGCCACTAGCGGGAATCCTAGATTTGGTTCTCTTTGATTTCTACTAACTTCCCTGGTCCAATTTGACATGACATCTGGCATTCCAACCAATTATACACAATAGCCCAAAACGTCCACTATAAGAAGGGTACAGAGTCAAGGCCAGATTAACAGCAACAAATACGTATTATTTACCATTAATTTCAATGATTTTTCATTGAGACCGTCCCTGTACAGCTATTGTGAACAGGGTGACAACGAAAAACAGCATAGAAGTTAGTGTCTCCCTTCTTTCTTTGTAATGATTCTTCCAAGCTATCAGTACCCAGCAGAAATAGTTTCACTAAAATAACAACTTGGGCTCACATATGTGAAATCCCCTTTCATTCAAATCACTGTGAACGCAGATGCAAAACCTCTCTCCTGTTTCCTTCCACCCATTTTTGTCTGTGACTGAGCCCTTGGTGGCTCTCTGGCTAATCTCTTGTTGGTACTGTTTAAACTATTTCTAGTGCAACAATCGCCATCCAACAGAACGTGAAACACTCGCTGACATATTTGATGCTTATCATCAAAATTTAAGGCTTTCAGATATAAAGATCTTAATGCAACGACTACATCATTGGTAGTCACCTTTTGCCATAGTTTACTTCAGGAAATGTTGTATCATTGGTGCCAACCATCTGACTGGGTTTTGCTTTCCCACAGAGGCTGACATAAGCACTCCATTTAATAAAATGGAGAAAATATGATTTATCTAAAGTAAAATATTAACATTGGGATATACATATTTACATGTATCAGAAGAATGGAATATCCACAAGTCTTACACGTTTAATAGCAGCACTTCAAATGACACCACAATACAATAAACCAACTTATATAATTTTTTGAAAAAAAAAAAAAAAAATCAGCCAAGGAGCATATAAAAATTGCACCTCATGCACTGTTTATCATATTAGTAGGAACAGGATTCATACACATTTACAGAAACAAATTCCAAGACTTTTTCCAGGAGCTTTCCAGGAGTTAAAAAAAAAAAAAAAATCCAAGAGCTTAAATTTTTTCTAGGATCACAGAGCTTTGTTTCATATTTTCAGACTGGGGTGAAATTTACTACGCATTTAGAATTCTTATGAAGCGCTATGGGTATTACTGAGTGTCCTTCAGTGTGTGCTACATGTTAAATTGACAAAGTTTCCCTGTACAAAAATTGCTCTGTGTGAAACTTACATACAGTAATCTGGAAATGAACATAACAATAATAATACAAAACAATTTTGCCATGGCACTGAAGATTCCCTATCCCACAGTCATCTATTCCCTGCACAATGGCAGCAGGAAGGCGAGATATCAATCTCCTTTGGTGAGCAAAGCATGTGCTAGAAGAAAGGGCCATCTTGGACTTGCAGGAAGGTTTCTAATCAACTGCTGTACCACAAACAAAGGTCGCTGGAAATATGGCACTCGAACATCTTGTACTACAGCATCACATCACCACACACTCCATGGAAGGAAGTGATGTCACTGCCAACAGACACTGCAGGGAACTAGAACAAACTAATACAATCAATCCAAACATTTAGACCAATTTTTCTTTTCAAGAAAAAATTCCAGGACTATTCCAGGACTTTTCACAAAAGTATGAAAAAATCAAGGATTTTCCAGGCCTGGAAAGAAGGCAAATCAAATTTTAGGACTTTTCCAGGATTCCATGGACTATGTGAACCCTGCAAAAACATAACAACCTGAATATAGCAAAATTCAAAAGAAATGTTTTGCAATGATCCTAAAATTATTATAAAAATGAAAAAAAAATATTTACTATTATAGAAATGAAAAAAAATGCATATATTTTTCTATCAAAAGGGCAAATACCAGCATAATAATGTATCAAGCTGATCTTTTAAGCGATTGTTTGTTATAAATACATTATATATGCAATATTTGTTTTATAATGAATCAAAACATAAAGTTCTGCAGTGCACTGGGTTTGGTGCAAACACAAATAATTTTTAAATATAACTTACTTTTACTAGGATATAACTATGCAGAATCATGAGATTAGTTGCCATGTCAGTAGGAATTTTTATTTTCTGTTTGTTTAATTCCTGATACATACCAAAAAGGACATCGTGAGAATTTCGATAGTTACCTGCATAAAGAACAAAAACTATACTGAAAAAACAAACAATATTCCAGAATACATGCATTTTTAGGGAAAATGATTTGCATGTATCTGTACATAATAACCAATTTATAAATGGCATGTTTTTCTACAAAGTTGATAAGTTTTAAGCAGAGCACACTAAAATCCTTTTGAAATCTACGAATTTGTGGATCAAAAACAGTATTAAAAACAGACTTTAAATTTCAGTAATAAAATTAAGCCACGTTTATATATATGATTTAGTGCATGAAATACTACCTAAAATATTTTCACTGCTTATTACATGCCCTTCCCACTACATTTAAAAATAATGAAATTTAAAAGCACTTAGAAAAGAATGCATGGCTGTCACTAGCACTACAATGAAATTAACAAATAATTAAAACCTCTAATGGATTTCTCTAGAGAAGAGAACATTTCACTCGTTATCTCAATACCTCGAAAAACAATGTCGATATAATTTTTGAAGCAGCGTTTAATCGATGTTTGGTGGCAGATATTTTTTACACATTCCTATGACATTACACACTTTTCTCTTTTGTTTATTAATGTGCTGCTGTTAGAAAAATTCTCATTCTCAGATTTGTGCTTAGTAGCATAAGACTCAAAATGTTTTCAGATTTCTCTAAGTCAAATGAATACTGTGCTGAAAATTACTTCTTCCTGTAGCAAGATATTTTTCACAGTTTAAGACTGGCACCAAATGCATTTCAGGGTTCATGATGTCAGGAATTTCTAAGGACCTTACAGTGAAGTCTTTCCCATTGTCATCACTTATCACATGCACAATAAACAATGTTTAGGTTAAAATTGTTTAAAATATACATAAAGAACTGTCAATAGGTCTGTGGATCAACCTCGGGAGACATGAAATTTCTGATCTTCCATTGTTTACACTACAGAAGGAAAGGAGAATGCTGCTGACAGGGGTGAAAGAAAATTCTTCTCTTTTGGAGCTATCAAAGAGCCAACACTATTGTCATGGCCTGAGTGAACTCATAAGAATAATTTCATCTAGAGAAACAGAAATTTGTGTGTCCATCTCAGCTGGAGAGGCAGAATCATTTATTGAAGATGCAAAATGTTCAGACTACTGCCCTGTTGATTCACATGAAATGTTGATAGTGAAATTGCATTTTGCTAATTGTTTTTGCTGGTGTTCAAATGCCTATTTTAGCGTATTTTGCTCTTTCAGCTGTATATTTTACAATTTTTATTTTATAGTAGTGTACTTAATTTTTCATAGTTCTCTTCTACATTTGTTAAAATGTTTAAATTAGCCTTTGGATGTTTTGTATTGTGTTTGCACTTCTTCAGATATATATATTGTTGAATGTGTAGTTATATATATGTAGAAGATCAGTGCCTTGCTAATTTGTATAGTATTAATAGATTGCACTTAAATGTGTTGAATTTCGTAGTTTTGTTTTAGCGTTTAGTTTGTTTTTATTTTGGAAAAAAGGATTTTCCTTGGTGTAAATAGCTTCATCTCTGTGGTGTGTTTTTGTTGTTTTAGTTTCATTGGCTTAAGCTGAAGTCTTGAAAAATTTCTGAATTCTTATTTTGATTTAAAAGTTGTTTTTGTGGTTGTGTTTCGACTAAAATGAAATCAAATGTATAACTGTGTAAAATCGTATTAAGATGCTATTGCTTATAGTGGGCATTTGTTTTTGTACAATTGCAATAAAGACCAAAGTTTGGTCCAAGGAAAGGGAAGTTAAGTTGTTCACATGCGAGCCATCTTTCATTTATATTTGTCGAGCTTGTGAGTCTTTCGTTTTCCCTTCTCCAGCAGTGCGGTCAGTTGCTCTGTTGTGTCCATGCCTGTGGTTTGTCTGGGAAGAGAGGATTGCTGTTGCAATGCATATGAAATTAATTGTTAGTGTGTTTCTCTAATCTAAGCCCTGTCATGCCATTATGGCAATACAGGTATCGATCATTGGCATACAGAGGCATGCAAGCCCTGATACACCGAAGTATGATAAAGAACCATGACCCAGCATATGATTATGTATCCAGATTTTGCAGCTAGCATCCTAACCATTATAATATTAACACAAGGCTAACAGGTCATAGCTATAAACCTGCACATAACTAAATCTTCAATAAATTCATTATTACCTTGAAGATGTCACTAGCATTGCAATGTGATATCAAAGTAAATAATATTACATCTTCAAAGCATATTTTTTGCTAATTACCACTCAGTGCATCTTTCAACTAGGTAATATACAATATGGAAATGCAACAAAACTGATCAGTAGGGAAACCCTACTCTATGGTCAGCACTGAAGATAGCAAAAACAATACAGCAAATTGCACAAAAGCATAAGGTTTTTTAAAGTGCCTTATGTAACTAGGCATTGACATTACAAAGCTATAGTCAACAAAACTGTGCAAACAACAACAAAAAGTGCAAAAAGAAATATAACTACATAATTGTGACGCCCATACAAAAGTTATATATAAAAGAAGGCTGGCAATGCTGACTACTCGACTGGAAAGATTAGAGATTCTTTCACGTTGATTCCTATAAGTTCCTGGTTTCTGATTCGTGAATTCACATAGAATATTCTACTTCAAAACCAGTTCTGATGTTCACATGCAAAGCCAAGTGTGCCAGAATTTAACTGCAGGTGAACGTGACAAATTTAAACATGTTTGTGCACATGGCAAAGTGAACAAGTAAAAAATAAGTATGTGCATTCAAAAACAAGGACTCTTTAAGCACTTTTTAAGAGCCTAAAATGAAAATTTAACATAAGGAGTTCTGAAGGACGTCTAAACACTGAAGGAACCCTGTATTTTATTATTTAAATCTGGAATAAGTCTCATTTGAACTTATAATACACAGATTTTCCACACATTTCCTCAGTAAGAAATTTTTTAATGAGTTTTGCTCTTCTGCAATGTTTTTTTTCAGTTTTTTTAAATAATCTATTAAGTCAGAAAATTTTTAATTTTAGTGACAGAGGAATGAAGTTTTTTAAGAATTTTAGATGGGACTGTCAACAATCTTCTCCCAACTTTTTAAATAAATTGCTGTATGCTAACCTGTACTCTACCTTTATCTTGCTTATGATGCCAAAAGACATTGTGGAGATCGCTAGAAGATACTATTCCAAAACTTAGTGAAATTTATGAGATTTATTAGAAATGAACTTATTTTACACTCACTTATCTAATTTTCAGGTTGAACACTAACCCTTTCTCACAGCACTGTTGAGTGATCAGTTCTTGTAAAAAAATACTTGAAAAGGAAGAGTGGGTGTTCAACAAGGAAAAAGACAAGTATAAAATAATAATGAAATGACACTATCCTAACAGTGGAACATATCACTCACTTCAGAAGAAAGAATGGCCCCCAGCCCAGAATTGGCTATATGTTAAGACTGTCTCATTCATTTTTCTAGTGAATGGCAAAAAGTCCTACGGCAACTAGCAATCAGATCATCACACTCACTTTTTGAGTGAACAGCCCCCAATCACTGGATGGTCATTAACTGTTAAACTGAGTATTTATTTTACCAGCAAATGGATCCCACTCCTAGTACGAGGTCTGATCAAAAGGTATCCGACCTTAGGCCAGGAAAAAAAAAAAATCTAGCTCACATATTTAGTTCAAATATGAATTTCCTTCAAAATAGGAACTTTCTGAGTCCCAGTGGTGTTGCCACCATTGGAAACCTTTTTCAAAGTCCTTTTTTGAATGTTCATGTGATGCTTTGTTGCATTTCTCTTGATGTCTTCTGCATCTTGAAATCTCTTTCCTTTGAGTGGCATCTTGAGTCTGGGAAACAGCCAAAAATTGCAGGGGGCCAAGTCTGGGGAGTAGGGAGGCTGCTGAACCTGTGTAATGCTGTGTTTCACTAGAAAGTTCTGGATGAGGTGCGATGCATGGGCTGGAGCATTATCATGATGGATCAACCAATCGCCACTCTGTCCAGCAGCAAATGTAAAAAATAAAGGACATCTGAAAAGTACTGGTGGTCCCCCCCCCCACCCCCCAAATTGGGGCAAAACTTTTGTTTTTGAATTAAAGGTTCCTGTTTTCAGCTGAAATCTGTTTTAAACATGTTAAAAAAAGAAAGAATTTTTATTTTTCAAAATTGCCTCCTCTTCACCCGTTATAGCCATTACGTTCCTCCCACAGTTATAATTCAATTTTCACATTTAAACAAAATTATTTTCTACACTTATATTTGATTTTACATAAAATAATATACATTGACGTAGGTACCGGTTTACGAAATACATATAAATTGAATACATTTTATAAAAAAGTTCCAGCAACTTAACGTTTCTAATGCACAACCATTTTTTCCCAAATAAAAATAAGTACAACATCACATACCAGTATGAAAAAGAGTGAACAATATATTGTGCAAGTGTTCTGTGCAACTTTTCACTGGTTTTCAGTTCTTTGGAACGATGTGTAGGTACAAAGGATAAGAAGTAGTGAATCAAGGCATCTTTTTGCTCCAATAAACGATCAAATACTGGTCCAAAAGTTACAAATCTAGCTTCAACAGGTCTCATAAATACATGTTTTGGAGCACCTACATGTTCCTGACTCTTGCCATAATCAGCTGATCTTACACTATTGCCATGGAAATAGTAGAATACATCCACTGCAAATTCAGAAAGTGAAGAATCGAATTCTTTTAGCCTTTTTTACAGCATTCATGACATGATGTAATGAACATCAACCTACATCAAACAAAAGGGGATTTTCTTGCTTTAAAAGAGTTAGCATGCCTTTTTTACAGCCTACCATAACCTGTGGACTATCAGTCATAACACATATTACCTTAGATATATTGATGCCAAACACTTGTAAAACAGAAATCGATTTTTCTTTCATGGGAAGTGCTTTAGCTTCTGGCAAATATACCCTTTCAAGAAAATCTATTACAATTCACTGTTGCACATCATCAAAATATTGTACGATTATTTCAAGCTCTTTTTTATTATGCACACCACTGCCATTGCTTTCATCTAGTCCAATTCACACATATTTCCCTTTCAAACTTTCCTTTAAAATGGTTTCATATGTTTCCCCCAAACCATATCCAACTAGGTAAGACATCTTTGTTCGGTGCATTGAAAATGATTCAGCAAGCAATTTTAGAGTCAGGAAACATTCTCTGAAACAACTGTGTTGAATGATCACAAAACCTGAATGGAATATTGTGTTCAACAAGTGCAGAGGCCCACAAAACTTCAGCAGTAGTAACCTGATTACTAATTATTGTTTGACTTTTGAAACTTTTTGCCAAGTCCTTTGACTTTGTTACAGCTTCTCTATTTTTCTGGTGATTTTCACTTCTTGAATGTTGTAAAACTGCTTGAACACCCATTGTAGACACAGAAAATTTTTTTGAGCACCACACACATGAAGCTTGAGTGTTCTTCTTTCCTGGTCTGCACCATTTGCCAATTTCATCACCATTATTGTCTTTTTGACAAGAAGAGGACCAATCACTTTGATAGTGGCACTGTCGTTTAGGCATGTTGAACTAGAAATCTGTGGAGTAAAGATAAAAATTAGTCTTCATTTCATCATTAAAAAAGCTACAAAACAAACTCAATTTAAAAATAATAATAATGGGGTAAACCAAAGGCTCATATAAGAAAGGAAGCATCACCACAGATATATCTAGAGTCATATGCTACTTTAATACTTCAGAACTTCGTTAAAACAAAATAATAAAAGTAGTAGCAATGTTAAGAAATAAGGGCTCAGTATTATAGTTCATCATTGCCCTTACAAACAAAAAATATCAAGACAAAATGAATTAGGTTAATTTAAAATAAAATGCATTTTTGTTACTTACCCTTAATATTTTTGTAGATAGTTGATGTTCTCAACTCACTTAAAAATAAAGGACAATACTGAAAATAAAGGACAAATAAAGGACTTTATCAGTAGTCACAGTTTTAAAGGACAGTCCTTTAAAAAAGACATTTGGACACACTGCAGAGTTCAGGTCTCTTGTGTCTAACAGCATCTCGTAGATGGCGGAGAACAGACAGGTAGTACTCCTTGTTGATGGTCTATCCTTGTGGAGCGTACTCATGATGTACTACACCCTGGTAATCGATGAAAGTGGCCACCATGACCTTCACATGACTTTGTGATTGTCATGCCTTCTTTGGCCGTGGAGACTCTAGCATTTTCCATTGAGATGACTGTGCCTTTGTCTCAGAGTTGTAACCATAGACCCAGAACTTATCTCCAGTTATGATTTTTTTCATAAAATCAGGGCCAGCATTGACGCATTCCAGCTTGTCATGCACAACTTGTAGACATTTTCCCTCCTGATCATTAGTGAGGTGAGGAGTTTTGGAACAAATTTTGGGGTGACACGTTGCATGTGAAGATCGTCAGTCAGAATTGCTTGCGCTGTACCAAATGAAATTCCTACTTCGCTCTCAATCTCTCTAATTGTTACTCTACAGTCTTCCATCACTATTGAGTGCACTTCCTTGATTTTTTTGGGATTTCTGTTGGTTGAAGGCCTGCCAGAACGTTTGTCCCTCTCGACTGATGTTCGGCTATCTTTGAAATGATTATACCACTCTTTAACTGCGTACACCCATAGCTTCATTACCAAAAGCTCTCTTTATCTTTTCAATTGTCTCTGATTGCGTGCCATCAAATTTCTGGCAAAATTTAATGCAGATCC
Source organism: Macrothele yani (assembly GCA_039090855.1). Lineage (NCBI taxonomy): Eukaryota > Metazoa > Arthropoda > Arachnida > Araneae > Macrothelidae > Macrothele > Macrothele yani. The sequence continues at coordinate 9,334,288 of CM077011.1, read as the reverse complement.
TTTGATCAACATGTTCCACCATTTTCACCCTAAACACGAATGTGAAAAACACGTGGTACACATATTATTATTACAACTGCCTGACAGCAACTGAAGGGCAGAGCGGTCATGGAAAAAATCACACACGTACGTAGGGTCTAAAGTCAAATGACGCGTTAGTCCCGTTCATGCGCTGCGAAAGGTTGCTGCAATAAAAAAAAATATGGTCGGATACTTATTGATCAGACCTCGTAAGGTTAGCTGCCAGATTATCTCATTCATTTTTCAAGTGAATGGACCTCAACTTCCTAGAGGCTAGCTTTAGATTGTTCAGTTACTTTTCCTGTGAATCACTCCTATTCTTATTATGGGCAACTGTTAGATCACCACACTCATGTTTTGAATGAACAACATATTTTTAGCGATATAATGGAGATTACTTGAAAACAAAAAATTATCTGCAAGAAGGATGCCATCAAATTTTCAAGTGTGATTCACACGTCTTTTGATAAAAGTCTCAAATCTGGTGGTAACAGACATTTCATGGCATGCTAAAAGTGTTTAATCCCAGCAGGATTCTAAGAACTGAAAGTTTCCTATAAGATTTGGGTAAATTTGATCTTGTTCTTCCACAAATAAGAATTTTTCAATCCAATAATAAATGTGGAAATTTAGTGCCTACAGAGCATCCCCCCTCTTTTCTTTTCTTTTTTTTTTTTTAGCAAGATACAAAAACAAAAAGAAAACAGTGATATAAACAATTACTTTTAAGGTGTGCAAAAGCTGTCATTTATCATTGTGAGATTTTTGTTTTAGGCTGTGGCTGTGAACTGATTTATAGTTTTTCATAGTGATATTGAAGAGGTGGAGACTAATCTTCTTCGGTGGTTTGGCCACGTTGAAATAATGAGTGATGAGTTACTTACTAAAAAATTTTTTTTAGCACAAGTGGCAGGAATGAAATGCAGAGGAAAGCCAAGGAAGTCATGGGAAGATCAGATTCAGGAGTGTCTGCATGAGAAAAAAATTTTGAGTATGAAGTATAGAAGGTCTTGTGTACACCATGTGATGGATGTCAGTGAAGCACAAGTTGTGTGTCAAGATCGCTGTAAATGGAGAAGTTTGATATGGCAACTGTAAGTAAATAATCAGTTAGAGAAATTTATCTGGTAGTTTGTATTTCTGTCACAGTGCTGTTTTAACTCTTTCCTTATATTACTGAAATCGGTTTGAATCAGAAGATTGCACGGTTCCTCAAGCACTGTAAACATCAATAGAGTAGGAATAGCTCATTCAACAGAAGCGATTTGATGTTTGATAAAATCCTTTATTTTCATGGTTTTGCTTAATTTAATTATTACTTCGGGTCACCTGTGATTAGACCATCTCTCATGTTCTATAACTCCTCGCTATACATTCCTGCTTACCGGTCGGGCACAGAGACTATGCACCCCTTCGCAAAATCTCTCCTTGCTTCGAAAACCTCCCACCGTCTTCCCCCTACTCCGTCAGTTGCATTCTCCCCTAAGACACATCTTCCTCCTACCTTCAAAATCTCATTCTCCTATTGTTCCCGTACTCTTCTCAAAACGCGCCTCCAGCCTCTGTACTGAACACCTTCTTCTCCATGCGTCTCCATCTCCATTCCTAATGACCATACCAAAGGATGGAAGTCCATCCTAATGAGTTGCTTTAAAACTCTAAAAAAAAAAGCCTTCTTCTATTGTCGCTATCTATACATGAAATCCTGTGTGTTGTCCTCTCCAGGAAGTCTGCTGATAAACTATCGTTTCCGGTGACTTACTGGCTCTCCCAAATCAATCTAAAAAAATATATCCTTAAGAAGTTTCCCACGATTACTTTTCAAACCTCTAAAACTGCAAGGTTTCTTAATTATTTACATATTCATTAAAATTCAACAATTAAAAGATATTTACATTACATTACATTTCATAAAATAAATATTCCCATTCAATTATGCTATTAATAAAGGTTATTTACAATTACCACTATTACATTTCTTTGTGGAGCTAACCTCTGAATCTCAAAGAACAGCTTAGTAATAATATGTATGTATATATAATTGTTTCTTATTGTGACATTGAAGGGTACTTTGCTTACGGGATAAGAAACTCCCGCTTTTGTTAATGGATCATTGTTTCTTTCACTCACAATGTTAAATGAAGTACTATATTGAAATGTTATCAAGAAATGAAAGACTAGTTTTGTTTCTGTAATTGTTGATTAAAATAAAGGCTTGAGAGCATAGACATTCGAGTGGTGAGTCAATCTCCCAGTCAGTTTCAAAATTGCTCATTCCCTCCCAGCTTCCACTATCTGTCCATGGGTGTGTGCTTGTGGTTTTGGAGGTGGGTTGCTGTCGTAACATTTTTTTCATCACGCTTAAAGAGTTTCATGAATCTCTGTGATGCGTTAGGGTGAAATAGGCAAAGGTATCAGTTTTACTCAAACATGGAGTCAATTTAGAGCGCTTTAAATGAACCAGTGCTTCTGGTCCACCAAATTTAATGTTTGATATTTTGAATAGTATTTTATATTTTACTTAAAACTTTGTTGTCATAGGATTTTAACATGGTGAAAAATATCAAATTTAAATGTTAGATTAAATGCATTTCATGCTGAGATGTAGATAAGAAGAATTCAAAGCTGTTGAAGCACAGTAAATTTTCATGAAGCAGCCAAAGCACACATACCACACCTTAAATATTCCTTCTAAAAATGTAGGAACTAAAAAACGTCTTTATTTACAATTTTAAAATTATGTTACTGAAAAAGATTTGAGACCTGATTGGGACAATGCAAGCTTACTGTCGACTGCTCTTAATAAATGTTCTATGCTTTTTACTGAGAGTCTATATGGACTAAAATGCTGTAATGAAGACATGCCTGTATACATTCCTTCTATCTGGAGGATTTTGATTTTACAGCACACTCGGAAAGAAGAATTTGAATGATTACGAACGAACTTTTAACAATAATTTTGTAGTGAATGGCAATGATTTGTGTGTTCATTTACATAATGTGTATTATTTAGGCTCTTGTCTGTTACTATTTACCTTTGTCCCGCTTAAATCTGTTTTCACTCAATGGCCTGACAATGTGGCAATAGTGGTCGTGAAAGTGCTTACCAGAGCTTTTATCTACCATAATTTTAAAATTGTAAATAAAGACGTTTTTTAGATCCTACATTTTTAGAAGGAACATTTAAAAGTGTGCTATGTGTGCTTTGGCTGCTTCATGAAAATTTACCATACTTCGACAGCTTTGAATTCTTCTTATCAAATTTAAGGACGTTCCGTCTGTATGCAGTATAAAGCAAATACACTGCTGCTAAAAATTAAAGAATAATCTACAGAAATACATATTGCTGCTGTTGTATGTAAAATAATACACTGAAAATTGGCAAACATCCAAATTTTGTTATGCGAAAGATTATACCACATTTACTTTTGCCACAGGTAAGCAGGAATATGCAAATTAGGATGGTGTTAGAAAGATATGTGATTCTACTCGCTTCTTATAGCTGTTCTAGCCAACTCTTGCTTTAACTACAGTGACACGTGGAGCTGATTATGTCATGATGACATCGTATGAATGATTTTCAGTGATGGAAAGTAATTGGTAGGATAGAAGATCAGTCCAAGATGGAAGTTTCCAAAGCATTGAATGTGCCACAAAATTGCCTGTTAAGACCCTGAAGACAGTTTCAACAGACAGGAGATGTTTGTTGTCACAAAGCCATCCCAGAGACATAACCTGCAGCAAATGATCACTATATGAGTTTGACTGCCAGACAGAACAGAGGCATGCCCACTAGGCAACACTTTGAGGAGCTTGCAGCAGCTACAAGAATGAGGGTTTTGTGGCATACTGTTTGTAAAACACATCACAAGTAATGCCTTTATGTAAGAAGATCACTTTTTTGTGTTGCTCTAACTTCTGTTACTTGGCAAGATGCTTTAACATGGAGTCACCAACATCACACATGGAGTCCAGACCAGAGGGTGAATGTTTTTTTCACAGATGAATTGTGATTCAGCTTAAGTACTGATTTACAACATATTCTCATCTGGAGAGAGCATCAGAGAAAGGGACTAATCTGGTGGCAGTGGCATGATAGTCTAGGCAGGAATCATGATGAATGGGTGTACAGACCTGTACATATTTCAGAGTCATTCTGTTACTACCATGAGGTACAGAGATGAGATCCTGAATCCATATGACAAGCCATTCAGAATCATTGGTTCAGATATCAGTTTTATGGACAATAATGCCCAGCCTCATTGAGGTCGACGATGGAGAACATATCGTCAATGGGTGGCCACTTTGATACCCCTACCTCAATCCCACTGAGCATGTATGGGATGCTCAAGGGAGATGCAGTGGAGCAGGCCAGCCATTCTAGAACACTTCAAGAATTCAAAACAGTTCTTGTTGAGGAGTGGTTATTAATTCCTCAAGACCTCATCAATACCCTCATAAACAATGCAAAGAGTCATTGCTTGAGCTACATGGCTGTCAGGGGTGAACAAACTCCATATAAAACTGCCACGTGTCTTAAGCAAGACTAAATATTATTTATTTCATGGACTGATCTTTCATGTGAATTATAAAATTATATTAAAAAATACAAATTACAAGATAATGATTTTCTTCTGTGCTGTAATGATTTAACAGCAATTCACAACATATTCATAAGTAATGTAATAATAAACCTCTTTACCAAATTTCATTGAATTTCTTCATAAATATTTTGAGTTATATACGAATTTATAAATTATCCTTTAATTTTGAGCAACAGTGTACTTGATATTTTTTCATTTTATTTGGTATATTAGTGACAGCCATATTTTGGTGTGTTGCAACTGAAAAGATGAAAGGCCTAACTATCAAACTAGAACCTTTACAAGACTGTTATCCATTCCAAGTGGATACCCATAATGCACTTTACTCTGACAAAATTTCATTACAGAGTTAACTTATAACTCTGTAATGAAATTTTGGGAACTAGCATCATGCTGTATGTTCACCAGCAATTTTCTATCCTGCATTGATTAATATGTATAATGACACACCTCTAACACAATATAATAAGTTCAAATTAGTGGAGCAAAACCATGAAAATTTCCTTCTTGCTCATTTTTCAATCTGTAAGTCAAAATGGATACATAAATAGTTCAAGTTATAAAATAATAAACATGGCATAAAATAAAGTAAATCTACACTATCAAATAATAAAATCTGTCACACAAAACTCTCTTGACATTTCAGAAATACTCCATAAAGTTATGCATACAATATAATCAGTCATTGCTTCTTCAATGACATAATGGACAGAATAGGATTTGGGGAGGAAAGAGATAACAGTTTTGCTCTGAAAGATTGGCACTCTTTTTATTTATACCAAACTTAAAACTACTTTTAGTAAACTTTTCATCAACACTGCTTTAATTCAAAATGACTTAGAAAAGAAAGAAAATGAATTTAAAATCCAGGTTCCAATAAACTGCCCATTAAGAGCATAACTACAATGTTATACACTGTATATGTTTTTAAAGTGAGGGCAAACAGATCTGTACTAATACATTACTGCTTCATCTTTTCAGATTACCAAGTAATCTTCATCACAAAATTATTAGGGCATTTCTACTCCAAAATGACAAAATAATTACATTAAATTTCACACAGATAAGAATGCCTAACAAACTGAAAATGAGAGTAATGGTTACACTGGAACAGAAGGAGTTACCAGCATTCTGTTCCTCCCTGGCAATAACCACAGCTGTCTTTGCTGCTTCTCTATACTGTTTCAGAGCAATGTATAACCTGAACAAATGCTTGAAATCCTGAAATGAAACACAAACGTTAAACAATACCATTTTACTAGAATTTGTAGCTGTCTTGTGCAGCTTACTTGAAAGATTACAAACAAGATTTATTTAAAAATGACCTCATAAAAATTATTGTATTAATGTATCAAATCTCACTTGATTAGAAAATTTTCATGAATGAGTTAATGACACCCTATAAAAATACAGGGTGTCCCACTCGCTACTTTAGCCAAGTTTCTATTAATAACATTGTAAATAATTACAGTAATTGAATGATATTTGGTAAGAACATACCTTCATCCATGGAAAATAGAACCATATCATAAGAGATGTTGAAAGTGTTCGCCCTGTGCATCAAGACAGGCTTGAACACGAGACTCCACATTTCGGGAAGTTCGCGCCAGTTGCTTGAGCGTAATCGCCACCTCACACATGTTGTTCTTCAATACTCCATGGGTTGTCGGTTTGGTTTGAAACACCATTGATTTGAGATACCCTCAGAGAAAGAAATCAGGGGGTGTTAGGTGAAGAGATTGAGGTGGACACATTCCTTTAGAAATCATGTGATCTCCGAAGAATGATTTAATTTCAGCCATACTCGCATGTGATGCTTGACAAGTTGCCCCATCGTGTTGGAAATATCCAGTGGTCAGCTCTTCAGAGAGCAGTTGGTTAACGAATGCCTGAAAATTTTCCACGTAGATGGCTGTTGTGACCGTATCCTGAAAGAAGATGGGGTCAATGATCCACTGACATGACAGTGTGAACCACACACGTTTTGCACATTTATGTATCCCGATGAATGAATCCCACTCACTCAGTGAGTGAGTGATAGTTATTAATAAAAACTTGGGTAAAGTAGCAGGTAGAACACCCTGAATATTGATGTGCTAAAATGAAAAACACATCAATGCATAATAAAAAAACAGCATGTTATCCTCTGAGTCTTGTACTGCACACCTGAGAAATGTCACACTTATTCCACAAATACTTTTTAAGAAATACAGGAAAATACATAATAATAAATTAAATATTTCATTAGCAACAGTACACTTCTTGTCCTCATTATGAACTCTGTACATTTTCCCCCAAAAAAAGGTTCTCGAAAGTACTTGCAGAAGACTTATGCATTGTCAGGGTTAACTCAAATCTTTCTTTTTTTTTTTTTAGGGTTAAGTACATAAATATATATTTTTTTATTGGAGGTTTAACGACCATCTTGAGCAACCCAATGGGCTACAAGCAGTCACCCTTCCCTAATTTAGGGCTACTGGTTCCAGGGAAGGGAGACAGCTAGTGCCGTAAGACAACCACGACATCCATGCCTCACCAGGATTTGAACCCGGACCCTTCTCGGACAAATAGTCACAAGCCAGCACTTAGACCAGTGCACCACCAGGACAGCCAGGTTAAGCGTATATCATAGACAGCCATTGTAAGGGTTAAACTTTTCAAGGTTGAATTTCTTGGTTTAGAACACCTTTTGGTAACAAAATATTTAAATTTACTTACTGCCAATGCAGTGGGTTGGTTTGTTATCCACAGAAGCTGTTCAGAAAGTTGACTCAATCAACTTTTTGCAACTGTTTGGATATTTTCCCTGTGCCAAAAATTGACTGAATTCAGTCAACTTTTGGCACTAGGGAAATATCTAAGCAGCTTCTATGGAAAATAAACTGACCCTCAGAGTTGGCAATAAGTAAATTAAAATCTTTTATTACCATAAAGTATTGCAAGCTGAGAAATTCAACCTTGAAAAGTTTAACCCTTACAATGGCTGTCTATGATATACAGGGTGCATAGGAAAGTTCCTTTAGCCTGGAATAACTTGCGAATGGAGAGAGGTACAGTTATGCAAGTGAGATAACAGAATAGTAAAGCGACTATGCCCAATCGAATGCAACCAATAGCAGCACCCCTAGTGGCAAAATGCGGAAGTTAGCCATTGCAAATCGAAAACGAAAAGAGATTGAGCAAAATTTCCAATTACAAAGTTGTACAGCATCAATTAATTAGTACAAAACGACATTTGTTTCACACAAATAAGACAAATTGTCGCCTGAATACCCTAAAATGTCCGAAATCGATGCACGACCTTTTGTGTGAACGTTTGAAGGGAACAGGCATAGGTATGAGCAAATACACACAATTTATTGCATAAATGTGTACTTATGTCAATACAGTTTGATGACGTCAGACAAAACAAAAACAAAAAAGGCAAACTGGCGCACAATGATAAAAAGTTAATATCGAGTATGTTTGAAGAGTTCGCCATTGCCCCTGATACACATTTGTATTCGTGAAAGTAACTTTGCATGCACATTCCTCAGCATGGAAGGTGTCACACTATTGCACGCATCTGTAACATGACAACACAGATCCAGCAAACTTGTAGGCGCTGTTGCATACACCTGATTTTTTATGAAACCCCAGAAATCCAAGCTCGCCATTCTCACACAGCGTACGTAGACCTAAACTTCTGATCAAGGTACATCCTGCTACTGGTTTTTATATCGTAGGTACGGTACAACATCAGAATCTCCATTTGCATACGGCTACATTTGCGAAAAGTGAATATGCAGATTTGAATCGCTGTGCATTAATTTCGGACATTGTAGGGTATTCAGGCGACAATTTATCTTCTCCGTGTGAAACAAATGCCGTTTTGTACTAGTTAATTGATGCTCTACAACTTTGTAATTGGAAATTTTGCTCTATCTCTTTTCATTTTCGATTTGCAATGGCTAACTTCTGCTTTTCCCCACTAGGGGCGCTGCTATTAGTTGCATTCGATCGGGCGTAGTCGCTTAACCGCTTAACTATACCGTTATCTCACTTGCATAACTGTTCCTCTCTCCGTGCGCAAGTTATTCCAGGCTAAAGATACTTTCCTATGCACCCTGTATATACACTCAACCCTAAAAAAAAAAAAAAAAAAAAAAAAAAAAAAAAAGAGATTTGAGCTAACCCTGACAAACTTTTGAGAACCTCTCTGGAAGTGAGGGGGATGTACAGAGAATTTTTATTGAGGACAAATAAATGGTTCTTTTAGAGCTAATTATTTATTATATATACCATTTAATGATTGAATTTCAGTAAGATCTTTTCCTGAACATACAGAGAATTTTTATTGAGGACAAATAAATTGTTCTTTCAAGCTAATTATTTATTATATATAACATTTAATGATTGATTTTCAGTAAGATCTTTTCCTGAACACCAGCCTTGGTCAGACTGATAGTAAGAATTCACTTGGAAGATCTTAATTCACAAATCTGTTGCCAGTAGAGATTTCCAAATAATCATTATGTTGAAAGGTGCATCTGAAATACAAAAGTGTATATTCAATAATGTTTCAATAGTTTTTGGTTCAAATGAAGATTTTTTTTATAAAAAAAAGAGCGTATCTTTCTTGTAAGTATTGCAACACACATAGGAGACAGAGCTTCCATTATAGACAATGATTTCAATAAATTTAAGAAATAGAAGCCAATCCCCACACTGTGACTCCTATTACTCATCCATTAAAAGAGAACTTTGCCACTGTTCTATTCACTCCTGCAGAGTGTCTACCAAATTTGGGAAATGCAGTTTCATGACCAAATAAAAAATTTCATGATCATTTAAAAAATACCTCAGTATATGTATTTTACATGAAAAAAAATTTGACTCATCATACTTTGACTGTGCTAAAAGTAAGTCGAAATACTCACCATGGTGCTACATGATAACACCGCACACCTTCCTTTAACATTCATACTTAAGAAATTTCCTTACTCCAATAAGAAACATAATTTCAATTGCTAAATTGATTTCAAAATTTTGTAAACAACATTTTGTACATATACGAGGTAGGATACAAAAGTCTGGGGACTTGGCGTATAGGTCCTTACCTTGAATACTTTAAAACACTGATGCACCTTAAAAATATTGGGCAACGATGCACTTTTGCCAGCGCTCATATAAAGCTTCTGGAAGCATTGCTGAAAGCCATGTTTTGCAACCCCTCACAATGCATCCTGCGTTGCTGTTTTTACCTTAATTGTTGACACAAAACAATGTCCCTGCAAATTTTGTTTCATCAGTGGAAAAAGGAAAAAATCACAGGGGGCTAAGTCAGATGAATAGGCAGAATGTGGAAGCACATTAGTACGATTTCTGCCGATAAACTCCATGACCAGTAGGGACCGATGTGCAGGTGCGTTGTCATGGAGAAGATACCATTGTCCACTTCACCACATCTCCGGCCGTTTACGAAGGATTGACTCCCGTAAGCGGTGTAAAATGTCCAGATAACGGTCCTTGTTAACTGTTGTTCCCTCAGGAATAAATTCGGAATGGACACTGCCACGAGAATCAAAAAACACCTCCAGCATGACTTTTCCTTTCCTGTGATCCTGCCTGAATTTCTTTGATCGTGGTGAAGACAGTGATTTCCATGTTGAAGAAGCCCACTTTGGCTGAATATCAAACAAGTAGCACCACGTTTCATCACCTGTGATGATGTTATCTAAAAACGTAGGATCACTTGTCGATTAATTCACCCGACTGCCGATTAATTCACACGATATCCATATCCGTTCATCCTTTTGTTCGGAGGTCAAAAGGCGAGGGACAATGTGCTGACACATGCGGTGCATGTTAAGATCCTCTGTCAAAATGCGCTGGCATGTGGTCTCCGATTTCCTCAATGGTTCAGCGACGATCCTGATGAACACATTGTGCCACCATCGTAATGTTTTCCTCATTCAGTGCAGTCACAGGTGGACCACAGCGCTCATTATCTGCGATGGATTCTCTGCCCTCTTTGAAATGCCGATACCACGTGTGCATTCGATCTCACCACTGTAGAGTCATGACCGTACACCTTCAAAAGCATTTCTAAGGTCTCTGCAATTGTTTTACCCAAATGCTGACAAAATTTAATGTTACAACATTGCTCTTCAAAAACCATGTTTCTCACATCGCAGAAGACAGACGATTAACCACAACAACAAATGTCTGTGCACACATTTTAATCACTTTTCATGGGCTAAACCATTCTGACTATGAAGGGGAGGAATGGCAGGATGTACTTCAGATGCCGTAACTTTAACTACATGCTTGGGTTGTCATGAGTAGGTGCTGTCCCTGAACTTTTGGATCCTACTCTCTATTTCTATGCTAAAATATTTTTTGCTGTAACCATTTTTTTTTGTGTGCGAGAGGGGCACAAATGCCCTTTTGTTTTTTGACACTTAGATCATTAGATGGGAAGGCGATCTTAGTGAGAGATGGGTTTGCCCCCTCAGGGCATTCCATGGGCAACAATGGCAAACAGAACAGCAAAAAGGGCCTCTGTGAATCTTGGAGAGGTGCCAGCTAGTTCTGTGTGACATTGGCGAAAAGACCCCAACTCACTGGGTTTTGTTCCAGAATCCTTAGGTTGAATGACCAACTGGAACCATCGCTGTGGGCAATCCCTAACACTGGTGTACTTACCTGATTAAAAAGACATCAAGAAATCAATATCCGAACTCTAGTGTGGGATATGGTGGACCTACTGTACTTGAGAAGGATGGTCCACCATGGACCTGGAACTGAAAAAAGGCAAATCAGAAACAGGATGGATGTCAGTGAAGCCCGAGTTGTATGTCAAGATCGCTGTAAATGGAGAAGTTTGATACGGCAACAGTAAGTAAAAATTGTCTGGTAGTTTGTATTTCTTTGTGGAGCTAATCTCCAAGAACAGCTTACTGATATGTAACATATGTAATTATGTATGTATGGATCATTAGATGGAAACCACATTCATGTCTTATGTGGTTGGTGCATGGAGAATAACACAGATTGTCACCAACAAATGAATAATTACTAAAAATAAAAGGAAATTCACAACCCCAAAGCAAAATTCATGATGCTTTCATGATTTACACGACCCTTTTCTGAATTCGTGACTTTCATGACAAGTAGACATGTCCTGATATTTGCTTCAAAGTTTCAAAAATTATCAAATCTTTTAATTTCATAACAAATTTCAAACACATAAACAAAATGAATTTCTTTGGATTGAAAGACCATGTTGAAGATATAAACTATAAAATATTGCAGAATTTATCAAATTCCACATGAATGTGACTTTTTGTATATCAGGCCAGACCCACAGGGTCTATCTAGTGTTATCAATTGAAGGAGCACAAGACTTAACTGTGAACTGATAGCACAACACTACCATAAAAATAAATAAAAAAATTCTCATCATTAATAGAAACTCACCCAAAGGCTGTTGCTTCTTGGCACATTTACAGCATGTATCTTTTCGGCTGACTTGTCATACTGCGTGACAGGCCTTTTGTGGTCCTCGTATCTCTTCCCTGTGTCTTTACATATAATCTTGCTATTTTTGTTTTTGAGCCAACATCTTACAACTGCATTCATATATTTCTTACATATGGATAGTTGTAAGATGTTGGCTCAAAAACAAAAATAGCAGGATTATATGTAAAGACACAGGGAAGAGATACAAGGGCCACAAAAGGCCTATCACACAGTATGACAAGTCAGCCGAAAAGAAACGTGCGGTAAATGTGCCAAGAAACAACAACCTTTGGGTGAGTTTCTATTAACGATGTTAATTACAATTTGCACGTAAAATATAAGAACAATTTTCGAGAATATGTATGTATTCTCAGGTTGTGTCTTCTGTTAATAAAAAAATTTCTATTTCAATCAGCTCAGCTTATTGACAAACTGGATTTAACTTTCCCAACTTGTCAATAACATGGAATCAGCTCCACTTCTTTCCAAAATGAGGGCACTGAACTCCAATTTAATATGTAAATCAAACTCATCTTTGTTATGTGGCTTCCTAGATTATTATATTCAGACTAGTTAACATTTTTATGGAATTTATCTAGGTAAATTCTTAAAATTTTTGAAAATCTAAAAATTCCCGTATTTGGGCCAGTGAAAATTCCAACACAATACACGAAGAACCCCTTCATTCACAGAAAATTGGTGTTTGGTGTGGGATGACCCAGCACCACATAATTGGTCCTATCTTCTTCGATACAACCATCACAACAGCTGCACATATGGAAAACTTCAACACCTTTGTAAATCAATTGGATGACGAAGAACTCTCCATTGGATATTACCAGCATGATGGAGCGACATCACACACATCATACACCAGTACGGCCGAAATTCAGTCCTTTTCCGGTGACCGCATCATTTCAAAGGGTCTATGGCCACCACGCACGCTTGATATGATGCCTCCTATTACTTTTTATGGGGATATCTAAAAGGGAGAGTTTACTGAAAGAAAGTGCGAACCATAGCTGCCTTGAAAGCAAACATCACCGAAGAAATTCAGGCAGTGACGGTGGACGTACTGGCAAGGACTTTCCACAATATTGTTTACCTGGTTCAATGCTGTCTGGATGCAAATGGTGGTCACTTCCAGCACATGTTGGGATGTCATAACATTTTGCACAAAATGAGGTGAGTCCACTTCAAATTTCGTTGCAATATCTTCTTTGGTGTTAATATTATTAAAAAAAATGCGAGGTTCAGTAGCGAGTGGGACACCCTGTACTATACTGTACAGCATGCTGATTCACCTGGCAATAAGCTTGTGAAACCACTTACTTCTTTGTAGCAGCCACCATTCTAACAAAAAAAAATATACTATAAATAAACATTTCACTTGTTTTAAAATGAATTGTCTCAGTTATGCAATGGTTAACATACTTACGAAAAGATAGTGATGATGTTTCTTTCATGAATTTCAAGATTTCTGAACAGCTCACTACACATATAACACATGTTACAGGTGTTACCAAACTTAAAAATTATTTTCAGCATGTTACAGGACTTCTAAAATGCATTGTACATAGATAACCAAGGGAGAACATTTAATAATGAATGAGACACATCAATGCTGCACGCAATTAAATAAAAAAGGGAGAAAACAAAAGAGAAGTTTTTACCTTTGGAATTCCATCAGTTTCACCCATGAGATATTCTATGACTTGGCGGGTAATTTGCTCATCACCAGCTTTCCCCACTGCTTGTATTGCGAGCTGTATAGCCTCATCGCTTTCTCGTCCGGTTACTTGCAGGAGATGTCGGACAGCCTACAAAACCATAAACAGAATGAAACAGCATAATAAAAAAATACAATTAAAATTCAAAATGAAGCATCTTTTCACAAGTGAAAAAAGCTAGTCAAGTTTAATATTTGCAAGGAAATTTTCCACCTAAAAATTACAAAAATATTCATGTTTCACACTTCGCAAAAAAATAAAAATAAATAAATAAATAAAAAAAAAATGCATTAATGATAAGGTAATTTAGCTTTCAGCCTGCTATGCTACATTTTCTAACTAGTGGTGGTATCAGCATTGCATATATTACAATTAGTAATGCATTGGGGAGAAGTGGAACACTTCAAAATTATCAGAAGTGACACTTTCACAGTGGAAATCAGCTTTAATGGCAATTCATCCAAAATACACTACATTAATTCCACCCAGCTTATCATAAACTGACTTAGCAGGTATAAAAGTTCCTCAACTAACTACAGTAGAACCTAATTTATACATTTCTCACTTATATGTAAAATGTTACCGATCCAAAAATTTTGAATTTCCCTTAATGTTTATTTTCCCCGTTTTGTTTATGCGATTTTTTTAATTATATATTAATTTTATTTGGTCCCTTGAAAAATGTGTAAACAAGGGTCCATTGTATGTATTGGGTTGACAGAAAAGTCATGACGTATTTTGGCACCCGATGGCGGTTGGGCGTTTTTGAAGATGGAAGACCAAACTGTGCATTTTCACCATATTTTACTGTTTTACTTCCGTAAAGGGAAGAACGAGCATCAAGCTTGTGAAAAGTTGCGTAAAGTGTACGGTGATGATGTTCTATAAGAATGTCAGTGCCAGCGGTGGTTCGCAAAATTCCGTGCTGGTGATTTTGACCTCAACGATGCTCCTCGGTCTGGAAGGCCCACCAAGGTTGATGACGACCAAATCAAGGCATTGATCGAGTAAAACCCACGTTACATGACACGAGAGATTGCAGACACTTTGCACATCCATCATTCAAGCGTTCACGACCACCTGTAGAAGCTGGGTGACGTAAGCAAGCTCGATGTGTGGGTTCCTCATGAACTCAAAGAAGCTCAATTGACGGCGCGTATAAACATCTGCGATATGCTCATTAAACGTGAGGAAAACGATCCTTTTTTGAAGCGACTGATAACTGGTGACGAAAAGTGGATTGTGTACAACAATATGCTGCACAAACGGCCTTGGTCCCGACGTGCTGCTTCGCCTCAAACGACACCCAAAGCAGACATTCATCGGCAGAAGGTTCTGGTCTCGGTGCGGTGGGATTTTAAAGGAGTCGTGTTTTTCAAGCTCCTACCACGGAACCAAACAATCAATTCGAATGTGTACTGGTGGCAATTGGACAGTTTGAACGAATCCATCATCCAGAAACGTCCAGAGCTCGTTCATCGTAAAGGTGTTGTGTTCCATCACGACAACGTGAGACCACACACAAATTTTATCACCCGCCAAAAATTATTGAAACTTGGGTGGGATGTGTTGCCACACCCAGCATACTCGCCTGACCTTCCGCCGTCAAACTTCCATTTGTTTCGCTCTCTTCAACAGTCCTTGCATGGTATAACTTTCAATTCAGATGAGGCTGTAAATCAGCACCTTGTACAGTTTTTCGCCACGAAAGAGAGGTCCTTCTATGAACGGGCATTCTGCAGCTCACTGAAAGATGGCAAAAGGTTATCGAACAAAACGGGCATTATATCATTGATTGATTTTTGTTCTTTCTATCAATAAATGACCTTTGCAAAACATGGCTAAAATATGTCATGACTTTTCCGACAACCCAATAGTAACACACTGATGCTTAGAAACAAGATTTTATTAATTAAAAGATTTCTGTGACTATAAGGGCTGTCCATTTCATTTAGCAACTACTCTAAGTAAATCAAATGGTCTAATTCTTTACAGAATTGGTGAATCAAATGACTATGCTCTTGATACAGCAACTAGTTAATCAAATGATCCGAATCTTAACAGAGCAACAGATTTCTACATCTTGGTTTGTTTCTTGGTCTTGGGTACACAAAAGGAACAATGTGTGGTGAATCTAACTGCATGTTTGGAAAAGTAAGATTCAAGAGGTTGAAACAATCAGTGATACAAAATACAGAATAGAATTGCATTCTCTAGTGCGATCTCTGTGATACCATGTTTCTGGAGTAAATTCAATCAGTATACCCTTTTTTAATATTTTGGGTGCTTCACTTAAAGTTTCGAGACAAACATTTGTCTTGTGACAGCATTTTGCGTATTTATTTCGTTATAACACTAAACTGTTCTCTGAAATTCAGAGGTTAACTCCTCAATGAAACACCAACAGCCAAATCCTGTTATCAAACCACAGTTACTAATGGTGTTAGTATTGTGTTTTTACTTTATGCAGAGCTGCCAACTTTTCAAAATCAAAAACCGGTACAATCACGCACATTAAGTGCTGCACATATTTACAATTTATACATAACAAAATCATATATTGTAGGTTTAAGACCCACCACCCCTAAAAAAAAAAGCTTCTCTTCAGTTTTGCATCAATCTCGATAATAAGCCAAATAATGACAGAAAAAGCGGAATTCCACGAATCCATGGAACAATCTTATGTGTGAGTAAGAAATTGAAAACACGAATTTTACGGAAAATTAGGTGTGAAATATCGATACTGTGTTGCTCACTCTGTCGTGAAACAATTTTACGGGGCGTGGATTCCACCATGGACAGATTAAGATATAGAAATGTCATTTCATTTAATAAAAGAGAAAGGGGTGGAAATGATTGCTCTCTATTGATTAGTTTTTAAGAAGTATGTATCGGAAACAGGGAAACGTGAAATAGAAAACACTTTTAAAAAATATGAAGTCACTCCTTTGCACTATTACCAAAGATATTAAAAATGAGGAACATGATTATACATACACACACACATAAAACATCAAAAAGTAAAACTATAATCAGGCAGAGAAAAAAATTGAAGTCGGAAATATTTAATATGCGGAAACGGAAAATGATACGACATTCTCATTGCTGCTACAGCAGTCATTTTCTGTGCGATTACGAACATTTGCGAGATTCTCTGACTCTTTCCTGCTTTTTTCAATCAAAACTTCTGGAAAATATGAAAGTAAACTTTACAAAGGGGTTTAATAACGTTATTTCACTGAGATTTTTTATTTTCATAGCATATACAATGTTTTCCGTAGTCCGCAGTGGACTTACGATTTCCATAGAACTATGTAAAATCCATAGTACTTGGCACATCTTAATCTTTCTTCCCATTGCATGGTCTTACTCAACGTCAAACGAAATGGTGTGCATGAAGAATTTACTGTGCCGAAGTCTCGACGATGACAACAGGGTACAGTGGTTCTGGTGCAAAATCTGACTAGATGGCGCAAGATTTTTGTTTTGGTGCAGCACATTGGCACAGAATTTTCATCCCTGCGCGAGGCACCGCACAAAAGCCATGGATGTAACATCATAAACCAGTACTTCAACTTACCAAGCCACTGTCTTACAACCATTGTGGAGCTCACAACCTTGGTGCTTGAAGTGTCATGGATAAAAAAAAACAAAAAAACATTTGTCTCCATTCATTACCGACTCTCACAGCCAGAGTTGATGCTGAAGAAAAATGATGGCTGATATCATTAATGAGGGAAAAAAATATACCATGCATAATAAATAAATAATAGAAAAAAATGAGAAAACCGTAAAACCAGATTTAAAAGTTGTACTTCTGGAAAATATTTTCGAAATCGGAATTATCTGGGTAAACCAGGACACTTGGCAGTTCTGCTTTATATGTTTCACCCAGAGCTGCCAAGAAACTTGACCAGTTAGGTGGAGTGCAACAGCTAAAAATCATGGGTTATAAAAGCTAAAAGGAAAGTGAAAGTCAAAAATAGTATCTGTTGGTGACCTGAGAAGTGTGTAAAAATATCAAGAAGAGAGAAAAGGCTTCTACAAAGTGTTTAAACTGCATGTTACAGGCTGACTGCAAATATTATAAAAAATAACTTGGTGAAAGAAAAATCAATGTATTTGGGATGAAAAAAAACAACAACATCTGTACACTTTATAAAATATGTAGAAAATAAAAAGACATATATAAACATAATGAATTACATACCAAAATAGTCAAGTGCTTTGAAGTCTGGTTAAAAGCATGAGAGAGGGCAGAAATATGTAACCCAAGGGCTTTACTGGACACATGGAAAGATGGGTAATTCCTGGTACCAGATGACAACACACTGAATAGATGATGACAATTTTCTGACGATGTGTCGAATAAATATTCAGGGAAAAGTGGACAGGCAACTAAAGACAAGGATGTTAGTGATTACGACTACGAGGAATGGAAGGCAATAGTGCTCGTGAAGTAAGAGAAACAAATTTGCTTCTGAAAATACTAAAGAGATGCATATAGCATATTAAATCCATTTATTTTTGTGGTGTAGTAAGCACAAAGATTCGCCAAGCTTTTGCACTCCACTGGGAGGATTTTTCAAGGCAATGATACACATAAAAATGCAGAGGTCTCACAGTGGACTGTGAAAGCTTGGTGAATCTTTGCACTTACTACACCACAAAAATAAATGGATTTAATATGCTATATGCATCTCTTGAGTATTCACAGTATCGTGTATTTATAATTACGTTAGCTTCTGAAATGCAATAATGTGCAGGTTATCATGAAATCAGTCTGGACCTTGTTAAACATAACAGAATGATAGGCATCCTTCGGCTACACAGAACATCAAGATGGCATGGTTTGGTTTCTCAGCACTGACGAAACTCTGCAATTAGGCAAACTTAGAAGAAAAGAAAAAGGAAGGATTATAACGAACTTCATGGTACCATTTTAAAGAATATTCCTTGTAAAGTTCTCAAGCATTTTTAGTAAGAAACTTAGAAATGTGGAGGAAAATCAGATAAATGAAGGATTACACTTGGACTGTAGACACTTGGAAAGACAAGGGAATGTTGGGATAATATTTTTGTACACAAGCAGCATTCTAACAAATTTCAAGAGGAGAATCAGGATTCATAAATGATGTGTACTGACAATGAAAAGGCTTTTCACTGGATATCTAAATATCTAAAAACAATTTGTTCAGTGAGTTAAAAAAAGAAAGAAAGAAAGAACTACGAAGTGGGAAACAAGATGCTGAAGGCAGTAATAAGTCTTTACACTAAAAGTCTTGCAACATTCAGGATGGATGGAACAGCTGGTAAGTGATTTGTTATTAGCTCTAAAGTACGGTAGAGATGTAAAATCAGTGAAGCAGGGAGCCTCTCACTTTTCACTGAAAGAAAGCTTGATCACAGAACAAAACAGGGTGGATACAATGAACTGTTTAGATGGCAGTAACAGTTTTGTACAAAGTAAATAGCTTTTCATGTGGTTACAAGCTGCTGGCATGAGAATGGTAAGAGACCTATATTAGGAAAACATAAGTGAAAGTACTGTTGCAAGGGATGCAAGGTCAGGTGATGCGTAACATCACAGCCTCTCCTTGACAAATGTCAACCCCGCCTTCTCGTGGTGCATCCTGTTCCCACTAAAGGGGCTCTGACGACCGCCCATAGCGGTATAACTATACCATCGGGATCAGAGGAAATTCTATCCCACACTCACCAACCCGCTTGGCCAGCGTGGTGAGTTATGGCCAAACCCCTCCAAAATGATTCCACAACTTAAATCTTGGCCCTCAGTCTCCGGCAGCTGGAATGTACCTGGCCAAGGCAGCGGCCAGTGCGACATGAAGGCAGAGGGTGCTAAGAATCCCCGGAGGACCGGACTAGGCTGCCATCTGATGCTGACCTTGGCTACTTACAATGGACGCTCCCTATCTTCTGATTCAAGGCTTCTTGAATTGGAAGAGGAACTACAAAGGATCAAGTGGGACATCGTGGGGCTAAGTGAGGTAAGGAGAAAAGGAGAAGATCTCATCGAACTGAAAAGTGGACATCTCTTCTACTATCGTGGGACAGATACTGGCAGAACTAGTGGTGTTGGATTTATAATAAACAAGAAACTGAAGGATAAAGTTGTAGAAGTTGAAAGTTCCTCTGACAGAGCTGCACGACTTGTTATCCAACTCTCGAAAAGATACCAGGCTCAGATTATTCAAACTTATGCACCCACCACAAGTCATCCTGAAGAAGAAATTGAAGAATTTTATGAGGAAATTTGTCATCTAAATAATAAAGGTAAGCAGCACTTGAAAATAATTATGGGAGATTTCAATGCAAAAATAGGGCAACGGCAACAGAATGAAACTTCAGTAGGTAAATTCGGTCATGGCAACAGAAACCAGCGTGGAAATACTCTCGTTGAGTTTGCAGAGGCAGAAGGGTTTTTCATCTTGAACTCCTTCTTCAAGAAAAAGCCACACAGGAAATGGACATGGAGACATCCAAATGGGACGACAAGTGAAATTGATTTTATTATGTGTAACAAAAAATTCGTCATAGAAGACTGCAGTGTGCTAAACAAGTTCAACACAGGTAGTGACCATAGATTGGTGAGATGTAAGATGCACCTCAACACTAAACTTGAACGTGGCAAGCTCATAAGACAAACAAAATCTATTGACATAACCAACCTTAAAAAACACCATAATACCTTCAAATTAGAACTGAAGAACAGGTTCTCTGCTTTAGAAGGCCTAACATCGGAAGAAGTGGACATCTCTGAAGTTAACAGAAAAGTAACCAAAGCTCTTATGGAAACAGCAACAAAATTAGCTGGGTCTAAGAACAAGTTGCATGTGAACAAATTATCAGGAAAAACCAAAATGTTGATGCAAAAAAGAAGAGAGATGAGGACAACTAAAGAAGATGTGACTTCCAAAGTGGAATATATAGAGCTATGCAAGACAGTACGAAAAAGTATCACTGAAGACGTAAGGAAATTCAACTGTGAACTAGTGAGGAAAGCAATTGAAAACAACCAAAGCCTAAAGATAGCAAAGGGACATCTCAGTAAGGGAAGAAAACAGATTATGGCACTGAGAAAAGAAGATGGTTCTGTAACAAGAAATAGAGGCGAAATTTTGACAAGAGTGAAAGATTTCTACTCCAAATTATATGAAAGGGATGATATATGCACTCCAGACATCATGAAAGATACCAGTACCAGAGTTCCTCCAGTCCTTCCAGCAGAAGTTGCACATGCAATCAAGAACATGAAGCGAGGAAAAGCTCCAGGAGAAGATGGAATTACTGTAGACATCATACAAGAAGCAAGTGGAGAAATCGAAACAGTACTCGCCCAAATTTTCACTCGATGCCTTAATGAAGGAAAGATTCCTGAGGATTGGAACACCGCTACAATGATCCTGCTACATAAGAAAGGTGACATTGAGGATCTCGGAAACTACAGACCTATCAGCCTCCTATCAGTAGTTTATAAAATCTTCACTAAAGTTCTTTCACACCGCTTGAAGGTAGCACTAGACATGGCTCAACCGAGAGAACAAGCTGGATTCAGGAGTGGCTACAGCACAATAGATCATATCCACGTGCTGAGAGAACTAATTGAAAGAGCGAGGGAATATGAACTTCCATTGTGCATGGCTTTTATCGATTATGAAAAAGCCTTTGATTCGGTGAAACCATCAGCAGTTACAATGGCTCTGAAAACCTGCGGTATTGAAGATGCATACATTAATATTATTAATAACATCTATGAAAATGCAAATGCAAAGATTAGGCTGTTTGAAAATACAACACACGTAAAAATTGGAAAGGGAGTGAGACAAGGTGACACCATATCTCCGAAGCTCTTTAATGCCACATTGGAGGGTGTTTTTCAGTCGCTGAGCTGGGAAAACAAGGGGATAAAGATTAATGGAGATTATCTAACCCACCTTCGTTTTGCTGATGACGTAGTCATTTTTGCAACTACCCCATCAGAGCTGCAGAGTATGATCCAGGAACTTGCTGACAAGAGTAAAGAAGTGGGATTAAAAATGAACTTTCAGAAGACAAAAGTGATGTTCAATGCTTTTACAAGAAATGAAGATTTATCGATTGATGGAGAAAAGATGGAGATAACAGACACGTACGTTTATCTTGGACAGCAGATATCAAGTGAGGGTCACATTGATGAAGAAATTAATCGGCGTACAAAACTTGCCTGGAGAGCTTTTGGAAGAAACAGCATAATTTTCAAGAGCAATATGCCATTATGTCTTAAAAGAAAAGTGTTTGATCAATGCATCCTTCCAGTGCTTACGTATGGTGCAGAGACGTGGACCTTAACTAAAAGAGACATACAAAGGCTGCAGACAACTCAAAGAAGCATGGAGAGGTGCATGCTTGGTGTAACCAGGAGAGATAAGAAGAGGAACTCGTGGATCCGAAAAATGACAAGAGTGGAAGACATCATGATCAGAGTTAAATCCCTGAAATGGCAATGGGCTGGACATACTGCCAGAAGGACAGATCATCGATGGACAGCCGAAATTTTAGATTGGATTCCAAGGGACAGGAAAAGACCCAGAAGAAGACCACATAGGAGATGGGTGGATGAAATTCGAAAGTATGCAGGAGTGACATGGAGGAGACTGGCACAAGACAGACCGTTGTGGAGGAAACTTGGGGAGACCTTCGTCCAGCAGTGGATTGATAATGGTTGACAATGATGATGATGATGATGACTGTTGCAAAATAATCAGCAACACAGATGTTAGAACCGAGTTTGATATTTGTTCCATGAACAGATTAACAAGAACACATTGAGGAGGTTTGGCATGTGTATCATAAGGGAGACAAAATATTATCTAGAAGGATGTTACATTCTGTGCTATTTGACCATGGAACAAGAGGCAGATATATAACAGAATTAATACAAGTCATAAAATAAATCACTGGAGATCAAGGAAGCAATGTGGTACAGGTAAGAAATCTCACAACACATGAAATAGAGATGGAGAAGGCGTTTACACATGAAACGTTCTAGCAAAATGGGTAGTCCAATTAGCTAGTCTTTGAAGCAACACACATACTGGTAAACCACGTTTGGTGATCAAGTTTTAATCCTTGGTAGTGTAAACACATATTAGCCAAAGATAACAGCTTTTTAAGTGATTTTATATTTAAGAAAGATTAAGATCATTCTGAGTATTTAAAGGAGTTCACTAGTACAATATCTTTTTAGACAGATAGCACTTATAAAAAATCAGCTTGGTAAGTTAATAAACATAATAAACTTGTTAACTACATACCTTTTTATTTTGCTCGGCAAGCATAAAAAATTTCCCTGCCATAAGATGATTTTTGTTGTTTTCATAATATGTGCCAATACTTATATAATCTTCTGTGGAAGCATCCTCTCCAATCACTTCAGCATAAATGTCCATTTTGTTATTAGACTGCGCTAGCTTAAATGCCTCTTCATTGCACTTTGACAGCACTAAAAATTGAATAGCTGATGTCATATCATTCAAACGCTGAAAGAATCTGAAATTATGCCAAATAAAGAAAATATAAATAATTCTTGATGGTTTTAAAAACCAAAAGAAATATTGCATGCACACATATTGGTAACAAGATACCTTTAGCAAAGGATAATAAAGTAAACTATAAAAATGAAGAATTGAACCTTGGTTATAGAAATGTCTCAGCCGAGCTTCATTAAAAAAGGTTCTAACAGAGTTTTGTAGAGGAACTTAATATGCTCACATGAAGTTATCATCCATATCTGCCCACCGAAGAAATTCGTGGCATGTTTATGACACACAACTTCACTCATTCACCACAGAAGATCTGTGAAAAAAAAGTTCGTGATCACATAATTAAGTTAATGTACTTCTATTTTGAATATGAACACTAAAAGCATGGGCACCCTCTGCAAGGGTCAAGTGATCCCCTGGAAACTGCAATACCTGCAAAATACAAAATAAATAAAAATAAAAAAGAGATAAATTTCAGTTTTTTTAGGGATGAATTAATTTTTTTTAATTTTTTTTGAACACTAGAGGCTGCACTCAGTATGGGAAAGCATGCTTGCCATCATCCATTTGGACCTCTCAAACACAGAAACCTGTTCCCCTTCCCCCTGCAGGGTAGCCAAACAAGTGCATAAATTCAATGTACCATTCATTTCGGCCAAAATATTATCGTCCCCATCTCTGTATTTGTATTCTTGGACAACTTTTCTGGAAAGTAGATTCTTGAATCAGAAAAAACCTTCATTTTTCTTTTTTTAATTTATTTTCCAAAAAATATTAGCAAACTTGATGACACTAAATTTTATTCATTGGTCAAAGACGTATCAGCAACGTATGGCATGTACCTTTATAATTTAGACGCAGAATCAAAGTCATGACACCACTTTTGGAAAGACAAGTTGGTAGCGGAAACAGAAAAGATTTCTCTTTTAGGAAGTCAGAGATGCCAACATGTTTCAGATATTTTCAGTAGTACTCGTACAAATTTTCAGTAGTTTTGGCCATTTATCAGTAGTCATACCAAAAAGAATAATTTTAACTGAGGAAAACAACTCATTTAATTCAATTAGCATTTTTTTACTTACTTATTCATTTATATACATGAAAATCTGTATCAAAATATTAAAATTTTTCACATGGAAAATAATATACACCATGACTGATACATTTTTTTTTTACACAACAAACAATTGATTAAACAGCTTTCTTTAGTGATTTCGCTGTACAGTGTTTTGCAGATTTGAGTTCCTCAGCAGAAAATCTTTTTTCATAACACACTTGCCCAGAGGAGAACATATTCATTTTTGCAATAAGAAGTGTTTCTACAGTTTCTAAACCTAAATTAGGTTGGAAACAGGCTTGATTTTTTCGCACTAAACTAAAATCTCTCTTACTCACAGCATTTGAGTGTGGAATTACAAGTATTGCAAACATTACTTTCGAGAGAATAGTATACTTAACCGCTCCATTACAGCCTCTTAATTTTGAGATTTCTGACCAAGTGACATCTATTTTATCTGTTACTGCTATGGTCTCTAATTTGTCAGCTTGATAACAAGGAATTCCGCTTCTAGTATATCAAGTTCATTTTCAGTTATTATAAATGGAAGGCGTTTGACTATGTGTAATACAGAAGTAAATGATGTTATGACTCTAAGTGAAGGATCTACTACTTCTGCATGTTTTAAGAATTCATCATAGATCAGTATCTTTTCTTGAATATAAGAACATTCTTCAATGTGAAATTTTCTGACAGATGTATAGAACTTAGAAAGTTCATTTTCGTTTAAAATGATTTTGCTTTAATACATTCTTGTTTTTACTCCAATTACCAGTTGTGTGCTTTCTGATTTTTCTTTTTGAAAAACTGTTATTTGAAAAATTAAGCTCAACATCACCATCAGCTATGACAGTAGGCTTCACAAATCCCTTGGATGCCATGATAATTTTATCCATCATGCTGAAAGAACTTTCAGTTTGAGGACCATGAATGCATGATAGCTTTCACTATTATAGATAAAAGGTAGTGTAACTTGGAGAATACGAATGCTTTTGAATATCATGCATCAATTCTTACAAATTTTTCAGCTTCGTCACTTTCGTTTTCGGACTCTCCCCTTTATCAAGCTGAAACGCAAACTTTTTTTGGGGGAATATGTAAGAACACAGAATACACGTTCAGAACATCATTGGGGGAAAAAATTACAGTTACGGGAGAAAACTTTGCTACATCCAATTTCCATTTTCGGACATTTCCCTTCCATATTCAAGGTGAAATACAAATATTTACGAAATAAAATGAAATTTAGCATTGCTAGGCAGAGGAAACATTGTGTGAAAAATAAAATTACGGGAGAAATCTTCACTGTTTCCGAAAGTTTTGAAAGACGAAATTTCCGTTTTCGAAAGTTTCAGGCGGAAAGCATCCTTCACCACTACCAATTGCCCCAAAATTTCTGTTCAATTATGCATCGATCTCGAGGATAACCCAAATTACGACGAAAAAGCAGAAATTCCTCGAAGCCGAAGATTACACGGGAATTTTTGCGCCGTCGAATTTCCGTTTTCAGAAATGAACCTCCATTTTCAAAGTGAAATACAAAGATTTATGGAATAAAATTATGTATAACAACAATACTGGACAGAGGCAACATCGCAGGAAAACGAAATTACGATTACGGAAGAAATCTTTATTTCGTTCACTTCCATTTTGAAAGGTGAAATGCTGTCCGATGAGTATTTTTATGCGTTGGTAAAATTCTTCGATGCATAGCTTTACGTGTTTCTCGATGTGTGTTTTTGCACATTGATGTGTATTTTATGCGTTTCTCGATGTGTATTTTTACGTGTTGATGCGTACTTTACGCGCTTCACGACGTGTATTTCTATGCGTCGCGAAAAATTCCCGATGCATATTTTTATACGCTGGTAAAATTTCGATGCGTACTAGACACGTAATTACGCATTTTGGCCAACTCTGCAACGGAATCCAAGCATACTTTTCTGCAATGCAAGAAAAAAAACTTCAAAATATTAATTACTGACATGAATGGTCGACGCACGATTAAAAAAAAAAAAAACTCCGATGCCAGGCAATGACACTCATGTTCTGCACCAAACGATTTTCAACAGCTTGCCGCTGCACTGCGAAAGAGCTTCAAGCCGAACTCCGCCCACGTCCATCACCAAGGTGAGCTACGCTCAACGTCCCCAGAATGTTGCATGCTGGGGAGGGAGGGTTTTCACTTAGAATGACTCAGCGCAAGGCCACACTCATCCGAGTGCTGGCCGCTCGCGCTAAGATCCGAGCAACTTTGAGAGGCAGAACTGGAAGTGCAGGCAGCATCGCAAGCATGACGGATCATCGTCAAGTGGCTGCTGTTGCGTTGGGAAGAGGAACAAGCAAAATAGAAATTAATAACTTCCGTTAATTTTCCGTATTCCGTAGTACAAGAGCTTTTTCCATAGGAACTACGGAGATTCCGTAGTTGTTGGCATCTCTGGGAAGTGTACAAGATGCATAAAAATTTTACCAGGCAATTTCCAGGGCATTGCAAATCACACCTGCATTCCCCACAACAAAATGTACCAATGAAAGATCTTTCAATATGCTGTGTAGAGTGAAGTCTTGGGTGAGGTCAACCACAAATGAGAAGAGACTAGGTCACACACACACACTCACATATCACTAAGCTGTTCTCTGATATTCAGAGGTTAGCTCCACAAAGAAATACAAACTATAAGATAATTTTTATTTCTCTTGTAATTTTGATAATTTTTAGAAGAGACTAGGTGATTTGCAAATAATGAATGTTCATCGGAATTGGGATTACAGAAATGCAGATTTTATAAGAAAAGTTGTCGATTGACTTGGGAAAAGCAATAGAATACTGCAATTTTTATTTTCTTCCAAACAGGAGTGACATAATCACAATCGAGCTTAATTATTGTAAGAAATTCTTTGCTGGCTAAACAGGTTTTCTAACATTTATTCAATTATTTTTTACATAAATTGTCATTAAATACTCTGCAACATACTCTTATACTCTGCAACAGTTTTTTTCTCTTTATCATAAGAAATAAATTTATTTCCCTTTACGCAGTGAGACTAAGACTGCATTTCTATCATTTGTCTTGAATGAATTAGAGGTCAGAGAGGTCTTGTGCATTTAAACTTTTCTTTGACACCCCACCCCCCCCTTTCCCCGGAAAACATTTTGCAGGCACCCATGACTAGAAGTTGCTTCAGTTACTACTTGGTTTCAAGGTTCCCTCAAACATCAAGATACTTTTTACATTTCTTAAAAGTCGAATATTACTACCAGAAAGATTTACATCACAATGGAGAAAACAAATTACTTCACCGAGAAATCTTATACTAGGACGATTTCATGTCTGAGAAGTTAAGAAAAGACACAGGAAAGAAGAAACACATTATCCAATGGGGGATTCACAGCAATTCTTAAAGACCAGATCCTAAGAATTTTCAATGAATGCTTTTTAAAATTATGATGAACTTTCAAATCTGGTTTTGGAGACTTTCATAAAGCAGTAGATTGAGCCTAGTTGTTGATGATGTTGATACGTGAATCTAAAATAATATACAGTAGTTTTTTTTATTCAATTATTCATAAAATGTATTTGGCAGCAGGAATTGAGATAAATAACTGGTCCTTTTCATACTTTTGAAAAATAATGATCTATAACTAAGTTAGCCAATATTTCATTACAAGTAAAATAAAAAGCACAACAAAACAGAATGTATAGGGATTCCTGCTTAATTCATTCTACATTTTCACTGTCAAATAATATAGGAACAGTTTCACTTAATGTGAAAGTGGTCCACACATTTACAAAATTTAATGGAAAAGAAAATACAGTGCATTTTGCAGTACATATACCCCAAGAGTAAGAACATTAAGCTTGTGGTCAGAAAAACTCATGGCATCTTGCTTTGACTAATGCTCTGTTTCACATGATCACACGTGTTACCAGCATACCATTTGTGCATCAGTTCTTTCATTTCACAGATCATGTGAAGTAGTCTTTATGTGCTCTCCAGCATACAGTGTTTTGTTATGATACTACATTCCTGAAATCCATTCAGTGTTAGTTCCATGGCATATCACAGTAAAATGTTAAACCTAAATGTAAATGCTGTTGGTTATGTCCGAAGTGTAAGTAGAATAAAGAAAAATAAACCACCCCACAGTGGTGAGCAAGCAAGCAAGCATATGATATGTTCTGTCATCCTGCACTTCCTCTAACCACCACACGCAAGATTAAAAATAGAAAAGAAAACACAAGAAACTACCAGCTGAGCAGCCCATGCTGATGCACATCTTCCTGTGAAGGTAACATCAAACAAAAGTTTCAGGTGAGATAAAGGGAGAGAAAGCTAAACATGGTTGAAGATTTCCATGAGAAAAGTATTTCCTGCAGTCTGTTCCTAATCATGACAAAAGCTTTAGCCTCTACAAAAAGGCAAATAGCAACATGACAACAAACTGCATTTCTCCCTTATTAACATTATATTTAAATTTAAATATTCCTCACTTTATTACACAGCTTCTTGCAGTGCTCACCATCTTGTTCTTCTTTCAAGCATCATGCACACAATTTCAAAAACATGGAAGAAATAATCAGACAAGAAGTTTATTACGAAAAGTATTCCTACACAAAGTTACTGTGATGCAAAAATTCTTGTATTATGAGACAATGTTGGAGAAAATGATAAACATGTGATACAAGGGCTTTTAAGTTCTCTTTAGTTGAAGAATTCACTTATTTCTTTAGTTTCTCCTCTGAGTGTTTTTATTATTACCTTTTTTCTTCTTCTTTGTTGCAGGGTTTAAAAAACACCATGAGCAACTTAAAGGTCAATAAGCAGTTGCCCACCCCTAATTTAGGGCCACTGGTTCCCGAGAAGGGAGACAACCTGCACTGTAAGACAAATACATACCCCATTCCTCATCTGGAACTCAAACCCAGGCCCACTCGAATTAATGATCAGAGGCCAGTGCTTAGCTCACTACACCATCAGGGTGGCTGTTTTATTTTCTTGCAGACATTTCTGGCCTTTAGGTGACTGTCAAGGATGGTTATCAATGCTTTATTTCAGCCCCCCCCTTTGTTGTTGACACAAAATGCAATCTAAATTATGTTGCTAGATCACTCCAGATTCATGTTAGAGCATTTTTTAAATAACATATATTTAATATTATCCTTGAATTTTAATTGTTGTCATTCAACCAAACATTGAATATCAGTTTTGGTAGGCTCACTGATCAAACCTTTCGATGTAAGGGCATGCACAAGAATACTATTCTCTGGCAATGTCTCATCTCAGAGAAAGTGATTAGATTTACAAAGATGTCAGTGATGAACCAAGGAGAAGAGATGAAATCACTCAATCCAGATACAAAAATGTGGACATGCCAGATATTAAGTGCATGTTTAAAAAATAGAATCTTATCAGAAATGATGTAGCAATGTAGTGCAAGAGACATGCCCCATTTACATTATATTACATAAAATATATCAATATAATTGTCTTTTGCTGTATTTCATGGTTCTCTGGAATATATCCAAGATACTAAACAAGGAGCTCATGTTCTCCAGAACACCAGAATTCTGGACTGGCAACCTAATTTCACTGCAATGTCTGAAAGTGCTTCATTTCAGTTGTTGCGCTTCCGAAATCCATTTACTGAAATACTTTGAGTGAAACAATGTAGCAATGAAACTTTCTGGATACTGGAAAATTAAATCAGAATGCTATTACAGAAAGTTGACACCAATTCTCTACTTAAGCAACTTCAAATACTGACTGCAGTAAATTTCTTGCTGGATATGTACCTTCACTATGAGAACGGTCATACCACATATTCAGGAAATCTGCTTGAACAAATTTAAGCTGCTTTCTATACTTTTGTTACAATGTGAAAAATGGAAATAAAACCAGTCCAGAAATTTTACTGTCAAACTTCATAACAAGCAAAATCTCACACAATCTAATTTTATGCAATAGTGAGTATGAGCACTAGTACTTCAGTGAGGGAGAGAAATTGCATGTACTTCTATCTGGAATGAAGTACATAAAATATTGTTTTTCTATAAGTAACTAATGAAAAATACATCAATGAGATTTAAACAAAACTAAAAATTTACCTAGCAACCATTTTAGCTCCTTCCACAGATTTTGTCTCCTTCACATATTTGACTGCTACTTCAGGATTATTTAAGTGATCCAAATAAACCCTACAAATATATAATTCCATGTTGATTATTGATGAAAATAATAGTTTTAATTTACAATTTATAAACAAGTTTGTGATAAACACACAAATATTGTTTTTAAAGGATACACTATTATCCAGAAAAAAATTGCCTTCAAAATTAGACAAATAGCATTACACCTAACAAAAAATTACACTCCTGGGGCAATACACACAAGTGATTGATTACACTCAGTTTCCAGAAGAATCTTGTACAATGGCTCATTCATTTTTATCTGTGAATTTGTAATAAAATGAACAAATATTGCATAATTGTATAAATTTTACTTTTTTCTCCCTATTTCAATTTTTAGTACAGTTTTGTTCACTAGATGGGGATACATGTCTAGATATGTGGCCACACCTGTTAATTTCTGTAGTGGGCCAGTTCAATTCATTGGTGAATCAACCTGGCAGCTGGATATTGAATCATTAGTCAATTTGTTCACTTCTTTCATTTTATTAACACTTCTTAGGAACATTTCACCAAGCAATAGAAGTGCTTTATGGAAT
The DNA here is from genome assembly GCA_039090855.1 of Macrothele yani. Taxonomy (NCBI): domain Eukaryota; kingdom Metazoa; phylum Arthropoda; class Arachnida; order Araneae; family Macrothelidae; genus Macrothele; species Macrothele yani. The sequence goes on along the minus strand of CM077011.1, from coordinate 9,303,101 downwards.
CACTTTTTTGGAAGAGCACAAGAAAGCACAATTTAAACATACAAGATCTGATCAAAAAGTATCTGACTGCACCCCTCTCCCCCTATTAAACTAGACAGACTATCTCAGCTGTGTCAGTAGAACAATTTTTCAGTTGCTATTCGTTGTTTATAAAATAACGTGGACAGAACGATGGCATCGTATATTTACATTATCTCCAGGTATTTGAAATATATTCACCATTTCTATCGCCCTTTGGATTTATCAAATGTAATTAAAACAGCTTGCTTTGTTGAATTCCACTAGATGGCGACACATCAGTTGCTGAGCACATCGATATGGATTTGTTTAGTCAGATGCTGACTGATAAACCACGAATAGCGCTGTGAATTATTGGCACTGTAGCGTAAAGCGAATGCACTCGGCTAGTTATCAAGAGATCTGGGGTTCGATCCCAGTGGTGTCGGTAGAACAATTTTTCAGTTGCTATTCGTTGTTTATAAAATAATGTGGACAGAGTGATGACATCGCATATATAGACAGAGTACAGCACAGTGACTCAATGGTGCATTACCTTGAACGTGCATGCGTTAATTTTTGCCACACTGTCAGCTGGCTTATTTGGTGCCTGGCAGTGAAGGTTTACCATTGTGAATTCCATGCCTGTCGCATTCTTGTCTTGTGCTGCAACGGCTAAGTGAGTTGAGCTGAGAATCTGCATCAAATTTTATTACAAAGTTGGACACACATCAGCTGAAACAAGAAAGGCTTTTGGTGATAAAGCAATGGGTGCAACACAAATCACGGAGTGGTATCAGTGCTTTAAAGATGGACAAATGTCTTCTGAGAGTGACAAGTGTTCAGGAAGTCTCTCCACTAGCTTGAACCCCGAAATAATCAAGAAAGCGCAAGCTGTGAACAAGGAATATTACGAGGTAGTTCTCCATCACCTACAAGATGCAGTGTGGTGGAAGAGACTTCAGCTATGGCAGCAAGGCAACAGCAGCTGCACCATGACAATGCCCTTCTCCATTCTTCTCACCTCATTCAGGTCTTTTTGGCCAAACACGGGATCCCACAAGTCAAGCAAGCCCCATACTTTTTATGCGTGGCTCCCTATGACTTCTGGCTGTTCCTGAAGTTGCAAATGTCTTTGAAGGGAAAGAAGATTTGAAGACACATATCAGATCAAGAAGAGCACAACGTAAGATCTATTGGCCATCCCAAAAAATGACTTTAAAAATATTTATGATTAGTGGATAGACAGCTGGAACAAGTGCGTAGTGTAAGAAAGTGCCCATTTTGAAGGGAATTAAAACAGCAATACAGTAGTTCACTTAGGTTTTTTTCCTACACCTAGGTCAGATGCTATTTGATCAGACCTCTTATAGTGTATTCTGACAGGAAAAGATGTTACACAACTTTATGTTTCTGATGAACAAAAATGAGTTTTTTGAACAGCTCACATTAGTGTCTCTATCTTGAAAGACTGGTTTGCTTTAATGCCCGAATTTGCACATCATGAATGACTACTACATTCAGACAGAAATCGGATTGTCAACAGAAAATTCAGTCTTTCAAAAACTTTATTCAATAAAATGACCAAAATCTGAATGGAAACAATCCAAAACACTACTAATATATCACAAATACAGAAACAACAGAATCGTTTTCACTGAATCATTGAATAATCATATAAAGTCACAGTGTTTTAAAAGTGTTCAAAATCAGTCTTAATTAAGTATCAGTGCCTCATTTAAAACAAATGATCCTTGAAAAAGCATTGTGACTGAAGAGTTATAATATTATTTTAAGGCTTTTGATGATTTCTCCAGTCCAAGTACGTAAGTTTTTAGGTGAAAAGAAGTAAATTCATAAAGAAAAGTTTTTTAGAATAAATATTGTTACTTTTCTTTTTCCGTTTTCATGCATGCTTTGAGTAAAAGTACTTAAAGTATCACTTTATCCATCTCTTTGCCTCATCAACTATCTGTTCATTCATCTACAGGCATAACATCTCCACATCTGTAAGTTACATTACATACATACATATCACTAAGCTGTTCTCTGAGATTCAGAGGTTAGCTCCAAAAAGAAATACAAACGACCAGTTATTTTTACTTACTGTTGCCGTATCAAACTTCTCCATTTACAGCAATCTTGACACACAACTCGTGCTTCACTAATATCCATTACACGCCGTACACAAGATCTTTTATACTTCATACTCATAATCTTTTTCTCATGCAGACACTCCTGAATCTGATCTACCCATGTCTTCCTTGGCCTTCCTCTGACTTTCCTTCCTGCCACTTGGGCTGAAAAGATTTTCTTAGTAAGCATTTCATCACTCATTCCTTCAACATGGCCAAACCACCGAAGCATATTGGTCTCTACCTTGCTAACAACATTTTGCTTAACATCACACAACTGCAATACATCTTCATTTCTCATACAATCATATCATGTCTTGCCACAAACCTCACGTAAGTAAAGGATTTCTCCAGCACACAAACGACTCCTATGTTTCTTTTGCAGTACCCAGGTTTCACTACCATACATCAGAGTAGGAACAATTACACTTGCAAACACAGCCATGCGGGACTCTCTAGAGAACTCATCATTCCTGTGAAAACCTCCCAGAGCAGCTATGACTTTCAAAGAAGAATTCACTCGCCTACTGATTTCACCATCCAACTTGTTCTCTCTGTCAAACATGCTTTCTAAATACACAAACTCACTCACCTGGTCAACCACAGTGCCATTTATACTTACATTCAGTGCTACCCGTTCCTCTCTCAAACACCATAACTTTGGTTTTTCCCTTATTTATACCCAGTTTGAATTTCATGCAAACTTTGTGCATCCGAGTCAACATACTCTGCAACTCACTTTTGCTCTCTGCCAACAGGACAGTGTCATCAGCACACAGCAATCTGCACACACGGATATCACCAAGACATAAACCACTATTATTTATTTTGGCATCACGCATGCATGCATCCATAAATATATTAAACAGCCATGGTGACATTACACAACCTTGTCTAACTCCTGCACCAATGGAAAACCATTTTGATAAAACACCATTCACTCGTACACAAGCTCTACTACTAGCATACATGGCTTTTACACTATTAAGTAGATTCCCAGTAACACCATATTCATTCAATACCTTCCACAAAAGTGTCCTATTCACTCGGTCATAAGCCTTCTCTAAATCTATGAAGGCAGTAAAAACTTTCTTCCCAACAGCCAGATACTTTTCAATCATCGTGCATAATGCAAAAATCTGGTTAGTGCAGCCTTTATCAGGCATAAAACCACTCTGAACATCCTACACTTTCAATGATGTAAGACCCCGTACTTTTTCAATAACAACCTTACCAAACACTTTCCCTGGCACACTCAGTAGGCTAATACCACGATAGTTCTTGCATTCAGTCTGATCACCTTTTCCCTTATACAAGGGAACAATGATAGCATCCTTCCAATCCCGAGGGACCATTCCTAACTCCCAGAACAACTGGCAAATTTCAGTTAACCAGTCAATTATAGAGTCACCACCATATTTCAACATCTCTGCAGTTATGCCATCAACTCCCGGAGCCTTACCATTCTAAAGAGATTTTAGAGCTTTACACACTTCTTCTCTTGAGATCCCTCCTGTGCTTTCATCCCTCATTGTGACATCATCTGCGTCTGTCTCAGAATCATCTTTGCTTTCCTGATCAAATAACTCACAGAAGTATTCACCCCATCTGTCACTTAACTCATTGGGCTCCCATATCATTTCCCCAATCTCATTCTTCACACAACTTACAACTTTGTTTCCCCTATTTTTCCTGAGTCTTATGTATTTCCAGAAGGACTTTGTATCTTTCCAAAAAGCCAGTTCATGCCTTTCCCTTTTCTCCTTCCTATTTTTTGCCTTACTGTGGCGAACCAGCTTAGCAGCTTCATGCTTCTTACAGCGATATTCATCCACAGAGACTCTACCTTGCAACATCCCCAAATAGGCTTCCTTCTTTTTCTTTACTGCCTCATCAATCTCACTATTCCACCAAGCATCCCCTCTATTGTTACCCACTATTGTGGTGCCACAGACCTCTTTAGCAGCAGTGACAACACAGTTCTTAAAACATTTCCGCTTCTTTTCTACATCCCTTTCACCAGACTTCAGATCCCTCAGTCGTTCTCTGAGTAAGTCAGAATAAAGCTGATGATATTCAGGGAGCCTTTCAACCTTTATTCTTTCCATCCTGGGTCTCTTCCTATTCCTCTTCCTCCAACCAACATTAAGTTTCACTCGTGACACTACCAAGTAATGATCAGAACCAACATCCGCACCTCTCATCACATGGGTGTCAACAACTAAGTGTTTCAAACACTGATCGTAGACAACAAAATTTATCACACTCTTTTGACCAAGAGTACAATTTTCCCAAGTATATGTGTGGATATACTTGTGGTTGAAAAATGTATTAGATACACACAAACCATTCTCAATGCAGAGTTCAATTAATCTTTCACCATTATCATTCACACAAGGATCATTAAACTTACCCAGAACATTGTCAGAAATTGCATTCTGCACACCTACTCTAGCATTGAAATCCCCTGCTATTATAACTTTTTCTTTAGCACCAAACTGGCTCAAAACAGCTTTTAGCTCATTCCAGAAATCTTCCTTCTTATCAGAAGTTTTTGAGTCACAAGGAGCATACACTACAACAATTACAATTCTCTGAAGTTTCACTTTCAAACAAATCCTGAGAATTCTCTCATGCAACTATAGTGAATCAAGTTGTTCTTCATCTTTTCACTTAAAATCACACCTACACCAGCCTGTCCTCTCATATTATCCAATACTCCAGACCACACACTCACAGTGCCATTTACTTCTTCTACCCCAATTTCCTTCTTTTTGGTTTCACTTACACACAGCACATCCAGTCTATACTTATTCATCTCCTCAATCACCTCACTCATCTTGCCATTTATACCTCTAGTATTCCATACACCAATTTTACATTCACTCAGCCGAGATCTCTTTCTCATACGCCGTTTAGAAAGTCCAGGTCGATTCTGTTGTGGATCGTCCTTCTCAAGTGTGGTAGGTCCACCATATCCCCCACTTGAGTCATTCTTAATATTTATTTTTGTCTTTTTAATCAGGTAAGTACATCAGTGTGGGGGATTAGCCCACAGCTGAGGGTTCCAGTTGGTCATTCAACCTAAGGATTCTGGAACAAACCCCAGTGAGTTGGGGTCTTTTCGCCAATGTCACACAGAACTAGCTTGCACCTCTCCAAAATTCACAGAGGCCCTAGTTGCTGTTATGTGTGCCATTGTTACCACGGAGCGCCCCGAGGAGGCAAACCCATCGCTCACTACGACCGCCCGTCTGTAAGTTACAACTACCAAATATCAGATATACACTGACGGAAAAAAATCCCAACACCAAGAAGGGGTTGTGTTAGATAAACGACAGTTGGTAGGCAGTGAGAGTACATCTGTAAGATGACGTCTATGCAAATTTCGCGCTCGGCACATACGTGTAGCGCTAGTAGCGCTCCTCGGAACATGCAAAGCAGGTTTGCTGTAAATACGCGCTGTAACGTTCGTGAGCGTTAGTTATCGTTGAGATTCGACGTAGGGTGTTGATGTTAGTCAAGAATGCCTTTAAGAAGACAAAGAAGCCATTATCAACAGCGCACAGAGTTTGAACGAGGTCGTGTAATAGGCTACGAGAAGGTGGATTTTCGTTCCGCAATATTGCAGAATGACTTGGCAGGAATGCAGCGATTGTGCATGATTGTTGGCAGCGGTGGTCAAGGGAAGGTACTGCCTCAAGAAGACCGGGTTCTGGGCGGCCACGTGGCACTACTGAGAGAGAAGACCGCCGTGTACGGCGTATGGCCGTGGCACATCGTACCGCGTCTGCAGCAGCAATTCGAGCTGCAGTTGCCACCACAGTGACACAACGAACTGTTACAAATCGGTTACTTGAAGGACAGCTCCGAGCCAGACGCCCTGTTGCGTGCATTCCACTTACTCCAAACCACTGCCGTTTGCGACGTCAGTGGTGTCAAGCTAGAGCTCATTAGAGGACGGAGTGGAGATCTGTTGTGTTTTCTGATGAAAGCTGGTTCTGCATGGGTGCCAGTGATGGCCGTGTGTTGGTTAGAAGGAGGCCAGGTGAGCGCCTGCAACCAACCTGTCTGCAGCCGAGACACACTGGACCTACACCTGGAGTTATGGTCTGGGGAGCAATTTCCTATGGCAGCAGGAGCACTCTTGTGGTTATCCCACGCATCCTGACGGCACAGTTGTACGTCGGTCTGGTGATTCAACCTGTTGTACTGCCATTCATGAACAGCATTCCAGGGGGTGTTTTCCAACAGGATAACGCTTGCCCACATACCGCTGTTGTAACCCAACATGCTCTACAGAGTGTCGACATGTTGCCGTGGCCTGCTAGATCACCAGATCTTTCACCAATCGAGCACGTATGGGACATCATTGGACGACAACTCCAGCATCACCCCCAACCAGCATTAACTATCCCTGTATTGACCGACCAAGTGCAACAGGCATGGAACTCCATCCCACAAACTGACATCCAGCACCTGTACGACACAATGCATGAACGTTTGCGTGCTTGCATTCAACATTCTGGCAGTTACACCAGTTATTAATGTACCAGCATTTCACATTTAAAATGGCTCTTCTCGCACTTACAATAAGCTGTGATCTTGAAACCTTAATCGATTAAATATGTTACCTATACAAATGTATTGCCACCATTTCATTCCTCTACAACTATTTTTTCGTGGTGTTGGGATTTTTTTTCCGTCAGTGTATAAACTTAAAAACTTACATACTTTATTCTGTCCCCCAATATATACAAAATGCATGTGAAATTTTTTTAAAAATCTGTTTTATATCTATATTTTTATAAATATAATGCAAATGGCATGTTGATTGATAAATATTAAAATTTTGAAATAGTCTTGGCTGAGTATGTTGTGAGTGTGTGGTGACTTGGTGCTTGATTTATACTAATATTATGTCCTTTATCATAAGGTATATAGACATTTTAATTGTTTTAAATGTTCTTAACTTATCATATGAATGTTAGTTTCGAGTGGAGTTTAACATGCTGGTTACTGCTGGGAGAACATAGTCCTAAAAGAAACCCATATGCACTCAAAATGTCATAACCAAATAATACTGGAAGATACCATAAAGCATGCAAATTTTTACTTTTATATATTTGATATTGGAAAGATTATGCGTGTTAATTACCAACCTACGAAAACTAAAGTTTTTCAAGGTATTCCATCAATTTAAATCTGTAAGTTAAGATTTGAAAACTCCTTTTTGCACAAGCTAACAATGGAGATAGGGATTATAATGCCGCTTTAAAAAACATGATCTGAAAAAAATTCTTTATGCATCTGATAGCTATGGCTACATACAAATATTTCACACATTTCCAAACATTTTCTGATGTAAAACATTCTTTTTGGGTGGCATAAATTAGATTTTAAGTTCAATGATGCCTCTCTTCATTTCTAATGACCGAGTCGGAAATTTGCAGTTGTCCATAAAGGCCAGAACCTGTGGTACAATACATTTTATTTTCCTAAACTAAAATGTGACACTACTCAAAAGCAATTTATGTGCTGTAAAGTTTAATAGTTGAAAGTTGTAATGTTGAAAGAAAATGTGAAAAGGAAAGGAATTCTGAAATTTTAATGTGGCCAGAATTAATGAGTGAGTTGGAAATGAAATGAATGAGGCACTTTATCAGCTGGATACAACATGGGTGCTGGATGACAGTTCTTGTACTGCAGTAAGGAACTGCAAACGGGACAAGATCTGGCAATACTTGAGGACAATGCTAATGACAATGCCTGTAAAAGCATAATAAGTTTGACATAGCATGCCTAGGGGAACAGGATTGAAGAGAATAAGTCAGTGTCTGTTTGGTAATCAAAAAATTTATCTTTCTTCCTTGCATCAGGAAGTTTTGTGGCTGATTTGAGTGCCTTATCCCTACCCTAATACTGTTAGGAAGTAATACATTATTTTTTTTTGCTATGCATTTCGCGGAAGAAATTTTTACAAACAGTACATGACTCAAGAAGTGCTTATAGCATAGTAAGTTCATTCATTTACTCGTGTAACACGTATAAAGATTTTCCAAGCTTTTGCACTCTACTGGGAAGTTATTTCAAGGCAATGGCATTTTATGTCTACTAATGCCTTGAAAAAGTCTCCCAGTGGGGTGCAAAAGTTTGGCAAATCTTTATGCGTATTACACCAGTAAATAAATGGACTTACTATGCTATAAGCGCTTCTTGGGTGTGCATGGTCTGTTGCACTTTGAAATAACATTACCAATACATGACTTTCTAGTAAATTTTAAGAAACAACAATTGAGCAGCAAAAAAAAAAAAAAAAAAGAACTAGTGAAGAAATTCAGAACTATAAACAAAGTAACGCAACTTAATCATTTAAAAATAAGGTAATAATATAACACTACTTTTTTTCTTAAAAGTGAAGAGTTATCATTTCATGAATAGTTAATACATACAGGGTCATATCAGAATAATATGACCACCTACCTAATAATGGGAATAACCACACTTGGCCCAGATGACAGTGGTGAGACGGAGTGGCATGGATGCAATGAGGCCCTGGAAGGTTGCCCGAGGCAGACATGCCCATTTGGACTGCAGCAGGGCACGGAGGTCTTGGAAATGACATGATTGTGGATCGGCCCATTGAACCTGTCGATCCAAATTGTCCCACAAGTGCTCTATGGGATTGAGGTTGGGTGATTTCGCCAGCCAAGGAAGAATGGAGATATCGCTGTCGTGTTCCTGGAGCCAGTCACGCACCCCCTTTAGCGACATGACAGGATGCATTGTCCTGTTGGCAGACATTATCACCACCAGGGTAAACGTTCAACATGAAGGGATACATCTGGTCAGTGAGGATGGACAGGTAGCCCATCCAGTGGTACCAGCGGTCCCAGTCATACCAGGAAAACATCTCCCAGACATGCACACTGCCACTGCTGGCCTGTACTTGATCGACAAGTGTGACCAGGTGTTGATTCTCCTACGTCTGACACCGTATCCGCCACCGCCTGTCCCTTTTGTGGAGTAGAAACCTCTATTTGTCAGAGAAGGCAACCCTTTCCCACTCTTCCACTGCCCAATGATGATAGTCCCATGCACACTGCAGGTGTTATTGGCAACAGACCTGGGCTAATACGACACCTTGACATGGTATCAACTCCATAGACCCATGCATAACAAGGTTCGCTCTACTGTTATTGGGGACATGTACGTGGGTGCTTTAGCATTCATTTGCATGGTCGATTGCTGCACTGTTGCTTGTTGATTGCCCTTTACCAGTCGACGGAGATGACGTTCTCCTCTGGATCAATGGCCTTTGGGGCTTCACAGTTATGATGTCAGAAGGTACTCAGTGTGCCAGAGGTTCATTCTTGGTACACCCTTACTACAGCACCTCACAAACAGCCCACGAAGTTTGCTTCCACCCTTGGTGCAGTAGTTGATGGTCATCTCTTTTTCAATGTTCGTCAAATCCCAACACCTGCCCATTGTGCTCACATTATGCACTATGGCTCATCTGTCCTGGACGGCCGCTTATATCTCCTTGTGATCAACTTTGTCACGTGCACTCTGTGATGTGCTTGGACAGGTACACGGTGATTCCAGGAGTGGTCATATTATTCTGATACGACTGTGCATTTTTTGTACATTAATAACTGACAGCTTCGCACTGTACCTTGCATGCAATTTTTTTAATGTCACAATACTGTCATGAGACAAAATTTTAGCTCTTAAGGAAGTAAAATTTTAGCATTGACAGGATTGAAATAATACACGCACTCAAAGGAAGAAATAGTTTTTCTTGCTAAAAATAAAACTCCAAAATGCATTTAAAAAGGGATTACAACACAATGGGAGCAGTTTTCATTTTTAAGACAATTCAAAAAGCATAGATGAGCAATAAGGTTAATTGTGTAAGTTGACAATTACTGAAACAGAACTTTGATTTAAATTTCCACAATGAGAGAAAAACTAATATGTGAAAACATATACAGACCTGATAACATTCTCAAAATCTTTTGCAGCCTCGTAAGATTTAGCAGCTTCCACAAATTTCCCATCATTCTCTTTTGCTTTAGCATACTGGATGTGAATCTTAGAAGAAGTGATCTGAGGAAGAAGATCCTTCACCTTTGACCTATGCATTAAAACAATACAAATCATATAATAAAGGCATGTAAAAGATATCCATGATTAACTAAACACACACACTACAGATACTGTATGTTAAAAAGAAACAAACAAACTGGCAAAGCATGCATGGAATCAAGATACAACCTTGTACATGTGGCTGTCTGTAGGTGTTTATATGACTCTGGAATGCAGTTCATTAGGTAAACTTTTGAGATGTGTAGACTGCTTGACACAGAAAGTGCCACACCAGGAAGTATTTGTGGGAGCACCATACAAATTGATGGGTATGTGCTGACAATTGGATTATGTAAATGATCGCATTTGCCAACCAATCATGCAATAAGTGAGGGAGATAAAAGGGCAATATGTCTTGGCATAGGGGGACCTCTGTATTGGAATGATGAAAGCATGTGTAAGGAGTGAGAATACCTGGGCAACGTCATTGGGATCCTACCATCACATGAACAGGCTTCAGCACTGTCAGCTGAATGTGGTGACAGTGTTTGAAGGAAGGAAATGTGCACAGCAGTAGTGGGACTGGTGCACATAGATGGACGTTTGAACTTGATCATCACATTCAACGGAAAGCTGTAGGACGCCCACAATCCAAAGCAGATTACATTTGATGAGGTGTACAGGCAGGCACATGTTTCAGGGTGCTATCAGTCTCAACAGACAATGATCACTCGTACACATAGTGGGTACACTGGCACCACGACGATACGTCAACGAGGTACGGCAGTCTGTTTTGTTGCCATATCTCCATGGTATCCTTATGCCCAGTTTTAATAAGATAACACCCATCTTCTCACACTGACAAGACAGTACCTTCCCGGAATCCAGCTACTGTCTTGGCCAGCGTGATCCCCAGATTTTTACCCAATAGACAACATGTGGGATTTATATCATTTATGAGATTTGCGTGAAATAATTAGTTGATGAGATTTCTAGGCTGATCACAGCCCAGAAATTCCATAACTCATGATAATAACCTCACGAATGGCAACACCTACTATAGCTGTGTAACCATACCTCATGAACAATATAACCCACTGAATAAAGCTCATGTTGAGAAATGGCTTCCTAGTTTCTTAATTCAATTACTAATCTAAAGCAACTATTACGGGAATTTTACTAGGAAATTTTTTCATTTAAATTGCAAATTTTCGGAGAAAACTCTTCTCCTTCTTCAGGCTGTCTTGTTGTTGTCACTTATTCCTGTCACTATCACGGTTACGGTTAACCTTGACAGTTACGGTTAACCTTGACAGTTTAGGTTATTTTTCAACAAATCCTGCCAGATGTTAGGCAGGGAAAATCCTTTGCAGTCATTGATGATGGAATTTTGATTTTTCTCAATCTCTATTCCTTCTTTCAGCTTTCTTTTTTGAAAATTGCTTTGGAAACTGATGACTTTAAGGGAATTCCAATCCATGCTGTGCCCAGTTTCTCTAACATGCCTATCTGATCCAGTCTTGGAGCAATTTTTTATAGCTGCTTTATGCTCTGCTATACGAGTTTCTAGTCTGCAACCTGTTTCACCTATGTAAGGTAGTCTACAACTACAATTTACTTCATAGACTACTCCTTGCATTTTTAAAATATCTTCTTCTCTTTGAACTATTTTAGGGAAAATTTTTTTAACTGTGTTCTCTAAACTCCAAGTTAAGAGAACACAGTTAAAAAATGGAATTCTCTTTCTTATCACAAAGGTTTATTTGAGTCTTTAAAGAGAATTAGTAAGAAGTACAATATTAGGCTAGCTCCAAGTTTAGAGAACAAAGTTAAAAATTTTTTCCCTAAAATAGTTCAAAGAGAAGAAGATATTTTAAAAATGCAAGGAGTAGTCTATGAAGTAAATTGTAGTTGTGGACTATTTTACATAGGTGAAACAGGTCGCAGACTAGAAACTCGTATAGCTGAGCATAAAGCAGCTATAAAAAATTGCTCCAACAAGACTGGATTAGATAGGCATGTTAGAGAAACTGGGCACAGCATGGATTGGAATTCCCTTAAAGTCATCAGTTTCCAAAGCAATTTTCAAAAAAGAAAGCTGAAAGAAGGAATAGAAATTGAGAAAAATCAAAATTCCATCATCAATGACTGCAAAGGATTTTCCCTGCCTAACATCTGGCAGGATTTGTTGAAAAATAACCTAAACCGTCAAGGTTAACCGTAACCGTGATAGTGACAGGAATAAGTGACAACAACAAGACAGCCTGAAGAAGGAGAAGAGTTTTCTCCGAAAATTTGCAATTTAAATGAAAAAATTTCCTAGTAAAATTCCCATAATAGTTGCTTTAGATTAGTAATTGAATATAACCCATATCTCAAAAATAGCTACAAATAGCAACACCTATTTATAGCTGCAATCCTGAGGAAGGGTAAGGGTACTATCCAAAAATTTGACCTAAAAATCTCCTTTATTCCTTAGTAAAAAAACCCATAATTGTGAAATTGTTTTAAGGGGCCGTACATAAAGTACGGCCATGATTTTTTACTATTTTTAGACCCATCCCTCCGCCATGTAACATTTTGTCCAATTGTTGATAGCCCTCCCCCTAAAAAGTATGCTCTAATTCCTGCAAACCCCCTTTATTTTTGACGACTGCTTTTAGAAGTCCGTTCAGAAACAGAAAGAAAACATGTAATTATTTAAAGGAATCTGCCATATACCCTATTTACATGTCTGCTTCAGAAAATATTTATTATTTAGGCATTAAATTTATTCCCTAATGCTACTCGAACTTTATCATTCTGAAATAAAGATCTACAAATGAACGTACGCATTCAAGGTTGCAACACTCCCGATTATACCATCTATAAAACATGATAGATTTGGTAGTACAAATACAAGAACTTAATATTAATATTCTGATTTAGCTAAATATAATCAGAAGTCTGAAATATTTCATATCTTTTTGTAACTATTAAAAGAAGAAAAAGAAATACCATCCACTATATTTTTGCCGCTGGATGTCCGAATTGCTAAACCTCCCCCCTCCCCCATGTCACATTTGGTCTGGTTGTCAGGAACCCCCTTCCAATATCGGACGTACTTTATGGACAGCCCCTAATCAATAATCCAATTCTAGTTTTGCAGCTCTTATCATTCACTTTCTTTGAACTACACACACCAGCTTCCACTCCACTCCACACCATCTGGAAGCACAGCAGGACATTGCTCTTTTTGTTAATGGGACTCCGAGTGTTATTACAGATCAATCTTTTCAGTAGACAGAACATGTGGCTAAGAAAAAGAAACAGAACATGGTATGGTATCTTAAATGAATAAATGGCAGCTGATACTTACCAGTTTTTTAATTTCACATAGAGACCAGCTGCTTTGTCATAATATCCACCACTTTCATACAAACTTGCAGCATCAGCAATTTGCTAAAAATTGAAAGAGAAAGTAACCCTCATATGAATACATGAGTTATTGGCCAGCATTAAACTATAAGAAGGAAAGAGTAATTTTTACTCACAGCAAAATCACCCATGAATTTATTCAGTGAAGAAATTAAGTGAAATCACTAAAAACAAATTTTTCTGGCATTCTGCAGACTTTATTTATCAGCAGTGCCTTGCTATCCAATTTCATGTAAAAATATTTTCTTCTGGGATTCTGTCATTATGCAGAATGATTTGGATAGTTCTTTTAATACTTTAATGAAAAATGTTTCTGATTACATATATAAATCTGCTACACAATCAAAAAGTCACTTCAGGGTTTACATTAAACTTGATAAAAAATATCATTTAGTCATGACTTAAAAGTTTTCAGCACTTGTTCATTTTCATTAGAAAAAAGATTTTTAAAAGTAAAATGAATGCCAATGCGGCATGCATCAAACAGACCTAATTAAAGAATTAAAATACTTTCAGTTTATTTCTTCCTGATGCTAAAACTACTCCATAAGAGAATTGCAGTTTCTTCAAAGCACAAGTATGTGAAATATCTTTCCTGATATCTGGGTGGCTTTATGCATACTTTAACAGTTTATAAGTGATAGTGGCTAGTGGAAAGACATGATTTTCTATGCAAAAGTTAACTGAAAAAATTTAAAATCAACAATGAAAGATGAAAGGCTGTCATTTTTGGAAATCATTTATTCATACATATGCACATATGCATACATACATATCATTAAGCTGTTTTCTGAGATTAAGTAGTTAGCTTCTAAAAAAAAAGGTCCATCTGCCAGATTAACGTTTAATTGATGGAACTAGATTTTACTTACTGTTGATATGTTAAACATCTCCATTTACAACAATCTCGGCACGCTGCTCGAGCTTCACTGACATCCACCACAAGTCCCACATAAGACCTTTTGTACTTCATACTCATAATCTTATTCTCATGCAGACATTCCTGAATCTGGTCCTCCCATGATTTCTTTGGCTTTTCTCTATGCTTCTTTCCTGCCATTGGGCTGAAAAAATTCTCTTAGTAAGCATCTCATTGTTCATTTTTTCAACATAGCCAAACCACCTAAGAATATTTGTCTCCACCTTACTAAAAGCATTTTGCCTCATTACACATCCGCAACACATCTTCATTCCTCTCAAGATCAGAGCGCATCCTGCCACAAACCCCCATAAATAATGCATCTCTCCAACACACAGACAACTCCTATGTCTCTTGTGCAGTATCTGGGTTTCACTGTCTGATGTATGTCAGAGTAGGAACTATTATGCTTTCATATACAGCCATTCAGGACTTCTTGATAACCCTTCATTCCTGCGAAATCCTCCTAAAGCAGCTATGACTTTCAAAGAAGATTCACTTACCTACTAATTTTGCCATGTAATTTGTTCTTTCGGTCAAGTATGCTTCCTAAATATACAAATTATTTCTACTGGTCAATCTCAGTACCATTTGGAATGACCTTGCATCCAGTACTAACAGTTTCTCAATTTTTTTGTTATTGCTAAGGTGCCATCTAGCCCTGTGTGACATTGGCCAAAAGACTCCAACTCAATGGGTTTTATTCCAGAACCTTTAGGTGGAATGATAAACTGGAACTGTCAGCCATGGGCTGATTCCCCACACTGATGTACTTTTATGATTTCCAAAGCTCAAAGAAAGAATCTGTTTAAATTTTGGCAATTCTATCCACTGAAAATATTGCATATCTGGACTTATCAGCATTGATATTGCCATTTGCAAAATTGAATGCCAGTAAAGCAAAATTTACTTAAATTATGCAGATTGTATTTCACAAAATAAACACAGTACATGTTAACTATTTACGCAAAAGAAATATGCATGTCATTTTAAGCTATAAAATAACACAGTTATATTTGGCTGATGATGCTTTAATCTCCATTCCTCATATAAATGACATGTTTAATTTATGATATTTAATAACCCCATTTATAACATACCATTAATTTATACTGTATATCTTTCATATGTAAGTGGTAAAACATACAATTTAATAATAATAATAATAATAATAATAATAATAATAATAATAATAATAATAATAATAGGGGTAATAACAGTAATAATAACAAAGTTTGTGTGGGAATCAACAAACATTCTCACACTGGGCATTGCCAATGCTAAATCAGGACCTGATTCACATTATGGTATGAAATAATTTTAAAACTGAGGTGACATTGCACATAGAAATGAGATCTACAGTAGTAATCTTACTTATCTGTAGGACTTATACTGTCACATCAGAATAATACGATCACCCCCGGAATCGCAGTGTACCCGCCCAGGCACATCACAGAGTGCATGTGACAAGGTCGACCACAAGGAGATATAAGCGGCCAGCCAGGACACATGAGATATAGTGTGTCATGTGAGCACAATGGGCAGAGGTAGTGATTTGACAACTGTTCAAAAAGGAATGATCATCAGCTACTGCACCAAGGGTGGAAGCATCTCATAAACAGCAGGCTTTGGCAGCTGTTTGTGAGGTGTTGTAGTACGGGTGTACCAAGAATGGACTGCTAGCACACCGAGTGCCTCTCGAACAAAATCATATTCAATGCATAACATAATGTAAGTGGTTTTAAAGACACACTCAGTGTGTAACATTGCTAAAGTACAGTTCAACCAAAATAGGTATCTCAACAACACCACAGAATATAATTTTAAAATACTATTATAAACCTTCTTCAACCATATTCATACCAAGTTTCACAAATATAATATGTGGCATACATGCTACTTCATAACTTGCTCACAAAATTCCAACACAGCAAAATATTCAACATTACTGTTCATCACTGGACAAGAACCACAATATCATTAATTAAAAAAAATGCTGTAAAATAGTAAATAACTGCAAAGCAATAATTTTAATACATGAAATAACTACCTTCATGCTCTCTAAGATTTCAGCACACTCTTTCTTTACTGCTCTATTATTTAACTGTTGTGCTAAGGAGATGCCCCTAACAAAAGAGAGAGGGAAAAACAACAACAAAGATGTAGCACAGATAATTTCAATATCAAATATGCATATGAATACACATTTACTGGTCTAAAAGACATATAACTGCACAAGTGTGCACATTGTGTGATATAAGAAATGTATTTCACATGAAATTAATTGAATTTTTCACATATTTGATATGAAAGAAACCATGTAATAACATTTACTTTCTCAGGTCACTGCATCTTATGGACATGCGAGCAATTCCAGCACTGCAGTTGTCATTATGATCAGAATGCTGAAAAAAAAAAAAAAAAAAGATTACTTGTTACTACATTTACAGAAAGATATATATATATATATACATAAGATGTTTAACATGTAGTACAACAAAGTTCTAGAATGTCTATTATTTGAGTAAAACATAATAATGATTTAAATAGTAAAATACACTAGTTGTTGGCCACTGCTTTTCAGCACACTCATAGTACTGCCCAAGTTACTAAACAGCACAGCACCAAGTTCACTATTCCAGCAGCATTTCAGGCCACTAGGATAATAGAAAATAGATGGCAGTTGAAGGTAGAACAAAAAGTTATACAGAATCTCAATTTATGCAACATTTTACAAAACTGCCTTATTTTGTTCAGTTTATTTTGTGAGTAGCCTGAGCTTGTTGTTCCTCAGAATGAAATATAATGACCATGATGTGTACTTTCATTGAACTTCTTTTCTTTTTTTCCTGTTTATTGTACCCCATAAGCATTTAAAACTATATGCTACACAAGAAATCACATAAGGACATTCCAAGTGACTCAGTGATCTGCATAACTTCAAATCTGAGCAAAGTGAGATGGAAGCAATATGTAATGCAGATCAACAAGGGGTAAGAACATGTTAACGTATCAAAGTCGTATTAGAAAGAAACCCCATTCCTTAAAAATGAAGGTGATGATGGGCATCCATACATAATGGGAAATACTACAAAGAATAGAGTCAAATAAAATTAATAACAAATGCTGAAAGAACTAGTACATGACCTTAGGCAGACATCGCAATAAGAATTTTCTGATTTGGCTTCCAAAAGTGGAAATACTTGTCGAATACAAACACTTATGTCTAATTGAAAGTGAAAAAAACTGCGGATCTTGAAAACTAGAAAATGTTTGATTCATCTCTCCTACAGCAGAAACTACATAATGTGAAAAAATATTTTATTAACTGGACTGCTGCAAGCAGAAATATCACACCAAAAATAAACATGTAGGTACACAACTTACCATAAAAAGGTTTAATAGTTAAGGTCATAATACATAGGAAGAATCAGCATAATAGTTACAGCTATCCAATGTCAAAAGAATTTTTGCAATCCCACATTTAAGAATAGAGTTTTGCTAAATATAAAAATGAATCAATGCAATCTAGTGGAAAATAGTGCATTACAGAGAAAAATTGCATACAGATTTTTGGATTTTGGTTATGGTTACCGATTTCGATGTGGTAAGAATTTTTACCAATCGCTGTTCTAGAAAAGATACCATGCAAAATATAAATACACATTTACACCACCTAAGGGACAAACTGCATAAGTGAAATTTAAAAATGTGTGAATCCCCATTCTAACATTTACAACAAATTTTGAAGATGACAATCCGATTTTTGGCGTAACATTCTTGTCACATTTACGCCAAAAATCGGATTGTCATCTTCAAAATTTGTATTATATGGCGTAATCCCGTATTTCTTTCATAACTCACATTTACTGTTAATTGTTGAATAAAAATATGTTTCTTAGTTGATCAACAGATGCAGAGAAATCATATCCACAGATGAAGTACATGCTGAAACTATTGATGTTATTTTCAACACAGAAATGCTCTGTATTTCAACTGTTCCCCATGTAGCAATCTCCTCAGAAAACTTCAAAGTTGTATTGCCCTGGAGCACGAGATATTGAACCCATATCTCCTGATTTCTGTTTGGGCATACTACCATTACACTATGGAGGACAACAAACTTCCAGGTAACTTAAGTTAAGAAGCTGTAGCTTAGGAATTTTAACAAACCTCAGATTTAGTTACTTAGCATTAGTTGCTCGGAAAACTGCTGTCCCAGGTGGGGTAATGGTAGCATACTCTAATGGAAAACGAAAAGATGCAAGTTTGATTTTCATTCCAGCGTGATGCAGTCTTCAAGTTTTGAATTTGCTTGTACCACTTACTGGTCATCCATGTAATACCTCTCAAAAACTTTAAAATTTCATAGACCTAGGGCAGGAATCTCAAACCCGCATCTCCCGATTTCTGTTTCAGCATGCTAATCGTTACACCACATAATACAGTGAAGTTCCAAGCAACTGAGACTAAGCTAACTTAACTTAGGAATCTGAACATGTTCACTGTCTTAGCTGTCTCAGTTGTTTGGAACTTAACTGTGCTGGGTGGTGTAACGGTTAGCATACTCGAACGAAAATTGGGAGATGCGGGTTTGATTCCTGCTTCAGGATGATGAAATTTTCAAGTTTTCTGAGAGGTATTACATGGATGACCAGTAAGTGGTACAAGCAAATTCAGAATTTATATTCTGTTTGATTTGAATAATCTATTGATTTCCCACTTATTATGAAGAATATTTCTTCCTTCATTGTTTTTCAAGTTTATTAATGACATGGCTACATGGGAAACTGAAAATACACTGTCTCTGTGATGAAAACAATATTAATGTGTGTCTGCCATATATTGGAAATGTCAAGAATCATTTCTACATGAAGATTTGTTTCTTGGTAATTTCTGTGATGTTTGATGAAATATAAAAAATGTCAAAAGACATACATCTTACTATTTTTTAAAAATCACTCATTCAAATACCTGTATGTATACACACACACAGTAATACATGCATACAAGTAATAACTAATACTCCACTTATGAAGCAATTCTGAAGATATATGGTACTACACAGAACTATAAATGTATGAAACTGTTTGATTCATTATCTGAGAAGCTTTATTCTTGGGTAGTATACAAGCCCAGAATGTTTCATGAATGTTACTCTCCTTGTTACACTACGTAGATGGAGTTCAATTACTGTCAGCAACTTTGAAAGCCAAAAACTCAACAATCATCAGAAGGTTAGGCAAAAATGTGTGATGTTCTAATTTTAATTATTCTTTTATTTCTTTGAATAAAGCTCATGTTGAGAATTGGCTTCCTAGTTTCTTAATTCAATTACTAATCAAAAACAACTATTATGGGAAAAAAATTATAAAAAAAAATTCCTAGTAAAATTCCCATAATAGTTGTTTTTGATTAGTAATTGAATATTCTTTTATGTTTACACATGAACACACATAGACATAGAAGACATATATATAGTGTACACACAAACAAAAAAAAAGGCATGGTAACATTTCATATTTCTGATAATTTCAAGAAATATCAAAATCCTTGGACTTGAGAAACAGCATAATTCATCAATTTTGACCGTTGCAAGATCTGGGAAACAACAACATTTTACTGCCCTGAATAACATCTCTTTTGGAACCCAAAGAAAAATATTATCAGAACCCATAAACACCACATATGAATCCTGGCACTTCTCACATAACTTTTCTGCCTGAGAGCAAATATGCAGCCTACCTATCACTGTAACATCTTAATCTTCACTGTACTTATTCACTTAGTAACTTCCACAAAGTAATTTAGTAACTTCCACGAAACTTTCCACATTTTCTTTTTTGTTCAGCATATCTGAATGAACTCTGATAAAAAACTTCAATTGAAAATGTTTTAAGGTAATATACTTCTTATCTTGCTGCTTGAGAATTGGTGTAATAACTGCTTTGTGCCAGTCACTGAGAACACACGGATTTTGCATTAATTAAATGCATTTAAAGAATCCAATTGTGTTTAACCAATTCTTAATTAAATGATTTAGTGTGATCAAAAAACTCCTATAACCACATAATTCAACTGTGTCTCATTAATTCTGAGCAGAATCCATTCCATGCTATAGCCTATATTACTTTCCTATTATAATAAAATTCTTACGTCTATCTGTTCTGTACAGAAGAAATTACCGAATGTAGAGGTTTGAAATTTGGAAGAAATCTGATGAGACACATGAATGTGTGTGTGTGCAACTTAAAACTATTGTTTTGAAATTCAGATTTTCAAAATATTAATTAATTATTAAAACTATTTCTACAAGAAGATTCAGACTTGGCTTCTTGAACCACTGTTTTGAATTTGAAATAACATGTGTGATTTACAATTTTAAATTTCACCTTGCTGTTTAATTAGTTATAAGCTCATACAACAATATTTCATGACACATCTGTGTAATTTTGAGAGAAACTATGCAATGGTACTTTCTTACACTTTTATGCAATTTCGAGGGACCTCACATAACACTATTTCAATACACTTTTGCATAATTTTGAGAGAAACAAACTATGAGGACCTCACACCAAATGTGATAGAAGTGACAATCTTAATAGGCTATGACAAAATTTTGGAACTCGACTTTCAAAGTGTTACAGGCAGGCAGGCAGGCAGGTATCCTTCCACTGCAGTTACCAGTGGGTATCTTTATATTTCACACCACAGCTCCAAGTGCATTACTATGCACTATAATTAATTCCACGACTTAAGTAAGACAGTTCTGCAATACTTTTTGAGAGGAAATGTATTTCAATAAAATGTAAATATAATTCAAGAAATTGAATGCTACAAAAATGTACATTTTCTAGCATTTCATATCTTCAAAGCTTAATATTACTATGCCTCCATTTGCACATTCTCCCACCTCATCTTGACTATTCAATTATTTTATCACGACATATTGTGATAATTTGTCACCTTAATTTGTGTGTATATTTCTTAGTGGTTCTTTATTTACAAGACTATTAAACGGGTGAATCTGTTAGAGCTGCCTGTTATCCCACTGTGCATGGACCCTTCTCATGAGTATTGAGCTCACCTGGGTATCATGTAAACCAGCACATCATAAGGATGCCAGGGCCAAAACGGAGGAGGTCATGGGTCATGACCTAATAATTTACAGTTTATACTGCAATGTCTATTTCAGACACAAACTGTCCCCAGAAAAGTCATTGGACTCAATCTACAAAACTCGTGCTTTCCTCATCGCCAGCTCTATGTTGGTTACTCCAGAATTGGTGACAACACAAACCTCTTCAACTTGGCTCCAAATGGAAGAACACACAACATAAATTACTCAGAGGCTCTTCAACGATAAACTACAGTCAACTTCTGATTATCCGTGATAGTGGGCAGCACGAGTTTCGTGGATAATCCAAATTTTTACAGGAAAAATAAATTAATCTAAAAATTACATGCATAACATAGTGCTATGTTTTATTCAGACTAGTAGTTATTATTGCGAACATAATACATACTGAAAAGTTACCTGTTTAAATCTTCTTAAAATAATAAGTCACTTGTTTTTTTTTTTTTTTTTTTATGGCAAAACATTTTTGTTTGATTTGGAACTGCAGTTGGCACAAAACCAGCTTATCAGCTAATGATGCATCATCTTGTCCTTCAAGGTATTCGAGCAGGCTGTCGACATGTTGCAATGCTGATTCATGATTCACCCATAGCTGTGAAATCTCATCTTCACTTCCTTCGTTTTCATCTGCTATTCCTCTAACTTTATTAATTATCTGTTCAGCAGTTAAATGTTCAAATCCAGGGTTGTGTATTTCGCAGTCTAGCCATTTGGTGATATTAGTTTCATCATTTTCTCCTTCGAGAACTGATTTCACTACTTTGGTTAGTTCTATGATGTTAGCACTTGTATTTTTTTCAAAAGTGCAATTTCCATCAGAGAGAAATTTTCTCCATGCCCTACTGATAGTGATGGGTTCAACTGAATCCCAGGAGCTTGCCACGTCATAGATAGAGTCAAAAATTGAATAGCCTTGCCAGAGAGTCTTTAAATCGCATCTTTCTTCAATTATTTTTTGTAATAAAAAATATTACCCTGACTAAAAAAAATTACCTATATCTTAGCGACTAAAAAAAAAATTATTACCGCAAAGTCATGTCCCGGATAAATTGCTCGCAGATAATTGGGAATTGACTGTATCAAGAAATTCAAAAGAACTGTACATTACAAAAATTTAAATGCTTCAGATTTCGCAGATAATTGGGAATCGACTGTATCAAGAAATTCAAAAGAACTGTACATTACAAAAATTTAAATGCTTTAGATTTCCTATATTCCCAGTCAACAAAGACTACTGGTTTCAGCCAATTGTGTCAATAAAAGTATATGTCTCGCAGATAATTGGGAATTGACTGTATCAAGAAATTCAAAAGAACTGTACATTAGAAAAATTTAAATGCTTCAGATTTCCTATATTCCCAGTCAAAAAGACTACTGGTTTCAGCCATTTGTGTCAATAAAAGTATAGATTTTATTCTTTTCTTTTGAGAATACTACAACATATTTCAATTAAACTTTTCCATGCAACATATTCTATTCATAATTTCAGAAAAATGCAGACAACACTGGTCAACAAGCCAACTCATGTACTTTTGTTAAACCTAAGTAAAACCTACCAATAAGATACTGTTTTACTGCATGAAGTTTTACGAAATATAACTAAAGTAATAAATAAAAAAAAAAAAAAAAAGGAAAGTATCAAACATACTTACATCATCATCATTCACAATTCCTTTCTGATAATGCAGAAGTGCATTTGCATAGTCACCTCTGCAAAATAAGAAAAAAATATTAAAACATAAATCAGTACGACTGATCAGAAAAAGAACAAAACAAAAACTCAGCCATTTAGACTGTTGTGTCACAATTTAATTGGCTGCATCAAGTGTGTCATCAACATAACCTGACTTGACTGTCACATAGATTACATATTAAAACATAGGGCACTTGGCTTAGCAGATTTTACTGCCAAATGTTCTTGTCCCTTTCTATTTCAACCTTTCTATCTTTATGTGGGTAAAACAGTGCTTGTTTCTAAAACTTCGGCCTTTAGTTAGGAAAAGATCCAAAAGCCACATTACATTTTTAGAAAAGACTTTCACTCGCAGTTATGAGCTTATCACCTCAAAATAGAAACCCATTCAATACATGCTTTCTTCTAACAGAAGCAAAGAAACAAAATTTTATTATAAACTTATCTAGTTTAAAAAAACAACAACTTAATCACAGCAGTAGCAGAATACGTGAAGTTTATTTCAGGGCTGTAACAAGAAAAATTAAATTATTTTCATTGTTTTCCAATATTTACTACTAGAGGAAAACAGGTAATGAAGTTTATAACAAATCAATATAATTATCTTACAATTAATATTAATAAATGAGATTCCACAAAAAATTTGTGAAACTCAAATAAAATAGAACTAAAAATAATTCTTGAAGAAAATAACTACCCCAGTCTGTTGGTTAATAATTTTAATGAAATTATTGTTTATTAAAAGGAAACAAAGTAAAAAAAACTCTAACACAGAAATAAAGTTTACTAAAAGAATCATTTACCATCTAGGTCTTTTGAAAAATTGCAAAAAATAAGAAGTTCAAAATCAGACTTTTGCCAGGGTTAAACAATAAAATAAAAAACCCATTTACTTTAAACAACCAGAAAATAACTCTTGCCACATGAAGGAATAAATTGCAGCCTTGCACACAGGAAAAACAGGAAGGCAACTAAAGACATGTGGCTGAGCACAAGGCAGCTATTAATAATAATAATAATAATAATAATAATAATAATAATAATAATAATAATAATAATAATAATAATAATAATAGAGAAACCAGCAACTGGAAAGCCCCAGGACCTGATCATATCCAAAACTTTTGGTACAAAAAATTTACTGTTACACATGCTTACATAGCCTGATACTTCAATGAATTATTAAAAAATCCTTCTAAAATTCCAGGATTCTTTACAAAAGGAAAAACATTTCTTTTATCTAAAGATAATAATACAGCAACTTTGTCAAGATATAGGATTATTACATGTCTGCCGCCAATCTATAAGCTCCCAACATCCACTTTAACTATGAAGATTAACAATCACTTAAGAGATAATGGTGTGATGACAGAAGAACAATAAGGATGTTATACGAGATCTATAGGATGAAAAGATCAAGTTATTATTGATAGTACATACATACACACCACTAAGCTGTTCTCTGAGATTCAGAGGTTAGTTCCAAAAAGAAATACAAACTACCAGATAATTTTTACTCACTGTTGCCGTATCAAACATCTCCATTTACAGCGATCACGACATACAACTTGGGCTACACTGACATCCATCCCATGCCGTACACAAGATCTTCTATACTTCATACTCATAATCTTTTTCTCATGCAGAAACTCCTGAATCTGATCCTCCCATGACTTCCTTGGCCTTCCTCTGCCTTTCCTTCCTGCCACTAGGTAAGTACAACAGGTAGTCACCGATGTACTTACCTGATTAAAAAGGCAAAAAGAAATCAGCTGTGGGCTAATCCCCCACACTGATGTACTTACCTGATATTATCGATAGTATTGTGGTAAATCAAGCTGTTAAAAAAGAAAACGAAACTTGAGCATGGCTTATATTGACTACAAGAAAGCATTTGATTCAATTCCACATGATTACCTCAGAAATACTGAATATATATAAAGTGAACAACAAAGTCATTCAGTTGCTTCAACAAGTCATGTCTCAGTGGCAAACAAATCTCTATATATCAGATGGAATGAAAATGATTAATTCTAGAAATATCAGAATCAGGAAAGGTATTTTTCAAGGGGACTCTCTCAGTGCCCTTCGGTTTTGCACAAGCCTTAATCCTCTCAGTCACATACTAGGCAGCATGAAATATGGATTCAGTATAAACAGGACTAGAACACAAAGTCATACAATCAGTCATTTATTATATATGGATGACCTTAAGATAAACAGCAATTCCAAAACACAACTGAATAAGCTTCTACAGATTACTGCCACATTGCAGATCAATTCATATGGACTTTGGCTTGGACAAAAGTAAGGTGGAGCATTTAGAAAGAGGAGTTCTGGTTAAATCTGAAGGTTTCTCTTTAGACAACAATGAAATAAAATAATTGAAGATTTAAATACAGAAAATGGATACAAGTACCTGGGATTCTTACAAGCACATGACATTAAACACAGTAAAATTAAGAATAATATAAAAGATAAGTTCCAGTATCAAACTTAAAATGATTCTAAAGATATACCTAAACACAGCTAATATAAGGTGAATGCAATTAACACCATTGTGGTCCCGGTTCTAACTTATTCTTTTGGAATTATCAGGTGGTCGAAAACAGATCTTGAGAAATTTAACAGAGCTGTGAGATCAAGAATGACACAACATCAAATGAGACACCCAACGGCAGCCATAGAGCGCATCACACTCCCACAAGAAGGAGGATTAGGTATCCTTGATACACTGACGGAAAAAAATCCCAACACCACGAAAAAATAGTTGTAGAGGAATGAAATAGTGGCAATACATTTCTATAGGTAACATATTTAATCGATTAAGGTTTCAAGATCACAGCTTATTGTAAGTGCGAGAAGAGCCATTTTAAATGTGAAATGCTGGTACATTAATAACTGGTGTAACCGCCAGAATGTTGAATGCAAGCACGCAAACGTTCATGCATTGTGTCGTACAGGTGCTGGATGTCAGTTTGTGGGATGGAGTTCCATGCCTGTTGCACTTGGTCGGTCAATACAGGGACGGTTAATGCTGGTTGGGGGTGACGCTGGAGTTGTCGCCCAATGATGTCCCATAGGTGTTCGATTGGTGAAAGATCTGGTGATCTAGCAGGCCACGGCAACATGTCGACACTCTGTAGAGCATGTTGGGTTACAACAGCGGTATGCGGGCGAGCGTTATCCTGTTCATGAATGGCAGCACAACAGGTTGAATCACCAGACCGATGTACAACTGCGCCGTCAGGGTGCGTGGGATAACCACGAGAGTGCTCCTGCTGTCATAGGAAATTGCTCCCCAGACCATAACTCCAGGTGTAGGTCCAGTGTGTCTCGGCCGCAGACAGGTTGGTTGCAGGCGCTCACCTGGCCTCCTTCTAACCAACACACGGCCATCACTGGCACCCAGGCAGAACCGGCTTTCATCAGAAAACACAACAGATCTCCACTCCGTCCTCCAATGAGCTCTAGCTTGACACCACTGACGTCGCAAACGGCAGTGGTTTGGAGTAAGTGGAATGCACGCTACAGGGCGTCTGGCTCGGAGCTGTACTTCAAGTAACCGATTCGTAACAGTTCGTGTTGTCACTGTGGTGGCAACTGCAGATCAAATTGCTGCCGCGGTACGATGCGCCACGGCCATACTCCGTACACGGCGGTCTTCCCTCTCAGTAGTGCCACGTGGCCGGCCGGAACCCGGTCTTCTTGAGGCAGTACCTTCCCTTGACCACCGCTGTCAACAATCATGCACAGTGGCTACATTCCTGCCAAGTCGTTCTGCAATATTGCGGAAAGAAAATCCACCTTCTCGTAGCCCTATTACACGACCTCGTTCAAACTCCGTGAGCTGTTGATAATGGCTTCTTCGTCTTCTTAAAGGCATTCTTGACTAACATCAACACCATACGTCGAATCTCAATTATAACTAACGCTCACAAACATTACAGCGCGTATTTACAGCAAACCTGCTTTGCCTGTTCCGAGGGGCGCTACTAGCGCCACACGTATGCGCCGAGCGCGAAATGCATAGACGTCATCTTACAGATGTACTTTCACCGCCTACCAACTGTAGTTTATCTAACACAACCCCTTCTTGGCGTTGGGATTTTTTTTTCCGTCAGTGTACAAAACGTCTTCACGATGCGCAAATTTGCTCACTGCGGAAATACTTTCATTCTAAATGTAATGAATATAATATGTTCGATGTCATATGTGCTGCAGACAAAGAAAGCACTCTACTGATGTTAAGTAAACCAGGTGTTGAAATAGAAGAATTGTCTACAGAAGACCAGATTCAAAAATAGAAGCAAAAGGAACTTTATGGGGTTCATCCAAACCAGTTAGACAGACCAGAAGTTGACAAGAAAGCCTCAAATCAGTGGTTGAAGCGAGGAAAATTATATGGAAAGACTACTGGGTTTATGATGGCTATTCAAGACAAAGTGATCGTAACCAAAAATGACAGAAAATGCATTTTAAAGGAGGATCTGCAAAGTGACAAATGTAGAAGATGTGGTATGTGCTATGAGACCATTGAACACATATGCGGAGGATGCACCATGCTAGCAAATGTTGATTATATTTTTGCTAAGATGATACATCAACAATTAGCGCACGATACAGAACTATCAGTTTCAGAAGTACCATACTATAACTATCAACCCACTGAGGTACTACATAATAAAGAATACAAATTATATTGGGACTGTGAGATTAAAACAGACATACTCATCTCTGCCAATCGTCCAGACATAGTGTTATATGACAAAAGGCACAAGGAAGTAGTCATTATCAACATATCGGTACTCTTGAACTGTAATATTCAAAATACCTATGCAACAAAAATCAACAAGTATGTGGAACTGGCTGCGGAGATTAGACAGATGTGGAAGCTGAAAACATTTCACATACGTCCATTGATTATCTCTGCAACTGGTATAACTCCTCAGACTTTCATAATTCAGTTTGATGCTTTAGGTCAACAACACCTAAGACCCAAAATCCAAGAAGCAGTAATTCTCGATACGTGTCACATCATACGACAATTTTTAAACCATGAGTGACTATGTCTTTACTTGACTTTATGTCCGTACTGACAAGTGGACCATGCTACAGATGCCATTGATGTAGATGAGAAAATAAAATAATAATAATAATAATAATAATAATAATAATAATAATAATAATAAATGTGATATTAATTCCAACCAGGTTTCAATCAGGCAGTAAAATCATGGTTTCAGGGTCAGGCAATCAGTAATATAAATAGAACAGAGTGGTAGATCTGAAAACAAGTGATTTATTTCTAGCAATCTGACTTTGGCACTGGATATCCATTATTTCACTATTTTTTACATATTCATTTCTTCAGGAAACTTGAAAAATTGCATTTTGCTGGAGCGGGAATCAGACCCATATATCTCAATTTTTATCCTTGCAGTGTGGTGCTAGCTTACTCAAATAGGAAATGGAAGATGTGTGTTCAATTTCTTCTCCAAGGTGATACAATTTTCAAGTTTTCTGAGGAGATGGAAACATGAAGAACAGTGAAATAATGGTGATCTAGTTCCAAAATCAGATTGCCAGAATTGTCTACTTGTGTTTTCGTCATGAACTCTGGAAAGAATATATTTCTTCATTAATTTCTATGTTTACAAGTGTTTCAACACACACAGAAATTATGCAGAAAAGTGTGAGACTATATTGATAAAATTCAAAAACCAAGTCCTTGTGATTTTTCATAAGACTGAAAATAAGATTATAGATCACATATGCAAGCACAGATTCTTCCTTTCTATGTCACCTGCAGGTCATATACACAGTCGAGTCACATTATTGTGACCACCTCCTACTTTTGATGTCAACAGCGCGTAGCGAATAAAGGCACATGCTGCGAGCTGGCTTGGAGAGTATATAAGGTGTGCTGTACGCATTCTGAAAACATATCACTTGTTGCGGTCATGGATAAAAGGAGCAATTTAGCAGATTTTCAAAAAAGATATGATTATTGGCTTTCGGGGCCAAGGGTGGCAGCAATATTTCTGAAACAGCACAGTTTGTGAACTGTTTGCATGCTGCTGTGGTTAAAGTGTATCGTGATTGGAGAAATGGCAACACTGCGAATAAGCGATATGGAAACTGCGGAGCACCACATGCCATTGATGTAAGAGGTGAACGTCGGCTTCGAAGATGCGTGAGGGCCGATCGACACACTACAGTGGAGCAACTCACTGGCCGAATGAACCAGGGGGGCTACCGGAAGTGCGTCTAAAATGACAGTCCAGTGAACCCTGCTGCATATGGGGCTCTGATGCAAATGGATGGTCACTGCACCTATGCTAACGAAGGTACATTGGCAGAAAAGGCATACATTTGCAGGGCAGTATCGGAATTGGACCTCTGCTGATTGGCTAAGGATAGTCTTCTCCGATGAGTCAGATTTTCTGCTTCATCAAACGGATGGGCATTGGTGTACAAGGCGAGAAACATTGCAGAACAAACATTCTTCAACCATTGCTGGAAGAACACAAGCTGTTGGGGGCAGCGTTATGGTCTGGGGAATGTTTTCATGACATTCTCTGGGTCCACTCATACCTGTGGAAAGGCACTATGGACCGAATTTGTTATGAATCCATTCTTGCAGACCATGTACATTCATACATGCTGATTGTCTACCCTGGGGAGGATGGGATCTTCCAGCACGACAATGCAATGTGTCACACAGCTAGAAATGCCCGAAAGTGGCTGTAAGAGCACGATGAAGACTTCAAAGTACTTCCCTGGCCTCCTAATTCCCCAGACTTAAACCCAATCGAGCATCTGTGGGACCACCTCAATGGTGTTGTTCGCTCTATGGATCCTCCACCACATACCCTCCAGCAGCAGCTGTCAGATGCATTGCAGTCAGCATGGCTCCACATACCTGTGAACACCTTCCAGCACCTTATGGAGTCACTCCCAGCCCGTCTAGCTGCCAGCTGTCCACGCTGCACACGGCGGTTATTCTGGATATTAGCTGGTGGTCACAATAATGTGACCTGACCGTGTATATAATTCTACGCATAAAGCAAAGAAGTGAACAAAACAAATATATATATATAGGGAGAGAGAGAGAGCAAGGGAATATGAACTTCCACTGTGCATGGCTTTTATCGATTATGAAAAAGCCTTTGATTCGGTGAAACCATCAGCAGTTACAATGGCTCTGAAATCCTGCGATATTGAAGATGCATACATTAATATTATTAATAACATATATGAAAATGCAAGTGCAAAGATTTGGCTGTTTGAAAATACAACACACATAAAAATTGGAAAGGGAGTGAGTCAAGGTGACACCATATCTCCGAAGCTCTTTAATGCCACATTGGAAAATGTCTTTCAATCACTGAACTGGGAAAACAAAGGGATAAAGATTAATGGAGATTACTTAACTCACCTTCGTTTGAGAACGTAGTCGTCTTTGCAACTACCCCTTCAGAGCTGCAGGTATGATCCAAGAACTTGCTGACAAGAGTAAAGAAGTGGGATTAAAAATGAACTTTCAGAAGACAAAAGTGATGTACAAGGATTTTACAAGAAACGGAGATTTAGCAATTGATGGAGAAAGGCTTGAGACAACCGATTCCTACATTTATCTTGGGCAGCAGATATCGAGTGAGGGTCACATTGATAAAGAAATTAATCGGCGTATAAAACTCGGATGGAGAGCTTTTGGAAGAAACAATACAATTTTTAAGAGCAGTATGCCAGTATACCTCAAAAAAAAAAAGTGTTTAATCAATGCATCCTGCCAGTGCTTACGTATGGTGCAGAGACGTGGACCTTAACTAAAAGAGACATTCAAAGGCTGCAGACAACTCAAAGTAGCATGGAGAGGTGCATGCTTGGTGTAGCCAGGAGAGATAAGAAGAGGAACTCGTGGATCCGAAAAATGACAAGAGTGGAAGACATCATGATCAGAGTTAAATCCCTGAAATGGCAATGGGCTGGGCATACTGCCAGAAGGACAGACCATCGATGGGCAGCTGAAATTTTAGATTGGATTCCAAGGGACAGGAAAAGACCCAGAAGAAGACCACATGGGAAATGGGTGGATGAAATTCGAAAGTATGCGGGAGTGACATGGAGGAGACTGGCACAAGACAGACCGTTGTGGAGGAAACTTGGGGAGACCTTCATCCAGCAGTGGATTGATAATGGTTGACAATGATGATGATATATATATATATATATATAAATCATATATAAAAAGACACTGTGGAGCTAGAACATTTAGGCCCAATTATCTGGAATTTACTGTATATATGAATATTGTATTACATCACTGAATAAACAGATTTATGCTACACTATAAGCATTTGGAACTTACATAGTTGAAGTACAACTAACTGATATTTTGCTGAAAATCTTGCTACTGAAAGTTTCATTTTAGTGCTTTCTGAAATACTGAGTTAAAAAACGATTAAAAACAAACAAACAAACAAATATTTCATACACAAATTCCAACTGTTGGGCATACTCCTTGGAAAGATATGGAATCTGTTGAGGGGCAAGTTTTACAGCCAGTTGTAATGCCAGATCCCAGTGAAGAAGATTCCTGCGCATATCCAAGGCAGCCAATGGCTTTGTCGAGGATAAGTAAAGATCTTGGGCAAGATTGAAATCCGCACGAAACATAGCCAAATGACCAGCTAAGAGATTTCTGTCTTCTACTGCCTAAATAAGAAAAAGAAGTAGAAGTTTCTGTAGCAAAGCACGGTTTCTTCTAGATGGTCGGACATATAAATGAGATTAAAATATTTTCACACAGCTACACAAATGAAAATTTGAATGAAAAACCATTAAACTCTGATAGCTTTCTCTCAAATCAGAGACACACAAAACTGCTCCCTCTGATGCTTTCACTTGAAATGTTAACATATAACTTTAATGAAAAGAAAAACGTTGGTCTATTAACTGAAAGCACAAACGATCTCACAGTTAATTTCAGTGATAATCCAGTTACTTCACACACATATGTGAGAACTTGATTTGAACACCAAATAAGTACATCATCTGAGTAAGTTTTACAGTTCTGGTTTTTCCACAGATAATAACACTGAAAAATATAATTCAGTTGTACACAATTGTTTTAACAAAGAGCATGAGAGCTTTTGATGCCATCTCTTTTGTTTAATGAATATTTCAGTTGTGCTTACGTTTTATGTCATTCTTGTTAAAATGTCCAAAATCTAAAGCAGGTAATGGGTGACAAACATTCCTTGAAAAGCTCATTTAACTTTTAAAACTACCATATATACTTGCATATAAGCCGATCTCATGTGTAAGCCAACTCCCCAACTTCAGCAGCTAAAAATTGGTGAAAATTATTGACCTTGAGATATAAGCTGACTTTAAATTTTAAGATTTTGGGAAATTTATTTATTGTTTTAAAATAAGAAAATTTCTGAGATTAGCTTCTTTAAAATTGTTCGAAGTCTGATTCACTATTGGAGTTTCCAAATAATTCCTGTAAATCCACTTCTGTTGCACTTGCATCATCAATATAAACATGGTCACCAAATTCATCATCATTCCTGTTGTCTCCACCTGACTCGTAAATCAAATCATCTTCTGTCTCCATCATGGCATTACTTATACAGCATTTTTTGAAAGGTTTTATTACCATTTCTGGTGGAATTGAGTCCCATGCTTCTTTCACCCATGATATAACAAGGCCAATGTCAGCCCTTTTCAAGTTACCACCTTCTGTTGTCTCACAGCTGTTGATGAGATCCATTCATTCCATTTCTGTTGAAGTTTATTATCTTTAAAGGCTTTATCAAACTAACATCAAGTGGCTGCAAAAGTGATGTTAAACCACTAGGTATTACTACCAGTGTAGTTTTTGCCTTTTTTTTTTTTTAACATTTTCAGTTTTATGTACTCTAAAGGGAACCCACATGAGTGGTTGTTCTCCTCCTCATTTCAAGTAATATATCTGATGTCTGACTCACTGCATGTCCGGTTCTACAGGTGAGGTGATGCAGCACACAGTCCCACAGGGGAAATTAAATAAGGGTATTCCTTCATGTTTGGAAGCAAGAAATACCATGGTCTCAATTTAAATCAGAAATAGGTATTGCATTGATTATATTAGCAGCACCTACTCCTGTAGGAATCCTACTCTGGGAGAAAAAATATTCCATAATATTTTTTAATTTTTTTTGGTGACTTGCATATAAGATGAGCTCTAACTTTGAAAGCAGGATTTCTTCCAGAAACTTTTGGCTTATACACGAGTATATACAGTAATAGAACACCCAAATGCTCATGACTGGTACATCCCAATCACATCTGATTTTACATGTTCCAAAATTATGTAATCATCACTCCCATACATATGTAAGAATAGTAATTAGCAATTTGTTTTTATTTGATATGGAGAATGTATGTACAATTCAAACTTCGAATTCCCTTGTTGTGAACATACAAAGGAGGGAGATAGAAATGGTAGGTGTAGTGCCAGGGGACATGTGGTGTTCCCCAACTTTAAGAAATTTAAATGGGAGGTTTAATGGAGTCGGTACGAATGAAGTTTGGAAAGGAAGAACCAAGAGCTTTATTCACATGCTGTTATATTCACCTTCTATATTTGGTTGCGATTTATTTTTGTGAGGAAGTAAATCCACAGCAAAATGCTATCAATGTAGAGAACTCATTACATGATATTATTCCTGTATCAGCAAAGAGATGTGTAATATTCGAAAGAATTTGTAAAAAAAAAAAAGAGAGGACTTCATTTTCAGAAAACTTTAGCATCTTGTCAAAAATAAACTTGACTGTTCGCCATTGTTCCCCATCAGCAGTGATTGAGGAGTGATGTACAACGAAAAACGTTTTTTAAGTACTTAAGCAACCCAAATTTTATGACATTTAGAGATTTGTAAAAATCTCTGTAAATGTCAGATACGTCGACGATATACTTATTGTATGGCCACATAGCATCCCTGAACTTATGACTTTCATAGAAGAGCTTTCTAATGCTTCTCCTTCAATTAATTTCACGTATGAAATTGAGTTCAATAATAAGCTGCCATATCTGAACATTTTGATTTCACATTCACCTAATTGTGGCTTCCCACTGTCTTTCAGTGTATATGAAACACCGTCCAGCATCCCACTAATGATACCATTTTCTTCAGCCCACCCCATCAATCACAAACTGGCATCCCTTTGTTTTCAAATGCGAAGGGCATACACACATTCCTCGGACCAAAATCGTGTAAATGGGAAATCGAATATATTTATAACATCTCGAGTATTAACGAATACCCGGAGTACCTCATCACCAAAATACATTCGCAGATTAGACAATCTTTCTTGATAACATTAAATAGTGATTGACGTCAAAAACAATACGTATCTTCTCTGGATTACCACCCCGCCATTACCGCCCCCTGGGGAATATCTGTAACCGATTCCAATTGGGCTTCGGACTGCGCTCCATAACACTGTTTGCATTACTAAGGAAGGAAAAAGATAAACCACCTAAGGAACAAAAATGGGGCGTTTATCGTATCCTCCTCCTGGACGCCAATGGACAATGCACCTCCAGTTACATCGGATCCACGACCAGGAACTTAAGATGCAGACTGCGTGAACAGAAATATAATGTGCAGAACGTGCAGCAAAACACTGCCCTAGCCCGAAACATCTATAACGGAACATAAAGGCCTGATTGGGATAACAAAAAAATTATCATAACCCCAAGAAATAAAGCCACGCTGTTAATGACTGAAAGTTTGCTAATAATTCAACACCGTGGAACATGCTGTAATGACTATGCCCCATGCGATGTACCCCCTCCTGTCTGGAGGGATACATTACTATGGCAGCAGCCCTCTGTATGGGACCATGTCACGGTGGCCCCACCTCCTCCCCCATGATCCTTTGCGCTGCCTCCCTATGTATGTATATATTTGTTGTACTAACCAAAAGATCTGTCTTGTATCTGAAGATGGGCTATAGTAGCCCAAAAGTACTAATGCTTTTAAAGTGTATATATTATATTTCAGGGATCATAGCATACTTCTGGAAAATTTTAGGTAGGAATTTTAGGAATTTTTGGAAAAATTTTAGGAAAATTTTAGGAGTGTATTTCAATAAAAACTAGATGTATATTTGTATACATCTAGTAAAACAACTTCGTATACATTGTGAAGAGTTTGCTTCACACCCTTCAATCATATATACTGATAGACTGCGCATGACATCAAAATTTCTGGCTCCAACATAAAATCACATGACATCAGTCAAAAAGATGGGTTACACCTGCTGTGCTTATGGTTGCTCTGAGCGATATAGTAAAGGAAGTTCTATGATTTTTCATGGGTAAGAAACGAATTAAATACCTAAGTCAATAAAGTTCAATTACTTAACCAGAAACTTGCAGCTATTGATATAAAAATATAGTAACTTAAGAAAAAAAAAATGGAATGCATGTTCCAAATTCTTCGCTAGTGTTCATCACATTATAAATCACGAAATGTAAACAACCTGATCATGCATGTATATAGCTCATAAGTAAACTTACCTGAAGAGTTTTCATTATATATGAGGCACATTCACATAATACACCGAAAACACTGAAGTTCTGCAGCGTAAATTAGTAATCATAACAGCATTTTTACACGAAATTTGGAGTCTGATGATGACGTGCCCAATGTTTGAGCCATGGCGGCTTTGATGCAGCTATTGCCAATGCGCAGTCCATTAGTATATATGGTCGAAGTTCACACCCAAATTTTTTGCATAACGTCTAATGTCTAAAGTTTAAGTATGATTTACTTCTAATGTTCAGTTCTTATCTTTCACATGTTATTATATTCAAGTATATTTATCACATTCAAGTTTCACTTTGAACATTAATATGCTGTTGAACCAGAAGCAATTGACGATTTTCACAGTAAAGTTTTCAGGTTTCACATTAAATTATAATATCCTAAAAAGGTAATTGAAAACCAAGAACTATGTACAATTGTTCACTGAATTACTTTTTTCATATTATTGTTTTAACCTTTTCCTGATAAGCCTATCTTTTTCTGCTTCCACTACAACTAATTTACTTTCAGTTTTCTTTATTTCAGCTGAACCTTGTATGATCAAGTTAGAGGCAACTGCTATTTCAACAGTATTTTGTTTTTCTACAGCTTTTCTCATTCTTTCTGTTCCCTCTTGAATTACTGCTAGGGAGGCTTCTTTATCTTTTTTAAGCCTATTTATTTCTGCATCATTTTCTTTTATTTTGTCATCAAACTCAGCTTTTCTTTTTTTCTCTAGCTGCTTTTTTTTATTTTTCCTCTCTTTCTGCTTCCTTTCTTTTACCTTTTTTTATTCTTCTTCCTTCAGCTTATCAACATACTCTTTATAAAATTTATGTGAATCACGAACACTATTTAACAAATTTCTTGTTATGGGAACTTTACTTACACATCCATAGTGTTTAATGGCCCCTTTAACTATTCTTAATGATGTTATAGTTGAGTCTTTTAAGTTAGCCTTGTCCTTCCTTAACAGATCAGTGTTAACCGAAAATCCCCTTTCTGCATCAGCATTACCATGAGGTAAAACTAAAATTGACTTGATGAGTTTAGCAAGATTTGAGTATTTTTCTTTTCTGCTAGAGTCTTTTTAATACTAAATATATTACACCAGTAATGATCAATCCGCACTGGAATATGCCCTTCCTCTGAAAATTTCACTAGTTCATCTAGAGTTGAACTATCAGAATTTAAAAGTTTCCACTCTTCTCTTACTCTATCAATTTGTTCCTCAGAAAGATGCAAAACACTTGAAATTCTGGTTATTTCCGAAAGTCATTCAGTGACTGAAAGTTGAGTTGACTCTTTCTTTGGTTCTTTTACCTTTAAAACTTCTATGTCTCTTAGCTTTTGATTGCAGAATGGCAAATTTGACTTTAAATATTTTGTGGTTGCAATTAGTGATGATCTTACATCTAAGAGAAATAATTTCTGCCTGGTCTCCTGAACATTCCTGAGGAGATTTTTTGTCTTCATACCAACTTCTAACTCCCCTAGTTTTTTCCATGAATTTTTGTTTTCAAAATCTACATTCTTTAGGTCTTCTCCAAATTTCCCTGCAATAACATCATCTTGGATACACTGAGCCATAACATTTCTCATTAAAGTATTTAAATCAGAATATAACTGGTGTATTTTTGGTTCTTCACTCTGATAACATAATGAAAACTTTTCAAAATTTTGGTGTGAAAATGAAATTAATGCTAAATAGCAAGGAGTTAGCTCATTTTTCAGGAAACAGTGAATTCTTTTATATCTTGCCGAATTGCAAATGACCCCTCCCCTTTTTCCTTAAATCTCTTGTTACTCTCGAAAACTGTCTGAAGGCACAAAAGTGGAGCGCCCGGCCCGAAGCAAGTGCATCTCGATGGCGTCATTTTCCCTCCTTCAGCAGCACAGCATATAGGCTGTGTTTCTACAATAACAGGTCTTTTTACCTTACCGTAATGGTAAATTTATTGGCGTTAATAACGGTTGTATTTTTAAAAAATAAGCTTACGAAAATTTTAGGAAGAATAGCAAATTTTAGTTATAATTTTAGGAATTTAAGGAGGGTCACAAAATATTAGGAATTTTAGGAATTTTAGGAGAAATGCGATCCCTGATATTTTAATTAAAGTCTTGTGTATCAGGACTAGGGATGTAAGGTCAGGTGATGCATAACATCACAGCCTCTCCTTGACAAATGTCAACCCCGCCTTCTCGTGGTGCATCCTGTTCCCACTAAAGGGGCTCTGACGACCGCCAATAGCGGTATAACTATACCATCTGGATCAGAGGAAATGCTATCCCACACTCACCAACCCGCTTGGCCAGCGTGGTGAGTTATGGCAAAACACCTCCAAAATGACTCTACAACTTAAATCTTGGCCCTCAGTCTCCGGCAGCTGGAATGTACCTGGCCAAGGCAGCGGCCAGTGCGACATGAAGGCAGAGGGTGCTAAGAATCCCCGGAGGACCGGACTAGGCTGCCATTTGATGCTGACCTTGGCTACCTATAACGGACGCTCCCTATCTTATGATTCAAGGCTTCTTGAATTGGAAGAGGAACTACAAAGGATCAAGTGGGACATCGTCGGGCTAAGTGAGGTAAGGAGAAAAGGAGAAGATCTCATTGAACTGAAAAGTGGACATCTCTTCTATTATCGTGGGACAGATACTGGCAGAACTAGTGGTGTTGGATTTATAATAAACAAGAAACTGAAGCATAAAGTTGTAGAAGTTGAAAGTTCCTCTGACAGAGCTGCACGACTTGTTATCCAACTCTCGAAAAGATACCAGGCTCAGATTATTCAAACTTATGCACCCACCACGGGTCATCCTGAGGAAGAAATTGAAGAATTTTATGAGGAAATTCGTCATCTAAATAATAAAGGTAAGCAGCACTTGAAGATAATTATGGGAGATTTCAATGCAAAAATAGGGCACCGGCAACAGAATGAAACTTCAGTAGGTAAATTCGGTCACGGCAACAGAAACCAGCGTGGAAATACTCTCGTTGAGTTTGCAGAGGCAGAAGGATTTTTCATCTTGAACTCCTTTTTCAAGAAAAAGCCATACAGGAAATGGACATGGAGACATCCAATTGGGACGACAAGTGAAATTGATTTTATTATGTGTAACAAAAAATTCGTCATCGAAGACTGCAGTGTGCTGAACAAGTTCAACACAGGTAGTGACCATAGATTGGTGAGATGTAAGATGCACCTCAACACTAAACTGGAACGTGGCAAGCTCATTAGACATACAAAATGTATTGACATAACCAACCTTAAAAAACACCATAATACTTTCAAGTTGGAACTGAAGAACAGATTCTCTGCTTTAGAAGGCCTAACATCGGAAGAAGTGGATATTTCTGAAGTTAACAGAAAAGTAACCAAAGCTCTTATGGAAACAGCAACAAAATTAGCTGGGTCTAAGAACAAGTTGCATGTGAACAAATTATCAGGAAAAACCAAAATGTTGATGCAAAAAAGAAGAGAAATGAGGACAACTAAAGAAGATGTGACTTCCAAAGTGGAATATATAGAGCTATGCAAGACAGCACGAAAAAGTATCACTGAAGACGTAAGGAAATTCAACTGTGAGCTAGTGAGGAAAGCAATTGAAAACAACCAAAGCCTTAAGATAGCAAAGGGACATCTCAGTAAGGGAAGAAAACAGATTATGGCTCTGAGAAAAGAAGATGGTTCTATAACAAGAAATAGAGGCGAAATTTTGACAAGAGTGAAAGATTTCTACTCCAAATTATATGAAAGGGATGATACATGTACTCCAGACATCATGAAAGGTACCAGAGTTCTTCCAGTCCTCCCAGCAGAAGTTGCTCATGCAATCAAGAACATGAAGCGGGGGAAAGCTCCAGGAGAAGATGGAATTACTATAGACATCATACAAGAAGCAAGTGGAGAAATTGAAACAGTACTTGCCCAAATTTTCACTCGATGCCTTAATGAAGGGAAGATTCCTGAGGATTGGAACAATGCTACAATGATCCTGCTACATAAAAAAGGTGACATTGAGGATCTCAGGAACTACAGACCTATCAGCCTCCTATCAGTGGTTTATAAAATCTTCACTAAAGTTCTTTCACACCGCTTGAAGGTAACACTGGACATGGCTCAACCGAGAGAACAAGCTGGATTCAGGAGTGGCTACAGCACAATAGATCATATCCACATACTGAGAGAACTAATTGAAAGAGCGAGGGAATATGAACTTCCATTGTGCATGGCTTTTATCGATTATGAAAAAGCCTTTGATTCGGTGAAACCATCAGCAGTTACCACGGCTCTGAAATCCTGCGGTATTGAAGATGCATACATTAATATTATTAATAACATCTATGAAAATGCAAGTGCAAAGATTCGGCTGTTTGAAAATACAACACACATAAAAATTGGAAAGGGAGTGAGACAAGGTGACACCATATCTCCGAAGCTCTTTAATGCCACATTGGAAAATGTCTTTCAATCACTGAACTGGGAAAACAAAGGGATAAAGATTAATGGAGATTATCTAACCCACCTTCGTTTTGCTGATGACGTAGTCATTTTTGCAACTACCCCATCAGAGCTGCAGAGTATGATCCAGGAACTTGCTGACAAGAGTAAAGAAGTGGGATTAAAAATGAACTTTCAGAAGACAAAAGTGATGTTCAATGCTTTTACAAGAAATGAAGATTTATCGATTGATGGAGAAAAACTGGAGATAACAGATACATATGTTTATCTTGGACAGCAGATATCA
The DNA here is from genome assembly GCA_039090855.1 of Macrothele yani. Taxonomy (NCBI): domain Eukaryota; kingdom Metazoa; phylum Arthropoda; class Arachnida; order Araneae; family Macrothelidae; genus Macrothele; species Macrothele yani. The sequence goes on along the minus strand of CM077011.1, from coordinate 9,262,372 downwards.
AGTGAGGGTCACATTGATGAAGAAATTAATCGGCGTAAAAAACTTGCCTGGAGAGCTTTTGGAAGAAACAGCATAATTTTCAAGAGCAATATGCCATTACGTCTTAAAAGAAAAGTGTTTGATCAATGCATCCTTCCAGTGCTTACGTATGGTGCAGAGACGTGGACCTTAACTAAAAGAGACATACAAAGGCTGCAGACAACTCAAAGCAGCATGGAGAGGTGCATGCTTGGTGTAACCAGGAGAGATAAGAAGAGGAACTCGTGGATCCGAAAAATGACAAGAGTGGAAGACATCATGATCAGAGTTAAATCCCTTAAATGGCAATGGGCTGGACATACTGCCAGAAGGACAGACCATAGATGGACAGCCGAAATTTTAGATTGGATTCCAAGGGACAGGAAAAGACCCAGAAGAAGACCGCATGGGAGATGGGTGGATGAAATTCGTAAATATGCGGGAGTGACATGGAGGAGACTGGCACAAGACAGACCGTCGTGGAGGAAACTTGGGGAGACCTTCGTCCAGCAGTGGATTGATAATGGTTGATAATGATGATGATGATTAGGACTAATGTTATTTGAACACACACAGATGGTTTTTAATCATTTTATCATCTACAGAGAAACTATTTCCAAGAATGCTCCCCCCCCAAGGAAAACATCAGTTTACACTTATTCATGCTTCCCCCAACTTTCTGGTTACACTACGCCTATGCTAGAGATCAAGTATTTTTGACACTGAAATGCTAATGAATGAAGTATGACTTGTCTTACCTCTACACTCCGCAAAGACCACACCATACCCACATCTCCAATATGGCGATAAACTCTCATAGCTGAAAAACAAAAGACAACTTTTAAGAAAATTAATCATTTATGAAATTTAATGCTGCAATAAGAACTTTAGTTTCTAACTATATATTAATGCATCAGTATTTTATGCTAAAACAACACTGTAAGGAGTTATGTGCATGCATGCTTTCAGAAAATAAAAAGCCATTTCAAATTACTGCAATTTCAGTTCATTTACAATGATGGATACCTGGACAAGCTTTAATAAAATAAATCCTTTACCTGTTTCAACATCAAGGTTATAAAGAGCAGCATCTGCAAAACTGAGCCATTGATCTTTTTCATTTAAAACTTGACAAATATTCCAAGCATCAATAAACCTAATAAAGAAACACTGAAGTTATCCAAAAGAATGAAAATAAAAATAAAAATACATAGTTAAAATATTTATTTATTTTGGGATTCTTTGTGGAAAAAAATAACAAACAATTATTATGCAACAATATCAATCTAGAAAGGGAAAAACAGAGCTGGAATAAAAAAATTTTTCAAAGGATCATCAAAATTAAATCTTTTGGTTCAATTAAAACAAAAATCTAATATTTTCCCCCTTTGACATGAAAATTAAGTTATTGGTACTTCATATTTTAGTTTTATGAGAGAAAAACAATATAAATCATAACCCTCTAAATCACAATCGAAGTTACAAGTTTCTTAGGTTCTTATTTTTTGAATACAAAAACAGTAAAATTAGAAAAGTAAAAGGGGTGGGGGTGAGAGATGATCTAAAATTAAGTAGCTGAATACACATCTAGATGGTATTGAATGGGAGATGTCCTGTTGAATCTATGCTGACATGTAGTTCCACATTTGGAAAAGTGTTCAAAAATGGTACTGTAGCTAACATAATGATAATGCATATAAAATGCTCAACTCAGTTTCTTATGGAATTTTGGCTATATGCAGCTTTTTACCAGTTTGTGCAATTTATTCTACCACCTAAATAGAAAAAAGTTTTAAAAGGAAGATATGGAGTTGATGTCACGGGATAAATAAAATGGGACTGAGTAGATGTTTGCAGTTCAAAAAATCATGCATGACCTGAATACATGCTGAAAAAGTTTACTTTGATACAAATTAATCTTACATTCACTGAAGTAAATTATTTTTCATAAATATTGCAGACTTTGTCTTAAAAAGATTTGATCATCTAACATGTAATGCTATGTAATCATAACTGCAAACATATCCAAAAGTAAGTCATAGTTCACTCAGCACTGACACAGAAACTGTTGTAGTGTAACGAAAATGAGTTATTAAAAAAAACATTTTTATAACGATACGAAACTTCTCTTTAACATTCTAAACCTTCTCCACATAATTTCAGTTTTTGCCAAACACTCCAAATTGCCTACAGAACCAAAAAAAAATTTAGAGAATAAGAATCAGAAATCTACCTTACATTTTTAATGACTGAAGTTCGAATATTCTTCTGAGGCCTTCAGTCTCTGCTAAAAGTTTCCTGTTATACACAATCTTCGAAGTGTACCAGGAAGTCTTAGATCCCATCCTAATACATGTTTTTAATCATACTGCACAATTTGAAGGACTTAGGATTTTATTTATGAAGACACTTTTTTTCATGAATCAAATGCCTAAACAGAAGAAAAGTAATAAACATGTAGAACTCATCTCCTCTAAAAAATAATATTATTGGCACATAGGTGCTGTGTTTTCTACTGTTTCTCATGCAGTTTTCCTTCAGAAAATCATCCTTAGTATATTCGTTTCATGTAATTGTGGAGAATTATTTCTTCAGCGGATTTGTCTCCCACTGATATGCGTGATCTCCTCTGACTTTTGCTTACATGAGGTTGTATAATATCACCAATTTCTAAACTGATCAAGTCATTCACTGTAACGTGTACTTTTAACACCAGAATTACCTTCAACCATTTTCTGCCTGTATATTTAAAAAGGGGTTACTGACAAGTGAAACAACATCTTCCTGCACCTTAAGAGGGATCTCAAAGAAAAATCCATCACATACCTGCAATGTTAATTCATTTTATACACATTTTCTCAAAGACTACTGTGAAGGATATGATGCATTACACATCTAACTGATAAATACAGATTGTGAAAATTCATGCATGTTACATTCCCAAAAGAAACTGAAGATACACAAAAGCTTTCAGCCCAACTTGAGCCCTGATTACCTGTAAACATCTGCAAATGTTTACAGAAGATCAAGGTCCAAGTATGGCTAAAAGCTTCTGTGTATCTTTAGTTTCTTTCAGAATATAGCATGCATGAATTTGTACAATCAATAAGACTATTGTGCTCTGGTCTTCAAAATTTTCAGTGCAAATTAATAATGCTGTTAGCTAATACACTGACGGAAAAAAATCCCAACACCAAGAAGGCGTTGTGTTAGATAAACGACAGTTGGTAGGCGGTGAGAGTACATCTGTAACATGACGTCTATGCAAATTTCGCGCTCGGCGGATACGTGTGGCGCTAGCAGCGCCCCTCAGAATAAGCAAAGCAGGTTTGCTGTAAATACGCGCTGTAACGTTTGTGAGCATTAGTTATCGTTGAGATTTGACGTAGTGTGTTGATGTTAGTCAAGAATGCCTTTAAGAAGATGAAGAAGCCATTATCAACAGCTCACGGAGTTTGAACGAGGTTGTGTAATAGGGCTAAGAGAAGGTGGATTTTCTTTCCACAATATTGCAGAACAACTTGGCAGGAATGTAGCCACTGTGCATGATTGTTGGCAGCGGTGGTCAAAGGAAGGTACTGCCTCAAGAAGACCGGGTTCCGGCCGGCCACGTGGCACTACTGAGAGGGAAGACCACCGTGTACAGTATGGCCGTGGCACATCGTACCACGTTTGCGGCAGCAATTCGAGCTGCAGTTGCCACCACAGTGACACAACGAACTGTTACAAATTGGTTACTTGAAGGACAGCTCCGAGCCAGACGCCCTGTAGCGTGCATTCCACTTACTCCAAACCACTGCCGTTTGCGACGTCAGTGGTGTCAAGCTAGAGCTCATTGGAGGACGGAGTGGAGATCTGTTGTGTTTTCTGATGAAAGCCGGTTCTGCCTGGGTGCCAGTGATGGCCATGTGTTGGTTAGAAGGAGGCCAGGTGAGTGCCTGCAACCAACCTGTCTGTGGCAGAGACACACTGGACCTACACCTGGAGTTATGATCTGGGGAGCAAATTCCTATGACAGCAGGAGCACTCTCATGGTTATCCCACGCACCCTGACGGCACAGTTGTACGTCGGTCTGGTGATTCAACCTGTTGTACTGCCATTCATGAACAGCATTCCAGGGGGTGTTTTCCAACAGGATAACGCTCGCCCGCATACCGCTGTTGTAACCCAACATGCTCTACAGAGTGTCGGCATGTTGCCGTAGCCTGCTAGATCACCAGATCTTTCACCAATCGAGCACGTATAGGACATCATTGGACGACAACTCCATCGTCACCCCCAACCAGCATTAACCGTCCCTGTATTGACCGACCAAGTGCAACAGGCATGGAACTCCATCCCACAAACTGACATCCAGCACCTGTACGACACAATGCATGAACGTTTGCGTGCTTGCATTCAACATTCTGGCGGCTACACCGGTTATTAATGTACCAGCATTTCACATTTAAAATGGCTCTTCTCGCACTTACAATAAGCTGTGATCTTGAAACCTTAATCGATTAAATATGTTACCTATACAAATGTATTGCCGCCATTTCATTCCTCTACAACTATTTTTTCGTGGTGTTGGGATTTTTTCCGTCAGTTTACATGGAGAGCTGTGATTCTGAAAAAAAAAAAAAAAGGGGCCAGAATAGCTTTTAAAATTCCATTGATCTCAATTGGTTAAGTATTTCAATTTGGTGCTGATTCAGATAAACTGAATTTTTATTTAAAAAATGTAAGAATTTTTTAGAAATCACAGCTGGGGCATATACATTATAGCTAAGGACAGTATTTATTTATGCTCAAACTTTTGAAGATCAGAACTCAATAGTCTTTGAGAAAATGTGTATAGAACAAATTAACACTGCATGTATAGGATATATTTTCCACTTATGTCCCTGTTAAACCATTCCAACAATGCATGTGTGACATCACCAAATTAACATTTTCTACTTCTTGTATGGTTGTCTTCTAGTGCAGATAAAATTTTGAGTTTGCTTTTATCATATAGTGAGAACTGTAGATGCTGATAAATTAAAAAAAAAAGAGAAAAATTCTGCAGATTTCAACAATCTTTTTTCACCACATCCTAACACTCAAATACCCTCACTATACAATGAATAGGCACACACATGCTTTTATTGACTTTGTTTCAAGGTTTTAAGACCATCATAAGCTATATAAGTAGTCACCTGACCCTAATTTAGGACCACTAGTTCCAGAGAAGGGAGAGAACCAGAGCTGTAAGACAAACACACCACCCACACCTCGTCTAGGTCTCAAACCCAGGTTTAACTCAGATGATTGATCCAAAGCCTGCCACATCTCAGACCACTTGGACACCACCAGGGTGGCTTATCATTTTATTTCAGTCTGTTGGAGGAAGACAACCACAAGATGTAATGACTGCATTAACCAGGCTTGCCACCAGGGAGCCATGACATAAACCTACGGGATCTCCACAAGAAGTGAAGTTGCGAAAGATATGGAAGACAAAAATTCCACAGATTTCTGCTGTTTCCAAAGATGCACTCTTCTATTAGCGATTCAAGTTAATTCATGCAAGTAAACAAAATAGCTAAAATACAGAGTACATGCATTCTCCAAACAAGAACAGCAGTGAAAAGATTCTAGTTGAAAGACCGAATTCTAAAATTTTCTATTCTTTTTCCTTCTTTTTTTAGTTACCAACACTATGGATACAAACTCAGAACTGTTTTAGAATGTAAGGCACACCTTAACAATACATAACCCTTTCTTGAAAGTATTCAAAAATCCCACAAAGTGACATTACTGACTTATGTTGTGCACATATAGTAAATTCTAACACTGCTGAAAGGAAAGTTTGAAATCAATCAGCAGTTTACATTGTCATTCCTGTACAAATAAAGATATAAGAAAATTCCTTTCAGGCTCTGTACATCAAAATAATTTTGATTTAACATAAATAATATAGTTAAATATATTTTTATATAATTTCAGTTTTTATTTACAACAAGTAATAATGTACTTGTGCATGGAGGCAAAACAATATTTTTTGATGAAATAATATTTTTGTTTTCTTGGTTTGTGATTTAATGACCAACATGAGCAACTCTAAGGGCTATAAGGAATTGCCTGCCCCTAATTTAGGGTAACTGGTTCCATGGAAGGGAGAGAGCTAGTATTGTAAGACATGTACACCACTCATGCCTCATCTAGGACTCGAACCCAAGTCATGCCCTTTCGGGGTTGCAACTATGCTGCTTAAATTAAGTACATTCCACAGTTGCAAAACACTTTTTTGTGAAGATATCTGTGTAATGACTCATACAAATCAAAAGCATGCACTAACCTTCTTAACTTCAGCAATTTCTTAAGAGTTTCCTTTACCTGAAAGAACGAAAAACAAAAACATTATATAAGAAAAATCTTTTCACAAGTAAACAAAAAAATATTTTTCTATAATATATACAACTCATAAATATTTTTATTCATAATCCCTGATAGTAAGAAAGACTACATCATCATATTCATAACCAAATATATATATATATATATATATTAACAGAAGTACTCATAACAGCAAACAAGAAAGATGACACTGAATTTTCTGTTGTAATGAGCATGTCTTTTGAGTCTTTTCTGATGTGAATAAAGTTTATCAAAGTTATTTCAAGTCAATGGAACCTGTTAGAAAAAAATCAACCAGTTTGATACAATCGATAAAACATCCAGAAATAGAAACAGCTACTTATTTCCACGAGTGGCTTTTTAAAAAAGTATGTTATGAAAATTAACAAATGGTGCACAAAAAGTTTCTGGTAGCAGAAGGAAGTATCAGAGACACAGAGATTTTCAAATCGAACAGTTAAAAGAACAAATATAGAAGGAAACACGATATAACTCTATGCCTTCTAATGGAGGAATTTTGTACAATGGAAAAGTTTAAAATACACAAAAAGTATTCTTCATGGAAAAAGCTATGCTAGGGGAAAAGAACTTTTCAAATACATCTTCTGGAAACAGAGATAGTGAGAAGAAAGTTTTGACCTTCACAGTTCTTAGTGGGAAAGCTGTGCATCATTTAAAGATGATAATGCTCTCCATCTTTATAGTAGCAAATGGCATACAGTAAAAAAAAAGAAATTTCTCAATAGGGTTTTTGGAAGTGGAGATACAGCTGCAAACAGAAGCACACAAGCACCACCTAGCAACAGAACTATGAACTATATAACTCCTCAAATACAAGCCCTAAAGTGTTCCATGAGATAAATGGTATCCGATGTTAAAAAGAATTTTTTAAATTGCACATGTAGAAGCAAAGATATGGATGAAAACAAATTAAACATTTGCGCCCTGTAGCAGCAAAATTGGGCATTATTTTTTGAAGAATTTTTTCAATCGGGCTTTAGTCCCACAGATGTTGCTGTAAACAGAAATGTGAACTTACTTTAGTGGCACACTTGTGCATTAAGGAAATTTTGAAATTATATGAGAAACATTTCTCACTGGAAACACTCCAGCGAAGAAAGATTTATTCAAATCGGACTGTTACAAGCGGAGGTGTCCACAAAAATAAGATGTACATCTACACCCCCTGGCGGAAGAATTGCACTATTTTATGAAGACAGTACTCTGAAAAGTTTTTTCAAGGTGAGTGGTATGGGTTCACGAAAGAATTTTTTCAGTTGAGTTTTCAGAAGCTTAGATTTTGCTGCGAATACATGATAAGCAGAAATAAATATGCAAGGCCCCTACTGGCCAAACCATTCTTCGTAAAAAATGAGTAATTATATGCAAAACATTTCCCATTAGGGGCTGGATCTGGTGCAAAAGAATTTTTCATATCAGAGTTTTAGATGCAAAAACTCTGATATGAAAAAGACATTGGGGAAAACACAATTTATCTGTAAGCCCCTTAGCGGAAAATCTATGCATTACTTGAAAAATCTGAAATTATATGAAGAAAATTTTGCATCGGAAATGCTCTCCAACAACAAAAAAAAAAAAAAAAAAATCGCTCTCTCTTAAAAGCAGAGATATAGACAAAAATAAGATACACATCTACGCCATTAGCGGAAAAACTGCACTGTTTCAAGCAAGAGGTATTCTCAAAAGTTTTTCCGAGGTGAGCATTATCGTTTCATGAAAGAATTTTTTCAATCGAATTTTCGGAAGCTCATGTTTTGCTGCAAATACATCAGAAGCAGAAATTAACTCTTATGCCCCTGGTGGCCAACCAATCTTTACTAAAAATTAGAAATTATATGCAAAACATTTCCCAACAGGAGCTGTATCCAATGAAGGAAGAATTCTCCAAATCGGAGTTTTAGAAGCAGAAGTATCAGCGAAAATGTAAGTACTTTTATGCCCCTAGCAGAAAATCTATGTATTACTTGAAAAAAGAGACTGCACCTAAAATAGTCTTTGATATAAATGGCATTGAAAGAAGAGAAGATTTTTTCAATCTGATATTTAGAAGCAAATATATGGAATAAAATGTATTTTGAATTCAATATCATCTGCATTTACGTCATCTAGCGGTGAATATGTGCATCAGGAAAATACCAGAATGCAATGATCAATATTCTCACATTTCAAGCTTCCCAATGCACATAAAAAATTAAAATCAGACCAATAGTTGCAGAGATATCTGATGCCCACAGACAGATGGACAAAGTGATAACATAATCACGATCTTTTTTTACAAAAGACATGCAAAAAATATGTACAGTAAAAACTCTCAATAGTGGACACCTTGGGACCTCAACATTTGTCCACTATTCAGCAGGTTGACTCTGAGCCCACCTAGGCTCATGATACAAAAAACTACACTCTAAATATGTATGTACAGTATGTAATGAAAATAATGTTTTTGATTAAATGTTTTTTTTTTGCTATTGTTTAATAGGGAGAAACAATACATGCACATACACATATTGTACATGTACAGCATTTTCATTCTAAAATAGAATACCTACAATGTATGAATTTCAAACAATGTTGCAAAATATGTAACAATTAAATATGTTACACCTTGAATTTTAAAATATATGCACATACAGCTCATTATTTAATAAATCAGTCAGCAATTTCCAGCTGCAAAAAATATGATAAAGGCATTTGTGATTCATAGCCTGTTTTTCAATATGCATTTTTAAATTCTTCAGTAGTGCTAATCCCCCCTGAATCCCCTTTCTTTACAGAAAATGTTTGTAACCCTTCACTACACTTTACAATGTCTTTAAAGTCTTTTATGTCATACACCTCTTCTACAACTACATCAGATGCTTCCTAAATCAAATCTTTTTCAATTATTTGCATTTTGCCTACTTTGAAGTATTTAGCAAAATTCTGCATACTCAAATTTTACTTTTCAGCCCCATTGAAAGATTTGATTTTTTCTTTCAATGCTAATTGCTTTCTATTTGTTGCCATTCTCAAAGCCAACAAGTTATCCAAACAAAAATTTTGTACATTCACTACAAGCTGTGCAAACACAAAACTGCAGTGCAACTGCAATAATAATGACAACTGACAGTGAAATGGGATGAGAAACTGATTCACTTTCAGAAAGGGGTGGTCAGCTACATCTATCCTTCATATTTAATGTCTCATCCAGGTTCTCAAAGAAGGGGAAAACATCATATCATAAAATGAATTCTGGTCCCTATTGGGAGTAGCTAGCTGGCACTGAACAAGAACAGCGGTTGGGGCTGTGGATTTAATCCTTTTAAGAAAGCAGCAAATGGGAATGAAGGAATATGTTTTGCAGCCATTTGAATTAATGTGAGAATCAAAGCGAATTGTTTTGTTCCCCTCCAAGAAATGATTGGCCCTATTGAAAAAACAGTGCATCAGATTTATACATACATGAGACTGACAAAGAAAAAAAACTGAACTTTTAAACCAGGTAAAAAATCAGAACTTGTAGCAAGAAAGTGTGAATATAATGCCGTGTGAGCAAGATGAAATTGTTCACTGCAATTTATTTATGTAAATATTACACTGGAGCACACCACTGTATTCACAATATAAATTACTGAATTCAGAACAAAATAAAATGGTTTTAAAAGACACTGCTTCAAACACAGCTTTTTCTCTTGTTTTGTTTTGTGATTATACTTGCTAGAACATTAGTTCAAGCTTCCTCTTGTGAGTAAGTCTTGCATGCTTCTCAGCAAGCTCCACAGACATATTTTTCTACTGTTGACTCTGCAGTTGCACAGCAACCATTGCTTAATTACCAATTTCCATTTTTTCATTGCCACTTTTCTTTCTTTCTTTTTTTCTTTTTTGATACCCTCAGATGGCAATAACTTCACTCATCATGCAGGCAGAACTTTCAGCCTAAGAAACATGAATGCATGATATCAAAATGTTCACTATTTCAGATAAATGGGTAACTTTGAAAATAAGAACACCATGCATCAATTCTTACAAATTTTCCAACTTCATCACTTCTATTTACGAAAAATTTCCCTCCCTTATCAAGCTTAAATGCAAACATTTATGGAAAAAATAATGTTTAACAACACAGAAGAGTGCGAACATTGCAGGAAAAAGACCCCCCCCCCCAAAAAAAACCCCAGCAATTACGGAAAAATCTTTGCTATGTCTGACTTTTGTTTTCAGAATTTTTTTCCCATTTTTAAGCTGAGATACAAATATTTATGAAATAAAGTGATATTAAACAATAATACTGAGTGGAAGAAATAAAGTGAGAAAAAACAAAACAAAAAAACATGCTTATGGGAGAAATATTCACTCTGTCTACCTTTTATTTTCCAAAGTTTCAAAAGATGAAATACCATTATCCAATGGAAGTCTCTCACCCCTCCGACATTGATCTCTTGAATGACCCAAATGATAACAGAGAAAGTGGAATTCCTCAAATCTGTGGAAGAATCTCATACCTGAAGATTAAAGATCACACGGAAATTTTCGTGCCATCTAACTTCCATTTTCAGAAATTGTTGCCTTCAGTTTCAAGCTGAAATACAAAGATTTATGCAATTAAATGATATTTAACAATACTGGATGATGTAATATCGAAAGAAAAATTCAATCACAGGAAAAATCTTTACACCAAATAAGTTTCGTTTTCCTTGGCAACGGAAATGGTGGAAATCCTCAAATCCGTGGAAGAATCTCATGCCTGAAGATTCAAAATCACAACAAAATTTCTGCACCATCTAACTTCCATTTTCAGAAATTTTTGCCTACTGTTTCAAGCTGAAATACAAACATTTATGCAATTAAATGATACTTAACAATGCTGTACAAAGTGACATCACGAGAAAAAGTTCAATCACAGGAAAAATCTTTACACTGTTTAAGTTTCATTTTCAAAAGTTTTGAAAGACAAAATACAGTAAAAAAAAAAAAAAAAGAAAAAAGAAAAAAAGCAGAATTCACGAATCACGGAAAATTTTTGTATGTTTATAATAAGGACTTTAAGGATGATGAAAAGCCATCTTGCTTTTAAATAAAAGAAACTACAGAACATATTTGTGCACAATGTGCAGATTGGGGGGGGGGGGGGGGCTTTATTGTTTTTAACTGTTTTATGGCCAAAATCACTGTCCATTAATCAGAGGGTCCCCTATTTGGAGGTAAATATACAGAACCATATATGTGTCTGCTAAATTAAGGTGTCTACTATTCAGGAGTTCCAATTATGGAGGTTTTACTGGAGTTATGCCTAATGGGCAAGATACCTACTCAGATGCTATAATAAATTTCATTTACAACAAACACTCTGAAACTTCTTTGATGAAGTAATATACATTGTACCTTACTTCCATTGTGCATGGCTTTTATCGATTATGAAAAAGCCTTTGATTCGGTGAAACCATCAGCAGTTGCAATGGCTCTGAAGTCCTGCAGTATTGAAGATGCATACATTAATATTATTAATAACATCTATGAAAATGCAAGTGCAAAGATTCTGCTATTTGAAAATACAACACACATAAAAATTCGAAAAGGAGTGAGACAAGGTGACACCATATCTCCGAAGCTCTTTAATGCCACATTGGAAAATGTCTTTCAATCACTGAACTGGGAAAACAAAGGCATAAAGATTAATGGAGATTATCTAACCCACCTTCGTTTTGCTGATGACATAGTCATTTTTGCAACTACCCCATCAGAGCTACAGAATATGATGCAGGAACTTTCTGACAAGAGTAAAGAAGTGGGATTAAAAATGAACTTTCAGAAGACAAAAGTGATGTTCAATGCTTTTACAAGAAATGAAGATTTATCGATTGATGGAGGAAAGCTGGAGATAACAGACACGTACGTTTATCTTGGACAGCAGATATCAAGTGAGGGTCACATTGGTGAAGAAATTAATCGGTGTACAAAACTTGCCTGGAGAGCTTTTGGAAGAAACAGCATAATTTTCAAGAGCAATATGCCATTATGTCTTAAAAGAAAAGTGTTTGATCAATGCGTCCTTCCAGTGCTTACGTATGGTGCAGAGATGTGGACCTTAGCTAAAAGAGACATACAAAGGCTGCAGACAACTCAAAGCAGCATGGAGAGGTGCATGCTTGGTGTAACCAGGAGAGATAAGAAGAGGAACACGTGGATCCGAAAAATGACAAGAGTGGAAGACATCATGATCAGAGTTAAATCCCTGAAATGGCAATGGGCTGGACATACTGCCAGAAGAACAGACCATCGATGGACAGCCGAAATTTTAGATTGGATTCCAAGGGACAGGAAAAGACCCAGAAGAAGACCACATGGGAGATGGGTGGATGAAATTCGTAAATATGCGGGAGTGACATGGAGGAGACTGGCACAAGACAGACCGTTGTGGAGGAAACTTGGGGAGACCTTCGTCCAGCAGTGGATTGATAATGGTTGACAATGATGGTGATGATGACCTTACATACATTTATTGATATGAAATGAAGCTGTACAATGTTTTTTGTTTGTTTGTTTTTTAAATTTTAGAAGTGTTTTGAAATTCAGTGTAATGCCAAGAAAGTGATATTTGCACCTATAATTCTTGAATGACTGCATTAGATTAGTGTTCATATGGAGAAAACTATACTACTACATTGCTAACCTTAAGTAAGGGTTCCTCTACACCAAGCAAAACATGAAACACATACTAAATCATTATTAAGTGGCAGACTTGTCCATATACAGAGGGTGAGTCAAAAGTAATGAGCCATAGGATAGGAAAACTTCAAACATGTGTAAAGTACAAACAAATACAATTCAGTCTTCGAAATACAAGCCATTATGTTCTATGGTCTGAAGCTATCTTTCTGCCAAATTGTGAATTCCCGCTCTGTACTACTCCTTGGGTTTTGAGGTGAAAAATTTCTGGACCCCGGCTTTCACCTCATGATGGCTTCAGAAGGTTCTGCCACGGGAGAAATGTGCCATCGACCGAAACAAGTAGTAGTCACTTGGGGCAAGGTCTGGGTTATAGGCAGGATGTGGAAGAAGTTTGATTTCACCGAGCTCCCAAATCTTATCCCTCGTTGAATGAGTGGTATGGGGTGGTGCATTATCGTGCTGAAGGAAAACCTGTTTTCTGTTGACCAGGGTCAGGCACTTACAGACCAGAGCTTCGTGCATCCTCTGTAGCTGTTGAGAGTAGAGCGCAGTGGAGACGCCTTGCCCAGATGGATCGAATTCAAAGTGTATGGGCCCCTCAAAATTCCACCAAATACACAACATGACTCTGCGTTCTAAGCGTCCCCACTTAGCGACGGGTTCTGGAAGCTGGCCCGGGTTAATCCACTGGTTTCGCATGTCAGGATTACGGAAAAAGATGAACTTTTCATCAAACATAACAATTTACCTGATGAAACACTCATTCATGGAGTGGTTCAGTAGTTCTCTGTGCACAATTCCATCCACCTTTGAGCTTGTGCTGTGGTCACTTCATGGGGTACCACTCGGCAGCTCCTATTGACTTTCCCAAGCTGGTGGAGATGGCGAACCACACTGGATTGTGATACCCCAATCTTGTCCGATAATCTGTGAGTTCTTGTGGCTGGTGTTGCCTCTACGGCTTCATGCAGGGCTTCTGCCAGAGCGAGGCCCATCTTGAAAGCTGGTGTCCCCCTTGTTAAAGCGAACAAACTATCTTTTTGCTGTGGCGTAGCTGACTACCCCACACCTTCCACTGCACAATTTCGGTGACTGCAGCATACCCAGATAGTCCCTTTTTCCAATAATGACGAAACAGTACTCGAACTGCCGTTTTTTTGTCCATGTTGTGAAAAAAAAAAAAACCACACAATTAATTCATATTCATGTTTGCCACCAAAGCAAATTCTGATAGTCCATGAAATGCTCTTTCTACTTACAAACAAGTTCCAGTCCAAACGATTGTTTATTTTTGAAAAAACAACGCCACCTCAAACTATCTCTCACATGGCTCATTACTTATGACTCACCCTCTGTACATCACAGACCTTTATAGGTTAACATACACTGCATATATCACTAAAAGATACTTTAGCCAAAACAGGAAATGGCATTTGTTACACAATATTTATAGCACATGATACAGATCTCACAAAACAAACAAATAAGAATTAAGGTGATTATTTACAACCAAAAAGACCAAAATTTAGAAGTAAAACAAACAAAAACAGTTTAAGTTACTGTTACAGAATTGCAAATACACTGAACTAATTACAGATTTAAGTTCTAATCTTATCCTTATCTGGTACCAGTCAATTAGGCTGAAGATTACATAAAATAATTCATATAAAACATTACATATAAATTACATATCTGCAAAACAAAAATCATATATAAAACCCTATATGATACTTAGCACGGAGATTCAAAAATTCAATTTCCAGCACCAAAGCTGGGTAATGTCCTAATACAGACACCTTTGAAATTCACTGACACATACAGCTATGCTTCATGGTGTAAAGCGCTGGCGGGCACTGCATCTCACGTCCCGGACGATTGTCGACTCTGGTAGCCTTAAGGGGACCGTAAACAAATTGCAAATGGAACAATCATGTAGGAAACGAAGACGGTTTCCTCTTAAGGGACCACTTACAAATTGAAATGTGACTTACTACGGCCATATGAAAGCATGTTTCTTAACAATGGTCTCTTTCTACTCAGGAACGAATCACCCATGAGATACGATACAGAATTATGTTCCATCCATCTGCCGTCTGTCCCGAAGAATAAAAACAAATATCCTCTCTGAGAAACAACTGATTTTCATGGAAATGATTTCTTTCTACTAAGGGACAAACAACACCTATCAGATACAATAGAAAATTACGTTCCATCCGTCCACCATCTGTCTCTCCGTCGGTCAGAAAGAATAATATATGAATGGAATGGAATTTTCTGTCATATCCGATAGCTATGGTTTGTCCCTGAGTAAAAAGAAATCATTTCCGTGAAAATCAGTTGTTTCTTGGAGGAGATATTTGTTTTTATTCTTCAAAACGGATGGACACATGGCGGATGGATGGAACGTAATTTTGTATCGTATTTCATGGGTGATTCATTCCTGAGTAGAAAGAGACCATTTGCGTGCAAATGGGTTACTTACTTGTGTTAAGAAACATGCTTTCGTGTGGTCGTAGTAAGTCACATTTCAATTTGTAGATGATCCCTTAAGAGAACCTGTCTTTGTTTCCTACGTGATTGTTGCATTTCCAATTTGTTTACGGTCCCCTTAAGGCTACCAGAGTCGACAGTGGTCCGCGACGTGAGATGCCGTGCCCGCCAGCGCTTTACATCTCAAGGCTCAGCTGTATGTGTCGGTGGATTTCAAAGGTGTCTGTATTAGGACAGTATCCAAAGCTGCACAGGATAATTACAATGTTGGTAGCAAACAAACAGATGCCAAATAAGGGATATTTGTGGCAACTGCAAATTACAAGAAAATTCATGAAAATCATCAACTTACTTCAGCTTGATTGAATTCCTTGAATGTATCTTCAAACTGGTGTGATGATAGCCTAAGAGTTGTTGTTTTACCACTTTGTGTCTGGCATGTCACTTCTCCATTATATAATAACAATGGATGCTGTCCTGTGGGTAATTTAGTGCTGCCTACAAGTTCAACCTTAGGACCTAAAAAATCATGTTATGAACACTTTAAATTTTAAGAAATGTTTTACATATAGAACTCACTTAAATTTTTGAAAACATATTTATTCTCAGTAAAAAGATTTAGCCTCTTGTACTTAAAATTACTGGATGACATATTTAAGATTCTACCAAATGGAAAACATGATATTTTGTAAATAAACAAATACATCACTCTTTCCACGTTCTAGAAACACATAGCAACCGAAAAATTGTTTTCAGCCGCCGCCGTGCAATTGAACCACGGAACTCTCAATATCTCGCCGAGCGCGTTAACTTTACACTTTGATATTTGTGTCTAATATCAAAGTGTAAAGTTAATATAGACACAAATATCGATTTTCACCACGATATTTTGTGTCTAATTGGGTATAAAACAAAAATGAAAACATAAACAAAAACTATAGGAAGTTTGATTGTAGTTTTTCAGACAGGGTGCCAAGTAGTGTGTGCTACTTAGATGAATCTAGAAAGATTTCTGCAATGGACTATGGTGTTCAAAATGTCAGCTATGGATGACATGGGTACAATGCCTCATTTATCATTGCACACTATTACATGACAAAGTTGCATGCTGCTTGTAGTAGTGAAATTAGGAAATTTTTTTCCTGACAAAACTCAGTGTAATATTGACCACTGAAAATGAGGTTAAGAAATTCTGGGAATTAAGACAGAACGGAAAACGAAAATGTATTGTTAAAACGAAACTCCAGGTGATATCAATAAAAGATGTTTTCCGTATCCACATAATTCCTTTTGATCACTAAGTCAGCAGTTTCGCATTTAAAACTTCATTTCTACCATGTATATATTATGTATAAATTTGTGAATAAGGATATGAACATGAGATTACAGTGTTGCAGGCAGTTCAAATATTCCATCAGCTGTAGAGCTCCATCATTCTGAAAACATGTTTCATGTGGACGAGTTTTTCTTTCTGAGCTTAATGATCTGCATGAAGATCTTAATCTCAGAAGAGTCAGAATCATCAATTTAGAGCAGCTGATTCCATGGAAGAGGCAAATAACATGCACTGCTAGTTACCAGAGATTTAAACTGCAGACCCAAAGGTATCAGAAGACAGTATGTTTTACAGAAAATGATATTTACTTATTTAAAATCTTAATTACTTAATCTGTGGATAACAAGACTGGTTCCTCCACAATATACATGCAATACACATTCAGCAAGAAACTCCTGCAGCCATGAAAGATTGGTGTTTGGTTTGCAGTACCATATTGCAGAATTGTGCACTTAAAACCTTTTTAAGATATAAATAATGTTGAAGAGCAGTGTGGTTAGAAACTGACTTGACCAAATGAAAGGTTTCCAGGGATCTGTAATGCTATTCACATTTAGTACACAGGTACTGGTTGCCATGGGAACAAGACATGCAAAATAGGAGTATGTCTCACAGTTACAGTTAAATATAATGTGTCACAAATATTTTGATCCCAAAATAGATAATACTGGTTTATGTCCTGGTGATATCTGTGTGTGCAGATTGCTGTATGCTGATGACACTGTCCTGTTGGCAGAGAGCAAAAATGAGTTGCACAGTATGTTGTCCCGGATGTACGACATTTGCATGACATTCAAACTGAATATTAATAAGGGAATAACCAAAGTTATGGTTTTTGAGCGGGGAACTGGTAGTATGGAATGTAATATAAGTCTAAATGACACTGTGATTAACAAGGTGAATGAGTTTGTGTATTTAGGAAGAATGTTTGACAGAGAGAACAAATTGGATGGTGAAATTAGTGAGTGAATTCTTCATTGAAAGTCATAGCTGCCTTGGGAGGTTTTTACAGGAATGATGGGTTCTCAAGGGAGTCCCACATGGCTGTGTATGAAAGCATAATTGTTCCTACTCTGATGTATGGCAGTGAAACCTGGGTAATACAAAAGAAACATAGAAGTTGTTTGTGTGCTGGAGAAATGAATTACTTATGGGGGTTGGTGGCAAGACACATTCTGATCGTGTAAAGAATGAAGATGTGTTGGAGTTGTGTCATGTGAAGCAAAATGTTGTTAACAAGGTGGAGTGTAATATGCTTCGGTGGTTTTGCCATTTTGAAAGAACGAGTGATGAGATGCTTACTAAGAAAAAATTTTCAGCGCAAGTGGCAGGAAAGAATAGCAGAGGAAGGCCAAGGATGTCATGGGAGAATCAGATTCAGGAGTGTCTGCATGAGAAAAAGATCATTAGTATGAAGTATAGAAGATCTTGTGTGCATCGTGTGATGGATGTCAGTGAAGCCCGAGTTGTACGTCAAGATCGCTGTAAATGGAGGAGTTTGATACGAAAACAGTAAGTAAATTATCAGTTAAAAATTATCTGGTAGTTTGTCGTTTCTTTGTGGAGATAACCTCTGAATCCCAGAGAACAGCTTAGTGATGTATGTATGTATGTACAAATATTTTGAACCGAAGTACCTACATTTAGTAATGTTAGGATAACATGAAATGTGAAAAACAGCATATGACATTGAAAAGGAGTCACTAAACCTAAAAGCAATAAAAATATCTGAAGGGAAGTTATGAAAGCAGCCAGTTTGCACTCACTGCATCAGCACATGAAGTTAATCCTCTCTGGCACTTGTTGTGCTATCAAACTACACTGCATTAAACAAATGAAGTGACATCATACCACTGATTAAAAGCAACAGCTCAGTCAGCACACACACAGTTCAAACATGGAACACACAATGAAACAGCATAATGAAACTGTGAAGCTTTATTACACAAACAGCTGCAGTGCTGGGGAAAGTTATGCATATTTTAAATCAAATCATTACTTGTGCATAGGTCTATGTTCTAGGCAAGCTGTGCACAACTTAATTTCCAAGTCTGAAGAAACTGGATGTATGTGCGAGAGAGTCCAGTATGGCAGATCAGCAATGGCAGTGGAGTAGTGATGGAGATCCACCAAGCCATCATGGATGATCCCTGCATAAGGGCACACAGTGCTGTGTACAGTCTAGAGGTACTCAGGTGCTCATGAGAACCATGAGAAAGATCCTCTATAACCAACACTACACGTATTCCATTACAAATTTTATTGAATGTAAATATTACAGGTCATGGATGCCAAGCAGCAGAGGACCTTTGCAGCAGATTTTATGGTGAGAGAATGTTTTTCTCTACACATAAAACAGCCAGGTTGTCACGTAGCTTTGCCCTTCTATGGCTCTGAAATAGGTCTGGATCTTTTTTAATAAGGAAAAACTTTTGTATGTTGCAGTTGTTGACAGGTACATTCCCCTAAATTCAGAAAAAACTTGGTCAAGATCTTCTGTTCAAACCAAATCACTTGAATTTAATGTTCATACCTACTACTAAGTAAATCAGTCATTCTTTTTGTTCAAAAAAATATGACACAGACAAACTGGGAAATACAACTTACTACTGTACACTGCAAAACAGGTTGTACAAAGGAAAATAAAAGAGCTAACCTTCAATGGTTTCCTTGGCATGAACAAAAGTATGTATCTGTTGATCATCAAATGCCATGAATACACCCTGTAAATATTTAATTAACATTTCATTAAATGATTTAAAAAAACTTGCACAGAGTTTATTATATGCATAAAATTCATCAACCAATGCACATATATGTGCAAATGTACAAAAAAGAACAAGTTTGTGATTTAACACAAAAATGCAAAGGAATGAACAGCTAAAGAAATATGAGAAAAATCAATGATGCAGGATAGACTACTTACAGTTTAAAGGACAGAATTCAAAATTTAATAAAGAAGGAAAAATAATATAAAGAAAAAATAGCCTATGTTTTTAAAGAGGTAATTAGAAGTAAGTCATGCAAAGGCTATATTATGTAAATCAAACTCATCTTTTTTCTGTGGCTTCCTAGATTATTATATTCAGACTAGTTAACTTTTTTATGGGATTCATCTAGGTAACTTCTTAAAATTTCTGCAAATTTTCGGAGAGAACTCCTCTCCTTCATCAGGCAGTTCTTAAAAACAAAATACTAGATTTTAACTCCTCTCACCCATATTGAATGAAGAAAAATGTTGCGAACCAATTTTTAGAAAAAATAAATAATTTGGTCTCCTCAGAAGATATGAAAAAAGCCCACCTGGATGATCTGGAAGTAATGCTAACAGAAAATAACTACCCCAAAAAGGAAATAGATAAACTTCTCAAACAAGATAAACAAAAAAATACAAGCAAGCAGGAGTTCAGGTTCACAAGAAACATTACGTATCAAAAAGGTTTATTTGAATCTTTAAAGATAATATGATATTAGATTAGCTCCCAGTTTAGACAACAAGCTTAAAAACTTTTCCCCTAGTTGATTAAAAAAGAAGAAAACTTGTTAAAAATGCAAGGAGTCATTTATAAAGTAACCTGCAGCTGTGGAAAATACCACATAGGAGAAACAGGTCATAGGCTGGAAACTCGTATCACGGAACAGAAGGCAGCAATAAAAAAAGTGTTCAAACAAGACAGGATTAGACAGACACACTAGAGAAACCGGACACTGCATGGACTGGGACTCTTTGACTGTCATTGGACATCAATCCAACTTCCTGAAGCGAAAATTGAAAGAGGGACTTGAAATTGGAAAATACCAGAACTTCATCATTAATGACTGTAAGGGGTTTTCACTGCCTAACATCTGGCAAGACATTTTGCAAAATTGCCGTAACAGTCAAGGTTAACCATAACCGAAGACTGTGACGGAGATTGAACGAAAGACTGCTTGATGAAGGAGAGGAGTTCTCTCCGAAAATTTGCAGAAATTTTAAGAATTTACCTAGATAAATCCCATAAAAAGTTAACTATTCTGGCTATATTATTTTTACCACAACATTTTTCTGATATATTCAGGAGCATACTCTAATACTGTCTGCCTATCGATTGGTGGATTCAAAATTTCCAATTCTAGATGTATCAAAAAAAAAAAAAAAAAAAAAAAAAAAAAAAATCTACCACACAAAAATGCACATGATCTCAGTTTGTTTCTTACATTTTCCAGTTTCTTCTAATATCTTATTTCTTTCTATATAACAGAAATATAAACATTTGTCCACAACTGTTCCTATGAGATAAGACAGGAAAAGTTGTTTTGTCATCAAACAGATATATTTTGATATATTTTCCAGCTTTTCCAGATGCATAGTTTATCCATGACTGTGTAA
Source organism: Macrothele yani (assembly GCA_039090855.1). Taxonomy (NCBI): domain Eukaryota; kingdom Metazoa; phylum Arthropoda; class Arachnida; order Araneae; family Macrothelidae; genus Macrothele; species Macrothele yani. The sequence goes on along the minus strand of CM077011.1, from coordinate 9,241,105 downwards.
ATGTATTTGTCATTATGTATCTGTTTTTAAAGAATGAAATAGAAAAAAATATATATCTTCAGATTTTGCACAAACTTCTTGATATTCCTGGTGCATAATTTTTCACTACTGGTGTGCTTTCACATTTGTCACATTCGTTTTAGAAAAATTTCAGAAACATTTTATTCTCACCTAGTATAGTAAAAGTAAGCAAACGATGAATGCATATTTCACATTTTCTGAATTTTCCAGGCTGATTTTTCCCAGTAGGTGGCACAAATATACTGTTACATGGGCCCTGAGTTTGTTTCGAATTGTGCATCTGAAAGGCAAAATGTTACAGGTAGCCCACTCGAGGCCACTGGGACACAAATCCCACTTCCAAAACCAAATGTCATGAATATTCTGATCTGAATGTAATGCAGGCAGGGTTAAGCTGTTACTTGCATTTTCGCCAAATCGTGATAAAGACAGGAATTTTGCAACAAAATGTCCCCATTGAATCACCAAAAAACTAGTTTCTTGTCATTTTTTATTTGGTCATTTTGCCCACCTCTGCTTCACCTGTTTTTTCATTCGTCATTTTTTTATGTGATCATCACTGCTTTGCTGTGCAGACCTGGTATCCTTTCCTGTCATTTTTTCTCTCCGTCATCTCTGTGACACGCTGCTTCATCCAGTTATTGTTTTCCCATCCCTGTTGTCTTTTCTCCTATTGCAGAAAGCACTGGTGAGTCTTAACAATAACTGGATGAAGCAGCATGTCACAGAGATGACATTTTCACCAAATCGTGATAAAGACAGGAATTTTGCAACAAAATATCCACATTGAATCACCAAAAAGCTAATAATGCTTCCCGTCATTTTTTATTTGGTCATTTTGCCCACCTCTGCTTCACGTGTTTTTTCATTCGTCATTTTTTCATATGATCATCACTGCTTTGCCGTGCAGACCTGGTATCTTTTCCTGTCATTTTTTCTCTCCGTCATCTCTGTGACATGCTGCTTCATCCAGTTATTGTTTTTACATCCCTGTTGTCTTTTCTCCTATTGCAGAAAAGCACTGTTGAGTCTTGAGAGCACCTTTTACAAGGAATTTGCTGCAATAGATAAGGATAGAGCCATTTCGTTTGGCTTTTTTTTGGCGGTTCGCTGCCACAGCAACAACAGCAGAGCAGCATTAGTCATTTCGGTTTTGGTCGACTGGTGGGTTGGCGTGTTGTTGGTTGTGACTTTGCTCAGTCCTGGCCCTTGTATATATTTTCACATGCAGCATGCATCAGCAAATGTAAGAATTTTTAAGTTATTTTTTCAGGTAGAACCATTTAATGGTGGTTTTAACTGCTGTAACTTTCTACATGTTATATTTCCTTTGAGTGGAAAGCAATTTCTCGGTTGGAAGTTATTAATATTCGCTGCGGATATATATCGCGGTAATCGAATGCGATTCAAGGAAAAATCTTTCACGTACCTCTCAGTTGTAGTTGGTCGATGTTCAAATCTTTGCACTGTCGTTCTCATCAGGTTCTTGGGTGTAGGCTTTTTTGACTAACTTCAAAAAGTCCGCACTTTTCTTGAGTAGGATACACTTTTTAGTTGAACTACGGGACGCACACGAAGACAAAGGAGATGTGAAAATTACGTTGGAAAACTTGAAAAACGGAAAAATGAATCACTCATAAAAATATTGGAATGGAGAATTGCAATCACCAAAAAACTTCGTCAGACTTCTTGAATGTATTGTCCGATGCATTTCGGCAGATCTGCCCGCCATCTTCTGGGACCTCTGGTCATATAACACACAAAGATTCCCAAACTGAGCATGTCGCATATTCAACGCAAACTGCAGAGAGAACGGATGACCAGAGGTCCCAGAAGATGGTAGACAGATCTGCCGAAATGCATCGGACAATACATTCAAGCAGTCTGACGAAGTTTTTTGGTGATTGCAATTCCTCATGCGAATATTTTTATGAGTGATTCATTTTTCCGTTTTTCAAGTTTTCCAACGTAATTTTCACATCTCCTTTGTCTTTATGTGCCTCCTGTAGTTCAACTAGAAAGTATATCCTACTCAAGAAACGTGCAGACTTTTTGAAGTTAGTCAAAAAAAGCCTACACCCAAGAACCTGATGAGAACGACAGTGCAAAGATTTGAACATCGACCAACTACAACTGAGAGGTACGTGAAAGATTTTTCCTTGAATTGCATTCCATTACAGCAATATATATTCGCAACGAATATTAATAACTTCCAACTGAGAAATTGCTTTTCACTCAAAAGAAACATAACTTGTAAAAAGTTACAGCAGTTAAAACCACCATTAAATGGTTCTACTTGAAAAAATAACGTATGGAAAACATGTTTTTTTAAATCTCGATACATCAAGAAATATGTGCGTAAGAATTTTTATTAAAATTAAAAGTATAAAAGTCTATTTGTTTTCATTCTTGAATTCCATTTAAAGTACAAAATTTTATTCAGCCAATGCATTGTGCTTTTTATCAGCAATATCCTCGAAGGTTTGATGAAAATCAAGTTCAATTATTGCTAATGCTTCCACACACACATTTGAGAAGGGCATCCTTAGCAGTTTTATTTCAAAGCATACTTTATCAAAACTTTTGTTAACACATCATATTATCATCATCATCAACCATTATCAATCCACTGCTGGATGAAGGTCTCCCCAAATTTCTTCCACAATTGTCTGTCTTGGGCCTGTCTCCTGCATGTCACTCCAGCATACTTTCGAATTTCATCCTTCCATCCAGGGCCCGACTTAGGTCAGTCGAGGCCCTGTGCACATCCTAGATGTCTGGGGCCCCTCGATTAAAATTTTCAGTCAAACAGTTAAAAAAAATATTTACTGGTAAATATTTTTTTTGCACGCAGTTTTTCTAGCTGTAAAAACATTAAAACACATCCCACATGCTAGTCAATTTTATAGCCAATGTGGCTTGTAATAGACGAGCACTTAAACCGCTTGTACTTCCCCACACCCGCAGAGCTTACAGCTGTAACATTAATTACTCTGGAATTCTTTTTTTGTTTTATAGTATTATTTATGGAAACAAATAACTATCCTCCCAGATATAATTTAAAACACTTAGTTTACCATAATGTATCACACACATTGTGGGATAAATTATTTCAACACTCCATGTAAATTATTACAACAGTCTTTAAATAAAGTAATATCAATTGAACTTTTTTGTATTTTTATTTATGTAAAAATAAACCCTACATAATTATGAATATTGGTTCACAATTTTTGTTCTCACAAGACTAATATTAATAATAAAAATATTTTTAGCAAATTCTACATGTTTGCTGAAATGCTTTTCATGTATAATATACTGCATTGCTCCAAATATAGGCTGTTCCCATTGCATTTTGATGGTTACAAATAAGGGTGAGATAAAGATGTTACACTGGCCGATCATAGCTCAGTGCAACACTTAAGCTTTCTTATATGAAATAATAATAATTTGGTTTCCAAAATCTCATCCAAAATTTTGAAACTGAACCGTATAATAATTTCGTGCTATAACGGAAAATATATTTTGGTTCTGAAAATTTATACTACTATTAAGGTAGTTTGGAGGCCCCTCCAAATTCTGAGGCCCTGTGCACGTGCAGAAATCAGGCCCTGCTTCCATCTCCCATGGGGTCTTCTTCTGCATCTTTTCCTGTCCCTAAGAATCCAGTCTAAAATTTCGGTTGTCCATTCTTCTGGCAACATGTCCAGCTCATTGCCATTTCAGTGATTTCACTCTGGTCATGATGTCATCCACTCCTGTCATTTTCCTTATCCACAAGTTCCTCTTCTTATGTTTCCTGGTTACACCAAGCATGCATCTCTCCATGCTTCCTTGAGCTGTCTGCAGTCTTTGTATGTCTTTTTTAGTTAAGGGCCATGTCTCTGCTCCATATGTAAGCACTGGAAGGATGCATTGATTAAACACTTTTCTTTTGAGACATAATGGCATACTGCTCTTAAAAATTGTACTGTTTCTTCCAAAAGATTTCAATTCAAGTTTTATACGCCAATTAATTTCTTCATCAATGTGACCCTCACTCGATATCTGCTGCCCAAGATAAATGTAGGAATCGGTTGCCTCAAGATTTTCTCCATCAATCGGTAAATCTTTGTTTCTTATAAAAGCATTGTACATCACTTTTGTCTTCTGAAAGTTCATTTTTAATCCCACTTCTTTACTCTTGTCAGCAAGTTCTTGAATCATACTCTGCAGCTCTGAAGGGGTAGTTGCAAAGATGACTATGTCATCAGCAAAACGAAGGTGAGTTAAGTAAATGAGTTGCAATTGTTGAAGCTGGTGTTTTAATAACAATGAAGCTCCAGCCGGCTAACTGCACAGTGCTACCACCTGCTGTGGGCTTTGGAAGTCTAATGCAAAGCTGTCTTGCAAGGCACCCTAAATGTTAAAAATCCATGCACTAGCTCAATACTTAGACCCACCCAGTATTACTGCAGTCAGAGTTTGATGCAAAGTAAAGAGCTCTTTAGGAAGCTAGAAACTGTCGACATGATGAAAAAAGAAATGCCAGGAAAAAACACATGTGTTCAGTGGCAGAACAGAAGCAGTACCTAAGACATCAGACCATGGAAGAATACTTCTTCTAAAGAACAGAAAGCTAATGACATCCTACTGAGGTGCTTTAGAAACACATGTCATGCAAGAAATGAAAGACTGCCTAGAGAGATGTTACATTCTATGAAATCATGCCACAGTTCATGGATGGGCTCAAAACATGGTAGGTTGAAAGCCAGTCATTACTGCATAACTCAGGAAGCAACAACATGTAACTGGTAGAAAATGTTGCCATGGAATACTGAACAAAATGGGCAAAGTTTGCATATCAACATAATTGAACATCATATTACTTGATAATGAAGATAATTACAAAAAAAAATTTGAATTGAATTTGTTGTTGTTACAGTAAGCTGTGAAAAATAACATATTATGATGCAATGTAATAGAATGTAACGTAATGTATATCTCAACTGCTCTCACCATCATGAGAAATGCAAAAGGCAAATAAAATAATAATAACTTCTATATCTTTACATACTTTTTCTATCACTCAGCAGAATGCAAAAACAAAACAAGTGCAAAAAAATGGCACATTTTATTTTTGTTTAATTATCAATAAAAAAAAATTATATACCTGTTCTGGGTGGAAATAATCCCATACGACACATTTTGCTGAAGATGGAAATCCAACTATCTGGACAGTGTGATCATTCACCTACATTCAAATATAGCATGACAAATGTTAACCAGAAGTAGAAAAGATTTTACATCTCTTTTGATATGTTGTAAATCAAAACCAAACAACAATTTCAGTACAATTTATGTTCTCATAGCTCGTATAATGAGCTTATCGAACCCTATCTACATGGCTTATGTCACAGAATAATAGCTACATACTATATGCATTACTGTTTCACACGTTATATACGTTCCATGTGTTGTGTGCATACTTGCAGCAAAATCATCTTGGCACTCATATATCATATACGACTAGGAATATTATTACTAGTTTCAATTATTATATCATCAAGGACTCACCTTGTGTTGGTATTTCAAATTAGTAAGCTTCATCCTGTATCTTGAAATAAAAATATGTATCTAGCGTGTCATTAGCCGCGTAGAATCTTCCTATTGTAAATAGGCCTAATTGAAATTTGCGACCAGGGTTTAAACTCAAATAAAACACGACTATGGATATCATACAAAGAGAGTGTGAAAGAATTATATACAATGCAGTTAAAAAACCATTTACCATCAACAGGTGTTGTCAATCTTTAAAAGAAGGAATGTACATAATTAAGGACAATCCAAACGGACATTAAATAAAATTTTGTCAATTACTGAACAATGCCAGACAACCTCTGCAACACGCACACGACTCCACATAAACTACCGGACATGTTTCGACACAACTAACTTTCGGCCATTATCAACGGTATGCATCCTGGATCAATGTTCAAAGTTGTAATATATCTAGGTCACCTCGGCACTCCCTCGCTACAGTTGCTCCACGTCGACGTCTTCCGTCATCGTTACACATACGTGTATTCACGTGCGAGTCACATCTACGCCATGTATTGGGTTAACTTCGGAATTGCTGCAGCTGTTCTTATTTCGTATGTATATGTTATTTCTTTTATTTTCCTTTTATGTTATTAGAAATATGTATGTATATGTTATTAGAAATAACATATACATACGAAATAAGAACTGTTCTTATTTCGTATGTATATGTTATTTCTTTTATTTTCCTTTTATGTTATTAGAAATATGTATGTATATGTTATTAGAAATAACATATACATACAAAATAAGAACAGCTGCAGCAATTCTGAAGTTAACCCAATACATGGCGTGGATGTGACTCACACGTGAATACACGTATGTGTAACGATGACGGAAGACGTCGACGTGGAGCAACTGTAGCGAGGGAGATGCCGAGGTGACCTAGATATATTACAACTTTGAACATTGATCCAGGATGCATACCGTTGATAATGGCCGAAAGTTAGTTGTGTCGAAACATGTCCGGTAGTTTATGTGGAGTCGTGTGCGTGTTGCAGAGGTTGTCTGGCATTGTTCAGTAATTGATAAAATTTTATTTAATGTCCGTTTGGATTGTCCTTAATTATGTACATTCCTTCTTTTAAAGATTGACGACACCTGTTGATGGTAAATGGTTTTTTAACTGCATTGTATATAATTCTTTCACACTCTCTTTGTATGATATCCATAGTCGTGTTTTATTTGAGTTTAAACCCTGGTCGCAAATTTCAGTTAGGCCTATTTACAATAGGAAGATTCTACGCGGCTAATGACACGCTAGATACATATTTTTATTTCAAGATACAGGATGAAGCTTACTAATTTGAAATACTGACACAAGGTGAGTCCTTGATGATATAATAATTGAAACTAGTAATAATATTCCTAGTCGTATATGATATATGAGTGCCAAGATGATTTTGCTGCAAGTATGCACACAACACATGGAACGTATATAACGTGTGAAACAGTAAGGCATATAGTATGTAGCTATTATTCTATTATGTAATACCATGTTTTTTATATTTTTGGTTGTTTTTTACTAACCAAAATCAATTATGGCTTATGTCACTTTATGATATCTATCAACAATACAATTGTGATGCTCATATTACTGTTTCACACAGTATTCATGAACATATCGATTACCCACAGGAGCATGTTGTATTTAATGTAATATATAAAACAATATGCATTCGATTATGGTAGTATTCAATGTCATCAAGGAGTGCTCACAAGATTTCAGTTCAGCAATATATTCCAATAGGTTTATTATTGCAGTGCTTGAGATTAGTCTTCCTTTTTTTAGGGCAAAGGTTGCACATTTTGAAAATATGGAGATTCGTACCATGAGTAACGTGAAGTAAAACGTTGAACAGGTTGCCGCTTTGGGCAGCATGGAACAAACACATTTCCATAAAACGAAAAAACTTCCACAAAACGAGAAAACTGCCACAAAAATGAGGCTATATAAGAAATGATCAATTCTTATATAGCCTCGTTTTCATGGAAGTTTTCTCATTTCGTGGAAGTTTTTTTCATTTCATGGAAATGCATTTGTTCCATCTTGCCCAAAGTGGCAACCTGTTCAATGTTTTACTTCATGCTACTCATGGTACGAATCTACATATTTTCAAAATGTACAACCTATGGCCAAAAAAGGAAGACGAATCTCAAGCACTGTAATAATAAACCTATTGGAATACATAGCTGAACTGAAATCTGGTGAGAACTCCTTGATAATGTTGAATAATACTATAATCAAATGCATAGTCTTTCATGTCTTACATTGCATACAACATGCTTCCACGAGTAATTGATATGTTCATGAATAACATGTGAAACAGTAATGCAAGCATCACAATTGTATTGTTGATAGCTATCATAAAGCAACAATTTCAGATTTAACATATACTATGATTTCAATTTTATCTCAAGCAAAATATAACCTGTCATCAATAAGAACTTTTCTGGAGCATACTCTGGGATCTATAAGATACATATTTGTTTTTGTATCAAATATCATTAAAAAAACAAAAAAAAACAGAAGAATTTTTTTCTACAAAGCCATCATGAACCTCTACAATAATCTATGCCAACGTTTTTTTGCAATACTTCATCCTGATTTTTTTAAATTCAATTCAAACAATCCAGTGCCTATCAACTTGAAACTGTTGTCTCAAAAATTTCCATTCCCTGAGATATAGAATATATCTTAATGTCCTTGGAAGATGTTCCAGATAGTAATTCAGGTTAATAGTGTGGAAGAAATATTCTTCACATAATACGTGGAAATACATCTGAATTATTAACAGAACAAACAGACATCCCTCAGTTGCTTGTATTTTACTGTTTCTCATGTAATATTAATCACATAAAAAAAATTGAAAATTACATCACCCATTCCCACACCAGGGTGTTGAAGCAGCCTATCCTATTATGCCAGCAGCTTTGGTGAACCAAGGTTGCCTTGATGTATACAAGTACACTTCCAACATGAGAAATCTATCACACCCTATCAGTGTTCAATTGTCCACCGAGCAGTACGTATACAAGGTGAGGAGCCTTTGACAGCCTCAATGTTGGCTGAAGGTAAATTGAAAATAATCAGTGCACAAGAGCAAAAACAGATGCTTGGATAATGCTTCTTCCCTGTTATTCATCTTAAAGTCCTTATAAGATAACCTTTATGAACACTATGTGAGCTGACAAGACCATACAGATAGGTCATTTTCTACCCAATATATCTGGATAATTAAAGATTTCCCTTGAAAAGAGGCCTTGTCTAAGGCCCTATAACATTTACTGTGACACAATACACCTCAATTTCAATGAAAGAACTACTTACAGACCTGGTAAAGGTCTATCAGTTGTTGCCCTGATGGTCGAAAGGTGAGCAAAGAAAGTCAACGTCTAGTTTTTATTTTTTGGAAATGATACTTATAAGAAACCAGATTAATATTCACTGTTAGTATAAAGTAAGGAAAAGAGCAAAATATTTCTTAGTTTAGATCAAAGTCCCCTAAACTTGACCACCTTTTAAGAATCACAGTCCCTTGAAGCACCAACTTTAAAATTCATCTTATCCAAGTTGAACAATACCAAAACACAATATGCATAAATAGAGATTCTAATTTAAACAACCTGGGCACCATTCTACTATCAGCCAGTGCAATATCCTTTTATACACTAAAGTAAATCAAATTTAATCCACACTGCCACAGTATTACTTTGAGATGACATTTGTATTTGGTGCCATTGTGTTTGGGATAAACTTTACTTTTTCTTTAGTGATTCCACCATTTTTACATTAGGCTTCCCCTCCCACCCCCACACATTTATATATTATGGTTGCACTTGACATACTTTACCTGGTAATTTCTTCAATTTTTTGTATCTGGTATTATGTGGATCAAACTGTATTCTTGTATTGTAGTAAATGTTGCAACTGCTGCAGCACCTGTTGTTCAGTAGCTATATTCAATCAATCAATCAATCAATCAATCAATCAATCTCTCTCTCTCTCTCTCTCTCTCTCTCTTCCCACATTGGTTCTCTAATAACACACAAGGAACTTGATGAACCAAGTGACTTTGCAGCCAGTATAGGCTTCTATGGGATGTAAGGTCAGGTGATGCGTAACATCACAGCCTCTCCTTGACAAATGTCAACCCCGCCTTCTCGTGGTGCATCCTGTTCCCACTAAAGGGGCTCTGACGACCGCCAATAGCGGTATAACTATACCATCGGGATCAGAGGAAATGCTATCCCACACTCACCAACCCGCTTGGCCAGCGTGGTGAGTTATGGCCAAACCCCTCCAAAATGACTCCACAACTTAAATCTTGGCCCTCAGTCTCCGGCAGCTGGAATGTACCTGGCCAAGGCAGCGGCCAGTGCGACATGAAGGCAGAGGGTGCTAAGAATCCCCGGAGGACCGGACTAGGCTGCCATCTGATGCTGACCTTGGCAACGTACAATGGACGCTTCCTATCTTCTGATTCAAGGCTTCTTGAATTGGAAGAGGAACTACAAAGGATCAAGTGGGACATTGTGGGGCTAAGTGAGGTAAGGAGAAAAGGAGAAGATCTCATCGAACTGAAAAGTGGACATCTCTTCTACTATCGTGGGACAGATACTGGCAGAACTAGTGGTGTTGGATTTATAATAAACAAGAAACTGAAGGATAAAGTGGTAGAAGTTGAAAGTTCCTCTGACAGAGCTGCACGACTCGTTATCCAACTATCGAGAAGATACCAGGCTCAGATTATTCAAACTTATGCACCCACCACAAGTCATCCTGAAGAAGAAATTGAAGAATTTTATGAGGAAATTTGTCATCTAAATAATAAAGGTAAGCAGCTCTTGAAAATAATTATGGGAGATTTCAATGCAAAAATAGGGCAACGGCAACAGAATGAAACTTCAGTAGGTAAATTCGGTCACGGCAACAGAAACCAGCGTGGAAATACTCTCGTTGAGTTTGCAGAGGCAGAAGGGTTTTTCATCTTGAACTCCTTCTTCAAGAAAAAGCCACACAGGAAATGGACATGGAGACATCCAAATGGGATGACAAGTGAAATTGATTTTATTATGTGTAACAAAAAATTCGTCATAGAAGACTGCAGTGTGCTAAACAAGTTCAACACAGGTAGTGACCATAGATTGGTGAGATGTAAGATGCACCTCAACACTAAACTTGAACGTGGCAAGCTCATAAGACAAACAAAATCTATTGACATAACCAACCTTAAAAAACACCATAATACCTTCAAGTTGGAACTGAAGAACAGGTTCTCTGCTTTAGAAGGCCTAACATCGGAAGAAGTGGACATCTCTGAAGTTAACAGAAAAGTAACCAAAGCTCTTATGGAAACAGCAACAAAATTAACTGGGTCTAAGAACAAGTTGCATGTAAATAAATTATCAGGAAAAACGAAAATGTTGATGCAAAAAAGAAGAGAGATGAGGACAACTGAAGAAGATGTGACTTCCAAAGTGGAATATGTAGAGCTATGCAAGACAGTACGAAAAAGTATCACTGAAGACGTAAGAAAATTCAACTGTGAACTAGTGAGGAAAGCAATTGAAAACAACCAAAGCCTAAAGATAGCAAAGGGATATCTCAGTAAGGGAAGAAAACAGATTATGGCACTGAGAAAAGAAGATGGTTCTGTAACAAGAAATAGAGGCGAAATTTTGACAAGAGTGAAAGATTTCTACTCCAAATCATATGAAAGGGATGATACATGCACTCCAGACATCATGAAAGATACCAGTACCAGAGTTCCTCCAATCCTTCCAGCAGAAGTTGCACATGCAATCAAGAACATGAAGCGGGGAAAAGCTCCAGGAGAAGATGGAATTACTGTAGACATCATACAAGAAGCAAGTGGAGAAATCGAAACAGTACTCGCCCAAATTTTCACTCGATGCCTTAATGAAGGAAAGATTCCTGAAGATTGGAACACCGCTACAATGATCCTGCTACATAAGAAAGGTGACATTGAGGATCTCGGAAACTACAGACCTATCAGCCTCCTATCAGTAGTTTATAAAATCTTCACTAAAGTTCTTTCACACCGCTTGAAGGTAGCACTGGACATGGCTCAACCGAGAGAACAAGCTGGATTCAGGAGTGGCTACAGCACAATAGATCATATCCATGTGCTGAGAGAACTAATTGAAAGAGCAAAAGAATATGAACTTCCATTGTGCATGGCTTTTATAGATTATGAAAAAGCCTTTGATTCGGTGAAACCATCAGCAGTTACAATGGCTCTGAAAACCTGCGGTATTGAAGATGCATACATTAATATTATTAATAACATCTATGAAAATGCAAGTGCAAAGATTAGGCTGTTTGAAAATACAACACACATAAAAATTGGAAAGGGAGTGAGACAAGGTGACACCATATCTCCGAAGCTCTTTAATGCCACATTGGAGGGTGTTTTTCAGTCGCTGAGCTGGGAAAACAAGGGGATAAAGATTAATGGAGATTATCTAACCCACCTTCGTTTTGCTGATGACGTAGTCATTTTTGCAACTAGCCCATCAGAGCTGCAGAGTATGATCCAGGAACTTGCTGACAAGAGTAAAGAAGTGGGATTAAAAATGAACTTTCAGAAGACAAAAGTGATGTTCAATGCTTTTACAAGAAATGAAGATTTATCGATTGATGGAGAAAAGCTGGAGATAACAGACACGTACGTTTATCTTGGACAGCAGATATCAAGTGAGGGTCACATTGATGAAGAAATTAATCGGCGTACAAAACTTGCCTGGAGAGCTTTTGGAAGAAACAGCATAATTTTCAAGAGCAATATGCCATTATGTCTTAAAAGAAAAGTGTTTGATCAATGCATCCTTCCAGTGCTTACGTATGGTGCAGAGACGTGGACCTTAACTAAAAGAGACATACAAAGGCTGCAGACAACTCAAAGAAGCATGGAGAGGTGCATACTTGGTGTAACCAGGAGAGATAAGAAGAGGAACTCGTGGATCCGAAAAATGACAAGAGTGGAAGACATCATGATCAGAGTTAAATCCCTGAAATGGCAATGGGCTGGACATACTGCCAGAAGGACAGATCATCGATGGACAGCCGAAATTTTAGATTGGATTCCAAGGGACAGGAAAAGACCCAGAAGAAGACCACATGGGAGATGGGTGGATGAAATTCGAAAGTATGCAGGGGTGACATGGAGGAGACTGGCACAAGACAGACCGTTGTGGAGGAAACTTGGGGAGACCTTCGTCCAGCAGTGGATTGATAATGGTTGACAATGATGAATGATAGGCTTCTATATGGAACATGTGTAATTGTGTGAGAATAAGCCTAATGGTGTCCTCAGGCTAACTAACTAAAATGGTTACATAGCAGAAATATGAGACAATAACAATGATGAACGTCAGTTACTTTAGGATTGTGAAGAAATGAACAACATGGACAGTTGGAATGAGTGAAAAATATCTCAAAATAAGTTTACAAATGAAATTTATAAAGATCAATGTGAATAATGGGAAATGGAAAAGAAATTTGAACAATAATGAACACTGAGATTAATAAGTAACATTACAAATACAAGTACATATTTTATTTTTAAGTAACTGTTGCTGCTGTTTTTAATTCCACTTTAATCGATCAAGCTAGCTAAAGAGTGTACACCATGAATCTTGAGTTTACTGGTAGCAAATCTGGTTGGTGAAAGAGTTTCCCTGTTAAGCCAATGCAGGAAATGAGGCGGGTCCCATTTACAGCAGCCATGTTGTTGTTGTGACAGGGTGAGAAGAACTTGCAATCCTGCTCAATCTTCATAGGTCTCAAATTACTTCTTAATCTTATGAAGCAGTTCAGTCTCTCCTATTACTAATGACTCTCAACACTGCTCCACGTTGGAGCAGCCACCTGGCATTTATATGATAATCACCTTAAACAACAATGTTATTTACTTAGGATTCTGTGATAACAGAACATGACATTAAACTATATTATACAGTCTAACACTAAAGGGATAATTCTGAATATATGTTGCCACTAAACATTCATAATGCCGATGACAGTATAAATTACATCTTTTATTTGCATGTTATGTAGAATGTCATGAATTGCACATACTAGTAAATGTAATTTAAGTATCAAACACATGCAATTAAAATAAAGAATAAAACCACATGTAAATCCAATAATGCTAAATGTGAAAAAAAAAAAAAATAAAATTAAGAAAAATAATCTTGCTAACTGATTCAGAATTAAACATTTTATGAATAGGTAAAGGAATGGACTACTTACAGGATTGTAAATTAATCCATCCATCTTTTCATCTATTATTACAAGTCTAGTTCCAGATGGATCAGGGAAAATGTTTCGAATTCCAGCAACATGTTTGAAATCATTAACAATCTGCCAATCTTCCATTAAGAAAAACTGTATCGATCCAGTCTATTCAAAACAATTACACATGATCACACAAAAAGTAATAAAAATTGAAAAACAACAAGTTTATTCATTACAGTATTAACTTGCAATAACAATGTCAGTAACAATGTGAAACAATTATTTATGCAGTAACATAATGTGAGCCCAAGCAGTTTCTACATTGTAGGTATCACCATATGGAGGATACTGTACATATTACATACATATTTCACACTATATGAAATTCAGATGTTTAATGAATCATGAGGAAAAGTTCAGTGTATGAATGCCCTTGCATAAGAGAGAATAAATTTTCCTCTTGATTTATGTGTACAACACAATAGAACAAGGAGTGAACCTCATCATTTTTTTGCATTCAGTTAAGCAAAAAATGTTGCTGCAACTCATATAGTTTTGCAGCTAGATGACAATACCTCAGCAAATTGGACTCTTAAAAGCAGATATACTGACAAAAATAAGATATATATCTATGCCTCCTGCCAGAGAAACCATGCATTATTTTAACAAGAAAATATTCCAAAAAGGTTTATTGGTGTGAGCGGTATCGGTCAACGAACAAATTTTCTCAATCGATATTTTAGCTCAGATTTTGCTACAAATACATCAGAAGCAGAAATTAACATTTACTACCCCTGGTGGCAGAACCATTTTTACCAAAACTTAGAAATTATATGCAAAAGATTTCCTATCAGGAGCTGTATCCGCTGCACAAAGAAGTTTTCAAATCAGAGTTTTAGAAGTAGAGATATCAGGGAAAACGCAATTTATTTTTATGCCCCCTAGCGGAAAATCTATAAGTAACTTGAAAAAGTTACTATACTTAAAATAGTCTTCGACATAAATGGAATCGAAAGGTAAAATAATTTTATAAATCGGATGTTTAGAAGCACATATATGAAATAAAATGTATTATGAATTCAATATCATCTGCATTTACGCCCTCTAGCGGCAAAATTGTGCATCATAAAAAAAAAAAACGAAATGGAGGATAATCATTCACACATTTCAAACTTCCCAATGCAAAAAGAATTTTTCAAATCGGACTAATAGTTGCAGAGATATGATGTCCACAGATGGACAGACGGACGGACAAACTGGTAATGTGTAACATAAGCACAATTCTTTTTACAAAAGACGTGCTAAAAATGTAGTACTTAAAATCAATATATGCTAAGACACATGCACGCACAAAGAAAAAAAAATGGCCACATTTTGTCAGTCTGCAGCTTGTGTCATCAGCTATATACTGAATTTTTTTACAAAACTATTATGGAAAGTAAGTCATCACATCGATTCAGTACTATTCTCTCCTCCCTCTGTCTTATTCACAGACAAGCAGACAGAAAATGTGTTTAACTGGCAAATTGAAGGGTGATAAGGTTGAAAACAACTATAGGTAGTTTGCACATACCAAAAATTATTATTCTTTTGAATTTGTCGAAGTAATCTAAGCAGTTGGCAGAGATGTAAAGCATCAAATGGTTCTTACTTTGATTAATAAATATAAATATTGTTCTGAGCTAAGATATGAAGACAAAAATCACAGATACAAAACAGCCATTTAATATGCAAAAAAAAATCAGAATCACTTAACTAAAATAAAGGTGATCAGCAATGGAACTTCCCATCAAATATAATGCTTAAAAAAAAAAAATGCACGCATTCGCTCTTAAGTAAAAACAATGCTAGTAGATATATATATATAAAACAGGAAAACATTAGCCAATTTACTCACATCTGTTCCATAAATCA
Source organism: Macrothele yani (assembly GCA_039090855.1). NCBI lineage: Eukaryota > Metazoa > Arthropoda > Arachnida > Araneae > Macrothelidae > Macrothele > Macrothele yani. Next base: position 9,225,327 of record CM077011.1, on the reverse strand, counting down.
AAAAATCGCTTGTCATAGCATGACAGGTTATTCTAATGTTACTGAAATCACCATCAGGAAACAGTCGAGATTCACGTTCTTCTGAATCATTTTGCTCAGTATCAATCTGAAAAACCATATAAAAAAGTTGCAATAAATAACAAAGAATGAAAGAAACAGGAAAATGCAATAAATAACAAAGAATGAAAGAAACAGGAAAATGCACTATAAAATGTGTTTTACAGAGTTTTATTTAAACATTTTTGGGTGACAGAAATTATGGCATCAAATTATCTCATAGGATAAAAATTTCAAGCAAGTGTTATTAAATTAGAAATCAATTTTCAGATAGTCAAATAAGTAATTCTGCCTGAGAGAACAGTAAATGCATGAGGAACTGGAGGGGGGGGAGATATACATATATACATATACTGTATATATATATTGCAGATACCCTGCCAGCTGATGCTGAGAACAGCAATTGAGACATTCCTAAAAAAATGAGTGGTAACACTCTTCATATACAACATTGCAAATTTTTTAACCAAGTATAGTACAGAATTCACATACAGAGCAAATTTCTGGCCTTGGACAAGTTTAGTGATCTGGAGGAAATATGACAAGTTTAGTGTTCTGATACAGATCCCCAAACCAGTACAAAATATCTTGAAGATCTATAATTATCATAAGATAGGTCAAGTGAATTCTGTAACAATTCTGCTAAAAACATATAAATACATGTATGAAACACCAGGCGACACAGAACCCCTATTCTTAAAAATGTACAACTTCACAGTAATTTAAAAATCAGGTTATATACGCTATTGTTTGTGAAAATTGCAATACCATGAAGAACTGCTGGTATTAGCTTGAAACTTAAAGCATACATACAACAGGTTAGGACATGCAAATGATTAAAATGTCAGTGAAAATGTGCATGTGGTTTTGGAGCAGCACCCTCTGAACTATCCAGTCTTGAGTATAAAGAGCTGTTACAATCAGTGAAGAGCAGACATTGAGTCAAAAGGGTGTTTCTTATGTCTCACTATGCACCATCTCTGAAGAAGGTCACATTATGAAGACCTAACAGACTTTGAGCATGAGAGGATTGTTGGGATGAGAAAAGATGGATTTTCCTACCCTGAAATTGCTGCATGTACGGGATGAAACGCCAGCACAGTGATGCGAACATGGTGTCAGTGGTCAGATGAGGCTCGGACGCACAGAAATTTGGAAAACATACCGCAAAATCTCACGAATGCACAGGACAACAGACACCTCTACTGCATGGCAGTGAACGATCGCACAGCGACAACCATGGTGTTAGTACAGGAGTCGAGCACTGTCACAGGTCAGGCTTTGTCTTTTAGCACAGTCTGATATCATCTGTTTAACAGAGAACTGGTCGCTAGCAGCCCATTGCAGTGCATTCCTTTGACCCTCAACCATAGACACCTTAGATGCAATGAACACAGGCTTCGGCATGCTGATTGGCAACACATCATGTTTTCTGACAAGCCACATTTCAACTTGTTACATCATGATGATTCCATGCGTGTTTGAAAACATCGTGATGCATGGCATTTTGCAGCATCATACCGGCCCAACACCAAGAGTCTTGGTTTGGGGGGCCATTGGGTTCAATTCGCAATCTCACCAGTTACGAATTGAGGGAACCCTCAACAGTCAGCAATACATCAGGGATGCTTTAGGGGCAGAGGTGATACCTTTCCTTCAGAGTTATCCTGGCATACACAACTCTGAAGGAAGGGTATAGCCACATGTGGCTCAGAATGTCCAAGCTCTCTTCCATGCATGGCAGAAACCGTTAATTCTCTAGTCCACACATTCTCCAGGTATGTCCTCGATCAAACATGTCTGGGACATGGTAGCTAAGTAACTGACCTGTCAAGCGCCTTTACCAGTCACTACAAATGAACTGTGGTCTCGCATAGAAGTAGCATAGCAGTCTATTCTACAGGACAATATCAAAAAACCTCTTCCATTCAATGCCATGCCAAGTAGATGCTGTTTGTGTTACTCAAGGTGGCTTCACGCGATACTGAGTTTTGAAGCAAAAATATATTGTGTAGTGCTACAAATGTAATCAGTTACCTCCTGAAACATGAGGAATCTGTGATATAAATTTCATTTGAATAAAGCGATTCTTTCTTGGTGTTGTAATTTTCACAAACAGCAGTGTACAATTATATGTATATATTTAGAATTTCTATCACTGAGCACATTGAAATCAGAAGCACATCAATCAATACCCATGACATCTGAAGCCAGGATTTTTTCACGCCCATGATAAAAATGTGATAAGTTCCAGCTATTCAATCTCAGTGAATACTTTAGTATGTGAAACCTCTGTGTGGAGATGTGCTCTTATGATGTCCAATGCAAGGATGAAAGTCTAAGCTTACATTACGGTTTATCAATGGGATTCCAGGCTGCATTGTGTTTTTATTTTCCTGGGCATACATTGTTTTCCAAGTTACAAGGCTTTTGTGTAATGGAAGTATGGCCACGTGGTTTGGAACATTGGATTTTCAATTTCAAATTCGGAAGGTAACACTTAAAATTGAGTCAGGGTGTTGTATAGCCTGAAAAACCACAAGTTTTGCATGAGAGTTTATACTTCTTTAGCTAAACTGTTATAGAGTTCGGCGAGTTTCATTTGACCTAACTTATGATAATTACATATGTAATCAACACGTTATTCATGATATTTGCACCAAATATTTAGCTGGAATTCATTGGTTAAGAACTTGCAGTTCATGCAGTCATGAATCACAAAATTATCTTTAACATATCTGAGACATAGACCACAAGAGGCCATGGACTCAACTACCAAGTCTGAGTGTTACAGACCAGTGGAGGTGGTATAACATTCCAGTATGTATTGATGTGGCCACTTTAAGGCTTCTTGTACATATTAAAACCACTATTGCCACACCATTATTGCTATAATGATATACTCACTGACCATTTGCAACTGCTCACTGTTACCCATTTCCCACAGCAGGATGCCTTCTTTCAAAAAGATAAAACAATATCTCATCACACCCGTTTGACAAAGGACTGCTTAAAGGAGCATTCCAGTGAGTTTACACCCCTTGAATTTCCCTCACACTCTTTGGATCTGAACCAAACTGAGCATATATGTGATGAAGTGGAGTGCTGCATTTGAACCCAAAACCAACCACCAGCAATTCTTTGTGCTTGATGGATTGTTGTCCTGGAATCATGGGCTTCAAGACCACTCAAACATTTCCAATACCTGGTAGAGTCCATGCCATGCTGTGTTACTGCTGTTATGAGGAAAAAAAGGTGGGTCAATATGTTATTAGGTGGATGTGGATAACAAATTGTCCTTTCAGTGCACATCATCATCTAGTAAAGAGCAACCTTGCTACAGTGTGATGATAACTTGGTACTTTTGCCATAACAAAGATAGAAATAGATTCTATGTGTATCAAAATGCAGATATTATTCGAATTATCTTGTGTTCATTCTTCCTTAAAATTGCTCATCAGTAAAAAGTTCAGCTTGACACATATTGAACAAACTGCTATGTGAATTTCTTCAGACCTTAACTTTTTGCTATGGTTACTTAACTTCTTCAAAAGTATCTTCTAAAATGTGGATAAAACTTGTTACACTATGTATTTGTTACATTCTGCCCAAGTGCAATATTCATTTGGTTCATCTACTGTGAACAGGATGTGCTGCCCATGTTGAGATAATTTGCTGCTTTTACAGTTTATGATGCTGGAGAACAAAGTTTTAGTTTTCTATTTTATTCAGTGTTTATGTTTTTTCATTAGCTTTTTCAAACCACAATTAACTATTTATTTACAACTTCCACAGGGAAATTGAGTACTTGGTACTAATGTCAAATTTACCGGTAATTTTTTTTTTTAATGAATGATTAAACCAGCTAATTTCTTTCCTTTAGTTTTGTGTGTGTGTGTGTGTGTGTGTGTGTGTGTGTGATTATATAGTTATTTGATGTTGATTTTATTACAGTTTTGTTTATCTTTTGTTGTTCTTGTTACTATTGCAATATTGAATCAAAAACATTTTCACTCACTTTTGTTCCAACTTGTTAGATGTTATGTTTCTATTACCTTAAACAAATAATAATGTGCATCATACATAGTACAGTATATTTCTTGTTCAATGTGAGGAAGTTTTTATACTTAGAAACAGCTGCAGTACCTTAGCTTTAGACATTGAAAAAGAATCATCTTTTTACTGGGCTCTAACTAAAAGTTAGCTCTCTCTATTATAAATCACATTACAAAATTTTAATAAGTATTAGCAATGCATAAGTTCATGCCATATTTTTCACTGCACTACAAGAATGTATTACATCAGAAAGGAAAACTTGAATCAATCAACTATGTATTCACCCCCCCCCCACCCCCCATTGTTTATGATGGTGTCCCAATGTCTGGATAGGTCTGCAAAGCCATTCTTGGAAAAAGGTGCAGGTTTTGCTGCGAAGAAATCATCAAGAAAATTCTGGAGATCAAAATCATTGTTGAACACTCTGCCAAGGAGTGCATTTGACATAGTCTGAAGGGGCAACATCTGTGGAAGGATCTCCCATTTCATGTCCTGAATGACCATTTTGGTCATGTTTGCACAGTAAGGGCGTGCATTATCGTGTGCAGAAGGACACCATGGCGCTGATGTGACCGTTTCTGCTGAATTGCTCCCTCCACATGGCAGAGTTGCTCACAATAGAGTGCAGCATTGATGGTCCGATTCTTCGGCAGCATTTCCCAGTGAATAATGCCTTCCATGTTCCACCAGAAACAACATGATCTTTGCAGGATGAAGGTCATGTTTTGGACGTGGTGTGTGAGTCTTGTTTGGGTTTAACCACTTCCTCCGATGCCTGGAATTCTTGTACAGGCACCACTTTTCATCTCCAGTAACAATACGTGACAGAAAAGGTTTGTGTTGCTGAGAACATTCGCGATAACAGGCGAACAAGGAACCACATATGGCAACACGCTGATTCTTGTTGTCCTCAGTGAGAGTGTGAGGCACCCAAGACCTCAATTTCTGGACCTTTCCCATGCGTTCCAGGTGTTGCACCACTGTGGCCTGATCACAGTCCATCTCAGTGACCAATTCGTGTGTAGTTTGACGTGGATCCAAGCGGATGAGATGGTTCAAACGATCCTCATCAAAGTGAGATGAATGACCTGAGCATGGAGAGTCGTTGAGGTCAAAATTGCCATCTCGGAGTCACTCAAACCATTTGTGGGCTGTCTTCAGAGCAATAGCATCCTCCCCATACACAGCACAAATTTGTTGAGTATCCTCGGCGGCTGTGGATCCCTTGTTAAACTCGTAGAGGAGCAGATGTCGGAAATGTTCATTCCTCTCTACTTGACATTCCATACTTCCAGATCTGAAAACCAAAAAACCATTAGCCACAATCACACAATGCAATATGATTTAGATACACAATATTACTGGCTACATTTTCATATACAACTGGCATCTGCATCGTCACTACTGACCTGGGAAACACTCATGAAACAAAATGGCAGGAACTTATACATCAACCCAATACTTAGAAGCAGCTGTAGTATCTAAGCTTTAGACATTGAAAAAGAATCATCTTTTTACTGGGCTCTAACTAAATAATTAAAAGTTTGCTCTCTCTATTATAAATCACAATCACATTACAAAATTTTAATAACAGTTTTAGTGATGCATATACTTACAGTAAAAATTATGAAATTAGATAATGAGCAGAAATATACAAATATACAATTTCAGAAAACATACATACAATGTGAAGTTGAATTTTTCCTTCTATAAGGGCTGATGCATAATCACTGTTCAATCGAATGCTTTGTATGGTGCCTAAATATTCCCTATCTTGTAGAGGCACTGGACCTATTAAAAACAATATAAAATCATTATGTGAGGAGAAAAAGAAACAATATACAATTATTATGGAAGAAAGCAAGTGCAGTTACATCAAATATGAAAGACTTAGAATTGCTGAAATACCAGAAAATCAGTGCAAAGCAAAAACATGCTGGTCACATCCTCAAAAATTTACTTATCTTGAGAAAGTGATAAAATACTTTTATATTAAAACAATTTTAAATAATAAATAAACAAATAAATAAAGCATTTTTTTGTATCATGGCCAGGGGTAATTTGATGAGCTACTTGAGATGTGTTCATCTATGTGAGTTACTCATATGATTGGTACATTCCAAGACAAAAAGACCAATAAAAAAAAAAAATGTTGTGGTACAGGCTGCATAATGAAAAGGAAAAAAGAATAAACTAGTCAATTATTTTTCCCTTGCAGAAGTTGTTCACATACAGATGAATAGATAAAGAAGTTGTTCATAGACAGGTGAATAAAGACACGGTTAATATATATCAAATACGTGGAGATAATGTAAATGGACGATGTCATCGCTCTTTCCACGTTATTTTTTAAACTCATATGATTGGTACATTCCAAGACGCGTTGTTGCTATGCATTGTTTAAAAAATAACGTGGAAAGAGCGATGACATCGTCCATTTACATTATCTCCACGTATTTGATATATATTAACCATTTCTATCGCCCTTTGAATTTATCAGCTACAATTAAATAGCTGTTGCGTTAAATGCCACCAGATGACGCCATCTCAGTTGCTGAGACCATCAATACGTATTCGTGTAGTCAGATGCTGACTGATAAACCACGCATGGCGCTGAGAATTGTTGGCGCCGTAGTGTAAATTCGAACGCACTCGACTAGTTATCGAGAGTTCTGGGGTTCGATCCCAGCGGTGCCGGAATACAATTTTTCAGTCGCTATGCGTTGTTTAAAAATAACGTGGAAAGAGCGATGACATCATCCATTTACATTTGAATAAAGACACTTTTTTTATACTAATACGAATGGCATTATGAAAGGAATGGATTATGAAATGCTTTCTAACACAGAAAAAAAAAAATTCAGTAACCCCAATGACCTTTATTTTACTATTACTATTTTTGTTAGTGTAGTGACATTAGTTAGCACTAAAAACTAAGAGGAGGTACCCATCCCTAACTTAGAAGGAGTGGTACCAGGAAGGGGAGGAACCATCACTGAGGGAAAATGAAGTGACAAAAAACCCCAAGACCTGGATTCGGGTCTAGCTGTGCTGGCCAGTAAACTGCATCCTTAATTACTTGACTACAGCATGATCACATTCATCAAAAGCCATTTCAAACATACACTTAAAAAAAAAAAAAAGAAAGAAACTTTTTAACTACATGGAAATGGGGATTCTTATCAAATATATGCAACTCAGCATATTATCTGGCATGACTCATATTGTGATGCAAAATGAAACTGATCACAGGAAGTGAATTGTGTGTATCTCAGGAAATATATATATATATACACTTACAGTTATATCTAGCAAGTTAAACTGTGTATCAAGAAAAGATCAAAATATAAAAAATATTGATAAAGCTTATATCCTTTCAGTCCAGAAAGAATATTTCCTAACACCTTTTCCGGAAACAAACATTTTTTAGGAAGTAAAAAAAAATGTAAGAAAGAATGCAGTTGCTGTTGGAAGCATGCTACTACAGTATTTTTGGCAGAAAATCATTACAAAGGACAAAACTGCACAAAGTCTTCTTGACCAGAGGTAGCTTTGTGAAGTGGCTATGCTGATACCCTTTCAGCCATTCATTATCATATTGTACATATGTAGTATACACTGACTGGCCACTTTATTATGACCACCCCCTCAGTACTTCGTTGGGCCACCTTTTGCCTTTAATACTGTGTCGATTCTTCGTGGCATGGACTCCATGAGATGTTGATAGGTGGTTTGTGGAATCTGAGACCATGCTTGATGAATAGCACTTTCCAGAAGTGTGAGATTGCAGGGTTGTGGATCCAGCTGTCTGATGGCTCGTTCAACTTCATCCCACAAATCTTCAATGGGGTTGAGATCTGGAGATTGTAGGAACCACCTAAGGAAAGTAAACTCACCGACATGTTCCTGAAACCAATCCTGTACAATATGAGCACTATGGCAGGACGCATTATCTTGTTGAAGGTAGCCATCGCCATTGGGACAAACCATCCACATGACAGGATGCACTTGGTCTGTAACGATGTTTAGATATGATATGCCATTCAGACGTTGATTAACACGAATTAAAAGGTCCAAAGCATGCCAGGAATACATTCCCCATACCATAACGTTGCCTCCACCAGCTTGAAGGGTTGTAGCAATGCATTTGGGGTCCATGCTTTTGTGCTGTTTCCGCCAAATTCTCACTCGGCCATTGGCATGGTGCAACTGAAAGCGTGATTCATCGGACCACATAATTTGTTTCCAATTATCGACTGTCCAATCCTTGTGCTTCTGTGCGAACTGGAGACGTTTTCTCTTGTTAACTGCAGACAGCAAAGGTGTTCAAACAGGCCTTTGGCTGCCATATCCCATCCGATGCAGTGTACGGCGAACAGTGCATGCAGAGATCATTTGAGGGGATCCTTGATTAAGATGGTCTGTAATTTGCTGCACTGTTGCCCTTCTGTTGTATGTTACCAGTCTGGACCTTCTCCGTTCCGCCTGAGCAGTCACTAGTCGATGACGACCACACGTTGCACATAGAGACCCAGTTTTTTGGCTGACAGTCCAGTCTTTAAACACTTTAACAACAGCTGCTCTGGAACATTTCCCGAATGCAGCGGTTTCGGTCATACTCGCTCCATGGCTCCGAGCTCCTACAATCATCCCACGTTGAAAGTCTGTCAAATCGCATTTTTTATCCATCTCGTCACCCAAAAATCACTTCTACTACTGTCGCAAGCACTAAGCTTTCCCTTTTTATACTAGCTTCGCCCTCTGGCGGCAACAGCGTGCAGCCGTAGCTCATTTGCTTAAAACTGTCAGGTGGTCATAATAAAGTGGCCACTCAGTGTATACACTGAAGAGCTAAAACATTATGACCAATGCGTCTTTATGCAAATCTAAGTAACGCAGGTAAATGACAGCGCATGTGAAGGTCATGAAATGGTATAAATAACAACTTATACTGAGCTTTGTTAATCAGGGGCCACTGGTGGCCTAGTGGGCAACGTTCATGACTGTCGCGGAAAGGACCTCAGGTTCGAACGCTCGATCCACTAAATATCCGCCGTGTGTCGGATGGGCACGTTAAGCCGTCGGATCCAGGGTATTGCCCCCCCCCCCGGTAGTAAATAAGGGCGTCTTCCTCCCCCTTTCTACTTTGCTTCGGTGTGACTTCCCTATCGGGCACTCTAGCCCAAATCTTCTAGCTTCCTATTTCTAAGGGTTGTTTAAGAACTTGGTCAGACACTCCCTTCCTAAAATCCTCTACATAGGATCATTTGCTCTGTTAATCAGTGTTATTTTTGTTCTTCAGATGGGAAAAGCTGCAGACTTAAGTGAGTTTGACAAAAGCCAAACTATAATAGCCACATGACTAGGTCACAGCATTTTTGAGATATCAAGACTGGAGGGGTGCTCACGGTAAAGTGGTGGTTAGTACCTTCAAAATGTGGTCTGATGAGAAAAATACATGAACTGGCAGCAAGGTGCAGGCTGACCCTGGCAAACTGATACTAGAGGTGAATGACGGCTATCCCATGTGGCATGAGCCAACAGAAGGGATACTGCAGCACAATTCGCCATTAATTTGAATGCTGGTGACGGGAGTACAATTTGAATGCTGGCAACACACAGTACATCGAACCCTGCTGAAAGTGGGGTAATGTAGACACAAGTGCCCATGCTAACTTCACCTCACCATTGAAAGCACCTACAATAGGAACACACATATCAAAACAGGATCTTGAATGATCAGAAGAAAATCATCTGGTCTAATGAATCTAATTTCTCATTGCACCATGTGGACTGCCGGGTATGTGTGCATTGTTTACATGGGGAAGTGTTGGCACCAGAATGTACTGTGAGATGAAAACAAGCTGGTGGAGGAAGTGTAATGCTTGGGGCAATGTTCTGCTGGGAAACCCTGAGTCCAGTCATTCATGTGCCACACTTCCTCAAGAACTGTAGATACTAGGTGCAAAATTTTGCCTCATGTAGCAGTTCCCTGCTAATTTTAATAAGCAACATATTCAGACTGAAGCACAACCAGATTTTGCTGGATGCCAGAAGCATTTTAGGAGGATACATATGGTAAAAAAAAATCATGGGTCTATACAACAGAAACAGAGACCCCCTTCTCCACTCCCCCATTGAGAAAGACATTGATTAATTGAAGGAGAAGATATTTTTTTAAATCAATGCCTAAACAGGTTAGTCACAGTTTTGGGGCACGTTCAGAATATTGCTTTATTTTTCATAAAAAATTCGAGTTCCTGCTGACATAATTTGGTCTCAGATGAGCACAGACTGTTAAAATTGAGCCCAAACTCAGCACTCTTAGCCAACCAACTAGCTATCTAGTTAATGTAAATGAAGTACAGTGTAGTATTGGGTTGATGCATAAATTCATACCGTTTTATTTCACGAGTGTTTCCCAGGTCAGTAGTGATGGTACATATGGCCAGTTGTACATCAAATTATAGCAAGTAATATCATGTATCTAAATCACATTGTGTTGTATGATTGTGGCTAACGGTTTTTTGGTTTTCAGGTGCGGAAGTATGGAGTGTCAAGTAGAGAGGAATGAACATTTCCGACATCTCCTCCCCTACGAGTTGAACAAGGAATCCACAGCCGCCGAGGCTACTCGACAAATTTGTGTTGTGTATGGGGAGGATGCTATTACTCCAAGGACAGCCTGCAAATGGTTTGAACGGTTCCGAGGTGGCAATTTAAACCTCAACAACTCTCCATGCTCAGGTCGTCCATCTCACTTTGATGAGGATTCTTTGAACCATCTCATCCACTTGGATCCACGTCAAACTACACACAAATTGGTCACTGAGATGGACTGTCATCACACCACAGTGGTGCGACACCTGGAACACATGGGAAAGGTCCAGAAATTGAGGTCTTGGGTGCCTCACACTCTCACTAAGGACAACAAGAATCAGCATGCTGCCATATGTGGTTCCTTGCTCACCCCTAATCGCGAATGTTCTCAGGAACACAAACCTTTTCTGTCATGTACTGTTACTGGAGATGAAAAGTGGTGCCTGTACAAGAATTCCAGGCATTGGAGGAAATGGTTAAACCCAAACAAGACTCACACACCAAGTCCAAAACATGACCTTCATCCTGCAAAGATCATGTTGTTTCTGGTGGGACATGGAAGGCATTATTCACTGGGAAATGCTGCCTAAGAATCGGACCATCAATGCTGCACTCTAATGTGAGCAACTCTGCTATGTGGAGGGAGCAATTCAGCAGAAACGGTCACATTAGTGGCATGGTGTCCTTCTCCAACATGATAACGCAGGCCCTTACTGTGCAAACATGACCAAAACGTCCATTCAGGACATGGAATGGGAAATCCTTCCACATCCAGCCTATTCCCCAGATGTCGCCCCTTCAGACTATCACCTGTTTCGATCTCTGTTGAATACACTTCACAGCAGAACGTTCAACAATGATATTGATCTCCAGAATTTCCTTGCACGTTTTTTCAGGAATGGCATTGCAGACCTATCCAGATGTTGAGACACCTTCATGAACAATGGGGGAAGGGGGATACATAGTTGACTGATTCCGTTTTCCCTTCTGATGTAATACATTCCTGTAGTGTGGTGAAAAACGACATAAACTTATGCATCAACTCAATACACGCAGTGCCTTCTTCACAATTGAAAGGAATAAATGCAACATTAGTGCAGTTTCTCTGTTGTTTAGCAGTGATAGAAAACCTAGAACTGACCCTGTCCATTGGATAGCATAATTGCATCATTTTCACCTCTGCCCATTGTCTTCTTTCTCAGCTATGTCCAAAGAAACAAAGAAATGGTTGTATGCCTGGTTTTGGACTGCCACTGTGAGTTAATGGAAGCCTTGTTTCACAAATTATTTATCTGTAAGAATCATGAATACCATTTTCCAATACAATTATCATTGAATATAGAAACACGTTTCTGGAACACTTCAGACAGATATAAAATAGAATTTTGCATTTCAACTCATGTGCTAAAGCTTTAGCTGAATTGAAGCAAATGGTGCAAGATATGCATGATCAATATTGCAAATAGATGGGGATAAGAGGAAGGTAGCTTTTTGATAACACTATGAAAGGCTTTTTTTTTTTTTTCTTTGAGGTCACCTGTTCCAGCATTGAGCTGAGTGGATCAACTAAGTTACACAATTAGTTATGCTGCAGCCAATTACTTTAGAATGTAACACCTGTTGAGTAATCTTTTCTCTTTCACATGACGCACATGCCAAAAGCACCTAAGCACGTCTTCATTAAAACTGTGTTCTACTGAAGAAGCACCCAATGCATATCTAACAGGTCCATTATTAACACTATTTTGTTAATTCTATTCATATGGAACATCTGCTCTGATTGCCATGGAAATGCACAATTCTGTTAATTGTTAAACACATAACCTTTTATGTTAAATATTCTGTCAAATAGTGTAAAATTTTACAGACTGTAACAAAAGAAGTAATTTGATGCAAGTATACCTCTTTCACCAAGACCATAAAACCAAGCCCTGTTATTCATCCCAACAGCTAGATGGTAAGGCCCTACAGCAAGGAAGTTTGGCTCCACATCAATCTTCAATACCATAGGAGGTTCCTACACAGTATAACAGATATTTCATCAGAATTCCCACAAAAGAAAAGTCACATCTAAACAGAAATACAAACTAGCAGTTGAAGTTAGCATATGTTTTCTACAAAATATTTGATCACTTCTAAATAAGTTAATTCAACAGAAATTTTACAGGTACATGAGATTCACCCCAGTCATACTCCTATTCAATCCAGGGTGACAGAAAATTAAAAAAAAAAACCAAAAAACCCCCTTGGATGGGGTTATTCTAATGGTTATTTTCATCACCTATATTATACAAGGTATTGCCACTGCTTGCTTGGGCACATTGCTTCTTCAAATCAATGTTGGGACTGATGCAGGAGTGTCAGAGCACAAAACTTGGGTGAAAGGTTACAAATCAGAAAATTTGACAGTACGTTAAACATGCCATATTTCGGGGGGGGGGATATAGACTCCTTGTTGGAAATTTTAATTTGGAATGTTACTCTCTCAACATTTTTCAGGGGACCACAAAGTTCCAAGCTCCCTCCCTCAGGTTGTAGCACCCCTGAGCTGGAAACATGTGCTGTTATCTAATAGCTAGGAAGAGAGCTTTAGAGATCCATTTACATGAAAATTCTTTATAGATGAGAAATTTTCAATGATACGGCAGTTTTTCTGGTATTTTTACATCGACATTATGCATTTGAATTCCTTGAAACAAAATAATTTCATACAGGAATGCAAAAGCAATATCATGCCATTGCCATTAACAGTGCTTTGACAATGTGCAGTCAGATCACCACTCAGGGGTCAAGCTGCCTATCGCATTCTTCACAATTTGTGAAAAAAAAAGAAGTTTTGGCGATTACCTTTTCGTACTATTATAACACTTTGGCAAACAAAATTTAATTTGATGAATGGGTTAGCAAAAACTTTCAAAAAGCCAGAGCAACCATGGTCACCACAAATGTAAGACTTGTGCAACAAATCATTAATGCCCCTTCATAGTACAGGGTGATTCAAAAGTCCCTGAACTCTATTTTTAAAATGCATTTGCTGTAAAACCATAAAAGATATCCCAGTATTGCTGCTTGTGGCTGTTGTGGGTGACCTTGGGGAACGAGCTGCACTACGTGATAGCACCACATGACACTACGCTTACGCGGGCGCTGGCAACCAGTAACGTTCAGTCAGCCATAAGTCTCATGCAAGAACAGAGAGTCGGGTAGTTAGAAGTCTATTTTGCGGAAAAATCTTACCAATGTTGCATCCAGCTCTTTCAAAGGAAGTTTCCTGATGTTCCTATACCAGGGAAAACAACTGTGTATGACCTTGTGAACTGGTTTCGCGAGACTGGCAGTGTTCAGGATAAGTCTAAAAGCGGCCGTCCGTCCATGGTGACCACCACGTTATTGGAGAAAATTCACGTTTCTCTACAGCGCTCTTCCCGGAAGTCACTTCAGTGGCTTTCTCAAGAGTTAGAGTCATTGTATTCAGCCTGCCAGAGGGCTATTAAACGTCTAAAGCTACAGTTATACAGAATCCGAGTAGTGCAAGAGCTACGTCCTTTAGACTCGGAAAAGCGCATTGCCTACAGCCAATGGTTTAAGAGTTTCGTGCACAACAATGTGACTAACCAGCTTAACAACACTTCTTTCAGTGATGAGGCATGGTTTCATTTGAATGGATATGTCAATAGCCAAAACACTCACATATGGACTGCGGAGAATTCACATGCATTGCATGAGGTTGGACTTCACTGTCAGAAAGTTGGAGTGTGTTGCGCCATGTCTAGACGGTGAAATGTAGAGCCATTTTTTTTTCGACACAACTGTAAATTCCGCTGGGTATGCAGACATCATCCATCAATTTGTAGTGATGCTGGAAAAACATGAACGTTAATGTTGGACTTCTTCCAGCATCGCTACAAATTGATGGATGTTGTCTTAGTTTCAACAAGATGGAACAACGTGCCACACATCAAACGACAGAATAGAGATGCCCCGTGAGTTCTTCCACAATCAATTAATCTCGAAAAAACTTTGGTCGCCTAGCTCACCAGACTTTTATTTGAGGGGCTATCTGACAGACACAGTTTACCACAACTATCCTAAGACGGTAAAAGACCTGCGGAACAACATCATTACAGCCGTGAGGTACATACCAGCCAACACGCTAAAAAGAGTGTCTGCCAACATGTGTCGTCTGGTGAATTTGTGTCTTGAACAGAATGTTAGACAATTCCAGCATCTATTGTAAAAAGGTTTTCATTACCTGTAAGTATGAGTGTCAATATAACAGTATGTAAAAATAGTTATACATCACTATATTCGTGGTAGAAATATTTGAATTCAGAGTTTGGGGACTTTTGAATATGAATCACATTGTAGCAAAAGATATTACCTCAATGTGGAAAATGCAATTCACATGCAACAAATAAACAAATAAACAAACAAACAAACAAACACACACACACACACACACACACACACACACACACGATTACCATTAAGCTGTTCTCTGAGATTAAGAGGTTAGTTCCTCAAAGAAAGCCCATCTGCCAAGTAAACATTTAACTGATAGAAATAGAATTTGCTTACTGTTGGTGTATCAAATCTTTCCATTTACATGGCACACCACTCGAGCTTCATTAATGTCCATCACACGCCGCACACAAGATCTTTTGTACATCATACTTATAATCTTTTTCTCATGCAGACATTCCTGAATCTGGTCCTCCCATGATTTCCTTGGCCTTCCTCTACCTTTCTTTCCTGTCACTTGGGCTGAAACAATTTTCTTGGTCAGCACCTCATCACTCATTCTTTCAACAAGGTCAAACCACCTAAGAATATTAGTCTCCACCTCCCTAACAGCATTTTGCCTCACAATCACGTTACTTACAGGGGGGTTGTGGTAAGACACTCTCTGATCATGTGAGGAATGAAGATGTGTAACAAATAAATGAAGGTAATAAATTTTTAGCCTGGTATAGTCACATAACGATATTAAAGAAACAGAGGTACTTTCTACATGACCTAGGTCTTGATCACCTGCAAACAATCTGAGCAAGACTGGTTGCCAGATTTTTATTTCCAAGTTTGTCATTTCGGTTGTTGCCAAATGATAGGAAATTTCCAGATGATGAGGATAAAATAAGGACTGTTGATATTGAATTACCGTATATACTCGCGTATAAGTCGACCCCCACTTTCAGAGGAAAAAATCGTAAGAAATCGGAAACTCGCGTATAAGTCGATCCCGGAATGAGAAAAAAAAAATTTA
Source organism: Macrothele yani (assembly GCA_039090855.1). NCBI lineage: Eukaryota > Metazoa > Arthropoda > Arachnida > Araneae > Macrothelidae > Macrothele > Macrothele yani. The sequence continues at coordinate 9,209,351 of CM077011.1, read as the reverse complement.
AATGAATTTATTCAGAAACATTTGAAAACGAAAAAAAAATTACATATATAATACTAAATTTAATTTGCATACCCAAAAACTTCATCGGAAACCTTCAAAATCCGATTCCGAGTCAGACTCGCCAAACAGTTCAAAAAAGTCTTTCTCCGTCATCGGCGCGTCATCATAAACATCAGTGTTCCCATCTATGCCTGTGTCACCAGAATCACTGTCATCATTACTCATAAAAATCTCATCATCCTCTGTGCCATCAAGTTTGTTACTAATGCAACATTTCTTGAATGATTTCACAACCATTTCCGCAGGTATCGCATCCCAAGCATCCTTGACCCATCGCGCAATCAAAACGATATCTGGCTTCTTTAGATTTCCGCCCTTGGTTTCAGTTGGCAAATCGGAATTTATCCAATCTGCCCAATACCTCCGCACATTATCCTTGAAGGGCTTATTAAGGCAGACATCTAGTGGTTGAAGAACAGATGTCAACCCACCTGGGATGACAGCAAGAGTTGTTTTTGAATTTTCTGCGTTTTTTTTCACTTCTGCACAACGCTGTGCAACAAACATATCCCACACCAAAAGAGAAGGTTTCCTCAAAAGTGCACCTGGCCTTTTGTTCCACACATTCTTTAACCAGTCAATTGTTCCCGATTCGTTCATCTATTCTTTTTCATGGGCACGAACGAGCACACCAGACGGAAAGACAACGCTTTTCGGCAGAGTTTTGCGTTTGAAAATATTACCGGATGTAGCTTACTGCCGTCGGCCAAACAGGAAAGAACAACTGTGAAACTGGATTTTTCGTGGCCAGTCGTTTTGATCAAGATATTTTTTTCGCCCTTTTGGTTCACCGTCTTATTTCCAGGAAGGTCAAAACACATGGCGGTTTTATCCATGTTCCCTATTTGGGAAAGTTCAAAAGCAGTCTCTTTTCTCTTTTGAATTACGTACTTTTGAAATTCCATTATCTTTGCTTCGAGGTCACGAGGTAACTTTTGTGCCATTTTGGTGCACTGGCGTAGACACAACCCATAGCGGTTCATGAACCTTGTGCACCAGCCTGGTGAGGCACGAAAAGTGTTATTTGCGGCTGCAAACTTTTCATCCCTTGCGAGCTTCATTGCTCGCAAACGTATACCAGTTCGCGTTACAATGTAACCATTTTGTCTGCAGCCCACAATCCAATCATTCAAGACACTTTCCAGCTCTGGGAAAGATGTCGTTTCACGGCACAGCACCTTTTGCGATTTTGGGATTTTCACCAAGTCCGTTTTTTTACGCCAATCTCGAATTAGTTTTTCGTTAATGCCAAGTTGACGTGAAGCAGCACAGTTGTTAGTATTTTCTGCAAAAGAAACCACTTTCAACTTGAATCTTGCGTTATAGGACATCCGTTTCTTTACACAATCCGTGTCACCCATAATAGGAGAAGCGAGACACGTGCGATTAAGAACAAGAAAAACACGTGCGATTAAGACCAAGAAAAACACGTGCGATTAAGAACAAGCAGAACCTAACACTGGCTGTTGCATGGCTCCATCACCAAAGAATATAAACGCTTCGCGTGATATTCTTTGCCGTTACGTTGAAGATCAGTGCAATCAACTGGTAGTCGGAAGGGCGGAGCTTTCTATGCGCGGCTGTGACTGCGCTGTGGATACGCAAAGCCAGGAGAGAGGAGACTTCTCAAAGCACGGAGAAATTTGGAGGTTCGCGATTTCGTAATTCTACCACATCGGCATTTTTTCTTTCTTTCTTTCTTTTTTTTTCTTTTGGAGGGTTGCGATTTCGTAATTAATACCGCATCGGCATTTTTATTTCTTTTGGGATGGATTGCCTTTTGCCTCACGGGAAGAACTTTTGGACTTACGATTTTTTTAGACCCCGCGTATAAGTCGACCCCATTACTTTGAAGCTCTCATTTTGTCCCAAATTTCTTGACTTATACGCGAGTATATACGGTAGTTCTTCAAACGCACTTCGGTGTTGAACTTCATTACGTGATTATAAGATTTATTGTATATATCTGTCAACTATAAAGTTGTGATATTTTGTACTGTTTCTCATGATGTATGAATATCTAAGTGCTTGCAGGAAACTTATTCGTCTTTGTCTGACATTGAATATCACACTTGAATGCTGCTGAATATTAAAAAATTTAAGGTAAAATATTATATTGATAAAAGCTGTTACTCACATTTTCATTTTCCTGGAATACTTCGGGATATTGCCCATTTTACTTGTCAGAAGCATAAATTTGCTTTGAAGTCTTCTGTTAGCATTTCTAGCAGTCATTTCGTGAAGATATTCCACTTGGTAAGTTGATAAAGGTGGGTAACACACCTCTTAATGAATCGGGATTCTAATCAATAAAATAATTCAATATAAAATGAGATCTAAAATAATAAAATTGCGAACGGTCAAGCCTTCAAGTCGAAGGGAAATCGATCTGATAAAATATTCAGTCTTGATAACAGCTTAGACTTCGTTTCCCGCTGCACTAATATTCCCAAACTGGTTTCGACTATCATTTTCGTAGTCTTCATCTGTGGGCTAAACAACGTGTTTCTCATCATGCAAGTTGTTCAACAGCCAAGTATCTCACAATCTGCAACGTGGCCCAACAGTTCCACGTTGGCAGAACCTTTAGCGCATTAAAATCTTGGTTTTATTGTGCATTTTTACGTCATGTACGTGCTAGTTCTTGATTGGACACGTCCAAATTTGTTCCCAATTCCAAATTGTCTGGTGTCGCCATCTTCCGTATATCAGACCACTCAGTATTTGTCTTGATTTTAAATCGTTTATTTTGGCTGTATTTTTGTTCTTTTTTCTTTTCCTGCTCAATGAGGTATCTCCATGTGTATGGTATATTGACTGGATCATTGTAATTACAGTTCTTATCTCTTGTTTTTTCAATCATTACTGCCTCTGATGATAAAACTTGGGCTTTCGTTTTATGCGATGTTATTAATTTGGCTTTCGGCCAATCTGGGATTTTCTCATTATCAAAACAATGTTGAATTAATGATGTTTTATTTTCTTTTTTATTCCAGTTGGATATGTGTTCTCTCAGTCTTGTCTTAAATCTTCTTTTGGTACTTCCCATGTATATTTCATTCGTTTTATCTATTCTCCCTGTACTCGAAATATTTCTTGTTGGAATGCAGTATACACCTGCTTTTTCCAAAATCGATCTTTTTTCGTTGCCTGTTGTCAAAATGGTCTCGTTATCTATAGTCTCCGCTAGTAATAAGTTTTCTTTCTTGCATTCCTTTTTTAAAATATTCAGAAGTGGAGGAATGAATGGAAAATTTCCTCCAAATTTTCCTTCCGTTTTAGGTTTTACGTTGGTGTTATTTAGAGATATTTTAGTATTTTTAAGTATTTCTTCAATTAGCTTTTTCCTGTATCCAAATTTTTTTGCGGTTTTGGTTATCCAATTAATTTCTTTAATCTTGTTTGTTCTATAGAGTGAGTTAAAGCTCTTCTTACATAAAATTGCAGTGCTGATCGTTTGTATTTCCACGGGTGGCCGGAATTTATTGGAATAATTGCCGGTATAAATATTGGTTTTCGATAAACTGCATATCCAATCTTACTGTTGTTTCTCAATAAAGATCTATTTATTTCTCTTTCAATTGTAACCTGTGTTGAGGGATAGAAGCTATTGTACTTTTGTATGAACTTTTCTAGGTCTCTTTCAGGATGCTGCCAGAAGATGAGAAAATCATTGACGTATCTAATATATATTAACAGTTTATTTTCACTGAGTGGTTTGACTAAGTTATTTTCAGTGTCTTGTAATACAATTTCAGCCAGAAGACCGGAAATTGGAGACCCCCATTGGTGCACCTTGTTTTTGTCTATAGATTTTTTTATCGTACGTGAAGTAGTTATTGTCAGTAATGAATTTTACAGCTTGGATAATACTGATTCTTTCAGAATCAAGGACTTCATAATCTTTCAATTTTCAGTCTAGAAGTAAAGAAAAAGAAGGAAGCCTATTTGGGGATGTTGCAAGGTAGAGTCTCTGTGGATGAATATCGCTGTAAGAAGCGTGAAGCTGCTAAGCTGGTTCGCCACAGTAAGGCAAAAGATAGGAAGGAGAAAGTGGAAAGGCATGAACTGGCTTTTTGGAAAGATAGGAAGTCCTTCTGGAAGTACATGAGACTCAGGAAAAATAGGGGAAACAAAGTTGTAAGTTGTGTGAAGAATGAGATTGGGGAAATGATATGGGAGCCCAATGAGTTAAGTGACAGATAGGGTGAATACTTCTGTGAGTTATTAGATCAGGAAAGCAAAGATGATTCTGAGTCAGACGCAGATGATGTCACAATGAGGGATGAAAGCACAGGAGGGATCTCAGGAGAAGAAGTGTGTAAAGCTCTAAAATCTCTTCAGATTGGTAAGGCTCCGGGAGTTAATGGCATAACTGCAGAGATGTTGAAATATGGTGGTGACTCTATAATTGACTGGTTAACTGAAATTTGCCAGTTGTGCTGGGAGTTAGGAATGGTCCCTCGGGATTGGAAGGATGCTATTATTGTTCCCTTGTATAAGAGAAAAGGTGATCAGACTGAATGCAAGAACTATCGTGGTATTAACCTACTGAGTGTGCCAGAGAAAGTGTTTGGTAAGGTTGTTACTGAAAAAGTACGGGGTCTTACATCATCGAAAGTGTGGGATGTTCAGAGTGGTTTCATGCCTGGTAAAGGCTGCACTAACCAGATTTTTGCATTACGCATGATGATTGAAAAGTATCTGGCTGTTGGGAAGAAAGATTTTACTGCCTTCATAGATTTAGAGAAAGCTTACGACCGAGTGAATAGGACACTTTTGTGGAAGGTATTGAATGAATATGGTGCTACTGGGAATCTACTTAATAGTGTAAAAGCCATGTATGCTGGTAGTAGAGCTTGTGCACGAGTGAATGGTGTTTTATCAAAATGGTTTTCCATTGGTGCAGGAGTTAGACAAGGTTGTGCAATGTCACCATGGCTGTTTAATATATTTATGGACGCATGCATGCGCGATGCCAAAATAGTTAATAGTGGTTTATGTCTTGGTGATATCCGTGTGTGCAGATTGCTGTATGCTGATGACACTGTCCTGTTGGCAGAGAGCAAAAGTGAGTTGCAGAGTATGTTGACATGGATGCACGAAGTTTGCATGAAATTCAAACTGAGTATAAATAAGGAAAAACAAAGTTATGGTTTTTGAGCAAGGAACTGTTAGCACTGAATGTAATATAAGTCTAAATGGCACAGTAATTGACCAGGTGAATGAGTTTGTGCATTTAGAAAGCATGTTTGATAGAGAGAACAAATTGGACAATGAAATTAGTAGGCGAATGAATTTTTCATTTAAAGCCATAGATGCTTTGGGAGGTTTGCTCAGGAATGATGGGTTCTCAAGTGAGTCCCGCATGACTGTGTATGAAAGTGTAATTGTTCCTACTATGATGCATGGCACTGAAACCTGGGTACTACAGAAGAAACACAGGAGTTGTTTGTGTGCTGGAGAAATGCGTTACTTACGTGGGGTTTGTGGCAAGACACGATCTGATTGCGTGAGGAATGAAGATATATTGCAGTTGTGTGATGTGAAGCAAAATGTTGTTAGCAAGGTGGAGACCAATATGCTTTGGTGGTTTGGCCATGTTGAAAGAATGAGTGATGAAATGCTTACTAAAAAAATCTTTTCAGCCCAAGTGGCAGGAAGGAAAAGCAAAGGAAGGCCAAGGAAGACATGGGTGGATCAGATTCAGGAGTGTCTGCATGAGAAAAAGATTATGAGTATGAAGTATAAAATATCTTGTGTACGGCGTGTAATGGATATCAGTGAAGCACGAGTTGTATGTCAAGATCGCTGTAAATGGAGAAGTTTGATACGACAACAATAAATAAAAATATCTGGAAGTTTGCATTTCTTTTTGGAGCTAACCTCTGAATCTCAGAGAACAGCTTAGTGATATGTATGTATGTAATAACTTCAATTGAATTGTTGATATTACATTCATGTTGATTAAAATATTGTTTTAAATACTTAAACAACATTTTTTCAAGGTGAATAGTTGGAGCGATAGTTTTATTCACAATTGGGCATAAGGGTTCTTTTTTATGCATCTTGATTTTGCTAAAAATACATGGAATAGATGCTCCAACTGGTGGAATAGCTTTATTTCTTATGTTGTATGGTAAATTGCTATGTTTTTTTTTTATGTTAGCCATCTTTCTTATAATGTTATCTGTTGGATCTTTGTCAACATCTTCCACATTTAGTTCGGCAATAGCCTTCTTCATTTTCAGGATATATTCTTCATTATCTAAGATAATTATTTGTTTGGCTTTATCTGCAGTAACACATTTTCCTGCTGGGTTCTTTCTCAGTTTTAGTAGCTCAAGTCTTTCATATTTAACAGCTGGTTTCTGTATTTCTTTTGCCTTGTTATTAATTGCTCTTAGTAAGAGCAATAACATTATAATAGCCTCCACTCCAGCACAGGAATGTGGATATCCTGACAAACTGTGGCAAGACATCTGCAACATAAAAGGCTATATGCCTGAAGGCCAGTAGTTTGCATCTCTCAATCCAGAGTTCAATGTAGGGCACATTTTCAGTGGTCTTATCCACAGAAATTGGAGACTTCATCAACAGATGATAGTCATTTCAGACTATCCTCAGATTCTAGACATCAGTTGATCTGAACTGCGTACTAGCATGAAAATGTGCGGGAGAGGGACAGACACGGTGGTGACAGGGTCATGGTATGGGGCGGTATCATGATTAATGGATGCACTGAGGTACAGGTGCTGGAAAACGGGACTACGATGGGTGAACCATAACGCAACAAAGTTCTTCTACATCATGTTCGATTATTTCATGGTGCTGTAGGTGAAGACTTTTTGTTCATGGATGACAATACAACCCCTCATCATATGAGAGCAGAGCAGACACTTCTGGAGACCAAGAATATTCATTGCATTGACTAGATGGCACACTCCCCAGACCTCAACTCCATCGAACACATCTGGAACGTAATGGGGAGATGCAGTGGTACTCGAAACACTCCCTCCAGAAAAAAAGGAGGACTTCATCTGTGTTCTGAGGAAGGAGTGGGCCAATTTGCTTCAGGAACTCCTGAATTACTTGGTGCTTAACATGCCACAACATTGTGAGAGCTGCATTGCAGTTTGGGGTGGACATATTCCATACTGAAATGTCTCTCTGCCTGGTTATCAGTAAACACTGTACATCCGTTCTCTAACTAAAACATTTATGGGCAACTTACAATTTCATGGTCTTGCTCCCAATTAGACATTTCCAGCATGTGATTTGTGAGCAGAATGTCACTTGTTTCAAGAGGTAGCATGAGGCTCTTCACTTTTGTTGGCTGAAGATATTGACTTCAGTGAACAAAAGTGCTGGTATGCAGTTCTGAAGTCAATGACTTCAACAGACAAAAGTGAAGAGCCTCATGCTACCTCTTGAAACAAGCGACATTCTGATCACAAATCACATGCTGGAAATGTCTAATTGGGAGCAAGACCATGAAATGCTAAGTTGCCCATAAATGTTTTATTACATTATTGCACATTAATTTAAACCATACAATATCGGACATATGTCCAATATGTGAAGTAATTACTACTATGTTCTCTAACTGTTGGGTTGGAAAGAAAGTAATGCCTGCAAATGCGGGCAACAGAAAAGCACTAATTACCATACATACAAGTACAAATCAGTCCAAAATGTAGTGACCATTGTTTGCCATGACTTGCTCGCATCATCTGGGCAGTAGTTGGATACCGTCTCTGTAGAATTGTAGCAGCTTGATTTGACACCGTCATGGCTCGTGAATCGCTGTCTGTCTAGGAAATGCTGCAATGACCGGAAAAGGTGGTGGTCATTTGGGGCAATATCCAGGAAATAGGCTGGGTGTGGGCAGCAGCATTTGGGGCAATGACCGGAAAAGGTAGTAGTCATTTGGGGCAATATCCAGGAAATAGGCTGGGTGCAGGCAGCAGCATTTGGGGCAATGACCAGAAAAGGTGGTAGTCATTTGGGGCAATATCCAGGAAATAGGCTGGGTGCAGGCAGCAGCATTTGGGGCAATGACCAGAAAAGGTGGTAGTCATTTGGTGCAATATCCAGGAAATAGGCTGGGTGTGGGCAGCAGCATTTGGGGCAATGACCGGAAAAGGTGGTAGTCATTTGGGGCAATATCCAGGAAATAGGCTGGGTGTGGGCAGCAGCATTTCGGGCAATGACCGGAAAAGGCGGTAGTCATTTGGGGCAATATCCAGGAAATAGGCTGGGTGTGGGCAGCAGCATTTGGGGCAATGACCGGAAAACGTGGTAGTCATTTGGGGCAATATCCAGAAAATAGGCTGGGTGTGGGCAGCAGCATTAGGGACAATGACCGGAAAAGGTGTTAGTCATTTCGGGCAATATCCAGGAAATAGGCTGGGTGTGGGCAGCAGCATTTGGGGCAATGACCGGAAAAGGTGGTAGTCATTTGGGGCAATATCTAGGAAATAGGCTGGGTGTGGGCAGCAGCATTTGGGGCAATGACCGGAAAAGGTGGTAGTCATTTGGGGCAATATCTAGGAAATAGGCTGGGTGTGGGCAACAGCATTTGGGGCAATGACCGGAAAAGGTGTTAGTCATTTAAGGCAATATCCAGGAAATAGGCTGGGTGTGGGCAGCAGCATTTGGGGCAATGACCGGAAAAGGTGGTAGTCATTTGGGGCAATATCCGGGAAATAGGCTGGGTGTGGGCAGCAGGATTTGGGGCAATGACCGGAAAAGGAGTTAGTCATTTAAGGCAATATCCAGGAAATAGGCTGGGTGTGGGCAGCAGCATTTGGGGCAATGACCGGAAAAGGTGTTAGTCATTTAGGGCAATATCCAGGAAATAGGCTGGGTGTGGGCAGCAGCATTTGGGGCAATGACTGGAAAAGGTGTTAGTCATTTAGGGCAATATCCAGGAAATAGGCTGGGTGTGGGCAGCAGCATTTGGGGCAATAACCGGAAAAGGTGGTAGTCATTTGGGGCAATATCCAGGAAATAGGCTGGGTGTGGGCAGCAGCATTTGGGGCAATGACCGGAAAAGGTGGTAGTCATTTGGGGCAATATCCAGGAAATAGGCTGGGTGTGGGCAGCAGCATTTGGGGCAATGACCGGAAAAGGTGGTAGTCATTTAGGGCAATATCCAGGAAATAGACTGGGTGTGGGCAGCAGCATTTGGGGCAATGACCGGAAAAGGTGGTAGTCATTTGGGGCACTATCCAGGAAATAGGCTGGGTGTGGGCAGCAGCATTTGGGGCAATGACCGGAAAAGGTGGTAGTCATTTGGGGCACTATCCAGGAAATAGGCTGGGTGTGGGCAGCAGCATTTGGGGCAATGACCGGAAAAGGTGGTAGTCATTTGGGGCAATATCCAGGAAATAGGCTGGGTGTGGGCAGCAGCATTTGGGGCAATGACCGGAAAAGGTGATAGTCATTTGGGGAAATATCCAGGAAATAGGCTGGGTGTGGGCAGCAGCTCCCAGCCCAGGTCCTTGTTCTTGGGAGAGGTCACCCATGCTGTATGAGGTCTCACTCCATCCTGCTGTAGAAGAACACTCTTATAGTTCAGCAGTGCCAGTTGTTTCGACATGAGCAAGGTGTGCAGATCATCGGGATGACAACAGCACACGTTGGCAGTGATAGTGGTGTTGTCCGGCAGCAGCGCAAAAAACATGACACCCAGTATATCCCACCAAACAGACAGCAGGACCTTATGTGGGTGTAAGCCAGTTTTGGGAGTCGGCATGGGTTTCTGTTTTGGGTCCAATCAGTGTTTCCGGGTGCTGACATTGTCACACAGGACACATTTCTTATGACCTGTCACAATGTGGTCGAAGAACGGCTCAACTAAGTCACATGCAAGCAGGGAAACATATGCAATCATACGATTTGCTTTCTGCTCAACGATGTTTTGCCAGCGTCATAGTCGCAGTATCTATTTGTTCCGACATTCTTGCGTCGACTTGTAACGCCATCTGTTGTAGTCCTTATTTCCTAATTGTTCCTATAGATTATTTATGTTTCTTTCATCTTTCTCTTTTTATTTTTAAACGTCTTCGTTTTTTTTTTTTTTCAAGTAGATGTTTCTATGCATATGGTATTTCTGTTGGTGTATTATTGTTAAATTTTGTTTAAAATTTTTCAATAGCATGGAAACATCTACTTCAAAAAGAAAACACGAAGACGTTTAAAAATAAAAAGAGAAAGACGAAAGAAACATAAATAATCTATAGGAACAATTAGGAAATAAGGACTACAATAGATGGTGTTACAAGTTGACGCAGGAATGACAGAACAAATAGATACTGCCACTATGACGCATATGACGCGGGCCATGGCGGATAGTGAATCTGCGTGATCCTTTTGAGCTGTGAAGATCACATATTTTGAATGCCAAAGTACTCCATTGAAGAAGACATAGCCTAATGTTGAAACATGTTTGGATTGTGGTGGTGATATTGGAGGAGGATTTCGTATTTATGGTTTCTTCTAGGATTCAGATTTTAATTTGGTTTTATCTTTCATTGATTTTAAGTACCTTTCATTGTAAATTTCATTGCTTTTAACAAGACTTTGAATATTGTTAACTTATATTGCATTTCCGGCAGTCAATACGTTTCAAACCTAAATGCTTTTATTGTACATAATTTTGTTTACTACAAGATTTTTTAAAATAAGACTTAAATAGTGAAGGCAGAACAACGATTCGAACACAATTCATATCCTGCTCAAGAAATAATGAGCTTCCAAAGCCGTATGGGGTAAGTCCAAGTTTCTTATCAAATACAACAATAGCGCAACCCTAAACGCGTCCTCGTCCAACTACCACTACGTATGTAATAAAAACGCGTGTAACAGTAATTTCCTGCTACACATTGAATGTAGTAAATACAATAAGTAACATACCACGTATATTTTTCATTCAATAGCGAATGTAGTTTTTATGGACTTTGCAATAAATACTTACATGTGTATTGGCATTTAAAATAGTGACTTCAAGCAATGAAGTGAGATATGCTAATCTTGTATTGTGCGTGTCTCCTAAAACAGGGAGCTTTGTCAAATAGATGTGAAGGTTGCCTTCAGTGCCAGAGACAGCTAATAATTGTCCATCATCAGTCCACTCCATCCAGTCAAGGCTTCTTTCATCATCCACAGAAATAATGGACTGGACATCTTGCATGTCACTCAAGTCATAAATTTTTATCCTATTCAAAACACAAACATTGAAAAGTTCAGTAATTAAATACGTAAACCAGAAGATTTAGAAGAACAATGTATGTTCTTTGAAAACGCTATCAATTAAAATATACAAACCATTTATGAAAGTGATGTTGAAAGAAAAGAAACACTTTGCTTCACAAATGTGTCTGAGCAAGCCATGTAAATTAAAAAACAATGTCTACTTCTCATTTGAACAATTCTTATATTTACTTTTTGAAATAGAATTTAATAAAGTAATAATTCCTGATATTATTTGTGATATCTTGTTAATACAAGCATACTGAAATAAGAATACAGTGCATATTTCTGTATGTATGAAATAACTAGATAGGAAGAAATGAATTGGGGCAGTATTCTTGTCTGTAGAAATACACTGAAATAAAAAGGCAGAAACAAAAGAACAATGTTCTTAGAGAGAGAAGATATTATTATCATTGTCAACATTATTAGTATTGTTGCTGTTAACTTTCTTGGTCAAGGGTGATGAGCAAAGGCATACATATGAATCACAAATCTGGAAATTTGGGAATTTCTGAGTGATGTGGCAAGTTTGCAAAATGACTGCCTTTTGGATTAGGTGAAGCAGTCTCTGGAGCAATCCTAATTCTTTGAGATTTTTTTAAGTTATTAGGTACCATTGCAGGTGCCAAAATGACAATGGGTGTGATCTATGTTCTATGTCATGCTCCATTTCCAGAGATTTCAAATTTTCATTTTCTAGGTTCTTTTGATATTTTCTACAAACTTGTGGTGTTGAGATAAAATAAAAATATAAACATTTACCACACTCAAAGGTTTATTATACATTGACTATAGTTTTGCAGAACTTCTGGCTCGCCTTCATCAGGACGAAGCCGAGCCAGAAGCTTTGCGAAACTATAGTTGATGTATAATAAACCTTTGATTGTGGTAAACGTTGATATTTTTATTTTATTTAGTTGTGTCTTCTTTGGTTTCCTGTCTACAATTATAATGTTCGGTCAAGTGTAGTAAAGGTCTTACCTGTAATAATAGGTTTGTCCCAGTACATGATATAATGTTGATTTTCAAGAATAGTTCCTAGGTAATAGCATTATAAATTGGTTAGCTAGAACTTGTCAACTATGTTGAGTATTGTTCCTCAGGATTGAAAGGATGCCATCCATCATTGCTCCTCCAGATAAAGGGAAAGGTGGTCAATTTGAATGTAAGAACTACCATGGTATCAGCCTGCTGAGTGTGCCATGGAACATGTTCAGAAATATCATCATTGATATGGTATGGGGCTTGCTGTCAGAGGTGTGAGATGTATACAACAATTTTATGTATGGTAAGAGTTATATTAATAATTTTTTTACATTGCACATGGTGATTGAAAAGTATTTCTCTGGTGGTAAGAAAGCTTTTGTCGCATTTGATGATTTGTAGGAGGTACATTACCACTTAAACAGGGTACTTCTGTGAAAGGTCTTGAAGAATTATGATACAACTGGGAATTTATTTGAGTGTGTGAAAGCTATTTATGCTGACAATAGAGGAAGTTTACCAGGGCAGGGGATACACAAGGTTGTGCAATATTTTCATGGCTGTTCAAAGGGTCTGGGTCAAAATGCTGGCATCTAAAACACCAACAGGTCATGATACTGACAGGACAAAACATCAACAAGCCAGTTGCATTTAACCTTTTATCACTGCCAAGTTTTAAATTGCGATTCTCTTACCTTATTTTTTGGACAATATTCGGTGCTGCAGTCTGGAATCTTAGGTTCTACACGTGCCTCACACACAGCAATCACTAAACAATATATGTGTCCGCTCCTGGTATTTTTTTAGCAATTTTTAATCCCCTGTCCTCATATTCGTTTGCATAACAAGCCAAGTTAATGAAATTCCACTTCTACTCAGGTGCAAAACACTAATTCCAATGTCCAAGGCTTGGGCATTTTTATCAGCATTTAAACTGCTCAAATTCATGAGTTTTACACAATAGGCCAAGTTATTAATGTTCCACTTTTACTCAGGCACAAAATATCATAATCATAAGCAATTTTTCCTGTCACTGTTTTGAGTGCTGGTATTTTGTCTGGCACCCCTGTTCAATATATTTATGGATGCATGTATGTGGGATGTCAACATAGACAATACATTGGGAATTTCTGTGAATGTTGCTGTTTTTATGCTAAGGGTATGGCAAAGGTGAGTTGCAGAAAGTGTTGTTCAGAACAAATGACAGTAAATAACAGAAAAACCAAAGTCATGGTTTCTGAATATGGGACTGTTAAATGCAAGATCAGTACAGAGTTAGACCAGGGTAATGAAACTGTGTATTTGGCAAGCTAGGTTGACACAGAAAACAGACTAAATGGCAAATTTAGTAGGTGACTGAATTTGGCTCTGAAACTTTCAGCTGTTTTAGATGGATTTCACAGGAATGATGGTTTGTGAAAAAAGTATGGAATGGCTGTGCATGTAAATACTATAGTTCATACTCAAATTTATGGCAGTGAAACCTGGGTACTACCAAAGAGTTGTTTATGAGTGCAAGAGATGTGCTACATGGGCAGGGGCTTTGTGGCAAGACTTATTCTGATCATGTGCAGAATGAAGACATGTTGCAGCTATGTAATGTGCAGCAAAATGTTGTTTGGCCAGTGAGCATGTGTCATGCAGCCACATAGGTGACTGAATCATATATGATTTATATGATCATATATGATTTATCCAGCCAAGTGTCAAGTGAGCACATAGCTTAATATTTTAAAATGGTTTGGCCATGTGGGAAGAATAAGTGAGGAGGTTCTAACTCAAAAATTATTCAGCCTAAATGACAGGAAGGAAAGTCAAAAGGTCAAGAAAAAAATAATTATGGAGATTCATATTCACAAATGCCTGAAAAAGGAAAAGATAAGTAATATAAAATACAAAAGATCAGATGTGTGATACATTTGATGGATGTGTTCATAAAGTCAAGGTGTGCACCAAAACTGCTGTATGGACATGCTTGACACAACAAAAGTAACAAAAATTTAACATCACTGGAAATTTCGATTTGGCAGATGAACTTTCTGTGGGGGGCAAACCTCTGAATCTCAGGGAATAGTTCTATGCTATGAATGTATGCATGAATAAATTTGGTTTCTATGACAAATGCACCAAACCAACATTTTATTAAGAAGGCAGTTAAAGCAGTGCTCTAAGCAACTCAGGTTTTTTATTATGCAGTAGAATGGACAGTGTTTCCAGTCCTGAGTGCCAATACCAAATTTTTAGATAAACACTACTGATGATTGGATAGGCAATCATTTTTTAAAAAATCCAGGCTGTAATGCTTAATTTGCTGATGATGAAGGATCACTGAACACTGCGAACACTTTCATCGGCAATAACTTTCTCTCTTTTCAACAGTGAGATCATCTCCACAGAGACCAGTATACATACCTCACAACTTTCAGAAACCAAAATCCGTAAAAATTTTTTATCGATATGTTCGATGAAAATTTTAATCGATATATTCAATGAAATTACTTGTCACGCATATTGATTAAATGTACTGAACATATCGATTAAAAAAGATATGTTACCTTTGAAACAAGTATAAACTTTTATTGATATGGCTACAGATGATTGAATTTATCGGCAGGTTTATTTCGATTAAAATAGAATCTATACATAATTTCTCATTACTATGCTATCATTATGATCTATAAAGAGATAAAAAATTATTTTTATGGAAATTTGCATCTCAAGGGAAGGATGTTCCACCCTTTGACCCCCAAATCTAATAGGATCGTATTCCATGCCGTCACGGAAGAAACTAAAATGTTTTCAAAAACGAACCATTTTCATGCTAGGATTATCTTATGGAGAGACGGACGATGAGACGGTCAAATGAAATAAATAAGTGGCTGAGGGACACTAATTGGTAAATTATGCTCAACTAAAAACGAAGTGAATAAACACTTTGCACGAATCGCATCCAGTTCATTATAACTTTTAACAAAGGAAGTTAATTTCGTATTTTTTTCCCCACACAGTCAACATTAGATTTATACTTGGTGCTATATGATTAGTAATATCATTCCTTTCACCACACGAAATGCTGAAATTACATTGACACGTACAGCAAAACGCATATTTTTCATTTTTTGAAGATTTTGTAATACACAGGAAACTCCGCATAATATGCATCACAGAAAGTTTTATAGTACTCCCCCCCCCTTTTATATTGCTGCTCATAGAGAATCATTAATACTAAATTTATTGACACTTGAAAAAAATGCAGTGACAGTTTAAAGAGATGCAATTTGCAGAGGAAAAAATAGTACCATAACATATTAATTTGGTTGAATCAAGCCAAGATATTTTTATGCACGTTATCGAGAGACGAACAAAGCACGGTTGGAAAGTGACAAACTTACTAATGGATGAGCAAAATAAATCACTGCTGCAGAAGCACTGGCTCGAACGAACATTGCACTTATTTTTTTTTTCTTTTAACTTCCTCTTATAGTAGCATTCTTTTGTTAGGTCAAATTTATTACCAGAGAAGAAGTTATGAAACCATGACCCAATGCATTTTCAATTTCACAAAACGGACAGCTTTTGCTTAATTTCGTCATGTTGGGTATAGATTTGGGCTTAAATATTACACAGATTTATAATCCGTTTGAATTTTTTTTTTACGATAACTACGTTTTGAGATCGCATTTTGAACTGGGAGTAGCAAAAGCACCTGCTCTTAAGTGCTTGCTCCAATGCAAGTCACACCCCACTTTGGCCTCCTCAGAAGTTGAGACCTGGGGTACAAAGTATACATTATCTGAAAAGGAGAAGGGGGGCAGCAAGAGAGAGAACCAAGCCCCAAGGTTAAACAAGCCCAGCTGGTTGTTATCTTATAAGTTTACGCGGGGCGCAAGTTTTAGTGTTTGAAACAACCAAAACCTAACACGTGGGAAAACTGCTTCAAATGTTCCCACATAAACACATTATGAATAAGCTTATTATAATAACTGAAAAATTGTTCGTAGCTTACATCGGCGCTTTACTTTGAATGGATTAAGTTAAATAAAAAAGTTTGAATAGCGGGTGCAAAATCATCAGAAAAATAAATCTCGGGAAATCACCAAATCCGTAAAATTAACATTTTGCCCGTAAAACAAGTCACGTTTCCGTAAATTTTACAGGAAAATCATAAAACCTGGAAGGTATGGGTATATATTCTGACAGAATGAAATCCAAAATCTCGAAATGATTTGCATTTACTATTCAACCTCTTTTTGATTTCTAATAAAGGTATGCATTTTATACAAACCCTTATATATAATTTATGACTACAAAACTTGTGGTGTTGAGATAAAATAAAAATGCCAACGTTTACCACAATCAAAGGTTTATTAAACCGGGTGATCCAAAAGTCTTGCACATTTTGAAAACGTAATGACTCACGGAGTTTTGAGAGTAGGGCAACATGGTTTGTGTAGAAATTATCAGAATGACATCGGGTTTTTTATGAAATCACATAAATTTTTACTCATTTTACTTACATTTTTCATCGCCAGATGGCGCCATAGGCGAACAGGTCTGGGATAGTGGGTATAAAAGCAGCAGCTGGGAAGCAACCACAAGTCACAGCGGTCCGTGCCAGTATGCTGTCATTAACGGACAAAGCGCTCTTGGTGAAATTGTTCTATTGCAACGCTGAATGTGCGAGTGCTGCGTTGCAAGCCTACCGGTCACTGAAAGGTGATTGCAGTGGGAAAGGACCGATGGAAAGCGCTGAGCTGCTGCGAATGGTGAAAAAATTCAAGGAAACAGGATCTTTGGCAGCACGCCCACGAAGCGGTAGACCACGAACCCATGCTGCTGCAGCAGAGACGATTATGCAGGAAACGGATGTGACTACAATGTCACCTGCACTCCAGTGCTTGCCATGTTTCTCGGCAAACAGGCATTCCATACGAAACCGTATGGCGAACACTACAACTAATTCTGCACAGATTCCAGTACAAACTGCAACGGCATCACGAACTGCAAGCTGGCGATTACGTGCAGCATCAGGAGTTTGCAGCATGGTTTTTTTGAAAAATGGATGTTGACGAGAACTGGCTGATGAACGTTTTATGGACTGATGAGGCACACTTTTCCCTAAACGGAGCGGTAAACAAGCACAACTGCAGCATCTGGGCCACGGAACATCCCCGAGCAGTCGTTGAAGTGCCACTTCATCAGCCGAAAGTGACAGTGTAGTGGAGATTCACGGCTTCCTTCATTATCATTCTTTTTTATTTGAAGAAGTCCGCGGCACCTTCTTCGAAACCGTTTCAGTGACAGGTGCACGTTATGCGAACATGTTACGAACGTACATTACCTCTAGCTTGCAAGAGAGGGATGCAGTGAATCTGTGCACATTTATGCAGGATGGAGCACCACCCCCGCATCGCACATTCCGTTAAGCAACTGCTGCAAAAGACGTTTGGCGTAAATCGTGTGTTGAGCCGACACTTTCTGAAGGCCTGGCCTCCTCAGTCACCAGACCTGACACCCTGCGATTTCTGGCTATTGGGTTACCTAAAATCACAAGTGTACAGATGTCGCCCCACTTCATTGGCCATGCTGAAAGATGCCATTCGACACCATGTGGCAGCTATACCACCAGACATGCTCTTCAATGCCGTCCATGATGTATTCTCTTGTCTGCAGGCAGTGCGGGAACAGGACGGCCATCACATTGAACACCTGGTACAATGAGGTGTCTAACCGGGTACAATCAGGTGTCTATTTTTCTCGACACTTCAAACCTGTGGTTGCTGTGCCATCTGGCGATGAAAAATGTAAGTAAAATGAGTAAAAATTTATGTGATTTCATAAAAAACCCAACGTCATTCTGATAATTTCTACCCAAACCGCATTTCCCTTCTCTCAAAACTCCGTGAGTTATTACGTTTTAAAAATGTGCAAGACTTTTGATCACCCAGTACATCGACTATGGATTCGCAGAGTGTTTGGCTTGGCATCATCAGGATATGCCAAGCCAAACATTATGATGATGTTTGGATTGGCATCCAGAATTTTGTCCTGATGATGTTTGGATTGGCACTGACTTGGCATCATCAGGACGAAATTCGTCCTGATGATGCCAAGCCAAACACTCTGCGAAACTATAGTTGATGATTATAATAAAACTTTAATTGTGGTAAACGCTGGTATTTTTATTTTATACAAACCCTTGCTCAAAAAATCCAGCAAAATGTTTTACATCTTTACATTTTTGCCATACATGCTTAATTGGTCAACAAAAGATTGAGCAAAACAAAATATGATGAAAGAAAATAAGAAATGAGTTATTGTTACCTGTGCTTTTTGAAATACTGTTATCAGTACATGTGAAAGCGCGCGCACACACACACACACACACAACAGAAAAAAGACACAGAGGAGGTCATGGGAGATGGGTGGATAAAATTTGAAAGCATGCATGAGTGACATGGAGGAGACTGGCTCAAGACAGACTTTTGTGGAAGAAACTTGGGGAGACCTTCATCCAGCAGTGGATTGATAACGGATGACAATGATGATGATGATATATACCACACACTCTATCAAAAAGAAATTAATAAATTAACCTGATTTTTTTTTTTTTTACTTTTATGCAAGAACTAACTTGATCATGTAGCTGATAGGGCATTTTATCAATTTGTTTTTGTTTCTCGAGCATGTTAGTTCTGCACCCAGTCACTTTACTTTTCAGTGTTGTCTTTGTTCCTCAAGTATGTTAGTTCTGTACCCAGTCACTCTACTTTTCAGTTTCTCTGAACAGCAAATTATGTATATATGTTCCATTAAGAAGAATGCTCATATGAAGAAAGCCCTAGAATTTTTTTTTTACTCTAAAGCAGAATTTCTTCCTTTGTGAACGAAATTCTCTTTTTCTTCCCAAAAAGAACACCACATACAAAGAGCTTCCATAGCACGGTGAATAAATTTTAGCTCTCAATGATACAGAAACATTTTTGAAAAACATTTGGAAGTATAGGAGAAATTCTCAAAAATAAAATAAGAAAATATCAAAAAGTTCTTTCAAAAAATCAGGAAAAAAAAACCCTCCTCTATCACCCAATTTCAAAGATATTTTTGAAGACATCAATAAATCACTGTACATTAACTATCAGAGGATAAAAAAACTGTCTTGTAAATAGTTATGCATTTGCTTGGAGTTTACTTATGAGATAAAACAGAGATGAAGACAATCCATTGGAGATTTGAAAGAAATACTTTTGATGCTAATGAGCTTCTCTGAAGACTATCTTTTGTTTGTTAGTCAATGAAAGCTTCACTTTATTAACTTTCAGTGGTGGCCTCCACTGCAAGAAAGTTTTGCAAGAAAGTTTTGCAAGCCTGACTCCATTCCCTTCTTCCTCTTTTTTTCCACAACCAAATACTATTAGGAATATAATAGAACTTCTTACAGAAGCAAAGCTTTTAAAAAACTTAACATGGGGTTTCCAGTCTTTTTCTCCCACAAAAAATACGAATTTTTAAGGTCTTTTAAGCATTTCCCCAAAAATTTTTAAGGACTTAATTACTTTTGTATTTCTCAACAATTGCCCACAAAATAATGACAATGCACAAATATACTTTTACACACAACTTAGTTATGCAAATTGAAGTATGCTGATGGACTTTGAAATATTTTCACACATAATTTAATTTTGTGGATGTGATAAATTAGAATTTACACAATTTAAAAGACAGCTCTGCTTATAAAACCAGTTTTCCTATCTGACAGAAGAATCACATATGCAATGAAGTACATATATGTAAATTCCAAAATTGTAGTTAAAATTATGAGTTCAAAATTTGAATTTTGTACATAATCATCTTATGGTTTGAATTGCAAAATTTACAAAACCGAAGTCAAAATTACACATTCAAAATTTGAAGTTTGTTCTTACTTTTTTTCACAGTATAACTGAATAACTACTATACGCATATACAAAAAGGGGAAATGTAAAAGTGAAATATTAGTACCAAGGAATGGTGATGAGGCATGCTGGGTGTAATCTGATGGATGTGTTTAATTTAGCCCAGGGTCCTTCACTTTTTTCAGTCAATTACTTATCTCACACTGCTCTGTGCTCTCCCACTGGCTTTTTAGCTGAGCTGACATCACATGACATCATCATCAACATAGCCAACCAGTAGCAAGAAGTTGTAGGCACTACATAGTAACTTCTGGATTTTGCACAGACAATGAGGAAAAATAAGTTCCTTTTTTAAATACCTTTAGCCATTTTCTGCCAAAAGTAAGGACTTCTAAGAATATTGAAAAAACATTAAGCACTTTTTAAGGACTTTTAAAGATTTATACAGACCATAGGAATCCTGCTTTTAACTTAATTTTGAGACTTGGTATCATGTAACCATTTCGTATTTTTGAAAATCCATTTGATCTAGTGAACGATGTCTCCTTTTTTTCCATATCTCCGAAATGTATGGAAACAATTAACCAAACTGTTACCTGATAACATAACCTATTGGGTGTGTGCATAAGTTCTACCCATTTTTGTAGGCTACAAAGAAAGGAGGAGAATACAACAAATAACATACCTAGGATTTCACATAATTGTCCTCATTCTGTATGACCTCTTGCCATCTGTCTATGAGTAGGTGAATCCCACGCCGGAAAAACTCTTGTGTTTTACAGTAAAAAAAAGTCATGTAATGCCGCTTTCACATCATCAAAGGTTTGGAGAGTGAAGGCGTTCTATAATGATCGGAAAAGATGGTAGTCCATAAGTGCCAGGTCAGGGGAATACGCCGGGTGAGGAAACACTTCCCAACCAAAGTCCAGTAATTTTTTCCGAGTGATTAACCCTTTAACGACCATAACGCCCAAAACGCCCGTACATAAAAAATGTCCATAGCCACCCGAAATACGTATCTAGAGTGAGACAGATTTCCTACCCTTACTTGTTCTTCAAATTTTCTCGACCTATGAGGGATCGGCAGGAGTCACCCTCAGTCACTATTATTATTAAACAAAGAAGTGAACAAATAGACAATTTCGGGTGTTATGATATTTGGAGTGATAAAAGATTTTTGGGTCATGGTCATTAAAGGGTTAAAGCAGCATGAGGTCTGGCGTTATCATGATGAAGGATCACGCCTTTGCAATTGACGAGTGCTGGCCGCTTCAATGTCAGTTGTTCCCACAATCTGTCCAACTGTTGGCAGTAGAGGTGTGCATTTATCATTCTGTTAGGTCTCAACACCTCCCAATGGAATATTCCCTGGACATCCCACCAAACACTCAACAAAACCTTTTTGGGATGCAGTCCTCTTTTGAGGTCGATGGAGCAGGCTTCGTACCTTGGCACACAGTCCGCCGATGCTTTACATTATGATACAGTACCCATTTCTCATCACCCATTACAATTTGTCCCAAAAACGGTTCAATTCTGTGATGAGAAAGCAAAGAAACACAGGTACAGATTCTCTCCTCTCGTTCCTTTACAGAAAGCTGGTGCGGAACCCAGTAATCGAACTTGGTGATGAACCCAATCGCATGCATCTGTCTATCGACTGTTGTTCTGCATACCGACAATGTTTCTGCTAATTCCTGAATGGTTGGATGTGGGTCATTTGTTATGGCTTGGTCCACATCCTTGTCAGAAACCATGGATGGACTTCCAGGCCGTGGCTGATCTTTACAGCTTCTGTCTCCGTCCCAGAATTTCCGAAACCAATGGCGACATGTGCTATCAACTACATCCTCCCCATACACTTTTTATCGAACTCGTACAGTAAATAATGTCTAATATGCTCCTTATCGCATGCCATGTTACACCATCCATGATTTCTGTTACGAATGACTTACTCGAACAAACCCAGTGCCTCTATATGCTCTACTGGCCGAAAATTTGGCATCACAGCGTAACCTGTGATGTAACTACTCCGATCATAATTTGTATTTATTACAAAAATGGGTAGAACTTTTGCACACACCCAATACAAAGTAAACCATTATCAAGAACTCAGTACACTACTAATCCATATACAGTTAAACCCATGTTCCAGCAAAATTGCAATAGATTGGAAAAGCATTTATGATTGTATTTCATTACACAGTTAATTATAGTGAGAAGGATTGGCAGTGAAGCACGTAACACGCTGAAAATTAGAAGAATCCCTAATATCCTCTTATCACGCATTGATTATGTTATGGAACTGTAAATGGTGGAACATTTTGGTAGTTGACTTCTACCTTCCTCAACCATGGATGAACCATGTGGTGTTAGCATCAGTTGTTGCCAGATTTCAAAATAGCTTTCCAAATAATAGGGATCTGAAAAGGTGCATCTATATTGCAAGTGTTAGGGGTAAGGTAAGATATCAATGCTTTCATGGTACCTACGGGCTTTCCAATTACTGAACAGAGCAATATGTTTTAGTTTTGCGAAACGTATCACTGTAATCTACCAGGAGCCATACATTCAGGGATCATAGCATACTTCTGGAAAATTTTAGGTAGGAATTTTAGGAATTTTTAGAAAAATTTTAGGAAAATTTTAGGAGTGTATTTCAATAAAAACTAGATGTATATTTGTATACATCTAGTAAAACAACTTTGTATACATTGTAAAGAGTTTGCTTCACACCCTTCAACCATATATACTGATAGACTGCGCATGACATCAAAATTTCTGGCTCCAACATAAAATCACATGACAACAGTCAAAAAGATGGGTTACACCTGCTGTGCTTATCGTTGCTCTGAGCGATATAGTAAAGAAAGTTCTATGATTTTTCATGGGTAAGAAACGAATTAAATACCTAAGTCAATAAAGTTCAATTACTTAACCAGAAACTTGCAGCTATTGATATAAAAATATAGTAACTTAAGAAAAAAAAATGGAATGCATGTTCCAAATTCTTCGCAAATGTTCATCACATTATAAATCACGAAATGTAAACAACCCGATCATGCATGTATATAGCTCATAAGTGAACTTACCTGAAGAGTTTTCATTATATATGAGGCGCATTCACATAATACACCGAAAACACTGAAGTTCTGCAGCGTAAATTAGTAATCATAACAGCATTTTTACACGAAATTTGGAGTCTGATGATGACGTGCCCAATGTTTGAGCCATGGCGGCTTTGATGCAGCTATTGCCAATGTGCAGTCCATTAGTATATATGGTCGAAGTTAACACCCAAATTTTTTGCATAACGTCTAATGTCTAAAGTTTAAGTATGATTTTCTTCTAATGTTCAGTTCTTATCTTTTCACGTGTTATTATCATATTCAAGTATATTTACCACATTCAAGTTTCACTTTGAACATTAATATGCTGTTGAACCAGAAGCAATTCATGATTTTCACAGTAAAGTTTTCAGGTTTCACATTAAATTATAATATCCTAAAAAGGTAATTGAAAACCAAGAACTATGTACAATTGTTCACTGAATTACTTTTTTCATATTATTGTTTTAACCTTTTCCTGATTAGCCTATCTTTTTCTGCTTCTACCACAACTAATTTACTTTCAGTTTTCTTTATTTCAGCTGAACCTTGTATGATCAAGTTAGAGGCAACTGCTATTTCAACAGTATTTTGTTTTTCTACAGTTTTTCTCATTCTTTCTGTTCCCTCTTGAATTATTGCTAGGGAGGCTTCTTTATCGTTTTTAAGTCTATTTATTTCTGCATCATTTTCTTTTATTTTGTCATCAAACTCAGCTTTTCTTTTTTTCTCTAGCTGCTTTTCCTTATTTTCCCTCTCTTTCTGCTTCCTTTCTTTTACCTTTTTTTATTCTTCTTCCTTCAGCTTATCAACATACTCTTTATAAAATTTATGTGAATCACAAACACTATTTAACAAATTTCTTGTTATGGGAACTTTACTTACACATCCATAGTGTTTAATGGCCCCTTTAACTATTCTTAATGATGTTATAGTTGAGTCTTTTAAGTTAGCCTTGTCCTTCCTTAACAGAGCAGTGTTAACCGAAAATCCCCTTTCTGCATCAGCATTACCATGAGGTAAAACTAAAATTGATTTTATGAGTTTCGCAAGATTTGAGTATTTTTCTTTTCCGCTAGAGTCTTTAAAAAATATTCTGTAATATTTAGCCATTGATCCAAGAGCCTCTGGGCTACAGAACCAACGGTTAACCATCTGTTGCTGACATGACGCAAAAGAAATTTGGCAGTGACCAATGTTATATCCTCGACAGATTTATAATCCTCTCGTCTTGCAGCACTACTCTTTAAAAAGTAATGCATATCAGTAGCAAATTCGTCAAAATCTATATTTAAGCTTGTCAAAAAAATTTTAAATGCATTACTAACAACATGCAGGTTGCAAAAACCTAGTTCCAAAGATTTCTGGCCTGTTTCTTGTTTTACAACTTCATTGAATTTGCGTAAAAAGCACTTATTTACATTTGGGCTGTCCATGGATACACAAATAATTCTGTTCAACGAAATATTGAAGGATGATAACACATCAAGAATTTCTTTTAGCAAAATATCTGCTGTTGCATGACCGAGAAAAACGCTTGTTAGGTATCGGCAAGAAACTGAATTTATTTCTGAAGACCAGTACCTGAGATACACATCCAACTGCCGTTTCACTTGTGTATTTGTAGTTTCATCAAATGCTATAGTAACCTTTCCTGGGCTACTAGATGCAATGTCTTTTTCAAATCCTCTTCAAAATATTTTGACAATCCATGTGATATCACATAAGCAACTTTTTTTTCTTTAAGTTGCATTTTGGCTGCAATAGCAGAATCAGGAAACATTTCTTTCAAAAGTTCAACTGTTTCAGTGCATGAAACAAAAGACATATTGTCCTTAGCAACTTTCATGGCCCATAATGCTTCGCTTTAGCCAACTGTAAATCATGACTAAGTACTTCACTAATATTTGTTTTGGGCTGAAGATCCCGTCCTCCAAAGGCTTTCAGGATGGACTTATTTTGAAATTTACTTTGAAATTTCTGCAAATGTTTTTTTCCTTTATGATGCGCTTTTACTTGTGAAAAGCCACTATTAGAAATGTTGAAAATTTCTGAACACAATATACACTTAGCAGAAAATATTGTTTCAGTTGCAGAACACCATTCTTTCAACTTCACTCCGTCCAATTCTTTGGCGAGCCACGCATCTTGAAATTTCGTTTTGGATTTAGGCATCTTAAACACTTGTATTACTAACCAGAAAATGAAAGGGAAGTACAAAAACACGTTCCAATATTGCAAAACCAGACAACTTCCCGAAATTTGGCTGCGAGGATGTCAGAAGATATGAAAAAAAAAAAAAAAAAAGCAGGTCACCACTAGAGAACTGAACCTGCACACAGCACAGAGAACACCATAAAAGACGTAAAACCAGAAACTATCATACGCATCTCACGCAAGTTCAGTCAAAGCGAGTCGGAGCCGAGATATATTGCGCATCGAAGGTCGCTGTCGCCGACGCATGATCGAAGGTCAATGATCACGTGCTCTACTGCCTGCCAAGATAATACTCAGCTACCATCCCATCGTCATTACCGGAGGTTACGGAAGGAGACCACATGTTTCCTCTTTGCTTCCACCCACCTGCGGTTTACAATAACAAAACATCAGCAGAAAGAGGAGGTTCCACAAGGCATGTACAAAAATAAAGTACGATCTTCTGCGTGCCACGGAGTTCGTCTGCAAAGCGCAAACCAGGGGTGAAAATGACCCCTCCCCTTTTCCCTTAGATCTCTTGTTACTCTCGAAAACTGTTCGAAGGCAAAAAAATGGAACGCCCGCCCCGAAGCAAGTGCATCTCGATGGCGTCATTTTTCCCTCCTTCAGCAGCACAGCATATAGGCTGTGTTTCTACAATAACAGGTCTTTTTACCTTACCGTAATGGTAAATTTATTGGCGTTAATAACGGTTGTGTTTTTAATAAAAATAAGCTTACGAAAATTTTAGGATGAATAGCAAATTTTAGGTCTAATTTTAGGAATTTAAGGAGGGTCACAAAATATTAGGAATTTTAGGAATTTTAGGAGGAATGCGATCCCTGTACATTTTATGTTTTTAAAAACGTACCACTGAAATCTACCTGGAGCCATACATTTTACGTTTTTAAAAACGTACCACTGAAATCTACCTGGAGTGATATGTTTTACATTTTGCAAAATGTATCGTTCCATTCAGTTATTAGAAATCCCTTAGGTACTGTGAAAGCACTGAAATCTACCTTACCCCTAACACTTGCAATATGGATGCACCTTTTCAGATTCCTATTATTTGGAAAGCTATTTTGAAATCTGGCAACAACTGATGCTAACACCACATGATTCATTCCACAACTGAGGAAGGTAGAAGTCAACTACCGAAACATTCCACCATTTACAGATCTATAACATAACCAATGTATGATAAGAAGATATTAGGGATTCTTCTAACACAGTTAATTTATAAATATCTACATAAAAAGTTTTATTATTTGAGAGGCAAATTTTGCAACCAATACTTTTCCACACTGCATCCCAATGAATAAAATGTTGTTCAAAAAAATTTCATGTTAAGCTTTTAAATATCCAAAATTTTATCTTCAGCTTCAGCAATGCAAATTTTCACTCAGGAATGTTAAACCTATAATCAAGACATAGAAATTAAGAAAAAATTCCTCAGAAATACATGGGAAATTTACTAGACTTAAAAGCAATCAGAATTGTGTACTGAATTGCCTGCAGTTTACAGATCTCCTTGTAACATTACAGAAAACTTGAAAATTACATCACCCTGGGGCGGAAATCAAACCCACATCTCCAGATTTCCATTTGAGATGTCACAAGGAGACCAGTGAACTACAGGCAATTCAGTACACAATTCTGATTGGTTTGGATAACCTTTTGATCATACATGAAAATTTATATCACTGGATATGGATGGGAAAGTTCAAGGCTTCTTACTTAAGTTCAAGATATATATATACACACACACACAAAAAGTTAGTCACTAAGTTTTTGAATGAAATGCAGACTGACTGAATTATTTTTTTCCAGTCCACTAATTACAGTACTTACACATTATCCCCGCAGGATGCAACTTTGTTCTGAGGAAGACATGCAGCCATATGAACTAAATTATTTTTGTGACAATTTACTTGAAACAATTCCTGAAAAAGAGAAAATGACAATAAAATGTTACAGAACACACAACAGATTAAAATGACACATAATTTCAACCCTACATAATAAAATATGCTATGCTTGGAAATGATGTTTTGAATGAGTCTTAAACCCACAACTTGTGAAACTGTTCTGTATTCAGCCTCCTCTGTTGTGAGTCATGGAAGCATCTGTTGGAACTACTGAAATGTATCATCATGCCATATGTCCGAGTAATATCTGCAATTTAATACAACAATCAGTTCCAGAAAAACACAAGACATGGCTCAACCAAAAAGCACAAGAGATCATATCTATGTATTGAGAGAATTAAATGAAAGAGTGAATGAATTATGTATGGCTTGTATTGATTACAAAAAGGCTTTTGATTCCGTGAAACTATCAGCAGTTTTAATATCTTAAAAGTATAATTTTACAGTACAGGAGTTACTAGAATGGCATAAATATTACTTTTTGTCAAATTTTCGGGTTGGGCACCAACCCAATGTTGGAGACTGACTCAAGAGAGTAGGTGTCTCGAGTCAGTCCCGACAACAGATTGGGGTGAGACCCAAAAATTTGATAAAAAGAAATTATTTATGCCATCCTAATAACCCCCGTACTGCAAAATTATACTTTAAAGATATTTCATCATTAGGATTTTGCCATGATTTCATTAATACACAGTTTATATGTGTTTTAAATTCGGCAGTATTGAAGATGCATACATTAATATTACACTGGCGTGCAAAAATTAAGGACGAGACGGTTTTTCGAATGTAGCTTCATGCAGAAGTGCTCCACATCGACTCACATAATACCATAAGATCTCCAAGATGTAAGAATATGGGACAAGTGAGCAAAACCGTCCAAACAAGTAATCCAAAGGATATAAAGGCACTTTATTGAAAAGGTAGCTTCAAGCACAACTGGACAGAACACAGGAACATCCATGTGACAGGCAGCTGCCAAGAAAAATCTAGTCTTTAGTAGGGGATATGATCACCCCTGACTGCGTTGCAGGATTTACAACATCTGTCCATGCTGAGGATGAGGTTGTCAAGGAGCTGTTGAGGCATCGCTGCCCATTCCTCTTGTAGCTCCAATCGCAGCTGCGGAATCGTTGCTGGTGATGTGCTGCCAAGCATCTTCCGAGAAGGACAAGGTCCCACACATGTTCGATTGAATTTAGGTCCGGGGACCTTGCGGGCCAATCCATGCGTTGAATATCTTCACTCTCCAAAAGCTCTGCGACAGCCACTGTACAATGAGGTGTAGTGTTGTTGTCCATGAAGAGGTTGGTTGGTTGGTTGGTTCTTTGATTTTAATGGCGCAAGGGCCATGGTTGGCCAAAGAGCACCAAACAAAAGACATCAAAATAAAACTAAATCAATAAAAACGTACACAAGGTTAAAAACAGGCTGATGTGGTAAAAATGAAACATGAGAGTGAACAAGGTAAAATCTAGATCAGTTTAAAAAAGTCAATCTCTCGTAAAAACGAAAACACTGCATTAATGTCGCAGGCTTCGCCAATAAGAACTTGCAGCGTAGCTGCTCCTTCGTCCAACAAATGACAATGAAAATAACGAAAACGATGATCACAAAAACGAACACAAGTACACAGAACATGAAGGACGGTGATACGACAGTGGCACGCCTCACACATTGGGGCACTGTCGCCACACAGCAAAAAGCGGTGAGTAAACCGACAGTGCCCAATGCGGAGACGCGCAATAACAACTTCCTCACGACGGTTCTTCCGCAAACTAGACTTCCATAGTCCGATCTGCGGTTTGATAGAATGCAGCTTATTGCTGCCCTGCTGAGATCACAGGGACTGCCACTCATCCATAACAAATTTCCGGATCAATGGCCGATAATCTCGGAAAGACAGTGGCAGCCGAGCTGGCAACATGGAGGAAACAGACCTGGCAGATAGATCTGCCAGCTCGTTACCCCGGATCCCAACATGGCCAGGAACCCAACAGAATCGGACCAGGAATCCAGCACCTTCCAAAGTTCCAAGAAGACGATGGACATCACGGATGACCGGTGAGTCCGTGTCCTCTGGAGAAGATAGGACTTGGATCACGGACTGGGAATCGGAGCAAATCAAAGCGCGACGATGCGATCTAGACTGTATGTGACACAAAACGAGGTGTACCGCACGCATCTCTGCCGAAAAGACGGTGGATTCAGGCGGAAGCCTCTCAGCATGGGAGGCATCGCCACACATGAATGCGGATCCAACAACCTCACCGGATTTCGACCCGTCAGTAAATACAGGCACGAAATCCAGGAAGAGAGACTGTATCTCGGCAAAGAGCTGCTGGTACACCAGAGCAGGAGTGGAAGACTTTGGCCACACACAAAGGGAAAGGTCAGCCGTTGCTTGAACCAGCTGCCAAGGCGGTTCATTGTAGAACCGGGTCAAACCAATCCTTGACAAGTCTAGACCAGCACCGCGCATTAAGTTCGACAACCGAATCCCAAACGTCGGAACACAGGAAGGCCGGTTTGAGAATAGGCGGACACATTGTGGTTGGAAAATGGAACCATGCAGTGGATGATCAGGAAGAGACCTCAACTTGGTGAAGAAATGAAGAGACAGCTGCTTACGACGGATGCACAACGGCGGTTCATGGGCCTCGACATACAGGCTATGCACGGGAGAGGTACGGAAAGCACCAGTGCATAGCCGCAGAGCCTGGTGATGGACAGGATCCAGAGGCCGCAACGCGGAAGGACGTGCCGAACCGTACGTTATGCAACCGAAGTCTAACTTTGACCGAATCAGAGAATGGTAAATGCGAAGCATTGAGCACCTGTCAGCCCCCCAAGATGTTTGAGAGAGGACCTTCAGGATACTTAATGACATCGTGCACTTCACCTTCAAAGACTGGATGTGAGGTCAGAAAGTGAGTGCTCTGTCAAAAGTTAGCCCAAGGAACTTGACTTCTGACACCACAGGGATGGCAGAACACCCCAGACGGAGGTTAGGGTCTGGGTGAAGACCCCGTTTGCGGCAAAAATGCACGCAAACGGTCTTCTGGGTTGAGAAGCCAAATCCATTGTGGGAGGCCCAGGTAGAGATCTTATTAATGGCCGACTGCGGCTGCCGCTCAATAGTGCGCATGTTGACAGATGCGCAAGAGATCTGCAGATCATCTACGTACATGGAGCCACGAACCGACGGAGGAAGTATAGTGAAAATATGATTTACACGAAGGATGAACAATGTCACAGAAAGAATGGAGCCTTGAGGAACACCCTGCTCTTGTGGGTATAACGCAGAGAGGGTCGATCCTACGCGCACCCGGAACATCCGGTTCTGGAGAAATCCGGCAATGAAGGTTGGCAAATTTCCCCGCAATCCGCAGTCACGCAGATCACGGAGAATGCCGTATCTCCAGGTTCGATCGTAAGCCTTTTCCATGTCGAAGAACACGGAGACCATGTGCTGACGCCGGACAAACGCCT
This sequence comes from Macrothele yani, assembly GCA_039090855.1. Lineage (NCBI taxonomy): Eukaryota > Metazoa > Arthropoda > Arachnida > Araneae > Macrothelidae > Macrothele > Macrothele yani. The sequence continues at coordinate 9,178,430 of CM077011.1, read as the reverse complement.
CCCGGACAGATGTCTCAAGGCGAAGATGATGATCGGAGGTGGAACGGAATTTCCGAAATCCACTCTGATGAGGTGAAAGAAGGTGACGTGATTCCAAATAAAAAACCAAACGAAAATTGATGATGCGCTCTAGTACTTTGCAAAGGCAGCTCGTCATAGCAATTGGTCGGTAGTTCAACGGGTTAGCGGGATCTTTACCAGGTTTGAGAACAGGAACGACAATGGCAGTGCGCCAAGATTCGGGAAAGTCACGCTCGTGCCAGATCCTGTTAAACAGGACCAGCAGACATTCAAGAGAGGACGGAGAAAGGTGCTTCAGCATTTCATAATGGATGTTATCCGGTCCGACAGATGTTCGGCCGGACCGATTCAGGGCAATCTTCAGTTCGACGGCAGTCAGCGGGCTGTTATAATCGGCAGCGGAAAACGGTCCAAAGGAAACCTGGGACCGTTCAAGCCTCGGCTGTACCTGCCGGAACGACGCAGCGTAATTGCGGCTGCTGGACACCGACGAAAATGCGGCGCCCAGACAGTCAGCAATACCCTGAGCGTCAGCAACCGTTCCTCCACCACTCTCAAGAATGGAGATTTTCCCAGAAGTGTACTTACCCCGAATCTTGCGGATCCTGTCCCAAATGATCTTAGAGCTGGTAGTGGTGTTAATCCCGGATACGTAACGTATCCAAGATTCTCGTTGGCTACGACGACGTACCAAACGCGCGTAAGATTTGGCTCTCTTGAAAGCAAGTAGGTTTGCTTCGGTGGGATACCGACGAAACCTACCCCAAGCCCGATGTTGGGCCTGACGAGCTGCCTTGCAAGAGGAATTCCACCAAGGTCGCGGGCAACGTGGAAGTTTAGTCGACGTCTTGGGGATGGTAGGTTCTGCCGCGTGCACAATACAATCTGTAACCGCCGCAACAGCATCATCGATCGTACCCGAGGTCACCATGTCTGGAGTAATGGTCGCTGAAGCCGTGAATGAGTCCCACTTGGCTCGATCGATAGCCCATCTAGCAGGGCGAGTAGGATGACGGTACCCGTCACCTGCTAGACGGAGAAAGATGGGAAAGTGATCACTGCCTAGGGGATCATCAGACACGCTCCAGGAACAGTCAGGATATAACGATGGCGAACTCAAGGACAGATCAATGGCTGAGTACGAGCGGGTGGGTTCATGAAAGTAAGTGACTGCCCCGGTGTTGTGGAGACAGAGGGGCCTGTTGGAGAGAAGGGACTCAACAACACGGCCCCTGGAGTCACGAGTGGCAGAACCCCACAACGGACTGTGTGCATTGAAATCTCCTAAGATGAAGAAAGGAGGCGGCAGCTGGTCAACTAAATCTTCCAGATCCGAAAGGCTTACAGCTTCAGTTGGTGGTATGTAGATGGAACACACCGTGAGCAGAGTGTTCACAGATAGTCGCACTGCCACTGCCTGCAAAGTCATTCAAAGGGCAACCGCAGTGACAGGGACACCATGAGGAAAAACGACGGCCACTCCTCCGCAGGCAATTACGCCGTCCTGGTGATCTTTGCGGAAAAAGAATGTCTCCGCAGCGAAGAAGTGTCCGTCATGCGAAGCTTTGTCTCCTGGAGACACACGCACACAGGTGTGTGCGAAGACAGTAAGCCTTTTTAAATCGTCAATGCGTGAACTCAGACCTCGGCAATTCCACTGAATGAGCGTGGCCATAATGAAAAATGAAACTAAAGAATGGAAAAGACAGACGACTAGAAGGTCTCAGTGTCGTCCATCACCTCCAATCCATCCGCAGTGTCTGGAGGTAACACAGGGCTGTGTTTACCCCCTGTGTTGAGAGGTAGTTTCTGCCTGCTCTGTTTCGGGGAGGATGAGCCGGGTTTCACCTTCTCCGGCTTCTTCTTTGCAGTGCCCTGGGTCCCTGTGCTGGTAGAAGATGTTTTCGGCGTAGAAGGTTTAGGCGACGATGTAGATGTCGCCTTGGATGCAATGCGGCGAGACTTCAGTGCTTCCAGCCCAGCAGCGACAATGTCCTCAAAATCATAAGGACAACGCGCCGGGATGGTCACCTCCGTCTGAACTGCAACAGTAGCCTTCTGCACCACAACCGAGGCATAGGAGCGCCGGCCGGATGGAAGAGGAGCTATCCGCCGCCTGGCCTCAGGGTATGACAGATGTTCAGTGGTCTTCAGGCGTTGGATAGCCTGCTCCTCGATCCACTTGGGACACTGCTTAGAAGACGCAGAGTGGGAACCCTCACAATTCACACAGTGATCCACCTCAGTGGAGCAGTCCGCCAAAGAGTGTTCAGTTGAACCACAGCGCCCACACTTTGCTACATTACGGCAAGACTGCTGGTAGTGACCGTAATGCTGGCACTTGAAACATCTCAGGGGGTTCGGGATGTAGGGTCGAACATCGAGACGCAAGTACCCCGCCTTGATGGAAGTTGGCAGGGTAGGTGAGTCAAAGGTCAGGACGATGTTCCGGGAGGGAATTGACTTCCCATCCCGCCTGAAAAGGATACGCCGAACCCCAGTGACATGTTGGTCCCCAAGTTCTTCCAACAATTCCTCTTCACTGCACTCAAGCAGGTCGCGGGAGTTGACAACACCGCGAGAGGAATTGAGGTACCCATGGGGGGAGATCTGTACTGGAATGTCCAGCAGAACGGTTGTCTCCAGCAAGGTGGCACTGTGACATGGATGAGATGTCTCCACAAGAAGATCCCCTGACGGGAGCTTCTTAACACTCTTTGGTGAGCCGGCAACGGCCTGAAGAGCCTTATTAATCCAGAAAGGACTCTTCGAACTGAGAGACTGAGCAGGATCAACTGAATGAATGAGAAGAAACAGAGCATTGCAGTTGGTAGTTAGTAGTTTCTTAGTGGAGGAGGGTGTCCCTTCCTCCACACGGCGCTTCAGATTAACAGCATGGGAAACACTTTGTGTTGCCATGAGGGAGAAAAAAGATTCGTCCGCCAACCTCCCCACCCACTACCGAGCCCAACGAGGGAGAGCCGGAGGTCCGCAAGCCCAAGAGGACGCAGGACACGGCTCTAGGGATAGTCAGCGGATATAGCAAGTTGGTAGGGCAGACACACGCTCAGCGTGCACCCAGACTTTCCCGTGCCCGGAGAACACCCCTTTGGCATGCCCATCCTACCCCCATACTCACCCAGCCGAACAGAACGACAAGCCGCTAGAAGTCTGGACGCCACTCGGCCACAGACTTCCTGACTAGGAGTGGGTTAGCTCCCAGCCTCCCGTTTAGGGTGAAGCAGAGGGCAAAGAGGAGTGTTGGCATCTGGAGACACTACAACCCGGCCCCCAAATACCTCAGCCTCCAGCATCCCCATTTCCACCTGTACGGGTCACCGCACACGGCAAACATGCAGGTAGGTCTAAGCTAACCAGCTCCGGAAAAACAGAAAATGTAACATAAAAGAGAAAAGACAGGGAAGGGAACGAGGAACAAAACCCGGAGCTGGCGCCTCATCACAACCTCAGCAGCCTACAACTGAGGCGAGTACATGTCACTATATGAACGAAAGACGAAAAAAGCAAAACAATAAGAGAAAATCGGCTCGAGCCGTGGGGACGCCATCCCCCATCAGCTGGATGAACAGCTGTCCCTTCGGTTATTTAATCATCAAAGCCGCAGAGGCAATAGAAACCGTCACAAGGTTAGCTCGGGCTGTGGGGGCGCCGCTCCCCAAATAACTGGAAAACCAATTATCCCCGTGCGGGGCCATGAAGAGGAACTCAGGACCCACAGCACCTCTAAACAGATGCACGTGAGGCAGAAGAACCTCAGTACAACAGCGGACACCAGTGACTGAACCTCCTTGGAAGATGTGGAGGTCAGTACGGCTACCAAGCATGATACCGCCCCAAACGAGAACTCCGCCACCTCCAAACCGGTCCCTTTCGATGATGTTGGAGGTGTGATTGCGTGTTCCCTGCTCTCTCTAGATGTGTGTATGTCCAGAATCTCTTGTCAGACTAAATCGGCTCTCATTCACAAAGAGAACTCGACCCCATTGCTGATATGTCCAGTTTTTGTGTTCCTGGCACAACAGAAACCGCCATCTTCGATGAGCAGGCATTAATGGGCACACACCGTACTGGTCGTCGTGCAAATAGACCACCTTTGTGCAGCCTCCTGGCCACAGTAAAACGTAATAACGGACGTCCAGATGTCTGTTGCATGTGCCCTGCGATTTCTCCCGCTGTCTCTTCTCGCCTGTAGGACAATATACCGGTCGTCCACCGTCGTGGTTGCTCGTGGACGACCACTGCTAAACTCTCGGACAGCAGTTCCTTTCATTTGAAATGCTCTCCAAGCTTGTGAAACGATGCTGTGAGCGATTCCGAACACCTCGGCCACACTAGTCACACTTTGACCTTCTTCCAACTTCCCAATGACGAGACCTCGGGTAAAGTCATCCAGATGTCGTCTACTGGATTGCCTGTTGGCCATATCACACAGTGGCAGCAAGTCGACGTCGTTCAAACCAATGTACACCGTACAATAGCTTTCACCGAATTGCTGAGTGTACACCGCCCATGTGCTTTATACCCTTCCGGCACTCCCCCTCCTCCCACCATGTCATGCTGCATATATGCGCATGCCCTACCGTACCGGACCCTTGTCTATCTCCTGAGTGGTCTTTCGGTCCGTTCTGCCTGTTCGTTCCGCTGTTATGCTAATTTCTCCTCTTCGTCCTTAATTTTTGCACACCAGTGTATTAACAGCATAAATGAAAATGCAAGTGCAAAGGTTTGACTATTTGAGAACACAGCATGGATGAAAACCGGAAAGGCAATGAGACAAGGCCACACTGCAGAAAAAATATAAAAATGTATTTGCAAAAACAGATGCATATGAGCAAGATCTGTTGAGTGTTGCATATTAAGTTAGTGCTTTTGCACATCTGTCAGACTGCATTGGAAGCAATTCTGTTGAGAGGAACTGAACTGATGGCCTTTGAATGGGGCATGAAGGTTGGATGCAACTTCTGTAAGCAATCCGTACACAGCATTGCCACTGTTCTGGGATTCCCCAAATACACTGCTGCTGATGTTTTTCATTGATGGAAAGCAGATGGTGCCAATGCAGCGCATCCATACTCTGAAGACCACATAAACTGAGTGATCATGCCAAATAAAATTTACTGCAGAATGTGAAGAAGGCACGTATGTCTTCTGCCATAGGCCTGGCAACAGACATTGCATAATCCACTAGAGCAGCTATTTGCACCAGAACAGTCCGTCCAAAACTGTATGCCCACAGCTACCAATTAGGTCAGCTGCACATAAGCCCTGCATTACTCCAGACAATGCCAAACAATAACTGCAGTAGTGCTTTACTTGCTGTTCTAAACAAAAGCGTGGAAGAGGGTCGTTTGTAGTAATGAATCTGACTGCTCACTCTTTCGTTTGGACATGTGTGTTTGTGAGTGGCGTTTGCCTAAGGAACACTGTCAGGTTGGCTGCATTGTCAGTCGAGTTCTGAGGAGGATCTTTTATGGTTTGGGACTGTTTCTGGTTGGAAGGACTTGGTTCTTTTGGTGTGGTGCCCTTTATCCTAACAGCTGTCAGGTATGAAGACATTCTGAACAATTCACTTCCTACATGGTGGAAAATTTTGGCACAGATCCCAGCCTATTTCAGTAAGATTCAGTGTCTTGCAACACTGCAAGGTCTGTCTAGGCCTGGTTTGAGGAGCATATAGCCCAAGAGTTGGATCAGCCTGCCCAAAATCCTAGTGAAAATCCAATAGAACATCCATGGGATAAGTTGGAATGAAGGATAAATTTTTTGAAGGATATATTTCATTGTAAAGCAAATAAATGGTACTTTAACTAGAATCTGACTAACTTCATCACAATGTCTATCTTTATCTAAGGAAATAAAGTTGGAAAGAATACTTTAAAAATTTTAGGCAACATTTTTTATGGAACAGAATGATCTCAAAAGGACTCCAGCCACTTCAGTATGCAGACATGCTCTGCTAGACTTTTTTTATGTGGTGTTTTTAAGGCTAGTATACTTAAAAACCTTATGATATTCATGAAATGGGTAAACACACAAGCTAAGAAACTATTCCAAATCCTTCTCCCATGTTGGATAAAATATTTAAAAACATGAAACACTATCTCCATGTGATTTCTAGACAAGGAGACATCAGTTTGGACAGTTTTCACAACTCTGTCTTCTTCACATCTACCAGGTGTACAGTAGATTCCAGTTAACTGGGACACATCAGGGCCAGAACACTTTCGTCCAATTAAGTGACCACCCCACTTACTGCAAAGTTTATACCAAATACCTAATTTGGAACTTTTTTTCCAGAACTGTCCTAAATAAACAGCTGCCCTGATTATCTGATGGTCCAATTAACCAGAATCTACTGTACACATATTTACCTACCAAGTTTTGCTTATATCAGTAAATTACTGTACTATAAAATTATTCATTTTACACACTCTTGCAACTAAAGTAATCTAAATTCATTCTGAATATGGAGAAGTTTGCTAAGAAATTAATAATACAGATAAAAACAATTTTTATACACATTCAGTTCTCTTCGTCGGTGCAGTTTCATAGCATAGAACTAAATAAAACTACTGTATAAAAACTGCTATGCTTTCAATTTTCTATTTAAAATATAATTTGTAGGTTCTAGAATTTTTTATCACCTGTCATAGCCTTCGACTTAATGGAGACTCTTGAACACTGAAGCAAACAATACTTGCTAATAGTAAACAAAATTAATGAATGCATATTTAGACATAATTTGTATGTACCAGAAAGCTTTTATGACAGGACTGGAATTAGATTATTTCAACAAGTCATTCAAATGTAGGATGGAAACAAAACATCACCAAATCTTCATTCAGTGTGTAGTTTGGCAATTTTAAAAATCAGAAACTACCAAATTCCAAGCATTAAACAGGAAGAAAGATATATCTCCTTCACCAGATGCCTCATTTGTACAGTATGTCATAAGCCTGATGACAACAGTAAAGTTATTGCGATTGTATATACACATATAATTTTACTTGTAGAATACCCACATCCAAGAGTGCTAAACACTATTTGCCTTTATGCAAATTAGTCTCAGCCTAAAACTCTGTCAGTGTACTGACACCCTAAGGTCAGTCCAGTGTTTGCAACTATTGCATTTGCTTCACATCCTTGCACTTTGTCAATCAAAAGATACAAATGTCCAGATAATTTACATGTATGTTGAGCATGGTCTTATTCTTGACACTGCATGAGATACTGCAAAAATTAATTTGAATCACTGTAAACAGATCATGTTTGCAACTGCAAATAAAAACTGCAAACTGCCTTGAAAAGATAAAAATAATAAAGTATCAAAAAAAGGCTAACCAATTTTTGCAACAGTTAATGCTACTTGTATGTCATATCTTGTTGAAGGTGGTGAATCCCAAGAAGTCAACATGGAGGGGGGGGTTCTAAATCAGCCACAAGTCCATGATTTACATTCAGAAGCATAAAAATTCAATTCAGCAGAATCAAAAACAACAGTGGACTCATTTCACAGTAGTAACTCAAAGCGTACAATTCCTTTTTCGTATCTCACCCTTGATATAACCTGTTGCGGGTGTAAACCATCTCTTAGTTCTGTGGGCACTAAATGCTTTTATTAATCCACTGCTGCATACACTTAACATTTGTGCACAACCCATCCATTTCTCATCCCTTTCATTTTAAGTAATGCTATAAAAATAAATAAATAAACAAATAAATAAATAATATGAAAGCCCATTATGTTGATGGTTTTGCAATGAATAGTAGATGTGAAAATACTGTAAGAGTGCAAGCAAAATAAAATTAACTGTGATAAACTACATTTTGCTGCTTCTATATATCTATTACCACGTATAAACTTGCACAAAATGTTGCAATATTCAGTACATTTTATACTGCAGTCAGTTTTGTGAAAACAGTGCAAGAAGAACTCTCCAACTAATACTTTTCTTATTGCCAAAGCAAACCAGTGGCTAGTTGGTTGGGTGAGTTAATCCACACTAGACTGATTTCTCCTGCAGATACGCTTACATTTGCTTTCAGCATGTTTTCAGTGAGCCCTGCTGATTGAACAGGAACTCTTTAACTGAAAAGCTGCAACTGCTAAATAACATTTTTCAAACCAACTGCAGCAGGGTGTCTCTCACAAACAAGCTCCTCCATTAGCAATAATATTGTTTTAGGCCTGTGTAGTATTAACCCCTTTCTTAAGCTTGTACAACATAACATTCTGAATATGTTTTGAAAAAATAACCAATTGTACTGTTGTAATAAAGAAACAGTGTGGCAGTTAAATTAATTTTGCACTCATTCTGTGATCATTGAAAACATGACTGTCACACTTTCTCTTTATTAAACCAATAAAATGGATTAAATCAAATTTGTCTTCATATATTCCACTTACTGCAAAACTGGAGAACACAAGATTTATTAACTACCAACTTTCCCTACTGTTCTCTTCTGTAACAAGGGTAAGATCACATTCAAGGTTACTGTAACAACACTCGCCATGAACTATGTAAATATTACTACTCCATGCGAACTTATGACTGCATAGCAGTGGGAACTGGAGACCATTGCACTAGCTGACAATTACTCATGGGAAGAACAATATAAACATGATAATTTTTGTCAGTTCTAATTGTTATTAAGATAAAAAAAAATAATGGAAAATCAATAATTACTTGTCCAATTTCCTTCAGATGGGTGGAAATGACAACAAAGAAGCCATTGGAAAATGCCAGTAAAATATATCCATCACCATACCTATTTCAAAAAATGAATTTTAGTATAACACGGGAGATAATGATGACAAGCAAATAACAGAAACATGCATTTGTATTTCTTCAAAATGAAAGTTTGTGAGCTTTATTAGCTAACAAAACAATAGAAAAATAGTCTCAATTGCAATTAAACATCATGGCCATATTCTTTCACAAAAGTGATCCTTTTTCCCTAGAGATATAATGATAGATATATTTTTTATGGTCAAGTGATGCGTAACATCACAGCCTCTCCTTGACAAATGTCAACCCCGCCTTCTCGTGGTGCATCCTGTTCCCACTAAAGGGGCTCTGACGACCGCCCATAGCGGTATAACTATACCATCGGGATTAGAGGAAATTCTATCCCACACTCACCAACCCGCTTGGCCAGCGTGGTGAGTTATGGCCAAACCCCTCCAAAATGATTCCACAACTTAAATCTTGGCCCTCAGTCTCCGGCAGCTGGAATGTACCTGGCCAAGGCAGCGGTCAGTGCAACATGAAGGCAGAGGGTGCTAAGAATCCCCGGAGGACCGGACTAGGCTGCCATCTGATGCTGACCTTGGCTACTTACAATGGACGCTCCCTATCTTCTGATTCAAGGCTTCTTGAATTGGAAGAGGAACTACAAAGGATCAAGTGGGACATCGTGGGGCTAAGTGAGGTAAGGAGAAAAGGAGAAGATCTCATCGAACTGAAAAGTGGACATCTCTTCTACTATCGTGGGACAGATACTGGCAGAACTAGTGGTGTTGGATTTATAATAAACAAGAAACTGAAGGATAAAGTTGTAGAAGTTGAAAGTTCCTCTGACAGAGCTGCACGACTTGTTATCCAACTCTCAAAAAGATACCAGGCTCAGATTATTCAAACTTATGCACCCACCACAAGTCATCCTGAAGAAGAAATTGAAGAATTTTATGAGGAAATTTGTCATCTAAATAATAAAGGTAAGCAGCACTTGAAAATAATTATGGGAGATTTCAATGCAAAAATAGGGCAACGGCAACAGAATGAAACTTCAGTAGGTAAATTCGGTCATGGCAACAGAAGCCAGCGTGGAAATACTCTCGTTGAGTTTGCAGAGGCAGAAGGGTTTTTCATCTTGAACTCCTTCTTCAAGAAAAAGCCACACAGGAAATGGACATGGAGACATCCAAATGGGACGACAAGTGAAATTGATTTTATTATGTGTAACAAAAAATTCGTCATAGAAGACTGCAGTGTGCTAAACAAGTTCAACACAGGTAGTGACCATAGATTGGTGAGATGTAAGATGCACCTCAACACTAAACTTGAACGTGGCAAGCTCATAAGACAAACAAAATCTATTGACATAACCAACCTTAAAAAACACCATAATACCTTCAAGTTAGAACTGAAGAACAGGTTCTCTGCTTTAGAAGGCCTAACATCGGAAGAAGTGGACATCTCTGAAGTTAACAGAAAAGTAACCAAAGCTCTTATGGAAACAGCAACAAAATTAGCTGGGTCTAAGAACAAGTTGCATGTGAACAAATTATCAGGAAAAACGAAAATGTTGATGCAAAAAAGAAGAGAGATGAGGACAACTAAAGAAGATGTGACTTCCAAAGTGGAATATATAGAGCTATGCAAGACAGTAAGAAAAAGTATCACTGAAGACGTAAGGAAATACAACTGTGAACTAGTGAGGAAAGCAATTGAAAACAACCAAAGCCTAAAGATAGCAAAGGGACATCTCAGTAAGGGAAGAAAACAGATTATGGCACTGAGAAAAGAAGATGGTTCTGTAACAAGAAATAGAGGCAGAAATTTTGACAAGAGTGAAAGATTTCTACTCCAAATTATATGAAAGGGATGATATATGCACTCCAGACATCATGAAAGATACCAGTACCAGAGTTCCTTAAGTCCTTCCAGCAGAAGTTGCACATGCAATCAAGAACATGAAGCGAGGAAAAGCTCCAGGAGAAGATGGAATTACTGTAGACATCATACAAGAAGCAAGTGGAGAAATCGAAACAGTACTCGCCCAAATTTTCACTCGATGCCTTAATGAAGGAAAGATTCCTGAGGATTGGAACACCGCTACAATGATCCTGCTACATAAGAAAGGTGACATTGAGGATCTCGGAAACTACAGACCTATCAGCCTCCTATCCGTAGTTTATAAAATCTTCACTAAAGTTCTTTCACACCGCTTGAAGGTAACACTGGACATGGCTCAACCGAGAGAACAAGCTGGATTCAGGAGTGGCTACAGCACAATGGATCATATCCACGTGCTGAGAGAACTAATTGAAAGAGCGAGGGAATATGAACTTCCATTGTGCATGGCTTTTATCGATTATGAAAAAGCCTTTGATTCGGTGAAACCATCAGCAGTTACAATGGCTCTGAAAACCTGCGGTATTGAAGATGCATACATTAATATTATTAATAACATCTATGAAAATGCAAGTGCAAAGATTAGGCTGTTTGAAAATACAACACACATAAAAATTGGAAAGGGAGTGAGACAAGGTGACAGCATATCTCCGAAGCTCTTTAATGCCACATTGGAGGGTGTTTTTCAGTCGCTGAGCTGGGAAAACAAGGGGATAAAGATTAATGGAGATTATCTAACCCACCTTCGTTTTGCTGATGACGTAGTCATTTTTGCAACTACCCCATCAGAGCTGCAGAGTATGATCCAGGAACTTGCTGACAAGAGTAAAGAAGTGGGATTAAAAATGAACTTTCAGAAGACAAAAGTGATGTTCAATGCTTTTACAAGAAATGAAGATTTATCGATTGATGGAGAAAAGCTGGAGATAACAGACACGTACGTTTATCTTGGACAGCAGATATCAAGTGAGGGTCACATTGATGAAGAAATTAATCGGCGTACAAAACTTGCCTGGAGAGCTTTTGGAAGAAACAGCATAATTTTCAAGAGCAATATGCCATTATGTCTTAAAAGAAAAGTGTTTGATCAATGCATCCTTCCAGTGCTTACGTATGGTGCAGAGACGTGGACCTTAACTAAAAGAGACATACAAAGGCTGCAGACAACTCAAAGAAGCATGGAGAGGTGCATGCTTGGTGTAACCAGGAGAGATAAGAAGAGGAACTCGTGGATCCGAAAAATGACTAGAGTGGAAGACATCATGATCAGAGTTAAATCCCTGAAATGGCAATGGGCTGGACATACTGCCAGAAGGACAGATCATCGATGGACAGCCGAAATTTTAGATTGAATTCCAAGGGACAGGAAAAGACCCAGAAGAAGACCACATGGGAGATGGGTGGATGAAATTCGAAAGTATGCAGGGGTGACATGGAGGAGACTGGCACAAGACAGACCGTTGTGGAGGAAACTTGGGGAGACCTTCGTCCAGCAGTGGATTGATAATGGTTGACAATGATGATGATGATGATATTTTTTTCACTTCATTGGCATATGAGCAACAGAGTTGGTACCATAACCTTTCTATCATCTACATTTTTCCTATTGGGAATTTTAAAGTTTTTACATTTTAAAATTAAATCAAAATTTCACAACGCATAAGTTTTTTACAGAAATGAATGCAATGGGAAACCAAAGGATCACATTCTTATAATAAAAAATAAAACTTTGTTCATTTCCTTCCTTAAAATGTTCAAGAGATTTTAGCTGCTCACATAGAGAAATAAAGGAAGGGCTCTACAGTCTGTACAACTAAAGAAGAACTGTGGCCTTTGTCGACAACAATGGGGCCCACAATTTTTCTTTAATTGGATAGATAAAAATGTAGTTTTTCTTTAGCTGGATGGATAAGATGGGAATGCCATTCACATTGTTGAAGATTCTGCGGGAGCTATTTGATCACTACTGTGACAGTGAGCCAAGACTGCCAGCTGCATTTGGCTTGTTTGATGTAGTATCGAAGTTGGTCATACTCCAAGGCAGTTGTGAAAGTTTTGGGTTTTTTGACATTTGTTTTTGTTTGTTTTAGGTCTGGTTGTGTGGCTTCGGGAGCATGGCCAGCCGACATTTGGGGTTTCCTGTCGTTCGCTGGCACCAGAAAAGCCACTCCTGCAGGTTGATGCTCTCCCAATTAAGCAACCTGTCTTATTTAATTTTATTTAATTTTATTTAATTTACTTTAAGGTTAATTCTTTTGTTTTAATGTAATAGCATGTTGGCTACTCTATGTGGTTTAGCTGCCTTAGGCGCATCTTCTCTGACTAACTTCGTTTTGACTTTTTCAATAATTTTTTTAATTTCTTTAGTATTTTATACCCATTAGTATATTCATTACTTTTCGGTTTGCAAATTTCTAGTTTTAATGTACCTGGTTTTAGTTCAATTTCATTTATATATATCATCATCATCATCATCATTGTCAACCATTATCAATCCACTGCTGGACGAAGGTCTCCCCAAGTTTCCTCCACAACGGTCTGTCTTGTGCCAGTCTCCTCCATGTTACCCCTGCATACTTTCGAATTTCATCCACCCATCTCCCATGTGGTCTTCTTCTGGGTCTTTTCCTGTCCCTTGGAATCCAATCTAAAATTTCGGCTGTCCATCGATGATCTGTCCTTCTGGCAGTATGTCCAGCCCATTGCCATTTCAGGGATTTAACTCTGATCATGATGTCTTCCACTCTTGTCATTTTTCGGATCCACGAGTTCCTCTTCTTATCTCTCCTGGTTACACCAAGTATGCACCTCTCCATGCTTCTTTGAGTTGTCTGCAGCCTTTGTATGTCTCTTTTAGTTAAGGTCCACGTCTCTGCACCATACGTAAGCACTGGAAGGATGCATTGATCAAACACTTTTCTTTTAAGACATAATGGCATATTGCTCTTGAAAATTATGCTGTTTCTTCCAAAAGCTCTCCAGGCAAGTTTTGTACGCCGATTAATTTTTTCATCAATGTGACCCTCACTTGATATCTGCTGTCCAAGATAAACGTACGTGTCTGTTATCTCCAGCTTTTCTCCATCAATCGATAAATCTTCATTTCTTGTAAAAGCATTGAACATCACTTTTGTCTTCTGAAAGTTCATTTTTAATCCCACTTCTTTACTCTTGTCAGCAAGTTCCTGGATCATACTCTGCAGCTCTGATGGGGTAGTTGCAAAAATGACTACGTCATCAGCAAAACGTAGGTGGGTTAGATAATCTCCATTAATCTTTATCCCCTTGTTTTCCCAGCTCAGCGACTGAAAAACACCCTCCAATGTGGCATTAAAGAGCTTCGGAGATATGGTGTCACCTTGTCTCACTCCCTTTCCAATTTTTACGTGTGTTGTATTTTCAAACAGCCGAATCTTTGCACTTGCATTTTCATAGATGTTATTAATAATATTAATGTATGCATCTTCAATACCGCAGGTTTTCAGAGCCATTGTAACTGCTGATGGTTTCACCGAATCAAAGGCTTTTTCATAATCGATAAAAGCCATGCACAATGGAAGTTCATATTCCCTCGCTCTTTCAATTAGTTCTCTCAGCACGTGGATATGATCTATTGTGCTGTAGCCACTCCTGAATCCAGCTTGTTCTCTCGGTTGAGCCATGTCCAGTGTTACCTTCAAGCGGTGTGGAAGAACTTTAGTGAAGATTTTATAAACTACTGATAGGAGGCTGATAGGTCTATAGTTTCCGAGATCCTCAATGTCACCTTTCTTATGTAGCAGGATCATTGTTGCGGTGTTCCAATCCTCAGGAATCTTTCCTTCATTAAGGCATCGAGTGAAAATTTGGGCGAGTACTGTTTCGATTTCTCCACTTGCTTCTTGTATGATGTCTACAGTAATTCCATCTTCTCCTGGAGCTTTTCCCCGCTTCATGTTCTTGATTGCATGTGCAACTTCTGCTGGAAGGACTGGAGGAACTCTGGTACTGGTATCTTTCATGATGTCTGGAGTGCATGTATCATCCCTTTCATATAATTTGGAGTAGAAATCTTTCACTCTTGTCAAAATTTCGCCTCTATTTCTTGTTACAGAACCATCTTCTTTTCTCAGTGCCATAATCTGTTTTCTTCCCTTACTGAGATGTCCCTTTGCTATCTTTAGGCTTTGGTTGTTTTCAATTGCTTTCCTCACTAGTTCACAGTTGAATTTTCTTACATCTTCAGTGATACTTTTTCGTACTGTCTTGCATAGCTCTATATATTCCACTTTGGAAGTCACGTCTTCTTTAGTTGTCCTCATCTCTCTTCTTTTTTGCATCAACATTTTCGTTTTTCCTGATAATTTATTTACATGCAACTTGTTCTTAGACCCAGCTAATTTTGTTGCTGTTTCCATAAGAGCTTTGGTTACTTTTCTGTTAACTTCAGAGATGTCCACTTCTTCCGATGTTAGGTCTTCTAAAGCAGAGAACCTGTTCTTCAGTTCCAACTTGAAGGTATTATGGTGTTTTTTAAGGTTGGTTATGTCAATAGATTTTGTTTGTCTTATGAGCTTGCCACGTTCAAGTTTAGTGTTGAGGTGCATCTTACATCTCACCAATCTATGGTCACTACCTGTGTTGAACTTGTTTAGCACACTGCAGTCTTCTATGACGAATTTTTTGTTACACATAATAAAATCAATTTCACTTGTCGTCCCATTTGGATGTCTCCATGTCCATTTCCTGTGTGGCTTTTTCTTGAAGAAGGAGTTCAAGATGAAAAATCCTTCTGCCTCTGCAAACTCAACGAGAGTATTTCCACGCTGGTTTCTGTTGCCGTGACCGAATTTACCTACTGAAGTTTCATTCTGTTGCCGTTGCCCTATTTTTGCATTGAAATCTCCCATAATTATTTTCAAGTGCTGCTTACCTTTATTATTTAGATGACAAATTTCCTCATAAAATTCTTCAATTTCTTCTTCAGGATGACTTGTGGTGGGTGCATAAGTTTGAATAATCTGAGCCTGGTATCTTTTCGAGAGTTGGATAAAATATATATATATATATATATATAGCATGCCAGACTGACATGGAGGAGATAATGGTTGTTTTGTTGATGATACATATATATAAGACAGAAAGATGGGGGGGCAATATTTTGTGGTTTGCCCTGGGCACAGAAATGCCTAGTTATGCTTCTGCATGGCACATTCAACACACCCAAAACTTCTGTTGTGCTATAAATACTCTTACAGTGTGTTTAGACTCTCCAGTCATATGGCAGAAATCCTGATTAAAGAAACAAGCAAATGTGCTTTACTTTACAAAAACAGTAAAGTACAGCACAGTGGCTTTTTTGTGCCTTACTTTATGAAAACAGTAAAATAAGGCACAGAAGAGCCTTTACTATTTTTCAATGTAACTATCTCCTTAGAAGACTTAAAAATTGTATCTTCCTTGTGCAGGAATTGAAACTGCTGTTCCTGATTTCCATTCAAACAGCTGCATTTAAGTGGAAATCAAAAGATGTGGCTTTATCTCTCACTCAAGGGTAATGAAATTTTCAAGTTTTTTGAGATGGCTACATGAAAGACGGTAAAATAAGATGTTTCTGCACCAAAAATAATATGGCTTTATGCTGTTGTACTTGAGAAGATTCATTCTTTACTAGTTTCTGTGATTTGATCATGATTAGGGGTCATATATCTGTGACATTCTTCAAAAATGCTAGTTTGGGGCCGTGATTTGAAACTTTTTAAAAGATACCATTGAAAAGTTAAAGCAAATATTCTGTTTCATCATCATCATCATCATTGTCAACCATTATCAATCCACTGCTGGACGAAGGTCTCCCCAAGTTTCCTCCACAACGGTCTGTCTTGTGCCAGTCTCCTCCATGTCACTCCCGCATATTTACGAATTTCATCCACCCATCTCCCATGTGGTCTTTTTCTGGGTCTTTTCCTGTCCCTTGGAATCCAATCTAAAATTTCGGCTGTCCATCTATGGTCTGTCCTTCTGGCAGCATGTCCAGCCCATTGCCATTTCAGGGATTTAACTCTGATCATGATGTCTTCCACTCTTGTCATTTTTCGGATCCACGAGTTCCTCTTCTTATCTCTCCTGGTTATACCAAGTATGCACCTCTCCATGCTTCTTTGAGTTGTCTGCAGCCTTTGTATGTCTCTTTTAGTTAAGGTCCACGTCTCTGCACCATACGTAAGCACTGGAAGGATGCATTGATCAAAACACTTTTCTTTTAAGACATAATGGCATATTGCTCTTGAAAATTATGCTGTTTCTTCCAAAAGCTCTCCAGGCAAGTTTTGTACGCCGATTAATTTCTTCATCAATGTGACCCTCACTTGATATCTGCTGTCCAAGATAAACATACGTATCTGTTATCTCCAGTTTTTCTCCATCAATCGATAAATCTTCATTTCTTGTAAAAGCATTGAACATCACTTTTGTCTTCTGAAAGTTCATTTTTAATCCCACTTCTTTACTCTTGTCAGCAAGTTCCTGGATCATACTCTGCAGCTCTGATGGGGTAGTTGCAAAAATGACTACGTCATCAGCAAAACGAAGGTGGGTTAGATAATCTCCATTAATCTTTATCCCTTTGTTTTCCCAGTTCAGTGATTGAAAGACATTTTCCAATGTGGCATTAAAGAGCTTCGGAGATATGGTGTCACCTTGTCTCACTCCCTTTCCAATTTTTATGTGTGTTGTATTTTCAAACAGCCGAATCTTTGCACTTGCATTTTCATAGATGTTATTAATAATATTAATGTATGCATCTTCAATACCGCAGGATTTCAGAGCCGTGGTAACTGCTGATGGTTTCACCGAATCAAAGGCTTTTTCATAATCAATAAAAGCCATGCACAATGGAAGTTCATATTCCCTCGCTCTTTCAATTAGTTCTCAATGCGTGGATATGATCTATTGTGCTGTAGCCACTCCTGAATCCAGCTTGTTCTCTCGGTTGAGCCATGTCCAGTGTTACCTTCAAGCGGTGTGAAAGAACTTTAGTGAAGATTTTATAAACCACTGATAGGAGGCTGATAGGTCTGTAGTTCCTGAGATCCTCAATGTCACCTTTTTTATGTAGCAGGATCATTGTAGCATTGTTCCAATCCTCAGGAATCTTCCCTTCATTAAGGCATCGAGTGAAAATTTGGGCGAGTACTGTTTCAATTTCTCCACTTGCTTCTTGTATGATGTCTATAGTAATTCCATCTTCTCCTGGAGCTTTCCCCCGCTTCATGTTCTTGATTGCATGAGCAACTTCTGCTGGGAGGACTGGAAGAACTCTGGTACCTTTCATGATGTCTGGAGTACATGTTTATGTTCTTTTATGTCAATTACTTTAATTACCTACCAATCTGAATGTGCAGCTCTCATTCAGATTGGATAGGTATTTTCTTAATTTTCCATCACAGAGTTATGTGGTTTGTTGTTATTTGGAAAATTTCCCCCCTCTGTTCTAGATTATTTTTTACATAACTGCATAGTGAAGAATTAAGAAAACCTACCAAGCCTTCACAAACAAGTGAGGTAAAGAAGTGTTTCAAACTTTGGCATTACACCACACAAGGTAACCTGAAGAACAAAACTTAACATGTTTGCTGCTGTTGTTATTTTAGCGGCAAGCACAAGGTGCCAGTAAGACATCCACACAAATATCTCATGACTTCACAAGATGTCACACAGACCCATGGATGAGTTTTTATGCGTTTGGATCAATCTAGCCATGTGTTTGCATTTCATAGGTTTGCTAGGCTTCAGTATTCTAAAATACTAGAAAATTCATCCATAATTGACATTTGTAATTACAATTCTGCCAACAATGAAATATTATCCCAATACTGATGTAGACATTTACTAGTTATATATTTAAAACACTGTCACATATAAAACAAGAGAAATAATACTTACAAATGAAAAGAAACTCCATGAATCGTAACATGATTCATAATTGGATAGAAACAAAATCCATTCAGTTTGACTTGGATTGGAAATAAATAATACACACAGTTTGACACATTTTGCCTGCCGAGGAACTTCTGGTTGAGAGGGACCAGAGACAGCACGTCTGAATTTATCCACTGTTTTGACAAAACTATGTATTGAAGTCAATATGGATTTCCTTGATATCCCTTTAGCCTCCTAAATACACAATACAATAAAGATACTGAATCATTTCCGTCATCTGTCTTCTCAAAAGATGCGATAAAAGAATTTTCGGCAAAACAGTGGTGGAACCTTGTTTCTCTCAAAGCAAAATCAACAGAAAAAGAAACCAACCCACTTCCAGAACATTTTTGTTTCCTCATAAAGTTCATAGCTGCCCACCAAGTTCAGCCTTAACCAAAAGAGTTTTTTAAGGTTATGGTTTTGTTTGGAACAAACTGAGAAATTGTTTAGGGGCAGACAAGGCAGAGAAACTAGTAAAAGTATATCATTATTTTAGAGCAGAACCAAAGGACTGGTAAAAGGATATTGCCTTCTTCAAGCAATCCTTTAGTGTATGAATACTAAATCAGATAGATAGTAAGGGCCAGATTAATAAATGTTTTACAACTGCCAGAAAATGCCAAAACAAAACAAAAAATTATACACTTTTTATATTGTTCAAAAACCTTTTGTTATATGGTGAGTTTAATCACTAAGCCTAATTAAAGCTCATATAATAAAATGGTTCGAAAAACATTTTTTAAATAAGTTTCTTCTTTCTTTACAATTACAGCATTTCAGTTTGATATGCACATATAGGGAAATAAAATCTTCAAATTTAGAAAGAAATATTAGTAATACATAAGAAATACCCTTCCAATGTAGGTTTTTCTTGATATCTCTTTTCAGTTTATTAACATTTAAGTAAACTTTGAAAAAGAAGTTTATGTACCCAATTTTATCCAAAGAAGACTAGACTTTTTTAAGTGGATTAATCCAGAAAAAAACACTCGGATTTTTTCGGCCTGGATAAAATCCAGCAACGCTGCTGTAAACCCCACATTAATGTCTGCCAAACTTCTTTTAAAACAATTTTTTGAAACTATTCCCGCAATTCTGCATATTATTAAATAAATTAGTGAATTATGTTATAGTAGCAGGATGCTGCAAATCAATAACACACGCATTCTTCTAGCATTTTATACAGGTTAAAATACATATGTATAACAGTAGTATATCAGATGACTAGCAAGTGAAAATAAAACAATATACATACCATTTGTACTCAACAATGGTTCCATACTTGTCTTGAAAGGCAAGAACAATCGGATTATCAGGATTATACATATTAAGTAAGTACAATGTTTTCTTGTTGAGAATTAAGCTGACCTACAAACAAAAAATAATAATGATGATAAGCACATGTTTTTCATAAAATCCAATTCGTCATGTGTTGGTTTATAAATAACAATACCTATTGCTGAACTCCAATTTTGGGAGAAATTTGCATTAACAATTCTAGAAGTACATAATCATGTTTTAAAATAGATAGCTTCACTCCCTATGAAAGGGAGAGAGAAAAACACAAATATGTTTATATTTTTCATATAGTGATCTTCTAAAAAATTACTTTGTTTGTTTTTGATTCAGGTTACACAAGTTTTATGGAATTTCTTTATTTGGGCTTATTAATTTTGTTAAATAACTGCATACTAGATATCTTGAAACTTTGAATCAATACGAGGTCCAATCAAAAAGTTCCAAGACTAGGCCAATATACCACAAAGTACTTACATTACTTAAATCTGGCTGTGATATCCCTCAAAGTAGTCTCCTTGGGCAGCGATACACTGCTGCCAGCATTTTTGCCACTGTTGGAACGCTCCCTAGAAGTCCTGTTTGCGAATCGTGTCAAGCACCGTCTGCGATTCACGCTGGATCTCATCCATGGTTTCAAAACAGCGGCCCTTGAGCTTCAACTTCATCTTTGGGAACAGAAAGAAGTCGCAAGGGGCCAAATCCGGCAAGTGAGGCGGGTGAGGAAGGGTAGTCGTGCTGTTGTGGCTGCAAAACTGCTGCGTTGCTAACGCTCTGTGAGCTGCTGCATTGTCGTGATGGAGCAGGAAATCGCCCCTGAGCCACATTTCAGGTCATTTTGCGCCGAATGTCCTTCCTAAGACGCCACAGAACTTTGCAGTAAAAAAGGGTGGTGACGGTCTGGCCCTGGGGGATGAATTCACAGTGCACAATGCCACGAATATTGAAGAACACGATGAGCATGCTTTTGGTTGCGCTCTGGACCTGTCGGGCCTTCTTCGGTCGTGGAGATGCCGGGCTCTTCCATGGTGGCGACTGTTGTTTGGTCTATGGGTCTTAACCGTAGACCCAAGTCTCGTCCCCAGTGATGACCCGCGACAGGAATGTTGGATCATTCACCACCTGCTGATGAAGATCTTGACAGAGTTCGACACGGAGCACCTTCTGTTCGGGGTTCAGAATCTTTGGCACAAACTTTGCAGCAACGCGGTGAATGTTTAAAACCGATGTCAGAATTTCTTGTACTGTTCTGTATGACACATTGACGATGGCAGCAATGTCTTGAATGGTTCTCTAATGATCCTCAAGCACCAGTTCCCTAATTTTGTCCACATTTTTGGGGGTTTTGCTCATGGATGGTCGCCCTGACCTCTTGTACTCTTCCAGTACCATTCTGCTGCTCTTGAAGCACAAGTGCCACTCAAAACACCTTGTACGACTCATTGTTTCATTGCCATAAGCCTGCCGCAACATTTTATGCGTATCCGTTTCCGACTTGCCGAGTTTGACGCAGAATTTGATGTTCGTTCAGTGCTCTAGTTTACAGTCCATACCGAAATCGCAGCTGTGTTCTGCACGTGGTCACCAAATATCGTGTAGCACAGCTCCCGATGTTCACAGAACGACGCCACTCGGCTCAATGACTCATGAAGGTCACTGACCTCGACCACTGTTTGTGCATCTGCGTACTGCCATGTGTTGGCGCGCTATGTACCTAGTCTCGGAACTTTTTGATCGCACTACGTATATCGTGCTGTAGGAATAGCACAGTGCCTAAATAAAAGTTCCAACAGATAAGGAAAGATTTCTAGAAATCAAATATCATAAGTTTTTATAGTTTCAGAATGTTTTTATTGGAAAAGAATAGTTGACAATTCTCCTACTTGGCAGAATGCTGATCTTCATACAGAGCTACTAGGGCTGTGAATTTTATGATGTGCAGAAACATGTGAGTGAGAAGACATCCTCATTTTTATGAATTCTAAGTACAATTGAGTTTCTTCAAACTGCCAATGACTGTTTGTATGCATTTTCTGGAGTAAGTAAGGGTGTTGGTATAAAAACAGTAAGTGACAATGGCAGAGATTCTTAAATACTATTGAGTGAGGGATCCATGTTTCTTAACTAAAGTTCATCCTTATATCAAAGGGATAAAATGCAATATTTTTCTTACAAATAAATGTCCTTTAGCACAGTAGCTTTTAATTTTTTTGCTTTCTTTGTAAAAACTAGTATAGCCAGTCTTCTTACTAGTACAGTCACTAAAGTACCTAGTCATGATGCAATTTAGTATATTTGAAAAACTTTCAGGTGGAGTTCAATATTTTCTCCCACCCCAATTTTCTAAGTAATTGCAATCTAAAAAATGTGCAAACAAATATCTCAAATAAAATGTCAATGTGAAGTAGGGAACAAGCTTCTTTCTTTAAATTTTGGATGATGAGGAATGCAGAATTGGGAGCATCATATAAGAGAAATTTTACAAGTTTTTTGGACTGAAATTCTGCACTTAAAATTATAATGAGAAGGAATGTGCAATATGGGAATGTTAAATCAGGATTTCAGCATATTCAAGCATGAATTTAAAATTGTGTTGTTTAACTCCAACTTTGAAACCGAACTATCAGGTCGAGAGATCATGTACCTTGAAAAATAGAATGAGAAAGACATTAAAATAATAAGAAATCATTGCGCTGCTGTTTTATCCACATCAAATATGAAGACAGAAAAGGACATAAAGCACAAACACAAGGGTCATCGATTTTAAAATACAATAAGCAACAAAATTAATAGCAACTCAGTTTAAATCAGTGAGAACATGAAGTGAAAGAAAGCATACTTACAGTGTTTTCACCACTGCCTCTATCATCCTGTTTCATGGAGGAAAACTGAACTAAGGACGGTTCAGCTTTCAAACTAGTCTGGCACAGAGTATCACCATCTGAATTGCTGACTGTAAGGGTTTTGTCATTCCCCACAAGAGCAAGGTAATTTTGCTGGCTCCATGCTCCACATGTTATTTGCTTATTATGTTTCCCCAAAATTGGAACTTTTCTGAAATTGAATGAAGTTTCAGAATGGAATATTCAAACTGCAATACATAAAAATCCACACAACATGCAGAAACATTTCAGCCATACAAGTTCATACATGTAGTATAGTAAACATCAATGGCATCACTGTTAAGGAAAACAGTGACACCATTGATCTGATCTATGTTAGGTGCATTGCTAAGGAAAAGGCTTTATGCAATACGCATTGCATCAATGTATTATTTCAAAAAGGGAACTTCAAAAGTTTTATTATGGTGAAGTGACAGTCTGTTATCTTCATAGCTTTTATGAAAACTGCACTGATGCAAATAGCTGTTGTATGGCAACATGAAAAATTAGCAGATAACAACAGGACACACCTTTTAAGGTGCCTCATCTTTATATGCTAATTATTCATTATAATTCAAAACTAGAATAACATACAGAGAAAAATGAAGAAAGCAGTCACTTGGAAGGCTATACTTTTTTGTGAATATACACACATTGAGATTTTAAATACTGAATTTCCACCACCTGTTTTACTTACAGATCATTTTCATTCTCCTTTTCTTGATGCAAGAAGTAGATTAAATCATCATAAAATTATTATTTTTTTGCTAAAACCAGCATGTCATATAGCTCACTTTGCAAAAAGTGTTGTAGACTCTCTGCACAACTTGAGAAGCATTGTGCACAATGAAAATATTAAGTTTCTGACTTTGCAGGTAGTTCTTCAAAAGAAGTGAAAGCCTGGTCCATGGGCACTAAAGGTATTTTTGCACAATACAATATTTTAATAATGAGTCCCCTTCCATGGGAGTATTTAGAACATTTAAGAAATTTCAAAAATGAATAAACCTAAGAACAAAATGTAAGTTCCGTGCATATTGGTGGGTGTACACCACATGCCTAGCACACCCAAATACTTGCTCTTGGAAACCATCTACATAAGATGCGAGTAACAAAGAAGAAGGCTAGAGCATTAAGAATTTTTGTTTCTTGATCTGTATTCATTTACTACAAGGAAACATGCGCCACCCCACAAAAAAAATATGCCTTCTTTTACCAACAGGCACTGCAGGGCCTTATATCAGAGAAGGTATGGGATGTACATAGTGGTTTTATGCCTGGTAAGGGCTGTACTAACTAAATTTTTGCACTTCATATGGTCATTAAAAAGTATTTGTCTGTTGGTAAGAAGTTTTTGCTTCCTTTACATATTTAGAAAAAGATTATAACTAAGTAAAAAGTATACTTCTACAGAAGGTCTTGAATCATTATGATATAACTGGAAATCAACTTAAAAGTGCAAAAGCTATTTATGCTGGCAGTAGAACATCTGTATGAGTGAAAGGTGGTTTATTAAAATGCTTTTCTATTGGTGCAGGAGTCAGACAAGGTTGTGCAATGTCACCATGGCTGTTTTAATATATTTATGGATGCATGCATGATGTAAAAAAAGGCAATGCTGTGTTTATGTCTTGGTAATATCTGTGTGTGAAGATTGCTGTATGCTGATGATGCAGTCCTCTTGGTGCAGAGCAAAAGTGAGTTACCACGTATGTTGTCCCTGATGACAAAGTTTATATGAAATTCAAACTGAGTATAAACAAGAGAAAAAAAACTTTGATTCAAAAACGATCTAAGGAAAAAAACAAAGTTGTGGTTTTGAGCAAAGAACTGTTAGTACTGAATGCAGATTAGTCTAAATGATAGAGAGCTAGACCAGGTGAATAGTCTGTATATATAGAAAGCATGTTTGACAGAGAAAAAAGAAAAATTTAGTAGGCAAGTGAAATCATCTTTGAAAGTCATATCTGTTTTAAAGAGGATTTCACAGGACTGATGGGTTCTCAAAAACGTCCTCAATGGCTGAGAAAGGAAGTATAACTGTTTCTACACTGATGTGGAGCAGTAAAATCTGTGTACTACAGAAGAGATATAGGAGTTGTTTGCATGCTAGAAAGAGGCATCTTGTTAGTGGCATGTGTAATGTGAAGCACAATGTTATTAGTAAGGTGGAGACAAACATTCTGAGTTGGCATGGCCATGTTGGATGCTTACTATGAGAATTTATTCAACCCAAGTGGCAGGAAAGAAAGATAGAAAAAGGCCAAGAAAAATCATTGGAGGGCCAGATTCAAGAAGATAATGAGGTGAAGTACAAAAAGTCTTGTGTGATATGTGTGGTGGACATCAGTGAAGCTCGAGTCGTGTGTTGAGGTTACTGTAAATGGAGATGTTTGATACATCAACAGTAAGTAAAGTCTAGTCTCATCAGTTTTAAACTTTAATCTTGCAGATGACCTTTATTTGAGGAGCTAACTTCTGAATCTCAGAGAAAGGCTTAGTAATATATATGTATGTATGTACTTTCTGATCTAAGCCACAGAGACTTTGTGAAATGTAGAAAAAACAGCGACAGGCAGTAACAAAGCAGCTGTCTTTAAAAAGCATGTCTGTACAGGAGGTTCTTGATGACATGGTGCAGACAGTGGTGGATCAGACTACTGCATATTTGAACACTGTGAAGTGGCACAGGAAATTTTGTTGTGGCAGGAAATCTTGCAATGATGCAGATCATTCTGAATGACCCTTCACATCCACCTCTGAAGAAAACTTCAACTGCATGCATGATCTCATTATGCCTGACAAACAAAGGACTGTTCACTGTATAGCTGAGTTTGTTGGCATTTCAATTCACAATGTCAGTTTAATCTGGATAAATTCTTTAAAAATGAAAAATGTCAGTGTGAGACACGGATTTTGACAGATTAAGCAAGAAGCATACTGCAAATGAATGTGCCTTACCAATGTGAACATGTTTTGTGTGCATTAGGGTGGGCCAAAAAAATCAACTTTTTTTTTTTCGATTTGCTATAGTGCTGAAAACTTGCCTCTTGTACAGAAAAGAAAAATGGAAAAATAATTTTCAAAATCGATCGATATCTTCCCTCGAAATTTAAAAAAATTGAAGAATTTTTTTTTGTCCATTTTTAAAAATTAATAAAGTTACGATGGTCCAAACGCTATAGATTGGGATGTGTAGTATATGATTGAAGGAAGTATAGTAAATAATAACATCATTAATACTTTATTATTTACCAGTCGTGTAGTGCAGTTAAAAATTCTTATTTTTTATAAAAATACAGCATATTTTTGTTCATTACATAGCTTTTACAATGTTCGTAAAATATTGCACATAGATTTAGAATTGTAGAAATACACACAGAAATCTTTCCTGGTTAGTTAAATAGCCCCCCCCCCCCCCACACACACACACTGAGTTTACCCAGAACCCTTTGCTGCATAGCACAATGCTTGCTCCCACATTCCCACCATTTTCACCAGTCACCCGCTGACCTTGACATGGAATTGTCTGTGTCTAGTACACATACGTTGAATTGTGACTATTTTAAGTCTTGCGTTGCTGTTAACTTTCATTTCTGCAATAGTTATTGTGATTTTGATAGAAACATCGGTGTTATGATGAAAGCATTGAAGAAGATCATTACAAGACAGGTATTTGAGTGCCCCATATTTGGTCATCCTAGAGATTTTATTTCAAATAAACTTCCTATGCATGAGGATGTCCTTCACTGTTGTTTTCAAGAAAGATATAATGTCTCTAGAATCCAACAAGAAGAGCCTAAGTTTTTCAAAAGTTGCAGGAATAGTAGCGCAGAAAATAAAATGTTTGTTTGATAAAGTGTCTATCCCTACAGTTTCTGAGTACAGGATCGTGCAGCTTATAAATGCGTACCATGACAGTTATTACAAACTGAGAAAGTCGTATATCCGCGATAAATGCAAAGCAATGTTCAAAAAAAAAGATTGACGGCTTTAAGCGCAGATCTACATTGCTTTTTGATGTTGCAGTGTGTAAATGCCTTATTGTTGTGGACTGTACTTGTAAGAAAACGCCTGATTTGTGTGAATGCCTGATACTGTGAAAAATCCAAGAAGATTCCTGTCATTGAGTTAAGGTATCTTTATCTCCAAAGAAAGTACGGGGTTGGAAAAATTGGAGCATTGAACTCAAAGGAAACAAAAAGTTGACAGAAAGACTCAAGAGGAAGGCCTGCGAGTGTGAGCGCGAGCTCGGCCGAGGTACGTGTGAAATTTCAAAACCCTCATGTTCACAACTGACCTTTACTCAACGTGAATCTAAGGACACTACCAAACCTGAAGAAGGCATAGATTCTGAACACTATTCTTCCAATTTTTCTGATGATGAATTTAGGCGAAGCATATCTACAAAAAAATCATCAGCATGGCAGATGAGAATCAACTTAAAAGCAACAGCATTAAGTAGTGATCGATACGGAGTACCTGATCGTACAACAGCTGCAATTGCATCAAGTGTACTTCAAAATATTGGCATAATAACTGACACGGATTTATCTCATGGAGTTGATAAGAACAAAGTAAGAAGAGAAAAAAGTTGTAACAGGAATGATTTGCAGTATAAACCTGATGAAGTACTACGTGGTCTCTACTTTGATGGCAGGAATGATGACACTTTCGTGATTGAAAAAAATCATTCTAAGCATTTTCACAGAAATCAAAAGGAGGAACATTATTCCCTTATCCAAGAACCAGGTTCGATATACATTGGCCATGTTTCTCCCTCTTCTGGATCTTCTAAAGATATTGCTTCCAGCATTACTTCCCATTTGTCTGCACTTGGGATTTCTCTTGAAGAACTAGATGTAATTGGGTGTAACGGTACTGTAACTAACACTGGCTGGAAGAATGACGTAATTTGTCAAATTGAACTACATGTGGGAAGACCGTTGCAGTGGAGTGAAATATGTGATGAAATTGCCATTTCATCACATATTTCAACACATAGATGGCAAAACCAATTGGCCAAAAGCTTAGAGGTTGTGAAAATCTTCCAGTGGTTTGCTTTGAAAGTATTGAGTGCAAAATTCCTGAAGTGGACCAGAAAGTGCTCAGCAAAGATCAGCAATATCTCCTAGATATTGCTATTGCAATAAAATCAGGCAAATGTCCAGAAGATTTGTCTCTTCATGATCCGGGCCCTCTTTGACATTCAAGATGGTTATCTACGGCCAACAGAGTTCTCAGGTGTAACAAATCCTTCAGATGAACTAAAACAAATAGTTTATTTTATCTTAAAGTCCTACATGCCTGTGTGGTTTAGAATAAAAAAAGGAAGTATTTTACAGACGGCCTTAAGCATGTGTTCGAAGCAATTGCAACATTGCGATAATTACCTGAAAATTTGTTTCACGTTATACATCCTGTAATCAAACACAAGGAATCCTTTGCCCATCCAGAAAATTTGCTTTTGGTTATGATTTTAGACGAAAGAAAACCCATTAGAGAGCTCGGGCTTAGACAAATTTTAAAAGCCAGACAGTCAGCTCTTAAGGGAAAGTCAATCAGGAATTTTGTGACACCTAAAATTAACTTTGCTGCTACAGAATACACAGAGATCATTGAATGGAATACTTGCAGGATATCTTCTCCCCCTTTGTTACGTGAAATAAGTGATAGTGCTATTAACTCACTTATACAATCTGGCACAGTACTGAATTGGGATGTCAAAAGATCCCCTTATCATACCCAGGCAGTTAAATGATGTGCCAAACTGGTAACAGCAGCATCACATAAAGTCTGCAGAGCTCAGTCCAGAGACGGCTACATCAGAACCACATTACTATCAAGATCCACGATGCTCAAGTTCTCTAATAAATCAGACTTTAAAGTAGTATCTATTGGAAAGAAAGAGTAAGGGAAGAATGGCTTGTGTTATAAATAGTTGTAGAATCTTTCTGTAAATAATGAAATAAATGTAAAGGAAAACATACACCCTGTAAATATAGATGGCCGGTTGGAACGGGAGTGGGTGGAACTCGACGTGCAGCCACCTCCACATGGTGAGTTCTGGGTGGTTATTACAAAACCAGTGAAGAGCTGCACAACAATGTGCTTATCAGAACTATGGAAATTTGTAATTCTGATGTAAAAATTGAGTTTTTTCGAGTGCAATGCGCGACCAGTAAATAATAAAATATCAATGATGTTATTATTTATTATTTTTCCTTCAATCATAACTACACATTCCAATCTACAGCGTTTGGACCATTGTAACTTTATTAATTTTTAAAAATGAACAAAAAAATTAAATTCCTTCAATTTTAATAAATTTCGAGGGTGATGCACGACCAGAAGATATCTATCGATTTTGAAAATTCTTTTTCCATTTTTTTATCTGTACAAGAGGCAAGTTTTTTGCGCTATAGCGAATAAAAAAAAAAAGATTTTTTTCGGCCCACCCTAGTGTGCATCCACTAAATTTCTGATCCTAGGTTGTTACAACAAATGAAACATTGGTGCATTATGCATCTTTTCTGCCTCTTCAGAAGTCCCACATTGTTCTATCAGCCAGCAAGGTGATGGCATTAGTTTTCTGGGATTCAGAAGGTATCATCATGATTAACTGCCAGGAAAACAGCACCACTGTCACTGGTGCAAACTACACCAACTTCATTGCTCTTTGCAATTTTGTGCATCTCTTTTCCTCGATGTACTCATCGAGGAAAAGAGATGCACAAAATTGCAAAGAGGGGTCTTTCTCCTACAAGGCAATGTGAAGATCACCACAAAAACAACAGGATCTGAGTTGCTTTAGCTACCATCCTAATCTCCAGACCTTGCCCCATATGACTTTTTTGTTCTTCCATGTAAAAGAAGACATTCATGGGAAGCAATATGCCTTTGACTCTGAGGTGGTTGCAGCTGTGGGTTCGTGGCTGGAAGACCAAGATTTTTCTTTTTTTTACCACTGGGTTCAAGCAAGGCCATCTAGAAAACACAAGGTCATGACATTAAAGAAATGTGTTCCCTCTTTTAGTTACATCAAGCGGAAACCAAGGCTTCCAATTGGTTTCCAACCCTGCCGTTGTGACATCAAACAAAACACCAATGTATCAGTCCATATAACATGAGAGTAACGTCCACAAATTAACCTGACATGAACCCAATCAAACATTTGTGGTTCGACTTGGAAAAGCCTTTTGTGTTACCCCCCCCCTCCCACCGAAGAGCCGGAGGACCTACTGTTGACATTATGGTACCAGATACCTCAGGATACATATCCAACCTTATCAAGTGGCCGCTGTTTGGCGGGCTAAAGGGAGTCCTACAGCTCATTAGGTAGGTGGTCATAATGTAATGGCTCATTGGTTATCACTGCATTTTTGTAAAAAAAATGCACAGCTTTAGGTAGGTGGTCATAATGTAATGGCTCAAAAAGTTATCACTGCATTTAAAAAAAAATGGGCCATTTGTATTTGATTTTACTATCAAAATGGCATTATTGCTTCTTAAAGTTTAATTTCTCTGGCAATGCATGTTTTTCCATTGCTTAGAGAACTTCTTGGTATATCAACAGGCAAAAATGCACAAGCATTTTCCCTTTCACTTCCAAAACATTTTAAGTTTAAAATTAGAACTTCAATTCTCTGTTGGCATCTTCCATGCCATGTAAAGTCATTTTCTTTACATAATTGCATGCAGTAGCAATTTTGGACATTAATTTCGCTTTAAACAAAAGATCTGTGCTCTACCCCTTGAGACAGCAAGAAGTTACTAAAGAATGGAAAAACACACATTTTAAGTGAAATTGTATATAAAAAATTGGTACCGCATTGTTCCCTGTCACAAAAACAATCTTACAAGTCACAGAAATGGTTCTAATTCCATCACAGATAGATTAAATACCAATTTTGAAATTTGATTTTGCTTTAAAAAGGGAGAGGGGAAGAATGCTTGTTCAACTAATTAGATTTAAAGAAGAGACTGTTAAAAATACAAAAACATTCACTTCATTAGAAATATTTTTTAAAAAAGATGAAGGTCCTTTCTTCCATTACTACCAAATATATTAAAATAAGAGTAACATGATTGGAAAAATATAAAAAATAAGGACACAATCAGGAAGAGAAAAGGGAAGAGGGGGGATGCCTTTTCAGAAAAATTTACAATATCGAAATAATGCAACATTCACATCTCCAATATAACAATTATTTCTGACTGCTTGAAAGATTTTTCCACTGGCAGATGGTATTAAGACACCCATAAAATAGTAAACAAAAGTATTAAGAAAAGTCATGATATTAAAAACATGTCCTAAATGAAGCATTTAGTAAATGTTAGAATCTAGAAAACACAGAAATAAATCTTACACAAATATTGAATAATATTATTTTGCTGATATTTTTTATTTCTGTAGTATATTCGATATTTCTTATACTCCATAATGAAACAATGATTCCCATAGTGACTATGGAAAATCTGTTGGAGCATCTAAAATGATAGCAAACAGGAAACATGTTACAGTATAAAATAAAAGTAAAAAAAGAAAGAAAAAATTACAAATTATTAAAATTTCACAAAAACCGGATGTTATTTCCGAAGAAATCCCTTTCCCAGACGGTTTAAAAATTGAGCATAATTCGTTTAAATTGGGACACTTGGTAGCTATGATATATATTTTTCAGTCAGAGATAGAAATAAGAAATCTGCATACCACTCCAAAATTAGTGATGAATAAAAATATGGAATGTCACAGCTTAAAAATCTGGAAAATGAGGATCACAATCAGGCCTGGATGACTGTATTTTACAGTAATGAACAAAACTCAACTTTCCTGGAATTAGCTTTTACTGTGCTACTTAATATTACTGTCTGAATACAATCCAGTCATACGATCTTTGTCCTGTTTTGGGTCACTGATTATCCAGCATAATTTCTGGATGAAGTATTTGAGTTGTTACAGGGGATGCATGCTCTGATTCACTTTTTCTCAAAACAGATGTTCCTCAGCATATCCAGCTGCTTTTTATCTTAGCAAATATGATACATACTTTTGCTGATCATGGTACACATGATACATTTTATGTTTATTCACATAGCATTAAAAGAGTGTGCAGGAACTGTACAAATTTTAAATGAATATGGGGTTTTCAAAGGAATATGTGATTTTTCAATCATTAGTCAGATTTTTAAGCAGCAAACCCTATCCATCATCAGGATTCAGCCCTGTATTACTAAGATATATGAACAAATGAAATATCAAAGGTATTGTGTACCTAATATTGAACCATATATCACATGTTACATGCTCAATGAGACATGTGCTCCCACCCCGAGAGAAGCCTAAATTATGCAACAAGTCTTGGTAGCTAAAAGATATGTACAAATAAAACGTTTTAGTTAAAATATTAGTTTTTCAATTGAACATTCACTCATTGAAACACTCATACATCTAAAAATATGTATTAATTAAAACATATCACATTAGAAACTAAAATATTCATTGGGTTGGGAGGCATGGTCCACTCAAACGACACTTCGCCGACGTTATCACGGTGAGCACTTTCACAACCCCTTGGATTGATTAATCGGGCCATCAACAAACTGCACGAGGCCTCCTCGCATGCGTGAAGCATGCAAAACTTGTATGCCAGGAAACGAAGGAACGGGTGCGGCCTTTCACTACGTGTCAGGTGAATCTCCTCAAGTGCCGCCATCTACCAAAGGAGTTGGTAAATATATCTGTCGTAAGTACAAATCTTTTCCTGTTAATATAGAAACGAATGAAATATTACTAACTTTTTATAGAAACGAATGAAATATTATTAACCTTTTGTTACACAGTGTGATTTTTATTATGCGCTTTTTTTTACTTTTTCTAAGCATTTTTTCACTTTTTATAAATTACTTCCAAGCTGTATCAAGAGTAGTAGGGTCCTGTAAATTACATATTTTATCGTTTTTTTTGTTTAATTATAACATTCTCTGAAATTCTCAACTCCTTTTCTTTTGTATGAGTAGTTAACATTTTAATATTTTCAAAATCAGGATATTGTTTATGATTAATACAGTGTTGAATAAATGCAGTTTTTCCCTCTTTTTATTCCACTTTTTTATATGTTGATGTAATCTTTTATTAATCTATTTTTTGTACTACCTACGTAAGAGATTTTGTTCCCAGAATCCTGTGAAACAGTGGGAATTTTATACATACCTGCTGATTGTAAAATATTTGTATTATATTTTTTTCTTATAACCAAATCACCAATATTTTGAACAGAATGGCCAAAAATAATGTTGTGTTTCTTCATTAATCTTAAAAATTTCCCACTTATTCCTCTAATGAAAAGAAAAGAACCTGAAAATTTATATTTCTTTTTGTGTGTGTCTTGATTAATGTTCTTTAATTTCCTTTTATATTCAAAAATCACCTTTTTAACTGTCTTTGTGTTATATCCATATTGTTTAGTTGTGTTAAGTGTTAATAATCCATTGAATTTCTTCTTCTCTGTACTTTTTATTTGAGGAATGTGAGAAAGCATGTTTTACCCAATTTCTAATACCATTTATTTTATGAGTTTTGGGGTATTCAGATTGACATGGAATCATAATAGGTACATAGGTCGGTTTTCGAAAAACTTTATTTTCAAAATTTAATTCTTTTTTAATTAGTTTGATATCTAGAAAATAAATCTTTCCTTCTTGTTCAAATTCCAACGTTAACTCGATCTCAGGATAATAAGCAGTGTATTCAGCCTTAAATACTTCTAATTCTTCATATTTTAATTTAGACAATGTAAAAATACCATCTACATATCTACAATAAAGACAGGGGGATCTGGAAATTTTTTAATAATTTTGTTTTCAATATCACACATAATAATTTCTGAAAATAAAGAAGATAAAGGAGATCCCATTGGGCCTCCAACCTTTTGTGCATAAATTTTTGTATCAAACTCAAAATAATGGTTATTAAAAATATAAGTTAATATATTAAATAACTCTTGTAATTGTATACTATTAAACTAAGATTTATTTTTCAACTCTCTTATGATAATGTCAATGGCTTTTGGACTGGGGTACTCTAGAATAAAGATTTTACATCTTAACTTGCCATGTATAAATCAGATAATGGAACATTAACAGATTTTATTTTCTCTATGAAATTCAAACTGTTTTTTAAACTGTATTCATATTCACGAAGAAAGGGGCTAAAAAAAAAACAGTTTGAATTTCATAGAGAAAATAAAATCTGTTAATGTTCCATTATCTGATTTATACATGGCAAGTTAGGATGTAAAATCATTATTCCCCAGTACCCCAGTTCCAAAAGCCATTGACATTATAATAAGAGAGTTGAAAAATAAATCTCAGTTTAATAGTGTACAGTTACAAGAGTTATTTAATATATTAACTTATATTTTTAATAACAATTATTTTGAGTTTGATACAAAAATGTATGCAGAAAAGGTTGGAGGCCAATGGATCCCCTTTATCTTCTTTATTTTCAGAAATTATTATGTGTGATATTGAAAACAAAATTATTAAAATTTTTCCAGATCCCCCTGTCTTTATTGTAGATATGTAGATGATATTTTTACATTGTCTAAATTAAAATATGAAGAATTAGAAGTATTTAAGGCTGAATACACTGCTTATTATCCTGAGATCGAGTTAACGTTGGAATTTGAACAAGATGGAAAGATTTATTTTCTAGATATCAAACTAATTAAAAAAGAATTAAATTTTGAAAATAAAGTTTTTCAAAAACCGACCTATGTACCTATTATGATTCCATGTCAATCTGAATACCCCAAAACTCATAAAATAAATAGTATTAGAAATTGGGTAAAATGTGCTTTCACACATCCCTCAAATAGAAAGTACAGAGAAGAAGAAATTCAATGGATTATTAACACAACTAAACAATATGGATATAACACAAAGACAGTTAAAAAGTTGAGTTTTGAATATCAAAAGAAATTAAAGAACTTAATCAAGACACACAAAAAAAGAAATATAAATTTTCAGGTTCTTTTCTTTTCATTAGAGGAATAAGTGGGAAATTTTTAAGATTAATGAAGAAACACAACATTATTTTTGGTCATTCTGTTCAAAATATAGGTGATTTAGTTATAAGAAAAAATATAATAGAAATATTTTACAATCAGCAGGTGTATATGAAATTCCTATTGTTTCACAGGATTCTGGAAACCAAATCTCTTACATAGGTAGTACCAAAAATAGATTAATAAAAAGATTACATCAACATATAAAAATCGAATAAAAAGAAGAAAAAACTGCACTTATTCAACACTTTATTAATCATAAACAATATGCTGATTTTGAAAATATAAAAATGTTAACTACTCGTACAAAAAAAAGAGTTGAGGATTTCAGAGTGTTATAATTGAACAAAAAAAAGAATAAAATATGTAATTTACAGGACCCTACTACTCTTGATACAGCTTGGAAGTCATTTATAAAAAATGAAAAAATGCTTAGAAAAAGACAAACAAAAGAGCATTATAAAAATCACACTGTTTAACAAAAGGTTAATAATATTTCTGTCGTTTCTATAAAAAGTTAGTAATATTTCATTCATTTCTATATTAACAGAAAAAGATTTATACTTACAACAGATATATTTACCAACTCCTTTGGTAAATGGCGGCACTTGAGGAGATTCACCTGACACGTAGTGAAAGGCCGCGCCCCTTCCTTCGTTTCCCGGCATGCAACTTCTGCATGCTACACATATGCGAGGAGTCCTCGTGCAGTTTGTTGATGGCCCGATGATGCAATCCAAGGAGTTGTGAAAGCGCTCACCGTGATAGCGTCGGCGAAGCATCTTTTGAGTGGACCGGGCCTTCCAACCCGATGAGTTTTTTAGTTGTTTCTAATGTGATATGTTTTAATTAATAGATATTTTTAGATGTATGAGTGATTGTTCAATTGAAAAACTAACATTTTAACTAAAACGTTTTATTTGTACATACCTTTTAGCTAACCAAGACTTGTTGCATAATTTAGGCTTCTCTTGGGGTGGGAGCACATGTCTCACTGAGCGTGTAACGTGCGACATATGGTTCAATATTAGGTACACAATACCTTTGATATTTCATTTGTTCAATGAACATGTTTTACCATGAAACTGTCCCTAGGGATATGTCTCACGATATGTATATTTACTAAGATATTTATTCTGAATTACAAGACATTTTTCTTTGGAACAACTTTTGACACAATTTTTGCAGCAAGTTCAACCCTGGTGTCTGTTCTTAAGTTTTGGGTGATGCACTCAGATCAATCCTAAAACCTATTAATGCAATGCAGAAAGAAAAATTACACATTAGCAACCCATCATTGAGTTTCTGGCTTCAAGGAAGAGAAACAAATACACTCATAGAATAGAAGCAAAACCCACATCTCAACTGGGTCTCAAAACTACATTTTCTGGAAAATGATCTAGAACCTTAGGAACTTGGCTGTTCAGTACGAATGGGTCAATGAAATTCAATGGCACTATTACAGGTCTATCTTCAAAGCACATTTTGAATCTGCAAAACTCAAAAAGTGGCCATTTTTCATATTGTATTGCAAAAATACATATTGATGAACAACACTCTTTCTCAATATGTGGCAATCATAAAAATATCCATTACTAAGTGCCAACACTGTCACATGAAAACATAAAAATAAATTTACATAATTGGAATTTTTAACAACACACAAAAGTAAAGGTTGATACTTAACAAAATACTATAGCATCCTTCACCTTGAAGTTCTGTGATTGTAGATTAGAAGATTGCCCTTAGAAGTGCCAACAGCTAACAGTGGAGAAATTTTGGACCATGATACAAAAGTCAAAGTATCCCTGAAAAGTAAGGAAAAATGTTTATATTTCATATGACCACTGACCAGATTAATAGAACAACTTATTGCATTTATTTACTGTCGATAACACAATATGATTACAATTTGTTTTAAAAGTCTATAAACGAGGCTAACTTCATGAAACCGTTCACCATGTAATGATCATATCCTACATTACATTCACCTTTGTGATTTCTGGTTCAAAGATGTGTTCATGAAAAAACAATATAATGTAAAATTTGGCATTTTATTTTTTGGATATTTCACTTGCACCTATGGCCAAGAATGCAAAACAACAACTTATTTGGATTCAGATGACACTTCTGTTAGGAGTTTTTGATCTCACATTTGGTGTTTCAGTAATACCTATGCTTTCTCAGTGAAACCAAACCTGCAGTATATTTTATCAAGAAATATGTAAAAGAAATTTGGTAACAGGCAGACCAGGTATGACATGTATGCAATACATGGGAGAAAGAAATAATAAAAAAATCTTGCTTGAGTATAGAGGACATGAAGCATCTGAATTATTAACACAGCAATCAGACATCTCTGAATTGCATTAATCACATCAGAAAACTTGAAAATTGCATAACATTAATCACATCAGAAAACTTGAAAATTGCATCGCCTTGGAGCAGGAATCGAACCGCATCTCCTGATTTCATTCGAGCGTGCTATCCATCACACCATCCAGGACAATGAAGTCCCAAGTATCTGAGTGAGATGGACATGAATTAATGGTCCTGTTGTTCACAAGATTCACACAGGCCTTTGCTGAAGGTGATCACTGATTTGATAGCAAGGAAAACCAGTTAATACTTACTATTCAATACCAGCAAGGGGCAGTTCAGAATTGTCAGGAGGAGATTTTGCCATTGTACAGTGCAAAACTTAAAGAAATATGTGCATTAGCTGTCAACTACATGGCTTGAAGTGATGATGCGATAATTCAGTTACAACCTGAACGAGCGCTTATGCTAACAAAATGGCAGTGTTTTAGGAAAAGATGTCAACACAGATACGAATCACAGAAAGAAAAAAACAACAGAAAGAGATGATACTAGAATACTGACAACAGTTGCATTACCTGAAATTCAGGAGATATATGTGACTGCTTTTCTGCCAAAAA
Organism: Macrothele yani; assembly: GCA_039090855.1. NCBI lineage: Eukaryota > Metazoa > Arthropoda > Arachnida > Araneae > Macrothelidae > Macrothele > Macrothele yani. The sequence continues at coordinate 9,140,604 of CM077011.1, read as the reverse complement.
CAAAAACCTAAAGTGTGACACCAGGTATGATTTATTATATCTGGTCACCTTGAAAGTGCTGATCACGTTTTTACAATCTATGTCAAACTGAAACATAATACTCCATCAAATCAACTTTTAATCACATGCATGTTTACACTGATTGTGTATGATGTCCACCCACATTTTCAACCACGCTTGTACAAAGCATTTTTTTGGTTTTGAATCAAGGAAATTGGAGAAGCTTTTGTAGAAAGCCCCCAGACACATAATATTTCATTTTCCACTTGAATGATGCTGAAAACTTCAGAATAAATGGTGGTCTGATGGCACCAGAATCCAGTGAATATGGTGGGTGGGACATTTCCCCCAAGTTAACTGGGTTTGGTAATCATAATCTGAGCACTGTAAAGACATGCATTGCCCCGATGGAACAAAAACACTTTCAGTTGGTCAAAGCAAGGAGCACTTGGCATTACAAATCATCAAGAATCATTGTAGACAAATGGTGATGTGGCCTCCATTAGGATTCTCAGCCAAGAATACACCAGATTGGGTGGACAGCTCATTGCTAGGAGAATCCTCATATGGTATGACAAATAATCAAGATCCCTTACACACAGGGGTAGACAAAACCCCAAAATTTTCAGGAGATAGCACAATATTTCAAGAGGTACGAGGAGGAACACAAAATTGTGACCTTCAACAGTAAACATTAATGTATTATTTCTTAGATATTGTTTAATAAATTAGTGCAAAATCCAAAACTAAAACTAAGGAACATATTATACACTTGTATTAACACTTGCATTTCAGAACAAGTCTTCATTACAGAAAGTTCAGCTTTGTATAACATGCAGTAAAACCATTAATGAAAAAATACACTCATAAGCACCCCAAACAAAATCAATGATGCTAACTTTGCAACCTGCATGTGTGCCTGCTTCACTGCTGGGTTGCACCATGGAACTTCAGCCTGAATCGCTACTGCCAATATTGTTGCAGAATGCAAAACTTTGCTGGTGATAGTGTCAAAAATTGATATTGGCATTTTCATTTTTCCATTTTTACAGTAAGTAGTCAACAAAAATGAAGCAAGCAGAAAAATCCATATATTGTACTTATTGTTTTATGTATTACAGACATGTATGCTTCATAATAGAAATCCAAATTTTGAAATACAAAAATTTCCAGACTAAAATTTGAAAACTCAGGTGCCAGGAAGAAATATTCAGGTGCTATGGTGACTTGGATTTGTCTACCACTGCTTGCAGACAAATGATGTTGTGGCCTTCATTAGGATTCTCAGCGAGAAATATGCCAGACTGGGTGGCCAGTCCAATGCTGGGAGCCAGGTCAATAACTGGTAACAACTCAGATGTCTATGGCAGATTTTCAAAGACCCAACCACACATCCATGTAAAACCCTGCAAAAACTGTGAACTGGATGGGTGGCAATAGGGTATCAAACCTACAATATTCATTAACCACACAAGTATGGGGCTGGAGATCAGGCAACTGCAACATGTCAGTAGCCAGTTTATTTACATACTGTTGAGAAAATTTTTAACAGTTTTTTTTACAAATTGAAAGTTTTCCAGATATGTGGTCAAACTTCATTATGCCACATGATGTCTGCCATATATATATTTTTTGAATCCCACTGGAATTAGCAGAGACATCACAGAAAATATATCTTTATGTGTTGAGTGGAAATGTTTGCACTAGGAACAGCTGGAAAATGCATCATGAATCTTCATAATTATTACAGCTGCCTAGTGAAAAATAAATTTGTCTGATCAACTAACACTGAAGAAAATAATGCCTTACAAAGACATCCATTTATAGTACTGGTGTTACATTTAAAAAACAAGAACCCCCTCAGAATCATGTGGATATTCATAGATAGCCCTGCTAATTTTCAAAAATAAATTTTTCAAACCCACTTGAAGTGCTATGTACAAATACATATATGGCCACACCACACAGCAAGAAAACTGAGCATCTGGAAAAGTAAAAAAAAAAAAGGAAATAATATAATGAATAGCTAACAGTTATCTCGCAAAAATCAATTTTTCAAATGAAACCACTAAAAGAGAAATTATCATTCCCAAATTCCAAACTTAAGTATTCAATTAATTAATGACTTCATGGCTTCCTCTTATTACTTTCAGTATTATAAATATTTAACGGGAATTATCGAGGATAAATTCATTAGGCCAGACCTGTGGAAGTAGAAGGAAGCAAGAACTCCTGACGAAGATCTAGTGTTTAGATCGAAAATTTGAGAGGTAATGTACCTAATACATTTATCCTCGATAATTCCCGTTAAATATTTATAATACTGTTAAGTATTCATGTATACCTCTAGTAGGAAGTTTTACTTGAAGAAAATCTGAAAAATAATTTGTGCAAAATCTTAGGTCATGGTGTTAACAACCAGAGGCACAAAAAAAATTTTTAAACTAGACTTTCAGAACTAGAGATATAATTTATTAATTTCCTATTGATGAGGCACAATATGTGAACCCCAACTATAATGAAAAATAAAAATAAAAATTGAAAGTGAAAAAAATGCTGATTACATAAAAACTTCTCCATATATTGTGAAACACTAATAGGCATTTACAAAAATGCTGATTACATACAAACTACTCCATATCTTATAAAACACTAAAAGGCATTCACATTACTTCAGAGGAAAACTGTGCACCCTACAAAGTAGAAAATATGTAAAAAGTTTTGCTCACTCTTCCTAAAGCTAAAAATATTTTTTTTAATCTGAATTTTAAAAGTGGAACATTCACACACATGCACATTTATGCTCTCTGGTGAGATAACTGTGTGCTCAAAAAGTTGCAAACATCACGCTTCTTCCAAATATACAATAAAAACAGAATTTTCATTTTGGATTTAACTAATATATGCAAAGGTTATCATGTCTATAAAGACAAAGTGACACTATAAACACATTACCTTTTTCTAAAAGACTTGCTAAACAGGAAAACATGCAAGACATTATCACAAAACAATAGAACAAGTCAGAACAAAAGAGCATATAAAACTAAGGTGCATGAAAAACACTGCCTTTTTTATACGATGCAGGGGTCGCTCTGCCAACTGCATTCTTCGCAATTTGTGAAAAGAAAAAAGATTAGTTTGGTGATGGATAAAAAGTTTTGGCAAAAGTATTGGCGATATTTCAGATTGCATTTGGCAAATGGGTTGACAAAACTTTAAAAAAGCCAGAGCAACTGCTGTGATATATAACAGAGTATTTATGCTGTTTTATGTTAATGCCTATTCTGGTAGGTGCATTCATTATAATAAAGTTCCCGCCAAAAAAAAGTTGAGATATAAAATGGAGTAATAATTATTTGCAAAATTTAGTATTATTTCAATTTTGTAATATGTAATCAAGTGAATTTACAAGGGAAACATTGATATGCTTTGACCTTATGTATTTGTTTTACAATGATAATCATGTACCTAAATTGGCAGTTATCATACACAATATTATGGTTCTACCTGAAAAAATAACATATAGAAAACATGTTTTTTTTAAAAACTCGATACATCGAGAAATGCATGCGTACAATATTTAAAGAAAAAAACACACCTCCATAACATAATTTTATATGGATTTTTAAAAATCAGTATTCAGATGACCCTAGCACATATTTATTAGCATTTTGAAATTATATATAACAAAAAAAAAAAGTAATTAGCAGAAAAAGTCTTCATTACCTAAGACCGGTATCAACCTGATGAACTCGCTGAGTATTAGAATCCCACAAAATTAATACTGGAGATCGATCACAGATAATGCTTAAAATATCACCATCTTTGTCCCAGGAAAGACCAGAGCACATCCTAAAGAAACATAGACACATATGCCATTGTTAAATATATCACATTTTCAGTATAATTACAAGAGTACACAATAGGTGTTTGCATTTTTGACAATGCATGCACCTATTAAAACATGTATTTATACAGTTTTCATTTCATAAATCAAACAAATCAATGAAAAATTAACAAATGAAAACCAGAAAAAGTTTTGAGACACAGTTACTTAAAAGACAAACTAATTACTGAGTAAGAGTGACCCAGATTCAAGTACTAAAACCATACCTGAACCAGTTAACGATCAAAGACAAAAACTGTTGTTCTCCCTCATTAAATCATTACAGAAACTGGTGCAAGCAATATTCTATTTTTTGTTTTAAACAGGGAAACGATCCTGAAATGGTAAAGCCTACAGTGCATAGACTGGGATAAATTATAACTCATTACTGTCACTAGTAGTATTCAATAGTAATTTTCAAAATCTGCATAGATTTTTCACTAGCAAATTTTTGAGGAAGACCTTTCCTCTTCATGATGCTGGAAGTACCACAACTCACTGTCAATGTAATAGTTACACTTAACCACTCAATTTCAAGTTGTGAAAGAACTGTGTGATCATTCACAATGGAGTCCTTTTAATTTCCTTATTTCTGGTATCTTGTTATGTCCAACAATACAGTGAATCCCACATCATTTTGTGACCAGTGTTTCAGTTATATGCCTATTCAATCTAATACAATGGTATGCATGTTTTCATTTGCTGACTCATATTCTGCCTTATGAATTTGCTGACTTATATTTTGCCTTATGAATTTGCTGCTGACAACCTGTCTCTCCCACGTAAAAAAGTTCTCTTCTACATTCCATATTTTAAATAACTCCATAATAACTCAGAGACATTTTTAGCTGTTCATTGTGTGGTGGGAATTCCTTCCTATTGTTAAGCTGGATGCAAGTCTTACATTGAACATTTTACTAATAATTTTAGGAATGTTGAAATAGACCTTTGCGGCAGGTATTTTTTTTTTTTTATTTAATTTCTTTACTGGATGGATTTACTTGTTTAATTAAATAATTTCTTACTCACCTTATCAGGATAACAGTTTTTGGAAAACAATCATTATAATTCAACTTTATGTTGTTGTTCTTTGTTCAGTTTTTTTTTTTTTTTTTTTTGTCAGTTGAGCCGATTTACTGTTTTTCTTTCAATGAATTAGTAAGTTGTATTTTGTTTCATAGAAGGATGGTATGGCATGAATTTTATCAAAACTCAAGGGAATAAAATTTAATTTTATCAGAACTCAGTATAACAAAGAATTTCATTTTTTTATATATTTTTTTCATTGTTCTCTACATAAATAATTAAATAAAAAGTATTCTCTAAAGCCATGAACTTCTCTAGTAAATTTCAAAGATTCTTTTAATTAACTGAAGTTTTCAAGAATTTTGAGGGAAATTGCTTCCCTTATTGCCAATCACAAAGTGAATATCATCCATACACCTTGCATACAAATAAAAGTTGGAAGTTTCTCAACCATACAAATAAAAAACAGAAGTGATAACCAGTTAAATATGCAGAGATAATTTCAAGACATATTTACTATACTCCAGGGATAATCTCAAACCACTAACCAATATTTCTTTAAAGTCCAACAGATGCATGATTTCTGATATTTAAAGGCATTTGACTAATTCCAGCAACTTGCTTTTCACACTGAAACTTTTTAACACACTGAACTTGCTCTTAGGGACCATCAAGAGCTTTTCACCACCTTTCTGTTTCTTATCCCATATGCCTGCATAAACTTAGCAAGAGATTTTAACTAAGGAGGTTACACAGTAGTTGTTGAAGGTATTCTTGTTTTCTTTCTTGTAAATTTTCATTATGATTGCCCAGTGTAAGTCATCAGAAACTAAGCCAGTCAGTACCCCATAACCGAAGAACACCTGCTATTCCACCATGATTCACTAATTCTGAATTAATTTCATCACAACCTGTAGTTCTACCACTTTTCAGATATTAGCATTTTTTAGCCCACAGACATTAATGGATATTCAGTCCTCATGGTCATCACTAACATTTAAACAATATTAACTAACTGCCATCTATCTCTGAACTTCCATAACTTAAAATTTAATAGGCTACATATTTAAAATGACCAAGTGTCTATACTGATGGATAATGAATGCACTCATATTTAAATTATAAAAATTATAAAAAATTAAATTATTAATTTTAAGTGCAAAAACTTAAAAGTCTATATTTGCAAAATTAAGCTGTAAATTCTTAAAAGCATTGTTAAAGAAATGAACTAGAAAAACAACAAAAAATGTATCATCAAATTTGTTAAACTTAATATATAAGTCAAGAAAAATACACTTTCCAGGTTGTTAGATTCAGAGATAACACATTTTACACAGAACAGTTTACAATTTATTTATTGGCACATTACATAGGATACATAGTGCTAAACAGCAGACCTGTACACTTAAGAACATTATTTCTTACTTTTAATGGTTTAATTTCCTACTCTGGGGCAAAAGAAAGTATGACAACTTGAAATGTATTCCAAAAGAATGTGAAGTGCTACACGATTTTGCTATCTATGGATTTTTTTTTATAAGAAAGCTTATACTATGTCTCCCTTAAAAGAAAAAGATTTTCAATAATGAGAGCACATACAGCCTCAAATTGCTATTGATATATATATATGTATTTAATTTGCAAGAAATATTATTGGCTGGAAAGAAGTGAAGGGCTCTGTAATTTAACACATCTTTGTTTTAGCACAACAATAATTAATTAGGGCAGCCAATTTCACTCTGTTCTGAGGTTGCAAAGTGTTGTGGGTTGTGTTGATTGATCTCAAGTGGAAGATCCCAATAATAATGCTGTTTAATGCATGAAACACAGAAATGTTAGCATGAATGTGTTTACTCCATTTGTACAAAACTTTATATGCTCCTAAACAAGAAGATAAGACAAAATGCATTAAAACTGAAAAAAACTCAACATACCCTGGAAGTCTAATTTGCCCTTGCCGCTCACCATGACGGTCAAATATATTAACCAAGTTATCATACCTATCGAAAAAAAGTCATTTTAAGTAAAAAATTCCACACATACAAAAAACTGTTTCTATTTACTATATGCTAAGCATTTTACATTTAACTTAACATTGGAAGAAAACTGAAATTAATAACTTGAATGAAAAACAAAACAAAATTTATTTCAATTACTAATAAAAAACAACTTTTAAGGGAATTTTAGTAGGAATCTTTTTTATTTAAATTGCAAATTTTCGGAGAAAACACTTTTCCTTCTTCAGGCTGTCTTTTTGTTGTCCCTTATTCCTGTCACAATCGCGTTTATGGTTAACCTTGATGGTTACGGTTATTTTTCATCAAATCCTGCCAGATGTTGGCAGGGAAAATCCTTTGCAGTCATTGATGATGGAATTTTGATTTTTCTCAATCTCTATTCCTTCTTTTAGCTTTCTTTTCTGAAAATTGCTTTGGAAACTGATGACTTTAAGGGAATTCCAATCCATGCTGTGACTAGTTTCTCTAACATGCCTATCTAAACCAGTCTTGTTTGAGCAACTTTTAATAGCAGCTTTATGCTCTGCTATACGAATTTCTAGTCTGCGACCTGTTTCACCTATGTAAGATAGTCCACAACAACATTTTAGTTCATAGACTACACCTTGCATTTTTAAAATATTTTCTTCTCTTTGAACTATTTTAGAATTTTTTTTAGTGAATTTTACTTGTTGCTTTTTCAGGTTCTTCGTACCATTAAAATTCAGAAGCTTCTCAATTTCTTCTTTAGGATAGTTATTTCTGCAAGTATGACTTGGAGTTCTTCTTTATGGGCTTCTTTTTTATCTGCTGTAGAAACTATTTTATTATTTTTTTCTAAAAACTGACTTGCTACATTTTTCTTAATAAAAACTGGATGATAGAAATTGAAATCCAATAGTCTATTAGTATTCATTTGTTTTTTATACCAACTAGTGAGGAATTTTTTATCTTCATAATAGATAGTAATATCTAAGAAGTTAATTCTTCTTTCTTTTTGAAGTTCAATAGTGAACTTAAGGGAATCATCTAATTCATTGAATGAGTCTAAAATTCTTTCTGGAACAATTTCTGAGCTATCTATTATAAATAAGATGTCATCCATATCTGCTATATAGGCAGAAGTATGTGGGTTGTACTAGTATCTTTTCTTCTAGTTTTCCCACATAATAGTTGGCTAAGAGTGGGGAGAGTGGGGAACCCATAGCTAGACCAGATTTTTGAATGAAATTTCTTTTCTCAAATTGAAAGTAGTTGTTCTGCAAAGAGAAGGTAAGCATTTCAAGAATTCCAACTAATATGTTTCTATCGCAAAGAAGAACTTAAAGTCATACTTGCAGAAAATAACTATCCTAAAGAAGAAATTGAGAAGCTTCTGAATTTTAATGGTACTAAGAACCTGCAAAAGCTACAAGTAAAATTCACTAAAACAATTTCTTATCACAAAGGTTTATTTGAGTCTTTAAAGAGAATTAGTAAGAAGTACAATATTACACTAGCTCCAAGTTTAGAGAACAAAGTAAAAAAAAAAATCCCTAAAATAGTTCAAAGAGAAGAAAACATTTTAAAAATGCAAGGTGTAGTCTATGAAGTAAAATGTAGTTCTGGACTATCGTACATAGGTGAAACAGGTCGCAGACTAGAAACTCGTATAGCAGAGCATAAAGCTGCTATAAAAAATTGCTCAAACAAGACTGGTTTAGATAGGCATGTTAGAGAAACTAGTCACAGCATGGATTGGAATTCCCTTAAAGTCATCAGTTTCCAAAGCAATTTTCAAAAAAGAAAGCTTAAAGAAGGAATAGAGATTGAGAAAAAAATTCCTAGTAAAATTCCCATAAAAGTTGTTTTTGATTAGTAATTGAATTAAGAAACTAGGAAGCCAATTCTCAACATGAGCTTTATTCAAAGAAAAATTTATTTTCCCCAAAGATCACTCAAAACACACCAGTTTAAACACTCTGGTTTGCAACTTCACCACATTTCTTGATGCACTTGCATATAGAAAGAAAATAAAACACTTTATTATGTAGTTACATTCACACACTAATGTGATCAGTTGCCATAAGCTTTAAGATGACAAGCTGGCCCAAATCCACAAAACACGTGCATATCAGTGCTGGATACAGGTAGAAATAGTCTGGGCTGCTACTGCTACGGGAAGACCAAAACCTACTAGGGGCACCCACAATGCCAACTTTGTAGAAATTCAAGGGGTGCTTAAGCTCTGAATAAGTCACTTTGGTACCGGAGCCCAGGATGTGAAGTCCAGTGTGGGTGCTCTCTTTCACACACACACACACACACATTTACAATGGAACATTTAGAAGACACAAATTTTGCATATGGTTTAATTGGTGATAGGTATTTAAAACTGGAAGGAATATATATATCAGCACACTCTTACTGCTTCTTATACACTTTTTACAGCTATAGGTGTCTTAATTTTGTTTTTCTGACAAATGTATAATCAATGTGCCACTGTGTCCTGTTTTTGTGAGTGTACATGTCTATGTACATATACTGTATACAGAGAGCATGTTTCTGAAAAGCAGTTTTTCAATCAAGTGACTTCTATCACTTCTTCCATCACTCTTAATATATAATTCTAAAACTGGATTTTGGAAGTGTTTCTCATGAGCAGTTTATATTTGCATAACTACATGAACCACATATGGATTAAATACAAGCTTTGTTCACAGCATGCAAATGTTGTGAACATAACTTATATTTAACCCACATATGTACACGAGTGTATGTTGTGCCTATTTAAGGTAAGCACATATTTAAAGCCTAGATATGCATGTGAACACATGTTGTGAACAAAGCTTAAATATAAGTTTTGTTCATAACATGCACTATCATTGTAATAAATCATTTTATATACAGAAATATTGAAAAGAAAGAAATTACAGAGTGTTATCCATTTAAAACTTTTAAAAAGGCAAATCTAAGTTATTGTTTTTTTTTTTCTGAAACTTTTATTGTTATCAATGACTTAATAAAGCACCCACTGGTGAATTCTAATGGGTGCCTGTGCCTTGAAGCACCCATGTAGTAGATGCCTATTAGGCAAAACTTTATATTTTAAGCAATTTTTTTTTAGATTTCTCTTCCACAATCATTTGTATGTTAAACTATTTCTTATTCTGATACATACTTTTCTTTTCATTTTTAAAGAATTCAAATTTTAAGTGTGAACTAAGTGGATAAATATACAGTTTTCCTTTCCTTGAGAAATTGCAACTACACCTACCCAGGGTTGGCAGCATCTATATAATACCATTCAAATATCCAAATTCTGTGGAACTTTGATTTTGGACAGCAAAGAAGTTAATTATATGAAATGGCAATTGGTTTTCTTCTATGACCTGGCTGGGCTCAACTTAATTAATTGATGGTTATGTAAAATTGTAAAATGGCTCCCTCAGTCCTTTTTCCCCCTTACTTTTGGTGTCTGAAAAACATTATAATCCTACAGGCCATCTCACATTTCTTCCTGAATAACCAGAGAAGGGACTTCACACATTATTCTCAATAAAGTCAGTCATCATAATGTTTGCATATGTGCACCTATTGTTTTGTTTCCATTGGAGAGTTTATGATTTCAGCTATCAGTATCTGCAGTTTGTGCTTACTGTTAATGGCAAACAGAATTACAATCAGAGTGATCCAAGTACGGGAAGTCTGGGCAGCTGCCCAGGGCTCCGATTCATGGAGGGCCCCTAAGCTTCAATTTTTGTATTAAAGTTTCTTTTTTTTTTTTTCCATTTCATATACATTAATTTTTCTTATTCCATCACTGATTATTATTTAGAAAATCAGATTCAAAATATGAATAAAGTATATTAATAAATTACTGTTTCTGAAAATTGCAACACCATGAAGGAATGATGATAATCACGTGAAACTTACAGGATATGCAGAGCAGGGTAGGACATGCAGATGATTAGAAGTGCAGAGTCATTCAGCATGTCTGGGCTCAGCAGCACCCTCTGGACAGTCGAGTAAGGGGTTTAAAAAGAGGGTTGTTTAGGATACACACCAGTAGTGTATCGCGGACAGTGAGTTGTAAAAGGGTCTCCAGGATACAATAATGCCTCGGCAACGGTGAAGGTTGCAATATCACCATATGGCAGAGTTTAAATGGTGATGAATGATTGGTCTGTGTGAAGATGCATTTTCGTACTGCGAGATTGTGGCTCGGATGGGACATAACGCCATGACAGTGGATCGAGGAGAACCAGTGCATCGACAATCGGCAGTAGACCGGGAAATGTGACGACACCTGGGATGACCGACACCTTGTGTGCATGACAATGATGAATCGTTCCTCATCTTGTAAGTGTTAGCACAATGGTGGAGCACTGCAATAGGTGTGGCATTGTCTGCCTCCACAGTTCAATGCCATCTGCTGCACAAAGGACTGGTTACATGCATCCCCTTGTGGTGGATTCCCTTGACCCTGAACCATTATCATGTTAGGCTGGAATGTGGTTCTCAATACAGACAATGGCATGTTGATTGGCAATATGTGGTGTTTTCGGACAAGTCCCGATTCTACTTGGACTACCATGATGGCCGCATACGCATTAAATGGTAATGTGGTGAGCACCTTCTTCCAGCCTGCATTGTCGAGCATCATACAGGCTGAACACCAAGTCTGATTGTGTGGGGTGCCATTGGGTACCATTCATGATCTCAGCTGCTACGACTTGAGGGCAATCTCAACAGGACCGCTACACCAGGGAAGTTGTACAGGCAGAAGTTATACCTTTCCTTCAGAGCACTCCTGGCACTATATTCCAGCAGGACAATGACTGACCACATGATGCCAGGAATGTTCAAGCCCTCTTCGCAGCACTACAGATATCACTTCTTCCCTGGCCTGCACGTTCGCCAGACATGCCCCCTATTGAGCATGTCTGGGATATGGTCACTCGGCAACTGGCCCATCAAAGTCCTCCAGAGGTCAGTACCAATGATCTGTGGACTTGCATACATACCGCCTGGCAAGCAATTACCCAGGACATGATCCGTCTTTTCGATTCAATGCCACGCTGTCTACAGAAGCTCTTCTAGGCTTCACAAGATACTGATTTTTACAAGTAAAAATTGTTGTATTGTTCTGAAAGTTAAATCATTTATGTACAGTCATATTAGTAATGCGTGGTATAAATTTAATTCGAATTGCATGGTTCCTTCTTGGTGTTGCAATTTTCACAAGCAGTAGTGTATGTAGTCCCTCTCTCCCTGAGAAATCACAATTCCACTTGCTCTGGGCTCTTGTGGCAGGGTCCATATCATTCAGATATCTATTCTAAGTTGGTTGTCTAAAAGAAAACACAGCTAATTTCAGTAGAATTGCTGAATTCACTATCTAGTCATATTGTTCTGGTGCTGGCCATTCCAGAGTCAGTGTCTCCTAACCTTTGGCAAAATCAGTTGGCTAAGCAGCTGGTGATTAGTTTACTTTGGTTTGACAATGAAAAGCCATTCACCCTGTAGTTAATCCTTTTAAATGGCATTGAAATTACTTCTGCCTGCTGGCATTAGGAGGGAAATGCATGTTGTCCAGCCAGGACAACTGGTATTTTAGTCATTTGGTAAAGGCACCCTAAAAGCATCTAAATTGTCAGTGTGCCACTTATCTCAACCAAGGAGGTTCTCAAACCTTTGACCTCAACTTCGCTTCCCTCTCTCTCTTTGTTTTATGTACCTGCTTCCCTGGGAATAAAAAGTTGTTTCCTTGTGTTGCAATTCTGGTGACCGATCACCCATTTATTTATGACCCCACATCCCCCCACATGCCTTTGCTGCTATAAGTCTTGCCATTTTTCATTTTTATTTTTATTTCATTGTTTTTTGCTTTTTTTTTAGAACTTTGAACAACAGTTTTCTAATACTTTATATGTATGTGACAATACAGTCAAATGACTGAAAGTACTAGAGATGCACTTTTAAGTGCAGTTTTAAATAAGTACAAGTTTTCACTCGTTTTCAGGGCCCGGGGGAGGGGGGGGCTTTAAGAGCTGAAGCCCCAGGACATGGGCTTGGAGGCACGAATTTTGGTATGCTTATTCATTTTAAACTACCACCCTAAAATGAATTAGCGTATCAAATTTTTTTATGGTAGGGCAAAAGGGCGGCTAGTTTCTCTCTTTGTTAATGGAATTAACTGACTAACCACCATGTCCCCCTCTTTAATTGCAGTACGACTTACTGATCCCTCCTTGTATAAATAAGAAATACTGCTCATGATATACACATAACTTTCTCAGGTATTTTATGGTTGTTTTTCTATTTCAACTGAAAGTGCCATATATACGAGGGGCGGGGAAATTTCTTAAAAAGGTACAAAAATGCATATACACTACTCCCACGGTTTTACAGTTCATTCTAATTTTTCATACCGTATAATATTTGTATGTTTTTTTTTACTTCATGGCTAAATATTTCCCTGCGCTATATTTTCCTGAAAAGACTGGTTAAGAGGAACAGGGGCCCCAACATGGTTTTTGCCCAGGGTCTCCCAAACCTCTGGATCTGGCTCTGTTACAATTCAGATTTTTCTTATAAAAAGTTAAAGATGAAAAAATGAACATTGTTTTTCTGATATTCAGCAAAGAAATTTGAAGAAAGTACCATGACATAACATATTAATTTAAAATTTCAGATACATTAGATGACATGCATAATGTGCACATGATATTTTTATATACTAATTTAATTAAGGCTACTTTTCTATTTCTATTGCAAGGGAGACCTGAAGGACATGGTGATTACTGAAAAATTTACTTGCAGAAATACAAATACACATGCTTTATAGTTAAACAGTTCTAATTTTTATAGCTTACAATTTCCCCTTTAACGTAGATGCCCCTGCACTTCTGTGGGGTACAGGAAATTTCCAAAATTCCTGACTGCACTGATTAAGGAGAATAGGCATCACTCACATAATGCTTGAATGGGGATCTCAAATCACTGGATCTAGCATTGGTACAAATCCATAAGCATTTATGTATGCATAGTGCATCAACCTTATTTGCAACAGTGGCATAGCCAGAAATTATTTAAGGAAGAGGGGTCCATGGATTTGGTTCATTGGTGAAAGCTTCATAGCACTTTAAATTTGTGCTTAATCTCTACCCAAGGGTAGGGAGGTGGGATGGGGGTCAGACCCAAGGACTTCTTTGGGTACGTTTCTGATTTGCAGTGATTATTAGAAATAATTTTCCATCCTTGACTTAGAATTACTCGTTCCAAGAAAAGAAAAGAAGGGTTCCAAGGAAAGAAAAGAAAAGTTCCAAGGAAGAAAAGAAAACATGCAGCACTCAAGTCTCATACAGGTCTAGTACCAGATTTTTGTCCTTAGGTCAAAACAAGCTGACCTTACAGATTCCTGGAGATTAATTATGAAACTTCCATTTCTAAACTTGAAAATGAGCATACAATGACTGATGTTTAATTCACGGTTTATCTATGAATTCATCCACTACAGATGCTGCTTTAGCAAAGTGCGTTAAAGTTCGGTTCCCAAACAACTAATGGAACACCATAGATTCAACTGCAGGAAATCTGTAACCACTTTTTATGCCAGTATCATGAGGAAAGCAATGACGCATGATACTGGTTTTCAGTCACACTATCACTGGTATTGAATTATGGACCTACTACTATGAACTAGACAACAAATATCAGTGTGGAATGAAAAAATACACTTCACATACCTGTGAAAAATAAATAAAAAGAGCTACAATACTCACAGCAAAATGAGGGTTATGTTCACAATTTTCTGAGATTCATAAGTAACAATCCTAAATGTTACAATGATAAATTGTGATTGCTACAGTGATGTCTGTGTGTTCTGTGTGTCAAGCTGAAGATTCACTGTATGCAACAATGTCACAGTATGTTACATAAAAATGCCCTCTTCCATGCTACTGCTCACACTGTTGTAACACTAACAACAATGCTTTAAAATCTTTGAGCATCCTCCATACACTCCTGAACTCACTCTATTAGACTACTATCTCTTTACATGCTTGAAGAATGTTTCAGGAGTCACTATTTTGCTGATAGTCATGTGTTAAAATAGGTGCTTTGTAACTTGGTTAATCCAAAATAATATTTTTTTCTCGAGGTATACAAAAGCTTAAATGATGCTGCACCAAACGTGCTGAAAAGTGATACACTGGTGAATTCTGCTTTGCAATTGGTTAATTTTAATAAATAAACTGCAGATACTTTCTGATTTACTTTGTTTTATTCTCTTTCTCTCACACACTCACATTTTTAATTGCTCATGGGGTCATTCTAAATACCAACATCTTTCCTGCAAATTAATATTTACAATACAAAGCACAGTTACTTAAGTAACAGTACAGTACACAGTGCACTTGCTACTTAAATACAAGCAACAGTACAACACTATAACACAAAGCACTAGAATTTGTACAGTATCAACACACTGCACATCACTATCATCATATAGGTACGCAATCATATTTCTATGTGCTTTCACATTCAGCTACTTTCTGTCAGCTTTGAACTACAGTGAAAAAATGGTAATGATAATCATGCTCATGTCCATCTTCAATCAGTATTATGCCCATTTATAGTACCTTGTGGTTATTTCTGCCCCTCCCCCTCTCAAAAATGAAGAATGCAACACATACACACTGTATTTTGATATGATATAGTACAGAAGGCTATCTTATCTGATTAATTCTACAGCAGCTCTATTCATGAGAACATTATGTACTTAAGATCTACAAAAACACTGTATGTATACAGTGCTGTAACATGTAAGTATTATGCTAAGGAAAGGGGGAAGATAGAAAGAATAAAATTCTATAAATAAAGCTCATGTTGAAAACTGGCTTCCTAGTTTCTTAAATTAAACACTTAATCAAACATCTAATATGTTTTTTTCTTCTTCTAGGAAATAATTTCATTAAAAACACAAATTTTCAGAGAAAACTCTTCTCTTTCTTCTGGCAAAGGAGAAGAGTTTCTGAAAATTTGTGTTTTTAATTAAAATATATCCTAGAAGAAAAAAAAACAAATTAGATGTTTGATTAAGTGTTTAATAAAATTCTAGTGAGTTATTTTAGAAATGGCTATCTTCAAAAGTAATGTCAAATAAGTTTAAAATTGAAATTTAACACACAATGTACATGACAAGACAAAAATGCATTACACAATGTACACAAAAGTAAAATCTGAACAAATTTCTGTGAACACTGTTCTGTAAAATTTACCACTTGTAAAAATGAGAAAATAGTTTGAATTTGACTTTCATTTTAAAGGCATTACTAAATGACTTATTATTATCATTTATCAAACTTTCAGGGTTTTTTTTTTCTTTTCTTGGAGGTTTAACGACCATTGTGAGCAACTCAATGGGCTATATGCAGTCATCAATCCCTAATTTAGGATCACTGGTTCCAGAGAATGGAGAAAGCCAGTGCTATATGACAAACACAACATCCATGCCTCATCAGGATTTGAATCCGAACCCAAGTTGGACGAATGATCAGAAGCCGGGGCGTAGACCACTATGCCAACAGGGCAGTACTTTCAGATTGTACTTGAACTCAAAGTTGGGACTGTCACGATAACAGGTAAAACCTGAAAAAATAAAAGTTAAATTTATATGTTAATAACATAAAATAAAAGTCAAATTCAAATGTTATGATTGGCCACAACTTCAATAATTCAAATGAGAAAACATTAAAAAAAATATAGTTCAAAAACATTTTTATACACTTACCCAGTTGTGACCAGATAGTTACCACCACCAGTTTGCCAAGAAAAAAAAACTGGACCAGGACCATGAGTTTTTGCTGGTATAGTAAATACCCTCTATGGAAAATGGAAATAGGAAAACTTTAAGCTTGATTTCAAAACTCAAGATACAGAAATATTCACCACTGAAACTAAAAGATAGTACTAATAAGATAATTTTTTTTATGATGAGCATTTTCATGAATGAGCATTGTGTAAACCACACAAAGCATATGAAAACAGCTCTAGCATAACTCACAGGAACAATGTGATTTTTTCCTCACACCTGTAAATCATACTTTCTGAGCTCACACCCGTCCATTGCACTAGTTTCTTAGTATTCAAGAATCTCACAGCAAATACATTTGCATAAGGCCATCAAGTTATTGAATGTCATTAGAAATTTCTCTTCAACATGTAGATTATATCTGTCAAATCTAATAATTCTTAGAATACTGGATCAACTTTTAGCACCCATGCTGTTAACAATTATTGTTGTTTATGTGACTCACTACAACTGCTGAAATCTACAGCAGTTGTTATCCTGAATGAAATGATGCAATAACAACACTCAACAGCTAAGATTTCATTATGATTGTGTTTGTTGGATCTGCATAGTTTCATCTGGATTAAAACAATCAATTAGCAGCACCCCGAGTGTTGATAGTACAAACTACAAAGAGTTTTCCAAGGATTGTTAAACTTATTACAGCCAACTACCAAATCAATAAGCAGTGTCAAGTCCGGCTGGCTGAGTCTATTTTCTCTGGATTGTTAAAAACTACACGATTGACTTTTAATGCTGAATTTCTGCTGCCTGTATGTCACTTACCCATAGAACATGTAGAATGAATACAGTCAACTCTTAATAACTTTCAGTGGTAACCAATAGGTTAAACACATCTCTTTGAGTTTTATTACAATAAACATAGAGGTTGCACTTAACATCTGAAAGCCCAAAACTCATACTCCTTGGCCATCAAATATCAAGATAATTATGCCCTGTATTACAAGTCAATTCCAATTAGTAGTTCTAATTCTAACTATTATATAGCTCTAATCATTCTACTATTCTCTTTTACGTGCAATATTTCAAAGTAACTTCGAAGGAGTATCGGACTCCATTAGCGCGAAGTTAACCACGAACATCGGTGATAAAGTCGCCATGCTCCTGAGGATGCCCAGAGGATGGGCGAAAATTTCGAGTATAAAGAACGGTAAAAATTGATGTGTTTGGAATCCTAAGGCAAATCCAATGAGTATACCCAGCGAACATCGCATACAACGGACTTTAGGACAATAACATCAACAAAGACCGGAAAACACGTGCATGAAATGTTCCCATCGCTAGAAAGGAATGCCAAGGTAAGCATTATCCGCTAGAATTTTGTACATGTATTATAAATGTTAATACAAGTAGGTTCCCAAACTGGAAAAATGCACAAATGAAGAGAAGTGCAACCAGCCAGGCCTGTCTCATACATATAATCCTACCTTCCCCTTTGTTGTAGAGGTTGTAGAAGGTCTCTCTTAAATACAGTGATTAAAAGAAAGGGACACAAAACCAACTGATCTGGCATATACTTAGGCCCGGCCAATTACATGGTACAAACATGTACAGAATTGCCAAGAACTGACTGCTATTGGGTCTACATAGTGCCTAAATATTTAACCTAAACTCACTGTGATATCATTAATACAGACATTTGATGTGGACCAGGAACATCAAACATAGGTCACTGCTCTTTCTACGTTTATAAGTGAGCCACGAAAAAATTCTCATTGGCCACCACCGGGAATCAAACCCAGGGTCTTCCAGTTACCCACCGGATATGCTTCCACTGCACCACAGCAGCCTCGAATTCCTCCAGACTGGTCTGGAGGATTTCCTCTGAGTCTGGAGGAATTCGAGGCTGCTGTGGTGCAGTGGAAGCATATCTGGTGTGTAACTGGAAGACCCTGGGTTCGATTCCCGGTGGTGGCCAATGAGAATTTTTCTGTGGCTCACTTATAAACGTGGAAAGAGCGATGATCTCTGTTTGATATATCATTGTGATGTCTTCCACCCACCTGGAGAACCAATACATTGTGACATTTACATTTTCCTGATCATTCCATAAATAAAAATCTCTCTAGCACAACAAATCCATCTACAAGAAAACCTCACATAAAATTGTTACAAAGACATCACACTAACAGGTATAAACATAAGCAGAATAAATGGGATATGCACAAAATTGGCCATAGAGTTGATAAAATTCAATCAAAATGAGGTAGGCATCAATGAAATCAAGACCAAATGTAATAATGGCAGAAAGTTTAATGATTCATTAAATAAAATAAAAAAAAAAAAAAAAAACATGAATTGGCACCTTTGATAACAAAATATGTAAAATTGAAAAAATACTTTTAACATGTTAAAAAACAATGGGGGAAATGCCATTACATTGAATGATATCTGTCCAAAATTTGGGGAAAGAAGATTTAGAGAACTTCTAAGCATTTCTAAAAAAATATGATGCAACAAAGTGTGACAGTCTTTCAGTAAAATATAATGTACAGGGTGTTCATAAAGTCTTTCCCACATTACATAAATTAATATAAAAAATGTATTATAGGTAAAAGAAAGGGATTGCATGACAATGATAGTGCACAAGTAAAGTTGTTTTTTTTTCAGTGTCAGTACACCTCCACATGGGTGCCATTTGTTGCCCGGAAGACATCTAAGTGGTGTTCGATTTCACACCATGTTTTGTTTAACATCTCAGCAGAGACAGAACCAATGATGTCCATTATTCTGCTCTTCAACGTCTTGACATTTAGAACACTGCTAGAGTAAACTTGGTCTTCCACATAATCCCACAGGAAAAACTCTAGAGGGGTTATGTCGGGCACAGTGTTTCTTTCAGGCATACATCCAGGGGGGCGAAGACCTCCCGGAAACGGCCCTTTCCCCCCCCCGAGACAATATAAGGTTACCAAACCAAATTTTAGTAAATTCAGGCTATGATGAAAAAGGAAGTTTAGTTTCTTTTTATGATACAAATATTTCTTCAATTTTATTGTTTTAAATATTTTTTCAAATGGTACTAGTTATAGTTTATTTTATTAAAAAGTTTATTACGGCACATGGTATTCTTCAAAATATAATAAGTAGACTAATCATACCTAACTGTCTGGGAATCGTGATTCAGGAACAAGAGTGCGTTGAATGCATTTTAACAGATAAAAATTTCAAGCCTGTGGAACCTCCCCTTCCCTTCTTTAGCTGAAAACAGTTTGTTATTCCTGAAATGTTTGAAGAAGTAATTACTATATCAGGTATGTGTATAGAATTTTTCTTCGGGGAGGGGGGCGAAAAAAGGAAGTTTTTGAAATCCACTATCTTGAACAAAATTAAAGTTAATGAAAAATTGAAGAAAAATTAAAGCATTTTTTTTTCAATGTAAGTTGATACATTTTTATTAAATTCAAGCATTTTTTCCTAATGTAAGTCGCATTTTAAGCAAATAAATGAAGCATTTTCCGTTGGGGGGGTCTCTAAATGTGCCCCTGTGCTAGATATATAGTAATTACTTCTATATATATAAATACAGTAGTCAAACTTATATATATATATATATATATATATATAGCAAATGGAAAACTTGCCCCTCTTAGGCCCCCCCCCGGCCAAAAAGTGCTGAAAGAAACACTGGTCGGGCAATTGAGGTGGCCATGTCAAGGGACCATTGTAGCCAATCCATCTGTCCGGAAATGTGGCATTCAGAAACTCAAGAATCATTATTGACCAATGTGGTGGGGCTCCATCTCATTGGAAAATAACCGAAGGTTGGAGTGCATGCAACTGAGGTGCTAAAAAAAGTTCCAGAATGCCCACGTACACATTACATGTTACCATGGGCTACATAAAAAAAAAGGGTACAATGATTCTGTCATGCATCAGGCCGCATCATATGTTCACTTTCAGGCTAGCCCTCTGTTGTTCGCTGACATAACCCAGATTCGCACATTGTGCCTATTTAATGGCACCAGATATGTGGAATGTGGCTTCATCTGAGAAACAGACAAGGTGCAGATAATCACTATCATGAGCTATGCGCTGCAACATCACCATTGCAAATGCAGCACGGTGAGGCCGGTCATCAAGCTAAACAACTTGAATGATCTGTACCTTATAAGCATACAGATGAAGACATTTGTGTAAAAGTTTTTGAACTGTGGCACAGGGAATCCTATTTTCCAGTGAAACATGCCGAATGGATTTCCTGGGGCTTCGCAGAAATGTTTCCTGAACAGCGGCAGAGTCTCTTGTGTAACTGGCGGTCGGCCTGCTCGGAGGAAATTGCCAACACTGCACGTCGCTTTAAACTTTTCATACCAAGCTTTTATGCTTTTTTTGGTTCGGTGGTGATGATCTGAACTCTTTTCTAAAATGATGTTGGACAGCAACCGCCGATTTGGTCTCATGGAACCACAACACACATGTTTTTTCTTGTATGAAAGCCATTATCGATGAAATGCTCCTCTTATTCAGCAGTAGTGCTCACCTAAAGAACAGAAAAAAAAACTTTATGAGTGTTGCTGCATATTATACTGCCAACCATTTTATTTTAACTTGCATAGATTTTTTTATATAAATTTTTGTAATGTGAGAAATATTTTATGGACACCCTTGTATTATGCTCATAGCAGGCACTACAAGCATTTGTGGTCTCCTTGCTTGTCTTGTGTTTGGTTGCTTGCATTATGGTGGTGTTTGAAAGATGGCTTCCTTTTCTTGAGGTAAAAATTCACTGAACGATTTCCGTGGTTTTGCTAATGATTGACTGAAACCAGTCAATTTCCTCATCCAGCGTGGTTGTGTAAAGACAGAAGCTATGCCTAAAGTGTGGAAATGAAATAAAGTTAAATTTGTGGAGATTTTCTGTTCAGACATAGTCTATTATCAAAGTAGTCAGGCACAAGAAGAAAATCCATACAAATGCATGGAGAAGTCCACTTGAAAAGGCACGTTCTTTGGAAATGCAAAACTTCTACTGGAACAAATTATGCAATTTGTTATGCTATAGCTTCTTTTCATCCAAAGCACACTTTTAAGAATCAGTAGCACGCAGCGAAGATACCAGCCGCCAAAAACTGGAAGGGGGGGGGCTATTAGGGAGGCTAAGCATGATGGGGAGCACAAATTTTGAAGGGCTTGGCAGAAATTTTGGCAAAAAATTCCACTCATGTAAAACTTACTCCACACTGATGATGTTATCCCCAATAAAAAAAAAAAGTTTTCTGGTATGTACTGTACATATTATTTATTTAGTGAATGTAGCAATAGGAACTATGGATACAAATCTCCATGTCAAGTTACTATTTCTTCCTAATTTTAGCTTGCATATGTTTTTTTGGTTTGTTGTTTTTTGTTTTTGTGTTGTTGTCATAAGGCTGTTTATGAGTTTTATTTTGTAACCTGACAAGGAACATCTCTTCTATAATTACAAAAATGGTGTCTTCCTACTACTCTCTTAGACATTCCCTCAGACTCCCTCTATTTACGAGAAGTACAAACACTAAATTTAACAAAATATTTGTTTTATATAACAAAAATTCTGTGAATTCAAAAAATCCATGTACGTTTATCTAAATTCCCTAAAATCTTAAGATGGGTGCACTCACCACTAATTGCTTAAATGTTGGGAGGGGGGGGGCTCAAAGAAAAGTTGGGTGGGCTGACGCTTACCCTAGTCTACCTGTAGCGTCACACTTGGTAGCATGTCATGAACCATTCATTTGTGAGTGGACTAGTCGTCCTTCTGCAGAGAAATTTGGGTACACTGGTAAAAAAAAAAAAAAAAACAGAAGGAAAATTGGAGGACCACAAACTGTATTCCAGATTGATTTATGTCTTATAGGAAAACACAAATTTAATAACAGTAGGTGGCTCAAAAGGCCAATGGGCTTTTGGCAGAATATGACATGACAGCAACAGAATATTTTTTTAATTAGTTCTTCAAACACACTTTGGTGTTGAACTTCATTGCGTGGTTATAAGATATAGAAATGCTAACAGAAGACTTCAAAGCAAATTTATGCTTCCGACCTCGAAGTATTCCAGGAAAATGAAAATGTGAGTAACAGCTTTTATCTATATAATACAGGAGTGATTGTGAGGTGACACAAGAAACCCCGAAACTCTCAGCTCAGTGCCAATATACAAACTAAATGCATATTACGAATATTTATATATACAGTATATTGTGCACATATAAATTAGCTACACAACAAATATGCCCTAGTGCTTGTGCAGTTAAACTGCACATCTTTTCTTGTACCCAAATTTCTTTCACTGTGCAAAATCCTTCAGGTATTGCATCTTTGAAATCAAATTTCGCACTTCATATTATATGTTAATTGAGCAGTCTAAGTGGATCAGTTTTATTCGAGGCCTACAGTGGATTCCATTCAATTTCTAAAAGTAGCCCATTGGATTAAACAAATCTAATATAATCAAATTATTTGATGTAGATGCAACTTTCAAATTATTGAAAAAAGAGCCTTCCTTTCAGCAGGCTGTTATCTTGAGAGCTTGTTTGATAACAAAAGAAACACTCAAGGTGTCAGAAATCGTCTACATTCACTATCAGCACGGACATGCGGTGTTTTTAATCAAACACTGTAATTCCCAAAGAAAATGGAACTTGAACTTTTAGTTATCATTTTGTAGCATTTTTTGAAATGAAATGTCTGAAGCATCTCAAATTCTTCTATAACTTAAAAACCCGGATTTACAGGTTTGGAATGTGACAAAAACCCAGAATTCCGGGCTACACCCGGATTACAAACAGGTCTGATAATATTTTACCTTAATTTTTTTAAATATTCAGTAGCATTGAACTGTGATAACTCAATGTCAGACGAAGATGAATAAGTTTCCCGCAAGCACTTTGATATTCATACATGAGAAACAGTACAAAATATCACAACTGTATAGTTGACAGATATATACAATAAATAAAAGAATGTTTGTTGTGCCTGTTGGTGGCCAGAAAGGTAAAACTACTCTCAGTAACAGAGGTGCAACTAGGACAGGGCAGACACCCCTCAAGAGAGGGTGCAAAAGCTACTGCTTGCATTGTGATTAAATTGGAATTTTAACTTTTACTCCAGTTTTCAGTATACTTGAAATTCGAATTTCTTCCTCAAAATGTTCAGAGGATTCCAGGGTTCATATACTTCTGGGGAAAAATAATTTAAGGACCTTTCCAAGACATATGCAAAAAATTCCAGAATGATCATTACGCTTTAGAGTATCATGGTCAAATTATTTTTTAAAAGTAATTTTGGTTTTAAGTAATAAAAATAATGAAAGTTGTAAATGGATGAGTACACTGTTTTACTCACTGCATTTCTTTTTACTGTTTTTAACTGGAGAATTACCCAATAATGCAAAACTGAATTAGGATGGTACAATTACCAAAAGGCATATCTCAGAAAATCCTTCCCCTCAATCTGAAAATGATTAATTCAATCAGTCATTTTAGCTGCATCACTATTCTGCACTATCTTTCAATGTAATCAGTCTATTATTGGTAACAACTGAAATTATAAATAAAGTAAGGGCAGATCCAGAATTTAAGAATGAGGAGGGCACACGTCTAATCAGTTAATAAAAGAAATATAGAAGGAAACATGATATAAGTCTACTCCTGTTAGCAGAAGAATTGAGAATAATGGAAAAGTTGAAAATAGCCAAGCAAAATATATTCTTCATGGAAAAAAGCTATGCTAAGGAAAAATAATTTTTCAAATACACCTCCCGGAAGCAGAGATAGCAAAAAAAAAAAAAAAAAAAAAGGTTTTGACCTTTACGCCCCTAGCGAGAAATCTTTGCATTATTTAAAGAGGATAATGCTCCACATCACTATTTGTAGTAAATGGTATACAGTAAAGAAGAAATTTCTCAATAGGGTTTTAGAAGCAGCAATACAGCTGCAAACTGAAGTACAAAAACAGCACCTAGCGACAGAACTGTGAAAATAAAAAATAAAAAAAACTACGAAATTTCTCGTCTAATAGCCTAAAGTGTTCTACAAGGTAAATGGCATTTGGTGTCAAAAGAATTTTTTAAATCACACATGTAGAAGCAGAGATATTAGAAAAAACAGATTAAGCATTTGCTTCCCCTTTAAGCACTAATTTCAAATTTCAAGGCTTTTCAAGGCAACTTAATACACCCTTTTTCCAGGCCTTGAAAATGGTATCATAATTTTCAAGGACTTTTCAGATTTTCAAGCACCCATGCGCACCCTGGGATTCTCGCTGCTCACATACAGCAATAAAGGAGTGGTTATATAATTCGTTCAACTAAAGAGAACCACGGCCTCCATCGACAACAATGCGTCCAGCAGTTTTTCTTTAGTTGAATGGACTATATGCAAATTGTTGAAAATTCTCTGGGAGATTCGATCACTACTGTGACTATGAGCCACGACTTCCAGCTAAAATTGATCCCGTTTGAGGTGGTACCAAATGTCCAATCTCCGAAGCAGTTTCAAAAAGCTAGTCACAATTTGATCGCTTTTTTTAATTGAAGGTTTAATGACCACCGTGAGCAACTCGATGGGCTATAAGCAATTTGTCTCTAATTTAGAGTCACTGGTTCCAGGGAAGGGAGAGAGCCAGAGCCATAAGATTAACACATCTATGCCTCACCACGATTTAAACCTGGACGCTTCTTGGATGAATGATCATAAGCCAGTGCTTAGACCACTGCACCACCAGGGTGGCACAGTTTGATTGTGCCTCCCCATAGCAATAACATTGTAGTATGATGTTAACTTTGTTTTGTCAAGAAGTGTATCACACTGCCTGACATTATCACTAATTTAATAATTAATTATATACAGTGTATTGGTAATTTAATGGCTATTAATATATACAACTATAAAATTAGTAATGCATATAATTTATATACCGGGTGATCCAAAAGTCTTGCACCTTTTGAAAACGTAATAACTTCCAGAGTTTTCAGAGTAGGGCAACGCGGTTTGCGTAGAAATTATCAGAATGACATCAGGTTTTTATGAAATCATATAAATTTTTACTCATTTTACTTACATTTTTCATTGCAAGATGGCGCAGCAACCACAGGTTGGAAGTGTCGAGAAAAATAGACACCTGATTGTACCAGGTTAGACACCTCATTGTACCAGGTGTTCAACATGATAGCCGTCCTGTTCCAGCATTGCCTGCAGACGAGAGAAAACACCATGGACGGCATTGAAGAGCATGTCTGGTGGTATAGCTTCCACATGGTCTCGAATGGCATCTTTCAGCATGCCAATGAAGTGAGGCAACATCTGTACACTTGTGATTTCAGAAATCGCAGGGTATCAGCCTTTGGAAAGTGTCGGCTTAACACACGATTTGCACCAAACGTCTCTTGCAGCAGTTGCTTAATGGAACGTGCGATGTGAGGGTGGTGCTCCATCCTGCATAAATGTGCACAGATTCACTGCATCCCGCTTTTACAAGCTAGGGATAATGTACGTTCGTAACGTGTTTGCATAACGTGCACCTGTCACTGAAATGGTTTCGAAGGAGGCGCTGTAGACCTCTTAAAAAAAATAAGGAACGATAATGAAGAAAGCCGTGAATCCACACCACAATGTCACTTTCGGCTGATGAAGTGGCGCTTCAACAATTGCTCGGGGATGTTCCGTGGCTCAGATGGGCCAGTTGTGCGTGTTTACCGCTCCATTTAGGGAAAAGTGTGCCTCATCAGTCCACAAAACGTGCGTCAGCCAGTTCTCGTCAACAACCATTTGTCGAAAAAACCATGCTGCGAACTCCTGACGCTGCACGTAATTGCTAGCTTGCAGTTCGTGATGCCGTTGCAGTTTGTACAGGTATCTGTGAAGAATCTGTCATAGTGTTCGCCATACAGTCCCGTATGGAATGCCTGTTTTCCGAGAAACATGGCAAGCACTGGAGTCACCATGTGTGAATGACATTGTAATCACATCCATTTCGTGCATAATTGTCTCTGCTGCAGCAGCACGTGTTCGTGGTCTACTTTGTGGGCATGTTGCCAAAGATCCCGTTTTCTCGAATTTTTTCACCATTCGCAGCAATTTCCATCGGTCCTTTCCCACTGCGATCACCTTTCAGTGACCGGCAGGCTCTCAACGCAGCACTCGAACAATTTCACCAAGAGCACTTTGTCCGGTAATGACAGCATACTGACACGGACCGCTGTGACTTGTGGTTGTTTCCCAGTTGATGCTTTTATACCAGCTATCCCAGACCTGTTCGCCTATGGCGCCATCTGGCGGTGAAAAATGTAAGTGAAATGAGTAAACATTTATGTGATTTCATAAAAACCCCGATGTCATTCTAATCATTTCTACACAAACCGTGCCGCCCTACTCTGAAAACTCTACGAGTTATTACGTTTTCAAAATGTGCAAGACTTTTGGATCACCCGGTATACACTGCCGGACAATTGCTAAGGACGGATGACAATAGCAACGATAGCAACCATAAAATGGAAGGCAGGAAAATGTGGAAATTAGCATTAGTGCGGGATACAGTAAGACGTGTTGTGCTTATGCAAATTTTGGATTGCCGAACTTGTTTGTGACGTCATAGCGCTGATAAGAGATATAAAGGATTTGACGCATATTGACTGTTGTTGTTCAAACACAAAGTTGAAAGGGAAAAAATCAATTGACGAACTTGCAATTTTCAGTATGTCTTCCCGACATCACCTAGATGATTTTACGCGTGGCCGTATTATTGGCAAGATTAAAGAAGGGCGAAAAATAACAGATGTTGCCAGGGAGTTCGACGTCAGCCACAGTGTTGTTTCAAGGCTTTGGAAATAATTTCAAACAAATGGAGAGTGTAGCAAACGTCACGGGGAGGTCGTGTTCGCGGCACGACACCTGCAGAAGATTGGTACATAGTGCTATCAACAAAAAGACACCGGCGCAGCACAGCTAGTAAGGTAGCAAATCAGTTTATGGCTGCTACTGGCAAGCGGATCTCCCGATAAACTGTCGCCAGACGTTTGCATGAAAGAGGACTATACGCCCGCCGTCCTGTTGTGTGCATCCCATTGTCCACACGTCACCGTACCGCCCGTTTGCAATGGTGCCATCAACATCGCAATTGGACTGATAACGACTGGTCTGCTATCCTCTTCTCAGATGAGAGTAGATACAGTCTATCGTCTGATTGTCGACGACAACTGATCTGGCGTGATAGTGGTACTGCATATTGTCCAGCAAACATACAGGAAAGGGACCGATATCCGACATGTAGTGTCATGGTATGGGCTGGCATCATGATCAATGGCCGTACGTCCCTATATGTGCTTCCAACTGGGACTATGACTGGCCAACGATACATTAATGATGTTCTGCTACCTCATGTTCGCATGTTCCGTGGTGCTGTCGGTGATAGATTCATTTTCATGGACGACAACATAACATGTAATCGAACAGTCGCTGTCCAGGAGTATCTTGAGAGCAAGGATATTCAACGCCTCATATGGCCAGCACGTTCTCCAGATCTGAATCCCATTGAAAATGTGTGGGATGCTTTGGGGAGGAGTCTTGCTGGTCGCCAATGACCTCCAATAAACAAGGACACCCTCATCCGTGCACTGACAGAGGAATGGGATAAATTACCCCAACAGCTGCTTGATAATGTTGTGCAAAGCATGACACACTTTACGTATTCTGCACAAAATGGCCTGTTTGTCCCTTGAACACGTTCCAAAGCCTTCTGGATTTCAGAGCACAATAAATTGTCATTCTTGTAATGTCCTGGCATTCTGACATTATTTTATTTCACTTGGAATCCAACCACACTTACTTTTTTATGCGCTATATAGCCGTTTATGATCCGTCCTTAGCAATTGTCCAGCAGTGTATAAGGTAGAAAGAT
Organism: Macrothele yani; assembly: GCA_039090855.1. Classification (NCBI taxonomy): domain Eukaryota; kingdom Metazoa; phylum Arthropoda; class Arachnida; order Araneae; family Macrothelidae; genus Macrothele; species Macrothele yani. The sequence continues at coordinate 9,111,960 of CM077011.1, read as the reverse complement.
ATTGGATGGGGGCACAATATTTTACGGCTTGCCCTGGGAGCAGAAATGCCTAGTTACACCTCTGCTCAGCAATAAATCAGTGGATTCTGCCTAGAACTTTTATTATGTCTGATTGCTAGACAGAATAGAGCTGCTTGAATGAGGAAGGATATTAAAGGTTAAGAACAGTATGAACTTTGTAGATCACACCTCTCATTCGCGTACGAACACAATCGAGTAAAGCCAAAATAATGCTTTTGGCAATCAGTATACTATGGCATGATGCCCGTTCACAATATATAAGACCCAGTTCTTGCTTCATATCTTCTTTAAATACGCTCATAAAATCCTCCTCTCCCCCACATTTCGGGCATCTGACAATGTAATAACATTTTCCCTTTTTCAATCGTATACCGTCTCATGCAGGATTACCAAACATTTTGTTGCATAACGGGTTCAAACTTAATAATCGTGGGAAATTTAATATTTGCATGCAGAATTGGCTCATAACGAAGAGAAATTTCTCAGGCGTCTGCAAAAAATGCACACATCAAAATACCACTAACCTTCATTTTTAAAGAACCAGTTTTACAAACAGTCGTTCATACAACGTGCTTGTAAATACAGTTTTATTAAATCGTACTATCTGTTCTTATATCAAAATCTTGTCAGTGTGAGACACACCGTTATCTCTAAAAAAATGCAGAACTTTGATAAATTTCACATCACCGGGACATAATTTTTTAGATCGTTACTATCGTCTTTTTTCGGGACTGCACAATATATGCCCACTTTTCCAAAATATCGGGTACGTAAAATATATAGGATTCCTATAATTTCGAATCATTGTTTTTTTGTTTTGTTTTTTTTTGGAACCAAAGGGTACACCACTTAATCCAGTAAAGAAAAACACCGGGTAAACAAACGAAACCAAGAGCAACAAAAGTTATGTAAGCTGTAAACAAACAGTTGTTGCCAGTTTCGATTAGACAATCTCACTGGCAGGTCTCTTTTTTTTTTTTTTTTTTTTTTCTAATTTTGTAAGAGAGAAAATACAAACTATTTCGTTGTACAAGAATTTCTTTTATAATTCCTTAAATCCTTTTCAAGACTCATCCTGCAAAAATATCAGTGCTATAAATTACAATAAGCTAAGTATAACAGTTCGGCGAACTTGAGAATATGCAATTAGCTCTCTTTGATCTTTCTTACGTAGAAAAAGAAGTTGACAATTCATAAGTTGTTAATTATTAATAAAATGTCACGTTTTACAGTAAAAACTTAAATGTTTTTCTAAAGATAAAAACAAACAACAAATGCATAACCTTCGCAGAATTTTGGAATCGTTTCTTTACGCACAAATAAAATGTCACGGAAATAAAACTAAGTTTCCTTAGATTAGGAAAATATTTTAAAAGTGCCAGGTAAAATTCATAGTGTGAGAGAATTCTTAGGTTATTTCAATAATTTCTTAGGGCAAATCTTGATCAAAATTTCATTCTTCTGTCAGATTCGACGACGGTGATGACACAAGATATTTGCTAAGGTGGGGTTGTGGTCTCGTGAGCACTGATCGTGGAGTTCTTCACTTCTCAGTGCGAGGCGATTGTATCTATCACTATGTCGTAAATTGGTGAAACTGTGAACTGGACATTTTCAGTATTGCAATTTAGTACTTAGTTATTATGCTCAAAGTAAACTGTTGGAAATGCCACCGGGTTTCTTAAGGCAGGTTGGGTCCAAATGTGCCCTTTGCGTACGGCTGTTTAAGTGGTTTCCTGTTTTATTTATTACAACTATACTTGCCTGGTCTTACTATGCCTATGTTATACAGTTATGTTTCCGTAAGTACTTTGATTATAATCACTTTTTAACTAATACAAAGGAGCGATGTTACAAAAAAGAAAGAAAAGACAATGCCGGTCTAATAAGATATTTTCAATATGGTCTTTTAAGTTACATATATAGATATATTTGTATGTGGGCTGGAAGCATAAATTGGGAAATATGGAGAGGAGAAGTGTTTAACTTTGTGGTTGGATTTTAATCACGTAACTAAGCGACTATTCAGCGGCAGAATTGAATAGGTAATGGATTTTCCTCTGAAACAAATTTATCATAAAAAAACAAATTAAATCTAGAGTAGACCTCTTATCAACATTTTTTATGGTATCAAGTGAATGTGTAGTAGTACCCTGTGATTTAAATATTTCATAATTGTGTTACTTTGACAAAACTTTTCGTGATAGAGAATTTGTTGGTTTTAATACATTAGAAATGTGTAAAAAAAAAAAATGCACAAGTTTGTTTTATCAAATTAACACAAAAAAGTAGGTTGACTGTTTCTTGTTATAGAAAAGTGCAGGAAGTTATGCAAGTGCTGTTTCCTTCCTGCTCTTGAGCCTTTGATATTGTCTGTAAAAGGTCAAAATTGTTAAGGAGAAACGGTAGCAATACCAAAAGAGAAATCCAAGCCTGTTTGAAGCATTTGAAATGGGCAAAATGTAGTTATACGATGTCAAGAGAAATTTGGAGATTAAAGAAGAAACAGCTAATAGTGACTCATTAACTACACTGTTAAAAGACAGCAGCTGCAGCAGTGGTCTAAGTGATAGCTTATGACCATTCATCCAAGAAGGGTCCAAGTTCGAATTCCGGCGAGGCATGGATGTTGTGTTTGTCTTACGGCACTGACTCTCTCCCTTGCCTGGAACCAGTGGCCCTAAATTAGAAATGAGTGACTGCTCATAGCCCATCCAGTTGCTCACGATGGTTATTAAACCTTCAATTAAAAAAAAAAAAGCTATTTCATGATTTGCTGATTTTTTTCTATTGTAAACAGTCGGAAATTTAATGCATGCTGTTACGCATCCTAAGCTCAGCTGCTGTTTGATGAGAAATATAATTTAGGCTGGGTTTTTTTTGGGGTTTTTTTTTTGGAGTGGGTGGTACTACAAAATGTTAGCATACAATTTTCAAGAAATTTAACCTTCATATTTTGGGAATTCAATGATGAATTCTGATTGCAATTGAAACTCAAGTTGTTTAAAAAATATATGATTAGGTAGTAATAATTTGAAACATATCTATTTGGGAAAGTAAAGGATATTATTGGAAAAGTTGCCGTATCCTAATTAATGTATACGATGGGTGGAAAGAAATGGGCTTCTCTGAATTTCAGGTAAGGAAAACTATAAGGTATGCCATTCAGACTTTATTTTTTTTCACTGAATAACTTTTGTCACTAGCAAAGCTTTCAGGTTTTTCATCCTGAAGTATTATTCACTAATTTATGGCCCCAAAATCAGTACTAAATTTCTTGATGCTGTGCAGTCAGGTATAGTTCATATCTGTTAATCATCTCAAACTTATTAGGTTGCAGTTCCTTGCTGTTTGCGTTGATGAGTTGGCACCATTTATCCTATTCCTTGCAGCAATTAGAGTACTGTGACATTTATGCTACCCCATCTGGTTACATCCACACAGATTTATTTGTGATCTTCATGGCTTCTCGTAACTTCACTCTTTCATTTACTTAGTCAAAAGTAAACAGGTTACTTTTAAAAAAATTTAAAATCACTGAAGTGAATTAAGTTCAATTAATGTAAATTCAGTGGTTAAGCTAACCCGTGCCTGAACACTAACAAGAGTAGGCCGCAATTTGGCTTACATGAATCCACTGAGATTTTATATTATTTTACGTACAAAAAGAACAAAATATGCACTTTGGTGTATTTCACAATCTCTTGAATTCATAGATATCATGCCGGAAAGGTAATTATCTCAAAATTATGGACTTTTCTAAGGAATAATATAGGGAAAGTTGCCCTGCTCTAAGTAATATTTCAAAAGAATTATGGGTTTATAAAAATCTCATAATTTGGAGATAATTATAATGCATTAGCTGATGAAATAAACATCATTACAACTAGCAATAGTGAAATGCAAAATATGAAAGAGAATTTATGGATGGAAAGTCTAAAAAAAGGTCTGACAATAAATACAAGAAAAACTAAATATTATGAACAATATAAACATTTTGATACAGAAAAAAATACAGAAAAGATTTTGATAGAAGAAAAAAAAATAAAAAAATAGATGAATTTATTTATTTTGGTCACATAATCAATTTTAAAGAAAGACAAGAGAAATTAATAGAAAAATTACCCAAGGTAAAGAGCCTTTTGGAGACATAAAGACTATTTAACCAGCAATCTTCCATTGTATTTAAAAAGGGAAATTTTCAATGCATGTATTAAACCTGTATTTACTTATGGAAGTGAAACTTAAAGTATCACAGAACAACAATGTGAAAAAATAAGAGTATCGTCAGAGAGAAGAATGTTGGAAATGACAAGAAGAGACATAGTTAGAAATGAATTTATAAGAGAATAAACAGGAATAATAGGTACAAAAATCATAAAAGAATCTTAAGTGGAGATGGGATGGACATTTTGAAAGACTGAAAGATAGACACAAATAATAACAGAATGGCAACCAAGAGATGCAGGGGATGCCAGGCAATAAGATGGAGAGATGACCTTCAGAAATTTAGAGGTGCTAAATGGTGGACTGATGCTAAGGATCAAGGAAGTTGGAAAAGACTGGGGCAGGCCTATACCATGTAGTGGATGCCAACAGGCTAAGAAGAAGATAATGCATTAAGTCTAGGAATAGCCATGCCATCAATTATTACCAAACTATGTTAGGTTTAGTTCTAACATACAGTTGTGCAAGGTAAAGAAGTCTTGTGGAAGAAAACTTGTCTGCTCATCATATTATTCTCTCATTTCATGGTAATGTTCTTTAAATATTTGTTTAAAGTACCCAGAATGTTCTAGCCAAGCTCACTGTGGTTGAATATGCTGATTTCTGTAACATTTCACAGAGCTGTCTGTATCTTTTTTTTTTTTTCCACGTACGTCATCTGCTAATTTAATTATGAAATGTGCAATTCACGAGACAAATCCTAATGCTTGTCTTATGTTAGAAACGTGCTTTAGATTATAAATAAATAATATCAAAAGGTATTCTTTACCTGTTATTGAAAAAGTATTTCGCACATTTGTTGTTCCGTGAGGCACGTGCTCCCATCCCTAGAGACCAAGTTTTGTGTTACAGGTTTTTTGTTAGTTAGAAAGCTGTAGCAATTTTGGCTATTTTGTCAGCAAAAATATTAACCAAATGTATAGTTTTATTTTTTGATATATTTGCGAATGAAAATACATGCACAATACATTGGCTAAATAAAATTGTATTTTAAAAATAGAATTCAAGAATAAAAACAAATAGGCTTTTATACACTTCTAAATTTAATAAAAATACTTCTATTTGCTGATGCATGCAGTTGGTGAAAATATATACAAAGGCCAGGATTGAGCAAAGCTATTACTGATGACACACCGGTGGTTCCGAACTGAAACGGCTCTTGCTGTTCTCATGGTTGCTGCTGCTGTAGCAGCGAACCATCAAAGAAACAAATGAAGCACCTGTTTCCTTGTCCATTGCAGCGAAGCCCTTGTGAAAGGTGTCATGGTTCACCAGGGCTTTTCTGCAATAGGTGAAAAGACAATGGGGATGGCAAAATGACAACAGAACGAAGCAGCATGGGCAAGCTATAGTGAAATCAAAAAAATGACAGGAAACATTCACATTTTGGCAATTCGGTGGGGACTTTTTGTCATAAAATTACTGTGTTTATTGCGCTTTGGTGAAAATACTGGTGATATATCTGAATTCAAGAGATTGTGAAATGAACCGAAGTGTAACATAATAAAATCTCAGTTGGATCCTCGATAGCTAAATCGTGACCTTCTCTTGTAAGTTGGAGTAAGATTTTATATTGATCCTCAAGCAAAGATAAATACCATTTAGAAGATAAGACAATCTCTCCACTTGTGTGATTTTTAGAAGTTTCTCCTTCCATAGATTTGGTCCATGTTTGCTAGATAGCTAGTAATGTTGTTCTGACTGCATGTTTCATTTTCAGAAAAACAGCACACAATTTTTAACTTTCAGTCTATTTGCTGCAGAATTTCAACTTATTTCAAGTGCCAATAGATGGCACCACCCCTGATCTGATGGAGTTAGTTACCTGTAGCCCATTCATCTCTCTTTTTCTCACTTGAATGCTCCTGGAGCCAATGGGTTGTCATTTGGGAAGTATGTGCTGTGGCATTGTCCTCTTGAAAGATGGCATTCTGGTGCTGAAAGAGTCATTACGAATGGGTATAGGTGGTTGGAGAGGATGTTCACATACTCTTGAGCTGGTGACAGAGGTTGCAATGAATACCTGGAGGAGGAGAGGGGGGTGCAAGGAAGCCTATGTAAAAGTACTCCAAACTGTGTTACTCCACTTCTACTTGCATGTATGACTTCAACAGGGCAAGCCGGGTCCATCAGGATTATAACAGTCAGATAGATATACCTGAATTGCTAGTTTTACTTTCAATACAAAATGAACCATCATCACATCAGAAAACTTGAAGATTACATTGCCCTGGAGAGGGAACCTTGACCTTGTTCTACATAATTTGTGAAGAATATTTCTTCTACGGAATCCATACCTGAGATACTGGTGATGTAATTATGTTGCAAGGAAATGGAATTAGTGTTGACTGGCAAGATCTAGGGATGTTCAGATTGTTCTAACTTAGTACTTTAAAATTTGTTGTGCTGGGTGGTATAACAGATAGTATGTTTGAATGGAGATTAAGAGATGCTGGCTCATTTCCCACTCAAGGGTGATATAATTTGTAAGTTTTCTAATGTGATGATTGAGGGTAGAAATTTCATGTCCATCAATCTCAAAATAAAAATAAATAAAAAACAGTCCATATTCACCCTTTTCCCTCAATTCTTATGATAATCATTCAGATCGACAGCTAGTTTTTACGAATTGTAAGCCACTCAGTTAATCTCATTTCGCCACCCTGGTGGCGCAGTGGTCTAAGTAGTGGCTTATGACCATTTATCCGAGATGGGTCCAGGTTTGAATCCTGGTGAGGCATGGATGTTGTGTTTGTCTTGCAACACTGGCTGTCTCCCTTCCTTGGAGTCGGTGGCCCTAAAATAGGGATGGGCGGCTGCTTATATAGTCCATTGAATTCCTCATGGTGGTTGTTAAACCTCCAATGAAAAAACTGTTTTCTTGTTTTATTTTGTTCTGCTGCTTAAACAAACATTTCTGATTGTACAAATTATATTTCATATATATACAGTAAAACCTCGAAAATCCGGCATCGATGGGACCGGACGAGTGCCGGATTTATTAAACTATCCAAAAATTGAGTAACGGGCATTACGTAAAGTACATACTTACACGTAACAGGTCATAAAAAGAAAAAAATGTGCATCTACGCCTTACAAATATGCAGGGATCGCGCTGCTGTTCGCATTCTTCGCAATTTTAGAAAAAAATCGTTTTGGCGATGGACACAAAAGTTTTGACGAAATTATTAGCGATTACCTTTTTGTACTATTTATTATTAAACTCTGTCGAAAAATGTTGCATTTGATGAATGGTTATGCAAAAACTTGAAAAAAGCTAAAGCAATCGCTAAGGCTGGGCGACGTATTGATACATCGCAAAAGCCCGATGTGAATTTTACGGTTTTCGATTGACAATACTACGATACATTGTGAAGGCGATTACCGCGATACATCATATAAGCCGACGTAGATGTCATTACACGATCGAATTCACATACTTCCACCACCAAACACAGATCATCATCACTCATTCGACATGCATTTCAAATGTACACGCAAATTCGTCGCTTGTTGGTCTGCATCACTTCAGCACTGCCAAATGAGATTACGAATTTGAGAAACCTCCCGATGTTACACGTTGGCGGCTATCGGCAATTCGCACACTGAGATCAGATGATCTCGTGATGTTTCATTGAGATGGTACATCAGAAGATTTCCATGGTTATTTGGAAAACATCAAATGCTTTCACGAAAACAAAATCAGAAAAGTGCCGGATTTCTGAAGTCACCAGTTTTCTGGATGCCGGATTTTCAAGGTTTTACTGTATATATATATTTTTTAATTCATGTAACTACATAAAAAATATGCCACCAATGTTCTGCAGGAAAGCTGCTGCCTTGTTTGTTTAAGCTTTTGCAGCTCTCGTGCATCACTAGTAGTATCCAAAGCTTTCCCACCCCACTGCTTAAACATTTCCAGTAGCAAAAATTATATTTCACATTTTTTTTATTCTTATAACTTCATCAAAAATATGCTGCAGATATTTGGTCGAAAAGCCACTTTCTGGTTTGTTTATGATTTTATGGCTATTGTATATGGCTGTTATTCATAGTTCCCCCTGTCCAACAAGCTGGGGATATAATGGTAAAAGTAAAAAAAAAAAAGAAAAAAACTTTTAGATTTTGTATAGCAAAACTCAGGTACTGTCTTCTTTTTTTACAAAATGCGTTATTGCGACTATGTAAGCAGCATAATGTCATTACTAATGCAATAGTAAGTGATGGAATGAGTTTGAATCTGTCAAAAGGCAAACAAACTATGAAACTTTTCTGACATTTTTCTAGTTATATCCCCAGCTGCACTCTCCCCTGTATGGGATGTGGCATAGCTATGGATAATAACTGTCACCTATGACAGCAGGTGGATTTGATAGCCGTACAGGTTTAAGGAAACTGGACCCGCCAAACATTGGCAGCATATTTTTGATGAAGAGTTCAATAGAAAACACCTGAAATATATTTTTCCTTTCCAAAAATTAATTTTCGATTGCCAATGGCAAATGGGCGACCAAAAATTTCATGCCCTGGTGATGATGCAACGTATTGAACAGTAAAAATAGTGATTCAGGCATATTTGATTGCTAAAATCCTGACCTTTTCTACCTTATGTAATTAATAAAGAATATTTCTTCCGCGGAATTCACACCTGAGATACTGGTGATGTAATTAATTACACTATGAGAAAGCGGGATTGCCTTTGACTAGTGAAAATCTGAAGAGGTTCAAATTCTTCTAACTCAGTTGCATGAACCTTCATTGTCCTGAGGGGTGTAACAGACTGCTCAAACAGAAATTGGGAAATGTTGGTTCAGTCAGACCTCCATATCAGTCGAACTTCCATGTATTATAATTCTATATATTTTGAAGTTTTGTGATTCCCTGTGATCATTACATAGAAAAACTGTTTCTATATATTGAAAAACAAATGTCTATGTATCAAATTTTTCAAGACAAATTGGGATTCCCCCACCCCTATAATGACGATGTTATAACAAAAACAAGTGAAAAAAAAATGCAGATGTCGTGAGAGAAAGAAGGAAAGATGGTGGTCAGGGTCCATGTGAAACCGACGGGTTGCTGCGTAGAGGGGTATTGCTTCCACATTCCCCTCTCCTCAAGTAGCGGTTTTCTCTGTAAAACAGGTTCAGTTGGTTTCAGTTTGTCTAACCGACAATGTGTTTTTGTGATGTCAAAAAGAAAATCTCTCAATGTTGTGGAAAAGGTGCAGTTTGTCTGGAGTTTGAAGAATGTAGACATTGGAATGCACAAAAAAGCTATTGCAGTTAAATTTGGTGTTTCCATAAGTACAGTGTTCACAATTATTAAAAACCAGGAGTTTGTTATGGAAACCATTGAAGATATTGGACCTGACAAAAAACATTCTAAAACATGTCATTTTGGGAAAGTGAACAACGCTGTTTTAAAGTGGATTAAAATTGTTCATGACAAAAACTTGCCAATCACAGGTCCTCTTATAAAAGAAAATGCATTGGAGTTTCCCAATTGTTTGGGGCAAGTGAAGCTAGTCTGGTTGAGTGGATAAATTTAAGAAGCCACGTGGCATAAAAGAAAATATTGTTTCGGGGGAAAGTGAAAGCGCCAACTGAGACCAATGGAAAACATGGTTTTGAAGAAGATTTTAGAAGAGTACACTCCTGATAACATTTTTAATATCCATGAAAGAGGATTTTTCTTTAAATGTTTGCCAAACAAGACTTACTTTTAAAGATAAGGATTGTCAAGGAGGTAAAAACAGCAAAGAGAGGATATCAGTTGTGGTAGGAGCTAATGTGAATGGCACAGAAAAACTGAGATAATTGGTGATAGAAAAAAGTATGCACTCTCCATTCTTCAAAAATGTGAAGTCTTTAGAAGTTGACTGACTACCACAATAATAGAGAGGCTTGAATGACAAGTAGTATTTTTGAGAAGTGGATTTTAAATTTCAATGAAGAAATGATTAGACAGAAAAAAAAATTGTTCTCTTTATAGACATTTGCCCGGCCCATCTTAATGTAGCATCAAATATGAATTCGATTTTCCTCTTCCCGATTACAACTTCAAAACATACATTGGGGTTAAGCTGCATACCTGAGCGAGTGAGTGCGGTAATCCTAATGTCCGTGCACCTACCACTGATGATGGCTACGAATGTTAGCAGAAACTAGTTTGGTGCTTCGCATTCGGGAGATTTGTATTTTTTTTATTTTCTTTTTCAAGATTGTTCGTTTTTGAGGTTTCGGCAGAAGTATAATTCATCTTCAGTTTTCATTATGTATCAGGGTGCTTCGCGGTCAAGATTGTTTCCTCTTCAGGATTATAGTTCGTTTTTAAAAAAATTCAACAAGGTTTTAATTCAGTTTCTTATTTCATCGATGTTAAAGGATTTTTTTGCATTGTAAAAATTCATCTTGTTTAATTTTATCTGGTTCAGATTTTACAATATCACGAATTTTAACTTCACAATTGAAAAAATTCACATTCTTTGATGACGCACATATGAAGCTCCGACAGCCACTATGAATATTGTAAGTACAGATACTTATTATTATTATACTTGACTTCAATTGCCAATACTATGTTAACGTCCATTTGCAATCTCCCGATAGCTGAACTTGCATAACGTGTGAAACAGTATTTACAGACATTTAATGTCAACCAAATTAAAATATCGTAGCCATGTAAAAAGTATGTTCATCGCAAATTGGCGAAAATTGAACAACGATATATATGTATACAACTTCAAAATTGTAGCCAATGAACAAGGGAGTTGTAAAAAATCTGAAAATTCATTAATGAAAATACATTCTCAGAAGTTTTACCTGGGTCTTAGAAAATGAGCAATCTACAGGTTTGTATAGCTGAACTAGCTGAGGTTTTTATTAGTGAAGGAATTTCCCTCAAGTGATGAGTTCCTTGGCATCAGTGAAGATGTAATTGTTTCAGAATACCTGATAGACGACATAATAAGCTCACTTCAGACAGAACAGACTGACATTGTAGAGGCTAAAGAGAATGATGTAGAACCCCCTAAGCTTTCTAATTACACTGAAGAGCAATTGAATTAGAGACAGCTGGCATTATGCAAATTTGGCGCTGTGGGCGGCCCTGTAAACAGAAACGACATGACGTATGCAGTGATCCAACAATATAAGGAGTAATGCGATGGGAATCGGTAAGAGTTGGACGCACTATGGGTAAGACGAAGGATCTAAGCACATTTAATTGTGGGCAAATTGTCGGGGCCCAACGAATGGGTCACTCCATCTTGGAAGTCGTGCAGGCACTGGGATTTCCACGAGCCACTGTGTCACGGGTGCATCGTGAGTACATCGAATCCGGTAAAACCATCCCTGCAAGGGCCAACTGCCGTGGACAACAGCGTGTGGATAAGCTGGGTCATCATCGGCTATCTCGCATTGTAACAGCGGATAGACGGGTCACAGTACAAGAAATCACTTGGCAATTTAATGCTGGTGCACAAAAACGTGTAAGCAGCCACACCATCCAGTACCATCTCCTCACTATGGGGTACAGAAGCCATCGTCCCACGAGGGTACCGCTGCTGACTGCACATCACAGGGTGCAAAGATTAGCATGGGCATGAGAACATTGCCACTGGACCCTAGACATGTAAAAAAATGTTGCCTGGACTGATGAGTCGAGATTCACGTTGGCACATGCGGATGGCAGCGCATGTACGGCGCAAACCACATGAAGCGATGGATCCTTCTTGCCAGCAGGGTACTCTTCAAGCTGGTGGGGGTGGCATTCTCGTCTGGGGACTGTTTACGTGGACTGAAATGGGACCCCTGGTACGTGTGACATCATGTCAACGCTACCGGAATATCCTGGACAACCATTTGCTCGCGTTTGGGCATCTTCAAGATCGCACTGGGGACCTCATCCTGCAACAAGACAATGCACCGTGCCATTGCTCCCGAATTGTATCCGAATTGTTGGATAAACACTCCACCGGCGTGACACCGCTTCCTTGGCCAGCTAGGTCACCTGACCTCAATCCCATCGAGCACATCTGGAATGCCATCGAGAGAGATGTTCTAGGCTCTGACCTCCTTCATCAAATCTTTGCGAACTGTGGGAGCTTGTTCAGGGGTTGTGAATCCGTATGGCTTCCCAACGCTTCCAGTGTCTTGTTGAGTCCATGCCGAGATGAATCGCTGCCATCATCAGGGCGAAAGGTGGTGCTACACGTTACTAGACAGGTATCTCTAATTCAATTGCTCTTCAGTGTATAAGTGTGAACACTTTTATGATGAATCATCGAAATTTATTGTGCAGCAAAACATTAGAAAGTTTTTACACAAATGCAAATGCATACTGCATAAATGCATGTTTTTTCAAGGTATGTTCAACACATTTTTTTCTTGTTTTCAATTATATGAACATAGCTTTTGCATAATGTGATTCATATTCACTTAATTTTTTATAAGAAAGAGTGCATTGATTAGGAAATGTGTATCTCAATACAATATGCTACACAGTACTATTACGTGTGTATAAAAAGATTGTTTCTATATATCAAAGTTTCTGTATATCAAATTTTTTTTATGGAACCATGAACTTCAATATATGGAGGCCCGCCGTTATGTATATATATAAAAGGGGAGAGGGGTGTCCAAATGATAAATGAATTTCAAATTGGTGAGGCTTTACTGTATAACTTTCTAATATGTTGTGAAATAGGTCATTATAGAAAAAATAAATGCTCTGTAAATCGATATAATATGTATTAACAAAATGTTTTTTATATTCATTTGAATATTTTATGGTTCTGATCTTCACTTTTTTTCTTCCACAGTGACTATAGAAAGTATAATAGAAAAAGGTAGGCTGTATGCTAAAAGTTTTCATTTCCGTCTTGATGTGAATTATTTGTATATTTATGTTTTAATTTTTTTAAGTTCTTGTATAAAAAATGCATGATTTGTATCATTGGCCCATTTTCCTTTAATGTATGCTTTTATGAACATTAGATAATACAGCTGAACCTTGTTAAAACTGCCATATTTTGTTTGTTGTGCTAAATGTTGGTAAGCAAAGGTGGCAGTTAAAGAGGTTCTTATAAGAAAAAAGTAATATTAATTGAATGACAATATAAGGAAATAAAACAAACATACATTCATTCGTATGTGTAGGATCTGTAATTCTGAGAAAGTAGGGATTGAAAACAGTGATTGAGTAAAGTTCATGATGAAAACATCTTTTAAACAAGGTACCTAAACTTATAAATTTTCCTGTAAGATCAATACTCCTTTTATCAGTGCCATTGGCATTTACACAATGAACTGTTGTTGTTCTTTCATCTATTTGCAACCTTACTCATTTTTGTTTGACATCGATTTATTGGGTACTACCATATAATACAAACTAAATTCATCCATGTTATGCCTCATCCACTGAACTTCCAGAGGTTTGGGCTATTTTTCTGTGCTGTATTATCAGTGATATTCTATGAATGTTTTTTTAATATTTGAAGCCGACCATTACTGTAGTTGAATTCTTGAATTTTGGTATTCTTTCCCACTTTTCAAGGATAACTTCATTGGTAATAACTACATGCTTGGTATTTACCTGGCCAGTCCATAAAAAAGAGCTTTCTCTAAATTCTCTGCTTACCACTTCTGAATTTTTTAACTGAGTGCAGTTGTTTTTCAGATCCCTTACATTTTTATGTTTATTGCTTAATATGTCACCTACTGTTCTGCCAATTAACTTCTCAAATAGGTTGGAAAAGTGATTTGCTAATGCCGGATGGCTAGATTCTGGATTACGATCTTTGAATTCACATATCAAAATTTCCTCATGAACATCCATTCCCCGTTTCAGGATGCTTTAAAATAAACAAAAACTGATGAACGAAGAAAAGCCCACACAAAAAGTAGTCTCCGCAAGAAGGAGTGATTTAAAAAGTTCTTGGATGACTAGAGGGTTTAGAATCCAAAGTGTGAAACAAGATATGTCCTTTTCTGAAGAAGTATGGCCTCTATGAAAACGTAAGGCTCAGCAGTTAAGCATTGTCATTTGGTCAAATCGTAAAGGGATATGAGCAGGGTAATAAGTCCCTATCTCTCTCTTTAGTAAACTTTGATATTCTACTGGACACCCACCCACCCAAGTTGTCTCAAGTGTGTTAGATGCAATAAATGACAGAAGAGTGTATCCTTGATTTTTGACAGACCACACTATGCTAACAGCATCATTCTTTTTTTCAGGGGAGTGGGTATGGCGTTGGCTGTTATCTCACACATTTCGCAAAACTTCTTTTTTAGGAACCCTCTGACATTCTTTCAGAGCACATTTAAGATAAAGTGGGCAATTCAGAACTTCATTACAAATGAATATTTTGAGAAGCAGTTCAATGGAGTATTTTCTAATGAGAAACACTAAAATGTTATTAGAATGTTCTGGTGGATGGCAATCAGTGGCTGGTGGTTTAAAGGAGGAAATTTCTATTTAGTAGAATTGGATAAGATTTGTAGCCCATGAGTGGAAGGCGGTTAAAGAGGTAGGTGGGGGAGGGGCATTTATCAAGATTCGATTACATAGTTTTACTCATTAAAAAATGAAAAGGGATGATGACAGTAAAATGCAGACTAGGATGTAGTTCATGTGGCAAACAAAAGATCAATCTTGATTGCAAGAACTAAACTAGTTTTTAGTGTTCTAGTATATATGGATGTTAATGCTAAGTGGTGCTCAATGAGATAGTTTACCTGGTTTATGCAACACACTGCACTCGTGGCATTTTAGATGTTATGATATCAGCAGGTGTACCTAATAAATTAGCATCTCGGTTTAAATCTACCATATGGGAAGTGAAAAAACTGAGGTCAGAAACTGTGGGTATGTGATTAGTAAAAGCTATTCAGGGGAAATGGGTGGCTTCAGTGGCAGAACAAAGTTACTAATGATGACATTAGAATTGGGATAGGTACTTCCTGTACTGGAAAAAAGAATATTAAGAATGTGTTGCTATAATTTGGGCATTTGTGTCCCCTGAGAAATTAATTACATAGATTGTTATATTCTATATTATCAGGCTAGACTTATATGAAGGTAGTTTGCAGGTGTAAAATCAGCCTTTAGTGCTCAAGGTTGCCTTTGAGATAGAAAATCTTCTAGTAAACTAAAATATATATAGTATAGTATCACTGAGCTGTTCTCTGAGATTCAGAGTTCAGCTCCACAATGAAATACAACTACCAGATAAATTTTTAACTGATTATTTACTTGCTGTTGCCGTATCAAACTTCTCCATTTGCAGCGATCTTGACACACAACTCGGGCTTCACTGACATCCATCACACGACTTACACAAGACCTATACTTCATGCTCAGACACACCTGAATCTGATCCTCCCATGACTTTCTTTGCCTTCCTCTGCCTTTCCTTTCTGCCACTTGGGCTAAAAAACTTTCTTAGTAAGCATCTCATCACTCATTCTTTCAACATAGCTAAACCACCTAAGAATATTAGTCTTCACCTTGCAAATAACATTTTGCTTCACATTGCACAACTGCAACACATCTTCATTGCTCACACGATCAGAACGTGTCTTGCCACAAACCCACAGTAAGTAATGCATTTCTCCAGCACACAGATGACTCCTGTGTTTCTTCTGTAGTACCCAGGTTTCAGTGCCATACATCATAGTAGGAACAATTACACTTTCATACACAGCCATGCGGGTCTCACTTGAGAACCCATCATTCCTGAGCAAACCTCCCAAAGCATCTATGGCTCTAAATGAAGAATTCATTCGCCTACTAATTTCATTGTCCAATTCGTTCTCTCTATCAAACATGCTTTCTAAATGCACAAACTCATTCACCTGGTCAATTACTGTGCCATTTAGACTTATATTACATTCAGTGCTAACAGTTCCTTGCTCAAAAACCATAACTTTGTTTTTCCTTTATTTATACTCAGTTTGAATTTCATGCAAACTTTGTACATCCGGGACAACATACTCTGCAACTCACTTTTGCTTTCTGTCAACAGGACTGTGTCATCAGCATGTAGCAACCTGCACACATGGATATTACCAAGACATAAACTAGTATAGTCTAGCTTGGCATCATACATTCACGCATCCATAAATATATTAAACAGCCATGGGGACATTACACAACCTTGTCTGACTCCTGCACCAATTGAAAACCATTTCGATAAAACACCATTCATTCATACACAAGTTGTACTGCCAGCATACATCGCTTTTACACTATTAAGTAGATTCCCAGTAACATCATATTTATTCAATACTTTCCACAAAAGTGTCCTATTTACTCAGTCGTAAGTTTTCTCTAAATCTATGAAGGCAGCAAATACTTTCTTACCAACAGCCAGATATTTTTCAATTATCATGTGTTATGCAAAAATTTGGTTAGTTATAGCCTTTACCAGGCATAAAACCACCCTGAACATACCACACTTTCTCTGATGTAAGACCTCGCACTTTTTCAATAATAACTTTACTAAACATCTTCCCTGGCACACTCAGTAGGCTAATACCACAGTAGTTCTTGCAGTCAGTCTGATCACCTTTTCCCTTATACAAGGGAACAATGATAGCATCCTTCCAATCCCGAGGAACCATTCCTAACTCCCAGCACAACTGGTAGATTTCAGTTAACCAGTCAGTTACAGAGTCACCACCATATTTCAACATCTCAGCAGTTATGCCATTAACTCCCAGAACCTTACAATTTTGAAGAGATTTTAGAGCTTTACAGACCTCTTCTCTTGAGATCCCTCCTGTGCTTTCATCTTTCACTGTGACATCATCTGCTTCAGGATCACCTTTGCTTTCTTGATCTAATAACTCACAGAAATATTCACCCCATCTTTCACTTAACTCATTGGCTAAAAGCAAACTGAAAGATGTGGAAAAAATTTCTGTTGCTAACATTCTAGTACACATGCCTTAAGTGCTGCTTTATGTTTATGTGCAAATGTGATGTTTTTCATATTTGTAAGGAAGTTAAAATACTTAAGTTTCAAATGAATGTCAAAGAATGGCATGGCTGTGTTATTGGCTTCTGTCTTTAGACACTACTTATTTCTAGAAGTGGATCCTGAAAATTCAGTTTTCTATAAAAAACAGAATTACTAATATTTTATGGTGCAGCCTTTTTTTTTTTTTTTTTTTTTTTGCCCATTGGTATATCACTTTGTGAAGTGTGAATACATTTTAGTCATCATAGAATGAAAAAATTCAGTATTTATTGTGTGTGGTAGAATAGTTTGTAATGAGAGAAATGTTATGCAAGACTCTTTTTGTTTTTATTTTTTGTGCATGATGATTAAAGTGCATATTTTTATTTAGGATTTCTACAAAATGTTTTGGGAAAATTTTTTCTGTATCAGATAGAGGTAAATATGCATGTGTTTCTAGTTTGTGTTAGAATAGTTTAACATTTCCATTAGATGACAGAATTGGTGGGAACGAAGCGAGAGACATAATCTGGATGAACTGGTTAATATTGTTATGAAAATTATTGGCTGAAGCAGTATTTTTGGGTCGATGATCATAAGAACACTTAGGGACCGAAAGAAATTGTATCTGACGAACGAAGTTCCCATTTTTTGCGTTTTCACCCAGGCAAAAATGTGTTTGGAATGTGGTCTGAGCATCGGAGACAGTACGTGATGTAGCCAGACAGTCATAAGTTTAAAGTCTCAAGAGGTTTGTTATTGACAAGCAAGAGAGAAGAGAACAGGGAAAAGACGTGTTAGTTGTGTGACCAGCGTCGAACAAGAGGAACGTGACAAATTTGGGGATACGCTCCCTAATAGAATCGCAACTGGGGAAGCCAGGGGCCTGGATACTGCTAAACGGCAACCAAAAAATTGGCTGGGGCTTACTTAAATAAGCAGTGAGTGAAAAGAATTCCCTGTAAAAGAAATCACAAGGTCCAGGATCCAAACTGAGCTCCAGTCAGCTACTTAATGACCTGCTGTCATACCACACCAAGTTAAACATTCGAGAAATACGGAATGAGTATTTTCAAAGGTGAAGCTGAGCATCTGAAGGGAACCAAGCCAGAGCATTTGCCTTGCAGCCCTTGACGAAAGCCAGCTGAGACGAGACTGTCACAGTAAAGCTATCGCAATCAACAGACCGAGAGGAGGGAGGAAACCCCTTCCAAAAATTTCTGAGGTGATGCTGTCTTGCTGCCGACCACTGTGTTAGCGTTAGTGTGTGTGTGCAACTATCCAAAAGCGAGAGAATGCTCCACACACAGGTGAAATTCTTTGGAGCGCGGGCCCACATTATTGCGCCATCGTCTATCGACCTTGTAGATTAAAAAGCCTAAGCCACTGTAAGTACAATTTTATGTCTGATTTTTATCTACATGAGAGATTCAGCTCCAGGACAAACATCAGAACTGTACTGATGCGAACTGAGAAAATGCTCATGTTCTGTGCTCTTAGAAACTCTTGTTGCTAGAGGGTCTCGCAGCAAGCCCTGCAGTTTTAGTGGCCCTAATGAAGCTTAACAAATATTGCTCTGCATGTGTAACTTGAGTTTAATTATTAAAAAGTGTCAGTTACCTACTGTGTATCTGAATTTTTTCAGTGTTTATGGCCACTGATTGCTTAGGTACCTACGAGTTCAGTGTTCAAATCCATGCCACGGAAGTTCATCATTTGGTCTGGGGCCCACATCCCCATTTTTGTGTTCCAAGGTGGGAATAGTACCCACACTGGCGCTCCCATAGTCTGGGACCCGTTACAATGTATATTGTTAACTTGAAATATACGAGATTTTGCATGATTTAAAAGTGAAAATGTGCAAAGAGTTTTTTTACGTAATTTTTCAAAGTAACCTTTATTTTTTATCAGGTAGTAGGGTATGGTATACCTTATATTTTGTGAATAAAAAGATTAGTGCTCTAATATGTGTTAACGTGCTCTAATATGTGTTAACAGTAGAATCAGATTCATTTCATTAAAAAATGTGACGTATATCTTTGAGCAAAGCAGTTAGTTTGTGTAAAACATGTGAATCAAATGCAGGACAAAAGTACTAAAAAAAGCAACTAGAAACTGAAATTAATTAACAATATTTTCTAAAATAACTGATGCACTGATTTTAGCGCAACTTCATTGCTCGTGCATAAAAATGCCATCTGACACACTACACCTTTATTAGCAATGCATTCATCAGTAGAATAGTCTATTAACCTAGTAACATTGACTGCAGTATGTAACTTATCAAAACTCCTCAGGTATCTGTAAAGTTAAAAAGTAGCAGTTCATTCAGAATCATTGATAGACTGTTGAAATCAATACTAAGCCTATACCCCAAGACTTTTGCATAACTCAGGATGGAAGGGACTGCTGGCAAATAGTCTGAAATTAACTCTAGAGTAAGATAGGTATGTAGATTCTCTCCATTTTTTGTTTGCCATCTGTATGGGTAAAATTGCTTAAAGAAAGTAAGTTTCAGATATTGAAATGGGTGGTTCTAACTAGAAGTCTGCTTCATGTTAGTGAGTTAATACTAATTTCTACAAATTCAAGTTGCAGCATAAGCTGTCAGTTGAACATAATGTAAAAAATTAGAGGCGAAGATAACTGTCAATAAATCTAAACCCGGGGTTCTTATTTGAGTTCCAAAACTTGTTGATTTTGTAGTATGAGGGAAGTATGTAGAACTGGTAACACACAGATTAATTATTTTGGTGTATTTATTGATGAGACTGTACTTGGAACAAACTTGACCTATAGGGTGGAAGCAGAAAAAGTCTATTTCCCAAAAAGATGTGTGGTTTCTCATTCTCCTCACTAATGAAGTACAGTGTGCCACCATGGTGAGAGGCAGAACAAAAGGAAACTTCAGAACTTCAGAGTCATTGTACTACAGAGGGTGAGTCGAAAGTTTTGCAATATTTGCATAAATGCATGTGGTATGACAGGTATGTCACGTGTTTAAACTAGTTCAAGTCGCGCACTGCAGTCAGTTGAAAGGGATATATAGTGGTAGTCGTTGCTGTGAACAGTGTTGCATGTCGTTGTTGTCTGTGGTTGGGAGGTCTAAAAGATGAACAGCCACAACTGGCTAATTAGGGAACTTTTGCTTTACAAGTTTGAACTCGGCCATAATGCTGCTCAAACAACACGAAACATTTGTCATGCGAAAGGGGAAGGTTCCGTGGACCACAGCACCACAACCAGATGGTTCAAGAAATTCCGCTCAGGTGACAAAAACCTCGACAATCAGCCCAGGTCAGGTAGGCCGTGTATCGTGGATTTGGAGGCCGTGCACTAGGCCGTAGAGGCAAATCCAACAAACAGCACTCAGAGATTATCAGGCGAGCTGGACATATCACAGACCACCATGGTTCGTCACCTTCAGGATCTCGGCAAGGTCTACAGGAGCTTGAATTGACTCCTGCTGAAGCAAACCACCGAATAGAAGTGTGCACAGAACTCAAGAAATCCCACACAATGTAAGTTTAATCAAGAGAATTGTTATGTGCGGTGAAAAGGGGGTCTATTTCCCTAATCCTAATGCACAACGGCAGTAGTTGAGCCCAGGCCAGCTTCCTGAACGAGTTGCCAAACGTGGGCTTTTCAAGCACAAGGTGATGCTCTACGTCCGGTGTGGAATTTTGAGAGGAAAATCCATTTTGAATTTGTTCCAGATGGTTGTGTCATCAACGTCAACCTCCACTCTGAACAGCTGGAGCAGATGAATGCTGTTTTGGAGGAGAAGTATCTGGGCTGGTGAAAAGAAAGCGTGCTCTCCTACAGCAGGACAATGCTTGGCCTCACACAGTGTGAACGATCTGGGCAAAACTCCAGGAATTTGAGGGCATCGAACTGATCACACATCCAGCAATATAGTCCAGACGTTGCCCTGTCAGATTATTACTTGTTCCGGCCCATGGTCCACTTCCTTCACGGACGGCACTTCAACAACCAGGAGCATGTGGCAGCTGGGTTGAAGGAATTCTTCCCCTTGAAGGACAAGAACTGGTATCGCCATGGAATTGAAGAACTGGCAGACAAATAGATAAAGATGGTGCAACACGATGGCCTAAGCTTTGAATACTAGTCAGCTTTCATCATAAAGGTATGTATGAAGACATAAAGTGATCCAAATATTGCAAAACTTTCGACTTGCTCTCTGTATCAATGATTTTCCCCTCAAAAAGAAAGGGAGTAATGCTTACAGTGTTCGAATGATCCAGTGGTCCACTGGCCATTGGCTAGTAAAAATTCCATTGGACTACTGAAAAAATTGTTACTGGCATGGGTGGCTAGTAGTTTTTTTTTCCCCAGTTTGTTTTGGAATTTGTAAGTTCATAAAGAATTGAAGCAGATTTCAAAATATCCAGGTTTCGCTACGGCAGTTTTTTTAAATAATGCAGGTTACCCTATAGATTTTTTGAAACTCAGATATTTACTACTCAAAAACTGAATATCAAAATTGCAAACCATATTTAAATTTGATGAAAATTTTGGACCATAGCAAACCAAGGTGTCTGAGCCAAAATATTTGGATCAAGACAGCATCACTTTTTTGCACAAGTAGTGAACCTAGAGTATGGGTCTTTTATAATGTTTTCCATCTGGAGGTTGAAGAACCATTTACGCTCTGGCTTTTTTCACCTTTCTTTTTGTCCACGTGGGGAAACTTCCTGCAGTTTCACACTGAAGCAAGGTATTACATGAAGGTGGCTTTTGGTATGTTGCAAAGTGCTTCATAATCAGTGCATTGATAGTGGATAGTGCTTCATATCAATGCCCTTATAACTACTGTACAGTCCTAGATACTAGCACAATGTGCATACAAAATGCAGGGGTCGCGCTGCTGATCACCATTTTCGCAATTTGCGAAAAAGAAATTGCTTTGGCGATTACCTTTTAATAGTGTTATAACACTCTGGCAAAAACAAATCGAATTTGGCAACCAAATTGGCGAAAACTTTAGAAAAGCCAACGCAACCCCTGCAAAATGTATTAATATTTGTGCCATTTCTAGACCAGTAAACATGAGTGAATTACCAACTTTTGGTGTATACACTGGTCCGGCAGACCAGTAAAGTTTTTTTTTTCCTGTTTAAATTTCTACCACTGTATAGCATGTTTTATTTATTAGTACTATTTGCATGAGTATGTGTGTATATTCTGTTCTAAATTTGTGATCTACAGTTCCAGTGAAATGATGCTTTATTTTCTACATACACTGTAAACATGTTAAGTTTTTTTTTTCCCCACGGACCTGTCTGCATTTTGGCAGATTAGTGATTTGGAAATTTGAGTGGTCCGCTGGGCCTGTAGAAGATTTATGTCTGATTCTAACACTGGCTTAGCCTTGCAAAACATTTGTTGTCTCTAACACACATCCAACAGACATAAATAACAATGACGCTGCCAAAATGCAAGTATTTGTATTTTTAGAAATGCAACCGAAACTATAATCTTAATTTTTTTTTAATGTACTTATGCACAATGTTTAGAACAACTATGTACTTTTTAGTCACAGTTCAAGCTGCAATATGGGCTTTTAGAACTATATTGTGCAGTGAAACCTTCAACTCCATAGTCAGGTTAGATTTGCATGAGTACAGAATGCTTGGTAAAGAATTAGACTTCAAAATTGGCAAGGAAGTGAAGTCTTATTAGTTCTGTATTTTAACTGAGAAATAAATTATCCAGAGATATAAACTTGCTGTTATAATGCAGTATATATATATATATATATATATATATATATATATATAGGGATGTAAGGTCAGGTGATGCGTAACATCACAGCCTCTCCTTGACAAATGTCAACCCCGCCTTCTCGTGGTGCATCCTGTTCCCACTAAAGGGGCTCTGACGACCGCCCATAGCGGTATAACTATACCATCGGGATCAGAGGAAATGCTATCCCACACTCACCAACCCGCTTGGCCAGCGTGGTGAGTTATGGCCAAACCCCTCCAAAATGATTCCACAACTTAAATCTTGGCCCTCAGTCTCCGGCAGCTGGAATGTACCTGGCCAAGGCAGCGGCCAGTGCGACATGAAGGCAGAGGGTGCTAAGAATCCCCGGAGGACCGGACTAGGCTGCCATCTGATGCTGACCTTGGCTACTTACAATGGACGCTCCCTATCTTCTGATTCAAGGCTTCTTGAATTGGAAGAGGAACTACAAAGGATCAAGTGGGACATCGTGGGGCTAAGTGAGGTTAGGAGAAAAGGAGAAGATCTCATCGAACTGAAAAGTGGACATCTCTTCTACTATCGTGGGACAGATACTGGCAGAACTAGTGGTGTTGGATTTATAATAAACAAGAAACTGAAGGATAAAGTTGTAGAAGTTGAAAGTTCCTCTGACAGAGCTGCACGACTTGTTATCCAACTCTCGAAAAGATACCAGGCTCAGATTATTCAAACTTATGCACCCACCACAAGTCATCCTGAAGAAGAAATTGAAGAATTTTATGAGGAAATTTGTCATCTAAATAATAAAGGTAAGCAGCACTTGAAAATAATTATGGGAGATTTCAATGCAAAAATAGGGCAACGGCAACAGAATGAAACTTCGGTAGGTAAATTCGGTCATGGCAACAGAAACCAGCGTGGAAATACTCTCGTTGAGTTTGCAGAGGCAGAAGGGTTTTTCATCTTGAACTCCTTCTTCAAGAAAAAGCCACACAGGAAATGGACATGGAGACATCCAAATGGGACGACAAGTGAAATTGATTTTATTATGTGTAACAAAAAATTCGTCATAGAAGACTGCAGTGTGCTAAACAAGTTCAACACAGGTAGTGACCATAGATTGGTGAGATGTAAGATGCACCTGAACACTAAACTTGAACGTGGCAAGCTCATAGGACAAACAAAATCTATTGACATAACCAACCTTAAAAAACACCATAATACCTTCAAGTTAGAACTGAAGAACAGGTTCTCTGCTTTAGAAGGCCTAACATCGGAAGAAGTGGACATCTCTGAAGTTAACAGAAAAGTAACCAAAGCTCTTATGGAAACAGCAACAAAATTAGCTGGGTCTAAGAACAAGTTGCATGTGAACAAATTATCAGGAAAAACGAAAATGTTGATGCAAAAAAGAAGAGAGATGAGGACAACTAAAGAAGATGTGACTTCCAAAGTGGAATATATAGAGCTATGCAAGACAGTAAGAAAAAGTATCACTGAAGACGTAAGGAAATTCAACTGTGAACTAGTGAGGAAAGCAATTGAAAACAACCAAAGCCTAAAGATAGCAAAGGGACATCTCAGTAAGGGAAGAAAACAGATTATGGCACTGAGAAAAGAAGATGGTTCTGTAACAAGAAATAGAGGCGAAATTTTGACAAGAGTGAAAGATTTCTACTCCAAATTATATGAAAGGGATGATATATGCACTCCAGACATCATGAAAGATACCAGTACCAGAGTTCCTCCAGTCCTTCCAGCAGAAGTTGCACATGCAATCAAGAACATGAAGCGAGGAAAAGCTCCAGGAGAAGATGGAATTACTGTAGACATCATACAAGAAGCAAGTGGAGAAATCGAAACAGTACTCGCCCAAATTTTCACTCGATGCCTTAATGAAGGAAAGATTCCTGAGGATTGGAACACCGCTACAATGATCCTGCTACATAAGAAAGGTGACATTGAGGATCTCGGAAACTACAGACCTATCAGCCTCCTATCAGTAGTTTATAAAATCTTCACTAAAGTTCTTTCACACCGCTTGAAGGTAACACTGGACATGGCTCAACCGAGAGAACAAGCTGGATTCAGGAGTGGCTACAGCACAATAGATCATATCCATGTGCTGAGAGAACTAATTGAAAGAGCGAGGGAATATGAACTTCCATTGTGCATGGCTTTTATCGATTATGAAAAAGCCTTTGATTCGGTGAAACCATCAGCAGTTACAATGGCTCTGAAAACCTGCGGTATTGAAGATGCATACATTAATATTATTAATAACATCTAT
The DNA here is from genome assembly GCA_039090855.1 of Macrothele yani. Taxonomy (NCBI): domain Eukaryota; kingdom Metazoa; phylum Arthropoda; class Arachnida; order Araneae; family Macrothelidae; genus Macrothele; species Macrothele yani. Next base: position 9,086,728 of record CM077011.1, on the reverse strand, counting down.
GAAAATGCAAGTGCAAAGATTAGGCTGTTTGAAAATACAACACACGTAAAAATTGGAAAGGGAGTGAGACAAGGTGACACCATATCTCCGAAGCTCTTTAATGCCACATTGAAGGGTGTTTTTCAGTCACTGAGCTGGGAAAACAAGGGGATAAAGATTAATGGAGATTATCTAACCCACCTTCGTTTTGCTGATGACGTAGTCATTTTTGCAACTACCCCATCAGAGCTGCAGAGTATGATCCAGGAACTTGCTGACAAGAGTAAAGAAGTGGGATTAAAAATGAACTTTCAGAAGACAAAAGTGATGTTCAATGCTTTTACAAGAAATGAAGATTTATCGATTGATGGAGAAAAGCTGGAGATAACAGACACGTACGTTTATCTTAGACAGCAGATATCAAGTGAGGGTCACATTGATGAAGAAATTAATCGGCGTACAAAACTTGCCTGGAGAGCTTTTGGAAGAAACAGCATAATTTTCAAGAGCAATATGCCATTATGTCTTAAAAGAAAAGTGTTTGATCAATGCATCCTTCCAGTGCTTACGTATGGTGCGGAGACGTGGACCTTAACTAAAAGAGACATACAAAGGCTGCAGACAACTCAAAGAAGCATGGAGAGGTGCATGCTTGGTGTAACCAGGAGAGATAAGAAGAGGAACTCGTGGATCCGAAAAATGACAAGAGTGGAAGACATCATGATCAGAGTTAAATCCCTGAAATGGCAATGGGCTGGACATACTGCCAGAAGGACAGATCATCGATGGACAGCTGAAATTTTAGATTGGATTCCAAGGGACAGGAAAAGACCCAGAAGAAGACCACATGGGAGATGGGTGGATGAAATTCGAAAGTATGCAGGGGTGACATGGAGGAGACTGGCACAAGACAGACCGTTGTGGAGGAAACTTGGGGAGACCTTCGTCCAGCAGTGGATTGATAATGGTTGACAATGATGATGATGATGATGATATATATACCTTTTTTTTATGGCAGTGAGAGTTTGCTCTAGGAGGTTTTCACAGGAATGATGGGTTCTCTAGAGAGTCCCGCATGGCTGTGTATGAAACTGTAATTGTTCCTACTCTGATGTATGGCAGTGAAACCTGGGTACTGCAGAAGAAACATAGGAGTCATTTGTGTGCTGGAGAAATGCGTTACTTACATGGGGTTTGTGGCAAGACACGATCTGATTGTGTGATGAATGAAGATGTATTGCAGTTGTGTGATGTAAAGTAAAATGTTGTTAGCAAGGTGGAGACCAATATGCTTCGGTGGTTTGGCCATGTTGAAAGAATGAGTGATGAAATGCTTACTAAGAAAATATTTTCAACCCAAGTGGCAGGAAGGAAAGGCAGAGGAAGGCCAAGGAAGACATGGGAGGACCAGATTCAGGAGTGTCTGCATGAGAAAAAAATTATGAGTATGAAGTATAAAAGATCTTGTGTAAGGCGTGTAATGGATATCAGTGAAGCATGAGTTGTATGTCAAGATCGCTGTAAATGGCGAAATTTGATACAACAACAATAAGTAAAAATATCTGGAAGTTTGTATTTCTTTTTGGAGCTAACCTCTGAATCTCAGAGAACAGCTTAGTGATATGTATGTATGTATGTATGTATGTATGTATGAGTTTGGTACATTGCAAAGAGCTATGTAAGAGGGTTGAAGCTGAAGATATGAGAGTGGTAAGCGAATATCTAGGAAAATAAGTGTAATGAAAAGGAATGGCAGAAATCTGCATAACACAATAACAATTGACAGATACATTAAACTATTGCTAATGAAACAATGCTAAAGTTGTGTAAAAGAAGTTATACAATTGGGTCGTTTCAGTAGCTACTTCTACATTCCTGAGTCGGGAAATGAACAAAAAATTAACACAAGGCGAATCAAATGTTGCCAGATTTCAAACAGGACTTTCAGGTGAATCTGTTGTACAGGTATTAGAGGAATAGAAAATTTCTATACTTTCACAATACCTAAACGATTTTCTGTTAATGAAAGGAGTAATGCGTTTTGTGTTTTTCCAGTAATAAACAGCGGAAATATTGGTGGTGGTTGGTAACAAAAGGGAAGTAGCTGGTTACCTCTCTTAACACATTCGCTGTCAGTGTGCTATTTTAACAGTGAGCACAAGATGCCAGTAAGAAATCTGCACAAATCTCTCGTGACACCACAAGACACCATGCAGCACCATGGATAAGCTTTTATGCATTTGGATCAATCTAGCCACGTGTTCGCATTCCATAAGCTTTGCACGACTTCAGAATTCTAAAATACTGGAAAATTTATTTATAATAATAATTCCACCAGTAATGAAATATTATCCCGATACCGATGTAGACATTTACTAGATATATATTTCAGACACTGTTGCATATAAAACAAGAGAAATAATACTTACAAATGCCAGAAAACTCCATAAAATGTAACATGATTCACAACTGGATAAAAACAAAATCCATACAGTCTGATTTGGGTTGGGAATAAAACCATGCACACTCTTTGATGCATTTTTTCGGATGAGGAACTTTTGATTGAAAGGGACCAGTGATTGTGCTTCCTAATTTAGCCACTGTTTCAACAAAACTAAGTATTGAAGTCAATATAGGTTTCCTTGAAACCCCTTTAGTCTCTGAAATACGTAAATACCAGATAAACTATAATTGTAACCTCATTGTGATCATGTTTGTAAAAAAATCTTTTTCTTTTTGACCCCTTCATCCCACCTGTAATATACTTATTTTGTAAATATTCATCATACATCATCTGTATATATTGTATTGATGGTTTTGCATTGTAGAATAAAGAGTGTTCATTTGAACTCAATAGGCTGCCTGTTTTGCATAAACTCTAAGTAGCAAATGCTTTGTATTGCCACTCAAGCCTTTATTTGTTGATAGTTTGTACCACAAAACCAGCGACATTCAAAGGAAAATAAACATTGCAGCGAAAAGTGAACACTGTGTCACGTCTATGGGTAGTTATCTAAACTCCCCTTTCCCGAAATCGTGGGGGAAAACATCTGCTTTCCAAAAACCAAGGTCACTTCTAGGCAGTTGGAGACTCATTCTCAGTGTCAATATTGAAATAGATAACTTTCTTCAAGGTTTTAGAAATGGAAATACTAAGCCATGATCATTATACCTTTTGGCATCATCTGCACTGGGGCAAGTATTGCATGACGCCTCAAGGTGTCACACAGCAATGAATGTGTTAACATCAGACTTATGTATTTATCCAGGTGCAAATTGATACTGTGGAAAGCTTGTGCTACACTGGGGCCTTTCCAGAATTTTTTTGATCACTTCACTTATATGAAGTTATTGTGATGGTAATATATTTTTACATGAGTGTATTCATAATTGCCTGAGTCTATGGCATTTATTATCCTAAATTTGCAAGATAAGATTAACTTCCAGATGTGTAGCCCAGAGGACAGTTCTTACAACTTCATTTGCCATTCAGCACAAGTGAATGCATGAACATTCATCTCCATCTTTGGCCCATTAGATTGTGAAGTAGATGTAGTGCTGGTGTCATCACTCTCAAACTCATGATGGCAGCAGTTGAGTTTTCAACCAGAAAAGTGTGACCCTGTGCCAAACTTTTAAGCATGTGTTCAAGACCTTTCAACATATAAGAAGTGAGTCACAGTGTGAACTGCCTTAATAACCTCTGTTGCAGTTGGGATGCTATTTTGGGTCAACTGCTATCCCACTACGTGAAGGTGCAGCCGCCTACTATCTATCAAGTAAACCTTGATCCATTTTGCTCTGATAATCATGTTTTTTGATTAAAATATATTTGCAAGAAATCAGTAAGTTCAACTTCCTGATCCTCCCTGTAACTATAAATGGTCTTTAAAGCATAAATTGTCCCATGTGATACTAATTGATGTAGGTTGTTCATTTTGCTTCCTAATATGCTTTGCAGGTGCATATCTAAGCATGCTTGTTTTTTGTAAACTGTTTGATTTTTAAAAAGTATGAGTTGTTCATTGAACTATTATTATTATTTTTTTTTTTTTTGTACATTTATAGTTTGCTACTTACTGCTGTACCATGCCAGTTTAGCTATGCTTGTGTGGGCTTATTGGCAAACTATTTTTACAGACACAGGAGTGGTTCCAAAACAAGTAAGCTCACTGTTATTTTTCAGGTTAATTTTTACAAAAAAAAATTTGTACCAATTCCTGTTTTACGGTAGTGTTTATCTATGTATTGATTAAAAAAAAATGTGTTTTATGCATTCAGTTTTCATACCAGCAGGAAACTGATAAAATATATAGCTGACATCTTATATATAACATCTACAAGTATGATCTGTTGAAAAATGTGTGTCTCATTTGCCAGATGTAGAATGTTCCATTAAAAGAGCATTACCTGGCAAGGAAATGGATTTCTAAATGAAGGATAAAATTTATTCTCCTATTTAGGAAATGGATATCACAAGTTGTGCAGGCACTGCAAAGCATTGGAATTTTAAAAATGGGTCTTTTGACTGGATGTAAAGTGAAACACCTGTTACTTAACAGAGTGAGAAACATTAATTCAAACATCATTTTGTATTTTGGTTGACTTTATTCTCACAGTCTAAATGTCACAAAAGCAATAATGCTTTTGTGACATTTCCTGCATTCATGTAGTGAAGAGTTCTGATGCCCTTGCTGTTAGATATGTGCAATGCAAATGAATAAATATGAGTAGAGGTGGTAACCGTTTCGGCTTTTTTAAAATTAGTTTTATTACAGTCTTCCTTAAGGATTCTTGTTATAGATGGGTGGTAAGGAAGTTCTCCATTGTAAGTTTTTTTTTTTTGTGCTGCTTGGTTTTAGAGTTGTTGAATGTACACTGAAGTGCCAAAAGTCATGGGATAGCAGTATGCAAATTTTTAACTGGCGCCGCCGTCATATAAAAACTTTGACACATGACGCAATTTTTATCAGTTGTGAGGTGTAATCTTGTGAGCCAAGTTGAACAACCACCAGTAGGATTATGGCAATCCAACAGGAATTATTGGAGTTTGAACGAGGCATGGTAGTGGGAGCCAGACAGAAGAGACGTTCGATTTCCAAAGTTGTCTGAACGCTCGACATTCCTTGATCCACGGTGTCACGTGTGTACAGAGAATACCTTGTGGAAGGCATTGCCCCCCCCCCTGGACAGCACAGTGGCCGACCATGGGTACTGAATGACCATGACCAGGATTGTCCATGTTAACGGACAAGCTACACTGGCTCAAATAACATCCACATACAATGCAGGAGGTACCAGAGACATATCCATCAGGTCAGTGCAACGTAATTTAGCATCCATGGGGTATGGGAGCAGAAGACCCACAAGAGTGCCTTTGTTAACATTACGACATGAGACACAGCACCTCACCTGGGCTCTTGAATACATAAGAATTGGACCCTGGAAGACTGGAAACGTGATGTGGTCCGATGAGTCATGCTACCAGTTGTTACGAGCTGATGGTAGGGTTCTGGTGTGGCGCAGACCCCATGAGGCCATGGAGATAGCTGTCAACAAGGCACTGTGCAAGCTGGTGGAGATTCTATACATGCGGCACTGTTTGAGTCCTCTGGTCCTTGTAAGCATGTCATTAACCAGTAATAACGTTGTTGCTCTGCTGGGTGACCATTTGCAGCCCGTCATGGACTTCATGAACCCCAACAATGATTGAAATTTCCAGGTGGATAATGCACCATGGCATCGGGCCCAAGTTGTCTAAAATTGGTTCAAGGAGCATTCTGGTCAGTTCCGACGGATGGTGTGGCCACCATGTTCTCCCGACATAAACCCAATGCAGCACTTACGGGACATGGTGGAAAGGTCCATTCGCACCCAAGATCCTGCACCTACAAATATCAGGGAACTGGGTGGCTGTTCAGACAGAATGGCTCAACATCTCTCCAGAAGTCTTCTGGCCTTCAGATAATCCATATTTCTGGTATCTCAGAAGCTGTTTCAACTGAACAGCAAACAAAGGCCATAACTAATGCAATTAGCATGGAAAAACTGATGAATGAAATTCATGCTGCAAAACTAACAAATGAGATCAACAGGAACAGTTAACATGAATGAAGTGATTACCAATGGTAACTGTTATGTGATGTGAAATAGTTCATTGGCACCCACATGTGCTGCTGAGCTTTCCACAGCTCATAAACTTCTACAGGAGGAAATAGTACTGCCTTTGTTGCATCATATTTTCTGTCAAAATGCTTTTAAATAAGCAAAGGAAAAGCTTCTCTCCTACTCTTTGGAAGATTTCTTATCTTCATATTCTGCCACATTTTCTGATAATGCATTTCTGATAATTTACTGAATATACCAGCTCTCTTGACCATTACAATGCAGATTTTTTTAAAAGTACAGCAATGTTTTGTTGTTGTTTTACTTTTGAGGCGATGCATTATTTGCACATCTTAAATTGATAACATTTTAAACAGATAATCCACAGATCATATGACAAAAATTTTGGTATATTTTGTAATTGGAATAAGTAGAATTACATAATTTAATGTTTCCTCTTTTATCACTTTGGAGGTGACACATTCTTTTCCAGACATTCTCTGATTTCAACTATACCGTAGTATGATATGCTACAGGGTGGAGAATTCAGTTGGTAAAATCAGAGATGATATGCTACAGGGTGGAGAATTCAGTTGGTAAAATCAGAGATCCTAGATCTTCAGATCACTAAGTTATACATGTTAAGCCCCTTAACTGATTTTAAAACTCTAGGATTTAAATTAATACTGTTGATGTGGTACAAAGTTAATTTCAGTGCACACAAAGTCTGAAATACATGATTTTGGAAGTAAACAAAATTTCAGTTATGCATCACACAATTTAAAAATTGGGCACATTTTTTTGTGGTGATGGCTTCTGCTTTCAGATTTTTGTTGCTTGTTTATGTATTTATATAATATACTCTTTTCCAAAAAATCCTGGAGCACCCTGAGAAAGTCATTCAATCCCAATGAGAAACTACTCTGAATGTAAGTACCTCAGTGCTGAATATGCAAATGATTAAAAAATAATGACCAATGAAAAAATAGTGGCCCACCAGAGTGCATGTGAACCATGGTTTGAGAAAGGTATATCAAAAGCAAAGCTTGCATGCAGGGACAATTGTGACAGCAGATTTCGGTTGCATTAACCTCCATGGACTGTGAGGATGCCTTGACGTCGGATCCATACAAAATACGAACAGTTGAGTGAGTTTGAGAGGACATACACAGTCGAGTCACGTTATTGTGACCATCTCCTACTTTTGACGTTAACAGCGCGTAGCCAATGAAAGGATACATGTCGTGAGCAGGCTTGGAGAGTATATGACGTGGGCTGTAGGCATTCTGAAAACATATCACTCGTTGCTGTCATGGATAAAAAGAGCGATTTATCAGATTTGCAGAAAGGGATGATTATCTGCTTTCTGGCCAAGGGTGACAGTATTTCTGAAACAGGGCAGTTTGTGAACTGTTCATGTGCTGCTGTGGTTAAAGTGTATCGTGATTTTAGAAATGGCACCATTGCGAATAAGCGATGTGGAAATTGCGGAGTGCCACTGATGCGAGAGATGAACGTCGGATGGAAAGGTGTTTGAGGGCCTATTGGCACGCTACAGTGGAGCAACTCACCGGCCAAATGAACCAGGGAGCTACCGGAAGTGTGTCTAAAATGACAGTTCTGTGAACCCTACTGCATATGGGGCTCCGATGCAGACGGATGGTCACTGCACCTATGCTAATGAAGGTGCATCAGCAGAAAAGGCTTTCATTTGCACGGCAGTATTGGAATTCAGATGAGTCACATTTTCTGCTTCATCGAACGGATGGACGTTGGCATATAAGGCGAGAAACATCGGGGAATAAACACTCTTCAATCATTTCTGGTAGAACACAAGCTGGTGGGGGCAGCGTTATGGTCTGGGGAATGTTTTCATGGCATTCTCTGGGTCCACGCATACCTGTGGAAGGCAGTATGGACTGAATTCATTATGAATCCATCCTTGCAGACGATGTACACCCATACATGCTGATTGTCTTCCCTGGGGTGGACGGGATTTTCCAGCATGACAATGCAACATGTCACAGCTAGAAATGTCCAAGAGTGGTTGGAAGAGCACAATGAAGACTTCAAGGTACTTCCCTGGCCCTCTAATTCTCCAGACTACAACCCAATTGAGCATCTGTGGGACCGCCTCAATGGTGTTGTTCGCTCTATGAATCCTGGATCCTCCACCACACACCCTGCAGCAGCTGTCAGATGCACTGCAGTCAGTATGGCTCCACATACCTGTGAACACCTTCCATCACCTTATTGAATCACTCCCAGCTTGTCAATTTGCTGTCTGCGCTGCACACAGCGGTTATTCTGGATATTATTAGCTGGTGGTCACAATAATGTGACTCAACCGTGTATAATTGAACTGAGAGAGGCCTGTTGGTCAAGTCGCCGTATCGCCAGGCGTTTGGATTGGGGCGATGCAGCAATTGGACATTGATAGCGACAATAGGTCGAGGAGGGCATGACACTATGGTGCATGGGCAGTAGACGACCGAGGGTAACAACAGGATGCAAAGATTAAGGAAGTGTGAGAGCCGCACAAACAGAACTGAATTTGTTCCTTCCAACCATCTGTGGCCATGTAGCATCATCTACAGGTATGGAATTGGCCATCTGGACCATTGTCAGGTGACTTGCAGCACAGGACTACAGTTCAGGAGGCCACTGTGCCATCTACCACTGACCAGCAAGGATTGCTGGCACCAGTTGTAGTGGTGTCTGGCCCGATCAACGTGGGCTAGTGTCCAGTGTTGTCGTTATGTCTTCAGTAATGAGTCATGGTTTGCACTTGGTGCCAATGACCAGCACATACGTGTCTGCAGATGTGCTGGATAGCACGTGGATCCTTCCTTTACCATGGAACGACTTGTAATTTGCACACGAGAAGTTACTGTCTGGGCAGCCATTTCCCACGATAGCCAGACATCCGTGGCGGTCCTCCATACCACCCTTACTGTTCACTGGTACGTCAGTGACATTCTATGACCTGTTGCATCACTGAGCAATTTTTCAGCAGGATAATGCTCAGCCACACGTGGCACAGCTCTCCCAGATCTACCTCTGTAATGTCAACACTCTTCTATGGCTCGCCCAATCTCTCACCGATCGAATGTGTTTGGGACATGATGGGCTGCCTCTTATGCCCATCCCGGAATGTCAGCAATTTTGACACCATCTGGCATGCTGTACCTCAGGACAGCATCCGTGAATCGTATGAGTCTATGCCACGCTGGGTAATCGATTGTATCTGAGCTAGAGGTGACGCTACAGTGTGCTGAGTTGTTCCACTTGTGTAGCTGTTTTAACTGAATAAATGGCTCAACTGCTTTGGAATTGCAATTATTTCCTTTCCTATACATGTGCATTGTACATACCTATTTTCATCTTGATTGGATGATTTCTTCTGGGTGCTTTTTATTTTTTATTTTTATTTTTATTTTTGTAAAGAGTGTATAAGAAATGGAAGAAAAGTGACCTTGTTCATGCATCTCATTGATTTATTGCCATTGCATTTCTACTTTTGTCCATTCTAGTTTAAACTTCCTCCTGCTGAAGCAGAAAAGCTTGAAAAGGATACTAGCGAAGATAACCAGAGGCGACTCCTGGAGAGTTTTGCCAGAGATCTCCCAGTTGTATGTCGTACTATGAATGGAGGTAATGTGTAAATTTCTTGTTTCGTGAAGTGATCATCTATAAAAACTATATTTTATTTAGGTATAGATAAGGAAAATGTGTTGTGTTTTATTCTTGTCATATGATGATGAGATTGCAGAGGTCAGTACTTCCAGAAAGAATGTTAGTCATCAGGAAATATTGGCTGTAGTTGCTTTTTGTCCTCTGAATATGCAATTAAATTATGATGAAATGTGTAAAGTTACTCTTTACTAGTGAGTAGTCTAGATACTGTTCCCTTTTACATTTCTTTAAGGCAATGATTCTACTGAAGATTTTATTGAAAGCTATTGCAGAATTGCATTTCCTTGAATGGTAAACTGAGAGTCCTTAGGAAAAGTACTCAGGATGAGAGTTCTGTGGAAAAGTACTCAGGATGAAATAAAGCAGTGTTTTTTTATTAAAAAACAAAAATGTCAAGGTGTTTTTTGTGTGTTTTAGCTGTGTTTTGTTGCTTTTACTGATGCTAAACTTTTTTATAGTTTCATCAGGGCACCAAAAATCTTGGAAATTTTACCCGTCCTCGAGGACGGTTTGTCTAAAAATGTACCCATCCTCCTTTGAAAGTAACCCATCAGACTCGTATAAATACCATAACTACGTAGAATTTAAATATCATAATTCTTTTTCAGTTTTTCATTCAATAGTGACTTAACTGTTGGAACTTTTTACATGTTATAGTTCCTTTGTGTGAAATGCAATTTCTCAGTTGGAAATTATTAGTATTTAATGCAAACAAATACCTTGGTAATCAAATGTAATTCAAGGAAAAACTTTTCTCGTACCTCTCAGTTGTAAGTGGTCAATGTTCGAATCTTTGTATGGCTGTTCTCATCAGGCTCTTGAGTTTAGACTTTTAGGAATTTAATCGGCACATTTTCTTCACGGGTCCCGAAATTGGATAGACAAATTAATTTATTCGATGAATTCGTCTATCCAATTTTGGGACCCGTGAAGAAAATGTGCCGACTAAATTCTTAAAAGTCTAAACTCAAGACTCAAGAGCCTGATGAGAACAGCCATACAAAGATTGGAACATCGACCACTTACAACTGAGAGGTACGTGAAAAGTTTTTCCTTGAATTACATTTCATTATCGAGGTATTTGTTTGCAGTAAATACTAATAATTTCTAACTGGAAATTGCATTTCACACAAAGGAACTATAACATGTAAAAGTTCCAACAGTTAAACCACTATTGAATGGATTTAACTGAAAAAGAATAACGTATATAAAACATGTTTTTTAATCTCGATACGTCGAGAAATACGTGCGTATTAAATATCGTCACTTTACGTAACTTTTTTTTTAATGTACATACAGAAAATAAATACATTTCTGCTTTCATAGCAAAAAGCTTGTTACACGGAATCTAGAATTTTCAACTGCAAAATGGCAAAAGATGAGAGTTAGAATGTGCGGCATTAGGTACGATCATAGTCAAGGACGCCAGAAACATGCGAAAAATTGTAATGCACGTGAAGCCAATATTATGGTGGGCATCACACGTGCGAGATGTCAAGGTCACACGTGAAGGGAACCGTTGTTTAGTTGCATTGGTTAATACTGGGTCATTCCAGTATTAACAAATGAAACCAAACAAGGGATGACTGGGGGGACGGAAATAGATGGGAGAGAAAGGAAGAAGACAAAAAAACAACAACTGCGAAGTCGCTATCCTTACAGTTACACCTTCTGCTTCAGGCGTAAAATTCACACGGGAAAACTTTGAGGAGGAATGAGAAAGCAGCACTTTGGCTTAGTACGTTAAAATTTTGGAAGGGAGGGTGTCGCCACGGAACTATTTCGCCAAAACAAAGAACGGCTTATCGCTTAAGAGAATGCGTAATTTCGTAAAACTGTGGCACTTGACATGCGCAAATTTTAAATTGGAAAAAAAAAAAATATATATATATATATATATAATAAAAATGTTTTGAACATAATCATACTGCAAGCTTGCGGACGTCGTGGTCTGAAAATGAATCGTCCGCAATGAACTTTTGACTGCCGCGGACGGGTGGTTTTGCGCGCCCTGAGTTTCATGAACGAATACTTGGAAGTGAATCATGTATATTGATGATAATCAGCATTCTGAAGCTGTGAAAGAATGATTGGTTTAGGTTAAAGATCACCCTAAAACTGTGACAGGACAAAACATTGGCTGAGATAGTACTTTGAACAGAACCTGTAAATATTCATGTTGAAAGATCTGTGACAGTTTTAGACAAAATGCAGATGTGCTTGGACCCTGGACTTGCTGTATATGAATTGATAGAAATCAAATTCCACTGTTGTGAACATTTTGCTTTGGCAGAAAAAAAGACCATTTTAGCTGAAAGACTATTTAAAAACATGTGTTAAGGCTCCCAGCTACCTTGGTATGATATTGTTGACTGTGATATGCAAATGTCATTCTTTCACACCAGTACGCCAGTGTGGTATTGAGACACGTTTTAGAGGAAGTCAATTCAAGAAAATTTGTCTTTTTGTATCCATTGCATAGTTTTCTATATCATCATCATCATCATCCATTATCAATCCACTGCTGGACGAAGGTCTCCCCAAGTTTCCTCCACAACGGTCTGTCTTGTGCCAGTCTCCTCCATGTCACTCCCGCATACTTTCGAATTTCATCCACCCATCTTCCATGTGGTCTTCTTCTGGGTCTTTTCCTGTCCCTTGGAATCCAATCTAAAATTTCGGCTGTCCATCGATGGTCTGTTCTTCTGGCAGTATGTCCAGCCCATTGCCATTTCAGGGATTTCACTCTGATCATGATGTCTTCCACTCTTGTCATTTTTCGGATCCACGTGTTCCTCTTCTTATCTCTCCTGGTTACACCTAGCATGCACCTCTCCATGCTGCTTTGAGTTGTCTGCAGCCTTTGTATGTCTCTTTTAGCTAAGGTCCACATCTCTGCACCATACGTAAGCACTGGAAGGATGCATTGATCAAACACTTTTCTTTTAAGACATAATGGCATGTTGCTCTTGAAAATTATGCTGTTTCTTCCAAAAGCTCTCCAGGCAAGTTTTGTATGCCGATTAATTTCTTCACCAATGTGACCCCTCACTTGATATCTGCTGTCCAAGATAAACGTACGTGTCTGTTATCTCCAGCTTTTCTCCATCAATCGATAAATCTTCATTTCTTGTAAAAGCACTGTACATCACTTTTGTCTTCTGAAAGTTCATTTTTAATCCCACTTCTTTAATCTTGTCAGCAAGTTCCTGGATCATACTCTGTAGCTCTGATGGGGTAGTTGCAAAAATGACTGTCATCAGCAAAACGAAGGTGGGTTAGATAATCTCCATTAATCTTTATCCCTTTGTTTTCCCAGTTCAGTGATTGAAAGACATTTTCCAATGTGGCATTAAAGAGCTTTGGAGATATGGTGTCACCTTGTCTCACTCCTTTTCCAGTTTTTATGTGTGTTGTATTTTCAAACAGCCGAATCTTTGCACTTGCATTTTCATAGATGTTATTAATAATATTAATGTATGCATCTTCAATACCGCAGGATTTCAGAGCCATTGCAACTGCTGATGGTTTCACTGAATCAAAGGCTTTTTCATAATCGATAAAAGCCATGCACAATGGAAGTTCATATTCCCTCGCTCTTTCAATTAGTTCTCTCAGTACGTGGATATGATCTATTGTGCTGTAGCCACTCCTGAATCCAGCTTGTTCTCTCGGTTGAGCCATGTCCAGTGTCACCTTCAAGCGGTGTGAAAGAACTTTAGTGAAGATTTTATAAACCACTGATAGGAGGCTGATAGGTCTGTAGTTCCTGAGATCCTCAATGTCACCTTTTTTATGTAGCAAGATCATTGTAGCGTTGTTCCAATCCTCAGGAATTTTCCCTTCATTAAGGCATCGAGTGAAAATTTGGGCGAGTACTGTTTCGATTTCTCCACTTGCTTCTTGTATGATGTCTACAGTAATTCCATCTTCTCCAGGAGCTTTTCCCCGCTTCATGTTCTTGATTGCATGTGCAACTTCTGCTGGAAGGGCTGGAAGGACTGGAAGAACTCTGGTACTGGTACCTTTCATGATGTCTGGAGTACATGTATCATCCCTTTCATATAATTTGGAGTAGAAATCTTTCACTCTTGTCAAAATTTCACCTCTATTTCTTGTTACAGAACCATCTTCTTTTCTCAGTGCCATAATCTGTTTTTTCCCCTTACTGAGATGTCCCTTTGCTATCTTTAGGCTTTGGTTGTTTTCAATTGCTTTCCTTACTAGTTCACAGTTGAATTTCCTTACGTCTTCAGTGATACTTTTTCGTATTGTCTTGCATAGCTCTATATATTCCACTTTGGAAGTCACATCTTCTTTAGTTGTTTTCATCACTCTTCTTTTTTGCATCAACATTTTGGTTTTTCCTGATAATTTGTTCACATGCAATTTGTTCTTAGACCCAGCTAATTTTGTTGCTGTTTCCATAAGAGCTTTGGTTACTTTTCTGTTAACTTCAGAAATATCCACTTCTTCTGATGTTAGGCCTTCTAAAGCCAAGAATCTGTTCTTCAGTTCCAATTTGAAGGTATTATGGTGTTTTTTAAGGTTGGTTATGTCAATACATTTTGTTTGTCTTATGAGCTTGCTACGTTCGAGTTTAGTGTTGAGGTGCATCTTACATCTCACCAATCTATGGTCACTGCCTGTGTTGAACTTGTTTAGCACACTGCAGTCTTCTATGACGAATTTTTTGTTACACATAATAAAATCAATTTCACTTGTCTTCCCATTTGGATGTCTCCATGTCCATTTCCTGTGTGGCTTTTTCTTGAAAAAGGAGTTCAAGATGAAAAACCCTTCTGCCTCTGCAAACTCTACAAGAGTATTTCCACGCTGGTTTCTGTTGCTGTGACCGAATTTACCTACTGAAGTTTCATTCTGTTGCCGTTGCCCTATTTTTGCATTGAAATCTCCCATAATTATCTTCAAGTGCTGCTTACCTTTATTGTTTAGATCACGAATTTCCTCATAAAATTCTTCAATTTCTTCTTCAGCATGACTTGTGGTGGGTGCATAAGTTTGAATAATCTGAGCCTGGTATCTTCTCGAGAGTTGGATAACGAGTCGTGCAGCTCTGTCAGAGGAACTTTCAACTTCTACAACTTTATCCTTCAGTTTCTTGTTTATTATAAATCCAACACCACTAGTTCTGCCAGTATCTGTCCCACGATAGTAGAAGAGATGTCCACTTTTCAGTTCAATGAGATCTTCTCCTTTTCTCCTTACCTCACTTAGCCCGACGATGTCCCACTTGATCCTTTGTAGTTCCTCTTCCAATTCAAGAAGCCTTGAATCAGAAGATAGGGAGCGTCCGTTATACGTAGCCAAGGTCAGCATCAGATGGCAGCCTAGTCCGGTCCTCCGGGGATTCTTAGCACCCTCTGCTTTCATGTCGCACTGGCCGCTGCCTTGGCCAGGTACATTCCAGCTGCCGGAGACTGAGGGCCAAGATTTAAGTTGTGGAGTCATTTTGGAGGGGTTTGGCCATAACTCACCACGCTGGCCAAGCGGGTTGGTGAGTGTGGGATAACATTTCCTCTAATCCCGATGGTATTGTTATACCGCTATTGGCGGTCGTCAGAGCCCCTTTAGTGGGAACAGGATGTACCACGAGAAGGCGGGGTTGACATTTGTCAAGGAGAGGCTGTGATGTTACGCATCACCTGACCTTACATCCCATACACAGTATATATATATATATTCAGGCCTGCCAACCCTCTGGGTTTAGGCCGGCAAGGCCAGATTTCATTACATTTCCTGGAATTCCGGATTATAAATTAATATTGCCGGATTCCATCGTGATTTCCGTAGCGTAAATTAAAACGTAACTAGGTAAAAAGTTCAAAGTTCTCAGAGGCATCGGTTCATTAGTGGGGAAGCGGCCTTTCCCTTCTGAGTCAGCAGTTCTGCTCTGCCTTTGGCAGCAATGTTTACTGTTCTGTCCGCTAGTGATCTCTGGCGCTGCAGGAACAGGCCTGGCGTTAGCGGGCACTGTACGTTCTGATGCAATCATCCACTTAGATATTCTACCAGACCTTACAAGTGCTGTGTCGCGCGATGATGTCTTTGACTCGCTGGCTTCATGGCGTCTTGCAGTAGCTCTCTTTCCACGGGAGTGCTCATTTTTTTGATGCGTAAAAATATGCGTCAGGAATTTTTCTCCACGCATAAAACTATACTTCGAATAGTTTTACCAATTTGTAAAAATACGCATCGGGACTGTACTTCGTCTTTCAGAAATGGAAGTAAACGAAATAAAGACTTTTTCCGTAATCGTAATTTCTTTTTCCTGTGATGTAGCCTCTGTCCAGTATTGTCTTGTAACATTTTATTCCGTAAATATTTGTATTTCAGTTTGAAAATAGAGGAAAGATTTCCAAAAACAGAAATTCGATGGCAAAAAAATTTCGCTGTAATCTTTAGGCATGAGAGTGCGGCGGCTTCAAGGAATTTATCCTTTTCTGTCATAATTTGGGTTATCCTCGAGATCGATGCATAACTGAACAGAAATTTTAAAAATATTTTTTAACAATTTTTTTACATTTTTTATATGCATTAATGTAACATTAGTGCTTCAAATTATGTCCATTGATATTTCAAACATACAAAAGTATGCTTGCAGGATTTTCATAGAAAATTGCAGGATTTTTCTCTTCTTAAGGTTGGCAAGTCTGTATATTGTTTCCTCAGTAACTAATGGCTGATTTACTCATAATACTTATATTGTCACCCTGGTGGTGCAGTGGTCAAAGCGCTGGCTTCTGACCATTCATCTGAGACTGGTACAGGTTCAAATCCCGGTGAGGCATAGATGTTGTATTTTTCTTATGGCACTGGCTCTCTCCCTTCCCTGGAACCTGTGGCCCTAAATTAGGGATGGGTGACTGCTTATAGCCCATAGAATTGCTCACATTAGCTGTTAAACCCTCAAATAAATAAATAAATAAATAACACCTATACTTCACCTTGTACTAAGTCTTCTTTTTGGCCCTGGCCTGGTACTAAAGAGTGAATTACATCTGTTTAGGGTAGGTAATCCTTAAAATTTTTGTATGAGCCTATATTGTCTTTATGATGTCAAATATGTATGATGTATAAAAAGAAAAGTTTGAATGTCTGTTTATGTGCTTCACTGACATGAATATTAATCTTCAAAACATATGTTGCATTGCACTGAAAACGAAAAAGAGACATATTGTGATTTTAAAATATTGGATAATTTTTATAAACATTTCTTAATTGAGTGTCTTATAATTCATATGCAGGTTTTAAGTCACATCCTGAGCTATATACAAATTATTTTATCCACTGGTTTTGTTTGCTTTTAAGCATTTTGAAACTGTAGATAAAGCTCCATCCTCAGATCATGCCCATTTACAACTGTAGTCATTAAAGCGGAAAACTGATATTCGCTATGAGAAAAAGCATAAGCAAGATGAGAAAAAAGAAAACTTAACTTCCAAGACTTACCACAAGAAGACATCAGAGTACAGCAAAGTAAAAATGATAAACAGATTAGAAAGTTAAATCTATTGGTTTTACCCACATATATGGTTAACTTTTTTTATTTGAAGAATTCATTTATCTTTCATCTTCACCTCCGAGTATTTCATTTTCTTGCAGAGGTTTCTTTTCCATTAGGTGACTCTTAAGACCTGTTCGTAGTGCTTCACTTTACTCTGCCTTTGTTGGATTGAACATTTTTTCTATGCCAACAACAAGCAGGCTTTGACATATTCCATTGATAAACCATGCAGATATTCCATTGATAAACCAAAAGAACTCTTAGGAGCTATTCATGACAAAAGTTCAAATTATGGGTTACAGTCAGACACTTTTTAATGTTTCTCCAATGATAGCTGAAAAATATATTTAAGACAATACAGCACCAATTCATAAAAAATGTTTACTTTTAGATGTTACCTAAGACTTATATATTGATTATGAGATCCTAAGTGTGATATAGAATTCTCAAGGTCAGTTAAGCAGTGTCTATTAAATTACTAATACATTGTTCATGAAATGAAAAATAAAGATACAATATGAGTGTGACAGTTATAAAAAGGTAGTAACCTTTTTAAAGAGTTGTATCTATGTTTAAGTTGAATTTCTTTTCCTGGTAATTTTTAACAAGGCTTATACTTGTTTCTTAATGTTGCTTAAAGTTTTTATGAGATGAGATTGTTAGCCTTAAGTTCAATCACCAATCTGGAGGGCCAGGGTAGCTGTTTTAGACTGATCCTTCTTTCCCATTTTTGCATGTTTCTGGCTTGGGTGGCTCTCCTGATATAGTGATGCCAACTCCATTCTTACATTCCTTAGGACACAGAAGCCCTCCCCAATGACAAGATGGAAATACCATCATCAAACAGCATCGAGAGAGGGCTGCTTGCAGTGAAGAGCTTTGGAGGTTTGAGAAGCTGAATTTATTTTTAATAGTGCGTCGGTGCTCAGATTTTACTATTTGCATACACAAAAGTAGCAAATTATTTTGAACATTTTCCCTAATCATTTGTCCCCCTTGACCTTCCGAACAGTCTTGATTTAAAGTGGCATAGATTTAATGAGGTACTGGTGTTGTACAGGCATGTTCAGCTATGCGGATCTGAAGGCTTCTGACAATTGCAGAATGCTCCCTGGAGGAGGATGTGTGTTACAAATGGCTTTCTCAATATCATCTCACGAGTGTTCAATTGGGTTAAGATGTGAATACTGTGCTGGCCATTTTAGAACTTTAAAGTCACTGTCATGCTCCTGAAACCACTGTGTGATTATCCTAGCCTTGTGTCATGGCACATTATCCTACTGGATGTAACCTTCTCCATTAGGAAACCTGTGTGGGTATGCCTTGTCTGCAGTGATGTTAAGATAATTCATGGGATCCAAATGCTGTTCCAGACTTTATAATGAATCCAATGCCCACTGTGAAAACAGAACCCAGACCATTACACTGCCTCCAGCAGCTTGTACAGCACCTGTTGTCATGCCTCTTTCAAAATTGCTTAAACCATGAGCAGGGCTTGAAAAATACGGTAATTGCTCATCTGTGACAAGTGAAAAGTTTTAGTTGACAAATAAAAAAATTCAGTAGAGCAGTTTAAATTCAATCGGCAATTATTTACAGGCTATTATACCTATTACTGGATACGTAAAACTATTATTTTCTTTATAAAACCTATTTTAATTCACAGAAGTGATGGGTGATTGTGCGCCAGCATGGGAAAGTGGTTTCTCTGCGAAAGAAATTTGACAGCGAATGCAGTGAGCCAAAACATCCGGGCATGGTGCATTTAACAAGGATCACGAGGCAAGAAGCTGTAAGCCCAGTAGAATTATCTCCCCAGACGCTGTGTAAAAAAGATGGGCAGTGTAAGAGTCACGCGCACCTCACGAGCTGCCGCTTAGCCAATTGCTGTAGTAGGTTCAAACGTTTGCTGCCGTTGTGCTATTTTAATGGCAAGCACATGGTGCCGGTAAGAAACCTGGGCAAATCTCCCGAGATGCTACGAGGCATCACGCGGCACCACGGATGAGCTTCTACACATTTGGAGCAACCTAGCCATGTGTTCACATTTCATAGCTTTGCATGACTCCGCTATTCTACAATATGATAAAATTTATCCATAATTGATATTCATAATTATAACCTGTAACTCCAGGGATATAAACATGTCTACAGAATATCCATGTATATTTTCATGTTTTGCAAAGCATATGCTATAGACGTGTATATCCTGTATATGGTAACTGGTAAATTGTAAAATTCTTCAGTCACAAAGAGATTGAAAAAATTGATTAGTTCAGTACGTGTCATATTAATTTTCAGTCCTAGTACACTAGTGAACAGAATTATTCTCGTGACGTCGGGAACATCATACCAATGTGTAGTTAAAATCTGTTGAGGCAGAGTATGAGAGGGAACGTCGCATTCTTCACTTTCACTGCTGGTCGTACTACAGCTCCTAAAAGAATACATTTCTGCATATGATGACAAATTATCGGGATCATTTATTTCCACAGCAGGATGTGCCCACCAAGAAACTTTTGGTTGAGAGGTACCAGAGATAGCCTGTCCGAATAAATCTGTTGTTTCCACAAAACTAAGTATTGAAGTTAGTATGTTTTTTTTGTTTTTTGTAATCCCTTTAGCATCCTTGATAGGCCGCCCTTTTGCGTATAAACTCTAAGCAGCTAATGCTTTTTATTGCCACTCAAGCATTTATTTAAGGATAGCTTCCTTCACTGCAAAACCAGAGACGTTCAAAGGAAAATAAACATTGCAGTGAAAAGCGCACACTATGTTAAGTTTACGGAGAGTCAACTTACTTTCCCTTCCCTAAACCACATGGAAAAAAAATCTGCTATTCCAAAACCGCAGTTGTTTTTAGACAGTTGGATACTCATTCTCAGTGCTGGTAACAAAATAGATAACTCTTTTCAAGTGTCTAAGTTTTTAGGAAGGGAAATATTGCGCCACAATTATTACACCATTTGGCGGCATCGGCACCTGGGCTAAGTATTGTATGATGCCATTAGGCGTCACGCTGCAGTGAAAGTGTTAAAGGGCAAACACATGAATCTGTGTTTTTGCGGAGCTGTTAGGAAAGTTCTGAAATACTGAAGGATTCTTGCATCATCTACTCTAGAGGGAGAAAACTGAGTGTGGTTATCATACAATGGTTAATCATTTAAATTAGGTTAGCTATAAAATGTTATTCGAGAGATGTGAATACATTTTTAACAAATAAAACTTTAAAACACAAAATAAAATCGACAGTTAATTTTCAGCTGGCAAGTGAGATATTTGCCTGACAATCAAAAATCAATTCTGTAATCAATCAAATTGACCATTTCTATTTTCATATTTGCCTGAATTATGAAAATAGAAATGGTCAATTTGATTACATTTTATGAATATACAATCTCTTTCTTGTTGAGTTACTGTGGGTAATTATTCTATGGTAGGCAGTTTGATGTTGTTCCTTTACTGATGCAAAATTTAAGCC
Source organism: Macrothele yani (assembly GCA_039090855.1). Lineage (NCBI taxonomy): Eukaryota > Metazoa > Arthropoda > Arachnida > Araneae > Macrothelidae > Macrothele > Macrothele yani. The sequence goes on along the minus strand of CM077011.1, from coordinate 9,065,939 downwards.
CCTCAGTTTATTGATTTTGTTATATTCACATTAAAGGGCACAAAGAAAGTTTTATGATATCTGCATATTTTCAGTTAGTTTGTACCTGCCTTTTCTTGTTTACGTGTTTAGTGATAATCTGTTTATTTTTGGTTTTTGTTTATTGGTATTGCATTTTTAAATTTTATAATAGTATCCATTCAGGACTGATAATAAAATGAGCAAATGAATACTTTTCATCAGTAATATGTTAAACTGTAATGTACATGAAGTTTTTGTCAATCACAGCAAAATGATGGATGTGTTATTGATGATTTTATGCCTTATTTCTGAATATTTATAGCCATCCGATATTGTGAAAAATGTCATCACATTAAACCTGATAGGGCTCATCATTGCTCTGTTTGTGGAATGTAAGTTTTCATTTTGTAAATTACCTATCTTTTACATAGATCAGATACTGTCATGTTTTGGCGACATGTAGTAATATCTGAATCTGTGATGCATTAAGTAATAACCCATTGAACATGTTTTAGGTCAAGACTAAATTAATTAACATGATCTAGATAATTAAGCAACGTATAAAGAAATTAGTATTGCAGTGCAGTTATATTAGGTATTGCCAGCAAAGAGATTCACAAAGCAAAATGATTTCCTATCAAAGATACAGGAAATAATAAGTGGCAGGCACATATTGCAGCATTAAGTCTTAAAAAGTGAGCTAAAAATAAATTTTGCTCTAAGTGAAAATGCTATTTCCTCTAATGGGTTTATTTTCCCTTTGAATTTGTATTCACTGTTAAATTAAAAATGCACTATAATGCTGTGAACTGTTATTCAGGGTAAACCGGAGCCCGAGGACGATTCAGAAAATTAAGCAACATAAAAAAAATGAATTGCATTATTTTGACCCAGAGTGCCTTCGTTTTAACTGTTTTCCATATAACTGCTCCTCAGAAAACTTGAAAATTGCATCATTCCTGGAGCAGGAATCAAACCCATGTACACTGCACAACTTATGGTACAGGAAAAGTTATAAAGAAGGGGGTGGTATGAAATAGAATAGATGATATTTGAATAGATTAATGAAACCAAAGTAAAAAAATTCAAACTTTATAAGGGAAAACGACGTATTTCTATGAAGATAATGGCAAGACAATTTAGGTCCTGGCACCTCTATACCATCAAAGTAATCAATTTTTTTATTATTATTATTATTATTATTATTTATTTTTGTAAGTCTGAATGGCTTAGGAAAAGTAGTTGTAATTTGTAATAGTTCTAGGAGAGATGGGAAAAATGACAAATAGATCTACAAATTATTAAAATAAGCCCATCTTATAACATGAATGGATGTCAAAATTTATGAAATTTTCAGTTGGTTATTGGTGAAATTTAATTGATGTTATGAGGTAAAATTTACAAGAAGGGATGTTTATAATGATAAGAATGGAAAATGAAGTAGGAAATGTGACTAATTGAGTAACAATATATATACAAATTATGTAAAGATGCTTGGAAATTCTTCTCTTTGTGATTGTAACTTTGAACAATAGTCAGTGATAAATGAATTTAATTGAATATCCTGTTATTACAAGATATGCTTCTAAAAGTGCCAATCTGTGCTTGTAAATATTTCATTTGCTGTGTTGTTATCGTTTTTTTTTTTTTTTCAGAGTAATAGATATTTTTAAAGTGCATTGAGTAATGTTTTGGTGAAAATTTGAGTTTCTTTTTACTTCAGTTTGTTGTTCTTAGGGGGAACCGAACCTCAAGGGAAATTCAATCCTATACCTGTAATGTTAATTCATTCTTTTTGTCAAAGACTATTGCGTTTTGGTCTTTAAAACTTTGAATGCAAATAAATCAAGTCCATAACTAATATCATCATTGTCAACCATTATCAATCCACTGCTGGACGAAGGTCTCCCCAAGTTTCCTCCACAACGGTCTGTCTTGTGCCAGTCTCCTCCATGTCACCCCTGCATACTTTCGAATTTCATCCACCCATCTCCCATGTGGTCTTCTTCTGGGTCTTTTCCTGTCCCTTGGAATCCAATCTAAAATTTCGGCTGTCCATCGATGATCTGTCCTTCTGGCAGTATGTCCAGCCCATTGCCATTTCAGGGATTTAACTCTGATCATGACGTCTTCCACTCTTGTCATTTTTCGGATCCACGAGTTCCTCTTCTTATCTCTCCTGGTTACACCAAGTATGCACCTCTCCATGCTGCTTTGAGTTGTCTGCAGCCTTTGTATGTCTCTTTTAGTTAAGGTCCACGTCTCTGCACCATACGTAAGCACTGGAAGGATGCATTGATCAAACACTTTTCTTTTAAGACATAATGGCATATTGCTCTTGAAAATTATGCTGTTTCTTCCAAAAGCTCTCCAGGCAAGTTTTGTACGCCGATTAATTTCTTCACCAATGTGACCCTCACTTGATATCTGCTGTCCAAGATAAACGTACGTGTCTGTTATCTCCAGCTTTTCTCCATCAATCGATAAATCTTCATTTCTTGTAAAAGCATTGTACATCACTTTTGTCTTCTGAAAGTTCATTTTTAATCCCACTTCTTTACTCTTGTCAGCAAGTTCTTGGATCATACTCTGTAGCTCTGATGGGGTAGTTGCAAAAATGACTACGTCATCAGCAAAACGAAGGTGGGTTAGATAATCTCCATTAATCTTTATCCCCTTGTTTTCCCAGCTCAGCGACTGAAAAACACCCTCCAATGTGGCATTAAAGAGCTTCGGAGATATGGTGTCACCTTGTCTCACTCCCTTTCCAATTTTTACGTGTGTTGTATTTTCAAACAGCCGAATCTTTGCACTTGCATTTTCATAGATGTTATTAATAATATTAATGTATGCATCTTCAATACCGCAGGTTTTCAGAGCCATTGTAACTGCTGATGGTTTCACCGAATCAAAGGCTTTTTCATAATCGATAAAAGCCATGCACAATGGAAGTTCATATTCCCTCGCTCTTTCAATTAGTTCTCTCAGTACGTGGATATGATCTATTGTGCTGTAGCCACTCCTGAATCCAGCTTGTTCTCTCGGTTGAGCCATGTCCAGTGTTACCTTCAAGCGGTGTGAAAGAACTTTAGTGAAGATTTTATAAACTACTGATAGGAGGCTGATAGGTCTGTAGTTTCCGAGATCCTCAATGTCACCTTTCTTATGTAGCAGGATCATTGTAGCGGTGTTCCAACCCTCAGGAATCTTTCCTTCATTAAGGCATCGAGTGAAAATTTGGGCGAGTACTGTTTCGATTTCTCCACTTGCTTCTTGTATGATGTCTACAGTAATTCCATCTTCTCCTGGAGCTTTTCCCCGCTTCATGTTCTTGATTGCATGTGCAACTTCTGCTGGAAGGACTGGAGGAACTCTGGTACTGGTATCTTTCATGATGTCTGGAGTGCATGTATCATCCCTTTCATATAATTTGGAGTAGAAATCTTTCACTCTTGTCAAAATTTCGCTCTATTTCTTGTTACAGAACCATCTTCTTTTCTCAGTGCCATAATCTGTTTTCTTCCCTTACTGAGATGTCCCTTTGCTATCTTTAGGCTTTGGTTGTTTTCAATTGCTTTCCTCACTAGTTCACAGTTGAATTTTCTTACGTCTTCAGTGATACTTTTTCTTACTGTCTTGCATAGCTCTATATATTCCACTTTGGAAGTCACATCTTCTTTAGTTGTCCTCATCTCTCTTCTTTTTTGCATCAACATTTTCGTTTTTCCTGATAATTTGTTTACATGCAACTTGTTCTTAGACCCAGCTAATTTTGTTGCTGTTTCCATAAGAGCTTTGGTTACTTTTCTGTTAACTTCAGAGATGTCCACTTCTTCCGATGTTAGGCCTTCTAAAGCAGAGAACCTGTTCTTCAGTTCCAACTTGAAGGTATTATGGTGTTTTTTAAGGTTGGTTATGTCAATAGATTTTGTTTGTCTTATGAGCTTGCCACGTTCAAGTTTAGTGTTGAGGTGCATCTTACATCTCACCAATCTATGGTCACTACCTGTGTTGAACTTGTTTAGCACACTGCAGTCTTCTATGACGAAACTAATATACGAGTTATTATATTTGCACTTTTAAGGTATTAACCTCCTGCAAAGTGCGCATAGTTTACGTGCAATTCATAAATGAAAAACTATTAGAAAGTACCAATCACTCACCCTAAAGATCATGGTAACCTCCATCGACAACACACTTCCAACACGTCAATCATCGTAATGTTTCTGGGCTTCCAAGGTTTACAGACATCTTGCTTACGATTCTTACTTCCGGGTGTGAAACATCCTATTTTTTAGCCTTATGAGATGTTACAATAAAGCTTGTCAATTCCATAAAAAACCACACATACTACTCATTCATACAATTCAATTAAAAACTATGTACATAATTTACATAACCTTACATTCCTAGGTGGTTAAACCTTTGTCAACTGTAAGTACCAAACTGCTCCTTCTGTTTCACAACCCCTGCCACTCCCACTGCAAGTGCCACACCCATTCAGCCCCTCACACACAATCCTCTAGTACTTTCAACAGACCTCTGTCGTCATCAGGAGGCAGGTGTGTCTCACCTGCCCACCACAGCTCAAGTGAGCAGAGCCATCGAGGCACGGGCCCCAGTCGCTATCTCTGAATCATTGTGTCTCTGGCGCCATCTATTGTCCCTGCTGCTCTTTTTTCCCCTTTTTTTTCTAAGCTGCTGTTCAATTTTTATTAGGGCTTTCCATTGTTCGTTTAAGTTACTAGGCTCATTAATGTTGCATAATCTTGATCTGTTTTTTTCAATTAACACTGATTCTGCAATTCTTAACTGCCTTTCGTTTTTACAGCTCTTAATAATTTTAATATCTTCAAACCTTGCACATTGTTGATTTTCCATACAGTATTGGGTTAATGCTGTCTTAGCTTCTTTTTATTCCAATTATTTATATGCTGGTTCAACCTATACTTTAATTTATTCTTGGTGCTGCCTATATATGACACAGGTGGTTGCTGGTTTATTGGGATTTCATAAATTCCTGCTCTATCTAATTGACTGATTTTTTCATTTTTAATCACTAAATTTTTTACAGTAAGTACCTGATTTCCTACCTGTATGTCATACTTGCCACAAACTTTATTAATTTCTGCTGAAACATTTTCTACATATGGTATTGCTCCTACATATTTTACAAGTTTTTTTATCAGTCTTGACCTTATTGTAACCTTGAGTTACTTCATAAATCCATTTTTTTAATACCTGTTTAGGGTAACCAAAATAATATGCAATTGAATATATTGAAAAAATTGCATATGATTTTGGTAATGCAAAAGTGGGCATAACTTTTTTTATTAACTGGCAGAGGTCATTTAAATTGCACATGTCGGTAGAGTAACTCTTTCTCTCTATACGAAGGTGATACTCAACATAGTCTCCATCACAAGCAATGCATTTGCACAATCGTTGAACCCAACTCTTGAATCCTCTTTGAAAAAATTCAGGTGTGGACCGTTGTACCCATTTCTTCACAGCCACTTTCGCCTCATCTGTGTCATCAAATCCTTGTCCCCGGAGATTGCCCTTCATTGGACCGAACAGATGAAAGTTGGATGTCACCAGATCTGGGCTGTACTGTAGATGTGGGACCATCTACCAGCCTAATTTGCTGATTGCCTGATTTGTTGCCAAAGATGTGTGTGCTCTCACATTGTCATGGTGAATGTGGATTCTTTTTGGATTCTTGTTCAGTTCTCTTCCTCCTTATGGCTTCTCTAAGCTTCTTGAGTGTCTCAATGTACCACTTGCTGTTCACAGTATGGCCACATTCCGAAAAATCAAAGAGAATGACATAGTGAGAAGAATTGGCAGGAATACACGTAACACACAAAACATTAAAAGAATTTTTGAAATTGTCATCACACGCGTAAGTTACGTTGAAGATTATATGCGGGACATTTCGGTAGCCACTTCTACCTTCATCAGCCATGGAATGAGACACATGGTTAAAGCGTCAGTTGTTGCCAGATTTCAAAATCGCTTTCCAAATAATAGGGATGTTAAAAGTTAAAAGATGCGTCAGTATTGCAGGTGTTAGGGGTAAGGTAGATTTCAATGCCCTCAGGTACCGCGAAAGCATTGAAATCTACCTTACCCTGCAATACTGACGCACCTTTTAACACCGACCCCTATTATTTGGAAATCGATTTTGAAATCTGGCAACAACTGACGCTTTTACCACATGTCTCATTCCATGGTTGATGAAGGTAGAAGTGGCTACCAAAACGTCCCGCTTATAATCTTCAACGTAACTTACGCGTGTGATGACAATTTCAAGAATTATTTTAATGAGAATGACATCTTTGTCCTCCCAAAAAACAGTCACTATCACTTTCTGTGCTGATTGCTGGTTCTTGAACTTCGTGGTCCTTGATGAATAGGTGTGATGCCATTCCATGGTTTGATTATTTATTTCTGGATCATAAAGATATGCTTACATTTCATCCCCTGTCACCAGATCGGAAAAAAATATGTCTTCACTGGCTTCAAATGCTTCCAGCCGATCAGAGCAGACTTCCACCCTTCTCTCTTTCAAATCGGGTGTCAACTGCCAAGGTACCCACTTTGCACACACTTTCCGATACCCTAAGTCTTCCACCATCTTCTGTATGGCATTGTGACCACAGTCCAGTTGTGCAACAAGCTCATGGATTGTGACTCTTCTCTCTGCAGGAATGAATTCGTTCTCTTGCTGACGATTCATGTCAGTGGTTGCAGGTGATGGTCTCCCACTGCGTGGTTTGTCTTCAGTGCTGGTTTCCCCTTCTTTAAACTTCTTTATCCATCTGTGCACATTGCTCTTGTCAATGGTGTCATCTCCGTAAACATTCTCTAGCCTTCTGTGGATGACGGACAGCTTGCACCCTTTCTTTGTTAAGAATTCAATGACAACACATTGCTTCTGTTGGGAATCCATTATTTACCTGCAATGAAAAAGAAGGTTTCAAAATCGCTTTATTCTAATTTATCATAAGAAAACATAAGAGGGAGACGTAATGAAAAAGAAGGGTTGCTATAGAGGAAGAGTTACTCTACCAACATATGTAATTTCAACGACCTCTGTCGGTTAATAAAAAAGTTAAACCCACTTTTGCATTACTTTCGGTACAACCTTTATATACTGTAGCTGTAATTTTGTAGCGGGCGGTCGTAGTGAGCGATGGGTTTGCCTCCCCGGGGCGCTCCGTGGTAACAATGGCACACACAACAGCAACTAGGCCTCTGTGAATCTTGGAGAGGTGCAAGCTAGTTCTGTGTGACATTGACGAAAAGACCCCAACTCACTGGGTTTTGTTCCAGAATCCTTAGGTTGAATGACCAACTGGAACCCTCAGCTGTGGGCTAATCCCTCACACTGATGTACTTACCTGATTAAAAAGACAAAAAGAAATATTAAGAATGACTCAAGTGTGGGATATGGTGGACCTACCACACTTGAGAAGGACGGTCCACCACGGAATCGACCTGGACTTTCTAAACGGCATATGAGAAAGAGATCTCGGCTGAGTGAATGTAAGATTGGTGTATGGAATACTAGAGGTATAAATGGCAAGATGAGTGAGGTGATTGAGAAGATGAATAAGTATAGACTGGATGTGCTGTGTGTAAGTGAAACCAAAAAGAAGGAAATTGATGTAGAAGAAGTGAATGGCACGGTGAGTGTGTGGTCTGGAGTATTGGATAATATGAGAGGACAGGCTGGTGTAGGTGTGATTTTAAGTGAAAAGATGAACAACTTGATTCATTATAGTTGCATAAGTGAGAGAGTTCTCTTGATTCGTTTGAAAGTGAAACTTCAGAGAATTGTAATTGTTGTAGTGTATGCTCCTTGTGACTCGGAACCTTCTGATAAGAAAGAAGATTTCTGGAATGAGCTAAAAGCTGTTTTGAGCCAGTTTGGTGCTAAAGACAAAGTTATAATAGCAGGGGATTTCAATGCTAGAGTAGGTGTGCAGAATGCAATTTCTGACAATGTTCTGGGTAAGTTTAATGATCCTTGTGTGAATGATAATGGTGAAAGATTAATTAAACTGCATTGAGAATTGTTTGTGTGTATCTAATACATTTTTCAACTACAAGTATATACACACATATACTTGGGAAAATCGTACTCTTGGTCAAAAGAATGTGATAGATTTTGTTGTTTACGATCAGCGTTTGAAACACTTAGTTGTTGACACCCGTGTGATGAGAGGTGTGGATGTTGGTTCTGATCATTACTTGGTAGTGTCACGAGTGAAACTTAATGTTGGTTGGAGGAAAAGGAATAGGAAGAGACCCAGGATAGAAAGAATAAAGGTTGATAGGCTCCTTGAAGATCATCAGCGGTACTCTGACTTACTCAGAGAACGACTGAAGGATCTGAAATCTTTTTAGAGGGATGTAAAATAGAAGTGGGAATGTTTTAAGAACTGTGTTGTCACTGCTGCTAAAGAGGACTGTGGCACCACAATAGTGGGTAACAATAGAGGTGATGCTTAGTGGAATAGTGAGATTGATGAGGCAGTAAAGAAAAAGAAGGAAGCCTATTTGGGGATGTTGCAAGGTAGAGTCTCTGTGGATGAATATCGCTGTAAGAAGCGTGAAGCTGCTAAGCTGGTTTGCCACAGCAAGGCAAAAGATAGGAAGGAGAAAGTGGAAAGGTATGAACTGGCTTTTTAGAAAGATAGAAAGTCCTTCTGGAAGTACATGAGACTCAGGAAAAATAGGGGAAACAAAGTTGCAAGTTGTGTGAAGAATGAGATTGGGGAAATGATATGGGAGCCCAATGAGTTGAGTGAGAGATGGGGTGAATACTTCTGTGAGTTATTAGATCAGGAGAGCAAAAATGATTCTGAGACAGATGCAGATGATGTCACAATGAGGGATGAAAGCACATTAGGGATCTCAAGAGAAGAAGTGTGTAAAGCTCTAAAATCTCTTCAGAATGGTAAGGCTCCAGGAGTTGATGGCATAACTGCAGAGATGTTGAAGTATGGTGGTGACTATAATTGACTGGTTAACTGAAATTTGCCATTTGTGCTGGGAGTTAGGAATGGTCCCTCGGGATTGGAAGGATGCTATCATTGTTCCTTTGTATAAGGGAAAAGGTGATCAGACTGAATGCAAGAACTATCGTGGTATTAGCCTACTGAGTGTGCCAGGGAAAGTGTTTGGTAAGGTTGTTATTGAAAAAGTACGGGGTCTTACATCATTGAAAGTGTGGGATGTTCAGAGTGGTTTTATGCCTGGTAAAGGCTGCACTAACCAGATTTTTGCATTACGCACGATGATTGAAAAGTATCTGGCTGTTGGGAAGAAAGTTTTTACTGCCTTCATAGATTTAGAGAAAGCTTACGACCGAGTGAATAGGACACTTTTGTGGAAGGTATTGAATGAATATGGTGTTACTGGGAATCTACTTAATAGTGTAAAAGCCATGTATGCTGGTAGTAGAGCTTGAGTGAATGGTGTTTTATCAAAATGGTTTTCCATTGGTGCAGGAGTTAGACAAGGTTGTGTAATGTCACCATGGCTGTTTAATATATTTATGGATGCATGCATGCATGAGGCCAAAATAGATAATAGCGGCTTATGTCTTGGTGATATCCGTGTGTGCAGATTGCTGTATGCTGATGACACTGTCCTGTTGGCAGAGAGCAAAAGTGAGTTGCAGAGTATGTTGACTCGGATGCACGAAGTTTGCATGGAATTCAAACTGAGTATAAATAAGGGAAAAACCAAAGTTATGGTGTTTGAGAGAGGAATGGGTAGCACTGAATGTAATGTAAGTATAAATGGCACTGTGATTGACCAGGTGAGTGAGTTTGTGTATTTAGGAAGCATGTTTGACAGAGAGAACAAGTTGGATGGTGAAATCAGTAGGCGAGTGAATTCTTCTTTGAAAGTCATAGCTGCTCTGGGAGGTTTTCACAGGAGTGATGGGTTCTCTAGAGAGTCCCGTATGGCTGTGTATGAAACAGTAATTGTTCCTACTCTGATGTATGGCAGTGAAACCTGGGTACTGCAGAAAAAACATAGGAGTCGTTTGTGTGCTGGAGAAATGCGTTACTTACGTGGGGTTTGTGGTAAGACACGATCTGATTGTGTGAGGAATGAAGATGTATTGCAGTTGTGTGATGTAAAGCAAAATGTTGTTAGCAAGGTGGAGACCAATATGCTTCGGTGGTTTGGCCATGTTGAAAGAATGAGTGATGAAATGCTTACTAAGAAAATCTTTTCAGCCCAAGTGGCAGGAAGGAAAGGCAGAGGAAGGCCAAGGAAGACATGGGTGGATCAGATTCAGGAGTGTCTGCATGAGAAAAAGATTATGAGTATGAAGTATAAAAGATCTTGTGTAAGGCGTGTAATGGATATCAGTGAAGCATGAGTTGTATGTCAAGATCACTGTAAATGGCGAAGTTTGATACGACAACAATAAGTAAAATATCTGGAAGTTTGTATTTCTTTTTGGAGCTAACCTCTGAATCTCAGAGAACAGCTTAGTGATATGTATGTATGTAATTTTGTAAAATTTGTCAGAATTTTTCTTAAATGCAATTTATCTCAGTTGGAAAGTATTTTGCTTTGGTATCAATTGACACAAACTGAATTAAAAAATAATTCTAAAAAAATTTATGAAATCACAGCAAGAGTATATATTAGTTATGGACTTTATTTATTTTTGCTCAAAGTTTTGAAGACCAAAACATAATAAATAGTCTTTGGAAAAAAAAAAAAGAGAATGAATTAACATTGCAGGTATAGCCTAGATTTTCCTTTGAGCCCCCCCCCCCGACTTTCACAAGCCATATTAGGAATTACAGTAAAAGAAAATATTACAGCAAGATTTTGTTTTTATGATTACAGTAAAAAGAAAAGCTTGCACAAATAGGATGTAATTCCACTGTTGTGAGCAATCTGTATATGAATTACATTAATATTGTTGCATTGCACATATCCTGGAAAAGCCCTTGAATTCGATTCCCTTTTTTCCAGGCTAGGAAAGTCCTTGATTTTTTTGTAATTTACTGGAAGGTCGTGGAATTTTTCCTTTCAATGAAAAAATACAATTAATCGAAGTGTTTGGATTAATTGTGTCACTTTTTCTAGCTCTCCACAGCACCTGCTTGCAATGACATCACTTCCCTTCACAGTGTGATGTTACATGACCTCTTTCATCTTGTGATGCTGCAGTGCAAGAGGTTTGCGTGCCATATTTCCAGTGACCTTAGTTTGTGGTATAGAAGTTGTGTTCAGTTGGAGTCACAAACCTTCTCGTGAGTCCAAGATGGTTGTTCCTTCTAGCAATTGCTTCCTTTACTGAAGGAGATTGATATTTGGTCTCTCTGCCATCAATGTGCATAGGAATAGATGACTATGGAACAGGGAATCTTCATTGCCGCTGCAAAATTATTTTGTATCGTTATTCATTGTGCTAAGTTCTAGATTCCTTCATATAAGTTTTATACAGAGCTATTGTTGTACTGGAAAATTTTGCCTCTTCATTGAAGATGTAACACCCACTGAAGAAGAACACTCTGCAAGAGCAAAACCTACAGGATTTCATAAGAACTCCAAATGCATGAATTTCACTCCAAATTGCAAAATATAAAACTGAGAACTATGATTCTGCAAAAATTTAAGCTCTTGGAATTTTTTAATGAACTGGAAAACCTGGAATTTATTTTCCATAAATGGTACAAATCCTGTGCATGTCATCAACCAATATGAATCCACTGCTGGATGGATGAAGTTATCCCCAAGTCTTATTCACAACTTTCTGTCTTGAACCTGTCTCTTCTAAGTCACTCCAGCATGCTTTCGAATTTCATCACCAGTCTCCCACTTGATTTTTTTCTGGGTCTGTTCCCTGTCCCTTGGAATTCAGTCTAGTATTTTATTTGTCAAATGGTGGTCAGTTCTAGCAATGTGTTCAGCCCAAGAGAGTCTTTACTTTGATCATAAAGTTATCAACTCTTGTCATTTCTGTAATCCATGTATTCCTCTTCCTATATCGCAATGTATATGAATGATTTTTTTTTAAATACTGGGATACATTAATCATGGTAAATTGCCAAGCTGTTTTAATGGAATATGCCTTCAAGCACTGCATATTTCATTTTACACAATTCTTTTTTTTTTTTTTATAAATGTGCACCCCCCTTGTTCTCTGTTATATTCTTTTGCTAAATTATTGTCTCATTCACTTTTACATATTTCAGGTGTGTTTTGAAAATGGATCATCATTGCCCTTGGTAAGTTCAGTTTCATTTCCTAATGTCCTACAATTTGAATTATTGTAGCATGGTGATGAATTCTTATTATTACCTCCTCATTTTGCAGATCAAGACAAAGCCAATATGCTCCACTCTTGTTTTGCTGCTTTAAAGGAAACAAATACTGTGTACCTTTGTAAATGTGGAGAGTAGATAGAATACATTCTATCTTTCCATCCTTCAATATTTGATTTTCTATGTGATTCCACAGCAATGCTGATGCCTGAATAGTTTGTTAGGATAGTGTACATATACTTTGATTGTAGAATACACTAGAAAATGAGAAGTGTATGATTATGTATGGTGATATCCACATGAAATCTGACTTGTTACAAAATGAAACAATTAATAATACAGGACATAGTACAACACACTAATCATTTGTACTTTGTGAAACATTTATCAATGATAAGATAGTTTTCCCTCAAATTGCATTTGTCAAAAACCACGTGCAATTGGCAAAGAAAAAAAAACCCCCACATCATTGAGATGAATATTATTTTACCACCATATGTGATAAAGAATATGTTCCTACTGCTTTTAGTTGCGCCTAAATCTTGACAGATATTTTGACATGACTTGATGTTATACACAAAAACATAAAATACAACCAAAAATTGAAAGGTGAGATGCAGACTTAAAATATTATGTAAAGCACAAATTTAAGGAAAAGCATGCTAACTATAATTGAAGGAGGTAAATGAGAGTGAATAATATTTGGTGCTAATCTGAGATGAGTGTAAAAATTTTTAATGTTCATCTGAAGAGCAAAAACATACTGATTTCATGAGAAGTGGGTGCCGATTTCTTCATCAGAAATGGGTGCCTACTCTGTCAAGAGATGTGAAATATTGTACATCATAAATATGAGACTTATTCTATAATATTAGTGAAAAATAATGCATATCTTGAATTTCATACTTAATTTTTCTATGATGTATTAGCTGCTGAACTCAGTTGTTGATCATAAACAGAAGTTGTAAGGAAAACAATGTGCCTGATTTGGTTTGGTCATCCTGAAATCCTGATATGTATTTTACTGAATATTTTTGAAGTGAGTTGGAGCAATTAGGTCAAGGCAAGCCAACATGCCTCACTTTTGTTATGTCAGCGGCAGCAGCATTGAAAATATTGTTCTTGTGAAGTTGACAGTCTTTTGATATGGACGATTCCAACACATTTTTCTGATTTTTGCTTTGTGTTAAAATCAACAACATTGAAAAGAAAAAATCTTTTGAAACTGCATACATGGGCAACAATTTGCAGAAGAGAAGAGATGTATCATTTTTTCCATGAGCATATCCTGTAAACAGGGCTGCCAGTGGCAACTAAATAGGCAACTATTGCTACTATTTTTTATGACAGGCGACTATGGCTACTATTTCTTACAAAAAAACAGCCAAAAGCAACTATTTTCAGAAAAACTTGAACTATTTTAATTGGAAGGCTACTGTTTAAAAAAAAACATAATTTGTGTTGCATATATGTTGATGTGCTTGTATAACATCAGTTTTAATGTTGATACACGTGAATATCAACTTTGATATAGATATGTATATGTCGAATCCATGGTTCATACACATCCTGGAATTCCGTTTCGTCCTGGAAATGTTCTAAAATTCTGTTACATGTCCTGGGATTTTATCCATTCCTGCCTTTTTGTCCCTGCACAATGTTTTGTAGTTAAGGATTTTTCTACTGACATAACTTATGTTTGACAAATTTCCATCCCCACCCCCTGCAAAATGTGTGTGTGTGTTTGGGGGGGGGGGGGTGAGCTATCGGTTTTCTTGTTTAGGAGGACTGAAGTTGCGTTATTAGCATCTTTTGTGTTATGCTTATGTTGTCACTTCGTCTGTCCCGCCGGGGAGACAATATCTCTGCAATTATTAGTTCGATTTGTAAAATTCCTTTTGTATTTGGGAAGCTTAAGAAAATGTGAGTATGGTGATCCGTTCGTTGTTGTTTTTTGATGCACAACTTCACCGCTAGAGGGCGTAAATGGAGATCATATCGAATTTAAAATGCATTTCATATATTTGCTTCTAAATATCCAATTGAGAAATAATATTTTTCCTTTCAATGACATTCATAGCAAAGACTATTTTAGTTAGTCCCTTTTTCAAATAATGCATAAATTTTCCGTTAGGAGGCGTAAAAGTAAATCACAATTTTTCCACTATCTCTGCTTTTAAAAGTCCGATTTGAAAAATTCTTCCTGAGTCAGATACAGCTCTTGAGGTTGAAATGTTTTGCATACAAATTCTCATTTCTGGTAAAGAATGGTTTGACCACCAGGGGGCATGAATGTTTATTTTGGCTTCTGATGTATTTGCAACAAAATCTGACCTGGAAACTCGATTGAAAAACTTCTTCTGTAAACCGATACAGCTCAACTCGGAAAGTTTTTTGAGAATACTTTCTGCTTAAAATAGTGCACAATTTTTCCACTAGGGGTGTACACATATCTTATTTTTGTCCATATCTCTGTTTCTAGGAGTCCGATTTGAAAAATTCTTTCTTTGTTGGAGAACATTTTGAGTGCGAAATGTTTCTCATAAAATTTCAAATATTTTGTAACACACAAGTGTGCCACTAGAGGGCGTAAGCTCACATTTCTGTTTACAGCAATATTTGCGGACTAAAAACCCGACTGAAAAATATTCTTTTTCGATCTGATGCCTAACTGTGAACACTCCTTATTTGTATTTTCTTCACAAAATAATACACAATTTCGCCACTAGGGGGCGCAAATATTTAATCTATTTTTCTTAATATCTGTACTTCTAAATGTGCAATTTAAAAAATTATTTTAACTCCAGATACCATTTACGTTATGGAACACTTTAGGTTTGTGTTTGAGGAGGTTTGTGGTTCACAATTCTGCCGCTAGGTGGTGTTTGTGTACTTCTGTTTGCAGGCTATCTCTGCGTGTAAAAACCCTATTAAGAAATTTCTTTTTTTACTGTATGCCATTCGCTATAATAAAGATGGAGAGTGAATAAGATTTTTGCTACAATAAGAAGATCCTCTTCAAATAATGTACAACTTTCCCCCTAGGGTTTGTAAAGGTCAAAACGTTTTTCTTGCTATCTCTGCTTCCGACAGACGTATTTGAAAAATTCTTTTCCTTAACATAGCTTTTGCTATGAAGAATGCTTTTCTCCTGTTTCCATTATGCAAAATTCTTCCGCTGAAACGCATATTTATATTATGTTTCCTTCTATATCTCTCCTTTTAACTGATCGGGTTAAAAATCTTTTTGTCTGTAATACCTTCCTTCTGCTATAGGAAACGTTTTTTGCGCCATTTGTTAATTTTCGTAACATATTTTTTAGCCACTGGTGGAAGTAAATAGCTGATTTTGTGTGTGTGTGTGTGTGGGGGGGGGGTATTTTACCTTTATTGAAATTCTGCAATGAACACTTTATATAAAATATTGCCATAAAATCAGATTGCTTTCTAATATCAGAAATGTAAATCTAGTTGTTTCTTAGTATTTTCTGAGCTTCTATAATTACTTTTTTAATCATGCCCAGTTAAATTGCCATGATCACTAATGAATATAATTGCACACAGCCCTTGGACATAAGGTTTTCTCGTTATTCTCTTTCATTTCTCGTTGGAAATTTTTGTACATACTTTGTTTGCTGGCGAGTAAAAATTTAACACATAGCTACAGCATCGATATTATGTTGAAAATTCCTTCCATAAATAAAATGTAACACAAATACTTGCTACCATGATTATGTGTTTGAGAAATAACAATCCCGTTGGTCCTTTGAAAAAGTTCTAGATATTTCACCTTTCCTTACCCTTAAATTTCCAATGTAAGCATTATTTCAAAATAATTAAATACGAATAGTATTTTATGTATTGATTGTGTGGTATATGAAAGCATTTCAAAAGAAATGCCACATACCTATGTATTTTTGAGTTTTATGGGGTATTTTTTATTTTGTAATTTGCTTCAATAATTGAACTAAAGCAAAAGTAGAAAAATAAAGTTTTCTCGAAATCAGTGTAGTATACTGTATGTAAAAGTTAGTTTAGTAGATATTAAGCGTGGTCACATTTTCAGTGACAGTTTTGGTATTTCAATATTTATCTGTGATTCTAAGTTTCTGATTAGCTTCAGCAGACATCATTTTTAACATTCTGCATTCTATATTAAGTTTGCCCAAGCGTGTAGGAAGTTGTTTGTTGTAGGTTACAAATTGAACAGACGTATGGTTTCACTATATTTTAAGTAAGAGCATTTGGATCGTATGTCCTGGAAAAGTCCTTGAATTTTGTGATTGAAAAAGCGTATGAACCATGCGAATCGTTATCGATATGTCTTGTTCAGTTTATTGCTTTCTGCTTTATTGCAAATATCATGGAGGAAAGTCAATGGCAAGTATAGACTAGACCCATATGTGATTAAAGGAACAACTTACTCAAATCAATATATTCCGCCGAAAAAGTGTCCCATTTTTCTGTTTGGAATATGGCAAAAATTGCTGTATGGCAGTGCCAGGAGCGAGCACATATCTTGCCTTCGCCATATTAAAGACTTTTGTTTTCTGTGCTTACTGAAGTTTATTTGCAGTTAAATGTATCAATTTCAAGTCGAATATTTTGTACCTAGAATTTCATGAATGATACATGTTTGTTTTTACAGCTTTATTTTCTGAAAGACATGGAAAATGCATATTTTCGCCAACAGACATTTAAACTCACTTTGCATTATCTACAAACTAATTTAATATAAATTAGGAATTGTTCATAACGAAAAAAATTAAGTGGTAATCGAAAAAACACCTGGTGAGACATTTCTGTGTATCTGTTAAAAATGACTAGACAGTACTTTTTGTCTTTTGAGTAGGTCGTTCCTATAGTCACGTGGGTCTAGGTATAGATGTACTTGTATGCATAAGAATTTATTCCAAACAGCGAAATTAGGATTGATCATTTTTGGAGAGAGACATTGTATCAAAAGACATTTGGAGACTGGAAATATCCATCTTTGACTAAAGTTGTGAAAGCATGCCTTGCTTTATCACATGGCAACTTCAATGTAGAGAGAGGCTCTTCTGTATCACGAAGAGTTCTTTCAGATGAGAAGGCATCTATGTCTGAGAAGATGTTGAATGAGAGACTAACAATTTGAAATGTATTAAAAATATATAATAACCAAGTTGGAAAGGTAATAATAACCAAAGAACTAATAAAATTAGCACTTGATGCACATAGGTCATATAGCAACCATTTGGAAGAGGAGCACAGATTAAAGGAACAGCAACTGAAAGCAGAGAAAGAAAGTGCTGAGAGATTGAAACAAGAATTGCTAAATAAAGGACTTGGAAGAGCAGAAAGCAAATTATGGAAAACATAAAAAACAAGATAAAAATTCTTGTTCAAGAAAAAAGAGAAGTACAAGAATCGTCAAACTCTGTGCTTAAAGAAGCCAGTGAGAGACTAAAGCAAGCATTAAAAAAAAACATACCTGCAATACGAGTTGCACATGGCATTCTAGAAGGATCAGAGAAACTCAGACAAAAGGAAAGATAACATGAACTTAAAGCATTAAAAATGAATAGGGTAGTTCATAAAAGAAAATCCTCCCTAATTGATGCATTTATGCAGATAATCTCAAAAAAGGAATAAATCTAAGGTTAATGAGGAAGCTTTTTTTGTTAAGCCTACCCTTATATGCACTGATGGCAGTGGTATAAATCCACACTCAATTTTTTGAAATAATTTACTGCATATAACTCTTCCAATATAAGAATAATGTTAACTTTAAAGAGGACTCCCCCCTCCCCCCAAAAAATGCTGAATGATAAAAACCAGTTTGTTTATACATATTGGGGGGGGGGGGTCATATAAAAGTTTTTGATGTTCCATGACAATAATTTTCAGAAGAGTTATAAACATTTCAAAAAATCTGAGCTTTGGTTTTATTATTGTCATCAGTGGGTGTAAGGATAATCTTAGTTTTACTGTTGCTAGAGCTATGAAAATCGATCATGGTTAACATCTAGGGATTTTAACTGTCTGCTATTATAAAAGTAACCCAAATTAGAAGAAAGCCAAGTTTTTTTTTTCTTATTTCTGTAATTATGAGTTGGAATAATTTTACAGAATAATGTAATTTTTTTATATTTGTCTCAAAAGCATGACTGTAACATTATCAAGGCAGGCGTATGTCAGTGTAGTACTGTGAAGAATGACTGTAATGTATATCAGTGTAATACTTCATATCAATTATACCTGACCTACACGGACTTAAGCTTGAATAGTAAGACAGTTGTCCATGCCCTAACGAAATGAAGACGTTTCAGACAGGTTTTTCACGTTTAACTTTCAAATATGGGAATCAAAATAAAATGTACTCTTTTACAACATAATTCAAAATCATGTTAAGCACTATTATTATTATTACTTATGAGTTAGAGTTTCCATTATTGAAGAGGGAGATTACACTATACCCATTCTATTCCTGATAATAATAAACTGCAAGTTTTCTTTTTTCGTTCTAGGCTTTGTGTTTTTGTTCCATACTAAACATATTCACAGTGTTTGATATTTATTGTCATAGCTGTACAAAAGGCAAGTTTGAAATATTTCCAAATGTTCATCTATTCGAATGAGATTCTTGATATACCTCATATCAGATAAGTATGATTATTATGTGTACAGAACAAAACAAGTGATCATCATAACACTGAATGACCACAACTATGGCCTTTCAAAAAGAAATTCACAACAATTTTTTCAAAACAGTGTATGAAGCCCACTTGGGAAATCTTATATTTGTTTACCAACCACAAACACAGAAGAAAGCTCTCCGTACTGGCTTGATACAGATGAGAACATCTGACCTCCAGAACAATGACAAAGAAGGAAGTGTTTTGTAATTCCAAAGTTTGTATCAGCGTAGTTTTTGATATATAATTGAATAATTTTTTTTTTTTTTTGGGGGGGGGGTAATTTCCATAACCTTTATAGTTCTTAGTGTCTTGAGTAGCATTATATTGAAACTTAAGATGCCTTTTTTGTAGTGTATGGATGTGCGTGTGTATATATAATTTTTTCCCCCACCAAAATGTGAACATGTGCTAATTTTGTCACTGGGGTTTGAAATAAATAAAAAAAATTAGCAATTTTTTTTTAATTTGGTGTGGAACACTTACATTCTAAAACTTGTACACTTTTTTGGGTAACTATTTTAGTCATTAACATAAGTTGTTAAGGCTACTAAAATTAGGTTACTATTTTTACCATTAGTGGCAACTATTTAGGCTACTATTACCATTAGTGGCTACTAAAGCAACTATTTTCTTGGGTGTGCTAGTGTGGCAGCCCTGTGTAAATGCAAGCACTTTAAAAGGGCTTATTTTCTCAGTATATTAATCAAGTGAAATAGCATAGAAAGAACTTCTGTATATTCTTGTTTTCATCTGTTTTGTAACGTTTTTTGTAGTTCACCCTATTTTTCACAGAACTCTGGTAGTAGGTAGTACATTTTCATTATTTTTTTTTTCTGCTTTCACAAAATCAACTGTTTCCATAGACGTAGCCGAGGGGTAATCCTCGGGTCCAGACCCCCTCCCCATGAGGGAGTATTGAGTACGAATTTAAAGCGATGTGTGTGTGTGTGTGTGTGTGTGTGAGAGAGAGAGAGAGAGAGAGAGAGAGAGAGAGAGAGAGAGAGAGAAAGAGAGAGAGAGAGAGATGTTTACATGCATATCACTAAGCTGTTCTCTGGGATTCAGAGGATAGCTCCACAAAGAAAAACAAACTACCAGATAATTTTTAACTGATTATTTACTTACTGTTGCCGTATCAAATTCCTCCATTTACAGCGATCTTGACATACAACTCGGGCTTCACTGACATCCATCACACGACGCACACAAGATCTTCTATACTTCACACTCATTATCTTTTTCTCATGCAGACACTCCTGAATCTGATCTTCCTATGACTTCCTTGGGATCATGGATTCCCCCCCCTCACACCCCCTTTAAGAAATTTCTGGCTATGCCACTGACTGTTTCTTCAGTGTTGTGTGGCTTTCTTGCCTGCCTTTAGTTATTAGGCCATAGGTCAGAAGGTTCCACTGCTTTCTCAGTGGTAACTTTTTGGTACATATTTTCTTTACTTTAATAAACTAAGTTTCCTTTAAAGAAATTATGACTTGTGTGCTCAGTTGCTAAGTTTAGTGTTTGTACATCATTGAAGTTTGGTGGTTATTAAGTTTTCATTTGACCAACACTTTTAGACTTGTAGTAATCATCATACAGCATCATGCTTAAGTGAGTAATGTCTTAAGCAGTGAGAAATTCTGCTCATGCTGCATCTGTTGATTACATGCAACAGTCAGTAGTAATTTTCAGAACTAGTCTTGCTGATAAGCATTGCTTCCAGTGTCAGTTTATATTTGCTGGAACTACATACTGTCATGGGAAACTTTGCTTTCATTGTGTTGGTCTTCTTTTTGCTCTCATTGTGTTGTTCTCTTTACTTTAATATTCCTGTTTTTAACCAGTGTTGAATTACTTAAACTATGACAGACACATGTTTGGTTCTCTTTTATTCCAATTATCTATATGTTCAAAATAAAATACCTGTAGGAAATACTAAAAATAGGCTGAAGAACTGATTAGCTCAACATATAGGTGACTGGAATTAAAGAAAACTAAAAACATCATTAATACAGTATTGAACATTATTAATACAGTATTGAACATTATTAATACAGTATTGAACATTATTAATACAGTATTGAGCATTATTAATACAGATTGAACATTATTAATGCAGTACTGCATAAAGAATATTACAAACCCAGAAAATATGAAATTAATAAAGGAACACAAATATAAAACAACCAAGACTAACAGGTTCCTTTTTACTTTAAAAGTATCTGTTTGTTGGTAAGAAAGTTTTTGTTGCCTTCATAAATTTAGGAAAGCTTATGACTAAGTAAATGGGATACTTCTGTGGAAGGTACTGAATAAATATGGTATTAGTGGGAATTTACTTAATAGTGTGAAAGCCACGTATGCTAGCAGCAGAGCTTGTGTACGAGTGAATGGTGTTTTATCAAAATGGTTTTCTATTGGTACAGAAGTTGGACAAGGTTGTGTAAGGTCACCCTGGCTGTTTAATATAATTATGGATGCGTGCATGTGATGTCAAAATGGACAGTACTGGTTTATTTCTTGGTAATATCAATGTGTGTAGATTGCTGTATGCTGAGATGACACGCAGTCTTATTGGCATAGAGAAAAAGTGAGTCACAGAGTATGTTATCTCGGATGTACAAAGTTTGTATGAAATTCAAACGGAGTATAAATAAGGGAAAAACCAAAGTTATGGTTTTTGAGCAAGCAACTGGTGGACCTACCACACTTGAGAAGAACGGTCCGCCACGGAATCGACCTGGACTTTCTAAACGGGGTATGAGAAAGAGATCTCGGCTGAGTGAATGTAAGATTCGTGTATGGAATACTAGAGGTATAAATGATAAGATGAGTGAGGTGATTGAGGAAATGAATAAGTACAGACTGGATGTGCTGTGTGTAAGTGAAACCAAAAAGAAGGAAATTGGGGTAGAAGAAGTGACATGGTGAGTGTGTAGTCTGGAGTATTGGATAATATGAGAGGACAGGTTGGTGTAGGTGGGATTTTAAGTGAAAAGATGAAGAACAACTTGATTCACTATAGTTGCATAAGTGAGAGAATTCTCTGGATTTGTTTGAAAGTGAAACTTCAGAGAATTGTAATTGTTGTAGTGTATGTTCCTTGTGACTCGGAACCTTCTGATAAGAAAGAAGATTTCTGGAATGAGCTAAAAGCTGTTTTGAGCCAGTTTGGTGCTAAAGAAAAAGTTATAATAGCAGGGGATATCAATGCTAGAGTAGGTGTGCAGAATGCAATTTCTGACAATGTTCTGGGTAAGTTTAATGATCCTTGTGTGAATGATAATGGTGAAAGATTAATTGAACTCTGCATTGAGAATAATTTGTGTGTATCTAATACATTTTTCAATCACAAGTATATACACACATATACTTGGGAAAATCGTACTCTTGGTCAAAAGAGTGTGATAGATTTTGTTGTTTACGATCAGCGTTTGAAACACTTAGTTCTTGACACCCGTGTGATGAGAGGTGCGGATGTTGGTTCTGATCATTACTTGGTAGTGTCACGAGTGAAACTTAATGTTGGTTGGAGGAAAAGGAATAGGAAGAGACCCAGGATAGAAAGAATAAAGGTTGATAGGCTCCTTGAAGATCATCAGCGGTACTCTGACTTACTCAGAGAACGACTGAAGGATCTGAAATCTTTTTAGAGGGATGTAAAATAGAAGTGGGAATGTTTTAAGAACTGTGTTGTCACTGCTGCTAAAGAGGACTGTGGCACCACAATAGTGGGTAACAATAGAGGTGATGCTTAGTGCAATAATGAGATTGATGAGGCAGTAAAGAAAAAGAAGGAAGCCTATTTGGGGATGTTGCAAGGTAGAGTCTCTGTGGATGAATATCGCTGTAAGAAGCGTGAAGCTGCTAAGCTGGTTTGCCACAGTAAGGCAAAAGATAGGAAGGAGAAAGTGGAAAGGTATGAACTGGCTTTTTGGAAAGATAGAAAGTCCTTCTGGAAGTACATGAGACTCAGGAAAAATAGGGGAAACAAAGTTGCAAGTTGTGTGAAGAATGAGATTGGGGAAATGATATGGGAGCCCAATGAGTTGAGTGAGAGATGGGGTGAATACTTCTGTGAGTTATTAGATCAGGAGAGCAAAAATGATTCTGAGACAGATGCAGATGATGTCACAATGAGGGATGAAAGCACAGGAGGGATCTCAAGAGAAGAAGTGTGTAAAGCTCTAAAATCTCTTCAGAATGGTAAGGCTCCAGGAGTTGATGGCATAACTGCAGAGATGTTGAAGTATGGTGGTGACTCTATAATTGACTGGTTAACTGAAATTTGCCAGTTGTGCTGGGAGTTAGGAATGGTCCCTCGGGATTGGAAGGATGCTATTATTGTTCCTTTGTATAAGGGAAAAGGTGATCAGACTGAATGCAAGAACTATCGTGGTATTAGCCTACTGAGTGTGCCAGAGAAAGTGTTTGGTAAGGTTGTTATTGAAAAAGTACGGGGTCTTACATCATTTAAAGTGTGGGATGTTCAGAGTGGTTTTATGCCTGGTAAAGGCTGCACTAACCAGATTTTTGCATTACGCATGATGATTGAAAAGTATCTGGCTGTTGGGAAGAAAGTTTTTACTGCCTTCATAGATTTAGAGAAAGCTTACATGACCGAGTGAATGGGCAAAACACGTAACAATATTAACAAAGAAAGGTGACTTGATCACGCTAGTTACGTTAACTAAAACTTTTACAAAAAGTTCGTAAGTTGAAGCTTTCGACCTTATCTTAGGTCTTCATCACGCCAATGGAGGACTAAGATTGTTGCCAGATTCTACATTTGAATTTTTCCTATTTTTGTTGCCAAAACTTAGAATTGATCTCCAGATTAACGGAATGTAGAGAGGAGATTCGGAGTTGCAAGTCATTGAGTTGAAAATAATTTCTATGCTTTCACGGTAACGGAGGGCAAAACGATTGTCAAACGAAGCAATTCGTTTTGCTTCGTTCCAGTGGGGAACTGCAGATGTGTCTTCCATTGTCAAAATAGACAAGGCAGTGTTGGGATTGCCTTTCTAAACATCTTTTCTATGTTCTAAAATTCTATGGCTTATGCTCCTGTATGTGCTTCCAATGTATAAGTTATCCCCAGTAGAAGAAGAGATAGGAATGCAGTAAACTCCTGGGAGGTTCAGGCTTTCAACTTTGTCCCTATCCCTTTGTAGAAGTTTCAAGATGTTTGGGGTAGTATTGAATGAATATGGTGTTACTGGGAATCTACATCAAGAGTATACAGATTATCACAAGGAGGAAAGGAATTAGGAAGGTTGTGGATGAAGTTTGAAGTAGAGACAACTGTATGAGGATGGTTGGCTGCCAGGGATTTGCATTTGAGGACCAATCTCTTTTCAAGGTTTACTGCTGGAGAAAAGAATATTCCACTAAAGGTCTGATGGGGTTACCAGCTTTATGCAGTTTCACTTGCAGGAAGAGCCTGGGAGTTCTAAAGTAAGGAGGGGTGATATATCACCAAGGAAGGATTGAAGAGTTTCTTTCTTAGCTAATCTGTCAACTGAGTTTTTGAGTGAGTTGGTGGTGTCTGACTGTAAACTTGCAGTTGGTGTTTTATCAAAATGGTTTTCCATTGGTGCAGGAGTTAGACAAGGTTGTGTAATGTCACCATGGCTGTTTAATATATTTATGGATGCATGCATGCATGAGGCCAAAATAGATAATAGCAGCTTATGTCTTGGTGATATCCGTGTGTGCAGATTGCTGTATGCTGATGACACTGTCCTGTTGGCAGAGAGCAAAAGTGAGTTGCAGAGTATGTTGACTCGGATGCACGAAGTTTGCATGAAATTCAAACTGAGTATAAATAAGGGAAAAACCAAAGTTATGGTGTTTGAGAGAGGAATGGGTAGCACTGAATGTAATGTAAGTATAAATGGCACTGTGATTGACCAGGTGAGTGAGTTTGTGTATTTAGGAAGCATGTTTGACAGAGAGAACAAGTTGGATGGTGAAATCAGTAGGCGAGTGAATTCTTCTTTGAAAGTCATAGCTGCTCTGGGAGGTTTTCACAGGAATGATGGGTTCTCTAGAGAGTCCCGCATGGCTGTGTATGAAACAGTAATTGTTCCTACTCTGATGTATGGCAGTGAAACCTGGGTACTGCAGAAAAAACATAGGAGTTGTTTGTGTGCTGAAGAAATGCGTTACTTACGTGTGGTTTGTGGGAAAACACGATCTGGTTGTGTGAGGAATGAAGATGTATTGCAGTTGTGTGATGTAAAGCAAAATGTTGTTAGCAAGGTGGAGACCAATATGCTTCGGTGGTTTGGCCATGTTGAAAGAATGAGTGATGAAATGCTTATTAAGAAAATATTTTCAACCCAAGTGGCAGGAAGGAAAGGCAGAGGAAGGCCAAGGAAGACATGGGTGGATCAGATTCAGGAGTATCTGCATGAGAAAAAGATTATGAGCATGAAGTATAAAAGATCTTGTGTACGGCGTGTAATGGATATCAGTGAAGCACGAATTGTATGTCAAGATCGCTGTAAATGGCGAAGTTTGATACAACAACAATAAATAAAAATATCTGGAAGTTTGTATTTCTTTTTGGAGCTAACCTCTGAAACTCAGAGAACAGCTTAGTGATATGTATGTATGTATGTAACTGTTAGTACTGAATGTATGATAAGTCTAAATGACACAGTGGTTGATCAGGTGAATGAGTACTTAGGCAGCATGTTTGACAGAGAGAACAAACTAGATGGTGAAATTAGTAGATGAGTGAATTCTTCATTAAAAGTCATAGCTGCTGCCTTTAGGAGATTTTACAGGAATGATGGTTTTTCAAGAAAGTTCAGAATAGCTGTGTATGACAGTGTAATTGTTCCTACTCCAATGTATGGCAATGAAACCTGGGTACTGTAGAAGAGACATATGAGTCGTTCGTGTGCTGAAGAGATGCGTTACTTATGGAGGGGGGGGGCAAGATACTCTCTAATCATGTTGTGAGTAATGAAAATATGTTGCAGGTGTGTAATGTGATGCAAAATGTTGTCAGTAAGACAGAGACTAATATTAGTCTCAAAGAATGAGCAATATGATGCTTACTGAAAAAAAGAAAAATTCAGCCCAAGTGGTAGGAAAGAAAGGTAGAGGAAGGCCAAGGAAATCATGGGAGGGCCTGATTTAAGAGTGTCTGCATGAGAAAAAGGTTAAGTATGAAGTACAGAAGGTCTTGTGCGATGGATGTCAGTGAAGCTCGAGCTGTGTGCCAAGATCGCTGTAAATGGGGATGTTTTTACATGGTAACGGTAATTCTAGAAAATGCTGTAGCTTTGATAAACGATACTCCATTAAACGTTTATCTGGCAGATTTCTTTGTGTAGCTAACCTCTGAATATCAGAGAACAGCTTCGTGTGATTGATTAAAAACCAAACCTCCTCTCCTATAAACCAGATGGTAATGGTAATTTTACATGGTGGTAACGGTAATTGATTGTAACAAAAATGGTAACAGTAATTTGATGGTAATGAAATAACATGGGAACAAAGTTGGCAATGGTAATTTCTAGAAAATGCTGTATCTTTGATAAACGATACTCCGTTATACGTTTATCTGGCAGATTTCTTTGTGGAGCTAACCCCTGAATCTCAGAGAACAGCTTAGTGTGATTGATTGATTAAAAACCAAACCTCCTGTCCTATAAACCAGATGGGGCACAAAATATTTGCTGCAATGAAAGAACCAATAACCACAATGAAGAATTCCCAGCTGGGGCAGCTGGGAAGAGCCAGGCTCAGTGCCTCATTGATAGGGCCAACAGACATCTCAGCAAAACATATGAATCTCCTGATGACAAAAACCTGGTTTTGTGAATATATTTAGACACCTGCCCATATTGCAGTTTTATCAGTATTTTTCAGCATTGCATATGTGGGCTTTCGATGTTTAACATGAAAATAAAAAAAAAGATAAGGCTGGTGTTGTGCATCAACGACAACTTACTGTGGAACTGATGTGGCAAACATCACAGTGGACAGAAAATAAATGGAACTTAAAGGAAATAAAAAAGGTTTATAAATAATTCATAAAACTCTAAGTAAAAACAATTTTCTTTAAAACAGTGGCAATCTTTTTACCTAGAAATGAGCAATGGCAATGACTTTCCTTGAGCCAAGACAAACATTTTCATGAATTATAATACATTGTGCATTTGAAAATGTTTATGAAATTTTGATATATTTGAGCACATTTCACTGATTCTAAGGCATTCAGATCAAATGGAAAAACTGTTTTGAAATCTGTTTGTAATACTCTCCACTTGAAATACATTTCATAATTTCCTCTGCATATTGTCTCAAATTAACAGAGGTTTCTGTAGCTGAAATTTAAGCCAAACTTTATCAAGTTCTATTTGGCAGAAATTATTATTGTGATCAAAACCACTCAAATGACTACTGTCTGTGCACGATTAAAATAAGAGTAAAAACCTATAAAACCTTTAATAGCTATAGATAAAACCTTACATAAGACCTTTCGGATTGTAAAATACGAACCATCATCAGATGTTACAAGTGCTGGCAATACACAAATATATATATATACGCAACGGGAACAGCCCTCTACATAATTGGCTCCAGGAGGAATTCCTATACGAACAACTCTATGACTCCAACAACTTCAATATCATCCAATCAAATTTTGGATTGTGTTGACTCCTCCCAGCGATCACGCCAATTATGTTGAGGGCTGTTCCCGTTGCGTATATATATATTTGTGTATTGCCAGCACTTGCAACATCTGATGATGGTTCGTATTTTACAATCCGAAAGGTCTTATGTACGGTTTTATCTATAGCTATTAAAGGTTTTATAGGTTTTTACTCTTATTTTAATCGTGCACAGACGGTAGTCATTTGAGTGGTTTTGATTGAATTGGCACGAATAGTTGTTTAGACATGATTGTGATGCTTAAAATATTGCTGATGGTTTCTCTTTCTCCATAAGCACTGTCTGCCTTTAATATACAGGTTGTTTCAAAAGGGGGTATACAACTTTGTAAGACAATAGAAAGGAAATAGTAACATATGAACAATTTAGTCTTACTGTGCAAATGTAGAGTAACATTTGAAGTTTCAACACAGAGTCAAATTTCGATGTGACTGCCTCCAGTAATTCTGCAAATGTCCCATCCCACCTGTAGTCAATTTTCTGCCACATGCGGCATAGCATGTCAGGCATAACAGCAGCAATGGCATCATGAATTCTTGCATGCAGCTCATCAATATTGGTTGATAGTGGTGATACATAAACACAATCTTCAGTGAATCTCCACAAGAAAAATCTAGTGGTGTAAGATTGGGGGAACAAGGTGGCCATGCTACAAGCACACCTCTACCAATCCATCTACCTGGAAAAATGGTATTTAGGTATGGCCTTACATCGTTTAGGTAATGTGGATAAGCCCCATCTTACTGGAATTGTAAGCGTCCATCATAATCATCTTCATCTAATTGCGGGATGAGGTACTGTTGCAGCATGTCGAGGTACATAATACTGGTAACGATGGACTCGGCAAAATAGAAGGATCCATAGACTTTCTTCATGCTCATGGCACAAAAAAGCGCATTAACTTTTGGGCTGTAACAATCATGTTCTGTGGTGGCATGTGGATGTTTGCTTCCCCAGATTCTGCAGTTATACTTGTTGGCCACTTACATGAAAAGAGCACTTGTCACTGAAAATGATTGTCTTCTGAAAGTCCTTATTTTCATCTATCCGACTGATCATTTCCATACAGAAATATTTTGTATCTTACCATCGTCTGTTTTCAGTTGGTGCACGATGGTGAATTTGTATGGCTTGAAATGTAGACAATGTCACAGAATGCGCCACACAGTCACGTGCAGAATGCCAGTTTCCTGAGATGCGCGTCTTGTTGACTTTCGAGGACTTCTAACGAAGCTCTCGTGCACTTTGTCCACCACGTTAGAGGCATGCAGCTGATCATTTGACATCGGATGATGAATAGAACAGCCTGTTTCTACAAAATTATTATGCCACACATGTATCATATGCCTAATCGGGGGTTCTTTGCCGTATTTCATGTGAAAATTCCTTTGAACTTGTCACAGACTTTGTTTCCTCGAACTAAAACATACAATGTGCTCACTTTGCACCTTTGGAAGTCGCCATTTCACAAGTGTTTGATGTGAGATGCCCTTCTGTTTCAGAATTTGGTAATCCAGTGACATGGCAGAAACTTGCTGTGTCCCACTACATTACGTGACTGACTCAGTTTCTGTATGTCTTCCGAGTTATTCTCCATACCCCTGCAAAGTTGTATACCCCTTCTGAAACACCCTGTATGTACCTATGGAATAGTATTTTCAGTAGTAGTATGTTCTTATTTTTTGGTTAAATGTTTGCTCTTATTTAACATTTTTTTTTTTTTTTCCAGGGTTAACAATTGTGTGTCTTTTACCAATTATAAATTCTTCGTATTGTTCCTTGGATATGCATTAATATATTGCTTGTTCATAGCAGCAACTTCATTGCAATATTTCATAAGATTTTGGACAGTAAGTGCTTTCCTGTTTTGTGAAATATGTATATTCATTTGAATCTTGTGATGAGTTATAGTTGATTTTGGGAAATTGCATAATAAGAAAACACATGTCAGTTGCACTAATAAATTAAGATACATTTTTAATATCTCAGGACCTACCACACTTGAGAAGGACGGTCCACCACGGAATCGACCTGGACT
Source organism: Macrothele yani (assembly GCA_039090855.1). Classification (NCBI taxonomy): domain Eukaryota; kingdom Metazoa; phylum Arthropoda; class Arachnida; order Araneae; family Macrothelidae; genus Macrothele; species Macrothele yani. The sequence continues at coordinate 9,036,219 of CM077011.1, read as the reverse complement.
TTCTAAACGGCGTATGAGAAAGCGATCTCGGCTGAGTGAATGTAAGATTGGTGTATGGAATACTAGAGGTATAAATGGCAAGATGAGTGAGGTGATTGAGGAGATGAATAAGTATAGACTGGATGTGCTGTGCGTAAGTGAAACCAAAAAGAAGGAAATTGGGGTAGAAGAAGTGAATGGCACGGTGAGTGTGTGGTCTGGAGTATTGGATAATATGAGAGGACAGGCTGGTGTAGGTGTGATTTTAAGTAAAAAGATGAAGAACTTGATTCACTATAGTTGCATAAGTGAGAGAATTCTCTGGATTCGTTTGAAAGTGAAACTTCAGAGAATTGTAATTGTTGTAGTGTATGCTCCTTGTGACTCGGAACCTTCTGATAAGAAAGAAGATTTCTGGAATGAGCTAAAAGCTGTTTTGAGCCAGTTTGGTGCTAAAGACAAAGTTATAATAGCAGGGGATTTCAATGCTAGAGTAGGTGTGCAGAATGCAATTTCTGACAATGTTCTGGGTAAGTTTAATGATCCTTGTGTGAATGATGATGGTGAAAGATTAATTGAACTGTGCATTGAGAATAATTTGTGTGTACTAATACATTTTTCAATCACAAGTATATACACACATATACTTGGGAAAATCGTACTCTTGGTCAAAAGAGTGCGATAGATTTTGTTGTTTACGATCAGCGTTTGAAACACTTAGTTGTTGACACCCGTGTGATGAGAGGTGCGGATGTTGGTTCTGATCATTACTTGGTAGTGTCACGAGTGAAACTTAATGTTGGTTGGAGGAAAAGGAATAGGAAGAGACCCAGGATAGAAAGAATAAAGGTTGATAGGCTCCTTGAAGATCATCAGCAGTATTCTGACTTACTCAGAGAATGACTGAAGGATCTGAAATCTTGTGAGAGGGATGTAGAAAAGAAGTGGGAATGTTTTAAGAATTGTGTTGTTACTGCTGCTAAAGAGGTCTGTGGCACCACAGTAATGGGTAACAATAGAGGTGATGCTTGGTGGAATAGTGAGATTGATGAGGCAGTAAAGAAAAAGAAGGAAGCCTATTTGGGGATGTTGCAAGGTAGAGTCTCTGTGAATGAATATCGCTGTAAGAAGCGTGATGCTGCTAAGCTGGTTCGCCACAGTAAGGCAAAAGATAGGAAGGAGAAAGTGGAAAGGCATGAACTGGCTTTTTGGAAAGATAGAAAGTCCTTCTGGAAGTACATGAGACTCGGGAAAAATAGGGGAAACAAAGTTGTAAGTTGTGTGAAGAATGAGATTGGGGAAATGATATGGGAGCCCAATGAGTTAAGTGACAGATGGGGCGAATACTTCTGTGAGTTATTAGATCAGGAGAGCAAAAATGATTCTGAGACAGATGCAGATGATGTCACAATGAGGGATGAAAGCACAGGAGGGATCTCAAGAGAAGAAGTGTGTAAAGCTCTAAAATCGCTTCAGAATGGTAAGGCTCCAGGAGTTGATGGCATAACTAGTGACTCTATAATTGACTGGTTAACTGAAATTTGCCAGTTGTGCTGGGAGTTAAAAATGGTCCCTCGGGATTGAAAGGATGCTATCATTGTTCCCTTGTATAAGGGAAAAGGTGATCAGACTGAATGCAAGAACTATCGTGGTATTAACCTACTGAGTGTGCCAGGGAAAGTGTTTGGTAAGGTTGTTATTGAAAAAGTACGGGGTCTTACATCATTTAAAGTGTGGGATGTTCAGAGTGGTTTTATGCCTGGTAAAGGCTGCACTAACCAGATTTTTGTATTACGCATGATGATTGAAAAGTATCTGGCTGTTGAGAAGAAAGTTTTTACTGCCTTCATAGATTTAGAGAAAGCTTACGACCGAATCAGTAGGACACTTTTGTGGAAGGTATTGAATGAATATGGTGTTACTGGGAATCTACTTAATAAATAACAAATAAAGGTAACTTGATCCCGCTAGTTACGTTAAATTAAAACTTTTACAAAAAGTTCGTAAGTTGGAAGCTTTCGACCTTATCTTAGGTCTTCATCATGCCAATGGAGGACTAAGATTGTTGCCAGATTCTACATTTGAATTTTTCCTATTTTTGTTGCCAAAACTTAGAATTGATCTCCAGATCATCGGAATGTAGAGAGGAGATTGGGAATTGCAAGTCATTGAGTTGAAAATAATTTTCAGGCTTTCACGGTACCGGAGGGCAAAACGATTGTCAAAAGAAGCAGTTCGTTTTGCTTCGTTCCAGTGGGGAACTGCAGAAGTGTTTTCCATTTTCAAAATAGACAAGGCAGTATTAGGATTGGCTTTCGAAACATCTTTTTTATGTTCTAAAATTCTATGGTTAATGCTCCTGTATGTGCTTCCAATGTATAAGTTATCCCCAGTAGAAGAAGGGATAGGAATGCAGTAAACTCCTGGGAGGTTCAGGCTTTCAACTTTGTCCCTATCCCTTTGTAGAAGTTTCAAGATGTTTGGGGTAGATTTAATGGCAAGATGGTAACCAAAACTTCTAAAAAGAATCTGTAACTTATAAGCATAGGAAGGATAGTAAGGAACAGAACCACAGAATTTCAGGTCTTCTTTCTTATGAGGAAGGAGGCATTCAATATAAGTTACAGATTCTTTTTAGAAGTTTTGGTTACCATTTTGCCATTAAATCTACCCCAAACATCTTGAAACTTCTACAAAGGGATAGGGACAAAGTTGAAAGCCTGAACCTCCCAGGAGTTTACTGCATTCCTATCTCTTCTTCTACTGGGGATAACTTATACATTGGAAGCACATACAGGAGCATTAACCATAGAATTTTAGAACATAAAAAAGATGTTTCGAAAGCCAATCCTAATACTGCCTTGTCTATTTTGACAATGGAAGTTCCCACTGGAACGAAGCAAAACGAATTGCTTCTTTTGACAATCGTTTTGCCCTCCGTTACCGTGAAAGCCTGAAAATTATTTTCAACTCAATGACTTGCAATTCCCAATCTCCTCTCTACATTCCGATGATCTGGAGATCAATTCTAAGTTTTGGCAACAAAAATAGGAAAAATTCAAATGTAGAATCTGGCAACAATCTTATTCCTCCATTGGCGTGATGAAGACCTAAGATAAGGTCGAAAGCTTCCAACTTACGAACTTTTGTAAAAGTATTCATTTAACGTAACTAGCGGGATCAAGTTACCTTTATTTGTTAATATTGTTACGTGTTTTTCCCATCATCGTTATCTACTTAATAGTGTAAAAGCCATGTATGCTGGTAGTAGAGCTTGTGTACGAGTGAATGGTGTTTTATCAAAATGGTTTTCCATTGGTGCAGGAGTTAGACAAGGTTGTGTAATGTCACCATGGCTGTTTAATATATTTATGGATGCATGCATGCGTGAGGCCAAAATAGATAATAGCGGCTTATGTCTTGGTGATATCCGTGTGTGCAGATTGCTGTATGCTGATGACACTGTCCTGTTGGCAGAGAGCAAAAGTGAGTTGCAGAGTATGTTGACTCGGATGCACGAAGTTTGCATGAAATGCAAACTGAGTATAAATAAGTGAAAAACCAAAGTTATGGTGTTTGAGAGAGGAATGGGTAGCACTGAATGTAATGTAAGTATAAATGGCACTGTGATTGACCAGGTGAGTGAGTTTGTGTATTTAGGAAGCATGTTTGACAGAGAGAACAAGTTGGATGGTGAAATCAGTAGGCGAGTGAATTCTTCTTTGAAAGTCATAGCTGCTCTGGGAGGTTTTCACAGGAATGATGGGTTCTCTAGAGAGTCCCGCATGGCTGTATATGAAATAGTAATTGTTCCTACTCTGATGTATGGGAGTGAAACCTGGGTACTGCAGAAGAAACATAGGAGTCGTTTGTGTGCTGGAGAAATGCGTTACTTACGTGTGGTTTGTGGCAAGACACGATCTGGTTGTGTGAGGATTGAAGATGTATTGCAGTTGTGTGATGTAAAGCAAAATGTTGTTAGCAAGGTGGAGACCAATATGCTTCGGTGGTTTGGCCATTGTTGAAAGAATGAGTGATGAAATGCTTACTAAGAAAATATTTTCAGCCCAAGTGGCAGGAAGGAAAGGCAGAGGAAGGCCAAGAAAGACATGGTTAGATCAGATTCAGGAGTGTCTGCATGAGAAAAAGATTATGAGCATGAAGTATAAAAGATCTTGTGTACGGCGTGTAATGGATATCAGTGAAGCACGAATTGTATGTCAAGATCGCTGTAAATGGCGAAGTTTGATACGACAACAATAAGTAAAAATATCTGGAAGTTTGTATTTCTTTTTGGAGCTAACCTCTGAATCTCAGAGAACAGCTTAGTGATATGTATGTATGTAAGTTATGGAGGCAAAAGAGATGTCAAACATCCTTTTCAGAAAAGAGCTTTATTTTACCCCCATGTCCTCTCAAAGTTTCATAGTTGTAGAACAAGTGTGTCTGTGTTCCATTGGTATGGTTGATCACTTTTAAAAGATTTATGCCAGCAACTTGTTGTTATTTCAAGAATACATCTTACTCTTCAGAGCTGAAACTACATTTGATATTTTTGTATACTCACCTAAGTTTTTTGGACTCTTTAAAATGATTTCTTATTTCCACTTAGCTTTTTTTATTTCAAAACTCAATAACTGTATAGTGAAGGCAGTAATAAACTGTGCGCCATCCGTATGGTAAATTTATTTTCCAATATTTTGAAAAAAAATCAGTAGACAATTTCAACCAGGTTTGTTACAATTTCTTTTTCTTTTCTTTTATTGTGTGTATTTGTTTTATCTATGTTGCACTGAATGGTTATTCATCATGATATCCTAATTCTTGTGTTGTCCAATGCCATGTTGTATTTCAAGGATAAAAGTAGATACCATCCCAGGAGCAGAATTATGGTCAGTGTTCTGCAACATGACTTCCAAAAATTGTAAATGTTCTTCGGGCAAAGCACAAAACACTTTGACCAAATTTCATAAAAAAAAAAAAAAAAAAAAATTAAGTGAATAAATCACAGTAAAACAAACTAAAAAATTACTTTCCATCAGTTGAAACTCCTTGTTAAATATAACAATACATAAAAACGCATTATTTAAATAAAATAAATTTATTTAGAACCAAGGTATGTAGAATTTGATATTTTGTCAATAACTTTTAAAGTTAAATAGTCTGCCACTGATGCAGATGAATTATTTACAAAGTGTCTGTGGTAATTTGGTCCATACATTGAAACTAGGGCAGCTTTCAGTATTTTTTGGACTGATTTATGTCCAAATTGTGCTCTGTTTGACATTATAAACATTCATTTATCATTTGTTCCAACTATAACATCATCTCTGTCATTAAATTAGTATTCGGTCTTTTACTTGTACAATTTGTCAATTGTTGAACCCCAGGATTCACAAATTGCCTCTGAGACAGGCAGAGAAAAAATAAAAACAGCAAACTTTTGGAATCTCTGCTTTCATTTCATTTAGAGCTTAATTTAAGAGAGCTTTAATCTAAAAAAAAAATGTTCCACTTGTCCTACTTTCTTACATAATTCTATAGTTCCAGTGACAAAAACAGTATACTCAAAGAATAAATCTTTTTTTTTTCTTCAGAGTGTGGAAGACATGGCAAAACCTTCAAAAATTCGGTGAAATTTGAAAGATCTTCTAATTCTTTCTTCTGCTTAGAACTGACACGACACACGGGTTCTTGGAAATATTCAAATACAATTTGTATTAATTATTCAAAATTCAATAAAATACCTGCTGTTCTTATAACTATGTCAACAATTTCCTCATTTTCAAAATATACACTGAAGAGCAATTGAATTAGAAATACTTGTCTAGTAACATGTTGCACCACCTTTTGCCCTGATGACGGCGGCGATTCGTCTCAGCATGGACTCCACAAGACACCGGAAGTGTTGGGAAGCCATGCGGATCCACGACCCCTAAACAAGCTCCCACAGTTCACAAAAATTTGATGGAGGGGGTCAAAGCCTTGAACATCTCTCTCGACGACATTCCAGATGTGCTTTATGGTATTAAGGTCAGGTGACCTAGCTGGCCAAGGAAGCGAGGTCACGTCGATGGAGTGTTCATCCAACCATTCGGATAAAATTCGGGAACAATGGCACGGTGTATTGTCTTGTTGCAGGATGAGGTCCCCAGTGGGATGTTGAAGACGCACAAATGGGAGCAAATGGTCATCCAGGATATCCCAGTAACGTTGATCTGTGAGGGACGATGTCACACGTACCAGGGGTCCCATTTCAGTTCACGTAAACGGTCCCCAGACGAGAATGCCAGCCTCACCAGCTTGAAGAGTACCCAGCTGGCAAGAAGGATCCATCGCTTCATGTGGTTTGCGCCGTACTCGTATCCTGCCATCCGCATGTACCAACGTGAATCCCGACTCATCAGTCCAGGCAACATTTTCCCACATGTGTAGGGTCCAGTGGCGATGTTCCTGCACCCATGCTAATCTTTGCACCCTGTGATGTGCGGTCAGTAGCGGTACCGTTGTGGGACGATGGCTTCTGCACCCCATAGTGAGGATATGGTTCTGGATGGTGGGGCTGCTTACACGTATTTGTGCACCAGCGTTAAATTGCCGAGTGATTTCTTGCACTGTGGCCCGTCTATCCACTGTTACAATGCGAGCTAGCCGACGATGACCCCGCTCATCCACACGCTGTTGTCCACGGCAGTTGGCCCTTGCAGGGATGGTTTTACCGGACTCGATGTACCCATGGTGCACGTGACACAGTGGCGCGTGAAAATTCCAGTGCCTGCACAACTTCCGAGATGGAGTGACCCATTCGTCGGGCCCTGACTATTTGCCCATGATCAAACGCGCTTAGATCCTTCGTCTTACCTGTACTGCGTCCGACCCTTACTGATTCCCGTCGCATCACTCCTTATATTGTCGGATCGCTGTATACGTCATATCGTTTCCGTTTACAGGGTCGCCCACAGCGCCGCATTTGCGTAACACCAGCAGTCTCTAATTCAGTTGCTCTTTAGTGTATACTGTATTATTCTGATAGATCAGCTATGTAGCCTGTTATCTTCTGAATATCACAACATAAGGAAGCTATGTCAGAGTTATTCTGAGTGGAGGGCAGTTATTTCGAACTCTTCGCTCAGTTCGATTTCCAGTTTCAGAAATTTTTCCTCCATTTTAAAGTTGAAACACAATCATTTATTGAACAAAATCGTATTTTACATTAATACGGAACAGAGAATCGCGAGGGGCAAAAAAATTACGATTATGGGAGAAATCATTACCGTTTTCGAATGTTCTGAAAGACGGAATTCTGTTTACAGCTGGAAAACGTCATCCCTCACCCCACCTTGTAATTCTCAATTCTCTCCACTCTCGAGAATGGCGCGAATGAGGACAACAAAGGCAAAATTTCCCAAATCCGCAGGAGAAACTCGTGCCTAAACATTACAGGGAAATTTTCGCTTCGTCAACTTTACGTTTTCGGAAAATTGTTGCCTACAGTTTCAAGCTGAAATACAAACATTTATGTAATAGACTGATACTTAGCAATACTTAGCAACAATACTGGGCGGAAGCAACTTTGCAAGAAGAAGAAATAACGATTATGGGAAAAATTTTAAGTTTTGAAGAACTGAATACTGTTACCCGACGAGAAACGACCCACGCACACACACATTAATGCCCCCCCCCAATTCCCTTCAGTTTTGTTGTATCGATCCCAAATAATGAAATATGCGGAATTCTGTGAAGGAATCTTGCGCCTGATTTGTAACAGTTGGCGACATGCGAAACAAATTGTCCAGGCCGCTACACATGGAAGCCGATTAACGTGTCCATAAAATTAATTTTTCCCGATGTATCCGACCGTAATATTCGTAACTCAGAGTAAGATTAATTTTTAACGCACATAATTTTATGAAGGATACGTTTTTAAAGCTGAAATTTTGTGAGTGGTCGTCAAAATACAGACCCAGATTTTATATATATACTACACACACTATATATATCATCATCATTGTCAACCATTATCAATCCACTGCTGGACGAAGGTCTCCCCAAGTTTCCTCCACAACGGTCTGTCTTGTGCCAGTCTCCTCCATGTCACTCCCGCATACTTTCGAATTTCATCCACCCATCTTCCATGTGGTCTTCTTCTGGGTCTTTTCCTGTCCCTTGGAATCCAATCAAAATTTCGGCTGTCCATCGATGGTCTGTTCTTCTGGCAGTATGTCCAGCCCATTGCCATTTCAGGGATTTAACTCTGATCATGATGTCTTCCAGTCTTGTCATTTTTCGGATCCACGTGTTCCTCTTCTTATCTCTCCTGGTTACACCAAGCATGCACCTCTCCATGCTACTTTGAGTTGTCTGCAGCCTTTGTATGTCTCTTTTAGCTAAGGTCCATGTCTCTGCACCATACGTAAGCACTGGAAGGATGCATTGATCAAACACTTTTCTTTTAAAACATAATGGCATATTGCTCTTGAAAATTATACTGTTTCTTCCAAAAGCTCTCCAGGCAAGTTTTGTATGCCGATTAATTTCTTCACCAATGTGACCCTCACTTGATATCTGCTGTCCAAGATAAACGTACGTGTCTGTTATCTCCAGCTTTTCTCCATCAATCGATAAATCTTCATTTCTTGTAAAAGCATTGTACATCACTTTTGTCTTCTGAAAGTTCATTTTTAATCCCACTTCTTTACTCTTGTCAGCAAGTTCCTGGATCATACTTTGTAGCTCTGATGGGGTAGTTGCAAAAATGACTATGTCATCAGCAAAACGAAGGTGGGTTAGATAATCTCCATTAATCTTTATCCCTTTGTTTTCCCAGTTCAGTGATTGAAAGACATTTTCCAATGTGGCATTAAAGAGCTTCGGAGATATGGTGTCACCTTGTCTCACTCCTTTTCCAATTTTTATGTGTGTTGTATTTTCAAACAGCCGAATCTTTGCACTTGCATTTTCATAGATGTTATTAATAATATTAATGTATGCATCTTCAGTACCGCAGGTTTTCAGAGCCATTGCAACTGCTGATGGTTTCACCGAATCAAAGGCTTTTTCATAATCGATAAAAGCCATGCACAATGGAAGTTCATATTCCCTCGCTCTTTCAATTAGTTTTCTCAGTACGTGGATATGATCTATTGTGCTGTAGCCACTCCTGAATCCAGCTTGTTCTCTCGGTTGAGCCATGTCCAGTGTCACCTTCAAGCGGTGTGAAAGAACTTTAGTGAAGATTTTATAAACCACTGATAGGAGGCTGATAGGTCTGTAGTTCCTGAGATCCTCAATGTCACCTTTTTTATGTAGCAAAATCATTGTAGCGTTGTTCCAATCCTCAGGAATTTTCCCTTCATTAAGGCATCGAGTGAAAATTTGGGAGAGTACTGTTTCGATTTCTCCACTTGCTTCTTGTATGATGTCTACAGTAATTTCATCTTCTCCTGGAGCTTTTCCCCGCTTCATGTTCTTGATTGCATGTGCAACTTCTGCTGGAAGGGCTGGAAGGACTGGAAGAACTCTGGTACTGGTACCTTTCATGATGTCTGGAGTACATGTATCATCCCTTTCATATAATTTGGAGTAGAAATCTTTCACTCTTGTCAAAATTTCGCCTCTATTTCTTGTTACAGAGCCATCTTCTTTTCTCAGTGCCATAATCTGTTTTTTCCCCTTACTGAGATGTCCCTTTGCTATCTTTAGGCTTTGGTTGTTTTCAGTGATACTTTTTCGTACTGTCTTGCATAGCTCTATATATTCCACTTTGGAAGTCACATCTTCTTTAGTTGTCCTTATCACTCTTCTTTTTTGCATCAACATTTTGGTTTTTCCTGATAATTTGTTCACATGCAATTTGTTCTTAGACCCAGCTAATTTTGTTGCTGTTTCTATAAGAGCTTTGGTTACTTTTCTGTTAACTTCAGAAATATCCACTTCTTCCGATGTTAGGCCTTCTAAAGCAGAGAATCTGTTCTTCAGTTCCAATTTGAAGGTATTATGGTGTTTTTAAGGTTGGTTATGTCAATACATTTTGTTTGTCTTATGAGCTTGCTACGTTCGAGATTAGTGTTGAGGTGCATCTTACATCTCGCCAATCTATGGTCACTGCCTGTGTTGAACTTGTTTAGCACACTGCAGTCTTCTATGACGAATTTTTTGTTACACATAATAAAATCAATTTCACTTGTCCCATTTGGATGTCTCCATGTCCATTTCCTGTGTGGCTTTTTCTTGAAAAAGGAGTTCAAGATGAAAAACCCTTCTGCCTCTGCAAACTCTACGAGAGTATTTCCATGCTGGTTTCTGTTGCCGTGAATTTACCTACTGAAGTTTCATTCTGTTGCCGTTGTCCTAGTTTTGCATTGAAATCTCCCATAGTTATCTTCAAGTGCTGCTTACCTTTATTATTTAGATCACGAATTTCCTCATAAAGTTCTTCAATTTCTTCTTCAGGATGACTTGTGGTGGGTGCATAAGTTTGAATAATCTGAGCCTGGTATCTTCTCAAGAGTTGGATAACAAGTCGTGCAGCTCTGTCAGAGGAACTTTCAACTTCTACAACTTTATCCTTCAGTTTCTTGTTTATTATAAATCCAACACCACTAGTTCTGCCAGTATCTGTCCCACGATAGTAGAAGAGATGTCCACTTTTCAGTTCAATGAGATCTTCTCCTTTTCTCCTTACCTCACTTAGCCCGACGATGTCCCACTTGATCCTTTGTAGTTCCTCTTCCAATTCAAGAAGCCTTGAATCAGAAGATAGGGAGCGTCCGTTATACGTAGCCAAGGTCAGCATCAGATGGCAGCCTAGTCCGGTCCTCCGGGGATTCTTAGCACCCTCTGCCTTCATGTCGCACTGGTCGCTGCCTTGGCCAGGTACATTCCAGCTGCCGAAGACTGTATATATATATATATATATATATATATATTATGACCATTGTGGAAAAAACTTGGGGAGACCTTCGTCCAGTAGTGGATTGATAATGGTTGACAATGATGATGATGATATATATTATTATTATTTTCCTTAAAATTTTCTAAGGAGGAAGACTTTCCTAGCAACTTTACTTTGGCATGAGTTTAAAACTTTGGGTGGGAATCCCGCATGTCCTGCTGTGGTTGACTTGAGGTGATTTTTTCCAAGATGGACACCTAACACTCTCCCCAACAATATGTGGTTTAACATGGCTTGGTGCCTCCCACTTTCACAACACACTAACGGGGAGGGAGGAAAGTGTCCTTCAAAAAGCGCAGGGAGAAACAATCAGCTACCATCCCAAATGGTAGGGGTGGGTGGGTGGGTGGATGGATGTGTGGGGGAGTGTGAGGGATTGTTTGGTGCTCCAGGGAGAAGTGTGGGGAGTGAGACGAGGAGTTACCGGCAGATCGGACATGCGAGCACTACGCTCGCAAATTTAAAATAAAAAATGTTCTGCAAGTGATTGAAATTTAAGATTTAACAAAATATGTTCTACAAATAAAAACATCCTACAAGAAAACTGAAATCTAAGATAATAAGAATATATTCTGCAAGACATCGAAAACTAAGATTAAAAGAAAATGTTCTGCAAGGGGGGACTTTGTTCTGCAACATACGTCGCAGTTTTAAGTACTTTCTGCTCCTGGGGATACCATACTTATATAAAAATACATATAGTTGCACTGGTAGTAATTTTAGTTAACTTTTGTGTATAAAATAATTTATTCAAAGTAATTCCCAGATTCCAGTATGTCATTGGAATTTCAAAGAAAGAAGCAAAATACTTAAATCATCTATAGCTATGGCAACAGTGACTTCAGTTAGCTAGGTTTGAAAAAATCCATTTAACAAAGTTTGGTTTTCTCTCATTCCCGTATGTCATAATTGACTCCTGGAAAATACTATTTGGACTCCTTAAAAACTCCTGGAAAACTCCTTAAATGGACAGTTGTTTGTGTGCTGGAAAGTTGTGCTACTTACTGGGGGATTTTGGCGGTATGTGTTCTGATCATTGAGGAATGAAGTTGCATTTGTAGGTGTGCAGTGTGAAGCAAAATGTTGTCAGTAAGGTGGAGACAAATGTGCTGAAGTGGTTTAGCCATGTAATGTTGAAAGAATGAGTGATGATATTCTCACTAAGAAAATTTATTCAGCCCAAGTGCTAGAAAAGAATGATAAAGCCAAAGAAATCCTGGGAGGTCCAGATTCAAGAATGTCTGCATGAGAAAAAGAAAATGTGTATGACATACAAAAGGTCTTGTGTGAAGTGTGTGATGGATGTCAGTGAAGCTCAGGTTGTGTGCCAAGATCATTGTAAATGGAGACATTTGATACATCAGCATTAAGTAAAATCCAACACCATCAATAACTTTGATTTAGTAGATGTTCTTCCTTTGAAGAGCTAATCTCGGAAAGTCAGAGGATAGCTTAATTAATCATATGTATGTATTATCTTTTTTATATCGTATCAATTTGCATTAGAAAATTTGATTTCAAGATTTTTACCATCATGTGTGAAACTCATTTTGCCATTTGTTTTCTCCCTATATTAGAATACACTAGAAGTGTGGGGAAGATTCCACATACTTTTCTTATTTTTCGTGTCTGTGATGTTTGCAATTAGCCTAGTGTCATTGTTTGGTTACCACTGTTATCTGGTTTCAGTCAACCGATCAACACTAGGTAAGTTTGCTTTTTAGTGTAACTTAAAGTTTGTGAAAGTTAATTCTTGGTTTTTGAACAAAATTCATGTGCAAACAGATGATTTAGATTCCTAAATGTGTTAATCTGTTTCCATATAAAAAATGTAAGTATGGCATAATTATAAATACACCAAACTGTGAATACCCAGGAGACGCAAATAGCTTATTAAATCTGTTGATTTTTGCGGTTTAGTAAGTACGAAAATTCGCCAAGCTTTCGCACTCCACTGGGAGGCTTTCTCAAGGCAATGGTAGACATAAAAATGCAGGGAATTGGAACATATAAGGAACAAAGACTATTTTTGAAACAACGCGGGTGACATCACGAGCGTATTACACGAATTTTCATCACGCAGTTATACGGTGTGTCGCGATGTGTTTCCATCTTTTAATAATGCATGCCAAGCTCTTGGTAGTTCAGTAGAAACTATATCATTGCACGCTAATTTGCTGAATAGGATTTCGACTGTTTCCCTGATGGCAGTCTCTTTAAAATTCATGTATGGGGCAATTCTTCTAATATTATTCCATTGAGGAGCAGCCGAGGAATGCATGACTTCTCTGGCGAGGGCTGTATTCTGCATGTCCTAGTTGACACTTCGCACATGCTCTTTACACCTAGTGTCTAAGGATCACTTTGTCATTCCGATATATACCTTTTCCGTGTTGTCAGGATATACTAACGGTTTGGTGTACACACCTGCCTTTTCTTTCTCACATTCTGTATCCTTGCAACTTGATATCATATGTGATAACGGAGTCAAGGACTTCAGTGCTATCAATATGTTGTATTTACGTAATAAATTCTTTAACCAATATGTAAAGCCTGGAACATATGTGATGGATCCTGTGAATCTCACCGTCTTACTAGGTGATTTTGTTATAGCTGACATTACACGATTTCTTACAGTTCTATGTATTCTGTCTATGTCATCTTTCGTATATCCAGCCTTTAGACCTTTGCTATAAACATTTTCAATTTCTTTATTATTTAGGTAGTCTGGTTTGCATACGTTATATGCTCTGTAGACCCATGCTCTCAACACAGAAAGTTTGTACTCTTTTGGGCAATGCAAATGAGGAGGGACAAGGTTCGGTACTGCGGTCGGTTTACAATAAACGTCAAAATCGAAGCTGGATGTTCTGTTTCTTCTGAGCGTGACATCATGATAATTCAACGCTCCATGGTGAACTTTATCATATTGTGTAGTTTGTTTATCTTGTGCATGAAATCATTTAATTCATCTACTCAATGTTCCCACATGAAGAATATGTCGTCAGCATAACGGATCCGCGCTCGGGGTTTTTTTATACAATTTAGAAAGATCAAATCTTCTAGCGGTCTAAGTACTGCTTCGGCAAGGACTGAGGATAGAGGTGAACCCATCGGTGCTCCTTTTTGTTTGTTTGTAGCTGCCTCCATCCAACTTGAAATAGTTGTGGTTAGTAATCAAATTTAAGGCACTGACAATTTTCTTTGTTTGAGTTGGTGTGAATTCACAGGAGGTGTTGATTATTTCCTCTAGGTTTGCAACGGCCTCTGCCATAGGTATAGATAGATATAAAGACACTATGTCGAAACTTCCCATTATATCACTATCAAGTATATTCAAGTTTCTTGGGCGCTCCCCATTTTTTTTGTTGACTTGGTTACGTAATCAGAGTTTTCTTAACCGTTCAGATAAGAATTTAGCTAGTGATTTTTCTGATATGTACTTAGGAGATTTGTTCTTTGCTACAATAGGTCAAAGGGCAGATCCAGGTTTATGGTTCTTTAGTCATCTAAAGAGTGGGTGAATTGTAGGGCCTGGAGGAAGCTTCGCTGACATCCTAATAGTCTCCGGAAGATCTTTGTCCCTGGCTAGAGCTTGAACTTTCCGTATTATGCTGTGTAGAGGATTCCTCGACTGCAGAATTGAGTCCGACTAAGTCGCAAATTCTTTAAGTTTACTAACATAATCAGACCTGTTCATAATGTCAATCTGATTCGACTCGTCGGTTAGGGTAATCGATATTCTAGGATCATTACGCAGGTTCTCTAAAATTTTTGTAATCTGAGTGTTACTTTTCTTAATGTTCCCTTCCACAATATTTCTCCTTTTAAAATTCACAAGACTGGCTTTTAATTTTGATATCGCTAAACATCTGGTCATATCACGATCTTCTGCTGGAACTTGGGAAAGTATGCTTTCTACTTCCAATATTGTTTTATTCTGGACTTTGATGGAGGGCAATATTTTGGTCTGCGCTCCAAAACTTTCGCGTGTTCTTCCGTCATTCTTACTGCCAATTCATTTATAAAGGGGACTTTGTAGTTATTGGTTCAGATCTGGGTTGATCAAAGAAGCTGTAGTTCTTTTATGATGTTTCTTACTCAGGATATCTTCTTTCCTTGAAATTAGGATACCGACTTTTTGGAGAAGTATATCAAATAAAATGGGTGGAGCTATCATCTCTAATGCCTGGTAATGTCTGAAAGTTCTAGAATGCAATTTCGTTACCAGAATTCGTTTTTCCCTCACTATGTTCTTTCAAGCAGTTCATTTTTACGTCGCTGCAACCAGTTGTCATTCAGCACTGACTTAAATTGTAGAAACTTTGGTATGACATTGTTCTCCTTGCAGGACATTCTCTCCCTAGTACTAATCGGGACTTTCGGAAGTGTTTAAAAATCAATGACTCCATTTCCGGATATAGCAACGGTAACGTAATTATAAATGCACCACACTGTGAATACTCAAGAGACTCAAATAGCATATTAAATTCGTTTATTTTTGCGGCGTAGTAAGTATAAAGATTCGCCAAGCTTTCGCACTCCACTGGGAGGCTTTCTCAAGGCAATGGTAGACATAAAAATGCAGGGAATTGGAACACGTAAGGAACAAAGACAATTTTTGAAATATCACGGGTGACATACTTGATATACTTCTTCAAAAAGTCAGTATCTTAATTTCAAGGGAAGAAGATATCCTGAGTAAGAAACATCATAAAAAAACTACAGCTTCTTTGATCAATCCAGATCCGAACCAATAACTACAAAGTCCCCTTTATAAATGAATTGGCAGTAAGAATGACGGAAGAACAAGCGAAAGTTTTGGAGCATGGACAAAAATATTGCCCTCCATCGAAGCCTAGAATAAAACAATTAATATCAGAAGTAGAAAGCATAATTTCCCAAGTTCCAGCAGAATATTGTGATATGACCAGATGTTTAGCGATATCAAAATTAAAAGCCAGTGTTGTGAATTTTAAAAGGAGAAATATTGCGGAAGGGAACATTAAGAAACGTAACACTCAGATTACGAAAATTTTAGAGAACCTGTGTAATGATCCTAGAATATCGATTACCCTAACCGACAAATCTAGTCAGATCGCCATTATGAACAGATCTGATTATATTGGTAAACTTAAAGAATTTGCGACTCAGTCGGACTCAATTCTGCAGTCGAAGAATCCTCTACACAGCATAATATGGAAAGTTCAAGCTCTAGCCAGGGACAAAGATCTTCTGGAGACTATTAGGATGTCAGCAAAGCTTCCTCCGGGCCTACAATTCCACCACTCTTTGGACGACTAAAGAACCATAAACCTGGATCTGCCCTTCGACCTATTGTAGCAAAGAACAAATCTCCTACGTGCATATTAGAAAAATCACTAGCCAAATTCTTATCTGAACGGTTAAAAAACTCCGATTATGTAATCAAGTCAACAAAAGAATTTGTGGAGCGCCCAAGAAACTTGAATATAATTGATAGTGATACACTGCTGGACAATTGCTAAGGACGGATCATAAACGGCTACATAGCGCATAAAAAAGTAAGTGTAGTTGGATGCCAAGTGAAATAAAATAATGTCAGAATGCCAGGACATTACAAGAAAGACAATTTATTGTGCTCTGAAATCCAGAAGGCTTTGGAACGTGTTCAAGGGACAAACAGGCCATTTTGTGCAGAGTACGTAAACGTGAAAAAAATGCAATTACCGTCCGCTGGCGTTCCGGCGTAAGATGTCAATACGGAAGATGGCCACCATGGAGGGCGATGCAAGATTCCACACGTCGTGTCATGCTTTGCACAACATTATTAAGCAGCTGTTGGGGTAATTTATCCCATTCCTCTGTCAGTGCACGGATCAGGGTGTCCTTGTTTATTGGAGGGCATTGGCGACCAGCAAGACTCCTCCACAAAGCATCCCGCACATTTTCAATGGGATTCAGATCTAGAGAACGTGCTGGCCATACGAGGCGTTGAATATCCTCGCTCTCAAGACACTCCTGGACAGCGACTGTTCGGTGACATGTTGTGTTGTCGTCCATTAAAATGAATCTATCACCGACAGCACCACGGAACATGCGAACATGAGGTAGCAGAACATCATTAATGTATCGTTGGCCAGTCATAGTCCCAGTTGGAAGCACATAGAGGGACGTACGGCCATTGATCATGATGCCAGCCCATACCATGGCACTACATGTCGGATATCGGTCCCTTTCCTGTATGTTTGATGGACAATATGCAGTACCACTATCCCGCCAGATCAGTTGTCGTCGACAATCAGACAATAGATTGTATCTACTCTCATCTGAGAAGAGGACAGCAGACCAGTCGTTATCAGTCCAATTGCGATGCTGATGGCACCATTGCAAACGGGCTGTACGGTGACGTCTGGACAATGGGATGCACACAACAGGACGGCGGGCGTATAGTCCTCCTTCATGCAAACGTCTGGCGACAGTTTTTCGGGAGATCCGCTTGCCAGTAGCAGCCATAAACTGATTTGCTACCTCACTATCTGTTCTGCGCCGGTGTCTTTTTGTTGATAGCACTATGTACCGATCTTCTGCAGGTGTCGTACTGCGAACACGACCTCCCCGTGACGTTTGCTACACTCTCCATTTGTTTGAAATGATTTCCAAAGCCTTGAAACAACACTGTGGCTGACGTCGAACTCCCTGGCAACATCTGTTATTTTTTGCCCTTCTTCAACCTTGCCAATAACACGGCCACGCGTAAAATCATCTAGGTGATGTCGGGAAGACATACTGAAAATTGCAAGTTCGTCAATTGATTCTTTCCCTTTCAACTTTGCGTTTGAACAACAACGGTCAATACGCGTCAAATCCTTTATATCTCTTATCAGCGCTATGACGTCACGAACAAGTTCGGCAATCCAAAATTTGCATCCGCACAACACGTCTTACTGTATCCCGCACTTATGCTAATTTCCACATTTTCCTGCCTTCCATTTTATGGTTGCTATCGTTGCTATTGTCATCCGTCCTTAGCAATTGTCCGGCAGTGTATAATGGGAAGTTTCGACATAGTGTCTTTATATCCATCTATACCTATACCAGAGGCCGTTGCAAACCTAGAGGAAATAATCAACACCTCCCTTGAATTCACACCAACTCAAACAAAGAAAATTGTCGGTGCCTTAAATTTGATTACTAACCACAACTATTTCAAGTTGGATGGAAGCAGCTACAAACAAACAAAAAGGAGCACCGATGGGTTCACCTCTCTCCTCAGTCCTTGCCGAAGCAGTACTTAGACCGCTAGAAGATTTGATCTTTCTGAATTGTATCAAAGAACCCCCGAGTGTGGATCCGTTATGCTGACGACATATTCTTCATATGGGAACATGGAGCAGATGAATTAAATAATTTCATGCACAAGATAAACAAACTACACAATACAATAAAGTTCACCATAGAGCTTGAAGTAGATGGAGCGTTGAATTATCTTGACGTCACGCTCAGAAGAAACAGAACATCCAGCTTCGATTTTGACGTCTATTATAAACCAACTGCAGTACCGAACCTTGTTCCTCCTGATTCGCACTGCCCAAAAGAGTACAAGCTTTCTGTGTTGAGAGCATGGCTCTACAGAGCATATAACGTAGGCACCTAAATAATAAGGAAATTGATAATATTTATAGCAAATGTCTAAAGTCTGTATATAAGAAAGATGACATAGACAGAATACATAGAACTGTAAGAAATCGTGTAATGTCAGCAATAACATAATCACCTAGTAAGACGGTGAGATTTGCAGGATCCATCACATATGTTCCAGGCTTTACATATTGGTTAAAGAATTTATTACGTAAATACAACATATTGATAGCACTGAAGTCCTCGACTCCGTTATCACATATGATATCAAGTTGCAAGGATACAGAATGTGAGAAAGAAAAGGCAGGTGTGTGCGCTATACCGGTAGTATATCCTGACAGCACGGAAAAGGTATATATCGGGAT
This sequence comes from Macrothele yani, assembly GCA_039090855.1. Lineage (NCBI taxonomy): Eukaryota > Metazoa > Arthropoda > Arachnida > Araneae > Macrothelidae > Macrothele > Macrothele yani. The sequence goes on along the minus strand of CM077011.1, from coordinate 9,017,301 downwards.
GACAAAGTGATCCTTGGACAACACTAGGTGTAAAGAGCACGTGCGAAGTGTCAACCAGGACATGCAGAATAGAATACAGCCCTCCCCAGAGAAGTCATGCATTCCTCGGCTGCTCCTCAATGGAATAATATTAGAAGAATTGCCCCGTACACGAATTTTAAAGAGACTGACATCAGGGAAACAGTCGAAATCCTATCCAGCAAACTAGCGTGCAATGATATGGGTTCTACTGAACTACCAAGAGCTTGGCATGCATTATTATAAGATGGAAACATATCGCAACACACCGTATAATTGCGTGATGAAAATTCTTGTAATACGCTCGTGATGTCACCTGCGTTATTTCAAAAATCGTCTTTGTTCCTTATATGTTCCAATTCCCTGCATTTTTATGTCTACCATTGCCTTGAGAAAGCTTCCCAGTGGAGTGCGAAAGCTTGGCGTGTCTTTGTACTTACTACACCGCAAAAATAAACGGATGTAATACGCCATTTGCGTCTCTTGAGTAATTTAAGTATGATTTGTAAAAAAAATTTATATGAGGATCTCATAAATGCAAAGTATTAGAAAAATCAGTTCTTTTTCTTTATTGGCATAAACAGCTAATTCCTAGTAAATTCCCATAAGTTGCTTTAGATTATTAATTCAATTAAACTAGGAAGCCATTTCTCAATATGAGCTTTATTCAAACAGCTAATATTGTTTAAAAAAAAACAATTGGTGGCTTTATCAAGACAGACTGATACTAACTAACCTATGCGGAGTTGTTAATGCAAAAATAAAAAAAAACTTGAGTTTTCTAATATCTTGTATCAGTTTGGTGTATACTTGTTCTTCTTTTTTATGCATTTATAAGATTTAAACTCTGAAAGATAGCAAAAAGGTTCTGAAACAGATAGCATATTTTAATGGATTTACAGAGTGGCCACCAAGTTGTAAGGCCAAGTATGATGCAGTAGCATTTAGATCAGTGGTGGCCAACCTTTTTATGGCATGTGCCACTTTCAGGCTTTTGTGTCATGGGCGTGCCACCGAAGTCATCCATTCTCCTAACTAAATTGCACCGTATCAGGTTTAAATAAAAGCACAATTATTTTCAGTTTCATAAAGTTTATCATTCTATCGTTCTCGTTAAATTGAACAACACGTTTGCAACTCACGACAATAGTATTATTAAAATTTTAATGCGGCTTTTGAATTTGCATGTTTCTTAAAATCTCCTGTATGTTTGGGTTTACCTGTGAAAAAGCAAACTAGATTAAATTACTTAGGTAAACATTAGTTAATTTTGATAGATATTTAGTTTTAATCATATTCATTACTGAAAAAGATTGTTCACAAACGTAGGTTGAGCCTAACCTACAACAGTACCTCAGTGCAAATTCGTGTAAAATAAAAAAATCAGGAACTGGAAAAAATTTCCTGAATTCAACATAATTTGGACTGATTGAAGTAGAAATAAACTCATTATATTTACCTTTAAGTGCAATATTATGCCGAAGGTCAATAATGTCTATCTGCATGTCTGGAGGATAATGATTTAGGTCTCCAATAGCAAGAGAAAAAGGGTTTGTAAAAATTTCACTGTTTTTCTTATCTTTCTCAAAATCACAAAATCTTGTTGCTAAGGAGTCATGTAAAAGTCATTAACTTTTTGTACTTCTCATAATTTGGTGCATTTTCAGATGCTTTCTCTTGTTCTTGCATTTGAGCGAATTGAGATAATTTCTTTTAAGAAAAATCATTTAAAAACAGCAAAAGTTTAGTCATGAAAGATGATACAAAAGTCATCAATGTTGGGAAAATGCAGTCTTTTCCTTGTAAACATAAATTTAAACTGTTTAGATGCCCCATTACATCTGTAAGAAATGCGAGATCCCACAGCCAGTCTTCATCCTTGAGAAGTGAGCACTCACTTGTGAGTAAACCATTATCTTCAAAATACTTTAAAACAGTATGTCGTAGGCTCCAAAATCTCTCCAAGGCCTTTCCATTTGAAAGCCAACGCACGTTATAGCGAAGAAGCAATTCGCCCATTTCTTCCAACTCCTCCGCAAACGAACTGCGAAATTTCCGGCGATTGAGTGCACGGGCTCGAATTTTGTTAATACAACACACTACTGGATCCAGAACAGAAGATAACCCCAAGTCCTTTGCGCAAAGAGCCTCTTGATGTATGATGTAGTGGTACTTAAATATCTTCCTTTCCTCATAATCTTCAAGTAACGCTACACACCCCTTTTTCGTAACAATCATTGCTGGAGCTGCATCTATGCAAATGCTGTCTAATTTCCGCCACTCTAACTTATTGTTTTCAATAACATTTTTCAGATCGTTAAAAACATCTTCACCTGTAGTTATTATTAATTGGCGCAAGTCTAAGAGTTCTTCAATAAAATCTAAGTTGTTGACAGCATGTACAAAAATACTTAACTGGGCAGTGTCAGAAACCTCACTGCTCTCATCTATAGCCAAGAAAAAACTTACAAGGGTGAATCGAAGACACAGTTTGAGTGTTAACGTTATTAGCCATGTCGTCTATACGGCGCATCACTGTATTTCGAGAAAGCGAAATTGCTTTGACCAATTCCGTAGTTTTTGGATCTCCGACATGGTTAGCAAATATTTGTAGGCTGGACTTGACTATTTCTTCGCTATCAGAGTATGGTTTCTTTTGTGCCAACAGAAGAGAAATTTCGTGGAAGCCTTCACCATTGATGTCAATTCTTCACTCTTTTTCTGGAAAAAACAATTGTAGACCAGTTAGTGATTTTTTTTTTTTTTTGTTAATGAAGTCCGTTTGTAATGTTGAGCCAACAGGATACTTAGAATTAAAATCACAATGCTTTTGCTTGAAATGTCGTTTGAAGTTAAACTTTTTCGGTACCTCAACACGAGATCCGCAAATCAAACAAACTGGTTTGGCTGCACCTTGATTACTAAACAAAATCTTTTCTTCCCAATCATGTACTGCAATGTCTTCTTCATACTACCTTTTTAAGGTCAACGGCTTACTAACAAACATTTCTAAAATTAAAGCACAATGTGGCGCAAACCGTTCAAACCTTACCTTTTGCGATCGCTGTTTGAAAGACACTGTGTCAAGAGAGAGAATCACTTCCTCATCGCTCGCTAGCACCACGTGACTATGTCAACAAATGACGTCAACAGACGGGGAGCTCCCGAGCTTGTGTGACCTCTAGTTGGTTCTCGCCACACAACGTTCGTTTTTTCTGTTTTGGTTTAACTTTGGCTGTGTCTTCAGTGAAGACAAGATGTCACTGATTTACAACTGCAATATCAGTGACAATGGAATTAAGCTGATGGTTTCCTACTCCTGTTAACAGTAGCAGGCAGGGATACCAGCTTTGCTTTCTGATGCACGCACGCAAGCAAACAAAAGACACTTGTAAAGACAACCTTGTTTTGTGTGTTTTCTCCAATTGCTTTAAGAATTTTTTTTCTCTTTTTCTTTTTTTAAATAGGGTACTGAAATTTTAAAGGTTTGAAGGTTTCCGCGTGCCGCGGGTTGGCCACCACTGATTTAGATGTAGGCAGTGCTTGAAATGGCATCATCCTTTGACAGTATAAAAATTATAGCCACTGGTAGTTCAGCAAGTGAATTTGTTGAATGCATAAAAAATCACAAGAAATTCTAAATATTAATTAGTGGTTGAATTTTTGATAGAATTAGATACTGTAAAGACCAGTATTTATAAGCATATGTACAGTCAATGGATAAAACATTAGAGGCACCTGCCCAGTAGCATGTTGGTCCTCCTCCAGCACAAGTAACAGCCTGTACATGCTGAGGCATAGACTCCACCAGATGCTGGAGGTAATGCCAGCCATTCCTGTTGCAGCATTGTCCACAACTTTGCCTGAGGCGTCAGTCCAAGAGCCATGGATCTGATGTTCCGCTCCATGGCATTCCAGAGAGCTTCCTACATACATACGTATGACTAAGCTGTTCTCTGAGATTGAGGTTAGCTCCAAAAAGAAATACAAACTACCAGATAATTTTTGCTTACTGTTGCCACAAAGTTTGTGAAAGTTAATTGAGAGCTTCCACAGAGTTGAGCTTCCAGAGAGCTTCCACATTGAGAGCTTCCTCAGGGTTTTAATCGGGAACCTTGGGGGCCACTGGATGGTGCGGCCCGGTGGGGTGTCCTGCTGAAAGAGATCATCAACCACAGGATGTGTGAAGGCCATGAAAGCATGTACAGGGTGTCTACTGGTCATGAAAGTCATGAAAAAGTAATGAAATTGAGCAGGTGGTCATGAAGTAATTAAAAAGTAATGAAACTGAGTAGGTGGTCATGAAATTGTCTTTTTTTGTATTAGCACCTGAATGAAGACAAGTTTGTGCACCTAGAAGAAAACACGAGATAACAAGTTTAGCTAAGATAAGTTAAACACTGAGTCTTTCACTGTGAAATTTCAGTCTCCATAAATTTTGTACATTCATAGTTTTTATATTGCCTTAATAAAAACTTGTAAGTTTTTACAGCATTACCATGTTAAAAGAATTTGTGTCTTAATAGATGTAATGATAAATATTTCTGAAAATAACCATACGCCATCCAAGATGAGAGTTGAATGTTTTTATTTCTTTAAGCACACAGAATTTGGTGAATGGCATAGTGCAAGTCATACATAATTACATTATTCATGTTAACAAACAATTTTAGTGACAAGAATTACATTCAGCTTTCATCTCAACCGGCTTTCAAGTAGGGGTTTGTTAAAAAACATTCCCCCCCCACACACACACACACCATATAGCCATTTTAGCAACAGTTATATTATAGACACATCAGTTTTGCCTAAACTATTGTCGCATGGAATTAATTTCAGTGTTTGTAAAAATAAAAAATAACCTGGGATCTCAAGCCAAGGGTACTAGATTATGAGTATAGAATGGTTTTCATTGTGCCACGCATTGTTGAGAAGTTATGAATTTAACTGAAAATGCCATGGAAAAGTCATGAATTTGGTTCATTGGAAATCAATAGACACCCTGATGTAGGTGATCAGCCAGCACATGCTGTAGTGTGCAGATGTTAAAGACCTCAGCAGACACACTAAAGGATGTAATGTGTCCCATGAGAAGGCTCCTCAAACCATCACAATGCCACCGCTACCTTGAACAGAGCTGACCTGGCATGATGGGGCCACGGCCTCGTGCTGTTGATGTCACACCTGCACCATCCTGTCATCTCGGTACAGCTGAAAATGGGATTCATCTGACCACACAATGTGACTCCATTCTGCAGAGGTCCAGTTTTGTTGTTCCTGGCACCTGGCGAGGTGTAATTTTCAATGGTGAGCTGTCAATAGTGGCATATAAATGGTGAGCTGTCAATAATGGCATATAAATGGTGAGCTGTCAATAGTGGCATATAAGTACGGTGTCGGCTCCCGTAACCCAGGGTATGCAGCATACGTTGTACTCTTCACTTGCTGATGCTGCTTGAGCCTCCGACATTTTACCTGGTTGGGATTTGTGCCACCATTGCTAAGCGGTCAGTCTGTATGAGCCTAGATAGTTCACGTCGAACCCCGGTCGCAAATGGCATGTGGTCAGCAACCACTTGCTCTCTGGGCATTGGTACGTCCCTGGATGGTATACTTGCGGTACACCCTTGATACCGTTACCCTTGGGAACCCTAGTGTTCTTACCACTTGGGCGATAGAATGGCCTATTTGTCTTGTTTTGACAATGCATCCGCGATCAAAGTCGCTCAGATCACCACGTTTACCCATGTTCGTCTATTGCAATACATTGTTGGGAAGCCCTGCTGTCAGCCTATTTATTGCCTACGTTTGGTTTGGGTGTGTCCCACTCTGTGCGAGGATGCCTATGCCAACTGCCCATCAACCCTATCTCTCCAGGAATCTTCCCTTCATTGAGATATCTAGTGAAAACTTTGGGGAGTCCAGTTTCATTTTCTCTACTTGCTTCTTGTATAATGTCCACGGTAATTCCATCTCCTCCTGGAGCTTTTCTCATTTCATGTTCTTAATTGCATGTGTAACTGGAGGGATTTTGGTACTGTTACCTTTCATAATGTCTAGAGTGGATGTATCATCTGTCAATATACTATATATATACACGTTCGAGTTACATTATTGTGACCACCAGCTAATATTAATGTTTTGTCTACTGTGTGTATATAAAGACTGAAAACAAGTAGGTCGTGAACTTAAAATAATAATGATATAATTAGCACCAACAGTACATTACATAAGTCACTTGAAGTTTATTATTTCAGAATGTAGTTTATATATTAAAATACATCTGATTCTTGTACATGTGTATGCATTAATTGTGGTGAGTCCCTGAATGAAACACATTAATTGTGTTTCATTTGTGCAAAATTCTCTTCACATGTTCACATATGAAAACTTACCAAAATAATAGCAATAAATTCTTGGTATAATGCACAAAAGGATTTTCAGATAGGAAACAATTTTCCAGATTTAACATTTTAGTTGTTTTTTCGGCTAAGGTTCCGTCTTCGGCCTGCTCGATAGATGGCGCCAAGGTATGTCCCTTAGTGGATCTTTTATTTTAACGTAACACTGCAAGAAAAATGAGAAAATGTTTTGCAATGCCTCAGATATGATGACTTAAGGGTAAATGATTTGTCACAAACTATGCATTGAAAATTCGATGCATCTTGGGCAGGATTGGTAAGTCTACTTACGTAATGACCTTTTATTCTACGATGTTCATCTAAACCCTGCTGCCTAGAATAGATTTTGTGACAACTTTCACAAGCATATCTTTTACCTGATTCCATTGCAATCTAAGTATCGGATACCTTTGATATAATGAAAAATATCTATATTTATTGCAGTGTTACGTTAAAATAAAAGATCCACTAAAGGGGGCTGTGGCGCCATCTATCGAGCAGGCCGAAGACGGAACCTTAACCGTTTTTTCTTTTTATAGTTTATTGAAAAAATTAGTGATAATGATTTTGTACTCGCTTAAGTTCTTACTAAGAAGCGGCTAACAAATAGAAGTACTGTGATAAAATAAGCACCTAGCAAAAGAATTATTTCCCATAAAAAGTTGCAAAATACACAGAGAATGTTTAGCACAGTTAACTTCTTGAACTGCAGAGAAAAAAAAAGCTTCTAGTTTTTTGGCTTTTTGGAGATTGTATGTCAATGGATAAGTTAAAAAACAAAGTGATAACTTTATAGGCATGCTTGTTCCATTTTCAGTTTGAAGCAAAAATATCATGACTCCAGACACACATACAAACACACAAACAAATAAAGCTAACTAAAAAAAATGTCGTGTTTGCTTACATCTGCCTGAAAAGAATTTTTCCCTATCAAGCTCCAGTGGACCTTGTTTTTGCTAGAAAATTAGATTTTTACAGTTTTGGGGAGGTAAAACAAATTTTCTAGATCCCATATAGCAAATTTGTTTTCTCCAAAAAGATGATCTGATGTGAGAGGAATGTCATGGCTCTCATTGCCGTGTTAGAAAGGTTTTTGTCTGCAGGTAATCGTGTCTTATCCAGCATATACAGAATTCTTTTCAGGTGACCATTACACACTTGTTGCAATGATAAATGCCTTCTTTCATCGCAGATACAGTGAAAGAGTGTTACTATGTAACATGATGAAAAAAAAAAAAAAAAAGCATTATGAATGTTTATAAAATTTACCTTTTACAAAAATGCATTTTACAAGTAGTTTTTAAAAAGAAATTAATCACCTACCCAAAATCTCTTGGCAGTCATCAGTGTTTTTAATGTCTGTGTTTTAGTATAGAGTTGTTAACTTTTGCCAGCAGATTCAGTTGCTGGATACTACTACTTCTGTTTGGACCTGATTCCCATAGACATCGCTACTGACTAGTCCGTTGGAGATGATTTTCAGGATTGCATCACTTATCGATTAAAAAAAGAAGCCAAAAATAGTAGTCTTTTTGCAAATAGTTTAGAACCAGTTTTTCATATTTAATCATTCAATGGTCACACAGATGGAAAGTTAGCTATGATATATTTTGAAATTAATAGCTTATTTGCCTACAATGTGTTTTGAAAATGTATTGTTTATTAATTTGTGCAATTTGTTGGGGGTGTTAAATGTGAATGCACATGATTTTTAAGGGCTATTCTAAAATCCAGAGCAAGCTCACTCTTTCTAACTTAATTGATTTCAGTTAATATCAAGTCTAGATAAATATACTTTTTTTGTTTTCTGCTGACAGTATTGTTTATAAATTTTGAATACAGTGATTAAATATGTAAAATCAATTTTGCATTAGTTGAAAAAAATTAAGAGATATGTAGCACTTCTGTTTGTTCTTTATGAACAAATGATGCAATTCCAAAAATCAGATGCTGGGGGTGGGGGAGTTAAAGACAGCCAGAAGACATCTTCTGCTCTTGAAGGGAAGCTCACATGATCTGCATCCCCATACCTCCGGTATCTATACACCAGCTGCTGAAATGTGCATGTAGAGAAATGTGTTTTAACATTAATCAGTTTTCTGTTCTTAAATAAAGAAATTTTTTTAATCTTCTGATATGTAATTACTCATATTAAGCTGTCTATACTTTCTTAATCATGTAGGTTGTTGTGACAATTGTTTATTATAAGTATATATATATATATATTTTTTTAAAGAATCATTTCGACATCCAATTTTCCGTACTGGCCAGGACAAAGAAGGCTTTAATTTGGGCCGCCATGCTAATTTTTTAGAAATATTTGGGGAAGGCAAAAAGACATGGGTACTTCCTATTTATTCAAGGTAAGGTTTTTTTTATTTTATTTTTTATTTATTTTTTCCAGACTTGTGTTTATAATTCATCTAATTTTTAGTTAAGCTTGGGCATGGATACTGCTTTTAGCCATATAGGGAATTTCCATAAGTTTATGGGTAGGCTACGAAAAATGAATTCTAGTTAGCACTGTACTTTGAAGACTTGTATCACTCTTCCTTTCATGGTTTGCTATTACTTTATCCATTCATGCATTCCTCAGTCTATGCTATTTTTTTTTATTTTTTATTTTTTTGTAGTCTTATTTCTGTGTGTCTTTAGTAGTTCTTATGTTTCAGAATTTCCTACTGCACATTTGTTATTACAAAAATCTGCAGGGTAATATGAAAGTGACAAGAAAAATGCCAGTGATCATAAGAAGGATCTGGCTCATGTTTAGCCGTAGTGCATTGAGAAAGTGGATTTCATTTGACTGCTGTTGCACATATTTTAGACATTGACAGAAAATGATTATTTGCAGTGTGTAAATATTTTATTTTTATTTATTTATTTCAAATTATGGTGCTAAGAAATGTGATGTATTATAATGCAGTACAGTATTTAATTTAGGTTTTTCTTTGAGTTTGTATGGTAATAGTAGGCCAATTTATACTTAGTGAAACTCAATTCCATTAAGGCTTCATGGGTATAATAACTTTTTAAAGATGTGAAGTGTTCATACTACATTATCTGAACTACTGGTGAATAGAGGAGTTCTGAAATAATTTTTCTCAGAACACACACATACACGCACTTTATTGGTAGTTTTTGTACACTTTCCTTAACAGGAATTAGAAACACTTAAACAGACCTTACTTGAATTTAAATAAATTCCATTTTCATTATTTTTTACACCCAAATATTTAAATTTTTGTTGCCAGGTTCCTAATATTGTGGCAAGTTCTTAGTCTTTATTGTGTATTTTGTTAGTCTTATTATTTTTGAATAAAGTTATTGAAAATGCTATATATGAATTTTGTAGATTCATTAATGAAACAGTTTTTGTCAATGTAGAAAACCTTTCATTGATTAGATTTTTGAGGTTTGTAGTTCAGTATTTTAATTTTTTGCCACAAAGGTTCACATTTGCATAATTGTATGCAATTTGGCAATACAGTATTTTGATCTCTATTATTAATAGCTATTAGATGTTCCTTAATTCTGAGTTCCAATTTTTTAGATGGTTGTCCATAAAAAAAATTACTGTTGCAGTCCAGTGGAATTTGATGTACTACATTTCTTCTTGCTATCCTGTCATGTGTATTATTGGAAGGATCTTTATTGGCAAAATTTGCTACTTTGTTTTTTGAGCTGTAGTTGCTACTTTTATGTTATTCTTTAGTAAATATGTATTAATTTTATTATTTAGTTTCTCATGATTTGCCATGGGCATAAATTCGATCATTTTACCTTTTTTTTTTTTTTTTTTTTTTTATAGATTTTGTGGAGTTCTTTTCTGATTGGTATTATCTGACCTGTTGCCCAATGTTAATGATAATTTTCAGTGGAAAATCATTATCTATAAAGTTTTTGTCACTTTTATCAGTTTGATTTTCTTGTGATGATAGTAATTTAATTTAAAAATCTGAAAATACGAAAGAACTCAGAAGATATGAAGAGTAATTGAAATTACTTTAAATTAGAATTTAACACTTTCCATTAAAGAAAATGGTTTCGAACTGTCAGAGATATTTTATTTAATGTAAAATATTAGCATTAAAACTTAAAACTGCTACTGATACAAAAACTTTTATGTTAAATTAAAATACTGATATTAATAATGGGAATGAAAATATCTTGTGACCCAAGTTAAATTTTAAGACATAATATGACTGAAACACAACTACTTATCTGATGAATGAACTTCAACTTTTTTCATAACTGACAGTCCTCAGTCATCCTATGTTACTTAGTTATAGTATTGGTGAAACTATGAATATCAGGGCACAGGTGGACTGTGGTTAGGGCTATTGCTAGGTTACGTTGCTTTATCTGTACAATAGTTGAACTAGCGGCCATCCAAATAGAATATATGGAACAGTTAGCCAAGATTCTATCAAATTGGGTAAGAAACAACACACAACAGTAGCCTGAATCGCAGTCCACTAGAGGCCTAATATCTCTAGTAGCTGTGATTAAGTAATGTAATATAACTCACAAATGCTGGTTTTGAAGAAGTTGAATTTTAAACATCAAGACCAGGTGCCTTTTAGCTGCATATTATGCCTTAAAAATTTTCATTCAGTACATGCATTTTATTATCATCAGTAATGGTTTAAACACACTTGTGTTTCGTGATACCAAACTTTGTGTCATGCCGCAAAATATTACTTCAGTTATCCATCAACTCAACCAAGCGATAAATATATTTAGTATGCATAACGAAAAGAGCATGCAAAGCAGAATTGTGGATGCAATTGACAGAGGTGGGAGATTGGCATCAGATATTTAAAAAAAAAATTAAAAAAAAACAGAAAAGTGTTTAGTGGTATCCTTGGATTCAATTCATGTGGTTACCAGCATCTAGAATTATGGGATAAATGTTAACATTTCGAAACTACTTCCACAGTGGGAAATTTTACAGAAGAAATTATCCTGATGTGAGAGACAGACAGGTAAAAAAGTCATTTGAAGATTCTATTGATGTAGACAGTGACACCACAAATAGCTTCTGAGAAAATAGGTGATGAAATGGCTAAAGAAATTCAAGAATTGGTAGAAGAATGAAAGTTGCAGAAGAGAAAACCTCAAGCATCAACAAAAACACCAACTGCAAGAGTCGTATTCCAAGCTCTCCATATTCTTTGAATATCCATTAGAAAAAAGAGGATGCTCCTGAAAGTCACAAGTCACATGAGAAGTCTTACTAACTTGTATATGAAGCACAAAATCTAATTAGAGACTCTTATCAACAATTGGTGGTGGATAATATATATCATCATCATCATCATCATCATCATCATCATCCACTGCTGGACGAAGGTCTCCCCAAGTTTCTTCCACAACGGTCGGTCTTGTGTCAGTCTCCTCCATGTTACTCCCACATACTTTCGAATTTCATCCACCCATCTCCCATGTGGTCTTCTACTGGGTCTTTTCCTGTCCCTTGGAATCCAATCTAAAATTTCGGCTGTCCATCAATGGTCTGTCCTTCTGGCAGTATGTCCAGCCCATTGCCATTTCAGGGATTTAACTCTGATCATGATGTTTTCCACTCTTGTCATTTTTCGGATCCACGAGTTCCTCTTCTTATCTCTCCTGGTTACACCAAGCATGCACCTCTGCATGCTACTTTGAGTTGTCTGCAGCCTTTGTATGTCTCTTTTAGTTAAGGTCCATGACTGGCAGGATGCACTGATTAAACACTTTTCTTTTAAGATATAATGGCATACTGCTCTTAAAAATTGTGCTGTTTCTTCCAAAAGCTCTCCATCCAAGTTTTATACGTCTATTAATTTCTTCATCAATGTGGCTTTCACTTTATATCTGCTGCCCAAGATAAATGTAGGAATCGATTGTTTCAAGCTTTTCTCCATCAATCGATAAATCTTCAGTTCTTGTAAAAGCATTGAACATCACTTTTGTCTTCTGAAAGTTCATTTTTAATCCCACTTCTTTACTCCTGTCAGCAAGTTCCTGGATCATACTCTGCAGCTCTGATGGAGTAGTTGCAAAAATGACTGTCATCAGCAAAACGAAGGTGGGTTAGATAATCTCCATTAATCTTTATCCCTTTATTTTTCCAGTTCAGTGATTGAAAGACATTTTCCAATGTGGCATTTAAGAGCTTCGGATATATGGTGTCACCTTGTCTCGCTCCCTTTCCAATTTTTATGTGTGTTGTATTTTCAAACAGCCGAATCTTTGCACTTGCATTTTTATAGATGTTATTGATAATATTAATGTATGCATCTTCAATACTGCAGAATTTCAGAGCCATTGTAACTGCTGATGGTTTCACTGAATCAAAGGCTTTTTCATAATCGATAAAAGCCATGCACAATGGAAGTTCATATTCCCTCACAATGGAAGTTCATTAGTTCCCTCAGTACGTGGATATGATCTATTGTGCTGTGCCACTCCTGAATCCAGCTTGTTCTCTCAGTTGAGCCATGTCCAGTGTTACCTTCAAGCGGTGTGAAAGAACTTTAGTGAAGATTTTATAAATCACTGATAGGAAGCTGATAGGTCTGTAGTTCCTGAGATCCTCAATGTCACCTTTTTTATGTAGCAGGATCATTGTAGCGTTGTTATATATATATATATAGCGGTATAACTATACCATCGGGATTAGAGGAAATGCTATCCCACACTCACCAACCCGCTTGGCCAACATGGTGAGTTATGGCCAAACCTCTCCAGAATGACTCCACAACTTAAATCTTGGCCTTCAGTCTCCAGCAGCTGGAATGTACCTGGCCAAGGCAGCGGCCAGTGCGACATGAAGGCAGAAGGTGCTAAGAATCCCCGGAGGACTGGACTAGGCTGCCATCTGATGCTGACCTTGGCTACGTATAATGGACGCTCCCTATCTTATGATTCAAGTCTTCTTGAATTGGAAGAGGAACTACAAAGGATCAAGTCGGACATCGTCGGGCTAAGTGAGGTAAGGAGAAAAGGAGAAGATCTCATTGAACTGAAAAGTGGACATATCTTCTACTATCATGGGACAGATACTGGCAGAACTAGTGGTGTTGGATTTATAATAAACAAGAAACTGAAGGATAAAGTTGTAGAAGTTGAAAGTTCCTCTGACAGAGCTGCACGACTAGTTATCCAACTCCCAAGAAGATACCAGGCTCCTAAGATTATTCAAACGTATGCACCCACCACAAGTCATCCTGAAGAAGAAATTGAAGAATTTTATGAGGAAGTTCGTCATCTAAATAAATGGAAAATTCATTTAACTAGTTGCGTGACTCTTAATCAAACACACTCAGTGTCACACACTGAAGGAGCAAATCATATACTTGTATTGTGTAGGTGCTCTGTGCCAAAGATTTATATATACACCCCTCCAACTCACCCCCTCCCAAATTTCCTCAACACCCCTCCATTTGGAAGTATGTAACACACATGCACACACTTTTTAATTCTTGTATTAGCCCTTTTTATTGTCATACAGCACAGTTGTCAACAGCAGTTAGCATTTACATTCATTCCTCAGTTTTAAATTGAAGTATCTTCTACTGTAGTGCAATTTTCTTAATCTAAATAATTTGAAGTCTGATATATAGCAGAGCTGAAATGATGGTACAGAACGGTGTTTTGGTTTCTTTTGTTTAATTAATTTGTTTAAAGTCGGTCATTGCAACCATAAAACATATAGTGAATATATTTCAAATACGTGGAGATAATGTAAATATATGATGTCATTGCTCTGTCCACGTTATTTTTTAAACAACGAATAGCAACTGAAAAATTGTTCATCCGACACCGCTGGGATCGAACCCCTGATCTCTCGATAACTAGCCGAGTGTGTTCGCTTTACGCTATGGTGCCAACAATTAACCGTGCTATTTGTAGTTTTTCAGTCAGCATCTGACTACACAAATCCATATTGATGGGCTCAGTAACTGATGTGTCGCCATCTAGTGGCATTCAACAAAGCAAGCTGTTTAATTACAGCTGATAAATCCAAAGGGCGATAGAATGCTCATAACTTGACTAGAAATGCTTCTATTGTGACAAAACTTTAGTATGTTGTTCTGGAGGCACACTGAACCAATTCTGTTTAATATCATCAAAATGGGGTCAAAGGTCAAGGCACAGGAGTGAGATTTATCCCACAGCCATTATCCTCATAACTTGAGTAATTATTTCTGGTATGTTAGAAAGCGTATTATAATCAATGCATTGCATGATTTTACTAACTTGTTAAAAAAAAAATCAGCCTTCAAAATTTCTGGATAAATCTATTCTCTGTGAGTTGCCACTACCTTGGTCACGTAATGAGGCATGTACTTCACAATTCCCTGCTATGAGTCTAGTGATGTGCCATGTGTGTCATACCATATACATGTCAGTGCTGTTCATATGGTCCAAAATATGTTCATTTACGTTCATCTGTGGCAGCATGGGCGACCCTGGGAGAATATACAGTGGTGGGATCATTGCGCAGTATCTATGGAAACAGTCTTCTGTGTTTCTTGGTTGCAGACCACAGTCAGCTGTGCCAAGGTAGCACACCTATTGTTCTGGACAATAAGGCTGAGTTGCCTCTGTCCCTGAGCTCTTTCAGCAGCCATGACTGTCCAACACCCACCTGCCGGGTATATGTTGCACCTCTTTCCATCCACTCTTGGTACACTTTGATTACTTGTACATGAGATTGTTCTGCATATTCGCGCAATTCCGCCTGTTTTGTCATTTGTACCCCCCATGATGTTCTAACTGTCCTTTGCTGTTTTTAATGTTATTCCTTTCCATAAATATGTGGATTTAAGCTTGATAAGAGAGGAAGAAATTTATCCTAAAACTGAAATGACGAAGTTGGAAAATTTGGAAAAACTGAATATTGCGTATTTATTTCATATTTCAGCTTGAAACTGCAGGCAACAATTTACAGAAATGGAAGTTAGTATACAAAAATGGAAGTTATTATTCATAAATGGAAGTTAGTATTAATTATTCAAAATAATAATGCAAGGAACTGTACACCAACTTATATATAAGATAGTACAACTATACTAGTTATCCGAATTTATTGGCGTATATAAAATCAAGGTTTCCAAGCTTTTGCACATCAACCAGATGGCTTTCTCAAGGAAGTAGGTAGAAAGCGTGGAAACTAGTATAGTTGTACTATCTTATATTAATTATTCAAGTGTTTGAAAATATTCATATTCTCAAAGTTTTCCCATTTATCCAAAACAGTGAAAGCTTTGATATCGGCATTCATTGTCCTTAGGCTGAAAGTTCTTTCAGCATGATGGATGAAATTATTCTCATATGAGAGAATAAAGTGACAAAGGAATGGGAAGGGAATTATATTGACAAAGAAAATTGAAGCAGTGGATGTTATTCAGCTGCAGAGTCGATACAAGACAAATGTGGCTGTGAAACATGCTGCGAGGAATGCAATGTGGCTGTGAAACATGCTGCGAGGAATGCAATGTGGCTGTGAAACATGTTGCAGCTGATGTTCTTGCTAGTATAACAACAAAACAAGAAAAAAACTGTTTATAGCAGTGTCTTTTAAAACCATTTTATTTTGTTTTGAATTCAGTAATTTTATATTGTGAATACAATGGTGTGCTGCAGTTAACTATTTACATAAATTACAGGGAATAATTCATTCTGCTGGTGTGCTGCTATACTTATACTTCCTCGCCGCATGTTCTCATTTTTCACCTGGTTAAAAAGTCAGCGTTTTCTTCTTCTTCATTGGTCTCATGTATGATTACTGCAGCCCATGAACAGTGGGGAATTTTGCTATATCCCAGTTACTTCTGCCCTTTGCTCTGTATCTGATGATGATGCCCTTTCCCAAGAGGGTCAAATCTTGTTTCTTTATCTGTTGCAACCATCATTTCAGCTTTATCTGAATATTGTATGTATCACCATGCTGCATATGCCCTTCACTTTCTCACATGTGCACTGCCACACCGGAAGCAGGTCATAATGTTTCTCTCCTTTGTGTGGTCACAAGCCCAAGCTACGTTGACTTGTAGTCTGGTAAGAGATTAGTGGCACCAGAACTAACATTATAGCAAACAGCCTCTTCTTTCCATTTAGCAAGGTGTGTGACTGCCAAAACCCTCAAATGTGAAATTCACAGATTCCACTAAATTGGATATTTGATGTGCAGTGTTCAGTAAGTTCATTATTGGCCTAGTGTGTTTAAGATTAGATCAGTGCATATGTCTCTAAGATATTGCAATCATGCAGTTTGTTGCCTTACTGAGTGTGGATTAACACTGAAACATGATTAAAAAACCACTTTTGGTATGCAGGATTTCCATTCAAACTCATTATTTTGTGTATATAAGGAACATTCAAATGAATAATGGACAAATACCTATTTCTATATTATCAAGTGAATGATCATTGCCCTTCTACTCATATCAACTGGAAGTTAAATTTCTGCATCAATGTGCTATATGAAAATCAGTCAGATCAGTATGGAAGCACCCATAGTTGCCTGTTCTGTGCTTTGATTTCAGTGACAGAAAAACAACTCCATTACAGTAAACTCTTACTAATACAGCCCGTAATAATCATGCCTCTCAATTATTTTACATACGTACATATCACTAAGCTGTCCTCTGATATTTAGAGGTTAACTCCACAAAGAAATACTAACTACCAGATAATTTTACTTACTGTTGCCATATCAAACTTCTCCATGTACAGCGATCTTGACATCCAACTCGTGCAGTACACAAGATCTTCTATACTTCATACTCATAATCTTTTTCTCATGGAGACACTCCTGAATCTGATCCTCCCATGACTTCCTTGGCCTTCATCTACCTTTCCTTCCTGCCACTTGGATTAAAAAGATTTTCTTAGTAAGCATCTCCTCATTCATTCTTTCAACATGGCCAAACCACCGAAGCATATCAGTATCCACCTTGCTAACAACATTTTGCCTCACATTACACAACTGCAACACATCTTCATTCCTCACACAATCAGAATGAGTCTTGCCACAAACCCCTCCCCTGTAAGTAATGCATTTCTCCAGCACACAAATGACTCCCTATGTTTCTTCTGTAGTACCCAGGTTTCACTGCTATACATGAGAGTAGGTACAATTACACTTTCAGACACAGCCATGCGAGAGACTCTTGAGAACCCATCATTCCTGTGAAAACCTCCCAAAGCAGCCATGGTTTTCAATGAAGAATTTGCGCACCTACTAATTTCACCATCCAATTTGTTTTCTCCGTCAAACTCTCAATTATTTTGCCTCTCAATTATCTGGCATCCGACTCCTGTCATGACATAAAAGGAGTGGAGTTACAGGTCCTTGTGAAGTCAGGATCGTGGGTTATTTTTAGACTGTTTGTAGCTACGTAGGTGGCGCTGTAACGGCATGCCGGCCAGCCACCCATGTGTGAAAGGTTTTAAGCATCTGCTAAGCTTATAGTTTTTTTTTTATATGATTAAGTGCTCTGCGTATTAGTTGGGTTTTTTTTTTTTTTTTGTTGTTGTACTAGGGGCTGCGCCTCTAGGCTCGCTAGGCTCATTTCAAGAGTAGCGCTCGGGCCCTGCAACCCGATCTCCAAGTATATCACATAAAATAAAAACTGGAAAATTCATATAAATTTCAATTTTTATGCATATCTAAGCAAATAAGGCTTGTTATTCCGAAATTTCAGAGTTTTGTTTACTGTCGTTAATTTTTGGAAGGTCAGACTTTTGTCGTTTGAACTTATGGCACTCACTAAATTCACCAAGAAAAACAAAAGCGGTCCAAAAAACATTTCCGTAAACCATTATGCTAAACCCTTAAGATGGACATTAAGAAGTTTTGCTTCCTATACTTCTAATGGAAAAACTTTTGTACACATTTCTTTCACAATTATTGTGTTCCCAAAGATGAAAATTTGAACTTCAATTAAAATAACTTCATATTATAACTTGGAATATTTAATATTTTCTGAAACATAACCATAATTATATAAAAAATCAACTTTTTTTTTTGGTGGTGTTGGAACCAGAAAAAAGATGGTGCGACCTGTACTTTGATGATGTCAGTAGACAAACAAATGTTGGATTACATAAATATGGTTATGTTTTAGAAAATATTAAGTATTCCAAGTTATAAAATGAAGCTATTTTAATCAATGTTCAAATTTTCATCCTTGGGAATGCATTAATTGTCCAGAAAAAAGATGGCGTGACCTGTACTTTGATGAAGTCAGTAGGCAAACAAATGTTGGATTACATAAATATGGTTATGTTTTAGAAAATATTAAGTATTCCAAGTTATAAAATGAAGCTATTTTAATCAATGTTCAAATTTTCATCCTTGGGAATGCATTAATTGTCCAGAAAAAAGATGGCGTGACCTGTACTTTGATGAAGTCAGTAGGCAAACAAATGTTGGATTGCATAATTATGGTTATGTTTTAGAAAATATTACGTATTCCAAGTTATAAAATGAAGCTATTTTAATCGATGGTAAAATTTTCATCCTTGGGAACGCATTAATTGTGAAGAAAATGTGTACAGCAAACTTCATTGTATTGATCTTGCAGCTTGGAGATCATTTTAAGTGGTAGTACATGGATTTATATATATGCTGTTCAGTTAACAGTAACCATAACTTTTTTTTTAAAAAGCTTCCCTTTATTAATCATCCAGATTTTGGTCTTTTTCAAAATATTTCACATCTGATACAATGCAGTTATTCCAACACTTCTTCTACTCTTCAAAAACTGAATGGAGGCCATTTCCAGACATACATTTGAGAGCCACCTCCCAATGCCTTAACAACTTCATTCAATGAATGAAACCGATGACCTCCGAGATTCTCATTAAATTTTGGAAACAGAGATCATAGGGGGCAAAAACATGGCTGTAGGGTGGATGAGGAACACATCTAACATTAATTTTGATTAAATAATCAATGACAGTAGAAGCAGTATGTGGTCTTGTATTGTCATGGTGCATTGCCTACATGTAAGTGTGGTCTTTTGAGGTGAATGTGATCCCATCAAGTTTGCAGTGCAACGCTGTAGTAGGTTCCCATAACAGTGGTTTATTTGGCACAGCATGTCGGCAAATCATTCCTTGCACATCAAAGAAAGTGATCACCACAACTTTACCATCAGATGGCACAACTTTCTTTCTTTGGTGTCAGCAATAAAGGCAACCTTCAAACATAACTTTGTTGCATACTCTGTGGATCACAATAATTTAGCCAAATCTCATGTGCAGTGATCACCTTATTTATGAATTCATCATCTGTAGCAACCATACTTTGCAGTAGGTGACAAACTTCAACGTGAATATGCTTTTGCTCAGATGCCAGTATTCTTGGAATCCAATGTACTTGCATGTGTGCGAGTAGGCATGCACGCACACACGTCATATACAGGTGGTCATGGAGAATAGCGTGTACTTCCTACTGATAGTCTCAAAATCTCTGCTGGGTGTCTGACTGTTAAATATAGATCCTCTCACAGTTACAGCTGCACTGCTCATTTTCCTCAATACAGCACTTGATGGAGCACCAAGACTACCTTCTTTTCGGACTTATTGGGTTGAGATCTTTAAACATCTCAAACCACCTGTGAGCTGAGCCTTTAAGGGACGAACTAATTCTCCATAAGCTTCTTTTAGCATTTCATAAACTTCAGCTAAAGTTCTCTTGGGTCTTACTTTCAGCTCCTAAAGTACTGTTAAAATGTACAAAGTTTGCTAGTGAAAATATGATCATTCTTTATCTAACAGCCATTGTTTGAGACTTAAGAGAGAGAAATTATGAGGAATGGAAGCATTTCCATCAGGATTATACCCATGGTAGGGTAACAGTTCCAGAATACATCTCTGAAATCCATGATGGGGAAATTATTGCTTGTTTTTTTTTAAGTGAGAACTATATTATTATATATCACTAAGCTGTTCTCTGAAATTCAGAGGTTAGCTCCACAAAGAAATACAACTACCAGATAATTTTTACTTACTGCTGCCGTATCAAACTTCTCCATTTGCGGCGATCAGGACATACAACTCGGCTTCACTGGCATCCATCACACGCCGTACACAAGATCTTCTATACTTCATACTCATAATCTTTTTCTCATGCAGACACTCCTGAATCTTAGTTCTCTCTAAAGTGAGAACTAAGTGGATATAAAAAAAATGTTGTGGAGCAAACCTTTCTAAGTTCTGTCAAATGTATAAATGCATGTTATATTTGACATGAGATATAACAGTTTAATTTTTGATGTCAGCACATTGTTTTTCAAAAGTATATACACATAGTACTGATATTTTCAAATTTGGCACATTAGTTACTTTTGCAATGGGAAAATGAAACAAAGTTTTTTTTTTTTTTAATTAGGAATACTATGTATATGCATTTTGTACCATAGCTTAAATAGTTTTATTTTAATGTTTAGCTTTTAAGAAATTGGGGCTAAACATAGCAGTTATCTAATAGAATAACATTGCATTTTGTTTTCCGGTAATTTGTAGATTATGAATGAAAAAGAAAATTGTTAACTTTATTTTCAATACACCAGACATTAATAATAATGAAACGCATATAGCATATTAAATCCGTTTATTTTTGTGTAGTCAGCACAAAGATTCGCCAAGCTTTCGCACTCCACTGGGAGGCTTTCAACTACCAGTGGTTCGGCATGTGTTATTAAAAGATGAAAACATATCTCGGTGCACCGTATAATTGCGTGATAAAAATCATGTAATATGCTCGTGATGTCACCCACGTTATTTTCAAAAATTATCTTCGTTCTTTAGGTGTTCCGATTCCCTGCATTATTATGTCTACCATTGCCTTGGAAAAGCCTCCCAGTGGAGTGCGAAAGCTTGGGAAATCTTTGTGCTGACTACACCACAAAAATAAACGGATTTAATATGCTATATGCATTTCGTTATTAAGAAAATTGTTGGTTACTTTTACAATAGATTATGAATATTTTAATTTCCTGAAGTATATACAATATAGTACCTAAAGGAGGATTTTTGGCCAAAGTATCTTACCCATAAAAAGAAAAAAATTCATCCCACTGGGAGAATCATTCTCTCATTTCCCAATTTTTGTCTGAGTATTTTGTCCATTAGATTACCTGGAATAATTACATTTTTAAGCCATCATAATTGGCCCTGTTAAGTGGGAGGAATACACTAATAACGTTCTGTCTGTAGCAGTGTGCATCCATTCTGATGACGCATTTTAGTCACAGTTACCAATTCATAAAACTAAACAAAAATTCATTCCGATGAAGTGTACTCCCACCTAAAAAAAAAAAAAAAAAAAAAAAGAGAGAGAGAGACTGAAGATGTGGGCATAGTTCCCTTTTCAGAACACTGCATTTTTTTTTTTCTGTCAGTTTCCTGAGAAATCCTTTAGATTATTGTTGCTTTTAGGCATTGCTGTTTCAGTTATACTACTGAAAACTATCTTGCACCCATTCTTGTTTATGAGCATCTTTGCCACCAGGAGAAATACAGCAGATGATTTAATTTCTAATTGTGTAATAATTAATAAAGCGCCATATTTTGACATGGCATTGCCTTCAGTCTGCAGTAAAAGTCCTTCAAAAACAGGAGTTTCAGGTTTGATCACTACTATAGTGTGATGCGGACTTAAGTTTTTTCAAAACAATTCTTGTTGTGGACTTTCAATTGCCAGAAGTTTCACCATACCAAATAATTACTTTTGGGATCTTGAACCAAAGTTAGCCCATTGCCTCACCAACTAGCCTTTTCTTTTTGGATCTGTCCATGTAAGCACCAAAGTCAAATTAATCTTTATTCAGATATCGTTCTAAATCATCTAACCATCGAACTCTTTATTTTCTTCATATTCTTTCCCTCCATGAAATCTTTAATTACACTGGTTGGCAAAAAAAATTTTTTTTCGAGCCCTGACACCATTCCTGCCAATTCTTATGTAAAACGACCTCCTGAAGCCGAATATGACCCCCGTTTTACCCCATCACCCACCGTTTTCAGGGGAGCCCCCCCCCCCCCCCACACACACACCTAATTTTATTACTTTCCGATAATTTGGAGGGATGAAAAGAATTATTTCAGCCTTTACATTTCTTCTGAGGGGCTACAGAGGTGAAAAGTTATAAAACATGAACATCTATAGCAAGGATGTAGATTTGGGAGATCCCCCCCCCCCCAATTGTAAAGTAATCATTAAAAATGATCGGGGTTTTTTTATTTTTTTTATCAATTTTCGGTAATATGTTATGGACATGAATTTTATTTGGAGGGGTGAAAAGGATTATTTATTTTAGCTGTAAAGAATAATATATAAAAAGTAAAATGCAAATGTAAAGTATAATAAATAAATAAGATAAGTACCTTCATTTGGTGCTTGCTTTCCTTTTGTACCCTGAGGTAGAAGTTTCTCGTACCAAACACCAGCAGTACTCTGCTAACATGCTCGTATTCCACTTCCCTGAAAATCTCCTCTCGATCTTATTGATGTCTTGATGGAATCGTTCCCCGTGTTCATCGGAAACTGCTAAATTTTCAGGGAAGAAGTCCAGGTGTGAGTGCAGGAAATGCACTTTAAGAGACATGTTACACCCCATGGCCTTGTACGCTGACAGCAATTCCTCGACATGAGTGGCATAATCATCACTTTTGTTGTTACCCAAAAAGTTTTTACACACGTTTTGCAATACAAGCCAAGCTCTTTTTTCTTTTCGATTCAGGTGTTCAATAAATGTCGCATCTTTGAAAAGTTGTCTAATCTGGGTGCCCACTAAAACTCTTTCCTTGATTTTAGTCTCACTAAGACGAGGAAATTTATTTTTCAAAAATTGAAATGCATCACCTGTCTTGTCCATTGCTTTCACAAACTGTTTGATCAATCCCAGTTAGATGTGCAAAGGCGGCAAGTAAATATTTTCCTTCGGGACCAGAGGATCATGAACAACATTTTTCGGACCGGGAGTAAAACTTTCTCGCAGAGGCCAGTTCCGTACGATGTAATGTTTGTCTCGTGCTCATCTGTCCCATTCGCATAGGAAGCAGCAGTATTTTGTGAAGCCTGATTGGCCCGTGAGTACAGCAACAACTTTTAAGTCAGTGCAAAGTTTCCAATTATAATCATGATAACAGATTTTATCAAGGATTCGGCTGATGTTTTCGTACGCCTCCTTCATATCCTCAGAGTATGCAACCGGGACTGATGGTAACTCATTCCCATTGGCCAACAGGACAACTTTCAAGCTTGTCTTTGATGAGTCTATAAACAGTCGCCATTTGTCTGGGTCACATGTCATCTTCAGTTCTGTCATCAATGCATTTGAATTAGGGCAGAACACTAAGCCTTCATCTTCCGAAAAAGTAATTGCAGGGTTGACTGTCTGGTCCTGTAAGAAGATATTTTTACGCCCTTTTCTAAGAGATTCCACTGCTGAAGTCGAGATCCAAGAAGTTGAGATTTAGTCTTAGGTAACTCCAAATCCCTGACGAGATCATTCAATTCAAACTGAGTAACGAGGTGAGGTTTTCGATGAGCTGAATCAGCAGAACACTCTTCATCATCGGTGGACGTATCATGTGATGGTCCAAGCTGTGTCTCAAAGTATGTCACATCCGTTTCTGACTCCAGAGTATAGGTTGTTGGGGGTACTGGGATTGGCAATGATTCGTTGCGAGGAACTGGTCTTAGAGCTGAAGGGATATTACACTGCCAGACAATTGCTAAGAATGGATGACAATAGCAACGATAGCAACCATAAAATGGAAGGCAGGAAAATGTTGAAATTAGCATAAGTGCGGGATACAGTAAGACGTGTTGTGCGTATGCAAATTTTGGATTGCCGAACTTGTTCGTGATGTCATATTGCTGATAAGAGATATAAAGGATTTGACGCATATTGACCGTTGTTGTTCAAACGCAAAGTTGAAAAGGAAAGAATCAATTGACGAACCTGCAAGTTTCAGTATGTCTTCCCGACATCACCTAGATGGTTTTACGTGTGGCCATATTATTGGCAAGAATAAAGAAGGGCGAAAAATAACAGATGTTGCCAGGGAGTTCGACGTCAGCCACAGTGTTGTTTCAAGGCTTTGGAAATCATTTCAAGCAAATGGAGAGTGTAGCAAACGTCACGGGGGAGGTCGTGTTCGCAGTACGACACCTGCAGAAGATCAGTACATAGTGCTATCAACAAAAAGACACCAGCGCAGCACAGCTAGTGAGGTAGCAAATCAGTTTATGGCTGCTACTGGCAAGCACATCTCCCGAAAAACTGTCGCCAGACGTTTGCATGAAGGAGGACTATACGTCCGCCGTCCTGTTGTGTGCATCCCATTGTCCAGACGTCACCGTACCGCCCGTTTGCAATGGTGCCATCAACATCGCAATTGGACTGATAACGACTGGTCTGCTGTCCTCTTCTCAGATGAGAGTAGATACAGTCTATTGTCTGATTGTCAACGACAAGTGATCTGGCGTGATAGTGGTACTGCATATTGTCCAGCAAACATACAGGAAAGGGATTGATATCCGACATGTAGCGTCATGGTATGGGCTGGCATCATGATCAATGGCCGTACGTCCCTCTATGTGCTTCCAAATGGGACTATGACTGGCCAACGATACATTAATAATGTTCTGCTACCTCGTGTTCGCATGTTCCGTGGTGCTGTCAGTGATAGATTCATTTTCATGGACGACAACGCAACATGTCATCGAACAGTCGCTGTCCTGGAGTGTCTTGAGAGCGAAGATATTCAACGCCTCGTTTGGCCAGCACGTTCTCCAGATCTGAATCCCATTGAAAATGTGTGGGATGCTTTGGGGAGGAGTCTTGCTGGTCGCCAATGCCCTCCAATAAACGAGGACACCCTCATCCGTGCACTGACAGAGGAATGGGATAAATTACCCCAACAGCTGCTTGATAATGTTGTGCAAAGCATGACACGACGTGTGGAATCTTGCATCGCCCTCCATGGTGGCCATATCCCGTATTGACATCTTACGCCGGAACGCCTACGGACGGTAATTGCATTTTTTTCACATTTTGGTATTCTGCACAAAATAGCCTGTTTGTCCCTTGAACACGTTCCAAAGCCTTCTGGATTTCAGAGCACAATAAATTGTCTTTCTTGTAATGTCCTGGCATTCTGACATTATTTTATTTCACTTGGCATCCAACCACACTTACTTTTTTATGCGCTATATAGCCGTTTATGATCCGTCTTTAGCAATTGTCCAGCAGTGTAGGATACTGAATTGTATGCTTACTTTTGTTGCTAGATAACCCGATGGTTGAAGTCATACAAAAGTAACAATCTGTGAGTTGACAGCGAGGTTCGCGCCAAACCATGGGCACAGCAAATGGCATTGATTTACGGGTGCCTTTGGGCCATTTGGTCAAGCTACTGTAACAAGTAGTGCAGCAAACTGTGGGTGCCCAATTCTTGTCCTGATCGCCAACTTTGCAATCAAAGTAAATTTTATAAGCAGTTTTAAGAAGCGGAGAAAGGGGTTTTCGTTGCGCTTTAAAAGCCAATTCCCGCAAACATAGCAGAATCTATCGGGATGATTTATACACTCGCGTGGCATAATTAAACAGTAAATAAATGCTCTATATTAATCACAAATTACACTCACGTACTGTAATTCACTTGGAAAAGGCGGGTGTAAACAAATTTCTACCGTTTGACACAATTTAAACAACTTGGAAACACAGAATCCCAGCCTAGAACTCGGAAAAGTAGACTCAACGATCGCTACAGATCAATTGAGGGAAGATGATGCTTACAGTGCAGGATTATCGTGATAAGAGCAATGCCTTGTCAAAGCCCGTGCAAACCTGTGCGCGATTCCCGTGGGAACCTGTTCGCGGGAGGTATTGAGAGAGCCAGCGTGGTAGAGTGAATTTTCCGAACTGTTGCTATATATTTTTATTATTTGCGGGTTTTGGGGGAGGATGTGAGGGGCTGGAAGCTGGAATATGTAGCAAATAAGTGAAAAAATTGCCAAAAAACGGAAAAATCAATCATTTGTAATGATTTCTTTACAATTGGGGGGGGGGGGCAAATCCCCCAAATCTACCTCCTTGATACAGATGTTCATGTTTTATAACTTTTCACCTCGGTAGCCCCTCAGAAGATATGTAAAGGCTGAAATAATCCTTTTCATCCCTCCAAATTATCGGAAAGTGATAAAATTAGGTGGGGGGGGGCTCCCCCGAAAACGAAAACGGGGGTCATATTCGGATTCAGGAGGTCGTTTTACATGAGAATCAGCAGGAATGGTGTCTGGGCCGATTTTCATGCCGACCAGTGTTATCTAATCTTCCATCCACACACATAAGAAAATACACCAAAGTCATATCATGCCAAATCATCATCATCATCAACCATTATCAATCCACTGCTGGACGAAGGTCTCCCCAAGTTTCCTCCTCAACGGTCTGTCTTGTGCCAGTCTCCTCCATGTCACTCTTGCATACTTTCGAATTTCATCCACCCATCTCCCGTGTGGTCTTCTTCTGGGTCTGCTTTAAATATAGTGAATTTTTAGCATAAAATGGTCTTCATGAATTTCATAAAGTGGTTTCCAGTTTGGCTGTATCCAATCCCATATTGCTTAGCTATATGAAATGGATAGGTTTGCACCACTTTTTCATAAGTAAAAGAATGTTTATTGCAAAATATTTTTACTATTGTATCTTGTATTTTTATGATTTCTTCCACTACACCTGGCATGTATCGAGAAACATGCAGTTCATTTCTGATTTATATAAAATGTAACAGTGCAATTTTCTAGAGTAAGAATTGTCAGCAAAAATTCCTCAAATAGTATGAGAGCTCATAAGCTTTGAATATATTTTTATTGTAACTAAAAATGTTTTAATTCATAATGTTATGTGCACCTCTTATTTGCTTTAACTTTCTCAAATTAATAACTGTATTAGTGATTGTTCACCCCCTTCCCTGTCATAGCTTGGGTGATGGTGTGACATTTTCCACTCGCACGCCAACAGGCAGCTCTTATAATTCCATGGGCAACACTACCCAGCCAAGGTTAGATTCACGTTCTTTTTCTATTTGTCTAATAACACTTTTGTTGCTTTGCCTCTGTTCTTTTCAAAATGAAATTACATGTTTGTTTTGACTGTTAGACATGCCTGATACATCATTCTTTTTGTGAATTGTTGCTTTCTACCCCTGCTGTCATATCATTTTGTGTTTGCATGCATGCTTCTGTTCTTATTATACTTGGCATGGTGCCTGAAGTTTTACACCAAACAATATGAGCTCTGCTACTAAGTTTTATTAATTTATTTTTTATCTATATATTTTGCTTACCTTTGTTTAAAATTTGTTTAAAGCCCTTAGCTATGAAAACAAGACAAAATGCTTTGCCTTTTGTTGCTCTTATATAAGTTACGATGCTACTCATTATGAAATGCACAAAAAAGTCATGGCCTTTCGGTTGGGTTTACTTTAATCAAGTTGACACAAACTAATTGTGAATTAAGTGGATAATCTATAGTGCAGGGTGTAATACGTAGTGCAATCAAAAAGTTCCAAGACTAGGTACGTAGCGCACCAACAGATGGCAGTACACGGATGTGTGAGCAGTGGTTGAGGGCAGTGACCTTCACAAGTCATTTTGCAGAGTGGCATCTTTCTGTGAATATCGGGAGCTGTGCTATATGATATTCGGTGACCACGTGCAGAACATAGCTACAATTTTGGTATGGACTGCAAACTAGAGCAGCAAGCGAACATCAAATTCTGTGTCAAACTCACAAATCGGAAACAGAGACGCATGAAATGTTGCAGCAGGTATGGCAATGAAGCAATGAGTCATGTGAGGTATTTTGAGTGGCACTCACACTTCAAGAGCGGCAGAATGGCACTGGAAGATGACGAGAGGTCAGGGCGACCGTCCACGAGTAAAAACCCCGAAAATGTGGACAAAATTAGGGAACTGGTGCATGAAGATTGTTGGAGAACCATTTAAGACATTGCTACCATCGTCAATGTGTCATACAGAACAGTGCAAGAAATTCTGATGTCGGTTTTGAACGTGCACCGCATTGCTGCAAAGTTTGTGCTAAAGATTCTGAACCCCGAACAGAAGGCGCTCTGTGTCGAATTCTGTCGAGATCTTCGTCAGCAGGTGGTGAGTAAACCTACGTTCCTATCATGGGTCATCACTGGGAACGAGACTTGGTTCTACGGTTACAACCTGGAGACCAAACAAAAGTCGTCGCAGTGGAAGAACCCGGCATCTCCATGACCAAAAAAGGCCCGACGGGTCCGGAGGTCAACCAAAAGTATACTCATCATGTTCTTCAACATTCGTGTAGTTGTGCACTATGAATTCGTCCCCCATGACCATACGGTCACTGCCCTTTTTAACTGCGATGTTGTGCAGTGTCTTAGGGAGGACATTCGTCGCAAACGATCTAAAATGTGGTGCAGGGGCGATTTTCTGCTCCATCACGACAATACAGCAGCTCACAGAGTGTTAGCAACATGCCAGTTTTGCAGCCGTAACAGCATGACTATCCTCCCTCACCCACCTTACTTGACGGATTTGGCCCCCTGCGACTTCTTTCTGATCACAAAAATTAAACTGAAGCTCAAGAGTCGCCGTTCTGAAACCGTGGACGAGACCGAGCGCGAATTGCAGACAGTGCTTGACACAGTTCGTGGGCAGGACTTCCACGGAGCGTTCCAACAGTGGCAAAAACGCTGGCAGTAGTGTATTGCTGCCTAAGGAGACTACTTTGAGGGAGATCATAGCCGGACTTAAGTAACGTAAGTACTTTGTTGTACACTGAAGTGCCAGAAAAACTGATACAGACGAGCTTATGTAAAATACATAGCAACGTCAACTATGTGCATACTTGGTTGCATCCGCCAGTGTGTATAAAAAGCGATAGACATCCTTGCCAGCTGTCGGACCTGTTTTTGGAATGAGAATGACAAGTAATAACGATTTAAGCGATTTTTAACGCGGTGTCGTAGTTGGCGCTGGTGAGATGGGCCATAGTATTTCGGAGGTAGAAGCGAAGTTCAGATATTCATGGACGACCATTGCAAGGGTGTACCGTGACCACAAGAATTCTGGCAAAACCTCCAACCTACGATACCAGTGTGGCCGTAAAAAGACATTGGTTGAACGTGACCATCATCGGCTGTCAAGAATCGTTTCACGCGATAGGCGTGCAACACTCTCGCAGGTATCATCGGAATTCAATGCTGGAGCCTCAACAGGCATCAGCGTCTGGACTGTGCAACGTACCCTGCACAAAATGGGCTTTGGGAGCCGACGTCCAACTCGAGTCCCCTTTATGGGTGCACAACACAGCTATGCGCCTTGCTTGGACACGGCAACACCGCCACTGGACACTTGATGACTGGAAACAAGTAGCCTGGTCTGATGAGTCGGGGTTCCAACTGTGTTGGGTAGATGGAAGGATTCGTGTGTGGCGCAAACCCCATGAAGCCATGGATCCCGCCTGTCAACAGGGAACTGTACCGGCTGGTGGGGGGTCCGTAATGGTATGGGGTGTGTTTAGCTGTACTTCACTGGGACCCCTGGTACATCTACAAACATCTGTGACCGGCCAATGCTATATGCGCGTCCCTTCTGACGCAGGTACTCACTTCATGTCCTGTATTCATGCTGATGGGTTGGGCCTGTTCCAACTGGACAATGCACCTCCACACAAGTGTTGGGATGCCACATTATGGTTAGAGGAGCATTCATCTGTGTTTGGGGTGTTGCCATTCCCACACAAGTCCCCAGATCTGAACGTGATAGAACACGTTTGGGATGCCATGCAACGCGCTATCGAACACAGGAATCCGAGGCCTCGGAAAACATCCGAATTGTGGAACGCTTTGCAGGAAGTATGGTGTGCATTGCCTACAGCATATTTCCAGAAGCTAGTGGAGTCCATGCCCTGTCGTATTTCTGCAGTCCTGCGCTCCCGTGGTGGACCTACCAAGTATTAGACTGGTGTACCAGTTTTTCTGGCTGTTCGGTGTATATTGGCCTAGTCTCAGATCTTTTTGATCGGACCCCATATCTTTGAGATCAAGCCCTTGCAGACAGCACAAGGTTAGAAATATCAGATACATAAAAGAGTGTATCCCATATAATATAGTGTATTGAAAATACCAGCAATTTTGGCATATGTTTCCTATATCTGTATTTAGAACTTCAGTTGTGATACTTCAGTGGAACTTGGTCTTTTAGAGTCAAGAGAGCTGAAAAGATATTCTTCCATGATTAGAAATTAAAAAAACATTTCTTTGTAAATGGAGCTCTGATTTATTCACATGTATTATTGTTCAGTCTTCTGATGAGGAGCTCAAACAATTTTAATATATCCTCAATAGGGTGTGTCATGTTTCAAAGTGGAGAACTTCCCTGGTGCATTATATCAAGGCTACTGCGTGTGAACTGGGGGAGGTGTAAGAAGTATAATACAAGCCAGCTGGTAAAAAAATTCCTATGTCCAGTAACATAGGAGTGTGACTTCTTGTATGACTGGGTAGTCAAACCCCCCCCCCCCCATATAACTTAGTGTCTGAATAAAAGCAATAAATCAGTTCCACAGTTCCATGCTCTTAGAGAACCAGTGTGCCTCTGTGTGAAACAGTTTTGTGTGCATAATTTAAGGGTTTTTTTTATTGTTATTTTTTGTGGGGGACGACACTGCCAGTGTTTTTACTAGATATTGCAGTGTGTTCATGCAGTATCTGATGTTGACTGCTCACTGTGTGTAGCTGGGACCATGCACTACATGAACAAATTACAACACTGCAGCAAGTGTTTTATTATGTAACATAAAATTTCCAGTGTTTTATTATATAACAGCCTGCTTTTTGTTAGTTCTTCACTTTCAGGTTAGTGCTGTAGCTCACAACAAAGCCAAACTTCACAGAAATTATTATTAATTAGTGACATAAATAAATGAACATTACTTGCAACACATCAGTAAACTCATTGAGTTGTATAAAAAAAAAAAAAAATGAATGCTTACTCTGACTTACGTAGTTAATGTTTCCTTGCCATTTGTAGCAAGTTCAAGCATTCTTTTCTTCATGGCACCATCACATTCTTTCATTTGGTGACACCATAAATGAAGTTCTGTTTTGCTGCATATTGTGTGAACTGCAATTAATTTGGCTGTTATATAAATACATTCTGGATGCTTTGTAGTGCATGCTCAATTGGAGCTGTTGAAGTTCTGTCTAGCCTTTATTTATTTCAGCCTGCATAGTTTCTTGTTAAAAGAAAGTATGAAATTTATTTAATCAGGCATTTTTCCAAATTTATCATGTGATATGGTTTCATCCCCTTGTCAGATTTTGAGGTAACTTATTTGAAGTATCAATGATGTGTAAATCAGGGTAATCTGTATTCTGAGTTTGTTCTCAAGAACATGTTGATGCTTCATTTTACTTCTTCTTGTGTAGACAAATTGCTGTTTAACTTTAAATCACCATCCTTAAGGCACTATTCATCATGCAAGTGTCATAGCACATGCTGTAAAAGTTCAGTTACATCAACATTGGTATTAATGAGAAACAGATCCCCTTGAAGAAGTACTTCATCAAAAATACATTGTAGGCACATACAAATGTAATTACAGGCACTTAAGTGCCATATTTTCACCATTTTCCCCTGAAGCCATGTCTTCAAAAAGCTTGAAAATTGCATCATATAATGGTAACATGCTCAAACGAAAATCAAGAGATGCGAATTCGATTGAATTTGATAGAATTTTCAAGAGTTATGAAGTAATAGCTTCTTCAGAAAATAGTAAAAATTCAGCTCATATGGTCTATAGTGACATTTATCAATTATATGAAGTGTCTTGCACAAAATATAGCCTTTAAAAATGTTTTACACTGAAAGAAACAATTTATTATGGACATTGCACCCATCCACAAACCTGCCATACCCCACCACGTGTGTCCAGCCAAACCCCGTGCACTATAGGTTCAATCCTACGTACTGTATAGCATACTTGAGACTGAGAAGATAGGTGAACAGAGTAAACTGAGCAAGTACAATAAAGGGGCAGACAGGCAGACTGTGGAAATAAGATGTGGTGCTCCATTTCAATGCACAGCCATCACACATGCACCAGCACTGCATCAAGGTCAGTAGCTGCTAGAGAAAGTGTGGCTGTATGCATATTACTGATGTTAGAGGTAAGCTCTGCCTTTCCCATATCATAACACTGGAATGGGGGAACCACAAAGGAGAGGGTAACATCACCAAGCAATGACAAGCATTTATGAAGGTTTATGCAGACCATTTCATGTACAATGATACAAGTGGGGTATGGCAGCTGACGCCCACATCAAGTGTCAACGTTAACAGCATGTCGCTGGGCTATGAGGCTGCAGTGGGCAAATGAACTTTGCCACTGGTCTGTGGAAGACTGAAACAGTAGCTCTCTCAGGTGAATTGATATTCTAACTAGAACATGTCCGTGAGAGTGTGAACTTGTAGTGTAGACCTAAGAGGCCATGGACCCCAACTGTTTAAGTCATAGTGTTACAGATCAGTGAGACGACAGTATAATGTTCTGGGTGTATTCACATAGGCTACCTTTTTTACCCCTTGCACCTATTGTGACCACCATCACTGCACAAGGCTATGTTGATGTAATCACTCATCACCTATACCCGTATTCATGGCTGGCTATTTTCCACAGCAGGATGCCTTCCCTCAACCGAGACAACTCCCCAACTCATAGCTCCTATTTGGTGAATGACTGGTTGGAGGAGCATTACAGTGAGTTTGCAGCCCTCAAATGGTCCTCCCATTCTCCTGATTTGAACCCAATTGAGCATCTGTGGGAAGAAGTGGAGCAATGCATTCAAACTGATATCTGCCACTGGCAACTCTTGACATTTTATGGATGGCTGTCCTGGAAACATGGTCACAAACATGTCCAACACCTGGTAGTTCATGCAATGACATATTGCTGTTAATATGAGGGCAAAAGGTGGGCCCACATTTTATTAGATGGATGTGTAAAATAAATTGTCCTTTTAGTGTATCATTTAATAATGTTGAATTCTTAAGTAATAGATCATCATTTATATCATCATCTATCATTTAATAATGTTGAATTCTTAAGTAATAGCACCTCACAAGTCCCCCTCCCATGGCTTCCTGATTTATTTTTTTCTTAGAGTTTGCACCTTGATATTTAATGGCAGTTCTAATGCTCCTGCTGCAAGTGGCATCTTCCTTTAATAGTTGATATGGGTGGGGAGGGGGGGTCATATTACTGCCCTGTGCATTAATTCATTTGTATGTACTTTTATTGGAGTTACTTACTCTCCAAGGTCTTTGGCACATATTTTCACACTGCTGGGATAGTTATTTAACCTAAATAACTTCTTTCTATGAAGAATAATTGTTTAGCTGCTTTGCAGTGCTTGTTGCTCTTGTGACGCATTTTATGTTTACACATATAAACCATTCGTTGAACAGACTGGATGGAACACGTTCGCAACATAGATTCACTCGCAATTTTCTATTATCATGTGCTCAAGATGCCATATTTCTCTTGCGTGTGCATGTCTGTGTGAAAAAGTGTTTGTTATTTTCTTTTGTTTATTATGTTTCATTCTTTGCTGCTATTTGTTGGTGTTTCATTAATCTCTATTACGTTAGCATAGTTTTTTTCCCCTTTGAACTGTTTGTTCGTTCTTTTACCACGGCCTTTTTTCAGACTGTGGGAAATAGTTCCCTTGGTATGAGGAATCTGTTGCACTGCTCAAATTATAGGCTATTTTTTGTTTTTTCTCCCCTACCCCTGTCTGCATTCCATGCCCATCAGTTCAAAAAATTGTCATGATAATCCTCAGTGTTTATGCACAAAACTAATGTTCTTCAATTATGTTATACATATGTCAACAATTCTGTTGTTGCATTATTTACTGTTTCTCACGTTATCATTGAAATGCCCACAGGAAACGTCAATAATATAAATATATAATAAAAGTTTCAGAATGTTACTCACATTTTGTCATGAGGTTTTTAGGATATTGCAGAGTTTTCTGTAGTCAAAGTCTTCAAATGGATAGTTAAAAAGCTGCATGAATGTGACTAAGTCTTCAAATGGATGTGACGAAGTCTTCAAATGAGTAGGTAAAAAGCTGCAAATGATTATCACTATTTTTGAGTTGTTATTTAAAAGATAATTTATGAACGTTAAAAGAACTAAATATTCAGAACCTTATGTTGAAGGTGAGTCGAATTGGTAAGAAAATATCTTGTATTGATGACGGTTCAATCCTCGTTTCCCGTAGCACAAGTTCCTATACTAGTTTTGATTACCATTTTGTAATCATCTTCAGTGGGTATAAATGAGGTATTTCTCATTCATGTTGTTTCTTGGCCACTCATCTCGAATCTACTGGCAGTCAAAAGTTCCACGTTGGCAGAACCACCACGCATTCGGTTTTTGGTTTGATTGCACACCTCACATCGTGCGTGTTTCTAATTGGATCGTTCGAATTTGCTTCCGATTCCAGTTCCTCAGGTGTCGCCATCTTCTGTTTGTTGATAGATTTATATTTTATCTTGTTTCTGTATTTTTTATTTTTATTATGGTCATTTTCTTTTTCTATAAGGTATCTCCAAGCATATGGAAGATCCATTGGGTCGTTATAATTACAATTTGTATCCCTAGCTTTTTCTATCATCACTGCTTCCGATGTTAAAATTTGATTCTTTGTTTTATGTGATGTTATTAATTTTGCTTCTGGCCAATCTGGGATAGCCTCATTTTCTATGCAATGTTGAATTAAAGGTGTTTTGTTCTCTTTTTTGTTCCAGTTGGATATATGCTCTCCCAATCTGGTCTTAAATCTTCTTTTAGTACTTCCGATGTATACTTTATTTATTTTTTTCATTTCTTTTCGTTTCAGTAGAGTTTTTTGTTGGTATATAGTATACACATGCTTTATCAAGTATTGATCTTTTTTCGCTTCCAGTTGTCAATATGGTTTCATTATTGATAACTGTTTCAGCTAGTATCATTTCTTCTTTTGCGCATTCCTTCTTTAATATATTCATTAGTGGAGGAATGTAGGGAAATTTACTCGCAAATTTCTTTTCAGTCTTACGTTTAGTGTTATTGTTACTAATAGATTTTTTCGTATTTTCAAGTATTTCTTCAATCTTTTTTCTGTATCCAAACTTCATAGCAGTTTCGGTTATCCAGTTAATTTCTAAAATTTCTTTAGTTTTGTTACATGAGTGGGTTAAAGCTCTTCTTACATAGAATTGTAGTGCTGATCTTTTATATTTCCATGGATGGCTTGAATCGATCGAAATAATTGCTGGAATAAACGTTGGTTTTCTATAGACTTTGTATTCAACCATATTGTTGTTTCTAAATAAAGAAATGTCTAAAAAATATAGTTGTCTGTTAATTTCTTTTTTTATAGTAACCTGTTTGATGGATAAAAGCTATTGTATTTTTGTATGAATGCATCAAGGTCTTTTTCAGATTGCTGCCAGAAGATAAGAAAAAGAAAATGACCATAATAAAAATAAAAAATACAGAAACAAGATAAAATATAAATCTATCAACAAACAGAAGATGGTGACACCTGAGGAATTGGAATCAAAAGCAACTTCAAACGATCCAATTAGAAACACACACGACGTGAGGTGCGCCATCAAACCAAAAACCGAATGTGCGGTGGTTCTGCCGACGTGGAACTTTTGACTCTGCCAGTAGATTTGAGATGAGTGGCCGAGAAGTACCTCATTTATACCCACGGAAGATGATTACAAAATGGTAATCGAAACTAGTATGGGAACTTGTGCTACAGGAAACGAGGATTGAACCGTCGTCAATACAAGATATTTTCTTACCAATTCAACTCGCCTTCAACATAAGGTTCTGAATATTTAGTTCTTTTAATGTTCATAAATTATCTTTTAAATAACAACTCAAAAATAGTAATAATCATTTGCAGCTTTTTACCTACTTCATTTGAAGACTTCGTCACATCCATTTGAAGACTTAGTCACATTCATGCAGCTTTTTAACTATCCATTTGAAGACTTTGACTACAGAAAACTCTGCAATATCCTAAAAACCTCATGACGAAATGTGAGTAACATTCTGAAACTTTTATTATATATTTATATTATTGACATTTCTCGTGGGCATGCCAATGATAACGTGAGAAACAGTAAATTATGCAACAACAGAATTGTTGACATATGTATAACATTAATTATAACCACGTAAAGAATTCAACAAATTGAAATATTTGATGAATTGATATAAGTTCTTCAATTATGTTGTGATCACTACTTTCTATAGCTATCTGTGCAACCTCCCGTTTTCTTCAATTTTAATGTGTGTGTCATATTTCCTTCAGCTCTTATGTCCACAGCACCTTTCTGTTTTCTTTGGGGATGGCATCTACATGCAGAATCTAATTCTTGACCTTATACATGGAGATGTTGGAGAATGTTCTGGCTGCAGAATACTAAGTTTTTCAAGTTTTCTGATGTGATTTAATTCACATGTGAAACAGTAATTACAGTCATTTCGTCTATGTCCGATTGCTGTGTTAATTATCATAAGTTTCACTAAGCCGTACATCACTACCTATGGTTTTCCTGCCGATTCCAGTAGTTACATGTTGGACAACAAAAGTTTTGAAAGCTCTTTTCTGTTTTGTTACATACAGTTTCCTTTCTTTCTTTTTTTTTTTTCGTAAGATATAATTATGGTATTGTAGATGTAAAGAAAAAAATGCCTTGTTCTTAATCCCAATTTCTGTCTTTCAGCATTTGTAAGGCTTAATAGCATAAAGGCCAACCTGCTGAGATTTGCATTCTAAGGTTAATCTTCTTTTTGGAATCAAAAGCAACTTCAAACGATCCAATTAGAGCATTGAAAATGCCAGTTGAAAAGCAATAAGTGAATAATGATATTAAGTCGTCAAATCAAACACATTGTGGCATGATGAGTCGTGAATTCAGTGCAAATTTTATGCATTGAAATTGTTTATTCATATAAGAGGACATACCGACTTGGCTTCATCAAAAAGCTAAAATGCTCATTATTTAACAAATTTTTTACAGCTCTTTAAATTTATCATGAAATCCATGCATGATTTATGGCATACTGAATTCTAGCATGATGATGATTTTCAAAAATAAAATAAAATAAAATGGAAATGTATCAAATAATTTAGTGTGAAAATTTTATGCCTGTTTTAATTTTCATGGTTTTAGGATGACTTCTAATTGATACAGTACATACACAAGTGCATCAGGTTATCATATGTGTACGTGAAAACATAGTTCACATGAAGTGGAACACAGCAAAAACACATCCTTAGATTCATCTAGTCCTAAATACGAAATAGCATATGGTGGACATTACGTGGCTATTGACTACTATTAAAAGCAGTGACAATACTGTTCGTCACATAAATTCATGTACATGTATGCATAGGTTGAAGCAGTTAGGTCCAAAATAGCGAAATAAAAATATAAGCAGGATGAACATTAGTGGTAAGACTCACCTCACAGTAGATTAGGCTTATTGCTCGTGGAGGTCATATTACTTTGCCATAGTAGTTTAGTACTTGCAAAATGAAACAGAAGATTCACGAATTGAATAAAACTAAGTGTCAAGTTAAAATGCAGATACTATGAAAGAATGTTTGATGAAAATGGCAATTAAAACATAAAAGTTAAAAAACCAAAGGAATAAAAACGATAAAAAGGACCCAATTTATTTCGTCATCGCAACACATATCCAAACATGTTTCGGTAAAACTTATGCCTTCTTCAGTGGATTCATATAAGTATCTGCGGGCACTAAGTCCTCGTTAACGATTCAACTTTCATCGTCGCGGCTTGCGCAGCCAGCTTTGGCAGCGACGCTTGGGTGGAAAGAAACAAGAGCACCCGTACATAGTCAACTCATCTTTAGTCATTATGATTGCATTTGACACTTCTAGACATGCTTGGGAGGAAAGAAACAAGAGCACCAGTACATAGTCAACTCACCTTTAGTCATTATGATTGCATTTGACACTTCTAGATATGCTTTCTATGAGATGCCAGTAATACTGTACTGAAATTTCTCCTCTATTCTAGAGCTGCCATAGAGGAAGGCATTACTAGGAAGTATTAAATTCAGCATTCCAGCTCAGCCCACAGATGTTCTGTTGTATTTAGATTGGGACTTTCTGCCAGCCAATCAAATACTTATATGTCCTGCTCCTCACAGCAGGCCTGAACAGACATTCCGGTTTGTCAAAGCACTTGGTCTTGCTGAAACAGGCAGGAATCTGTGCTGAAGTGTTACCACAACGTAGGTAGTGCCGAATTGTTGGATAAGTCTTCGTACCTGGTGGCCGTTAGGAGTAACATATCAACATATCCTTCATTTTCGTTGCCCTTTATTGACTGGATGATATCCGTATCAATCATTTCGTGAGAAGCACACTTATCCTCATCTGCAGACAAAGATCTTCCAGTTGCATGTCATTATGTTGGACGTTAAGTTGGTGACTAATTCCTATAAATTTTTATTTCCATGATTCTTCTGCCAACGCATTTGTCTCTTTGAAACACTAATGCTTTCTTTGGCTCAGCAGAATTAAACACATCATATGAGCTGTAGAAGCTTATGAGAGCAGCGACTTCTCTCCATCCATTCACAAGTTCCACGGGCACAGCACCTGCTGATCCACAGATCATAATTTTTGGTGGTCTGTTCTTCTGGTAACATGT
Source organism: Macrothele yani (assembly GCA_039090855.1). Lineage (NCBI taxonomy): Eukaryota > Metazoa > Arthropoda > Arachnida > Araneae > Macrothelidae > Macrothele > Macrothele yani. The sequence goes on along the minus strand of CM077011.1, from coordinate 8,978,055 downwards.
CCAGTCCATTGCTATTTCAGTGATTTCACTTTGGTCGTGGTGTCGTCCACTCTTGTCAGTTTCTTATCCACAAGTTCCTCTTCTTTTATTTCCTGGTTACACCAAGCATGCATCTCTCCATGCCTCTGTCTGTAGTCTTTGTGTATCTTTTTTAGTTAAGGTCCATCTCTCTGCTCCATATGTAAGCACTGGCAGGATGCATTGATTAAGCAATTTCCTTTAAAGACATAATGGCATACTGCTTAAAAAGAAAGTGTTTAAACAATGCCTCCTGCCAGTGCTTACATATGGAGCACAGACATGGGCCTCAACTAAAAAAGATATACAAAGACTACAGACTACTGAAAGAACCATGGAGAGATGAATGCTTGGTGTAACCAGAAAATAAAAGAAGAGGAACTTGTGGATAAGGATGACATCATGATGAGAGTGAAATCACTGAAATGTCAATGCGCTGGACATGTTGCTAGAAGAACAGATCTCCTATGGACAACTGAAATTTTAGACTTGATTCAAAGGGACAGAAAAAGACCCAGAAGAAGACCCCATGGGAGATGGATGGATGAAATTTGAAAGCATGCCAGAGTGACTTAGAGGAGACAGGCTCAAGACAGACAGTTGTGGAAGAAACTTGGGAAGACCTTCATCCTGCCGTGGATTGATAATGGCTGACAATCATGAATGATGAATATATATACATATATATATACACACTGAAGTGCCAAAATAACTGGAATACCAGTCTAATACTTGGTAGGTCTCCCACGGGAGCGCACGACTGCAGAAGTATACGACGGGGCATGGACTCCACTAGCTTCTGGAATATATGCTGTAGGCAATGCACACCATACTTCCTGCAGAGCGTTCCACAATTTGGGTGTATTCAGAGGTCTCGGATTCCCGTGTTCGATAGCTCGTTGCATGGCATCCCAAACGTGTTCTATCACGTTCAGATCCGGGGACTTGAGTGGGAATGGCAACACCCCAAACTCAGATGAATGCTCCTGTAACCATAATATGGTGTCTCAACACTTGTGTGGAGGTGCATTGTCCTGTTGGAATAGGCCCAACCCATCAGCATGAATGCAGGACAGCCGCCCCGGTGGCGCAGTGGTCTAAGCGATGGCCTCTGATCATTCGTCCGAACGGGGTCCGGGTTCGAATCCCGGTGAGGCATGGATGTTGTGTTTGTCTTACGGCACTGGCTCTCTCCCTTCCTTGGAACCAGTGACCCTAAATTAGGGACGGGCGACTGCTTATAGCCCATTGAGTTGCTCACGGTGGTCGTTAAACCTCCAATCAAAAAAAAAAAAAAAAAAAAAAAAAAAAAGAATGCAGGACATGAACAGGTGTACATCGTCAGAAAGGATGCACACATAGCATAGGCTGGTCACAGACATTTGTAGACGTACCAGGGGTTCCAGTGAAGTCCAACTAAACATACCCCATACCATTACAGATGCCCCACTAGCCGGTACAGTTCCCTGTTGGCAGGCGGGATCCATGGCTTCATGGGGTATGCGCCACACACGAATCCTTGCATCTGCCCGATACAGTGGGAAACTCGACTTGTCAGACCAGGCTACTTGTTTCCAGTCATCAAGTGTCCAGTGGCAGTGTTGCCGTGCCGTGCCCAAGCGAGGCGCAAAGCTCTGTGCCGTGCACCCATAAAGGGGACTCGAGTTGGGCGTCGGCTCCCAAAGCCCATATCGTGGAGGGTATATTGCACAGTCCGGACGCTGATGCTTGTTGAGGCTCCAGCGTTGAATTCAGATGAAGCCTGCAATAGTGTTGCACGCCTATCGTGTAAAACGATTCTTAACAGCTGATGATGGTCACGTTCACCCAGTGTCTTTTTACGGCCACACTGGTATCGTAGGTTGGAGGTTTTTCCGGAATTCTTGTAGTCACAGTACACCCTTGCAACGATAGTCCGTGAAAATCAGAACTTTGTTTCTACCTCTGAAATACTATGGCCCATCTCACGAGCGCCAACTATGACACCGCGTTAAAAATCGCTTAAGTCGTTATTACTTGTCATTCTCATGCCGAAAACAGCTCTGACAGCTGGCAAGGATGTTTATCGATTTATATACGCACTGGCGGACACAACCGAGTACGCGCATAGGTGATGTTGCTATGTATTTTGCATAAGCTCGTCTGTACCAGTTTTTCTGGCACTTCAGTGTATATATATTCAGCAGGCAAAAGGGTATAAGTAAAAAATAAAATGATTAACAATTTGGATAGCTTTCACAATATAAGTCAACCCAGATACGTGATTGTAGATAGGTCACGTGGAGCTCTTGTCCCAGACAAGAGCAAAATTTACGCTACAAGTAGCACAATTTGTAGCGTAAATTTTCACTGCAAGCTACTTTATTTTGTAGCATACTACTGCTTAACTACCTTTTTTATTTGTAACGATGCCACATACCGTGGTACAGTAGCAGCACTACTTCTGATCACTGCTTTCACATCATAACATGTTGACAAAGAAATGTTGGATTGCTTAAGTATGGTTATATTTTAGCAAGTATTACGTGTCCCATACTATAATTTAAAGTTAGTTTTATTGATGTGCAAATTTTCATCCTTGGAAACACATTAATTGCGAAGAAAATATGTAAAGTAGTTTTACCATTGGAAGCATAACATGAGGCAGAGATTTTAGGTGGAACTACCTTAAACATTTATCTGGTGGATTGTCTTTCTTTGTGGAGCCAACCTCTGAATCTCAAAGAACAGTATAGTAATATGATACGATATACTAAAGGTCACAGGCTGTGTTATTGCAATAATGAAAATTCCATTCAGGTTGAGGTTTGTTTGTTTGTTTTCCTTCATAAAATTCAAATATCTCCTTGTTACTTACAGCAGCCAGACCTGTTTGTAATCCTGGTGTCTCCCGGAATTCCAGGGGTTTGTCGTATTCTAAACCCAGGAATCAGGGTTTTTAAATTTTAGAAGAATTTGAGGTTCTTCAACCATGTTAATTCTGCAAATGCTATGAAATGATAACCAAAAGCTCCTTTCGTGTACCATTTTCTTTGGGAATTACAGTGTTTGATTGAAAACACTGCATTTCTGTGCAGATGGTGAATGTAGACTATTTATGACACCTCGAGAGTTTGTTTTGTTATCAAACAAGCTCTCAAGATAACAGCATGCTGAAAAGAAGGCTTTATTTTTATCATTTTGGAAGTTGCGTCGATATCAAATAATTTGGTTATATTAGATTTAGGTAATCCAATGAGCTACATTTAGAAATTGAATGGAGGCCACTGTAGGCTTCCATAACTGGTCTGCCCAAATAATATGAAGTGCAAAATTTGACTTAAACAATTGAATGTCTGAAGGATTTCTAGTACACTGAAAGAAAATTTGGTAAAGGAAAAATGGAAGTTACACTGCACAGGCACTAGTGCCTATTTGTTGTATAACTAGTTAATATGTGTGTAATATAAAAAATATGTATTATATACAACGGCTGTTTCATAAAAACTGAGAATAAAATCACACAAAATGAAGAAATATAGGTTCAGCAAAATATGTTATTCTTTCTCAAAGTATCTTCCCTCGGATAATATGTGCAACGGTCCCATCATTCAGTTCACTTTTCAAAGCACGTGGCAAAGGCATTTTGTGGAAGCTGCTTTAGCGACACCTGTAAAGCTTGAATAAGGTCAGCATCTGTGTTGAATGTTGCGCCATAGAACTTTTATTTCATTTTTGGAAACAACCAGAAATCGCACGTGGCGAGGTTAGGACTGTATGCAAACTGTATCATGATTTCAATACAAAATTTCTAAGAAACTGTTGAACACAAGCAGCCGCATGTGTGTGGGTGTTATCATGGTGTAAGGTCCACTTGCCCACCAGTTCCGGTCTCTTAATCTATATGTGTTGCTGCAGACGCTTCATGACTGAAATGTAATACTCAGCATTGACAGTAATTTGTGGAGGAATTACATACTGATAGACTACTCCTTTCTGATCAGAGAAAATGATCATAATCACCTTCCCAGCTGATTTCTTTTTGTGGACTTTTTTCGGAGGAGGGAAACCTGTGTGTTTCCAGACACTCGTTGCGCGCTTCGTGAGGGCGTCAAAATCTTGGACCAAGTTTCATTGCCAGTTATTACTGTGTTTAGAAAGTGTGGAACCTTTGCAATAATTTGTTTCCACTCATGACACACCTGAACTCTGGCTAACAATTGTTCTCTCATCAAGTGATGAGATATCCATCTGGAACACACGCGATGTGGCAGTAATTTGTAGCATAGAATGGTGACTTTTTTTTAAATATTAGTTGATGCCGCTATTTCTTCAAACATCATTTGTTGATCTTCTTGCAGGATTGCCCAAACAGTGTTAACAATATGCTCCGAAACAACACTTTCAGGTTGACCAGGCCTAGGAGCGAGTTCTGCCAACAAATGCCCCTGTTTTTTTTAATCATAGTGCCATCTAAAAATCATTGACTCACCCAAACATTTATCTTTGTAAACCTTTTTCGTTAAATCAAATGTTTCTGGAGCTGTTTTTACCCAAATAATAGCAAAATTTTATCACACAACACATTTGACTTCTTAACTCTGAATTACTCTCCTCCATAGCTGTATGGCGAAATGCAGATATGTACCTTAAACAACTGTGCAATAACAAAACCAGAATCGTCTGCCATGGCTTATAACTGTTACCATAGATACTTCCTTAATTCAGTTAGTTGTCTGCATGGTTATTTTTCCCCTTCGCACTGTTGCCAACTAAAAAAAATTACTCTCTTTTCTCATGGAACGTCCTTTGTATATAATGGCACTGAGTTCGGAGTTTCTAAGTTTTGATTTACCTCACAATCACCCCTAAGTAGCAGAAATAGGAAAATCATTACTAATGAGCAGGGCCCAGACTTTGATGACATTTGCATTGGGGGGGGGGGCATTTTTAGAGTTTTTATGGCACTTTTTAAGGTTTGGAGGCAATTTTTATATTTTAGGTCATTTTTTATATTTTAGGTCATTTTTTGCATTTTTTGTCTTTTTTAATTAAAAATTCAATTTTCCTAAGGATTATGCTTTCAAATTGTGACACTCAAAACCAGGATTGCCAGATGACCAAAGCAAAAACTTTCAAAAGTAGCTCATTCTGGCAACTCTATTCAAGATACTGTTTAGTGCTATCCACTTTTAGGGAAGAGAAAATAAACTGTCAACTTTTGAAAGGGACTGTGGGGGTGGGTAGTGTACAAAGGAATTCAAATTCAGAGCTTCTTATCTCGTACTGTTGCTGGCATTCCAAACCTTTTGCGTACTACCTGGGAGGTATTCACTTTTTCCCCCCTTCTGAAGTTTTATAGTGCATTTTATAAAGAAATGACAAAATTCTAGTTTATGAATTGTCCAAGATTGAACTTATTTAATTTATAATTTTGAAAAAAGTATAATATAAACTGTTTTAGTGGGATCATGAAAGAAATACGGGATTATGCCATATAATACAAATTTTGAAGATGACAATCCGATTTTTGGCGTAAATGTGACAAGGATGGTAAGTCAGATAATATCCGAAAACTTGAAAATTTTTTTATCGTCCTGGAGCGGGACTCGAACCCGCGTCTCCCAGAAAACTTGGTCGTTCTGGGTGGTGTAGTGGTTAGCATACCTAGGCGTTTTCTGGGAGACGCGGGTTCGAGTCCCGCTCCAGGACGATGAAAATTTTCAAGTTTTCGGATATTATCTGACTTACCATCCTTGTCACATTTACGCCAAAAATCGGATTGTCATCTTCAAAATTTGTGTTTTAGTGGGTTTTTCCTTTAAATTTTAAGGGCATTTTTTTAGGAATTTTTAGGTCATCAACATTCGGGCCCTGCTAATGAGCAGTATTTTCTGAGAATCCACTAGTGCAGTATGCAAGTTTCTGTTAACTTTGAAGCTTCATTTCAAGGAGAAAAAGTTAAATGTTGCACACTTCCAAATTAGTAAATATTATTTGATGTATTTTTTTAACTTATATAATAAGTGAAGGGAGAAAAATGCTGTGCCTTCATTTGTAGCCCAGTTTATTTTTTTTAATTGTGGCCTATGCAATTTATGTTGTAGCTCATTGGACAGGCCTCTTAAGTGTGAAGGAGTGTCATTAATGAAATGTTGCTATCTGTTTCAGCAGATGGCAAGATTGAACTCCTGTCTTTCTTTCTTTCTTTTTTTTTTTTTTTTTTTTTTTTTTAGATGTGCACAAGATTATTTATTTGATTTCAAGTGAAATTACTGGGTTTCATTTAAAATGAGGTAGTACTATGGAATCAAATAATGACATTTTCTTCCTTCAAAGAAAAAAATATTGATGGATAAAATATTCCAAGTTATAAATTTTCATCATGACGAGCTATCAAAATTATTTTTAAACTTATGGTTTATGTTAGTGCTGTTCTGCTACAAAAAAGTAGCAGTAAAAAGCACATGAATGAAATGAGAAAAATGTGTTAAGATTAGCACAGGAGGGAGTAGATGCATGTGACATGCATCAAATCCATTCCCATGAATTAAAACTTTGCATTGTGATTTGATTGTAATTCTGTAATTCATTAAAAAGTACACCCCTGACTTCTGCATAAAGAATGGACTGTTTATAGAAGCTCACATAAACTGAGATTTAACATTCATGTTTTCCATTGATATGATTCAAACCTGTGCAGAAGTACTGAGTGATCTTTCAAGATGATTTAGAATCACATACAAAATATTGACAAAATCCACTTATTAGTGTTGTAAAAGTTTACCAGTCACCAGAGACTTTCACTATCTGTGGGTGGGGTGGGACTTTATCATGACTACTTAATAGTTAATGGCATAATAAATAAATATTGTATTTTGTTTAATAGTTACCAAATTGCGATTTGTGCACGTGATGTAATATATGGTTTGTACGTGTCCTAGAAATGTCCTGGAAATGTTCTAAAATTCTGTTATATGTCCTGAAATTTTATCTATTCCTGCCTTTTTGTTTCTGTGTGGTGTTTCATATTTGATTTTTCTACTGGCCTAACTTTTGTCTGACAAATTTTCCTCCCCTCCCTGCAAAATGCCAGGGGCTGTTGGTTTTCTTGTTTGTTAGCAGTACCGAAGCTGTGTTATTAGCACGTCTTTTGTAAAAAAAGAATCTGCTGATGTTATCACTTTGTCTGTTCGTCCATCAATGTACACCATATCTCTGCTGCAGTTAGTTCAATTTAAAAATTATTTTTGCATTACCAAGCCTGAAATGTGAGAATGATGATCCTTGCATTACTTTTTTTTTTGCGATGCAAAATTTCGCCACCAGGGGGCATAAACGCAGATGATATCAAATTCAAAATAATTTTATTCCATATATATTTGCTTCTAAATATCCGAATGAAAATTTTTTGGCCATTTGATGCCATTTATATCAAAGACTATTTTACCAATTTTAGTTACTGTGTCTATTTTAAGTAATGCATAGATTTTCGACTAGGGGCATAAAGGTAAGTTGCGCTTTCCCTGATATCTCTGCTTCTAAAAGTCCATTTTGGAAAATTCTTCTTCCGCCAGATAAATCTCCTGATGTGAAATGTTTTGCAAATAATTTCTCATTTTGATGAAGAATGGTTTGGCCACCAAAGGGGCATAAGCTTTTATTTCTGTTTCTGATGTATTTGCAACAAAATCTGAGCTTCTGAAAACTCAATTGAAAAAATTATTCCGTGGACCGATACCACTCACCTTAGAAAACCTTCTAAGAATGCCTCCTGCTGAAAACAGTGCATAGTTTTTCCACCAGGGGCATAGATGTATGTCTTATTTTTGTCAGCAACTCTGTTTCTAAGAGTCTGATTTGAAAAATTCTTTCTTTGGTGAAGATAATTTCTGGTGCGAAATATTTCTCTTATAATTTCAAAATTTTCTTAACGCACAAGTGTGCCACTAGGAGATGTAAGTTTATGTTTCTGTTTACAACAAGCAATATCTGGAGGACTAAAAACCTGATTGAAAAAAAAATTGTCAGATATTACCCTAACTGTGCAAACTCCTTTGTATTTTCTTCACAAAATAATACACAATTCTGCCACTAGGGGGACACAACTGTTTAATCTGTTTTTCTCAATATCTGTACTTTTAAATGTCCAATTAAAAAAATCCTTTTAACACTGGATACCATTCACCTTGTGTAACACTTTAGGTTTGTATATGAGGAGGTTTGTAGTTCACAGTTCTACTGCTGGGTGATGTTTGTGTACTTCTGTTTGAAGCTGTATCTCTGCTTCTAAAAACCCTATCGAGAAATTTCTTTTTTTACCGTATGCAGGAATCGCATTCCTCCTAAAATTCCTAATATTTTGTGACCCTCCTTAAATTCCTAAAATTATACCTAAAATTTGCTGTTCTTCCTAAAATTTTCGTAAGCTTATTTATTAAAAATACAACCGTTATTAACGCCAATAAATTTACAATTACGGTAAGGTAAAAAGACCTGTTATTGTAGAAACACAGCCTATATGCTGTGCTGCTGAAGGGAGGGAAAATGACGCCATCGAGATGCACTTGCTTCGGGCGGGCGCTCCACTTTTTTGCCTTCGGACAGTTTTCAAGAGTAACAAGAGATCTAAGGGAAAAGGGGAGGGGTCATTTTCACCCCTGGTTTGCGCTTTGCAGACGAACTCTGTGGCACGCAGAAGATCGTACTTTATTTTTGTACATGCCTTGTGTAACCTCCTCTTTCTGCTGATGTTTTGTTATTGTAAACCGCAGGTGGGTGGAAGCAAAGAGGAAACATGTGGTCTCCTTCCGTAACCTCCGGTAATCGGTAATGACGATGGGATGGTAGCTGAGTGTTATCGTGGCAGGCAGTAGAGCACGTGATCATTGACCTTCGATCGTGCGTCGGCGACAGCGACCTTCGATGCGCAATATATCTCGGCTCCGACTCGCTTTGACTGAACTTGTGTGAGATGCGTATGATAGTTTCTGGTTTTGCGTCTTTTATGGTGTTCTCTGTGCTGTGTGCAGGTTCAGTTCTCTAGTGGTGACCTGCTTTTTTTTTTTTTTTTTTTTTTTTTTTCTATCTTCTGACATCCTCGCAGCCAAATTTCGGGAAGTTGTCTGGTTTTGCAATATTGGAACGTGTTTTTGTACTTCCCTTTCATTTTCTGGTTAGTAATACAAGTGTTTAAGATGCCTAATTCCAAAACGAAATTTCAAGATGCGTGGCTCGCCAAAGAATTGGACGAAGTGAAGTTGAAAGAATGGTGTTCTGCAACTGAAACAATATTTTCTGCTAAGTGTATATTGTGTTCAGAAATTTTCAACATTTCTAATAGTGGCTTTTCACAAGTAAAAGCGCATCATAAAGGAAAAAACATTTGCAGAAATTTCAAAGTAAATTTCAAAATAAGTCCATCCTGAAAGCCTTTGCAGGACGGGATCTTCAGCCCAAAACAAATATTAGTGAAGTACTGAGTCATGATTTACAGTTGGCTAAAGCCGAAGCATTATGGGCCATGAAAGCTGCTAAGGACAATATGTATTTTGTTTCATGCACTGAAACAGTTGAACTTTTCAAAGAAATGTTTCCTGATTCTGCTATTGCAGCCAAAATGCAACTTAAAGAAAAAAAGTTGCTTATGTGATATCACATGGATTGTCAAAATATTTTGAAGAGGATTTGAAAAAAGACATTGCATCTAGTAGCCCAGGAAAGGTTACTATAGCATTTGATGAAACTACAAATACACAAGTGAAACGGCAGTTGGATGTGTATCTCAGGTACTGGTCTTCAGAAATAAATTCAGTTTCTTGCCGATACCTAACAAGCGTTTTTCTGGGTCATGCAACAGCAAATATTTTGCTAAAAGAAATTCTTGATGTGTTATCATCCTTCAATATTTCGTTGAACAGAATTATTTGTGTATCCATGGACAGCCCAAATGTAAATAAGTGCTTTTTACGCAAATTCAATGAAGTTGTAAAACAAGAAACAGGTCAGAAATCTTTGGAACTAGGTTTTTGCAACCTGCATGTTGTTAGTAATGCATTTAAAATTTTTTTGACAAGCTTAAATATAGATTTTGAGGAATTTGCTACTGATATGCATTACTTTTTAAAGAGTAGTGCTGCAAGACGAGAGGATTATAAATCTGTCGAGGATATAACGTTGGTCACAGCCAAATTTCTTTTGCGTCATGTCAGCAACAGATGGTTAACCGTTGGTTCTGTAGCCCAGAGGCTCTTGGATCAATGGCTAAATATTACAGAATATTTTTTAAACTTCTTGCCATCTCAAAAAATATTTGAAAAACAACTATGCAATTCGGCAAGGTATAAAAGAATTCACTGTTTCCTGAAAAATGAGCTAACTCCTTGCTATTTAGCATTAATTTCATTTTCACACCAAAATTTTGAAAAGTTTTCATTATGTTATCAGAGTGAAGAACCAAAAATACACCAGTTATATTCTGATTTAAATACTTTAATGAGGAATGTTATGGCTCAGTTTATCCAAGATGATGTTATTGCAGGGAAATTTGGAGAAGACCTAAAGAATGTAGATTTTGAAAACAAAAATTCATGGAAAAAACTAGGGGAGTAAGAAGTTGGTATGAAGACAAAAAATATCCTCAGGAATGTTCAGGAGACCAGGCAGAAATTATTTCTCTTAGATGTAAGATCATCACTAATTGCAACCACAAAATATTTAAAGTCAAATTTGCCATTCTGCAATCAAAAGCTAAGAGACATAGAAGTTTTAAAGGTAAAAGAACCAAAGAAAGAGTCAACTCAACTTTCAGTCACTGAAGGACTTTCGGAAATAACCAGAATTTCAAGTGTTTTGCATCTTTCTGAGGAACAAATTGATAGAGTAAGAGAAGAGTGGAAACTTTTAAATTGCGATAAGCCAACTCTAGATGAACTAGTGAAATTTTCAGAGGAAGGGCATATTCCAGTGCGGATTGATCATTACTGGCGTAATATATTTAGTATTAAAGACTCTAGCGGAAAAGAAAAATACTCAAATCTTGCTAAACTCATCAAGTCAATTTTAGTTTTACCTCATGGTAACGCTGATGCAGAAAGGGGATTTTCGGTTAACACTGCTCTGTTAAGGAAGGACAAGGCTAACTTAAAAGACTCAACTATAACATCATTAAGAATAGTTAAAGGGGCCATTAAACACTATGGATGTGTAAGTAAAGTTCCCATAACAAGAAATTTGTTAAATAGTGTTCGTGATTCACATAAATTTTATAAAGAGTATGTTGATAAGCTGAAGGAAGAAGAATCAAAAAAGGTAAAAGAAAGGAAGCAGAAAGAGAGGGAAAATAAGGAAAAGCAGCTAGAGAAAAAAGAAAAGCTGAGTTTGATGACAAAATAAAAGAAAATGATGCAGAAATAAATAGGCTTAAAAAAGATAAAGAAGCCTCCTAGCAGTAATTCAAGAGGGAACAGAAAGAATGAGAAAAGCTGTAGAAAAACAAAATACTGTTGAAATAGCAGTTGCCTCTAACTTGATCATACAAGGTTCAGCTGAAATAAAGAAAAATGAAAGTAAATTAGTTGTGGTGGAAGCAGAAAAAGATAGGCTAATCAGGAAAAGGTTAAAACAATAATATGAAAAAAGTAATTCAGTGAACAATTGTACATAGTTCTTGGTTTTCAATTACCTTTTTAGGATATTATAATTTAATGTGAAACCTGAAAACTTTACTGTGAAAATCATGAATTGCTTCTGGTTCAACAGCATATTAATGTTCAAAGTGAAACTTGAATGTGGTAAATATACTTGAATATGATAATAACATGTGAAAAGATAAGAACTGAACATTAGAAGTAAATACTTAAACTTTAGACATTAGACGTTATGCAAAAAATTTGGGTGTGAACTTCGACCATATATACTAATGGACTGCGCATTGGCAATAGCTGCATCAAAGCCGCCATGGCTCAAACATTGGGCACGTCATCATCAGACTCCAAATTTCGTGTAAAAATGCTGTTATGATTACTAATTTACGCTGCAGAACTTCAGTGTTTTCGGTGTATTATGTGAATGTGCCTCATATATAATGAAAACTCTTCAGGTAAGTTTACTTATGAGCTATATACATGCATGATCAGGTTGTTTACATTTTGTGATTTATAATGTGATGAACATTTGCGAAGAATTTGGAACATGCATTCCATTTTTTTTTCTTAAGTTACTATATTTTTATATCAATAGCTGCAAGTTTCTGGTTAAGTAATTGAACTTTATTGACTTAGGTATTTAATTCGTTTCTTACCCATGAAAAATCATAGAACTTTCTTTACTATATCGCTCAGAGCAACCATAAGCACAGCAGGTGTAACCCATCTTTTTGACTGTTGTCATGTAATTTTATGTTGGAGCCAGAAATTTTGATGTCATGCACAGTCTATCAGTATATATGGATGAAGGGTGTGAAGCAAACTCTTTACAATGTATACAAAGTTGTTTTACTAGATGTATACAAATATACATCTAGTTTTTATTGAAATACACTCCTAAAATTTTCCTAAAATTTTTCTAAAAAGTCCTAAAATTCCTACCTAAAATTTTCCAGAAGTATGCTATGATCCCTGTGTATGCAATTTGCTACAATAAAGATGGGGAGCTAAGATGTTTGCTACAATAAGAAGATCCTCTTTAAATAGTGCACAGCTTTCCTGCTAGTTGGTGTAAAGGTCAAAACCTTTTTTACACTATCTCTGCTTTTGGGAGATGTATTTGAAAAGTTCAGTTTCCTTAACATAGCTTTTGCCCTGAAGAATACTTTTTGCCTATTTTTAACTTTTCAATTATGCAAAATTTTTCAATTAGAAGGCAATAGAGTTATATAATGTTTTCTTCTATACCTCATCCCTTTTTTGTGTTTTAACTGTTCGATTTGAAAATCTTTGTCTTTGATACCTTCTTTCTGCTATGAGAAACTTTTTGTTTTGAATTTTTTAATTTTCGTAACATACTTTTTAGCCACTGGTGGAAGTAAGTAGCGGATTTTCTTATTGTGGCTTAATTTACCCTTAACTGAAATTTGCTAATGAATGCTTTATGTGAAAATTTGCCATAAAATCAGATTGCTTTCTAATATCAAAAACTTAAATCTAGTTGTTTCTTAGTATTTTCTGATCTAACTAATCACTTTCCATCTTCCAGTGGTCTAAGGCACTGGCCTCTGATCATTCGTCCGTAAGGGGTCCGGGTTCGAATCCCGGTCAGGCATGGATGTTGTGTTTGTCTTACGGCACTGGCTCTCTCCCTTCCCTGGAACCAGTGACCCTAAATTAGGGACGGGCGACTGCTTATAGCCCATTGAGTTGCTCACGGTGGTCGTTAAACCTCCAATAAAAAAAAAAAAAAAAAACTTTCCATCTTCTATAATTAGTTTTCTAAACATGCCCAGTTAAATTGCCTTGATCACTGATGTATGCAGCTGTACACATAGCCCTTGGATTTTAATGTTTTCCCACTGTTCTCTTTTGTTTCATTTTAGAAATTTTTGTGCATGCTTCATTTGCTGGTGCATACAAATTTAAAACATTACTAAACCATCAATATTAGAAGCATATGTTATGTTGAAAGTTCCTTCCCTAAATAAAATGTAGCACAAATCCTTGCTCTCGTGAATATTTGTTTAAGAAATAATAGTCTCTGTTCTTTTGAAAAAGTTTCATATTTCACCTTTTCTTATCCTTAAATTTCCAATGTAAGCATTATTTAAAAATAATTAAATATAAATAGTATTTTACTTATTGATGGTGTGGTATATGAAAGCATTTCAAGAGTAATGTGACATTTATGTTCTAGCCATAGATTTTATACCTATATATTTTTGAGTTTTGATATTTTTTATTCTATAATTTACTACAGTAATTGAACTAAAAGCCAAAATAGAAATAAATTTTTCTCAAAAACAGTATAGTATAATGTATATAGATGTTTTGTAAAAATTAAATGTGGTTACATTTTCAGTAATAGTTTTGGTATTTCAGTATTTATCTGTAATTCTAAGTTTCTTAGTAGCTGCAGCAGACACCATTTTCAGCATTCTGTATTAAGTTTGTTCAAGACTGTAGGCAGTTGTTTGTTGTAGCTTACAGGTTGAACAGACCTATGGTTTATCTATATTTTAAGTAGAAGCGTTTGGATGGTATGTCCTGAAAAAAATTGCAAAGTTCTGGAATTCTGTGATTGAAAAAGTGTATGAACCATGGTAATATCCTACACTAATTAGCAACAATGAAACGTTCAAAAATATTGGCATGTACTAGGTTGTATTTTGAACACTTCTCATTCGTGATACTCATCAGCCTTTCGCTTTCGGCGGTAAATTACAGAGGTAGAGTGAAAAGTTTTGCAATATTTGTATAAACACGTGATGTGGTGGGTGTATCACATGTTTAACCTAGTTCAAGTCGCACACTGCAGTCAGTCGAAAGGGATATAAAGTGGTAGTCGCTGCTGTGAACAGCATTGCATGTTGTCTTTCTGTCTGTGGTTAGGATGCCTAAAAGACGAACAGCCACAACCGGCTAATTAGGGAACTTTTGCTCTACGAGTTTGAACTCTGCCATAATGCTGCTCAAGCAACACAAAACATTTGTCATGTGAAAGGGGAAGGTTCCGTGGACCACAGCACTACAACCAGATGGTTCAAGAAATTTCATTCAGGTGACAGAAACCTCAACAATCAGCCAAGGTCAGGTAGGTCGTGAACCATGGATTCGGAAGCCATGCGCCAGGCTGTAGAGGCATATCCGAGAACCAGCACTCTGAGATTATCAGACGAGCTGGGCATATCACAGACCACCATGGTTCGTCACATTCAGGAGCTCGGCAAGGTCTACAGGAGCTGCCGCATTGTCCCTGACGAACTGACGCCAGCTAAAGCAAACCACCGAGCGGAAGTGTGCAGAAACTCCTAGAAAACCTGGGCGATGTAGGTTTCATCAAGAGAATTGTTACGTGCGATGAAAAGTGGGTCTATTTCCATAATCCTAACACACAACAGCAGTGATGAGCCCGTGTCAGCTTCCAGAACCTGCTGCCAAAATGGGCGCTTCGAGCACAAGGTGATGCTCTGCGTCCGGTGAAATTTTGAGGGGATAATCCATTAAAATTTGTTCCAGACAGTTGGACCATCAATGCCAACCTCTATTTTGAACAGCTATAGCGGGTGTATTCCGTTTTGGAGGAGAAGTACCCGGCGCTGGTGAAGAGAAAGTGCGCTCTCCTACAGCAGGACAATGCTTGGCTCCATACTGCGTGAACGACCCGGGCAAAACTCCAGGAACTTGAGGGCATCGAACTGATGCCACACCCAGCATATAGTCCAGATCTTGCCTCGTTGGATTATTACTTGTTCCAGTCCATGGCCCACTTCCTTCTCATGCGGCACTTCAACAACCTAGGAGGAGGTGGCAGCTGGGGTGGAGGAGTTCTTCACCTCAAAGGACAAGAACTGGTACCGCAGCAGAATCGAAGAACTGGCAGACTGATGGCTGAAGACAGTGCAACACAATACAATGGCTTATACTTTGAATGCTAGTCAGCTTTCGTTGTAAAGGTATATATGAAGACATAAAGTGATCCAAATATTTCAAAACTTTCGACTCGCCCTCTATATATGGGGCAACAGATTTTCAGTAAAGAGCCCATGGCCATTCTCCTAAATGTGTAAGGAACAACTTATTTCACTCCATTTTACTTTGTAATGACTGAAATGTGAATTTCCTCACTTGCCAGACCTGTAGTGAACATCTGTTACACCAGTAAATGGATTTCGTTAGTTTTTTATGTATTCATTTATTTCCAAGTATTGCACTGCAAAATTATCTGCCCCTAAAATCATGGGTTTTGCCTGTGAATATTTGTTTGAAATTGAATTTTTGAGCTACTTCTCCATAAAAATTGAGTAAAGAAATAAAAGATGAAACAGAGCCCGAAATTTTAATGGCCTAATTTTCGAACATAACACATCTTTGTTGAGTCCAAATGTGATAAATCACAATAATCTGGTAAGTAGAATACTACTACTACCCCCCCCCCCCTCCTTATTAAGCATGAATTAATAATAACTTTAACAGACATGCCAGGTTTTACGATTTACCCATAAAATTTATGGAGAGGTGACTTATTTTACAGTTTTATGGGCAAGATGTAAATTTTACAGATTTAGCATTTCACCCAGATTTTTTTTTTATTCTGATGATTTTACACCCCCCACTGTTAGAACTTCTTTTATTTAACTTAATCCATTTAAAATAAAGAGCAGATGTAAGTTAGGAATAAAGTTATTTTCAGCTACATGTGCTTATGTTTGAAAACTTTGTCTGTAGTTTTCCCACATGTTTTTGGTTATCGTTTTGCGTCATTTCAAACACTAAAGCTTGTGCCATGCATAAACTGAACTGTCCCAGCTGGGCTTGTCTGTCCCTCGCTATGTTTACCTCCTCCCCCTTTTCATATAATGCATTGTTCATACCCCAAGTTGTAACTCCTCAGTAGGCCGGCACGGGCTGTCCAGCATTGGAGCACCTGTCTTTGTTACCCCCCCCCCCCCCCAGTTTGACATGCTATCTCAAAACGTAGTTATCATAAAAAAAAAAAATTCAAACAGATTTTAAATTTGTGGAATTTTTGAGCCCAAATCGATACCCCAACATGATGAATTTTTGGAATGCTATTCAGGATGTGTAGTAGACCAATCCTATTGACAGTGGTTATTTGCACTTGTGGGGACATTGCGCACATGCACGAGATTTGTTTGTCACAATTTTCATGCAATAACTTCCGTGAAAATTGACTGATTTGGATGGAATTATTAATTATAAAACTGCTTCTGCGTGATAGCTTTTTATTTTAGAAATTAATGCACAAAAATATTAATAATGCTCTGTAGTAAAGCAATGATTAAAAGTTCATACTTGATTCACGTAACATATAGACTTTTAATCAATGTGTTTGCTACATTTAATCAGTATGCTAGAGTAATTTCATTGAAGATATCGATAAAAATTTTCATCGAATATATTGATGAAATTTTTTTTATGGATTTCAGTTTCTGACAGTTGGCAAGCATGATTTGTTTATTTATTGTGTAGCCTGTCAAAACATGTTTTGTTCTTATGTGATATTCTGTACAAGTATATGTAGGAGGATGAACAGAAAAGTAAGTGCAGTATGTGAAATCTAATGATACTGCAAGCAGTAGCTTACAAACACTAACGCACTGTAACCATTATCAGTTAGATGAGGTGTTGTGCCCATCACACAACATTACACATCCGTCTGGCTCGGGCAGAAAGTATGTTAACATGGCAGCTCCTTTTTCCAATTGCACCACCATTGAACACCTTGCCCTGATAAGGTTTCTTTGAGTAAAAGGGGTCAATCCCGCTGAAATTTGCAGAAAAATGTCAGCACAGTATGTTAATAAGTGTATGGGTCAGCGAAAGGTTTTACTAATAGGTAGGAAGGTGAAAATCTAGAGAACAAGTGTGACTGGTGAAGCTCTACCAGTGCCGCCATCAACTTTGCAAACTCAAGACCATGTTGATCATGTGAACTCTTTCATTCAAGAAGACCATTGAATTACTTTGCCTTGTGTGGCTGCTATGTTAGATATAAATTCAAGTTCTACCTGTGCAGTAGTGCATGGCAACTTAGGATACCAGAAAGTATGTGCCAGATGGATCCTGAAACAGCTGGCCGACACAAGCAACAGTGTATGGAGATTTCCTCCCAGTTTTTGCAGTGTTATAAGGAAGATCCAAATTTACTGGAAAGGATGGTTACTTAGGACAAAACTTGGGTGCACAAATTTGACCGTGAAAGCCTGAGACAAAGTATGGAACAAAAGCACCCTTCATACCTGGCAAAAAAGTTCTGAAGTACCCCCACTGTTAAAAAACATTGTACTCTTGCTTTGGCATATGCATGGGCCTATTTTAGAACATCATCCGTAGCACAGACAAACTGTCAACAGTACAACATATTCGGGAATATTTAATCCGTAGCACAGACAAACTGTCAACAGTACAACATATTCAGGAATATTTAAAGACAAACTGAAACCTGTGATTTACAACAAGAGACGCAGGTTGTCATAGATGCCAACTAGTACGGATTTTTCGTAATTTTACGGATTTTTGGTTGCTGTTACGGAAGTACGGAAACACCGCTGAAATTATGGAAAATCGCCATTTGATTTAATTTTCTGAGATAGAAAGCAAATTTTCATCAACTTAAAATTTTTTGTTGGTTTTTCAAGTTTTTCTGGGGGAAAAAAATTAAATGCTATATTCAGGGCTGCCAGACCTGCGCCAATTGCGCCAGCCCGCGCCAAAACGTTGTTCTTCCGCCATTCTGCTAAAAAATCGCCATTTTGACGAAATCTGCGCCAAAAGTTAAAATTTACCGCTCATTGATATTTTTGTGTTATCTTATGCCATTCGAAATAGATTCAGCAGTTAATTCGTACGTGAGATTCTTCCGCGGATTCCCCTCCGTTTTTTTGTTGTTGTTGTTGTTGTTGTTTTTTGTCATTTTCGAGATCTATGCAAAAGTGAAGAAATTTTCGGGATATTAGTTGGGGGAGGGGGTAGGGGGGTCGTATTCCGTCTGGGGATGTTGTTTTTGTCTTTTTAAACGTTCGGAAACGGAAGTTAAACGAAGTGCAGATTTTTCCTGTAATCATATTTTTTTTTTTTTTCCTCGCGCGATGTTGCTTCTGTTCAGTATTGTTAAATATAATTTCATTGCATAATTTCAGCTTGAAATTGTAGGCAACGATTTCCGAAAACGGAAGTTAGGCCGCCCGAAAATTTTCCCGTAATCTTCGGCGACGAGATTCTCACGCGGATTCGAGGAATTCCGTCTTTTTTGTTATCATTTAGACCATGTATGAAATCGATACATAACTGAATTTAAATTTGGGGGGGATTGGTGGCGGCGTGGGGTGGGGGGCGTTTTCTCCGTCGAAGGACGGAATTTCATCCTTCGAAAACGGAAAGTTGACGGAGGTAAGATTTCTCTGGTAATCGTAAATTTCTTTTCTCGCGATATTTCCTCTACCCAGTATTGCTAGATATAATTTTATTCCATAAATATTTGTATTTCAGCTTGAAAATGTTGGATAAATTTCCGAAAACAGAAGGCTTGAAAAACCTTTATTTCAAGCCATGTTTCCCGATTCAGCGATCGCAAAAAAATATCCGTGTGGAAGAAGTAAGGCTACTGCACTAATTCAGCACATGGCCAGTGTTTCTACAAGTAACATCGTATCTGAAGTTAAAAAAAATCATTTTTCTCTATCTACGGACAGAAGTAGTGATGCTCAAGCAAATAAACTGTATCCCATTACAATAACATATTTTGACAAAAAAATAGGGGAAAATTCAACGTTTTGAACAATGAGTTTGTTAAAAAAAATATCTTATGGAGCAACTGTGTGTCATTTTCCTGTGACAATGCTAACACTGTGATAGGTCAAGTAAAAAGTGTTGTTTCTTAATGATGAATTTCTGAGTCATGCTGAAATTGCAGATGTAGCATTAAGGCAAAGTGTTTCTTTTGCATCAGTCCAATATATGTGTTCCCTGTTTCCAGTTTTGAAACCAGAAGAATCTGACAAGGTGGAATCTGAATTTGCTCACTACCAGTTTGAAAATTTTAACTGTGCTGTTACTTCTGGGAGAATGGATGAAGTGTGGCACAGAATTTCTTTAATGAAAAATGGAAGTGGCCAGTTAAAGTATGAATCATTAAGCAAAATTATGAAAATGATTTTAATAGTCCCTCATAGCAATGCAAGTACAGAAAGAATTTTCAGTATTGTGAAAAAAAAAACCATGAATGAATTCAGACCTAATTTAAGTACTCATGTGCTGTCTTCTTTATTAGTAGAAAAAATAAACAGCATTGCACACAGTGAACTATGCTATCAGAAGAAGTTTTCGCAAATTGAACTAAGGAAGGCCAATATGGCAACTACAGCCAGTTTATCAGAATAATTTGGCCAACATTCCAAGGAATAATTTTTCTTCATGTCTGGAGGTAATTTATTATATTTTTCTGGTAGACAGTATTTTAAATTTTTCCACTAGCAAATTATTTTTTATTGTATTATTATTATTTTGTTAATAGTTCTGACAGATTAAAATTTGTTGCAGTGTTAAATACCCAAATTTGCCGCTGTAAACTTGGATTACTGAAAATTACTGAAAAAAAAATCGTTACTGAAAATTGCTGAAAAATGAACATGTTGGTTACTGAAAACTACTTTTAGAGGTTGGCATCTATGGGTTGTTGCCAAAAACTATTCTTTTCCACCATGACAATGATTGCTGCCGTACAATGGCTGTAACCATGACGATAATTACTTTTTGATTTACCCTCATCTGTCATCAACCATTTCAGTCCATTGCTGAACAAAGGTCTCCCCAAGTCTGTTCCTCAACTCTCTCTCTCTCACGAGCAGTTCCTTTCCATGTCACTCCCTCATGCTTTTTAATTTCGTCCACCTATCTTCCACATGTTCTTCTTCTGGGTCTTTTGGTCTTTCCTTGTCTTTGTCATGCAGTCTAAGAGTTCAGTGGTCAGTTTTTTAGCAATATATCCCACCCATTACCACTTGAAGGTGTTTACTTTGATCGTGATATCAACTCTTGTCAATTCCTTGATCCATGAGTTCCTTTAGCTATCTTTCTTGGTTACACCAAAGCATGTACCTCTGTATGTTTATATGTAATGATTGCATGATTATATATGTGATTGGTTTTATGTAATGTTGCACTCTGAGCTATTAGATATTGTCTAGGTGGTAGCGAGCCTGTAAAAATCTGAAAATTGAGGAACTGCTAATTAATGTATTAAAATTTTAATTTTTGTTATTGTCTGTAAAATCTATACAAGCAAAAATATTGCCTGCTATGGATTTCCATAGATTCTTCATTCTTACAAAGAACAAAATTCTTATTCATTTGTTGTACATTGTATAAAACTGCATCTGTTTAACAAGTGTAAAGGATAAGTGTTGTTTGCTTGTAGTTCGGGTGATGGAGTATCCTTTGTAGAGCGTGCAAGAGATGAAGACACTGATGGGTTGCTCAACCAGCAACAGCGCTGGGCAGAAGATGTTATGTATGATGAGATGGAAGCTGGTCAAGTGTCTGGTAAATATTAAGACTGGCTCTTTTAATTCAGTTTTTAATGTCGGTAGTTAGTTGATTATTGAAAAACATTTGCTGTAATGTTTTGCTCATTCCTTGAGGTCCTCATTATATCAGTGCTGTTAAAGTTGCAAGTTTCAATGGAAAAAATGGGAATCTTTTGCCTGTCATTTTCGCATTAGAGCATCTGCTAAATATTTTAACACACTATGAAGGGATGCTTAAATTTTATGTGATGGTTGTAGTGTCATTTAACTTTCTGCATAAAGAGAGCTGATTGCTGTTTTTGTGTGAAGTGGTATCTCATGGTTTCAAATACTTGAGCAGTCATATTTTCCAGCTCATCCTGTATCAGACTTTTTTTTTTTTTTTTTTTTTTTGGTGCCTATTCTCAGTAAAATTCTAATAAATGGCCAATAAATTTTTTCACTGGTATTTTATTACTGCCCATGTGTGTTCTTTTCAGATTTCAATGTTGTTGAAGAGACAACCTGACTACAGAAATTGAAAAGAGCAGGGACCCTATCATCAACAATTGCGTGGGCCTTTTTCTGCCAACCTTATGGTCTAATCTGGTTGGCATTAACCATAACCCTCAGGGAGGAAAACAGTAACAACAACCACAATCTTAGTGAAATGTAGTGAAGAAATCTGATGAAATAGATCATTTGATTTACCTCTGAAAATTTGCAAAACTTGTAAAATTTGCATTTCTGTTAGTACTTAGTCGGGAAGCCTTTTGCCGCAATTACAGCCTTAGAACAGCATCCCAAGGAGTACATCAAGCATTTTAGTTCTCAGGTGTTATCATGTGAAACCAAGATTGTATTATTGCTTCTATCATTTGTGCTTTTTATTCCTTGGTTGTTTCTGACATATATTTCAGTAGGATTCAGTTCCCAAGTTTCTTTAATCAACTCCACGGGTTTTCTATTGGATTCGGGTGTACAATGTTACAATACTGGCCATTCCAGCATTGTAACATGATTTTCCTGAAACCACTTGTTGCACACAACAGCAACATGACAAGGAGCTGAATCCTATTGAAATATATAGGCTTCATTATACTGGAAAAGATCATGTGCCAAAGGCTCCAGTTCGGGCTCAAGTATATCAATTCTGTGTTTTTTGCCATTTTAGTTGCCATTAATCACAGAAATTCTACCCACACCTTTTTCTGTCATGCAACCCCATATCATAACACCAAGTGGATGCTTCATTGTAGCTAGCTGGTAATGCATTCAGGCAGCAAATCTCCATTTCTTCTTACATACTTTATTCCATCACTACCAAATATGGATATTCTGGTCTCATCACTCCAGATGACTGTGTCCCATTATTCCTCAGACAAATTGGCATGGTTTTTAGCCCATTCTAATCTCTTCTTTCTTTGTTTGAGATATAGAAATGGCTTTTCCCTTAGAATTCTAGTATTTAAACCTGTCTTTGAGTCTGCATCTAGCAGTCTTAGTGCTAATCTTCAAACCACATTGAGACAATTCATTTTTAATTGACTCAGAGGATTTTCTTCTATCACTTAAATGCAGTCTTTTAATTTTCCTATCACCATATGCTGTTGTGCATCATTGACTCATACTTTTCCTGCCTTTACCAGTATGGTTTTGAATTGACTGGGTCTATGCTGTTTACCTCTTGCACAGTTTAGAAATACCTCCTTTGGTTAGATTTCCACCTACTTTTCTTATGATTTCCTCATAAGGTGTAGCCTTCTTAACCCTAAGTTAGCATTTTACATCACTTTCTAGGTGACCAGTCAACTCTTTTCACTCTGTTTGTCATCATACTCAGTTACACATTTAACTAAGTTATCAAGGAATAGAAAAGTCAGTGAAAAAACCAGCGGCCAACTTTATGAAACTCACACAACTGAATAGGAGTTCTACTAATAGCTCTGATAGTCCCGGAAATGAGATCTGACTCATACCTTATTGGTTACGTTCTGTGTCGTAATAACACCTGACTGGCTCTCAGAGCAATTTCATAGGCCAGTTTTGAGTAAAGGAAATCCACTTTCTTGCTACATAAGGCAGAGTTGTGTTTTCTTCTTCTTTCTATTCTTTTTTTTTTTCTTTTGTTATAACTCTTGATAGAATAAATATTGGGGTTGTTCAAATGAAAGTGATAATGACAGCATACTGAAAAAGGGTGTGTGCAAAGTGGAAGTAGTTGAATGCAATTGTTTAATAAGCAGCTTTTATTCTGTAGTAGTCATTCTGTTTGAAAGTATCATAATGTGCAGTACTGCAGGAAAATTTGTGCTGCTGAGAATCATGAATTCATCCAAACAGGCACAGCACAGGAGCAGATTCAGAGGGTGTGTGTGGGGTCACACACCCTCCCCTCAGGACCAAGAAAAAGCTTCGATTTGTTAGGTTTTAATAACAAATTGAATATTTTTTCATGAAAGAAAGTATTAAAAGTATATTACTTTCCTTAATTAATTGGAAGCATTTATAAACATGCTAAGAACACCTTTTATTTTGAGGAGAAATATCAAAAAGGTCCCCTTTTTTTTTTTCGACATTTGCGCCCCCCCCTGACAATAATCCTGGATCTGCCCCTGGCAAGCGGGCGGTGATTCAGTTTTTAACGATGGAGGGCAGAACTCCTACAGGCATTTATTGGTGGTGCAGGCTGTATACGGTGAGGAATGTGTGTCAAAATGTACCGTATTTCGATGGGCAGACATATTTCGACAGAAACGTGTCGACGACAGATGTCGCAAGGCCAAGACAAGCAAACAGGAAAATCACAGAAGAAAATATTACAGCGGTTGGTGCTCACATTAAGGAAAATAGGTGAATAACCATGCAACAGCTGTGTGCTGCTTTGGAACTAATCACAGGAACTGTGCACACAATAGTCCATAAACACTTAGCATGCAGTAAGGTGAGCACGGTGTGGGTTCCCAAATTGTTGTCACTAGAACACAAAGTTGAACAAATGGGCCCGTCCTTAGAGAACTTGCTGTGGTACAAGTAGGAGGATGAAAAGTTCCTTGACAGAATTGTGGCTGGTGATGAAACGTGGTGTCATCACTTTGAACCAGCCACTCATTGCATGAGCTTACAGTGGAAGCACAGTCATCACCTCCTCATCGTAAATCACACAGCAGCAGCACTGGTAAAGTGATGCTCACCGTATTTCTTTATCACTGCAGTCCAATACTGCTGGGCTGGTTACCACATGCGGCAATAGTAAATAAGAAATGATACTGTGCAATGCTCGAAAACCTGTGGCAGGCGATTAAGTCAAAATGGCCTGGAAAGTTAACTTACCGTGTGGTTCTCTTGCATGAGAATGCAATGCCACATTCCTCCAATGTTATGTGCCCTAAACTCGTCAAACTGTGATGGGATGTCCTGCCATATCTGCCCTACAGTCTGGATATGTCACCTTGTAACTACTACATTTTTGGCCCCTTAAAAAAACATTTGAAAGGATGCTGCGTTACAAACGACGGCGAGGTCAAACAGGTAGTCGTGGCTTAGTTCACCCAGCAGCCATGTTCATTTTTTGATCACACCATCTGTTCACTAGTGTCAAGATGGGATGCTTGCCTAAATGCTCATGGTGATTAATTCTGGTTTTAGCTTATCCACATAAGTTATCATGTTCACTGTCACTTTCATTTGAACGAGCCAAATACAATTCAACACAGTTTGTTGCATTGCATTCTGCATTAAGTTATCTAATTGTGTGTAATTTTATGGTATTATTGCAAAAAGACTGATGTTATAAGCCATTAAACCTTAGAAATACAAATTTTCCTGAAGGTTTCCATAATTTTGGCCACTAGTGTATATGTGAAAAATTGAATGGCACTGGTGCTAAATAACATTGCAAACTCTCTTCTCGAGGAAGAGAGAGAGAGAGAGAGAGAGAGAGAGAGAGAGAGAGAGAGAGAGAGAGAGAGAGAGAGAGAGAGAGAGAGAGAGAGAGAGAGAGAGTTTGTAATTATTACAAAATAAAATGTGAGAAGATAGTATACCTATACTTTTACTCACAATTGTTCACTTGGGAGTAGATCCATGTGGAGCAGTTATGCAAGCTTGCAGATAGCAAGGCAATGATGCATGATGCATTGTATTATGGCATTCCAAGCAGCAACCAACTGAACATGCATGTGTTGCAGGTCTGTTACTGGAGGTCCTGCATAAGCTCAGTGGGCAACAAGCCCAGTGAATCTGGTGGCCATGAAAAATGTCCATGCCCTGGATGCTGTCCCTTGTAACACAAGCAGTTTGCAGATGGGCATTGTCCTGCTGCAGGATTGTTTTAGCATGGCAGCAAAGAAAGGTCATATGTTAAGATTGGCTGTAGCATTGGCATAGCATCTTGCTGTCACAGTGCCACGAATGTAGAAAAGAGATGCTCTGCTGCCATATTGGATTTCACCGCTCACCATTGTATTAGGTTGTTGCACATGAAATGTCGGTTTTGGGAGTGAAACTTCCATCTACAGTTACACGGTGGAAACCAACCTGTATCAATCAAAATAGGCACCATTAGCTGCAATACATTTCTCCCATCGCAATACCAGTTGCATAGAAGTTGGCCGTTGTGGACTGCAGAAATTGTTCAAAGGTGTGTTTGATGGCTGCTTCATTGGTGAATCGTTTCCCTGCCAAAAAATGGCCCAAATGCTTGAACAAGTGGTATTCGGTGGGCGAGAGGTCGGGAGAGTAAGCTGGGTGCGGAAGAGCCTCATAGCCCAGGCTGTGTAATTTTTGGACCGTTGTTCTTGAAACGTGGGGTCTCGCGTTGTCATGAAGTAGTACAATGCCATCTCTGTTGACCAATCTTGGCCACTTAACGCACAACTTTTGATGCATTGCATCCAGCTGGTTGCAGTATTTCTCTGCATTAATGGTTTCGCCAGATTTCATGAACGAATAGTGCAGAATACGGTTGCACACCTCCAGCCACTATTATCTTCAGATGAAGTTCTGGTTTTGGCATGTGTTTTGGGGCCACACTGACATCTAGCCATTGTGCAGATCAGTGACGATTGTCGTACACTGTCCATTTTTCATCACATGTCACTACTATGTGCAAAAATGGAGTGTTTCTGTTCCGGGCGAGCAGCAAAGTGCAAACCTCCAGTCGATGCTTCATGTTGCTTTCAGTCAGCTCATGGGGAACCCATTTATCAAGCTTCTTGATTTTACCAAGTTCTTACAAGTGACGTGAAACTGTCGAATAGTGGACGCCTAATTTCTCTGCCATGTCCCATACAGTTTGGCTCAGGTCACTCTCAACTAGGGTTCACAGTTCGCCATTGTCTATGACTGGTGTGAGTGCTCGCAAGGAACATTTGCAAGTTCCATATCACCGGCTCAGAATTTTTTGAACCATCGCTGCACGGTCTGTTCGTTTACTGTGTCATCTCCAAATGGTGTGTTGATGTTCCTGGCTGCTTCTGCGGCATTGTGGCCCAGTTTGAACTCGTACAGAAAAAGTATTCGTAATTGGCCTCCTTCCATGTTCTGGCTACATGATCACAGTACGAGCTAGCACCAAAATGAGTCCGTGCTGACGGGCTGGGATATTTAACCTTCCCGATCAAACACACTAGTACCATCTGCCAGCGTTTGTGCGGCTCGAAATGCTGTCATCCCGAAATCTGACATTTCACCTGCACCCCTAATACCATGTCAATATGTTGTATGGTGATTGATTGTAAATGCCTCCTCATGTAATTGATAAGAATGGTGTCATACAGATATGCATCCTTTTTGAACACTGAAAAAGAACCTGGACTAATCTATGAATTCCACAGTCCTTCTTCCTATAGTTCACCACAGTGAAGAGATTACAGACAGCTTCTATACAGGGTAGGCCATCTTCATTTGCTGTGGTCTGGTTTCTTGGCCCATTTCCTTCCCATCACATCATTCAATGCTTTGCAGGGGACGCACTGCCAATCGCATTCTGCGAAAAAAAATTGTTTTGGCAATGGATAAAACGTCTTCCTTAAAATATTGGCTATACTCCAGGTACTTCACATCACATTTGGCAAAAAAAAAAAAAAAAAATCGAATTTGGCGAATGGGTTGATGAAAACTTTAAAAAGGCCATCTAGCAACCGCTGCTTTGTGTCATGCAGCATTGCTCTGTGTCCACAATGAACTTGGAAGTTGCTCATAAGCTGAAACCCTACTTTTGATGCAGTGTGGAAGTTGCTCATAAGCTGAAACCCTACTTTTGATGCTCAGCCAATCTATGTCTGTCAGTTGATCATAGGTGTCCTGCTGGTGTATCCACAGCTTATTCGGAACATTTTCAATGAACACACTCGATCCTTAACATCTACTTTATTATGAGGTGAATGAACCTTTACATGCACCATCTTTAAACCCTGCTCAGCTGGCATCTTACATGACCAGTCTCTGCCAAAGTCCATCTCAGGTAGCCCATTACCTCAGGCAGTTAGCATACCTCTATGCCAACTCCTTTGTAGGTACTGTAGTTTCCATGTTGATCAGTGTATTGAATGAGTGGTGAGAGTGTTTTAAAGAGATATTGAATAAAAATGCATGGAGTAGTGTACACGTAACTAATAGAGGCAAGGATGTTAGTGATGAAAATAACAGGAAGACTGAGTGATCATAGGTGTTCACTAAGTTTCTTCCAGTGGCTAGAGGTTGATCAGAGAACAAAACTGTTTATGATGCAGTATTTTGATCTGCTCTGTCTTATAGCCATGAGTGTTATGTGTGAAGCAAAGGACCATAAGAGGTTAAAAGCTGCTGACATGAGACTGGTTAGAGAAACATCAGGGAGAAGTAAGTGGAATCAGTGTTAGAATAGACGTAGTAGTGCAAAACATTAGAAAAGAGCTAGATACTTCTTCCGTAGGAGAAAAAGTCATTGAGGGCATGTGAGAAGATTTATACATATGTTTCCAATAGGAGATAAAGGATAGCATAGGCAGATATTTAGTTTCATGATATCAAGTTGCCAGTGAGGATTAAGCCTAAAACAAAGTGTATTGAGAGCACAAATTGAACAGTAAGGTATTGAGGAAGTAATGTTAACTGTGTAGTGGAGCCAAAGAGATAAAGTTTATTGGAAATGAGCCTTTTATTTTTCTCTTTTCTTTTGTTCTGTGTTGTGTACAAATGAACAAATGGAAATTTTAAGATAAAGAGCATCCTCACTTCTTAAAAAAGCCTCCTTTCATGTACACACTGCCCATATTTTTAAAGATGCTTTCAGCGGTAGAAACACTGTTCAACAACGTATGAAGAAAGAAGTTACCTTATTTTAACTAATATTTGTGTACTGAACATGACAATGACATAAAGGTTCTGAATTGACTCTTGAAGAAGAAGAGTTCCTAGCTTAGGTTGAGAGACCCGAACCCACAACGCAATGCACCTTTTGGCAGGTGAAAAAGAGAATAAGAGAATAGGGAGCATATTACCCTGATGGAAAAGCACGAAAGAAGAGTACATAAAAATTAGAGTAGAAGGAGTATACGGTTTCCTGTTAAGTAGTGAAGTTGTAAGATAACCTAAATACTTGCTTACGGCAATTCAATCCGAGCAATCGGTACCACAGCCAACGTCCGGCCGCAGGAAACGAGGAAAGAACAGGGAAAAGGGGAACCTGAGATTAAAAAAAAAAACTACACACAAGAGAAATATCCAGTTCTCTCACAAAACCATGTTTTGAAAGGCACCTGAAAAAATAAAATTGTCGTTTGCTCAGTTCTCAGGTAAGAGTTGGCTTTTTGCCTCGCAACTCAGGGGTCAATCAGAGAAAAGATTTTTTCCCATTGGCTGCAGGGGAGTTTCATACTAATTTTTAATAACTATGTTTCTTCACTTGTGTGAAGAACATCCACTAGTCACAAAATTTTAGTTTTTCTACTAGTTTAGCTGTGTATTGGTTTCCTTTCTGAAACTTTATTGAGATTAACTATTATCCTTCACTATCAGTTAGTGTCTTAGCAGCATAGTTTAGGAGGTATTCTTCGACAGAGGATTAGGTTGATCCTTCGCTTTTTCATAGCACTATTTATTTATTTTTATACATATATACACTATCTACCAACAAGTAATTGGACACCTGTGATAGCAAAGGAAAACAAAGTTTATTCACCTTCAATAGTTGGTGGAGCCTCCAAGAGCGGCGATTACAACTGCGACCCTCCGTGGCATACTCTCAACCAGGTGTTGTACGATGGCTAGCGGTATTTTCTTCCACTCGGCTTGGAGAAGACAAATCAGTTTCTTCACCGATTTCGGACGGTGAGGACACCCCTTAAGTCGATGCTCCAACTCGTCCCAGAGGTGCTCGATAGGGTTAAGGTCCAGGCTCTGCGCAGGCCAGTCCATTCGATTAACTGCATTGTCACCACACCAAGCCATGGTGGACCTCGCAACATGACAGGTAGCATTGTCATCCTGAAAGTAACATGGGCCCACCCCGTAAAACTGCCACAACATAGGAAGCACATGGTCATCCAAAATGGTGCAGTAGGTCTCGACGTTGAGTCTACCAGGAATTGCGACCAAGGGTCCCGTGCCATACCAGGAGAAACACCCCCATAGCATAATTCCACCGCCGCCGAACTTCACAGTTGGCACAATACATTCCGGCAGGGCCGCCCCGGTGGCGCAGTGGTCTAAGGCGCTGGCCTCTGATCATTCGTCCGTAAGGGGTCCGGGTTCGAATCCCGGTCGGGCATGGATGTTGTGTTTGTCTTACGGCACTGGCTCTCTCCCTTCCCTGGAACCAGTGACCCTAAATTAGGTACGGGCGACTGCTTATAGCCCATTGAGTTGCTCACGGTGGTCGTTAAACCTCCAATTAAAAAAAAAAAAAAAAAAAACATTCCAGCAGGAGGCGTTCTCCAGGCAGACGTCAAATCCAGACCCTGCCATCCGAACTGTAGATGGTGAACCTTGATTCGTCGCTCCAGAGAACCTGTTTCCACTGTTCAACAGTCCACTGTCGACGTTCTTTGCACCACGTTAACCAAGTAGCGCTATTGGACTTGGTGATCAATGGCTTGTGGGCGGCAGCACTTCCATGAAAACCAAGCAGATGGGCTTCCTTACGGATGGTATTCATCGAAAGGACACTCCCACATGCCTGTTGAAACTCCTCACGGATGTGGCCCATCGATTTGGTGCGGTTCTTCCGAATTTCTCTGGCCAGCACCCGTCGGTCTCTAACTCCCAGTGTTGTGGGTCCGCCGGGTCGGGGCACATTCCGACAGTCACCTCTCATCTTCCACTTGCCAATCAAGTAGGCCACTGTCGATTTTGGGTACTTTAACTAGCTGGATATGTCACGTATGGATCGGCCATTTCTGTGATACCTGAAGATTACACCTTTCTCGAATTCAGAGAGCTCCGAACTGCGTATAATCTTGCATGCGACTGGTTGCGTTGTTGTTTCCCACACGATATTTAATGGCGGCGGCCGTGTTGTGTATCAAGACCGCAGATATCGTCGATTGCAGGGGTGTCCAATTACTTGCTGGTAGATAGTGTATATACACTGCCGGACAATTGCTAAAGACGGATGACAATAGCAACGATAGCAACCATAAAATGGAAGGCAGGAAAATGTGGAAATTAGCATAAGTGCGGGATATAGTTAGACGTGTTGTGCATATGCAAATTTTGGATTGCCGAACTTGTTCGTGACGTCATAGCGCTGATGAGAGATATAAAGGATTTGACGCGTATTGACCGTTGTTGTTCAAGCGCAAAGTTGAAAGGGAAAGAATCAATTCACGAACTTGCAATTTTCAGTATGTCTTCCTGACATCACCTAGATGATTTTACGCATGGCCGTATTATTGGCAAGATTGAAGAAGGGCAAAAAATAACAGATGTTGCCAGGGAGTTCGACTCAGCCACAGTGTTGTTTCAAGGCTTTGGAAATCATTTCAAACAAATGGAGAGTGTAGCAAACGTCACGGGGAGGTCGTGTTCGCAGTACGACACCTGCAGAAGATCAGTACATAGTGCTATCAACAAAAAGACACCGGCGCAGCGCAGCACAGCTAGTGAGGTAGCAAATCAGTTTATGGCTGCTACTGGCAAGCACATCTCCCGAAAAACTGTCGCCAGACGTTTGCATGAAGGAGGACTATATGCCCGCCGTCGTGTTGTGTGCATCCCATTGTCCAGACGTCACCGTACCGCCCGTTTGCAATGGTGCCATCAACATCGCAATTGGACTGATAACGACTGGTCTGCTGTCCTCTTCTCAGATGAGATTAGATACAGTCTATCGTCTGATTGTCGATGACAACTGATCTGGCGTGATAGTGGTACTGCATATTGTCCAGCAAACATACAGGAAAGGTACCGATATCCGACATGTAGTGTCATGGTATGGGCTGGCATCATGATCAATGGCCGTACGTCCCTCTATGTGCTTCCAACTGGGATTATGACTGGCCAACGATACAATAATGATGTTCTGCTACCTCATGTTTGCATGTTCCGTGGTGCTGTCGGTGATAGATTCATTTTCATGGACAACAACGCAGCATGTCATCGAACAGTCGCTGTCCAGGAGTGTCTTTAGAGCGAGGATATTCAACGCCTCGTATGGCCAGCACGTTCTCCAGATCTGAATCCCATTGAAAATGTGTGGGATGCTTTGGGGAGGAGTCTTGCTGGTGGCCAATGCCCTCCAATAAACAAGGACACCCTCATCCGTGCACTG
This sequence comes from Macrothele yani, assembly GCA_039090855.1. Taxonomy (NCBI): domain Eukaryota; kingdom Metazoa; phylum Arthropoda; class Arachnida; order Araneae; family Macrothelidae; genus Macrothele; species Macrothele yani. Next base: position 8,946,130 of record CM077011.1, on the reverse strand, counting down.
ATAGAGGAATGGGATAAATGACCCCAACAGCTGCTTGATAATGTTGTGCAAAGCATGACACGACGTGTGGAATCTTGCATCGCCCTCCATGGTGGTCATATCCCGTATTGACATCTTACGGCGGAACGCCTGCGGACGGTAATTGCATTTTTTTCACGTTTACGTATTCTGCACAAAATGGCCTGTTTGTCCCTTGAACACGTTCCAAAGCCTTCTGGATTTCAGAGCAGAATAAATTGTCTTTCTTGTAATGTCTTGGCATTCTGACATTATTTTATTTCACTTGGCATCCAACCACACTTACTTTTTATGCGCTATATAGCCGTTTATGATCCGTCCTTAGCAATTGTCCAGCAGTGTATATACACATGTATATATCATCTTTTTTTTTTTTTTTTTTTTTTTTTTACGATAGAGAGGTGTTTTGATCAAGTACTGAACAAATAGTTCCTTTTTGCAACAAATGTTTCAGCCTTTAAAAGGGCCTTTTTTTTTTCTCTCTTTCATTCTCGCCTCGTCATTTCTTTACAGTAATTTCGATCCTAGAAGGATGGAGGTAGCTAGTTCCAGTCATTTTCTTTCTTCCTGGGTCAGAGCTGGAGCTGTAACAGTAGGCATAAGGCTTCCCACCATTGGCGCCGTTACTGTAGCGAGTGCTGCTTGAGCAAACGTTTGAGATCTGCTAGGTTGGGAAGCATGGAAGTTTCGTCTTCCTCTGTAGCCTCCTCTGCCACTTCTACTATTGTTACTGAATCCCCTGCTTTTTACTGGTGGGGCTACAAAATTTTCAATGGCCATCCTGTGCCCCAGGATAGTAACAGGCCCTGTGTTGATGGGCAGCTCAGCTTCAAAAGTGAGGAAGCCCTTTTATGCCCCTGAATCGTGCTTCTGCCTTTCCAGGTTCATGGTAATGATTCCATTCTCTTTAAAAGCAGCAGAGAGTTCCTCTATGGTGAGGTGTTTTGATGCTCCTTTGAGGATAAATGTGCCTCTTTCTGCTGTCCTGCTTCTCTTTGCTTCTGGCTGAGCTTCCTGCAGAGTGGTCAGTAAATCTTCCTTTGCTGAGGCAATTTCCTCTTTGATTATTTTCCTGATTCGCTTTTCTTGCTTCTTTTTAAACTTATCAAAGGAAATTAGTTTCTTCAGAGCTATTTCAATGTGCTCGTCAAGCAAATCAAGCACAGTTGGGGATTTTTCTTCTACATCTTCCATCTGCATTTGCTCCTCCAGGCTGTTTTTTTTTTTTTTCCAGTGTCTTTCATGCTAGTAGCTTAGGGCTGATTCTTGGAAGATGTGCTTGTGTTGCTTATCTGTCACTTCTGCACTTACTGTACTTGCACTATCTGCAAGCAGTTTGCTTAGTGTTTAGACAGGAGTCGGCTATTTGCCTAGCTGTCTCTGGGGCCAAACAGAGAAAAGATTTTTTTTTCCCCATTGGCTGGAGGGGAGTTTCGTACTAATTTTTAACAACTATGTTTCTTCATATGTGTGAAGAATACCATCTTAACTCATTTGTGAAGAATACCCTCTATACACTAGTCCCAATTATTATTTTTTTTGCTAGTGTAGCTATGAGTTGTGTTCATTTCTGGAACTTTATTCAAAATAGCTTTTGACCTTTTATATATGTCAGTATCATTAACAGTATAATTAAGGGCCTCCCTTACCATGAATTGACTTTTGTTTTCAAGTTACAGTTCTTATATCAATGAGTTAAGTCCTGCATAAGTGGTTACTGCTCTCAGAGCTGGGATGTTGCAAACACTCTATATTTGAAAATTATGATGCTCACATAATCATCATAACTTTGAATGCTACCTGTGGCAAAGTGTTTTATTAAAATTTTGGGAGTCCGGTAGGGTGTTCCTTGAATTTCTGTTAGCTCTTGTTCTAGTTATGTTGTTTTCATTCAGCCTTTTGTGAGTCTCTGTTAGCCTTTGTTTTAGGGATATAAATATACCATCTAAGTGTTTGAACAGTATGCATAACTCCTGCTACATATGTGGAGAAGTCACATTTGCTTCAAGAAAGCATGCTAAAATTAACCCCAGTGATTAAAAAAATGGAAAAAAAGGCCTATTTGCTGTACTTTGGTTATAAAGTACATACATGAAATTCTTCCCAGGATTCGCGGAATTTTGCGTTTTCTGTCATCGTTTGGGTCAATTCTTGAGATTGATGCAAAATTGAAGATAATTTTTTTGGGGGGGGGGGGGTCGTTTTTTGTACTGAGACGATATTTGGTGTTTCAAAACTTTTGTAAACAAAAGTTAAACAGTGAAAAATTCTACCGTAATATTTTTTTTTCTTTCAATGTTGCCTCTGTCTAGTATTCTTAAATATCCCTTTGCTGCATAAATGTTGGTGTTTCAGCTTAAAATTGTAGGCAACAATTTGCAAAAACAGAAGTGAGATAGCGTAAAAAATTTCCGTGTAATCTTCAGGAATCGGATTCTTCCACAGAATCGAGGAATTCTACCTTTTCCGTTATCATTTTTGTTATAAAGCAAAAGGTAAACAGAGTAAAAAAAAATTCCGTAATTGGGATTTTTTTTTTCTTGCAATGTTGCCTCTGTCCAGTATTTTTAAATATTATTTTATTGTATAAATATTTGTATTTCAGCTTGAAAATGTTGGGAAATTTTCCAAAGAAAAGCTACATTGAAGAAATGCGGAGATAAAAATATCAGAAGAAAGAAAAATTAAGCAATGGATGTTGTACAGCTAGAGAGTCAAAAAAAAAAAAAAACACAGACAAGCAGGAAGTAGTGCACATTCCTGCCACACATTTTGATTTTTCAGCTAGTTAAACAGTTCAGCTCCCCCCTCCCCCATTGGTGCCATGTATGAAAGTGGGAGACCAATGACATGAGCTGGACTCTGCACATATGCTGAACATTTTGTTCACTAAAGCTCAACATATGAGTGAATTCTAAGACATGTTCCTTGCCTTTGCAGTGCCCTTGATGTAAACAGAGCAGACAGATTTCATCTCAGAATGTTACTTCTGTATGGTGCCCCCTATTGTAAAAAGATTACCAATAAGAAAAAGTGCACAGTGGTGTAATCAGATATACCATCTGCTCGGCACCCGGTGCCTCACAGTGATGAACTTCCTATTCTTGACCTCCTCCTCGCAACAATTTTTCTATAGCCTGTGACGAGAAACAGAATGATATACCAGGTGAGAGATTCTTTCATGGATTTGTGGAATGCTTCTTTTTTCACCATCATTTGGATCATTCTTGAGTTTGGTGCAAGATTGAAGAGAGGTTGTTTTGGGGAGGGAGGAGATAAAACTGTTAATATTTAATGTAAGATCAGTCTAAATGGTACAGAAATAAGCTAGGTGAATAAAAATGCATATTTAGGAAGCATGTTTGATGGAGAAAACAAATTAGATGATGAAATAAGGTGAGTGATTCATCTTTAAAGTCATAGATGCTTTAGGAGGATTCTACAGGAATAGTGGATTCTTAAAGTCCCAAATGGCTGTATATGAAAGTGCCGTTGTTCTTACTATGATGTGCTGCAGTGAAACCTGGTTACTACAGAAGAGACTCGGGAGTCGATTGTGTGCTGTGGAGTTGCATTACTTATGAGGGAGTTGTAACAACACATGTTCTGATCATGTGAGGAACAAAGATATGTTGCAGATGTGTAATGTGAAGCAAAATGTTGTTAATAAAATGGAGACAAATATTCTTAGGTGGTTTGGTCGTGTTGAAAGAATGAGTGATGATATACTTACTAGGCGAATATATTCAACCCAAGTGGTATGAAAGAAAGGTAGGAATGTTAGCATGAGAAAAAGATAATGAGTTATGAAGTACAAAAGGTTTTGTGTGAGGCATGTGACGGATGTTTGTGAAGCTCGAGTTGTGTGCCGAGATCACTGTAAATGGAGGGATTTAATACGTTGACAGTAAGTAAAATTTAGTTCCATCAGTTTTAAACTTTAATCTGACAGATGAGCTTTCTTTGTGGAGCTAACCTGTGAATCTCAGACAACAGCTTAGTGATGATACGTGTGTATGTCAAAATATTTAATTTAACAATTTTCTGCATATTTTGCACAACAAACATACATTAATTTCTTTGCGGCACTGTTTATAATTTTAGTGACAGGATTTCTAGTGTGTGTGTGTGAGAGAGAGAGAGAAAAAACTTAAATGCAATAATATTTCATTTATGATTAAGGGTAAGATTCAGTGTCACTAGAAAAGCATTGTAGTCAGAAGTAGAAGGAATTTTTCACTATCCTTCGAAGCACACATGAAAGCAAAAAAAAAAAAAAACCTTAAGAGGAACTGTCCATTTAGTCCTACGTGGAAAATCTGGTTTGTGCTTTTTTTTGTGTGTAGCAAGCACCCTAAAAAATTTCTGAGTGGTGCATTTTAACCATAGTGAATGCCAAGTAAGTGTATGAACTATGGCTTTTCTTTCTCCCCACTCCCCTTCTGTGAGGTGAATTCAGAAAGTAACTTTTCCTATTGAAGAATTTTAACATGTATGGAAAATGCTTTATGCTGGCATGTACTTGGACGTGTTCTGTTTTAGGTGGCTGCACTTTCAAGCTCCAGAGACATTACGTTCCTGAACCACACAGATTCAAAATTCTGAACACTGTACTAGTTTGAATGGACAAACAGACGTCCAGTCCTTGGTTCATCATGGAAACTCACTCTACCACCCCTGAAATTACGACACCACATTCACACCTACTGCACTGTCATCATGTTTGGGCCGTACACAGCTTTAAGTTCATGGTGAATTTCAATAGGTGGCATCCCTTTTGCCCACAAGAAGTGAATGACTCCTCGGACTTCTTCCTTTGTCCATTCAACCAGTACAGTAGCCGTTTTGGATCTGTGTAGTTTAGGAACATAATGTCTCTGGAGCTTCAAACTGCATCCACCTAAAACAGAACATGTCGAGTTACATGTCAGCAAAAAACATTTTCAATACATGCAGTACTTTTAAAATGTCAATACTTTGGTTAACCATTCATAACCAAGTAAACTATGTGTTAAAGACAATACAAGTAATGCAATAGTTAATCATTGCCTCTTATTGCATCACATGTTTTTCTTTATGCAAGTTACGTGGGCTATGTTTAACTAATGACATAAAATAGAAATTAAAATGAAAGGCAACAAAATCAGAACAATTTATAGAATGTAGACTCACCTAGTGAAGGCCCCAACACTATGGTAGGCTTACAAAGCATAAAATTTCCTTATTGTCAGATTCTGTCGTATGTCACTTTATGTGCTGTTGTTCGCAGACCAGTAGAAGAGTAACATGTTCTTGCAAGATATGTAGAGGTCATTGCTGCAATCTAAGTTTCAACAGGCCAAAATGTGCACTCACAACTACTGAAGATGACAGTGAAGCATGCTGATCGAAACTAGTCTAGTCATGCTGGAAACGTGTGCTATGTTACCTTTTGGACACTTTTATGTCCTTTGAGTATTATTTTTTCGGAAGCTTTTGGGATTTTATTGTCCATTCAACACTCTTCACGTGAGCTAAGTTCCACCTTTTTAGATTTTATGATTCATAAACCTTTTTTCTTTTAAGCTTTTATTGTTCATAAATGTTTCTAATGTTTTATGTCCGCTGCATGTCTTTTCAATTTGTCGAAATCCCTTTTCCTCGTCACTCATCTTAATTTCACATATACCCATACCATTCTATGTCTTAAATTTGCCTTGAAGTTCTTTCTACTTCGTTCATGCCACTCTTCTACTGGTCTGCGAACAACCACACATAAAGTGACATACAACAGAATCTGACGATAAAGAAATTTGATGTTTTGTAAGCTACCATGGTATTGAGCTTTCACTAGGTGAGTCTACATTCTATAAATTGTTCTGATTTTGTTGCCTTTCATTTTAATTTCTATTTAATGTTACTAGTTAAAGATGTCCCACGTAACTTGCATAAAGAAAAACGTGTGATACAGTAAAACGCAATGATATAACTATTGCATTACTTAGTAGTACTTTTTAAGTTCTTTGATACTAGGGAAAGTTACTTCCTGACTTTCTCTCATATGAAAGAACCTGGAAAACAGTCTTGGCACATGAGATAGTATAAAAATATTGGTCTGAAATGGTTAAACATTTACAATCCAGAAATGCAGTTTATCCACGGCATGTTCCCACAGAAAGTTGAAGGCTGTTGTTGTAGGCTAAAATTGTTTTTATGGCAATTACAACATAAAAGGGATGTGGTGCCCTTTCTTTTTCTTTTTATACTTAACCGCAAGGTGCTGTGTTATCATCTCACTAAATTTTTGGACTAGTGGCTTTCAACTGTAGTGAATGCCAAGAGAGTATGAAATACCATTTTTCTTTTTTTGTCCCCCCAACCCCTTTCTTTTCCTCAAAAAACATGGAAAACAGTTTTGGCACATCAGGTATTGTAAAAAAAAAACCCAGTGGTCTGAAATGGTTAACACTGGTATTCAGAAATACTATTTACTTGTAGAATGTTCCCGCAGAAATTTAAATGCTGTTGTGGCAGAGTAACGTTTTTTTTTATGGCAGTTACAACATAAAAGGCATGTGCTCAGCTCTCTTTTAAACTTAACCATCGAGTGCAGCGCTACCATCTCACCTCCTGAAAATTTGAGGTGGTGTCCCTTGTTTGCATTTAGTTTTCAATTCATTTACTTATTTCACTACATTGTAGGGGAATGTTTGTTTTTGCTGCTGTAATTAGGTTCAGTACTTCCTGAACTCAGAATATTGCAGCATATAATTCAACCATAAGGGAGTGAGCAGCCTACCGTAATGGTATTGTTTCTTGAGGCCACAATGTCAGCTGGTGTATTATCTTCATGCTTGTTCACTGTCAAGTCATGCCTGGGTGTGATCCAAGTATGGCAGTGTGGGAAGAAGCACTGTGAAGACTATAGTTTATGGTGAAGGAAATACTTATATGTTTAGTACTAACAATATGTTTTTATCACAGAAAATAACTAGTTGCAGTATCGTTGAAGAAAATATTTCTTTATTTTTAGCAAATAATTTTGAAATCATTAATTAGCACATAAAAAAATAAATATTTTACTTGTTATTTTTAGCACCTAAAAATCCATTCTCAAGTTATCATGGTGCTGCTATGCACTATAGGTTTTGCCTTTTCTAATCAATTTTCCATTAAGACAAAAAAAAAAAAAAAAAAGAAAGAAAAAAGCCACGGGAAAGAACTGTGCTTTCAAAACTGGAGTAAATGTCTTTTTCTATAGTTTTAAGGTAGAAATTTACTGTATGTTGCCTTTTGTAGTGCAGCCTTTTATTTATTTATTTTTTAATTTTGATTTTAGATTTCTGTTTTTTATTCCCAAAGTTTTTGAGTTCTTGATATTTCTTTGCAATTTTTTAACTCCATATGTTGCTCTCTTTGATGAATTTCTTCTGGTGGGTGGGGTGGGGGGGGGGGGGGTTAACTAATTCTATTAAATTAAAAACAGAATGAAAATCATTATATTTTATTGCAAAAAATGATAAAAAATAGTCTCTTTGTAGTAAAATCATGTACATATCATTACTTGAGGTGTTAGAAACCATCCTCATGTTACAAGCATTTTAGTTTGACTTGATGCTTGCTATCAGAATTTAGTGTCATTAGTGAATTTTGTGTGTGCTAAACTCTTAAATTCATTGTTTGATAAACTATATAGTACATGAATTTGTAGGGCTAAAATTTAGTTATATCTGAAGCACAGAAATGTTTTGTTACTGTAATTTAATGGCATCTTAATTAATTAATTAATGTGGCCATTTTGTTCTAACCCCACTGTGTAAACCCTTATCCTTCCAGCCTCGAGATCAAGTATCGCCTCAGACATCAAGCTTATAGTTCAGTAGCAGCCTTTCTTCCCTTCATCATGCATCTGTTTCTACCTTTTCCTTCTCATGTATGTGAACTTCTCCTTTCACATATATTCTTTTTTCAATATAATACTTTGTTTTAAAGGTGTGTGTGTGTTTTTAATACATACCTTTATGACTTAGATGCATTGCTCTTAAAAAACATTCTTTCATTCTTGTTTAATTAAGGTGTATGATGCTCAGTTTACTGTTTACTTGATTGTTAGATTTCTTTAAAAAATGTCAGTATTTTTAATAATCGAAGAGTAAAGAAATTTATCAAATTTTCTAAAAATACTCATTAAGAGCTCATTCCCTTTTTTCTCCCCATCCAAACCTCCCCCTGAGTCGTCCCCAAAACATATCTTTTTAGGGATCAATTTAAGTGTGTTCATATAATTTTAGTTGAGACACACATAAGGTGTTAGAGTTGCTCCAAAATTAAGTTTTCAAGATTAGTTTTTGTCCATACTTCGTGTAGTAACTGTATTGATAGTGTAGCATCTGTTTACACCAGAATGGCAACACTGTTGTGTATGTACGCAAGTAGTGCAAATCAAGCATGACTTCACTGAAACTCTGTTTAAGTTGTCACTTTCCTTAACATATGAGCCTGAAAGAAAGTTGTGTACTGTGATTCAATTTCAAAATAAGAAACATGTTTCTGCATACATGGGATTGATCCAGGTGGCATTTGATACCATTTGTCAGTAGCTTCACAAAAATATTTTAGCATAAGAGTCATCTTGAATGTTGTTGTGTTTAACCAATATGTTTTGTTGTTGTTGCATTCAGGTTGTTTATTCTGCTGTAAAAGAAAAACAGGGTAATCGGTTTTGAAAGTTTTTTTTTTTTTTTTCTGTTGTTACTTGGTCATGCTACTGGATTTCTTATTTTCATGCCCAGGCCCATCATTTTGATGACCTTTGCATCTGAGCAATGGTATTTTGTTGACCTGATAATGATGATTTTATCTATAAATCCATGCCACTTTAAACCTTTGTGAAACTTTCATGGGTTTTTTAAGAATGTTTTTTGGCAGAATTGCTCTAAACACAAAAATAGGCAAATTTCACAAAAAATGGGGATCATCTTTGAAAACCTGGTTTGACCCCTGACATAGCAGGAGCTTTGCACATAGTTCTCCAAATGTTAATAGATAACCACTATGTGCAGAATGCCCACATAGTTCTCCAAATGTTAATAGATAACTGCCATGTGCAGAATGCTGGCCCTTCAGCTTTCTGCTGTTCAGTGGTCTTTGTCTACAGATTTGTATGTTGTTCATGTAACCTGTAAGAGCTGAATTCCCTTGTTCCAGAAGTGAAAGCATTGATCAACAGAAAGTAAACATCTCGAGTCAGTACTAACTGAAATGGTATCTTTTACTAATAAAGGTTGAAAGGTGGTAATTTTTGCTGAACTATCAGGGTTTTTTTCCAAAATGGGCAACCCAGGGCTAGACTGGGAGAAGAAAACAGCCCTGACATTTTTAGTCAGCGCAGCCCACATAGTCTTTTACATTTGTATTAGAACAACTTCAAGGTTTTTTTTTTTTTAAATGTGTGTATGTTTTTGAAACATACGCAATTTTTTCCACCTTGAAGTTCTATTTGTATTAGGACAAATAATCTCATTATACTGTATATGTATAGTTATTCTTAGTTCCAGTAAAAAATAAAAATGCTTCTCACAAAAAGAAAACCATTATTACAACTCGAAACTAAAAAATAAAGAATGAATGTAATACCAAAATCGTATTAATAAGAAAATAGGGTTGCTTACTAAGAAACTTATCTGTGTTTAAAATAAATGCAAAAATTAAAAAAGATTTTTAGTGGTATGGAGGGTGTATGTATGTGTTTTAAGCTAAAGCATGTTGCAGTGACACATGAATGTCATAGTAATTGTCAGGACTGTATCGCCCACTGATAGTACAAAAATGATTATAAAGCAACCTGCTAACAACAGCTGTTGAATTTCTGGACACATTGATATTTTTTTGTTCTCATTTTCTTAACATCAGTCAGGAATGTAAATGACTGTGAATCTGAAGCAATTAGGTAGCGGTTGAATGTTTAACAAAAAAAGACACCCACACTTGGCGATATTCAGAAGTGTGTAAGATTCTACGAAGGTACTGTACCTTCCCATGCTGTCATAGAGCTGCTCTTCTTCCCTGAAACTGTAGAACATGTTTTGGAAGAGTTCCAGGAATCCCATGTAGGTATGACTTCCAGTGCATGACAAAGCACATTGATTACCAAGGATTAATGTAGCTGGAAAATAAATTTCTTAAGTGTTTTGATGAAATTACTTGGAACAAAATCAAATTGCCATGCTACAGTATGTATGGCCGGAACATGATGTGTAGGTATGCCAGACTTAGAGCTGATTAAACACCCCTCCCATACACACAGATGAAAAGAATGGCTGTTACTAATAACTTGTGCAATCTCTGAAACATGCACATTTTGAAAAGAACCAGCAAAAATAGCATTTTCAACCTGACCATTTTTTATTTTTATGAAACTTGGTATATTTGTAGAATTCATCAATATAAACATATATGAATTTTTTCAGAATTTTTAATGCATGCGTTTTTGAGTTATTGATTTTTGAAATTTTAAAAAAAACCCTGAAATTGCATCATCTGAGCAAACTTTAACTGCCAATTACTCGGGTTCTAGTAGAGCCAGGGTCGTGAATTATGGCTCATTTTAAAGATCGTGAATTGGGCTTTCATTTGATATGCCACATGACACTATTAAAAAAATTTAATGTCAATTTAAAAATTTTGAAATTGAAATATTAAAAAACCTGAAAAAATATATGTTTAAAAAACATTATTTTTCTACATATCCTGAAAGTTTCATTATGGGATCACTATAAAAAAAATAACATAGAAGGACGTTACTAAACGCACCATCAGTGACTGAGGAATTGTTTATTTTGTCTGTCTAAAATGTTATCCCTGGTCTTACAAACATTGCAAATGTTAATGAATTAGTTAAAAGTTAATATATATCCATAAGGGTAGCAAATTGTGTTTCTTTCCTAGGTTTTAAAGTAAAAGCAAAGTAAAAGATGGATGCCAGCAGACCATCCACATCAAAAGTTTCAAGTGTGGTTTACTGTTGCAACCCCCTTGGCACATGGCAAAAGTGCATGTGATGGGATAGGGGGTACTGTGAAGCGATTAGCTGCAAAGGCAAGTTTACAACTTGTTTATAATAATCAAATTATGATCCCATGCCAACTCTTTGAATGGGCCACTGCTAATATTGCCTCCATTCACTTTCGGTTTGCAATAACAGAAAATTACAAAGAGAAGGAAATTATCCTTAAAAGTAGAATAGTTTCTGCTAAGACAATAAGTGGTACTCAGAAACTCCGTTGTTTCATTCCTGCAGGAAAACACAAATTACTAGTCAAAACTTACTCACCGTCTGAGCATTTTAAAGTAGAGATATATGCAACAGATGAAGGGGAAGAGAACATTGGTTTTGAAAATATGGTAGGTTTTGTGATTAGTAAGTACTCAGAGCACTGGTGGTTGGGATGTGTACTTGGTGTGAATGAGGACACAGAAGAGGTAAAATTGAGCTTCCTGGAGCCGCATGGTCCATCTCCATCATACAAGTATCCTCAATCACCGGATATACTGTTGGTTCATAAATCTGATGTTTTGTTAAAAGTTGACCCGACAACAGCTACTGGAAGAGTATATAATTTAACAATGACTGAGACAAAGAAAGCAAATCAAGCACTGGCATACAAGTGCAGCAAAATTTAAAAAAAAAGAAAAAAAGCAGGATACTTATAGAAGATAAAATAATTTTGTAAGTGTAAATATGCACACAGAACCTTACACTGAATTATGAAATGAATTACTTTGGGACACAGTTTCAAATTACTTAGATGTTTATTTTCATTCTTTAACATTCACAATGTTTAAAAGAACAAGTATGACATTTTACACAAACCACATAAAGAATACCCTTCCAGTCATGGGTGGAACCGGTAAGTATAGATCTGGCACATATCAGTTGCATTGTTCTACATTATTATTTTTTTATGGTGATCCCATTATGAAACTTTCAGAATATGTAGAAAAATGTTTGTTAAACATATATTTTTTTTCAGATTTTTTAAAAAACATGTTTTTTTTTAATATTTCAATTTTAAAATTGACATTAAATTTTTTTAATAGTCATGTGGCATATCAAATGAAAGCCCAATTCAAGATCTTTAAAATGAGCCATAATTCATGACCCTAGCTCTACTAGAACCCAAGTAATTGGCAGTTAAAGTTTGCTCAGATGATGAAATTTCAGGGGTTTTTTTTTAAATTTCAAAAATCAATAACTCAAACGGATGCATTAAAAATTCTAAAAAAATCATGTTTGTTTATATTGATGAATACTACAATTATACCAAGTTTCATAAAAATAAAAAAATGTCGGGTTGTGAGCCTTGTTGATTTGACATGGAAAATGACCCTTATGTAATTTTGGTGTCAGTTAAAATAGTTGACTTTCAGATACCAACTGCCTGATTGATTAGTTAAATAGTTGACTTTCAGGTCAACTATTTAACTAATCAATCTTGACAAGTTATTGTGATTTAATTAGAAAATGCTAAAGTAATGTTGATGAAGAATGTAGCTGAACTACATCATACATATCACTAAGCTGTTCTCTGAGATTCAGAGGTTAGCTCCAAAAAGAAATACAAACTTCCAGATATTTTTACTTATTGTTGTCGTATCAAACTTCGCCATTTACAGCAATCTTGACATACAACTCGTGCTTCACTGATATCCATTACACCGTACACAAGATCTTTTATACTTCATACTCATAATCTTTTTCTCATGCAGACACTCCTGAATCTGATCCACCCATGTCTTCCTTGGCCTTCCTCTGCCTTTCCTTCCTGCCACTTGGGCTGAAAATATTTTCTTAGTAAGCATTTCTTCACTCATTCTTTCAACATGGCCAAACCACCGAAGCATATTGGTCTCCACCTTGCTAACAACATTTTGCTTTACATCACACAACTGCAATACATCTTCATTCCTCACACAATCAGATCCTGTCTTGCCACAAACCCCACGTAAGTAACACATTTCTCCAGCACACAAACGACTCCTATGTTTTTTCTGCAGTACCCAGGTTTCACTGCCATACATCAGAGTAGGAACAATTACTGTTTCATACACAGCCATGCGGGACTCTCTAGAGAACCCATCATTCCTGTGAAAACCTCCCAGAGCAGCTATGACTTTCAAAGAAGAATTCACTCGCCTACTGATTTCACCATCCAACTTGTTCTCTCTGTCAAACATGCCTCCTAAATACACAAACTCACTCACCTGGTCAATCACAGTGCCATTTATACTTACATTACATTCAGTGCTACCCATTCCTCACTCAAACACCATAACTTTGGTTTTTCCCTTATTTATACTCAGTTTGAATTTCATGCAAACTTCGTGCATCCGAGTCAACATACTCTGCAACTCACTTTTGCTCTCTGCCAACAGGACAGTGTCATTAGCATACAGCAATCTGCACACACGGATATCACCAAGACATAAACCAGTATTATCTATTTTGGCCTCACACATGCATGCGTCCACAAATATATTAAACAGCCATGGTGACATTACACAACCTTGTCTAACTCCTGCACCAATGGAAAACCATTTTGATAAAACACCATTCACTCGTACACAAGCTCTACTACCAGCATACATGGCTTTTACACTATTAAGTAGATTCCCAGTTATACCATATTTATTCAATACCTTCCACAAAAGTGTCCTATTGACTCAGTCGTAAGCTTTCTCTAAATCTATGAAGTCAGTAAAAACTTTCTTCCCAACAGCCAGATACTTTTCAATCATCATGCGTAATGCAAAAATCTGGTTAGTGTAGCCTTTACCAGGCATAAAACCACTCTGAACATCCCACACTTTCTCTGATGTAAGACCCTGTACTTTTTCAATAACAACCTTACCAAACACTTTCCCTGGCACACTCAGTAGGCTAATACCATGATAGTTCTTGCATTCAGTCTGATCACCTTTTCCCTTATACAAGGGAACAATGATAGCATCCTTCCAATCCCGAGGGACCATTCCTAACTCCCAGCACAACTGGCAAATTTCAGTTAACCAGTCAATTATAGAGTCACCACCATACTTCAACATCTCTGCAGTTATGCCATCAACTCCTGGAGCCTTACCATTCTGAAGATATTTTAGAGCTTTACACACTTCTTCTCTTGAGATCCCTCCTGTGCTTTCATCCCTCATTGTGACATCATCTGCATCTGTCTCAGAATCATTTTTGCTCTCCTGATCTAATAACTCACAGAAGTATTCAACCCATCTCTCACTTAACTCATTGGGCTCCCATATCATTTCCCCAATCTCATTCTTCACACAACTTACAACTTTGTTTCCCCTATTTTTCCTGTCTCATGTACTTCCAGAAGGACTTTTTATCTTTCCAAAAAGCCAGTTCATGCCTTTCCACTTTCTCTTTCCTATCTTTTGCCTTACTGTGGCGAACCAGCTTAGCAGCTTCACGCTTCTTACAGCGATATTCATCCACAGAGACTACCTTGCAACATCCCCAAATAGGCTTCCTTCTTTTTCTTTTACTGCCTCATCAATCTCACTATTCCACCAAGCATCACCTCTATTGTTACCCACTATTGTGGTGCCACAGACCTCTTTAGCAGCAGTGACAACACAGTTCTTAAAACATTCCCACTTCTTTTCTACATCCCTCTCACAAGATTTCAGATCCTTCAGTCGTTCTCTGAGTAAGATTTCAGATCCTTCAGTCGTTCTCTGAGTAAGATTTCAGATCCTTCAGTCGTTCTCTGAGTACCGCTGATGATCTTCAAGGAGTCTATCAACCTTTATTCTTTCTATCCTGGGTCTCTTCCTATTCCTTTTCCTCCAACCAACATTAAGTTTCACTCGTGACACTACCAAGTAATGATCAGAACCAACCTCCGCACCTCTCTCATCACACGGGTGTCAACAACTAAGTGTTTCAAACGCTGATCGTAAACAACAAAATCTATCACACTCTTTTGACCAAGAGTACGATTTTCCCAAGTATATGTGTGTATATACATGTGGTTGAAAAATGTATTAGATACACACAAACCATTCTCAATGCAGAGTTCAATTAATCTTTCACCATTATCATTTACACAAGGATCATTAAACTTACCCAGAACATTGTCAGAAATTGCATTCTGCACACCTACTCTAGCATTGAAACCCCTGCTATTATAACTTTTTCTTTAGCACCAAACTGGCTCAAAACAGGTTTTAGCTCATTCCAGAAATCTTCTTTCTTATCAGAAGGTTCCGAGTCACAAGGAGCATACACTACAACAATTACTATTCTCTGAAGTTTCACTTACAAACGAATCCAGATAATTCTCTCACTTATGCAACTATAGTGAATCAAGTTCTTCATCTTTTCACTTAAAATCACACCTACACCAGCCTGTCCTCTCATATTATTCAATACTCCAGACCACACACTCACCGTGCCATTCACTTCTTCTACCCCAATTTCCTTTTTTTGGGTTTCACTTACACACAGCACATCCAGTCTATACTTATTCATCTCCTCAATCACCTCACTCATCTTGCCATTTATACCTCTAGTATTCCATACACCAATCTTACATTCACTCAGTCGAGATCGCTTTCTCATACGTCGTTTAGAAAGTCCAGGTCGATTCCGTGGTGGACCGTCCTTCTTTAGTGTGGTAGGTCCACCATAACTAAATGTCATGAAACTTCAACATGCTGTATTAAAAGTAAAGACTTTTGTCTGAAGAGGTTTAAAAAACTTATTTTTGAAAGTAGTTATTCCCATACTATTTTATCAGGCATGTTGTATAGAGAACAGAGAATTCCTCAACACCTCAACTCATGCATGAAATCTTCAGCACAGATGTCTGAATCATTGTCATAGACTGATCTCATCTTTAAATTCTGACCAATCACTAGCTATTGTCAAATAGTTGTTAGGGATGGTTTTCTTCATGTCCATCGGACAGTGTGATGGGTTACGGTGGTCGCAGATGTTGTTTCTGTTTGGAAATGTTGCACCCAGGAGCAGAAGCAGCACGACCTGGCGATGCCTGTCGCAGATTCTCAGAAGGGTGTGCAGACTGTTTTCCTATTTTCTTACCATTGTTTTTAAGATTTCTTTAAATTTTAAAACAAAAGAAGGTAAATTTTCATGTCTTTTTAACATTGGATCCTGTTATATTTTTCAAACACATAACTTCAACTTGATGACATATAATTGCCTTTTTTTCAGCTTTGAATCTCATCTAACTGAAAGTTAGAGTAAGGTGTTCTTTTTTTTTTTCTTTTTTTTTTTTTACAAGAACCATATTTCAAAGCGTTTTCTCTTTCCACGGCCATCAGCATTCTGTAAGTTGCCGTCACAACTTTTTTTTTTTTTGCTTCCAGATAGCTTCAACTTCAGTTAGATTGCTAAGATGTTCAGTTGTTTTCTTCCTCTTTTTTTTTTCAAAAATCTTATTTTTACACATTTTTATCGTACATCTCTCATTTCCACGTTCGCATTATGAGGCATTCCAGAAACTGGTGCTCACAATTAATTTTTATTTTTTTGCTTCATTTCAAAAGTTAGATTAATGCTGACTTTTTTCTTTTGTACAAAAACGATATTTGTTTAAGCAGTTGGAACATTTCCTTCCGTTTCCACAACATTTCGGAAGTTGAAGATTGCATTTTATTTTTATTTTTTTACTTTTTTATTGCCCCTTGCTTCATTTCCAAGGCCGTATTATGTAGTGTTCCGGAAGCTGACGATCGCAATTTTTTTTTATTATTATTTGCTTCCAGATAGTTTCATCTCAGATTGATGATGTGAAATGTTTTTTTCCTTTTCACCTCACCAATCTGAGATGAAACTATGTATATTTTTCTCACTTTAAGTTTATTATCAATCTGAGATGAAACTATAGCTGTTTTTCTCACTTTAAGTTTATGTAGTTTAATTATATCACTGAAAATGATCCCACCACATTTTCACAAATTCACTAAATTTTTCTTAAAACTGTGATCAATTCACAAATTGGGTTTTAAACAAAGATCTTTTATGGACCAATGTTTTGCAAATAAAGTTAAATGTGGCAAAATTACTGTTTCAAAAATTGATATGATCTCTACCCCCACCCCTTAACACAATAACCTAAAAATCACCTGGTGAGGCCCATAGTGCAACATAATTGATGCAGGAAATGGAAAGAGCAGTTTCGTCTATCAAACAGTTTTGTCTATCAGACAAAACATCCTTCAAAGGAAGGAGTTTAAGTTTAATCAATAAACTAAAGGCAAAATAAAAAAAATACAGATTTCAAATTATTATTTTTTATACACTTTCTGGCCATTATTTTTAAAGATTCAAAAGTATTTAAAGAATGATGTTTAAGTTCTGAATGAAATAAAATATAGTTCCTTCTGCATTTCTTTTCAGTGAAAAGCTAGTTTGACTAAATTGCAACTTAAATTTGCACTATTAGCAAAATCTCAGATTGACTCATTTTTTAAAACTTTGTTTTGTCACAGTGCATAACTATAAATTTTATGGCAAAATCAACATTTGGACATCCCTTTGCCTTGCAGAAAATTTTTAGGTTTTCCTTTCTGCATTGCAGATTTCTAAAAAAG
Source organism: Macrothele yani (assembly GCA_039090855.1). Lineage (NCBI taxonomy): Eukaryota > Metazoa > Arthropoda > Arachnida > Araneae > Macrothelidae > Macrothele > Macrothele yani. Next base: position 8,928,499 of record CM077011.1, on the reverse strand, counting down.
ATTCTGCTCCTGGGAATGTGCACCTCTCTGTCCATCAGTGCATATGCATTTTGAAGTGTCTTCATTTATAAATTTTCTGTATGTTAGTAGTTGTATCCAGGGCTGTATCCAGTGAGAGGCAATCTCTTGTATTACTGGATTGGGAATTATCTCCAAGGTAGTGGGTTTGCATCTAGCTGTGTTTATTTGGGAATTTTTTCCATGCAAGGATAACTGGCTATAGAATGTCATTGTATAGAAGGGTGACTGGCTATAGAATGTCATTGTATGGAAGGTTGACTGGCTATAGAATGTCATTGTATGGAAGGGTAACCGGCTATAGAATGTTATTGTATTGTATGGAAGGGTGACCGGCTATAGAATGACATTGTATGGAAGGGTGACCGGCTATAGAATGACATTGTATGGAAGGGTGACCGGCTATAGAATGGCGTTGTATGGAAGGGTGACTGGCTATAGAATGTCATTGTTGTAACAGGCACTCATTATGGTGGTATGAACTCTCATAAGAGGTGATCTGCTTTTGTATCCAATAGCACCCCAGGACATAATGCCTCGCGTTGATGTGGCATGCCTGGTGCGAATACACTCTCCCCATGACATAAAGAGAAGCACGTTTTGTCCAAGAACATGATATTGTGCCATTCGACACATTATTGCAGGCTGGTAGTTGATTGGTGTGGTGTCAAAGGCAGCCTGAGGAGGGGCTGAAGAGCCTGCAGTCCGAACTGTAACCCAAGATGCACTGTTACAGCTGACATGGGAGAATGTGTCACAGTTCACCACTGCCGTACCAACGCCATTGATGATGCAAAACAGTCACTCAAAGACATGCTCATGAGATGGTGGTTGTCCCTCAGCATTGTCTGTGTACAACATCCAAAACCTTCTCTACTTGTCTTATGCCCTTCACCGTACCATTCCCTGCACACTTTTGCCGTGATGGACACACTGTGCTCCACATGATATTCAATCTCCCAGAGGGAAGCACTGCAGTCTGTCATGCAGATAATGAGACCTGTCGAACTCGCTGATGCGACTGTACGACTGTCTTACACGACGACGAGGCATCCTTACCCAGTACTGACCAAGCACTGATATGCCGACCGACAATCTGCCGGAGGGAAGCACTGCAGTCTGTCGTGCAGATAATGTGACCTCTGTCGAACTTGCTGATGTAACTGTACTACTGTCTTATACGACGACAAGACATCCTTACCCACTGCTGATCGAACCACATGGCACTTACAACAGAAAAATGGCCAGTTTCTGGTATGTGATGCTGCACGACCTGATTTGCCTAGTAGAGCTGAATTCAGACTCAGTTTTTCGGAACTCGAGCCTGAATTTTATCTTGCAAGATAGAGCCTGGGCCAGAAAAATGGCCAATTTCTGGTTTGTAGTGCTGCGCGACCTGATTTGCCTAGTAGAGCTGAGTTCAGACTCAATTTTCGGAGCTCGAGCATGAATTTTATCTGGCAAGATAGAGCCTGGGCCAGAAAAATGGCCAGTTTCTGGTCTGTGATGCTGCACGACCTGATTTGCCTAGTAGAGCTGAGTTTGGACTGAATTTTCGGAGCCCGAGCCCGAATTTTATTTTGTAAGATAGAGCCCGGGCCAGAACGAGCCTGGAAACTGGCTAACCTGTTCAACCATTAATAAAAAAATCTCCTTTTCCACACTTCCACTTTTTCCACTTCTTGCAGTTAACCAATATATTTCTCAAATGGGAAGTGTTTGGTAGGGACCTCTATCTATTTTTACAGTGTAACTGTATGATTTTCTTTTAACCTTCTTTTCCACCTGAAGTACTTTGAGCGGCTGGGTATCCAAAATGATCGGAAAGGTGCTGCAATTATATGTTGCTCAAATAATGCTAATATTATCGTGCCATAATGCGCTGAAATATGTATGTTGCTAAAATAGAATTAGCAATGAGCTACTGCGTGGAGATATGGGGTAAATTATCTATGGCATGCTATCAACTATCCAATATCTATAGTTCTTGAAAAACTCTTTCTTCTCTGCAGAAACACAGTAATGCGCTCCCTATGCCATTTTCTACCCAACCCCGGAATAAATAGTCATCTCGAATGTCCGCTCCCCAACCAGAACCAGTTGCCGAAGAATTCCTTTTACCAACTATAAAGTGTTTCATTTGCTAAATCATATAAAATCACATTTTATGTAAAAATATTTCTCTCACTCTCCCACTCTCTAAGAGCCCGAACCGCAGTAAATATTCTACAGCTCTGAGCCTGATTCGGGCTCGTGCTCAGCCCGTCTCAGCTCTGTTGCCTAAGTGTGAGACGTGGTACACATGGACCTGTGATGCCAAAATGCTAATAATTTCTGTGTTATTGCCTGCTTAGCATATCCTGCAAAAATAAAAGTCGTACCTCGACTCCTTTGATATATTCTGTTTTTTATGATGAACATGAGTGTATATATATACAGAGTGTTTAAAAAAGAATGACCCGATTTCAAAGAAGTATATTTAATAAGGCAAATGTGGGATAATTACAAAACAAAGAGCCAAGTATGAAGGAAGGTCTAAAGTTTCACTCACCACAATTACAAATGCTCAATGTGCCCTCCACCTGCTGCACGGACAACATCAAGCCGATAGCTGAATTCATACCAAATGCGTTCGGAGAGTGTCTTCAGTCACAGAATTTACTGCAGCCGTGATTTTCATTCGGAGCTCATCCAAGTCAGCGGGTAAAGGGGGAACATGAACACGGTCTTTTACGTATCCCCATAAAAAAAAAAAAAAGAAAAGTCGCATAGTGTGATGTCTGGAGATCTCGAAGGCCAAGCGTGTAGTGCCAAGTCATGGGGTCCCCTGCGTCCAATCCAACGCTGAGGCAATGTGTCGTTTAGAAACAGACGAACTTAGGTTCCAATGTGGCGGTGTGCCGTCCTGCTGCAAAATGTAATCTTCAGAGTCGTCCTACAGCTGTGGAAGTAGCCAGTCCTTCAGCATTGCAAGATAGGAGTTGCCCGTAACCGTGTTGTCCGCAAAAAGAAATGCCGCCCCGGTGGCGCTGTGGTCTAAGCGATGGCCTCTGATCATTTGTCCGAACGGGGTCCGGGTTCGAATCCCGGTGAGGCATGGATGTTGTGTTTGTCTTACGGCACTGGCTCTCTCCCTTCCCTGGAACCAGTGGCCCTAAATTAGGGACGGGCGACTGCTTATAGCCCATTGAGTTGCTCACGGTGGTCGTAAAACCTCCAATCACAAAAAAAAAAAAAAAAAAATGAAAAAAGAAAGGTCCGTAAACCTTTCTAACAGAAACCGCGCAAAAACATTCAGTTTTGGTGAATCACGTTCATTTTGGAGAGTTTCATGTGGATTCTCCTGTCCCCATATGCAAACATTGTGGCGCGAAACTTTCCCGCTTACATGAAAGGTTGCTTCATTGCTAAAAATCAACCTTTGTACAACGATGTCGTCCTCCATGTCCTCTAACAGAGTTGCACAAAAATCTTTTTGTTGTGTTTTGTCACCTCCACGAAGAGCTTGCACCAGTTGCAATCTGTACGGCTTCAACAGCAACATTGTTGTAAAACACGCCAAACAGTCACATGAGGGATGGCAAGTTCGTGGCTCGCACGACAAGTAGACTTCCGTCTTCACTGAAACACCTCGTGAATTCCTTGCGCATTCGTCACTGAGGTGGTTGGTCATCCAGGACTCTTTCCCTTACATAAACACCCTGTTTCTTCAAATTGTCGGTACCAACGACTAATGTTTTTGCCCACTGGTGGAGCACTACCGTAACGCCATTTAAACGAACGCTGCACCATAATCACAGACTTGATCTTGCTAAATTCGAGCACACAAAATGCCTTCTGTTGCCTCAATGCCATCCTCTCACTCACTAAGCGTAGCGGCTGTTTGGAAGCTCGTGCTGCCATCTAGCGGTAGTCATAACAAATTCTGGACCACGCCCGTAGACATGATACGAGTCGCATTCATCGGTGGTTCGTGGTTGCAGAGATATCCACTTTTCAAATCTGGACATTCTTTATGAAACACCCTGTATACATATATATATACATATTCTATTAAGAAGAGACTGAAGCAAAAATATTTTTGACTCATACCAAGTACAACATAGCAAAAGTTATATATTGACCGGTGTGAGTAAAAAGAGTATAAAATAATAGAAAAACAGAATGTAGAAAGTGTTGAGAATACCGAGCCTTGGCTTTATCGAGGACCAGCAAAACTCTGCATTTTCTCACTTCCACAAAGACCTATTTGGAAATGGGTTTCTGCAAAGCCATAGATGCAAGTAATAAGCCCACCAAAAAATTTTAAAATATATATATATATATATATATATATATATGTCATAACCTCCACAGAATTGTATGACGTAGCTTTAGTTTACATTTTAGCATGCATCCATAACTTTCCTGGCCCAACCCATGCTCTTCATCTGTTACTAATAAACAGAAAGAAGATGATTGTAGAAAACTCAAGTTGTAAGAGTGACTTAATGAATCAAAAGTAATTTTCAGCAATAACACATTGCCTAGTTACCTAGTTGCCTAAGAGAGAATTTAAACCTATATAGCAATACTAAAGTACTACAAATTCTTAAACTTTGCAATAAAAAAAAGAAATAATAATTTTTTTCTAAAGCACAGATTCCTGAAAGAAAACTGGATTACAAAACCCCCTACCCACAACTTCTGACAACACAAAAACGAAAATAAAATAAAGACAATAATAAACTAAAGAAATGCTTTGTGAAGGTTATATGACATAAACAATTAGTTGCAATATGTACAAGGTATTTCAGAAGTGCTTTAAGTGCATAATTAAGTAGTTATTAAGATCTTAATGACATTGAAAACACATCGTTGACTACAAGAACAAAAAAAAAAAGCGTCTTAGCCTAAGTGCCCAAAAAAATGCGCAAAGTTACCGAGAAAGAGAGAGTTAAAAACAGCAAAAAAGTTAATAGACTTGCTTGCGCCTAAATGCTTAATGCGAAAAAATAGAAAAAAATGTTTAAAAAGTTCAAACATTGAGCTCTCCAGGCAAGTTTTGTACGCCGATTAATTTCTTCATCAATGTGACCCTAACTTGATATCACTGTCCAAGATAAACGTACGTGTCTGTTATCTCCAGCTTTTCTCCATCAATCGATAAATCTTCATTTCTTGAAAAAGCATTGAACATCACTTTTGTCTTCTGAAAGTTCATTTTAAATCCCACTTCTTTACTCTTGTCAGCAAGTTCCTGCATCATACTCTGCAGCTCTGATTGGGTAGTTGCAAAAATGACTATGTCATCAGCAAAACGAAGGTGAGTTAGATAATCTCCATTAATCTTTATCCCCTTGTTTTCCCAGCTCAGCGACTGAAAGACACCCTCCAATGTAGCATTAAAGAGCTTCGGAGATATGGTGTCACCTTGTCTCACTCCCTTTCCTACTTTTATGTGTGCTGTATTCTCAAACAGCAGAATCTTTGCACTTGCATTTTCATAGATGTTGTTAATAATATTAATGTATGCATCTTCAATACCGCAGGATTTCAGAGCCATTGTAACTGCTGATGGTTTCACCAAATCAAAGGCTTTTTCATAATCGATAAAAGCCATGCACAATGGAAGTTCATATTCCCTTGCTCTTTCAATTAGTTCTCTCAGTACGTGGATATGATCTATTGTGCTGTAGCCACTCCTGAATCCAGCTTGTTCTCTCGGTTGAGCCATGTCCAGTGTTACCTTCAAGCGGTGTGAAAGAACTTTAGTGAAGATTTTATAAACCACTGATAGGTCTGTAGTTCCTGAGATCCTCAATGTTACCTTTTTTATGTAGTAGGATCATTGTAGCGTTGTTCCAATCCTCAGGAATCTTCCCTTCATTAAGGCATCGAGTGAAAATTTGGGCGAGTACTGTTTCGATTTCTCCACTTGCTTCTTGTATGATGTCTACAGTAATTCCATCTTCTCCTGGAGCTTTTCCCCGCTTCATGTTCTTGATTGCATGTGCAACTTCTGCTGGGAGGACTGGAAGAACTCTGGTACCTTTCATGATGTCTGGAGTACATGTATCATCCCTTTCATATAATTTGGAGTAGAAATCTTTCACTCTTGTCAAAATTTCACCTCTATTTCTTGTTACAGAACCATGTTCTTTTCTCAGTGCCATAATCTGTTTACTTCCCTTACTGAGATGTCCATTTGCTATCTTTAGGCTTCAGTTATTTTCAATTGCTTTCCTCACTAGTTCACAGTTGAATTTCCTTACGTCTTCAGTGATACTTTTTCGTACTGTCTTGCATAGCTCTATATATTCCACTTTGGAAGTCACATCTTCTTTAGTTGTCCTCATCTCTCTCCTTTTTGCATCAACATTTTGGTTTTTCCTGATAATTTGTTCACATGCAACTTGTTCTTAGACCCAGCTAATTTTCTTGCTGTTTCCATAAGAGCTTTGGTTACTTTTCTGTTAACTTCAGAAATATCCACTTCTTCCGATGTTAGGCCTTCTAAAGCAGAGAATCTGTTCTTCAGTTCCAACTTGAAGGTATTATGGTGTTTTTTAAGGTTGGTTATGTCAATACATTTTGTTTGTCGTATGAGCTTGCCACGTTCAAGTTTAGTGTTGAGGTGCATCTTACATCTCACCAATCTATGGTCACTACCTGTGTTGAACTTGTTTAGCACACTACAGTCTTCTGTGACGAATTTTTTGTTACACATAATAAAATCAATTTCACTTGTCATCCCATTTGGATGTCTCCATGTCCATTTCCTGTGTGGCTTTTTCTTGAAAAAGGAGTTCAAGATGAAAAACCCTTCTGCCTCTGCAAACTCAACGAGAGTATTTCCACGCTGATTTCTGTTGTCGTGACCGAATTTACCTACTGAAGTTTCATTCTGTTGCCGTTGCTCTATTTTCGCATTGAAATCTCCCATAATTACCTTCAAATGCTGCTTACCTTCATTATTTAGATGACGAATTTCCTCATAAAATTCTTCAATTTCTTCTTCAGGATGACTTGTGGTGGGTGCATAAGTTTGAATTATCTGAGCCTGGTATCTTCTTGAGAGTTGGATAACGAGTCGTGCAACTCTGTCAGAGGAACTTTCAACTTCTACAACTTTATCCTTCAGTTTCTTGTTTATTATAAATCCAACACCACTAGTTCTGCCAGTATCTGTCCCACGATAGTAGAAGAGATGTCCACTTTTCAGTTCAATGAGATCTTCTCCTTTTCTCCTTACCTCACTTAGCCTGATGATGTCCCACTTTATCCTTTGTAGTTCCTCTTCCAATTCAAGAAGCCTTAAATCAGAAGATAGGAGTGTCCATTATACGTAGCCAAGGTCAGCATCAGATGGCAGCCTAGTCCGGCCCTCCGGGGATTTTTAGCACCCTCTGCCTTCATGTCGCACTGGCCGCTGCCTTGGCCAGGTACATTCCAGCTGCCGGAGACTGAGGGCCAATATTTTAGTTGTGGAGTCATTTTGGAGGGGTTTGGCCATAACCCACCACGCTGGCCAAGCGAGTTGGTGAGTGTGGGATAGCATTTCCTCTAATCCCGATGGTATAGTTATACTGCTATTGGCGGTCGTCAGAGCCCCTTTAGTGGGAACAGGATGAACCATGAGAAGGCGGGGTTGACATTTGTCAAATAGAGGCTGTGACACAAAGAGCAGAGACTAAAACAAAAGATATTACCTAAGAAGTTAATACGAAATTTGCAAAATACCTGTAGTTACTGCATGTTCTTGTGAAGAACATAAAGACACAGGTCACTATGATAAGAATTACAAGCATATTATCACAGGTAACTTGAGCTTTGTTGAAAATGACAAGCTTAGGTATTTATTAGAATATGGTACTAAATTTAGACCTTCTTTCAAAATCTCCAAAGAAAGAATTCTAGAGAACTTTACTCAAGATATTAATAGGTACATAATTAAAACCAGTTTAGCATACAATCAGCCTATAGAGGCCTTCGCAGAATTGAAATATAATGTAATTAATAGCTTCTCTAATAAGTTGGCAGGTCTTTATTTATGTTTTGACAGAGATCTTTTTTTCTCTGGAGAAGCTAAAAGGTCTCTCTCCTCTGTACAAGACCTATATATTTTTACCACTACAGATAAAGCTAGCAATAATTTTGCAATTATCTGCAAGAAATTCTATTTTGAATTGCTAACTATAGAACTCAACAATAGAGTAACCTACGAGCCCGTAAGTTACAGTACCAAGCAGTTAGAAAATCGATTTAAGGCATTCTTCAAGAAACTTAAAATTCCACAAATGAGAAGATATGAGCCTGAATTTCCCTTTCTTTTTGCAACTGTCAAGTTCCATAAAGATCCGGTAAAGTTTAGATTCATAGCTAGTGGAGTTAGGAGTCCTAAAAAGAAAATTGATCTTGCTTTTGAAGACATCTTGAAGAAGGTCTTGAAACACATTAGTAGCTGCACTAATTTGAAATACAGAGATTTCTGGATAATTAATAGTAATTCAGAAGTAATTTCTACTATTCTCGACATTAATCCCATAGATATAAATAGTTATGATTTTGAAAACCTATATACTAATCTGCCTATATCAGATATCATCACTACCTTTAAAGAGCTGTATGTAGAATTTAAGCTTAACCAATTTGTTGATGTAGGAGCCTGGAACTCTTATCTCAATTGCTGCATAAACAATAACCATATTTTATATAATAATACTCTCTATAAGCAAGTAAACGGTATCCCTATGGGAACTTCCCCCTCCACAAGTGTAACAAATCTATTCCTGTTCTTTAAAGAATATAAATTCATTAAAAATAGTTCCTCTTACTCAGACAACTACCCTTTCACTCTTAGATATATAGGTGATTTGCTTTGTATAAATAATTCAGAAGTTATAGAAAGTGATTTTGCTAATATCTATCCAAGCTCTCTTAACTTATGTAAAACCAACCGCAGTAATCAGGAACTAGAGTTCCTAGACTTAAAGCATTAAACTTAACAGAGGTAACCCATCCATCAGCCTTTTTGATAAAAGAGTTAATTTTCCTTTCAAAGTAATTAAATATCTGCACTGGAACAATAATATCTCAACCAAAGTAATTGAGAATTTACTAATTTCTCAGGTGCTTGGAATATCGAGAATTTGCAGCAACAATTTGTTTTTGGAATATCGGTTAAAAAATTGTTTTTGCTTTTGTCTCTTTTTAATAGTATATATATATATAATTCATATCTGATGAGAAATGATGAAGCACTAAGTCAAATGAAATAAAATAACTACAGTGAAACTAATTGGATAGTTTGTTCACAGCATATCTAATGGATCAGCAAAATAGCAAGAGAGATGTAGAAGTTTTAGGAAAAACTCAAAATAATCAAAAATTACACAGAAAAATTGATACCAGGTTGCCTTCATCAGGAAAACATCAAACTGGGAGAGTGGCTTTTCTGGCGTTAGTAAACGACAGGGTAAAATCAATGTCAACTGATGATGCTCCCTAAGCCACATTAAGAAAATGAGCAATTTAAAGTTGAGAGCAAAAACCCGCAGAAAGGCTGTAACAATTAGAAACTCACAAAAAGGATATTATAATAATAATAATAAAAAAAACTTTTCAACATTATTTTGAAACATGCTGAAGAATTATTATCCAAACACCAACTTGGTTGAAAAGCAGACACTGAATGAAAAAATTTGATTAAATATTGAGTGTGTGCATAAGTTCTACCCATTTTTGTAGGTTACAAAGAAAGGAGGAGAACGCAACAAATAACATACCTAGGATTTTACATAATTGTCGTAATTCTGTATGACCTCTTGCCATCTGTCTATGAGTAGGTGAATCCCATGCCGAAAAAACTTCTGTGTTTTACAGTAAAAAAAGTCATGTAATGCCGTTTTCACATCGTCCACATCATCAAAGGTTTAGAGAGCGTAGGCATTCTGTAACAATAAAAAAAGGTGGTAGTCTGTTGGTGCCAGGTCAGGAGAATACGCTGGGTAAGGTAACACTTCCCAACCAAAGTCCAGTAATTTTTGCTGAGTGATTAAAGCAGCATGAGGTCTGGCGTTATCATGATGAAGGATCACGCCTTTGCAATTGACGAGTGCTGGGCGCTTCGATGTCAGTTGTTCTTGTAATCTGTCCAAATGTTGGCAGTAGAGGTGTGCATTTATCGTTTGGGTAAGTGCCAACACCTCCCAGTTGAATATTCCCTGGACATTCCCACCAAACACTCAACGAAACCTTTTTGGGATGCAGTCTTCCTTTTGAGGTCGATGGAGTAGGTTCCGAACCTTGGCACACAGTCTGTCGATGCTTTACATTGCGGTACAGTACCCATTTCTCATCACCTGTTACAATTGTTTCCAAAAATTGTTCATTTCTGTGACGAGAAAGCAAAGAAACACAGGTACGGATTCTCTCCTCTCGTTATTTTGCAGAAAGCTGGTGCGGAACCCAGTTATCGAACTTGGTGATGAACCCAAGCACATGCATCTGTCTTTTGACTGTTGTTCTGTGTACCGATAACGTTTCCGCTAATTCCTGAATATTTGGATGTGGGTCATTTGTTTTAGCTTGGCCCACATCCTCGTCAGAAACCACAGATAGACGTCCAGGACGTGGTTGATCTTTACAGCTTCTGTCTCCGTCCCGGAATTTCTGAAACCAACGGCGACATGTGCTATCATCAACTGCATCCTCCCCATACACTTGACAGGTGTTGCAGCAAGCCGCAGCTGCAGTACTGCCTTTATCGAACTCGTACAGTAAACATTGTGTAATGGGATCCTTATCGCATGACATGTTACCCTGTCCGTGATTTTCGTCACGAATGACTTACTTGGACAAACCTAGTGCCTCGATAGGCTCTACTGCTCCACGCTTTATTGGCCGAAAATTCGGCATCACAGCAGCATCTGTGATGTAACTACTCTGATAACAATTTGCATCTATTACAAAAATGGGTAGAACTTTTGGCACACACCCAGTAGAAGCGAGAAATATAAAACAGGGAAAAAGTTGCGGTTAGGTGAAAGAATTGGGATGAACCAATATATTTTTTTATGTGATCTAACCCATCTGAAAAGGTGTGCGTAGACAAGTGATGCAAGACTGTGTATGTAAATGTCTTCAACTACTAGGGACCCACCGAGTAGCACTTGGTATTACCTTGAGACTTTAATATTGTAGGGTCCGAGGGTTGGTACAGAGTGTCGATGTGCAGTTTAAAAAGCTGGGAAGTGGAATTAAAATTTAAGATTAACTGTTTTAGGTAATGACAAAGGAAATTAACTGGATTTTTTCAAGCCTTAGTTTGGTTTTTCAGAAGTTTGAAATTCTTGTTGATATTTCCTTGAATGGTGAAAATATTAGTAATTCTATGAAATTGAAAGATAATAATGTTATGATGAATTTCTATGAATGCATTTGAAAGTCGGTGCATATATTCATTGTAATTAATATCAAATTTGATTTCGTGTTTTTTGTCATACAGGTCAATAGCATATATACTTGTTTTTTTAGATCTTTCACTGGAAAAAACTAACTCCACTTCAAAAAACATGGATATGTTATTGACCTGTATGACAAGACACAAATTCAAGTTTGATATTAATTACTATATGCATTGGCATATCCATAGAAATTCAATGTAGTATTATCTCTCAATTTCATAGAATTGCTAATATTTGTACCACTTAAGAAAATATCAACAAGAATCTCAAATTTCTAATAACCAATCTAAAACTTAATAAATATCCAGTTTACTACCTTCGTCGTTACCTAAAACAGTTGATCTTAAATTTTAATTCCACTTCCCAGCTTTTTAAATTGCACGTCAACATTCTGTACTAACCCTTGGGCCCTACAATATTAAAGTCTCTAGGTAATAAATACCAAGTGCTACTTGGTAGGTCCCTAGTAGCTGAAAATATTTAAATGCACTGTCTTGCACCTATTTTGTACACACACCTTTTCGGGCAGGTTAGGTCACATAAAAAAATATTTTGGTTTGTCTCAGTTCTTTCATCTAACTGCAACTTTTTTTCCTGTTGTATATTTATTGCTTCTATTTAATCAAATTTTTTCATTCAGTGTCTGCTTTTCAACCAAGTTGGTGTTTGGATAGTTATTCTTTCTGCATGTTTCAAAATATAGGTTTCAAGTTTTTTTTTTATTATAGTCTATTTGTAAGTTTCTAATTTTTACAGCCTTTCTGTAGATTTTTGCTCTCAACTTTAAATCGCCCATTTTCTTGTTGTAGCTTTGGGAGCATTGTCAGTCGACATTGGTTTTACCCTATCGTTTACTGTCACCAGAAAAGCCACCCCCTAGGTTGATGCTCTCCTGATGGAGGCAACCTGGTATCCATTTTTCTGTGTAGCTTTTAATCATTTGGTGTTTTTTTCAAACTTCTGCATCTCTCTTGCCACATGCACGCACTCATAAGTCGTAACATTATGATCACCTACTTAATAGCGTGTTGAAACCTTCCACAATGATGACCACTTTTCTCCTAGTATGACATCAACTCCACTATAATATGGAAGGTATCTTCAGAATTCTCTACCAGCTGAACAGAATGAGGTTCCAGAGCTCAATGGCTGGAGTGAGGCACTGGCATATACCAGTGAATGCTGCATTCCACAAGCATTCAGTAGGGCAGGGTTAAAATCAAGGAAATTTGGAAGCAAGGGTAGCCCCCAAAAATTCATGGACATGATCTGCAAACCCTTTTTGCATGGTGTAGGCTTTCTGACATGGTCACTGTGTCTTGCTGAAAAAGTCAAATGTTATCTGGAGACATGGTCAATGTATGGGCAGCACATGGTCCAAAACAATGCCAGGGTAGGGTCAAGCAGTTAAAATGTGTACAATGGGGTATAAAGGGGACACCTAATCAACACGCACGCTTTGTCACTTGGTGCAGGTATGAACTTTATATGTCTTCATGTGATGACCATGTATTAGTGCATTAGGTGTTATATTTCTCATGTAGGTCAGTAGCAACCACTTCCCAGTATTGTCATAAGATTGTCATGTTTCATGCTCAATACATGAAAATGTATGATGTGAACAGTTCATATTTACTGTACTAGTTATCCAGCCCAGTCCCTGGACCGAAATCTGACAGAACATGCATGAGCTACTCTCAAGAGATCGGTTGCTACTCCAAACCTTGCAAGCCTCGTGGAGCATTAGATATGGAGAAGCAGCCTAAATCTTGTAAGCCTCTTGGAGCTTCAGTGTTCTTTATAGGAACCATTAACAGTCTTATCAACTGCGTGAAATATTACCATAAGCATGCTTAATGATAAGAGGCTGCCACACTTCATATTGAACCAATATTTTGGCCTTCACTTTTTTACCACATGTGTCTGCAAAATTTGGGGAAAGTGAAATTCCATTTTTTTCAACGGTTTTTCTTATGCACACACATCTTCTCATTTGCATGCAGCAGATCTTACACATTTTAAAATTCAAAACAAATCAACAACAAACAAAAGAAATCGTGCTGTTCCTTATGTTGTAAAAAGTGTTTCATTCACATAAATAAAATTTTTAACACATAAACATCTCGATACTTATGAAGTGTGTGGAACTAATTTGTGGAGTTCCATATCTATTGGCATCATCACTGCTTGCGATTTCATAATGTGTGAGATGTGAAACACTATTTGTTCAGAGTTCACTAGTTCATATGTGCAGATAAAGTGCAGTAGGTGATAAAATAAGCTTGTTGTGCATGAAGCGTATATGTTGATTGTTGTTACATCATGATGTTGTAGTTAGATAAATATATATAAAAAAGAATTCATTCAGCACATGTCACAGGAAAGAAGATTAAAGGAAACCCAAGGAAATTATTAGAAGGTCAGATATCAGAATGGAAGTAATGGTTGATGAAGTACAGAAGGTCATGCATGTTTGAAGCTAGAGTGATTTTAGCTAGTTGCCTCCTCCTAATAAGGCATAGGTACTGTGTGTGTGTGTTATGGCATTGGCTCTGTCCCTTCCTCAAAACCAGGGGCTGTAAATTAGGGACAGGCGACTGCATATATCCTGAAGAGTTGTTCTTGGTGTCCCCCCCCCCCCCAAAGCTTGAGTGGTGTACCAAGATCTTTTTGCAAGGTGGTATCTGATACATTTGAATGAATTAAAAGTTTAGCAGATTATCTCTCCTTAACCCTTTAACCGGTTGGAACAAATTAACTCAGGGTTTAAAATCTGTTCGAAGGAATTTATTTGCTTTTGCAGAAGTAGGCCAAACGTGGCTGAAACAACTGAACCTGTGTGTTGCATTTCCTTTAGTTTTGCTATTCAAAGTTCTCATTTTGGGGGATGATTGACACCAATTGTTTCTGACTGATTACCTTCTAAATGAGGTAGAACAATTGTAACAAACCTAAGAAAGAAGATATTTGAGGTACTTGTTTCTACCCAATGGCATGATGGCCATGTCAGACGGACTAGCAGTTACCCATCATACCTTGGGCTACAAAGCACAGAATAAAGGACTAGAAGTGAGTATTTAGCACCCTTGACAAGTTTAGGGCCAGTACTGCTGTGATAAGAGGGAAGAATGAATTGTTTTATCAAATTGTAGTACTCTTGTTGGTACCTCAATTTTCTGTTCTACACGTTATTTACACTTCAGGCGTATGCCGCGTGGTTCAACTTCTAGGTCTAATTTTCAATTTTGATAGCATACCTTAGATGTAAAAATAAAACATCAATAAGGTCGGCAATGAAGTTCTCGCATCGTGTGCATTGCCATTCTTCCAATTTAATTCTATCTGTTGGCACAACTGCGCTCGAAGATTGACATCACGTATTCAATTCGGTTGTTAGTATATATGCCTGTTGCCAGGCATATATACAACAAGCATATATAGCGAATTGAGTATGTGATGTCAACCTTCGAGCGCAGTTGTGCCGAATTGGAAGAATGACGATGCACACAATGTGTGAACTTCATTGCCGAGGAGTAACAGGGTAAGCCTTATTGATGTTTTATTTTTATAGCTAAGGTATGCTAATAAAATTGAAAATCAGACCTAGAAGTTGGATCACACGGCATACGTCTGAAGTGTAAATGACGTGTAGAACAGAAAATTGAGGTACCAATGAGAGTACTACAATTCAAAGTACAGAGCCACATATATTCTTGCTCTCATATTAAGATTGAGCAAATGTATTATACATGAATTGTTTTGTTTGTTTTGCTGTAGCTTTTGTAAAAAGCTACTCTGTATGTAAACATTTCTCTTTGGGGAGTGCCGAAAATTTGGGGTACCATTCGTTTTTAGGTACCTAAGTTACTGGTTAAGGACTTCAGTTTTGAATTGTGGAAAACAGCTTTAATAATATGTTCATGTCAGTTAAAAGTCAATATTTCATAACCACATGATTAAAAATTCTGTAGTGATTTCTACACATTCAGTTTTCAAAAGCTGACTGGTATTTATTAATTTTTCAGTAGATTTTATAAAGTAATTGTTCAGCAGTATAATTTTTCTTATGTAAATCGTACCTCACTTTCTTATCGTTGCTGTCATGTAGATGCCGTATTTTTTACTATATCTTCAGAAAACTTGAGAACCGTACATGTGCGTGTGTTTGTACCTTTCACATACACTCTTTGCCAAAAAACGAAGAACCCAGAAGGAATCATCTAATTGAGATGAAAATTGGTATGTGCAATGTACGTGTATAGGAAAGAAAATGATTGCAACTCCAGAGCAGTTGTAGTGCAACCTCTGGCTTGCATAAAGCAGCTACCCAGCATAGCATAAACACCTACAGTTCACGGCTACTGAAGCATGCCAGTTCATGTCCAATTTGTGAGCCTGTATCCCATCATGTCCCAAACATGTTGATCAATGAGCGGTCAGGTGATTAGGCTAGTCATGGAAGGGTGTTGACATTACAGATGAAGGCCTAGGATAGCTGTGCCATGTGTGGCCGGGCATTACCCTGTTGAAAAATTGCTCGATGCTGCTGCAATAGGAATAACAACACAACAGGTCATACAATGTCGTCAATGTACCTTTGAGCCGTGGAGGTAGTACAGCGGAGGACTACCAAAAGTGTCTGGCTATCGTAGGAAATGGCTTCTCAGACAGTCACTCCTGGTGTGTGAGCCGTGTGCTGTTTCATGGTAAAGTCAGGATTCGTGCGCTGGCCGGTTATCTCAGGACACATGTGCTGGTCGGCACCAAGTGCAAACCATGAATCATTACTGAAGAGAACACAAACATTGACGCTATCCTACATTGATCGGACCCAACACCACTGCAACCAGTGCCGATGATGCTCGCTGGTCAGTGGTTGGCAGCGGAGTGGCCTTCTCCAATGAAGTCCCCGTGAGGCAAGTCGTCTGGCAACAGTTCGGATGGCCACTTCCGTATGTGTAGATGATGCAACATGGCCACGAATGGTTGAGAGCAAAGAATTCGGTTCTGTTCGTGCGGCTCTCACAGTCATTCAGTGCTCATGTTCTGTAGTTGCCCTCAGCTGTCCACTGCTTGCATGCCACTGTATTGTACTCTGCTCAGCCCATTAAGGTCAACATTGTCTGATTGCTGTATTGCTCTGGCCGAAATGCCTGGCAATATGGCGCAACTTGACTAACTGGCCTCTTTCCCGCCCAATTACATGTCCTCTCTCACTGCTCATATTATGCATGGATCCAACATCGAGGCATCTTCACAGTCCGTGGAGGTGAATACAACCTCAATCTGCTATCACAATTGTCCCTGCATATGAGCTTTGCTTGTGATATACTCTCCTTGATGTGCAGGGGCAGTGCTATTTAGTCA
Source organism: Macrothele yani (assembly GCA_039090855.1). NCBI lineage: Eukaryota > Metazoa > Arthropoda > Arachnida > Araneae > Macrothelidae > Macrothele > Macrothele yani. The sequence continues at coordinate 8,911,667 of CM077011.1, read as the reverse complement.
TTGGCCATTAGTTTTTAATCATCTGCATATTCAGCTCTGAGGCAACTTGCATGTGGAGTTTCATCAGGATCGAATGACTTTCTCAGGGTGATTTTCTTTCTTTTTGGGGGGGGGCAAAGAGTGTATTTGTGAAGAATTATTTCTTCCGGGGGTTTACTTCCCATTGATTTCTGTTATCTGAAACACTAAAGAGGTGTTGACCTATATCTGTGCTTGGATAAGAAATGGTATGTTCGTACGTAAATGAGAAAGAAACAGTTGTTGATGAACCTGGGAATGCTTCAACTAGTACAAGTCCAGAAAGTTCAGATTTCTAAGCTTTAACTGCTTAGCTACAGGTGCGTGGAACTTTATTGTAATGGTGGCATGCTCAAACATAAATCCAGGAATGCGAGTTCTGTTCTTGTTCCAGGGTTGATGCAGTTTTCAAGTTTTCAGAAGGATGGCTACATGGAAAACAGTAAAAAATAAAAAAGTACAGCATCTGTGTGCCAACAGTAAAATGTGTATGCCTTTTTACGTGTATTTAAAAAGAATTATTTCTTCTGGGGATTGGCTTCCCATTGGTTTCTATACCTCACTTTTCCCACTCTATCAAAATGTGTGCAAGTTGTTCACTGTTTTAACTTCTTTTTTTGTTTGTGTGTGTGTTCTTTTCAGAACTTGGGACTTTTTATGTGGCAGGCAGCAACCAACACCATTCCAGTCCTGTGTGAAATGGAAGAGCTTTTATTGTGATTATAATTTTCATCTGGTAATAGGAGCTTCATCAAATATAAAAAAATAAAATTGTTTTTTGTTAATTCACTTTTAAACTTCGCTTCAGTTTTTTTTTTTTTTCATGAGCTTGTAGTTGGTATATATATATATATTTATTTATATATACAGTGTGTACATGTTATATGTTCATTCGTAATATTTGTTTAAATTCAAAAATGATTTGAAAAATAAGTTTTTTTATTGTTTTTCTAATTAAATGTTAATCACTATATTTTAACTGAGTTTTGTATACTTTTGGAATCAAAACTTCCTGTACAAGCATGTGCTTGTTCTGAGTACTAAGGTTTGGTACTGGCATATAACAAGTATATTGATGTCAAGTTCTTGCTCAATCTGAGAATATTTTATATTTAGTAGAAAATACTGTTTGAATTTAGAGGAATGTAAAAACATTGTTGTTACATGAAAATCTTAAACTTTATTGTAAACCTTTCACATTTAATGACTACCTCAGAAAACTGTTTTTTTATTTTGCAGAATTAATTTCAATTAAAGTCTCAAGCACAGCATTTGTAATACATTTCTCTTTCTTGTGAAAGAAAAAATACACATTAAAGAATGTTTCCAGTTTTGTTCCAATTGTATGGTTATGCTGTAGAACATCCCTGTGCATCATCCCTGGTTTTATGCAGTTATCAGTTACACATGTGAAGTTTTGTGTTAATTGAATTGCTGTTTTTCAATGTTTAACGTTGTGATCAACTATTTTGGAATTGTTTGTGTGTTTTTGTGTATTTTAAAAATTGTGTGTTTGTGTGAAACAGTATGTTTAATCAATGTACATTTTACACAGTAATTATGATAGTGTTTGTGAAACCACTCTGAAGTACATGTCAAATTATAATTATAATCTAGCTTGTAAGTGCCTCCTTTGGATAGTTTTTCTCCACTGGAAATAAATACTAACTAATCTATTAACTGCTTGTATATCAAACATTGCTTCAAGTTCAAGATTTAGATTGATCTCACTTCTTAAATGTGGATGTTGTTTAAAGTAATTTGAAATGGCATATATGAATGAAGAATGTGTGGTTGTGAAGTTCAACTCTGGCAGTAATGTAAGTAAAGAGTGAGTCTTTCAAGAAATCTTGCAAATTATGGGAGTAATTATCATCTGGTTTGAATTATATGTATAATAATTACTGATCTTTTTCATTGGAAAAAGTGTTAAACAGTTCTTTTGTAGGTCCTGGACCCATATGAATCCATACAATTTCTGTGCATTTTTCTCTTGTAAGGACTTTTAGCCTAAGTAATGGATCCTTTTCATTTCTGCACAATAAAGAAGCAAAAGAGCTCAGAAACTTTTTCCTTAGGGTTTTATTTATTCATTTTGTTGTAGTAAATAAAATTCTACATCTACCTGTGTGTGTGTGTGTGTGTGTGTGTGTGTGTGTGTGTGTGTGTGTGTGTGTGTGTGTGTGTGTGTGTGTGTGTGTGTGTTTCAGATAATGAAACACAATTATCACCATTGATTTTCATTGTTACATTATTTTCAAAATTTTGAAATTAGCCATTCTGCCTTATGATGACTTCTGCTTGAAGCATGGAAAATATCAGCTGATGTCCCAATAAGTTAAGTGATTACATCCTCAAGGCCAGTGTTTTTGGAATAATTAGTGTTATTTACCACATAAATATTTTTTGAGAATTATCCATCTCTACTATAACAACCCATAATGCTAACAGAAATTGAACAGGATCCAGTTGAACATGAGATTATATGAATTAACCCATGTATCCCAGGGTGAAACTTTTCATTCAGTCATATACATTACAGACTTGTTACTACATATGAGATTTGTTTTATATATATGTTTCTCAGGTCATGTAAGAGAGTTATATGCTAAATGTTATTTTAATCCCAGTTCTACTGAGAATTTTTTTGTTAACTTTACATACCTGCTGCCATTTATGAAATGAATGTTTAAGAGTTTTTCAGACTTCAGTTTAAGCCTTTTCTTTTATCGTCTGCCTTCTTCAAAACATAGTTTCAAAAGAAGTTAGCCAGAAAATGCCAAATTAGCAATTCATAAGCATGAACCAAAAATTGTAAAAGCTATTTGGCTGTTTGAAATTAATAGTTCTAAAAAACTGTAGAGAAATTGGGGAGGGGGTTATGCTGTTCATAGATGATGGTGGTTTGTACATTTAAAAGCAGTAACATAATGTTTTCTGCTCAAGATTTTTTTGGCATTTTAATAAAATATATTGAACTGTTGCACTTTAAAAGAAGGGAAAGTGTATAAATACTATTTATTAATCATTATTAATACAACCTTAAAATTATAGGAATATATTGACGATTGCATGATTTTTATCATGTTAAAGGGTTTAATATGTTAAAATCTATAAATTGGAGGCCTAAGTTTCCAATATAATGAAGTTTCAGTCTCAACGTGTTGCTGACTTGTGATTTTTTATTTATTCTTTCTATACCAGTGAATATATTGTGCATTGTCCTGTAGAATTATGACACCTGTTTTGTTTCTGCTCTGCAATGGTGCAATTATTTATTTCCTCCTCTTTTCGAATTTCTTGGAATGTGAGAGTGTTTATAATACAAAGTTTTTGATATTGTTAGAACAGGATGTCTACTGGTCATGAAAATCATGGAAGCCGCGAATTCAGAAAAGGTTCATCAAAAAGTCACGAATTTTGCTTTGGGAGTCATGAATTTCTTTTTAGTTTTAGTAATTATCATTTTCTGGCAACAGTACAAATAATCAATTCTCCATGCACCGACTGCATATTACATAAATGTTGTTTCCGTGTAATGGTTCGCGTGTCGGAAAAAAAGGCACTTGTGCTCTCTTCTACAAAGAAAACTGTTAAAGCAAAAAATGTTTCAGCATAAAAAGATCTGTACAAAATGTTTTTTTTTTTTAATTTTAAGTTCAATTTAGCAATTTAAATTATGCCGCTTATGAAGCCATGACATTTTTCTGATATAAATATTAAAGAAAGGTGTGTAATGAAATCACATAGCACAATGGTGAGTATTTCAGCTTCAGCTAACTTTAGTCTCAAAGTATGAGTCAGATTTTTCTTACTAACAGAAGGGCAGGGGGCACATTTTCCATAGAAAGAAAGGGGGGCAGAGTGTCACCCCTTCTTTAATAGTGTGCATGTTCTGCTGTTGCCTTATATAGGGATACATTTACATACACACATACATGTCTTTTAAAAATGGTCATGAAAATTGTTAATTGGTCATAAAATTGCATTTCCCAAATTTGGTAGACACCCTGTAGAACTAATTGTTGTGAACTTAATGAGAATTTATATGTTGAATTAAAAACAGGGAAATGAAAAATTCTGCCCATATTTTTATTACTGTAACTTTTTTCCCTCTCGACTTTGTATTGTGTAGTGTAGCATTGCGTAACGAAGTTGCATATGTCCCTCCAACATATTTTTTTTTGCATAAATTTGAACTTCAAATGAAATCATATTTATAATGGTTTCATAAGTATTTTACATATATTACATAGGCCACATTTCAAGATACTAGAGTTCTCTTATTTCTTTTGCAAACATCAGCATGTGTGATTGGACAAAAGCTTTAAATTGCTGTTAAACACAAAGTTTGTGAATATACTTACTTTTGCAAATGTGCATATTATTTTTACAAACTGCTGAGAAGACTGTTTCTTGTGTTATGGCACTATGTAGTAAGCATGTTAAGCAGTATAATTTCAAATGAACAATGTAATGTTAGAATAACTCATCATGATTAAATGGCTGCTGATATTTTGATTTGTATTTTACTTAGTATGAGGATGAATTGGAAAGTTATTTTCTTAAATTTAGTGCAACACAGAGCTGTACTTCAGAATGGCAAATGACACACTGAAAATTCCTAATCCATAATGTAAGTCATTCTTCCACATAGTTCTGATCTTCATGTGCTGGTGGCTTACTCCTATGGGGGGCACTGCTAGTATCTTGGAAACTAGGTGCACTACCATGGAGTTGATTTTTTTTTTCTTTAAGTAAAGGCTGTTCATAGTCTTGTATAGGAGAACTGTCCATGAATCCCTAATTGCATGTTTCGTGCAGGGACTAGTAATGTGACTGATCAACTAAAGAATGAACTGAGGTAATTTTTGCTGTTGTTGGACTCAGTCAATGTAAAGAAAAATTTGGAGGCACAGATCAACAGCTTCTGTAGTTTTAAAGCTTTCGATTTTTCTCATGCAATTTGTAGACCGTTTTACCAATTTTCAAACTGCTTTTCCTCCCATAACAACTGGAAATTGACAATTTCTTATGGAGTGGAATGTTCGAATAAGTCATCGTAGGCCCTCAAAAAAGTGCACACTGTTCAGAGGTTGGTCATATGTTATTGTTTGTCGATTTCGTTTATGTAAGAGAAAAATGGCGTACAATAGTTATGCACTTGAAAAAACTATGCTAATACCTTTTTCAAATGCTGAGAAAATCTTAATTGAAATAATGGGCCTATTCTGTTACAGAGTACTGTAATACGTACACACCATGCTGTAACTAATTAATATATCGCATGGAAGAAATATTATTTTCATAATACTTGGAAAATACATCACTATAATTAAAACAAGAATGATGTTCTTAACACTCAGATACTTAGGACTTCGTCGTCCTGAGTGGTGTAATGGATAGCATGCTCAGAACAGAGATTGGAAGATGAGGGTTCGATTCCTGCTCTAGGGTGATGAAATTTTCAAGATTTCTGATGCGCTTGTTATGTGAGAAACAGTAAATACGGGCTATTCAGAGTTTTCTAATTCCTATGTTAATTATAGTGTAGCTAATTAAGTTATGAAGCTTGAAATCACAGATACTTTTTCTTTAGACTATCTCTTTTACAGACTATATTTTGTCAGACATAGTGCAAAGAAACACTAACTTCATCACCATTAAAAACATCCTGATTCTAAGTTTCAGAAATTAAGTTCTCCAATTGTTTCTGTGGCATTTTTAAACTGCAAAAACCTTAGAAATTTAAGATGCAGAAGAAAGAAGTTTTCATTCAAACTAGTTAACTTTTTGTGTGGGATTTATCTGGGTAAAGTCTCAAATTTCTGCAAATTCTCGGAGAGAACTCCTATCCTTCATCAGGCAGTCATTCGTTCAATCTCCGTCACTGTCTTCGGTTACGATTAACCTTGATGGTTACGGTGATTCTGCAATATATCTTGCCAGATGTTAAGTAGCAAAAATCCCTTACAGTCATTAATGATGAAGTTCTGGTATTTTCCAATTTTAAGTCCCTCAAAGTTAACTAGTTTGAATGTAGTAATCTGGAAGCCACATAACAAAGATGGGTTTAATTCAAAGAAGTTTTCTGCAATTGTTGAAAGCCGCTTGTAGGGATTTCTGGAGGTTTTTCTCTTAAATGGTTTTGAATTAAGCTTGCAGTGAAATGGAAGTGATAAAGGACTCGACCCATGGAAAAGTAGATATTCCGTTGTACACCAAACAATTCATTTGGCAGATGTCAGTGAAATTTAGCTAATTCTGAAAGTTGATAAACAATTGGAGGCAAACCCAGTCAGTGCCTGCTTTTGATGTAGAGATCAGAATATAGACTACTGAAACCGAACTTAGTTCTGGATCAAAAAATTTGAGATTGATTACAATACATATGTAGGAATTAAAGTTCTTGCTGCAGAAATTTTATGGCTGTAATATCAATAACAACTGATATTTTAGCAGTTTAAATGCATGAATCTGTCTTATTATCACTTACTACACTTGAGTGACATCCTGCTAAGCTCTGACACCTTTCTTCTTGCCTAAACATACTATTGAATTCTGCCATACTCCAACCCTTCCTATCCAAAGGGCATTCCTTTGGTATAGAAGAAGCCGTACTATTCAATCTGGTTTTTCCAAACATAGCTTGAAAATACAAATAAATAAAATTAACTCGCTAAATAATAATTAAACAGTTGTCCACTTGCAGTAGGTAGCTTGTAAAACAAACATGAGAAAAGCATTGAAATAACAAAGGAGGGGGAGGTATTTACATCCTAAGCATCCTAATAGACACTATGTGATAAAAGTGGAAGTGTGCTCTGTGGGTTAGAGACTATCTAAGAGCTCATGTGTTTTCTTCAGCTTTACATGTGATTGTAGTCAACAACTTGCAGTATCTTGTTACCACTTTCAAAAGTGGAAAAACACATTGTCAATAGCTCCACAATATACAGTTGTATCAGAATAATATGACCACCTACCTAATAATGGAAATAACTACCCTTGACCCAGATGACAGCGGCGAGACAGCATATCATGGACGCAATGAGGCCATGGAAGGTTACCCGAGGCACACGTGCCCATTCAGACTGCAGCAGAGCAGAGAGGTCCTGGAGATGACGTGGTTGTGGGTCAGCACATTGAACCTGTCGATCCAAATAGTCCCACAAGTGCTCTATGGGGTTGAGGTCAGGCGATTTTGATGGCCTAGGGAGAACAGAGACAGTGCTGTTGTGTTCCTAGATCCAGTCACGCACCCCCTTGACGATGTGGCTCGACGCATTATCCTGTTGGTAGATACCATCATCAACAGGGTAAACATCCAACATGAGGGAATACATGTGGTCAGCGAGGATGGACAGGTAGCCATTGACATTCAGGAGCCCATCCAGTGGTCCCAAGTCATACCAGAAAAACATCCCCCAGACATGCACATTGCTACTGCCGACCTGTACTTGACCGATAAGTGTGTCCGGGTGTTGGTTCTGTTGTGTCTGACCCTGTATCCACCACCGCCCATCACTTCTGTGGAGTAGAAACCTCAATTCGTCAGATAAGGCAGCCTTTTTCCACTCTTCCACTGTCCAATGACAGTAGTCCCATGCGAACTGCAGAGGTCGTTGCAGATGGACCTGGGTTAACATGTGCGCCTTGACGCCGTGTTGACTCCGGAGACCCACACTTAACAGAGTTCACTCTACTGTTATCGGGGACAGGTACCTGGGTGCCTCAGGGTTCATTTGCTTGGTCAATTGTTGCACTTCAATTGCTCTTTACCAGTCAACAGAGGCGACGTTCTCCTCTGGGGTTGATGGCCTTTCAGGGATTCAGTTATGGCATCGGAAGGTACTTCGTGTGCCAGCGGTCCATTCTTGGTGTACAACCCTTGCTACAGCACCTCACGAATGACCCACAAAGTCTGCTGTTTCTGAAATGCTTCCACCCTTGGCACGGTAGCTGATGATCATTTCTTTTTGAACGTCCATCAAATCACTACCTTTGCCCATTGTGCTCGTATAATTCACTATGGCTCATCTGTCCTGGCCGGTCGCTTATATCTCTGTGCACTTTGTGGTGCGCCTGGGTGGGAACACTGTGATTCTGGGGGGTGGTCATATTATTCTGATACAACCGTGTATCTGCTTATTCATAAGGCACATCTCCCACTGGCCAATAAGAAGTGAATAACTTCAATGGTAATTTGAGTCACTTTACTCTTTGATATTTGAATAAATTATTTTTACTTTTTCCAGTGATTACACTCAATACTGCAACACTCCACCCCGGTTTTTGTCTTACAAATAATATTCGTGATTTCCAAAATAAACATTACATTTGAAGGCAAGAATTTATAACAGCTATAACTATATTAGCAGTCATTGCTGCTAGAAAAAATAAGTTTTTTGTTTTTGTTTGTGATTTTTTTTAGTTGTTTATACCTTACTAAATTGTTAAAAATGCTTAAAGAAGTAAATTGTGTATCATTTTGTTTTTGTATGCTAGTGTCTACTTATTGTATTGTGAACAGGAAAAACAAATATGTTAACTTGCCAAGAATGCAATTTAGTTTAGAGATAAATCTTTCATAGACATCTTTTACAATGTTAATACATATTGACTTTTTTAACCTTGTCTAGATTTTACTGTTTTCCTCATTCTCATTTTTTGGATTTACCACACCAGCCTGCTTTTAACTTTTGTATGCTGCTTTTAAGATATTTCATTTGATTAACTTTTGTTCATCGCTCTTTGGCCAAATATTGCCCTTGCACCGTAAAAATCTACCAACCAACCAAAAATGTTAATGTGTGTATTGAATCCAGAATAATTTTATGTCTTGATTTTAGCTTCCTACTGATCAAGGTAAGTTATTCATGGTTATTGACTTTTAGTAAACTATGTAGATATTTATGCTTTGCCATAATTTTTGGCAGCATTTTAAAGTACAGGAACAGTTTCTCTATTCATGTATTTTAGCATGGTAGGGAACAGTTTATCTGTTCATTTTTACTGAACTTTTTCTGTTTCCTGAACTGTGAATCAGCAATTATTTCTCTGCATTTAATTCACCTTTTCCACATTTTGAACAAACCAGTCCTATCAGATTTCAGATGCCCAAATCTTCCAGTAATTTAAGTAGTCTTTCTTTTTTCTTTTAAATTTCTGAACCCACAGAAAATTCATATTTTGCATATTGTTATATTTCTGTTAAAGTGCTGTACTCATTTGGAAAGGTTGAGATTAACAGTAAAGCTTTCTCCCTGCAGTCCAGAAAGTTTGACTTGCATCCTAACAATCCATCATTCATTATTTGACAGAGTCAAACATAGCTTTAGTAAAACTCCTGCTGCACCATAAGACAAACTGAAATGAAATGTTGCATTGGAAAACTGAACTAGCAGTGGATCATTAGTTTTACATCTTGAATGTGCATATTAACTCAGAATTGAAAAATTAAATTTCCCATGCTAGATTTGAAATTGTCTCATTGGAAATGCTTCTTTACAACTCTAAACATTTTTTTATTATTATTAATTTCCATGGCAACCAGAAAGACTGCTGAATGTTTTAAATGTTGTTTGCTCAGGATAAGGGCCTCTTTGATTTTAAATTTCAATACCAAGAAGAACAGGAGGTTTTATGTGCTAAAAGAACAAATGTAAAAATAGTGCAAAAACAAACCAAATGGAAATATAAATAATGATAATTAATGCTTTCGAGCAACTTCTTTCTAAACCAAAGAGAAAAAAGTACAAAAAGAAGAAAACAAGGAGAACCAGATTGACAGTAATGGCTGCATTCCTACAGGTAAAGAGCGTGCATGGATTCCATAAGGTGGGAAAGGCATTATGCTGAGAGGAGTTGTACGAGCCTGTCGCAAAAGGCTCAGAATCAGTTTGAGAAATTTTATTTGTTAAAAATTAAAAATGGTGTGGGAAGCAGAGCAATAGAAAAATGAGTGAATAAACAGTTTTCTATAATTTGTAATTACACTTAATAGTTTCTAAATAAAGCTGATTGTGTATATTACACTGTTTTAGTGATATGTGTGCCTGAGCTTCAGACTGGAAAAGTGAATGATTACAACATACTCCAAGTGAACCCAGTTAGTTTACTCTAACATGTCAAAGATTTCATATACACAGGGTACAAGTACAAAGCCAATGAGTACAGCAATTGTGAAAAAAGAAATCTGTAAGGTATGCATAAATATTTTCACATTTTGTATTTCAGTGTTCATGAAAAACACACTGTAAAAAGTAAGAATTTTATAAATATTATGTGCATAGGAGTTAACTAGAGAATATTTTGCTGGTTTTCCAGTTGAAATGGAAATGAATATACGTACATGATTAGAGTTGTGTAAAACTTTTCATGTAGTTTATTCTCCAATATTAGTCTTGAAAATTTAATTTTCTATGGAAATCAGTTATGTAACTTTACTGCTGTGCCTTGTATGTTATGTAGTGCTAATTTTCTTTTATGTTAAAGCTTTGCTTGTGTACAACTCTATTCACTTCTAAGGGGACTGAGTATCCATGTAACTTGAATTTTACCTATAATGGTTCTAGTGATAACAATAAACATGCATTTGAGTTTTGATGACATCTTGTCACATGTGAGAGAATTCAAAAATTGCCTTATTATGTGTTTAAGTTCACACCTGTCATTAGTTGTCATATCAGTTCCCTTCGATCAATAGGAGAGTCTGGGTTGTTTCATGAATTCAAGTGAATACAGGATGGGATAAGTGAAACACAAAATACTTAGCTTGTTTAAGTTTAATCACCACCACACCACCTCACTACATGCTGAGCATGTTCAAGAAACACCTCTTTCAAAATATTATTAGTTTCTCCAACTGCATCAGGTAAATTTTCATTAACTGCTAATGAAGGAAAGATCCAACACTCGAAACTTGGCAGCACTTCCTAAATTATCAACATCTGGAGTTCTATACTCTGTGTCAACTTAAGAGTGTACCACTATTGAAAGTAGGAGAACCATATATAAACAAGAAAAACGTATGTTTTTTTTCTTTTGAGGTCAACTCCTCCCTTAGCAGGTTAAAACATCGATAATTTGTATATTAAAACTTTTAGCATGCATAGATGCCAACCTCTAAAAGTAGTTTTCAGTAACCAACATGTTCATTTTTCAGTAATTTTCAGTAATCCAGTCTACAGTGGCAAATTTGGGTATTTAACACTGCAACAAATTTTAATCTGTCAGAACTATTAACAAAATAATAATAATAATACAATAAAAAATAATTTGCTAGTGGGAAAATTCAAAATACTGTCTACCAGGAAAATATAAATTACCTCCAGACATGAAGAAAAATTATTCCTTGGAATGTTGCCAAATTATTATGATAAACTGGCTGTAGTTGCCATTTTGGCCTTCCTTAGTTCAATTTGCAAAAACTTCTTCTGATAGCATAGTTCACGGTGTGCAATGCTGTTTATTTTTTCCACTAATAAAGAAGACAGCACATGACTAATTAAATTAGGTCTGAATCATTCATGTTTGTTTGTTTTTTCACAATACTGAAAATTCTTTCTGTACTTGAATTGCTATGAGGGACTATTAAAATCATTTTCATAATTTTGCTTAATGATTCATACTTTAACTGGCCACTTTCATTTTTCATTATAGAAATTCTGTGACACACTTCATCCATTCTCCCAGAAGTAACAGCACAGTTAAAATTTTCAAACTGGTAGTGAGTAAATTCAGATTCCACCTTATCAGATTCTTCTGGTTTCAAAACTGGAAACAGGGAACACATATATTGGACTGATGCAAAAGAAACACTTTGCCTTAATGCTACATCTGCAATTTCAGCATGACTCAGAAATTCATCATTAAGTGGAAATTTTCTTAAAATGTAATTGCAGCCTGCCTTGTAAAATTCCCTTACCTCAGAATAAAAAGTAGCCACTGTGTTTTCACCCAGATCTGCAGTTGTGCCTATATAAGATCTCGCTTTTGACCCAATTACGAGATCACAGTTTTCTTTTTGATTTCTCCTTCTTTCAAAATTTTCATCTGCAAGAGATTTTGCTGTCACATCAAATGCCGATGGCTTGATAAATCGTACAAGCAATTCAGATAACAGACTATGAAGTTTTCTTGTTAATACATGCACAAGCGGAGCTTCCTGCTGCAAGAACACGTTAACAGATGTAAACAAAGGAAAAGTAGCAGATAAAAAAAAGACAATAAAGTTTAGATGAAGGATTTCCAATCATACTTGCAAGGTTCTTATACTGTGAATTAGCTTCTTCATTGTCACCAAAATAATGTTCTAGAGCCTCTCACTGTTCTAAAATTCTGTCAATGGATTCCAAAAGTGATAACCAGCGAGAATTGACATGCTTTAGAATTTTGTGTGGTTTAGTACCACAAACAGCTTGACTCAGTTTTAGATTGTGTTTCCTCTTTGGACTTTTCTCCAAAAAAAAAAAAAAAAAAAAAAAAAAAAAAACTATCAGAAACTGCTCATCAACATTAAATCCTTTCAGTTGAGTAGCAGATTTCTGTGCAGCTAAATTTACTAAATGGCATGAACATCGCTGCACTATGATTGCAGGCTGAACCTTCTTTATGTGAGAAACAACACCTTTTACTTGACCTATGATAGTGTTAGGATTGTCACAGGAAAATGACACACAGTTGCTCCAATGGGATATTTTTTTTTAACAAACTCATTGCTCAAAACGTTGAATATTCCTTCACCTGTATTATTACTTGATTCAACCAATGATAACAAAACAGTTCAATTTTTCCTTATTTTTTCGTCAAAATATGTTATTGTAATGGGATACAGTTTATTTGCTTGAACATCATTACTTCCGTCCGTAGATAGAGAAAAAGGATTTTTTTTTACTTCAGATACGATGTGACTTGTAGAAACACTGGCCATGTGCTGAATTAGTGCAGTAGCCTTGGTTCTTCCACACGAATATTTTTTTGCGATCGCTGAATCGGGAAACATGGCTTGAAATAACGGTTTTTCAAGCCTTCAGTTTTCGGAAATTTATCCAACATTTTCAAGCTGAAATACAAATATTTATGAAATAAAATGATATCTAACAATACTGGGTAGAGGAAACATGGCGAGAAAAAAAAAATATGATTACCAGATAAATCTTATCTCCGTCTACTTTCCGTTTTCGAAGGATGAAATTCCGTCCTCCAGCAGAGAAAACGACCCCACGTCCCCCCGCTGCCGACGCCGCCACCAATCTTCCCAAAATTTAAGTTCAGTTATGCATCGATTTCGTACATGGTCCAAATGATAACAAAAAACGGAATTCCTCAAATCAGCGTGAGAATCTCGTCGCCGAAGATTACGGGGAAATTTTCGGGCGGCCTAACTTCCGTTTTCGGAAATCGTTGCCTACAATTTCAAGCTGAAATTATGCAATGAAATTATATTTAACAGTACTAAACAGAAGCAACATCGCGAGAGAGAAAAAATACGATTACGGGAAAAATCTGCACTTCGTTTAACTTCCGTTTCCGAACGTTTAAAAAGACAAAACAACGTCCCCAGATGGAATACGACCCCCCCCCTCAAACTAATATCCCAAAAATTTCTTCACTTTTGCATCAATCTCGGAAAAAAAAAAAAATAACCGGAGGGGACTCCGCGAATAAATCTCGCATACGAATTCACCGCTGAATTGATTTCGAATGTTGTAAGATAACGCTAAAATATCGATGACCGGTAAATTTTAACTTTTGGCGCAAATTTCGTCGAAATGGCGATTTTTGTAGCAGAATGGCGTAAGAACAACGTTTTGGCGCGGGCTGGCGCAATTGGGGCAGGTCTGGAAGCTCTGAATGTAGCATTTAATTTTTTTTCCCCAGAAAAACTTGAAGAACCAACAAAAAATTTTAAGTTGATGAAAATTTGCTTTCTATCTCAGAAAATTAAATCAAATGGCGATTTTCCGTAATTTCAGCGGCGTTTCCGTACTTCCGTAACAGCAACCAAAAATCTGTAAAAATACGTAAAATCCGTACTAGTTGGCATCTATGAGCATGTAATACAATAATTCAAATACTAATATTTTCAACTGTAATTAATAATACTTATAATAAAATACTCATTAGTTTTTAACTTTAAAAACCAAGTTCCAACTTACGTTAACCAAGAGAAAGGCTAATCTCAAACCTGTTGCACCATGCAAGCACAAACAGGAAGAAGTTTCAAGCGCTTTCAGGGACATACATCCCCATCATCAGGTAGAATCTTCTCACTGCACAGCCACACAATCAGAAGTGAGCTCATTTCAAGCCAGTGGAATGAAAAGGGTATTGTCATCAACCTACTACACATGTCACACTCGACAAGCTTTCATACAGTCGTTTGTGCTGCCATCTATTGACCTGGACTGCAGAACTGAACAAAAAACCTTACTTTGCTTTTTGCATTTTGTTACTTAGCTATTTACTTTTTTTTTTTTTCTGTGGTATTCTTTTTTAGTATCTATTATAGATTTCCAAACATTATCTAGAGTTGTCAGATCCTGTATATTACAACTTTTTCTTTTCTATTAAAGTACTTTCAGAAATTCTTAACTCTTTTTTATAGTATGTAATATTGGTAATTTTAAATCTTCAAATTTTGAAGATATAAAAACCTAACCTAAATAATATTGTCTCTAAAATTCTGTTTTTCTTTCTCCATAAGGTACCCTAACCCTAATTTCCAAGCTTACTATTTCTAAGGCTGTTTAACACCAGAGGTCAGATGTTGCCATCTTTAAATTTTCTACACCATGATTGATTCTTAAAACTTAGCTGGAAGTCATCCAATTCTATTGAACAATAGGTGAGCTGGTGCAGTGGTGTAAGCACTGACTTCTGACCATTCTTCCGAGATGGGCCCAGGTTCGAATCTCGGTAAGGCGTGAATGTCTTACCGCACTGGCTCTCTCACTTCCCTAGAGCCAGTGGCCCTAAATTAGGGATGGGTGACTGCTTACAGCCCATTGAGGCACTCACAGTGGTCATTACCCCCCCCCCCAAATAAAACAAAACAAAAACAGGTGAAGATAGCAAGAAAAACTTCTTGCATTTAGATTGCTAAAGTTATGTTTATAATTCATTTTGCTGATTCAAAAATTCAGCTGCAAACACGCAGTTGTATTCTCTTTTCTAAATCTGGATATTCTTGCTCATGAACTAAGCTGTTTTCTGTAGGCTAACACTATGCAATTTGCCTTTTGATCTCCACATCACTAGTCACTGAATTTAGCTGTCGAAAATTTTGCATTGACTTCCAGGTTTTGCTGAGCCTAAATGCTTTTGACTTAGAGTATTAATTTAGGCCTAACCCCTGAACAGCAGCTACCTCCCAACAACGTTCACTTGTTTTTGTTGTTGTTTTTTGTCTGAGAGGTAACCATTATTCATAGGTTTCACAGTATTATGAAGGAATAACTGTCACCATATGTGTGGGTAACAGAGTTAAGTATTTTTTTATTATTTATTTTTTTATTTTCCTCCTTACCTCAGGCCTTTCTTGTTTGACTGATTCTTGTATGTCTCGGTTTCATCATTGTTCAGAATATTGCAAAATAAATTTCTGACACAGAATATATATTTTTTTTTTTTTTCACATTTGCTACAAATAGTTCAGTAGTAAGTTCTGCATGTGTGTTTAAGGAATGTAGTTGTATTGTTCATTGAAATGTTCTCATCCTGCACTGTAGCTGTGAAATGTGGGTCATTAAAGCCAAAATGCAAATTAACTTGTGATGCAGTGTAGATAATTTGATGTTTATTTTGATAATAAACATATACTAAATGGCTATATTTTAATTAAAAAAAGAATTGCAAAATGTCAGTTTTATCATTAGTGAAAGTTTTGGTAGTAACTTGTATAGATATGCTGGTTCAGCTGTTGTGGCTGTGCCATATAATGTAAAAATAATATGTGACAACTATAAATGTTTATGGGTGATTTGTAGTGTACTTAACATAATTTGGAATAACATTCGAAATGCAAAAATTTATAGAGCATGGTACCTGTAGTCAAAACTTCAGTAGGTATGTTGTGTTTTAGTGACATTTATGCATGCTGTTGTTGTATATAGTACCACCAGTGCACTGTCTTAAGACTGACATATTGTTCAAAGTGTTGTGTATTTTAGTTATTTTCTTAAAGATTAAGCACAAAGTGATTTATTGTACAAAAAAAAGGAAATCAATTTTTTTCTGTAATAAATATTTTCAAACTTTCTGTATTTCTGCTTCTGATGTTTTCTATTGCTTTATACTTAGAAGTTAGACATTCTTAAAGTTGTTCTTAACCCTAGGATGCATTGCTTAATCAACACATTAGCATCAGCTAAAGAGAAAAAAAAAAAAAAACAAGCCCAAGAGTGATTCTAAATATATATATATATATATATATTTTTTTAATTTCTTTTACAAAACATTTCTTTGGCAAATATTTACCAAAAAGGATGACACTACAGATATGATTATGAGAAGCTTGTAGTTTCATACAAAATTTTGTTTCCTATAATTTTCACATAACATTCCATGTACAATCAATTATTCTTATCCCTTCATGCCAAGCCTTTAAAGCACTGAATTTCTTAAGCTCTGCTGCCTTTTTATTATGGTAATATCTTGTAGTTTTATCACAGATTTAACATTTGGTGGTGTCTTCCAGGAGAGGCTCTTGTAGGCTTTATAGTCTTAGTCTGTGTGTTAGGGTAAATTAATCTCATTGCAGCTTCTTCAGAAAACTTTTAGCATTTCATCGATTTCCACAATCTGTAGCAAACAAATGTGTTAAGTGTGCATAAATTTATTGCTTCTACAAATACCTATTAGACGATTACATGATTTGTTATTTGCGGGGATAACATACTGGTTTTTTTTTTTTTATGCATCTTTTGTTTTGTGGTAAGGACTTTGTTCTCTGATCTTCATCCTCATGTTCATGAGTTATAAAATTTCAGGGCAGTTTGTTACAAAACATTTGACTGTGGGTGTAAAATATCCACTATATGCACCCTAGGGTTAGATAAATTATCTATTAGATACATTTGGAATGAATAGTATGTTATCAACTTTACTATTTTTCTGCCATAGTTATAAAACTATGAAAGGGAATACCATAGATTTAAACATGCTTGTAAAAATTCCTAAGAATATTTACAGTGCTAACTGTTACTGGCTGGCTGTTTAAATTGATGTATGGTAGATCATACTTTTGTGTTGTTGTGCTCTCATGTTTCAAAGTCAAGAATGTGATAAATCCAAGTTTTAAAGAAACCATGCATATGCATTACTTGCTGTAACCTTTTTCTGAACTTGGAAGGTACTATTCAGTTGTTTGGTCATTTCAAGTCTGTATTTTATTTGTAATTCATCTTTTGTTTTTTTACATTTCTCACATGAAGCAGTTCAAAATGCAGAAGTATAGCCATTGTCCTCTTTGTATTTTTTGTACCTTTGTTTTTAACAAATTTGAAGGTAACTATTTACACCACTCCTTCACCATGAGGATATTAAGAGAAAAAATGGTTTCTTCTCCACTTATAAGTAGTTGTTCTCCACACTCAAAGTGTTATAACAAGGATGATTTCCCCTCTATTTTCATCTTTAACAGTCTTTAAAATGAGTTTGGAATAGTGCTCTTTTTCTTCTATGGTGTCAGTATAATATGAAAACAGTATCTCAAGAACAACTGTAAACTTGTGGCTTTCTGTCATTTTGTATCTCTATTCCACAACTCAATTGCATTTTTTTTAATTATGAGGCCCCCGCACAACTGAATAACCTGTTATTATGAAAGCTGGAACAGTCTTGTGTGTGTAAAACTGACCACCAGTTAAAATCCTGTCACTCTGGAAACAAACAGTCGTACATCAACCAAAGGATAAAACAGTTCTAGCTTTCAGCACAAAAAGATAGAGTACCAGTATCTCAACTTAAGAGGGGGGGGATGATTACAGAATCAGTAAATTGAATAAATAGAAATACAAACAAATCAAGTGCTCCATCAGTTAAGAAATAAAGTCTGATATGGGGCAGTAGTTGTGGAAAATCTGGTTGTTATACAAACCTTCAAAGTAAAAAAAACAAAAAAACATAGGGTCAAGGAATTCAAAGAGAAAAGCTGAAATTTTTCTTTTATTTAATTATTGTAGTAATGAGTTACAATCAATAAATTAAAAGAAAAAAATTATGCTCATAATGAATCACAAAACTCATGAAAAAAAGGATGGGGACAATTTTGTCCTAGCAGAGACATTTTAGACTTCTTGCTTGCATCAGTAATTCCTCCATTAAATGTGCATTTTAAAGTTTTCCTTCTTAAAACTTGCAATTGCATATCACATGCACAAAAATTGACAAAGATGTGAACCTTTTTTCAGGGAAATGTATCTAATTATAATTAACTGAATTTGCTGTAATTCTGTTGCTGCACGAATTTTAGGGGTTTTTCTGTAATTTCGCGAATATCAAATATATTCGTGAATTTGAGATATTTTTTTCCTATTTTTGCGTACTTTCTATTATAATTTTTTGATTACTGTATTTTTCATAAAAAAATAATTTTAATACTGCAAGTAAACCTACTCTTTTAGTATAATATATACCGCAAAGTAATGCTACTCGAAAGTCCAAACCAGAGCTTTAAACCTTGAATTACCTCTCAAGATTAGTTGTAAATGAATTTATGGCACCTCTATTCATAGTGTACTGTGGAATCAACTTTTTTTACGGGTCTTATAGAGGTTATTATTCATAAAAGTTAGTGGTCAAATTTTTGAACTAAAGCCTAGTTCGTCATCAGGACTACGACGAACTAGGCTTTAGTTCGAAAATTTAACCACCAACTTTTATGAATAATAACCTCTAAAAGACCCGTAAAAAAGTTAATTCCACTTTCATGATAGTTTGTTACGAAGATACTCTTTTCGAAAAAGCTTGGCGGGTAATTCAAGGTCTTGTGCACTCTGCTGAAGAGTGCACACATGGTCTTTCATGATTTTCTCCCACTACTGTTGAATGACCTTTGCAACTTGCTGAACTTGTAAACCGGATGTCATCAGTTGTGTTAGTAATTTTAGCTAGAAAAGCAGCTCACAAGAAAGAGTGTTTTGCAGACACTTAGCTTAGAAAATTTGTGCTTTTGTGTCAGTGGTTTATGAAGTTTCTAGACATTGTTTTTTTAATTTTGAGACTGAGCCACATGAGTAAAACGAGTGCATCTGAAAGATGCAAGCAGTACAGCAAGGGAACGTTTCATGTGAACGAAAATCTATTATTCTGTTCGTGTTGCAACATAACTGAATTTTTTTAAGAAAGTTCTTTTCTCAATTAATTCATCATCGCCCAACGGAACTTTCAAAATTAACTAGTGCCTTTTGTTCGGCTAACATCCCACTTTTCAAACTGGAAAAAACCCTACATTAAAAAATTACTTGGAAAATTCGTTGAAAGATATTGATGTTATTCCAAATGCAAATTGGATGTGGAAATGTTATTTGCCGAAAACATATGATATTCACCAGCAACAAGTGAAAGATTTTTTTAAATCAGTATCCGGTGTAAGCATCGTAGCAGACGAAACAAGTGATTCAGAAGATAGATGCATTTTGAATGTTCTTGCTGTTCCATCAGCTGAACTGAATGTTGAAAGCTGAAATGATGAAACCTCTTTGAATGTAATCCTCTTTGAGTGCATGACTTTGGAATCCATAAATTTTAAAGCAGTCAGCGAGGCAATACTTCAGTGCATTAATAAATATGAAAAGCCTTTTGCTAATATAACCACTTTTGTGACAATGCATATTACAAGTCCAAAGTGTGGGGAAAGAGCCTGAAAGCAGTATTTTTAAATGGTGTTTTCACATCACCTGCAATGTGCATCTTTTTAAAACTTTTTGCCGAAATTTTGGCAGAATGAATTTGAAAATGTTAACTCTTTAGTAGCTGCTGTTAAACATGCCTTCACAGCTTGTCTCTCTCATAAAGGACGTTTCTTACTATTTTTGCAAGAGAAGGGCAAAATACCTTGCTTACCACCAGTACCTTGCAGACTAGGTGGAACAGTTGGTAGGCCGTGCTTTATCACTGAAAACATTTAGAAGACTGCACAGGTTTTTTTGAAAAAGAAAAAGACGACAGTAGCAGTTGTATTGTGGATAAAATCATTGGGTATTGTCAAGATAGGGATTTAGAAGAAAATCTGAAACAGATTGAGGTTCATGTGCCATATATTTCCAGACAGCTCACTTTATTTGAAAAACAGTGAATTTCCGCGCGCAAAATATATAATGGAATGTCGGACATCACCAACAGTCTTCTTAGCAACAGTCCAGACTGCGATCACATTGCTGCAAAAAGAGCTCTATCCACTTGTTATTAAAAAAATTAAGCATTTTTTTGAAGATAAAAAGCACCGATTTTGTCAGCCAGCCACAAATTTCTTCAAAGCATGTAGGGTGTTTGAGCAAAGGTTTGCTAGACTTCTGGAATACGGAAAAAGGTTGTTTTCCTAAGCTACATAAGTTTGCCATCCGTTGTCTGTCAGTACCCACAAACAGTGTCGATGCTGAACGATCCTTTTCTAAATTTAAAAACGTGTTAAAGGACAACAGACACAGCATTAAGGAAGAAAATATGTGTATGCATAATATAATGTATCAAAATGTCGTCCACTTAAATGGAAATCTTGATCTCGTCTAATGGTGTTGATAACATTGTCAGAATTTGAATGGTTTTATAAATGTAAGTATCAATTTTAAAAACTTATAAAGTTATAATGCTTATTTAGTTACATAATAGTAATTTGTATTACTGATTGATAACTTGATAGACTTTTTTTTCTTTTTGGAAATGTTAGTATATATTATCGGCCGCGAAATTTCATAATTTACGGCGCGACCGCCCCACGAATTTTGCCTTTTTTTTTTTTCTTGCGATAAAATTACTGCCCTAGTTATAATACTTGCCAGCATGTTTACTTCTTCACTTAAAATATACATATATGAAATCAACCCTTGATTTACCACTGCCCTTGCATAACAGACATACTCTATATAAAATATCTCTTGATATACTGCCGTACCCTTGGCATCCAACGTATATTACTGCACCAACCTGCCTTCCTAACACAAAATGCACTTGATGTACCACCACTTGCAAGCTGTATGAGAATTCCCTTTGTTTTTTTTGTTATCATAATTCAGTTGTAGCAAATTTTAATGTTAAAGACACTTATTAAATCAAGGTGTAAATCTGTGTCTTCTAACATTAAGAAAATTCTTTGATGCAATGCTGCGGGATGGTGATATTTCAAATGCATTTGTTAAAGTCAATTAGGCTCTGAAAATAATTGGACTGAAATCTAAAACTCAAATGAAGATGAGGTTTTTAAAGGAAATTAAGGTATGAAAAATGATTTTGTGTAATGCTATTAAGTTTTGCTTGATAAAGTTTTAGTAGTGTAACTATATTTTTATTCATTTCCTTATAATAAAAACAGTAACTTTGTTTTCATACTATGCAAAGTAAATTTCCAGGTTTAATGCATACCAGACGGTTCCAAGATGGAAATGGACGCTTTGAACCATAGTGCACACACTAAGTATACAACATAAAAGGGCATTTTTAATTAACATGTTTTTAATTTAATGCTACTTATGATTTTTGATGAACCATAATTAACAAGATTTGGGTCACTTAAAAATAACTGCAAATTTGATATAACGCCACCCTTGATGTAAACTCCACAATGTAATACAACAAATGGCGGAAGTATATCAAGGGTTGACTATATATCTATATGAAAATTACATTCTGGTGCTTTGAATTGTTTCTGTGAAGAACTGAAAATTACTTAAATTCTGTAAAATCGCCATTACTTTTCTGTGAGATATGCTAAAATTAATGAAAGGAATGGGACGAAATTATTGCATTGCTTAAATTTTTTTATGTATAGCTCAGCTAATGGCATCTTAGCTTTGCAAAGAAAAGTACTTATAATAGTGACATTATTGTAAATATTTTGCCTTTTTTTTTTTCTTGCTTGGTAATTTTTCATGAAAACTATGCATTTTTAAAACGTACAAATTCCTCCTAGCGTAGAAACTTTGTCCATAGTATGCAAATTAAAGAATGTATATAGTTAAGTCTTAAATGATTTTTTTAACCTGTTAGTAGTCTATATTCAGATTAGAATTAGAGAATAATTTAAATATACTGCAGTGCAGAAGAATTCATCCTCATAAAATGTGCATCTTGTATACAATACAATGCCGAAAGGAAAGTGTTCCGAAACAGGAAAAGAATGATGCACAAAATTGTAAAGAAGTCTTTTCTTATGTGTGCAGTGTGTAGAGTACTAGAGTTAGTCAAACTTCTCAAGACCTGTTTTTGCTCTGATAACAGTGCATAGATCCATGCTTTTTTTTTTTTTTTTTTGCTTTTGTGGTTTTGTTGAATTGGGGTGAAAATATGTTAAGAGCAGATGTGCCACCTGGTTTACATGCATATAGTATGAAAATGAGCTAGAGTGGAACTATATGATTTTTTACAATTTGAAGCAGTCATATATTAGCTATTTCTTACAAGAATATGATTTATACTTTTTTTTTTCTGGTGATGAATATATCGAATGATTAAAAAAATATGTGCACACACATATATCAGCATAAATTTTTGTTTAAAAAATTGAGGCAGATATTCAAAACTTCTCGAAAGTAATCCTCAACAACAACTGCAATAAATGTATATAAATTTTCCATAATTAAGACTATATATGCCAGATATGTGTGATCAATTTTAAAACATTCATTTTTAAAAAAGTGAGATATATTTTTCTTTAATGCACTGAGTCACATGAACAAGATGTGAAAAGATATATTCTGTAATGCTGGTGGCCTAATTGACATAACTCTCCTTTTGAAACATTGTGTCTCATTAATTATTGATCTCAAAACTACAGAATTTATCTTGGTGCTGTACATACATGTCAGTTATGCTGAATTGAAAGTGTGTGTTAGTGAACAAAAAAGAGTGAAAAATAGAATTTCTACTTTGAAATACTAATTATGAATTGATATGATAGCAGCAAGGGTGTGGAGGGACATACAATATTACTGCAAAAGTGAAAGTCAGGAGCAGGGCACCTGAAGAAAGAAGAATGTTGGTGAACATGTTTTTGTGTCTGGTGATTTAAAAAAATAATAATAATAATAATAAGGTATGGCTTTAGCCAATGTAAAATTCAGTAGTGACATTGATTATATTGAATAAATAAATTTTATAAGGAAACTTGGCTATTTCCTTGTGATTCTTGAAAAATTTCTTCAGAATATGCATATTCTTTCTTATGAACAACCTGCATAATATTTCATCTGCCCAATTACTGCTATTTTCTAATTCTGCTTCATCTCATTTCAAAGAACACTATCTTGCATTCTTTTTTCATTTTGTTTTGTAGAAAAACATAAGTATCAGCATTTTGAATGTGGAAAACCAATTTTTCTTCAAAACTAGTTTATTAAAAAACATTTATGGTGCTGCATGCATTGCTTGGTAATTTATTGAAAACTATGCATTTTTAAAATGTACAAATTCCTCCTAGCGTAGAAACTTTGTCCATAGTATGAAAATTAAAGAATGTATATAGTTAAGTCTTAAATGATTTTTTTTAATTCAATTTTTAAACTTGAAAGAGAGCAAGTGTTCATTTTTCTGTTGAGTTAATGATCTGCAGTGAAGAGTGAGGTTACACCATTGCATCAGCTTAGGTGGATGTTTTGCTATTAATGATTTTTATTGTACAGTTTCCCATGTTATTAAGACAGTGTAATTGCATTAAAGAGCCTGCACTCTTAATCACTTGCTCCAGTGAAAGCATTTTTTATAGGGGGGTTCAAAAATCATGATAACTTGAATTTTGAGAAGAAAGAAAGTGTTAATAAGATGTGATGCTATATCTGTTAGCTCCATGCAAAGGTTATAATTGGATTGGATTATTTAGAAATAATTGAAATGTGATCGATGGTTTTTAGATCAGTTTTTCACAGCATGCACAAATGGTAAAGTTACCTGTATTGCAGCAGTTCAAATAGTAAAAACTGATGGAACTGCTGCATTATTTAACTTTAGTGGCAGTGTCCATGTAATGAGAGGGCTCTAGATTTCTTTAAATTATGTTAAAAACATGTTTCATGACTGACTGGCTTTCACAGCAATTGAAAGGTTTCTTTGCAAAAGGCATTAGCAAATTAATGGTTTTTTGGGCTGAATGTGGTGTTTGCAAGCAGGTAGCCAGAGTGGAAAGGGCATGTAATTCTTGCATCTTTGCATTTCATTTCATAAAGTGTCAGACTGAATTTCCATTTTACAGGGCGACCCATTTGAGTAGAAATAAAATGAAAATGGTGTGGAATGTAACACATGTAATAACACAATATTTTGCATAATTTGGATGTTTAAACGTGCACATGACCCTCTTGCAGACACAAATTTCCCATGCGTTTTCCAACATTGTTCTGCGCCGCCCCGGTGGCGCAGTGGTCTAAGCGATGGCCTCTGATCATTCGTCCGAACGGGGTCCGGGTTCGAATCCCGGTGAGGCATGGATGTTGAGTTTGTCTTACGGTACTGGCTCTCTCCCTTCCCTGGAACCAGTGACCCTAAATTAGGGACGGGCGACTGCTTATAGCCCATTGAGTTGCTCACGGTGGTCGTTAAACCTCCAACCAAAAAAAAAAACATTGTTCTGCTGTGTATAACTAAATTTGCAGGTGTCAAATGTTTTTAACTATCCCTTCAATTTCTTTATGTACAGGTTTGGCTGGGCTACTTCATGTACAACAAAATTGAGGCATTAAGGATAAGGTAAAAATATTTTGAAGAAAAACATCTTGTAAGTTAGTTGTGGCAGCAGTATAACATTCAATATTTTATCTTAATCATATTCAGATCTGTGAGGAGAAATGCAGTTATTTTTTGTGTTGGAAAATATAAAAGAAAACTAAAAACAAAAAAAATTGTTGCCTGGATTTTGCTTCCTGATAGCATGGTTATTTCTTTGTGAAAGTAAATATACAAGTAATGTGGTGGTCACTTTCTTTTATTGTGGAAGTAAGAGCGTACAATTTGTAGTTGGTTCATGGCAAAATGGCCCTATAGTGGGTAGTACAAAATATGGATGTCAGTTGCATGGATGGATTTGTGTTTGAAGGCCAAAACTAGTAGCCATAAAATAAACAAAAAGCTTTAAATTTATAAAGAATATGAAATCAGAGTAAGAAAAAGAGTATAGCTATTATCCCTTAAATTTGAAAAAACAATGACAAATAAGTTTGTAATTATCCTTTAAAGTCAAGCACTCATTCTCATTCCACATTTGAAGCCAAGGGTGTGAGATATATCAGCTATCATAATTCTTTCTTGCTCAAAAGTAGTTTTTTTTTTTTTTTTTTTGGAAGATTTGTTAATGAATTATAACAAAGTGCTGTCTGTGTTGTCATAATCTTGAAATAAATCTTTTAGAGACTGGCAGCTCTAAAAGATTAACAGAATTTCCTAACAGTATATAGAAGTGCATTTCGTTTTCAAAAAACATCTTGTAGTGAAAAAAAAGTTTCATGAACACAAGGTTATAGCATTAGAAATTGAAGCAGTAAGGAAGATAAACAGTAAATTGAGTTAATTCTAAAAGCAAAAAGATAAGATACTTTCTAATAATGAAATTCATATTGCCAGATTTCTGTTTTGAACATTTAAAGCACATGGTTCAAAGTCTAATGCCTATTTCTCCCCACAGTAATATCTAGTAACTTCTCAAACTTTACAGATAATTTAACGAACAGCCCATAAACTCATTATTTAAACTCCGAATCCCCCACTCATAACATTTTTAAGCTATGCGTTAAAAATAGTTAAAACTAAAACATACCTCATTCACACATCTCTTGCATTCAGGTTAATTAATGAGTTTATGGGGTGTTCAATAAATTATCTGTAAAGTTTGAGAAGTTAATAGCATATATCACGGGAAGAATTGGGCATAATACTTTGAACCACGTACTTAAATGTTTGAAACAGGAATTTGGCAATATGAATTTAGCTCTTAGTAAGTGTCCTATCTTTTTGCTTTTAGGATTAGACTGCACATTTATTAATGTATTGAGGGTTAAAATGATTTGTTTATTCAATACATCTCTTTTTCGAGTTAATTCTAGTTTTGCTGTCACTGCTACAGTATCCTCTTGGGTGTAACTTCATTGTGGCAGTTTTACAAGCCTTTGGGATGTTCCTGATAAGATTTATGTTTTTAATTTCCCTGTAGATTGTGTTTTACACACAAGTAAATAAATATTTAATAAATGCAGGAGTTACAGATGTTAATTTACATAAATATGCACCTACTTCATTTCAGGTACTTTTAATGAGTAGGTTAGTAAAACTCTTACCATTTCTCTCTACCCTTAACAACAGTATAAATGATCTCTTAGTGCACTACAGTGAAAAAAAAAAAAAAAAAAGTACAATGTTAAAATGTTAGTGAATGAACGATATTAAACTATCTGTGGTTTGAAAGCTATTCTGATCTGGTGTGCATATTTATATTTCATATGAGATATATGTGTTTAATTTTTTAAATATCAAGCCCTGAAAGATAATTTGAACTTCCTACATATTAAAATATTCATTGTGTTTTTGTTATTTTTTTCCAAATGTTTTTTTATTGTGTTCTGACTGGGTTCTTATATCCAAGGAATAAAAAATACAAAATGTGGTATTAATGGCAACTGATTGTACTTCATTTATTTCTGAATTTCTGTGATTCAAATATGTGACTATTATGTTGTGTTGTTTTGGTTTTACATTCTTGCATATTTTGAAAAAAAAAAAAAAAAAAATGCTTGAATCATACATTGCATTACCTGAGTAGATGAGAATATATATTACTAGTTTGTCAGCTTTTAAAGTATCAATACTGACAGCATAAATCAGTTTCAGTTCATATGAAAAGAAGCTTATGTTGATGTTTGTTAGTTTCAACTGTAAACAGCCAACACACTTGCCTTTGGCATTTATTTAATGTGAAGATCTATATGATATCAGGAAGTGATCTAAGTAAGACAAAAAATTAAATGAAAAAGTGTAATTTGCTTGATGTTCTAATAAGTTGGTTCTTGGGAGAAAAACTGACACTAGCTAATTCACCAGTAAATGAATTAAAAAAAAAAAAAAAAAAAAAGGATATACATGCACATACGAAAAAATCTTGACTTAATTTCAAGCACTTACAAAACAAAGGAATACAAATATAGATAATTTAAATTAAATGCTTAAAAATAAAATAAGTAAAAGTTTAGTTTCAAGTAAAATGTTAAAACTCACAAAATCAACAGCTGTGTGATTAAAATTATTGTAATGCCAAAAGAAAAGAACAGGGTGGTGTATTCTCGTAATCACAGTAGTATGGCGAGCAAGGCTGTGTGTGCAAAAAAAAAAAAAAAGTCCCAGCTATGTAAATCTAAGCATACATGTGAAATAACCTGACTTGAATCATATATTAGCACAGAATGGGCAGTTCAAACTGACTGAAGTTTGTCGTTACTGTAAGTAGGAGGACTGCCTTTTTAAACTCCATTAAGAATATAAAAAATGGCCAGTCACTCATATTTAGTATAATTCTTAAAGCATCTGTTCAATCCTTAATGTCATTGTGGTATGTAAGGTTTTCTTTGCAGGAAAAATTTTTCCTTGAGTCTTCCATTGATACAACTCTGGTATTACAGTTGAGTCCCATTAGAACGAACTTCACGGGACCGTCGAAATCTGTTCATTATATCAAAATTTCGTTATAATGTAATTTTCGATTTTGCACTTATTTTTTTAAATGACTCACGGGAATCAACTGTATTTAAAGTGCTTATACTGTACTGTATCTTAAAACATAAAATAAAAAAGAACTCTTTAGTACGTCTAATTTCATACATACGTTTTTTAAAGTTTACACCACATTTGTACACTAGAGGTTTTCTCTTCTTATACAGTACATATGGTATGTACATAGTATTTACATTTTAAAGAAATATGTTATTTTTGTTTGAAAATGGGACTTTGTTGCTGTTGAAACTATAAGTTCTTGCAAAGAATGTAAATAGGTGAAAGTTTCATCCGGGACGTTCGTTTGTCCCGATACGAAATGGCAAACCTTTTCTAAACAGCTAAGTGCTTCACATGCACTCACATGTAATGGAGTTGAATGAATTTCATCGTCCTCGCTGCTTTCCGCAATTTCCTCATTTCTGTTATCCGAAATCGATTCAATTATATCTGCATCAGTCAGTTCGTAAGTGGTCAGAATATTGTTATCCACATGTAAAAAATCCTCTAGAGAAACAGTGGTAACTGAAGCAGGTGTCTGGAGAGCGTTCCACACTGCCCCTAACGAAGCACTTAAATCCGTGTCAGTATCGGTCGCATTGTTTTCGGGTTCAGTTTCACATTCAATTAACTTTGCGTGGCGCCAACTGCTTTTTATTGCTACCTCGGACACTTTGCCTCATGCTCCAGAAATCATATGCAATGCATCTTTGACATTCACTTTTATGGAATTATTTTTCTCAATTCCAAAAGAATCAATTTCATCAACATGCACTTGTAATGGTCTTTTACAGACTTTATTATCTCCTGGTCCAAGAGTTGGAGAACTGCTGTGCAGTTTGGTGGACAGTATTCCACACGAATGTTTTCATGCTCAGGAGGTTCGTTATGAGCCGTGCAATTATCAACTAGAAGAAGAATTTTTCTTTTTTTCCTCTTCATCTCGGAGTCGAACTTCAATAACCATTCATTGCAGATAGTTTGCGTCATCCACACCTTTCTATTGGCTTTGTAGTCACAAGGTAGCGATTGCTTACTTTTCAAACACTGAGGTTTTTGGGGTCGGCCAATCAATAGCATTTTCCTCCTCTTAGTTCCCGATTGATTACAGCAGAAGAGAGCGGTCAGCCGCTGTTTCGATCTTTTACCGCCAACACACTTGGCACTTTTAATTGCCGAAGTTTTGTCGGTCTCCAACTGGAAGAAAATTCTAAACTTGTCTGCATTGAAGACATCATCTGGGCTATAAGTTTGGATGAGTTTTGCTACTTCTCCAGCTCTTCACTCATTCACATTTTCCATCGGAGCAGCACTCACTTCTCCGCAAATTGTTTTTGCGACGATTCTGTGCCGGTCTTTGAACCGATTCAACCATTCTCCCCTTTGCCTCAAAATCCATAACTCCTAAAGTTTTGGCGAACTGTGCAGCCTTTTCTCGAATCAATGGTCCATACATTTCTTGATCGTACGTCTTGGAACCAGGTAAAAATGGCTGAGTCCACATCTTAGAATTGAGTTTGCCTTAATCTTTTTCTTTGAGGACTGATCACCAGTTTTTGAAGCTGCTCTGTGATTTTTTCTTTGTTCTTCAAAAATGTTGATAATGTTGACGGAGTAATCTCATATTTTTTTTGCCACATTTCCTTTTACTTTCCTGCACTCACTTCATCAATAATTTTTTTTTCCTCTCCTCCAAAAAAAAACTGCTTTTGTTTAGCTGAATTCATTGTTAAAACCTGTAGCAAAAGCCGATAGACTTGCCTTGAAGAAGACGCCAAACTGGAACGTAAGCCGATGAGCGAAATCTTAAAAACAATTGAAAAAAATAAAACCCCGTTTTTTTGCAACGTAATCCAATGCTCAACTGCGTCTTGTCTCTCTTTTCAAGGTCAGAAAATCTGTGTTCCAGTTGCGGAAGAAAGGGGGGAGGGAGAGGCTTACCGCACGTGGCAAGTAGGTTTTTATGGAAACACCGGCATCTGGTCAGAGGTCAGTCACCCAAGTGAAAAAAAGTCAGGTAAAGAAGTTGCCTTTTCTTTTTTAAATGTGGAA
Source organism: Macrothele yani (assembly GCA_039090855.1). Classification (NCBI taxonomy): domain Eukaryota; kingdom Metazoa; phylum Arthropoda; class Arachnida; order Araneae; family Macrothelidae; genus Macrothele; species Macrothele yani. The sequence continues at coordinate 8,881,691 of CM077011.1, read as the reverse complement.
AAAAGCACTTCAAAAGGAATTTACTGCTTATTTTCAGGGCTGAAAATTTTGTTATAATGGAAAAAATGTTCTTTTAAAATTTAAAATATTTCTTCGTTGTAACGAAAATTTCATTTTAATTAATTTCGTTCAAACAGAATTAAAAATACATTTCATTAATGGAAATTTTGCCGAGGAATGATAAAAATTTCGTTATAACGGGTTTTTCGTTCAATCAGATTTTGCTCTAATGGGACTCGACTCAATTGAAGATTCCACTGCTGGAGTTGTGAACTTAGGAGCTAGACTTGTGCTTTGGAAAGGTTAAGGTCTCTAACCAGATCATTTAGTTCTGACTTGGAAATCATGAGGCTCATCTAAGTTTCCAGGCCCCATCAATAGCAGGATCTTCATTGCCTTCATATACCTTTTGCTCTTCCAAGTCATTGGATTCAGTTGGTAATCAAATGGAAAGACTTGGACCATTTGGAAGTGGTGTTATAACTGAAGTCAGGTATTCCGAAAAAAAAAAAAAAAAAAAAAACCTGTATTTTGGTGATACAGAAATAAACATCACTAACAAATTTGGAAGATGTGAATTCGGTTATTGGCGTAAATATGACATGGATGTCAAGTCTGATAATATCTGAAAACTTGAAAATTTCATCGTTCTGGAGCAGGAATTGAATCAGTGTCTCACGGATAACGCACGAGTATGCTAACCACTACATCACCCAGAACGACCAAGTTTCAAAGTTTCCAATTAATTTGAATAAAAAATATAATATACAGGGTGTCTGAGAATTATTGGACACATTACAAAATTATGTACAAAAAAAAAAACTATGAGCATTGTCTGTTTTTCTATGTCACGTATTACTAACACAGTTTCTATATTTTTGTTTTGCAGAATTGTTGTTCCCAGAATCCGATAGATGGCGCTAGGTGTAGCCTGATGAGGAATGTATGAGAAATGCGCAATCAGTAGGCACGTCATCTGTACAGCAGAAGACGATGTGTGTGTTATGGCTTGCGGAATTAAACTCTCATTAAAGTTAAAAGACGGTAGGTACTGTTTAGAGTATGGTTGTAATCCTCCATCAACGAATTCAATTAAGCGGTGGATGAAATGGTTTAAAGAAACTAGCTATGTGGAACATCGTGGAGGAGCTGGTAGGCCTAGTGTCAGTGGTGAGACGGTTAACCAAGTTAATGAAAGTTTCCGACGAAGCCCCAGGAAATTCGTTCATAAAGCAAGCAGAGAACTTTGCATTCCGAAATAAACAGTTCACGATATATTGCACAAGAAATTAAGGTTTCATGCTTATAAAATTCAAATAGTGCAAAAGATGCATGTAGATGATCACACTCTGCAATACGATTTCGCTGTGGATATGCTGAATCGAGTGGAAAACGACGAAAACTTTCTCAGTACTGTAATTTTTAGTGATGAATCCACATTTCATGTATCAGGTATTGTGAATCATCACAACTGTAGGATATGGTGCAGTGAACCACCTCATGCTGCTATTGAACTAGAATGTGATTCTCCAAAAGTTAATCTGTGGTGCGCCCCATCAAGAAGAGAAGTGATTGCCCCTTTCTTCTGCGAAAAAACTAGAAATGGTGACACTTACTTGGATATGCTAGAAAATTTTGCTATACCCCAGATCAAAAGATATGACAATGTCGTTTTCCAACAAGACGCGCCTCCGCATTGGTCAACGTGTGTGCGTAAGTGCCTAAATGAGCATTTCCCCAACAGATGGATTGGACGTGGTGGTCCCATTCCGTGGCCTCCTCACACTCCAGGTCTAACTCCATTAGATTATTTCATGCGAAGGATCGTGTCTATCAGACGCCTCATACTGATTTGCAGGAACTGAAGCAGCGTATCACAGCTGCTATTAATTCCATAACTCCTCAGATGCTTGCCAACACATGGCATGAAATCGAGTATCACTTGGACGTACTACGAGCAACCAAGGGATCTCACATCGAAATTTATTAACTTGTGTAGTTACATTGTAAGTTAGTACAGTCAGTTTATCTGTTTAATGTTTTGTTTTGTATAATTTTGTAATGTGCCCAATAATTCTCGAACACCCTGCATATGTGAATATAACCATTAATTTGAATATAGTATATTATCATCATTCATTGATAAACATCACTTATGGTCATTTGTTTTCTCCAGATCATGGGCAAGGCAAATTGTGTTGACGAACAGTCACCTTTGACCTACTGGTGCAAACAAACAATTAGACACAAAATGCAACAAATGTGGTGCGAAATTCTTACTAATCACCAGGGTGTGAAAAATTTCATGCTGGCTCACCCAGTCGGGTAAATATCTCTCTCGCCAGCTGAAAGTCAACAGATCCCTAAGGGCTTGCAAACAAACAAACAAAAAAAAAACCTCAATAATAAAAATGAAAAGCTAATTATAAATAGTAGAACATAGTCAAACAGTTTTCAAAAATTGTCACTGTAAATAGTAAAAATAATCAGTTTTTTTGCACCGTCATAAAAAACTGTTGACATCATAAATATTCGAAAATTGCGCTATTTTCATACACGAGATTCTCCCGCGAATTCCGCTTTTCTGTTCATCATTTGGGTAATTCTCAAGATTGATTCAGAACTGAAGATAATTTGGGGGGAGGGGGGTCGCTTTCCGTCTGGGGACAGTATCTCGTGTTTCAAAACTTTCGAAAACGGAAGTTAAACGCAGTGAAGATAATTTCTTTTTACTCACCTTGTTGCCTGTGTCCAGTTCTGTTGTTAAATATCATTTCAGTGCATAAATGTTTGTATTTAATCATGAAATTTTGGGCAACAATTTCCGAAAACGGAAGTTAAGGACGGCGCAAAAATTTCCTTATAGTTTTTTTAGGCACGAGTTTCTTCTGTGTATTTGAAGAATGCCGCCATTTCCATTATCATTTTGGGAATTTTCGATATCAATGCACAATCGAAAGGAAATTTTCAGGGGTTAATAGTGGGGTAGTTGGATTTGTTTTCCGTTTGAGGATGGAATTTCGCCCTTCGAAACTTTTGAGAACAAAGTTGGACAAAACGATTTCTCCCACAATCGTTTTTTTTTTTATTTATTATTATTTTTTTTAATTTCCTATATTCCTTCTGTCCAGTATTGTTCTTGTATATCCTTTTATTCCAAAAATACTGCATTTCAGCTTAAAAATCGAGGGAAAAGTTTCAAAAATGGAAGTCGGTCGAAGTGAAGATTTCTCTCCGTAATCATATTTTTTTCTTCCCGCAGTATTCTCACAATCCTGTGTTGTTAAGTGCTAGTTTTTCCCATAAATGTTTGCAATTAAGCTTGATAAGGGAGGGGAAATTTTCCAAAACAGGAAGTGACGAAGTTTGAAAATTTGTTAGAATATAGATACATGGTGTTTGAAAGTATTCATATTCTGAAAGTTACACTATTTATTTAAAGTAGTGAAAGCTGTAATATTTATGCATTCATGGTCCTCATGCTGAAAGTTTTTTCAGCATGATGGGTAAAATATTGCCATCTGAGGGAATAAAAGGAAAAATATAATAAGAAAAGTGATGAAGAAATGGGAAGGAATGATATCAACAGAGAAAGGAAAATAAGCAAAGATTGCTGTGCAGCTGCATAGTCAACAAAAGACAAATATGGACATGTAACTTGCTGAGAAAAAAGCAACACGAGGAAAATTGAGCTGATGTTCTAGCAAGTAAAAAAGCAACAGTGGTGTGCTCTAAATATTTACATAAGTAAATTAGAGTGAACAATTCCATCGTGCTGATGCTGTGTTATGTACACACTTTCGACGCATATTCTGATTTTTCACCCAGTTAAAAAGTTCAGCTTTTTTGTTCCTTAGTCGGTCTTGTGTATGTATTTTGGAACAGTGTCGAAGGGTAAGTTGCAAGCGACTGACACAAATACGAGTCACAACAAACTAAAATGTTGTTCAACAGATGAGGATAATGAAAATGACAGATATATCAATATTTTTCTTCCAATGTATCTCAGAAAAAAAAATTAATATATTTAGGAAAACTGTTTTAAAGCTTGATTTGTTAAGAATTTATACACATCTCTCTAATATTTGAACACTAACCTAATTTAAGCAATTAGCTATTGTATTATAGCCAAACTCAGTTTTCTCCTTCTAAAGTACATGATGCAAGAATCCTTCAATGATTTATAACTTTTGTGATGTACTACAGAGGTAAAGCAGGTGTCAAGATGACAAATCTGCAGCAGTACATTCCATCTGTGTAGTTTAGTTGGGAGAGCAACTTACTCCGGAGTGAGGGTGCGTGGGTTCGATCCCTGTCATGGACAAATTTGTGTTTTCACACTTTCCCAACATCTTGACCTATGACAGCAATTGGCTAAGCGACAGTTAGTGAGCTTCATGTGACTCTTACACTGGTTATCTTTTTTGAGGAAATCATTTGACTGGGCTTGCAGCTTCTTGCCTCGTGTTCCTTATTAAGCGCACTGTGTCCAGATGTTTTGACTCGCATCATTCACTGTCCAATTTTGTTTGCAGAGAAACCGGTTTCCCATTGTGGCGCACAAGCAAGCATTAGTTCTGAGAATTAAAATAAGCTTTATTAAAAAACTGATATTTTTATGTTTCCAAAAATAGGCACAATAATGGTATAACTGCCGATTTAATGTGGATCACTCTAGGAAGTTTACCTCACCTGGAGTTTACCTCATCCCGATCACATCTTCTGGTAATTATTACTACATTGAAAGCACTTCCCGCAACATCAACAGCTGTTTATTGGAACACAAAAACGATATCCTTAAAGGAAATTCTGAAACTTCACTGGCATCTTCTAACTTTGGAGGATACTTCTTTCTGCTGAACCTCTTTGGAATGACACCAAACGAAGTGTCCCATTCAAATTATTTTTTGCTAAATTATCGAGAAAGCTTGGAATTTTTTCTCAGCTCCAAGAACTGCAATTCTGATTCCCCTTTCATCGTACCATTAATATGGAAGTAAGTTTTAAAAAAGATATAATGTATACGACTTTACGAATCTGGCAACCATTACCATTGTCATCTTCCATCCGTCACAAGGCTGATGAAGACTGAAGTTATCAATCGAAAGCTCCCTTAAAATTAAAACTTTCTTATGTAACTTAAGCATGTTTTAATAGTTATTACCAATGGTTATGTGCATATGCCCAAATTTTATCAGGTTAATAGCATACTTTGCCTAAGATGAGATGGAGGTCTTATATGTGGGGTGGTGTCTACTTTGGCTATTTTAATACTAATATTTTTGTTTAGTTCAAATTTAAAAAAATCTGTAATAAAAGAGGAAGAGGTTGCATCAGTTCTGCCTACTGAGTTCACCTATTAAAAATGAGATTGAGGTCTTATATGACTATGTCTTATAGTTCTGCCTACTCTTCTCACTATGATGCCTACTGAATTTATGCAAATATCCAGTTTCATTCTTTTTATGGCATAAATGTAGCCAAGAATCCTGATTTACCACTCACTACCAAGTTCAGTGAAACCTCTGAATAAGTCATAGCCGGGACTGCAAAAAAATTAACATTCAGGGATCGCATTCCTCCTAAAATTCCTAATATTTTGTGACCCTCCTTAAATTCCTAAAATTAGACCTAAAATTTGCTATTCATCCTAAAATTTTCGTAAGCTTATTTTTATTAAAAACACAACCGTTATTAACGCCAATAAATTTACCATTACGGTAAGGTAAAAAGACCTGTTATTGTAGAAACACAGCCTATATGCTGTGCTGCTGAAGGGAGGGAAAAATGACGCCATCGAGATGCACTTGCTTCGGGGCGGGCGTTCCATTTTTTTGCCTTCGAACAGTTTTCGAGAGTAACAAGAGATCTAAGGGAAAAGGGGAGGGGTCATTTTCACCCCTGGTTTGCGCTTTGCAGACGAACTCCGTGGCACGCAGAAGATCGTACTTTATTTTTGTACATGCCTTGTGGAACCTCCTCTTTCTGCTGATGTTTTGTTATTGTAAACCGCAGGTGGGTGGAAGCAAAGAGGAAACATGTGGTCTCCTTCCGTAACCTCCGATAATGACGATGGGATGGTAGCTGAGTATTATCTTGGCAGGCAGTAGAGCACGTGATCATTGACCTTCGATCATGCGTCGGCGACAGCGACCTTCGATGCGCAATATATCTCGGCTCCGACTCGCTTTGACTGAACTTGCGTGAGATGCGTATGATAGTTTCTGGTTTTACGTCTTTTATGGTGTTCTCTGTGCTGTGTGCAGGTTCAGTTCTCTAGTGGTGACCTGCTTTTTTTTTTTTTTTTCATATCTTCTGACATCCTCGCAGCCAAATTTCGGGAAGTTGTCTGGTTTTGCAATATTGGAACATGTTTTTGTACTTCCCTTTCATTTTCTGGTTAGTAATACAAGTGTTTAAGATGCCTAAATCCAAAACGAAATTTCAAGATGCGTGGCTCGCCAAAGAATTGGACGGAGTGAAGTTGAAAGAATGGTGTTCTGCAACTGAAACAATATTTTCTGCTAAGTGTATATTGTGTTCAGAAATTTTCAACATTTCTAATAGTGGCTTTTCACAAGTAAAAGCGCATCATAAAGGAAAAAAACATTTGCAGAAATTTCAAAGTAAATTTCAAAATAAGTCCATCCTTGAAAGCCTTTGGAGGACGGGATCTTCAGCCCAAAACAAATATTAGTGAAGTACTGAGTCATGATTTACAGTTGGCTAAAGCCGAAGCATTATGGGCCATGAAAGTTGCTAAGGACAATATGTCTTTTGTTTCATGCACTGAAACAGTTGAACTTTTCAAAGAAATGTTTCCTGATTCTGCTATTGCAGCCAAAATGCAACTTAAAGAAAAAAAAGTTGCTTATGTGATATCACATGGATTGTCAAAATATTTTGAAGAGGATTTGAAAAAAGACATTGCATCTAGTAGCCCAGGAAAGGTTACTAGAGCATTTGATGAAACTACAAATACACAAGTGAAACGGCAGTTGGATGTGTATCTCAGGTACTGGTCTTCAGAAATAAATTCAGTTTCTTGCCGATACCTAACAAGCGTTTTTCTGGGTCATGCAACAGCAGATATTTTGCTAAAAGAAATTCTTGATGTGTTATCATCCTTCAATATTTCGTTGAACAGAATTTATTTGTGTATCCATGGACAGCCCAAATGTAAATAAGTGCTTTTTACGCAAATTCAATGAAGTTGTAAAACAAGAAACAGGCCAGAAATCTTTGGAACTAGGTTTTTGCAACCTGCATGTTGTTAGTAATGCATTTAAAATTTTTTTGACAAGCTTAAATATAGATTTTGACGAATTTGCTACTGATATGCATTACTTTTTAAAGAGTAGTGCTGCAAGACGAGAGGATTATAAATCTGTCGAGGATATAACATTGGTCACTGCCAAATTTCTTTTGCGTCATGTCAGCAACAGATGGTTAACCGTTGGTTCTGTAGCCCAGAGGCTCTTGGATCAATGGCTAAATATTACAGAATATTTTTTAAACTTCTTGCCATCTCAAAAAATATTTGAAAAACAACTGCGCAATTCGGCAAGGTATAAAAGAATTCACTGTTTCCTGAAAAATGAGCTTACTCCTTGCTATTTAGCATTAATTTCATTTTCACACCAAAATTTTGAAAAGTTTTCATTATGTTATCAGAGTGAAGAACCAAAAATACACCAGTTATATTCTGATTTAAATACTTTAATGAGGAATGTTATGGCTCAGTTTATCCAAGATGATGTTATAGCAGGGAAATTTGGAGAAGACCTAAAGAATGTAGATTTTGAAAACAAAAATTCATGGAAAAAACTAGGGGAGTTAGAAGTTGGTATGAAGACAAAAAATCTCCTCAGGAATGTTCAGGAGACCAGGCAGAAATCATTTCTCTTAGATGTAAGATCATCACTAATTGCAACCACAAAATATTTAAAGTCAAATTTGCCATTCTGCAATCAAAAGCTAAGAGACATAGAAGTTTTAAAGGTAAAAGAACCAAAGAAAGAGTCAACTCAACTTTCAGTCACTGAAGGACTTTCGGAAATAACCAGAATTTCAAGTGTTTTGCATCTTTCTGAGGAACAAATTGATAGAGTAAGAGAAGAGTGGAAACTTTTAAATTGTGATAAGCCAACTCTAGATGAACTAGTGAAATTTTCAGAGGAAGGGCATATTCCAGTGCGGATTGATCATTACTGGTGTAATATATTTAGTATTAAAGACTCTAGCGGAAAAGAAAAATACTCAAATCTTGCTAAACTCATAAAGTCAATTTTAGTTTTACCTCATGGTAATGCTGATGCAGAAAGGGGATTTTCGGTTAACACTGCTCTGTTAAGGAAGGACAAGGCTAACTTAAAAGACTCAACTATAACATCATTAAGAATAGTTAAAGGGGCCATTAAACACTATGGATGTGTAAGTAAAGTTCCCATAACAAGAAATTTGTTAAATAGTGTTTGTGATTCACATAAATTTTATAAAGAGTATGTTGATAAGCTGAAGGAAGAAGAATCAAAAAAGGTAAAAGAAAGGAAGCAGAAAGAGAGGGAAAATAAGGAAAAGCAGCTAGAGAAAAAAAGAAAAGCTGAGTTTGATGACAAAATAAAAGAAAATGATGCAGAAATAAATAGACTTAAAAACGATAAAGAAGCCTCCCTAGCAATAATTCAAGAGGGAACAGAAAGAATGAGAAAAGCTGTAGAAAAACAAAATACTGTTGAAATAGCAGTTGCCTCTAACTTGATCATACAAGGTTCAGCTGAAATAAAGAAAACTGAAAGTAAATTAGTTGTGGTAGAAGCAGAAAAAGATAGGCTAATCAGGAAAAGGTTAAAACAATAATATGAAAAAAGTAATTCAGTGAACAATTGTACATAGTTCTTGGTTTTCAATTACCTTTTTAGGATATTATAATTTAATGTGAAACCTGAAAACTTTACTGTGAAAATCGTGAATTGCTTCTGGTTCAACAGCATATTAATGTTCAAAGTGAAACTTGAATGTGGTAAATATACTTGAATATGATAATAACACATGAAAAGATAAGAACTGAACATTAGAAGTAAATCATACTTAAACTTTAGACATTAGACGTTATGCAAAAAATTTGGGTGTTAACTTCGACCATATATACTAATGGACTGCACATTGGCAATAGCTGCATCAAAGCCGCCATGGCTCAAACATTGGGCACGTCATCATCAGACTCCAAATTTCGTGTAAAAATGCTGTTATGATTACTAATTTACGCTGCAGAACTTCAGTGTTTTCGGTGTATTATGTGAATGCACCTCATATATAATGAAAACTCTTCAGGTAAGTTTACTTATGAGCTATATACATGCATGATCGGGTTGTTTACATTTTGTGATTTATAATGTGATGAACATTTGCGAAGAATTTGGAACATGCATTCCATTTTTTTTCTTAAGTTACTATATTTTTATATCAATAGCTGCAAGTTTCTGGTTAAGTAATTGAACTTTATTGACTTAGGTATTTAATTCGTTTCTTACCCATGAAAAATCATAGAACTTTCTTTACTATATCGCTCAGAGCAACCATAAGCACAGCAGGTGTAACCCATCTTTTTGACTGTTGTCATGTGATTTTATGTTGGAGCCAGAAATTTTGATGTCATGCACAGTCTATCAGTATATATGGTTGAAGGGTGTGAAGCAAACTCTTTACAATGTATACAAAGTTGTTTTACTAGATGTATACAAATATACATCTAGTTTTTATTGAAATACACTCCTAAAATTTTCCTAAAATTTTTCTAAAAATTCCTAAAATTCCTACCTAAAATTTTCCAGAAGTATGTTATGATCCCTGAACATTGTTTAGTGGTGTCTGTTGTTTAGTAGTCCTAAGTTAATATTATTTATCAATTTTATTTATGTAATATCAAAATGGGTGTAAGAAACTTAATGTGCACAGAAAACTATTAAATTACTTTTCAATATGCTAACTGAAATTAGTTGAAATAATGGGCATATTCTGTTAAAAATTACTGCAATATGTACACAGTATACTGTAGCTACTTAATGTAACATATGCAGCACAAATCACAGATACTTCTTCTTCAGACTGTCTACCTCGACATCAACCTTTATAGACAATGTTTTGTTGGACATAGCATGAATACACTAGGCCGCCTGGGTGGAGCAGTGGTCTAAGCGCCAGCTCATGATCATTCGTCCTAGTGGGTTCGCGTTCAAATCCCAGTGTGGCATGAATGTGTTTGTCTTATGGCACTGACTGGAACCAGTTGCCGTAAATTAGTACGGGCTACTGCTTGTAGCCCGTTGAGTTGCTCATGGTGGTCATTAAGCCTCCAAATAAAAAAAAAAAAAAAACATTGTCTGCATTAAAAATATCTTCATTTTCAGGACCAGTGTTTTTTCCATTGTTTTCCTGTCGCACTATAAAGAAGTGCAAAAATATCACACATTTTAAACTACAGAAGAAATGAGCTCTCTGTTATTGAAAGGTCGTTCTGGGGACTGCTGGAAGTTTTCCACTTACATGGGGTACAAATCAAGTTTGCATCAAAATGGGGGTGAAAGGAGAAACGGCCCAAGAGAAAATAAAGGCTCTGTTGTATACCAGACAATTCATCTAACAGAAATCAATTAGACTCAAGCAAATTCAGAAAATTAAATAATCAGAGGCAGACCTAGGCAGTGTAGTAGATACCACAATGCAGACTGCATAATATTAACCTACTCAAAACTGAACTTAGTTTAGGAGTGAGTATGTTTGACATTTAGATCAGTAAATAAATAGAAATTAAAGTTTTTGCTTATGAAATTTCTGTTAGAATAAAATCAACAAGCAAAATCTTGGAAATTTAAATGCATGAATCTTTCTCATTATCACACCTTAATGCTCACTAGAGTTGGGTGTCTGCAACTAAAGTCTATCATCTAAGTGTGCCATTGCATTCTGCTTGTATTTTAATTCAACCTGCCTAAAAGGTGTTTCTATGGCAAAAACGTTTGTCCCTTATTTTTACTTTGCACAAAAAAAAAATCAAGGGGTGTTTTGTATTTTTTTACTTACAAGGTGACCATTAGACCTACTTTAGGGCTGACTATTGTCCATTTCCCCTGTTCTTTTCCGTGAACTACTTTTATATTGACGTCGTCAGATCATCGTACTCTTGACGTTGCGACATACAGATGGCTAAACACTGGTTCAGGTAGTGAACCAAAATTCCTGATGTAAAGTTTTCCGTAGCCACCCCTGAGGCGCAGTGGTCTAAGCGATGGCCTCTGATCATTCATCTGAAAGGGGTCCGGGTTTGAATCCCAGTGAGGCATGGATGTTGTGTTTGTCTTACAGCACTGGCTCTTCCCTTCCCTGGAACCAGTGACCCTAAATTAGGGATGGGAGACTGCTTATAGCCCATTGAGTTGCTCACGGTGGTCGTTAAACCTCCAATCAAAAAAAAAAAAAAAGTTTGTATCTCTAGTGTTGGATCATGTGACGTAACACATCTCTGCCGTCATGCAAGAATGATTTGGATTAGATGACATCACACCAGCAGCTGTGTTCTTTGTTGCTGTGACAACAAAACAAAGTGGTATACGCGTGGACTGTGCGAGTGTAGGTGATGACATCAACCCTACACGAAAACACAAAAAGCTAAGCGTGATGTCATAAACATTGGTTTCTCGGTTGTTGCTATGACTTAAAAAGTGGTATGGAGGAGGGCTCTAGCAGATTATTATTAGAGATAACTCATTCAAATAACTGGGAATAGCACAGCAGCACTCCCATAACTTTAATTATTTTGACATCATAATATAGCATGCATATTTTAGGTTGTTCTGTTATGGGCGATAATTTCGCACTCTAGCGAACGTCTTAAACACACAGGAATTCAAGATTCTGTCACACAAGTTTTCAATCTCTTGCCATGACATACATGGTTCTCAAAAGTAGTCATAAGGGTTTTGTGTGTGTGTGTGTGTGTGTGTGTGTGTGTGTGTGTTGTGCTTTATTAGCAAATAGTTATTGTGAAGGAAATGACAAACTAAGTGGTTTACAACCCCAAAACTAAAGCTACACCAAACCTGGTAAACCAAGACACGATTCTAAACGAAGCAATATCATTTATTTAGGAATGTGGTGGGAATTTGGGGGCATTTTTCAAGTGATGATGGTATCAATATTCCCTCTAAATTTTATAGCTTCTGTGCAGCGGAAATTTCACTTATGCAAAAATCAAGCTACGTGGGAATTGCTTAATGTGGGTGCAAGAATGATTGGTGTTTATTGTAGAGGTTTTATTTGGGGGGAGGGTATTTTTTTATTACTTTATAACTTTTTCTTTGCTTTTTTAAACTGATCTACCATTTAGTTTTAATCTTATATGTCCTGCAACCCTTTTACAATGCACACAGAATTTTCAGATTGTATGCAGCCATACACATTTAGTAAACAGAATATATTCTGATTGACTAAATTTAATATATTCCATACTATTAAAATATGTATGATAATCAGAGGCAAAGCTATTGTAAAACTGCAAATCTTAGTCTCAAGGAACAAATGTAGGGGGGAGGGGCAAGTATATAACTTAATGCTCGCCAATCAATGTTTTTAGTAGTCACTGTTAGCAACATGGTATCCAGATTTTTTTCTAACTGCAAATAATATCTTAATGCTTTTATATATCTTTTACACTATGCATAAAACCAGCATTATATAATTTTTCCCATTGCTTGCAGAAAATATATTTTTTACATAGCATATGGCAGTTTACATTTAGAGAGGGGTAAGGGCCCACTAATGCTCATACTGGAACCCATAAACTGGTGGTTGGGCACTGTATAGCAATGAATCCACGTCTTGTCCCTTGTTACCACGTGTTTAGAAAATTCTTTAAGCAGATAGAAAAAGCAGCAGAGGTTATGGAACTCCACTTTCTAAATGATCATGTCTTCCATTTGGAGATTTAAGTTTAATTGCAATTCAAGCACCATAGTTCAAATGTTATTTGAAATCACATTATCCAGTGTTCTGTCAGCAGTTTTTCATCATAGCATTGCAACTTACACTGTCTGCCCAGCTCTTGCATAATATTGGCCAGCTGATTGACATCTTGTAGTGGTGGTTATGAGGAAGGGGTCTCTCCCCTGTGCAGGAGAATGAAAGTATTTTTCTTTCTCACCCCACCCCCTTCCTATCTAGTTGCAGTGTGATTTCTATGATCTGAAATGTAAGTTTGCTCATTATCCCCCGTCCCCCAGGAAGAATGAATTTTGACACCCACTTCTCTCAGTGTTCTATGTTGAGAAGTATTTCTAAAGAAGCACGATTCCTAAATATTTTGTTAGGAAATGTAAACTGCCATTAACCCTTTAATAACCAGAACACTAAAATTCATATCATCCAATTATATTAAAACACGACTAAGAATGAGCATTAATACCAAAAATAGCACATGCAAGAGTGCAACTGCCGTGGAATGTCGGACGCCGCCAGTAAAATCGATGTAAGTGACCGAGATACAACATGTGTGAGAAGTAGCTCATAATACCCACTGAAGATGATTCCAAAAAGAAGGAATTGAAACTAGTTTGGGATATCGAGCCACGGGAAATGGAACATGCAACCATCATCTATAATAAGAAATTATAAGATCGAATTTCAACTTGGAAGCTGATACCACAAGAAACAAAATCGTGCCATCTTCAATAACAAGATGACTTATCGCTGATTCTGCGCATCATGGTTAAGAGGTTCGAAGGTTATTTCTATTGTATAATTTTCGTAAATCATGATTTAAAAAACTGGAATAATATTAATCATTTAATACCTATTGTCTCTACATATTGGAGGACTTTGACAACTTATGATGCATATGACTGTACATATAAAAACATTTTTTCATATAAATTTGTAAATCTTCATATAATGAAATTCTAAACAATCATAAGGAACATCAAAAAGGAATATGTTATCACTCGGTATACCATAATACCCCATAACTGTATGTTACTATTTTCTAACTGCCTCCACTTTACAGGTTAACCAAGGAACTATTAGTACTGCACAGGGCCATTGCTGGCAGGCAGCTAGAGGGGGGGCTCAGCCCCCAACAATGCAAGCAGGCCCCTCTGGAAAATTGATAATATTGAAAAATTTCTGAGCTTTTATTTTCTGTGGCTTATGAAAATTACTTTTGTATTTCATTATAAGAGCATTAATATCTTACCTTATTTGTGTATCGTGTTTTAAAAAAATGAAAAGATACAGCATTAACAATGGATAAATAACTTCTTGATGCAAATTGATAGAAACAGCTGTGCCAATGATTCTCTACAACATAGGCACAGAACTTTTTAAGGGCCAAGAAAGTGAGAAATGCTTTTTTTTCTCTGAGAAATGAATGTAAAATTTGGGAGATTACAGGGTGGGTGAAGGCACAATTGTGCAGAGATTATTAAAACACTGTCTCCTAGCAAGTGACTATGGGATGCTATGCTGCTATTAAAATACACTATCTACCAACAAGTAATTGGACACCTGTGATAGCAAAGGAAAATGAAGTTTATTCGCCTTCAATAGTTGGTGCAGCCTCCGGCGGCGTACTCTCAACCAGGCGTTGTACAACGGCTATTGGTATTTTTTCCACTCGGCTTGGAGAAGACAGGTCAGTTCCTTCATCGATTTCGGATGGTGGGGGCACCCCTTAAGTCGACGCTCCAACTCGTCTCAGAGGTGCTCGATAGGGTTAAGGTCCGGGCTCAGCGCAGGCCAGTCTATTCGATTAACCCCATTGTCACCATACCAAGCCATGGTGGACCTCGCAACATGACAGGTGGCATTGTCATCCTGAAAGTAACATGGGTCCACCCCGTAAAACTGCCACAATGTAGGAAGCGCATGGTCATCCAAAATGGTGCAGTAGGTCTTGGCGTTGAGTCTACCAGGAATTGCGACCAAGGGTCCCATGCCATACCAGGAGAAACACCCCCATAGCATAATTCCCCCGCCGCCGAACTTCACAGTTGGCACAATACATTCCGGCAGGAGGCGTTCTCCAAGCAGACACCAAACCCAGACCCTGCCATCCGAACGGTAGAGGGTGAACTTTGATTTATCGCTCCAGAGAACCTGTTTCCACTGTTCAACGGTCCACTGTTGATGTTCTTTGTACCACGTTAGCCGAGCAGCGCTATTGGACTTGGTGATCAAAGGCTTGTGGGCGGCAGCACGTCCATGATAGCCAAGCAGATGGGCTTCCTTACGGATGGTATTCGGCGAAAGAACCCTCCCAGATGCCTGTTGAAACTCCTCGCGGATGTGGCCCATCAATTTGGTGCTGTTCTTCCAAATTTCTCTGGCCAGCACCTGTTGGTCTCCCGAGTTGGGGCACATTCTGACAGTCGCCTCTCATCTTCCACTTGCCAATCACGTAGGCCACTGTCGATTTTGGGTACTTCAACTCGCTGGATATGTCACGTATGGATCGGCCATTTCTGTGATACCAGACGATTACACCTTTCTCGAAATCGGAGAGCTCTGAAATGCGTGGCATCTTGCATGCGACTGGTTGCATTGTTGTTTCCTGCACGATATTTAACGGCGGCGGCCGTGACGTGTATCAGGACCGTAGATGTCGTCGATTGCAGGGGTGTCCGATTACTTGTTGGTAGATAGTGTACATGTAGTTAACTACCATCGAGATCTGTTGTCGTGGGAACATTTTAGCTAAATGCAGTGCTCTAGGCATTGGAAAGTAGTGCTGGATAGAAATCTTTGTGTGAGAGAAAGTGTGTTCAACACTTTCTTGCTCATCAATGTGCTGTCAGTAATGGTTTTTACGATACTTTGTGTGGGAGAAAAGGGGTTTGTAGGTGGGAATATGAGGGTTTTTGAGTGGGGAGGAAGGCTTGTCTATTGACCACGACAAGAGGTTACTTCCGAGCACCAGCCGGGGTGAATGCATAGTTCGTTGAATGATTTTACCAGCAGCATTAATAATGTCTTTATATTCTAGGGGTAGCACTGCAGATTGCATTTTTAGCAATTTGTGAAAAAATTAATTTTGGCAATTACTTTTTTTGTACTGTTGTAACACATTGGTGAAAGAAAATTCAATTTGGCAAAATTTTTTTAAAAAGATAGAGCAACCCCTGCTATATGCGGTATATTTTCATTAAAATTAGTAATCGAAGTAGTAGTACTACTTTTAGAGTAGCGTAGCATAGCTACACACAGCAAAATGCAATTGTAGGATTAGCACGCTCGCAGCAATGTTACGCTACAAATCGTGTGCTAAGTTTAAAAAAAAAAAGTGTAAATAATGTTCTTTAAGCCATAATAAATAACATTTTCAACTTCCCTGAAGTGTTATTAGCTTGGATGGGAGTTCTGTACTACCTGACTTGACTAACATTGTGAAGCTAATCTTATCTTAGTCGAGGAGAATGAATTGGCATATTTCTTGGCATATTTTTAATTCTCTTGGCTTTGCAGTTACTCTTAGCCCAGAATATATACAATTAAATGTGTTAAAATTTATTATATGAGGAGCTCAGAAGTAAAATGGTGAATGCGAAATACACCAAAGTGATGTTTTATGAAAATTATGAAAATAGAACTTAAGTAAAAAAAAAAAATTTGAACATATTAATCCACCCCCCCCCCCCCCCATTTTTTCAAGAGAAAGTGTCAAACTGTTGATATTGATTGAGCTTCCAGATAATTCCATAAAAAAATTTTTTTGGCAATAATGGCATATTTGTCACTGTTGTTCTAAATGTCTCATATATGTTCAGAGATAAGATAAATTATTTGTGCATGTCACTTTGGTAATTAGCTCTTTACTTGCTAAACTAGTGTATTCACCTTGCCTACAATATCTGAAGATAAATTTTGTGCTCCATATATGATCATTGCCATTTTATTGTACTCTTATTAAAGGATGGTTGTGTTTATTATGTAGTACACATTATGTATATATTCCACAGAAAAGAAAAGCTTGTATTTTTGTGCATGCTTAATTTTTTTTAGAATTTCATGATGTTTTTGACAAAAAAAAAGTAGCTATTATTTGGTATTTCATACTTCTATTTTTTAGTTATTATAGGCTGCAGTGTAAAGCAATGTTTTATATGAAAAAAAAAAAGTGTAAATAAAGTGTGACAGATATCCTCAGTAATCTCATTGTTTTCTCATACATAGGAAGGAAAGATTATTTTTAAGACTGGTGGTTCAAATTCTTTAGATTTGAAATTAATTACGTAAGCATGTTTTTTTGCTGCTTTCAGTCATGTGGTTTTCCTGACAATTGTGCCAACCTAAGAATAGGAATTGCACACTCTTGATTTACAAAGGTACAAGACTAAAAACTGCTATTACTATCTGTTCTTTTCAATGCAAGAGCCCAAGAGTTTCTTCACTGTTAAAGCAAGAGTGAAATTTGTTTTTTGGATACATGCCTACATTAATGTTATTTAGCTCGGCTTTGAACTAGAAATGTCCACCTCAGAAACACTTCTTGACTTCAGGAAACAAAACGAAATTGCAGTGGAAGTCAAAGTTCATTTCTGTGAGAGTCGTCCACACTATGAGGAAGCATAGAATTGCTTTCACTAGTGCAAATCTGAAGTTGGTTCAGATTCCTAAGCTATAATAGTTTAGCTTAGGTTATTTTGAACTTAGTCTTGGGTGGTGTACAAAACATGCTGTGATTAAAAAAACTAATAATGAAGTACAGCAGGTGCCCCTCCCCCCTACCCATTATGGGTGACTTCATTTTACACATTTTTGCTATAATGCAAATTTTATAAAAACAAGAACTGTATAATTGCACAACTGGTGGAACTGGAGCACAATTTTTTTATTGCAACTTTAAAAGCCCCAATGGTGAAGATTAACTTTCTGTAAGAACTCTGAAGTTTCAATCTTGTAGCACAGGAATTTTTTTTTTTTTTTATCGTCCTGATGTCACTGACTCGCACAACTAATTCTGAAGTTGAGTTTTCCAATTCAAGGTGCAATGTGGATGAATTGCTTTGATCCCACACAGGCAGAAGTTTCAAGATCTCCAGGAAAGACAAATATAGGAAATGATGAACAATTTGAATACCTATTATAACAAAGCAAATGGCTGAAATTTTTAAACATGTCGATGCTGCCATTATTGTTGTCAAAGAGAATGATCCTAACATTAGCAAGAGGGCCAAAGTTGAGAAACACAGAACTCCTCAGCTTATGAAGAATTCCACAGGGAAAGGAAAAACATTGCTTGTCAGCTCTTGATAACTTTTTTCAACACACCTAAATATAGTCAGTTTACCAACACAGGGCTTTTCAGACTGTTATATCAATTGTGTTAAATTGAAGGAAAAATAAGCATATCACCCATTTACCCACAGTAAAATCAGTTCACTTTGTGGCGATTTCGTGGAATGATTAATCCCATAGTACGAGGGATACCTGCATGTATTCCAGTGCCGATGACAACAAAACTGTCCGTGGCACAACACATGACATCAAGAATACCTGAAGAAAAATTTCATAGCTACATAAATTTTAGTGTAGCATGGAATCACTGTCTCGGTAGAAAACTTCTAGATTTTCGAGACTAAACATGTAGTGGGGTAGGTGTGAGGATTAAATCCTGATGCCCGAGACGTTCCTATACTCACTACAGCATAAACACTGTAGAAGTGAGTCAAGGACAAGGTTTTTTTTAACATATATGTATTGTAGGTGATGCTACTGAACAAAAATTGTTTTGATATAATTTATTCAGCAATGTTTAATGCAACACCACTAAAATTTCAGTTTTTCTGCAATCAAACTGAAGTAACAATTTAGTGCTGTAGGTGGCAGAACACAACAGAAAACATGTATTTTTTAAACCAAAATCTTAACACTCCATTGGCAAAAAGTTATTGAATCCAATGGATTTTGTTGTTTAGTCAATATAATTTTGGGTACAGATATTAAGTCTTAAAAGTTGCCTTTACATGCTAGCCATTTATTTTGCACAAACCTAATATCAATGACACTCGAAAGTTTAATTATAAAATACATACAGATGTTTCATCATGTTAGTAAAATTTTATTTTAAACTATTGGTAACAGATTAAAAGAACTACTGACATATTTATGAAGATGCCTCCTTAACAATTGATGCCAGTACTGAGGTACGCTGTTTTGCAAGCTGCATACACCTCGTCATCTTTTCTTCTGGAACATGACATCCTGCAGTTAAGTCACACAGAGTTCCATCTTCCCTGCAGAATATGTTAATAACACCTTCAGCCAAATTTTCCTCTTCACTCGTAGGATCTGCAATGATCATATCTTCAAATAAAGTAAATGTTGCTGAAAATGCAAGTTCATTGACTTTCAAGGAATGCTCTTCATCTTTAACTTCAATGCTACCATTCTCACTGGACAATGCTACCTCAGGTATTTTAGCATTTTTTAATGCTGCCATTGCTGAAATAACAGATGCATCTAATATATTTCCATCATAATTAAGACAAGTCATATCAATAAACAAACACCAGCACAATTTACCTTCAACAATACAGAGATCTTCTGGTTTAATGCATCCGGAACTTTTAATTATGTCTGAAACTTGCTGGGAATATATTTGAGCCTGTACTGGAGGAGGCCCTGGCCTAAACCTGCTAGAACATATCGGTGGTAAGTCAACAGTTGGAACAATAAAGCCTTTATTAGGTTCGTCATCAAGGGGCTTTGCAAGTTCAACTTTAATGCCACAAAGTACGACTGTTTTGTCTAATTTTACCAAAGCAGATCCTTCAGCTGTGGTTACAGATCCAACATCTAAACAAAGATTTCTGAAAGCTTCCATCTCTCTCTTGTCTGGTCTAACCTTATATTCTAGGAAGTGCTGGTAGTACTCTTTGGGCTGAATGGTTTTGTAATCTGTAGCCATGTTGAAAAAAATCTGCAAAAGATCAATTTTTAAACAAATAGTATGCACCTAAACTTATTTCACACATTTTGAAATAAAAAATTTCATATTTTTAAAACATACATAATGCACTTTTTATATATTCAAGAATTTACAAATCATAAAAGTTTTTATTGAATTTGCAAAGCTGAACAATTCTACTTGATGAACTACATAGAGGAAGAAGTTTAAGAGGTATCAGTGTACGTTCATCAAACAGAAATAGTACCTAAGGTATGAATGCAATTTTCTTAGCACTATGAAGCAGCAGCTTAGAGAATAACATCATACTATCAGGGATCCATCTGGACAGCATTTGATACCATTGGGCAGCAGCTTCACTAAAATATTTTGAGCTCAAATGGTATTTTCAAAAAAAATATTTTGGCATTAAAGTCTGAATGCCACACATGCACATGGCACATTAGTTAAACACTACAAATATCTTCAAAAGATTCCTTTCACAACAAAATACTTTTGTTAATCCAAAATTTTACTGGAAGTATTTTAAAAATATTATTTGGGCAGTCCATGGAGATCCCTCAGTTCTGGAAGCCAACAGTGGTTTCTATGCAGTTTCTAAATGTAGCTCATTAGATTAACTAAATCTAATATAACCAAATTACTTGATATAGATGCAACTTCTAAAATGATAAAAATAAAGCCTTCCTTTCAGCATGCTGTTATCTTGAGAGCTGGTTTGATGACAAAAGACACTCTCAAGGGATCATAAATCGTCTACATTCACCATCAGCACGGAAATGCAGTGTTTTCAATCAGACGCTGTTGATTCCCAAAGATAAAAGAACACAAAAGGAACTTTTAGTTATCATTTCATTGCATTATCAGAAATGAAACAACTGAGGAATCTCAAATTCTTCTAAAACTTAAAAATCCGGATTTCCAGGTTTAGAATGTGACAAAACACTTAAATTCCAAGCTACACACAGATTCCATATGTGTAATAGGGACTATTGCTATGGCTGTGAAAAGGGGCCTTCAGTTTTCTGAAAAAGCTACTTTTTCCATCATCCAGTTTTATAAACTAAAACTGTAAAAAGTGATTTTCAAAAGCTTTACTTACACTGCAGGCCATTTAAAAGTGCAACACCAGGAAGATTGCATCCCACGGGCTCGAAAGTTGGAAGAACACGGGAACATATGTAAATTATTAACTGGGCAACACATATGGAAATCATGTGCAACAGTAACGCCCCTGGAATCTGTATAAGAGGGATGAACAAAGATCTGGTGTCATTAATCACTCGAAGTGTGTTTGCTCGCCGTTCCTGGCCACATACAGCTGAGCATGCCCTGTTGAAATCAGCGGAAGCCCTACCAGCAGGTTTTCGACTTTGATTGTGGGAGAATTGTGGCATATCGGGATTGCGGATTATCATTCCGAGACATCAGAGCTGGTGTGGGACGGCATGCGCCCACAGTGAGAAGAATATGGCGTCGGCAGGTAGCACAAGAGCAAACACACTGACGTGTGGGATCCCAACAGCCCTGTCACACCACTGAAAGAAACTGGTGTGCATGGCTCTGATGAATCACACAGCCAGATCAACCACTGTAGCTCAACAGTTCGAGTCTGTGGCACGACACCCAGTCTAGGCACGGATGGTTCGACATCATGTGCAGCAGCGGGGCATTTTTGAACGGTGCCATTTGCTTCGGCTACCTTTGACTGTACAACACTGGCATCTGTGACTGCAGTGGTGCCAAGGACATCACACATGGAAAATTGAATGGCAAGGCATCATGTTTTCCAATGAATCTGTTTCAGTTTGCAGAACCATGATGGAAGAATCCATGTCTGGGGGTACCGTGGCAACTGGCTGAATTGCCACGGTACCCCCAGACATGGATTCCTGCGTCATGCTGCAACATACCGGCCTGGCACCCAGCGTTATGGTATGGAGTGCCATTGGATTTCAGTCCTGCACACACCTCATTCACATTATCGGTACATTAAACAGCCATCGTTACATCACTGAGATGCCGGAACCTGTTTTACCATATCTTCAGGGACTGTCTGGTGCCATTTATCAACAGGATTGTACGCGACCGCATGTGGCACGCAACGTCCAAGACTTCCTTGGATTGCCACAGTCAGCCCGCGCAGCCCCCGTATATGTCACCTATTGAACATGTGTGGTCTATGATCGCCGGATCACTGGCACACCAGCAACCACCTCTGGCTGCAACAGAGGAACTGTGGCATCGTATCGAAGCTGCGTGGATGGGCACTCCCAAAGTACACCCCATCTCCTCTTCTTTTCAATGGCAGGTTTTGTAACAGCTGTAATTGCTGCCCATGGTGGCTACACCAGATACTGATTGTTATGTGTCCCCTTAATCTCACCGTGCTGTATTTGTAATCGAGTCATTATTGTAACACCTGCTTTCTGTACAATAAATATGGTTTTGATATCTCGTCTTTCGTGGTGTTGCACTTTTAATGACCAGCAGTGTATTTAACAAAAAAAAATGCCCCAAATTCCTGACAATTTTTTTAACCAGCTTCATATGCAGTTTCCCCTCAAAAAAAAAAAAAATTGTAAAATATTTTCCCTGAGGTTAGAGGCCCTCATAGCAGCGAGTCCCCCGCCCCCCGCGATGAGAATGCTACAGTAGGCCACCGAGAGTGGAATAGAGAAACCTAAAATAATAAAAGCAAATGTGTGCGCATGTATAGCTGTGTGAGCTACAACTCATCACGAAATCATGGTTGACACTTCAAAATTTGGCAGATAGTATTTTATATTTGTTCAAGTTACAGTGGCTAGTTTCCAGTTGAAATCCCAAAGGGGTAGGGGGTGGGGGCTTGCCAAAAGTGAAAATATTTACCATGCTATGCTATTTTTCTTTACGTACCAAGAAACAATGAATGAGACAGCTGAGAATGAGTATACGACCTTGAACATAAATGCATACAACGCTATTGGTGTAGGAATGAAAATGTTCCAGTCATGTGCGTATCACAAAAAACTAAACTTCCCCCTAATTTTGGAGCTCAGCTATTCCATATTGCCCAGCATGATGTTTGCCAGTAAGGAATGTATGTTACCCTCATGATGCATGTACTGCTTTGCTACTGGTCTTGAAGGATGGGTAAATTGTTTTGCCTATGGTTCATCAATTATTATCACACTTAATCTGCCAAATGCATTTTCATTTCATTCCTTCTGAAACAGGAAATTCACGGCTAAAGCTGTGGAAGTAGAAGCAAAAGGCAGAGTAAAATACAGGGTAATTCAAAATGATTGCCCCGATTACAAATGACAATACCTGGTTATGAACATAGATACAGAGATCTCATTGTTGCACAACAAAGAAGGAAGTTTACAATTTTGTTTTCATACCTTACAAATGTTCTATGTGACTTCCCTGGGTCATGCGGACAACACCTAAATGGTAATCCATTTCACGCCATACATTTATGAAGCATGTCCGTAGTCACTGATACCAGTGCAAGCTGAACGTGCATCTTTAGTTCTTGCAGTGTTCTCGGCAAAGGTGACACATTGGTCAATGACATACCCCCACAAAAAGAAGTCACAAGGAGTAAGATCCAGAGACGGGTGGGGGGACTTGCAGAAAACCTTGTCATCTTGTCCACAACGACCAATCCAACGGTTCAAAAGAATTTCGTTCAAAAATTGGTAAACATGCATATTCTAATGTGGGGGTCCTCCATCTTGCTGTAGGATGTAGTTCCCGGAATTGTCATCCAGTTGTAGGAGTAGCCATTGCTGAATCGTATCTACATAAACGTTACCTGTTACTGTACAAGCAGGGGTGCCGAAAAATTTCAGGGCCCAATATTTCCCCAGAACGCAATTTTTTTTCTGTCCGAAATTTCCCTCAAAACTTAGCGGACTTTCATACAAGTTTAAGCGAGTATTAGATCTATATGCTGATGATTAAGAACTAATCCTTAAAGCCTATTACTTAAAATTTTGAAAAAAAAACAACCTAATATTTATTTTAGATTCAAAATGTCTGAAACATTTTTGGGTCTAGGTGAAAACAGTGGTGGGGAAGAGAGGCTGAAAAATAAACAGCTAAAAAAAAATCTGCAATTAACTATAATTTATTTCATTCTAGCATTTCAGGAGTATAATTGTGCCAGATAATTTTACTGAATGAAATTTAAATTAAGACTTAAATCCTTTGAAAAATGCATGGGTCATTCGCTTTAAAATGTGCGGAAACCCCTAATAATTTTTCAGATCGGTGCCTACAACACATAAGCTGCCATTAGTTTTGGAAAAATTTTATTAGCATGGCTAATGGTTGTGCCGTACTTATTACTCGTGCCACGCTGTCTACGCCTTGGCATTAGTAAAGTCATTTGGGCTCGGTGACTCATATGCCAGCGGCAGTCTGCAGTACGTCCCTGTGCTCATAACCTCTTGTATAATTTATAACGACATGACATTTTTCAAAATGATAACCTGATTACCGCGCAGTAAATTACTCTTATCTTTCGCATTATACTCGTTGTTAATAAGTCAGTTTTTCGTTTTATTATTACTACTATTATTATTTTACCCGCGGGCAAAAATTTCCCCAGAGCTGCGTTAATTTCCCACGAACCTCGTTCGCGAGTTCGGACAAATTCTGCACCCCTGGTATCAAGATTTAAAAACATGTTTTTCATACGTTATTTTTTCAGGTACAATCATTTAATGGTGGTTTTAACTGTTGTAACTTTTTACATGTTATATTTCCTTTGAGTGAAAAGCAATTTCTCAGTTGGAAGTTATTAATATTTACTGCGAATATATATCTCGGTAATCGAATGTGATCCAAGAAAAAATCTTTCACGTACTTCTCGGTTGTAGGTGGTCGATGTTCAAATCTTCGCACGGTTGTTCTCATCAGGTTCTTGAGTGTAGGCTTTTTTAGAAGTTAATCTGCACATTTTCTTGAATAGGATATACTTTTTTAGTTGAACTACAGGAGGCACATGAAGACAAAGGAGATGTAAAAATTACGTCGGAAAACTTGAAAAAACGGGAAAATGAATCACTTGAAAAATATATTCGCATGAGGAAATGCAATCGCCAAAAAAAACTTCGTCAGACTTCCTGGATGTATTGTACGATTCATTTCGGCAGATCTGTCTGCCATCTTCTGGGACCTCTGGTGGTCCGTTCTCTGTGCAGTCCACGTTGAATATGCCCCGTGCTCAGTTTGGGAATATTTGTGTGTTATACGTCATCGGTTGTGTTTGCCACTCCTGTGGCAACGCAATAGTAAAGAAAAAAGGACCATAGACCTTCACACTGGAAATTGCGCAGAACACGCTGACTTTCGGTGAGTCACGGTCGGGTCATTCCATGTCAGATCACCCAGGGCATGTCACCCACCCATCTCATATTTTTGTAAAAATTGGCACAAAGTATTGTGCTGGTGAGATATGAAACCAGTTAAAATTTTAGGTCAGTCGGTTTAGTAGATCTTGAGTAATGCCACTTTAAAAATTGGGTAGCTCTGCCTTTAATTCAATATAAACAGTTTTCGTGCACTGAGTTTTCACAACTAGACTGTAGGACAAAAAAAAAATCATAACTTCTCAACTAAATGTTGCAGCCACAATTTTTTTTTTTTTTTTTTCTTAAATGATCTGCATGATCCATACATTTGGGAACAACTTGTTTCTGCACATTTTCAGAATTAAAAGAGCACTTTTTTTTTTATAATTTAATGACAAAGGACATGGAAAAATAAAGCCACATTTTTATTAAACAAAACGATTTTTTTTAAACGAGGCCCCACTTAAAATTTGCTAAAAATATTTTCATGTGTGTATTATAATGTAACCTTTCATTAGGAGAAAAAAATATTTTGGGCAATTCGCAATTTCGGAGAAAAAAAAATCTCCAAAATGGTGTGTTTTATATATGGAACATTCCGACATATTACCCAATTTTTTAATTAAGTGGTTGCTTGACCATTTCATCCCCCCCTGATAGTTTAGCCCTATCAGTTAGTAGCTCAAAACAATTTTAATTTTATTTTTATGTACCACCATCTTGGATATATGTTCATTTTTCTTTTCTGCAGCAGACCAAAATGGAATCTCTCAATGGTTTTGAAAAAAGGCAATTGCTTTCCTCTTATTGTAGATCGAAAGTTTTGGTTTTCACTACCTTAAAAAGGACATTTTCAATTTTCAGCTAACAGAAAATTTATAGAAATGATAGAAAATATTTTTTTTAACCTTACTTAAAGTGGCGTTCAGATTTGCAATACTCGCAAGCATAAATCACCATTTTTGATGGACTGGGAGTTGGAACCCCAAGTTCAGAATTTTTGTGTAATAACTAAGGTTAGTAGAGTTTTCAGCTATGGAGAACTTAAGGGCTGGGTTTGGTCCAACCCCCCTTCCTACCTGAAAGTTGCAAAATTTTTAACTTTTGCAGATTTCAAGGTTACATATCTCAAAAGAGGGACCAGATTTTTTTTTTTTTTCCCCACCAAGAATACCACTACTGGTACTCAACAAAACCTGTGTTTTATTTTGTGGTTCAAACTGGTTTAGAAGTTACAGGCTCTGAAATATTTGTGAATAAATGGTAACATTTCAGCACTCCGAAATGCACAGAAACTGATGAATATTTATGCTTATTTATGTTTACAAAATATTTTTTAAGTCTTATGAATTATATTTTAAACACTTTAACTACCAAATACTATATGTACAATTTATACATGAGGTAAATAAAAAAACTATAAAAAAAACTTACCAGAGCATATTGTACAGTTTGCAATTCACAAACTTCAGCTGCAACACTCGTCTAGATGTATATATAGCCTTACTTCTGTGAGTGCACTGGAACTCACTATATTTGTTACTGTTGAATTTAATATTATGACTAATTTCAATTCGTGATTTAGAAACAGACCGTTCAGAGTTCTGAAAATTGCAATCGAATACATCAGGAACATAATCAGTTTATGAACCCGTGAATCGGCTTCCATGCATAGCCGTATGAGCAGTTCATTTTGCATATCGCAGACTGTTACGTATCAGACATAAGATTACCCTTTGGATTTGCGGAATTCCACACAACTGAAGATAATGTTTTATTTTTTGGAGGATTAGTGGGGGGGGGGAGCGGTATTCCGTTTTTGAGAACTTCCGAAAACGAAAGCTAAACTGAGATAATTTTTTTCACGCAATCATAATTTCTTTTTCTCGTGAAGTTTCCTCTGTCCAGTATTGTTATTAAATATCAATTTATTGCATAAATGTTTACATTTCAGCTTGAAAGTGTAGGCAATGGTTTACGATAATGAAAGTTCGACAGAGCAAAAATTTCCTTGTAAACTTTAGGTATGAGTTTCTTTCGCGGATTCGAAGAGTAACTCTTTGTTGTCATCATCAAAACTGAAGATAATTTTTTTGGGGGTGGTGTGCATGTGTGTGCGTGGTGGCGGTGGAAGGTGTTTTCCGGCTGGGAACAGAATTTTGTCTTTCAAAACTTTTGAAAATGGAAGTTAGACGAACTGCAGATTTAATCTGTAACCGCATTTTCCCCTCGCGATAATTCCTCTGCTCATTTTTATTGTAAAATATAATTTTGTTTGATAACTGATTGTGTTTCAGCTTGAAAACGGAGGGAAAATTTCTGATAACGGAAGTCAGATAGAGCAAAGATTTTTTCGTAATCATAATTTTTTTTCGCGATGTTTCCACTGTCCTGAATTATTGTTAATGATCAAATGATCATTTGTAGAGGATTTTAGGAAGGGAGTGTCTGACCCCGGGTCTTAAACAACCCTTAGAAATAAAAAGCTAGGAGATTTGGGCTAGAGTGCCCAATAGGAAAGTGACACGGAAGCGAGGTAGGAAGGGGGAGGAAGACGCCCTTATTTATTACCGGGGGGCCAGTACCCGGGGTCCGACGGCTTAACATGTCCATCCGACGCACAGCTGATATTTAGTGGATCGAGCGTTCGAACCTGCCTGGGATCGAACCTGAGGTCTTTTCAATGGCAGTCACGAACGTTGCCCACTAGGCAACCCGCGGCCCTGAATTATTGTTAAATGTTATTTTCCCTCTATAAATAGTTGCAAAGGGAGAAACTGAACATTCTTCATATTAGAAGAGTGGTTGAATCAACCAAGTCTCAATTATCATGTGAACTGTAAACATCTCATACATAGTATTCAAGAAGAAATTTTTGTTCAGAGCTGAAGGAAAACATGTTCAAAAATAATAAATTAGTTGACCTTTTAAACTTGCACATCACAATATCCAATGAAGGTTTATGTTATCTTTTCTTTTATTTTCAGCCATTATATGGTAAGTGGAAGTTCGTGCACTGGGCATTCACTTGCTTCAATTTCCTGTCTGTCTTAGCATTGTGGAATTCTGAACCCACCTTTCTGATTTTTACTGGGGGAAGTTTTGAACTTAAATCTCGCAATCATGCCCTTGTCAGGGAATCAGCTTAGTGTTTCACACATGTTAAGTTTGTTTCATTAAGAGTCCTTGTTTGTTGTAACGTTGTGTTAGGGTGAAAAATTGTTGATGATTCCTTACAAAGAGATGGATCATTTTGTAAAAAGGCATCTATAACATAGCATGCAATAATACTAGTTACTACTAACAAGGCCGTTGCCAATGTTGGCAGGTATGGACTGTTTTATTTTTCTCCTTCAAATATCGGTTTGATACATGCTGCTGTGCATTATGTGAAGGAAAAAATTGTTTTTCTCAGAATTTTGATATGTGGGATTTCTTTTTCATGTCCTTTAGATTATATGCCATCGCGGATCTCATGAAGGATTTTTTTTTCCAGAATTTTATGGTTTGCAGATTACACAAAGTAAAAAAAATGGTACTTTGTATTAATATGTACAAAATATGACATCTGCAAATAATATTTTAATAAAATCAAAGTCTGATTTATTTATATATATATATATATTTATTTTTTGAGATCTACTGAAAGAATGGAAAAGAGAATTATGAAGTAAATTGGAACTTTGTTTTTGCAATAAGTGATTTGGGTAAAAAGAAAAAAGAAATTGACAACAAATACGGTTTACCACTTTTCGTTCCAGCATCATAACCAAACAGGTTTTTGTTCATGAATTATTGACTTCGTTTCACCTGTTGCCTAAATTTTGGGAGCTGGCTCCTAGATCTAGAACATATTTGTTAAGCCCTGGTATTCATAATACAAAATAACTGAATTCAAAACAAAATAAAATTGTTTTAAAAGACATTGCTCCAAACAGTTTTTTTTGTTTTTGAACTTGCTTAAACATCAGCTCAATTTTTGCAACTGCACAGCAATCTTTGATTCGTTTTTCTTTCTGTTGATATAATTCCCTTCCCATTTCTTTGTCAATTTTTTTCCTTTTATT
Source organism: Macrothele yani (assembly GCA_039090855.1). Classification (NCBI taxonomy): domain Eukaryota; kingdom Metazoa; phylum Arthropoda; class Arachnida; order Araneae; family Macrothelidae; genus Macrothele; species Macrothele yani. The sequence continues at coordinate 8,852,322 of CM077011.1, read as the reverse complement.
CCCTCAGATGAAAATAATTTATACATCATGCTGAAACAACTTTCAGCCTGAGCATGATATCAAAACTTCAGTACTTTAGATAAATGGTATAACTTTCAGAATATGAATTCATACTTTTGAACACCATGCATCAATTCTAAAAAAATTTTAAACTTCGTCACTTCCCATTTTTGGAAAATTTTCCCTCCCTTATCAAGCTTAAGTGAAAAGATTTATGGTGTAAAAAGTAACATTTAACAGCAACACAGAATAATGAGAGCATCGCGGGAAGAAAAAAATGCTATTACAGTAGAAATTTTCACTTCCACAGACTTTCGTCTTCCGAAACTTTTACCTCCATTTTTAAACTGAAATGCAGTATTTGTGGAATAAAATTTTATTTAAGAACAATACTCGGCAGAACGAACATTGCGAGAAAAAATAATACGATTACAGGTGAAATCTTTGCTGTCTAAATTCTGTTTTCGGAATTCCGTCCTCAAAACCAATCCCCTCCTCCATTTCTGTCCAGTTATGAATTAATCTCAAGAATGTCCAAAACAATAACAGAAATCTTCAAATCCACGTGACAACCTCATGCCTGAAAACTACAGGGAAATCTTCGTGCCGTCTTAACTTCCGTTTTTGGAAATCTTTGCCCACAGTTTCATGTTGAAATATAAACATTTATGCAATAAAATGATATTTAACAACAATACAGGACACAGGCAACATTGCGCAAGAAAAGAAATTAGAATAACAGGGAAAATCTCCACTCCATTTAACTTCCGTTTTCAAAAGATGAAATACCATCCCAGACGGAAATCCCCCCCCTCATTTTTCTTCAGTTCTGTGTGGAATTCCGCGAATCCGCCGAAGAATCTCGTGTATCACATGTCAAGTTATTAGTGCCGCCCCGGTGGCGCAGTGGTCTAAGCGATGGCCTCTGATCATCCGTCCGAAAGAGGTCCGGGTTAGAATCCCGGTGATGCATGGACGTTGTGTTTGTCTTACGGCACTGGCTTTCTCCCTTCCCTGGAACCAGTGACCCTAAATTAGGGACGGGAGACTGCTTATAGCCCATTGAGTTGCTCACGGTGGTTGTTAAACCTTCAATCAAAAAAAAAGTTATTAGTACTGCCCTTTTACTTAGGCATAGAATATTAATTACTTATTAGGGCCTAGGACATCGGTAAAATAAAGTGTTAAAAGGGCCTAGGTCTAAGGCCTAGTAATTACAATTTAACGCCTGCGTAAAAGAGCAAAGCTATTAATTTAACTTATTATGGAAACTTTATGAATATGAGATCAGTAGAATAAAAACTTCACACAGGATGAGAACAGTGACGGGGCAGTGATTAAACTGTAATCTAAATACTGTATATAGGCGACCTACCTGGAGGTTGACAAGGTCAGGGCTCGACAAAACCCGGGCGCCATGGCGCCTAAAAATTTCATGCGGGCGACAAGAATTTTTTGCGTTTAATTTATGTATTTAACAGATGTGGTTTTCCTATTCTTAAGTGGGAAAATCTACTTTGTCAATGTTTTTACTGTAATTAAATTGATGAAAATGGCAAACAGCTTTTTGCGTGAAGAGGGAAGTCCCGCAATTTACCAGTGACTAACTAGATCGGCGCATTTGTATCTGTCGCACACAAAAAAGCTGCTCCGTAGTTAGGGTGCTGAAGCGTTCAAGGCACCAGCTGTTATCAAGGTCTCCTCTGTGGGTCAGGTCGTGACCTTCGGTTGAGGTGATCTGCTAAAGTAGGAGGAGCTTGCTCCCCGCAGAGTTAGTGGCGTCTGCTACTGCAAGCACGTACAGAGCGTGTATTCTGGTATGATTGTGATCAAAATTATTAGAATGTCAGGAAGGTACTTTATGACAACTACACAGGGTCAGAATAAAAATAATTATCCATTTCCTTTGTAGTATACTCCTATAACTAAAATTATAATTTTTCTCTTTAAAAACACTTCAATCGGGACTCGCATGTAGCTTCTAATATATTTAATTCTTCAGACTTATACAACCTCATGTGAAATAATTTATATACCTACTGGATTATTTTATTTTATTCTTTTTAGCATGTATAAGGCTGTGTGAAAGAGAAATTAATTCACCAGTGGTAATAACTTTACTTTTCCCCAATTGCTCTGTAATGGTTTAGCGGAGAGGAACTGTGTTATTTCCTTCAATGCTATTTTCGATGCTGGCTCAATTATTATTAATTACTAGTCGTCAATCCCACATTCATAACGAGATTCTTCCACATATTCGTGGAATTCCGCTTTTTGCCATCATTTGGGTCATTTTCCAGACCGATGCAAAACTGAAGAGAATTTCTTGGGGGAGGGGGTGTCTTTCCCATTTGGGGAACGGTATATTCGTGTTTCGAAAGCGTAAGTTAACGGAGTTAAACAATCCCCCCCCCCCCCACACACACACACACAATAGTGGGATATTTTTTCTCGCGATGTTTCTTATACCCAGTATTGTTGTTAAATATCATTTCATTCCATAAATATTTGTTTTTGAGCTTGAAAATTTTGCCAAAAACGGAAGTCAGGCGGAGTAAAGTTATCTCCTGTAATCACGATCCCCCCCCCCAATGTTTCCCCTCTCCTGAGTTGTTAAATGTTATTCCCCTTGTGATGTATTTAAGCTTCATAAGCGAGGGAGGAATTTCCAAAAATGAAACTGAACGAGTTGGAAAATTTGTAAGAAATGATGTATGGTGTTCAAAAGCATTCATGTTCTCAAAGTTGCACCATTTACATGATGTATTTGTTAAGCTTTGATAACATGAAGTCGTGCAGGAAAGTTTTCAGCATGACAAATGAAATTGCCATCAGAGGAAAAAAGAAAGAAAAGCGACAATGAAGAAATCGGGAAAGAATGATAGCAGAAAAAAAATAAAAAATTACAGAATGAATGCTCTGCAGCTGCAGTCAACAAAAGAAACGGAAAGTAGTTCGCATTCTTGCTGCGAAATTTGATTTTTCACCCTGTTAAAAAATTCCGCGTTTTTTTTTTTTTTATCTTTCGTTGGTCTCGTATCATATTATTTCCCAAATTGCACAGTACAAATACTTGCCTTTATACCGTATTATTCCTCCATTTGCTCCTTATAAATTCATTACTCAGGTGGCTTTTATTCGTCTTCTATTATTTCCACATTTCCAAAAACAGCTGTTTAAATGCACTTTTATATCTTGCTATGATTTTTATAATTGTTACCTCTGCTTTATTTATGAGTAATAGTTGTGATAATATTTTCAGTACTTCTGAAATTGCTTCGTATTAAAGCATGCGGAGTGGCTTGTATTAGAAACTAGATGCCTTCAATGTAGCCTAGTGAAAGGTTGAAGTGGAGTACGTTCCACATTATAAGTGTAAAATAATAAACCACAGAAGTTATTGCCATACTTCTGTGGTTTATTATTTTACATGAAACTGATTTCTTGTCAGATCGTACTTTGATGTAATCATTCCGCAGGCCTTTTCTTGGAAGTTAATATTTGAAAGTGCAACTGCAGATGGCTTTCCATTTTCTGCTAGCAACTGCCTTTAATTTTTTCTGTTAAATGTTTTAAGGCCATCCAAAAATAAAGGAAAGCTGCTTCTCCCGTGCCGCTTGATCCTACAGGTGGGACGCACGCGTCAATAATAGCAAGTGTGCATGCTCAAAGCAATTCCTCCTTTAGTGGAGAAGCACACTCTGCACTTGGAAGTGGGAACTCGTAACTTATCAGGAGCGAATGGGCTGATGGCTGAAGCTTTGGCAATTACGCTTGCCGACAACTACTGCCTTTGTTCAGCGGATTGAATTTTACATCAATTTTTTTTTCTTCGGATTTTGTATGTTGCAACAGAACTTTTAAGCTTCAAAGTTAGCTGAAATTCAGTTGTGCAGGAAGAGTTTTGACCAGGCCCATAGCCAGGCATAGAAATTAGGGGGGGTAGGTCATTGAGGTCGGGCGGCTCTCCTCTGGCTACGACCTGGTTTTGACCTTTGTCCATCCGGTTTCTTTTGCACCCTTCCTCTAACGCGTGTCACAAGTCAGCAAAACAAAGCATGTGACTAACCATTGACCTGGGGCGAGTTGCAGCGGAAAACATTCCATTTATTTCTCTGGCTCCACTTTCATTGTTCCCCTTCTACCTTACTCTCCCTGCAGGCAGATAGCGTCACGAAAGGTCGCGTACCTGCAAACTGGTTGTCATTAACAGAGAAGCCTTCTGTGGTGATAGTTCAACTTTAGTAGCATGCTTATGCATTTTATTTTATTTTGGTTTCAAGATTCTGTTGTGTTTTTTAACCTCAGCTTTGCGTGTTTTATTCATTTCAAAAAATGAAACGAGCAGCTGCAAGCAGAGATTTGGAAAATGGGAAGCAATCCCGTTTAACAAGTTTTTTTGTGATTCCACAAAAAAGGAAAGATCCTGAGCCTTCCATTTCATTAGAAGAAACTGAGGTGGAAGTTAGTACAGAAGATCTGAACCTTCATTCCCCTTCACTGAGTCAGGCATACAGTGGAAAAAGGAGGAAATTTCAAACAGCATGGTTAAAGGATTTACTGTGGCTTACTTTTAATGAAAGAACAGGTATAGCACAATGTGAAATATGTGCTGCATTTCCTGGGATAGCGGATGTCAGTTCTAAAGTGGTAAAGGGTTTTGTTGGATCTTTCAAACTGGAAACATTTAAAAAACATGAGAAGTCATATCAGCATCAGAAATGCATAGTAGCACAAAATGCAGAATTACATCCAGAAACTACCCCTATTGCAGTGTGTAAAAAAAATGGATCAAAAAATGTTTGAGCACATGAAATCTGTTTTTAATATTGCCTATTTCATTGCTAAAAATAAACCTTTTAGCGACTTGGAAGGGCAATTGTTATTGGCAGAAAAATTAGGTATTGAAGTCAGAAAAGAATATAACAATGACAAAAGATGTAAAGAATTTGTGTCTTATATTGCAGCAGGGATAAGAAATGAACTGATTTGTGAACTGAAAGATCAGCATTTTGTAAGTTTATTGCTGGATGGATCAACAGACAAAGGAGGTGTAGAAGAACTTATATTATATGCAAGATATCTGAAAGACAAAGGAATAAAAGAAGTATTTTTATCCATCATTCCACTTGAAAGTGCAACTGCAGATGGATACATGAAAGCAATTTATAGTGAACTTGAAAGACTAGAGCTGTCAGAATGGTTAAGTTCCAATCATCTGATTGGTATTGGGACTGAGAATGGTGTAGTTCAGAAGATTTGTCAAACATTGAGCCATGTGGTAGGTGTTCACTGTATTGCACACAGATTAAACTTAAGTGTGTTAAGTGCTGTAAAAAATGTAAAATTCATTGATGACATTGATACAGTTCTTAAGAAACTGTACAAATTTTATCGGTCATCACCAAAGAGAATGCGTCAACTGAAGCAGGTATCTGAAATTTTGCAGGGCCAACTTTTAAAATTTCAATTTCTCTACAAAGTAAGATGGGTTGCCCGTAAAGTTGGTGCACTTGCTGCTCTGGTAAAAGATTGGAAATGTGTAGTGGTACATCTTGAAGATATTTCTAATGAGAAAGGGGATGCTTCTGCAGTTGCAAAGGGCCTGTTGAAGAAACTGAAGGATTTCAGGTTTGCCCATATGCTACACTTTCTGTTTGATTATCTTACTGTATTTAAGAACCTGTCTCTCATATTTCAAAGGCAAGAACTTTTCATGAGTGCTGTTGAACTGCACATAAAAAGTACTGTAACAACACTCACTGCATTGATCGATGTTCCTGGTCATTATGAAGACATGTTCATCAGTAGCACAACACTGAAAGGCATTTATCAAGAAGTGCAACTGCATGGACTGAATGCCAGTTCAAGTACTTCCTTTGAAGTTGACAAAAAAAACCTGGTGCAATGCAGAGCACAATATTTACAGGAAAGATTTCTGAACAATCATAACATCATTCAACATTGCAGGGTTTTTGATACCTTCACGTGGCCAACAGGAAAAGATCTGGAGAAGTTTGGAGTTGATGAGATAAGAGTCCTAGCTCAACATTTCAAAAAACAACTATCATCTCCAGATATGAATAGCAAAACATGCATAAATCTTCTCCAGAATGAATGGTATGAGTTTAAGGTGCTTGGACAAGGGATGAAGCTCAGTGAATTGTTGAACAAAGTGATGTCTAACAGTGACAAATTTCCACTTTTAGGGAAACTTGTCAATAGTGTCAGTATTGCCTGTTTCCACTGTAAGTTGTGAAAGAGGTTTCAGCTTGATGAACCTTATTAAAAACAAATTTCGATCATCAATGGAAGCGGAGAGCTTAAATGATTTAATGATGATCAACTTTAATGGCCCCTCCTTATCTGAATTTGACCCTTCAAAGGCTATTTGACAGGTGGTATTTTGGTGCTAAAACCACAAGACATATTCATGGCCATAATAGGGCATCTGGGATTTAGTTTTCTTACAATGCTCTTTTTTTTTTTTTTTTTTTGCTTTTACTCAGTAATTTAATTCTATCTCATTTGTTTAAAAAAGTTTCCACATTTCAATCCTTCAATTGCTGCACAATATCAGCTAATATTAATATAATTTAATTGAAAGCAATATCATAAACAGTCTCCATATTATAGGAATTGTGAAAAATCACCTGCCTTTTTTTTTTTTTTTTTTTTTCGATTGGAGGTTTAACGACCACCGTGAGCAACTCAATGGGCTATAAGCAGTCGCCCGTCCCTAATTTAGGGTCACTGGTTCCAGGGAAGGAGAGAGAGAGCCAGTGCCGTAAGACAAACACAACATCCATGCCAGACCGGGATTCGAACCCGGCCCCCTTACGGACGAATGATCAGAGGCCAGCGCCTTAGACCACTGCGCCACCGGGGCGGCCACTTGCTTTATTGTCATAAGTAAATTAAAAGGCAAATATAAATTCAAAGACATAATTCTAAAGAAATTATGAGTCATGCAGCAAACTTCCTGCACGTTGTGGTTCTGGAACTGAAATATCTTTGTGATTTCAACAAGCACCTCCTAGACGTCAGGTATGTTTCTTATCGATATGTTTCATGTTATTTGTCAATGGTATGTAAAATACATTCTACTCGATTATATATTTTTATGCTGCCCAAATTTCTTAAAATTGACAGTAAATCAGAGGTAAAAAAAATAAACTTTATGTCTTCCCCTTTCTGTTTATTGATATTTTATCAACCTTAAAGACCCCCCCCCCCCCACTACACAACCCTGGCTCCTAAATTTTGGAGTTGGCTCCTAAGTCTGAATCATATTTGTCAAGGCCTGGACAAGGTAATACCATAAGTATGATTTTCATGCAATTCACAAACAGTTTTGTTGTCAACATACATGAAAGTGGATACGAAAGGGGGAAATGCAATTTTTATACAGCCTCTTAAACTTTTGTGGTCAGTTGTTTTAAACTCTGTCAGATCATTAGTATGCTTAAGCAATAAAAAGTAATAAATAGAAGGCAATATATCAGTCATCCAGTGCTTAAAAATGGCCCAGGCTGCAGGTCCCTTATAGCTAAGAAGAAAATCATCTAAATACATAGCGTGGCATCAGTTAAATAAATAAATCTGTCACTCTTTCCATGTTAAGCAACACACAGCAACCGAAAAATTGGTTTTCGGCCGCCGTCGGGGAATCGAACCCCGAATCTCTCGATAACCAGCCGAGCGTGTTAGCCTTACACCACAGCGGCCAACAATTCACAGCGCTATGCATGTTTTTCTTTTTCAGTCAGCATCTGACATCATAAATCTGTAACATGGGCTCAGCTACTGAGACGTCTCCATCTGGTGGGCATTAATGGCACTGGTTATATATAATTATAGCAATAATCCAAAGGGCGAGATCCAAGGTGAAAATCATCTAAATACGTGGCGTCAGTTAAATAAATAAATCCATCGCTCTTTTCACGTTAAGCAACACACAGCAACCAAAAAATTTTTATTTGGCCGCCGTCGGGGAATCGAACCTCGAATCTCTCAAAAAGACGCATAGCGCCGTGAATTATTGGCCGCTGTGGTGTAAGGCTAATGCACTCAGCTGGATATCGAGAGATTCGGGGTTCGATTCCTCGACGGCGGCCGAATAACAATTTTTCAGTTGCTGTGTGTTGCTTAACGTAGAAAGAGCGATTGATTTATATATTTCCTTATAGCTATTTATAATTTCCCCATTTGGGGCACTGAAAGTCCTGGGTTAATGAATTAACATTTTCAAAATACTTTCCTAGGTACAGATTTATTACTCTGGCGCACTCTTACACGGGTACTTAGCATATGTGATACCTTGCGAGTTCTCTTTATTTTATTTATTTATTTATTTTTATTGGAGGTTTAACGACCACCATGAGCAACTCAATGGGCTATAAGCAGTCGCTCATCCCTAATTTAGGGTCACTGGTTCCAGGGAAGGGAGAGAGTCAGTACCGTAAGACAAACACAACATCCATGCCTCACCGGGATTCGAACCCAGACCCCTTTCGGATGAATGATCAGAGGCCATCGCTTAGACCACTGCGGCTCTTTATTTTACCAGGTGTTTAAGACTCATTCAGTTTGGGGCTTACGTAAATCCGCTTTCCCTATAATGCACCACTCTCTAATTTATCATGAAAAGAATGCTGGAGTACTCAGCCATAAGCACAGTTATTCTTGGAAGAGCTAAGCACGTGTTGATTCGAACAAAAAATTTCTTCCGCCATTTTGGAAGCAAACTACGATGGCCTTATAATGCTAGATAACAATGAATGGTTGAGCAGAGAAAGTGTTCTGATTAGTTTTATCTATTGCTTAGTAGAAATCAGAGGTTAAGCTATGGTCACTATTGCGATGAGTTAATCCAAAACGGGGCCAGTCTTGTTTAAGTATCAATCCATGAGCTCCGGCTTTTTATTTCTCTGAAAACTAGTTTCCAAAATTTTGGCAGAGATTCGCACTCCGCTAATGTCATTTTTTTAATTCTTAAGGTATGTTCCTACAGCATCTGTTGACTCAATCCCCTCCCCCTCCATACACTCTAGAGCACTCCACAATGGGTGATCTGAAATTTCAGCTTCAGAGCTCTTAACATTTAGTGAAAGCCAGAGTTAGGAACAGGTTTTCAATCTGCATTGTAAATACCATATTAACAATCAAATTTTTAGGGCCAGAAAGAGGACAGTTTGATTTTAAACAGGCATTTCAGAGGTGGATCAATAAGAAAAGTAGAATTTTTGGGGACAAACCATTTAAATTATAGAAAGATCAAAAAGTTTGTAATCTCTAAATAGCAATAAATTATAGAAATTTGTAGTTTCTTTTGTGATTATCATTTCTCACTGATTTCATATCTACTGGTCATTTTCAATATCATTCATATGAACTATGTTGTAACCGAGAAAGTTAGAATATCTGGAAATGCCCTTGTTAATCGAGCAGTAACACTCTGCGTGAAGCCTACAACAGCGTCAAAGTGTGGGAAAACATGGTTTTCAAGGCTATTGCAATGCATTTTGTGTTGGCCGACCTTCTTTCATCACAAATGATTCCAATTTTGCATTGTAAATTGCTGCCAATGTGTGAGAAAATGCTGAATTAATAAAACTTAATTATTTTGAGAATCCTTCCCATTTTTATTTTAAATTAAGTACACGAACATTAGTTTGAATTCTAAACAAAACATAATGTTAAAATTGAAAACTTCACTCGTGTAAGAAGTATAATTCATTCCAGTTTTATATCAATACTATTTTTGAAACAAAAAACAAAGCAATTCTAAAATAAACACGGTTGAAATAACATAGGTATCGTGTAAACAAAGTCAAATTCCCACACCTTGTGGCTCCATGATTAAGAAACTCAGGGCACCTCCAGAAGTATTATTCTATCCTCCTTGGTTGTAACCCACAAAATCAAATTTCAGATTTGGATTTTATGATTATTTAATCGTTGTTTTAGAAATATATCCTTATCCTTTGCTTACCTATCAGCTGTATATCAACTTATACTGCCCACTGCAGTTTCCTTTAAAATGAGTATCTACCAAAATAATTAGTTTTCCACTGATGTCCAAAAATTGGTGTGAATGATTCCATTGACCTTACTCTTTCCCATGGGACAAAAGCTAACTTTTTTTCAGCATTTTGCTACAAATGTTTTCCCCATTTTCTGCATTTTTACTACAGCAGTTTTTGAGTCAGCTTAAACTGTGGTAGAAATTAAGATATATTTTTTTTATGAAATAAAGAAAGGCTTTATTTGTACTTCACCAATATTAAAAATCCCCAACTTCAATCATCTTTAGTTAAAACAAAAGATATAGACTGAATAACTGCCTAAAAGAAAACTCACCTTTCGAAACGAAAAGAAATACTGACACGTTAACTCTCAAATTCTGTTTCGCCGTTACCTCACAAGTCTCCCAAATCGTCTACCTGCCATGCTCTACCATACTAATGCTTGCTTTGTATTTGTATATGTTCATTAGGTTGTATCACACCATAGCCTACACTAGCGCAAAGAAATGAATATCTAACGTCTCAATCCTACAGGCTAGTGGCTACTGGCTACAGCGGCTGAATCCTCATTCCCTTCCCTGTAATGCGCATGCCCGAACTAGCGTCTGGCGACAGTGATATCTACACGTATCGAGTTATCTCATTGGCAGCAATAAAACCCGCACCCACCAATTGGCGACCGGCGCCGAAACGGCATTAGTTTTGCGCCTTGAGTTTTGCGGATAATGGCTACTGCGAGGCAGGGAAGAGGTAAGTTTGACAGAATAAGTAAGTAGTTTTCTTTAAAACTTTTATCTGGTTAATATTTATATTTGGATGGTTACTGCGAACAGGTTAAGTTGTTCGATTTGTGGTGTTTCATTCGGGCAGAAATACAATTTGAACCAGCATGTTAAATAATTTCATATCATGCACCATTACAATGTTCTGATCTAAAAAACATTGCTATACATCATGTAATTGCAATAACAAAGTATAATATATGGAAAAATAGAAACGCCCTATCATTTGAACAAATATAAAAAAATACCGAACAAATTAAACTAGCAATCAAGTGTGATCTTAGGAGATATTTGGAATTTCAAACAAGAAAGTTTGGCGTGCAAAAAACTTACAACAAGTGAAAAACCTTTTTTTTTTTTTTTTTTTTTTTTATTGTAGGTTTAACGACCACCGTGAGCAACTCAATGGGCTATAAGCAGTCGCCCGTCCCTAATTTAGGGTCACCGGTTCCAGGGAAGGGAGAGAGCCAGTACCGTAAAACAAACACAACATCCATGCCTGACCGGGATTCAAACCCGGACCCCTTACGGACGAATGATCATAGGCCAGCGCCTTAGACCACTGCGCCACCGGGGCGGCTGAAAAACCTTAGCTCCAATCATATTTAAGAAGGGTGCAAGAGTTCTAAACAAAATCGTCGAATAGAATAAGTGCAGTTTAAAAATTATAAGCGCGGAAATGGTATCCAATACATTTTAAAGTTATTAAAAGGTTCTATCATCTTAAACGTGCTAAATCCTAGTGTTAATATAAAATAGCACATAAAATCCTAAAAGGAAAATTCAGAATAATACCTTTATCTTAGATTTAGTGATAGTATTTTGTTCGAAAAATGAAAATGCCGCCCCGGTGGCACAGTGGTCTAAGGCGTTGGCCTCTGATCATTCGTCCGTAAGGGGTCCGGGTTCGAATCCCGGTCAGGCATGGATGTTGTGTTTGTCTTACGGCACTGGCTCTCTCCCTTTCCTGGAACCAGTGACCCTAAATTAGGGACGGGCGACTGCTTATAGCCCATTTGAGTTGCTCACGGTGGTCGTTAAACCTCCAATCAAAAAAAAAAAAAAAATATGAAATATAATACAAAATTCAATTTTGACTATATTTTAGTTATTCTAATAATTTACTGAAAAATAAATAACATGTTCATCTGCTTTTGAAGTAGAATTAATGAACTCTTAAAACAAATAATGATAATAATGAAAATAAATAAAAATTGGAACCATTCATGTTATTTACTTTACCTTTCATACTTCCTGTACTATTGTTGCTTCACCACTATTCTATCCTTTTAGTTTCATCGGTACGGAACTTCATATAACAGCCTCAAGGCAAAACCTAATGTTCTGAAAACGATAACAAGCAAACAAAAAACGGCCGGATGCGTGGTCCAAATTCCTATTTTACATACTACAAAATATATGCTTGTTCACAAGAATACCAGTCAGTCCACAAATCCTTACCTTGACATTTTCGTCCACAGGACATGTTTCCGTTTGGTTCTCGGAAATCTATAAAAGGAACACTGATTTTTCACATTCTGGTGATTACAGTAAGCTGCAAAACATAAAAGCATATCAAATAAATCCAATTTCACCTTAAAATATCAATTGAACAGGACTATCGACAGCCGCCAACGAAGAAACTGTTAACTAAGATGTAAACAACCTGTGTCACGACTTCGACGACGTATATCTGGTTCAAATTGTATTTCTGCCCGACTGAAACACCACAAATCGAACAACTTAACCTGTTCGCAGTAACCATCCAAATATAAATTCAGGTCGTGCACCATTTGTGAAAAAACGTTTACTTGTAAAAAAAATCTTAATGCTCATTTTCTGAAGAACAAATTACTGTAGTAACGAATATGACGTGTTGTATTTGTGATAACATTTTTTTATCTCTGAAAATTTTACATACACACATTGAGGCAGAATATTTGGATATATCTCTGTCATTTGAAAATAAAAAGTTTAATTATATGAACGATTTTGCTGTGTGGAAAGAGAAAAATGAAATTGAGTCTCGGTCTCATTTTGTTAAATGCAGATCAGACTTCCTACTACAGATGGTAGAACTGCTGTCCAATATAAATGCCATCGAAGTGGGTGTTGTGAACCCGTGCAAAATCGATACAGACGTCTAAAATTATCTGGAATTGTCACAAAAAGTGAAGAAGTTGCAAAATATGAGCACATTTCACCACTCACGTTGAAACATGGGATATGGGAATCATAGAGGAACAGATATTTGTTTACCCAACACCATATTGTGACGTCACGCTTCGTATTAACACAGCATTTGAGCAAAATGTTCAACGTGCACCTTAATCTGCGTATATAGACTATCCACTCCTGGGCAAAGAGTGCGAGACCAACAGATGGGGAGAAAATTTCTAAGTCTCGGGCATGCTCATTACATGGAATGAGGATTCGGCCACTGTAGAATTGAGACGCTAGTATAGCCTACGGGAATAACACTCGCCGATCAGGTGGCCACGCGACCCCAGTTTCTAGCACTGCCCCTTAAATGAAATCCTGAATCTCTGGCGAGCGTGTGAGTGGCCTAGAGAGCGTAATCGCGCATTACATGTCGAAATACAATTCAGGCGTCCGGGTTCGAATACCGTTGAGGCATGGCTGTTGTGTTTGTCTTACGTCGCTGGCTCTCTTGCTTCCCTGGAACCAGTGACCGTAAATTAGGGACGGGCGACTGCTTATAGACCATTGAGTTGCTTCGGTGGTCGTTACACCTCTAATAAAAAAAAAAAAACTTTCAGTAAAATGATTATTTTTTTGCAAATCACACACATTTTGTTAGAAGCAAGACAATTACACGTTTTATTGAATGTACCACATCTCCCACAGGTTTTAATAGCATTTTTCTTATACTTTTTTTTTTTTTTTGATTGGAGGTTTAACGACCACCGTGAGCAACTCAATGGGCTATAAGCAGTCGCCCTCCCTAATTTAGGGTCACTGGTTCCAGGGAAGGGAGAGAGCCAGTGCCGTAAGACAAACACAACATCCATGCCTTACCGGGATTCAAACCCGGACCCCTTACGGACGAACAATCAGAGGCCAGCGCCTTAGACCACTGCGCCACCGGGGTGGCTCTTATACTTGTAATTCTGATCATATTTGTTTTCATTTTTATACAATACCTTATTTTGCAGTCTCACTTGTGAGTTTTTTTTGGATTGAAGGTTTAACGACCACACCCTAATTTAGGGTCACTGGTTCTAGGGAAGGAAAAGAGCCAGTGCCGTCAGACAAACACAACATCCATGTCTCACCGGGATTCAAACCCGGACCCTTTTTGGACTAGGTTTTTCTGGGGTACCACAGGTTTTCCATGAATTTTACACTAGGCAACATCAACTTTATTTTCTTCGCACGATGTTTTAAGTTGTAATTCAGCCAAATCTGATGCTTTGCATATTTTTACACTTTTCTAAAGTTAGATCTTCCCTTAATAACATATTTTGCAATCCCCTGTTAGAAATTCCACTGATAATTCTATCTGTTATCAAGATGTCTCTCAGCTCTCCGAACCCACAAATACAAGTGATTTAAAAAAGAGTGAGTTAAAAAATCATCGAACATTGATTTGCTGTGTTCTTGAAAAGAATACGTGTCTACCCCAAGGAAGTTAGAATAGTACTTCTGGAGATGCCCTGAGTCTAAGCTGACCAGACGTCCCCGATTCTTGAGGACAGTCCTCGAATTTAGTTTACTGTCCCCAAAAAAGTCTGAGCCGACCCGGTGGCGCAGTGGTCTAAGGCGCTGGCCTCTGATCATTCGTCCGTAAGGGGTCCGGGTTTGAATCCCGGTCAGGCATGGATGTTGTGTTTGTCTTACGGCGCTGGCTCTCTCCCTTCCCTCGAACCAGTGACCCTAAATTAGGGACGGGTGACTGCTTATAGCCCATTGAGTTGCTCACGGTGGTCGTTAAACCTCCATCAAAAAAAAAAAAAAAAAAAAAAAAGAAAAAGTCTGAAGCCTTTGGGGAGGCAAATTGTCCTCAAATTTTAATGTTTGTCCCTAAATGTCCTCGAATTTACCATTCCTCATTAACCCTTTAGATTTTCAATGAAAAATGTTCTTAAAAGTACTTTCCATTGTACTAATTTTTCAACATGCTTCTTGTGAAAACAAATGTTGACATTTTTTTCTTCTTTCTGGGTTTAACGACCACTACGAGAAACTCTAAGGACTATAAGCAGTCACCTGTCTCTAATTTGGAGACATTCGTTCTGGGGAAAGAAGATAGCAAGTGCTGCAAGACAAACACACCACCCGTGCCTCATTCGGGAATCGAATCCGTACCAACTTCTACGAATGGTCAGTAGCCAGCACTAGGTCAATGCACCACTGGTGTGGTCAAATTTCGACTGTACTTGTTCTGAGTTTCTCCAAAAACTTTGGCAAAATGAAAAATTCGCCATGCAATTACTATGGTGTGCAGCGTAATTTTAATTCAGCGCATGTACCCAAGGTAAAGCATTTCACTTTTGCTAATATGTTCTCGCCATCATCGTTCTGCTTTGTCAATACAAATTACCAACATTCTACAAGATATATCCTTTTAAGACACAGATTTTAACGTGTAATATCATACTTATTGAAGCAATGCAGTTTTGTGACAAAAAGATTTGCATATTTATTTTGAGTACATATGTGTCCCCAAATGAACTACCGATTTGGGGACATCACGCCCTTTTGTCCTCAAATCGGTGTCCCGATATCTGGTCACCTTACCTGAGTCTTTTAACCGTGAAGCCGCCAGGTGTGGGAATTTGACGTTGTTTACATGATACCCATGTAATTTCAACGTGTGTATTTTGGAATGGCGTGGCATTTGGTTGGAGAATTCGTGTTAATATCAAAGCGGAATGAATTATGCTTCATATACGAGTAAAGTTTTCAACTTTAACGTTATATTTTGTTTTGAATTCGAACAAATGTTCGTGTATTTCAATTTAAAATAAAAATGTTAAGTGGCTTTAAAATAATTAAAATTTTCATAAATTTACCATTTTCTTACACATCGGAAGCAAGTTATGATGCGAAATTCGAAACATTTGCGACAAAAGAAGGTGATTCGGCCAACACACAATGCGTTGCAATAGTATTGGAAATCATCAGTGCCGCCTCGGTGGCGCAGTGGTCTAAGCGATGGCCTCTGATCATTCGTCCGTAAGAGGTCCGGGTTCGAATCCCGGTGAGGCATGGATGTTGTGTTTGTCTTACGGCACTGGCTCTCTCCCTTCCCTGGAACCAGTGACCCTAAATTAGGGACGGGCGACTGCTTATAGCCCATTGAGTTGCTCACGGTGGTCGTTAAACCTCCAATTAAAAAAAAAAAAAAAAAAAAAAAAAAAAAAATCATCAGCTTTCCCACACTTTGACGGCTGTCGCTCGCGGTTACAGGCTTCACGCAAAGTGGTACTGCTGCTTAACAAGGGCATCCCCAGATATCTTATTCGAAGCTCCTTGGTCTACCCACACTTTCGATGGACTGTGGCAAGCTGCATTTCTCAAATGCGTCAATTACTTTATATTTTTGTTATCATCGTCACTCAAGTCAAAAGTATTATATTTTTCTAATGCCTCTTATCACACGTAAAAATATTGCTACTTTGGTTACTGCGAATTTATTACTTCCTCCAGTAGCTAACATATAAATCATGAATTTATTCCCATTTTTTCCAATTTTTGCATAAGTTACCTTCAAAATTTAAAGGATTAGGTGGTTTCAATCTATCCATATTATGATTTATAGCAAGCTCTAAAGTCAACTAATGTTGTTTTCTTTATCTCTTGAGATTCGATTCAATTTATCGTGAAAACTTACCAGCTGCAAACAAGTTACCGTTATTCGAACACAATAGTAGAAACTAGAAACAACTTCGTTTAATGGCTGTCGAGCTACGCCATATCTTCAATTATCTTTATGTGGTACATTTGTACGTACGTAACCAACTCAACAACCCCAACTGTATAACTTGGGATAACTACTTTTTAATAATTATCACACACACCATTGCAACATTCCTAACTACAAACTTCGTTTCCCTTGCTATTCTAAAAAAAATGGTTCTAAAAAACTTCTATTTATATCATGGAGGTAGAAAATATAGGAGCCGCCTTAACCGCAGATTTCTGAAGCCGATCTGTAAACTGTTATGATATCCCTCAGCGTGCTGGGTTACCCTCTTGGTCGTGTCTGCCATAGGAAAGCATTGAAAATTTGTGATTTTTAGAAGCTCACACTTTTTTGTTAAACTGGTGTGTCAGCGTAGATTTTTTTCTGTGTTTGACAGCATACTTTTGTTTGTTCATATTTAGTTTCCATAGGATCCTGCATGGTATCCAGCTGTGCAAATAAATTAAAAAGAAAATACCAGGTATGTCGATCATTCCACCGGTTTGTATCACTTTATTTTCCGTTTACTAGGTTTAATTATGTTCTTTGCGATGCAATCGTCGATTGCAATTTACTGTGAATGACAACTGTATATTTTGCTGTGATTTGCTTGCTTTTAGCATATATGTAATGTTCTAAATTTGTAGCAAAATGAAAGAAGTCGCTATAGGTTTACGTAGGTTATACAGAGTGTTTTACGAAAGTTGTAGCAAATTTTTCTGGAATAGTGTAGGTTATGTAATCGGAGGGGTATTCATAACTGAACCACGTTTAAAAGGATGTTCAATATAACTGCATTACTAAGATAATCGTCTCTGAAATATTAATAATCGACCTATAATTATGACAGTGTTCATATCCAAAAACTTTGCACTATAAACAACAACGATAAGTGTTGGAAATTAACTACATTTACCAAAAGTTCATCTATTTCTTTATTCCTGTTTTAGGGCTTGACGAGTGTGCTAAATCGCAGATTTGGCCATAGCTGGTAAATAATACTCATTTTAAACTAATAAACAAGGTGCTTTTGATAGAGTGCTACAAGATCAGTTAATAGAACTGGAGCTCTTTTATTTAAAACTGAACTTCACATTACAAATACAGATTCTCTGTATTAGTAGAGGACATTAAAACAGTAACATTTTGCATGTGAGACACTGCACTCACCGTTTCTTGGAGTTATATGACAATGCAAAACATCACTGTTAATATCTTCTGATTCACAACAAAACCACTTCGTATGTTAAACATAAAATGATGGTGATACTAAACACAGTAGATGAGAAAAGTGAAAGTTGAAACTCAAAGGGTGCACAGATATTTAAAAGATTAAAAGAAAAAAAGGAATAGAAGTAAGAGACAAATGAACAAGGAAACACTTGAAAGTGACCGAACACGAGTACTTTACAGTGAAGAGCCGCCCCGGAGGCGCAGTGGTCTATAAGCGATGGCCTCTAAACATTCGTCCCAAAGGGGTCCGGGTTCGAATCCCGGTGAGGCATGGATGTTGTGTTTGTCTTACGGCACTGGTTCTCTCCCTTCCGTGGAGCCAGGGACCCTAAATTAGGGACGGTCGACTGCTTTAGCCCATTGAGTTGCTCACGGTGGTCGTTAAACCTCCAAACAACAACAACAAAAAAACAGTGAAGATTTGGACTTCTGGCTCCTCTCAAGCTATGACCCTGTAAACATATGTATGCACATTTTGATTTTTTAAGAAACATTCTCATAATACATGGAAATACATTAGAATTATTAACACAACAATCATACATCTCTAAATTGCCTGTATTTCCTGTTCATTCCAAAAATAGATTTGATTCTCTTCGGCCACCCCATTTATAGTCATTGTACATTTTTGGTATTCTAAAACTTCATGTTCTCTTATTCATTTTACAGAGCAGTAAACATTTCAGGATCATCAGTTACTTTGATGTTCCATAAATAAGCTACCAGTAGAATATATTTCAATCACTTCTGGTAACAAATGTTTCCGTTACCTGATTTAGTTGCTATTCTGTAATGCATGTATATGTTCTGAGATTAAACATTGTTTTCTTGCATTTTAACTCTCTCATGAATAATCTACTTTTTCTGTCTATTAATTATAGCATTAATGCTCTACAGCATATATGCTCTAATTAAACTTTTCCCTTTTGGTTCTATGTTGATATTTAAAGTCCTTCTTGTTACCTTTTCTTCCTTTACATCAAATCTCCCAGGTGCTTACTTTTTTTGGTAAAATCAGTGAGATGTAGCTAAAGGGTCATTCCTTGCACAGTGGGTGTGGCATGTGTGTTTTGTCTATCGAGCTTATCACCTCTCTCTGTTTTATCAACAGATTGTAATTTCTTCAAAGCTGAGGTATTTGTGGTAGCTGGAACATTCAAATATTTATTGTGGTTTATTTGCTCACAGTTCATGTTCTGATTAGCTCAGTATAATTGGCCTGTATTGTTTTGCACATCAGTGTAAATATCTGGTACCCAATATTTTGATAGTTGTTACAGATTTCCTGTATTGTATATATATATTTTTATATTCTTTGGTATATAAAATTATATATATATATATATATTTTATATTCTTTGGTATAGAAATATTTTTTTCTGCCCTGATTCTTATTCTTTCTCTTAACTATATGGTGATAAACCTTTCCCTTCAAAAACCATTACCTAAGGAAAAAGTTTCCTTCAAAAACGAAAAACTATTCCCTGTGGAAAGAGAACACGTTCAGAGTGTGAGGTTATTACGGCCAGCTCCAACAGGCCCCAGCAACATCCCTACGCAAGGGAAGAGGAGACGATTTCCTCTCCGTCTCATTCAGTATGAAGACCTACATACAACACTGTCTTAACCGCGTGTGCAAAAAAGCTGTGGGGCCAGATCTATCTGGCTCGCGCTAATTTGATTGGCCGGGAGTGTATCCATTTCCTTAACGCTGTGGGTTGACAGAGAAGCTTACCCCGCTTCTCTGTCAACCCACGGCGTGAAGGAAAGACTGTGCAGACCAGAGGAGACTTTAGCTCTTTTGGGGCCCTAGGCGCTAAAAGGTTCAGGGGCCCCCTCATCCTTCTTATCCCTTCAGAAATTTTCATCCGTCAGATTAACAAAAAAAAAAGGGAGTGGGGAGTCAAGAAAAAGGTTTTTTCACTTTTTTTAAAATGCCATTGCTTCCAATTATTAAAACGTTCTGGAAGAAACACTGCTAGTGTAATAATTTTGTCTGTCCGTGCACATCGAACTTTTTGATTTCAGAGATATTTCAAAAATTATTTTTGCGGCTAATAGGAAATCAATGGATATTAAGTTTGGCATTTTTAATATCCCATATACTTTGCACAGCAATTATCATAAGCAGAATTTTGAGGCTAATAGGGAATCAATGGATGTTAGGTTTGGTACTTTAAATACCCGTATCCCATTTATACCTGCAATACAGTTATCAGAAGAATACAAATTAAATGCAAAAGATCTAGTTTATAAATGGAAAAGTATGAACTGCAGGTTTTTGAGTAAGAGTATCGTTGAAACTTTTTATTGCTTTTTCAAAAGCTAGTTTTAAGTCGATTTAAGGAATTGAAAAGGTGAGAATACTTGATAATTATCAGTATTAAACCAAGGGAGCAGAAAGTAATGAGAAAATGTTGTTGCAATACAATATAAATTACTTTTAACACTATTAAATAAGATAGTGTGATATTCTCAAACTTCTTTATTTATTTTTTCAGCCTAAATATTAATAACTCTTTTGGTTTACGATAGTTTAAAGGGATTAGGGTCGAGAAAGAACTTGATTGTCCTAAGAAGACTAAGAAGAGTTATCCTGTGAAGAATATTTCTTTCTTCATTGATTATCCTACCACGAAGGAAATAACGTATTAACAGCAAACACGCCCGATCATCAGGAAATTTTTTCCAAGTACTCCTCATCGTAATTCGGGAAGAAGGTGGGAAGATTCCAACACAGATGTGTTCCTTTGGCTGGAAGTAGCATGAAAGCAATTTATAGCACAGCAGGCCAGTTAAGAATTCGCCTTAAACAATGAAAAGTGTGGGAAGCGTGAATACCTTCTTTACCAACCACTACAAGGAACTCAAAATTCTTTTAACCGTTACTTTCAAAATACGTACATCGATAAGAACTCAAAAATTCGGAATATCACAACAGCAAGAAAAAATATGTTATTACTAATATGAGAAAGTAGCATATCAATTGACAATACAGAGTACTCGCTTTAAGGATGGATTTGCTTCGGTCCGTGAACACCAAAACTGAAAATCCAATTATATGTTTTCGGGGCCCCTCAAACAGCGAGGCCCTAGACGCGCGCCTAATGCGCCTAGCCGGAAATCCGCCCCTGGTGCAGACTGTGTGTGTCTCTCTCGGTGATGTGTTGTTCCTTCGTGTCGTGACTTTTTTGCTTGTCGAGTACAATGAATGGATTGGATATTTTGTTAAAATCTCCGTTCTTTGCTTTAAATCTGGAAGAAAAGCTTCACTTAAAAAACTCAGTGCTTATCACCCCAAGAATTTTTAGTTTGAGCTTCACTTAAAAAAAAACAGTTCTCATCAGCCCAAGAATTTGAGTCGAAAAGCTTCACTTAAAAAAACTCTGTGCTTATCAGCCCAGAATTTGAGTTTCCAAGAGTATGAAGTTTACAAACACTCTGCAGAACTAATTTCAGTTCTAACTAAGATGATTTTCTATGTTAAAAATAAATAAATAAATAAATGAGAAAACGTGTAAGTATAATTTGCACATGAGTACATATATGTTTTTAGGTTTCACAAGTTCTTCAAAAAAAGGTTAAACCTTTCAAATAATGCAAATGGTAGTATGGTACTCATTCTATATGGGACGAAATTCATGAAACGTTCCCTCCCTGCATATATTTGGAGTTATTATTTTTTCACTACAACTTTTTCTCCTGTGAGTCCTGTGATTATTCCTCAATTGAGAAATCTGAAGAAACACAAAGCACAACTAACATAAATTAATGCTCATATGTTCCATGGCAAAAATTTTTATTTAAGGAGTTTTAACATTTTTCTATTAATAGTAATGCATTCTATTCTGAGGAAATTTTTTTCGTGTGCAATACAATAGTTGACACATTCCTACCTTATTTGGGCATTATTGTGAGTCAAGGGGGTAAACAGAGGCAGAGTAAAGGAATCTTGTGTGTGGGGTGGGGTCTGAATAGTTGGCCTAATAATGACAGTTTTCTTTATTTCATTGTTTGACTTCGGCTACTGGCCCCACCTGTTTTAGTTGCCACGAGCCGCCACTGCCTGTTGTGTATCCATGCATCCTCATTCTTCATTATTTGTTTTCCCACTAGGACTGAAGGACTAAGCCTTTAAGAGAAAAGACACTCATACCTGGTGAGGCATTCATTGTATGTGAAGGAAAGCATTTTGCTGCTGCTAGTGAAGGTTACTGAAGATGAGATTTAACTATTTCAGATAAGTGTTTTGTATTGGATTAATATATAAATTTCCATAAAAACACTTCTCTTTAATGGTCTGAATTGCAGCAGTAAGCTGAGTTCTAGCTACAAATACTGTTGGGTAAGCTTTTCTTTTCTCGCATATATAAAAATGACTTCAGGAAGTTTAATATGTATGTGGGCATTAACTCATAATAACATTTCTTCATGTTCTAACTAGCTCATTCTCTTTTGTCTTGTGTAACTAGACGTATATTGAATCCCCATTAGGAAAAGATAGTAGTACTGATATATTTTCTACAGCTTACAATGTACATAATGAGTGTGAAATGCAGCTCACAGCTAGGCTTTTTGATGACAGAAATGGGGGAAATCTTGAATTCAGCTGAAGTAAAAATATAACAGCATAAAATTATAAAAATATTAGCTGCAATATATGAAAATGTATAGTTATGGCAAACAAATAAATTACTTGAGTGAAAACTTTATTACTTAAGTAATCAGATGAAATAGGCTATCGTAAGAAGTTTTAGCTTAAAAGGTCAGCATAGCTTTTTGGAAATCAGATTTTGGTACTGGAGATGTTACATGGATAACAGTGAACTAAAGATGATTTAGTATCTGATGGCAGAAAATTTGCACTTCTATATTTCCCATGCACTTCTGATTAGTTATCTATTAATTTTTGTGGCCATCAAATGTAGGTTAAACGTGCATTAGCATATGGGCTGCTGCTAACAATGCTCTCTCTCTCTCTCTCTCTCTCATTAAAGCTAAAATTAATCACCTTGTTGTGTTGATTTACCACACCTTACAAACTGCAGGATTTATCTTCAATGAATTCTTTATTAATAAATATAACCTTGCTCATAAATGGTATACGTATATTTCAAAAACCAAATTAAAAATCCTTATTATATACACACGTCTGTTTTATTTACTACTTGAAAGCTATTAACTTATTACATTATGAATGTGCCTCTGTTAATAGTGATGTGTATTAGAAGTATAATATTTTGAATGCAGTTGGATTTTTTTAAAAACAAATCTTACAGTAGGAATTATTTCTGCTGCTTATGTAAATCTGTTTTTATCAAGACATTTTATCAAGCCAGATTTCCTTTACTATCAGCAGGACTTGTAAATCCTATTTCCACAAACTAATGAGGATGTAGCACGTGACGTCATCGATAAGTTTCAGTGCAGTGGCAACAGTCCCTGCAAGTTGCTGAAGGACTAGCATAGCTGGCTATCCTGCATTTAGTGTGTAAAGTGCAATCATTAGCTGTCGGTGTTTATAAAAATTTGAAGCCGAAATGCCTAGATTTTTTGGCATTATGAATTGCGGTATTAGAGGAAATCGAGACCGTAAGTCTTTTTCAGGCTACTAGCCGCTGTCTCTAAAGGCAGTACCGAAAAAATTCGCTTATATGCCAAACGAAAAGAGATCGCTTACCAGAGCTTAGAAAACACTTTTTTCTTCAAAGGCAGAGAACCTCATAAATGTTAGTTTTATCTTGAAATCAGAGAATCCATCTTTTACTTGTTCAAACGCTATTGGAGTGCAATGCTTGCGCTTATTGGGCCAGGCGTTTCATTCGTTGATTCAAAGTTTTCAAATTCAATTTAAAAAGTGTTGGATGCTTTTTTTGGGTAGGTTTTATTACTATTGACTATTTTCTTATAGAACATCTTTTAGAGTTTGTCTCTTAGTCAAAATATTTCTTAAATAAACGCTTCGGTCCCCAATCGGAGCTTCTGTGCACCTGTTTTTTTGTGTGTGTGTGTGTGTGTGTGTTTCTCCAGGGACTTCTTTTCTTCTTTTCAGAAGGTTCCTGGTTGATCTAGGGGTGTTGAAACTTTTTATAAGGCTAAAAGTTTATTTGTTAGCAAACCTGACTTTTAGTCAGATTCACATCTTTGGCTCTTCTGTATTTTCTAGATCTCGATCACACCGTTAACCTGGCTCACTTTTTTTGCGAGTTTTCTGCTTTTCACTTTTAAAGTTATTTGGCTGTCGGTGTTGGGGGTTTTTAGTTTACTAATTTGTTTTATATAATACCCCTCCTAAAAAAAACTACCGTTGATTTTTTAGTACACCTGGATTTTTACCTGGAGCTAAAGCCCACTTTTGCAGAAAAATGCAAATAATGGCTAAAATTATTGTCCAAATAAAATCCTTTTTGGTGTGTAGGTCTTTTTACAGGTAGATCGGTGTTATGCTGCTAAATTTATTTACGGATAAATAGATTGTAGGGCACAAATCCCAGCAAAACTATTTTATTTTTTCACCACAATTTTACGTATAAAAAAAAAAAAAAAAAAAGATTTTGCTAATTTTTTTAAGGCTTGGAAATCGCTTCCCAGAGCAGAGAAAGACACTTTTTGTTGAGGACTCTCGAAAAGGCGAGTAGTATAAAAAATCAGCGATTCGTGGAAAAAAAGAAAACCTATCTTTTTTTACTCAGATTTCCGCACCTGGGAGGGAAGAGAACTTTACTTATTAATTCAGCGTGCCTATTTTCTCCATAAATTACTGATTACTCACGAATTTGTGATCGTTGTAAATTACCCTGTAAAAGAAAACCGACGACGAGAAATTGTTATATGCTTCGAAACTTTTATATGCCTCGAACTGTTCTGCAGTAAAGGCGCTTCGACCAAAGACGAAGTAATTAAAAATACACTGCTGGCCACCCAAAATGCAGGTCCAAGAAAGACACGAGATAGCAAAGCCAGATTTACTGGGAACATAACAAAAGATACAAAGATGAAACGACTGAGCTTACAGGCCCGTGCGACTTGCGGAACACGCAGACATCAATAGTTCGTGTGGCTCCCATGGCTGGCAGTAACGGCCACTACACACCGCGATATCGAACGAAAAAGACTTTGGATGTGGGCTTGGAGTATGTCGGTCCAGGCTGTTTCCACACGTTGCCACAGTTCATCAGGCGTAGCGGCGGGTGGTGCTTGCCGGGCCAATCGGTTGCCGATCAGCTACCAGACGTGTCCGATGGGCGACATATCGGGAAAACAGGCGGGTCACGGCAGCAGTGACACCTGGTGAGCCGTGAAGAATTAATGCACGATGCGTACCACGTGCGGGCGCGCATTTTCCTGTTGAAACGTGGCCCCTGGCAGGTCCTACATGTAAGGGAGGACTACAGGCTCCAAAACGTCGGAGATATAGTGGTGGCTGTTGAGTGTACCGGCGATGCGGGTATCATATCCAATTGCGTCCCGAACCATAACGCCAGGCTACGGACTGGTATGGCGATGCATAATGCAGGCGTCATACAGTCTCTCGTCACGGTGCCGCTACACGCGGATCCGACCATCGTGGTGCTGCAGGCAGAAGCGGGATTCGTCGGAGGAGACAGTGTCGTGCCATTCCGTAGTCTAGGTGCGGCGTTCAACGGCCCACTGCCGCCACACTCTCCGGTGGTGTAACGTCAATGGTAATCGGAACAATGGGCGCCGTGCGACAAGTCCCCTTTCCTGCAGACGACGTTGAACGGTACGTGCTGACACAGGTTGTTCCGCAACACACCCTATTTCCTGCGCTAACGTTCGTGATGTAGCGGTGCGTTCGGTGGTGCGACGCGGCTGCGGCAATCGCTCACGTCGGTCCGTCCCTCCTGCACCCATCGATCCATACTCGCCTCACTGTGGCTGGATGTCGTCCCACACAGGCGCGATGTCTCAGTACGATAAACCGCTGTCGCGATAAGCCACTATTCGTCCTCTGTCGAACTCCGAAACGTGCTGGATTGACTGCCGTATTCTGCGACGAGGCATCAGGAAGCTTCGCACGCCCAGGTCCGGCAACACGACACACTTCCACTACTTACATCCCGCCTTCTGCGCGCCCTTCTTATAGTGCTTCTCGGTGGCATGTCGGGCGCACATGATTTGCATATGCCGTGCAATGCTAATCGTTTGCCTGTCCTCTCGCGGGCGACGCATGCTGAAGATTTCAGGCCAATCCGATGCTTCCTTCTTGGTGTTGCATTTTGGGTGGCCAGCAGTGTATTTACTATTTGCACTTTCGGAAAACTTTTCGCATCACCTTCGAAGATACTTGCATTCAGCATATAAGTATCTTTTCCTTCAATCCCTTTAATTTTTTCCAAATACCGCATTTCGCACTCGGAAGGTAAAGTTTCAAAGTAAGAAGCCATCATTTCAACGAGGCTGGTTCTTCTGTTACGTTACTAAGGCTCGTTGCCATGCTGAGAGTCACGTGTCTGCTACATCCTCATAAATTGTGTATTTTCTTGCTATATTTTGAAACTGCACCGTTTAAAAAAAACCCCTCCTTTCGAAAAAAAGTTTCCTTCCTATTGCGGCCTGTAGTAAATTATTTACATTCATATCTTTGAAGCCCTCCACAGTTCTAAGCAAACCAGTTGGAATTTCCTACCTTCATTAGAAGAAACTAAAATCAGTCCAGTGCTTAAAGCAATTATAAACATTAAAATGAAGACGCAGTAACGTCATATTTTGAGTCTGATTTTTCAAATTTCTTTGAACAAGCTCGCAGATTCCCCATTTTTTTTTCTGCAAAGCCTTGGAAATAAAATCTAGATATTTCACGAACTTTTGTTTTTTTAAATAATAATGTTCAATGGGAATATTGTTCCCTCTCCCCTTGTTTATTTGCTTAAAACAATTGTAATTATTATTCAAGTAAAACATACGTGGAATGTTGTTGTTTACTTTAATTTTCCCCCTGAAAACATGGCAGAAGTGTTATCTCCCTTTAAAGTGCGATCTTTTGAAAAATTCACTTATAATGCAAATTCTCTGAAGCTCGACCGTTGCAATTTCTATGATAAAAAATATATTTCGATAATCCGCTAAGACAGAGAAAGATTTTAAGCGCTTTATAAAATTATGTTTAGTATAAACATATTTTAAATCGTCAGTTCATATACATCTCAGTCGTTAAATGACGCTTTTTTAGATCTCTTTTCCTCCATGAAAATCTAAGTTTTTGTACTAAAATTCCTTTCATGTAAACCTAAGAGTCTCTTAAAATTATTCCACTGCTTTTTCATTTCGCTTATAATTTAAGACAATGTAAAATCTTAAGAAAAGGAACAGTAATCGCGCCAAAGCTGGCGGTACTACTTTCACCGCGGAAGCGTACAAACCCGTCTTCACTTTGCTAGCAGGGAAAGAGTTGGCGACAGCACCTCCTCTTATTCCTACCTCCATGGTTTTTATAAAGATGCACATCGATATGATATATGTTACAACCTCTCCCTGATTCAGTCTGGTTCAGGAAAGATATACAATTTTTCCACTAATGGAACCAACTTCCATAACATGGTGTATCCATAAAAATGGGATTTAACTGACCTACGCCTCTGTGAAAAGGCTAAAGTTTTATTCCAGACTGGTCTCATCGTCAGGTTACATTGCACCAAACATTTAAGTGAACGTACGCTTAAAGTAAATCAAGTCAAGTCAGTACAAAGCTTCAATTTTTGCTGGCAAATATTTGAGGTACGTGATGAACTGAACGTAAATTCAAGGGTTTGGTTCCTTATGAAAAGTTTTAAGTATTGATGACATTTTTTATAGATTAGTAATTGATCTTATTTTGATAAGCCTTCTGTTCTGTGTAAGTTATTTGCTGCATCCCCTCCTTTTTTTTCAAGCGGTAGTCCTGATGTGCTGTGTCATGTTTAAAAATACCTCATAATCATCCTCGTGGGGATGTTGTTTGTATGAAATAATGTAAAAAACAAACAAACAAAAAAACTTGGGTAGTAAACTCTGTTACAGAAGATGGGGGAGAGTAGAATAAATTCATTAACCAGTGGATTGGTATTACTTGAGTATTTTATTTTTATTTTTAAATTATTATGGCAACTGGTTTCATGGGAAAAGTTAAATTAAGATGGCAACACTTTTTTAGAAAAACGGTTGTGATGGAAGAGTTGTACCAAGTCGCAGCTAAGTTCAATATGTCGAACCCAGGAAAGTGTTTGGTTAAGGAATACAAAGAAAAAGTCCAAAGCCAGGCTGAACACTTGGTGGTAAATATTTTCCCACAGAAGATACTTGATCTGGAAGCTTTATTGAAGACTGACAAACTTACGAGGCCAGGTATGTCTTCAATTCATTGTGAACTAAACATCCCAATTCCGGATCCCACTATGTTGCATCATGAAGTTGAAGACCAAAGTTCCAAGAAGAGGAAATATAGTGTTGTAGAAAACGATGTGCAAGGTACTAAAGTATTATTATTACCGAATGGTACAGTACCTTCTAACAAACACATAGTGGATGTAGTGGATTTAGTTAAACCATGTATTCAGCAGTTTATTGAGGATGCTAATGTGTTGAAAATGTGGATCCAGTTTTTAATACCCAAGATAGAAGATGGCAATAATTTTGGTGTCGCTATTCAGGAAGACACATTGGGAGAAATAAGAACAGTTGAAAGTGAAGCTGCTGCATATCTTGACCAGATTTTAAGATACTTTCTCACTAGGGCAAATATTGTTGCTAAAGTTGCTAAGTATCCTCATGTTGATGATTTTCGGCGGTCTGTACAAGAACTTGATGAAAAGGAATTCCTTAGCATGCGCCTTATTATCTGCGAATTGAGGAATCACTATGCTACTTTACATGATATGATCACTAAAAATTTGGAGAAGATAAAAAAGCCACGAACATCAAATGCAGAAAATATGTATTGAATTGGACTTCAATGCCTTGAAAAACTTAAAATTTGCTATTGCTTCATGGTAAGAGATGATCATTTCGTGGAAAAAGAAAAAAAGAATTGTTGACTAGGGAACTTGTTGTCTCCATTTAGGAGTTACAAAATTTAGGTGTTTTAAACTTTGTAATCACTTCCCTTAAATTTTACAGCTCATACTATGTCATGAGCTCCATGTTACCTTGCTTATGTTTAAAGTCCAAAAATTATATAAAAAATAAAATAAAAAATAAATTGAAATTCATCAATGTAAAAGTGGTATTTGTTAGATGTGGTTACATAGCTCATGCTTAATAAGGGATGATAGTCAAAAATTATAAAAACAGAAAATACAAGAACACAATTTATATAAATGACATTTGAATGTTTTACAATGAAAAGTATCTTTGCTTGTTCTGAAATATCATGTCGCTTCAGTTATAACAATTTATGTTGAACTTGCTGATAACAATCCGCAGTGATCCTTACTTTCTCTCTATTGCGGAACCTTGATCCTTTTTTTTTTTTTTTTTTTGTCAAATATAATTTCAGTAATTAATGTCTTGTCATCATTAATTTACCCTTTCTTATATTTTGGTGCTTTAAGGTGGTTTCACCTAAAATATCTGCCTTGTTTCCAATGGTAAGACTTCTGTACATATTTTCCTCGTAATTAATGTATTCTCAAGGACGAAAATTTGCACATCAATAAAACTAACTCTAAGTTATAGCATGGGATACTTAATACTTACTAAAACATAATTATATTAAAAATCATTTTTCTTTGTGTAATGTTTAGACGTGTAAATAGATGGTGTGACCTGTACATTGGTGACGCCAGTAGACAAACGAATGTTGGATTGCTTACTTATGGGTTTGTTTTAGCAAGCATTAAGTATCTCATGCTATAACTTAAAAGTTAGTTTTATCGATGTGCAAATTTTCATCCTTGGGAATACACTAATTGCAAATAAAACATGTACAGAAGTTTTACCATTGGAAACATAAGGTAGAGATGTTAGGTGGGACCACCGTAACATATGACTAAGAAGAGCTATCCTCTGTTTCGAACTGAAGTTAATAAATTTGTAAATTACTAAAATCAGTTAAATAAACACTCACTCAAAGTTGCAGGTCCACAAAATTAAATAATGATGAAATGTGGGAATCAGTGTTGGGGGTTAGGTGTAAAAATTTCTATTATACATAAATGTGTATTCTCTCACCAAAAGTGTAGCAAAATTTGTAATCAAAATGGAATTTCAGATCACTTTTTATGCTCAAAAATCCTATTTCCATTAGATAATTTCCTTCCTGTCAAGTTGCCAGTTGCATATATCAAGAATAGTTGTAGTAATTTTGATCATAAAATTAATCAACAATGGTATTCCACCTATCATCAAGTTAATCGTGGTCTTAGAAATTTAAATAATCCCTGTGTGGAAATTTTTTTATCAAAAGTGTAGACTTTGGATGTTTTTTCAATTATTTTCATTAATAGTTAGAACATGATTTCCATCTCCTTTGAATACATAATGAAAATCAGAGTAGTTAAATTTTGTGGTATTCTGTGTATATTTGGAAATGAAGCCATATTTTTCCCGTTTTCTAAACGAGTAATGAAATATGTGGAGATGATTTAGCAGTTACTTGTATATCAAAACGAGTTTCACTGCCTCAGTGGTGCAGTGGTCTACAGAGCTTGGGAGATAAGGGCTGGTCCTTAGCTCTCCACCCCTGAAACACGCAGGCGAAGTTGATGACGTAGCTGCGCTGGCTCTTCGGAAGCCAAGAGCCACGAGGAGCTGTGCTCTAATGGACCACCATAGGAAAGGCACCTTCAGTTAATGTTATTACCGTATTTAACAGAATACAATGTGTCATCTATTGCAATGCTCACTAAAATATTAGACTCTGCCATTTTTGGAAATAAAAGTTAAAGATTTTGAGTCTTAGAATCGGAAAACATTGATGTAATAGTATAAATGCGATAATTTTAAACAAACAATTTCTGTCATGCATGCGTTTTCTTTAAAAAAGTATTTTGCTTAATATACTAACCCTATTTTTCTAATGTCGAAAACTCAGCGTATCTTTCCTTTTTTTGTAATTCCCTAGAATTAGTGGTTTAAAAACTTCTTCTCTCTCACAAACAGTTGTTTAAAACCTGCAAGACACGGAAAGCTACTGAGTTCTTCAAACTGTGCAAAAGTAGTTCAAACACTCTGTTAATGTATAAAATCAAAATTATTTACTTACATTTTATATCCATCATGATTTCTGAAGTTCACTGCATTTAAAAAGGGGAGAACAAAATTTACTTCATGAAGTGAAGATACGTTCCTTATTGCATGAACTGGAAACTGTTTTCTTCATTGCACCAATTTGAAACTTTTTTTCTTCATTGCACAAACAGGAAAAAAAAATAACGTTTTTTTCACTGCGTTTGAATCAATCAATTTTTTCATTTTCTGCAGAGCTTTCCTGCGCGACACTAATAATGAATTTCGGTTCAGAAAACAAATTCCAATAAATGTTCGAATTATGCAAAACAGATGAATAGATCTTTGTTGACAGATGGGAAACGTTTTTCTACCTCATTTATGAGTTCCCGAATAACACCTTTTCCTTTTCTAAATGTCCTGAAATGTACTGCGCAGAAAATCTGTTCAAACTGTTTCACAGTATTATTTCAAGAACATGATGGTACTGTCAAGCCGCCAACAGATATTAGTTTTACTCAATTATCTTGAACAGAATTAGTATCGGGGCAGTTTTTAGAAGTAGTTCCTAAAGAAGGATCTTTATCGCGATATGCTATGTATCTATGTAGGCCATGGCTTCCTGCTCAGAAATGGAGAGTTCTCTTGACTGCTCGTTCAAGTCAATCTCCCAAGCAATTGGAGATGCGTCTTCAAAAAATTCAAATTTCATATCCTCACAGCTGTTTTCGGTCGAAGTTATTGTCACCAGATCCTCTACTTCTTCATTTCTGAAAGCATTTTCCAGCAGTTCAGATGTTAAATAAACACCCAGGCTCTTAGGAGTTTCTGCTTGGGATTCAGTCGTATTAACTTTTTCGTTAAAAAACGTAAATAAAAATCAACACTCAGTGTACAACTTAAATAAAACGCAACGTGAAACAAATACTATAAACCAAGAAAAGACGTGGGCGTACAAAACCAATAACAGAGGAAAATTGGATCCTGTAGGCAGGTTGACAAACGAACTCTGAGAGCAGGCCAGCGCGATGACATAGAAACAAGTGACCTACCCATTTTCCACCCTACCTTCCAGAAACGGGTCGACATTCAGTCTCTCAAAGGGACGGACTACCCCATCCTCTGTAAAGCCCTGAGTGGTCTAAGCGATGGCTTCTGATCATTCATCCAAAAGGGGTCCTGGTTCGAATCCCGATGAGGCATAGATGATGTGTTTGTCCTATGCCATGGGCTCTCTCCTTTCCCTAGAACCAGTTACCCTAAATTAGGGACGGGCGACTGCTTATAGCCTATTGAGTTGCTCGCGGTGGTCGTTAAATCTCCAACAAAAAAAAAAAAAAGTAAAGTAAATCTCTGTACATGATTGTAGCAGAGATACAATGCTACACAATAGAACTTCACTTGTAGCTACTTGCATAGATTCATTCTTGATGTGGTTTGAAAAAAATTTGGAAAAACAAAAGTACTGTGGTTCGTAGAATACACACAAAAGTGGTTTTGTACTTTAATATCCAGTATGTTTGTAGATAACCATATTTGCCTATTTCATAAACCATCTATTATTATTGTGACTGTTAGAGCAGTTTTATGCTCATTAGTAGAACAACCCAAATGCATTTCCACCCCGGAGACCCTGGGTTGCTATATATTAAATATAATGCTTATATAAACTATGCTGAAAAAGTGCTTAAACCTGGGTACCCGTTTTGTGTGAAATGCATACTTTGCCATCAATATGCATGGAATGAATAAATTTGCCATCAATTTGCATTACATGCATATTCCACTCCAAAATTCATAAACTACATTTTTCCAAGCAATATCTGGCATTCAAAGTTTTTTATTTGATAAAATTGAGGTGTGCACTGATGACAACACGACGGTGCAAGGTGGATTTGTCTCTGGCGGTAGCGGGGAGGTTGGGGGCATAGCTGAGCAGCGTTTTAAGTTTCATTGGATAGGTTGTTAGAGTGTGAGCTGGGAATCTGCTGAGATGACGCAGTTCAGGTGCCAAAGTCCGAGTTCTCTACCTGTTGCAGCCACGCTAGTCAGTCGCCTCAAGGCAGCGCATAAGCACTTTTTTCCCTTTTGGGGTGTTAAAAGTTTAGTTAAAAAAAGTTTACGAAGCTGCCAAAAATGGAAAGAAACAAAGTTCCAGCGAGATCTC
Organism: Macrothele yani; assembly: GCA_039090855.1. Taxonomy (NCBI): domain Eukaryota; kingdom Metazoa; phylum Arthropoda; class Arachnida; order Araneae; family Macrothelidae; genus Macrothele; species Macrothele yani. The sequence continues at coordinate 8,819,019 of CM077011.1, read as the reverse complement.
GTCATCTATAGTTCCCGAGAACTGGACTGGAATTGAAATTGAATAATCTGTGGTGCAAGTACTGTTTAGAAGTTGCTAATTTCACAAGGAAATCTCGTGTCTGCACATGTCGCAAGTGGGAAACATTTGCAATGCAAAGAACACACCCATCAAGAGACTTTGGAAGAAGCCATTGACCACCAAAATAGTGGAAGAAACCATTGACCACCAAAATAGCAGTAAACAACAGTGGGAGGAAATGGTGTCAGCTTTCGTTGGTGCCCAGATTCTGTTTCGAAAAACATCTGTAATGGCCAGAATGTGCCTTCTGAGACCACACTCAGACGGATGCTCCCTAAAGTAAGCAACTGTGACCACCAGGAAATGAGGCGCCTTTGCAAAGATCGCGATGTTTGTTCAGTAGTTGACGAAATGCAGGAAAAATGTGTTTCGTCAACTATTTCACAAACATCACTGCTTTGGTGACTGCAGGCATCAGCAGAATAAATCTAGTGGTGTATTCCACAGACAATGCCCCCTACTTGTGTGCTGCTGCAAATCGGTTGAAAGGCGTTTGCAGCAGACTTATGCACTCATGTGTTGGGTGCACGTACTGCACCTAGCCTGTGAAGAAATACAATTTTCACATAAAATCCTTGATCATTACGTTGCATGTGTCAAGTTTGCTTTGTCTAAGGCTCCAGGTAGATGGCAAGCTCTATAAGACTGTCTTCATGCTGCCGAGAAAAACCCTATACCTCTGTCCTCTGTAGTAATTACCCTTTCGGGGACCTGGCTTCAAGCCGCTAAGTACCATTCTGAGAACATTGAGGTAGAAATGCAGTGGATAGAAGCTCTTGACGACCATAGCCTGGTCGTAGAGGAACTGAAGGAGCTACTCAGCAGCAGCACCACCTTGTTTGAGCAAATGCAGCAAGTTGCATCGGTTGCCGTCGATTTGGACATTGTGATCAAGAAGCTGGAAACTCGTAGAACTCATTCCTCAGAGATTTGGTTGCTGCTAGCCTCGATCTGGAACCTCTTGCAACGAAGTGGCCTCCTGTGCTCCAAGCTGTGGGCTGAGAAAGGACTTGACTGGGCACCCTGTATAGCAAGGCTATAGCAACAATATGGTTGGAAAGCATGGGCTCGGTTTTCGAGGTGGAGAGATATACAGACTCATGGTCATTGCTGGCGATAAACTTCATCGTCGCAGCGACTAAAAATGTTTGATTAAATCGCCAATTCTGGTGACCTGTATGGAAAAAAATTGAATTTTTACTGTACGGGGAAAAAGAAAAAAAAACTTGTACAGAACTCCTACGTTGTTGAAAATTTTTTCTCCAAATGTATGGAAATCGACCATCACTTTTTTCATTCTGCTTGAACAGCAGAAAAGATTATAAAAAAAGTTTTTAAAAAAGACAAGGGCGTCAGTTTTTGATCACAAAGAATGCGCCATGGGTGATGGGTCATTGTGAGGAAATGAGGTTCACAAGGTTACGGGGGATGGATGAAAGCTTCTTCCCTTTGACAAAGAATCACTTTATTGCCAGTTGTGGAAGGCTCAATTGCCTGGGTTAGAAAAATCGTGCTGGGAGAAATTTTTATGAAAAAACATTTCTCCAATTTAAAAAAAAACGAATGCAAATTATACAGTAACTGGGACACGTCAAAATAAACTTCCATGTGAAATTTCGTCAAAATCCGATGCAAACTTTAGAAGTTGGGCATTTTATTTTTTAATGAATATTCGCTGAAAGCCTGCATAGTCTATACTCTGTCAAGGGTTTAAAATTCAGGGCGGGATGCCCACCGAAATGAAGTTGCTAGAAAGGAGTCTCCCGCCCTACAAAATTAAAAACAAATAAATAAATATATATATATGTAAATATAAAATCTTAAATCCATTTTTCGACCACTCACAAAATTTGAGCGTTACAGCGTATATATCCTTCGTAAACTTATGTGCATTGGAAACGGACCCTTCAGAGTTCTGAAAATTTGCAATCGAATACATCGTTCATGTCGAGAATATCAGTTTACGGACATGTGAATCGGCCTCTATATGTAGCTGCATGAGAAGTTCACTTTGCATATCGTGGACAGTTACGAATCAGGCATGAGATTCTTCGTCGGATTTGCGGAATTCCACCTGTTTCGCCATCATTTCGGTTATACTTGAGACCGATGCAAAACTGAAAATAATTTTTTATTTTGGATTGTGTGTGCGGGGGGGGGGGGGGGGGCTCTACCGTTTTTCAGAACTTCCAAAAACGAAAGGTAAACGAACAGTGAAGATTTTTCCTGCAACCGTACTTTCTTTTTCTCGTGAAGTTTCCTCTTTTCATACTGTTACTACATATCAGTTTATTGCATAAAGGTTTGTATTTCAGCTTGAAAGTGCAGACAACAATTTCCGATAAATGGAAGTTCGACGGAGCGAAAATTTTCTTGTAAACTTTGGGCGGAAGTTTCTGCAGATTTGAGGAACTCTGCCTTTGTTGTCATCATTTGAGTCATTCTGGAGAACGATGCAAAACTGAAGAGAATTTTGAGGGAGGGGATTGGTGTGTGTGTGTGTGTGGCAGTGGAAGGTGAGCCGTTTTTGGCTGGGGACAGAATTTCACCTTTCAAAACTTAAAAAAACGGAAGTTACACGAACTGCAGATTTAATCTGCAATCATAATTCTTTTTCTCTCGCGACATTCCCTCTGCTCAGTGTTATTGTAAAAATATAATTTTGTTCAATAACTGATGGCATTTTATAGTGTATTTAGTTAATACTAAGTTTGAATTTCATCCCAATTCTCTGTAATCCGGAAAATTCTAAAATCCAGAATCGGCAAAATCCGGACGTTTCTGGATTTTTGAGGTTGTACTGTATTATGTATTAGTATTCCTGTGTATAAATACTTTTTTTTTTTTTTACGCCAGTTCTGATGCTTACGAAATCGGTGAAGATTTTTCTTTTCGTGTGTTAGACTGCTCTTTTTTCACCTTACCGTCAGCAGATGATTTAGTTCAAGTTTTGTCCGTGTTGTTTCTGCAATACTGTTGAGTTCATGCAGTTCAAATACAGTTTGTGTGGCTTTTAAAAATACTATTGTCTGCAGATGGAAAAACTCTGAATTTAATTTGGCAAAATGAGTGGCAACCCCAAATAACCAATAATCTGGATGTTTTTCCTGATTTATATCAATGACTTATCATGGTCAGCAAAAAGTGAAAACTTTTTTTCATATTATCTGCCTTCCAAAATACTTTTTACTGTAATCAGTATGTTTTTAATAGCACCTAAAGAAAAACTTCCTAATTTCTGTGAAAGATAAAGTTTCGTAGATGTGGTTAAAAACTCCTAACTGCAAAACAGGCAGCAGCACATTAAAAAAACCATGGTGAAACCCATAAAAAAATTTGCTATGACCATTTTTGGAAATTCCAATTTCTAGCTCAATTTTCTTAAATCAACTTTTGGTTATACAGTACATATCCATTCAGAGGACCAATGGATTCAGACCAACAGATTTTTTGACATAATTTCATGTGTTGCTGAATGTTCCAGAAAGCTGGAAAAAACTGATGTGGACATCAGTAGTGCTTTGCGCTATGTTACTGAACTAGAGTTGGCTGTTTTAAAACCTGCAGATGGAGCAAATTGGTCCTTTTTAAGGAATCTTTGTCTCAAAATGATGACATACCATCAACATTTCAGTCACCAAATCAGCACTGCATGCGATCAATGAAGATGTGTTGCATATGATGAAGATGTAGAACTAGGTTCTACAGGAAATAGCATTGATTTATTGAAAAAGAGTTTCACAAAAACTTGAAAAAAAGATTTAATAATGTCCAAACATCTGTTTTATGCAAATGTGTCCACTCTCTAGATGAGGTGCTATTTCCTGAATCTTCTGAAGGCCTAAACGATCATGGTAATGATGCAATAACTGAAATATATACAAAGTTTTAAAGTTAAACTCTGAGTGTGTTTTAGAAGAGTGGCTTCAACTCAAGAAGATTTTCGTTAGTGTGAATCCTAACCAGGGTTGAAAAAACCCCAACCCGGGTGGGTTTTATTAGGTTTTTTGGGTTTTGTTGAGGTTTTTTTTGGAGGGTCTATTTGGTTTTCATATCCTTACATTAAGATATCAAAGATTAAATATTATTAATGAAAAGTCCATGCAACTTACCTATTGGTTAACAAAAATCTCCTTTTTGTGGTCTGTAGAATTTTTTAAATTTAAATCTACACAAGGCTAAGATACTTTACACACTGCTCACTACAATCTATAAACTAGTAGTAAATAAGTAACGCTGTACTAGTGATCCGATTTATTGGTGTAGGAAATAAACACATAAGCGTTTCCAAGCTTTCGCACATCAACCAGATGGCTTTTTCAAGGAAGTTAGACAGAAACTGCAAACTGAAAAATAGAACGCTTAACAATTTGACCGTGGGAACTTGACAATAAAATAGATGCGAAGTTATATTCATTTAAAGATACGAGGCATCACGTTGGTTGCACGCGGGATCCTGGTAGAAAAAAGGCGTTACTTGAAGAATTGGTTCCAAATTCGTGGCAACTCGAGCAAGACACAATCATTGCAAGTATCGCTGTTGGTAATCTCCAAGGTTTCCCGAATGGCTGTACATTTAGGGGTAGAGTAGCTAGTTAATTTCTTTATATCATCCCACATAGGAGTAGCTGACTTGAATTTGACTTCTCTGGATAGTGCCGTGGCTACTTTACCATATTTTGTGTCACTTTTATGTTCGTTGACTCTGATTCCAAACGAACGCTTGGTCATTCCCATGTAGTATCGTTTAGAGCCGTTCGGATACTGTAGGGGGATCACATAAACGGCTGCTTCGCAGGAGAGAGGTGGTTTTTCACTATTTCTCTTTAGTATAGTATGTAAAGATGCAGGGGACCTTATGCCGACGCCATAGTTCATCTTCTTGAGGGCATTTTTGGGTTTGTAAGACACACTTGGAATGAAGGGAATTGAGCCTAAATAACGTAGCTGCGGCACAGGAAGACTAAAATGTTTGGCTCTGGCTTTTTGGATAAAGCTACGTATCTGATTCAATGAATATCCTGCATCAGTGGCTAACTTGATGGCGCTTTCAATTTCGTGTTGTCTAGAATGGGTAGCAGAAGAAACGGCGAAGGCTCTTTGAATTCGAGAACGGAAGATAGCTGCTTTGTATTCTGCGGGACAGAAAGAGCTGCGGGGCATCAGGTTGGGTACGGACGTGGGTTTGTAGTAGACATGTGTACCGAGGCAGTTGTCAGACGATTTCCTCAATAAAACATCCAGATAAGGTAAAGCGTTGTTGCTTTCAATCTCTATCGTGAAATTGATCGTAGGATGTATATCATTGATTGTATCAAGAAAAACTGAAAGAGTCTCTTTTCCGTGGGGCCATACAAAAAATACGTCGTCAGCATAACGCAGCCAAGTGGTAGGCCGTGGGGTAATGCTGGAGAATATATTCCGCTCAATTGGGCAAAGTATTGCTTCTGCAAGGACGGGTGAAAGTGAGGATCCCATCGGAGCGCCATTATTCTGTTTATATACTTGTCCTTGGAAACTGTAGAAGCTAGTATTAGAGACCAAGTCTATTAATTTGAAAATGCTGAGGCATGACTCCTGCGTATAAAATGTTGAATTAGATATGGCCTCCTTTAATGTTCTGATGGCTTCTGGAACGGGAATTGAGGGGTAAAGGGAAACCACGTCGAAGCTGCCGATAGTAATAAATTCCACTCTGGATTTTATAACGAAAGTCAAGAAACTCACTGTCCTGGAAAGCGACATTATCGGCAGCTTTGACGTGGTTTCCCTTTACCCCTATTTATTGTCAAGTTCCCACGTTCAAATTGTTGAGCGGTTTTTTTTTCAGTTTGCAGTTTCTGTCTAACTTCCTTGAAAAAGCCATCTGGTTGATGTGCGAAAGCTTGGAAACGCTTATGTGTTTATTTCCTACGCCAATAAATCGGATCACTAGTACAGCGTTACTATTTACTACTTAATTGGTGTACTGTTCCTGGTTATAAATTTATAAACTAGTATTTGATCAAACTCTAAACCCTCATTAAACATTTCTGAGATGTTTAATTAAATTTGAGTAAAACTACAAATTTCAATGTTTTTTGTGACAAATTTACTGTTTGTTTTTTAAATATTTGTGGATCTTGACAAGTTTCTGTGTTTTATCAAACACCTAAGCGACTGCGAAGTTTTGACCAGACTAGTCCGCAAGTAGAAAATAGCCTTTCTACTGCAGATGAACTGGCTGGACAACCACATAGACTTGACATGTAAGAGCAGAAATCTTTCAGGGTTCCAGCTTTGGTCACACTTGCATGTCGCTCCATCAGCTGCCACCATTTGGCAGCACTGAAGTTTTGCACAACATCATTTACAAACATAGACTTTGGATAGTACTTAGTGTCACATATTTTAAAACCCATTACAAAAATTATCCATTCAGGTTCCTTTTCTAACACCCAGTTATCAGAAATTTGTTCTTGCTCAGGGCTCATTCTCTTTCCCTGGTATTTTGGATTCATTAAGTTTGCCAAGTAGTGGCAAGGCTGAAGTGCTTTAGTCATCCTTTTTTTTTTTTTTTTTTTTATCACCAGTGTATACGGTTCAAGATCTGCGTTTTCCGTAAGATCTTGCCACAGTTCTACTGCCTCAGAAATGTTTGTTTATTCCGCCTGGAGAATGCCAGGTACTCTACTAACCTCTTTTAGCTATTTTAGCATGTGTACTTCATCTTTGTAAATGATTACATTCTCTAGAATTTTATTTATGTTTGGGGAATTTGCAGATCATTTGAGTGCTCAGAGGTTTGAATTTCTACATACTTTGGATAGTTTTTCACATAAACATTTATGCAATCCATTTGTGAATTCCAACGTGTTGTATTTGGCAGTTGTGGCATAAGTCCACCCATTTCTTTCAACAATCCGTGGGGGTGATGATGATTGCGGAAATACTTCTGCACCTTGACTATGTGCTTCAAAACAGCTTTGTTCGTAATTTCCTCAGCTAGCAGATTGACATAATGTGCAGAGCACCCATAAGTCACCAAGGTTTTGTATTCCAGTTCCAAGAGTTCTCTCATTTTTACCATCTTATTTTCATTATCAGTACATACGGCAAAAACATTTTCCCCGAGTGTAGTCTTGCAGTATTCAATTGCAGTCTTGGCAATTTCCGCACAATACGCCGAAGTTTTTTTATTACTCTCGCAATCTATAGCACTTAAAAAAAGAGCTTGTCCCAGTGTGAATGCTTGTTGCAATTATGGCATCATTATTAATATTTGACCACCCATCCAACATCAAAGTGATGCTATTGTTACACTCAAGATGTTTTTTAAATGCATCATCAGCTTCACCAGATACTGTGTCCAACAGTTTCCCTCCTAGATCAATACAACTAAGGCCAGAATAAGAAAAACCAGGGTGCAAACTTTCCACCATATCTTTGTATTCTGCAGTAGTTGCTGAATTAAAAGAAATGTTATTTGCATGAAAAAACCTGGCAATTTTTAAATCTAATGTAGATTTTTGATTATCTGCTGTTTTTACAGTAAAATCTGTCATCAGTTTTTGCCTTTTGGGCATACTTTCTGTGCCACGAGTCGCTTCTTGTATCAAGTTGTGTGATAGCATAGAATTCCCAGGAGTTGATGATGTGAAATTTGGATCCATTTCTGATGGGAAAATCTCTGATGTACCAGGCACAGGGATCGCATTCCTCCTAAAATTCCTAAAATTCCTAATATTTTGTGACCCTCCTTAAATTCCTAAAATTAGACCTAAAATTTGCTATTCATCCTAAAATTTTCGTAAGCTTATTTTTATTAAAAACACAACCGTTATTAACGCCAATAAATTTACCATTACGGTAAGGTAAAAAGACCTGTTATTGTAGAAACACAGCCTATATGCTGTGCTGCTGAAGGGAGGGAAAAATGACGCCATCGAGATGCACTTGCTTCGGGGCGGGCGTTCCATTTTTTTGCCTTCGAACTGTTTTCGAGAGTAACAAGAGATCTAAGGAAAAGGGGAGGGGTCATTTTCACCCCTGGTTTGCGCTTTGCAGACGAACTCCGTGGCACGCAGAAGATCGTACTTTATTTTTGTACATGCCTTGTGGAACCTCCTCTTTCTGCTGATGTTTTGTTATTGTAAACCGCAGGTGGGTGGAAGCAAAGAGGAAACATGTGGTCTCCTTCCGTAACCTCCGGTAATGACGATGGGATGGTAGCTGAGTATTATCTTGGCTGGCAGTAGAGCACGTGATCATTGACCTTCGATCATGCGTCGGCGACAGCGACCTTCGATGCGCAATATATCTCGGCTCCGACTCGCTTTGACTGAACTTGCGTGAGATGCGTATGATAGTTTCTGGTTTTACGTCTTTTATGGTGTTCTCTGTGCTGTGTGCAGGTTCAGTTCTCTAGTGGTGACCTGCTTTTTTTTTTTTTTCATATCTTCTGACATCCTCGCAGCCAAATTTCGGGAAGTTGTCTGGTTTTGCAATATTGGAACGTGTTTTTGTACTTCCCTTTCATTTTCTGGTTAGTAATACAAGTGTTTAAGATGCCTAAATCCAAAACAGAAATTTCAAGATGCGTGGCTCGCCAAAGAATTGGACGGAGTGAAGTTGAAAGAATGGTGTTCTGCAACTGAAACAATATTTTCTGCTAAGTGTATATTGTGTTCAGAAATTTTCAACATTTCTAATAGTGGCTTTTCACAAGTAAAAGCGCATCATAAAGGAAAAAAACATTTGCAGAAATTTCAAAGTAAATTTCAAAATAAGTCCATCCTGATGAAAGCCTTTGGAGGACGGGATCTTCAGCCCAAAACAAATATTAGTGAAGTACTGAGTCATGATTTACAGTTGGCTAAAGCCGAAGCATTATGGGCCATGAAAGTTGCTAAGGACAATATGTCTTTTGTTTCATGCACTGAAACAGTTGAACTTTTCAAAGAAATGTTTCCTGATTCTGCTATTGCAGCCAAAATGCAACTTAAAGAAAAAAAAGTTGCTTATGTGATATCACATGGATTGTCAAAATATTTTGAAGAGGATTTGAAAAAAGACATTGCATCTAGTAGCCCAGGAAAGGTTACTATAGCATTTGATGAAACTACAAATACACAAGTAAAACGGCAGTTGGATGTGTATCTCAGGTACTGGTCTTCAGAAATAAATTCAGTTTCTTGCCGATACCTAACAAGCGTTTTCTGGGTCATGCAACAGCAGATATTTTGCTAAAAGAAATTCTTGATGTGTTATCATCCTTCAATATTTCGTTGAACAGAATTATTTGTGTATCCATGGACAGCCCAAATGTAAATAAGTGCTTTTTACGCAAATTCAATGAAGTTGTAAAACAAGAAACAGGCCAGAAATCTTTGGAACTAGGTTTTTGCAACCTGCATGTTGTTAGTAATGCATTTAAAATTTTTTTGACAAGCTTAAATATAGATTTTGACGAATTTGCTACTGATATGCATTACTTTTTAAAGAGTAGTGCTGCAAGACGAGAGGATTATAAATCTGTCGAGGATATAACATTGGTCACTGCCAAATTTCTTTTGCGTCATGTCAGCAACAGATGGTTAACCGTTGGTTCTGTAGCCCAGAGGCTCTTGGATCAATGGCTAAATATTACAGAATATTTTTTAAACTTCTTGCCATCTCAAAAAATATTTGAAAAACAACTGCGCAATTCGGCAAGGTATAAAAGAATTCACTGTTTCCTGAAAAATGAGCTTACTCCTTGCTATTTAGCATTAATTTCATTTTCACACCAAAATTTTGAAAAGTTTTCATTATGTTATCAGAGTGAAGAACCAAAAATACACCAGTTATATTCTGATTTAAATACTTTAATGAGGAATGTTATGGCTCAGTTTATCCAAGATGATGTTATAGCAGGGAAATTTGGAGAAGACCTAAAGAATGTAGATTTTGAAAACAAAAATTCATGGAAAAAACTAGGGGAGTTAGAAGTTGGTATGAAGACAAAAATCTCCTCAGGAATGTTCAGGAGACCAGGCAGAAATTATTTCTCTTAGATGTAAGATCATCACTAATTGCAACCACAAAATATTTAAAGTCAAATTTGCCATTCTGCAATCAAAAGCTAAGAGACATAGGAAGTTTTAAAGGTAAAAGAACCAAAGAAAGAGTCAACTCAACTTTCAGTCACTGAAGGACTTTCGGAAATAACCAGAATTTCAAGTGTTTTGCATCTTTCTGAGGAACAAATTGATAGAGTAAGAGAAGAGTGGAAACTTTTAAATTGCGATAAGCCAACTCTAGATGAACTAAATTTTCAGAGGAAGGGCATATTCCAGTGCGGATTGATCATTACTGGCGTAATATATTTAGTATTAAAGACTCTAGCGGAAAAAAAAATACTCAAATCTTGCATAAACTCATAAAGTCAATTTTAGTTTTACCTCATGGTAATGCTGATGCAGAAAGGGGATTTTTGGTTAACACTGCTCTGTTAAGGAAGGACAAGGCTAACTTAAAAGACTCAACTATAACATCATTAAGAATAGTTAAAGGGGCCATTAAACACTATGGATGTGTAAGTAAAGTTCCCATAACAAGAAATTTGTTAAATAGTGTTTGTGATTCACATAAATTTTATAAAGAGTATGTTGATAAGCTGAAGGAAGAAGAATCAAAAAAGGTAAAAGAAAGGAAGCAGAAAGAGAGGGAAAATAAGGAAAAGCAGCTAGAGAAAAAAATAAAAGCTGAGTTTGATGACAAAATAGAAGAAAATGATGCAGAAATAAATAGACTTAAAAACGATAAAGAAGCCTCCCTAGCAGTAATTCAAGAGGGAACAGAAAGAATGAGAAAAGCTGTAGAAAAACAAAATACTGTTGAAATAGCAGTTGCCTCTAACTTGATCATCCAAGGTTCAGCTGAAATAAAGAAAACTGAAAGTAAATTAGTTGTGGTGGAAGCAGAAAAAGATAGGCTAATCAGGAAAAGGTTAAAACAATAATATGAAAAAAGTAATTCAGTGAACAATTGTACATAGTTCTTGGTTTTCAATTACCTTTTTAGGATATTATAGTTTAATGTGAAACCTGAAAACTTTACTGTGAAAATCGTGAATTGCTTCTGGTTCAACAGCATATTAATGTTCAAAGTGAAACTTGAATGTGGTAAATATACTTGAATATGATAATAACACGTGAAAAGATAAGAACTGAACATTAGAAGTAAATCATACTTAAACTTTAGACATTAGACGTTATGCAAAAAATTTGGGTGTGAACTTCGACCATATATACTAATGGACTGCGCATTGGCAATAGCTGCATCAAAGCCGCCATGGCTCAAAACATTGGGCACGTCATCATCAGACTCCAAATTTCGTGTACAAATTCTGTTATGATTACTAATTTACGCTGCAGAACTTCAGTGTTTTCGGTGTATTATGTGAATGCACCTCATATATAATGAAAACTCTTCAGGTAAGTTTACTTATGAGCTATATACATGCATGATCGTGTTGTTTACATTTTGTGATTTATAATGTGATGAACATTTGCGAAGAATTTGGAACATGCATTCCATTTTTTTTTCTTAAGTTACTATATTTTTATATCAATAGCTGCAAGTTTCTGGTTAAGTAATTGAACTTTATTGACTTAGGTATTTAATTCGTTTCTTACCCATGAAAAATCATAGAACTTTCTTTACTATATCGGTCAGAGCAACCATAAGCACAGCAGGAGTAACCCATCTTTTTGATTGTTGTCATGTGATTTTATGTTGGAGCCAGAAATTTTGATGTCATGCGCAGTCTATCAGTATATATGGTTGAAGGGTGTGAAGCAAACTCTTTACAATGTATACAAAGTTGTTTTACTAGATGTATACAAATATACATCTAGTTTTTATTGAAATACACTCCTAAAATTTTCCTAAAATTTTTCTAAAAATTCCTAAAATTCCTAAAATTCTAACCTAAAATTTTCCAGAAGTATGCTATGATCCCTGCAGGCATGGATCTTTTCAAACATCTGTTTAAGTGGCCTTTAATTCTTTCAATCTTTGCACTCACTTCTGAACCACAGTGATCACATTTTACTTTGTTCTTGTCATCCAGTCTGCTAACCTCCAACCATTCTAGGGCATATTTTCGACCACTTCCTGCTGGCATTGTATGTAAAAGTATAACTGAAGCTCCTTAAGTTTTTAAATTTCAAATAACACAGTATAACATATACTGCAGCTGAACTGAAGGGAAAAATAGCTATAGTAGTATGCACAAGTAGCATGAGATACAACAAAGGAATCCTATGACCTGTATCTGAAAAAGGTTTTTGTCAGTCTCCAGCCTGCACCCCACTCCATCAGAATCTGATAGGTTGATTTTAACTCTGATTGGTAATTGGAGTCACCTTCCAATAGTACTGGAGAGTGGGAATTAGAACTCTGAAAACAAGTCCAGTTTGCTTTCCTGATTTCTAAAACCTAGCAGATTCCATCTTCACATACTTGTGCCTCAGGCATTAGTGCACAGATAGCTCAAAAAACGGGCGTTTCACCCTCCTACAATGCATTCCTTAGGGATTAGTCAAACCTTCTTTCTCTTCCCTCCAGCCCCAGTGCACAGGAAACTAGTTCCCACCTACTTCGTTACCTCCTCAGGATTTCAGGCATTCATAGTTCACCCTGAAAAAGTATCAGGGAAAGGGTCTGTACTCCATATTAATGTAATGCCAGCCTTTTTAAAATATTTAGACCAGTGTTTATGCACACATACACATACAAGCATTTTCCTCTTAATTCATTAATATATTTCAAGAAATTATCATGTATAAACTTTTTTTGTTTTTTCCGGAATTATGTATCTGCAAAAACTATATGCATGAACATTGAATTATAACTTGTAAGAACATTTTTATTTTTCTATTTTTTATGCAGCAATAAATTATTTGTGCTGATGAATCTAAAATATCAAGGAAGTCAAATGTGTCCTGAATGCCTGACGATTAGCTTTTAGTAAAGCATCCCGAATGAAGTGGCTTTTGTAATTGCATTATCAAATAAAATCTTTCTAATGTTTTTGTATGCAAATGATGTAAAAATTTCAGGGCAACAAAATTAAGTAATTCTCAGAATTGTATGCAGTGAAACTTAAACAATTTTTATTCCCACATCTAGTTTAGCTCCAGAATTTTTATTTATTGCAAATTTTTATCAGTAGTCAGTTATGGCTGGCTATCAGTATATCAAAAATCAAAAGAAACAAACAAGTTAAACAAATGCAAAAACATTAAGAATTAACAAATAGCATCACGTAATAATAAAAGCAAAAAAGGCATAATTAAAAATCAATTTGAGCACCAAGCTTTTCCATTTTAAAATGTTGCTTTTGAAACTCTTTGAAGAAAATATCCCAAAATTGCATTAAAACTCCAAAGTATACCCCAGTTTAAAAACAAAACAAAACAATAAAACCCACTATAAAGTGGATTTTATTGTTTTTTTTAAAAACCCGCCCGGGTTTTTTGGGCGGGTAGGTGGGTAGAAAACCCTGATCCTAACAGAATTTCATCTAATTTAAAAGATTTGCTACACAAATTGGAGAATTTAGATAATCTAAAGGTTTTTGAAATCATGAGAGATCTAGTAACTGGTTTTAACGGTAACACAGTCGAATGCTTGTAGAATGTCTTTGGTCAGCAGTTAAACACACTGGTGAAAGAAGCCTAACAAAAAGAATGCACTTGAAAGTCGCATTGAGATCAAAACATCAGGTTCAGGAATAAAAATGAATAATTTTGTCCCTGAAGATGTAATAAAACTATGGTGGGAGGATAGCATGAAATCTTGCCGACCAAACTACAAAGAATAACTTATGTATTTTATTACTTCAGTTTCAACTTTCAAGCATACTTCAATTGAAATATGCAAAATAAAATGTACTGATATTATACTAAGCAATTTTATAAAAATAATATAGTATGAAATATACAATTTGATTTTTTTCAAAGTTTGGCCACTGATTTTTTTTTATGGCCACTAACAATTTTGGTCTTGGTGGCCAGTGTGTACTAACAAAATTTCTAAGTCTGGATCTTTATGGAGAGAGGGGTTAGACAAGGAGACACACTATCTCCAAAATTATTTAACTCTGTGTTAGAAGATATTGTTAGAAATTTAAACTGGGATGAAAAAGGATTAAAGATAAATGGTAGGCACCTAAATCACTTAAGATTTGCTGATGACATAGTCATCAGTACAACTAGCAATAATGAAATGCAAAATATGATAGAGGATTTATGCAGGGGTGAAAAAGTTCCACCAAAAGGTGGAATTCCACCTTTGGAATTCATCTGGGGAGTTCCTGAGATTGATGCAGAAATGCAATAATTGCAATAAAACAAATTAGATCAGTATAAATATGGGATTGACATTATTAGTTTAATGTAAGCACATTGGCTAAAATAAAATTCTTATTCATTCCAAAAGAAATGTTAGACAATTTTATGGCTTTATATATGCATTTATATGGTGCTTAGGATAGTTAATAAATGCTGAAAGGTTAATTATTTTTGCATATTTCTATGTGGGAAAAGTTTAGCCTTTTTCTGCCATGACCACTTTCATGCCTGTTTATGGATGGAAAGTCTTAAAAAGGTCTGACATAGCAAAAACTAAATATATGATCAATACAGAAAAGATTTTGATAGAAGGAAAAGAAATAAAAAAAAGTAGGTAAATACAGTTATTTAGGTCAAGTAATCAGTTTCAAAGAAAGACAAGAAAGAGAAATCAACAGAAGAATTATCCAACGTAATAAGAGCCTTTTGGAGACTTAAAGACTATTTAACTGACGGTTTTCCATTGTGTTTAAAAAGAAAAAAATCATGCATGTATTAACCCCGTATTTACTTATGGAAGTGAAATGTGGAGTATCACAGAATGACAATGTGAAAAAACAAGATTATTGGTAAGAAAGAGAGAAGAATGTTGGGAATAACAAGAAGAGACAGAGTTAGAAATGAACTTATGAGAGAAAGAACAGGAATAATAGATATAAAAAATAATAAAAGAATCAAAGTGGAGATGGGCTGAACATGTTGGAAGACTGAAAGATGGACATGATTAATAACAGAATGGCAACTGAGAGATGGAAAGAGTTGAAGAGGGCACCAGAAAATAAGATGGAAAACTGACCTTCAGAAACTTAAGAGGTGCTAAATGGTCAGCTGGAGCTAAGGATCAAAGAAGTTGGAAAAGACTGGGGAGGCCTATAGCCTGCAGTGGGTGCCAATGGGCTAAGAAGAAGTACAAGAAGCTAAGACTTCAGCCTCATAATTTCAAGCATGAACACTGTAGATTCCTGAATTTGGAATTGGCGTTTTCACGGCTTGCATTGACTGTATAATATAACAGGAAGTTCTGGGAGAGCATTTGGAAAAAAACAGTAATCAACAGCATGCTCCAATGGAAATTGGAAGATGCAAGTTCAATTCCTGCTTCAGGGTGATGCAACTTTCAAGTTTTCTGAAATGGTGTTTCATGCTGAACAGGGAACTAGGCAATTCAGGTTATTCTGATTGCTGTGTTAATAATCCTGTAGTTATCCCATGTATTAGTGAAAAATATATTTTTCATAATTTTCTCGTGTGATTTATTTATTGTGCTGCAAGAAAGCATCTAATTGCTTCAACTGGTGAAAATATGTTGTTCAGATTCTTTATCTTCAGTTAGAACTTCGTTGTCATGGATTGTGTAACAGATAGTATGCTTGAACAGAAATTGGGGGATGTGGGTTAGATTCTTGCTTCAGGGCAATGTAATTTTAGAGTTTTCTGATATGGTGTAACATGGTGAACAATAAACTAGAACAATTCAGTCATATTTTGATTGCTGTGCAAATAATTATATGATTTCCCTATGTATTTATAAGAAATATTTCTTCCTGGATTTCCATATCTGAGGTACTGGTGATTTAGCACACTGTGATGAAGAAGGATTGCCCTTTGTCTAGTGAAAATCCGAAGCTGTTCACAGCGGTTGCTCTGGCTTTTTTAAAGTTTTCGCCAATCCATTTGCCAAATTAATTTTTTTTTTTTTGCCAAATGTAATCTGAAGTTGCCATTTCTTTTCACCCTCCATTGGAATTATAGAAACCATAAAAACAAAGTGTTATAAAAGGTATTTTGGGTCTTACATCAGCGATTGCCTCACTCTTTTCAGGTTATTGCTTTCTGTTTCACACGCAATGTAAACAATGAAAAAATTAACTACAATAACATTCAAATTTCGTTTTTCAAATACCAAATCAAATAAAAATTAAAGATTATTTTTACTTGGACGTTATTAAAAAAAGTAAATTTGCCAGTATTTTTGTCAAAACTTTCTATCAAGGCCAGATGATTTTTTTCTTGTTTCGCAAATTGCAAAGAATGTGATTGGCAGCATGACCCCTGCTGTTCAGATTCCTAAGTGGTAATTGCTTAACTGCAATTACTTGGAACTTCATTGTCTTGGGCACTGTAATGGGCAGCATGCTTGAACAGAAATCAGAAGATGCAGGTTTGATTCACACTCTAGGTTGATGTAGTTTTTTTTTTTTTGGATTGGAGGTTTAACGACCAGTTGATGTAATTCATAATTTTCAAGTTTTCTGAAATGATGTTTCATGGTGAACAGTAAACTAGGTCAGTTCAGGTTCATATTCTGATTTCTGCTTGAATTAATAATATAAACACCCAGATCTGTCTCTCTGGAACACTTGATGTCACACCAACGTCTGCATTGTTTCGTCATCACTTATCGATCAATTCGTGCATGCTCTTGCGATGTCAAAATGATTACTTGCTATATAATGGCACGAGATCACTTTCAGGTGTCAAGGTGATCGTGTGCCAATTAAAAAATATTGGATTATTAAAACGAATGGCAACACCAATTAATTTAGAATAGGAATTTATATCATCCAATTATATCAAAACACGACTAAGAACGTGCATTAATACCAAAAATAGCATGCGCAAGAGTACAACTGCCGTGAAAAGTCGGACGCTGCCAGTAGAATCGATGTAAGTGGCCGAAACACAACGTGTATGAGAAGTAGATCATAATACCCACTGAAGATGATTCCAAAAAGAAGGAATTGAAACTAGTTTGGGATATCGAGCCACGGAAAATGAAACATGCAACCATCATCTATAATAAGAAATTATAAGATCGAAGTTCAACTTGGAAGCTGATACCACAGGAAAGAAAAATCGTGCCTTCTTCGATAACAAGATGGCTTATTACTGATTCAACGCATCATAATCAAAAGGTTCGAAAGTTCTTTTCTATTGTATTAATTTCGTGAATCATGAGTTAAAAAACTGGAATAATATTAATCATTTAATACATATTGTCTCTACGTATTGGAGGACTTTGACAACTTATGATGCATTTGACTGCACATATAAAAACATTTTTTCATATAAATTTGTAATCTTCATAATAAAATTCTAAACTATTATAAGGAACATCAAAAAGAAAAAAAGGAATATTAGTGACAAGTTGAAATAAAATTTTTTTATTATATGAACGTTTTTTCCCGTGCTCGAATTTCTAGTAACGTGCGAAACAGTAGATGATATGGAAACTATTTTGTTGACATATAGTTAATAACTACAAAATTCAAATTGAATTCTTAATATCACAGCAAGTTGCATTTGTATATTAATTTAATTTAGCACAATTCATATGCTTTAATTATTTTTTACTTTTTTAATTTAACTAACCTTCCGAGTTTAGTGCTGATTATATTGAACATTTTGCAAAATATCGATCTATTTAAAAAACGCTCTAACCTACAATAAAAACTGAAATCTTGCGATGTTGAAGTGAGCAAAATTGCAGTAAAAACAGATGTCGCCCCAACAATGCGTTGTCAGTAATTTAGGTAGTTCCGATTTGTAATGCCACATGTTGCATTATTTTGTAGAAAAAGCTTCGGTATGAAGTTCCAAACTGAACTCCGAATAGGACAATCCAAAACAAGCCGTGAACGGAATAACGTGTGCCAGAGAAAAGGAATTTAATGCGAAAAATCAAAGCAAAAGTTATTAAGGTAGGTTTACACGAAAAAACTGGACTACAAGGAAAATTGTTAAAGAACAAATGTTTCGCACAGAATGTTTATTTATTGCGAGGTCTTTTGAAAAATGGAAATAAATAGCATATAATTTTCAGTTCTAACATGAATGAGTTCTTGCTATATAAATTTTTACTGTATTTTCTTACAACATATTATTACTATATTTTCTTACTTTCTGTTTGATTTGTTTTCAATCTGCTGCAATTAAAAATTTCACCGTCTTAGGATGGGGAAATTTTTAATCCCCTATACTAGGGCTTTTCAAACTGCAGTTGCCATCGCACCATTGGGATTCGCTACCCCCTCCCCCAAACAACATGGGCAAAAGTGATTTGATTGGTTTCTGATGATTCAGTTAGCTTTGCAGAGAAGGCACCCTTTTGTTGCAGCGCCGCATGAAGACTGGGCTCATTCTTGTGCTTACTGTTCGTGATAATGGATGTGTAGTGGTTTGTGAGCTTTCCATATTTTTCATATTTATGTCCTTTACGTTTTAAGAACGGGCAAGATAGATAAGTTTTTAAATGCTAGTTAAAAACGTGACGTTTCGGAAATAAACAGTTTAAAAGACTACAAGAAGCGAAAATACTGGATATATGATGAAAACAACATAGATTTTGGGTTCACATGTACTGTTGTGCGAAATGAAGAACATTCACAGTGTTTTAAGTACTAACCGCTGAAATCTGTTTTAAAGTACTAATCGCTGAAAGCATGCTCCCCAATAAAATGAAACGTCATTTGGAAACAGTTCATGGAAGTTTGGTAAACAAACCACGTGAGTATTTTTCTTCTAAGTTGAAAGGAATGGCTGAGCAAAAGGCAACTTTTGCTAAAGAGAAAGGCAACTTTTGCTAAACAAGCTACAATCCTGACAAAAGCTCTTCTTTCATCCTACAAAGTTGCTTATCGAATAGCAAAGAGCAAGAAACCACACGCTATTGTTGAAAGCCTCATTTTACCAGCTGCTATGGACATGGTTTCCATTATGGTAGGAGAATTTGCTACCAAGCAACTGCTAAGTGTGCCATTATCAGATAATACTGTTAGTCATTAAATTCTCGATATGGCTGACGTTATTAATGACCAGTTAATTGAAAAACTAAAGGGCAAGCATTTTTCCATTCAATTGGATGAAGCCGCTGATAGCCATAACGATGCGCATTTGATTTGTTATGTGAGATTTATAGATGTGATAATAAAGTTCATGATCTTCTTTTTTGCAGAAGTATAACATCTCATACAAAAGCAGTATACTTGTTTCAGATAATAGATTCTTTTATGGCAGAAAATAGTGTAAACTGGGAAAATTGTGTAGGCATGCTACCATTAGAATGTGATGTTCCATATACTACTGATTTAATTTGTTGCATGTAAAAGACTTGAATCTGCAACCATTGGCTGTCATTTGCATTGTGGCTTACTGGTGGTTGATTCAGGAGTCAATATCAAAAATCATGTAGATAGCTTTTAGAAGTCATAAAGTCAAGGAGTATATTGCATTATCTGAAATGTTTATTCAGTATCCATCAAAATCGTAATTTTCATGTTTCGAGTTAAGTAATTGGCAAATGTCTTCCTCCAAATTTACATTGCCATAATCATCCACATCCTTTTTTTTTTTTTTTTTTTTTTTTTTAGTGTCCAGTGCCACACACATATTTTTTTAATTCCCACACCATACACGCCCTCCTTAAAAATTTTTAATGCTCATTTGTGCTGCAAGTATTTTAACATGCAGGTGATGCGTAACATCACAGCCTCTCCTTGACAAATGTCAACCCCGCCTTCTCGTGGTGCATCCTGTTCCCACTAAAGGGGCTCTGACGACCGCCCATAGCGGTATAACTATACCATCGGGATCAGAGGAAATGCTATCCCACACTCACCAACCCGCTTGGCCAGCGTGGTGAGTTATGGCCAAACCCCTCCAAAATGATTCCACAACTTAAATCTTGGCCCTCAGTCTCCGGCAGCTGGAATGTACCTGGCCAAGGCTGCGGCCAGTGCGACATGAAGGCAGAGGGTGCTAAGAATCCCCGGAGGACCGGACTAGGCTGCCATCTGATGCTGACCTTGGCTACTTACAATGGACGCTCCCTATCTTCTGATTCAAGGCTTCTTGAATTGGAAGAGGAACTACAAAGGATCAAGTGGGACATCGTGGGGCTAAGTGAGGTAAGGAGAAAAGGAGAAGATCTCATCGAACTGAAAAGTGGACATCTCTTCTACTATCGTGGGACAGATACTGGCAGAACTAGTGGTGTTGGATATATAATAAACAAGAAACTGAAGGATAAAGTTGTAGAAGTTGAAAGTTCCTCTGACAGAGCTGCACGACTTGTTATCCAACTCTCGAAAAGATACCAGGCTCAGATTATTCAAACTTATGCACCCACCACAAGTCATTCTGAAGAAGAAATTGAAGAATTTTATGAGGAAATTTGTCATCTAAATAATAAAGGTAAGCAGCACTTGAAAATAATTATGGGAGATTTCAATGCAAAAATAGGGCAACGGCAACAGAATGAAACTTCGGTAGGTAAATTCGGTCATGGCAACAGAAACCAGCGTGGAAATACTCTCGTTGAGTTTGCAGAGGCAGAAGGGTTTTTCATCTTGAACTCCTTCTTCAAGAAAAAGCCACACAGGAAATGGACATGGAGACATCCAAATGGGACGACAAGTGAAATTGATTTTATTATGTGTAACAAAAAATTCGTCATAGAAGACTGCAGTGTGCTAAACAAGTTCAACACAGGTAGTGACCATAGATTGGTGAGATGTAAGATGCACCTCAACACTAAACTTGAACGTGGCAAGCTCATAGGACAAACAAAATCTATTGACATAACCAACCTTAAAAAACACCATAATACCTTCAAGTTAGAACTGAAGAACAGGTTCTCTGCTTTAGAAGGCCTAACATCGGAAGAAGTGGACATCTCTGAAGTTAACAGAAAAGTAACCAAAGCTCTTATGGAAACAGCAACAAAATTAGCTGGGTCTAAGAACAAGTTGCATGTGAACAAATTATCAGGAAAAACCAAAATGTTGATGCAAAAAAGAAGAGAGATGAGGACAACTAAAGAAGATGTGACTTCCAAAGTGGAATATATAGAGCTATGCAAGACAGTAAGAAAAAGCATCACTGAAGACGTAAGGAAATTCAACTGTGAACTAGTGAGGAAAGCAATTGAAAACAACCAAAGCCTAAAGATAGCAAAGGGACATCTCAGTAAGGGAAGAAAACAGATTATGGCACTGAGAAAAGAAGATGGTTCTGTAACAAGAAATAGAGGCGAAATTTTGACAAGAGTGAAAGATTTCTACTCCAAATTATATGAAAGGGATGATATATGCACTCCAGACATCATGAAAGATACCAGTACCAGAGTTCCTCCAGTCCTTCCAGCAGAAGTTGCACATGCAATCAAGAACATGAAGCGAGGAAAAGCTCCAGGAGAAGATGGAATTACTGTAGACATCATACAAGAAGCAAGTGGAGAAATCGAAACAGTGCTCGCCCAAATTTTCACTCGATGCCTTAATGAAGGAAAGATTCCTGAGGATTGGAACACCGCTACAATGATCCTGCTGCATAAGAAAGGTGACATTGAGGATCTCGGAAACTACAGACCTATCAGCCTCCTATCAGTAGTTTATAAAATCTTCACTAAAGTTCTTTCACACCGCTTGAAGGTAACACTGGACATGGCTCAACCGAGAGAACAAGCTGGATTCAGGAGTGGCTACAGCACAATAGATCATATCCACGTGCTGAGAGAACTAATTGAAAGAGCGAGGGAATATGAACTTCCATTGTGCATGGCTTTTATCGATTATGAAAAAGCCTTTGATTCGGTGAAACCATCAGCAGTTACAATGGCTCTGAAAACCTGCGGTATTGAAGATGCATACATTAATATTATTAATAACATCTATGAAAATGCAAGTGCAAAGATTAGGCTGTTTGAAAATACAACACACGTAAAAATTGGAAAGGGAGTGAGACAAGGTGACACCATATCTCCGAAGCTCTTTAATGCCACATTGGAGGGTGTTTTTCAGTCACTGAGCTGGGAAAACAAGGGGATAAAGATTAATGGAGATTATCTAACCCACCTTCGTTTTGCTGATGACGTAGTCATTTTTGCAACTACCCCATCAGAGCTGCAGAGTATGATCCAGGAACTTGCTGACAAGAGTAAAGAAGTGGGATTAAAAATGAACTTTCAGAAGACAAAAGTGATGTTCAATGCTTTTACAAGAAATGAAGATTTATCGATTGATGGAGAAAAGCTGGAGATAACAGACACGTACGTTTATCTTGGACAGCAGATATCAAGTGAGGGTCACATTGATGAAGAAATTAATCGGCGTACAAAACTTGCCTGGAGAGCTTTTGGAAGAAACAGCATAATTTTCAAGAGCAATATGCCATTATGTCTTAAAAGAAAAGTGTTTGATCAATGCATCCTTCCAGTGCTTACGTATGGTGCAGAGACGTGGACCTTAACTAAAAGAGACATACAAAGGCTGAAGACAACTCAAAGAAGCATGGAGAGGTGCATGCTTGGTGTAACCAGGAGAGATAAGAAGAGGAACTCGTGGATCCGAAAAATGACAAGAGTGGAAGACATCATGATCAGAGTTAAATCCCTGAAATGGCAATGGGCTGGACATACTGCCAGAAGGACAGATCATCGATGGACAGCTGAAATTTTAGATTGGATTCCAAGGGACAGGAAAAGACCCAGAAGAAGACCACATGGGAGATGGGTGGATGAAATTCGAAAGTATGCAGGGGTGACATGGAGGAGACTGGCACAAGACAGACCGTTGTGGAGGAAACTTGGGGAGACCTTCGTCCAGCAGTGGATTGATAATGGTTGACAATGATGATGATGATGATATTAGGGGTATGCAAAAGTTTCCGCCACCCAGCTAGCAGACGCTGTAGGGGTCTAACCGGCTGACAACCCATGTTGTCCGTTTGTACATGAAGCCAAGCATGGCGGTCGATAAAGTTCATTTGTGGTACTGTTTGTTATTCATGTTTAATTTAGGAAAAAGTGCGAGTGAAGCATACTGTTCAATATGTTAGGCGTATGGAGAAATGGTTATGGGTGAGCGGGCGTGTCGAGAATGGTTTGCCATGTTTAAGAAATTTGATCTAAGCTTGGAAGACAAGTCGTGTGCAGATAGACTGCAGAAACTCGCAGATGAGGAGCTGAAATCGCTGTTGCAAGAAGATACCACACAATCGACCATGCAACATTTAAAAACGTTTCAAAGCCTTGGGGTAAAAAATCCAAAAGATTTTTAAGTGGGTTCCGCATACTTTAACGGAGCGTAATATTGGGCAATGATTGGGCATCTGCATGTCATTGCTGAAGAGCTTTCAAGGAAAGAATTTCTTGTGGAAGGTTGTCACCAGGGATGAAAAATGGGTCTATTGTGACAACCACATAAATAAGCGATCCTGGGTCAACCCAGGTCAGTCATCAACGTCCACCGCGAAACAGGATATTCACGGGAAAAAGGTGCTGTTGTTTGTGTGGTGGAATATTCACGGAGTGCTGTACTTCGAACTGTTGAAACTGGGTGAAACAATCAATGCACAATGATATAGCAATCAGTTGATGAAACTGAATGCTGCAATCGAACAAAAACGGCCATGGACAGGTAAAGGATACTGCCCGGTCATCCTGTTACACAATAATGTCAGACCACATGTTGGTGCCACCACGATATTAACCCTTGAATGAACAGTTACACTGGGAGGTTTTACTGCATCTGGCTGTCCCCCCCCCCCCGGTCATTGAAACCTCAGATTTTGATCTGTTTCGCTCTATGCAACATGCCCTAGCCCAACAGCGGGTTCACCACAGTTCCAGAGGTGGAAAATTTTTTCACAGGGGCATTCCATTTGTTGCCTGAAAAATGGCAAAAGGTAATCGATTGTGGAATTAACTTTTTTTACGGGTCGTTTAGAGGTTATTATTCAAAAAATTCGACCACCAACTTTTTTGAGTAATGACCTCTATAAGAACTGTAAAAAAGTTAATTCCACAGTACACTATGAATAGAGGTGCCATAAATTCATTTACAACTAGGTAGTTCATGTTAATGGCCAATATTTTGTTGAATAAATGTGTACTGGTTTCCTGATTGTTCCTATCTCCATTCTCCTTAAAACGGCAGAAATTTTTGCATACCCCTAATAAATTTTTGCAGTGGACAATGGTTGCCAGAATCCCTTTTCCCTTTGACTTCTGGTCCAAGCTTTCAGGTTTTCTTTTAAGACTGACCTTCTGGAGGGGTGCATTTGGTTTTCTTCGTACACTTTGATGTGAGTGGTAGAATATTTTCATCTTTTCCTCACAGGTGCACACATTTTGTCAATATTAAAATGTTGACCACTGGCTCGATTTCCAAGTGTTTCAGCTTTTTGAATCACCTGGATTTTGAAATTTGTTGTGTAGTTTTCCAGCATTTTAGGCAGTATATACAAAGGTCATTCCACAATTTTTTTTTTTTTTTGAGTTGTCAACAGTGCAAAGGGAAAAAATAGCCATGTAGATGACTAACTGAATTAAGGAAGTATCTATAGCAACACTTATTAGCCATGGCAAACGATTCTGGTTTTGTTATTGTGCAGTTGTTTAAGGTACGTCTGCATTTTGCCATACAGCTATGAAGGTGAGTGATTCAGAGTTAAGAAGTGAAATGCATTGTGCAATAAAATTTTGCTATCGTTTGGGTGAAATGGCTTCAGAAACAGTTTTTTTAATGAAAAAACTTACAAAGATAAATGTTTGGGTGGGCCAACGGTTTTTAGATGGCACCATGATTTCAAACAAGGGCGTTTATCGGCATAACTCGCTTCCTAAGCCTGGTCGACCTGAAAGTGTTGTTACAGAGCATATTGATAGCACTGTTTGGGCAATCCTGCAAGATGATCGACAAACGATGTGAAGACATAGCGGCGTCGACTAATATTTCAAAAACGTCAGCATTCCACATTCTACGCGAAAAATTAGTGCTGCATCGTGTGTGTTCCAGATGGGTACCTCATCACCTGATGAGAAAACAATTGTTAGCCAGAGTTTAGGTGTGTTATGAGTGGAAAAAAATGATTGCAAAGGATCCAAACTCTCTAAACACAGTAATAACTGCCGATGAAACATGGGCCCACTATTTTGACGTCCTCCCGAAGTGCGCAAGAAGTGTTTTGAAACACACAGGCTCACCTCCTCCGAAAAATGTCTGCCAAACCAAATCAGCTGGGTAGGTGATGATGATAATTTTCTTTGATCATAAAGGTGTAGTCTACCAGCATGCCGTTCCTCCACAAATTACTGTCAATGCTGAGTATTACATTTCCGTCTTGAAGCATCTGCGATTACACATATTGATTTAGCAACTTGAACTGGTGGGCAAGTGCACCCTACACCATGATAATGCCCACCCACATATGGCTGCTTGTGTTAAACAGTTTCTTATGAAATGCAGTATTGAAATCATGCCACTGCCTGCGCTATGGTCCTGACTCTCCCCATGCGATTTCTGGTTCTTTCCAATAATGAAGTTTCATGATGCAACATTTAACACAGATGCTGACATTATTCAAGCTGTACAGAGGTCGCTAAAACAGCTTCCACAAAATGCCTTCGCCGCATTCTTTGAAAAGTGGACTAAATGATGGGTCTGTTGCATATCATCCGAGGAAAGATACTTTGAGAAAGAATAACATATATTTTGCTGTACCTATATTTCTTCATTTTGTATGATTTTACTCTGTTTTTTTATGGAACAGCTGTTGTATTTTAATGCATTAACTGAAAGCACTCTAGGTTAAGAGAGGGAAATCTGCATTCCAGTATGACGATGAAAAGAAGGGTATAATGGATAAGTGGGTAGTAAGAGAGAAAGTACCCATAAAAACAGTGAAAGCCAAATCTGACCTGCCATCTCTCATGGGACAAAGCAAGCAAAAGAAAGGGCAAAGGCCCAAAAACCATAGTGCACAAATGGAGGGCATGATGTTACTAATTTCAAATGCCCAAGAGCTGACTAGAGGTTTTAAATTTATTTGAACTGCTATCATTAAATAGGAGTACTTATGTTGTTTTAAATTAAATACTTTTGTGTACAATATATATTCAAGGTACATTATAAGTTGCATTGATAAAGATGTGTTAATGTATGTTAATTTATACTTCCTGATTAACATTATATTTAGTGGCATAACAATGCTTAATCTTGGTATTGTTGATAGGTTTCCCTGTGTTCTAAAACTTTTGCTCAGTGCAGTTTTGTAGGAAAAGTGGAAAAGACATAAGTCACTGGGAAAAAATGGCAGTGATTGATCTCCCATTTTCAATAATTTTATAGGGATAAACATATGATTCGAAAAGAGGGGGAAATTCATTGCAATTTACTGTGAAAGTGATGTCACACACAAACTTGCAATTATTGTTTGCTGAACAGTTGCTTAGAAAAAAAGAAAAAAAATCTGAGTAAGCATCACACTGGTATAAGTCTCAGGACAGGCAAAACTGCACTTCATAAAAAAGGAAAGAAGAAAAACAGAAAAGAAAACTAAATAACTAGTTTTAAATCTACAAAAAATAAAATAAAATTCTCTTGATACCATAATTTTTGGGATAAGGGCAGAAGCTCGTATAAGAGCTGAGATAAGGATAAGAGCTGTTATAACAGAGCTATAAGAGCCAGCTGTTGTCCTTATCCTAATCGCAGCTCTTGTAAGAGCAGAAGATAAGGGCAGCAGCTCTTATAAGCAAGAGTTGACAAAATATCAAAATTTTCAAGTGCCAACTCCTTTTTTTTTTTTTTGGAGCCAGCTTATTTTTTTCAAGAGATACAAAGAGAAAACCACTATTGTGTGTGTTTGTGATGTAAACAAAAACTATACATACATAATTGTGACCTTCTACAGTCAAAATTACTGTATTATTCCTTAGATATTGTTCAGTAATTCATAACAATATTCACAATTAAAACTGGGGAACATATTATGAACTTGAATTAATAGTTGCATTTCAAAACAGGTTTTCATTTCAGAAAGTTCAGCTTTCACTTCTAGTGTATAATATTTAATGAAGCTACTAATCAATAAATACACTTATAAGCTCCCTATGCCAAATCAATGCTATAGCTATAAACCTCTGATGCTAACTCTGCATGAGTGCACATATCTATCTTGGACTGCGCCATGGAACTTTCGCCTTTGATCACTACTGCCAATATTGCTGTGGAGAATGCACAACTCTTCTTGCGGTACTGCCAAAAATTGATGTTGGCATCTTCACTATTGTGGTTTTACGGCAAGTAGTCTACAAAATTGACACCAACAGAAAAAATAAGTATACTGTACATGCTGCTTCATTGAAGTGATAGAAGCTTCATAATAGAAATCAAAGTTTTGAAAAATCAGATCTTCAGAACAGAAATTTGAAAACTTAGGTGCATGTGAAAATTTTCAGGCAACTGGGGGCCTTGGATCCCCTGCTTATAAGAACTGCTGACCTTATTCCAAAAAATATGGTATCAGAAGAAGATTTTGCAGATTTTTATTTTATTTTTTGTAAATTAAGAACATTATTTACAGTGATTGTGGAATAACTTTTTACGGAAGTTAAGGAAAGGTCACAGAATGAAAGTCGTAGGCCACGATTCTGGTGGGGATGAGAATGTTCTTTGGCTTTCTGGATTTACAAAGTTAAGGTTTTTAAATTTGTTTCCAGATTATATCCCTTAATTTTAATATTTTTTCAGATCCCGTTCCTCATTTTTTATTTTTTTCATAATAGTGCGAAAGAACAACTTCATGTTTTTTGAGAAATTTTCGTTATGAAATGCATGTTTTCTTGTTTCTTGGAGTCTCTTTAAAATCAATCAACAGAGCAAGAATTTTTGCCATCTCCCCTTTTTTTCAATGTAATGAAGTTTCAAAATCAGTACTTAAGTTGTCTGTGATGGAAAATGTGCCATTTCCATGGCCCATAAAAGTATTGATAAAGCTTTATATTATATCCTTAATCATTTGGATTTTTTTATAATAACAAGAATGCTGATAGGTGGAAACACATAGATATGCATTGAGAATAATTGCTTCTAGCCAAGGATCAAGGCCATTGGCTGCATGAAAGTATGACATCACAACATCCACAGTGCACATACTCCATTGGCTGATGGAAGTAGCATTTCTTTACGTCATCTTGGAAGAGGAACTGCAATATTGCATAGTAGCAATTTTACAAAGCTGTTAGAAAAATAATCACACCACCAGAAATGTAACATTCAGGGTTGGGGTCCTTGGGTCCAGAATGCCATCATTTTCTCAGTTGACACGAATGTAAAATTTCTTTTTTGATTTTTGCATCAGTACATTAAAAAGCAAACAAAGGAACATAAAAAACAAAAACAAGAAACAGCATAAGCACACACTCAAAAACAAACAGTCCCATTGATTTGGTCTTAAGGTGTTTCCCTCCTTCTCTTTGTGGCCTTACTTTCTTGGAAATTTCTGTTCAAACATTCCCTCCTTTTTCCCCACAAGCTACAGTGTAGTGAAATTTGCACCTAAACATTGTCTTTCTTTTTTTGCTTGGAATTTAGCTAAGCACACCAGACAGAAAATTAGTCACCCCTGTCAGAAATTACCTGATTACGGGTGATGGTGCCTCTAGATTTGATACCAGCATGAATCCAGTGTGGTAGAGACTATGAGGTTGTGGATGTATTGAACATCAATTTGCAGCCACTCGTGTCAATTGGTCCCAAAGTTCCGCCAGAGTATGTGGGTGTCTATTACGGCGTTTCACCTGTTCCAAATGATCCCACAAATTTTTAATAGGATTTGAATCTGGGGATTTGGCAACCCAATCAAGGTGAGACAATATTGCTGATTGTTCGCAGTGCCACTCAGACATAGCTTTAGCCCTGTGCACACAGTAATTGTCATCTTGGAAGACGGGAGTGGCAATGTGATGCTTCAGAATGTGGAGGTACCGGTGTGCTTATTATACTGTATATACATCAGTTTGCCCTTCAGAGGAGGATTGTTTCCCCCGCTTTTGTTCATATTCCTACTTGGACTGTTTTCCACTGGAAAGCTTTCACCGATGATGCAAATTATTGGATCCCCTATTAAGAAATTTCTGTCCATGCCACTGTGCATTTCTAATCATATGCTGAAGTTGTTATCTATAGCTGTGCTCCCTCTGATAGAAAAGAGAGGGTACACATCTGAAGATATAACTGACAGAAGGTCAAAAACTATCAAAAATAGAAAACATTCAAGCTACTGATGTAAGAGTGGTATCAAAGAATTTTTGCAAGACACTGGATGGCAATAGATGGCAACACAAAACAGAGTATAATCTTAAGGTTAGCCAAATTGTTTTCATGGCAGAGTAAGCAATATCAGTACCAATTTTTAACATTTAATTTTGTTTAAAATGCATATTTTTCCATTCCCCAGTCGCTTTTTCTATGTCAAGGAACAGAGCGAAAATCTTTGCCTATATACAGTGAACAGTACGAGATGTACAAATAACCATTCTAGTTTACATCTTGCAATAGGATGCTTTCCTAAAATATTGTAAGATGGAAAACACCCTATTTGATTATTCGTACTTGTTTTCTTACCTTGAATGTTAAAATTTGTTACAAGGTAGTATGATCTTTTCACACATTTTGCTAAGCTGGTTTTGCTGGAAAATTTTGATGTTAGATTATATTGATGTACAATTTTCCGTGACATCCATGTTTTCCATAGATCCTATTAATGTTGGTGCTGAAAACAAATATGCAGAACTTCATTGTAACAAAACATGTAAAAAGTGAAACTACCATATGACAAATTTTACCTTATGAGATAAAAATTTTAAGTAGTACTTGTTCAAAAGTATAGAATGTTATGAAAAGGGACATAATAACATGATAGCTCATTATTTCATAAGTTATCACCTATATGGGAGACCAAATTTTTTGTAAATATTTTATAGTTCTGCAGCATTATTTATCCTTATGTAACATTTGTAATGTAAAGATAGCATTATTATGTATTATCTCAGAAAAAGTTTCTAAATAATGTTAATAAAAATAATATGGAACTAACCGTTTTAAAGTAAAAAAAAAAAAAAAAAATGAAGTTGCTGAAGTTCTAAATAGTTATCAGATTTTAAACACAAGTTGAAATAGCACATCCTTTCAGTTTTATTAAATTTCATGTAGTAAAGAATTTGTAAGAAAACTTGACCTGCATTTGTACATGTGTCATAGTCATTGCATTACTTTCCAAGCATTGGGTGGACTTGAAGCTGAGCTGTCAATTATGCATTAGTGAGGCCCATTTTCTCCCCATTGCAGCCACTGTCCATTCTGAATCCAGTCTTGTGGACCAGAAATAGCCATTTTCAGGGGTGGTTATAGTCTGGATTTTTTTGCCCATTAAACCCGGAAATTCCAGAGAAAATGAGAAGTCCGTTTATTTTGTATCTGTTAAAATTATCCTTAGACTTAATTTAAAGTAAAGGAAATGATAGTTTTTGTAGTATGAACGAGCTTGTAAAGTAAAAACAAATCCAAAATTTTAATCCCATAATCTAGAAATAATGCGCTTATCAACGACAAATATTCATTGATCAGGTGCGCAAGGGACAATAATACAAAGCGACTGCAAGTGATCCAAAATATGGTAAATAGTTGGGACAATTACAAGAAGGATATGCAAAGTAGTATTGCAAAATCTAGTAGCACTGTTGAAAACTGTGGGACTACAAAAAAAAAAAAAAAGAAAAAAGAACATTGTGACATTAAAGAATTTGTTGAGATTCCAGAACTTCGTAAAAATGAAAGGTGTAAAAGAAAGTCTGATTGTGCTGATGTAGGAGGAAAAAAACAGACAAAATTGATGTGCTTTCTCAAAAAAGGATGAACTTTTAGAATTTATCAACCTATACTTTTTAAAAACAGGTTAGTTGTTTTTAGATTTTATTCTGTGTAAAAGGAAAATGTAAACAAAAAATGTTTTTAAGCTGTTTGATTTTAAATTCATGATTGCTTTACTGTCAGAGGAATTTATTTCTCCACAGAATATATAAGTTAGCATATTTATGGAAAACTGTTTTATAAAGAACACTTGTAGTTCAAAATAATTACACTTAGAACCCCACTAATCTGAAATTGAAAAAGTCAAAATTAGGCTAGGTAAAGAAGAAAACAATTCATTATTAGGAACTGAAAATATGTAGTTTGGGGAGTTTTATTATGTTTTCAAAATACAGGAGTATGTAAAACATGAATACAAAACATAATTACATAATGTACATTCAGTGTAGACACTGATTGAAACAAAAAGGAACCCAAAATGAATTAAATGTATTATATATACAGTACATAATATGCACATAATGTACATACTGTATGTAAAAAAAAAAAAGAATAAAATGAAAACATTGTGAAAAAAATGAACTTTTTAATAAAGTGATTAATACATACCTTTAATGGTTCTCTGGGTTGAAGCAATACAGTGATTAATACATACGTTTAATGGTTCTCTTGTCACATCACATTTCTCAGAAAATAATTTTGGTTTGGTAGGTGCAGCTCGATACGCTATGCTTGGCATTGGGGGAGGGGGTTTGCATGTTCTCGGAAATTGGGGTAATACATACAATGTATTTCTATTTTCCATGAATTAATAGCTCGCCAGCTCCCTCACTATTTTCGCTTCCTCCCTATCTATAATACCCTATCTCTAATGCTTCCTCCCTATTATATATTTTATTTTTAGCAAAATTTCGGATAATCCGAAATTTTGCTGATCCGAGCAGGTCTTGTTCCCAATTAGTTTGGATTAGCGGGATTCTACTGTAGTTTGTACCCTGAGCGAACTCAGCATACACATTACTTTTGTCTCGCTGTTTTAAGGATTTTTTATTTGACCTCGCAATCACCCGTGCATTTTAATTAAAATCTTAATATTGTGGAAATTAATATTATTTTTTCTGAAGCCTACAATAAACCAAAGAGCATAATTTTTTTTTTGGTATTATGGTGCTTGTAAGGAAACAAAAGTTTTAATCTTGTACAAATTTATTGACTTTAATATACATGAGAATGATGTTAATGAATTTTTCTAGACTATGTCATCTAAAGAGAAGTGCAACATCCTGATTGGATGTACTGGGAGCGTCGCAAGCGTGAAGCTACCAATGCTCGTCAAACTTCTTCGAGACTTGAAAGTGTCTGGCTATGAAACAGATCTGAAAGTGATTGCCACCAAGAACTCATTTCATTTTTTTTCTGCCGAGGAACTCCGTTCTGTGGTCACAATATTTAGTGATGAGGACGAGTGGTCTGCTTGGAAAGAAATGTCCGATCCAGTATTGCACATAGAATTACGAAGGTGGGCTGACCTTCTCTTGATCGCACCAATGGATGCCAACACGTTGGCTAAAGTGGCCAATGGTCTATGCGACAACCTGCTGACATGCACTGTCCGTGCATGGGACAGACAGAAACCGCTTATGTTTTGTCCCGCTATGAACACCTACATGTGGGATCATCCCATAACTGCCACTCATGTCAGGCAGTTGAAAGACCTGGGATACATTGAAATTCCATGTGTTGCCAAACGTCTTGCTTGTGGAGAAATAGGCTATGGTGGTATGGCCGAAGTCTCTACAATTGTGTGTGAAGTTTCCAAAGTCCTAAGTAGTTGCCTCTGCGCCAAAAGACTTAGGTAAAACAAAAAAATCAAAAGATGTGTACTACTTTGAAAGAGTATTTGAATATTTTTGTATTTGTATATAGAAAATTCTATACCCTGTTTTTGGCTTGGTTGTTTTTGACATTTCCACATTTATTCAGGAGCAGTCATACAAAGTGATGCATGAAAAAAATATCCTGATCTTAGTTCCATTGTCAAAAGAGTTTTATTAGTAATCAAATGGGTAACAATTGTTATATTACACGTGAAAAGTATTTTGTTATTTTATTAATATTAAAGAATGTTATTTACCAATTTCAAGGTTGTGGTGAAAATGGTTTCCACCAGCAGTAGTGCAAAAATTTCACACGTATTATGTTAATGAAAACATACCTCCGTTCAGTGGCTATGATGTTTATCTCCTGGTGTATTGTGACCTTCAAATCTTCTAAGGTTTGCTGGTTGTACCTGTACTCTGCCCCTTTTAGCGAACTCCACTGAAAAATATTGCAAGCCTGTAAGATCTGAAGAGTGGGAATGCTACAGAACTCTGCACTTGCAGTTCTTTCATCAGTGAATGCACTGTGTATTCAGACAAGCGACCAAAGAGGTGTATGTCATGTCGCTCCATCATGCTGGAAGAAGGTGTAGTTCGGTTCATCTGGAGTGAGGTTTCCCTCAACCTCATTGAAAATACGCAGATACACATTTATGTTAATAGTCTTCTCGAAGAAGATTGGTCCAACAATCCTGTTGCCAGAGACTGCAGCCAAACACAAAATTTTAAATTGTGGAATGGTGTCTGTTGCAACATGAGGGTTTTCTAAGACCAGTATCATGGATGCTGCTCATTGACATATCATGACAGATGAAACCTGGCTTCATCGATTCAAGAGAAATTTGTCAATGTCATCATGTACATGCCATACTTTTTACTGTTTCCCATGCAGCCATCCGTCGGGAAACTTGAAAATTACATCACCATGAAATGGAAATCAAACCCCATCTTCCGATTTACATTCGAGCATGATGCCATTACACTGCACAGATTTCTTGAAAGATGGCTACATGAGAAACCAGTAAAATGTTCTGCATCTATATGTCTACAACGATAAATTCCTCTCGTGTATTTGGGAAGCATTAATTCTTCTGGGGATTCACTTCTCATTTATTTTTATGAAGAGAGATGTGTCCACGAATCCTCCCACATCTGTCATCAAGAGCAATTCACAGCAAGCCACATGACTTTCTGTGTCACGTGTCTTAATTTTCTGTTCAACACCGACATGATAGGGATTCAGTCACAAATCATGGAGTACATGCTGACCTAAGCTTCATGACACGCACATCTCTTGTGCTAATTGCCACATCAATCCGTGGGCGGGGCAATTTTTTTTTGCACGTCACCTTGTATTTGAAAGTTAATTTTGTTATCAGCTTATTGACTTTCAGCTCAGGACTACTTGTAGGATTAACACATAATGTACAATAGTATCAGTAATCCAAATTTTAACTTATCTAAGATAAGTAAGTTTTTTGAACTTCCATGTTATGTTAAAGGCACATGAATCTGAAAGGCAAAACCTTGGGATTTTCACTGCATGTGCAGTATCTTATTTGTGTGTATAATTAAGATAATGAGAAGTGAAAATTTTATCGAGTCAGTGTGTACCTTGCTGGGATGCAGAAACCTAACTGAAGACAGCATTAATGAAAAAATGGGGTTGCTTAGGAGAAAGAACAAGGTTTAGCTGCATGGTCACAATTAATGAACAAGCGAATCTCACTGAAAGTGAGAAAGGCAAAAGAAGAATGTGAGTGAATCATTATTGAAGAGGATGAAAAGTTTTAGGAATTACCTTGCATTATATTGAAGAACAACTTGAGATGACTGATATTCTGCAAATAAGGACGAAGAGCACTATGCAGTGAAGAAAATCAGGGTTTGTGACGCAAATAAATTGAACTCATTTTTTTTTTTAATTTCGTGGCTATAAAAGTGCAATTTGCAATTTTAATGGAAGGTGAAGTTGATGTGTATGCAAATTTGTATACCACCTTGTACAAATTAAGCATACTATCCAACTTTTTTAATGCAATTTTGTCTTGTCTTGTTTAGCTGAGATAACTGAGACTGTATTACATTATGTAGTGGATATATGAGATTTGTTATGAAAAATATGAGGTTCTAGGCAGGATACAGTAAAAGGGTGTGATAAAATGTGCTGTAAACTGTATTAGATGTTCTGTTATGATTTGCTGTGGCTTCTACTTAATAAAATGTTGTTGTAATGTAGATAGCTTATAAACATTTGTTGTCTTTCCGGTTTTTTTAACTTTATTATATTTATTTTACTGAAACCATTACCATTTTAAATGGGTGAAAAATCAAAAAGTTTTGTAAATGAAATTTTGATTAAAAAATCATTTTTGTGAAAATTTGAAACATGTAATTCAATAGAATATTTCTTACTTATTATGAAGTCATATTCCTATGCAGTGTTACACAAAAATATGCTGATAATACTCTGCATGCTGTGTACATGTGTGTGTGTGCATTGATGTTCCTCCCATGTTGCTATGATCACTAATTACATCAGTTTCCTCTCAGGGCAAACTGCTGATAGTGCTTACACATGGATTCTTGAATTTTGGTCACCATATATTACCAGCTGAATTGCCCGTCATTGCTCGGGATAATTTTTTGATAATTCAGTACAAATCAAATGAAAACGATTAGCTGAATTGTGTTGCAGTTCTTCACTGGAAAGCACTTGTCACAAAAAAAAAAAAAAAAAAAAAAAAATCAATTCTTGCACTTATCACAACAAAAAGTATTAAATTTGAATTCAAAATAAAAAAGTAAAAAAAAAAAGGAACTTCTTATGAACCTTTTTTTATTGGGACCCCTTGACCCCGGGCTCGCTCCACAGCCCCTTCGAAGAACCATCTACGGTCTAAGTTAGAGTGATAGTATTCCAATTCAAAATAAAAAATGGATCTTTTTATGAAAATTTTGTATGGGGGCTCCTTGACTCCGGGCTCAGACCTCTTCCAAAAACCATCTACAGTCTAACAAGGGACCTTCATGATTTTGTGAATTCGATTGCTGAAAATGCATAGCACCAATCAATAAAGCACCTTAAGAAACCTTTAAAGAGACAACATTTATTGGTGGACCACTGATGAGATGAAAGCTACAGATGGTCAAAGTTCACAGAATAACTGGTATTATTGCATTTTCAATGGACATAGTTCATATTTAATTGCAACTATTGTGTACTGTAAGGATGATTGTGTAGTTCAGGCAAAAATGGGAGACACATTTGAAGAACGATAAAGGTGGAAAGTCGGGTTCATGGTATGCTTCACAGGTATTGAAATTGAAGCAATAATCAACAGGTGTAATGAATGGTTCAGGTACGTCGTCAAGATATCCACTTTTGTAGAAAGCATATGGGATCATATTGTGGAAAAATTGGAGCTGTAAACTGGAAGGAGTGAGTGACTGAAGGTTGATGAAATTTTCTGATTGCCAGATTTTGAAGTCGTAAGATATGAGGACGCTGTTGGTGAAGTATTTCACAAAGTTCTTGTATGGACGAACGAAGAAAACATTGAGCGGTTGAATGAGTGAGATGTATCCATTAGGAATGAGGAGCTGTGTCAGTTCAACATTGTCCAGTATCTGTACCAAATCTTCAACTTTGTTGGTTCTACATGAATCAATGAGAATAAGAAGCTTGTCTTGATGAAAAGAAGGACAGAAAATGTTGGTCATGAACTCTTTCAGGTTGTCCTTGTTCATATTTGCACTTTTATCAGCATAAGAACTTTTGTTGGCTGGAAAGTGAGCACTTGGGCTTGGTGCACAGGAGGTACATCAGACTCATCAGTTTCCTATCCATTGACATGACAGGATATATCATGTATGAATGGATAGTAGCTGGTGCTGATCCGACTTCAACGTAGATCCACTTGTCACCTTGCAATGACAAAGTCCGCCCAGAATTCAGCTCTTTGTTGAAACTGCTTTGATTGGCATTGAAAGCTTATGAAGGAAGAAGCTTGAGTTGTTCAATCACTTGCTTTGCTTTAATGACGAATTCATCTGCTGTTTTTCGTTTCTGTTTGTCGTCCTGACGAAATCACTTGTCAACTTGGTGTGTGATGGACCTGGGGACACAATCTTGTTTATGTGCTTGATCTTGTATAACCACGAGGGTGAAGCTTTGAAAGGGATGTCCAGTCTGAATTCTTGTTTGACTTGCAATGTCAACATTCAGATGGTATGGTCATGAACAATCGCATTTTTGCTGTGTATGTCAAAAAAAGATCTTTTTTACTCTTTCGTTGATTTTCTTCATCTGGTTTTCTTTTAACTTCGAGTCTTCGTAGCGATTCAGCAAATGAAATCGGTTGTTTAGCTTTTTATATTTAGAGATAACCGAGGACTGAACCCGCCGTTTACCCCTTTTTCAATGACAAGAGGGTGTCATTTGGCTGGAATGTCCAAAAACGAGAAGCTTTTTTGAGGTACATGTCATCAACCTTGTTGGCCTTCACATGCTTTTGTGGAGTTGGCTGGATGTTGCCGTCATCGTTGGTATCAGCAGGTTCTTGCTTTCCGTCGTC
Source organism: Macrothele yani (assembly GCA_039090855.1). Lineage (NCBI taxonomy): Eukaryota > Metazoa > Arthropoda > Arachnida > Araneae > Macrothelidae > Macrothele > Macrothele yani. Next base: position 8,781,472 of record CM077011.1, on the reverse strand, counting down.
ATCAGACTCAAAGCCATCATAGTCAAGTGTGTCGATAGTCTCTACCTCGAATTCCCTGGTGTTAGAGCTGCTTTGACAAATTTGATGGAGTATAAGGAGATCTGCAGAAGTTAGTTCACCATTTGAAGTGCCAAAATGGTTGAGAATAAGTTTGACAACTTGTTTAGGTTCCATGTCTAATATTGCATTCAAAATGAACGAACACATGATTAACTTCCTTATAAATTAAGTTATCACAAAACATTTTGTAGATTCATGATCTACAAGTTTACGCGAGTCAAATGATATATAGGTTTGGTATATTAAGAGCCTAAGGGGACAATGTTGACCTATACATGAAGCAGCATGACTTACCTCTTCGATGGTTGTGGACCAACTGAAGGGTCAGCTGTAGTGCAGTCACTGCAGTTCGTGTTGACTGCAGCGCCACCCGTGGCTAAAAAAGACAAATCAAAAGAAAAATTTCGTTTAACTTTGAATTCATTTATTCCCGCCGTCCGTATTTATGGTCTACCGATAAAAATCCTTGTTTTCTGCATTTCTCTGGGTGCTTAAACCAACAATGATAGGCATTTTCAGCGATCGAATACACAAAATCATAAAGGTCCCTTGTAAGTTAGAGTACCATGAGATAGTCTACCAAATTTGGTGGTTCTAAATGGAAAACTGTAGATTTGCATAGCAGATAAACAAACAAACATTCAACTTTATATGTTAGATATTCTTGGTGTCACACTTCAGCTGGAGTATTATACAAGGAAGGATACTGCAGCTTGGTAAGATTTTCCGGCCCTTATTTATGGTCATAGCACTGAATGCTGTCAGCCCAGAAGTATTTTACAGATGGTACAATATATATATATATATATATATATATAATATGTACATGTATTACATATAAAAAAAATGGCCACATAAAAATAGAACAGTGCACATTGTCACTGTACCATAAAAACTATCCAAGTATATACAAATAAAGTTTATTTTCCGCCGATGAATTTCATAGAAAAACATTTGCCCACTGTTCTTTTTTTTTATGTATGATGCTGATATTTTACTTTTTGTACTGAATCAAGTACATCTGCTACATGGGTATATGACATCTATTTCATATTTTGTATAGTTTTAAAAGGTGACAGCATTGAGGTGTTTTTTAGAATTCCTTCGAACTTCTACTTTCAGATGAACCATGCTTGAAACAAGTGCAATTTTGTTTATCTTGGCCTGGTAAAAAAGCAGCTGTAATTTCCCCATGTTTCATTAGAGATGTGTACAGCAGCATTTCCTTACAAATGAGTACTTCCCTTCATTTGTAATCTATAGTGCCAACTATACTCATTTCTTTTGTTGTCAATCTCTCAGCAAAGTTTTTAGAGGGAAAGACTTGAGGAAATGCACTTTTTCAAAAGAACATTGCCTTCATCCACAAAAGATATAAACAAATGACTCCAATTACTTGCTTCTGGTGTTAAATAAACAAAACACACTAAAGATCAGTTTTGTTTCATAGAGCTGTAAATTCTTCCTACAGATGTTACCCTCAGTTTAAGATATCAATGAAAGATAAATCATCTGAAGTAGAAAAACATACAAGCATATTATTTCAGCACCCAAGCTCTTAATTTTAACTGCTTTCCACATAGCTGCTCCTCAGAAAACTTTAAAATTGCCTTGCCGTGGAGTAGGAATGAAACCTGCGTCTCCCAATTTCTGTTCAAGCATGCTACTGTTGTACATAGACAATGAATTGTCAAGCATCTGAGAATAAGCAAATGCAGTTTAGCTTGGAAATTTCCCTCTGCTAAAATAGTTCAGATTCCCAAACTAAGCTACATTTGCTTAGTCCCAGGTGCTTGGCAATTCATCATCTTGGGTGAGGCAGTAGTAGCATGCCCAAACAAATGTTGGAAGATGCAGATTTTATTCTTGCTCCAGGGCGATGAAGCACTCAAGTTTTCTGAGGAAATGCCGAGTGGAAAGCAGTTAAAATGAAGCTCTTATGCTGAAGTAATACACAACTCTGTTTGTGTGAGCATTTCTTGAAAAATAATTTGATATATCTCTTTGCACAGTCATACAGCATCTGCATAGCTCAGTGGAACATTGTTTAACTCTGTCAACATGCTGTTTTGAATATTTGAAATGCTGTCAAGTTGGTGACCCTTTAACTGGGCTTTCACATATGCAAACACACAGACAGAAAATAATCAAGGACCAAATTTGGCTAAACGGAGGGTGGTGAAGCTCTGTAATACTCTTCCATAAGAGAAACTGCTTGATGATGGTTGCATTGTGTGTAGGTGCTTTGTCATGAATTTAGAACTAGTCACCTGATTTGGCTTCACCTGACCAGTGTGTTGAATACTTTTTAAGACCACGATTTTTCACCATTATGATGCTTTTAAAATAATCTGCATGCCATCTTAAACAAATCCCAACATGTAACAACTTGCTCCTCCTGTTCTGCTATCAATGCACGTGGGACAAAGCACAAGCACACTTTTCATTTTTTTAAATCTTCAAAAACAGTCACTTGCTTAGTGGCCTCCCTGAAGCGAAACTTACTTGCTAGTATTCAAGGGACACACAACGATTTTCCTTTAACAGTTGCCAAACATTGTTTGGAGGGGTAAGGTCGACCACTTTTGCACATAGTTCTAAACATCTTATCACCCAACTCCTAGTACCTAGTGGTTGCCTTGTCATTGCCATATTGAAAAAGGATGATGCAATCCTAAGAATTATTGCAAATACGGTCTGTACATTATTGCATTGTATTCGATTAATAATGCACAGGAATAGAACTTACTTAATGCTTTTCTATAGTTATTTTCTGTTGAGAGAGTGTGTGTGTGTGTGTATAAGTATTCGAAAAAGATGGCGTTACTGCTATATGCCATGTGCAGCTATCTGTTAAATTTTGCATAATGTTAAGAATTACACAAAACATGTAAATATTTGTTAAAAACAGCCCTTGATTTTTCAGTTTTGTTCTTTGAATATATTTTTGTTCAAATATATTTTGCTGATCAAACAATTGATACTCAGTTGATGCAGTCAACTTTATGTAATTATGATAAGAAAAAATTATTACTTAAAAACGGTGTTTATTTTTATGTTATCTAGCACAAAGCAAGGTCTACCAAGCCTGTTGTACCTTTTTACTTTTATAAATTTATAGAATGTATTTTGCTAAAATACAGAAAAATAAATTGTATAAGCTGAGAATAAATACTATATTGAATTATACCTGTATTTCAATTTTATTCCAAAACTTTACAGAGTATTTATTATTTTGTGGATAGTTGTGAGCATCGTCAGAGTTCTATGAATCATGTCTCACCTAAAACTTTCTATCCAAGTTCTGTACTGATGAACACACCATTTTTGTCCAAATTTTAAATTGTCACATATGATTTGATATAAGAAGCATACTTATAATTCATAGTTGACTCTCTGCACATTTTTGGTGTGAGTGTTCTGGTATTCTCGTTTAATCCCTATTTTCATGTCCACAAAAATCTATAAGTATAGTATGATTTATTCCTTATTTTTTTTCATATACATTTATTATTGGATTAGGTTTCACACTATAGTACAATTTTATTTACTGCATTATTGCTTTTCTTTATGTACAAAGTAATTTCCTTTAATAGTCTATTCTATACCCTAAACACAGTCCTTTTTAAGAAATACAATTCTGTTAAGCACAATATTTAAAACCTATATACAGTTTCGTTTACTCAAATATAATTCTTCTTACCTTAAGATGATGATACAGCGTTCGAATTACCCAGTGGTCCGTTGTGCATTGGCCAGTAAAACTTTCGCCGGACCACTGAACTATCGATTTTACTGGCCGGTATGGCCAGTAAATTTTTTTTTCTCTCCTAAGTAGTCACAAGTTAAAAAATGAATTTCTATTTCTTTTACCTTGCTGTACGATTTTCTTTTTATGTGGCAAACTAACAAAAGGTTCATGAAATGCTATTGGATAACAGCTATTTTTTTTAATCTCTGGAGTGGAAAAACAACAAATACAGAAAGGCAGTTTCCCAATCCTTGTCTTTTAACGGCAACAGCCACTTTTTGTTATCTCCGTCCCCACTATTCATAATGAGCAGAGGTAAGCACAATAAATAACTTGCTCTTCCTTGGATTTACCCACCCTAGTTAATGCAGCAGATACTGACACCAGACTTTGTTTCTGCCCCAAGAAAACACAATAACTGAAGACGTCAATTGGATGTGTGAAGGTATTTTTTGTGAAGGAGCAATTCACATGAGACAGTGTTCAATGGAGGACTGAAATTAACTTCATGGGAAAGTAGGAGGGATAGGCAATAAGACTAATAAAATAAGGAAAAAGAAGCTAAGTTCTAAACGATAAAACAAGAAAGGTTGTGAATTTTTGTACATTTGAAGTCTTCTCGTTCCCTTCTTAATTAAAAACAGATTTAGAATGCACTCTTACCCTGCTATGTCAATAATATCGGAATCTTATTCTGGAATTTTTTTTTGTGCTGCTCCGGTGGTGCAGTGGTCTAAGCGATGGCTTCTGACCATTCGTCCGAAAGGGGTCCGGGTTCGAATCCCGGTGAGGCATGGATGTTTTGTTTGTCTTACGGCACTGGCTCTCACCCTTCCCTGGAACCAATGACCCTAAATTAGGGACGGACGACTGCTTATAGTCCATTGAATTGCTCATGGTGGCCGTTAAACCTCCAATAAAAACAAAACAAAACTTTTTTTTGTTCTGTGGGCTGCACTTTTAAATTAGATGTTTCAAAAGCAAATACTGGAGATAATTTCATGAAATGATACATTATTTTCTGCATATATTGTAAATGCCTAAGCTTTTTTGGGTTCTTTTACGGACCTATAGACATTTTTGTCGACCAGTGGTTTGCAAATTCTAGTGGTCCGCTGGGCCAGTAAAAGATTTATTTCTAATTCTAACTGATGATGTGTTGAAAAAGTATCTGTAGGTCCTCCAATTTTTGTACTTTCCACACTATGGCTCTATTATATTTACTGAATTATTATTCTTCCCATTGCAGGAAGTCAATTCTTTAAAAGTCCACCTAAAATTTTTGAACACAGTCCATTTTAAAAGCCTATGTAAACTTTAAAATCTTGCTTGCACAGCCAGGTTAAGTTCACTTCACCTTATTAATCTGAGGGGTTACACCGCTGCTTAAAAATCAGTTTTTTAAACCAGAAGTCATTTAAACAATTATAATTCACTTTACCATAACTTAGTGACATGCTGATATGGTATTCAAGAGTCCACCAGTTTTTGTACTTAAAGCTTTTCTAGCATATTCCATGGTCATCTTCAGAAGGGACTCCTATGATATCTTGCCCTAAGGCTTGCTATTGGGTTGTCGGAAAGTCATGACATATTTTAGCCATGTTTTGCAAAGGTCATTTATTGATAGAAAGAACATAGATCAATCAATGATATAATGCCGGTTTTGTTCGATAACCTTTTGCCATCCTTCAGTGAGCTGCAGAATGCCTCGTTCATAGAAGGACCTGTCTTTCGTGGCAAAAAACTGTACAAGGTGCTGATTTACAGCCTCTTCTGAATTGAATGTTATACCACGCAAGGACTGTTGAAGAAAGCGAAACAAGTGGAAGTCTGACGGCGCTAGGTCAGGCAAGTATGCTGGGTGTGGCAACACATCCCACCCAAGCTCCAATAATTTTTGGCTAGTGATCAAACTTGTGTGTGGTCTCGCGTTGTCGTGATGGAATACAACACCTTTGCGATGAACGAGCTGTGGACGTTTCTGGATGATGGATTCGTTCAAACTGTCCAATTGCCTACAGTACACGTGTGGGAAGAGGTCGAAAAACACACCACCTTTAAAATCCCACCACACTGATACCAGAACCTTCCGCTGATGAATGTCTGCTTTGCATGTTGTTTGAGGCGAAGCAGCACGTCGGGACCAGGACCGTTTACACAGCACATTGTTGCACACAATCCACTTTTCGTCACCAGTTATCAGTCACTTTAAAAAAGGATAATTTTCATCATGTTTAATGAGCATATCGCAGATGTTTATACGCGCCGTCAATTGGCTTTTTTGAGTTCATGAGGAACCCACACATCGAGCTTGCTTACGTATCCCAACTTCTTCAGGTGGTCGTGAACACTTGAATGATGGATGTGCAATGTGTCTGCAATCTGTTGTGTCGTGTAACATGGGTTTGACTTGATCAATGCCTTGATTTAGTCATCATGAACCTCGGTTGGCCTCCCAGACCGAGGAGTATCTTTGAGGTCAAAATCACCAGCACGGAATTTTGCGAACCACTACAGGCACTGACGTTCTTGTAGAGCATTATCACCGTACACTTTATGCATTTTTTCACAACCTTGACACGCTTTCTTCCCTTTATGGAAGTAAAACAGTAAAATATGGCGAAAATGCACAGTTTGGTCTTCCATCTTCAACTTGATGTCAAATCTCTGCAAACCAATAAAATCACTCACTATTTCTTTTAGACAGCAGCTAAAACTGGCACCTGTCGAATGCCATAGCGATAACAGAGCTGCGCATGCCTCTAGTACTTCCAAAATCACCCAACTGCCATTGGGTGCCAAAATACAACATCACTTTACCGACAACCCAATAGTTATGTCCATGCTTAGGGCTTACTAAGTGCGGTGAGTGGCAAGGGCATTTATGCATCTTTTCTGTTAATAGTGTTCCATATTGTGGCACCATCTATTTTCTTTATTATGTTTTGTTGTTAAACTTTTATTCATTTGTAGGATTTAATTTTTTTTCAATCAATATTTTCCGTGGTTTCTGTCTGCTATTTAATGTGATTCATTAATATTACATGCATTATGTTTATTCTTCTCAATAGTTAAGGCTTTGGAGTACCTCAATTCCCATTCATTTCAGTGTGTACTTTTTATCTTAACTTCTTCAAAAATTGGTTTGGCTTCTTTGTCTATGCAGTATTTTACCATTAATGTTTTTTCTTTCTCCTCCCCCCTCCAATGTTCAACATGTTGTTGTATCCTTTTTTCAAGTCTATTTTTAATTGAGGCATAATATTTTTTTTGTTGTTGTTGTATTTTTCTCGTGTTGAAATGGAATACTGTAAACACCAGATTTTTACAATGTAGAAGTTTATTGTTTTACATTGTTGACCATAGATGAAATCTTAACCACTGATTGTCTTAGACTTTTGTTGTATTTTCTTATTTCTTGATTAATCTTTGATGTTACTTTATTTATATAGGGAAATGATGCAATATATTTCTTTTCTTCTTTTTTTTTTGATTGGAGGTTTAATGACCACCGTGAGCAACTCAATGGGCTATAAGTAGTCGCCCGTCCCTAATTTAGGGTCGCTGGTTCCAGGGAAGGGAAAGAGCCAGTGCCGTAAGACAAACACAACATCCATGCCTCACCGGGATTCGAACCCGGACCCCTTTCGGACGAATGATCAGAGGCCATCGCTTAGACCACTGCGCCACCGGGGCAGCCTTCTTTTTCTCTCTTTACTTTTTATTTTCTTTATGTTGTATTTTATATTCTCTTTTCTTAATTTGATTATTAACAAAATTGTGTGGTTATCCATATTTTTTTGTAATATTTTTAATTTTGGGTATCCATATTTTTTCGTAATATTTTTAATTTTGGGTATCCATATTTTTTCGTAATATTTTTAATTTTGGGTATCCATATTTTTTCGTAATTTTTTAATTTTCATTATTGAAGTTGGAATTCTTGATTGCTAGTATGAGTATAAGCTCTCCAGATTAGAATTGTTTAATGCATTTTCCTTATGTATTCCAGGGTGATGTGAGTTATATGGTATCAACTAAAACTTGTGTAGGCCGCCCCGATGGCGCAGTGGTCTAAGGCGCTGGCCTCTGATCATTCGTCCCTGAGGGGTCCGGGTTCGAATCCCGGTGAGGCATGGATGTTGTGTTTGTCTTACGGCACTGGCTCTCTCCCTTCCCTGGAACCAGTGACCCTAAATTAGGGACGGGCGACTGCTTATAGCCCATTGAGTTGCTCACGGTGGTCGTTAAACCTCCAATAAAAAAAAAAAAAAAAAAAAAAAAAAAAACTTGTGTAGTCTTCCTGTATACTTTATACTGGAAGTTGCTTTCCTTTCTGATGATCATTACATCCAAAAAAGGTATTTTGTTGTCATTTTCCATTTGTATTGTGAATTTTATGGTTGGGTATCACCATTGTCAACCATTATCAATCCACTGCTGGACAAAGGTCTCCCCAAGTTTCTTCCACAATGGTCTGTCTTGTGCCAGTCTCCTCCATGTTACTCCCACATATTTTTGTAAAATCCTTAGCTAATATTTCAAGTTCTTGTTCTTTCGTAGTTGTTATTATAAGTATATCATCTACATATCTTCTATATATATAGAACTCGTGGCGTCTAGGGAATTCAATCTTTCTCTATGAGCACAGCCAGCCATTATTTTCTTAACATTTTATTAGAACACACCATGCAAGTAATACAAGACAATAATTAACAACTTAAACTCTTTCCACACAACAAACAACTGCGGTGAACGACCTCTCCATCTCTCTCCTCTGACCTTCTGCTCTGTGCGTCATCCTTATCTGTGAAACTACAGTGCAGATGGTACTGTGCTGCCATCTGTGAGGCAGAATTGTCATTACAAGTAGTTAGTTCATTTGAATAAGCAGAAATCCTACATATATAATAGGCTTTACAATTAATTTATCTATTACTTGCATTTCAATCTCTTGTAGAATTATTTCCATTTAAAGACAGGATAGAGGGGACCCCATTAGCCCACCCGTTCTTTGCTGGTATATTTTATTATCAAACTGAAAGTAATTGTTTATACATATATACATGGTAGAGTCATTATTAATGGAAAAATTAATTGGAGGAACAACAAAATATAAAACAAAAAATGGAAAATATATATGATATATTGGAGTATGAGAGAGAAAAATCCCTGAAAATTAATACCAGAAAACTTAACTTAAAAAATAACAACTAAGAAAGTCATGTAGAGGAAGATACAACCTTATGAAATCTTTATGGAATGGAATTAACAAAAGTGCAAAAAGTTGCACTTCAACGAGGAAGCAAATTTGTGTACCCACAGAAATGACTAAATACAGAAGAAATTAGATTCCAAGGGACAGGAAAAGACTCGGAAGAAGACAACATGGGTGGATGAAATTCAAAAGTATGTGGGAGTGACATGGAGGAGACTGGCACAAGACTGACCGTTGTGGAGGAAACTTGGGGAGACCTTCGTCCAGCAGTGGATTGATAATGGTTGACAATGATATACCGAAATTGGAGAAAGTTGTAACTACAGTTTTCTTGGAAAAGGGTTAAGATTTAAATTATACTATATAATGTTGGAAGAGTATAACGACCCCCCTCCTCCCAAAAGGTTACCAAATAAAAGAACTTAAATATGAAAGAACGGTTAATTAAAATAAGAAATAATCTGGAACTAAAAATCTGTGATGAAGATAAAAGTGATCAGAATATCATATTTAACCAACAGGAATATAATCAAAAAATAAAAACTGCAGTCGAAGAATTATATTGTTAAGAAGTAAAATACAGTATGACCCAACTGAAAGACAAATAACGTATTTATCAAAAATTAGAAATTACAGCACACTACCATCTCAAATATAGAATAGCTACCCACCTATGGGAGCTACAAAACCAGAAACATTTCCGAACACTAAAACGCATAAAGAGAACATGCCTTTCTGGTTGATAGTAACAAAAGCAAAGGCTCCACTTATAAATCTAGAACGAAACTTAAACAAATTCTTCGTAAAGATATATAAAGAATAAATACAATGTAAAAATAGTGTTGAACTTATAGAAACTATTAAAAATGTAAATTTAGCAAAGAAGACGTAAATATGGCCAGCATGGACATTATATCCTTAATCCAAACACGTCTATAGCGGAAGCCATTAATGTAATCAAAATACTAAAAGAACAAAGAGATGACTTAAACAAATTCAAGAGCTAGAAGATATATATGTACACTGAAGAGCAGTTGAATTAGAGACAACTGGTGTTATGCAAATATGGCACTGTGGGTGGCCCTGTGTACGGAAACGACATGACGTATGCAGCGATCTGACAATATAAGGAGTGATGCGACGGGAATCAGTAAGAGTCGGACGCAGTATGGGTAAGATGAAGGATCTAAGCGCATTTGATCATGGGCAAATTGTCAAGGCCCGACGAATGGGTCACTCCATCTTGGAAGTCGTGCAGGCACTTGGATTTTCATGAGCCACTGTGTCACGGGTGCACTGTGAGTACATCGAATCCTGTAAAACTATCCCTGCAAGGGCCAACTGCCGTGGACAACAGCGTGTGGATGAGTGGGGTCATCGTCGGCTAGCTCGCATTGTAACAGCGGATAGACGGGCCACAGTGCAAGAAATCACTCGGCAATTTAATGCTGGTGTACAAAAATGTGTAAGCAGGCACACCATCCAGAACCATCTCCTCGCTATGGGGTACAGAAGCCATCGTCCCACGAGGGTACCGCTGCTGACCACACATCACAGGGTGCAAAGATTAGCATGGGCGTGGGAACATCACCACTGGACCCTAGACATGTGGAAAAATGTTGCCTGGACTGATGAGTTGAGATTCACGTTGGTACATGCGGATGGCAGGATACAAGTACGGCACAAACCACATGAAGCGATTTATCCTTCTTGCCAGCAGGGTACTCTTCAAGCTGGTGGGGGTGGCATTCTCGTCTGGGGACTGTTTACATGGACTGAAATGGGACCCCCTGGTACGTTTGACATCGTTCCTCACAGGTCAACATTACCGGGATGGGATATCCTGGATGATCATTTGCTCCCATTTGTGCATCTTCAGCATCTCATTGGTGACCTCATCCTGCAACAAGACAATGCTCTGTGGCGTCGCTCCCGAATTGTATCTGAATGGTTGGATGAACACTACACCGACGTGACCTCGCTTCCTTGGCCAGCTAGGTCACCTAACCCTCAATCCCATCGAGCACATCTGAGAAGCGATCGAGAGAGATGTTCGAGGCTTTGACCCCTCTCCATCAAATCTTTGTGAACTGTATGTGCTTGTTCAGGGATCGTAGATCCGTATGGCTTCCCAACGCTTCTGGTGTCTTGTCGAGTCAATGCCGAGACGAATCGCCGCCGTCGTCAGGATGAAAGGTGGTGCTACACGTTACTAGACACGTATCTCTAATTCAATTGCTCTTCATATGTATAAACAATTACTTTCAGTTTGAAAACAAAAAATACAGAGAAAAAGGGGTGGACCAATGGGGTCTCTCCTGTCCTGTCTTTTTGCAGAAATAATTTTACAAGAGATTGAAATGCAAGTAATAGATACATTAATTGTAAAGCCTGTTATATATAAAAGATGTGTAGATGATATACTTATAATAACAACTATGAAAGAACAAGAACTGGAAAAAAGGATTTTACAAAAATATGCCCACCCATAAAATTGACAATAGAAATGGAAAATGACAACAAAATACCTTTTTGGATGTAATGATCATCAGAACAGAAAGTAACTTCCAGTATAAAGTATACAGGAAGACTACATACAAATTCCAGTGATGATACCATATAACTCACATCACCCTAGAATACATAAAGAAATGCATTAAATAATCTAATCAGGAGAGCTTATACTCATACCAGCAATCAAGAATTCCGAACTGAAGAAGTAATGAAAACGAAAATATTTCGAAAAAATATGGATACTCCAAACAATTTTCTTAATAATCAAATTAAGAAAATAGAAAACAAAACACAACATAAGGAAAATGGAAATAAGGGGGGGGGAGAAGAAGAAAAGAAATATATTGGATCATTTCCCTATATAAATAAATTAACATCAAAGATTAATCAAGAAATAAGAAAATACAACAAAAGTCTAGGACAATCAGTAGTTACAATTTCATCTGTGGTCAACGATGTGAAACAAAATACTTCTACATTGCAAAAATCTGGTTTTTACAGTATTCCACTTCAACACAAGAAAGCTACAGCAAAAAAGAAAAAAATATTATTATGGCTCAACTAAAAATAGACGTAAATGAATTTATGGCACCTGTATTCATAGTTTACTGTGGAAATATCTTTTTTTATGGGTCTTATAGAGGTTATTTATTCAAAAAAGTTGGTGGTCAAATTTTTGAACTAAAGCCTAGTTCATCATCAAAATAAAAATAAAGTGACATAGTCCTGATGATGAACTAGGCTTTAGTTCAACAATTTGACCACCAACTTTTTTGAATAAATAACCTCTATAAGACTCGTAAAAAGTTATTTCCACAGTAAAAATAGACTTGGAAAAAGGATACAACAACATGCTGAAAATTGGGGAAAAAAAAAGAGAGAGATAACATTAGTTGTAAAATACTGCATAGACGAAGAAGCCAAACCAATTTTTGAAGAAGTTAAGATAAAAAGTACAAGTTAAGAAAGGGAATCTAGGCACTCCAAAGCCTTAACTATTGAGAAGAATAAACATAACGCATCATGCATGTAATATTAATGAACCACATAATATAGCAGAACCATAGAAAATATTGATTGAAAAAGAAAAAAAGTTTAAATCCTACAAATGAATAAATATTTAACAACAAAACATAATAAAGAAAATAGATGGTGCTACGATATGGAACACTATTAACAGAAAAGATGCGTAAAACCCCTTGCCCCTCACCGCACTTGGTAAGATCCCAAGCATGGACTCATAACTAGCAAGCCTTAGGGCAAGATAGCATAGGAGTCCCTTTTGAAGATGACCATGGAATATGGTAGAAAAGCTTCAAGTACGAAAACTGATGGACTCTTGAATATACTTATAATAACAACTATGAAAGAACAAAAACTCGAAAAAAGGATTTTACAAAAATATGCCCACCCATAAAATTGACAATAGAAATGGAAAATGACAACAAAATACCTTTTTGGATGTTATCAGCATGCCACTAAGTTATGGTAAAGTGAATTATAATTGTTTAAATGGCTTCTGGTTTAAAAAAACTGATTTTTAATTAAGCAGCAGTGTGACCACTCAGATTAATAAGGTAAAGTGAACATAACCTGTGCAAGAAAGATTTTAAAGTGTACATAGGCTTTTAAAATTGACTGTGTTTAAATGGACTGTTTTTAATGGACTGTGTTTAAAAATTTTAAGTGGACTTTTAAAAAAATTGACATTCTACAATGGGAAGAATAATAATGCAGTAAATATGATAGAGCCATAGTGGAAAGTACGAAAATTGGAGGACCTACAGATACTATTTCAACATATCATCATCTTAAGGTAAGAAGAATTATATTCGAGTAAATGAAACTGTATATAGGTTTTGAATATTGCACTTCACAGAATTGTATTTCTTAAAAAGGACTGTGTTTAGTGTATAGAATGGACTATTAAAGGAAATGACTTTGTACATAAAAAAAAAGTAATTATGCAGTAAATAAAACTGTAATATAGTGTGAAATGTAATCCAATAATAAATGTATATGAAATAAATAAGGAATAAACTATACTATATACTTATAGATTTCAGTAGACATGTCTGAAAATAGGGATTAAATGAGAATACCAGAACACTTACACCAAAAATGTGGAGAGTCAAGTATGAATAATAAGTATGCTTCTTATTTCAAATCATATGTGACAATTTAAAATTTGATCATCAGAGTTGTATAAAAATAAAATGTATCTGCGTACACAACCACTGAAACATAAAACTTTCTGCAAACCCGCGAAGGACGCCCCGGTGGCGCAGTGGTCTAAGGCGCTGGCCTCTGATCATTTGTCCGTAAGGGGTCCGGGTAAAACTTTCTGCAAACCCGCAAAGGCCGCCCCGGTGGCGCAGTGGTCTAAGGCGCTGGCCTCTGATCATTCGTCCGTAAGGGGTCCGGGTTCGAATCCCGATCAGGCATGGATGTTGTGTTTGTCTTACGGCACTGGCTCTCTCCCTTCCCTGGAACCAGTGACCCTAAATTAGGGACGGGCCACTGCTTATAGCCCATTGAGTTGCTCATGGTGGTTGTTAAACCAAAAAAAAAAAAAAAAAACCCGCGAAGAGCAAACCAAAATAACAATAGAATAATTTAAAGAAAAATTAATAAAACAATAAATAATTATTAGAACAATACAGATTCCAATGGGGACAACATAAGTACATTACAATTGACTGAAGCAATGTGTGTGAAATGGACTTTATGGCAAAATATTAAATATTGGACTATGAACCTCATAAAAACAAGAGACTAGTTAAAGAAAGTTTTTATATCCAGAAAAACAGTTCCATTGATAAACCTTCAAAAATTATAAATAGCATTTTGAGCAACTTAATTAAAAAATACCAGACTTACAAAATACATAAGGAAAATATTTTAATTTAATAACTGGCAACTCCAAGAGGAACCTGGCAATAAAATTTAAATTCTTTCTGTGTAAATGAAACTTTTGATAGAGTTTCTGTACATTGAGAACAGCCCTTGATAAAATGTAGAGGCCAGAAAAGTCTGTAAAAACAAAACTCAGATGATGTGAAAAACAATTGAAAGTTCTTCAAGTTAAAATAAAATTAAGTATATTAATCTGAATGAAAGGCCTTGAGAAAAGTGTTCCAATTGCTGTAAATAGCTTTTTGATTTTATTTTTAATCTTCAAGTAAAAACTATCAGCAAAACCTAATAATTTGGAAACTGTATGTCTACGTTCTGATGCTATGAGCATCATTAAGCTGCATGTTCTCTGAGACAACTGCGTACGCCTACATTGTGCTGCTATGAACATCAAGCTGTTCTGTGAGACAACTGTTTGCGTACGCCTACTTTCTGCTGCTGTGAGCATCATTAAGCTGTTATCTGAGACAACTGTCTGCGTACGTGTACATTTGCTGCTATGAGCATCATTAAGTTGTTCTCTGAGACAACTTTGCGTACACCTACATTCTGCAGCTATGAGCATCATTAAGCTGTTCTTCGAGACAACTGTCTGTGTACGCCTATGTTCTGCTGGTATGAGCATCATTAAGCTGTTCTCAGAGACATAGTTTCACTTCTCAAGGAAAGATGGTCTGCTAAATTATAATTATAGCTGATGCATCAAGTGATCTTGGTACATGCTTACGCCCAGTGGTAGTGGTACGTTTTTGGACAGGGAGTAAAAACACTTCTCACACATGATTTTCAAGAAGTATTTTGTGATTTCTAGAAGTAGCACTTCCCCAGTTTTTTTTTACTGGGGGTTTGACGATCACCGTGAGCAGCTAAGTGGCTATAAGCAGTCTCCCGTCCATAATTTACGTCACTGGTTCCAGGGAAGGGAGGGAACCCGTGCCGTAAGACAAACACAACACCTATGGCTCACCGGGATTCGAACCTAGACCCATCACGGACGAATCGTCATAAGTCAGTGCTTAGACCACTGCGCCATCGGGGCACCCCTTCCGTAGCTTGCAAACGACATAAGAATTATCACTTCTAAACATATTTTTTAAGATGCTATTAAAATACGAATGCATTACAATAAAAAAAATGTCATTTGGACATGGAGTTATTTTAATTGATTTAATAAGTTTAGCAAAATTTAAAATGGATTAATAATTCCTAAGGTTAAAATTATGTGGCGCAATGTTCTAAAGTAATGGCTTCTGATCATTTGTCCGAGATTGGTCCGGGTTCAAATCCCGACGAGGCATGGATGTTGTGTTTGTCTTACCGTGCTGGCTTTCTCCCTTCCCTGGAACCAATGACCTTAAATTACGGACGGGCAACTGTTTACAGCCCACTAAGTTGCTCACGGTTGTCGTTAAACCTCGAATAAAAAAAAAAAAATGCAAACAATGCATCCTGACCTCTGCGGCAAAGATTTATTTTAATTCCCCCTAAGTAATGCTCTCTCTTAAAGACCACTTCTGGACAGTAAAGATCCGAATACCTCCTCCTGTCTCCCTTTTTCTACCCTTCCATCCATATGTTTTGTCTTAAATAGGGCATGGTTAGTTTATGATTGTCAGGATGTACCGCATGAGCTTGTAAACAAAACAGAGGGAAGAAAGTTCTTTTTTTTAAATTTAATTGGAGGTTTAACGACCACCTTGAGCAACTCAACGGGCTATAAGCAGTCGCTCATCCCCAATTTAGGGCCACTGGTTCCAGAGAAGGGAGAGAGCCAGAGCCGTAAGACCAACACAACATCCATGTCTCACCGAGATTCGAACCCGGACCCATCTCAGACGAATGGTCATAAGCCAGCGCTTGGGGCGTCGAAGAAAGGTGTCCTCAGTTCCCGCAAACATAAGTGGTGAACATAAAATGGAAGCGGGCGAGGAGATGAAAGACACCAAGTTGCCTCCCCCGTGGCGCAGTGTGGCTTATGACCATTCTTCCGAGTTGGGTCCGGGTTCGAATCTCGATGAGGCATGGATGATGTGTTTCTCTTACGGCTGTGGCTCTCTCCCTTCCGTGGAACCAGTGGCCTTAAATTAGGGACGGGCGACTGCTTATATCCCGTTGAGTTGCTCAAAGTGGTCGTTAAACCTTCAATCAAAAATAAAAAAAGACGCCAAGAAAAGGCGGGTCATTCACACAGATACCGTAATGTCAACCAATTTTTTTTAATTGGAGGTTTAACGACTGCCGTGAGCAACTCAGTTGGCTATAAGCAGTCGCCCGTCCCTAATTTAGGGTCACTGGTTCCAGGGAAGGGAGAGAGCCAGTGCCGTAAGGCAAACACAACATCCATGCCACACGGGATTCGAACTCAGACCCATCTCGGGCGAAAGATAAGCCATCGCTTAGACCACTACGCCATCGGGGCGGCGGAAAAGATTTCAAGCTCAGTTGACAGTAAAACAGAAAAGATCAAAGCGAATATATCTAATGGTTCATTTGTGATATTTCTGGATGTTTTAGTGTGAGAAAAAACACACATATATATTTTTTACTGTCTGCAATTTTTGTTCGCATTCACAGTACAACGCTTACTCATATTTCAAGGTTTCCCCAAATATCGAAGTACAATTAAAAACATTGTAGTTGTAAATAACGGAAATCTGCCAGCCACCCACAAAACTTCAGAACTTTCGAAAAAAAAATGTTGCCTTCCCGTACATTTCGTTTGGTTTTGCACGCATTCAAGGTCACTGGAATTTGTCCTCCCAAGTTGTGCCATTGATAACGAATTTTTTACATACATGCCTTGGGCCTTTGGGGTAGTGTTTTCCTGCAGCCCAGGATATGCGAAATCCGAGAAGAGACGCAGAACTGGGGTGGAGAACGAAGGAGGAATTACATTCTCGATGGCAGTCATAAAAAGCAACAAATAGTGCAATTTGTGAAATTAGTGTACAATGCATTTAACGTAAAATTACTGTACAGTACATTATTGAAACTTGCAGGACACTTGAAATAACTTTCTAACAAGCAAAATACGCTTTAATAGGTATTTAATTGGATAACCACAGTTTTCCAATTAAATATTAAGAAAGTGCACCTTCTTATGATGGAACTAATGAGCTTCTCAGTTAAAGTCTTTAATTGAGTCTGTAAGGGCCGTACGGCACCGTGTCGCAGTTCAAGAGGACGATAGATGGCGCTGCCGCACTGGGAAAAGCTCTCTCGCTTGCTCATACCGGCGAAGTGAAGTTGCTGTTGCTCATCTCTCTCGTCGGCAAAGAAAAGGCTAAAATGGCGGGGTGTGTGCTTGTCGTATTGTAAAAACAATATCAACTCGTGTGTGTGTTAAATCAACCTGCAGTTATCAGTGAACGATTATGGTGTTGTGAATCAACTTAATGTGAATAAATTTTGGATTAAGTACTCTCTCTCTTTTCGGTCTTCCGTTCAGTGAGTTGGAAAATTCTAGTTCTTTCGTTAGCCGTCATTTGAGATCAATGCGCAAAGCGTTATTGAGTGCACATTATAGAGTGCCACCCCGGTGGCGCAGTGGTCTAAGCGATGGCCTCTGATCATTCGTCCGAAAGGGGTCCGGGTTCGAATCCCGGTGAGGCATGGATGTTGTGTTTGTCTTACGGCACTGGCTGTTTCCCTTCCCTGGAACCAGTGACCCTAAATTAGGGACGGGCGACTGCTTATAGCCCATTGAGTTGCTCACGGTGGTCGTTAAATCTCCAATCAAAAAAAATTATAGAGTATTAAATCACTAACAGTTATCACCAATGGACAACTAGGGAAGCTCATTAGTTCCATGCCAAGAAGGTGCACTTTGTTACTAAGTAACCGTGGTTATACAATTAAATATTGAAGAGTATTTTGCTTGTTGGTAAGTTATTTCAAGTGTCCTGCAAGTGCCAAGAATGTACTGTAGAGTAATTTTACGTTAAATGCATTGTACACTAATTTCACAAATTCCACTATTTGTTGCTTTTTATGAATAGACGCTGTACTTTTGCTGGTAACTTCACTTCTATTACTGGTAATAACATTCTGTAAATATATTTGAATTCAGCACAAAATTTCCTTTAAAGCGAGGTATAATATGTATTCTTGACGTTACCATTACGCTGTATAAGTTGACTTCAAGCATCAAACATTTGACTTTCAGTCTACTAGTGCAGGACTTTTGGCCACGAGTGTACCTGAGGACAGTATCCGTGCACTGTATGCATCTATGCCACGCCAGATAACCGCTTGTATCCGAGCCAGAGGTGGCGCTGCAACGTACTGACTTGTTCCACTCGTGCAGCTGTTTTATCCAAATGAATGGCCCATCTACTCTGAAATTGCATTTCCTTTCCTATACATGTATATAATGTACATTGCACAAGCCAATTTTCATCTCGATTGGATGATTTCTTCTGGGTGCTTCGTTTTACTTGGCGAAGAATATATTTCGCAGCACTTTTCTCAATACATTCTGTAGAATGACTCGTCAATAATTGAAAGCACCCCGCCAAACCTAAGAGACAACTAATTCCCAACACATCCGACAAATTGTATCTAACCAACCAGTTTTCTGGTCAAATGAGTCCTCTTTTCTCCGTATTCTAAGGTGCATATAGACTATTATAAGAGAAACGAAACTTTCCATCAGGTCTGTGTCTAAAGTTTTATCCAAGCTGGAGGTTGATCCGTGGATATTTTACATACCACAAGTTAGGCCCATTGGTTGAGGTATCAATCAGTGCTGGGGCGGCCGAAGATGTGCCCTGGCCCGAACCAGGCTCGGAGTTCGGCTCACAAGTTTCTTTTTTTAACTGCGGGTTTATAGGATTTAGCATACGTGTCTTTAATTACACTTCTGAGTTGGCAAAGAGAGTTCTTCCACAACTGGGTCTGGGAGTGGAGTGGGGCTTGGGAAGGGCTACTGATTCTATGTTCGGGGAGTAGATGTTATAGCTCACAAATTAGTGGATTTATGAGGAGAAAGAAAACTTTCAGGAACAGTATGTACGTACTAAATAGTAGATACCACTTCCCCACGCGGCAGCTCCCTTCTAATTTTATTGAGCAACGAGGAGTAAGCGAATCGTGAAAGAAAATCATGCGGCTATACTATAGGAAAAGGCACATGTCCCTTCCCCACACTCCAGTTGAGAAAGAAGTTGGTTGATTAAAAGGGAAGGAGAGTGTCAAAAAAAAAAAAAAAGTACAGGTAGGCTCAGTTCCAATTGAGCCGTCAGTTTGGAACGTAGGACCAGGGCCTGATTTCTGCACGTGCACAGGGCCTCAGGATTTGGGGGCCTCCAAAACAACTTTGAAAAAAAGTTGATAAAAAAATCAAAAGGTTTCTTTTTTAAATCATCAAATTGAATATATATATACACTGACGGAAAAAAATCCCAACACCACGGAAAAATAGTTGTAGAGGAATGAAATGGCGGCAATACATTTGTATAGGTAACATATTTAATCGATTAAGGTTTCAAGATCACAGCTTAATGTAAGCGCGAGAAGAGCCATTTTAAATGTGAAATGCTGGTACATTAATAACCGGTGTAACCGCCAGAATGTTGAATGCAAGCACGCAAACGCTCATGCATTGTGTCGTACAGGTGCTGGATCTCAGTTTGTGGGATGTTGCACTTAGTCGGTCAATATACGGACGGTTAATGCTGGTTGGGGGTGACGCTGCAGTTGTCGTCCAATGATGTTCCATACGTGCTCGATTGGTGAAAGATCTGGTGATCTAGCAGGCCACGGCAACATGTCGACACTCTGTAGAGCATGTTGGGTTACAACAGCGGTGTGAGGGTGAGCGTTATCCTGTTGGAAAACACCCCCTGCAATGCTGTTCATGAATGGCAGCACAACAGGTTGAATCACCAGACCGACGTACAACTGTGCCGTCAGGGTGCGTGTGATAACCACGAGAGTGCTTCTGCTGTCATAGGAAATTGCTCCCCAGACCATAACTCCAGGTGTAGGTCCAGTGTGTCTCGGCCGCAGACAGGTAGGTTGCAGGCGCTCACCTGGCCTCCTTCTAGCCAACACACGGCCATCACTGGCACCCAGGCAGAACCGGCTTACATCAGAAAACACAACAGATCTCCACTCCGTCCTCCAATGAGCTCTAGCTTGACACCACTGACGTCGAAAACGGCAGTGGTTTAGAGTAAGTGGAATGCACGCTACAGGGCGTCTGGCTCCGAGCTGTCCTTAAAGTAACCGATTTGTAACAGTTCGTTGTGTCACTGTGGTGGCAACTGCTGCAGCTCGAATTGCTGCCGCAGACGCGGTACGATGCTCCACGGCCATACGCCGTATACGGCGGTCTTCCCTCTCAGTAGTGCCACGTGATTACCGGCCGGAACCCGGTCTTCCTGAGGCAGTACCTTCCCTTGACCATCGCTGCCAACAATCATGCAGAGTGGCTACATTCCTGCCAAGTCGTTCTGCAATATTGTGGAACGAAAATCCACCTTCTCGTAGCCCTATTACACGACCTCGTTCGAACTCCGTGAGCTGTTGATAATGGCTTCTTCGTCTTCTTAAAGGCATTCTTGACTAACATCAACACACTACGTCAAATCTCAACGATAACAAACGCTCACGAACGTTACAGCACGTATTTACAGCAAACCTGCTTTGCATGTTCCGAGGGCGCTACTAGCGCCACACGTATGCGCCGAGTGCGAAATTTGCATAGACGTCATCTTACAGATGTACTCTCACCGCCTACCAACTGTCGTTTATCTAAGACAAGCCGTTCTTGGTGTTGGGATTTTTTTCCCGTCAGTGTAAATATATACATATACAGTACAGTGAGTACAATGCAGTGACTAATTATGAAGCACTTTGCAACATACCAAAAGCCACCTTCATAGAATACTTTGCTTCTGTGTGAAGGCAGGAGGTTCTCCCATGCGGTCAGAATTCAGACAAATGGGCAAAGCCAGAGCATAAATGGGTCTACATCCTCTAGTTGGAAAGCATAATAAAAGACCCGAACTCTGAGGTCACTACTTAGGCAAAAAGTGGTGCTGTCTTAATCCAAATATTTTGATTTGGACCTCGGTTTCCTACAGTCCAAAATTTTCATAAAATTGAAGTATGATCTGCAATTCCGATACTGAGATTTTGAGTAGCAAACATCTGAATTTCAAAAAGATTCGAAAACTGCCATAAACAAACCTCAATATTTCGAAATTTGGTTCAGTTCTTTATAAACCTGTAAATTCCATAACAAACCAGACAAAAAAATAGTGGCCATCCGGGCCAGTAGCATAAATAATTAACTGGCCCGATGAAACTTTTACTGGCCAGTGGCCAGTGGACCAGGTAATTCGAACGGTGCTGTTGTAATAATTTACATGGACTGTTGCAATAAATAATTTATCCCACAGTGTGTGTGGTCAGCTGTAAGACTTTGTGAGGGATTACTTCTTACAGCTTAAACTACTATCAGTTCATCATTTCCATTAAATTTATAGTAAACTAGAGGTTTTAAATTATAACTCTGGGAGGACAGTTATTTGCTTCCGTGAATGATACTATAAAACAAAAAAAATAATTCCAGAGCAATTAATGTTACAGCTGCAAGCTCTACAGGTGCGGGGAAGTACAATTGGTGTGAATGTTCACGTATTACAAGACACATTGGCAATAAAGTTGACTAGCATGTGGGATGTGTTTTAATGCATTTACTATTACTCGTAGAAAAACTGCTTGCAACAAAATATTTACCAGAAAATATTCCTTTCAACTCTTGACCGAAAATTTTTGATCGAGGGAGCCTCGGCCATAGGATGTGCTCCTGCACAGGACTACGACTTGCAGATGGGAGAGTTGAAATGAGCTAGTCGAGTATGGTTTCAAAGCGTTTATTTAATTTGTCATAATCTTTTAAAAGAGCTCTATGACATAAAAAGTAGCTTACATATTTTTTTACAAATAATGCTGGATACATAGAATTACCCAACGTGGTACTTTGTCGCCTTGGGCTTCTTACATTCCTCATCACTTGCTCTTGCCTCTCGTTTTGATTTTTTCCACTTTTGCTTGCGTTCATTGTGCACACGAGACCAATTTAATTTTTTTCCAGTTTAAATCAGTGCGATATGTTCTTTATATATTTGAATAGATATCATCGAGAGCTTTAAAACGATACCACGCACAGTCGTTTTGCACTCACGGTCGCCGAGATAGATTGAGTCAAACGCTGCAGCACACTCCGAAATACTGCGTCATCTCCCCCGCGCACAGGGAGCGTCGCGCGCACGTTGTATTGCGCAGTACGCGAATTGGACTCCATGTTGTTTACTAATATGCTAACACGATTAACGTGCGGCACGTATTTTTAAAGGTATAATGATTTCAATTGGGATCTGTTTTTGTCACAGGCCGTCGGCCGTTAGTCACCCTATACTATCCGCAAAGTTAGACGTAGTCCTACGTCAATTTTTTTTTTTTATTAATGCCGAAAAAGGTTAGTCACAGTTTTCGGGCTCTTTAAATAGAGCCCGTACAGCACTGGTATCAACTCGCTTAAATCAGGTGGGTTGTTTGGAGATTCTAGGTGAGCAGGTGTTGCTTTTCCTCAATAATCAGAAGGCCGAAAACAACACACACATCCAGATGTTCCAGGATGACAACCGGATAAGCCTCATACATTAGGTGTGCAACTTAATTCTCGGCCACAGGCACGACACGTTGAGAGCAAATTATAGCAAATCGAATACGTACCTAATCAGAGAAATAATCCCCGTCGTGTTGGATACATTTGAACCATCGATCAGGGAGCTGCCAAATGCCACTGCGGAAAAAAGAGGGCTGTTTCGAGTTGATAAAGTCATCAATACTTGTGTGGACCTCCTCGACAGAAGTGAAGTGCGTATCACTCAGGTAATGTTGCAGGGAGCAAAAGAGGTGATAATCCGACGGGCGAAGTCTGGAGAATACGTCGGGTGGGAAAAAATCTGCCATCCCAGGTCAGTGATCGTGTTTAAAGTCCTTTTCGTGGTTTGAGGACGCTCTTTATCCTGAAGCAACAGGTCCGACCTTCTGCCCTTGCCGGTGTATGGTCTTTTCGCCTCGATTGCGTCACTGACACGAATGAGTTGCTGACAAAAACGCTCAGCATTGACCGTTTCACCAGGTTTGAGCAACTCATAGTGTACGACACTGCGCTGATCCCACCATATGCACAGCAACAACTTCCTGGCATGGGTATTCGGTTTGGCGGTACCGGTGGTAGGCTGACCTGGATAGACCCCCGATTTGCGCCTCTTAGGATTATAATAGAGGACCCACTTCTCATCACAGGTCAAAATCTTGTGGAGGAAATCCTTCTTCTTGAATCTGGAGAGCAAGGGCACAACAATAATCGTAGCGCCTAGATTTGTTCGCAGCTGTGAGTTGGTGAGGCACCCAACGGCCCTTCTTTTGAATCCGTCCAAGTTTGCGCAGGCGCTTTGCAATGGCTTGCCGTGTTACTCCGAGTTCCTGGGCGAGTTCTGACTGTGTGCGACAGAGGTCCACGTCCAACAGTTGTTCCAGTTCCTCATCGTCAACTTTCTGTGGCTGTCCTGGACGTTCTGCACCACGGAGATCGAAATTTCCCTGCTTAAACCGCTGGAACCACTTCTTACACGTACTGTAGGACACAGCAACCTCACCCAAAGCAGCACAGATCATTTGCTGGTCTTCCGCGGCACTTTGTTACAGCCGAAACGCTGAAAGGAGGCAGTGTCTCAATTGTTGCTTCTCGAACGACTTTGCTTTCACCGTCAACTTTCGTCCTTTCTGTCACTACAGCTGTGACCGGTTACGGTTGTCTGGAAGGCTGTTGGATGGCGCTGCAATCAGCCATTATTGCACACAGCTATTTGCATTTGCCGACGTTCTATGATTCGCTTGCGGTTAGGGGCCGAGAATTAAGTTCCACACCTAATAGTTTTGTTTCCAGGAGGGGGCAGGCTAAAATTGCAAATGCAAAAGGCACACACAAACACCATTTGTAAATTTCCATTGTCTGTTCTCTAACAGATTTTATCCGCCCCGGTGGAGCAGTGGTCTAAGTGGCGGCTTCCGACCGTTTGTCCGAGATGGTTTCGGGTTCGAATCCAAGGACGCATTGATGTGTTTCTCTTACGACACGGCTCTCCCCGGCTTCCCTGAAACCAGTGGTTCTAAATTAGGGAAGGGCGACTGTTATAGCTCATATAGTTACTCACAGTGGTCGTTAACCCCCCTACCCTCGAAAAAATAATAATAACCGATTTTGCCACGCACATGGAATGGATAAATTTAATTGAGAACCATAATCTGTTAGAAACTCGTAATTTTAGTTTCATGCCAGCAATGTACTGGATTCTTCGTGAAGCATTTGGTAAAATTGTATTTTGTGACAAATAAACAATTACTATATCGAGTATTATTGCGTACCAAAAACGGAACAAAATTTTTTTTTTTTTTTAGAGTTCATTCGCTCGCTTGTCTTCAACCCATTCGGACTCCCTAGTTAATATTAAATTCGTTCATTAATTACAATGGAAAAAGGATCTCCAAATTCAAATTCGGTAGGAACACGCACATTTTCTTTTCTCTTTTTACTCGTTTCTGTTACTTGTGGTCAATGGGCAGTTGCGAGAGAAGAATGTGTTTCGTCTTCATTTACCCACAGTGGACTCTCACCATTCGTCGGCGATGGGTTCGAATCCCGGTGAGGCATGGATTCTGTGTTTGTCTTGCGGCACTGGCTCTCTCTCCCTTCCCTGGAACCAGTGGTACTAAATTAGCGACGGGCTACTGGCCCATTGAGTTGCTCACGGCGGTCGTCCCCCCCCCATAAGCTTACAGTCGTATTTGGGGGGAAAAGCAACGGCATAAATTTCAGTCAAAGCGACTGTTTGTGATTAGAAAAGATGACTTTGTTTTATATGGTTCTGTATCGGAAACAATTATACAATTTATTTTTATCCTTTCTCCAGCATGGAACACATAGTGGCAGAAGCGCCATGTGTACTCTGTCTACAATCTGATTCTTAATAGTACGTCGGAAACAGAGGTACCGGTACTCACGGTGGTCGTTAATCCCCCTCCCCTCCTCCCCCGAAAAGAATAATCGAGTAACATCGCTTTCAATGATTTTGCAAAAAATTCAGAACTTATTTTACATGGGAAAAAAAAAAAAAAACCCTCCTCACGGGTTGGAAATGTCCCACTTTTCACCCTAATAACAGAAAAGACAAAGTCTCATAAATCCGTAATTGGTGTAGTAGCAAAGATATTTTTAATTCACCGAGTTGACCCAACGGAAGGCTTTATCTCGTTGGCAGCCGAATGCTCGGTGAAAAAAAATATCTCTGTTGCAATTTCGGATTTATGAGGCTTTATTGTTTGTTCAGTTCTTTTATCTTTATTTAGAGTCGCGAAATGCCAAGGGAATCGAATAGCCACGGGGTAGCGTAGCTACAATGAGCTGCAAAGGCCATCCAAAACAAATGAACTTTCAATTTCTGTGGCGTGAGAAAATATTTTGTTCTCTACATACGTAAAAATCCAATTGGCTTCTTTCTGTCTATCTCCTTTTTGATAAAGCAACAATTGCGAAATACGTGAAATGACATATTTCTCCATCGATTTCATAATTGTTGAAAGATAGGTTGGGGGTTGAAATTGATTGTGGTGAATGAGAAAGAGCAACACTGCTTGAAATCTCTAGGTACAGATGTCAAACTCTTGTTGGAGCTCTGTTGCATAAAATATTATGTGACAAAGAAATAAAGAAGTCCTTGCCGGTTGGTGGCAGAGAGTCGTTTTCCATTAAGAGTCCTTCCTACACGAAACAGTAAATGATTCATTCGTACCCCCGGAAGAAGGGGGGAAGGGTTCGGTTTGCTGCCGCCGAGTTTCTACGGAATTATCATTTAGTTTAAAAAAATTAAATTAGTATTATTGGATTTCGTAGAATCATAATGCTGGTGGACAATTAGTTTTAAGTTTAACACGAATGGTTTGTTATGTACAGTTACTGTACATATTATTTTATGGCCAAAATAAAGGCATTAAATATTTCTTTTTTTTTCCTTGGTCAAGTAATTTCATCACACACACACACTTTAAAATAAAATAAAAAAAACGCTGGATAAATTTTGTAATTGATCCCCGCAATATATATGCAAGACAGTACGAAAAAGTATCACTGAAGACGTAAGGAAATTCAACTGTGAACTAGTAAGGAAAGCAATTGAAAACAACCAAAGCCTAAAGATAGCAAAGGGACATCTCAGTAAGGGGAAAAAACAGATTATGGCACTGAGAAAAGAAGATGGTTCTGTAACAAGAAATAGAGGCGAAATTTTGACAAGAGTGAAAGATTTCTACTCCAAATTATATGAAAGGGATGATACATGTACTCCAGACATCATGAAAGGTACCAGTACTAGAGTTCTTCCAGTCCTTCCAGCAGAAGTTGCACATGCAATCAAGAACATGAAGCGGGGAAAAGCTCCAGGAGAAGATGGAATTACTGTAGATATCATACAAGAAGCAAGTGGAGAAATCGAAACAGTACTCGCCCAAATTTTCACTCGATGTCTTAATGAAGGGAAAATTCCTGAGGATTGGAACAACGCTACAATGATCCTGCTACATAAAAAAGGTGACATTGAGGATCTCAGGAACTACAGACCTATCAGCCTCCTATCAGTGGTTTATAAAATCTTCACTAAAGTTCTTTCACACCGCTTGAAGGTGACACTGGACATGGCTCAACCGAGAGAACAAGCTGGATTCAGGAGTGGCTACAGCACAATAGATCATATACACGTACTGAGAGAACTAATTGAAAGAGCGAGGGAATATGAACTTCCATTGTGCATGGCTTTTATCGATTATGAAAAAGCCTTTGATTCGGTGAAACCATCAGCAGTTGCAATGGCTCTGAAATCCTGCGGTATTGAAGATGCATACATTAATATTATTAATAACATCTATGAAAATGCAAGTGCAAAGATTCGGCTGTTTGAAAAAACAACACACATAAAAATTGGAAAAGGAGTGAGACAAGGTGACACCATATCTCCGAAGCTCTTTAATGCCACATTGGAAAATGTCTTTCAATCACTGATCTGGGAAAACAAAGGGATAAAGATTAATGGAGATTATCTAACCCACCTTCGTTTTGCTGATGACATAGTCATTTTTGCAACTACAACATCAGAGCTACAGAGTATGATCCAGGAACTTGCCGACAAGAGTAAAGAAGTGGGATTAAAAATGAACTTTCAGAAGACAAAAGTGATGTACAATGCTTTTACAAGAAATGAAGATTTATCGATTGATGGAGAAAAGCTGGAGATATCAGACACGTACGTTTATCTTGGACAGCAGATATCAAGTGAGGGTCACATTGGTGAAGAAATTAATCGGCGTACAAAACTTGCCTGGAGAGCTTTTGGAAGAAACAGCATAATTTTCAAGAGCAATATGCCATTATGTCTTAAAAGAAAAGTGTTTGATCAATGCATCCTTCCAGAGCTTACGTATGGTGCAGAGACGTGGACCTTAGCTAAAAGAGACATACAAAGGCTGCAGACAACTCAAAGTAGCATGGAGAGGTGCATGCTTGGTGTAACCAGGAGAGATAAGAAGAGGAACACGTGGATCCGAAAAATGACAAGAGTGGAAGACATCATGATCAGAGTTAAATCCCTGAAATGGCAATGGGCTGGACATACTGCCAGAAGGACAGACCATCGATGGACAGCCGAAATTTTAGATTGGATTCCAAGGGACAGGAAAAGACCCAGAAGAAGACCACATGGAAGATGGGTGGATGAAATTCGAAAGTATGCGGGAGTGACATGGAGGAGACTGACACAAGACAGACCGTTGTGGAGGAAACTTGGGGAGACCTTCGTCCAGCAGTGGATTGATAATGGTTGACAATGATGATGATGATGATACTATGTGAGTGAGTGAGTGTGTATATATCATCATCATCATCATTGTCAACCATTATCAATCCACTGTGTGATATTGCATGCGTGATATTGCATTCCACACTCTAGATTGACTGGGAGTTCTCAAGTGCACGTTCTACAGTGGATGGCTGCCTGCAACGATTCATGGTGACGGCTGACCCGTGGGCCATGCCCCCGGCCCTCCTTCGGGGGAGGGGGAGGGGGAGATGTGACGTACCTGCCAGCAGGACGCACACGACATAAAGGCAGATAGCAGTCAGAATGAACGTCTGCGTAGCTCAGTTGGTAGAGCGACTTGTTCCGGAATAAGCGGACTGGGGTTCGATTCCCGGCGTAGACCAAAAATGACGGAGAAATTTACTTCGTTATACAGTTTGTTGTGTCACTGTGGTGGCAACTGCAGCTCGCAATGCTGCCGCAGACGCGGTACGATGCGCCACGGCTGTACGTCGTACACGGCGGTCTTCCCTCTCAGTAGTGCCACGTGGCCGGCCGGATCCCGGTCTTCTTGAGGCAGTACCTTCCCTTGACCACCTCTGCCAACAATCATGCACAGTGGCTACATTCCTGCCAAGTCGTTCTGCAATATTGCGGAAAGAAAATCCACCTTCTCGTAGCCCTATTACACGACCTCGTTCAAACTCCGTGAGCTGTTGATAATGGCTTCTTCGTCTTCTTAAAGGCATTCTTGACTAACATCAACACCCTACGTCGAATCTCAACGATAACTAACGCTCACGAACGTTACAGCGCGTATTTACAGGAAACCTGCTTTGCATGTTCCGAGGGGCGCTACTAGCGCCACACGTATGCGCCGAGCGCGAAATTTGCATAGATGTCATCTTACAGATGTACTCTCACCGCCTACCAACTGTCTTTCATTTAACACAACCCTTTCTTGGTGTTGGGATTTTTTTTTCCGTCAGTGTAGTTAGGAATTTTGTGATACCTGATGGAGAAGAAAACTTTACAAGTGAGAAAGCTTTTGTTAAGAAAGAAAAGTCAGAACTTTTGCGAGGATGATTACCGAAGCACATACTACTAGTATTTGACATGTTACATACGGTTACTTGATGGCACTGCTGTAACATTTATGCTACATGTGGTGATCTATATGTGGGATCTGCTGTTGCATATTATCAGATTCCACCCCACTGACATTTCATCTCGAATAATTCAGATGAAATCGAGTAGCATTTCTCATAAAATCAGCTTTCCCAATACCATTTTATTCGTGCGGAAACAATCTTGTGATTGCCTCTTAAACTGGACTGAGTGAGGGGAAAAAAGATGGACGGTTATATTAAATATCGGATTAAAGAGCAGAATTTTTATTACGTTCTAAGCAAACCGATTAGAAATTACATTTGAGCTCAGTTATAGTGAAGTAATCGGTAATGCTCTCAAGTGAATTTTAGTCAACCTGCATTTAAGCTGCAGTAAGTTAATAATTGTAGATGACAAATTTCGAGTTAAGACGGAAGGGTGAACAGCGAATTTGTTCCTTACTCTATGTTTTTTTTTATCTTCTTTCAGTTTTTCAGAAGATAAGAAAAATGTTATTTGGGGCTTCCTCTATAACCGCTGGCGCCACTCCTGGGCTTCGTGGGATTCCCTGTAACTCCGCCCCTGTCTTAGGTACTTACGAAATGGTTGTTTAGATGCAATCTCCATAAATTTCTATCATGTTATGGAATTTCCAAGGCACAAGATGAGACTTTTTGCAAAGATTGAGGTCCTATTGGTTAGATAAATATATATATTTATCTAACCAATGAATAAGCCGTTTCGAGCTGTTCACTGCTGCAGTGTTTTTTTTATTTTTTAGCAAACTGTTATGTACGGAATGAAGATAAATAAAAATGAGGCAAAACTAATGGTAATATTGAAGGATCCAGAACAGGCTTTCAATAAAATTGAGGGACAATTCATCGAACAAGTTAAATCATTTCGCTATTTTGGTCAAATTATTACTGAAGATGCGAGATGTGAAAAAGAAATTAGAATTAGACTGGGGATGGTAAAAACGGCCTTTAGAAAGAATCAAAGACTACTGACTGCCAGAAATATGGATCTAAAGTTGAGGAAGAAAATTTTAAAGGCTTATGTTTGGCCAGTTGCTCTCTACGGCTCTGAGACATGGACATTGACCAAGAAGGAAGTGAAAAGGCTGGTGGCATTTGAGATGTGGAGTTATAGAAGAATGGAGAGAATAAGTTGGCGCGATAGAAAAACTAATGAGGAGGTCGTGGAGAGAGTGGGAGAATCCAGGAATTTGACCAACATGTTAAAGAGAAGAAGAAGGTTATGGATGGGACACACATTGCACCATGGAGGCCCGATTCTGAAAATTTTGGGAGGGAAAATTCAAGGCAAGAGAGGAAGAGGACGGCCGAGGAATAGTTTTGTGGCACAGCTAATCCAAGACTCTAATACCAGGACATATTATGATTTGAAGAGAACAGCGGGGGATAGAGATGGATGGACAGACAGACAGAATATATTTACTGAAAAACTAGTCCTTGGACTGAGTAACCAAGAAGAAGAAGAAGTATTTGCGCCTTTGCGTCACACATTCGTGGAACTTCCAGAAACAAGACACCTTAAAACTCTGTTGTTATGATTAAAAACGGCACTTTATTAGGCGACAGCAGTCAGACGTCGTGAACTGGCGGCCGGCCCTCAGTTCAAAAGACTGAAACTAGTTTTGTACTTTGAAAGCGTGGAAGCATTTAAAAAAATAATAAATTTTTTTAAATGCTAAAAAAGTAATAAATTTTTTAAAATGCTAAAAAGGTAAAATTTTTTTTTGAAATGCTAAAAAAATAATATATTTTTTTAAAAATGCCTTCATGTTTTCAAGACCTTAAAAACGATTGCAATAGGAAAGATAGAGGTATAAAATGTGTCGGAAAATATTTTTTTTTTCATTAGGGACGAGTATGGGCCTACTAGACTTATCCCCAAAATTGGGGAGGACGGTTGTTATGATTAAATTGCGGATTAGATTAAAAAATGGAGGGGCCATCAAATGGGTGACATACAATAAAATAAGAGACACAGCGAAACAAGAAGCCGGCTCTTTGAACTCTACCGCACTTAAGGAGAGTGAAAATGATTCTGCTACCCCTGCTTATAATGAAATACAGAAGTCATTTTCATAAACCAACGAAAATAAAATTTCAAAAAGAATGTAAACCAACGTGTGTTTTCCAGGTGTGTATAAGCTTGCTTGACATGGAGGGAAGCGGGGGGGGGGGGGTGAGCACCCTGCTAGTTATAGTCCTGGCTATAAGCAATCGCTCCTAATTTTTCAGGTTGCAGAAAAGACAAAACAGTCAGTGCCGTAAGACAGACACATCATCTATGCCTCAACGGGATTCGAACTTGGGCCCACCTCGGAAGAATGCCGAGAACTTAGACCACTGCGCCGGCACCTACTTTCTGTTACGCTAGTATCGGGTGTTACTGACTTTGCATAGGGGGCGGTCGTAATTCAGTGAACACTCAGTATACACCGATAAGCCATTACATTATGACCACCCTCAGCCTACAGAAATGAGCGCGCCTGGAGACCGAAAGGTGGCGCAGGCGAAGTTCACAGAGCAGTATATATATACAACCCGAGGACCGGCTTTCTTTTAGTAGAGTGTTCGGAGTCAGAATGGGAAAAGCTGCCGATTTATCGGAGTTTGATAAAGGACAAATTGTGATGGCAAGGCGCCTCAGAACTACGATCTCGGAAACAGCGCGGGTTGTGGGTTGTCCAGGTGCCGCTGCAGTGAGTACGTATCAAAAGTTCTGCAGAGATGGCCAAGCGACGAACCGTTTTCCAGTCGTGTGTCTCCCTCAGCGCATTTATGACAGAGGGGAGCGGAGGCTGTCGTGCATTGTTCACTGCTACCGCAGGGCCACAGTGCGACAAATCACCCGCAGCTACAACAGTGGTGATGAGAGCAATGTGTCACAGCACACAGTTCATCACCCCTTTCTGCGCATGGGCCTGCGTAGCCGAAGACCCATCCTTGTTCCCATGCTCACTGCACGTCATCGCCAACAACGCATGAATGAGCCCAAGATAATCGAGATTGGACCATGGATAATTGGGAGAAAGTGGCCTGGTCTGGGGAATCAAGATTCTTGGTGCATCACGTAGACGGCCGAGCGCGGATACGCTGATTACTACGGAAGCTATGACAGCTGGATGCACTGTTGGGCGGAAACAGACTGGCGGCGGCGTGTTATGCTGTAGGCGATGTTTTCTTGGGGCATTTTAGGTCCCATCATCCCAATAGCACAATCCTCGACAGCTGTCAGGTATCTGAACATCGTTACGGACAAAGTTCACCTATTAATGGAAACTGTGTTCCCTGCTGCTGATGGCCACTACTAACATGATAATGCGCCACTGCCAGAATCGACAAGGAGAGGTTCGACGAACATGTTGGTGAATTCTGTTAAAGGCTTGGCCCCCAAATTCACCTGACATGAACCCAATCGAACATTTGTGCTTCGACTTAGAAAAGCGGTTCACGCTAAATCACCACCACCCCGAAATGTAAGGGAGCTCGAGGACCTGCTGTTGACAGTATGGTGCCAGATACCCCAAGATGCCTATTGCCATCTCATCGGATCAATGCCTCACCGAGTGGCCGCTGTCTTGCGGGCTAAGAAGGGGTCTTACAGCTTATTAGGTAGGGGGTCATAACGTAATAGCTCATCAGCGTACATCTCTCCATGCTTCTTCGAGTTGTCTTCACCCTCTGCATATTCGCAATAATTAAAGTATCTCTACTGAAGCGTATAAATTTTAACACTTTCATCAATTTTTGTCCGCTGTGCTATGTGTTACGTTCGAGTGATAATTTTCTTTGACTTTTGTGTGCTAAATTCACGACTATTAAAATGTATGTCTCTATAAATAGCTGTAATGGGCATTAAAAATAAGTTTCCTTAGATAAAAATTGTTGTGTGATGTGTCTGTAAGTTACGCGATGCATAAATCGCAGTAATTTCGCTAAGTTTTGTCTGTTATGTCTCATACATCTTGAAATATGTAGGCTTACAAGCTTCTACAAATAATTTTCACTGACTTTTCTCAGCCATGCACTTAAATTTTCTTCTACTCGTGTTTGCTACTGATTTTCTTATACGCTGCTTATGGAAGTTTTAAAAATGTATACAACTTTCATTTTGTGACTGATTTTTGCCCACTATGCTCATAACTTGAAATCAGTGGCGTACCTTGGGTCCGAGACCTGGGCTATCCCCCCCCACCTCACAGTACTGTTTTTTAAAAATTGCGAAGTTTATTTTTTAATTGTTAAGTAATAGAAGTAGTAGTTTTTTTCTAAATTTTAGGTACATGCTATTGATAACATGATACGAAATAATTATAAGGATTAGGATTTGAACACTTATTTGTACATGAACTCCATTCTTCTTTCCTTTTGTGTGAACTTGAGTGTTACGTTTTCACAAAAATGTTTCTTTCGAGTACTTTTTCAAATTTATAAATAATATTTTTCTCTATTGACAAACAAGCCAAGTTGCTCGAATGTGCATGTCCTTGAGCGGCTATAAGATATACACTGACGGAAAAAAAAATCCCAACACCACGAAAAAATAGTTGTAGAGGAATGAAATGGCGGCAATACATTTGTATAGGTAACATATTTAATCGATTAAGGTTACAAGATCACAGCTTAATGTAAGCGCGAGAAGAGCCATTTTAAATGTGAAATGTTGGTACATTAATAACCGGTGTAACCGCCAGAATGTTGAATGCAAGCACACAAACGTTCATGCATTGTGTCGTACAGGTGTTGGATGTCAGTTTGTGGGATGGAGTTCCATGCCTGTTGCACTTGGTCGGTCAATACAGGGACGGTTAATGCTGGTTGGAGGTGACGCTGGAGTTGTCGTCCAATGATGTCCCATACGTGCTCGATTGGTGAAAGATCTGGTGATCTAGCAGGCCACGGCAACATGTCGACACTCTGTAGAGCATGTTGGGTTACAACAGTGGTATGCAGGCGAGCGTTATCCTGTTGGAAAACACCCCCTGGAATGCTGTTCATGAATGGCAGCACAACAGGTTGAATCACCAGACCGACGTACAACTGTGCCGTCAGGGTGCGTGGGATAACCACGAGAGTGCTCCTACTTTCATAGGAAATTGCTCCCCAGACCATAACTCCAGGTGTAGGTCCAGTGTGTCTCGGCCGCAGACAGGTTGGTTGCAGGCGCTCACCTGGCCTCCTTCTAACCAACACACGGCCATCACTGGCACCCAGGCAGAACCAGCTTTCATCAGAAAACACAACAGATCTCCACTCCGTCCTCCAATGAGCTCTAGCTTGACGCTACTGACGTCGCGAACGGCAGTGGTTTGGAGTAAGTGGAATGCACGCTACAGGACGTCTGGCTCGGAGCTGTCCTTCAAGTAACCGATTTGTAACAGTTCGTTGTGTCACTGTGGTGGCAACTGCAGCTCGAATTGCTGCCGCTGACGCGGTACGAGGCGCCACGGCCGTACGCCGCACATGGCGGTCTTCCCTCTCAGTAGTGCCACGTGACCGGCCGGAACCCGGTCTTCTTGAGGCAGTACCTTCCCTTGACCACCGCTGCCAACAATCATGCACAGTGGCTACATTCCTGCCAAGTCGTTCTGCAATATTGCGGAACGAAAATCCACCTTCTCGTAGCCCTATTACACGACCTCGTTCAAACTCCGTGAGCTGTTGATAATGGCTTCTTCGTCTTCTTAAAGGCATTCTTGACTAACATCAACACACTACGTCGAATCTCAACGATAACTAACGCTCACGAACGTTACAGCGCGTATTTACAGCAAACCTGCTTTGCATGTTCCGAGGGGCGCTACTAGCGCCACACGGATGCGCCGAGCGCGAAATTTGCATAGATGTCATCTTACAGATGTACTCTCACCGCCTACCAACTGTCGTTTATTTAACACAACCCCTTCTTGGTGTTGGGATTTTTTTCCGTCAGTGTATCTTGATTCTTTTTAATACGGAAAAACTTCTTTCGGCAGTTTCAGTTGTTGATGAACAGTTTAATATTAGATCTGCTAATTTGTACACCTTAATCAACACTATGTCAAATTATTCAACTTTATGTAACAAGTAATGTCTCTTACTGATTCGTTTTGTATTCATCAAGGGAATAAAACACCTTCAGTTCATTTTTTAATCGAGCAGTATCAACATTTGAAGCATAGAGTTCTTGAATCTCTGATAGTAGGTAGCTTTCACAAAATTTACCAAAACAGTTCGAATCCAACGAAGCCACGAATTTAAGATATAATCTCACTGATTTTAATTCATTGACACTTCACACAAACTGAAGCAACTCTCGCAAAACACGCGCTGGAAGCACGGAGGGACCGAGGTAGTCCGAAGTCTTCTTTTTTTCTGAGCGAACCCTTGCACAAAGCAATGGTGCACTCACCTCCGTAGCCCATTCATGTTGTCATGGAAACGCTAGCAGGCGATATTATTGAAGCTGTTCGCATCAGAACAGCGAAGGCTCTCGAAGACCTATTACGTTATGCCGTTGATCATCGCTCGCCAGACTGGTTCTCATAATCGAAAGAAGCGAATTGGCTCGTGTTGTTTTCGCACCGAAAGCATCGACATATCTTAATACCGTTGATAATTGTCTTTTATTTGTGTATATGTAATTGACTTTTATTTGTGCATTCTCTGGGCTTCGCAGCCAGCCTCGAATATACGCCACTGCTTGAAATGTATAAGCTTGTCATCTCCTTTACTTTTCAAGGATGAGCCTCTGCACTCAGATGAAAAGGCAGACAACGTGAGTGTCATGTCCTTTGAAACGCGACAGACGTATAACATGGAATTTCAAGTTCTATTCAAGGCATTTGCTAGGATTCACGACGCGCGGAAAACCGGACGTTGGATCAGCCGCATGAACTGCTTCCGTTGGCTCAGGCAGGCAGGTATTCTCGACGCGGACTTCAGTTTACCCCTCGTTGCGGAACTTTACAAGGCAATCGCATTGTAAGCAATCTATTCTTAACTCTTGTAATAGCTTCGAGTAAGAATAAGCAATCTATTCTTAACTCTTGTAATAGCTTCGAGTAAGAATTATTCTCTTTCAGTGGTGGATTGGTCCACCGAGCACCGGGATATTTCCCGAGGGACCACTCATAAATGATCCACTTTCTCGTATTCTTTTTGTCCGAAATTTTTTTTTTTTTTTTTTGAATGAACGTTTTGGTGGTTGTGAATAATAATAATAATAATAATTAATTTCATTTGAGCTTTACATAATCCAGTCAAAAAATTACGACCACCTCTGATGTAAGAAGGAACCGTAATCAGCAGCCAGATGGCGTGCGTAGCAATATATGCAAGTCATATGTAAGTTATTTACAAGTTAGTAAAATCATGCAATGCATTGATTATGATACGCTTCCCAACATACCAGAAATCATTACTCAAGTCACGAGGATAATGTCTTTGGAATAAATCTCGCTCCTGTGTCCTGACCTTTGACCCCATTTCGATGAAATTCAACAGAACCGGTTCAGTATACCTCCGGAACAACACGATAAAATGTTGTCGCAATCGAAGCATGACGCATAAGGACAATCGAATGGATCCAGCTCCTATGTCCTGACCTTTGACACCATTTCGCCCACTTTCAACAGGATTCGTCCCCAGGTTGTCCCCTACCACATACTAAAATTTCATCGAAATCGAACCATTTTTACGTAAGTTATGACGCATAAGGGAAATGGAATGGATCCCTCCCCTATGTCCTTACCTTTGACCCCATTTCACCCATTTTCAACTGGGTTCATCCCCAGGTGGTCCCCTACCACATACTAAAATTTCATCGAAATCGACCAATTTTTACGCGAGTTATCGTGCGGACAGACAGACGGACGAAGCTGGAGTATATACGCTTCTTCAACGTACGGTTGTAAAGCATTAAAAAGGGCACGAACTCGCGGACTGTATGCAGTTTCGCGAGGAAATTGGAAAATGACGTCACCTAACAGAGTTTGAAAAAGGAATGATTGTTGGCTACCGTCTGTACATGTAGGATGGGAGCATTATGCAGTGTGATCAAAAAGTTCTGAGACTAGGTACGTAGCGTGCCAACAGATGGCAGTACGCGGATGCACGAGCAGCGGAGGAGGGCAATGATCTTCATGAGTCATTGTGCCGAGTGGTGTCGTTCTGTGAACATCGGGAGCCGTGCTACACGATGTTTGGTGACCACGTGCAGAACACAGCTGCGATTTCGGTATGAACTACAAACTAGAGCAGCGAGCGAACATCAAATTCTGCGTCAAACTCGACAAATTGGGAACGGAGACGTTTCAGTCGCGTGTCACCACTGGGGATGAGACTTGGATCTACGGTTACGACCCTGGGACCAAACAACAGTCGTCACAGTGGATGAGTCCGGCATCTCTACGACCGAAGAAGGCCCGACAGGTCTGGAGAAAAGCATGCTCATCGTGTTCAAGGATGCTCATCGTGTTCTTCGACAAAAAAAGCATGCTCATCATGTACCAAAGCATGCTCTTCGTGTTCTTCGACATTCGTGGGGCTGTGCACCGGGAATTCGTCCCCCAGGACCAGACAGTCACCGCCCTTTTTTTACTGCGATGTTCTGCGGCGTCTTAGGAGGACATTCGCCGCAAAAGACCTGAAATGTGGCGCAGGGGCGATTTCCTGCTCCATCATGACAATGCAGCAGCTCACAGAGCGTTAGCAACACGCCAGTTTTGCAGCCGCAACAGCACGACTACCCTTCCTCAGCCACCTTACTCGCCGGATTTGGCCCTCTGCGACTTCTTTCTGTTCCCGAAGATGAAGATGAAGCTCAAGGGTCGCCGTTTTGAAACCGTGGACGAGACCCAGTACGAATCGCAGACAGTTCTTGACACGATTCGCGGACAGGACTTCCAGGGAGCATTCCAACAGTGGCAAAAACGCTAGCAGTGGTGTATCGCTGTCCAAGGAGACTACTTTGAGGGAGATCATAGCCAGACTTAAGTAACGTAAGTATTTTGTTGTACATCGGCCTAGTCTCGGAACTTTTTGGTCGGGCCTCGTAAAGAAACGGCCAGTATCATGGGCTGTTCACGTGGTTCAATTGTCTTGTTCGATGTTACAGCTGCTTCCCAAAAAACGTTCATAATATTACGAGGCCATGCCAAAACAGTTTTCCGTAATTGATGCATAAGTTCATTACGTTTTTTTCACCTCACTGCAGGAATGTATTACATCCGAAGGAAAAGCGGAATCAATCAACTATGTATCCCCCTCCCCATTGCTTACGATGGTATCCCAACGTCTGGATAAGTCTTTAATACCATTCTTTAAAAAAACGTGCAGGTTTTGCTGCGAAGAAATCATCAAGGAAATTTTGGAGATCAACATCATTGTTGAACGTTCTGCCACGGAGTGCATTCGACAGAAATCGGAACAGGTGATAGTCTGAAGGGGCGACATCTGGGGAATAGGATGGATGTGGAAGAATCTCCCATTTCATGTCCTGAATGGCCATTTTGGTCATGTTTGCACTGTGAGGGCGTGCGTTATCATGTTGGAGAAGGACACCATGGCGCCGTTGTGGCCGTTTCTGCTGCCTTGCTCCCTCCACACGGCGGAGTTGCTCAAAATAGAGTGCAGCGTTGATGGTCCGATTCCTCGGCAGCATTTCCCAGTGAATAATGCCTTCCATGTCCCACCAGACACACAATACAATCTTCGCAGGATGAAGGTCATATTTTGGACTGGTGTGGGCGTCTTGTTTGGGTTTAACCATTCCCTCCGTTGCCTGAAATTCACGTACAGGCACCACTTTTCATCTCCAGAAACAATACGTGACAGAAAGGGTTTGTGTTGCTGAGAACATTCGCGGTAACGGGGGAGCAAAGAACCACATATGGCAACACGCTGATTCTTGTTGTCCTCGATGAGAGTATGAGGCATCCAAGATTCCAATTTCTGGACCTTTCTCACACGTTCCAGGTGTCGCACCATTGTGGCCTGATCACAGTCCATCTCAGTGGCCATTCGCGTGTGGTTTGACACGGATCCAAGTGGATGAGATGGTTCAAACGATCCACATCAAAGTGAGATGGACGACCTGAGCGTGGAGAGTCGTTGAGGACAAAATTGCCCCCCTCGGAACCGCTGAAACCATTTGTGGGCTGTCTTCAGAGCAATAGCATCCTCCCCCTACACAGCACAAATTTGTTGAGTAGCTTCGGCGGCCGTGGATCCCTTGTTAAACTCGTAGAGGAGGAGATGTCGGAAATGTTCATTCCTCTCTACTTGACACTAAATACTTTCGGACCCGAAAACCAAAAAACCATTAGCCACAATCACACAACGCAGTATGATTTAGATACACGATATTACTGGCTACATTTTGATGTACAACTGGACATCTGCACCGTCACTACTGACCTGGGAAACACTCGTGAAATAAAACGTCATTAACTTCTGCATCAACCCATAGTACAGTCGATTCCTCTTAAATGCGTTCGCTTGGTTCCAGTTGGTTCCAAGCAATTAAAAGGGTAAACGTGAAATAAATGATAGCTTCTGTTTTTCTTTTAAATACAACACAGAAATACTTCATTTTTTCTTACACTGTTGGCCATTAAAAGTGCAACACCACAAGAGATATTAAACCCATATTTATTGTACAGAAAGCAGATGACACAAGGACGAACCGATCACAACAGCACGGTGAGACGAGGGAAGCACATAACAATCAGTATCTAGTGTAGTCACCATGGGCGGCAATTACAGCTGCTACACAGCCCGGCATTGAAAGCAAGAGACGTTGGGTGTGTATTTGGGAAATGTCCGTCTACGCAGCTTTAATACGATGCCACAGTTCCTCCGTTGTAGCCGGGAATGGTCGCAGACGTGCCAGTCTTCCTGCGATCATGAACCACACGTGTTCAATAGGCGACATATCAGGGGACCGCGCGGCCAACGAAGACGTGACACATGGTAGCGATCCAGGAAGTCTTGCACGTTACGTTCCACATTCGGTCGCGCATTAACCTGTTGGTAAATGGCACCAGAAAGTCACTGAAGATATGGCAAAACAACAGGCTCCAACATCTCAGTGATGTAACGATGGCTGTTCAATGTACCGGTATTGCGGACGAGGCGCATACGGGAGCGGAACCCAATGGCACCCCATACTATAACGCCAGGTTCCGGGCTGGTATGGCGGAGTCCCGGCGTCATAGTATACAGGACTCACTCATCCGGTAATCGCGGTACCGCCAGACACGGATTCGTCCATGGTGCTGCAGACTGAAGCTGGATTCGTCGAAAAACATGATGCCTTGCCATTGCTCCAATGTGCGCGACGTTCTTGGTCTTACTCAGGAATTTACCTTTCTATTTCTTAAAGTTGCATCTAACAGTATTTCAACCATCTTCCTTTGCGCAACGTGCACTTTTCTACAGTGCTTTGAATTTGGAATCCATGGCCTTTAATTAAGTTTAAAGCATATATGTACTGAAAATCTTACCTTTGGAAGAAAAGAGTAGTTGTTACTCACTTTCCCCAAAGCAGCTCCAAATGTTTGAGCTCTCTGTTCTGTATCTCTTTCCTTAGGTGTGCGTGTGTGCGTAGGTTTGTGTAGTTTAAGCAGTGTTTTCTTTTCAGTCCCGAAACTGTGGTGAGCAAGCCTAAATTCGTGACGTTCCTTCAACAACTGGCCAGAAAGTCGGAGAAATGGACATACGATTGTATCCTTGTGAAGCTCATTGCATCCGGAAAACCGGATCCGAAGAAATACCTGCCCCAAGTAAGTATTCCTGATTAAAAGTACCTTTAATTCACTTAACACGAACGATTTGTCAGTTTCTGTGTTTTTTAATACCTTCATTTTTCTCATGTCTTAAAGTTTAGGGATTTCATATCGCAA
The DNA here is from genome assembly GCA_039090855.1 of Macrothele yani. NCBI lineage: Eukaryota > Metazoa > Arthropoda > Arachnida > Araneae > Macrothelidae > Macrothele > Macrothele yani. The sequence goes on along the minus strand of CM077011.1, from coordinate 8,740,055 downwards.
ATAAGTGAGTGCACTTGCACTAATTATCGCATCCTTCGTCATTTGATCAATGTGTTCCGAACGAACCGAAAAATCAAGAGCGCGACGTCGAATTCAACAAGTCAGTACGCATCTCCGAGCCGAGCGCCGAGAGCGCGAAATTGAATTTGGCTAGTCAAAACGTATTTTTGAGCCGGGCCAAAAAGCCGAAACCGAATTACGCTCAAAAGGAAGAAATAGTACATGTCCCCGATGTGAGATGAGCCGAAAGAACAGTACCCAATTCAGTTAGTGAGTACATGTCTCTGAGCTGAGCCGAAAGTACGGAACCGAATTAAACTCTAGTCAGTTCGTGTCTCACAGAAGACCCGAGAGCGTGAAACCAAATTAGGCTATTCAGTATGTGTCTCCGAGCCGAGTCAGCTGAGTGTGCTGAGGCAAATTTGACTAGTCACTACGTGTCTCCGAGCCGAGTCAGCTGAGTGTGCTGAGGCAAATTTGACTAGTCACTACGTGTCTCCGAGCCGAGTCAGCTGAGTGTGCTGAGGCAAATTTGACTAGTTACTACGTGTCTCCGAGCCGAGTCAGCTGAGTGTGCTGAGGCAAATTTGACTAGTCACTACGTGTCTCCGAGCCGAGTCAGCTGAGTGTGCTGAGGCAAATTTGACTAGTCACTACGTGTTTCCGAGCCGAGTCAGCTGAGTGTGCTGAGGCAAATTTGACTAGTCACTACGTGTCTCCGAGCCGAGTCAGCTGAGTGTGCTGAGGCAAATTTGACTAGTCACTACGTGTCTCCGAGCCGAGTCAGCTGAGTGTGCTGAGGCAAATTTGACTAGTCACTACGTGTCTCCGAGCCGAGTCAGCTGAGTGTGCTGAGGCAAATTTGACTAGTCACTACGTGTCTCCGAGCCGAGTCAACTGAGTGTGCTGAGGCAAATTTGACTAGTCACTACGTGTCTCCGAGCCGAGTCAGCTGAGTGTGCTGAGGCAAATTTGACTAGTCACTACGTGTCTCCGAGCCGAGTCAGCTGAGTGTGCGGAGGCAAATTTGACTAGTAACTACGTGTCTCCGAGCCGAGTCAGCTGAGGCAAATTTGACTAGTCACTACGTGTCTCCGAGCCGAGTCAGCTGAGTGTGCTGAGGCAAATTTGACTAGTCACTACGTGTCTCCGAGCCGAGTCAGCTGAGTGTGCTGAGGCAAATTTGACTAGTCACTACGTGTCTCCGAGCCGAGTCAGCTGAGTGTGCTGAGGCAAATTTGACTAGTCACTACGTGTCTCCGAGCCGAGTCAGCTGAGTGTGCTGAGGCAAATTTGACTAGTCACTACGTGTCTCCGAGCCGAGTCAGCTGAGTGTGCTGAGGCAAATCTGACTAGTCACTACGTGTCTCCGAGCCGAGTCAGCTGAGTGTGCGGAGGCAAATTTGACTAGTAACTACGTGTCTCCGAGCCGAGTCAGCTGAGGCAAATTTGACTAGTCACTACGCGTATCCGAGCCGAGTCAGCTGAGTGTGCGGAGGCAAATTTGACTAGTCATTACGAGTATCCTGAGCCAAGCGCCGAGAGCGCGAAATTGAATTCGGCTAGCGAATATGTCTTTCTGAGCGCAGACAAGAGCGTGGAGCCGAGTTAGATTATTCAGTACATGTCCCCGACTGAGATGAGCCGATAACACAGTACCCAATTCGTAAGTCAGCACATGTCTCTGAGCCGACCCGAGAGGCGGAGCCGAATTTGACTCTGGTCAGTATATGTCTCCGATCTGAGATAAGTTGAGAGCATAGTACTCAATTTGGTTAGTACATGTCTCTGAGCCGAACCGAGAGTGCGGAGCAAAATTAGAGTAGTCAGTACATTTCCACGATCCGAGATGAGTTGAGAGCACAGTACCCGATTCGGTAAGTCAGAATACATCTCTGAGCCGAGACGAGAGAGAGCGTAAAAATATTCATTTGTGAACTAGTGAGAAAAGCAATTGAAAACAACAAAAGTCTGAAGAGAGCAAAGGGATATCTTAGTAAGGGAAGAAAACAGATTATAGCACTGAGAAAAAAGATGATACTATAACAAGAAATAGATTGTAAGATTTCTACTCAAAACTATATAGAAAGGGATGAGATACATCTACTCCAGACATTAAAAAAAGTACCAGAACTAAAGTTCCTCTAGTCCTCCCGGTAGAAATTACACATGCAATTAAGAACATGAAACGGGGAATAACTCCAGGAGAAGATGGATTACCGTGGACATTATACAAGAAGCAAGTGGAGAAATTGAAATTAGACTCGCCGAAGTTTTCACTAGATGTCTCAATGAAGGGAAGATTCCTGAGGATTGGAACAATGCTACAATGATCCTGCTACATAAAAAAGGTGATATTGAGAATCTCAGGAACTACAGGCCCATCAGTCTCTTATCAGTGGTTTACAAAATCTTCACTAAGTTTCTTTCACATCGCTTGAAGATAGCACTGGACATGGCTCAACCGAGAGAACAAGCTGGATTCAGGAGTGGCTACAGCACTATAGATCATATCCATGTACTGAGGGAACTAATTCAAAGAACAAGAGAATATGAACTCCCATTATGTATGACTTTTATTGATTATGAAAAAGGTATTTGGTTCCGTGAAACAAACAGCAGTTACAATGGCTTTGAAATCCTGCGGCATTGAAAATGAATACATTAGCATTATTAATAACAGCTATGAAAATGCAAGTCCAAAGGTTCGAATGTTTGAAGATACAGCAACAATAAAAATTGGAAAGGGAGTGACACAAGGTGACAGCGTATCTCCAAAACTCTTTAATGCCACATTGCAAAATGTCTTTCAATCATTGAACTGGGAAAATAAAGGGATAAAGATTAATGGAGATTATTTTAACTCACTTTCGTTTTGCTGATGGCGTAGTCATTTTTGCAACTGCCCCTTCAGAACTACAAACTATGATCCAGAAACTTGCTGACAAGAGTAAAGAAGTGGGATTAAAAATAAACTTTCAGAAGACAAAAGTGATGTACAATGCTTTTACAAGAAATGAGGATTTATGGATTGATGGGGAAAAGCTGGAGATAACCGATACCTTGAACAGCAGATATCAAGCGAGGGTCACATTGATGAGGAAATTAATCGGCGTATAAAACTCGGTTGGAGAGCTTTTGGAAGAAACAGTACAATTTTAAAGAGCAATATGTCATTCTTATAACAAAAGTATTTAATCAATATATCCTTTCAGTGCTTATCTACCGAGCAGAGACGGACCTTAACTAAAAAAGATATACAAATACTGCAGTCAACGGGAAGAGGCATGAAGAGATGCAATCTTGGTGCAACGAGGTAAGATAAGAAGAGGAACACGTGGATAAGGACAATGACAGAAATGGAAAACATCATGATCAGAGTAAAATCCCATCATGATCAGAGTAAATTGCCAAAAGACAGACCACCAATTAGATAACCGAAATTTTAGACTGGATTCCAAGGGACAGAAAAAAACCCAGAAGAACACATGGGAGATGGGGTGGATGAAATTCGAAAGCATGCGGGAGTGACATGGAGGAGGCTGGCTCAAGACAAGACAGACAGATACAGGGTGTCCATAAAGTCTTTCGCACATTTTTTTTTTTTTTGATTGGAATTTTAACGACCACTGTGAGCAACTCAATGGGCTATAAGCAGTCGCCCGTCCCTAATTTAGGGTCACTGGCTCCAGGGAAGGGAGAGAGCCAGCACCGTAAGACAAACACAACATCCATGCCTGACGGGATTCGAACCCGGACTCCTTACGGACGAATGATCAGAGGCCAGCGCCTTAGACCACTGCACCACCGGGGCGGCCTTTCGCACATTGCAAAAATTAATATAAAAATGTATTACAGGTACGAGATTGGGACTGCACGTCAGTGATGGTGCACAAAATAATTTTTTCCAGTATCAGTACACCTCCACATGGGCGCCATTTGTGCCCCGGAGGAAATCCAAGCGATATTCGATTTCAGCCATGTTTTGTTTAATATCTCAGCAGGGACAGATCCAATGACATCCGTTATTATGCGCTTCAACGTCTCATCGTCCGGAACACTGCTACAGTAAACTTGGTCTTTCACATAACCCCACAGGAAAAAGTCTAGAGGGGTTATGTCGGGCGACGGAGGTAACCATATCATGGGACAGTCGCGGCCAATCTGTCCGGAAATGTGGCATTCAGAAATTTACTAACCACCACTATTGACCAGTGTGGTGGGGCACCATCTTGTTGGAAAATAGCCGAAGGTTGGAGTGCATGCAACTGAGGTACTACAATCCCAGCATGTCCAGGTACACGTTACCTGTTACCGTGGGCTCTGTAAAAAGAAGGGTCCAATGATCCTTTCATGCATCAGGCCGCACCATACGTTAACTTTCGGGTAGTACTCTCTTGTTCGATGACATAACGGGGATTTTCTGATCCCCAGATTAGCACATTGTGTCTATTTACTGTATCAGAGACGTGTTATGTGGCTTCATCTGAGAAACAGACACGGTGCAGATAATCACTATCATGAGCTATGCGCTGCAACATCTCCGTCGCGAATGCAGCACGGCGATGCGGGTCATCAGGCTGAAGAGCTTGAACGATCTGTACCTCATAAGCATACAGATGAAGACGCTTGTGTAAAATTTTGTGAACCGTGACACGGGAAATCCCAGTTTGTAGTGAAGCACGACTAATGGGTTTCCTGGGGCTTCGTAGAAATATCTCCTGAACAGCTGCCTCTTGTGTTACCTGTGGTCGGTCCGCTCGGGGGAGATTGTCAACACTACCCGTCGCTTTAAAGTTTTCATTCCAAGCTTTTATGCTTTTTTTGGTCCGGTGGTGATCGTCTGTACTCTTTTCTGAAATGACGCTGGACAGTAAGTGCCGATTTGGTCTCATGGAACCACAACACGCACGCCGCTTTTTCTTGCATGGAAGCCATTAGCGATGAAATGCTCCTCTTATTCAACGGTAGTGCTCACTTGAAGAACATTAAAAATCTTAATAAGTGCAGATGAAAGTGATTTATTCTTACAGGTAGGTACTATAAAGCTACTTTGCCGTCTAATACACGATTTAAAAGATTTTAATATACATGTAAAAGATGAATATTATGTACACTAAAAACATAAGTTAAAACATTAGTAATTCGAGCTCACGTTGAGCTCGTCTTCATAAGTGCTGCTGTAATATGTTGTCAACCATTTTATTTTTACTTACATAGATTTTTTATATTAATTTTTGTAATGTGGGAAAGACTTTATGGACACCCTGTATAACATCATCATCACTGTCAACAATTAACAACCCACTGCTGGATAAAGGTCTCCACAGGTTTTTTCCACAACGATATATCTTGCGCTAGTTTCCTCCATGTCACTCCCGCATGCTTATACAGTATATACATATGCAGTATATGATTATTTATGATTATAAGTCGTCCTTCATATACAAGTTTACAAAACGTAACCTAACTGTTTTATACATGTTTTCAAACAGATCTGCGAGTTTGTCACAAATATTTATTTTTTCAAGTCGACCGTGGTATAGCTGGGTATTGATCTATACAGTTACGCATATCGCGCAATATATATATATATATACAGTGTGTTCCAATAAAGACAGTTAGGAAAAAGAACTTTATTTCCTTAAACGTGTTGCAGTACAGCGAGGATACAACCCTTCTATTATAGACAAGGCTCTAACAAAATTCCGGAAACCGAAGCCTGTTTCCCGTTAATTCCTGTGATGCACTCATTGCGAGATAATTTTGCCGTTATTCCATTTTCCCGTGACATTTCCTTCAAAATTTCAAAAATTCTCAAAACCTTTAATTTTAAAGTGGTTTTTAAACCGATAATGGACTTTTTAGGATCAAAGGGCTATGTTGAAGACAGAAACTCGTGGGGAATTTATCAAATTCCATGTGAATGTGGCGCTTCGTATATATGACTGATCTGTAGAGTCTGACGTTTTCGATTGAAGGAGCACAAGACCTACATTCGGAACTATGACCTAAAGAAATCGTCGATGGCTAAACACTGTTACGAAAAAGACCATAAATTTCTCTTTGAAGAAGCAAAACTAATTGACAAGCCAGATTCAACCACCAAACTTGATATTTGGGAAGCTTTCCATACACACTGCTGGCCACCCAAAATGCAACACCAAGAAGGACACGAGATAGTAAAGCCAGATTTACTGGACACACAACAACACATACAAAGATGAAACGATTGAGCTTACAGGCTCATGCGTCTTGCGGAACACGCAGGCATCAATAGTTCGTGTGGCCCCCATGGCTGGCAATAACGGCCGCTACACGCCGCGGCATCGAACGAAAGAGGCTTTGGATGTAGGCTTGGGGTATGTCGGTCCAGGCTGCTTCCACACGTTGACACAGTTCATCAGGCGTAGCCGTGGGTGGTGCTCGCCGGGCCAATCGGTTGCCGATCAGCGACCAGACGTGTTCGATGGGCGACATATCGGGATAACAGGCGGGCCACGGCATCAGTGACACCTGGTGGGCCGTGAAGAATTGTTGCACGATGCGTGCCACGTGCGGGCGCGCATTGTTCTGTTGAAACGTGGTCTCTGGCAGGTCCTGCAGGTAAGGGAGGACTACAGGCTCCAAAATGTTAGAGATGGTGCGGTGGTTGCTGAGTGTACCGGCAATGCGTACCAGAGGGGTGCAGGTGTCATATCCAATTGCGCCCCAAAACATAACGCCAGGCGACGGACCGGTATGGTGATGCATAATGCAGGCGTCATACAGTCTCTCGCCACGGTGCCGCCCCACGCGGACCCGACCATCGTGGTGTTGCAGGCAGAAGCGGGATTCGTCGGAGAAGACCATGTCGTGCCATTCCATAGTCCAGGTGTGGCGTTAAGCGGCCCACTGTCGCCGCACTCGCCGGTGGTGTAACGTCAATGGTAATCGGATTAACGGGCGCCGTGCGACAAGTCCCCGGTCCTGCAGACGACGTCGAACGGTACGTGCTGACAAAGGTTGTTGCGCAACACAACATAATTCCTGCGGTAACGTTCGTGATGTGGCGGTCCAAGCCGTCAATGCCCGCTGCATAACATGCCGGTCCTCTCGTTCGGTGGTGTACCGCAGCTGCGGCAAAAGCTCACGTCGGTCCGTCAGTCCCTCTTGCACCCACCGAATCCATACTTGCCTCACTGTGGCTGGATGTCGTCCCACACGGGCGCCGATGTCTCGGTACGATAAACAGCTGTCGCGATAAGCCACTATTCGCCGCCCCGGTGGCGCAGTGGTCTAAGGCGCTGGCCTCTGATCGTTCGTCCGTAAGGGGTCCGGGTTCGAATCCCGGTGAGGCATGGATGTTGGGTTTTGTATTACGGCACTGGCTCTCTCCCTTCCCTGGAACCAGTGACCCTAAATTAGGGACGGGCGATTGCTTATAGTCCATTGAGTTGCTCACGGTGGTCGTTAAACCTCTAATAAAAAAAAAGCCACTATTCGTCCTCTGTCGAACTCCGAAACGTGCTGGAATGACTGCCGTATTCTGCGACGAGGTAGCAGGAAGCTTCCCACGCACAGGTCCGGCAGCACAACACACTTCCACTACTTACACCCAGCCTTCTGTGCACCCTTATAGTGCTTCTCGGTGGCATGCCGGGCGCACATGATTTGCATATGCTGTGCAATGCTAATCGTTTGCATATCCTCTCGCGGGCGACGCATGATGCGAATTTCAGGCCAATCGGATGCTTCCTTCTTGGTGTTGCATTTTGGGTGGCCAGCAGTGTATATCAGAAGTCTTCGCAACTTGTTAATGACATGGCATCGACCCCATTTCTATCAAGCGCGTGGAATCATCTAACCAACACATGTGACTGTAAACACCATTTATGATGTCATATACAATTTGAATATTTGCGTGCCATTCGTCCTGATGAAGCTAGGTCAATACCCAGCGAAACCATGGTCGACTTTAAAAAATAAATATTTGTGACAAACTTCGTTGTATTATCTTAATACATATAATCGTCACAAGACTGTAGTCTTTGAGGTCAAGAACATCTGCGAGTGTTCAAAAGTCCCTCCACAGTAATGTTAAGAATTTTCCATCTAATTCCGATGTCGCTACAGTCAAATTTTTTGGGAATTAAGTAGCTTGTCGTATGTTTAATTTGAGTTTTTGCTTTTTTCTTCATAACGTATCAAGCTTCAGAATATGTTACACAGCAACACCAACTTTCGCAAACTTGTAACGAGTTGAAAGTTTCCAAAATGTGGATGCTGATTTCATCATTGCCCCTTAGAAGGAAGGGACACTCACGAAATCAACATCCACATTTTGGAAACTTTCAGCTCATCAAAAGCTTGTAAAAATTGGTGGTGCTGTGAAACATATTCCGCTTTCTTAATGAGACGAAACAATTTCCAGCATTAAGTCTTCCCCTTTTTGTTTTCAACAAGCACGTAATTTGTGAATAGAATACGGGATTACGCCATACAAATTTTCGAGTTTTCGGATGTTATCTGACTTACCATCCTTGTCATATTTACACCAAAAAACGGATTGTCATCTTACAAAATTTGTATTTGTTGGCCTCGACTTTTTTCAGTCTCCTTAATACTAAATTCATCCATGATAACAAATAAGGCACTAATTCCGATGCAACATACCATGGGAACCCGATGTTAGCATGTTAAACGAAAACCTCTGAATGTTTTATGCAAAAAAGACGAAATGTGAAAAGTGACTCTCAGTCTTACAATGTGACACGCGGGGTGTGAAATAGTGAATCAGCAGAGAAGCAGGTGACATGCGTTCGCCTGTACCTTGCTCCGGACAGTTGCACTGAAAATAAAAGCAAAGGAAGTATCTTTTTACGATACGGTGTCGGTACATCTAACGTCAGCGCCGTTTTGTCGGTTGGTGGAAATCTTCGTTGCTTTAAGATAAGGAAGACAATATTTTTGCATGACAAATCATTTTTCATTACGCGAGTACCAGTTTCGAACACAAAATTACATAGCACGCATTTTTTTTTTGAAATATTTTTTTTTCTTTTCAAAAATAAAACTGAAATAAAACCGGGTCGAAATCGGGCTAGAAACATCTTGACCCAGCCCGTTTCACCCGCAAGAAATTGTTGATCTGCTGACCCGTGACCCCTTTCCATCTCTGGCAGCGAGGCGTCAATCTTTGAGGGCGACGAGTGGAACGGTAATTGCATGTTGTCTGATTTTGTCTTTGAGTCACATTTTTAATATAGAGACGTTGTGAATTCTCTCTCGATCGTGTGAGGCACCCTCTAGCTCGTGTGTGAACTGAGCCGTGTACGATGTTCCCTCCCTCTCCCTCTTATTGTCGCTGTGGAAGCCTGTCACTTTCCTTTAACCTTATTTCTCCTGCTCGAAACGGTAGTGGAGTTGATCTTGCGGATGTTGTCTGCTCTTGCTTGGTTACCTTTCCGAATATAAAGAAATAGTGACCGTTTTTAAGAAAGTAATCAGTGGACCTCCGAGTTGTTCCTTCCCAGGCTGTTCCGAGTTGTTCCTTACCTGCTGTTTGTTCGTGGATGATGCAAGGTTCTGTTCTTCCTTTCTTTTATTGGAGGTTTAACGATCATCGTGAGCAACTCAATGGGCTATAAGTAGTCGCCGGTCCCTAATTTAGGGTCACTGGTTGCAGGGAAAGGAGAGAGCCAGCGCCGTAAGACAAACACAAGATTCATACCTCAACGGGATTCGAACCCGGACCCATCTCGAACGAATGATCAGAACCCATCCCTCGCTTAGACCACTGCACCACCGGGGGGCGGTATGCTGTTCTTATGCTTCAGTGACTATCTACGAGTTGCTGTTTGTCCAGGGAGTATCTGAAATGTTTCTACCATGCTTTTGTGGACTGTTTACCCATTAGTTTCTGCTCTTATAATACTATTGTACACTGTCTTCGTACTAGTTTGTCTCTTTTTTGTGGGTACTCCGAGAGAATTATTTTTACCTCTTAAACCAGGTAACAAATATCTTTCTGAACTCTGTCTCTTCTGAAAGATGAAGTTGAGTATTTGTTTGTAAATTGTAAAATCTTACGAATCGGATGGACACAGAGGATAAGAAATGAAGAAGTGTACAGTAGAATACAACTAAAACAGACCCTGTTCCAAAAAACCATACCGAGAAAACTAAGACTCTTTGGACACATCTGCAGAATAAAAAATGACAGAAAGATAAAGACATTGGTGTTTGACTTAATGAACGGAAGAAAAGCAAGAGGACGCCCTCATCGTGTGTGTGGGTTGACGATATTAAAGACTGGTGCGGTGGAACTCTTCAAGAACTGAGCCACTCTGCAATGAACAGACTTCAATTAGACAATATAGTTAAAATGCCAACAGACACCTGCGAGAATTGTACCCATGGTTGATGATGATGATGATTTGTTTGCAACTAACCTTGGTTCTGCCTCTAAAAAAGTAATAATCTTATGTTCAATGCTGATTATAAGTGTGTGTTTCAATGTTTTTTCTCTACCTTCGTCAATACCATAATTACAGTATCCATGACAAGTCATAGTTAGTCAGGTGGTGTAGTATAACTGAAGACCTGAGCCAGAGGTGACTATTGTATACTTGGACATGATCCTACAACCATACCTGTACAGTGCTGTCATAGAAGTTGGAGTCTAGTGCCCTTTAAATACACGGCCAACACTTAGAGAAACTTTAATACACACAATTGACGTGGATTAGGAACATCAAACAGAACAAACATAAGTCATTGCTCTTTTCACGTTTATAAGTGAGTCACGGAAAAATTCTCATCTGCCACCACCGGAAATCGAACCCAAGGTCTTCCAGTTACGCGCCGGACATGCTACCACTGCACCACAGCGACCTCGAATTCTCCAGACTCACATACGACTAACTGGCAAACCCCTGGGCAGGTTGCTTCTTGGAGCTCCGCACAATGCTAGGGATTCACCAAAGATGGTAAGCAGCAACTGAACAAATAACTAGGAGGCGAATGAATAATTAATACAGACAAGTGACGTGGATTAGGAAAATCAAACAGAAGTCATCGCTCTTTCCACGTTTATAAACATGGAAAGAGCGATGACTTCTGTTTGATGTTTCTAATCTACATTTCTGTTTGATGTTCCTAATCCACGTCAATTGTCTGTATTAATTATTCATTCGCCTCCTAGTTATTTGTTCAGATGCTGCTTACCATCTTTGGTGAATCCCCAGCATTGTTCGGAGCTCCAAGGAGCAACCTGCCGAGTGGTTTGGCAGTTAGTCGTATGTGAGTCTGGAGAATTCGAGGCCGCTGTGGTGCAGTGGCAGAATGTCCGGCGTGTAACCGGAAGATCATGGGTTCGATACCTGGTGGCGGCCGATGAGAATTTTTCCGTGACTCACTCATAAACGTGGAAAGAGCGATGACTTTTGTTTGATCTAGGGAGACGCTTAGTCTGAGACTATGAGTAGGAAGGATCCGGCGACGAGAGTGTCTTCAACGGGTATAAATGACCCAGAGATGCTAGTGAGAACAATCCTCAAACCATATTACAACTGCCGTCGTCCTGTTTTCATTCAGTCCTGCAGTCTACTAGCAGTTGTTCACTCACGAGAGGTCGAATATGAACTTGTCCATCGGCATGTTGGAGCTGAAATCTGTCCTCATCAGATCAGGTGACTCTTTTCAAGTAGTAAAATGTCTTGTCATAGTGCTTCTGTGCCCATTGCAAGCGAAACTGTCAATGGCAGTCGGTCAACATGAACACCCGAGCTAGCCTCGGACTAAACTATCCGCTGGTCTTTGCGCCCGAAAGTCACTCTCCATGTCTTTTGCATGTAGTCTGTCTTTGAATGAGGAATTGTGAACGGTCTGTTGTTCAGGGCAGTACGTGTCAAACGGCGCTCACCAATGATGGCCTTTTCTTTCCGGCAAGTTTGGATGTGCGTCTCTCTTCGTATCATTCCCGCTACACCTTCACTCCGGCGGCTTCCCAACAGTCAAATATTCCTGTTGTTCGCTGAGATGCTCTCTCCGATTTATCGTATCGACAAACTTAATTTGTTTACTTTTTTCGAAAACAAACAAAGAAACAAACAAACAACAACAACAACAACAACAAAATCCCGCCGATTTCTTGTTCATACTTTAAGTCCTTCTCTCCCCCCCCTCGTTATAGCTTTCGTACCGGCGAGCTGACTAATACGCCACGTTTGAAGAAGTTTTAGGAAGGGAACAGAGATGGAAACGGGTCACGGGTCAACGGGTCGACAATTTCTTGCGGGTCCAACGGGTCGGGTCAAGGTTTCCTGACCCGATTTTGACCTGGTTTTATTCCTGTTTTATTTTTGAAAATAGAAAAATATATTCCAAAGAAAAATGTGCGTTGTGTAATTCTGTAGTCGATACTGGTGCCCACGGAGCGAATAATGACTTGCCATGCAAAAATATTGTCGTTCCTTTCTTAAAGCAACGAAGGTTTCCACTGCCCGACGTTAAACACAACGACACAATATCGTAAAAAGATCCTTCCTTTGCGTTCTTTTATAGTGCGATTGTCCAGTGCAAGGTACAGGCAAACGCCATTAATCTGCTTCTCAGCTGATTCACTCTCTCCGTGCGAAGTTCACTGTATGACTAAGAGTTACTTTTCACATCGCCATCTTTTACATTGAGCATTCAGAGGTTTTCGATTGATATGCTAACATTCCGTTCCCGTGACATGTCATGTCAAAATTAACTCCTTATTTGTTAATATGGATGGATTTAATATTAAGGAGGTTGAGAAAGGCGTCGTGGCCAACAAATACGTGCTTGTTGAAAACCACAAGAGGAAGAGTGAATGCTGGAAATTGTTTCGTCTCATTAAGGAACCGGTGAATAATCCTGTGTTGTTTGGTCTTGCTTTTTGTTCAAAATGTGGAAAGTGTATAATTACAAAAAAAAAAAAAAAAAAAGATGTCGACGGTGTAATAAAAGATTACGAAACCAAAAATCTAACGGACCATATGAAAGTATGCGTACCTCCATCAAAGCGTGGAAAGAGTGAACAATCTAAATACATTTAAAAAAATACATTTGTGTAATCGTAAATAATGATTCCGATTTGTAATATACTCACGGTCACGGTCATAGTCAGCCATTACTTCTGGATTACGCAAAGTAGTGGCACTAAAACTGGCACTAAAATTTAGTAAGTAACCAACCAAAAATTATTATTAAAAAAGGATTTCAGTTATTAAATATCAAGCAGTTATTGGGATGAATATATATATTACGTTTAAATGTATATATTGTAAATTGAGTTTCAAATTTATACACTGCCGGACAATTGCTAAGGACGGATGACATTAGCAACGATAGCAACCATAAAATGGAAGGCAGGAAAATGTGGAAATTAGCATAAGTGCGGGATACAGTAAGACGTGTTGTGCGTACGCAAATTTTGGATTGCCGAACTTGTTCGTGACGTCATAGCGCTGATAAGAGATATAAAGGATTTGACGCGTATTGACCGTTGTTGTTCAAACGCAAAGTTGAAAGGGAAAGAATCAATTGACGAACTTTCAATTTTCAGTATGTCTTCCCGACATCACCTAGATGATTTTACGCGTGGCCGTATTATTGGCAAGATTGAAGAAGGGCGAAAAATAACAGATGTTGCCAGGGAGTTCGACGTCCGCCACAGTGTTGTTTCAAGGCTTTGGAAATCATTTCAAACAAATGGAGAGTGGAGCAAACGTCACGGGTGAGGTCGTGTTCGCAGTACGACACCTGCAGAAGATCGGTACATAGTGCTATGAACAAAAAGACACCGGCGCAGCACAGCTAGTGAGGTAGAAAATCAGTTTATGGCTGCTACTGGCAAACGGATCTCCCGAAAAACTGTCGCCAGACGTTTGCATGAAGGAGGATTATACGCCCGCCGTCCTGTTGTGTGCATCCCATTGCCCAGACGTCACCGTACCGCCCGTTTGCAATAGTGCCAACAACATCGCAGTTGGACTGATAACGACTGGTCTTCTGTCCTCTTCTCAGATGAGAGTAGATACAGTCTATCGTCTGATTGTCGACGACAACTGATCTGGCGTGATAGTGGTACTGCATATTGTCCAGCAAACATACAGGAAAGGGACCGATATCCGACATGTAGTGTCATGGTATGGGCTGGCATCATGATCAATGACCGTACGTCCCTCTATGTGCTTCCAACTGGGACTATGACTGGCCAACGCTACATTAATGATGTTCTGCTACCTCATGTTCGCATGTTCCGTGGTGCTGTCGGTGATAGATTCATTTTCATGGACGACAACGCAACATGTCATCGAACAGTCGCTGTCCAGGAGTGTCATCAGATCGAGGATATTCAACGCCTCGTATGGCCAGCACGTTCTCCAGATCTGAATCCCATTGAAAATGTGTGGGATGCTTTGGGAGGAGTCTTGCTGGTCGCCAATGCCCTCCAATAAACAAGGATACCCTCATCCGTGCACTGACAGAGGAATGGGATAAATTACCCCAACAGCTGCTTGATAATGTTGTGCAAAGCATGACACGACGTGTGGAATCTTGCATCGCCCTCCATGGTGGCCATATCCCGTATTGACATCTTACGCCAGAACGCCTGCGGACGGTAATTGCATTTTTTTCACGTTTACGTATTCTGCACAAAATGGCCTGTTTGTCCCTTGAACACGTTCCAAAGCCTTCTGGATTTCAGAGCACAATAAATTGTCTTTCTTGTAATGTCCTGGCATTCTGACATTATTTTATTTTACTTGGCATCCAACCACACTTACTTTTTTATGCGCTATATAGCCGTTTATGATCCGTCCTTAGCAATTGTCCAGCAGTGTAGTTCAAGGCAGATTTGTCCGGGTCCGAAATTTTTGACCCGTTTCCAACTCTGGAAGGGAGTGTCTGACGTCAGGTCTAAAACTACCCTTAGAAATAGGACGCTAGGAGATTTGAGTAAGTGGTCTCAATAGGCAAGATAAACAGAAAAATGGGTGAAAGGAGAGGAGAGAATATCAATCAAACTATGAACTGCGACACCAGTCCTGGGCGGGAAGGAAGAGAGGGGAAGGATAGGGGGAACCAAGCACCACAGCACCCGTTACAGAGAATCACACCACCCAGCCGCCGACGCTACCCCCCCTCCCCGAGGGGAAGGGGGACTGAAACTCACAAAACCAAATCCGGATGCCGTAGCAGCAATTAGTACACACAATCTCAACGCCAACCTAAAAAAGAAGGGGTTGGTGGTCTGTCTAACACCCACCGATGTTTACACACTTTCTCTCCATCCGATCCAGTCCACCATCTGGTCCAAGGCCTCCATCCCGGGAAACAGTGCTCATCAGTGCTGCCCTTCCCCATGTCTTTGTCAGGGGGAAAACAACGAATGCCGCCTTAATTCTGAGATACCTAAATAATTCTCTAGGATCGTAGTCAACCGCACCCCTAACGAGTTCATTAGGGTGGCTTCCGCTTTCTTGAAGAACTTCTTGGCGAGTCTGGTGGACCACATGTACCTTCCAAACTCCAAGTCTGTTCCTCAGGTTCCTAAGTGGGGTCCAAGGGGGAGCCCCAGTGATCATACGAAGTGCTCGGCTGTGCACCCTCTCGATTCTCTGTCGCTGATTCCTACTAATATCTATCCAGATGGGGGAGGCGTAGGTAAGCACTGGCCTGACGACCGTCTTGTACAGCAGTACTTTGCGCCGTGCTGTAAGGAAGCTTCTCCAGTGGAGTAGTAGAGCCTGACGCGTCCTCAGATCATATGTAGAGGATTTCAGGAAAGGAGTGTCTTTCCCCAGGTCTGAAACAACCCTTAGAAATAGGAAGCTAGGAGATTTGGGCTACAGTGCCTAATAGGAAAGTCACACGGAAGCGAGGTAAAAAAGGGGAAGGAAGACGCCCTTATTTATTAACGGGGTCCGACGGCTTAACGTTCCCATCCGACGCACGGATGATATTTAGTTGTTCGAGCGTTCGTACCTGCCTGAGATCGAACTGGGGTTTCTCCGTGACAGTCACGAACGTTGACTACTAGGCCATCCGCGGCCCGCCTAACGCATTCTGCCCGTGCCGTATGTATATATTCCACGCAGGTTGGTGACGGTATTGTCACCTGGCGTGGGAAGCGTTTACTTGCGGAGACATGGTGTTATAATATACTGTCCCTACAAGTGTATACCAGTTCTGAAGTATAACGAAAATAACTTAGTTCTCGGACGGCAAAAATTGTGGATGCAAGCGTTACAGCGGATGAAGAAAAATGCTAATTCGCGAAATTATCAAATAATGTTCTGTCCCCACAAGTGTATACCAGTTCCGAAGTATAACCAAAATGAGTAGTCTCCCAATACCTATGGCTTGTTCGTTTATTCACGTTCCTGTTGTGTACGTAAATTTACCTTTTTTTTTTGCGTAGTATGTACGTATGTTTCAAACTTTTTAATTAACAAGCAATCCTAAAAATTTACCTATGTAAAATATTTGCACATTTTTCTTTTTTCAGGGAGGTAATTCGACATCTTTGCAAAAAAATCAGCCGTTAATATAAAAGTGAATGTGGTTGACCAGCTGAAGAAGGTGACTTCAAGACCTAACATAGATCAAAAGATAGACCAGGAGTACAGACGGATTTTTAAATCGTTCGCTAAGTCGAGCAATCGATATGGCAGTGGCATCGTCATCTCGTTGAATAATGCCATCACGTGGCTTCGGACAGCACACATTGTGGATGCAAGCGTTACAGCGGATGAACAAAAAAGGCTAATTCGCAAAATTATCAAGTAAGTCCTTATCTTCCACTAAAAAAATTAAAAAAACAAACAAACGAAAAAGGAAAATGTTTTTCAAAAATTTGGACTTTGCTCGATATTTTTCCGCATCTGCATTTTCAAAACTTTTAACTTCCCTTCTAGTCTTTTTGCAGGTGAAATATAAATTTTAAATATGTACCTTGAGAGTCAGTTTTTAGATCGCCTATTGAATAATGCATTGGTTCACCTCTGGTCTCCCTTTACAACAGCAGCAATTCTCTTAAAATTTTGGTAACTTTCCGGGAAATTTCGAGTAGCATCTTCTAGTTCACCGATTTCGGATAGCATCTTCCCATTCGTGGAGGTTGGAGAGTTTACAGTAGATCGAGGATGGACCAACTTCCTTATAGGTAGGCCAAGTGAAAAAAAAAATTGGCGGGCCGCAAACTTTAAAAAATTCATTTAAAAAAAAGATAAACACACGTAATAGACTGGCATAAATAATTTAATATACATTGAGAATACAAAACAATCATAGGTACATACCTACGGTAATTGTTTTCAAGTTCATTTAGAAGATTTATATGATGGGGTGTGAGATGAGTGAAACTGATTAAGCTTTCAGCATTTTTTCATAAACTGGGTTAAACTGTGAGGAGGTAATTCTCACGAGGGAAGACATATGCTCATCAGTAAGTCTGGTTCTGAGTTCACTCACCTCGAGAAATTGGTGAGGCTCAGCAACCAAGTCTCAAGAAGGAAAAATACCTTACCTGTGAATATATCCTCACCGTTATCAGTCGGTCGTGATGTAGGAGTCCTAATACTCGCATCCCCCCAGGCATTAGTAGACATCTTCTCATTCACCGTGGTTGGTGTCTTTTTCGAGATTAAATAAAGAAGAGTTGCATCACGTGTCACAAGCAAATTGGAAAGGGCACACTTGAAAGGTGAAATGAATCCTATCTTGAAACTGTACCCAGAAATTAATAAGGAACATTATAGAATAGAACAAGCAGTGTTTTCCGGATTAAATGATGTGCTATGCTTCAGAGAAGCAACTCTTTTAAATTATTTATACCGCTGGACGGATTGAACACACATGGGGCCGTAGTTTGCCAATCCTTGGTATAGATGATCCACATGTCTGATGCAGGGCCGTTGCTACCGGTGGCGCAAATGGGGCTGTTGCTACCGGTGGCGCAAATGGGGCTGTTGCTCTGTAGAATAGTCATACCAGGAACGTTTTGCATGCTCTGAAGGGTGCAAAAACTAGAAATACTCAACGTGTGAATAAATTTACTGAAAACTCTAACTGAAACATTTACTGAAAACTCTAACTGAAACATTTACTGAAAACTCTAACTGCCTTTTGATATTTTCTTTTTTAAGAAACTTGAGTTAGGAACATTCAATATTCTGCGCATCTAGCCAGAGTACATAAGAAAATACACTATTACAGTGGGTGTGAAGCTCTTAAATGCATGAAAGGAATTCTCTGAACCAGCGGATAGAGGCATACAAAACAATATGCATACGTCATGCCTGACCTCTCACGGCGTAGGGATGAAGACATAATTAGTCATTTGTCCTCTGTCGTAGAAAGCTCCTCTGAGCAGATGCGTGACTAGACCAGAGACGTCGCCAAGGGATGGCTCACCCTGAAATTTTTCTTGCCAACCCTTAAGCTCACCTAGTTAATGATGTTCCATTTTTCAATTTTTTCAATTTTTTTAAAATACAATCTTGGCTTTGCCAAGTAATAATGAGTTTTGTGTTTTTCGTCGTGTAGTCCTACGTATTTCCCCTCTATCAAGTATGTTGCTTACTTCTCTGTAGAAAGGTTATTAAAATAGCATCCGAAGGAGGGCATGAAAACTAAATTACTTTCCACTTTTCCAAGTCCACAAGGCATAACGTGGTTAAGGCTTTTAAGACTTCGGTTGATAAGCGCATGATGCGCACAATTACAAAAGAGATTAAACAATTGCGGGGATTGAGAAAAAACCCTAATTTTTTTTTTTTTTTTTTTTTTTTTTGATTCGAGGTTTAACGACCACCGTGAGCAACTCAATGGGCTATAAGCAGTCGCCCGTCCCTAATTTAGGGTCACTGGTTCCAGGGAAGGGAGAGAGCCAGTGCCGTAAGACAAACACAACATCCGTGCTTCACCGGGATTCGAACCCGGACCCCTTTCGGACGAATGATCAGAGGCCATCGCCTTAGACCACTGCGCCACCGGGGCGGCAAACCCTAATTTGGCAATCACTACAGCTGACAAAGCTTCCCAACTGATTATAATGGTTAGGAACCTATATACGCATAAAATGAAAGAAGCAATAGACAAAATTCAGCATAAGGAGATTTCTTATGACCCCACATCGGCAATATATCAGCAGTGGCTAAATTAGTAAACCAAGGCGCATTACCTGAAGCCATCATTACCCGGATGAATCCACCATGTGGTCCCAGAACTTCCGAAATTTTCGGTAAAGTTAAAACCCACAAAGTAGGGCAACTCCTTTGTCCACTTGTATTAAGCGGTCATAGCCCCACGCGCCCACTCGAGAAAACTTTGGAAAACTATTTAGAACCACTGAAAACGAGCTCATTACATTCAATCAAAGGGTCCACACATGCTCTGGATAGAATCAAGGCACTTGGTTTAGCGGGTACGGATTTCTTCATGGCTTTATTAGACGTGGAGGCGTCATTTCCTAATGTTCCCATTATAACAGCACACAGAATAATTGAAGAAAAATTAACTAGCTTGGGTCAGGTACCTGCTGAAGAGATCCAATCTATTATGACAGCCCTACGGTTAGTGTATCGAAGATTATATTTCAGAGTCAATAATTGTTTTTACCAGCAGCTAGAAGGGGTGAGCCCCCATGGGCTCACCCCTTCCTCCGATCTTGGCGGAGGTAGTGTTACAACATTTAGAGGAGTCTGTTATCAAGGAGTTTCGTATACGAAACCACTATTGTACCTGATATATACAGACGATGTATTGATATTTTGGCCAAATAATCAAGAAGATTTGAATGATTTTAGAGAATCGTTGTCTTCCTCAATTAATTTTACATGCGAAATGGAGGAAGAGTCATTTTTGGATTTACGCTGCGTCTCACTCCTACCTCTAAAGCAGTGGCATACTCAGTGTTCAGGAAACCATCTAGCAGAGTTTGTATAATACCCATGGATTCGGCGCATCCCACAAGCCAGAAATTATCAGCACTTAGGTTTTATGTGAAACGGACTTTTATACACTCCACATCACAGAGTTTGCGACGTCAGGAGTTGACACGAGTTTACGAAATAGCACTAGAACACGGATACTACAGGTTGACGGTAGATAGACTGCTGCGGAGAATAATGAGATCACGAGCATCTACACTACAGCAGGAGGACCAACAACGTCAATTTAGGGTTCCATGGATTATATTCCAAATATTCTAAACGTCATAAAGAAAGCATGTGACAGAAACTGGCTAAATATAGGAATCAAACATCTAATATATTATCTACGGTCAAGAATAACAGAGACCCCACGTTAGTGGGCGATAAATACGGTGTATACCAAATTCCATTAAGAACGGAGGACCCAGCGCAGGATCATAAGATATATGTAGGATCTACAAAGAGAACACTGAGCACTCGTGTCAGAGAACATCAATACAATGTTAAAATGTGGGCACAATTTACAGCTTTGGCACGATTAGTGAATACAGAGGTTTATTACCCAGATTGGTTGGGTGCTACATTACTAGCGATACCGAGAACTGGTTGCAGTATACAATTTATGGAGAGTCTGTGCATCTTTAATCTGGGCACCAGATGCTGCAATGCCGATCTACCGAATGTAATTCCACTCCCCTGGAAGAGGTTGCTCAAGGATAACAGTGAAAACGAGTAAGTAGACATTACTTTGTTTGTTAGACCATTACTCTTGTAAATTGTGATTATGAGGCAAAATACACTGCTGGCCACCCAAAATACAACACCAAGAAGGACACGAGATAGCAAAGCCAGATTTACTGGACACATAACAACAGATGCAAAGATGAAACGATTGAGCTTACAGGCCAGTGCGACTTGCGGAACACGCAGACATCAATAGTTCGTGTGGCTCCCATGGCTGGCAATAACGGCCGCTATACGCCGCGGCATCGAACGAAAGAGACTTTGGATGTAGGCTTGGGGTATGTCGGTCCAGGCTGCTTCCGCACGTTGCCACAGTTCATCAGGCGTAGCCGTGGGTGGTGCTTGCCGAGCCACTCGGTTGCCGATCAGCGACCAGACGTGTTCGATGGCGGACATATCATGTGAACAGGCGGGCCACGGCATCAGTGACACCTGGTGGGCCGTGAAGAATTGTTGCACGATGCGTGCCAAGTGCGGGCGCGCATTGTCCTATTGAAACGTGGTCGCTGGCAGGTCCTGCAGGTAAGGGAGGACTACAGGCTCCAAAACGTCAGAGATGTAGCGGTGGCTGTTGATTGTACAAGCAATGCATACCAGAGGGGTGCGGGTATCATATCCAATTGCGCCCCAAACCATAACGCTAGGCGACGGACCGGTATGGCGATGCATAATGCAGGCATCATAAAGTCTCTAGCCGCGGTGCCGCCACACGCGGATCCGACGATCGTGAAGTTGCAGGCAGAAGCTGGATTCGTCGGAGAAGACCATGTCGTGCCATTCCGTAGTCCAGGTGCGGCGTTCAACGGCCCACTGCTGCCGCACTCGCCGGTGGTGTAACGTCAATGGTTATCGGAACAATGGGTGCCGTGCGACAAGTCCCCGCTCCTGCAGACGACGTCGAACGGTACGTGCTGACAAAGGTTGTTGCGCAACACAACATAATTCCTGCGCTAACGTTCGTGATGTGGCGGGGCGAGCCGTCAATGCCAGCCGCACAACATGCCGGTCCTCTCGTACGGTGGTGTGCCGCAGCTGCGGCAATCGCTCACGTCGGTCCGTCCGTTCCTCCTGCACCCACCTAATCCATACTCGCCTCACTGTAGCTGGATGTCGTCCTACACGGGCGCGGATGTCTCGGTACGATAAACAGCTGTCGCGATAAGCCACTAATCGTCCCCTGTCGAACTCCGAAATGTGCTAGAATGACTGCCGTATTATGTGACGTGGCATCAAAAAGCTTTCCACGCACAGGTCCGGCAACACAACACACTTCCACTACTTACACCCCGCCTTCTGGTGCACTCTTCTTATAGTGCTTCTCGGTGGCGTACCGGGCGCACATGATTTGCGTACGCCCTGCAATGCTAATCGTTTGCATGTCCTCTTGCGGGTGACGCATGCTGCGAATTTCAGGCCAATCGGATGCTTCCTTCTTGGTGTTGTATTTTGGGTGGCCAGCAGTGTATTATGTTTATTGTCTTAGGACTCTAATTACGAATAACTTTATTTGTGTGTCTTTTTGAGTTCGCGGGGTTTGGTTTCAAATAATACCTGTATACGTATTCAACGACGGGCTTGTAACACTGCGCATTGCATCTACGCACGTATGTAACATTCCGACCGCCATACAAGACAGTTGTAACCTGCTTCGGCTTTTGGCTATAATTCATCTGATGATGGGATCCGCTGCGGAACCCGAAAGGTCTTATGTAGTTTTTAATTGGAAGTGTTTCATTGGATACTGGTGATTAAAGTGTTTTATTGGATACTGGTGATTAAAGTGTTTTATTGGATACTGGTGATTAAAGTGTTTTATTGGATACTGGTGATTAAAGTGTTTTATTGGATACTGGTGATTAAAGTGTTTTTAAGTATCGGTGTTTTAATATCACTTCATCTCCATCGTGCAAGAACGGGTTAATTTATCTCATTATGTTTTGCTGCACGAAAGATTTCTGATTAATACTCAGTTTAAGCTTTTTTTTCTTTCATATAAGTAAGGCCAGGGGAAAACGAGGAGGCTGGATAGGAATTCACTGAGGGAGGTCATTACTAACTGTTCTTCTTTTTGTTTGTGCTACTAGGTAGAAGATTCCAACACGGAAAGTGAAGTCTAAAGCAGTGGCGTCGAAACCGCGGGGGCAGAGGGGCAGTTGCCCCTGCACTCATTTACATGCTGGGGCGAAACATCACATTTGCCCCCTCACTTTTCTTCCTTTTTATTATGTCCACAGTAAAAAAAAAAAAAAAGATAAATATTTACTTTTTTTTATTTCCTGCCATCTAAATTTTCTTCTGATAAAACTAAATGTCATTTTTTATTTTAATTTCCAACCAACTAGAATTTTTTAATGCCATTACTGAGACACGGGTTAAGCTATCTTGGTGGCTTGTCCAGCATGAGATAGAAAAAAAAATTTGCGAAGTACCGGCTTTATAGTTATCAGCAGTATAACAAAAAGTATCTTTGAAAGTACTAGCCTTATCAAAAAACAGTTGTCCTGAAAAGTATTGTGTTTTCATAAGAAGTGCAGGTATAATAACGTCAGTGCTTCTTTATAGAAAGAAAACAGGAGGAGGGGAGAAACGAATGGGATTTTTTATGTGTATGTTGTACAACGTAAGAGCTGCGGTTCTTGTGCAATTCATACTAATGTGAAGGTATCCAAATCAGTACAGTTTAACATTGTTTATAATGTGAGTAAAATGTTTTTTTTAATCAAAAAACCCTATCATATTAACATAAAATTCAAGTTTTTTAATAATAAAAAAATTATCGATATAATCGTTTTATCTACATATTGTTCAAAGACGTCATAGCGTCCTGTTTTATAACACCACAACACATTTTATGATTTGACCAAAAAATGAATATATCTTGCCCCCGTGGTCAAAAAATAGTTCCGACTCCCCTGGTGTAAAGCTACACTAGCGCTGTTAAGCCTGTTTTGTGGCAGTGTGTCAGCAGGACCTGGCTGAGAGCAAGACAAAGTCGCTGGCTTCAAGGAAGAGAGTTTAGGAGGTATAGTGTCTGTGTGTACTTAACTTCCTCTGAAAGCTTTTTCAAAACATTTCCTTCCTGACCCTTCTCCTAGGCAGCAAAATTTTTCTTAATCAATACATGCTACTGGTGCTGAGGGAGTATGTCATGTTTACTTTACGGGTATGCAACTCTTCTGGTTTTAATAATTTAATTGAAAATGGATGGATGGAATATTAACAAAAAAGACCCCAAACTTTGGAACATAAAAAAGTGCAAACATTTCAAGACAGTTCCGAAATTTATAAATATGCATCCAGTGGAGTGAGAATGCATGAATTCCTTTGCCGCCTGTATATAGTAAAAAACATTAAAAAATTTCTTTCGATGTTGCGTCTCTAAAGTTGCTATCAAACTTGCCCCTAGCAAATATAGCACTCGTCCACACTGATTTCGAAGTCTAGCGACGTCCCTGAACCAGATACCAACTCATCCAGGGGCAAACCATAACATATTGCGTCCCTATCTGTCATTCATTTTTCTTTTGTTTCGGAAAGTCAACCATTACCGCGAGCAGCTCGAAGGGATATAAACAGCTACCCGTTCCTAATTCAGGACCCTTGGTTTCAGGAAAGGGGAGATAGCAAGTGTCACAAGACAAACACAACACCCATGCCTCATCCTGGACTTGAACTCAGGCCCACTCGTAAAAACGGGCTAACGCAGACAATGTAAAATAAAAGACATATCAGAACGCCATCTCTATACGGAGGGCACAGAATGTGCCCCGCAGTGGCAGAATGCTACGAGGCGCTATGTTTTAACTATGCGTTCAAGGTGAAGCATGGATGGTGGGCTTATCCTACGGCATTGGCTCTCTCCCTTCACTGGAGTCAGTGGGACCAAATTTGAGACGTGCGACTGCTTATACCTCATTGAGTTACTCACGGTCGTCGTTATACCTCAAACAAACAAACAAATAAACAAAAAAGAAACAAACTATGACTGTTTCTCTAAGTTTTCCAACTGCTTCAAAGCTTGGGTTTCGGTTTCACATCAAACGGGCCGAATGCAGCCGGTAGTCGTGGCTCGAAAGCCGCAGTAATGATAGAATAGTCCCAGAGAATCTTCAACAACGTTAACATATTATCTTACAACGTACGTACAACCGCGCTTTCAATTCGAATATGTGAGCAATTAACATTCCGTGAACATTCTGGAAAAGATACGCGAATTTTAAGCTGTGAAGGCTACTGAAATTGGCGGAACATATACAGCAGAACCCATGAAAACACAAATTTGTCCGCGTTCTCTCACTCTGGAGTAAGTTGCTCTCCCTACTAAGCTACACGGATGGAATGCACGCTGCAGATTTGTCATATTGACACGTGCTTTACCTCTGTAGTACGTCACATAATCACCCACTCATTTTTTTTTTTTTTTTGAAGAGAAGAACACATTTTTCATTAATTCTAGACGATGTGAGGAACCAACATCACACATTTTTCAAAGAACTATGAGCCAGTAGATCCATTTTTACGTTGGGGCGCCAATGTCAAAACACAAATTTGTCCGTGACGAGGATTGAACCCGCACCCCTCATCCCGGAGTAAGTTGCTCTCCCAAATAAGCTACACGGACGGAATGTATCGCTGCAGATTTGTCATCTTGACACGTGCTTTACCGCTGTAGTACGTGACATCATCACCGTCTTAATTTTTTCTTTTTGGAGAGAAGAACAAATTTTTCGTTGATTTTAGACGATGTGTGGAACAAACATCACACATTTTTCGAAGAACCCAACGGCCAATACATCCACTTTTACGTTAGGGCGCCAATGTGAAAATGCAAATTTGTCTGTGACAAAATTTGTACCCCACCCCTCACCCCGGAGTGGGACGATCGATCAAATGTAGAGGATTTTAGGAAGAGAGTGTCTGGCCCCAGGTCTTGAACAACCCTTAGAAATAGGAAGCTAGGAGATTTGGGCTAGAGTGCCCGATAGGAAGGTCACACGGAAGCGAGGTAGAAAGGGGGAAGACGCCCTTATTTATTACCTGGGGGGCGAGTACCCGAGGTCCGACGGCTTTACGCGCCCATCCGACGCACGGCGGATATTTAGTGGATCGAGCGTTCGTACCTGTCTGGGATCGAACCTGAGGTCCTTTCCGTGGCAGTCACGAACGTTGCCCACTAGGCCACCCGCTGCCCTATCTCACCCCGGAGTAAGTTGCTCTTCCAATTAAGCTACACGGACGGAATGCACCGCTGCAGATTTGTCGTCTTGACATGTAGGTCTGTAGTACATCACAAAGCCGCTTATAACGAGGAGTTTGGGACTGATGGAAATCCTCATTATATCCGGGCGTTCGCTCAATCCGTTTTGGCCTGAAAAATCCCGCCATGTAAAAGTACACATACTGAAACACATATACTTTAATACCCATAACAGATGGATATGCTTAAAATATTTAATCAACTGCAGTAGTAGAGATTAGTAGTGTTCTCCAGTCGAAAGGTGAGACTCCATATTTTTGTATAAACATGAGTCCATATTTTAGGAAAAAGTTGAAGACGAGAGTCCATATCATTGCGAACACAGTCCAAGATGAGAGTCCATACTTTTTTTTTTTTTTTTTCGTATTTAGCTTAGGAATCTTCGACTAAACGAAGATGAGAGTCCATACGTATAGTCAGGATGAGAGCCCATACGTAAAGTCACATATAAGTATTGGGATTTTAAAAGTATGGACTCTCATCTTCGACTAAACGCTGTTCAATTACACACATGGAAAAAAAGCAGCACCGATCCTCCCAATGCAACGCTTACTTGGAGGGTGAAAGGGGCAATAGAAAACATTCCAGAACTGTTATCTCCTGTTTTCCCTCAGTCAACATTCCCATTCTGTTACTCTTATATTTCTCTCTGCAATTGTCGCGCAGAAACCCACCAATCCTCTTTTTACCTAAGAACTGCTCGCCCGTTTTCACCTATGCTGACGCGACACTCCCTTGAAGCGAGTGGCAGAGATTGCGCCAGTCAGATACTATCTTCAATATCTTTGATTGCGCCAGATTGTACTATCTTCTCATTGCTTTTCTTTCAACATCCTTCCTCTAGCACACCAAGGTTCTCATGACCTGTTGCGTCCTGTATGGTACCATTTTTAAAGCCTCCAATCCAGGACAATGCGCAGTAGATTATCTGTGTCTCGTTAAATATGGAAATTCATTGAATTTAATTACTTTGCCTGTTAAAAGTGATCATTTTAGCTTAGGAAATTTAATAAATCCCGAGATTTAATTAGATTTTGTTCGTTAAAAACGATCAAATAGCTTTGAATTAACGTTATACCAAGCAAAACTTCCTGTTTTACTCGTTAGATCCGGGATCTAAATACCGGCTCGTTATACGTGGGTTCTACTGTATAAGCAAATTTTGTAAATGGACAAATGACGAAGTATGGCCCCAAAAATATGTACCAGAAAATGGTGCAGAAACTTCAGTTCCTATTTTGATGAGATTGTAACTAGTGAACATTGCACCCTCTCTTCAGCTGCGTCCGGGGCAGCAGCCCTGCCTGCCCCACCCTTGGTACGTCTCTGAGCATTTTACCCTGAACGGAATTTTTCCAAACCCTAACCGGAAAGCATCTTCCTATTGTTACGTTCACTATGTAATACCCACTTGTTCTGTGCTGGCTTGTTTTTCATTCAGAATTACTGCGGCGTGCTGCGTAGTCGGTGTTCAAACAACTTTTACGTTCTCCTTGGTATTTACAACGGTTGTCTCTTGAGAATTTACCTAGTTTTCACCTTTTCAGCAAAATTAAGTCAAAGACCGGAAGTGAGATCTTTGAAGAATCATAATATTTTCCTATAACGGAGGTATGGAAAGTAAAAACTACGTACTATTTTAGTAAAACTGGGGAAATTTAGAGCTCAAAGGGGGTAATTTCAAATATCGCCTCTTCCAGTTACGAAAAGCTCGCTCTGGCTTAGGTATGGTGTCTCGCTCGGATTCATTGCACAAATGCTCGATGGGATTGAGATCTGGAGACCTGAGTGTCCATTAAAGCTGGAAAACGTCTCCATTTCTTTCTGAAACAATGTCATTGCGAGTTGGTGCATTGTTGTTCTGTAATCAGAGTCTGACTGCGACTATCGAATCGGCCCATTAATCTTGAATTTTTACGGGGCTGTTATATACTAGAGTGATGAAGCGGAGATCTAGAGATTCACGTAGAGGATTTTAGGAAGGGAGTGTCTGACACCAGATCTTAAACAATCCTTAGAAGTAAGAAGTTAGAACCTTTGGGCTAGATTGCCCGAGTGGAAAGTCATACGAAAGCGAGGTAGAAACGGCGAGGCAGACACCCTTATTTATAACCGGCCAGTCAGTACCCGGGGTCCGATGTCTTAACATGCGCATCCGACGCACGGCAGATATTTAGTGGTTCAAGCATTCGTACCTGCGGATCGATCCTGAGACTTCGCTGTGGCAACCACGAACGTTGACCACTAGGCCATCCACGGCTCGTGATGAAGTGGGAATAAAACAGAAATATTTTAATATTTTATTAAGCAAAACACTGTATTTATAGAAAATAAAACGTGTAAAATATTTAAACCATAAAATATAAAAGAGCGTTTTTTTACTATGACTAAATATTGCTATCAAGCCTAATTTTAGAAAGTAAAATGTCTGCATTAATTATTTAAAGAAATGAGAAGTTTGCCAGCGACGCGATTTGCGCTTTGATAAAAAGGGAAGGGGCCATATATTTTAGAGAGCTGTTGGTAGTAATCTTGATTAATGCTCTTTTGGTATTATTAATGGGCTGTTCTTATTAATGGGCTATTGCTGTAGTTTATTAATATTAGTAGTTTATTAATAGACTATTTATTAATGGGCTGTTGGTAGTAATGCATTAATGGGCTGTTGGTAGTAATAATGTATCAATGGACTGTTGGTAGTAGTGTATTAATGGCTGTAGGCAGTAGTGTATTAGTGGGCTGTCGGTACTTGTGTATTAATGGGCTGTGGTAGTAGTGTAGTAATGGGCTGCGGTAGTAATGCATTAATGGGCTGTTGGTAGTAATAATGTATCAATGGACTGTTGGTAGTAGTGTATTAATGGCTGTAGGCAGTAGTGTATTAGTGGGCTGTCGGTACTTGTGTATTAATGGGCTGTGGTAGTAGTGTAGTAATGGGCTGCGGTAGTAGTGTATTAATGGGCTGTTGGAAGTAGTGTATTAAATTAGTGGGCTGTTGGTAGTGGTGTATTAATAGGCTGTTCGTAGTAATGTAGTAAAGTGCTATTGGTAGTAATGCTCGTTAAAACACACCCCTGTTTCACATCGGTTGGACATTACGGTGTTTTGGATTTATCCTGAAATTCATGTGTCTGAGTTACTCGCATTTAAGTTATGTGTACTATATGCTGAATTTCAAGTAGAATTACTCTTGATCTAATGACGCGGATCCATCGGAAACCTAATACTGACATGGGATTAGGCATAAACTATTCCTGCGATTCATTATTTGCCGTCAGAAAAAGATTTACGTAATAAGTTGGCATCAGCTGCATGGCAACGGGCATTTTGCATCCTATGATATCTATCAATCCTGTTTGTTAGCCAGAACATGGCTTTCAAGGCAAACTCTTTTTCTCCAAAGCAAACTTTTATGAGAAATTTTACTAGCCATACTGTACAATAGAATTGTTAATTTAATTGTACATTTAAATAATTATTGAGGAATCGGCCTTTAACCAGCTTCACTTTTCTTATGTGGCAACACTTTTTTAAATGTGGGATTTGTAATTTTACCTTGAAAGTTTAAATTAAGTATATTTAATAATGTAAATGCTGTAATTCAGATAACCGAGAAACTTAACTGAAATTGTCGTGACGTAGGAGAAAATGATGGTACTGCGTAGAGATGTACATGTATTTAGAGGAAAACCAAGGGCGCCTTAGCCTTCCGAAAGAGCTTCATTTCTTTGTTAAAATGCGCCTAACATTAGAAAAAAATATACTTTAATTTAATAAAAATGCATCAACTTACAATAGAAAATAATGCTTTAATTTTTTCTTCTACATTTCATTAACTTTTATTTTGTCCTGATGGATTTCAAAAATTTGCATTTTGGGTCGCCCCCTTTTCCCGAAAAACAATTCTATATATGCCCTTGCTACTGCGCTATACAGGTAGGTTGTGGTGACTGCCTTTCCCTCCGGGCACTTACCTGACATTTCAAATGCGTTTATGAACGAGCTATAGATGGCAGCACATAAGATTAATAATAACCTTTTATGTAACATCTAATTATGACTTCAAGCTGAGAGTCTCTTGTGAGTAATGTAATATTATCATCAACTTGAATTTCTTATTTTATCATAATGGACAAAAAACCTTAAGTTATCACTGGAGGTATGCAAACAAAGGAAAAATGTTTGAAAAGACCTAAGAGTGTAGCAGACAAATAAAACCGTATTTTTACCATGTAATTACAAAAAAAAAAAAACTGTTTTTTAGACTTCTTTGAAAACGATATATTCCGTTGTGTTTTGGTTTGACTTTGAAAGCTCGGACTCTTTGATTTCGTATTCCAAATATCGAACAAGCGACGACTATTGGCTGTGAACGAAAGTACTCTTTCTTTATTCGCTTAAGGTGGACGTCTAGTGATCGCCCCCCTCCTCCATGCTTTCAAAGGAAAGAATTTGGACCCTATTTTGTCAGCGAAGAAAGATTTCCCATACATCAAAATTGGCCCACTGATAAAAACATCGTGATTTAGATTGTACAAGCGGTGCTTTTTGCGAAAAACTTTCGTGAACTATATTAAAAATCAATAACTTTAATTTAATGTAGTTATGATACTTGCTTAAAGGTGGCGCCACTCTTCCTTACCACTATATCGAAGTAAAGTTATTAATTTTTAATACAGTTCAGGAAAGTTTTTTGCAATAAATAGGGTCACACACGATCGTATGTTTGTCCTAGTGCCTAATTTTTTTATAGTGAAAGCCAAGACAACGGAAAATTCTTTTTCACGGAGCATGAACTACAATTCTCTGTCGTTTATTTGTAGTAGTGATTTTCTCTGTTTCAAGCCTGTTCAAATAGAAAAATAAAATGGTCTTGATCCTACGGACCATAATTTCCGTTTACTATGACTGCTATTGACAAATTGTTAATTTCGACAATATTTCTGACTGCTGTTTGGCGGAGGTAGTTCGTAAAACTTTCTCCAGTTGCTAGGGACAGGGATTTATCCACATCCTCCTAAACATGAGCGGCAGAACCCGATGATTTCAAGGGAGAGGGGGAGGGGCAACATTTCCGAGAGTTGAAACAATAAAAAAAAGAAAAGAAAAAGAAAAAACCTTAGGTTATATATGCAAGTACTCTAAGAAATCATCATCAACTATTATCAATCCACTTCCGCATGAAGGCTTCTTCCAAAACTTTTTGTTTTGAGCATATCGCTTCCAAGTCACTCCAGCAGGCTTTCGAATTCAATCTACTCGTCTTCCAAGTTGTCTGCTTCTGGATCTTCTCCTGCCCCTTGGTCAAATCCAGTGTAATACCTCAGCTGTTTAACTGTTGTCAGTTCTACTTGCAATATATCCAGCCTATTGCCCTTTGAGAATTCCTTAATGATCTTCTTCAAAGTGATAAACACAACGGTGAGTTAACTTTTCCAATTATTTGTTCAAAATTAATTTTAAAAGTTGAAGCGTTTTCCAGAAAACTTCGAAACGTGGTGATGGTCTTCAGGAAACTTTCATTGAAAAAGTTATGCTATCCATAAACCACAATTTTTTAAGATATTTGGTACGAAGACCCTGCCCCAGTGAGGGGGGACCATGAAATCCCAGGGGTCCGGACCCCCGTGTCTCCTACCTTCCTCGGCCCATACCCCTAACATCCGTCCAACACGGCTACTTCCTGTTTCGCCTATTATTGATTTCCCTATTCTTCGTACGTCGAAAGTTAATGGGTTCAGCCATTTTAGGCGAGGGAAGAATTCTTGATTCGCCTATTCTTGTCTGGCCTACAACTTTCACCTGCTAGAGGGGAGGGATTCACCTGGAACAAATTTCTTGATTCGCCTACTCTTCGTACGTCGAAAGTTAATGGGTTCCGCCATTTTAGGCGAGGAAAGAATGCTTGATTCGCCTATTCTTGTCTGGCCCACAACTTTCACCTGCTAGAGGGGAGGGATTCACCTGGAACAAATTTCTTGATTCGCCTACTCTTCGTACGTCGAAAGTTAGTGGGTTCCGCCATTTTAGGCGAGGAAAGAATTCTTGATTCGCCTATTCTTGTCTGGCCTACAACTTTCACCTGCTAGAGGGGAGTGATTCACCTGGGGCAAACTTCTTGATTCGCCTACGTCAAAAGTTAATGGGGCGAGAAAATGCTATTATATTATTTCGCTTAAGCTTTGACGGAGTGATTTAAGTAAAAAAGATACATCTTTACCTCTCGTGAATTTTTTTTTTATCGAAACACTAAATCTATCGTGTGTTAAAAAAAAAAGATAATTTTTCCCGTGGAAAAAAAAAAAAAAAGCTAGTTTTATTCCTAGGGTTTGAAACTAGTTTCTAGCACGTCTTTTGTAAAAAAAGATCGTGCTTATGTTACCGGTTTGTCCGTCCGTCTGCCGCTAGAGGGCGTAAATGCAGATGATGTCGAATTCAAAAAATGCGTTTTATTCCACATATTTGCTTCTAAACATCGGATTGAAAAAAAATGTTATCTTACGATTCCATTTATGTCGAAGAGTAGTTTAGATATAATTACTTTTTCAAATTACGCATAGATTTTCCGCTAGGGGGTGTAAAAGTACTTCCAAAATTAATTGATTCATCCATAGTTGAGACAAGGGATTCCGTGAAAAATATCGAAACGCCAAGACTTTTTAAGAACAGTTTACAGTGCGGCAATTAAATAATGACACTGATTTTCTTTAACGGAAAAGAAGGAAAACTTACGTGAATGTATTTTATTTGAAGTACATTCCTCCTGAATTAATACAAAAAGTGGCACGGTCAGTCGACGAAAGAAAAGGACTTACAGAGGTCAACTGTTGGTATTGAGTGAAGAGCTGATGTCACAGTTCCTTTGCATGTCCCTTCAGTGTCTTGTGACGTGCCTACCCCGCAGGACGCACTCGACATAAAGGCAGATAGCAGCAAGAACGAACAACCGCGTAGCTCAGTTGGTAGATCGACTTGTTCCGGAATAAGTGGACTCTGGTTCGATCCCCGGCGTGGACCAAAAATGACGGAGAAATTGACTTCGTTATAGTCTTGAAAAAACTCTTCCTTCTAAAGGCAGCTTCAATTTAGGGAATAGAAAGCAGTCACACGGTGACAAATATGGAGAATAGGGAGAATGGTTGAGTATATGTACTTGTTTTCGGGCCAGAAATTGCTGTACACTGAATGCCTTGTGTGCGGGTGCGTCATCGTGAAGAAGAAACCACAGCCTGTTTTGTACTCAGGCCTCACACGCACAATCCTCTTCAACAATCATCCCAAAATGTATACATAAGCTTTGCCAGTCACAGTTGTACCTTCAGGAATGAACTCGTGATGCAGAAATCCCTTGCTGTCGTAAAAACATTGTTTTGAGCTTGGACTTCTGTAACCTGATCATTTTTCATTTGGGTGATTGTGTCGACTTCCACTCAGCATTCCGACGCTTCGTTTCACGAACATAACAAAACGAGCACAACCCTCCCCCTCCCAAATCTTGCACACAAATTTGACGAATCGTCTCCTTATTAACACAGAGCTCACATTCCAGCATCCTTAAGGTCACACAACGATCACTTTTTATCCTTTCGCAAACGTTCTCAATGAATTCAAACGCACGCACTGAAATCGGGCGTCCGGGCCTTCAGTCATTTTCCAAACCTTCCCGCCCTTCCTTGAAACGTGCATACCATCGGTATATTTCTGCAGGAGATAGCCAACTAGCCCCGTACGCATCACGCAACAATGCAACTGTCTGAGATGCAGTTTTACCGATTTTCAAACACAACCGGATATTTGTTCTCTGCTTCATGACAGAGCTGTGACAATGTTCTTTCACCGAATGACGTCAATATCATCTGCGCAATTCTCACGCAAACGCTCTTGCTACCGCATAGCTCATAAATGGCTTATCAGAAAACCATTCCTACCCGACCTGTGTTCTTTACCTGGGTTTAAAAATAAAAATCATTCTTATTACTTAATTGCCGCACTGTGTAGGCTGTCATAATTAAACCTTCCCTAGCGCTTTGAGAGCTGCCTCCGATGCACTGCGTCCAAGTTTAAACTCCTATAACGAAATGAAACGGTTTTCGCTCTGCACCGTCGTCCTCTTCGCTGTAGCACAATCCCATTGGAAGTGATGCCACTGAAAAAATGCCCAGTGCTTTGTAGTCAGAAGCCCTGACGCTTTAAAATTTACATATCAAGTTACATCGCGGTATGTTTTAATTATTTAATTACCTGCTAACTGCATGAGTCTTCAAAATCCAACATTTAAGGTAGTTCCACCTAAAATCTCTGCTTTATGTTTCCAATGGTAAAACTTCTTATATATATTTTCTTTGTAATTAATGTATTCCCAAGGATGAAAATTTGCACATCGATAAAACTAACTTTAAGTTATAGCATGGGATACTTAATGCTTCCTAAAACATAACCATAATTATATTAAAAATCCATCATTTTTCTTTGAGTAATGTTCAGACTTGTTAATAGATGGCGCGACCTGTACATTGATGACGTCAGTAGACAAACAAATGTTGAATTGCTTAAGTATGGTTATATTTCAGCAAGTATTAAGTATCCCATGCTATAACTTAGAGTTAGTTTTATCGATGTGCAAATTTTCATCCTTGGGAATACATTAATTTCGAAGAAAATATGTAGAGAAGTTTTACCATTGTAAACATAAGGCATAGATTTTAGGTGGAACCATCTTAATCTGCAACAATCTAAATTCCCTTAGCTCCGCAACGTTGGTAATGGGTATCAGCAGGATTTTTTGTTTGATTTGAATAATTATTCTGATTTTATCCAAAGCATTATGCAGATTATCACTTTTTAATCCAAAGAGCTCTTCTTATAACAACTTCCTTTTACCCAATACGGTATTCTTACGAAATGATCTCTAATACACTACTGATTGTGAAAATTGCAAGACCAAGGAAGAATGGCGCTGTTCAAAGGAAATTTATGTCGCAGAGGAATCTACGATGTTACAGGAGATAACTGATTATACAAGGTTTTTTGCTTCAAAACTCAGTATCGTCTGAAGCCATCTCGAGTAACAATAACAGCCTCTACATGGAGAGGCATCAAAACTCAGTATTGTCTGAAGCCATCGCTTCAAAACTCAGCATCGTCTGAAGCCATCTCGAGTAACAATAACAGCCTCTACATAGAGAGGCATTTGATGGAAGAAGTTTCTGACATCGTTCTGGCGAAATATCCTGTCAGGCTGCTTCGATGGGAGACAAGAGGTCATTACTGGCGGATGCGGTCGACAGGCCGTCGCTTAGATACCATGTCCAGACATGTTCGATCGGGGAGATATCGGGCGAATGTGCAGGCCAGGGAAAGAGCTGTATCTTACCTGCATGGAAGCGATCTTGAACATTCCGGGCCACATGTGGACGATCACTCTACTGCTGGAATACTGCGCCAGCACAACTCTGAAGGAAGGGTATCACCCCTGCCTTTAAAAAATTCCTGATGTATCGCTGGCTGTTGAGGGTTCCCCCAATTCGTATCAGGCGATATATTGAATTGAACCCAATGATAAACCCAAACAATGACGCTTGGCTTTGGGTCGGTATAACGCTGCAAGGTGCCAAGCGTCATAACGCTACCGTGATGTCTTCGAACACGTATGCGACCATCATGGTGCATCAAGTTGAATCGTGACTCGTCAGAAAACGTGACGTGTTGCCAATCAGAGCACCAATGTCTGTGTTCGAGACACCATTGCAGCGTGTGACGTCTGTGGTTGAGGGTCAAAGAAGTGCGCACCAATGGGCTGCTAGCTACCAGTCTTCTGTTAAGCAGACGACGTCAAACTGTGCCGGAGGACAAAGCCTGACGTGTGACAGTGCAATCGGTTACTGTCATGCGGTAGAGGTGTCTGTCATCCGCACTGTCGTGCGATTTTGAGGTCCATTTCCACAGTGTCACCCATCCCAACAGTCCTTCGCCGCTCAAAGTCCGTCAGGTGTTCATAATACGACCTTCTTCGGCGACGAGGCACAGCGAGACACAAGAAACACCCTTTCGCCTCAATGCTGGCTCTTCACTGATTGCAGAGCCAACTCTTTATTCCCAAGAGCCAACTCTTTATTCCCTAGAGCCAACTCTTTATTCCCAAGATTAGACAATTCAGAGAGTCCTGCTCCGATACCGCATGCGCATTTTCACTGACATTTTAATCATTTGCATGTCCAAACCTGTTGTACATATCGTGTAAGTTTCAAGCTTATACCAGCAGTTCTTCATGGTGTTTCAATTTTCATAAAGAGTATGAAGATTAATTCGTTTCGAAAGTCTTATTTCACTATTCTAATTCTGCTGCATTTGGTTCGTAGTGCTGCGCTGAAAGACCTTTATATGATCAGAAGAGTTACTCTGATAAAAACTGTCTGAAGAGTATTTTTGATAATTTCCCTTGATCTAATGCCCTATTGAGTTATTTTGACATCAACTGCATTTTATCCGCAATTATTCGATTCAGGTAACTTCTTTTAATTAGAAGGGATATATTCATAAAAATGCACCCAGTTTCATAAATGTTAGTTTATTCTGAATTTGTTATCTTTTGTTTACAGAGTTATTCCTATAAACACAGCTTTAAAGCCCAAACTATTGTATCTTACTATGATTTTAAATGTTATTTTGAGAATAATTCTTTTCACTCAAACAGTTACAACTTCTGCGGAACCATTTCGGGTCTAAAGATATGTGCAAAATAATACTACAGTAAGCTATCTGTCCAAAGCGATGTACAGTGATTTCTGTTTTTTTCTGTTTCCGATTCCTGCATTCGTGTAACTTTGTCTGCGTGCATTAAATAACTAGCTTTAATTTATGTTCTGTTTAATAGTTAATTAATGCAATTTTATTGACAGAACTTGGTCTTCGATGAATAGCACCGAAATGTTAGAGTTTGCGACACAAATTGCCAGGTCTAATGAGATGAACGTCAAGGATATGAAGAAACGCCTCATCGGCTTGGACAAACCTCATTTCAGTCTATTTGGTAATTATGTGCAGTATCTTTTGAACATATCCTTAAGATCTCTCTCATATGCAATATACAGTACATATCTGTAACAAATTTACCTGTTTAGAAAGGTGAGTTCCAGTCATTGAATAAACAACAAGATAATAAAAGCGTATTTGGTTTTGCGTATTTGGCACATGCACTAGAGACCTCCACAGGCTTTAATTTGTTAAGTTCACACCTTACAGCATAAAACCCGTCCCAGTCTAAGCTTAAACGTTTAAGGACGTAAGATCGATCCTGGACCATTTCAGACCTTCTATTGGGGTATCCGGAAAAATGAAAGGCGTAAGATCAGACCAGGGACCATTTCAAACCTTCAATTGGGGTATCTGGAAAAAGAAAGCGACCATTTCAGACCTTCAATTGGGGCATCCGGAAAAAAGAAAGGCGCTAAGATCGACCAAGGGACCATTTCAAACCTTCAATTGGGGTATCTGGAAAAAAGAAAGGCGTAAGATCGATCAGGGACCATTTCAGACCTTCAGTTGGGATATCCGAAAAAAAAAAAAAAGGCATAAGATCGATCAGGGACCATTTCAGACCTTCAGTTGGGATATCCGAAAAAAAAAGGCATAAGATCGATCAGGGACCATTTTAGACCTTCAGTTGGGATATCCGAAAAAAAAAAAAAAGGCATAAGATCGATCAGGGACCATTTCAGACATTCAGTTGGGATATCCGAAAAAAAAAAAGGCATAAGATCAATCAGGGACCATTTCAGACCTTCAGTTGGGATATCCGAAAAAAAAAAAAAAGGCATAAGATCGATCAGGGACCATTTCAGACCTTCAGTTGGGATATCCGAAAAAAAAAAAAAAAGGCATAAGATCGATCAGGGACCATTTCAGACCTTCAGTTGGGATATCCGAAAAAAAAAGAAAAAGGCATAAGATCGATCAGGGATCATTTCAGACCTTCAGTTGGGATATCCGAAAAAAAGGCATAAGATCGATCAGGGACCATTTCAGACCTTCAGTTGGGGTATCCGGAAAAAAAGGAAAGGCGTATATGCATGGAACAGTTCGACGACATATAGATATGCATATTTTCTGCGGGACAGTTTCCCGGTGCTGCAGACGACTGAGAATGCGTACTGTGGGGAATCAAAAGAGGCGTGAAACACGTGTCCCAATCGCAGTACATCTTCAACCCATGCGTTGAAGTTGTATCGCGGTCAGTTGCAATGGCTACAAAGTTAAAATATTGGTTCTATACTTGTTGCAGTTCTTCCCCACCCAAGACTAATTTCGAATAGCACTTCACACAGAAGCAATACAAATTCTAACATTGATGAACTTCTAAATGTAAAAAGAAAAAAGATCCAAAAACCTCAATAAGAACTGAAATAGTTTTTCACTTTTTTGATTTTAGGTATTTACTAACACAGTAGATTCCGGTTACTTGGGCCATCGGTTAATCGGGACATCCAGTTATTTGGGACAATTCTTGAAGAACATCCCAAATTGGCTCTTTGATGTGAAGCTTCGCATAATTGGGGCAGCCGCTTAATTGGGCCAAAGTGCTCTAGCCCTTAATGTGTCCCAATTAACCGAAATGTACTGTACTACTATTAATGATAAAATATAATCAGTTACCGAATATGTTACTTTTTGCCACTTTGTTTTAAAGATTAGATTATTTCTGGACTGTGTATCCTTGAAATAGGCAATTTTTCTTCTCAATAGGTATACGTGTTTTTTTTAATAGGGTTCCGTTTTTGTTTTCATTATTAAAATAATTTACCTGCATTTCTAACACTTTATCTGAAGAAAGCTATAGAAATAACGTAG
The DNA here is from genome assembly GCA_039090855.1 of Macrothele yani. Taxonomy (NCBI): domain Eukaryota; kingdom Metazoa; phylum Arthropoda; class Arachnida; order Araneae; family Macrothelidae; genus Macrothele; species Macrothele yani. The sequence goes on along the minus strand of CM077011.1, from coordinate 8,701,259 downwards.
AATTTCCCTACACCACTAAGAAATCAAGGGAACAATAACGCTAAAAATTTTAAAATTGGCTTAATACCTCTCTCTCTGTTTTTGCATATTTTGAAAGAGAAAATGGTAGGGTGGAATGACACGCCAGAAATAAAAGTTGGCCACCCTTGTCCTAAAGGTATGCGAAGTCAATTCCCTTCATAATAGGGTAAGTTAATCTGAAACTTTTTGATCATACTTCCTGTCACTGCTCAACGGAAGAACATTTTTTGAACTCAAATTCATTTTTTGAACTCAAATTCATTTTTTGAACTCCTATTTTCTCGGTCTCAAAGATTGAGAGCCGCCCCGGTGCCACATTGGTCTAAGCGCTGGCTTATGACCGTTCGTTCAAAAAAAGGTTTGGGTTCGAATCCCGATGAGGTATGGATATTGTGTTTGTCGTTTGTCTTATGGCACTGACTTTCTCCCTTCCCAGGAGTCAATGGCCCTAAATTAGAGACGGACGACTGCTTACAGCCCATCGAGTTGCTCACGGTGGTCGTTAAATCTTCAATAAATAAATAAATAAATAAATAAAAAGATTGGGAACAATCACGTCTGTAACTATGCTTTCAACTGTACCCCCAACCTCTTATATAGCCCCTTTAGTCTACAGGCCACGCTCTCTCCTCCTCGTTACGTCAGTATCGGGTGTAACTCACTTTGCATAGGGGGTGGTCGTAGTTCAGGGAACACCCAGTGTGTGCCACTGTACAAATTTACCCATCACATCCATAACTTCCCTCTCATGATCATGATCATATGTAGATGATTTTAGGAAGGGAGTGTCTGACCCCAGGTCTTAAACAACCCTTAGAAATAGGAAACTAGGAGATTTGGGCTAGAGCGCCTGATAGGAAAATGACACGGAAGCGAAGTAGAAAGGGGGAGGAAGAGGCCCTTCTTTATTACCGGGGGCCAGTACCCGGGGTCCGACGGCTTAACGTGCCCATCCGACGCACGGCAGGTATTTAGTGGATCGAACGTTCGTACCTGGCTGGGATCGAACCTGAGGCCCTTCCCATGGCAGTCACGAGCGTTGCCCAATCGGCCACCCGCGGCCCTAACTTCCCTCTCAACTGAACCACCAACCTCTTATATACACCTCTTTAACCTACAAGCCACGCCCTCTTCCTCGTTACGCCAGTATTCGGTGTAACTCACTTTGCATAGGGGTGGTCGTAATTCGTTGAGAACTCAGTGTGTGTCACTGTACAAATTTACCCATCACATCCGTAACTTCGCTCTAAACTGAACCACCAACCTCTTATATACACCCCTGTAGCCTGCAGTCCTCGCTGTTCTCCACGTTACGCCAGTATCGGGTGTAACTCACTTTGCACAGGGGTGGTCGTAATTCAGGAAGCATTCAGTGTGTTCTTTTAAAAAATCTAATACTTTTCAAGAAAATTCTTTTCCGGGTGTATTTTATAACTGTATCACTTTGCATTTCGAAAATAGGGCCGAATTACTCCTTAGCCATTTACACAAGTATTAGACAAATTCGGATGGGGCCTCGTAATTTGCTCGTTAATCTTTCTTTCTTGATGACATGTTTCAACGACATTGGTAGTACAACTGCAGAACAAAACGTTTTTTTAAAGTTCCCATTAGCAAACCATTATTTCTTGGGCTTTCTTTTTCCTTCCAGTTTCTTTCTCTTTTTTTGTGGGAACCAATTTTCTTCGTGTGGAAGAGCAAGAGGCTGCGCAACGAAGTCCTTTGTTTTGAATGGACTTTTCTGCTTCTGAATTAGCTTTGCATGAGGAACACTCACCCAATAACGCGTTGGTCCACCTGTCTGTAAAATCATGGCTGGTAGACGCTTAGGAACAGATTCGACAAGATGGCGAACTTCCTCCATGCGTAACTTGACCCATGTCCGCTGCAGTAGCTGTCAGTTCACGGTCATTCCATGGAGGAGAATCAGCAGTTCTCACTCCCCGTTCTAGTATATCTCTCAAATGTTCAATTGGGTTACACTCGGGTGAGTCTGTTGGCCAAAACAATGTGGCGAATTCGTTGTTGTGTTCGTCCAACCATTCAGTAGTTATACGAGAGCGATGGCATGTGCGTTGTTCTTTTAAAAGATGGCACTGTGGTAAGGCTAAACTTCCTTCAGATGTGAATGAAGATGATTGGCTATCAGGTCCCTGTGGCGTCCACCTTTCAGTGTTAGTGGGATGCTAACCAACTGACCTAGGGCTTGTCAGGAAAACGCTCCCAGACCAGGACACCACCTCTACCGGCCTGTTGAACCCCAACTGTACAACCAGGGGATACTCACTGACGCTCGTATTTTGTGTACTTGTGTTCGTCTTCGTTCTCATCGGTTTCACTATTTTCATTCTCATTTGTTCGACGACGTTGCAGCGCATCGTAGGTGACAACTGTGATACATTCACTGCCTTTTCGTTTCTTGAAGAAATTGACTTTTTTTAAACTTATCTAGCTTTTAAAAGTTTTCACCCTTCTCGTCTTTCAGTTTTATCACATCGGCCTGTTTTTTTTAACTCTTATACCACACTTTTAAGATATCTTTCATTCTTGGTCTTGTGTCTGGGGCTCTTTGACCAAAAATGGCCCTTGCGTCATAGAAATCTACCAACCAACCAACCAAAACCAGGGGATAGGGCTTCATGCTGTTTACGCCATATGCGAACCCCACCATCAACATGGTTCAGGAAGAAACGGGACTCATCACTCCAGTCGACCTTCTTCCATATGTCGAGCGTCCATTGTCGACGTTCCTTAGTCCATGGGAGACGTCGTTTGCGATAACTGGGCGCCATCACGACTAAGCTCTTTGGGTCCGGCTGTGAAATCCCCGGCGAATCAAGGTACGGCCCATGATGCATCTGGAAATAGGTCGAACTGCACCGCTGTTGTACTGGTGAGTGAGCTGGATGACTGTTGCACGTCGTTGCTGAGATACCAGTCATGACACCCGATGCTCACCAGTAGCATCAACCGCACGTGTATAAACAATGTGAGCCCTTCTACTGGATGTTTGTGCATGGTTAATTCAGTCATTGTACACCCTTGGTACAGTAGTACCTGAGCAGCTAACAAGTGCGGTGTTTCTGAAGTACTGGCTCCTACCCTCCGGGCTTCAACTATCTGGACACGTTTCACCATTACTGTCAAACGTTTACTGATTACGTACGGATGATAGATTTGCACAATTTATAGAAGCAGCACGTGACATTGATATCACATGGTATTTTGTTATCGCTCCGGGTATATAAAACGGGAGAGAGGGGATTCTAATACAAAGCCAACTCATTGTAATGTGTACTTACACTTTCATGGAGAACAGATGCTAAAGATCTCACCATTTCCTCGAAAATTCTGTTGGCCTCTATGACGTACTAAAGAGGTGAAAGCATGTGTAAAGACGACAAGTCTGCAGAGAGACATTCTGTCCGCGTAGCTCAGTTGGGAGAGCGACTTACTCCGGAGTGAGGGGACACGGACAAACTTGTATTTTTACATTGGCGACTGATTATGGAAAACGGATCAACTAGCCATTGGGTTCTTCGAAAAATGTGTGATGTTTGTTCCACACATTGTTTGGAATTGATAAAAAATTCCTACTTCGCTTCAAAGACAAAAAAAATTAAGAGGGAGATGATGTGACGTACTAAAGAGATGAAAACATGTGTCAAGACGACAAATCTGCAGAAAGACATTTTGCCCACGTAGCTCAGTTGGGAGAGCGAATTACTGCGGAATGAAGGGACACGGATTCGATGGCAGTCGCGGACAAACTTGTGTTTTCACACCTCAACTTCAGTAGATACCCTATTTCTAACTTCTTGGTAAGGTTGATATAAAAGCCGGCTAATATTTGTGCTCCTCTGAATAAGTCTTTTATTCCCAAAAATCGTATGTCGTGATTAGTGACTGCAATTCATCAAAACTAATGACTTCACTGAGTTCCAATTTTTCAGGCATTTGTAATCCATTCTTTACTTTCTACTTTTTTAAATATATCAATAGAAAAACAACGTTTGCGCAATTATTCAGAACTGAAAGTCTACTATAGTTTCGCTGACAACTATGGTCCAGCTTCATCAGAACTATGGTGTGTTGATTTCTTGCTTGTGACTACGTTGTTAGTTTCACGTGCCACATGTCACGTGGCGGCTATCGGTTTTGATGAGTGCTTTTCGAGCGTTCATGAAAGTGGAACGAGAAACAAGCCACGTAGTCACAAGCAAGAAATCAATACGCCGTAGCCCTGATGAAGCTGGACCATAATTGCCAGCGACACTATAGTACACCTTAAGTTAAAAAAAATTGCATAAACCCTGTTTTTCTATATTGAAATGAAAATATAAATATGCAATGTTTGTAATTCATCAGTCTAAATTTCCTCTTTTTATTCATTCGACATTTACCGTCCACCATGAGCAAACTACATATAAGGATATTTTTTTTTGATTGGAGGTTTAACAACCACCGTGAGCAACTCAATGGGCTATAAGCAGTCGCCCGTCCCTAATTTAGGGTCACTGGTTCCAGGGAAGGAGAGAGCCAGTGCCGTAAGACAAACACAACATCCATGCCTCACCGGGATTCGAACCCAGACCCCGTTTGGACGAATGATCAGAGGCCATCGCTTAGACCACTGCGCCACCGGGGCGGTATAAGGATATAAGCAGCAGCCCGTTCCTAATATAAGGCCACCGGTTCCAGGAAACGGATAGAATCAGTGTCCTAGGCCAAGTACACCATCTATGAAACACAAATCCGTGACATGGGCCAAGTACACCCCTTATGAAACATAAATCAGTGCCATTGGCCAAGAACACCACCTGTGAAACATACGTAAATCAGTGCCATAGGCCAAGTACACCACCTATGAAACATAAATCAGTGCCATGGGCCAAGTACATCACCTATGAAACACAAATCAGTGCCACGAATAGTACACACCACCTATGAAACATAAATCAGTGCCGTGGGCCAAGTACATCACCTATGAAACACAAATCAGTGCCATGGGAATAGTACACCACCTATGAAACATAAATCAGTGCCGTGGGCCAAGTACATCACCTATGAAACACAAATCAGTGCCATGGGCCAAGTACACCACCTATGAAACATAAATCAGTGCCGTGGGCCAAGTACATCACCTATGAAACACAAATCAGTGCCATGGATAAGTACACCACCTATGAAACATAAATCAGTGCCGTGGGCCAAGTACATCACCTATGAAACACAAATCAGTGCCACGAATGAAGTACACCACCTATGAAACATAAATCAGTGACATGGGCCAAGTACATCACCTATGAAACACAAATCAGTGCCATGAATGCCAAGTACACCACCTATGAAACATAAATCAGTGCCATGGGCCAAGTACATCACCTATGAAACACAAATCAGTGCCACGGGCCATAGTACACCACCTATGAAACATAAATCAGTGCCGTGGGCCAAGTACATCACCTATGAAACACAAATCAGTGCCATGGGCCAAGTACACCACCTATGAAACATAAATCAGTGCCGTGGGCCAAGTACATCACCTATGAAACACAAATCAGTGCCATGGGCCAAGTACACCATCTATGAAACATAAATCAGTGCCGTGGGTCAAGTACATCACCTATGAAACACAAATCAGTGCCATGGGGCCAAGTACACCACCTATGAAACATAAATCAGTGCCGTGGGCCAAGTACATCACCTATGAAACACAAATCAGTGCCATGGGCCAAGTACACCACCTATGAAACATAAATCAGTGCCGTGGGCCAAGTACATCACCTATGAAACACAAATCAGTGCCATGGGCCAAGTACATCACCTATGAAACACAAATCAGTGCCACGAATAGTACACCACCTATGAAACATAAATCAGTGACATGGGCCAAGTACATCACCTATGAAACACAAATCAGTGCCATGGGCCAAGTACACCACCTATGAAACATAAATCAGTGCCATGGGCCAAGTACATCACCTATGAAACACAAATCAGTGCCACGGGCCAAGGTACACCACCTATGAAACATAAATCAGTGACATGGGCCAAGTACATCACCTATGAAACACAAATCAGTGCCACGAAAGTACACCACCTATGAAACACAAATCAGTGCCATGGGCCAAGTACACCACCTATGAAACATAAATCAGTGCCATGGGCCAAGTACATCACCTATGAAACACAAATCAGTGCCACGAATAAGTACACCACCTATGAAACATAAATCAGTGACATGGGCCAAGTACATCACCTATGAAACACAAATCAGTGCCATGGGCCAAGTACACCACCTATGAAACATAAATCAGTGCCATGGGCCAAGTACATCACCTATGAAACACAAATCAGTGCCATGGAGCCAAGGTACACCATCTATGAAACATAAATCAGTGCCGTGGGTCAAGTACATCACCTATGAAACACAAATCAGTGCCATGGGCCAGAGTACACCACCTATGAAACATAAATCAGTGCCGTGGGCCAAGTACATCACCTATGAAACACAAATCAGTGCCATGGGCCAAGTACACCACCTATGAAACATAAATCAGTGCCATGGGCCAAGTACATCACCTATGAAACACAAATCAGTGCCATGGGCCAAGTACACCACCTATGAAACTTAAATCAGTGCCATGGACCAAGTACATCACCTATGAAACACAAATCAGTGCCATGGGCCAAGTACACCACCTATGAAACATAAATCAGTGCCATGGGCCAAGTACACCACCTATGAAACATACGTAAATCAGTGCCATGAATGCCAAGCACACCACCTGTGAAATATAAATCAGTGCCATGGGCTAAGTACACCACCTATGAAACATAAATCAGTGCCGTGGGCCAAGTACATCACCTATGAAACACAAATCAGTGCCATGGAGCTAAATTACACCACCTATGAAACATAAATCAGTGCCGTGGGCCAAGTACATCACCTATGAAACACAAATCAGTGCCATGGGCCAAGTACACCACCTATGAAACATAAATCAGTGCCATGGGCCAAGTACATCACCTATGAAACACAAATCAGTGCCATGGGCCAAGTACACCAACTATGAAACATAAATCAGTGCCGTGGGCCAAGTACATCACCTATGAAACATAAATCAGTGCCATGGGCCAAGTACATCACCTATGAAACACAAATCAGTGCCACGAATAAGTACACCACCTATGAAACATAAATCAGTGACATGGGCCAAGTACATCACCTATGAAACACAAATCAGTGCCATGGGCCAAGTACACCACCTATGAAACATAAATCAGTGCCATGGGCCAAGTACATCACCTATGAAACACAAATCAGTGCCACGGGCCAAGTACACCACCTATGAAACATAAATCAGTGACATGGGCCAAGTACATCACCTATGAAACACAAATCAGTGCCACGAATAAGTACACCACCTATGAAACACAAATCAGTGCCATGAAAGTACACCACCTATGAAACATAAATCAGTGCCATAGATAGTACATCACCTATGAAACACAAATCAGTGCCACAGATAGTACACCACCTATGAAACATAAATCAGTGCCATGGGCCAAGTACATCACCTATGAAACACAAATCAGTGCCACAGGCCAAGTACACCACCTATGAAACATAAATCAGTGACATGGGCCAAGTACATCACCTATGAAACACAAATCAGTGCCATGGGCCAAGTACACCACCTATGAAACATAAATCAGTGCCATGGGCCAAGTACATCACCTATGAAACACAAATCAGTGCCATGGGCCAAGTACACCATCTATGAAACATAGAGAAATCAGTGCCGTGGGTCAAGTACATCACCTATGAAACACAAATCAGTGCCATGGAGATACAAGTACACCACCTATGAAACATAAATCAGTGCCGTGGGCCAAGTACATCACCTATGAAACACAAATCAGTGCCATAGAATAGTACACCACCTATGAAACATAAATCAGTGCCATGGGCCAAGTACATCACCTATGAAACACAAATCAGTGCCATGGGCCAAGTACACCACCTATGAAACATAAATCAGTGCCATGGACCAAGTACATCACCTATGAAACACAAATCAGTGCCATGGGCCAAGTACACCACCTATGAAACATAAATCAGTGCCATGGGCCAAGTACACCACCAATGAAACATACGTAAATCAGTGCCATGGAATAAGCACACCACCTGTGAAATATAAATCAGTGCCATGGGCTAAGTACACCACCTATGAAACATAAATCAGTGCCGTGGGCCAAGTACATCACCTATGAAACACAAATCAGTGCCATGGGCCAAGTACACCACCTATGAAACATAAATCAGTGCCGTGGGCCAAGTACATCACCTATGAAACACAAATCAGTGCCATGGGCCAAGTACACCACCTATGAAACATAAATCAGTGCCATGGGCCAAGTACATCACCTATGAAACACAAATCAGTGCCACGAATAGTACACCACCTATGAAACATAAATCAGTGACATGGGCCAAGTACATCACCTATGAAACACAAATCAGTGCCATAGATAAGTACACCACCTATGAAACATAAATCAGTGCCATGGGCCAAGTACATCACCTATGAAACACAAATCAGTGCCACGAATAGTACACCACCTATGAAACATAAATCAGTGACATGGGCCAAGTACATCACCTATGAAACACAAATCAGTGCCACGAATAGTACACCACCTATGAAACACAAATCAGTGCCATGGAATAGTACACCACCTATGAAACATAAATCAGTGCCATGGGCCAAGTACATCACCTATGAAACACAAATCAGTGCCACGAATAAGTACACCACCTATGAAACACAAATCAGTGCCATGGGCCAAGTACATCACCTATGAAACACAAATCAGTGCCATGGGCCAAGTACACCACCTATGAAACATAAATCAGTGCCGTGGGCCAAGTACATCACCTATGAAACACAAATCAGTGCCATGGGCCAAGTACACCACCTATGAAACATAAATCAGTGCCGTGGGCCAAGTACATCACCTATGAAACACAAATCAGTGCCATGGGCCAAGTACACCACCTATGAAACATAAATCAGTGCCGTGGGCCAAGTACATCACCTATGAAACACAAATCAGTGCCATGGAGCCAAGTACACCACCTATGAAACACAAATCAGTGCCACGAATAGTACACCACCTATGAAACATAAATCAGTGACATGGGCCAAGTACATCACCTATGAAACACAAATCAGTGCCATGGGCCAAGTACACCACCTATGAAACATAAATCAGTGCCATGGGCCAAGTACATCACCTATGAAACACAAATCAGTGCCATGGGCCAAGTACACCATCTATGAAACATAAATCAGTGCCGTGGGTCAAGTACATCACCTATGAAACACAAATCAGTGCCATAGCCAAGTACACCACCTATGAAACATAAATCAGTGCCGTGGGCCAAGTACATCACCTATGAAACACAAATCAGTGCCATGGGCCAAAGTACACCACCTATGAAACATAAATCAGTGCCATGGGCCAAGTACATCACCTATGAAACACAAATCAGTGCCATGGGCCAAGTACACCACCTATGAAACATAAATCAGTGCCATGGACCAAGTACATCACCTATGAAACACAAATCAGTGCCATGGGCCAAGTACACCACCTATGAAACATAAATCAGTGCCATGGGCCAAGTACACCACCTATGAAACATACGTAAATCAGTGCCATAGCCAAGCACACCACCTGTGAAATATAAATCAGTGCCATGGGCTAAGTACACCACCTATGAAACATAAATCAGTGCCGTGGGCCAAGTACATCACCTATGAAACACAAATCAGTGCCATGGGCCAAGTACACCACCTATGAAACATAAATCAGTGCCATGGGCCAAGTACACCACCTATGAAACATAAATCAGTGCCGTGGGCCAAGTACATCACCTATGAAACACAAATCAGTGCCATGGGCCAAGTACACCACCTATGAAACATAAATCAGTGCCATGGAGCCAAGTACATCACCTATGAAACACAAATCAGTGCCATGGGATAAAGTACACCACCTATGAAACATAAATCAGTGCCATGGGTACATCACCTATGAAACACAAATCAGTGCCACGGGCCAAGTACACCACCTATGAAACATAAATCAGTGACATGGGCCAAGTACACCACCTATGAAACATAAATCAGTGCCGTGGGCCAAGTACATCACCTATGAAACACAAATCAGTGCCATGGGCCAAGTACACCACCTATGAAACATAAATCAGTGCCATGGGCCAAGTACATCACCTATGAAACACAAATCAGTGCCACGAATAGTACACCACCTATGAAACATAAATCAGTGCCATGAATAAGTACATCACCTATGAAACACAAATCAGTGCCACGAATAGTACACCACCTATGAAACATAAATCAGTGACATGGGCCAAGTACACCACCTATGAAACATAAATCAGTGCCGTGGGCCAAGTACATCACCTATGAAACACAAATCAGTGCCATGGGCCAAGTACACCACCTATGAAACATAAATCAGTGCCATGGAGCCAAGTACATCACCTATGAAACACAAATCAGTGCCACGAATAGTACACCACCTATGAAACATAAATCAGTGCCATGGGCCAATGTACATCACCTATGAAACACAAATCAGTGCCACGAATGGTACACCACCTATGAAACATAAATCAGTGACATGGGCCAAGTACACCACCTATGAAACATAAATCAGTGCCGTGGGCCAAGTACATCACCTATGAAACACAAATCAGTGCCATGGGCCAAGTACACCACCTATGAAACATAAATCAGTGCCATGGGCCAAGTACATCACCTATGAAACACAAATCAGTGCCACAGGCCAAGTACACCACCTATGAAACATAAATCAGTGACATGGGCCAAGTACATCACCTATGAAACACAAATCAGTGCCACGGGCCAATAGTACACCACCTATGAAACACAAATCAGTGCCATGGGCCAAGTACACCACCTATGAAACATAAATCAGTGCCATGGGCCAAGTACATCACCTATGAAACACAAATCAGTGCCACGAGATAAGTACCACCTATGAAACACAAATCAGTGCCATGGGCCAAGTACATCACCTATGAAACACAAATCAGTGCCATGGGCCAAATTACCACCTATGAAACATAAATCAGTGCCGTGGGCCAAGTACATCACCTATGAAACACAAATCAGTGCCATAGATAAGTACACCACCTATGAAACATAAATCAGTGCCGTGGGCCAAGTACATCACCTATGAAACACAAATCAGTGCCATGGGCCAAGTACACCACCTATGAAACATAAATCAGTGCCGTGGGCCAAGTACATCACCTATGAAACACAAATCAGTGCCATGGGCCAAGTACACCACCTATGAAACACAAATCAGTGCCACGGGCCAAGTACACCACCTATGAAACATAAATCAGTGACATGGGCCAAGTACATCACCTATGAAACACAAATCAGTGCCATGGAGCTAAGTACACCACCTATGAAACATAAATCAGTGCCATGGGCCAAGTACATCACCTATGAAACACAAATCAGTGCCATGGGCCAAGTACACCATCTATGAAACATAAATCAGTGCCGTGGGTCAAGTACATCACCTATGAAACACAAATCAGTGCCATGGGCCAAGTACACCACCTATGAAACATAAATCAGTGCCGTGGGCCAAGTACATCACCTATGAAACACAAATCAGTGCCATGGGCCAAGTACACCACCTATGAAACATAAATCAGTGCCATGGAGCCAAGTACATCACCTATGAAACACAAATCAGTGCCATGGGCCAAGTACACCACCTATGAAACATAAATCAGTGCCATGGACCAAGTACATCACCTATGAAACACAAATCAGTGCCATGGGCCAAGTACACCACCTATGAAACATAAATCAGTGCCATGGAGCTAAGTACACCACCTATGAAACATACGTAAATCAGTGCCATGGGCCAAAGCACACCACCTGTGAAATATAAATCAGTGCCATGGGCTAAGTACACCACCTATGAAACATAAATCAGTGCCGTGGGCCAAGTACATCACCTATGAAACACAAATCAGTGCCATGGAGCAAGCACACCACCTGTGAAATATAAATCAGTGCCATGGGCCAAGTACACCACCTATGAAACATAAATCAGTGCCGTGGGCCAAGTACATCACCTATGAAACACAAATCAGTGCCATGGGCTAGTACACCACCTATGAAACATAAATCAGTGCCATGGGCCAAGTACATCACCTATGAAACACAAATCAGTGCCATGGGCCAAGTACACCACCTATGAAACATAAATCAGTGCCATGGGCCAAGTACATCACCTATGAAACACAAATCAGTGCCACGAATAGTACACCACCTATGAAACATAAATCAGTGACATGGGCCAAGTACACCACCTATGAAACATAAATCAGTGCCGTGGGCCAAGTACATCACCTATGAAACACAAATCAGTGCCATGGGCCAAGTACACCACCTATGAAACATAAATCAGTGCCATAGATAAGTACATCACCTATGAAACACAAATCAGTGCCACGGGCCAAGTACACCACCTATGAAACATAAATCAGTGCCATGGAACTAAGTACATCACCTATGAAACACAAATCAGTGCCACGAGAGTACACCACCTATGAAACATAAATCAGTGACATGGGCCAAGTACACCACCTATGAAACATAAATCAGTGCCGTGGGCCAAGTACATCACCTATGAAACACAAATCAGTGCCATGGGATAAGTACACCACCTATGAAACATAAATCAGTGCCATGGGCCAAGTACATCACCTATGAAACACAAATCAGTGCCACGAATGGTACACCACCTATGAAACATAAATCAGTGCCATGGGCCAAGTACATCACCTATGAAACACAAATCAGTGCCACGGGCCATAGGTACACCACCTATGAAACATAAATCAGTGACATGGGCCAAGTACACCACCTATGAAACATAAATCAGTGCCGTGGGCCAAGTACATCACCTATGAAACACAAATCAGTGCCATGGGCCAAGTACACCACCTATGAAACATAAATCAGTGCCATGGGCCAAGTACATCACCTATGAAACACAAATCAGTGCCACGAATGAGTACACCACCTATGAAACATAAATCAGTGCCATGGGCCAAGTACATCACCTATGAAACACAAATCAGTGCCACGAATAGTACACCACCTATGAAACATAAATCAGTGACATGGGCCAAGTACACCACCTATGAAACATAAATCAGTGCCGTGGGCCAAGTACATCACCTATGAAACACAAATCAGTGCCATGGGCCAAGTACACCACCTATGAAACATAAATCAGTGCCATGGGCCAAGTACATCACCTATGAAACACAAATCAGTGCCACGAATAAGTACACCACCTATGAAACATAAATCAGTGCCATGGGCTAAAGTACATCACCTATGAAACACAAATCAGTGCCACGAATAGTACACCACCTATGAAACATAAATCAGTGCCATGGGCCAAGTACACCACCTATGAAACATAAATCAGTGCCATGGGGCCAAGTACATCACCTATGAAACACAAATCAGTGCCACGAATAGTACACCACCTATGAAACATAAATCAGTGACATGGGCCAAGTACATCACCTATGAAACACAAATCAGTGCCATGGGCCAAGTACACCACCTATGAAACATAAATCAGTGCCATGGGCAAAGTACATCACCTATGAAACACAAATCAGTGCCACGAAGTAAATTACACCACCTATGAAACATAAATCAGTGACATGGGCCAAGTACATCACCTATGAAACACAAATCAGTGCCACGCCAAGTACACCACCTATGAAACACAAATCAGTGCCATGGGCCAAGTACACCACCTATGAAACATAAATCAGTGCCATGGGCCAAGTACATCACCTATGAAACACAAATCAGTGCCACGGGAATAAAGTACACCACCTATGAAACACAAATCAGTGCCATGGGCCAAGTACATCACCTATGAAACACAAATCAGTGCCATGGGCCAAGTACACCACCTATGAAACATAAATCAGTGCCGTGGGCCAAGTACATCACCTATGAAACACAAATCAGTGCCATGGGCCAAGTACACCACCTATGAAACATAAATCAGTGCCGTGGGCCAAGTACATCACCTATGAAACACAAATCAGTGCCATGCCATGGGCCAAGTACACCACCTATGAAACATAAATCAGTGCCGTGGGCCAAGTACATCACCTATGAAACACAAATCAGTGCCATGGGCCAAAGTACACCACCTATGAAACACAAATCAGTGCCACGGGCCAAGTACACCACCTATGAAACATAAATCAGTGACATGGGCCAAGTACATCACCTATGAAACACAAATCAGTGCCATGGGCCAAAGTACACCACCTATGAAACATAAATCAGTGCCATGGGCCAAGTACATCACCTATGAAACACAAATCAGTGCCATGGGCCAAGTACACCATCTATGAAACATAAATCAGTGCCGTGGGTCAAGTACATCACCTATGAAACACAAATCAGTGCCATGGGCCAAGTACACCACCTATGAAACATAAATCAGTGCCGTGGGCCAAGTACATCACCTATGAAACACAAATCAGTGCCATGGGCCAAGTACACCACCTATGAAACATAAATCAGTGCCATGGGCCAAGTACATCACCTATGAAACACAAATCAGTGCCATGGGCCAAATTACACCACCTATGAAACATAAATCAGTGCCATGGACCAAGTACATCACCTATGAAACACAAATCAGTGCCATGGGCCAAGTACACCACCTATGAAACATAAATCAGTGCCATGGGAATAAGTACACCACCTATGAAACATACGTAAATCAGTGCCATGGGCCAAGCACACCACCTGTGAAATATAAATCAGTGCCATGGGCTAAGTACACCACCTATGAAACATAAATCAGTGCCGTGGGCCAAGTACATCACCTATGAAACACAAATCAGTGCCATGGAGCCAAGTACACCACCTATGAAACATAAATCAGTGCCATGGGCCAAGTACACCACCTATGAAACATAAATCAGTGCCGTGGGCCAAGTACATCACCTATGAAACACAAATCAGTGCCATGGAATGAAGTACACCACCTATGAAACATAAATCAGTGCCATGGGCCAAGTACATCACCTATGAAACACAAATCAGTGCCATGGGCCAAGTACACCACCTATGAAACATAAATCAGTGCCATGGGCCAAGTACATCACCTATGAAACACAAATCAGTGCCACGGGCCAAGTACACCACCTATGAAACATAAATCAGTGACATGGGCCAAGTACACCACCTATGAAACATAAATCAGTGCCGTGGGCCAAGTACATCACCTATGAAACACAAATCAGTGCCATGGGCCAAGTACACCACCTATGAAACATAAATCAGTGCCATGGGCCAAGTACATCACCTATGAAACACAAATCAGTGCCACGAATAGTACACCACCTATGAAACATAAATCAGTGCCATGGGCCAAGTACATCACCTATGAAACACAAATCAGTGCCACGAATAGTACACCACCTATGAAACATAAATCAGTGACATGGGCCAAGTACACCACCTATGAAACATAAATCAGTGCCGTGGGCCAAGTACATCACCTATGAAACACAAATCAGTGCCATGGAGCTAGTACACCACCTATGAAACATAAATCAGTGCCATGGGCCAAGTACATCACCTATGAAACACAAATCAGTGCCACGAATAGTACACCACCTATGAAACATAAATCAGTGCCATGGGCCAAGTACATCACCTATGAAACACAAATCAGTGCCACGAATAGGTACACCACCTATGAAACATAAATCAGTGACATGGGCCAAGTACACCACCTATGAAACATAAATCAGTGCCGTGGAGCCAAGTACATCACCTATGAAACACAAATCAGTGCCATGGGCCAAGTACACCACCTATGAAACATAAATCAGTGCCATGGGCCAAGTACATCACCTATGAAACACAAATCAGTGCCACGGGCCAAGTACACCACCTATGAAACATAAATCAGTGACATGGGCCAAGTACATCACCTATGAAACACAAATCAGTGCCACGAATAGTACACCACCTATGAAACACAAATCAGTGCCATGGGCCAAGTACACCACCTATGAAACATAAATCAGTGCCATGAATAAAGTACATCACCTATGAAACACAAATCAGTGCCACGAATAGTACACCACCTATGAAACACAAATCAGTGCCATGGGCCAAGTACATCACCTATGAAACACAAATCAGTGCCATGGGCCATAAGTACACCACCTATGAAACATAAATCAGTGCCGTGGGCCAAGTACATCACCTATGAAACACAAATCAGTGCCATGGGCTAAGTACACCACCTATGAAACATAAATCAGTGCCGTGGGCCAAGTACATCACCTATGAAACACAAATCAGTGCCATGGGCCAAGTACACCACCTATGAAACATAAATCAGTGCCGTGGGCCAAGTACATCACCTATGAAACACAAATCAGTGCCATGGGCCAAGTACACCACCTATGAAACACAAATCAGTGCCACGGCCAAGTACACCACCTATGAAACATAAATCAGTGACATGGGCCAAGTACATCACCTATGAAACACAAATCAGTGCCATGGGCCAAGTACACCACCTATGAAACATAAATCAGTGCCATGGGCCAAAGTACATCACCTATGAAACACAAATCAGTGCCATGGGCCAATTGCACCATCTATGAAACATAAATCAGTGCCGTGGGTCAAGTACATCACCTATGAAACACAAATCAGTGCCATGGGCCAAGTACACCACCTATGAAACATAAATCAGTGCCGTGGGCCAAGTACATCACCTATGAAACACAAATCAGTGCCATGGGCCAAGTACACCACCTATGAAACATAAATCAGTGCCATAGGCCAAGTACATCACCTATGAAACACAAATCAGTGCCATGGGCCAAGTACACCACCTATGAAACATAAATCAGTGCCATGGACCAAGTACATCACCTATGAAACACAAATCAGTGCCATGGGCCAAGTACACCACCTATGAAACATAAATCAGTGCCATGGGCCAAGTACACCACCTATGAAACATACGTAAATCAGTGCCATGGGCCAAGCACACCACCTGTGAAATATAAATCAGTGCCATGGGCTAAGTACACCACCTATGAAACATAAATCAGTGCCGTGGGCCAAGTACATCACCTATGAAACACAAATCAGTGCCATGGGCCAAGCACACCACCTGTGAAATATAAATCAGTGCCATGGGCCAAGTACACCACCTATGAAACATAAATCAGTGCCGTGGGCCAAGTACATCACCTATGAAACACAAATCAGTGCCATGGGCCAAGTACACCACCTATGAAACATAAATCAGTGCCATGGGCCAAAGTACATCACCTATGAAACACAAATCAGTGCCATGGGCCAAGTACACCACCTATGAAACATAAATCAGTGCCATGGGCCAAGTACATCACCTATGAAACACAAATCAGTGCCACGAATTTTACACCACCTATGAAACATAAATCAGTGACATGGGCCAAGTACACCACCTATGAAACATAAATCAGTGCCGTGGGCCAAGTACATCACCTATGAAACACAAATCAGTGCCATGGGCCAAGTACACCACCTATGAAACATAAATCAGTGCCATGGGCTACATCACCTATGAAACACAAATCAGTGCCACGAAGTACACCACCTATGAAACATAAATCAGTGCCATGGGCCAAGTACATCACCTATGAAACACAAATCAGTGCCACGAATTACACCACCTATGAAACATAAATCAGTGACATGGGCCAAGTACACCACCTATGAAACATAAATCAGTGCCGTGGGCCAAGTACATCACCTATGAAACACAAATCAGTGCCATGGGCCAAAGTACACCACCTATGAAACATAAATCAGTGCCATGGGCCAAGTACATCACCTATGAAACACAAATCAGTGCCACGAATGAAGTACCACCTATGAAACATAAATCAGTGCCATAGATAAGTACATCACCTATGAAACACAAATCAGTGCCACGGGAATAGTACACCACCTATGAAACATAAATCAGTGACATGGGCCAAGTACACCACCTATGAAACATAAATCAGTGCCGTGGGCCAAGTACATCACCTATGAAACACAAATCAGTGCCATGGGCCAAGTACACCACCTATGAAACATAAATCAGTGCCATGGGCCAAGTACATCACCTATGAAACACAAATCAGTGCCACGAATATTACACCACCTATGAAACATAAATCAGTGCCATGGGCCAAGTACATCACCTATGAAACACAAATCAGTGCCACGAATAGTACACCACCTATGAAACATAAATCAGTGACATGGGCCAAGTACATCACCTATGAAACACAAATCAGTGCCATGAATAAGTACACCACCTATGAAACATAAATCAGTGCCATGGGCCAAGTACATCACCTATGAAACACAAATCAGTGCCATGGGCCAAGTACACCACCTATGAAACATAAATCAGTGCCATGGGCCAAGTACATCACCTATGAAACACAAATCAGTGCCACGAATAGTACACCACCTATGAAACATAAATCAGTGCCATGGGCCAGTACATCACCTATGAAACACAAATCAGTGCCACGGGCCAATAAATTACCTACCTATGAAACATAAATCAGTGACATGGGCCAAGTACACCACCTATGAAACATAAATCAGTGCCGTGGGCCAAGTACATCACCTATGAAACACAAATCAGTGCCATGGGCCAAGTACACCACCTATGAAACATAAATCAGTGCCATGGGCCAAGTACATCACCTATGAAACACAAATCAGTGCCACGAATAGTACACCACCTATGAAACATAAATCAGTGCCATGGGCCAAGTACATCACCTATGAAACACAAATCAGTGCCACGAATAGTACACCACCTATGAAACATAAATCAGTGACATGGGCCAAGTACATCACCTATGAAACACAAATCAGTGCCATGGAATAGTACACCACCTATGAAACATAAATCAGTGCCATGGGCCAAGTACATCACCTATGAAACACAAATCAGTGACATGGGCCAAGTACACCACCTATGAAACATAAATCAGTGACATGGGCCAAGTACATCACCTATGAAACACAAATCAGTGCCATGGGCCAAGTACACCACCTATGAAACACAAATCAGTGCCACGGGCCAATAGTACACCACCTATGAAACATAAATCAGTGACATGGGCCAAGTACATCACCTATGAAACACAAATCAGTGCCACGAATAGTACACCACCTATGAAACATAAATCAGTGCCATGGGCCAAGTACATCACCTATGAAACACAAATCAGTGCCACGAATAGTACACCACCTATGAAACATAAATCAGTGACATGGGCCAAGTACACCACCTATGAAACATAAATCAGTGCCGTGGGCCAAGTACATCACCTATGAAACACAAATCAGTGCCATGGGCCAAGTACACCACCTATGAAACATAAATCAGTGCCATGGGCCAAGTACATCACCTATGAAACACAAATCAGTGCCACGAATAGTACACCACCTATGAAACATAAATCAGTGCCATAGAAGTACATCACCTATGAAACACAAATCAGTGCCACGGGCCAAGTACACCACCTATGAAACATAAATCAGTGACATGGGCCAAGTACATCACCTATGAAACACAAATCAGTGCCATGGGCCAAGTACACCACCTATGAAACATAAATCAGTGCCATGGGCCAAGTACATCACCTATGAAACACAAATCAGTGACATGGGCCAAGTACACCACCTATGAAACATAAATCAGTGACATGGGCCAAGTACATCACCTATGAAACACAAATCAGTGCCATGGGCCAAGTACACCACCTATGAAATATAAATCAGTGCCATGGGCTAAGTACACCACCTGTAAAACATACGTAAGTCAGTGCCATGGGCCAAGTACACTACCTATGAAACATAAATCAGTGCCATGGGCCAAGTACACCACCTATGAAACATATGTAAATCAGTTCCATAGGCCAAGTACACCACCTGTTAAACATAAATTCGTGCCATGGGCCAAGTACACCACCTACAGTAGCGATCAAAAGTATTTGAAGAAACACTTTTTCGACCATAATATTTTTTCTGCTGGACCACATCGGGTCATTTCGGGATATGATATGTGTTATTCAGTTGTAAACATGACCCATATGCAGATGAATCGGAAACCTTAACACAGATCAGGTACCGAGCTTAATCGCAAAGATCATACAAATTGACCAACAAAGTAGGTGTGTATCACATTCATTTAATGCAACGATAACAGAAAACAAGTACGAGAAAACGACAAAACAATAACTAATACTTAGTGGGATAACCACGAGACTTAATAACAGCTGCACAACGGGCTGGCATCGAGTCCACTAGCTTCTCGACAGTGACCTGCGGAATTCGCGCCCATTCTGCAGACAGCTGGTCGAACTTCTGGGCCCTATTCCGGCAGGTTTTCTTCGCACATCGTCTCTCCAGCTCCTCCCACATGTGCTCGATGGAGTTGAGGTCTGGAGATTTGCTTGGCCAGTCTAGAAGTGTGACATGTTGCTGATGGAAGGCTGCCTTCGCTACTCTGGAGGTGTGCTTTGGGTCGTTGTCTTGATGCATGATCCATCCGGGTGGCATGTTCTGGTTTGCCCATGGGAAGACATCGTTGATGAGCATGTTCGTGTAGCTCTGGCTGGTCATTATTCCGTCAGTCTTGATGATGGGGCCCATTCCATTGCGAGAGAAGGCTCCGTAAACCATGAGCGATCCTCCTCCGTGCTTGACAGTCGGCTGAATGAACTGGGGTTGAATCTCTGGCCACACGGACGTCGTACGTATCGGATGCCATCACTTTCGAACAAATTGAACTTGCTCTCGTCGGTGAAAAGCACCTTACTCCGGTCCGCCGCGGTCCAGTGTCAATGACGGCGCGCGAACGCGACTCTGGCTCGTCGATTCTTGACTCCGATGAGTGGTTTCTTGGCGGGGCGTCTTCCATTCAATCCACCAGCAATGAGACGACGGGAGATGGTCATTCGGCTGACATACAGGTCGTCGCTGTCGCGGAATTCGGTGCCGATGTCCACAGCAGTCAAGGTGGGATCAGCACGAGATCGACGGAGGATGCGTCTATCCTGACGCAACGTAGTGGAACTAGGCCTACCACACTGCGGACTGTTCTCGAAGGTACCAGTCTTCTTATAACGTTGCAGGATAGCTGGAATGAACTGATGTCGGATCTTCAGGGCCCTCGCAATGTCGGTGATGCGCATTCCGGATTCCATCATGTTCACGGCCGCCTGGCGAGCTCCAACAGGGATCTCCGCCTTTTTTACCCATTTCTGAAAACCTAAGATTGACTTATTATCACACTACACATCACAAAACCCACAAAAATCACAAGAAAAACATTAATACATGCAGCAAACAAATGGGCAATAATTGGCGACTCTTGAATATGACCCATTTCGAACGACAAATTCGCTCTGAGCGAAATACAAACTACGCGGCATTGTAACCCACGAATCAGCACATATCATATCCCAAAATGACCCGATTTGGTCCAATAGGAAAACAAAATATGGTCGAAAAAGTGTTTCACCAAATACATTTGTTCGCTACTGAATGTTCGGGACTCGAACATGGGCTCTGTTTTAGCCAGAAGTTAGTTCACGCCTCTTACCACTCGGCCAGTGCGCCAGCGAGGATTATTAAGAAGTAAAAAGTTGCGGAGATGATAAGTTATTAACTGGTTTCTGTGCTCTGTTTCCAGAACTTCCCAACTTCCGTTCAAAGTGTTTTGCACTTGAAGAACTGAAACACAATTCTTCGGCCTGTCCCTGTTCGAAGAAATACCCAGTTAATTGATTTGAAAGGAGTTCTTCATTTTTGTGAAAAATTATTATAAACCATTCAGATTACGTTTAGTGAGGATTTTTGTTAAGACACTTACGTCCCTGTGCTTAACGTAATTTTGAGTTTCGAGTTAAAGTTCTTTTTAGTTGATGTAGTAGCAAGTGAGAAAGAGAACCAAAAGTTCGATCGTACTTTACGCCAAGATTCTGAGCAGACCTGGATTCTTTCGTCACGCTTTTTCATGTATTTCACTGGGGAGATGAGAATAACCTGCTATGTAAACTGTTCTATTTAATGTTACATTACTATGCTCACAATTTTTGCATCTCCGCATGAGTTACGTACACTATATTTAAGGTTTACTTCTGGCACATATATACTTCCACGATTTATGAGATATGTTGGTAAATATGATGAAGAGACTATCGTGCTAATTGATACACAAATAAAGAAGATGATAGCTGTCTAAGCACGAACACTTTAGCTCAAACCAATTACAACACTCAAATGAAGCTAAGACGTATCACCGGTATCAAAAGTATACACAGTTAAAACCATGACGACACAAATAACTCATTCCATTGAGGTTTAAAAAGGTTTAATGTTAAAAACTTGCGAGATCTTTCGAACCTACGACTTATAGGTTCATCATCAGGCACCAAAACTCGCAAGGTGCACATGCAACGTAGTGGTTATATACACGTGTGGTTATGGGCAAAGACCGCGCATGCGTACAAGTCGGAACAGTATGAGGTCATAAAATACATACATTTAAAATAACCTGTAGGGTAAAAAACACATAATGGTTGTCATAAGAAATATAAAATGAAGGTCAAAGTTCCCTCGCCTGAGTTTTATATATGTACAATAAAATCAATGGTTGTCTAAAAAAATGAATGAACATTGAATGAACAATGTTGTAATGATGAAGCTCCATCCAATATACCAGCACCTTGGCGATACCTACTGAAAAACCAAGAAACAAGATTAGACAACCATTGATTTTATTGTACATATATAAAACTCAGGCGAGGGAACTTTGACCTTCATTTTATATTTCTTATGACAACCATTATGTGTTTTTTACCCTACAGGTTATTTTAAATGTATGTATTTTATGACCTCATACTGTTCCGACTTGTACGCATGCGCGGTCTTTGCCCATAACCACACGTGTATATAACCACTACGTTTCATGTGCACCTTGCGAGTTTTGGTGCCTGATGATGAACCTATAAGTCGTAGGTTCGAAAGATCTCTCAAGTTTTTAACATTAAACCTTTTTAAACCTCAATGGAATGAGTTATTTGTGTCGTCATGGTTTTAACTGTGTATACTTTTGATACCGGTGATACGTCTTAGCTTCATTTGAGTGTTGTAATTGGTTTGAGCTAAAGTGTTCGTGCTTAGACAGCTATCATCTTCTTTATTTGTGTATATGTTGGTAAGTTTTATGATTATGAATTTATAAGACAGGTTTAATAAGTTTGTGACGAAAGTCATACATGAGGCTAAGCTTTAGAATTTTTTCTCACACATTAGCCCGCAATGAGCTTGAGCTTTCTACGGGAATTGCGTATTTCAACGATATCTAAAACATAAAAGTAGCCGCATTGGTATGCCAGTAAGAATTCAAAAGTCGTGTAGGAAGGTATACCAGAGATGAATTTTGAAACCCCTGAAATGAAACGGAGAGGTTCAGAGAGTCTATAAAAATCGAAGTAAAATATTATCATATCCGTCGGCGGAGAAGGCCAGCTGAAAAATAAGACAATCCTTTTGTTCAAAAATGCTCTTGAATAAGTTGAAGCTCAGTGCACCAGACACCGGATGACTGCGACGTTGTGGCCTCATGGGAAGAGTTAATGTCTTGGTTTTGTGTCATCCAAATACATACACCGATGAGCATTACATTATGACCACCTGCCTAATAAACTGTAGGGATCTCCTTTAGCCCGCAAAACAGCGGCCACTCGGCGGGGCATCGATTCGATGAGGTGGCGGTAGGTGTCCTGGGGTAACTGGTACCATAATGCCAACAGCAGGTCCTCCAGTTCCCGTACATTTCGGGGTGGTGGCAATTTAGTGGGAGCCCGCTTTTCAAAGGCGAACCACAAATGTTCGATTGGGTTCATGTCAGGTGAATTTGGAGGCTAGGGCATTAATAGAAAGTCACCAGAATGTTCCTCGAACCACTCCTTAACGATTATGTCAATGTGGCAAGGCCTATTATCCTGTTGATAATGGCCATCACCAACAGTGAACACAGTTGCCATGAATGGGTGAACTTGGTCCGCAACGATGTTCAGATACCTGACAGCTGTTAGGGATTGTGCTATTGGGATAATGGGGCCTAAAGTGTCCCAAGAAAACATCGTCCAGAGTATAACACCGCCGCCGCCGGCCTGTTTCCGCCCAACAGTGAATCCAGGTTGCCATAGACTCCTTTGGTAATCAGCGCATCCGCGCTCGGCAGTCTACGTGATGCACCAGAAATCTTGATTCGTCAGACCAGGCCACTTTCTCCCCATCATCCACGGTCCAATCTCAATGATCTTGGGACCTTTTCATGTGTTGTTGGCGATGACGTGCAGTAAGTATGAGGACCCGGCTGGATCTTAGGCTACGCAGGCCCATGCGCAGAAGTCTGCGATGAAATGTTTCATGTGACACATTGTCCTGATCACCACTGTTGTAGCTGCGCGTGATTTGTTCCACTGTGGCCCCGCAGTCGCTGTGAACAATGCGCGGCAGTCTCCACTTCCCTCTGGCATCAATGAGCTGCGCACGACCCACGGCTGGGCGACGTTTCTTCGTTTGGCCATCTGTGCACCACCTTTGATACGTACTCATTACAGATGCACGTGAACAACCTACAAGCCGCGCCGTTTCCGAGATGTAGAAGTTCCGAGACGCCGTACCATCAGAATTTGTCCTTTATCAAACTCCGATAAATCGGCAGCTTTACCCATTCTGACTCCGAACACTGTACTAACCGAAAGCCAGTTCTCGGGTTTTTATATATACTGCTTTGTGAACTTCACCTGAGCCACCGTTTGGTTTCCAGTCGCGCTCATCTCTCTAGGCTGGGGGTGGTCATAATGGAATGGCTCAGCGGTGTATATATCGCTGTTATGAGTTGTCGTTGTGGCATTCATCGTCAACACTATGTTTGATATTAGCCGAGGAGCAGGATTGGACAACAAAAGTTTTGATTCAGACACTTTTGGTTAGTCTCTTTCCAACACTGTGCCGAAGACGATGACTACTGTGTGGAAGTGAGGATAAGAACGATGAATCACGAACACCGTGATAGCCACTGTACAAGTTTTCCTACTTACACAGAATATTTCCAACAGGGCCAGCGAAGGGATTACCTTTTTTAAACTGTGCATACGGATGAGAAAGAATTCTGTTAGCATTGGGCTCCAAAGGTTTTTCTCTTTGTAGCACATTTTGAGAGTGCAAATAAGAAAGACTTTGAAAGTAATTAGATTCTATTTCAGTTATTACAGCACATTGTAAGGGATCGATGAGAGTAATCGTGTAATTCTGTTTCAGAACAAGTGTTCGAAATCGCTTCAGGGTGTTTTCTAATTGATTGTTGAACACGTTCGAAATATCCTGAATGCTTTTACGACCTTCCACGATCTATTTGCGCAGAGCTCATTTATTAGGAACCTGGGTAACATAAACATCTGTGTTAAGCTGTGCTCATAAGAACAATTTCAGTGGATTCAAATCTGCAGAGAGTAACAGGCAGTGCAGTTGGTTCACCTCTACCAGCCCAGAGTACAAAATAAGTATGATTGAAATGTTCTCGAGCAGATGAGGTTAAAACGTACAGGAGCTCCATCATGCAGCGTATTTTCGTTAGTGTTACTTAATTATGCTTTTAGAATATGCTATACTCGGAAGGGACGTGTTTCAGACCCTATATTCACCAGGGCCTGAAAATTATTATATTAAATAGTAATATTTTTCATTATTATGCGCAGCAGAACACGTTCCCAAAGTTTGTCTAAATCTTTTGAAAACACCCTGTAAATTATATTTCTGGAGTTTTCTTTAGCATCGAAGGCGATTCTACAGTCTGCACTGAAGTTTAAAGAAAGCAATACCTTTAAAATGAGACTGAAGAATTTTCCTTTTTCAGGAGCCTTCGATGAAGAAGAGATGGAAGAGGTAACTCCTAAACCTGGCGATATTTTTTCTGAAGCAGTAAAGAGCTCTTTATCTGACGAAAGTTCGGGTTCTGAAGAAGTACCCCCTTAATTTGACGAAGATCTGGCAGCTAAAGGATGAGAAGAGGTAAGGTCACCATGATCTTCCTTTTAAATGAGGAAGTAGAATCATATACACCGACGAGCCATTACTTTATGACCACCCCCAACCTACAGAAACGAGCGCGCCTGGAGCGGTGCAGGTGAAGTTCACTCAGCAGTATATACAGGGTGTCCCGGAACTTCGTGTACAAACTTGGAGGAGAGGTAGAGAACAGCGTTCGGAACCAAAATTAAATAGGAAATCATGGGCCGAAACGTCACCCTCACGTGAGAAAGAGACACAAAGACACAGTAAGGCCACAATACAGAAAGCAGTGTAAAACGCTTTATTACACAACAAAAGAGTACAATGTAGGACTTACAAGCATCACAGGAAGTGTTCGAAATTGCGCCCATTGGCCTGGATGCACGCATGACAACTACGCGACATGGATTGGCGAACATTGTCGAAGATACCTGGCGGTTCGCGGATCGTAGCAGCAGCGATGGAGATTCGTGCCACCAGGTTCATTTCAGAATTTACTGGCGTGTCGTACACAATGCTCTTCATGGCACCACAGAGATAATAATCAAGAGGAGGCAAATCAGGTGATCTGGGGGCCCATTCGATGGGACCGCCACGCCCAATTGACTTGGTTCCAAATGTCCGGTCCAAATGGTCGTTGCAACCACATTCCGCATCGAACATGTGCGGGGACATCGTGCAGCATTTCCGGAAGAACCTCCTGAAGAAAGACGAGATACTTGCGAGCGTCCAGTCGACGTGGTAAGATGTATGGCACGACTAAACTGTCCGCCACGATACCCGCCCACGCATTAAGAGTGAAGCGTTGTCGTGCGGCACGTGGTGGGCCCACATGTGCGCGTTGTGCGTATTGAATACCCCGTCACGTGAAAAGGTTGCTTCATCACTGCTTTCTGTATTAAGGCCTTACTGTGCCTTTGTGTCTCTTTCTTACGTGAGGGTGACGTTTCCTCCCATGCTTTCCTATTTAATTCTGGTTCCTAACGCTTTTCTCTACCTCCTCCAAGTTTGTACACGAAGTTCCGGGACACCCTGCATACAACCCGAGGACCAGTTTCGGTTAGTAGAGTGTTCAGAGTAAGAATAGGAAAAGCTGCCGAAATTGTGATCGCACGACGCCTCTGAACTACGATCTCTGAAACGGCGCGGCTTGTGGGTTGTTCACGTGCCGCTGTAATAAGTGCGGATCAAAAGGTGGTGCACAGATGGCCAAACGACGAATCGTTTGTCCAGCCGGGTGTCGTCCGCAGCTCATTGATACCAGAGGAGAGCGGAGATTGTCGCGCCCTGTTCACAGCGACCGCAGGGCCACAGTGCGAAAAAGCACCCGCAGCTACAACAGTGGTGATCAGGACAATGTGTCGCAGCACACAGTTCATCGCAGACTTATGCGCATGGGCCTGCGTAGCAAAAGACCCAGCCGGGTCCCCATGCTCACTGCACGTCATCGCCAACAACACATGAAAAGGTCCCAAGATCATTGAGATTGGACCGTGGATGATGGGGAGAAAGTGGCCTGGTCTGACGAATCAAGATTTCTGGTGCATCACGTAGACTGCCGAGCGCGGATGCGCTGATTACCAAAGGAGTCTATGGCAACCTGGATTCACTGTTGGGCGGAAACAGGCCGGCGGCGGCGGTGTTATACTCTGGACGATGTTTTTTTGGGACACTTTAGGCCCCATTATCCCAATAGCACAATCCCTAACAGCTGTCAGGTATCTGAACATCGTTGCGGACCAAGTTCACCCATTCATGGCAACTGTGTTCACTGCTGGTGATGGCCATTATCAACAGGATAATGCGGAATGCCGCACTACCAGAATCGTTAAAGAAGTGATTTGAGGAACATTCAGGTGACTTTCGGTTAATGCCCTGGCCTCCAAATTCGCCTGATATGAACCCAATCTAACATTTGTGGTTCGATTTTGAAAAAGCGGGTCCGCGCTAAATTACCACCACCCCGAAATGTACGGGAACTTGAGGACCTGCTTTTGACATCATGGTACCAGATACCCAAGGATGCCTATCCCCACCTCGTCGAATCGATGCCTCGCCGAGTGGCAGTTGTTTTGTGGGCTAAAGGGTGTCCTACTATTACCGCTCCCTGTCGGGTATCAGCGAACCACTACTATGTCTTATTCGCCGTAGTGGGTAAAAGTTAAAAAGGTCAAAATTCAATACCAATCAATTCACCCCCAAAATTTCGCCTAGTGGTGTCAACAATGAATTTGGATTCCCTAACTAAGGGTCTCCAAGCTCAATGTCGACAAATGCATCGCGTTGTGTTTCATATGAATCAGCATGGGGTTTCCATGCTCATTCATATGCCGCAAAGAAGTTAAAATAAAAAGTTGCACGAATAACAATAATAAAATCACAAATTGAACTCTAATGAGATTTGGAGAAATGATTTGAGTGACACGTGAATTAAAATTTAACTGTTTATTTCTTTTTAGAAAATGGTCTTAAAGCTAGGTACAATGTACCGGTGAGGTTGCTTGCTTTAGCTAAACAATTTAGTTTTAATTTCAAACGGGTGTAATGCACTTAATATTATATAACTGACTTTAAACTTTAGTTACTGGTTTAAACTAGGCGCGGTGCGCCAGAGGAAAAAATTGTTAATGCACTATGTGAGAGACTTTCGGGTAACTAGTCCTGCATAGCACATGCAAAGCTCTGAGGCACGAATCAGAAATGTGTAAGACAAATGTCATCATACCCTCTTTTCCTTGAGAAGCCCCGATCGCGAATCTGGGTTGCCGGCTGGTCGTAGAGTCAACTCTCCATCTTAACTGGTGGTATCTATCGACTAAACTCTAAAATATTTACTACCTCATTTCTCTATCTTGGAAACATCTCTCCTCTGAAACCGCTGAGACCTCTCTTCTGCTCAGACTGCAATTCTCCAGTGTTCCCTCTGTCGTTATTTTAGAATCTGTGTGTAGTCGTCTTTCCTCTTAGTCTTCATTCAGTTCATAATTCTCTTTTTCCAGTGTCCGGTGTCCATCTTGGGGCGTGACGGCCCGGCCGTCCGAATCGCGTCGGGTTATGTCATTGGCCCTCCCAGATAGTCCTGCCATGCGATTCGCTAGCCATCCGTTCAGTTCGGGTCACTTACCCAAAAATTATGTCTTCTTTCAGCTGTCAACTTGTCCTCGCACCTTTTTGGTTAATTGACCTCGCCTAGCTACTTAGAAGCGAAGATTGTCACGTATGTGTTTCCGGCGACGTGACTTATCTCAAATTTGGTCGCTACCCTGGACAATGCAGAGATGCTCGCAAGCGTTGCTTGAGAAAAGGGGTGACGCCCCCAAAAGGATTTATTGCGCTCCTGCTATTCTCTTCAGTTTCTTTGAGTTTCGTGAGAAGAAAAAAAAAACTGTGAATGTCTTCCTTTCTCTTCCTTCCCATCTGGGATTTTCATCAAGTTTCCGTGAAAAAAAAATATAATTTTCCCCTTTTCGTTTGGCTTGAGTGCAATTAGGACTGATCTAATTATCAACCTAAAGTTTCGGGTAGCCTGGCTCAGCTTCACCGGAAAGTAATTTTTAATCATTGATATTTTATTTTGGCAATTTAAATATTTATTTCCTACCGCCTTAGAGTAAAAATAAAAAAAAATAATAAATGATCAAAATTATACGGATGAAATTTAAATGTTACGGGGATATAGAAAATTCCGCGGTAACACTACAGCTTCTTAGGTAGGTGGTCATAATGTAATGGCTCGTCGGTGTAAGTACTTTACATCCAGTCTTTCTTACAGCAAGACGTCTGCTTCTACGAAGGATTTGGCTTTAGAATTGGTTAAAATATCATTTGAGAAAACAGAAGATTGAGCTCCAGCTGTGCCGGAAGCAGATGGACCCAGTGGTATGAAAAAGCCTTAGGGCGCCGTAGCAGCGCCCCAAGACTTTTTCGTACCACTGGACTTTTCGTGGTTAAATGGTTGCACATGCTCCTAAGCAGATTCACCCAGTGGTATGAAAGAGCATTAGGGCGCCGTAGCAGCGCCCCAAGACTTTTTCGTACCACTGGACTTTTCGTGGTTAAATGGTTGCACATGCTCCTAAGCAGATGGACCCAGTGGTATGAAAGAGCCTTAGGGCGCCGTAGCAGCGCCCTAAGACTTTTTCATACCACTGGACTTTTCGTGGTCAAATGGTTGCACATGCTCCTAAGCAGATGGACCCAGTGGTATGAAAGAGCCTTAGGGCGCCGTAGCAGCGCCCCAAGACTTTTTCGTACCACTGGACTTTTCGTGGTTAAATGGTTGCACATGCTCCTAAGCAGATGGACCCAGTGGTATGAAAGAGCCTTAGGGCGCCGTAGCAGCGCCCTAAGACTTTTTCATACCACTGGACTTTGCGTGGTTAAATGGTTGCACATGCTCCTAAGCAGATTGACCCAGTGGTATGAAAGAGCCTTAGGGCGCCGTAGCAGCGCCCTAAGACTTTTTCACACCACTGGACTTTTCGTGGTTAAATGGTTGCACATGCTCCTAAGCAGATGGACCCAGTGGTATGAAAGAGCCTTAGGGCGCCGTAGCAGCGCCCTAAGACTTTTTCATACCACTGGACTTTTCGTGGTTAAATGGTTGCACATGCTCCTAAGCAGATGGACCCAGTGGTATGAAAGAGCCTTAGGGCGCCGTAGCAGCGCCCTAAGACTTTTTCATACCACTGGACTTTGCGTGGTTAAATGGTTGCACATGCTCCTAAGCAGATTGACCCAGTGGTATGAAAGAGCCTTAGGGCGCCGTAGCAGCGCCCTAAGACTACTTCATACCACTGAACTTTTCGTGGTTAAATGGTTGCACATGCTCCTAAGCAGATTGACCCAGTGGTATGAAAGAGCCTTAGGGCGCCGTAGCAGCGACCTAAGACTTTTTCATACCACTGGACTTTTCGTGGTTAAATGGTTGCCCATGCTCCTCAGTGACGTAACGAGACAGGGCTTGCTGGACCATAAGAGCAACCAAGGCGGTCACCCAGGACCCCTCAATTTAGAAAATAAAAACAAAATAAGTTTCAGTAGAATTTTTTATATTTATGTATTTTTTATAAATTTTGGGGCGCGAAGCCCTTAAGGGCGGTGGCACACTCTTGGAACCACCATTTTTAGAAAACGGCCTTCAAATTTTATGATCTGTTAAATAATTGTAGTTTAGTGGTGGTTTCAATATGCAACCACGTATTTATGCAAATTATAATGACACTCATGAAAGAAATACGGGATTGCGCCATATAATACAAATTTTGAAGGTGACAATCCGGTTTTTGGCGTAACCGGGTTGTCATCTTCAAAATTTGTATTATATGGCGTAGTCCCGTATTTCTTCCATGATTTATCTGCTTCTCCGGGCAAACACGGGATATGTTTCTTAACCTTCAGATTCGCTAAACATGAATGCCGGTTGCTTCGACTAGCGAATCCTGTGATGGTTAAATTCAAATTGATCGGAAACTTGAAACTCGGTCGTTCTGTGTGGTGTAGTGGTTAGCATACCCGGGCGCTATCTGGGAGACGCGGGGTCGAGTCCCGTTCCAGGACGATGAAAATTTTCAAGTTTTCGGATATTATCTGACTTACCATCCTTGTCACATTTACGCCAAAAATCGGATTGTCATCTTCAAAATTTGTATAATGACACTAATTTCATTTTTTGGAGAAATTCTATTTATATGGTACTAAAAAATTTACAACTCATTTGCTATATAATATTGGTTATTTCTTATACTGCTCCTCAAAGGGTCAAAAAGATACTCCTAAAAATTTTTTTTTTTCAAGTTTCTAATCCTCCCCTCCACTTTCGAATAAGTCATCGCCCTTCGCCGCATAGATATTTGAAGATTTCAAATGCTCATAAATAACCACCTTAACATGTTCGACATTCGTGAAATAGCAAATTAAATTTCATCATTTTGTGTGTAAACCAGATACTAAAATTAAAAAAATTCAAAGAGAACAATATAAAATTTGTTTTTGGGCAACATATAGAGGCCAATTACTCAGTGATTTTAAGAACATTATTAGAAATTTGAAAAAAAAAGCAATTTTCATATATGTGAGTGCACAAATGTTTAAAAAGTCATTAATTTGTCAGTTATTCCACTTTGCATTAAAAAGCAATACAACAATTCGTATAAAAACTATTATAGAAATTTATTTTAGAGTGATCCTTATTATTTCCTACACAAAAATATTCGCAATGAAAAGGTGTCGTGGCTTTTGCGGACGGGTAGGGAATCGTGGCATTAGCAGACAGTACTTATGCAATGAGTAAGAAACACCCACCTTTTAAAAATAAATAAAGAAATATACTTTTAATGTATTTTGGGTAACGTAACTTAAGACTGTCATGCATTTTTCCAGGTAATTTGAGCGCTTGAACTGCGTAATAATGTTTTCGATTCTTCTATCCAGCTGAGTGTATTTTCCCCCTTTTTCTCCTACTTGTCCCAATTCTTTAGCTTTCAAATTTTGTGAAACACTCTTTGTTTCTGGTTTTAAAATGTTCACTAGCAACTGCACATTTGGTTCTATTTGGCTTACAGCTGGAGCTCAGTATGCTTCCGGCACGACTGAGCTCCAACTGTAAGCCAAAAAGAATTTATTTAATTTTAAAATACAAACCTCTACGTCGTTATTCGTCCTGTGTCTGTTTACAAACATTCCACATTTTGATTCTCATATTTGTGTTGTCCAGGCACTGACTGCTCAACGAAATATCCAAGAAACTTCTAGAAAGGGGTGGGTGTTTCTTACTCATCATATAACCGTCCACTAATGCCACGATTTCATACCTGTCCGCAAACGGCACGTCCGCTAGGGCCACGGAACCCAATGAAAAAATATTCTCTACGCAGGTTACTTGAAGTTGTCTTTTTATCATTTATAACGTACAAGCTTGTCCGTGCCGCACATCGAAACCGGGTTCCCTTAACTCCAGAGTAAGTCGCTCTCCTAATTCAGCTACGCGGACATGAGCTCTCACTGCTATCTGCCTTTATCTCATGTCCGTCCTGCGGTGCAGGTACGTCCCCGCCCCCCCCGAAGAGGGCCGGGGGCATGGTCCACGGGTCAGAAGGGACCATGTGTCGCTGTAGGCAGTCATCCCATGAAGAACGTGCATTTGAGAAATCCCAGACAATTTGGTGCGCGGAACGTAACATCACACTAATAAATCTTTTTTCGAATTATTGAAGAAGGGATTCTCATTTTTCCTGTCGTGCTGTGTGGAAAGAACATAACATCATTGCGAGGAACTTAACAACCGGGTCATCCTGGAAATTCGAGCGCCAATATGGCGTACAAGTTTGTCCGCGCCGGGCATCGAACCCAGGTCCCCCTCACTGAGGAGTAAGTCGCTCTCGCAACTGAGTTACACGGACATGTGCTTTCACTGCTATCTGCCTTTATCTCATGTACGCCTCAATACTACACTGGTGTGCAAAAATTAAGGACGAAGAGGAGAAATTAGCATAACAGCGGAACGAGCAAGCACAACAGACCGAAAGTCCACTCAGGAGATAGACTAGGGTTCGGTACGGTAGGGCATGCGCATATATGCAGCATGACGTAGGAGCGGGGGGGGGGGGGTTGGAAGGGTATAAAGCACACGGGCGGTGTACGCTCAGCAATTCGGTGAAAGCTATTGCACGGTGTACATCGGTTTGAACGACCTCGAGTTGCTGCCACCGTGTGATATGGCCAACAGGCAATCCAGTAGACGACATCTGGATGACTTTACCCGAGGTCGCGTCATTGGGAAGTTGGAAGAAGGTCGAAGTGGGACTAGTGTGGCCGAGGAGTTCGGGACCGCTCACAGCATCGTTTCACGAGCTTGGAGAGCATTTCAAACGACAGGAACACCTGTCCGAGAGTTTAGCAGTGGTCGTCCACGAGCAGCCACGGCGGCGGACGACCGGTATATTGTCCTACAGGCGAGAACAGACAGACGGGAGACAGCGGGAGAAATCGCAAGGCACATGCAACAGACAACTGGACGTCCGTTATCGCGTTTTACCGAGGCCAGGAGGCTGCACAAAAGTGGTCTATTTGCACGACGACCAGTACGGTGTGTGCCATTAACGCCTGCTCATCGGAGACGGTGGTTTCTGTGGTGCCAGGAACACAAGAACTGGACACATCAGCAATGGGGTTGAGTTATCTTTACGGATGAGAGCCGATTTAGTCTGACAAGCGATTCTGGACGTATATACATCTGGAGAGAGCAGAGAACATGCAATCACGCCTCCAACATCATCGAAAGGAACCAATTTGGAGGTGGCGGAGTTCTTGTTTGGGGCAGTATCATGCTTGGTAGCCGTACTGACCTCCACATCTTCCAAGGAGATTCAGTCACTGCTGTCCGCTATTGTATCGAGGTTCTCCTGCCTCACGTGCGTCTGCTTAGAGGTGCTGGGGGTCCTGAGTTCCTCTTTATGGACGACAACGCTACACCTCATCGTACAGTGGCTGTCGCAGAGCTGTTGGAGAGTGAAGATATTCAACGCATTTTTTGGCCGCAAGGTCCCCGGACCTAAATCCAATCGAACACGTGTGGGACCTTTTTGGGATACGCTTGGCACCACTTCTTCAGCCGCCAGCAGCGATTCCGCAGCTGCGATTGGCGCTACAAGAGGAATGGGCCGCGATGCCTCAACAGCTCCTTGACAACCTCGTCCTCAGCATGGACAGACGTTGTAAATCCTGCAACACAGTCCGGGGTGATTATATCCCCTACTAAAGACTGGATTTTTCTTGGCAGCTGCCTGTCAAATGGACGTTTTTGTCTTCTGTCCAGTTGTGCTCGAAGCTACCTTTTCAATAAAGTGCCTTTGTATCCTTCGGATTCCTTGTTTGGACGGTTTTGCTCACTTGTCGCATATTCTTACATCTTGGGGATCTTATGGTATGATTTGAATCGATGTGGAGAACTTCTGCACGACGTTACATTCGTAAAACCGTTTCGTCCTTAATTTTTGCACGCCAGTGTACCTCAAACCCTCTTCCCGGAAAGAAAATAGTAGATTTAACATTTTTTACTTTTAATTTCTCTCTCTTTCTCTCTCTCTCTCTCTTTCTTAAGCTTAAAGCAAATACTTCTTTGAGGTAATCATTTTGTCTTTATGACAGTTTTCGTGTATTCTACATAGACGACATTTTTCACGCAACGACATTATTTAAATACTAGCCTATAGTCAGTCCTAGGACGGTTGTTTTTAAGTTTTAAATAAATATTAATATTAGGGGATGTTTCCCGTCCTAAGACGGAGAAATTTTTAATTGACGTAGATTGAAAACAAATCAAATAGACGCCAGCTTTTTTGTCAGGAAATATAAGTAAAAACGTATATAGTAAGAACTCATTCATGTTAGAACTGAAAATTATAAGCTATTTATTTCTGTTTTTCAAAAGACCTCGCGATAAATAAACATTCTGTGCGAAATATTTGTTGCTGTTTAACAATTTTCCTTGTAGTCCAGTTGTTTTCGTGTATTATCATAATAGCTTTTGCTTTGATTTTTCGCGTTAACTTACCTTTTTTCCGCACACATGTTATTCCGCTCACGGCTTGTTTTATAAACTGTCCCACTCGAAGGTTAGTGTGAAACTTCATACCGAAGCTTTTTCTACAAAATAATGCGACATCTGGCATTACAAATCGAAACTATCTAAATTATCGACAATGTGGTGTTGGGGCGACATCTGTTTTTAGATGCAATTTTGCTCATTTTGACATCGCAAGATTTCAGTTTTTATTGTAGGTTAGAACTTTTAGATAGATCGATATTTTGCAAAATAAAAAAATATAATCAGTACTAAACTCGGAAAATTTAGTTAAATTAAAAAAGTAAAAAAATAATTAAAGCGTACAAATTATTATTCGAAATCTGCTAAATTAAATTAATATACAAACGCATCTTGACGTGATATTAAGATTTTAATTCGAATTTTGTAGCTCGGATAAACAGAACTCGAGTCATTGATAATACAGTGTTTTTAAATTAGCACGCGAACAATTCGAATTTTGTAGATTGGAAAACTAGATCTCGAATAATTAATAATCCAATGTTTT
This sequence comes from Macrothele yani, assembly GCA_039090855.1. Taxonomy (NCBI): domain Eukaryota; kingdom Metazoa; phylum Arthropoda; class Arachnida; order Araneae; family Macrothelidae; genus Macrothele; species Macrothele yani. The sequence goes on along the minus strand of CM077011.1, from coordinate 8,664,829 downwards.
TAAATTAGTACGCAATCGCCTTGACCTCTAAAAGTGATCGCGTGCTATTATATAGGAGGCACTCATTTTGACATCGCGAGAGCACACACGAATTGATCGATAAGTGATGGCGCAACAATGGAGACGTTGCTGTGACGTCAGTCGTTTCAGAGAGACAGACAGACAGATCTGAGTGTTTATTATTAAAATATGAGATATATGTTTTAGAGCCCACATGAAATTTCGCTCCGGGCCCCGCAGAATCTCAATCCAGTCCTGTAGCTAGAGTTAAATATCAAGGGTGGCTGGAAGGTGACACAAAAGAAAGGTAGGGGAACAGACAATCTTCAACGACCTTCTCTCTATCTCAACTGGATAGGAGTAGGACAAAATGACTCTATAAATTATTATAATTCAGAAAAAAGTTCAGATTTTGGGGGTGGGAGCTAGGGAAACCCCGTGTCACCCCTTAGTGACGTCGCTGATGCTGCTGTGCAAAGGGATTCTATTCTTTCAGGTGATCAGACATTTAAAAAAAAAAGAGAAATATTGTGTTTTATAAGCAAGCATACTCGTATTTTAAATGTATATTTGTACTGCAACGATGATTCGAAACAGATGCATCATGCAATAGCAGGATTACTCATGTATCATAAGGCTTCTAGTATAATGCTAATTCCTTTTTGTAGGCGGCAATTCTCAGAATGAAGTTAAAGTAGGTGGCTTCGTTTTTGAAGATTGCCCTCCTCAGAGGGACATCAGCAGAGAAAAATTATACAGTCCCGAGGCTAACCGGCAAGAGTTTTGCGGTTTTGAAGAGTATTTGTTCTCAACAACTCGCCACCGGCTTCAAAAGAGTTCCTCATAGCGCATTCTCGGATTCCTTACGGGCAATACGAACATTTTTTTACACCCGACTCATAATCATGCGTTTTGAATAGATGTGTGTTCTGAATTCATCATGCGTTCTGAATAGATGTGTTTATATTGGCTACATGTTTTCAGCGCGACTAATACGTATTATTCACAGTGAATATTTGAAATCACGTGAAATGACAAAATACGTGTTTGAAGAAGAAAAACTTTATATTCTTGGCATGGGATATCCCATAACATTCTTCTATTTAAAATTGCTCGAATTAAGCAATTTTAATTAAAACTGACAAAAGTAAATAGTAACAAAAATTTACTTGAAAAGATACTGAACACTTTCCCATTGCTTTCGAAAATTTTGAGGGTCTTTTTTCCGGGTTGTTTTATCTAATTCTTCCAGCACTAAGACACTTTTTAATTTAGCACAACATCATTGGATGGTGAGTATTCCCCAGCAGTATTGGAGACTGCTTCGTTAATCGGTTTTTGTAAATTGGCTTCACGAATTAAGGTGGTTCCTCCTAAAATCTCTGCCTTATGTTTCCAATGGTAAAACTTCTTTACATATTTTCTTAGCAATTAAGGTATTTCCAAGGATTAAAATTTGCACATCGATAAAACTAACTTTAAGCATGGAATACTTAAGCATGGGATACTTAATACTTGCTAAAACATAACCATAATTATATTAAAAATCAATCATTTTTATTTGAGTAACGTTCAGACCTGTTAATCGATGGTGCGATCTGCACACTGATGGCGTCAGTAGACAAACAAATGTTGGATTGCTTAATTATGGTTATGTTTTAGCAAAATATTAAGTATCCCATGCTATAACTTAAAGTTAGTTTTACCAGTGTGCAAATTTTCATCCTTGGGAACACATTAATTGCGAAGAAAATATGTAAAGAAGTTTATCAACGGAAACATAGGGCAGAGATTTTAGGTGCAACCACCTTAAACAAAGTATCCATGTAGCAAGGTTGGTGGCAATAACTGAATTTCATGCCTCGATATGACGTCACATTCCGAAAATGATTGATTCTTGTAGCGTTGTCAGGCCGGCAACATATCAGAACTTCATAGTTTAGAGCTCCAAGAATTAAAATGCGTTTTGGTGCGGGCAATGATTGACTGTGCGGTGTAATCAAGGGAAATTATACCAGCTTTCTTTCAGGGGCACGAGAGTGAGGACCTAAAGCTGCAACGTGTTGCCAGCCTCTAATTTAGGGCCCTTGCTTCGAAGCAAGAGATCGAGTCAGCGCCGCAGGGTAAGTTTTGATGCCAAACTCAATCCAAAAATTTTTGGCACGTCTTTAGTTGATGGAGCTATGCGCCATTTCGTTGGCGACAAATTTGTCGCGTTCTCAACTTTTAGTTACATACAAATCGAACACCTTTTGGGTCGTCTACCCTGCTGTCTCTCTCGCCTAAAGGAATGATACTTCCTTCGAAATGCTGATTTGCTGAAATTTTCATTTCCATGGGCGGAAATAATTGTGCAAGATTTCAGGCATCTCTCCTTCCTTCCTGCAGTTGGTCTTGTGACGTACCTGCCAGCAGGACGCACACGACATAAAGGCACATAGCAATCAGAACAAATGTCTGCGTAGCTCAGTTGGTAGAGCGACTTGTTCCGGAATAAGCGGCCTCGGGTTCGAATCCCGGCGTAGACCAAAAATGACGGAGAAATTTACTTCGTTATAGTCTGTCTAAATTACATTTCCGCTTCTAACAGTCAAACTAATGAAATTCTTTCTGTGACTGATAGAAATAAGGACGCACATAAGATTATCGACGTCTGTTCTTCCTTTCATCCACTTTACTATCCGTCTGCAGAAACGAAACTTCCGCTTCTAAATATCGGATTATAAAAATTCTTTCGCTGTCTATAAGAGAAAACATTAGCATGAAATTTCAGACATCTCTCCATCCACACATTTTTCAGTTGGTCTGTCCGGCAGTTCGCAGAACTTACATTTCCGCTTCAAAAAGGCGGACCGCTAAAATTATTTCTCTATTAGATAAAAAAAGAGGCGTATGAGAATCCAAACTTGTGACTTTCCTTCTGACGATTCGTCATTTTTTCCCCCGTGCTCAGAAATTGTATCTCCAGCTCTAATGGCCGCATTGAAGAAGTACGTTTTGTGACTGATAGAAGCAGGCATGCGCACAATATTATCAGTGTCAATCTTTACCTTCATCCGTCTGTTTGTCCGTTTGCAGAAACGACACTTCCACATCAAAATGTCCGATTGTTAAAATTCTTTCTCTACTCTGCAGTGGAATATATGAGCATAAGATTTAAGACATCACCCCATCACTCATCAGTTTCTCTGTTCGTTCGTCCGCAGAAGCAATATCTTTTTTGCTAATTTATCAGTTAAGAAACCATTTGCGTTGCTGATAAAGACAAGAATGCACAGCTTCGAGATTTTTCCTTTCCTTCGTCCCTCTGCCTAACGGTTTTCAGAAACGACACCTGGATGTTCGAAGCGGAATATTTTTTGAGGAAGGAGAGATAGACAAACTGACGAATAGATGGAGAGATGTCTTAAACCTTGTGCTTACGTTTTGCTTGATGGGGCAAAGGAAGAGTAAGAAATCGAACATTTTGAAGTAGAAGTATCGTTTCTACAGAAAGACAGCGTCATGGAACAAAAGAAGGACAGACTATCTATATTGTGCGTATGCCTGCTTCTTTTAGTCACAGCATTTTTTCAGTATGGCCGACGGAAGCTGAAATGTAATTTCTGAGATCGGAACGCGTGACGTCAAAAAATTTGTACAGCTCTTTCAACAAAGCAACATTTTGAAGAGGAGTACCATTTTTAGAGCAGAAAGCTGGACGAAAGGCTACCCGAAACATATGCTTTCCTGTGTGCGATTTGAGTGTAAGTAAGAGTTGAAACCGGACTAATTGACGCGACACCAACTGATGGTCATGTTGCTTTTAGTTGTAGGATACAATGGTATAATATGGTGACACGGCTGCTGGCTGACGCAAAGGAGAGCCTGTAGAATCATTACTAATTAAACGCGTATTCTGTCAGTCACTAGGGATTTTCGCAACCTAATTATTATTGTTATGTCGTAATGGAAAAATAATTTGTCATCAGAGGTTGGAAAGTACATATTTATACACAGTCGAGTTACATTATGTATTATGACCACCAGCTAATATGCAGAGTAACCGCCGTGTGCAGCGTGGACACCAGCTAGACGGGCTGAGAGTGACTCAATAAGGTGCTGGAAGGAGTTCACAGGTATGTGGAGTCATGCTGACTGCAGTGAATCTTATAGCTGCTGGAGGGTGCGTGATGGAGGATCCATAGAGCGAACAAACACGATCGAAGTGGTTCCACAGATGCCCTATTGGGTTTACGTCTGGGGAATTAGGGGGCCAGGGAAGCACTTTGAAGTCTTCATCGTGCTCTTCCAACCACTCTCGGACATTTCTAGCTGTGTGACACGTCGTATTGCTGCGATGGAAGATCCATTCCGGTCCAGGGAAAATAATCTGCATGTATGGGTATACGTGGTCTGCAAGGATGGATTCATAAAGAATTTGGTCCATAGTGCCTTACACAGGAATGAGTGGACACAGAGAATGCCACAAAACATTCCCCAGACCATAACGCTGTCCCCACCAGTTTGTGTTCTGACAGCAGTCGTTGAAAAGTGTTTATTCTTCGATGTTTCTCGCCTTATACGCCAACGTCCATCAGTTCGATGAAGCAGAAAACATGACTCATCGGAGAAGGCAATGCTTTGCCAATCAGCGGAGGTCCAATTCCGATACTGCCCTGCAAATGAAAGCCTTTTCTGTCGATGCACCTTCTTTAGCATAGGTGCAGTGACCATCCGTCTGCATCGGAGCCCCATACGCAGCAGTGTTCGCTGAACTGTCGTTTTAGACACACTTCCGGTAGACCCGTGCATGGTTCATTCGGCAAGGGAGTTGCTCCACTGTAGCATGTCGATCGGACCTCACGTGCCTTCGAAACCGACGTTCACCTCTCACATCAATGGCACGTGGTGCTCCGCAGTTTCTAGATCGCATATTCGCAATGGTGCCATTTCTCCAATCACGATACACTTTAACCACAGCAGCACGCGAACAGTTCACAAACTGCGCTGTTTCATAAATACTGCCACCCTTGTCCCGAAAGCCGATAATCATTACTTTTTGCAAATCCGATTAATCGCTCCTTTTATCCATGGCAGCAACGAGTGATATGTTTCCACAATGCCTACAGCACATCTTATATGCCATCCAAGCCAGCTCACGACACGTGCCTTCTTTCATTGGCTATTCGCTGTTGACGCCAAAAGCAGGAGGTGGTCACAATAATGTGACTCGACTGTGTATTTGCAACGGTGTATATTTTTCGAAAGTCTCCATTGATAGAATTGTGACGCATATCTCTCTAAATAATTTTCTCTTTGAGTTTCTGCTTTCTCATGTAAATTTATTTAGTTTTGGTTAACGTTTTTTCACTGAATTGCATATACTTCTCCGAACAGCTTTCACGATTTGGTAGCACTGACAGTGAGTCAAAGCAACATAAAATGACTGGATTAAATGCATATGAGGGAGTTTTTATTTAAGAAGAGATTTGGTGGAAAATGTTGTATAAAATTTCTCAAACGCTCTTATAAAATTTGTTTAAATATATGTGATCGATGAACAACTGTCATTATTATAAGACTGATGCCTGTGAAAGCCAGCGAGATTATGTACCAAGGGATTATCTTCATGTCTTACAAAAAAAAAAAAAAATTGGTGGATAAAAGGAAGTTGACTTGCTGTTTCTTTCTACTTGTTCACAAAACGTGCTTTATATGCACCAGAGCTATTTTAGAACACGTGTCCATTACTTAACTAATCAGTTAATCATTTAAAACTACAGCTGTCAGATTGCACCCAGAATGAAAACATTTTAGGCGTATTTTCTGTTCCGAATAATATAATGCCCAGTTTTTCAGAATTCTCCCATTCCCTCGCTATTCGAACCCATGAAAGTCCGATCTGAAAAATTAATTTTGTTTGATGCCTTCCACTAAAAATACTTTTTTTTTCACGTATTTACCAACTTTTCACAATGCTCAATTCTGACACTAGGTGGTGTGTGTTGACACTTTTATTTGCGACTCTATCTCTTCTTCTAAAACTTCGATTGACAAAATCCTATTTGTTTTTTGGCAATCGGACCTGCCTCATCTAGAACTCGAGCTCAAGCCCTACGATTGGTCAGAAGTCCTCATGTTTTGGTACTCTGTCGCAGGGGCGGCAATATGTCTGCCCTGCAGAGTGCCATTTAAGGCACAATTTGCTCAGTAATAACTTAGATTCCGTAGCTTATCATGCGAACAAATATGTAATCGGTGGTACGCGTGAAACATTTTTCAAAACAAATTTCTCCACATCAGATTCTAAGGGTTGAACCATTCTTCTTTTGATTATTTTGTTACATATTTTTATTCACTGAAACAAAAATTCTTGTGTGTTGTCAGGAAAACTGAAAATTTTTCTCATTTCAGAGAAAGGCGTCATTGGGAGGAAACCGTTCTTAATTTGAATCTGATGCTCCAAGATTAAAGGACGATCCAGGAAAATATAAAACGTTACCCTGCTTACACCTCCTGATTGACAGCCGTTTCAGCTGAGAGGATTTGTAAAACTTGTGTCGTAAACTGGGAACTGATTTCATAATTCAAAAAAATAAATTATTTCTTCCGGCTATCTATATATTAATACATAATGATGTACTTTTAGCTTATTTGTTTCATGTTGCCCTGACTTTTGTTAAACCATGAGAAAACAACAAAGTATAATTCCTAGGACATATATCTTTCCTTTATTTTTCCACGTAATCGCCCCGACGAGCACCTCAGTGGATTATAGGGCGTCCGACTATCCAACCTCCTCGGATAGTCGCCCGTCCCAAGAGATTTATCCACACCCTCTGACATACCACTAACACACTCCCCAAAAATTTCTTACTTCCTCCATTTGAAGTTGTGTAACACACACACACACAGTTGCATCCAGCAGGACGTGGCGGACTGCGATGCTATTCGGAAGGAAGGTAAATGTTACTAGGAATAATAAATGATTAAACATTGAGACTGATATGGGCAATATTTGTTAAGCTACACGCCAATAAGTAGTCTTAGTGTGGGGTCGGGCTGCCATGTTTGCTCACACAGCATGCCAAACGTCTCAGCATGGAGTTGTACAGGTTCCTAATGGTGTCCTGCGATAACCCATCACATGCAGCTTGAATCTTCTCACGCAGTTCCTGCAGATTGTACGGTAGGGGTGGAGTGTAGATAGCGCGTTCAATAGCATCCCACACATTTTCAATCGCCGATAGGTCTGGCGATACAGCTGGCCTTTGAAGAGTGTCAGTGCCTTGAAGGCAAGCTCTCGAGGCAACAGCTATATGCGGACGAGCATTGTTCTGTTGGAAAATCGCACCGGAGTGAGCGTTCAGAAAAGGTAGGGCCACTAGTTGCGGGACCTCATTAACGTAACGTTGGGCTGTCAAAGTGCCTCCAAAGGCGGTCTGGCATCGTCGGCAATTGCACCCCACACCATGACACTGAACCTTCTGGACGTGTGACGCTCGACAACACGGATTCGATGGTCGTCTCTTCTAAGACAAAAGCGGGACTCGTCACTGAAGATCACCAGCTGCCATTCTTAGTGGCTTCATGACAGTCTGGCATTATACCATTGCAGTCTTTGACGACGATGCGGTAGTGTTAAGGGCAGTCGTGGTGCCGGTCTACGTGCGTGTAGTCCTACGTCGTGCAGCCGTCTGCCAATGGTGCTGGCACTAATCGGACGATGCATGGAGGGCACCATTGCTGTCCGAGTATCCGCAATCATGGCTGTTGTGTCACTCCGCGAATGTCGGACAACCAGTCGGTCCTCTCTCTCCGTGGTTCGTCTAAGTTTCCCAGACTCTCCCTGTCGCTGCTGCGTGCCTTGTTCTATCCACTGCCGCCAACAGAATGCTATGGTGATATCAGCACTACTGATATGGAGCGCGATACAGCGATAACACCATTCCGCTTTCCGGAGCCCTACGACGCGGCCGCTCTCGAACTCCTCCAACTGTTCGTATTACTTTAGAATTTTTCTCCGAGGCATACGTCACTTGCAAAGGATGCAACCAACGCAACAGCACGAGTCAGAATGGCAAGCACACGCAACGGGACGACTTTATATAGGCTGTCAGGCACAGCACTACGACCCCTCCTTGCTTGCGACACATGCGCAACAGAGCGTGATACTTGAATCATTTGCATGTCTCACGATGTCAAACCTACCCACCAAGTTTCATTCCTGTCGGTTGCTTCCTACTGGGTGCAACTAGTTTTTTTTGACGTAGAGTGTATTTACATACTTTCAAATTTTGAATTAGTCCTTTTTATTGCCATACAGCACAGCTGTCAACAGCAATAAGCATTTACATGAACTCCCCAGGTTTAACTTCAAGTATCTTCTACCATAGCGCAAATATTTTTCTTTCTGCTTTTAGTTTGAAGTCCAGGTACATAGCTGTCACGTTTGTTTTTCGGTTTTTCTTGCTTAATTCATTTGTTTAAAGTCAGTCGTGCGACAGTAAAACATATATTTTTTTTATTGAAGGTTTAACGACCACCGTGAGCAACTCAATGGGCTATAAGCAGTTGCTCGTCCCTAATTTAGGGCCACTGGTTCCAGGGAACCAGTGCCGCACGCGGCAAACACAACATCCATGCCACAAGGGATTCGAACTCGGACACTTCTCGGACGAATGGTCATAAGCCAGCGCTTAGATCACTTCACCACTGAGACGGCATCTGTGCTTCTTGATTTTAGTCTGTTGCAGTTTTTACAGATTACATTTGAATCATGTTAGCATCACAAGAATCGTGAGAATATTAATATCTAACGTTCCAGCAATCCATGTTAATATTTCTTTGCTCTAGCCTTGTTTTGGAAAGCATTTAGACATGAGAAATAATAAAAAAAAACAACACAAAGAGAAATTAACCCGCGTGTAATTTCTGGAAAAAAGTTTTTCTGTTATAACCGTTCTCGATTGTAAAAAATATTAGCCTTTCTCCACTTCTCGGAGTCTTCATTTTTATTTCTAGGTTTAAAGCCTAGTTATTTCACTATAGGAATATTCAGGCTTCGAAATCTTCCCTTTCATCTAACAACCTCCCTAGATTTCTTTCAAGACACCCCCCCCTCTCCCACAGTGGTGTAGCCAGAAATTTCGTAGGATGGGGGGGTCCATGGATTTGTTTCATTGGTGAAAGCCTCGCATATACATATACATTGTATTGACAAAAGTCACCGGACACCTAGAAGAGAAACACAACATAACATTTATTGACATACATTAGTACACTGTCGGTCCACCTTTGGCCTTAATGTATGCACTGACCTTTTGAGACATGTTTTCAACAAGGTTTTGGAACACAGGAATAGGTATGCGCTTCTATTCAGTGCATAATGCTGCAGCTAACTGTTGCTTAGTACTTGGCCTTGGTTCCAAAATTCTTATGCAGCGCTCTAATTCATCCCATAGGTGCACTATGGGATTAAAATAAGGGCTGTGTGTTGGCCAGTCCACACACGGTACGGAATTATCGTCAAACCACGCCGTAACAGTCCTTGGTTTATGGCTCGGTGCATTATCCTGCTGGTACCAACAAGACTCGGTTCATGGTATTGCCACAGAGTTGGTAGGGCATAATTGTCCAGAATGTCGAGGTAGACGTGCTGGTTAACAGGTTTGTCCACGATAACCAATGGGCCGGGACCATACCACGAAAAACACCCCCACACGAGTACACTGCCAGCTCTAAACTTCACCGTAAAAACAGTACACTGTGGTAAATAGCGTTCCCCCGGCTTCCGCCATAACCACACACGGCCATCAGACTGATGGATCGTATATCTGGATTCATCAGTCCATAGGACCCGTTTCCATTGATCTACGGTCAACGATAAATGTTCTTTACACCATGCTAAACGACGAGTGGCATTCCGAGTGGAGATGAAAGGCTTATGAGCAGCCGCACGACCACGGTAACCCATGGAATGAAGTTCTCTGCGAATGGTACATGTACACACCAAAATTCCAGCATTTTCCCTCACCTGTACAATGAGGTCTTATGCAGTACTCCGTCAATTAGCTTTAATGACTCACCTCAGGCTTCGACATCCTCTATCACCGATTTTCTTTAGTCTGCTGGTACTTTTTGCTGCTTTTATCACGCCATGTGTCTTCCACTTATTCAGTACATACAAAACAGTTGACTTGGGTATGTTTAAACGCCTCTCGGTTCCTCTTTTGGACATCCCACTTATATACCATCCAACATTCTTTTTTTCTCAAAGTCAGTTCTCTCCCGCCACGACGTTTTCACTCAACCTAACAGTGCGATATGATCGCGGTCAGCTGCAAGCTTGTTTTTATACCATTTGCAGCTGTACCGAGCATCTTAACAACGCAGCGGATCAGTTCATTTACTTTTGAAGGGGTGTCTGCAGACTTTTGTCAATACAGTGTATATTGCTTCAAAATCGTACTCAATGCACCATCAAAGAAGGGGGTGGTGGTGGTCCGCACCTGAGGATCCCTCTTGCCTACGACTCTGTTTCTCCAAATTTTTCGGCACCACTCTCCAATCTGAAATTCCTGAATAAACACTTGCCCGTCCCTAATTTGGAACAGTGCCTTGATGCAGGCATGTCTTCCGGGCCTAAGGTCAAAGAGCAACATTTAGACTACTGCGCCAGAGGAGTGGCTCTCAGATTCACTTTCGAACGAATAGCACACACTGAAGGAATAGTGGATGTGCTTATTTTTGTCTTCGAAGCATCGCGAACCCCCAGGTTAAACGTGCTGTATGGAGAAACAGGAGAGACGCTACGGGTGGTTTTCTTTCAGCTCACTCGTTAGCCCCCCCTCTCTCCAAATATATAAGCATTTTGGACACATGGCGAGTCATCAACCATCTATGATTTTGGGGAACTTGGATAATCGTATATGAATTTTTTGAATTCATAAAGAGAGAGAGAGAGAGAGAGAGAGAGAGATTCCTTGTAAGTTTACAAACTAAAATTCGTAAACAGCCTTATGACAACAAATGTTAACAAGAAAGATGACACCGAATTTTCGGGTGTAATAAGCACGTCTTTTGAATCCGTTCTGACGCAAATTAAATTTATCAAAGCTATTCAAAGTCAATGGAACCAGTACGGAAAACAATAGTATCTGACGGAAGAAAGAAGTTTTTCAATCGGGTCTTTAATCCCTCAGATATTGCTGTAAACGGAATCGTGAGCTTACGAACTCTTAGAAACAGAGTTATCAACAAAAATAAGATGTGACTTTACGTCCCTTGGTGGGAAAACCATGCATTATTTTAGGAAGAAAGTATTCACAAAAAGTTTATCCATATGAGCGGTATCGGTCCAAAAAAAAATTTTAGTCGAGTTTTCAGGAGCCCAGATTTTGCTACAAATACATCAGAAGTAGAAATTAACACTTATGATCCCTGGTGGCCAAACCATTCTTAACCAAACATTAGAAATTACGTGAAAAATATTTTCCGTCAGGTCTTGTATGCGATACAGGAAGAATTTTTCAAATCGGAGTTTTAGGAGCAGAAAACGCAATTTACCATTGTGCGCCCTAGCGGAAACTCTATGATTTACTTGAAAATTTTCAATGTATAGGAAAAACATTTCGCATCGGAAACACTATCGAACAAAAAAGGAATTTTTCAAATCGGACTTTTAGAAGTAGAGATATTGACAAAAATAAGATATACATCCACGCCCCTGGCGTAGAAACCATGCATTATTTCAAGAAAAAAATGTTCCTAAAATGTTTATCGACATGAGTAGTATCGGTCCACAAAAGACTTTTTTCAATCGAGATTTTAGAAGCTCATATTTTGCTGCAAATACATCAGAAGCGGAAATTAAGACTTACGCCACCTGGTGGCCAAACAATTTTTTGCAAAAATTAGAAATTAGGTGCAAACGATTTCTCATCAGGAGCAGTATCCGGTGCAGAAAGATTTTTTCAGATCGGAGATTTAGAAGCAGAGATATAGGAGAAAACGCAATTTACCTTTACGCCCCTAGCGGAAAGTCTATGAATTACTTGAAAATTTTGAATTTATAGGAAAAACATGTCAAACTAGAAACAATATCCAACAAAGAAGGAATTTTTTTAAATCGGAGTCTTAGAAGTCGAGATATTGACAAAAATAAGATATACATCTATGCCCCCTGGCATAGAAACCGTGCCCTATTTTAAGAAGAAAATGTTTCTAAAAAGTTTGTTGGCATGAGTAGTATCGGTCTACAAACGACGTTATTTTCAATCGAGAATTTAGAAGCTCATATTTTGCTGCAAATACATCAGAAGCGAAAATTAAGGTTTACGCTCCTGGTGGCCAAATTTTTTTTTACAAAAATTAGAAATTATGTGCAAACGATTTCCCATCAGGAGCTGTATCCGGTGCAGAAATAATTTTTCAGATCGGAGATTTAGAAGCAGAGATATAGGGGAAAACGCAATTTACCTTTACGCCCAACGAAAAGTCTATGAATTACGTGAAAATTTTGAAATTGTATGAAAAATATGTGACACGGAAAACACTATCCAACAAAGAAAGAATTTTTCAAATCGGACTCTTAGAAGTCGAGAATTTGACAAAAATAAGATATACATCTACGCCCCCTGGCGTAGAAACCGTGCACTATTGTAAGAAGAAAATGTTTCTAAAACGTTTGTCGGCATGAGTAGTATCGGTCTACAAACGACGTTATTTTCAATCGAGAATTTAGAAGCTCATATTTTGCTGCAAATACATCAGAAGCGAAAATTAAGGTTTACGCTCCTGGTGGCCAAATTTTTTTTTACAAAAATTAGAAATTATGTGCAAACGATTTCCCATCAGGAGCTGTATCCGGTGCAGAAATAATTTTTCAGATCGGAGATTTAGAAGCAGAGATATAGGGGAAAACGCAATTTACCTTTACGCCCAACGAAAAGTCTATGAATTACGTGAAAATTTTGAAATTGTATGAAAAATATGTGACACGGAAAACACTATCCAACAAAGAAAGAATTTTTCAAATCGGACTCTTAGAAGTCGAGAATTTGACAAAAATAAGATATACATCTACGCCCCCTGGCGTAGAAACCGTGCACTATTATAAGAAGAAAATGTTTCTAAAACGTTTGTCGGCATGAGTAGTATCGGTCTACAAACGACGTTATTTTCAATCGAGAATTTAGAAGCTCATATTTTGCTGCAAATACATCAGAAGCGAAAATTAAGGTTTACGCTCCTGGTGGCCAAATTTTTTTTTACAAAAATTAGAAATTATGTGCAAACGATTTCCCATCAGGAGCTGTATCCGGTGCAGAAATAATTTTTCAGATCGGAGATTTAGAAGCAGAGATATAAAGGAAAAGGCAATTTACTTTTACGCCCCCTAGCGGAAAGTCTATGAATTACTTGAAAACTTTGAAATTATATGAAAAACATGTCACACGGAAAACACTATCCAACAAAGGAGGAATTTTTCAAATCGGACTCCTAGAAGTCGAGATATTGACAAAAATAAGATATACATCTATGCCCCATGGCGGAGAAACTGTGGAATATTTTAGGAATAAAATATTCCGAAAAGGTTTATCGATGTGAGTGGCATCAGTCCACGAAAGAATTTTTTCAATCGATATTTTAGAAGCTCAGATTTTATGGCAAATACATCAGAAGCAAAAATTAACACTTACGCCCCCTGGTGGCCAAAGTATTCTTTACCAAAAAATCGAAATTACATGCAAAAGATTGTGCATCAGGAGATGTATCCGCTGAAAAAAAAATTTCAAATCGGAGTTTTAGAAGAAGAGTAATCGGAAAAAATGCAATTCACTTTTACGCCCCCTAGCGGAAAATCTATGCGTAATTTGAAAAAGAAACTATATCCAAAATACTCTTCGACATAAATGGAATCGATAGATAAAAGAGTTTTTTCAATTGGGTGTTTAGAAGCAAATATGTGGAATAAAACGTATTTTTGAATTCGACATCATCTGCATTCACGCCCTCTAGCGGCGAAATTGTACATCGTACAAAAAAAAAAAAACGAAATGAAGGATCATCATTCGCATATTTCAAGCTTCTGAATGCAAAGAGAATTTTTCAAATCGGACTAATAGTTGCAGAGATACCGTGGGTACAGACGGACGGACAAACCGATAACAGAAGCACGATCTTTTTTTACAAAAGACGGGCTAAAAAAACAAGAAAACAGAAATGACGTAAGCTAAAATTGCAAAGAAATAGTAGTTAGTTTAAGGTCGTGGATGTTCGTATCCATGTATGGGCGCTTAGCTTAGTTTTCAGAAGGGAGCAAACAGAAATTGTAAATGAAAATGGCATGTATAAACACCATATGAAAATTTCTACTGTGCCTTCTTGTTTTCAAAGTTTCTACGACACACGCACAGGCGCTAGCCTACGGTACGCCCACTCAACCTTTCTTTGAGCCCACCCTTTAGCCCCCAAAATATTTAGGCACTTACAACACAAAGCGATTGCAACCATTCAAAATTTTAGGAAACTTGGATAAACGTATGATAATTTTTCAAATTCACAAAATTTTTGTTATATTAAAACGACTATTCTGTTAAATGGAGGAAATTCTCTGAGCGAATGTTTAAGATAGTAGTATAAAAAACATCGTTTTTGTAGTTAAGAATTTAAACAGACGAGATAGAGGGAGAAATAGATATTACTCAGATTACAAACTAGAAATCCTAGACAGCCTTTTGACTGCAAATATATATACACTCACTGTCACAAAAATCCGCGCACCAAGAAAAAACCGTGCGATTAACGCGAAACTCGGCGAATAACTACGGGAAGGGCAGATATGCAAAGGATTAAAGTTTCGTGTGATTCCGCATGCCCGCACGTCCAAGACCGGCGCTGCAATCGCAGTCCTCGGGACTTATAAGGCGCAGCGCAGGGGACTCCACATGCATGTCGAAGTGCATGGTAAGAGAGAGGCAGGGTGGCCGGCGCGCCGAATCGGCTGCCATTTGGGCCGGTACGGTACGATCATGTTGGGAGCAATGGGCACAGGAAGGCACCTTGACACGGCGGACTGGCTCTGGACGAACCTGACACACCATCAGCAAAGGCGGCCGTGCGATCGTGAGAGCGGCACGCACAGATGCAACGACGTCCTTGTCCATTAACCAGAGACATGTGGCGGCTGTACAAGGGACTCCTCTGTCCGCCAGAACAGTTTCCAGACGCCTGGAAGAGGCGAATATACACTCTCGACGGTCCTTACGTTATTTGCCATTAACACCTGACCATCGTCGGTGTCGATTTCAGTGGTGTCAGCAGCGAGCAATATGGAATGCTACGGACTGGCGACGTATAGTGTTCAGCGACAAATCTCGCTTCTGTATGGGAACGGACGACCACCGTGTCAGCGTGGAGAGGATCTCAGGTGAGCGCTACAGTCCCAACCTCAATGTACAGCGGTACATGTCCCGAACTGCACAGTGATGGTCTGGGGATCCATCGCGTATGACAGCCTGACTTCCCTCGCAGTGATCCGACGGACGTTGACAGCCCAGAGTTACGAACAGGAGATCCTGAGGATCCATGTGCTAACTTTCCTGGCGGGGCTGCCCGGAGCCATTTTTAAACAAGATAACGCCCGTCCGCCCATGTCTTGGGTTTCTCAGGACTGTCTACGTCATGCTTAGACCCTTCCGTGGCCTCCCAGATTGCCTTATCTCTCGCCCATCGAGCACATGTTGCACCAGATGGGACGCCAGTTTCTCCATGTCCCAGTGTACGTGATTTGGAGCGTCAGTTGCAAGAAGTGTGGGCCAATCTGTCCCAGGATTACATGCAGCGTCTCTTTGACCCCATTCCAGACCGTATCACACCGCATGTATCCGAGCACGAGGTGGTCCGACGCTGTACTAACGCTAACAGGAATGTGTACCGTATGTCCGCGAAAAATCGTTCTGCTGCTGTGATATTGTAATCACTTCTGTCCTTGGTATGTACCATCTTACCACTAAAATCTCATTTCAATCCAACGCCTTCTTCTTGGTGCGCGGATTTATTTTTATGACAATTTGTGTGTGTATATACACACGGAGGTGCCAGAAAAACTGGTACAGACGAGCTTATGCAAAATACATAGCAACGTCACATATGCGCGTACTTGGTTGCGTCCGCCAGTGCGTATATAAAGCGATAAACATCCTTGCCAGCTGTCAGAGCTGTTTTCGGCATGAGAATGACAAGTAATATCGGTTTTAGCGATTTTCAACGCGGTGTCATATTTGGCGCTCGTGAGATGAGCCATAGTATTTCGGAGGTAGAAACGAAGTTCTGATTTTAACGGACGACCATTGCCAGGGTGTACCGTGACTACAAGAATTCCGGCAAAACCTCCAACCTACGATACCAGTGCGTCCGTAAAAAGACATTGGTTGAACGTGACCATCGTCGGCTGTCAAGAATCGTTTCACGCGATAGGCGGGCAACACTGTCGCAGGTATAATCGGAATTCAATGCTGGAGCCACGACAAGCATCAGCGTCCAGACTGTGCAACGTACCCTGCACGATATGGGCTTTGGGAGCCGACGCTCAACTCGAGTCCCCTTGATGGGTGCACGACACAGAGCTATGCGCCTCGCTTGGGCACAGCAACACCGCCATTGGACAATTGATGACTGGAAACAAGTAGTCTGGTCTGACGAGTCGCTTTTCCAACTGTATCGCGCAGATGGAAGGATTCGTGTGTGGCGCCAACCCCATGAAGCCCTGGATCCAGTCTGTCAGCAGGGAATTGTACCGGCTGGTGGGGGAGATGGGGTGGGGGGGGGGGGTCCGTAATGGTATGAGGTATGTTTAGCTGGACTTCACTGGGGCCCCTGGTACGTCTACAAACGTCTGTGACCGGCCAACGCTGCGTGCGAATCCTTTCTGACGAGGTACACCCTTTCATGTCCTGCATTCATGCTGATGGGTTGGGCCTGTTCTAACAGGACAATGCACCTCCACAAAAGTGTTGGGACGCCACATTATGGTTAGAGGAGCATTCATCTGAGTTTGGGGTGTTGCCATTCCTACCGAAGTCCTCAGATCAGAACGTGATAGAACACATTTGGAATGCCATGCAACGCGCTATCGAACACAGGAATCCGAGGCATCGGAATACACCCGAATTGTGGAACGTTTTGCAGGAAGTATGGTGTGCATTGCCTACAGCATATTTCCAGAAGCTAGTGGAGTCCGTGTCCCGTCGTATTTCTGCAGTCCTGCGCTTCCGTGGGGGACCTACCAAGTACACTGCTGGACAATTGCTAAGGAAGGATCATAAACGGCTATGTAGCGCATAAAAAAGTAAGTGTGGTTGGATGCCAAGTGAAATAAAATAATGTCAGAATGCCAGGACATTACAAGAAAGACAATTTATTGTGCTCTGAAATCCAGAAGGCTTTGGAACGTGTTCAGGGGACAAACAGGCCATTTTGTGCAGAATACGTAAACGTGAAAAAAATGCAATTACCGTCCGCAGGCGTTCCGGCGTAAGATGTCAATACGGGATATGGCCACCATGGAGGGCGATGCAAGATCCCACACGTCGTGTCATGCTTTGCACAACATTATCAAGCAGCTGTTGGGGTAATTTATCCCATTCCTCTGTCAGTGCACGGATGAGGGTGTCCTTGTTTATTGGAGGGCATTGGCGACCAGCAAGACTCCTCCCCAAAGCATCCCACACATTTTCAATGGGATTCAGATCTGGAGAACGTGCTGGCCATACGAGGCGTTGAATATCCTCGCTCTCAAGACACTCCTGGACAGCGACTGTTTGATGACATGTTGCGTTGTCGTCCATGAAAATGAATCTATCACCGACAGCACCACGGAACATGCGAACATGAGGTAGCAGAACATCATTAATGTATCGTTGGCCAGTCATAGTCCCATTTGGAAGCACATAGAGGGACGTACGGCTATTGATCATGATGCCAGCCCATACCATGACACTACATGTCAGATATCGGTCCCTTTTCTCTATGTTTGCTGGACAATATGCAGTACCACTATCACGCCAGATCAGTTGTCGTCGACAATCAGACGATAGACTGTATCTACTCTCATCTGAGAAGAGGACAGCAGACCAGTCATTATCAGTCTAATTGCGATGTCGATGGCACCATTGCAAACGGGCGGTACGGTGACGTCTGGACAATGGGATGCACACAACAGGACGGCGGGCGTATAGTCCTCCTTCATGCAAACGTCTGGCGACAGTTTTTTTGGGAGATCTGCTTGCCAGTAGCAGCCATAAACTGATTTGCTACCTCACTAGCTGTGCTGCGCCGGTGTCTTTTTGTTGATAGCACTATGTACCGATCTTCTGCAGGTGTCGTACTGCGAACACGACCTCCCCCGTGACGTTTGCTACACTCTCCATTTGTTTGAAATGATTTCCAAAGCCTTAAAACAACACTGTGCCTGACGTCGAACTCCCTGGCAACATCTGTTATGCTTCGCCCGTCTTCAATCTTGCCAATAATACGGCCACGCGTAAAATCATCTAGGTTTATGTCAGGAAGACATACTGAAAATTGCAAGTTCGTCAATTGATTCTTTCCCTTTCAACTTTGCGTTTGAACAACAACGGTCAATACGCGTCAAATCCTTTATATCTCTTATCAGCGCTATGACGTCACGAACAAGTTCGACAATCCAAAATTTGCATACGCACAACACTTCTTACTGTATCCCGCACTTATGCTAATTTCCACATTTTCCTGCCTTCCATTTTATGGTTGCTATCGTTGCTATTGTCATCCGTCCTTAGCAATTGTTCGGCAGTGTATTAGACTGGTGTACCAGTTTTTCTGGCACTTAAGTGTATATAAATGATTAAAAATGACGTAAGTAAGCCAAAATTGCGAAGAAAGAGTAACTTGTTAAGGGCATGGAGGTTTGTTTCTATGGTTGCCAGTAGTACATGCACTGAATTAATAATACGTACAGTATGGATCTGAAAACCTTTTTTCTACTGGGGACTACATCATCAGCGTTGGTAAAATGTACGTGAACGATTTTTTTTTTGGAAAACTTTCTGCCAAGCCCTTCAAAATTCGAGCCCTTCTCGTATGATTCTTCGTTCCCCCCTAACATCCCCCCAGTTCTGTGCTGCTGGCGACGCCACTGGTTACGCAACACATCAATTTCGTTGGAAAAGAAGACTAAAAAACTCCATAAAAAAGATGCATAAATAAAATTAAATAGCATGTTAGGACAATAAAGAAATTTCTTTGTCGGTCTTTTGATCCTTTTAGCACTTATTGACGTCACATGCAGGAACGTCTCCATGGGGATCCGAGGGTAGGCTATAGCCCACCCTGAAAGTTTTCTTGTCCACCCAGTTCAAATTGTGCTAGATTTTAATTTCTTTCACTTTAAAATATAATATGCCGCCCCGGTGGCGCAGTGGTCTAAGGCGTTGGCCTCTGATCATTCGTCCGTAAGGGGTACGGGTTCGAATCCCGGTCAGGCATGGATGTTGTGTTTGTCTTACGGCACTGGCTCTCTCCCTTCCCTGGAACCAGTGACCCTAAATTAGGGACGGGCGACTGCTTATAGCCCATTGAGTTGCTCACGGTGGTCGTTAAACCTCCAATCAAAAAAAAAAAAAATATATAATATGGACTTCCCCAAGTTTATGCATCTTTTTTATGCAGTTTTTTAGTCTTCTTTTCCAACGAAATTTATGTGTTGCGTAACCAGTGGCGAAGACTCGTGTTTTTCGCCGTGTAATCCTATGCATTTTCCCATAGGAAGTAGTCTTACGCATTTTCCCATAGGAAGTAGTCCTACGCATTTTCCCATAGGAAGTGCGTTTTTCCTTCTCTGTAAGAAGCTTACCAAAATAGCATCCGCAGAGCCATGAAAATTTCCATTGTATTCCATTCTTCCAAATCCTTAATTTAAGCCTTTTTACAAGTTAGGATGAACAGGGTCGAATGAGGAGGGTGAATAAGAATTCACTGAGAGAAGCCTTTCCTAATTACTCTGCTGTTTGTGTGTGCTATTAAGTAGGGGATTCCAACTCGGAAAGGGAAGTCTAAAGCTACACCTGCGCCCCCTTGGGCAGTGAGGAAGCAAGATGTGGTTGATGACTGCCTTGGAAAAGATGAGTTCAAGACAAGGTTGCTGGCTTGAAGGAAAGGAGTAGGAAATGCATTGTTGCGTGCCCTTATTTCCCCTGAACCCTAATCCACGAAAACATTTGCTTTAAGACCTTTCTCCTAGGAACGAAATTCTCTTTTAACCAGGACGTGGTGCTGGTGGCAGTGTGTTATGCTTATTATACTGTCATCATCATCATTGTCAACAATTATCAATCAACTGCTGAATGAAGGTCTCCGCAAGTTTCTTCCACAACGGTCTGTCTTGCGCCAGTCTCCTCTAGGTCACTTTTGCATGCTTTAGAATTTCATCAGCCCATCTTCCATGTGGACTTCTTCTGGGTCTTTTTCTGTCTCTTGGAATCCAGTTTAGAATTTCGGTTGTCCATCGGTGGTCCGTTTGTAACGTATACTCTATATTCACTTTCCTTTTGATTTTACTATCTCTGGTTATTTTATTTTACTATGTAAATTATCTTCCTACTGAACGAAATATTATTTCACCCGCTGAATGAGATCTGGCAATGAGTGTAAGTCATGACGTGGTGGTAGCTAGTATATAGGCGCGTTCATCGAGACTTGAGGTGTTGTGGTTGTTGAGGTTGATGTGTTGGCGTTGCGAGGTGTTGTTATGAGAGTGTGTGTACTATAAGAGGAAAGTTTATTCATTATTATGTACAAGATATATGAGTGCCTTAGTTGACCAAGAGTCTTGGAAATAAACAAGTTTGTCAGTAAGTTCAGTCTTTCTCAATTCTTAGTTTTGTCAGACCTCTGTCTGGCTGTTAGGTTTATGACTTTGATTACTTAATATAAATAACCAGCGTTGAGCCTTTGTTTAAGTTCATAATTAACGAGTAACAACACCCTTTTGGGAATTCATTATTTTGAAGCTTAGAGCTAGTTATCATTAGCTCGCTGGTAAGAAGAATTATTATCATTCATAATAATTAGCTTAGCAAAAAGATTATAAAGCTAATACATTATACGTTCTTCTGGCAACATGTCCAGCCCATTGCCATTTCAGGGATTTTATTCTGATCATGATGTCTTCCATTCTTGTCATTTTCCTTATCCACTAGTTCCTCTTCTTATACTTCCCAGTTACATCAAGCGTGTATCTCTCCAGGCTTCTTTCAGTTGCCTGCAGTCTTTGTATGTCTTTTTTAGTTAAAGTATACCTGCGCGCCCAAGGACAGTCCATATGTAAGCACTGGAAGGATGAATTTATTAAACACTTTTCTTTTAAGGCACAATGGCGTATAACTACTAAAAATTGTAAAAATTGTAATGTTTCTTCCAAAAGCTCTCCAACCAAGTTTTATACGCCGATTAATTTCAGAAACAAGGTGACCCTAGTTTGATATGTGCTGTCCAAGGTAAATGTAGGTATCGGTTATCTCGAGCTTTTCCCCATCAATCGATCAATCTTCATTTCTTGTGAAAGCATTATGCATCAGTTTTATCTTCTGAAAGTTCATTTTTAATCCCACTTCTTTACTCTTGTCAGCAAGTTCCTGGATCCCGGCAGCTCTGAAAGAGCAAACAGTGGACTATTTCGCAAAAATGACTACATCATCGGCACAACGAAGGAGAGGTAAATAATCTCCTTTAAAGAGTTTGGAAGATATGATGTCTTCTTGCCTCACTCTCTTTCCAATTTCTATTGGTGCTGTATTCTCAAATAGCCGAACCTTTGCAATTGCATTTTCATAGATGTTACTAATAATACTAATGTATGCATCTTCAATACCGCAGGATTTTAAAGCCATTGTAACTGCTGATGGTTTCAGAGAATCAAAAGCCTTTTCATAATCGATAAAAGCCGTACATAATGAGAGTTCACATTTCCTCGTTCCTGATCATAGCCATGTTCCTCTCAGTACATGGCTATGATCTGTAGTACTGTAGCGACTCCTGAATCCAGCTTGTTCTTTCGGTTGAGCCATGTCTAGTGTTACCTTCACGCGATGTGAAAGAACCTTGGTGAAGATTTTATAAACCACTGATAAGAGGTTGATGGGTCTGTAGTTCCTGAGATCTTCAGTGTAACCTTTTTTATGTAGCAGGATCATTGTAGCATTGTTCTAATCCTCAGGAATCCAACCTTCATTATGGCATCGAGTGAAAACTTGGTCGGGTCTAGTTTCAATTTCTCAAAATTCAAACTAGACTCGGGCATGACTTTAATCAAAGACGTTTATACTGTTATATGGGTACGTAACTCTGTAGGTTTTACTAATTTTATTATAAAATAGATGGACGGAACATCAACATAAACAGACTTCAAACAGTGGACTATTTCGCATTCTAGTGCAAAAATTTCAAGACCGTTCCAAAATTAATGAGTATGTATTTGGGGGTCGGGGGATTTCTCGAATAGCTTTGCAGCCGGTAGTGAAAGGTACTACAAATTCATTCTTTCAGTGTATCGTAAATAAAGTTACTATTAAATTTGTCCTAGCAAAAATGATACTCCTCCACCCGTCGCCCACTTTGGTTTCGAAGTCTAGGGACGTCTCTGGTCGCATGCGATAACCCCTGAAACCACGTGTTGGCTATTGAGAATGAAAAAATACCCTTCAAATCAAATTCCTAGAACAAAATTCGAAGTATATATCAGCAGCAGAAGATCACTTCTTTATTTCTTCGCTTTTCATAATTTCCTATACTGTAAGTAATATGACGAAGTAAATTTCTCCACCAATTTTATGCCACGGGTGGGATTCGAATCCACAACTCTCGGCTCCGGAGCTCCAAGTGCTACCCATTATACTACACTGGCATATCCTGTCACTGCTATCTGCCTTTAACTCCTGTGCGTCCTGCGAGGCAGGCACGTCACAGTGTGCATGTATGCCATTCTCCAACATACAAGGGAAATTTGGTTATTGCTTTCTACTGGAATCCCAAAGTTTTTCCTATTTTTACTGCGTTGTGGTGGTGGTAATATTTATTTTAAAATCGCCTTGGTGCGTAGCTTTGCGATCACGCAATTACTGTAATCTTAAATTTCGGTTAATCTAGTAGATGCAGCCACCAGCCAAACTATCTAGGTCTGACAATATTTATCCTTTCGATACACGTTTTAGTAGATTTACGAAAGGAGACTCACTGGTTCTATTTACAGGTTTTTATGTACATCCCCTAATTGCAGAGGGTTGCAGATATTTGCATAAATCCGATCCACATAATCTGTTGTTCCATTACGAATCAGTCCTTCACATTCAAAATATCCCAATGAGTGCAATGAGGAGTCCAGCGGATGTCACCTCACACAATGAGGTGATGTTCCTCTCACACAAGATTTTGAACATTAATGTGCCAGGTGCCTGTGTTGAAGTAACTCCACAGTATCAATTCTCTGGTATTATCTGTACCGCAGTACAGGGTGATCCCTGCAATGTACGTAGATATTTTATGAACGACCTCGGCTACTGTCAAATCCCATTTACCCTAATGACTGCAGCCATAAAATTCTTCAGCATCCTTCCGTTTGCAGTAAAACCAAGAGAGTGCCCGCCAAATTTCTGAGTGCCTGGTCAGAAGCGTGATTTTTCCGAGCTACCTTGCCTTCAGCCCCTACCGTCAGTGCATTTTCTGCAGGATGCATACTCCGGGGATCTCATAACTCACCGGAACTGTCACCCCTTTCGGACGTCCCGTTTCCGGGTGAGATGGATGCTCCCCAGACAGGCCCCTCTTTCTCTCACTCATGCCTCCCAAAAGAGATTCCTTGCTCTATGTTATGCAACATGGCGTCTCACTCCTGTCTTTTTACGAAACTGACCTCTTAAACTAACTTTTAGACGCGGGTTGTATCCCACTTCGCCACATGCGTACACACGCATTCAGAAATAATGCTCCTCAGATAGGCCTCTCTTCCTCTCTCTCATGCCTCCCAAAATAGATTCCTTGCTCTATGTTATGCAACATGGCGTCTCACTCCTGTCTTTTTACGAAACTGACCTCTTAAACTAACTTTTAGACGCGGGTTGTATCCCACTTCGCCCCATGCGTACACAAGCATTCAGAAATAATGCTCCTCAGACAGGCCTCTCTTCCTCTCTCTCATGCCTCCCAAAAGAGATTCCTTGCTCTATGTTGTGCAACATGGCGTCTCACTCCTGTCTTTTTACGAAACTGACCTCTTAAACTAACTTTTAGACGCGGGTTGTATCCCACTTCGCCCCATGCGTACACAAGCATTCAGAAATAATGCTCCTCAGACAGGCCTCTCTTCCTCTCTCTCATGCCTCCCAAAAGAGATTCCTTGCTCTATGTTATGCAACATGGCGTCTCACTCCTGTCTTTTTACGAAACTGACCTCTTAAACTAACTTTTAGACGCGGGTTGTATCCCACTTCGCCCCATGCGTACACAAGCATTCAGAAATAATGCTCCTCAGACAGGCCTCTCTTCCTCTCTCTCATGCCTCCCAAAAGAGATTCCTTGCTCTATGTTGTGCAACATGGCGTCTCACTCCTGTCTTTTTACGAAACTGACCTCTTAAACTAACTTTTAGACGCGGGTTGTATCCCACTTCGCCCCATGCGTACACAAGCATTCAGAAATAATGCTCCTCAGACAGGCCTCTCTTCCTCTCTCTCATGCCTCCCAAAAGAGATTCCTTGCTCTATGTTATGCAACATGGCGTCTCACTCCTGTCTTTTTACGAAACTGACCTCTTAAACTAACTTTTAGACGCGGGTTGTATCCCACTTCGCCACATGCGTACACACGCATTCAGAAATAATGCTCCTCAGACAGGCCTCTCTTCCTCTCTCTCATGCCTCCCAAAAGAGATTCCTTGCTCTATGTTATGCAACATGGCGACTCACTCCTGTCTTTTTACGAAACTGACCTCTTAAACTAACTTTTAGACGCGGGTTGTATCCCACTTCGCCACATGCGTACACACGCATTCAGAAACAATGCTCCTCAGACAGGCCTCTCTTCCTCTCTCTCTTGCCTTCCAAAAGAGATTCCTTGCTCTATGTTGTGCAACATGGCGTCTCACTCCTGTCTTTTTACGAAACTGACCTCTTAAACTAACTTTTAGACGCGGGTTGCATCCCACTTCGCCCCATGCGTACACACGCATTCAGAAAGTCTACAGAAAAATCAGCTATCAGAATTAGTGTTATCGTGAAATGACATGGTCCGATATCCAGGGAAGGGAAAATGACCCCCTTACCCTCCTATATGGGCGCCGATGTGCCCATGGTTCCAAGTACTACATACACTGAATTAATGCCACGTACATACAGTAAGCACTTGTAAAGGCTTCTTTTTAAAAATTGGGAATCACCTCATCAGCAACGGGGGAAATGTACGTACATACGAGATCCGTTCCAAAAGTAATGAGAATGATTACAAAACAAATGCGTTTAATCAAAATACATACAATTAGGCCTGATCACCTTCGAAGTATGTACCGTGGAACTAAACACACTTATTCCAGCGACGCTGCAATTCGTCGTAGCAGTGCTGGAAGTCTTCATGTGAGAGGCTTTGCAGAGCCTTCGTCGCAGCTGACCGGACGTTTGCAACAATACCAAAATGGTGTCCTTCTTTTAGGTGCGTTTTGATTTTCAGGAACAAAAATAAGTCAACGGTGCCAAATCAGGGCTGTAGTGTGTGTGTGTGTGTGGGGGGGGGGCAGGGAGGTGAGAAAGGAGATGTTTTTCCGCGACAGAAACTTCCTCACAGCCGATGATATGTGACTCGGCGCATTGTCATGGTTGAGGATCCACGTTTTTGCAATGTCACGACGCACTCGCAAAACCCTTTTCCTCAAACTCTCCAGGACCTGTAGGTAAAAAGTTTGACTGTCTGTCCTGGTGGTACAAATTCTTTGTGCACCACTCCTCGACAGTTAAAAAAAAAAAAAAAAAAGAAAAAAGAAAAACCATGAGCATTGATTTTACTTTCGATTTGCTCGTACGAGGTTTCTTCGGTCAAGGTGAAGAAGGAGTGTGCCATTCTGAACTCTGCCTTTTTGTTTCGGGATCGTACTTAAACATCCATGTTTCATCCCCAGTAATCACTCTACCCAAAAAGTCGGGCTCAGCTGCCACACGATCCAACAGTTCTTGGGAAATGAACAGACGATTCTCTTTCTGCTGATGGGACAAGTTTTTTTGGGGGACGAGTTTTGCGCAAATTTCCCTCATGTTGAGATTTTCCGTAATGATTCGATGAACCACCGTTTTTGGTACTGCGACCTCATCTGTGATTAGTCGGACATTGAAACGTCGGTCCCGTTCCATACCAGCCTGGTTAACGGCCACATTGTCATCGGTTCTTGACGTTGAAGGTCGCCCTGAGCGCTGCTCATCCTCAACGGATTTCCTTCCATCCTTGAAGTCCTTGTGCCACTTGAAAACTTGGGCTGACGATAAAAGCTGCGTCCCCATACGCTGTCTTCATCATCTCTGAGGTTTCTGCGGCTATTTTTCCCAGTTTTACGCAAAATTTGATTGCGTAACGCTACTCGACGCTCTTTTGCATTTTCGTCCGTAACGAGCGTCAACGAATCATTCTCATAACTTTTTTTTTCTTTATTGGAGGTTATTTTTTTTTTTTTTTTTGATTGGAGGTTTAACGACCACCGTGAGCAACTCAATGGGCTATAAGTAGTCGCCCGTCCCTAATTTAGGGCCACTGACTCCAAAGAAGGGAGAGAGCCAGCGCTGTAAGACAAACACAACACCCATGCCTCACCGGGATTCGAACCCAAACTCTTCTCGGAAGAATGGTCAGAAGCCAGCGCTTGGACCACTGTGCCAACGGGGCGGCCATTACTTTTGGGACAGATTACATAAAAGGAATATTTTGGCAAAGTGTCTCCCAAGCATTTCAAAATTTGTGATTCCACGTATGGTACTTCACCCCACCTAATATCCCCCGCAGTTCTGAACTGTTGGCGACGCAACTGTGCAGAAATGTACATGATCCACCAGGAATACTAAATCTTTGCAAAACCAGACGAGAGTACCATATAAAAAAAAAAAAAAAAAACTGCTGCCAACTACTAAAACAATAAACTGCAAACAGACTGGGTTAATGTCTTTCTGCAGCACACGGACTCGAATGCAGCAGTGTGCGTTAAACATATTCATGTAACTACCCTCGTCTGATCTTCTAATCTTGAGGACATCATGACAATAATTTCCCCTACCTTTTCACAATTCGAGTGGCGGTGATGGTCCTTTCTCTGCTTCAGATGCACTGTGAAAAATGACTGATGTGAAATCACGGAACATTTCTGAAAATAACGTTCAACAAAGTTGCCAGTAGGCCTCTGTCTTTTAACGAAATTTCCTTTTTGAAAAGTTTCCTTTTCAGATTTCAGTATGTTGACATATTTTCCGTTGTCAGCAGTTCCGTTTTTTTTTATACAGAAATTTCCCGAGTTTCCAAAAACTTCGATTTTGACTTTTTTTAGTAGAGATTAAGTGACGCACGAAGTGAGAGAATGCTTTCTCCTGGGGATTCAACCCAAACCTCCTGAAGATTAAGAAAACCTTCGAACTGGTCTGTGATGTCAAAGCTAGTGGGCCGACCAACTCGAGCCTCGAGCTCTCCGCTCCTGAAGACGCCGACGAAGTATCGCGGTGTTTACGCAAGGAAATAATTTCTCGAATGCAATACTATACAATTTGCGCACACAACAAAAAATCGACCGTTTTTTTGCTCTGTATTTTTTGTCCTTAGATAACATCAAAAGATTACATCCTTAGCTTTCATTTTTTTTCTCAGTTTCCAGCAATGATATCCGTAAATCGGGGAATTCCAAAGTTTTGCTCTTGTGCTGGGAAATTATTTCATGAAAATTTTCCTTTAGTTTTCAATTTGGCTAAAGGAGAAAAAAAAGTTTATTCAAGCATAACGTGAATAACCCAGAATTTTGCGTTAAACATTTTTGCAACTACGATCTTTTTAAGTGCGTTAATGGCAAATTGGTAGGACTGTATGAACATAAATATTTCACTTAAAACTTTTAGAAATTCCCTTCGCGTTCGATTTATTAAAATGAAAGAAAAACAGAAAAGACTTTTCCGTAATTACGTAACGAACGCGAAAGCAAAATTTCCGATTTAGTGAGTATATTTACTGAAAATACGGTAAGATGTGTGCTCAAATCTTGTAACTATTTCTAGAAGGTAAAAAAAAAATTATAAATTAAAATTATTTAGGAAAAAGTTCTTTGTCAAATGAACCTGAAATATATTAATTCCAAACTTTCGGATACATTTGTTGGACATTCCAATAAACTTTTCTTTGGGCTAACCTTCAGATTATCAGCGCATCAAGTAGTTTCGTGCAAATTCTTGTACATTTCGTGCAAATTCTTGTTTTAATTAGGACACTGATACACAGCAATTTTATGAAGAAAAATGACATTTGTTTTACGGAAATGAAATGTTGATTAATAAATAACGTAATTATTTATTGCCAGATTTTTTGCCTGGTTAACCCTAGTACTTGATGCGCTGATAATATATGTACATCTTTTTTCTTTCTTATTTTTTTTTTTTTTCAATTTGAACACTACTAACTACGAATTTTGTAAAGAAAAATGACTATTACTTTATGGAAATGAAATGCTGAATGGTAGTTAATACCATTATTTAAACGACAATAAATAATGAGCTGATAATATAATAACTCCGTCAATAAAAAAAACACACTAAAAATTCACTAAATTATAATTGTATTTACAACGAAAGCAGAAAATGCTGTCATGAGAACAATTAGGCCTAACTAACTTTTGAATTCACGGTGGGTTCAAAATTCTTCATTGGTACGGAAGAAATCCGCCTTCTTCGAAAGCTTTCACTTCCAGGAAAGCTGAAAACAGTGGCTTTCGGATGTGATTTGTAATTAGATCTATATAAAGGCACTCAATATTTTCCAGGCATGTTGTATAAAAATACTTACTCACGTGCACGACTACCGAAAGCTCAACACTGATCAATGCCGCATGAACGCGAAGCTAATATCGGCATTCCCTTTACGTTTGCCCTTTGACCTCTCTTGAGAGAGGGATTGCGATGGCCCTTTGACCGTGACGTCACACCCCTTCGTAGTTCGCGCGCTGGGGGCTTTCTCTCCTGGGGGTTTTGATTCAACCTGGTACGACTTCAACCAAAGTGAAGCGAACTGCTGGCTGACCGAAGAAGCCACTTAACACCTGATCACGTATAAGGTAGAAATGAAAAGGACTTGAACCACAAGGTGATGAAATGTTGTTTGCTATCAATGCGGCTTAATTAGAAATTTTATTTCCTGTAGAAGCTTATTATTTCTTTGAACAGGTTTATAATAATTTTATTTTTACCATAGGAAGGCTTATTACAAATCACATTTGCTTTTCATCCTGTTTTTTAAAGCAACCGAATGGTGTCGTCGCAAAAGCTGACCGGCAGAGGTAAAATGGAGTCGGGAAGAAAGGAGAGAGGCAAGGTTGGGAGATTAGGTGATGGGGTCTTCCGTTGGTAAATACAACCGGAGTAGAAATCGTAGTAAATGCCACCGGCTTAACGCAGAGCGGTGGGGAAAGAAAGAAAAAACATTCGCACACGAGTGAAATAAAATCTCCGGAAGTTTGTCGTAGAGAAATTACTATGGCTATTACTTGGGAAAAGAAAGTGTTTTATTTTTTTATATGCAGATCAAGGTTTACTAGGGCTAACTTCAGCTGCAATCCAGAAACATCAGCAAAACCTCATTTTGTAAATACAAACAATACAATAATTATTAGAGTTTTGTTAAAAAGACTGTTAAACAGGAAATGGAAATGTTGGCATACCTCTAATTTTAGGTTTGGGGCACTTGGATATTTTTTGCAAACAGTGAACCCCAAAAAAATCTGCTTCCAGAGCTGCTTATTGATCCAGTCCGACACTGAGTGTTCGTATGAAGATGTGGAATTTACAACAGCTAGTTTTGCAGAAAATTTTTAGGAATAATAATTCCAGATACGTGTAAAACAATCTATGAGGAATTAAAAGAGTAATACATGAAGGTAGGAAATATTTTCTGGGGAATGATATTTTCTACATTTTCTAACCAGTTGTTATTATGTGGTTGTAATAAAGACAGAGCATAAATGAACTATTCTTAAAGATGGCAAATGAATCAAAGCCATATTGTGTTTTAATATTTTCTGGAGATCTAAAATTCATGTGGGAGAAACCGCTCTGTGAGTCCCCAGACACGCGTTCAAACTGAAGTACGTACTTTGGTACAAAGCAACTTCTTTCATTGTGTAGAGAAAATGCATTTTCGTAGTTCATGTGGTGGTCGCAAACTACCCGTTTCGTCACACCGCATCGTCAGCAGCCATCACCCATGATGCAGCAGCTCACTCACTCCTCCCCCCTCCATATAACCTCCCTTCTTTCTTCCCCCATCCCTCTGCGTTAAACCGGTAGCATTTACTACCATTTTCAACCCCAATCGCATTTACCATTGGAAGACCCCAGGTGGTGAACACCTAATCTACCCACCCTGTCTCTCTCCTTCCTTTTCCACTCCTCTTTGCCTCTGCCGGTCGCATTTGCTACCATTTCAACCCTGGTCGCATAGATCAAATGATGAAAAATGATCAAATGAAGAGGATTTTAAGGAAGGGAGTGTCTGACCCCAGGTCTTAAACAACCCTTAGAAATAGAAAGCTACGAGATTTGGGCTAGAGTGCCCGATAGGAAAGTGACACGGAAGCGAAGTAGAAAGGGGGAGGAAGACGTCCTTATTTTTTACCAGGGGGGAGGGAGGGCAATACCCGGGGTCCGACGGCTTAACGTGCTCATCCGACGTACGGCGAATATTTAGTGGATCGAGCGTTCGTACCTGCCTGGGATCGAACCTGACGTCCTTTCCGCGGCAGTCACGAACGTTACCCATTAGGCCACCCGCAGCCCACCCTGATCGCATTTACGACTGCTTCGTCCTTAATAGGGAGCCAGTGGTTCCGGAGGGTGGGGGCGAGTACGGGGGGACGGTGTCCATGCCTTGCTCGGGACTGAATTCTGGATCCAGTTCGGACAGTTAGCCAGATGACCTTGCCTCGGACCAATCGGCCACTGAGGCTTCGTTTACGAAGTTTGGAATGTGAACGCGAGTTCTTTTAACTTTCCTTTTTTCCCCTTTAAAACCAACCCTTTCTATGACGATCACAAATCACACCCTCGTCAGTGAGGTATTATGTCAACTCGAGGGCATATTTAACAGCGCAACAGTTGCCTATTCAATAGTGTATCTAACAGTCTGATGTTAAATCCAGAGATAATCTGTCGGAGGAAGCTGAAGTACTGATATCTGTCAATATCAACAGGAAAGCTTATCAAGAAATAAGGAAAAAGCGCTTACAGAAAATGTACAATTAAAAAAAAAGCTATTCATATAACGAGGCAACTTACTTATTATCTCTCTATCATGACGCTGAGTAAGTTTTGGTCAATTATTGTATTCATTCAGTCCGGTAAGGTTTTAAAATCATATTTTATTTTCCACTTCTTGAACAAAAGTTTACAACAAAGTTAAAAACAAATACTACTAAAAGAACTGTATTTTTAAAGATCGAAATCACTTCCTTAAGCTTCGAGAAGACGAATTTACATACTAGTATTTATATTTATCGATTTGAAACACAGTCGACTAAGGCGATCACATGCAAATGAGACACGTAAACAACGCCTCGCTCTTCGTTCCTAGCATTAAGTTATCATGTGGAGGATTTTCGGAAGAAATGCAGTGAATTCCACCTTTAATTACCCTTTCTTTCTCTCTTAGGTAAGTTGTCATTGTGAGAAGCAGTTTCTCAGCAAAGGAAATGAGCATCATCTTTAATTACACCTCTTTCTGTCTTGCGTAAATAGTTAAAGAGAAGATCCTCTTTCTTGAGGAAGAAAATAAATTCTCTCTTTAGTAGCGCCTTACTTTCTTTCACTTCCTCGTAAATGAATAGTCCCTGTCTAAAATATTTTCTCGAGAAAGCGAAAAGATTGAATTTCTAATAAATGAGAAATAAAAAAATCGGATACAGAGTGGTCGGCAGGAAATCAGTTTTAACATTTACAGCAAATCATGCGTGGGTGACTTCACTCATCTCTTCAGCAATTTTTTGCTGTTCCTTGGCGATGACAATAAAAAGGTCTAAAATATAACATCTAAGAAAACAAATATAATATAATCCGTATTTATTGGTGTAGGAAAAAATAATCTTTCCACAAGCTTTCACCGTCAACGGGCATATTCTTCAGGCGGTTACGAAGGAAAACAGAATCAAACTAATAGATGAATACGCATCATCATCATCATCATTGTCAACCATTATCAATCCACTGCTGGACGAAGGTCTCCCCAAGTTTCCTCCACAACGGTCTGTCTTGTGCCAGTCTCCTCCATGTCACTCCCGCATACTTTCGAATTTCATCCACCCATCTTCCATGTGGTCTTCTTCTGGGTCTTTTCCTGTCTCTTGGAATCCAATCTAAAATTTCGGCTGTCCATCGATGGTCTGTTCTTCTGGCAGTATGTCCAGCCCATTGCCATTTCAGGGATTTAACTCTGATCATGATGTCTTCCACTCTTGTCATTTTTCGGATCCATGTGTTCCTCTTCTTATCTCTCCTGGTTACACCAAGCATGCACCTCTCCATGCTACTTTGAGTTGTCTGCAGCCTTTGTATGTCTCTTTTAGCTAAGGTCCACGTCTCTGCACCATACGTAAGCACTGGAAGGATGCATTGATCAAACACTTTTCTTTTAAGACATAATGGCATATTGCTCTTGAAAATTCTGCTGTTTCTTCCAAAAGCTATCCAGGCAAGTTTTGTACGCCGATTAATTTCTTCATCAATGTGACCCTCACTTGATATCTGCTGTCCAAGATAAACGTACGTGTCTGTTATCTCCAGCTTTTCTCCATCAATCGATAAATCTTCATTTCTTGTAAAAGCATTGTACATCACTTTTGTCTTCTGAAAGTTCATTTTTAATCCCACTTCTTTACTCTTGTCAGCAAGTTCCTGGATCATACTCTGTAGCTCTGATGGGGTAGTTGCAAAAATGACTATGTCATCAGCAAAACGAAGGTGGGTTAGATAATCTCCATTAATCTTTATCCCTTTGTTTTCCCAGTTCAGTGATTGAAAGACATTTTCCAATGTGGCATTAAAGAGCTTCGGAGATATGGTGTCACCTTGTCTCACTCCTTTTCCAATTTTTATGTGTGTTGTATTTTCAAACAGCAGAATCTTTGCACTTGCATTTTCATAGATGTTATTAATAATATTAATGTGAATACTAATACACATAAATAAATAAATACGCATACATATAAATAAATAAATACGCATACACATAAATAAATAAATACGCATACACATAAATAAATAAACATGATATTTAGAACACCATGCTCGCGCATGCCAAACACGCGTGTAACAACTGAAATGCTGCAGTATATGATATATGATCAAAACGTAATAAGTCGTTAATGTATATAGAATCATCGCATCCTACTTATTATGCCAATCAGATGGCTTGGCATAATAAGTAGGTAAGTAGTTGATAGTATTAACTACTTATGGTATGCATTATGATATCTAGAGAAAATGCGATTGTTTCAAGTAGAACACACTGAAATTTACCAGAAAATACTAAAACTAATTTTGTAAAAAACTGCCATGATGTGTGCAACACAGAAGTTCCTGTAAGGCCACAACTACAGACCACTTTGTAGTTCGAGAAACTATGGGACACCCTGAAATTTACGAGAAGTTTACAGCCGCTTTGTAGTTCGAGTACCTCCTTCATCATTCTCACTTAGAAATGGACATTTGAGTCGATGCATTTTTATTCTTCGGGAATACTTACTCTTTCTGGTGGACCATGCTCTGACGAAACGCTACAACCAACAGACTTTAGATGGTACAAAACGTCAAATAATGTTCTAAAACCTGAACTATAACACTTTGCCCTCGGAACTGCTTATCCAGTGCACATGTACAACTTGCGTTACGTAGAGATGCAAATGTAAAGTAAAATATGTAACTTGCGCAGAGTACTGTAAATATGGAGAACAATGCAAACGATCATAGTTGAAGACATTGTTAAGTAATCTTCCATTACCTTATTTGCTTCAAACATGTTGAGTGTTTACATAGACCAGACATGCTTCTTTATTTAATTTGTGTGTATTTATGTATGTATGTATCAATATAAGTTTTTTACAAAATTAGTTTGAATATTTGTTTCAATGAGGACGAATTCCTACGTCACAAATTAAGATAAACATGTTTATCCAACACATAATACCTGTATGATATTGTGCACCTTCAATTTGAATTCTTTAAGGTAAAAAACACATTTTGACTCTAAATTCAGTTCTCCACGGGTTTTAGGAGCCGAGATAGGCTAAATTCCAATTTTTACGGCAGCCAATTTGGAAAATAGCATCTAGAAAAACACATTCAGAATATGGTGATGTCTACCCAAGTTTTTCTGGTAGTCTCTTATGTGTATTAAGTGGTAGCATTGGTTTGATTAGTCAGAACAAAATTTTTTACGGGACTTCATTACAGGGACTTCTGTGTTGCACACATCATGGCATGCTAATATCTTAATAGTTTCTGTAATGGCTGCCGTCCTAGCATGTCTGTATGGAACAATCTTGCGGATGTTCTGCCATTGCGGTTGCGCTCCCTGCATAGCTACTTCCCTGGCAAGCGCTGTGGTAAGTTTATTTTGCTTCACGTCCCTTTTGTGCTCTGACATTCTCGCACTAAAGGACCTTTGAGAAACTATTGGGATATTAACACGCCATGATGTGTGCAACACAAAAGTCTCAATTCAGCTCCCTGTGGCCTGGAGCCATCTGCTTGGCATAATAAGTAGGATGCAATGATTCTGTATACATTAACGACTTATTACGTTTTGATCATACACTATTTACCAACAAGTAATTGGACACCTGTGATAGCAAAGGAAAACAAAGTTTATTCATTTTCAATAGTTGGTGGAGCCTCCACGGGCAGCGATTACAGCTGCGACCCTATGGGGCATACTAGCGGTATTTTCTTCCACTCGGCTTGGAGAAGACAGGTCAGTTCCTTCTCCGATTTCGGACGGTGGGGGCACCCCTTAAGTCGACGCTCCAACTCGTCCCAGAGCTGCTCGATAGGGTTAAGGTCCGGACTCTGCGCAGGCCAGTCCATTCGATTAACCCCATTGTCACCATACCAAGACATGTGTAACGTATACTATCGATTCACTTTCCTTTTGTTTTTTACTATCACTGGTTATTTTATTTTTCTATGTAAATTATCTTCTTACTGAACGAGATGTTATTTCACCCGCTGAATGAGATCTGGCAATGAGTGTAAGTCATGACGTGGTGGTAGCCAATATAAATAGGCGCGTTCAGCGATATCTAGGAGAGCGTTTGTTGTTGTACGGAGAGCGTTGGTTTATGTGAAGGAGAGAGTTTGTTGTTGTTGTATTGAGAGCTTCGTTCTATGTGATTAGTTTGATTCTTCATTATTGTGAAACGAGTTGTGTGTGTGCGTTGGATGATCAAGAGTTACATAATAAAAGAGCTTTTCGTAAGTACGTCTTTCTCAATTCATAGTTTTTGTCAGATCTCTGTCTGGCTGTTAGGTTTATGTCATTAGTTTATTACTATTAACAACCAGCGTTAAGACTTTATTCATCCTAATTACTGCTACAACATTACTACCAGTTATAAGTTTGTTCAATACTATTACTACACTACTAGCAGGAGACTTTATTCATGATCTTAATTAACTAGTAACAACAACCATTTGAATTCACTATTTGAAGCTTAGTACAAGCATATAATTCAGTAGCAGAAGCATTATACTTAGCTTTAGTTAAAAGTTGAATTCATTATAATTAGCTTAGCTGGTAGAAGAGGTTATTCATTATAATTGGCGCCCGAACATTTCTCGGACACGAGGTCTTGACAATTATTACCCATGTCTTCATTACCTGAGACAACTTCAATTTTCCACCCTAAGACAAGTTTCGGTGGTGATGGGATTAATCTCGACCATCTGCAAGAAGCCTGTGGGGCTCACTTTGATATAAGTGATCTACACGTACCCAGGCATTCTTCACAATTTCGTAATGCACCAGCTTCCTATTACTCTGAGTCGCGGGTCGTAACTGAGGGAGTTCAATCCTCTCAGCGAAGCAGAATGCTTGCCCATTTCGTGCCGCATGCAGAAACAATTCATTTCAATGGGTTGGGGGGTCCTTCAAAGTTCCTCGAAGATCTGGAAGATCATTTTGATCTATACAATATTCCTGAAGACTGCAAAGTACAAATCGCAGGCACTTGCTTGAAGGATACCGCTAAGACCTGGTATCGGCAGTGGAGAGTATCGAACCCGGATTCTCATTATGAGAATTTCCGTGCAGAATTTTTGGAGGTCTTTCCTTTCGGCCTCAGTCGAGCTAGCCTTGCACAACAGCTTTTTTCTCGTCAGCAAGGACCCAACGATAGCCCTGTTGCATTTGCGTTGGAAACAACACGCTTATATAACTTATGGGATCCACATGCCAGTCATGTCGACATGTTGGATACCCTCTTGCAGCAGCTCGACCCATTTTTACAAGATTTTCTTGAGGTTCGACACCCTGCCACAATTCATGAATGCCTTCGCCTCATACGAACGTATGAAGAGCGACATGGCAAACATGGTTCCACTCACCATGCTCGGGCACCCCGCGAGGCTTATTACGAAAACCGTCAGCGGCATAATAGGCATAATAACTTTCAGCGCGAGCATACACAAGTGCACACCCAAGCTTCATACGTTCCACCACACAGAAGAGTGGCAAACCAACAGCGAGTTTCTGAACAATCTTCGGGATATCGTACAAATGCACAGTATGCTCGACCCCCGTTCCAATCCGCAGCATTCGGAACTTTTTCATGCTCAGAACAATGATGATTTTTCTGCCCGGGCTGAGGGAAGAAGTAATAGATATGAAAATGTCAACAGACACGCGGAGTTCCCGACGCAGGTTTCACGCAGTTTTCCTCATCGTGAAAATTTTCCCGATACCCGGCAGGGTCGAGGTTTCAGACCGCAAGATAATCCAACCAGGAATCCTTTAAACTTCCAAAGGAAGTAGACCAAGGGTCGGTCCTGCTTCCTGATACCGAGCATTCTGACCCTAAAACAGTATTAGTGACTGTTCAAACTCCTCAGTTGCCTGATGTATTCTTGACAATTGAAGAT
The DNA here is from genome assembly GCA_039090855.1 of Macrothele yani. NCBI lineage: Eukaryota > Metazoa > Arthropoda > Arachnida > Araneae > Macrothelidae > Macrothele > Macrothele yani. Next base: position 8,627,405 of record CM077011.1, on the reverse strand, counting down.
ATTATTGTCGAGACAAAGTTCGGCACTGGTTCTGAAATATCAGCCCTAAATACGAAGTTTTGCACTGACAATTTTCCTGCAGTCCTCGTTCAGCCTGCGACGCAGTATTTGCGAGGTGCAAATAACGAAATCTTCAGTATCACAGGAACTGTCACATTATCTCTAGGGCTGGGAAAAGCTCGTTTTACGCATTCTTTCCTGCTTATAGACGAACCACCTGTGAAATGTCTAATGGGCATGGACTTTATTCATACGTTTCAAATAACTTTGAATTTCGTACAACATGTGATTTCCTTTCCGGAACCTGTCGAAATGATTAATACGGTCCATATGGATATAACGAGTTTGTTATTGAGTAACCAATTGAATGAGAGGCAACGAAACCAGCTTTCTCTCCTTTTACAGGAAAGCCCTGGTTTATTTTCTGATCAACCTGGTTTCACACAGGTGGTTTATCATGTCATTGACACTGAGGGTTCGAAACCAATTGCGACGAAACCTTACCCTTGTGCTCCACATAAGAAACAGGAAATGCAACGTCAAATTTCTGAAATGATTAAACAGGGCACAATCAGGGAATCAACAAGCGCCTGGGCTGCTCCTGCCTTTTTGGTTCCAAAGAAACAACCCAATGAATTTCGTTTCGTGACAGATTTCCGCAAGCTCAACCAAGTCACAAAAACGATCAATTATCCACTACCTGTCATGTCGCATATTTTACATGACCTGTCGTCAACCAAATGGATGTCAACCTTGGATTTGGCGAGTGGATATTGGCAGGTGGCAGTACATCCGGACTCTGTCGATAAAACAGGCTTTGTGACTCCTTTTGGGGCTTATGAATACTCTGCGTATGCCCTTTGGACTAGCTTCTGCACCTGCTACTTTCCAAAAGCTTATGGATACGGTTCTCAGACCTGTTCTGGGTCCCCATGTGCATGTATATTTGGATGACATTATTATTACATCCGAGACTTTTGACGAGCACCTTTCTCTGCTCAAACAGGTGTTCCAACTCATATACAATGCTGGCTTGACGTTAAAACCTAGTAAATGCCAGATAGCGAGGGACGAGATTGCATATCTGGGGTTGAAAATCACTCCCCACGGCTCATTTACGGATAATGAAAAAATTAGGCCTATTGTTGACTTTCCTCGGCCTAAAACAGCAAAAGAACTATCACGCTTTCTGGGAATGACCGGATGGTATCAGCAGTTCGTCCCCGCTTATGCTACAATCTGTGAGCCATTGTATGCTTTAAAACGTAAATACAAGAAGTTTGTTTGGACACCTGAGGCTAACGCTGCATTCGAAACACTGAAGTCTGCGTTGACTCAGCCTCCGGTGTTGGCTTGCCCGGATCATACTAAGGAATTTGATATTTATACTGATGCATCCGGAGTTGGTCTTGGTTGCGTTTTGTCACAAGCTGGGCATCCAATAGCTTTTGCGTCTCGTACTTTAGCTAAAGCTGAACGCAATTATTCAGCTACGGAACGTGAATGTCTTGCTGTTGTGTATACTCTTAATAAATTTCAATGTTATCTTAACGAATTGACAGTTAACATAATTACGGATCATTCTGCCCTTCAGTATTTGAATTCTGCTAAGCACCTATCTCAAAGACTTATGAAGTGGGCTCTGAAGTTACAAGAGAGCAATATCAAAATTTCCTATCAGCCAGGTCATAAGAATCAATTACCGGACGCATTGTCTCGCGTTCCGATTAGTGGGGTCCCCACAGAAACTACTCCTGGATGTCAGCCTTTACTTCTAATAGCTGATATAATATCCAGAGAGCAGATAATGGCAGAATTAATAAATGATCCAGATTTTGGGGATATCTATAATTTTTTGCTTGCGGGTTCGCCCCTACAAAGTGATCCTTCTCTGGCTGGAAGTTCACAACATTTTGAAGTAATAGAGGGTCTTCTTTACTATACAAAATCTAGGACTACTAGGGCAGAGTTTCGCCCATGTATTCCGCGAACCCTCAGAATGGCCCTTTTAAACGAATTTCATGACAAACCTCTTGCAGGCCATTTAGGTATTCGCAAGAGCCGTTGTAAATTGCGGGATGTTGCCTATCGGCCTGGCATGTAACAAAGTGTGCTCGCATACGTTCAATCATGTCACTTGTGTCAGATTAATAATTACCGTAATCTAAGACCGGCCGGTCACTTGAAATCTAGTTCAAGTTCTCATGTTTTTGACATTATTTCAATAGATTTATTGGGACCTTATCCTTTATCTGTTAAAAACAAAGCTCGTTACGTTTTAGTACTAACTGATAATTTTTCTAAATGGGTTGAAATTTTTCCCATTAAAGCCGCTACGGCAGAAATTATTTGTAATGTATTAGTTAATGAAGTATTCTCTAGATATGGTGCACCTAATAAAGTAGTTTCGGATAATGGTCCTCAATTTATTTCTGACATTTTTGAAAGAATGTGTGCGAGACTACACATTAAGCATAAATTCATTTCCCCATATCATCCCCAGAGTAATCCTGCGGAACGCGTAAACCGCACGCTAGTGAAAATGATTGCTACATTTGTAATGGATCATCATGAACGATGGGATGACCATTTGGAGCTTTTTTCGTTCGCCCTCCGCTCGTATGTCCACGAATCTACTAAAATTACTCCTGCAGAACTTTTTCTGGGTCGCAAAATTAAAACCCTTTTGAAAATTTAACGGGGATTATCGACGAACTAAACCAGCGACCAACTCCGCAATCAGTACGAATCATGGCTGAAAAAGCTCGTGTTGCAATGCTAGGAGCACAAACGGCTCAAGCAAGATATTATAATACTAGGCGTAGGGAACCAGATCTTGTCGTTGGAGATCTCACTCTCGTGGAAACGCACTTCCAGTCTTCTGTTTCTCATACTTTAGTGAAGAAATTTGCACCCAGCTACGAAGGTCCATATCGGGTGGCAAATGTGTTTGAAAATAACATTGTTCTTGAAAAACCTGACAATCAATTTCAATACGTACACGTAGCTCAGTGTCGCAAGTATCATGAACGAAATATCGATTTTATAATCAACCCTACTCAACCTTCTGTTTCACAGACTCAAGAGTCTATATCTCACGATCAACCTCCAGAAATTTTGGACGAACCAACAAACATTTTTGAAGAATCTCCAGTGATTTTTTCTTCACCCTCCTCCTCAAGACAGGTTTCCAAACACGCAACCTGATTTTCCCATGAGACCAAGGCTCGAATCAAGTTCTTCGAATACTAGTATCGTTCCTTTCCCTCCAACCATTGCCAAGACTATTGCTGGGCCGTTTCCTGATAACTCTGCACCAACACAGGCTCCTACTTCCTTGAATACCTCGTCAGAAAGTATTCCTATAGGCAAAATAAACATCGCCCTGCACGACCACTGAATTACAGCAGCGACTCAGAGGCTTCGGACATTTCTGATTTATCAGTTATGGACAATAATTTGAGTATTACAAACCATCCAGAACCACCAAAAGCTGGGCGAAAACGTAACTTGTCTCCCCAATCTGCTTCGCCGCAACAGCGACGAAGGCAGAGATCCTTGCATCCGCCCGGGTTTCGCCCTGGAACCTACGCTCAGGGCAAACAGGGCCGATGCCTGCTGCTACTCTCATGCCACGAGGGCGTAAGCGAAAGCAAACGATGTGGCCGGAGCCACGTCCGTCCAAAGGAATACTGGAAGGACACCACGGGCCCCAGCACAAAGGGACTCCATATCAAAAGCCTGGGGGAGCCCGTTCCTATCAGCCGCAAGGATTTCCGGACCGCCAGACTTCGGCCGTTCCTGATCGACGGACTTCAGCCGTTCCTGACCGTTCCTATCAGCCGCAGGGATTTCCGGACCCACAGACTTCAGCCGTTCCTGACCGTTCCCGTCAGCAGCCGGGATTTCTTGACCGACAGCAGACCGATGTTCCAGATCCATTCAAATCCTTGAAAAGATCTAAGCCACCTGAATTTACCTGTCCGATTATGCCTGGAAAACGTTATCGTACTAGAGTTTTTTTTGCGTCCTCGAGATGAGTAAGTTCTCGTGGACAGGTTCTTTTCTCAGTTTGTTGTTTTTCCTGCACGACCAGTTGGCGTGTCAGAATTTCTTTTTTTCGTGTGGGCCTATGCATTCTTTTTTGTGTATATATGTGTTTTTTTTTATATTTCTTCTATGTCCATCTACTAATCCAAATTTTTTTATATATATCTATGTGCTTAGGGGTAAAATAATAAAATTGTTACTGTTAGGCAGCTCCAGGCAATCTTCGCTGCTGATACAGTTGGTATGTATTTCAACGAATAATGAGAACGTAATTTGAAATTAAAAAGTGATTCCTGCTAGGCAGAATAAAAGGAAGGTATGCCGATGCAGGTTTGTTTTGTTCAAAAATACAAGTTTCACAGACGAATACAGATTTCTTGATTTTGTCATGCCAAGTTTGATATTGTACATACTGCTGCCACCAAAACAAAAACACAAAAGAGGTCGATAAACGTCAATCAACGAAGTGTAAGACTTACACTCCAAAATTGATAGATTTTTCGGAAAAAAAAGAAAAAAGAAAAAAAAATTAAGGGGAAGATGATGTAACGTATACTCTCGATTCACTTTCCTTTTGATTTTTACTATCTCTGGTTATTTTATTTTTCTATGTAAATTATCTTCTTACTGAACGAGATGTTATTTCACCCGCTGAATGAGATCTGGCAATGAGTGTAAGTCATGACGTGGTGGTAGCAAGTATAAATAGACGCGTTCAACGATACGTAGAGAGAGCGTTTGTTGTTGTACGGAGAGCGTTGGTTTATGTGAAGGAGAGAGTTTGTTGTTGTTGTTGTATTGAGAGCTTCGTTCTATGTGATTAGTTTGATTCTTCATTATTGCGAAACGAGTTGTGTGTGTGCGTTGGATGATTCCAGAGTTATATAATAAAAGAGCTTGTCGTAAGTACGTCTTTCTCAATTCATAGTTTTTGTCAGATCTCTGTCTGGCTGTTAGGTTTATGTCATTAGTTTATTACTATTAACAACCAGCGTTAAGACTTTATTCATCCTAATTACTGCTACAACATTACTACCAGTTATAAGTTTGTTCAATACTATTACTACACTACTAGCAGGAGACTTTATTCATGATCTTAATTAACTAGTAACAACAACCATTTGAATTCACTATTTGAAGCTCAGTACAAGCATATAATTCAGTAGCAGAAGCATTATACTTAGCTTTAGTTAAAAGTTGAATTCATTATAATTAGCTTAGCTGGTAGAAGAGGTTATTCATTATACATGGTCGACATCGCAACATGACATGTGGCATTGTCATCCTGAAAGTAACATGGGTCCATCCCGTAAAACTGCCACAACGTAGGAAGCGCATGGTCATCCAAAATGGTGCAGTAGGTCTCGGCGTTGAGTCTACCAGGAATTGCGACCAAGGGTCCCGTGCCATACCAGGAGAAACACCCCCATAGCATAATTCCACCGCCGCCGAACTTCACAATTGGCACAATACATTCCGGCAGAAGGCGTTCTCCAGGCAGGCGCCAAACCCAGACCCTGCCATACGAACGGTAGAGGGTGAACCTTGATTCGTCGCTTCAGAGAACCTGTTTCCACTGTTCAACGGTCCACTGTCGACGTTCTTTGCACCACGTTAGCCGAGCAGCGCTATTGGACTTGGTGATCAAAGGCTTGTGGGCGGCAGCACGTCCATGATAACCGAGCAGATGGGCTGGGCTTCCTTACGGATGGTATTCATCGAAAGAACACTCCCGGATGCCTGTCGAAACTCCTCGCGGATGTGGCCCATCGATTTGGTGCGGTTCTTCCGAATTTCTCTGGCCAGCACCCGTCGGTCTCTAACACCCAGTTTTGTAGGTCTGCCGGGTCGGGGCACATTCCGACAGTCACCTCTCATCTTCCACTTGCCAATCACGTAGGCCACTGTCGATTTTGGGTACTTCAACTCGCTGGATATGTCACGTATGTATCGGCCATTTCTGTGATACCCGACGATTACACCTTTCTCGAAATCAGAGAGCTCCGAACTGCGTGGCATCTTGCATGCGACTGGTTGCGTTGTTGTTTCCCACACGATATTTAATGGCGGCGGCCGTGACGTGTATCAGGACCGCAGATATCGTCGATTGCAGGGGTGTCCAATTACTTGTTGGTAGATAGTGTATACCATGTACTGTAGCATTTCAGTTGTTACCCACGTATTTGGCATGCGCGAGCGTGGTGTTCTACATATCCTGTTTATTTATTTATCTGTATGCGTATTCATCTATTAGTTTGATTCTATTTTCCTTTGTAACCGCTTGAAGAAGCCGTCCGTTGACGGAGAAAGCTTGCAGGAAGATTATTGGGTTTTTGCTCTTAAATCTTGTGACAAAATTCTCTGTACTTAAGTGAGAAAAGTGCCACCGAACCAATAATGTTGTTATAAATTAATTACGCTGAAACTAACTACAGCAGGCTGCAAATGGCCTAACGGTAAACGTTCACGACTGCCACGACAAGGTCTCAGGATCGATCCCAGGCAGGTAGGAACGCTCGAAACACTAAATATCCGTCGTGCGTCGGATGGCCTAGTGATCAACGCTCGTGACTGCCACGGAAAAGTCTCTGGATCGATCAAAGGCAGGTACAAACGCTCGAACGATTAAATATGCGCCGTGCGTCGGATGGCGTAGTGGTCAACGCTTGTGACTGCCACGGAAAAGTCTCAGGTTCGATCCCAGGCAGGTACGAACGCTCGAACCACTAAATATCCGACGTGCGTCGGATGGGCACGCTAAGCCGTCGAACTCCGGGTACTGAACCCCAGTTATAAAAAAAGGTGTTTTCTCCCCTTTCTACCTCACTGCCGTATGTCTTTCCTTTCGGGTACTCTAGCCCAAATCTTCTAGCTTCCTCCTTCTAAAGGCTGTTTAAGACCTTGGGGTCAGACACTCCTTTCCTAAAATCCTGTCCATAAATCTCGGCAAACTATAGTTAGCCATAGTTAGTTGCACTTGGTGACCAAAGTCATTTGTATGCCGTACCCTCACTTTGTAATCTTGGAGTCACTAGTACTCATTGTGATGGCTTACCATCCCAATCCCCTTTTCCGCAGACTGACACAGAGCGGAGAGTGATTCTTCCTCAGAGATATTCTGACATCCATATCCACCCACATTTATCTTAAAAGAAACATTTTAAAAATGCTGGTTCATGGATTAAAATGATGTTTCGTGGGAAAAATTATGGGTGGGCTTAAAAAAAAACGCGTTTACTCAAGTTGTAGATACTTATACACTGGCGTGCAAAAATCAAGGACGAGACGGTTTTTCGAATGTAACGTCGTGCAGAAGTGCTCCACATCGACTCAAATCATACCATAAGATCCCCAAGATGTAAGAATATGGGACAAGTGAGCAAAACCGTCCAAACAAGGAATCCAAAGGTTATAAAGGCACTTTATTGAAAAGGTAGCTTCGAGCACAATTGGACAGAAGACAGAAACATCCATGTGACAGGCGGCTGCCAAGAAAAATCCAATCTGTAGTAGGGGATATGATCACCCCTGACTGCGTTGCAGGATTTACGTCTGTCTATGCTTAGGACGAGGTTATCAAGGAGCTGTTGAGGCATCGCGGCCCATTCCTCTTGTAGCGCCAATCGCAGCTACGGAATCGTTGCTGGCGGCTGGTGACGTGCTGCCAAGCGTCTCCCGAGAAGGTTCCACACGTGTTCGATTGGATTTAGGTACGGGGACCTTGCGGGCCAATCCATGCGTTGAATATCTTCACTCTCCAACAGCTCTGCGACAGCCACTGTACGATGAGGTGTAGCGTTGTCGTCCATGAAGAGAAACTCAGGACCCACAGCACTTCTAAACAGACGCACGTGAGGCAGGAGAACCTCGGTACAATAGCAGACACCAGTGACTGAACCTCCTTGGAAGATGTGGAGGTCAGTACGACTACCAAGCATGATACCACTCCAAACGAGAACTCCGCCACCTCCAAACCGGTCCTTTTCGATGATGTTGGAGGTGTGATTGCGTGTTCCCTGCTCTCTCCATCTGGAGAGAGCAGGGGAACACGCAATCACACCAACTGTCCAGAATCGCTCGTCAGACTAAATCACACGCAATCACACCAACTGTCCAGAATCGCTCGTCAGACTAAATCGGCTCTCATCCGTAAAGACAACTCGACCCCAATGCTGATGTGTCCAGTTCTTATGTTCCTGGCACCACAGAAACCGCCGTCTCCGATGAGGAGGCGTTAATGGCACACACCGTACTGGTCGTCGTGCAAATAGACCACCTTTGTGCAGCCTCCTGGCCACGGTAAAACGTGATAACGGACCTCCAGTTGTCTGTTGCACGTGCCTTGCGGTTTCTCCCGCTGTCTGCCGTCCGTCCCTTCTCGCCTGTAGGACAATATACCGATCGTCCGCCACCGTGGTTGCTCGTGGACGACCACTGCTAAATTCTCGGACAGCTGTTCCTGTCGTTTGAAATGCTCTCCAAGCTCGTGAAACGATGCTGTGAGTGATCCCGAACTTCTCGGCCACACTAGTCGCACTTCGATCTTCTTCCAACTTCCGAATGACGCGACCTCGGGTAAAGTCATCCAGATGACGACTACTGGATTGCCTGTTAGCCATATCACACGGTGGCAGCAACTCGACGTCGTTCAAACCGATGTACACCGTGCAATAACTTTCACCGAATTGCTGAGCGTACACCACCCGTGTGCTTTATACCCTTCCGACACTCCCCCGTCCCATATGTCATGCTGCATATATGCGCATGCCCTACCGTAGCGGACCCTAGTCTATCTCCTGAGTGGTCTTTCGGTCCGTTCTGCCTGCTCGTACCGCTGTTATGCTAATTTCTCTTCTTTTTCCTTAATTTTTGCACACCAGTGTATTATTCCCTAATAGGTGACCAGTGACTAAATAAATATAAAAAAATAGGAAAATTTCTATCTGGCATGTACACATTTCAAATTTCAGAATGATCTTCATGGTTATTTAGTCGCAAATGGTGTCTGTAAAAGACCTCCGTTTTTTTTGTTTCTTTTAAATCAAAACCAATTTTTTTAAAAGAACAAACACAGTCGTATCAGAATAATATGATCACCTTGGGAATCATAGTGTATTCCCCACGCGCGTCATAGAGTGCACGTGTCAAGGTCGACCGCATGGAGACATAAGTGGCCGACCAGGACAGATGAGCCATAGTGCGTTACGTGAGCACAATGAGCCGAGGTAGTGATCTGACGGACGTTCAAAAAGGAATGATCATCGACTACCGCGCCAAGGATGGAAGCATCACAGAAACAGCAGACTTCGTGCGATGTTCGCGAGGTGCTGTAGTAAGAGTGTACCAAGAATGGACCCTTGGCACACTGAGTACCTCCCGACGTCTTAACTGTGGAGCCCCGAAGGCCATCGAGACCAGAGGAGAACGTTGCCTCCGTCGACTGGTAAAGGGAAATCGACGAGCAAGGGTGCAGCAAATTGAACACACAAATGAGCGCTTGGGGTACCCAGGTACATGTCTCCGATAACGGTAGAGCGAACCCTGTTACTCATGGGTCTCCGGAGTCGACGTTGCGTTAAGGTTCCCATGGTAACCCAGGTCCACCAGCAACGACGCCTGTAGTTCACATGGGACTGCCGTCATTGGACAGTTGAAACGTGAAAAAAGGTTGCCTTGGTTTCTAAAACACAGAAGAGACTGACTGGCGGATACGGCGTCAGACACACAAAGAGCAACACCCGGACACGCTTCTCGGTCACGTACAGGCCAGCAGTGGCAGTATGCATTTCTGGGGGACATTTTCATGGTACGATTTGGGACATCTGGATGCGTCCCTGAACGCCAATAGCTATCTGTCCGTTCTCTCTGACCGCATACATCCCTTCATGTTGGACGTTTACCCTCGTGGTGATGGTGTCTACTAACAGGACAATGCGCCGTGGCACGTCACTAAGGGAGGTGCGTGACTGTTCCAGGAACACGACAGCGATGTCTCCGTTCTCCCTTGGCCGGCGAATCGCCCGACCTCAATCCCATAGAGCACTTGTGAGACTATTTGGATGGACAGGTTCGACGTGCAGACCCACAACCGCGATATCTCCGGAACTTCCGTAATCTGCTGCAGTTCAAATGCTCACGTGTGTCTCGGGCAACCTTCTAGGTTCTCAATGCGTCCATGCCACGCCGTCTCGCTGCTGTCATCCGGGCCATGGATGGTTACTCCCATTATTAGTATCAGGAAGGTCGTGATATCATTCTAATACGACCGTGTAATTATCTGGTTCGGTGGTTCATTCAATCATAAGAGGATTTTTAAAGCTCTTTCACCATTAAATTGTTCTTAAAATCTGCTCACAACTGAATTAGTTTTATATTACATATTTCAACAGTTTTCTTTCATCCAGTATCGAACAGAGTTTTTTCACGAGAGAATTTATGAGGTGTTCCGTTGTATGTACGCGTCTTTTTTTCTTTTCCATAGTCAACCGCACGGCTAAATTCCCCGGCCTGGTTTGGTCGACCCAATCCGCCTTTGTACCTAAGCCATGTCTCTACACGTGAGAATGTAGTGTTTGCTGTTCAGTGATCAGAATCATGGCAGACGCTTGTGCATTGGCTAAATCCTTACGACTAGTGGCGGGGAATGACCTTTCCGAAAGCGTTACCGGGATCCTACAATAGGCGTATAAAAGGTGTTGATTCCATTCCTTTACAATATCCGGACGTCTCCAAGCGATACTACATTGGAAGGACTGAACGTTCATTTTAGAATTAGAGTCAACGAACATAAAAGGGGCATAAACAATTGCAAAGTAACCACGGCCCTATCCAGAGAATTCAAGTTCAATTCAGCTGCTCCTATGTGGAATGACGTAAAGAAATTAGCCTCTTACTCCACCCCAACACTGCCATTCGCGAAACTTTGGAGATCATTACCAACAACGAGTCATGCAATGATAGCGCCTCGCTGGAGTTACCACGAGTTTAGAGCCAGTTCTTCTAATTGTGAATGCCTCTCGTTTTTCTTCCATGATTCCGCGTACTCAAACGAGCATCACGCCTCGTGTCTTTGAATGCCTGATTATGTTCGCATCTCTTCTTTTATTGTCAGATTAAGTCACCGAGTTCAAATTGTTGAAGCGTTCTATTACGGAGTGTGTAAATTGCGAACTAAAATCGGACCGCTCTCAACCCCGATATGTAAATTGCGAACTAAGAGCCAAGACCCTATGTGTAAAGTGCGAACCAACTTTTCTGGACCCCATGTGTAAATTGCGAAACAACGTTTCTGCGTCCATTCTGACGATATCAAAAAATAAGCCAGTATGAAAAAAATAATGATTAAAACAATTTAAAGCAATGTGTTCAAGAAAACAACAAAACTAGTTTGTCATCCTTGCGCAGGAGCCATGTTAATATTCTGTGTGATGTTCCATATTTAGTATATGTATGTTAATTTTTTGCTGTGATGTTCCATGTTTAGTATATGCACATTTGTACTTAATTAATTTTATTCACGAAAACAACAAAACTAGTTTGTCGTCCTTGCGCAGGGGCCATGTTATTTTTTTCTGTGATGTTCCATATTTAATATATGTACATTTGTACGTAATTCATTTTATTCACGAAAACAATTAAACTAGTTTGTCAACCTTGCGCAGGAGCCATGTTATTATTTTTCTGTGATGTTCCATATTTAGTATATGTACATTTGTACTTAATTCATTGTATTCACAAAAATATCTTTATTTTGCAGTAAGTGTAGGCGTCTACGGTTAACATATCTTTTCGTTTTTCAGAGATCGAGAGCGTCACTTCCATCGTAAAACTTGTCGAACAACAAAAGATATATCTAAAGCAAAACAATCAAACCAGACGAGCTAACTTAATTGATTCCAGCAGATGTTCAGAGAAGTCGGTTCGGAATTTACATATAGCGGTCATGGGCCTTGGTTCGCAATTTACATATGGAGTTTTAATGACGGTCTGATTTTAGTTCGCAATTTACACATTTTAGTTCGCAATTTACACATTTTAGTTCGCAATTTACATACCACCTTCTATTATTCAGTTCGCAGTTTGCTGCCTACCTCCCTTGAAAAAGCCATCTGGTTAATATGCGAAAGCTTGGAAACTTTGATTTCTCTTCTACACCAAGAATTCGTATTACTAGTGTAGTTATGCTATTTAAGTATAAGAAGTAATAAAATGATATTAAAATTATACTTTAGTACCTTGTTAAGCTATTTTAATCACTGAATTGAGAGTTTGTTTCACCTGCAGCATTTTAAGTTGCTTGTCTTCATTTTTACATGTTTTGAGCACAGATATCCATATTTCTATTTCAAAAACTCTATTTGCCTTTAGGAAAGTACACAAAACAACAACACAACCACTCTCACTCATGGCATTAATACTTTCAGAGGCCGATGTACCTGAGCCAAATGGTGCCCAAAATTTTCTGGTCTTTCCAAATAAAAATGTTTCCATAGCGGTGGAGTTTTACAAAAGTGATGGACCCCTCCATCCCAATCTTGTCAGTTAGTGTACACGCATCGCTCTCTTCTAGTCCTTTACTATCTGCTCCATGACCCAAAGCATGAAAGCGGAGGGATAATCTCCCTGACACGGGCATCATGCTACTGGGAAGATACTGAAACACCGCTTTCCTTTCTTAGATTGGTCGCCATTGTCATAGCTCTTTTAGTAATCAGTCAAAAAGTATTAGTGTTCGTCATCCTCTTAAATGCTCATTTTGAATAGCAAGGATGGGGAAAGCAACGATTTCTGATGAGCAGGCTCATTGTTCCCGCTGCGTTCAGCTCACTTCTGAGAGAGCAAATATATTAGTTCGAGCTGATTTCATCCCATTTTGCTGACCCCGAGTTAATTTGTCCCAGTCGGTTAAACAGTCAATATTCGAAAGACAGAAATAAATCAAAATCACCCGCTAAATAATGCCCACATGTACTGTAGTAAGTAGCTTGAGAAACAGACACGAGCAAATCACTGAAATAATAATAATAATAATAATAATAATAATAATAATAATAATAATAATAATAATAATAATAATAATAATAATGATGATGATAAAAAGATTCGCGAATCTAAAAGAAACCGTGTAACCAAATTATGGAATGGTAACATTAATTGTATGCAAAAAGTTCCGCCGAACTTTAAACGTTGCTGCATACAGTGCAAATATTTAGTGATGATATACAGATGGAATTTGGACTGGAAAAATGTGCAGTACTATCCGTGCATCGGGGAAAAGTCCAGAATATAGATGGAATAGAACTAGGAAATGGTAATATAATGAAATCATTGTCAGATAATGAAAATTAAAAATACCTTGGAATTCTTGAATCAGATAACATCTTACATACAAAAAGTCAAAGGTCTGACTCAGAGTGAGTATATCAAGAGAGTAAGAAAAATATTGAAATCAAAACTAAATGGTGGAAATACAATCAAAGCCATAAATACATGGGTCACTCCAGTAATTAGATACACAGCTGGAATAATTGATTGGACCCAAAGTGAATTAGAAATACTGGTTCGGATAGCTCGAAAGTTATTGAACATCCATCATGCACTTCATCCAAAAAGTGATGTTGACAGATTGTATTTACCTCGGAAGATTGGAGGCAGAGGGCTACTACAAGTACAACAGGTAGTAGAGGAAGAAAAAAAGAAGCCTGAATGATTTCGTTAACAGAAGCAGAGAAAAGCTACTTCAGGCAGTGAATAATGAAAATATCTAAAAAACAACAGAAAACAAGGCTAAATACAAGAGGAAACAGTTTGAAAACAGATTAGAAGGCTGGAAGAATAAGCCACTACATGGACAATTTCTAAAGAATATTGATGAAAAAGTGACAACAACTTGACTTGGACATGGCTGAAATCGGGTTCCATCAAGAAAGAAACAGAAGGTCTGATTTTTGCTGCACAAGAACAGGCATTGCAAACAAATGTTATGAAGGTTACAATCCAGAAAGTACGTGATAATTCAAAGTGTCGACTTTGTCAAGAAAAAGATGAAACTGTGTCTCATCTAATATGTGAATGTAGCAAAATTGCACAGACAGATTACAAAGTTAGACATGACAGGGTTGCACAATTGATTCATTATGCAGAAAGCAGAATCTGCCAGCATCGAAAAACTCATGGGAACACAAGGCTAAGAAAGTCATAAAAAATAATGAAGTCAAGATCTTGTGGGATTTCAGAATTCATTGATAATAGCGATCCCTGGAGATGCCAGAGTCGATGACAGAGAATCGAAAAAAATGACTTAATATAGAGACCTGGCCATAGAAGTTACCCAGGTGTGGAGTAAACACACAACGGTAGCCCCGATTGTCATCGGAGCACTTGGAACAATGTCAAAAAAATTTTATGAATCATTTTGAAAAGTTGCAGCTTTCTGATATGCCACCTACAGAACTACAGAAGACAGCTTTACTTGGGACATCATATATTTAACGCCGATTCTTGACTGATACCTAGGCCTCCGGTGGAAACTCGTATCAATTCAACAATACCAATCTTTGTTGTCTATTTTGTTTGTCATAGGCTGTGATTCGTATATTTCAAATAAAGAAAATAATAATGATGATAAAATGATTCGCAATCTAAAAGAAACCGTCTAACCAAATTATGGAATGGTGACAGCGAAAGTATGATATGTGCGTTAGGCGATTTGAGCTCATGCATTCTTTTCAACTTCGCGCGCAAGCGCAGTTGGCAGAACTCGCAGTGTTTCGTAATCACTACCGGAAGAGGAAATACACAAGCCTGAATGAACGTTATATATTCATTCATAAGGCAAATCGGCGCTCGATATCTTCCGATGGCAAGTACAGAACGAGCGACTTCGTAGGTAATTTGCATCGCATTACTGTCTCTTATTTGAATAGATTGCATTTATTTCTTTAAAACTGTTTCCTGTATTAACACTGGATTATAGCACGCTTTGCCCCGGCTCACGACAGAGGAAGTGTTCACCGAAAAACTTCCGAAAGAACATCATGATACATTCGACCTTGCGTTTTATATAAACAGAGCCGAAATGCACTGAAAGGACAAATTATTACGTGCACCCACTCAATAGTGTGTGTGGCGCCACCTTTTGCACGCAGACCAGCATCCAAACGTCGTGGTACGGACGCAGTGAGGCTCCGAAACACAGACTCAGGTATCGCTGACCAACAGTCTAAGCGTGCTTGGCGTAGAGCAGTCAGAGATGTAGGTGGGGATGGTTGATCACGAGCAGCTCGTTCCAATATGACCCATAAATTCTCTATGCGGTTGATATCCGATGAGCGAGGGTGCCATACGAGTGTGGTAAGCTCACGGCTATGCTTCTGGAGCCAGTCGGTTGCTAGCCGAGACCGATGGGGTGGAGTGTTGTCCTGTTGAAAGATCGGAACTTCGTTCGGACAGAGGAACGTAATGAAAGGGTGGTCGGTCAGGAGCTGCACATAGCTGGAACCAGTGACAAAAGACAAGAGGTACCAAGGGACGCATACCGGACCACGTGAAAGCTGCCCAAACAGTTACACCTCCTCCACTGGTTTGTAGAACCCTAACTTGGCATAAGGGATCCATAGCTTCGTGTGCTTTACGCCACACACGTTGCCTGCCATCGGCTGGATACAGTGCGAAATGGGATTCGTCAGACCATATGACGCGTTTCCAATCATCCATGCTCCAGTTTTGATGGGCCTTCGCAAAGTGCAACCGAATCATGCGATGCTGTGCCGTTAACATCGTGGCACGATGCGGTCGTCGAGTGTCTCATCCGAGTTGTGCCATGTGTCGCCTTTGAGCATAGGCTTGTGGATGCTCCTTCATTAAACTGTGACGTGATTTGCTGCAAACAAGCCTTCCAATTCGTGTGGGCCAATCGTCGGTGTCTTCGATCATCCAATACACTTTTACGGCCATATTTCAACCGACTGTTAGCGGTTTTGCCGGATTTCACCTACACCTTTACTACTGTTTGTCGCCGAATTCCTAACAATTTCGCCGTTGCGCAGATTAAACATCCGGCCTTCCTGGCTCCCACGACTTGACCTCGATCAAACTCACTTAAGTCTCGTCCTGGAACCATGCTGGCAATTGACGGAATGCATTCCTGTGCATACCGACCCACTCTATTTATAGCCCCAACCGGTTTTCCTGCACACTGCGATTTGCTGCTGTCCTGCTGCTTTTCGTATTTTCAACGGGGTGTGAGTAATAATTTGTCCTTTCAGCGTACTTGATCAGATTACGGAGTTCGTCCATTTCTCCTCCACCGTATTCACCAGATTTATCATGTTCAGATGAAGACTCTTCAAGTGTTTAAGGAACTGCATCAGAACTACCTTCAGCCTGACTGCGATCGCAAACAATTCAAGTGATGTGTTGATTCAGGAGATTTAAAGTTCATTTGGCGGAAAATTCACAAACTTTCAATTTATTGGCTGAGATGCATTAAAACTAATATAAATTGATTTGATTAATAAACCTTATTTCGAGCACAGAGATAAAATCCAACAGAACGGAATTTCCTACATTAACAGCTTTCAATCTTGGAAAATATAGCTCTCATCCGCTTTTGTTGTACAATTTTAAGTATGTTAGCTAAAAAGCATAAAATTTAAGTGTCCGAGAGCGCTTTTACTGGCATGATTAAAATTCATTAATAGACATTTTAGACTTCGCCTGATAAACGACGCGTTTCATTACAGAAAAATGCAGATTCCATTCAGAATGTTCCGGAAGTATACTGAACCAATTCTGTATAATAACATCGAAATGGGGTCAGAGGTCAGGGCACAGGAACGAGATTTATTCCACAGCCGTTATCCTCATAACTTGACTAAAAATGCTTCTATTGCCACAAAACTTTAGTATGTTGTTCCGGAAGTATACTGAACTAATTCTGTTTAATAACATCGAAATAGGGTCAAAGGTCAGGGCACAGGAACGAGATTTATTCCACAGCCGTTATCCTCATAACTTGACTAAAAATGCTTCTATTGCGACACAACTTTAGTATGTTGTTCCGGAAGTATACTGAACCAATTCTGTTTAATAACATTGAAATGGGGTCAAAGGTGAGGGCACAGGAACGAGATTTATTCCACAGCCGTTATCCTCATAACTTGACTAAAAATGCTTCTATTGAGACATAACTTTAGTATGTTGTTCGGGAAGTATACTGAACTAATTCTGCTTAATAACATCGAAATGGGGTCAAAGGTCAGGGCACAGGAACGAGATTTATTCCACAGCCATTATCCTCATAACTTGAGTAATAACTTGAGTAATGATTTGTGGTTTGTCGGAAAGCGAATCACAATCAATGCATTGTATGATTTTAATAACTTGTTTAAATAAATCCAGTCTAGATACTTTTTGATCACACTGTACATTTGGTGTAATGGCGTTATACATTCTCTTTATCTATTGTAGTTTCAGCGCTACGTGCAGCTTTAGCTAATCTAGTGGGAAATATTCAGGACTGCAAGTTTTTCGATGAACAAAATTTTGGGATTTTTTTTCTCTCTTTCCTATCAGGCAAAAACTGAATTTCGCTGATGCTTTGGGACCTGCAAGTAATTCCAGAAGAACTCGTTTTTCTTCTGATGTACACTTTCTTCAGTTTTATCCCTCTGGGAAAAAATTTCATCTTCTTTTGTGGCAACTCTGGGAATTTATAGTGGTCCGTGTTCATGCAAACCGAGTGAGAGTGGTTGCCTCAGCTCCTTAACATGCTTTTGGACGGGCGAGTTAAAATAAACCCTTTTTGTTCTCTTTGAAGGTCTTGGTGCTTTCACTGAAAAATCTGTTTATGAAAGTCCTTGTTTTTCTTTCCGTGCATTATTTCTTCCCAACTCAAGTTTTGTCAGTCCATAAATCCCAAAAGTTATCCTCTATACTTAGATGCACTTCCTTTGCGGAGGTTGAACTCCCACTTTCTGCCACGCAAAACAGAAACGAATAATTTATTCTGATAAAATAATGTGGCTATATAGCTAGCTATACCGGACCTTACACCTTCAATAACACTGTCATTACTGCACTTCATTACGGCGCCGTCATTACTCGATCATTACCCCGTCATTATTTTCACACCTTGTAACGTACCAGGAGATGTGACGTACCTGCCAGAAGGACGCACACGACATAAAGGCAGATAGGAATCAGAATAAAACGTCCGCGTAGCTCAATTGGTAGAGTGACTTATTCCGGAATGAGGGGATCCGGGTTCGAATCCTGGCGTGGACAGAAATGACGGAGAAATTTACTTCGTTATAACCTTACATCTCATTATTAATCGTCATTACTTTGCTTCACTACCAGTTGAGTAGCAACGGAGAGTACACCGATTATGTCTGCATCCGAGAATGCATGTGCGAAGAAGAGCGTATTTAGCTCTAATTTTAGCTTTCGTATGAGATGGGGTCGGGTTGAGTCTCGACGGAGGCGCGGGAAGTGTGTTTGCTTGTTGAAACTGGCTGTCTCCGCTCTCTGGAACCAGTGGCCGCAAATTCAGGGAAAACGACTGCTTATAGCCTTTCGTGTTGGTTATGGCGGTCGTTAAGGTGGACGTCAAGTAATTTTGCTTCCTATATTACCAATGGAAAAACTTCTGTACACATTTTCTTCACAATTAATGTGTTCCCAAGGATGAACATTTTTTTTTTGATTGGAGGTTTAACGACCACCGTGAGCAACTCAATGGGCTATAAGCAGTCGCCCGTCCCTAATTTAGGATCACTGGTTCCAGGGAAGGGAGAGAGCCAGTGCCGTAAGACAAACACAACATCCATGCCTCACCGGGATTCGAACCCGGACCCCGTTCGGACGAATGATCAGAGGCCATCGCTTAGACCACTGCGCCACCGGGGCTGCGATGAAAATTTGAACATCGATTAAAATAGCTTCATTTTATAACTTGGAATACCTAATATTTTCTAAAACATAACCATAATTATGCAATCCAACATTTGTTTGTCTACTAACGTCATCAAAGTACAGGTCTCGCCATCTTTTTTCTGGTTTCAACACCACCAAAGGAAAAGTTATTGATTTTTAATATAATTATGGTTATGTTTTAGAAAATATTAAGTATTCCAAGTTATAAAATGAAGCTATTTTAATTGATGTTCAAATTTTCATCCTTGGAAACGCATTAATTGTGAAGAAAATGTGTACAGAAGTTTTTCCATTGGAAGTATAGGAAGCAAAATTACTTGACGTCCACCTTAAACCCGAAACAATAACTAAAAAAAAAGGATGTCTCACTGAAACACACGAAATATTACGCAAAAATAGTCGGTAGCTTAAGCGTGCTGAAGAAAGCATACGATCCAAATGGATGATCGAAAAAAAACCCCTTGTGCCTCAAACTGGTTAATAAATTCCGCACTTTGACAGCAAGTGATCGTCTAGTAACAGAAATCACGCAAGCAGGGGAGTTCATTGTGAATAAGGAATCAAAAAGGTCTATAATTACCATAGACGTGATTGATGGCTATTTCACGACAATGCGCCTGTTCACACAGCAATAAACGTGCAGACGTTTCTGGCCTGTGGAGTGCTCAACCATCCTTCTTTCTTTTCTGCTATGGCCTCAGTTGATTCTCTCGCGTGTTTTTCCAAGTTGAAACTGAGATTGTGAGAAGACCAATTTCATAGTGTTGATAATAATCAGCAGAATGTGACTGCAGGACTAAACACAATTCTGGCACACGAGTTTCTTACGTCTTTCAAAAGCCTGTATGAACGCTATAATAAATGTATTTGGTCTTTTGTGAAATATTTTAGCCCTTTAACTGGCTGCAAAGAATTAACTCGGGGTTAGCGAAATGGGCTGAAGTCAGCTGGATCGAATATATTCGCTGTCTGCGAAGTGGGTAAAATAAGCAATGAACCTTCGCATCAGAAAGTGCTGCTGTTCTCTTAGCTTTGTTAGGCAAAGTGATCATTTAGGGGTTGACTAACATTAATCCTTTGTGATTGGTTACCTGCTAAATGGGCTATAACGATGTTGTCGAACCCAAGAAAGGAGAGAGAAGATGTTTAAGTCACTTGGTTCTACCCAGTGGCACGATGTTCGTATGATAGAGGCCGGTCTTTCCCCATCATGTCTTGTCTCACGGAGCAGAAAATAAAAAACTAGAAGGGAAACGCTCATCACCTGTGACCTTTACGTTCGGTACTACTAAGATGAGAGAGAGAGAGACAGAGACAGAGAGAGAGAGAGAGAGAGAGAGAGAGAGAGAGGAGAGAATTGTTTTTCCGTAGCTTCCGTAAAACCCGGTGGCTATGTGAGCATTCTGTTAGGGAGTGGAAAAAATTTGGGCACCATTTGTTTCAATTGTTTCTTCCTTAATCCTTTAAGCAGCCGATGTTTCTCACATCGGCTGCTTAAAGGATTAAGGAAGACTAGTAAGAAAATATTTTCCTTTATAATATTTTGCCCGATTTTCATCAATGTGTATCTTTCGCTGAATATTTTACTAAAATGAACAGCGCTAAAGTATACAAATTTTGAAGATGACAATCCGGTTTTTGCTGTAAATATGACAAGGATGGTAAGTCAGATAATATCCGAAAACTTGAAAATTTCGTCGTCCTGGAGTGGGAATTGAATCCGTGTCTCGCAAATAGCTCCCGGATATGCTAAACACTACACCACCCAGAACGACCAAGTCTCAAGTTTCCGATTAATTTGAATATAACCATCAGAGGATTTGCTAGTCGAAGCAACCGACATTCACGTTTAGTGGAGCTGGAGATTAAGAATCCTATCCCTTGATTGCCCGGAGGAGCAGATAAATATGTAATCCCGTATTTCATTCATGATTTATCTGCTCCTCCAGGATATCAAGGGATAGGATTCTTAACCACCAGCTCCGCTAAACATTAATGCCGGTTGCTTCGACTAGCAAATCCTGTGATGGTTATATTCAAATTAATCGGAAACTTGAGACTTGGTCGTTCTGGGTCGTGTAGTGGTTAGTATACCCGGGCGCTATCTGGGAGACGCGGATTAGATTCCGCACCAGGAAGACGAAATTTTCAAGTTTTCGGGGAATATATACATGGCATGTGCTTAAAATAAAAGACAAAGAAAAGTTGTTTTCTTTCTTCAAAACCACGTGAAAACACAAATTTTCTCTCCGAACTAAGCTAAGCTAAACGGACGTAATGCACCACTGCAGATTTGTCGTCTTGACACGTGATTCACCTCTGTAGTACACTGAAGAGCACTTGAATTAGAGACAGCTGGCGTTATGCAAATGTGGCGCTGTAGGCGGCCATGTAAACGGAAACGACAGGACGTATGCAGCGATCCGACAATATAGGGAGTGATGCGACGGGAATCAGTAAAAGTCGGACGCAGTATGGGTAAGCCGAAGGATCTAAGCGCATTTGATCGTGGGCAAATTGTCGGGGCCCGACGAATGGGTCACTCCATCTCGGAAATCGTGCAGGCAATGGAATTTTCACGAGCCACTGTGTCACGGGTGCACCGTTAGTACATCGAATCCGGTAAAACCATCCCTGCAAGGGCCAACTGCCGTGGACAACAGCGTGTGGATGAGCGGGGTCATCGTCGGCTAGCTCGCATTGTTACAGTTCATAGACGGAACACAGTGCAAGTAATCACTCAGCAATTTAACGCTGGTGCACAAAACATGTAAGCAGCCACACCATCCAGAACCATCTCCTCGCTATGGGGTACAGAAGCCATCGTCCCAGGAGGGTACCGCTGCTGACCGCACATCACAGGGTGCAAAGATTAGCATGTGCGCGGGAACATCGCCACTGGACCCTAGACATGTGGAAAAATGTTGCCTGGACAGATGAGTCGAGATTCACGTTGGTACATGAGGATAGCAGGATACGAGTACGGCGCAAACCACATGAAGCGATGGATCTTTCTTGCCACCAGGGTACTCTTCAAGCTGGTGGGGGTGGCATTCTCGACTGGGGACTGTTTACGTGGACTGAAATGGGACCCCTAGTACGTGTGACATCGTCCCTCACAGGTCAACGTTACTGGGATATCCTAGACGACCATTTGTTCCCGTTTGTGCGTCTTCAACATCCCACTGGGGACCTCATCCTGCAACAAGACAATGCACCGTGCCATCGCTTCTGAATTGTATCCGAATGGTTGGATGAACACTCCACCGACGTGACCTCGCTTCCTTGGCCAGCTAGATCACCTGACCTCAATCCCATCGAGCACACCTGGGATGCCATCGAGAGAGATGTTCGAGGCTCTGACCCCCTTCCATCAAATCTGCGTGAACTGTGGGAGCTTTTTCAGGGGTCGTGGATCCGTATGGCTTCCAAACGCTTCCGGTGTCTTGTCGAGTCAATGCCGAGACGAATCGCCGCCGTCATCAGGGCGAAAGGTGGTGTTACACGTTACTAGACAGGTATCTCTAATTCAATTGCTCTTCAGTGTGCATCATAACAATGAAAACAACCCAACAACATTTTGATGCCATTTCGGAAACCATTATTAAGTTTTGGCAACCAGAAGCTGAAATGCAAAAGGTTGTTTTAATTCTATGCACGAATCAAAAAATCAAATGTAGAAAAAAAAAAAAAACATTTTGGGTTACCTGGGCGATATTTTAGTGAACGCGTAAATGAAAATACCATGTAAAACGATAAATGTCAAATTAAAAATAGTAAAAAGCAGGTTAATGACTCAGATCAACTGATATTACAGAGCCAAAGGCGTTTATTTTATTGAAACAGAATTGAAATGAGCATATAAGAAATCATTGTCATTATACCATAGAAATATTCAAAGATATTAAGAAAACAAAAAATAAAGTGATTTTTCTTTTACAAAATGTGAGAAGCCGTCAAAGGAATTCAAATTCTTACAAAGATTAACACACAGATAAAGAAAAGGAAAAGTAATAAAATTTCTGACAAAATGCAGAATTATAGTAAGACGAATTGTACTATGCTACTTACCAGCTCTGATTTATGTAAAATAATGTTACCTCTCCTTCACGGACTAATTTACATTAGTAGAAAATAATGAATTGTAAGTTAGTGTTATTTAAAAAGTTTGAAAAGCATAACTTATTCAATATGTTTGATGTTTTTTAATTTTATGCTTTCCCTTTCACTTCTTTCTGTCACAAGTATATTCAGCTTTGACAGCAAAGAATGAAATCAATTATTTTTATTTCATGTGAATAACACCTTAAATAAAAATTTGTAAGACGCTTCTCAGAATGCCAATAAAATGTTCTCACGTAAAACACAAATGTTTGTTAGAGACATGACATGCTTTTATACATCTGGTTCGGTAGTTCTTGATGCTTTGGCTTTCACATAATGCATGCATGGAATACTTATTTTTTTTTAAGTAGAATTTAAAGTTAAGGAACTCCTGTTTTTTGCCTTGTGTCGCCTGTGATGTATCTTATTCTAGAAGAAAACTGATTACTAAGCCTCGTAACAAGTGAAAAGACCGTTTTTAATGTGACATTTGAAATCAATATTTTTCGATGATTCCATCTAAAAGAATTATATCAATAAAATCATTGATAGTAGAAATAATTTGCGTTACTCAGACTTTTATCTTCAAAGAAGTTGAATAATTTCTTCTCTACATGCTTAATATCTGTAGGAATGTAATCCTCAACTCACCCACATAAGAGGCAGAAAATCACATCAAAACCTCTGCAGCCTCTGAGTAATTCAGAATATTTTAATTCCAAATAAATCTAAAATTCATCAATCGCAGAGTGTGTTTGTTTTTGAGAATACGTCGACTGAAAGAGAAGCCAAAGTGAGTTTCCTTTAGAGGGTATAAAGTCACCTTTTTTAAGGCAGATGACTAATAGGAAGGGATTTCTTACCTAATCCTACCTCTTTTTAGTCTCAAGGATTTTAAACAGCTCTGTATAATGAACTCCAAGCTTGCCAAATATTTTATTATAGGGAAAACAATTTCTTTCTTGTGAGTGTTTGGAGCCAACGAATCATTTCAACACTATTTCCTTTTGTACCCTTTTACCAGTTAATTATTTTTAAGCTACTATATCAATAAGATAAAAGAAAGAAAATATTTTGATCTCTATCGTTGTTTCTGGTGTTCCAAAAATTATGGTGTTTAAATATTTCTGATAAATACGTTAATTTGGTGATTTATTTTACGTAATTATACCTTCACTAAATAAACCTTTCCACCTGCACACTAGTTGAGAAACAGCTATTTAATTCTGCTAAGAGTCATGGGAACGACAATAGGATTTCAAGATTTTAGTTGATCCTGCGCAATACGCAATAGACAATTATATGCAACACAGATAGAAAGAAAAATACACTACCATCCGCATGTAAAGAGCCCGTATTTAGCAAGAACCCGGATGTAACGAGCAAAACAAGAACTTTTGTTTGGTGTAATGTTAATTCAAAACTATTTGATTGTTTTTAACGAACAAAATGTAATGAAATTCCGAGATTTAAAGAGGAAGGGAAAAGCTAAAAGTAAAAATAAATAAATAGATGAAATTCCATATTTCACGTGGCAGATAAAATCTGCTGTGCACTGGAATGAACGAATGGAAATGGTGGCCAAACTACAACCGCAAAGTACAAGCTCAGTGCTCTAGTGGAAGAATGTTGATAGAAAATCAATGGGAAGGGAGTACATCAAATGCTGAGCAAGTGAGTTGCTCAGGAGAATCTCCGCCACCCAATCCAAGGGATATACCTTGGGAGAATCGCGTCAGGATAGTTGTAAACATACGCCCTATTCCTAGGCAAAAACGATGGGTGTGGTTCATTAAGCGGATTTCTGGGCAACGATTGCAGAGAGAGATAGAGATACGGGAGTAATAGAATAGGGATGTCCTCAGAGGGGACACAGGAGATAAAAGTTCCTGGAAATGTGTCCATCGTCCCTTTCCCCCTCCAAGTGAGCATTGCACTGGAATGATCGGGGATGCTTTTGCATTTTGTGTGTCGTTAAACAAGCAGCCTCAAGTAGGAAATCATAAACATTTGTGGCAAAATATTTAAGAGAAAACTGTCATTCGTCAAGAACAAACTAGCCATTCCTAGAGAACTAGGTAATGGCGAAAAACATGTTGCATATGTTTTATGGTATTACACTACTGTTTATGAAAATTGCAGCACAAAGAAAGAATCACGCTATTCAAATAAAATTTATATCACAGGTTCCTGATGTTATAGGAGATAACTGATTACGTTTGTAGAAACATACAAGATTTTTCAAAACTCAGTATGGTGCGAAGATACTTCGAGCAAAAATAACAGCCTACACACGGCGTGGCATTGAAAGGAAAAGGTTTTGGATATCATTATGAGGAATATTTTGCCAGGCTACTTCTATGCGAGATCAGAGTTCATTTGTGGTGAGTGGCGGAGGTTTTTAACGGGCCAGTCGCTTAGATGCCATGTCTCAGACATGTTCGATCGGGGACATATCCGGCGATCGTACAGGCCTAGAAAGAAGCGGCATCTGCCGTGCATGGAAAAAGTCTTGGACATTCTGTGCCACATGTAGTCGAGCACTGTTCTGCTGGAATATAGCGCCAGGACAACTCTGAAGGAAGGGTATCACCCCTGCCTGTAGAACATCCCTGACGTATCGCTGGCCGTTGAAGTTTCCCTCTATTCGTATCAGGCAAGATAGCAAATTGAACCCAATGGCGCCCCCAAACTATGACGCTTGGCGTTGAGCCAGTGCGACGCGCTGCAAGGTATCGTTCACTACGATGTCTTCAAACACATATGCAATCAACATAGTGCATCAAGCTGAATAGCGACTCGTCAGAAAAAAACGATCTGTTTCCAATCAGCACGCTAATGTCTGTGTTCACCCATTGCAACCAGAGGCGTCTGTAGTTGAGGGTCAAAGGAATGCCCAGCAATGGGCTGCTGACTATTAGTCTCCTGTTAAGTAAATCGTGTCGAACTGTGCTGGAGAACAAAGCCTGACTAACCTGTGACAGTACTCTACTGCTGCTAACACCGTAGATGTCGTTGTGCGATCGGTCACTGTCATGCGGTAGTAGGCGTCGTGCAATTTTGCGATCCATTTCCCGAATTTCTGTACATCCGAGCTTTAGCTGTTTTCTGAAGCCACGTTTGTGTCACTGTATTGGTGTTTCGTCCCGTACGAATGGCAATTTCAGGGAGGAAAATCCAGCTTCTCACATTTCAAAAATCCTTCTTCGTTCAAAGTCAGCCAGGTGCATGTTCATAATGCGACCTTCTTCGGTGACGGGGCATAGTGAGACCCAAAAATTTCCTTTTGACTCAAATGTTGGCTCTTACTGATTGCAACGTCTTCATTAACTTCTTCAACAGTTATGACGTACTACAGAGGAGAAAACATGCGTCAAGACGACATATATCAGCAGTGATACATTCTGTCCGCGTAGCTCAGTTGGGAGAGCGACTTACTCCGGAGTGAAGGGACACTAATTCGATGCCCTTCGCGGACAAACTTGTGTTTTGACACAGTCATAAAGAAACCTTCGACCGCTGTCATAACAGGTTCAAATTTCTTATGGTTTCATTCGCACGGCTACGAGAACTTTTGGTTTCGATGCGTATCGAGTGAAAGTGGTTTTGAACTGAAACCTCTTCCGAACGACAAGAGGGGGCGTTATTTCTCTAATTTCTACATTTTACACCAAGAAAATGCATCCTTGAAGTGCTTTTTTTTTATTGCTGATGAAGCCTGGCTTCATTTGAGAGGAAATGTGAACTCACAAAACATGAGATACTGGTCTGCGGCGAATTATGATGCTCCATTACATTTTCAAAAGATCGGTGTGTGGTGCATCATATCCCGATGAAGAGTGGAGCTTCTTTTTCCGACACCGCTGAACCTCTAATGTTTACCAGGACTAGCTCTTTAAGTTTTGGGTCTACTGGAAGAAAAGGAACGTTTCTCATGGTTTCAGCAAGACGAGGCGACATGTTACTACGCAAATGCATAGCTTTTGTGAAGTTTCTTCGACGACCACATGACCTCAGAAGGATTCTACCTCCACGATTCCCGAATTTATCACCTCCGAACATTTGTTTTCCTGTGGGGGCACTTTAAAGAAAGAGCATGTGCAAATAATCCGTCTGACCTGAGCTTTGAAATTAAACAGTTACTGCATTACGTAAATTTCCCCTTCACTGCTAAAGCGCCTATTTCAGAACATGCGCCGACTGGAGCTGGGCGCAAGTAAATTCCAGCACCGTCTATGCGACAAAAATAGTATATTCTGAGAAGTTCATTGAAGACGCAGGCTAACAATACATTAAGTGGACGTACATATATACTGCAGAAAAAAATTCCCAAATCTAGATTTCGGAAACTTTTTTCTCACGTTGTGTAGCACAATTCTGAGACATGTTTTCTTACCTCCAATGGTGTATTTATGGCAAGAAATCCATTCGATATAATTAGATAGTCAGAAAATGTCCACAGCTAAGACTAGAACATACAGGCTTTATAAGGATTATAATTTGCGAAACGCTAATTAATAAGGTCTTACTTTATTTTTACACCAATGTTTCTGGCTCGGATTAGTTTAGTGTGTTACGGTTAGCAAAGGTATTTTTTGCCCCATGTAGTTCTCTAAATGATATTACTCATTGGCGAATTTTCTCTTTGTTTCACATCAAGAATGATTTTCTCGTTGTTTTTATTTTCCAAAACACGAAGAACTTTTACATTTGTTTAAGATTAAAACAGTGAACAAGTTACGAAGCAGAAAAATAATCCCAGTATTAAGGTTTACTAAGAAAATGAAATTCAAGGAAACAAAGTTGCACTACTCTCATCTCCTTTTATTTTTGTGTAGCATCTTTCTCTTCAGGAAATTAGAGTTACAGGAAGGTTGAGTAGCACTATCGAAAGTGGATTCAAAGGTGTGCTCGGACCTTAAATGACGCTAGCATGAGTCATTTGTGTTTCAGGGTGCTTTAAGGATTCGTTCAAGCAGATCTGCTGAGTAATCAGCACTCTTCGGAAGTGACGTGTAACTAATATTTTATTGTTGCACATTTTAGAGGTTTTAGGAGGCAGCTGTGAAAATCTCTTTCTAGATCTCTGATGAAAAAATATTTTTAGCAATGATTTTGCTGTGTTCAATAGAATAAATAGGCTTAGAATTTTTTCAAATGAGCCAAAAGAAGTGAATGTTTAAATTCAGTCTTTGAAATATTTCTTAGCTTGTTAGCATGTATCAGTAACCTATAAAAAGTGTGTTGTTCTGCTCTGCACTGTTTCACACAATAAGCATTTTCTTCAATTAAATGATAACATGCAAACAAGGTCTTTGCCTAAGGAAAGGTATGGAAATAGTGTACAGCAAGAATATTGAGAAAGTTTATCTCGAAATTTGGTATTCTGATAATGTTATATGGCTCTAAAATGTAATAAATGATAGCTGACAGATAGTTTGGAAGTGATCAGAACAGGGTATGAAAGAGGATTCTCAGATCGCTTTTGATGAAAGACAAATTGACAAATTTTGACCAAAGGTACACACATTTTAAGTTATATTTTAAAAATAAGATCATGAAGACATCAGTATCGATACAGTACCGAAAAGTTTAGACAGTTCAGACCAATTTGAAAGCTTAGACTTGTATCTTCTCATTAAAAACTATTTTGTATGGAGATTTTTTATCAAGTGTGGGAAAGTTCGAACACTAACTGTACTCCACACTTAATCCTAATCAACTATGAACTTATTCCAAATCAACTTCCTTATGCACGTGGAACACACAGGAAAGGAAAAGGATAATATTCGCCAGCCTTTTTGTGCGCACGCAGACTTTACTTATTGTTCTTCCGATTTTGGACAAACGGGGTATAGCATAACTTTCCCGAATAGCGTAAGTTCCTATCGATGCAGCTTTTATATTTTCTCAACAACAAATTCCATCCTTTTAGACGTAATGAAAATCGTGATGTGTTTCACATGAGTTCGATGTAAAGCGACCAATAGACACAGTTTAAGAGTACAAAGGAAGCAGGAAAGAATATTCTTGAAAACTTGTCGACCATAATGGCACGGCTTTTTCTTTTTATAACACTGGGTGGTGAAGTTTTCAGTCTTGTTCCATTTGGAATTGTTCCACCATCCTGTAAAATATTAAGAGCACGTCAGTAGCTCATATTAAACATACAAAATAGAACACTACAGTTTATTTAATGCCACTCTAAAAGAGGCTAATATGTTAGCGAGTTCAGTCAGTCGTGACCAACAAAACTCGCCAACAGATTACTGAACAGCTTCGCTATGGTTTGCCCCGAAGCTTATCAGACCGTGCTGTTCGTCCTTACTTACAACCAATTGAGTGAATCTTTCTTCGCCCAGGTCCAGTTAACGTGCGATTAATCAAACAAATAACTTAATTAATAATTAATAAATAGGAGCTGTACACCAATTATACTCAAAATAGTATAACTATACTAATGATCCGATTTTTTTGGCGTAGAATAGAAATCAAATTTTCCATAAACGAGGTGGATATCAACCAGGTGGCTTTTTTAAGGAACGTTTTTCAAATAACTTATGCATGATAAAGCATCAATGACACATTTTGTCGTTCCGGTGGTGAAGTGGTCTAAGCGCTAGCTTCTGACAGCTCGTTCGAGTGGGCACGAGCTCGACTTCCTGATAAGGCATGGGTGGTGTATTCGTCTTACTGCACTTACTTATTTCCCTTAGAAACCTTAAATTAGCAATGGTCACTTCCTTATGGAGTTCAAAGACATATTATTGGGTGTGTGCGCCACCCCGGTGGCGCAGTGGTCTAAGGCGCTGGCCTCTGATCATTCGTCCGTAAGGGGTCCGGGTTCGAATCCCGGTCAGGCATGGATGTTGTGTTTGTCTTACGGCACTGGCTCTCTCCCTTCCCTGGAACCAGTGGCCCTAAATTAGGGACGGACGACTGCTTATAGCCCATTGAGTTGCTCACGGTGGTCGTTAAACCTCCAAACAAACAATTGGGTGTGTGCAAAAGTTCTACCCGTTTTTGTAATAGATGCAAATTGTGATTAGTTACGAAACAGATGACGCTGCGATGCCGAATTTTCGGCCAATAAAGCGTGGAGCAGTAGAGCATATAGAAGCACTAGATTTGTCCGAGTACAGTTATTTAACACTACAGTTTATTTAATGCCACTCTAAATGAGGCTAATATGTTGGCGTATAACTATACTAATGATCCGAATTTTTTGGCGTAGAATAGAAATCAAATTTGGGTGTGTGCAAAAGTTCTACCCGTTTTTGTAATAGATGCAAATTGTGATCGGAGTAGTTACGAAACATTGTGATCGGAGTAGTTACGAAATTCGTAACGGAAATCACGGACGGTGTAACATGTCATGCGATAAGGATCACATTACACATTGTTTACTGTACGAGTTCGATAAAGGCAGTACTGCAGTTGCGGCTTGCCGCAACATCGGTCAAGTGTATTGGGAGGATGCAGTTGATGATAGCCCATGGCGCCGTTGGTTTCGGAAATTCCGGGACGGCGACAGAAGCTGTAAAGATCAACCACTTCCTGGACGTCCATCCGGGGTTTCTAACGAGGATGTGGACCAAACCATAAAAAATGACCCACATACAACTGTTCAGGAATTAACGGAAACGTTGTCTACCCACAACGTTTCCGTTATTTGGGTTCTGTGTACCCACAGAACAACAGTCGAAACACAGATGCATGCGCTTGGGTTCATCACCAAGTTCGACAACTGGTTTCCGCACCAGCTTTCTGCGAAGCAATGAGAGGAGAGGATCCGTACCTGTGTTTCTTTGCTTTCTCGTCAAAGAAATGAACCGTTTTTGGGACGAATTGTAACGGATGATGAGAAATGGTTACTGTACCGTAATGTAAAGCGTCGACGGACTGTGTGCG
The DNA here is from genome assembly GCA_039090855.1 of Macrothele yani. NCBI lineage: Eukaryota > Metazoa > Arthropoda > Arachnida > Araneae > Macrothelidae > Macrothele > Macrothele yani. The sequence goes on along the minus strand of CM077011.1, from coordinate 8,596,403 downwards.
AATGTGCGGATCCTGCTCCATCGATCTCAAAAGGAAGACTTCCTCCCAAAAAGGTTTTGTTGAGTGTTTGGTGGGATGTCCAGGGAATAATCCACCGGAAGGTGTTGCAACCTAACCGAACGACAAATGCTGACCTCTACTGCCAACAGTTGGACAGATTGCGAGAACACCTGACATCGAAGCAGCCAGCACTCGTCAATCGCAAAGGCGCGATCTTTCATCATGATAACGCTAGACCTCATGCTGTTTTAATCACTTGGCAAAAATGACTGGACTTTGATTGGGAACTGTTACCTCACCCGGCGTATTACCCTGACCTGGCACCTACGGACTACCATCTTTTCCGATCATTACAGAACGCCTTCGCTCTCTAAACCTTCGATGATGTGAAAAGGGCATTACATGACTTTTTTGACTCCATAACACAGGAGTTTTTCTGACGTGGGATTCACCTATCATGGACAGATGGCAAGAGGTCATATAAAATGATGGCAATTATGTGAAATCCTAGGTACGTTATTTGTTGTGTTCTCCTCCTTTCCTTGTAGCCTACAAAAACGGGTAGAACTAATGCACATACCCAATATTATCCACAACATAGTAAAGATTTCTAATATCTTCATGATTGACGTGTTTTCCTGTCTTCCTGAAGGCGAAATACAGGGTGTCCCATATAAAGCGCAATCCGATTGAAAGAACAAGAAACGCGTCAATCAGTATTGTAACGTAAAAAACAAGCAGGTAAGTATAAAACATAAATGCATGAAAGAATGCGTACGTACGTGAAATATTACAGTAAGTGCTCCGATGACACTAGGTGCTGGCTTCTAATCGTTTGTACGAGATGGGGCTGGGTTCGAATATCAGGTGAGACATGGGTGGTGTGTTTGTCTTACGGCGCAGACTCTCTCTCCCCTCCCTGGAACTGGTTGCCCTATATCAGATATGGACAGCTGCTTGAAGTACAGAGAGTTGCTCACAGAGGTCGTTAAACCCCCAAACAAAAAATATACTTAAATATTTCGGTCATTGATGTGAATTCTTCAAAGAAAACACATCTTTAAGGCACCAATCGGTCTGTGACAATGAAACTGCCGCAGCTGAAAGGGATAAACAGAATCTTCTGAAAATTAGCACACACACACACTCACGCACATGGGGTCCAATTAGCCCCATGATTTTCGCTTTTGCAAGGTGCTATGAATTAGAGATATAGACAGCAAGAATTTGTCTCACAGAGTGTACAGAAATGTGATGTCTTACATAATGGCTAGAAATGTCTCGTTAAATTCGTTTCATACCATATCTATATGTACGTTGTTTAAGAATGTGTTCAAAAACAAAAGGCAGTGGTACAGCAAGCTATAATGAATTTAACTTCTTCTAAGCTAATTATAATGAATATAACGCTTCTTCTAAGCTAATAAGCTTCTTCTAATGCTTCTTCTAATGGTTGTTGTTTGTTAATTATTATCATGAATGAACTTTCCTGCTAGTAGTGTAATAATAATAATGAACAAGCTTTTAACTGCTAGTAATGTTGTAGTAGTAATTAAGATGAATAAAGTCTTATGCTGGTTGTTAATAATAATCAACTAATGAAATAAACCTAACTGCCAGACAGAGATCTGACAAAACTATGAACTGAGAAAGACGTACTTACTTATGACAATCTTTTATTTGGTAAACTTCTCGCTCTCACATAAACGAAGATCTCTTTATACAACAACAGCTTTCTGACACATAAACCACAGCTCACTCTACGCACATCAACAATAAGCTCTCTTTCACATAAACAAACGCTCTCCCACATAAACAAACGCTCTCCCTACGTATCGTTGAACGCGCCTATTTATACTGGCTACCACCACGTCATGACTTACACTCATTGCCAGATCTCATTCAGCGGGTGAAATAACATCTCGTTCAGTAAGAAGATAATTTACATAGTAAAATAAAATAACCAGAGATAGTAAAAATCAAAAGGAAAGTGAATCTAGAGTATACGTTACAAAGCATGCGCGTTGGGTAAGTCAACATAGAGATATTGTGACAGATATTAGAAATCTGATTTGAGGACAAATTAGCGCGGTGTTCCAGAATAGGCAGATCATTTGGGGACATACACATAGACTAAATATGTGAAAATTTTTTGTCACAACACTGTATTGCTTCAAGCTTCAGCAAGTGTGACTAAAAATTTGTACCTTAACAACACTTATCTTGCAGAAAGTTGATAATTTGTATCGACAAAGCAGTGCTGAGAAAACATACTCAACAAAACTGAAATACTTTACCTTAGGTACATGTGCGAAATTGAGACAGAAACCTCATATTTTTCTGAAGAACGAACCGCATGGGAAATTTTCTTATTTTGTAAAAGCGTTTGGTGGAACTCAGAACCAGCGCAGTCAAAATTTGGTTTTACAATAAACATGTTTGGCAAGTGAGCCAAGAAAAAATAACTATTTTTAAGCGCATTTTTATATTAGAAACATAACGGGCTGCTAGTGATGAAGTCCAAATCTGAAGACATCTGATGATAAACATCAAAATTCAAGGACAATTTGAATTCTCAAAGACATCATTTTGATTTCCAAAGACATCATTTTTGGGGACAGTACACTGAATTCGAGGACTGTCTTCAGAAATTCTGGAAATCTGGTTGGTCAGTATGTCGCTGGGAGATAAATGTTAAACATGGTCTGTTGTTGTTATTTTGAGGTCTAAGTGGGAACGTTAGTATTAACTGAGGGTATGAGCAGTCGGCCGTCCGTAATTGGAGCAGGTGGTTCGAGAGAAGAGATAGGACACATGCCTAAAGACAAACACGCCACCCTGCCTCATTCGAGGCTCGTACAAGGATCCTGCCTCATCCGAGCCTCGTACAAGGGTCTGAGCAAGACTTACATGGCATGGCCTGATAATGAATGTACAACAGGTCGAAGGACATCTGTCCATGAATGCACAACAGGTCGAAGGACATCTGTCCATGAATGTACAACAGGTCGAAAGACATCGTCGAGGTATCGGTTCAAACTCTCCGTTCCGTATATCAGAGAAAACTGATGGCCTCCAGATAAACACACACACTGTGAGAGAGCAGAATGACGTTCGTAGAAGAATGGGTATGGCATCTACCGACGTAGCGTCCATGCAGTGATGCGATAAGAGAATCGAGAATCGCTGCTGAAGCATGTGGCACTTGTGAACTTCAAGAAGAGTTCCTCAGGAGGAGTGGCTGCTCACGCGATACGTAAGCAGCCACTCCTCCTGAGGTAAAGGGCAGACTCCTAACTGTCAGTTCTGTTGGTGAAAGCCAGCTGAGCCGCCCCGGTGGCGCAGTGGCCTAAGCGATGGCCTTTGATCATTCGTCCGAAAGGGGTCCGGGTTCGAATCCCGGTGAGGTATGGATGTTGTGTTTGTCTTATGGCACTGGCTCTCTCCCTTCCCCGGAACCTGTGACCCTAAATTAGGGACGGGCGACTGCTTATAGCCCATTGAGTTGCTCACGGTGGTCGTTAAACCTCCAAACAAAAACAAAAAAAGCCAGCTGATGGTAGTTTTGGATGTGGCAATGAATTCTGCGAAGCTGTTTCATTTAACCAAAAATTGAAATTTAGTCCGTAGGAAGGTGCTTCTTCCTACGGCTGGCCATGGTGAATGCCGTCTCTCTGTTCTGCTGCGTTATAATCCATTTCTGAGTGAATATAACGGTGCAGTTTGTTATGTTGTAGCTTGTCAATGAATAAGAACTTCACATGATGTTGAGTTTCTGATGGTGCCTGCATCTTAGTGATGATTGTGAACATCTTCTTGTCTTCTTGTCTGCTTTGGTCATAAAAATGTCTCTGTAACAAAATCCACATGCTGGAGAAGTAGAGAGTAACGATCCGACTACCTTCCAGCTGATCATATGGCAAAAGAGAGAAAGAGAGAGAGAGAGAGGGAGAGAGAGAGATGATCGTCCTATTTCTTTGTTGTTCTTCGGTCTTAGCATGTGCTCTGCCAAACTTTCTTGGATTATTTCTTCTGATAGGAAGCCTGAAACATTCATCTCAAAAACGTATAATTCATCTTCTTACCTTCCGCAGGTATTACGTGTGCATTTTAAAAATTAGGATCGTCAGCATCTCTATCTTCTCTGCTGAGTTCCACGAAAACCTTACTCAGTGCTTTCAGGTGGAGTAAAGCAAATGCGAAAGGGGAAAGTAGCACGGGCTATCTTTCCCCTTTCGCAGTTGCTTCAAAAAAAAAAAAAAGCCCATATCACCGCACAGGATGTAATGTAAAATTACATAGTTCAATGTAATGCTTAATCAGATAATTCGCAGGTGATTTCCCCAGACTTATTGATAAAATAAATTAGGTGCACAGTATTAGGCACTCTTTCCAAATGCAGAGATTTTGGGTTTAAATGAAATTGAAAATACTATGCACCCTATTTGGTAATTTAACACACTAACCGAAACGTCAACGAATGTGGGGAATACTACTTTTAGCCCTCTGAGAGGTGATTTTATCGGATGCTCTGAGAGCAATACACATATCTAAGTACTTAATCCGATGCTACTTACTCGATGTAGGAGTTCCGACTATCTCAAAACCCATCACTAACATTACAACACTAACAAAAAATACAGCGCAGATTCTGGCGTTGTTAATAGAAATAATTATCATTTGCTGATCAATATTTCTCTACCTTGGACTGAATGATGATGATGCAATTCATATTAATATTTAGAAGGTCAAACATGAAACGTTCACGGAAATGAGAAGTGTTGAAGGACGTGTTGCGAAATCACCCTGTGTGGCACTAAAAATCTCGGAATGTACAGAGTGTTGAAAAGTTTCTAGCCTCTCCTAGAAAGAATATTGAAATGTCTTCAGAATTCTTTCATTTTTCAACATGGTTCCCCTTTAACTTAACACACTTTTAGAAGCACTCCCCAGCTTTCCTAACCCGCTCAAATAGAAATTCAGATTCTGACTCAAACCATTTGTTCAGTACATCCATCACAGCATCTCTGTCCTTTAAAGTTCTTTTAGAGATTTGGAATTAGGAAATAGTTTGATGGGGTTAAATACGGTGAGTGGACGTAATAGTTTGAACCTCCCAGTATTGCCTGCATTGCAAACATTGTGCTGTTGGATGATTTCTTTGGTCAAATTTTCACGTTTCTTGAGCTTCAATTTCTAGCGAAAATATCTTAGTAGGTTAGAAAAATACTCTGAATTGATGGCTGCACCTTGTTCTAAGACAGAAAATCAATTTTGATCACTTCTTTTGTATCCCAAAAGACGGATGCCATGACCTTTTTTAATTGATTTCTACACTTGAAACTTTTTAGGAGGGAAAGAAAACCTATAAATCCACCGGTACGTTTCTTATGTTGCTTCAGGGTTGAAGTGATACACCCAAGTTTCGCCCATACTGAAATATCGCCTCAAAATATGCGCTTTATTATTTTCAAAGTGTTGCACAATCTGTCAGCGCTTCTTTCCCGCTTCTGAAGTACATTCAGTTATTTAGGAATACACCACCAAGAAGCCCTCAGTCCTAAAAACATTCACGACAATACAGGGTAATTGAAAATGATTGCCCGATTACAAATGACAATAACTTGTTTATGAAGATAAATAGACAACTGATATCCCTACACAAGAAAGAAGGAAGTTTAGAATCTTATTGGAACCTACTGCTGTGTTGCTATGGGGAAGTAGGGAAGTGAGCTGCCCGTGCGCCAAAGCCAGTGGGAGAGAAAACCCTGTCGTCGTGGACAGGACGACAGAGTTTTCTGAAAGTGACCCCCAGGTCTCCGGATCTTGCTCCTTGTGACATATTTTTGTGGAGGTATGTCAAAGACCATGTGCATGTGCCACCTTTGCCGAGGACACTGCAAGAACTAAAGATGCGCATTCAGCTTGCACTGGCATCAGTGACTACGCACTTGCTTCATAATGTATGGCGTGAAATGGATTACCGTTTAGGTGTTGTCAACGTGACCCAGCGGAGTCACATAGAACATTTGTAAGGTATGGAAACAAAACTCTAAACTTCCTTCTTTATTGTGCAATAATGTGATCTCTGTATCTATGTTAATAAATCAGGTATTGTCATTTGTAATTGGGGCAATCATTTTGAATTATCCTGTATTGTGAGTTCCCGCATGGGTGGCGTTGAATTTTGTCTCAACGTGTTTCAATTAAGTACTTCGGTATTGCACGATCAGGTTATTAATGATATGCACATTTGCAGGTGTGAATCCGGTAACAAGACTCCCACTGGGGATTCATCTTCAGCACTGTCTCTTTCACGCTTAAATTCTGCTACATCTTCAGCACTGTCTCTTCCACGCTTAAGAGTTTTGTTTCCATGCTTTTGACTTTGGTGTATAAGGGACAAGAGTTGCTTAAAGTTTGCATCTTGTTCAAATGAATTTCGTTTGGCTACACTCCTTTCCAGGGGAGGAACTCCTGACTGCATGACACTTGATTCTCTTAATAGACGCCGTCTTCCCTCAACTTCCTCACTTAAATGCTCTCTGTGAAGGGAAATAAAATTGTTAAACACCTGAAATTAATTGGTCATATTGACATTTACGAAAAAACAAAATAAATTGGCCATATTGGCTTTTACAAAAACTTTCTTGGTCTGCAGGGGTTAGAAAAAATAGTGTGAACACCTGGGAAATAGACGATATGTATTTATCAATAAGGTGTTGGACCGCCATTTGCCTTTAATACAGCTTCCAACATTCTTAGAATGGATTCATACAGTTTTTCAACAGTCTCCAGGGGAACGTAGTACCATTCGTGAGATCAGAACACCAGAAAATCGCTTTAGAGAAGTTGGAGGAGGGAATCTGCTTCTCACTTTGCTCCCCAAAACTGCCCACAGTGGTTCGATGGGGTCTGGTACGATTCGTTCAACCACGATTGGTCCAAAGGTACGATTCGTCCAATGGACAATTGGTCCAATCCGTCCTATCTGTCTGAAGTGCTACTTGTGCTATAAAAGTCTCATCTGTTCTGATTCTATCTCCGATATTATACGAAAGTACCGGTAGTCCGAAGAATGTAAAATAATGTTACATTTCATATGTAATATTGTGGTTACAGATTTCTTTTCTTTTTTTCTTTTTTGGAATCGCGTTTTTTTGTTATACTGTCCTTGCTGCCGTATGAAGTTACTGATGTACGAGCCATTCAATCAAATTCAATGTTTCTCTTTTGCATGAAATAATAAAAAATACTAGTTTTCCGTTTCTGTTTGTAGAATGCAGTGGGGTTCCGCCAACTGCCCAATGGAAACAACTGGTCGGGGTTTGGACAGAGGCCTTTTCAACAGTTTTTATTCCAGCGATGTCATATTCATAACGTTTACATATCAAATCAAGTTAATAACATTGAGCTTTACTTAGGCACGAAATATTAATTCATAGGCTCTAGGCCTAGGCCTTTTTAGGACTTTTTACTCTACCGATGTCATATTCAAAACGTTTACATATTAAATCAAGTTAATAATATTGCGCTTTCACTTAAGCACAAAATATTAATTCATAGGCCTGAGGCCTAAATGCCTTGCAAAGACCTCAGAAATGATACGATGAATGACTTTTATAAAGTTTTATAAAATGTTTACAAATACCAAATATCTAGGTTGTAACTTAAAATCTTCTAGAAAGGTCGGCGGCCTAGGTGCCTTGTAAAGACCTGGGAATTGATTCGATGAGTGCCTCTTATAAGGTTTTATAGAATGTTTACAAATACCAAATATCTAGGTTGTAACTCAAAATCTTCTAAAAAGGCCCGCGGCCTAGGTGCTTTGCAAACAGATGAAAAATGCTACATTGAGTGTCTTTTACCAGGTTTATGTAAAATGTTTACAATTACCAAATATACGGAAATTATCTTTCAAAAGGATATAAAGAGGAGAATAATTTAAATTATTATTTCTTTCTGGAAAATAAAATAGTTTGCCGTTGGTAAGATGATACCATTGGACGAATCGGCGTTGGACCAATCGTACCATTGGACGAATCGGCATTGGACCAATCGGACATTGGACGAATCGGCATTGAACCAATTGCCCCTTTGGACGAATCGGCATTGGACCAATTGTCCCTTTGGACGAATCGGCATTGGACCAATCGTCCCTTTGGACGAATCGGCATTGGACCAATCGTCGTTGGACGAATCGTCCGGGACCGGGTTCGATGATATTCACGTCCGCTGATTGAACTGGCCAGAGCAGATGTTGAAACTCAGCTTGGCGCTCTCTCACACCAAAACTGAACTGTTCTGGCCGTATGTACGGGCGCATTATCATATTGGAAAAGAGTTTCATTGCTGGGAAACAACATTTGGACCATAGGATGCAGTTGATCACCTAGAATCTACAAGTATTCGCTGGTAGTAACTCGACCATCTTGGGTAATGATGTGGACAGCCAATTACCAAGACATGCCCCCTCCCCCAATCATCACAGATCCACTTTCCATCTTTGACAGTTAGAACCAGGCATTCCGAATTCTTGAGTAATTCATACATAAACCCAACCTACTATTAGAAATAATGTAAATGAGAACAGATCGCACCATATCACATGTTCCCAGTCTTCAAATGTCCAAGTTTTATGCTCCCGACACCATCTTTTTAGCATTGTAGCGTTGGTTTCTGTGATTAAAGGTTTAGCAATTGCAGCTCTTCCGAAGATGTTTACTTTGCGAAGTCCTCGACAGACTCTTTTTGTGGAACCAGGGTCTTCCATGTGGATATTGAGATCAGCTGTCAATTTTGCTCCAGTAGTTCTGTGTTGTTTGGACACAATCCTTGTTAGCGATCGATGGTCCCTCTCATTCAATCTCGGCTTTCGCACACGTTCCGCTTCGTCGATGAAGTCTTGACATGTTTCGTGTAAGCAGTAATGATCGTGGAGATTGTTGCTCTTGAAACAACATACAATCTGGCTGTTAATGGCTACAGACACTTCTGCTAAACAGGCTCCCACGATCTGTCGTCTTTGAAAGTCTGACAGGTCATCCATTTTACCGAGCGCTTCCACGAACCGCTGCTGAACAGAACTTGTATTAGGGGTAAGCAAAAGTTTCCGGCGCCCCCGCTAGCGGGCGCTGTAGAGATCTAACTGGGCGGCGACCCGTGCTGTCAGTTCGTACATGAAGCCAAGCAGCGGTCGATAAAGTTCATTTGCGGCACTGATTTTTATTCATCGTTTAATTTAGGGAAAAGTGCGAGTGAAGCTTACAGTTCAATTTAGGGAAAAGTGCGAGTGAAGCTTACAGTTCAATTTAGGGAAAAGTGCGAGTGAAGCTTACAGTTCAATTTAGGGAAAAGTGCGAGTGAAGCTTACAGTTCACACGAATTTCAAAGAGACTGCCATCAAGGAAACAGTCGAAATCCTATCCAGCAAAGTTGCATGCAATGATATAGTCTCTCTGGAACTACCAATGGTTTGGCATGCGATATTAAAAGATGAAAACACATTACGGCGCACCGTATAATTACGTGATAAAAAATCATGTAATATGCTCGTGATTTTTTCAAAAAATCACTTTCGTTCTTTACATGTTCCAATTTTCTGCATTTTTGTGTCTACCATTGCCCTGAAAAAACCTCCCAGTGGAGTGCGAAAGCTTGGCGAATATTTGTGCTGACTACACCACAAAAATAAACGGATTTCATATGCTATATGCGTTTCATTATTATATGAGTATCTCCGGATATCGATTGTTGATTTGATCCAGAATACGACTCACTAACCTAGCACCGTTATCGACTCTAGAGGCAGACACAGCACTACAGAAAATTAACTATGGTTCTGTGCTTTATGGTAATCACTTGGATATTATCATTTTCACCATGCACGCAAGGAATTTCCTCGCGAAATTCATGCTGCTATAGTTTTCACGCTGAATCATAAAAATTAACAACTTTCATGTGCACTCGAGACTAAAAAGAATCATTCGTTCTTTATTTAGGGAAAGTGACTCCTAGGATCGAAGATGGTAAATTCTGTATCAAAAACGAGAATTGCTGTTTAATGTGTTATTTGAACTATCACCTTCAGAGCAACAAGACAGCATTCTAATGACTAAACTTTGGTAAAAAACAAATTTAACAAAGCATTACTTTGCAGTGTATCGAACCCCAAGCAGCTGGGATGCCAGCTGCTTGGGGAGTAATACATCCTTAAAGCTAAGTACGGTTATAAACAATACTGCACTGTTGTTACTCATCTTTAGAAAAAAAAACCCGTACGTGATTATAGCATCGTTTTGTCTGTCCGTATGCAGACACGACATCTCCGCATTTATAAATCAAATTTGAAAAATGCATTCTGCATCGGGTAGCGATAACCAATATCAAATACAGGACAGCTACCGGGAGGCCAGTTGCCCTCCCATTGTGTACCAGGTGTGTAAATTAATGATCTGAGGAGCGGAAAAACACAACTGCACAACGTATGAATAAATTCACTGAAAATCGTAACTGAAAAAGGAAGCTATACACTTCAGTGTTCCCTAAGACATTAGTTAGCCGCGTAGGGTATTCTGCGCAGCTAAATACGGTCGTGCGGAGTCAGGGGTAGATTTATAGGAAAGAATACAAATTGCAGGCGGGGGCCCCGCGATGCTGTATGGCATCAAAAATAATGATTTTTTCTTTGATTTTTTTTTACTGTTTCATTTTGTTTCTTTAATAAATAAATTAGAAAAAAGGCACAGATTGAGGAATGAATTAGCTGATCTGTGTTCAGGCAGCATAGTTCCGCCCGTACTCTAGGTATGACATCGGCAAATATTGATTTACTAGCTGATTAAAAATCACTTTGAGAGAATTTTGTTTCAATATTGCACTACAACGGAGCTCAGAAATCGGGTTTGTTATTTCTGGAATATTTGCTTAGAATGTAATGAATAGTTTGCTTGTTAGTTCGGTATTTAATATGCCCTCTCCCATCTTTCCTGTAAATGTTTTTCCATACTCAGTCCAGTTTAAGAGGCAAATAGACTGTTTCCATACGATTAAATTTGAGAAGCTGTTATTACGAGACAATTTAACCAATTTCAGCCATATTCGGGCTCTTTGAGGAACAGTTAATGGAATGGAATCTGGTGATATGCGCAACAGATTCGACACCGCATGTAGCGTAAATGACAATTAAAAGGTGAGATAAACTAAAGTGTGTAACAGATTTAATGCCAGTGTTGCTTCATTAACCATCCGTATAAAAGTTCCAATTTTTTTCCTTAACAAAGGTTTTCTCACCTTTAACTTCAGCTATTTTTTTCTGTCGGGGTGTCACAAAACATCTAAGGTCACGCCGGTGGCGCACTGGTCTAAGCGCAGGTTTCTGACCATTCTTCCGAGAAGGGTCCGGGTTCGACTCCCGATGAGGCATGGAGGCTGTGTTTGTCTTACGGCACTGGCTCTCTCCCTTCCCTGGAACCAGTGGTCCAGAATTACGGACGGGCGACTGCTTATAGCCCATTGAGTTGCTCACGGTGGTCGTTAAACCTTCAATAAAAAAAAATAGCTTTAGAGCAAGGAAAAATTTCTTCAGTGAATGTGGTGGAACAACCGGAAATGGAAAGTAAATGACCATTCATTTGAATGATCATTTGTGACTCTTTTACATGAATGATCAAGTAAATTCCCAAGAAAAAATCACTTATGTCATCACTGATATTAAATACGCATCGCTGTGCAAGTCAGCCAGTACAGCACTGTACGTGCAGACAGTGGTATGACTTTAGTAACCGCAATCGTGACTCTGGCCGATACATCACAAGACTAGAGACGAGATTAGACGCATACAGGAGAGCGAGAGACAGTGGAGTGATATTGTTGAAGATCTTTTTTCATGTTTACGAGTTTATATCATCTAGCATGTATATTTCGAATAGATATATGTCTTCCGAAAGATGTTTTCTTAGTGAAACTTCTTCACGCCCCTTAAGTCCTCAAGGACATAATACAACACAGGCGACTAATAAAATTAAGTATTGTGCTCAACCACGTCGGGGTTTTTTTCACAAAGGAATTTGATAATGGCCCTTTTGGAGTAAGTAAAACATTATCATTGTCGATTGCCTTGATAAATGTACTGCGCTTGTGTTTCATTAGCAGCACGAGGTGATCAGTTTTTACGCTTTCCAACCGTAGGTTGAAGAAGCGTATATGCTCCAGCTTTATCCGTCTGTCCGTCCGCACGATAACTCGCGTAGAAATGGTTCGATTTCGATGAAATTTTATTATGTGGTAGGAGATCACCTGGGGACGAACCCTATTGAAAATAGGCGAAATGGGGTTAAAGGTCAGGACATAGGTGCGGGATCCATTCCATTGCCCTTATGCGTCATAACTTACGTAAAAAGAGCTCGATTTCGACGAAATTTTAGTATGTGGTAGGGAACCACCTGGGGACGAACCCTATCGAGAATGGGGTCAAAGGTCAAGCAGGACATAAAAGCGGGATCCATTCAATTGCCCTTGTGTGTCATAACTTGCGTAAAAAGGGTTCGATTTCGATGAAATTTTAGTATGTGGTAGGGAACCACCTGGGGACAAACCCTATTGAAAATGGGCGAAATGGGATCAAAGGTCAGACACAGGAGCAGGATCCATTCCATTGCCCTTGTGCGTCATAACTTGCGTAAAAATGGTTTGATTTCGATGAAGTTTTAGTATCTGGTAGGGAACCACTTGGGGACGAACCCTATATCAAAGGTCAAGCAGGACATAAGAGCGGAATCCATTCCATTGCCCTTGTGCGTCCTAACTTGGGTAAAAATTGTTCGATTTCAATGAAATTGTAGTATGTGGTAGGGAACCACCTGGGGACGAACTCTATCGAGAATAGGGTCAAAGGTCAAGTAGTACATAAGAGCGGGATCCATTCCATTGCCCTTGTGCGTCATAAGTTGCGTAAAAATGGTTCGATTTCGGTGAAATTTTAGTATGTGGTAGGGAACCACTGGTGGAAAATTATATTGAAAATGGGCGAAATGAGGGCAAAGGTCAGGACATAGGAGCGGGATCCATTCCATTGCCCCTATACATCATAACTTACGTAAAAATGATTCGATTGCGACAAAACTTTAGCATGTTGTTCCGGAGGTATAGTTAACCGGTTCTGTGGAATATCAACGAAATGGTGTCAAAGGTCATGACACAGAAGCAAGATTTATTCCGCAGCCATTACTCTCATGACTTACGTAAAAATGCTTCTGTTGGGATAAAACTTTAGCATGTTATTCCGCAGGTATACTGAACCGGTTCTGTAGAATGTCATCGAAATGGGGTCAAAGGTCACGGCATAGGAGCGAGATATATTCCACGGCAATTACCCTCATGACTTGAGTAATAACTTAAGTAATGGTTTCTGGTATGTTGGAAAGCGTATCATAATCAATGCATTGCATGATTTTACTAACTCGTTTAAATATACCGACAAATGATAATTTTGCGCATTTGAATTGATATGATCTCTGGATGCACCTTTGAGTGTTGCATGTCTGGGGGAAGGAATTTCTGCTCACTCACAGCTAGTTTCATGGAGATGAGGACGTTTCTTATTCCGGCTCTGACAGTTTCTCCTTCTCCATCCACTTCTCCCATGAGTATGTTGACGATGGCGTATTCCATGAGCGATGCGAACACGAACACCGTGCAGCTGGACATGAAAATGTCGATGGCCTTGATGTACGACACAGGGGGCAGGGACTTCTGGGATTGGGCATGTTGCGTCGAGAGCGTCAGCAGGCTCGTCACGCACAGCGTGACCCGCGCGGGGACAGCTTCGGGCTTGATCCAAAAGGAAATCCAGGACATGATGACAATGAGGCACGTCGGGATGTACGTGTGGAACATGTAGTAACCCAGGCGACGCTTGAGCGTGAAGAGCACTTGGATGCACGTGAAGTTACCTGAAAAAAAAAAAAAAAAAAGAAAACTTTGTAGATGCACTATATTTGACAATAGTTTTACTAAACGGCCCAAAAATATCTTTAAATAAATTAAATATCTCTGTTGAAAAGCCGGGGTCTCCAGATATATTCCTACAGGAACCAATACCGATCTTCGTGAATTATGGAGTGGGGATGGCCTACATGGGTCAGGTCCCCGAACGATTCCCTCAGTGACTATTGGTACAGAACCGATTATATCAACGGCAAGGGTAGGATTTCAGGAAGGGGCCGAGCCAGAGCCATTGGACAAACAAAGCACTCATGTCTGATTCAGGACTCGAACCCGGGCACATCTCGGACGAACGGTCACAGTCCAATGCCTCAGACCACTCGGATATTGCGGCGGCGATGGTATGATTGGTCCAATACCCATTTGTTCAGTAGCATGGTCAATCCGACCGCCACTTTCGTAATACTTTTAGGAAATACATCAGATCATATGCAGAGGATTTTAGGAAGGGAGTGTCTGACCCCAGGTCTTAAACAACCGTTGGAAATAGGAAGCTAGGAGATTTGGGCTAGAGTGCCCGATAGGAAAGTGATACGGAAGCGAGGTAGAAAGGGGGAGGAAGACGCCCTTATTTATAACCGGGAGGCTAGTACCTGGGGTCCGATGGCTTAACGTGCCCATCTGACGCACGGCGGATATTTAGTGGTTCGAGCGTTCGTACCTGCCTGGGATCGAACCTGAGGCCTCTCCGTACCAGTCACGAACCTTGACCACTAGGCCATCAGCGGCCCTTTTTAGGAAATAAATGGGCTAATATGCTAGTTTATTCCTCTATTCATAGTGCTTAGAAAAATTATTTTAATCTCGTTCCTTTCCCTTATATGAGCCTTTTTTCAGTGCAAGCTAGATAAAATGGTTTAAAATGAATAGACAATACGTGTTGGTGCACCATATAGAAAGTACATGGCCTATATTTAGTAATTAATGAAAAAACACGAAAACATATAAACCCGGCAAAAAGTTTTTTTAGCAATAAAACTGCTGTTACTGTAAAGTACTTTTGTTGTAATGTATTGATAAACGAATTTTTATCTCTATTTTTTGTTTTTGTTTAAGGGTTCAACCACCGGTATGAGCAACTCAAAGTGCTTTAAGCAATCGTCTGTCCCTAATTTAGGAACATTGGTCCAAGAAAAGGGAGAGAGCCGTGGGACAAGCGCACCGCTCATGCCTCAATGGGGACTTGGCTAGGCAACAGATTGGCACACCGTTCATGCCTCTGGCCAGAAATCTACGCTTCTAACCATCTAGTTACTGGGACGACTTTTCCTCCCAGTAGAAAACTTTAGGGTAAAATATAAAGACGATGATTCTTAAATACTTTCCAGAACCATGCTAGTCGTAAGATCCTCTGTTTATCTTACCAAGAGGGGAAATGAAAAAAATTGAAGCGAATGAATAAAAACTACATGATTTTTTCCATCCCGCAGTATGTATTATTTAGTTCATTAGTTTCGCATATTGCACTGCAACATGTGACGCACTACAGGGGTAAAGTACGTGTCAAGACTACAGATCTGCAGCTATACACTCCGTCCATGTAGCTTAGTTGGGAGAGCAACTTACTCCGGAGTGAGGGGGCGTAGGTTCAAACTCCGTCACGGACAAATTTGTGTTTTCACGAGCAGACATTGAAAAGTTTCTTATTATGATAAGATATCCATATTGCAATAGGAACAAATAAAAAAAGAAAGAAATTTTCTTTTCCCATGGCGAATGAAAATTTACCTCGTTTCTTAGAATGACTGATCACATTTGGCCCTATTCATTTATTGTCTAGTCAAGTCACCATGTTCGAATTGTTGAAGTGTTCTATTATCCAGTTTGCAGTTATCTGTCTACCTTCCTTGAAAAAGCCATCTGGTTGATGTGGGAAAGCTTGGAAACTCTCATTTACAATCTAGGGCAAGAAATTCTGACTACTAGTATAGTTATACTATTTTAAGTGTATGACGTACAGTACCTTGTTATTAATAAATGAAAAATTACCTTTTCTTGTCATGTTTTACTTAAAGTCATCCTAACTTAAGACGCAATATCTTTTCTGCACTTGGAACCACCTTAGCGCTGGCTCTCACAAACTTAAAATTGTATGAAAGCAATAACTAAATCCTTTCATGTATTCTGCACAAAAGGCACCTGAGTTCCAAAGACACTGCACGCACAGAGAAACACACATGATGCATTATTTACAAGGACGCGACACATTCAACTCAAATAAAAAGAAAAATTGAAATCGATGGATTAGTTTAGGCAACAGCACGAATCAACATGTTTCTTTTTCTTCCTAAAAGGAAAATCTGTAAAAGAAGATTAAAAGAAAATTTATATTCAGAGTAATATGTAACATTATTCCACAACTTTTAGACTGTTGGTAGCTTGAACGAATGAACTTTGGACGAGTTGTCCTTTAGACAAATTGATATTGGACTAATCGGGTTTGAATCAATCTTACCAGTTGTTCTTTGGACGAATCTCCATTGAACTAGTCGGGATTGGAACAATCTTAGTTGGGCTAAACCTACCAGACCCCTTTGCCCTCCCCCCTTCATGTGCATATACAACTATTTCATAAGTGTCTCATTGTTTCGGGGTTTAACGACCACCACGGACAACTGTAAACGTTATAAACCGTCGACCGTCCCTAATTTGGAGTCACTGCTTCTCTCATCTATGACTCGAACCTGGACCCAACACGGACGACTAGCTGGAGACTTACACCTCTGACCAGTCGGCCATTGGAGCGACATTTATCACTTCGAGTGCCACGTACGTAAGACGACAGTAGGTAAAAGAGAGTTTTGGAACACTTTTTTTTTGAGGAGTGTATAATGTAGATAAGGAAGTCGGCATTAAGCACCTACGCTGAGACAAAACTTTGCTAAATTCTTGAAGTTATAAAATTTACGATCTCACAATTCTGACACCATGTAATAACATCTTAGTTATCACTCAGTAAGACAAACAGCCATTACATCTCACAACAACCACCGGGATGATGGGTGTTGCCAATCTCGTTTATTCATCTACAAATTAGCTATATAAGAATACCGGAGAATATGACAACAATATATGACAGTTTCTTCCCACAGTCTATTTGTGTTTTTTTTTCTTTTTTTTATTAGAGGTTTAACGACCGCCGTAAGCAACTCAATGGGCTATAAGCAGCCGCCCGTCCCTAATTTAGGGTCACTGGTTCCAGGGAAGGGAAAGAGCCAGTGCCGTAAGACAAACACAACATCCATGCCTGACCGGGATTCGAACCCGGACCCTTACGGACGAATGATCAGAGGCCAGCGCCTTAAACCACTGCGCCACCGGGGCCGCTTATTTGTGTTGCATTTGTTGTATTTGGCGGGAGACATCTCGAAGAAATTTGTTCTTGGGGTAAAAGTTGGGACCCTCAGATCACACCCTACCCTAGATAACCCCCTTTACTGTCCCCCAGAAGAAAAATAATGCCCGTGTGTAGTGTTTTAGTTCAACAACTGGGGTGGTTTGTTCTTTAACGGGGGGGGTGCTACTGGGCACTTTCGGGGAGGGTTAAGTTTGGGATGCCGCCTCGGTGGCGCAGTGGTCTCAGGCGTTGGCCTCTGATCATTCGTCCGAAGGGGTCCGGGTTCGAATCCCGGTGAGGCATGGATGTTGTGTTTGTCTTACGGCACTGGCTCTCTCCCTTCCCTGGAACCAGTGACCCTAAATTAGGGACGGGCGACTGCTTATAGCCCATTTGAGTTGCTCACGGTGGTCGTTAAACCTCCAATCAAAAAAAAAAAAAAAAAAAAGTTTGGGATCTAACTGGTCCCTCAAACAATTCAGCATTACCGATTTCTTCCCCAGATGTGCAAAAAGTATCGAAAATGGCCGACAGCTGGGGTTTGTTTCCGGTCCTCTGTTGACTCAGACTTTTTTTATTTGCTTCGATGAGTACTAACTATTTTTTTTTTTTATTTTTTTTTTTGATTGGAGGTTTAACGACCACCGTGAGCAACTCAATGGGCTATAAGCAGTCGCCCGTCCCTAATTTAGGGTCACTGGTTCCAGGGAAGGGAGAGAGCCAGTGCTGTAAGACAAACACAACATCAATGCCTGACCGGGATTCGAACCCGGACCCCTTACGGACGAATGATCAAAGGCCAACGCCTTAGACCACTGCGCCACCGGGGCGGCACTACCTATTGTTTCATTTATGACCAAAAAAGTCTGAATCACCCTGCATGAAAACCCAAGTACAATAGGATCTACTTACCTACTGGTTGGCATCAATTATTTTGTGGCTAACTTAGAAAGTTCGCTAAACTTACACAAAAAGTACTCTCTCCAAATCGTGTGAGCTAACATCAGTAAAAAATTTCATTTCCGATTTAATTTTTGGTGTTTGGGTAAAACACTGTCACGACCAACCCAAAGGGTTATAAGCCGTCGCCCTTCCCTAATTTGGACCCACTTATTGCAAGGAATGGAGGCAGCCAGAGCCGTACGACAAGCACCCACCCCCCATGCTTCACCAGGGATTCGAATTCGGGGCAATCTCAAACGACTTGTCAGAAACCTATGCCTCCGAACACTCGGACACCGGCGGAGAGATTTTCCAAACTTAACATGTGTATTTATTAATGCGGCGTATTGTTCGTTACATATGAAATAAAATTCTAACGGAGCCTGATGACCATTCGGTCGAGATGGCTACTAGTTCGAATTCCGGTGAGGCATGGATCTTGCGTTTGTCTTATGGCACTGACTCGCTCATTTCTCTAGAACCAGTGGCCCTAAATTAGGGACGGGCGGCTACTTATAGCTCATCGAGTTTCTCACAATGGTCGTTAACACCCCTCCTCCCCGCTCCAAAAAAAAAAAGGTGTAACGGAATACAGTCGCTGAATATGTCAAAATCTACTACATGAAAAATTAGGCGTCGAAAAAAAAAAAGTCTAAACCGTTTTTCAAGAAACTTTGACATTACAGTTTGAAAGAATAAATAAAAAAACATTTGATAATTTGCCGCTACTTTTAATAAATACCCGTCAAGATCTAATATACAGGGAGTGTGTCTAAAGTCTTTCCCTGATTAAGATAAATCGTATAAAATGAACCGAGCTAGTTAGACGTACGTGCTTTGTTGCATTGATTGGGTCATATTATCAAGTTTTTTGTTCATTGTACTTTTGAAACAATAGGGGGCGCTGCACGTCTGCAGCGCAGTTTGGGTCATGTATAATGTTTTGCGATTGTGGGACACTACTTGTTAATCGCATATACGGTCCCTTATGTGACGTCTCCCATTCGACCAATGAGAAGCGTTGTTAGAAAAGGTATCTCCTTCCACTGTGATTTCTTGTACGCTGACGAGAAAGTGGTCGTTTGTTGAAAATTTTACAGCTTTATTTAGTGTTTTATCTCCGAGTACCTTCTCGTTTTCAATGATTACTGTTAGGAATTCTGATTCAACAATTTCTCAGTGTTGTTTATACCAGAAAGATGCTTGTTATTGCATGGCTTACAGCATCATTCATCACTATTTCTTCAATTGTGCTTTGTTTACCGGGTTTGTCATCAGCTTTTCGCACTTATCCGAGCACCTCCATTGGTGGATGAAAACAGCTTCATAAACCTAAAATGTGTGTGATTTTGAACATCGTTATTAATGGAATTCTCACGAAAGACAAGCGTCAAATCGGCTGGGGAAAAAATCCGTTTAAATTTCTTTCAGTTGGATTTCTGCTGTACAATTCATTTTTTTTGTTTGAACTTTGCATTTACTACACGAGTAGTCATGATCTTGGATTGCTTTCAACTTACTTTTGTTCAATGAACGACCTTGATGACACTCTGATGTACAGTGATCAATGGGAATAAATGGCATGCCATCAAATGGTATTCCGTTTTCAACATTGGAAGTTTTTTTCCCTTCTAAGAACATAATATCCTTCTTCATACCTTTGATATCACTTAACTGGGATTGCCCAATATTGTGAACTGTACCACCTTTTTGAATATAATGTGTATTAGTAGATATCTCGAGTTTGGATAACGTTTAAAGCATCTTCTAACGAAAAAACGTATCCAAAATAATCATTAATAGAATGACGAAAACCAAAATTCATTTTAACTGTTATTTTTAATAGCTAAATTGAGCTAATTATCAACTCAAACCACGCACGCACTAACTGACAACAAAAAGAGAACTTCAGAAGTAAAGCGTACAAGAAATCACAGTGGAAGGAGAAGCGTGACTTCATCTTTGTCACGTGATACATGATGATTTCTAGTTGACTGTTTTGCAACATCCGCTATTTATAATGTAAACTGCATTATACCTCATAGTCAGAGCCCATTTAAAAGAGGGCTAGGGGTGGGTGGGGCTGTAGCCCCGAGCCCCATATTTTCAAGGGGCCCTTGAGTTATGCAGGATGCCTGAAGAATTGACAGAGTTCTATAGTTGTTTTTGCTGATGTAACACATCAAATACTGCCTTGTGAAATTTATTTTTATTTCTTCCAGCTTTTATAGCAGGAGACTGCAAAAAAATACAGTCGCCCCCCAAGTCCATCATCAAGTCTTTCGAAAGCATTACAGATTTTTTTTGTACACATCTATAATTGGGGGAAATTTTCATACATTAAGAATTCATTTGAATCATGATATTTGGATCATATTATTTTGTCCACTACTTTGATATAATTTCAACAAGCTGAACCCTAGGGGGGAGGGGGTTAAAGCAGAACTGAACTGTTGCCCATTTTTCAATCATGCATTTTTACATTTTCTTGCTACCACTGATTCGTCCATGAATCATGGGATACACAAGGGGATACTTTTTTGTCTACCTCATCAGAATTTGAGAATGTTTTCTTCTGCGTATTTTTATTCATCGACCCATACTGAAATTCTAGATGTGCCACTAATATTGGGGCACCAAAACACTATCCACCCCTCGGGACGCCTGTCTCCTCAAATGTGCTCTAGTAACAGTCTTTCTTATTCCTCTTTCATCGTCTTTATTGATGAGTATTACCTATGCGAAATACATTTTACTCTAATGTAATAATGATGAGAAGGGTTTCCATCAGTGTGTATTTACGTGTGCCGTTAATTACTTTCTTGCTGATTGCAGTGACTCTATAAATGTTTAAACAATAGCAGTGCATGTTGTAAGAATTCTGTTGAACTCCGTCAGAATCTCTCCGAAATCGTGAGCTTTACGGTTGAAAGTCGTTTTAATCCTTCTTAACATAAAAACTGGGTTTTAAAGAATTCCTGGTCAGATTTTGCGCGACAGACATTAATGATTTATTGAATAATATAGTACTAATGCATTTCTTAAATGAAAAATTAGTTCAAGATTTGCATTTGTTTACAACTTCATCGCGTTAACAGCTGGCGAACGGAAAGTAAAAATCTTAGAAGCGACATGTTGTAAATGTCATACTTTTGCAATGATTAAAGAGCTTCTATTAGACGAGACGAATGTGTATTGTACAATCGGTAAATTCACAAGATTTATGCTGAAAATTAAAGCAAAAAATATACATGTTTACATTTATATCAGTTAACATTTTCTGGCTGTTTATTGTCTCAATACGTGAAAACTGATTTGCTCAAAATTCTATTTTCCAGGTTCTTGTTGGTTTCTAAAATTAACAACAACAACAAAAAAAAGAAGGGCAGGAAGTTTATAATAATTTTTTCATTTGATGATTTGTCTGTGCATTTGTATTAATTTAGAGGAAGAAACATGACTTTTTCGTGCTACATCTGTGCGCTCAACACACACCTATACATGTTGTATGTTTGTTTTGTGTTAAAGCAATAGTGCAACTCAATGTAAGAAATGAAGAAAGGCAAGTTTTTGCATGCAAATCAATATTAAACTTTAAGAAATTGGATACATATATATATGCATATATACACAGTGGGATGTAAGGTCAGGTGATGCGTAACATCACAGCCTCTCCTTGACAAATGTCAACCCCGCCTTCTCGTGGTGCATCCTGTTCCCACTAAAGGGGCTCTGGCGACCGCCAATAGCGGTATAACTATACCATCGGGATCAGAGGAAATGCTATCCCACACTCACCAACCCGCTTGGCCAGCGTGGTGAGTTATGGCCAAACACCTCCAAAATGACTCTACAACTTAAATCTTGGCCCTCAGTCTCCGGCAGCTGGAATGTACCTGGCCAAGGCAGCGGCCAGTGCGACATGAAGGCAGAGGGTGCTAAGAATCCCCGGAGGACCGGACTAGGCTGCCATTTGATGCTGACCTTGGCTACCTATAACGGACGCTCCCTATCTTCTGATTCAAGGCTTCTTGAATTGGAAGAGGAACTACAAAGGATCAAGTGGGACATCGTCGGGCTAAGTGAGGTAAGGAGAAAAGGAGAAGATCTCATTGAACTGAAAAGTGGACATCTCTTCTATTATCGAGGGACAGATACTGGCAGAACTAGTGGTGTTGGATTTATAATAAACAAGAAACTGAAGGATAAAGTGGTAGAAGTTGAAAGTTCCTCTGACAGAGCTGCACGACTCGTTATCCAACTATCGAGTAGATACCAGGCTCAAATTATTCAAACTTATGCACCCACCACAAGTCATCCTGAAGAAGAAATTGAAGAATTTTATGAGGAAATTCGTCATCTAAATAATAAAGGTAAGCAGCACTTGAAGATAATTATGGGAGATTTCAATGCAAAAATAGGGCAACGGCAACAGAATGAAACTTCAGTAGGTAAATTCGGTCACGGCAACAGAAACCAGCGTGGAAATACTCTCGTTGAGTTTGCAGAGGCAGAAGGATTTTTCATCTTGAACTCCTTTTTCAAGAAAAAGCCACACAGGAAATGGACATGGAGACATCCAATTGGGACGACAAGTGAAATTGATTTTATTATGTGTAACAAAAAATTCTTCATCGAAGACTGCAGTGTGCTGAACAAGTTCAACACAGGTAGTGACCATAGATTGGTGAGATGTAAGATGCACCTCAACACTAAACTGGAACGTGGCAAGCTCATAAGACAAACAAAATGTATTGACATAACCAACCTTAAAAAACACCATAATACTTTCAAGTTGGAACTGAAGAACAGATTCTCTGCTTTAGAAGGCCTAACATCGGAAGAAGTGGATATTTCGGAAGTTAACAGAAAAGTAACCAAAGCTCTAATGGAAACAGCAACAAAATTAGCTGGGTCTAAGAACAAGTTGCATGTGAACAAATTATCAGGAAAAACCAAAATGTTGATGCAAAAAAGAAGAGAGATGAGGACAACTAAAGAAGATGTGACTTCCAAAGTGGAATATATAGAGCTATGCAAGACAACACGAAAAAGTATCACTGAAGACGTAAGGAAATTCAACTGTGAGCTAGTGAGGAAAGCAATTGAAAACAACCAAAGCCTTAAGATAGCAAAGGGACATCTCAGTAAGGGAAGAAAACAGATTATGGCTCTGAAAAAGAAGATGGTTCTATAACAAGAAATAGAGGCGAAATTTTGACAAGAGTGAAAGATTTCTACTCCAAATTATATGAAAGGGATGATACATGTACTCCAGACATCATGAAAGGTACCAGAGTTCTTCCAGTCCTCCCAGCAGAAGTTGCTCATGCAATCAAGAACATGAAGCGGGGGAAAGCTCCAGGAGAAGATGGAATTACTATAGACATCATACAAGAAGCAAGTGGAGAAATTGAAACAGTACTCGCCCAAATTTTCACTCGATGCCTTAATAAAGGGAAGATTCCTGAGGATTGGAACAACGCTACAATGATCCTGCTACATAAAAAAGGTGACATTGAGGATCTCAGGAACTACAGACCTATCAGCCTCCTATCAGTGGTTTATAAAATCTTCACTAAAGTTCCTTCACACCGCTTGAAGGTAACACTGGACATGGCTCAACCGAGAGAACAAGCTGGATTCAGGAGTGGCTACAGCACAATAGATCATATCCACGTACTGAGAGAACTAATTGAAAGAGCGAGGGAATATGAACTTCCATTGTGCATGGCTTTTATCGATTATGAAAAAGCCTTTGATTCGGTGAAACCATCAGCAGTTACCACGGCTCTGAAATCCTGCGGTATTGAAGATGCATACATTAATATTATTAATAACATCTATGAAAATGCAAGTGCAAAGATTCGGCTGTTTGAAAATACAACACACATAAAAATTGGAAAGGGAGTGAGACAAGGTGACACCATATCTCCGAAGCTCTTTAATGCCACATTGGAAAATGTCTTTCAATCACTGAACTGGGAAAACAAAGGGATAAAGATTAATGGAGATTATCTAACCCACCTTCGTTTTGCTGATGACGTAGTCATTTTTGCAACTACCCCATCAGAGCTGCAGAGTATGATCCAGGAACTTGCTGACAAGAGTAAAGAAGTGGGATTAAAAATGAACTTTCAGAAGACAAAAGTGATGTTCAATGCTTTTACAAGAAATGAAGATTTATCGATTGATGGAGAAAAACTGGAGATAACTGATACATATGTTTATCTTGGACAGCAGATATCAAGTGAGGGTCACATTGATGAAGAAATTAATCGGCGTACAAAACTTGCCTGGAGAGCTTTTGGAAGAAACAGCATAATTTTCAAGAGCAATATGCCATTATGTCTTAAAAGAAAAGTGTTTGATCAATGCATCCTTCCAGTGCTTACGTATGGTGCAGAGACGTGGACCTTAACTAAAAGATACATACAAAGGCTGCAGACAACTCAAAGAAGCATGGAGAGGTGCATGCTTGGTATAACCAGGAGAGATAAGAAGAGGAACTCGTGGATCCGAAAAATGACGAGAGTGGAAGACATCATGATCAGAGTTAAATCCCTGAAATGGCAATGGGCTGGACATACTGCCAGAAGGACAGACCATAGATGGACAGCCGAAATTTTAGATTGGATTCCAAGGGACAGGAAAAGACCCAGAAAAAGACCACATGGGAGATGGGTGGATGAAATTCGTAAATATGCGGGAGTGACATGGAGGAGACTGGCACAAGACAGACCGTTGTGGAGGAAACTTGGGGAGACCTTCGTCCAGCAGTGGATTGATAATGGTTGACAATGATGATGATGATGATATACACAGTTGAGTCCCATTATTGTAATCACCTCGTACTTTTGACGTCAATAGCGCGTACCCAATGTAAGAAGGCACATGTCGTAGGCTGGCTTGGGGGATACATAAGGTGTGCTATAGGCATTCTGAAAACATATAACTCTTTGCTGTCATGGATAAAAGGAACGATTCATCAGATTTGCAAAAACTGATGATTATCGGCTTTCGAGCCAAGGGTAGCAGTATTTCTGAAACAGCGCAGTTTGTGAACTGTTCGCGTGCTGCTGTGGTTAAAGTATATAGTAATGGGAGAAATGGCACCATTGCGATTAAGCTACGTGAAAACTGCGGAGCACCACGTGCCATTGATGTGAGAGGTGAACGTCGGCTGAGAAGGTCCGTGAGGGCGGATCGACAGGCATTGGCCGAATGAACCAAGGGGCTGTCGGAAGTATGTCTAAAAGGACAGTTCAGCGAACCCTACGGCGTATGGGGCTCCTATGCAGACGGATGGTCACTGCACCTATGCTAACAAAGGTGCATCGGCAAAAAAGGCTTATATTCGCACGGTAGTATCGGAACTGGACCTGCGCTGGTTGGCAAAGAATTGCCTTCTCCGGTGAGTCACATTTTCTGCTTCATCGAACGGATGGACGTTGGCGTATAAGGCGAGAAACATCGGACAACAAACAGTCTTCAACCGTTGCTGGAAGAGCGTAAGATGGTGGGGGCAGCGTTACGGTCTGGGGAATGTTTTCGTGGCATTTTCTGGGCCCACTCATACCTGTGGAAAGCACTATGGACCACATTCTTTATGAATCCATCATTGCAGACCACGTATCCATACATGCTGATTGTCTTCCCTGGGGCGGATGGGATCTTCGAGCACGACAATGTGACGTGTCAGAAAGCCAGAAATGTCCGAGAATGGTAGGAAGAACACGATAAAGACTTCAAAGTACTTTCCTGGCTCCCTAATTCCCTAGATTTAAACCCAATTGAGCATCTGTGGGGCCACCTCAATCATGTTGTTCACTCTATGAATCCTCCACCACGTACTCTCCAGCAGCTGTCAGATGCACTGCAGTCAGCATGGTTCCACATACCAGTGAAGACTATCCAGCACCTTATTGAGTCACTCCCAGCCCGTCTAGCTGCTGTCCGCGCTGTACACGGCAGTTACTCTGGATATTATATGGTGGTTACAATAATGTGAATCGACCGTGTATATACTGTATATACCGGATTCAAAGGTCTTGCACATTTTGAAAACGTAATAACTCGCGGAGTTTTGAGAGTAGGGCAACGCGGTTTGCGTAGAAATGATCAGAATGACATCGGGTTTTTTATGAAATCACATACATTTTTACTCATTTTACTTACATTTTTCATCGCCAGATGGCGCCATAGGCGAACAGGTCTGGGATAGTAGGTATAAAAGCAGCAGCTGGGAAGCAACCACAAGTCATAGCGGTCCGTGTCAGTATGTTGCCACTACCGGACAAAGCACTCTTGGTGAAATTGTTCTATTGCAACGCTGAATGTGCGAGTGCTTCGTTGAGAGCCTACCGACCACTGAAAGGTGATCGCAGTGGGAAAGGAACGATGGAAAGTGCTGCGCTGCGGCGAATGGTGAAAAAATTCGAGGAAACGGGATCTTTGGCAGCACGCCAACGAAGCGGTAGACCACGAACACGTGCTGCAGCAGCAGAGACGATTACGCAAGAAATGGATGTGACTGCAATGCCATCCGCACATGGCGACTCCAGTTCTCGCCGCCGTGTTTCTCGGCAAACAGGCATTCCATACGGGACTGTATGGCAAACACTACGACGGATTCTGCATGGTTACCCGTATAAACTGGAACGGCACCACGAACTGCAAGCGGGAGATTACGTGTAGCGTCAGGAGTTCGCAGCATGGTTTTTTCGACAAATGAATGTCGACGAGAACTCTTTTTTTTTTTTTTTTTTAATTGGATGTTTAACGACCGCCGTGAACAACTCAATGGGCTATAAGCAGTCGCCCGTCTCTAATTTCGGGTCACTGGTTTCAGGGAAGAGAGAGAGCCAGTGCCGTAAGACAAACACAACATCCATGCCTCACCGGGATTCGAACCTGGACCCCTTTCGAACGAATGATCAGAGGCCATCGCTTAGACCACTGCGCCACTGTGGCGGCCGACGAGAACTGGCTGGTGAACGTTTTATGGACTGATGAGGCACACTTTTCCCTAAACGGAGCGGTAAACACGCACAACTGCCGCATCTGGGCCACGGAACATCCCCGAGCAGTCGTTGATGCGCCACTTCATCAGCCGAAAGTGACAGCGTAGTGGAGATTCACGGCTTCCTTCATTATCGGTCTTTTTTATTTGAAGCCGTCCGCAGCACCTTCTTCAAAACCGTTTCAGTGACAGGTGCACGTTAAGCGAACATGTTACGAACGTACATTACCTCTAGCTTGCAAGAGAGGGATGCAGTGAATCTGTGCACATTTATGCAGGATGGAGCACCACCCCACATCGCACGTTCCGTTAAGCAACTGCTGCAAGAGACGTTTGGCGCAAATCGTGTGTTGAGCCGACACTTTCCGAAGGCCTCGCCTCCTCGGTCACCAGACCTGACACCCTGCGATTTCTGGCTCTGGGGTTACCTAAAAACACAAGTGTACAGATGTCGCCCCACTTCATTGGCCATGCTGAAAGATGCCATTCGACTCCATGTAGCAGCTATACCACCGGACATGCTCTTCAATTCCGTCCATGGTGTTTTCCCTCGTGTGCAGGCAGTGCTGGAACAGGACGGCCATCACATTGAACACCTGGTACAATAAGGTGTCTAACCTGGTACAATCAGGTGTCTATTTTTCTCGACACTTCCAACCTGTGGTTGCTGCGCCATCTGGCGATGAAAAACGTAAGTAAAATCAGTAAAAATTTATGTGATTTCATAAAAAACCCGATGTCATTCTGATAATTTCTACGCAAACCACGTTGCCTGAATCTCAAAACTCCGCGAGCCATTACGTTTTCAAAATGTGCAAGACTTTTGGATTACCCGGTATATACACGGTCGTATCAGAATAATATGATCACCCCCGGAATCACAGTGTACTCGACCAGGCGCGTCACAGAGTGCACATGAAAAGGTTGACCACAAGAAGATATAAGCGGCCGGCCAGGACAGATGAGCCATAGTGCGTTACGTGAGCACGATGGGCAGAGGTACTGATTTGACGGATATTAAAAAAGGAATGATCATCAGCTTCCGCGCCAAGGGTGGAAGCATCTCAGAGACAGCAGACTTCGTGGGCTGTTTGCGAGGTGCCGTAGTAAGGTTGTGCCAAGAATAGACCCCTGGCACACCGAGTACCTCTCGACGTCATATCTGTGGAGCCCTCAAAGCCGTCGACCCTAGAAGAGAAAGTCGGCTCCGTGGAATGATAAGGGACAATCGACGTGCAGCAGTGCAGCATTTGAGCATGCAAATGAATGATGGTGCACCCAGGTACTTGTCCCCGAAAGCAGTACAACGAACATGGGCCTCCGAAGTCGACGCCACCTAAAGGCTCCCATGTTAACCCAGGTCCATTGGCAAGGGCGCCTGGAGTTCGCATGGGACTATCGTCATTGGACAGTGGAAGAGTGGGAAGAAGGTTGCCTCCTTCGACGAATCGAGGTTTCTCATCAACAGAAGTGACGTAAGGTGGAGGATACTGCATCAGACACAGGAGAATCATCACCCGGACACGCTTGTCGGTCAAGTACAGGCCAACGGTGGCAGTGCGCATGTCTGGAGGATGTTTTCCTGGTATGACCTGGCACCATTGGATGGGTCCCTGAACACCAATGGCTACATGCCCATCCTCGCTGACCACATGCATCCTTTCATGTTGGATGTTTACCCTGGTAGTGATGGTGTCTACCTACAGCACAATGCGCCGTGCCACGTCGCTAAGTGGGTGCGTGATTAGTTCTAGGAACACTACAGCGATGTCTCCGTTCTCCCTTGGATAGCGAAATCGTCCCACCTTAATCCCATAGAGCATTTGGGGAATTATTTGTATCGACAGATTCGACGTGCCAACCCACAGCCACGTCATCTCCGTGACCTCCGTGCTCTGCTGCAGTCCGAATGGTCACGTGTGCCTCGGGCAACCTTCCAGGTCCTTGCTACGTCCATGCAACGCCATGTCATCGCTGTCATCCGGGCCAAGGGTGGTTATTCCCATTATTAGGTAGGTGGTCATATTATTCTGATACGACTGTGTGCATACATATGCAATCCTGTCTTCTTATTTTAACAACATCCAACATATGACAAAGCAGTCAATTCAATCGGAAATACGTACTAAATGAAAAGGAATTTGACAGAAGCAATTTTAATAGAAGAAAACAAAATTACAAAATTGTTTTCACCAAGTCTTGTGACTTCGAAGAAACATTTAATGTAAAATTTTGTTTTTCGAACTAATATTTTCTGGAGTAAGCGTCATTTTCAAAATTCTCAATAACTCGTGGTAATTAGGGACAAGCAAGGAGGGAAGACTTTTGGATGCATTGTGTTGTTACTTTCTTCCTCGCTGACTTTGCAAGTTGCACATTCGGCTGACCTCCCACTTAAAACTCCCCCCTCTGCTGAACAGCATACAAGAACGCCAAAGGCGAAAGCCTAGAATTGTGTGAAAAGCAAATTTCACGCTGTTGGGATGTTAAAGCTGAATTTGAGAGCAAGCTATGGTCCATTAAGAAACATAATTTTTTTTACATTCCTCTGCTAATAAAATCTTTAGACGGGCTTTCAGCAGAAGTATAGTGTTCCAAATCACAGCTACATAGTCAACTCCAACTTAAAGCACGGGAAGACCAAATGTTAGAACATAAACTGGACTCGAGGAAGCCACACTTTTTGTTTCACGACAGGTCCGTTTATAAAAGGTGCATGTAATAGAGTGAAAGTTACTGTTCGAATCTCAGCTTGACAGTTATTATTAATGTCTGCCTTGTCAACTTTCTGCTCACACCTGTACGACCTACAGAAGCCTATAACAAGCTATTAACATACACTGAATGGCTAAATTATTATGACCACCTGGTTAAAAATCATATACATATCGCATACACTAAGTGGGCCACCTTTTGCCCCTAACCCTTCCGCCGGCTGGAACTCAGGGTTCGAATAATGAGCTCTAAGGAATATATTTACTGTCTAAGAATCCGGTAGAACGTGGCTAGAAGGAGTGAATCTGGGAATTAGAGAGAAGTGCTTTCTCCTTAGCTTTGTTATTCAAAGTAGTCATTGTGAGGAATCATTGGCACTAACCCTTTCTGCCTGATTACCTTCTAAAGGGGCTGCAACGATGGCGACGAGCCGGAGAAAGGAGAGAAAACATATTTGAGCAACGAGTTTCTACCTAGAGGCATGATGTCCGTGTCAGGGAGACTAGATACTGACACCATGACACTGGAAAGAAACAAGATCTTTCCCTTCATTCCTTATGTCATAGAGCAGATAGGACTAGAAGAGAGATTTTATCACCAGTAACAGGCTTACATTCGGTACTACTGAGATAAGAAGGGGAAAGGAACCAATTTGCCATAGCTTTCGTTAAACCCCGTCGCAATGTGAACATTTCTGTTTGGGAAGGTCAGTAAGTTTTGGGAACCATTTGGTTCAGGTATATCGGAAGCTTAAAAAGTTAATACTGCCTGAATTCGTCTTCTTATGGACTCTATTGAACGTTGGTAAGTGACTTTGGGTATATTAGCCCAAATGTGATGAATCGTATAATACCCTCCAGCTTTTGACGGTGGCGGATCCAGCTGCCCGATGCACCTTTTAACTTCATTCCCCAAATACTCCATTGGATTGAGATCCTGTGATAGAGGAGGCCAATGCAGCACGGAAAAGTCTCCGTGATACTCCTTAAACCTTTCGCGTACAGTGTGAGTACTATGACATGGAG
This sequence comes from Macrothele yani, assembly GCA_039090855.1. NCBI lineage: Eukaryota > Metazoa > Arthropoda > Arachnida > Araneae > Macrothelidae > Macrothele > Macrothele yani. Next base: position 8,565,358 of record CM077011.1, on the reverse strand, counting down.
CATTGTCCTGCTGGAAGTATCAATCTTCATTGGGATAAACCATCAGCATAACTGGATGGACTTGGTCGGCAACGACATTTGAATACTTTTAGGCTGTCAGACGTTGTTCCATGCGAATCAAAGGCCCCAAATACTCCCACGAAAACATGCCCCAGACCATAAGGTTGCCTCCGCCAGCTGGAAGAGTAGTGGCGATGCAAGATGGGTCCGTGCTTTTGTGCTGCTGTCATCATATTCTTACTCTTTTATCTGCATGGTGTAGTTGAGAACGTGATTCGTCGGACCACTTTATCCTTTTCCAGTCATTTACTATCCGATTCTTGTGTTCCTGAGCGAACTGGAGGCATTTCTTCTTGTTCGCTACAGATGGCAAGACAATGGCTTACGGACAGGCCGTCTGCTTCTGTAGCGCATATGATGTAATGTGCGGCGAACCGTACGTTGAAAGATTATCGGACGTGGTCCCTGATACAGATTATCTGTAATCTGACGAAGCGTTGGTCGTCTGTTGCACTGAACAAGTCTGCCTACTCTCCACTCAGCTCGAGCATCCAATAGCCATTGACGACCCCACGCCTTGCGCTCAGACCCGATTTTTACGTAGAGTGCGGACCACTCTCTGTAAACTTTAACAACTGCTGCCTTCGAACACTTCACAAGTTCAGCCATTTTGCTAATGCTCGCACAAATGCTTCGAGCACCCACGACCATTCCACGTTCAAAGTTCGTCACATCGCATCGTTTACCCATTATTTCTTGTGCAGTTCACTTCATTAGTCTCTGGATGCCTTTAGCGTACCCTTTTTTTTGCTCCAACTTTGTCCGTCTGTCTATCAGTCTGTCCATCTGTCCTTGCGTCTGTCAGTCCGCACGATAACTTGCGTAAAAATGGTTCAATGTCGATGAAATTTTAGTATGAGGTAGGAGCCACTTGGGGGACGAACCCTATTGAAAATGGGCGAAATGGGGTCAAAGGTCACGACATACCGGTGGGATCCATTGCCCATATACAGTACTTCATAACTTACGTAAAAATGTTTCGATTTCGATGAATTTTTAGCATGTGGTAAACGACTACTTGGGGACGAACCCTATTGAAAATGGGCGAAATGGGATCAAAGGTCATGACATAGGAGCGAGATTTATTCTACAGATATTATCCTCATCACTTGAGTAATATCAGGTCATCCCAGAAGTAATGTCGTTTTGCGCAAGCCCAACAGTAGTGATCCCCCTGGTGCGCAGACTATGACATCGACCACGGTGAGTATAAGAGGGATCACGCAAGCTGACCTTCAAGTCACTTGAGACCGCAAACGGGAGTTCTAGATGCAGTCGTTGTGTACTTAAACCGCATAGGAAATAGCAGTGTTAGAAGACTACATTAGGCACATTATGCTGTATGAATTCCACCATCGACATTCAGCGACGGTAGTAACACGAAATATAAATACCGTATATGCGCCGGGTACCTTGGAGGTCAGAAAATGTCAAGGCTGGTTCCAGAAATTTCGAAGGGGGGACACCAGCTTCAAGGATATGCAGCGACCCGGACGGCCTGTTGAACTTTATAACGACGTGCTGAAAGCTGCTGTTAAGGGAAATCCGCCGGCAACAGTTGAGGAATTGGCCACACTTGTTCATTCAACCCATTCCACTGTTCACCGGCATCTACAGGACCTCGGTTATGTGTCGAAACTGGATAAATGGGTACCCCATGATCTCACTCCACAACAGGGGCAACAGCGTGTTGACATTTGCACTTCTTTGCTCTCTTACGAAAAAAGGGAGCCGTTTTAACACAGAATTGTCACGGGCGGACAAAAATGAATTGTTTATCACAACATTAAAATTAAACGGCACTGGCTTCCCAAAGGGAATGTGCCTTCTGCGCATGGGCCTGCGTAGCCGAAGACCTATCGGGTCCCGATGCTCACTGCACGTCATCGCCAACAACGCATGAAATGGGTCCAAGACAATCGAGATTGGACCGTGAATGATTGGAAGAAAGTGGCTTAATCTGACGAATCAAGATTCCTGGTGCATCACGTAGACCGCCGAGCCCGGCTACTCCGATTACCAACGGAGGCTACGACACCTGGATGCACTCTTGGGCGGAAACAGGCCTGCGCCGGCGGTGTTATGCTGTGGGCGATGTTTTCTTGGGGCACTTTAGCACAATCCTTGACAGCTGTCAGGGTTGCGGACAAAGTTCACCCATTCATGGCCACTGTGTTCCCTGCTGGTGATGGCCATTACCAACAGGATAATGCGCCATGCCACACTGCCAGAACCATCAAGGAGTGGTTCGAGGAACATGCTTGTGATTATCTGTTGATGCCCTGGCCTCCAAATTCACTTGACGTGAATCCAATTGAACATTTGTGGTTCAACTTGGAAAAGCTGGTTTGCGCTAAATCATCACCTCCCCGAAATGTACGGTAACTGGAGGACCTACTGTTGACATTATGGTATCAGATACCATATGATGCCTTTCGCCATTTCATCGAATCGTTACCTCGCCTAGTGGCCGCTATTTTGCGGGCTAATGGTGGTTCTACAACTTATTAGGTAGATGGTCATAATACAACGGCTCATCGATGTATGTATAGCATCACGATTAATATTTTTGACTGATGCAAATTTTCACCCGAAAGCGTATTTAGCGAGTACCTGGACTTAACAAGGATTTCCGTCAATCCCGAGCTCATTCTTATAAGTGGGTTCTGCTGTATCTGATTTTTCTTTCATGCAGTTGCATCGTATTTTTGCAATGGCTGTCGTCTTCATTACTTTTATAACGCATATTTTATCTGTCTGTGTATGTTAGATATGCATGCTATTTGTTTAACATATTTTACATTTTTGCGGCACCTGTATTTTGTCAGTCTTTCCTGCATATTAAGTCAAACACGACGCGCAGTGAATCTTCAACTCTGAGTTTCTGTTGGGGATTGGAAATCCGACCTCAGTGTTGCTTAAATCCCTAGACATTTGCAATTGAAGAAATTTGGCAAAGGCTGAAACAAGTTTAAAATCACAAGATAAATTTTCACCTGTTGAATATTCCATGGTACAATCCCCTAAATTTGTACCGATGAGTACATGTTGAGGAAGTTCGATGAATTCATCAACAACCAACGGCACTTCATTCTCCCATGCAAAGACGAGGTCATCTGTCGTGTAAGATACTATAAAAATAAAAAAAATCGGCATTGCATGATTATCTTCAGAAACAGAATATGCAGCAAGACTTAAGAGGATACGTGTTCCAAAAACAAAATAAAACAAGTTAGTAAAATCATGCAATGCATTGATTATGATACGCTTTCTAACATACCAGAAATTATTACTCAAGTTATGAGGATAATGGCTGTGGAATAAATCTCGTTCCTTTGTCTTGACCTTTGACCCCATTTCGATGATATTCAACAGAACTGGTTCAGTACACCTCAAGAATAACATACTAAAGTTTTGTCGCAATAGAAGCAGTTTTACGCAAGTTATGAGAATAATGGCTGTGGAATAAATCTTGCTTTTGTGCAATGACCTTTGACCCCATTTCGTTGATATTCAACAGAACCCGTTCACTATACCTCCGGAACAACATGGTAACGTTTTGTCGCATTCGAAACATTTTTTGGTAAGTTATGATGCACAAGGGCAATGGAATGGATCCCACTCCAGTGTCCTGACCTTTGACCCCATCTCCCCCATTTTCAATAGGGTTCGTCCCCAGTGGCTCCCTACCACATACTAAAATTTCATCGAAATCGAACCATTTTTACGCAAGTTATGACGCATAAGGGCAATGGAACAAATCCCGCTCTTATGTCCTGCCTGACCTTTGACCCCATTTCGCCCATTTTCAATAGGGTTCGTCCCCAGTGGCTCCCTACCACATACTAAAATTTCATCGAAATCGAACCATTTTTACGCATGTTATGACGCATAAAGGCAATGGAATGGATCCCTCTCTTATGGCGTGACCTTTGACCGCACTTCACCCATTTTCAATAGGGTTCGTCCCCTAGTAGTCCCCTACCACATACTAAAATTTCATCGAAATCGAACCATATTTACGCATGTTATGACGCATAAAGGCAATGGAATGGATCCCTCTCTTATGGCGTGACCTTTGACCGCACTTCACCCATTTTCAATAGGGTTCGTCCCCTGGTAGTCCCCTACCACATACTAAAATTTCATCGAAATCGAGCCATTTTTACGTGAATTATCGTGCCGACAGACAGACGGGCGGACGGACGGACAGACGGACGGAAAAAGCTGGAGCATATATCTTCAAATTACGGTTGAAAAGCGTAAACCAGCAAATGATATTTTAACATTCGTTTCAATAAAGCAGAAAGTCTTAGAACGGTTTCAAAAATCCGGATGTTATGAAGATAGAAAATGTTATTTAACCCGTTCTTCTTTAAACAACTGTTCTAGAAGTGTTGAGATTTCTTAAATTGCTTCAAGCTAAGAAGTTACCTCTTTTCGTTTCCCAGTATCTCCTAATTTAGAATTACTGGATCGTGGGAAGAAAAAAAAATTGATCGCAGAACACACAAAACCAGTGTCTTCCTGGGGATTCGAATACGCCCCAAACACATGAAGTTAATGTTCTCAACTGCTGCCACCGCATAAGAAGTTTTGCTGCGAAGAAGCAACATTATAATAGTGAACTTAAACAAGAGTAAAAATACTCTTGAATTTTTTAATCTGCTAATAATGTAAAAAAATTGCCTCCTGCCAAAAATTAGAATTCAAAAAAAAAAAAAAAAATATTGAAAAAATGGAAGAAACAAATCATCTTACTGTTTCATCAAGAGCTGGTTGCGATCTTGAAGAGAAGGGAAGTAAATTAAATCGACAGCAAAATGCACAATTTCTACAAAGCATCTTTTGCAGCAAGATGCCTCTCCTCGAATGAAACCATTCAGTTTTTGTAGCAGTTCTAAAATGAAAACTATTCAAACCCCCGACAACCTTAAATGAAAAAGAAATCTTAAATGAAAACTATTCTACTCCGACGGTAAATAAACAGGTTTACGATGTTATTTTTGTTTTTGCAGCAAAACACTCCAAAAATATCGAAAATACGTTTATGTCTAAGCACATATGCCGTTATGTATCAAAACACCCTCAATTTAACGGATATTCGTGCTTGCTATGTAATTCAGAGAAATTCTGTAAAGAATTTAAAAGAATAGTTTTGGACTCCAATGCAATCATGAAAATGTTTACGAAGGCTGCATTTTATTTTGCTTTTGTGTAGCTTTCTTTACTATTTGTATCCTGCGGAACACTGCTTAAGATTTTGAGAATGCTACCTCTTCTTATTGACACTCTCTTTCTCGAAGTGAAAAAAGTAACTCAAATAAAGTTTCGGAAAGAGTTACTTACTGTTTACTCTTATTTTATTCCATCATCATCGTGTGAGCACTTTGCTCGAACATTCCAAAATACGTGAGGAACTAATCACAATAGAACTAATCTTTCAACATTGATTAATGTGAGTTAGTAAGCAGAAAACTTGATTACTCCAAACCCTCAAATATAACAACACAGCTCGAATATGCAAAAATTTAAGTAAACACAGCTTCGGCTTAGCACAGCTTCCACCACCGCACACTTTTTGGATGCTGCTTCAACATAATATATCTCTGATTCTTATCTGTCACATGCATATGTAACGCTCTCTGACCTCTGAATTGTTGCCAACGTCATTCCGCGAGCGAGAAGATATAACGTCAAGGTTGAAAAACACTAAAAGAAAATGAACTCAAATTTACACAGAGAAAGCGACTAAAAACGAAAGCTAATTTAGAGTATACGTCATATATAATATGTCCATCTCCTAAAACGTTTCACATTGTTTTGCTGTCAGTAAGAAACACAAGCTGGACCTAAATATTTTGTTTCCAGATATTTTTTCCCAGGTGACTTTGCGGTCACCACAAACAACTCTAAGAGCAATAATTAGTCACCGGTCCTTAATTTTGAGTCACTGGCTCCAGGAAAGGGAGTGTGAGAGAGAGAGAACCAGCTCTGTAAGAGAAGCACAACACTTGGGACTCGATTAGCAGAAATCTGCGCTTCTGACCACGCTGCCACCGAGGCGGTTAGAGACATTTCTTGATGATGATGATGATGATGGAGCATGATACTTTTAGAAGTTATGTCCGCTTTAATTCAAAAGGAATGTTTCCTTAAAAACAACTCTCACACTCGTATGTCGGATTTCAAAAACCGTCATTTTGTTAGCGATTGCACAGCACAAAATCCACTGTTGCAATTCCAATAATAGAAATGTGTTACATAGAAGAAGAAAGACATTTGCACGATAAATATTTCATTTCATGATTACATGCTAGCAACGTTTTGCAAGCAAAAATTGAGAACTAAAGTTTATCAATCACTAGAAGAGAGTCCTTCCATCAGTCGAAAAGGCAAAAGTTCTGAGAAAATGATTTCCTCCAGCAGTCCTGAGTTCTTCCATGAGTTCTTCCATCAGTCGAGAAACAAATGCTCTCGTTAGATTTAGACAAGTGACACGATGGAATTTTTGAGACATACACATTAAGAATTTTTTTATACAGGACAACTCTATTTTTCTCTTTGATTTTCCTATATGAAATTGAAATCGATACATTTGATCACTCCTCTCTGTAGCGATGTTATTATCTGTCATTACAAACAACATCATCATGACCATGACCAAATGTAGAGGATTTTAGGAAGGGAGTGTCTGACCCCAGGTCTTAAACAACCCTTAGAAATAGGAAGCTAGGAGATTTGTGCCCGATAGGAAAGTGACACGAAAGCGATGTAGAAACGGGGAAGAAGACGCCCTTTTTTATTACGGGGGGGCCAGTACTCGGGATCCGACGGCTTAACGTGACCATGTGGATCGAGCGTTCGTACCTGCCTGGGATCGAACCTGAGGCCCCTTCCGTGGCAGTCACGAACGCTACCCACTAAGCCACCCGCGGCCAAACAACATCATCTTTAGACGATGAACATTATATATCACACCTCTCAGCATCAGGATGTAAGGATCTCTGATATATCAGACCTCTCAGCATTAGGATCAATCACACCTCTCAGCATCAGGATGTGAGGATCCCTGATATATCACACCTCTCAGCATCAGGATGTGAGGATCCCTGATATATCACACCTCTCAGCATCAGGATGTGAGGATCCCTGATATATCACACCTCCCAGCATCTGGATCTGAGGATCCCTGATGCTGAGAGGTGAGATAAAATGGCATTCCTTAGGGCCATTGACTATTCTGTAGGGTAGTGTTACATCTGCAAGGTAGTAATCCATTCTTCATCCTCAGATCGTGATATCCTCAGCATCAGACATGCTTCGCAGTCGAAACTAAACAGTTGGAGTGATGCGCATTGTGACGTACCTACCTGAGCTGATCCACATGGGGTAGTCGTGAGTTCGAATCGGAGAACCCGCAGAAATGAGACTTTATTTTTCACATTGGATCCCGAATGCAAAAATGAATCCTTGGCCATGATGTTCAGAAAATTGTGTGATGACTCTTCCACACATCGTCGTTAATAAGTATTTATTCATCTACAGCGAGCTAATTAAAGCAAGATTTGCAAGCTGACCTGATTTCGTCCCAGTCCTTTCTCAAGGAGAGTTGTGATGTACCTGCCAGCAGGACGCACACGACATAAAGGCAGATAGGAATCAGAATAAAATGTACGCGTAGCTTAATTGGTAGAGCAACTTATTCCGGAATGAGTGGACCCGGGTTCGAGCCCCGGCGCGGATAAAAATGACGGAGAAATTTACTTCGTTATAATGGCGCCCGAACTATCCGGATGACCCGGCCGTTCAAAATCTCGCATTAGTGTGATGTTATTTCCACACCGCGAGACAGGAAAAATCAGAGAATCCCTTCTCCAGCGCTTCGAAAAAAAAAAGAAAAATGTGTGATGTTGCATTCCACACAGCAGATTGACTGGGAGTTCTCAAGTGCACGTTCTACAGTGGATGGCTGCCTGCAACGATTCATGGTCACGGCTGACCCGTGGGCCATGCCCCCGGCCCTCTTTCGGGGGGGGGGGAGATGTGACGTACCTGCCAGCAGCACGCACACGACATAAAGGCAGATAGGAATCAGAACAATCGTCTGCGTAGCTCAGTTGGTAGAGCGACTTGTTCCGGAATAAGCGGCCTCGGGTTCGAATCCCGGCGTAGACCAAAAATGACGGAGAAATTTACTTCGTTATAATGGAGAAATTTACTTCGTTATAGAGTGAATATATATGTGACGTACGTACGTACGTGAGAGTTCATGCACATATCAAGACAGCAAAGCTGCAGCAATACGCTTAGTCGGTGTAGTTCAATCGGGAGAATATCCTGCTCCGTAGCGGAGAGACATGAGTTCGAATCCCACGACTGGTAGAAACGAAGCTTTATTTTCACATCTTCTATAGGTTTTCGCAAGACTACACTCTACCAGTGGTAGAAAACCATGTGAAGCACAATTCATCAGGTCAGGTGATACGTTGCCAGTTTTTAGTATCCCAGTTTTTACGTGCTTTGTACCACCTTACATGTTTTATTCCCTTCAGAATGATAATCAGAGGTTTGTGGATTGCAGCACGGCCATAAATTCCGACACAGGGGCGTTCCTGACGAACTGTTATGACGGAAACGAGATCATTGTAACTGGTGTGCGTTCAACTCTGCTGCTATTTGTGGTGTCGTGCTTTCGAACTTATCAACGTTCGTCAGCCCCTGTCTGACATCTTCGAATGGCATTTAAAATTAGCACTTTTGGAGACAAAAGTGCTAATTGTGGATGCTATAATTAGCACATTTGCCCCCAAAAGTGCTGCTTTTTCATTGGTTCATAATTTTCGATACAGTTTCTCATGTAACACCTACTATTTCTGTTGTTTTAGTTATTTAATCTCCTGCAAGACGAGCATTAATGATAATGTCCTTTCTGAAGTCACTGGGATCTGACATTGCCGAAAATTATTCCACAACAGCTGTATCACCTGCGACTGTGGCACTGCTACGTAATAGTCGACAATGTATTGCATCCCTTTTTACATCGAACACCGCGGGTCACGTCACAGTCGGTGTTTCCATTATTTTGATAACCCTGTGTCATCATCATCATTGACTACCATTATCAATCCACTGTTGGATGAAGGTCTCCCAAGTTTCTTCCATAACAGCCTGTCTTGCGCCAGTATTCTCCAGGTCACTCCCGCATGTTTTCGGATTTCATCCACCCATCTCCCATGTGGTCTTATTCTGGGTCTTTTCCTGTCCCTTAGAATCCAATCTAGAATTTTGGTTGTTCATCGGTGGTCCGTACTTCTGGCAACATGTCCATTCCATTGCCATTTCAGGGATCTTACCCTGATCATAATGTCTTCCACTTTTGTCATTTTCCTTATCTCCTCTTTTTATTTGGTGCGTCGCATAAATATAGAGACAATCGACTTTGTGCCGTGAACGCAATGCGAATATTGTTGGAAAGCTGCAAGTGGTACCTAATTAGACATAACCCTACAACAAACGTTTCGAGAAGACCGGATTGTGTGAAAAGAACACCACAAAGTGAAATAGTGTAATTTTAGGTGTCTCATAAATATAAATACAACTATGTAAAGTAGCCACATGCAAATGAGATGTACAAATTAGCATGTTGTACGCACGCGCATGAGCCGTAATTCGGTCCAGCCTACAAAAGACAGCGAACCTGCCGTCAGACATTCATTTGCCGAAATGCCAAGCAACAGTCAACTTTCTGGTGAGGAGGTGCAGAAGATTTGGAGACTGAGAGCAAATGGATTGCCTGTAGCGAAAATTTGTAAAGTCATGGGGAGGAGTAGGGCAGTTATTTATAAGACTTTATCGAAACACGGTGCGTTAACTGCCAAAAAACGGCCTGGTAGGCCTCGAATAACTACAAAAAAGGATAATCGTGCCATCAAGCGTTTAGTTTAATCTCAAAGGTTATCACTACGTCAAGTTTCTCGGAGTGTCACCGTCTCAAAGGACACAGTTCATCGACGAATCAAGGAAAGTCGCAACATTGTGTTCCGTAAAATGCGCCGTCTGCCACATCTCACGCGGCGCCACAAGGAAGCTAGATTGTTATGGGCAAGCAGCCACATGCACTGGACGAACGAGTGGATCACAACTATTTTCTCCGATGAGAAAAAGTTCAACCTGAACGGCCCTGATGGTTGGAACTGCTATTGGCATGATTTACGACGCGAGCCACACACCTTCTTCAGCAGACAGAAAGGAGGGGGATCTGTGATGGTCTGGGAGCTTTTGCGTTCAATGGGACAACGGATATCGCTTTTCTGCAAGGCAGGCAAAACTCCGAAACGTATCGAAACATACTCAGCAGCCACCTTCTACCGTTTGCCGAAACTCTAGCGCGTGTTGATTATCTGTTCCAGCAAGGCAATGCCTCTATCCATCGGTCTGCATCAACGAAAAGCTGGTTTAATACTCATCATGTGACCATAATGAATTGGCCAGCACTCAGTCTAGATCTGAACCCTATCGAGAACCTCTGGGGTATCCTAGCTCGTGGTGTGTATGCGAATGGACGGTAGTTCTCAAGTGTGGGGGAATTGAAAGAGCAGATTGAACGAAGCTGGTACGCACTCCGTCCAGAACATTTACATCACTTGATGGACAGCATGCCCAATCGGGTTTTCAGTGTTATTCGGAACAACGGCTCCAATGTTCGTGCCGGAGGTGCTCATAACTTGTAAGTCTTTATATTGTTGATACAGCGTATTTCTGTTTATTTCTTGTACTTGGCGTTGGAATTGTTATTTTTCCGTCAAACTATTGTGCAGCTGCGTGTCCTATGCTTCATTTGCTATAAATATGAGGTGTACATTTCAGCTCGTTGTTGTTTCTTTTTTATTCGAGAATTTGTTCTGTCTCTATATTTAGGCGACGCACTATATCTCCTGGTTACACCAAGCATGTTTCTCTCCAAGCTTCGTTCAGTTTTATGCAGTCTTGTATGTGTTTTTTAGTTAAGGTTCACGTCTCTGCTCCATATTTAAGTATTGGAAGTATTCATTGGTTAAACACTTTCCCTTTAAGACATAATGGCGTATTCCTCTTGAAAATTGTACTGTTTCTTCCAAGACCTTTTCAACCAAGTTTTATACTCCAATTAATTTCCTCGTCAATGTGACCTTCGCTTGATAACTGCTGTCTAAGATAAATGTAGGTATCGGTTATCTTTAGCTTTTCCCCATCAATATCAAAATCTTCATTTCTTGTAAAAACATGTACATCACTTTAATCTTCCGAAAGTTGATTTTTAATCCCACTTCTTTTCTCTCGTCAGCAAGTTCCTGGATCATACTCTGCAGCTATGAAAAGTCAGTTGCAAAAAATGACGACGTCATCAGCAAAACGAAGGTGAGAAAAATAATTTTCATTAATCTTTATATCATTGTTTTCGAAGTTCAGTGATTGAAAGGCATTTTGCAATGTGGCATTAAAGAGTTTGGGAGATATGGTGTCACCTTGTCTCACTCCCTTTCCAAATTTTATTGGTGCTGTGCCCCCAAATAGCCAAACCTTTGAATTTTTATTTTCATAGATGTTACTAATAATACTAATGTATGCATTTTCAATATCGCAGGATTTCAAAGCCATTGTAACTGCTGATGGTTTCCCAGAATCAAAGGTCTTTTCGTTATCGATAAAGAGCCATACATAATGGGAGTTCATATTCTCTCGTTCTTTCAGTTAGTTCTCTCGTTCTCTCGTTCATTCAGTTAGTTCTCTCAGCACATGGAACCCTGTATATTAATGTCTAAAGATGGAGAAGAGGAAGTTTTTGGCTATGATTGCCTCCGTCAGATTCAAAAAACGTTTTTCATGTTTTTTCTTAAAAACAGAGATATCGGGAAAAATAGCAAAGAGCATCTGCGCCATCTAATAGAAAAAATGGCAAAAGCAGGCGAAAAAGTAAAACATCATAGGTATGATAATATCTCCAATCTCAAATAAATTTCTTCATTCAGGTGTAAGGCTAACAAAATCTGAAATATAATTTCTTCATTTTGGTGTAAGGCTAACGCGCTCGGCTAGATATCAAGAGATCCGGGATTCAATTCCCCGGCGGCGACCGAATAAAAAAATTTCAGTTGCTGTGTGTTACTAAAACGTAGAAAGAGCGATGTCTTTGTTTATTCACTGACGCCACGTATTTGGAGGATTTTCAGTTTCGATCTCACCCTTTGGATTTGCCTGCTATAATTAATACATAGCCAGTGCCGTTAATGACCACCAGATGGAGACGTCTCAGTAGCTGAGCCCATCTTAGGGATTTCTAATGTCAGATGATGACAGAAAAACGCACATAGCGCCATGGATTGTTGGTCACCGTGGTGTAAGGTTAACGCGCTCGGCTAGATATCAAGAGATCCGGGATTCAATTCCCTGGCGGCGACCGAATAACATTTTTTCGGTTGCTGTGCGTTGCTAAGCGTGGAAAGGGCGATATCTTTGTTTATTCACTGACGCCACGTATTTGGAGGATTTTCAGTTTCTTCATTCAGACTTCTTAAAACACGGATACGTGCATTTCGTCATCTTGCAAGTAAATTTGATTATCAGGAAAAGCTAGAGAATTACGGAAAATCATATGCCTGATGATATAAAAAGTTTTTTTCTAATACGATTTTCAGAGGAGAAAATAGCACGCCGACGAACGGACAGACAGACAAATAAATGGACGGAGAGCAGTAGCAAATTAGCTTTTATCTGTTTGAAAGACATAACACCAAACCTAACAGTTAGAGAATGGATACATTCTGGAGATATATGAAGGCAACCTATTTCGGGTTATTCAGTGTGGGGCGAATCAAACGAAGGTTCCTCTGTTCAAAGATTAAAGCATCTTTGTCGCGATGTCAAAAGTTATTGCGCACTTTTGACAATTTCAACTCAGAACATTGCTCGGATCCTTCCAATATTCGAAACAGTGCACAGCTTTTGATGGCTTTTCCCCGATTCCATCGAGACCTTATCTCTCAAAGCCCAGGAAGTACACATTAGACAGCTTATCGCGAGTAAGTGTAGAGAGTATAGATGTACAAGCGATATATCTTCAACACATGTGATGCTAGTGTTTAAACCATTGTAACCAGCCACCTCATGAATGTAGAGTTCATTCAGCGAGCTTTTGTCGAATAAACGTGTGTAGCATTTCCAGAACATTATGGCGCGTGCGACTTCCACTCATGAAATCTTTCCTTGACAGCAGACATTTCCTGAAGCTTTATTAGCATAGCGGAAGAAACGTTATTCCTCTTTGTTTATAAATATGCTTTCAAGACCTATAAAAAAATGATCGACGTTTCGAAATACTCCAGTAATCTTTCTGTTGACTGTTCTTGCTTTTATTCACTCAGGCGAGTATAATTTTTTTTTATATTCGGAATGTACACGCTTTCAGAAGATCCACATTAATGAGTTTAAATGGCGCCTGACAGTACAACAAATGACAGCATGTTTTTTTATTTTTTTTTTTATTGGAGTTTTAACGACCACCGTGAGCAACTCAATAGGCTATAAGCAGTCGCCCGGCCCTAATTTAGGGTCACTGGTTCCAGGGAAGTTAGAGAGAAAGTGCCGTAAGACAAACACAACATCCATATTTTACGATTCGAACCCGGACCCCTTTAGGACGAATGATCAGAAGCCATTGCTTAGACCACTGCACCACCGGGGCAGCAAAATGGCATTGCGGACCATTTGTATTTTCGTAACTCAATGGGCTGTAAGCAGTCGGCCGTCCCTAATTTATGGGCCGCCCCGGTGGCGCAGTGGTCTAAGCGATGGCCTCTGATCATTCGTCTGAACGGGGTCCGGGTTCGAATCCCGGTGAGGCATGGATGTTGCGTTTGTCTTACGGCACTGGATCTCTCCCTCCTAGAACCAGTGACCCTAAATTAGGGACGGGCGACTGCTTATAGCCCATTGAGTTGCTCACGGTGGTCGTTAAACCTCCAATCAAAAAAAACAAATTAGGGTCACTGGTTCGAGGGAAGAGAGAGAGCCAGTGCCTTAAGACAAATACAACATCCATGTCTCACCGCGATTCGAACCCGTACCCCTTTCGGACGAATGATCAGATGCCATCGCTTAGACCACTGCACCACCTGGGCGGCGAAACCGCATTGCGGATCATTTGCATTTTAGCAACTCAATGGGCTATTAGAAGTCGCCCGTCCCTAATTTAAGGCCACTGGTTCCAGGCAAGGGAGAGAGCCAGTGCCGCAAGACAAACACAACATCCATGCCTCACCGGGATTGGAACCCGGGCCCCTTTCGGACGAATGATCAGAAGCCATCGCTTAGACCACTGCGCCACCGGGGCGGCGAACCCGCATTGCGGACCATTTGCATTTTAGCAACTCAATGGGCTATTAGCAGTCGCCCGTCCCTAATTCAGGGCCACTGGTTCCAGGCAAAGGAGAGAGCCAGTGCCGCAAGACAAACACAACATCCATGCCTCACCGGGATTGGAACCCGGACCCCTTTCGGACGAATGATCAGAAGCCATCGCTTAGACCACTGCGCCACCTGGGCGACGAAACCGCATTGCGGACCATTTGCATTTTAGCAACTCAATGGGCTATTAGCAGTCGCCCGTCCCTAATTTAGGGCCACTGGTTCCAGGCAAAGGAGAGAGCCAGTGCCGCAAGACAAACACAACATCCATGCCTCACCGGGATTGGAACCCGGGCCCCTTTCGGACGAATGATCAGAAGCCATCGCTTAGACCACTGCGCCACCGGGGCGGCGAAACCGCATTGCGGACCATTTGCATTTTAGCAACTCAATGGGCTATTAGCAGTCGCCCGTCCCTAATTTAGGGCCACTGGTTCCAGGCAAGGGAGAGAGCCAGTGCCGCAAGACAAACACAACATCCATGCCTCACCGGGATTGGAACCGGGCCCCTTTCGGACGAATGATCAGAAGCCATCGCTTAGACCACTGCGCTACCGGGGCGGCGAAACCGCATTGCGGACCATTTGCATTTTAGCAACTCAATGGGCTATTAGCAGTCGCCCGTCCCTAATTTAGGGCCACTGGTTCCAGGCAAGGGAGAGAGCCAGTGCCGCAAGACAAACACAACATCCATGCCTCACCGGGATTGGAACCCGGACCCCTTTCGGACGAATGATCAGAAGCCATCGCTTAGACCACTGCGCCACCGGGGTGGCGAAACCGCATTGCTTACCATTTGCATTTTAGCAACTCAATGGGCTATTAGCAGTCGCCCGTCCCTAATTTAGGGCCACTGGTTCCAGGCAAGGGAGAGATTCAGTACCGCAAGACAAACACAACATCCATGCCTCACCGGGATTGGAACCCGGGCCCCTTTCGGACGAATGATCAGAAGCCATCGCTCAGACCATTGCGCCACCGGGGCGGCAAGGGTTGCATGTGAGTCAGCTTTCTTCTTTAACAGGCGTTTAGCGTTAATTTGCTTTGTTGTAGCGATAAGTACTTTATGAGCACTAATTTTATATTTCTCAAAACGAAACGTGGTAGACTGTCAGAACAGCTATTAATAATTTTGTTCAATGCTAACATTTCAAAGAAATTAGAAGAAAATACGCTTGGCTGACCCGGAGGCGCATTGGACTAAGAGCTGATTTCTGACCGTTTGTCCGAGTGGACCAGGGTTAATGTCCTGAAGGAGCTGTTGGGGCCGTGTTTGTCTTATGACAGCGGCTCTCTTCTCTTTCTGGATCCAGTAGTACTTAATTCGGGACCCGGAAGACTATGCATAATCCTTCAGTCCTTTGAGTTTGTCATGGTGAACGTTAAAGACACACACAAAAGAAAGAAAGAAATACACTGGACATTTACGAAACGCTACAAGATTAATTATACGACGCAACGGGTAGAAAAAAACTTTCTGTTTGTGTTGAGAGCTTTGGGAAAGTGAGAGGAGACGTGGAGAGATGTGAAGTTTGAATCAAATGGGCAATGAAGCAGCGAAAAGTGCCAGTGTAGTTTAATTGAGAGAACAGCCTATCCGCAGTGTGAAGACGCTGGCTTGAATTCCATTGTCGGCAAAGGAGAATTTAGAGGGCCAGAAAGAGAACTTCTGTGGCTTTTTGTGCTGAAGAACAAATTTGGTGACATCTATTACCTATTTAAACTTCTGTTTTCGTTTACAGCCACATATGTAAATTTTTGTTTATTTCTCATTAAACTTTCCATACTTAACGTCCCGTCGGAACTCCCAAGAGGTTAATGCTTTAGGAATTGATTGGTCCGCACCGGTGACGCAATTATCTAAGCGTTGGTTTCTGGTCATTCCTCCGAGATGGTCGGGGTTTAAATCCTGGTGAGGCAGGGATGTTGTGTTTGTCTTACCTCACTGAGTCTTTCCTTTCCCTGGAACCAATGACCTTAAATTATGGGCGGGGAAGTTGCTCACGGTGGTTGTTATACCTCAAAAAATTATTGGAGTTCAATCAAGACAGTAAAAGGATGTTATATACGACTTATGCTGTCGTGAGAAAGTATTAGGTCAACAAAGCATTAGCGAACGAGAGAAGAGCTTTGCAAACTACGTTGTTCTAAATTTTGTCTACGTCGTGATTGTGTAGTAAAGCTACTTGTTAAATCTGCAGTTAAGTTCATTATGGATTTGCTGAATTTTGGAGATGTTTTTCTACAGCAAGTATGGAACGCTGTCAATGTGCTGTTCCGCATGTACCGTATTGGAGAATCGAATAAACATCTGGCGGAAGACACAAACTGTAGGTCTTTCTGAACAATCATTTTTTATCGTGTGAATCATGAGTACCGTTATAATGTTCGTATTCGATCGTTCCTGTGGAACGCAAACACTTTCATCCGCGTACATTTTGGGAATCTGAAGCTATGTTTGACGGTTGCCTAGTACGTTCTTCTGACTGAATCCGGGCCTACATATCTGCTAGTAAAAGGTGTAATAACGATGGAGCAACTGAGACGAACAGTAGAGGAACATGGCGTTTTTCTTTTTTAAGTTCCGTGTCTTATTGAAGTATTCAGAGGGAGTGGCACAAAGTATTCTGCGTACAGCCTTAAGTCAAAATGGTCTCAAGAAAACTGAGGTGCAGAATTTGATGAAAGGATGTAAGGAAAGCAGGATGTCACCCAAAGATGCTTCAAGATGAATATATTTCAAGTACGTGGAGATAATGTAAATAGACGATTTCATCGCTTTGTCCACGTTATTATTATTATTTTTTTATAAACAAAGCATCGCAACTGAAAAATTGTTGTTCCGAAATCGCTGGAATCTAACCCCAGATCTCTCGATAACTAGCCATGTGCGTTCGCTTTAAGCTACGGTGCCAACAATTGACAGCGCTATGCGTGGTTTATCAGTCAGCATCAGACTACAAAAATCGGTATTGATGGGCTCAGCAACTGATATGTCGCCATCTGGTGGCATTAACAGGACAAGCTATTTAGTTATAGCTGATAAACCTTCAAGATGCGGACGACCGATTTCTACTCCTAGATAAGAAGCCAAGTGACGTATCCCACATGCCTTACAACAGCCATGTACGGGGAGTGTCAATGATCTTTTCACCCAACTGGGTATCTCTTACACAATGGTTTATACCGTGCTGACGGAAGATTAAGGCCCAATAAACTAACTAACGACATGGTTACCTCAAACACTGACTACGACACAGAAAGTATTCCTTTACGACATTGCATGGAGTAAACGTGGGTGGTATCGTCCGACGAATAGGTCACTTGGGTGGTATCGTCCGATGAAAAGGGTACTTGGGTGGTATCGTCCGATGAATAGCGTACTTGGGTGGTATCGTCTGATGAATAAGGTATTTGGGTGGTATCGTCCGATGAATAGCGTACTTTTGTGGTATCGTCTGATGAATAGGGCAATTGGATGATGTCGTCTGATAAATAGCGTGCTTGGGTGGTATCGTTCGATGAATAGGGTACTTGGGTGGTATCGTCCGATGAATAGGGTACTTGCGTGGGATCGTCTGATGAATAGGGTACCTGGGGGGCATCGTCCGATGAATAGCGTACTTGGTGATATCGTCTGATGAATAGGGCACTTGGGTGATGTCACCTGATAAATAGCGTGCTTGGGTGGTATCGTCTGATGAATAGGGTACTTGGGTGGTATCTTCCGATGAATAGGGCAGGGCACTCGGGTGGCATCGTTCGTTGAATAGGGTACTTGGGTGATATCGTCCGATGAATAGCGTACTTGGGTGGTATCGTCTGATGAATAGGATACTTGGGTGGTATCGTTCGATGAATAGGGTACTTGGGTGGTATCGTCCGATGAATAGGGCACTCGGGTGGCATCGTTCGTTGAATAGGGTACTTGGGTGGTGTCGTCCGATGAATAGCGTACTTGGGTGGTATCGTCTGATGAATAGGATACTTGGGGTCTTCGTCCGATGAATAGCGTGCTTGGGTGGTATCGTCTGATGAATAGGGTACTCACTAAGTTCCTCGTCTTAGATGAAAGCTTTGGTAAAAGTCATTCCTAAAGGAAGTCATCACAGCATGGGCGTTGGGACATCATCTCTCATACACGACAACGCATGGCTGCACAAAGTTCTAATTGTTCAGCTCTTCATTGAATAGAACAGTTGGGCAGTGCTGCCCTACCACCGTATTCACCGGATATGAACCCGTAAGATTGCAACTTTTCCAAACATTAGAAGAGGGAGATGTCTGGTAGTCCCTACACCGAAAACCAGGATTTAAATCTTGAATTGCAAGTATTTCCCACTGACTTAATTGCACTGGTACTTTTAATGGCGTTCGTGAACTGCCTACAGTTTGGGAACATATAATTCATAATAAGGGAAAAACTAATAATCACCCTCAAATATTATGATCATTACTTTGCTAATACAGGAACCGTAAGAGTTCGCTTACTCCCCGAATGACCTAATAAATGTGCAAAAGTGATTCCACTGGTCGACATTTAAAATTATTGCTAATTGAAAGTGTGGGGAGTGTTTAACCGTGAGACTTTTACGCTGATTTTCATCACTAATTAAGGAATCAAAAACCTGCTCATATTATACGTATCAGTGCTGGGTCAGAAAATCATTACAGTGTGGATTTCCACGAAATTGCTTTGGTTTTATTTTTAATTTTAACGTTCTAAGCGCTATAAGGAATTGCCGGTTCCGAACGCGACCACTGATTCCAAGTAGAGATGTGTCGTTCACGAACGATTCGTTTGAAAAGAACGAATCAGCAAACTGAGTCATTGGCGAACGAATATTTCCTGAAAAGAATCGATTCTACAAAAGAGCCCATTCCCTGAATGAATCAGTTACAATTACTTTTTACTAAATATCAAAATTTCACACTGTGTCTCGTTGAGGTTCATGTTCTAGACAGGAAATCTTACCTTATTCAGAAGTATCTAAGTGCAATAAATCATGTGAACGTTACGAAACGATCTTACACGGTCAAGCCACATTATTGTGACCACCAGCTAATATCCAGAGTAACCGCCGTGTGCAGCGCGGACAGTAGCTAGACGGACTGGGAGTGGTCTAGTAAGGTGCTGGAAGGTGTTCACAGGTATGTGGAACTATGCTGACTGCAGTGCATCTGACAGCTGCTGGCGGGTGCGTGGTGGAGGACCTATAGAGCAAACAACACGATCGAGGTGGTCCCACAGGTGCTCAATTGTGTTTAAGTCTGGGGAATTAGGGGGCCAGGGAAGTACTTTGAAGTCTTCATCGTGCTCTTCCAACCGCTCTCGGATATTTCTAGCTCTGTGACACGTCGCATTGTCCTGCTGGAAGATCCCATCCGCCCCAGGGAAGACAATCAGCATGTATGGGTGTACGTGGTCTGTAAGGATGGATTCATAAGTAATCCGGTCCATAATGCCTTCCACAGGAATGAGTGGACCCAGAGAATGCCACGAAAACATTCCCCAAACCGTAACGCTACCCCCACCAGTTTGTGTTCCTCCAGCAATGCTTGGAAAGTGTTTGTTCTCCGATATTTCTCGCCTTTTACGCCAACGTCCATCCGTTCGATGAAGCAGAAAACGTGACTCATCGGAGAGGGCAATCCTTTGTCAATCAGCGGAGGTCCAATTCCGATACTGCCGGGCAAATGTAAGCCTTTCCTGCCGATGCACCTTCGTGAGCATAGATGCAATGACTATGCGTCTGCGTCGGAGCTCCATGCGCAGCAGTGTTCTCTGAACTGTCGTTTTAGACACACTTCCGGTAGCCCCCTGGTTCATTCGGCCAGTGAGTTGCTCCACTGTAACGTGTCGAACGGCCCTCACACACTTTCGCAACCGACGTTCACCTCTCACATCATTGGCATGTTGTGCTCCGCAGTTTTCACGTCGATTATTCGCAATGGTGCCATTTCTCTAATCACGATGCACTTTAACCACATCAGCACGCGAACAGTTTCACAAATACTGCCACCCTTGGCCCGAAAGCCGATGATCACCCCGTTTTGCCAATCTGATAAATTCTCTCCTTTTATTCATGACAGCAACGAGTGATATGTTTTCAGATTGCCTACAGCACAGTTGATATACCCTCCTAGCCAGATCACGACGCGTGCCTTCTTTCACTGGCTTCGCGCTGTTGACATCAAAAGTAGGAGGTGGTCTAAATAATGTGACTCGACTGTGTATAAAAACTCAAGAACAAATTTTCCGTACGAATTAAAAAACATTAAACTTAAAATCCTGTCATTTAACCGGAAACTCTCAACGAATAAAAGGATCCGACTTAGAATCGATTTCCTAGACACAAATCATTCTTTAAACCGGAAGAAGCAAGCAGCCGAAACGAACGAATGTTTTTAGAGAGTCGAATGGAAAGAATCAATTCTTTTAAAAAAATCGGTTTACGCATCTCTGGTTCCAAGGACGGGAGAAAGCCACAGCAGAAAAACAAACAACCCTCCCATGTATCATCCGGAACAGGAAACAGTGTTCTGCTCGACTGCCAGAAAACCAGGCTTCTGACCACTCGGGCAGCCAGATGGCAGATTTCTTCAGCGCGACAGTTTTCGACAAAAAAGAAGAAATGGAAAGTACTTTGAATTACCTGAAGATGTTTAGAGATTACTGTGATGATCGCTCTGATAAAAGTTTCGGGAAATGTTTTAAGCAATGTTTCCACATACGAAAGAGACATCTTCGTATAAAGAAAGGAAAAATGAGGGTATCTATAAAAACGACCCAAAAGGGTACATATGCACGCGTACACGTACACACATAGAAAGAAATAATTCTGTGGTGGAGAAGAACCGATTTTTTGTTACTTGGAAAAAAGATAAACTTGACATTTTTGTTGGAGAACGAAATAAATTTTATTTTATTTTCTGGGAACAAAAGCTGATTGCCTTAATATGTCAGCGAGTGTTCAATCTAACTGACAATAACAATAAAAAATAAAAAAAAAAGCAAAAGAGGAAAAGAAGAGAAAAAAAAAGATATGTTCTCACGAGGTTCGCTTAATATTTCGATTTTCTTTTTAATAATGTTCGTGTATGGTGGCAAATAGCAGAAATGCTTTGTGCTGCACAAGATTAAAAAAAGGATAGTTCTTTTCTAAGAAAGCAGAATCAAAACACAATAATTTCAGACAAAGTGAAAATGAAGCTGCCACAACAAGGATGATTTTCCTTTCCGAGAGTTTGTAGCAATTGTAAAAGATTATTTCCCCAAGGTGTCAGCCACATAATGTACTTTCAAATATTAGTTTCCCTTGTATGCATTGAGGGGAACACCAAATGATTACTTCCTGACTGCGTGGGAAATTAGAGACACTGCCTTAATGAAATATCTTTCTATTCCGGGAAAACTCTCATCTTTGGTACAGTGCCTATGTATAGAAACATTGTAATAACACGTGAAATGAAAATAAAAAACCTCTACCTTTGAAGTGAAAGACATTTGCGAACTTAATAAGGCTTTCGAAAAATGAAAAAAAAATTCTTTTGGGTATCGAAATAAATTATGAATTGAAGTAATTATGAACCAGTAAAATATATCACAACATCACCTTATTATTCATTTATTTGAGTCTTGTATATAAAAGCTTTTTACTGATTCTTAAGGCACTTCTGCTGTTGCACGAGTTACACCCAGAGTAGAAAGTAATAAATTTGAATACTGTACCCAATACTCTGCTCGAAAGTATCACAAGAGAAGTTGTACAAAATATAGATGTCTACAAAATCGGTTTGTTATGTAACATCTTCGTACTGAGAATGAGGCGTTATTTCTTTCTTTCATTTTGTTAAATTACTATATCTCAGTGTGGAATAATAGTTGATTCATCATCATTGTCAAACATTTTCAATCCACTGCTGGATGAAGGTCTCCGCAAATTTCTTCCACAACGGTCTGTCTTATGCCAGTCTCCTCCATGTTACTCCCGCATGCTTTCGAATTTCATCAGTCCATCTCCCATGTGGTCTTTTTCTGGGTATTTTCCTGTCTTTTGGAATCTAGTCTAAAATATCAGTTATCCATCGGTGGTCCGTCCTTCTGGCAATATGTCCAGCCCATTGCCATTTCAGGGATTTTACTCTGATCATGTCTTCCACTCTTGTCATTTTCCCGGTTGACGAGTTCCTCTTCTTATCTCTACTGGTTACATCAAGCATGCATCTCTCCACGCTGTTTCAGTTGTCTGCAGCCTTTGCATGTCTTTTTTAGTTAAGGTCCATGTTTCTGCACATTACGTAAGCACTGGAAGGATGCATTGATCAAACACTTTTCTTTTAAGACATAATGGCCTATTGCTTTTAAGAATTGTACTGTTTCTTCCAAACGCTCTCCATCCAAGTTTTATACGCAGATTAATGACTTAACCAATGGAACTTTTGCTTTATATCTGCTGTCCAAGGTAAATGTAGATATTGGTTATCTCCAGCTCCCCTCCACCCCCATCAATCGACAAATCTTCATTTCTTGTAAAAGTATTGTACATCACTTTTGTCTTCTGAAAGTTTATTTTTAATCCCACTTCTTTACTCTTGTCAACAAGTTCCTGTATCATACTCTACAGCTCTGAAGAGGTAGTTGCAAAAATGACTACGTCATAAGCAAAAGGAAGGTGAATTAAATAATCGCAATTAATCCTTATCTGTTTGTTTTCCCAGTTCAATTATTGAAAAACACTTTGCAATGTGGTATTAAAGAGTTTGGGAGATGTGGTGTTTGTTACCTTGTCTCACCCCCTTCCTAATTTTTATGGGTGCTGTATCCTCAAGTAGCCGAACGTTTGCACTTGCATTTCCCAGCTGCCAGAGACTGATGTCCAAGTTTTAAGTTCTGGAATCATTGAAGGGGGAGGTTGGCCATAAATCACCAAGCTGGCCAAGCGGGTTGGCGAGTGTTGTTGATTATTATGGTCACGCTGGCCATAATCATGGTTGTTGATCATAGAGTAATACAGTATTTGTTTTACTTGATAATTGCTTTTAGTTCAAACTGACACTTAAAAATGAACTTTACTGTATAGTACTAATCTGATTAATGCTTAAACCTGCAGCAGTAACTTACTAATCACTGCAAAGCTTACGGAATAGTCTTAGGTGAATCGATTTAGTAAAGCACTAATCTGATTAAAGCTTAAACCTGCAGCAGTAACTTACTAATCACTGCAAAGCTTACTGAATAATCTTAGCTAAATCGATTTAGTAAAGTACTAATCTGATTAACGCTTAAACCTGCAGCAGTAACTTACTAATCACTGCAAAGCTTACTGAATAATCTTAGCTAAATCGATTTAGTAAAGCGCTAATCTGATTAAAGCTTAAACCTGCAGCAGTAACTTACTAATCACTGCAAAGCTTACTGAATAATCTTAGCTAAATCGATTTAGTAAAGCACTAATCTGATTAAAGCTTAAACCTGCAGCAGTAACTTACTAATCACTGCAAAGCTTACTGAATAATCTTAGCTAAATCGATTTAGTAAAGCACTAATCTGATTAAAGATTAAACCTGCTGCAATAACTTACTAATCACTGTAAAGCTTACTGAATTACCTTAGCTGAATGGATTTAGTTTAATTCTGGATAGCTTCACTTCCTCACAAATGGTACTTAATGAACAAGAATTAAGTGCAGTCCTGGTGGTGCAGTGGTCTAATCGCTGGCTGATGATTATTCGTGCGAGATGGGTCCGGATACAAATCCCGGAGAGCCATGGATGCTGTGTTTGTCTTACCGCACCTGAACGGTTCTAAAATAGGAAGTAGTGTCGGCGCAGGTTTCTGCGTGATCTCGGATGGCAACGAGATGCAAGCGAAACGAATGAAACTCTCGTCTAATTCCTCGGTGTTTCAAGCAGAGTTATTGGCGATCAGAGAAGCACTGCGCTGGGTGCTTGCTATGAATGGAGAAGGGGCATATAGCATACACTCTGACAGCCAAGCGGCCCTGAAAGCGCTTGGCCAGTTCGGGAGTAAGACTCCCCTTGTCAGAGAGATAAAAGTGCTATATAATTCAATGGAGAGTAGGAGGGTTACCTTCCACTGGATCCGAAGTCATGTCGGTACGGTTGGAAATGAACGGGCAGACCAGCTAGCGAAGGAAGCTACTGGTAAAGAGGAGATAGATTTTCAGATGCGAACGCCGCTGCAAAGTGTGCGGACGCAACTGAAATCAGCCACATTGGTGGAGTGGCAGCAGAGATGGGATGAAGGGGATACGGGTAGAAGGACATACCGTATCTTCCCCCGAATCTCGATAAGGCGCATTGAGAGTAATGGCTTCCTCAACCAAGTACTAACCGGGCACGGAGTGTCGCCGGAGTACTTCCGCAGATTTGCGGTTAGGGAGCGAGTGTGCATGTGTGGTGCCCAGACTGCAGATGTCGCACACATGATTCTAGAATGTGCTTCTCTGGCAGGGAAGAGAGCAACGTTAGTGCCAGAATTGGCAAAGACGAGGGACCTCTCGATCCTGCTCGCATACCCAAGAGCGAGACAGGGGCTCATCGAGATGGTCAAGTACCTCAAGGAGGAACAGGCGGTCTACCTAGTAGAGGGGTGACCGAAGAAGAGCGAAGAAGGAAGAAGAAAGAAGAAAAGAAGAGGATAGAAGAACCGAAGAAGGAAGAAGAAAGAAGAAAAGAAGAGGAATGAAGAACCGAAGACGGGAAACAGATGACTCGAGCCCAGAGTCGTCACCACAGAACCTACCCTAGTCCTGTGGTAATGTAAATACTGTAAATATTTCAATGTGAGAGGGCCCATTGAGCAAAGGACTCGTTTCCTAAGCGAAGATGGGTTCCTCAGTGTAAGTAACAATGTTTGTATCCTGTTTGTTTAAATAAAGGGCAGATGCCCCAAACAGTTCGCGCCAGCAATTATTCTCCCAGTCAGGGGCAGAGAGGAAAATTTCTAGCCCCTGCCCAAATGGCACGCACACCCGGGTCATAAAGGAGAGGTGGGAAGTGCCGGCAACGGGGGTAGCAGCGCACTGCAGGTCCACAGACCGATCCTGTCCGGATGGAGGAATGTCGGATCCGGGCAGGATTACTCGCAACGCCGTCACCAAAAATCTATCGAGAGAGTTCTCCTAACCCTGTGGAGTCCGCATTTGGACGGTACAGGATAATGGTCGTCAGCTAGTCGTTACCGCACCTGATCTTTTACTTTCCTTGAACTAGTGCTCTTCAATTAGGGATGGGCGACAGCTAATAGCCAGTCGAGTTGCTCAGGGTGTTGCTCAGTTTCCAAAAGTTTCAAGTTTTCCGAAATTATCTGAATTAACATTCATTTCCTATTTACACCAATAAATGGATTCACATGTTTCAAATTTGTATTGTACGATGGTGTAATCCCGTATTTTATTCAGTGATATTCTGCGCCTCCGGTCAATCACGTGAATGAATTAAAACCTCCATATTCGCTATATATGAATGCCGGTTGCTTCGACTAGCGACTATTGTAATGGTTATATTCAAATTAATCGGAAACTTGAAACTTGGTCGTTCTGAGTGGTATAGTGGTTAGCATACTCGGGCGCTATCCGGGAGACGCGGATTCGATTCCCGCTTCAGGACGACGAAATTTTCAAGTTTTCAGATATTATCTGACTTAACATCCATGTCATATTTACACCAATAAACGGATTCACATCTCCCAAATTTGTATCGAAAAGGGAAACATTGGATTGGTGCTAAGTCTTTGCAAAAATCGTTTTGATTTCGAACACAGAACCAGAAATGAGAAAATATTTCTTTCTTTGTTTTTGGCTGAGCGGAAAACGTCCGCGTAAAGCCCTCGCAAGGAGATGCAATCACCTACTGATGGTCATGTCATCAAAGAAAAGATGAAACGTGGCGAAGATTCATACAGATCTCCTCGTTCAATGCAGCGTTTACGTCATTAAGTTGCTGTGTAATTGTGATTTACGTCCATTTACCAAAACCTGTTTAGCGATATAAGTGACTAAATTTGAAAATCGTCAATACAGTAATCAGACACCTCTGAATTGCCTGTGTTTACTCTTCTTCAAGGAACATGAATCGCATCAGAAAACTTGAAAATTACATCGTCCTGGAGCAGGAATCGAACCCGCATCTCCCGATTTCCGGTCGAGCATATCATACGTTTTTTCAAATTTTCGTAAAAACTGAACTAACAGAAACTTTGTTAAAACATTCGATAAATGATACTCATTGTTATTGAGCAGAAGTTTACCGTCTGAAGATGAAAAGGTTTAAGGTTACCGTCTGAAGTAAACTATTTCATCCATTCATTTGATGATATTAAGCACTTCAAACGATTGGATGAAATAGTTCACTGAAGTCTCGTAAATAAACATGATGATGATCCAGTTCTATGCCATGGAAATCTAAAAACTTTTCTGGTCGCGGACAGAGATGGAAACGGGTCAGCGTGTCAACGGGTCAACAATTCCTTGCTGGTCCAACGGGTCCGATTTCGACCCTGTTTTATTTCCGTTTTATTTTCGAAAAGAAAAAAATATTTCAACGAAAAATGCGTACTGTGGAATTTTGTGCTTGATGCTGGTGCCAGTGGAATATCAAATGATTTGTCATACAAAAAATATTGCCGTCTCCTTGTTAAAGCAAAGATTTCCACCGACCGACGATACCATATCGAAAAAACGATACTTTCTTTGCATTTGTTTTCGGTGCGATTGTCCGGAGCAAGATACAGGCAAACGCCTGTCGCCGGTTTCTTTGCTGATTCACTCTCTCACACCGCGCGTGTCACATTGTAAGACAGAGAGTTGCTTTTCATATCGCATTTTTTGCATTGAGCATTCAGAGGCTTTCGTTTGACGTGCTAACACCCTGTTCCATTGTATGTCGCGTCGGAATTAATGCCTTATTTGTTAAAATGGATGAATTTATTATTAAGGCGATTGAAAAAGGAGTCGAGGCCAACAAATATGTTTTTACAAATTTTGAAGATGACGATCTGCTTTTTAGTGTAAATATAACAAGGATGGCAAGTCAGATAATATCGTCCTGGAGCGGGAATCGAATCCACGTAACCCAGATAGCATCCGGGTATTCTAACCACTACACCATCCAGAACGACCAAGTCTCAAGTTTCCGATTAATTTGAATATAACCATCACATGATTCGCTAATCGAAGCAACCACCATTCATGTTTTGCGAATCCGGAGGTTAAGAATACTATCCCGTGATTGCCCGAAGGAGCAGATAAATCATGAATGGACTACGGGATTACACCATACAATACGAATTTTGAAGATGATGTAAATATGACGTTGTTTGGTGTAAATATGACTTGCTATCCTTGTTACATTTAAACCAAAAAACGGATTGTCACCTTCAAAATTTGTATTGTATGGTGTAATCCCGTATTCCATTCATGAAATATGTTCTTGTTGAAAACAAAAAGGGAAGAGTGAATGCTGGTATTTGTCTCGTCTCATTAAGAAACCAGAATATGTTTTACAGCAACACCAATTTTTACATATTCTGAAACTTGATGTGTTATCAACGAAACAGAAAAAACTGAAATTAAACATACAAAAAGTTACTTAATTCAGAATTTTGACGGTAGCAGCATCAAAATTAAGTGGAACAGCCTTAATATTACTGCGGAGAAACATTTTAACCCTCGTAGATGTGGTTGAAAACATGTGCAAAACAGTTAGGTTATGTGTAGGATGACATTTTCAACACTTTTTGTAAGTGAGTAAATTATACTTTTCCGTAATACTTTTATATGATTTCTATATAACCGACGAACATATAATCTACGATACCCACTGCGGAGAGACTTTTTGAACGCCCAATATACACCGATAAGCCATTATATTATGACCACCTACCTAATAAGCTGTTGGACACCCTTTAGCCCGCAAAACAGTGGCCACTTGCCGAGGCATCGATTCGATGAGGTGGAGATTAGGTATCTTGGCGTATCTGGTATCATAATGTGAACAGCAGGTCCTCCAGTTCCCGTACATTTCGGGGTGGTGGTGATTTAGCGCGAACCCGGTTTTCCAAGTCGAACCACAAATGTTCGATTGGGTTCATATCAGGTGAATTCGGAGGCCAGGGCATTAACAGAAAGTCACCAGCTTGTTCCTCGAACCACTCCTTGACGATTCTGGCAGTGCGGCATGGCGCATTATCCTGTTGGTAGTGGCCATCACCATCAGGGAACACAGTTGCCATGAATGGGTGAACTTGGTCCGTGACGATGTTCAGATATCTGACAGCTGTCAGAGATTGTGCTATTGGGATCATGGGGCCGAAAATGTCCCAAGAAAACATCGCCCACAGCATAACACCACCACCGCCGCCAGCCTGTTTCCGCCAACAGTGCATCCAGGTGCCATAGACCACGTTGGTAATCGGCGTATCCTCGCTTGGCCGTCCATGTGATGCACGGAGAATCTTGATTCGTCAGACCAGGCTACTTTCTTCAAATCATCCACGGTCCAATCCCGATGATCTTGGGCCCATTTCATGCTTTATTTGCGATGACGTGCAGAGAGTATAGGGATCCGGTTGGGTCTTCGGCTACACAAGCCCATGACCAGAAGGCTACGATGGACTATGACACATTGCCTTGATCACCACTGTTGTATTTGCGGATGATTTGTCGCATTGTGTTCTTGGGGTCGCTGTGAACAATGCGCTACAGTCTCCGCTCCCCACTGGCATCAGTGAGCTACGGACGACATACGACTGGACGACGTTTCGTCGTTTGGCCATTTGTGCACCCCTTTTGATACGTACTCACTACAGCGGCACGTGAACAACCCACAATCCTCTCTGTTTCCGAGATTGTAGTTCTGAGGCGCCGTTCCATCAAAATTTGTCTTTTATCAAACTCTGATAAATCGGCAGCTTTTCCCATTCTGACTCCGAACACTCTACTAACTGAAAGCCGGTCCTCGCGTTGTATATATACTGCTCTGGGAACTTCCCCTGTGCCACCGTTTGGTCTCCAGGCGCGTTCATTTCTCTAGGCTGGGAGTTGTCACAATGTAATGACTCATTGGTGTATATATACAACGTAGTTCAAAGCTGATTTTCCGGGTGATGTCCGGGCCCAAAACTTTTGACCCGTTTCCAAATCTGGTCGCGGATTGTGTTGCTGAAAGTGTTTTCTTTAACACGTTTCTGAGGAGTTAGTTCTGTTTCGCGCACACTTTGTTACTCTTGCACATGAGAAACTCATACTTTCAGCTGATCAAGCCATTCCACAGTACTACTTGTGGTATACACGTACACGTGTGGTATACAGTGAATTATTCAAGTAGTCAATCAACCACACAGTGTTATGTCGCTATAGTTTTCTTGAACCGTGCGTGTTATAATGTGAAGGCCACCAACGGACACCCTCTTCAAAATTGCGTCAAATTACGCTTCTTTCTCATGTTATGTCGAACGAATTCTCATCGCCATTCACTTCTAATACACGGAGCATTTGTGTAGTTTTATTCCCCTCATACACTTCTGAGCAGACAAGCCATGCTAACTCAGTTATTTAACTGCCGAAATAAACTGTTTAAAAGCTGGATTTCTATTTTTAGTTCGAGTATTTTGCTTTTTTCAACTTCAGTTTTGTTTAACAAAATCAAGCACCGTTCTTTTTTTACAGTCAATGACATATTTGTTTTAGTCACCACAATGAATTCTTCAGCGAACTTCCTTGAAGTATAAAAAAGAAAGCATTAGTAGATCACGTATGCAACAGAATATCATAAACTGCTTTTTTGTTTTCAAGTTTAAAGCCATTATCTACAAGGCTTTAAGAAGTAGATTACATTCAGATGCTCTGATTCTGAAGATGCCATCAGACGTGTCATGTCTCTTTTCGGTTTTTTCTTTTTCCTTGAGAAACAAACAGCACAAATCGTTTCACAGCGGGAAACATCGAATGCATCAGTAAAAGAACTGTTATCGATTCATTTACAATGAAACATCCGCTCGGGAAATGACTTATGGACCAGAAATGAAAAGAATACCGGTTATGAAGGAAGAAAATGGCTTCGGGCCCAGAAGTTTCCGTGCCATCTGCCGCTAAAGGTTTAGAAAGCGCATCACGGATATGGAAAGATTATCGTCTGCGATGCATTCCTTTGTTACAGGATAAATCCTCTTTAATGGACACACTGATAGTCGACACACCATTTTCCCCAAAGGTAAGGAACAGAAGGATCCGAATACTTGAAACAAACCACGGATATTACGCTTCCTACAAAACAGCGTTTCGTCGTATTCATTCAAGCCATGTACCCGCTTGCCATTACGGTTCATCAGAAGTTTCTCTCTTCTCCTGTCTTCTGCTGTGACTTGAGTGAATACTTTGTTTTCCTTATACAGAGCTTACTTTCAACGTAATTCCTAGATTCGAATAGATTTACAAACAACAACAAAAGCGTTTTGTCATTGAATTCTGCGAGAAATATACAGCTTGTATGTATTCCAACAAAATCTATGCAATTAGTTTTATAAGATTTTGTTTATGGTACATACGCGTTTCCTATTCTTCAGTTCTCTTACAGTTCAATAACCTACATGAGCGTTTAAGGCTTCAGAAGGCTTTTTGACCTTGAGTAACGTCTACAGGCTCCTAGAGGGAGAGATTGCCAGTATGGTGACAATGGCAAAGTATTCATATCTTACATGGGATTCTAACTCAACCCCAGAAGTTGGAGAAGTTAAATGTTCCCTTCTTAAACAACTCAGCCGTAGAGCGACTATCTCAATTTTGCTTAAAATTAGCTACACTTACCGTTCTCAGTGTTCAAGTTTTTCGCACGTATTTTGACGTAGGCCTATATTTGGGCTGTTTAAGTTGCCTTATTGCTCACAGAAGTTTGCCCATCTGTTCTTCACAAGTCGGATTACATATATTATCTTTATATTCGGTGCAGGATAACATTTCCAAGATCTTCCATGCGCTTTTCTCCTTGAACAATTTCCCCCTCTGAGTGGCGTAAATACCTATTTGCATTTGTTACTACATGTTCTTACTGATGCCAGACTAAAAAATGTTTTTGGATTGGCTAGAAGTTGGACTAATTATTTTCCCTAGGAAACTTTCATACAGGCAGCCTAAATTCATGCTACAATTGAAAGAAAGAGTTTCAAGGACAGGAAATATGCGCTGTCTAGGAATTTTCTTCGAAGACATCATACATTGAATAATATTGGTTAAAAGACGTTCACATTTTTGCTGAAAGTTGAGAAAAGGTAAGAACATGCCTCAAAAACGAATAACACCGAATATCGGACAGTATTGCCAAATCATGTAAGGTCACACTCTTTTATGTTCTTAATCGAGAAATAAATAACCTAACAGATGAGTCAGTTTTCACTTCTTACTACCATCTATTTAGACATGAATTTCGAGGTGGCCTTAACGGTCAAAGTGCTGTCTGCGCAGAGAGTCAAGGTTCCGTTCAGATGTAAGTATGAAAGAACTATGCCAGGCTACATGGAAGCCGTGGAACTGGTCCACCTCAATATCCTAAACTTTGTTTCCGTTGTAGACTCTTCTCTTTGTGTTCTTGTGAATAAGAGGAGTTCATACAATTCATTGGATCCATGTTCACACAATAATTCGCTGGACCCATTTTCACTGAGTCTCATTAATCTCAACATGCTCGTTTGTATCATATATGGTTTTGAATCCGGTAATATATT
This sequence comes from Macrothele yani, assembly GCA_039090855.1. Taxonomy (NCBI): domain Eukaryota; kingdom Metazoa; phylum Arthropoda; class Arachnida; order Araneae; family Macrothelidae; genus Macrothele; species Macrothele yani. The sequence continues at coordinate 8,533,110 of CM077011.1, read as the reverse complement.
CTTCCTTCGTATTTCTACGAATAGGACCCTTTGCTTGAGTTCGTTAACCACAACGACATACACTGAAGAGCAATTGAATCAGAGATACCTGTCTAGTAATGTGTAGCACCACCTTTCGCCCTGATGACGGCAGCGATTCGTCTCGGCATGGACTCGACAAGACACCGGAAGCGTTGGGAAGCCATACAGATCCATGACCCCTGAACAAGCTCCCACAATTTGCGAAAATTGATGGAGGGGTTCAGAGCCTCGAACATTTCTTTCGATGGCATCCCAGATGTTCTCGATGGGATTGATGTCAGGTGACCTAGCTGGCCAAGGAAGCGAGGTCACGTCGGTGGAGTGTTCATCCAACCATTCGGATACAATTCGGGAGCGATGGCACGGTGCATTGTCTTGTTGCAGGATGAGGTCCCCAGTGGGATGTTGAAGACGCACAAACTGGAGCAAATGGTCATCCAGGATATCCCAGTAGCGTTGACCTGTGAGGGACGATGTCACACGTACCAGGGGTCCCATTTCAGTCCACGTAAACAGTCCCCAGACGAGAATGCTACTTCCACCAGCTTGAAGAGTACCCTGCTGGCAAGAAGGATCCATCGCTTCATGTGGTTTGCGCCGTACTCGTATCCTGCTATCCGCATGTACCAACGTAAATCTCGACTCATCAGTCCAGGCAACATTTTTCCAAATGTCTAGGGTCCGGTGGCGATGTTCCCGCGCCCATGCTAATCTTTGCACCCTGTGATGTGCGGTCAGCAGCGGTACCCTCGTGGGACGATGGCTTCTGTACCCCATAGCGAGGAGATGGATCTGGATGGTGTGGCTACTTACACGTTTTTGTGCACCAGCGTTAAATTGCCGAGGGATTTCTTGCACTGTGGCCCGTCTATCCGTTGTTACAATGCGAGCTAGCCGACGATGACCCCGCTCATCCCCACACTGTTGTCCACGGCAGTTAGTCCTTGCAGGGATGGTTTTACCGGATTCGATGTACTCACGGTGCACCCGTGACACAGTGGCTCGTGAAAATCTTGGTGCTTGCACGACTTCCGAGATGGAGTGACCCATTCGTCGGGCCTCGACAGTTTGCCCACGATCAAATGCGCTTAGAACCTTCGTCTTACCCATACTGCGTCCGACTCTTACTGATTCCTGTCGCATCATTTCTTATATTGTCGAATCGCTGCATACGCCATGTCGTTTCCATTTAGAGGGCCGCCCACAGTGCCACATTTGCATAACGCCAGCTGTCTCTAATTCAATTGCTCTTCAGTGTAGATCCTAGAAGTAAAGGAGGGGGTGGTGGTGGTACACTGTCAACTGAAAGTGCTCTGTATAGCATTACGAACTATCAATGTTCTACAAGTACAGATACAGTATTCGTTGGCAATTTTCTATTAAATAACTGCTTCTCTAATTGAATTTCTCCATTAAAATTAAAATTATTGTGAAAGAAAAATAAACGAGTTTGAAATACTACCAATGAAATTTTCTACTAGAAAAATGTACTTGTTTACCCCGACCAGCTATAACATTGTTACCACCTACTTGATAATGTGTTGGACAGACTTTCGCCGCAATAACCACTTATATCCGGTTTTTCCATTAGACAGCGCAAGGTGTTTTCAGATATTCTGTTTTAACTAGACAAAAATGACGTCCCTGAGGTCGGCTACTTACCAAGGAAATGGCGTAGATCGCCTAAAATTGCGTTACACTGCATCCCAGAAATGTTTGATAGGATTCCAATGGAGGAACTTTGAAAGCCAAGGAAGCATGCTTATTACTTGGAGATTATCTTTTAACCATTCCGGCACAACGCGGGCTTTGTGACGCCTTTCTGAAAGAGGCCAGTTCTATCCAGAAGTCCGTACTAAATGAAACTCTATCCGAAACAATGTCTAGGTAGAATGTAGGCGTGCAAATGTGTCCTGCGGGAATAAGGGGACCCAGTGATGTTCATAAGAACACCATCGCCGTCGGCTTGTTATGTATTACCGTTCAGTCTAGTCACAGTTGTTTTCTTATCACTGGTTTCAGTTTCAAAACGACGTTATATGGATCCGTCTAACGTCGTTTTGAAACTGAAACCCGCACTCAAACGTCTGGGTACGTTAAAAAATACAAACAGTTGCCTAATGTGCACTGTGATTGCACATTAGGCAACTTTTCCAGTTGCCTAATGTGCAGTCATGGCGCACCCCCACCTACCGCAGGCGTTCGGTCAATATATGCAAATGAACGGCCCGCAGAATGTTTTCCCACATCTGCAGGAGCGATCTCTGGTTTGATTGATTGATTGATTGAAGGTTTAACGACCACCGTGAGCAACTCAATGGGCTATAAGCAGTCGCCCGTCCCTAATTTAGGGTCACTGGTTTCAGGAAAGGGAGAGAGCCAGTGCCGTAAGACAAACACAAAATCCATGCCTCACCGGGATTCGAACTCGGACCCATCTCGGACGAATGGTCATAAGCTAGCGCTTAGACCATTGCGCCACCCGGGCGGCAGCGACCTCTGGACTGTGTGAAGATCATGAGCGTAGAGTTTTGTAAATCTCAGGTATCGTTCGACAAAAAGAAGTCCTTTACACACTATGTTTCTATAAAATAAATAACAGGATAAATAAAAATATGTTATTATTAATTTCCGGAAGGTCTCGACACGAATAGCCCGCCATTCGTCATGCAAACCCACTTCCAGAGTGGAGAACGAAGACGGACGTCGTGGTCGATTTCGCATCCGTCGCTCCAGTTCTTCAAAGAGGTGTTCTATGGGACTAAGATCAGGACACTGAACAGGCCAGTCTAACCATTCCACCTCATTTTCAGGAAACCAGTACTGCACACGCCGTGCAGTATGGCAGGAACCTCGATCGTATTGGAAGAGACAACGGTCATTTCCATATTACTGCAACATTGTTGATAGGGCAGAATTATCCAGAACGTCGAAGCATACTTCAGAATTCATGGTTTGTGCTATATTAACAAACGGCCTGTGTACCATCCACGAAGAACAACTCCGCCGCCCCGGTGGCGCAGTGGTCTAAGGCGCTGGCCTCTGATCATTCGTCCGTAAGGGGTCCGGGTTCGAATCCCGGTCAGGCATGGATGTTGTGTTTGTCTTACGGCACTGGCTCTCTCCCTTCCCTGGAACCAGTGACCCTAAATTAGGGACGGGCGACTGCTTATAGCCCATTGAGTTGCTCACGGTGGTCGTTAAACCTCCAATAAAAAAAATGCATAGCTCTCTTTGTTTAATACAAGACGGGAAAAATCTAGATGACAGACTCAAAATTCTCATCGTTGCCATCTGTAAGTCAATCTTCCCAACGATTAGATAATTTCGTTATTTTTTCAACGATAACAACGTTCTTATATTTCTTTAGGTCTTGACACAGTCATTAATCCTGATATCACCTGTGTGTGTGATCTACCGTTCTAAGATCTATTGCATTTATCTATACTAGGACCTATTTTTATGTCGTATGTCGCACCTGTTATCCCCACGTGTTTCGTAAAACAGGGAGAGCTTATGTTATCACTGTGTTCATCCGTTCGTTGGTCTGTGGACACCATATCTTTACACCTATCTGAACGATTTTAAAAATTCATTTGTATCGGGATGCCAGAATTGAGGACAGAACTCTTTACCTTTTTGGTCACAGTATCCGACGCACAACTCTGCCGATAGTAAGCATAATTATAGATACCATTGATTTTAAAATATATATGTATTAATCCTTATCATTGCTTCTGAAGTTCCGAAACCCGCCCCGGTGGCGCAATAGTATAGCCGATGGCTTCTGATCATTCGTCCGTAAGGGGTCCGGGTTCGAATCCCGGTCAGGCATGGATGCTGTGTTTGTCTTACGGCACTGGCTCTCTCCCTTCCCTGGAACCAGTGACCCTAAATTAGGGACGGGCGACTGCTTATAGCCCATTGAGTTGCTCACGGCGGTCGTTAAACCTCCAATCAAAAAAAAAAAAAAAAAGAGAACAACTCCATACTGTGACGGAGCATAGACGAACTTAACAGTTGGAAGCACACAATCCGACGAATATCGTTCGCCGTTATGTCGCCAAATCCAAACACGCGTATCAGATTGGAAGAGTCAGAAGCGTGATTCATCACTACAGAGAACAGCTTTCCAGTCACTTACAGTCCAGGAATGACTAGACACACAACACTACAAACGGTTCTTCTCATTCACGGTAATGATGTGTGGCTTGTGTCCCACTGCTCTACCATAATAACTCACACTGTGCAACTCTCTGCGGATAGCTATGCCGTGTCATTACAAGCATTTCCTACTGCGATGGAAACGGCAGAAGAATGGGATTTCACATTCTTTCCATTGCTCTTCTGTCTTGTTCCGTCAGTTTGTGCGGCCTTCCTGAACATTTTTTTTTTGCTGTAGTTAAGCCGTCCTGCTTCCACCTCTTCACGACATAACTAACAGTTGCTTTTGGTATGTTCAGTTTAGTTGCAATGCTCCTTATGGAAACGTCACTCAAATGACGCCCTATGAGTAGCCCACGCTGGAACTCGGTAAGTTCACGTCTACGCTGCATATCCGCTCCAAAGTTACTGATACACGACAGAACATCAGAGCTTAACCTGGGTACATACGTAATTCCTCACTCACAGCGCATGTTTCGGTGCGACAGTTCTTTGCACTAATGCAAATAGTTGGTAGTGTGTCCTAATACTTTTCATCATATAACGTACGTATAAATAGTCGGCCGTCCCTAATTTGATGCCACTGGCTCCAGACAAGAGAGAGAGAGACTTAATTTGAGGTCATTGGCTCCAGGGAAAAGAGAGAGAGAGAGAGAGAGAGAGAGAGAGAGAGAGAGAGAGACCTAATTTAAGACCACTGGCTTCAGAGAGAAAAGAGAGAGAGACCTAATTTGAGACCAATGGTTTCAGGGAGGAAAGATAGAGAGACAGACAGAGAGAGAGAGAGAGAGAGAGAGAGAGAGAGAGAGAGAGAGAGACCTGATTTGACGCCACTGGATCCAGGGAAGAGAGAAAGGGAGACCTAATTTGAGATCACTGGCTTCAGGTTGGAAAGAGAGATAGAGACTTAATTTGAGACCAATGGCTTCAGGGAGGAAACAGAGAGAAAGAGAGCTCTAATTTGAGGCCACTGGCTCCAGGAGAGAGAGAGAGAGAGAGAGAGAGAGAGAGAGAGAGAGAGAGAGAGAGAGAGAGAGAGAGAGAGAGAGAGAGAGAGAGAGAGAGAGAGACCTCATTTGAGACCACTGGCTTCAGGGAGAAAAAAAAAAGAGAGAGAGAGAGAGAGAGAGAGAGAGAGAGAGAGAGAGAGAGAGAGAGAGAGAGAGACCTGATTTGACGCCACTGGATCCAGGGAAGAGAGAAAGGGAGACCTAATTTGAGATCACTGGCTTCAGGTTGGAAAGAGAGATAGAGACCTAATTTGAGACCAATGGCTTCAGGGAGGAAACAGAGAGAAAGAGAGCTCTAATTTGAGGCCACTGGCTCCAGGGAAGAGAGAGAGAGAGAGAGAGAGAGAGAGAGAGAGAGAGAGAGAGAGAGAGAGAGAGAGAGAGACCACTGGCTTCAGGGAGAGAGAGAGAGAGAGAGAGAGAGAGAGAGAGAGAGAGAGAGAGAGAGAGAGAGAGTTAATGTGAGGCCACTGTCTCTAGGGAAGAGAAAGAGAGAGACCTAATTTGACGCCACTGGCTCCAGGGAAGAGAGAAAGGGAGACCTAATTTGAGACCACTGGCTTCAGGTAGGAAAGAGAGAGAGAGACCTAATTTGAGACCAATGGCTTCAGGGAGGAAACAGAGAGAAAGAGAGCTCTAATATGAGGCCACCGGCTCCAGGGAAGAGAGAGAGAGAGAGAGAGAGAGAGAGAGAGAGAGAGAGAGAGAGAGAGAGAGAGAGAGAGAGAGAGACAGAGCCAGCGCCGTAAGACAAACGTACCATACATGCCTCACCCGGGATTCGGGCTTGGACCCATTTCGGGCTGACGATTGGTATCCAACGTCTTGTATCACGCGGCCACTGGAGCAACTTCTTGTTTAACATAATACTTTTCATAATAACTGTGTTTCTTCTCAATGGCTCTGAAAAATGTTTGTTGTATTGAATTTAGTATAAAATTATAACTTATATATTATTCCTATAACTTATATATTATTCCTATAACTTATATATTATTCCTTATAGAAAAATAACATATTCAACATACACTATTTCAGAAACGTGTGCTGAATACATCAATTTTGATTTTTAGTAAACTATGGATGATGTTAACTGATATAAACATTATTTCCAATAAGTTCTAATTATAGTATATAAATTGTTACCAAAAAATACCAAAAACTTCAAAAAAATAATTTTGACTGCCCTTGCAGAAATCAGAGCATGCTCAGCATGCCCTGATTTCACAGTTGAAAAAGGAATCATCCATTTTAAACACAAGTAAGAAAAAACAGATAGATGTTCGGAGTTCTGTTACGCAGTAAAATGAAGCTAATGGCACAAAGAATCGTTTGCCGTCTGACTGGTTGTTAGGCAACAAGGCATGCGCGAAACACTTGCGCGGAGGCATACACTTAATGTTCGCGCCTCGTATGTGCCAAAAATAATGAGTTTGTGCGGTTGCTTTGTTCTTGAAAAAATCTATTTTGCAATTTATTTCTATGAAAAAATAAGTTTTCAACGTTTAATAAAACCTTGTTTTCCGCATTTATATCACTGCTGTTATCTGTTTTCGTTGCTGCAAATATCGAAAGGTCCGCTTTACGCATCAAAAGGAAATTTAGGTTATGGGAGGAGAAAGCTTTTCGGCAAATCTTTAAATAAAAAAGTTTTGCTCTTAAGGACTTCTTTTAAATCTCGATATATTTTAAATAAGACTGACAGCTCGACTCCTTCGCCCGTATAAAAAATATGTGCATAGTATAAAGGAAAGTCATGGAATAAAAAGTAAGGAGGAATGTTAAAGAATCGTTGTGGTAGATAATTTCTGATATATTACAATGATCTGAATGTTGTCGGAAATACATTTTAAGAAGACGTTTTGAATATTCCTTGCAAAATAATCATGTGAAATGCAGATATTAAATAACTTAATGAAGAAGTAAATTACCAGACGTTTCGTTGGTTCAGTGGATTACTACACAGCCATCATTAACAGTTTGAACCGATTGCGTAATAAACATCATATAAGCTTTAGAATACGGACATCAAACATCTTCAAAATGATAAAACAAGACCGTGATAGGGTGTGTGTCCGGGTTTGAGACACAAGTACGATATCAAAACGGGGGAAACGACTACAGCCATTATACGTTTGGTAGTCGATGCAAATATACTCCACGTTGGGCAAACGTCAATTATCAGGCTCTTACCAAAAATAAACGAGATACGTTTTTCATGGAATCATTATTTAGCGCATATTTTGATGATCTATGTTGCAATGAAGACCTACCCAGTAACTTACCATTACCCTGGCGTCAATACGCCAGGACAATAAAACGACCGGATACTTGGCTTTAATGTCGAGAAAGTTCATTTGTATGTTTACAGCCCATGTACACCTAGATGTTGCTATAATTACAGATACACGAGGGTCACTCACTTGTACATATAGGGCCTTGTTCACTGCACATTGGACTACACTTTGGCTTGATAATGAGTCTTGTGAAAACTCGAAAGATCTTCCATGTTTTTTAAAGTTGCTTTTACCTGTACATACTGGTTTAGGTGTAAATAAATATTTTATATTTCTGAGGTTTGCGGGTATTAGATGGTGTTCTACATCGTGCGGAGATAGCTTTATTTAAGATTCATTCCATGGTTGCACGATATACAATGCTGGCCACCCAAAATGCGACACCAAGAAGGAAGCATCCGATTGGCCTGAAATTAGCAGCATGCGTCGCCCGCGAGAGGACATGCAAACGATTAGCATTGCAGGGTATATGCAAATCATGTGCGCCCAGCACGCCACCGACATGCACTATAAGAAGGGTGCACAGAAGGTGGGGTGTAAGTAGTAGAAGTGAGTTGCGCTGCCGGACCTGTGCGTGGGAAGCTTCCTGATGCCTTGTTCCAGAAAACGGCAGTCATTCCAGCACGTTTCGGAGTTCGACAGAGGACGAATAGTGGCTTATCGCGACAGCGGTTTATCGTACCGAGACATCGGCGCCCGTGTGGGACGACATCCAGCCACAGTAAGGCGAGTATGGATTCGCTGGGTGCAGGAGGGACGGACGGACCGACGTAAGTGATTGTCGCACACCACCGAGCGAGAGGACCGGCATGTTGTGTGGCGGGCATCGACGGCTCGCACCGCCACATCACGAACGTTAGCGCAGGAATTAGGGTGTGTTGCGCAACAACCTGTGTCAGCACGAACCGTTCGACGTCGTCTGCAGGAGCGGGGACTTGTCGCACGGCGCCCATTGCTCCGATTACCATTGACGTTACACCACCGTCGAGTGCGGCGGCAGTGGGCCGTTGAACGCCGCACCTAGACTACGGAATGGCACGACATTGTCTTCTCCGACGAATCCCGCTTCTACCTGCAACACCACGATGGTCGGATCCGCGTGTGGCGGCACCACGGTGACAGACTGTATGACGCCTGCATTATGCATCACCATACCGGTCAGTCGCCGGGCGTTATGGTTTGGCGTGCAATTGGATATGACACCCGCACCCTTCTAGTACGCATCGCCGGTACACTCAACAGACACCACACCATCTCCGACGTTTTGGAGCCGATAGTCCTCCCTTACCTGCAGGATCTGCCAACGGCCACGTTTCAACAGGACAATGCGCGCCCGCACGTGGCACACATCGTGCATCATTTCTTCACGGCCCACCAGGTGTCACTGCTGCCGTGGCCCGCCTGCTCTCCCGATATGTCGCCCATCGAACACCTCTGGTCGCTGATCAGCAACCGAGTGGCCCGGCAAGCACCACCCGCGGATACGCCTGATGAACTGTGATAACGTGTGGAAGCAGCCTGGACCAACATACCCCAAGCCCACATCCAAAGCCTCTTTCGTTCGATGCCGCGGCGTGTAGCGGCCGTTATTGCCAGCCATGGGGGCCACACGAAATATTGATGTCTGGTGTTCCGCAGGTCACACGGGCCTGTAAGCTCAATCGTTTCATCTTTGTATCTGTTGTTATGCGTCCAGTAAATATGGCTTTGCTATCTCGTGTCGTCCTTCTTGGTGTTGCATTTTGGGTGATCAGCAGTGTATATTGTCTCTTCTAGTAAATAAATGTGCTAAATAGGAAAATCAAAAACAGGAAGTTTATGTAATTTTGAAGAATTAAATTTCATTATTAATTAAAAGCACTAATATATCCTCTTTTAGTTATACTACTGTGGCTTTGCTTTTCTCAATCATGCCTGTAATGAAAGTGCAGCACGTTAATCATGAATTTATGCTTTCGATTCGAGTTGGAATCGATAATTTGGCAATTTAATCATGGTTTTGCGCTCTCCACTCAAACTAAGAAGGATTATTGAGCACTTTAATCATGGATTTGTACTCCGCAACCAATGTGATGGGTAATTTATCTCTTTAATTATGCTTGTTCGTTTTCCAATTAGGCCGCGACAGGGAATTTAGCAATTATGGCTTTACACTCCCCAGCAGTTTTACTTTGGTGATGGATTTCGTGTAGGTGAACCGCGGTGGGGGACCTCAGCAGTTTAACCCCAATTTTGCACTCACCGCACGTACATGCATTTAAATGTGCTTTCATGCTCTCCGTTCAAGACGAAATGAAGACTTCAGCATATTAGCTGTAGGTGTATACTGACCAACATAGCTACGATTAATATCCCAAAGGCACAATTTATTATACACACGACACCTATTCGCAAACCTGATCTATCCCGCCAGTGTTCCCGCTCCGCTGGTGTTGTACTCTAACAGCTCGCTTCAAACCATTCTTCCGAGATCAGCCCTAGTTCCAGACCGAGATGAGGCACGGTTGGTGCACCCGTCTTGCAGCACTAGCAGTCTCCTTTCCCTGGAATCATTGCCCCAAATCAGGGACAAGCAATTACTATTAGCCCATAGAGTTAGCCAAGATGGTCGTTTAACCTAAAATAATAATAAATTATAATGCAGCCAAAACACGGTGAGAGCTCATAGCGTAAATCCACTTTTTTTTGCCGGTGGTTAATTCGAACCTACGTCCCCCCGCTCCGGAGCTGGTTATTCTCCCAACTGAACTACACCGCCCTTGGCCTATCGCTGCAGCTTACCGTTTTGACACTTGCGTAATTCTGTTGTACGTCAAATATATCCCCCTGCGTAAGAAGGGCGGGGGCACGAAATCGCAGGTTTCGGGCCCGCCTCGAATCATGCTTGAAGGAGCTCACTATAGAAGAAGGAATTCTCAGTAATTACAGAAGGTGTGTGGAAGAAGCATCACACATTTTTCGACGAACTGAAGAAATTCTTATTAATTCCAGCCGATGTGTGGAAGAAACATCACACATTTTTCGAAGCACAGAAGAAGGAATTCTCATTAATTCCAAACAATGTGTGGAAGAAGCATCAGATATTTTTCGAAGCTCTGAAGGAATTCTCATTAATTCCGGACAGTGTTGTGACGTACTACAGAAGGGAAAGCATGTGTCGAGGCGACAAATCTGCAGCGTAGCTCAGTTGGAAGAACGACCTGCTCTGGACTGAGGGGACACGGTTTCGATGCCCGTCGCGGACAAACTTGTGTTTTCACATTGCGCTCGATTCTGGAAAATGGATCCACTGGCCGTTGGATTCTTCGAAAAATGTGTGATGTTTGTTACACACATTATCTGGAATTAATGAAAAATTCATACTTCGCTTCAAAGAAAAGAAAATTAAAAAGGAGGTAATGTGACGTACTACAGAAATGAATCATGTGTCAAGTCGACAAATCTGCAGCGAGACATTCTGTCCGCGTAGCTTAGCTGGGAGTGAGACTTACTCCGGAGTGAGGAGGTCGCGTATTTGATGCCCGTCACGGACAACCTAATGTTTTCATAATGTGTGGAAGAAGCATCACACATTTTTCGAAGCGCAGAAGAAGGAATTCTCATTAATTCCAGACTATGCGTGGAAGAAGCATCACACATTTTTCGAAGCGCAGAAGAAAGAAAGAATTCTCAGTAAATCCACACGATGTAGGGAAAAGCGTCACACATTTGCTGGGATTCAATGTCTCCCCGCTCCGGAGCCGGTTATTCTCCCGACTGGAATACACTGACCTTGGCTTACCGCTGCAATTTGACTCTTGCATTACCTCATTGGTACGTCACAAGCTATAAGTAGGTCAGATGACTACAAGTTGTATAACGTACCTATGACTCTGGATGGGTAAATGCGGAGTCATAAGCGAGTTCGACTCGGTGCTAGTTAGACCGGAAGGTCCATTTCCACATGTATCAGAACTACATTAGAAAAGGCAGCTGTCGTGGAAAATGTGGTCTCAAACTAGCAATTGATTCGAGGTGAGCGCTCCCTCTCCCGCATCGCAATGAATGGCCAGAGAGAAGAGAGTGACGTCGGCATTCAACCACATGATATCTACGAAGTTTTGTACGAAGACTATTCGATGTACGATATTACGATTGGACTATAGCAGGTAATGCCTACAATGAGTACCCTTGTTAGCAGCACATAACCGGAGTATGAGGCAGCATTGAGCATTGAGCGAAGGAATATTGCATTGGGCCATGAAAGACTGGAAACAGGTTGCCTGCTCCGATAAAACGAAGTAACAACTGCAACACGCCGACGGAAGGGTGCATCTGTGGATTAGAACACACGAGGCCATGGACCCCAACTGTAAAGTCTGGGTGTTACACCCTGGTGGTGGCGGTTGAACATTCTGGAGCGTGTTTACGAGGATCACTTTTGTACCTACTGAGACCATCACCACACCACAAGGATATGTTGATGTAATCGCTGACCACCAAAACCCATTCATCGCCATCCATCTTCCACAACAGGCTGCCTTCTTTCAATAACGCCGCTCGACCCATCGCTCCTGTTTGGCAAAGGATTAGTTGGAGGAGCGTTCCAGTGAATCTACAATCCTCGAATGGCACTCTCACTCTCCAGATCTAAACGCAACTGAGCTTCTGTGGAAAAAATAGGAACGTTGCATTTGAGCCTAAAACCCAGCACTTGCACCTCCCGGCGTTCGGATTGATGTCTTGAAATCACGGGCCTCAATACCATCAGAACTTATCACACCTCGTGGATTCCATGCCACGAGGTGTTGCTACCTTTGTGTGTAGGCTCATAAGTTATTAGATGGGTTTGTATAATAAATTGTATTTACGGTGTATATTGAACTCTCATGGGAAATCCGAGACATTAATCGCTATTTCGCTTCTTTGAGCATGCGCTTGGCAATTTGGGAGAATGATTGTAATTTTATATTTCACATTTTTGCAAAAAAAAAAAAAAAAAAAGTAGATTTCTGTTTTCTATCGACGAGTTTGCGTGAATGTAGCTGTCTGTTGTCGCTGTGAATGCTATCTGTAGAATATCCTGAATAAAACCCAACAGCGTAGAATTTTCTCCGCAAACACAGTGGATAAAAACAAATTAAATCGAGTTTTGGGTGAAATTTATTCATGAAAATATAGAATTGCTGGAAAGATCAGCACAAATGCGTTTTAATACCTCTATGGAATTCTGGAGTAGCCGTGCAGGTGGCGAGTGATCCAAATGCAAGCCTCAAATCGCTCTTTAGTGTGATCCAAGCGGTGGCCTTTAATCGTTCTTTAGCGCTGGTCTCTAATCGTTCTTTAGCGCTGGCCTCTAATCGTTCTTTAGTGCGACCCAAGCGTTGGCCTGTAATCGTTCTTTAGTGTGATACAAGCGCTGGCCCCTAATCGTTCTTTAGTGTGATCCAAGCGCTGGCCGCTAATCGTTCTTTAGTGCGTTCCAAGCGCTGGCCTCTAATCGTTCTTTAGTGTGATCCAAGCGCTGGCCCCTAATCGTTCTTTAGTGTGATCCAAGCACTGGCCTCTAATCGTTCTTTAGTGTGATCCAAGCGCTGCCCCCTAATCGTTCTTTAGTGTGATCCAAGTGCTGGCCTCTAATTGTTCTTTAGTGTGATCCAAGCGCTGGCCGCTAATCGTTCTTTAGTGCGTTCCAAGCGCTGGCCTCTAATCGTTCTTTAGTGTGATCCAAGCGCTGGCCCCTAATCGTTCTTTAGTGTGATCCAAGCACTGGCCTCTAATCGTTCTTTAGTGTGATCCAAGCGCTGACCCCTAATCGTTCTTTAGTGTGATCCAAGTGCTGGCCTCTAATTGTTCTTTAGTGTGATCCAAGCGCTGGCCGCTAATCGTTCTTTAGTGCGTTCCAAGCGCTGGCCTCTAATCGTTCTTTAGTGTGATCCAAGCGCTGGCCCCTAATCGTTCTTTAGTGTGATCCAAGCACTGGCCTCTAATCGTTCTTTAGTGTGATCCAAGCGCTGACCCCTAATCGTTCTTTAGTGTGATCCAAGCACTGGCCTCTAATCGTTCTTTAGTGTGATCCAAGTGCTGGCCTCTAATAGTTCTTTAGTGTGATCCAAGCGCTGGCCTTTAATCGTTCTTCAGCGCTGGCCTCTAATCATTCTTTAGTGTGATCCAAGCGCTGGTCTCTAATCCTTCTTTAGCGTGAACCAAGCGCTGGCCTCTAATCGTTCTTTAGTGTGATCCAAGTGCTGGCCTCTAATCGTTGCTTAGTGTGATCCAAGTGCTGGCCTTTAATCGTTCTTTAGCGCTGGCCTCTAATCGTTCTTTAGTGTGATCCAAGCTCTGGCGTCTAATCGTTATTTAGTTTGATCCAAACACTGACCTCTAATCGTTCTTTAGTGTGATCCAAGCACTGGCCTCTAATCGTTCTTTAGTATAATCCAAGCGCTGGGCTCTAATCGTTCTTTAGTGTGGGTCCGGCCCCGAGTCCCGGATGAAGCATGGGCAGTGCGCCTACCCCACAGCACTACCTTCTCTTCGGGAACCAGTGGCCCCAAATTAGGGACGAGCGACTACTTATAGCCCTTAGAGTTGCTCGGGGTAGTTGTTAAACTCCGAAACAAAAACAAACAAACAAACTTTGGATTCATAATATGGCTTGGGATATTTATATTGAACTCATTTGGAAACAACTGAAAGCGCTTGGGCTTTGTAATTTTTCTATTCATTAAACATGACATGCGCACACAATTCGGAGAAACCGCAGATTCCTTTCTAAACACCTGTTAAGGCAAAACAAATTTCTCTCACTATTCATGAGTAAGAAACAGAAGTATTGCAATTTTTAACAGTGAATACTTACAGCTTTCTATTTTCAACGTGCAGATCTGTGTGTCATGCGGATATGTCTCAAACTTCATGGCGCAGGACAGCAACAAAGTTAATCTGGAATTATATTAAAACCATGAAAGAAATCATGAAAGAAAAATCGGATTGTCATCTTCAAAATTTGTATATTAAAACCATCACAAAAATAACATCCGAAGTATATAAACCATTCATTGTGTTTGTAAATCAAAATTAAGAACTCTTAAGTTTTGAAAGTGCCCGAAAGATTAAATTCTTCAGCTTCACCTTTCGAACATCGAATGTCTTTGCAGATGTAAATATTTCTTTACGAATTAATATAATATATCCCTTAAAGTTGCCCCTATGAATTCTATGTTAAATCCGGAGACAAGTTCTGATTCTCCTTCTGCGAAATCAAAGGGCGAGCGGTTAATTTCTGCTAAATAGGTAATTAGCCAGATGCAGGTAGAAAGGGAGAGGGGGATAATGAGGGGAAGGAGGGTTTGAAAAGAAGATAGGAAGAAGAAAGAGTAAAATTTAACATGAATTGCGTTAGTAATGACAATAAGTACAAGTTAGTAAAATCATGCAATGAATTGATTACGATACACTTTCCAACATACCAGAAATCGAACCCAGACAAACTCTACCCTGACTATTGATTCGTTTGGTATACCTCTGGAACAACATACTAAAGTTTTGTCGCAATAGAAGCATTTTTACTCAAGTTATTACTCAAGTTATGAGGATAATGGCTGTGGAGTAAATCTTGCTCATGTGCTCTGACCTTTGACCCCATTTCGATGATATTATAAACAAAATTGGTTCAATATACCTCCGGGACAACATACTAAAGTTTTGTCGCAATCGAAACATTTTTAGTCAAGTTATGAGGATAACGGCTGTGGAATAAATCTCGCTCTTGTGCCCGGACCTTTGACCCCATTTCGATGATATGCAGCAGAACCGGTTCAGTATACCTCCGGAACAACATGATAAAGTGTTGTCGCAATCGAAGCATTTTTGACGCAAGTTATGACACATAAGGGCGATGGAATGGATCGCGCTCCTATGTCGTAACCTTTGACCCCATTTCTTCCATTTTCTTTAAGATTCGTTCCCTGTTTGTCGCCTATCACATACTAAAATTTCGTCGAAATCGAACCATTTTTACGCGAGTTATCGAGCGGACAGACAGACGGACAAAGCTGGAGCATATACGCTTCTTCAACCTATGGTTGGAAAGCGTAAAAAAGGGCAATTTCGTGTGAAATTAGTTGAGCGACTGTTCGGATGGCGCCAAGATAAGCAGTATTTGGAGTTAGCTGACCACCCAGTTAAGAGGATGTATAACGAAGTAAATTTCTCCGTCATGTTTGGTCTACGCCGGGATTCGAACCCGAGGCCGCTTATTCCGGAACAAGTCGCTCTACCAACTGAGCTACGCAGACGATTACTCTGATTCCTATCTGCCTTTATGTCGTGTGCGTCCTGCTGGCAGGTACGTCACAGATGGCATAAACTCTTAGTCTGGAAAGAATAAAGAAACTTGGAAATCTAAAGTTGGAGTCTTCGAGGAAAATGAGAATTTTTTGCGTCAGACAAAAGTGTGTTCGTCATGTGCCGCATTTGTGAGGCTTTAGCAGAGAGGACCATTCTTTGCTTAACCTGAGAAGTGGGTCCTGGTCCTTGGCTATCCTGTTGGCCGAGTGGCCAGAGGCGCAGGTTTCTGGCTAGTTGTCCGAGTTCGGCTCGAGTCTCGAAATGGGTAGTCCCTTACGTCGCTGGATCTCTCCTTTCCCCTGAAACAAGTGACTCCAAAAAAAAAAAAAATAAAGAAAAAAAAATTAGTGCGGGCTACTGCTTGTATCCCCTTAAAGTTGTTTATGATAGTCGTTAGAGCATCGAAACAATTGAGTGTCCCTTTGCTGTTTGTTGTACGAAAGATAAAACGAATTGAGTAATATACACGTGCCGGTCACTGAATTAGAAACTTTTATTAAATACCAGGTTGGATCTGTTTAACCGTTTAAGCGGCCGATGTACTTGAACTAAACGATGCCCAAAATTTGGTCTCTCCGAACAGAAATGTTCACATAGCGATAGGCGTTTATGAAATCCATGACGAAACAATTTGTTTTTGCCACCTCTAATCTCTGCAGTTCCAAAAATAAACCTGTCATAGTTGATAAGTTCTCCATTCTTGTCTTATATTATCTATTCCTTGGCCCAAAATATGACATGGAAGGACTAGTCCTCCTGACACAAGTATCACGCAACTGGATAAAAATAACTGATCCAAACGTCTTCTCTCTCCTTAAATTCCCCTCCATTGTCATAGCCTTTTATCAGTTAATTAGTCATGGAGGATTCGTGTCAATCATAAGCTTGAATGATCAGTCTGAATAACAAATCTAAGGGCGAAAGCAACTTTTTGTTATGCCCGAACTTTTTAAGGCAACTCGTATGAGCAGAGCTTTGGGACCACTAAACTTACCCTAAACGAATTCGTCCAAGTCGCATTCGGTCCACTTCTTAGACAGAAAATACACTATCTACCAACAAGTAATTGGAAACCCCTGAAATCGACGATATCTGCGGTCCTGATACACGTCACGGCCACCGCCGTTAAATATCGTGTGGGAAACAACAACGCAACCAGTCGCATGCAAGATGCCACGCAGTTCGGAGCTCTCTGATTTCGAAAAAGGTGTAATCGTCGGGTATCACAGAAATGGCCGATCCATACGTAACATACCCAGAGAGTTGAAGTACCCAAAATCGACAGTGGCGCCTACGTGATTGGCAAGTGGAAGATGAGAGGTGACTGTCGGAATGTGCCCCGACCCGGCAGACCCATAAAACTAGGAGTTTGAGACCGACGGGTGCTGGCCAGAGAAATTCTGAAGAACCGCACCAAATCGATGGGCCACATCCGCGAGGAGTTTCAACAGGCATCCGGGAGTGTTCTTTCGATGAATACCATCCATAAAGAAGCCCATCTGCTCGTTTATCATGGACGTGCTGCCGCCCACAAGCCTTTGATCACCAAGTCCAATAGCGCTGCTCGGCTAACGTGGTGCAAAGAACGTCGACAGTGGACTGCTGAACAGTGGAAACAGGTTCTCTGGAGCGACGAATCAAGGTTCACCCTCTACCGTTCGGATGGCAGAGTCTGGGTTTGGTGTCTGCCTGGAGAACACCTCCTGCCGGAATGTATTGTGCCAACTGTGAAGTTCGGCGGCGGTGGAATTATGCTATGGGAGTGTTTCTCCTGGTATGGCACGGGACCCTTGGTCGCAATTCCTGGTAGACTCAACGCTGAGACCTACTTCACCATTTTGGATGACCATGCGCTTCCTACGTTGTGGCAGTTTTACGGGGTGGACCCATGTTACTTTCAGGATGACAATGCCACCTGTCATGTTGCGAGGTCCACCATGGCTTGGAATGGTGGCAATGGGGTTAATCGAATGGACTGGCCTGCGCAGAGCCCGAACCTTAACCCTATCGAGCACCTCTGGGACGAATTGGAGCGTCGACTTAAGCGGTGCCCCCACCGTCCGAAATCGGAGAAAGAACTGACCTGTCTTCTCCAAACCGAGTGGAAGAAAATACCGCTAGCCGTCGTACAACGCCTGGTTGAGAGTATGCCCCGAAGGGTCGCAGCTGTAATCGCCGCTCGTGGAGGCTCCACCAACTATTGAAGGTGAATAAACTTCGTTTTCCTTTGCTATCACAGGTGTCCAATCACTTGTTGGTAGATAGTGTATATTCGTTCGAGTTGATTTGAACCCATTTTGTCAAACCTGAGTTAATTCGTTTCCAGCCAGTTAAAGGGTTAAACCTAAATTACAACACGTATCTGGTTTGGCATAGGTTCTGCAAGGTGTTGTAAGATAATATATTCGTTCGAGTTGATTTGAGCCCATTTTGTCAACCCCAAGTTAATTCGTTCCAGCCAGTTAAAGGGTTAAACCTGAATTACAACACCTATCTGGTTTCGCAAAGATTCTGCAAGATGTTGATGTGCATCTAAATCTACAGCATACCAGGCGTTCACCAAACAGTCCTTTAACTGGTTCAGATTTGGAGGAGCCAGTTAAAAGAATGTTCTGTTCCTCCCTGATCTGGTTTTCGAACATGTCCCATATACATTTTGAATGGTGTTTGATTCTGGCTTTGTCATGGCCAGGGAAGATGGTAAAATCTGCTGTCACGCTGGCTAAATCTCTGCTAAACACATCTTGCGCGATGGACTGTCAATGAAATAGCCATCACCTGCTGGATACGAAGCCAACATTGCAAGACGGACTTAATCGGCAACAAGTTCAGCTGATCTTTGGACGACCCCCAATCTTCCAGCAATATCTGGGGACCCGTTCGGTGCCAAAAAAAGTGACCCACACCATGACACGACCTCCATAATCTTGAGTTGTGTTTCCAAGGCAACTTAAATCCATTGCTTTATGAGGCTCCCGCCGAAAAAAACAACAACAAAAAAAAAGCAACAAACAAACAGGGTGTCACTCGACTCGTCGGACAACATGACTTTTTTATCCACTCAGGGCTCCTGACAACACTGTGGACGAATTTTCTGGTTCTTCACAGAAATCAATGGTTCCCGTATAGCCACGCGACTATCAGGACCGATGCTCTTCAATTCCCTGATCATATTTCGCTGAGATATGGGTCGGGAGCTGCCTCCATTGCATGCTTCGATAAATTGCTGCACACAGAAAGTCCAGTTTCTCAGTACAAGCCTTCTCAGACAACGGCGATCTCGTTTCATACACATTGTCGTCGCGCCAAATTTACGCCTCTTAAACAAGCAATGTGTGTTATTTTTCCTCTGATTAAAGAGCCGGGATATCTCATCTTTTGAGAAACCAGTTAGCTCTGCTGCTTTCAAAATCGTCACTCCAGCCAGACGAGCTCTCACAATAAGCCTTTTTCCAAACTCCGAAAGATCCTTTGTTTTCCCATCGTGATCAAAATTACTGACGATTACTAACGAGCAGCAGTCTTAAATAATTGCGTAGATCACGTGGTGAGGCACATGACCACGTATTTTGTATAAGCACTGCGTAAGTGACGTTTACGTACTTATACATAAAAATTTCTAATTCAGTCGCCTGTGTGTGCGCAGAATGGTGGCTTCAATCTTCTTGTACACTTTTATGTCGCGGATTAAAAGGTAATTCATGAATGTTGTGTCCATCCTCATGACACTGGTTCTCTTCTTTCCTTGGAATCAGTGGCACTAAATCAGGGACGACATACACGCCCAATACGTAGATGCTCATGGCATTATTCAACTCAAAGCATTTTTTTTTCTGATGAAATGTGGCTGGTTAACTGTTCATAGATTTTCAATGTCATATCTGCGACCTATTTTACTTTATTCAATCCAGTTTCGGCTGCTGCTGATGACGCTGTTCAGCATGCCTATTATGATAGGTAATTGTGCTTATCATTCAAGTGCCTCGCGTTATTGGTAAAGCTACTTATTCCATGAATCTGGAACTGAAGCTAGTTTTTTGGAGTGCGGATGACCTCATTATGCTTCATGCATATTGTGGTAGTTCTATATATCACTTGCACATATTGTCATCGAACTTTGAAAATACCTGTTGAGTTTTTGTCTATATTTAGCCTTCAGCTATTCAAACTACATTTCTTGATATTGAAATTGATCCACTCAGAAGGACTCGGCTTATCGGTATACAAATTTATCGGTATATCGCTTATCGGTATGCAAATTAGTAGGTGTGTGCAGGCAAGTAGGAAGTGTAAATCATTCCAGTCTGCAACCAATGATGTGAGATGTGCGAGACATCAAAGGGCAAACATTGGGCCGCTGAAGTCCCTTGCTCCATGTCGAACGGAACAAAGCAATGAAATACCGAGGGCTCCTACAACATATCCGGAGATGCCTCGTAGACCTCGTCTCAAACGCTATCAACAGCTGGATGCTTTCGATAGAGAAAGAATTATAGGTCTCCGTGAAACTGGTTAGTCAGTTCACTAAATTGGTTGGTAGTTCGCCCAGAAAAAATTTACCGACGTATTCGTTGCTGCGAAGCCACATGCTACTTTAGAGAGCGTATGATGGGCTGCAGCGGTAACAATAGGCATCCCTGTCACGACTCGGACGGTGATCCGAAGATCGGCAAAGGCAGGTATGCGCTATGGGCAGTTATCGCGTCGACTGCCATTGACCGTAGGACATTGCTGAGCACGACTGGAGTGGTGTCGTAGTAGAGATGCGTGGAGATAGACAGGAATAGTACCATGCCGTGTTCAGCCATAAGTCCCATTTCTACCTTGGTACGGACGATTGTCGAGTCAGCATCTGGCGACAACATGGACACAGATCCAGCTATTGTTTGCTCCAAACAGGCATCTTCAAGTGGGGCTCAATTAGTTACGATAGCCGGTCACCTCTGATACGCATACCGGGCAAAATGACAACCCGGAAGCACGTAGATGACGTTTTACAGCCCGTGTGATTGCCATTTCTTTTTTCAGCAAGATAAAGCTTGGTCACACACCACTAAATATCTACTGAGCGTACAAATAAAGGGATCCATATGCTTCCATAGCCAGCGAAATCTCTGGACATATAACTCATCGAGCATGTATGAAACCTCATTGGACAACACTTGCAAGACTCCCCCGGGCCGTCCCGAAATGCCGCGGTATTATGGGACTAGGTAAATATAGCGCTGTCACAGATACCTCAAAACAGCATTAGAAGGCTGTATTGGGTCACACAAGATGTGTTGGCGGCTGTCATGTGATCCTGTCTTGTCGCCTGTTAAATTGATGTACTGCCTCGGAAATTAAATCATGTACTATCTACACCCTATTCGATGACTCTGGTGTTTTCCGTTCATTTGTCTCACTTTTTCTGAGTAAGGATATTTGCTTGTTGAGAACTGTAAGTAAAACAAACTATGTTTGAGCAGCTACTTATGGAAAAAAATTGTCCTAGTGTCACATAGTGTAATATTTTTCTGAAATGAACAATTTCTACAACGGATCATTCTTGTTGGAAACATACGTCGCTGGAAACATGAGCTCTTGTGAATGCCATGAATTCTGATAGGTCATAACTGCGCCGGACCTCTAAGTAACACTGGAGTGGCCACAGGTTTTTCAGCAAATCAGCAAACTACTTGGTTCCGTGATAGATTGGAAACGAATAACTTCGTATTGATTCTGGTGTCATGAAAATTAGGCATTAATTTGTCCAGTGCCAGTTCGTGCATCAGAAATGTTTACCAAAACTGTCGGCAAGTTATTCCAGCTGGTTCCAAAGAAATGGCAAAACATTTCTTGCGTCTCGAACTTGATTTCTACCATTCTCAAATTAACAAATCTCCTGTTCATAACTTCGGAACACTGGTCCCAAAGAAAAGGCAGAACCTTCCTTGGGTCTCGTGCTCGATTTCGACCATTCTCAAATTAAGGAATTTCTTGTCCATAACTTCGGAGTACTGGTTCCAAAGAAAGTGCAGAACCTTCTTTGGAAGTAGCACTCGAGATCTGCCGTTCTCAAATTAAGGAATCTCTTGTCCATAACTTCGGGGCACTGGTTCCAAAAAAGGGCAAAACCGTCCTTGGAACTCGCGCTCGATTTCTACCATTCTGAAATTAAAGAATCTCCTGTCCATAACTTCGGAGTACTGGTTCCAAAGAAAGGGCAAAACCTTCCTTGGGAGTCGCACCAGATTCCTACCATTCTCAAATGGAATCTCTTGTCCATAACTTTGGAGCACTGGTTCCAAAGAAAGGTTAGAACCTTCCTTGAGACTCGCATTTGACTTCTATCATTCTCAAGTTAAGGAATATCTTGTCCATAACTTTGGGGCACTGGTTCCAAAGAAAGGGTAGAACCTTCCTACCATTCTCAAATTAAACCATTCTCAAATTAAAGAATCTCTATCATTCTCAAGTTAAGGAATATCTTGTCCATTCTCAATTTCTACCATTCTCAAATGGAATCTCTTGTCCATAACTTTGGAGCACTGGTTCCAAAGAAAGGTTAGAACCTTCCTTGAGACTCGCATTTGACTTCTATCATTCTCAAGTTAAGGAATATCTTGTCCATAACTTTGGGGCACTGGTTCCAAAGAAAGGGTAGAACCTTCCTACCATTCTCAAATTAAACCATTCTCAAATTAAAGAATCTCTATCATTCTCAAGTTAAGGAATATCTTGTCCATTCTCAATTTCTACCATTCTCAAATTAAAGAATCTCTTGTGCTTAACTTCGAAGCACTGGTTTCAAAGAAAGGGAAGAACATTCCTTGGGTATCGAACTCGATTTCTATGATTCCCAAATTAAGAAATTTCCAGTCCATAAATTTGGGGCACTGGCTCCAAAGAAAGGACAGAGTCTTCCTTAAGACTCGAGCTCGTTTTCTACGATTAACTAGAATTCAGCGCTTCTGACCACTCGGTCACCGGGCAGGCGTAATCATCGTAGTTGGTGTCTTTATGATGCTCATTGTAGTAAGATCTTAAAGTAAATAAATAAAATTCAGTTTTGAATGGGTGTTCTTCATAGTCTGATTACGCAACGTTCAGAAAAGCAATTATCAATTCTGTAACGATCATATCTTTTCGTAAATAGATTGTTTATATTGGAAACATTTCAAGATGGTTTTTCCAAAATAATGTTTCTTTATTGATACCATATTTCCCTTATTTTTATTATTTTTTGAGATACAACTCTACGAAAAATATACAATTCGGAATAAATATGAGCTGCGTTTCATCTATTGAAACTCGGAAGTTGGCTGAGGCATGTCCTTCAGTCTTCAAAGCAAAGGAATTCACATAAGGTTCCCAGCAGAGAGCTTTACTTGATATCATAAAGAAATGAATCTTATTTGTGTTCACTGCTGAAAACAAACCACTCAGCATTATTCTGGGAAACAGAAGACATATTCCCTACATCTGCAATAACAAAAGGCGGCGACACATCTATATGTCTGTGAGAGACCTTTCTAAAAAACACAGAACTTGAACACTTACAACTCCGCACACATACGAAAAAGAACTTGGGAATGATCACTGTGGGGCTAGAATACTGATTCTCAATAATAACGCGTGCTGTACAATTTCCCGTAACTTTTTTTTTTGTTGGATTGTTTTATATGAAGCAAGTAAAAATCGTGAACGCTTTTTGTTACATAGACAGTATATCTAGAAGCCAACAATGTATTCACGATACTGTTGACGACTGACATTTGAAATCGCACGCTGAAACAAACTGATGAAAGCTGTGAAATCATAAATATTTGAGAGAATGCGTATGAATACTTTGAAAGAGTTATACTATATATATAATCTCATTATTATACGGCATATTTTCCAGAAAACCTTAAGATATTAAGTTTAATTTCAATTTGCAAAAAGACATTTTCAAAATGCTTCAATTATTTACTAACGCAAAACAAAAGCATTATGAAGCATCTCAAGAATAATAATGCCTACAGTACTTAGACTGACATCCTAAAAATTATCCTTAAAATTTGATACTTGTCAAAAAATGTTTGAAACACAGTGGTATAAAAACATCGAAGAACAAAAGCACAAGCAGTTAATTCACAACAAACAATTGAAAGATGTTGTGAAATACACAGATACTTTCTCGAATAAACCCTTCTAAAGACATACAGTATATATAAAAGACGTCTACATACAGTGTATATCAGACACGTAGTAAGTTATTGGCAGGGCTACTCCTAAACAAAAGGAGCATGAGAATCATAAGAAATACTTTAGAGCCGCGGATGGCTAAGTGGTTAGTGTTTCAGGCTATCGATGCTGGGTCCCCAGGTTCAAGCCTGGGCTGATCTTTCAGAGATGGCGTGATTTACTAACAATCGCTGAATATCTGCCGTGCATCGGACGAGCACGTAAAGTGACGGCCCCCAGGCTGGACCCACTGGTTAAATGGGTATCCTTTCCTATGTCCTCCCTGAAATTCTCTCACCCATCTATGTGCAATATCGTACTTGTACGGTGGCGCCATCTACTGTACTCTACTCTCACTACAAACTGTTCTGTCAAAGTCGCTAGACTTGCTCTCATTCCTTCCGTTTCTGTGTCCTGCCCAAAAGGCGATCTCGCTGTAGGTGGCTGGGACCTCAACTCTACTACCTGTGGACGGAAGTCCTACAAGAAAAAAAAATGACGCTGAGCTGAGGTTTACATGTTAAAAAATACTTTGGGAAGCAGACCGCTATTCATAATAGACCCTAGGCAGAATATACAAGGTCGTAATAGAATAATATGACCACCTATATAATAATAGGAATAACCACCTTTGGCCCGAATGACAGTAGCGTTACGGCGCGGCATGGACGCAATGAGACCCTGGAAAGTTGCCCGAGGCACACGTGCCCATTCGGACTGCAGCAGAGCACGGAGGTCCCGGAGATGACGTAGTTGTTGGTCGGCACGTCGAGCATGTCAATCTAAATAGTCTTACAAGTGCTCTATGGGATTTAGATCTGGCGATTTCGTCGGCCCAGGGAGAAAGGGGACATTGATTGCTGTCGTGTTCCTGGAACCAGCCACGCACTTCATTAGCGACGTAGAACGGCGTATTTCCTGTTGGTAGACACCACCACCACCAGAATGAACGTACAACATGAAGCAATCTTTATGGTCAGCGAGGACGGATAGTAGCCATTGGCGTCCAGTGGTACCAGCGGTCCTAGGTCATACCAGGAAAACATCCCCCAGACATGCACACTGCCACAGACGTCCTGTACTTGATCGACAAGGGTGTCTGGGTGTTGGTTCTCGTGTGTCTGACGCCATATCCGCCACCATCCATCACTTCTGTGGAGTAGAAACCTCAATTGGTCGGAGAAGGCAACATTTTCTCACTCTTCCATGCGAACTGCAGGTGTCTTTGCCAATGGACCTGGGTTAACATGGGCACCTTGACGCAGCGTCGACTCCAGAGACCCATGGTAACAGGGTTCGATCTACTGTTATCGGGGACAGGTACCTGGGTGTCCCAGCGTTCATTTGCGAGGCCAATTACTGCACTGTTGCGCGTCGATTGTCCTTTACCAGTCGACGGAGGCGACGTTATCCTCTGGAGCGAATGACCTTTGGGGTTCCACAGTTGGGACGTCAGGAGGTATTCGAGGTGCCAGCGGCCCATTGTTGGAACACCCTTACTACGGCACCTCGCAAATAGCCGACGAAGTCTGCTGTTTCTGAGATGCTTCCACCCTTGGCGTGGTAGCCGATGATCATTCCTTTTTGGACGTCCATCAAATCGCTACCTCTGCCCATTGTGCTCACGTAACGCACTATGGCTCATCAGCCCTTGCCGGCCGCTTATGTCTTCGTGTGGTCGATCTTGTCACGTGCACTCTGTAACACGCCTGGGCGGGTACACTGCGATTCCTGGGATGGATATATTATTCTGATGCGACCGTGTATTTCCATTTCTCTTTAATTTTTACACGAACAATATGTTCATTGATTTTCATGTGGCATGGTACAAGACGAGGAAGATTCAAAAACATTTAGGTAAACACATGATACTTTATTTTTGAATATCATTAAATAAATAAGCAATATCATTAAATAAATAAGCAATATCATTAAGATAATCCGTGAATTATTAAAGACCATCAAAGAAAAAAATTAATATCGGTTGTGTTCTTCTTACATTTAAAATTTACTGTAACTTCAAATGCAAACAAAAGACATGACACCGAATTCTTGCGTGTGATGAACACGTCATTTGAATCTCTTCCAACACAGAAGGAACTTTTTTGAAAGCGGATTTTTATTTAGAAAAATAAAATGCATTTGTGCCTCTAATGGAAAAACTTCACACTATTCAAAATACACAGTGCGTGCCGAGTTCTATACAGTCAATGAAAGGAGTTATAAAAACATGTTTTCAACCAAATTCCTAGAATCTGTGACGTGCCTGCCCGCAGGAAGCATATGAGATAAAGGCAGATAGCAGTGAGAGCTCATGCCAGTGCAGTATAGTGGATAGCACTCGGAACTCCGGAGCCGAGAGTTGTGGATTCGAATTCCACCCATAGCATAAAAATGATGGCGAAATTTATTTCGTCATAAATCGGTAAAACATTCGTCGATAGGAATTGCTACTTTCACCTACTAGTAACATAAAGATGCATTACGAAAAATCACAAAGTAATCCTGCTCATAGAGTAGAACTCCGAGTGATAATAACATAAAACAAGACAGATGACATCGAATTTCCGGTTGTAATGAGTATGTCTTTGGAAAAATTTTTCCGACGCGAATAAAATTTATCAAAGTTATTCAAAGTCAATGGAACCGGTTAGGAAAAAATATCAACCGCACTTCCACAGTCGATAAAACATCCAAAAATAGAAACAACTAGTTACTTCAACCAGCGGCTAAAAATTATGTAAGGAAAATTAACAAATGGCGCACAAAATTTGTTCATAGCAGAAGGAAGATATCAGAGACAAATATATTTTTTCAAATCGAACAGTCAAAGGAAGAAATACGATTGGATGCTGAAAAGTTCTCGGCCTAACCCATTTCCTGTAATTGTAGCATTATTTTGTCACTGTAGCTCGAAAGATTGTTCTTTTGTATTGTAAATTGCCAATTTTCAGACTAATAGCTGTTTGTTTAACAGATGTTTGAGATCGTGAACTGAATCATGTCAATGTAAAATGTTAAATTTGCGAATGTGGAACTTCGGGCTGTCATGAAATTTCTGTTCCTGCAGAAGAAAACTGCAAAGGAAATCTATGAGTGTATGACGCAAACATTAAAAGACAAGTGCCCTTCATATTCCACTGTGAAGAAATGGTGAGACAACTTTCAGCATGGAGACTTTGAGACCGAAGATTCAGGAAGATCTGGGAGACCTTCAACAGTGACAACACCCGAAATTGTTGATCGTGTTTATGACTTGAATTTGACAGATCGGCGAATCTCGGCTAAAAGCAATAGCTGAGGCAGTGGAGATATCCAGGGAACGTGTTGGGTTCATAATTCATGAGCACTTGGATATGCAGAAGATGTCAACGAAGTGGGTACCCAAATGTTTGAACGCCGATGAGAAACGAAAACGAGTGGACACCTGCAAATCAGTTTTGTAGCATTTTGAGCGATCTGGTGGCAATTGTTTGCAACGACTTGTCACGGTTGATGAAACGTGGTTATATCACAATGATCCAGAGATGAAACAACAGTCCCTGCAGTGGCGGCACTCGGGTTCTCCACGGCCAAAGAAATTCAAGACTCATATGTCTGCAGGAAAGGTCATGGCAACGGTTTTTTTGGGAGGATTCGGAAGGTGTTTTACTGAATGACCATCTCCCGAAGGGCCAAACAATAAATACTGAATACTATTCCAACTTGCTGTGCCGATTAAAGGAGGCGTTGAAAGAAAAAAGGCGAGGAAAACTGCGGAAAGGTGTTTTTTCTTGCAGGACAATGCGCCGGCTCACGAGGCTGTCAAGACAATTGATGTTTTGAGGGATCTGGGGATTTAAGCGCATACACCATCTACCGTATTCACCAGACCTTGCTCCATCGGACTATTTCCTGTTCCCAAACCTTAGGAAAAAGTTTGAAAGGGAAGCATTTTTCGAATGATTAGGAGGTGATATCAGCAGTAGAGCAGTATTTTTGTGATCAGATTTCAGAATTTTTTCGGAAGGGTTAAAGAAACTCCAGAAACGCTGTGCCAAGTGTGTTGAACTTCGGGGTGAATATGTGGAATAGTCTTTAAGTTTCATGGCTCCAGTCCATATCCTTCTTGGTGAGGCCGAGAACTTATCAGCATCCCCACGTATAGAAGAAAACATAATATAACTATAAGCCTTCTAAAGGAACAGTTCTGCACAATGGAAAAGTTGAAAATAGGTGAAAATTATTCTTCATGGCTAAAACGATGGTAAAGAATAACAGCTTTTCAAATACGTCTCCCGGAAGCAGAGATAGCGAGAAAAAGATTTTCATTTTTACGCCTCAAGCGGGAAAGCTGTGCGTTATTTAAAGTGGATTCCCCATCTTTTTTGTAGCGAATGGCACATTATAATAATAATAAAAAAAGTTCTCAATATGGGTTTTAGAAGCGGAGATACAGCTACAAACAGTAGTACAAAAACACCACCTAGCGACAGAACTGTGTACTACCAAACTCCTCAAATATAAACTTAAAGTGTTACACAAAGTAAATGGCTTCCAGTGCCAAAATAATTTTTCAAATTACACATTTAGAAGCAGAGATATTGAGAAAAATAGATAAAATATTTGCGTCCTCAGCGGCGAAATTGCGCACTTTTTGAGGAGAAGATACACACAAAAAGTTTTCATAGTTAGTAGTATCTGACCGAAAAAGAAGTTTTTCAATCGAATTTTGAGTCCTGCAGATATGCGGTAAACGGAAAAGTAAACTTACGCTTTGTAGTAGCACACTTGTGTATTAAAAATAATTTGAAGTTACATGGAAATTATTTGGCAGCGGAATCACTTTTCAACAAAGAAAGAATTTTTCAAATCGGACCCTTAGAAGCAGAAATAATGGCAAAATAGATTTTCGCCCCCTGGCGAAAAATCTATTTTCAGCAGGACGTATTCTCAAAAGGTTTTCCTAGGTGAGCAATATCGTTCCACGAAAGATTTTTCTCAATCGAGTTTTCAGAAGCTCAGAGCTCAAATTTTGCTGCAAATAAACCAGAAGCGCTTACGCCTCCTGGTGGCCAAACAATTTTTTTATCAAAAATTAGAAATTATATGCAGAACATCTAAGATCAGGAGCTATATCCGATGCAGGAAGAATTTTTCAAATCAGAGATGGAAACGGGTCACGGGTCGTCAATTTCTAGCGGGTCACACGGATCGGGTCAAGGTGTTCCTGACGCTATTTCGACCCTCTTTTATTACGTTTCACTTTTGAAAGGAAAAAAATCAAACTAAAATGCGCACTGTGGAATTTTGTGCTCGACACTGGTGCCCGCGGACTGAAAAAGGATTTGTCATGCAATATGAAGGAAGAGTATCCTCTGGCGTTTCAACTTGTCCCACACATGCTCGATATGGGACATGTCCGGCCGCGGGCAGGCCATGGAAGTGTTTGCACACGACGTAGGCAGTCCTGGGCAACCCGGACCTTGTGCGGGCGGGCGTTATCCTGCTGGTATAGCTCACCTGGAATCCCGGTCAGGAATGGGAGCACATGGGGCCGTAGGATCTCATCCACATACTGCTGGCCCGTCAATGATCCACGTACCACTACTAGAGCTGATCGGCTATCGTAGGCTATGGCTGCCCAGACCATAATGCCTGCAGTGGGTGAGTTGTGGTGCTCGATAGCGAGGTTGGGAGTGTGTTGTTTACCCAGGGACCTCCACACCTGTCCCCAAAACGAAGCGGCACTCATCGCTAAACACCACACGTCGCAAGCTCGTGGCGTTCCACGTCTCTATGGCCTGGCCCCACTGCACACGGAGTCGGCAATAATCCAGTGTTAATGGCAGCACACATAAGTGGTACTGGGATCGCAGATTCTCTTCCGAGAGGCGTCGGGAAATGGTTCGTGGGCACACAGGAGCCGTGACATCTGCCTGTATAGTGGAGCAGGTCCCCGTGGGATCCGTTCTTGTCTGGTGCATGATCCGTCGATTTTCTCTACCGTGGTCCTCCTGGTCCGTCTCGAGCCGCTCCGCCGTGTCGCAGTGGCATCACGTGTTCACCGCTCCCAACACAGTCGGTCGGTATGGTCAGGACGATCCACGTGGCAGACTGTACGTCCCGCCGACAGCCCAGCGGTTTTCAGTCCGATGATCCGGCCTCTCGCAAAGTCCTTACGTTGCGTAAATCGACGTCTGTGGCGTCTACCCGTCATTATTGTCACTCTGTAGTCTTGCTTGCGTCGGCCGATGTTTTTGACTTTCATGGGGCATCGACTACACACCGGTTTATAAGCCTGCCGGTTCGTGATTGGTGTGCGGTCATGCGCACTCGCACCAAACGTGGATCATTTGCATACCAGCATGCACTATAGCTATACTACTGACCATCCAAAATGTAACACCAAGAAGGAAGCATCCGATTGGCCTGAAATTCGCAGCATGCGTCGCCCGTGAGAGGACATGCAAACGATTAGCATTGCAAGGCATATGCAAATCATGTGTGCTCCTCACGGCACCGAGAAGCACTATAAGAAGGGTACACAGAAAGCTGGGTGTAAGTAGTGGAAGTGTGTTGTGCTGCCGGACCTGTGCGTGGGAAGCTTCCTGATGCCTCGTCGCAGAATACGGCAATCATTCCAGCACGTTTCGGAGTTCGACAGAGGACGAATAGTGGTTTATCGCGACAGTGGTTTATCATACCAAGACATCGGCGCCCGTGCGGGACGACATCCAGCCACAGTGAAAGGAGTATAGATTCGGTGGGTGCAGGAGGGACGGGCGGACCGACGTAGGCGATCACCGCAGCCGCGGCACACCACCGAACGAGAGGACCGGCATGTTGTGCGGTGGGCATTGACGGGTCGCACCGCCACATCACGAACGTTAGCGCAGGAATTAGGGTGTGTTGCGCAACAACCTGTGTCAGCATGTACCGTTCGACGTCGTCTGCAGGAGCGGAGACTTTTCGCACGGCGCCCATTGCTCCGATTACCATTGACGTTACACCACCGGCGAGTGCGGCGGACAGTGGACCGTTGACGCCGCACCTGGACTACGGAATGGTACGGCATTGTCTTCTCCGACGAATCCCTGCTTCTGCCTGCAACACCACAATGGTCGCATCCGCGTGTGGCGGCACCGCGCGGCGAGAGACTGTATGACGCCTGCATTATACATCGCCATACCAGTCCGTCGCCTGGCGTTATGGTTTGGGGCGCGATTGGATATGACACTCGCCTACCTCTGGTACGCATCGCCGGTACACTCAACAGCCAACCGGTACATCTCCGACGTTTTGGAGCCTGTAGTCCTCCCTTACCTGCAGGACCTGCCAGCGGCCACGTTTCAACAGAACAACGCTCCCGCACGTGGCACGCATCGTGCAACAATTCTTCACGGCCCACCAGGTGTCACTGCTTCCGTGGCCCAGCCTGTTCTCCCGATATGTCGCCCATCGAACACGTCTGGTTGCTGATCGGCAACCGAGTGGCCCGGCAAGCACCACCCGCGGCTACGCCTGATGAACTGTGGCAACGAGTGGAAGCAGCCTGGACCGACATACCCCAAGCCCACATCCAAAGCCTTTTTCGTTCGATGCCGCGGAGTGTAGCGGCCGTTATTGCCAGCCATGGGGGCCACACGAACTATTGATGTCTGCGTGTTCCGCAAGTCGCACGGGCCTGTAAGCTCAATCGTTTGCATCTTTGTATCTGTTGTTATGTGTCCAGTAAATCTGGCTTTGGCTATCTCGTGTCCTTCTTGGTGTTGCATTTTGGGTGGTCAGCAGTGTATATGCAAATTTTCACGGTTGTAGCACATTATCTTCTAGAATCGCAAATTTGATTGTCCGTGAGTCTATTCTGATGCTGGAAACGTTATCAAGAAAACAGCAAAAACTGAAATTAAACATACAGCAATTGACTTAAATCAAAATTTTTTGACTGTAGTGCCATCAAATTAAGGTGGAACAGCCTCAACATTACTGCCGAAGGACTTTTGACTCTCGCAAATGTGTTTGAAAACATGTGTAAAACAGTTAAGTTATGTCTTGCAAAAGAAGGACGACAGTTTGAACACTTCGTGTAAGTCAGTAAATTATACGTTCCTATATTACATTTCTTTTATTTCCATATAACCTAAGATACTCACTGCAGATAAACTTTTTAAAACCCCTGTACATACACTATATTGACGAACGTCACTAGACACCCCTACAAAAAGCAAATGAACGGATCTGCTGCATTGTTAAGATTCGTGGTACAGCTGCAAACGGTATAAAAACAAGTCTGCAACTGACCGCGATCATATCGCACTGTGAGGTTGAGTGGAAATGTCGCGGCGGGAGAGAACTGACTTTGAGAACGGAAAGATTGTTGGGTGTTATATTACTGGTTTGTCCATAAGAGAAACCGAGAGACGTTTAAACATACCCAAGTCAACTGCTTTGGATGTTCTGAATAAGTGGAAGACACATGACGTGTCTAAAGGAGCAAAACGTACAGGAAGACCAAAGGAAATCAGTGATAGAGGACGAAGCCTCAGGAGAGTCGTTAAAGCTAATCGACGGAGTACTGCACAAGACATCAGTGTACAGGTGAGTAAAAATGCTGGAACCACGGTATGTACACGTACCATTCGCAGAGAATTTCATTCCGTGGGTTACTGAGGTAGTGCGGCTGCTCATAAGCCTTTCATCTCCACTCGTAATGCTACTCGTCGTTTAGCATGGTGTAAAGAACATTTATCGTGGACCGTAGATCAGTGGAAACGGGTCCTATGGACTGATGAATCCAGATACACGACCCATCAGTCCGATGGCTTTGTGTGGGTATGGCGGCAGCCGGGGGAATGCTATTTACCACAGTGTACTCTTCCTACGGTCAAGTTTGGAGCTGGCAGTGTACTCGTGTGGGGGTGTTTTCCGTGGTATGGTCCCGGCCCATTGGTTATCGTGGAAAAACCTGTTAACCAACATGGCTACCTCGATATTCTGGACAATTTTGCTCTACTAACTCTGTGGCATTACTATGGAACCGAGCCTTGTTGGATATCAGCGGGGTAATAAACCGAGCCACAAATCAAGGACTGTTACGGCGCGTTTTGACTGTAATTCCGTATCGTGTGTGAACTGGCCAGCACAGAGCCCTGATCTTAATCCCATAGAGTACCTATGGGATGAATTAGAGCGCCGCACAAGAAATTTGGAACCAAGGCCTACTACTAAGCAACAGTTAGCGGCAGCATTATATATTGAATGGAAGCGCATACCTATCTGTGTGTTCTAAAACCTTGTCGAAAGCATGTCTCGAAGGGTCAGTGCATGCATTAAGGCCAAAGGTGGACGACACCGTACTAATGTATAGCAATAAATGCTATGTTGTGTTTCTCTTCTAGGTGTCCGGTGACTTTTGTTAATATAGCGTATATATTATAGTTCAAAACATATTTGTTCGGGTCGGGCCCGGGTCCGTTACAGAACCGGGTGGTGTTCGGGTTGGGTTCAATTATGTGTGGTCCGGTTCCGAGTCCAAAATTTTTGACTCGTTTCCAACTCTATTTCAAATCGGACTTCCAAAAGCAGAGATATCGGGGGAAACGCAATTTACATTTACGCCCTTCCAGCAGAAAGTCTATGCATTACTTGAAAAGGAGACTATACCTAAAATAGTTTTCGATATAAATGGCATCGGAAGGGCAAATAATTCTTCAATCGGATATTTAGAGGCAAATACATGGAATAAAATGCATATTAAATTCGATATCATTTGCATTTATGCCCTTTAGCGGCGAAGTTATGAATCGGGGAAAAAACCGGAATGCAAGGATCATTATTCTCATTCCGCTATGAGATGGATTAGAGTAATTAGAGTGATATGGATTTATACATAGTACTGTATATTGTGCTACAATATACAGCACTATGTATATTTTCGTCTTCGTTGTGTAAAGTTTTTGGAAAAGGTAATGCAATTAATGTTTTAGAAGCAAAAAGTACTTTTATGTATGTGCTTTTATTCCTTTAGTTGTACCACGTAATTTTACATATTCCAGTACGTATTTAATTGTTTCATTAATTACATATCAAAAACAGGAACTGTTTTTAACGCGAACAAAGTTTTAGGTCCCACAACGTTCGCGTTAACGAGGTTGTACTGTATTTAAGATACTAATTGGTTAAAACAATTTGGATCCCACACATAAATAAAAACAACAACAACAGAAGCCTATCATTTACTTTGATGCAGCGTTCAATTATTTGCAGATCTTTTACAATGAACAGAATTTGATGTTCTTCAGCAAAAAGTGCTTTTGTTTTCTTTCTAAGAAGTATGAGAAATATATTCAGATATGCTCCGAATGCGGATAAAACTAGTAGAGAAAGTGTAATAAACCTTATCCCTTTTACTATTAGAATAGGGGACTTACTTCACCATGTACAAAATAGTCTTGTCTTGGTAAAGCCATATGTAGTGGTTCGGTATCGTCATTTCTTGGAATGTGACTCTCTTCGCATTTTTGAAAAAAGAATCTGGACGCCACATCTGTTTCAGCCAGCTGACGGGGAGCAAGCGATACTTAGCTGTCATGTTTTCCGGCAGGCGAAGTCGATAGTCTTTCCAACTCTGCGACATAAAAATGTCGGCCACGTACGTCTGAAATACAGGATCATTACTAAACCTTTAGAAAAATACTAAACAACTTAATCATATTTCTTTTACATGAAAAAAATTATTTATAACGAGAAATGCTTAAAAAGATTAAAGCGCTGATAAGCAATCAATCTTTTTTATTGTGGCGTACTACAGAGGTGAAAACATGTGTCAAGACGACAAATCTGCAGTTAGATCAGTTGGGAGAACGACTTACAAGGTGAAAACATATGTCAAGACGACAAATCCTCGTAACTCAGTTGGGAGAACGACTTACTCCGGAGTGAGGGGACACGGATTCGATGTCGTCGCGGACAAACTTGTGTTTTCACATCAGTTTCGAAGTTTAACGATCACCGAGAGCTGCTGCTATGTAGGCTATAAGCAGTAGCCTATCCCTAATTTGAGGCTATTAGCTTCAGGGAGGTAAAAGAGCCAGGGCCGCAGGAAAAGCGCACCATCCGTGCGTCATCCGGGACTCGAACCCGGTCCCGGTCCCGCTCAGACAGCTGCAACACCGGGCGTCACTTTTCGTGTACCTAACCACGAAAAACGCATTCTTAAAACCTAAAAGCTAAATGTTGAATATGGGGTTGATATAATAGGTCGATCTTCCTTTTTTTGATGGGGCAGAACGTCACAGGTGGTGCCTATCTAGACATGATCCTGTCTTCTAGCTGAAAGAGTTGCAACTACTTTCTAGCAAGATGGTGCTCCACCACACTGGAGTAGGATTGTGCAGGATTTTCTTTACGAGAACTTCCACGGTCGGTGGATGTCTCGTGGTGGCCCAATTGTCTGACTTCGCAGTCTCCAGTTGTCACATTCTTGGACTTTTTCCTTTGGTGGTATGCCAAGATTTATGCGAAAAGGGATTATATTCTTTCCGTGCATGCACATAAGTGGTCTTGTAGATGAATATTCTAAAGGATGTTAAGGGTGCCCTTATGCTCATGAAAATTTCTTTGGATACACAATACGTTGCGAAAACCTTTCTATTTCGCGTTTATGTTACAATAAATTTAAATTATTTGTTGCTACGAATAAGTCAGTATCCTTTGATTTCAGGCTGATCAATTTTAAGGAAGGAATTATCCGATCAAAATGAAAATTTGTATGTGCAATGAACATGTGTAAGAGAGGAAATGATTACAGTTCCATAGTAGTTCGGCCATTTATTCGTATAAAACAGCTGCACGAGTAGAACCCGTCAGTACGTTGTAGTTCCACCTCTGGCTCGGATACAAGTGGTTACCCGGCATGTCATAGACGCATTCAGTTCACTGATACTGTCCTGAGGTATAGTATTCCAGATAGAGTCCAAATTGTGGGCCAGTTTGCCGATATCCTAAGATGGGCGTAAATGGGGTACCCGTCATGTCACAAACATGCTCGATCGGTGAGAAGTCAGGCTGGCCATGGAACAGTGTCGACATTACGGAGGAAGATCTGGGAGAGCTCTAGCCGTGTGTGGCCGGGCATGATCCTGTTGAAAAATTGCTCGGTGATGCTGCTGCAGGAATAGCAACACAACAGGTCGTAGAACGTCGTCGACGTACCGTTGAGCTGCAAGGATGATACGGAGGACTACAAAGAGTATCAGGCTATCGTAGACAATGGCTCCCCAGACAGTCACTCCCAGGGTGCGAAGCGCGCCTTTCCACGGTAAAGGCAGGATCCGTGCGTTGGCAGGCTCATTTCCAGACACGTGTGCCCTGGGCATCGGCGCCAAGTGCAAACCGTAACTCATGACTGAATACAACACGACGCCACTGGACACTATCCCGCGTTGATCAGGCCCGACAGCACTGAGATAGGTACCGGCGATGCTCGGTGGTCAGAGATAACCTGCGGAGTGACCTCCTCGAACGTAGTCCCCGTGCCACAAGTCGTTTGGTAACAATCCGAATGGCCACTTCCGTACCTGTAGCCGGTGCAACATGACCTCGGATGGTTGAGGGTGACGAATTCGGTTGTGTTCATAAGTTATAACGAAGTGAATTTCTCCGTCATTTTTATCCGCGCCGGGGTTCGAACCCGGGTCCACTCATTCCGGAATAAGTTGCTCTACCAATTAAGCTACGCGGACATTTGTTCTGATTCCTATCTGCCTTTATGTCGTGTGCGTCCTTCTGGCAGGTACGTCACATCTCCTGGTACGTTACATCATCTCCCCTTCTTTTTCTTTTTTTCTTTCGAAGTGCTGCTCACATTTTTCCTATCTCGCGGTGTGGAAATAACATCACACCAATGCGAGATTTTGAACGGTCGGGTCATCCGGATAGTTCGGGCGCCATTATAACGAAGTGAATTTCTCCGTCATTTCTGGTCTACGCCGGGATTCGAACCCGAGGCCGCTTATTCCGGAACAAGTCGCTCTACCAACTGAGCTACGCAGACATTTGTTCTGATTCCTATCTGCCTTTATGTCGTGTGCGTCCTTCTGGCAGGTACGTCACATCTCCTGGTACGTTACAAAGTTTTTCACAATCGTCTCGATCATCGCGTTCTGTCGTTGCCCTCGAACGTCCAATGCCCACATGCCACTGGGTTGTGCTCTCCTCGACCCATTGGCGCTAATATCGTTACGGCGTCGGGCATTGGACTGTTATCCAATTACCTCGTTGCTTGGATCCAAAAGGCTGGCGGTAAGGTGACTTAACCAACGGGCAGCTCGCAGCCTAATTATACGTCTTGTCACAAGCTCCCTCAACTGCTCGTATTATGGACCGATCCGGCATCGAAGCATCCTCGCTGTCCGAGGAGGTAAATTCACCCGCAATCCGTAGTCACAATTGTCGTGTGAGCTTTGCTCTTGATAAACCCTCCTCGATTCGTGGTTCCCATGCCCTGTGTGGCAGGCCACTATTTCTTCATTGGTCATTATTTTTTAATCAGTTGCATATTCGGCCCTGAGGTATTTGCACGAAGAGTTTCATCAGGATCGAACAAATTTCTCGGAGTGCTTCTTTTTCTTCTTCTTCTTTTTTTTTTTTTTGAAAAGTGTCTATGAACAGAACTTTGTTGATACCCTGCGCGTCTTTCTTCGACAAGTCAGTTGAGGGAAAGTGAAGTGAGAACAGAAACTATTTTTTTACTCCTGTCTCCTTTTTGAGTCAGAGGGTTCTGATTTATAAGGGTGACTTCCAGAAGCTGTTAAGAGGTTGATGAAAAGAAGAAGGTCCTGTGCGAGGGAAAAAGTTTTAGCATTACTGGATTTTAAGATAATTTCCTAGTAGATTTTTTTTTTCTCCGAAGTTCGGTCTCGCACTTTGTCATCCACTAAAAGAAAGGAATTAAAGTTGTAAATAAGTATCACGACACTTCGAGCAAAAGTGCAAAATTTAACGGACGCCTTGTGTTTTGTATAATATCCCCAAGCCTTGCGAGTGTCCTTTATAAAACTAACAGATCGCTAGCGTAATTTGAGCAGAACATGTGATCGGCCATTAGAGAAGGATTTATGTATTTCCCGCTGTTTCCTCTCGCCGTGGGGAAAGAGAGAGCGGAGCACGTATGACTTTTGTGAAAATAAATTGCGGGTGGCTGGTAGACCTTGCAAGAAGAGAGACTGTAGTCCTCTGAGTAGGGTAAAGACGGGGGCGATCCCCAAGGCCTGTTTGCTTAAATGGGAAACATCAAACAATATCAAACATCCGACATTTGGTGAGACCATTAAATTCTTTCTTTAGAAAAAATCCTGCAGACACGGAAAACTCCCAAAGGAGGCATACAAAGCTTTATGAAGCGTGGAATGTTGCAATCTGAGGAACACAATTTACTAAGAGCAGAAGAATTGGAAACGTTGTCGAAAGGCGGTTTTGGTTCATTTGAATTTTTTGTTTCCCACGCACCGTTGCCTCGTTTAAAAGGAAATAAATTATAAAAAACATAACGGAAGCGGGTGTTTCATTTATTGTGTTTACTTCTGACCGGAATCTTTTACCGATTAATAAAAAAAACATCGCTCATGAAGAAATATTGGATATCATCAGGAACTTACCTCTCTCCTGGTTAATTTTTCATGCCGTTTTACCTCATGTGGAGTTACACGGATTTTTTCGACGAATGAGACGACTGAATTGTATTCCTTTTTTCACTGATTCTGTCCTTATAAATTTAAAATGACTTTCTCAAAACTTTCCAAATTTTGGATTGAAACCAAATAAATATTTTTTTATAAGATAGAAATTTACAAATTTTGAAGATGATAATCCGTTTTCTGGTGTAATTATGACGAGGATGGTAAGTCAGATAATATCCGAAAACTTGAAACTTTCGTCGTCCTGGAGCGGGAATCGAACCCGCGTCTCCCAGATATGCTGACCACTACACCGCCCAGAACGACCAAGTCTCTAGTAGTGGTTAGCATAAGAGTTGTGTATGCTAATCACTACCAAGTCTTGTGCAGTGGTTAGCATACCCGGGAGCTATCTGGGAGACGCGGATTCGATTCCCGCTCCACTCTGGCCAGTGGCGTAACTATGTTTCAAAATCTGCAGGGGTCTGATCATACATACATACATTATATGTATACATATGTACATTATACGTATACATATTGTATACAATATTTCATACATAATGTATAACATAGAATTTGGGACCTCCTCCCCCTACACACACACACGCAGGAGCAAAGTAGTTGCTGAGGCGTGATCTAACGGGCACGACATAGGTGCCCCTATTGGCGAATTGTGGGACTTAGAGAACACAACTGTAAAACTATAATTAGATAGAGCAGAAATGTAAATGACAAAGTTCTAGAACTGACTTTGCTTATCAGGAATCGATATCGCTGTCTTATTAAGTGCACAATATACACGTATTTGCATTCTACGAAAATTACAATCTTATACTATTAAATTTAGTTGGTTCACATCATAAAAAAGTGCGCATTATATCATTATATTCCCGAAAAATCTGAAGGGGGTCCTTTAATTGGCGATCCCCGACTCTGAAAATATGGGGCTCCTGACCCCCCCCCCCGACCGCCCAGTTATTACGCCTATGACTCTGACTCTTAGTTTCGGAATCATAACGAAAACACCATGTCTCGTCACTTACCACAATACTTTGGAGTAAATGTATTGTTTTTGCAGTCACCAGGATGTCTTTTGTGTATTCCACTGTGGCGTGTTTCTTGTCGTCTGATCAAGCATGAAGAGAAAAACGAACACATAGCAATCCCCCTCAAATCTTGCACTAACATTTGACAAATCGTCTCCTTATTAGCATCGAGCTTCCGGCATCTCAAGGACACACAACGATAACTGTTTATCCTTTTGCGAACTTTCTCAATGAGGTCGGACGTGCACACTGAAATCGGCCGTCCGTGTCTTTCGTCATTTTCCAAATCTTCCTGCCCATCCTTTAAACGTGCATGCCATCGAAATATTTTTGAATGAGATAGCCAATTAGCCCCATACACAGCACGCAATAATTCAAATGTTTCAGATGCAGTTTTATAGATTTTTAAACACAACCGGATATTTGTTCTCTGCTCCATGACAGAAAGGTAACATTGTTCTTCCGCGGAATGATGTCATGCACAGTGTAAAGAATCATATGCGCAGTTCTCACGCAAACGCTGTTGCCACCGCATAGCTGATAAATGACTTATAAAAAAACTATGCCTTCCCGAAATGTGTGTTTCACCGGGTTTTTTTAAAAAAATCAGCCTCATTACTTAGTTGCAATTTTGTGTAATATCGGATAGTAAGTTTTTCTTTGTTATTATCTTAACTCATTAACCGGCTGGAACGAATTAACTCGGCGTTAGAAAAATGGGAAGAAATTAGCTCGAAGCAATGCATTCGCCGCCTTTGGAGTTGCCCGAGCACTACTGAAACGAGTGAATCCGAGCACCAAAAAGGGTTGCTTTCCCCTTACCTTTTTTATTCAACGGGGTCGAGACGATTGAAACTCACCTTTCTGAATGATTATCTCTAAAAGGGCTTTTTAACTGCTGGCCACCCAAAATGCAACACCAAGAAGGACACGAGATAGCAAAGCCAGATTTACTGGACACATAACAACACATACAAAGATGAAACGATTGAGCTTACAGGCCCGTGAGACTTGCGGAACACGCAGACATCAATAGTTCGTGTGGCCCCCATGGCTGGCAATAGCGGCCGCTACACGCCGCGGCATCGAACGAAAGAGGCTTTGGATGTGCGCTTGGGGTATGTTGGTCCAGGCTGCTTCCACACGTTGCCACAGTTCATCAGGCGTAGTCACGGGTGGTGCTTGCCGGACCACTTGGTTGCCGATCAGCGACCAGACGCGTCCGATGGGCGACATATCGGAAGAACAGGCGGGCCACGGCAGAAATGACACCTGGTGGGCCGTGAAAAATTGTTGCACGATGCGTGCCACATGCGGGCGCGCATTGTCCTGTTGAAACGTGGCCACTGGCAGGTCCTGCAGGTAAGGGAGGACTACAGGCTCTAAAACGTCGGAGATGGTGCGGTGGCTGTTGAGTATACCGGCGATGCGTACCAGAGGGGTGCGGGTGTCATATCCAATCGCGCCCCAAACCACAACGCCAGGCGACGTACTGGTATGGCGATGTATAATGCAGGCGTCATACAGTCTCTCCCCGCGGTGCCGCCACACGCGGATGCGACCATTGTGGTGTTGCAGGCAGAAGCGGGATTCGTCGGAGAAGACAATGTCGTGCCATTCCGTAGTCCAGGTGCGGCGTTCAACTGCCTACTGCCGCCGCACTCGCCGGTGGTGTAACGTCAATGGTAATCGGAGCAATGGGCGCCGTGCGACAAGTCCCCGCTCCTGCAGACGACGTCGAACGGTACGTGCTGACATAGGTTGTTGCGCAACACACCCTAATTCCTGCGCTAACGTTCGTGATGTGACGGTGCGAGCCGCCAATGCCCACCGCACAACATGCTGGTCCTTTCGTTCGGTGGTGTGCCGCAGCTGCGGCGATCGCTCACGTCAGTCCGTCCGTCCCCCTTCATCCACCGAATCCATAGTCGCCTCACTGTGGCCAGGATGTTGTCCCACACGGGCGCCGATGTCTCGGTACGATAAACCACTGTCGCGATAAGCCACTATTCGTCCTCTGTCGAACTCCGAAACGTGCTGGAATGACTGCCGTATTCTACGACGAGGCATCAGGAAGCGTCCCACGCACAGGTCCGGCAGCATAACACACTTCCACTACTTACACCCCGCCTTCTGTGCACCCTTCTTATAGTGCATCTCGGTGGCATGCCGGGCGCACATGATTTGCTTATGCCCTGCAATGCTAATCGTTTGCATGTCCTCTCACGGGCGACGCATGCTGCGAATTTCAGGCCAATCGGATGTTTCCTTCTTGGTGTTGCATTTTGGGTGGCCAGCAGTGTATTATTTAAGCAGAGTGTTTGCTACCTATTCTTGACGAACGTGAATAAAAGGAAGGACTCTGTAAATATGATTCATTTGACTTTTATCTGGCAGTTATTTATCTAAATTAGTTAATCTGTGTTTAATTAAGTATATAGTAATATGAAGTGGAACTCTTCGGGATCCATGTAGTAATTAAGTATGCTTCTCGGTGTAGCAAGTTTATTTTGGATAGTTAAGCCTTTGTCTGTGATCACTTAGTGGTTTACATAAATCTAAAGCTGTGCTTTTAGCTTTATGTTTGGGTAAAGGTTGGAAACTTAAAGATATTCCGTAAAACAGCTATTATCTCTCATTTGGGGGGGGGCGTATTTTGATGTTAGTAAAGAACTAGTTAGAAGACAGCATTTCAAATATTGTTCAAAAAGGAACTGTTCAGTGCTTATTTTTAAAATATAGTCATACTAAAAATAGGTATTGAAAGCTACTGAAAACGTATTTTCAATTCAGTTACTCTCTGTGGAGTTCATTTTATTTTAAAGTGCATTAGATGTTCAGCAAAGGAAGAGTAATTTCAACTCTGAGAAGATGAAATAATGTAATCTCTAAATCTTTTTTTCTCATTCATCGGAGGATCAAGGCATACAATATCTACATACCTACGCGATTGTTCAAAGAGGTAAAGAAAACTGAAATGATACTTCAACCATCAGCCTTAAGCGAAGATAAAAGAGGAAA
Organism: Macrothele yani; assembly: GCA_039090855.1. Classification (NCBI taxonomy): domain Eukaryota; kingdom Metazoa; phylum Arthropoda; class Arachnida; order Araneae; family Macrothelidae; genus Macrothele; species Macrothele yani. Next base: position 8,490,352 of record CM077011.1, on the reverse strand, counting down.
TAAAAAAAAGGGAAATGCAAGTATCTATTTCGTTAAAACGTATTAGATAAAGGAAATTAAATTAGTCTTAGATACGACCTTGTGAGTCACACTTTTATTCTTAAGCCAAACTCGCTTCTTGTAGCTAAAGTATTTTTGATATTCAGTTCACTTGTTTTGCGTCTTTACGGCAAGACTATTCTAGATCACCAAGGATATTTGATTTAATTTTCTCAGTACACACTTAGGTATTATCCTTAAAGCTCTGTGTCACAATAAAACTTAATACAGTAGAAACACGTAAAAAAAGAACACATGAGGTTTGTTCTTGTTGTAAGCAGAGTAATTCTTTTGTAGCGGCGCTAATAACACTCTCTAGGAATCGATGTCAAACATGATATTTCGGTTGATTTATTTGAGCTAATGCACTACGAATAGAACGCAGTAGTAAAAACAGGAATACATATTCAAAATGGTTCAGATTCTATTGAAAGGAGTGTTGTATTTCGTCACTGTTCGCTTAAGTCAACATGCGTCATGCCAACAGTATACACCGATGAGCAATTACATTATGACCACTTATCTAATAAGCTGTAGGACCCTCTTTAGCCCGCCAAACAGCGGCCACTCTGTGAGGCATTGATTCGATGAGGTAGCGATAGGTATTCTGGGGTACCTGGTACCATAATGCCAACAGCAGGTTCTCCAGTTCCCGTACGTTTCGGGTTGGTGGTGAGTTAGCGCGAACCCGTTTTTCCAAGTCGAACCACAAATGTTCGATTGGGTTCATGTCAGGTGAATTTGGAGGCCAGGACATTAACAGAAAGTCACCAGCATGTTCCGCGAACTACTCCTTGACGTTTCTGGCAGTGTGGCATGGCGCATTATCCTGTTGGTGACAGCCATTACCAGCAGGAAACACAGTTGCCATGAATGGGTGAACTTTGTCAGCAACGATGTTCAGATACCTGACAGCTGTCAGGAATTGTGCTATTGGGAAAATGGGTCCTAAAGAGTGGGACGTACTACAGAAGTGAAAACGTATCAAGACGACAAATCTGCAATGAGAGTACATATCCGCGTAGCTCAGTTGGGAGAGCAACTTACTCCGGAGTGAGGGGACCCAGGTTCGATCCCCGGCGTGGACAAACTTGTGTTTTTACATTGACCCCCGAACTTGAAGGATGACCTGGCCGTTAAGTTTCTCGCAATGGTGTGATGTTCTTTCCACACAGCGAGACAAGAAAAATGAGAATCCTTTCTTCCATTCACCAAATTGTCTGGGAGTTCTTAAATGCACGTTCTTCATCGGATGACTGCCTACAGTTACACATAGCCCCGGCTGACTCGTGGGCCGTGCCTCTGGTCCTCTTTCGGTGGGAGATGTGACGTGCCTGCCCAGCAGGACGCACATGAGATAAAGGCAGATTAGCAGCGAGAGCATACGTCCGCGTAGCTCAGTTGGGAGAGGCGACTTACTCCGGAGTGAGGGGGACCCAGGTTTCGATACCCGGCTCGGATAAACTTGTGTTTTCACAAATGTCCCCTCAAAAAGAACATCGCCCACAGCATAATACCGCCACCGTCGGCATATTTCCGCCCAACAGTGCATCCAGGTGGGGGTGTTCAGATACACAAAAAAGGACATGGCGTTGCCTCCGAAGGCACAAATCGTAGGCGCCATACGAAGATGTCATACGAGGAAAGGTGAGAGTTGGCGCGGACTGTACAACAGAAGCACAATGCCACAGCACCGCAAGTAGCAAATGTATAAAATCAGCGAACAAAAATGATGACTAATCTACGACAAATGCGCAGAACAGCCTTTCCTCACCACTTTACGCTTTTACGTCACAGTGTTTGAACTCTAATGCTTATATACATGAGCTTCGAACTACGTTTCACAGTGTACTAACATCTGATGATGGACCAATAGTGGGTCTGAAATTACTCATGTTTTTTAAGGCATTTTTAAACCTCTATATATTAAATGATTTTAATTCGTGATACAATTTTAATTTGAGTTAATCGTGCTCAGACGGCGGAATAATCTTATGTGTAACTCATAGCACGAAATTCTTGGTGTTGAGTAGCAGCAGTGTTGAGCATTAGTCGGAATGATTTCGTTTCCGTCATAATAGTTCGTCAGGAACTCCATCGTGCCGAAAACAAAAATAGTTCGTCGGGAACTCCATCTGCTGTCTACAAACCTCTGATCATCATCCTCGATGAAAACTAACCCCGGTGGCAGAGTGGTCTAAGCGATGGCCTCTGATCATTCGTGCGAAAAGGGTACGGGTTCGAATCCCTGTGGGGCATGGATGTTGTGTTTGTCTTACGGCACTGGCTCTCTCCCTTCCCTGAAACTAGTGTCCTTAAATTAGGGACGGGCGACTGCTTGTAGCCCATTGAGTTGCTCACGGTGGTCGTTAAACCTCCAATAAAAAAGAAACAAACCAATAAAAAGCATGTAAGGTGATGCAAAGCATGTAAAAACTAGGAAGCTAAAGGCTGACAACGTATCATCTGGTTTAATGAAGCGCGCTTCACATCCATCTAGCACTGGTAGAGTGTGCCGCTAGCAAAAACTCGCAGAAGCGTACATCGTACAGTTTGATTCCGACTGTGCAGCATGGAGGTAGAACCTTCATGCTGTCAAGTATCTTAGGGCACTGGATTTCTCCCTTCCCTGGAACGCTTCTTCAACCTACGGTTGGAAAGAGTAAAAAAAAGATGAAGTTTAAAGCCGATTCAAGACCATCAAACACTTGGACACCCTTCTGTGAAATGCTTAAGCATTCGACGGTAGGACTTCAAGGAATTAGAATTTTTCTACTTGTGAAGCAAAATATTACAGATGAAAAAATAACGTTTTAAAACATCGTGACTATGAAAAATTCATTAATGAACTGTCCCAAAAACATTATAGACAAGAGCAACTTAAATTGTTTAAGTTCTTGTTATGACAGTTTTCGAATTTCGTTAACTCTTTTAAAAGCTGCCAATTAAAAGTAAAAAAATCAGTTTTTAAACTTTTAAGCAGAATTTTTGCTAACCAGTATCAACCTGTTATTGTTAATTTTTATACCACTGGTTAGTGTTATCGTCCGCTTTTGCTTACCAAAATACTTTTCTCTGAAACAAAATGGCGTCTGCTGTATATGATCACACAGCTTAAATACCGAATAAAAACCACGGCAGCCTCTTAAGTTTTTTGTCGATTTATTATGAATTACTTTGGATGAAATAAGCTGTATTGAGAAAGATTATATCAATTTCCGCTTCGATAATATTTTTGGTATTCGTGCGTTTATTACTGCCGCTAAATTTCTGCGCTAAATGAAAACAACAAGAAAAAAGTCATAATGGTGTAGCTGATATCACACATAGGGTTAAGTAATTCCGATGATTAAGGAGGTTTTGCGTAAATTACTTCATCATTAACCACATGTCATCAAATGCAGGTTTATCTACTCAGACGAAATTAATAAAATTAAGAATGAAGCGAAAAACAAAATACAAGAAATTTAGGCAAACACGTTTTCAGCGTAATTAGCAGTGCTGAGGATTTAGTGATCAAAGTGTGCACTAGTTTTCGCAATGGTAATTACCAAAAACAGGTACACGGTTTCCCTAAAATGACAAAAGAATCTTTATGAAAGCATCACTTTTAAGAGCCATTAAACATGTTATTTTCATTTTTTCTTCGAGTAACATAGTTTGCGCATGCATCTGAAAATCTTGAATAAAATTGTGTCCTGCGAACCCCATAAAACCGAATGACATTCCGTAGCATTTCTGCTACCTAAAAGTACGTAAAGGGTTATTCAAAATGATTCATCCGATTTCAAAAGTTTTCGATGTTTATAAATACGAGTAATGATACATAAACCAAAAGAAAATCTACCCGAGTTTTGTTTCTCATCTTATTAGTAGGACTGTCGATCGATCAATATTTTTAATCGGTTAATATTTCACCATTGATCGATTAATCGGTAATTTCACCGAGTGATAAAAAATATCGTCACAAAAAATATACGACTATAAATTACATTATGCATTATTCTATTATTATATGGATACCAAATCCGTTGTCTAAAATGTTAGGGCGTTGAATGTATCGTAGCCTGTTAATCTAGTAGTATTCATTGCTTTACTTTATTTAAAAAAAATCAGAAATACAAATGAATAAGAATTACCTTAAACCTGGTTTGCAGTCACTGCTTTAGCCAAAACTTTAGGCACACGAGCTTGCTTGTCAATATTGGATGGTTTACGCGTGGTACGAAGTTTGTCAACAACAATACCAGCGGCACTAAACACTCCTTAATTTGGCATAGACGTTGCTGGAATTCATAGCAACCGTTTTGCTAAAGTAGCAAGCAACGGCAACTGTAATGAATGAGTTTTCCACCACTGAGGAGGATCTGTTCAGGCAAGCTCTGATAAACTTGAAGCTATACACTGAGTGGCCACTTTATTATGACATCCTGACAGTTTTAAGCAAATGAGCTATGGTTGCACGCTGTTGCCGCCAGAGGGTGAGGCTAGTATAAAAAGGGAAAGCTTAGTGCTTGCGACAGTAGTAGAAGTGATTTTTGGGTGACGAGATTAGTAAAAAATACGATTTGACGGACTTTCAACGTGGGATGGTTGTAAGAGCTTGGAGCCATAGAGCGAGTATCACCGAAACCGCCGCATTCGTGAAATGTTCCAGAGCAGCTGTTGTTAAAGTGTTTAAAGACTGGACTGTCATCCAAAAACTGGGTCTCTACGTGCAACGTGTGGGCGTCATCGACTAGTGACTGCTCGGGCGGAACGGAGACTGTCCAGACTGGTAACAGACAACAGAAGGGCAACAGTGCAGCAAGTTACAGACCATCTTAATCAAGGATCCTCTCAAATGATCTCTGCACGCACTGTTCGCCGTACACTGCATCGGATGGGATATGGCAGCCGAAGGCCTGTTTGAACACCTTTGCTGTCTGCAGTTAGCAAGAGAAAACGTCTCCAGTTCGTACAGGAGCACAAGGATTGAACAATCGATAATTGGAAATAAATTATGTGGTCCGATGAATCACGTTTTCAGTTGGCCGAGTGAGAATCTGGCGGAAACAACACGAAAGCATAGACCCCAAATGCATTGCTACGACCCTTCAAGCTGGTGGAAGCAACGTTATGGTTTGGGGAATACTTCCTGGCAAGCTTTGGGCCCTTTAATTCGTGTTGATCAACGTCGGACTGGCACATCATATCTAAACATCGTTGCGGACCAAGTGCATCCTGTCATATGGATGGTTTATCCCAATGGCGATGGCTACTTTCAACAAGATAATGCGTCCTGCCAGAGTGCTCGTATTGTACAGGATTGGTTTCTGGAACGTGCCGTTCAGTTTATTTTGCTTAGATGGCCCCACAATCTCCAGATCTCAACCCCATTGAGAATTTGTGGGATGAAGTTGAACGACTCATCAGACAGCTGGATCCACAACCCTGCAATCTCACATTCCTGGAAAGTGCTATTCATCAAGCATGGGCTCAGATTCCGCAAACCACCTATCAACATCTCGTGGAGTCCATGCCACGAAGAATCGACGCGGTATTAAAGGCAAAAGGTGGCCCAACGAAGTACTGAAGGGGTGGTCATAATAAAGTGGCCACTCAGTGTAATTCTGTCGGTGTTCTGACATTTGTGTATACCTTTATTTCTGTTTTTGGAATCGACGAATTGTCAAAACATGGTTTTTTTCGTTTCTGTTGTACATTACTTTGTTCTTCATGTAAGGGCAGCTGTTGATTTGTGCTACTGGATGAAATTCTCTTCCACACTAGCTCTCGGTTTTTTTCTGGAATACAGCGAAGTGTATTGAATAGAGGGTCAAGGGCAGTAGCTTCTTCGCACTTGTCGTACAGTATAAAGACCATTGACTGAGTCTTTCCGTCAGATCATCGAGCCACACAGCTTTAAATCTGCAAATATATGCTGGGTCGGTATCAAATAATCTCATTGCGCTTTTGAGCTATGTAAAAGCGAAAATTACAACACTGGCAGTTACGAACTTGTGACCTCAGAGTATTCCAGTGATTTCCAAGCAAGGTTTCAATACGCTAATTAGCTTCTCAAGCACTTCCCACTCAACTGTTGTCAGAACAGGGGTATTCGATGCTTTGGGTACCAGAACGTTGTCTACTGCGTTTTTAGCGTTCAAAAGACTTTCCACCATGATGTAAGTACTATTCCAGTATGTCACTATGTCTTGTATGCAGTTTAGTGTCAGGAAGATCAAGTTCTTTCTGCTTAGACGAGAGTGTAGCCTCTACATTTGAGTTATGTTTAAAATGCCCTACAATTTTTCGGCATTTAGCTAGAACCTTTTACATCGATGCAACTGTAGAGCTTCATTTATACTTAATTGTAAAAAAATGGGTCGAACATCTTACACTGTCAAACTTTGATCCGTTAACGCCAAGTACAATATTTCTGGCATTATCAGTGCAGATGGAAACAACCTTGTCCGTTAGTTCCCATTAAGTACGGTATTAAAGGCGGAAGTTCGGAATTTACGATGGACTTTGAAGGCTAGCATACTGACACACGGAGAACGATGGAATCCTTGCTGATAGTAGAGACTGCTAGATTTAAATTCTTATCGCCATAAAAAGGCTAATTTCCAAAAAGAGAAGGCACGAGCACAAATTGGTGTTTTCAACAAATTCAAAACTACAGTATTTGCAGTTTTTTGCAACAGTTCCTAATGAATTTTATTTTTAAAGTATTTTTTAAGTAACCGATTAATTGGAAGAAGAAAATAATCGGCGATTAAAAAATTGATGGATTAATCGATCAAACCCGACATCCCTACTTATTAGTGCTTTATGTGAATTCCCTTAGCTTCACGATCAACGTCGAGACGATAGTCTATTTCCTCGTATACTCGTTCCAGCATGTCCGTTGTCACTGACTCCACGGCAGTAACAATGCATTTTTTGAGCTCAACCAAGGTTGGCACGTACACAATTTCCTTAACGTACCCCAAAAAGAAGAAGTGGCATAGCGTAAGTTCCGATGATCTAGGCGGCCAGATGTAGAACACCAAGTCACGGGATCCACTGCGACCGACCCAACTGCGAGGGACCACCTCGTTGATGAAACGGCGAACAGCTCAATGCCAATGAGTCGGCGCCCCATCTTGCTGGAAAATATAGACGCCGGAATTTTCGTTTTATTGTGAAAATAGCAGCATATCCAAAATAGGAGTAACCAGTCACTGTGTTTTACACGAAAAAGAAAGGGCCACATACCTTTGCTCTATCAGGGTACATAAGATGTTAGCTTTAGGTGAGTTGCGCTCATGCCCGATTGCTGCATGTGGGTTTTCCATGTCATACGCAAATGTTGAGACGGTTCACCTTGCCACTCAAATGAAAAGTTGGTTCATCAATGAACCCCAGGCGGGGAGCAAAATCGTCGTCCTTCATAGCATCCCGCATGTTTTGGAAAACAGTTCTGTAGTTTTAACTTGTCCCGCTGGCCTTAGAGCCTGCAACAGTTGCAGCCTGCATGCTAAGGATTCCCAGCTCCCGACTGGCGCAGTTGGTTGACTTCCTTGGGAAAGTAGGAAACTCTCTCTGATTCTTTGCGCATTATCTACAGACACGCGCTGTCGTCCTGTGTTTTTTGCCTTTAAACGAACATCCTGTTTTCTCGAATTGCCAATATCACCGACGGATATTCTGAGCACCCGGTGTATCATTTCCATAAGGTTTACGAAACTCACGCTATGCTGTGACTAACGATTCACACCTCGAAATCCGCAGCACACAAAAAGCCCTCTGCTGTGCGGTCACCATTTTTTCACTGTCGCGAAGTCACAGCGACAGTGAAGCCATCTCGCGGTGAGTGACCTACTAAAACTCGGAGATTTCCTCTTTCATTTGGTGTATGCCACGGTCGCACACGGTTCATAGGTATGGAATTATGCACTTTTGAAATCAGATGGATCATTTTGAATAACGCTGCACATTTCACGAGAAAGTAAGAAACAGGGATGCTAAAGTAATTTATTTCTGTCCTAAACGCTAGGAATTTAGATTATGAAATTTGCATTTATTCTCCTTCATAACACGAAAATTCTTTTTAGAGAATTTTAAAAGCATTTTTGAGAAAATCAAATTGGCCATCCCGGTGACCGAGTGTTCAGAGTCACATATTTCCGGACAGTAGTCCGAGCTAGGCGGGGATCGAGCCCGGATGAGGTGTGAGTGGTATGACTACACCCCAGAATTCCCAGTGGCTCCAAATTGGGAATGAATGGTTACTTACAGTCCTTGGAATTGCTCAAGGTGTTCATTAAACTCAAAAGAAAAAAAATCAAACTGCAACACATGGCTGATTTTCATAGTTTCGGTACAGCCAACATAACTATTTGAATTACCGTAGGACCCGCTTCTAACGAAGAACTCAGGAGAGACGAAAATCCTTGTTATATCCAGGCGCTCACCAGTTCTCGAAATGGAAATTTTGAAGTGCCGGTATGCTCATATTTAGAGTAAAAATCATCTGGTAAAAGTACCTTCGCCAAAAAATCTCTAAACTGAAATAGCGAAAAAAAAAAAAAAAAAAAAAAAGAGAGAAAAAAAAATCCCTGGAAGAAAAACTCCTTTGTGTGAAAGTGTAACTGTGAATTCCGTGGAATACTATTGCACCATTAGTCAGAAACTATAACGGTCGATTTAATTTGGTTGGTTTGTGGATCCAGCGGGCACTGCTTATGCTATACCGGTGATTGGGGTTAGACTTGTTTATAACAAGGAGTCTCTGCCCTGGGACCAACGGATTAACGAGACTTCCGAACCTCGGTTACTCATTAGAGATTCAGCTGGACTTAAACCTAAAACTTTTGAGACGAGAAGGCAGTCCCCTTACAATAGAGACTTTTATAAAGTAGAAAGTCGGGCAATTAAAATCTCCGCAATCAGAATGAATATTTAGTCGTAAATTAAATATAGCATTCTCACCTCAACCCTAAAAAAAGTCCAAAGTGCGTTAAAAGTTTGTACTTATTACTGCAAAACTAAAACTTGCGTTTAACCTATTACTCCCAATTCTTCATTCTATGAAGAGGCTCTTTAAATTGAATACATTAAATAAATGATATTAAAATTACAGACATCTCTAGTGAGATGATCTGGATTTGGGAAAGATGTGATCATATGCTATGGGCAGCTTCATTTCCATCCTTTGAAGGATTTAATTTACAGTTCATGTGCACGCTACTTCCTACCCTTTACGTTTCACTCACACCTTTTTCTCAAGGGTATGAGACGCATAAGGTTTCTTTGTTTAAGAATGTGCGCTCGTAGGTCAGGGATAAAAAAGAAAAATCGTTTCTGCAATTCCAGCTACTAAAATTAGTGCTGGTATGTAAATTCCGGGTAAAAAAGTGGCGCTATGAAATACTGGGAAAAAAGAAGTATCGGTATGCCATACCGGCGTATACGGGCCCATTTCGAGCACTGACACTCACTAAATACGTTTTGGAGTGAAAAATCCCACAATGTAAAAGTATACGTACATAACAATATACATTTATATTATATATCCATATACACTATATTGACAAAAGTCACTGAACACCTAGCAGAAAAAAGACACAACATAGCATTTATTGACATACATTAGTACGGTGTCAGCCCACCTATGGCCTTAATGCATGCATTGACCCTTCGAGACATGCTTTCGACAAGGTTTTGGAACACAGCGATATGCGCTTCCATTCAGTACATAATGCTACCTCTTACTGTTGCTTAGTTGTAGGCCTTGGTTCCGAACTTCTTATGCGGCGATCTAATTCACCTCATAGGTGCTCTATGGGATTAAGATAAGGGCTCTGTGCTAGCCAGTCCACACACGATACGGAATTATTGTCAAACCACGCCGCCGTAACAGTCCTTGCTTTATGGTTCGGTACATCATTCCGCTGGAACCAACAAGGCTCGGTTCCATAGTATTGCCACAGAGTTGGTAGGGCATAATTGTCCATAATTTTGAAGTAGACGTCCTGGTTAACAGGTTTGTCCACGATAACGAGTGGGCCGGGACCATACCACGAAAAACACCCCCACACGAGTACACTGCCAGCTCCAAACATGACCGCAGGAATAGTACACTGTGGTAAATAGCGTTCACCGGTTGCCGCCATACCCACACACGGCCATCAGACTGATAATCGTGTATCTGGATTCATCACTCCATAGGACCCGTTTCCATCGATCCACGATAAAGATTCTTTACACCATGCTAAAGGACGAGTAGCATTCCGAGTGGAGATGAAAGGCTCATGAGCAGCCGCACGACCACGGTGACCCATGGAATGAAGTCCTTTGCGAATGGTACGTGTACATACCGAGGTTCCAGCATTTTTAATCACCTGTACACTGAGGGTTTGTGTAGTACTCCGTCAATTAGCTGTAACGACTCTCCTGAGGCTTCGACGTCCTCTATCACTGATTTTCTTCGGTTGCCGGTACGTTTTGCTGCTTCAGGCACGCCATGTGTCTTCCACTTATTCAGTACATCCAAAATAGTTGACTGGGTATGTTTAAACACCTCTCGGTTTCTCTTATGGACAACCCACTAATATAACACCCAACAATTTTTCCTTTCTCAAAGTCAGTTCACTCCCGCCGCAACATTTTCACTGAACCTCACAGTGCGATATGATGGCGGTCGGTCTGCTTCAGGCTTGTTTTTATACCCTTTTGCAGCTGTACCGTGCAACTTAACAACGCAGTGGACGTGTTCATTTTCTTTTGTAGGGGTGTCCGATGACTTTTGTCAATATAGTGTATATATATATATATATATATATATATATATATATACACACTTTCCAATTTTTTTTTTTTGGAAATTGGAAAGGGAGTGAGACAAGGTGACACCATATCTCCGAAACTCTTTAACGCCACATTGGAAAATGTCTTCAATCACTGAACTGGGAAAACAAAGGGATAAAGATTAATGGAGATTATCTAACCCACCTTCGTTTTGCTGATGATGTAGTCATTTTTGCAACTACCCCATTAGAGCTGCAGAGTATGATCCAAGAACTTGCTGACAAGAGTAAAGAAGTGGGATTAAAAATGAACTTTCAGAAGACAAAATTTATGTTCAATGCTTTTACACGAAATGAAGATTTATCGATTGATGGAGAAAAGCTGGAGATAACAGACACGTACGTTTTTCTTGGACAGCAGATATCAAGTGAGGGTCACATTGATGAAGAAATTAATAGGCGTACAAAACTTGCCTGGAGAGCTTTTTGGAAGAAACAGCATAATTTTCAAGACCAATATGTCATTATGTCTTAAAAGAAAAGTGTTTGATCAATGCATCCTTCCAGTGCTTACGTATGGTGCAGAGACGTGGACCTTAACTAAAAGAGACATACAAAGGCTGCAGACAACTCAAAGCAGCATGGAGAGGTGCATACTTGGAGTAACCAGGAGAGATAAGAAGAGGAACTCGTGGATCCGAAAAATGACAAGAGTGGAAGACATCATGATCAGAGTTAAATCCCTGAAATGGCAATGGGCTGGGCATACTGCCAGAAGGACAGACCATCGATGGACAGGCGAAATTTTAGATTGGATTCCAAGGGACAGGAAAAGACCCAGAAGAAGGCCACATGGGAGATGGGTGGATGAAATTCGAAAGTATGCGGGAGTGACATGGAGGAGACTGGCACAAGACAGACCGTTGTGGAGGAAACTTGGGGAGACCTTAGTCCAGCAGTGGATTGATAATGGTTGACAATGATGATGATGATATATACACTATATACCAAATTGTAATTGGACACCTGTGATAGCAAAGGAAAACGAAGTTTATTTACCTTCAATAGTTGGTGGAACCTCGACGAGCGGCGATTACAGCTGCGACCCTCCGGCGCATACTCTCAACCAGGCGATGTACGACGGCTGGCAGTCTTTTTTCCACTCGGCTTGGAGAAGACAGGTCAGTTCTTTCATCGATTTCGGACGGTGGGGGCACCCCTTAAGTCGACGCTCCAACTCGTCCCAGAGGTGCTCGATAGGGTTAAGGGCAGGGCTCTGCGCAGGCCAGTCCATTCGCAGTCCATACCATGCACCTCGCAACATAACAGGTGGCATTGTCATCCTGAAAGTAACATGGGTCCACCCATAAAACGGATACAACGTAGGAAGCGCATGGTCCTCCAAAATGATGCAGTAGGTCTCGGCGTTAAGTCTACCAGGAATTGCGACCAAGGGTACCGTGCCATACCAGGAGAAACACCCCCATAGCATAATTCCACCGCCGCCGAACTTCACACTTGGCACAATACATTCCGACAGGAGGCGTTCTCCAGGCAGACGCCAAACCCAGACCCTGCCATCTGAACGGTAGGGGTGAACCTCGATTCGTCGCTCCAGAGAACATGTTTTCACTGTCCAACGGTCCACTGTCGACGTTCTTTGCACCACGTTAGCCGAGCAGCGCTATTGGACTTGGTGGTCAAAGGCTTGTGGGCGGCAGCACGTCCATGATAACCGAGCAGATGGGTTCCCTTACGGATGGTATTCATCAAAAGAACACTCCCGAATGCCTGTTGAAACTCCTCGCGCATGTGGCCCATCGATTTGGTGCGGTTCTTCCGAATTTCTCTGGCCAGCACCCGTCGGTCTCTAACTCCCAGTTTTGTGGGTTTGCCGGGTCGGGGAACATTTCGACAGTCACCTCTCATCTTCCACTTGCCAATACCGTAGGCCACTCTCGATATTTGGTACTTCAACTCGCTGGATATGTCACGTATGGATCGGCCATTTCTGTGATACTCGACGATTACACCTTTCTTGAAATCAGAGAGCTCCGAACTGCGTGGCATCTTGCATGCGACTGCTTGCGTTGTTGTTTCCCACACGATATTTAACGGCGGCGGCCGTGACGTGTATCAGGACCGCAGATATCGTCGATTGCAGGGGTGTCCAATTACTTGTTGGTAGATAGTGTATATAAATATATTATAACACATGGCACCATTTTTTCACCATTTTCTAGCTCTAAAGTGATGACAACTTTATGGGTTACAGATAGCTGTTTCCCCTTGGACATTAAAATTTAGGATTTCCTACTTGACGGCTACGTAAGGCTGATCGCTCTTTACCTACACACATGAAAAGCAAAAGCAACACCGATCCTTCCAATGGAACAATCATTTGGAGGGTGAAAAGAGCAATGGACACATCAGGAATTGTTATCGCCAGTTTTTCCTCAGGTCACAATAAACAAGCGAGTAATGCAAATGTCTTTGCACTACTAATAATTTCTGAATTGGAATCATTTCGCTTATTTTTCATGCAAGAGAAATAAATAATGCTGAAGGTTCATCTCAGCATTACATCAACCTGCAAAAGACATAAAAAAACACTACGGTTATTTGTTCGTAGCTTTCAATGTTTTTTTATTGGAGGTTTAACGATCACCGAGAGCAACTCAGTGGGTTATGAGCAGTCACCCGTCTCTATTTTAGGGTTACTGGTTCCAGGGAAGGGAGAGAGCCAGCGCCGTAAGACAAATACAACATGCACGCCTCACAGGGATTCTAACCCGGACCCACCTCGGACGAATGATGAGAAGCAATGTTGGTTACAGAAGGCATGCTAAACGCATCGTAAGTGTGATAATGACTTTTTTTGACGCAAGAAGCCGATTTTTTTCTCAACAGCAGCAGTGACATGACGAGTTCAAAAAAGAAAAGCTGTCACAGGATCTACGTTCAGCCGTAGCCACAAAAATAATTGAAGGATCAGACGTTCTCAAGCAGAAAAGGCGTAGTGCAAATTCTGGTCAAATTGAAATTAGAAAACGAAAGATGCAATCAAACATTCTGGAGATTTACAGTTTTATAAGGGTTATTTTCTCCCGCTTCGATTCGAGCAATCATGTGCTCCCAACAGGATTTTTATTCTTTCTGGCGTTATCCTTCCATTAAAGATATGTGTTTTGTGTCTTCTCTCCAACAATTTTGGCCGAGGTCCATCTCTTCAGATATCTCTCACTTCCTTGTGCTCACATTTCCTTTATCAATCAACCTGTTCTTTGACTGTATTCTTCTTTTTTTCACTCATGTTAGACATTTTACTTTCCCCTGTGCTTTTTTTCACCTAAACAAATTCCCTCGCTCTTTGTTCTCTAGTCTCCTTTTATTATCTACATTTTCAGTTTCCTCCATCGATTTCCCATTCAGTTATCTAAGAACTACTTACAATTCCAAAATGAATTTTTGTTCTTTAAATCGCTTTGTTACTAGAGTTCTCGCCCATTCAATTATAAGGGCATATAATAACTTTCGAGCATACATGGACACATACTTGTATTTCAGAATTCGTGCAGATGGCACAGATTTTAAATGACTGATTTCTACATTAAGGATTTAATGACTGATTAGAATTTTAATGACTGATTTAGATTTTAAATGACTGATTTCTCCTGCGGGTGGTTTTACACCACAGGAAAGGTGGCTAATGTTGGCTATACAATTTAGCTTTATTGATTAAAGCAGTTTTTAAATTCAGTAAGTTTTGGAGTAGGGGTTTTTTGATTTTTTGTTCAAAGCACTACGATAAACTGATGGAAACTAAATTTACTATAAAACTCGACAAAACGTTAAGAACATCTACAGACGACTACTGGGACAAATTCTTAAGGAAGGAAAAACGCACAGGGTCTTCGGGTTTGAAGAACTTTGAAGAACAGAAAGAGGACTCAAATACATGGCATTTCTGTAGTATGTCTTCCCTAGGAATTGTTTCCAATGGGAAACTAAGGAAAAACAGTATGAAATTACGACAGATTAAAAGTTTGTGAATCATCAAGTTCGTTGAAAATGACTACAACAAATTTCCGACAAATTTCGGTCAAGCATAAGGACAGTCTATGATAAAATCATTTCCTGAAAAACCTGAGATAATAAAAACATTACTAAACTTTTTTTAATATCTCAGATGGAGCATTTAATCAAAAAATACAATAAAAGAGACGTATTTACAACTTTTTCATTTTAATGATATATATATATAAGTATCACTGAAGACGTAAGGAAATTCAACTGTGAACTAGTGAGGAAAGCAATTGAAAACAACCAAAGCCTAAAGATAGCAAAGGGACATCTCAGTAAGGGAAGAAAACAGATTATGGCACTGAGAAAAGAAGATGGTTCTGTAACAAGAAATAGAGGCGAAATTTTGACAAGAGTGAAAGATTTCTACTCCAAATTATATGAAAGGGATGATATATGCACTCCAGACATCATGAAAGATACCAGTACCAGAGTTCCTCCAGTCCTTCCAGCAGAAGTTGCACATGCAATCAAGAACATGAAGCGAGGAAAAGCTCCAGGAGAAGATGGAATTACTGTAGGCATCATACAAGAAGCAAGTGGAGAAATCGAAACAGTACTCGCCCAAATTTTCACTCGATGCCTTAATGAAGGAAAGATTCCTGAGGATTGGAACACCGCTACAATGATCCTGCTACATAAGAAAGGTGACATTGAGGATCTCGGAAACTACAGACCTATCAGCCTCCTATCAGTAGTTTATAAAATCTTCACTAAAGTTCTTTCACACCGCTTGAAGGTAACACTGGACATGGCTCAACCGAGAGAACAAGCTGGATTCAGGAGTGGCTACAGCACAATAGATCATATCCACGTGCTGAGAGAACTAATTGAAAGAGCGAGGGAATATGAACTTCCATTGTGCATGGCTTTTATCGATTATGAAAAAGCCTTTGATTCGGTGAAACCATCAGCAGTTACAATGGCTCTGAAAACCTGCGGTATTGAAGATGCATACATTAATATTATTAATAACATCTATGAAAATGCAAGTGCAAAGATTAGGCTGTTTGAAAATACAACACACGTAAAAATTGGAAAGGGAGTGAGACAAGGTGACACCATATCTCCGAAGCTCTTTAATGCCACATTGGAGGGTGTTTTCAGTCGCTGAGCTGGGAAAACAAGGGGATAAAGATTAATGGAGATTATCTAACCCACCTTCGTTTTGCTGATGACGTAGTCATTTTTGCAACTAGCCCATCAGAGCTGCAGAGTATGATCCAGGAACTTGCTGACAAGAGTAAAGAAGTGGGATTAAAAATGAACTTTCAGAAGACAAAAGTGATGTTCAATGCTTTTACAAGAAATGAAGATTTATCGATTGATGGAGAAAAGCTGGAGATAACAGACACGTACGTTTATCTTGGACAGCAGATATCAAGTGAGGGTCACATTGGTGAAGAAATTAATCGGCGTACAAAACTTGCCTGGAGAGCTTTTGGAAGAAACAGCATAATTTTCAAGAGCAATATGCCATTATGTCTTAAAAGAAAAGTGTTTGATCAATGCATCCTTCCAGTGCTTACGTATGGTGCAGAGACGTGGACCTTAACTAAAAGAGACATACAAAGGCTGCAGACAACTCAAAGCAGCATGGAGAGGTGCATGCTTGGTGTAACCAGGAGAGATAAGAAGAGGAACTCGTGGATCCGAAAAATGACAAGAGTGGAAGACATCATGATCAGAGTTAAATCCCTGAAATGGCAATGGGCTGGGCATACTGCCAGAAGGACAGACCATCGATGGACAGGCGAAATTTTAGATTGGATTCCAAGGGACAGGAAAAGACCCAGAAGAAGGCCACATGGGAGATGGGTGGATGAAATTCGAAAGTATGCGGGAGTGACATGGAGGAGACTGGCACAAGACAGACCGTTGTGGAGGAAACTTGGGGAGACCTTAGTCCAGCAGTGGATTGATAATGGTTGACAATGATGATGATGATATATACACTATATACCAAATTGTAATTGGACACCTGTGATAGCAAAGGAAAACGAAGTTTATTTACCTTCAATAGTTGGTGGAACCTCGACGAGCGGCGATTACAGCTGCGACCCTCCGGCGCATACTCTCAACCAGGCGATGTACGACGGCTGGCAGTCTTTTTTTCCACTCGGCTTGGAGAAGACAGGTCAGTTCTTTCATCGATTTCGGACGGTGGGGGCACCCCTTAAGTCGACGCTCCAACTCGTCCCAGAGGTGCTCGATAGGGTTAAGGGCAGGGCTCTGCGCAGGCCAGTCCATTCGCAGTCCATACCATGCACCTCGCAACATAACAGGTGGCATTGTCATCCTGAAAGTAACATGGGTCCACCCATAAAACGGATACAACGTAGGAAGCGCATGGTCCTCCAAAATGATGCAGTAGGTCTCGGCGTTAAGTCTACCAGGAATTGCGACCAAGGGTACCGTGCCATACCAGGAGAAACACCCCCATAGCATAATTCCACCGCCGCCGAACTTCACACTTGGCACAATACATTCCGACAGGAGGCGTTCTCCAGGCAGACGCCAAACCCAGACCCTGCCATCTGAACGGTAGGGGTGAACCTCGATTCGTTGCTCCAGAGAACATGTTTTCACTGTCCAACGGTCCACTGTCGACGTTCTTTGCACCACGTTAGCCGAGCAGCGCTATTGGACTTGGTGGTCAAAGGCTTGTGGGCGGCAGCACGTCCATGATAACCGAGCAGATGGGTTCCCTTACGGATGGTATTCATCAAAAGAACACTCCCGAATGCCTGTTGAAACTCCTCGCGCATGTGGCCCATCGATTTGGTGCGGTTCTTCCGAATTTCTCTGGCCAGCACCCGTCGGTCTCTAACTCCCAGTTTTGTGGGTTTGCCGGGTCGGGGAACATTTCGACAGTCACCTCTCATCTTCCACTTGCCAATACCGTAGGCCACTCTCGATATTTGGTACTTCAACTCGCTGGATATGTCACGTATGGATCGGCCATTTCTGTGATACTCGACGATTACACCTTTCTTGAAATCAGAGAGCTCCGAACTGCGTGGCATCTTGCATGCGACTGCTTGCGTTGTTGTTTCCCACACGATATTTAACGGCGGCGGCCGTGACGTGTATCAGGACCGCAGATATCGTCGATTGCCGGGGTGTCCAATTACTTGTTGGTAGATAGTGTATATAAATATATTATAACACATGGCACCATTTTTTCACCATTTTCTAGCTCTAAAGTGATGACAACTTTATGGGTTACAGATAGCTGTTTCCCCTTGGACATTAAAATTTAGGATTTCCTACTTGACGGCTACGTAAGGCTGATCGCTCTTTACCTACACACATGAAAAGCAAAAGCAACACCGATCCTTCCAATGGAACAATCATTTGGAGGGTGAAAAGAGCAATGGACACATCAGGAATTGTTATCGCCAGTTTTTCCTCAGGTCACAATAAACAAGCGAGTAATGCAAATGTCTTTGCACTACTAATAATTTCTGAATTGGAATCATTTCGCTTATTTTTCATGCAAGAGAAATAAATAATGCTGAAGGTTCATCTCAGCATTACATCAACCTGCAAAAGACATAAAAAAACACTACGGTTATTTGTTCGTAGCTTTCAATGTTTTTTTATTGGAGGTTTAACGATCACCGAGAGCAACTCAGTGGGTTATGAGCAGTCACCCGTCTCTATTTTAGGGTTACTGGTTCCAGGGAAGGGAGAGAGCCAGCGCCGTAAGACAAATACAACATGCACGCCTCACAGGGATTCTAACCCGGACCCACCTCGGACGAATGATGAGAAGCAATGTTGGTTACAGAAGGCATGCTAAACGCATCGTAAGTGTGATAATGACTTTTTGACGCAAGAAGCCGATTTTTTTCTCAACAGCAGCAGTGACATGACGAGTTCAAAAAAGAAAAAGCTGTCACAGGATCTACGTTCAGCCGTAGCCACAAAAATAATTGAAGGATCAGACGTTCTCAAGCAGAAAAGGCGTAGTGCAAATTCTGGTCAAATTGAAATTAGAAAACGAAAGATGCAATCAAACATTCTGGAGATTTACAGTTTTATAAGGGTTATTTTCTCCCGCTTCGATTCGAGCAATCATGTGCTCCCAACAGGATTTTTATTCTTTCTGGCGTTATTATTCCATTAAAGATATGTGTTTTGTGTCTTCTCTCCAACAATTTTGGCCGAGGTCCATCTCTTCAGATATCTCTCACTTCCTTGTGCTCACATTTCCTTTATCAATCAACCTGTTCTTTGACTGTATTCTTCTTTTTTTCACTCATGTTAGACATTTTACTTTCCCCTGTGCTTTTTTTCACCTAAACAAATTCCCTCGCTCTTTGTTCTCTAGTCTCCTTTTATTATCTACATTTTCAGTTTCCTCCATCGATTTCCCATTCAGTTATCTAAGAACTACTTACAATTCCAAAATGAATTTTTGTTCTTTAAATCGCTTTGTTACTAGAGTTCTCGCCCATTCAATTATAAGGGCATATAATAACTTTCGAGCATACATGGACACATACTTGTATTTCAGAATTCGTGCAGATGGCACAGATTTTAAATGACTGATTTCTACATTAAGGATTTAATGACTGATTAGAATTTTAATGACTGATTTAGATTTTAAATGACTGATTTCTCCTGCGGGTGGTTTTACACCACAGGAAAGGTGGCTAATGTTGGCTATACAATTTAGCTTTATTGATTAAAGCAGTTTTTAAATTCAGTAAGTTTTGGAGTAGGGGTTTTTTGATTTTTGTTCAAAGCACTACGATAAACTGATGGAAACTAAATTTACTATAAAACTCGACAAAACGTTAAGAACATCTACAGACGACTACTGGGACAAATTCTTAAGGAAGGAAAAACGCACAGGGTCTTCGGGTTTGAAGAACTTTGAAGAACAGAAAGAGGACTCAAATACATGGCATTTCTGTAGTATGTCTTCCCTAGGAATTGTTTCCAATGGGAAACTAAGGAAAAACAGTATGAAATTACGACAGATTAAAAGTTTGTGAATCATCAAGTTCGTTGAAAATGACTACAACAAATTTCCGACAAATTTCGGTCAAGCATAAGGACAGTCTATGATAAAATCATTTCCTGAAAAACCTGAGATAATAAAAAACATTACTAAACTTTTTTTTAATATCTCAGATGGAGCATTTAATCAAAAAATACAATAAAAGAGACGTATTTACAACTTTTTCATTTTAATGATATATATATATAAGTATCACTGAAGACGTAAGGAAATTCAACTGTGAACTAGTGAGGAAAGCAATTGAAAACAACCAAAGCCTAAAGATAGCAAAGGGACATCTCAGTAAGGGAAGAAAACAGATTATGGCACTGAGAAAAGAAGATGGTTCTGTAACAAGAAATAGAGGCGAAATTTTGACAAGAGTGAAAGATTTCTACTCCAAATTATATGAAAGGGATGATATATGCACTCCAGACATCATGAAAGATACCAGTACCAGAGTTCCTCCAGTCCTTCCAGCAGAAGTTGCACATGCAATCAAGAACATGAAGCGAGGAAAAGCTCCAGGAGAAGATGGAATTACTGTAGGCATCATACAAGAAGCAAGTGGAGAAATCGAAACAGTACTCGCCCAAATTTTCACTCGATGCCTTTATGAAGGAAAGATTCCTGAGGATTGGAACACCGCTACAATGATCCTGCTACATAAGAAAGGTGACATTGAGGATCTCGGAAACTACAGACCTATCAGCCTCCTATCAGTAGTTTATAAAATCTTCACTAAAGTTCTTTCACACCGCTTGAAGGTAACACTGGACATGGCTCAACCGAGAGAACAAGCTGGATTCAGGAGTGGCTACAGCACAATAGATCATATCCACGTGCTGAGAGAACTAATTGAAAGAGCGAGGGAATATGAACTTCCATTGTGCATGGCTTTTATCGATTATGAAAAAGCCTTTGATTCGGTGAAACCATCAGCAGTTACAATGGCTCTGAAAACCTGCGGTATTGAAGATGCATACATTAATATTATTAATAACATCTATGAAAATGCAAGTGCAAAGATTAGGCTGTTTGAAAATACAACACACGTAAAAATTGGAAAGGGAGTGAGACAAGGTGACACCATATCTCCGAAGCTCTTTAATGCCACATTGGAGGGTGTTTTCAGTCGCTGAGCTGGGAAAACAAGGGGATAAAGATTAATGGAGATTATCTAACCCACCTTCGTTTTGCTGATGACGTAGTCATTTTTGCAACTAGCCCATCAGAGCTGCAGAGTATGATCCAGGAACTTGCTGACAAGAGTAAAGAAGTGGGATTAAAAATGAACTTTCAGAAGACAAAAGTGATGTTCAATGCTTTTACAAGAAATGAAGATTTATCGATTGATGGAGAAAAGCTGGAGATAACAGACATGTACGTTTATCTTGGACAGCAGATATCAAGTGAGGGTCACATTGGTGAAGAAATTAATCGGCGTACAAAACTTGCCTGGAGAGCTTTTGGAAGAAACAGCATAATTTTCAAGAGCAATATGCCATTATGTCTTAAAAGAAAAGTGTTTGATCAATGCATCCTTCCAGTGCTTACGTATGGTGCAGAGACGTGGACCTTAACTAAAAGAGACATACAAAGGCTGCAGACAACTCAAAGTAGCATGGAGAGGTGCATGCTTGGTGTAACCAGGAGGGATAAGAAGAGGAACTCGTGGATCCGAAAAATGACAAGAGTGGAAGACATCATGATCAGAGTTAAATCGCTGAAATGGCAATGGGCTGGACATACTGCCAGAAGGACAGATCATCGATGGACAGCCGAAATTTTAGATTGGATTCCAAGGGACAGGAAAAGACCCAGAAGAAGACCACATGGGAGATGGGTGGATGAAATTCGAAAGTATGCAGGGGTGACATGGAGGAGACTGGCACAAGACAGACCGTTGTGGAGGAAACTTGGGGAGACCTTCGTCCAGCAGTGGATTGATAATGGTTGACAATGATGATGATGATGATATATTCTATTAAGAAGAGACTGACGCAAAAATTTTTTTTGACTCATACCAAGTACAACATAGAAAAGGTTATGTATTGACCGGTGTGAGTAAAAAGAGAAAAAAAGAAAAACTGAATGTAGAAAGTGTCGAGAATACTGAGCCTTGGCTTTATCAAGGAGCAGCAAAAACTCTGCATTTTCTCACTTCCACAAAGACCTATTTGGAAATGGGTTTCTACAAAGTCATAGATGCAAGTAATAAGCCCACAAATTGTTTTAAAAAATATATATATATATGTCATGACCTCCGCAGAGTTGCATGACCAAGCTTTAGTTAACAATATAGCTTGCATCCATAACTTTCCTGGCCCGACCCATGCTCTTCATCTGTTACTATTAAACAGAAAGAAGATGATTATAAAAAACTCAAGTTGTAAGAGTGACATAATGAATCAGAAATAATGTTCAGCAATAACAAATTGCCAAGTTCGCCTGAGAGAGAATTTAAACCTGAATATCTCAGGCGAACAACACCCTGGTTCATTCGGGCAGTGAGGAGCTCCGCTATAGCGCTTCGATCGGCCCTCACGCACCTTCGAAGCCGACTTTCACGTCTCACATCAATGGCGCGTGGTGCCCTGCAGTTTCCACGTCGCTTATTCGAAATGGTGCCATTTCTCCATTACGATACACTTCAACCACAGCAGCAAGCAAACAGTTCACAAACTGTGCTGTTTCAGAAATACTGCCACTCTTGGCCCGATAGCTGATAATCATCTCTTTTTTCAAATCTGATAAACCGCTTGTTTTATTCATGACAGCAACAAGTGATATGTTTTCAGAATACCTACAGCACACCTTATATACCCTCCAAGCCAGCTCACGACATGTGCCTTTTTTCATTGGCTACGCGCTGTTGATGTCAAAAGTAGGCGGTGGTCACAAAAATGAGACTCTACTGTGTATATATATATATTGCATATATATATATATCCTCATTATCATTATCTATCACTATGAACCCACCGCTGGATGAAGGTGTCCCTAAGTTTCTTCCATAACGTTCTGTCTTGAGCCAGTCTTCCATGTCACTTCACCATGCTTTCGAATTTCACCCACCAATCTCCCATGTGGCCTTCTTCTGTGTCTTTTCCTGTCCCTTGGAATCCAGTCTAAAATTTCTGTTTTCCATCGGTGGTCCATCCTACTGGCTACATGTCCAGCCCATTGCCATTTTAGGGACTTTACTCTGATCACGATGTTGTCCATGCTTGTCCTTTTCCTTATGGACGAGTTCCCCTTATCTTCCCTGTTGACATAAAGCATGCATCTCTCCATGGCTCTTTTAGTTGTCTGCAGTCTTTGTATTTCTTTTGTAGTTAAGGTCCACGTCTCAGCTCCGTACGTAAGCACTGGAAGGATGCATTGATTAAACACTTTTCTTTTGAGTTATAGTGGCATATTACCCTTAAAAATTGTGATGTTTCTTCCACGTCGATTAATTTCTTTATCAATATCACCTGTTTGCATGATAACTGTTGTCCAAGGCAAATCTAGATATTGCTTATCTGCAGCTTTCCTCCATCATTCGATAAATCTTCATTTCTTGTAAAAGAATTATTGTCCATCAGTTTTGTCTTTTGAAAGCTCACTTTTAATCCCACTGCTTCTAGACATTTTGCAATGTAGCATTAAAGAGTTTCGTAGATTTGGTGTAACCTTGTCTCACACACTTTCCAACTTTTTTTTTGGTGCTGTATTCTCAAATAGCCAAACCTTTGTACTTGCATTTTCATAGATGTTTGTGTGCATCTTCAATTCAATAATGCTAATGTGTGCATCTTCAATTCCGCAGAACTTCAAAACCATTGTAACTGTGATGATTTTATGGAATGAAAGGCCTTTTAATAAAAATAAAAGCCATACATAATGGAAGTTGGTCCACTGTTGTCTTCAAGCGACGTGTATGAACCTTTATGAAGATTTTATAAACCACTGATAAGAGGCTGATGGGCTTGTAGTTCCTGAGATCCTCAATGCCACTTTTTCGATGTATCAGGATCATTCTAGTATTGTTCCAACTCTCATGAATCTTCCTTTCATTGAGACATCTAAAGAAAACTTGGGCAAGTGTAGTTTCAATTTCTCCACTTGCTTCCTGTACAATGTCCACGGTAATTCCATCTTCTCCTGGAGCTCTTTCCCGTTTCATATTTTTCATAGCATGCGTAACTTCTGCCGGGAGAAACGGAGAAACTTTGTTATAGGTACCTTTCTTAGTGACTGAAATAGATGTATCATCCCTTTCATACAGTTTTGTGTAGAAATCTTCACTAGTCAAAATTTCGCTTCTATTTCTTGTTATAGAACCACCTTCTTTTCTCAGTGCTATAATGCGTTTTCTTACCTTGCTAAGACGTCCCTTTGCTTTCTTCAAGCTTTGTTTGTTTTTAGTAGCCTTTCTCACTAGTTCAACATTTATTTTCCTTACATCTTAAGTGACAAATTACATCTTCCTTTTTGTTCTCGTCTCCCTTCTCTTTTGCATCAGCATTTTTGTTTTCCCTGATATTTTCTTCATATGCAACTTGTTCTTGATATCACCTGTTTTTGTTCCTCTTTCTGTAACAGCCGTGGCTAGTTTTCTGTAAAATTCAGAAATGTCTACTTCTTCTGATGGTAGGCCTTCTAGAGCAGGGAATTTGTTTCTCAGTTCCAATTTTACTTTGGGAGACAGATATCAAGGAAAAAGAAATTAATAAAAGTATAAAAACTTTACTGTAGTGAATCAGGGAGTAACATTACGAATTTCAAGAACAATAAGTCGTTATATCTTAAAAGAGAAGTGTTTCATCAAAATGTATCCTTCCAGGTCTTATGAACCAGAGGCATGAACCTTAGCTAAAAAAGACATACCGAGTCTCTTGGCGAAAAATTCAAAGAAACACGAAGAAAGGCATGCTTGATGTAACCAGGAAAGTTAAGAAGAGGAACTAGTGTATTAGGAAAGTGAGAAGAGTTTAAGGCGAGTCAAGACTTTCAAGTGACAATGGGTTGTACATATTGCTAGAAGAACTGACCACCGTTGGGCAAATGAAATACTGAACAGTATACCAAAGAATAGAAGAAAAGAGCCAGAGGAAGACTCATTGGAGATTTGATTTGTTGATGAAACTGGAAAGCATACTGGGGTAACATGGAGAAGACTGGCTCAAGACAGAGTTCTGGAAGGTACTCAGGGAGTCTGTCATCCAGCTGCGCATTGAGAATGGTTGATGGTAGCGTTTCGAGGAATCGTAGAGACGTTGAAAAGTATGTAGAAGGAAAAAGAGTACTTAGAAAATGACCACGCCCAAGTCGATCACATACAGGGGTTGTCCAAAATAATGGAAACACCTTGAAACAATAGGTTTTACGCGCCTAATATGGTGTGAGAGCATCCTTGGCATTTAAAACTGCTTGGATCTTTCTTGGAATGGACGCATACAAATCCTAGAAGATGGTGGTTAGGGGTATGTTGTACCATTCTTTCTGCAGAAACTTCTCTAATTTCTTGAGAGACGCCGGAGGAAGATAACGGGATCGCGCTCTATTTTCCAACACAGACAACAGAGGCTCAATGATGTTTAAGTCCGGTGATTGTGCAGGCAAGGGAAGGTGTGCAACTTCATCCTCATGTTCCTTAAACCATGATTGCACAGTTCGACTTCTGTGAATCGAGGCATTATCATCTTGAAAGGTGCAATCCCCTGACGGAAAAAAATGTCTACGCCATTGAATGCACATGGTCGGCCAAAACAGGGACATAGTCAGTGCTAGTAATCCGTCCGTGTAAAGTGATAATGGGACCTGCTGCAAACAACGAGATCATGGCCCAAACCATTGAGGAATCGCCCCTATGCTCAATGTAGGAAAGAGACAGTCTGGGTTGTAGGCTTCTGCGGCGTTGCGGGAGTTCTCCACACGCAAACCCGTCCTGTGGTGGGGAATAGTGAGAAACTTGATTAATCGGAAAACAAGACGTGTTTCCATTGATCCGCAGTCCAAGTTTTGTGTTCCTGGCACCACTGTAGTCTTCGTTTCACATTCACCTGTGATACCAGGGGTTTTGCAATCGCAACTCTGCCGCAAATATTGTGCTTATGCAATTCCCTTCGCACAGTATGGGTCAACACTGGGTTTTGGAGATGTGCATTAAGCTCAGCAGTCACTTTCGTCGCCTTGGTCTTCCTCCTTGCGGTCACAATCCTCTTTAATGTCCTCCTGTCTCTCGCAGTGAGTTTGGTTTTCCTTCCACAGTTGTGTCTCGCAGATGATGTTGTGCCGTGAACATTGTATGCGGTCATGACCTTCGACACGGTACCTCTCGATACCCCTAATACCTGTACCACTGTGGTTACCGACGCACCAACCAGACTGGCTCTTGTAATCTGCCCTCTTTGGAACTCCGACAGGTCACTCATTGTGCCTTCACCTAGAGCGAAATTATGCAAACATCGATTTACAATGCAATCACACCCTTAGTATTATAAGCAACACTTTTTTTACAAAAACAAATTGTATCTAAATGTCCGTTTTACTCAAAAAGCAGCACATACCAAAGTCACTGTTTTCAACGAGGCGTTTCCATTATTTTGGACAACCCCTGTATTTCATATCAATAAATAAATTGTTTGTTAAAATTTTTACTTTTCTCTTATTGAACATAGGGTATGTAAATCCTGGAAGGAGTTCCGTTCCTTACCATGGATCCTTCGTCTATGGAATCTAAGCTGAGAACTGTGACATGAAAGTGCACAACTGTAGGAATCCCTGAAATGTAAAAAAAAAAAAAACATCAACTTAGGGATAGAATTCTTATCAGAACAGACAACATTTCACGTTTATTAGAAAGCATTTAGAAAAATCATAAGCATGAGTGCATTTAAGATTCACTATTATTCACTGCTAAGCATTATTCAGTTTTCATACTTCTACGGAGGTAAGTTTTTATCTAAATCCCATGTCTTTAGGCCGTACATATGTAACTCATATTAAAGTCACAAAAATAAAACCAATGTTAGAATTAGAAGTATTTTCTGTAGTACGTGATATATAGAAGGGACGCTTCATAAGTTAGGTAACAAGATGTCCGACATCAAAATTCTTATCATGCCGATGAAGAGGCTAACGGTATTGTCGTCTTCAGACGTTTGGGATGTTGCTCCGTGCGATTCACAGGTTAGCCTCTTCCTCGGCATGATAAGAATTTTGATACGGCACCTCTGCAACCTCACGGCTGCTCAGCAGGGGTGTCGTACGGCACCTCTACAGTCGCACGGTTGCTTAGCAGGTACGGCACCTCTGCAATCGCACGGTTGCTTAGCAGAGGTGTCGCACTATTGCAGAATACTGCTAGACCACATGCGGCCCAACGAATGGTTGAACGGTTTCAGAGATACAGTTGGGAAGTTTTACAGCATCCCACCTACACAGCAGCGCAACTAGAAGTTTTTTCTGGAGGCCGGAGGATATTTATGAAAGATATGAACAGTACGCCAATAATTTGCGTGCGATATCGCTATATGTATTACTGATATCTTCGGTGAAAATAAATTTTTGCACCAATTAGTATCACTAGATATTGATTTAAAAATCAAAATAAGTATTGTTATTGCTGAGCAAGCTAAAGTACAGAATTAACAAAGTAATTATTGATAAAGAAGATAAAAATAAATTTCATTAGGAATAAAATAATCAGCTAAGAATAACACACGCCACATACACTTTATCATAAACATAACTATAATGTAAACGAAAATGTGGAAAAGAAAGGCGTCCCTTCTTTCTGAATGACCAATCGCTGCTGCATTTTATTTTTATTGTTCTTGTGGTGTGTCTCGTTTAATGCTCAATTTCTTCCAGAAAAGGGAAAAAAGTTGGTCATGGACTTGGAAGCTTGACTACAGACATTCACTGTACCGGACCAATTTTAGTGCCGAGTGAGTGACCGGTAACAAAAAATCCTAAAATTCCTTCATCTTACCCTACCCCGAGAGGAGGGGAAAAAATGTTTGAACCTATTAGTTCAGAACAGCTAGGGTAAGGACCATACGCTAAGGGTTTGGATCCTAGTGGGTTAGAACAGCTGGTGGTAAGGGATCATACCCTAAGGTTTAAACATTAGTGAGTTACAACAGCTAGGAGTAGGGGATGATACCCTAGGGTAAATATTAGTGACTTAGAACAGCTACTGTAAGGATCGTACACTAAGGGTTTGGATCCCAGTTGGATCCCAGTGAGGTAGAACAGTTGGTGTTAAGGATCATACCCTAGGGTTTAATCATTAGTGTGTTAAAACAGCTAAGACTAAGGGATCCTACCCTAAGGTTTGAAAATTAGTGAGTTATAACAGCTAGGGTTAGGGGATGATACCCTAGGGTAAATATTAGGGACTTAGAACAGCTACTGTAGGGATCGTACGCTAAGGGTTGGATCCTAGTGAGTTAGAACAGCTGGTGTTAAGGATCATACCCTAAGGGTTTAAACATTATTGAGTTAAAACAGCTAGGCGTAAGGATCACACCCTAGGGTTTAAATATTAGTGAGTTAGAACAGTTAGGAACAGGGCATCATATTCTAGGGTTTAAACATTCGTGAGTTAGAACTGCTAGGAGTAGGGGATCATACCCTAGGGTTTAAACATTAGTGAGTTAAAACAGCTAGGCGTAAGGGATCACACCCTAGGGTTTAAATATTAGTGAGTTAGAACAGCTAGCGTTAAGGGATCACACCCTAGGGTTTAAATATTAGTGAGTTAGTACAGCTAGGCGTTAAGGGATCACACCCTAGGGTTCAAATATTAGTGAGTTAGAACAGGTAGGAGCAGGGCATCATATTCTAGGGTTTAAACATTCGTGAGTTAGGAGTAAGGGATCATATCCTAAAGGTTTGAACATTAGTGAGTTAAAATAGCTAGGGGTAGGGGAGGATACCCTAGGGTTAATAACAGTGAGTTAGAACAGCTAGGGGTAGAAAATGATAGCCTATAGCCTAGTGTAAATATCAGTGAGTTAAAACAGCTAGGGTAGGGATCATACGCTAAGGGTTTGGATCCCAGTGGGTTAGAACAGCTGGAGGTAAGAGATCATACCCTAAGTTTAAACATTAGGGAGTTACAACAGCTAGGAGTAAGGGATCCTACCCTAAGGTTTGAAAATTAGTGAGTTACAACAGCTGGGGATAGGGGATGATACCGTAGGGTAAATATTAGTGACTTAGAACAGCTACTGTAAGGATCGTACACTAAGGGTTTGGATCCCAGTTGGATCCCAGTGAGGTAGAACAGTTGGTGTTAAGGATCATACCCTAGGGTTTAAACATTAGTGTGTTAAAACAGCTAAGACTAAGGGATCCTACCCTAAGGTTTGAAAATTAGTGAGTTATAACAGCTTGGGTTAGGGGATGATACCCTAGGGTAAATATTAGGGACTTAGAACAGCTACTGTAGGTATCGTACGCTAAGGGTTGGATCCTAGTGACTTAGAACAGCTACTGTAGGGATCGTACGCTAAGGGTTGGATCCTAGTGAGTTAGAACAGCTGGTGTTAAGGATCATACCCTAGGGTTTAAACATTATTGAGTTAAAACAGCTAGGCGTAAGGATCACACCCTAGGGTTTAAATATTAGTGAGTTAGAACAGTTAGGAACAGGGCATCATATTCTAGGGTTTAAACATTCGTGAGTTAGAACTGCTAGGAGTAAGGGATCATATCCTAAAGGTTTAAACATTAGTGAGTTAAAACAGCTAGGCGTAAGGGATCACACCCTAGGGTTTAAATATTAGTGAGTTAGAACAGCTAGCGTTAAGGGATCACACCCTAAGGGTTTAAATATCAGTGAGTTAGTACAGCTGGCGTTAAGGGATCACACCCTAGGGTTCAAATATTAGTGAGTTAGAACAGGTAGGAGCAGGGCATCATATTCTAGGGTTTAAACATTCGTGAGTTAGAACTGCTAGGAGTAGGGGATCATACCCTAGGGTTTAAACATTAGTGAGTTAAAACAGCTAGGCGTAAGGGATCACACCCTAGGGTTTAAATATTAGTGAGTTAGAACAGCTAGCGTTAAGGGATCACACCCTAAGGGTTTAAATATCAGTGAGTTAGTACAGCTGGCGTTAAGGGATCACACCCTAGGGTTCAAATATTAGTGAGTTAGAACAGGTAGGAGCAGGGCATCATATTCTAGGGTTTAAACATTCGTGAGTTAGGAGTAAGGGATCATATCCTAAAGGTTTGAACATTAGTGAGTTAAAATAGCTAGGGGTAGGGAAGGATACCCTAGGGTTAATAACAGTGAGTTAGAACAGCTAGGGGTAGGGATCATACGCTAAGGGTAGGGGATCATACCCTAAATGTTTGAACATCAGTGAGTTAAAACAGCTAGGGGTAGGGAACATACGCTAAGGGTTTGGATCCCAGTGGGTTAGAACAGCTGGAGGTAAGAGATTATACCCTAAGTTTAAACATTAGGGAGTTACAACAGCTAGGAGTAAGGGATCCTACCCTAAGGTTTGAAAATTAGTGAGTTACAACAGCTGGGGATAGGGGATGATACCGTAGGGTAAATATTAGTGACTTAGAACAGGCTACTGTTGGGATCGTGCGCTAAGAGTTTGGATCCTAGTGGGTTAGAACAGCTTTGTGGTAAGGGATCATACCCTAAGGTTTAAACATTAGGGAGTTACAACAGCTAGGGGTAGGGATCATACGCTAAGGGTAGGGGATCATACCCTATATGTTTGAAAATTAGTGAGTTACAACAGCTGGGGATAGGGGATGATACCCTAGGGTAAATATTAGTGACTTAGAACAGCTAGGGGTAGGGATCATACGCTAAGGGTAGGGGATCATACCCTAAATGTTTGAACATTAGTGAGTTAAAACAGCTAGGGGTAGGGAAGGATACCCTAGGGTAAATAACAGTGAGTTAGAACAGCTAGGGGTAGGGATCATACGCTAAGGGTAGGGGATCACACCCTAAGGGTTTAAATATTAGTGAGTTAGAACAGGTAGGAGCAGGGCATCATATCCTAGGGTTTATAACATTCGTGAGTTAGAACTGCTAGTGGTAGGGGATCATACACTAAATGTCTGAACATTAGTGAGTTAAAACAGCTAGGGGTAGGGAAGGATACCCTAGGGTAAATAACAGTGAGTTAGAACAGCTAGGGGTAGGGATCATACGCTAAGGGTTTGGATCCCAGTGAGTTAGAGCAGCTACTGGTAAGGGATCGTACCCTAGAGTCTAAACATTAATTAGTTAGTTGCAGTCATCGCCCAAAGTATTTGCATGTTTCCTGATGTTAAGATGCGCACTGTTTTTCCGGTAGATAACTTCAGTGTATGCTTCTGCTAGGTTACACGAATCAGCATTTGTATCTGACAAAATATATCATCATCTAAAAGTACAATTTGAAAAATTCTTTTGGAATCGGATAGCATTAAACATGGTCATAATTTTCCATGTATTACCCATCCTTTCCGGATACGAACAAACTTTTCTATCTAATTAGAGGAAATGAACACTTTTAGTTCGAATAAAAGCTCAGGTTTTAGAAGGCAGATTGGAAAAACGTTTTGATACGGAGTGTCTTGAACTGGATTCAATATTACTCATATGATTTCTGATTTTTCAGACGTGCAGTGTCTCAGGTAGTGGTGCAATAGTGCATCTGTATGTTACACAACATCGCTGTTCCTAAAAACCATATTATAGAGGCTCTTACAACATGATACGCCAACATAAACATTATTAACACATTTCTCAACCATTACCCATGTAAAATATTCTCTTTATACAGCATCAATTTGTATTTGAAATACACAAAATATCTGTGCTTGTAGAAGATGTAAAGATCAGATTTCAGCGATGCAGAATAATGACTTGATGTGAAGGAGATGCATGTAATAAACAAGCTATGGACAAATAACTTTTATACCACGTAAGACTAGTTGATGACGGTAAACAGCAAGAAAAATAAAACCGAATTGTTAGATATAGTGCTCACGGATTTTTAATCCCTCCCGACACGAAAGAAATATTTTAAAGCAGATTTTAGAAAAGTAGTCAATCAACGAAAAAAGAAAAAAAAAGCACAACCCCAGCGGAAAACTGAGCATTTGTAAAACGCACAATGTTCACATTACCATTTATAGTTTTTCAACTGTATTCCTAGCATCTTAAAAACACTTACTAATAGAAATAGCAAATTCTGCTCACTAGCAGCTGAATGCTACGTTACGAAAAATCATAAAATTGAATGCAAGGTGTTCGAAGCGCAATTAATTTCTTACAAATCACACAATCAGAAACAGAGATACGGAGAAAAACGTAATATATCATTACGATACTTAGAAACCAAGATATCAGGAAATGTGAAATGCATGTACCTGCCCTCTAGAGGAAAATTTTTTATTATTTTGAGCGGAAAATAGGGATAAAATCTTTTTCTGTAGTGATAAATAACTGAGCAAAATTTCTTCAGTGGGATTTTAAAGCGCGGCTGCATAACATATGAAATACCTTTTGGAATTTCTTTTTTTCGGTTGGAGGTTTAACGACCACCGTGAGCAACCCATTGGACTATAAGCAGTCTCCCGTCCCTAATTTGGGGCCACTGGTTCCAGGGAAGGGAGAGAGCCAGCGTAGTAAGGCAAACACCACATCTATGCCTCACCGGGATTCAAACCCGTACCCATCCAGAACGAATGATCAGAAGCCATCGGTTAGACTATTGCGCCACCGGGGTGGGTTTCGGAACTTCAGAAGCCATCGGTTAGACTATTGCGCCACCGGGGTGGGTTTCGGAACTTCAGAAGCAATGATAAGGATTAATACATATATATTTTAAAATCAATGGTATCTATAATTATGCTTACTATCGGCAGAGTTGTGCGTCGGATACTGTGACCAAAAAGGTAAAGAGTTCTGTCCTCAATTCTGGCATCCCGATACAAATGAATTTTAAAAATTGTTCAGATAGGTGTAAAGATATGGTGTCCACAGACCAACGAACGGATGGACACAGTTATAACATAAGATCTCCCTGTTTTACGAAACACGTGGGGATAACAGGTGCGACATACGACATAAAAATAGGTCCTATTATAGATAAATGCAATAGATCTTAGAACGGTAGATCACACACACAGATGATATCAGGATTAATGACTGTGTCAAGACCTAAAGAAATATAAGAACGTTGTTATCGTTGAAAAAATAACGAAATTATCTAATCGTTGGGAAGATTGACTTACAGATGGCAACGATGAAAATTTTGAGTCTGTCATCTAGATTTTTCCCGTCTTGTATTAAACAAAGAGAGCTATGCATTTTTTTTTTATTGGAGGTTTAACGACCACCGTGAGCAACTCAAATGGGCTATAAGCAGTCGGCCGTCCCTAATTTAGGGTCACTGGTTCCAGGGAAGGGAGAGAGCCAGTGCCGTAAGACAAACACAACATCCATGCCTGACCGGGATTCGAACCCGGACCCCTTACGCTATGCATTTGTGTCGTGTGGGAGCATCATTTTAGTGTATTTCTTATGAGATAATTCCTTAAGGTTTCGGGTCAAAGAGGAATGGTACTGCACAGTTGAAATATTGAATCTTGATTTTTAATAAATGCTTAAAGATACAAGGCTCTTTGTACATCTTAAAAAAATCATGATCCCAAATTTGGTTTGGTTAAGATGGGAAAGAATCATTTTAAGAAATGATTATTTTTAATGAAAATTGT
Organism: Macrothele yani; assembly: GCA_039090855.1. Lineage (NCBI taxonomy): Eukaryota > Metazoa > Arthropoda > Arachnida > Araneae > Macrothelidae > Macrothele > Macrothele yani. The sequence continues at coordinate 8,456,701 of CM077011.1, read as the reverse complement.
GTAATGTATATTCTAATTTAACCAGTGGCGTATATTCAATGCGTATATTCTAGCTGCGAAGCCCAGAGAATGCACAAATAAAAGTCAATTAAATATACACAAATAAAAGTCAATTAAATATACACAAATAAAAGTCAATTAAATATACACAAATAAAAGTCAATTAAATATACACAAATAAAAGTCAATTAAATATACACAAATAAAAGTCAATTAAATATACACAAATAAAAGTCAATTAAATATACACAAATAAAAGTCAATTAAATATACACAAATAAAAGTCAATTAAATATACACAAATAAAAGTCAATTAAATATACACAAATAAAAGTCAATTAAATATACACAAATAAAAGTCAATTATATACACAAATAAAAGTCAATTAAATATACACAAATAAAAGTCAATTAAATATACACAAATAAAAGTCAATTAAATATACACAAATAAAAGTCAATTAAATATACACAAATAAAAGTCAATTAAATATACACAAATAAAAGTCAATTAAATATACACAAATAAAAGTCAATTAAATATATACAAATAAAAGTCAATTATCAACGGTATTAAAATATGTCGATGCTTTCGGTGCGAAAAAAAAAACGCGTGCGGATTCGCTTCTTTGACTCAGTCTGGCGAGCGAAAACCAACGGCATAGAGCAAGCAGCTCTTCCAGAGTCTTCGCAGTACTGATGCGAAAACCTTTCGTACAATCGCCTGCTAGCGTTTCCATGACAACATGAATCAGCTGGTAGAGGGGAATGGGCCATTGCTTTGGGCAACGGTTCGCTAAGAAAAAAATGACAGACTGTCTCAGTCACTTGCATACTCCCGCCCATAATAGAGTGTTTTGCGAGAGTTGTTTCAGTTTTTGTGAAGTGTCAATGAACTAAAATCAGAGATATTATACGTATCTTAAATTCGTGGCTTTGTTGGATTCGAACTGTTTTGATAAATTTTGTAAAAGTTTCCCTGATCATCTACAGTCAGAACATAAAGTATTCTATGCTTCAAATTTTGATACAGCTGGACTAAAAAATGAACTGAAGGTGTTTTATTCCCTTGATGAATACAAAAACAAATCAGTAAGAGACCTAAAGTTGAATAAATTGAACACAGTGTTTAGCTAGGTGTACAAATTAGCAGACCTCATATTAAACTTTCCATCAACAACTGGAACTGCCGAAAGAAGTTTTTCAGCATTAAAAAGAATCAAGATACATCTTAGAGCCACACAAGGACATGCACATTCGAAAAATTTGGCTGTTTTGTCAGTAGAGAAAAACATTATTTTTAAATATGAAAAAGTCCTCGGAAGAAACATTTTATGAAAACGCAACACTCAAGTTCACACAAAAGGAAAAAAGAATGGAGTTCATGAACAAATAAGTGTTCAAATCCTAATACTCATAATTATTTGGTATCATGTTAGCAATGGCATGTACCTAAAATTTAGAAAAAAGTTACTTCTATTACTTAACAATTAAAAATTAAACTTCTCAATTAAAAAAACAGTTCTGGGGGAGGGGAGAGGGGGAGATAGCCCAGGTCTCAGACCCAGGATACGCCCACTGATTTTAACTCTCCTTTTGAGTTTCTTTTTCTATGTAAATTTGGATTCGTTCTCTTAGACATTTTCAAACCTTAACGTTATGTGTTTTCCCTCAAACGAGAATGATGTTGGCAACACACTGAGATCGGAACAAGTGACGTATGTGTGGCCGGATAAGAACGATAGATAAAAAGTCAATGTAGCGGTTGTTTAAGGGGATTGATGTTATTTATGATGGACGTGCTGTTATACTGTGACTGGATGTTAAATTACTGATACTGTATTGAATACGCCAATAAATCGGATGTGAGTGTGGAGTACAAACCATGCAAGCAAAAGAAACTTATTTGTAAGTACTACAATTGGTCTCTTTCTTGTAATGAGTATGAGTACCTTCTAATATCACATTGACTTTAGCACACATAACTTATTACTGACGTAAGGAGTAAGTTACAGCGGAAAGACAAATTACGTTATAATTGTTTAGAACATTTGCTAGATTAAAAATGAGAAGTGCTAAGCTAATGGTTGCTGATGAGTTCATAAAGAGATAATTGAGGTCCCATCTGCGCTGCTGTTTTTTCTGTTATGAGATTTTCCCTCTAATTTCGTGATTGGATAGTTCTATGAGTGATTAAATAGTAAAAATGCATCACTGTCGAATGTTTTCATGTTGTTTTTTCATGGGTGCACTTTTGAATGACAATTTCAGGAAGTGTATGGGTGGATTTAGGTACATGAATAGACAACAGTAAGGTGTATGGATAAATTTAGATATATGAGCTGACATAAAATAAAAATACCAACGTTTTCCACAATGAAGGGTTTATTATACATAGACTGTAGTTTCTCAGAGATTTTGGCTCTGCATCATCAGTCCTGAGGATTTCGAGTCAAGCTCTTTGCGAAACTTTAGTCGATGTATAATAAACCTTTGACTGTGGTAAACGTTGGTATTTTTATTTTATCTCAACCACAAGTTCTGTAGTCATAAATTCTACATGAGCTGACACTATGAAGATGTATGGATGAATTTAAACATATGAACTCTCACACTATTTTTATTTTATTATCAACACTAATGAAAATCCAGTCACATGAAAATAACTGGTCCGTCCTGAACAGAGGAGAGAAATTTATTCCTTGATCGGTAGTGCTTGAATATTTCTTTTTTATCTTCAACCAAACTTGTTGAAGATTATACATATAAAGAGGCGACACAATTCTAGTACTAAGATGTAACATGCTACGTACATGATGTAGTTGACGTGCTGCTGAGGTGACGTATGAGTGAAATTAACAAGAAAACAGCGATTACTCTGCCCCGGCGTAGTTCGATTGAGAGAACAGTCCTGCCGGAGTAGGAAGTTGTGGATTCCACCGCCGGAGTAGGAAGTTGTGGATTCCACCGCCGGAGTAGGAAGTTGTGGATTCCACCACCGGCAAAGAAATTCTACAAAAATCTTTCTTTTCGTAATTCGAGCACATCTACTATGTGTCCCTGTTAATAGCAACTACGTAGAAAGTTTTTTTAGCTACATCGGGGAACAAGTCAAGCAATCATAGAGTAATTAATTTGCAATACTCACAAAAATATTTTAGTCACCCCAGTAGCGCACTTCATCATACTAGATAATACGCTGCCAGTCTTTAGCTTCCAAGTTTTTACGTGCTTTGCACCACTTTACATGTTTGTTTTCATTGAGGAAGATGATCAGAAGTTTGTTGACTGCAGATGGAGTTCCAGACAAACTATTATGACGGAAACAAAATCATTCCGACTAGTGTTCAACTCTGCTACTATTTGCGGTGCCGTGGCCTTGTGATTCTGTTGTACAGTCCGCGCCAACTCTCGCCTTTCCCCATCTGACATCTTCATATGGCGCCCACAATTTGTACCTTCGAAGGCAACGCCGTGTCCTCTTTTGTGTATGTGGACACCCCCACCTGGATGTATGCAATGTTGGGAGGAGACATGCCGGCGGCGCCATTGTTTTCGTGAGACATTTTAGGCCTTATTATCCCAATAGCACAATCCCTGACAGCTGTCATGTATCTGAACATCGTTCCGTGCCAAGTTCACCAATTCATAGCAACTGTGTTCCCTGCTGGCGATGGCTATCACCAACAGGATAATGCGCCATGCCACACTGCCAGAATCGTCAGAGAGTGGTTCGAGCAGCATGCTGGTGACTTTCTGTTAATGCACTTTCCTACAAATTCACCTGAAATGAATCCAGTCGAACATTTATGGTTCGACTTGGAAAAGCGGGTTCGCGCTAAATCACGTACGGGAACTGGAGGACCTGCGGTTGATGTTATGGTACCAGATACGCCATGATACCTATCGCCATTTCATCGGATCGATGACTCACCGAGTGGCCGCTGTTTTGCAGGCTAAAGGGGGTCATACAGCTTATTAGATAGGTGGTCATAATGTAATGGCTCCTTGGTGTACACCATATCACAAAGATATGTGAACTAACATGCGGCTATGAGTCCAATTATTTTTTATTGTTTTTCGCTTAAGGAATTAACGACCACCGTGAGCAACTCGATGAGCTATAAACAGTCGCCCGTCAATCATTTAAGGTCACTGGTTACAGGGAAGAAAGAGTGCCAGTGTCGTAAACCAAGCTCACCACCCATGCCTTATCTGGGACTCATTCCCGAATCCACATTGGAAAGAAATCAATGCGTCATTGAGACCTGAACCCGGATCCATCTCAGACGGCCGCCTCGGTGGCGCAATGGTCTAAGCGATGCCATCTGATCATTCTTCCGAAAGGGGTCCGGGCTCGAATCCCATTAAGGCATGAATGTTGTGTTTGTCTTACGGCACTGGCTCTCTTCCTTCCCTGGAACCAGTGACCCTAAATTAGGGACGGGTAACTGTTTATAGCCCATTGAGTTCCTCAAGGTGATCGTTAAACCTCCAATCAACAACAACAACAACAACATCTCAGACGAACGGCCAGAATCCAGCGTTTAGACCACGTGCCCACGGGGCGGCCGGGAGCCAATTCTTCATAAAACTTAAAAATTGCATCGTCTAACGATTGGAATAGAACCCGCATTTCCCGATTCCTGTCCGTACATGCTCCCGGTGCACAAGGCACTGAGCGGCAACGCCTCCCAGTTAAAGCCTGTAGTGTCCCGGATGAGTTAACGGCAGCAAGTCCTAGCGGAAATGGGATATGCAGTTCGATTCCTGAGAATGTAATTTCCTAAGAAGTGGTCCTCATGGACGAAAACGAATTCTGGCATCGCTATTGAATGAAATAAATTTCTGCACATTCCATATGAATTAGAAATATTTCCTTCATTATTGTCTGCTATGTCGATATTTAAATTAATTGTGCCACATGAACAGTAAAAATCTACTTATGTGAATCAGGAGACGTTTCTAGCGTCAGTATACACTGAAGAGCAATTGAATTTGAGACAGCTGGCGTTATGCAAATGTGGCGTGGTGGGCGGCCCTGTAAACGGAAACGACGTGACGTATGCAGCGATCCGACAATATAAGGAGTGATGAGACGTGAATCAGTAAGAGTCGGACGCAGTATGGGTAAGACGAAGGATCTAAGCGTATTTGATCGTGGGCAAATTGTCGGGGCCTAATGAATGGGTCACTCCATCTCGGAAGTCATGCAGGCACTGGGATTTTCACGTTCCAATGTGTCACGTGTGCACCGTGAGGACATCGAATCCGGTAACACTATCCCTTCAAGGGCCAACTGCTGTGGACAACAGCGTGTGGATGAGCGGGGTCATCGTCGGCTAGCTCGCATTGTAACAGCGGATAGACGGGCCACAGTGCAAGAAATCACTCGGCAATTCAACGCTGGTGTACAAAAACGTGTAAACAGCCACATCATCCAGAACCATCTCCTCGCTATGGGGTACAGAAGCCATCGTCCCACGAGGGTACCGCTGCTGACCGCACATCACAGGGTGCAAAGAGCAGCATGGGCGCGGGAACATCACCAGTGGACCCTAGACATGTGGGAAAATGTTGCCTGGACTGATGAGTCGAGATTCACGTTGGTGCATGCGGATGGCAGGATACGAGTACGGCGCAAACCACATGAAGCGATGGATCCTTCTTGCCGGCAGGGTACTCTTCAAACTGGTGGGGGGTGGCATTCCCGTCTGGGGACTGTTTACGTTAACTGAAATGGGACCCCTGGTACGTGTGACATCGTCCGTCACAGGTCAACTTTACCGGGATATCCTGGACGACCATTTGCTCCCGTTTGTGCGTCTTCAACATCCCACTGGGGACCTCATCCTGCAACAAGACAATGCGGCTCCCGAATTGTATCCGAATGGTTGGATGAACACTCCACCGACGTGACTTCGCTTCCTTGGCCTCAATACCATCGAGCACATCTGGGATGCCATCGATAGAGATGTTCGAGGCTCTGACCCCCTCCATCAAATCTTCGTGAACTGTGGGGGCTTTTTCAGGGGTCGTGGATCCGTATGGCTTCCCAACGCTTCCGGTGTCTTGTCGAGTCCATGTCGAGACGAATCGCCGCCGTCATCAGGACGAAAGGTGGTTCTACACGTTACTAGACAGGTATATCTAATTAATTGCTCTTTGGTATATATGAGTAGTGCTCAACGTGTCACAAAATTCCAGAGATTAAATTACATACTGTTTCACAGTCGGAATACATCAACCTTATTATTCTGCCTTTATAAATTGTGGAAGCTATCTCTACTTTGGAATTAGCAGTGAATGAGTAAAATTTAATTAATTGCACCTTTGTGATCGCTTTTGAACATTCACATGTTAAGAGCATAAATTATTTCTGTACTGTACAGTGTACTTCACTAAGGTTCCGGCATAAAGAAGGAAAGTACAATTCCGATATAAAAAGAATGTTTTAAACTCACCATTCTCTTTCGGAGGATGCAAATTGTCATAATCGATGGGGTTATCTGGCAAAATTGTATCAAAGTCAAGACTTTCCAGACTAGAAAAGAAAAGGAAGAACAGCAAATTATATCCGAAAAACTGTTAACACGAGAATGTGGTCTGGTAAATTGAAAACCCAATTTTACAAGAAAAGGCACAAATTTGTACGTGTTTTCATGCACGAAAAGAAAAAAAGGAGGAAATATTTAAACGCGTACAGACGTCATCAACAGCAGAATAACAAATTAGTAATTACTTCAAGCTAAACTGGAAGTCTTAGAAACTGTTTTCTGAAAATGAACAGTGGATTTACTCAAAACCTTTTTTACGCTACCCTGTTAAGTCGGAAAGTGCTACTATGCTAGAAATTAACCGGGGCGAAATTTAAATGCAATTACTCGACTTTATATTGCTGTTAAGAATATAGTTCATTTTATTTAAATAAGATTCATATTTTTCAAGACCATTTTAACGAACAGGATGAAAAAGTGCTTTGTCCAAGTTCGAAAAAATTCTGAATGTCTGTAAACGTGACAAACGCCTGAAGCTGTTGTCGTTCGTTCCTTTTGCAGATCAGAAAGAAGAAATTGTCCACATGCTTGAAGAAGTAATACTCCATTAGAAAAAGTTGTATAAGGTGGTGAGGAAAAGCTCCTGTCGTTATCTATGCTTTTGTCAAAGTTTTGAAATTTCTTTTGAATTACATCAGACAGTTCAATCAGACTTTTAATATTTCGACGGCAGATGCTGTAAGTGATCAAGTTCATATGCAATTAATTATTGGCATTTTTCATCACATTATATAATTACTCTCAGAAACCTACTAATTTTTAGCAAATATCCTAGTCAGTACGTAACGTTTTAGCAACCCGCTTTGTTTCATTCATATTCATTTCAATGCACATTTAGGCACGCGGCCTCGGTGGCGCAGTGGTCTAAGGCGTTGGCCTCTGATCATTCGTCCGTAAGGGGTCCGGGTTCGAATCCCGGTCAGGCATGGATGTTGTGTTTGTCTTACGGCACTGGCTCTCTCCCTTCCCTGGAACCAGTGACCCTAAATTAGGGACGGGCGACTGCTTATAGCCCATTGAGTTGCTCACGGTGGTCGTTAAACCTCCAATCAAAAAAAAAAAAAAAATTAGGCATGTTCACTATGTTGGAGGGCATTATAAAATTATACTATTAGGCGTATGCAAAAGTTTCCGTTGTCCCCGCTAGTGGGCGTTATATGGATCTAACCGGCCGGCAACCCATGCTGTCAGTTCGTACATGAAGTCAAGCATGGCGGTCGATAAAGTTCGTTTACGACACTGCTTGTTATTCATGTTTAATTTAGGGAAAAGTGCGAGTGAAGCATACGGTTCAATATGTCAGGAGTATGACAAAACGGTTATGGGTGAGCGCACGTGTCCAGAATGGTTTGCCAGGTTTAAGAAAAATGATTTAAGCTTGGAAAACGAGCCACGTGCAGGTAAACCGCATGCACTCGCAGACAAGGAACTGGAATCGCTGCTGCAAGAGGATGTCCCACAATCGACCACGAAACTGGTGAAACGTTTGAAAATGGTTCAATCGACGGTAGTAGGGTATCTACAGACCTTGGGGAAGATCCAGAAGATTGGTAAGTGGGTTCCGCATACTTTAACGGAGCGTTACATTAGCCAACAATTAGGCATCTTCACGTCGTTGCTGAAGAAGTTTCAAGGGAAGAATTTCTTGTGGAAGGTTGTCACCGGGGATGGAAAATGGGTCTATTACGACAACCCCGTACTCAAGCGATTGTGGGTAGACCCAGACCAGCCATCCATATCTACTGTAAAACAGGATATCCAAGGGAAAAAGATGCTGTTGTGTGTGTGGTGGGATACGCATGGAGTGTTTTACTTCGAACTGTTGAAACCGGGCGAAACAATCACTGCACATCGGTATAGCGATCAGTTGATGAAACTGAACGTCGCAATCGAGCAAAAATGCACAAGGACAGGTAAAGGACGCGGCCCAGTTATCCTGTTACACGATAATGTCAGACCACATGTTACTTCAAAAACTGGAAGTCTTAGGGTGTCACCACGAAATTAACTTTTGAACAGTTACACTGGAAGGTTTTACTGCACCCGGCTTACTCCCCAGACATTGCACCCTCAGACTTTCATGTGTTTCGCTGTATGCAACATGCCCCAGCCCAACAGCGGTTCACCACAGTTCCAGAGGTGGAAAATTTCGTCACTGCGTTCTTCAGCTCAAAACCCGAGTCCTTCTATCACAGGGACATTCATTTGTTGCCTGAAAAATGGCAAAAGGTCATTGATGCTAACGGCCAATATTTCGTTGAATAAATGTGTACTGGTTTCCTGATTGTGCCTGTCTTCTTTCTCCTTAAAACGGGTGTGTGTGTGTGTGTGGGACTTTTGCATACCCCTAATATTAATAGAAATTCGATTTATTTGCGTAAGACAATAAATAAACAGTTTTGTAACTTTCGCATATCAACCAGATGGTTTTTGATGGAAGATAGACAGAAACTGCATTCTTAATAATACAACGCTACAATAATTTGAACGCGATGACGTGATTTGGCAATAAACAAATTATAACGAAGTAAACTTCTCCGTCATTTCTGTCCACGCCAGGATTCGAACCCGGATCCCCTCATTCCGGAATAAGTCACTCTACCAGTTGAGGTACACGGACATTTCATTCTGATTCCTATCTGCCTTTATGTCGTGTGCGTCCTTCTGGCAGGTACGTCACATCATCTCCCCCTTATTATTTTTTTTTCGAAGTGCTGCTCTTATTTTTCCTATCTCGCGGTGTGGAAATAACATCACACCATTGCGAGATTGTGAACGGTCGGGTCATCCGGATAGTTCGGGCGCCATTATAACGAAGTAAATTTCTCCGTCATTTCTGTCCACGCCAGGATTCGAACCCGGATCCCCTCATTCCGGAATAAGTCACTCTACCAGTTGAGGTACGCGGACATTTCATTCTGATTCCTATCTGCCTTTATGTCGTGTGCGTCCTTCTGGCAGGTACGTCACATCTCCTGGTACGTTACAAAATATATACGATGTAATTCTTCTTCAAGGACACGAAGGCGTCACTTTGGTTGGACACACCGTATCCTGGTAGGAAAAAGGCATTATTTGAAGAACAGGTTACAACTTCGTGGCAGCTCCAGAGAGAAGCTATCATTGCAAGCGTCACTGTTGGTAATGATTTTCAAGGCTTCTCGAATGGCTGTAGATTTAGGGGTGTAGTAGGTAACTAATCTCTCTATATCATCCCACATAGGTGTAGTGGACATGTTGAATTTCTCGGGATACGGCCGCGGTGACTTTACCGTTTTTTGTGTATCTTTTATGCTCGCTGATTCTGATTTTAAACGAACGACAGGTCATTCCAATGTAGTATATTCAAGAGCCGTCCTATAGACGAGCCGCCAATGGAAAAAGTTAACCACAGACACGTGATTTAGTGCCTCATTTGAAGGATCGACCAGAATAATTTGAAATAGACACCAGTGCAATCATCCAATTTAAACCGCTGCAGGATCAGTGATACATTTTTAAAACTCTACAATATTAACCCTTTAAGGACCATAACGCCCAAAACGCCCATACATACAAAAGACCATAGCCGCCAGAAAAACGCTTGTCCAGAGTGGGTCAGATTTTCCACCCTTACCTACTCTTCAACTTTGCACGACGTATGAGGGATCAACTGGTGTCACTATCAGTCACTATTGTTACTGAACAAAGAAGTGAATAAACAGACAGTTCCAGGCGTTATGGTATTAAGAGTAATATAAGATTTTTGTGTGTTGGTAGTTAAAGGGTTAATGTTACACCTTGATTCTTTAAAACCATACACGTAAGTTAGTCATGTTCAAATCAAATGCAAAATTTCAGGATGAAGAATCTCTAATGGTTTCAGTATTTAACAGAAGACTATCTGCAGTCTTCTCAAGTCGATACCAATGGGACTCATCAAGATCTTCCATGCGTTTCACCAGCGGGTGGAGGAAATATACCTTTGTGTTTGTCACTCTACGACTGTGGTTTGAAGAAAGCTGTTGACTCGTTTGGTGTTTTGAGCTGTATAATATATGAATTATTTTTGTCATTGGTATTTGTAGAATTGAGACACACCGTTTCGACGTGCTACCTTCATTTAAAGCTTAGTGAATTACCTTGTCTTTGATACTCTGATTGCTTCAACTTCCTAGTTGTAGCTGAAAACTTAAAGAATAATAAACATCACTTTTGATATACCGGTCACAGTTCAACAACAGAATGCTGCGTACAAAGTCCAAGTCCTTTTATTAATAACCGAGAACGTCAAAATAGTCTAGTATAAGCAAATCTTTTGTAACACAATACGCTCAATAAAACTCAATCAATAATGTCTTACAATAAACATGGATTCTTCATATCCTTCTTCGAATACAATTTGATCACTCAATACAATCAGCTGATATCAACATTGCTGATATAAGAATTACTATACTCTGCTCATATCAACATTGCACATCGAATATTGCATCCTGAGCTGTTATCTCACAATACTTTGTTTGACCCGCTAGTAGGACGAAACTTCAAACTCGTCAGGATGAATTTTGTGACGTTATGTTAGAAAATATGTAGCGAAGAGAAACCAAATTCACATAAGAACACAGAAACTAAAAGGGAAGGTTAAGTTAGAAGTACATATCACAGCTGCAATGTTACAGCTAAAAGGGGGTTAAAAAACATAGCTAGCGCCGTGCTGACTCTACTTCTCCATCAATCGTTGAACCAGCGCATCTCGTATTGGATCAGCAAAATTCTTATGGGTTCCCTGGGGGGAATTATGACTACATTTTCCTGTTTAAGGGTGTGAGCACTGAGCACGATATCTACGCTTCCTTTGAATTCTCTTGAGATTGCACGTGATTATTCAATTTTTTTGCAACGTCATGAATTTGAATCTTTCAAAAGGGATCTGGTTTCACCAGACACATTGATAGCACCGCTACTGTTTCCCCTCCTTTAAATTTATAAAATTTTGGAACTTATACATAATTTCTTTTTCACTTGCCGAATGAAGGCAATTTCAGTATGCGGAGGTGTGTTAGTTCTGATTAAATGCGTCTCACAATCATGGAATGAACGGAAGCGACGTAGAGTTCTATTAAACCTGTTTTCTGAATGGACTACACAGCACTGAACCTCAATCGATATCAAGAAACCACGAGAAGCTAGTCTCCCCCGTTTTTCGCGGGGAATAAAAATTTCCACACGCATACATACTACTGAGGTTTTAAAATGATGATGTGATGGTCCATTAAGCAACAGCCGATATTTTCGCCAAGACTTTCGAAGAAGGATCTGTGAAGCCTGCTTACATCCTCACATGTCATAATAAATTTAGTAGCCCTCTTAGTTTTATGTTTCTTCAAGGGACACGTGAAAAATGGCTCATGCTTTAGTGCGCTGTGGCAGTCACTAGATTAAGCAAAAATATGTAATATATACACGGGTTTCGGTCGTTAAGAGGAAAGCTGATATCGTCTGCAGGGAGAACATTTAAATATATACTTTATCTCCGCATTGTAATGTTGCAGGTGAACATTTATTATCCGTTTAATTTACCCTTAAGAAGCTCATGTGTCTCAAGTTCTCAACGAATCCTTCCAGAAATATATTTAAGTTATTTAACCATATAAAATTCAAAATTTCTTAAAGGGAAGACATTCTGATTAAGAAAACATACACTGGTAGATCCTTTCTCTCCTTTCCACAAAGAATGGTGGCAGAATTTATGTCTGCAGTTACACACCAAAAAGCCAAAACATTATAACCACTTCCCTAATATGCTGTTGGTCCTCCACGTGTCACAGCTCTTCCCCCGGTATACATGGACGCTAAAAGATTTCTCAAGGTGGCTTGTGCTATCTGGTAACAACACGTTACCAGAACATCCTTTAACTCTTGTTAATTACACTGAAGTGCCAAAAGTCATGGGATACGTACCTAGTATGGTGCAGAGTCTCCTCTAGTCCGGCGAAGTGCAGTACGTCAAAGTGGCACGATTCCACAAGTGGCCGGAAGACATTTGGAGAGACGTTCAGCCAGACCGTCTGAACAGCCGCCCACAGTTCCCTGGTATTTGTAGGTGGAGGATCTTGGGTGCGAATGAACCTTTTCGCCAGGCCTCACAAGTGCTCTATTGGATTCATGATAGGCAAACGTGGTGGCCACACCATCATCAGACGGAACTGTCCAGAATGCTTCTCGAACCAATTTTGGACAACTTGGGCCCGATGACATGGTACATCGTCCGCTTGGAAAATCTCGTCGCTGTTGGGGTTCATGAAGTCCACGAAGGGCTTCAAATTGTCACCCAGCAGGGCAACAAAGCGATTACCGGTTAATGACGTGTTTACGACGACCAAAGCACCCGAAACGTTTCACGTAAAGGCACCCAACACATGTATGGAAACACCACCAGCTTGCACAGTTCCTTGCTGACAACTTGGGTCCATGGCCTCATGGAGTCTGCTCTACATCCGAACCCTACCATGAGCTTACAATAACTGGTAGCGAGACTCATCGGACCACGCCACATGTTGCCAGTCTTTCGAGGTTCAATTACCATCTTCACGACCCCAGGTAAGGCGCTGTGTCCGATGTCGTGGTGTTAACAAAGGCACTCTGTTGAATCTTCTGCTCCCATACCACATTGACGCTAAATTCCATTTGCACTAACCTGATGGATATGTTTCTGGTACCTTCTGCATTGAAGTGGATGTTATTTGAGCCAGTGTCGCTTGTCTACTAGCATGGGCAATTCTGGTCCGACACCTTTTGTCACGGTCATACAGCACCCGTGGTCGGCCACTGCGCTGTCCACTGTGGGTGATAATGCCTTCCATGAGGTATTCTCAGTACACACGTGACATCGTGGATCGAGGAATGTTGAATGTTCACACAACTTCGGAAACTGAATGTCCCATCTGTCTGGCTCCTACTACAATGCCTCCTTCAAACTCCGATAATTCACTTCGGCTTATCATAATCCTACTTGCGGTTGTTCAGCCTGACTTACGAGATATCACCTCGCAACTGATAAAAATCGTTAAAAAATTGCACAATGCTATCCCATAATTTTTGGGACTACACTGTATATGGTTGAATCGCTGCAGATCGAACTTGCTTTCCCAATACTAACTGCATACGTTCGATTGGATTGATGCCTGGGGAATTTGAAGGCCCAGGGCAATACCTGGAATCTTTCTCACGTTCCGCGAAATTTTCTTGAACAATGTGTGACATGAAGTATTTTCTTCTGAAAAAAGCCACTACAAAAGGGAAATATCGTTGCAACGAAAAGATGTACATGTGATGCAATGATGTTTAACCCTTTAACCGGCTGGAATGAATTAACTCGGGGTTAGCAAAGTGGGCTGAAATACACTATATTGACAAAAGTAACCGCACACCTAGAAGAGAAACACAACATACCATTTATTGACATACATTAGTATGGTGTCGGTCCACCATGTCTCGAAGAGTCAAGCCTGTCTTGAAGAGTCAGTGCATGCCTTAATGCATGCACTGACTCTTCGAGACATGCTTTCGAAAACATTTTGGAACACAGCGATAGGCATGCTCTTCCATTCAGTACATAATGCTGCTGCTAACTTTTGCTTAGTAGCAGGCCTTGGTTGCAAACTTCTTACGCGGCGCTTTAATTCATTGCATAGGTGCTCTATGGGATTAAGATCATGGCTCCGTGCTGGCCAGTCTACACACGATACGGAATTATCGTCAAACTACGCCGTAACATTCCTTGCTTTATGGCTCGGTGCATTATCCTGCTGGTACCAACAAGGCTCGGTTCCATAGTATAGCCACAGAGTTTGGTAGGGCATAATTGTCCAGAATATCGAGGTAGGCGTGCTGGTTAACAGATTTGTCTTCGATAACCAATGGGCCGGGACCATACCACGAAAAACACCCCCACAGCTCCAAACTTGACTAAAGAAACAGTACACTGTGGTATACGCAATACTCACACACTGCCATCAGACTGATGGATCGTATATCTGGATTCATCAGTCCGTAGGACCCGTTTCCATTAATCTACGGTCCATGATAAATGTTTTTCACACCATGTTAAACGACGAGTAGCATTCCGTGTGCAGATGAAAGGCTTATGAGAAGCCGCACGACCACGGCAACCCATGGAATGAAGTTCTCTGCGAATGGTACTTGTACATACCGAGGTTCCAGCATTTTTACTCACCTGTACACTCAGGTCTTGTGTGGTACTCCGTCGATTAGCTGTAACGACTCTTCTGAGGCTTCGACGTCCTCTATCACTGATTTTCCTTGGTCTGCCGGTACGCTTTGCTACTTCAGGCACGCGAGGTATCTTCGACTTATTCAGTACATCCAAAACAGTTGCCTTGGGTATGTTTAAACGCCTCTCAGTTTCTTTTATGGACAACCCACTAATATAACACCCAACAATCTTTCCTTTCCTAAAGTCGGTTCTCTCCCTCCGCGACATTTTCACTCAATCTGACAGTGCGATATGATCACGGTCAGCTGCAGGCTTGCTTTTATACCGTTTGCAGCTGTACCGAGCATCTTAAGAACGCAACGGATCCGTTCATTTGCTTTTGAAGGGGTGTCCGGTGACTCTTGTCATTATACTGTTTGATTGAAAGAAAGTGCTCGCTGTCTAATTGTGGGCTGAACGCTAATGGAACGAGTGAACCTGCGCACCAAAAATGTTGCTTTCTCTTTAGCTTTGTTACAGAAAGTAGTCAGTTAGAGGAATGATTGACACTAATCTTTTTGACTGATTATCTGCTAAAAGGGTTATAACCATGGACACACAGAGAGAGACAGAGATCATCCTTGAGGTACTTTTTTCTACCCAAACGAAACAGTAGAAAAAAGTGACTCATAAATGATGTCATCATGGCATTGTTCATGGAGATCATGTTTTAAGTCATGGATTCCCCATTATGCTTTGGATCACGGAGCAGAGAAAAAAAGACTAGAAGGGAGTACTTACCACCAGTTATAGGCTTTTTTATTGGTTGTGTTGAGATGAGAGGGGAGAAATAATTGTTTTGCCGTGAAAACGAAAGCATTCGTAAAACCTAGCACTTATATATAACCTTTGGGAAGCGTAAAAATATTTCGGCACGACTTGGTGCCGGTACATCGGACGCTTAAGGTGGACGTCTAGTGATTTTGGTTCCCATACTTCCAATAGGCAAATTTCGGTACACATTTTCTTCGTTATTAATGCGTTCCCAAGGATGAAAATTTGAACATCGATTAAAATACAATAACTTCATATTATAACTTGAAATACTTAATATTTTCTAAAACATAACCATAATTTTATTAAAAATCAATACCGTTTCCCCTGGTGGTGTTGAGACCAGAAAAAAGATGGCGCGACCTGTACATTGATGACGTCAGACGACAAACAAATGTTGGATTGCTTAATTATGGTTATGTTTTAGAAAATATCAAGTATTTCAAGTTATAATATGAAGTTATTTTAATCGACGTTCAAATTTTCATCCTTGGGAATGCATTAATTGTGAAGAAAATGTGGACAGAAGTTTACCCATTGGAAGTATAGGAAGAAAAATTACTAGATGTCCACCTTAATAGGTTAAGTAGGTGGTAGACGTCATAGTTTTCTGCGCATAAAGAACTAGACCTAGGGCTTCCTAGCAGAAATATTACACTTCCTCCACCCGGTTGTTTTAGTCGACGGTGCATCCTGCTGCCAACCTTTCCACAAGTAAACAATGCACACTTACCCGACCGTCCACATGGTGCAACAGGGAATGTGATTCATGGAATTAGGCGACCTTCTTCCAATCTTTCAGGTTCCAGTTTTGATGCTTGCTTTCCCCTTATTGGCACTTTCGACCAGAAACCGAAGTTAACATGGGCACTCGGAACGGCCTGTGGCTACGCAGTCCTATTCTCAGCAAGGTTTGATGTACTGTGTGTTGTGGCACATTACTCCCGTCATCAGCATTCACATGAGCGGCGAGTTGCGCCATAGTATTCCTCCTGTTAGCTGGGACTATACCGGATAGTCTTCGCTCACCTCTAGCATCGATATGCCGCGGTCGGTCTACACCTTGCCGTCAGTTTGTGGTTTTCTCCCCTTTGGACCATTTTTTTAAAGGTACTAACCACGGTTGACTGTGAGCACCACACAAGCCTAACCGTCTCGGAAATGATCTAACCTGTTCGTCTGGCATTTGGCTTTGTCAAACTCGCTGAAGTTCACTGCCTTTCTCATCTGAAGAACAACAATAATGCTGATTAACGGAGCTCAGTATCAGGTGTTATTTATATCTTTTCATGACCTTCACACCCGCTGTCGTTTATCTACAGTTGCTTCGATTTGCATAAAGACCCGCTGGTCGCTGATCATAATGTTTTCACCCTTCGGTGTAATCTAAAAACGAGTAAACGTGATCCAATTAAAGCGTTCTGACAAGTTACACGTACCGGCGTGTTTGGAGTTTATTGTATCGTTTTCGACGTTGAACTACGTCTTATGGTATGATGCAGTTTAGCGGTGGATTCGACATAATTGTGTGACCCATTTCAACTCGCAATAACTCCGGGGTTATCGGGGGCGTGGAAACGGCGCTAGTGTCATTTGATAGGGTATAGATGACATTTAGTAGTAATATAAGTGGTGGGGCCGGTGGATCAATGGAAGTTCGTGACAGCGCGCCAAAGTGGATGGTCATTTTTGTGCTCTGCGCCGCGAGTATACTTTTGTTTTCAATACTTCTGAACTAAAGTCATTGAACATTGATTTTGGTATGTAATTAATGTTGACATAGTGGACTACTGTGAATTGAAAAATTTACAATTGCAACTGTTAACAATAAGAGTAGATGGTAGTGTAACTGTATTTTATCATTATTGCTCTGCTTAAATACTTTTAAACGATGACGCCAAATTCGGTGATCTTACACGTCACTTATATCATTGATGTTCCAGAGACCATAAAGGTGGATAATGGAACCACTACCACCAGCAGCAACAATTTTAATCAGAATTTTTTTCGCAGATTTGTTTCAGTATTAGCGGAAAAAAACATTAAAATGTCACGAAAATGCGAAGTTGAGCGGAGAAAGGAGCTGGGGAAACTGAAAAGACTGGCAAAACAGAAATTTGTGGACCCAAGAAATCCCGAAATGCCAAAATTCCGAGTATTTACAATCTTATCACAGACACAAGACATAGCATACGTAGTTCGGCGTTTAAATCACAGCGGGCGAATCCAATTCGGCCCCAGCAGTTTTTTCTTTTTAAAATCGCTTTCAGCTTCAGCAATGTTTTGTACGTTTTGTATTTAATCAAGTTGCATAGCACTGTCAGCCTTTTACCTACCACAGTTTATAAAATCAGAAAGCTCTCAACAGAAACGCTTCATTTGATGCAAGTCAAGGTTAGTAGATGACAAAGTTATGCTCATCCTGCACTTTCGGTGATTGCCTTCTGACGTCACTGTCCAAATCGCCATCAACAGACTACCTAATTACCACGTTTCTTTGTATCTGCACCATAGCAGCGTGTCGGAATTATTATTCGTAAACCAGTTGGAATAATCTTCATAAATTCTACCAGAATTTTAAATACATAATGTTTTCAATTTTTAATTTAAAACATTTCAGGAATGTTGCCGAGATACTTTTATTATTCCTCGTGAAGGAATTCGGCTGTACTACCGAGTCAGAATGCTTTCAAGTAGTTCCCGATTCCCGGGTATCATACACCCTGATCACACCCAACGAGAAAGAAAGTAGTTCTTTTTTTTTTTTTTTTTTTTTTTTGATTGGAGGTTTAACGACCACCGTGAGCAACTCAATGGGCTATAAGCAGTCGCCCGTCCCTAATTTAGGGTCACTGGTTCCAGGGAAGGGAGAGAGCCAGTGCCGTAAGGCAAACACAACATCCATGCCTGACCGGGATTCGAACCCGGACCCCTTACGGACGAATGATCAGAGACCAGCGCCTTAGACCACTGCGCCACCTGGGCGGCGAAAATAGTTCACTACTTTCTTTCACGTTGGGTGTGATCAGAGAGATATATTTTAATGGAAATAAATCTTATTGAAATAGAAATAATTACAGGCATTTATTTTATTATGGAAAATAATAACACATTTACTTTCATACAGCTCATTTATGCCCCGTATATCATACACCCTGATCACACCCAACGTGAAAGAAAGTAGTTCATTACTTTCTTTCACGTTGATATGTCTGACATTAATTTTTTCCACTCGGTCGAACAAAGTACTTCAATGAACTGTTCAAATGGATCCAAATTTTTTTTATACGAAATCGTCGAAACAAATATTCCATTAGGCTATCGGCTAATAGTTCTTCCGATATGTTAGCATACTTCTGAAATCTTGCTTAAGAGCTCTCCAATTGGATTCGATACTTTGAGTATGAGCTCCACTGTCAGGATCTATAAAATGTTTCGTGTGAGTGAGTGCTAAATCAGTGAAACGGCATAATTTATAAAATCCGAATAAATACTATAAAAAATGAGGCGTCAGTCTTAGCCACATAGACTTTCAGAAAAAAGTAGAAAGTATTTTTTAAATCTCCCTTACTAAAATATTAATATGATTGTGAATTTCTTTTGCATTTAATGTAAACGTACTTTTGTATAAGCTTTTGTTCTGTGCTCGAGTTATAAAAATTGTTCAAAAGACATCTCTCTCCATAGCTACCGTTCGTATTTACGATTCACATATTAGGACGGTGATATCACTCAGTGATGTCACGATTATTCGTCTGCGAGGAAGGGGGATGAGCAAACCTTACTGTTTATTAACCTTGGTTGTATCTTCCTCCATAGCTACAGTTCGGATCTACGATCACATGTTAGGACGGTGATGTCACTCAGTGACGTCACGATTATTCGTCTGCAAGGAAAGCGGGATGAGCAAACCTTACTGGTTATATCTTACTCCATAGCGACAATTCGGATCTACGATTCACATTTTAAGACGGTGATGTCATTCAGTGACGTCACGATTATTCGTCTGCGAGGAAGGCGGGATGAGCAAACCTTACTGGTTGTACCTTCCTCCATAGCTACAATTCGGATTTACGATTCACATGTTAGGACGGTGATATCACTCAGTGACGTCACGATTATTCGTCTGCGAGGAAGGCGGGATGAGAAAACCTTACTGGTTGTATCTTCCTCCATAGCTACACTTCGGATCTTTTTTTTTTTTTGATTGGAGGTTTAACGACCACCGTGAGCAACTCAATGGGCTATAAGCAGTCGCCCGTCCCTAATTTAGGGTCACTGGTTCCAGGGAAGGTAGAGAGCCAGTGCCATAAGACAAACACAACATCCATGCCTGACCGGGATTCGAACCCGGACCCCTTACGGACGAATGATCAGAGGCCAACGCCTTAGACCACTGCGCCACCGGGGCGGCACTTCGGATCTACGATTCCCATGCTAGGACGGTGATGTCATTTAGAGGCGTCACAATTATTCGTCTGCAAGGAAGGTGGGATGAGCAAACCTTACTGGTTGTATCATCCGCCATAGCTACAATTCGGATCTACGATTCACATTTTCGGACGGTGATGCCACCCAGTGACGTCACGATTATTCGTTTGCGAGGAAGGCAGGACGAGCAAACCTTACTGTCTATTAACCTTGGTTGTATCTCCCTCCATAGCTACAGTTCGGATCTACGATTCACATGTTAGGACGGTGATGTTTCTGAGTGACTTCACGATTATTCGTCTGCGAGGAAGGCGGGATGAGCAAACCTTACTGTCTATTAACCTTGGTTGTATCTTCCTCCATAGCTACAGTTCGGATATACGATTCACATGTTAGGACGGTGATATCACTCAGTGACGTCACGATTATTCGTTTGCGAGGACGACGGGATGAGCAAACCTTACGGTCTATTAAACTTGGATACAAGTAACAATCATACCTGAAACAACGAAAAGTGAATAAGTTTTTTTAGCATTTCGGTAGTTGTAGAAACAGGCAAAAGTAACGAACTCTATCGAAGCTGGACGCCAATTAATAGAATTGATTGAAGTGGCTCGCGCGCAGGCGTGTATGTGTGGGTGCCGGCGTGAGCTAACTGCTATCCCTGCTGTCTGTATGTTCAAAAGCCAAGTGAAACATGCATGCCGTACTCACGATACTGTTTTCTCTTTTCCCTGTAATCTGTTACATTAAATTAGTAGCGGACGGCTCCCGGTATAAGCTTTAGATACCCAAAGGGATCATTAAAACAAAGTAAAACTGCCTAAAGTTCAAGTCGTGTGCCGAATTCCTCGGGTGGTTTACGTGACAACCAAATAAAAATCAGTCAGTACAAAGTGAATAACTAATCTTTCCCCTCCCTCCCGAATAAAGAACAGGAATTTTATATACGAGAATTCGTCAAAATAACTGCGAAATGGCTTTGTGGCTGGGTAAGGGGCTGAGTAAGACAGTTGCTCCCCGGCACTAGTCTATAAGGGCTCAGTAAAGGTTGCGATGATGTTGCCGCTAAAATTGAAAATGCGCCATGCCAAGTAATTTCATAGCTGGAAACACAATTTTCCTAATGCAGAATATTTTCTTGCAATTGAATGTTCCCTTTTTTTAAGAAAAATTTCGGTGTTTAGCAACTACTATGCGTAACTGCAAGGGCTATAAGCAGCCGCCTGTCTCTAATTTAAGACAATAATTCCAGGGAAGGGAAGAAGAAAAGAGAATTCCTTCATCAGACATATGCACAACTCATTCGTCATCCGTGATCCGAACTTGGACACATATCGAACTAACGGTGAGACTTGTTTGAGGGTATAACTACCACTTTGAGCAAATCAGTGGCTTACAATCAATGGACAAATACATCATCCATGCCTCAATCGGGATTTGAACCGGAATCAATCCCGAACGAAGCCTGCGCTTCGTTTCGCTCGGTCACCGGGACGGCGGCTAGCGATCGAATCGAGCACCTCACTCAGATCAGGCTTTCACGGGAAGACGATAAATTTTCTACTTTTGTTTTAAATTTGCCATTTTGTAACTGTCTAATCTGGGTTAATTAATATTTTAAAGAGCATTACGATATGAAACTAAATGTACTTTGAATCAAGTCTCAGAATATGTTTACATAGAAATGTAACAAAATGTTTTTGGGTAGGTGTTTACCAATACTCACGTTGTGACGTACTGCAGAGGTGACTCATATACCAAGACGGCGAGTAGCAGTGATAAGCCGTTGTCGGCGTAACTTAATTGGGAAAAATTTGGCTCCGGAGAAATAGGATGCTGGTTCGAGACTCGCCACCGCCTAATTTGGGTTTCACATTAGCGTTTGGGCGTAAAAAATGGATCTAATGGCCGTTAGGTTTTTCAAAACATGTGTAATGTTCCTTCCATACGTAATCTGGAATTAAAAAGAATTCCCTCTTCGCTTCAAAATATATGTGGGATTCTTCTTCCACACATCGTCTGGAATTAGTGAGCATTCATATTTAGTGTGTTACGATGAAAGGACTTGAATTAGAGCCTGAAATCAGATAAGTGATTATGGAACATAGACTTGAGTAAACAGGTAGGTCTGAAGTAACCACACATAAAAGAGGAATGCAGCGTGAGAAGCATTTAGTTGGTGCGACGCGTTGAATGTGAGTAATATCAAAGGAACGCCAATCACTTACCTTAAATATACTTCCAAGCGGGATTGCGAGCCGTCATCCAGGTTTTTGACAAAAGAGGGAAGCAAATCGATAGAAATCTTACGAAGCATGCAGGTGTTTTATGGGTTGCCTGCCTTATGCGCAGTATGTTCTTAAAATGGTCAAAAAATTTCAGGGTGGACGTGAAAGCACTATGGATCTGCCAAGACACAAAAACACGCCGCCATTACTCCAAAAGCACACGCCGCCATTACTCCGAAAGCACACGCCACCATTACTCCAAAAGCACACGCCGCCATCACACGCCGCCATTACCCCAAAAGCACACGCCGCCATCACACCCCGCCATTACCCCAAAAGCACACGCCGCCATCACATCGGACACAATTGCAGCAGTGGGCGAACTGATGAAAATTAACAACAGGATTACAGCTAGTTAGTTATGCTGTCATAAAATTCACTTAACTCCAACAGCTAGTCTATGTTTCATTTTTTTCGATTGGAGTTTTTTTTTTTGATTGGAGGTTTAACGACCACCGTGAGCAACTCAATGGGATATAAGCGGTCACCCGTCCCTAAGTTAGAGTCATTGGTTCCAGTGAAGGGAGAGAGCCAGTGCCGTAAGACAAACACAACATCCGTGCCTCACGGGATTGGAACCCGGACTCCTTTCGGACGAATGATCAGAAGCCATCGCTTAGACCACTGCGCCACCGGGCGACATGTTTTCTTTGGACGACCTTATTAGTTTGAACAAGAAACAATCACCAAAGAAAACAAATATTGTTTGTAAACAACTATTACCCCACAAGAAGTACATACATACTTACATATCATTAAGCTGTTCTCTGAGATTCAGAGATTAGCTCCTCAAGAAAGGCCATCTGTTAATAAACGGGACTAGAATCTACTTACTGTTGGTGTATCAAATACCTCCATTTACGACGATCTCGGCACACAGTTTGACCTTCATTGACATCAATCACACATCGTACACAAAACCTTTTGTCCCTCATACTTATAATTTTTTTCTCAAGCAGACATTCCTGAATTTGGTCCTCCCATGATTTCCTTGGCCTTCCTTTATGTTTATTTCTTGCCACTTGGGCTGAAAACATCCTCTTCGTCCGCACCTCAACACTCATTCTCTGAACGTGGCCAAACCATCTAAAAATATGTCTCCACCTTACTAACCACACTTTGCCTCACATTACACATCTGCAACTCCATTCCTCACATGATCAGCGCGTGTCTTGCCGTAAGTAACGCATCTCCCCAGCACACAAACAAACGACTCCTATGTCTTTTCTGCAGTACCCAGGTTTCACTGCCGTACATCAGAGTAGGAACAATTACTCTTTCACATACAAGCATTCGGGACTTTCTTGAGAACCCATCATTCTTGTGAAATCAGCTATGACTTTCAAAGAAGAATTCAATCGCCTACTGATTTCGCCATCTAATTTGTTCTCTCTGTCATGCTTCCTAAATATACAAACTCATTCACCTGGTCTATCTCTGTGAATGAGTTTGTATATTTAGGAAGTATGCTTGACAGAAAGAACAAATGAAGTGAAATCACAAAAATTCGTAAAGCTCATGTTTTACATTAAGAGCATTTGTATGCTTGCAACAAAATTTCGCACTTCGTTCCTCTTCGCAGTAAAGTAAAGTACGCATACGACAACATTCAGTACGTGCGATAGGAGTTCTTTTTATTCAAACTGTACCAGAAGTGCAATTACAAAAGAAATGTTCCCAAATGCTTCACGCGGAGGAGGAAAAGGAAAAAAAAAGCGTTGAAGCACTGATTCTACGAGGAATGATAAATGTCGAAGGCAGATCGCTCTGAATTAAATTTCCCGTTATGTGTAAAAAGAAGCGAGTAGTTTATGCATAGCATTTTCTTTAAATATTGAGCTCTTAATGGAAATTTTCAAGGCCAAATGTATTGCTTTCGCAGATTCGTGTTTAGAGGTATCGTAACAGGCAGCAATGCCAAATAAGCACGGCTGATTGACTCAAGAATGAGAGCTACCTGAGCCTTGTTAATAGGCTTACTTTTCCCTAAGGGATCTGGGGACTCATTACTTCCTGAAACGACCCTTCTTCGGGGCTTGTCATTCGAAACTGCAGCACAAACTGCATATAAGTGAATTATTCCTGACCCATGTTCTTTAAATATGCCGTTAGTTGACGACGGATATTCACCTGTTGTATACAGCATTTGCATTTGAAAAAAATCGAAAAGTCACCATTAAACGACTAATTAGAAATAAAAGAGGAAAAGGAAAAGAAATGTGACAATTATGGATGGCCATTTTTGAAAGTCTAGACAAAAGTTAAAATAAAAGCATTTAAAAATCAGTTTCAGAAGTGTTTTTTAACCTTAGTTAAAACCACTCCTTTTAAATGATGATTATTGAATACCGTCTAGTCAAAGGAAATTTCAATTTTCTTTAAAGTTCTGCCATGAAAATGAAGGCAACATATTGAAGATAATGAAACACACACACACTGTTTAGCAGGAAATTAAGGAGAAAAAATGTTATTTAAACCTTTTTTTTTTTTTTGGATTGGAGGTTTAAGGACCACCGTGAGCAACTCAATGGGCTATAGAAGCAGTTGTCCGTCCCTAATTTAGGGTCACTGGTTCCAGGGAAGGGAGAGAGCCAGTGCCATAAGACAAAACACAACATCCATGCCTCACCGGGATTTGAACCCGGACCTCTTTCAGACGAATGATCAGAGGCCATCGCTTTGACCACGGTTTAAACATTTGATGTCCACTTCTACTAATGTGGAATATGGTATACTGGGCTAGTGTAAATAGAATTTCAGTGATTGTTCCGGTAGATAAACTTAGTAGCATCAGCCGGAGTTGATAAAATAGGGACAAAGCTCACGGTGCGCTATAATGCTGCCTGTAAATTGGAGACCGGCTGAACTTAATTCCACCTGCAAACTTGAGACTAAGCAGATGGACCACCGTTTTCAACAACATCAAAACTGCATTTTTGTAATAGCTCTTATCACATCTAGCATGAAGTTCTCGTAATTTACACAGATTGCAATGAGATATTATTACGTTTATTTAAAACGTGATGAAGTAATGTTTCGGCGATAGTTCAGTAAAATATATTGTTGAGTAACAATGAAATTAACTTGTGACGTACCTGCCAGCAGGACGCACACGACATAAAGGCAGATAGGAATGAGAACAAATGTCTGCGTAGCTCAGTTGGTAGAGCGACTTGTTCCGGAATAAGCGGCCTCGGGTTCGAATCCCGGCGTAGACCAAAAATGACGGAGAAATTTACTTCTTTATAAACTTTTGTTGCCTTACATCATGCACAGCATTTAAAAATCTGATTTCAACAATGGTTTTGAGTACTTCCGTTACCCACTTTCGTTACATCAAAGCTTTTTACTTGGGATTTGCTTCGCAAAAGATGCATAACCTTCAAAAGCCTGAATTTCACGGATTTTGTACTCGGGCATTAACAGAAATGTTCCTATTAATCTCTCTCCGATTAATAAAAAAAAAATTGCTGTTTTTGAGAGTGTAAGAACGAAATACTTTATTAATGTAATGTCGGACATTGGACATTATTTTCAAACTTCCTGTGCTACGATGAAAGGACTTGAATTAGAAGTCAAGCGGCAAAGAAAAGACGTTGCACATATTTTCTCAATTCCAGGAAAAGAACTCCTCTGCATTTTCTTCCATTTCCAGGAAATAAACGTTTCTAGTTTCTTTATTCAGAACTTTACCTTCTGGGAAATGGCGCACTGAACTTTCTATCAGTACATCTGCAAGTTAAAGTACTCGGATTACTAAAGGCTCTTTCAGACGTAAGAGGATGTAGCATGTGACGTCATCGAGAAGTTTCAGTGAAGTAGCAACAGTCCCTGCAATTTCCTGAAAGGACAAGCATAACCGGCTGTCCTGCACTTAATGTGTAAATTGCAATAATTAGCGGTCGGTGTTTATAAAAATTTGAAGCCAAAATGCCTAGATTTTGTGGCCTTATGAATTGCGGTAATAGAGGATATCGAGATCGTAAGTCTTTTTCAGGCTACTAGCTGCTGTCTAAAAAGACAGTACGGAAAAAATTCGCTTAACATTTATTTTAAATACAACAGAGTTCAATAATAATGAAGCGTATATAGCGTATGAAATCCGTTTATTTTTGTGGTGTAGTCAGCACAGATATTCGCCAAGCTTTCGCACGCCACTGGGAGGCTTTTTCAAGGCAATGGTAGACACAAGAACACGGAGAATTGGAACATGTAAAGAACGAAGATGATTTTTGAAAATAACGCGGGTGAGATCACGAGCACATTACATGGATTTTTTATCACGTAATAATACAGTGCGCCGTGAAGTGTTTCCATCTTTCAATAACGCATGCCAAACCATTGGTAGTTAAGTAGAGACTCATTGCATGCTAGTCTGCTGGATAGGATTTCCACTGTTTGCCTGATGGCAGTCTCTTTGAAATTCGTGTAAGGGGTAATTCTTCTATAATTATTCCATACAAGAGCGGCCAAGTAATGCATCACTTCTCAAGCGACGGCTGTATTCTGCATGTCCTGGTTCACACTTCGTGCGTGTTCTTTACATCTAGTGTCCAAGGATCGCTTTGTCATTCCTATATATATCTTTTCCGTGTTGTCAGGATATACCAACGGTATAGCGTACACACCCGCCTTTTCTTTCTCACACTGTCTCTCCTTGCAACTTGATATCATATGTGATAACGGAGTCGGGGACTTCATTGCTATTAATATGCTGTATTTGCGTAATAAATTCTTTAACCAATATGTCATCATCATCATTGTCAACCATTATCAATCCACTGCTGGACGAAGGTCTCCCCAAGTTTCCTCCACAACGGTCTGTCTTGTGCCAGTCTCCTCCATGTCACTCCCGCATATTTACGAATTTCATCCACCCATCTCCCATGTGGTCTTTTTCTGGGTCTTTTCCTGTCCCTTGGAATCCAATCTAAAATTTCGGCTGTCCATCTATGGTCTGTCCTTCTGGCAGTATGTCCAGCCCATTGCCATTTCAGGGATTTAACTCTGATCATGATGTCTTCCACTCTCGTCATTTTTCGGATCCACGAGTTCCTCTTCTTATCTCTCCTGGTTATACCAAGCATGCACCTCTCCATGCTTCTTTGAGTTGTCTGCAGTCTTTGTATGTCTCTTTTAGTTAAGGTCCACGTCTCTGCACCATACGTAAGCACTGGAAGGATGCATTGATCAAACACTTTTCTTTTAAGACATAACGGCATATTGCTCTTGAAAATTATGCTGTTTCTTCCAAAAGCTCTCCAGGCAAGTTTTGTACGCCGATTAATTTCTTCATCAATGTGACCCTCACTTGATATCTGCTGTCCAAGATAAACATACGTATCTGTTATCTCCAGTTTTTCTCCATCAATCGATAAATCTTCATTTCTTGTAAAAGCATTGAACATCACTTTTGTCTTCTGAAAGTTCATTTTTAATCCCACTTTTTTACTCTTGTCAGCAAGTTCCTGGATCATACTCTGCAGCTCTGATGGGGTAGTTGCAAAAATGACTACGTCATCAGCAAAACGAAGGTGGGTTAGATAATCTCCATTAATCTTTATCCCTTTGTTTTCCCAGTTCAGTGATTGAAAGACATTTTCCAATGTGGCATTAAAGAGCTTCGGAGATATGGTGTCACCTTGTCTCACTCCCTTTCCAATTTTTATGTGTGTTGTATTTTCAAACAGCCGAATCTTTGCACTTGCATTTTCATAGATGTTATTAATAATATTAATGTATGCATCTTCAATACCGCAGGATTTCAGAGCCGTGGTAACTGCTGATGGTTTCCCCGAATCAAAGGCTTTTTCATAATCGATAAAAGCCATGCACAATGGAAGTTCATATTCCCTCGCTCTTTCAATTAGTTCTCTCAGTACGTGGATATGATCTATTGTGCTGTAGCCACTCCTGAATCCAGCTTGTTCTCTCGGTTGAGCCATGTAAAGTCTGGTATATATGTGATTATAAACCGATCGCAGTACCGAACCTTGTCCCTCCTGATTCGCTCTGTACAAAGAAGTACAAACGTTCCGCATTTAGAGCGTGGTTCTATAGAGCGTACAACGTATGCAAACCTGACTACCTAAATAATAAAGAAATTAATAATATTTATAGCAAAGGTCTAAAGGCTGGATATAAGAAGGATGACATAGACAGAGTACATAGGTCTGTGAGAAATCATGTCATACCAGCAATAGCAAAATCGCCCGGTAGAGCAATGAGATATGCAGGATCCTTCACATATATCCCAGGCTTTACATATTGGTTAAAGAATTTATTACGCAAATACAGCATATTAATAGCAATGAAGTCCCCGACCCCGTTATCACATATAATATCCAGTTGCAAGGAGAGACAGTGTGAGAAAGAAAAGGCGGGTGTGTACGCTATACCGTTAGTATATCCTGACAACACGGAAAAGGAATGACAAAGCGATCCTTGGACACTAGATGTAAAGAACACGTACGAAGTGTGAACCAGGACATTCAGAATACAGCCGTCGCTAGAGAAGTCATGCATTGCTCTGCCGCTCCTGTATGAAATAATATTAGAAGAATTGCCCCTTACACGAATTTCAAAGAGACTGCCATCAGGGAAACAGTGCAAATCCTATCCAGCAGACTTGCATGTAATGATATAGTCTGTACTGAACTACCAATGGTTTGGCATGCGTTATTAAAAGATGGAAACACATCACGGCGCACTGTATAATTACGTGATAAAAATCCATGTAATATGCTCGTGATCTCACCCATGTTATTTTCAAAAATCATCTTTGTTCCTTACGTGTTTCAATTCCTTGCATTTTAATGTCTACCATTTCCTTGAAGAAGCCTCCCAGTGGAGTGCAGAAGCTTCGTGAATCTTTGTGCTATTACGCCCCAAACATAAACGAATTTCATACGCTATATGCGTTTCATTATTATAAAAAGTCGCTTATATACCAAACGAAGGGAGATCGCTTACCAGAGCTTACAAAACACTTTTTATTGAAGAGTTAGATTATCTGCTTTACCAGAAATCACTGATTTCTGGATGAAACTAACATTTAAAAGATTCTCTACCTTTGAAGAGTCTATCTTTTGCTTGTTTAAACGCTGTTGGAGTGCAGTGCTTACACTTATTGGGTCAGGCATTTCATTCGTTGATTCAAAGTCTTTAAGTTGAATTTAAAAGGTGTTGGCTGTTTTTTTGCGTAGGTTTTATTCCTACTGGCTATTTTCTTATAGAACAAGTTTAGAGTTTGTCTCTTAGTCAAAATATTTCTTAAATAAACATCCCCGATCGGCACTTCTGTGTACGTGTTTATTTATTTTTTTTATTTTTTTTATCTCCAGGGACTTCTTTTCAGAAGGTTATTGGTTGATCTAGGGGGTGTTGAATGTTTTTATAGGGCTAAATGTTAATTTGTTAGCAAACCTGACTGTTAGCCAGAATCAAATCTCTGGCTCTTCTGTATTTTTTAGAGCTCGAGCATACCGTTTCCCAGACCCCCTTCCACCGTGTTTATTTAGTTTTTTTTTTGAAATTCAGTTTCCCCTGACCTCTTTTTGCGAGTTTTCGGCTTTTCACTTTTAAGGTTATTTGGCTGTCGGTGTTGGGGTTTTTTAGTTTACTACTTTGTTCTAAATGATATTTCCTCCCCAAACTACCGTTGATTTCATTTTTAGTACACCTGGATTGTTACCTGGAGCTGAAGCACACTTTTGCGGAAAAATGCAAATAATGGCTAAAATTATCGTCCAAATAATGTTTGTTTGGTGTCTAGGTCTATTTACAGGCCGGTGCTATGCTGCTAAATTTATTTACCGTTAAACATATTATTAGGCACAAATCCCAGCAAAGTTATTTTGTTTTTTCACCACAATTGTACGAAAAAAAAATAGAAAAAAGCATTTTGCTCATTTTTCTGAGGCTTGGAAATCGCTTCCCAGAGCTTAGAAAGACACTTTTTTTTG
Source organism: Macrothele yani (assembly GCA_039090855.1). Classification (NCBI taxonomy): domain Eukaryota; kingdom Metazoa; phylum Arthropoda; class Arachnida; order Araneae; family Macrothelidae; genus Macrothele; species Macrothele yani. Next base: position 8,426,427 of record CM077011.1, on the reverse strand, counting down.
AAGAGTTAAACTCTCAAAAAGGCATAGAACCTTTCAAGGATGAGTTTTATCCAAAATCAGCAACGCCTGGAAAGAAAGAAAACCTATATTTTTTTACTCAGGTCTCCGCACCTGGGAGGGAAGAAAACCTTACTTATTAAGGCAGCGTACCTATTTTCTCCATAAATTACTGATTACTTACAAATTTGGGATCGTACTAAATTACCATGTAAAATAATACCGACGACGAGAAATTGTTATATGCTTCGAAACTTTTATATGCCTCGAAATGTTCTGCTGTAAAGGCACTTCGACCAAAGACAAAGAAATCGAAAATATCTACTATTTGCACTTTCGGAAAACTTCGCATCACCTTCAAAGATACTTGCATTCAGCACATAAGGATCTTTTCCTTCATCCTCTTTAATATTTTCCAAATAGCGCATTTTGTACCGGGAAGTTAAAGTTTTAAAGTAGGACGCCATCATTTCAACGGGGCTGGTTGTCCTTCACTTACGTTACTAAGGTTCGTTGCGATGGTGAGAGTCACGCGTTTGCTACATTCTCATTGTTAAACTCCAAGATGGCGCCTTACCGTCTGAGAAAATGTACATGTTTATTGTAACCAATGCAGTTTGTAATGTACGAACACAGGCTTGAACTAACCAATGCAGTTCGAAGTACGTAAGCCAGGCTCCCGGCCGAGGCTTAGTTCGTGGAAGAGGCCCACGTCGCGATAGAAGCCTATAGGTGACCTTCATACTCAGCAGCAAAGGCTGGGTGCGGGGAGCAAGCGGGTCGGAGAAGAAGGGGGGGGAGCAATAGCGGAGGATCCTTGGCTGTCTCTCGATAGGTAGTTCAACGCGCGGAGTTGGAACGCCTCAGGCAATAGAGAAGAGGTTTGCACGTGACTAGAGGAGAGGAAGAGAGTTAGTAGTGAGTTTGAGTTTGTCGTGGAGAGAGCAAGGGTATGTTGTTCGGTAGGTGTCTCGTCGGAGTACGGAACTCCGCATGTCCTCATGGAGGAACGGAACGGGAATTTAGCGTCCTCGTGATACAGGCCGGTTTCAGGCTCTCACAAGAGCGTGGAGATCCTGTACTGAGGTTGCGGACAGACTCCGGCTAGGAATATTCGAACAAGCAATAAAGTGTTTGCAAGGAGAGCTGCACTACGACGAAAGCGGACGCATGAGATAAGGCGTGAGTGATATTTTGCCACGAACGAAGTCTTTCGATACGAAACCTAGGCTCGGACAGCATTTCTTTGAATGACGATTAAATTTTGTTAAGTTTGCAAAACTTTCTTGGATTCTTTTCAAGGTCTGTCTCTTCGTTAATCACTCCCCTCCCTTCCCCTTGACTAGCAGAGCTTTATAGTAAAGCTGAGGGAGCACAGAGTGCCTGTTTGACCAATTATTGGTTATCTACGTAGCATGAACCTTGGTCTATGGTCTGTGGGGTGCGTGCTCCGGTGAACGAACTTTGATTATTGAGCCTTGCAGGATTTTAGATTACGTAAGGCAGGTGAAGCATTACGTCCGCCCCTACAAAGAGGTTTTAACAGAAAATTCTGAATTTTCAGGTAACATTTCCGTGATTCGACTCGTATACTAACGAAAAAAATTCTGTTCTCACCTTTCCCGTATCCATATGATGGACACTTTCCCGTAATAACAGCAATTCGCGGGAGTAATTGAGATACTTGAAGTTTAATTCATTAAATTTCAATCGACTGTTGGCATACCTGATTTTGAGATTCTGTAGCGAGTCCGGATATTGTAGATAGCAAATCGCATAATATTAAGGTTACTGTGACAAAGGATAACCCTCACTCTTCCAGTTTCATTGCTGTTGTATATTGTTTTACCGTAAGAAACCTGGTACTTGGAGTGACATACGGACGATAGTATCATGTCTCCGTACTAGTCATACCTCTTAATACAATCGCTATTACAGCTACCAAGAGTAAATTTTACATTTACGGTTTTGTGAAATAATACATTGAAGTAGTGCATTTTGCTTTTTCTTAAACATAATTGGAAGTCATTATCATTATAAAAAATCTCAAGTTCCAAAACATTCTATTGCTCTGAAAAATCAGGATGAAAAAAATTATGTAATTTGCTATAAGTCCATACAGAAAAAATAAAATATAAGCCGAATCAGAAACATGATATGCTTCTACGGGAAATAAAATTACCAATTAACCCGCTTTCATAACGAAAAATATTTCATCATTGAGAGAATCCAGTCCTCTTGGTTTCTACCTTCAACGTGAGCCGGTGGAAAGTGTCTTGACAGCTAATTCGGTACCGCTGCCTTTTGGCGTTTAAGGCATCGAGGGATTGGATCCTACTGAGGGCAAGCGGACAGGTGCACTTGCCTGAGGAAAATGTCCGGCAATGCGCTTGGTGAGTTTAGGCTTAAAAGAAGTAGAAAAGGAAATATCTTCTGGAAGAATCGAAGTTTTTGAAAACTGAGGAAAGTTTTGTACGAGGGTCGTTCAAAAAGTAAAGAGACTGATTTTATTCGGCTGATGCATAAGTTCATACCGTTTTATTTCACGACTGTTTCCCATGTCAGTAGTGACGGTGCAGATGGCCAGTTGTATATCAAAATGTAGCCAGTAATATCGTGTATCTGAATCACATTGCGGTGTGCGATCGTGGCTAATGATTCTTTTGGTCTTCAGGTCCGGAAGTATGGAATGCCAAGTAGAGAGGAATGAACGTTGCCGACATCTGATCCTCTACGAGTTTAACAAGAGATGCACGGCCGCCTAGGTTACTCAACAAATTTTTGCTGTGTATGGGGAGGATGCTATTCCTCCGAGGACAGCCCGTAAATGGTTTGAGCGGTTTCAAGGTGGCAATTTTGACCTCAACGACTCCCCACGCTCAGGTCGTCCATCTCACTTTGATGAGGATCGTTTGAACCATCTCATCCACTTGGATCCGTGTCAAACCATACGCGAATCGGCCACTGAGATGAACTGTGTTCAGGCCACAGTGGTGCGACACCTGGAACGTATGGGAAAGGTCCAGAAATTGGGATCTTGGGTGTCTCACAATCTCACCGAGGACAACAAGAATCAACTTGCTGCCATATGTGGTTCCTTGCTCGCCCATTATCGCGAATTTTCTCAGCAACACAAACCCTTTCTGTCACGTATTTTACTGGAGATGACAAGTGGTGCCTGTACGTGAATTTCAGGCGTCGGAGGGAATGGTTAAGTACAAACAAAACGCCCACACCACGTCCAAAACATGACGTTCATCCTGCGAAGATCGTATTGTGTGTCTGGTGGGACATGGAAGGCATTATTCACTGGGAAATGCTGCTAAGGAATTGGACCCAGTGCTGCACTCTATTGTGAGCAACTCTGCCACGTGGAGAGAGCAATTCAGCAGAAACTGCCACATTAGTGCCACGGTGTCCTTCTCAAACATGATAACGCACGCCCTCAAAGGCCAAACATGACCAAATTGGTCATTCCGGACATGAAATGGGAGATCCTTCCATAACCTGCCTATTTCCCAGATATTTCCCCTTCAGAATATCCCCTGTTCCGATCATTGTCGAATGTACTCCGTGGCAGAACATCCAACAATGATGTTGACCTCCAGAATTTCCTTGATTTTCTTCTTCGCAGCAAAACCAGCACGTTTTTTCAAGAATGGCATTGTAGACCTATCCAGACGTTGGGACACCATCGTAAATAATGGGGGGGATACATAGTTGATTGATTCCGTTTTACCTTCTGATGTAATACATTTCTGTAGTGCGGTGAAAAAAACGGCATGAACTTATGCATGAACCCAATACATGGGGCAGAAATGAAATGCAGTAAACATACTTACACTTACATACTTTCGAAGTATTCTCTCTCTACCTGAACGCACCGGTCCCACCTTTCTATCACGGAAGGTGTGTTTAAAGCCATTTCTCGACATGTAGTTCAGATACCATTCACAGCATTGCTCGGTTCAGTATTTGATGCAAACTAACGCCCACGAAGTTTTTTTACACTTCAAGAGAATAGGTGGAAGTCACACTGCGCCATGTTCGCTGAATATGGAGAGTGCGCCATCATTCCGATGCCTAGATCTTGGAGAACCTGCTGGTTAAGAAAAGCACAATGTTCAAGAGCATTATCTTGATGCAAAATCCAACCAGTTTGTGCATGTTCTGGGCATTTGGAGAATTGTTTTTCTGTAGAGGACCTTTAAACATTTCAGGCCGCCCCGGTGGAGTAGTGGTTTAAGCAATGGCTTCTAATCATTCGTCCGAGATGGGTACAGGTTCGAATTCCGGTGAAGCATGGATGTTGTGTTTGTCTAACAGCACTGGCTCTCTCCCTTCCCTAGAACCAGAGACCCTAAATTAGGGACGAGCGACTGCTTATAGCACACTGAAAGGCTAACGGTGGTCGTTAAACCTACAATAAAAAAACAAACTTCAGAATAATAGGCACCGGTAACAGTTTCCCTTGTGGAACAACATGGTCGTGCACAATTCCATTTCATAAAAAACCCAGGTGCATGACCTTCCGTGCACTTGCTTGAACCTTTGCTTTCTTAGAAGGGACTTTGTGAGTGTTTTCATTGGGTGCTCTGTTGTTTTGTTTCTGGATCGAAATGGTGAACAAATGATTCATCACATGTGACGACTCGATCCAAAAAGTGTGGCTCACGTCGTAGCCGGCACTTCCATGGCGACAAGTAATAAAACGATTTGCCTTGTGTTCACCTGTAAGCAAGTGGGAAATTCGCTGTGCAGCGACTTTTCCGTATCCTCAACCGGTTTCCTACAATGCCATCAACGGAACCAACGGACATCTGCATCACATTAGCAGCCTCATCAATGGTCATTCGGCGGTCTTCACGCATTTGTGCCTCGACGGTATTGACTTTAACCTCCGTAGTCGATGCCGAATACCTACCAGAGCGTGGCTCATTTTTCAGACACCCTTCACCATTCAGAAATTCTTGTTCCACCCAAAATCTCTAGCACGGGACAAAGCATCTTCCTTGTATGCCGTTTTAATCATTTTGTGCGTTTCTGTGGTGGTTTTATTCAAACGCACGCAAAGTTTTATGGCTGCTGTTTGCTTAAGTTTTAATTCCATACTGGGTTACAGAAACACGTCTGAACTCTACGACGTGTACTACAAGAATGAACTAGCGGAGCTCTGTAACGATGTGTCGTCACGTGACTGACCTTGTAGATGTTCCGACAGAGGCAGATGTATTTTTCTTCGTGGGTTTATTTTGGCCCTATGACGTCAGTCTCGTTACTTTTTGAACGATTTGTGTATATACGTTACTAACGTTTTCAGGAATTTTCCGTGAATTCACACCGTTTATTTTATTACAGCGTATATATTGGCAAAAAGTGAAGCATCGGATACTACTGGAAGTCACGTTCTACAGAAAAACTACGAAAAGCGCAATAACGAGGCTAGTAAAGCGGATTTTTTCGTGTTTTTTTTTTTTTTTTTTTTTTAAATTTAAAACCAGCACCTAGACTTCAGAAACGCACATAAACGAAACACCGCGCAATCGGTTGATCTCCTCATTAACTACAGTTTCCGTTGAGACCTTCACTTAGTGACGTCGGTTTAAAAATGATTCATTACAACTTCGTCTTTCAAGGATTCAAAGATTTGACGATATTGCATAGCCTTCTCTGGCGAAAACTCCTGTGAGTACGTCATTTTTAACTCCAGCCGACTTTCGATTTGTTCCTGGAGAGAAAGAGAGAGGAGAGAACTTGTACTTTCTAAAATGCAGCTCACGTTCTCTCATTAGCTAAATGTGCTTTGTTTTAAAGTATTCTTTATCTAAGGCACTGCTTTCCTTTCGTCGTTGCAGAAACTAAACTTGCGGTCTAAGTTGAGGCACGAAGCGCAAAAATGTTAATAAAACGGCCGTTCCATAAAAACTGAGAGTAAATCACACAAAATGAAGAAATATAGGTACAGCAAAATATATGTTATTCTTTCTCAAAGTATCTTTCCTCGGATGATTTGCAACGGTCCCATCGTTCAGTCCACTTTTCAAAGCATGTGGCGAAGGCATTTTGTGGAAGCTGCTTTAGCGAACCTGTACAACTTGAATAACGTCAGCGTCTGTGTTGAATGGTGCGCCACGGCACTTCTTCATTGTTGGAAACAGCCAAAAATCGCATTGGGCTGTAGGCAGCCTGTGACATTATTTCAATACTGCATTTCATAAGAAACTGTTGAACACAAGGAGCCACATGTGGGCGGGCGTTATCATGGTGTAGGATCCACTTGCCCACCAGTTCCGGTCACTTAATCAGTTTGCCGTCGCAGACGCTTCAAGACTGAAATGTAATACTCAGCATAGACAGTAATTTGCGGATAAACGGCATGCGGTAGATTACACCTTTATGATCAAAGAAAAAATCATCATCACCTTCCCAGCTGATTTGGTTTGGAAGACATTTTTCGGAAGAGGCGAGCATGTGTGTTTCCAGACACTCGTTGCGCGCTTCGTAAGAGGGTCGGAATAGTGAACCCATGTTCCATCGGCATTTATTACTGTGTTTAGAAAGTCTGGATCCTTTGCAATCATTTGTTTCCACTCATGACACACCTGAGCTCTGGCTAACAATTGTTCTCTCGTGCGATGATGAGGTAACTATCTGGAACAAACGCGATGCAGCAGTAATTTTTACGCGTAGAATGCGGAATGCCGACGTTTTTTAAATATTAGTTGACACCGCTATGCCATCACACGTCTTTCGTAGATCTTCTTGCAGGATTGCCCAAGCAGTGTTAACAATACGCTGTGTAACAATACTTTCAGGTCGATTAGGCTTAGGAGCGAGTTCTGCCGTATAACGAAGTAAATTCCTCCGTCATTTTTGGTCTACGCCGGGATTCGAACCCGAGGCCGCTTATTCCGGAACAAGTCGCTCTACCAACTGAGCTACGCAGACGATTATTCTGATTTCTATCTGCCTTTATGTCGTGTGCGTCCTGCTGGCAGGTACGTCACATCTCCCCCCCCCCGAAAGAGTGCCGGGGGCATGGCCCACGGGTCAGCCGTGACCATGAATCGTGGCAGGCAGCCATCCGCTGTAGAACGTGCACTTGAGAACTCCCAGTCAATCTGGTGTGTGGAATGCAACGTCACACACATTTATTTTTCGAAGCGCTGGAGAAGGGATTCTCTGATTTTTCCTATCTCGCGGTGTGGGAAGAACATCACACCAGTGCGAGATTTTGAACGGTCTGGTCATCCGGATAGTTCGGGCGCCATTATAACGAAGTAAATTTCTCCGTCATTTTTGATCTACGCCGGGATTCGAACCCGAGGCCGCTTATTCCGAAACAAGTCGCTCTACCAACTGAGCTACGCAGACGATTATTCTGATTCCTATCTGCCTTTATGTCGTGTGCGTCCTGCTGGCAGGTACGTCACACCCGACAAACGACCTATTTGAAATCATGTGGCCATCCAAAAATCGTTGAATTTATCTTTGTAAGCTTTTTTCATTAAATCAACTGTTTTTGGAGCCGTTTTACCCAAACGATAGAAAATTTTTATCGCACAACGCATTTCATTTCTTAACTCTGAATCACTCAGCTCCATAGCTGAATGGCGAAATGCAGACGTACCTTAAACACCTGCGCAATAACAAAACCAGAATCGTCTTCCACGGCTAATAACTGTTGCTATAGATACTTCCTTAATTCAGTTAGTCGTCTGAGGGGTTATGTTTCCCCCTCGCAGTGCTGCCAGCTCAAAACTATTACTCTGAGTTTCAATGGAACGGCCTGTGTATGTTTCACTATGGAAATATATTGTACACGAAGATAAAACTAGAATAAACAGCTGTAGACATAAAAACAACTTAGAGCGATCCTTACGGAGTAATGTGATTAGTTTTCTATTTAACTCTATAAGTGATTAGTGAATTTGAACCAAATAATGAAAGTATGTAACTAGTTCTCTATTTAACTCCATAAGTGATCAGTGTATTTGAACCAATAATGACCCAAATTTTCTGCCCTCCTCAAACAAAAATGTTCATGAGCTTTACGAAAGCTACGGCAAAACAATTCTATTCCCCATCGCACCTCAGCAGTACAGGCAATAAACTTTCACAGGTGATAAGCGGCACACATACACACACACAGCTAATGGTATTTTATTTTCTGCTCCATGACCTAAGGAACGATGGGGAAGGGCTATACTCCATGACACGGACATCATGCCACTTCGTAGAAAGCAAGTGAATAAGTCGGAAATGGTCGTTGTCAAGTATTCCCTTAAATGTCAACTTTGAATAACAAAGCCAACGCTTTTTGATGGAAAGATCACTCGTTCTAGCCGAATCGAGCCCACTTCTTAGCGAATATTTTTGTTCGAGCTCATTTCAGTCCATTTTGCCAGCTTTGAATTCAATCGTTCCCGACAGTTGAAAGCTAAATGCAGAAGAAGCATGTGATGATTCGATTAGAGATGCCTAACAATAATGTGAAGTTTCAGCTTCGAGATTTTACGGTGCCTTGTTTTGCTAAGTCTTTTGAATGGGCAAAGCGGCATCATATCCACGCAAACCCACGTATCTCTTTGTAATGGAATTCAAAAACCATATCCTGATGATGAAAAATATGACGCACGCAGTTAAGTATCAGATGGACGTCTAGTGGTTGTGCTTCCTATACTTCCAATGGAAAAAAATTCGACCTTTTTTTCTCAGCAAAGAAAGATTCCCATACATCAAAATTGGCACATTGATAAAAAAACATCCTAACTTAGATTGTTTAATAAGTATTTTTTGCAAAAAAATTTCACGAACTACATTAAAGATCAATAATTTACTTTGATGTAGTTACTACAATACTTACTTACAAGTCGTACCAATTTCCTTACCACTACATCGAAGTAAATTTATTGATTTTTAATATACATTGACAAAAGTCACCGGACATCTAGAAGAGAAACCCAAAACAGCATTTATTGACATACATCAGTACGGTGTATTTCCACCTTTGGCGTTAATGCATGTACTGAACCTTCGAGACATGCTTTCGACAAGGCTTTGGAACACAGCGATAGGTATGCGCTCCCATTCAGTACATAATGCTGCAGCTAACTGTTGCTTAGTAGTAGGCCTTGCTTCCAAACTTCTTATGCGGCGCTTTAGTTCATCTGATAGGTGCTCTATGGGATAAAGATCAGGGCTCTGTGCTGGCCAGTCCACACACGATACAGAATTATCATCAAACCACGCCGTAACAGTCCTTACTTTATGGCTCGGTGCATTAACTAGCTGGTACCAACAAGGCTCGGTTCCATAGCGTTGCCACAGAGTTGGTAGGGCATAATTGTCCAGAATATCGAGGTAGACGTGCTGGTTAACAGGTTTGGTTGGTTGGTTGGTTGTTTGATTTTTATGGCGCAAGGGCCATGGTTGGCCAAAGAGCGCCAGAAACAAGACAAACAAATAGTATTAAAAGTGTGGTAAAAAGCTTAAAATCTGACTGATCATGTAAAACTGAAAAATGAGAACGATGGAAGGGCTAAAAAAGATAATGGAACAAACAGTATTAAAAACATGATACAATGATTAAAATCTAGCTGATTCAGTAAAACTGAGAAATGAGGATGATGATAAGGCTAAAATCTAGATACGTTTAAAATAGTCAATTTCTTTAAAAAATGAAAACACGGCAACAGAGTCACAGTGGTCATTGAGGAGCCGCTGCAGTGTAGCGGCGTCCTCGGTCAACAAATGAGAATGAAAGAAATGAAAACGTACATCATGAAAACGAACACAGGTACACAGAAGATGAGTGACGGTGAGTCGGCAATTGCACGTCTCACACATCGGCGCAGTGTCGCCACACAGCAAAAAGCGGTGAGTGAAACGACAATGCCCAATGCGGAGACGCGCAAGCACCACTTTCTCCCTACGGTTCCGACGATATGTGGATTTCCAAATTTCAAGATTAGGTTTGATACGATGCAGTTTATTTTCCACCTGTTGGTCCCACAGACCTTGCCACGTTCGCTTAATATGGTCGCGAACCAGAAAGCGGAAATCCCGATGAAACAGTGGCAAGCGTGTGACGACTAAAGAGGAAGCAGATCTAGCAGCCGCATCAGCACACTCGTTACCCGAGATTCCAACATGCCCAGGAATCCAGCAAAACTGAATTTGAAAACCGGCCCCGAGCAAACGACGAAGTAACTGTCTCACATTCACGAGAAAAGGATGGTCACGGCAATCTGCAGATGACAAAGACTGCAAGACACTCAAAGAATCCGTATAGACCATAGCACGATGATGAGAACCCGACCGAACATGGAGAAGAGCGAGATACACAGCATGCATCTCCGCTGAAAACACCGTGGCCTCAGCTGGGATCCGCGCCACTGAAACGTCATCTACACAGACAGCCGCGGATCCAACGACTCCATGCATCTTGGAGCCATCAGTAAAAATAGGAGTGTAATCAAAATTTAGGTCACGGTGCTCAGCGAAGAGCTGCTGGTACACTGACGCAGGGGTTGAGGATTTATCGAAAGATGTAAAGGTGGTATCAACCATGACACCAAGTGGGTGCCATGGCGGATCCCCAAAGCCCCTGGTCTCTCCAACAAGTGACAAGTCGAGCCCTACATCACGATCTACGGCCGCCATACGAAGACCGAAGGTTGAAATGCACGAGGGCCGGTTCCGGAATAAACGAGCATGCTGGGGATGAAAAACTGCATCGTATAAAGGATGGCCTGGAAGAGATCTTAGTTTCAGGTAGAATTGAATAGACAGCTGCAGACGGCGTAATTCAAGCGATGGTTCGTTCGCGTCAGCGTAAAGGCTGGGAATTGGAGATGTTCGAAATGCTCCCGTACAAAGACGCAGCGCCTGATGATGAATAGTGTCCAAAGGCCGGAGAACGGAACGACGAGCAGAGCCATACACGATACAACCATAATCCAGTTTCGACCGGATTAAGGAATGGTAAATACGAATCAAAGACATCCTGTCTGCGCCCCACGAGACTCTCGAAAGGATCTTAAGAATGGATAGAGCCCGCAAACAGGAAATCTTGAGCCGCCGAACGTGCGCTCGGAACGTAAGCGCACGGTCGACGGTCAGACAAAGGAACTTGGTCTCCGGCAAAACTGGTATGGCTGCACGGTCTAAAAACAGCTCTGGGTCAGGATGGAGGCCGCGCCTCCGGCAGAAATGGACACACGCTGTCTTGTCGGGAGAAAGAACGAAACCATTGCTATTCGCCGTTTTAAAGATCTGATTAATTGCAGATTGCAACTGCCTTTCAATAAAATGCATGCTTGATGACGAGCAGAAAATGTGCAAGTCATCAACATAGACACTAGCCGAAACCGCAGGAGGAAGATTTGTGAGGAGACAATTAATGCGAAGGATGAACAATGTGACAGATAAAATGCAACCTTGAGGAACACCTTGTTCTTGATGGAATGTTGCCGATAGCGTCGTACCCAGGCGCACCTGGAACACCCGATTGCGAAGAAATTTTAAAATAAATGTCGGAAGATTTCCTCGCAATCCGCATGCGTGGAGGTCACGGATAATACCATGCCGCCACGCTCGATCATAAGCTTTTTCGATATCAAAAAATACAGAAACCAGGTGCTGCCTACGCAAGAACGCTTCGCGCACAGATGTCTCAAGGTGCAGGAGATGATCGTGAGGTGAACGATGACGGCGAAAGCCGCTTTGTGATGGTGAAAGTACTTGATGAAATTCTAAAAAATGAACTAACCGGGAATTAACCATGCGTTCAAGAACTTTACACAGACAGCTAGTGAGAGCAATTGGACGATAACTAGAGGGAGACTTGGGATCGTTGCCAGGTTTGGGAAAAGGCAGAACAACTGCTTTTCGCCAAGACTCCGGGAAACTGTGCTCCGACCAAATACGATTGTAAAGGATTAAGAGATTCTCATGAGACGACTGCGAGAGATGACGGAGCATGTCATAATGGATGCCATTGGGACCGACCAATGTAGCGCCGGACCGATGCAGAGCCACCCTGAGTTCAACCATGCTGAAGGGGGAGTTATATCCCGTGTCGAGAAAAGGCGCAAAGGAGATTCTCTGGCGTTCCGCAGTGGATTTCATTCTTTGAAAAGAAGTAGGATACGCCAGGTCACTCGACACGGAGGCAAACGCCTCCCCTAAACAATCAGCAATCTCCCCGACTCCAGCATATGTGCAGCCGTTGCTCTCGAGAATGGAGATCTGGTGAGAGCTGTAGTTACCCCGGATCTTTCGAATCCTTTCCCACACACTTTTCGAACTGGCACGTGAAGTGAGAGATGACACATACTGGATCCAAGACTCCCTCTTGCTACGTCGACGCACCAACCAAGCATAGGATTTTGCTCGTTTGAATGTAACGAGATTAGCATCGGTTGGATAACGCCGAAACGTAGACCACGCCTTATGTTGAGCTCTCCTAGCCGCTGCGCATTCAGGGGTCCACCAAGGCTTCGGACTTCTGGAGAGTGTCGTCGATGTTTTTGGTATAGAAAGATCAGCTGCCTGAAGAATACAATTTGTGACTTCAAGAACCGCTGCGTCGATTGACTCTTGGGTCAGCATTGTAGAAGATATCAATGCTGACGGTGTGAAGACCTCCCATCTCGCACGCTCCATCCTCCACCGAGGAGGGCGCGAGGCAGAAGATGGTAAGTTCGCATGATGCGAGAGCAAAATCGGATAATGGTCGCTCCCGTGGAGGTCGTTACACACCGTCCACGACCAGTCAGCAATAATCGATGGTGATCCCAAGGCCGAATCGATCGCACTGAAAGATCTTGTCGGTTCATGGAAGTACGTGTCAGCACCGGTGTTAAAAAGGCACAAAGAGGCCGAGGACAGAAGAGACTCTATGCGACGACCTCTCGTGCTGATGCTGACACTACCCCACAAATGATGATGGGCATTGAAGTCACCTAGTATTAGAAAGGGTGAAGGCAGCTGATCAACCAATCTCTCCATTACCGAGACGCTCACGTTCTCGTCCGGCGGCAGATAGACACTGCAGACAGTAAGAGGTACAGGCATAGAAATACGAACCGCCACGGCCTGCACAGTTGTGGAAACCGCGACGGAAGATACCGGAACCCTGTGAGGGACGAGAATAGCGACTCCCCCACAGGCTATATTTCCAGAGGAGTTATCTGTCCGAAATGCACTGTAGCCTCGAACTGAAAGCAGGTCCGATGGTTTAAGCTTCGTCTCCTGTAGACAAAGGCACACCGGAGAGTAAAATGAAAGCAGATGTTTCACTTCATCAAAGTTCGTCCGAAAACCTCGACAGTTCCACTGAATGATTGAAGCCATGGTTATAAGTGAAATGAAAATGAAAATGATCAAACGAAGTCCGGCTCCATCGCCTCTGGTGGGGGTTCCCCCAGATCTGGAGGCGTGTGACCAGGGGCTAAGATGGGAGCATGTTTTGTCCCAAATGTCTTACCGGGAGACGCACGACGTTGAGTCGTTTCCTGAGATTTTGTAGGAGAAGAAATGCTTTTCTTATCCTGGGCTTTGGTCTTTTTGTTAGAAGTGGCCTGAAGTCCCTTGTTGGTGGTGGAATGAGTCTGCTTCGGCGAAGTGGTGGTTGGCGCTTTCAGACCCCTAGCTCGAGACTGGAGTGCCTCCAGTCCGGCTGCGATGATGTCGTTAACATTGAATGGACATTTAAGGGGGATAAGAATGTCGGTCTGAATCGCAACCGTAGATTTGGCAACCACAACTGAAGCGTATGATCGCCGATCAGATGTAACAGGAACCACTTTTCTTCTGGCCTCAGGATAGGAAATATTTTCCACCGTTTTGATCCTTTGGATTTCCTTCTCCTCCTTCCACTTGGGACAATCTTTGGCTGATGCCACGTGTGAACCCTTACAGTTCACACAAAACTCGGCCTCGGCCACACATTCCTGCAAAAGATGTTCTGTGGCACCACAGCGTGCACACCTAGGATTGCTCCTGCACGACTGCTGAGAATGGCCATAAGACTGGCACCTAAAACATCTCAAAGGGTTAGGGATGTACGGGCGTACCTCTAGGTGGAGATACCCTGCCTTGATGGATGTAGGCAGGGAAGGGCAGTTGAAAGTCAAGATAATATTCCAGGATGGGACAAACTGCCCATTCCTCCTGAAAGAAATGCGTCGCACACCCGTAACATGTTGGCTCCCTAGTTCTTCGAGAAGTTCATCCTAAGTGCAATCAATAAGATCCCGAGAGGAGACAACACCTCGAGATGAATTTAGGTACCCATGAGGTGTTATTTTAATCGGAGTCTCAAGCAGCGTGGTAGTGTTTATAAGTGTGGTACTGTAGGCCACAGTGGACATCTCTACAAGAAGATCTCCAGATTGGAGCTTCTTTACGCTCTTAGGAGAGCTTGCGATGGATTGAAGAGCTTTATTTATCCAAAATGGACTTTTGGCACTCAAAGGCTTTGAAGGGTCCAATGAGTGCACAAAAACGAAACGAGCATTTGAACAATCAGGGACATGTTTTTTTGCTGAAGGGGATGAGCCTTCCTCTATACCTCTTTTGCTTTTTGGTTCTTGGGAAATTTTGTTGTCATCCATAAAAGTTTTAATAATTCGTCCGCCGACTTCCCTACCCACAATCGAGCCCAACGAGGGAGAGCCGGAGGTCCGCAAGCCCAAGTGGACGCAGGACACGACTCTAGGGATAGCAAGCGGATATAGCAAGTTGATAGGGCAGACATGTGCTCGGCGAGCACCCAGACTTTCCCATGCCTGGGGAACACCCCTTTGGCATGCCCACCCTATCCCCAGACTCACCCTGTCGTACGAGACGACAAGCCGTTAGAGGTCTGGGCTCCACTCGGCCACAGACCTCATTGACTAGGAGTGGGTTAGTTCCCAGCCGCCCGTTTAGGGTGAAGCAGGGGGCAAAGAGGAGTGTTGGCAACTGGCGACAACAACACCCAGGCCTCCAGAAACCTCAGCCTCCAGCATCCCCTTTTCCACCTTACGGGTCACCGCACACGGCAAACGTGCAGGCAGGTCTAGCTAACCAGCTCGGAAAAACAAAGAAAGAAACATGAAATGGAGAAGACAGGAAAGAAAACGAGAAACTAAAATCCTGAGCTGGCGCATAATTACAACCTCAGCAACCTACAACTGAGGCGGGTTCACGTAAAGTGAAAAAACATAAAAAATGTGAAATTCATCACATATAGTACATGTTGGCTCGGGCCGTGGGGACGCCATCCCCCATCAGCTGGATGAACAGCTGTCCCTTCGGTTATATAATCGTTCAAGACGAAATGAAATATTGATCCGTCACAAGGTCAGCTCGGGCCGTGGGGGCGCCGCTCCCCAAATAACTGGAAAACCAGTTATCCCCGTGCGGGGGTTTAACAGGTTTGTCCACGATAACCCATGGGCCAGGACCATACCACGAAAAACACTACCACACGACTACACTGCCACCTCCAAGCTTGTTCGTAAAAACAATACACTGTGGCAAATAGCGTTTTCCCGGGTGCCGCTATACCCACACACGGCCATCAGAATGGTGGATCGTGTATCTGGATTCATCAGTCCATAGGACTCGTTTCCATTGATCTACGGTCTACGATAAATGTTCTTTAGACCATGCTAAACGACGAGTAGCAGTCCGAGTGGAGATGAACGGCTCATGAGCAGTCGCACAACCACGGTAACCCGTGGAATGAAGTTCTCTGCGAATGGCACGTGTACATACCAAGGTTCCAGCATTTTTACTCACCTGTACACTCAGGTCTTGTGCAGTACTCCATCGATTAGCTGTAATGACTCTCTTGAGGCTTCGACGTACTCTATCACTGATTATCTTTGGTCTGCCGGTATATTTTGCTGCTTCAGGCACGCCATGTGTCTTCCACTTATTCAGTACATCTAAAACAGTTGACTTGGGTATGTTTAAACGCCTCTCGGTTTCTCCTATGGACAATCGAATAATATAACACCCAACAATCTTTCCTTTTTCGAAGTAAGTTCTCTCCCGCCGCGACATTTCCACTCAACCTCACAGTGCGATAAGATCGCGGTCAGCTGCAGGCTTGTTTTTATACCATTTGCAGATGTACCGCGCATCTTAACAACGCACAGAATCCGTTAATTTGCTTTTGAAGGGATGTGCGGTGACTTTTGTCAGTGTAATGTAGTTCAGGAAAGTTTTCTGCAGTACAATCTAAGTTACGATGTTTTTCATCAGTGGGCCAGTTTTGATGAATGGGAAACCTCATTCTTCACTGAGGAAATAAGGTCCAAATTTTTTCCGCTGGAAGTATAGGGGAAAAAATCACTAGCCGTTCACGTTAAAGATTTTTGTTAGAAGTTCGACATGACTCTTCATGAAAGAAATAGGGGATTACGCCATATAATACAAATTTTGAAGATGACAATCCGATTGTTGGCGTAAATCAGACAAGGATGGTAAGTCAGATAATAATATCCGAAAACTTGAAAATTTTCATCGTCCTGGAGCGGGACACGAACCCGCGTCTCCCAGAAAACGCCCGGGTATGCTAACCACTACACCACCCAGAACGACCAAGTTTCAAGTTTCCGATCAATTTGAATATAACCATCACAGGATTCGCTAGTCGAAGCAACCGGCATTCATGTTTAGCGAATCTGGAGGTTAAGAAACTTATCCCGTGTTTGCTTCTCCGGAGAAGCAAACACGGGATAGGATTCTTAACCTCCAGATTCGCTAAACATGAATGCCGGTTGCTTCGACTAGCGAATCCTGTGATGGTTATATTCAAATTGATCGGAAACTTGAAACTTGGTCGTTCTGGGTGGTGTAGTGGTTAGCATACCCGGGCGTTTTCTGGGAGACGCGGGTTCGTGTCCCGCTCCAGGACGATGAAAAATTTCAAGTTTTCGGATATTATCTGACTTACTATCCTTGTCTGATTTACGCCAAAAATCGGATTTTCATCTTCAAAATGTGAATGACTCTTCAGTTTTCATATTATTCCACAAATGCAACTGATGCTGGTTGGAAATATATAGTTATTGCCATTTGTCGGAATTTCATGTATGAAAGCTTCCAGGAAAGTGTCGAAACGGTAATAAAACTTCAAAGCACAAAACTCGAGAATTGAAAACAAAAGATAAATGCTATGCCTGGTGCGTAAAAAAGACTGGAGAAGTATTAAACTTAAGACAACAATCAGCAATCAACGTTTCGACAAAAAAGTTAATTAGCATTTCGCGATATTTGGTGTGTATTCGTGCAATTTGGTGGATAAATGACCATTACAGACAAGAGAAATAAAAGTGGTTGCCTACAAGAAACTGCAAGTTGTTAGTTCAACTCATGTTTTTTTCTAGAGTGCTGAAGTTATAGGACCGTTAGATGTAAAGCGTTTTACGTATATTCTCTATTTTAAATTTCGTTTTTGGGTTTTCTTTTCTTATGTAAATTATATTACCTCCTAGTTGTATTTCAAAAATGATCGCCACATCGGAGCATCCAACCTTCTTCTTACGGTTTGGCAACATCTGGCAGGTAATGAGATTGGAAATGAAAAGCGATTCTTTCTATGTGGAGACATATCGACAACGATGAGTTTGTAAAAAGTTTTAGACAACGATGCATCACGGTTGTGGCATGATTGTGAGGTACTACAGAGATGAAGTCACTTCATGGGACAACATTCAACAACATTTCGTCACTTCATGTGACAACATTCAACAACATTTCGTCACTTCATGTGACAACATTCAACAACATTTCGTCACTTCATGTGACAACATTCAACAACATTTCGTCACTTCATGGGACAACATTCAACAACATTTCGTCACTTCATGTGACAACATTCAACAACATTTCGTCACTTCATGTGACAACATTCAACAACATTTCGTCACTTCATGTGACAACATTCAACAACATTTGGTCACTTCATGTGACAACATTCAACAACATTTCGTCACTTCATGTGACAACATTCAACAACATTTCGTCACTTCATGTGACAACATTCAACAACATTTCGTCACTTCATGTGACAACATTCAACAACATTTGGTCACTTCATGTGACAACATTCAACAACATTTCGTCACTTCATGTGACAACATTCAACAACATTTCGTCACTTCATGGGACAACATTCAACAACATTTCGTCACTTCATGTGACAACATTCAACAACATTTCGTCACTTCATGGGACAACATTCAACAACATTTCGTCACTTCATTTGACAACATTCAACAACATTTCGTCACTTCATGTGACAACATTCAACAACATTTCGTCACTTCATGCGACAACATTCAACAACATTTCGTCACTTCATGTGACAACATTCAAAAATCAGATTTCAACAACTGTTTGACTAATTTTCTCACCAATTTTCGTTACATCGAAATTTCTCACTTGGGATTTACTTTACTTCTGCTGTAATAGATGCACAGTATCAAAAAGAAAGTCGGAGTTCTGGAGTGTCCTACCTTGGGATGGCGCTCTGCAACTTGCCTTTCTAATGCATTTTAGGTACGCTGAATAGGATTAATGTCTGGGGAATACGCTGGCCAATTCATTTGAGCGATACCTTCTGTTTTCAGATTCTCATTCGCCAGCTGAACTCGATGCTGTCTGGCGTTATCTTCCATCAGGAGGTAATCTAGGACGACAGATCCCTGAACAGTCTAACATATGAATTCAGAACTTCACCTCTATACCTCTGGCCAGTTACCGAGCCACTGTGAAAGATCTACAAGTCAGTGCGACCGTTTGTAGTGAAGCCTCCCGAGAAAATAAAACCACACCCATGAAATCAGGACTTTTACCTGATATTTGAGCGCCTATAGTGAGCCTGTGGCTTTCGCCAGATGAGAGTACGTCAGGAATGATTATTTAAACTACACCGTGAATCATTCATGAAAAGCACACGTGCTCAGTCTGGGCTCCACAGGCAATGTTGGCGACTCCACCTTAAATGGCTCAACTAGAGGGACTCAAATCATAGATCTTCTAGCATAGAGAACTCTCTCATATTATCTACCGTAAACTGTAAATCGAGTGATTCTCGTGCCAATGGCTGATGCGAGTTCCAAAGTCAGTTTTCCTCCTGTTATTTGAGATGTTTTCTTGCTATTAGATCAAAATCGCGGCCTCCAGCAGCAGTGGTACCCCTGGGATCGCGTTGTCCTTGTTGACGACGAACCTCTCCTGGAATAAAGAACTGCTTGCGTAGTCTTGCTACAAAACGTTGTGGTATATTTAAGGCTACGGATACTTATGACTGGAATTGATGAGCCACCATCCTACTGGATACTCATCACCGCTGTGAATCTTCCAAATGCTGTCTTCGAGACATTTTGAACTCAATCTTCGAAATGCTGCCTTCGAGACATTTTCAACTCAAACTTGCAAACGCTGTCTTTGACGCATTTTAACTAAAACGTCCAAATGCTGCCTTCGACACATTTCGAACTCAATCTTCCAAAGGCTGTCTTCGAGTCATTTTCAACTCAATTTAAAAAACGCTGTTTTTGAGACAAATTCAACTCAATCTTCGAAATGCTATCTTCGAGACATTTTCAACTCAATCTTCCAAATGCTGTGTTCGACGCATTTTAACTCAATCCTCCAAATGCTGCCTTCGAAACATTTTCAACTCAATCTTCCACAAATGCTGTCTTCGAGACATTTTCAATTCAATCTTCCAAAGGCTGTTTTCGAGTCATTTTCAACTCAATCCTGAAAACGTCGTTTTCGAGACAAATTTACCTCAATCTTCGAAATGCTGTCTTCGAAACATTTTCAACTCAATTTTTCAAATGCTGTCTTCAAGACATTTTCAACTCAATCTTCCAGATGCTGTCTTCGGGACATTTTGAACTTAATTTTCCAAATGCTGTCTTCGAGACATTTTCAACTCAAACACCGCAATACTCTCCAGATCAGTTCGATAAGGATTACGAGGTGCTATAAAAAGTGAATCGATCTACCGCCCTTATAAAGCAGTCCTGATTTGCATGTTCTGCGTTACAAGACGCGCACGTGCACACGTTTTTTTCGATATCACTATATTTGCATATTTGTTCGCTTTCATTGCATTCCGTCCATGCACCTCGTATTCAGTAGGATTTTCTCTGCTAACCTTGAACTCTGTACACCAGTGTATTAAACTAGGTCATAACACTACATGATTTCAAAAATATGATGAAGAGACTATCGTGCTGATTGATACACAAATAAAGAAGATAGCTGTCTAAGCACGAACACTTTAGCTCAAACCAATTACAACACTTGTGACGTACCTGCCAGCAGGACGCACATGACATAAAGGCAGATAGGAATCAGAATACATGTCTGCGTAGCTCAGTTGGTAGAGCGACTTGCTCCGGAATAAGCGTACTCGGGTTCGAATCCCGGCGTAGACCAAAAATGACGGAGAAATTTACTTCGTTATAATGGCGCCCGAACTACCCGGATGACCCGACCGTTCAAAATCTCGCATTGGTGTGATGTTATATATACACCGCGAGATAGGAAAAATCAGAGAATCCCTTCTCCAGTGCTTCGAAAAATAAATGTGTGACGTTGCATTCCACACACCAGATTGACTGGGAGTTCTCAAGTGCACGTTCTACAGTGGTTGTCTGCCTGCAACGATTCATGGTCACGGCTGACCCGTGGGCCATGCCCCCGGCTCTCTTTCGGGGGGGGGAGATGTGACGTACCTGCCAGCAGGACGCACATGACATAAAGGCAGATAGGAATCAGAATACATGTCTGCGTAGCTCAGTTGGTAGAGCGACTTGTTCCGGAATAAGCGTACTCGGGTTCGAATCCCGGCGTAGACCGAAAATGACGGAGAAATTTACTTCGTTATACACTCAAATGAAGCTAAGACGTATCACCGGTATCAAAAGTATACACAGTTAAAACCATGATGACACAAATAACTCATTCCATTGAGGTTTAAAAAGGTTTAATGTTAAAAGCTTGATTTCAAGAATGTGAAAAACATGACGACATGATGCTTACGTAACTTCTCCGAAAAAAAAAAGAAAAAGACACTTTTCGTTTTCGGTATTCAACGAGCATCATAAACAACACTTCAGGATAGAGGCAGTTGGATGTCCCTAATGCAGGTTCATTAGTTCCAGGAAAGAAAAAACAAATCAGTGCTGTTAGACACACGCACAACCCATGACTCATCCGGGACACGAAACCTGCCCGATCTCGGACGAATGGTCAAAAATCAGAGGTTTAGACCACTCAGACAACAGATTCACCCAGGTACGTTGAAAATAATATTGGGGCGGGGGGAGTAATATCGTGTTTTGAGGGGCTAAGTTTGGGGAGAAGTTGTGAGGTGTTTATGTACGATCAACGTAAAGTAAGTGTATGTACAAGTGAATGAACTATTCGCTTTTAACTAATGTAATTGTTTTTGTCTTCCAGATTTGCAGGACAAAATGATTGGTATAAAACCCGGGGGAATCCATGTTCATCATTGTATGCTGTATGAGTTTCACAAGGGGAACTATGCAAACGCGGCCACCAATAACATTTGCACTGTTTTTCCGAAAGCGTTAAATGTCCACAAGTGCCAGCGTTGGTTCGCCCAATTAGGGTCGGGTAATTTTGACCTCTCTGATGCCCTTCGTGCTGGAAGGCCCATGGAGCTAGACAATGACCTACTGGGTGCAGCCTTTGAGGCAGATCCTAGTCAAACCATTGGTGAACTATCCCAACATCTTAATGCATCAGGCTCTACTATTCAAGAGCACCTGCAACAGACAGGGAAGGTCTATAGACAAGGCGTTTTGGTCCCACACCAACTTTCACCTGACAGCAAAGGCCAGCGTTCCACCATCTGCAAATCTTTGCTCAGCAGACAAAAACAGGATCCATTTCTTCATCAAATTGTCACTGGAGATGAAAAGTGGGTTCTTTGTACGAACAAAAAACGCAAAAACCAGTGGCTTTCCTCCAGGTCCTACGCCATAACCAGGCCTACACCCTAAAAAGGTTTCGCTCTGTGTTTGGCGGACTACCGCTGGCATAGCTCACTTTGAGCTCTTAGAACCCGGACAGACCGTAATGGCAGACCTCTATTGCCAACAACTGGATCGTTTGAAGCAAGCTCTTACTGTAAAACATCCAGCACTAAGAGGAAAGGGGTCATCCTCCAGCATGACAATGCGAGACCTCACACGGCGAGATGGACCCAGCAGACGATCAGAGATTTTGTCTGGGAAGTTCTGCCCAATCCCCCTTATTCTCTTGGCATTACAC
Source organism: Macrothele yani (assembly GCA_039090855.1). Classification (NCBI taxonomy): domain Eukaryota; kingdom Metazoa; phylum Arthropoda; class Arachnida; order Araneae; family Macrothelidae; genus Macrothele; species Macrothele yani. The sequence continues at coordinate 8,404,110 of CM077011.1, read as the reverse complement.
CATCTAATTACCATTTGTTCAGATATCTGCAGCACTTTCTTAATGGGAAAAGATTCCACGATATTGATGATGTCAAAACGGGGCTCTCGGACTTTATTGCATCACAGCCAACGTCTTTTTTATAAAGACGGCATTGAAAATTTGGTTTCACGATTGACAAATGTGATTAAAATGATGGCGATTATATGACTGAATAATAAGAAATATATTTGTTCTGTGTGTACAGTGTTTCTCTACTTTTCCAAAAACGACATTACTTTCCGGTCCCCCAATATTAGAGCCAAATAAGTGCGAGGTGTTATAAGACAATAATCCTGTTCTTGGTACAGGTGTAAATGGGATCCTGAAAGATCTGATGAACTTTCACTCACCAACGGGCGACTTCTTCAAGGCATTAGAATGACTTACAAACTAAAACTGTAAACATAAATATAATAAGAATGGTTAAAAATCAAATCAAATAAGCAATGGTCGCCTGAGATTACATCAGCTTAAAATAATACTATTAAATAATTAAAAAATATTATAATGATTAAATAATACTATTAATACTTTAATAAATAAATAATAAAAATACTATTAAATAATACTGTTAAATACTTTAATAATTAAATAATACTGTTAAATACTTTAATAATTAAATAATACTATTAATACTTTAATAAATAAATAATAAAAATACTATTAAATAATACTTTTAAATACTTTAATACTTAAGTAATTCTGTTAAATACTTTAATAATTAAATAATTCTGTTAAATACTTTAATAATTAAATAATTCTGTTAAATACTTTAATAATTAAATAAAACTATTAAATATTAAATAGCTTAACTATTACTATAAAATGTATTTTCAGTAATTTTGTTCACTACAACTGAAATTAATTCTTTATGCTATATAACATTAGCCTTGACTTGCACTAGGCTAATTCTTACTTCTGTTAGATCTTTTATTAGAATTTGTACTTTCGCTTTGAACCAGCCTTTATTTACGACGTACATTTCGACAAAGACTGAGCTTCATAAATCGGAGTACAACTTCGTTTGGAGAGCAGTCTCGAATTGCAAAAAAAAAAAAAAATCATTTGTTTACATGAATTTGCCAGTTTGTGACATTATCTATCTGAGATGAAACAAAACGAAAGAAAGTACGTTACTGTTTCCATCTACGGGAATGAAAATTCTGTGAATAGAAAGTGAACATACTGAAATTTAGATAAATGAATTGAATTGTTATTCAATCAACAGGAATACTTTGGAGATTGGAAAGAAGTAATAATATTTAAGTATCAAGTTTCTTCAGAATGGAATTTCGGAAGGAATTCAAAGAGAGTTGCAACCATTAAAATTTAATGACTTCCATCAATAAGAACAACATTACATAACGCAATAGGAAAGGAAGTCTAAATGTTAACGGGGACAGCAGAAGTTCGGTGAAAAACAATAGCGGCTTTTCACTGATACGTCGCGCGGAAATTAATTTTATCACTAAGTCCCACGAGGGGGATTATTGCAGAGCCTCATCAGTTCTACGACAGAACTGAAGAAATGCTTCTCGGAATTTGTCGCGTGATAGAAAATTAAATAATACGCAGGGCAGCAGTTAACATTCCGTAGTACATACATCAAACAAGAATCAAACGCACAAATGTAGCATGTTATATTAAAACAGAGAGCAAAAATAAATGAGAACGTTCGATGTTTCCTTCAAATAAACAAAACAAAAAAGAAAAAAAGGAGAAGATGAAATATGACAGCGAATTCTCGAGTGTAATCAGCAAACTTTTCAATCTTTTCCGGCACGGACAGAATTTTTCAAAGCAGATTTTTAGGTAATGTAAAGATCAGAAGCAACGGGAATTCATTTACCCAACCTAATGAAAAAGTTTTTTGTTGATTTAAATTCGCAATATGCGCAGTGTTTCCCCATTGTGAACGGAATCAGTTATAAAAAATGCTTTTTAGTATGACGTATAGAATAACGAAACACTTTAAAAGTGCAAATAGCGAGTTAAGCCATAAGCGACAGGAAGTGTTTTCCCCAGCAAGGGCACATGACTTTAAAAAAAAAAAAATTCGATCACTTTTAAACGTGCAGATACTGCTGTAAGTGTTTTGCAAACGGAAATATATGCACGGTCGTATGAGAATGATATGACCAGCCACAGAATCACAGTGTGCCCGTCCAGGTGCGTCACAGAGTGCACGCTACCAAGTCGACCACAAGGAAATATAAGCGGCCGGCCAGGACAGATGAGCCATAGTGCGTGACGTGATCACAATGTGCAGAGCGGACGTTCAAAAAAGAATGATGATCATCGGCTATCGCGCCAAGGGTGGAAGCACCTCAGATACAGCAGACTTTGTGGGCTGTTCGCGAGGTGCTGTTGTAAGGGTGTGCCAAGAATGGACCGTTGGCACAACGACTACCTCCCAACGTCATAACTGTGGAGCCCAAAAGGCCATCGAACGCAGAGGAGAACGTCGACTCCGTCGACTGGTAAAGGGCAATCGACGTGAACCACCCAGCAATTGACGGTGCAAATGAACGCTGGGGCACCTAGGTACGTTTCCCCGATAACAGTAGAGCGAACCCTGTTATGCACGAGTCTCCGGAGTCGACGCTGCGTCAAAGCGCCCATGTTAACCCACGTACAAGGGCAACGACGCCTGAAGTTCGCGTGGGACTAACGTCATTGAACAGTGGGAGAGTGGAAACGTGTTGCCTTCTCCGACGAATAAAGGTTTCTACTCCACAGGAGTGACTGGCGGTGGCGGATACGGCGTCAGACACACGAGAACGATCACTCGAACACGCTTGTCGGTCAAGTACACGCCGGCGGTGGCAATGTGCATGTCTGGGGGATATTTTCCTGGTATGACCCAGGACCTCTTGGTACCATTGGATAGGTCCCCGAACGCCAATAGCTACCTGTCCATCCTCGCTGACAACATGCATTTTTTCATGTTTGACATTTGTCCTGGTGGTGATGGTGTCCATCAACAGGACATGCGTCATGCTACGTCGCTAAGGGGTTGGGTGACTGGTTCCAGGGACACGACGCCGACATCTCCGTTCTCCCCTGGCCGGCAAAATTGCCCGACCTCAATCCCATAGAGCACTTGTGAGACTTTTTGGATCGACAGGTTCGACATGCAACCCACAATCACGTCATCTCTGGAGACTCCCTGCTCTGCTGTTGTCCGAATGGGCACGTGCACCTCGGACAACATTCCAGGGCGTCATTGCGTCCAAGCTACGTCGTCTCGAAGCTGTCATTCGGGTCAAGTGTGGTTATTCTCATTATTAGGTAGGTGGTCATATTATTCTGATACGACTGTGTAACCCTACGCTAAAAACCTTTGTTATGGAAGATTAGAAATCCTGTTACGCCGAAATTCTTCGTATCGCGACTAACATTGGGAATTCACGTTCAGTTTAATTAAATTAGGTAATATGCAGATTTTGTTTTTAATTAACCCTTAATTAAAATACATAATTTACAAGTGTGCAGGGATTCTTTCTTCGCCCCCGGAATTTAGAACAGGGCTAAAGGAAGATAGGAGTTATAAATTCTTTTCTTCTTCTTTTCTTCCCGTAGACCTACAAACGCAAATACACTGAGAACTAGCATACCGAGGAAATATCCAGATGTTCCAAAAACCTTTCATTTTCGAAATTCCATAACTCAAAAGCCTGGATACAATGCTATAATGCCAGGAAAGACAGCAACAAGCCGTACGCTGTAATTATTTCACTCGGCTCCTCGGTATTTTCAAAAGCATGGAAAGTCATAAAACTTCTTCTGGGCGCTCCCCCCCCCCCCCCCAACAATACTGTACGTCCTTAAAGCACTGCCTGATCAACGGTCAAAGAGCAAAGACTGGAGATGAACATGCAAAGGAATTTTAAACGTGACAACTGAGCAGTTACCGTAAAATTTAAAAAGCTTAGGCAACAGAAGGGAGGAATTTGCACCGCAGAGCCGTTGCCAAGTTAGAGCCCCGTATTTTAGTGCCAACTTGAGAGTTTTCAATTGGGGCTATCACAAATCCCAACAGAGAATTTTGGGAACTATCAAGTATTGAGGACGTGGCGAGTGTATGCCAGATGCTACTCTTGGATAGCTTCGGTTCCTCCGTGTAAGATAGAAAGATGCTACAGACCAGAAGCATATAGGCAAATACGGAGACAAGCAAAGACTGCTAAAACGCGTGGTACTCGTGTAGCTAGGGTGAAGAATGTTTCTAAAATTCCACCGGTAGTCATGTACCTGACCTTAAGAAATATTCTGACAAATAATTTTTTTATATTTGAAAATTTACCTGTGTCGCCCAGTAAATACTCAAATAATTTTAAAGCAAATTACCAGGTTGTTTACTTACGATGCTCAATGTTTGCATGTTTTCTCCTTTTCTTATTAATTTGTAAAGTGGTATGCGGAAGGGCGTGGCGACCCATAGACCCAACGCAATGCATGTCAACCCTAAGTTTGGAGATATCGTCGTTGACGACTTTAGACGAAATTGAGGGTGGTATATTTGCAGGGCTGTTCGATGTATTGAATTCCACTACGGCGTATAACACGTAGTAATGATTCGCGGAATCTTTAAATAAGGGTGCGGTAATAATTCTATGCAAAATAATTTTACTCATAAATGCTGTCGGGAGCAAAAAAAGTTCAAATCGGGCTTTTAAGAACTGAAATGTCGAGAAAAATGTTATATAAATGTATGTCCTCCTGCGTGAAATTGTGAATTATTTTCAGCAGAAAATTTTCATAAAAAGGCTTCCTTTAGTTAGTAAGAGCTTACCATACAAGAACTTCTCCAGTCAAGCTTCTAGAAACATGGATACGGCTGCGAATACAGTATGTTTCAATTAGAAGAACGCGCTTATACCACTATTAGCGATATACCGCGCGTTGAAAAAGCTTAAATATTATACGCCATGATCGCTATCAAACGCAAAAATAATTTTTCACATCGCTCTTTTAAAAGCAGTGATATTAAAAAACTCAAAGTATATTTACGCTGCCTACGTGTTCACCATTTTAAAAAGAAACGACGCAAAATGGTATTTCTGGTAAAAAGATAAAACCAGGTCATTCGAAAAGTAATGGCCGATTTGGAGGGTAAAAACAAAAGAGACGTATCTCATGGCCCACAACCTTGTTTTATTCAAAGTAGGTGCCTTCAGCAGCTACGCCCATCTGCTAGCGAGTGACAAGTGTTTTAATGCCAGTCTGGAAAATATATGCCTCCCTGGATGCAAGAAAGTCCCTGAATGCAATTTCGGCCTCCTGTTGGTTTCTGAAGGTCCTGTCCTTGAGGTAATTACTGAAATGCATGAACTGGTACAAATTGGTGGGTGCTAAGTCAGGCGATTAGGCTGGATGTGGGAGGGTTTCAAACCTCAATTCGTGTGGTTTCTGGCTCGCAATTTGTGACACGTGAGTCATCATGGAAGAGGATAGGGCCCTTCCTGTTCCCCAAAATGGCTGTTTAGAACACAACGTCTGGTGCATTCGGTCAATGTCTTCACAGTATGTGACTGAGGTAATGCTTTCACCAATACTGAAGAACCTGTAGTGTATGACACCGTGAACAGTACCCCCCACTATCAAGAAAACCTTCTTTAGAGTCAACTTTAGTTTAGGATTTTGTTTTGGTGGTTCACCATGGTTCAGCCGCTGTCCAGATCGCTCACGGTTATCGTATATAACCCACTTTTCATCACAGGTTACAGTGCGATCAAGTATGTGCTCCTTTTCGTTGCGAAGCAGAAGATTACTTCTCATCTCAAACCGTTCCTGTTTCTGATGTTCCATCAGTTCGTGTGGTACCCACGCATCGAGCTTCTTGACCCTATTAATTCGGTGGAGATGCTCGAAAACAGTTGACGCCGTCACATAGTAACTGTTTAACAAGTTCTCTGACTGTGACGCGAGGATTTGTCTCCACATTTGCCTTCAGAGCGTCGTTACCAATGTCTGAATGTCGTCCTCGGCTCTCCTCATGTACTCGCGTGTCACCGGAACGAAACGTTTCGGACTAGCGAGGAACAGTACGTTCAGATGTTGCCTCCTCGCCCCATGACTCGACCACATTACGGACAGTACTCCTCGACCACCGACGAACAGTATGTTCAGATATTGCTTCCTCGCCCCATGCCTCGACCACATTACGAACAGTACTCTTCGACCACCGACGAACAGTACGTTCAGATTTTGTCTCCTCGCTACCATGCCTCGACCACATTACGAACAGTACTCCTCGACCACCGACGAACAGTACGTTGAGATGTTGCCTCCTCGCTCCATGCCTCCACCACATTACGAATAGTACTCCTCGACCACCGACGAACAGTACGTTGAGAATTTGCCTCCACCCCATGCCTCGATCACATTACGAACAGTACTCCTCGACAACTGACGAACAGTACGTTGAGATGTTGCCTCCTCGCTCCATGCCTCCACCACAGTACGAATAGTACTCCTCGACCACCGACGAACAGTACGTTGAGAATTTGCCTCCACCCCATGCCTCGATCACATTACGAACAGTACTCCTCGACAACTGACGAACAGTACGTTGAGATGTTGCCTCCTCGCTCCATGCCTCCACCACATTACGAATAGTACTCCTCGACCACCGACGAACAGTACGTTGAGATTTTGCCTCCACCCCATGCCTCCACCACATTACGAACAGTACTCCTCGACCACCGACGAACAGTACGTTGAGATGTTGCCTCCTCGCTCCATGCCTCCACCACATTACGAATAGTACTCCTCGACCACCGACGAACAGTACGTTGAGAATTTGCCTCCACCCCATGCCTCGATCACATTACGAACAGTACTCCTCGACAACTGACGAACAGTACGTTGAGATGTTGCCTCCTCGCCCCATGCCTCCACCACATTACTGTAGGATTGTGCCAAATTACGACATTGCGACCCAATTTGATCTTATGAAGCAGAATCACCCGCAACTCAATCCTTTCCTAAAACGTTTTACATACCACTCTCACAATCTCACAAGAGTAGCAATGACTGCAGCTCAACTGATTATGGCATGTATGTGGCGTCTAAGTCATCCTTCAGCTCGTACGAATGGCACTGCGAACGAGTCGGTCTGCGTGCATTGTAGGCGTGTTTCATGTGGCACCTAAGAAAATCAGCCATTATCTTCCGAGCGACCTGGTGTGTGTGTGTGTGTCGCACTAAAAAGAGCCATAATTAGTAGTAAGTAAAAATAATTGAACTGTTCACAATTTGGAAGCAAGGAACAAGGGCCCAATCAAACAGAAAAATCTACGAAGGTTTAGTGTCAACCTTTGAAAATGGGATCTGTATGCCGCTCAGATAAAGTTTCGATGAACTTGTGCTGTCGTGGGAAGTCTCTCCTGTGGGCATATATTTTGAGTAGCGATTTCTATGAAAATATGCTGACAAGTTTTGTAATCACTAAAATGGAAAGGCAAGGGGAGAAGAGTGATTAATGGAGATAATTTGATCCATTTTGCTAAAGACGTAGGGATTTTTGCAAATACCCCTTCAAAGCTGCATAGTATAATCCAGGAATATCCTGATAAGAGTAAAGAAGTGAGATTAATGATAAGCTGACAGAAACGGGATTGATGTACAATGCTGTTACAAGAACTGAAGATTTACTGGTGGATGCGTCAGATTTAGGAGCAACTGATACCTACATCTACCTTCTATGACAGATATCAAGCGAAGGTCACATCGAAAAAGAAATTAATAGGCGCATAAAACTTGGCTGGAATGCGTTTGAAAGGAACAGTATATTATTCAAGAGCAATTTACCATTATGTCTAACAATTAAGGTGTTTAATTAGTGCATCTTTCCAGTTCTTACTCAAGAGGACATTGAGGCTTTATTTATCTGCTTTGAATGTAAGCTTCTGAGAGCAGCATAGAGACAGCCATCCATCTATTCTCCTTCCGCAGGCAGCGAAAAGACCATCCGTCGACTTCGAACGTATAGAAGTGCGACCAGCAAAGTCTCTTTCTTAAGAGCTTCATTTGCTTTCTAGTTAAGAAATCTCGCATTGCACTTCCCCAGGTTCGGGTGACCTTGCCGTGGTCGAAGGCCTCTTTCCCAAGGAAAGGTCCAACAAGAGATTCACACACAAGAGCAATTTTGCTCGGATAGCTCTACTCCCACCAAGAGTGAAAAGTGTGTAATCACCTGGAGAGCTAGCTACCCAGTTGGGGGCACGCTCATTTGGAAAGATACCATAACCGTGTCTTTGAGCCAGTAAATGCCTATAGCGAAATAACAATAAATCTAAGAAATAAAACGAAAATAAAACTGAGAGATGGAAACAAGTACAGGATCAGAAACAATTATTTAACTTTTCTCTCAGAATTACCAACATAGCGAAAGGAGTGATACGGTCCTGCATCAATCTGAATCGTAACGCGTCACAAAACACGACCTGTTGCCAATCAGCACGCCAATGTCTGCATTCCGGACCCCACTGCAGCTAGAGGTGGTCTGTATTTGAGCGTCAAAGGAAAGCGCAGAAATGAGCTGCTAGCGACCAGTCTGCTGTTAAGCAGACGACTTCGAACTGTGCAAGAGGACAAAGCCTGACCTGTGACAGTGATCCACTACTACGCTAACACCGTGGAGCCGCCCCGGTGGCGCAGTGGTCTAAGGCGCTGGCCTCTGATAATTCGCCCGTAAGGGGTCCGGGTTCGAATCCCGGTCAGGCATGGATGTTGTGTTTGTCTTACGGCACCGGCTCTCTCCCTTCCCTGAAACCAGTGTCCCTAAATTAGGGACGGGCGACTGCTTATAGCCCATTGAGTTGCTCACGGTGGTCGTTAAACCTCAAAAAAAAAAAAAAAATAACACCCTGGATGTCACCGTGCTATTGGCCACTGCCAGGCGGTCGAGGTGTCTATCATCTATCCTGGTTATGGTCTATCATGGTTATCTATCATGGTTATCTATCATCTATCATATCATATCATCTATCATCTATCCTATCATACCATCATCAGCTATCATATCATCTATCATCTATCATATTAGGGTTATCATCTATCATCTATCATATCGGGGTTATCTATCATCTATCATCTACCATATCAGATCATATCATCTATCATCTACCATATCATATCATCATCATCTATCATCTATCATATTATCTATCATATATCATCTATCTATCATCTATCATGGTTATCATCTATCATGGTGTCTATTGGCCACTGCCAGGCGGTCGAGGTGTCTATCATCAGGTGTCTATCATCTATCATCTCGTGCAGTCGTGCGTTTTTGCGGTCCATTTCCTGGATTTCTGTGCATCCGAGCCTCATCTGTCCACTGACGTCACGTTTGCATCACTGCAATGGCATTTCGTCCCGTACAGGTGGGAATTTTGCTGTAGGAAAATTCAACTTCTCTCATCCCAACAACTCTTCCTCGTTCAAAGTCCGTTCGGTGTTCATTATGCGACCTTCTTCGGCGACGAGGGCATAGTGAGACACAAGAGACAACCTTTCGACTTAGCGTCGGATCTTCACTGATTGCAACATCATATGCAGAGCATTTTAGGAAGGGAGTGTCTGGCCCGAGGCCTCAAACAACCCTTAGAAATAGGGAGCTTGAGTGCCAGATAGGAACGTCACACGGAAGCGAGGTAGAAGACGCCCTTACTTACTACGGGGGGCAGTACCCGGGGTCCAACGGCTTAACGTGCCCATCCGACGCACGGCAGGTATTTAGTGGTTTGAGCGTTCGTACATGCCTGGGATCAAACCCGAGGTCTTCCCTGCGGCAGTCACGAACGTTGACCACTAGGCCTCCCGGGGCCCAATGATTGCAACATGTCGTGTGAGCCAGCATTTTATACCCGAAACTGGGTAGTTCAAAAGGCGCTGCTCAGAAACCGCATGCGCATTTTCACTGACATTTTAATCATTTGCATGAAACAACCTGTTCTACAAATCCTGTATATTTCCAGATAAATAATACCAGCAGTTCCTCATGGTGCTGAAATTTTCTACACTGTATTGAACAAAAGTCACCGGACACCCCTTCAAAAGCCAATGAACGGATCCGCTGCGTTGTTAAGATGCGCGGTACAGCTACAAAATGTATAAAAACAAGCCTGCAGCTGACCGCGATCATATCGCGCTCTGAGGTTGAATAAAAATGCCGCGGCGGGAGAGAACTGACTTTAAGAAAGGAAAGATTGTTTTGTGTTATTGTAGTGGGTTGTCAATAAGAAAAACCGAGAGGCGTTTAAACATACCCAGGTTAACCGCTTCGGATGTACTGAATAAGTGGAAGATATTTCGCGTGCCTGAAGCAACAAAACGTACCAGCAGACCAAAGAAAATCAGTGATAGAGGACGTCGAAGCCTCAGGAGTGTCGTTACAGCTAATCGACGGAATACTGCACAAAACCTCAGTGTACAAGTGAGTAAAAATGCTGGAACCTCGGTATGTACACGTATCATTCGCAGAGAACTTCATCCCACGGGTTACCGTGGTCGTACGGCTGCTCATAAGCCTTTCATCTCCACTCGGAATGCTACTCGGCGTTTAGCATGGTGTAAAGAACATTTATAGTGGATCTTAAATCAATGGAAACGGATCCTATAGACTGATGAATCCAGATATATGATCCATCAGTCTGATGGCCGTGTGTGGGTGTGGCGGCAACCGGGAGAAACCTATTTACCACCGTGCACGTTTCCTACGGTCAAGTGTGGAGGTGGCAGTGTACTCGTGTGGTGGTGTTTTTCCTGTTATGGTCCCGGTCCATTGGTTATCTTGGACAAACCTGTTAACCAGCACGTCTACCTCGATATTCTGCACAATTATGCCCTACCATTTCTGTGACAATATATGGAACCGAGCCTTGTTGGTACCAGCTGGATAATGCACCGAGCCATAAAGCAAGGACTGTTACGGCGTGGTTTGACGATAATTCAGTATTGTGTGCGGACTGGCCAGCACAGAGCTCCTGATCTCAATCCCATAGAGCACCTATGGGATGAATTAGAGCGCCGCATAAGAAGTTTGTAACCAAGGCCTACTACTAAGCAACAGTTAGCTGCAGCTTTATGTAGTGAATGGAAGCGCGTACCTACCGCTGTGTTCCAAAACCTTGTCTGAAGCATGTCTCAAAGGTTCAGTACATGCATTAATGCCAAGGTGGACCGACACGGTACTAATGTATGTCAATAAATGCTATGTTGTGTTTCTCTTATAGATGTCCGGTGACTTTTGTCTATATAGTGTATGTATACGATATAAACGATTTATATGTGTTGAAATCTGTTTACGATTGTTGATATCGAAATAAATGTAATAAACAGTCACAGTGTACAAGAACCTGAAGTTCCAGAGATGAGCACAATAAAGATGTGGAATTGTTCATAAACTATCACGTTGATTCGAACCCTGGCCGTTTAAATACTATTTTGACAAGTTCGTTATGATCATTAGCGGAGACACGTAGTTAGGCATATTGAAAAAAACCACATAAGCATTTACACAGATAATTACTCTATAGGTACAGAACCGTCTTTTCATGATTACATTTGAAGTTAAAATACACCAAGCCAAGGACACTAAAAATAAAAGATGTTAAAACTTTTAACATCTTTTATTTTTAGTCACTTGGAGTTCCTGACTTGGTGTATTTTAATCTCAAGTTTAATCGTGCAAAGACGGTTTTGCACCTAATGTAATTATCTATACTTTTAGCACGAAGTAAAATACTTGTTTGGATTAGCATTTCACATACTTGCAATTTAAATTTAATATCCACAACCACGTTATTTTAAATACACCAGACTGTGAATACTCAAGAAGTGCATATAGCGTATTAAATCCATTTATGTCTTGCGCTGTAGTAAGCACAAAGAGCCGCCAAGCTTTCGCACTCCACTAGGAGGCTTTTGAAGGCGTCGGTGGACACCAAAATGCAAGGAAACGGAACACATAAGGAACAAAGGTGATTTTTTACGCTTTACAACCGTAGGTTGAAGAAGCGTATATGCCCCAGCTTTATCCGTCTGTCCGTCCGCACGACAACTCGCGTAAAAATGGCTCGATTTCGATGAAATTTTAGCATGTGGTAGGGGACCACCTGGGGACGAACCCTATTGAAAATGGACGAAATGGGGTCAAAGGTCACGACATAGGAGCGGGATCCATTCCATTGCCCTTATGCGTCATAATTTGCGTAAAAATGGTTCGATTTCGATGAATTTTAGTATGTGGTAGGGAACAACCTGGGGACGAACCCTATTGAAAGTGGTAGAAATGGGGTAAAAGGTCACGACATAGGAGTGGGATCCATTCCATGCGTCATAACTTACGTAAAAATGGATCGGTATCAAGTAAATTTTAGTATGTCGTTGGGGACCAACTGGGGACGAACCCTATTTAAAATGGAAGAAAATGGGGTCAAAGGTCACGACAAAAGAGCGGGATCCATTCCATTGCCTTTATGCGTCATAACCTGGGTAAAAATGGCTCGATTTCGATGAAATTTTAGCATGTGGTAGGGGACCACTTGGGAACGAACCCTATAGAAAATGGTAGAAATAAGGTCAAAGGTCAGGACATAGGAGCGGGATCCATTCCATCGCCATTATGTGTCATAATTTACGCAAAAACGCTTCTATTATACACAAAACTTTAGCATGTTGTTCCGGAGGTATATTGAACCGATTCTGTTGAATATAATTGAAATGGGGTCAAAGGTCAGGACACATGAACCAGATTTATTCCACAGCTATTAACCTTAAAACTTGACTAAAAATGTTTCTATTCCGACAAAACTTTAATATGTTGCTTCGGAGGTATACTGAACCAATTCTGTTTAATATCAACGAAATAGGGTCAAAGGTCAGGACACAGGAGCGAGATTTATTCCACAGCTATTATTCTCATAATTTGAGCAATTATTTCTGGTATGTTGGAAAGCGTATCATGATCAGTGCATTGCATGATTTTACTAACTTGTTTGAAAATAACGAGGGTGACATCACGAGCATATTACATGAATTCTTATCACGTAATTATACGACGTGCCGTGATGTGCTTCCATCTTTTAATAATGCATGTGAAGCATTGATAGTTTAGTACAGATCATATCATTGCATGCCAGTTTGTTGGAGAGCATTTCGAATGTTTCTCTGATGGCAGTCCCTTTAAAGTTTGTGTAAGGGGCAATTCTTCTAATACTATTCCAACTACTAAGGTCGGAATAAAGCAATCGGTTTGCTGTTTGTTTCTTTTCATTGAGCCCAGATAGATAAAGTATCCGACAAAATAAAAAAACATCCACATAAATTATAAAAAAAAATATGTTTCTTTTTTTTGTACTTTGGACAAAAAACGAATAAAAAACTTTATGTTTTCTGTTGCAAAAGACGTTAGTTTTCTTGAAAAATCCACTTAATTTCGGATTTTTTCCTTTACAAGCTAAATGCGTTTGGTTTAAGTAACTGCAACAATTAGAGATGCAGTAGAAACACATGAAAGAATATACTTTTGTCTGCAGTACTCCCCGTTTCTTGGGCTTCTAAAAAACCTAGACCTAAACCTATCTTCTGAAAAGAACCTAGTGGAGTAAATTATCTCTTTCACACTTGTGGAATTTTTTTAATTTCTGCTTTCCATTTACTGAAACAAACTAGAAATTCAATAAGAGAAATATTTTTATTCCCGTTATCTTTATTCCACAGAGACTGAGCAACCTAAAGTAGTAGAAATATTTCTATAGTCTTTTACCCGTAATTTATTCCTTGGTCTAAGTCAATACCTTTGCCCAGAGCTGATGACAAAAAATGGAAATTCAACAAAAGAAAAGGAAAATAAAAAATAAAAATAGAAACAAAACGAGAAGAGTTGTTGAATGAACTGCTACTGGGCTTTAGAATGCTAAAAGGAGAAATGAATTTCCTAGACACCCGGAAAACAAAACCTGAAACAGAAAGAAATAGGAAAAATAACCTAGAGAGACCGTGGTGAAGTCGCATAGTGTGAATATCCGCCTAATTACAGAGAATAGCAATTATTCAAATGGGATACTCGGAGTGTGTGATATTTTTCACGCTGCAGATGTAAAACTCTAAAGATGAAATGCTAATACTAATGGCCAATGTCATCATCAATGATCAAAGAAAGAAGTTCTGTTTCAGCGACTTCGCTTGCTCTCTCAAACGAAGAGAAACATGGGTTGTTTAAGAAAAATCTCATGATCCCAGAGAATCTTTTAGAAAGTAACTCCCCATCACTTCACTCGGTAATTATGAAATCAGAAGCTCCGAAAGAAGCTAATTCTAGAAAAAAAAATTGATACGGTGGATATTTCTATCAGTTACAAATTCCGGAAACGTTCTGCAACAGTGGCTTTCGTGAGACGCGATCTATATCACATCACGATTATAAATTAAATAAGAAATTACAAAGTTTGAAAATAAATTTATCACAATATGTTCGCAGAAAAAGAAAACGAAAACGCTATGTATGTGTAATTCACACATGATCTTTAGTTGTACTCTATAAGCAAACCTTACCGGAAGCGTTTGTTTCTACTACACGGTCGAGTCACATTATTGTGACCACCAGCTAATATCCAGAGTAACCGCCGTGTGCAGCGCGGACAGCAGCTAGACGGGCTGTGAGTGATTCAATAAGGTGCTTGAAGGTGTTCACACGTATGTGGATCCCTGCTGACTACAGTGCATCAGACTGCTGTTGGAGGAATGCGTGGTAGAGGATCCGTAGAGCGAGCAACACAATCGAGGTGGTCCCACAGATGCTCAATTGGGTTTAAGTCTGGGGAATTAGGGGGCCAGGGAAGCACTTTAAGGTCTTTATCGTGTTCTTCCAACCACTCACAGAGATTTCTAGCTACGTCCCCAGGTTTTGCTCCTGTTGAACACATCTGGGAATATCCAGCAACTTCGTGTTCGAGGGTTTTCGTATCAACGCAGACATTCGAAAACAAGCATGTCCATTTGGGAAATTAATGGTGGAGTGTGACACCAAACACAGAGCGAGAATTGCATGCACCGATGCATCAACGCTTGGCTGCATGCATCGCAGCAGTGGGGAACATACGTTTTAGTACTAACGTCAGAAAATGTTATTGTTATTACAGATACCTTACACTGAACTCTGTTACTGTGACAACTTTGAACCATATCAGCAGATTGCGATATGGAGTCTCAATTTTTATGACATGAATATATGGCATCTAATAAAAAAGTTCTTTTCTCACAAAAAGAAACGCTCCACACAGGTTTCGGCTTTGTTTGATTTCAAACAAGCAGTACTGTTACACTACAGATGAATAGTCAGGCAAAAGCTGACGTGTTACCGCAAAAGTATCATAAGAGATGTCTGGCATCTTATCTTTGTCCGTTTATCGTCGTTTCAAGCAGTTCCACGTAAAGTTGTTTCAGTCCGGAAGACTATTTCCATGAAATTGCTTTGTGACGATTATAAACTTCGTCACGTGCTTTGGTGGGCGAATAGCCAGAGGTGTGAGTTCCTATTCAGTCGGCTTAACCGGGCCAGAGTTTCGGATGAAGCAGGTGGTATGTCCCCTTCCTCGGCGCTCCATTGTCTGGGATCAGTTTCTCCAAATTGGGGATGAGCGGTTTCTAACAGCCTCAGATTCTCACGTGGTTGTTACACCCCGAGAGAAAAAAAAAAAAAAGAACATTATAATTATTTACAAAATGGCCGCAGTAAATGTGCCAGTTATATGCTTAGAAATAAAAGTTGCTGAAGGAGAATGCTTACGAGTATATACCTGAAAAGCGGCGCCGCCGAGTGAGCAAACATTGACAATTACTCATCAGTGCAAAGTTAGAGAATAAACCGTCAATTTTCTGATAGCATGAGTGAGTAGCAGGTTCAACGAAGGCGTTCATGATCGGGCTGAACGCACTGTTCAACCTTTGTGAACTCTCACGTTTTTCAGATCAGATATGAAAGTAGACTCAGAATGAAGGTACCATCTACGACTGATAGTAATGGGACGATTACAAACGTCGCACATTTGAGGAAGTTCTGCTCTAAAACAAGAATTGAAAATCTTTTTCAATAAATGCATTGAAAAAGGAGAAACACCACAAATCTGCAATAACGCAAACATCGTTTTACTGCATAAAAAGGCAGTAAATTAAAAGTAGAAAACTATAGACCTATTAGTTTGTTATCCTACATTTATAAGCATTTCACTTGAATTATAACTAATAGATTAGAAACAAGACTTGATTCAATACAATCCCCTGAACAACCTGTTTCAGAAAAAAACTTTAGTACAATGGATCATATTCAATCAATACGCTTGCTTGTTGAAAAATGCAATTAATACAACCTTCCTCTTTATACAGCTTAAAGGTCTGCACGGGTCTTAATTTGGAAAGCCCGGCCCTGTCGAAGTCCGCACGTCCAAGGCCCGGCCCTTTTCAAATTTTTTAATTAAAGCCCGGCCCGTGTATTTCTCCTGTTTCCAAGGCCCCGAACCGGCCCGTAAAATTTCAATAATTACCAAAACACGAATTTAACACCTGGTGCACTCGGTCATTCGA
The DNA here is from genome assembly GCA_039090855.1 of Macrothele yani. Taxonomy (NCBI): domain Eukaryota; kingdom Metazoa; phylum Arthropoda; class Arachnida; order Araneae; family Macrothelidae; genus Macrothele; species Macrothele yani. The sequence goes on along the minus strand of CM077011.1, from coordinate 8,387,493 downwards.
CTCCTGAAGAGTTTTCGTTTTCTTAATTGCTACACGTATTCTATTACAATAAACGTTAATCCAGAATATTTCTAAGACTCTGTATAAGTCACGTGACTTACGAGGAGGGGGGACTTGTATACTCAAAAATATTGCATGAAAAGGACAATTTCCATGCCTTTCAAGTTTTACTGGGTTTTCAAAGTATCATTCCCTACCGCCGGATCCAGAAATATTCTTGGGGATAAGGAGGGGGGGGAGAGTTAATTCGAAAAGTACGAAATATCCAGAATTATGAGACCGATCGTTCCACTGAGAGAAGATTTTATTGCTTCGTAAACTGCACCTATCTCTACTGGCATATCATATAGCTGGAGCCCAATATTTTTCTCGTGTGTGTGTGTGTGTGTGGGGGGGGGGGCACATTTGTGCCGCTTAAGACGCGATGTTCCAGATTTTGTCCTATCGTAACTCAACAATTTTTTTGCATTTAGTGCACTGCACGTTTTCCAGCCGACTAGTTTCAGATCAGGACAGTAATTCAAAATATTTCCAAATATCGCTTTCCCTCTTTACATTGCCTACAAGCACATATTCTCCGGAAGCGATTTTTTCGCGAAAATCTTTCGCTTTCTTAAACTCCATAATAAATATGGAAGAGTATTTATCAGCAACACTGAACGGAGCATATGCTAAGGGAAAACAACGACAGACTGCTCAGCTAATCAGTGTCACAGAAGTTTTGAAAACGGCTGCCTGAGACTTACAAATGGGGAAAATACGGCAGAAATTTATACACAGAAGTAAGTTTCTCCCAGCCCATTTCTCCCGCGCCATTTAAAACACCTTAAAAGCTTTTCATACATCTACAGAACAAAGTGCCGCCGACCAGAATAATAAAAAACATGGTCTGCTAGCGGGTGGCTCGGTTTAGAAATGCTTCAGTTAATAGCCTGCCCTGAAGCATGAGAGGAGGGTGAAAGTTGAGAGAGAGACAGAGGACCACATTCACATTGAAAAACTAAGGGATCTGACCCGCTCCAATTGTTTTGTAGGAGGGGAGGATGTCGTATAACTTCAATTTTTTCCAATAGCGGAAATTATTCAATCTTGTCCTGCTGCTGTATGTTGTGAGTTTTCCAAACGATTAAGGCACCGTACACCGATTGTTTTGCTCATAATAAAAACCCCTGCTCTGTCCGTGTCTGTCTTACATCAAATACTGAAGGCCCGGGGCCATGCAGACCTCTAATATAGCTTTCATAGAATTAAAAAAAACATTTAAGTGTATAAAAATATCATCAATAACAGAAGATCTTAGAGATAATCGTCATAAACAACCATGGGACAACCGCCCTTAGGAGCCGACCACCAGATGAGAGCAGATTACAATCGTCTTCGATTTTTACTACCATCCCGTCGACACTCATCTGGTGAATCCTGTCAGGGAAGGGGGGACCAGGGACTAAGTGCATCCGGTGTGGACTTAATCATCATCAACAACCATGGGACAACTGCCCGTAGGAGCCAACCAACAGATGGCAGCAGATTACAATCGTTTCTCATTTTTACTACCACGCCATCGACACTCATCTGGTAAACCCTGTCAGGAAGGGGGAACAGGGACTGAGTGCGTCCGGGGCCGACTTCATCATCAGCATCATCAAGAAACATGGGATAAATGCCCGTAGGAGTCGGCCACCAGATGGCAGCAGATTACAATCGTCTTGTGCTTTTACTACCATCCACACTCATGTGGTAAACCCTATCAGTGAAGGGGGACCAGGGATTGAGTGCGTCCGGTGCCGACTTCATCATCATCAACAACCATGGGACAAATTCCCGTAGGAGTCGGCCACCAGATGGCAGCAGATTACAAACGTCCGGTATTTTTAATACCAGCGCATTGACACTCGTCTGGTAAATCCTGTCAGGAAAAGGGGGCCAGGGACTAAATGCATCCGGAGTCGACTTCATCATCATCATCAAGAACCATGGGACAAATGTCCGTAGGAGTTGGCCACCAGATGGCAGCAGATTACAATCGACTTGTATTTTTACTACCATCCCACACTCATCTGGTAAACCCTATCAGTTAAGGGGGAACAGGGACTGAATGCGTCCGGGGCCGACTTCATCATCATTAAGAACCATGGGACAAATGCCCGTAGGAGTTGGCAACCAGATGGCAGCAGATTACAGATTACTATCGTCTGGCATTTTTACTACCATCCCATCGACACTCATCATGTAAACCCTGTCAGGGAAGGGGGACTAGGGACTGAGTGCGTCCGGGGCCGACTTCATCATCATTAAGAACCATGGGACAAATGCCCGTAGGTGTCGGCCACCAAACGGCAGCAGTTTACAATCGTCTTGTATTTTTACTACCACGCCATCGACACTTATCTGGTAAACCCTGTCAGGGAAGGGGGAACAGGGACTGAGTGTGTCCGGGACCGACTTCATCATCATCATCATCAAGAACCTTGGGACAAATGCCCGTAGGAGTCGTCCACCAGATGGCAGCAGATTACAATCGTCTTGTATTTTTACTACCATCCCACACTCATCTGGTAAAGCCTATCAGGGAAGGGGGACCAGGGACTGAGTGCGTCCGGTGCCGACTTCATCATCATCAACAACCATGGGACAAATGCCCGTAGGAGTTGGCAACCAGATGGCAGCAGATTGCAGATTACAATCGTCTGGTATTTTTACTACCATCCCATCGACACTCATCTGGTAAACCCTGTCAGGGAAAGGGGACTAGGGTCTGAGTGCGTCTGGGGCAGACTTCATCACCATTAAGAACCATGAGACAAATTCCCGTAAGAGTCGGCCACCAGATGGCAGCAGATTACAATCGTCCTGTATTTTTAATACCAGCACATTGACACTTGTCTGGTAAACCCTGTCAGGAAAAGAGGGCCAGGGACTAAATGTGTCCGGGGCCGACTTTAGAGGGAACCATCCACGCATTTGCGTCCATACACCGGGGGTGTTTGCGGAATACCCCGGAAAAACCACAGTCTGGATGGCCGGCAGGACCGGGCTCTAACACCCGTCAGAAACGTCCGCCTACTCCATCCAACTTCGTTATGCCGGTGGTTTTAGAGATTATGGCATCGAAAAACAATACAATGACATAATAAAATTTATTTACGAAAATGCTACAGCAAATAACATTCTCAATGAAATAAGACAAAAAAATTAATATAAATCATGAAATAAGGCAAGGAGATACCATTTCTACTAAACTCTTCAAATTAACACTGGAATATATGATGCGTAATTTAGAATGGTCCAATAAAGGAGTGAACATTTATGGACTTAAATTGAATAACCTACGATTTGCTGATAACATTCTTATTATTGCAAACAATATAGAAGATCTAAAAGAAATGATAACTAAATCAACAGAAATTGGATTAAACATTAAATCTGACAAAACCAAAATAATGGCAAACCGAAAAGGATAAGATGAAAGAGACAATATTATTAAGGCAAACAATAAATAAATTGTAATAGTAGATGGGTATGTATACTTCAAAAGGGTCCTTCATACCTCGTGAAAAATAGCTCAAAACATGCATTTGCAGAACGAAATTACATATATAAAAAAATAATTTAGAAATCCGTTTTTTTCACATGTAGAATAAACATTGAGCCATCTTTCCGCGTTTCTATATAAACGTCACTTTATGGAGTAACATTTTAATTACTATCCCAAAAGTATAAGATAATGGACATATTGACAATTATTTTAAAAAAGTTCCTCATTTTGATATCTGCTAGGTTAAAAGGCAGAAAAATAGTTTGATATTTTCTCTCGAAATATAAAAATTTGGGAGCACATACGAGTGATATGATGATATATTGGTTTTTCCATCTGCGTGATGCTATATTTGTTTTAATTTCGCATTCGGCGGAATTAAAACAATATAGGCTATGGAGAACTCTTAAGAAAATTGGTAACAATGAAGAAACAGGGAGTCATAGAAGAAGTGAAAAAAAGAATAGGAATGGGATGGTCAGCTTTTGAAAAATTGAAGAGATTTTTAAACTGTAAAATTAAGCCTGAGAATAGAGCAGGACTTTTCAACCAATGTATATTGCCTGTTATGATATATGGAGAAAAAACCTGGCCAATCAGGAAAGAAATAATAGAAAAATGCAAAAAAAAACAGAAAGAACAAGGGAAAGATGTCTGCTGAATATAAGACTCAAAGATAAAATCAAAAATGAAGAAATAAGGACTAGAACAAAATTTTTAGATATTGGAGAAACATACTTCGAAAGAAATAGAAATGGGCTGCACACATTGCAAGGCTGATGAACAATAGGTGGACAAAAGTTACCCTGTGTGGTGTAACTTTTGTCCACCTAATTGGAATTCTTTGGCACAAACAATCTGAGGATATAAATAGATGGAAAGAATTGAGCACTCAGCCATCTTAGCATTATCAAATTTCAGTTTTTAATTTGTGAGATCACGAAATGAAACTCATGCGGTAAATCAGCATGCAAGAGGAAATTAAAAGCTTCTACACACTTACCTGACCACAGTAATCCAAAGCAATAACGTAATCCCAGAGGAGAGAATCCACTCTTGAGGAATCCACGCGGTCATGACTGTGTTTTTTCTTCTTGTTCATTGATCTGCACAAAAACAAACGCAGTTATTAAATATTTACAAGACACTTCTAGAAAAACAAAATCGTATCACCGTGGTTCCTGATCCGCAGCACTGCAATCCATTAAGTCTTAATCTACAACTTTTTCTTGTTAAAGCCCTAGGTACCGCATTAACGCTGGAATTGTTCACACTACGTTCGGTGTGAATACTCACTCTGCGTTCTGTAAAACAAACACGTCCTGAGAGAAAAGACTTGTTGTCATTCCAGATCGCTTTTAAAAGAAGTCTATTTATGTTCATCAGGTTTATCCGCGGATCTTACAGCTAATGGAAAGCATTAATTTCAATTAGAAAAACTATCAAGCTGCTTTAGGGGGCAAATACCCGTTTTAAGCTCCAACAAAGAATCTGGGAAAGGTCGGATATTAAAACAATATAGATGAGATTAATTAAATAAACATTAACTGGAATTATTGTTCCTTACTGAGTTTAATTAGGAATAATTTCTTCTAGGCACAGTTTCTACTTTTGTTCTGGGCATTTACGTTCACGATAATTTTGGAGATAAGTCTTACTTTAAATGCATTGTTTGGCTTCGTATAAAGAATACTTCATGTAATGCACTTTATACTTTATACTGCATCATTCAAAAAGGGCCAGTCATAAAATAAATCAACAAAATGAGTCTAGGAACAGACTTAGTCCGACGTATGGCACTGATTCTTTCCTGAAGGGTTACTCATAAACTACGGTCGTCTCAAAACAAATCATTAACTGCCTTTACAAGGAATTCGGAAAAGCTTCTGTTTACTAGGCTTAGATAAATTCCTGTTTAACTGACTCACTACGTTTATCTAAAGTTAACAATTCTGTTTTTAAGTTTTTAGATGATAATTTTCAACCGTGTGTTTTTAAATGCACCACGATTACAATTAATGTAAAATAACATTAATTCTTTTTGGAGGTTTAATGATCACCGTCAGCTTAAAGCAGTCCTCCGTCCCTAATTTAGGGTCACTGGTTCCAGGGAAGAGTAGCCAGTGTAGTAAGACCAACATAGCATCCATGCCTTGCTGGAATTCGAACCCGGACCCATCTCAGACGAATGGCCAGGAGACAGTGCCGTAAGACAAACATAACATCCATATCTCACTTGGATTCGAACCCGGATACATCTCGGACGAATGGTCAGAAGCCAGCGCTCAAAATACTACGCCACCGGGGCTGCTCAGAAGTTCATCAGAGCAGCATTAATATGAGTAAGACTTTTTTTCTGTGAACTATAGTTTTAGTAATTCAGAGTTAACGAATTTTTTGAAAACTGCAAAATACATTTTTCTACTTAGAGGAAATTGTTGCGTGTGAACCTGATTTGGTGTTCATAAAATAAATGCGCCATTATAAAAATAGAATCTGTTATCTGGTTTGTTGAATTGGTTTATGCTTAAGTCACTGCCACTTTAACTTTATTTGAAAGCCTTAGCTTTTGGGTGAGCCTGTTTTAGTCTCAGTCGTTCTTATTGTTGCTGAACATCTTAACCAGACATGAATATCACTTTCAGTATAATGGCTCAAGTTAAATCACAACGGAATTCTACTTACTGAAAGCGGCTTCCACTTTATTCGTATTTAAGCACGTTGGGTAGTTCAGCCGTAAGCAAGTCTTCCGTAGGAAAATACGCTGCACAGAATTCAATAAAAGATGTGTGACTATAAATTTTTGGGACTTTTTCAAAATCTGCTCACTCAGTGCAATCGTTTCTATAAGAATCGTTCTTCCAAGAATCGCTCGCTATCTGTTCATATCATCATAGCGCATTGCATTCTAAGCTCTTATCTCAGAACACTTTATCAACGTTAATTGATCTTTGACCCACTGCCAAGTTTTCTGCTTTTACTAGCTCGTCGGGAGGAACTCTGTGGCATTAAGATAGAAATCTTTTAAAGAGAGAAGAATCTATTTTTACATAAGAACACAGAAACCCAAAAGGAAGGTTAAATTAGAGGTACATGTTATATGTTGTGGAAGCTATGCATAAAAGAAGCAGGGAATACATATGCAGGCATTTCTATCAATATTTAGCGACAAAAAATGTGAGGTACTTAAATTGACAGTAAGGCTGCAATGAGCTCCAGTACAAGAGTACAGAAGTCATTGGAGTGAGTTAAACAGGTGGCAAATTTCATCCTGTAGGATAGCGATTCTTAAACATTTTGAGTCAAGGAGCACTTTTTAGGATGGAAATTCGTCACAGAGCTCAACCGTCACCCATATGCCAAAGGCACGTATGTCTATTTTAAGATGCTTTTACATAACTGCATTTTTCAAGTTCTTAGTCGACATTTTATCGTATAGCAGAAGCACGAAATATTTTTTGAATTCTAAATACCCTAGATTTTGATCTGAATTTCCTTTTCCCCTTTGAAAGTCATTAAGAATTGGAACTTTAAATATCGTTTTCTCAAAACACCAACTTTGCACATACGTGCCTTTGGTATAGGGGTGATGATATTTTCACGTAGCACCTACATAGGTACTAAACCGAATGGCAGCAGTATTGACGATGGAATACATTTTTAAGCATTTGGGCATGCAGAACATCAAGTTTTATTTCATTCGAAATGTTATTTTCTCCACCAATTTCAGAGAAATCAGGAACTTACTTGACTACATAAACAAAAAAACAACAACATAAAACATAAAGTAAGGTAACACATTTGAGAATGAATTCAAAGCAGGTATTGTAAATCCACATAGATATGGTTTTAAAAATCATTTTTAAAGTTGCAAAACCAAAAATGTCACTTGGCATTAAAAAGAACGGTAAAGCATAGCCCAGAGACTTAGATTCTGATGAGAGAGATGGGACTGTTTTGATTTGCACAATGTGGCTATATCTGGTTGAATTTAGGACAGATGCAACTATATATCTGGCTCTGCATTGAAGCAGGACTTTTATTTTGTTTTAGTAGCCACGTAAGCAGAGAATCGTGATTCACATAAGTAAGTTGTTGTAAAGGGCAGAAGGATGATTTTCGCTATATTTGACAAAACTTGAAATTCGTCTTTTAGCTGACATCAACATTCTGATAGTGACTTCACGGTTGAAAAACTCTCTTTTTATCGCAGAATATGATGTCAAATAGATCAAGGATTTATACTCCTACGATATCAGACAGGCAGGCTTTTCCGACATAGCAGAGTGTGGGTTTATAACCCAAAAGTCTTTTTGAATTTTTTCATGGAGTTCTTCCGGAAAATAACAGTTGAAACTATCAAACAAACTTAGCAGGTGAACGTGAAATTCATTTAAGATAGTTTTCCAGGTATTTCAGAATCTAGTTCTTCTCTAAACTCTTTTACTATAGGGAAGCTGTTTAAATTTCGATTTTTCATTGATTCCACCAAAAACTTGGTTTTCTTTTTAAACGCTTGTACTTTATCGCTGGCGTCAAAAACAGTTACTGTTTTTCCTTGAAGTAAGAGACTTACGTCATTAACCTTTTTTAAAACTTCTGCTAAATACGCTAATTTCATGAGCCAATGGTCATCAAAGGCGAAGTCGTCAATCAGGAAGATTCTGACTAATTCAGCCCTCATTTCGAAGTGCCGAGTGAAAGTTTTGGAGCGAGAAAGCCACATTACTTCTGTGTGAAGAAGTAGAGACTTATGTAGACTTCCCATGTCATCACATTACATTTAATAGCCTTGTATCCTTAGATCGTGATTTGATAAAATTAATTATTTCACGCTTTCGTCCAAGACTTCTTTTAGAGAGGGCGGCATTTTTTTTTCGCAGCAAGGGAATGGTGATGGAGGACGCAGTGGCTACTGCTGCACACTCCTTGACTTTTTTTTTCTGTTCTTGAGACAACACCGGACGTCATCCCAGTCTTGGCCTTCGCACAATCTGTGCATATATCAACGCAGTTATGCCATGGAATGCCACTTTTTGTTCTGTTCTTGAGACAACACCGGTCGTCATCCCAGTCTTGGCCTTTGCACAATCTGTGCATACATCAACGCAGTTATGCCATGGGATGCCACTTTTAGTTCTGTTCTTGAGACAACACCGGACGCTATTCCAGTCTTGGCTTTTGTGCATTCTGTGCATACAACAACGCAGTTGTGCCATGGGATTCCATTTTTGTTCTGTTCTTGAGACAACACCGGACGCCATTCCAGTCTTGGCTTTCGCGCATTCTATGCATACATCAACGCAGTTGTGCCATGGGATTCCACTTTTTGTTCTGTTCTTGAGACAACACCGGACGCCATTCCAGTCTTGGCCTTCGCGCTGGCTGTGCATACATCAACGCAGTTATGACATGGGATGCCACAAACTGTGAAAAATCCGTCTATTAATTTGAAAATTTCAGCACCACTTGTGTTAGCCTGTAAGAGCTTGCGGAGAAGCAGATCCTCTTGAAAAGTCTCCAAGTACTTGTACTGCACAAATACTATTAAAATTGCCAACCCAACTACATTCGTTAATTCATCCATTTGGAACGATATTTAGTCTTAGTGTGTTTTATTCGTGAAAGTAAAGTAGCTTTCACGTCCTCTGCTAAGTCCCCCGGTTCGTCGCGAGAGTGTGTTATTTGACAAAGGAACTGTGCCTACTAGTTTCATGGCTTTTCCATCATCCAGCATACATTCAACTATGTCCTTTACGCAAGGCTTGATAAGGCTTTCAGCGATGGTATGGGCTTTGCCAGCTTGAGGAACTCGGTAACTGCCAAAGTAGAACGTCATCAAAGCCTTTTCGTTAACTGTTTTTAAATGATGGGATATAATTTTCTGGGGTTGTTAAGTTCACCGTACGTTTTAGCACGTCTTTTGTAAAAAAAGATCGTGTTTCTGTTATCGGTTTGTCCGTCCGTCCGTTTGTACCCACGATATCTCTGTAACTATTAGTCCGATTTGAAAAATTCGTTTTGTATTCGGAAGCTTGAAATATGCAAATGATGATCCTTTATTTCGTTTTTTTTAGGATGCACAATTTTGCCGCCAGAGGGCGTAAATGCAGATGATGTCGAATTCAAAAATACGTTTTATTCCACATATTTACTTCTAAAAATCCGATTGAATTTTTTTTTATTTTTCGATTCCATTTATGTCGAAGAGTATTTTAGATAAAATTACTTTTTCAAATTTAACATAGATTTTCCGCTAGGGGTCGTAAAAGTAAATTACATTTTCCCCCGATAACCCTTCTTTTAAAACTCCGATTTGAAAAAAAAAATTCTTCGGCGGATACATCTCCTGATGAAAAATCTTTTGCATATAATTTGAAATTTTTGGTAAAGAATACTTTGGTCACCAGGGGGCGTAAGTGTTAATTTTTGCTTCTGATGTATTTGCCATAAAATCGGAGCTTCTAAGATATCGATTGAAAAAATTCTTTCGTGGACTGATGCCACTTACATCGATAAACCTTTTCGGAATATTTTCTTCTTAAAATATTGCACAGATTCTCCACCAGGGGGCGTAGACGTACATCTTATTTTAGTCAATATCTCTACTTCTAGGAGTCCGATTTGAAAAATTCCTTCTTTATTGGATAGTGTTTTCCGTATGACATGTTTTTCATAAAATTTCAAAATTTTCAAGTAATTCATAGACTTTCCGCTAGGGGCGTAGCTGTAAATTGCGTTTCCTCCTATATCTCTGCTTCTAAATCTCCGATTTGAAAAATTCGTTCTGCATCGGATACAGCTCCTGATGGGATATCGTTTGCACATAATTTTTTAATTTTTGTAAAAAAAATAGTTTGGCCACCAGGGGCGTAAATCTTAATTTCCGTTTCTGTTGTATTTGCAGCAAAATATGAGCTTCTAAATTCTCGATTGAAAAAAACGTCGTTTGTTGACCGATACTAGTCATGTCGACAAACATTTTAGAAACATTTTCTTCTTAAAATAGTGCATGGTTTCTACGCCAGGGGGCGTAGAAGTACATCTTATGTTTGCCAATATCTCTACTTCTAATAGTACGATTTGAAAAATTCCTTCTTTGTTGGATAGTGTTTCCGATGCGAAATGTTTTTCCTATAATTTCAAAATTTTCAAGTAAATCATAGACTTTCCGCTAGGGGGCACAAAGGTAAATTGCGTTTTCTGCGTTATTTCTGCTCCTGAAGCTCTGGTTTGAAAAATTCTTCCTGTATCGCATACAAGACCTGATGGAAAATATTTTTCACATAATTTCTAATGTTTGTTAAAGAATGGTTTAGCCATCAGGGGTCATAAGTGTTGATTTCTGCTTCTGAAGTATTTGTTGCAAAATCTGGGCTCCTGAAAACTCGACTAATTTTTTTTTCTTGGACCGATACCGCTTATACGGATAAACCTTTTGAGAATACTTTCTTCCTAAAATAATGCATGGTTTTCCCACCAGGGAACGTAAAGTCACATCTTATTTTTGTCAATATCTCTGTTTCTAAGTGTTTGTAAGCTCACGATTCCGTTTACAGCAATATCTGAGGGATTAAAAACCCGATTGAAAATCTTCTTTCTTTCGTCAGATCTATTGTTTTGCATACTGTTCCATTGACTTTGAATAGCTTTGATAACTTTAATTTGCGTCAGAACGGATTCAAAAGACATGCTTATTACACCCGAAAATTCGGTGTTATCTTTCTTGTTATTATTTTTTCCCCTGTGGCACTGGTATCTGAAGATCCAGGCAGTTGGTTTAACACTTTAGGAGGATCTGGCCCGCCCGCTGTGGCTGATTCGTCCAAGAACCCTTCATCCTCTCCGCCAATTATAGCACTAGCAACTACTCCATCTTCTTCCACACGACAATTGAAAAATAATATTCGTATCAGTTGGGTTAATAACAATAACAAGAGTCGGGTAAATAATACAAAAATGAGGTTAATTTGGACACTCCTGTTAGCTGTTGATGCTTCCACAGCTTCTGAAGCTACAATTTTTTAAGGATCTAGACCTCAGGCAGCGATCCATTGAAAGAAAATCGATGATATTTACTGAATCACTACGTAGGTGCTCAAAAAACCTGCAACGGGCAAGTGTTTCTTCCTCAAGACGGAGGATCCGAGAAATTATATTATCGTAAATAGTTAACAATACAAAAAAGAAACATAAATTGAAAAGCACGCACTAAAAGCGCTCATAAATAAATACCACTGCAATGCGACTTGATTCGTATCGACTCTTGACTGAGTATTGACTGAACTGCAACTGACTAAAGGTGCAAAGAAACATGAGGTTTTAATATGCAATAGAAAATTTCCAGATACTTTTGGAAAAGTAACCATCGGATCTTAAAGCGCAGCGAAATCCTCACAGGGAAGACGGGGTTAGTGTGGCGCCGTGGAGTCTCTCGGTCTGGTTTCGTCGTAGGCAGTCTGTGTGCTTCACCGACGTTCTCGATGTTTTGAGAGGTTCTAAAGACGTGCGGGCGGGCAAAGCCGACTGAGGTGACGCATGATATGCACTTCGGTCTATAATGATTGCTATCTACACTTCTTCACAGCTCACTGCAGGAGATAAATAATTTCTGCCCAATACTTAACTACACACTGTTCATGGCCGCACATATTCAGAATTTTGAGACCATGTCAGTATTATTTGATTTATTTTCTTTCCAATTTCTCCGCGGAGCGCTTGGAGATGCTACGTACAATGCATTTTGGGAACCGCTGCTCTAGGATATGTAGTCATGCTTTGTTCAACCATGTTGCCAGTTCGACAACAGTCTTAGGTGAAGGAGCGTTGCATTTAACGCAACGCCCACACCGTAATTTAGGGCCAAGGAAAGAGAGCCATATCACGACTGAGCAAAAACACAAGTGTTGGGAAACTGCTGGCCACCAGCTGGCAGTGATGGGTCACTGCTGGCTGAGATCTGCTGCTCACGGCCCGATAGTGGTCCGTTGGTGGCAGCTCCATCAGATGGCAGCCATTGATGGCCCTAAAGCATCACCGCGAATTACGGGCCTCCAAGCAAGTGCAACTAGTGGCCCGTATCTGGCAACCGAAGCAACCCATATACGAGGTGGAAGCAAAAAGACTGCGCATGCGCAGAAGCAACACGTGCTGTGTCTCTCATGGTACCAGTTAGTTGAAGACGATGCTATTGACATCACGTTATTTTAGTGGATGTAAAGAAAAAAAAAGCCATATGTAGAGAGGCGGAAAAGGTAGTTGTTCCTTTGGGAAGCTGCGGTTATCATTTTTTTTTATGGCTGCTACTCGAAAATTGGCGGACAAGATTCGGCAAGCCATGAGTTACGTCACGTGATTGCCGACTGTCATTGCCGGGAAAATAGCGGACCACATTAGGCTAGCCATCATTTATGGCACGTGCTTTCAGGGCCGCTTGTGGCAACCACTGCCCCTGATGGATAACTAATGGCCCTGTTCTGGCATATGACAGCTGACGGGGCGTCAACTGTTGGCCAGGGGCTGGCCTGAACTGCTGGCTCATGTGGTGGCCGCCGGAACATTTTGTTGACGGTTGGGCAGAGGCAACATCGTACTGGGCCACTGCTGGCTTCCGGTGCTGGCCAAGCAACACTGTTTTTGCTAATGCAGACAATGCGGAAAGACCCGAGCTGTATGTGGCCTCTATTACCTATTTGGAAATTGCTGTTAGGCGGGGAATGTATTAATGGTAGCAGAAAAGGTTGTAGCACAATTCCAACATAGCATGTCGCCATCAAACTGCCATCATTAACAACCAGAGGTGATTAGGGCTGTAACTATAGGCTTCCCACAACATCATGCCGGGTGTTAGTCTTGTATGCAAGCTGGATTGCGCCCCAACCCTTTGCTGTCTCCATCCATACACACAACGGTCACTATTACACGAACAAAAACGCGATTTGTCATTGAAGATGGTACGATACGACTGCACTCCGGTTCAAAGAAACTTCTCTTCCTGCGACGCTGCAGATTGATGGGATAAGGCAAGGCAAAAAACGGCGCGCCTACAGGACAACTTCTTGTATTCGTATTGGGTTGAAAGACACGGAAACATGCAGGAATGGAACCAGTAATTTACATTATCGTCGCAGTTCAGTCACGTATAGGATGCCGCCAAATCAATCGGCCCGCCCTCTTGTACGGTTTCATACAGGCACCTGAAACCTGGTGGATGTGTTCCAGAAGTTTCTGTTATCCATTATCGCTAAATGTATCCGCAAGTTCGTGTCCACACGTGTTGCAATTTGTCGAATGGATAATCCAATTTCTCCTATTTAGTGTAATGGAAATAAAGTTGGTAAATTCAGGATAAAAATGAAGAACACGTGGGCTTCTCTTCTTACTATGAAGCGTAAAAGTTGTACCTTGTTAGCAAGGTAAATCATTCCCTAAAATTTACGGACACACACACACACACACACAAAGAAACAAAATTGATGTACAATGCTTTTATAAGAAGATTAGCTATTGATGAGAAAAATCAAGAGGCAACCGATAGCTACATTTACCTTGGGCAACAGATATCACGTGAGGGTCACACTGATGAAGAAATTAATGGATGTATAAAACTTGTTTAGAACACATTTGGAAGTTTTCGGTCACAAATTTTAGTAATTCTTTCTGTTCCCACCACTACGATTAAAATTTCCATGAATGTGAACTTTTGAGGAATAATAACGATAGCACTCCGAAAAATCTAGAACCACGAATTAATATTGTTTTTTTCTTTTTTTGATTGGAGGTTTAACGACCACCTTGAGCAACTCAATGGGCTATAAGCAGTCGCCCGTCCCTAATTTAGGGCCACTGGTTCCAGGGAAGGGAGAGATCCAGTACTGCAAGACAAACACAACATCCATGCCTCACCGGGATTCGAACCCGGACCCCTTACGGACGAATGATCAGAGGCCAGCGCCTTAGACCACTGCGCCACCGGGGCGGCTATTGGCTTTTCAAGAGATTATTGTGTCTCAAAGTTTTTGAAACATTTCTGGTACATCTGTTTCAATTGTTTTTTGATTGGAGGTATAACGACCACCGTGAGGAACCCTATGGGCTACAAGTAGTCGCTCCTCCCTAATTTAGGGTCACTGGTTCCAGGGAAGGGAGAGATCCAGTACTGCAAGACAAACACAACATTCACGCCTCACCGGGATTCGAACCCGGACCCCTTTCGGACGAATGATCAGAAGCCATCGCTTAGACCACTGCGGCAATTTCAATTTCAACTCTCTTATTTAGAAACTGAACAGGAAAGATAACAAAAATTTAAAGTTTGGAGATATACCTTCCTTAGTCAGAAGAAGTATTTTAGAAGTAATAAAAACAAATTTATGAAGAGCAGATGACGCACTGAAGAGAAGGAGGTGATAATGTACCAACAATTTTCTGATAAATGCGGGGAGCACAGAAAAGGTAAAAATGGGTTTGCACAACGAAAATATTTTGTAAAGTTTATTTCATTGAAAGTTTTGTTGGGTTAAAACGATTTTCTAAAAATAAGTATGACTTATACTACCTTCTATCCGTCTATTTTCGGCATACCACCACGCTCAAGTGAATGTACTATATGTATATTCGATCTACGTGTTGCGAGTCATTACGCTGCCAATGAAAAATGGGGTGGAATAATATGAAAGAGTGCTTGTTCAAGGAGATTCTTAAAGAGGTAAAAAACGACAAGCGAAAACTCGCAAATGAAGGGGAAAAAAGATTGACCCAGTCAGCCGTCCGTTCCTTTGGTTTAAAAAGCAAAGCAATGGGAGTTCGGTTCTTTTATTCCTTCGAGAAAGAGAAGAAAAGTTTTTCTCTGCTTCCGTATGCATTGCTTTTAAAGCAAATGCCAAGTTTATTTCCAGGAGTCATGAAAGGAGTCACCGAATGTGAGTCTTTTATTTTATACCATTCTAAGCAATTTCGCCTTTAATTTCATTCAGGGATTCTACGGAACTTCCTCAAATGCCGGCTTGAACCCTCTTATTCTCATTTATTCCTTTGCCTGCAGAGTTCCTTCAAAGAGTCAACAAAATCTGCTGATAACTTGTGAATCGAAATCCGACGAAAGGACTTCCACATCAGTGATCATTTTTCAAAAGAGTCTTTGGCTCAAATGGCGCCATAATTCATTTAATCGTTAAAATTTGGAATCAGAGAACTGGCAACTTTCTCTTCCCACATCAGGCATACAGCTGGTGATTAGGGTACTTTATTTATTATTGATTATTCATAACGCATCTTTTTATACGTTTCGTAATTTGTGGCGTACAACGGAGGTAGAGCACGTGTCAAGACGACAAATCTGCAGCGATGCACTCCATCTGTGTCGCTTTGTTGGGAGAGCAACTTACTCTGGAATGAGGGGGATCGGGTTCGATCCCCATCACGGACAAACTTGTGTTTTCACATTGGCGCTTGAACGTATAAATGGTTTCACTGGCAGTTGGGTTCTTCGAAAAATGTGTGATGTTAGTTCTACACATTGTCTAGAATTAATGAAACTCAGTTCTTCGCTTTCATTAAAAAATAAGAGGGATATAATGCGACGTACTACGGAGAAAAAGCACGTGTCAAGACGACAAATCTGCAGGGATACACTCCATCCGTGCTGCTTAGTTGGGAGAGCAACTTACTCCGGAGTTAGGGGGCGCGGAAAAACTTGTGTTTTCAAAAATTCATGATATTACGTTGTTTCTGATGGAATATCGAATTCTGCAGGCTCACACCTTTGGCAAGTAATTCATGAATTAACGCATCGCGAAAAGTTACTTGCTTTATGTAAATTAAAAGCGTTAAGGCTTTTGCATATAAAGCGTTGGCCGTTTCTCAGTAGCATAAGTTCCAAGGAAATTATCCTTGAGTGAAGAGTGTAACGTACCAGGAGATGTGACGTACCTGCCAGAAGGACGCACACGACATAAAGGCAGATAGGAATCAGAATAAAACGTCCGCGTAGCTCAATTGGTAGAGCAACTTATTCCGGAATGAGGGGACCCGGGTTCGAATCCTGGCGCGGATAAAAATGACGGAGAAATTTACTTCGTTATAACGGCGCCCGAACTATACGGATGACCCGACAGTTCAAAATCTCGCAATGGTGTGATGTTATTTCCACACCGCGAGATAGGAAAAATAAGAGAATCCCTTCTCCAGCACTTCAAAAAAAAAATAAAATAAAATAAAATAAAATAAAAAATAAGGGGGAGATGATGTAACGTACCAGGAGATGTGACGTACCAGCCAGAAGGACGCACACGACATAAAGGCAGATAGGAATCAGAATAAAATATCCGCGTAGCTCAATTGGTAGAGTGACTTATTCCGGGATGAGGGGATCCGGGTTCGAATCCTGGCGTGGACAGAAATGATGGAGAAATTTACTTCGTTATAATGGCGCCCGAACTATACGGATGACCCGACCGTTCAAAATCTCGCATTGGTGTGATGTTATTTCCACACCGCGAGATAGGAAAAATAAGAGAATCCCTTCTCCAGCACTTCAAAAAAAAAAAAAAAATAAATAAATAAATAAATAGATAAGGGGGAGATGATGTAACGTACCAGGAGATGTGACGTACCTGCCAGAAGGACGCACACGACATAAAGGCAGATAGGAATCAGAATAAAACATCCGCGTAGCTCAATTGGTAGAGTGACTTATTCCGGAATGAGGGGATCCGGGTTCGAATCCTGGCGTGGGGACAGAAATGACGGAGAAATTTACTTCGTTATAAGAGGACGACTAATCAGAGACAAATTCGTCATTTACTTGTGCAAGTTTAAACCTGCACACAGTGCATCGGAGGAAGCTTGTAACAACCATACAAAATTTGGGAAAGGCAACGTTAGTGAACGCTAGACCTAACGATGGTTTCCTGAAATACTGGGTTGGAATGAAAGTAATGGCTGCAAACGTAAGGCAACAGGAAAGTGCTAATTACCGTATATAGAAAGGCCGTCCCATAAAAACTGAGAGTAATTTCTTTTTGACTTGGCAACAGTGCGAAGAGGAAAAATAACCACGCAGACGACTAACTGAATTAAAGAAGTATTTATGGCAACGATTAGCCGTGGCAGGCGATTCTGATTTTGTTATTGCGCAGTTGTTAAAGGTACGTCTACATTTCGCCATACAGCTATGGAGGTGAGTGATTCAGAGTTAAGAAGTGAAATGCTTTGTGAGATAAAATTTTGCTATCGTTTGGGTAAAACGGCTCCAGAAACAGTTGATTTATTATAAAAAGCTTACAAAGATAAATGTTTGGGTGAGTCAAAGATTTTCAGATGACTCCATGGCCACCCCAGTGGCACAGTGGTCTAAGTGATGGCTTATGAACATTCTTCCGAAACGGGTCCGGGTTCGAATCACGGTGAGGCATGAATGTTGTGTTTACCTTACGGCGCTGGATCTTTCCCTTCCCTGGAGCCAGTGACCACCAAATTAGGGACGGACGACCGCTAATAGCTCATTGAGTTGCTGACGGTGGTCGTTAAACCACCAATCAAAAAAAAAATGGCACCATGATTTCAAAAAAGGGCGTTTGTCAGCAGAACTCACTCTTAGGCCTGGTCGACCTGAAAGTGTTGTTACGGAGAGTATTGTTAACACTGTTTGGGCAATCCTGCAAGAAGATCGACGAATGACGTGTGAAGACAAAGCGGCGTCAACTAATATTTCAAACACGTTGGCATTCCGCATTCTACGCGACAAATTACTGCTGCATCGTGTGTGTTCCAGTTGGCTGAAGAGAGAACAATTGTTAGCCAGAGTTCAGGTGTGTCATGAGTGGAAACAAATGATTGCAAAGAATCCAGACTTTCTAAACCCAGTAATAACTGCCGATGAAACATGGGTCCACTATTTCGAACCCCTCACGAAGAGCGCGACGAATGTCTGGAAACACACAGGCTCGTCTACTTGAAAAAATGTCCGCCACACCAAATCAGCTGGGAAAGGTGATTTTCTTTGATCATAGAGGTGTAGTCTACCAGCATTCCGTTCCTCCACAAATTACTATCAATGCGGAGTATTACATTTCAGTATTGAAGCGTCTGCGATGATGCATATCGATTAAGCGACCGCAACTGGTGGGCAAGGGGACCGTACACCATGATAACGCTCACCCACATGCTGCTGCTTGTGTTCAACAGTTGCTTACGAAATGCATTATCGAAATCATGCCATAGCCTGCCTGCAGTCCTGATCTCGATCCGTGCGGTTTATGGTTGTTTCTAACAATGAAGGAGGAGTTCCTGACGTCATTCAAGCTGTACAAGGGTCGCTAAAGCAGCTGTCGCAAAATGCCTTCGCCACATGCTCTGAAAAGATGACTGGACGATGGGACCGTTGCATATCATCCGAGGGAAGATACTTTGAGAAAGAATAACATATACTTTGATGTACTTATATTTCTTCTTTTTGTGTGATTTTACTCTCAGTTTTTATGGAACTGCAGCTGTGCAAGTACAAATCTGTACAAAATGTAGTCGCCATCGTTGGCCACCATCGTCTGGGCAGCTGTTGGATACACTTCCTGTAGAATTGTGATGGCTTGGATGCAAAAAAGTGAGTAGGTGCGTGTTCGACATCGTCACTGTTGGTGAACTGCTGCCCGTCCAGGGAATGCTGTAACGAACGGAAAAGGTGGTAGTCACTTGGGGCAATGTCCGGGAAATAGGCTGGATGTGGTATCAGCTCCCAGTCCATATCCCTGATTTTGTAACGGTTATGCTGTTGAGTGTGCGGTCTCGCACCATCCTGCTGTAGAAGGTCTCCTTTACGGTTCAGCAATACTGCTCGTTTTGACGTGAGCGATGCTTACAGATTGTCGAGATGACGGAAGTACATATCGGCGGCGATTGTCCGGTAGCAGCTCAAACAACACCACGCCCAGCATATCCCACCAAACAGGCAGCACGACCTTACGTAGGCGTAAGCCAGCTTTGGTGATCGGCGTGGGCCTCTGTTTTGAGTCCAATCAATGTTTCCGGGCACTATCATTGTCATACAGGACCTATTTCTCGTCAGCTGTCGGTCCAAGAGCGGTTCAACTTGGTTACGTGTAAGCAGGGAAACGCATGCAGTATGCTTTCTACTCCACTGTGAGCTCTTGGGGTACCCAAACTTCCTTCTTGTGCACCTTCCCAAGTTGATGCAGGTGCATGAGAGTGGTCGTGCTGTTCGACCAACCCTTGCATGGTTGCTCCATTTAGGTCTTCAGCATACCCATGTCCACCGTTGCGGGTCTTCCAGCTTTGGGACCGTCTGACAGGCCAAAATTTCTCTCATGAAAACGTTCGAACCAACGACAGCACTGACGATGTAATATGGCATTGGGTATACACTGGTAATGTTTCTTACGGCATTTACGGAGATGGTACCGGGGCGAAACTGATACGGCTTGCAATGGTGGATGTTCTCCTTTTCCACTTCCATGTTGGCTGGCGCTAAGACTCTTTACATTCTGACCACTAACTGCCACTGACTTAACCCATCTACCTGCTGATGCCAGTGTGCTGGGTAATCTCATTGGCTGAGTTGCGCCATGGCTCCGACTTCAGGTAACTCGTGATCAGACATTACTTTCTCTCCAACACAATATGACCTTTGAAAATGAACCACGCGGTAGACCAGGAGGAGCTTTCGATGATGTCGATTTGGAGCCCTTGATTGAAACCGATCCACCTCAGACGGTCTGAGAACGTAGTATGAAACTAAGAGCACACTATGCTTCATGACCAAAGGCAAAGTGAAGAAGATCGATAAATGGGTTTTACACGGGTTGGCGGAGCAACACAAAACACAACGATTTGATGTCTGCTTTTCTCTGCTTATCCGTAACCAAACGATCGGCATTCTTGGCGCCTCGTCATGTGTGATTAAAAATGGATGCTGTAATAAATCACCGACATTCAGCGCAATGGCTCGAGTGCGGTGAAGCCCGACAGCTGGTGTCATCCATTCGTCCTTCTTACAACAAGGTCAAACCATCACTGTGGGCAGGTATTGTCAAAAACATGATATTCTGAAATGAAAACTCTCCACAAAGTAACCGGCATTAGTTAATCGTCATGGGCCTATACATTTTTTTATTGGAGGTTTGACGACTACCGTGAACAACTTAGTGAGCAGTCGCCCGTCTCTAATTTCGGGCCACTGGTTCCAAGGAAGGGGAGAGCCAGGGTCGTAAGAAAAGCACAATATCCATGTTTCACCGGGATTTGAACCCGGATACTTCTCGGATGAATGATCAGGAGCCATCACTTAGACCACTGCGCCACAGGGGCGGCGGGCCTATACTTCTCCATGATAACGAGAGACTGCACGCTACACTATGCAGAAGCCGCTGCACTTGAGCTACGAAACCAATTCTAAAAACCCGGTTGAAATTTTTTCCTTTGTAACTTGTTAAATTCAGTATATTGTGTGTTTAAAATGTGACGTGCCACTAAAGTGACGCAAGAAATAAAACTGCAAGTTGCAGCAATAAGCCATAGTCAGTGTTGCTCTGTCGGGAGAATAACTGGCTCCGGGGTGAGGAGACTTTTTTTTTTTTTTTTCTTTGGAGGTTTAACGACCACTGCGATCACCGCAGTGGGATATAAGCTGCCGCCCGTCCCTAATTTAGGGCCACTGGCTCCGGGCAAGGGAGAGAGCCAGCGCCGTACGACAAACACAAACATCCATGCCTCACCGGGATTCGAATCCGGACTCATCTCGGACGAATGATGAGAAGCCATCTCTTAGACTACTGCGCCACCGGGGGACGGCGAGACGTGGGTTCCAATCCCACTACTGGCAAAAGCTTTACGCTACATAAATAGCGATCAGTTTTTCCTTTAGGGTACGTAAATGCATCCCCCTTTTAGCCGTGTGTTTTCTTTTTCATTAAATCTGCTTTAAAAAATCCTTGCGTCATAAGGATTTCATAAAACGTGCTCACCCGGTAATTTTTTATTATTATTGAGAGTTTGCTGACCACCGTGCGCAACTCTTTGGGCTATACGTTCATAATTTAGGATCACTGGTTCCAGGGAAGAGAGAGAGAGCCAGTGCTGTAAGACAAACACAACGTCCGTGCCTTACCGGCATTCAAATTCGAGCCCATCTTGGACGAATGATCAGAAGCTAGCTTTTAACCCCCAGGGTTGAAACCGGGATGACCCAGAGAATTTAATATCATCTTTATTGCTTGAACTAAATGCGGATAGGAACGTTTCAAGCAGTTCATGAAACATTTGTAACGCGTGTGATGGTAATTCGGCTGCAGAACGTATAATGGTTTATGTTTAAATTCAGTTGATTTGCTTCACTGTGAACACTAAGCATCTTATCACACGTAAGCTATAAATTTAACTTAATACTACCCGGCTTTGCCCGGGATTTAGGATTATTAATTTCATATTCTCTTATATGTCACTGAAAAAGTCAAAAAACTTGATTCTTGCAAGAAAGAAAAAAGCTGATTTCACAAATTCGGTCATTACAAATTATTTATTCATAGTGTGAGTATTTCAGCACTTGGCCGTACATTGCTGTCACAAATATTTGTTGAGAATTAAAGCAACGAAATGTACAGAATGTATGGAATCTGTAGAATCAAACGGACCAAAAGCGTTACGAATTATTTAACACGCGTCCGGGAGACACAGCATTAGAACACTGACTGAACAAAATTCGGTAACAATTTGTTATCGACAATCAAATGCATCACGTGCTTTCAGTTTCAGACGTCTTTGAGATTTGAATCTTTGGGATAAAAAAGTTAAAAACGTATCTTTGTGAATATTTTATGAAACCGTCTGAAATTTTAATGAACATCATAAATCGTTAATAGGAACATGACCTGCAAATTTCGCCTGAATCAGTAAATAACGTTTTAAATTAGCCGTCCAAATTTTTTAACCGTTTTTGCGTATATATTTCTGTTTATCGATTTGTTAAAAATTCCTTGCCTATTTTAAATAGTTTTGACCGGATTCCGGTGAAATTTTGAGGGAATCCTCTTATTACCAATTCATGGTGTTAATAAAAATTTCAGCCCGTTTCGTTAAGATTTCGCAAAGTTAGTTTTTGCATTTTTTTATGCACAGTTCTCAAAGAATAGAAACACCTGTGGATGTGCCCAGTCACGGGATTTCAGATAACGATGACGTAGCAAACGACGCTAACTTTATTGATTAGCTTATTAATTAATTCATAACTCGCGAACGGAACAACTTAGAGATCTTAAAATAGTTGCGTTGACCTAGAAATTCCAGTATTAATAAGCCATGCAAATTTCACGATGCCGCAGTTGGGCGTTCGATAATTTTTGCTGCTTCAAACAAACAGAAGGTTGGTGTTTTATATACACTGAGTGGCCACTTTATCACGACCCCACCTCTCAGTTCTTCGTTGGGCCACCTTTTGCCTTTAATACCGCTTCGATTCTTCGTGGCATGAACTCCACGAGATGTTGATAGGTGGTTTGTGAAATCTGAGACCATGTTTGATGAATAGCACTTTCCAGGAGTGTGAGATTGCAGGGTTGTGGATCCAGCTGTCTGATGGCTCGTTCAACTTCATTCCACGAATTATCAATTGGGTTGAGATCTGGAGACTGTGGGGGCCACCTAAGCAAAGTTAACTCACCGGCATGTTCCAGAAACCAATCCTGTACAATACGAGCACTATGGCCGGACGCATTATCTTGTTGAAAGTAGCCATCGCCATTGGGATAAACCATCCACATGACAGGATGCACTTGGTCCGCAACGATGTTTAGATATGATGTGCCAGTCAGACGTTGATCAACACGAATTAAAGGACGCAAAGCATGCTAGGAAAACATTCCCCAAACCATAACGTTGTTTCAACCAACTTAAAGGGTCATAGCAACGCATTTGGGGTACATGCTTTCGTGCTGTTTCCGCCAAATTTTCATTCGGCCATCGGCATGGTGCAACTGAAAACGGGATTCGTCGGACCACATAATTTGTTTCCAATTATCGACTTTCCAATCCGTGTGCTCCTGTACGAACTGGAGACGTTTTCTCTTGTTAACTGCATACAGCAAAGGTGTTCGAACAGGTCTTCGGCTGCGATATCCCATCCGATGCAGTGTACGGCGAACAGTGCGTGCAGAGATCATTTCAGGGGATCCTTGATTAAGATGGTCTGTAATTTGCTGCACTGTTGCCCTTCTGTTGTCTGTTACCAGTGTGGACACTCTGCGTTCCGCCCGAGCGGCCACTAGTCGATGACGACCACACGTTGCTCGTAGAGACCCAGTTTTTTGGTTGACAGTCCAGTCTTTAAACACTTTAACAACAACTGCTCTGGAACATTTCACGAATGCGGCGGTTTCGGTGATACTCGCTCCACGGCTCCGAGCTGCTACAATCATCCTACGTTGAAAGTCCGTCAAATCGCATTTTTTACCCATCTTGTCACCCAAAAATCACTTCTACTTTTGTCGCAAGCACTAAGCTTTCTCTTTTTATACTAGCCTCGCCCTCTGGCGGCAACAGCGTGCAGCCATAGCTCATTTGCTTACACCTGTCAGGTGGTCATAATGAAGTGGCCACTCAGTGTATAAGATATTAGATTCACTGTGGAACCTAGTTATTTTACTGTTCGTTGAAACTGAAAAAATTACTCTATACATAAAATATACTTTTAGAATAACGTACAAAGTAAGAAATGACTTAACTTAACTTACATATGATCCACTTTATTTGCTGTTATCGCACGTCATCCAATTTGCACACACTTAGCCAGAAAAGACTTGTTGGCTTTGGATCAAATCACATTAACTTGTACTAGTTCAATCCAACATCCGATTCGAATTATCTCTCTCTGCTCTTAAGAATCGTAAGATTACAAACTTTTGGCTCGCCTGTTAACCATTTATGAATTAGTTTACAAACATTACTCGAAAATCGACTAATAAAATTTGCCTAAGAATCATATACTAGCATTGCTTAAGAAAAGTCTGAAAAACATCGGAACACTTCCAACGAACCTTCTATGAAAACAAAGACGCATTGCCTCGGAATAGTCTAAGAAAATATTGTTGTACGACGGTCAAATCAGCATTGCCCAAAATAACATTGCACACTGAACTCTTATCTCAGCAGCCTTGCTAAGTAGCTTACTTTTTGACCTGCTCTCAGGTGTTGGCAACTTAAATTCATCGAGAGAAACTCTGTCGCGTTAAGTTAGAAAAAATATTTAACGAGAATAAACCAAACGTTTGCGTAAAGACACAGAAACTTAAAAGGTTAAATTAGCGTTTCAAACGCACAGACGGACTTCAGTTTAAGAAGTTTGATTCCAGTAATTTTGACGTAAGCGGCTGTGATGATGTAAAAGTATTGAAGACAGGGAAAATAGAAAAAAATCCAAAATGGGAGGTGGAACGCCATTTTATCCTTGTAGGAAGAAAAATAACTTCAGGTCGGCCATACTGTGTGCCCAAGGTCCCACGGAGAGGAGAAGGGGGAAGGAAATTCTTTCCATGGTGAATTCCACGCTGAAGCAGGAGTTCACAGAACATGGGGATGTCTTACTAGCGCAGAAAGTTAAGCAGCTAGAGAAAGCTGAGGAGGGAAGAGAGATTTACCACATGACCTCTTGCTCCGAAGATGTGGGCTTTCGGGATTGGCTGTGCGCTGTCCGGGTTTCAGAGAGTTTAAGCGGGAAAAAGTTGTAACGAACTTTTAGCACACTTTTTTGTTTGCTCGAATAGGAAGAGGACGGGCGTTTTGTAGGCGTCGCTCGAGATGTACGTACGTTAGTCGGCTGCGGTTGACTACAGAGTTAATTAAGTGCCTACCTGCGGGTTAAGGCCACTAGAGTATATACATTGCATTTCCTGTGGGTAATTGCGTAATAATACTAAATGCCAGACTGCGGTCTGTCAAGGAAATCCTCCACCTGAGAAATCTAGCCACCTGTGAAGTGCATATAATTGCTAGGTATAAATAACTTCTTGATGCTGCACACGTATCATGCAAAGACTGGACTGTGAATGAACTATGATCGTGCTGGAATGTCGACTTGCTCAAGTTCAAGAACCGTTTTTATCGTTTGACATGTATCCTCAACCTACTCGTCACCAAGTTGTAAATAAAAACCTGTATATAGTGTAGTACTGCTCAGCTCTGTACTCTAGAAGTCATCTTTTCCTTCACCATGCCTCTGAGGAGCAAAACAACAGCGTAAGTTGACCGGGACAGAGATATCCTGGTCTGGTGGCAGCGAATTACCATAAGCAAGTATATTAAATATATGTATAAGCATAACACCCCACATGCGACCATGACAGCGGCAAACTCAGATTTCTTTAATGATGGCTTTTGAAAGTACATGTACCAATATATTGAACGTCCAAGATAACAGATAACTCAGGCTTAATGCTGTTTACCGAACACAGCTTGATAAGCTGAAAATGGTACCTTGCCGCACATCCAGCATCTGTCGAACTTCAGACACCGAATATTTATGTGGCGACAGACACCAGCATCTGTCGCCATTTCAGACACCAAGCATGCATCTCTGCATGGTTCTTTTTCTCCGCAGGCTCTGTATGCCAACTTTACTCAAGGTCAATGTCTCTGATCTGTAAGTAAGAACTGGAAGAATGCATTGATTAAACACTTTTCTTTTAAAAGATAATGGTAAATTCCTCTTGAGAATTGTATTACTTCTTCCAAATGCACTTCAGCCAAGCTTTATACTCCTGTTAACTTCTTTTTCGATGTTGCCCTCGCTTGATATTTTTTGTCCAAGGTAAATGTAGACATCAGCTACTTCTAAATTTGTACCGTCAACTTCTTAAGCTTCGGTACTTTTAAAAGCATTGTACATCAGTTTTGTTTACTGTAAGATTATCCTTAATCCCACATCTTTACTCTTGTCAGCAAGTTCCCAGATCATAGTTGTACATATAAATGCGCATGTGTGTATGCATACGCATTCTCTGTCATTAGGGAAGCTGAGTAGAGGATTCGATCTTAGTTGCTTGCTGCAAAATATCCTCCATGCCTCGGAGAGCCCGCTAAATCGTAGGCTTCGGGGCGCGTTAACCGTCGGTTCGTACGTTAGACCGTCTTGCAAATAAGGCCACCATTCTCCCAAACCCTCTGTCTGCTGTGGTTTTTATGTCTCCGGACTTTCGTCTCATAGTCCTGTCACCCGTTTTCGCATTGTCTCTTGCTCTATTATCTGACTTAAAGGCATCTTCATGCTAAAGTGATCAGATCTAAATTAGGAGGAATCCCCAAGAGAAAATGAGGTCTGTCTGTGCATACAAGAATATCATCATTGGCGCTTTGGAATTTCTTACAATCGATATGGCGACCGCTGTCTCGACTGAAAGCAAATATTCTCGAACGCTGTGGGATCAGAATTACCAATCACACGCATTGCCTTCACTGTACTCAGTGTTTCATGCAGTGCGAAGCACGTTTCTAAAACTTTACGGCCGAAAACCGCTTTCCTGGAAGTAGTGAAGGGCAGACTCAGATGCTGTGAAGTGATCGGCGAACACGTCAGTCACGTGATCGACCAAAGGATTAGGTAATTTCGTTCTTGCGCGATGTTGTCTTGTAGAAAAAATCGCGACTGGAGCTCTTTAGTAGAGATCCTCCCCTAATGAGAAATAAAATGATGTTGTAAGGAGTATCTTGCTAAGTGTCCCATTAATGATTTCATAAGCAAGACAAATACATGCACGAAATGGAAATACGTTTTGCTATCAAAAAGTACGTTTAAAATACCAAACAAGAGCAAATAACTTTCATTGGAGAACCCACGATTATTTAACAAGAAGGATTTATGACATACTACTACAGAGGTAAAGCATGTGTCAAGACGACACATTCCGTCGGTATAGCTCAGCCGTATACATTCCGTCGGTGTAGCTTAGTCGTATACATTCTGACGGTGTAGCTTAGTCGTACACATTCCATCGGTGTAGCTTAGTTGTATACATTCCATCGGTGTAGCTTAGTTGTATACATTCCGACGTTGTAGCTTAGCCGTACATATACCCTCGGTGTAGCTTAGTCGTATACATTCCGTTGTTGTGGCTTAGTCGTACACATTCCGTCGGTGTAGCTTAGTCGTGTATATTCCGTCGGTGTAGCTTAGTCGTACACATTCCGTTGGTGTAGATTAATCGTATACCTTCTGTCGGTGTACTTAGTCGTATACGTTCCGTCGTTGTAGCTGAGTCATATACATTTAGTCGTATACATTCCGTCGGTGTAGCTCAGTCGTATACATTCCGTTGTTGCAGCTTAGTCGTATACATTCCGTCGCTGCAGCTTAGTCGTTCACATTCCGTCGTTGTAGCTTAGTGGTACACATTCCGTCGTTGTAGCTTAGTCGTATACATTCCATCGGTGTAGCTCAGTCGTATACATTCCGTTGTTGTAGCTTAGTCGTATACATTCCGTCGCTGCAGCTTAGTCGTTCACATTCCGTCGTTGTAGCTTAGTGGTACACATTCCGTCGTTGTAGCTTAGTCGTATATATTCCGTCATTGTAGCTTAGTCGTACACATTCCGTCGTTGTAGCTTAGTGGTATATATTCTGTCGGTGTACTTAGTCGCACACATTTCGTCGGTGTACCTTAGCCGCATACATTCCGTCGGTGTAACTTAGTCGTATACATTCCGTAGGTGTAGCTTAGTGGTACACATTCCATCGGTGTAGCTCAGTCGTATACCTTTTGTCGGTGTACTTAGTCGTATACATTCCGTCGTTGTAGCTTAGTCGTATTCATTTCGTCGGTGAAGCTTAGTCGTATACATTCGGTCGTTGCAGCTTAGTCGTATGTATTCTGCCGGTGCAACTTATTTGTACACATTCCGTCGTTACATCTTAGTCGTACACATTCCGTCGGTGTAGCTTAGTCGTATACATTCCGTCGATGTAGCTTAGTCGTACACATTCCGTCGTTGTAGCTGAGTCGTATACATTCCGACGGTGTAGCTTAGTCGGTTAGATCGTTTTGCTCCGGAGCGAGTTGCGTTTACCGACTAAACTACTCCGACCGAATGTATCGCTTTAGACTTGTCGTCTTGACACGCGCTTTACCTGCGCAGTACGTCACTGATGTCTTTATCAGAAAAAATGCTGTTAGATAATAAACCATTCTTTTTACCGGACATTTTTTCAAAGTATGATGCTGCTATCAGAAGAAAAAATATTTTAAGAAACCACATTGTAAAAGCAGTTTTTCTTCAAGAAACAGCAACACATTTTTTTGAGAGCTACTTTATAACATGAAAAAAAAATAATCTAAGAACCGGTGTCGGGATGTAAACTCTCCATCAAGTAACTGTAAAGGTGTTTTTAAAGGGCAGTTATAATTTTTTCCAAAAGTAAGACGTCTAAGAGCTTTATGGCATTATTAACTTGTTTTTAAGCACAAGCTATTTTTATTGGAATTAAAACTCTTTAAGAGCTTTTGTCCAGGAAAAAAACAATTCCTTTATTAAAGCAAAGTTGCTTTTATCGAACCTTCCGGAAACGTATGATTTAACAGGAATTTTCGTTTTGTTTAGGAAATTGAGAATGAATGTCACAAAATGTAACAGAAAAAATTAGCTCCGGCTCTTACTTTCTCTTTAACACTAATTTTCCATATGAAAGCTTATTAAGATTGGAGATTTTAAATTAGTTCTTTCTAAAAAAAAAGCCACTTACATGATTCTAAAAAAAAGAACTGCTTTAAATTTCAATACAAAGCTTTGGGATACTTAAAATATTTCAAATATTCAGAATATTGTAAAATGAATGTAAGAAAACCTCAATGCTGTACATCTCTTAATGAAAGTAATACCTTTTATGGAACCAGATAGCTTCAGAAGATATAAAAAAATAAAATAAATCTAATTAAAAATAGTTTTCAGTTAAGATCTTTGACCTGCGGCGTTAATGATAGTTGTTCAATATTTTAATGCGATCAGTTTTCTTATCCTTATAACAAAGTAATGTTTAGTAATTTTGCTTACATTTTTGGAAAAGAAATGTGTCTCCAGAAATAAATTTTAGGAATTTGGTTGCATGTGAAGGGGTTTCATTAATTTTTTTTTCTAAAGCAGCTTTAGAAAATTAGTTCATATCATGGAGGTACTGGTTATAGCAAATTTTGAAGCTGTGAATCCGTTTATTGGTGTAAATATGACAAGGATGGTAAGTCAGATAATATCCGAAAACTTGAAGATTTCGTCATCCTGGAGCGGGAATCGAATTCGCGTCTCCAGGCTAGCGCCCGAGTTCAAATTTTTATATTATACAATGGTGTAATCCCGTAATTTATTCATTTATTTAGTTGATGTTTTAGTTACACATTTTTCTGAGTTTGCTTTACACATATTTGAAATTTTATCAAAAGTTAATCGGAATCTTGTGAACATGAATGTAATATCATCATAATTATCAATCAACTGCAGGATGAAGGTCTCCTCAAGTTTCCTCCACAACTGTCTGTCTTGAGCCAGTCTCCGCCATGTTACTCCAGAATGTTTTCGAATTTCATCCACCCACCTCCCGCATGGTCTTCTTCTGTGTCTCCTTAGCATCCAGTCTAAAATTTCCTATGTCCATCGGTGATACGTTCTTCTAGCAATATGTCTAATTCATTGCCTTTTCAGGGATTTACTCTGATCTCGATATCTTCCACTCTTGACATTTCCCTGATTCACAAGTTCCGCTTCTTATCTTTCCTGGTTACACCAAGGATGTACCTCTCCATTTTTCTTTCACTTTTCTGCAGCCACTGTATATCTTTATTAGTTAACGTCTATATCTCTGTCCTGCACATAAGAACTGGAAGGATGCATTGATTCATTACTTTTCTTTTACGGCATAACAGCATACTGTATTGCTCTTGAAAATATGTGCGGTTTCTAAGATCTTCAACCAAGGTTTATACTACGCTTAAGTTTTTCAATAATGTGACCCTTTCTTCTTATTTCTATCAATCTCAAGAGAGAAAGAGAAGGAATTTAGCATTACAAGTAAACC
Organism: Macrothele yani; assembly: GCA_039090855.1. NCBI lineage: Eukaryota > Metazoa > Arthropoda > Arachnida > Araneae > Macrothelidae > Macrothele > Macrothele yani. The sequence goes on along the minus strand of CM077011.1, from coordinate 8,356,900 downwards.
AAAAATGACTCATACACGGATGCTTGCGCGCGCGCGCGCACACACACACACACACACACACACACACAATGAACTTTCAGAAGGGCTAAACTGATGTACAATGCCTTTACAAGATATAAAGACTTTGCGATTGATAGGGAAAATCTCGAGGTAACCGATGCCTACATATACCTTGGAAAACAGGTATCAAACAAAGGTCACATTGATGAGGAAATTACTCTGCGTATAAAACTTGGTTGGAGAGCTTTTGGAAGATACAGTAGAATTTTCAAGAGCAATATGCCATTATGTCTTAAAAGAAGTGTTTAATCAATGCATCCTTCCAGTTCTTACATGTGGATCAGAAACAAACATGTACCTTAACTAAGAAAGACATATAAAGGCTGCAGATAACTGAAAGTAGCATGGAGAGATGCATGTTTGGTGTAACCAGGAGAGATAAGAAAAGGATCTCGTGGATAAGGAGAGTGGAAGACATCATGATCAGAGTAAAATCCCTGAAATGGCAATGGGATGGACATGTTGCCAGAAGAACGGACCACCGATGGAGAATCGAAATTTTAAACTGGATACCAAGGGACAGGAAAAGACTCAGAAGACCACATGGGAGATGGATGGATGGAATTCAAAAACATTCTGGAGTAACATGGAGGTGAGTGGCTCGAGACAGACAGTTATGGAGGAAACTTGGGGAGACCTTCATCCAGCAGTGGATTGATTGGCAATTGTTGATAATGATGATGATGATGATGTGTGTGTGTGTGTGTGTGTGTGTGTGTGTGTGTGTGTGATGTAGACAAAGTATTCGCACATCTCGACTTATGCAAATAAACGGGGCATCTCACAGAACCATATGCGTATGCTCAAGGGTGTTCGGAGCAGTGTTCGGTCTGAACGTTGTCACAACTGTCAGACCACATGGAAAGCGACTATACCGCTGGGAGCTGAACTGAAGGACATTGATAGGAGGCCTGGTAGTTGGATGCTACTTAAGCAAGCAATCAGTGCGTAGCACTGGCGCTTTTTTCTGGAATTTCCAAAATCCACTGTTGCTGATGTTTTTCATCCATGGAAAACCGATAGTGCCAATACAGCAAAGTCGCGTTCTGCGAGGCGTCGCAAACTGACTGATCGTACCAAACGCAGACACCTGAGTGATGCTGTCATACAGACCTGGTAGGCGACGTCACACAACCAGTTACCATGTTAGGTCAGCTTACATCAAACGTTACATCACTTCACGCAATGCTGTTCGACGACTGCTGTGGTGTCTCTCTCACCGTTCGTGGATAAAAAAAGAGTGGGAAGCGGTCGTGTGGAGTGACGAACAACGCTACTCACTCTTTTGTTTGGATGGACGTATTTGGATTGGCATTCACCGGGGAAACGATATCAGGCTTATTGCGTTTGCCCCACAGTCAAGTTTGTAGGGCAAACCGTGGTGGTGCGGGGTTGTTTCTTCTTGGAAGGGACTCGGTTCTTTAACTTTTATGCTCTCCAGCCTAATAGTAGCCAAGTAGGAAGATACTCTGAACAATTCCGCAATACACACGTTGCGGCAGTACTTCAGCACAGATTCCTGTCTGTTTTAGCAAGATCCAGAGCATTCAGTACTGCAAGGTCTGTTCAAGCCTTGTTTGAAGAACAGGACGTCCAAGCGTTGGATTGACCAGCCCAAAGTCTCGATCTGAATCCAACAGAACATCTGTGGGACGAGCCGGAACGCCGATTCTTATCTCGACAGTAAGACTTTCCTCTACGACGTCTCTGGCAGAAGCTTTGCAGAGGGTGTAAAGGAAAATTGCGATACAGACCTGCAGGTGTAAGGTTTTCTAGTTTGATTACACACACACACACACACACACACACACACACACACACACACACACACACACACACACACACACATCTCTCTCTCTCTCTCTCTCTCTCTCTCTCTCTCTCTCTCTCTGTCTTCTTATCTTTCCTGGTTACACCCAGTATGTATCTCTCCACGCTTCTTTCAGTTGCCTGCAGCCTTTATATGTCTTTCTTAGTTCAGGTCCATGCCTCTGCTCTGTGTTTAAGAACAAGAAGGATGTATTGACTAAATACATTCCTTTTAAGACAGAATGTCATATTATTACTCTTCTAAATTGTAAGGTTTCTGCCAAAAGGCTCTTCAGCCAAGTTTCACACGACGATTAATTTCCTCATCAATGTGATCCTCACTTGATATTTGCTGTCCAAGGTAAATGCAGGTATCGGTTATCTCCAGCTCATATATACACTGCTGGCCACCCAAAATGCAACACCAAGAAGGACACGAGATAGCAAAGCCCGATTCACTGGACACATAACAACAGATACAAAGATGAAACCATTGAGCTTACAGGCCCGTGCAACTTGCACAACACGCAGACATCAATAGTTCGTGTGGCCCCCATGGCTGGCAATAAAGACCGAGCGAAAGAGGTTTTGGATGTGGGCTCGGGGTATGTCGATCCAGGCTGCTTCCACACGTTGCCACAGTTCATCAGGCGTAGCAGCGGGTGGTGCTTGCCGGGCCACTCGGTTGCCGATCAGCGACCAGACATTTTCGATGGGCGAAATATCGGGAGAACAGGCGAGCCACGGCAGCAGTGACACCTGGTGGGCCGTGAAGAATTGCTGCACGATGCGTGCTACGTGTGGGCGCGCATTGTGCTGTTGAAACGTGGCCGCTGGCATGTCCTTACGGGTGTGATATCCAATTGCGCCCCAAACCATAACGCCAGGCGACGGACCGGCATGGCGATGCATAATGCAGGCGTCATACAGTCTCTCGCCGCGGTGCCGCCACACGCGGATCTCACTATCGTGGTGCTGCAGACAGAAGCGGGATTCGTCGGATAAGACAATGTCACGCCATTCCGTAGTCCAGGTGTGGCGTTCAACGGCCCACTTTCGCCGCACTCGCCGGTGGTGTAACGTCAATGGTAATCGGAGCAATGGGTGCCGTGCGACAAGTCCCTGCTCCTGCAGACGACGTCGAACGGTACGTGCCGACACAAGTTGTTGCGCAACACACCCTAATTACTGCTCTAATTTTCGTGATGTGGCGGTTCGAGCCGTCAATGCCCGCCACACAAAATGCCGGTCCTCTCGTTCGGTGGTGTGCTGCAGCTGCGGCAATCGCTCATGTCGGTCCGTCCGTCCCTCCTGCACCCACCGAATCCATACTCGCCTCAATGTGGCTGGATTTCGTCCCACACGGGCGCCGATGTATCAGTACGATAAACCGCTGTCGCGTTAAGCCACTATTCGTCCTCTGTCGAACTCCGAAAAGTGCTGGAATGACTGCCGTATTTTGCAACGAGGCATCACAAAGCTTCCCACGCACAGGTCCGGTAGCGCAACACATTTACACTACTTACACCCCGCCTTCTGTGCACCCTTCTTATAGTGCTTCTCGGTGGCGTGCCGGGCGCACATGATTTGCATATACCCTGCAATGCTAATCGTTTGCATGTCCTCTCACCGGCGAAGCATACTGCGAATTTCAGGCCAATCGGATGCTTCCTTCTTGGTATTGCATTTTGGGTAGCCAGCAGTGTATATACACTGGAGGAAAGTGAAAAAAGAACACCAAGAAGGAATTGGCGGACGATCATGAAATTTACATATGTTAATGTGGTCGAGTTTACGTAGGTGTGATGTTAATTTCGGGACCAACCGGTGAGCGCTTGCGCCAGAGAAAGGCATAATATGCAAATTATCGCCGGTGGTATTTAAGGAGCACGGCGAAGTGAATGTAATCAGTCGTCGGCGTACGGACACGTGAGAAGACCCTGAACAGTATGCAATGCCTGGGCATGGAAGACGTGTACGATTTCAGCAATTATCGGACTTTGAGCGAGGTCGTCTAGTCGGACTACGCGAGGCCGGGTGGTCGTATCGTCGTATTGCGGAGCGAATTGGACGGGAAGCATCGGTAGTGGTACGATGGTGGCGTAGATGGTCTGAGGAACATTCCCACACGAGAAGACGTGGAGTCGGGAGTCACAGACGGACTGATGAGCGGACCGATCGACGCATAAGAAGAGCGGTGTTTTCAAGCAGAACAATCACTGCGACGCAAATCCGAGCTGCCGTTGCACCTGGGGTGACTGTGCGAAAAATCCGCAACCGTCTCCTGGATGCAAGACTACGTGCACGTGTGCCTCTGGCATGTGTACCTCTGACTCCAGACAACCGTCAGGAACGGCTGCAGTGGTGTCGCCAACGTCTGCACTGGAGAACGCAATGGCGATCTGTCGTGTTCAGCGATGAAAGAAGATTCTGCTTGGGTGCCTCCGATGGCCGTATGCATGTTCTCAGACGCACAGGGGAGCGTCTCCAACCTTCTTGCATCCGTCAGCGACACACAGAGCCTACACCTGGTCTCCTGGTGTGGGGAGCGATCAGCTATCACTCCCGTACACAACTAGTGTTTGTACCAGGTACGTTAAACAGCACCTCCTACATCAACAACATCATTCAGTCCGTTGTTGTGCCATTTGTAAGGTCGGTCCATCGTGGTGTTTTCCAGCAAGATAACACACGCCCACACACGGCACATGCAACGCAACATGCACGTCAGGGTGTGAGACAACTTCCATGGCCTGCACGTTCACCGGATTTGTCTCCCATTGAGCACGTGTGGGATTTTATGGGACAACGACTTATCCGGTCTCCACGGCCAGCCACGACCATCCCCGATTTACGCGTCCAGGTTGAGGATGCTCGGAACTCAATACCCCAAACTTACATCCAACATCTGTACGACGGACTCCATGCCAGAATTGCACAATGTGACGCAGTTCACGGCGTTTCAACCTCGTACTAACCATGTTACATGGAAATGTTATTTTTCAGTTTACCAGCAAATACAGCTGTATTTTGCCATGCTGTTTTGATCACGTTATCCTCTGTATTCCGTTATTATGCTGTATAAATTTCGTTGGTATCAGACGTCTCCTTCTTGGTGTTCTTTTTTCACTTTCCGGCAGTGTATATTAAAAAACCTCTTTCAGTAAACCAATAAGCAAAGTGTAATATAGAGAATAAAGCAATAACGACTCTCAAAGAAATTATATGGTTTGGGGCGCAATTGGATATGACGCCCGCACTCCTCTGGTAAGCATCGCCGGTACACTCAACAGCCACCGCACCATCTTCGACGTTTTGGAGCCTGTAGTCCTCCCTTACCTGCAGGACCTGCCAGAGGCCACGTTTCAACAGGACAATGTGCGCCCGCACGTGGCACGCATCGTGCAACAATTCTTCACGGCCCACCAAGTGTCACTGGTACCGTGGCTCGCCTGTTCTCCCGATATTTCGCCCACCGAACACGTCTGGTCGCTGATCGGCAACCGAGTGGCCCGGCAAGCACTACCCGCGGCTACGTCTGAAGAAGTGTGGCAACGTGTGGAAGCAGCCTGGACCGACATACCCCAAGCCCACATCGAAAGCCTCTTTCTTTCGATGCCGCGGCGTGTAGCGGCCGTTGTTGCCAGCCATGGGGGCCACACGAACTATTGATGTCTGCGTGTTCCGCAAGTCACACAGGCCTGTAAGCTCAATCGTTTCGTCTTTGTATCTGTTGTTATGTGTCCAGTAAATCTGACTTTGCTATCTCGTGTCCTTCTTGGTGTTGCATTTTGGGTTTGTGGTGCAAGTTATAATTTCCTTGAGAGTCATTATTGCTTTGTTCTCTGTATTATACTTTGCTTACTGGTTGATTGAAAGAGGTGTTTTAATATTTATATATGAGCAACTTCACCCGGCTGCTTTGCGCCTATGAAGAGTCCCATTTTATTCATTTTCTACCTCAATTTACTGTACGATATGAAATTGAAGTCTCACTGTAATAATAAACCACATCGGGAGTCGCGTGGGTTACCAATGCCCACGGTTGACTCTTTGAGATTGGTAGTCAACTCGTCAAGTATGTTACTGTCTCCGGGAGAAGGTCTTGAGGTAGAGGAGACCAGCTGTTGGTATAATCTACAGTCTCCATTACTTAATGTTCCAGTTGTTTCTTTCTTAAAGTTTGAAAATTCGAATTCTTCTATTCTTACTTATCTTCCAGATTTGATGTTTGCTCCTTGTCCGGGTACCAGATGCAAGACCTGCATACATATGAATGAAGCCAATATGAGAAACGGTGAACATCCCACATTTTGCAAAACTACAAACTGTATTTATATGATTACTTGCATAAAAAGTGGATTCATTTACGTGGGACAGTCCAGTAACTCGTTGCATACACGACTAAATGGACATAGATCAAATACAAAAACTTTCAGGGATCTTTTGGTTATTGAGGTTGCTCATTTTGAAAACTATAAATTCAGTGATATTAAAGTCAGAATCTTGGGAACTGAACCCAATCTAGAAACGAGACAGAAAATTGAGACCTGCTGTATGATACATTTTCGTATAATTTACCCATATGACCTGAATAACATGTTTAATGGTATGAGAATTAGTACCGCACTTTCAATTTCAATTATGTTTGGTTATTTTGAATGTAAACCGTTTGGTAACATAAAGAGTCAATCACCCAGAGGACGTAGACGAAATGGGTCCTCTCAGCCTAGTTTTGTGAGTTTTGATGGTTTTCTCACACTTATGGATGCACAAAGGTGTAACATAGTTAAATTGTGTACTACACAGACATTAACAATCTCCGAAAGCTTAGAGCGCTGTATAAAGTACATAAAAATAATATATGAATATAGGAATTTGCAAATCAAACATCTCGTCACTAATTTTATTAAATTTAGATTAGCAGATCAAATAAATCAAGCTAAATATGACTGTACCAGAAAAAGGTATTGTGTTATTAGATTTGTAAATAACTCGTACGATAACATTAAGATAAAAAAATACTTTAAAAATATAATGACCTTTTTCCCCTGAGAAAGGAGGTTGCAATTCATGCATCTTATAGTTATGATAAACCTGTTGGCCAAAAGGTTTTCAACTACCGAGAAATGGCGGAAAATTATCATGACCTCTGGGAGACTCGAAATGAACTGTGTATTTGTCGTCAGGAACAATTTGCACCGCTCGTTGATAACATCTTGGGACATATACTTACTTGTGATTTGAAAGTTATACATCAACCAACTTTAAGAGACATCATGAGTAAAGGTACAAAGTTTAGGATTCCACCAGCGCATAATTAAAAAAAATGTTTAAATACATTTAAATCTGATCTAATCCAGTTTGCATTGAAACTTGCAGACGAATTTCCCCTACTTTACTAGGAGTTTATGATGTGGATTTGCCATATTTTTGAGGATTTCAGATTTCATTGACCAAACGTGTCATTTTTTGACCTGCCAAAAAGATAAGTATGATTGGAAAGAAATATTTACCGGCATAATGGCGTTGAAAAAAATTGCTATGACTCCAGTGGATAAGGAAAATAATAATTATACTATTATTTGGAAAAAAATAAAGTTAGATATCCTTGACAAGGAACTTAATATGGGCTTAACATATAGAACAACAAGTCAAAATAATTATCAGCAATAATTTTGCCTGAAAAAGTGACGTAACCTGGGAAACATCCCTTTGAGATTACCATTTATATATGCTACAGCAAAGTTACACAAAAATCCTATAAACTTTCGTTTTATCACTAATGTTCAAGGTTGTTATAGACACAAAACTGGAGCAATTTTTGAGAGTTTATTGAAACGGATTTTGCACACCTATAAGAACACCTGGCTTATTAAGGATAATAGAACTGTTTTGGAATTCTTTGCAAGAAATGAAAATGAAATGCAGAACATCGATACATTTGACTTCAGAAACTTAATCACCTCGATCTCTATTGAAGATATTAAGAATGTCTGTAACAAACTCTATGATCACATGGAAACAAAGTTGAACATCAGCAGACAATTTTGGAGCAACTTGATGGATTTTTGTACTGGACACAATTTTATTTCTATGGGAACACTTATTTTCCAGAAAGTTATGGGTATTCCGATGGGTAGTGTATTTTGTAGTACACTGGCTAATATGTATCTCCGCTACTATGAAGAAAGAGCGGACGAATACTTGGAACTGGCCACAGGACATATTTACAGATATGTAGACGACATATTATTCATCAAATGTACCAAATTTCCAGATAATCGCTCAAAATCTCTATCCTAAGGAGTTGGTTCTGGAAAAGACTAATTCTGATTGCAATACTTTCATTTTTTTATATTGCATTTAAATACGGCAATACTGACAATATCTTAATCAGTATTTACAATAAAAACGGAAATTTTGATTTTGACACTTTCATATATATTCATTAGACCTCAAATTTGTAGGTATCATTACATAGAAATATTATGATCAACCAAATTCTCAGAATTGGTAGAATTTGCAATCATTCTTCTGCATTAAAAGAAAACTTTAGAAACTTTTTCAATATCTTGGTTCGTAATCAATATACTATTAGATTTATTATCCGTTACTTTGCTCAGCTAGTTGCGCGACTAGACACAAGATTTAACATTGATGAAATTACTAATATATGACCTTACAATATTAAAGAATAGGAAATTCCAATCTGTTTGATGGATTATGGATTACTTACAGCAATGTTACTAACCACAACATAGCTTACACTAGTACACCTTTAATGATCCATAGGCCTCAGGTAAGGTTTTGTTTATCCGTGACCATATGCAATGATCTTTTTTTTTTTTTTTTTTTTTTTTTTGATTGGAGGTTTAACGACCACCGTGAGCAACTCAATGGGCTATAAGCAGTCGCCCGTCCCTAATTTATGGTCACTGGTTCCAGGGAAGGGAGAGAGCCAGTGCCGTAAGACAAACACAACATCCATGCCTCACCGGGATTCGAACCCGGACCCCTTACGGACGAATGATCAGAGGCCAACGCCTTAGACCACTGCGCCACCGGGGCGGCACCAATGATCTTTGACCCAGCGCTTGATCTTGTGTTGTTCTGATAGTAGCTGTTCTTAAATGTTCCAGACTTTAAGCGTTCGTTTTGTGTTTGTGATTTATAGTTACTTTCCGTGGCTTAGGGTTGTTCTAATAGCAGACGTTCTTGAATGTTCAAGACGTTTAAGCGTTCTTTTTGTGCTTCTGATTTTTGGCTACTTTCCGCGGCTTAGAGTACACTGTTAGTGAGTCCTTATGTGTTGGACTTTCCGCTGACTCACGAAAAGCCACGTTTACCAACTTGGTGTTGTCCTGAAGAGTACAGGTTGCTTTTTATTACTTGTTGTACTGGGACATTCTGGGGGATGTGGTGCATCCTATGGCCCAAATGTTATTTCCCAACAATGGTGTCATTTTTAAAGGTGATAAGTCGCCAATACACACACCCAAATAGTTCCGTTTTGGTTTCAGGAGAACCAAGATGAACTTCAACGTCTGCCCTGGTCAGCTCAATCGACCGACTTGAATATAATCTAACAACGGGGGCAGTCTGGAGAGTAGAATGAGAAGATGATTCCCTCCTCCAACACCTCTGAAGCAATTTTCTGATGTTCTGATTGACTGGGAGCTGTATTAAAGGCAAATGGTAGACCAAAGCCTTTTAATAAAGACATAAAGATATATTTCCCATTTATTCAAAAAAAGTTTGCCCAACCCCTGCGTATATTATCTTTTGGGAATGATTAAACTAGCTCACGTGGTACAATTTTACGCTTCATACTAAGAAAAAGAAGTTTTTCTCAAACTAATTAAAAAATATTACGTAGGAAGACAACTTTTTTCATAGAAGGTGCAGCCAAATTAAAATGTTTTCTCAGACACGGCTTAGAGAAAATTTCTCCACAAGATAATTAACACCAAAACATACTGCCGAAAGAAGCAGACCGTCACTTTCGCTTCTGCACTGTCGGAATTAAAAGTTAGTGACTCGTGAAAATGGAAATGTCTGGTATTATGTCCGTGGATAATGATCTTACATTTAATGCTGTCTAGAGGTGTGTTTTTTTCTTTTTTTATGGAGCAGAATAAGGAGACTTTCCTATGAGGTTTTTAAGTTTTAAATTTCAATTGAAAGTATACTTCCTTCCTGCGCTCAACAGTACAGTACATCTTCTAGCTTAATACGAATAAAAAATATTACATCAAAATACGGAAAACGTAAAATGCGAAGGTTTTCCCGAAATATATTTTCAGGCCTTATTACAATACCTCGTTGGCTTGTATACTTTTCCATTCTCATATCATCGTTTCAGAAATGCTGTTTCTTTTTGTGTTATTTCTTTTCACTTCCCTAAAACCACAGAAAATGATGTTTCGTTTTGAAAGGATCAGCTGGAAAATTGAAATTTTTTTTACTTGAAAAATATTTGCAAGGTGGTATTACTGAAAATTATTTACGTAAAACGTCGAAGATTTTCAAAGAAAATATATTTGTATACAACTGCAATTAACCTCTATTTTCTACAACATGATAGCGTTTTGCATATTCATTAAAATATTTCCTTTAACGTTAAGAAAGTTTCTTTAGTGAATACATAATCACTGTTCATTAATTTCCATTAATACAAGCATTTTTTTATTACCGGAATTGGGCCCTTTAATTTAATTTCTTCATTTTGACTTAGATCTCTTTCTCACTTTTATTTTAAACTAAGTCTGAACACATTCTTCTGAACTTAGAGCAAACAGGATTTCCTAGGAGATTTGTCACAATGATAGAAATAGGATTTCGGTTCTCACTCTGCGAAGTATTTGTGGGTTATAAGGAGACGTGACGTTTGTCTTAGTAGAAACAAATATCATTTCCGAATAACTCAGACATCTCGACGTGGCTAAGCCTTGCACAAAAAATAGATTATGTCACATTTACTGTTTATTTAACCTCCCATTTTTATTTATTTCCGCATATGCATATTTTGGTTCCTCTCGTTATGTTTTAGGCACTGGACACCACGTGGGAACTCTTAAGAGATTAACTGTTGATGTCCCACTGGAAATCAGTCATGTGTTACAGACTTGAGTAAAACAGGACTGTATAGCTCTTTTTACGCTTTCCAACCATAGGTTGAAGAAGCGTATATGCTCCAGCTTTGTCCGTCCGTCTGCCTTTCGGCACGACAACTCACGTAAAAATGGTTCGATTTCGATGAAATTTTAGTATGTGGTAGGGGACCACCAGGGGACGAACCCTATTGAAAATGGGTGAACTGGGGTCAAAGGTCATGCCATAAGAGCAGGATCCATTCAATTGCCCTTATGAGTCATAACTTGCGTAAATATGGTTCGATTTCGATGAAATTTCAGTATGTGATAGGAAACTACCTAGGCACGAACCCTATTGAAAATTGGCAAATTGGGGTCAAAGGTCAGGCAGGGCATAAGAGCGGGATTTATTCCATTGCCCTTATGCGTCATAACTTGCGTAAAAATGGTTCGATTTCGATGAAATTTTGGTATGTGGTAAAGAACCACCTGGGAACGAAACCTATTGAAAATGAATGGAATGGGGTCAAAGGTCAGGACATTAAAGCGGGATCTATTTCATTGCCTTTATGCGTCATAACATGCGTAAATATGGTTCGATTTCGATAAAATTTTAGTATTTACTAAAGAACCACCTGGGGACGAACCCTATTGAAAATGGGCGAATTGGGGTCAAAGGTCAGGCAGAACATAAGAGCGGGATTTGTTCCATTGCCCTTATGCGTCATAACTTGCGTAAAAATGGTTCGATTTCGATAAAAGTTTAGTATGTGGTAGGGAGCCGCTGGGGACGAACCCTATTGAAACTGGGCGAAGTGGGGTCAAAGGTCAGGACACTGGAGTGGGATCCATTCCATTGCCCTTGTGCATCATAATTTACCAAAAAATGTTTCGATTGCGACAAAACGTTATCATGTTGTTCCGGATGTATAGTGAACCGGTTCTGTTGAATATCAACGAAATGGGGTCAACGGTCATTGCACAAAAGCAAGATTTATTCCACAGCCATTATTCTCATAACTTGCGTAAAACTGCTTCTATTGCCACAGAAGAGGTTTTGGATGTTGGCTCGGGGTATGTCGATCCAGGCTGCTTCCACACGTTGCCACAGTTCATCAGGCGTAGCAGCGGGTGGTGCTTGCCGGGCCACTCGGTTGCCGATCAGCGACCAGACATTTTCGATGGGCGAAATATCGGGAGAACAGGCGAGCCACGGCAGCAGTGACACCTGGTGGGCCGTGAAGAATTGCTGCACGATGCGTGCTACGTGTGGGCGCGCATTGTGCTGTTGAAACGTGGCCGCTGGCATGTCCTTACGGGTGTGATATCTAATTGCGCCCCAAACCATAACGCCAGGCGACGGACCGGCATGGCGATGCATAATGCAGGCGTCATACAGTCTCTCGCCGCGGTGCCGCCACACGCGGATCTCACTATCGTGGTGCTGCAGACAGAAGCGGGATTCGTCGGATAAGACAATGTCACGCCATTCCGTAGTCCAGGTGTGGCGTTCAACGGCCCACTTTCGCCGCACTCGCCGGTGGTGTAACGTCAATGGTAATCGGAGCAATGGGTGCCGTGCGACAAGTCCCTGCTCCTGCAGACGACGTCGAACGGTACGTGCCGACACAAGTTGTTGCGCAACACACCCTAATTACTGCTCTAATTTTCGTGATGTGGCGGTTCGAGCCGTCAATGCCCGCCACACAAAATGCCGGTCCTCTCGTTCGGTGGTGTGCTGCAGCTGCGGCAATCGCTCATGTCGGTCCGTCCGTCCCTCCTGCACCCACCGAATCCATACTCGCCTCAATGTGGCTGGATTTCGTCCCACACGGGCGCCGATGTTTCAGTACGATAAACCGCTGTCGCGTTAAGCCACTATTCGTCCTCTGTCGAACTCCGAAAAGTGCTGGAATGACTGCCGTATTTTGCAACGAGGCATCACAAAGCTTCCCACGCACAGGTCCGGTAGCGCAACACATTTACACTACTTACACCCCGCCTTCTGTGCACCCTTCTTATAGTGCTTCTCGGTGGCGTGCCGGGCGCACATGATTTGCATATACCCTGCAATGCTAATCGTTTGCATGTCCTCTCACCGGCGAAGCATACTGCGAATTTCAGGCCAATCGGATGCTTCCTTCTTGGTATTGCATTTTGGGTAGCCAGCAGTGTATATACACTGGAGGAAAGTGAAAAAAGAACACCAAGAAGGAATTGGCGGACGATCATGAAATTTACATATGTTAATGTGGTCGAGTTTACGTAGGTGTGATGTTAATTTCGGGACCAACCAGTGAGCGCTTACGCCAGAGAAAGGCATAATATGCAAATTATCGCCGGTGGTATTTAAGGAGCACGGCGAAGTGAATGTAATCAGTCGTCGGCGTACGGACACGTGAGAAGACCCTGAACAGTATGCAATGCCTGGGCATGGAAGACGTGTACGATTTCAGCAATTATCGGACTTTGAGCGAGGTCGTCTAGTCGGACTACGCGAGGCCGGGTGGTCGTATCGTCGTATTGCGGAGCGAATTGGACGGGAAGCATCGGTAGTGGTACGATGGTGGCGTAGATGGTCTGAGGAACATTCCCACACGAGAAGACGTGGAGTCGGGAGTCACAGACGGACTGATGAGCGGACCGATCGACGCATAAGAAGAGCGGTGTTTTCAAGCAGAACAATCACTGCGACGCAAATCCGAGCTGCCGTTGCACCTGGGGTGACTGTGCGAAAAATCCGCAACCGTCTCCTGGATGCAAGACTACGTGCACGTGTGCCTCTGGCATGTGTACCTCTGACTCCAGACAACCGTCAGGAACGGCTGCAGTGGTGTCGCCAACGTCTGCACTGGAGAACGCAATGGCGATCTGTCGTGTTCAGCGATGAAAGAAGATTCTGCTTGGGTGCCTCCGATGGCCGTATGCATGTTCTCAGACGCACAGGGGAGCGTCTCCAACCTTCTTGCATCCGTCAGCGACACACAGAGCCTACACCTGGTCTCCTGGTGTGGGGAGCGATCAGCTATCACTCCCGTACACAACTAGTGTTTGTACCAGGTACGTTAAACAGCACCTCCTACATCAACAACATCATTCAGTCCGTTGTTGTGCCATTTGTAAGGTCGGTCCATCGTGGTGTTTTCCAGCAAGATAACACACGCCCACACACGGCACATGCAACGCAACATGCACGTCAGGGTGTGAGACAACTTCCATGGCCTGCACGTTCACCGGATTTGTCTCCCATTGAGCACGTGTGGGATTTTATGGGACAACGACTTATCCGGTCTCCACGGCCAGCCACGACCATCCCCGATTTACGCGTCCAGGTTGAGGATGCTCGGAACTCAATACCCCAAACTTACATCCAACATCTGTACGACGGACTCCATGCCAGAATTGCACAATGTGACGCAGTTCACGGCGTTTCAACCTCGTACTAACCATGTTACATGGAAATGTTATTTTTCAGTTTACCAGCAAATACAGCTGTATTTTGCCATGCTGTTTTGATCACGTTATCCTCTGTATTCCGTTATTATGCTGTATAAATTTCGTTGGTATCAGACGTCTCCTTCTTGGTGTTCTTTTTTCACTTTCCGGCAGTGTATATTAAAAAACCTCTTTCAGTAAACCAATAAGCAAAGTGTAATATAGAGAATAAAGCAATAACGACTCTCAAAGAAATTATATGGTTTGGGGCGCAATTGGATATGACGCCCGCACTCCTCTGGTAAGCATCGCCGGTACACTCAACAGCCACCGCACCATCTTCGACGTTTTGGAGCCTGTAGTCCTCCCTTACCTGCAGGACCTGCCAGAGGCCACGTTTCAACAGGACAATGTGCGCCCGCACGTGGCACGCATCGTGCAACAATTCTTCACGGCCCACCAAGTGTCACTGGTACCGTGGCTCGCCTGTTCTCCCGATATTTCGCCCACCGAACACGTCTGGTCGCTGATCGGCAACCGAGTGGCCCGGCAAGCTCTACCCGCGGCTACGTCTGAAGAAGTGTGGCAACGTGTGGAAGCAGCCTGGACCGACATACCCCAAGCCCACATCGAAAGCCTCTTTCTTTCGATGCCGCGGCGTGTAGCGGCCGTTGTTGCCAGCCATGGGGGCCACACGAACTATTGATGTCTGCGTGTTCCGCAAGTCACACAGGCCTGTAAGCTCAATCGTTTCGTCTTTGTATCTGTTGTTATGTGTCCAGTAAATCTGACTTTGCTGTCTCGTGTCCTTCTTGGTGTTGCATTTTGGGTTTGTGGTGCAAGTTATAATTTCCTTGAGAGTCATTATTGCTTTGTTCTCTGTATTATACTTTGCTTACTGGTTGATTGAAAGAGGTGTTTTAATATTTATATATGAGCAACTTCACCCGGCTGCTTTGCGCCTATGAAGAGTCCCATTTTATTCATTTTTTACCTCAATTTACTGTACGATATGAAATTGAAGTCTCACTGTAATAATAAACCACATCGGGAGTCGCGTGGGTTACCAATGCCCACGGTTGACTCTTTGAGATTGGTAGTCAACTCGTCAAGTATGTTACTGTCTCCGGGAGAAGGTCTTGAGGTAGAGGAGACCAGCTGTTGGTATAATCTACAGTCTCCATTACTTAATGTTCCAGTTGTTTCTTTCTTAAAGTTTGAAAATTCGAATTCTTCTATTCTTACTTATCTTCCAGATTTGATGTTTGCTCCTTGTCCGGGTACCAGATGCAAGACCTGCATACATATGAATGAAGCCAATATGAGAAACGGTGAACATCCCACATTTTGCAAAACTACAAACTGTATTTATATGATTACTTGCATAAAAAGTGGATTCATTTACGTGGGACAGTCCAGTAACTCGTTGCATACACGACTAAATGGACATAGATCAAATACAAAAACTTTCAGGGATCTTTTGGTTATTGAGGTTGCTCATTTTGAAAACTATAAATTCAGTGATATTAAAGTCAGAATCTTGGGAACTGAACCCAATCTAGAAACGAGACAGAAAATTGAGACCTGCTGTATGATACATTTTCGTATAATTTACCCATATGACCTGAATAACATGTTTAATGGTATGAGAATTAGTACCGCACTTTCAATTTCAATTATGTTTGGTTATTTTGAATGTAAACCGTTTGGTAACATAAAGAGTCAATCACCCAGAGGACGTAGACGAAATGGGTCCTCTCAGCCTAGTTTTGTGAGTTTTGATGGTTTTCTCACACTTATGGATGCACAAAGGTGTAACATAGTTAAATTGTGTACTACACAGACATTAACAATCTCCGAAAGCTTAGAGCGCTGTATAAAGTACATAAAAATAATATATGAATATAGGAATTTGCAAATCAAACATCTCGTCACTAATTTTATTAAATTTAGATTAGCAGATCAAATAAATCAAGCTAAATATGACTGTACCAGAAAAAGGTATTGTGTTATTAGATTTGTAAATAACTCGTACGATAACATTAAGATAAAAAATACTTTAAAAATATAATGACCTTTTTCCCCTGAGAAAGGAGGTTGCAATTCATGCATCTTATAGTTATGATAAACCTGTTGGCCAAAAGGTTTTCAACTACCGAGAAATGGCGGAAAATTATCATGACCTCTGGGAGACTCGAAATGAACTGTGTATTTGTCGTCAGGAACAATTTGCACCGCTCGTTGATAACATCTTGGGACATATACTTACTTGTGATTTGAAAGTTATACATCAACCAACTTTAAGAGACATCATGAGTAAAGGTACAAAGTTTAGGATTCCACCAGCGCATAATTAATAAAAATGTTTAAATACATTTAAATCTGATCTAATCCAGTTTGCATTGAAACTTGCAGACGAATTTCCCCTACTTTACTAGGAGTTTATGATGTGGATTTGCCATATTTTTGAGGATTTCAGATTTCATTGACCAAACGTGTCATTTTTTGACCTGCCAAAAAGATAAGTATGATTGGAAAGAAATATTTACCGGCATAATGGCGTTGAAAAAAATTGCTATGACTCCAGTGGATAAGGAAAATAATAATTATACTATTATTTGGAAAAAAATAAAGTTAGATATCCTTGACAAGGAACTTAATATGGGCTTAACATATAGAACAACAAGTCAAAATAATTATCAGCAATAATTTTGCCTGAAAAAGTGACGTAACCTGGGAAACATCCCTTTGAGATTACCATTTATATATGCTACAGCAAAGTTACACAAAAATCCTATAAACTTTCGTTTTATCACTAATGTTCAAGGTTGTTATAGACACAAAACTGGAGCAATTTTTGAGAGTTTATTGAAACGGATTTTGCACACCTATAAGAACACCTGGCTTATTAAGGATAATAGAACTGTTTTGGAATTCTTTGCAAGAAATGAAAATGAAATGCAGAACATCGATACATTTGACTTCAGAAACTTAATCACCTCGATCTCTATTGAAGATATTAAGAATGTCTGTAACAAACTCTATGATCACATGGAAACACAGTTGAACATCAGCAGACAATTTTGGAGCAACTTGATGGATTTTTGTACTGGACACAATTTTATTTCTATGGGAACACTTATTTTCCAGAAAGTTATGGGTATTCCGATGGGTAGTGTATTTTGTAGTACACTGGCTAATATGTATCTCCGCTACTATGAAGAAAGAGCGGACGAATACTTGGAACTGGCCACAGGACATATTTACAGATATGTAGACGACATATTAGTCATCAAATGTACCAAATTTCCAGATAATCGCTCAAAATCTCTATCCTAAGGAGTTGGTTCTGGAAAAGACTAATTCTGATTGCAATACTTTCATTTTTTTATATTGCATTTAAATACGGCAATACTGACAATATCTTAATCAGTGCAAAATCCGTTTCAATAAACTCTCAAAAATTGCTCCAGTTTTGTGTCGGGAGTGACATGGAGGAGACTGGCACAAGACAGACCGTTGTGGAGGAAACTTGGGGAGACCTTCGTCCAGCAGTGGATTGATAATGGTTGACAATGATGATGATTTACAATAAAAACGGAAATTTTGATTTTGACACTTTCATATATATTCATTAGACCTCAAATTTGTCGGTATCATTACATAGAAATATTATGATCAACCAAATTCTCAGAATTGGTAGAATTTGCAATCATTCTTCTGCATTAAAAGAAAACTTTAGAAACTTTTTCAATATCTTGGTTCGTAATCAATATACTATTAGATTTATTATCCGTTACTTTGCTCAGCTAGTTGCACGACTAGACACAAGATTTAACATTGATGAAATTACTAATATATGACCTTACAATATTAAAGAATAGGAAATTCCAATCTGTTTGATGGATTATGGATTACTTCCAGCAATGTTACTAACCACAACATAGCTTACACTAGTACACCTTTAATGATCCATAGGCCTCAGGTAAGGTTTTGTTTATCCGTGACCATATGCAATGATCTTTTTTTTTTTTTTTTTTTTTTTGATTGGAGGTTTAACGACCACCGTGAGCAACTCAATGGGCTATAAGCAGTCGCCCGTCCCTAATTTATGGTCACTGGTTCCAGGGAAGGGAGAGAGCCAGTGCCGTAAGACAAACACAACATCCATGCCTCACCGGGATTCGAACCCGGACCCCTTACGGACGAATGATCAGAGGCCAACGCCTTAGACCACTGCGCCACCGGGGCGGCACCAATGATCTTTGACCCAGCGCTTGATCTTGTGTTGTTCTGATAGTAGCTGTTCTTAAATGTTCCAGACTTTAAGCGTTCGTTTTGTGTTTGTGATTTATAGTTACTTTCCGTGGCTTAGGGTTGTTCTAATAGCAGACGTTCTTGAATGTTCAAGACGTTTAAGCGTTCTTTTTGTGCTTCTGATTTTTGGCTACTTTTCGCGGCTTAGAGTACACTGTTAGTGAGTCCTTATGTGTTGGACTTTCCGCTGACTCACGAAAAGCCACGTTTACCAACTTGGTGTTGTCCTGAAGAGTACAGGTTGCTTTTTATTACTTGTTGTACTGGGACATTCTGGGGGATGTGGTGCATCCTATGGCCCAAATGTTATTTCCCAACAATGGTGTCATTTTTAAAGGTGATAAGTCGCCAATACACACACCCAAATAGTTCCGTTTTGGTTTCAGGAGAACCAAGATGAACTTCAACGTCTGCCCTGGTCAGCTCAATCGACCGACTTGAATATAATCTAACAACGGGGGCAGTCTGGAGAGTAGAATGAGAAGATGATTCCCTCCTCCAACACCTCTGAAGCAATTTTCTGATGTTCTGATTGACTGGGAGCTGTATTAAAGGCAAATGGTAGACCAACGCCTTTTAATAAAGACATAAAGATATATTTCCCATTTATTCAAAAAAGTTTGCCCAACCCCTGCGTATATTATCTTTTGGGAATGATTAAACTAGCTCACGTGGTACAATTTTACGCTTCATACTAAGAAAAAGAAGTTTTTCTCAAACTAATTAAAAAATATTACGTAGGAAGACAACTTTTTTTTCATAGAAGGTGCAGCCAAATTAAAATGTTTTCTCAGACACGGCTTAGAGAAAATTTCTCCACAAGATAATTAACACCAAAACATACTGCCGAAAGAAGCAGACCGTCACTTTCGCTTCTGCACTGTCGGAATTAAAAGTTAGCGACTCGTGAAAATGGAAATGTCTGGTATTATGTCCGTGGATAATGATCTTACATTTAATGCTGTCTAGAGGTGTGTTTTTTTCTTTTTTTATGGAGCAGAATAAGGAGACTTTCCTATGAGGTTTTTAAGTTTTAAATTTCAATTGAAAGTATACTTCCTTCCTGCGCTCAACAGTACAGTACATCTTCTAGCTTAATACGAATAAAAATATTACATCAAAATACGGAAAACGTAAAATGCGAAGGTTTTCCCGAAATATATTTTCAGGCCTTATTACAATACCTCGTTGGCTTGTATACTTTTCCATTCTCATATCATCGTTTCAGAAATGCTGTTTCTTTTTGTGTTATTTCTTTTCACTTCCCTAAAACCACAGAAAATGATGTTTCGTTTTGAAAGGATCAGCTGGAAAATTGAAATTTTTTTTACTTGAAAAATATTTGCAAGGTGGTATTACTGAAAATTATTTGCGTAAAACGTCGAAGATTTTCAAAGAAAATATATTTGTATACAACTGCAATTAACCTCTATTTTCTACAACATGATAGCGTTTTGCATATTCATTAAAATATTTCCTTTAACGTTAAGAAAGTTTCTTTAGTGAATACATAATCACTGTTCATTAATTTCCATTAATACAAGCATTTTTTTATTACTGGAATTGGGCCCTTTAATTTAATTTCTTCATTTTGACTTAGATCTCTTTCTCACTTTTATTTTAAACTAAGTCTGAACACATTCTTCTGAACTTAGAGCAAACAGGATTTCCTAGGAGATTTGTCACAATGATAGAAATAGGATTTCGGTTCTCACTCTGCGAAGTATTTGTGGGTTATAAGGAGACGTGACGTTTGTCTTAGTAGAAACAAATATCATTTCCGAATAACTCAGACATCTCGACGTGGCTAAGCCTTGCACAAAAAATAGATTATGTCACATTTACTGTTTATTTAACCTCCCATTTTTATTTATTTCCGCATATGCATATTTTGGTTCCTCTCGTTATGTTTTAGGCACTGGACACCACGTGGGAACTCTTAAGAGATTAACTGTTGATGTCCCACTGGAAATCAGTCATGTGTTACAGACTTGAGTAAAACAGGACTGTATAGCTCTTTTTTTACGCTTTCCAACCGTAGGTTGAAGAAGCGTATATGCTCCAGCTTTGTCCGTCCGTCTGCCTTTCGGCACGACAACTCACGTAAAAATGGTTCGATTTCGATGAAATTTTAGTATGTGGTAGGGGACCACCAGGGGACGAACCCTATTGAAAATGGGTGAACTGGGGTCAAAGGTCATGCCATAAGAGCAGGATCCATTCAATTGCCCTTATGCGTCATAACTTGCGTAAATATGGTTCGATTTCGATGAAATTTCAGTATGTGATAGGAAACTACCTGGGCACGAACCCTATTGAAAATTGGCAAATTGGGGTCAAAGGTCAGGCAGGGCATAAGAGCGGGATGTATTCCATTGCCCTTATGCGTCATAACTTGCGTAAAAATGGTTCGATTTTGATGAAATTTTGGTATGTGGTAAAGAACCACCTGGGAACGAAACCTATTGAAAATGAATGGAATGGGGTCTAAGGTCAGGACATTAAAGCGGGATCTATTTCATTGCCTTTATGCGTCATAACATGCGTAAATATGGTTCGATTTCGATGAAATTTTAGTATGAGGTAGGGAGCCACTGGGGACGAACCCTATTGAAAATTGGCGAAATAGGGTCAAAGGTCAGGCAGGACATAAGAGCGGGATTTGTTCCATTGAACTTATGCGTCATAACTTGCGTAAACATGGTCCGATTTCGATGAAATTTTAGTATTTAGTAAAGAACCACCTGGGAACGAAACCTATTGAAAATGGATGGAATGGGGTCAAAGGTCAGGACATTAAAGCGGGATCTATTTCATTGCTTTTATGCGTCATAACATGCGTAAATATGGTTCGATTTCGATGAAATTTTAGTATTTAGTAAAGAACCACCTGGGGACGAACCCTATTGAAAATGGGCGAAATGGGGTCAAAGGTCAGGCAGAACATAACAGCGGGATTTGTTCCATTGCCCTTATGCGTCATAACTTGCGTAAAAATGGTTCGATTTCGATAAAATTTTAGTATGTGGTAGGGAGTCACTGGGGACGAACCCTATTGAAAATGGGCGAAGTGGGGTCAAAGGTCAGGACACTGGAGTGGGATCCATTCCATTGCTCTTGTGCATCATAACTTACCTAAAATGATTCGATTGCGACAAAACGTTATCATGTTGTTCCGGAGGTATAGTGAACCGGTTCTGTTGAATATCAACGAAATAGGGTCAACGGTCATTGCACAAAAGGAAGATTTATTCCACAGCCATTATTCTCATAACTTGCGTAAAACTGCTTCTATTGCGACAAAACTTTAGTATGTTATTCTTGAGGTGTACTGAACCAGTTCTGTGGAATATCATCGAAATGGGGTCAAAGGTCAGGACACAGGAGCGAGGTTTATTCCACAGCCATTATCCTCATAACTTGAGTAATAATTTCTGGTATGTTGGAAAGCGTATCAATGCATTGCATGATTTTACTAACTTGTTTATTTGGGGTTTAACGACCACCGTGAGTAACTCAATGGGCCATAAACAGGTTCCCGTTTCTAATTTAGGGCCACTGGTTCTAGGGAATGTACAGAGCCAGCGCCTTAAGCCAAAAAAAAAAAAAATACGTACCTCAACGGGATTCGTACCCGGACCCATCTCCAAAGAATGGTCAGAAGCCAGTGCTCAGACTACTCTGCCACTAAGGCTGCACCCTGTAGATGAATGAATGTGTTGCGTTAGGTGTGAGAGCCATGAAGCAGGTTTAAACGATCAACAAGGTAGCCTAATGTTTGTACTAAGCTATGTTTTGTTGTTATGCTTAAAAGCTGTTGAATTCAAAGTTTAACTTCGTATGCTACTACTGGTGATTGTTTTACGACAAAACTTGAGAATTACCGCCAGATTTATCTTGTGGTGTACCGAATTGGAATCATCAAACAAACATTTCGTTTTAAACATAACATGTAAGTCTGCTTGCTTTTGATACCATTCTTTTCAAGAACTGAATCCTTAAACCTTATAATCACATATACACTATAATGACGCAGTTGCAAGAATAACCTTAAATATCAGCAGGAATATTAAACTGGAAAACGTAATAAGACAAGGAAGCATTTTTATATTGCCTAAACTATTCACTACAGTTCTAGAACCTTTTTGGTCCCACATGTAGGTGGAGTCAAGTATCCTCTTTCGCCATTCTTTTGTAACTTGTGACAACTGCCGTTTCAATTTTTTCTGCTTTATGTAATTGTTGACAACTCTGTCTTCCACCTTACCTTAGAACTCCTGCTTCTCCTATCCAGGAAGGTCTTTGTCCATAACTCTTGGTCCCAAGCATTCCTAGTTCCTCCTCAAAGAAAGAGGAGAAAGAATTGTGACTATCTACTTCAGAAGTGACGCATATATCAAGACGGCAAAGTCATAGCGACAAGCCATTGTCGGTGTACCTTAATCGGGAAAGCATTCGGCTCCGGAGCAGAAGGATACGAGTTCGAGTTACGCTACCGGAAAATTTGGGACTTCATATTGATCGCCGAATGGAAAATGAATCTCCTGGTAGTTGAGTTCTTCGAAAAATGTGTGGTGTGTGTCTCACACATCATCTGGAATTATAATTTCTTCTACGGTGAGCTCTACTTCAAGCGTTGTTTGCCGGAAAATCCGGAAGCGGACAATTCCGTCCTATCCCTTTCTAAAGTGCAAGGGGGGATATATATGACGTACCTACCTCAGAAGTGACGCATATGTCAAAACAGCAATGTTGCAGCGACAAACGTGTTCGGTGTAGCTTAATTGGGAACGTATTCGGCTCCGGAGCAGAAGGATGCGGTTTCAATTTCGCAACCGTAAAATGGTTTTTACGCTATAGAATGTCCATATATGCTCAGTCTTGTTTCTTGGGCATTATTTTTGTCACTTTAATTTTTGTTTGCGCTTGCGTCCTTATTACTAATTCTGCCCTAATAAGACGACACATCGAGCTCGTCATTTTCATTTCAGCAAAAATTACCTAATTCTTCATACATCTTGTCAATGGCCATGTTTCAGCTCTGCATAGCATTGCTGGTCGTAATTCTACAGTCTCGAAAGCCCGACTTTTCAGCCTCACTGGCATTCTATCAAACAGTACATCTGACATTTTGTGTGATGCATATTAACACGCGACAATTTCCTAGGATTCACCACTACAACTTCCCAGGATTCACACGCTACAATTCCCTAGAATTCACACACTACCGTTTCCTAGGATTCACCACCACAATCTCCCAGGATTCCCACACTACCGTTTCCTAGGATTCACCACCACAGTCTCCCAGGATTCACACACTACAGTTTCCTGGGATTCACATATTACAGTTTCTCAGGTTTCACACACTATAGTTTCCTAGGATTCACACAATACAATTTCTCAGGATTCATACATACATTACAGTTTCCTAGTATTCACATACTACAGTTTCCCAGGATTCACAACTACATTTTCCTAGGAATCACGTACTATATTTTCCTAGTATTCACCCACTACATTTTCATAGGATTTACACACTATAGTTTCCTAGGATTCACACACTAAAGTTTCCCAAGATTCACAAAGTAGTTTCCTAGGATTCACATACTACAATTTCTTAAGATTCACACACTACTGTTTCCCACGATTCACACACCACAGTTTACCAGGATTCACCCACTATAATTTCCTAGGATTCACACACTAAAGTTTCCCAAGATTCACAAACTAGTTTCCTAGAATTCACATACTACAATTTCTTAAGATTCACACACTACTGTTTTCCAGGATTCACACACCGCAGTTGCATGACATTCACATGCTACAATTTACTGGGTTTCACAACTGCAGTTTCCTAGGATTCACACACTAAAGTTTCCCAAGATTCACAAAGTAGTTTCCTAGGATTCACATACTACAATTTCTTAAGATTCACACATTACATTTTCCCGGGATATGTCTTCAAAACCAATTTAACTGAAGCAAAAAATGCATCAAAAGAAATATATTGGATTTGCTCATGTTTTAATTAAGACGAGTAAAAATAAAATGATAATTCACTTGAGGAGAGCTGAAATGAAATTGGGAAAATACATGAAAATAAAATAATTGCCATAAGCAAGAAATGTACTTCAACTGATAGAATCGCGCTGAAAGACATAACTGTAGCAGAAATAAGCTTCTGCAGTTTACTGGGACAAATGACTAAAAGACACTGAAGTCTGAAAAAAGATCGAATAGAGAGCTTTTTAATACTCTACTTGTTTTGAAAGATTAAGTGATGTATTCTGAAACAAAATTTCTACGTAATTCTCTCAAAATGAAAGTTTTCAATCAAAGTATCTTTCGAATCTTAATATATCCTAATATGCTAAAGAGATGTGGATACTATTTGACAGCAACATTCCCCCCGCCCTCCCCCTTACCTCCCCCCAAAAATGCAAGTTAGATAAAGAAAGGTGGAAAGAGTAATGTCAGATAAAACTTTAAAAGACACAGATAAATAATTAGTGTATAATGGAAACAGACTGAGACAGAAGGTACATTAATGCATGTCAGACTAATGAAATTAAAATTATTAGGTGTTCAGACTCGATAGCAAGGTGGGAGATAGTTTGGTAAAATGGCTATACAGAACTCTGAACTGCTACACAAAGAAAGGATGATACCCAGATAAAGATGGTTGGAAACAAACGAAGTGCACAAAGGAACCAGCGATCAAGTGGCAAATTTAGAGACAACTGGAAAGGAAAGAAACACTTCGTCCGAACTGGAATAAAGGATGGCAAAAGGAATTACAAGAACGACCCCTTAGTGGCGAAATTTTGTAAAACCCCAAGTTTTATGTTACTAGGAAAGGAAACGTGATTTAGTACGGGAGAATCAATAGAATGCTAACGTTTCACACGAAACTGAAACTAAAGAATTTCTAATAAATGGCAAGGTTGACAAAACACAAAGTCTGCGCTGCTGCACTGTCTAGCAGGCGAAGAATCAGTGACGTCACTGAATGATGTCACCGTCCAAACAGGTGATTCTTGGATCGAAACTAAAGTTACGGTGAAGGAAGCCTTTTGAACTGTTTTAATTCTTTTTTAACTGAAACAAGGCATGAAAGTGTGGAACTGAAGACAAAGTTTATGAAAAAACACTTTTACATTACACGCAGAAGAAATTAAAAGATTTATTAATACACTCTAAGCCAAAAAAATTAAAAAAAAAATAGCTGCACCGCGAAGGAAGCAGCCGACAGGAATGAAACTTGGTGGGTAGGTTTGACATCGTGAGGCATGCAAATGATCCAAGTATCACGCTCCGCCGCGCAGGTGACGCAAGCAAGAAGGGGTCGTAGCGCTGTGCCTCACCAGCTATATAAGGTCTTCCCTTAGCGCGTGCTTGCCATTCTGACTCGTGCTGTTGTGTTGGTTGCATCCTTTGCAAGTGAAGTATGCCTCGGAGAAACGTTCGGAATCAATTCGAGCAGTTGGAGGAGTTCGAAAGGATCCGCATCATCGGGCTCCGGGAAGCGGGATGATCTTATCGCCATATTACGGGCCATACCGGTAGTGCGGATATCACCATAGCACTCTGTTGGCGGCAGTGGATAGAACAAAGCACGCAGAAGCGACAGGAATGGTCTGAGAGACCTAGATGAACCACGGAGAGAGAGGACCAAATGGTCGTCCGACATGCGCGGAGTGACCCTACGGCCACGATTGCTGATATTCAGCGAGAAGTGGTGCCCTTCATGCATCGTCCGATTAGCGCCAGCACCATTGGAAGACGGCTGTACGACGTAGGATTACACGCACGCAGACCGTTACGACGACTTCCCTTAACACCGTTGCATCATCGCCAGAGACTGCAATGGTGCCGTGCCAGACTGCCATGGAGCCACTCAGAATGGCGGCGGGTCATCTTCAGCGACGAGTCCCGCTTTAGTGTTGGAGGAGACGATCAACGAATCCGTGTGTGGAGGTACCGTAGTCAGCGCCAAGATGAACGATTTGTTGTCGAGCGGCACACTTCCAGAAGGTTTGGTGTCATAGCGTGGGGTGCAATTACCTATGATGCCAGACTACCTTTGGCGTTCATTACAGACACGTTGACCGCCCAACGTTACGTTAACGAGGTTCTGCAACGAGTGTCTCTACCTTTTCTGAACGCTCACTCCTGTGTGATTTTCCAACAGGACAAGGCTCCTCCGCATACTGCTGCTGTCTCGAGAGCTTGTCTTCGCACTGACACTCTGCCATGGCCAGCCGCATCGCCAGATCTTTGTGGGATGCTATTAGACGCGCTATTCACACTCCACCTCTACCGCACAATGGGCAAGAACTGCATGACAAGATTCAAGCACATGGGATGGCTTATCGCAGGACGCCATTAGGAACCTGTACGAATCCATGCCGAGACGTCTGGCATGCTGTGTGAGCGAACATGGCAGCCCGACGCCATACTGAGAGACATTCTTTATTGGCGTGTAGCTCAATAAATGCTGCCCATATCAACCTCAATGTTTAATCATTTATTTTTCCTGGTTACCTTTATCTTCCTCTCGAATAGTATTGCAATCTTTCATGTCCTTCTGGCTGCAACTATTTTTTTGACGTAGAGTGTATTTTAGTAAGAGAAAACTAAGATTTTAAAAATACCAACGGCAGATATTTTTAAGGTAAATTAAACCGATTGTATGTATTTTCGAGAGTCAATTTAATTACAAGGGTAATTCCTTTTTCTTTTGCATAAAGTAAAAAGAAAAAAGAACGAAACATACTGTAATATTACGGTCATATAATAAGAGTTTTTTTAAATAGCAAAAAGAAAAACATCTGGGCTCTATTTCACCAATTTTTTTAATTAAAAGCTGAAATAATATGCATTAAATACTCCAGCATATTTTATGAATGATGTTCCTTCCACTTTATGAATAACACTGGGGAACAAAGTTTTTGTTTTTTGATACCAGCACTTGTTCTTACCTAATTTGAGTGTGCTTAATTCATTCCTGAAGTTAAGTTTTCTCTGTAAGCTCTATTTTTTTTGAAATTGAACAGTATCATTTTTCGCGAAATTTTGACGCCCCTCGCATGATGACATGGTCTATCTGAGAAATTTATGGCCACTCAGTCTTAAAATTAGGTTTAAACAACAGTCTTGGCAAATATATTATTTACGTATTCACAAAGACGTGCAGATGCATTGCAATACGCATTAAAGTTTGAAAAAAGGCAAAATAATCACTTGTGTGGAGTAAAATAGGTATGGCCACTTATAACATCTGAAACATTTATCCATTATAATCAAATATGAGTATGCACTAATGCTTTTTACTTCAAATTAACATATATTTCAACATAAAGATGATAGGTGATTCAGAACAACTGATAAGGATGGGATGCAAAGTTAAAATATGTCCTATTTAGGCAAGAATGTGCGCTTGTAGCTGTGGCGTTTGTGGACTATATCAGAACAATTTCGTTTGATGCTCCAGCAGTAGTCTGCCATAATATGTTTGCCCCATCGCCCTTGACAGCGCTGTTCCATCGTCATGAACATGAGGTCTTGATGGAAACGCTCTCTCTGTTCATCACTAGCAACCCCAAGGTTCTCGGGGAATTGATCAAGATGACTGTTTAGGAAATGGAACTTGACACTCGTGTTGCACCCAAGATCGCGAAAATACAACAACATTATAGTAACGAGAACCTCATAGTTATCTGCCTTTTTGTTGCCAAGAAAGTTTTGTATAACTGCCACGAACAACAGCCATGCTGCCTTCTCCTTATTATTCATCTTCCTGACAAATTCCTCATCACGTACAAGGGCACAAATTTGAGGTCAATCGAATACACCTGCTTTCATCTTCACGAAAGACAAAGCAAGAAAAGCAGAAATTATAAGTTGAAAACATTCAACTGTTTCATCAAGCCGAGCTTGATATGGAGAGGGGGAAAAGTATCTTCTCTCGGCTGACGATTGGGTCATTCACAATGTTTGGCATGCCTGCTTCTAGGGTTTCACGGATGGACCACTCCTTCTGGGTCCAGTGTTTCTCTCGAGCTCGGATGTCCCACAGAGCAGAGATAACATGGAGACTTCGTGAAGCCTTTCTGTTGACCAAGGAGGAAGTTGACCATTTTCAGGTCCACACAAATGATCCAGTTGTGGTGGTGATATTTGAGTAAGCCAATGACCATTTTTACTTCATTATATTTTTCTCGCAAGTGAACTGAGTGACCAACAGGAACCACTCCGTAAACATTACCATTGTGCAAAAGAACACACTTGAGGCTGCGCTTTGAGCTGTCCAGAAATAATCGCCATTCTGTTGGACTATACGACGTGACACCTAATTATCTGAGAAAACCTGGGATGTCGTGGCAGTAAACACACTGCTTGTCTTTTGAAAAAAAGTCCACAAAAATCTGGTCCCGCTTTTGGAAATAAGAAACTTTTGAAGAGCGGTCAAGTAATAATAAATAAATACATCGCTCTTTCCACGTTCCAGAAACACACAGCATCCGAAAAATTGTTTTTCAGCCGCCGCTGTGGAAGTGAACCACAGAACTCTCGATATCTAGCCGAGCGCGTTACATATACGCCACGGTGGCCAGCAATCCACGGTGCTATGTGTATTTTTGAGTCAGCTTCTGACATAATAAATTCGTAAGATGGGCTCAGCTACTGAGACGTCTCCATCAGGTGGGCATTAACGGCACTAGCTATATATATATATTATAGATTTTACGATGAAGGATTGTTGGTGAACATCGGAAATACGTGCAACTGTACATATTGGATCCTGATGAGGCTGCTTTCCAAAGAGTACAAATGCGAGAATATAGTGGGGGCAATAAATATCTGTTACAAACACTGAAATATTTACAAAATATATCGTGTACCAAGATATTTTACAACGTCGTTAATAAACGCTTGAATAGCAATAAGTGATTTCTAGAACCCGTTGTAGTCTTATCTCAACTGGCTTTTCAGCTTGTATTATACAGTGTGTTCGTAAACTGTTTTGACAAAAGAAGAGGGGTGATAGTACCCATCAAGACGAACAATATTTCTAATGAAACCTAGGGTCGCATTCTACTCTGAGTATCAGAAAAAAGTAACTTCGAAATACGTCCAACAAGCCCAAGTCGTCACCTCATACGTCATTTATTTCGTGCCAGAGAAGTAGCACATCGCCAGAACATCCCCGTCAAGCATTTACCGCATGGAAATTGCCAGAGAAAAGACGCAGCATCGACAGTTGCAGCTGATTGGCTTATCAAGGTGCAGTAGACACTTCCTGAATGCCACATATCCCGCACGATGGACTGGACGTGGCGGATCTGTGGCATGGCCTGCACGCTCACCGGACTTAAACCCACTGGACTTCTTCTTTTGGGGCACATGAAATCATTAATGTACGAGACGCCTGTGGACTCCGTAGAAGATCTCGTCGCGAGAATCGTTGTTGCAGCGGACAGGATAAACACGACACCAGGAGTCTTTGAGAGGGTGCGCCAGTCTTTCATTCGCTGGTACGAATTGTGCAACGGCACCCGTGGCCGCCACTTTGAGCATCTACTTTGAGTCTGTCCCTGATCTCCATAAATGGGATTGTGCAATTTATGATGTCGTTAATTCTCTTTCTTTGCACTGTTGAAAGTTCAACTTGGACATCTAACTTTATTTTTTTCTGACACTCAGAGTGGAATGCGACCCTAGGTTCCATTGTAAATATTGTCCGTCTTAATGGGTACTATCATCCCTATTCTTTTGTCAAAACAGTTTGCGAACACCCGGTATATGTATGTATACATACAATGTGTGATCGGACCCACCGAGATTTTAAAACATGGTTACGCCACTGATCACAAACGAAGTTATATTGCGCCTTTGACGAAGTGTGTAGCAGCCACATACATAGCAGAATGCATCAGGATTATTTACACATTTATGTTATAACGAAGTAAATTTCTCCGTCATTTCTATCCGCGCCAGGATTCGAAACCGGGTCCCCTCATTCCGGAATAAGTCACTCTACCAATTGAGCTACGCGGCCGTTTTATTCTGATTCCTATCTGCCTTTATGTCGTGTGCGTCCTTCTGGCAGGTACGTCACATCTCCTGGTACGTTACAATGTCTACTTGAAGAAACCATGATCAGATCTGACACAAAGAAAAACAGATATTATTTTTGTGTAAATCAGATAAATATCTAGAATCCGAAGTTAACAATAAAGGTAAAGAATATTGATGTTTAAGAAAAAAATTAGTCTAATTAGTCTAAGGTTAGAGTAGATGTAAGCCTAGTTCTCAAGCTATCTCTAGCGCAAATAGCAATGAGTGTCCTTTTCTTACGAAAATTACATGTTTCAAATTACATGAAAACTAGAGCATGTAGAGAAAAACCGATTTCAGATTTGAAATCAGTGTTGAAAAACTACTTAGTTGAAAAATCTCATGCAAGAGAAAATAAGAAAGAAATTGTTCCCCAGTGTAATGACTCCTACATGCTGCGTAGGGGCAGATACATAGAAAAGTACCGATTAGGTATCCCTACTGTGTCAGTTTGGACAGCGACGTCACGACGGGATCGGAAATGAAGCTTTGTCATCTGGTGACCTTGATAGGACTGTGAGAGTATGAAAAATAATTTCGGGAAGCAAAGAAAAAT
The DNA here is from genome assembly GCA_039090855.1 of Macrothele yani. Classification (NCBI taxonomy): domain Eukaryota; kingdom Metazoa; phylum Arthropoda; class Arachnida; order Araneae; family Macrothelidae; genus Macrothele; species Macrothele yani. The sequence goes on along the minus strand of CM077011.1, from coordinate 8,325,508 downwards.
GCAATTCCCAAATAAACAGTTTGCAGTCTCTTTGCGAAGAGTCACTTTAAAAATTTTCTTGAAATGAGGGTGCAAGATGATTTCTTTCAAAGACTACAATGAATGAAAATGGCGGCCGATAGTGTATTCGCAATTTGAGCTTGCTGATGTATCAAAAATGAGAAATAACAAGAAATATATGAACAAAACCTATGAATTTGATTTTAAACCGTTGTTGCGAATCACTTGCAACATCAATAAGTACGAAATAAAGAAATCTTCCGTTAATGAGCTATATTATGATTCGAAATTTTCTTGACAGGAGACTAGATTCACGCGAAGCAATGACTGCGCATTTCGTTTTCTTCAGGTATTTTAAACTTATATCAGTGTTGCTGAAAATAAAAACAAAATCATCAATTTGCACGACTAAGCTTTCACAAATGAAACAGTTAAAGCAAAATAAGGACCACAACACTACGTAGAGCGTTTCAGTTCTTTCTGGCTACACACGATGTATGTGGTAACACCCGAAATAATACGCCAGAAATATTCCTTCTCGATTTATCATCAAGCCGTCTCATGCCACATTTAATTTAACCTACTGACGCTCCATAAAGACCGTTGAGAGATTACCCTGTCTCCTCAAATTACATGCAACCTCCAGTCTCTTCAGTAACAAAATGGCTACTCCTTAGACGCAACGATTGTACTGTTCCCACTTTCACTTGAACAAAATGATATCTGCTGTGCTGAAATGGGGGAGATAGTTTTTTTCTTTCTGTTATATTTTTGTGTATAAGTGAAGTTTTACGAAAATATGCTCAAAAATTGTTAATTTAAAAAAACAAATGCTTCAAACTATTAATACAAACGGAAAGATACAAGACTTAGAAGTTATATATTTGCATATTATCGAAGGATAATCCTAAAAAGTTCATTGCGCCTGAATCAAATGGTGTCCAAAACTTTCTGCTTTCCCCAAATACAGGTGTTCGCATCACGGCCGGGTTTCACGAAATCTACAGAAAAGAAACTCCTTTCCTTATATTTTTTTGGTGGTATTGGAGGTTTAACGGCCACCGTGAGCAACTCAGTGAGCTATAAGCAGTAGCCAGTCCCTAATTTAGGGCCATTGGTTCCAGGAAAGGAAGAGGGCCAGTGCAGAAAGACAAACACAACATCCATGTTTTTGTTTGTTTTATTGGAGATTTAAGAGCCACCCTGAGCAACTCAATGGGCTATAAGCAGTCACCCGTCCCTAATTTAGGGTCACTGGTTTCAGGGAACGGGAGAGAGAGCTAGTGCCGTGTTCCAATCTTGGTGAGGCATGGATGATTTGTGCCGTACGTCAAATCATTCATGCCTCACCGAGATACGAACCCCTATTGGACGAATGATCAGAGGCCATCGCTTAGACGACTGCGCCACAGGGGTGGCACACACACACACACACACACACACACACACAAAATCATGCCTCACCGGGATACGAATTCGGACCCATCTCGGACGAATGATCAGAATCCATCGCTTAGACCACTGCGCCACACAGTTCCTTTCACCATCCCATCTCAACAGTGCTCACCATAAACCTGTAGTCATTGGCAATAAGCGATTCATTCTAGTCATTTATTCTCAGCTCCATGACCCAAGGCATGATGAGGTAAGAGCTATAGTACTACAGACACAGACATCCTGCAACGAGGTAGAAACAAAGAACTCAAACATTTCTCTTCCTTCTTTGGTTCGTCGACATTGTTGAAGCCTTTTCAGCAGATTATCAATCAGAAAGGATTACGCAGGTATTACAGCCTTGCAATTTAACGCAGGCCCAACACTGAGCCACCGTGTTTCAGAAATAATAATAGACGGTGGCTCAATGTTGGGGCTACGTTAAATTACAACGCTGTGTTACCTAGGTAGAGTCAACCATCCTCCTGAATATCCACTTTGAATTACAAAGTAAAGAGGAAAGCAACGCTCTCTGATTCGTTAGCTGACGGTCCAGCAGCGCTCTGTACACTTGTCAAACAACGAATATACTTGTTCTGGCAGATTTGGGCCTATTTTACAAACCCTGGGTAGATTCATTCTAGCCGGATAAAGATTTAATGTACACTATATTGACAAAAATAATCGGACACCTAGAAGAGAAACACAACATAGCATTTATTGAAATACATTAGTATGGTGTCGGCCCACCTTCGGCCTTAATGCATGCACTGACCCTTCGAGACATGCTTTCGACAAGGTTTTGGAACACAGCGATAGGTATGCGCTTCCATTCAGCACATATTGCTGCCGCTAACTGTTGCTTAGTAGTAGGCCTTCGTTCCAAACCTCATCGAATTCATCTCATAGGTACTCTATGGGATTAAGATCAGGGTTCTGTGCTGACCAGTTCACACGATACGGAATTATCGCCAAAGCACACCGTAACAGGCCTTGTTTTATGACTCGATGCATTATCCTGCTGGTACCAACAAGGCATCCATAGTATTGCCACAGAGTTGGTATGGTTTAATTGTCCAGAAAATTGAGGTATACGTGCTGGTTAACAGGTTTATCCACGATAACCAATGGGCAGGGACCATACCATGAAAAACACCCCCACATGAGTGCATTGCCAGCTCCAAACTTGGCCGTAGGAACAGTACACTCTGCTAAATAGCGTTCCCCAGCTGCCGCCATACCTACACACCGCCATCAGACTGATTTATCGTGTATCTGCATTCATTAGTCCATAGAACCTGTTTCCATTGATCTAAGGTCTACGATAAAGGTTGTTTACACCATGCTAAACGACGAGTAGCATTCCGAGTGGAGATGAAAGGCTTATGAGCAGCCGCACGATCACGGTAACACATGGAATGAAGTTCTCTGCGAATGGTACGTGTACACACCGAGGTTCCAACATTTTTATTCACTGAGGTCTTATGCAGTACTCCCTTGATTAGCTGTAACGACTTTCCTGAGGCTTCGACGTCCTCTATCACTGATGTTCTTTGGTCTGCCGGTACGTTTTGCTGCTTCAGGCACGCCATGTGTCTTACACTTATTCAGTATATCCAAAACAGTTGACTTGGACATGTTTAAACGCCTCTCGGTTTCACTAATATAACACCCAAGAATACGTGGAAGACACATGGGGTGTCTGAAGTAGCAAAACGTATCGGCAGACCAAAGAAAATCAGTGATAGATGACGTCGAAGTCTCAGGAGAGTCGTTACTGCTAATCGACGGAGTACTGCCCCAGACCTCAGTGTACAGGTGAGTAAAACTGCTGGAACCTCGGTATGTACACGCACCATTCGCAGAAAACTTCATTCCATGTGTTATCGTGGTCGTGCGGCTGCCCATAGGGCTTTCGTCTCCACTCGGGATGCTACTCGTCGTTTAGTGTGATGTAAAGATCATTTATCGTGGACCGTAAATCAATGGAAACGGGTCCCATATTCTGATGAATCCAGATACACGATCCATCATTCTAATGGCTGTGTGTTGGTATGTTGGCAGCCGAGGGAACACTATTTAGCACAGTGTACTGTTCCTACGGTCAAGTTTGGAGATGGCAGTGTACTCGTGTAGGAGTGTTTTTCGTGGTATAGTTCTCGGCCCATTGGTTATCGTTGACAAACCTGTTAACCAGCACGTCTACCTCGATATTTTGGACAATTATGCTCTGCCAATTATGTGGCAATACTATGGAACCGAGCCTTCCTGGTACCAGCAGGATAATGCAATGAGCCAAAAAGCAAGGACTGTTACGGCGTGGTTTGACTATAATTCCGTATCGTGTGTGGACTGGCCAGCACAGAGACAGGATCTTAATCCCGTAGAGCACCTATATGGAATGAATTACAGCGCCGCAATTAAGTTTGGAACCATGGCCTACTACTAAGCAACAATTAGCGGTAGCATTATGTACTGAATGGAAGCGCATACCTATCGCTGTGTTCCAAAACCTTGTCGAAGGCATGTCTCGAAGGGTCAGGGCACGCATTAAGGCCAAAGGTAGACCGATACCGTACTAATGTATGTCAATAAATGTTATGTTGTGTTTCTCTTCTAGGTATCCGGTGACTTTTGTCAATATAGTGTACATAACCAGGGCTGGAAAAATTTCATGCGGGTTCACCAGCCAGGCAAATACTCACTCGCCAGCTGAAAATTGACAGCCCGCAGTGTTGTCAATTTTGTTTCCTGTTTTAAAGTTTGATTTGTTAAACATTTATACACATCTTTCGAATAATATTTTATCGTTAACCTAATTTAAACGATTAACCGGTGTATAATAACTTAACAATTAAACGATAATAATTTAAACGATTAACCGTTTTATATAACTGAAAAAAAGAAAAAGAAAGAAGAGTTGGTGATGCATGAATCTTTCAAGTTTTAGAACTTTCCTACCAGCTCCGCGGAAACACAGACTCCCGTGTTTGCCCTTTCACCTACGTGAGCAGTTGGCAAAGCGGCAGCTCGCGAGGCGCATGTGACTCTTACATTGTTTATCTTTTCATATAGCGTTTGGAAAAATCCTTTACCGGGCTTGCGGCTTTTTGCCTCGTGTTCCTTGTTAAGTGCATCGTGCCCAGATGTTTTGATTCAGGGCATTCGCTGTCCAATTTATTTTGCGGGCAAACCAGTTTCCCATGCTAGCGCACAATCACGCATCACTTCTGTGAATTAAAATAAGCTTTATAAAGAAAATAACAGTTTTACGTATCCAACATTAGGCATAATAACGTATAAATAATTGCCGATTGAATGATACTGCTCCACCGAATTTTTTACTCATCAACTAAAACTTTTCGCTCGTCACGGACGAGCAGACGACCGCATTTTTCAAACCCTGTATATAACATTGAATATGTTGTATATGTAATAACATTTAAATAAAGGTGTGTTATGGGCTCAACAAAATGCCTTTCACCTCTAACAAAATGTAGAAGAATTTCATCATAGCTACAATTTGATGTTCAAAAATATTTCTACGGAAACTGCACTATCTATAAATGAATATATTTCTTTAATGTTATTTAAAAGAGGAGTGTAAAAATCTATTTTTCATTACTCTTGAGTTGTATTCAAAATACAAAATTCCATTAAGACAACGCAGTGTAATCGTATTTCACATGCAAGAACAGAATAAAATAAAATTTAAAATTTTTTAAACTTCCCAGCAATTTACTACGATTTGTTTCTGAAGAAATCAGGGAATTCGTACAAATATTTATTTAGCTCTGAAGGGAATTTTTTTTTGTATTGGAGGTTTAACGACCACCGTGAGCAACTCAATGGGCTATAAGCAGTCGCCCGTCCCTAATTTAGGGTCACTGGCTCCAGGGAAGGGAGAGAGCCAGTGCCGTAAGACAAACACAAGATCCATGCCTGACCCCCGATTCGAACCCGGACCCCTTATAGACGAATGATCAGAGGCTAGCGCCTTAGACCACTACGTCACCGGGGCGGCGAAGGGAATTGAGCATCAGTTAATAATAAAATAATCATCTCAAGGAAATGGAATCCCAAAGGTAAGAATTTTTACCTTGCAGTAAATCAAGCTGCTTGAAATAAATTTGAATGTGAAGTTCTGGCGAGAAATCATATAATGACTTTCAGTATAAGCGCAGGAAAAAGTATGAATAACAGAAGGATTTTAAAACCATAACTTGATTGGTATTAACACGTTTGAAGCCAAAGTACATGCATTCTTACTTAAACAAAGAAAGTGTGATGCCCATGTATGGGAAAACATGTTTGTATAATATGATGATTCAGAGAATAGAGAATTCCAATCCCAATGAATTCACTATTTGCTACATTGTAAATTTAAAAAAAAGGTAAGAAATAAAAAAAGGCGAATGGATGACAAACGTAAACACGCAATGACAAACGTAAACACGGAAGAAGCTGTAATAAGAAAATGAAGGAAGATAAACAGAAGAGAGATGCGGAAAACATAAGAACAAAAGCCACAGGGAAATCAAGAAAATTGGCGGAACAACTAAAGAAAATCCGCTAGAGATTTTGATGTGCGTTGCAGAAGTCCCCAAAACTGGAGAAAATTCAGAATGTTAAAAATACAGAAAAATAATGGCTTGAAGTTGCGAGGGCTTATAAAAACTGGATGTACAAAAATATTTCTACGGAAACTGAACTATCTATAAATAATCACTACGAGTAATCTACACTTAAATGAAGTAGATTACTCGTAGAAGGGGAAAGCGACAGAAAACGAAAGATTTTCAAGATACAATGTAATACACTGGCGTGCAAAAATTAAGCACGAGACGGTTTTTAGAATTTAACGTCGTGCAGAAGTACTCCACATCGACTCAGATCATACCATAAGATCCCCAAGATGTGAGAATATGGGACAAGTGAGCAAAACCGTCCAATCAAGGAATTCAAAGGATACAAAGGCACTTTATTGGAAAGGTAGCTTCGAGCACAACTGGACAGAAGACAGAAACGTCCATGTGACAGGCGGCTGCCAAGAAAAATCCAGTCTTTAGTAGGGGATATGATCACCCGGACTGCGTTGCAGGATTAACAACGTCTGTCCATGCTGAGGACGAGGTTGTCAAGGAGCTGTTGAGGCATCGCGGCCCATTCCTCTTGTAGCGCCAATAGCAGCTGCGGAATCGTTACTGGCGGCTGGCGACGTGCTGCCAAGCGTCTCCCGAGTAGGTCCCACACGTGTTCGATTGAATTTAGGTCCAGGGACCTTGCGGGTCAATCCATGCGTTGAATATCTTCACTTTCCAACAGCTCTGCGACAGCCACTGTACGATGAGGTGTAGCGTTTTCGTCCATGAAGAGGAACTCAGGACCCACAGCACTTATAAACAGACGCACGTGAGGCAGGAGAACCTTGGTACAGTAGCGGACAACAGTGACTGAACCTCCTTGGAAGATGTGGAGGTCAGTACAGCTACCAAGCATGACACCGCCCCAAACGAGAACTCCGCCACCTCCAAACCGGTCCCTTTCGATGATGTTGGAGGTATGGTTACGTGTTCCCTGCTCTCTCCAGATGTGTATACGCCAAGAATCGCTCGTTAGACTAAATCGGCTCTCATCCGTAAAGAGAACTCGACTCCATTGCTGATGTGTCCAGTTCTTGTGTTCCCGGCACCACAGAAACCGCCGTCTCCGATGAGCAGGCGTTAATGGCACACACCGTACTGGTCGTCGTGCAAATAGACCACCTTTGTGCAGCCTCCTGGCCACGGTAAAACGCGATAACGGACGTCCAGTTGTCTGTTGCATGTGCCTTGCGATTTCTCCCGCTGTCTGCCGTCTGTCTCTTCTCGCCCGTAGAACAATATACCGGTCATCCGCCGCCATGGTGGCTCGTGGACGACCACTGCTAAACTCTTGGACAGCTGTTCCTGTCGTATGCTCTCCAAGCTCGTGAAACGATGCTGTGAGAGATCCCGAACTCCTCGGCCACACTAGTCACACTTCGATCTTCTTTCAACTTCCCAATGACGCGACCTCGGGTAAAGTCATCCAGATGTCGTCTACTGGATTGCCTGTTGGCCATATCATACGGTGGCAGCAACTTGACGTCGTTCAAAGCGATGTACACTGTGCAATAGCTTTCACCGAATTGCTGAGCGTACACCGCCCATGTGCTTTATACCCTTCCGACACCCCCTACGTCATGCCGCATATATGCGCATGCCCTACCGTACCGGACCCTAGTCTATCTTCTGAGTGGTCTTTCGGTCAGTTTAGCCTGCTCGTTCCGCTGTTATGCTAATTTCTCCTCTTCGTCCTTAATTTTTGCACACCAGTGTAATACTCATGACAGCGGAGAAATGTATTTACAAAGCAGTAAGAAGGATGAAAGTTATTCATAAAGGTTTGAAGTTTGAGGAGACATTGATTGCTTATTAAAAGTGCAATACAATACAATACTTATTATTGGTAGAAGCACAGAAGCAAAGCATAAGTGAATTATATGGAAGAGAAAACTGCATATTTGTTTTATAATTTAGAATAAAAGGCATGCATGGGTCGGCTAGAGAGATTTTCAAAACTAGAACGACAAGATAGTGTAAGTAATAAAAAAAGCAGCATTTATGGACAAAAACCGTCAGGTCAAAATTAAAAGTTGCAAAATTGCAGGATTTATCTTTAATGAAAGCCTTTAACAAAGAAAGAGTGAGATTATCTGCTGCATGAAAAAATTTGCAAACTTTCATAGTCATATGCATAGATGATACTGGACTGCGAGAAAATGTAGAACACCCACGGTTGGACCTTAATGACCTCCAATAACCAATGCTGTTTTCTGGAGAAAGAGGTGTCAGAACTCTTAAATTTAAGGGGCTTAATAAAGCAACAAATGGGGGTAGGTTGACGTAATAAAAAACAAACCAGTTTCCTGAACATCTTTGTTTAAGCTAGATTACTGATAAATGTACAAATGAAAAAGCATAATTATAAATGCAAAAGCATAACGTACATGTTCATATTGTATTAAATTACTAGCGGAGGTACCCGGCGTTACCCGGGATAATTTTGTACCCGGAGTTGCCCTCGAAGTAATTTTACTTTCTTTGCTTTCGGCTGAACTTCTCCGATGGGTTTCCGTTTTTTTGGAGGCATTTCACCACACTTGATGAAAAGATCAGTTCAAAGTTATTCACCACGCCGAATCACAAAGCAGTACTTCATTTGCTCCTGCCATTCTGACAACACCTTATCAGAATTTATAATGACCGTTCTGAGCCCTAAAAATTCGAAATAGCAAACATGTACAACAATGCACTTCCTGTACTCCGCATTCAGTTTCCTGGAGTGTAGATAAGGCAATTTTTAGCAAATCGCTTAGAAACCCGTTGAGAATGATGCGTAACCATTCGGACTCTTCCCCGTATGCCTGAAACCGAGGAAGCTTGTGAAGACTGACACGTCACCTGACTAGTAATAGTCGGCTGACTTTCGACCAGTCTATAGAGCGCCCCGTAAAAACATATTTGACCTTTTGTGATGCCCTTACAGATGGAACTACGCACTTTAACTTGCCCTAAAAACTCGAAATAGCAAACATGTACAACAATGCACTTCCTGCAGCCCCACATTGGGGAAACATGTTTTTTTTTTTTTATGAATTTTCCAAAATCGGACCTCGGTCATTGTTCACATTCTCTCGGAAATCAATTTCTCGGGGTTTTTGAAACATACATCGCTAGGAATGGGGTTTCCGTATCTTCCGCCGCGGACCGCATGTTTCGCTGGTGTCTTTTTGTTTTTAGGAATTCTCAAAAATCGGATTCTTTTCCGTACGAGGAGTCAGTCGTCACCTGACGCTCGTTGTTCTGACACGCGGAGTAATACCCCAGCAGCCAACTTTCACTCAGTCTATAGGTGGCCCCGTAAAAACACATTTGACCCCCTTGATCCCTTCGGGATGGAAATTCTAAAAATCCTCCCACCTGTATTTTAATCTGGATGATGAAGAGTATGTACGCCAATTTTGGTGCAAATCCTTCAAACCGTTTAGGAACGTAAGCGGAACAACCTTACAAGTAAACAAACATGCTTTCACTTTTATATACACTATATTGACAAAAGTCATCTGACACCCCTTCAAAAGCAAATGAACGGTTCATCTGCGTTTTTAAGATGCGCGGTACAGCTGCAAACGGTATAAAAATAAACAAGCCTGCAGCTGACTGAGATCATATTGCACTGTGAGGTTGAGTAAAAATGTCACGGCGGGAGAGAACTGACTTTCAGAAAGGAAAAATTGTTGGGCGATATATTAGTGGGTTGTTCATAAGAGAAACCGAGAGGCGTTTAAACATACCCAAGTCAACTGTTTTGGATGTACTGAATAAGTGGAAGACACATGGCGTGCCTGAAACAGCGAAACGTACCGGCAGACAAAAGAAAATCAGTGATAGAGGACGTTGAAGCCTCAGGAGAGTCGTTACAGCTAATCGACGGAGTACTGCACAAGGCTTCAGTGTACATTTGAGTAAAAATGCTGGAACCTCGGTATGTACACGTACCATTCCCAGAGAACTTCATTCCATGGGTTACCGTGATCGTCCGGCTGCTCATAAGCCTTTCATCTCCACTCGGAATGCTACTCGTCGTTTAGTGTGATGTAAAGAACATTTATCGTGATCAATGGAAACGGGTCCTATGGACTGATTAATCCAGATACACGATGCATCCGTTTGATGGCCGTGTGTGGGTATGGCGGCAGCCGGGAGAGCCCTATTTACCTATTTACCACAATCTACTGTTCCTACGGTCAAGTTTGGAGATGGCAGTGTACTCGTGTAGGCGTGTTTTTCGTGGTATGGTCCCCTGCCCATTGGTTATCGTCGACAAACCTGTTAACCAGCACGTCTACTCCGATATTCTGGGCAATTATGCCCTACCAACTCTGTCGCAATACTATGGAACCGAGCCTTGTTGGTACCCGCAGAATAATGAACCGAGCCATAAAGCAAGGGCTGTTACGGCGTGGTTTGATGATAATTTCGTAAGGCGTGTGGACTGGCCAGCACGGAGCCCTGATTTTAATCCCATAGAACACATATGGGATGAAATAGAGTCCCACATAAGAAGTTCGAAACCAACGCGTACAACTGAGCAGCAGTTAGCGGCAGCATTATGTACTGAATGAAAGCGCATACCTATCGCTGTGTTCCAAAACTTCGTCGAAAGCATGTCTCGAAGGGTCAGTGCATGCATTGCGGCCAAAGGTGGACCGACACCGTACTAATGTATGTCAATAAATGCTATGGTATGTTTTTCTTCTTGGTGTCCGGTGACGTTGGTCAAAATAGTGTATATAGAGATTATATTAAAAAATTTGCATTTCTCAACGGTTTTATAATACATTGAAAATGTTAAAATTAAAATCTGTGTCAAGCGTACCAACATAAAATTTTCGAGGAACACATTACGCTGGGGCACAGAATGGAACTGCATTTTAATTCTAAAATACAGTCCAAATTTTACTCAACTATTAAGATGTTTCTACTGTTCTTGCTCACTCCTTGCTTTTCCTATCCACTCCCTAATGATGTCCTTGAAGAAGCCATGGTTGGAATATGTTTGTAGGATCAAACCGGGTTAGCGGATGCTCAATGGTTTTTATGAACAATGATGAGATCGTCTTTGTGATGAAAAGGGAAGACTTAATTGGGGGGTGTTTATCAAATTAATCTGAGGAAATCCCTTTTCGCATTCGTTTGAAGGTGCTACAATTTTTTCATAACGTTTTTAGGTTTCCCTTTTCCTTGAAGTTTAAGTATGGTCTAAATACCTGATTAAGGTTAGGATACCCTTCACCATGAAGAATGTTTTGCACTCATTTTCTTCTTGAAATAACGCAAAACGTTCTAGCTAGGGAGCCTAAAATTATAACATAATTTCGTCCATATCTCTTCTTCTTTTCCGATTTCAAAAGTTTCACTTGCTTAGGGTATCTTCCAAAACGAAGAATATTTTATGAACATTTTTTGACTTTTCGTGACATGTGTTTGTGCCGCTAATGCGCAAAAATTGTTGTTTCTATGTGTGGAAAGATTTCAGAAACCAGGCAGAGAATTTCTTTTTATTTTTAGCTGGTTTCATTTCTGTAGAGACACTGTGCACATTAAACAATGGGCAGATTTTCTACTAGGAAGCGAAACTGGATTCACCTTTTTCTTTGATTTCTTTTCTTTTTCTAGAAAACTATTTTGAAAGATTCTTTTTGTGACTGAGATTATTAAAAAGATATCGTCATTCGGTCCCAAAACTTGGTGTCATATTTCTTGTTTTGACGATAACACCAGTTGTGAGTGTGTCTTGCAAAGTTAGAATGATTTTGTTTTGGGTTTAAGTACCACCATAGCAACTCTTAGGGTTATAAGCAGGTGCCCGTCAGTAATCTAGGGTTACTGGCGACTTGGATAGGACAATTCCAGTGCGATTAGGCAATCATGCCTCGCATTCCTCACCCGGGATCAAGCCTGGGCCCATCTCGGATGAAGTATTGGAAGCCAGCACTTGATACCACTCAGTCACCGGAGAGGCAAGTTGAACTCTTGGCAAGTCTAACCTGGCTATGAAGTAAAAGATACTTAGTGTATACTTCCACTGCATAATATAGTTTCAGTATAAAAGTTGGTATTCGTGCTTGAAATGCGACTTAGAAAGTACATAGTTGTTCTAACTGCTGTGCGTACGTATGTTTAAAAAATAAAGATATCACTTTTGGTTATATTTAATAAAAATACAGATATTCGTGTTTGGGTGACGTCATTGTCATTTCTGTCAGTTGGTCACGTGAGTTAGAGAAGATATATTTCTGATCTACTGCAGGTGGGAGAGTAAACGGACAGTTGAGTGGTTTGGGGGCAATTAAGGTTTTCTCATTTCTTCTTGATAGGAAAATCGCTGATCAGAGTGAGGTTTCCTTCTGTTTAGCCTGCCGTCGAGGGGGTACACCCTCAGTGATTGTGCGACACATTTGTCACGTTACGTGGGGGAGGGAATAGAAGAGAACTATTTATCATCAGAGAAGGGCATTCATGAGACCTTAAGGGATACCAAAAGGCCTCACTGAACTTTTCTTTCGAGCATATCTTTTTAGTCATCTTTCTTTATCGTCTTGGCGTTGGATTTTTGTTTAACACCGGAATGCCCGTTTTTGGCGATTGATCGAGGTGAGATAAAAAAGCCTGTAACGAAAGTCTTTTCGCTTTGGCTTTGCTGTTCTTTCTTCATTGTGAGGAAACAGCCGTTGAATCTTTGAAGCAGGGAGTCAGCCGTCTTGCTGGAGCTGTGTTGTCTGAGGAATGCATTAGATCAGGCGGAGCGGGACTGTGTGTGTGTGGAGAGCAATACCGTAAGTTGAACTGTCGTTTCCATTCTTCTTGCAGATGATTGTGTCTACCGAGGAGAGGAACACGAGCCTAGTTTGATTACTACTTATCGAACTCTCTTTCTCACTTCCCTGCCGATAATTGTGTCTACCAAGGAGCATAGCCCAAGCATGACTACTAATTGCTGAACTGTCGCTTTCATCTGTCCCTGTTGACGTGATGTCTGCCGAGGAGTGCTTCGTGGGATTACTTATCGGCTGACGTGATGTCTGTCAAGGAGTGCTTCGTGGGATTACTTATCGGCTGACGTGATGTCTGCCGAGGAGTGCTTCGTGGGATTACTTATCGGCTGACGTGATGTCTGCCGAGGAGTGCTTTGTGGATTACTTATCGGCTGACGTGATGTCTGCCGAGGAGTGCTTCGTGGGATTACTTATCGGCTGACGTGATGTCTGCCGAGGAGTGCTTCGTGGGGTTAGTTATCGGCTGACGTGATGTCTGCCGAGGAGTGCTTCGTGGGATTACTTATCGGCTGACGTGATGTCTGCCGAGGAGTGCTTCGTGGGATTACTTATCGGCTGACGTGATGTCTGCCGAGGAGTGCTTCGTGGGATTACTTATCGGCTGACGTGATGTCTGCCGAGGAGTGCTTCGTGGGGTTACTTATCGGCTGACGTGATGTCTGCCGAGGAGTGCTTCGTGGGATTACTTATCGGCTGACGTGATGTCTGCCGAGGAGTGCTTCGTGGGGTTACTTATCGGCTGACGTGATGTCTGCCGAGGAGTGTTTCGTGGGATTACTTATCGGCTGACGTGATGTCTGCCGAGGAGTGCTTCGTGGGATTACTTATCTGCTGAGTGTGACGAGGTGAGAGCTCCTTTCTACAGTATTATGGTTGCTTCAATCTGACGGAGAACTGTAATCTGAAATTCTGTTTTGTGCAAGTCTTCTTACCGTAAAGAGACCTTTAAAGGTAAATGTTGTTCTCTTATCTAAAGTTAATGTTGAAAATTAAACAGTTGCGTTCAAAATCTGTATTTGTTAAGATTTGTGCGTTGTCAGTAATTTTAATGTCCATGTCAACTTTGCTTTAGACAGTCCTGCCAGCAGCGTTGAACTAGCTGGGCTGGAGCAAAGAGTTAGGCAGAGTTGGGCCATCGTACATCGCACCTAATTAATGCTGCGATACTGAAAAGCCACTACCGGTCCTTTGATGGCTTCTGATCATTCGTCCGAAAAGGATCCGGGTTCGAATCCTGGTGAGGCATGGATGTTGTATTTATCTTACGGCACTGGCTCCCTCCCTTTCCTGGAACCAGTGACCCCAAATTAGGGACGGGCGATTGCTTATAACCCATTGAGTTGCTCACGCTGGTCTTTGAACCTCCAAAAAAAAAAAAAAAAAAAAAAAGCCACGAGATCTTTTCCGTGAAAAGGTTCTCTCAGCTTGACCTCCATAGTCAGGATATGTTTACCTTGAGTACAGAATGTGAGGATTTACCAAATAAAAAGTGGCCACTCAATATGCATATGGAGGGACAGATATTTTTTTTATGGAAGAATACGTTTCGTAGCAACGTCATTCCTGACAGAAAATTGGAAGTAACCGCGGCAACAAATTGTTTCACTCTTTTGAAAGGGCAAGTCAGAAAGTCGCAAATGCATTCGTGCGTATATAACATAGAACTCAAATGTCACTTCTCTGTGGAAGGCGCTTTATAAGGAATAATGCGAAGTACACATTGAACGCCAGAACTTTGAGTGCTACATCTTCCGGTAAAAGGATTTTACAACAGGCCAGTTTCACCTACTGATGTCAGAAAATCCATACAGTGAGAGAGGCTGACAGGAAAGACGATACATGAGTAGCCTTCATCATCTGTGTAAAACCGCCCGAACGGAAGACTCATAACGCGCAGTAGAAATTCTGTGCAGTGGTAACTATGTTTGCTGCTCCTAACGAGACATCGACAACGAATGCTTTAAAATATATCCATTCATAAAATAACAGCACTCCTGTTTTAAACAAATGTATACTGCGCCAACAAAAATCCAATTCTGTTTCTTTATGTTATCAGTGACAGGATAAATATTGTTGAAAAGAAAAAGGAAAAAGATTGTGTAGGTTCAATCGCGAAGATTGCCACTTTCAAAATTTAAATTTACTAGCAGTAGAGAATCCGCGAATCAACTGCGGGAACTGCCGGCAAATAAATACACTTTAATTTAGAAACTCATATTTGCATAACTTATAGTGATGAATTAGTCCGAATCATGGCTATAGACAGGTCACTACGTTTAACTTGGAAAATTTTAAAAGATTGCACTGTCCAATGATCGATTTAGAGACTATCACTCAAAAGTCTTGTTACAGGTCTACTGATTAGCTGTCTGTATCTAGACAAACCATAGCCGCTGGATAAACATTCGATACTTAAAAATCAAAGAACTGTTATTTACGATATACACGGTCGAGTCACATTATTGTGACCACCAGCTAATATCCACAGTAACCACCGTGTGCAGCGCGGACAGCAGCTAGACGAGCTGCGAGTGACTCAATAAAGTGCTGGAAGGAGTTCACAGGTATGTGGAGCCATGCTGACTGCAGTGCATCTGACATCTGCTTTAGGGTGCGTGGTGGAGGATCCATAGAGCGAACAACACACTTGAGGTGGTCCCAGAGATGCTCAACTGGGTTTAAGTCTGGGGAATTACGTGGCCAGGGAAGTGCTCTAAAGTCTTCATCGTGCTCTTCCAACCACTCTCAGACATTTCTTGCTGTGTGACCCGTCGCATTGTCGTGCTGGAAGATCCCTTCCACCCCAGGGAAGACAATCAGCATGCATGGGAGTACATTATATGCAAGGATGGATTCATAACGAATTCGGTCCAGATTACGTTTCACTGGTATGAGTGGACCCAGAGAATGCCACGAAAACATTCCTCAGACCATAACGCTGCCCCCACCAGCTTGTGTTCTTCCAGCAATGGTTGAAGGGTGTTTGTTCTCCGATGTTTCTCACCTTATACGATAACGTCATCTATTCGATGAAGCAGAAAACGTGACTCATCGGAGAAGGCAATCCTTTGCCAATCAGCTGAGGCCCAATTCCGATACTGCCGTGCAAATGCAAGTCTTTTCTGCCGATGCACCTTCGTTAGCATAGGTGCAGCGACCATCCGTCTGCATCGGAGCCCCATACGCAGAACGGTTCGCTGAACTGTCGTTTTAGTCACACTTCTGGTAGCCCCTGGTTCATTTGGCCAGTGAGTTGCTCCACTGTATTGTGTCGATCAGCCCTCACGCACCTTTGCAGCCGAGGTTCACCTCTCACATCAACGGCACGTGGTGCTCGGCAGTTTCCAATTGGCTTATTTGCAATGGTGCCATTTCTCCAATCACGATACACTTTAACCACAGGAGCACGCAAGCAGTTCACAAACTGCGCTGTTTCAGAAATGCTGCCACCTTTGAGCCGAAAGCCGATAATCACCCCTTTTTGCAAATCGTATAAATTGCTCCTTTTATCCACGACAGCAACGAGTGATATGTTTTCAGATTGCCTACAGCACACCTTATATACCCTCCAAGCCAGCTCACGACGCGTGCTTTCTTTCATTGGCTACACGCTGTTGACGTCAAAAGTAGGAGGTGGTCACAATGATGTGACTCGACTGTGCATAATCCAACAGCACCTGCGTCCCGACTCGTTCAGTTGCCGGCATCATGTAACTTGCTATTAAGCTGCGTAGGAAACGGCTTCATGCCGTCTTTAAACACACACAGACGCACACACACTTTTACTGGAACTGCTGTGGAAGCGCGGGGGTATCACTATAGACTTCCGTGGGATGTTTTCCTCCGAAGAAACAAACCGTCGTCAACGGCGACAGACCCGAATTTGCGTTGGCCACTCAAACCATGAAGATTTGGTTTTGCTCCTCGGATGATTGGAACTTTCGCATGCAACGGGGAACAATTTCGACCCCTGGGCACGTGCCGCTTCGTTATATCATGGACGCTGGTGAATCGTTTGTTCTCGTGAACTCGGCACTTTTGACGATGTCAGGCCAAGATGAGTCATCCGCAATTTTTCCCTGTTGTTGTATCAGGCAGACTTCTTCGCCTCCGCTCTTTATCGGAGCTCAAGCGTGCGGCTAATTTTTCTGTCGTGTATCGGGAAACACCTGATTATTTCGCACTTCCGCTGATTTCAGCTTCCACACCAGAGCTAGCAATTGCTTCTCCCATGCATACCAGGACACAAGAATACAAGGAGCACTTAAAATTGAATTAGTCAGGGCTTTAGTGTAAGAAATATACGACAATTCCTTTGCACAAAGTGCAACCTCTTCTATAAACCGGTCTTGCAAACGGCGGCGTCCCGACCCTTTGTTTAGTCTAAGAGCCTGTCACCATCTGCTGAATTACGAATGTTTTCGTCGCCTTTGGGACCCCACAAGCAGCGGTAAATTCCTTTTTGGGTGGTCCCGATTCCGTTTTAGACTCCTGTTTCCTTTGTCCAAAAACCCACTCAGAGCCCACGCATTAATTAATCAATTGCTTAATCGGCCTGATTAGCTACGCCCATTACATTCAAAATAATAAGGGAAAATTCATAAGAAATATAGTTTTTACACATAGTATCACATATTTTGATTTGCGGTACTCCATGAAAAAAACAAAACAAATATGGGGATGTTAATGCCAGATTTTATGTTGCACAGTATCACCCGTTTTACCTGGAAAGTTTCCAACACAAGTTATCAGTACACGACTATTTTTGGCCAAAACCTAAAAAAGAAAAAGAAGCACGAGACATTTCACAGAAGCTCTGCAAAAAGGGAGAAGTAAGGAAGGTTGTTTCTTTAAGGCTTTTTACTTTTACAAGCAAAGATTTTATCATTTCAGGAAAAAAGTGCGCTTAAACGACCTTTAGGCCAACTCCCATATGCTGCCGTTCTCTCATGATGAAGAAACAACTCCGTTAACAGAATCGTTGAATTATTTGGCCAAGTAAAGAGAAAAAAAAATGTGACGAAAGGCGTCGTTTGGAAAACCAACAAACATTCAGTGAACTTTTAATAAAGTTTTCTCGGATTTTTGCAGCAAAGCCCCAAGAGCCAGACAGTTTTTTATAGAATCTCTGAGGCTTTGATTTAACAACATAAATACTCTTCGTAATTTATAATAAATTCTAATAGGTTTGATGGAGTTTTCGTCTTTCTGGGACTGAAATCCAGTATACATTTCTTAATTGTAGTTAGGGCATGTCTCAAGAATATCACACAGAACGATGTATTTTCAAACAAGTGAAATATTGATTGTAAATGTTATTTGACATTAATGTACTTGGCCATTATCGTGGTGTATATCTTGAGTGAGGGATTTGTCCTGTCGTCCCGTTTCTTCGCCGAGGAAGCATTCTAGAAAATAAAGTAGCAAAGTTTTTGAGATATTTGGTGACGGAAAGGATTTCATATGTGCGTTTCTTTCTCTTAAATAACAGGAATTACACTACATTATCAAAAGCATTCGGACACTACCAAATATTTTCATAAGTGCAAAGAACGGTTGCGCATGAATGTGCGCTGTGATTGGGGAGATACGTATACAAAGCTGAGATGTTCTCTCGGGTTATCAGTAACTTTGAAGCGAATGTTATCAGTGCACTTGAAGCGTGAAGTTTCCTAAATCCAGCGTGTGCTGGTCATAGGATGACATTTGAATAAAGTTTCCTAAATCCAGCGTGTGCTGGTCAGAGGAATGACATTTGAATAAAGTTTCCATACGGAACACTGCAGCTAAACTAAACACACCGAATTCGACTGTGGCCGCCCCGGTTGCTCAGTGGTCTAAGCGATGGCTTCCGACCATTCGTCGAAGATGGGTCCGGGTTCGAATCCCGGTGAAGCATGGATGTTGTGTTTGCCTTACGGTACTGGTACTCTCCCTTCTCTGGAACCAGTGACCCTAACTTAGGGACTGGCGACTGCTTATAGCTCATTGAGTTGCGCATGGTGCTTGTTAAACCTACAACAACAACAACAAATCGACTGTAAGTGATGTCATGAGGAGATGGAAGCAGGACGGTACAAACGGACGGAACGTGACAGAAGAATCTTGGTAAAAAATGTTAAGAAATTCCGTTCTTCCTTTGCCGTTTCCATCGCTGCTAATATTTAACAATGCAGCCGGTAACCAACACCTCTGACTACTCGACCACCGAGATACTCAATGGTGTTGTCCTGTCCGAGCCTTGAGCCCGGGCTCAACTCCAAAGGCGTGTTATTCCGGCTGGTGTATTGGCAGCACTCTGCGACGGAAATCAAAAGATGCTGGTTCGATCCTTCATGCAGTTTTCGTTTTGTGAAGAGCTGTCCCCATTGTTCAAAAGCGATTCCGGTATATTCATGTTATAAAATAAAGGAATCATATATCGTTTATTTATTAGTTGAAAATGGTACCACAGAATTCACAAGCAACTTATTTAATGCATATTAAAATAAGAATTTTACAAAATGTTTTCGCTGCCGTGTCTTTTATAAATACCACTTTGAATCTATAGTATAGATTTTGATGGTAAAAGTAAATTATTTACTGTTGCCATGGAAAGTTAAGAAATTCCTGAAAACTGAGCACAAAGATTTCATTTTATTCGCGTTTTATTACATTGTGTAACCTTCGCTCCTAAAGCTGAACTCCGGGAAACAGCATTTCAGGCAGACAGTTATGTTTCGAGAAACTCTCGCGGAAACTAATTGGAAACTGTTCCGACATTTATATCTGCCCGTTTGTCTTTGGAAGTACCAGATGTTCTTTCGATTTCCTTTTATGGTCCGAGTTTCTTATATTTTTTTTCCATTTCACCTCGGTTTCCACAGTAGCTAGTTTAATAAAAATGTCTTTTTTCAAAAATTCTTCTTCAATCACACCCCCTTTTTTTGTTTGTTCTTTCTCAGCAATGACGTTCGCACTCATATATCTATAGATCCATCGTTACATACAACTTTTGGCAAAATCGTAGTACTACGTCCGAGTACTTCTGATTAATCATAGAATACGTAAGGACAAGTGGAGTGAAAATTGCGCAGCATAAATTATATTAAGCACAAGTCCCGTTGAATCGCATCTGAGTGGTGAAGAAAAGAATCGGTAATACATTAAGGTGAAGCTTTGAATGCAGTAGAAATCATCAGTTTTATTGCCTCAAACCCCTTTTCCCCATTTGTGGTGCTATGAATGTGCATTTTTTTGAAATTAATGAGGAAATTTCCGGCGATGAGCCTGCTGTGGTATTCAAGTTATTGGGTAGGATTGCTGCAGAAATGTCTGTAGAATTTCACTGAACGAGGACTACTTCATTCGAAAAAAGATTTCACACCTTTTGTCAGAAGGAATCAAACTGAGAGAATTTAATCCTAGCAACAAGATTTTTGCAATAAAAAATAAAACTGCGCGTTGTTTCCTGAATAGCTGCTTGAATAATAACAGTTGGTTTCAGAAAACATTCCAATATTTCCACTCCAGGTGGAAGTTGGGAAGCAGCGACACATTTCTTTCATGGACTTTCACCAAATTCATTGCGCCGCTGATAACAGTGGCTAGATAATATCTTTTAATTATAAAGGTAGTTGTTTGACAATCTCTTTTTAGAACGTTTTATTTATAAAAAAGCTAACGTAGTCAATTAGTCTCTGTCCCCTTTTTCTCACCCATCGAACTTTTTCTTTTCTGTTTAAAATTCCCCTTTTTATTGGGGGGAATAGGAAAGTAATGTCGGGGGGGGGCTAAGTTTGGGGAAAAGTTGGGAAGTGTTTATGTACGTTCAACGTAAAGTTAGTGTATGTATTAATACAAGTGAATGAACGCTTTTAACTTATGTAGGTGTTTTTGTCTTCCAGATTTGCAGAACAAAATGAGTGACGTAAAACCCGAGGAGAGCGATGCTCGTCCTTGTATGCTGTATGAATTTCGCAAGGGAAACAATACAACCGTGGTCACTAATAACATTTGCGCTGTTTATCCGAGTACGTTAAATGTCCGCAAGTGCCAGCGTTGCTTCGCCCAATACAGGTCGGGCAATGTTTGACCTCTCGGATGCCCCTCGTGCAGGAAGTGCCATGGAGCTGGACAATGACCTGCTGCGTGCAGCCGTTGGGGCAGATCCTTAAAAAACCACCGAAGAATTAATTATCCCAACACCGTAATGCATCATGGTCTACTGTTCAAGAGCACCTGCAACAGATAGAGAAGAAGTAAATTTCTCCGTCATTTTTGGTCTACGCCGGGAATCGAACCCGAGTCCGCTTATTCCGGAACAAGTCGCTCTACCAACTGAGCTACGCAGACGTTTGTTCTGACTACTATCTGCCTTTATGTCGTGTGCGTCCTGCTGGCAGGTACGTCACATCCCCCCCGAAAGAGGGCCGGGGGCATGGCCCACGGGTCAGCCGTGGCCATGAATCGTTGCAGGCAGCCATCCACTGTAGAACGTGCACTTGATAACTCCCTGTCAATCTGGTGTGTGGAATGCAACGTCACACACATTTATTTTTCGAAACGCTGGAGAAGAGATTCTCTGATTTTTCCTATCTCACGGTGTGGAAAGAACATCACACCAATGCGAGATTTTGAACGGTCGGGTCATCCGGATAGTTCGGGCCCCATTATAACGAAGTAAATTTCTCCGTCATCTTTGGTCTACGCCGGGAATCGAACCCGAGTCCGCTTATTCCGGAACAAGTCGCTCTACCAACTGAGCTACGCAGACGTTTGTTCTGACTACTATCTGCCTTTATGTCGTGTGCGTCCTGCTGGCAGGTACGTCACAACTAACTTTCACCTAACAACAAAACCACGCATTCCACCGTCTGCAACTCTTTTCTCAGCCGACAGGAAAAGGAACCATTTCTTCATCGAATTGTCACTGGAGATGAAAAATGGGTTCCTTACGCGAACAACAAACGCTAAAACCAGTGGCTTTTTCCAGGTCAGACACCAGTTCCTACGCCAAAACCAGGACTACATCCCAAAACGGTTTTGTTCTGCGTGTTAGTGGACTACCGCTGGCATAGCTCACTTTGAACGATTGGAACCCCGACAGACCGTAAGGGCAGACCTATATTGTCAACAACTGGACTACTTGAAGCAAGCTCTTACTGTAAAACATGCAGCAATGGTCAACAGAAAAGGTAGCATCCTCCAGCATGACAACGCCAGACCTCACACGACGAGACGAACACAGCAGACGATCAGAGATTTTGGCTGGGCAGTTCTGCCCCATCCCCCTTATTCCCCTGACATTGCAGCATCTGATTATAATTTGTTCAGATCTCTGCAGCACTTTCTTAATGGGAAAAGATTCCACAATATTGATGATGTCAAAATAGGTCTCTCGGACGTCTTTGCATCACAGCCAACGTCTTTTTATAAAGACGGCATTGAAAGTTTGGTTTTACGATGGACAAATGTGATCGATAATGATGGCGATTATATATTTGATTAAGAAAAAAATTTCCTCTTGCGAACAGTGTTTCTCTTCTTTTCCAAAAACGACATTACTTTCCGTTCCCCCAATACTTATAGGACTCATAAGTCATAATACAAATGCGTTAACAATTTGACACATATTTAATATAATTCATAATTTTCAAGGGTTCTGAAATTTGCAATTTTTAATTTTATAAGTGACGTTGTAAAGAGGATATTTCAATTAGAGAAAAAAAATCCTGATACGTCATGCTGAACAGTGAATTTTCGTGTCCTTTTACATTCCATTCACTTCACAGTTTTCCCGCTAGGGGCGCTTACAGTCATGAACGTTTTAGTCTGCTTGTTAAAAGGGAATTTCAATAATACTGTTTTTGCATTTGACAAGACTTGAAAAGTAAATGTAAACTCGAATTTTTTTGAAGCATTATTTTTTTTTCTACGTTCGGAATTTTCCGTTGTGTGGGCTGCAGTAGAAAATATTAATTCTTTGAAATGACCTTATTAAGGAACATTTTGAGCCAGCTCAAAAATTATTCTGCTATCTGATCGGCCATAAAATATTCATAACTTTTGCATCCTTGTAGACCTATCTAAGACGGAATCGAAGGGTTTAGAAATATTTTCCGTTTTGTACAAATGCATCCATGGGTACCAATGAAATGTAAACATTTAAATTTGTATCATGCTAATAGTGGATACTACATAAGTAGAGATAAAAGAATGTATTGTAAGCTACTAAAAATCACAAACATACACAATTATGTGTGGCTCAAGAAAGGAACTCACGTTTAAGTCACTTTGATAATTTAGGGGTACTGGTCTTAGAGAGTGGACGGGACTTGTACCGTGCAACCAAAACACGGCACCTGCCTTATCTGGAGCATGAGCTCTGTCCCGTGTGACGTGCCTGCGCGGCAGGACGCATATGAGCTAAAGGCAGACAGCAATGAGAGCACATATCCGCGTAGCTCAGTTGGGAGAGCGACTTACTCCGGAGTGAGGGGGACCCGCTTTCGATATCCGGCGTGGACAAACCTGTGTTTTCACATTGGCGACCGAACTTCAAGGATGACTTAGCCGTTAAGTTTCTCGCAATGGTGTGATGTTCTTTCCACACCGCGAGACAGGAAAAATGAGAATCCCTTCTTCAGTACTTCGAAAAATAAATGTGTGTGATGTTCCGTTCCACACACCAAATTGTCTGGGAGTTCTCAAATGCACGTTCTTCATCGGATAACTGCATACAGCGATACATGGTCCTGGCTGACCCGTGGGCCATGCCACCGGCCCTCGTTTGGGGTGGGGGGGTGACGTGTCTGCGCCGCAGGACGCACATGGGATAAAGGCAGATAGCAATGAGAGCACAGGTCCGCGTAGCTCAGTTGGGAGAGCGACTAACTCCGGTGTGAGGGGGACCCGGATTCGATGGCCGGCGTAGACAAACCTGTGTTTACACACCCGGCAAGAATGTTTAGCGTAAGCTATCGATTAGGGCACTCGGCGACCGGAAGGGATCAAAGAAGTTATTTGAATTGCAGCATCAACTAGTTTCAGAGCCACAATTCCATTGAGAGAGAGGATCGCTGACGTTTATTAGGACAATCTATACAATCTGGTATAAAGTCGCGTTGGGAGACATATACGAGGTTAAATACAAAGGTAAAGGGCATTTGTGAATTAAATTGATACCGCAAGCGACGGCAGCTGATCATTGTTGACTCTCAATACTGGCAGTTAAACAAGGTGACACCTAATTCCCTCAAAGCTGCACGTCAATCTGGCTCCGTTGGTGAGTGTGTAAACAAGGAAGCTCAACATTCCGATTGCACTGCTGTTGAACATCTTGCAGTAAAGGTTCCTCCTGGAAGAAGGGTTCAAGGCCGCTGAAATTTTTTGACGAAGCACAGTATAGTAATAAGTGCAAAATGGGAGAGAGAAAATTTGGAAATGAGTAGAAAGGGTTAAGTCTCGCAGAACAAGTGTGACTGACGATGCTCGATCAGGGCGCCCTCCAACGTCGCGAACTCAGGACAACATCATCGAGTGAATATTCTCATTCAAGAAGGATGACTGCTGCCGTGTCTGTTATGGTTAGTATGTCAAACGTTAATTATGGTTCTGCCTATGAAATAGTTATGAAGACTTAGGATATCGGATGTGAGTAAGTCCCAAACAGCCCACCGATCAATACAATCAACAGCTTATGGAAATTTCACCCAGAGTTTGCAGCGTTATGAAGAAGATCCAGGTTGACTGGAAAGGATATTCACGGGAAATGAGATCTAGGTGCATCATTCTGAACCAGAAAGTAAGAGAAAAAATATGGAGCTGAATCACCTTTCATCTCAAGTAAAAAGAAAGTTCAAAAGTGCCTCCTCAGTCAAGAAAAAACGCTTGCTGCCATTGTCAAGTGATATGCATGGGCTGAATTTGAATATTATCAAGATTACTGACATACTATTAGCAATGCAACATTTTCATCAATGATTGAATACAAGCTGAAACCTACGATTTGCAATAAAAGATGATTTTTGTCAAAAACTGTTCTCTTGATCATTGAAGCGCCCTGTATTTCAACGATCGAGAGAATTTAATATCTCGCGTTTCAAGTTCTCCCACATCACCTTAATGTCCGGATTTCACATCTAGCAATTTTCGTCTCCTATTACGACGATTTTGTAGTGATGAAGAGTTGGAAGTAACGATGCATACAGGGATTCAAGGAAACCCGAAAGAGTTGGAAGTAACGATGCATACAGAGATTCAAGGAAAGCCGAAAGAGTTGGAAGTAACGATGCATACAGGGATTCAAGGAAAGCCGAAAGAGTTGGAAGTAACGATACATACAGGGATTCAAGGAAAGCCGAAAGAGTTGGAAGTAACGATGCATACAGGGATTCAAGGAAAGCCGAAGGAGTTGGAAGTAATGATGCATACAATGATTCAAGGAAAGCCGAAAGAGTTGGAAGTAACGATGCATACAGGGATTCAAGGAAAGCCGAAAGAGTTGGAAGTAACGATGCATACAGGGATTCAAGGAAAGCCGAAAGAGTTGGAAGTAACGATGCATACAGGGATTCGAGGAAAGCCGAAAGAGTTGGAAGTAACAATGCATACAGGGATTCAAGGAAAGCCGAAAGAGTTGGAAGTAACGATGCATACAGGGATTCAAGGAAAGCCGAAAGAGTTGGAATTGACTATCTATCTTAGTTACCAAAAAATTGGACAAGCTACTAATTGGACCAGTTGTAAGGGAATGGAATTCATTGATATACGAAAGGTAAACGGTACATTAAAGAGATTATCCCTGGAAGCACTTGCTTTAAGTGACAATATATCGGAACATGGTCCTGCAAGAGGCAATGGTAAAAATGAGTTACACAACTAATGACACAATGGAGTGAACTTACGGACTTTACTGACACCAGTTTTAAATAACGTTTACATACATCTTCAGAATTTTCACTGGGGTAATTAATTAATAAAGTATATAACTTACAGAAGACGTATGCTTAGTATAACCATGAAAGGTAAGAAGAGTTACACATGGATTAGGAAAATGACAAGAGTTGATGACGTTGAATATATTACTAGAATAACTGACCATCGTAGGACAACTGAAATAATAGTCCGGATAATAAATGACAAAAAAAGACCCAGAAAAAGACCAACTGGGAGATAGATAGATGAAATTGAAAGCATGCTTCGAAGAGACTGACTCAAGCCAGGAAGTTGTGGAGGAGACTGTGGAGACCTTTATCCAGCATGAGACTGATACTGGTTGATGACGTTTCTGGTGATATATAATAAAAGACATTGTAAAAATGAGAAACCAACTGAGTTCTTATGATGTTCCTACATTAATTATGCATAACTATGGGTGTTAAGAAAAGTCAATTTTCCTAGAATATTGTGTTACGTGAATGAGAATAATTTTGATTGAAACGTTCCATAGCGTTTACTCGATGCTCCGTGTACCTAAAACGCAAATATCTCTTAATTAAGCACTAACTGGCTTGAACGGCCAGTAAACTACGAGCCTACTTATCGAAACTTCAATTTCTTTCTTTTGTCCAAAACTGCTCACTTTAGCTATTAGTACAATGAATCATACCACTCGTAACGTGAAACACTCTTCAAGTAAAGTAAACCTGTAACAGGTTTATTACGTATGCTTGAAGCAAATAAACTCCTAACAAACTCGAGCCTCGAAAATGAGAGACTTGAAACATTAACTAATAACTCCACACGATTAACGTGAAACAGTACTTTGACGGAAATCAACAAGAAAGGAACTGACCAAAGCCAGCAAGAACGCCACCCATCTCGTAAGAGAGGGAACATACATTGTAAAGATCTTTCTTATATCTGCTTTTCTCATACGTCACTCTACTCTTGACCTCAATTCAGGTTGCCACAAGACATTCATTTGAGAAAGAAATGTCGCTTTAAATTAGAAGCCACTTAAAGGAGAACGAACCAAAATTTACATATATACAGAAAATAAAAAGGAAAGTTATATTACACTATACGTCACAGCTTAAGACAGGAAATAAAAAGGAAAGTTATATTAGAGCACACGTCACAGCCTAAGCCAGGAAATATAAAGGAAAGTTATATTGCAGCATACGTCCCAGCCTAAGGCAGGAAATAAAAAGGAAAGTTATATTAGAGTATACGTCACAGACTGAGACAAGAAATAAAAAAAATATATATATTAGAGTATACGTCACGGCCTAAGGAAGGAAATATGAAGGAAAGTTATATTACAGTATACGTCGCAGCCTAAAACAGGAAATAAAAAGGAAAGTTATATTAGAACATATGTCACGGCTTAAGACAGGAAATAAAAAGAAAAGTTGTGTTAGAGTATACGTCACGGCCTAAGACAGGATATAAAAAGGAATGTTACATTGGAGTACACGTCACAGCCTAAGACAGTAGCGGAATCGGATGGGAAAAGCACCTGAACAGTTTTCTCTGTTATTAATATCACAGTTCGTTCATTCATTTCTGATTGCTCTCTGCTATTACTTATTTTGTACAAAAACACGATTGCATAGAGTGCTATGTGACTCTGTTTCAATAAATGGTAGAATTATACTACTGTACTTACAGATATGGGTGATCAACCAATGGACAAAAAGAGGACTATGAATTTATTCATGCACTTGGTGATTAAAAACAAATGAAAACCCTTATTATAAAAAAGTTAGCTCTTAAAGTTTTTAGATAATGTTGAAAACACGGTGAATTTAAATTGTTTTTAGAAATGCGTTGAAAACTATTAAGTGAAATGAGAATGAATGATTATTTTAATTATGCTACATGAAAATAACTAAATTCTCTGAAAGAAAAAAGGAGAAATATACCACAATATGTGATTGAGCAGTTGCATTAAAAAGTTAGCAAAAAATGTTCAAATTCCCATGGAGAGAAAACTGAAGGAAGAGAACATTATAAAGAAAAAACTAAAAAAATATGTTTTTCCTTAGAAAATCTGATGCAATAAGTTCTGAGCTAGATTTTTATCTTCCCTCGGTTCTGGAGATTTAATTCTTAAAAGCATCTAATCTCGAAAGCATCATGGCGGAATATAAAAAAACTCTTAGTTAAATGCACTTATCTTGCAGTTTTTTAAGACTGCTTTGATACTTACTTGCCCTAATGAGAAGCAGTATTGGAATAAAAAATTAGCCAGCAATTTGTTTTTGCAAAAAAATAAAAAAACAGAAAAGCTCTTATTCCTCCATAGAAATCCGAAAGAATATTTTCAGCTTATTGAGAAAGAAAAGAGAAAAAAGTTGTTAGTTTGGGTTGTTATAGCTTGATGTAAAGCAAACCTCCATGTCGGGTTTCTCAAGCCGCGTTCTGCCGCAGAATCGTATTTGAAAAAAATGCTTGAAAGGGCGTTTCAGTCAGGTTTTTAGTACTTCTTTGAGCAAACATTTTTAGCTTTAGGATACAGAAATAAATGTAGTAAGAATCTTGTTGTGTTTGCATACACAACAAGTTGGTAACATTAATTATTGACAAAATACAATAATGGGGAAAGGAAGCAAAAGCTTTTTTTATAATTAACGACCAGGTCTATAATTTACGAGAGGGAAAGAGATTTGCGACGTACTACGGAGGAAAGTCACGTTTCAATACGACAAATCTGAAGCGGGATATTACGTCCGTGTAGCTTAGTTGGGAGAACAACTTACTCCGGAGTGAGGGGGCCGCGGTTTCAATCTCCGTCAAGAAGGAACTTGTGCTTTCCCATTGGCGTCCGGACGTAAAAATGGATGAACTGGTCGTTGGATTCTTCGAAAAATGTGTGATGTTTGTTCCTCACGTCGCCTGGAATTAAAGAAAAATTCCTACTTCGTTTCAACAATAAAAACAATTAAGAGGGATATGATGTGACGTACTACAGAGATGAATCACGTGCCAAGACAGCAAATCTGTAGAGGTACATTCCGCCCGTTTAGCTTAGTTGGGAGAGCAACTTACTCCGGAGTAAAGGCGCGAGGACGAATTTGTGCTTTCACAGATTTTACAAAGACATATGCAAGTGGAAAAGCTAAGTCGACGTACCAAAACAACACTGTGCTTGCTCCTGCGGAAGTATGCAAATGATGACCTTACGTCATCGAGGTGGCAGGCACAAGACCTAGATAAACGTTATTCTGAGCGGGTGCGACCATTGAAGCTTGAGTTAGACTGTTACTGGAAGAATGACTCAGCACTATCGCTTAGAAGACTCTTCACGGTGAAGAGTGATCGGTAGATTGGAAGCAGGGAAATCGTAAGCTGAGGTACCAAGAGGGATGAATGTGTCAAGACAAGTAATCTTTAGATTCTGGAGACAGTTTAAGGAAACCTGAATAATTACTAGAAGGCCGGGACAAAGACACTCACGAGCCAAAAGGTAAGACGACCCATATATGTTATTAAAACCTACTCGTCATTGAAGTCTACAGCCATGCAACTCTCGCAGGAGTTCCCTGCTACTGGAACCGCGATATCAAGGCAAACAGTTTAGAGAAGACTCCACGAGAGAGGTTCGTATGCTAAAACAAGTTAGTAAAATCATGCAATGCATTGATTATAATACGCTTTCCAACATACTAGAAATCATTACTCAAGTTATGAGGATAATGGCTGTGGAATAAATCTCGGCCCTGTGCCTTCACCTTTGATCCCATTTCGATGATTTTCAACAGAACCAGTTCAGTATACCTCCGAAATAACATGATAAAGTTTTGTCGCAACCGAAGCATATTTACGTAAGTTATAATGCACAAGGGTTATGGAATAGATCCCGTTCCTGTGTCCTAACCTTTGATCCGATTTCGCCCATTTCAACAGGATTCGTCCTCAGACAGGCCCCTACAACAAACTAAAATTTAATCGAAATCGAACCTTTTTTACGTTAGTTATGACGCATAAAAGCAGTGCAATGTTTCCCGCTCCTATGTTCTGACCTTTTACCCCATTTCGTTCACTTTCATTAGGTTTTCTTCCCAGGTGTTCCCCTACCACATACTAAAATTTCATCGAAATCGAACGATTTTTACGCGAGTTATCGTACGGACGAACCTACGCACACAACGCGTGACGTAATGAGGCAGATGGGAATCGCCACCATCTGCTTGCAAAAGTGTGACGTCATAAAACTTTAATAGGATCCACATACAACGCGTGACGTAATGAGACAGATGGCGTGACCGCGCGCCAACATTCTCAAACGCGAGATTGTGACGTCATAAGATTTCTAAGCATGGGTATCATTAACAAACGACGCCATGACATAAAAACGTTATAATTCGGGGTGGTTATTTAACCCACTAAACGAATTTTCCTAAAGTCGAGATCAAGCTAAATCGATTTCTAGTACAGAAAACGGTAGGTTAACGACTTTCATTAAAATCCTTAGAGCCGTTTTCAAAATAAAATTTACATACATACAAGAAGCGCTCCTTCAATAGTATGGGATAAGGACGATGGAATGGATCCCGATGCTATGTACTGACTGTTGATACCATTTCGTCCATTTTCAATAGGGTTCGTCCCCAGGTGGTCCCCTACGACATACTACAACTTCATCGAAATCGAGCCATAGTTACGCAAGTTATGACGCATAAGAGCAATGGAATGCATCCCGCTCCTATGTCCTGACCTTTAACCCCACTTCACCCATTTTAAATAGGGTTCATTCCCAGGTGGTCCCCTACCACATATAAAAATTTCATCGACATCGAACCATATTTACGTAAGTTATGAAGCCTAAGGGCAATGGAATGGATCCCGCTCCTATGTCGTGACCTTTTCCAATAGAGTTCGTCCCCAAGTGGTCCCCTACCACATACTAAAATTTCATCGAAATCGAACTGTTTTTATGTGAGTTATCGTGCCGACAGACAGACGGACGGACAAAGCTGGAGCATATACGCTTCTTCAACCTACGGTTGGAAAGCGTAAAAAAGCCAGTTGTCTGTATCCGACACACCGTATCGAGGAGAAGGGTCCGTCGCAATTGGTTCCGAGAACATCACCCCTGGACCCCAGATCAATGGGCTGGTGTTCTCTTTCGTGACGAGTCGCGGTACAGCATAAGCACGGATTCTCGATGTGTGCACATTTGGACAAAGACGAGAAGTCGACATTTCCCCTGCAACATTAGGGAAATTGACCATTACGGTGGACGAGGTCTCCTGGTTCGGGCTGGCATCATCTTGGATGGACGCATGCTGCTGCATGCATTTTCAGAATGAACCCTGACTGCAGCACAGGGATAATATTCTACAGCACTATATACGGGTTTTCAGATGAACTGTTGGCTCCCATTTCCTTTTTTATGGACGATAATGCCAGTCCCTATAGGGCTAGACTAATCGACCAACACATGGAGAGCAAGGATATTCACAAGATGAAGTGACCCGCGAGATCTCCGAACTTGAACGTGATAGAGCATGCCTGGTGTTCCATGACAAGAGCAACTGAAAGCCGAAAGAACCCCTTCCAAACCGTTCCAGAACGACAACACAGGTTAGTGAAGGAGTGGCACTTATTGCTCCAAACTCTCATCCGCAACTTTGTAAACAGCACGAGGGCTCATTATGCGAGATGTGTGGCTGTTTGGGGTAATCACACTCTATATCATCCCCTCAAAATTCGCGCCACTTACTCCATCACTTTTGGATAAATAAAGTATACACCATATTGAAAAAAGTCACCGGACACCCTTCAAAAGCCGCCCCGGTGGCGCAGTGGTCTAAGGCGTTGGCCTCTGATCATTCGTCCGTAAGGGGTCCGGGTTCGAATCCCGGTCAGGCATGGATGTTGTGTTTGTCTTACGGCACTGGCTCTTTCCCTTCCCTGGAACCAGTGACCCTAAATTAGGGACGGGCGACTGCTTATAGCCCATTGAGTTGCTCACGGTGGTCGTTAAACCTCCAATAAAAAAAAAAAAAACACCCTTCAGAAGTAAATGAGCTGTTCCGCTGCGTTGTTAAGATTCGTGGTACAGCTGCAAACGGTACAAAAACAAAACTGCAGCTGACCGCGACAACATTGTACTGTGAGGTTGAATGAAAATGTCGCGGCGGGAGAGAACTGGCTTTGAGAAAGAAAATATTGTTGGGTGTTATGTTAGTGGGTTGTCCATAAAAGAAACCAAGAGGCGTTTAAACATACCCAAGTCAACTGTTCTGGATGTACCGAATACATGGAAGACACATGGCGTGCCTGTAGCAGCAAAACGTACCGGCAGACCAAAGAAAAACAGTGATAGAGGACGTCGAAGCCTCAGGAGAGTCGTTACAGCTGATCGACGGAATACTGCACAAAACCTCAGTGTACAGGTGAGGAAAAATGCTGGAACCTCGGTATGTACACGTACCATTCGCTGAGGACCTTCATTCCATGGGTAACCGTGGTCATGCGGCTGCTCATAAGCTTTTCAGCTCCACTTGGAATGTTACTTGTCGTTTAGCATGGTGTAATGAACATTTATAGTGGATCGGTCCATCAGTCCGATGGCCGTGTGTGGGTACGGTGGCAGCCGGGGGAAAGCAATTCACCACACTGTACAGTTCCTACAGTGAAGTTTGGAGCCGGCAAACTTCACCGTAGGAACTGTACTCGTGGGTTTTTTTTCGTGGTATGGTTCCGGCCCATTGGATATCGTGGACAAACCTGTTAACCAGCACGTCTATCTCAATATTCTGGACAATTATGCCCTATCAACGCTGTAGCAATACTATGGAACCGAGACTTGTTGGTACCAGCAGGATAATGCACCGAGCAAGGACTATTACGGCGTGACAGTCCTTGCTTTATGGCTTCATCCCCTTGTAAATGTTGACTCGTCAGTCCATCGGATGTTGTCCACAAACCACGGCTTTTCCTGTAAGGTGTTCAAGACGAAGTTACAAAAGTCATACCGCGTTTGAAGGTCTCCAGGCATCAGGTTTAACACGACAGCATCACGGTAGGGATGCGCACCATGTTCGTTGAAGATTCGCCACACCCGTGATGCCGATAATCCACACGCACAGCTCACTGCCGTCGTACTACTTCGGGGATCCGCAGGATGTACTCGCACAACGGCACCATGGGACGTCCGGAATGATGATGCTCAGCAACGCTTCCTGTTTCTCGCAGGCGCCGGACAACTTTGACAATTGTCTGTGTAGCTGCTGCTGAGGAGCGGGAAACCGCACTCTATACAACCTCACAGCCTTTTTTGCATTCTACTGGCATTCGCCGTACAGCAAGACCATATCACAGTACTCGTCATTCGTGAAGATAGCCATCTATCTGTCGACCTTGTACTCTGATTCACTCTGAATCCCCAAACATCATTTAAAGCCCTTCGGTTGTCTGACGTCATTTTACGTCAAACTTGAAATTAGCATAACTACGTGTTTTATCACAGAACCGCTTTTCTGTTGCTGTCGCGTGCTAATAGCCTGACATCTGACGCTTTGTTTACGGTTTCCTGTCTTTTCGGTAAGTGTTTCTGTTGAACCAAGTGTTGTTTTGTATTAATTAAGCACCGCTCTTTCAGTTTGTAATTGGCCTTTTTGCGTATCTCTCTTGGTTTCTGAGTTAGTTTTGCTAAGTTCCGTATTTCACCACTAGGGACGCTACAAGCACGTCCAATCGATCGCCCATGGACACTTTCCTTTTGGTACATGCTACTTCAGTGGCGGTATGATACGCGGTTTAAAAGTTAAAGGGGGTAAACGGTCTTTCCTGAGAACCCTGTACACTGAAGAGCAATTGAATTTGAATTAGAGACAGCTTGCGTTATGCAAATGTGGCGCTGTGGGCGGCCCTGTAAACGGAAACAACATGACGTAGGCAGCGATCCGATAATATAAGGAGTGATGCGACGGGAATCAGTAAGAGTCGGACGCAGTAAGCGGATAGACGGTCCACAGTGCATGAAATCACTCGGCAATTTACCGCTGGTGCACAGAAACGTGTAAACAGCCACACCACCCAGAACCATCCCCTCGCTGTGGGGTACAGAAGCCATCGTCCCACAAGGATACCGCTGCTGACCGCACATCACAGGGTGCAAAGATTAGCATGGGCGCCGGAACATCGCCACTGGACCCTAGATATGTTGAAAAATGTTGCCTGAACTGATGAGTCGAGATTCACGTTAGTGCATGCGGATGGCAGGATACGAGTACGGCGCAAACCACATGAAGCGATGGATCCTTCTTGCCATTAGGGTACTCTTCAAGCTAGTGGGGGTGGCATTCTCGTCTGGGGACTATTTACGTGGACTGAAATGGGATCCCTGGTACGTGGGACATCGTCCTTCACAGGTCAACGTTACCGGGATATCCTGGACAACCATTAACTCCCGTTTGTGCGTCTTCAACATCCCACTGGGGACCTCATCCTGCAACAAGACAATGCAACGTGCCATCGCTCTCTCGAATTGTATCCGAATGGTTGGATAAACACTCCACCGACGTGACCTCGCTTCCTTGGCCAGCTAAGTCACCTAACCTCAATCCCATCGAGCACATCTGGGATGCCATAGAGAGAGATGTTCGAGGCTCTGACCTTCCTCCATCAAATCGTGAACTGTGGGAGCTTGTTCAGGTGTCGTGGATCCGTATGGCTTCCCAACGCTTCCGGTGTCTTGTCGAGTCCATGCCGAGACGAATCGCCACCTTCATCAGGGCAAAATGTGGTGCTACACGTTACTAGACAGGTATCTCTAATTCAATTGCTCTTCAGTGCATATGATGTATTGATGCAAAGAGCAAAACACACGAAATATTGCCTTGAGGAATATTGGAAACACTCATAAATCTTCTCTTCACGTCGTCCATGAAGGAAAGCATCCATAACACTGCAGGTAAACACAGATTTTGGCACATGAAAGGTTTATTGTAGTTCTAACGTCGCTTTCTACGCTGAATTCAAATATGCAATCAGCATTTTTCTATCACACTCAGTTTTTGTAGAATGAGATATCATTATTTTTGCTTTTTCGGAAATTTAGGTATTTTTCTGATGATAACTAATATACGTATAATAATATTTTAACTGATTTCTGACATAGGGTAGCCACAAACAATTCAAATTATGAAAGCTCTAACTGCATGTGCGCTGGGAACTGGAAGCGAATGAGCAAGATGATTCATGCACCTCCGCGTCACGAGGTGGAGCCAGTCAGAAGTCTACTGAGTCATGTGGAGTGACGATTCATGAACACGCCAGTATTGCACAGCCATTATCTTTGTGCGCACCCAGTGAGGTTGCATTTTGTTGTGTCAAGTGATTTAAAGCTACTCTGTAAGTGTGGTGTGTTATAAAGTGAGGAAATATACCAAGGAAATGTGTAAATCATCCCGATAACTTATGTTATGTTTGTGGGAATCTGACATTTAAAGATCAACGACGAAGTTTTACTCCACTAATTAAAACAATGTTATGAACTATATTTTAGCGGAACGGTGGGGGATCAAAATTAGAGCTGGTCCCCTCATATCTGCTGTGCGACCTGTGTGAAACGTCTGATAGATTGGTCTTGGGGGATTCGTCACACGAGCTTTGCGATACCCATGGTGTGGCGTGAACCACAAGATCATTCATCGGACTGTTATTTCTGTATTACAAAGATAAAAGGAATTAGTTGTAAATCCCTACACACAGTGCAGTACCCAAATTTGCCATCTGCTATGAGGCCAGTTCCACAGAGTGAGGACTTACCTGTACCACATCCTCCTACACATCTTATAGTAGAAGCTGAAGTGGAACATGATTCAGCTACCGAAGTTGAAAACGAGGAGCAAGATGACTCTAACTTTGAAGCAAGTACCCCTTCATGTACACGTCATCTGTTAAGTCAATGCGAATTAAACGACCTTGTTTGGGATTTGAAAGTGTCAAAAAATCAGGCTGAACTCTTGGGTTCTGGGCTGAAAAATTGGAATCTCCTTCAGAAGGACACAAAAGTGTGTTTTTATCATACCAGCAGGAAGAGTTTCAAGATATCTGTTTTGCAGAAAATGAGTTAGTGTACTGTAACAATATTTGTACTGTGATGGATGTCCTCGATCATGAACATGAAACAAGAGAGTGAGACTGTTCATTGACTCTTCGAAATGTAGTTTGAAGGCTGTGCTTCTGCACAATGGGAACCAATTTCCTTCTGTGCCGTTAGCTTATACAAACAAGAAGGAAACATATAAAAATTTGCAAATCCTGTTGGAAAAAATTTCAGTATGATAAGTATTATTGGGCCATATGTTGCGATTTAAAAGTCATTGTGTTGCTAATTGGTTTGCAGCTCGGCTATACTAAATATTGTTGTTTCCTGTGCGAATGGGGCAGCAGGGACAAGAAAAATCAGTATTGTGCAAAATGTTTTAAGAAATTTTAAAACCCCGAACTGCCGTGAGAATGTGGGTACTTTTACAGTCATACAAAGATATAGGCTGTAATATATCCCTCAAAATGCATTTCTTGGACTCCCACCTGGATTTCTTCCCTGACAATCTGTTGCCGTTTGTGATGAACATGGGGAGCAACTCCGCCAAGACATCTCTGCCATGGAAAAAAGGCACCACGGACAATGGAGTGCAATAATGCTTGCTAGTTACTGTTGGACACTGAAGAGGGATGTTCTAGACGCCAATCACAGAAGGAAATCAACAACTGTCACATTTTAGGCAAGTTCAATAGTGTCCTGAATGTATGCAAGTATGCTCATTTCTTTCACACTTAACAGGGGTGTCACAACGAAACCTTGGGTGATGGAGAAACAGTACCTAAATTTTTTAATTTAGCGTGCAAAATTTCATTAGGATAAGGTATGTTCCCTCGTGTGCCGAGAAAAAGTTTAATTTTGTTTACCAGTGTAATTTTGTTTATTCTGAAGAGAAAACTAAAGAGGGATTTACGTCCTCAGTGGTAAATCTGAAGCACATAATTTTGGCAATTTGAATTTCGTCATAGCCATAGTAGTTCTTCGTCATAGCCATAGTAGTTCTTCGTCATAGCCATAGTAGTTCTTCGTCATAGCCATAGTAGTTCTTCGTCATAGCCATAGTAGTTCTTCGTCATAGCCATAACAGTTCTTCAGATTTGGACTAATTTCAGAAAGACGTGCTTCAACAAAACACCCGAGTTTGGCTCTGGCTCGTTTTCAAATGAAGCATTGGCGCTGCGTTTGCTCTACGATGCTGGCTCTGTACCTTTCTTGAAGCCAATGGCTCTAAATTAGAGACTGCAGACTCCTCGTTGCCTTAGGCGTTCATGAGAGTCGTCAAACCCTAAAAAGAAAAAAATGGGGATCTGGTAACTGCTTGACAAACAAAAAGCCGAAAAGCTGCAATGGAACAGATGTTTAATGAAGGATATCCACCAAACAGTAAGAAAGCAGTTTTGCACATTTTTATGAATTCTTCTTTATAACATGTGGAATTTAAGAACAATAAAATCCAACTGACTTCCGGCATGATGCAAAACAATACGGTCAGAAAAGGGAAACTTTCTCGAAAACGAACGAACGTTCATTTACTTTAGAGAGATATTGTATGAAAAAAAAAATGTCTTTCTTTGAATGACTGCCTACCTTATTCTATTTATGTTTGTAAATGAAATTCAAATATCTGAAAACGATTATTTATCCTCACTGGTGTTTTACAGTCTTCCTTAAACGGCAGCGAAAAGAAGGAGAATTAAATTCAATGAGCCGAAATCGCGACAAGCAATTTTTTCTTTACATTCTTTGTGAGTCTTTAAGACACCAATAAAACCGATGCACATTTTGAATGATTGACTCAGAATTCCTCGTAATGAAGGGGGTCCTTCAGAAGAGTAAGTTTCAGGAAAAACAATTACAGTAAAATGAGAGCTGAAAAACAAAGTTACGTCGTCAGCAAAAAAGTGCGATTTAACTGTGATTACGATAGTTACCGTTAATTAGAAGCGAAAGCAGCAATCATGCCAACGCAGGTAATTTCACGGAGTTCATTTTAACTTAAAAAGTTTGTAATTCGGGAGCATGCGTTCTTGAAGGTTGTGATTAAATAACTTTGAAGGTCAGCCTTGGGTATTTTATACGGTAATATGGAAGAGTTTTATGTCAGGCGCGTATGACTGTGTGAACGGTATGTACAGTAAGTATGCACATAAACAGAAAGAAAAGATTGTGACAAAAGTAGTGCTTTTATGCGATCATGAGATTTACACTTTAGAAACCCAAGTCGTGGGTACGGCAAACATACAGTGTAACTGCCATGTTCCAATGTACATCCTTATCCTGACGTACGGAATTGATTCCACGAGTACCGTTTGTCCAAATGGTTCTGGGTTCGAATTCCGGTGAGGCATGAATGATTTTCTTTTATTGGAGGTTTAACGACCACCGTGAGCAACTCAATTAACTATAAGCAGTCGCCGGCCCTTAATTTAGGACCACTGATTCCAGGAAAGGGAAAGAACCAGTGCCGTAAGACAAACACAACATCCATGCCTCACCGGGATTCGAACCCGGATCCCTTGCGGACGAATGATCAGAGGCCATCGCTTAGACCACTGCGCCACCGGGGCGGCTGGCGTGAATGATGTGCTTGCCTTACGGCACTAGCTCTAATCCTTCCCAGGAACCAGGGGCCCCAAATTAGAGATGGGCAATTGCTGGTCGTTAAACCACCAAACAA
The DNA here is from genome assembly GCA_039090855.1 of Macrothele yani. Lineage (NCBI taxonomy): Eukaryota > Metazoa > Arthropoda > Arachnida > Araneae > Macrothelidae > Macrothele > Macrothele yani. Next base: position 8,286,988 of record CM077011.1, on the reverse strand, counting down.
ACAACAATTCCTTGGATATAGAATAAATTATCAACGCTTATTCAATTAAATGTTTTTTAACATCGAGTGTAGTTTCGCAGAGCGTTTGGCTCGGCATCATCAGGACAAGCAAAACGTTGTCATGCTAAGCCAAACTCTCTGCGGAACTACAGTCGATGCTAATAAAACATTTAATTGTAAATAATCGTTGATAATTTATTCTAAATCAATATCACAAGCACGTAGTCTTGAATTATAAATAAAATTCCTTGGGTAATATGAATTTCGACTTTCTATATTTAATACAGGTTTCTGAGTTGGAAATACTGAGATGCGCAATAGGACGCAGTCATTGGAACGATCTTGAAAGCACAGTTAAAAAAATTAGCTTTAAAACAGTACAAGGTGCGATCAGAAAGCATCCAGAGTGGACTAATTAAAAAAAAAATACAAGACTTACAGATTTGAAACTTAATCGACTTCGAAATAGTCCCCTTCTGAAGCTACACACTTAGCCCAGCGCTGTTTCCATTACTCAACGCATTTTTGAAATTAGCTTCTGAAATAGCGAACAGCTGCTTCATCGCATTCTGTTGTATCTCCACAGTATCTTGAAATCTTTTCCCTTTCAAGTGGTATTTGATTTTTGGGAAGAGAAAAAATCGCAGGGAGTGAGATCTGACGAATAGGGTGGCTGTCTGACCTGTGCAATGCGGTGCTTAGCAAGAAACTGCTGCACAAGATACAACGCATGGCCTGGCGCGTTGTCGCGGTGGAGTTGCCATTCGCCCCTCTCACGCAGTGCCGGCCCTTTGCGACGAACTGCGTCCCTCAAATGCCGCAAAACCTGACAGTGTAGTCCTTGTTGAGTGTCATGCCTGATGAAACGTATTCATGATTTCCTCATGGTTAAAAAAAACAGTCAGCATTGTCTATACAATTCTGCAGATCTTTCGTGCTTTTTTGAGTGTAGGAGAGTTTGGAATCTTCCACTGTGAAGACTTGGCCTTAGTTTCATGGTCATTACCATAAACGCATGTTTCATCACCAACTATGATAGTTTTTAAAAAGTCTTTGGCCGGGCCGAGGGCGCATTGGTCTAAGCAATGGCTTCTGATCATTCGTCCGAGATGGGTTCGGGTTCGATACCGGGTGAGAAATGAATGTTTCCTTTGCCTTACGGCACTGTCTCTCTCCTTTCCCTGGAGTCAATGGCCCTAAATTAGGGACGGGCGACTGCTTACAACTCATTGAGTTACTCACGGCTGTCGTTAAATCCTCAATAAAAAAAAGTTTTCGTCGTTTTCGATACACTCAAGCAGATCACTAGCAGCTGAAACACGGGCCTGTTTGTGCTCAGTTGAGAGCAGTTTCGGCAAAAATTTGGCTGAGACGCGTCTCATACCCAAATCGTCCGTACGAGTCGACTGAACTAAACCGAAACTAATGTTGAAGTCCTCAGATGACTTACAAATAGTGATTCGAAGATTTTCCCGCACAGCTGTGCTCACAAGTTCGACATTGCTTTCATTTTTACTGATTGCGAGACTCCAAAACGTTCCTCACTCTCAACACTTTCATGACCCATTTTAAAACATCCATACGACTCATAAACTTGTGCACGATCCATACAATCCTCCCCATAGACTTTCTGTAACTTTAAGTATGCCTCTTTGCAAGCTTTGCCAAGTTTTTGACAAAATCTGATGCAAATTCGTTGATCAATTTTTTCCGACATGACAAACGCGACGAACAGTTCATACACGTAAGAACAAAACGCTATTGAAAAAAACCCAGAACGAGCTAGGGAGACGTAACTCACGGCACATGCGTAGAAGGTTCTAAGGCTAGCCTGCTATGTCACACGATTCTGAACTTACGCAACCAGTCTGGATATTTCTTGATCACATCTCGTATTGTAAAATTACATTTATCCTATACATCATTCAACGCCAAGATCGTGCGGATGACATATTCTCAGAAAGTTCATACAAATGCCCTATAGCTGTAGCGGCATATTTTCGCTACCATTTAGCGTCGTGGCATCTGCAGTTTCGAAGGCTTCGAATCCTTTTCACTGCAAAAATTACGACAAAAAATATTTTGTCCAGATTTTTTTTGTTGAGTTTATCTTTTTTCAAGAATTATTACATTGGTGAAGTCAATGATCAGCGTCTTTTAGCTCCGGAGGAAAGATGATTGAAATACGTTACGCCTGGCAAGTCACGATGATGTTTCGGTAAGGAACTGTATTCGGTGAGCGTGTTTCTTATCGGCATATTTGAGCTTGACATGGGAGCTCAACAGAAGCCGATCATCCTTCTTGGACCGCGAAGATGTGCCTCGGACTTAACTGACATCGTTTCTCTTTCAGATAAATTTCATGGGAAAAGTCTAAAAGGCATTTTCCCCGCAATGTTTACGGCTTCCAATACAGGTAACATTAGATGATACTAATTCTCCCCATGAAGTTAGAATATAGTGAGAAAATATACAATTCAATATTTTTCAAAATAGTATAACTATGCTGATGATCTTTTTGGGTTAGAATAGAAGTAAAAGTTTCCAAGCTTTTGCACGTCAACTAGATGGCTTTTTTCAAGGAAGATAGACAGCAAACTTAATGATAGAACACTTTAACAATTTGAGCGCGGTAATAATTTCGTTGCAGAACTCCAAAAGGCGTTCTCATTACACCCAGAAATTTGATATCATTTCTCCTCTTATTTACGAAATAGCATTTGGAGAAGAATAGTAAGACGTAATGTTTAAATTTCATACTTTTCTTATTTAATCTTAAATTTTTAATCACTTTGTTCAACTGTAATATGGATGAAACGTATTAAATGAAAAGAAAATGGAAGTTGAATGAAATAATAACTGTGATTCACATTTGTTATTTTAGCTTTTCAGAAATTGTAGGATAAGAAATAAGAGCGTTTGTTCGTTTAGAAAATAATGGCGTAAGAACCGTATTTAGCCAAAAGAGCGCCAAAACTACAGGGTGTGCCTTATAAAAGAGGCCCGGCCGAAAATGCAAATTCACCTTAAGTATGCGTTGGCATGACATGATAGATATTCCCGTTGCAGACGATAATCGGCGAATCGACTTCCGAGGGCTTTGTAACATCATTGTGCACACATATTTGATATTGTTTTCAGTACGAATTGTCTTGGGCTTGTTTTTTTTCCTGTTACACACCGTACCGGTTTCACGAAATTTCCGCAGTAACTTCTATACCACTGATTTCGCCTGTGCTGCACAATATGGAAATTTTTCTGTAAAGAACTCATTAAAAACCTTGTATGAGTTATTTCTGAAATACTGTTCCACAATAAAAGTCCGCTGTTCCGTACTTAAAACCACTTCCGTTGCCTTTGTACTCTCTTCACTTACACTTATGACTGCTTACCTACACTGCTCTGGCTGTGACTAACCACTCCGGAGAATTCCTTTGCAGCTGTACATGCCGAAACCGATTAGAAGTGGAACAAAGCGGTTTTAACTGGAAACCCGCCTAACAACGTCTGGCCACGGAATCTCTTCTATATGGCAAACCCATTATTTACAGGGTACAAAACAACAACAACAAAGGATCTATACTATTTCAAACATCATCAAAACTTGATCCAAGTAACATATCATTTCCCTGTCTGTGATAAAGAAGATGACAAAATGAATAAAAGGTGACACCGAATTTTCAGTGTCTTTTGAATCCTTTCCGACACCAAAAATGTGTTTCAAAGCAAATTTTTTAAAAATCCAAAAAATTCAGCTAAAAAAGCAAACACACTTATTCCATTAATGGAAAAACTGCACATAATTTAAAATACGCAATGTGAGCGAGGTTAAGGTTATTCATACTGAATGGAGCCGTAACAACAACAACAACAAAAAATCAACCGTATTTCTACAATCGATAAAACGTCCAAAAAGAGAAATAGGTACTTGCTACAACTAACAACTGAAACGTGTGTTATTGAGAAAACCATACTCCGCATTTGCGTCTCTAGCGGGGAATTGTGATTTTACGCAAAAAATTCGCATAATATAAAATTGTGATTTTACGCAAAAATTCGCATACTCCGCATTTGCGTCTCTAGCGGGGAATTGTGATTTTACGCAAAAAATTCGCATAAAATGCTACAGTAGTTAGCCATAGTATTTGATGTTAAAAAGAATTTTTCCGATCGAGTTTTTAAATTCGCAGATTTTGCTGCAGTTATGCTGTAAACGGAAACGTGAACTTATGCTCTTTAGTGGCAAACTTGTACGTTAAGGAAAATTTCAAATTACATGCAGAAAATAAAAAAAAATCGTATCAGAAACGCTCTCCCTCAAAGAAAGAGTTCTTTAAGTTGGAGACGCATAGGTATCGAGAACAAGTTAGTAAAATCTTGCAATGCACTGATTATGATACGCTTTCCATCATACCAGAAATCATTTCTCAAGTTATTACTCAAGTTACGAGCATAATGGCTGTGGAATAAATCTCGCTCCTGTGCCCTGACCTTTGACCTCATTTCGATGATATTCAACAGAGCCGGTTCAGTATACCTCCGGAACAGCGTGATGAAGTTTTGTCGCAATGGAAGCACCTTTACTCAAGTTATAGGATCTGATCTTTGACCCCATTTCGATAATATCAAACAGAACTGGGTCAGTACACCTCCGGAACAACATGCTAAAGTTTTGTCGCAATAGAAGCATTTTTACTCAAGTTATGAGAATAATGGCTGTGGAATAAATCTGGCTCCTGTGTCCTGACCTTTGACCCCATTTTTCCATTTTCAATAGGGTTTGTTCCCAGGTGGTCCCCTACCATATACAAAAATTATAAACCGACCGCAGTGCCGATCCTTATCCTTCCTAATTCGCACTGCCCAAAAGAGTACCAACTTTCTGCGTTTAGGGCATGGTTCTATAGAACGTATAACGTATGCACACCCAACTACCTAAATAATAAAGAAATCGATAATATTTATAGCAAAGGTCTAAAGGATAAGAAGGAGGACATAGACAGAATACATAGAACTGTAAGAAATCGTATAATGTCAGCAATAACAAAATCGCCTAGTAAGACGATGAGATACGTAGGATCCATCAGATATGTCCCAGGCTTTACATATTGGTTGAATAATTTATTACGTAAATACAACATATTAATAGCATTAAAGTCCCCTACCCCGTTATAACATATAATATCAAGTTGCAAAGAGAGACAGTGTGAGAAAGAAAAGGCGGGTGTGTACCCTATACATTTGGTATATCCTGACAACAAGGAAAAGGTATATATCGGAATGACAAAGTGATCCTTGGACACTAGATGTAAAGAACACGTACGAAATGCTAGCCCGGATATGCGGAATACAGCCCTCGCCAGAGAAGTCATTCATTGATCGGTCGCTCCTGTATGAAATAATATTAGAAGAATTGCCCCCTTACACGAATTTTAAAGAGACCACCATCAGGGAAACAGTCAAAATCCTATCCAGCAGACTGGCATGCAATGATATAGTCTACTGAACTACCAATAGTTTGGCATGCGTTATTAGAAGATGGAAACACATCGCGACGCACCGTATAATTGCGTGATAAAAATTCATGTAATATGTTCGTGATGTCACACGCGTTATTTCCAAAAATCACCTTCGTTCTTTACGTGTTCCAATTCCTTCCATTTTTTTATGTCTACCATTGTCTTGAAAAAGCCTCCCAGTGGATTGCGAACGCTTGGCGAATCTTTGTACTGACTACACCACAAAAATAAACGAATTTAATATGCTATATGCGTCTCTTGAGTATTCAGAATCTGGTGTATTTAAAATAAAGTACGAAAATTTAGTGAAAACCTCTCACAGCCGAGTGTGAGCTGTGATAGCAACAAAGAGTGGACCAACTCGACGTCATTTCCTTTACTGTTATTACAGCGAGTTGTGGATAGGCAAGTGTCAGGGTACTTTTGATCAGATAGTTTATGAATATACAAAATTTGATTTGGCCTGTGGGGATGCAAAGATCAACTGTAGAAATGAGAACGTAAAGATGACAGTGAGATAACATATGCTTTTCATTCGTTAAATTACCAACGAACACAAAAGAAATGGTACGAGGCAGGAAAAATGGAGAATCACTGGTCTATGGTGATAGGGGATGGGGCCTAAAAACAGTCATTAGTCCCAAAATTCAGTATAATGTGTATGAGTTTCAGTGCGAATGCGCCATACGCGCATCACCACGCCTACGGAGAGGAACATGTTTAATTGTTTTCAATTATGCTACTTAATCTTATCCTTTTGATCGCTACCTGGTGTATTTCCTCGTGCAGAACGTCATACAATGGGCGTACATATGTGTTAAAAATATATGGTAGCAATTCCTTCGAAGGCATATTATTAACTCTTATTACTGAAAATACATCAAGCACCACAGAAGTAAACTCTTTCATATTCATAAAGAGCGCTTGTAGCGTAGCAAATCTACTTATTTTCGTGGTGTAATTTGCATAAAGATTTATATCTATTATTCCAGGACAAAGCGACCCTGGATACTGGATGTAAACAACACGTGCGAACTGTCAACAAGGATATGCAGATACAGCTCTTTCCAAAAGAGTTATGCGTTGCTCGGCAGCTCCTGTATGGAATAGTATAAGAAAAATTGCCCGTTATACGAATTTTAAAGAGATTGCCAACAGGGATACAGTCGAAATCCTTGTCGGCAAACTAGCTTGCAATGACATGGCCTCCATCGAACTACCATTGTTTTTTTTTATTGGAGGTTTAACGACCACCGTGAGCAACTCAACGGGCTATAAGCATTCGCCCGTCCCTAATTTAGGGTCACTGGTTCCAGGGAAGGGAGAGAGCCTGGGCCGTAAGACAAACACAACATCCATGCCTCACCGGGATTCGAGCCCGGACATCGTTCGGACGAATGATCAGAGGCCATCGCTTAGACCACTGCGCCACCGGGGCGGCACCAATGGTTTGGCATGCGTTATTAAAAGATAGAAACACATCGCAGCACACCATATAATTGCCTGATAAAAACTCGCGTAATACTGCGCGTGATGTCACCCACGTTATTTTCAAAACATTATCTTTGTTTATCACATGTTCTAATTCCTTGCATTTTATGTCTACACTAGATGAAAGCCCGTAAATAATGACAGGGAAAAATAAAATTTATGATAAGAAATTTTTGATATTTATTTATTGTGTTTTTGAGTTCTACGTCAATAGATGGCGACGTTGGCTTACAGCTTTCTGAAAATTTCCCGAGCAGTCGATTATGGAATTTGATACGACATCCTGTCTGTTTGTTATGTGTTTTGTATAAAACCTTTAGTCCCTATTTTGTCAACACTTCCTGGTACACAACATTTTTTTTATTTGGTTGCAGGTTTAACGACCACCGTGAGCAACTCAATGGGCTATAAGCAGTCGCCCGTCCCTAATTTAGGGTCACTGGTTCCAGGGAAAGGAGACAGCCAGTTCCGTAAGACAAACACAACATTCATGTTTCACCGGGATTCGAACCCGGACCCCGTTCGGACGAATGATCAGAGGCCATCGCTTAGACCACGGCGCCACCGGGGCGGCAACAACATTTTTGGTATACACTGACTGTGAACCCTGTATCAATTTCCCCTGTTCTTTTCCGTGAACTGTTTTTATTTTGACGTCGTCAGATCGTCGTACTCTTAACGTTGCCACATGCAGATGGCTAAACACAGGTTCAGGTAGTGAACCAAAATTTCTGATGTAAAGTTTTCGTATCTCTAAAGAGTTGACCGTGTGACGTAACGCATCTCTGACGTCATGTAAGAATGATTTGGATTAGATGACGTCACACCAGCAGCTGTGTTCTTTGTTGTTATGACAACAAAACAAAGTGATTTCCCTCTTAATATGTGTGCGTGTAGGCGATGACGTCACCTATACGAAAAGCTAAGCGTGACGTCACAAACATTTGTTTCTCGGTTGTTGCTATGATGACTTAAAAAGTGGCACAGAGGAGGACTCTAGCAAATTATATATTAGGATTACCTTGAAGAAGCCTCCGAGTGGAGTGTGAAAGCTTGGCGAATCTTTGTGCATATTGCACCCCGAAAATGAACGGATTCACTACGCTATAAGCGTTCCTTCAGTATTCACGATCTAGTGTATTTAAAATAACATTATCGTGATCTTTTTTCTTGTATTATAAAGAAAGAAATGCGCAATAAGACAGTACGACAGGAGTATTTAAGAATGGCTCACAGGTGTTGTATTGTTCACAGCGCACTCGTTGTGTTTGGTACAGTGACACATTTCTGATATTGCTCAGTAATATTTTTCAATTCAAAGATGATGAGTCTGAGTCTGTAGGACAGTTTCTTCCCCACCCCTAGGACGTCTTTAACGGAGTCAGATGAAAAATATTTGGGGCCGCCCCTGGTGGCGCAGTGGTCTAAGCGATGGCCTCTGATCATTCGTCCAAAAGGTGTCCGGGTTCGAATACCGGTGAGGCATGGATGTTGTGTTTGTCTTACGGCACTGGCTCTCTCCCTTCCCTGGAGCCAGTGACCCTAAATTAGGGACGGGCGACTGCTTATAGCCCATTGAGTTGCTCACGGTGGTCGTTAAACCTCCAATCAAAAAAAAAAAAATACTTGCTTGCCGGGCCTTCAGCTCCAGGTGGTGTCCTGACCCGACACATGATGGAATTCTGGGAAGCATGTCTCTCTTTTTAATGCCTTCTAGTTTAGGTTACATATTCCCCGATGGGAAACTTTTCAAATATTTTAGGTGAGGAAATTTCAGACATAATATAAAAATATACTCAATTTATTTATCTGTATCGTCTTTTCGAAGAGACCAGGCCAAGTAGCTCTTCATAAATCTTAAAGTTTTAAACGCGGAACTACAAGATTTTTAATTACGCCCTCAAAACTTCAGATCAGATTATAATTTTTTCTAATGAAAAAGTTTTCTAGTCCTTAGTAAAATATATTAATATACCATCGATGTTTGGCGCAGTAATGACTGCGAAGCACTTTTATTTAAATTGTCGGCAACTACAGTTTTGGCAAATCATCGTATGCTATGGTAACGGAAGGGAAGGGGTATTCTGAAGCAGAATTTGACTTTTGATGTCTGTTTGTCTGATCGGGAAGATTTTCCGGTTGTAAAAAAAAGCTTTTTTAGACGTATTTGTGCTCCGTATGTTATAAAAAACACATGAAGTGAGTGTATAAGCTTTTCAGGGAACATGTCAGATCGTGCAGTTGATGGCTTTAATGATTGGTAACGAATTCTGTGACGTCTACAAAAGGCGCGGTTCACTAAAGTCACGAATCGCGCAATTCTTTCCTCCTCGTAGTAGGTGTAAAATGACTGGCACATTTCTTTCCCCGAAGAGTTAAATCGAAAACAAAAAATCACTCAGAACGCCACATACTATGCAATAAAATAACTTCTGCTGAAAACCTTATTACGTGAAGCTCCGCTGAAATCCCATCGTTACAGAAGTGAAGCAATTCTGTATGCGTTGTAAAAAATACCTGGAGTGCTTTATTGCTTTAATTTTATGTTTAAGGGGCAAATTAGGGAAAAGGTATTATTCATCCTTATCATGTTGAAAATTTCAACGTCTTGTTTTTACGAACTCGATTTTGTTTATATGTAACCGATACGGATCACTATCGGGAACGAATGTGAGCTATTACTTCTCATTACTAGCTCTTCAAGTAATTCCGTGCATCATTCCGCTTCGTTTACATCACACCTGAGGACACCCCTTATCACGAGGCAAATAAACTTCCACCACAGATCTAGAATACAAAGAAACATACAAAAAAAAAAAAAAAAAAAAGACGTGTCGGAGTACTTTCTTACAGAAGATAACCTACTTTCAACTTATTTTTATGTTTCTTGAATTGGTTGATTTAATGACGTTGTTTTACATCAAACGAGGAAAAAACAAAGCATATACACATAAACATCTCAACAACAAGTTAGTAAAATCATGCAATGCATTGATTATGATACGCTTTCCAACATACTAGAAATCATAAAATGGCTGTGGAATAAATCTCACTCCTACGCCCTGACCTTTGATCCCATTTCAATGATATTCAACAGAACTGGTTCAGTATACCTCCGAAATAACATGATAAAGTTTTGTCGCAATCGAAGCAATTTTACGTAAGTTATGATGCATAAGGGCTATGGAATAGACCCCGCTTCTGTGTCCTAACCTTTGACTTTGATAGGATTCCTACCCAGGCGCAGGCCCCTACAACATACTAACATTTCATCCAAATCGAAACATTTTTACGTAAGTTATGATGCATAATGGCGATGGAAGTGATTCCGCTTCTATGTCCTGACCTTTGACCCTCATTTCGCCAATCTTCAATAGGGTTTGTCCCCAGGTGATCCCCTACCACATACTAATATTTAATCGAAATCGAACCTTTTTACGTTAGTTATGACGCGTACGAACAGTGGAATGGATCCCGCTCCTATGTCTTCACCTTTGACTCCATTTCGTTCACTTTAAATAGGGTTCCTTCCCAGGTGATTCCCTTCCACATACTAAAATTTCATCGAAATCGAATGATTTTTACGCGAGGTATCGTGCTGACGAACATACGCACACAACGCGTGACGTTATGAGGCAGATGGGAATCGCGGCCATCTGCTAGCAAAAGTGAGACGTCATAAAACGTTAATAGGATCCGTACATTTGTTTGACTGCTGACGTCATGAAAATACAGGTCGCGCCATCTTTTTTCTTCCCAATTAATGCGTTCCCAAGGATGAAAATTTGAACATCGATTAAAATAGCCTCATTTTATAACTTGGAATACCTAATATTTTCTAAAACATAACCAAAATTATGCAATCCAACATTTGTTTGTCTACTGACGTCATCAAAGTACAGGTCGCGCCATTCTTTTTCTGGTTTCAACACCACCGAAAGAAAAGTTATTGATTTTTAATATAATTATGGTTATGTTTTAGAAAATATTAAGTATTCCAAGTTGTTTTAAGAAGTTATTTTAATCGATATTCAAATTTCCATCCTTCGGAACACAAAAATTGTGAAGGAAATGTGTACAAAAGTTTTTCCATTGGAAGTATAGGAAGCAAAATTACTTGACTTAATAATATGGGATAAGGGCGATGGGCCGCCCCGGTGGCGCAGTGGTCTAAGCGATGGCCTCTGATCATTCGTCCGAACGGGGTCCGGGTTCGAATCCCGGTCAGGCATGGATGTTGTGTTTGTCTTACGGCACTGGCTCTCTCCCTTCCCTGGAACCAGTGACCCTAAATTAGGGACGGGCGACTGCTTATAGCCCATTGAGTTGCTCACGGTGGTCGTTAAACCTCCAATCAAAAAAAAAAAAAAAAAAGGGCGATGGAATGGATCGCAATCCCATGTCCTGACCTTTGACCCTACTTCGTCCATTTTTAATAGGGTTTGTCTCCAGGTGGTCCCCTACCACATACTGAAATTTTATTGAAATCGAACCATTTTTACGCACGTTATGACGCATAAAGGCAATGGAATACATCCCGCTCTTCTGTCCTGACCTTTGACCCCAATTCAACCATTTTGAATAGGGTTCGTCTCCAGGTGGTCCCCTACCACATTGTAAAATTTCATTGAAATCTAACCATATTTACGCAAGTTATGACGTGTTTTGGTGAAAAAAAATTTGAATTTAATTCATTTTGGGTATATTGAATTGGATTGTTATTTATTAAAGGCGTTATATTTATGCTGGTATTGAAATTCATATGGAAATTATAGAAAAATTAAATTTGGGAGATGGGTGGATGCATTTCGAAACAAAAATATTTTCTAAGTACTAGAAAAGGCCATGAACATCCTAAACAAAAATGCATCTGAAAATTTACATTCCACAAGAAGTTATTGGAAAGTTTGCGTTGTTTGTGTTCAAGCAGAGTTGAGTCACCTGAAAGTGCAAAAATAAGTGGATATTGTTGCATGTGTATGAAAATGTGTCACTATAAGTCATACGATAAAATGTACTCGTTCAATAACAACTTGTGGAGGCGGTGAAAGTCAATTTAAAAAGGTTAGGACAAAAATTGCAGTTATGAAAAACCTTATAATACCAGGATTCGGATCGATAGCCTTAGTCAAGCTAAGGTGGGGTACATGGGACCAAGTCATGGAAGACAACAGCACACAAAAACTTTCACACTGCACTCATTTTGAACCTTTTTTTGAAAGGCTACTGCCTGTATTTATTATTTTTCTTTAAAAACTTAATAAGTTAATTTAGTGGACAAACAGATGGTATTTCCCTTTTTCTTGTTTGCTTAAACACAGCAGTATAAAAACAGAATCTCAATTTTCTTTTCTATTTCTATTTGGCCACTGGCCTTATGAACAGCACAACTTTACATATTTCAACACAGTTGGTTTGAACACTAGGCATGCATCCAAAATTATACCATGATTCACATAGCTTACAAAAAAAAAAATACTGGATTATTTTTAATTCTACAAGGTGGACAAATTCTGCTCTTTTGAAACGTACTCTCTTCTCTCTCACCCAGTTAGCTCAATGACCAATTTACAATTTTACACTTATTGATTTAAATTTAAACAATCTTAGCAAACTCCGCAATCTCCCAGACCAGATTCAAAGACTTCAATTAAATTTACAGTTATTTTAAGAGCCACAAATTATACTTTAACAAATCTACTATCAGCAAGTAAACAAACCAAGTAAATTATCCTCAAAACAGAATTTACACTGAGCACAAGCATTAATTAACATTACATAACCCATAGAACTATCCTGAATGAACCTACTTCACTTATAAAGAAACCTCACTAACTAATCTTAAAAATTATCACTATTCATAACATCAACATAATTCAGAAATTCAAACAATCTTCTTGCACTAGCTTGCTCATAAAAATCACCTCACTCTGCACTTCACATAATAGCTCAGGATACTTAATAACTCTATACTGTAAACAAAAGCTCAAAATACCAATTAACTAAATTTCCAGACTAAATATCAAGTTCACTAACACCAACAACCAGAATTTAGAATTTACATCCCTAGCACTACAGCAAATCATAAACAAATAAATTTAGATACTTTAAATCACCAAACAAACTTGAATTTAACACCTGCAGTGAATTACTGAGGTAGCGGTGAGGCAAATACTCTCAGTTCAGACACTACCCTGGGTTTTGAGAACCAACACAGGAAGAAAATACCAAGTTAGGCTGAAGGCGTGAAAGTGGGTCGTGAATCCACTTTCAGCCTATGCAAAGGGAAAGGAAAAAATCCTCAAGTGTGACACATCATCATCAGGCACAGAATTTCCTCTAACATGATCTCACCACATTTCTTGAAGCAACGCTCGACCGACCCTCGCTGGCAGTACATATCTCCGTGAGCAGCGAAACTACTGGGGGGGGTTGAAGACAAGTTTTCCTCCAAAAACCACGTCTTCAAGGATCTCCCCCTTTTCGAACCAATGCATGATCCCACCTTGATCAACCACGCCTGCAAGAGCCTGTCGTACTTCAACCCTAAATACTCCAGGCACATCTGGCCCAGAACTAACACAACTATATCTCAGGAAAAATTCACTTATCTCTCTATATATCCCAAGAAATTCTAAATCACAATATCCACATATATCCCAGGAAAATTCACTTATCTCTCTATATCCCAAGAAATCCTAAATCACTATATCCACATATATCCCAGGAAAATTCACTTTATCTCTCTATATCCCAAGAAATCCTAAATCACAGTATCCACATATATCCCAGGAAAATTCACTTTATCTCTCTATATCCCAAGAAATCCTAAATCACTATATCCACATATATTCCAGGAAAATTCACTTATCTCTCTCCACATATATCCCAGGAAAAATCACTAGCAAGGAAATTCTTCTGCACCATGGCAATGCGCAGGTCCACTTCAGACAATAACACTGACCATTTACATAACCCACTAAATATTTTCACCTTATTGAAAATTAAAATTACATTTGGACTTTTAACCTTATAGTAAAAACACGAAAATTTAGGCCAAAGAAAAGAACAATTAATACTGGAACTGGTGAGCAAAAGTGTGTCTTCTCAACCCATGATGTTCATTCTTTTTGTGAAATACTAAACTTGAGAACAAAAAAATACTTTAACTTCTATTCTGCACATATCGCATCCTGGTGAAAATTCCCTACTCAGAGCCCTCTGCCCTAGGACAAGTTCCCTGCTTGCCCTAAGATCACCCCTTTCCAATGGGAGATTAACACTCATCTGGAGCATGTAAAATACTGGTCCTCAATTAACACTCCTACCATCTCAATTTCGACACTCAACACTCCAAGAATGTAAACAGCACTTTAGGTTTCCAATTTCATCACACTATAATATGTTCCCAAAATTCCAATATAAATCATCCCATAATTTATCTTCACTCAAAAAAAAAAAATAACTCAACGCTGTAAAAAGGCTAGAGAAAAAATGTTTACAATTATTTTATCACCCACGACATCACAATAACACTGCTTTTCAATTATCACATGCCCAACTAAACTATTATCGATGCACCAAAATTCACTGTGCCCAACTATTAAACTAAATTTTTCCGATACATCAAAATTTACTGGCCTGGGAAGTTGCTAAAATACCAGTCATGACAGCACAAAAAAAAAAAAAAACATAAATGAAAGCATTTTCAACTCCCCTCTCTTTTTTTCTTTCTTTTTTCTGAATTCGTACCTGAGTAACTAATACATTTTAATTTTGAAAGCTGAACGACAACACAGCCATAATCAGAGGCAAAAAAAAAACTTGCTCTTTTTCTTTTTTGTTTCTTATGCTCAGCTCGAAGTTTAGGTACCCTGCGTGGGATGTTATATATATCAATACAAAAAGATATGAACTAAAACATTACCTTCGAGCTGGCGTTCTTTTTTTCTCTTTCTGTTTTCACCACAGTTTACAGTCCTGGCACAACCACATTCTCGTTAGAATTTCTTTTCTTCCTCCCAGTTCCCTTCCTTAAACGGTTAATAGCCGAGGTAACCATTTTCGAAACCTCGGGATGAGATGGAACCTTTGAGGCAGGCCTCCTTTTCGGAGTATCATCCGAGGGTGAAGCTGTAGAGGCTGGGCCCACTCTTTCCGGAATTTCCATAAGGGAGAAGGCATGTCCCCCTTCAGCCAAGAACTTTTCCTTAACGACATTGTCCCAGCCTGCCGCCATTTTGTTCCTCAGGGCGAGGTTCCCGGCCGGCGGAATGCCGCTTTAACTGCGTTCTACATCGTCAAAATTTTCAATAGGCAGCCCAGATCCAGAGTGTCCCCTTGTGGTGGACTGGTGGTCAGCAAAAAACAATCAAGAAACCACTTTTTTTCCTGTGGTTCTCTCCCGCCAAAAGGCGAGGAGAAAAAACTCCGCCGTCCTCTCTTTCTCTGACTGCCAGCCAGAAGTACCAGAACAAAAGTGACTCTCAACGGATAAAAGCTCTGGGGTGCTTGAAACCGCTGACCCCTCTCATTGGTCGAAACTTCAGCCTAGCAACTCACGGCCTCCCAACGGAATCTTCACTCCCACGCCTCGAGTGACCTCTGACCTTCACACGTGTAGACCAAGCTCTTTTTTTTTTTTTTTTTTTTTTTGACCCTGAGATCTAAAAATAGATTCTGTTGCTGAATTCCCTACCCCAAAGGACGAAAAGATGTTACTTTTGGGCGACTTTTCGCTTGGAAACAGGAACGCAAAAAATGGCGAATTCTTGCTTTGCAGAAAATCACTAGTTTTAATTTTCTTTTTTTTTTCCTCGTTCCGTGATGTTAAACTAAAATTAATTTTGATTCTCTGAGCTGCACACCTACTCGCCTTTTCCTATCGCGATAAAAGAACCGATAAATTAATTATTTTCAAAACCCCAAAGTCAGTTAAATCAAATATTATTCTTTTTTTTTTTCTTTTCACCAACATGAAATTTTGTTTTCCTGGTAGTGATTAAGACAAGCGAATTTTGCGCATGAATTCCCCTGCCTTTCAACCAGGAATTTTCTTCTAACGTATGTCATGGGAGAAAATTTTTGCATTAATTAATCTCTGATAAACCAACAGAAAGATTGATCAGGTCTCTCTGAAATTCACCAGAGGTTAAAATTTTCGCCATGACAGACGTATAAGTGCAATGGAATGGATTCCGCTCCTACGTCGTGAAATTTGACCCCATTTGTCCCATTTTCAATAGGGTTCGTCCCCAGGTGGTCCCCTACCACATACTAAAATTTCATTGAAATTGAACCATTTTTACGCCAGTTATCGTGCGGACGGACAAAGCTGGAGCATATACGCTTCTTCAACCTACGGTTGGAAAGCGTAAATAAACAAGTTAGTAAAATCATGCAATGCATTGATTATAATACGCTTTCAACATTACAGAAATCATTACTCAAGTTATCACTCAAGTTATGAGAATAATGTCTGTGGAATAAATCTCGGTCCTGTGCCCTGACCTTTGATCCCATTTCGATGATATTCAACAGAACCGGCTTGGTATACTTCCGAAACAACATGATAAAGTTTTGTCGCAATCGAAGAATATTTACGTAAGTTAGGATGCATAAGGGCTATGGAATAGATCCCGCTCCTGTCTCCTAACCTTTGACCCCATTTCGCCCATTTTCAATAAGATTTGTCGCCAGGTGGTCCCCTACCACATACTAAAATTTCATCTAAATCGAACCTTTTTTACGTTAGTTATGGCGCATAATAGCAGTGGAATGGATCCCTCTCCTATGAACTGATCTTTGACCCCATTTCGTTCACTTTAAATAGGGTTCCTTCCCAGGTGAACCCCTACCAGATACTAAAATTTCATCGAAATCCAACGGTTGTTACGCGAGTTATCGTGCTGACGGACATACGCACACAACACGTGACGTAAGGAGGCAGATGGGAAACGCGACCATCTGCTAGCAAGGTGTAACGTCTTAAATCTTTAATAGGATCCACAGACAACACGTGACGTAATGAGATAGATGACATGACCGCGCGCCAACATTCTCAAACGCGAGTTGTGACGTCATAAGATTTCTAAGCCTTGGTAACATTAATGGAACAACGCCATCACTAAAAACGTTATAATTCGGGGTGGTTATTTAACCCACTAAACAAACTCTTCTAAAGTCGAGATCAAGCTAAATCGATTTCTAGTACCAGAAAACGGTAGGTTAACGACTTTCATCAAAATTCTTAGAGCCGTTTTCAAAATAAAATGTACATACATACATACAAAAATTTTTTTTTTTTTGATTGGAGGTTTAACGACCACTGTGAGCAACTCAATGGGCTATAAGCAGTCGCCCGTCCCTTATTTAGGGTCACTGGTTCCAGGGAAGGGAGAGAGCCAGTTCCGTAAAACAAACACAACATCCATGCCTCACCGGGATTCGAACCTGGACCCCGTTCGGACGAATGATCAGAGGCCATCGCTTAGACCACTGCGCCACCGGGGCGGCATATACAAGAATTGCTACTTTAAGGTGGACGTCAAGTAACTTTGCTTCCTATACTTCCAATGGAAAAACTTTTGTACACATTTCCTTCACAATTAATGTGTTCCCAAGGATGAAAATTTGAACATCGATTAAAATATCTTCATTTTATAACTTGCAATACTTAATATTTTCTAAAAAAAAAAAAACCGTAATTATGCAATTCAACATTTGTTTGCCCACTGACGTCATCAAAGTACAGGTCGCGCCATCTTTTCTCTGGTTTCAACAGCACCAAAGGAAAAGTTATTGATTTTTAATATAATTATGGTTATGTTTTAGAAAATATTAAGTTTTCCAAGTTATAATATGAAGTTATTTTAATCGATGTTCAAATTCTCATCCTTGGGAACACATTAATTGTGAAGGAAATGTGTACAAAAGTTTTTCCATTGGAAGTATAGGAAGCAAAATTACTTGACATCCACCTTAATAATATGGGATAAGGACAATGGAATGGATCGCAATCCTATGTCCTGACCTTTGACCACATTTCGTCCATTTTCAATAGGGTTCGTCCCCAGTGGTCCCCTGCTACATACTGAAATTTCATCGAAATCGAACCATTTTTACGCACGTTATGACGCATAAGGGCAATGGAATGCATCCCGATTTTATGTCCTGACCTTTGACCCCACTTCACTTATTTTGATTAGGGTTCGTCCCCAGGCGGTCTCCTACCACATAGTAAGCTTTCATTGAAATCGAACCATATTTACGCAAGTTATAACACATAAGGTAATGGAATGATCCCGCTCCTACGTCGTGACCTTTGACCCCATTTGTCCCATTTTCAATAGGGTTCGTCCCCGGGTGGTCCCCTACCGCATACTAAAATTTCATGGAAATCGACCCATTTTTACGCCAGTTATCGTGCGGACAGACGGACGGACGGACAAAGCTGGAGCATACACGCTTCTTCAACCTACGGTTGGAAAGCGCAAAAAGCTGGAACATAAACGCTTCTTCAACCTACGGTTTTAAAGCGTAAAAAAGCTGGAACATAAACGCTTCTTCAACCTACGGTTGGAAAGCGCAAAAAAGCTGGAACATAAACGCTTCTTCAACCTACGGTTTTAAAGCGTAAAAAAGCTGGAACATAAACGCTTCTTCAACCTACGGTTGGAAAGCGCAAAAAAGCTGGAACATAAACGCTTCTTCAACCTACGGTTTTAAAGCGTAAAAAAGCTGGAACATAAACGCTTCTTCAACCTACGGTTGGAAAGCGCAAAAAAGCTGGAACATAAACGCTTCTTCAACCTACGGTTTTAAAGCGTAAAAAAGCTGGAACATAAACGCTTCTTCAACCTACGGTTGGAAAGCGCAAAAAAGCTGGAACATAAACGCTTCTTCAACCTACGGTTTTAAAGCGTAAAAAAGCTGGAACATAAACGCTTCTTCAACCTACGGTTGGAAAGCGTAAAAAAGGAAGCAAAAAAATGGGCACCTCTGATATTTATTATTCAACAGTTCTTTCATTTCCATGAAACAAATTTTATTTTATTTTCAAAATTGCTATTTATTAAAGTAGTAATTACTCAAATAAAAAAAAAAATACTTTGCACAAAATGTAGCGACGGCGCTAGTTTCTTTGTCCCTTGATGGTAGGTGTACACAGTTGTCATAGGAACAAAGAGGAGCGACACACAGAACTACACTGGCGTGCAAAAGTTAAGGACGAGACGGTTTTTCGAATGTAACGTCGTGCAGAAGTGCTCCACATCGACTCAAATCATACCATAAGATCCCCAAGACGTGAGAATATGGAACAAGTGAGCAAAACCGTCCAAACAAGGAATCCAAAGGGTACAAAGGCACTTTATTGAAAAGGTAGCTTCGAGCACATCTGGAGAGAAGACAGAAACGTCCATGTGACAGGCGGCTGTAAAGAAAAATTCAGTCTTTAGCAAGGGATATGATTACCCCTGACTGCGCTGCAGGATTTACAAGGTCTGTCCATACTGACGACGAGGTTGTGAAGGAGCTGTTGAGGCATCGCGGCCCATTCCTCTTGTAGCGCCAATCGCAGCTGCGGAATCGTTGCTGGCGGCAGTTGACGTGCTGCCAAGCGTCTCCCGAGAAGGTCCCTCACGTGTTCGATTGGATTTAGGTCCGGGGCCCCTAAGAGCCAATCCATGCGTTGAATATATTCACTCTCCAATAGCTCTGCGACAGCCACTGTACGATGAGGTGCAGCGTTGTCGTCCATGAAGAGGAACTCAGGACCCACAGCACCTCTAAACAGACGCACAAGAGGCAGGAGAACCTCGGTACAATAGCGGACACCAGTGACTGAACCTCCTCGGCAGATATGGAGGTCAGTATGGCTACCAAGCACGATACCACCCCAAACGGGAACTCCGCCACTCCAAACCGATCCCTTTCGATGATGTTGGAGGTGTGATTTTGTGTTCCCTGCTCTCTACAGATGTGTATACGTCAAGAATCGCTCGTTAGACTAACGCGGCTCTCATCCGTAAAGAGAACTCGACTCCATTGCTGATGTGTCCAGTTCTTGTGTTCCTGGCACCACAGAAACTGCCGTCTCCGATGAGCAGGCGTTAATGGTACACACCGTACTGGTCGTCGTGCAAATAGACCACCTTTGTGCCACGGTAAAACGCGATAACGGACGTCCAGTTGTCTGTTACATGTGCCTTGCGATTCCTCCCGCTGTCTGCCGTCTGTCTCTTCTCTCCTGTAGGGCAATATACCTGTCGCCCGCCGCCGTGGTTGCTCGTGGACGACCACTGCTAAACTCTCGGACAGCTGTTCCTTTCGTTTGAAATGCTCTCCAAGCTCGTGAAACGATGCTGTGAGCGATCCCGAACTTCTCGGCCACACTATTCACACTTCGACTTCTTCCAACTTCCCAATGATACGACCTCGGGTAAAATCCTCCAGATGTCGTCTACTGGATTGCCTGTTGGCCATATCATACGGTGGCAGCAACTCAACGTCGTTCAAAGTGATGTACACCGTGCAGTAGCTTTCACCGAATTGCTGAGCGTACACCGGCCGTGTGCTTCATACCCTTCCGACACTCCCCCCCCTACGTCATGCCGCATATATGCGCATGCCCTATCGTACCGGACCCTAGTCCATCTCCTGAGTGGTCTTTCAGTCCGTTCTGCCTGCTCGTTCTGTTGTTATGCTAATTTCTCTTCTTCGGCCTTAATTTTTGCACACCAGTGTACTTTATCTCAGTCTCCGGAAACGGCAAATACTTTTGTGGTTACCTGGTATTTTGTTTAGAATTTACTGCGTGCGGTGATACGCACATTAAGACACATCACGTGCAAATGCCTGTGTACCTGAAAGGATGTTTTTCTCTGTCAAACTTGTAAGAAAATTATGTACTGTCAAGCAGTGCTTTAAAAGAACATGATTGCCTTTATTTGACAGGCCAGATATATTTTTTGTTTGGGGGTTTCTAACGGCCACAATGAGCAACTCAATGTGCTATACGCAGTCTACCATCCCTAATTTAGGGCCACTGGCTCCAGGGAAGGGAGACAGGCCGTGCCGTAAGACAAACACAACATCCGTGGCCCACCGGGATTCGAACCCGAATCCATCTGGGACGAATAGTCAGAAGCCAGCGCTTAGAGCACTGCGGCACGGGGGTTGTTTGCCGATATGCAGTCGTACCCATATTACAGTGGCAGTCTGGTAAGAATCATATTCAGACCATGCAGTTTAAACTTTTGATTCAGAAAAGGAAAAATAAAGGAAAATAATCTCATTGGGACGTAATACGGCGCAGTGCCGGGAAGGAAGTAAAAATTCACCTACACATGCTTTTTGTTTTCAATATATCACCAAAATACATAATTCGCAAATAATTAAAAATAATATGAGAGCGGAAATTTGAAGTTCCGTAATTTAAATTTATTCGAAGTTCTCTTTCGTGCAATTTTGTCTTCATTTTTTTCTTCATGTTCGGCTGATCAATGCGATTTTATCATGTGAGGGAGAGGACTGAAGATTGTGGGAGGAAGAGTTCATATGCGAGAGAAGATTTCATCAACCGTAAGTGGTTCAGTTGGCAACCATTGTGTGTGCGGTAAAAGCCTCTGTAAAAAATAATAACATATCAGGAGACCAGTTCAGTTACCGTTACGCCTGTATTCATAAAGAACGCAAGGATTCTTTCCAACTCACCAAAGAGCGTAGAAATTCGATTTCCTGTTCGCTTACACGACAATGCTCTCTTGGCGTTGAGGTTAAGTTTGGCATTGACATATTTTCTGCACACCATTCTTTTGAAAATGGAACGGATTTTTCCTGAAGGGAAATAGCAGTCAGTATTCTGCGAATATGCATTAGAAATTCCTCAGCCAGTACTATTCGTAAGTAGTGAATTTAAATCATAATGCTGGATCTACACTTTCCCACTAATGATTCTAACGGAAATAATGTTCCAATGGTCCAAATGCTTAAATCAAATGATATCCGTAAGTGTTGTGTACAGAATTCACGCTGTAATTTGGCGTCAGTGATTAAACTTACGATTACAGCAAATGCTTGTTAATACATGGTGTCCTACTCGCTACCGAACCCGGCATTTCTTTAATAATATTATCACAAATGAAGATATCGCAACAAAATTTGAAGTAGACTTACCTCATTTTTTTTTCTTTTTGATTGGAGGTTTAACGACCACCGTGAGCAACTCAATGGGCTATAAGCAGTCGCCCGTCCCTAATTTAGGGTCACTGGTTCCAGGGAAGGGAGAGAGCCAGTGCCGTAAGACAAACACAACATCCATGCCTCACCGGGATTTGAACCCGGACCCCTTTCGGACGAATGATCAGAGGCCATCGCTTAGACCACTGCGCAACCGGGGCGGCTATTACCTCATTTCGTGAGAAATGTGATGACATCATAATATGTGCTGGAATTGGCTACCATTTGCGTCCAGACAGCATTGAACCCGGCGCTGTCCGCCAGCCAGCCGGAGTGCTCCTTAGTGGCAGACACATTCCTAAGTAGTGTGGTGCCACTGTGGAGCAGTCTGCCAGCCAGCCAGACGCACCTCTCTGCTGCTTTGTTATGCCATTTCTCTGAGCGTATATACACAATACGGTTGGCCGCCCCGGTGGCGCAGTGGTCTAAGGCGTTGGCCTCTGATCATTCGTCCGTAAGGGGTCCGGGTTCGAATCCCGGTCAGGCATGGATGTTGTGTTTGTCTTACGGCACTGGTTCTCTCCCTTCCCTGGAACCAGTGACCCTAAATTAGGGACGGGCGACTGCTTATAGCCCATTGAGTTGCTCACGGTGGTCGTTAAACCTCCAATCAACAACAACAACAACACAATACGGTTGTTGATAGTGAGTGCTTGTGCTCTTGGCTTTTCGCGCACGTGTGAAAATGTATCGGTACACTCTAGAGGAGCGAGTGGTTGTTGTTCGCACTCATTGGAAAACAGAACAGATAAAGTCTTGTCAACAGCAAGCAATTCCTGGAGAGGTTTGCAGGAAGACATCCTCCGACAAGTCCACTCTTTGGGCACTGTCGAAGAAACTGGAAACCAATGGAACTTTATCAGACGACCATGCAGTAGGTCGTCCACAAATGTTGGAGGAAACGATCTAGAATGTAAAGGGCCGACTACTTGCGTCTCCCAGAAAGTCACTTCGCCGGCTGTCACACGAAACAGGGTTGTCCAAAAGCAGTTGTCAATGTGCTGTGAAAAAAGAGAAACTTCATGCGTACCATATCTCCGTGGTCCACGAACTGAAAGAACCTGACCACGTGACCTACTGTCGATGGTTTCAGACATTTCTTCAGGAAAATCCGGGCGTTCTGGACTACACGTGGTTCTCGGACGAAGCGTGGTTTCACCTGTCAGGATACGTCAATTCTCAAAATGCGAGTACTTGGGCCAGTGAAAATCCCAACGCGATACACGAAGAACCCCTTCACTCACAGAAAATTGGTGTTTGGTGTGGGATGACACGGCGCCGCATATTTGCTCCCATCTTCTTCGACACAACCATCACAACAGCTGCATATATGGAAATCTTCAACACCGTTGCAAATCAATTGGAAGAATAAGAACGATCCATTGGATATTACCAGCGTGATGGAGCGACATCACAAACATCACACAGCAGTATGGCCGAAATTCTGTCCATTTTCGGCGACCGCGTCATTTCGGAAAGGTCTATGGACACGCGTTCGCTCTATCTAACGCTTCCTGATTACTTTTTATGGGGGTATCTAAAAGGGAGAGTTTACCAAAAGGAACCACGAACCATAGATGCCTTGAAAGCAAACATCACCGAAGAAATTCAGGCAATGACGGCGGACCTACTGGCAAGGACTTTCCACAATATGGTGCGCCGGGTTCAATGCTGTCTGGAGGCAAATGGTGGCCACTTCCAACATATGTTGTGATGCCATCACATTTCGCACGAAATGAGGTAAGTCCACTTCAAATTTCGGTGCAATATTTTCATTGGTGTTAATATTATTAAAAAAAATGCCGGGTTCGGTAGCGAGTGGGACACAATGTACATCTTCATAACACAATCTTATATATAAAACACAAAACGTTTGTTTGCTTGAAGCAGCAAAAACTCTCGAACGCCGGACTTTGGCATGGTGAAATTTGCATAGCTTATTAATACTGGAATTTCTAGGTCAACGCAACTATCTGAAGACCTCTAAGTTGTTCCGTTCGCGAGTTATGAATTAATTAATAAGCTAATCAATAAAGTCAGCGTCGTTTGCTACGCCATCGTTATCTGTTCCAAATCTGAAAGCACGTGATTGCATTCATCCAGAGGGGTTTCCATTCTTTGAGAACGGTGCATAAAAAAATGCAAAAACGAACTTTGCGAAATCTTAAAGAAACGGGCTGAAATTTTTGTCAACACCATGAATTGGTAATGAGTGAAGTCTCTCAAAATTTCACCGGAATCCGGTCAAAACTTTTTAAAATAGGCATTTTTAATTCATCGGTAAACAGAAATACGTATATACGCAGAAACGGTTAATAAAATTTTGACCGCTAAGTTAAAAAGTTATTTACCGATTCAGGTGAAATTTGTTGGTCATGTTCCTATTAATGATTTATGGTGTTCATTAAAATTTCAGACAGTTTCATAAAATATTCGCAAAGATACGTTTTTAACTTTTTCATCCCTGAGATTCGCCCCTCAAAGACGTCTGAAACTGAAAGCACGTGATGTATTTGAACGTCGATAACAAATTGTTAACGAATTTTGTTCACTCGGTGTTCCAATACTGTGTCTCCTGGACGCGTGTTAAATAATTTATAAAGCTTTTGGTTCGTTTCATTCTACAGTTGTATGTTGGATAATCAAGAGTAAAGGATCCCAAAAAAATTATATATTGTCGCCGATGAAGGAGAAACCAAAAATGTTGTGTACGGCCAAGTGCTGAAATAATCACACTATGAATAAATAATTTGTAATGATCGACTTTGTGAGATCAGCTTTTTTCTTTCTTGAAAGCATAAATTTCCCCCCGTTTTTTCAGTGACATATAAGGGAATATGAAATTAATAAGCCTAAATCTAGGGCAAAGCCGGGTAGTAAAGATAGTAATGGTATTAAACATATAAAAAATACTCTTTTTCCTTAACTCTTAGACAATAAATCTCTTTCCAGCTCTTTTTTTATTCTCCTAGCCCAAAATTTGAAGACATAGGTTTATCAGGAATAATAATACTCGTATTTAGTTAATTACTTTGGACGTCCACTCTTCCTAGTTGGATGACATTAGTATTACACAACCTACGTCCGAAAAGTTCCAGGACTGACCGCATGTCTGACGCAATAGTAGTGGGATGTGTGCGTCACAATACAGTAGTCCTTGGCCCATCAGCGAACAGGTGGAAACCGGTTTACATCGGTACCGACAGGCGACAGACGGGCATTAAAGAAATCATAGCAAGCGTTCTCGTCCCATTTCATTTTGGCCATGGAATAGCAAAGAGTCAAAAGCCTCACTCTAATTCGACGATCTTTCTTTAACTGATTCCACACCTCTTCAATTCTTTCCGCTACCCGCACACGAGAGGGATACCCAAATCTCGGATCATCATCAAAGGATTCCAGTGCGGCACAAAACCATGCATGCCATTCGAAAATCCTGCTGCAGAACAATGCTGTGTCTCCATACGCCTCTTTTAACATTCGGTAAATTACAAAAGCTGATTTACCAAGTTTCCGAAAAACAAAAACAAAAACAAAACAACGACAACAAGAAAGAAACAGGAAAGATGACACCGAATATTTGCGTGTAATGTCTTTTGAATCCGTTCTGACGCAAATTAAATTGATCAAAGCTTTTCAAAGTCAATGGAACCGGAATGGAAAACATTAGTATCTGACAGAAGAAAGAAATTATTCAATCGTGTAAAAGGAATGGTGACTTACGCCCTCTGGCTGCTGACTTCTGCGTTAAGAAAAAAATAAAATTATACGAGGAACATTTCGCAGCGGAAACGCTCTCCAATAAAGAAATATTTTTTCAAATCGGACTTTTAGAAGCAGAGATATCGATATGCATCTACGCCCCCTGGCGAAAAAAAAACATGCATTTTTTTAAGAAGAAAGTATTTCCAAAAGGTTTTTCTAGGTGAGTGGTATTGGCCCAGGAAATAATTTTTTCAGTCGTGTTTTCAGAAGCTAAGATTTTGCAACAAATACACAGTCGACTCACACTACTGTGACCACCTCCTACTTTTGACGTCAACAGCGCGTAGCCAATGAAAGAAGGCACGTGTTGTGAGCTGACTTGGAGGGTACATAAGGTGTGCTGTGGTCATTCTGAAAACATATCACTCGTTGCTGTCATGGATAAAAGGAGTGATTTATCAGATTTTCAAAAAGTGGTGATTTCCGGCTTTCGGGGCAAGGATGGCAGTATTTCTGAAACAGCGCAGTTGGTGAACTATTCGCGTGCTGCTGTGGTTAAAGTGTAACGAGATTGGAGAAATGGCACCATTGTGAATAAGCCACGTGGAAACTGCGGAGCACCACGTGCCATTGATATGAAAGCTGAACGTCGCCTGCAAAGGTGCGTGAGGGACGATCAACAGGGTACAGTGGAACAACTCACTGGCTGAATGAACCAGGAGGCTACCGGAAGTTTGTCTAGAACGTCAGTTCAGCGAACCCTGCTGCGTATGGAGCTCCGATGCAGACGGATGGTCACTGCACCTATGCTAACGAAGGTGCATCGGCAGAAAAAGTCTTATATTTGCAGGGCAGTATCGGAATTGGACCTCCGCTGACTGGCAAAGGATTGCCTTATCCGAGGAGTCACGTTTTTCCGAGGAGTCACGGATAGACGTTGGCGAATAAGGCGAGAAACATCGGAAAAAGAACACTCTTCAACTTTTGCTGGAAGAACACAAGCTGGTGGGGGCAGCGTTATGGTCTGGGGAATGTTTTCGGGGCATTTTCTGGATCCACTCATACCTGTGGAAGGCACTATGGACCGGATTCGTTATGAATCCATCCTTGCAGACCACGTACACCCACGCATGCTGATTGTCTTCCTTGGAGCGGATGGGATCCTCTAGCACGTGCGACGTGTCACCCAGCTAGAAATATCCGATAGTGTCTTGGAAGAGAACGATGAAGACTTCAAAGTACTTCTCTGGCGCCATAATTCTCCAGACGTAAACTCAATTGCGCATCTGTGGGACCACCTCGATCGTGTTGTTCGCTCTTGGATCCTCCACCACGCACCCTCCAGCAGCTGTCAGATGCACTGCAGTCAACATGGCTCCACATACCTATGAGCACCTGCCAGCACCTTATTGAGTCACTCCTAGCCCGTCTAGCTGCTGTCCGCGCTGCACATGGCTGTTACTCTGGATATTAGCTGGTGGTCACAATAATTTGACTCGACCGTGTATATCAGAAGCAGATATTAACACTTATACCCCCTGGTGGCCAAACTATTCTTTACCAAATTTTAGAAATTTTACACAAAACCTTTCCCATAAGGAGCTATATGCGATAAAGGAAGACTTTTTGAAATCAGAGTTTTAGAAACAGAAATATCGGGGAACACGCAAATTACGTTAACGTCCTGTAGCGTAAAGACTATGATTAGCTTGAGAATTTTGAAATAACATGAAAACCATTTCGCACCGGAAACGCTGTCCAACAAAGAAGGAATTTTTCAAATCGGACTCTTAGGAGTAGAGATATAGACAATGACAAGATATAAGTCTACGCCCCTGGCGAAGAAACTATGCAGTATTTTAAGAACAAAATACTCCAAGAAAATTTATCGACGTGAGTAGCATCGGTCCACAAAGGATTTTTTTTTCAATCGAGATTTTAGAAGCTCAGATTTTGCTGGAAATACACCACAAGCGGAAGTTAAGACTTTCGCCTCTGGTTGGCTAAACCATTTTTTACCAAAAATTAGAAATTACATGGAACAAATTTTCCATTAGTATCTGTATGTGGTGCAGAAAAAAATGTTCAAATGGGAGTTTTAGAAGCAGAGATATCGGGTGATCGCAATTTACTTGTACACCCTCTAGCGGAATGTATATGAATTGCTTGAAAATTTTGCAACTATATGAAAAATATGTCGCACTCAAAACTTTATCCAATAAAGAAGAACTTTTTTCAAATCGGATCATTAGAAGCTCAGATGTTGACAAAAATAAGGTATACATCTACGCCCCCTGGCGGAGAAACCATACAATATTTTAAGAAGAAAATATTCCGAGAAGGTTTATCGACGTGAGTGGCATCAGTCCACGAACGAAATTTTTCAGTCGAGATTTTAGAAGCTCAGATTTTGTGGCAAATACATCAGAAGCAGAAATTAACTCTTACGCCCCCTGGTGGATAAAATATTCTTTACCAAAAATTAGTAATTATATGCAAAAGATTTTTCATCGGAAGCTATATCCATTGAAGAAAAAAGAAATTCAAATAGCAGTTTTAGAAGTAGAGATATCGGGTAAAACGCAATTTACCTTTACGCCTCCAAACGGAAAATCTGTGCGTAACTTGAAAAAGTGACTATGCCTAAAATAGTCTCCGACATAAATGGAATCGAAAGATAAAATAATTTTTTCAATCGGATGCTTAGAAGCAAATGTATGGAATAAAAATGTATTTTGAATTCGATATCATCTGCATTTACGCCTTCTAGCGGCGAAATTGTGCATCGTAAAAAAAAAAGGAAAAACGGAATCAAGGATTTCCATTTGCATATTTCAAGATTCCCAATGCAAAAAGCATTTTTCAAATTGGACTAATAGTTGCAGATATATTGTGTCCACTCCACAAACGGACGGACAAACCAACAACAAGCACGATTTTTTTTTTTTTTACAAAAGATGTGCTAAAAAACGGATGTTTAAGGCAGGTTATCCTAGCTACGGGTTTTATACGCAGCGGAGAAGGGGGAAAACGCCACCCAAAAACCCAATCACCTCGGGCTCTGCGTAATGTAATACGCTGGCATGGAGTATTTTCCTCCACGGGGTAGAAGACGACGGAATAAGCCAGTCGTGACACAACACCGTGAGGGCGTCTGCTCGTGTAACAATGCAGTACGCTTCAAAAAGTGTAAAAACGTGTGTTTCAAAGAAGAAACTTATGGCTTGTCAAATTCTTGAATTGTAAGAAGAGGAGGATTACATACTTGAACGGTTGCACAATAACTGATGCGATGTATTTATGTCGGGAAAAAGAAGAAGTGTTTAGAAGTTTGATAGAAAACCATTTGCTCGATGATGAACTTAAATTTAAAGCATATTTCAGATTCACAAGGGAGCAGTTTAATTTCATTTTGACTCTCATTGAAGATAAAATAGCCTGTAATTCACATAATCGAGTAAAGTAGCCAATATACCCTAGAAAAATTTCTACATTAAAAATTATATGAAATAGAGCAATGAATAATTCTGAAAAAGTCATTTTTGACGGTGTAGAATCCGCAAAAAACACGCATTGAAATAGGCTAAAAATTATGCCCATAGTATATATTTTTACTCATTACTATTGCTGAGGGCGTATGCAAAAGCGTTTCTGAGGATGTTGCTTTCTTTAGTTGAATACTGTTCCATAAAATACGATTTCCATAACATATTCCATGGGATTTCCACCAACCAATTCTATCAACTGCTCATCCTCAGAAGGTGGTATCCAATGGCATTGTTTAAAATAATAGGTTATTAATAATCGAAGAAAAACGAACTATCCTGATGAATGAATTATACCAGCGCAATGCGTGCTACGCAATTGACTGCTCTCAAAGCAGTCGCCTTATTAAGCTGGGCGTCTCACGTCAGCGGAGAACCGGTTTCTTCCTTCTAGGAAAACAGTCTGGGTTCGTTCCATTGTACAAGTGGAGAGAGTAATGCTCCCGACGTTTTCCGTTCTCCGCTGCGTATAAAACCCGCCTTTACTCTCTGCTCTTCCATGGACGGGCCGCGGGTGGCCGAGTGGGAAACGTTCGTGACTGCCACGGAAAGGACCTCAGGTTCGATCCACTAAATATCCGCCGTGCATCGGATGGGCACGTTAAGCCGTCGGGCCTCGGGTACTGGCCCCCGGTAATAAATAAGGGCGTTTTCCTCCCCCTTTCTACTTCGCTTCCGTGTCACTTTCCTATCGGGTACTCTAGCCCAAATCTCCTAGCTTCCTATTTCTAAGGGTTGTTTATGACCTGGGGTCAGACACTCCCTTCCTAAAATCCTCTACATATGATCATGATCATGCTCTTCCATGGCTCGAATTAAATGGACGATAATGCCCGTCCGCCGCCTGTCGGTTCCAGTATAAATCGGTTTCCAGTTGTTCGCTGATTGGCCAAGGACTGCTGTCTTCTGGCATGCACGTGTTAGTTTTATCCCACTGTTGTTGCGTTAGTTATGCGGTCAGTCTTGGAACTTTACGTACATAGTAAATTGATAGCTCAGTTATGAAGTTTCACTTGTTGACCTTCAACGACACAGATTTTAAATGTTATCTTTGTATTTTGTCTTCTTGAATTCTGATATACGTTACATATTCTAAAAAGTTTTCGTATTCTAAAAAGTAACGGCCGAAAGATTTGCATATTTAAGGAGATTTGCATGTTATTGCAGATTTCTCTCATAGCTGCTTTATTGAAAATCACTTTTAGTAAATTTGCATCTCCTAAACTTTGATATTGATTTCTCGCAAGCGTTTCACCGGCGTCAAAGGGCAGACGCATATGCCTTTTCCGTTCAAATATTATTACTTCATTTTTCATCATAAAACGCTTCAGTAAACAGGGCAGCATTTCTTTCTTGAGAAATGTTATAATACAGACATGAAAAGTGAACGTATTTCGCCGGAAACAAACAAAATTAGCAAAGAGAGAGCACGTTGAAATCTATGATACGTCATGTGCAACTGCCTGATTCATTGAGCAGATGTCCTTCGCTGCCAGGTTGGTGAAGAAACTACGCATGCTCTCTTTATCGGTGCTGTAAAAGAATTTGGTTTCTTTAACCTGAGGAGACCAAAATACAGTCGCATTCAAAAATAAGGTGGCAGTTTTGTAAAAGTCATGCTAGAAACATGCAGACTCGCCGTTGGAATAAAACAAATAATGTTGTAACGCAACATAACGCAGTGCAAAAAATGCGAGATTTTCTTGCACATTCATGTTTTTCTTATATCTACTGGGTGTTCATAAAGTCTTTCCCACATTACAAAAATTAACATAAAAAATATAAATTTTGAAGATGACAATCCGATTTTTGTCGTAAATGTGACAAGGATGGTGAGTCAGATAATATCCGAAAACTTGAAAATTTTCATCGTCCTTCAGTGGGACTCGAATCCGCGTCTCCCAGATAGCGCCCGGGTATGCTAACCACTACACCACCCAAAAAGACCAAGTTTCAAGTTTCAGATTAATTTGAATATAACCATCACAGGATTCGCTAGTCGAAGCATACCCGGGCGCTATCTGGGAGACGCGGATTCGAGTCCCGCTCCAGGACGATGAAAATTTTCAAGTTTTCGGATATTATCTGACTTAACATCCTTGTCACATTTACGCCAAAAAACGGATTGTCATTTTCAAAATTTGTATTATATGGCGAAATCCCGTATTTCTTTCAGGATAAAAAAATATTTTACAAGTACAAAAAAGGGATTGCACGACAATGATGGTGCACAAGTATAATGTTTTTTTTTCCAGTGTCAGTATACCTCCACATGGGCGCCATTTGTAGCCCGGAGGACATTTAAGCGATATTCGATTTCAGCCATGTTTTGTTTCACATCTCAGCTGGGACAGATCCAATGACGCCCGTTATTCTGCTCTTCAATGTCTCGACATCCGGAACACTGCTAAAGTAAACTTGGTCTTTCACATAACCCAACAAGAAAAAGTCTAGAGGGGTTATGTCGGGCAATCGAGGTGGCTATGTTATGGAACAGTCGCGTCCAGTCCATTAGTCTGGATATTGACCAATGACGTGGAACACCGTCTAATTGGAAAACAATCGAATGCATGCAACTGAGGTGTTCCAAAAATTTCCAGCATGTTCAGGTACACATTATATGTTACTGTGAGCTCTTTAAAAAAGAAGGGTCCGATCATTCTGCCATACATCAGGCAGCACCATACGTTCACTTTCGTGCTAGTCCATTGTTGTTCGATCACAATGGGGATTTTCTGATCCCCAGATTAGCACATTATGTCTATTTACTGTACCAGAGACGTGGAATGTCGTTTCATCTGAGAAACAGATGAAGCGATCCCCATGGGATCCGGTTGTGCCTGGCGCGCGATCCGTTGATCTTCTCTACCGGTGGTCATTGACGGGCCAGCGGTAAGTGGATGAGGTTCTACAGCTCCATGTGCTCCCATTACTGGCCGGGATTCCAGGTGTGCTATACCAATAGGATAATGCCCGCCCGTACACGGCTCGGGTTTCCCAGGACTGCCTACGTCATGTCCAGACCCTTCCATGGCCCGCCTGCTCCCCGGACATGTCTTCTATTGAGCACGTGTGGGATCAGTTGAAACGTCAGCTGTCACATTGCCGCACCATCCGGAATTTGGAGCACACCATCCAACTCGTGGGGGCAAGTCTGCCGCAACACAACATCAGGCGTCTGTTCGCCTGGATGCAGGACCGTATTGCAGCATGTATCGCCGCACGAGGCGGTGCGACCCGCTGTTGAACATGACCAAACTGCGTGCCACTGATCCCTTTGTAATTATCTTGCAGCTCTGTTTTTGCCATCATGTGTATCATTTATCTGTATCATTACGTCCATAAAATTTCAGTTCAATCCGATGCTTCCTTCTTGGTGCGCAAATTTCATTGTCCATGAGTGTATTTTAAATATTTCCATATAACAATACAACTGTAAATACATCGAAAGCAGAAATACTCCTCTCTAGTAGCAAAGTTGTGAGTTAAGAAAAATAAGAATTTATGTACAAAATAGACTTCACAAGGAACATTGTCCGGCAAAAAAAAAAAAAAAAAAATCGTTCTGCAAGAAATAGCCATATCAAGAAAAATAAGATATAGATATACGACGCCCTCTGGCGGAATAACTGTGTACTATCAGGAGCAGGAAATATTAACCAAAACGTTTTCTCTCGTGAGCGGTATCAGACACAAAGACAGTTTTTAAAGCATAATTTTCAGAAGCGCAGAAGCTGCTGCAAATACACCAGAAACAGAAATTCCCACTTACATTCCCTTGTAGCTAAACTGTGCATTGTGAAAAACTAGAAATTATATTCAAAATGTTTTTGCACCACAAAATATAAACCCAGCCAAAAGAATGTCTGAAATTCCTGGCCACGATAGGACTTTTAAAAGCAGAAATAGTGGAGGAAATGCAATATATGTTAAGTCCTCTTACGGGAAATTATTTCAGAGAGAGATTGCACGAAAAATGGTGTTCGTTGCCAATGCTATCAAAAGAATAAATAATTGCTTCAATCAGATTTTTCGGATCATTAATATGGAATAAAATATACACTCTACTGACAAAGGTCACCGGACACCCAAAAGAGAAACACAACATAGCATTTATTGGCATACATTAGTACGGTATGGGTCCACCTTTGACCTTAATGCATGCACTGACCCTTCTAGACTAGGAATCTTAAGCTTTTAACTCATGTTCTTGTGAGAACAATAAAAAATACAGTGACTTATGAAAAGTCTGCAGAAAATTTAGTAATTACAGTTTCGTGTTTTAACGGACTTCATAATGATTCGCCGTCATAAGTTCTTTGGGGGCCCACTCAAATGTCTTAACCTAGAGATCCACTAAGGCTTTAATCCGCTCTTGCTCACGAGAACCATCAGCACAAATGTTCAACGTTATGTCTGTACTGAATACCGTTACTTTGTCATTGCATCAAATCATACCAAACCACAGTTTGACCGAGCTCTAGGTCACAACTCATGACCACAGCGCGTTTGTATCTCCAGCTTTGGTAAATAATGTTTCGAGATCTTTCGTCATGATTTGGTTTCTTAAAGGCACCCAGGCGGTTGGTGGTGCATCTGTTACATTAATGTCTTCATTATGCGTGAACGAGACATCCAGTTGAAGATATTTGTTCTCTTCTTTTATTCTTTACATGCTAGAAGGAGAATATTTGCAGTACATTGCCCATGGCGCTGCAATTTCTATGCTGTGTAGATTCCTCGTTAGGTATGTTCTACACGGGGTCAGCTGGTATTCCAGTACATTTGGGTTTCGTCTGCACAGCTGGAGCCGAGCTTGAATACACTGTTTTTCTTTACATTTAGCCAAATGTAGAACCAGCGCCGTTTATTCTAAATGAAAAAAAAAAGCGAGTGTGCTTAGTAAAAAGTTTGTATCGCCGAAACTGCATTGATGGATCCCGGAATGCTTGATCTAAGAAACGTTCCTCATACAAACACCTTTTTAAAGATAACTATGTCACTATGTACGCGAAATGGATAAACGTCAGGTTCAAAATGTACAAGGTCTGATACTAAAGGCAGTGAGATGACGCTTGCTGGGGTATGTAGGGTCTTGAGGCTGTTTTTCATTATGCAAACTGCCTCTCTCTAGATTTCGATTTGTATTTTTAGTGACAAAAATTATTTTACCTACGTATTTTTCGACCTACGAAAAATGAGTTGTAAATCTTTAGTACACACCACAGCAATGGAGTATCTGCGTAGGGATCAGATGGGGACACTACTCACCCCTTGGTCTACGACTGAGTGATCATTCTCAACGCTACGAAGACTCAAAATGTATCTTGGAAACACAGTCAGTGAACATACGTTACATGGGTTAGCAATATTAAATATACATACATATGTTACGATTTTAACAGATGCAGTACTTGATTAATATCTAAAACAGCACGTCGAATTGAGTTACTTTTGAAGTAAATCGGAAAATAAATATTTTATATCGTGCATTGTTGGGGTGTGAATTGACTAAACATTTTAACTGATTAATCAACATTCGTTAGTCGATTAATCGGTTGATTAATCGTCTCGTTAAAAAACGCACGAAACACTCTTCCTGGGAAGACATTTTTTTTTGGATTGGAGGTTTAACGACCACCAAGAGCAACTCAATGGGCTATAAGCAGTCGCCCGTCCCTAATTTAGGGTCACTGGTTCCAGGGAAGGGAAAGAGCCAGTGCCGTAAGACAAACACAACATCCATGCCTCACCGGGATTCGAACCCGGACCCCTTCCGGACGAATGAACAGAGGCCATCGCTTAGACCACTGCGCCACCGGGGCGGCCAGACGTTATTTTCACTAAACCCTTCCCATACCAGCATCCTGTATACGGTACTGCACCACACCCACTTGGGGGAAAAAATCCCAATAGCATCAGTGAAGCGTTACGACGGGTTATCTGGAAACAGAATAATGTGCGCACACACACAGCATTGGATTCTTTGTTGGTTAAGGGATTTTTGCAGAAGAAGGCTTCGGCGGGGAAAATCATTGATGTTTTGTTCCGCTGGCCTTTCTCGATAAGGTTCTTGGCTAAGATCAATATGAATAAGTGTTTGACCACATTGGGATTTTCATCACATTTTCTGAAGTAAAAAAAAAAATCTCAGGTTAAAGATCCAAACTGAAACTCTTCTCAAATCGGAGAAACTCTGAAGTTAGAGAAGAGTAAACTACAGTGAATGCCATTTCAAAAAAAAAAAAAAAAAAATGTTGAGAAAGAAACGAAATGGTAGAGATAGTTTTTTTCTCTTTTGAAAAACCGGCTTGGACACTTCTTTGTGACATTATGTACATTTGAAAATTTCAGTAATTATTGCAGTTATATGCTTTTAAGCTTTATTTTCCTTTAATTATATTTTGATTCAGTTCACGCTAAGTTCAGGCACCCGAGGAAAATTTGTGTTTATAAATACACAGAAAAATTCAAGCCTCTTTCTCTTTAAATCACAGTTTCATGAATACAGACTTAAACGAAAGCGTCATTTCTACACACCAGTATTAAGCCCTTTTATTTATTGCACAACAAGAAAACATGTAAAACTCAAAAATAAACTGTCTTCCGGAGAGAAAGAGGGAACTCTACATAGAATACAACACGCAAGAAATGCCCTGAGGACTTCCACCCACGTAATGCGGCGTTAGTAGCAACAACAACAGCAAAGCGTTTACGCTAAAAAAAGCGAAAATAAAAAAAAAAGATTTGGTAAAAGGGTTTTGCTGCACCCTTCTGTTTATCTTACGGCTCGAAGACAAAGTACTGAGCAAGCCAAATGTTTGCGGTTAAAGGGGAATTCTGGCAACTTGAGTGATTCCCAGCGGAGAGCTCCGTTGCTTCAGAGCCTAGCAGAAACAAACGACGTTGCCATGGAGATTGATCTGAATTTCCAGGGTGAGCTCACCGGTCAATCATTGCGTTCTATTTCCAGAAGATGTTTATTTTATGCTCATCATCTTGTTTTGGTTTTCATCTGTACTTCAAATGGCACTTTCGGAAACCTAGTGATTCTGAAAATACAGCCAGCGCTCAGAGTGGAAGCTACAGTTTCTGGAATCTCATGTGAACTCTTGACTAATCTTTTTTCTACCTACAGTGAAATCACGAGGCCACGAATCTCAGAAAAATGAACTCTTATAATTTGCAATGAAAGCACAGTACACTAAAAATGAAAATAAAGCATGAAGCGGAAAAAAAGAAAGAGAAATACACTCTTTGTCAAAAAAATAAAAAAATAAAATAGTTGCACACAGAAGAACTTGTCGGATTGCACTGCTATTCGGGAAAAAGGGAAAGGTTATCACGAACAATAAATGATTAAACATTGAGACAGATATGGGCAATATTTATTGAGCTACACGCCAGTAAGTAGTGTCTCTCAGTATGGCGTCTGGCCGCCATATTTGCTCACACAGCATGCCAGACGTCTCGCCATGGAGTTGTACAGGTTCCTAATGGTGTCCTAAGATAAGCATCCCATGCAGCTTAAGTCTTCTCAAGCAGTTCGTGCAGATTGTGCGGTAGGAGTGGAGTGTGGATAGCGCGTCCAATAGCATCCCACACATTTTCAATCGGCGATAGATCTGGCGATGCGGCTGGTCATGGCAGAGTATCAGTGCTTTGAAGGCAAGCTCTCGAGACACCAACAGCATGCGGACGAACGTTGTCCTGTTTGAAAATCACACCAGAGTGAACTTTTAGAAAAGGTAGGGGCACTGGTTTCAGGACCTCATTAACGTAACATTGGGCTGTCAAAGTCCCTGTAATGAACACCAAAAGTGATCTGGCATCGTACGCAATTGCACCCTGCACCATGACACTATTATCGCTCGGGTTCCTAATTGGGTTCACCCGGCGTAATATTGGGAGCCAAGGGGGTGTCGAGTGGATTGTGATTCTGCGATTCCCTGATGTAGGGCTGACGCAGCTTCAGGATCCACTGACGGGGCGTTGTGTTTCACACAGCAGATTTTCCTTTGGGAGTCAAAGGGTCCGCTGTGTACCGCAATATTTTTTGTGAAAGTCTAGATTTAAAATAAGAAGCATAAATGAACAGATTTGCTAAGTTCCGGTTCCAAAAGTTATATATATTCTCCAAATAATCTAGGGTTGAGCACACATATTGTAGTTAACGACACACTCATCATAGAACTTAGACAAAATTAGAAAACAAAAACAATTTATTGGTTACGATTTGGCATAAAATAAATATATTGGTTATGATTTGGCATAATAATAAATATACGCTCATGATATTAGCAAAAATGATTTACGACTCTCTGACAGGAACCTGTACTCAATTAACTATTTGCCTATAAAAAGTATTAACTCTATGTGTGGACTGATCCGATAAAGATTTTGTGAGGGAACACCAAAGAAAGAATAGGATGGATTTCCTACCTCAACATCCGAATCTGGCCTAGATATCGCGCTGCTGACCACTCCTGATCCGGGAGAATCCGGTGGGTGTTACTTCCATCCGCAGCTGCGACCGTCGTATGGGCCCTAATGGTCCTTAGTGGGGGTCCGTTTATCCGGAAACCTCGGTTTCGATCTTACATCGGCAGCCTGGAAAATTGTATGCAGCCTCCTATGTGACAGTTATGGAGGACAGTGCACGAGATGCACGCCGCGAAACCAGCCAAGGTAAAAAAAAAGTGACTCGTGTAAAAACTAAACGTGAAGTGACAAAGTTTCGTTACATGTTGAACGTAAAAGTAAAAGTCCAGTGACTCGTGTAAAAACTAAACGTGAAGTGACGAAGTTCTTCTCTTCCCTTGTAAAAATTTTGACGACCCCCAAGAAGACCCACACTACCTCAAAACATCCCATCATCCAATCACTAGCTGGCAAACGCAAGCGTCCCTGAATTGAATTCCCCAGTGTAGATCTTACTGGTCGGAAAATTAACATTTTGATCTTCCATTCGTTAGGGGGTCAAGATTCCTACCCGTTCCAGTGAAATTCTGAGAACCCCTCGTTACGTTTCCCGCGTGATACTACTCCCGGCCGTAAATTCTCGACCCAATTAAACTGTTAGCCCCGGTTCCAACAAGTCTACGGTCTGTCCAACACGCATTGTGGATTCTAGACACGGTGGACACTTCTATTGCCCCCAATAAAACATACTACAAAGCCAGCTCGCCGATGAGCGTTTTCTTTCAATGCCGGTCCGTCCTGTGACGCCTTGTGCTGTCTAGCTAGTCTTATGCCTTGTGCTGGGAGAGGGGGGACGGAGAGAGAAAAAAAGAAAAGATTCACTCGAAAGTATATGGCAAAATAAAACGTACTAGTTCTTCAAAAAAATAATGAATTAATAAATAAATGAATAAATTAATAAATAAATGAATAAATAAATAAATGAATAAATAAATAAATGAATTAATAAATAAATGAATAAATAAATAAATAAATGAATAAATAAATAAATGAATGAATAAATAAATAAATAAATAAATAAATAAATAAATAAATAAATAAATGAATACATAAATAAATGAATGAATAAATAAATAAATGAATAAATAAATGAATAAATAAATGAATAAATAAATAAATGAATAAATAAATAAATAAATTAATAAATAAATGAATAAATAAATAAATAAATGAATGAATAAATAAATAAATGAATAAATAAATAAATGAATAAATAAATAAATAAATGTATAAATAAAATAATAATTAAATAAATAAATAAACTAGGGAATGGGTTTTCGACCTAAATGTGAATCGCTCGAGTCGGAGCGCTGTCACAACACCAGGCGTTACGGACGTGTTACGCTCGACAACAAACCGTTCATCTTGGCGCTGACCACAGTTCCTCCACACACGAATTCGGTGTTTGTATCCTCCAAGACAAAAGCGGGACGCGTCACTGAAGATCACCCGTTGCCATTCTGCGTGACTTTATGACAGTCTGGCATGACACCATTACGCAGTCTTTGGCGACGGTGCACTGTTGTTAAGGGCAGTCGTGGTAATGGTCTGCGCGCGTGTAGTCCTACCTCGTGCAGCCGTCTGCCAACGGTGCTGTTACTAATCGGACAATGCATAGAGGACACCACTGCTCGACGAATGTCCGCAATCGTGCCTGTTGATTCACTCCGCGCATGTCGGAGAACTCGTCGGTCCTCTCTCTCCGTGGTTCGTTAAGGCCTCCCAGACACTTCCTGTTGCTGCTGTGTGCCTTTTTCTATCAACTGCCGCCAGTAGCGTGCTATGGTGATATCCGTACGGCCGGTATGGCGCACAATATGGCGATAAGACCATCCCGCTTCCCGGAGCCCTACGATGCAGCCTCTCTCGAACTCCTCCAACTGCTCAAATTGCTTCCGAAATTTTCTCCGAGTCGTACTTCACTTGCAAAGGATGCAATCAATACAATAGCATGAGTCAGAATTGCACGCACGAACAATGGGACGACCTTATGCAACCGGTCGGGCACAGAGCTATGACCCCTTTTTGCTTGCATCACATGCGCTGCCCAGCGTGATACTTGAATCATTTGCATGTCTCACGATGTCAAACCTATACACCAAATTTCATTCTTGTCTGTTGCTCTTTCGTCTTGGTGCAATTATTTCAAGACGATGAGTCTATATATACTCTGAAGAGCAATTGAATTAGAGACAACTGGCGTTATGCAAATGTGGCGCTGTGAGCGGCCCTGTAAACGGAAACGACATGACATATGCAGCGATCCGACAATATGAGGAGTGATGCAACGAGAATCAGTAAGAGTCGGACGCTGACTGTGAACCCTGTATCAATTTCCCGTGTTCTTTTCCGTGAACTATTTTTATCTTGACGTCGTCAGATCGTCGTACTCTTGACGTTGCCACATACAGATAGCTAAACACCGGTTCAGGTAGTGAACATCAGCGTATTAACAAATGTTTGAGGCTCCCAAAATGATATTTCTAATGAAACTTGTGTTTTTATGATTTCAATGTACTGAAAACAGCAACGTGCCAGTAATCGATTGATATTTATTCTTTAAATACACATTCGTAGTTTTTAGCTAAATATTTCCCGTTTTCCATGTACTGTTGACAGAAATAGAAGATTTTTTTATTGGGGGTTTAACGACGACCGTGAGCAACTCAATGGGCTATGAGCAGTCGCCCATCCCTATTTTAGGGTCACTGTTTCCAGGGAAGGGAGAGAACCAGTGCCGAAGCAACATCCATGCCTCACCAGGATTCGAACTCGGACCCTTCACCGAAAGACATCGCTTAGACCACTGCGTCACCGGAGCGGCCAGAAATAGAAGTAAAAATTAAATAAGAAGTGCACAAATGTTGTTGCATATTTTTTACTTCATCAGACTATCATTATATCGTTAAAAATTGTCAATTACCGTTCCGATATATAAATATGTTAGAAGCTACTATAATGAATTAGCTTTATACTTCTTTCCGCTAAGCTAATTATATGAATGATTCTCTTCCTACCAGTTAGCTAATGATGTACTTATACTAAGCTTCAAAACAGTGAACTCAAACTGGTTGTTACTAGTTAATTACGAACGTAAACAAAGTCTTAACTCTGGTTATTTATGGTAATGAATAAAGTTATAAACCTAACAGCCAGACAGAGGTCTGACAAAAACTATGAATTGAGAAAGATTAACTTACTGTAACTTCTTTATTATAAGACTCTTGGTCAACTAAAGCACACACACAACTTGTTTTACACTAAAGAAGAATCTCTCCTCATAACAACACAATCTCTCCTCGTATTATAAACGCTCTCCGTAAACAACAACGCTCTCTCATAACAACAACAAAAGCTCTCCTCATAACAACACAAAAGCTCTCCCTAAGTCTCGATGAACGCGCCTATATACTAGCTACCACCACGTCATGACTTACACTCATTGCCAGATCTCATTCATCGGGTGAAATAATATTTCGTTCAGTAAGAAGATAATTTACATAGTAAAATAAAATAACCAGAGATAGTAAAATCAAAAGGAAAGTGAATATAGAGTATATGTTACACTACGAAGAAATAACATGTCTATTTTACACATTAAAATGCATTTCGTTTCCGGAACAAAAATCCCAGATCGGTTTTTAAAAGTCTAGA
This sequence comes from Macrothele yani, assembly GCA_039090855.1. Taxonomy (NCBI): domain Eukaryota; kingdom Metazoa; phylum Arthropoda; class Arachnida; order Araneae; family Macrothelidae; genus Macrothele; species Macrothele yani. The sequence goes on along the minus strand of CM077011.1, from coordinate 8,245,353 downwards.
ATTTTATTTAATTTAGATATCAAAAATGCGATCTTTTGTGAAAAGTTGCATACTGCTCAGCACTTCTCACAATTCCGTATCACCCTTGTGAAATGCAATGTTTAGCTTGTTGGAGACACAGCATTGACATAATATTTTTCACAGGCAGTTATTTTACTACGCTTTCTTCTTTCATTGGTCGATGCAGTTTTATCATTGCTGCTGCTGTTCAGTCTTTTGCTTCTGCTGAATAATATTGTTTAAACACTCGGCATAAGTTTGCCAGTTGCTATAAGTGTATACAGTTCTACATATTCTTCCGGCTTTTGTAATTATATTTAGCTAGATATATTGCAGTTATAAGCTTTGATTTTCTTTCATATCTTTCTTAGGCTGTATTACAACTGCTCCCTCCTGGGAATTTTGCTTTTTGGAAGCACAATCTTGTTGTCGCCAGCCTCATTTCGCGCCATGCCCTCTAGAGGAACATTGGAGTATGAAGAATGGTTATTGATTTTGTCAATTCAGCTGTTTTTGAAGCACTTTTCTTGTTACTTAGACCATGTAGCCAGATTTTGTTAATTTGTTTTCCCGTGGCCAATTCTTCTTTGATTCATTCACTGAGTTGCAACTGTAGCTTTTGTGATGATCATGCTAGCTTAATATTTAATAGCTGAGCATGCGAAAAGCAAGTTGCAATATCAAGAAATAATAGAATACATATATCGCTTTTGTTGTTCCATTCTTGAGCAAAAGCTATTAACCATACCTCCATAATTTCTGTAGCCATACAAGGATTTCTGAATCCCTTTTGACTCATCTACAACACTTATTATGGAAATGTTTTTAAAACAACACGTTTTTTGCAGGATTCTTCATCTCATCTATCACCAAAGAAACAGAAAGATTGTTAGACGCTAGTTTTAATAACGTGTGTTTTGCTGCATAGTGCACTTTCTTTATAAAGCAGTTTTAGTCTCAGCTCTCTGTATTTTGGGGTTCGTATCCTTTAATCGGGGTTGAAGCTTTCCCGTAAATGTATTCTTACTTACTTACAATAGATACATCCTAAGCTTTAACGCCAATTTCTTTGAAATTAATCTCACTTCTTACCCCGGAAGCTATCTAGCCACCCGTTAGACACGTGAAAATACTCTCTTCGAAGTTTCTCAACAATTTTGGCATTTGCTTATAATACAGGGGCACATATAATAACATTTCTGGAACTTGCATCAACAAACCATTTCCAGAAATTTATTTGTCATTTCCATTATTTCCCATTTATAGCCCTTCTTTTATATAAAACGATCATGCTGATGTTATCACTCTGTCCGTCCGTCCGCCTGTGGGCACAGTATCTCTGCAATTCTTAGTCCGATTTAAAAAATTCTTTTCGCATTACGAAGCTTAAAATATGAGAATGAGAATCCATGCATTCCGTTTTTTTTCCGATGCACAACTTCGCCGCTAAAGAACACAAATGAAGATGATATCGAATTCAAAATACTTTTTATTCCATATATTTTCTCCTCTTCTTCCGTGTATTCCGTATCCCAATCCTTTCTCACTATTTCCTACCATCCACCTGATCAGCGGAATGCGTTCGCTCCACTTGAGCTACCATAGGTCTGCTTAGCTGGAATCTGCAGCATTCATCTCTTGTTACAGGACTTGGCGATGAGTTATATTACAGCGCCCTGTGTGAAGGGTTCGTTCGATGCTTTGCTTCCAGACCTTTGTTTCTGGAACTTAACCCTGATTTTACCCAACGTGAGCAAATAAATAAAATATAAACAAAATGTCAATCAAAGTACACTGCTGGCCACCCAAAATGCAACACCAAGAAGGAAGTATCCGATTGGCCTGAAATTCGCAGCATGCGTCGCCCGCGAGAGGACATGCAAACGATTAGCATTGCAGGGCATATGCAAATCATGTGCAACCGACGCGCCCCCGAAAAGCACTATAAGAAAAGTGCACACAAGGCGGGGTGTAAATAGTGGAAGTGTGTTGTGCTGCCGGACCTGTGCGTGGGAAGCTTCCTGATGCCTCGCCGCAGAAAACGGCAGTCATTCCAGCACGTTTCGGAGTTCGACAGAGGACGAATTGTGGCTTATCCCGACACCGGTTTATCATACCAAGACATCGGCACCCGTGTGGGACGACATCCAGCCACAGTGAGGCGAGTATGGATTAGGTGAGTGCAGGAGGGACGGACGGACCGACGTGAGCCATTGCCGCTGCCGGGGCACAACACCGAAAGAGAGGATCGGCATGTTGTGCGGCGGGCATTAACGGCTCGCACCGCCACATCACGAACATTAGCGCAGCAATTACGGTGTGTTGCGCAACAACCTGTATCAGCACGTACCGTTCGATGTCGTCTGCAGGAGCGGGGACTTGTCGCACGGCGCCCAATGCTCCAATTACCATTGACGTTATACCACCGGCGAGTGCGGCGGCAGTGGGCCGTTGAACGCCGCACCTGGACTACGGAATGGCGCGACATTATCTTCTCCGACGAATCCCGCTTCTGCCTGCAACACCATGATGGCGTCGCGATCCGCGTGTGGCGGCACCGCGGCGAGAGACTGTATGGCGCCTGCATTATGCATCGCCATACCGGTCCGTTGCCTGGCGTTATGGTTTGGGGCGCAATTGGATATGACACCCGCACCCCTTTGGTACGCATCGCAGGTACACTCAACAGCCACCGCTACGTCTCCGACGTTTTGGAGCCTGAAGTCCTCCCTTACCTGCAGGACCTGCCAGCGGCCATGTTTCAACAGGACAAAGCGCGCCCGCACACGGAACGCATCGTGCAAAAATTCTTCACGGCTCACCAGGTGTCACTGCTGCCGTGGCCCGCCTGTTCTCCCGATATGTAGCCCATCGAACACGTCTGGTCGCTGATCGGCAACCGAGTGGTCCGGCAAACACCACCCGCGGCTACGCCTGATGAATTGTGGCAAGGAGTGGAAGCAGCCTGGACCGACATACCCCAAGCCCACATCAAAAGCCTCTTTCGTTCGATGCCGCGGCGTGTAGCGGACGTTATTGCCAGATATGGGGGCCACACGAACTATTGATGTCTGCGTGTTCCGTAAGTCTCACGGGCCTGTAAGCTCAATCGTTTCATCTTTGTATCTGTTGTTATGTGTCCAGTAAATCTGGCTTTGCTATCTCGTGTCCTTCTTGTTGTTGCATTTTGGGTGGCGAGGCGTGTATTAGCTCGCTCTTGCAGTGAGAAAGGTGTTTATTCTGATGTCATGGGAAATATCTCAAAGCATTTTCCTTAATTCCATTCTTTCATTATCTTATTAACACGTCGAATCCTTTTCTCTCGAGCGGTTAGCAGGCCCACTTCCAAAAATTCAGCCTCATTACCTTTTTGATTATCCTCCTCTCTGGGGCGCCTTTCAGTCCAAACTACTCCCTGAAGAGAAACACCATCCACCGCAGTTGAGTGAAAAAAGATCGTCCTTCTAAATCCTTCTCTCAATGACCCTCTAAGAGACCTAAGGTACATGCTCAAATTACTGGACCTAAGGTACATGCTCAAATTACTGGACCTAAGGTACATGCTAAAATTACTGGACTTAAGGTATATGCTCAAATTACTGGACCTAAGGTACATGCTCAAATTACTGGACCTAAGGTATATGCTAAAATTACTGGACTTAAGGTATATGCTCAAATTACTGGACCTAAGGTACATGCTCAAATTACTGGACCTAAGGTACATGCTAAAATTACTGGACTTAAGGTATATGCTCAAATTACTGGACCTAAGGTACATGCTCAAATTACTGGACCTAAGGTATATGCTAAAATTACTGGACTTAAGGTATATGCTCAAATTACTGGACCTAAGGTACATGCTCAAATTACTGGACCTAAGGTACATGCTAAAATTACTGGACTTAAGGTATATGCTCAAATTACTGGACCTAAGGTACATGCTCAAATTACTGGACTTAAGGTATATGCTCAAATTCCAGGCCGGATAGTGGGTCCCACTATGTGTAAGTCGGGCTAGTGCAGAGTTCATAGCCCCAGTCTTCACACTATAAATGTGTTCTGAAAGGCGAAGCTGTAAAGAGCGTTTTGTGGAGCCAATATACAGTTTTTGTGATGAACTACTGTCCACTGGTTTCATGGGAATACTGTAAATTCCAAACCTTTCACACGGATCTATGGGGTCTCTGTCTTTCTTAATATTCGATAAGATATTTGATGTCCGAATTCCAAATGCCAAGTTGTATCGACTACAAACATTCCTGAGAATAGACAAGGGGCCAGGGAAATAGTTGATAGACCCAACAAATCTGGGTCTCTCCCTCTCACGTTGAAGAGTAGAGATAGGGGTATTCAGCTGGTTTCTCAAGATGCGATCCACAACACCATCATCATACCCATGTGTTCTTGCAATATCTTTGATTTTTAGGATCTCCGCTTTACGTAGCTTTACACTTGACGAGTGAGTGATTGCTCGTTTTATCATAAAGCGGATGGCTGAGAGCTTATAACCAAGAGGATGAGCCGAAGAACTAGGAATAATTGTAGGTTTCATCGTAGGCTTTCGATACACAGAATGAGTCAAAGACTGGGTACGAGGGTCGCGGACTAAAAGGAAATCCAAGAAAGGGATTGCATGGTTTTCTTCAACTTCGAAGGTAAACTGAATAGAAGAAAATTGATTTGACATACGTTCAGCGAACAACGATAGCTTTTCGAGTGAATGATGCCGAAAAACCAGCACATCGTCCACATACCTCATGTAGAACAGTGGAATATCGGTGTGAGAGTTCAAAACGATATCTTCCAGTTCTTGTAAGAGAATCTCCGCCAGTACGGGGGAGAGGGGTGAGCCCATAGGTGCTCCACCTGTCTGTCGATAAACAATACCATTAAATTTAAAAAAATGTTCGATTTTTAATGAACCTCATTGCATTAAGCCTGAATCGCAAAAAACATCTAACCCTAACCCATGAAGTTTCGCTTCAATAATTGAGTGAAATATATCCAGAGGTACGCTCGGGAAGAGTGATACCACGTCTAAGGAAACTAACTTTAATGGAATATGTTGAGATTGGAAAGTCCGAATCCTTTCTAGCGCTTTACTTGTACTGGACATGGAGTACTTAGAAGTAACAAGAGGTTTTAAGTACTTAGCCAGAGCTTTTTCCAATTGGCGTGTAGGGTTAACGTAGCCTGAAACGAGTGGACGGGCCGGGAGGCCGTCTTTGTGTGTTTTTATTTTTCCAAATAAGTCAGGTACCCTACAGCCACTAGGATGGCTTAAAGGATCTGCTAAGATGTTAGGAAGTGATGTGTGGTTTCTCAAACGTCCTGGGGCTGCAACAGTAGCCTTGGTCGGGTCCTTAGCTACGATACAGTGTGCAATTTTTCCAATAGCTTCACACATTTTTTCCTTGATATGCGAGTTTATCTAAAATAAGGATTTGGTTTGTTTTATCAGAAGCCACTAATGCTAAATTCGGGTCATTAAAAGTTGTTTTAATTGTTGAAGAAAACCATGCAATACCTTTCTTGGATTTTCCTCTTAGTTGTAAGCTCTCAGCCATCCGCTTTATGGTAAAACGAGCAATCACTCACTCGTCAAGTGTAAAGCTACGTAAAGCGGAGATCCTAAAAATCAAAGATATTGCAAGAACACATGGGTATGATGATGGTGTTGTGGATCGCATCTTGAGAAGCCAGCTGAATACCACTATCTCTACTCTTCAACGTGAGAGGAGAGAGACCCAGATTTGTTGGGTCTATCAACTATTTCCCTGGCCCCTTGTCTATTCTCAGGAATGTTTGTAGTCGATACAACTTGGCATTTGGAATTCGGACATCAAATATCTTATCGATTATTAAGAAAGACAGAGACCCCATAGATCCGTGTGAAAGGTTTGGAATTTACAGTTTTCCCATGAAACCAGTGGACAGTAGTTCATCACAAAAACTGTATATTGGCTCCACAAAACGCTCTTTACAGCTTCGCCTTTCAGAACACATTTATAGTGTGAAGACTGGGGCTATGAACTCTGCCCTAGCCCGACTTACACATAGTGGGACCCACTATCCGGCCTGGAAAGAGACCAGTATACTTTTTACTCCATCGAACGTGTCTACTCCTCTTTTCACAGAGAGCTTGTATATTCACTCCCAGTTACAAGTCTGTTGTAATGACTCATTACCTAGTGAAATACCACAACCGTGGAAATTGTTATTTCCAGGAGGGTATCCACGTCAGACGGAATAACCTTGTAAGTGTTAAATATATATCATAACTTGCCTTATGTGTATCATAGTGCAAATTTAAGTCATGACTAACCATATGTGGTTCAATTGTGTAACGTTTATGAACTTCCTTTTGCAACCTGTTTTCCGCTAGAGTGTAGGGTGAATACTCTTCAAAAATCGGTCCTAAGTCATGGAAGCTCTTCGGCATTGTATATATATAGAGAGAACACTGGCGCATACTATTGTAGTCTGAAGATGGGACATAGTGCTCCCGAAAGATCTCACTTTTAATCTGTAAATATTTTAACTTTTAGTAAATTTTTACCTGACTTGTAAAGGGTTTTTCCCTTTCATAAGTTTTTATCGTGTATTGACGGTGTTGTTTTTAACTTTTGAATCTTAGCTGCACGAATATCTCCGGTTTAATAAAAGATTTCTGGTGTAGACGACCGAGCGGGGATGCGCCGATTACCAACGGAGGCTATGGCACTTGGATGCACTGTTAGGCGGATATGCTGTGGGCGATGTTTTCTTGGGACACTTTAGGCCCCATTATCCCAATAGCACAATCCCTGACTGCTGTCAGGTATCTGAACATCGTTAAGGATCAAGTTCCCCCATTCATGGCAACTGTATTCCCTATTGGTGATGGCTATTAGCAACAGGATAATACGCCATGGCACACTGCCAGAATCGTCAAAGAGTGGTTCGGAGAACATGCGGGTGACTTTCTGTTAATGCCCTGCCTCCAAATTCATCTGACATGAACCCAATCGAACATTTGTGGTTCGACTTGGAAAAGAGGGTTCATGCTAAATCATCACCACACCGAAATGTACGTGAACTGGAGGACCTGCTGTTGACATTATGATACCAGATACCCCAGGATAGCTATCGCCAATTAATTAAATCGATGCCTCGCTTGGTTGCCGCGGTTTTGCGGGCAAAATAAGGTCCTACAACTTATTAGGTAGATGGTCGTAATATAATGGTTCATCGGTGCAGAAGATAGCGCCGAGTGGTAATTTCTTGTACTCGCTTTACGAGTGATGCTGCCCTTTTTACCACTTCTACATACTCTCTGAGGAGTAAAAACATATCATGTGCAGGGCGTCATAAATTTTGAATTTGAATTGAATGAATATTTTTTGCTATACAACACAATGCATCAATGTTTAACAAAGCACAAACATTCTAAATATTATCATATGTAGTGAACTAGTCAAAATAATTAAACATGAACATAATAATAATATCACAAATATCAATTCAATCTAAATAACCTACAGAACTGCATATTTGCTCTGAAGGAAAACAAAAAATAACAAACCACCTCAAATATGTCATATTATAATGAATTATAAACATGCAATACAAATGACCAAATTATTATAATGAATTATTACATAACCCAATACAAATGACCAAAAACATCTATACAGAGTAATTCATGAAAGTAAATAATGTAATGTACAATAGAAGCATAGCATGGAGTCAGGGAAAAAGGCTTAAATAGTAAGCCTGACGACCCCCTGATCTCCATAGGTCAGTATGTCAGGTCAGAACGTCAACGGTAATAAAATTAAATTACGACCAATGTACATTATGAAAATGAAAAAAAAATATAAAAATAAATATGTATATATGAAAAAGAAATAAGGCAAGAACTTAGCCAACAAACAGAAATTATCGTAGCAATTTTTTAAATACTTTATAGTTAACAATTTCCCTGATGTAGAATGGCAGTCTATTCCACATACAGGAATCAGCTGCAGCAATATTATTATACAGCAATCCGGAGCAACCCCCTGGGGACCACGAAACCTGCATGACCTCGAGTATCATATGAATGAGGGAACCGATGTAATTCTAATAAATCAAGATACCTATCCGCATGAACTCTGTTGTGCATAAGTAATAATAACCTAAAAGTGTATATTTTATAGAATGGAAGTACATTGCAAAGACAACAAAAAAATAGTACCAGCATTTAATGCTGAATTTAGAAGTCGAATATATTTTTTCTGAAGAACGAAAATTATGTTTACGTTACCTCCCGTTGTCTGGCCCCAGGCCAAAGTACAATAGACAACAAAGAGTAGATGAAGGAGTAATATAATACTAATCTGAGTCTGATTGTTAAAAACCCCGAAATCCTAGAAACAGCTACAATACGAGACTTGAGAATATTTGCCAAATAATTTATGTAGGCATCCCAATGTAAGGTCTCATGTAGTACGACACCCAGAAATTTCACCGATGACCACCTGAATGCAACAAGATCCCCATTCAGGAAAATACCTGAAGGTGAAGATAGCCGAAGACCACGGTCCGAAAATAAGACACAATTTGTTTTATGTGTATTAATTGTAAGAGAGTTACAACTCAATCAGCGAAAGATCTCATGTAGATTACGGTTTGCATGAGGTAGTATCTCAGACAACGAATCTCCAGAAAAAAATAAGCTAGTGTCATCAGCAAATAATACTCGGTGAGAAGTAGAAACAACATTAAATATATAATTAACATAAATTAAGAAAAACATGGGGCCCAAGACGGAGCCCTGAAGAACTCCAAAATGAACTCCTTGAACTGAGGAGCGAACACCTTGTATCTGAACATGTTGTGTCCTTCTAGATACATAATTAAAAAAAAACGAAAGTGTAACTCCTCTAATTCCAATATGATATAATTTGGACAAGAGAATGTCATGACGAACACAGTTGAATGCTCTAGACAAGTCCCAAAATATACCCAATAAACACCTTCCACGATCTATATTTGACTGTAAGAAATTCAGAGCGTCCAATACCTCTGTCTCCGTTGAGTAACACTTCCGAAAACCGTGTTGATTCCAATGTAAAATTTTACTCAAACCTAAAAAACCTGACAACCTATTCAAAACCAGTATTTCTAAAATTTTAGCAAATACCGAGGTGTTTGCGACTGGACGGTAGTTATCGCCATCAGTCCTTTTACCCTTTTTATGGATAACAGAAACCCTACTTATTGTAAAACAAGAAGACATTTTCCCAGTTGAAAAGACGCAATTAAAAATATCAGCTAAGGTAAGTGAATTACCAAATTATGAGAAGCAAGTTTAATTACTCTCGGATGAACATCATCCGGACCCGCGCCCTTAGATGAATCCAAATTAGTTAGAACTGACATAAGATCATCACAAACAGGAGGAAAAAAAGAAGATGATAATCTCTTTGACAGTCTCATCTGAGGATATCATTACAACAGGATGAAAAAAAGAGAAGAGGATATTCTCTGGTTCAACAAAAATTCAGAATAATGTCCAATTGAATGTGGAATGTCAGCCAGCAACTTTGAAGGTAATTCAATGAAATATGTATTAAATATACAGTATTTACAATCCGATCCAAGTCAGTAACTGTAGTACCTATATGATTAACGTGTATGTAATCTTCAGGAACCCGTGATTTAGACAACAATTCATTAAGTGATTGCAGACTACTACAATAGCTAGTATTAGTGAACCGATTTAAAAAATAGTTTTTCTTTGCGCTTTTTAACTTAGAGTTGAACCAATTTTTATATATGAGAAAATTTAATAAGTCAGAAGAATTTCTTGAGTGCAAGAATAGCTTAAATAACCTATTTTTTTACTTAAACATCTTAGTAGATTCCGAGTGAACCAAGGCTTTCTGCAACTAGGTGAACGTTTAAGGGTCTTAAGAGGGAATATTATATCATAAAAGCTCCGGAAAATCCCCTAAAAAGCATCGAAAGTACAAATCGGGTCAGCAAGCTGAAGCATACCGGGGACCAATCAACACCAGATATAGCTAGATCGAAAGAACTCAAACTCTTCGGACTGTACAAACGGATGCAAATAGTTTGACAATAAGAATAATTAAATCTCCCAACACGTTCAGACGAAAAAAATATAGGCAAGTGATCTCTTATATGATATGATAGTACACCAGAACAATAATCAAAATCATTTGATATACACAGATCCAACATAAAAGAAGTGTTACACGTAATTCTTGTAGGAATAGTTATTGTATTAACGAACCCAGACGAGGTAATAATATCTCAAAATGAGTGCGGTGTACTATTTGTAACAGTCATGTCAATATTGAAATCACCGAGACAATAAAGGGTCTTTCCCGCAAGATTTACTTAATGTGCCCGTGATCATGTGGCGAATTTTTCAAACCTGTTGTACAAATTATCTATGCGCCACACAATCGATTGGTGACAGCAAGCCTGTAGATATTTCCTGTAGTTCGATGGAGATCCAGGAAGGGTAGGAAGAATAAATTATTTCCAATCAAGAAAGAATTAAATATATTTGTTATACTATATTACCCGCAAATGATAAATAGAATATGTGCGTTACATCTCTGTTGAAAGGACAGATTTATTTGGAGGTTAATCAGACTAGATTCGCTGAACCAAGAAGCTCTTGAGTAAATTTTGATACCCACATCCAAATGAATCGTAGAAAAACCGAAATTCCGAAATTATTTGCTGTAGGTAGTAAACATTTTGGATTACGAACTAATATGGGAACAATGGAAGCATTGTTATCATTAATCAAAATATTTAAAACGATATTTGAAAGAACACTTCCTATTTTCAAGCTTCACAGATTACGAGAGGTTGATCAATAACAGCAGTAACGACAATCTGATAAAAATTTTACACAGTATAGGACTTCTCATTAGAAACAGTAAATGGCAAAAGTTGCCTTTTTGAAACAGAAAATCGAAATTTCTGTTTCAAAAAACAACCTTTTAATTGTAGAAAGGAACTACATTCGTATTAAGAAAAGTGTGATTAAGAAAAGCGTTCATTATTTAATTTTAAACAACCTCTGTTCTGAAAAAAAGGACTAATGATATTCTAAATAGGATAGGAAGGATAGAATTAGTTCACGATATCATACAATGAAATTTTCAAAAGGTTTACAGCCCTTGTGGCTGCAACTTGCTGCGTTTCTTGGAAAGGCTGAAAAAATAGAAAATTAGAAATGGAAGAAGGGTGTTCTAATAAGGAAGAGTAAAAACAAAGTCGGGAAAAAAAAATAGAGTTTTGAAATATACGGTTTTCCATTAAGAAAATGAAGTTGTAAGCTGCCCTACGTATGTAGCCTGTTGTCTCACACCGAAGAGCAACCCAGGCGCCCGGAAGCAGGAAATGGGAGCAAGGAGAAGGAGCGGGAGCCTAAAAGAAAAAAATAAGGCACCCAAAAGGATCTCCAAAACAACAAAGAGTTTCTCACCCTAAATGCCCTGAAAAGAGCCCTTGTAATTTTTTGCCAATTTTGCTGGCCTTGTTCGAAAATGCTTTTACGAACTTCATGAACGCCGAAAGTATCTAAGTCAAATTTTCAGTAATTTCACACATATCGTAACCCCCATTTTCCCTCCTCTCCTTTAACCCCAGCTAATTGCTGGGTTTATTGGCTCAGTTCTTAAAGAATGGAATTAATTCACGTAAGTAGCGTCGCTATAAATAATTTAAGGTGTATTGGAGACATCTCTCTATCTTTCCAAGATACTGTCAAATAGTGAATTAGAGAAACTGAACTACAGTGTGATAATTTGGTCTCGGAATAAATGCCAGAAAGACGATGTGAATAGTTAGAACTTAAATATTTATGATATTTACTGCAAATACTACAGACTAGAATTCATCGATTGCCTTCTCTGTCTACTGAATTACTTCTTCGACGACAGTAATCGAAGAATAAGCTAAACCAAGCCCAAATCCATCTGGAAAAAAATACTTTGTGGAGGGAAAAATAAATCTGCAACTCCAAACCAAATCTTGGTGGCATTGACATGTTGCTTATTTTTCTACGTAGGTTCACCAAATGAAAGCTCGAACAGAATTCTGTGAAAAAAACCGCAAGGCCTTTGAGGTGTAGTTTGTTCACAGGATGGTATATATAGGTTGGACTAGTAAGGCAAGCAATGCAGTTCTTACACAAAGAGCTGGATGCAAACTTAATGATCTAAAAATAATAAAGCAGCTAGGATGTAACTTTTTTGTGAACATACTCTGGGAGGCGAAAAATATGTGCTACCTGACGATAAGAAAATAATACTTTACTAAATGACTTGAAATAATGTGTTGTACTAAACATGGAGAAAATTATTCGTAATGTTCCACTTGAAAGTCTTCTATCTTTCTGATCATTTAGAATTTTCAGAGTGCAAAAGTTGGCCAACATTTTCTGTTATTTAACATGAAATGCACTCATCGTCAAAAAAGTAGTTACATCCAGAAGGAAGCAACCGACATGAATGAAACTTGGTGGGTAGGTTTAACATCATGAGACATGAAAATGATTCAAGTATAACGCTCAGCCGCGCATGTGACGCCAGCAAGGAGGGGTCGTAGCGTTGTGCCTGACTGGCTATATAAGATCGTCCCGTTACGCGTGCTTGCCATTCTGACTCAGCCGCCCCGGTGGCGCAGTGGTCTAAGGCGTTGGCCTCTGATCATTCGTCCGTAAGGGGTCCGGGTTCGAATCCCGGACAGGCATGGATGTTGTGTTTGTCTTACGGCACTGGCTCTCTCCCTTCCCTGGAACCAGTGACCCTAAATTAGGGACGGGCGACTGCTTATAGCCCATTGAGTTGCTCACGGTGGTCGTTAAACCTCCAATCAAAAAAAAAAAATTCTGACTCTTGCTGTTGTGTTGGTTGCATACTGTGCAAGCGAAGTATGCTTTGGAGAAAAGTTCGGAAGCAATTCAAGCAGTTGGAGGAGTTCGAGAGGAGCCGCATTGTAGGGCTCCGTGAAGCGTGATGGCCTTATCGTTCATTGCGTGCCATACCGGTCATGCGGATATCACCATAGCACGCTGTTGGTGGCAGTGGATAGAACAAGGAACGCAGCAGCGACAGGAAGGATCTGGGAGACTTAGACGAGCCACGGAGAGAGAGAGAGAGAGAGAGAGAACCCATGAGTTGTTTGACATGGGCGGAGTGACCTAACAGCCAGCCACAAATGTGGATATTCACCGAGCAGTGGTGCCCTCCATGCATCACCGGATTACTGCTAACACCATTGGCAGACGGCTGCACGACGTACTACACACACGTAGACCATTACGATGACTGCTCTTAACACCATTGTATCGTCGCCAAAGACTGCAACTGTGTTGTACCAGATTGTCAAGGAACCACTCCGAATGGCAGCGGGTGATCTTCAGTGACGAATTCTGCTTTTGTCTTGGAGGAGACGACCAACGAATCCGTGTGTGGAGGAACTGCGATCAGCGCCAAGATGAACGGTTTGTTGTCGAGCGTCACAAGTCCATAACGCCTGGTTTCATGGTGCAGGGTGCAATTGCGTACGATGCCATCTCACCTTAGGTGTGCATTTCAGGCACTTTGAGAGCCCAACGTTATGTTAATGAGGTCTTGCAACCATTGCCCCTACCTTTTCTGAACGCTCATTCCGGTGCGATTTACCAACAGGACAACGCTCGTCCGCATACTGCTGCTGTCTCGAAAGCTTACCTTCAAGGCACTGACGCTCTGCCATAGCCAGCCGTATTGACAGACCTATTGCCGATTGAAAATGTGTGGGACGCTATTGGACGCTCTATCTATAACTCCAGCCCTGCCGCATAATCTGCAGAAACTGCGTGAGAAGATTTAGGCTTTATGGGTATGGCTTATCGCAGGAAACCATTAGGAACCTGTACAACGCCATGGCGAGACGTCTGGTATGCTGTGTGATTAAACATGGCGGCCCCTACGCCATACTGAGAGACACTACTTATTGACGTGTAGCTCAATAAATATTGCCCATATCAGCCTCAATGTTTAATCATTTATTGTTTCTGTTAGCCTTTACCTTTCTCCCGAATAGCGTTGCAATCCAACGCGTCATTCTGGGTGCAACTATTTTTTGACGATGAGCGTATAAACACCCTGGTTTCTGTTGCAGGTAAATCCTGCAATAGGAAAAACGTGTGGCTATGCCGTAAGAAGTGAGAAGCAACGAAACTCCTTTATCCCATTAGGCATAATGACTCAGCGCGTTGCATCCAATTTTTTCTGATCTTTCTTGATTATATTGTTCGAAGTTTTTTAATCTCCTTTTCTATTTCAATTTCGTAGTTTCCAATATTTAATTACTTTCACTGTCCTTTCTTCCTTCATCCTTGAATTATGGATGTTCCTGCATCTTGTTCATTCATTTATGTCTTGTACTTCACAGGATTCTTTATTTCGTTTAATCTGTTTATATTCAGAATTTTTCTGAGTATTTGCTTTCTGCTGTTTGGAGTATTTGTTTAGTTTTAGCGGGTTCATCTCTTGTGTCGTTTAAATGCGTCATAATTTGTCGGATTGTTGTCCTACATAGAACAAGTAGCTTTTGTTGTTGCTTGCACATGTTTTTATCTGCATGTTACATTTTTTACGCTTTCCAACCATAGGTTGAAGAAGCGTATATGCCCCAGCTTTGTCCGTCTGTCTGTCCGTCAGCACGATAACTCTTGTAAAAATGGTTCGATTTCGATGAAAGTTTAGTATGTGGTAGGGGACCACCTGGGGACGGACCCTATTGAAAATGGGAGAAATAGGGTCAAAGGTCAGGACATAGAAGCGGGATCCATTCCATTGTTCTTATGCGTCATAACTTATGTAAAAATGCTTCTATTGCAATGAAACTTTAGTATGCTGTTCCGGAGGTATACTGAACCAATTCTGATTTATAAAATGAAATGGGGTCAAAGGTCAAGAGCGAGATTTATTCCACAGCCATTATCCTCATAACTTAAGTAATGATTTCTGGTATGTTGGAAAGCGTATCATAATCAAAGCATTGCGCGATTTTACTAACTTGTTTACGGTTTCTAACCGTAGGTTGAAGAAGCGTAAATGATCCAGCTCTGCCCGTCAGCACGATAACTAGCGTAAAAATAGTTCGATTTCGACGAAAGTTTAGTATGTAGTAGGGGACCACCTGGGGACGAACCTTATTAAAAATGGGCGAAATGGAGGCAATAATCAGGACATAGGAGAGGGATCCATTCCATTGCCCTTATGCGTCATAACTTGCGTAAAAATGGTTCGATTTCGATGAAAGTTTAGTATGTGGTAGGGGACCAACTGGGCACGAACTCTACAAATATTAAAAATGGGCGAAACGGAGTCAAAGGTCTAGAAATAGAAGCGAGATTTATTCTACAGCCATTATCGGGATAACTTGAGTAACGATTTCCGGTATGTTGGAAAGCGTATCAGAATAATGAATGCATTGCATGATTTTACTAACCTGTTTAAGTATCCTGATACATTTTGTCAGGAAGACTACTAACGATATTGATTCAGATCATGATATGATAAAAAAATTGCTAGGGAACTAGCTTTAGAATTATGTGTAGATGAAGTTAGAAAACGTAGTAGAACCATATTGTAAAGAACTGCCCAGAAGAGGGAGATAGGAAAGAACATAGCATTATTCAGAGCACCAGAATTTCGTATCTGTGTAGCAGAGGAAAGAATGCCTTTCTGTCGATTAACATATTCTCATATATATTACAAGTAATATCTACCAGGCGTGGGATCTCACCCGAAAGAAATCAGAGATAAAATTTCATTCGTCGGTGTTATGATTGAAGGTTCATAATTTGTTACGTCCTGAAACCCACTAATTGACTTCTTGTCTGTGTTCAAAATCCTAATAAGAATTTGAGCGTCAAATTCTAGGGCCTTCTGGAAATCAAAAACAAAATAGAAAAGTGATTACAGTTTCATCGCAAATACTTATTTTCCACTGACGAATCGGTAAAGAAACGTCGCCTTGTAAAACGAAGAAGCACAGTCTACTCTGTGAGTGCAGAAACAAAATTAGCATTGGAGTGTAAGAAATTGATATTCAGTTTTTTGATATAATTACTTTGTTTACCAGAGAAGCATAGATGCTTTTCGCTGGTTTTGTTCGTAAAAGAGAGATGATTATTATAATGCCACATTAAACTTATGATTATCTCATTTTTTGAGTGACAAGAACTCGGAAAATTGTCAAATAATTACTTCCGTTTCATAATAATGATTCCAACGTGTTCGGTTTTGGATGCAGTGTATAAGCAAAATTTCTTTTTTTGCTCTAACAGCAAGGCTACAAATATCTTAATTATTTCATGTAAGAAAATTGCAATCATATCTTTGCAAAACTGCACTTCGAAGGCCATGATATTACGTGAACGACTTGCTTTTCTATGTAATTGCGTTATTTGACACGTAACTTCCTTAGAGAGATATTAATTAATTTAAATTAACAAAACGAAGCTCCTTTTATTTACTTGTGGCTTAGTTTCTCAGGATGCATCAATCATGGGAAATACAGGGTGTCTATAAATGAAGTATACAATTTCAGAATGCTATTAAAAAAATACGATAGAAAAAAATATTTTAAACGTCAAGAGACGTGGAAAGTGTTAAAATTTGTTAAGTCAGATGATAGATGGCTGCAGGTGTGTCATGCATTAAAAAACTCTTGAACTTTAGACTACCATTTTCCAGGACGTTAAATTGGACTTGGGGGTCAGACGGCATGGCCACCACGTTCTCCTGATATTACCCCATCCGATTTTTTTCTTTGCCGCTTTATTAAGGACATTGTGTAGAAGAAAAAGGTTACACCTCTCATTGAGCTCAAAGAACACATTACTGCAGCCTTCCTCCTTGTTACACCTGACATTCTGCAGCGTATATGGGAGAAACTGGACAATCGTTTAGACATCCTGCGAACAACCATTGGAGCACACGTGGAGATCTACTGACATTTAAAAAAAACAACTTTCCATAGTTACCATGTGTTTTGCCATTAAAAGCAAGCTGTTATTTACTGTAGTTTTTTTTTTGATAGCTTACCGAATTTCTATACTTCATTTATGGACACCCTGTATTTTGTTCCAGCACGTTCAGATTTGATTGAATATCGAAGGCAATTTATTCTTTTAGGTAAACTATTGCAAAACATGTGTACATCCACTGAAGACCTTTCTCTCGTATTAAAACGCTGAAGGTTGCAATGTTCAGAAGAAAAACCCCTTACTGTATAAGATATTGTCTGAGACGTGAAAGGAACGGAGATTTGCCTAAGTATGGTCTCAGCATAGTCTTGAGTATAGTCTAGGATCTCAGTTCGATTCATGGATGTGTGGTGGACTGTGTATTTGTATTTGCTCAACAAATATTTCACTTTTGTGGAGCCAGTAGCTCCAAATTAGGGACGAACGGTTTCCTACTCTGCAGGATCACCAAAACGGTCATTAAACACGAACAAAAGATAAAAGAACACAGGAAATCCGTAAATCTCGACATATCTTGATGAACTTCGAAGAGACGAAAAGGAAGTGTGCCAAAATCTGGAGATACTTCTCTTTATGTCTCACTAATGTAGGTAAAGGTCAAGCACCTTCTCAGGAAATATACACGAAGGACTGTTCAGCAAGTTCTATACGCCGCACACGTGTGCGCTATAAAATGCAATATTGGTCTGTTATTTTTGGAAGTAAGTTCCGATAACTTAGACTCAGTATGTCTTCATCCCAGATGTGTTAGATTTTGGTAATGGAATTCTTAAGAATTTCCTGCACACCATGTTTACCTCTATGGCTAGGAGGTTAACATCGACTTTGAACATTTGGACTTCATGACCATAGATACCTTTGCAATGGCATTGGAGTGGTGCGGAATATCTGTAATCTTAAACTAGACTCTCGTAAATACACTAACGGAAAAAAAATCCCAAAACCATAAACAAATAGTTGTAGAGGTGTGAAATGGCGGCAATACATTTGTATAGGTAACATATTTAATCGATTAAGGTTTTAAGATAACAGCTTAATGTAAGCGCGAGAAGAGCCATTTTAAATGTAAAATGCTGGTACATTAATAACCGGTGTAACCGCCAGAATGTTGAATGCAAGCACGCAAACGTTCATGCATTGTGTCGTACAGGTGCTGGATGTCAGTTTATGGGATGGAGTGCCATGCCTGTTGCACTTGGTCGGTCAATACAGGGATGGTTAATGCTGGCTGGGGGTGACGCTAGAGTTGCCGTCCAATGATGTCCCATACGTGCTCGATTGGTGAAAGATCTGGTGATCTAGCAGGCCACGGCAAAATGTCGACACTCTGCAGAACATGTTGGGTTACAACAGCGGTATGCGGGCGAGCGTTATCTGTTGGAAAACACCCCCTGGAATGCTGTTCATGAATGGCAGCACAACAGATCGAATCACCTGACCAATGTACAACTGTGCCGTCAGGGTGCGTGGGATAACCACGAGAGTGCTCCTGCTGTCATAGGAAATTGCTCCCCAGACCATAACTCCAGGTGTAGGTCCAGTGTGTCTCGGCCGCAGACAGGTGGGTTGCAGGCGCTCACCTGGTCTCCTTCTAACCAACACACGGCCATCACTGGCACCCATGCAGAACCGGCTTTCATCAGAAAACACAACAGATCTCCACTACGTCCTCCAATGAGCTCTAGCTTGACACCACTGACGTCTCAAACGGCAGTGGTTTAGAGTAAGTGGAATGCACGCTACAGGACGTCTGGCTCGGAGCTGTCCTTCAAGTAACCAATTTGTAACAGTTCGTTGTGTCACTGTGGTGGCAACTGCAGCTCGAATTGCTGCCGCAGACGCGGTACGATGCGACAAGGCCATACGCCGTACACGGCGGTCTTCCCTCACAGTAGTGCCACGTGGCCGGCCGGAACCCGGTCTTCTTGAGGCAGTACCTTCCCTTGACCACCGCTGCCAACAATTATGCACAGTGGCTACATTCCTGCCAAGTCGTTCTGCAATATTGCGGAAAGAAAATCCACCTCCTCGTAGCCCTATTACACGACCTCGTTCAAACTCCGTGAGCTGTTGATAATGGCTTCTTCGTCTTCGTAAAGGCATTCTTGACTAACATCAACACCCTACGTCGAATCTCAACGATAACTAACGCTCACGAACGTTACAGCGCGTATTTACAGCAAACCTGCTTTGCATATTCCGAGGGGCGCTACTAGCGCCAAACGTATGCGCCGAGCGCGAAATTTACATAGACGTCATCTTACAGATGTACTCTCACCGCCTACCAACTGTCGTTTATCTAACACAATCCCTTCTTGGTGTTGGGATTTTTTTTCCGTCAGTGTAGATTGGCCAAATCAATTCCTTATTCCATCAAACATTCAATCTAAGCTCACATTTAAAACCTTTGCTACGGAAGTGCAGGTGCCTGCATTTCCGTAGCAAATTGTTTGAGATTTTGATGTGAAGGTATTCATATATACAGTCGAGTCACATTATTGTGACCACCTCCTACTTTTGAACTGAACAGCGCGTAGCCAATGAAAGAAGCCGCGCGTCGTGAGCTGGCTTGGAGGGTATATAAAGGTGTGGTGTAGGCATTCTGAAAACATAGGGCCCCAGGTGGCCCAGTGGTCAGCGTTCGTGACTGCCATAGGGATGACCTCAGGTTCGATCCTGGGCAGGTACGCACTTTCGAACCACTAAATACCCGCCGTGCGTCGGATGGGTACGTTAAGCCGTAGGACCCCGAGTACTGGCCCCTCCGGTAATAAATAAAGGCGTCTTCCTTCCCCTTTCTACCTCGCTTCCGTGTCACTTTCCTATCGGGCACTCTAGCCCAAATCTCCTAGCTTCCTATTTTTAAGGGTTGTTCAAGACCTGGGGTCAGACACCCCCTTCCTAAAATCCTCTATATTTGATCTGATCTGATCTGAAAACATATCACTTGTTCCAGTCATGGAAAAAAGGAGCGACTTATCAGATTTGCCAAAACGGATGATTATTATCGGCTTTCGGGCCAAGGGCGGCAGTATTTTATAAATAGCGCAGTGTGTGAACTGTTCGCGTGCTGCTGTGGTTAAAGTGTATTCCGATTAGAGAAAGGGCACAATTGCGAATAAGCGACGTGTAAACTGGGAGCACCACGTGCCATTAATGGGAGAGATGAACGTTGGCTACGAAGGTGCGCGAGGGCCAATCGACACGCTACATTGAACAACTCACTGGCTGAATGAGCCAGGGGGCCATCGGAAGTGTGTCTTAAACGACAGTTCAGCGAACCCTGCTGAGTATGGGGCTCTGATGGAGAAGAATTGTCACTGCACCTTATGTTAATGAACATGCTTCGGCAGTAAAGGCCTATGTTTGTACGGCAGTATCGGAATTAGACCTCCGCCGATTGGAAAAGGATTGCCTTCTCCGAGGAGTCACGTCTTCTGCTTCATCGAACGGATGAACGTTGGCATATAAGGCAAGAAACATTGGATAACAAACACCCTTCAACCATTGCTGGGAGAACACAAGCTGATGGGGGCAGCGTTATGATCTGAGGAATGTTTTCGTGGCATTCTCTGGGTCCACTCCTACCTGTGGAAGGCACTATGGACCGATTTTCGTTCAGAATCCATCCTTTGAGACCACATACACCCATATACGCTGATTGTCTGTCTTCCCTGGGGCGGATGGGATCTTTCAGCACGACAATGCGACGTGTTATACAGCTAGAAATGTCCTAGAGTGGTTGGAAGAGCACGATGAAGACTTCAAAGTACTTTCTTGGCCCCCCTAATTCCCCAGACGTAAACCCAATTTAGCATCTGTGGGTCCACCTCGATCGTGTTGTTCGCTCTATGGATCCTCAACCACGAACCATCCAGCAGTTGTCTGATGCAGTGCAGTCAGCGTGGCTCCACATACCTGTGAACATCTTCCAGCACCTTATTTGAGTCACTCCCAGCCGGTCTAGCTGCTGTCTGCGCTGCGCACAACGGTTACTCTGGATATTAGCTGGTCGTCACAATAATGTAACTCGATCGCGTGCCACTCATCACATATGAATGACACAGTGCCATGAAAACGACGGCATGTGCTTTTCTGGAGATGTAAGTAAAATTGGGAGCTCCAAGTGGAGTAATTCTGGATGTTCAACTGGAAAGGATGTGGACTGTAATACCGAATTGTCCCAAATAATCATTTTTGCATTGCCTTTTGCGTAGCTAATTTCCGTATTTTTAGCGGAAAAGACTGCAGATATTCGAGATTCTATACAATCTCGTTGCGACAGAAACAGTCTCATGTATTGTACGTACATGTGTTTGGAAATGTGCATTGAACTTTTATCGCATTGTACAAAAATGTCGATGAAGTTATAACGAAGTGAATTTCTCCGTCATTTTTATCCGCGCCGGGGTTCAAACCCGGGTCCCCTCATTCCGGAATAAGTTGCTCTACCAATTGAGCTACGCGGACATTTATTCTGATTCCTATCTGCCTTTATGTCGTGTGCGTCCTGCTGGCAGGTACGTCACAAAGTTTGAAATCATGGTTCTGTTGAGCCATTACTAGGAGCAAGGGTTTAAAGTTCCTGAAGTAGTTCTGAAAAATAAAACAATTCAAAGGCGCCGGTGTTAAAGTCTCTTGGACAGAGTAAATCTGGTTCGAGAAGTTTACAGCGGGCAACATTAGTTCGTAGATAAAGAAAGATTAGCGAAGAGCGCCTGTGTTTGGTTTGGGAGTCCTATTCACAGCTGTTGTAGACAATCCTACAAAGAGCACCCTCAAATTGTTCGCCATACCAGGAGTTTCCCAATGCACCGTCGCTGACCATTTTCACATGCTCAGAAATCATCATCATCATCATCAACCATGTGAAGATTCCCGCAGGTGTCTGGTGCCACGAGGCATTACATTACGTTTTTTATTGTTTTACTATCAGGGAATCGGCACTCATCTGGTAAACCGAGGCAGCCTGGGTAAGGGGTCCAAGGACTAAGTACGTCCGGGGCTGAATTGAAAAGGAACCATTTCGGGCCGAATTGAGAAGGAACCATTTCGAGCCGAATTGAGAAGGAACCATTCGCGTCCCCAAACACAGGGAGTCTGCGGAAAAAACCAGGCAAAATCGCAGACTAGATGGCCGGAAGGACCGGGATTCGAACCCCAGTCAGAAATGTCCGCATTCCAAGAAGTGCACAGAGACTTCACCAACTGCGATATGCCGGTGGTAAGCTCAGAAATATCCACAGGCAATGGCGCGAGGTGCCGTCTGACTCTTGATTCCAGATCACTCACGACTACGATGGGGGATGCACGTGACACCCGATTAATCAGGCGGATACTTACTGAAAATGAGAAGCAGCTTTACCTGAATAATGCAGACATCTCCAAGGGTAGTTCGATCCAGGTGAACCAGCTTTACCTGTCCCCGATCGGGGACATTTTGGAAAAGAGGTTATGTTCTGTGTCTGGTGGAATCCACTTTCAGCTTGTTCTGAATTGCCGAGTTATCAACGCAGAGTGGTATTCCGGGTACCTAAATGGAATGCAAGATAAACTGAAGCTACGATACTTTTCTTTAGCCAACAGTAAGCGGGCGCTCCTAAACCTCCACTCTAACTCAAGTGAAGCTTGATGAACTTGACGAAACAGAGCTTCTGCCAAACTCTAGAGTATAACACTTACATCATCGCTTCAGATTATTATGTCTCTCATGATCTTCTATACGGATCTTTATACTTTTCCCAGTTTCACCTATATGGCTTAGTCCGCATGTAATCTCTTCTATAGACTTGTAACTGGATGTTTTCTTCTTAACATGTTATTTAGAGCTGGGAGAAGCCGTAATTAAAAATTTCCCTAATCCTTTTTAGTTTTTCGAAAAGTTCTTTCTGGTCAGTAGTTTTGCTGGTGAATTTTAAATTAATTCGCTTATGTTGGCTGTATTGCTAAAACTATTCTTCAGGAACGGGGAGGGAAATATATTTAAAAAATATTTTCAGTTCTCTGTGAAAGAACCCGTATGGAAAAACATAAAGCATCAATCAATTAGAAACATTGCTAATAAGACATGCAGACAGCTTCATACTCAATGAATTGGGACTCAATAAAAAGTAATCACCCGTTAATCATTCCTAATAAGCAGCAAACTCGAAGAGGTTGAGATGATGAGAAGAAGAAGTGAAAAGCTAAACGATAACTGTGGTTAGGTACTCCGCACTGTCTGGCGACACTTATTCCAATGACGTAGCCCTGAGAATGAACTTGGTTCTACGAGGGTGGATCGAAATGGTACCGCACACTGTTTTTTTTTTCTTTTGGCAACAGCTTAATAGATAGGCAAAACGAAACATATACACAGTTAAACTACATTTCTTTACTATTTTTCAGCATAAGAACCGAGACGCTTGAGACATTTATGGTACCAGTTTTAGCGTACTTTGGTCATAACAGTCCGTTTTGTGGGCGTTTAACCACCTGCTGACAACCGAATTTACTTCCTCAGCGTTGGCCGCCCAGGAATATTTTCAAGGGACCAAACAGATGAAAGTCCGATGGTGCCATATTCGGACCGTATGGTGGGAGCTAGAGTACCTTGCAGGCAAACTGCGCAATTTTGTGACGAACGTGTTATGCAATGTGGGCGAGCGTTGTCATGAAGCAGTCTGACATTAGCAGCGTCTTTGTTGGGTTTTTTTTCACGAAGGGCACGACGCAACTTTGTCAATGTGTTAGCGTAGGTTTTGTCATTCACAGTGGTCCCTCTTGGATGAAACTCCACCAGGAGAACGCCATGTATGTCCCAGAAATCCGTCATGGGGATTTTTTGTGCAGATTGGGTTACTCTGATTTTTTTGGTGGTGGTGAGTCGGAATGTTTCCACACCATGCTGGTGTTCTTTGTTTCGGGACATAGCGGTACGCCCAGGATTCATCATCCGTCACTACACCTGCCAAAAATTCATGTCCTTCTTCTGTGTAACGGATCAAGTGGTCGAAGAGTGACATCACTCGCTGTCCCTTCTGGCCGTCTGTCAAGTTCTTCGGCACCCATCACGAACTGACCTTTGCGAAAGTGCAATTTGTCATGCACAATATCGTACGCTATATCGTAGAAACGTTTGAACTTCTGTGCCAATATGCGCAGATGGATCCGCCTGACACGCAGAATTGCCTGTTCAGTGCCTCTTCTCACAGTAGCAGGTGATGACGCAGTTACAGGTCGACATGAACGTGGCGAATCGGTAAGGTTGTCACGTTTTTCTGCAAAGAAACTGCACCATCTGGAGATGTTGCTGCCGTCCAAACAATCACCACCAGATCATTTTTTTGTGAATTTCCGTCGGAGTTTTCCGTTTAGCCCACAACAATCCAATCACACTGCGTTGCTTTTAATTCGTAGACGACACTGACAAACGCGACATCTTTGTGCGGTCGTTCGCACTGTCTTCCTCTACGGCAACACCTGGTCCAGCCAAACCGATGTGTAGATATTCAGAATCGTTGTCTGCCAAACTGCAACCTGCTACTCGCAAATTGCAAAGAGAAAACAATTGCTGTGCGTTATTTTTCGATCCTCCCTTGTAGTTCGAAAATTTGGCCATCAAATGTAAATTTAATTCTTCTACTATAAGATAAATAATTATAGGTGCCGTGGTATTATCAATTACTAAGTGAAAATTAATGCATTATTACTCTGTTAAAAGAAACGTTATCGAAGTCAGTCAATAAATAAGAAGCCAACCCCATTTTTTATTATTTAAGAGTGTGACTTCAAACTGAAGTCGATGAATATTTCGCCATAATATGGCAAGATGACTTGTGTATTTTCATGCTGCGACGCAGAAAGAAATATATGTTATTTTACAAATGGACGTTTTCCCTCTACGCAGACATGGAGAGTATTTTTCTTTAAAACTTGTGAAACTGTTATATATATGTGCTTTTTGGCTTTCATGTCACAGTTACAGGCCTTTATGTGTATGTATTACATACACAGGTGTACTGAAAATAGCGCATATTAACCCAAGAGGATGAGTAAATTCAAGTGAAAAATGTCTTCTGACATTTTTGATATAAGGCGTTTGGGAAAAAAGGGTCTCTGAAGTACGCCATTTCATGCCTCCCGGAGAACCAGGGGCGTCCTTCGAAAACGCTCTTACGCTTCTGCAGACATGTTATCATCTTTTTCATTCGTTTTCATGTTTGCGTCACGCACCTGATGTTGACTGTATGGAATTCAAAGTTTACTTTTGCAAATATAGTTACGAATATAAGTTTTGCCCGAAGCAGTGAGAAAATAAACAGTCAATCACTACGTCCAAAGCATACAACTGTGAAAAATGACTTGATTAATGGAGGCCAAGAGCGATAAAAGCAATAAGATTTTTCCTTGCTTCATTTTTCTTCTGTCTCAAGCACGAAATGCCGATGGTATATCAAAATCTCTAAAGGTTTCTGTGTTGCGGGTAACTGGCTTTCGAGCAGAGACCGCATATAACAGTGTATATTTGCGCAGTTTGTGTATTCTTAAGCAAAAACTTTTAAATGTCCCAAAGATACAAATGGCTTTAGTGACGTTTTTTGACATTTTCTAGAAAAAGTCTGTCGACAGTACAACCGTCATTTTACAAACTGATATAACTGTGCTAACGTCCCCACGGCAATTATTAATTATTACGTGAAGAACGAAACAGAAACGGAAGGGTAAGAGATAATCAGTTGCGTCATTTATATTCCGTCTAAGCTACCAGTGTGAATCAAAAGTTCTTCCGGTATGCAGTTAAAAAGCTTAACGATGCAAGAAAGACATACACTGACGTGACAGAAAAACTGGTACACCAGTCTAATACTTGGTAGGTCTCCCACGGGAGCGCAGGACTGCAGAAATACGACGGGCACAGACTCCACTAGCTTCTGGAAATATGCTGTAGGCAATGCATATGATACTTCCTGCAGAGCGTTCCACAATTCGGGTGTATTCTGAGGTCTCGGATTCCTGTGATCGATAGCGCGTTGCATGGCATCCGAAGTGTGTTCTATCACGTTCAGATCTGGGCACTTAGGAGGCAATGGCAACACCCCAAACTCAGATGAATGCTCCTCTAACCATAATTATGGCGTCCCGATACTTGTGTGGAGGCGCATTGTCCTGTTGGAACAGGCCCAACCCATCAGCATAAATGCAGGACATGAACCGGTGTACCTCGTCAGAAAGGATGCGCACACACCCCATACCATCACGGACCCTCCACCAGCCGGTACAGTTTCCTGTTGACAGGCGGGATCCATGGCTCCGTGGGGTTTGCGCTACACACGAATCCTTCCATTTGCCCGATAGAGTTGGAAACGCGACTCGTCAGACCAGGCTACTTGTTTCTAGTCATCCCGTGTTCAGTGGTGGTGTTGCCCTGCCCAAGCGAGGCGCATAGCTCTGTGTCGTGCACTCATCAAGGGGACTTGAGTTGGACGTCGGCTCCCAAAGCCCATATCGTGCAGGGTACGTTGTACAGTCCAGACGCTGATACTTGTTGAGGCACCAGCATTGAATTCCAATTATACCTGCGAGAGTGTTGCACGCCTATCGCAAAAAACGATTCTCGACAGCCGACGAAGGTCTCACCCAATGTCTTTTTACGGCAACACTGTTATCGTAGGTTGGATGTTTTGCCAAAATTCTTGTAGTCACGGTACACCCTTGCAATGGTCATCCGTGAAAATCCGAACTTCGTTTCTACCTCCGAAATACTATGGCCCATCTGACGAGCGCCAACTATGACACCGCGTTGAAAACCAACAGTGGCACACGAGTAGAGCGTCGGCTCCCGTAGCCCTTGGTATGCATTGTGAGCCATACCGTTTATAATGAATAATGCTTTTTCTAATGCTTCTAATGGTTGTTGTTTTGTTAATTATAACATGAATAAACTTTCCTGCTAGTAGTGTAGTAATAATAATAAACAAGCTTTTAACTGCTAGTACGGTTGTAGTTGTAATTAAGATGAATAAAGTCTTATGCTGGTTGTTAATAATAACAACTAATGAAATAAACCTAACAGTCAGACAGAGGTCTGACAAAACTATGAACTGAGAAAAACGTACTTACTAGAACAACTTTTTATTTAGGGAAAACTCCTGGTAGTATCCAACATACACTTCACGGGTCACACAGCTACTCAATAAAACGTAGCTCCTTGCACATGAACGAAGCTCTACTCACATAAACGAAGATCTCTTTACACATAAAACAAAGCTCTCCCTACGCACATCAACAAAAAGCTCTCTACGCACATAAACAAAAAGCTCTCTCCATATAAACAAAAGCTCTCCCTACGCACATAAACAAAAGCTCTCTCTGGTATCGTTGAACGCGCCTATTTATACTCGCTACTACCACGTCATGACTTACACTCATTGCCAGATCTCATTCAGCGGGAGAAATAACATCTCGTTCAGTGAGAAGATAATTTACATAGTAAAATAAAATAACCAGAGATAGTAAAAATCAAAAGGAAAGTGAATCTAGAGTATACGTTACACGTTCACTCGCTGACTCTGCTTTGGCCTCCGACATTGAACCTGGACGTGATTTGCGCTGCTGTTCTTGCCTATTATACGTTAATCAATATTGTGTGGTCGGCCATCGCTTGCTCTCTGGGAGCTTGTACGTCCGTCAATGGTATACTCGCGGTTCACTCTTGATACGGTTGTCCTCGGGAATCCCAGGGTTCTTATTACTTAGGTGATAAAATTACCCAACTATTTTGCGCCGACAATGTGTCCACGATCAAAGTCGCTCTGATCACCCCGTTTACCCATGTTCGATTGCTATACACTGTTGGGAAACTCTGCTGGACGCTCATTTTCGACTGAATTCGGTTTGGATCTGTTCCACTCTGCACGAGGGATGCCCATACCAACTACCTATCACCTCTGTCTCTATTTTCTTGGTTAATTAGTGTACTCATTGGAGCTGATTTAAACTCATATTTCTAACTCCGAGTTAGTTCCTACAAGGTGTTTAAACGGTTAAATCATATTGCACATGTTTGTCAGTACTGAAAATCTGCCCCATGTTCCTGGCATTTAGTGAGCTTCGCAACTGTTTTCAGAGTGATTCGAGATGTTCACTCCCAATCCATCAATTTGATAAAAAATATTCAAATGAATACACGTGTGAGAATTGGCACAAAGTTGTAATTCATATTTCGAAAGATAACTGCTGAGAGAACTGAAATAATCTCAAATTACGTTTTGCTGGTACATATAGAGAAGGAGAAACTCAAAGAAAATGTATGCACTCACAGCAAATCTAATAAAAACCTTTTGGAGTATCACAGTCTTATTAGTAAAGGTCGACTTCATTATTTAAAGTTTAACTCAGCCCTTCTCGTATCCTTCGTAAAATGCTGAATGTGGGCATCATTAAAGTTAATGTGAGGTTTAGATTTCCTCGGTTCATCAAGCAATTATTTTTTCTGTTGACTTTACTGATAGAGCATTTATTCTTCTTTGCCCTTGACTATAGATCGTCAGGGTGATTTAATAATTTCTAAAGCTGAGAACGAATGTTCGATAAAAGCAGATGTAAATAGTATGGTCATAATACTTAAGATATGCCAGTTTGTTAATTACGGGCTAAGGCCACATTCAATTCACCCATTATGGAGACAGTTCTTTGAACTGGCTTACCAGCAAATACGTAGTTAGTTCATTTTCAGCCTAAGTTTATCAAAAATGGCAACAATTTCCCATCAGTTTCCAATGAGATTCGTCTGGGAAACAATATTTGCCCATCTAAAATTACAGAACAGAGGAGTAAAGAACTCGAAATATATTAGAGGTCCTACGTTGTACCTCAAGTTTGATGAAATATGTTTTTCAAAAGCGTTATTAAGCGGTATTTTGTACATCATTTCAGATGATGGGCAACATTTCATTAACTTTCTTTCAAATCATTCGTCTTCTCAAATGTATTTTGAATTTGTTTTAAAATCATCTGTTTGCATCCTTTTACTTTACCAAAACAATACGCTATGACCATAATCTTGTTCTGAGTTAGAAGTTCACATGGGATGGGATTTTATTTTCATCAGTTACAGTCATAAGCAAAGGTTTAAGACCATCTGTTGGTATTAGGAGATTTCTGTCGATTGCGTCAGCTACTGTCTGTATTACTCACCTTCCTGTCGGTGTTGCACCATCCGAAAGTTTCCGCTTTTAATAGAGTCGGAGGAAGCGTGCGAGCGTCAGTTTGCTTCTGGTTTTCATGCTGAGAGGTTTTGCACGTATTTTGTATTAGGTGTACAAATAAGTTTTAAAGCGTTTTTTGTGTGACGTATGCCGCTAATTTACATATCGGACATTCTACCGCGTTGTCGTCATGTGACCATAACTGGTCCAGAGTATAAAGTGTGACACAAAAGTTTGCCCAACAGTCAAACGCACTTGCACATCGGTAGTTGAAAGATGGCAAGCGATACTGCATTTATTCAACACTGCATTCGTTACGAATTTCATCAAGGAAAAAGTGCTGCAAAAGCATGTGCATCAATCTGTTCTGTCTGGGGGAGAATATTGTATCGAAAAGCACGTGTGAGGTTTGGTTTATACTGTTTAGAGCAGGTGATTTTGATGTTAGCGATCGAGAACGTAGCGGCACCCTGCAGAAGGTTGCACATGAGCAACTGCAAGCATTGCTGGATGAAGATTCGTCTCAAACGCAGAAAGAACTAGCTGATCAACTGGGGGTAACTAAACAAACAATTTCCAATCGTTTACGCGCAATGGCATGTTCTTACCAAATATCATTCAATTACTGTAATTATTCCGAAATAAGGAGTCTCATGCTCAAGCCTGTATCGATGCACAGGGCGGACACTTTCAACATCTTTTATATGGTTATATTTTTCATGAATGAAGGCATGTTCTTACCAAATATCATTCAATTACTGTAATTATTCCGAAATAAGGAGTCTCATGCTCAAGCCTGTATCGATGCACAGGGCGGACACTTTCAACATCTTTTATATGGTTATA
Organism: Macrothele yani; assembly: GCA_039090855.1. Taxonomy (NCBI): domain Eukaryota; kingdom Metazoa; phylum Arthropoda; class Arachnida; order Araneae; family Macrothelidae; genus Macrothele; species Macrothele yani. The sequence goes on along the minus strand of CM077011.1, from coordinate 8,215,263 downwards.
TTTTTCATGAATGAAGGCATGTTCTTACCAAATATCATTCAATTACTGTAATTATTCCGAAATAAGGAGTCTCATGCTCAAGCCTGTATCGATGCACAGGGCGGACACTTTCAACATCTTTTATATGGTTATATTTTTCATGAATGAAGGCATGTTCTTACCAAATATCATTCAATTACTGTAATTATTCCGAAATAAGGAGTCTCATGCTCAAGCCTGTATCGATGCACAGGGCGGACACTTTCAACATCTTTTATATGGTTATATTTTTCATGAATGAAGGCATGTTCTTACCAAATATCATTCAATTACTGTAATTATTCCGAAATAAGGAGTCTCATGCTCAAGCCTGTATCGATGCACAGGGCGGACACTTTCAACATCTTTTATATGGTTATATTTTTCATGAATGAAGGCATGTTCTTACCAAATATCATTCAATTACTGTAATTATTCCGAAATAAGGAGTCTCATGCTCAAGCCTGTATCGATGCACAGGGCGGACACTTTCAACATCTTTTATATGGTTATATTTTTCATGAATGAAGGCATGTTCTTACCAAATATCATTCAATTACTGTAATTATTCCGAAATAAGGAGTCTCATGCTCAAGCCTGTATCGATGCACAGGGCGGACACTTTCAACATCTTTTATATGGTTATATTTTTCATGAATGAAGGCATGTTCTTACCAAATATCATTCAATTACTGTAATTATTCCGAAATAAGGAGTCTCATGCTCAAGCCTGTATCGATGCACAGGGCGGACACTTTCAACATCTTTTATATGGTTATATTTTTCATGAATGAAGGCATGTTCTTACCAAATATCATTCAATTACTGTAATTATTCCGAAATAAGGAGTCTCATGCTCAAGCCTGTATCGATGCACAGGGCGGACACTTTCAACATCTTTTATATGGTTATATTTTTCATGAATGAAGGCATGTTCTTACCAAATATCATTCAATTACTGTAATTATTCCGAAATAAGGAGTCTCATGCTCAAGCCTGTATCGATGCACAGGGCGGACACTTTCAACATCTTTTATATGGTTATATTTTTCATGAATGAAGGCATGTTCTTACCAAATATCATTCAATTACTGTAATTATTCCGAAATAAGGAGTCTCATGCTCAAGCCTGTATCGATGCACAGGGCGGACACTTTCAACATCTTTTATATGGTTATATTTTTCATGAATGAAGGCATGTTCTTACCAAATATCATTCAATTACTGTAATTATTCCGAAATAAGGAGTCTCATGCTCAAGCCTGTATCGATGCACAGGGCGGACACTTTCAACATCTTTTATATGGTTATATTTTTCATGAATGAAGGCATGTTCTTACCAAATATCATTCAATTACTGTAATTATTCCGAAATAAGGAGTCTCATGCTCAAGCCTGTATCGATGCACAGGGCGGACACTTTCAACATCTTTTATATGGTTATATTTTTCATGAATGAAGGCATGTTCTTACCAAATATCATTCAATTACTGTAATTATTCCGAAATAAGGAGTCTCATGCTCAAGCCTGTATCGATGCACAGGGCGGACACTTTCAACATCTTTTATATGGTTATATTTTTCATGAATGAAGGCATGTTCTTACCAAATATCATTCAATTACTGTAATTATTCCGAAATAAGGAGTCTCATGCTCAAGCCTGTATCGATGCACAGGGCGGACACTTTCAACATCTTTTATATGGTTATATTTTTCATGAATGAAGGCATGTTCTTACCAAATATCATTCAATTACTGTAATTATTCCGAAATAAGGAGTCTCATGCTCAAGCCTGTATCGATGCACAGGGCGGACACTTTCAACATCTTTTATATGGTTATATTTTTCATGAATGAAGGCATGTTCTTACCAAATATCATTCAATTACTGTAATTATTCCGAAATAAGGAGTCTCATGCTCAAGCCTGTATCGATGCACAGGGCGGACACTTTCAACATCTTTTATATGGTTATATTTTTCATGAATGAAGGCATGTTCTTACCAAATATCATTCAATTACTGTAATTATTCCGAAATAAGGAGTCTCATGCTCAAGCCTGTATCGATGCACAGGGCGGACACTTTCAACATCTTTTATATGGTTATATTTTTCATGAATGAAGGCATGTTCTTACCAAATATCATTCAATTACTGTAATTATTCCGAAATAAGGAGTCTCATGCTCAAGCCTGTATCGATGCACAGGGCGGACACTTTCAACATCTTTTATATGGTTATATTTTTCATGAATGAAGGCATGTTCTTACCAAATATCATTCAATTACTGTAATTATTCCGAAATAAGGAGTCTCATGCTCAAGCCTGTATCGATGCACAGGGCGGACACTTTCAACATCTTTTATATGGTTATATTTTTCATGAATGAAGGCATGTTCTTACCAAATATCATTCAATTACTGTAATTATTCCGAAATAAGGAGTCTCATGCTCAAGCCTGTATCGATGCACAGGGCGGACACTTTCAACATCTTTTATATGGTTATATTTTTCATGAATGAAGACATGTTCTTACTAAATATCATTCAATTACTGCAATAATTCACGATGTTATTAATGAAAGCTTGAGTAAAGTAACGGGTGAGACACCCTGTATAAACAGAGTTTTCAGCTTCACAAAACCAAAACCAAAACGAGCTTCTGGCGCGATTCGTTGCTACAACGGAGATGAGGATACTCGAGGTATTTGTTTATATATTCGGGGATCGAGGGCTATCTTGTTTATGCTCAACTGTAGAAGTGAAAACGCGTTTGCAGTTGTAACAGAAGCTTTCCATCGGCCAGTAAGCTGGAAGAACAAGGTACAATTTTCTAACAATTCCAAGGATCAAGTTGCCATATTTTTATCGATTTAGAGTTGTTAACGATTTGGGCTCTGCGATAAAATAAATCGCTAACGTCATTAAACTATGCCTGTTGAAGAAAAATGCATTCAGTTGTGCTCCTGATCTCTCTATATCTTGTTGGAGTACTTGTTTAGCCACGATAAAAGATAAGAGTAACAAATAGTGAGCGGCTGATCTCTGTACTTCTTTTAGCACTTTTCAATCTGCTCATGCGATCCATTAGCGCAGTTCAATAGGACAATTTCCAATAAGTGCTTATTTTTGTTCTTCTCAATTAGGAAGAGTTCCATTCTCACAGTTCTTTTTATCACATTTAGGTTTACTCGCTGCTATCGATTCCTTAACTCGCGATTTAAGTAAAATCCGAAACGGAATGAAAAGCCTACTACACCGATGAAACATTAAATTATGACCACCTTCCTAATAAGCTGTAAGACCCCCTTTAGCCCACAAAACAGCGGCCACTCGGCGAGGCATCAATTCGATGAGGTGGCGATAGGTATCCTGGGGCATCTGGTAAAATAATTTAAACAGCAGGTCTTCCAGTTCCCGTACATTTTGGGGTGGTGGTGATATAGCGCTAACTCGCTTTTCCAAGTCGAACGACAAATGTCCAGTTGGGTTCGAACCACTCCTTGACGATTCTGGCAGTGTGGCATGGCGCATTTTCCTGTTGGTAATAGCCATCACCAACAAGGAACACAGTTGCCATGAATGGGGGAACAACGATGTTCAGACACCTGACAGGGATTGTGCTATTGCGATAATGGGGCCTAAAGTGTCCCAAGAAAACATCGCACACAGCATAACGCCACCGCCGCCGCCGCCAGCCTGTTTCCTCCCAATCGGCGTATCCGTGCTTGGCCGTCTACATGATGCACTAGGAATCTTGATTCGTCAGACCAGGCCACTTTCTTCCAATCATCCACGGTCGAATCTCGATGATCTTGGGTTCATTTCATGCGTTGTTGGCGATGACGTGCAGTGAGTACGAGGCCCATGAACAGAAAAAAAGTGCTGTTGCTACGCAGGCCTATGAACAGAAGACTGCGATGAACTGTCTGATGTGACACATTGTGCCCTGATCACCACTGTTATAGCTGCGGGTGATTTGTCTCACTCTGGCCCTGCGGTCGCTGTGAACAATGCGCGACAGTCTCCGCTCCCTTCTGGCATTAATAAGCTACGGACGACACACGGCCTGGATGACGGTTCGTCGTTTGGCCATATGTGCACCACTTTTGATACGTACTCACTACAGCGGCACGTGAACAACCCATAAGCCGCGTTGTTTCTGAGATCGTAGTTCCTAGTCGCCGTGCCATCTCAATTTGTCCTTCATCAAATTCCGATAAATCGGCAGCTTTTCCCATTCTGACTCCGAACACTCTACTAACCGAAAGCCGGTCCTCGGGCTGTGTATAGCCTATACTGCTCTGTGAACTTCACCTTCGCCACCGTTCATTCTCCAGGAGAGCTCATTTACCTAGAGTGGGGGTGGTCATAATGCAATTGCTCACCGATGTATAAAATTCATATATTTCAACGATGGGGAGTTTTAATCATAGGCTTAGTGATGAGCACATTTTTGTTGATCCTTGCCTTCATTATTATTTCTAGTTTGTTTTTAAGTGCCTAGGTGTATGGAATGATCCATAGTTAACACCTGGCAGGTGCTATTGTTTCCGTTTTTGTTTCATTTTTAATGATAAGAGTTTCATTCCGCGCGGTATTGTTATATTACTGTCGTACTTCGTTGTTATCGTGTACGGTTTTCTGCAGGTCTTCGTTTGAAGAGTTTTAGGACCTGGTTTCTTTCGACTTGCTAAAGATAGTTTACCAAAACGTATTATGCTGCTAGTTGTTTTTTTTCCCTTGTTTTTCTTCGTTTCTTCTTTCTTACTGTGCCTGAAGTTCTTTTACTGAAATAGAAACGTAACTAAAATGGATTGCTAATAACATGTCAAGGGAATGCACGATGAAAATACCTCTTAGCCCTTAGTAGCTACACGAAACATTCCAATGTACATGTCTTTCTCAGTTGCCTTTTACCTAGACTAGAACACAAGAAATTATGACTATGAAAGGCGACATGATGTCAACACCACTGCACAAGGGCTACAAAAATAAAACATGTTTAATTGGTTTCGTCAGCACACGTGGTGACAATGAGAGGACAAAGAATGAATCCTTAGGGATAAAGCTTTCCCTCGAACGGGTTCGTGGAATTTACAGCAGCTTTCAGTGGGTTAGCGGCACTGTAAACAAGCATTTCTGATTTCCCTCCGTTCATTTGTGACCTAGTTTTCGATTCATGTAGTTTCTATTAATGAGCTCTAGTTATGCAAATCAGAAAAGCACAAAGCTGACTGAGTTATATGACGCACATTCATACACGGTAAAAGAGACTTCTGTTCGCATCGATCTTCTACGGACCAGTAACTAATGAGGCTTCGTTAAACTCTCGAATTCTGGATGTCGTGCTGTGACTTTGTTCGGACAAAGTTTTTAACTGTTCGTCGACTCAATGCGGAAATCTCCTTAAAGTTTTGTCTTTTACACTCAACTGCAGAAATGGTATTTCCCTGAAGAAAAGTCGGATATAAGAGGTATAGGATGAAATATAATTACAGTAGTCCCCTCTTATCCGCGGCGGGGGATACTTTTCAAGACTACCACTGGATGCCTACCGCGGATAGTACGGGACCCTATATATACTACGTTTTTCCCTATACATACATGCCTATGATAAAGCTTAATTTATAAACAAATCACAATAAAAGATAAATCACAATAACGAATAATAAAATAGAGCAACTACACCGATGATCCATTACATTATGACCACTTGCATAATGAGCTGTAGGATCCCCTTTAGCCAGCAAAACAGCGGATATTCGGCGAGGCATCAATTCGATGAGATGGCGGTATCTGGTACCATAATATCTACAGCAGGTCCTCCAATTCCCGTACATTTCGGGGTGGTGGTGATTTAGCGCGAACCAGCTTTTCCAAGTCGAACGACAAATGCTCGTCTGGGTTCATATCGGGTGAATTCAGAAAGTCACCAGCATGTTCCTCGAACTACTCCTTAACGGTTCTAGTACTGTGGTATGGCGCATCACCACCAGGCAACACAGTTGACATGAACGGGTGAGTTTGGTCATCAACGATGTTCATATACGTGACAGCTGTCAGTGATTGTGTTATTGTGATAATGGGGCCTAAAGTGTTCCAAGGAAACATTGCCCACATCATAACACCGCCGCGCCCGCCGCGCCCGCCGGTTTCCGCCCAACAGTGCACCCAGGTACCATTGCCTCCGTTGGTAATCGGCGTATCCACGCTCGGCTGTTTACGTGATGCACCAGGAATCCTTATTCGTCAGACCAGGCCACTTTCTTCCAATCATCCACAATCCAATCGCTATGATCTTTGGCCATTTCATGCGTTGCTGGCGATGACGTGCAGTGATCATGAGGACCCCGTAGGGTCTTCGGCTACGCAGGCCCATTTCGCAGAAGGCTGCGATGTACTATGTTCTCATCACCACTGTCGTAGCTGCGGCTGATTTGTCGCATTGTAACCATCCGATCGCTGTGAACAGTGCACGACAGTGTCCGCTCCCCTCTGGCATCAGTGAGCTGCGGACGACACACGGATGGACCACAGTTCGTCATTTGGCCATCTGTGCACCACTTTTGATAGGTACCTACTACAGAGGCAGGTGAACAACCCCCAAGCAGTGCCTTTCCAAGATCGTACTTCCGATACGCCGTGCCATCACAATTTGTCCTTTATCGAACTCCGATAAATTGGTAGCTTTTCCCATTCTGACTCCGAATACTCTACTAACCGAAAGCTGTCCTCGGGTTGTATATATACTCCTATGTGAACTTCACCTGCGCCACAGTTCGGTCTCCAGGTGTGGCCATTTCTCTAGGTGGGGGTTGGGGGTGATTACAATGGAATAGCCCATCAGTATACTGTATAACAATGTACTGTAATGTAATAAAAGTTATGTGAATGAGAAACAATCACCAACTTCCTTTTCGTTCTTCACAATTTCTCGCATAGAAATTTCATTCTTACCTTAGATTTTAGCAACCTCAGAATACGATTTTTTCCTTCCTTATTAAGTCTATAACTTTCACTTTTTCGCTTAAAGGAAGCACTTCAGGGTTTCTCTTTGGCATATCTGAATCGCCAGCATCACTACTCTTGAGCTTTGGGTCCATTGCTAAATAAAATAAGGGTTACTTGATCACAAGCTCTGCGATACTACGATAGTCGTTCTGATAAACGAGATGACCACTAAGTGACTAAGGGTGGATATCGTATACAGCTTGAATAGGCAGGACAAAGGCATAAGTCACGTCCCTGCCCAGCAAAAACACAAGTGCTGGAAAACTGCTGGCTACCAGCTGGCAGTGCTGGGTCACTGCTGGCTGAAATCTGCCGCTCACGGCCCGGTAGCGGTCCGTTGGTGGCAGAACTATCAGTTGGGGAGACATTGATGACCCTGCAGAATCGCCGTGAATTGTGGGACTCCATGAAAATGGGCTTCCAAGCAATTGTGGGCCTCCAAGCAATTTTTATCCTCATAATTTGAATAATAACTTGAGTAATGATTTCTGGTATGTTGGAAAGCGTATCATAATCAATGCGTTGCATGATTTTACTAACTTGTTTACTACAAGGGTTGTCACAAAACAACTGAGAATGCTTTTATGAAATCAAATATGCGTACTTTAATTATCAAGGAAGTGGTAATCTTTTTCGAAATACTGTCCATTGCATCGAATACAGGTGTCTCAACTTTCCTCACACTTCCTGAATGCCTTCTGGAATTCTAAAATTCTGTTGACGCACTCCTGCGCAGCTGTAATAAGTTATCGATCAGTCTCAAATAGTCGTCCCCGTAATGTCTTTTTTAAAATGGGAAACAATCAGAAGTCACATGGCGACAAGTCTGGACAACATGCAGGTTGAGACATCAACTTAATATTTATTTTCTCCAAACAAGAAACGTCCGAACTGGTCATGTGAGGCCTTGCATTGGGCCGCACATGAAAAAAAATGGGGGAACCCAAGTTGAACAAACTCGTTTCATGCCCAAATACTTTGTTAAAATTCTGAGAATTGATGATTTTGAAATGTGAACCATATCTGTGATTCCTCTAATTAATAGGTGTCTGTCTTCCCATATAATAACACGTATTGTATTGATGTGTACATGTGTAACACTCGTTGAAGGTCTTCCTCCATGCGGGAGTAAAGCCGCCGACTCACGACCATCCATAAATTCTTTATGCCATCTGTAAATTCTTGAATTCCCTAGACATTCATCTTTATAAGCCCTTGCATAAGACGGAAAGTCTCTCTGATAAACATCTTGAGTCGACAGCAAAATTTAGTGGCGCATCTTTGTTCTTCCTTCAGATGCATTTCTTTTCGAAAAATCACAGCGCGAAAACACTTGTTAGGGGTTCACGAAGCAATGTTTATTAAACTGCGCACTACCAACGACGCATGCGTGATAAACAGGTGCGGCTGATTGCTATGGCTACTACAACGACTACCGCTCTTTCGAGACTAGTGCCAAGGTCGAACGCACTATTGCTCATTTTTTATAAAAACAAAGTAAATTTCTCCGTCATTTTCGGTCCACGCCGGGGATCGAACCCGAGTCCACTTATTCCGGAACAAGTCACTCTACCAACTGAGTTACGCGGACGTTCGTTCTCACTGCTATCTGCCTTTATGTCGTGCGCATCCAGCGGGGCAGGCACGTCACATCTCCCCCTACGAAAGAGGGCCGGGGGCATGGCCCACGGGTTAGCCGTGACCATGAATCGTCGTAGGCAGCCATCCGCTGTAGAACGTGCACTTGAGAACTCCCAGTCAATCTAGTGTGTTGAATGCAACATCACACACTTTTATTTTTTGAAGCGCTGAAGAAGTGATTCTCTTATTTTTCCTATCTCGCGGTGTGGAAAGAACATCACACCACTGCGAGATCTTGAACGGCCGGGTCATCCGGGAATTTTGGGCGCCATTATACCGAAGTAAATTTCTCCGTCATTTTTAGTCCACGCCGGGGATGGAACCCAAGTCCACTTATTCCGGAACAAGTCGCTCTACTAACTGAATTACGCGGACGTTCGTTCACGCTGCTATCTGCTTTTATGTCGTGTGCGTCCTGAGGGGCAGGCACGTCACACATTCTCAGTTGTTTTGGGACAAGCTAGATAAAAAAAAACATAAGTGAACTGCAATGTGTTTATTTATGGGTTTTCTTACCTAGTAAATATAAAATAGTGGGAAAAGCTGTAATGATGTGGATTTCAGACGTAATATCTTCGGTGTTTTTAAATTCTGCCTTAGAGTGAGAGCATAAAAGTGAGAAACTGTAGGTATATACTGCATATAACAGCACTGCTAACTGCGATGTTTTGACTCTTTCCTTCAGGTATATGTGAAACACTGATTATAATACCTGTTATCGCGTCTTTTTTGTACACACTTCTTTTTACAACGCAAACTTAGGTAACAGTTGTGTTTCTTTATTTTTCTAATGGAAGAGCCGAAAAATGTGGCGTATAATATCGATCCTTATGCAGTTTTTACAGTACTATATGACTGGAGGCTAACAGTTTTATCAGGAAATTGAAGATAAAGTTCTTTTGCCATACGAACAAGCAACACGAAGTTCCACATCGTATTCTTTAGTCGGAATTCCGCATTATTAAATTCTCACGCCTCGTAGAATACATCGATTTCCCTACTGACAGCATACAGATTCATTCGGAAAGTTATTGGAAATTATCCTCCAAAATAAATAAAAAAAGCCAGTTCAACAGCCGGAGAAAGCATGGTACGTTCCTTGCTGATTATTGCGTTCAATCGTAGGCTAACAGTTGTGCACATATGCAGAAACCCAAACAGCCATTCGAGTAAGTAATTATTGAAAAAGGTTTTCCGCAAGCAACTGTTTTCTGTCGTTAAAACATCTGAATGATTTTGAGCGTAAATAAAGAGATATTTTGGTTACCTGGAAAGCAAAATGACTGAAATTTTGGAAACCTAGTATGCCGAAAGTTCAGAGAACGTAGATTTATCTAAACAATATAAATGCTATAAGTAGAGAATTAGTAAATTTTATTTAACGTGATTTTACGCAGATTTCCGAATTGGAAGAATCGTAAATCTTGTGACCCCGGTTTTCTTTCTCTCTGGAGTAAGTATTTCTAAACTCGAGATGTGTAGGTCTCAAATTTGGCATATAAATGTCGAAAATATGAGAATCATTATATGTGTTACAGCGGAAATATTTAGATGTCGTAATTAATTTATCAAGCTGCGATGCTTTAAGCCTGGCGAGCAAAGAGACACAACTGAGTGAGAGAATTTCTGCACATTTCATATCTTAAGACTCCACGTTCTCTGATATTTTTACAAGGCAATCAGATAAACACTTCGCATACATTAACTCGTAAGGCATTACAAAAGTAATAAAAGATGCTTCCATCGGAAGGTGATGGGATGAAAAAGACTGTACTAATGGATCACATGGCTCTTGTGAATTGCATAGTCTTGTTAAGTAGGAGAATCTTGAATCGCACTGCCTTAGGTATATGTTAGGTACATGTCTTGAATATCTTTCATTGCACGGTCCTGTCAAGTAGATGCTTTAGAGATCTTGAATTGCACAGTTTTATTAAGAAGATGCCTTAGAGATCTGTAGTTGATAAAGAAGTCTCAAGAGACACGCACTTTAACGCCTGCATTTAAAAACAAACAGAACTGGAATAGAGACCAAGCAAAGTAGAAACGGGAGAAACGAAAATTTACCTATATATTTCCTCTTTTAACGCATTCAGTGGCATTCCCAGAAAGTTTACGTACTGCACAATCAATGGCAAAACGTGATCTCCGGAAGTTTTCTGTTTAACTCTAAAACCTTGAAATTTGAACATCATTAGAAAAGACAGATGGCAAACATCATTCAAAAAACTTGTAACTGAAGACAAATGGCAAACATCATTAAAAAAATTGCCACTGAAAACAGAGGACAAACATCATTCAAAAAATGTCACTGAAGACAAATGGCAAGCATCATTCAAGAAACTTGTCACTGAAGACAGATGACAAACATTAAAAAAACTTGCCACTGAAGACAGATGGCCAACATCATTCAAAAAAACTTGTCACTGAAGATAGATGGTAAATATCATTAAAAAACTGGCCACTAAAGACAGATGGCAAACATCATTCAAAAAACTTGTAACTGAAGACAAATGGCAAACATCATTCAAAAATATTGCCACTGAAAACAGAGGACAAACATCATTCAAAAAATGTCACTGAAGACAAATGGCAAGCATCATTCAAGAAACTTGTCACTGAAGACAGATGACAAACATTAAAAAAACTTGCCATTGAAGACAGATGACCAACATCATTCAAAAAACTTGTCACTGAAGATAGATGGTAAATATCATTAAAAAAACTGGCCACTAAAGACAGATGGCAAACATCATTCAAAAAACTTGTAACTGAAGACAAATGGCAAACATCATTCAAAAATATTGCCACTGAAAACAGACGACAAACATCATTCAAAAAATGTCACTGAAGACAAATGGCAAGCATTATTCAAGAAACTTGTCACTGAAGACAGATGACAAACATTAAAAAAAACTTGCCATTGAAGACAGATGGCAAACATCATTCAAAAAACTTGTCACTGAAGATATGTAGTGGTAAATATCATTAAAAAAACTGGCCAATAAAGACAGATGGCAAACATCATTCAAAAAACTTGTAACTGAAGACAAATGGCAAACATCATTCAAAAATATTGCCACTGAAAACAGAGGACAAACATCATTCAAAAAATGTCACTGAAGACAAATGGCAAGCAACATTCAAGAAACTTGTCACTGAAGACAGATGACAAACATTAAAAAAAAACTTGCCATTGAAGACAGATGGCAAACATCATTCAAAAAACTTGTCACTGAAGATATGTAGTGGTAAATATCATTAAAAAAAAGTGGCCACTAAAGACAGATGGCAAACATCATTCAAAAAACTTGTCACTGAAGACAAATGGCAAACATCATTCAAAATTATTGCCACTGAAAACAGAGGACAAACATCATTCAAAAAATGTCACTGAAGACAAATGGCAAGCATCATTCAAGAAACTTGTCACTGAAGACAGATGACAAACATTAAAAAAACTTGCCACTGAAGACAGATGGCCAAGCATCATTCAAAAAACTTGTCACTGAAGATAGATGGTAAATATCATTAAAAAAAACTGGCCACTAAAGACAGATGTCAAACCCTATTGAAAAAACTTGCCACTAAAGGGGTTAACAGTTACGAGTACAATGTAGAAGTTTTGCTCATAAGCAAGGGGCCAACACGGCGCTCTGGCAGGCCAGACATTTACTAGAACGTTTAGCACATTGCTTTTGGATTAAAGAAAAAGCTTTTGACTAAAAAAAGAAACACAAAGAAAAGAAAACTGATGTCTTAAATAATCAGATGGCGAAGATCACTATGTGAAACGAAACATATAGAAACGCATCCACCACCTGATGCATTGATGAATTACAGCTGAAATCATCAAGACGGGCTGTAGAATGAGAGTCTGAAATAGGCCGGTTTATTCCTTTAAAGGTTTTAATCGAATTCCGTTTTCACACCATCAGAGCTCAATTTCATTTAACACTATGTCAATGACAGTGGTCAGGATAAGAATAATTACCCTACGCACAATTTTAACGCACGATAAAGTTATTTCATGACCTTGATTTTTTAAAATTAATACTTGGACCTAGAACCATGGCAGCTCGACTTCTATAAAATATTTCATTTAAAATGCGACAATTACTGAAGCTTTAACATTAGTGAGGATCTTACGATGTCACGTAACATCTGACGGTCGTTTTCGAGTGCCGCTTAAATAACCAGAGTTAATGACTCAAACACGTAGCTTTTTTTCCTTTCCGAGAAAGTTTACATAAACATAGTTTTCGTCTTCATGTAATCAGATGACGGAGCTTCCGGCGCGATTCGTTGCTAAAACGGCAATACAATCGATGTATTTGTTTACATATTTGGGGATCTAGGCTACCTTGTTTAGGCTTAAATGTGAAAAAGGAAATGCGTTTACATTTGTAATATACACCGATGGACCATTACATTATCACCACCTACCTAATAAGCTGTATGACCCTTTTTAGGCCGCAAAACAGCTGCCACTCGGCAAGGCGTCAATTCAGTTAAGTGGCGATAGGTATCCTGGGATATCTGGCACCATAATGTCAACAGAAGGTCCTCCAGTTCCCGTATATTTCGGGGTGTGGTGATTTAGAGCGAACCCACTTTTCCAAGTCGAACCACAAATGTTTAATTGGGTTCATGTCAGCTGAATTTGGAGGCCAAGGTATTGACAGAAAGGCATCAGCATGTTTCTCGAGCCACTCCATCACAATTCCGGCAGTGCGGCATGGCGCATGATCCTGTTGGTAAACTCACCCATTCATGGTAACTGTGTTTCCACCACCAGCAGGGAACACAGTTGCCATGAATGGGTGAGTTTGATCATCAATGATGTTCATATACATGACAGCTGTCAGGGATTGTGTTATTAAGACAATGGGAACTAATGTGCCTCAAGGAAACATTGCCAACAGCAAAACACCGCCGCCGCAAGCCTGTTTCCGCCCAACAGTGCATCCATGTGCCATAGCCTCCGTTAATAATCGGCGTATAAGCGCTCGGCTGTCTGCGTGATGCACCAAGAATCTCGATTCGTTAGACCAGGTCACTTTCTTCCAATCATCCATAGTCCAATCTCAATGGTCTTGGGCCCAATGCGTGCGTTTTTCGCGATGACGTACAATGAGCATGGGGACCCGACTGTGTTTTCTGCTACGCAGGCCGATGCGCAGAAAGCTGCAATGAACTGTGCGCTGTGACACATTGCCCTGATCACCAGTGTTGTAGCTGCGGGTGATTTGTCTCACTCTGGCCCTGCGGTCGCTGTGAACAATGCGCGACAGTCTCCGCTCCCTTCTGGCATTAATAAGCTACGGACGACACACGGCCTGGATGACGGTTCGTCGTTTGGCCATCTGTGCACCACTTTTGATACGTACTCACTACGGCGGCACATGAACCACCCACAAGCACTGCCGTTTCCGAGATCGTAGTTCCGAGTCGCCGTGCTCTCTGAATTTGTTCTTAATCAAACTCCGATAAATCGGTAACTTTTCCCATTCTGACTTTGAACACTCTACTAACCGAATGCTTGTCCTCCGTTGTATATATACTGCTCCGTGAACTTCACTTGTGCCACCGTTCGGGTCTCGAGGCGCGCTTATTTCTCTAGGCTGGAGGTGGTCGTAATGGAATGGCTTATGGGTGTATATAAGCTTTATATCAACGTTTAACTGTTTGCTCTTAATCTCTACAACCCCACTTACACAGATCTGGACAAATCCGTCATCTTTACTCTACTACATTCAATATTGCCATTTTATCTTTCTGTAATACACTATCAGTGTTACCAATCATAAAAGCTGTTAGGAGAAAGTAATGTGACGTTCAGTGAGAAAAAGTTTTACCAAAAATTTACATAATGTACATCAGAAACCAGAAAATCAAAAAGTAGGTTATTTACTGGTATAGGTTACCCTATATTTTACTAATCGAATGGAGTCAGATCTGGAAGTCATTCTTGAAAAAGATAATAATCGTAGCATAAAGAATGAAGCATATATGATACTGTAAGAACTACACCCTAGTGCGCAGAGTCCTCTTAACACATATCCAAACTTTTAGGACTTCAGATCGTAAGATCTTGACATCGTTGCACCTACGCGCTCAGGAATATGTTAATTTTTCCATACATCGTATACAGCGTCGTACAAAGCAGACATATTCCTATGAAAAATATACTTATATACGAACACATTTTGTTTTGTTTATTAAATCTTTAACTAACTGGGAACAAATTATTGAATTGCTGTAAGAAAATTGGGCTGAAATAAGCTCGAACGAATGTATTCGCTGAACTGAACAGGGCTAGAAGATGTGAACCTCCGCATCAGAAAGCTTTGCTTTCCTTACAGCTTTGTTATTCAAAGCGGTCATTTAAGGGCATGAGTGACACTAATACACTCACGGACAATGAAATTTGCGCACCAAGAAGGAAGCATCGGATGGAACTGAAATTTTATGGCCACAATGATACAGATGAATGACACACATGATGCCACAAACAGAGCCGCAGGACAATTACAGAGGGATACCCAGTCCGTATCCCGTTGTGACCCTCGGACGACTTGCGACAGAATTTCGGGAGATGGTTCGGACGATTATATGAATTAAGTCACCGACTACATTCTGTCTTACATTCAACCATCGTAACTTTTCCACCCGGCTGTTTTTTCCTGAAATCTGCGTATTGCATTTGCAATCCCGATTTTTTGCTCTACATATCGAATTTAGCGCTGCTGCTCATAGTGTGGGAGTGATTTACGAAAGACAGTCTTCTTTTGCGTTCCGTTATTAGCATATGGGCCTAGTGCATTTTGAAGTAGAAGTGCTTTTTCTTTACACTTTGCTTTTGTCCCTATTCTTTGAATTAGTTGAAACAACCCGTTTTAATCTCTGCCATTTTCTTTCGTTGATGAATTGCCCGTTCTTTTTGCTTACCACGCGCTAACATTTCTGCTTTTTTTTTCAAATGTAAACGGTAACGTGAAGTTAATATCGTAGGCTGAGGCGAGGGTATTTGGAATGAAATTCTGATAAAACTGAATGACTTCTGTTCCCAAGCAAGAAAAAATTCTCTTGCGTGATGAACTACCATAAAATCTCATAGCTTCTTTTGCTGTATTGATTATCCAACCTGCAATTCCTCCTCCTCCTCTGTTTTCAAGAAAGTACTACTTCAGGTACTTGTGGGTAGTAACTTTTGTCTTAGAACTGGGATGAAGTAAAAAGATTACTGATAGTGTTTCTCCCGAATTCCCGGTCTTCCTCTGCTTCTTTTTGTTTTTTTTTTTTTTCGGCTTTCTTCCAGTTTCATGTGTTACTACGAATTTCCTAATAATTGCTTACTTTCTGGAGTTAGGTCTTAAGATATGATTTCCTGTTGTGGGCGTCACTCGAGATCTTACGCTGTTATTAAATTGCTTTAGAGCTCGCGAACAACATTGAGCTAATATTTCTTCAAAAACACAGATAATGATTCCTCACAAGAATTTTATAACTTTTTTAGAATTGCTCGTGATACTCCTTTTTTTTCCATTCTTCTTAGAGTAAAACTTTATTTCTGTACAAAGCGAAAAAAGCAATTTGGGAAATATGTCATTTCTAAGTGCAAGTGCTTATGCAAAATGAAAGCTTTCTGCTTTCAAGAAAGAAGTTATTTAATGGCACGTTTTCAGATTCTGAGTAGAGAGACTCGGATGCATTTATTGTTTTATTTTTTTGCATTTTTCAACGCATAATAGATTGGAAATAAGCCAAATTAACATGAAGCAAGTCATAGTCAATAGTGAAATAATGCAAGAAAAATAATTCTGCATCGACAAAAATTCTTGTTATATATATTACTCGCATCAATGTAAATGCGCTCTCAACTGCATCCATTATGCTACATTTCGATAGATTCTCATTTAGATCTACGAAGAAACGGAGAGAGAGAGAGAGAGAGAGAGAGAGAGAGAAAGAGAGAACTTCAACAGATGGATTCAGATCTAAACAAGACGATTGTGGATTTAAATTCACTGACTTATTTAAAAGTAGAAACTAGACTGATTTCGGTGAATCACGGAACCATAATCAAAGAGCCATAGGGATATCAGGAGACACAAATATCCAGATTCAACCCTTCGAAGTAATGTCCATGCTTATTTATGACAGCGAGTCTCGTATTTCAATCAGGACAGCTCCATTGTTGAAGCGTCAAATTGCTCGGGTCACCCCATTAGAAACACCCTGAATCATGTCCCGCGAAATGGCTTCTTCGATTTTGAGAACAAATCAGTCTGGTGGGCTCATATCAGAACTGTGTGGCACGTAGGGAAGCAATTTCCATCCATACTTTTTCAGAATGTCTTTTACTGTACTGGAAAAATGCGGCCTCGCGTTGTCATGCAAAATAGGGACACCATCTTCGAGCATGTCGGACCTTCTTTGGCGAATCTTTGGGCGCAAAACGATTTTTCAGAAACCTTCTGTAGTTTTCTGATGTTACAGTGGTGCCCTCGGGCACTCTGTCTGTTGCTATCACTCCAACCTTGTCACAGGCCATAATCATCATCAGCTTAACCTTCGATTGTTGATGGCGGAATTTTTTCTGGCGAGGCGATTCTGGATGTTTCCACTGAGCGGACTGAGATTTCAGTTCTGGTTCAAAATCTCATACCCAGGTTTCATCTACAGCAACAATTCTGTCTAAAAACTGCTCGTCTTTTGTCTCGTACCGCTGGAGCAATTCTTGTGCGAACTGCTTGCTGCTCTTCGCTCAGATTATGCGGAACCCATTTGGCAGCCACTTTTCTCTTCTGTAATGTTTCAGTTAGGATTCTGAAAACCGAAGCGGTAGACATGTTTGCTTCATATGCAATCTTTTCACATGTTTATCGCCGACCTTCTTTTAAAAATGCTGTTAACGATAGCGACAGAAGTGTCGTCCTTTGCATCTGATGGCCTGCCGCTTCTTGAGTCACCTTCGATATTTTCCCGACCTTGTCGAAAACGAGAAGCCTACTGTGACACTGAGCTGCGATCCACTACACTAACATCACAAACTTTACACAAAGCTTTATGAATTTTCTCTCCCAAAGTTTCAGTTTTAATGCAGGATCCCTTATCACTAAGCGAGATCTGACCTGACTTACTTTCTTCCTCCATTTCTAGGTAGAATGTTTCGGAACAAGAACAAATTACCCAGAAAACATAGACACAACTTTGTATATACACGGAAGGCTGACTCACAACTGGCGCAACGATTGGAGTGGTTGCATAATCCTACGGCCAGCGCCTACGCAGTGTGCAAAACTTTTGAAATAACCTACGTATAACGACTTTCAATAAATTGCATCATCTATCTCTAGGAAAGATGTATTAGGTGTGAAACTCAATTCTCGGCACCTAACCGCAAGCGATCATAGAACGTCGGCAAATGCAAATAGCTGTGTGCGATAATGGCTGATTGCAGCGCCATCCAACAGCTTTCCAGGCAACCGTAACCGCTCACAGCTGTAGTGATAGAAGGGACGAAAATTGAAGGTGAAACTGCCTCATGTTCGCGTTTAAGCTGAAAAACAGTTTCGCGGATGCCCAGCAAATGATCTGTGCTGCTTTGGGTGAGGCTGCTGTGTCATACAGTACGTGTAAGAAGAGGTTCCAGCGGTTTAAGCAGGGAAATTTTGATCTCCGTGAGGCAGAACGTCCGGGACACCCGCAGAAAGATGACGAACTGGAGCAACTGTTGGACGCGGATCCCTGTCGCATACAGTCAGAGCTCTCCCAGGAACTCGGAGTAACACGGCAATCCACTGCAAAGCGCCTGCACAAGCTTAGACGGATTCACAAGGAGGGCCGTGGGGTGCCCAACCAACTCACCGCTGAGAACAAGTCTACGCGCTACGATGTTGCTGTGTCCTTGCTCTCCAGATTCAAGAAGAAGTATTACCTCCACAAGATTTTCACTTCACCTGTGAAGAGAAGTCGATCCTCTACGATAATCCTAAGCGGCGCAAATTGGGGTTTTATCCAGGTCAGCCTACCACCAGTATCGCCAAACTGAATATCCATGCCAGAAAGTTGTTGCTGTGCATATGGTGGGATCAGCGCGGTGTCGTACACTATGAGTTGCTCAAACCTGATGAAACGGTCAATGCTGAGCGTTATTGTCAGCAACTCATTCCTGTGAGTGACGCAATGGGGGCGTAAAGGCCATACACCGGCAAGGGCAGAAGGTCGGTCCTGCTACTTCAGAATAACGCGCGTTCTCACACCGCGAAAACGACTTGAAACACGATCACCGACCTGGGATGGGAAATTTTGTCCCACCCGGCGTATTCTCCAGACTTTGCCCCGTTGGATTATAACTTCCTTCGCTCCCTGGAACATCACCTAAGTGAAACGCGCTTTACTTCTGTCGAGGAGGTCCACACAAGTATTGATGACTTTATTAACTCGAAGCAGCCCTCCTTTTTCCGCAGTGTCATTCGGCAGCTCCCTGACCAATAGCTCAATTGTATCCAACACGACGGGGAGTATTTCTCTGATTAGGTACGTATCCGATTTGCTATAATTTGCTGTCAAAGTGTCGTGCCTGTGGCCGAGAATTAAGTTCTACACCTAATACATAACAATTCTGTGTGCAGCGAAATTTAGTAGAGAGATGTTTCATTAATGCCTCGTAACATTGTCCCATTTCTTATCTCACGAGCTGAAAAAGAAGAAACCATTTTAATTTTCATCGTTTCCTTAGCTTGGTATTTTACCCGTTATTTTAGCCACATGTTTCCCTCACTTTTCGAGATCCCACATCTCCATGTCAGGAAATAGGATCTTAATGCATAAGTTTAACTTATTATACGGTTGTTGCTGTTGGCAATTATTATGAATAAATGTGAGGTGCGTACAAACGTGTTTTTCCTTTCTCCGTTTCATTTTTTTGATTCCCTTTTCTTTGAAAACAATTGCATCTAGTTTGTCAATATCGAAAAATTTGTAAACCGAATAGGATTAAGATTAAAATACTTATTAGTAAAAATCCATCACTTCGTTGCAAATTCGAAAAACAGGGTTAGAAAACCCAAATGCTTTTAGAATTCGGCGATATTCTCAGAGCAGAAATGAGTGCCACATGCCACTGAAACGTCCTAATAATTTCTACTTACCAGATGCTTTCCTTCATTCTGACTCGTTTTTCGTTGGTGTTGCCGTTGCAATCATGGCGCCATCTAGTGTTTGATTTCACTACTTCACTTTTTATCGTTTTAATGTTTCTCTGTCATCTTATTGACAATATTCTTTACAGTCAATTTTTTCAATGCATACAGCTCCCGTTACGAGAAACTCACATTTCTTGTTGATTTTTCCCATACAAAAAAGCATGAAAATGCCATGGACTGATTATTTCAAAATTTACATGCTCGTTTAATGAGCCAGTGAATCCATTTTTTTGTACTTCCTGTACACCTGAAAGAAGCTGAATATAGAAAGAACTCAAAAGTTAGAATCATTGACAGGTTGAACAAGAAACCGAAGAATACTTGAATAACCAAAATGAAAAACATTCCTCATTCAATGTTATATAAGTTACCATAATAACACCAACCCATATCATGAAAATAAAAAGTTTATAAAGTGATTGGACAGAATAATGTGAGCACCTAGGAAAAGAAGATTTTATGACCCTAATAGGGTGTGGGACCACCTTTGGTATTTAAAAACGTCTGAATTCTCCTTGGAACAGACCCATACAAATCCTGGATTGTGGTTAGTGGGATGTTACATCATTCTTCATGCAGAAACTGCTCCAAGTGCTTAAAAGATGCAGGAAGAGGATAGCAGGATCTTAAACTGTTTTCCAACACATTCCACAGTGGCTCGA
This sequence comes from Macrothele yani, assembly GCA_039090855.1. NCBI lineage: Eukaryota > Metazoa > Arthropoda > Arachnida > Araneae > Macrothelidae > Macrothele > Macrothele yani. The sequence continues at coordinate 8,194,715 of CM077011.1, read as the reverse complement.
TCATGTTTAATTATGGTAATTGGGGAAGACAAGGAAGGTGTGAAAGTTCGTCCTCATGTTCCTTAAACCATGATTAGACATTCCGAGCTCTGTGAATTGGGGCGTTATCATCTTGATAAATGGCATCCCCTGCAGGAAACAATTTCTGAGCCATTGGATGGACTTGGTTGGCCAAAATGGTTTCATACGACCTGCCAGTCGTCCGTCCTTTCAAGGTGATCAGGGGACTTGCTGAAAACCACGATATAGCCGCCCAGAGCACGACAGAACCACTACCATGCTGCACCATTGCGAGCAGATAGTCTGGGTTATACGTTTCTGACTGTTTTCTTCACACGTAAACACGTCCTACGGTGAAGAATAGTGTAAATGTGGATTCATCCGACCACATTACACGCTTTCATGTATCAACAGTCCACGTTGTATGCTCTTGGCACCACTGCCTTCGCGGTTGTGCATTCATACGGCTCACCAGAGGATTTGCAATAGGAGCTCTGCCATGAATATCTCGTTTAAGTGTAGTGTTTTCATTGACTCTAGAATCCGGAGATGCAGATTGAGCTGCGCACTAATTTTCGGCGCCGTGGTCTTCTTATTACTCTGCTGTCCTTGTCAGTCAGAGTGGTTTTCCGACCTCTCTTGTGTTTTGCAGACGAGGTTTTGCCATGAACACGGTATGCTGTCATGAGGTTAGACATGGTAGCTCTCGATAGCCCCACTACCCTGGCGACTGTTGTCACGGAAGCACCAACTAGACGGCCACCAACAATTAGCCCTCTTTCGAAGTACGTTAGGTCGCTCATTTCGTCGTCACCCTGAAGGAAATTTTGCAACAAGACACTTTAACTGCACTTAGATCAGATCATATGTAGAGGATTTTAGAAACGCAGTGTCTGACCCAAGGTTTTAAACAACCCTTAGAAATAGGAAACTAGAAGATTTCGGCTAGAATGCCCGATAGGAAAGTGACAAGGAAGCGATGTAGAAAGGGGAAGGAAGACGCCCTTATTTTATAACCTTGGGGCTAGTACCCAGGGTCTGATTGCTCAACATGCCCATCTGACGCACGGCGGTTATTTAGTGGTTCGAGCGTTCGTACCTGCCTGGGATCGAGCCTGAGGTCTTCTCTGGCAGTCTCGAACGCTGACCAATAGGCCACTCGCGGCCCTTAAATGCACTTAAACAGGACCTTGTGGTTCTAAACAAAAATATTACAACAAAAAGTGGTGGATAACGTTGCGTATTGGGATGTACGCAGCTGCATTAAATATCAAGTCTCTGAGCGTGGTGTTCATATTATTCCGTCCAACCGCTGTATATGTATACATCATACTTTGGGGAGGAGTTGAGGGATTTCAGCATTCGATTTTTATTTCATTGAGTTTGTTCAATTGCAAAATTTTGGATGCATCGTACCAACATTTCCAAACTAATCCACAACGAGACTTTTATATATACACTGCTGGCCACCCAAAATGCGACACCAAGAAGGAAGCATCCGATTGGCCTGAAATTCGCAGCATGCGTTGCCCACGAAAGGACATGCAAACGATTAGCATTGCAGGGCATATGCAAATCATGTGCGCCCGGCACGCCACCAAGAAGCACTATAAGAAAAGTGCACACAAGGCGGGTGTAAGTAGTGGAAGTGTGTTGTGCTGCAGGACCTGTGCGTGGGAAGCTTCCTGATGCCTCGTCGCGGAATACGGCAGTCATTCCAGCACAAGTTTTAGAGTTCGACAGAGGACGAATAGTGGCTTATCGCGACAGAGGTTTATTGTACCGAGACATCGGCGCCCGTGTGGGACGACATCCTGCCACAGTGAGGCGAGTATGGATTCGGTGGGTCCTGGAGGGACAGACGGACCGACGTGAGTGATTGATGCAGCAGCGGCACGCCACCGAACGAGAGGATCGGCATGTTGTGCGGCGGGCATTGACGGCTCGCACCGCCATATCACGAACGTTAGCGCAGGAATTAGGGTGTGTTGCGCAACAACCTGTGTCAGCACGTACCGTTCGACGTCGTCTGTAGGAGCGGGGACTTGTCGCATGGCGCCCATTGCTCCGATTACCATTGACGTTACCCCACCGGCGACTGCGGCGGCAGTGGGCCGTTGAACGCCGCACCTGGACTACGGAATGGCACGACATTGTCTTCTCCGAAGAATCTCGCTTCTGCCTGCAACACCACGATGGTCGGATCCGTGTGTGGTGGCACCGCGGCGAGAGACTGCATGACGTCTGCATTATGCATCGCCACACCGGTCCGTCGCCTGGGGTTATGGTTTATGGTGCAATTGGATATGAAACCCGCACCCCTCTGGTACGCATCGCCGGTACACTCAACAGCCACCGGTACACTCCGATGTTTTGGAGCCTGTAGTCCTCCCTTACCTGCAGGACCTGCCAGCGGCCACGTTTCAACAGAACAACGCTCCTGCAGGTGGCACGCATCGTGCAACAATTCTTCACGGCCCACCAGGTGTCACTGCTGCCGTGACCCGCCTGTTCTATCGATATGTCGCCCATGGAACACGTCTGGTCACTGATCGGCAACCGAGTGGCCCGGCAAGCACCACCAGCGGCTACGCTTGATGAACTGTGGCAACGTCAGGAAGCAGCCTGTACCGACATACCCCAAGCCTACATCCAAAGCCTCTTTCGTTCGATGCCGCGGCGTGTAGCGGCCGATATTGCCAGCCATGCGGGCCACACGAACTATTGATGTCTGTGTGTTCCGCAAGTCGCACTGGCCTGTAAGCTTAATCGTTTCATCTTTGTATCTGTTGTTATGTGTCCAGTAAATCTGGCTTTGCTATCTCGTGTCCTTCTTGGTGTTGCATTTTGGGTGGCCAGCAGTGTATATATATATATATATATATATATATACATTTAAATCCAGTATGTTTCTGTCAGAAGAGAGGTAGTGTGAATTAATCAGCATCTTTATGTTTTTATCAGAGATGCGGTCCACTTTTTAGAAAACTGTAGCCAGATGTGTCAAATAAATTTCCCTATGCAGATCAAAGAGATATATGCTATTCAAGAACTACACAAAAATTCGCATTTGAACGTGTCTTTAGAATTCTTAGAATTGGTTTCCCACAATGGATGTTTCAATGCAGTCATTTTAGTTACAGTCTTTAAAGAAATTGCTGAAAAGTTAAAAAATATATTTAAATGTTTTTGAACAAAAATGCACCTGACGAAAATTGGACTGCAACATTGGTTTATGTAAATCAGGCATTTCCTTTCAATTAACAAGCCCGTTTGTAAAACTATTATACGATTTTTCTTCCCGTTTAAGTGGGATGTGGAAACTTTAAAAATATGCGTATATATGCAAGTAAGTGTCGGCTCGGAGGTTCACTGGTCCTGCGCAAAACAAACAAACAGCAACGACAAAAAGAAAAAAAAAACATCGTTACAGTACCAGTTCATGAATTAATTCGAGCTTAGTGTTAATTATGAGCTTTAAAGAGGTACTTCACAAGACCACGTGATTTTTATCATTGTTCATTCCCCAAAAGATTTATACCATCAGTGACAGGAAAGTAAGCGTTGCTTTTCCTTAGGCATGACGCCATACTTTCGGCAGGTGATAGGTAATTATGCAAACTACTGAGGATCTGCTCCAAAGATCCGCTTGAAGCAAATTTGTAAGAATTATAATGCAAAAATATCGATCGCTCAAACAATAACAATGGTATTTAAAGACAAATATCCAATGAGAACAAGAATTATAATCGAAAACTGGGCTACAGAGCAGGTATCTCGTTTTATCTATCTCGACATTGATATTTGGTTTGACACTGATAACATTTAAATAAAAAATTACACAGGTTTTGGAACATCTCAGAACTGTACGAAAAATATTGCAGAAAAAAAACCTCCAAGATATCCAATAAAAATGTCATGCAGTTAAAGCAATATGCCATTTGTAGCGTATATCACTTATTTTAAATTTCCCCGTTTGTTAGATTTTTTTAATGAAAATTGTGGTTACCTGTTTTTATACTTTCTGAATTTAAGGTCTTGTCTGAATTTCAAAATTTTTTATACTATTTATAGTGTGAGGTGTAAGTTTGCTACTACGTTAAGTGTTAAAAAAGTTCAACGTTAGATATTTCCTATTTTCAACGACGTTACTGCAATATTTCAGGATAAATCGAAGATTATGTTTGCCGTCACCTGTTTTCTTTTTCACTTTTTGGGTTCAGCCACCGCCTCAAGTAACTCGTAGGGCTAATAGCAGTCGGTTCCCAATTTGGGGCCACTAGTTACTGAGACAGGACAGAGGTACTGCCGTAAGACAAACACACCATCCTCGCCACGTTGAAGACTCGAACCCATGCCCATCTCGAACGATTGGTCAAAAGTTAGCACATCAGAGAGCTTGGTCTCCAGGGCAGCTGTTACCTTGTTCTTCAGGTATGCTTGTGAGTTAGTTAATAAGCTTTTGAACATGTTAGCTTCCTCGACTGCTAATTTAGGTTACTGTGTGCGTACGTCACATTAAATCATTGTCTGGTTGTTTCAACACACCAAAAGTGTAACCCCTAGAAGACTTAAAAAAACGTGGACGCCGGAACTGTACGTCTCTTTACCCTGTAACTTCCTCTGGCAGTAATACATTTTGTTTAATTAAGGTATTATGCTTTTTTGTTGCATGTAACCAAACCCTGAACTTAATCTGAGCAGCTGAAATAAAATAATTAAGGTCAGTTAAACAATGTGCTGGACTAGACCGAATAAGGAAGGAACACAGCAGAAAAGAGTTTGTGACGTATATTCTAGATTAACTTTCCTTTTTTAGTTTCTTTCCCTATGCAAATCTTGAGTTTATTCTCAGTATTCTTCACGCTTAACGAAATATCTTTTCCTTTAAACGAATACGTTTGGCAACACAATTGAGGTTGAATGCACGTGACGTATGCATGTAATAAGATAAGAACAAGAGATAAAAAGGACGACTGATCTGTTGTGAGAGAGGTGTTGATAAGAGCGATTATTGGGAGCGTTGTTAAGAAAGTGTTGTACGAGAGAATTGGATAGTGTTGAGATAATGTGTGGAGAGTGTAATGCATTCCATTCCGAATAAAGGACTTTTTCCGTAAGTTGACTTCTGTTTATATGTTTTGTCTGGCCGTTAAGGTTTGTTTGATTTAGGAACAATTTATTAGAGTATTGACGTGTTAAAACAGCGTGGAAGTAAGTCAAGACTTCTTTCACGCCACAACTTCAATACACTACTGTTTGTGAAAATTGCCATACAAAGATACAGAATCGTGCTATTAAAAGAAATTTATATTACAAATTTCCGTTGTTACAAGGGATAACTCATTATACGAGTATTTGTTGAGCTGCAACACACATCATAGTGTGATGCCACCTCCATCAACAATAATATTCTATACGCTGCGTGGCATTGAATAGAAGAGGGTTTTGATATTGTCCTGGGATAGCCTGCCAAGTTGCTTCTATGCGAGACCAGAGTTCGTTTGTGGTGACTTTCGAAAGCTATCGAACATATCTGGACAATTAGCTACCATATCCCAGATATGTTCGATCGGGGATATATCAGACCAGCGTGCAGGCCAGGGAAAAAAGCGGTGTCGTCGAAGAGGTCATGGACATTCCGGGCCGCATGTGGCCAAGCGTTGTCCTGCTGGCAGTGGCGTATATTCGAGGCTAGCTAGGCTAGCTAGGCTAGCTGGGAAGACCAGAGAATGCCCAAATAAAAGTCAATTATTAACGGTATTAATCTATTTCGATGCTTTCTCTACGAAAAAAACACGTGCGGATTTGCTCCTTTTGACTAAGAGAATCAGTCTGGCGAGAGAAGACCAACGGTGCTGCTAGTAGAGGGATGGTGTCATCGTGACACAAACAGCTCTCTAGCAATCTTCGCTGTGTGATTCGAAGACTTCGGATACGATCGCCGGCTATCGTTTCCATGACAACACGAATGAGCGGGTGAATGGGCCATTGTTTGGGCAAGGGTTCGCTCAAAAAACAGAAGACTTAGAATATCTTAATCACTCGCTTGCTCCCGCCCGTAACCGCACGTGTTTCGCGATAGTTGTTTCAGTTTTGTAAAGTGCCAATGAATTAAAATCAGTGATATTATATCTTAAATTCGTGGTTTTGTTGGATTCGAACTGTTTTGATACATTTTGTGAAAGCTTTCCTGAACATCTACTGTCAGAACTTAAAGAATCTATGCTTCAAATTTTGATGCAGTTCGACTCAAAAATGAACTCAAGGTGATTTAGTCCCATCATGAATACAAAAAGAAATTAGTAAGAGACATTACTTGTTACATGAAATTGTACTTGGACATTGGGTTTTTAAAGTGTACAAATTAGCAGACCTAATAGTAAAGTATCCATCAACAAGTGCAACTGCCGAAAGAAGTTTATCTGCATTATAAGAATCAAAACATATCTTAGGGCCACACAAGGATGCTTTATCAATAGGAAAAAATATTGTTTTTAAAAATGAAAAAGTACTCGGAAGAAACTTTTTATGAAAACGTAACACACAGGTTCACGCAAAAGGGAAATAAGAATGGAGTGCATGTACAAATTAAAGTATTCAGAAGAATGGAGTTCATGTACAAATAAGTGTTAAAATCCTAATCCTCATAATTATTTGGTATTATAATAGCAATAGCATGTACCTAAAATTTAGAAAAGACTTCTGTTACAAAAAACTGATTTTTTGGTACCATGAAGGGCTGCATGGTGCCATGAAGGGCTGTATGGTGCTCATGAAGGACCACTGTAACGTACCAGGAGATGTGACGTACCTGCCAGAAGGACGCACACGACATAAAGGCAGATAGGAATCAGAATAAAACGTCCGCGTAGCTCAATTGGTAGAGCAACTTATTCCGGAATGAAGGGACCAGGGTTCGAATCCTGGCGCGGATAAAAATGACGGAGAAATTTACTTCGTTATACCGCGTGGTACCAGGAAGGACTGCGTGATATCATGAATTACTTCATGGTGCCATGAATGACTGCGTGGTACCATAAAGAACTGCGTGATACCATGAGAGACTGCGTGACACCATGAGAGACTGCGTGACACCATGAGAGACTGCGTGACATTGACTCGAAAGGGTTTTTTTTTGTGTTTCACTATGTCCGTCGCTGAAGAAGTTCGCATTATCAACACCTGATTTACCTTGGGCCAAGATAGATTGTTGGGATGAGAGAAGCTCGATTTTCATTCCATGAAATTGCCACTCATACGTGACGAAACGGAAGTACAGTGATGCGAACATGGCGTCAGTGGAGAGATGAGGCTCAGACTCTCAGTGATCTCGGAAATGGACCGCAAAATCGCACGACTACCCGAGATGACAGACACCTCTACCGCATTGCAGTGACCGATCGCAGAGCGACATTCATGCAGCAGTGGAGTACTATCGCAGGTCAGGCTTTGTCCCCCAGCACAGTTCGACGTCGTCTGCTTAACAAAGGATAGGTCACTGTCTGGGCATTCGCACGTCCTTGAATCACATATGCCTCAGACCTAAATGGGGTCTCAAACTCAGACATTGGCGTGCTGATTAGCAACAAGTCGTGTTTTCTGAGGAGTCACGTTTCAACATGATGCACCATGAGGTCGCATATGGGATCGAAGACATAGTAGAGAACGGCACCTTGCAGCATCATACCTGTTCAACGCCAAACATCGTGGTTTAGGGCGTCATTGGGTTCGATTCGCGCCTGATACGAATTGAAGGAACCCTCAACAGCCAAAGATACATCAGGGATGTTATAGAGCTAGGGGTAATTAGTACCCTTCTACCAGAGTTGTCCTAGCGCTATATTCCAGCAGGCAGTGACGTATCTTGAGTCCAAGACCTGGGCTGTCTCACCGATCTCTCTCCCCACGATCTAGCACTACTTTTTGTTTAAAAAATACGATTTTTATTTTTGAGTTATTAAGTAACGAAGTCAAATTTCAGCCCTTCATGGTGCCACGCAGTTCTTCATGGTACAACGCAGTCCTTCACGGCACCATGCAGCCTTTCATGGTACCACGCAGCCCTTCATGGCATCATGCAGCCCTTCATGGTACCACGCAGCTCTTCATGGTGCCACGCAGTCCGTCATGGTACTACGCAGTCCTTCATGGTACAACGCAGTCCATCCGAGTGCCACGCAGTCCTTCAAGCACCATGTAATCCTTCACGGCACCATGCAGTCCTTTATGGTACCACGCAGTTCTTTATGGTACCACACAGTCCTTCATGGCACCATGCAGTTCTTTATGGTACCACACAGTCCTTCATGGCACCATGCAGTCTTTCATGGTACCACGCAGCCCTTCATGGGACAGCAACCCTTCGTGCTACCATGCAGTCCTTCCTGGTACAATGCAGTCGTTAATGGTTCCACGCAATCCTTCATGATACAACGCAGTCCTTCCTGGTACCACTCAGTCCTTCCTGGTACAACGCAGTCCTTCATGGCACCATGCAGTCCTTCATGGTACAACTCAGTCCTTCATGGCACCATGCAGTCTTTCATGGTACCACGCAGCCCTTCATGGGACCACAGTCCTTCATGGTACCACGCAGTCCTTCAAGGTACCACGCAGTCCTTCATGGTACCACGCAGTTCTTCCTTGTACAACGCAGTCTTTCCTGGTATCACGCAGCCATTCATGGTGGTGCAATTTTCACAAACAGTAGTGCATATTTGTTTTAAATGACACAATTGATGATTACAGAATGAAATGGAAAGAACATTTACGAAAAGTGCCAGCAGAAATATTCTAGCGAGTTTACCTGTCTATATAAACAGGAGGATAGAGGGGACCGACATTCGCCACAAAGAACACGGAAATAACAATGAAACCACAACAGTCATCTTCCGTATTCCGTGGAGATGGTAATGGTATTGATTAAAGAATTAAATTTAAAAAATGCACTGCGATAAAGCACTTCAAACTAAAGTACCTTTCATAATCGAAGCTTTAATTTCTTTGTAATGACACGCGAAATACTAACCCCTAGGTAACTGAGTTTGAATATTAGTTTTTTCCGATGTGCTCATTGTACATACGTATATATTCTGCTTTGAACTTTCAATTGCTAATCTTCGTATTTGTATTTAATTTTACTCAATGTTTCAATAAAATGTTAAAGACAAATTTTGTGCATTTGAGGTAATTTTCATGCAAAACTTCTACTCCTTGTATCTCACTAACCTATTGGATTTCCGATGAAATATTTTACATGTGCTCCATCATTAGCGATGATGAACATTTGTTCTACGTTTGGTTAAAATCCAAGTAGAACAAAAAAACGACGTCCTCTATCACTGATTTTCTTTGGTCTGCCGGTACGTTTTGCTGCTTCAAGCACGCCATGTGTCTTTTACTTGTTCAGTACATCCAAAACAGTTGACTTGGGTATGTTTAAACGTCTCTCGGTTTCTCTTATGGACAAGCCACTAATAAAACACCCAGAAATCTTTCCTTTCTCAATGCCATTTCTGTCCCACGGCGACATTTCAATTCGACATCACAGTGCGATATGATCGCGGTCAGCTGCAGACTTGTTTTTATACCGTTTGCAATTGTACCGCGCAACTTAACAATGCAGAGGATCCGTTCATTTGCTTTTGAAAGGGTGTCCGGTGATTTTGTCAATATAGTGTATATCGTCTTCCAGTTATTCGATTCGAAAACACACAGTTGTATCAGAATAGTATGACCACTTACCATTATGTACTTGATCTCTTTCTTCAATAGATAAGTGTTTAGTGCTCCCATTATTTGGGCCGCGTTGTTCTCTTTTTTTTTTAAGTTTTAAATACTTTATGCAGACATGCGCACTTTGATGTCCGGTTCTGAACTTCTCTAGAACTGTGCAAATAAGCTTACAGAAACACTAATCTGTAAATGTGTCCAGCCAAAAAAGGAAGTATTTTTTAATTTGATTCCAAGAAGAAGGCAGACATCTCGTCACCTGAAAAGAAACATATTAGGCGCAAACTGAATAGGTTTTCATGTACGTATATGTGTGAAAAGGCGTGATAAAAACAATGGGATTCATTAGAAGAGATTTCAAATTAACAGTAAATAAATACTACACGTAGTGACGTACTGCCATTTTAGTATGTTTTGCGCAGTTATTTCCTTATGTTCGCTAGTGAGAAAAACTGCTGATGTAGTACACAACCGTATATGTGTATGCATATGTACATTATAAATATAACAGTTTTCGCCTTAAAATTATCTGATCAGTAACCCTTTTAGAAATACCAAATATTTGAGCAAAAGCTTCTTGAGACGGAGACTTTCCTAGAGTGCTTTGAATTTCTTGCACTCAGTTTATTTGGTGGAAGAGATATGTTATTTTTGCTGCAAGGAAGTACAAAAAATAAACAGTATAAACATATGGCTTACTGTCACTTAAATACGTTAATGGTTTTTTCGTTGCTAATGCATTTTGCCAGTGAGAGAAACATTTTATGTAATGTATTACAGTTCCATTACATAAGATGTTAAAATTTTAATATTACATAAAATGTTGTATTAAATGCTATTTTGTTTTTCAATTACGTTATAGAGTACGTTAACATTAGAATATAAATACATTTTTAGCCTAATGATAACTATTTCACGTGGAAAAAACCCAACTATTGCAAAATTATAAGGGAATCACTTACAGATGAATTATAGGATTGAATAGGAATGAAGCACTTGTAAAAATATATTTTTTGAAACAGTTCACAAGGGCCTTGCTTTTTAAATAGTGATGAAATTGTTGGTGGTGTGATTTGAAAGTTTGCTAACTTAAAGTCATGCCTAAAGTACAATAATAATCGTATAAAATCCGCTCACTTATAACTTCTTCATTGGTATGAGAATACGTGTCTTAACATGTATGTAACTGGTTATACTCTAAATTGTGAGGTTATTTTTAAGTAACAATCCAGAAAATGTGTGGATTTCGTTAAATAATAAGTGCTTAGCTAAATCACAATGAATTAACGAACAAGCAAATCACTCCCAAGATAAGAGCGCCCACTTTTCAAGAAACGTTTAAACACCCGTTGTCGTAAGAGGTACTGCGACGGGAAATTAAGAGTCAGTTGTTATTTAAGGACACCCCAAGAATTTGCCTTTGGATGCGTTTTACATGGTGTCAAGGACAAAGCATAGCGGAAAGGCGGTTATAAAATGACTTTTCAGTTAGCTTTTATGAACGTAACTATTTTTTGATTCAGCTCCGACAACTGAAATATTATAGTAAATCATATCAAACTCAAAATAACTTTTTACGTAGTTATCTCAAGCATTTCCAGAGGAAGTGATGTGAAACACAAGCATGTTTTTACTAATTCCGTAAAATTATTCAGCAATTCTACGATCCTATATAAAAATGTCGAAAGGATTGCAATGTCTGTAAAATCTCAAGATGGCTTGTAATATGACGATGACTAGTGCATATTTTATGTAAAATACTTCTTAGGAAAGAAATGGAAAAAATAATTTCTAAGGGAAAAATAACAAAAATATTTCATAGAAAATGTTACGTTGGGCCGATGGTCTACGGTGGAAATAACACTGCGAAGCAAACAACAAGGTTAAGACACCCTACCTGCAGTGCTTAGAAGATGAAACTGTCATTAGTTTGCGTTCTTTTTACTTTCTATCTATCCAAAAAGGCAATCCGAAAAGTTGTAGTTATATGCTATGTAACATATCTTCATTCCATGCTTCATTTGTGTTCGTATGTTTGATAGTCAAAACAAGCACACATCATTTGTTCCTGTTGAATTATGATGCTGTGACAAAATATGAAGCAACCACAAGACGTCAACTAAGATGACTGGAAGTTGGAATCTCCACAGCCAGAGCTGATCTTTGTGCACATTTGAAATACGTATATCTTGGCCCTCTTGGGACAAATATCGCCTATGCACCACTGATTCTAAACAAGAGAAATAAAACATGAACATGATTAAAGCTACCCTGCTTTTGATCGAAACAAAACTTTTCTTGGAAGGTAATATAACAAAATTTCCTTGGCTGTATATATTTTAATATAGCATAGAAGAATGATATTTTTACCAGTCTGAGAGACATTTGAAATGCTGCGTGGATGTTCCTCGGTACAAGTGTTTACAGCAATGTCTAAAGCTGTACTTGCTCCGAGCTAATATTACTACCCTCCGGTGAAAACCTTTATATAGGATGGTTAAATCACAATTATTGCCGTTTCCGGCACATAGCCAAGGAGTGTTAAGTCTCGTTTGGTTACCCAAATTCAAAGTAAGCGGCCGAGAGAATGTGAAAACAAGAATTTGTCGGTGAGGAGGATCGAACCCGTGTCTCCTAGCACTAGAGTGAGTTGCTTTAACCAACTAAGCTGCACCGACAGAATGAATTGCTGTAGATTTGTTGTTTTGACGCGTGCTTTCCCTCTGTTGTATGTCACAAGTAAATGAAATTTATACGAGATCTGTAGAAGCTGTTAAAAAAAAGTGTCTTTTCCCTGGAAGTGTAAATCACAATTTTATTTCCTTAATGCAAAATATAATTTTACCCTATAATAAGGAAGATATTTAGTTTGACCACGAACTCAAAGATAAATATTTTTCTTCAAATAACTGTTTTAACGATATCACGCATGATGTTCCTATTTAATTTTATTTATTTGTTGACAAGAAAAGACAATGTCTTACGCGAATTCAATTCAAAAGTGTTTCCAGCAGCACAGACGTTTAATTGACGAATGCTCATTCCATTAATTGAGCGAATTCAAAACTTTGGAGCGTTTAAAACGAAGTTCAGTCTGTAGATAAAAAACGAACATCTGTAAAAGTTAGGTCTGATGTACGATTTTTATCTAAAGTCTGAAATAGAATTACAGTTTGTTTCATTTTTGGCGCACTTGCCGAGTAAGAAAAAATGTAATACAAAACCTTTAGTGCAGCCACGGTGGCGCAGTGGTCTAAGCGTTGACTGATGATCACTCGTCCGTGGCAGGTACGGGTTCGAATCCTGCTGAGGCATGGATGTTGTGTTTGTCTTACGACATTGATTCTTTTGCTTCCCTGGAACCAGTGGCCCTAAATTAGGGACGGGCGATTGTTTACAGCCCATCGAGTTGCCCACGGTGGTCGTTAAACCTTCAAACAAAAGAAGAACTTTTAGCTATGGCATCGTTAAGAATAATTCTACAAGACACAGTAATTTGAAGGGAGCGCTACAATTTGTAAGGAGCATAAAATTTGTTAAGAAACAAGTTAGATTAAAACAAGTTTCTCAACAAATGAGCCGATTATATTTCGAAACATTTATCAAATAATTACTTACCTACTTAAGTTGTGCCTCCTTCAGTAATGAGCTGAACAGCGTCAGGTGAAGCATTGTTCTTTCCATCAGAGCTTCTCACATCTTTGAGAAAAAAACACAGCGGACTGTCGAATTGTTCATTGAAATGACTGCAATTATCAATTCATTTCGGTTATGCTGTCCAATTTTATAAGCCTTCAGCGCGCGGTAGAATTAAGCAGGCAGAAACAGAGATGCTGGAGAGTAAATATTTGGGAAACAAAAGGCCCAGGGAGGAAACTACACGAGATCGGAGTGAGTTTCTTAACAGCCGAGCACGAGGGGACGAGTGAGGAGCATCGCTACTTCCGGAGAGCCGACAGAGAAAGCAGTAAGTCCACGAGCCAGCATCGCAGGTTGCCAAGGGCAACTGCGCCCTGTTCCGAACTTCCTTCGAGGGAATTATTCAACATAATCTCACGAGACACCACGTGAAAAAAAGTCAAGATGAATATGCATTTCCCAGGACAGGAAATTAATACCCGTTTCTCCAGGATCATCTTTCTGCATTTTACTCTGACACCAGCCGAATTAAGGTACTGTGGCAATCAGACGAAGGTGGTTGAAGCATTAGTCGTTCATGCATATCTAACACGTCATTAGAGAATCACAAAGCTAATAATGCCGCACTCGTCTGATAACAATTATTATCTTTGCATTTGGATTAGCAGGATGTCCGTATCATTCAGTGGACAGGAAATATAAACAGTTGCCCCTTTCTCAGTGACGAACAGTATGTTAAAGTTGAACAAAAAGTTTTTTAACTCAACTCACATTTGCAACAGAGAAGCCGGCAGGGAAGTGCGGCATGGGAGAAAGTATGCTGATTTATTATGGTATGCTGATTTATTATGGTATGCTGAGACATAAACCACTTTCCAACTTTCCCGTTTACTGGCCTTTTTCTAATCCTTTGGGTCTAGGAGTAGTAAATGCACATGCCATTAAATTCGAAATGTATTATTTTTGACTACACCACTGATGCAAAGAAACCAATTCAGAAAATTATTTTAACCTTCCGACACCTTTTTCCATGAAGGTCACTTTATGTACAGCTTCTATTTGAAATAATGCATGGTGTTACCGCTAGGGGCGAAAATGTATATTGTATTTTTACTAAAATCACTGCTTCTAAAAATCCAATTTAAAATATTTTCTTTTTGCGCTAAAAAGAGTAAACATTTCGCAAGCATTCAACAATATTTTGTTACAAAATATTTTGCCACAAGAGGGCTCAAATGAATATTACAGTTTTCAACATGTTTTCAATCGTTTCTTTGCTTCTAAAATCTATCACTATTCTTTTTCGGTCAGACGGTACTCGATTGCGGAGAATATTTGTGTACTTCTTTTTTCGAAATAATATTTAGTTTTCCCGCTATGGGCGTTAATGGAGATCTCTATAACGATGTTTTATTCCGTTCCTAAATTCTTTTTACTACTGATAGAGTTTCAGGAATATTTTTCATATACTTGCAGATTTTTTTACCCCACGGGTTTGCCGCTAGGGAGTGTAAATGTTCATGTCTATTTGTACCACACTTGGAACTGTGCCTTCGTTTCTAAGAACTCGATTTGAAAAAAAAAACCTTTGCTTTGAATATCTTCCGTTATGAGAAATGTTTTGCAAGTGTGCAGTTCTATTTGTACCATACCTGGAACCGTATTTTCCGTTCTAAGAACCCGATTGGAAAAATTCTCTTTGCTTTGTATATCTTCCGTCATGAGAAATGTTTTGTAAGTGTTCAGTTCTATTTGCACCATACTTGGAACTCTATCTTTGTTTCTAAGAACTGGATTTGTAGAATCGCCTTTGCTTTGGATATATTCCGTGATGAGAAATATTTTGTGCACAAATTGGTATTTTCCATAGTACACATTTGAGCAACTGGTGGTTGAAAGTAGCTACTTCTGTTTGTGGATGTTGTACCGATTGTCTAGAAATGCGGTTTACATCTTTTTGTAACCGGTCGAATACACTACGAAGGGAACTGCTTTAAAATTAAGAACCCTGCATTTTAAATTGTACACATATTTTCTCTAGAAGACGTGAATGTATTCTCTTTTTCGCTGAACTTTTTCTTCCAAGGATTTGCTTTGAATATTATTTTTGTGTCGGAAAGGATTCGAGAGACTTGTTATCTTTCGAAATGTCTCTAAGACAATCACGAGTACATCACATTAATTAAAAAACGGAATCGTCTTATCATTTAGGCATGACTGGTTTATCACTCGTGAGCTTAGAAATGTTTACTCTTTCTAGCGCAAAAAGAAGTTTTTTAAGTCGGATTTTTAGAAGCAGTGATTTTTCTTAATGTTCGAGAAGATTAACACTGATTGGTTTCGCCATTTTTGGTGTCTGGTGAGAAGTAAACATGTTGAATTAAAAGGCTTTGAATTATTCTACCTTCTCAATAAAAATTAATAGGTCGAGTTGAGTCTTATATCTTTTTTAACCGTGAGTGTATTACTAAAAATATCGGTATGCATTTATGTCGTTCATTTGCTCGTGGCTTTGTGATCCGCTTGTATATAAGCCCATAACGTTCTTGTCATGCCAAGAATTAACATGATGTTTACTTAAGGTGTTCTACCTTATTGAAGACTTTTTTTACCTATTTAGGATGTATAACGTACAAGTTTGTCTGCGCCGGAACTCGAATCTGGGTCCCTAACTCCGGAGTAAGTCGCTCTCCCGACTGAGCTACGCGGACATGTGCTCTCACTGCTATCTGCCTTTATCTCATGTGCGTCCTGCGGTGCAGGCACGTCACTTCTCCCTCCCCCCTGAAAGAGGGGGCCGGGGGATGGTCCACGGGTCAGCCGGGACCATGTGTCGATGTAGGCAGTCATCCATGAAGAACGTGCATTTGAGAAACACATTTTTTTTTCGAAGAACTGAAGAAAAGATTATAATTTTTCTTGTCTCGCTGTGTGGAAAGAACATCACATCATTACGAGAAATCTACCAGCCGGGTCATCCTGGAAGTTCGGGCGCAAGTGAAACGTATAAGTTTGTCCGCGCCTGGCATCGAACTCAGGTTCCCTTTCTCCGGAGTAAGTCGCTATTCCAACTAAGTTACACAGACATGTGATGTCACTGCTATTTGCCTTTATCTCATGTGCGTCCTGCGGTGCAGGCACGTCACAGATGTTGTAGTTCATTTAAGATGAAGCTAGTTCCTCACCATTGTGACCTAGACCCGGGAAAAAGGACTACGATAAAATCCGTCTTTTAAGCTGAATTCATAAATGGCTTTCATTGCAGGGCATATGCAAATCATGTGCGCCCGGCACGTCACCGAGAGGCACTATAAGAAGGGTGCACAGAAGGCGGGGTGTAAGTAGTGGAAGTGTGTTGTGCTGTCGGACACCTGTGCGTGGGAAGCTTCTTGATGCCTCGTCGCAGAATACGGCAGTCATGCCAGCACGTTTCGGTGTTTGACAGAGGCCGAATAGTGGCTTACCGCGACAGCTGTTTATCGTACCGAGACATCGGCGCCCGTGTGGGACGACATACAGCCACAGTGAGGCGAGTAGGGATTCGGTGGGTGCAGGAGAAACGGACGGACCGACGTGAGCGATTGCCGCAGCCACGGCACACCACCGAACGGGAGGACCTGCATGTTGTGCGGCAGACATTGAAAGGCTCGCACTGCCACATCACGAACGTTAGCGCAGAAATTAGGGTGTGTTGCGTAACAACCTGTGTGAGCAGGAACCGTTCGACTTCGTCTGCAGGAGCGGGGACTTGTCGCACGGCGCCCATTGCTCCGATTACCATTGACGTTATACCACCGGCGAGTGCGGCGGCAGTGGGTCGTTGAACGCCACACCTGGACTACGAAATGGCACGACATTGTCTTCTCGGACGAATCCCGCTTCTGCCTGCAACACCACGATGGTCGGATCCGCGTGTGGCGGCACCGCGGCGAGAGACTGTATGACGCCTGCATTATGCATCGCCATACCAGTCCGTCGCCTGGCGTTATGGTTTGGTGCACATTTGGATATGCCACCCACACCCCTCTGGTACGCATCGCAGGTACACCCAACAGGCACCGCTACATCTCCAACGTTTTGGAGCCTGTAGTCTTCCCTTACCTGCAGTACCTGCCAGCGGCCACGTTTTAACAGGACAATGCGCGCCCGCACGTGGCACGTATCATGCAACAGTTCTTCACAGCCCACCAGGTGTCACTGGTGCCGTGGCCCGCCTGTCCTCCCGATATGTCGCCCATCGAACACGTCTGGTCGCTGATCGGCAACCGAGTGGCCCGGGAAGCACCACCCGCGGCTACGCCTGATGAACTGTGGCAACGTGTGAAAGCAGCCTGAACCGATATACCCCAAGCCCACATTCAAAGCCTTTTTCGTTCGATACCGTGGTGTGTAGCGGCCGTTATTGCCAGTCATGGGGGCCACACGAACTACTGATGTCTGCTTGTTCCGCAAGTCGCACGGGCCTGTAAGCTCAATCGTTTTATCTTTGTATATGTTGTTATGTGTCCAGTAAATCTGGCTTTGCTCTCTCGTGTCCTTCTTGGTGTTGCATTTTGGGTGGCCAGGAGTGTATAAATGGTTGAAAGACAGAAGTTGTTTGTAGCATGTTCAAATAGGTACCTCTCTCAAAATTTAGGAAAGACTAGTTGGACTACAATGAGAGTTTGTTCAAGAAATCCTGCCGACTGCCACCAATTACATTTTCCTAGTCGTTAAATTGTTTATATGTACTATAACTGGAGCAGGGTCTCAGGCTGTACTCTTCTTAACCCAGGGTGTAATCATATGGCAAATACATTTTGCGACGAGGATTTTCCAGCATATCCTACCAGTTTCTCACCGTTCTTTCGGTCATAAGTAACTTAATGGATACTAATTTTTTCAACGTTTACCAATCATTTTTCATGCTCATAGAGTGAGCACTGTGACACATTTTTTTCTTTGGTTACGCATGAGCGTTAACTGATTTTCAGAGACTCAAGAAAAAGTGATGCCATAGAACCATCTAACGAAGTGTGCTCACTTTTTCAAAAGAAACATTAAATTTAGCTGTTTGGCTGATTTATTAGCCTAAGTTCTGAAATCAGAAATTTAGCAGATCTTTTCTACAGAAAGCGTACAAACAATGTAGAATATCTTGGGTTTGTTTTTTCTCTCTGATGCAAACCTAACTTTTTTAATCAGACAGTTGAAACTGAGATTAGTGATAAGAAACACACGGAGAGACAAATCGGTAGTATAAACAAGCTCTTATGCATAAAATTTTTATCTACTTCTCTTATACACATTTACTGCCTGAGTAATTTCAGTAGAATGGAAAATTTCCGCATCCGGTTAGTTTAATCCAAGAAAATTACACCAATGATTTTTTAGCATCTTTCTCTTTCACTTTTTAATATGATTTCTAATTGAAACCTTGTATCGTGAGAACCCTTAACGATGTATCAGATGTAAAAATATCATGGAGTGAACTCCTTGAATAAAGCTCATATTTCTGATTCCTAAATCACACTTCAAAACATTCGCGCCCTGATTTTGTCTCTAACTTATTGAGTGGAAACGTGGAATCGGGTATTACAAACACACATGGATGGCATTCCTTCCTGGTTCATTACCACTCTCAGTACTAACCGCTTTGGCATAGGTGTTCTCTGTTTCGCGATTTTAAGACCACCAAGAGCAACTCTAAGGGTTGCAAGCAGTCGCCCATACCGAATTTAGGGTTAGTGGTTCCAGAAAAGGGACGGAGCCAATGCCATCAGACAAACAAAAAGAGCATCCGGGACTCAAACCCTGGCCAATCTCGGACAAACATTTAAAAGCCGGCTCCTCACACCCTAAATTTGGGAAGGACAAGTATCTGACAATCATGATACCATTAAATTACGGGGAAATGTTTGCGCATGCTCCTGAGTACTACAACTGTAAGATTAGCACATTCTCTGTAACACAATCGCAGTCGCAAGAATGATTTCTAACTTTTTACCGATAACATTTACCAATTATCTTCCATCTTTTAAAGCTTTTTCGTCACTTATTCTCTTTGTACGAGTATGTGTGAGCGTGAGAGAGATAGAGAGAGAGAGAAACGCTTTGCATCCTATAATTAATTTCCATCTCACGTAAGTCCATTATTTGTTTTCTTTATTAACGTAAGTTCATCATATGTAGAACCATTTCACTTTAGTGAGTTTCACCTTTGTCAGATTCGTTAAAGTTATTTAACGCTGCACAGGAAACAGATTTTTCTTATAAAATTAAACTTCAAATTTCGCGAGACCTCCCATATATGCTTTTTAAGTATCTTTCTGTGGTTAGAAGCGGCTTAAGACTCTGTTTCTCGCAGACGTTGTTTTAAGAAGGGCGGCTTCCTCTCACCGTTCTTTATCGGGAAATCGTGCTTAAGAAGTGAACACTGTCTCACTTCTGGAGCTGTTTGCGAAAATCCACTGCATGTCAGTTCTTCTCCAACACAATGTAAACTGGTGTACAAAATTAAGGTAACAAATACAAATTCGAGAATATTTCCCAAACGAGAAGTTTAAACATTCCTTACAACATTCGGGAAATCGACCACCACGGTGGTGGAGGACTCCTGGCTTGGAATGGCATCATGTTGAATGGACGCATGCCGTTGCACGTGTTTAGGAGGTACCATGACTGCTGAAGGTTACTGGGATGATATCCCAGAGCCCTATGTAAGAGTTTTCAGGGGAGCTGTTGGCCCCAGTTCCTTTCTATGGACGATAATTCCTGTCCCCATAGGGCTCGGCTAATCGACGAATATCTGGAGAGTAAACATATTCATAGGATGGAGTGGCCCTCTAAATCTCCTGATCTGAACCCGATAAAACATGTCTGTGATGCCTTGGGAAGAGCAATCGCAAGCCGGAAGCCCCCTCCCCCTAGAGCTCTCCCGGGACTTCGACGCGCCTTAGCGAAGGAGTGGCACTTATTACACTAAACTCTAAACTCTCATGCACAGCTTTTTAAACACCATGAGGGCTCGTTATGCAAGCTGCGCCGCTGCGAGAGCAATAACGCTTCTTATTAACTCTTGAAATCCACGCCACTTGGTGCATCACTTTTGGGCTGCCGTTCTGTCATGCGCCTGCTTCCTTTTCGTGAGGTGATGACATTCCTTTTCTGTTGGGCATTGCTGCGTAACCGGTATATGAACATACATATGTCCGTACTAACTGTCATTAAACTTTGTCGTTTAGATTTTGCGTTATTCGTGAGTTTGCGTTTGTTGTGATAATTCTGGAAACCAATGTATCATACGCCAGTCCCACATCGTTCTCACTTCGTCCCTCCCGAATTCTTAATGAACTCTGCTCTTTCCTTTGTAAGTTTCTATCGAAGATTTTTGGAGAAACAAGATCAAAATTTATCAACAAGATCAAATTTTCTTGGAGAAACAAGAACAGATCGCTGTATTTGATCTTGTTCTTGAGAAACGATATCAAATACAGCGCAAGAGATTTGGCATTTGCCCACTTACTAAACGGCTTAATGCTCTTTTCTCTTCGTTGATGTCGTTATAATTATTGATGCGATAAAAATTTGCTTCGGCGAATGAGCTTATACGGCACGAGTATAAAGTTTTGCTAGATAATGTAAAAGTAATTGTGCCAAATAAAGCTCCGTCAGAACATATTTGAATTAGCTTTTATTCTAAGTGCAATTACGTGTTAAATATAACGGGAGAGAGCGAAAGTAATGAGACAAAAAATGAAACAGCTAACATATCATCGTGTTCCAGAAACATTCCGGCAGCTAATCCCAAACCTTTTTTCAGATCATGTTTCTCCTTCGATTCATATCACAAACTGCCACTACAATAGGTTTGACGTATACTACAATTTTACCTTACTTTTTATACTCAAAAAAGAGGGAGGTAAAATTATAGCATACGATTGTATAGGTAAAATCATAATTTATATATATTATAGTATAGGTAAATTTATAGTTTATAAACATTATAGTATAAGTAAAATTATAGTTTATGTATATTATAGTAAAGGTAAAGTTATAGTTTATATATATTACAGTTTAGGTAAAATTATAGTTTATATATATTATAGTATAGGTAAATTATAGTTTATAAATATTATAATATAGGTGAAATTACAGTTTATATATATTATAGTATAGGTAAAATTATAGTTTATATACTCCTGTATTCTCATGTATATTCGGTTTATTCTGGTTAAATGTTTTTCTAATATTAACGCGACATCTTCTCTCTAGACGAATTTGAGTTTGGCAACCCTGACAACAGGTCAGAAGTAATGCCGTAAGCTCAAGTTAGAGATCAGAGCTGTTGTTCTGAATATACTTTGGATAATGTTTTTGAGTATACTATGTTTTTTGTTCAAATGTTATTAAGCTCAACCATTTGCTATCTTAAGTTGGTGAAGAGCGAGAGCAGAATTGTGTACCGCTGATTGATAAGTAGAATAGAGGATTGTACTATTTGTATATTTATTGTGAATAAGTTTTCGTTGATTAAGTGAAATGTCTGCAAAGTGACGTCCTACTTGACCAGAGCCAATAAAGAAGTTGACCTTCTGAGTACTGTCTTAAGATTCTAATTAGAAAATAAGCCAATAAAGAAGTTGACCTTCAAGTACTGTCTTATGATTCTAATTAGAAAATAAGCCAATAAAGAAGTTGACCTTCAAGTACTGTCTTAGTTCCTAATTTGCTCTTTCATGACTAGATAAGACTTTCAGCTATCATTGAAGTATCAGACAGCGACGAGGAAAAAGCTCGAAGCCGTCAAGCTGGGACAATAAGTTTAAAAGTGTTACAGTGAAGCCAATGGATGACATTATCGTGGACACAACAAGCTCAAAGATAGTGTTTTACACTATGTAACGTACCAGGAGATGTGACGTACCTGCCCGAAGGACGCACACGACATAAAGGCAGATAGGAATCAGAATAAAACGTCCGCGTAGCTCAATTGGTAGAGTGACTTATTCCGGAATGAGGGGATCCGGGTTCGAATCCTGGCGTGGATAGAAATGACGGAGAAATTTACTTCGTTATAACTATAATATCTAGGACAATAGTTACTATAAAAATATCATAAATTAATTATTATTCTAGATATGATAGACCGTCCCGGGGGACAAGTAGTCAGAAGAGTAGGTTTTAGACCAGTCGTGTGAGCGGCATTCGGGTCCATGCCCCGTATGAGGCATGGGTGCATTGCTTGTCTAACGACGCTAGCTTTGTTACTTATCTGGGACCACTGACCCTAAATTAGGGATGTGCGACTGCTTGTAGAATTTAAAGTTGCTTATAACAGTCGTTAAACCCAAAAATGATATGGCATAATGAAACATTGGGAGAGTATCAGCACCCAACCGCCTGCTGGTTTTTTATTCATGATAACAAAAAATAATTAAAATTACAAATTGATTTCTAAAATTGCCCTTGTAAGCAGTGTTTGTTGTGCATATTTTGCTGCTGTGGTCTTTAAATTTTCCTGATGTTCACAATATTTAATGAAAAAGGTCGTTTCCTCGATTGGTGCATCTTGAATGCAAATGCAGAATTCTAAATGTTTTTCTTTGTATCTTTGCAACTCTTTAATGGCGGCAACCAAGGGATAAATGACTGAGAATCCTCACTTCAACATTTTAGCACTTGGTGCTAAGTCATTTCAAGGTGAAACAAAAATTCAATCAGAATCTCACGCTCAAGAAAATGTGTGTTGCGATTTTTGGCAAATGAAACCCATTCAGTTACTCAGACGAGTCACATCACAATCTCTCCGTTCTTTAATATCAGGTGCTGTGGTGGCTGATATTCGACATTTCAAATATTCTGTTGGGCAGCTTTTAGTGTCAACTGGATCAACAACCACACCTAATACAAACATACCCGGGTCTAAAATTCGGGAAACGACCCCGAAGGCTGATAGCCAAGCTTCGAATTCGTCCCGAATAGAGCGTGGTGGTGTATTTGAACAACGGCGATGGTTCTATCACGCTCTTAGAACTAGTACCCCAAATTAGAAACAGACGACTACTTATATCGTCAAATACTCACGTGGTTGTTAAAACGTCCTCCAGAAAATCTAGCAACCAAGTTATCATTCATCTTGGGTGCGTTTTGTTTTTAGTCTCTAAAAATGTCTCGTATGTAAGGGACTGCAGTATCACCAATGCGTTCTTTTAATATGGCAGTTAGAATGGTTTATGCTTCCAAAGTTAGAGCACCTTTAGAAATTTTCACACAAAAACATCATACCTTAAATTGTGATTTATGTTACAAGTGCCACTCAGCTGGGCGAGTGGTCAGAGGCGTTAAGTCTCCAGCTAGTTGGCCGAGTTGGGTCCGGTTTCGAGACCGGAATGAAGCACGGTTGGTGTATTAGTCTTACGGCTCTGGCTGTCTCACCTTCCAGGAGTCAGCAGCCCATTGAATCGGTTTTGTTATACAGGGTGTCCATAAAGTCTTTCTCTCATTACAAAAATTAATATAAAAAATGTATTGCAGGCACAAGAAAGGGATTGCACGAAACTGATGGTGCACAACTAAAGCTTTTTTTCCAGTGTCAGTACACCTCCACATGAGCGCCATTTGTAGCCCGGAGGACATCTAAGCGATATTCGATTTCACGCCATGTTTTGTTTAACATCTCAACAGAGACAGAACCAATGACGCCCGTTATTCTGTTCTTCAACGTCTCGAAATCCGGAACACTGCTAGAGTAAACTTTGTCTTTCACATAACCCCACAGAAAAAAGTCTAGAGGTGTTATTTTCTAGCATGGAAGCCATTATCGATGAAATGCTCCTCTTATTCAGCAGTAGCGCTCACATAAAGAACAGAAAATAAAATTATGAGTGCTGCTATATTATGTTGCCCCCCATTTTATTTTAACTTCCATAGATTTTTTATATGAATTTTTGTTATGTGGGAAAGACTTTATGGGCACCGTATCTTTTCAAAGTCTTGTGAACAAGGAGTTCAGGAACTGAAGAATTGAGATAGCAGAGAGTATAATTGCGGTTAAATGACTATAACGAAGTAAATTTCTCCGTCATTTTTGGTCTACGCCGGGATCCGAACCCGAGGCCGCTTATTCCGGAACAAGTCGCTCTACCAACTGAGCTACGCAGAAGATTATTCTGATTCCTATCTGCCTTTATGTCGTGTGCGTCCTGTTGGCAGGTACGTCACATCTCCCCCCCCCGAAAGAGGGCCGGGGGCATGGCCCACGGGTCAGCCGTGACCATGAATCGTTGAAGGCAGCCATCCACTGTAGAACGTGCACTTGAGAACTCCCAGTCAATCTGCTGTGTGGAATGCAACATCACACATTTTTATTTTTCGAAGCGCTGGAGAAGGAATTCTCTGATTTTTCCTATCTCGCGGTGTGGAAATAACATCACACCATTGCGAGATTTTGAACGGTCGGGTCATCCGGATAGTTCGGGCGCCATTATAACGAAGTAAATTTCTCCGTCATTTTTGGTCTACGCCGGGATCCGAACCCGAGGCCGCTTATTCAGGAACAAGTCGCTCTACCAACTGAGCTACGCAGACGATTATTCTGATTCCTATCTGCCTTTATGTCGTGTGCGTCCTGTTGGCAGGTACGTCACATGACGGACAACTAAGTATAAAGATTAAATCTTGGATTCATTCCTGTGTCGACCTGCTACCTTCTCTAAAGATTTCTAGGGATTCCTGAAGACGAAATTCGGGCTGCGATACCTAGATCGCCTACAGGTACGCAGGCATACGTTTTGCAAAGGAATTAATTACTTGAGTTTCGTTTATAGAAGTTTAGTATATCAGCTGGTATGTTATATAAGCAGATGTTACGTATTAGTTTTCTAGGCGATCAAATTTTTTTCTCAATTTCCCATCTTGTCACACAGTCAAATTAAAGTAACAGGAGGCTTTATTTTTCGAACTTTTCTGCTATTTTTTTTCATAGCATCAGAGGTGGGGCTAAATTATCATATTGTGATACACTTACCGCTGAAATCCTGTGTCTCCTCTCTCTCTCTCCCTCTCTCCTTCTCTCTCTCTCTCTCTCTCTCTCTGTCTTTCTTTCCTGAGTTTTGAAGAAGGTATGAAAAATCCAGCGCTATTATAATATTTTTCTGTTTAACACTCCTTGATGAAACAAAAAGTCTATGATTTTCTCGCTTCTTCTCATACAAACAAAAAACTATATAAAAGGGGTGATACGTCTATCCAAAAAAATCATGCATACACAAGTTCGTACAACTGAAACTTTGTTTCACTAATGCAGTGGTGCGCAACCTTTTTATGATTACGATCCCACTGAAGAATTATTTTATTATGGAGACCCCATGTCACTATGTAAATAAAACAGGAGGTTAAAAATTATAATTATACATGCATTTTTAAAAGACATTTATTTTATGTTCACCAATGTTAATTACATTTATTAATTCAAAATTTTAAAATATTTCATCTAACTAGAAATGATATGTTGGAAATATTGAAACAAAAAATAAACACAATTAAATGGCGACTCCTAAATAAATCCTCGCGAGCCCAAAAAGGGTACCGACCCAAGGGTTACGTACCACTGCACTAGTGATCTAAATATATTTAGACGCAAAGAAACACGTGCGCTTGCGCTGGATGATAGAAATATGGTGTAAAATAAAGTAAAAACAAAGCAAACTGTGAAAAAGCGAACCTCAGAGAGAATTATATATATTCTTATGCGGCATTTTCTTGAAGAAAAGGAGTTCATGATGGAAAACCTTTCGCCTCTGTACACTCTTGTACAGTTTGCAGAGGCGAAAAGGTTTTCCATCACGAACTCCTATTTTAAAGAAAAGTCGCATAGGAAGTGAACGCGGCTAAATGGGGTGACAAGCGAAATTGATTTTATTATATGTACCAAGAAATTTGTCGTCGAAAACTGCAGTGTGCTTAACAGGTTTAACACGGAAAGTGACTATGGAATGGTGAGATGTATGGTGCTTTTTATCGCAAAACTTGAACGACGCAAGCTCATGAAAGAAAAGAAAAGTATTGACATGACAGATTGAGAAAAAACATAAAACTCACATTTGAACTGAGAAACTGACTGTCTGCCCTAGAACACCTAACAACAGGAGAAGTAGACATGGAAGTAAAGAGAAAAATTACCTAGGCCTTTATGGAAACAGCGACAAAAATAGGTGATACTAAGAGCAAAATCCACATAAAGAAAATATTAGAACAAATAAAATTGCTGAAGCAGAGAAAAAAAGAAAAGAAGTGGAAGTGGAAGAAAAATAAAAAAAAGTAATTTCCGAAATGGAATATATACAGCTATGCATGTGATGGAAAATATAGCACTGAGGATATAAAGAAATTCAGCTACGAACTAGAGAAGAAAGCAATTGACAACAGAAGCCTGAACAAATAAAAATCTCAGTAATGGAAAAACCAGATTATGACACCCAGAAAAAAGTGGTACTGTAACAAGAAACAGAAGCGAAATTTGAGGAGAGTCAAAGAGTATAACGAAGTAAATTTCTCCGTCATTTTTGGTCTACGCCGGGATTCGAACCCGAGGCCGCTTATTCCGGAACAAGTCGCTCTACCAACTGAGCTACGCAGACGATTATTCTGATTCCTATCTGCCTTTATGTCGTGTGCGTCCTGCTGGCAGGTACGTCACATCTCCCCCCGAAAGAGGGCCGGGGGCATGGCCCACGGGTCAGCCGTGACCATGAATCGTTACAGGCAGCCATCCACTGTAGAACGTGCACTTGAGAACTCCCAGTCAATCCGGTGTGTGGAATGCAACGTCACACACATTTTTTTATTTTTCGAAGCGCTGGAGAAGGAATTCTCTGATTTTTGCTGTCTCGCGGTGTGGAAATAACATCACACCAATGCGAGATTTTGAACGGCCGGGTCATCCGGATAGTTCGGGCGCCACTATAACGAAGTAAATTTCTCCGTCATTTTTGGTCTACGCCGGGATCCGAACCCGAGGCCGCTTATTCCGGAACAAGTCGCTCTACCAACTGAGCTACGCAGACGTTTATTCTGATTCCTATCTGCCTTTATGTCGTGTGCGTCCTGCTGGCAGGTACGTCATAAGAGTTCTACAAAACAAAAAGACCCTATATGAAATGGATGATACATCTCTCCAAAAATTTTTTAACTCTCACTCCGAAGTGCCAAAAGTCATGGGATAGCAGTATGCAAATTTTTAACTGGCGCTGCCGTCGTATAAAGACTTTGACGCACGCCACGATATTTATCAGTTGTGAGGTGTAATCTTGTGAGTCAGCAATCGCCATTAGGATTATGGCAAGCCAATGTGAATTATCAGAGCTTTAACTAGGCATGGTACTGGGAGCCAGACGGATGTGACATTCGATTTCCGAAGTTGTGCGAACATTCAACATTCCTCGATCTACGGAGTCACGCGTGTACAGAGAATACCTCATGAAAGGCATTACCACCCACCGTGGATAGCGCAGTGGCCGACCATGGATGATGAATGACCGTGACCAGCGGCGTCTGACCAGGATTGTCCACGCTAAGAGAAAAGCAACACTGGCTCAAACAACATCCACATTCAATGCAGGAGGTACCAGAGACATATCCGTCATGTCAGTGCAGCGGAATGTAGCGCCCGCCATGGGGTATAGAAGCAGAGGACCCACCAGAGTGCCTTTGTTAAAACCACGACATTGGAGACAGCGCCTCACCTGAGCTTGTAAACACGGTAATTGGACCCTGGACGAGTGGCAACATGTGATGTGATCCGATGAGTCACGTTTCCAGTTGTTACGAACTGATGGTAGGGTTCGGGTGCGGCGCAGACTCCACGAGGCCATGGACCCAAGCTGTCAACAAGACACTGCGCAAGCTGGTGGTGGTTCCATACATGCATGAGGTGTCTTTACGTGCCACGGTTTGGGTCCTCTTGTCCGCGTAAACACGCCATTATTAGAGAGAGAGAGAGAGAGAGAGAGAGAGAGAGACAGACAGACAGAAAGCGGCATCCTCTTTAAAGATGGTAGCTAACAGATTTCAGACAGAAACTTGCAAAGACAGAATTGCCCCTAGAGTTCAGCAGGACAAGCTGAACTTTACTCGGTGATAATTCTTATTCGTATCTCTTTCAAAGGGTCTTCTAAAATAAGCACTTGTGAAACAAAGTCATGATGCACAAAATTACCGCTATACGTATCTCAAATTCTAACGCGTTTCAAGAAATCGCGCTTGTTGACTGTAGCGAAGAGAGAGAGAGAGGCACCAATAAGAAATACTGCAGAATGGAGCTTAACTTGCTTCACCGATTCTACGCTGTCATTTCCGGTTTCACCAGTTCTTTTGATGTTATCACAGGCGTTTTTCTGTTCTGGAATTTCAGCTGTTCGCTAATAAATGAATACTGAAATAATAAACATTAAAGAAAAGATTGGATTGGTGTGCTCCAAATGAAATTTAAAAATACCTTTCTGGAGAATTTCAGAGCTAGTCTGTTTTATTTTCAAAACGACACTATTAAAAACACGCAGTTATGAAAGCTTATTCACCTCGTCCACACCTGTACACAGCTACATAAGAAGCGGAAAGGAATACTGTATTCATTTATTCGTTCACAAAATATTCTTTATTAGGGCCCAAACTGAGAAACTGAAGTGACGGTTGTAACGTATTACGGAGGCAAAGCACGTCTCAAGACGACAAATTTGCAGCGATATATTCTGTGCGGGTAGCTTAGTTCGGAGAGCAACTTACTCCAGAGTGAGGGAGCGCGAGTACGATCGCCGTCACGGATAAATTTGTGTTTTCACACGGTTTCTTTTCAGTGTTTCCAAGCGGGTGTCTAAACGACATACTTCTGCATGGTAGGATACCATTGCTTTATAACGTGTGACCTGACATGCTACCTTACCGATCGAAACATTGCGTTGTAGCTGTGGAAATAGCGTTTGCGTAGGAAATTTCAATCAAAATTATGATGTTAGGAGCAGCAATCTTTCGGATGAAGTTTTCCACGCGTATTAAAGCCTAATAGGACATCCCGCACAAAAAGTAGAAGTTCATCCATTCACTCGTCCCAGGGTCATTAAAGGCGGAATATATATGCTCAACATTTTACGTTTTGCCGAGCTCTTTGGTTATACTCTGCGTTCAAAAACTTCCGGAACTTTTTGAATATTTGGCAAATGTCAGTGAATTCGTTCATTTCCCGCTGAGCAAGCGAAGAGCATGATGTGACCGACCAGCCAGAACCGGTTTGATCCAGATCCAACACGTACTGCGTATGTGCGTAGTTCGTGATTACAGGCATTCGAGGCTCTCCGTCGTGAGGACAACGATGTCGAAATTTGAACAGCGTTCAAGTGTAAAATTTTCTGTTCTGCTAGGAAAATCTTTCGCTGTGACTTTTCAAATGATTAATTCAGCGTACGGTGTGAGTGCAATGAATGAGTCGAACTAGAGTTTATCAGTGGCCTCGACGATTCGAAAACGGGCGACAGTGTATCGAGGATGATGAGAGGTCAGGACGACCTTCAACATCCACAACGGATGAACAAATCGCCATTGTCAAAGAAATTGTGAAAAATGACCGAAAAACTTTTGCAGCGAATGCAGAAGTTGCCGGCATCTCAGTTTGAAGTTGCCATGCCGTTTTAACAGAGAAACTGGGCATACATCACGTGTGCCAACAAATTGTTCCCAAAACCTGACAAGAAAAAATAGATGAGCTCATCCAAGTTTGCGGTGATTACATCGATGCAGTGGATTCAGATCCCGATCTCTTAAAACGATTGATCACTGGCGATGAGATTTGGTGCTTTCTGTACGACCCGCAATCCAACCGACAGTCAAAAGTGTAGAAATCACCGTCGTCACCACGACCAAACAAGTTCAAGGCTGACCGCTACAAAGGAAAGGTCTTGTTAACAGTTTTCTTCGATTGCAAGAGGGTCGTGCACAAGGAATTCCTTCAACATGGTCGTACAGTCACTAAAGAAGAGTTTGGAAGACCAACTCGTGGGTGCCGCATCACGATAATGCGCCGGCTCACAGATCCCTCCTGGTGACCGATTACCTGTCCAAACATCACATTCCCGTTCTTCCACAACCAGCTTATTCCCCTGATCTCGCCCCCCATGAGACTTTTTCATTTTTCTCCAGATGAAGAATTTGCTTTAGGGGCAACGCTTCTCAAGTTCCGAAGAAGTGCAACGAGCTGCGACGGAGGCACTAGAGGATGTGGCAAAAGAGGGTTTGAAATCTGCATTTAAATCTTTGTATGAACGCTGGCAAAAATGCGCAGTTGCACAGGGTAACTACTTCGAAGGAAACACCGCATAAACAGGTATTATCTGTACTCATTCTTTTCTAATATATAAAGTTCCGGAACTTTTTGAACGTAGAAAAATGCCATTCTGACATTTATATTTTGCCAAGTTCCACATATCTCTCAATTATTCGATAAAAGAGCCTAAGTGTGATAGCAGGTGGTTTCAGTAATATGAATATTGCAGTTACTAGATCACTGCACTTGCGTCAGGCAATCCCTGCAACACGGTTTTTAATTTCACGGGCTATTCCGTGTTACTCCACACTGAACAGATGAACTTGCGACACACAACCTAAGCTGCGCTCAAGACTGTGAGTCCTACATCATCCGCAGTTTTGCCGCGATTTAAAACCGGCAAGTGACATTTTTAACGGAACTTATATAGGTCAGACTTCTTTTTCGTTTCAGAGTTTAAAGACCATGGGCAACTGAAAGTGCTATAAGCAGTCGCATTGCCTAATTTAGGGTCACTGATCCAGCGCCATCAGATAAGCATACCGTCATCTCGGACGAATTGTCAGAGGGCAGCATCTCAGACCACTCGGACACGAGGTGGGCTAGATAAGACAAAGTATAAATGAGATATTTCCTCATTGTAAAGGAAAATGAGTTATTATACATATCGGTATGAATAAGTTGCTATATAAGTTAGTATACACGAGTTACGCTATAAGTTACTACTGAGTTAAACTTTACTACTGAGTTAAACTTTAGGTTGCTGTAAATGAGTTACACTCTAAGTTACTATAAATGAGTTTCATTCTAAGTTACTATCATCATCATCATCGTCAACCATTATCAATCCACTGCTGGACGAAGGTCTCCCCAAGTTTCTTCCACAACGGTCTGTCTTGTGCCAGTCACCTCCATGTCACTCCTGCATACTTTCGAATTTCATCCACCCATCTCCCAAGTGGTCTTCTTCTGAGTCTTTTCCTGTCCCTTGGAATCCAATCTAAAATTTCGGCTGTCCATCGATGATCTGACCTTCTGGCAGTATGTCCTGCCCATTGCCATTTTTAACTCTGATCATGATGTCTTCCACTCTTGTCATTTTTCGGATCCACGAGTTCCTCTTCTTATCTCTCCTGGTTACACCAAGCATGCACCTCTCCATGCTGCTTTGAGTTGTCTGCAGCCTTTGTACGTGTCTTTTAGTTAAGGTCCACGTCTCTGCACCATACGTAAGCACTGGAAGGATGCATTGATCAAACACTTTTCTTTTAAGACATAATGGCATATTGCTCTTGAAAATTATGCTGTTTCTTCCAAAAGCTCTCCAGGCAAGTTTTGTACGCCGATTAATTTCTTCATCAATGTGACCCTCACTTGATATCTGCTGTCCAAGATAAACGTACGTGCCTGTTATCTCCAGCTTTTCTCCATCAATCGATAAATCTTCATTTCTTGTAAAAGCATTGTACATCACTTTTGTCTTCTGAAAGTTCATTTTTAATCCCACTTCTTTACTCTTGTCAGCAAGTTCCTGGATCATACTCTGCAGCTCTGATGGGGTAGTTGCAAGAATGACTATGTCATCAGAAAAACGAAGGTGGGTTAGATAATCTCCATTAATCTTTATCCCTTTGTTTTATCAGTTCAGTGATTGAAAGACATTTTCCAAAGTGGCATTAAAGAGCTTCGGAGATATGGTGTCACCTTGTCTCACTCCCTTTCCAATTTTTATGTGTGTTGTACTTTCAAACAGCCGAATCTTTGCACTTGCATTTTCATAGATGTTATTAATAATATTAATGTATGCATCTTCAATACCGCAGGATTTCAGAGCCATTGTAACTGCTGATGGTTTCACCGAATCAAAGGCTTTTTCATAATCGATAAAAGCCATGCATAATGGAAATTCATATTCCCTCGCTCTTTCAATTAGTTCTCTCAGTACGTGGATATGATCTATTGTGCTGTAGCCACTCCTGAATCCAGCTTGTTCTCTCGGTTGAGCCATGTCCAGTGTTACCTTCAAGCGGTGTGAAAGAACTTTAGTGAAGATTTTATAAACCACTGATAGGAGGCTGATAGGTCTGTAGTTCCCGAGATCCTCAATGTCACCTTTTTTATGTAGCAGGATCATTGTAGCGGTGTTACAATCCTCAGGAATCTTCCATAGTTACTATAAATGAGTTTTATTCTAAGTTAATATAAATGAGTTTCATTCTAAGTTACTATAAATGAGAGACACTATATATTATTACTGTATAAATGAGTTACACGATTAGTTACCATTGATGAGTTGTGCTTTTGATTGCTATAAATGAGTTACATTCTAAGTTACAATAAACGAGTTACATTCTAAGTTACAATAAACGAGTTACATTCTAAGTTACAATAAATGAGTTACATTCTAAGTTACAATAGATGAGTTACATTCTAAGTTACAATAAGTGAGTTTCATTCTGTTACTATAAATGAATTACACTATTAGTTACCATTGATGAGTTGCACTTTTGATTGCTATAAATGAGTTACACTCCAAGTTACCATAAATGAGTTTCATTCTAAGTTACTATAAATGAGTTGCATTATAAGTTACTATACATGAGTTACGTTATAAGTTACTATATAATTATAAGTAAGTGTAAATGTGTCGAATTATAAGTTTCTATAAACGAGTCGAAAAGACAAAGTCATCGCTCTTTCCACGTTTTCTTCGATTAACACACAGCAACCAAACAATTGATATCCGGACACCGCTGGGATCGTACCCCATATCTCTCGATAACCAGCCGAGTGCGTTCGCCTTACGTTACAGTAGCCAACAATCCACGGCGCTATGTGTGTTTATCAGTCAGCATCTGACTTCAGAAATTCGTAGAGATGGGCTCAACAGCTGAGACGTCTCCATCTGGTAGGGCTTAACAGTACAAGCTATTAAATTGTAGCTAATGATGACTATAGATGACACTACCTGCACCGTCTAAATGCAGACTTCGCAGAGATATGTTGAACTATGTCAAAGATTATAGATGACGGCGCTGGGCGAGTAACAGGTAGTGGAAATCTTCCAAATACGTCAGATGTCGACTGATAAACACACATAGCGCCGTGGATTGTTAGCCACAGTAGTGTAAGACGAACACATTCGGCTAGCTTTCGAGAGATCTGGGGTTCGATCCCAGCGGTGTCCAGATAACAATTTTTCGGTTGCTGTGTGTTAAAGAAAAACATGGAAAAAGCGATTACTTTTGTTTATGCACATTGTCTCTACGTATTTGGAAGATTTTCACTTTGAACGAATCACTATATAATTATACGTAAGCGATTGAGAATAAATTATTGTCAAACCCCGCTATAACGAGCTTCAAGGGACCGAATTTTTTGTTCTCTATATCCGATCCGATAAGAAAAATGGATGATCTCACAAAATATCTTAAAAAACTGATTAGCATTGTCACACTTACCAAGAGACGTTAATAACAATAATTCTAATTTGAAAAAAAAATCATGTTACGGGTTAATTACACTTATTACGTGCAGTTATTAAATGTTTTTCGCTCTTTTTCAGTTTCACCATACGATAATAGAGTACATAATCGATAAATTACATACTTAGCATAAACGTCATGGTTCAGACCCTTCCCTCGGAATACATATCTCCCTCTAAAATTCACATTTATAATTATGAATGATCGTTTTATGCATGAAATAAATTGACAAAATGAATAACGAAAAATATTGGTGAATATACTTTGAATTTTTACTTAGCGTCTGAGTAGAAAAAAATAATATGTAATCTTCTGCTGGCGTGATGCAGATTGCAGAAAACTTTTTTCCATATTTTTGTCCAAAATTGAAACGACTCCATCACTGTCGGTTCTATAATTGGTGTGGACAAAAACTTATTACTGACACACATCGCTACTTTGGCCTCCGCAATAGTGGGGAGTTCGATTCCCATGTGTTGCATTTCTTCAACTTCTTCATCAACATCAGACGAAGAATCTTCGATGTCAGCATTTTTCAATTTAATTTCTGTCACAATATCTTCGTCACACTCGGATTTTCACATGCGACAACATCGTCATCACATGTTTGGAAAAGCTCCATGTCACATTCGAAAATGTTGAAATGCCGTGTTTTTCTACTCACTTCGCGATACGTAAATCTTCCTCTTCAACACCCTTTCCCAGACAAGCGTGCCAAAAACAATTTCGAATGGTGGATTCTGTAACAAGTCGCGGATATTTTTCTAACATTAGCATTGCACCAAGAACAATCTAGTACATCTTTGTCGTACTATTCCAAAATACGCCACCCCGGTGGCGCAGTGGTCTAAGCGATGGCCTCTGATCATTCCTCCCAACGGGGTCCGGGTTCGAATCCCGGTGAGGCATGGATGTTGTGTTTGTCTTAATGCACTGGTTCTCTCCCTTCCCTGGAACCAGTGACCCTAAATTAGGGACGGGCGACTGCTTATAGCCCATTGAGTTGCTCACGGTGGTCGTTAAACCTCCAATCAAAAAAATAAAAAAATTCCAAAATACGCAAAATGAGCAGCTTTCTGTAATGACACTTCAAGCTCCTGATCACTCCTTGGTCCATAGACTGCACGGTAGAAGTTGCATTCGGGGGCAGGAAACAATCTTAATCCATTGTAAGTTTTCGACTTCCGCGTGTGCAGTACAGTTGTCTATCAAGAGTAGGATCTTTCGCTTTTTGGCTGAAAGTTCTTCATCCCACTTTGGTAGCTCTTCTTCAAACAGTTCCGACGTCATCCCTGCCTTACGGTTGGCATTGTAGGAAACAGGAAGGCTTTTTACATTTTTAAGTATCTTGGTTTTTGAGAATTTACAATCACCAGAAGCCTACGACGTTCTGTTCTGTTCATGATGCCACACACAAGAACCGTGATTCGCATTTTCGACAATTTTCCTCCAGTGCACTTTTCGCCTTTAAATTTTAACGTTAGGTTTGGCGTCATCTTGTAAAACAGCCCAGCTTCATCGGCGTTGAAAATGTCTTTTTCATTGTATTGACGAAAGACATCATCCCAAACATGTTTTTCCCGACGTGTCGACATCAGATGTTGAAAATCTCCCGGATTCTCCCGCAATTATCTCTGAAGAAAAGTTCAATTTTATCTGAAGAAAAGTTCCGATTCTTAAACCTGTAAAACCAGCCATTTGAGCACAAAAAGGCAGTCTCTCCGAATTGTTTGGCAAATTCATTGGCCTTTGTCTGAAGCATTTGCCCAGATACTGGTAGATTGCGGCCTCTTCGAATGGTGAACCCTTTCAGCAATGTTTCTTCTTTATGCTCGGCCTTTCTCAACGTTTTCCGCGCATCCCAATTTTTCTCATGAGGAGAAATTATTGAGTCTCGATTTCTCCGCATGTAACCAAATGTAGATTTAGGTAAATTGTACTCCCGACAGATATCGGCTTGGCTATATCCAGATCCATTCTGATTTATTTTAATAATGCACACTTTATCTTCAATGCAGAGCGCTTTAATTTTACTGTTCGCCATATGGATGAATTTTTGATGCAATACATTTTCAAAATACGTATAGACTGAAGATACACTATCTACCAACAAGTAATTGGACACCCCTGCAATCGACGATATCTGTGGTCCTGATATATGTCACGGCCGCCGCTGTTAAATATCGTGTGGAAAACAACAACGCAACCAGTCTCATGCAAGATGCCACGCAGTTCGGACCTCTCTGATTCGAGAAAGGTGTAATCGTCGGGTATCACAGAAATGGCCGATCCATACGTGATATATCCAGCGAGTTGAAGCACCCAAAATCGACAGTGGCCTACGTGATTGGCAAGTGGAAGATGAGAGGTGACTGTCGGAATGTGCCCCGACCCGGCAGACCCACAAAACTGGGAGTTAGAGACCGACGGGTGCTGGCCAGAGAAATTCAGAAGAACCGCACCAAATCAATGGGCCAAATCCGCGTGGAGTTTCAACAGGCATCCGGGAGTGTTCTTTTGATGAATACCCTCCGTAAGGAAGCCCATCTGCTCGGCTATCATGGACGTGCTGCCACCCACAAGACTTTGATCACCAAGTCCAATAGCGCTGCTCGGCTAACGTAGTGCAAAGAACGTCGACAGTGGAAACAGATTCTCTGGAGCGACGAATCAAGGTTCACCCTCTACCGTTCGGATGGCAGGGTCTGGGTTTGGCGTCTGCAGGGAGAACGCCTCCTGCCGGAATGTATTGTGCCAACTGTGAAGTTCGGCGGCGGTGGAATTATGCTATGGGGGTGTTTCTCCTGGTATGGCACGGGACCCTTGGTCGCAAATCCTGGTCGACTCAACGTCGAGACCTACTGCACCATTTTGGATGACCATGCGCTTCCTACGTTGTGGCAGTTTCACGGGGTGGACCCATGTTACTTTCAGGATGACAACGCCACCTGTCATGTTGCGAGGTCCCCCATGACTTGGTATGGTGACAATGGGGTTAATCAAATGGACTGGCTTGCGTAGAGCCCGGACATTAACCCTATCGAGCACCTCTCGGACGAGTTGGAGCGTCGACTTAAGAGGTGCCCCCACCGTCCAAAATCGGTGAAGGAACTGACCTGCCTTTTCCAAGCAGAGTGGAAGAAAATACCGCTAGCCGTCGTACAACGCCTGGTTGAGAGTATGCCCTGGAGGGTCGCAGCTGTAATCGCCGCTCGTGGAGGCTCCACCAACTATTGAAGGTGAATAAACTTCGTTTTCCTTGGCTACCACAGGTGCCCAATTACTTGTTGGTAGATAGTGTAGTTAGATCAAACATTCATTCACGGTGTCCGGGCGTAGACTGATTGCCCTTCTACCGATTCCCCACGGGGAATGTTCTCCGACCAATCAGGTTCTTTCTCTCCTCTGCCCAAACAGGTTTTCTCTCTCCTCTGCTTGGCGTGTTACGCAATGAACCGTCGCGTCCGGAAAAATTGTTCTTCCGCTACCGCCAAGGTCATTTCGTCACCAACCTGTCCTGCCCAATGAGCAATGAGAACGCATTCCTTTTCCCCAAGATATGCTTATTCATTACTGTGTGTCCTGTTCTTCCAAGAACTGGGTGTTGCACGTTCCTCGCATGGACTTTTTTTTTTTTTTTTTTTTTTGATTGGAGGTTTAACGACCACCGTGAGCAACTCAATGGGCTATAAGCAGTAGCCCGTCCCTAATTTAGGGTCACTGGTTCCAGGGAAGGGAGAGAACCAGTGCATTAAGACAAACACAACATGCATGCCTCACCGGGATTCGAACCCGGACCCCGTTGGGACGAATGATCAGAAGCCATCGCTTAGACCACTGCGCCACCGGGGCGGCGTATTTTGGAATAGTACGACAAAGATGTACTAGATTGTTCTTGGTGCAATGCTAATGTTAGAAAAATATCCGCGACTTGTTACAGAATCCACCATTCGAGATTGTTTTTGGCACGCTTGTCTGGGAAAGGGTGTTGAAGAGGAAGATTTACGTATCGCGAAGTGGGTAGAAAAACACGGCATTTCAACATTTTCGAATGTGACATGGAGCTTTTCCAAACATGTGATGACGATGTTGTTGCATGTGAAAATCCGAGTGTGACAAAGATATTGTGACAGAAATTAAATTGAAAAATGCTGACATCGAAGATTCTTCGTCTGATGTTGATGAAGAAGTTGAAGAAATGCAACACATGGGAATCGAACTCTCCACTATTGCGGAGGCCAAAGTAGCGATGTGTGGCAGTAATAAGTTTTTGTCCACACAAATTATAGAACCGACAGTGATGGAGTCGTTTCAATTTTGGACAAAAATATGGAAAAATGTTTTCTGCAATCTGCATCACGCCAGCAGAAGATTACATATTATTTTTTTCTACTCAGACGCTAAGTAAAAATTCAAGGTATATTCACCAATATTTTTCGTTATTCATTTTGTCAATTTATTTCATGTATAGAAGGATCATTCATAATTATAAATGTGAATTTTAGAGGGAGGTATGTATTTCGAGGGAAGGGTCTGAACCATGACGTTTATGCTAAGTATGTAATTTATCGAGTATGTACTCTATTATCGTATGATGAAACTGAAAAAGAACGAAAAAACATTTAATAACTGCACGTAATAAGTGTAATTAACCCGTAACATGATTTTTTTTTCAAATTAGAATTATTGTTATTAACGTCTCGTAAGTGTGACAATGCTAATCTTTTTTTTAAGATTTTTTGTGAGATCATCCATTTTTCTTATCGGATCGGATATAGAGAACAAAAAATTCGATCCCTTGAAGCTCGTTATAGCGGGGTTTGACAATAATTTATTCTCAATCGCTTACGTATATAGTGATTCGTTCAAAGTGAAAATCTTCCAAATACGTAGAGACAATGTGCATAAACAAAAGTCATCGCTTTTTCCATGTTTTTCTTTAACACACAGCAACCGAAAAATTGTTATCTGGACACCGCTGGGATCGAACCCCAGATCTCTCGAAAGCTAGCCGAATGTGTTCGTCTTACACTACTGTGGCTAACAATCCATGGCGCTATGTGTGTTTATCAGTCGACATATGACGTATTTGGAAGATTTGCACTACCAGTTACTCGCGTAGCTTTTTTCTAGAAAAAATTACGAGAAATACAAAAAAAAAAAAAAAAAAAATGCACAAAAAACCAGTCGAAGAAGTTGATAAAATTTGTTATATCCGATTTTCGTCCTTTCATTGGTTCGTTATAGCACTATAAAATAACATTATATGTATAGGAAATCAGACGGGACCAAAAAGTGTTCGTTATGTCCGGGGTTCGCTATAGCGGGGTTTGACTGTATATTATAATTCACTAAAATGCGTTTCATTGTAAGTTTAAAAAAATGAGATCCTATACATTTATAACTGTAAATCAGTTACTATATAATTACAAGTTACTACAAACGAGCTGCTACAAGTTATAAGTAAGTATTAATTACTAGCGCTAAAACAACTGGAATCACCTATTTGGTAAGAGTTTTTCTGAGCGTTAGCTTTTCAAATTGAGAACAGATTCTCCTAGAATAATTCCATATTTGTGTAAAAATAATCGTAGGACCGTGTATTATATGCTTTCTTCGTTATGAGCTTTTGCAAAGGAAAATGCCGCATTGATTTTTTATAACAAAATAATAAATTTTATACAGAAGAGCGATACCACCCTGCAATTAGTCAGATTGCTAGAATGATATTAGGAATAGTTAAAATACTCATAAAAGTAGTACATTCGTGTCCCCTCACGCATGTACTTTGACGTCGTTGCGAGGTCTTTTTTAGGTGAGCTTAATCATTATACCTCGCAACTTCACATCTACGCATCACTGATAAAAAAAAAGAAACCTGTTTTCACGGCAGCAGATGTGATATTAATATGCTAAATAAGCATACGTTTTGAGCTTTAAAGCATGTGTTATTAGCCAGCAACTAATTCTCATTAATTTTTTGCTGCCAGGAATGATTTACACTGCCTAGCACAGCGAAATAAAAAAAACTGAAATAAATACCGCGTGACTCGAAGATGCATGTCTTTCATTAAGCTCTCTGTGCTACATTTGTTACACCTTTGGAGAGCGTCAGTGTTTTTTAACTGATAAATTTATTTATACATTAAAAAAACGTATTACACTCCTAATAGGTTTCGTCTGTTGAACTAAATTATATCCTCCCTTGATGAAGATGTAAAACAAACAATGCCGCTTTTCGCTATAATGTAAATTGCCATTTTTTTGAGGTCCGCTTATCCTACTAGCAATAATTTTTTCAGTGTTTTTTTTTTTTTTTTTTTTTTTTGTATTTTTTGTAGAATTTATAGAAGCATTTCTTATGTGAAGAACGATAAATGAAAAAATAAAGAATAGGCTGCAAAAAGAAGTTAAAACTCATAACGAACTTCACTGTTTTTGTTTCTCCGAACGCCTCCGCGTGTGGTAATTAAGTGGTTTCTGCAGCTCTGCATGACCGAGTGCTGTTATCTGAGCAATAGTTGAAGAAAACAGTCACTAGGATCATTTTGTTTTAAACTTTTGTAAGACGATTAGATTCAACTAAGCAAAGGCTTAGCGCCTATAGAATCTTCACGTTTAATTTTTCCAAGATGATCAGGGCATCATGAATGGAATACGGATTACACAATACAATACAAATTTTTAAGATGACGGATTATTATCTTCAAATGTGTAAGGTGATCAGAGATTAGTGGAAATCATAATATGATGCAATTTTAATTTTATGAACTTTAAATACTTGAAACGAAACGTTCAGTCACATCTAGAAGATGGACGGACTACTAATATTGTCATTTGATAATGAGATCTGGATCTGCTATGCGATGTTTCAGTTTACAATGCTGAGACTTTAATTCTTCAATTACATTTGTAGAAAGTTTATTAAACTGGTGAATAGGGAACACATGCATTATCTCTGCATATTCTGTTCGTACGAAAGAATGTAATCATCACTGGACTATCTGCGTTGGAAATTTCTT
The DNA here is from genome assembly GCA_039090855.1 of Macrothele yani. Lineage (NCBI taxonomy): Eukaryota > Metazoa > Arthropoda > Arachnida > Araneae > Macrothelidae > Macrothele > Macrothele yani. Next base: position 8,153,541 of record CM077011.1, on the reverse strand, counting down.
CCCGAAGGTAAGATGATAGCCTTACTCAAAGAAATTTGCACGTGATGGGTGGAGATAAAATACCAAAATGACAGGGTGTTGCTATCTCCTGTCCTCCTCATCTGGATGTGTGCACCAACTTGTGTTGCCATTCTACTGAGTTGGCAGCAGATCTGCTGATATTGACTGTTGTCTACTGAGAGATCTACCGATTTTGACTCTTGCCTACTGAGAGAACTACTGATTTTGACTCTTGTCTACTGAGAGATCTACTGATTTTGACTCTTGTCTACTGAGAGATCTACTGATTTTGACTCTTGTCTACTGAGAGATCTACTGATTTTGACTCTTGTCTACTAAAAGATCTACTGATACCAAACAGAAATCAACGCTCTTTCCACATTAATGAGTGAGTCTCGGAAAAATTCTCATCTGGAGAATTCGAGGCCGCTGTGGTGCAGTGGTAGCATGTCTAGTGCGTAACTGGAAGATCCTGAGTTAGATGCCCGGTGGCGGCCGATGCGAATTTTTCCGAGACTCACTTATTAATGTGGAAAGAGCGTTGATTTCTGTTTAGTGTTCCAAATCCCCGTCGTCTGTTTGAATTAAAGATCTACTGATTTTGACTCTTGTCTGCTGAGAGATGTTCTGATTTTGACTCTTGCCAACTGAGAGATCTAGTGATTTTGACTCTTGTCAACTGAGAGATCTAGTGATTTTTACTCTTGTATACTGAGAGATCTAGTGATTTTTACTCTTGTATACTGAGAGAACTACTGATTTTTCCCTGGTTAAGGCTACCTCCTGAACTTTCTGTTCTTATGCCTAATTGTTTGGATTCAGACGTAAAATTTCAATTATTCAACCGGTGTTCCCCCCTATAAACTGTAAAATAACTTGTATAATGCACCTCTGATACGAATGTTATGTAATTTTTCAAGGAGCTTTTTATGGTTTATTTTATCGAATGCCTTAGAAAAGTTAAAAAAAAGTCTGCAGCTATTTTAGCAGAATTATATTTTTTGCGAAAGTAGATTATAAATGAAGGATGAATGAATTCTGTTGGAGAGGAATTTAATGTTTGACCCTAGATCTTAAACAACCTTTAGGAAGAGAATGCTAGGAGATTTGAGCTAGGATGCAAGAAAGGAAAAACACGTGGGAGTGGAGTACAGAAAGATATGTATGTACGAGTCAGTTGTGACTTCCACCCATATTCCAAGGGGTGTAAGAGTCTTGGGCCGCCCCGTTGGCACAGTGGTGTAAGCGATGGCCTCTGATCATTCGCCCGAAAGGGGTTCGAATCTCGGTAAGGCATGGATGTTGTGTTTGTCTTAAGACACTGGCTCTCTCCATTCCCTGGAACCAGTGACCCTAAATTAGGGACTGGCGACTGCTTATAGCCCATTGAGTTGCTCACGGTGGTCGTTAAACCTCCAATAAAAAAAGAGTCTTGGTTACTAGACGCCAGATAACCAAGCAAGGAAATCTGTAGCCAATGTAGTGTCAAGAATGTACGTCAGTATCTGTGTGTTTTATCTAACACACACATGTACCTGCTGTCAAAGGATGTCTACATCCTTTCATCACCATCTGCTGATTTAATTCACAAGACTCACCTCAGAACTTGTCTGAAGAGAAAGAGTTGACGAAGACTGAAATTATCCACTTGCTATTTTTTTCCGAAATTAATACTGGTTCTCATGAAATATTTTTTATTCTAGATAATTAATCAGTCTATTGTACAAAGATCTTCACTAGTAATTTGTTAAAACCCAGCATATTACGAAAAAGTCTATAGTAAGATATTTGTGTTAATGATACCTTTTTTAGCGTATCACTTATTTCACGTACTTTGGAAACAAGTGGGTACCGTTTAGTAAGAAGTTAAAGTATATAAGTGTTTTTAAGAAGATAAGTGGGAAGAAAACAACTGTGACTACATTAAGAGGTCACTGCAATCATTATTTACTGCAACGTTAGTTTTAATGGTGAGCAATATTTTATAAAGCTGAAAATTAGTAATATCTGGTAAAAAGGTGCCTCAGGATTGTATTAGCTTGAATTTTCATTCCGGTGTTTAATAGTTTTTTGGAGTACTGGTATTATTTACGATACCAGTAGATTTAAGTGTTCCTTCGTATTGTAATTACATCCAATGGTGCATTACATTTGTCAGGTGGTGCATATTTTCCGCAAGAAAACCTGATCTACTGATTTTTTGAGTTTTGGCCTACTGATTTCAGGTCAAAGTATCTAGTAACACTGGTACCAACAGACATCTCATCACAGCACGTGTAAGGAGTAAGAATACCTGGGCGACGTCATTTGGAATCTTACTATTAAGTAGACACATTTACCAAGGACTTCACCATAGGGCTGCTTGCTGATAGTTGGTGCCTTCGTCGCACGGCGGTGGAAACGCATCGCGATACCCTCCTACAATAGTGGGAATGGCGCACGTTGGCGGACTTCCAAACTCCTCGATCACCACATTAAACAGCAAGCAGCAGCAGCATCAAACAGATAACAGAGGACGACATTCTGCTGTATAACGTACAGGTAGCTATGGATATCTCCATATCATCAGGGAGAAATGTGATAAAGCGGATCTGTCAAAGTGATACATTGAATTTGTAGAAGTAGTGAAGTGGATTCAGGTTATAATCTGAAGAAAAGTGATAAAGTAGATTTGTTAGTGATTTGGTGATAAAGTGGATTTGTTGAAGTAATAAAATGGATTTGTTAAAGTGATAAAGTGGATTTGTTAAAGTGATAAAATGGTTTTGTTAAAGTGATAAAATGGTTTTGTTAAATTGCTAAAGTGGATTTGTTAAAGTGATAAAATGGTTTTGTTAAAGTGGATTTAGGTTATAATCTGGAGAAAAGTGATAAAGTGAATTTGTTAAAGTGATAAAATGGATTTGTTAAAGTAATAAAATGGATTTGTTAAAGTGATAAAGTGGATTTGTTGAAGCGATAAAATGGAATTGTTAAGGTGATAAAGTGGATTCCTGTTATAGTCTGGAGAAAGTGATAAAGTGGATTCCTGTTATAGTCTGGAGAAAAGTGATAAAGTGGATTCCTGTTATAGTCTGGAGAAAAGTGATAAAGTGGATTCCTGTTATAGTCTGGAGAAAAGTGATAAAGTGGATTCCTGTTATAGTCTGGAGAAAAGTGATAAAGTGGATTCCTGTTATAGTCTGGAGAAAAGTGATAAAATGGATTTGTTAAAGTAATAAAATGGATTTGTTAAAGTGATAAAGTGGATTTGTTGAAGCGATAAAATGGAATTGTTAAGGTGATAAAGTGGATTCCTGTTATAGTCTGGAGAAAGTGATAAAGTGGATTCCTGTTATAGTCTGGAGAAAAGTGATAAAGTGGATTCCTGTTATAGTCAGGATAAAAGTGATAAAGTGGATTCCTGTTATAGTCTGGAGAAAAGTGATAAAGTGGATTTGTCAGACAAATAGGAGACACTGAAAATACTTAAAAAGATAGCTGATGCCAAAAGCATTTGAGAAATACAATACTTTCGTAAAATATTCAACAGACGGGACAAAAAGAGTAAGTAGTTAAAATGAAAACTGCACACAGAATTTATTCCTTGATTACAAAGAGTTAAGAATAGAGAAACTAGAAGTACTTAAATTCTATTTTTTTGAGAAAAAGCATCGTCATTCAACAGTTCTACAAAATGTTTTATGAAACATGTTTCAAAATCGTTCAAATACGGTCGAAGCTCAATAACGCGAATTACTTTTATCAGGGACTGTTTCTTAATTCCTTGATTATTTTTACATGTATTAAGCGTTTTTTTTCACATGAATCCACTAAACATGAAATACCGGTTTAGATAAACTGATATTTTTAATCAGCATAAAAAATGTATCGCGAAATTAACACGAACCAGTAATTTTTTTCTTTTTGTAGCGACAATTTGATCCCATTCATTTTAAAGCCCACTGCAGCACTTCGATCATCCTTTGTTCCAACTGTGTAAATGATGGAAATGGTACAGTTGAGGAGTTTGTGGTGAAGAATACTTTTCCTGGGGGAAATGGCTTTTGTAGGCTCTCCTTCTTCAGCAAAAGATAAGGAATTTCAAGAAGCATAAGGCTTCGGGCATAGGGTGAATATCCTCCCCTCTCGATCCCTGCCATCTGCTTAGGATGAATTCTTTTCCTAATAAAGAAAGAGAAGCCTTGGGATTAAAGTAGTGTGGGGTGGCAATGCCATGGCTTCAGATATTTTGACAGATGTCGAAATTGTGGGCGATGTCATTAACCACAGAAAAGCGGAGTCGCAAAGTATATTTGACGCTGTTAAAGAAAATGGAGTGGAAGTCCCTGGCACAACCATCACATTTTCAGAAGACTTTGCTGCCTTAAAAATTATGTGTTGTTTTGCAATGGAACAAGCAGATACTTCGATAACTTCAGAGAAATTGGTCAAACTAGAAGAATTTTCGAGGCATTGTTATGAATAAGAAAAGAAAGCACAGATTATTTTATTTTAATTCAGCTCTCACTGGATGTACTGTAAAAGGTATCTGCACTTATATACATACTTAGTAGTACACACACTGCATTACGGTACAAGGCTCTACACCATTATGTATAGGTTTATCCTTGTTGAGCAGTTTTTGAAAAAGCAACAAATATGATATGAAAATCAATTTTAGTAAAACAAAACTCATTGCAATAGGGAGAAAAAGGGAAACAATCTAAATGAAAATAGAAAACAATAACATATAACAAGTAAAAAAATCAATTATCTAGGCTCATTGATCACGGAAGATCTTGACTATTTTGGAACCATAAAACACAGAATCAATAATGGATAGATAATAAAGAGGAGAGAAAAAATATGGAACAATAAAAGATTAAGCAAAGAACTCAAATTAAAGATACACATTGATACCAGAGGAGAGCGAAGACTGTCGCGCATTCTTCACAGTTGCCGCAGGGCCACAGTGCGACAAATTACCCGCAGCTACAACAGTGGTGATCAGGGCAATGTGTCACAGCACGCTGTTCATCGTAGCCTTCTGCGCATGGGCATGCGTACCCAAAGACCCAGCCGGGTTCCCATGCTCACTGCACGTCATCGCATAAACGCATGAAATGGGCCCAATATCATCAAGATTGGACCACGGATGATTGGAAGAGGGTGGCCTGCTCTCACTAATTAAGATTCCTGGTGCATCACTTAGACGGCCGAGGGCGGATACGCCGATTACCAACGGAGGCTATGGCACCTGGATGCACTGTTGGGAGGAAACAGGCCGGCAGCGGTGTTACGCTACAGGCAATGATTTCTCGTGACTATTTAGGCCCCATTATCCCACTAGCACAATCCCTGAGAGCTGCCAGGTATTTGAACATTGTTGCAGACTGTGTTCACCCATTCATGACAACTGTGTTCCTTGCTGGTGATGGCCATTACCAAAAGGAAAATACGCCATGCCACACTGCCAGAATCGTCAAGGAGTGGTTCGAGGAACATGCCGGTGACTTTCTGTTAATGCTCTAGCCTCCAAATTCACCTGACATGAACCCAATTGAACATTTGTGGTTTGACTTGGAAAAGCGGGTTCGCGCTAAATCACCACCACCCCGAAATGTATGGGAACTGGAGGACCTGCTGTTGACATATTGGTACCAGATACCTCAAGATACCTATCGCAACCTCATGGAATCGATGTATTGCCCAGTGGCTGCTTTTTTCGGGCTAAAGTAGGTTCTACAGCTTATTAGGTAGGTAGTCATAATGTAATGGTTCATTGGTGTATGACTAAAGCGCTTTCTAAGCCCCAGCTCTTTTTGGCAAAATGTCCAAAGGAGCTCTCTACAATTCACCGTTCACAATGAATTCGCCATGACCATGCTTCTGCCGGACGAATTGGGAACACAATTGAAATGAAATGGCATTCACGTACCATCCCCATTGTTAAGTTTCACCAAATTTTGGCTGGTTACTAATTGTTCACTCGCACAACGGTTGACACACAGAAATTTTTCACATTACCTTTTCTTTTTGGAAATTCATTTCCGAACTCACTGGAGTGGAAGACAGTTGACGTGCTGCCATTTTTGTGAGTATCGCAGTAATGGCGGATTGAATGATGAACTACGACGCTACGCAGAACCATTCACAGTGAAGGGTCATTCACTGAGAACACGAGTCATGGACGAACGCTCTTTCATTACTCGGCAATAATTTTTCAGATCGAGTTTGGGAGGTATCATGGGCATTCTTTTTTTTTTTTTTTTTTTGGTTGGAGGTTTAACGACCACCGTGAGCAACTCAATGGGCTATAAGCAGTCGCCCGTCCCTAATTTAGGGTCATTGGCTCCAGGGAAGGGAGAGAGCCAGTGCCGTAAGACAAACACAACATCCATGCCTGACCGGGATTCGAACCCGGACCCCTTACGGACGAATGATCATAGGCCAGCGCCTTAGACCACTGCGCCACCGGGGCGGCTGGGCATTCTTCAATCCCAGATATTAAAATACTGTCCAACCTGATGCAGAAAGCGTTTTTTATTTGTGTGTCAAGTTTTCTAGCACAAGGTTTTCGTATCGTTGTCAAAAATCCAGAAAACGAAAAAAAACCCCATGAAATACGAAGAAAATATTAACCCTATAAGCTGCCCATGTACCTGAAGCACCAAAAAATTTCTGCACTCCCGAACAGAAATGTTCGAGCAGCGGCCGGGCTTTACGAAAGTTACACACAGCAAAACAGTCCCTTTTATCCTCTTATATCAGGAGGATAGCAAGGTGGACTAGAAGTGATAGTCCGCCTCGTTATCCGTTAATGTCAGTTTCTTCATTCAACTACAATTTTCACTTAGAGTTCTTTCAGTCTCATCGATCAGCGATAATTGACCCATCATTCAACTACATGTTCCACTTCGAGCTCGTTTTTTTTTTTTTTTTTTTTGATTGGTGGTTTAACGACCACCGTGAGCAACTCAATGGGCTATAAGCAGTCGCCCGTGCTTAATTTAGGGACACTGGTTCCAGGGAAGGAAGAGAGCCAGTGCGGTAAGACAAAAACAATATCGGTGCCTCACCGGGATTCGAACCAGGATCCCTTTCGGACGAATGATCAGAAGCCATCGCTTAGACCACTGCGCCACCTGGGTGGCAGGAGCTTTTGATCTCATCACTTTGTTAACCAACTGATGCACGCTGATCTTTTTTTACGTACTTGTTGCCGCACCATTTTTCTTCCTAGGCTTGCCGAACTTGTGTGCTTCATGTCATCTGCTACTTATCCGACGTTCGACTTTCAGACTTTCATCTTGATATGTGAACTATCCTTCGTGACCTGCTATTTACATATCTTTTACAAACTCTTTTATTTTTAAGTGCTTGTGGTCAAATTTTGCTTCTTGAGAGTGTTACGAGTTCTCCTCACCAGTAAAACATTACTCCTAAGCTTTATTTGTGAACTTTGTTTCTTCATCTGTCAGTCACAGATTTTTCTGAACTCACATATTTTTTTTGCTCATTAGCAATTGTATATGGACTGTTGACTTTTATTTCCTTACATGTAAGACCAGGTTTATTATTTACGAACATTTTTCACCTTTGTTCTTTATAATTTCTTCATTACATTTCCCATCGAAGGAGTTTTCTCACTTGTGTTCTTTATTTTTCATTACCTGTCCATCGCGTGCTTTTTTTAACAGGTCTTATAAAAAGTGGTGTTTTCATGTACTCATTCTGCATTTTTTCACTGTTTTTAATAAACATCTTCGAAATCTAGTTATTTATTCTTTGCTGTATGACTCAAGAATTGGTAGATAACGGTCAGTCCTACCCTGACATCCACATCAGGTCATTAGGTTGAAACAGGTGCTTCAAACATCTTCTTTCTTAGATTCGTCGCCATCGTTATAGCCTTCTTCGTGGGATGATTAGTTAGGATCTTTCTCCTAAACGACCACTTTGAATAACAAAGCAATTGGGAAAGCAACGCCTTCTGATACGTAGCTTCATTTGTTCCAGCTGCGTTCTGCCGACTTCTTAGACAGTGAATCAATTTGTTCGAGCTGATTTCAGCTTATTTTGCTAACCCAGTGTAAATTCGTTCCAGCCGGTAAAAGGGTTTAGGAAAAACATGAATAGATTTCTGTTTCGAATGAAAAGATATAAGTTCGGAAAACTTTAGTAGACGGCAACACAACATAAGAGAAACATAAAAAGGAATCATTAAAAAATACACGCTTAGGAGGGAAAGGCAAGTATTGTTTTACAAGAAACAGAGAATCTATTAGGTGTACAAATAAGTTTTAAAGCGTTTTTGTATGATGTATACCACTAATTTACATATCCGACATTCGCTCGCTTTGTTGTAGTGTGACCGTAACTGGTCCAGAGTATAAAATGAAGTTTGCCCAAAAGTCAAACTCACTTTTACATCGGTAGGTGAATGATGGTAAGCGATACCGTATTTATTCGTCACGGCATTCGTTACGAATTTCATTAAGCAAAAATTGCTGTAAAAGCGTGTGCATCGATCTGTTCTGTTCCGGGGGATTCATTGTATTAAAAAGCACGTGTGAGTTTTGGTTTAGACAATTTAAAGCAGGTGATTTTGATGTTAGAGATCGAAAACGTAGCGGCGCCGTGCAGAAGGTTGCATATGAGGAACTGCAAGCATTGCTGGATGAAAACTCGTCTTAAACGCAAAAAAAAAAAAAAAACAAAAAAAAATACTAACTAAACAACTGAGGGTAACTAAACTAACCTTTTTCCAATCGTTCACGCGCAATGGGAAAGCTTCAAAAGGAAGGAAAAATGGGTGCCACATATAACCTGAGCCAGAGGAACAAAGATGAGAATGTCATGAAGTGTTTGAATCTATTGAATAAACAACACAGAAAGTCTTTCCTGTAGAAAATCGTTACGGATAATGAAAAGCGGATATGGTACGACAATCTCAAACCCAAAAAACACTGGGTAGACCCCGGTGAAGCAACGACTTCGACACCGAAACGCAATATTCACTTCAAGAAAGTTTTGCTACACATATGGTGGGATATGGAGGGTGTGCTCTATTATGAACTATAGGAGCAGGGTCAAACTATTAATGCTAATTGCTACAAGCAGCAATTGCTGCGATTGAAGCAGGAAACCTGTCGGAAACGTCCATTCACAGGCAAAGGATTGCATCCCGTGAAATTACTGCATGACAGGGCTAGGCCGAATGTCGCGAAATCGGCCAAAAAACGTTATTGACCTTTGACTGGGAAGTTTTGGAGTATCCGGCGCGGCGTGTAGTCCCGACATAGCCCTTTCAGACTATAAATTTTTTCCAATTGATGCAACACGATTTGTCTGTTGTACGGTTCCGGACATGTGACGAAGTGCGAAAATGGATTGACGACTTCATCGCGTCACACGACGAAGTATTCTTCACGGCTGGAATCCGTCAGCTGCCCGACCGATGGCGGAAGGTGGTAGATAATGACCGCGCATATTTTGATTCGTAAAGGTATTGTTGTTTTGTCTTAAATTACATGTTGAGTTGTCTTAAAACGCTTTAGAACTTATTTGTACACCTAATATTAAACTTGGATAATGACTGCCGTGTGTAGGTGAAAGATAGTCAATTTTTAGGTACTACTCGTTTCTATTCTAGGTGGATTTTTTAAAAATAAAAATTAGCACAGATAATAAAAGTGTAATGGGATCTTTCCTGTTATCTGCCAGCCGCCACTATTTTATAATAGGAAAGATCCAATTTGTCAACGAGCTCTCCGAGAAGCAGAGCGCACAGCCCTCGGCAATAGATGCGCAGTGATCACGTGTTACTGTGCACATAGTACCCTCACCGGAGAGCCAATCCCGTCCGTGTGCTTCATTCTGTGGTGAAATTGGTGTTTTAATTTGTTCGTGTGATATAGGAATTGTTGGAAGACACAAATTTCCATATCCCTGATCCGCCTCCAAAGATAATAGGGAATTACGAGGGTGTTTCAAAATATAAGTTTCACGTAACGGCGTCTGTTGGAAATGGAAAGAAGGAAAGAACGCGGCTGCAGAGTGACGTCATAAATTTCGTCATCCGCTTGTAGAAGTAGTATGACACAATTGCGCTGCGTAGTTTATTCGTTAAGGTCATTTGTTATGGCTCGGCAACTGGAGTATTACTCAAAATCGAAAGTTCGTGGAGCAGTGCTTTTTTATTGGGTGAATCGTTCGAATCCAACTGAAACCCATCATGAAGTGTCGGCTGTTTACGAAGAGGCAGTATCTCGCCAGTCAATTGGAAAATGGCGTCAGCAGTTCGAAGAAGTGTATACTGATTTGACAGATGAAAGGGGCAGAGACAGACTTTCGACTTCGACGACTGCCTATCACACTTCGCGCGTCGAGAAGTTGATTAGGGATAACCGCCGCATTGAAATTCATGAACTTGTCGAAGATTTGGGTGTGACATATGGTAGTGTACACGCTATTATTCACGAGCACCTTTATTTCAGAAAGGTGTGCGAAAGATGGGTTTCACAATCATTAATGAAACAGAACAAAAATCAACGATTTGCGCCCAGCCTTTCGTAGCTGCAACGTTATTGTGAAGAAGGCACAGAATTTTTGCAGCGCATCGCCACCGGTGATGAGAAGTGGGTGCATGACTTCGCGCCGGAAAACAAATCGGCATACATGGTGTGGAAACACCCCAGCTCAACAACTGGAAACTAATTTAAAGTCGCGCCGTTTGCCGGAAATGTGATGGCAACGGTCTTTTTTGACTGCAAGAGGCCAGTGTACATTGCGTTTATGGCAAAAGGGAGTGCGATAAATGCTGCAATGTACTGGGAAACACTGAAAAAGTTAAGGAAAGCAATTAGGGATTGAAGACGAGGAAACTTATTGGAAAGGATCGTTATGTTGCATGACAACGCAACCCCGCCCCTCAACAAAGCCGCTAGCACGCAAGAGTTCCTTCGCAATTTCTAGTGGGAAATATGCCCGCATCCTCCCTACAGCCATGATTTAGATCCCTGCGATTACCACTTCTTTCCCCAGACGAAAAAATATGACCTTTGGGGCAAGCATTTCGCAAATGACGATGAAGTCAAGGAAACTGTGAAAACATATCTCAGTGAACTTGGAGCGAACGTTTTCTTACTTGGTATTGAAAAACTGGTTTCTCGTTCCAACAAATATATACTAAAACTTGGCGTTCATGTGGAAACATAAAAGAAAGATACATATTCCAGAAATTATACTTTTCTGGTTTCTCATTGTTTAACAAATGTTTTGCGAAACATGTGAAATTTACTTTTTGATACACTTATGTACGCAATAAACAGACTAAGTGTATCATGTTAGACAGTACAGGGTGTTCCAAAATTATCTTTACAACTTTGTTCCTCAATAAAACCTAAAAAAAAATAAGATAGCAAAGTTATGTTTTTTGTACATGCGACAGCAAGGAATAAAGTTTTATTGGTACGCAAATGCTTTTTGTTTACTTTCAGGTACGACCCTGAACTCGTGATGGCTGCTCCAGAGGAAAAGGCCCAATGTGTGGCATTGTTCATAGAGACGAAGTCAGATATCAAAAATCCAAAGGAATTACAGTACCAAATACTGACGTAATCCACCATCCAGACCCTCAGTACGCGACTGTCACAAGAAATTTACGGGGACATTTAGAGTGCTTCATAAAAAGGGCGCTGGCCGGTCAAGAACAAGTGAAGACGAAGCGGAACGTGTTCGACAGTTTCCTACGAAATCTAGAGAAGTCCATTCCTACGGCTTTCATGCCGTTGGGGTTATCACCTATAACGATACACAGGATGCTGCACAAGCGTTTGCACCTGACTTCCTACAAAATGCACTTGACCTAGACATTGCACATCCGATATAAACGGAAACGTTTCAATTTTGCGGTTGATTTGCTCCACAGGATTGATAGTAAGGAAGGCTTCCTGAAACGTGTTTTATTCAGCGATGAAGTAGAGTTTCATGTCTGTGGTGCTATCAACAGGCGTAACTGCATAATCCGGGGATCTGAAAACCCACATGCTGTCCTGAGACTGAATGTGACAACCCTAAGGTGTACATCTGGTGCGGTCTTCTGCCCAACAGCATCATCGGTCCATTCTTTTTCGCCGAAAATATAGTCACATCCAATGTTTATTGGGACGTGCTGAGTGAGTTTGTTACCCACAATCGTAGGGTCTGCAACCAGCTATAATCTTGCAGCAGGATGGTGCATCTTTGCACTGGGCACTTCGTGTTCGTGAGTTTCTTGATGAAACCTCTCCGGAGCGATGGAATGGACGGAATTATCCAATTCTTTGGGCTCCATATTCACCGGTACGTACCCTCTTAGATTTTTTTCCGTGGGCTATGTGAAGGATATTGTGTGCCGCACAAAAGTTCCGGATGTGGATGAACTGAAGCACAGGATTACAGCTGCCATCACAACAATTCCTGAGGACATGCTCGGGAGAACATGGCAGGGGGTCGAATACCGTTTCGACATTATTCGTGCAACCAACGGTGCGCATGGTTGCACGAATAATGTCGACACGGTATTCGACCTCCTGCTATGTTCGAGTTTGGCCTACACGTTGCATGGTCATCATCCTCAATACAGCTGTTGAATAATCGAGATGTCTTCCCGTTTGTTAGACGCTTTCAAAAGTTTGTATGCGGGCTGTTTCAAAGACCCCCAAATGCAACAATGTCAAGGCGTCGACTATTTCTAGGGGTCAAAGGGGTCACGGGTCAACGGGTCGACTATTTCTAGCGGGTAAAATGGGTCGAGTCACGGGTCAACGGGTTGACTATTTCTAGCGGGTCAAATGGGTCGGGTCACGGGTCAACGGGTCGACTATTTCTAGCGGGTCAAATGGGTTGGGTCATGGTCTTTATGACTCCATTTCGACCCGGTTTAATTTCCGCTTTATATTTGAAAAGCAAGAAAAAAAAATTTGTTTTTTAAAGAAAAATGAGCAGTGGAATTTTGTGCTGGATATTGATGCTCGTGGATTGAAAAATGATTTGTCGTGCAATACGAAGGAAGAGTGTCTTCAGAAGGAAAAGTGTCCCTTCAGTCCATAGGTCAGTGATGAAATCAACATCCATATTTTGAAAACTTTCAACTCATCCTAAACTTGTGGAAATTGGTGTTGCTATGAAAAATATTCTGAAACTTGATATGTTGTCAAGAAAACATCAAAAACTGAAACTAAACATACAAGAAGTTGCTTAATTCAAACCATTTGACTGTAGCGCCATCAAAATTAGATGGAACAGCCTTAACATTAGCGGAGGGACTTTTTGACTCTCTCAGATGTATTTGAAAACATGCGTAAAACAGTTAGGTTATGTCTTGCAAATGAATAACGACAATTTCAATATTTCCTGTAAGTAAGTGAGTAAATTATACGTTCCTATAATATGTTTGATTTCCATATAACATAAGATACCCACTGAGGAGAGACTTTGTGCACATTTGAAAACTGAATGAGACAATACATATTTCCCATTTGTACAAGCTCTTTCTCTCATTTTACATACAAAAGTATTTATCTATAAAAAGAGACGACACATTTATAATGCTATTTATATATGCATGCATATATAAATTATTCAAACTTATGCACCCACCACAAGTCATCCTGAAGAAGAAATTGAAGAATTTTATGAGGAAATTTGTCATCTAAATAATAAAGGTAAGCAGCACTTGAAAATAATTATGGGAGATTTCAATGCAAAAATAGGTCAACGGCAACAGAATGAAACTTCAGTAGGTAAATTCGGTCACGGCAACAGAAACCAGCGTGGAAATACTCTCGTTGAGTTTGCAGAGGCAGAAGGGTTTTTCATCTTGAACTCCTTCTTCAAGAAAAAGCCACACAGGAAATGGACATGGAGACATCCAAATGGGACGACAAGTGAAATTGATTTTATTATGTGTAACAAAAAATTCGTCATAGAAGACTGCAGTGTGCTAAACAAGTTCAACACAGGTAGTGACCATAGATTGGTGAGATGTAAGATGCACCTCAACACTAAACTTGAACGTGGCAAGCTCATAAGACAAACAAAATCTATTGACATAACCAACCTTAAAAAACACTATAATACCTTCAAGATGGAACTGAAGAACAGGTTCTCTGCTTCAGAAGGCCTAACATCGGAAGAAGTGGACATCTCTGAAGTTAACAGAAAAGTAACCAAAGCTCTTATGGAAACAGCAACAAAATTAGCTGGGTCTAAGAACAAGTTGCATGTAAATAAATTATCAGGAAAAACGAAAATGTTGATGCAAAAAAGAAGAGAGATGAGGACAACTAAAGAAGATGTGACTTCCAAAGTGGAATATATAGAGCTATGCAAGACAGTACGAAAAAGTATCACTGAAGACGTAAGAAAATTCAACTGTGAACTAGTGAGGAAAGCAATTGAAAGCAACCAAAGCCTAAAGATAGCAAAGGGACATCTCAGTAAGGGAAGAAAACAGATTATGGCACTGAGAAAAGAAGATGGTTCTGTAACAAGAAATAGAGGCGAAATTTTGACAAGAGTGAAAGATTTCTACTCCAAATTATATGAAAGGGATGATACATGCACTCCAGACATCATGAAAGATACCAGTACCAGAGTTCCTCCAGTCCTTCCAGCAGAAGTTGCACATGCAATCAAGAACATGAAGCGGGGAAAAGCTCCAGGAGAAGATGGAATTACTGTAGACATCATACAAGAAGCAAGTGGAGAAATCGAAACAGTACTCGCCCAAATTTTCACTAGATGCCTTAATGAAGGAAAGATTCCTGAGGATTGGAACACCGCTACAATGATCCTGCTACATAAGAAAGGTGACATTGAGGATCTCGGAAACTACAGACCTATCAGACTCCTATCAGTAGTTTATAAAATCTTCACTAAAGTTCTTTCACACCGCTTGAAGGTAACACTGGACATGGCTCAACCGAGAGAACAAGCTGGATTCAGGAGTGGCTACAGCACAATAGATCATATCCACGTACTGAGAGAACTAATTGAAAGAGCAAGGGAATACGAACTTCCATTGTGCATGGCTTTTATCGATTATGAAAAAGCCTTCGATTCGGTGAAACCATCAGCAATTACAATGGATCTGAAAACCTGCGGTATTGAAGATGCATACATTAATATTATTAATAACATCTATGAAAATGCAAGTGCAAAGATTAGGCTGTTTGAAAATACAACACACATAAAAATTGGAAAGGGAGTGAGACAAGGTGACACCATATCTCCGAAGCTCTTTAATGCCACATTGGAGGGGGTTTTTCAGTCACTGAGCTGGGAAAACAAGGGGATAAAGATTAATGGAGATTATCTAACCCACCTTCGTTTTGCTGATGACGTAGTCATTTTTGCAACTAGCCCATCAGAGTTGCAGAGTATGATCCAGGAACTTGCTGACAAGAGTAAAGAAGTGGGATTAAAAATGAACTTTCAGAAGACAAAAGTGATGTTCAATGCTTTTACAAGAAATGAAGATTTATCGATTGATGGAGAAAAGCTGGAGATAACAGACACGTACGTTTATCTTGGACAGCAGATATCAAGTGAGGGTCACATTGATGAAGAAATTAATCGGCGTACAAAACTTGCCTGGAGAGCTTTTGGAAGAAACAGCATAATTTTCAAGAGCAATATGCCATTATGTCTTAAAAGAAAAGTGTTTGATCAATGCATCCTTTCCGTGCTTACGTATGGTGCAGAGACGTGGACCTTAACTAAAAGAGACATACAAAGGCTGCAGACAACTCAAAGTAGCATGGAGAGGTGCTTACTTGGTGTAACCAGGAGAGATAAGAAGAGGAACTCGTGGATCCGAAAAATGACAAGAGTGGAAGACATCATGATCAGAGTTAAATCCCTGAAATGGCAATGGGCTGGACATACTGCCAGAAGGACAGATCATCGATGGACAGCCGAAATTTTAGATTAGATTCCAAGGGACAGGAAAAGACCCAGAAGAAGACCACATGGGAGATGGGTGGATGAAATTCGAAAGTATGCAGGGGTGACATGGAGGAGACTGGCACAAGACAGACCGTTGTGGAGGAAACTTGGGGAGACCTTCGTCCAGCAGTGGATTGATAATGGTTGACAATGATGATGATGATGATATAATTATATATATTTTGTTGTTAAAGAGAATCTTTGTCTTTGGTGATGAAACCGACAACATTTGTGGAATCTAAATCGTAATGGAAACAAAGAACGGAAAGACACGAAGCAAGTGCCGCTTTCAAAGTGCTTTCTGTGCTCCAGGCAACCGCAGAGAAACAAGAGAACGTAAATGATATAGAAACGAAGTCCGTGATACGAGTATTGATTGATTGATTGATGTTTTCGTGCATGTGACATCACTTGCGTTTCTCCCATTAAGTCTATAGAGGACAAACTAGAAGCACGGAATCGTATTTTCAGCCATTTACAAAGCAAATGAAAAGAAAACGGCATCTGGGGAAGTCGCATCTGGTTCTTCGAATCATTCGTTACTAAAGTTGCGAGAAGTATGACATTGTTTTGCGAAAAATGTCTGGTTGGCAGCAGAGTTCGTATCACGCGTGGAATCAATGGTTAGTCGTTCGAGAAAATCCCAATACTCGCCCTTCGAGGCCGTTCAGTTTTCACTTTCTATTCCTTACAGGTTTGCGCTTAAAGCAGTACCCAAGAATAAACTGAATCTAGTCCAAATGTTTGTGTGTTTAAGGGCCGTAGGAGGCCAAAGATCGCCGTAACTCAAGATAGAAATAAATGAAAAGGTCGACTGGATATGACGACCCACAAAAAACTGGAAAGAAAACAGCTGACTACCAAAGTTCTAGGCAGTTTATATATACAGCGATGAGCCATTACATTATGACCACCTACCCAATAAGTTGTAGGACCCCGTTTAGCCCGAAAAACAGCGGCCACTCGGCGAAGCATTGATTGGATAAGGTGGCGATAGGTATCCTAAAGCATCTGGTACCATAATGTCAACAGCAAGTCAACCAGTTCTCTTGCGTTTCGGGGTGCTGGTGATTTAGCGCGAACCCGCTTTTTCAAGTCGAACCACAAATGTTTGATTGGGTTCATGTCAGGCGAATTTGGAGGCCATGGCATTAACAGAAAGTCACCACTATGTTCCTCGAACCACTCCTTGACGAATATGGCAGTGTGGCATGGCACATTATCCTGTTGGTAGTGGTCATCCCCAGAAAGGAACACAGTTGCCATGAATAGGTGAACTTGGTCCGCAACGATGTTCAGACACCTGACAGCTGTCAGAGATTATGCTAATCGGATAATGTGGCCAAAAGTATCACAAGAAAACATCGGCCAATGAATAACACCGCCGCCGTCGCAGGCCTATTTTCGCCCAACAGTGCATCCAGGTACCATAGCCTCCGTTGGTAATCGGCCTATCCGCAGTCGACCATCTGCGTGATGCACCAGGAATCTTGATGCGTCAGACAGGCTACTTTCTTCGAATTATCCACGGTCCAATCTCGATGATCTTTTTTTTTTTTTTTTTTTGATTCGAGGTTTAACGACCACCGTGAGCAACTCAATGGGCTATAAGCAGTCGCCCGTCTCTAATTTAGGGTCACTGGTTCCAGGAAAGGGAGAGAGCCAGTGCCGTAAGACAAACACAACATCCATGCCTCACCGGGATTCGAACCCGGACCCCTTTCGGACGAATGATCAGAGGCCATCGCCTTAGACCACTGCGCCACCGGAGCGACCTCGATGATCTTGCTCCCATTTCATGCGTTGTTGGCAATAACGTGCAGTGAGGATGAGGCTCCGGATGGGTATTCTGTTACGAAGGCCCATGCGCAGATAGCTGCGATGAACTGTGTGGTGTGACACATTGCCCTGATCACTAGTGTTTCAGCTGCGGGTGATTTGTCGCACTGTGGACGTGCGGTCGCTGTGAACAGTACGTGACAGTCATCGCTCCCCTCTGGTCTCAAAGAGCTGAGAACGACACACGGCTGATTACCAACGGAGGCTATGGTAGCTAGACACTATCTGTGCACCACTTTTGATGCGTACTCACTACAGCGGCAAGTGAACAACCCACAAGCCGCTCCGTTTCCGAAATCTTAGTTCCGAGGCCTATCAATCTGATAGATTGGCACCTTTTCGCATTCCGACACCGAACACTCTACTAACCGAAAGCCGGTTCTCGGGTTGTATATACTCGTATACTGTTCTGTGAACTTCACCTGCGCTACCGTTCGGTTTCCAAGCGTGCTCGTTTCTCTAGGCTGGGGGTGGTCGTAAAGTAATGGCTTATCGCTGTATAAAAGCACACAATTAACTATTTTCAATTCACCGCTGAGTAAGAGCTTTCCCAAATCTTCATCAAAACAACTGCTCCGAGAGGAGTTTTTTTATCGTTTCAAAGTGCTTTCTGCTTTCAGCTTCCACCTTCTTATGAAGACGTTCTCTGTATTATTTCCCTTTCTTTGAAAAATAAACTCAGGAAACTACAGAAAACAAAAAGTTGAAAGAGCAGTTGAAAGCACACTAAGTCAGATGTCATAAGGCAGAAAAGTAAGTGTGATAAAGATTAACAGACCACAAGCCAAAGTATGTACATGTTGGAAAAAAGGAAAAGCTTAAAAATTGTTGATTGTAAAAGAAAATGCTTCAACAACATAACAACTCCAATACAAATGGAACACTGTTACCAAGCAATGAAACAGATGAATACCATGAATTTTTTACAACAGAACTAAATATTTGGATACTCTAAAAATACACAAGTATATGACTGGAAGAAAAGAATCTTCGTGGTTACAAGCCAACTGACAAAACAAATTAATTAAGTATTTTGCTAATAATGAAACAATTGCGTGTACAGGTAAAAAAAAAGTTATTACTAAAGGAAATTTAGAGAGGGGGGGGGGACTACTTTTGGATTCAGTAAAAGATCTGCATGAAGGAACTTATAAATGATGAAATGTTTATTGCATATAGGACACTCCAAAGGAAAAAACTCTTTGGGATAGTAAAGTACCACACTGGAAGATGAGGAAACATTTTTATACATGGAGCATTTAACCATGCATATAACACAACAACGGAACATGACATTTAACCATCCGCACACAACAACGGAACATGGCCACGGGTTGCTTGAGAACTACGAACTCGGTACTGTGCGTGCGACTCTCACAATCACACGATTCCCGCGTTCTGTCGTTGTCCTGGGCCGTCCACTGCCAGCGCTCCCCTGGGTTGTGCCCTCCTGGTCCGATTGGTGCTAAGAACGTCCCATTGTCGCGTCGCTCCGCCTGGCTTACGGTGACTTGATGAACCGGCCTCTCAAATCCCAATTATGTGTCCTCTCTCAAAATCGTTCAGTTGCTCGTATTTTGCACCACGGATCCGACGTCGAGGCATCCTCACCGCCAGTGGAGGTTAATGCAACCGCAATCCGCTGTCACATTTGTTTCTGAGTGTGAGTTTTGCTTTTGACATACCTTCCTCGACGCGAGGCTCCCATGCGATGTGGCAGGCCACAATTTAGCAGTTGATCGTTTTTTTAATCATTTGGATATTTCGCCCTGATGTATTTGCTCGCGGAGTTTCATCAGGATCGAACGACTTCCTCGGGGTCCTTCTTTGTTTTGTTTTTTTCGCAAAGGATGTATATCTCGCGGTCCATAGTATCTGAACTTACGCCTCTTGGTAGCAAGATTATTGATCGGTAAAAAACTTATGAGTATAAATCTGCGTTCTCAGAATTCAAGCTACCCAGTGGAAAAATACTTTTCAAATCGGACTAATACGTTTACGAACAATGAAGCGTGCGCACCTAGAAGAAAAACATGCGACAAACGCGAAACTTTGCAAATAGCTAGAGTGCATGCTGGTATGCAAATGATCCACGTTTGGTTCGATTGCGCATGAAAACACACCCTCTAGTGGAGATGCAAACATGAACCGGCAGCCTTATAAACCGGCGTGTAGTCGATGTCCCATGAAAGCGAAAAGTACCGGCTGACGCAAGCAAGAGTACAGAGTGAGAAGAATGCCGGGTAGATGCCAGAAACGTCGATTTACGCAACCTAAGAACTTTGAGAGAGGCTTGATCATCCGTGTTGAATACTTACCATTTGTACCTGAACTTGAAGCACGAGAAGTTTTATATTCTAAAAGACATTTTGTGTAATAATTTCCTACTCAGTACCTTTGTTTTTATGGGATTAGTATTATAAAGAATGCTGATTACTATAAATTTCCTTCGCTGTAAAAAGTAAAAATACGATCGGTTGCCACGATGGCATTTTTCCGTGTTTGCAATTTATTTAATGAAATGTTCCGCAAAATGTCAAATCAAATGGTCTCATTAAGACTGCTGATCGAAGCTAAAGGTTCATTTAGATAGGATAGTTCTTCTAATGGCAATTATAAAATGTT
The DNA here is from genome assembly GCA_039090855.1 of Macrothele yani. NCBI lineage: Eukaryota > Metazoa > Arthropoda > Arachnida > Araneae > Macrothelidae > Macrothele > Macrothele yani. The sequence goes on along the minus strand of CM077011.1, from coordinate 8,133,102 downwards.
CTGAGGGATTCCAACTTAAAGACGACGGTGAAATCAATTTGAAATATTGTTGAATATTTAAGTTTTTTTCTTTGGTTCTGATGGCGCTCCGTGCTCATCATCATCATCATCATCATCTTATAAGGATATTTTGCGATAACATCAGCATCTTTGTATATGCTGTCGTTTTTCGAAGAGGGCGCGGAATTCCCTTTGAACCAACGGTTGAAGAATTGCCCGTGTCTGCTCTTTTAGAGGGAAAATTCATCGAATCGAAAAGGTTCATTGACTTCTGCGACACGAAGCCATATTTTCCCAACTCTATTATTGTTTTTCCCGCGAGCTAAGTTAGAAGCATTTTATTGTGACCAAAATAACTCAGTGAAATAAAATCTTTCTGCTTCTTTATCACATACGGTACATTAATATTTGCTTAGAAAGTCAACAGACGGAAAATCATTGTGAGGTTATTGAGTATCATATGTCTGAATAACTTTTCAAAAAGAAGTGAGAGAAATACTTCTTACTTTTTTAATACATGGAGTGATATCAGAAGTTATAAAAAGTAAAATTGCAAGACAACAATAGTACTACTACTACTACTACTAATAATAATAATTATTATTATTAATAAAAAAATAAATCAGCATCGCTTAAACTTCGGGCACAAGTTGATTTAAGCTTCTTAGAAGCCCAAAGGTGGAATACTTTACAATACAGCATGAACAGAAGTGCAATGAGAATGGATCCGATAACATTCTGTGGGCAATACAGACATAACGGATTTTTCGAGAAGTATTGCTTTCGGCTTTTTGTCCGTCCCTCAGCAAATAAATATGATAGCGCCCCTTATAAACTCTATACTAAGCTTCTTTCCCGTCGACTAAACTCTATCCTCCCTCACATCCTTGCTGACTCTCAAACCTATACTGTTCCTGGCCGTTCACTTTCCTCCAATGTTCAACTTCTTCGCGATCTCATTCATCTTGCCAAGACTCATTCTGAACCTCTTGCTCTCCTTTCCCTTAGACCTCCGTTCCGCTTTCGATAATATCTCACACGCCTATTTAACACAAACCCTGCTACACTTTGGCTTTCCTCCACAATTTGTCTCCGTTCTTCTCTCAATCTATCGGGATGCCGTTTTCCATGTCAAGACGGCATCTTTTCTCACAGCACATGTTCCCTTCAAGCGGGGAGTTCGTCAGGGCTGCCCGCTTTCTGGTCAACTGTTTGCGATTGCCGTCGAGCCTTTTCTACGCTCTTTGCAAACATCTCTTCTAGCACAACTTCCACCACCAGTTGCCAGCTCACGGCATCACTCAGTCATTTACTCTGCTTATGCAGATGACATCACCGTCTGCATTCGTAGCGACTCACAGTTCCAACTGCTTCGTCGTTTGTTCTCCGCATATGCTTCATGTTCTGCAGCTGAACTGAATACGTCTAAGAGCACTGGATTGTGGTGCGGGTCGTGGTCCAATCGCTTGGATGCTCCATGGGGGGCCACATGGTCATCCACTACCCAACGCTTCCTGGGTGTGCACTTAGGCGCACCACAAGCTACATCCAGTGCAACTCGCTCGGAACTCCATCCTCGCCTCCTCCGCACAGCTGCATTCTGGTGTCGTGCGCAGTTCTGTACGTCCTACTACCAGCGTGCAAATCTCACCAGGACATACCTTCTGTCCATCTGCAAGCATTCTTGGATTGCATCTACGACCCCCTTTTCTGTCTCCAGGAGGTTACACGCTGCCTTACTCGAGTAATGTGGGCGGGTCATCACTGGATTAACGTCCACAAGCTCTGTGCTCCTCCCTCCTATGGTGGTGCTGGCCTACCTGATGTCCCGCTGTGCTACAAAGCAAGCCGAGTGATCAACTTCATTCACCTTTTCACGGCTCCAGTGGCTTCCGCAGTTCAGGTACGTGACGTTCTTGCCTCCTTGCGTAACCCACATTTTTCCTTTCTTTCTTTAGTTCTCATGGATTGCTGTCCTTTCCCCCCTCCAAACTCCCACCTGCATATTCTGAAGCCCTCATTCACCTTCGCTCTCTCCCCCTCATTCGCTCCCCTCCCTCTTCAACTCTAGAGCTTCTTTCTGAACCCCTCTTCTTCAACTCCCTTGTTCATCCCCCATCTCCCCTGTTTTTCATTCCCCTCTTGGCTCCGAGCAGGTGTAGTAACTGTACAAGACCTCACTAACTCGGATCTATCCTGGCGCCCTCTCTCTGGCCTCCCCTGCTATTCTCTCGTCCCCATCCGCCCATTTGGTCTATGACTCTCTGCTAACTGCACTTCTTTCGCTTTTCCCTGATCTTGTCTCCCCAACCGGTCTCGTCTCTGTCTTTTCTGCCCCTCTTCCGCTGCCGTTTTTCCTCCGACTCACAAACTCGGTTCTTCCTCTCTCTCTCTCTCTCCTCTAAATCTCTTTATCGTTTTCTAGTGCACCTTGTCACCCCTTCACCGCTTTCTATTCTGGAGGTTCCCCCTGCTTCTCTTCCTCTTGTCTGGGCAGCTGCCCGCTCACCCTTATCTGCCCCTCTTGAAATTAATACCCACTGGCTCTTTTTGCATAATCGCCTCCCTGTTCCGTATTTTCTCTTTCGCATGTCTCTTCTCTCCTCCCCTCTCTGCTCTTTCTGCGCACAGGAGGCAGACGTTTCTCACGTCTACCTTTACTGTCCCATCCTGATGCCTCTCCTCCACCAGGCTTTCCGGATTGCCAGTCGCTCTTGTTCTCAAGATCTTCCGTTCACTGCCTACAGACATCTTCTTCTGCGGGCTCATCCACCTACAACTCTTCCTTCAGTATGTGCCTATCTTTCGTGCTGGTTAAACACGTTATTTACGTATACCTTCAACAACTCCGCAGCATTTCCTCGCCGGTCTCTTTACACCAGGCCAGCGCAGCACTTTTGTGCCATTTTCAAGATCGATTGCTTTCTCGACTCCGCCTGGAGTACCAGTCGGCTTCTTCCAGTCGTCGAGAAGCCACCTTCTATGCTACCTGGGCGCCGGCCGCTCCATGGTTTGCGATTGATTCTGGACTGCTACACCTATCAGAACCCTAGGACATTCTACACCTCCTTTGCTGAGTTTCCGTGGCACCCTGGTGGCCCTCCTCCACTCTACGACTCGTGCAATCCACACTACCGTTGAATTGTGAATGCTAATGCCATCTCAGTGTTTTTTCATGCTTACTCGTGTACATTACTTACTTTCACCCCGCCTGTATTATGTTGCTTTGGTGCCCCTCGTTAAATAACTTGCACAATTGTGCACGCTGTGTTTTTATCTCATGTATGTAATGTTTTACCTTCACGGCGGTGTTTGTGCTGTTCTTTTTCTAATTGTGTACTATTGTTTCGCCTGTGTTATCCTGTAAATCATGCCCAGCCAATGTCATGTGACACGATGTGTTTCTCTTTGTCACTTCTGCAATTTTTTTATTCAATAAGCTTTGCTTGCAGCATTTTGTTATTCATCCCCATTGTCATTGCAATGTATATACCATCATGTTTTTAACAGTTTTGTATTATTTCCCAGTGAGATGCCCAATACTGTACGTCTCCCTCTTATGTTTTCTTATGATAAATTAGAATAAAGCGATTTTGAAACCTTCTTTCACGATAAAACGTCTTTCATTAGTCACTTCAGAACAGAATATCACTAGTTGGACAAGGCGTAACATACACGTTCGTGTCATAATAATATGACCACCTACGTAATAATGGGAATAACCACCCTTGGCCCGGTTGACAGCGGCGAGACGGTGTGGCATGAACACAATAAGGCCCTGGAAGGTTGCCCGAGGCTCACTTGCCCATTCGGACTGCATCAGAGAACCGAGGTCCCGGAGATGACGTGGTTGTGGACCGGCACCTCGAACCTGTCGATCGAAATAGTCCCACAAGTTTTCTATGGGATGAAAGGTAGGGCGATTTTACCGGCCAAGGGAGAACGGAAGCATCGCTGTTGTGTTCCTGGAACCAGTCACGCACACCCCTTAGCGACGTGGTATGATGCATTATCCTGTTATTATTTATTTTTTATTGAAGGTTTAACGACCGCCGTGAGCAACTCAATGGGCTATAAGCAGTCGCCCGTCCCTAATTTAGAGTCACTGGTTCCAGGGAAGGGAGAGAGCCAGTGCCGTAAGACAAACACAACATCCATGCCTCGCCGGGATTCGAACCCGGAGCCCGTTCGGACGAATGATCAGAGGCCATCGCTTAGACTACTGCGCCACCGGGGCGGCCATTATCCTGTTAATAGACACCATCACCACCAAGGTAAACGTCCAACATGAAGGGATGCATATGGCCAGCGAGGATGGACAGATAGCCATTGGCGTTCAGGGACTCATCCCTGGTATCAGCGGTTCCAGGGCATACTAGGAAGACATCTCTCAGATATGCACATTGTCTCTGTCGGCCCTAACTGGATCGACAACGTATCCGCGTGTTGGTTCTCGTGTGTCTGACGTGGTATCTGACACCGCTCGCAACTTCTGTGGAGTAAAAACCTCGATTCGTCGGAGAAGGCAACCTGTTCCCACTCTTCCACAGTCCAATGACGGTAGTCCCATGCGAAGTGCAGGCGTCGTAGCCGATGGACCTGGGTTAACATGGGCGCCTTCACGCAGAATCGACTCCGGATACCCATACGTCACAGGGTTCGCTCTACTGTTATCAGGGACACGCACCTAGGTGCCCCTTCATTTTGTGGTCAATTGCTGCACTGCTGCGCGTTGATTACACTTTATCAGTAGACGAAGGCTACGTTCTCCTCTGGGGTCCAGTGCCTTGGGGGCTCTACAGTTATGACGTCGGGAGGTAATCGGTGTGCCAGAGGTCCATTCTTGGTACACCCGTACTTCAGCACCTCGCGGACAGCCCACGAAGTCTTCTGTTTCTGAGACGCTTCCACCCATGGCGCGGTAGCCGATGATCATTCCTTTTTGAATGTCCGTCAAATCACTACCTTTGCCCATTGTGCTCACGTAACATACTATGGCTCTCATCTGTGCTGCCTGGCCGCTTATATCTTCGTGCGTTTGACCTTCTCACGTGCACTCTGTGAAGCTCCTGGGCGGGTGCACTGTGATTCCGGGGGTGGTCATATTATTCCGACATAATTGTGTACGTCCATTTAGCAGTGCTGGAAGTATCTTAATAGAACTGCAGCATACCCAAATTTTCAGAACTGAGAGTAAGTAATACCTTTTTGGCAAAAAGTCTTTAGGTTACCTTCTGACTAAGAGCTATTTATTTCTGGACATCAGCTTTAGTGAACCAAGTCATCTGACTCAAAGAAGATCCAGATTTTGAGATTTCTTCCGTCAGTACCTTAAACGAATAAAATAATTTGACTTCGAAAGAATCAGATTTTGCCCTTCTTTCAGTAAATACCGTAACTAAATTAAATTATTTATCGTTGAAAGAGAGCCAATTCTTGGAAGGAGTTTTCTACGATACTAATTAAAATGAATCAAATGATCTCACTAAATTCTCAAGTCAATAAAATGGTTGGCTTTTGAATGAATCAATTTTTTGGGTACTTTCGGACACTGTATAAAGTGAATCAAACTGTCTGACTTACGTTTTTCATAGTCACTATCAAATTAATAAAATGGTCGACTCATAAAAATTTTTGGGTTCTTTCGGACATTACCTGAAATGAGTCAATTGGTCTGACTAACAGTTTTTCGGGACCAATCTTAAATGAATAAAATAGTTAGCTATTGAAGAGCCAAGTTTCGACTTTTTTCGGACACCATCTAAAGGGAATCAAGTAGCCAAATTTTATTCCGGTTTCTGTCTTAAGTGAATACAATGAATAAGTAAATACATCGCTCTTTCCACGTTGGGAAACTCACAGCAACCGAAAAATTGTATATATAACAATTTATCGGTTGTTGTGCGTTGCTTAACGTGGAAAGAACGATGGATTTATTTCTTCAACTGACGCCACGTATTTAGAGGATTTTCACTGAGAATACAATTGTTGGCTCTTGAAAAGTCTAATTTTTGGATTCTTTTGGACGTGATCTAAAGTGAATGAAATTATATGCCTATCTTTTCTTGGGACATATTCTCAAGTGAATAAACCGGTTAGCTTAGGAAAGGGTCAATTATTAGGTTCCTTCGGGCACTACCTGGAATGAATCAAATGGTCTGACAGACATTTTTTTCGTACCCAATTTCAAGTGAATAAAATGGTTGGTTCTTGAAGAAGCCAAATTTATGGTTCTTTCGGACACCATCTAAAGCAAATCCAATGGTCTGACGCTTGAAAGAGCCAGTTGTCGCGAATTTGTTTTTGGCTACTACTACTTAAGGTGAAGTAAGTTTAGCGGTCCTTGAAGAAACAGTTTTTTACTTAATTACTTGATAGAACAAGAATTATCCACATCCTGGTTTACGGGTCGGTTCTACACACAACGGATACTCTTCAAGAAATTTGATCCTGTGCTCTGAATCAATGTGTACCATGTTCAGGGGGTGCTTTTATATGAATTCCCAGTAATGCAACGGATAAAGAAAAGCTTTATTTTATGACATCGTCTCAGCAGTTTAATGCTTAATGTTTAAGTTCGATACGTACTTTCTTTGACAGTTCATGTACCTGTGTTAAAGGTTCCACAGAAACTTTCCCCATTATGACAGCCTTTTGTATGCAAATTTTACACATTTAACCCTAAATTTTTGTATTTTGCATTATAAAATGTACAATCATTTATAGGATTACGCCTATTACGTTTGTTGACTTTCACGCACATTTCTTGATTACTAGAATTAGGCACTTCATTTTTTTATTAGTTCCTGTTGCCTTGCTATTTGTGTCTTAATTTCTGTCTCCTTTTAAGCGTAATTTCTGTTTTATTTTCTTCGCGACGTAATATTCCTTGGCGTTTTAAGCAGCTCAGCAAACACCAGTGAAACACTCATTAAAACTGTTGCGAAACACATATCTACAGGGTCATATCATGTTAATTCATAGACACAGAAACTTTGCCACTTTCGTGTAATACTGATTTCCAAAATGTCTGCTGCATTAAGTGAAGCAGTGAAGGAATATTTTAACGGACTTGGTGAATATTGCCGTTTCTTGCAAAAATGCGACTTTTTCAGAATTAATACGTTATAATGAAGTAAATTTCTCCGTCATTTTTGTCCACGCCGGGGTTCGAACCCGGGTCCTCTCATTCCAGAATAAGTCGCTCTACCAATTGAGCTACACGGACGTTCGTTATCACTGCTATCTGCCTTAATGTCGCGTGTGCCCTGCTGGGCAGGCACGTCACAACGTCTTTAATAGTTTTCTAAACAATTCGTTTTTTTTAATACGTCTTAATATATGTGTTGAATTACAAACTTATTTAATGATTCGGTTTAACAGAATAAGAGTTCGCATTTATTTGAATTTCCGTCAATAAGACAATGAATTATATAGGTATTAGCTCTCAAGCAAAAGGGGGAATCCGTAGACTCATGCTGCTGATGCCATATCATCATCATCATCATCATCATCATCTACCATTATCAATCCACTGCTGGACGAAGGTCTCTCCAAGCCTCTTCCACAACGGTCTGTCTTGTGCCAGTCTCCTGGTCTGTCCTTCTGGCAGTATGTCCAGCCCATTGCCATTTCAGGGATTTTACTCTGGTCATGATGTCTTCCACTGCTGTCATTTTTCGGATCCACGAGTTCCTCTTCTTATCTCTCCTGGTTACACCAAGCATGCACCTCTCTATGCTGCTTTGAGTTGTCTGCAGCCTTTGTATGTCTCTTTTAGTTAAGGTCCACGTCTCTGCACCATACGTAAGCACTGGAAAGATGCATTGATCAAACACTTTTCTTTTAAGACATAATGGCATATTGCTCTTGAAAATTATGCTGTTTCTTCAAAAAGCTCTCCAGGCAAGTTTTACATGCCGATTAATTTCTTCATCAATGTGACCCTCACTTGATATCTGCAGTCCAAGATAAACGTACGTGTCTGTTATCTCCAGCTATTCTCCATCAATCGACAAATCTGCATTTCTTGTAAAAGCATTGTACATCACTTTTGTCTTCTGGAAGTTCATTTTTAATCCCACTTCTTTACTCTTGTCAGCAAGTTCCTGGATCATACTCGGCAGCTCTGATGGGGTAGTTGCAAAAATGACTATGTCATCAGCAAAACGAAGGTAGGTTAGATAATCACCATTAATCTTTATCCCTTTGTTTTACCAATTCAGTGATTGACAGACATTTTCCAATGTGGCATTAAAGAGCTTGGGAGATATGGTGTCACCTTGTCTCATTCCCTTTCCAATTTTTACGTGTGCTGTATTCTAAAACAGCCGAATCTTTGCACTTGCATTTTCATAGATTTTATTAATGATATTAATGTATGCATCTTCAACACTGCAGGATTTCAAAGCTATTGTAATTGCTGATGGTTTCACTGAATCAAAGGCCTTTTCATGGACTCAATTATTGGCAGAATCGTGATTCAAGGGACAAGCGCACGTACTTCCAATCTTTTATCGGTCATTTCGATTGCTGTTCGTACCACAAGTGTCGTTTACGTCGATGAACCGAGATACGCATATTCGCTTGAGATTTTGCTTATGGTTGGACCATATTGTATTGAACACTTTCATATTCGCTTGGGATTTTGCTTATGGTTGGCGACCATATTGTATTGAACACTTTCAGCTGTGGACCTGTGTAACGCCGATTTACCTGCACAAGGCGACGCATCCGTTGTTCACCTCTGTATTACACCTTTCGACGGTTTTTACAGTTGTATCCCCATTTGGTCGTTTCGCCATTTTGACGTTACTCCTAGTACACCTTAACTACGAAGGTCATAGAACAAACAAGTGTTCTCAGTTTCCCAAACAAACGCATCAACCCTTGGTGTTTCCATTATGTAGACGGTCAGAAACTCCAAATGAATATTTGGTAGTACCACACTTCCGTAACTTCCCTCTCAAATGAACTATCAGCCAGTTATACACTGAGTGGCCAATTTATTATGACCACCCCTTCAGTACTTCGTTGGGCCACATTTTGCCTTTAATACTGCGTCGATTCTTCGTGGCATGGACTCCACGAGATGTTGATAGGGGGTTTGTGGAATATGAGACCATGCTTGATGAATAGCACTTTCCAGGAGTGTGAGATTGCGGGGTTGTGGATCCAGCTGTCTGACGGCTTGTTCAACTTCATCCCACAAATTCTCAATGGGGTTGAGATATGGATTTTGTGGGGGCCACCTAAGCAAAGTAAACTTACCGGCATGTTCCTGAAACCAATCCTGTACAATACGAGCACTCTGGCAGGACGCATTATCTTGTTGAAAGTAGCCATCACCATTAGGATAAACCATCCACATGACAGGATGCATTTGTTCCGCAACGATGTTTAGATATGATGTGCCAGTCAGACACGAATTAAAGGGCCCAAAGCATGCCAGGAAAACATTCCTTAAACCATAACGTTGCCTCCACCAGCTTGAAGGTTTGTAGCAATGCATTTGGGCTCCATGCTTTCGTGCTGTTTCCGCCAAATTCTCACTCTGCCATCGGCATGGTGCAAGTGAAAACGTGATTCATCGGACCACATAATGTGTTTTCAATTATCGACTGTCCAATCCTTGTGCTCCTGTGCGAACTGGAGACGTTTTCTCTTGTTAACTGCCGGCAGCAAAGGTGTTCAAACAGGCCTTCGGCTGCCATATCCCATCTGATGCAGTGTACAACGAACAGTGCGTGCAGAGATCATTTGAGGGGATCCTTAATTAAGATGGTCTGTAATTTGCTGCACTGTTGCCCTTCTGTTGTATGTTACCAGTCTGGACACTCTCCGTTCCGCCACACGTTGCACGTAGAGGCCCAGTTTTTTGGCTGACTGTCCAGTCTTTAAACACTTTAATAACAGCTGCTCTGGAACATTTCACGAATGCGGCGGTTTCGGTGATACTCTCTCCATGGCTCCGAGCTCCTACAATCATCCCACGTTGAAAGTCCGTCAAATCGCATTTTTTACCCATCTCGTCACCCAAAAATCACTTCTATTATTGTCGCAAGCACTAACCTTTCCCTTTTTATACTAGCCTCGCCTTCTGGCGGCAACAGCGTTCAGCCATAGCTCATTTGCTTAAAACTATCAGGTGGTCATAATAAAGTGGCCACTCAGTGTATACATCCTCCAATCTGATGGAAGTTTCGGGTGTAACTCGCTTTTCACAGTGACAACCATGATTCAGTAAACACTGAAAGTTGTATATTATCAAAAGTGTTCGTTCGGACACTACTGCATATTTGCATAAGCGCAAAGAACGGTTGCGTAGGAAGGTGTGCGGTGAGTGTGGAGGTAGGTAAATAAAGCTGAGATGTTCTGTCGTGTTATCAGTAACTTTGAAGCGGATATGCCGCGTGGACGTGAACTTTCCGAGTTCCAGTCTGGGCTGGTCACAGGATGTCATTTGAGTAACGTTTCCATACAAGCATTGCAGCTAAACTAAACATACCAAAATCGACTGAAAGTGATGTAATGAGGAGATCGAAGCAGGGCTTTCAAATTACAGCAAAAAGTTCAGGAAGGCGGCACAAACGGATAGAAGAACCTTACGAAAGAATGTTAAGAAATCCCGTTCGTTCTCTGCCGATTCCATCGCTGCTGAAGTAGAAAATGCATGTAATAGATCGGTTAGTACCATAACTATCTTCAGAGAGCTGCACAGTGTGGGTTATTATGGTAGATCAGCTGCGCACAAGCCAAACATCACTACTGTGCTAGCGAGGTGAGGTTTGGAGTGGTGTGTCTTCCGTTTTTCCTGGACTGTGGACGACTTGAAAGCTGTTCTTTGAAGTGATGATTCACGCTTTTCACTCCTCCAATCTCATGGGTGTGTTTGGATTTGACGACAGCTAGGAGAAGGATTTTCGTCGAAACCATAAACTCTGAAATGTACCTCGACGTTTTGAAAAATACAGCCCTACCAACATTGTAGCAGTATTATGGAAACGACCGTTGTCTCTTCCAACACGATGGAGCTATCTGATACCCTGCACGGTGGGAAGAGGAGTGGTTTCTTGAAACTGAGATGGAATTGGTAGACTGGCCTGCTAAGATTCCTGATCTTAATCCTATAGAACACCACTCAAATGAACTAGAGCGACGGATACGAATTCTTCCGCAACAACAGCCTTCGCTCTGCACTCTGGGGACGAATGAACCAATGGCGAGCAGCTCGTGTCGAGACCTACCGGAAATTGGTTGATAGTATGCCTAGCTCGTGTCGAGACCTACCGGAAATTGGTTGATAGTATGCCTAGCTCGTGTCGAGACCTACCGGAAATTGGTTGATAGTATGCCTAGCTCGTGTCGAGACCTACCGGAAATTGGTTGATAGTATGCCTAGATGAGCCATTACAATATGACCACCTACCTAATAAAGGTGTAGGACCACTTTAGCCCGCAAAACAACGGCAACTCGGCGAGGCATCATCGATTGCATAAGGTGGCGTTAGGTATTCTGGGGTATCTGGTACCATAATGTCAACAGTAGGTCTTCCAGTTCCCGTACATTTCGGTGTGGTGGTGATTTAGCGTGAACCCGCTTTTCCAAGTCAAAATGCCGATTGTGTTCATGTCAGGAGAATTTGGAGGCCAAAGCATTAACAGAAAATCACCAGCATGCTCCGTGAACCACGCCTTGACGATTATGGCAGTGTGTCATGGCGCATTATTCTGTTGGTAATGACCATCACCAGCAGGGAAGACAGTTGCCATGAATGGGTGAACTTGGTGCTGAACGATGTTCAGGGGTACATGTAACATCCACCACACTTTTCAACCGCCAACACCGGCTTCTTCTGTGAAGACCATGTAGGATGGATCAAGAGACTCATGTGTGCGCCAAATATGTACACGACCATTCACGTAGTAGAGTAAAATACGCCCTTCAGCAGTCCAGAACACTTTTGTCCAGTCATACGTCGTCCAACTTGGTTGATGTTTACACCAGTCGAGCCTTTCGCGCCTGTGAACCGTGGTTATGACCTCGCATGCTGTTAAAACCTACATGTGCGAGTGTGCGACGCATGGTCATGACTGATACTGTGCCGGCCTCTCTTGTATTTGATAGTTTTGAACAGTGCTGCGCTTGTTGGCCTATACGAGTCGTGGGACCCAGCCCTCACCTGTCACAGTAACCTTTCAGTGTTTTGTGCAGTTTTGACTCCGGGTCGTTGTTTGACCATTTGCACGCCACTCCTGATACACTTTAAGTACGGTGGCTTGCAAAAAACCCACCAGTTCAGCAGTTGTGAAATCGAAACACCAGATCCCCGAACTCCCAGAATCTATCCTTTCTCAAAGTCCGATAAATTCTTCCGTTTATTCACCGTGTTTCTAATTTTACTACCTATTTCTCCACTCACACCTTATATATCCTACGACTGTCGTGCGCACTCGGAAATCACGTGGTCAACAGGCCGCATTCACATATCGCAGGGGTGACCATTTTTTCAGTGATCACTCGGTGTATAATCCCGGTTTACCATAGGCATAATCCTCATCCACTTCATGCGAACCTCGCAGCAGAGATATGGAGGCCCACATGACACAACAGCTATACCCTCAGATGCTAGAAATCACGGGATACTTGGTTCCTAGGCAACCCGACATTCTCACCCGTCTCGCTAGTGGACGAACCCACCGCTTCGTAGGAATGTAGGTATGAGGATATCAGTGCATTCACGTAGACGTAATTCGATGGGAGTATGTATACAGTCGAGTCACATTATTGTGACCACCTCCTACTTTTGACTTGAACAGCGCGTAGAAAATGAAAGAAGGCGCGTGTCGTGAGCTGGTTTGGAGAGTATATAAAATGTCCTGTAGGGAAAACATATCACACGTCGATGTGGAAACTGCGGAGCACCACGTGCCATTGATGTGAGAGGTGAATGTCGGCTTCTAAGGTGCGTGAGGGCCGATTGACACGCTTCATTGGAGCAACTCACAGGTCAAATGAACCAGGGGGCTAACGGAAGTGTGTCTAAAACGACAGTTAAGCGAACCCTGCTGCGTATGGGGCTGCGATGCAGACGGACGGTCACTGCATCTATGCTAACGAAGGTACATCGGCAGAAAGGGCTTACATTTGCACGGCAGTATCGGAATCGGACCTCCGCTGATTGGCAAAGAAATACCTTCCAGCCTTCTCAGATGAGTCACGTTTTCTGCTTCATCGAATGGATGGACGTTGGCGCATAAGGCGAGAAACATCGGAGAACAAACACTCCTCAACCACTTATGGAAGAACACAAGCTGGTGGGTGCAGCGTTATGGTCTGGGGAATGTTTTCGTGTCATTCTCTGGGTCCACACATACCGGTGGAAGGCAGTATGAACCGAATTCGTTATGGATCCATCCTTGCGGACCACGTACAGCCATTCATGCTGATTGTATTCCCTGGGGCGGATGGGATCTTTCATACGACAATGCGACCTGTCACACAGCTAGAAATCTCGGAAAGTGGTTAGAAGAGCAGGATGAAGACTTCAAAGTACTTCCCCGGCCCACTAATTCCCCAGACTTAAACTGAATTGAGCATCTGTGGGACCACCTCGATCGTGTTGTTCGCTCTATGGATCCTCCACCACGCAGCCTACAGCAGCTGTCAGATGCACTGTAATCAGCATGGCTCCACATACCTGTGAATATCTTCCAGCACCTCACTGAGTCGCTCCCAGCCCGTCTAGCTGCTGTCCGTGCTGCACACGGCGGCTGGTTTGGATATCATCTGGTGGTCACAAAGATGTAACTTTGCAGTGTTTAAACGTTAACAGAGTTTGAAAGATAGTGGGTGCCCGTCGCATGGGTTATTCCGTCGCGAAGGTGGTGGTACAGGTATTTGAGTATCCCTGTTCGACAGTATCCAGACTGTATTGGAACACATTACTTCCTGAATAACATGGCATCATAGACAGTCTTGTTAGCAGAGACAGGTTATGGACGACTTGTGGCCATCAACGCATGCCACAATGCTTTGCAACCAACTGGAGTGCCACAGTGGCGCAAATCATCGCCGATTTCAACAAAGCAGGGAACAGACTCGTCTCTACCAAGAAAAGAACATCAAGCAATCACTAACTACAGTAGCCTACGTAGCCCCATACTCACCAGAATCCCATTGTCACCCATTGTCACCATAACATTACAGGACTGTACGCCACAATTGGACAAAAGAACATCGGCAGTGAAACTTGGATGACTAAAAACGAATTCTGTGATCCGATTCATCCAGTTTCCTAGACTAATTAGACATTTCGGGCAGACGAAAGCGTGCGAATCTTGTGGAAACTGCAGAAAACAATTGACCGAGCACGTCAACGGGGAGCTGTTTAGGCTGGCATGGCTGGGTAATGGTCTAGGAAGTGTTCTACTGGCACACGTTTTGGCTTTTGGTAGGTTTAAAAACAAGGAATTTTTCAAACTACTAGAGGCTGGGTTACGGTCTGAGAAGTGTTCAACTGGCACACGTTGGAGCCTCTAGTAATTTTCAAAACAAGAAATATTTCCGGCAGGTTGATGCTAGGCTAATCGTCTAGGAAGTGTTCAACTGGCACACGTTGGGACCTTTTGTAATTTTTCAAAACAAGGAACTGTTCAGTCTGGTAGAGGTTGGGTTATGGTCTGAGAAGTGTTCAACTGGCACACGTTGGGACCTTTCGAATGTTTAAAAACAAGGAACTGTTCAAGTTGGTAGCGGCTGAGTTATGGTCTGCGAAGTGTTTAACTGGCACACGTTGGGACCCCTGGTAATTTTAAAAACAAGGAACTGTTCAGGCTGGTATACGCTAGGTTATGGTCTGGGAAGTGTTCACGTGGCACACGTTGGGACCTCTGATAGGTTTAAAAACAAGGAACTGTTCAAGTTGGTAGAGGTCGGTCTATGGTCTAGGAACTGTTCAACAGGCACACGTCGAGACCTCTGTTACGTCAAGATGCATCTATGAACGGTCCACGCTACGTGTCCATCCTTGGAGGCCATTTGGATTCGTTTTTGATCATCATGTACCCATAGGGAATGGAATATTCAGCAGAACAATGCGACTTCTAATAGAGCCGTAGTGACTAGAATATGCTTAAAAAGCGCTCTGCAAAAGTTCTTACCCTGGAATCGCCTCCGCGTGAACAGGACTTGAACCCCATGGAAAATCTTTGAGATGCTGTGGAAAGGTCCGTTCGAGATCCGTGGAAATTTTGATCGTCCATCTAGCGATGCCACAAAATTGTAGACAGCGGTGCTGGAAGGCTTTCTTAACCTAGTAAATTCACTGCCTCACCGTGTGACTGCCTTTCCCCAGGCAAACATGGACCTACCCGATGCTTCTAGATATCTTATGATTTCTGTCCACTTACTGTATATCATCTGTGTGCTGGATACATTCTTCATCATAATTCTCATTACTGGTTATGCTGAAGTACTTCTTCTAGTATCCGGTATTCACTGTGGGAGCTAAAGAATTAGAAATACAGTAGTGACAGTATTCATAGATGACTTTCAGAAAATGCGATCGATGTCCAAAATATTTCTACTTTGCAGGAATATCAAAATTTGTGTAGGTAGGCAGAAGAATAGTATTTTGAAGGTAATCGCATTTACTATAATGGTAAAATATGTACTTCGCCAAAACAGTTGAGCCAATTTATATTAAGACGTTGTATAAGAATTCCCATGATGTGAAAACAAAATTTGCGCAAGATCTGACATTTTGCTTTGAACTTTTCCCCCAAAAGACGCAGTGGGCCACCCGTTCCTTCGAATTATTCGAGTTAATAACATAAAGATCATTCTGAACGTACGCTTAAGCTAACTATTTCAAAAATGTTTGTTTTTGTGTTATAATTCTCTTGTCTGTCGAAATTTACTTAATTTTTATTATATGCATGTAATATCATGTTTGAATAAGAAGTTATAATACTTATCACATTAGGTAAGCCACAAGATTTAGGAGAAAAAAATTGAGCGTCTTTACTGAAACAAATTTACTTTACTGCTTTTTAAATTTGTGTGATTAATTATTTTATGCTGCTATATTGAGTGATTTTTAATAGGAATAAAATATAATTAATGTTCTTTTATAAAATCAATTGCTGGTATCCTCAAAAAACAGAAAAATTCGGACAAGACAATATTCGCATTGAATCTTTTTGCTGAATTAAAGTATTTCTCCAGCGAATGATGAGAATCCCCAAAAGGTTTTTGTCAAACTTAATTTATATCTGAAGAACATTTTGCAAGCTATTGCCATCTTTATTCTATTCATTGAGTCTCGTAAAAACAGTTTTCGTTATCTCAGCGTAATTTGTTTCACTAGAGTTGAAATTCATAGATTTTTCCGTATTTTAATCAGTAGTTTTACATTGATGTCATCATCATCATCATCATTGTCAACCATTATCAATCCACTGCTGGACCAAGGTCTCCCCAAGTTTCCTCCACAACGGTCTGTCTTGTGCCAGTCTCCTCCATGTCATCCCTGCATACTTTCGAATTTCATCCACCCATCTCCCATGTGGTCTTCTTCTGGGTCTTTTCTTGTCCCTTGGAATCCAATCTAAAATTTCGGCTGTCCATCGATGATCTGTCCTTCTGGCAGTATGTCCAGCCCATTGCCATTTCAGGGATTTAACTCTGATCATGATGTCTTCCACTCTTGTCATTTTTCTGATCCACGAGTTCCTCTTCTTATCTCTCCTGGTTACACCAAGTATGCACCTCTCCATGCTACTTTGAGTTGTCTGCAGCCTTTGTATGTCTCTTTTAGTTAAGGTCCACGTCTCTGCACCATACGTAAGCACTGGAAGGATGCATTGATCAAACACTTTTCTTTTAAGACATAATGGCATATTGCTCTTGAAAATTAAGCTGTTTCTTCCAAAAGCTCTCCAGGCAAGTTTTGTACGCCGATTAATTTCTTCACCAATGTGACCCTCACTTGATATCTGCTGTCCAAGATAAACGTACGTGTCTGTTATCTCCAGCTTTTCTCCATCAATCGATAAATCTTCACTTCTTGTAAAAGCATTGAACATCACTTTTGTCTTCTGAAAGTTGTTTTTTAATCCCACTTCTTTACTCTTGTCAGCAAGTTCCTAGATCATACTCTGCAGCTCTGATGGGCTAGTTGCAAAAATGACTACGTCATCAGCAAAACGAAGGTGGGTTAGATAATCTCCATTAATCTTTATCCCCTTGTTTTCCCAGCTCAGTGACTGAAAAACACCCTCCAATGTGGCATTAAAGAGCTTCGGAGATATGGTGTCACCTTGTCTCACTCCCTTTCCAATTTTTACGTGTGTTGTATTTTCAAACAGCCTAATCTTTGCACTTGCATTTTCATAGATGTTATTAATAATATTAATGTATGCATCTTCAATACCGCAGGTTTTCAGAGCCATTGTAACTGCTGATGGTTTCACCGAATCAAAGGCTTTTTCATAATCGATAAAAGCCATGCACAATGGAAGTTCATATTCCCTCGCTCGTTCAATTAGTTCTCTCAGTACCAGTTTTTATAAAACGTGTTGCAGCATTTTCTTAGCTGTGCACCATTTACTCCTACTTAGAAACATAACAAAAATACCCAGGAGGATTAGAAAACAAAATTTTTGATATACCATGCGGTAATTAAGTAATAAGATTGAATTAGAAACAAAAAGGAAAAGCAGGAAAACTTAGGTGAATATACACAGCCGAGCCACATCATTGTGGCCAACTCTTACTTTTGACGTCAACAGCTCATAGCCAATGAAAGAACGCACGTGTCGTGAGCTAGCTTCCAGGGCATATAAGGTGGGCTGCAGGCAATCTGAAAACATATCACTCGTTGCGGTCATAGATAAAATGAGCGATTTATCAGATTTGCAAAAAGGGATGATTATCGGCTTTCGGCCCAAGGGTGCCAATATTTCTAACACAGCGCAGTTTGTGAACTGTTAGCGTGCTGCTCTGGTTAAAGTGTATCGTGATTGGAGAAATGGCACCATTGCAAATAAGCAAGGTGGAAACTGCGAAAAACCACGTGCCATTGATGTGAGAGGTGAACATCGGCTTCGAAGGTGTGTGATGGCCGGTCGATACGCTACAGTAGAGCAACTCACTGGCCAAATTAACCAGAGGGCCACCGGAAATGTGTCTAAAATGACAGTTCAGCGAACCCTGCTGCGTATGTGGTTCCGATGCAGACGGATGATCACTGAACCTATGCTAACAAAGGTGCTTCAGCAGCAAAGGCTTACATTTGCGCAGTAGTTTCGCAATTGGGCAACCGCTGATTGACAAAGGATTGCCTTCCCCGATGAGTCACGTTTTCTGCTTCATCGAACGGATGGACGTTTGTGTATAAGGCGAGAAACATAGCAAAACAAACACTCTTCAACCATTGCTGGAAGAACACAAGCTGGTGGGGGTAGCGTTATGGTCTGGGGAATGTTTTCGTGGCATTCTGTGGGTCCACTCATACCTGTGGAAGACACTATGGACCGAATTCTTTATGAATCCATCCTTGCAGACCACGTATACCCATACATGCAGATTATTTTCCCTGGACCGGAATGGATCTTCCAGCGCGGCAATACGACGTGTCACACAGCTAGAAATGTCCGAGAGTGGTTGGAAGAGCACGATGAAGACTTCAAAGTACTTCCCTGGACCCCTAATTTCTCAGACTTAAACCCAATTGAGTATCTGTGGAACCACGTTGATCGTGTTGTTCTTTCTATGGATTTTCCACCAAGCACCCTCCAGCTGCTGTCATATGCACCGCAGTCAGCATGGCTCCACATACCTGTGAACACCTTTCAGTACCTTATGGAGTTACTCTTAGCCCGTCGAGCTGCTGTCGGGGCGGCACACGGCGGTTACTCTGTATATTAGCTGGTTTTCATAATAATGTGACTTGACCGTGTATTTTGTTCGAAGTACATTCCTCCTGCGTTAAAACCAGAAGTGGCACGATCAGCCAACGAAAGGAAGGGCGTGCAGAGGCCACCTTTCTGTATTGAGTGAAGAACATGTTTTCAATGTATTGAAAAATATTTCCTTTTAAAGGCAGATTTAATGTAGAGAATAGAAAGTAAACGCCATGTGACAAATCTGGAGAACAGGAGAGATGGTTCAGTACACACATTTGTTTTTTCGTGCCAGAAATTGCTGTACACTGACTGCTCTGTGCGCTGGTACGTTATCATGAAGAAGGAAGCATTTCCCGTTTTTGTACTCAGGCCAGACATGAACAATCCTTTTCTACAATCGTTTCAAAATGGATGTGTATGTATTGCCATTGAAAGTTGTACCTTAAGGAATAAAATCGCAATGAAGAACTCCTTTGGTATCGTAAAATTATACAAGCATTGTCTTGAATTTGGACTACCGTAACCAGATCTTCTTTCCTTTGAGTGACTGTTGATACTCCCACTGAGCACTGTGACACTTCGTTTCAGGATCATAACGAAGACACCATGTCTCCTCATCTGCCACAATGGTTTGGAGAAGATTTTGCATTATTTGTGCAGTCTTCAGGATGTCATTTGCGTACTCCATTCGTGCATGCTTCAGGTCGTCTGACAAAGCATGTAGAACAAATAGAGCACAAACTCCTCTCACCTCTGAATCTTGCACTAAAATCTAACGAATCGTCTCCTTATTAACATCGAACTCACATTCCAGCATCCTCAAGGTCATACAACGATCAGTTTTTATCATTTCGCGAACTTTCCCAATGTGTTCAGATGTGCGCACTGGAATCGGGTGTCCGGGTCTTTCGTTATTTTTCAAGTCTTCCCGCCCATCCGTGACACGTGCATGCCATCGGGATATTTTCGCACGAGATAGGCTATTATCACCATACACATCACACAACAATTCAACTGTCTCAGATGCAGTTTTATAGATTTTCAAGCACAACCGAATATTTGCTCTTTGCTCCATGACAGTGCGGTGACGATGTTTTGTCCCGAATGACGTCATGCGCAGAGCAAATAATCATCTTCGTAATTCTCACGCAAACGCTGATGCCACGTCATAACTAATAAATGTCTTTATTAAAAAACCATGTCTTCCCAACCCGTGCGTTGTACCGGGTTTTTTTTAAGAAATTACTCTCATTATTTAATCGCCTCACTGAGTACAAACAAAAAACAGTTTTTAAACGCTAGTAAATGAGGGAACACAAGTACAATTAAATAATTTTAATCATATTAGTAAAATTAGTTTTAAAGCTGTGGAAATGCATATGCACTGGCGTGCAAAACTTAAGGACGGACAGAAGTGCCTCAGATTATAGCCGCACAGTGAAAGACACGAGCTTGAGGCGATTTGCACAACGCAAGCGGATCCGTAAAAAGACGATGCGTATGCAAATTTCCAAAATGTGATGCCGCAGGTCACATGACAGCGCTGAAATTGGTGTAAGGAGCGTCTCGCAGAAAGGCAGGAAACGAATTGCGAAAGTGTGCGGCGTTGTAAAGAGGTTCGAGTGGTTTGTTAGTGTGTCGCAGACGAGAAAATGCCCACGCGGAGACATTTAGATGACTTTACTCGTGGTCGAATAATCGGAAAGCTGGAGGAGGAGAGAACCGAAACGAGTGTCGCCGACGAGTTTGGCGTGACCCATAGCATTGTTTCACGTGCGTGGAAGATCTAAACGACTGGAACAGCTGATAGAAAGGTCGGTGGCAGTCGGCCACGAAAAACAACAGCAAGAGTTGACTGATATATGGTCCAACAGGCCAAACGTGATCGACACCAGACAGCGGGCAATATCGCGAAGCAACTGCAGATGACCACAGGACACGCAGTATCGCGGTTCACCGTTGCCAGACGTCTACATAGAAGTAAATATTTGCCTGACGACCTGAACGTTGTATCCCATTAAAGCTTACCCATTGGAGACATCAATTACAATGGTGTAAGGACCATAAGGATTTTTTTAATTGGAGGTTTAACGACCACCGTCAGCAACTCAATGGGCTATACGCAGTCGCTCGTCCCTAATTTAGGGTCACTGGTTCCAGGGAAGGGAGGAGCCAGTGCCGTAAGGCAAACACAACATCTATGCCTTACCGGGATTCGAACTAGCACCCCTTTCGGACGAATGATCAGAAGACATCGCTTAGACCACTGCGCCACCGGGGCGGCCACAAAGATTGAACCATAGAGCAATGGGGAACGGTACTCTTTACGGATGAGAGTCGTTTCAGTACCACGAGCGATTCTGGACGTCAGCTGACCTAGAGAGAGGTGGGAACACGTCATCGACCGGCTAAGAGTACCGAGAGAGATCGGTATGACGGTGTTGGTGTGCTCGTGTGGAAAGGCATTACTCTGAACGGTCGTACTGAGCTCCGCATTTTTTAAGGTGGTCCCGTAACCGCAAACCACTACTGCGATGAGGTACTCCGTCTCCATGTACGTCTATTCTGAGGTGCCATTGGTTTCGAGTTCGTGTTTATGGACGATAACGCCTGACCCCATTGTACCCGTGCAGTAGATGAGCTGTTGGAAAGTGAGAATATCACTCGTATGGATTGCCCTGCGTACTCCCCGGATCTAAATCCGATAGAAAATGTATGAGACGCTCTGGGAGACGCCTTGCATCCACTGGAAAATGTCCATCAGTTGAAACGTACATTACGAGTCGAATGGGCAAAGTTGCCCCAAGAACTCATCGACAGCCTCGTATTAAGTATCGCCAGACGCTGCAACGCAGCCGTTGCTGTTAGGGGATATCATACTCTTTACTGAAGACCACGTCTTTGTTGTAATCCATGTGTGGGAAGGATGGTTCTGTACTATGGTGTGTATTGCTTTACTGTCATCAGTGTATACTTTTGTATTCATTTTTGCACATGTGTTTGTTCATTCCCCCGTTTTGTACATTCTGAGGTCTCTGTGGTATGACATTTATTTATCAAGGCTGCTTAATTGCGAAGCTACGGTAAAAAAACCGAATGGCCCTAAAGTTTTGCACGCCAGTGTAAATGAAAGTAGTTCCGAATTAGAGGCGTAATTATATACCTAAACAAATTGGAGTAGTTAGCCGGATAATACCATTAAAATAATTTGAATAACAGACGCGCCGTAATTCATCAGAGCTGAATCAAGGCACATTAATAAGGGAAATGAAACGCAGTAAATCTGAGTAAATGAATCTGCATTCCTGTGAAACGACTCCAGTCTTCAAGAATAGCTTTTAGCTAGGTAACAATCGTAATTCATGTAAGACATTCCTTGTTGTTTCGCCATACGCAATTGTGTTTGAAATTTCTGATTTCATTGCTAAAGCGATGTTTCTCGTACCCTTCTTTGACAGGATGAAATATTTATACTCCGATATCGTTGTGAGAGAGATGTACACTACTCAACATTCCGTTTGCGTTTACTTTTTTATCCACAGTCGAATCACATTATTGTGACCTCCTCCTACTTTTAACGTCAACAGCGCGTAGCCAATGAAAGAAGAAGGCACGTGTCGGTCGTGAGCTGGTTTGGAGGGTATATAAGGTGTGCTGTAGGCATTCTGAAAACATATCACTCGTTGCTGTCATGGATAAAAGGAGCGATTTATCAGATTTGCAAAAAAGGGATTATTATCGGATTTCGGGTCAAGGGTGACAGCATTTCTGAAACAGCGTGGTTTGTGAACTGTTTGCGTGCTCCTGTGGTTAAAGTGTATCGTGATTGGAGAAATGGCACCATTGCAAATAAGAGACTTGGAAACTGCGGAGCACCATGTGCCATTGATGTGAGAGGTGAACGTAGGCTTCGAAGGTGGGTGAGGGCCGATCGACATGCTACTGTGAAGCAACTGACTGGCCGAATGAATCAGGAGGCTTACGGAAGTGTGTCTGAAATTACAGTTCAGGGAACACTGCTGCGTATGGCAGACGTATGGTCACTGCAACTATGTATTTAAGCCTTTGCTGCCGATGCAGCAAAGGCTTAAATACCCAAGGCAGAATCGGAATTGGACCTCAGCTGATTGGGAAAGGATTACCTTCTCCGATGAGTCACGCTTTCTGCTTCATCGAACGGATGGACGTTGGCGTATAAGACGGGAAACATCAGAGAACAAACACTCCTCAACCACTGCTGGAAGAACACAAGCTGGTGGGAGAAGCGTTATGGTCTGAGAATGTTTTCGTGCCATTCTCTGGGTCCAGTCATAGCTGTGGAGGGCTCTATGGATTGAATTCGTCATGAATCCATCCTTGCAGACCAGATACACCCATACCCGCTGATTGTCTTTCTTAGGGTGGATGGGATCTTCCACCACGAGGATGCGACGTGTCACACAGCTGGAAATGCCGGAGATTGGTTGAAAGAACACCATGAAGACTTCAAAGTACTTCTCTGAACCCATAATTCCCCAGACCTAAACGCAATTGAGTATCTGTGGGACAACCTCGATCGTGTTGTTCGCTCTATGGATCTTCAACCACGCATCCTCCAGCAGCTGTAAGATGCACTGCAGTCAGCATTGCTCCACAAACCTGTGAACACCTTCTAGCACCTAACTGAGTCACTCCCATCCAGTCTAGCTGGTGTCCGCGCTGCACATGGCGGTTACTCTGTATATTAGCTGGTGGTCACAATAACGTGACTCGACCGTGTATGAGCTTCGGTTACCGCTCGTTGCGTTTTGTCCTGTCACGTTGGAATCTCCTAGGCCGTCCCGGTGGCTCAGTTGCCTAAGCTCTGATTTATGACCATTCTTCCGAGATGAGCCTGAGTTGGAGATCTGAAAGGAATATGAGTTGTGTTCTTTCCTTGCGGTACTGGCTCTATCCCTTCCCTGGAACCAGTGGCCCCCCTTTTTTTAAGACCGGCGACTGCTCATAGCCTGTAGATTTGCGCACGTTTTTCGTTAAACCCTGAAAAGTAACGCCCCGCTCCCCGGAAGAATATTCCTTTAGGTCACATTGGCATAGAGCTAAGACAAAGAGACTTAGATACACCGTTCTACATAAAAAATGTCACACCATGAAAGAATGCACGAAATAGGGGAAACTTAAAATACGTGCAAATAACTAGGTGTGTACGAAGTAGTTTAATTTCTGAGGGATTTCATGAATGCAATGGACGAGGAGACAGTACATTATTATACTGCTTCTTGTGTCAATATGTCGTAAGTCCACCATGCATTCTGAAATACAGAGTGGCATTAAGAGCAAATGTCCCCAGATGCTACCCTGATGTAAAGGTTTGCACGGATCTTGTTTGGTGAGCCCGGCCAGTGCGATGCAAGTGCGTTTAAGGCCCGGCCTGTTTCGAATATTAGACATTGGGACCGGGCCCGTCAATTGCAGCTCTTATTTATGTTCAACCCGTGATGTACCATTTAGTACTATTTTATTCCTCTGTTGTATTTTATTAAATTGTGAAGATTAAATAGTGAATTGAGATATTATTGAAAATATTTAGTAAGCCTCAAAATATTCACTAAACTTTAACAATTATCGAAAAAAATATAAGCTATAAAAAAGAGAGAAAAAAGACTAATCGCGTTCAAAATCTCCCTTTCTTTGAACTAGCAAGCAGTAACATTACAAAAGTCAATTTCTATACAGATCAGGGATAGGAATCCCTATACAGATTTTTGATCTGTCAATCCCTGTACAGATAACGGCAGACGCCTCCGTCCCCCACTCCACACAAATGTACCCACTCGCTCGGGGTCGAATCTTTTTGCTGTCAATAAACTTCAAAGTGGTTTTACCATCTTAATATCTACAGATGGTGAAAACTCTTTGAGCGCCTCTCCTCGTCCCTGTGATTAAGCCTTGGAAGTAAGTAAAACCAATAAAACAGTAAAATAGACCAGGGAATCGGGAAGAACGACTTTTTCTTCCTTTCGCATTGCGATAAAAAAAAGAATGGGTCGATTTGTCCCTGTCGAACCCGGCCGTAAGTGTCTGGGAAAAAGCCCGATACTGCCCGTGCAGAGACCCAACCCTGTTGTATCACTAACCATAATTCTTTTAACGTGTGTCCTCAAATTCTCGACATTGCAAGAGAGTCGTGCAGAGGAGTTAGGTCGACTGCCAATGGAGACCCACACGTTTTCTATTGGGAAAAACTAAGGAAATCTAGCTGCCCAAAACAGCACCTGAACACTTTGTCTACATTGCCTACAAAAGCTGGCTGTATGTGGGCTGGAATTGCCTTGTTGAAACTGGACATAAAGAATACCACGGTGATACGAAACAAAACGGGTTGCAGCATCTCATCGGCGTATCGTTGTGACGTAACTGTATCCACTGTAGGTAATACTGGTGAACTGCTGTTGGCACTGATCGGAACACAAACCATGACACCAGGCTGAGAAGCTGTATGACGCTCATAGATAGCAGCAAAATCAACCCGGTAACCATGTCGTCTTGTAACGTACTAGAAGATGTGACGTACCTGCCAGAAGGACGCACACGACATAAAGGCAGATAGGAACCAGAATAAAGGTCCGCGTAGCTCAATTGGTAGAGCAACTTATTCCGGAATGAGTGGACCCGGGTTCGAACCCCGACGCGGATAAAAATGACGGAGAAATTTACTTCGTTATAATGGCGCCCGAACTATCCGGATGACCCGACCGTTCAAAATCTCGCATTGGTGTGATGTTATTTCCACACCGCGAGATAGGAAAAATAAGAGAATCCTTTCTCCAGCACTTCGAAAAAAAAAAGAAAGAAAAAAAAAATAAGGGGGAGATGATGTAACGTACTAGAAGATGTGACGTACCTGCCAGAAGGACGCACACGACATAAAGGCAGATGGGAACCAGAATAAAGGTCCGCGTAGCTCAATTGGTAGAGCAACTTATTCCGGAATGAGTGGACCCGGGTTCGAACCCCGGCGCGGATAAAAATGACGGAGAAATTTACTTCGTTATAATGGCGCCGGAACTATCCGGATGACCCGACCGTTCAAAATCTCGCATTGGTGTGATGTTATTTCCACACCGCGAGATAGGAAAAATAAGAGAATCCTTTCTCCAGCACTTCGAAAAAAAAAAAAAGAAAGAAAAAAAAAATAAGGGGGAGATGATGTAACGTACTAGAAGATGTGACGTACCTGCCAGAAGGACGCACACGACATAAAGGCAGATAGGAACCAGAATAAAGGTCCGCGTAGCTCAATTGGTAGAGCAACTTATTCCGGAATGAGTGGACCCGGGTTCGAACCCCGGCGCGGATAAAAATGACGGAGAAATTCACTTCGCTATAGTCTCTAGACTCGTAATTGACGATTGTCAGCACCGAGGCAAGTTGAATACGATATGAAACCATTCGTCACGCTCACCTATGTCGGTTACGTCACCACCGAAACCTTGCGCGACGATGTGCTGCGATGAGTGTCAGTCGCCTGCCAATCTGAAGACTCAGAATCCCATTCAAACTGAGCTTCACAGTTCCACACAACCTGAACCTCACAGTCCGTTTTAGTATGAGGACGTCTATAGCTTCTTGCAAAATCGTCAAATGTCGTCCGCTATGAGTTGTGGGCGTGTTACGGCTTTCCATCGAATGCGGCGATTCCGGCATTTGAAATTCTGCCTACGTAAACCAGTCCCACTATGTAGACGCACTTTACCTTTCTTCAACCACTCCTGCCATATTTGGCAGACAGTTGTTACATCCCGATTAGCAGAGATGTAACGCTGGGACGTAGTACTAGGATTCCTCAGAAGTTACCAATACCGGATTTACTGAGATGCTGCCGCTCTTTGCTTCTCATGACGATAATGATCTTTCACACAAATTCTGACCAGCCTTTCCTCATTGTGAGGGCTTTCTACAGGCGAATGCCCGTGTTATCTATGTATACACTGAGTGATTACTGAATTATGACCACCTACCTAATACTTCGCAGGTTCTCATTCATGGTAGGTACGATTAACCAAGCTGTGTGCAGTGCGAACTTTAATGCATGTATGGGGAGAATGGTGCATCCAGACGTATGATATGCCGTTCCATAGTGTGCAACAAGTTCTCTATGGGATTGATATCGGAAGAGTTCGGAGGAGAATCGATATGCTGGAAATCTGGACTGTGTTCCTCAAACCATTCCTTTACAACACTGGGCCTGTGTCTCGGCGCATTGTCATCTTGGAAGACACCGTCGCCATTCGGGAAAAAGTGCAACATCGTTAGGTGTACAGAGTCAGCAAGCAATTCACGATAGTGAGCACGAGTCATACACTCTTCCACATGCACCAGTGGTCTAAGTTAAAATGCCTAACATCTTACAACCCCCCACCGGCTTGCACTATGGAGCTCATGCGGGATGGATCGAGTGCCTCATGTTATTTGCGCCAAAAACGTACAGACGACCATCCATGGAGTGGACTAAAAACGCGACTTGTCAGACCAGCGCACTTTTTTTCTAGTAATACGAAGTCCAGCTTGCATGATTTTTAGGCGGGATCGTCTGCTGTTATAGACCATACGTGCGAGCATGTGACGCATGGTCATGAAAGATACTGTTCCGTGTTGTCCTCTGTTGTATTGAGTAGTCAACTATTGAACAGTGCTGCTTCTGTTGGACTTTATGAGTCGTCGGATCCGGCGCTGACCTCACACATCAATATTTCTCTGTCTTGTGCAGATTCGCCTTCGGGTATTTATTTGACCATTTTCACGCCAGTCCTGAAGCACCTTAAGTACGGCGGCTTGCGAACAACCCACCAGTTCAGCCGTTAGAAAAATCGAGGCACTTGTTCGCCGAGCTCCCCATTCTGTCATTTCTCAAAGTATGACAAATCCTTTCGTTTACCAATCACCCTCCGAATTTTACTAAATACCTACTGCTCCACTCATACCTTACATACGGTTGAGCCACATTATTGTGACCACAAGCTAAATCCAGAGTAACCGCCGTAGGCAGCGCAGGAAACAGCTAGACGGGCTGAGAGTGACTCCATAAGGTGCTGGAAGGTGTTCACAGGTACGGGGAGCCATGCTGACTGCAGTGATTCTGACAGTTGTTGGAGGGTGCACGGTGGAGGATCCATAGAGCAAACAACACGATCGAGGTGGTCTCACAGATAATGAATTGCGTTTAAGTCTGGAGAATTAGGGGGCGAGGGAAGAACTTTGAAGTCTCCATCATGCTCTTCCAAACACTGTTGAACATTTCTAGCTGTGTGACACGCCGCATTGTCCCGCTGGAAGATCCCATCCGGCCCAGGGAAGGAAACCAGCATGTATGTATGTACGTGGTATCCCTGGATGGATTCATAACGAATTTGGTCCACACGACATTCCACAGGTATGAATGGACACAGGGAATGCCACGAAAACATTCCCCAGACCATTACGCTGCCCCACCAGCTTGTGTTCTGCCAGCAATGGTTAAAGCGTGTTTGGCTTCCGATATTTCTCGCTTTCTACACCAACCTCCATCATTTCGATGAAGCAGAAAACATGACTCATCGGAGAAGGCAATCCTTTGCCAATCAGCTGTGGTCCAATTCCGTTACTGCCGTGCAAATATAAGCCTTTTCTGCCGATGCACCTTCGTTAGCATAGGTGCAGTGATCATTCGTCCACATGGAAGCCCCATACGCAGCAGGGTTTGCTTAACTGTCGTTTTAGAAACAGTTCCGGTGGCACCCCTGGTTCATTCGGCCAGTGAGTTGCTCCACTGTAGCGTGTCTGTCGGCTCTCACATCAATGGCACCTGGTGCTCCGTAGTTTCCACGTCGCATATTCGCAATGATGCCATTTCTCCAATCACGATAAACTCCAACCACAGCAGGACGCTAACAGTTCACACACTGCGGTGTTTCTAAAATACTGCCACTCTTGGCTCGAAAGCCAATATTCATCCCTTTTTGCAAATCTGATAAATCGTCCCTTTTATTCATGACAGCAAAGAGTGATATGTTTTCAGATTGTCTACAATAACCTTATATATCCTCCAAGCCAACTCGCGACACGTGCCTTCTTTCCTTGGTTACGCGCAGTTGACTTCAAAAGTAGGAGGTGGTTACAATAATGCGACTCGACTCTGTATACTCTACGTTGGTCGGCTAAGCACGCCCTGTCAGAAAGCACGTAATAAACGTGTCGCACCCACTTTTGGTAGGGGTGGTCATAATTCAGTGACCACTCAGTGTACGTTACGCACAGCTCGTCAACGTTAGAGATACGCGCTGTGGCAAGCATCAAGAGAGGAATAATCATAATTATTTGGCCTTTAGAAAGCATCATTGATGCACAAAAGCAGACATTGTACTAAGTTTCTGAATCTGATGTTCAGACGATTTCGCAGAAAGATGACGTAAAATCGATGTATTTACGACCTAGCATCTTTAATAGAACAACACGAAAACAGCATATTGCAAACGGAACGATGACATACTGATGCAGTGTTGTGTTTTAGAAAGTGGGAAATTGCGCGGTGCAATAAATTGGAAGGTTGTGTGCGCAGGCAGACCTATTGGACATATTGGGGTGGAGATTGGTTAAACTGGCGTATGGGTTCCTTTTTATTCCTTCCCCCTTTTTTGCGGCTGACAAAGATTATTACAAGGATTCCTGGTTTCTTACACAAATGGAGAAAACAACGTAAAATTTACGCTTTTGCTCCGTTCTTCAAGAGACAGTGCATTGTACCGGTCATAAAAGTTCGCTCTTACTTCAGTAAAATGTGTTGAATTATTTGCTTTCGTTTTTTCCTTATGGAACTGTGGAGTAGGTTACAAACGATTCTGCGAAAGCAGTTAAAACAAAGAACACATCCTATCCTGCGTTCAAGAAACCTAACAATGATACGATGGGCTCACTCCAACTGGAAAATATGTCGCATCACTAAACTGCCTTGATCAATGTTCGAAGTTTTGTTTTTTAGCATTCTTTAATCACTCATTTAGAAAAGAGAAGCAGCGACAGTTGCTCTCTGTACGGTCCAACTTCCATCGAAATGCCTAATATGTTGCAGCTGGCACCACAATTTTCTGCTCGCATGCGGAAAACAAAATTAGCGTATTCGGAGGATGATTTTCTTTGAATGCATTTTTTTGTCCGGTATACATTCATTCAAGAACGATTTTGTTGATGGGACAAACCTTACACACTATACCATCAGACAGACTGTCTGTCCGTCACAATATTTCAAAATCATATCACCCATATTTATCTAATTCCATGCATAAAATTTTCCCGATAGGGCAATTTTGAAATGTTCAAACATAAATGTCCTCAAAAATTCATGAGTTAAAAGTTTTTATATACACGGTCGAGTCACATTATTGTGACCACCAGATAATATCCAGAGTAACGGCCGTGTGCAGCGCGGACAGCTGCTAGACGGGCTGGGAGTGAATCAATAAGGTGCTGGAAGGAGTTCACAGATTTGTGGAGCCATGCTGACTGCAGTGCATCTGACAGCTGCTGGAGAGTGAGTGATGGAGGATTCATAGAGTGAACAACACGATCGAGATGGTCCCACAGATGCTCAATTGGGTTTAAGTTTAGGGAATCAGGGAGCCAGGGAAGTACTTTGAAGTTTTCATCGTGCTCATCCAACCACTCTCAGATCGTATTGTCGTGCTGGAACATCCCATCCGCCCCAGGGAAGATAATCAGCATGTATGGGTATACGTGATCTGCAAAGATGGATTCACAAGGAATTCGGTCCATAGTACCTTCCACAGGTATGCGTCGACCCAGGGAATGCCACGGAAACATTCCCAAGACGATAACGCTGCCCCCACTAGCTTGTGTTCTTCCAGCAAGGGTTGAAGAATGTTTGTTCTCTGATGTTTCTCGCCTTATACGCCAACATCCATCCGTTCGATGAAGCAGAAAACGTGACTCATCGGAGAAGTTGATCCTTTGCCAATCAGCGGAGGTCCAATTCCGATACTGCCGTGCAAATGTAAGCCTTTTCTGCCGATGCACCTTCGTTAGCATAAGTGCAGTGACCATCCGTCTGCATTGGAGCCCCATACGCAGTAGGATGCGCTGAACTGTCATTTTAGAGACGTTTCCGGTTGTCCCTTGGTTCATTCGAACAGTGAGTTGCTCCACTGTAGCGTGTCGATCGGCCCTCACGCATTTTCGCAGCCGACGTTCGCCTCTCACATCAATGGCACTTGGTGCTCCGCAGTTTGCACATAGCTTACTAGCAATGGTGGCATTTCTCCAATTATGAACCACGTTAACCACAGCATCACGCGAACAGTTCACAAACTGCGCTGTTTCAGAAATACTGTCACTCGCCCTTGGTACGAAAGCCGATAATCATGCCTTTCTGTGAATCTGATATATCTCTCCATTTATCCATGACAGCAACGAGTGATACGTTTCCAGATTGCCTACCGCACACCTTATATACCCTTGAAGCCAGCTCACAACACGTGTCTTCTGTCATTTTCTACGCGTTGTTGATGTCAAAAGTAGCAGGTGCTCACAATATGTGCCTGGATTGGGTACTAGCAAGGGGAGATATGGATCGCGCATATGCTATGAAATCTGGCGAATTTACTACATAAAGTTCGCTAGAATAAATGAGTGAGTTCTGATTGACGCAGTTACTTCATAAGTGTTACTTGAAGCCCAGTCACCTGCCATCCATGTTCTAAGGGTGTTTTCAAATAATCATTTTCTTTTCCACCCTAGTACTTACCAAAACACATCTTGTGTCTTTGTGCATTTTTCTATTCGTGAGCTCAAACATGATTTCTAGTCTTTCATATTTTTCACACTACGACGCAGAATTGCTGCTCATGTGTCTACGTTTATCATTTGCGTTTTCTTATGCTCTACGCGCTGAACTTATGCTGAAGGAATTGAAGGAATATTGCAAAGCACAGATAATGAGATAGTGCAAAGATAAGTTGAAGCAGCCGGCGAGACATAATAATTGATAACCACGCATGAAACTATCGCTGACTTTCACGAGGTGATGCAGAGACAGAGAAAAACGCTTCATAACGAGATTATCTATCTACTAGAGTAACGTTTTTGCTGATGCACCGCATGAACTGTGAATACTACGATTGATTTCCGTTGAACGATGGAATCCGGGGAACTCTTGACATTAAGTTAGACTGTTTCTGTATTTCTTGACGACGTCGCAAGCTCGATACGATGAAAATGGAGGTGACCTTAACCCGTCGTTGACCGGTCTATGAGCATTTATCTCAAGCTTCGCATACAAAGAACGCCATTTATTCGGAAGTGACCCTGGGGGGACACCACACCCGCTCTGACTTTTAGAATCTTCTCAACAATTTGTTATCAGTTCTGATACGGATTAACGCGTCTTTGACCTTTAAATAGCCTGCTCTTTGTTCCCGTGTGCTTCATGTGAACATTTCTCTCATCAAGCAACCGCTGATGTTTGCGTCACGTGAGAAGTTTTCTCATCAAGAGACCGCTGGCTTTTCTGTTTTGCATTTCTGTAGATACCGCCATGATACGAGTGTGTTTTTTGCCTAATTTGATTTGTAACTTTTGGTTTGTTAGCAAAGCATGTTGAGCACCTGTGTTCAATTTTGAGCAAAAGTATCGGAAAAAGATAGTGTGAGAAAAACTCTCATTCGCGACCACTACTTGGCTCTTATCACCGGGGGTTAATCCTGAACAGCTGCGCGTGCGCGGACTGGCCCTTACCACATGGATCATACCCACAAGTGGTCGAACGGGGAGATCATATGTCGACAATGCTCTCGAAAACAGCTGGAAGCAGAAATTCCGTAACACATCAATGATACAAGGACAAACATCAGTAGTACGCTCCCAGTTTGACAACAGTCATAGGTGACTTTCCTGCCGTTAATTCAAGAAGACCGCTGGTCTCCGCAAGCTCAGGTGCCTTTAGGTGTTAACGAGTCCATGCTTATTGTCCACCAGTGCGATTAACTTGTAACCTTTGTAGCGTAAGAGTATTTTGTACTTCTACGCTGTTTTAACACATCAATACACTAGGAAATAGTTCCTAAATGAAAGAAAACCTTAACGGCCAGACGAAACAACAGAAGTCAACTTACGGTAAAGCTTTATTCAAGCTGTAGCAGCACTTCCGTAACTGAACGATAACATCACTGTGTACTCCACACAGCACACATGATCACAACACTCCTTTCAATAATCAGTTTACAATCCAACGCTCTTAATAATCGCTCTCTCACAACGCTCTCCGAGCAACGCTCTCGTACAACGCTCTCTTACAACAGATCAGTCGTCGTTTTTATCTCTTGCTCTTATCAAGATCAGGCATACGTCACGGGCATTCAACCTCAATAGTGTTGCTAAACGTATTCGTTTGAGGGAAAAGATATTTCGTTAAGCGTGAAGAATACTGAGAATAAACTCAAGATTTACATAAGCAAAGAAACTAAAAAAGGAAAGCTAATCTAGAATATACGTCACACCTTTAAAAGAGATGTTCATCTTGTTCACGCAAAGAAAAGTTCTTTCTTGTGAAGTTTTCGAAATGGTTAACTCGAAATGTTCATTCTAATTTCTCTAAAATGTTCATTAAATATTCTATAATGAATTAGCTTTATTTTGCTTTCCGCTAAGCTAATTATAATGAATAAGCTCTTTCTACCAGCTAGCTAATGATAATAATGAAGCTTTCCTACTGAGCTTCAAATAGTGAATTCAAATGGTTGTTGTTACTAGTTAATTAAGAACATGAATATAGTCTCCTGCTATTAGTGTAGTAATTAGAATGTATAAAGTCTTAACGCTGGTTGTTAATGGTAAAAAAACTAACGATATAAACCTAACAGCCAGACAGAGGTCTGACAAAAACTATTAATTGAGAAAGACGTACTTACTCAAATCTTTTTATTATCACCTTCAACTGGTATCAACACACACCGCTACTCAAATAACACGTAAATCTCTCCGTACAATAACAAACGCTCTCCGTACAATAACAAACGCTCTTCGTACAATAACAAACGCTCTCCGTACAATAACAAACGCTCTCTCTTGCTATCGATGAACGCGCCTATATATACTAGCTACCACCACGTCATGACTTACACTCATTGCCAGATCTCATTCATCGGGTGAAATAATATTTCGTTCAGTAAGAAGATAATTTACATAGTAAAATAAAATAACCAGAGATAGTAAAATCAAAAGGAAAGTGAATATAGAGTATACGTTTCAATTCACATATGTACATTTGGCAATTAATTGGTCTTTTACTTTCGGTCGACGCTTAGAATTCGCGTTGTCCAACGTGTAGCGACCAAAGTTGGGTTAAGGGTAAATCCATGAAATAAAAATACCTTCTCAACGCTTTGATCGTCATCAGATAGAAATTCATTGTTTGAAAAGGTATTTTCTTATTATCTTGGAAGAAAATAAGTATTAATAGTAACACCGCAAAACTTAAATTCCTGGATGGCCGAATAGTTTGATAAAACATCAACAGGGTATAAAATATCTTATACGTTAGAACAATGACTGTTCTTGACTGCTCTTGTTTTGTCTGTTTCATGAAATTTTAGTTTTTGCCTTTTCAGTGTTCAGTCATATTAAATTAGCGCACGATTCAATGCTCACAACATGTACACGACATTCCTGTTCTCTTTCATATTCGGGATAGTACTACAGTACTGAAACAGGTCCTCAAGAAAAAAAAATGGGGGATCACCTTGGGGAAACTGAAGACTAGGGAATAGAGAAATTCAGTTTCACTTTCCAGAAAAAATTATATTTATTAAGCCACAAAATTTGACTTAGTGTGCAGGCGTTTTGTTCTATTGGAACATCGCTGACATCTGACGATCTGCATTCTGTGGTGTTGGAGTAGTTGCTGACTTGTTATCGAGGATGTCAAGTTTGCAAGAACTTCAGGTTGTTGAATGAAGACTAAAGGTTTTCTACATCATTGGAGCAGGGAAGAGAAAAAAACCCCATCTAAATTGCATGTGAAACGTTTATTTTTTCTTTTCGAGAAAATATTTATACGTACTTCAGGTTACTGTCAGCGGGAAGTACGGTGTTTAGAACTTTGCCTACTTCCCGTGTAACGTTTGGATCTCTTTCTCCTATTACTTATACCCAAGAGAAATGCATTTTTCTCCGACTCGCTGCTGACTTCAAATTTCTGCTTCTTTTTTCCTACCAGGCAGGGATGTTTATTTTATGATCCTCGACGTAAGGAGCTAGTTTGCGTGGGATATGGATCAATCCTTGTAACCGCAAATGAAAGTTTTCTCGCCCGCTGCCATCTGCTATTAAAGTCGTAAGTGATATTCAAAAAATATATACCTTTTCATGTTATCATTAAAGCAGGGCACTAATGATAGCTTCTCCGTACTGCATGTAGAACGAAAGTCTGTCTTTTTTCTCGTTGGGTGAGTGAGTGAGTGGAAGTTTCATTTTCCTCTAGTGATGTGTGGGGTGCTCTGTAAGAGGTCTGTGACGTATACTCTAATATAACGTTCCTTTTTAGTTTCTTTCTCTATGTAAATTTGAGTTCGTTCTCCTTTGTATTTTTCAAACTTAACATGATATCTTCTTCTACCGATTAATGTTATATTCCACGAGCATTACATAATTGGCAAATTATGTAATGTTCGTGGAATACAACTGTCTGATCACTACATAAATCAGTTCTCAAAAACTTCACCTACAGTGAAATAGGAGTTTTCCAAGAAAACGTCAAGAAAAGATTACTTACATATTGAGTCCCTTATTCTGTCAACAGATCAGTGAACAGTAACATTCTAACAGGGCACAACACTTTAACTCGAAAATTAAACGTATAAGATTAGTAGTAAACTTCAGAACTAAAGAAAGTGATCGGCAGAACTCCTAACGCTAAATATGTATATGACAGCGCAACACGCAGCCTTTAAATATAAGACACAAATTTAACTAAACAACGTCTTTTCCACAGTTATAATTCCCTTCCCCATACTGCTGCTGTTCAAACATTATATACCGTCCAGTTCTCATCTGACACATCCACACGTCATACGTACTGACCTCAAGGTGTTGCTAACCATACTCTAGCGAGAAAGAATATATCACGTTAAGTTTAAAAAATTCTAAGGAGAACGAACTCAAATTTACATAAAGAAAGGAACTAAACAGGAAAGTTAAATTAAAGTATACACCACAGATCTCTTACAGGGATAGAAATGTTCGGTTTTTAGTGCTTTTCTGAAGTTAAGAAAATTTCCGTTTTTCAAAGGTTTGAAACTCAAGTCAATGTTTCACAACATTCAATACCATTCAAATACACTATAATGACAAAAGTCACCGGTCACCTAGAAGAGACACACAACATAGCATTTATTGACATACATTAGTACGATGTCGGTCAACCTTTGGCCTTAATGCATGCACTGACTCTTCGAGACATGCTTTCGACAAGCTTTTGGAACACTGCGATAGGTATGCGCTTCCATGCAGTACATACTGCTGCCGCTAACTGTTGCTTAGTGGTAGGCCTTGGTTACAAACGTCTTATGCGGCGCTCTAATTCATCTCATAGTTGCTCTATGGGATTAAAAACACAGCTCTGTGCTGGCCAGTTCACACACGATACGGAATTATAGTCAAACCACGCCGTAACAGTCCTTGCTTTATGGCTCGGTGCATAATCCTGCTGCTACCAACAAGGCTCGGTTCTATAGTCACAGAGTTGGCAGGGCACATTGTCCAAAATATCGAGGTAGACGTGCTAGTTAACAGGTTTGTCTATGATATTCAATACCACGAAAAAAACCCACACGAGTACACTGCCAGCTCCAAACTTGACCGTAGGAACAGTACACTGTGGTAAATAGCGTTCCTCCGGCTGCCACCATACCCACACACGGCCATCAGACTGATGGATCGTGTACGTGGTTTCCTCAGTCCATAGGGCCCGTTTCTATTGATCTATGGTCCACGATAAATGTTCTTTACATAATGCTAAACGACGAGTAGCATTCCGAGTGGAGATGAAAGGCTTATGAGCAGCTGCACGACCACGGTAATCCATTGAATGAAGTTCTCTGTGAATGGTACCTGTACATACCGAAGTTCCAGCATTTTTACTGACCTGTACACTGAGGTCTTGTGCAATACTCCGTCAATTAGCCGTAACGACTCTCCTGAGGTTTTTACGTCCTCTATCACTGATTTTCTTTGGTCTTCTGGTACGTTATGCTGCTTCAGGCACGCCATGTTTCTTCCCCGTATTCAGTACATCTAAAACAGTTGACTTGGGTATGTTTAAACGCCTCTCGGTTTCTTTTATAGACAACCCACTAATACAACACCGAACAATTGTTCCTTTCTGAAAGTCAGTTCCCTCCCGTCGCGACATTTTCACTTGATCTCACAGTGTGATATGATCGCGGGCAGGCTTATTTTTATACCATTTGCAGCTGTACCGGGCATCTTAACAACGCAGCAGATCCATTCATTTGCTTTTGAAGGGGTGTACGGTGACTTTTGTCAATATAATATATATCCATATACTGTATGAGTGGTATCTGTCGAAGATCCAGAATTTTACAGATTTTTCCACTGGTTCCGCGAGAAAATAATTGGCTAATCATTTGATCGTAAATTAAATATCATACTATATTAAGTTTCGGGTTGTTACGTATAAACTCTCTGCAGCATGAATGTTCACTGACGCCGAAACACGGGCACTGTTCCCATTTGAACTGAGAAGATAGAAATCATGGGATACCTGTTTCGTGGGCAATGTCACGCTGTCACACCTCTCACTAATAGAGAAACCCCACTCTTAGCAGGTATGTAGGTTGTAGGACATCTATCTATTCACGTAGACGTAATTTGTTGTCCGTATGTATAAACGTCGTGAGTTAACGTAGTTAGAAAAAGGGATGATAGTGGGTATCCGGTGCATGCATCACTCTATCGCGGAGGTGGTACAGAAATTGCAGTGTCCCCGTTCGACGTTATCAAAAGTGTATCGGGAATACGCCATTTCCGGAACAACACCGCATCATGGGCAGCGCTGTGGGAAGAGAAAGGTGGTGGATGAACTTAACAGTCGACGTTTGCTCGAATATTTGCAACGAACAGGAGAGCGACAATCGCACAATTCACCACCGACTCTAACGAGAAAAAAGCCAGAAGCATCTCCACCAAGAACATCAAGCGCTTTTAAGACGCAGTTAACCTACTACGGCTAATAATTGGAACCCCGAGTCACCAGAGTTCCATTACCAACGCCACATCGCCGGACTGCGATTATCAACTGGACGAAACAACACCGACATTGGATCTTGGATGATTGGAGACGGGTCTCGTGGTCGGACGAGTGCCGCTTCCCATTGCTTCACGAGTGGGAACGTATCTGGTGAAAACTGCTGGAAGCTAACGACCCGCCATGTCAACAAGAATTATTACGGGTGCTGAAAGCTCGGTTTTGGTCTGGAGCATGTTCATCTGGCAAACGTTGGGACCTGTGGTACGTCGAGGGGCATTTCTAACCGGTCCACGCAACGTGTCCATTCATGCAGACTGACTGCATCCGTTTGTGGCCATCATGCACTCACAGCGCAATGGACTCTTCCAGAAAGATAATGCTTTTCCACACAGAGCCATGGAGACTAGAACATGGTTAGAAGAGGTTTCTGTAAAAGTTACCCTAGTGGAAATGCCTCAGCGTTCATCGGACGAGAACCAAGTGGAAAATCTTTAGAATGCAACGAAAGTGCATTCGAATTGGATTCTCCACGCGGGAATGCGACGGAATTATGGACATAGATGCAGCAAGCATTAATGGAAGTACCAACAGTACACTTTCGTCTGTCCATAAATGCCACGGAATTATGAACATAATTGAAGCAAATTATGGACATAGGTAAAGGTACCTGTAGTACACTTTCGCCTGTCCATAAATGCGACGGAATTATGGACATAGGTGCAGCATGCATTGGTCGAAGTACCTGTAGTACGCTTTCGTGTGTCCATAAATGCGACGGAATTATGGACATAGGTGCATCAATCATTGATGGAAGTATCTGTAGTACGCTTTCGTCACCGAGTTGACTCAATGCTTTTCCTCGTGACTGCAAGTACCCGGACAGAATTATTGTCTTCCGTTACTAGGCAGGCATTCCATGATTTCTGTACACTTCGTGTATTTTACCGGAAAGACTGAAACGGAATTGTAATGAGAAAGCCGTTTCTTCCAAAATCCTCATCAGTTTTTAAATGCCTTAGGAGATGTTAGCAAAAAAGGCTTACCGCTGTGCATAAGGAAGCTAAAGCGTGTATGAATACCGAGTTATACACATTCGTAGTGGACATTATTCTGCTTTCTTATTATCAATTAAAGTAGCTTGTATGAAGTGTAGCTTATTTTGTTACCATCAATCAGTTAAAGTGGCATGGCATGAATCGTAAAAATATTTAGCAATTAGGATATAATACGAATTGTTCATTATAGGTCATTCACATTAAATCATGCGCTTCCTTAGCGTATTCATCACCTCTGCTAAGAGTTTTCTGAACTCTCCTTACGTTTGAGATGATGTGACGTACTGCAAAGGTGAAAACGTGTGTCAATACGACAAATATACAGCGAGAGATTCTGTCCGCGTAACTCAGTTGGAAGAGCGACTTACTCCGGAGTGAGGGGAAACGGACAAACTTGTGTTTTTACAGTTTTTCACTTATAAACGACAAAAACTCTCAAAAACATATCTACGCAAGGTGAGATGAATTTTGCATTTGTTGTGATCGCTAATTTTTGCATTCCCACGCAACAAACTGAAATACGGTTAAGACGTCCGTGCTTTCGGGGATTGTTAATTACAATTCAGAAACCACGTAAATATGAAACGAACATACGGTAAAGAAAATACAACCGATGGACGAAAATTTAGATAAACGTACCTGATAGCGTGTCGGCCTTCCGCTAGAGCGAATAACAGACTGTACATGCCAAGGCATTGACTTTTCATGTACAGTCTTTTTTCCAGCAGAAATTACAGCCATGCTTTTTGCAGCATTGCCTACAACTCTTTCGGAGACGTTGGTCCAGGATCCGTTGATCTAATCTTCCGCTCTACGGAATCCCAGATAGCTTCAATAGGGTTTAACGGTAACCGTGGGAGCGACTGGATGGTTCCAACCTCAGATGAGTGTTCCTCGTGCCATGTCTGGGTGGTTGCGGACCAATAAGGCGGCGTATTGTCCTTCTGAAGCAGACCATCGCTCGCAGGATGCGCAAAGGCCATTAAAGCGTGTAAGTGATTAGCAAGCACATGCTGGTAGCGCGCAGAGGTTAGGAATATCTCCAGACACGTTAAGAAACCCAATGAGGCACATAAGAAGGCTCCCCAAACCATAATAGATTCACTACCCTCTTGAACAGGGCCGACCTGGCCCAACGGGGCCACGGCCGATCGACGCCACTCCCGCACCCTCTCGTCAGCTCGGTACAGCCGAAAACGGGATTCATCGGACAACACGACGCGGCGCCATGCTGTAGCGATCCAGTTTTGATGTTCCCGGCACCAGGTGAGGCATAATTTGCAATGATGAGTATTCAACAGTGATACAAAAGTAAGTCGTCGGCTCCCGTGGCCCAGGGTATTCCGAGTGCACCGTAGCGTTTGTTTGCTGAAGCTCCTTGGCATCCGACATTTAATCTGGTTATGATCTACACTGCCCTTGTAAATCCGTTGGTCTGTACGAGTCTAAATAATCTACGTCAACCCCGGTCCTCAATGTCGAGTGGTCGGCCACCGCTAGCTCTCTGGACGTTGGTACGACTGTCGATGGCCCATTTGCGTTGCACCCTTGTTACGGTTTCCATCGGGAACCCTAGGGTTCTTACCCCTTGGGCGATAGAATGACCCATCTGTCTTGCGCCGACAATGCATCCACGACCAAAGTAGCTCAGGTCACCATGTTTACCCATTTTCGTCAATTGCGATACACTGATGGGAAGCCCTGCTGACCGCCTATTTATCGCCGGCGTTCGGTTTGAATCTATTCCACTGTGCGAGGATGCCCATGTCAACGTGGCCATCACCCCTATCTTTAATGTTTTGTCTACTGAGTATATTAAAAGACATCTTTTTGTACTGAACTGTTAAAGATATGATTTCATTGTCAGTAGTTTTTTATTAGTTCTTGTACATGGACCTTAAGATCCATTCAGGTAAGTATTTGGAACCTTATTATCCAGAATTCTTATAGTGTCATGTTAAACGATAAAGAGAAATAGTAATTCCATATTAATATTCATCTTTAAAGGTAGAATCCGCATACATATCAATTTTCATTGAAATTGAAAAAAGAAAGTTCTGAAGCATTCACCGAGAAAATAAAAATATTGCGTTATTTTGTATTTCATATTTTCAAAATACATACAGGATTCAATAAAAAAATTAAATCAGATGAAAGCATATTTATTCATAATAATGAACGGTCAAAAAATATATCGTAATTGAATTTCAGATAAATTAGAGTTTCAAATCATTCACTAAGAAGAAATATCTCGGAAGCATCTCAAGATTTAATAAGTTTTTACTTCGCATATAACGAAAAAACGAAAAAGAAATAATTTCCCAAAAGAAATAATCATTGAATATTTAGAAAATAAGGCATGCAAAGAAGTTATAACTTAATCCAAGAGTCGTAGATATCCGGAGGAGTATTTTTAAACTTTTTGATTTTGAGGACTCTTTGCGAAGTCTCTTTGATACAGAAACTAGATAATTCTGCTGACCGCTTTCTAAAATCTATTTCTAGCGATTTAATTAAAGAAGATAGAATAATTAAAGTAAATGAACGGAAATACGTACATTCCTGTTTTCGATTATTTTCTGCATTCGGATGTCTAATTTAAAAATTCTGTGTAAAAGTTTGAAACTTTCAGCCGCTCATATTTTTAAAGACTGTAACGAAATCATTAAATTAAATTTTGCAAAATGGAAATGCGTGCTTATTTGCACAAACATATCCATCTCTGTTTAATGAAATTTAGAAGTGCCAGTCGTTCCAAAGCCGGTTTCTTTTGTTGTTTCTGTAGTCACACCTGAAAAATCCTTCCCTGCATTAATATCTCAGTTGGAATAAAATAATTCTTGAATTAATTGTTTGTTTATTCCTACTGACTTCAGACATCTTTTGATACACAGTTAGTTCCCTTGCCTACCTCCAAATACTGTAATAAGTTTCTATTCGGAAAAGCTGAGGAAGCATAGCATATGCTAAACAAGTATATTCATTATGACAAACAATGAATGTACTTGTTCACTGAAGAAGTATAATATTTCAATGAGTAGGAACTGTACACCAAGTATACTCAAGATAGTATAACTATACTAATAAGGCAAAATTTCTCGGCGTATAATAAAAATAAAACTTTCCAAGCTTTCCCTCATCAACCAGATGGCTTTTTCAAGGAAGGTATAGACAGTTAACTGCAAAGTGGATAATAGAACGTTTCAACAATTTGATCGCGGTGACGTGACTAGAAGATAAATGAATAGGCGCAAACGTGATAATTCGAAGAAACAAGGTCACGTTGGTTGGACACGCGGTACTATGGTAGAAAACGCAGCATTATTTGAAGAATTGATTCCAAACACGTGGCAATTCCAGAGAGACGCTATCATGACAAGTCTCGCCGCTGGATAGCGTCTCTCTGGAGTTGCCACGTATTTGGAATCAACTCTTCAAATAATGCTGCGTTTTTTACTATGGTACCGAACATCCGAACGACTCCAGGCGTTACTACATCGGAATGACGAAACGTTCGTTTGGAATTAGAATCAGCGAATATAAAAGGGATACGAAAGACGCAAAAATAATCACTGCCCTAT
Organism: Macrothele yani; assembly: GCA_039090855.1. NCBI lineage: Eukaryota > Metazoa > Arthropoda > Arachnida > Araneae > Macrothelidae > Macrothele > Macrothele yani. The sequence goes on along the minus strand of CM077011.1, from coordinate 8,090,263 downwards.
CAAGAGAAGTCAAGTTCAATTCCGCAGATCCTATATGGAGCGATGTAAAGAAATTAGCTTCATACTCTACACCCAAATCTACCGCCATTCGCGAAACCTTGGAAATCTTGACCAGCTGCGAGGCTTGCAACGATAGCGTCTCTCTGGAGTTACCACGTATTTGGAATCAATTCTTCAAATGATGCTGCGTTTTCTACCATGGTACCGCGTGCCCAACCAACGTGACCTTGTTTCCTCGAATTATCACATTTGCGCCTATTCATTTATTGTCTAGTCAAGTCACCGCGTTCAAATTGTTGAAACTTTCTATTATCCAGTTTGCAGGTAGCTGTCTACCTTTCTTGAAGAAGCCATCTGGTTGATGTGCGAAAGCTTGGAAAGTTTTATTTGTACTCTACGCCAAGAAATTTCGGATTATTAGTATAGTTATAATATTTTAAGTATAATATTTAACAATGAATGTACTTATGAGAAATCAATGTTCAAAATGAGGAATCCGTGAATACAAAGGAAGTCTTATTTGGGAAGATTTCCGAATTCCTATGATCCCCTAGGAGAATGAATATACTTGTTCAGTATATTCATTGTGAAAAACAATAAAGATACTTTGTCCCCAAATTAACGTTTATCAAAAGGCTCCTGCTAAGTTGAATTTACGCATCTGTCAGGTTTCCGACATATACACTAAAGTGCCAGAAAAATTGGTACACCAGTCTAATACTTGGTAGGTTCCCCACGGGAGCGCAGGACTGCAGAAATACGACGGGGCATGGACTCCACTAGCTTTTGGAAATATGCTGTAGGCAATTCAATGCACACCATACTTCCTGCAGCGCGTTCCACAAATCGGATGTATTCCGAGGTCTAGGATTTATGTGTTCGATAGCGCGTTGCATGGCATCCCAAATGTGTTCTATCCCGTTCAGATCTGGTGACTTGGGTGGAAATGGCTGCACCCCAAACTCAGCTGAATGCTCCCCTAACCATAATCTGGCATCCCGACACTTGTGTGGAGGTGCATTGTCCTGTTGGAACAGGCCCGACCCATCAGCATAAATGCAGGACATGAACCGGTGTACCTCGTCAGAAAGGATGCGCACATAGCGTTGGCGGGTCACAGACATTTGTAGACGTACCAGGGGTCCCAGTGAAGTCCAGTGAAACACACCCCATACCATTACGGACCCCCACCAGCCGGTACAGTTCCCTGCTGACAGGCGGAATCCACGGCTACATGGGGTTTGCGTCACACACGAATCTTTCCATCTGCCCGATACAGTTGGAATCGCAACTCGTCAGACCAGGCTACTTGTTTCCAGTCATCAAGTGTCCAGTGGCGGTGTAGCCGTACCCAAACGAGGCGCATAGCTCTGTGTTGTGCACCCATCAAGGTGATTCGAGTTGGGCGTCAGCTCCCAAAGCCCATATCGTACAGGGTACGTTGCACAGTCCGGACGCTGCTGCTTGCTGAGGCTCCAACGATGAATTCCGATAATACCTGCAAGACTGTTGCACGCCTATCGCGTGAAACGATTCTTGACAGCCGACGACGGTCACGTTCACCCAATGTCTTCTTACGGCCACACTGGTATCGTAGGTTGGAGGTTTTGCCGGAATTCTTGTAGTCACGGCATACCCTTGCAATGGTCGTCCGTGAAAATCTGAACTTCGTTTCTACCTCCGAAATACTATGGCCCATCTCACGAGCGGCAACTATGATACTGCGTTGAAAATCGCTTAAATCGTTATTACTTGTCATTCTCATGCCGAAAACAGCTCTGAAAGCTGGCAAGGATGTCTATCGCTTTATATACGCACTGGCGGATGCAACAGAGTACGCGCATAGGTGACGTTGCTATGTATTTTGCATAAGCTCGTCTGTACCAGTTTTTCTGGCACTTCAGTGTACATGTAGCTCGTCGATTCTTGGTTTAAAAAAATAAGAAAGTATACTTTTCCCCGAGAGATTTCAAGTTAGTATCTCACGGGAAAGTTGGCGTTTAATTTTTTTTTCTAAGAGACTATTATTATATAAGTTTGAAAATTTTTCAGTGAATGGCTTTGCGCAAGAACGTATTTGTAGAATTCTTAAATCTATTCTTCCTTGAACTGTGATTAATAAGTTTCACCACAGAAAATGTACAAATTACAGAGCATCTTTCAGTATATGTTTAGATTCGGAACTATAAATTGCACATAATGTTTGCGAAATAAAAATAATGGAACGCATATACGCCATCGGATCCTATTCCACCTTAAGGGTTTCAATTTGGCCTATACACGTTTGCTGTATTGGACATGGAACACGAACGAAAGTTTTTCTGGAAATCCTCCGTTTTCTACGAGGTGTTTCTGCAACACGGCTAATTAATTGAATTCTGATGAGGCAAGAGTCTGCGATTTTTGTTGATAGAGCACTAATTATTCAGTCAGGGTCTTCAAGATTTTAGATGGTTCGTTTTTCCGTATGAGAGTGAACATTATCCTGTTGAAGCGTGTATCCCTCTCAAATGACAAACTTGGACAACATATCTCTGGGTTAATGGATTCATTTTAGGATAGCCATTCAAAATGAGAGATTGCGCTTCCGTTGGTTAAGAAAGCTCCTAGGGTGTATGGGCTTTGAAAGGCTTCCGCCTTACTAACTACAACGCTTAACGATAGAATAAAGAACCAACCAGCATTTCGTTTCCGAAAACAATGCTGTCAAAATAACATCAACAAAAAAGAATATCATTACATTGGCAGTAAACGCAGCGGAATTTAGATATTGTCTCTTTGTATGCGCGATTTTGCGGCAACAGTTCATGTAGAACTCACCTGCTGAAACTGGACACTTTTCTTATTCCCAAACGATGACGATGAATGGATGAATGAGTCTTCACGAGCAGGGTTTCTGTTTTTCTCACCAACTGAAATTCTGAATATATCTTTTTCCTGGAAATAAAGACGAATGATTTAGGAATACGAAACGCTCTGTTTGGCTCCTTCTTCCATCGATAATAAATACACTGTAAAAAATAAGTGGGGTGAATTCACGGAAAATTTCTGAAAATAACGTGTAGCAAAATTGCCGGTAGGTGTCAATGTTTTTCAGAAATTTCCGTTTTTAAAAGTGCCTGTGTATTTTGCTGTAGATTCCGCATTTTCACAAATTTTTCGTAACAAGAAATTCCGTTTATTTAAAAAAAAACATTTCAGAATTTTCCGTATTTAAACTGAATTTCCACAAAATCGACGAGCCGCTCAGGTCAAGAGTATTTAAACTGAATTTCCACAAAATCGACGAGCCGCTCGGGTCAAGAGTATTTAAACTGAATTTCCACAAAATCGACGAGCCGCTCGGGTCAAGAGTATTTAAACTGAATTTCCACAAAATCGACGAGCCGCTCGGGTCAAGAGTATTTAAACTGAATTTCCACAAAATCGACGAGCCGCTCTGGTCAAGAGTATTTAAACTGAATTTCCACAAAATCGACGAGCCGCTCGGGTCAAGAGCATTTAAACTGAATTTCCACAAAATCGACGAGCCGCTCGGGTCAAGAGTATTTAAACTGAATTTCCACAAAATCGACGAGCCGCTCGGGTCAAGAGTATTCAAACTGAATTTCCACAAAATCGATGAGCCACTCTGGTCAAGAGTATTTAAACTAAATTTCCACAAAATCGACGAGCCGCTCGGGTCAAGAGTATTTAAACTGAATTTCTACAAAATCGACGAGCCGCTCGGGTCAAGAGTATTCAAACTGAATTTCCACAAAATCGACCAGCCGCTCGGGTCAAGAGTATTCAAACTGAATTTCCACAAAATCGACGAGCCGCTCGGGTCAAGAGTATTTAAACTGAATTTCCACAAAATCGACGAGCCGCTCGGGTCAAGAGTATTTAAACTGAATTTCCACAAAATCGATGACCCGCTCGGGTCAAGAGTATTCAAACTGAATTTCTACAAAATCGACGAGCCGCTTGGGTCAAGAGTATTTAAACTGAATTTCCACAAAATCGATGAGCCGCTCGGGTCAAGAGTATTTAAACTGAATTTCCACAAAATCGATGAGCCGCTCGGGTCAAGAGATGCCACACACCTTTCACCACTGAGCTACAAACGCTTGGAAAATAGAGTCGCGTATATCGTAAAAGAAATTGCGCAACGATGAACATTTTCTTTCTTGGCATTAATGCGAGTGGTTTAGTCGATTTACTTTCTGTTGGAGCTTATCATTTTTCTGAATAGGTTTGTAATATTTTTTTCTGTAGAAGAACTTTTTCACAAATAAGGCATTTTTCATCGTGATTTTTCGAAGCAACAAAATGCTTTGCAACTTGATTCTTTTAAACTGCCAATGACTTTCAGTTTTTAAAAAAAAACAGGTGAAATGTACTTTTTTATAGTATTACTTCACACAAACGCGCGCGCGCAAACGAAACCTCCTACATATAAAATTTACTATTGATAACTACAATAGCTTTGTCCTAAGTTTTCCAAAAACTGATACATAGACATCGTATAACCATCGGTACAATAAGTTAAGTTCCCGGTTTCTTACAGTAACACAATATACACTGAAGAGCAATTCAATTAGAGATACCTGTCTAGTAACATGTAGCACCATCTTTCGCCCTGATGACGGCGGCGATTCGTCTCGGCATGGACTCGACAAGACACCGGAAGTGTTGGGAAGCCATACGGATCCACGACCCCTGAACAAGCTCCCACAGTTCACGAAGATTTGATGGAGGGGGGTCAGAGCCTCGAACATCTCTCTCGATGGCATCCCAAATGTGCCCGATGGGATTGAGGTCAGGTGACCTAGCTGGTCAAGGAAGCGAGGTCACGTCGATGGAGTGTTCATCCAACCATTCGGATACAATTCGGGAGTCTTGTTGCAGGATGAGGTCCCCAGTGGGATGTTGAAGACGCACACACGGGAGCAAATGGTCGTACAGGATATACCGGTAACGTTGACCTGTGATGGACGATATCACACGTACCAGGGGTCCTATTTCAGTCCATGTAAACAGTCCCCAGACGAGAAAGCCACTCCCACCAGCTTGAAGAGTACCCTGCTGGCAAGAAGGATCCATCGGTTCATGTGGTTTGCGCCATACTCGTATCCTGCCATCCGCATGTGCCAACGTGAATCTCGACTCATCAGTCCAGGCAATACTGGGGTCGATGTCCTTTGGGGCTCCATAGTTATGACGTCAGGAGGTACTCAGTGTGCCAGTGGTCCATTCTTGGTACACCCTTAGTACAACACCTCGCGAAAAGCCCACGAAGTCTGATGTTTCTGAGATGCTTCCGCCCTTGGTGTGGTGGCTGATGATCATTCCTTTTTGAACGTCAGTCAAATCACTATCTCTGCCAATTGTGCTCATATAACGCACTATGGCTCACCTGTCGTTGCCAGCCACTTATATCTCCGTGTGGTAGACCTTGTCACGTACACTCTGTGACACGACTGGTTGGGTACACTGTGATTCCGGGGGCGGTCATATAATTCTGATAGGACCGTGTGTATACCGCATCGGTTAGTTACGTGAAATCCGGCAGCGAATGGCCTAGTGGTCAAAACACGTGATTGTCACGGAGCAGTCTCAGATCAGATCAGATCATATGTAGAGGATTTTAGGAAGAGAGTGTCTGACCGCAGGTCTTGAACAACCCTTAGAAATAGGAAGCTAGGAGATTTGGGCTAGAGTGCCCGATAGGAAAGTGACACGGAAGCGAGGTAGAAAGGAAGCGGGAGACGCCCTTATTGATTACCAGGGGCCATTACACGGGGTCTGATGGCTTAACGTGGCTATCAGACGCTCGGCGGATATTCAGTGGTTCGAGCGTTCGTACCTGCTGGGATCGAATCTCAGATTTCTCCGTGGCAGTCATAGACTTTGACCACTAGGCCATCCGCGGCCCTCAGAGCAGTCTCAAGATCGATCCCAGGTAAGTACTAACGCTCGAACCACTAAATATCCGTCGTGCGACGATGGGGCACGTTAAGATGTCGGACCCCGGGTACGGACCCCGGTTGTAAATAAGATTGTCTTCTTCCCCCTTTCTACCTCACTTTTGTGCGACTTAGCTGTCGGGCACTTTAGTCCAAAATTTTCCCTGCTTCCTACTTCCAAGGGCTGTTTAAGACCTGGGGTCAGACATTCCCTTCGTAAAATCCTCTACATACATTTCAATCTTAAAGTGCCGCAGCGGTGGCTCAGTGGTCTAAGCGATGGCCTCTGATCATTCGTCCAGAAGGGGTCCGGGTTCGAATCCCGGTCAGGCATGGATGTTGTGCTTGTCTTACGGCACTGGCTCTCTCCCTTCCCTGGAACCAGTGACCCTAAATTAGGGACGGGCGACTGCTTATAGCCCATTGAGTTGCTCACGGTCGTCGTTAAACCTCCAATCAAAAAAAAAAAAAAAATCTCAAAGTTACGTCACTGCTATGTGCTATGAGCCTCTCACACCTGGAGAGAAGGGTGCTCTCTTCATGATATTAATAAGTAATAAAATAAAAGTTTTCGAATGGTAACTTTTAAAACACCTCTTTTTCGCACAGTTTTCTCCAAAGAAGTATGTCTTTTTTTCATTTCGTTGTAAAGATTGCATATGTACGAAAAACGTTATGCCGTTTCACATGTTTAAAGAATTTTTTGAAACACAATTTTCCTGCTATACTTTAATTTCAAAGCCTTCACAATGCAATTTATATTTACACGGCTTTGTTAAATAACGATCTTTGTTAATAATGCTTAGATATCCCGACGACTGCGTATGAAAATCTTGCTTTTTAGCATGTCTTTTGTAAAAAACAATCGTGTTTGTGTTATCACTTGGTTCGTCCGTCCCTCTACCAGTTGACACCATATCTCTGCAAATATTAGTCTGCTTTGAAAAGTTCTTCTTGAATTGCGAAGCGTGAAATGTGAGAATGATGATCGATCCTTGCATTCAGTCGTCTTTTTTCGGATGCACAACTTCCTGCTAGAGGGCGTAAATGCAGATGATAACGAATTCAAAATACATTTTATTCCCTATATTAGCTTCTAAATATCCAATAGAAAAAAATTATTTCTTCTTTCGATGCCATTTATGTCGAAAACAATTTGAAGTACAGTCTCTTTTTCAATTAATGCTTAGATTTTCCGCTAGGGAGCGTAAAGGTTAATTGCGTGGTCCCGGATACCTCTGCTTCTAAAAGTCAGATTTGAAAAACTCTTCCTGAATCGGATACAGTTCCTCGTGAGAAATATTTTGCATATAATTTCTATTTTTTGTAAAGACTGATTTGACTACCGGGGCCGAAAGGGCTTAGTTGTGCTTCTAATGTTTTGGCAACAAAATCTCAGCTTCTGAAAACTCGACTGAAAAAATTCTTTCGTGCACTGATACCGATCACCTCGGAAAATTTTCTGAGAATGCCACCTGCGTCAAACAGTGCATAGTTTTTCCGCCAGGGGGGGGAATTTATATCTTATGTTTGTCAGTATCATTGCTTCTAAGGGTCCGTTTTGAAAAATTCTTCCTTTGCTGGAAAGGGTTCGGTGCGAAGTGTTTCTCATGTAATTAAAAAAAAATTCTTAGTTCATAAGTGGGCCACTAGCGCGGGTAAGTTCACGTTTCCTTTTTCAGCAATATATGAAGGACTAAAAACCAGATTGGAAAATTTCTTTTTCGATCAGATACAGTAACTATGAAAACTCTTCGTGTGTATTTTTTTCTCAAAATAGTTTACAATTTCGCCGCTAAGGGTAAAACTGTGAACTATTTTGAAAAATATTCAATATGTTTTTCTCAATAAATTTACTTGCTTCTAAATGTGCGATTTAAAAATTATTTTAACACTGGATATCTTTTACCTTGTAAAAAAGTTAGTATTTGAAGAGTTTTGTAGTTCATAGTTCTGTCGCTCCTCGGTGTTTGCGTGCTTCTGTTTTCAGCTGTATCTCTTTTTTTGTTGTATTCCATTCAGTCCAATGAAGATGGGGAGTGTAGGACTTGCTGTGTTCGTTTGCTACTGGGCCTGACAATTCCGTAATTCCCAAATGTTCCGATGTAGATTCTTAACTATGTGTAAGTGGACTGTTATAATCGTCAAGCTTCCGGGGTCATATGGCTAATCATTTCGTGATCTTCAAGTCAAAAGAAGAACGACAATAATCAGTCTTTGTTTGGACACAACAAAAAGTTTATTGGGTTATGGGGAAAAAAACCTTCCGAAGAAAACCGACTTCCAGACACGGCTACTCTACCTCTCACCTAGAATATTCCCTGAGGACCACTCACAAGGTTAGCGTGAATCTATCCTTCCTTAATGGTGTCGTCGTCCGACGACGGAACATTGAGCAAAACGTCAGCTGAAAAAAAGACTCACCGGCGACAAAAATGTCAGAAGAAAAGTATGTCCACAGCAGAACTCAGTTCAGATCATATGAAGATGATTTTAGGAAGGGAGTGTCTAACCCCAGGTCTTAAACAACCCTTAGAAATAGGAAGCTGGGAAAAATTTGGGCTAAAGTTCCCGATAGGAAAGTGACACGGAAGCGAGGTAGAAAGGAGGAGAAAGATGCCCTTATTTATTACCGGGGTCCAGTATTCGGGGTCCGACGTTTTAACGTGCCCATCTGACGCACGGCGGATATGTAGTGGTTCGAGCATTCGCAACTGCCTAGAATCAAAACTGAGGATCCCCAGCAGCAGTCACGCAGTACGTCCCGAGCCAATCGCCCTGCTTCTTTTATATCCATGCATTCCTCTTCCCTCTTTCACCCTCTGTCTCTGGAAACAATTCCCTCACGCAGCCACCCGATCTAGCCGGAGTTGTTGACCTTGTCGCTTTACATTGTTGACCTGGAAGACCAAGGTCACCGGGTAAGACCCGTCCGGTCGTATCGCCGCAGACCGTGATTAACACGCGGCATTATAGCCTTAGCACAAAGGAAAGTCGACACGTGGCGATCACGTGCTACTTGAAACTGCTTTACATAGCATGGGTAATATTAATATGAAAGAAAAACATTATTATATACAAATAACTTTTCGGGGCTGGAACTCCTCAGCCTTATAGAGAGCATTCCGTTTTTTAAATAATGCACATATTTCCCACTAGGGGCATAACTGTCTAGAAATTCTTCTCTCTATCTCTGCTTTCGGGAGACGTATTTGAAAAGTTCATTTTCCTCAGCATATCTTTTGCCTCGAAGAACATTTTTCGCCCATTTTTAACCTTTCCATTATGCATAATTTCAGAAGGTGTAGAGTTATATCATGTTTACTTTTATGTTCCTTATCTTAACTGTTCGATTTGAAACTCTCCTGTCACTGGTACTACTTGTGCTATGGGAAATTGTTTGTGCGCCGTTTGTTAATTTTCGTAACATTCTTTATATCCGGTGGTGGAAGTAAGTAGCTGTTTCTATTTTTGGGTGTTTTATAGATTGTAGAAATCCGGTGGATTTGTTTGTATATTGACTGTGAAAAATTTTTCATAAACTTTCTTCGCGTCGGAAAGAATTCAAAAGACGTGCACATTACAACCGAAAGTTCGGTGTCATTTTTTTTTGTGTTTTAATTGATGCACCATTGCTTGAGAACATAACTTCTATTTTCTCGCATTTGAAAAACCGGCTCGTACAATGCTCACGTGAGCTATTCCCTTTTCTTCAGAATTAAAGAACATGAAACTGACGATGCGAGACAAGAATTTTTACAGTTGTCAGTGGATTTCTTTTACATGCACGTCTGCTGTTTCCGTGGGTTGAAAACGTGAAAACCAGTAAATAACACGCCCCATTTTCAGAACAAGAGGAGTTAGCACTATGCTGTGCACATAATACCTTTCAACTTAATGACAGATGTGCAATATTCCATTCGCTGCTCCGTTTGAAACACGATTTCAAAGTCACGTCATCCGTCTTCCTCATCCGGCAGCACCAAGGCACGGAAGGAATTGAAGAAAAGCCAAATAACATGCAAAGATGCTCAGTAACGAGCCTTGTAAGAGAAGAAATTCCCTTCAGTTCGGTACTTCGGGAATTCGGTAATTCTCCACATGACTCAAAAGAATGCAAATGAGCACAATGGAAGAGGAAGAAATTTCCTCCAATGTGCTCCCAGTAAGCCACCCCAGTACTCCAAAGATCTCGCGTTTCCCTGAATATTTCTCTGCAATATTTTAAATAGCAATGGAATAGAGCTGTCTGCGTGAGATATTGAAACCGCTGATCGTGGAAGAACACCTGGAAACAAGGATTTCATGGTAACATCGTTCTAGAAGAACAAGTAAAAGAAGAAGGCGCGTCGTCTGTATCTAATCTATCTTCACTACAGAGTACGACATCCAAAATTATAACCATCACACTTCGTCAGGTTGAGGAATTTATTATTTGAAACGAATATTTGTGAAGCTGATTTCCCGTTCGCATTGTCACCAGACCAAGGCTCTTCACAGTTCTACCATTACACGTGATACCCAAATGTCAGAAATTTAAATTTGTGCAATGTAGGGTGTAGTGGCACTCGTTTGTTTCCCAGTGACATACTCAAAAACAACAACATGCATAACAATATTTGTTGCAAGTAGGACTGGTGAAATTAAAGAAAGAAGTAAAATGCTTTCTGAATGATTAATAAATATTACCTACTGAAGCAGCAAATTATTAGGAAAACCTACGTAATCATATTTTGGGCTGCCCGTGTCCTTCAAAACAGTCGATATGACATAGATTCAATGAAGCGCAACATCAAAAACCGCCATCACATCCAAACGCCATCACATCCAAACGCCATCACATCTTTTTCACTTTTAGACTAAATGCAGAAAAAAATGTATCTTTTTGCACAAATGGCAAATTCCTTTTTGAAAAATTTCCTTGGCCCTTAAAAGGGCCCTTTTTATTCTCTATCTCTCTTTGTTGTTTTCTTTAACTTCCAACTCTTTACAGAGTTCTGCCTTGCCTCTTCAAAGCATACGTAACATCCATAGCGGTGACAGTTTTCCTTTTCGCATGCTCTGCGTAGGTGACAGCATCACGGATGTCATTCTCAATTCATTGAGAATTCCCCTGGTCTTCTCGTAGATGAGACCCGAGATACGTTTCACTCCGCCTCGGCGAGCAAGGCGACTACACCTCGGGGAGCGAGATGGATACCATCACATCTAAGAGATGTGATGGTGTCCGTTAATTGCCGAATGTTCTCTAGAGAAGGATCTCTGCTGCGAATGGATAGTTCTCTTGATCTCATCCCGTAGGTGTTCAGTTGGTTTAAGATCTGGGGGACTGTGAGTATCATTTTAGCCCTTTAAAGTTACTGTCCTGCACCTAGATTTATAATGTGACGCTCCGACTCTTGAGGCATGGTGCCTTATCCTGCTGAAAATATCCTTCTCCAGCAAGAAACATCATGCACATGTTTGTGTGTGTCTGGTCCGTAGCAATGTTAGGATACCTCGTAGCATCCAAAGGCTCTTCTAGAGGTAATGATCAACCCAATGCTCACCGTGGAGCAGAGCCCAGATCACTACAGCACCTCCACCATTTTGTAAAGTTAACGCTAGGCAGCTGAAATCTATCGATACGTGCTGTAGACTCTTTGTTGTGGCCAATCCATCAGTGTGCATTAACCGAAAACGTAATTCATCGGAAAATGAGACTTTTTCCAGACCTTAAGGTCCAGTTTTGGTGCTCCGAAACTCACTGCAGATGAATTTGTCGATCGTTAACGGAAACGAGTGGTACACAAAGGGGACATTTATTGCTAATTCCCAATCGCGCCAATGTACGTCAGGCTGTGCATACTGGTATTCTTCTCTCCATACTGCAGTTGTACTGCACGTTAATTGAGCGCATTAGAGTTTGTCTGTTATTTCATACAGTCCTTCCTGTCTGTCGTTGCCCTCCAATATCGGCCAGTAATTTTCACCCAGAGGAAGGCCGCCGACTGTATGCTTTGTTGTTTATGCACCATTCGTTGTACACTCTAGATCAGTGTTTCCCAACCGCTGGTCCACGGAACGGTACCGGTCCGCGAGTTTTTTTCTGCAAGCACGCGAGAAACGAGTGAATTTATGTATTATTCCTTTGAATAGAAATGGAGCCAAAGTAAGAGGAAAGCTATATCTAAATTTTTTTGTACACCTGTCGCGGAAGATTAAAAAACGCTTGGATCGCTAATCTCTTCACAAAAGATTTCAACTTCTACACGCTATCTCACCAGAAAAAGCTGAGATAGTTCTTGAAGTTCTTTCCGATGTAGTTTTTCATAGTTCTTGAAGTTCTTTCCGACGTAGTTCTTCATAGTCCTTGAAGTTCTTTCCGATGTCAGTTTGGTATCGATATTCAGATCCAGTATCGATATTCAGTTCCATTTATCGATATCAGATCCAGTATCGATATTCAGATCCAGTATGAATATTCAGATATGAATATCCAGCATGGATATTCAGATGAATATCCAGTATGAGTATTCAGTATGAATATCCAGTATGAATATTCAGATCCAGGTATCAATATTCAGATGAATATCCAGTATGAATGAATATTCAATGAATATTGATGAATATCCAGTATGAATGAATATTCAATGAATATTGATGAATATCCAGTATGAATGAATATTCAATGAATATTGATGAATATTCAGATGAATATATATGATGTATATTGGTGAATATTGATGAATATTGATGAATATTCAGATGAATATATATGATGTATATTGGTGAATATTGATGAATATTCAGATGAATATATATGATGTATATTGGTGAATATTGATGAATATTCAGATGAATATATATGATGTATATTGGTGAATATTCAGATGAAAAATATGATGAATATCCAGTATGACTATTCAGATCCAGGTATCGATATTCAGATCCAGCTCTTTCCGATGAAGTTCTTTCTGATGTAGTTCTTGATAGTTCTTGCAGTTCTTTCCGATGTAGTTCTTGACAGTTTTTGAAGTTCTATCTGTTGAAGTTCTTTTCGATGCCAGTTTGGTATCGATATCCAGAACTCCGACTCAGTTATGGAGTATTATGGATGAGGAATGTCCGCGTCTCAGCGACAAAGCTCTAAAATTATTGGTTATATTTCCGACCACGTATTAATTGCGATAAAATTGCTCAGCCTTTTCGGTAATCAAAACGAAGTACAGGAACGTAACTCCCATTAATACTGCCGCCTTGCAGAAACGACCCTGTAATCATGGCTCAAGAAGATTATCACTAAGCAGAAGCAACATAAGCGGCATTGAGCTCATGAAATGAAATTAACGGTAAGGACAATATTGTAGTATATGGATTAGGGATTGTACTGATTAATCATTAAATAATATTAACAGATTAAATGATATCAGCGGTAAGGCGGGGACATGGAATAACCTGGTATATAAATTATGGATTGCACGCAGTGTTTATTGAACCAATGGGCCATTGCGTTATGACCAATACCAGCCTAGTAAAATTAGCGCGCCTGGAGACCGAACGGTAGCGCAGGTGAAGTTCACAGACAAGTATATATACAACCCGAGGACCGGCTTTCGGTTAGTAGAGTGTTCGGAGCCAGAACGGGAAAAGCTACCCATTTATCGGAGTTAGATAAAGGACAAATTGTGATGGCATGGCGCCTCGGAACTACGATCTCGGAAACGGCGTGGCTTATAGGTTGTTCACGGCCAAATGACGATCTGACACTATCTCATTGTTCACAGAGACCACAGTGCGACAAATCATCCACAGCTACAACAGTGATGATCAGGGCAATGTATCACAGCAAACAGTTCATCGCAGCCTTCTGCGGACGGGCCTGCGTAGCCGAAGTCTCAGCCGGGTCCCCATGCTCAGTTCTCGTCATCGCCAGCAACGCATGAAATGGGGCCAAGGCCATCAAGATTAGACCATGGATGATTCGAAAAAAGTGGCCTGGTCTGACGAATCAAGATTCCTGGTGCATCACGTAGACGGCCGAGCGCAGAGACGCCGATTACCAACGGAGGCTATGGCACCTGGGTGCCCTGTTGGGCGGAAACAGGCCGTCAACGGCAGTGTTATGCTGTGGGGATACTTTCTTGGGACACTTTAGGCCTGATTATCCCAATAGCGCTATCCCTGACAGCTGTCAGGTATCTGAAGATCGTTGTGGACCAAGTTCGCCCATTCATGGCAACTGTATTCTCTGCTGGTGATGGCCGTTACCAGCAGGATAATGCGCCATGCCAGACTGCCCGAATCACGAAAGAGTGGTTCGAGGAATATGCTGGTTACGTTTTGTTAATTTACCTGACATGAACCTAATCGAACATTCGTTGTTCGACTTGGAAAAACGGATTCGCCTCTAAATTTACCTGACATGAACCTAATCGAACATTCGTTGTTCGACTTGGAAAAACGGATTCGCGGTAAATCACCACCACCCCGAAATGTACGGGAACTGGAAGACCTGCTGTTGACATTATGGTAACACATATACCAGGATACATATCGCCACCTCATCGAATCGATACCTCTCCCAGTGGCCGCTGTTTTTCTGGCTAAAGGGGGTCTTTCAGCTTATTAGGTAGGTGGTCATAATGTAATGGCTTATATAAATGGACGATGTCATCACTCTTTCCACGTTATTTTTTAAACAACGCATAGCGACTGAAAAATTGTATTCCGGCACTGCTGGGATCGAACCCCAGAACTCTCGATAACTAGTCGAGTGCGTTCGAATTTACGCTACAGCGCCAACAATTCTCAGCGCCATGCGTAGTTTTTCTTGAGTACTATCAATCTGGTGGCAAGTCTCTTTATTTTCTGTTATAAAATAACAGCCAGAAGAATTAGCTTATTCGTTTTGCAACCCAGCTCCATTTAAAGTAACATCCTACTCATGCAAAACATACAGTATTTCATAGGAATCCTGCGCGTGAATGTTTCCGACGGAGTGCAGTTGGAAGGCTTGACAGTCCCAAACAGATGTTGGTAGACGGCTTGATGTTAATTATTCCTCTATGCACAGATTTTAAAGACGCTTCCAAGAAACCTAGATTGTCACCAGTTCCACTACGCCACGTGCAGACAGGTACTTCAACTTACAGTATGACGGCACAGCTTAACAACAACATATCAACTGAATTTCAACCTAATTCTAACCGCCACCCCGGTGGCACAGTGGTCTAAGCGATGGCTTCTGATAATTCGTCCGAGATGGGTACGGGTTAGAATCCTGATGAGGCATGGTTGTTGTGTTTGTCTTACGGCGCTGGTTCTCTCCCTTTCCTGGAAGCAGTGTCCCTAAATTAGGGACGGACGACTGCTTACAGTTCAATGAGTTGCTCACGGTGGTAGTTAAACCTCCAATCAAAAAATAAAAAAATCCAACCAATGCCACATTTGCTTCTGCTACCAATGGGCTTAGGAGACTGTACAATGATGGACTGTATGTCTGGCGTACAGTGACGCCTGCAATCGTCTCACTCCATATCACAGGCAAGCGCGGCTGAATTGGTTCAGAGAGCATATGTACTGTTCGAAATAAGAGTGGCGTTGCATATTGTTTGCAGATGCTTTACGAATGTCTCTACGGAATGACTCTCGACTGTACTTATATGGAGGAAACCAGCATCATGTGATCATACCTGTGACATATTTAAAGATACTCCGATGGTAAGAAGAATGTCTTGGTTTGGACTGGCACCTAACTGGATAAAGTAACTCCCTTTACATGCTTCCAGGAGGCAGTACATTAGCTCAGCGGAACAGATATGGGGGTGGTAGACCTCATGAGCAACCATATGCCGGTACAATCCCAGAAACTTTCATTTTACAAGATAATAATGACTAACTACACTGCGCGACCCTGATTGACAAATATCTCGAACTGAACTACGTTTACCTAATGAATCTTCAGATATCAGTTCGATTGTGCTCCTAATGCTATAGCGAGGCACGCTGCCACCTTCCCACTGCTATCAAAATCCATTCATGAGCTGGCTGATTATATTGCCATCCAGTGGTCATTGTTTCGGCAAGAGCTTTTTGAGATCCTTTGAATACGCAATCGCTATGAATAGTGCATTACAGTCAGAAATGACCGAACACCTTACTTTCTTCTGTTACACAAGCTATATCTCTCTGTACTATTTACGTTCAGTGTTGTTTTTTGGATTTATTTTCAGTTGCCATCATTGTCATCAACAACCATGATAAGATTGGCTTAGACGTCTGGCGCTACGAGGCATCAGATTGCAATCGTCTTACACTAAGAGAAATGTCCAAGCCAAGCTGTCTGAGTTCGATATAAAAACTCCAAGTGCTTCAAATTTGCAATAGTTGAAAGATGATAATTCATTTACAAATTAAAACACACTTAGGTTAAAACATCAGAAAGGCGAGATCCTTCAGTGTTGCCACAACCCCATCTTCAGGCCGAGTGCTACAACGAAACGAGCATGCAAGTAATTACGAGGGTTGTACAGAAACTAATGCAAAAGTGGGCATAACGTTTTTATTAATTGACAGAGGTCGTTCAAATTGCACATGTTGGTAGAGTAACTCTTCCTCTATAGTAACCCTTTTTCTTCATTGCAGGCAAATAATGGATTCCAAGCAGAAGTAACGTACAGTCATTGAGTTCTTGACGAAGGTAGGGTGCAGACTGTCCGATATACACAGAAGGCTACAGAATGTTTACGGAGATGACACCATTTACAAGAGCAATGTGCACAGACGAATAAAGAAGTTTAAAAAAGGGAAAATCAGCATTGAAGACAAGCCACGCAGTGGGAGACCATCATCTGCGACCACTGACACGAATCGTCAGCGAGTGGATGAATTGATTCGCACGGAGAGACCAGTCACAATCTGTGAGCTTGTAGTACAACTGCACTGTGGTCACAATGTGATACAGAAGATGGTGGAAGACTTAGGGTATGTGAGAAAGTGTGTGCAAAGTGGGTACATCGGCAGCTGATACCCGATGAAAGGAGAGAAGGATGGAAGTCTGCTCTGGTCTTCTGAAAGCTTTTGAACGTTTTTACCGATCTGCCCAGATCTAGCGCCCTCCGAGTTCCACCTGTTTGGTCCAATGAAGGACAGTCCCCGGAGACAAGGATTTGATGACACAGACGGGGTGAAAGTGGCTGTGAGGATGTGAGTACAAGAGTTATAACGAAGTATCTTTCTCCGTCATTTTTGTCTACGCCGGGCATCGAACCCAGGTCCCCTCATTCCGGAGTAAGTCGCTCTCCCAACTGAGCTACGCGGACGTATGCTCTCGCTGCTATCTGCATCCTGCGGTGCAGGCACTTCATATCTCTCCCCCCCTCTTTCCCGAAAGAAGGCCGGGCGCATAGCCCACAGGCCAGCCGATACCATGCATCGCTGTAGGTAGTCATCCGCTGAAGAACGTACATTGGATAAATTCCAGTCAATTTGGTGTGTGGAACGTAACATCACTCACTTTTATTTTTCGAAGCGCTAAAGAAGGGATTCTCTTATTTTTCCTGTCTCTTGGTGTGAAAAGAACATCACACCATTGCGAGAACTTTAACGGCCAGGTCATTCTTGAAGTTCGGGCGCCAATATAACGAAGTATCTTTCTCCGTCATTTTTGTCCACGCGGGCATCGAACCCGGGTCCCCTCATTTCGGAATACGTGGCTCTCCCAACTGAGCTACGCGGACGTATGCTCTCGCTGCTATCTGCCTTTATCTCATGTGCGATCTGCGGTGCAGGCACGTCGCAGAGTCCATGCTTGAATTTTTTCATTGATAATTCGGGAGTTGGGTTCAGTGATGGCGGAAATGCATCTATTGTGATGGTGACTATGTTGAGTATCACCTTCGTATAGAGAAAGAGTTACTCTACTAACATGTGCAATTTGAACGACCTCTGTCAGTTAATAAAAAAGTTATGCCAACTTTTGCATTACTTTCAGTACTACCCTCGTACATACAGTGTAGAATGACCATAATGCACTAGCAGTGCTTGGAGTTCATTGCCACAAGTAAGTTCGAAAAGAAAACATAGAAATAAAATTAAAAGTTGGGTACGTCATCGGAACCTTGAAATAAGTCCTTGAGTAATAATTGCCAAGGTTCCCGGATGTTAAATGGTAAATCGTCATTGCAACATGCATGAGCAAACTTGGTGATAAATAAACTCTCGGTAAATAAAATCCTCCATTTGGTAGGTTCAGTTGCTAGAATCGTAGCCTTAACCCATTTTGGTATGTAACCTCCTTGTGCAATGGTTCTGGCAAGTGCAGTGACAGCCGATGCAGAACGAATGGAATTCTGGATCGGATGTCACTGCACTTGCCAGGACTTATTTCAAGGTGAGGATGACGTACCCAACATTTAATTTTGTTTTTATGTTTTCTTTTCGAACTTATCTGTTACACTGAAGCACTACTAGTGCATTATGATCATTCTACACTGTATATAATTACTTGCATGTTCGTTTCATTGTAGCACTCGGCCTGAAGATGGGGTTCTTTTTTTTTTTTGGTTGGAGGTTCAACGACCACTGTGAGCAACTCAATGCGCTATAAGCAGTCGCCCGTCCATAATTTAGGGTCACTGGTTCCAGGGAAGGGAGAGAGCCAGTGCCGTAAGACAAACACAACATACATGCCTCACCGGGATTCGAACCCGGACCCCTTTCGGACGAATGATCAGAGGCCATCGCTTAGACCACTGCGCCACCGGGGCGGCAAAGAAGATGGGGTTCTAGCAACACTGAAAGATTCCACCTTTCTGATGTTTTAACTTAAGTGTGTTTTAATTTATAAATAAATTATCATCTTTCAACTATTGCAAATTTGAAGCACTTGGAGTTTTTACATCGTGCGCAGACAGCTTGACTTGGACATTTCTCTTAATGTATTTTTAGCACGAAATTAATGATATTATTCTTCGTACAATCGTCTTTTATTTGTTTTACCACCAGCGCATCGAGACTCATTTGGTAAACCCTGGCAGCTTAGGAAAGGGGGTCAAAGAGCAAAGTGCGTTAGGGGCCGACTTAAGATGGAACCATCCATTAATTCGTGTCATCAAACACAAGGAGTGTAGGCCTGCAGGTCCGGGATTCGAGCACCCGTCAGAACCGTCCGGCTCCCACACAGTGCATAGCGACTTTAACAAACTACGCTAATTAAATCGCACAGGGACTTCACCACCAGCGACTTAAGTGCACAATCTTAAGACTTAACCAACAGCGACTTAAGTGCCAAGTGCACAGTGACTTAACCAACTGAGCTAATCAATAGCGCCAGTTACATATCATTACAGCACCAATTCTCTGCCAAATATTTTTATGAAAACTAAGACATGATCATCTTTGTGAATGCTGCTTAAACTTTGAAAACCCAGGGTGTTTTGTTGTGTAAATGAGAAGAAAAATCTCAAACTCAGAATCATTGACCAATAACCTTTTAAATTTTGAAAGCAAGTGAGGATACAGCAGTTGTATAGATGGGATCACGCTCGAGTGAATATTTGAACCTAATTCCAGCAAAAAAAAAACAGTGCTCAAAGAACGACAAAGATACAAAACCTGGGGAATGTCACTATTGCAAGTGCTTCTTCCGTCGGAGCGCATTAGCCCTCACGATGGCATGAACGCATATATACGTTCGGAGCTTTCTGTGCCCAAAGCGGCGATGACGCAATAAAACGTTAATCGAAAACCTGTTCAAAAGCCGCGAGAATGCATTTATGAGCATCTTGACGACGTCGATTACTACAGAAAGACAGGACGCGTTTATGTGAGCCTCCTATTATACATACAAGTGAAAACATTCCGCACTGTATTTTCCAAAGCTCCTGCCACCTGGAGGGTTAATCTCGGCAATTGGAAGGAAACCCTGAAAATTATGGAATTAAAGCAGCTTTAACTATGTGACGTACCTGCCATCAATACGCACACGACATAAAGGCAGATAGTAGTCAGAACAAACGTCCGCGTAGCTCAATTGGTAGAGTGACTTGTTCCGGAATAAGCTGACTCGGGTTCGAATCCCAGCGTAGACCAGAAATGACGGAGAAATTTACTTTGTTATAACCAGGTTTAGATAGTTTTCTTATTAGTTTTATCGCCAGGTTTTAAACAGTAGTGAAAATAAAATTTATAGGGCACATTTAAGAAAGTTTTGTATAGACGAGTTTTGTTTAAAAAAACCCCAGGTAGGCGCAGTTCTGATTGATCTGTCAGTTTGGAACGTAAGACTACCATCGGTGTGTTGGATTTTTGTTTGGTGGCGGCTGCCTTCAGGAGTTCTCAATACTCTCTAGTTCGTTGGGTTCCAGTCTTCTCGCTTCACCTTGAAAATAAAATCTTACATTCCACATCACTTGCCCTTGCCTCTCGTTTTGATTTTCTCCACTTTTGCTAGCGTTCATTCTGCGAATTCTCCTGCATCGTCAAAAATGCTAACCTGTTCACACGAACACAATTTTTTAAAATTTTAATTTAAACCACTGCGATATGTTCTTTATATATTTGAATAGATCTCGTTGAGAGATTTAAAATGATACCACGCACAGTTGTTTTGAACTCACGGTTGTCCAGGTAAACCGCGATTTTGTCACCGGTTCACAAGGAAACAATTTTTTAAATGATCAGTTCAAATCACTGCGAAATGTTCTTCGTATATTTGAATAGATCTCGTTGAGAGATTTAAAATGATACCACGCACAGTTGTTTTGAACTCACGGTTGTCCAGGTAAACCGCGATTTTGTCACCGGTTCACAAGGAAACAATTTTTTAAATGATCAGTTCAAATCACTGCGAAATGTTCTTTATATATTTGAATAGATCTCGTTGAGAGATTTAAAATGTTACCACGCACAGTTGTTTTGAACTCACGGTTGTCCAGGTAAACCGCGATTTTGTCACCGGTTCACAAGGAAACAATTTTTTAAATGATCAGTTCAAATCACTGCGAAATGTTCTTCGTATATTTGAATAGATCTCGTCGAGAGCTTTAAAACGATATCGTGCACAGTCGTGTTGCGCTCACGGTTGCCAAGATAGACTGAGTCTAACGCAGCGACACACCCAGAAATATTGCATCACCTCTCCCGCGCACAGGAAGCGAGTGTAGCGCTCACGATGTATTGCGCAATACGTGAATTGGACTCCATGCTGTTTACGAATATGCTAACAGGATTACTGCGCGGCGCGTATTTTTAACGCTATAATGATTTTAATTGGAACCTAATTTTGTCACAGGCGGTCAGCCATAAGTCGCCCCATACTATCAGCGGAGTTAGACGCAGTCCTACGTCAGTGAATTTGTAACGGCAAAGAAGTTAGCTGTTCCCTTTTCTTTGGGAATCAGGACAAGTTCTGCAACTGAACTCAAAAGCAGTATAGGCCAACGAAGTTATGCATCCATTACTGAAAGTCAACAATTGAACCTCCTTAGAAGGAAAGGAGACAAAAGTCTTCTGGCTTCAGAAAAAGAGCGTTCTAAAGAAATCACTCGCTTTTTTATGATAGTGAATTTTCCTGCTTTCGTGGAACTGCAACAAAAGCGGAAGAAAATTACTCGACTCTAAATTTATCCAAGGAAACTGAGAAGGAGCTTTAAATATCTGAAAGCGACGATAAAACCGGAGTGAATGGGTAATTGAGATGTGAGCTCATTGAAGTCCTCTGACAAAGAAACTTCTTCAGAATGAATACGTAAATGGCTCAAGAGAAGAAAAGAAAGGATGTGACTCCTTATTGCTTCAATTGGGGGATTATTTTCTTTGTAAGGGATTAAGTCGTTGTTACTTGAAATCATCAATATTAGGTCTTGAAGCTTTCAGTTTAAAATCAAAGCATTTCCTTTGCGACATTACCTTGGAATAGTGACTGCAATAAAGAATGGAAGTAGTTTGCTATCTATTTCACACAATGCCGGTATTTCACAAAAAACGTTTAGAATAACAAAAAAAAAAAAAACGAATGAAATAAATGATACCAAAATGTAACACAATTTGACATAAAAAATATCACACTATGAAAGAATACACTGAGACGAAACTTGCTACACATGTATACAAGTAGGTGCTGAAGAAGTGTCCTATTAGGTGTGCAACTTATTTCTCGGCCACAGGCACGACACGTTGACAGCAAATTATAGCAAATCGAATACGTACCTAATCAGGGAAATAATCCCAGTCGTGTTGGATACATTTGAGCCATCGGTCAGGGAGCTGACAAATGGCACTACGGAAAAAAGAGGGCTTTTTCGAGTTGATAAAGTCATCAATACTTGTGTGGACCTCCTCGACAGAAGTTAAGTGCGTATCGCTTAGGTGATGCAGCAGGGAGCGAAAGAGGTGATAATCCGACGGGGCGAAGTCTGGAGAATACCCCGGATGAGACAAAATCTCCCATCTCAGGTCGGTGATCGTGTTTTAAGTCGTTTTCGCGGTGTGAGGGCGCGCGTTATCCCGAAGCAACAGAGCCGACCTTCTGCCCTTGCTGGTGTATGGCCTTTTCGCTTACATTGCCTCACTCAGACGAATGAGTTGCTGACAATAGCGCTCAGCATTGACCGTTTTACCAGGTTTGAGCAACTCATAGTGTACGACACCGCGCTGACCCCATCATATGCACAGCAACAACTTCCTGGCATGGATATTCGGTTTGGCAGTACTGGTGGTAGGCTGACCTGGATAAACCCACGATTTGCGCCTCTTAGGATTTTCATATAGGATCGACTTCTCTTCACAGGTGAAAATCTTGTGGACGTAATACAACTTCTTGAATCTGGAGAGCAAGGACACAGCAACATCGTAGCGCCTAGACTTGTTCGCAACTGTGAGTTGGTGGGGCACCACACGACCCTCCTTGTGAATCTGTCCAAGCTTGTGCAGGCACTTTGCAATGGCTTGCCGTGTTACTCCGAGTTCCTGGGCGAGCTCTGACTGTGTGCTACAGGGATCCGCGTCCAACAGTTGTTCCAGTACCTCATCGTCAACTTTTTTGTGGCTGTCCCGGACGTTCTGCGTCACGGAGATCAACATTTCTCTTCTTAAACCTCTGGAACCACTTCTTACACGTACGGTAGGACACAGCAGACTCACCCGAAGC
The DNA here is from genome assembly GCA_039090855.1 of Macrothele yani. Classification (NCBI taxonomy): domain Eukaryota; kingdom Metazoa; phylum Arthropoda; class Arachnida; order Araneae; family Macrothelidae; genus Macrothele; species Macrothele yani. The sequence goes on along the minus strand of CM077011.1, from coordinate 8,067,184 downwards.
AGCACAAATCCTTTTCTGGGCTTCCGCGGCACTTTTTGTTCATCTGAAACGCGAACAGGACGCAGTGTCTAAAATTTTGCTTCTCGAACGACATTGTTTTCACCGTCAACGTCCGTCTTGTCTGTCACTACAGCTGTGAGCGGTTACGGTTGCATGGAAAGCTGTTGGATGGCGCTGCAATCAGCCATTATCTCACAGGGCTTTTTGCATTTGCCGACGTTCTATGATCGCTTGCGGTTAGGGGCCGAGAATTAAGTTGCACACCTAATAATTTCTGATGGATAACACACTGAGTGGCCACTTTATTATGACCACCCCTTCAGTACTTCGTTGGGCCACCTTTTGCCTTTAATGCTGCGTCGATTCTTCGTGGCATGGACACCCCGAGATGTTGATAGGTGGTTTGTGGAATCTGAGACCATGTTTGATGAATAGCACTTTCCAGGAATGTGATATTGCAGGGTTGTGGATCCAGCTGTCTGATGGCTCGTTCAACTTCATCCCACAAATTCTCAATGGGGTTGAGATCTGGAGATTGTGGGGGCCACCTAAGGAAAGTAAACTCACCGGCGTGTTCCTGAAACCAATCCTGTACAATAGGAGCTCTATGGCAGGACGCATTATCTTGTTGAAAGTAGTCATCGCCATTGGGATAAACCATCCACAAGACAGGACGCACTTGGTCCGCAACGATGATTACATACGATGTGCCAGTCAGACGTTGATCAACACGAATTAAAGGGCCCAAAGCATGCCAGGAAAACATTCCCTAAACCATAACGTTGCCTCCACCAACTTGAAGGGTTGTAGCAATGCATTTGGGGTCCATGCTTTCTTGCTGTTTCCGCCAAATTCTCACTCGGCCATCGGCATGGTGCAAATGAAAACGTGATTCATCGGACCACATAATTTGTTTCCAAATATCGACTGCCCAATCCTTGTGCTTCTGTGCGAACTGGATACGTTTTCTCTTGTTAACTGCAGACAGCAGAGGTGTTCGAACAGGCATATCCCATCCGACGCAGTGTACGGCGAACATTGCGTGCAGAGATCATTTGAGGGGATCCTTGATTAAGATGGTCTGTAATTTGCCCTTCTGTTGTCTGTTACCAGTCTGGACATTCTCCGTTCCGCCCGAGCAGTTACTAGTCGATGACGAACTACACGTTGCACGTAGAGACCCAGTTTTTTAGCTGACAGTCCAGTCTTTAAACACTTTAACAACAGCTGCTCTGGAACATTTCACGAATGCGGCGGTTTCGGTGATAATCACTCCATGGCTCCGAGCTCCTACAATCATCCCACGTTGAAACTCCGTCAAATCGCACTTTTTACCCATCTCGTCACCCAAAAATCACTTCTACTACTTTCGCAAGCACTAAGCTTTCCCTTTTTACACTAGCCTCGCCCACTGGCGACAACAGCGTGCAGCCATAACTCCTTTGCTTAAAACTGCCAGGTGGTCATGATAAAGTGGCCACTCAGTGTATAATGCGATAGGTAACCAATCGGTATAGTTTGACCTGAGTCAGTTGGCCATGCTACGCTATAGGTATAGTTTCGGCAACACAGCGTGACATCGAGCGATATGGTCTCCGGATGTTGTTCTCGGGTATCGGTAGACATGCGTCGTTGAACTGCGTCCACAGTTCTTCGACATTGCGAGTGGGTCGAGCAGCGGCGTTAAGTTGTATGACAATGGCGTCCCACATGTTCTCTATTGGGCAGAGGTCTAGGAATTGCGTTGTTCTGGACTTCTGATGTTGGCAGTGTGGGAGCTTGCTTTATCTAGCTGAACATGGGGCACAAACACGGTGATACGGCCACAAAATGGGCTTCAGTACCTAATCGACATATCGTCGTGTTGCGATTGTACCCGCTATCCTTACGGGCAGTGAATGGCTGCTGACACTGATAGCGCCCCATAGCATGGCACCAGACTGAGGAGGCGTATGACCCTCACGGATGGCAGCAAATTTAATCCTGTGACAACGTCGTCTCCAGATCTTCAGTTGACGGTTGTTGTCGGCGCTGAGACAGAAGCGAAACTCGTCGTTTAGCAGAACATTGTTTCATACGTCCCACCACACATGTATGGTAAATGCACCACTGCAGTTTTGCGTGGTGATGTGCTGCGGCGATTGGCAGTAGTCGCAATGATTGGCGAGAGCACAAACGTGGCTCTTGTTAATCTGCAGTCAACTCACAATGTACTGTGATGTCTATAGCCTAGTCAAATGCATTCTGCTGTAAACTGCGGGATTGCTGCTGCTGGTCGTAGAATGAGGCTATCAGGGCGTTCGGATGTCAGCTAACGTGCGCCAGTACCACTACCTTCTTCTAACCAGGGTCCCCAATTTCGCCCTACAGTTGTTCCATACCAATGTGTTTCCAGCGCAATGATACGTATTGACCAGCCAGCTACATGTTGTACTATGATGAACCCTCTGATAAAGGCATCCGATGACATCGCTCAGGCATTTCCATTCCCATGCGTGTGCTTTCGCCACCGAAATGACCCCCGATGTGGTGGTCTTGCCGCTCAGGTGAGGACGACCAAACTTAGCTACTCGGAGCGGTTTTGTCCTTTTTCTTCCCTCACGTGTCACGCGATTCGCTCGCAACTGCCATCATTTTACACAACATAACTGTAGACACATACCCACCAATTGTAATTGCGATTCTACAAATATTTCGTCGTGCGGCATTCGTTTTTCTTTTGTTTTGCACGCTTTATATTTTAAATAATATGGAGTTTTGCTTGTAGCAGATGTAAATGCACTTTTCTTTTCTTTTTCTATCCTTTGCCGAATTTCTATTTTTTCAAAAATTCCGCTTCGAAGAATTCATTTCGTTCCGAAAATTATGACGTACTTTACACTCGAAAACTCTGTGTCATGTATTTATTTTTATGGATTTTTGGATTGGAGGTTTAACGACCACCGTGAGCAACTCAATGGGCTATAAGAAGTCGCCCGTCCTTAATTTAGGGTCACTGGTTCCAGGGAAGGGAGAGAACCAGTGCCGTAAGACAAACACAACATCCATGCCTCACCGGGATTCGAACCCGAACCCCTTTCGGACGAATGATCAGAGGCCATCGCTTAGACCACTGCGCCACCGGGCGGCTTTTTCTTTTTAGCTACTATTTTACTTTTCAGTGATGTTTAATCGAATAGACGTACACATACTTAGTCAACGAGTTCGAAACTTTTCTTCAGTACGGGATAAGACCCCCTTTAGCCCGAATTACAGCACGCATACCATTTGGAATAGATTCCACAAGGCCTTTGAGTGCATCTACATCTGCAGCATACCAGACGTTTAACAGACAGTCCCTCAACTGGCGCATATTTGACAGTTCAGATCCGGAATTTGTGCTAGCCAGGAAAAATGATGGAAGTCGCTGTCATGCTCGCTGAACCACTGCTGAACCCATATTGCGCGATGGACAGCAGTACTGTCGCCCATGGAACTACCTCCACCTGCTGGATAAAAAGTCAAAATTTTAGAATGGACTTCATCGGTAACAATGTTCAGATAATCCTTGGACATCCAACCTTCCAGAAATATCAGGAGAACCTGTTCCATACCAACAGAACGTGCTCCACACTAAGACACCGCTTCTAAAACCTTGAATTGTGTTTGCAATGCAAGCTGAGTCCAATATGTCGTGGGGCTTCCGCCAAACACTCTGCTTCCGTCTGGTACAGAATAAGGTGTACCGTGGCTCTTCGGACTACATGATGTTTTTTAGTCTTCCAGTGCCTATTCAGGGCGACCCCGACACCACAGTAGACGAACTTTTCGATTCTTCTCAGAAATCAGTTGTTTCGATATAGGCATTCAACCGCTTCAATTCCCTGCGCATAGTTCACTCTCACATGAGTCGGAAACAACATCATTCGTTAAATTCTTTGGTCAATTGCTGCACATGCAAGCCCTGATTCTCCGTACAAGCCTTCTCAGACGACAGCGATCTCGTTCCAGATATATTGTCGTTGATCCACAGTTACGCCTTTTAGACAAGCACTGGGGGTTATTTTGCCATTGATTAAAGAGCCGGGATATCTCACCTTTTGAGAAAGCAGTCAGCTCTGCTTCTTTCAAACTCGTAGCTCCAGCTAGACGTCTGATCAGATCAGATCATATGTAGAAGATTTTAGGAAGGGAGTTTCTGACCCCAGGTCTTAAACAACCCTTAGAAATAGAAAGCTAGGAGATTTGGGCTAGAGTGCTCGATTGGAAAGTGACACGGATGCGAGGTTGAAAGGGGGAGAAATACGCCCTTATTTATAACCGGGGGCCAGTACCCGGGGTCCGACGGCTTAACGTGTCCATCCGACGCACATCGGATATTTAGTGATTCAAGCGTTCGCAGCTGCCCAGGATCGAACATGAGGTTACTTTGTGGCACTCAGGGACGTTGGCCACTAGGCCATCCGCGGCAACTCCAGCTAGACGTGTACGCACAATAAGCCCTTTATAGAATTCCGAAAGATCCTTTGTTGTTTTCGCATTGTGATCAACACTACTAACGAGCATCAATCTTAAATGGTTGCCTGTATTACGTGGTGAAGCACATGGCCACGATGCGTTGCGTAAGTGGTATTTACGTACATCTGCATAAAGCATCGTAATTAAGTGGCAGGTGTGTGTACAAATAGCCCAGGGATGTGTTGCATTCATATCAACATCAGATGAACGACAGTTCACAAAAGCCGAGTAACCTTCCGCGAAGTAATTCATGCAACTTTCGCTGTGACATGGGATCTGTGTACTGTGTCTTCAACATATGCACACAGAAACTGATAACATCCTTCCTCGTATCGGCCTCTTTTATCTCGGCGAGTGACTCAAGACGTCAACGTGCGTTCAGCGGGAAAAAGAACTGAATCTGCTTAGTACGCTTTCGTTGCAAATGCTTCAGCAGTTTCTCCTAATAAGCATTGTGTTCTTGATTGTAATGTATGTAAATTTGGTTAAAAATGCATGCGTTAAATATCAACGAGAACCCCAAGGTTCTTTCGGTTTTTTATTGGAGGTATAACGACCACCATGAGCAACTCAATGGGCTATTAACAATAGCTCGTCCCTAATTTAAGGTCACAGGGAAGGGAAAGAGACAGCGCCGTAAGACAAACACAACATCCATGCCTCACCGGGATTCGAACCCAGACCCCTTTTGGACGAATGATCAGAGACCATTGCTTAGACCACTGCGCTACTGGGGCGGCAACCCCCGAGTTGTGCACAGCTCTCACGAAAGCTTGCAATTCAAAGAACAGTAATTTCAGGACATCTACTTAAATACTGTAAGACTATCGTGTTACCTATAACCCAGTTTTGCGGCAGCCTGTAATGGACACTTTGACTGAGCATCACCGTGTGACGACTTCTTGTTGGGAAATTCTTAGAATGCGCGGCGATGCAGCCCTTTAATTGTTCATGTGATAAAACCGCTTCTAAACAACAAAAAACTATGTGGAAGTACCCGCGTTACTGACCGTAAGCTGCTTATTAGGACTATGTTTACGTATCCTGTGCTTCGGCATAGGTAGAAATAAATATATTTTCATTAAAATCGGAATTTATCCCGAAATACTGTTTATTTTGAATCATAAGAGTATGGAAAAGTGTTGCAACACTTTGCAACACTTTTCTATACTCCTTTAAAAAACTCAACAAGTTACAAACAAGAAAGATGACACCGAATTTTCGGATGAAATAAGCACGTCTTTTGAATTCGTTCTGACGCAAATTAAATTTATCAAAGTTATTCAAAGTCAATGGAACCGGTATGGAAAACAATAGTATCTGACGGGAGGAAGAAGTTTTTCAGTCAGGTTTTTAATCCTGCAGATATGCTGTAAACGGAATCGTGAGCTTACGTCCCCTGGTTGCAGACTTGTGCGTTAACAAACATTTGAATTTACATGAGAAATATTTCGCAGCCGAAACGCTCTCCAACAAAGAAGGAATTTTTCAAATCGGACTCTTCGATGCAAAGACATGAACAAATATAGCATATGCATCTACGCCCCCTGGCGGGAAAACCATTCATTATTTTAGGAAGAAAGTATTCTCAAAAGGTTTTCGGATGTGAACGCTATCGGTCCAAGAAAAAAAATAATTTAGTCCAGTTTTCAGGGGCTCAAATTTTGCTGCAAATACATCAGAAGCAGAAATTAACACTTATGCCTCCTGATTTCCAAACCATTTTTTATCAAAATATTAGAAAATATATGAAAGCATTTTCCATCAGGAGGTGTATGCGATAGAGGAAGAATTTTTGAAATCGGAGTTTTAGAAGCAGAAATAACGCAGAAAACGCAATTTGCCTTTGCTCCCCCTCGCGGAATGTCTATGATTTACTCGAAAATTTTGAATTTTATATGAAAAACATTTCGCATCGGAAATACCATCCGACAAAGAAGGAATTTCTCAAATCTGATTTCTAAAAGCAGAGATATTGACAAAAAAAGGTATACATTTACGCACCCTGGCGTAGAAACCATGCATTTTTTAAAGAAGGAAACATTGCTAAAAGGTTTGTCGACGTGAGTAATATCGATCCACAAACGAATTTTTTCAAACCAGAGTTTAGAAGCCCAGATTTTGCTGCAAATACATCAGAAGCGGAAATTAAGACTTACGCACCCCGGTGGCTAAACCATTTTTTACCAAATTTAGAAATTATATACAAAGGATTTCCTATTAGAAACGGTATCCGTTGTAGAAAGAATTTTTCAAATCGGAGTTTTAGAAGCATAGATATCGGGGAAAACGCGATTTACTTTTACGCCCCCTAGCGGAAAGTTTGTGATTTACTTGAACATTTTGAAAGTATATGAAAAACATGTCACACCGGAAACTGTACCCAATAAAGAAAGAATTTTTCAAATCGGACCATTAGTAGCAGAGATATTGACAAAAATAAGATATACATCTACGCCTCTTGGCGGAGAAACCATGCAATATTTTAAGAAGAAAATATTCCAAAAAATGTTTATCGACGTGAGTGGCATCGGTCCACAAAATAATTTTTTCAATCGAGATTTTAGAAGCTCAGATGATATAGCAAATACGTCAGAAGCAAAAATTAACACTTACGGCCCCTGGTGGCTAAAATATTCTTTACCAAAAATTACAAAATATATGCAAAATATTTTCCATGAGGAGCTGTGTCCGCTGAAGAAAAACGTTTTCTTTCAAATCGGAGTTTCAGAAGAAGAGATATCGGAGAAAACGTAATTTACTTTTTCGCCCCCTGGTGAAAAATCTATGCGTAACTTGAAAAAATAACTACACCTAAAATACTCTTTGAAATAAATGGAATCGAAAGATTAATAATTTTTTCAATTGGTTGTTTAGGAGCAAACATATGGAAAAAAATGTATTTTGAATTCGACATCATCTGCATTTACGAGCTCTAGTGGCATAATTGTGCATCGTAAAAAAAAAAAAAAATAAACGAAATGAAGGATCATCATTCGCCTATTTCAAGGTCCCCAATGCAAAAAAAAAAAAATATATATTAAATTGGACTAACAGTTGCAGAGATATGATTTCTACAGACGGACGGACAATCCGATAACATAAGCACGATCTTTATTAACAAAAGACCTACTAGTAATCCTTAAAGGACATCCAAACTTTCAGAAATATCAGGAGACCCTGTTCGATACCAACAAAACGTGCTCCACACTAAGACACCGGTTCCAAAACTTTGAGTTGGTTTGCAATGCAAGCTGGGTCCATTGTTTCATGGGGCTCCTGTCAAAATATCTGCTTGCAGCTGGTACAGAATAAGTTTTACCACGTCTCGTCGGACTACAGGATTTGTTTCAGTCTTCCAGTGTCCCCGACATCACTGTAGACGAACTTTTCCGTTCTTCGCAGAAATAAGTGGTTTCGATATAGGCATGTGACTGTCAATACCGATCCTCTTCAATTTCCTGCTCATAGTTCGCTGAGGTATGGGTTGGAAGCAACAGCAATCATTAAACGCTTCGTTTATTTGCTGCACAGAGAAGTCTGATTCTCCGTACAATCCTTCTCAGACGACGGAGATCTCGCTCCAGATAGATTATCATTCCCGCCACAGTTCCGCCTCTTAGACAAGCAATGTGGGTTAATTTTCCACTTATTAAAGACCCGGGATATCTCACCTTTTGAGAAACCAGTCAGCTCTGCTGCTTTCAAAACCGTCGCTCCAGCTAGACGTGCACCGACAATAACTCCTTTATAGAATTTCAAAAGATCCTTGCCGCCCAGGTGGCGCAGTGGTCTAAGGCGTTGGCCTCTGATCATTCGTCCGAAAGCGGTCCGGGTTCGAATCCCGGTGAGGCATGGATGTTGTGTTTGTCTTACGGCACTGGCTCTCTCCCTTCCCTGGAACCAGTGACCCTAAATTAGGGACGGGCGACTGCTTATAGCCCATTGAGTTGCTCACGGTGGTCGTTAAACCTCCAATCCATCCATCCAAAAGATCCTTTGTCGTTTTCCCATTGTGATCAACACTACTAACGAGCATCAATCTTAAATGGTTGCTTATATCACGTGGTGAAGCACATAACCACGTATTTTGCATATGCGCTATGTAAGTGATATTTACGTACATCTTTTTTTTTTTTTGATTGGAGGTTTAACGACCACCGTGAGCAACTCAATGGGCTATAAGCAGTCGCCCGTCCCTAATTTAGGGTCACTGGTTCCAGGGAAGGGAGAGAGCCAGTGCCGTAAGACAAACACAACATCCATGCCTCACCGGGATTCGAACCCGGACCCCTTTCAGACGAATGATCAGAGGCCATCGCTTAGACCACTGCGCCAGCGGGGCGCCTACATACATCTGCATAAATGTTTCTAATTCAGTGGCAGGCGTGTGCACAAATAGAACAGGGAAACGTTGTCCTCGTATCAACATCAAATGAACGACAGTTCACAAGAGCCGCGTGATCTTCCGCTAAGTAATTCATGTAACTTTCGCGATGACATCAGATCTGTGTACCGTGTTTTAGCTAACACATGCACACAGAAACTGATAACACCCTTCGTCGTATCGGCTTATTTGATCTCGGCTCGTAACTCAAGACGCTAACGTGCTTTCAGTAGGAAAAATAATTGAATCTGCTTAGTACGTTCTCATTGCTTGTGTTTCAGCAGTTTTTTCTAAGAGGCATTGAGCTCTTGATTGTAATGTATGTAAATTTAGTTAACAATGCATGCGTTAAACATCAATGACACCCCCGAGTTGTGCACAGCTCTCAAGAAAGCTTGCAATTCGAAGAACAGTAATTTCAGGACACCTAATGAAATACGGTACAACTGTCGTGTTATCTATAACCCTGTTTTGCAGCAGTCTGTAAATGATACTTTGAGCATCACCGTGTGACGATTTCGTTTCAGAAAATTCCTAGAATATGCGACGTAGCAAGCCATGTGGAAAAAACGCTTCTCAACAACAATAAACTATGGAACTACCCGCGTTACTGACCGCAAGCTGCTAATTAGGACTGTTTTTACGTATCCTGTGCTTTGGTGCAGGTAGAAATAAATATAAGTGCTTTAAAATCGGAATTTATCCCGAAATACTATTTTTTTTACGCTTTCCAACCGTAGGTTGAAGACACATTTATGCTCCAGCTTTTTCCGTCCGTCTGTCTGTCCGTCCGTCTGTCTGTCGGCACGATAACTCACGTAAAAATGGTTCGATTTCGATGAAATTTTAGTACGTGGTAGGGGACCACCAGGGGACGAACCCTATTGAAAATGGGTGAAGTGGGGTCAAAGGTCACGCTATAAGAGCAGGATCCATTCAATTGCCCTTATGCGTCATAACTTGCGTAAATATTGTTCGATTTCGATGAAATTTTAGTATGTGGTAGGGGACCACCAGGGGACGAACCCTATTAAAATTGGGCGAAGTGGGGTCAAAGGTCACGCCATAAGAGCGGGATCCATTCCATGGCCTTTATGCGTCATAACATGCGTAAATATGGTTCGATTCCGATGAAATTTTAGTATGTGGTAGGGAATCACCTGGGCACGAACCCTATTGAAAATGGGCGAAATGGGGTCAAAGGTCAGGTAAGACATAAGAGCGGGATTTATTCCATTGCCCTTATGCGTCATAACGCTTAAAAATGGTTCGATTTCGATGAAATTTTAGTATGTAGTAGGGAGCCACAGGGGACGAACCCTATTGAAAATGGGCGAAATGGGGTCAAAGGTCAGGACACTGGAGTGGGATCCATTCCATTGCCTTTGTGCATCATAACTTACCAAAAAATGTTTCGATTGCAACAAAACGTTATCATGTTGTTCCGGAGGTATAGTGAACCGGTTCTGTCGAATATCAACGAAATGGGGTCAAAGGTCATTGCACAAAAGCAAGATTTATTCCACAGCCATTATTCTCATAACTTGCGTAAAACTGTTTCTATTGCGACAAAACTTTGGTATGTTATTCTTGAGGTGTACTGAACCGGTTCTGTTGAATATCATCAAAATGGGGTCAAAGGTCAGGACACAGGAGCGAGATTTATTCCACAGCCATTATCCTCATAACTTGAGTAATAATTTCTGGCATGTTGGAAAGCGTATCATAATCAATGCATTGCATGATTTTACTAACTTGTTTTTAATCATAAGAGTATAGAAAAGCGTTGCAACGCTTTCCAATATTCCTTTAAAAAATTCTGAACAAGTAACAAAAAAAAAAAAGTGAAGAATGATAAAAATTCTCCTGATATCGTACGCATTTTTATGGGTTTTAAAGTTTCCTTCTGGAATGTTTTCACACATACTGATGTAACAGTGTCCATTTTTTATTCGTTTTTTTTTTGTTTTCATCAGATTTGCTTTGTAGTACTGAAACTCCCTTTTCTGCGTAATATTTATTATCTAATTTTCAGCTTGCTCTTTTATTGTTCTTTGATTTTATACATGTGGTTGTTTCCACTGAATTATAAAAACCGTACTTCTTTGAAAAATAGTTCGCGAAATGTAAAAGGCAAGCACATGAAGTTGAACATTACTATTAAATAATTCTGCACATCTTTTTTTTTTCCGAAAACATAGCGTGAATTTATTTGGATGCACTTCAGAGCATAGAGTAAAGTTGTTTGGATGCATTTCAGAGCAAAGAATAAAGTTATCTTGACGCACTTTAGAGCATAGAGTAAAGTTTGTGACTTATGTTCTAATTAAACTTTCATTTTTAGTTCCTTTTCCTATATAAATTTGAGTTTGTTCTCTTTTACACTTTCCAAAGTGAACGTGATATCTTCTCTCTCACATGAATGAGGTTGGCAACAGTTTTGAGGTCAGAGAGAATGACGTATGAATGTGATAAGAACGATAGATAAAAAGGACGATTCAGCAATGGCTATGTGTGTGTGTGTGTGTGTGTGTGTAGATGTTTGGTCGCTGTTAAGATAAATGTGAAATTTAGAACTTGTATTGTCGTATGGTGGAGTTCTTCAAACTTCAAATATTGCTGGACCAATAAAAGGTTATTGTAAGTTTGACTACTGTATATGTTTCGTCGGGCAGTGAAGTATTGCTTCGTATTATTATTAAGTTCAACATTCCTTATTCATGGTTTTAGACATAGTGTAACACCAATCTTGCTCACGAAAAATACTTACGTTATAAGTTATTTGAACGCACTTCTGACCATAGAGTCAAGTTATTTGGATGCACTTTAGAGGATAAATAGAGTAAAGTTACTTTGCTCGCACCGGTGGTGCTCTGGTCTATACTCTAGCTTCTGGCCATTCTTCGGAGATAGGTCCGGGTTCGAATGAGGCATGGATGTTGTGTTTGTCTTATGGTACTAGTTCTCTCACTTTCCAGGAACCCGTGGCTCTAAATTAGGGACGGAAGACTGTTTAAGGGTCTGCACGAGCCTTATTTGGTGGACCCGGCTTGACTCAAGCCCGTGCGTTTAAAGCCCGTCCCATAAGTTGCGGCTATTGTTTAGATGCAGCCCCGCCCGTGATGCGCCATTTTGTATTACTTTGTCTTTCTATTGTATTTCATTAAATTGCGAAAATTAAATAATGAAATGAGATATTATTGAAAATATTTAGTTGAATGTAAGGCCTAAAAATGTTAATTAAACTTTTGCAATTATCGAAACGCCCAATGGTGCAGTATTCTAAGCGCTGGCTAATGACTATTCGTCCGAGATGGGTCCAAGTTCGAATCCCAGTGAGGCATGGATGTTTTGTTTGTCATACTGCACGGTCGCTCTCCCTTCCATGGAGCCAGTGGCCCTAAATTAGGGATGGGCGACTGTTTATAGCCCATTGAGTTGCTGACGGTGGTCGTTTAACCTCCAATAAAAAAATTATATATATATATACGTATGTATCGAAGAATATAACCTTTAAAAACAGAAAAAAATAAGACTAAGCGCGTTCGAAAGTTCCCTTTCTCTAAACTAGTAAGCGGTAACATCTCAAAAGTCAATCCATCTACAGATTAGGGATAGAAGAAACAATCGATGTCGTTCCACTCTCTCATAGAAATACACACACATCCCACCCCATTGCATACAACTCCCCTTCTCCCACTCCACACAACACACACACACTCGCTTGGAGTTGAATCTTTTTTCGTTGTCAGCATGCCCCAATGTTGGTTTACCATCTTAATACCTACAAATGGTAAAACCACTGTGAGTGCTTCTCCTCGCCTTTGTGATTAGGCTCTGAGGTATGTCATATAAGTAAGTAAAGCCAGCAAAACAGTTAAATAGACCAGGAAATCGAGAAATACGAACTTTTTCTTTCTTGATCATTGTGATAAAAAGAGTGGATCGACTTGGCCCGGCGAGGCCCGACCCTGACCTCTAAGACGGCTTATAGCTCATCGTTGAACTTCCAAAATTAAAAAAAAAATATATTTCGAGGCTCTTCAGACCAAGTGCAAAATTCTTTTAAAGCACTTCAGAGCGTAGGGTAAAATGTTTTTTGGAAGCACTTCAGAGCACAGTGTAAAATATTTTTTGGAAGCACTTTAGAGCACAGTGTAAAGTTATTTCGAAGCATTTCAGAGCATAGGGCAGTGGCGAAGCGTGACTTTGTAAGTAAGGGAAGCAATGCAGTTTATATTCGATAAATAGATGGTAAAAGTGATATGAATGAAAACTTATAATAACTAAAATCAGCAAGTGACCCGTAGTTTATATGCTACGTTGACAATACGGCATGGCAGAAAGCATCGTAATACCCCCCCCCCCCAAACACGACCATGCGCGGTATCACCAAAAAGAAATGTCTATGTAGAAGTTCAAATGCAAAGATTTATAAAAAAATGTTTAGTGAAAATGTTGAAAGGGAAAGAAACTTGCCTACCCACACACAGAAAAGAACTGGGGGTTGCTTCTATCAGAGCTAAGACGGGCTCGGGCTGTAGAATATTTACTGCGGTTCGGGCTAGGGCTCTTAGAGAGCGAGATAATTTTTTTAATTTATAAATGTGATTTTATATGAGTTATATATAAAATCACATATGAATTATCATATAACATGATCCAAAAGACGGAGAAAGTATTTTTTCTAGAATGCAGTCTTCGGAGTTTTGGGTGTTCACGTGGCGGTGTACTGAGAAGAGTCACAGAAACAAATAGCTACGCTAATAAAAGTATCGCTTATTTTTATATTCCTGAAATAATGACATGTCACCACTAAAGAACGTGCGACATAAAACTACTGAAAGTTCAAACCATAAGCCTATAATGGAACTAAATCAACTAATTACACTAACACAGAAAACTTTCGACAAATTGCAACTTCAAACTATTGTTACCGGAGTCCTCTGAGTGCTGAGTGTGACTGAACGTTTGAAAAGAGCGCATGCTAAAGTTAGTGGTTTTTCCTTTGAAATTCTCTTGTGTGGTTCTGCCTTCAGCGACGTGGAATCGTTTGGGAGAATGCTTCCCCACGCTCTACGCTTAGCATAACATTATTGGTTGTAGCTGGCCACTCTGCGGGTGGGCATGCAGTGTTACTGAGTTTCAGCTGGATGCATTATCTGCGTTGCTTCCAACGAGCGACTTACGTACGAGACATTTGTTCTTGTTTTCGTAAAATTACAAATATGAATTTGCTTTCTTAAAAATAAAAGATACTGGAAAAAAAATGCCCGCTGCGTTATGTTGGTGTGATATTTTTATTTTACTTTAATGCTACATATTTTTAACTCACGCAAAAGAAAACGAATGAACCAAAGAAAGGGAAGCAATGCTTCCTTTGCTTCCATTGACGCTTCGCCACTGGCATAGGGTAAAATTATTTTCGAGGCACTTTAGAGCAATGTGACTGATTCAATTTAGGAACATCTTATGCATTTGAATCGAGTTGAAACAAAAATGATTGCCGCCCCGGTGGCGCAGTGGTCTAAGGCACTGGCCTCTGATCATTCGTCCGTAAGGGGTCCGGGTTCGAATCCCGGTCAGGCATGGATGTTGTGTTTGTCTTACGGCACTGGCTCTCACCCTTCCCTGGAACCAGTGACCCTAAATTAGGGACGGGCGACTGCTTATAGCCCATTGAGTTGCTCACGGTGGTCGTTAAACCTCCAATCAAAAAAAAAAAAAAAGATTCGAAAATTAGGGCTCATAATTAGCTATTTCTTAGAATAAGTACTATTTCCTTCATTTCTTAATTATTATTACCTGGTTTTAAGATGTCCCGTTGAAAAACGACTTTCCGTCATAAACATCGAATTTGCCGCTTGCACTGTAGTTCTCATGCGCAAGTAGAAAATATTAATCGTAATAATCGTAATTCTGCTAATGCTTTAAATAACGAATAAAAATATTCAAAAACAATAAAGGAAAAAAATTACAAATATTTTTTTTTATTTTCACGTTTTTAACTTTTTCAATTTTGTATTTATGATATTATTTTGCATTATCGTAAGATTAAAACCAATATCATACGACCTAGCTAATCATTGTGTATTCACCTATTCAGAAGATATCTCCGCCACTATAAGTTTGTTGAGAAAATCATTACTGCACCATATAGTTGTAGGCATGATAAAGATTTTGCAATTTCTCCGCTTTTTATCCAGTGCAAATCTTTTCTGGTAGGAGCTCTTAAATTATAAATGCATTTTTTAATGTACCTCAGCTTTTGGAAGATTCACCGGAAAAATTATTCTTATAAGCATGCCACAGGTCCACATACACTATATTGACAAAAGTCACCGGTCACCTAGAAGAGAAACGCAACATAGCATTTATTGACATACATTAGTACGGTGTCGGTCCACCTTTGCCCCTAATGCATGCACTGACCCTTCGAGACATGTTTTCGACAAGGTTTTGGAACACAGCGATACGCATGCGCTTCCATTCAGTACATAATGCTGCCGATAACTGTTGCGTATGGGTAGGCCTTGGTTCCAAACTTCATATGCGGTGCTCTAACTCATCCCATAGGTGCGCCATGGGTTAGACATCAAAGCTCTGTGCTGGCGAGTCCACACACTATACGGAATTATCGTCAAACCACGCCGTAACAGTCCTTGCTTTGTGGCTTGGTGCGTTATCCTCCTGGTACCAACAAGGTTCGGTTCCATAGTATTGCCACAGAGTTGATAGAGCATAATTGTCCAGAATATCGAGGTAGACGTGCTGGTTAGCAGGTTTCTCCACGATAACCAATGGACCGGGACCATACCATAAAAAACTCTCCCACACGAGTACACTGCCAACTCCAAACTTGACCGTAGGAACAGTACACTGTGGTAAATAGCGTTCCCCCGGCTACCACTATACCCATACACGACCATCAGATTGATGGATGGTGTATCTGGATTCATCAGTCCATAGGACCCGTTTCCATTGTTCTACGGTCCACGATAAAAGCTATTTACACCATGATGAACGACGAGTAGCATTCCGAGTGGATATGAAAGGCTCATGAAATGCCGCACGACCACGGTGATCCATGGAATGAAGTTCTCTGCGAATGGTACGTGTACATATCGAGGTTCCAGCGTTGTTACTCACATGTACAGAGAGGTCTTGTGCAGTAACCCGTCGATTAGCTGTAACGACTCTCCTGAGGCTTCGACCTCCTCTATAACCGATTTTCTTTGGTCTGCCGGTACGTTTTGCTGCTTCAGGCACGCCATGTGTCTTCCACTTAGTATCTCCAAAACAGTTGACTTGGGTATGTTTAAACGCTTCTCGGTATGTCCCTCTTATGGACAACCCACTAATATATCACCGAGCAATCATTCTTTTCTCAAAGTCAGTTCTCTCCTGCAGCGACATTTTCACTCAACCTCACAGTGCGACATGGTAGCGGTGAGCTGCAGGCTTTTTTTAATACAGTTTGCAGCTGTTCCGCGCATCGTAACAACACAGCGGAACCGTTCATTTGCTTTTGAAGTGGTGTCCGGTGACTTTTGTCAATATAGTGTATATTCCAGTTTCACCAAGCAAATAATTATTTCGGACTTTCTTGGACACTGGACGCTGGTAAATATGTCAAAAAATTCTTCATGCGTATTGTAGATATCAGTAGGATACTGTTTACCTATTAATCATGAAAGAGTAAATCTGTATTATGACAAATATTTCATTTGCCGGAAAGCGGTGAGAATGCCGAAGATTTCCGATGTAGGGGCTTGCAATTATTCTTCTACAAAAGTATGACGGAAATCTATGTGTTTTTATTAATTGATACATCTGCGTTTTTAGCAAAGGGCAGTTATGCCATTCATTATGCAATGTATATTCACCATCATTTTCTCCTTTTGTTTACAGGGCATTCATAAGAGAAAGCATCTCTTATTGTCAGCATAAGAAGAATCCTGACGTCTTTGTAGCATAAAACATTTCAGTATTTTTAAATTAAAAATTTTTTTCATTATTTTTTTACAAAGCATAGTCAATGCTCCTAAGAATCTGGCCGCATCTCTAACTGTTTACTATCTCGTTAGTAATATTCATTTATTGTAATGCGAAACTCCGTTCGCCAAATATTTGCAGTAATAATAAGATTTCACTCCTGGAGCTTTTTAGACAAAAATATGAAAATATTTCTTTCTCATGAAAAAGTTTCTTATGCTTTCTGATTTGTCCTGTTGTTTTTCTAATTAGTAAAAACAATACGACATGGAATCCATCTACTGTTGAAATTCTAAATGTGAATTTTTTCATCATCTTATTGAAATCAAAGATAAAAATAACACTCGCCTTTCTTAAACCTATCAAAAGCAAATATATGCAACGAATTAGAGAAAACGTAAGCTTTACAGAAACACTTCGCGATGTTTATTCTTCCTAAAAATGGAGACATTAAAAATTCAATATCTTTCTGTGCTTGAAAAGTATGGGAGAAATAATTCGAAATTGTGAGTCGAAAGAACGAAATAAAAATGAAAACGATGAAAAAATTCGAGTGTGCGACGGTGAAAGAAATAATTAATGACTTTAACGGGTTTAGAAAAAGTTGGTTGTTTAGAAAAAAATGGGTAAAAAAGATGTTCCATTGAAGTTTTAGGTGTGGAGGCTACATCTTTTAACAAAACAATCTTTAATTTAAAGTCTACCGGAAGCTTCGAGAAACATGTCAAACTTTCTAAAGTTGAAATGAAATCTACTTATTTAATATATAGGGACAAAATATTTCAGTTTTTGTTATGATTTTCAGTTATTTAGAACATTGCTGTCAGCTAGAGAAAAAGTAAAGTACCCTGCAAAACCGAGATATCTTTGTCATTTTCGACTTCCGAGCGCAAATAGAATTTTTGTCTGGAGGGAGTTATGATTTCGATGAAAGCACTATATGAGCTGCACTTGCATGCAATATTGATATATTATTGATATCCTTGGGGAAAATAAATTTTTGCACCATTAAGAATTACTAGATATGTAGTATTCTGTATATGTATCATCAAAATAAAAAGTATCATTATTGAGGACATTAAAATACATGAATTAACAAAGTACTTTATAATAAAAACATGAAATAATACACGGTCGAGTCACATTATTGTGACCACCAGCTAATATCCAGAGTAAAGTACCCGCCGTGTGCAGCGCGGACAGCTGCTATACCGCCTGGAAACGACTCAATAAGGTGCTGGAAGGTGTTCAGAGGTATGCTGAGCCATGCTGACTGCAGTGCATCTGACATCTGCTAGAGGAAAATGGAAAGTGTACATATTCATTGCTACAAATCTAAAATTTGTGATTAATCTATTACTCACAATTCTTCGTTTATGAAGAACCTCTTCAAATTGAGTATATGAAATTAATGATATAATAAAAATTACAGACATCTTTAGTGGGATAATCTGGGGATTGAGAAGATGTGATAATGCTCTTTGAGTAGCTTCATTTCCATCCTTCGAAGGACTGAACCTATAGCTCATGCGTATACCAGAGATGGAAACGGGTCACGGACCAGCGGGTCAACTGGTCGAAAATTTCTAGCTGGTCAAACGGGTCGGGTCAAGGTGTTCTTGGCCTCCCCAGTGGTGCAGTGGTCTAAGCGATGGCTTCTGATCATTCGTCCGGAAGGGGTGCGAGTTCGAATCCCATGAGGCATGAATATTGTGTTGCTTACGACACTGGTTCTCTCCCTTCCCTGGAATCAGTAGCCCTAAATTAGGAACGGGCGAGTGCTTATAGCCCATTGAGTTGCTCACGCTGGTGGTTAAACCGCCAACCAACCAACTATAAGGTGCTTTTGACTCAGTTTTATTTCCGTTTTATTTCAGAAAAGCAAAAAAAAATTTTTTTTAAAGACAAATGCAGACTGTGGAATTTTGTACTCGATGCTGGCGCAGCGGACTGAAAAGTGATTTGTCATGTAATTTGTACGAAGGGTGTCCTCAGAAGGAAAGGTGTCCCTTCCTTCTGAGGGGCAATGATGAAAACAACATCCACATTCTGGGAACTTTCAACTCATCATAAACTTGTGAAAATTGGTTTTGCTGTGAAACATATTCTGAAGTTTGATATGTTATCAAGAAAACAGGAAAAACTGAAATAAAACATGCAACAAGTTGCTTAATTCAAAATTTTTGATTGTAGCGGCATCAAAATTAGGTGGAAATGACATTACTTTTTGACTCTCGCAGATGTGTGTGAAAACGTGTGGAAGGCAGTAAGGTTATGTCTTGCAAATGAAGGACGACAGTTTCAATACTTCCGGTAAGTGAGTAAATTATACGTTCATATAATACATTTGTTTGATTTCCGTATACCCAAGATACCCATTGCAGATATATTTTTAACGCCCTATATATATCTATATATATCCCGATGGTATATATATCCCGATGGTATATATATATCTATATATATCCCTATATATATCCCGATGGTATAGTTATACCGCCAATAGCGGTATAACTATACCATCGGGATCAGAGGAAATGCTATCCCACACTCACCAACCCGCTTGGCCAGCGTGGTGAGTTATGGCCAAACACCTCCAAAATGACTCTACAACTTAAATCTTGGCCCTCAGTCTCCGGCAGCTGGAATGTACCTGGCCAAGGCAGCGGCCAGTGCGACATGAAGGCAGAGGGTGCTAAGAATCCCCGGAAGACCGGACTAGGCTGCCATTTGATGCTGACCTTGGCTACCTATAACGGACGCTCCCTATCTTCTGATTCAAGGCTTCTTGAATTGGAAGAGGAACTACAAAGGATCAAGTGGGACATCGTTGGGCTAAGTGAGGTAAGGAGAAAAGGAGAAGATCTCATTGAACTGAAAAGTGGACATCTCTTCTATTATCGTGGGACAGATACTGGCAGAACTAGTGGTGTTGGATTTATAATAAACAAGAAACTGAAGGATAAAGTGGTAGAAGTTGAAAGTTCCTCTGACAGAGCTGCACGACTCGTTATCCAACTATCGAGAAGATACCAGGCTCAGATTATTCAAACTTATGCACCCACCACAAGTCATCCTGAAGAAGAAATTGAAGAATTTTATGAGGAAATTCGTCATCTAAATAATAAAGGTAAGCAGCACTTGAAGATAATTATTGGAGATTTCAATGCAAAAATAGGGCAACGGCAACAGAATGAAACTTCAGTAGGTAAATTCGGTCACGGCAACAGAAACCAGCGTGGAAATACTCTCGTTGAGTTTGCAGAGGCAGAAGGATTTTTCATCTTGAACTCCTTTTTCAAGAAAAAGCAACACAGGAAATGGACATGGAGACATCCAATTGGGACGACAAGTGAAATTGATTTTATTATGTGTAACAAAAAATTCGTCATCGAAGACTGCAGTGTGCTGAACAAGTTCAACACAGGTAGTGACCATAGATTGGTGAGATGTAAGATGCACCTCGACACTAAACTGGAACGTGGCAAGCTCATAAGACAAACAAAATGTATTGACATAACCAACCTTAAAAAACACCATAATACTTTCAAGTTGGAACTGAAGAACAGATTCTCTGCTTTAGAAGGCCTAACATCGGAAGAAGTGGATATTTCGGAAGTTAACAGAAAAGTAACCAAAGCTCTAATGGAAACAGCAACAAAATTAGCGGGGTCTAAGAACAAGTTGCATGTGAACAAATTATCAGGAAAAACCAAAATGTTGATGCAAATAAGAAGAGAGATGAGGACAACTAAAGAAGATGTGACTTCCAAAGTGGAATATATAGAGCTATGCAAGACAGTAAGAAAAAGTATCACTGAAGACGTAAGGAAATTCAACTGTGAACTAGTGAGGAAATCAATTGAAAACAACCAAAGCCTAAAGATAGCAAAGGGACATCTCAGTAAGGGAAGAAAACAGATTATGGCTCTGAGAAAAGAAGATGGTTCTATAACAAGAAATAGAGGCGAAATTTTGACAAGAGTGAAAGATTTCTACTCCAAATTATATGAAAGGGATGATACATGTACTCCAGACATCATGAAAGGTACCAGAGTTCTTCCAGTCCTCCCAGCAGAAGTTGCTCATGCAATCAAGAACATGAAGCGGGGGAAAGCTCCAGGAGAAGATGGAATTACTATAGACATCATACAAGAAGCAAGTGGAGAAATTGAAACAGTACTCGCCCAAATTTTCACTCGATGCCTTAATGAAGGGAAGATTCCTGAGGATTGGAACAATGCTACAATGATCCTGCTACATAAAAAAGGTGACATTGAGGATCTCAGGAACTACAGACCTATCAAGCCTCCTATCAGTGGTTTATAAAATCTTCACTAAAGTTCTTTCACACCGCTTGAAGGTAACACTGGACATGGCTCAACCGAGAGAACAAGCTGGATTCAGGAGTGGCTACAGCACAATAGATCATATCCACGTACTGAGAGAACTAATTGAAAGAGCGAGGGAATATGAACTTCCATTGTGCATGGCTTTTATCGATTATGAAAAAGCCTTTGATTCGGTGAAACCATCAGCAGTTACCACGGCTCTGAAATCCTGCGGTATTGAAGATGCATACATTAATATTATTAATAACATCTATGAAAATGCAAGTGCAAAGATTCGGCTGTTTGAAAATACAACACACATAAAAATTGGAAAGGGAGTGAGACAAGGTGACACCATATCTCCGAAGCTCTTTAATGCCACATTGGAAAATGTCTTTCAATCACTGAACTGGGAAAACAAAGGGATAAAGATTAATGGAGATTATCTAACCCACCTTCGTTTTGCTGATGATGTAGTCATTTTTGCAACTACCCCATCAGAGCTGCAGAGTATGATCCAGGAACTTGCTGACAAGAGTAAAGAAGTGGGATTAAAAATGAACTTTCAGAAGACAAAAGTGATGTTCAATGCTTTTACAAGAAATGAAGATTTATCGATTGATGGAGAAAAACTGGAGATAACAGATACGTATGTTTATCTTGGACAGCAGATATCAAGTGAGGGTCACATTGATGAAGAAATTAATCGGCGTACAAAACTTGCCTGGAGAGCTTTTGGAAGAAACAGCATAATTTTCAAGAGCAATATGCCATTATGTCTTAAAAGAAAAGTGTTTGATCAATGCATCCTTCCAGTGCTTACGTATGGTGCAGAGACGTGGACCTTAACTAAAAGAGACATACAAAGGCTGCAGACAACTCAAAGAAGCATGGAGAGGTGCATGCTTGGTATAACCAGGAGAGATAAGAAGAGGAACTCGTGGATCCGAAAAATGACGAGAGTGGAAGACATCATGATCAGAGTTAAATCCCTGAAATGGCAATGGGCTGGACATACTGCCAGAAGGACAGACCATAGATGGACAGCCGAAATTTTAGATTGGATTCCAAGGGACAGGAAAAGACCCAGAAAAAGACCACATGGGAGATGGGTGGATGAAATTCGTAAATATGCGGGAGTGACATGGAGGAGACTGGCACAAGACAGACCGTTGTGGAGGAAACTTGGGGAGACCTTCGTCCAGCAGTGGATTGATAATGGTTGACAATGATGATGATGATGATATATCTATACTCGTATTATACACTATCTACCAACAAGTAATTGCACACCTGTGATAGCAAAGGAAAACGAAGTTTATTCACCTTCAATAGTTGGTGGAGCCTCCACGAGCGGCTATTACAGCTGCGACACTCTGGGGCATACTCTGAACCAGGCGTTGTACGACGGCTAGCGGTATTTTCTTACACTCGGCTTGGAGAAGACAGGTCAGTTCTTTCACCGATTTCGGACGGTTGGGGCACCCCTTTAGTCGACGCTCCAACTCGTCCCAGAGGCGCTCGATAGCATTAAGGCCCGAACTTTGCGCAAGCCAGTCCATCCGATTAACTCCATTGCCACCATACCAAGCCATGGTGGACCTCGCAACATGACAGGTGGCATTGTCATCCTGAAAGTAACATGGGTCCACCCCGTAAAACTGCCATAACTTAGGAAGCGCATGGCCATCCAAAATGGTGCAGTAGGTCTCGACGTTGAGTCTACCAGGAATTGCTACCAAGGGTCCCGTGCCATACCAGGAGAAACACCCTCATAGCATAATTCCACCGCCGCCGAACTTCACAGTTGGCACAATACATTCCAGCAGGAGGCGTTCTCCTGGCAGACGCCAAACCCATACCCTGCCATTCGAACGGTAGAGGGTGAACCTTGATTCGTCGCTCCAGAGAACCTGTTTCTACTGTTCAACGGTCCACTGTCGACGTTTTTTGCACCACGTTAGCCGAGCAGCGCTATTGGACTTGGTGATCAAAGGTTTGTGGGCGGCAGCACGTCCATGATAACCGGGCTGATGGGGCTTCCTTACTGACGGTATTCATCGAAAGAACGCTCCCGAATGTCTGTTGAAACTCCTCGCGGATGTGGCCCGTTGATTTGGTG
Organism: Macrothele yani; assembly: GCA_039090855.1. Lineage (NCBI taxonomy): Eukaryota > Metazoa > Arthropoda > Arachnida > Araneae > Macrothelidae > Macrothele > Macrothele yani. The sequence continues at coordinate 8,043,852 of CM077011.1, read as the reverse complement.
CGGTTCTTCCGAATTTCACTGGCCAGCACCCGTCGGTCTCTAACTCCCAGTTTTGTGGGTCTGCCGGGTCGGGGCACATTCCGACAGTCACCTTTCATCTTCCACTTGCCAATCACGTAGGCCACTGTCGATTTTGGGTATTTCAACTAGGTGGATACGTCAGGTATGGATCGGCCATTTCTGTGATACCCGACGATTACACCTTTCTCGAAATCAGAGAGCTCCAAACTGCGGGGCATCTTTATGCGACTGGTTGCGTTGTTTTTTCCCACACGATATTTAACGGCGGCGGCCGTGACGTGTATCAGGACCGCAGATATCGTCGATTGCAGGGGTGTCCAATTACTTATTGGTAGATAGTGTAGTTCAAAGAAATTTCTCCAGATCGGGTCCAGGTCAGTTACAGATCCGGGTCGTGTCCAATTATGTGACGTGCGGGTCCGTGTCTAAATTTTTGATCCGTTATCAATTGTGGTGAACACCACTCTCCCTACCCTTCACGGTTTCCACGCAGCTATTTCTCAAAGGCACGAGGCACGTAAGGTTTTCATGTTTAAGAATGCGCACTTGTTAGCCAGGGACAAAAAAAATGATTTCTGCAATTCCCATTACTTAAATTAGTGCCAGTATGTACATTCCTGGTAAAACAAATGCCGGTATAAAGTGCTAGGAAAAAGGAAGTGTCGATTTGCCATGCCGGCGTATACCGGTCCATTTTGAACACTGGCAGTATGTTAGAAGACGTGTGAATCATATCTCTGTCTCACAAGGGTCATCTGGTATGACCCCAGCATTGACCCTTGCTAGACGTTTTTCACAAGAACGAGTTTATCTCACTTTCTGTCTCAGTGGGATCAATGAGCAGTGGGAAAAGTCGAGTAATTGTATAGTTTGGGCTCTAGTGTCAGGGTATGACCCAAGAGATATATTGCATCGTATATATTTTATCGCCAGGTTTTCTCTAGGCACATATTGCCAAGTTTTAAAACTTGACTATATGAGAACGCGAAACCTTTACAATTTTGTCTTAGGAACGATCCATGAGAGGAAAATTGATAAAACAGCAGCAGAAAGAATAAAAGCCCAAACGCCCGGGCTCTGGATGGGATTCTAATCATTATAACTCTATCATTGTTGCTCTCTTGTTCGGCTTTTTTCGATATCAAATAGTATTTTTCAATTCTTTCCGAAAAATAACATATGCTTTGAATATAGATTAACGTTTTCGTTTTTAGTGGAAAGACTACATTCCAGAAAAGCTGAACATTATATGGACTACCTTGGTGAGGCTTGCGTGCGAATGATTCAAGCATATCTTTCTTGTTCATCTTCTGAAAACATAGATATTGAGGCAAAAATATCAATATTTATACCAAACACATCCAGCGGACAGCGGAAAAAATTCGCCAAGGAATGTTAGAAAGCTTACGATTGACATCGCTAAAATTATCAAATTTTGACTAAAACAGAACTATTGTGACATACACTACATTGACAAAAGTCACCGGGCACCCCTTCAAAAGCAAATTAACTGGTCCGCTGCGTTCTTAAGATGCGTGGTACAGTTGCAAACGGTATAAAAACAAGTCTGCAGTTGACCGCGATCATATCGCATTGTGAGGTTGAGAGAAAATGTCGCGGCGGAAGAGAACTGGTTTGAGAAAGGAAATATTGTTGAGTGTTACATTAGTGGGTTGCCCATAAGAGAAACCGAGAGGCATTTAAACATACGCAAGTAAACTGTTTTGGATGTACCGAATAAGTGGAAGACACATGGCGTGCCTGAAGCAGCAAAACCTACTGGTAGAGGAAAGAAAATCAGTGATAGAAGACGTCGAAGCCACAGGAGAGTCATTACAGCTAATCAACGGAGTACCGCACAAGACCTCAGTGTACAGGTGAGTAAAAATGCTGGAATCTCGGTATGCACACTTACCATTCGCAGAGAACTCCATTCCATGGGTTACTGTGGTCGTACGTCGGCTCATAAGCCTGTCATCTCTACTAGGAATGCTATTTGTCATTTAGCATGGTGTAAAGAACATATATCGTGGACCGTAGATCAATAGAAACGGGTCCTATGGACTGATGAATCCAGGTTCACGATCCATCAGTCTGATGGCCATGTGTGGGCATGGCGGCAGCCGGGGAAACGCTATTTACCACAGTGTACTATTCATACAGTCAAGTTTGGAGCTGGCACTGTACTCGTGTGGGGGTATGTTTCGTGGTATGGTCCCGGCCCATTGGTTATCGTGGATAAACCTGTTAACCAGCACGTCTACCTCGATATTCTGGACAATTTATGCCCTACCAACTTTGTAGCAATACTATGGAACCGAGCCTTGTTGGTACCAGCAGAATAATGCACCGAGCCATAAAGTAATGCCTGTTACGGCGTGGTTTGACGATAATTCCGTATCGTGTGTGGACTGGCCAGCACAGAGCCCTGATTTTAATCCCATAGAGCACTTATGGAAGGAATTATAGCGCCGCATAAGAAGTTTGGAACCAAGGCCTACTACTAAGCAACAGTTAGCGCCAGCATTATGTGCTGAATGGAAGCGCATGCCTATCGCTGTGTTCCAAAACCTTGCCGAAAGCATGTCTCGAAGGGTCAGTTTTCATACAGTATTTATTGGAAGAAAGATACAGGAGATGTGCTTGAATGTATCATCTCAAATGATGTATGACAAAAAATATTTACAGATGCTTGTAGCTTACGCTACTGCTTATTTACACGGTTCTGTACATTAATGATAATAAACCCAGTTAGTTACACTAGAGTGTTTGGTAAAGTAACACAAGTCTCTGACAAAGCAGACAATAGTAACAATTCAGCTTGAAGAGCGTTATAGAATATTATTTTGCACAGTATTGATTCAAGGAATAATACAGAATTTGAGCTTGCAGACAAAGATTTAAAAGACAGGTGATGAGAAATTAACAGATGTATGCAGCTTGCGCTACGTTATTTACAGGATTCCGTGCAACGTTGACATGACAACAGTTAAGTACAGTAGAAATCTGGCGAGGCAATATGAATCTCTGGTAATACAGAGAGTAGAATCAATCCAGCATGATGATCACTATAGAGCATAAATTTTACACATTATGGATGAAACAAAAGTTTCGACCGTAAGGTGAAGCGTTGTGGGCGACCTTGCAAACCAAGAGATTGCAGGTGACTAAGGAGACAAACATGAAATCAAAAGTTCGAAAGATAGATGATGAAAAATTTACAGATGAATGTGGCTCGTGGTACTACATATTACATACAACGCTGATATGAAAAATAGTTATGATCAATAATTTTTCTGAAAATGCAAAAGAAAAATAATAATCTCTGAAAATACAGAGAGAAGACACAACTCATCACAGTGAGTATTGGAGAACACAAATTTACACAGTTGATAAGCTAGATATAATACAGGATTTGAAGATAAGAACATACTGTAAAAACAACAAAGAAGAGACAGTTTACAGATGTTTGTGGCTCGTGTTACGACTTATTTACATGATTCTGTACGATGAGAAGTTACAATTTATATAAATTGGTTTGTCAGAGTTGACAAAAAGAAATAGTATCTGACAACGCAGAGGGAATACACAATTCAGCACAGTGAGCATTGAAAAAGAAAAAAATTACATATGAGTTATACACGAAATAAAACATGTGAAGAGGATGAGAACTGAGTCTTAAAGAAAGTGTGAATAGAAATTGACAATTACAAGTAGCTCATGCTTCGAACAATTCATAGGATTCTATACAATGATGATCTACTAAAAGTTATGTAAAATAGTAAGACAAATTTTTTTTGATAATATAGAGAGTAGAAATAATATAGCACAGTGAATGTTGAGAACATGATTACACTTAGTTGCGAAGCAAGAAAAAAACAGGAAAGGTATATAGGAATATCGTCCTAAATGACATATGAAAAGAAGATTTACAGGTGCTTGTAGCTGACGCAACGACCTATTCATAATGCTCAATATAGTGATGAGAGGATACAATTGATGTATATTAATTTGCTGGGTAAGACAAAAATAGTATCTGGTGATGCAGAGATCGAAAACAAATCAGCATGCCAACTATTGTATCTATCAGGAGGTAGGTGAAAGAAAAGTTCCGACCGTAAGGTGAAGGGTTGTGGGCGACCCAGCAAACCAAGAGGTCGCTGGTGATCAAGTTGATAGAAACTGTGGTTCACTGCAGCGTGCAACTGCAGTGGCAAGTTCTAGTCGAAGGCGGGAGAATAGGCGATTACGAAAATGACAAAGTAACGCAGTACTGACTTTATTTATGCTCGTAGAAGCTTCGGGGGGACGCTGAAGATGATACACGTGAATTATATGTTTTACAAGCACGAAGATGTAGGAGCAGACCGCCGGAAGGTGAATAGGGCGAGAAGAGTTCAGAAGTAGTGTTCGGTAGGCGCTGAAGGTGAGGACGGTCTCACAGGATCGTTGCGCTAGCGTGAAAGCGAGATGGAGCATTGGCAATAATACTGTGCAATACATGATGACATGCTGGACGTTAGCCTTCTCGCCACAATACGGACAGGAGGGTGAAGATAAAATGGTCATGCGATGTACAATCGACGGCACAGGGAGGCGGTTGTGTAAGAAAAGCCAATGTGAATTGACTTCAAGGGGTGCTGAAAGTGGGGAAAGAGCAGCGGACCACACTGCTGAGGTAGAAGAAAGTGGAATGCCAGAAATGGGAAGAGGTGCAGAAGAGCGAGAGAAAAGACGGTAGAGATCAGCTGTTGAGAAAGAGACAAGAAGAAGAGGTGGGCCATTGGACAACAGAAAAAATGGGAGAGGGAGAGAGGCAGAGTGGACAGAAATGAGACCTGAGGGAGTAGTAAGCTCATGGAACAGGGATATTATAGGAGAAATGAGAGAGTTGTGAACAAAGTGAGCATTGGCATTGAAACGGAGAGCAGAGGGTAGAGCAGAGAAGGGGAGCCAGGAAAGATCGGTGTTAACCAGATCGCTGACTGTAACGACTCCAGCTCGGAGCCATGAAGGAAAAGCAAAGCATGGGAGATGGGGAGGATGTAGCATGGAAGAAAAAAAGGAGAGGTTCGGAAAGTAGGTCATTTGTGGAGGCAGGAAGAGAGCGAGAAAGAGGGAGGGAACAAAGAAAGGAGATAGCCTCCTTGTAGACAGGAGGGAAAAGTGTGAGAAGGGGACAGTGGTCCATTAGTAAGAACGAAAGAAGAGTAAAGCGTGGGTTATGCGGAGAGACTATGACATCACGAGCAGCAACTGCAGAGGGAGCAGGTGCCTCAAGTGATCTTAAATATGTAGACACACGATGAGCCTTGTAATAGGATCTTACGTCGGGTAGACTAATGCCTCCGTTGGAAGGAGACAAGCTGAGTTGAGGTGCTCCGACCCAATGATGGCCGGGTCAGATAACCTGAGTTTGACAGCGGGTGAGTTCAAGAAGACGTAGTGTTGGTTGCTTCGAAGCCAACCAGGAATACGTGCACATTGAAAGCAGGTAAGTGTGCGTTAGACGTGCTCTTTGAAAAATGGAGGTGCAGAATTGTGCGCGCCGCCAGATTGCGACCGAGCGATGTAGGCGTGGCCGGAGAGTCGTCCAGGTGACGAGTGAAGCAGCTGCTGGTTCTCCAAGGTGGACTCATAGGAATCGCTGAGAGGTGTTGGACCACTCTGCTCTCTAAGGAGAGTCAGTACGGTGAGACCACCATCTGAGCCATAAGCCTGTGCTTTTCGTTGTGTTTAACGCTGCTCCGGAACATGAGGCGTAGGTATTGTAGAGATTGAGGAGATCGTGAAATTGTGATTCTTGCTGAATGCAGAATGTAATATCGTCGGCGTAGGCAACATAGGTAGCAACATGGTGACGTGTGCTGGCTACCACCGGTGGTAGTGAAGCAAAGAAGGATCGATGGACTGTGCGTAAAAAAGGTTCTATTGCGAGGGCGAAGAGCTACCCTGATAAGGAGCAGCCCTGACGCACGCCGCGACGAAATGGTATGGGAGCTGTGAGACGGTTGAGCAGCTTGACATGGAAAACAGCGTCCCGGCAGAGGGAGATGAGAAGAGAAGCAAGAGAAGGAGGAAAGCCGAAATTTAGTAAAGTTGAAAGAAGGTAATCATGAGAAATATTATCGAACGCTGAGCGTTGATCGAGGGAAAGAAGAGCAAGGGGTTCCGAGCGGGAGCGGGCGAGGTGAATTAGATCATTAAGAAGCTGAATGTTATGGGAGATGGCGCGGCTGGGTACAGTATAGGTTTGATTAGTGGAGAGAATATGAGGGAGTATGGGGTTAAGCCGGCGGCAGAGAAATTTAGTATAGAGTTTATAATCAGCATTTAAGAGTGAGATGGGACGCCAATTCCCCAAGTCAAGCGGATCACCCTTCTTGGGGAAAAGTACGACATGTCCGAGCGAGAAACTCCTCGGAAGAGACGTAAGATGCATGGCAGTAGAAAAAGCACAGATAAGAAACGGAAGGAGGGCAGGAAGAAAAGCCTTGTAGAAAGAAACAGGGAGACCGTCCGGGCCAGGTGAAGCCCGGGGGTTAATGGACGAGTAAGTGTCAGTGAGTTCAGTTAGAGTTAGAGCAAGGAAGAATCTGGCTGAAAGATGAGAAGGGACCTGAGGCAAAGAAGAGAACAGAAGAGCAGAAGCCTTAGGGGAGGGAGGAGGAGTTTCACAAAATTTTGAAATGTAGTAGTTCCGTACCATAGAACAAATTGGAACTGGTTCGGATGATACTACTCCAGTTGGAAGATGAAGGTGCTGTAGAACAGAAGAGGCTCGGAGAGTTGACTCAAATGATGTAAGGAATTCGTACGAACAAGCATCAGGTTTCAGGTGTTGAAGTTTAAGGCGTTGGAGGGCTTGTTTTGCAAGCGGCAGAAAAAGTGAATGCAATTCTACCTGGTAGACTTGAAAGACGGGATCAGCAAGATTGAGCAAAGAAAGTATTTGCCTAGTATGATCAAGTCGCATCCTCCGTTGCGTCATGATCGAGTATGACAGGTTTCGTACCAGTAGTATGAGGTGGCGTTTTACTACCAACCTAAAGGTGAGGAGGCATGGTGCAGAATGAAGCTTTGGACGCCAATCCGCGAGAAAGTCACTCACCGAAGAGCAGAAGGCTGGGTCATCTAAAAGAGTGTTGTCAAAAGTCCACGGCCGGATTGTACGTGGCTGTGATGAGGTAGCAAAAACCGTTATGCCAATGGCACAATGATCCGAGTATACTGTGGGTTGACAGCATCAATCCGAAATTGCTGGTAGAAGAAAAGAAGTCTCATAAAAGCGATCTAATCTTGCTGTAGGAGGTGCTGTAGTTTGGGTTGGTGACAAATGACGCTGAACATCTGCGAGTGAGAAATCTGAAGTGATATATCGTAGAAGATGTACTACTTCCGTACGGTGTTCTTTGGAAGTAGAAGAGCGATCAGTTAGGGGATGTAGAGTGTAATTGTAATCACCTCCGATAAATACCCGGTCGGTGATGGGAATACGGGACAGAGCCCGTCGAAGTTTTGTAAACAGCTCTGGCACGCGAGTAGGAGTGCAAAGAACATAAATGTTGAATATATGAAATTTTTCAGCTACTACGGTGAAGGAGACCCATTGCAATAAGTCTCGACATAAGTTTATCACTGAGAAGGAGGAAAGAGTTGCACGAAAACGTGAATGAACTCCAACTGCCATGCCGCCACGCGACAGTTGGCTGTAGGCGTGATGGAAAGTATGATCCCACTGACGCCACTGATTAAATTGAGTGGTGGAAGTACAGTTTGTTTCCTACAGGAGTAATATATCAGCGTTCAGCGGAGCAAGATCGTCTCGCACAAGCGCATTCGCGAGAGGTGGCGCAAAACTGCGACATTTAAGTGACACCACCCTGAATGTGTAGGTCAGATGTAGGATGCAGAAGGTATTGACTGGCTGTAGTAATGGAGTGGAGTCGACGGAGGAAACATTCACTCCACTGGACCTTCTCTGCGGTGCGCCGAAGAGTGTTTTCAAGTAAGTTTAATTGATCCAGCATTTGTGGTAGAGCTGCGTCATACTGCTGAATGAACGTGCATGCTGAGGAAGCGCTAAAGGACCCTAAAAGGCACTCCAGCACGTCCTCGTATGACAGAGGCTCAGAAAGCATTTTCAGCAAGAAAAGTTGTGAATTCATCCAGTGAGGGAAAAGTACCCTCACATGCTGTCTCAGAGGAAGTGTGTAGAGGCGACCTTGAGAACGGCCGTCGAGAACTGACAGAGCGAGATGGATGAGCGGGTAGAAGAGCGAGATGATCTTCGGGACGCCAGAGTCTTTGACTTCTTCGTCTTGGGGCGAGAAGCACCACTGCGTTTTCCAGAAACCACTAAAGCTCCATGATCGACTGGAGAGGCTGAACCCAAAGCATCACCTGTGACTCGTGTCATGGAGCCAACGGTAAAAGCCGAGGAGTAGTCAACATGCACATCAGCAGTAGTTGTAAAAGTACTAGGGTGAGTCGATTTTGGAAGTCTGGGAAAATTCTTAGGATCAACAGAAGGTGGAGGCATTAGAGTCGTTTGTTGACCAATGGCAGTAGGCTGACTTGTGGAAGATCTTGATTCTGCAACCTTCCTCGAAAAGGAAGAAGCCGGTGGAGCGTTGGTGGACAAAGTAGAATATGATGTAGTATGAGGAGCTGTTTGCAGGGGGGCACGTCGGCACTGAGCCCTCATGTGACTTTCGCTCTGACATATAGTGCAATACTGTGAAGTGATTATCTCAACTCCTCGGCGTTGCTGTCCACAGCGAACGTGCAAAACATTCGAAACCGCTTTCAGATGAGCATCAGATGGAAAGAGGACTCGAGCAGTGCCGCGGAAGCCCCGAATTGATTTGTCCTCAGGGTCCCCGGGAGCCGCAGAGAGAGTTGGTATGGAGCCAACAACCCTGCCGTACTTGCTGAGCAAGGTGCAGAGTGCGGCGTCGGAAACTTCTGGTGGCACGGGGTAGAAGGTCACCTGCACCGGGCGGTGCGCAACAGGTTGTGCTAGTAGATTGATGGTTAGACATTCCGTTAGGACCTGGTCAGTATGCGCTTTATTCTTAAAATAGACCAAGACAGATCTGGGTTTTCGAGCTACAAAGTCTATAGCATCCTTTGGTAAGAAAGTTTTGAGGGCTCGGCTATATTTCCACAGCTTGGTGTCGGGAAGCGCATCAAAACAAACGCCCCGTTCGATAGTGGAGAAAAAAGGTGACCTGCTCGGGAATCTTCTGGAATGTCAATTGTGGCGATGGAACCGACAACAGTGACATAGGATTCAGGTAAAGGCATAGCCGATGAAACCGGGGGTGTAAGGACCCCAAACGTTGCAGAAGCATAGGACGCTTAAGCAGACATGGTTCGAGAAGTCGTTGAAGCGGCTCATAGCAATAGGGGCGGATCAGGAAGTTGATGAGAAGTGGAAGCTATTAGCTCAGTATCGCTGATCAGTGATACGTCATCTTCTGCTGAGATGTAGGTAGGAGACTTGACACCACCGCACTTGGTGGGAAGGGCGGAAGCCATTGCTGGAGAAGAAGAGGTGTCCATGACATCGCGATGACGCTCAGGATCAACCTCAATAAGCTGAGTAGGGGCTGCCGAGGTAGAAGAAGAGGAGGGAGCTGGCTGATATGCAAAGATAAGGATGTGGACATCACCCTCATCTGCTGCCGCCATCGAAGCAATGGCGAGACTTCAACAAAAAAAGACCAGCTCGGTTGAAAAATAAAACAGTGAAAAATGAAAAAATATGGTACTCACCAACCTGGGAGATACACTAAAGCAAAGTGCAGAGCTTGAACTTGAAGATACACGCAACCACAGAAACTAAAGCACTCAATAAACACCTTATAGCAACGAAAATCACGGAGCTCAAAACTTAGCCACTGAGCTTCGAAGGGTCAGAGCATGCATTAAGGCCAAAGGTTGACCTACACAGTACTAATGTATGCCAATCAATGCTATGTTGTGTTTCTCTTCTAGGTGTCCGGTGAATTTTGTCAATATAATGTATTCGCACTTCCGATGAAACTCTTCACCATTAAAAGCCGGAAACTTCGTCTAAAACCTTGGCTGTATTTACAGCTATCTTTTACAAGCAGAAACATTATTTTAGAAAAGCATGTTTCGTGCCAGAATTTACCAAACATTTGATCATAACATTTTCTCCTTATATCGTAAAAAGTTACGAGAAGTCTAAAGGAGACTGTTAATAAAACTTTCAATTCTTCATCAAAACGAAAAGTAAAAATTCTTACTTGCTAGAAAAAGAAACTTATGCAACATGGCAAAGCATAAAATTAGTTTTATCATTGAAGGAATTCTCTTCTGAATGTGATTCAGCAAAATAAAGAATAATCATGCCCACATGTTTAATGAATGAATTAATGCAGCGACGTACCTAATAAATTAAGTCATAAACCCCTTACGATTAATGATATTGCTTTATAATATCTAGCTTAATCAGAATCTTAATTAATGGTGCACAGAGTGATATTCTTGTTTGCAATTACTCCACAATTCCCCTGTTTTGCTGTCTGAAGAGGGCGATTCAAGTGAGTCTTCTTTCCTTCTCTAACACGGAATTCATATTAATCCATCAGAAGGAAACAGCAGAATCGTCGATAGAAGAAACGTTCCCATCAAAAAGAGGTACAAACGTCTATAGCATGAGAACATAAACTAATTCTATTGAAACCAAAGGGTCTCATCGAGCATGACCAATTTCACGAAAAAACAATAGCATTTATAATGATTTCCTGAATAATATACATCAATTTTTCGCATGGTGAGTACTATATTTTCCAGTATTCTGTTTTTTTAGCGACAAGGCAGCAAAACTCCGTCTGCAGCGGCTACATAGCATATACATACTAGCTAAAAAAACCACGAAGGTTTGCGCATCAACTGTATAATAGCACGAATGCGAGGAAAACTTGGTTTTGCCAGATGTTGTACGGCACTAAAATCTAATACAACATTATTTCAGTATTTTGTGTTTGGTGTGCAGTCGACTGCGATTGGAAACGACGGCGAATAGCTCACTTCAGCATGTTTCAGACATTCTTAATGGGACTGAAGCCGAGGATGTAGGATGCCATCACGGAAAGGGTGCGAACTGTTGAAATACTCACCGGAATGTGTGCGAACTGTTGAAGTACTCACCGGAATGTGTGCGAACTGTTGAAATACTCACCGGAATGTGTGCGAACTGTTGAAGTACTCACCGGAATGTGTGCGAACGGTTGAAATACTCACCGAAATGTGCGCGAACTGTTGAAATACTCACCGAAATGTGTGCGAACTGTTGAAATACTCACCTATATGTGTGCGAACTGTTGAAGTACTCACGGGAATGTGTGCGAACTGTTGAAATACTCACCGAAATGCGTGCGAACTGTTGAAATACTCACCGAAATGCGTGCGAACTGTTGAAATACTCATCGAAATGTGTGCGAACTGTTGAAATACTCACCGAAATGTGTGTTTGCGAACTGTTGAAATACTCCCCGGAATGTGTGCGAACTGTTGAAGTACTCACCAGAATGTGTGCGAACTGTTGAAATACTCACCGAAATGTGTGTGTGCGAACTGTTGAAATACTCACCGGAATGTGTGCGAACTGTTGAAATACTCACCGGAATGTGTGCGAACTGTTGAAGTACTCACCGGAATGTGTGCGAACTGTTGAAATACTCACCGAAATGAGTGCGAACTGTTAAAGTACTCAACGGAATGTGTGCGAACTGTTGAAATACTCAACGGAATGTGTGCGAACTGTTGAAATACTCACCGGAATGTGTGCAAACTGTTGAAATACTCACCGGAGAGTGTGCGAAGTGTTCAAATGCTCATCAGAAGGTGTGCGAACTGCTGAAATACTCACCGGAATGTGTGCGAACTGTTGAAATACTCATCCGAAATGCGTGCGAACTATTGAAATACTCACCGGAATGTGTGCGAACTGTTGAAATACTGACCGGAATGTGTGCGAACTGTTAAAGTACTCACCGGAATGTGTGCGAACTGTTAAAGTACTCACCGGAATGTGTGCGAACTGTTGAAATACTCACCGGAATGTGTGCAAACTGTTGAAGTACTCGCCGGAATGTGTGCAAACTATTGGAATACTCACCGGAATGTGTGCGACTTGTTCAAATGCTCATCAGAAGGTGTTCAAAATGTTAAAATGCTCATCAAAAGGAGAGCGCAGTTCTAGTATGGCTCATCGAGCCTATCACACCTAGTCCTTCTGAAAACATCTCGATCAGTCGAAATACGCGAATGAATTTGGATGCCTGAAGAGACACGACATACTAGGCGTTCAACCAGAACTTTATGTACCAGGACTAATCGCGCTTGCAAGCTGAATGTGCTGAATTAGAAAGAACACGGTGGCCAATTACTTGAACAGATGATGCCAGAAGCACTGGATCTGTAGCTTCATACCGCTAACACAGACTTTTATCAACTCTCAGCTTCAGCGATCCTTGTCAGAACTGCGCTCTCTTAGAATTGCGATCTGCTTTTGATGATTGTCAGACCATAGACAGTTAAAAAATAAGTGGTACGAAATCGCGAAAAGTGCTGAAAACAACGTAGAGCAAAGTTGCCGCTATGTCTCTGACTTTTAACGAAATTTCTCTTTTGACAAGCTAATTACGGAAATTTTTTTGTTTTGATAGATTTTACATTGTCCCTAATTCCGTTTTCTTTTTTCAGAAAAATCAGTTCGGGGTTTTCCGATTATACGAAGATTGTTCAAAAAGAAACGAGATTGACTTTACATAGAGCAGAAGTAAACACACTTACACTTACATAGTTTCGAAGAATTTCCCGTCTACCTGAATGCACCGGTCTCACCTACAGGTTCCACGTCTCGAAGCATTGGGACCCAAATCTCTGAACATGAATATTCAACACGGTCTGCTACAGATACCACAGCACTTACTAGAGTGCTATCTACTGGACGATATTATCCAGACTGGGATGGTGTTAAAATTCTCGAGTAAGCCACAAATAAACAATCGTCATTGCTGTCTAAGACTCTATTCATTTCCCATTTCGGAAACCAATGTTGTAATGCTGATTTCCCTGCCTTTCTGAATCCTATTTGGAGGGACCTAATTTAATTTCTACCTACACCAAGCATATGACGTCAATCTTCAGAAAACTTGAGAGGTGAGCATTTTTATCATATGGTAATCCAGTGAGGGACCCATGGACTCTTGGGAATGTTTATGACTACATAACTTTCCGCTTGCTTCTGTACTTTTGGCAAACTGTTAGGCCTGATGATGCTGCCAATGTGGCTTGCGATAGATCTTGCCTTTTGAACGCTTTTAGCTAATTAGAGTGTAAATTAATTCACTTTTAGTTTACTTCTGAACTAGGGCTTAAGGGTTTTTTGAATCGTGCTTCAACAGTATAATTGATTAGCACATGTGCCCACGAAGTTGTTTTTCCCCCACATAGATGGAAGTCACAAGGCGCCAGCTCCGGTGAATGCGGAGGGTCCTCCATCATTTCTATGCCCAGAGCTCTGATAGCTTATTGGATAGAAACAGGGCGACGTGCAGGGAAATTATCTCGATGCAAAATCCAACCAGTTTGTGCATATTCTGGGCGTTTTTGGGATTTGTTCTCCTTTAGAGGACCTTTGAGAACTTTAGAATAATAGGCACGGGTAACAGAACAACATGGCCATGCACAATTCCCCTTTTACCGAAGAAAACAAGGTGCATGACCTTACGGGCACTTGCTTGGACCTTTCCTTTCTCAGACAGGGACTTTGTGGGTGTTTCCATTGCGTGCTCTGTTGTTTTGTTTCTGGATCGAAATGGTGAAAAAATGTTTCATCACATGTGACGTAAATGTGGCTCACGTCGTAGCCGGCACTTCCATGGCGATAAGTAATACCACGATTTGCCTTGTGTTCACCCGTGAGCTAGTACGGGAATTCACTTTGTAGCAACTTTTCGGCACCCACAACCGGCCTCCCACACTGTCGTCAACGGAACCAACGGCCATCTACATCACATTTGCAACCTCCTCAATGGTCATTCCGCGGTACTTGCGCAGGGTATGCATCGATGGTATTGACATTAACGTCCGTAGTTGATGTCGAAATCCTACCAGAGCGTAGCGCATCTTCAAGACACTCTTCACAGATTTTTTGTGCCACTTAAAAACCCTTGCCCGGGACAAAGCATCTTCTTTATAGACTATTTTATTCATTACATGCGTTTCTGTGGCGGTTTTATTCAAACGCACGCAAAACATGATGAATTTTATAGCTGCTCTTTGCTCCAGTTTTAAATCCACATGCGTAGTAAGTTCCAAGTTCAACCTCTGCCAAACCGCTTCCTGCTGTGTTGTGCGATTCAAAATTTATGCAACCAGATTGGACACTATTTGTTCATACCTCGTACATCATTTCCGCACTTCTGTTTTCTGGATACGGAAGCTTAGTTCTCTTTCTTACTTCGGAAAACCATCTCACACAGTAGCTTTGAACATACCAATGATGTACAAAGTCGACATGCACAAATAATCAAGCACTTTTCGTAGTCGAAGACAATAGATTTCGTCTCATTGGGTACAATAGTAGCTATACTCCGGGCACACCTAACCTGATAATGGGTGGAAAGCATAGAGCAGGATGATTCCGCCATTGCAATATACACTACATTGACAAAAGTCACCGGACACCCCTTCAAAAGCAAATGAACGAATCCACTGCTTTGCTAAGATGCGCGGTACAGCTGCAAACGGTATAAAAACAAGCCTGCAGCTGACCGCGATCATATCGCACTGTGAGGTTGAGTGAAAATCTCGCGGCGAAAGAGAACTGACTTTGAGAAGGCAAAGATTGCTGGGCGTTATATTAGTGAGTTGTCCACAAGAGAAATCGAGAGGCGTTTTAACATACCCAAGTCAGCTGTTTTTGGATGTACTGCATAAGTGGAAGGCACATGGCGTGCCTGAAGCAGCAAAACGTACTGGCAGACCAAAGAAAATCAGTGATAGAAGACGTCGAAGCCTCAGGAGAGTCGTTACAGCTAATCGGCGTAGTACTGCACAAGACCCCAGTGTACAGACAAGTAAAAATTCTGGAATCTCGGTATGTACAAGTGCCATT
Organism: Macrothele yani; assembly: GCA_039090855.1. NCBI lineage: Eukaryota > Metazoa > Arthropoda > Arachnida > Araneae > Macrothelidae > Macrothele > Macrothele yani. The sequence goes on along the minus strand of CM077011.1, from coordinate 8,028,671 downwards.
TGCAGAGAGCTTCATTCCATAGGTTACCGTGGTCGTGCGGCTGCTCATAAGCCTATCATCTCCACTCGGAATGCTACTCGTCATTTAGCATGGTATAAAGAACATTTATCGTATACCGTTGATCAATTGAAACGGGTCCTATGGGCAGATGAATCCGGATACACGATCCATCAGTGTGATGGACTTGTGTGGGTATTACGGTAGACAGGAGAACGCTATTTATCACAGTGTACTGTTCCTACGGTCAAGTTTGGAGCTGGCAGTGTATTAGTGTGGAGGTGTTTTTTGTGGTATGGTCCCGACCCATTGGTTATCGTGGATAAACCTGTTAACCAGCACTTCTACCGTAATATTCTGGACAATTATGCCCTACAAACTCTGTGGCAATACTATGAAACGGAACCTTGTTGCTACCAGCAGGATAATGCACCGATCCTTGTTGGTACCAGCAGGATAATGCACCGATCCATAAAGCAAGGACTGTTACGGCGTGGTTTGACGATAATTACGTATCCTGTATAGACTGGCCAGCACAAAGCCCTGATCTTAATCCCATGTAACACCTATGGGACGAATTAGAGTGCCACATGTGAAGTTTGTCACCCAGGTCTACTACTAAGCAACAGTTAGCGACAGCATTACGTATGTACTGAATGGAAGCTCATACCTATCGCGGTGTTCCAAAATCTTGTCGAAAGCATGTCTCCAAGGGTCAGTGCATGCATTTAGGCCAAAGGTGAACAGACACTCTACTAATGTATTTAAATAAATGTCATGTTGTGTTTCTATTCTAGGTGTCCGGTGACGTTTGTCAATATAGTCAAGTTCGCACTTTCGCCTATTAACAGAGTTGATAAATGATACATTTGAGACATAAAATGTTAAAATAATGGCTGAACTGAAACGTATGGATATTATTCAATTTAGACGTGGTCTGTAATGTATTTACGAAAGCATATCCACTATAGCGAGCTATCTATAGTATGGAATCATACAATGATCTGACCACTCCCATGGCTTCTCCCTCTTCGTCGGAGCACAGCTGGCATTCAGTGGAATTCTGGTACACCGGTTCTGCTGTGTGCACTCTCGCCAATTCATTTCTGTCGTGTAAACGGCCGAATATGGAATTTCTCTCTTTGAAGTGGCGTAGAGACACTCGTGCAGTGGATATGACTAGGTCGCTTTAGCGTATCTCTTGTTACCAGGATAAGTGTGCCCGCACTATAGGGAACTTAAAAATTCAGTGAATTTCACCAAACCATCATTCCTCAATATTGCCGCTCATCCCTACAATGTAAGATATTCCACTACTTCCCTGTTTCCTGCTTCTTTGAGTGAATCTGCTTTTCTAATTCTACACAATGCAACAATTCCCGCATGTTACAGAAGTTCAGATTAAGAACCTTTTTTCTTCCAACCACTACATGTTCATTACTAATGTTTGCTTTGTCTCCTAGTTCACTTATTTGTCGAAGTCCTTAAGTTTCTGCAAATACATAAATAACTCACGGGTGTTCGGCTACGTTTTGTTTGTTGGTAAATAAAAAGTAGTGCGTCCTTTCTTGTCAGAAAAATCTGCGACTCTATCACGATGCATCGCAGTGTATTGATTGATGTTCACATGCTTCGAGTTGCTGATGAAGTTGGGCGCCGTGGTTGGAATAATGAACAACCAACTGGGTTGGATTTTCTGACGTCCAAGGAGTCAGTGGCCTCTGCCGCTGGAACGCTATTCGGAACATGTACAAAATAAGCAAACTCGCGTTTTTTATGTCATCTTTCGGAAACTTGATATTTCGTTACCCGAAGTCTGGAAACCTTGCTAGGGTTCGTAATGATGCATTCATTCTTCATCTCATGTGGGTGGACATGAAACAATTGAACGGATTCGGATTTTTATGGGACTTGGCTTTCAGCACCTGCTATGTTTTACTTTTGATAAGAAATATAGCTTTGCTGGCAGAACACCGACAAAAGAGCAAGAGTTATTTGCGATTCAAATTATTGCAGAATGTTTGAAGACAGAAAAAGTGCACAAAGGGTGATCGTTCTGCAGTGACTTACACAGACATGACATAAGAAATTGACACCTGATGTGCTGTAAAACTGTATTTATTTTCTGTCCACATGGAATGGAAGGAGCTGTAGTTATAGCTGGATTTAATATCTGGTAGCCATACCCTTTTCAGCACGTAGGGCTTTCACCCTGGCAATGTGGAAATGAGATTAACAATAGGCATTTGTGGAAATCAGGCATATTGGAAATGAGATTAACAATAGGCATTTGTGAAAATCAGGCATTTTGGAAATGAGATTGACAATAGGCATTTGTGAAAATCGGGCACTGTGGAAATAAGATCAACAATAGGCATTTGTGGAAATCAGGCTTGTGGAAATGATATTAACAACAGGCATTTGTGGAAATCAGGCATTGTGGAAATGAGATTAACAATAGGCATTTGTGAAAATCAGGCATTGTGGAAATGAGATTAACAATAGGCATTTGTGAAAATCGGGCACTGTGGAAATGAGATCAACAATAGGCATTTGTGGAAATCAGGCTTGTGGAAATTAGATTGACAATAGGCATTTGTGGAAATCAGGCATTGTGAAAATGAGATAAACAATAGGCATTTGTGGAAATCAGGCATTGTGGAAATGAGATTAACAATAGGCATTTGTGAAAATCAGGCATTGTGGAAATGAGATTAACAATAGGCATTTGTGAAAATCAGGCTTGTGAAAATGGGATTAACAATAAGCATTTGTAAAAATCAGGCATTGTGGAAATGAGATTAACAATAGGCATTTGTAAAAATCAGGTATTGTGGAAATGAGATTAACAATAGGCATTTGTGGAAATCAGGCATTGTGGAAATGAGATTTTTTTTTTGATTGGAGGTTTAACGACCGCCGTGAGCAACTCAATGGGCTATAAGCAATCGCCCGTCCCTAATTTAGGGTCACTGGTTCCAGGGAAGGGAGAGAGCCAGTACCATAACACCAACACAACATCCATGCCTGACCGGGATTCGAACCCGGACCCCTTACGTACGAATGATCAGAGGCCAACGCCTTAGACCACTGCGCCACCGGGGCGGCGGGAAATGAGATTAACAACAGGCATTTGTAAAAATCAGGCATTGTGGAAATGAGATTTTTTTTTTTTTTTTGATTGGAGGTTTAACGACCACCGTGAGCAACTCAATGGGCTATAAGCAGTCGCCCGTCCCTAATTTAGGGTCACTGGTTCCAGGGAAGGGAGAGAACCAGTGCCGTAAGACAAACACAACATCCATGCCTGACCGGGATTCGAACCCGGACCCCTTACGGACGAATGATCAGAGGCCAACGCCTTAGACCACTGCGCCACCGGGGCGGCGGAAATGAGATTAACAATAGGCATTTGTGGAAATCAGGTATTGTTTAAATGAGATCAACAATAGGTATTTGTGGAAATCAGGCTTGTGGAAATGAGATTAACAATAGGCATTTGTGAAAATCGGGCATTGTGAAAATGAGATCAACAATAGGCATTTGTGGAAATCAAGCATTGTGGAAATGGGATTAACAATAGGCATTTGTGGAAATGAGATTTACTATAGGCATTTGTGGAAATCAGGCATGGTCGAAATGAGATTACAATAGGCATTTGTGGAAGTCAGACATTGTGGAAATGAGATTAAGTATAGGCATTTGTGTAAATCAGGCATGGTCGAAATGAGGTTACAATAGGCATTTGTGGAAGTCAGACATTGTGGAAATGAGATTAACAATAGGAATTTGTGGAAATCAGGCATTTTGGAAATGAGATTAACAACGGTGCTGTGTGGAATTTAAGCCCATGTTTCACGTAACAAGGCCATCAAGTGTGCCTTGTTAGTTTCTGTGACATCTGTCTTAATGTTCCGTCCAATATAGCCCACAGGTGTTCAACTGGGTTCATATCAGGGCTCTGGCTTGGCCACGAGAGTTTCTCGATGGCGTTTTGTTCGTGCCATGTTTGGGTATGTTTCGCCCTATGACAATGAGCTCCGTTCTCCTTGATAAAGGAGGTCGCCTTTGACATATGACCACTGGAGAATATTTTTAGAATATTGTTAGCAGGCCCGTCTCAAGGATGGTTACGTAGTTTTGTGCACAGATATTGCCTTCAGATTCTACGAAGATTGAACGGCCAGTCATCCATATGGCTTCCCATATTATGACTGAAAAACCGTCATGTTTCGCAATTGGCTGTAGGGTTTTCAAGCTGAATTCCTGGCTAGGAAATTGTCACACCTAGGCCCAGCCAATGTCTGAAAATTGTGCAAATCGGGACTCGTAATATGACAGTGTGCCAAAATGCTAAGGATCTCTCAATCATGTCTGTCGCCCCTGCCAATCTCCGACGAATATTTGCTTCTAGCAAAAACGTTTTACGTGGAGCTGCTCTTCCATGATAGCCAAGTCAGTGAAGATACTTTTGAGTAGTTCTGGAACTCATTTGGAGCTGTTCTGCAATCTCAGCAGCATTGCGTTGAGGATTGGTTTCCACAGAACGCTTGACAACTCGGAGACACCTCTGTGATGCTGGTTCTTCCTTACATGCCTTCTTGAATTCCATTAGCACTCTATTAACTGTGGCAAGAGGAGTTTGCAGGTTTGCAGCAATCTAGCGCTAGTTGGCACCGAGATCCGATTGCCACACGATTCGTCGTCTCTGAAAGTAGTTTAGTTCCTTGGCTCTCTTGGTTCGAGGCATGTTCATTTGGTGTCACCTACTCAATTGCCCTTGTCCTACAAAATATATCAAAGGCAATTCGAGCATGCAATGCAATATAGACTCCATTACACAGCAAAAAGGTATTACGGAAGATGTCTACTTACTTATGTCATGTCCGTGTAGAATCACTGTAGAAAATTCCTAGAAAATGTGGATATTATTTTGACTGATAGATAGATCATGCCGTTTGCTTTGTACACCACTGCAGGAGAATACAACGTGGAAACTCAATTTGGGGGAAACGACACGCTGCAGTGGAGTAACGCACTCGCCGAATGAACCAGGGAACTACCGGAAGTGTGCCTAAAACGACAGTTGAACGAACTCTGCTGCGTATGGGGCTCCCATGCAGACGAATGGTCACTGCACCTATGCTAAAGAAGGTGTATCGGCAGAAAAGGCTTATATTTCCACGGCAGTATCAGAATTAGGCCTCCGCTGATTGGCAAAGGATTGCCTTCTCTGATGAATCACATTTTCTTCTTCATTGAACGGATAAACGTTGGGGTATAAAGCGAAACACATCGAAGAACAAACACTCTTCAACCACTGCTGGCATAATGCAAGCAGGTGAGGCAGCGTTATAGTGGGGAATGTTTTCATGGCATTCTCGTGGTCCACTCATACCTGTGGAAGGCACTATGTACTGAATCCGTTATGAATCCATGCTTGTAGACCACGTACACCCATACATGCTGATTATCTTTCCTTAGGGCGAGTGGGATCTTTCAGAACGATAATGCGATGTGTCACACAGCTAGAAATGCCTGAGAGTGGTTGGAAGAGCACGATTAATATTTCAAGGTACTTCCCTGGCCTCCTAATTCCTCAAACGTAAACCCAATTGAGCATCTGTGGGACCACCTCGGTTCGTGTTGTTCGCACTATGGATTCTCCACAACGCACCCTCCAGCAACTGTCAGATGCACTGCAGTAAGCATGGCCCCACATACCCGCGAACACCTTTTAGCACCTTATTGAGTCACTCCCAGCCCGTCTAGCTGCTGTCCGCGCTGCACACGGCGGTTATTCTGGATATTAGCTGGTGGTCACAATAATGGGACACGACTGCGTATGTATCATGGGCACCTCTTTTAATTCGCATAAAAATGAACCAGGAATTGAGATAACGGAGGTGTGCCCAGTTCAAAATTTCGGTTCACTGTTGAATTCAGAGAGGATTTAGACTGTGGGCAAGTAATCGGACTTTGTGAGGTCCCATTTCTACATCAATTGTAGGCTATCGACCGAGCAATAATAAGTACGTCTCAGAACGACGACGCCGTGTCTCTGCTAAATGTAAATCAGCATGCGTCAAAATGTTCTCGGAGCAGACAAATTCCAAATCCTTTAAAGAACAGCTCGTTTGTAATCAGCAGGAGATAAAACCTCGCAGAAGTGGGATCAAAACTGAGTACTGTACTCTATATTGGGTAAGGGTTTCTCTTTGAAGTAATTATCAAAATTCTTGGGTAGCTGGTGACTGTGCAAATTACGTCTCACTTTTCTTTTGTTTTTTTGGTTGAGGTTTAACGACCACCGTGGCCAACTTGATTGACTATAAACAGTCGCCCGTCCCTAATTTAGGACCACTGGTTCCAGGAAAGGAACACAGCTGAAAAAAAGACAAACACAACATCCATGCTTCAGTGGGATTCGAACCCTGACCCAACCTCGGATGAATGATTAGATGCCAGCGATTTAGCGCTTAGATCACTGTCACAACAGATAACGTCTGATGTTTGATGTCATTTCAGGGTTTCGGTTATTCAATTTCGTGAGCAATTTTTTTGTGTGCGCAGCTGCTCGTAAACTCCAATTACCTCCTTATTAATATTTGCTGTGTATGAGTACTACATTTATTAAGGGCTGTCTTCGGTCGGAGAAAAAACTTACTGCACATGTAAGCTCAAAACCGATCACATGTAGTGACATTTTTTCGAGCGACAACACCTTCGTGCAACAATGGATGCTGTCGCTCCCACTCATATCTTTCTTGCCGGGTTACCACAGACAGTAACATTCGGCGCAATGAACATATCGACGTGGATAATCCTGGTGCGGCCTATTACGGCACTTTCCCCTACACCAGTGATAATTCTTGGAGCACTTCGAAAGCAGTGGCTTGACATTATGTGTGGCTCTAATGGCGTTTGCTGCGAGATACCTATCTCGCAGGGCAGTCGTCCTCGGACGACCACTTCTCGTCATTTTGTACACCGCCTGGTTGCCGATATCTCCGATGGAGTCGACCTGTGACACTTCGGGATACGTAAAAAGCTGCTGCGACATCTGTCTGTCTGACCACGGACTGTAGAATTTCATAACACCCTACTGAGTTCTCTCGTCAAATCGTCAAAATGATTTTTTTGCATTGCTCACAATCTGGCAGTACAGTTCACAGAAGCTCGCCGTTAAAACACACTTAAGCAGATTGACTATTTCGAAGTCAAGTTTTCCCTCATATATCTGTCTTGGTGATGATGTAGTCATTTTTGCAACTACCCCATCAGAGCTGCAGAGTATGATCCAGGAACTTGCTGAAAAGAGTAAAGAAGTGAGATTAAAAATGAACTTTCAGAAGACAAAAGTGATGTTCAATACTTTTACAAGAAATGAAGATTTATCGATTGATGGAAAAAAGCTGAAGATAACAGATGCGTACGTTTATCTTGGACAGCAGATATCAAGTAAGGGGCACATTGATGAAGAAATTAATCGGGGTACAAAACTTGCCAGGAGAGCTTTTGGAAGAAACTGCATAATTTTCAAGAGCAATATGCCATTATGTCTTAAAATAAAAGTGTTTGATCAATGCATCCTTCCAGTGCTTACATATGGTGCAGAGACGTGGACCTTAACTAAAAGAGACATACAAAGGCTGCAGACAACTCAAAGCAGCATGGAGAGGTGCATGCTTGGTGTAACCAGGAGAGATAAGAAGAGGAACTCTTGGATCCGAGAAATGACAAGAGTGGAATATATCATGATCAGAGTTAAATCCCTGAAATGGCAATGAGCTGGACATACTGCCAGAACGACAGACCATCGATGGACAGCCGAAATTTTAGATTGGATTCCAAGGGGCAGGAAAAGACCCAGAAGACCACGTGGGAGATGGGTGGATGAAATTTGAAAGTATGCAGGAGTAACATGGAGGAGACTGGCACAAGACAGACCGTTGTGGAAGAAACTTGGAGAGACCTTCGTCCAGCAGTGAATTGATAATGGTTGACAATGATGATGATGATGATGATGATGATCTGTCTTGTACCAGTGTACACGTGACAGCAGCGTGTAACCTGGAATTTGTATTCAACAGCATTTCGCACTCCTCCAGCTACATTTTGATCTGGCAATATTTGCATGCAAATATCCATCTTTGATCACTTAAATTTTTGAATATTTACTGAATACGCTGTAATCATGATTACGTATAATAATCGACGGAAGTAATGGATCTTTGCTAGTTTAATTGTATTTTGCTCAAGAGGACATGAAATAGTCAGGGCCAAACTGTTCTTGATAGATCAAGTAGAAGTCATCGCTCTGTCCACGTTTATAAGTGAGTCCCGGTAAAATTCTCATCGGCCGCCACCGGGAATCAAGCCCAGGATCTTCCAGTTACGCGCCGGATATGCTATCACTGCACCACAGCAGCCTCGAAATTCTCTAGACTCACATACGACAAACTTCCAAGCCATCAGGAACAATTGAAACATACGTCAACTGTGTGTTTCAATTGTTCTTGATAGTTTATGTTTTGATATTTTTAATAGCATTTTGATTTTGAAATTGAAATTTTATTTTAATCTGCTGCTTGTGTTATTACATTTTATGAAAGGTTCTTCTATTCTAAAAGCATGTTTCGCAGTTTTATCATTTTCATTTCTCTTGCATAATTTAGGATGACGCTTCAGCAGACTGTGGTTAATTGCACAAAAATGGAAGGTGTCTTAGGGAGAATAATTTCCAAATGCTCCTGAGAAACATTAGCAAACTTACAATTATGCCTCGTTCTTTGGACATTTAATTCTTAATCACAGGTTACGCATGAGTTCACGGTCTCCCATCTGTCCGATATACGTACTGCAATTTAACTTTAGGTATAAATAATTCTAGGCATTTCAGATATCTAAATAAGAAATTAAGAAGATGAAAACAAACTGTTTTTTAATCCTAAAATGGGAGATTTCGTAAAACAAAGTTTTGAAACATCTTTTTTGTTTCGTTTGGAAATTTAACGAACCACCGTAAGCAAACCGGATGGGCTATAAGCAGCCGTATGTCCCTAATTTAGGGTTACTGGCTCCAGCGCAGGGAGAAAGTCAGTGCCATAAGACAAACAGAACATCCATGCCCCACATAGGGATTTGAACCCTGACTCATGTCTGACAAATGGTTAGAAGCTATCGCTTAGACCACTGTGCCACCAAATTTTATCCATCCTTTTCCAAAAAATCATCGGTGCACATGGTATGGTAAACTATGACGCAATCGCGCAGTTGCTATCGCATCCGCTTTCACTGTGAGTGGATTAAATATGATACAATACCTTTTGACGGTTGCAGAAACATAAGCCTCTGTTTGTAAAGTACAGTCGCTTTTTTTTTCAAAATTTTGGCTTATCAAGCCATTGTTTCGAATAATTTAACTGTGTTCTTAAAATTAAGTTTCCATGTATTTTTAAACATTTAAGCGTAAAATTTAAATGATTTGTTGAATATAGTCTACTGTTTTGTTTGCATACATGTTTAATTGGAGCTTGGATTTGGAGAACGGCACGTGTGCTTTCTCAATTTTGTTTCATCATCATCATCATTGTCAACCATTATCAATCCACTGCTGGACGAAGGTCTCCCCAAGTTTCCTCCACAACGGTCTGTCTTGTGCCAGTCTCCTCCATGTCACTCCCGCATATTTACGAATTTCATCCACCCATCTCCCATGTGGTCTTTTTTCTGGGTCTTTTCCTGTCCCTTGGAATCCAATCTAAAATTTCGGCTGTCCATCTATGGTCTGTCCTTCTGGCAGTATGTCCAGCCCATTGCCATTTCAGGGATTTAACTCTGATCATGATATCTTCCACTCTCGTCATTTTTCGGATCCACGAGTTCCTCTTCTTATCTCTCCTGGTTATACCAAGCATGCACCTCTCCATGCTCCTTTGAGTTGTCTGCAGCCTTTGTATGTCTCTTTTAGTTAAGGTCCACGTCTCTGCACCATACGTAAGCACTGGAAGGATGCATTGATCAAACACTTTTCTTTTAAATTTTGTTTAAGAATATAATATTCTCCTGTGCTTCAGATATGCTAAAGGAAGCATATTTCTCGGACTCCAGCTCACGCTTACTCTATTTGGAAGTCAAGTGAACAGAATGCTTGCTCACTCTTGATATACGAGCTCAAATAAATAGCAGCAACTTGAGGCAGGGTACACGGATTGTACATGATTAAGACATGAGCAGTAATCAGCAAAACTTATGAGATCCCTTTAAATTGTCAGGCATTCGTCCAAATGTCGCCGTCGTTCAATTGCACAATTCAGTCGAAAACGAATTAGTGAGTGCAAGCTTCCGAAAATGCTCCATTTTGCGTATTTCACCTATTTAGTACTGCTTTGCTGTTTGGAACAACACTTCGAATGTGACACATGGCAGAATAAATTTAGGATTGGAATGCCCAGTCAAAGGAAAACCGAACACCAAGCTCCATGAAAATCCATTTATTAAGTGCAGCTGGATTTGCCGAAACTGGCTATCACTGCAGTATACCATTATTCGCGAAATTCTGCAGAAACCACTTTGCTTAATTTCATGATATCCGTCAGAAAAGACTAAATGAATGCATACCTAGCGATGAAGATAATGGCTGAGGAAATTTGTCCATTTTTTTAGATTAACTACACAAACAGAAGGAAAGAAAAAAACCCAACGGAAATGAAGTGCAAATCTAGCGGAGACAGAATGATGTTAAACTAAAACTGCTCTTTGCAAGATTAGTTTTGTGGATTTTGTTTCCATTCTTTACAGTATCATGTGGTTCTGCACAATTATTGGTTTTTCGCAATTTAATAATTTGAGGCAGGATGAGTATTCAGAACAATTTAAAATACTCCTTTGTACAAAAACATCCCATATCTAATTTCATTTGTGACGTACCTGCCAGCAAGACGCACACGACATAAAGGCAGATAGGAATCAGAATAAGCGTCTGCGTAGCTCAGTTGGTAGAGCGACTTGTTCCGGAATAAGCGGCCTCGGGTTCGAATCCCGGCGTAGACCAAAAATGACGGAGAAATTTACTTCGTTATAATGGCGCCCGAACTACCCAGATGACCCGACCGTTCAAAATCTCGCATTGGTGTGATGTTATTTCCACACCGCGAGATAGGAAAAATAAGAGAATCCCTTCTCCAGTGCTTCGAAAAATAAATGTGTGTGACGTTGCATTCCACACACCAGATTGACGGGGAGTTCTCAAGTGCACGTTCTTCAGTGGTTGTCTGCCTGCAACGATTCATGGTCACGGCTGATCCGTGGGCCATGCCCCCGGCCCTCTTTCGGGGGGGGGAGATGTGACGTTCCTGCCAGCAGGACCCACATGACATAAAGGCAGATAGGAATCAGAATACATGTCTGCGTAGCTCAGTTGGTAGAGCGGCTTGTTCCGGAATAAGCGTACTAGGGTTCGAATCCCGGTGTAGACCAAAAATGACGGAGAAATTTACTTCGTTATACATTACACTATTAGACATTATCTTTCTTTTTCTTCCAGTCAATGTGTGTTTCTTCTAGAGATTTCGAATCGGTATTTAAATTTTTGTATCATGTACCACTTTCGAGAAAATCAATGCACATGATATTGCAGGCTATGTCGCAATCGTGAATTTTCAATTGCATCATCTTTCTCTGTGAGTAGGTGAAAGATGATACAATACCTACTGACGGCTGCAGAGGATGACGCAATGGCAAGTGGATATGTGAAGTAGCTATTGCATCGCCTCAATGGAAAAACACCTTACATGACACACAGTGGTCATGATTCGCAGTCTTACGGCGTGTTGTATTCGTGGCCAACAAGATATGCTTCATAAGTGCGTCAGTTTCTGTAACTTGTTTTGTTGCGTGTTTGCTGAACTTACTACAAAGTAGAAACAGAGAGATTAATCAAGAAATCATACGCACTACAAGTTGGGTTTTATTTCAGTGGCCAACATAAAAGCTGGGAGCCACACGCACGTTACAGAAGCTGCGTGGGCAGACCTCAATCACGACTTAAAGAAACTGAATGCTGTATGCCATTCGCCATTCTAATGGTTTGGAGATAGAAACAGACTGCATTACAGATTCTTACTTTTGTCTCACAAATGTTTCTCGATTTTAGTGGAAAAATAAGGAAAGTATTGTGTACCCGTAGTCAAATCTTCCATCAATATTGTGATTAGTGTCTCATTCGGCTGATGTACCGATGCCAAAATAACCAACACCTCCAAAATTCAGATCGGCGATGAACAGCCAGGTGAAATACTTTGCAGAGATTAAGATTTTGCTGCCGAACAAATATCGAGCCCAAACTTTATCACTTAAGAAGAGTTGAACATTCTTGTAAGAGACCTTAATTTTTCAAACGTTCGTGCAAAACGTTTAGCGTCGCGCCTCCAAGAATGAAATCTGGGCAAAGAAACTAAAGTTGCATTTCTTAGAAGCCCTCAAAGTGAGTACGTAAACTTTTTCTCTGAATGTGCTGACCTGACTCTTTGCAATGACCAAGATGAGTTAATTAACTTTGGAGTTAAATAAAGACCTGCCGAATAACGGCTTTTTATCGAGTCATCAAATGGCCAGTTTGAAAACTGTCCTTCTTCACAATGGGCACTTACACAGTTGAGTCACATTATTGTGACCACCTCCTACTTTTCACGTCAACAGCGCGTAGCCAATGAAAGAACGCACGTGTGACAAGCTGGCTTTGAGAGTATATAAAGTGTGCTGTAGGCAATCTGAAAACATATCACTCGTGGCTGTCATGGATAAAAGAAGCGATTTATCAGATTTTCAAAAAGGGATGATTATCGACTTTCGGGTCGAGGGTGGCAGTATTCTGAAACAGCGCAGTTTATGAACTGTTCGCGTGCTGCTGTGGTTAAAGTTTATCGTGATTGGGGAAATTAAACTATTGCGAATAAGCGATGTGGAAACTGCAGAGCACCACATGCCATTGATGTGAGAAGTGAACGTAGGCTTCGTAGGTGCGTGAGGGCCGATCGACACGCTACAGGGGAGCAACTCAATGGCCGAATGTGCCAGGGGTCTACCAGAAGTTAATCTAAAACGACAGTTCAACGAACCCTGCTGCGTGTGGGCCTCCGATGCAGACGGATGGTCACTGACCCTATGCTAACGAAGGTGCATCGACAGAAAAGGCTTACATTTGCTCGGCAGTATCGGAATTGGAACTCCGCTGATTGGCAAAGGATTGCCTTTTCCGACGAGTCACGTTTTCTGCTTCATCGAACGGATGGATGTTGGTTTATAAGGCGAGAAACATCGGCGAATACACACTCTTCAATCATTGCTAAAAGAACACAAGCTGGTAGGGGCAGAATTAAGGTCTGGGGGATGTTTTCGTGGCATTCTCTGGGTCCACTCATACCTGTGGAAGGCACAATGGACCGAATTCGTTATGAATCATTCCTTGCAGACAACGTACACCTATACATGCTCATTTGGCAGCCCCGGTGGCGCAGTGGTCTAAGCGATGGCCTCTGATCATTCGTCCGAAAGGGGTCCGGGTTCGAATCCCGGTGAGGCATGGATGTTGTGTTTGTCTTACGGCACTGGCTCTCTCCCTTCCCTGGAACCAGTGACCCTAAATTAGGGACTAGCGACTGCTTATAGCCCATCGAGTTGCTCATGGTGGTCGCTAAACATCCAATAAAAAAAAATACATGCTCATTTGTCTTCCCTGGGGTGGATGGGATCTTCCAGCGCGACAATGCATCGAGTCACACAGCTAGAAATGTCCGAGAGTGGGTGAAAGAGCACGATGAAGACTTCAAATTACTTTCCTGGTCCCCAAATTCCCCAGACTTAAACCCAATTGTGCATCTGTGGGACCACCTTGATCCTGTTGTTCGCTATATGCATCCTCCACCATGCACCCTCGAGGAGATGACAGATGCACCGCAGTCAGCATGGCTCAGCATACCTCTGAACAACTTCCAGCACCTTATTGAGTCGTTTCCAGGCCGTATAGCAGCTGTCCGCGCTGCACACGGCGGTTACTTTACTCTGGATATTAGCTGGTAGTCACAGTAATGTGACTGGACCGTGTATTATTTCATGTTTTTATTATAAAGCACTTTGTTAATTCATGCATTATAATGGCCTCAATAATGATACTTTTTAATTTGATGATTCATATACAGTATGCTACATATATAGTAATTCCTAATGGTGCAAAAATTTCTTTTCCCCAAAGATATCAATAATATATCGATATTGCATGCAAGTGCAGCTCATAGTGCTTTCATCGAAATCATGACTCCTCCAGACAAAAATTCTAGTTGCGCGCGGAAGACGAAAATGACCAAGATATCTCGGTTTTGCATGGTACTTTACTTTTTCTCTAGCTGACAGTAATGTTCTAAATAACTGAAAATCATAACAAAAACTGAAATATTTTGTCCCTATATATCAAATAAGTAGATTGCATTTTAACTTCAGAAAGGTTTGACATGTTTCTCGAAGCTTCCGGTAGATTTTAAATTAAAGATTGTTTTGTCAAAAGATGTAGCCTCCACATCTAAAATTTTAATGGAACATATTTATTACCCATTTTTTTTAAACAAATAACTTTTTCTAAACCTATTAAAGTCATTAATAATTTCTTTCACCGTCGTACACTCGAATTTTTTCATCGTTTTAATTTTTTATTTCGTTCTTTCGACTCACAATTTCGATTTCTCCCGTAATTTTCAAGCACAGTAAGATATTGAATTTTTAATGTCTCCATTTTTAGGAAGAATAAACATCGCGAAGTGTTTCTGTAAAGCTTACATTTTCTCTAATTCGTTGCATATATTTGCTTTTGATAAGTTTAAGAAAGGCGAGTGTTATTTTTATCTTTGATTTCAATAATATGATGAAAAAATTCACATTTACAATTACAACAGTAGATGAAGTCCATGTCGTATTGTTTTTACTAATTAGAAAAACAACAGGACAAATCAGAAAGCATAAGAAACTTTTTCATGAGAAAGAAATATTTTCATATTTTTATCTGAAAAGCTCCAGGAGTGAAATCTTATTAATACTGCAAATATTTGGCGAACGGAGTTTCGCATTACAATAAATGAATATTACTAACGAGATAGTAAACAGTTAGAGATGCGGCCAGATTCTTAGGAGCATTGACTATGCTTTGTAAAAAAATAATAAAAAAAAATTTAATTTAAAAATACTGAAATGTTTTATGCTACAAAGACGTCAGGATTCTTCTTATGCTGACAATAAGAGATGCTTTCTCTTATGAATGCCCTGTAAACAAAAGGAGAAAATGATGGTGAATATACAGTGCATAATGAATATCATAACTTCCCTTTGCTAAAAACGCAGATGTATCAATTAATAAAAACACATAGTTTTCCGTCATACTTTTGTAGGAGAATAATTGCTAGATTCAACATCGGAAATCTTCGGCAATCTCTCCGCTTTCCGACAAATGAAATATTTGTCATAATACAGATTTACTCTTTCATGATTAATAGGAAAACAGTACCCTACTGAAATCTACAATACACGTGAAGATTTTTTTGGCATATTTACCTGCGTCCAGTGTCCAAGAAAGTCCGAAATAATTATTTGCTTGGTGAAACTGGAATATACACTATATTGACAAAAGTCACCGGACACCACTTCAAAAGCAAATGAACGGATCCGCTGTGTTGTTACGATGCGCGGAACAGCCGCGAACCGTATAAAAACGAGCCTGCAGCTCACCACGACCATGTTGCACTGTGAGGTTGAGTGAAAATGTCGCGGTAGGAGAGAACTGACTTTGAGAAAAGAAAGATTGTTCGGTGATATATTAGTGGGTTGTCCATAAGAGAAAGATACCGAGAGGCGTTTAAACATAACTAATTCAACTGTTTTGGAGATACTGAATAAGTGGAAGACACATGGCGTGCCTGAAGCATCAAAACATACCGGCAGACCAAAGAAAATCAGTGATAAAGGACGTCGAAGCCTCAGGAGAGTCGTTACAGCTAATCGACGGGGTACTGCACAAGACCTCAGTGTACATGTGAGTAACAACGTTGGAACCTCGATATGTACACGTACCATTCGCAGAGAACTTCATTCCATGGGTCACCGTGGTCGTGCGGCTGTTCATAAGTCTTTCATCTCCATTCGGAATGCTACTCGTCGTTTAACATGGTGTAAAGAACATTTATCGTGGACCGTAGATCAATGGAAACGGGTCCTATGGACTGATGAATCCAGATACACGATCCATCAATCTGATGGTCGTGTATGGTTATGGCGGCAGCCGGGGGAATGCTACTTACCATAGTGCACTGTTCCTACGGTCAAGTTTGGAGCTGGCAGTGTACTCGCGTGTTACTACTTTTCATGGTATGGTCCCGGTCCATTGGTTATTGTGGACAAACCTGCTAACCATCACGTTTTCCTCGATATTCTGGACAATTATGTCCTACCAAATCTGTGGCAATACTATGGAATCGAAGCTTGTTGGCACCAGCAGATAATGCACCTAGCCACAAAGCAAGGACTGTTACGGCGTGTTTTGTCGATTATTCCGTATAATGTTTGGACTGTCCAGCACAGAGCTTAGATCTCTATCCCATGGAGCACCTATGAGATGAGTTAGAGCACCGCATAAGATGTTTGTAACCAAGGCCTACTACTAAGCAACAGTTAGCGGCAGAATTATGTACTGAATGGAAGCGCATACCTATCGCTGTGTTCCAAAACCTTGTCGAAAGCATGTCTCGAAGGGTCAGTGCATGCATTAAGGCCAAAGGCGGACCGACACCGTAAAAATGTATGTCAATAAATGCTATGTTGTGCTTCTCTTTTAGGTGTCCTGTGACTTTGGTCAATATAGTGTATGTGGATCTGTGGCGGCTATATATCGAAACCCAGATCTCTTGATATCTAGCCAAGCGCGTCAACATTTCACCACGGTGGCCAAAATTCTACGGCGCTATGTGTGTTTTTCTGTCAGCTTCTGACATCATAAATCCGTAAGGTGGGCTCAGCTACTGAGACGGCGGCATCCAGTGGTCATTAACGGCACTGGATATATATTAATTATAGCAGTTAAATCCAAAGGGCGGGATCCAAAGTTAAAATCTTCCAAATACCACAATAGTGGCCGAATAACAATGTTTCTGTTGCTGTGTGTTGCTAAAACGTGGAAATAGCAAGGTCTTTGTTTATTTGCTGATGCCTCGTATTTGGAGGATTTTCACTTTGGATCTCGCCCTTTGGATTTAACTGCTATAATTTATATATAGCGAGTGCCGTTAATGCCCATCAGATGCAGACGTCTCAGTATGTGAGCCCATCT
Organism: Macrothele yani; assembly: GCA_039090855.1. Taxonomy (NCBI): domain Eukaryota; kingdom Metazoa; phylum Arthropoda; class Arachnida; order Araneae; family Macrothelidae; genus Macrothele; species Macrothele yani. The sequence continues at coordinate 8,011,306 of CM077011.1, read as the reverse complement.
TACAGATTTATGATGTCAGAAGCTGACACAAAAACACACATAGCGTCTTGGATTGTTGGCCACAGTGGTGTAAGGCTACCGCGCTTGGCTAGATATCGAGAGATCTGGGTTTCGATTCCCCAGCCGTGGCCGAATAATCATTTTTCGGTTGCTGTGTGTTGCTAAAACGTGGAAAGAGCGATGTCTTTGTTTATTATGCGATGAAGAATCATTATGTTGTGAAACAGTTGCATCTGCACACAATTTTAACACCTAGTGAAAGAAATGTGAAAGTACCATTGGTAGACATAAGAATTCTATTTGGCACCATTGCATATAAAACTCGAGCTAATGAAGAACTTTATCAAGCTATGAATCGTGAACAACCTGTATTTCATTTTTTGTTACAGAAGTAAGTGGTGCTAAAGTAAAAGAAGACATTTTCATTGTGCCAAAAATTCGATAATACATGAAGACTCCTCATTTGAAGCAGCTGTCAACCGAATGGGATTTACTGCCTGGACACAATTTGAACTGGTGACAGAATAATGTTTAGGAAATAAAAGATATCCACATTGAAAAGACAGACTGGCTTCTACTATGAAGACATAGCACATAATGGGTTGCAACATGTCTCTGAAAACAAACTTCTCTTCATGGTACTTTATGTTTAGGAAATAAAGATTTTGAAGATGTAAGATTGATATAAGAATAGGTGAATTCCAGAAATGTTGGATGATTATTGTTGGGGTCTGATAAGGGAAACACCACGACTATCATAGAAATGGAAGTCACCAAGAATAGTATTGTAGCTAACATACATTTTGTCAAAAAGACTTTCTTAACTGTGTTCGGGATGGCTTCGAGTTGAAAAGTACACAGATTGTGCCTTGAGGTATTGCTCACCATGTATCGTTGAGATGTGTCTAAAATTCGTGGGCACTACGAAGTTGTTCTGTATAAGCGACGCCCTGTACCAGTGACGTCACACACACTGTCTACTGGACAGAAGTCTAAGAACCGCGCTGACCAGGCCAGCCCCTGGACATCTTGTAGTCACCGTCTGCTGATATTGGCAGTATGTGGACGGGTGATATCTTGTTGAAACTGGGCATTAGGGATACAGCAGAGATACGGCGAAAAATGCGACACCTCATAGACTTAACATCGTTCTGCCATTGTACCCAGTATGAATATGAGCAGTGAACTGCCGTTGAAACAAGTGTCTCAAACCATGAGCAAGATCATCCCGGTGATCACATCTTACTCAGATCCTCAAACGGCGATCGTAATCTCTGAGACACAAGCGAGACACGTTGGTGAACACGAAATGGTTCCATTCGTCCTGAGACCCGTGTCTGGTATTGCAATACTGCAACTTTATGCAAAGACATGATAAGCATGTCTCCCAAAACGCACAAGTGAGTGGAAGTCGTCACAATGGCTGGCGAGAGTACAAACGGGACTCAGTCAATCTGTGATTCACAGTTTGTGTCGATACGAATATGTCCATACCTGTCTTCACACATCGTCGAATGCCGTCCGATGTGGATTGTGGGATAGGTACGGCTTGCCGTCGAATGCGGAAATCAAAGTGTTAGGAAATCCACTTACTCGTGCCGGTTACGTTACGATGATGCACTTACCTTCCTTTAACCACTGTTGCTACATTCAGTCGACAGATGTTGAATTCCGATGCGTTTCCGTCGTGATGCGGTGCAGATACCAACCAACCGTACGTAGCCCTGTGATGAAGTCTCTGACAAAGGTTTCGTGATGGCAGGATTACCGATGACGTTGAGCAAGCATTCTAGATTCTTACATGTGCTTTCAGCACTGAGATCACTCCGATGCAGTGGTTCACACACCTAGGGGAGGAGGACCAAACTTAGGTAGGCGATAAGTACCCGCCCCTTTTATCTCCTTCACATTCCACATGATTGATTTGCAAGTGCAATCATTTACATACCTGAACTGTCGACTCACTCCATCAATTTGCTTGAAGCTCCAAAATATACTTCTCGGTGTGGCATTTTCTATATCGAGCTGTGTACTTTCCTCCGTGGATGTGAGTAGCACGCAGAATGCCTACATTAAGTTCTTCGTGTCTTTTAATACACAATGCTTTTCTTGAATTCAAGAAAAATGCTCCCCGCACGGGGATAACTGGTTTTCCAGTTATTTGGGGAGCAGCGCCCCCACGGCCCGAGCTCACCTTGTGACGGAGTACTTTTCGTTTACTCTTGAACGATACCATCACCGAAGGGACAGCTGTTCATCCAGCTGATGGGGGATGGCGTCCCCACGGCCCGAGCCGATTTTCTCTTATTGTTTTGCTTTTTTCGTCTTCAGTTCATTTAATGGCATGTACCCGCCTCAGTTGTAGGCTGCTGAGGTTGTGATGAGGCGCAAGCTCTGGGTTTTGTTCCTCGTTCTCTTCCCTGTCTTTTTCTTTTTTATGCTACATTTTCTGTTTTTCCGGAGCTGGTTAGCTTAGACCTACCTGCATGTTTGCCGTGTGCGGTGACCCGTACAGGTGGAAATGAGGATGCTGGAGGCTGAGGTATTTGGGGGCCGAGTTGTAGTGTCTCCAGAAGCCAACACTCCTCTTTGCCCTCTGCTTCACCCTAAACGGGAGGCTGGGAGCTAACCCACTCCTGGTCAGGAAGTCTGTGGCCGAGTTGCGTCCCGACTTCTAGCGGCTTGTCGTTCTGTTCGGCTGGGTGAGTTGGGGGGTAGGGTGGGCATGCCAAAGGGGTGTTCTCCGGGCACGGGAAAGTCTGGGTGCACGCTGAGCGTGTGTCTGCCCTACCAACTTGCTATATCCGCTGACTATCCCTAGAGCCGTGTCCTGCGTCCTCTTGGGCTTGCGGACCTCCGGCTCTCCCTCGTTGGGCTCGGTAGTGGGTGGGGAGGTCGGCGGACGAATCTTTCTCTTCTTCATGGCAAACAAAAGTGTTTCCCATGCTGTTCCTTTGAAGCGCCGTGTGGAGGATGGGTCGCCCTCCTCCACTAAGAAACTACTCAGTTCCAACTGCAACGCTCTGTTTCTTCTTATTCATTCTGTTGATCCAGCACAATCCCTCGGTTCGAAGAGTCCTTTCTGGATTAATAAGGCTCTTCAGGCCGTTGCGGGCTCACCAAAGAGTGTCAAGAAGCTCCCGTCGAAGGGGATCTTCTTGTGGAGACTTCCAATCCTCGTCACAGTGCCACCTTGCTGGAGACGACCGTTCTGCTGGACGTTCCTGTCCAAATATCTCCCCATGGTTACCTCAATTCCTCTCGCGGTGTTATCAACTCCCGCGACCTGCTGGAATGCAGCGATGAGGAATTGCTGGAAGAACTTGGGGAACAACATGTCACTGGGGTTCACCGCATTCTTTTCCGGCGGGATGGGAAGTCTATTCCCTCCCGGAACATCGTGCTCACTTTTGACTCCCCTACCCTGCCGACTTCCATCAAGGCGGGGTACTTGCGGCTCGATGTTCGCCCATACATTCCGAACCCCTTGAGATGTTTCAAGTGCCAGCATTACGGTCACTCCCAGCAGTCTTGCCGTAATGTAGCGAAGTGTGGACGCTGTGGGTCGCCAGAACACTCTTTGGCGGACTGCTCCGCTGAGGCGGATCATTGTGTCAATTGCGGGGGTTCTCACCCGGCTTCTTCTAAGCAGTGCCCAAAGTGGATCGAGGAGCAGGCTATCCAACGCCTGAAGACGACAGAACATCTGTCTTATCCTGAAGCCAGACGGCGGATAGCTCCTCTACCAACAGGCCGGCGTTCCTATGCATCGGTTGTGGTCCAGAAGGCTACTGTTGCGGTGCAGACTGATGTGTCCCTCCCAGCGCGGTGTCCTTATGATCTTGAGGACATCGTTGCTGCCGGATTGGAGGCACTGAAGTCTCGCCGCATTGAATCCAAGGCGCCATCCACATCGACGCCTAAAACATCCTCTGTGCAGACAACATCCTCTGCCAGCACTGGGACCCAGTCCCAGGGCGCATCTCGGAAGAAGCCGGCAAAGGTAAAACCATGATCGTCCCCCTCGAAACAGAGCGGGATAACACCACAAAGACCCCCGGTGGCGCGGCCCTGTGTGAGTAAGCACAGCCCTGTGTTGCCTCCGGACATTGCAGATGGTCAGGAGCTGATGGACGACTCGGAGACATTCTAGTCGTCTGTCATTTTCGTTTTTCATCCTTTCCTTTTATTTTTCATTATGGCTACGCTCGTTCAGTGGAATTGCCGAGGTCTGCGACCAAGAATTATTGATCTGAAAGGTTTACTGTCTTCGCACACACCTGTGTGCGTTTGCCTCCAGGAGACAAAGCTTCGAACAACGGACACTTTTCCGCTGCGGAGACATTCCATTTTCCGCAAAGATCATGAGGAAGGTGTCATCGCCTGCGGAGGAGTGGCCGTTGTTGTTCCTCATGGTATTCCTGTCACTGCAGTTGTCCTTCGGACATCTTTGCAGGCAGTGGCAGTGAGACTGTCTGTGAACACACTGTTCACAGTGTGTTCCATTTACATGCCACCAAATACAGCAGTGCGCCTTTCGGATCTGGAAGATTTAGTCGACCAGCTGCCGCCTCCTTTCTTCATCTTAGGAGATTTCAATGCACACAATCCGTTGTGGGGCTCTACCACTCGTGACTCCAGGGGCCGTGTTGTTGAGTCTCTTCTCTCCAACACGTCCCTCTGTCTCCACAACACCGGGGCAGTCACTTATTTTCATGAACCCACCCGCTCGTACTCAGCCATTGATCTGTCCTTGAGTTCGCCATCGTTATATCCTGACTGGTCCTGGAGCGTGTCTGATGATCCCCTTGGCAGTGATCATTTTCCCATCTTTCTCCGTCTAGCAGGTGACGGGTACCGTCATCCTACTCGCCCTGCTAGATGGGTTTTCGATCGAGCCAAGTGGGACTCATTCACGGCTTCAGCGATCATTACTCCAGTCATGGTGACCTCGGGTACGATCGATGCAGCTGTTGCGGCGGTAACGGATTGTATTGTGCACGCGGCAGCCTTTACCATCCCTCAGTCTTTGACTACACTTCCCCGTTGTCCGCGACCTTGGTGGAATTCCACTTGCAAAGCAGCTCGTCAGGCCCAACATCGGGCTTGGGGTAGGTTTTCGTCGGTACCCCACCGACGCAAACCTACTTGCTTTCAAGAGAGCCAAATCTTACGCGCGTTTGGTCCGTCGTCGTAGCCAACGGGAATCTTGGATACGATACGTATCCGGGATTAACACCACTACCAGCTCTAAGATCGTTTGGGACAGGATCCGCAAGATTCGGGGTACGTACCCTTCTGGGGAAATCTCCATTCTTGAGAGTGGTGGAGGAACGGTTGCTGACGCTCAAGGTATTGCTGACTGTCTGGGCGCCGCATTTTCTTCGGTGTCCAGCAGCCGCAATTACGCTGCTTCGTTCCGGCAGGTACAGCCGCGGCTTGAACCTTTGGACCGTTTTCCGCTGCCGATTATAACAGCCCGCTGACTGCCGTCGAACTGAAGATTGCCCTGAATCGGTCCGGCCGAACATCTGTCGGACCGGATAACATCCATTATGACATGCTGAAGCACCTTTCTCCGTCCTCTCTTGACTGTCTGCTGGTCCTGTTTAACAGGATCTGGCACGAGCGTGACTTTCCCGAATCTTGGCGCACTGCCATTGTCGTTCCTGTTCTCAAACCTGGTAAGGATCCCGCTAACCCGTTGAACTACCGACCTATTGCTATGACGAGCTGCCTCTGCAAAGTTCTAGAGCGCATCATCAATTTATGTTTAGTTTTTTATTTGGAATCACGTCACCTTCTTTCACCTCATCAGAGTGGATTTCGGAAATTCCGATCCACCTCAGATCATCATCTACGCCTTGAGACATCTGTCAGAGAGGCGTTTGTCCGGCGTCAGCACATGGTCTCCGTGTTCTTCGATATGGAGAAAGCTTACGACCGCACCTGGAGATACGGCATTCTCCGTGATCTGCACGAGTGCGGATTGCGGGGAAACCTACCATCTTTCATCGCCGGATTTCTCCAGGACCGGAGTTTCCGTGTGCGCGTCGGGTCGACCTTCTCTGCGTTATACCCACAAGAGCAGGGTGTCCCTCAAGGCTCCATTCTTTCTGTGACATTGTTCATCCTTCGTGTTAATCATCTTTTCACCCTCCTTCCTCCGACGGTCCGTGGCACCATGTACGTGGATGATCTGCAGATCTCTTGCGCATCTGTCAACATGCGCACTATTGAGCGGCAGCTGCAGACGGCCATTAATAAGATCTCTACCTGGGCCTCCCACAATGGATTTGGCTTCTCGACCCAGAAGACCGTTTGCGTGCATTTTTGCCGCAAACGGGGCCTTCACCCTGACCCTAGCCTCAGTCTGGGGTGTTCTACCATCCCTGTGGTGTCAGAAGTCAAGTTCCTTGGGCTAACTTTTGACCGAGCACTCACCTTCCGACCTCACATCCAGTCTTTAAAGGTGAAGTGCACGAAGTCATTGAGTATCCTGAAGGTCCTCTCTCGAACATCTTGGGGGGCTGACAGGTGCTCCATGCTTCGCATTTACCATTCTCTGATTCGGTCAAAGTTAGACTTCGGTTGCATAACGTACGGTTCGGCACGTCCTTCCGTGTTGCGGCCTCTGGATCCTGTCCATCACCAGGCTCTGCGGCTATGCACTGGTGCTTTCCGTACCTCTCCCGTGCATAGCCTGTATGTCGAGGCCCATGAACCGCCGTTGTGCATCCGACGTAAGCAGCTGTCTCTTCAATTCTTCACCAAGTTGAAGTCTCTTCCTGATCATCCACTGCATGGTTCCATTTTCCAAATACAATGTGTCCGCCTATTCTCACACCGGCCTTCCTGTGTTCCGACGTTTGGGATTCGGTTGTCGACCTTGGTGCGCGATGCTGGTCTAGACTTGTCAAGGATTGGTTCGACCCGGTTCTACAATGAACCGCCTTGGCGGCCGGTTCAAGCAACGGCTGACCTTTCCCTTGTGTGTGGCCAAAGTCTTCCACTCCTGCTCTGGTGTACCAGCAGTTCTTGGCCGAGAAACAGTCTCTCTTCCCGGATTTCGTGCCTGTCTTTACTGACGGGTCGAAATCCGGTAGTTGTTGGTTCCGCTTTCGTGTGTGGCGATGCCTCCCATGCTGAGAGGCTTCCGCCTGAATCTACTGTCTTTTCGGCAGAGATGCGTGCGGTACACCTCGCTTTGTGTCACATACGGTCTAGATCTCATCGTCGCGCTTTGATTTGCTCCGATTCCCAGTCCGTCATCCAAGTTTTATCTTCTCCAGAGGACACGGACTCACCTGTCATCCGTGATGTCCGTCGTCTTCTTGGAACTTTGGAGGGTGATGGCTTCCTGGTCCGATTCTGTTGGGTTCCTGGCCATGTTGGGATCCGGGGTAACGAGCTGGCAGATCTTTCTGCCAGGTCTGTTTCCTCCATGTCGCCAGCTCGGCTGCCACTGTCTTTCCGAGATTATCGGCCGTTGATCCGGAAATTTGTTATGGATGAGTGGCAGTCCCTGTGGTCTCAGCAGGGCAGCAATAAACTCTATGCCATCAAACCACAGATCGGTCTATGGAAGTCTAGTTTGCGGACGAACCGTCGTGAGGAAGTTGTTCTTGCACGTCTCCGCATTGGGCACTGTCGTTTTACTCACCGCTTTTTGCTGTGTGGCGAGGGTGTCCCGGTGTGTGAGACGTGCAACTGTCGTCTCACTGTCCTTCATGTTTTGTGTACTTGTGTTCGGTTTTGTGATCATCGTTTTCGTCATTTTCACTCTCATCTGTTGGACGAAGGAGCAGCTACGCTGCAAACCATTATTGGAGAAGCCTGCGACATGAAAGCAGTGTTTTCGTTTTTACAAGATATTTACTTTTTTAAACTTATCTAGCTTTTAACTTGTTCACTATCATATTTCATTTTTACCACATCAGCCTGTTTTTAACCTTGTGTACGTTTTTTATTGATTTTGTTTTGTTTTGATGTCTTTTGTTTTGATGTCTTTTGTTTTGATGTCTTTTGTTTTGATGTCTTTTGTTTGGCGCTCTTTGGCCAACCATGGCCCTTGCGCCATTAACATCAATTAACCAACCAACCAACCAAGAAAAATGCTCTCTGAGTAACAACTCAGAATTTCTCTTACTCATGTCTGTCACCTACAATATAAAGTGGACACCTAATCCTAGCAAAACGTCTTACCACACTGCTCAGAGAGGGTGACTCTGATTGGTTGTTTTGTTTGTAGGTTAGAGGAGAAAGCGGGGAATCGTTATACTTTTGACGAAAATATATAAGGACCCTGGCCAGAACCTCAAATATTTGTACAAAACTTTATCTTGATGACTGGACAGGCAGAGTGTGAGATGTATTCTGCCGATGAGTGGTGTGGTGATTGATTACGCGAGAGTTAAAGAAGCAGTACGCCAAGCCGTAGAGACAACTCCGTGCATAAGAACTAGACAACTGTCAGATGAGCTGGGAATACCTCAGTCCACAATTGTTTGTGAATTGCACAAGCTCCGCAAGATGCGCTGAAGCCGTCGACAAGTACTCCACAAACTGACAGCTGCTGAAGCTCAGTGACATGTACATGCGTGTCGCCAATTACTTTAAAATTCCCAGGATGGCCGTTTTTGTAGGAGAATTGTAACAAGTGATGAAAAGTGGATATTTTTCAGTGTCTGATATGAGAAAACAGTGGTTAGATTTCACAAAGCCAACAGATCCAGTCCCAAAAACGGGACGATATGAGCACAAAGTTATGCTATGCGCATGGTGGAACTTTGTGGAAAGGGCCCCAATAATTGAGAATTGGTTCTAGATGGCCGAGACATTAATACCCTGCTATACTGTGGCCAGCTGGAGCTGAAGCATGCCAATTTAAGCCGGAAGTACCCTGCTCTGGTGAATCGTAAACGCTTTATCATTCAATAGGATAATGCTCCCGCTCATCGTGCCCGATCAACTAACAAAAAATACAGGAACCATAAAGCATTGAGCTCATTGCCCCTATCCTGCTTACAGTCCCAATCTTGTGCCTTTAAACTACAACCTTTTCCGGTCCATGGTGCATTTTCTACGGGAAAAACACTCCGAAAACATCCACGATGTTAAATTTGGGGTCCAAGACCTTTTCGCTTCGAAACCAAAGGAATTATTGCAGCAGAAAGAGTCGGTACATGGCATCACAATCGTGTAGGACCATCAAGAGCTATGGATTCTATTTCGAAGACTAAACGCTCGTGATTATGCGCTTATGCACGTTTTCATCAAGTGTCAGAAAACGGCAATGACTTTCGAATCAACCTGGTCCCATATTGCTTTATTTCATTTTCGCTGAATGGGCAATTTTGTAATATGTATATGTGTAGAAATTTATTAGAAATAACTAAAGTTGTGAGATGATTTAAAAGTTAAAACCTCCCTTCTGAAACACTTTAAATAATTGCAACTCCCTCTCGAGATACTCTAGGAAATGTAAACTCCCTTATGCTCTCTCACATAAGTACATTAAAAGTCACTGAGTGAATGAAATTCGTAAAATCTGCTTATTTAACGACATATAAAAAAGGAAGTATTTCTGAATGTTTACAACCATTGATTTTGAAGAATTTTCCCGCAAAAGCGAGGATTCGGTCGCTAACGAAATAATTAAAATTTTCCTGTTGAATCATTTGCATTTTCAAGCAACTGAAATCACGCAAAAGAAATTAAAATTCCCAAAGCCTTAAAACTGCACAAGAATAAAGTCGAAATTACAGTATGTCTCATACATTTTCTTGTTTTGAGAAATGCCCCCTACTCTGCTACGAGGATTAAGTGGATTTTAAAGCAAACACGGAAAGGAAAATAGAAAAATAATCAAAGCTTTTCCCACAAGATTTATCGCTCTACGCTAAAAGTATCCGAATTGGATGGAGAAACGGATTTAGAACAGCAGGAGACCAGTTGCGAAATATATCCTTGAAGTGTAAAGTGGAAGGGATAACATAAAATAACCTTAAATCTGTGCAAACAAGTTTTAAAAAAGTTGAAAATCCTTCGGTAAAGAAGCAACGGTATTTGAAGGCACAAGTATAATTTCGCAAAATTTAAACACAATGTTTAGAATGCTTGAATACAACTCAGTAGACATTCACAGAAGGCAGATTGGACTTTCTATTAGGTATAATGCTGTAGCGATTGATAGGCCAAAGTGCTAATATATTATGAGTGAAATAGTGTGTTCCCAAACAAAATTCTGAAAGTAACTATCTAACGACTTCTTCCTGCTCCGTCGAAATGCCGACTCTGCAGGAATAAAAGAACTCTTTCAGAAATTTATAAAAGTGAATGCGTTGCGAGAACAATCCTGCCGGGATCCGACGCGTCTTCACCCAGATAGGATCGGTCAGGGGACCGACCATTCTAAACTGCAGGACCACCACTACTCGCTCCCTTACCATTGTCCGTACGTGCGACGTTCTAATGGGCTGGGATTCTAATGAGCGACTGGCTGGGAAATATGCTCGTCAGAGCGAATCTGTAGCACCTTTCGCCTTTTATTTGTGCTTAGGATATTATTGCATTCATATTATATAACCACACAGTAATAAAAGATTCCGTCCATGCACGATGCACACTGAACTATACCTTGAGGTCATCAGTCAAACTTTATGAAAACTGTATGATTAAGTCAAAAAGTTAAAAGTATGAGACATTTCGGACTCCTGTACCGGGGTCCATCATCAGATAAATCAAAAAAGGTATCTGATGATGGACCCCGGTGCGGAAGTCCGAAGAGTCTCACAATTTTAACTTTTTAACTTTATCATTCAGTTTTAATAAATTTTGACTGATAGCCCCAAGGTGGACTTCAGTGTACATCGTACACGGACGGGATCTTTTATTATTGTAAGTAAAAAGGTCGGTCAATGAGTAACACACAATCGCCTGTAACTCCCCCAGTTTTTGATAGTGGAATTATGAAAGTTGGTGGGTAGGACCTTCATTTTATTAGCTTCCAAATGATAATTAATAGTTGTTTCTTCTCTTTGCAGGTGAAACATAATGGATGGTGAAATGGACACACTACTACGTCAACGGTCGGTAAGAGAGTTTCTCTACAAATCGGGGAAAGCTCAGCCACATCGATCCGCAGACAATTGTTGCCAATGTATGGTGAGACAGCAATGGATCGCAGTAACGTGCAGCGATGGTTGCAGTGGTTCCAGATAGGTGATTTTAGCATTCAGGATAAATCACGACACGGCAGACCAACCACTGTGTCAACCACTGCAACTGAGGAAGCCATTGAGAAGCTGATTCAGGATAACAGGTGCGTCACTAATCACCAACTTACAGACAGCCTTGGCATGTCAAAGGGAAGCGATTTAACAATGGTGGGACACTTAGGATACTGGAAAATCTGTGCTCGATTGGCGCCATGGCTCCTCGAAAAGAAGTGTGTGACGATCTGCTTGAACATTTCGCTGGTGACTTTCCACAATGTTTTCATGGTGTGATAACAGGTGATGAAACATGGCTGTTTCATTATGACACACAGAGCAAACGTCAGTCAATGGAGTGGAAGCATGTAGGTTCTCCGCGGAAGAAGAAGCCACAACTTTCAAGGTCATCAAATAAATTGATCGCCACATTTTTTTGGGATTGTCAGGGCGTCATCTTTACCGACTTCCTGGAAAGTGGGACCATCGTTACCAAATAACGTTATTGTTCACCGTTGGAGAAGCTCAGGCGTGCGATCAGAACTAAGAGACCACACTTGCAAGCCGAGGACATCAAACTGCATCACGATAACGCGAGACCGCACACTGCACAGATGATAGTGCAAAACATGACTCGACTGGGCTGGGCGCTGGTGCCACAACCACCGTACAGCCCAGACTTGGCACCATCAGTTTTTTTATCTTTTTGCTCATCTTAAGGCACATCTACGTGGGAAAGAATTTTAGAGTGACGCAGAACTCATCGTTTGTGTCAGGAAGTGGTGTGATGACCAACCTCCGGAGTTTTACCAACGTGCTTTGTTGTCATGGAAACAACGTTAGCTGCAATGTAGTGATGCCAATAGATCCTACATTGAGTGACTTATCTCTAAAGCTAAAGGTCCAAGGTTGCTACCCACCAACTTTCATGATTCAAGCTTTGAAAACTGACAAGTTACAGGCGATTGTGCGTTATTTATTGACCGACCATTCTGCACGAAATACTTCACTATAACATATTATATAACCCTGGGGTTCCCATGGTTCTGGGACTGAAGTCCTTTATTTTCACGAGACCGCTCACAAAGATGAACTCAGAAAGAAAATGATATCTACTCTAATGAATGAGTATGATACAAACCTACAGTAGTGTGCAAAGGTATTGCATCACTTGCAAAAACCGTGAATTTTAAAATTTAACTCTTTTTTTAACTAACTAATTTTCATAGTTATTTTATCATTTATATGTCATTAGATGCGAAATTTAATAGAGATTTCAAAAATCTCTTAGTTTTTCCTGTAGCTACTTCTGTTCTTAAGATACATTACAAAAATCACTACCAAGTCGAAAGTATTACGAAAAGGATCATTTACACAATACTTAGGTTTACACAACAATAAATAGTTTTTGTAATTTATAAAGAATAAAATAATCTTTAAATACGGATATATGATGAAGCAAAATTATAAAATGTACCTAATATTTTGTTGCCCAGCCTTTAACTTTAATCACAGCTTTGCATATTCCTGGCATACTGCGAACAAGGTTTTGTAAAAGATTGGGCTGGGCAATTCTTCAGTTAGTTGAATTTTGGTCTTTGGCTTTTTTTTTGATAGGTCATATGACACTTTGAACCACAAACAAATTTTCGATCGGGTTTAAGTGCGCTGACTGTGGTGGCCAATCAAGATGCTGAGCATTGTTTTCCTGAAACCACTTTTTCACTACGTTAGCACGATGACAGGGAGCATTGTCATCTTGAAAAATAAAATTGCCGCCATAAAATCTTTTAGATGATGATAGCATCTTGTTTTCTAATATCCAGATGTATTTCTGGGCATTTACCTTACCATTGACAATATGGAGGTTTCCAATGCCATGTGCACGCATGCAGTTCCAAACCATGACCTTCACCGGATGCTTAACAGTAATCATTCCATCCAAGTTGCTTAGTCACTCGATGGTCACTAAGCAACTTGGATGGAATTCCTTACGCTTCATTCTCCTTACAAAGGCATTATTCTGATTCCCGTTAAGACGAAATTCTGATTCATCACGGAAAAGAACATTTTCCCTTTGCTTGGTAGTCCATGAGATAGGCTGTTTTTCCCATTTAAAGTATACGCTGTCTTTGATTTGCAGTTAGCAGTGGTTTACGCCTGCCTCTGCAGCCACCTAAGTCATAGCGAAGCAGCCTCTTTCCAACAGTAGACGTACTAACAGTAACATCTGTCACTTGAGAACATCTCTGAAGCAGTTTAGGTGAACTGAACTTACTGTCTGCCAAGCTTAGCTCTCTGAGTACTCTGTCCTGCCTGGTTGTAGTGGATCTTGACCTTCCACTGCGACGCATATTTTTAATATCACCAGTGTCTTTAACTTTCTTTGGTAGCCCAATAACTGTAGATTGATTACAGCCCCCACTTTTTTAGAGATTTGCTTTGAAGAATATCCCTCGTCATGCAGAACAACTATTTTTACTCTGTCCGCTGTGGACAGTTCCGCGGTGTTAGCCATTATTGAGAATGTACACAAATTATACCCTAACAAGAACAAGAAGCGACCACTACAGTGCTCCCGTAGCCCTCCGTCAACTCTCATAAAAGTTGGAGTAGGATTGGGATAGCCCTAGGAAGCCGCCAATCAAGTAAAGGAATGTCTGTGATTGGCTGTAGCAACTGATACGCAGCTAACGTGAATTTCAATGTGTTTGTCAAACCCCATATTTTATGTCATATCTTAAGAACAGAAGTAGCTGCAGGAAAAACTAAGACATTTTTAAATATGTTCATGAAATTTCTTATCTAAGGGCATGTAGACGATGAAATAACTATGAAAATTAATTAGTTGGATAAAAAAAGAGTTAAAACTTAAAAATTCACGGTTTTTGCAGGTGATGCTATATTTTGTACAACACTGTATAGTAGTTGGGCTGGTGCTATGGTGATGAATCTGGGACGGAGTCATCTTCCTCTTCATGTCCTTGTTGCTTTCTATTACCACGAAAGCTTCTTGCCTCGCGATGAGGTCTTTAGTATTCTCGATGAGAACCTGTCTCGCTTTACGGAAACCGAGCCGAGATGCGTTTCGTCTTTTCCAACTGTGGAACGAGGACTTTTTTTCTCACTGAAAGTAAACTGCCATCAGAATCATGTGCACTTGGTACCACATCAGAACTCTCTTTTCTTAACCGCAAATCGGCTGAAATACTCTATCTAGACACCACGGCCGGTGAGTATTTGGTTAAGGAAACCATCTGATCCTATCCTTCTGGTTGAGACTCTGGGAAAGTTACAGTAGATTTTCCTTCCCCTATTAACTCCTTTGCCACTTCTTTACCGTGGCTTTCTTCATTTTGCAGTGGCGTCTTCAGATGATAATCAATGACCTTTTTCCAGCTGCCGCTTTTCCAGCTGATCTTCATGATAATTTCTCCTGGTTCCAATGGCTTCTAACCCATTGAAAAGTGATCGCGGTTTCGCCTGCAGTCTCATCCAGACATCACGTTTGAGAAATACGCACTTAAAAAGGTTTACCGCATAAATTTTGTGTTATCAATTTTGCAAGTTATTTTTCATAATGCCAAATAAGCTATCATATCGGCAAAGTCATCTTATTGGAAACGAAATAACAAAACTTTTCTTTAGCAAAACTTTTTTTTTTATTGGAGGTTTAACGACCACCGTGAGCAACTCAATGGGCTATAAGCAGTCGCCCGTCCCTAATTTAGGGTCACTGGTTCCAGGGAAAGGAGAGAGCTAGTGCCGTAAGACAAACACAACATCCATGCCTGACCGGGATTCGAACCCGGACCCCTTACGGACGAATGATCAGAGGCCAGCACCTTAGACCACTGCGCCACCGGGGCGGCTAGCAAAACTTGGATGTCTGATACTAAATTATATTAAATGGAAAGAGGATCGTAAACTCAAACTCATAAAATCAGTTGGGCTTCGCGAAATATAGGAATAACGTTGCCCGAATCTCACGCTAAGAATATCTTACACAGAGTGCTTTTTGAATGCATTTTTTCCTGTCGTATCTAAATTATGTAACTCATTAACAAGTAAGGTTTTTCCCCAAACAGGTGAATCTTCATTTACTTAGCGCTTTTCAGTCGCATTGAGGAAATTCACCACCAAAAAGATTCGCCGCAGAACCTAACTTGAACAACTTGAACATAGAATTACTGTGTGAATTGTTTTTATTAGAGTGTAACGCCTAACAGGCAAGAGTTTGTGACGTACCTGCCAGCAGGACGCACACGACATAAAGGCAGATAGGAATCAGAATAATCGTCTGCGTAGCTCAGTTGGTAGAGCGACTTGTTCCGGAATAAGCGACCTCGGGTTCGAATCCCGGCGTAGACCAAAAATGACGGAGAAATTTACTTCGTTATAAGTTCAGCGCAGAATAATGTAAGTTTTAGAACTGAAAAGTACAACAAAAATTCCTTGTTGGTATTTTTTATATGACGACTGTGGTCGGAGGAAGGTAACATGTGGCAACAACCGTTGTAGGAATAAGCCATGCCTCGCTCTAGCTGGACAGGCGCATGTAGGCGGACGTTCGAACCGCCGCATTCAACGACAAGAAGTAACAGCGGACGACATTCGACGAGATGTAGGTATAACTGTGGACATTCCCGTATTGACACGAACTGTGAATCGCAGACTGACTGAGTCGGGTTTGTGCTTTAACCATTTATTGCGAAGACAGCCATACCGCGCATCATACCATCGCGCAAGTTTGCAGTCGTGCCGTACTAGACATGCGAGGCGAGACAAATGGAACCATGTTTTCATCAACGACTCTCACTTCTGTCTCGGTCACCAATTGCGAGTCTCGAAACGACGTGACCATCGGAATTATTTTGCTGCAATCCGTCAGCACCATACGGCACTTCAGCCTGGTGCCATGGTTTGGGCGTAGCAGTACAACAACCCTTCAGTACAACAACCCTTTACAGCTTGTTCACGTAGTTGATACAATGTCACCAGGACGATACGTCGATGAGTTTATACAGAGCGTTTGTTGTCAAACGTTCGTGGTATCTCTGATTCTCCTTTTCGACAAGATAACTCCCTCCGCACACTACCAACATCGCCAGACAGTGTCTACAGTATGTTAATGTGCTGGCCCGGCCAGCGCGATTCTCAGACATCTCTCCAATAGAAGGCGTATGGGTTCTCATTTGCAGACGACTTAGCTTCTGCGTGGCCCCTTCACAATGGCGACGAAGTTTGGGCACAGGATAACGACGTATGGTCAGAGATACCTCAGGACACCATCCCGTGACTTTTTACCTGATACTACTCCCTATTGCCGAATGTATAACACAGCATGACGGTCATGCGACCTACTGACTGAGGCCACATTATATTTTCTCCTCGCACATTGTATTCACGTAACGCGTCGGTAATTTAAGAACTTTTTTCCCATCTATTTGGCGGCATCTGTGGTGAGTTTCGTCTCATTTTCTTCATTCCTGCATGGTGCGGCATTTTTGTTTATGTCGAGCTGTGTGTTTGACACGTTGATATCTCGAACGTTTCGCCACGTATTGTTGGCCGAAAAGCAACGGAAATGAACATCTGATAGCTGCTAAACCAACCTTTCACGTGTGTGAAGCATTCTAAACACTAAATTGTTTGGAAATAAGGCCCGATTTGGAGGGTGAAAATGAAAGAGACGTACCTCATAGCACACAACCTTGTTTTATTTAAAATAGGAGCCTTCAGTAGCTACACACCTCTGCCAGCGAGTGACAAGTGCTTTAATGCCAATCCGGATGAGATCCGGGGTCAGGACACCATCCTGGGACTTTTTACCTGATACTACTCCCTATTGCGGAATGTATAACACAGCTTGACGGCCATGCGATTGGGTGAAAATAAAAGAGAGGTATCTCATAGCACACAACCTTGTTTTATTTAAAATAGGAGCCTTCAGTAGCTACACACCTTTGCCAGCGAGTGACGAGTGCTTTAATGCCAATCCGGAAGAAATCTGGGGTCTTGGATGCAAGAAAGTCTTCGGAATGCAATTTCGGCCTCTTCTCAGTTTCTAAGGTTCTGCCCTTACAGTAATTGCTAAAATGCATGAACAGGTGGAAATCATTAGGTGCCAACTTAGGCGAGTAAGCTGGATGTGGG
The DNA here is from genome assembly GCA_039090855.1 of Macrothele yani. Classification (NCBI taxonomy): domain Eukaryota; kingdom Metazoa; phylum Arthropoda; class Arachnida; order Araneae; family Macrothelidae; genus Macrothele; species Macrothele yani. The sequence continues at coordinate 7,993,937 of CM077011.1, read as the reverse complement.
AAGGTTTTGAACCTCAGCTTGTGTAGTTTTAGTTTTGTCATTTGTGACATGTATGGTCTCGTGTTATCACGTAGGAGTATAGGATCGTTGCTGTTCACTAAAGATGGCAGTTTGGAACACAACTTCTGGTGTATTCCGTTAATTTCTTCACAGTATGTGACTAAGGTAATGCTTTCACCAGCATTAAAGAACCTGTAGTGTATGACACTGTGAACAAGTCAACCACACTGCCAACAAAACCTTATTTGGTGTCAACCTTGGTTTAGGACAATAAATTTCCAAAAGGCTGTCTGCGTACGATAAGTTAATAAACTATACCCTTTCGGACTGCAAATTAAAATCAATTTATTTACACTCTGAAAAGTCTAGTTAAAACATACGAGATCTTTTAGGGCCGCGAGGACCCCATCCTCTGGCTAAGTGCCAAGAAACACCCAGAGGCAACCACTATATACATCATATGTCACCCACAATACACTCTGTCATTCGCACAAATGATGCCATTATAATAAGTTAAAGTTCAAAGGAAGTAAGTAACAAAATTTTAGGTAAAATCCTCATCTTCAGGAAGTTGAGTGTTTGGTGTAATTAGCTGCATCCACTGTCGAGGGACGACTGCTGGAAGTTCTGTATTACAACAGGTTGGCCCATACTTGATAATAAACAAACTTTCTGAGAGGAAGACGGTACGTTTATTAACGTTGGAATAAAGAACTTTAGAGTTAATCCAGTCTGATGAGAACCCCTCCTGGTTAACGGCATTTGTTAGAGCCTTAGTAGTTAATCCTGAGCGAAGAAAGTATTTATGTTCAGACAGCCGTATGTTAAACACCATAAGTGTAGACCCAATGTAGTAGCGAACATTCAACACCGGGGTCCTCATGGACCAAAGGAATGCAATATAAACCAGGTTTATTCAGAGTTGTGACTTTATCTCGGTCGTTACGTACCAGGGAAAAGATATTTCTGGTAGTCACTCCAGAAGATAAATTATATTTGTGACAAGATTTTTTAAGGATAGAAACAAGAGAAAGGAAAAATTCTACTTTGCCAACATATTTGGTTAGAGCCAACACAGTCGTAGACCTCGACCGCTGGTATCTCAACAATATTCCCCGAGACAAATTGTCCGAAAAGTCTAAAAACTCGGGCCATATTTAAAACTCTGTTTAATTCCTCTTATCGAACCCTGTAAGAAGAGTAATTCGTAAATGCACGTTGAATTAGAAAACGGAATGCAAGGGCTTCGTGATCAGACGGGCTGGAAGAGGAAAACGGAATAAGACAGGACACGAAAGTAGGTTCACGACAGACCGAGTATTTAATTTGATGGAAGACCAAGTCCAGAGTTAGAAGAATATCCAGAAAAGGTAACATCCCCTCACTCTCTAGTTCCCTCGTTAACTTGATGGATGGGAACTGGGAGAATAAACATTCCGAATTCGTCTAGTAGAGACATAGAATGGGGCCAAAATACCAAAACGTCATCTACATACCTGATCAGGAGAGATATAATTTAACAAACGTAATTTAACTTTTGGAGTGACTTCCAGAAATGTATTTTCCCTGATACGAAACGATCGAGATAAAATCACAACCCTGAATAAACCTGGTGTGTATTGCATTCCTCTAGTCCATGAAGACCCCGATGTTGATGTTCGTTACTACATCGGATCTACACTTAGGACGTTTAACATACGGTTGTCTGAACATAAATACTCTTTTTGCTCAGGATTAACTACTACGGCTCTAACTAATGCCGTTAACCAGCAGGGGTTCTCGCCAGACTGGATTAACTCTAAAGCTATTTATTCCAACGTTAATAAACGTACCGTCTTCCTCTCAGAAAGTCTGTTTATTGTCAATTATGGGCCAACCTGTTGTAACACGGAACTTCCAACATTCATCCCACGACAGTGGAGGCAGCTAGTTACACCTAACACTCAACTTCCTGAAGATGAGGAATTGACACAATATTTTGTTACTTATTTTCTTTGATCGTTAACTTATTATAATGGCATCATTTGTGCGAATGACAGAGGGTATTGTGGGTGACGTATGATGAATATAGTGGTTGCCGCTCGGTGTTTCTTGGCACTTAGCCTGATGTGACGTATATTCTAGATTAACTTTCCTTTTTTAGTTTCTTTCCCTATGTAAATCTTGAGTTTATTCTCAGTATTCTTCACGCTTAACGAAATATCTTTTCCCTCAAACGAATACGTTTGGCAACACAATTGAGGTTGAATGCACGTGAAGTATGCCTGATCTTGATAAGAGCAAGAGATAAAAACGACGACTGATTTATTGCAAGATAGCGTTATAAGAGAGCAGTGTAAGAGAGCGATTATTTCGAGCTTTGGGTTGTAAACTGATTATTGATAGGAGTGTTGTGATAATGTGTGGTGTGTGGAGCGTTTACTGCAGTATGCCATATTACGATGTGTTTTCTACAGCCTGAATAAAGCTTTTCCGTAGTTGACTTCTGTTGTTTCGTCTGGCCGTTAAGGTTTTCTTTCATTTAGGAACTATTTCTTAGTATATTGATGTGTTAAAACAGAGTAGAAGTCGAAAAAGCTTTTACGCTACACTGAGGATGGGGCCTCGTGGCCCTGAAAGATCTCGCATGTTTTAACTAGACTTTTTAGAGTGTAAATAAATTGATTTTAATTTGCAGTCCGAAAGGGTATAATTTATTAACTTATCGTACGCAGACAGCCTTTTGGAAATTTATTGTAACATTCCGTACGAAAATTCTTGCTTTTATTATTAGTTCTTGGTTTAGGATGTTGTTTCGGTGGTTCACCATGGTTCACAGCCACTGTCTAAATCTGTTACCTTGTCGTATAGCACTCACTTTGCATCACAGGTTACAATGCAATCAAGTAGGGGATCCTACAGCTTAAAGGATTATGGATTGTATGTGGCGTCTGAATTCCCCTTCAACTCGTACGAGTGACGTTGCGAGCGGATTGGTCTGCAAGTATTGTGGACGAGTTGAATGCCGCACCTCAGAAAATCTGCCGGTATTTTCCGAACGACCTGCTGTAAAGCAGACGCACAAATGACGTATCAGTTCAGTACAAATTAAAATTATGTGCACTTTCTCAAAGATATTCAACTGCGGACACGTAATCTTTATCTCGTGTTATAATCATAATTCATTCATCGGCTTCTCGATATTTTTTATATTTAGTCGGTGGATGATGATCGGCGGCAATTTGCTCGTAAAAGATATTCTTTCCATTCTGTACTGTCAACAATCCATCAACAAATTGACGGATGACTTATAACTCCAACTCCATTTGCAGGCGTCTGTGACCTGCTTCAGCATTATTATTTGTTCTTACGTCATCAGACTAAATCTGCCGGTAAATATTCCAAATTTAACTCTAAAAAGAAAAAGCGCATGTCTTCCTTGGCCTCGACGATTAATTATTCTAACTTACGTGTTTACGAAGCAATCCAACATTGGGCCTTGCACCGTTGGACAAAGTGCAGTAATGGGGTAAATTCTTTTGGGAAACATACAATACAACTGTACCCATGGCTTCATTCAAACAATCAATAAGCATAAGGGCCAATACTGTTTTCATTTTAGCAACGAAATAAATGCAACTATCAGTTTTGTACTGCATAGCTAAACCTAGTGTAGTATTGCAATTTTCATGTTATAGTTTAAATGAAAAAGCTGCCGCCATTGTCAGCTGGCGCGAAAATGTATTTTCATTTGTATTATACACTCTTTGAAAAAAAAAGAAAGCACCCAGAAGGAATCATCCAATCGAGATGGAAATTGACATGTGCAATGTACAGTATAGAAACGAAAAATGATTCCAGAGCAGTTGGGCCATTTATTCAGATAAAACAGCTACATGAGTGGAACAAGTCAGTACGTTGCAGCGCCCCGTCTGGCTCGGATACAAGCGGTTACCCGGCGGGGTATAGACGCACACAGTTCACGGACACTGTCCTGCGGTATAGTGTGCCAGATGGTGTCCAAATCGCGGGCCATTTCGCCGACATTCAGGGATGGGGATAAGTGGCAGCCCATCTTGTCCAAAACATGTTCGATCGGAGAGATATCGGACGATAGGGGTTACCATGGAAAGGCATCGACATTACGGAGGCAGGCCTGGGCGAGCCGTGCCATCTGTGGACGGGCATTATCCTGTTGAAAAATTGCTCAGTGATGTGCGACAAGAATGGCAAACACAATAGGTCATAAAACAAGGCCACTTCCGTACCTGTAGAGGACGCAACATGGCCACTTCCGTACTTGTAGAGGACGCAACATGGCCACTTCCGTACCTGTAGAGGACGCAATATGGGCACTTCCATACCTGTAGAGGACGCAACATGGCCACTTCCGTACCTGTAGAGGACGCAACATGGCCACACCTGTACCTGTAGAGGACGCAATATAATGTGAAAACAGAAGGTTGTCCTGTACCTGTAGAGGACGCATGTATAATGTGAAAACAGAATGTTGTTACTGAGGTGGAGGCAAATATTCTTAGGTGGTTGGCCATGTTGAAAGAATGAGTGGTGAAATGTTTACTAAGAGACTATATTCAGCCCAAGTGGTAGGAAAGAAAGGTTTTAGAAAGGCCAAGGAAATCATGAGAGAACAATATCAGGCGTGTCTGCTTGTGAAAAAATAATCAGTATATAGTACAAAAGGCCTTGTGTAAGACCCGTGATGAATATCAGTGAAGATCGAACTGTATGCCGAGACTGTAAATAAAATCTTGCGCCACCAGTTCTAAACTAATCTCGAAGATGAGGTTGCTTTGAGGAGCAAACCCCTGAATCTCAAAGAAGCAGCTTAATGATGTTTACGGGAATAGTTATGCCCTCTGCTTTATATTTGTACTGACTCATAGCCCGTGCAATGCACGGATGAAAAAGCTGGGACAGAAATTTTTATAACACGAATCGTAAAATACATAGACATAACTACAATAAACGGTTGACTTATTAACAGCCAGCCTATTAGATAGGCCTGCGATTAGCTTTACCTTCATTCAAAATACATAAAGTATTAGAAGATTGGTTTGCACGCCATCGCCGTTGTCGTTCTCTGTTTAAGCGACGTTTTCTTTCAGCTTTATCTTCTTCCATCTTGTACTACAAAGTATTAGAAGATTGGTTTGCACGTCATCGCCGTTGTCGTTCTCTATTTAAGCGACGTTTTCTTTCAGTTTTACCTTCCTCCATCTTGTACTATAAGGTATTAGAATATTGGTTTCCACGCCATCGCCATTGTCGTTCTCAATTTAAGCGACGTTTTCTTTCAGCTTTATCTTCTTCCATCTTGCACTACAAAGTATTAGAAGATTAGTTTGCACGCCATCGCCGTTGTCGTTTTCTAGTTAAGCGACGTTTTCTTTCAGCTTTACCTTCTTCCATCGTGTACTACAAAGTATTAGAAGATTGGTTTGCACGCCATCGTCGCTGTCGTTCTCTATTTAAGCGACGTTTTCTTTCAGCTTTATCTTCTTCCATCTTGTACTACAAAGTATTAGAGGATTGGTTTGCAAGCCATCGCCGTTGTCGTTCTCTATTTAAGCGACTTTTTTTCCGCTTTAACTTCTTCCATCCTGTACTACAAAGTATTAGAAGATTGGTTTGCACGCCATCGCCGTTGTCGTTCTCTATTTAAACGACTTTTTTCAGCTTTACCTTCTTCCATCCTGTACTACAAGGTATTAGAAGATTGGTTTGCACTCCATCGCAGTTGTCGTTCTCAATTTAAGCGACGCTTTCTTTCAGCTTTATCTTCTTCCATCCTGTACTACAAAGTATTAGAAGATTGGTTTGCACGCAATCGACGTTGTCGTTCCCTATTTAAACGACGTTTTCTTTCAGCTTTACCTTCTTCCATCTTGCACTACAAAGTATTAGAAGATTGGTTTTTCACGCCATCGCCGCTGTGGTTCTCTATTTAAGCGACTGTTTTTTCAGCTTTATCTTCTTCCATCCTGTACTACATAGTATTAGAAGATTGGTTTGCACCCCATCGCCGTTGTCGTTCTCAATTTAAGCGACGCTTTCTTTCAGCTTTGTCTTCTTCCATCCTGTACTACAAAGAAAAGTTCCACGGAACCAATAATTCCTTAAATTTCCATGACACTGCAGTTACTTTCTTATAATTTTACTTGTTCCTTTTTATGAAATAAAATAACGCTGATTCCTTTTTATGAAATTACTCTGCAATGTGAAGAAAATGAAATAAATCACGACATAACACCTACCTAACAGGACAAACGTAGCAGACAGTTGTTCGAGCGCGTGAGTATTGCCACAGATGAAGCCGTTTGTCATACTAACTTTATTTTATTTTCCGGTATTTCTCCTTGATTTTACGTCGTGCGATAGCGGTGATCTTAGTTTCGATTTTGGTCACCGGATAAAGCAGATAGCACTGAATGACGTCAGAGCGTTTGGGATAGATGTAGCCTATTATATAGGTTTTATTTTCAGGATATTTTTGCTTTCATGATATAATGGATGAAGAATTTAGGGCTTAGGCGGTAATCGTGCTAAAAAAATTCTACTTTTTCTGAGGAAAGATTCTTTTCTTCCAGATCAAGTTCACGTCATTACTGGCAGTACGATATTTTAAAAGATTTTTTTTTCAGTGCAGATCAAGTTCACGTCAGTACTGGTAGTACGTGAGCACGACATTACCGTTGGTTTTGAAGTTTTACAAAAGGTTTCATGTAATTTTGTAACACTCGAAATTTAAGTAGTTTTAAGGTTTTATTAAAATGCGTCAAGATTGGCTTCGAGCCAGAAGTATCAGTCGATTTCACGTCACTTGAAACCTTAGAGAAGCTTTATAGATCGTTTGACATAGACGATTCTACGCTCGTTGAACTTGCTATGTTTTTTTACCCACACCTTTCGTTACAAAGTACAAAGTAAAATGTGTGGAACTGTTTTTAAACGCAATGTTGGGAGTTAAAAGCAAAATTTAATGTGGTCGTTTCAGGGGACTCCGTGAGTAAATGCTTTCACTCGATTAGTTTTTCTGCACAACTAATGGCTTCTTTTAGAACTAAAAAGATCATTCAAAGGCCGCTGTCAAACGATGGAAGTCATCAGCGCAGAACGGAAGCTTGTGCTCGAAAGATTATGGATCCTACAACTGTTTATATCGGTGAGACTTTATTCTTTGATGAACGAAATGAAGACCTGCGTGAAGAAGAAATTCTAACATAATAGTCTGTGAGATTAGCTGGTCCCTAAAGGCAACTAAATTACAAGAATGTGGAATTAATGTCAGTCGTAAGTTTTTACTTTAACCAAAACGTTTTCTCAGATTCATGTTCGTTTTGCAAGAAAGGAATCTAAAAAGCTTTTTCCGAAATGTATCTGTAAATTGAAGAAACGCGTACGTGAATGAGAAAAATGTTGTTCATATTCTTGATATGAGCCCAGGGAAAAAATAATACGTTTCAGTAAAAGTTTGAAACTTGTCAGAGAATTGTGCTGCTGGTGATTCTAAGCGATGGCGATTTGAAAAGTAGAATTTCCACAGAAAGTAATAAAAAATGTACGTCACACAGAAAATAAAATTAAGATCCCAAAGAGAAAATGTCCGAAATTTGAAGCGACAGTTTAAGATGCAGTAATTATTTTCATGCGAGATCTGAAAAGGAAATTAGACTGGAGATGGCAACAACGGCCTTTAGAGAGAATCAAAGACTACTGACTGCCAGAAATATAGATTTAAAATTGAGGAAGAAACTTTGAAAGGCTTATGTTTGGCCAGTAGCTCTCTACGGCTCCGAGACATGGACATTGACCAAGAGGGAAGTGAAATGTCTGGAGGCATTTGAGATGTGGAGTTATAGAAGAATAGAAAGAATAAGTTGGCTCGATAGAAATATTAGTGAGGAGGTTCTGGAGAGAGTGAGAGAATCCAGGAATCTGACCAACATGTTATAGAGAAGAAAAATGTTATGGATGGGACACACATTGCGTCATGGAGGCCCTATTCTGAAAGTTTTGGGTGGGAAAATGCAAGGCAAGAGAGGAAAAGGACGGCCAAGGAATAGTTTTGTGGCACAGATAATCCAAGACACTAATACCAGGACATATTATGACTTGAAGAGAGCGGCGGCGGAGAATAGAGAGGGATGGAGAGGCAGAGTACATCTACTGAACAACCAGTCCTTGGACTGAGTAACAAAGAAGAAGCAGAATTATTGTAAAGCGGATGGAATTTTGGTGAAAATTATCTAATGCGTGGTCGAGGAGTACTGTTCGTAATGTGGTCGAGGCATGGGGCTAAGAGACAATATCTGAACGTACTGTTCGTCGGTTATCGAGGAGTACTGTTCGTAATGTGTTCGAGTCATGGGGCGAGCAGGCAACATCTGAGCATACTGTTCGTCGATGGTTAAGGAGTACTGTTCGTAATGTGGTCGAGGCATGAGGCGAGGAGGCAACATCTGAACGTACTGTTCGTCTGTGGTTGAGGAGTACTGTTCGTAAAGTGGTCGAGGCATGGGGCGAGGAGGCAACATCTGAACGTAATGTTCGTCGGTGGTCGAGGAGTACTGTTCGTAATGTGGTCGAGGCATGGGGCGAGGAGGCAACTCTGAACGTACTGTTCGTCGGTGGTCGAAGAGTACTGTTCGTAATGTCGTCGAGGCATGGGGCGAGGAGGCAACTCTGAACGTACTGTTCGTCGGTGGTCGAAGAGTACTGTTCGTGAAGTCGTGGAGGCATGGGGCGAGGAGGCAGATCTGAACGTACTGCTCGTCGGTTGTCGAGGAGTACTGTTCGTAATGTGGTCGAGGCATGGGGTGAGGAGGCAACATCTGAACGTACTGTTCGTCGGTTGTCGAGGAGTACTGTTCGTAATGTAGTCGAGGTATGGGGCGAGGAGACAACATCTGAACGTACTGTTTGTCGGTGGTTTGAAAAGTTTTATTCCTATGACACGAGCCTACAAGATGAGGAGGACCGAGGACGACATTCGGTCATTGATAACGACGCTCTGAACGGAGGCAAATCCTCGTGTCACAGACAGATAACTCGGCAAACAATACAGTGTGTCGATGGCAACCATTTTTGAACATCTGCACCAAATTCGTAAGGTCAAGAAGCTCGATACGTGGGATTCACGCGAACTGACGGAGCATCAGAAATAACAATTGTTTGAGATGTACAGTCATCTGCTTCGAAACGGAAGGAGCCCCTATTTAATCATCATTAACCTTCTGCTTCGCAGTGAAAATTAGCTCCTACTTGATCGCATTGTAACCTGTGATGAAACGTTGGCGTTAAACGACGACATTAAGCGATATCAGCTGTGGCTGAACCGTTGTGAACCACCGAAACAACATGATAAACCAAGGTTGACTCTAAAAAATGTTTTGTTGACGGTGTGGTGGACTCTTCACGGTATCATACACATCATGAATTGTTGGGAAAGCCTTACCTCAATCACATTCTGTGAAAAAATTGACGAATGTCCATGAAGTCATGTTCCAAACAGCCATATTTGGTGAACATGGAGTATCCTATCCTTCTCCATGATAACGGGAGACCACAGTGTCACAAATTACGAAGCGGAAACTTCACGAACTGAGGTTCGAAACCTTCCGACATACAGCCTACTCGCCTGTCTCGGCACCTACCGATTTTCACCTGTTCATGCATTTTAGCAATTACCTCAAGTGCAGGACTTTCAGAAACGGAGAGGTGGATAAATAAGTGTTCCCAAAATAACAGTCAAAGCATTAACCAACATTTTCGCAAATGAACAAAAATTGCAGCAGGTACTTGACACTTTTTCAGTACTTTCAACAACGACAAAAATAATGTAGTCGGTTTGCCAACCACTACAGAAACTTTTTCGAAGAGAACTGTGGTTAGCACTAACGCACGTTGAGCGAAAATAGTGTTTTCCTTGCATTACCATTGATTTTCTCTCTGTTTTAGCAAGTCTTTTGCCAATAATCTTGTCTCCGTTTCTTTCAGTTCATGTGGAATCACCAGCGCATTTTCTGTATCTCACTGCATGCTAAAATGCTGTTGCGAAATAGCTCAATTTACCCTTGAAACATAGTTTACCTCACCGCATTCTAAAAAGCTGTTGGAAATAATTCATTTTAGCCTGAAACATAGCTTTTTGGTCTCAGCAGCAATAAATATTGAAACTTTTGGTTTCCGTATCAGATAACCCTTTTGGGTTTTGGGGCTGAATATTTCCTCCAAATTATATCGGTATTGTCACTTTTCTTTTATTTACTGCTGCTTCAGAAACCTAGGATTTCTTTATGAAAACACAGTTTAACGAGATGCATTTTCCTATGTTTTATAGGCTGAATAATTCCTCCAATTTTAGTTGGTATGGCTCCTATTTCTTCCACTTAATTTTGCTTCATAAATGCTAGCATTCAGTTTTTGAGGAGATATATGCCGTTCTTCTAAACAACGTTTGAGAATGTATGAAACAGAATTCGTCCAGCTTAGCGTTTTTTCGCAAAATTTGCGGTTAGAACATATTATGACGAAAGCAGTAAAGGCTCTGACGAAATTTTTGGCTTTATTTTCCTATGGAATTTACAAAGCGAACAATGATTGTTGATTAAAGATTTTTGTTGACAAAAAAAAAAATACACGAAGAGTGTAAGCCAAGTAATTTTTTGGGTTAAATAGCGAAATTCTTTTCAAAACAAACTGAAACATATAGCAAAAGCGAAAGAATCAAAATTTAGGGTGTAAAGTTAATGACCCATCGACAGAAAAAGAAAACGTTGACATCTTCTCAACAGTCTTAGAGAAATGAACCACATCAAATATTTCTAGACCCAGAATATATATCATGATGTCAGACAACAGAACCGAGTACCTTTTTCAATTGTAGAACATGTTACTACCAGTTAGAGGGACAATTCTATTCTACCAAACATTTTAAAATTTTGGTCACTCTTACCTGTATGTTAATCAGTGTTTTTAGTCTATTCTCGAGATAGATGACTTTACAAATAAAATAAATATTTTCACCTGTTAGGGAATTGTGATCTCTCAAAAGCTGAAATAATGGAAACATGTTAAGCACACTTATTTGATCGGTTCAAAACAAATGAAAATATCCGGTACGTTCTCTAGGAACAGAGATATCGAAACAAAATTCAATTAAAATCCGCATTTATGCGACATAACAGCAAAATGTACAGTATATCAAGAGAAAAGCCAGAAAATATTTGGAAAGGTCAATCTAGTGTGTGTTCCTCTCTCCTGCCTCAAAGAGGTCCAGCCAATTATAAAAACTCCCCCCCCCCCAAAAAAAAAAGAAAAGAAATAAAAATCAGGAAAATATGCGAATCACAATAGGCCTTTATGTAAACGGGGCTCGGGCTATCTTCAAAAAGAGTCGCAGCACTTTTCCAAACACAAAGCTGTGTACTTTTGCATAACATAGTGTATTTGAGTCCATAAAATTGAATCGCAGAACCTGATCCCTGTAGGTCAGCATACGTTAGGTCCTTGATCAGGAGCATATTGAACATGTTTCTATGAATCTGTGCGAAGAGACATTTTTCTAATGTGGTTTCAGAAAACAGAATCCATGGGAAATACGAATATGCATTTATCTTAAATGGTGTGAAAATTACGTGCCAGGAAATTAATTTAGAAATAGACATTTTTATCTTGCTCTTCGAGGTAAATGAATTTTTTCTAGTATGCTTTCGAGAGGCGAACATATTATAAAATTACAGTTACGGAACAAAAGGAAGTATTACCACGGTATTTTAAATCAAACTACCTCTACCTGAAGTTAAGGGAACCGCATTTGCAGTTGGTATACAACAAACCTGAATCACCTTTGCGTCACACTTGATTTACCGAATGTTCTAATTTTTCAAAGAAAAGTGCGTATAGTGTATAAATAATTTCCTCGAAGCTAAATGTTCCACGTGTTTTCGATTTCGCTGGTCATGTTGATACCGAGAAATCCTATTTATGTTCAGTGGTACGAAATCGAAACACGTTTTTATTTTCCTCCATAATTAGGTAAATGACAGCAATTAGCTTTTGTATGCTTACATGAAAGAGCAACAAGATAACATATTCACGATAACCATACTTTAAGTGCAACACAACAAAGGATCTAAAATATCTTAGTGGGCCTAATTGGCTGGTTCGGAACAAAGTTGCTTCTGAGAACTTTTGCTACATAATGCTCAAGACAGTAAGTAAACTGATTCCTGCATTAAGTTTAATCCTAACGCGGTGTCTCAGGGGAAATTCCTTGAGTCTGCGTGAAACACTAACGAAGTTATCAGAAAGCCTTTTCCAGAGAGCACAGTTTCAAAAGATTAACAACCTGATTCGCTCCAAGTAGTCCACTCTTAGATCCTAGAGCATTAAATCTGTAGAAAATCGATTCGCAGAGATGAGCTTACAGAGAGTTCTGCCTTGTCAGTGCATCCTTAGTACAGTGGGGTAAATATTGTTACGATATTAAGATGTTCAATGGTTTAGTGGAAGATATGATAGGATTCAAAATAAAAGAACATTCTTTTCAACAGTGTCACATTCAAGACGCGTTCTATAACTGTAATTCTTACATGCCTGAGAATAGTCCCATTCACGATATGTACCATTTCGTTTGGACATAGTCCCCTGCAACTTCAATACATAGTCCCCTGTAACTTCAATACATAGTCCCCTGTAATTTCAATACATAGTCCCTTGTAACTTCAATACATAGTCCCATGTAACTACAATACATAGTCCCCTGTAATTTCTGAGCATGTTTTTGCTTTAGTTGCGTCATGCTTTGGCAATAAAAGTCGTTATCATGTCCGACAAAAACACATCAACATAGAAACCTGGGGCTCTTTGTTGCCTTTGAAATGTATTACACTCTCAAAGACGATAAATAACTCCACGATGTAATTGGAGAAATGCATGATTTTCAGATGCTCTAACCGTTTGCTGCTGAATACTGGGAACACAGTTATTATTTCAGTCAAAACTACAACTCTTAGATGCTTCTCATTTACAGTTCTACTTATCATTACAGAACGGTTTTCCAAAATCAAATTGCTGAACTCGAAGAACTGATATCTAGTGCTTACGAGGGAGGTATCAAAAAGTTTGTGCAATCACCCAAAATTATAAAAGCTACGGAAACCATTTTTGTTTTATTTTGTAATATATACATTTAGTATATTGTACAACATAAATAATATTTAGCAACCTTCTCCCCTTCTTTTCCAGGAATCGAAGAGCCCATGATCATGGAGAAAGTGGAATTTCGCAGTGGGATCAAGTTCCTTCATCTGCAAGGAAAGTCAGCCAAAAGAACTCATCAGGACATATTAAATGTACACTACACTCACACAAGTCACTGGAAATTCCTTCGAAAGCAAATGAACGGTCCCACTGCGTTGTTAAAATTCGCGGTACATCTGCAAACGGTATAAAAACGAGCCTGCCGCTGACCGCGATCATATCGCCCTGTGAGGTTGAGTGAAAATGTCACGGCGGAAGAGAACTGACTTTGAGAAAGGAAAGATTGTTGGGTGTTATATTAGTGGGTTGTCCATAAGAGAAACCGAGAGGCGTTTAACAATACCAAAGTCAACTGTTTTGGATGCTATGAATAAGTGGATGACACATGGCGTGCCTGAAGCAGCAGAACGTACCGGCAGACCAAAGAAAACCAGTGATAGAGGAAGTCGAGGTCTTAGGAGAGCCGTTACAGCTAATCGACGGAGCACAACACCTCAGTGTATAGATGAAGAAAAATGCTGAAACCTCAGTATGTACACGTACCATTCGCAGAGAACTTCATTCCATGGGTTACCGTGGTCGTAAGCTTTTCATCTCTATTCGGAATGCTACTCGTCGTTTAGCATGGTGTAAAGAACCTTTATCGTGGACGGTAGATAAATGGAAACGGTTCCTATGCACTGATGAATCGAGATACACGATCCATCAGTCTGATGGCCGTGTGTGGGTATGTCGGCATCCGGTGAAACGCTATTTACCGCAGTGTACTCTTCCTACAATCAAGTTTGGAGCTGGCAGAGTACACGTGTGGGGGTGTTTTTTGTGGTATGGTCCAGGCCCATTGGTTATCGTGGACAAACCCGTTAAACAGAACGTCTACTTCAATATTCTGGACAATTACGTTCTACCAACTTTGCGGCAATACTATGGAATCGAGCCTTGTTGGTACCAGCAGGATAATGCACCGAGCCATAAAGCAAGGACTGTTATGGCGTGATTTGATGATAATTTCGTATCGTGTGTGGACTTGCCAACACACAGCTCTGATTTTAATCCCATAGAGGACCTATGGAATGAATTAGAGCGCCGCATAAGAAGTTTGGAGCCAAGGCCTATTACTGAGCAACAGTTAGTGGCAGCATTATGTACTTAATGGAAGCGCATACCTATCGCTGTGTTCGAAAGCCTTGTCGAAAGCATGTCTCGAAGGGTCAGTGAATGAATTAAGGCCAAAGGTGGACCGACATCGTACTAATGTATGTCAATAAATGCTAGGTTGTGTTTCTCTTCTAGGTGTCCGGTGACTTTTGTCAATATAGTGTATATGCGAATAGGTGTCCAGCATAGGAGACTGTGGCAAAATGGAAAATAAATTTTCAAACTGGTCATATGACCATTTTTGACGAACCAATGTCCGGACGGCCATCTTTGACAGATGACCAGACAGTTGTGACCAAAGTGGAGAAGTTAATCCTTGAAGATAGGCGTACAAACATTAAAATGCTTTGTCAAGAAGTTCATCTAAGCTATGGGTCAGTGTGAACAATCACACATGACCAATTGAACATGCCTAAGGTCTCAGCGCGATGGGTTCCTAGACTTCTCACGCCAGTCGAAAAGGAAGCTCGAGCACAATCCGCGCAAAGAATGTTGGATCTTTGTAACGCGAATTCCGAAGAGTTTTATGACCGTTTGATTGCTATGGATGAGTGTCGGTTATACCTCTATGATCCAGAAACCAAGTAAATCAGCAAGCAATGTAGAAATCCCTCTTTACCTTCCCCAAAGAAGGCAAAAGCGCCAATGTCTGCCGCAAAAGTGATGCTCTCTGTTTTCTGGGATAAAAGAGGTATTATTTTAACAGACAACCTTCAGAAGGTCAAACTAAAATCTGCGACTACTATTACAACCTACTGAACAAATTAAGAGAGCTAATTAAAAGCTAAAGACGCGGAATGATCACAAAAGGGGGATCTATTTGTTGCACGACAACGTACCAGCTCATTCAGCAGTCAACACCATGGTAACTGCGAGTCGTCTTAAATACAATATATTGCCTCATTCGGTATATTCTCCTGATATGGCACCAAGCGACTTCTTTTTATTTTCCGAGATGGAACGTCCACTACGTGGGAGGCGATTTGAAGACACCGAGGACATCATTTTTCAGGTAAAACAATGGTTTCAGGAAGAATCTGAGGTGCTCTACACTGAGGGAATAAAGAAGGTCAAGCGAACGTAGGAGAAATGTGTGGTGCCTATGTAGAGAAGGCCCAAGTACCTGAATATTTTTTTTCCAACTTTGCCTATTTCTTGGTGATTGCACGAACTTTTTGATAACCCTCGTACTTTGTCTTTTCTATACTGGCTAATGATATTGTAATGTTGGCACGCATGCTCAATACCTGTGAATTAATGAAACATGCTTGATATTTGAACTTGTTTGACGTTCTCCCTACCTATATTTATTGAATGATGTTAAATGTGGATGTATTTAATGTTATGTGTGATGCATACCTCTAATTTAACCTTTCTTTTGAGTTTCTCTTTCCTTATGTACATTTAGTTTCTTCTCATTAAACGTTTCCTTACTGAACGACACATTACTTCCCCGAAGAGTGTTTTCATTTTGGAATCACTGACAGTGAGACTGAGCAGGTATATAATACAAGCATTGAATTCGGAAGAGCAGAGTTGAGATGCAGAGTTGTACACTTAGAGTTGGTGAAAGCAGAGTTAGGCAGCACGTTGAGAGATATATATGATGAGGAGTTACGCACGTAAGCGCGCGCACGCACACACACACACACACACACAGAATATAAGTGATTTATATGTGTCGAAATCTATCTACTATTGCTGTTATTGAGATCGCTGCGATCAACAAATGGAGTGTATGAGGACCTGACGATCCAGTAGTGGACACAATAAACACGTGGAAATGTTTGTAAGTAATCATGTTGGTTCTTTCCTGGGCCGCATGGTTATAATTTGGACATAGTGTGATATGTGTTCATGAAGTCATACCCCATGTTGTGACAAAGATGTGGTATATTATTTTGATTGAATCTTTTAGAAAAATTAACTTACGAGGCGTGTTAAAAAAATAATGCCTCCACGCAAGTATTTTGCCCACGAGTTTTTGCTTATCAACCAGTCAGACGGCAAATGATTCTTTGTTGTACTATAAGCTTCGATTTACTGCGTAATAGAACTCCGTACATTTATTTGTTCGTATTTAATTGTGTTTAAAATGGATGATTCTTTCTCAACTGTATCGACAGGTGTCAAATAACGATTAGTTATAGAGTTTTTAACTGATGAAAATGTACCTCCAAAAAATTTCAATCTAGATTAGTTTCAGTTTATAGTACTGGACATACACTGTTTGTCGTTTGGTGAGAAAATCAAAGAACAGCCGAGGAATGTTGGCTGTAAAGGATCAGTCGTGTACTGGGAGGCCTGTAATCGCAACTTGTAATTTGAACAGGCAAAACGTCGATGAGCTCATATGGAAAAATCGAAGAATAACTCAGAGAGCCATGGCAGGTAAAGTGAACTTCAGTTTAGTTAGTGTCAATGACAATGTTAACGTTTTTGAATACAACAAAGTGTGAGCACGTTCGGTACCGCGTCACCTAACAACTTACATGAATAAACCAAGACTTGAAACATGCCAAAGGACGTGATTTTCTCCAAAGCATTTTGACTGGTGATGAGAGTTGGGTTTCCCATTATATCCCAGATATGAAAAATCCATCGCTGAAATACCGACACTCATCTTCTACTCGAACGAAGAAATTAAAACCTCAAATTGCTGCTAGTAACAGCAGGTCAGTTCTTCGTGTTGCAATTAATTGCCATAAAGATGAAGGTTCTGACACACAAAACACGATAATCAATTTGAAAAACTGCTACGTTTGACCAAATGTTGTAACATTGAGTTTACACATTTCATCTGATTTTAAAAGGTATGTACAAGTTTAAAAGCATACGATAGTTAAAACGCGAGATCTTTCGATCCCACTAGTGATCTTCATCAGGCTACACACACAATGGCACAAGGCCTAAATGACATGCAACATATATACGATTCAATGGCGTGAGAATTTAATTAGAGCGCATGCTCACAAAGATTGTTCAGAAACGGAGAGGCAAAACGAGTAAATACAGTTAGTGACCTAAATCAAGTTGGTAACAGATGAGTGCTAACGACCCTTTTTACTGAAAGTCTATATATTCAACATTATAGAAGAATTTGTTGTAATGATGACATGCCATCTCTCCTTCCAAGAGTATGGACTACTCTAATGGAACATAGTGCAAATAATAATGAATAAAGTGGGATCGCTAGAACTCATCTGTTATCATCTTGATTTAGGTTACCCCCTGTATTTACTCGTTTTGAGTATTTCTTCATCTTTATGAGTATTTCTGCCAGTAAGTGCATGCTTACTGTGTTCTGGGACTGCAGAGGCATGGTCAAAGGTACGACTCAGGAGAACATGGTCAAAGGTACGACTCAGGAGAACATGGTCAAAGGTACGACTGTCAGTTCTGAGAGCTGCGTGAACACCTTAAAATATTTAAAGCGAAGAATAAACCGCATGCGTGGGGGTAAAGGTAAATGATTCTGCAACATGTCAACGCCAAACCCTACGCCAATGTATTAATTTCAGCGGCCATACAGAGAATCGGGTTTGAAATTCTTGAAGACCCTATCTGAAGGCCAGTTTTGGCGCGGTCCGACTTCTTGTTGTTTTATACTCTCAAGAGGCATCTGAAAGGAATTCAGTTCACCTGTGACGAAGATACTGTAGTGGCTACGAGGGAATGGTTCCAAGAACAACCCGAAGATTTTTCCGGAGGCGGGTTTAAAATACTTGTTAAACGTTGGCGTATCTGTATCGATAATGAGGGGGTCTGTGTAGTAGAATAACATTTGTGAACTGAAGTATAAATTCTGAGCTCTTCTCGTTTTGCTTCAATTTGATACCTTGCCACTGGGTTTGTACCTTAATATGGACGCATTACCCCTCTGTATACTGAAGTGCCAAAAGTCATGGGGCAGCAGTATGCAGATTTTTAACTGGCGCTGCCATCGTATAAAAACTTCGACGCGCGTCACGATTTTATCAGTTGTGTCGTGAGTCAGGTTAAAGAACCGCCAGTAAGATTATGGCAAACCGACGTGAATTATCGGATTATATTCTATGCATGAATCTCCCAATACCATGGCTTGTTCAATAACGAGGCATGGCAGTAGCAGCCAGACGGATGGGACATTCAATTTCCGAAGTTGTGCGAACATTCAACATTCCTCGATCTACGGTGTCACGTGTGTACAGAGAATACCACATGCAAGGCATTACTACCCACCGTGGACAGAGCAGTGGCCGACCACGGGTGCTGTGACTGACCGTGACCAGCGCGTCTGATCAGGATTGTCCATGCTAACAGACAAGCGACACTGGCTCAAATAACATCCACATTCAATGCAGGAGGTACGAGAGACATATCCTTCAGGTCAGTGCAGCGTAATGTAGGGTCCATGGGGTATGGGAGCAGAAGACCCACCAGAGTGCCTTTGGTAACACCACAACATCGGACACAGCGCTTCACCTGGGCTCATGAACTCGGTGATTTGACCCTGGAAGGCTGGTAACATGTGGCGTGGTCCGATGAGTCACGCTACCAGTTGTTACGAGCTCATGGTAAGCTTTGGGTGTAGGGCAGACCCCATGAGGCCATGGACCCAAGCTCTCAACAAAGCACTGTGCAAGCTGGTAGTGGTTCCATATATGTGAGGGGGTGTCTTTACGTGGCACGGTTTAGGTCTTTTGGTCCTCATAAACACGTCATTAGCCGGTAATCGCTTTATTGCTCAGCTGGGTGATCATTTGCAGCTTTTCATTTACTTCATGTATCCCCACAACGATGGGATTTTCCATGCTGGCAATGCACCATGTCATCGGGCCCAAGTTCTCCAAAATTGGTTCGAGGAGCATTCTGGACAGTTTCGACGGATGGTGTGGCTACCACGTTCGCCCGACCTGAACCCAATAGAGCACTTATGGGACGTGGTGGAAAGTTCCATTCGCACCCAAGATCACGCATCTACAAATACCAGGGAACTGTGGGCAGATGTTCAGACGGCATGACTCAACAACTCCCCAGAAGTGTTAAGGCCAATTGTGGAATCAATGCCACGTCGAGTTGCTGCACTTCTCCGTGCTAGAGGAGGTACTCCACGATACTAGGTACGTATCCCATTACTTTTGGCACTTCAGTGTATATACTGAAAAAGTCATTTACAACTTTAGACATCTTTTCTCTATCCGAACTAGCAATTGTTTTCTGTTCGCTCACCTTAAAATAGTGATGTCACAACAGATGTAAGTACAAATCTTGGTTATCAAGAAAAAGAATTCATCCTCACAAAAATAAATCAAAGATTACATAGAAAGCATTCTTCCTCAATTCAGCGAAGTAGCCCTGATGGCGCAGTGTTCTAGTCGTTGGCTTCTGACGATTTTGCCGAGTGGTTCCGGGTTCGAATCCCAGAGAAGCATGGATGTTGTTTTTGTCTTACGGCACTGGCTCTGTCCCTTCCTTGGAACCAGCAACCCTAAATTAGGAACGGGCAGCCCATTATCGCCCACTCGCCCAATGAACAAAAAAAAAAAAAAAGAATGTAATTTTGTTAACGCAATGAGTAAAGATATCAGATCATTAGAAAGCATTGCTTTGTACGACGCTGTAAATATTTCAATTGTAGAACAGATTTACTTTTAGCACGAGAGTAATTTACGTATTCTTACCCTTCAAAAAATTAGAATTTACTTCAATAAATTATTTTTCAGTATTGTAGATTAAAAGCACGTTTTCAAAACTAGATGTGCCGAATCATTTCCAACACATATTTTGTCTTGGATTTTGTAGATGGCCCTACCATATTTTACGACTCTTAAATTTGAACAGTAAACTAGTTTAATTACATGCGATTTTTTCCTATATGTCCCATTTAGGTTTCGAACTTAAATGTGTTAAATGTGAAAAAGATATAATGTGCAGCTGCATCACCAAATGGGACAGCTTTATTAAATATTTACAAAATATCCGTTAAAGGATCTTTTGAAAAAATTATTCTACCTCTGTACTTGCTACGTCTTATAATTTAGTGTATTTTGCTTAGCAACATTAAATGTAAAGAAAATACGTCTGCGCATGCTCATTGCACCTGAACCAATCAGCTTCTCAGGTTTAGACATAACTTTTCTGTGTGATTATATAGAATTTCAGAGTCGTCTGTAGTTGACGAAATGCTGTTATCTACGTTTTACAGCAATTAAATTACTCTACTCCACAGATCTAATATATAATGCATCTGTTATATTACGCGAAAAAGTAAAACATCTTGGAGACCGAAAGCAGACAGAATCACTTCCCAGTCTGGACAGGGTTTTTTTTATTGGAATTTTAACGACCACCGTGAGCAACTCAATGGGCTATAAGCAGTCGTCCGTCCCAAATTTAGGGCCACTGGTTCCGTAAAGGGAGAGAGCCAGTGCCGTAAGACAAACACAACATCCATGCCTCACCGGGATTCGAACCCAGACCCCTTTCGGACGAATGATCAGAGGCCGTTGCTTAGACCACTGCGCCACCGGGGCGGTCATTTTTTTTTGTATTCGGAATTGATGAATATCTGCTTTGCTATCATACTAAGCTTACGCAAAGAGCTTACATTTTTAAACTATTTTTGTTTCTATTCGGAGGGAAAGAGTTAACTGGGATTAGGGTACATATCATGTTAATAATAATATGATTAATGTTTTTCAAATTCTATAGCAGTACTTCCTAATTTAATGACGTTTATGATGTTTAACATTTATAGGAATATAATATAAAGCCTTTCTTACTGATTTTATGTACAACGCAATATACAGCAACAGACTTAGTTGGAAAGAAGCAACAGACTTAGTTTTTTACCTGATGTGTGACCTGAAAAGTATGTGCTTTTTTCCAACATACTTAGTTGTAAAGAAGCACATACTTTTCAGGTCACACATCAGGTAAAAGACGATAATATTTAAAACAACTAACGTCGAACAAAAGAGCACTTCTGATTTCGAAGCGGAGTCACTTCCGCTCACTAGTAAAGTCAAACAGCCATTGAGAATACGATGCAGCACCGGAACCGAGCTTTAACGAAATCTATTCAATGCTTTCATCTTATTTTCATCCACATTTGAGGGTACGTGCATTATCAAGAGCATCACTTGGTGCTTAACACTTTGATTTTCAACAAATGAGAGTCACTGTTTTCTGTGCAAGATGCATATACACCGAGAGCTCACAGAATTACGACCACTTCTATACAAAGTGAATTATGCCTAATATTGGCGTAACAAGAAGGATGATATGACCAATAGACTGAAGGGATGTGCATAAGATGTTCATTGTTCAGTTGAGAACGTAATTACCGATAGGGGAGGGCGTGGCCTATAGACTAATGGGGTGTGCATTAGACTGCCACCCAAATTTATGAAGAAAAATATTTCTTCCGTTTTCATTGGTCCCACCTCCTTATTTTGTTCATTTCTATGTAAAAATAATTTTCCCAAAGTTTCTTTGCAGTACCTTGAAATTTACTGGTGGTTCAAAGGCCCTGACCTATTTTTAAGAGACCTTGCGTTCGGAACAAAAGCTGTTGAACTCTAATTCTGCTGTCCCGGTGTCGCAGTGGTCTAAGGCGCTGGCCTCTGATCATTCATCCGTAAGGGGTCCGGGTTCGAATCCCGGTGAGGCATGGATGTTGTGTTTGTCTTACGGCAATGGTTCTCTCCCTTCCCTGGAACCAGTGACCCTAAATTAGGGACGGGCGACTGCTTATAGCCCATTGAGTTGCTCACGGTGGTCGTTAAACCTCCAATCACACACAAAAAAACTATAATTCTCCCGTAGTGAAACAGATGACGCTGCTTTTCCAGACACAGAACTATTCTTTCATTCTTTCTTAGTCTTCCCTTTCGCATTCAGTCGAGCGGAAGCGCTTGTTAAGTTAACATCGCTGGTCGCATCATCAATCGAACGTCGTGTTCTTCAGTAAGTTCTTCGAAAGCCAGGTGAGCTCCAATAATTTATTTCTTTGAATAAATTAAATACAGCATCTGTTAAAAATGGCAGCTGCTACACGTACTGATAAATCAAAGAAACTTCGAGGCATTTCGTCGGCAGGTGGGTCTAGCGAGTCCATAACCGGAAACAAGTTACCCTCGAACCGTCAAGTTTTTAGCCGCTTTTTTCATTTACACCTTAATCAGAAGCGATCCATTCAAGACAGAGCTACAGAGACTGCACAGGAAGTTATAACTTCCTTTCTGAGAGAAAGCACGAATCCCAACCAGACAATTGTATCATATGATCAATAAAGTTAAGCTCTTGCATTCCCAGTGTAAAAGCCTGAAAACGAATGCTTCCAGGAAGACAAAGACACAGCAGAAAAAGGAAGCCGCTTTTGTTGACACGTTTGATGATTTGTTTCATATAGCTCATGCTGACGCCATGTCCCTAATAGTTTTGCCTGAGGACAGGGAATTTTTATTGGCTCAGCGAGAAAAAGGAGGAAAAGGATATGTGGGTTCTGTTGATGAAAGCATTGCTAAGCTGGAGGAAAGGGCCAGGTATAGAATGAATTTAACTGAAACTAGGAAAAGGAAGGAAGCTGACAGATTAGAATGTGAGTCGGAGCCCTCATCAATGAATCTAGATGAAAGTAATAGTGACTCAAATGACATCCAGTGATACCTACAGCAAGTTATTCTACCTGTAAAAAAGCTAAAAGATCCAACCTTTCAACATTGTCAGACCTGAGTTAAGACCTGCATTAGACCGAGGCAAAATAAGTGACAGGGAAGCTACGTATTTTCTTGCCGTCACTGCTCAATCCTTGGGTCTAAACCTTGAAGAAATTGCTCTGAACAAAGAGTCCATCAGACGGTCACGGAGAAAACACAGAGAGGCCATAGCAGCAGAAATACAAACTTCATTTGCTCCCGATATCATACACTGGGATGGAAAAACACTCCCTGCTCTGACCCCAACAAGGATATCATAGATCTCCTAGCAATATTTGTGTCTGTGGATGGTGTTATGAAACATTTGGGTGCTCCAAAACTCTCAAATGGGACTGGAATAGCGCAAGCAACTACAGTATTCAAATTGATTCAGGATTAGAATTTGATTGAAATAATTCAGTTTAGGTCATTTGACACCACAGCAATCAATGCAGGTTTAATAGTTGGAGTTTGTACCTTGCTGGAGCAGAAACTAAACAGAACGCTTGTGAGCTTGGCTTGCCGACACCATGTACTTGAACTCGTCGTTACAAGTGTTTATGATAAACTGATGGAGCCTTCCAGTGGCCCAAACATTCAGGCCTTCCAGAGGTTTACAAATTCTTCGAGTGAGCTTAATAAAGATGTTTATGAGTCGGATCTAGAAGACGAAGTTATTGCTTGTCAAATAGAACCAATTAAAACAGGTTTAGTTACTTTATTCGTGGACATTTGTGCGAATGCTACCATAGGAATGATTATAAAGAACTGTTGCAACTCTCACGGCTGTTTCTTCGGAATACACTTGCACTAGAGGATTCTTCCATACATTCTCCCGGCGCTTATCACAGAGCTAAGTGTCTTGCAAAACTGATTTACAGTTTAATGATATACTAGTTTCAATCACAGTTTCAGATAACTTCTCGACAACTATTCAACCTTCGTGAGTTCAACTTGTTTGTCGTATAGCTGTACGTGAAATCGTGGTTTACCGTAGCAGCTGCTGTACTTGCACCAAGGATGGACCTTGAACTCCTATACGCTGCCCCGGTGTCGCAGTGTTCTAAGCGATGGCTTCTGATCAATCGTCCGAAAAGGGTCCGGATTCGAATCCCGGTGAGGCATGGATGTTGTGTTTGTCTTACGGCACTGGCTCTCGCCTTTCCCTGGAACCAGTGGCCCTAAATTGGGGACTGGCGACTGCTTGTAGCCCAATGAGTTGCTTACGGTAGTCTTTAAACCTCAAATTAAGAAAAGAAAGGAACTCCTACAGAAACGTGTCCTATACAAGACCACAAATGAAACTGTTACAAATGCTGCAATCAAAACCTTCTTTGGCCATTTGTGGTATTTGAGTGAAAATCTAGTTGGTCTTGCAGTTTTCGATGAAAGAGTGCCCTTAGAGATGAAAGTGGCCATGGTATCACCCTTAAACAAACAAGGGGAGAATTCTGTTCCTCGAAGAATAAAGATTGGTGAAAAACAGATAAAAGAAAATAAACTATCAGACTTTGTGACAAACAACGCCAAGAATATGTTCGTGACTTTCCATGTTTCTGATAACTTTCTTCAAGCTGATCCTAGCTCCTGGAAGGAAGATGAAGAATTCATTAAAGCCAAACGAAGGGTCAAGAATCTCA
Source organism: Macrothele yani (assembly GCA_039090855.1). Taxonomy (NCBI): domain Eukaryota; kingdom Metazoa; phylum Arthropoda; class Arachnida; order Araneae; family Macrothelidae; genus Macrothele; species Macrothele yani. The sequence goes on along the minus strand of CM077011.1, from coordinate 7,969,192 downwards.
AAGTTGTTAACGATGCAGAAGCAAGGGGGATTTCCCTAATACAGTCTCTTAACGCTCTATTAACTAACCAAGAAGAACAGAAGCAGTACGTTCTGCAAGTAGTTGAAAATCATCGTCAGCAGTACCCTAACCCAAATAAACTGTAAATTGTAAAGGGAATGCGATAAAAATTACGTTACTTGTTGTAATCTGCAATCTTTGCTGTAACGTTTGATTACGAAGATACATTGTGTATATCGGAACGCACTAAAATGTTCGGCTGCATTGAGCCACCATTAAATATTGACCAATTGTCTGAAAACTTTCTGTGCCTTATTTTTTTAACATGAACAAAATTAGAAGGTGAGACATTGAATATTCGAAATTGTTTTGAATGGCAGTCTGTAGTGTGCATAAGATATTCGTGGTTAAGTTGAGAGCAGAATCACGGACAAGAGCAAGGCGCGGCTTGTAGACTAATGTGGTATGCATAAGATATTCGTAGTTCAGTTGAGAACGAAATTATGAACAGGAGAAGGTCGTGGCCTATATACTAATGGGATGGGCCTAAGATATTCTTTGGTTCAGTTAGAACGAAATTACGGACAGAAGGTGGGCGTGGCCTATATACTAATGGGATGTGCCTAAGATATTCGTTGGTTCAGTTTCGAACAAAATTACGGACAAGAGGAGGGCGTGGCCTATAGGCTAATGACGTGTGCATAAGATATTTGTGGTTCAGTTGAGAGCGAAATTAGGGACAGGAGAAGGATGTACCCTATAGACTAATGGGGCGTGCATAAGATATTAACGGATCAGTTGTATGTTGATTATCCTATGTTTCGTACGTTGGATGCACCAACGTACAAAACGTTGGTGCATCCATTTCAGAAACGGTGGCACTTGCGAGTTGTTCGGGGATCTCTGTGGTTAGAATGTACCAGGAGTGGTGCCAAAATGACGGTGCAACTGTAAAGTGAGCCGGAAGGTAGATCACAGAGATGAACATATTATGTTGGGCTGTCAAATGATTTCGCAGTTGACGGCCCAATATAATATGAGTCAATTAGAAACGATATCTCGCGTGATTGCCACAGGCGGGCAAACGAGCAGATGAACTACATGCCACACTCCTCTAACAATAGTATATCGACGGAAACATCTCTACTGGTAACAACGACATGAGGACTGGACGATAGAAGTTTGGAAACACGAATTTTATGTGAACTATATTCTGTCTATAGTTGACTCCGTGTTTGATCAGCAGCATGAGGCTACGGATCCCTCATGCATGGTACCTATTATTAAGGTCGGCGAAGGCGGTTGTGTGATAGTGGGCATCTTTAGCTGGCATGAACTGAGGCTCCTGGTTCGGAAACACCAAAGTATGGACGCCAGCCACTACCAGGGATTGCGTTCTGACCATTTACACCCCATAATGTTGAACCTCCGCCTAGAGGAGGAGGATATTTTCAAGGAAATAGTGTCGCATATTATCGAGTCTGTCTCGTCCATGAATAATTTAACGAACATAGTGGTGATATCAAACATTACATTAGAAATAGCTCTGAAACGCTCCTGATTTCAACCCAACTAAACATCTGTAGGACGCCAGGAGAGGGATTCGAACGCATTACTCCGCCGCGTTCAGGAATCTTGGACCAAAATTCCACAAATTGGTTGCAGATCCGTACGCAGCTGTAGAGACACCTCGTGGAGTTGACGCTACCCCAAATGACTGCCGTCCTCCGAGCATAAGGAAGTCGTACGAAGTATTTGGTGGGTAGTCGTAATTCACTGATCCCTCAATGTACAGTTGCAAATCGATTCAAAATGAAGTGCTGCGTTTTGAAAATCGATATCTAAAACTAATTTAAATAGCAGATGGTTAATGTTCCTTCGCATTTTTCTGAACTGGCTCCATGTGATTGATTCCGTTTCAAGGTCACGAATATGATACACACAGTGAAAAGATATGTAATTTGTTTTACGTATGATACTGAAAAAAAAAGTGAAGAAAATGGTTTCCGACATATCCTCTCAGTATGTCTGGAACGCTTTAGTATGCCTGTGAGTAGTATATAGGGGGTACTATGGCACACCCCAAAATCACATAAAAACCTCAAAATCAGGCATTTTTTGATTTTTCAGACCTCAATAATCACGAACATTTTAAGGCTTTTTATGATCAAAAACACCATATTTTCATTAAAAATCATTGATTTTTGGGCATAAAATAGTCAAAAACATCAGATTTTTGAAAATTGAAGTTTTTACTCTGTTTTTTCATAAAAACAGACATCATAAAAACACGCATTTTTGATGATATTTGACGACTTTTTTGAACAATTGCAATCATTTTGAGCTTTGAATATCTTTGAAAGTGATGAAATGATGGATTTAGTGATCAATAGAAAAGTTGTAAAACAAACTACTTTGCAAAGTCCTTTTTAAAAATGCATTAAAAAAAGGGGCACCCAAAATGGATACCCCTTATAGAAGATTAAAAATTTAGGAAGATAAAAAGTGTAGGAAGATTAAAGTTCTAATTCAAATGGAATTAAAAGTATGTTATTTTTTCAATTTCTAAGTAAGGTTTAAAAATGTTTAATTCTAAATAAGACATGACTTGTATGCTTAATTCATCATTCTTTTTTCCTGATGCAAAGAGTATTAAAGGTTTATCTGTGTAGGCATCACTATTAAATAATATATTCTCCCCAAGTGTAATTAAAACTTCTGATTTCCCATTAGTATAATTAGGACGTAAATAAAATGTAATTTTCATATCCATATTTTCACTCAGTTTCATATTTCTGTCAAGGAGATTGCTACTAAATTTCATAAAAACGACTGTTTCCCAGTAACGCATAGCACCAAGAGTATTATATGCTTTTTTATCTTCTTGAATTGTTGCATAACATTTTTGATTATCCACGTAATTTTTATTAACTGCCTCATACATATCCTGAGGAGATGGAATATTCACTAGTCTTTTATTTTGAACATCAAACTTTTCATCTTTTAAAATTAAAACATTGTTTTCTAAATACCTCTTATTCACTGCATTCTTATCTGCTGTAGGATCAGCAACATTTCCTATTCTTTTACCTTTTGCATTAATTACATTCCCATCTTGAATATGTAAATATTTTTGATCCAAATTACTTAATTCACCTTTAAGTACAGCATCTAAATCTCTTATTCTTACAGCAGTTTCTTGAACAAAATCTGAAAAACTACCATTAATATTTTTTTCTATTTCACTTTTAACTTCCAGATTATTCTCTCTCATTTGTTTTAAAACATATTCTCTTGTAGTAACATCATGTTCATCTATAGGTTCTTTACAATTTTTTAAATTTTTTTCTTCCATATCATAATTACCATCATCTGTTAATTTAAATCCATTTCCAGGAGGTCCAGATGGTCCAATTCCAAATTCTTCATAAGACGAACCAAAAGGGTACCAATTCATTTATTTAATCTAAAGTTTTCAAAGTTTTAAATTCCTTATTAGCCATATTAAGTGATCCTCTTTTTGTTTCATTCACGATGAAATAAAATCTATATGGTTTACCTGGATTTGATCCTAATCTCCAGTTAAATTCTAGTCTTAAATTCGAAATATTAGTATACTCTGGATGATTAGATAAATTAAAATAAAAGATTGGATACAATCTCGCATAATTTACATAACTTATAAGACATCCACTTTCAGTATTATGAGTATTTAATCCAGCTGCTAATAATTCAGAATAACATCTATTATAATCTAACTGTCCATCTTTAAAATTCGTTTTATAAATTTCTTCTGGAACTTTTTTATTATTACATAATATCCAGCATTCAAGGAGATCTAAATTATCAAAAACCATATTGTTCTGATTTTGATTGCTTTCTTTTTCTACATACTGTGGAATGACAAGAACACTTAACACCTCATCAGATGTAGTTCTTATATGACATGCACCACTTGATGTTGTTTGCTGATTACTTTTCTCAATTGAAGCAGAACACCAAGTAATTTCAATAGGTGTAGAATTCAAAGCTATACTTTTAAATTCAGCCTCAATGGATGGGTACAACTCTACATAAGGTAACCATAATTGAAAATCAGATATAATAACTTTATAATTAGGATTTGCAACATCTGTGTATAACATATCATTATGACTATTTCTTTGAAATTCAAATGTAACTTTTATATCAGAAATTAATCTTCTAAAATCGTTGAGGAACCCAAACAGTTGTCTTAAAGGAATCCAAAATTTTATTACATTACTGTTTTTTGTTAAAAGCCATCTCTGTCTAAATCCTTTATTATAAGAGGCATTTTCTTTTAATTTGATATCTGATCCTTTCTTTACATCTTTATCAGGATCATCTATTACTATTTTATCTTTATCAGCTGATTCTGATGTATCAACATAATACATCATATTTGTAGCCTCTGAAGTGGAATAATCTTTTGTGAAATTTATAAGTCCATTAATTTGATGAATTAATGAAGCACATTCAATATTAGAATCAGTTTGTTCTTTTCCTATAGTTAATGAAGCGGATCTAAACAGATTCCCGCCATTTACAAATGTAACATTATCAGTTCCTATAGTATCATTATTATTTTTTACTATTTTACTTTCTAAGCATATATAACCGTTACTATATAATATAGGTGAATTTGTATCTTTAATAGTAAACTTATATTGATCAGATTCTTTTACATTAGTACTATCTTCATTATGTTTTATATATTCATACTTAGCAATTTTATTACTATAATAATCTGGAATAGCTTTTAAGTCCCAAAGTTTTTCCATTTATTAGGATAAAAAACTCATTTATACCGTTTCAAACCAGATCCATCCTGAATTTTCGTTTTAGCTAATATATCATTAACAGTTACAGGAGGTTCAGATAATATATTTTCAAGTTTATTTTGAATAACCTTTTTAGCTTTATCTTCAATTGCTGATTTACCTAAAACTTCTAATATTTTTTTCCAATTCCTTCAGTGAAGATATTACCACCATATCGTTTTGCATATAATCTATGTTTGTTATAATTCATTTATTAAGCTAAAATTAATCTATATAAAACTCTCATATTATTCAAGTCTATCAGTTCATTATCTTGATTCGTGATATACATTCGAATTCTATGAATATAATTTCGTCTATTAATGGGTAAAAATAAAGGATTTATTTCATCAATTTTTATTAAACTACCAGGAGGATTAGATGGCGTAAAGGAATACAAAATATCTGAATTAATATTATTATATAGAGCTCCTGTAATTACATCACAATGAATGTGTATGTCATCAACTCCTCTAGAAATGTTTGCCATATATTTTCCTTCCTGATGATTATCTTCATATATTTCTGATTCAAATCCTAAAATTTCATGTAATTTACCCTCTCTAAGATCAATTTTATATTCATCTTTTAATTCAATTATAAAGCGCTGTGTAGCGAAATTAGCTTTGAATTTAATTGGTGGTTCATCTCCAAATCGTTTTATTAAAAAGTTATTTAATTCCCTTAATGTGTAATTTCCATTATCTAAAGTTATTTCATGCCATAAACTACCATCAAAATACTTAAATGTATTATTTTCTTCATCAATATTGTTCCATGAAACCCACATAGACATAGATTTTAAAGCTATTTTTGAATTTTCATTAACAGGAATAGGAGGGACATATTCAATTGTAAAATCTTCTGATTTCTCAAAATTTTTTGAATCTAAAATTAACATTTATTAAGCACAAAATCTTCATTATAACCACTTGGTTCTTGGGTAAAAGAATATAAAACTTCAACAGGTGATTTACCTTTATTCCTTTGAGTTATGTATTTCATACAATAAAAACCACATTTAACAGATGTTGGTTCTTGTAAAAAACTCGAATTATATCTAATTCCTTTATTAGATGTCTCAAGATATTTTACAATATTTTTAGGTATGAAAATGTTATTCAATTTAATGTCTTTATATTTATATTCTCCAAATGGATCAAAATATTCCACAAAATTATATTTAGGATCATTATAATAACAGACCCAATGAGTCCCAGGTCCTGTAGATATATCTAAATTAATAATTCCACTTTCAAATTTCTTAATCGTTTTAGGTAATAAATCTGATGTAAATACACCTCTGAATCCTTTTACATCTTTCATATTTTGTTCTATCGTTTTATTGGATATACCTCGTAATTCTGAAGAACTCCCTTTCCAGAATGTTTTTTTTTAAGGTGTGAACCTTTCGGTTTACAACCTGATCCAGTTACTTTACTTAAAGCTTTATTCACACCAAAACTAGCAGCACCAGATAAAGCACCAGTACCAAGAGCAGCTAAGATAGGGATCAAAAAGGGTAAAATACCTCCGTTTTTCTTTAATTGTGTCTTACTTATAGTTATTCGTTTACCATTTTTAATTTGAGTAATTTGAGTTTTTGTTAAATACATATTATGATTAGCACTTTTAGTTTTATCAATTTGCAATGTAATTTCTTCACCTTTCTTAACTGCTGATTTTAATTTGTTTTTCTGACCTTCACTCAAATAAAGTCTTGATACAATATAATTACTCATTTATTAAGATAGAAACTTTGAATAATATTGTTTTACTTGCTCATTAGTCATTTTACCCTCTTTCAATAATAAATCTAGTATTTGAACTACTTGGTTATATACTTTCTTATTTTTAGTTCCCTTACATATTTTATCTGTTAATTTATCTAAAATATTAAGACCCTCACCCATATAGTAATTCCCCATTTTGAGAGCTTCTAATGCTCTAATATATTTTCGCACCTCAGCCATTTTATAATCGAAACGATCAATTTTTTTCTGTAATTTTTTCTTTTTTTCTTCATCTTTAGCATTATTAAGTGCTTTTACTTGAGGACCTTTTAGACGTCCGATTTCACTGATTTTTTCATTTGCTTGTTTTATTTTTTCATCAATCTCTTCATCAGATTTATTAACTAATTCTGAAGGTAAATCAAATCCTAACTTTTTTTAATAACTGATACATTCAAGTTTTTGTTTAAGTTAATTTTATGAATTCCTGCTTCTCTCTCATACATTTCTTTAGCATCTGAAATAGGTTCTTCAACATCTTCTAAGGCAGGAAATCTTGAAGATTCTGCAATTGGTTGAAATGAAAGTTCTTCAATTGCATCTTGAATAGCTTTTAAATTTTCTTTTCTAGATACATCTTGATATTCTAATTTTTCAACTATAGGTTTATGAAATTTTGTGATTGCCTCTTCATATCCTAAATCTTCTAATTGCTTCTCCTTATTTCGTTTTCTTAGTTCAGCATTTACTTTTGCTAATTTTAATAAATCTTGTATCACTTTACTCATTTATTTAACTGAAAATTTGCTTCCAAGCAAATTATTTTACTTCCAAGCAAATTATTTTACTTCCAAGCAAATTATTTTACTTCCAAGCAAATTATTTTACTTCCAAGCAAATTATTTTACTTCCAAGCAAATTATTTTACTTATATAAATGGAAGAACAAATTGAAGAATATTTATGTTTTGCTGAAATGGCATTATATCTAGCTGAATGTTATTTATCTCAAGGAATACCAGCTGAAGACTTATTATTTGAAGCTGAAATGTTTATTGAAGATGCTGAATTTCTATTAAATAAATATGATTAAGCCTTGCAGCATTAAACTAAAAGATTATTCAGAACCAGAAGAATTTATAGATCCAAATCAAAATCCAGTATTACCTATTCATCCTTTTAAACTTTTAATAACAGGATCTTCAGGATGTGGAAAAACAAATTTACTATTAAATTTAATATATGATCATTTAAATTTTGATGCATTATTCATATGTGCAAAAGATATTAACGAACCTAAATACTCTAAATTAAAAGAAAATTACTCAATGTTTGATGATATAGAAGAGGAAGACATTTTAAAAATAAAGGGAAAGAATAAAAATAAGTTATTAAAATTATTTAAAAAGTTTAAGAAAGAAACATTATTTAGTTCAGACATAAATGAATTTATTACTGTAGATGACTTAGATCCTTCATTAAAAAATCTAGTTATTTTTGATGACTGTGTAAAAGAAAAAGATCAAACCGAAATTGAAAAACTTTTTATAAGAGGAAGGAAGAAAAATGCATCCATTATTTATTTATCACAGACCTATTATTCAACACCTATTGATATAAGAAAAAACTGTGATTACTTTATATTTTTTAAACTTCAGCACAGAGAAATTAAACAAATTATTAGAGAAATTGATGGTGATTTTAATATAGATCCTTATCAAAAAAGTATTAAAAAACCTTATGATTTCTTCATGTTAGATTTGAAAAATCCTCATATGAGATACAGACATAACTTTGATCCTATATAAATGGAAGAATATTTAGAAAAGAAAATGTATGTATACAGAAAAAGTTTTAATTACTATAATAAAATTAGTATATCATTATCAGTAGGCAAATTTATATTTAGTGCTTCAGGTTTATCAGCTTTTGCATTTATTCCTTTAGCAGCACTTTCTTTAGGAGCAGGTGTCATTGAAGTTGTTGATAAAACTCTAAATATTTCAGAAAGAAAAGAAGAATATAAACAAGCTTACAAATTTTATAAACAGATATTAAATTTAATAAACGCTAATTCAATTTCAGAACAGGATGCTTACGTTAGAGAAGAGGATTTTATAAAAAATATGAAGTATTTTCCTTTAGAGAAATATGTAAAACAAACGCAACTAAATGGTTATAGATATGTAAAATAGATTTACACTTAAATAAATGGAATTACAAGGAGGTGATATAGTAGGATGGTTACAAGATAAATTAAATCCACCTGAAATGCATATACCAGGGTACCAGTATTGTGGCCCATTTACAAAATTGGAAAAGAGATTAAAAAGAGGTGATCCAGGAATTAACAGAGTTGATAAAGCTTGTAAAAAACATGACGTAGCTTATAGTAAAACTAAAGATACTAAACAGAGACATATTGCTGATCAAGAACTCTTAAACGATTTAGATTCAATTGAAAATACTACAAGTGGATTCTATCCATTAGGAGAGAAACAAGCTAGAGCTGTTATAAAACCAATTATAAAAGCAAAGAAAACATTTGGTTTAGGAATTTCATCCTATATGTATTGCTTAAAGTGCAAACAGAAAACTGAAACTAAAGATATTCAAGAAACAGTAGCTAAAAATGGTAGACCCATGGCAAAAGGAAAGTGTAAAGTTTGTGGATCTAAAAAGAGTGTTTTTTTAAAGACGTAGACCTTAAAAATATTTATTATACACCAGAAACTGGTTATTGTGGTATTAATGAATTACAAAGAAAAACTAAATTACCCAGGAAAGATATAGAAGAGTTTTTACATCAACAAGATGTATATACAAAACATAAACCACTTATTCATAGATTTAAAAGAAGAAGAATTTATGTTTCTCATGTCAATGACCAATTTCAAGCTGACCTTATAGATATGCAAGAATTTAAATCCTTTAATAATGACACAAATTATATTTTATCAGTGATTGATATATTCAGTAAATATGCTTGGACAATTCCGATTAAAAGAAAAACAGGTGAAGAGGTAACTAGAGCATTTAAAAAAATATTTAAAGAAAGAAAACCAGAAAAACTTCAAACAGATAAGGGTACAGAGTTTATAAATAAACAAACTCAAAAGTTATTCAAGGATGAAAATATTCACTGGTTTACAACTGAGAATATTGAGATTAAATGTGCTGTTATTGAAAGATTCAATAGAACTTTAAAGACTAAAATGTGGAAGTATTTCACAGCAAATAATACTAGAAAGTGGTTAAATGTACTAGATAAATTAATTAAGAATTATAATAATTCTTATCATAGATCCATTAAAATGACACCTATAGAAGCAAGTAAGGAAGAAAATGAATTAAAAGTTTATAATAATTTGTATAAAGAAAAAGAGAAAAATAAACCAAAATATCAAAAAGGAGATAAAATAAGAATTTCAAAATATAAAAGAGAATTTAAGAAAGGTTATCTTCCAACATTTACAGAAGAAATATTTATAATTTCCGATATATTGAACACAGATCCTCCGACATATAAAATAAAAGATTTAAATAATGAAGAAATTACAGGAACATTTTATGAAAAGGAACTGGTTAAATATGATAAGAAAGATGAGGTTTATAAGATTGAAAAAATTATTAGAAAGAAAGGAAATAAATACTTAGTTAAATGGTTGGGATATCCTGATGAATTTAACAGTTGGGTTGTAATTTGAAAATATTTTGCAAAACGCCCTTTCGGTGGAGGGTCTATGCTTCATTTTTTTTTATTTATTTGTACCTGGCCAGCCAGGTGGGCGTTAACTCTTTCGACCCTCCACCGCACACACTCTCTACCATCAGATGTTATTCACGCACACGCTCTACCGTGAACCCAAACTCTGATTTCAAAGTTTAGGACAGGGAGCCATTCTACCGTACCGAGATTCGAACCTGAGACCTTTTGCATGCATGCCTGACTCGCTACCAATCGGCCAACACAGGCCGATAAATTCTTGCTTGAAACATATATTTACGGCAAGAGAAACTTGGCGATGATCCAAAGTTGTTACGTAACGAAGAACTGCTTCTTTCCGAGGACATAATCGCTCCGCGGAGAGTATTTTGGCAGCTGTTCAACTCTGGTTATGTAAACATTTTCGCTCGCAGCTTATCAGTAATGACTACATCTAAGCAAGAAAGAGATTTAATTGCTTGTGCTACCATCTATATGTGAAAGAAAAAACTGAAAATAATTAGAACAACTGAATACTGACGAATACGATATTAAAATAAAGTTTTTAATAAAATGATATCTAATAAATGAATTATTTTAATGAAGAAGCTAATTACCTTTCTTATTCATCTTCAGAAGAAGAACAAATTGAAATTCCTGAAAATTTAAAAAAGTAATGAAACAAATAAAAAGAATGAAATATGATGAAGAGGAAGACTGTTATTATATAGATTATAATAAATATTTAAAAAGTAGATATGTTAGTAGAATAAGATATTTTAATCTATTTAAAAGAAAAAATAACCTTAAATTTAATAAGGAAGCAGAAGATTTATTTTTAAAATTATTGGATTTTATGTACTATGAGAAAAATTTAAAATATGTATATTTTATTAAAAAAATTTGTGACTATTATAATATATCAAATGATATTAAAATTAATATAAATCCAAAAAATGAAAAGATCTGGGAAGACTTTAAAGCAGCAAGCTTAAAGCAAAGTATTTATAAATTTGTTTCCTAATAAATGGAAGACAAAACATGCACAAGTTGTAAACAAACAAAACCTATTGATGAATTTTACATTCATCGTCGTTATGGTAGAGTTGATCGTCAGCATATTTGCAAATATTGTCAAACTTATACTGTATATAGGAAACTGGTTTGTGATTGTGGAAGAGAATATACTTATGCTCATTATCAAAGACATTTAAGAAGTTCTTTACATAAACGTCTTTTGAAAATCTGTTTATAAAAATACCTGCCTATAAATAGTTACAAATTTTTTTCCTTATAAATGGAAAAGTCTTTGAAGCCTATTATTGTGCATCTTAAAAGTGCTCTGAATGCTATTAGTGTTCAGAAACTTAGAAATGCTTTAAAAAGATTAAATATCAGAAAACGAAATGTAAAAAAAGATGATTTAATTAAATCGTTGATAAAATATATTAGAAATACAGGTGATTATAAGTCTGTTTTAGTAGATATCCTTGGATTAGATACATCAGAATATTTAGATCGAAAAAGAAAAATATTTATTAATCATCCAGAGAGAAGAAATAGAATTAAAAAATTATTTGATTCTTTTAACTTAAAATTCAAAGATAACAAACTGAAACCAAGAAAAGAAAAGAAAATTAAAACAGATGTAAATCTTGAAAAATTATTTAAACCTGATTATGAAATTATTGAAACAAAAGGAAAATATATTAAAAAATATATGGTACATAGAAAGAATTATAGAGTAGCTGGAGTAAACATATATGAACAATATTTCAATATTTTACAACATATATTTAGAAAAGCAATTGGTAAAATTCAAGGTAAAGTAGTTATAATTGTATATAATCCTAAACTGAATAAACCATTTCATGATAAAATGATGTATACTAAGGATGCCTATGAGCTATATATTTATAAATTATCTGATCAAATTGAATATAAGGAATTAGAAATAACTGATTGTATATTTGATTTTAATGTAATTGAATTACCTTCAGGAGGTAAACATATAAAGATAATTAATGATGAAACAATAGAAAATAAAAGAAGTATCTGTCAGATAAAAAATGATGATAACATATGTTTAGCTAGATCAATTGTAACTGCTCTATCTATTCAAAATCCTAAGCTATTATGTGATAAATTGAATCATAATGAATTATCAAAAAATGATATTAGATACATCAAAATGGGTAGAGTTTTACAAAAATCATTAGCCGTAAAATTACATGAACTATGCAATATTCCATTAGAAATATGTTGCTTAGAAGAGGTTAAAATATTTGAAGAATTCTTAGATATTCAGATAAATATATTTTGCAGAGAGAATTTTAATGAACGTATATATAGTGGTAAATATAAATCTACATGTATTTACATATTGAAAAATAGAAATCATTTCGATGTAATTACTTCTGTTAAAGGATTTTTAGGAAAAGAGAATTACTGTGATTATTGTCAAATAAGCTATAAAAGATCAGATCAACACAGATGTCCTCTCAAATGTGATAGATGTTTTAAAACAGATAGTAACTGTAACGGTGAAGAGATATTTTGTAAAAAATGTAATCGATTATTTAAAGGTGAGGAGTGTTTTGATAACCACAAAAGAAAAAATAAGAAAGGTGTTAGTGTATGTAAATGTCTATGGAAATGTTTAAAATGTAAAAGAATTATTAATCGATATGAGAGAAAACCCAAAGAGCATGTATGTGGTGAAAAGAGATGTAAAAATTGTTGGAAATATGTATTACATGATCATAAATGCTATATGAAACGTAAAGATGCTAAAGGTGGTAAATGTGAAAATGATTGTCCTAAGTTAACAAGAAATCGAAAAGATTGGTGTGAAAAATGTAGATATGAATATACTGAGAAATATATATTCTTTGATGTTGAAACTAAACAAGAAACAGGAACTCATGAAGTTAATCTAGTTGTATGTCAAATGTATGATGGTAGTGAAAAGATATTTGAAAATGAAAATGATTTTTGTAATTGGTTATTTCAACAAAAACATTTTGGATATACTGTACTAGCTCATTATGGTAAAGGCTTTGATTTTCAATTCTTAGCTAAATACTGTTTTAAAAACAAAATAGAAGTGTTTACTATATATAATGGAAATAAACTCAATTATATGCAGGCATCTGGATATAATATAAGATTCATAGATTCAATCAATTTTACTATGATTCCATTAAGAGATTTTCCAAAAACATTTGGGTTAGAAGAGATGGCAAAAGGTTATTTTCCTCATTATTTTAATAAAGAATGTAATCAAAATTATATAGGTAAATACCCTGAAAAACATTACTATGGATGTGATTCTATGAAATCTGAAGAGAGAAATGAATTCTTAAAATGGTATGAAACTGTTAAAAACGATGCGTTTGATTTTCAAAAAGAATTTGTTAAATACTGTAGATCAGATGTAGATATTTTAAGAAGAGGATGTTTAGAATTGAGAAGATTATTCTTAGAAATCGCAAATATCGATCCATTTAAATATGTAACTCTAGCAGGTGTATGCATGAGTATTTATAGAGATAAATTCTTAAAAAAGGTACAATTGCCATAGATGATGATACAATTCAAAAAGACAAATATAGTAAAAAATCAATTGCTTGGTTAGATTATCTGTCTAAAAAGAATAATATCAATATTCAACATGCATTAAATGGTGGAGAGAAAAAATTAAAATTAGGTAAGAAAATTTATAAAGTAGATGGATTTTATGAAAACACAGTGTTTCAATTTCATGGATGTCACTGGCATGGATGTAATAGATGTTATAGAGAATCAACTATAAATGAACAGAATCAGATATGTATGAAAGACTTATATAAAAGAACTAAGAGGATTCAAAAGAAAATTTTAAAAGCTGGATATGAATTAATTGTTATATGGGAATGTGATTTTAATAATAATAAAGAAATTAAAAAATATATAAAAAATGAATGGAATAGAGATTTCGTGGAACCTTTAAATCCTAGAGATGCATTTTATGGGGGTAGGTGTGAGCCTACTAAATTGAAATATGAATTTAAAAATAATGAAAAAGGTAGATATATTGATGTATGTTCACTGTATCCAACTGTAAATTACTTTGATAATTATCCAATTGGTCATCCTGTTAAGATATTTAATCCTGAAAAATTTGATAAAGAATGGTATGGTTTCATCAAATGTAAGGTCTTACCACCTAGAAATTTATATCATCCAGTGTTGCCAATTAAAGATGAAAAATTGATGTTTGCTCTTTGTAAATCATGTTCTAAAACTATCAAATGTAATCACTTTAAAACTGTTGTAGATAAAAAGAAATGTAAAGAATGCTTTGAAAGTAGAAATAAGGAGTGTAATCATAAAAGAGACGAAAGATGTTTCACTAGTACATGGACTACTGATGAAATGAATTTAGCAATTAAAAAAAGATATAAAATTTTAAGAATATATGAGGTTTGGAATTTTGAAAATAAAACTGATGAACTATTTAGAGATTACGTTAAAATGTTTTTGAAAATCAAATTAGAAACAGATGATAAATGGTCTGAAAACTTTAAAAGTGAAAAAGAATATAAGAAGACAGTTTACAAGAAATTAGATATAAAATTAGAAAAAATAGAAAAAAATCCAGGAATGAGATTTATAAGTAAGATATGTTTGAACTCATTATGGGGTAAGTTTGGACAGAGAAAAAATATGAAACAGACTAAATACGTAATGGATTTAGATGAATTTTATAAAATTATATTAGATGATAATCTCAAAGAATTAAATATGATATTTATGAATGATGACTGTGTAGAAATGACTTATAAAATGAAAGATGAATATGTTAAAAATAACTTCAATACTAACGTTTATATAGCAGCTTTCACCACTAGTTCTGCTAGAATTAGATTATATAAAATGCTTGATAAATTACGTGAAAAAGTGATTTATAAAGACACAGATAGTGTTGTGTATATAGATGATGGAACTAATAAAATCAAAACAGGATGCATGTTAGGAGAATGGACAGATGAATTGGGAGAGGACAAATATATGAAATCCTGGATAGCTGGTGCACCAAAAGACTATGGATACATACTAAATGATGGAACTGTAAAAGGTAAAGTTAAAGGATTTAAAATGAGCTATGAGAATGAAAATATTTTGAATTTCAATGATAGAATGAAAGTAATAACAGGTGAAACAGATTACTTAGAAATATCAAATAATCAGTTTAAGATACAAAAAGATAGAGATATAGCTGTAGATACACTGAACAAGAAATACATGTTTGGATTTGATAAAAGAAGAATTCTAGATGATTTGAATACTGTACCTTTTGGATATGTATTTAAAAAAAGTGAGTAAATATAAACAATGAATGATATAATTGTGATTATAAATATTCAAGGATTTGTACTCCCAAATCGTAAGATAGCAAGAGAGATAAGTTGGGTACACTCAAAACTGAATATTGGTGAAACAATATCAGTGTTCACACCTGACGGCAAATTAGATGAACAAGAATTGAATATCGTACGTAAGTGTGTTTTAG
Source organism: Macrothele yani (assembly GCA_039090855.1). Taxonomy (NCBI): domain Eukaryota; kingdom Metazoa; phylum Arthropoda; class Arachnida; order Araneae; family Macrothelidae; genus Macrothele; species Macrothele yani. The sequence goes on along the minus strand of CM077011.1, from coordinate 7,953,359 downwards.
ATGTGCATGGACTGAGATTTAAAAGATATCCAAATAGCAAAGAACTATGGATTAATAATTGTGAGGTAAAGAACTATATTAAAAACCTGTACCATATTTATGGTGGTACATTTGCATATAAAGGAGGAGTAATGGAAAAAGAGATGCTTGAAGATATTCCATCTGTTGATTTAGATATACCTAAATGTCCAAGAATTTTAGGCCCCAGATGCTCTATGTATAGATGTATACATTATAAGAATTATATTTCAAAAAATGAAAACTTATAAATGGATTTAATGGGTGACCTTAGAGCTCTATACTGTTCTTCAGATAAAAAATATAGTAACGAAATATCTCAATTCGCTCATTTTTGTGATGACTTGATTCATATGTATAGAGATAATTACAAGTTTTCAGATATTCTAACTATAGTTTATAAATATTTAAAAAAGGTAAAAAGAATAATTGATAAAAAAGAAAAAAACGAGGAAATTAAAAACAAAGGATTAGAAATTTTAAATGAGTTTGTAAGTTATTGTAATTTACAGTTCTCATCACATGTATTCAAAAACCTTTAAAAAAATAAAATCTTATAAATGGATGAGTTCAATAGCATCAGATTATTTACAGAAACACAGAAATTAAAAGATTTGAATCCTGGAGATTATAAATTGATGTCACTGAAAAAAATCCAAACGAAATTCGGAGATGCAACTATTGCAAAAATAGAAGTCAATGATGAAGAAAAAGAATATTATCTTAGAAAATGTCACGGAAAACTATCTGACAGTGCAATTAAAAAAATTAATAAAGGTAATTATATATTCAGATTCAGAGGTAAAATTGATGATCTATGTTATGAATATGAATTAGTAAAAACTTAAAAAAAACGAATTCTATTAAAATGAAAGTTCACTTCGATCCTAATGTCATATATGTAGGAAATGAAAAGGTATATGGGAAACATATGCAGTTGATCGAGAGAGGTTCAAAAGAAGAATTACCGAAACAGAAAATAAAATTATCTTTAAAGAGAAATGAAGTACTACATAACAAAACCTTATATTATTGAATTCGTTTAAATCTTTGTAATATTTTTAATTAAATCTTGAATTTGTTTAATCTTCCTAAATTTTTAATCTTCCTATAAGGGGTATCCATTTTGGGTACCCCTTTTTTTAATGCATTTTTAAAAAGGACTTTGCAAAGTAGTTTGTTTTACAACTTTTCTATTGATCACTAAATCCATCATTTCATCACTTTCAAAGCTATTCAAAGCTCAAAATGATTGCAATTGTTCAAAAAAGTCGTCAAATATCATCAAAAATGCGTGTTTTTATGATGTCTGTTTTTATGAAAAAACAGAGTAAAAACTTCAATTTTCAAAAATCTGATGTTTTTGACTATTTTATGCCCAAAAATCTATGATTTTTAATGAAAATATGGTGATTTTGATCATAAAAAGCCTTAAAATGTTCGTGATTATTGAGGTCTGAAAAATCAAAAAATGCCTGATTTTGAGGTTTTTATGTGATTTTGGTGTGTGCCATAGTACCCCCTATATACTACTCCTGTGAGAAACAAGAGAACTTTTTTAATGTCATCATAGTGAGTAACTGTTAGTAAGATGCTTAATTTTCTGATTATCAGTTTGCTTCGGTTGCTTTCTTGGCAGAACCTGTATCTTCGACAAATGCGCTGGACTGCTGAAAACTACGATAGAATTTGAGTTTAGAAAGACGCGCCACAATCTTTGTAGCTGGACAATTATGACATTTTGAGCTTCGAGCTTAACAAAAAGCTTTTATCATACTATGTAGTCACTATAGAGCATAGTATACCTTTAGATGCAGAGTATCTAATCTTTCTAGTATCTATTAAACATTGTCTCTCTACTGTAATACCAGGAATTTAATGCCGTAGGTACGGCTCAGGCACGAAAACATAAAATGCTATGAAATTTATAGTCGCGTTTGAAAAGTTTTGTTTAAGCTGAACTATTGTTTCCAATAGTTTTGATAAAAAATATTAAAAATTTAAAGGAAATGTGTTATTTAAAAAAAATGAAGGGACGTTAGTGATGGTTGTGGAAAACAGACGTTTTACGAAGCATCAAGAGAGACTTTTCAACCTATTCCGACAAAGATTATTTCGGTGAACTAATTCTTGTAGAAGCGATTCTGGTATAAAGAGATTTATTAGATAAAGGACACGAGAATGCAAAGGAAAATGATTTATGCACCATTAAATCAAGTTGCTGGTATTTGGATTTGTATCAGAGCAATGAAATTGCTGCGATATATTTCAAACAGAATAGCAGCAGAAGTTGTTAAAGTACTCTTGCACAAGTCTGCAAAGCGAAACCTTCTCCGTAAGAAAAATAAAATGGAGCGCTTATCTCATCATTTTAAAGCAGAGAATGAGAGATTTATATCGATTGATGGAGAAACACGATCTGAAAATTACGATGACACTGATAGTTTGTAAAACTTTTCCACTTTGGAAATGAGACCCTGAACCGGCCGCATTACGCTGGTAATTAAATGAACGGAAAGTTCGTATTTTTGTCTTTTAATCCCCCTGTCCGGCAGTTATGCTTCTGGTAATCTGGGAAAATTTCCATTCCTGTATCTTTTACATGCACTAGAGAATTCGACCCATGATATGCAGTAATAAGTTCTTTGACCATTGTGAATTACCAAAAATCTTCAGACGCATGTCTGCCACTTCATGGAAATGACGAAATGTAGAAAAAAATCTAAGAATCTACTCCGGAAGGAACTAATAACAACTCCTCTGAAATAAAATAACACCTTTGGAGTTGCATCAGACGAGCCCATGACATAAAAGTGGCCAGTTCTTTGATCCCGTGTATTTTCATCCACACGTCTTATAAAACGCAACGTGCTGATTATATAACTTTGTCTGGTCGTCTTTCTCTCTAAAACTAACACTGTTTTCAGCAGTAGGGTAAATGATTTTTATGTATACTGATCGACATGCAAATGTCACACTGCGAACAAATGTATTATGCGTTCAAATAAGTTTTAAAGCGTTTTAAGACAACGTAACATGTAATTTGAAAGAGAACAACAATACATTTACTTCTCTATCACTTTCCGCCATCGGTCGGGGAGCTGACGGATTCCAGCCATGAAGAATACTGCGTCGTGTGATGCGATGAAGTCGTCAACCCATTTTGTGACGAAGTGCACATCTCAACTTTGACATGTGCACTTCGTCCCATGTCTGGAACCGTACAGCAGACAAATCATGCTGCATCGATCGGAACAAATGATAGTATAAAGGAGCTATGTCGGGATGATACGCCGGGTGCAATAAAACTTCCCAGTCAAGCATCAATAACGTTTCTTTGACCGATTTCGCAACATGCGGCCTAGCGTTGTCATGCAGTAATTTCACGGGACGCAATTCTTTGCCTATGAATAGGCGTTTCTGACAAATTCCCTGGTTCAATCGCAGCAATTGTTGCTTGTTGCGATCAGCAGTAACAGTTTGACCCTGTTCCAATAGTTCATAATAGAGCATACCCTTCATATCTCACCAAATGCACAGCAGAACTTTCTTGGAGTGAGTATTGCGTTTCGGTTTCGAAGCCGTTGCTTCACCGGAGTCTACCCAGTGTTTTTTGGCATTTGAGATTGTCGTACCATATCCACTTTTCATTACTCGTAACAATTTTCTACAAGAAAGACTTTTTGTGTTGTTTATTCAACAGATTCAAACACTTCATGACACGTTCATCCTTGTTCCTCTGACTCAGGTCATGTGGCACGCATTTTCATTCCTTCTGAATTTTTCCCATTGCGCGTAAACGATGGGAAAGGGTTTGTTGAGTTACCCCTCCAGTTGTTCAGCTAGTTCGTTTTGTGTTTGAGACGAATCTTCATCCAGCAATGCTTGCAGTTCCTCATGTGCAACCTTCTGCGGGGCGCCGCTACGTTCTTGATCGCTAACATCAAAATCACGTGATTTAAACCGTCTAAACCAAAACTCATACGTGCTTTCCGATACAATATCCTTCCCCAGAACAGAACAGATCGATACATATGCTTTTACAGCACTTTTTCCTTGATAAAATTCGTAACGAATGCAGTGTCGAATAAATGCAGTATCGCTTGCCATCTTTCACCTACCGATGTGCAAGTCCATTTGACTGTTGGGCAAACTTCTGTGTCACACTTTATACTGTGGACCAGTTACAGTCACATGGCAACAACGCGAGGAAATGACGGACATGTAAATTAACGGAATATGTCACAGAAAAAAACGGTTTAAAACTTATTTGTACACATAAAATGAAATTAGATGAAAGTTACAATACTCATATAGACAAGTACGTGGGAAAGAAGTGATTTAATTTCTAAGAGATTACAAGAGGGAACAATAGGCAAAGAGAGATAATGTAGCCAGAGTCAGTAGGTGGTATAACCGACATCCTGGGCTATACATTCGACAATACTGCGTGACGTCAAGAGGAAAGTCCCCGTATGGTGTCCTGAGGTACCACTGACCATTGATTGTTGACCACCATCTACAGTTCATCGACAATGCGAGGGAGTCGTGCAATGACTTTACGTGGTCTGCAAACGACGTCCCACACGTTCGCTGTTGTTAAAATGTCTCGGTGTCGCGCCATCAAGGGCAGCACCTGGACATGATTTTGACAGTCGCCAACTAAAAGATCTCAGTTTCGTCAAGAGCAAAGTCCCTGTATGGTGTCCTGAGGTACCACTTACCATTGATCGTTGACCACCATCTACCAGTTCATCGACATTGCGAAGTAGTCGTGCAATGACTTGCAAACGACGTCCCACACGTTCCCTGTTGTTGAAATGTCTCGGTGTCGCGCCATCCAGGGCAGCACCTGAACATGATTTTGACAGTCGCCAACTAAAAGATCTCAGTTTCAGATAACACAAATATAAAGGAGGTGGAAATAATTGAATGCTGCTCACGCTTTTCATAAAGTTTGATAAATCTTCCAATAATACGTTTCGTAAAAAGACAATTATAAGGATCAGGTTTAAAATCGTAATGGAAATGCCTTTAATTTTGGAGTGATACAAATAAGAAGCCGGTTGATATGAAATTTGTCTCCAGTGAAGCATGTTTGTAACTAGGGACAGAAGAATGTTAACATGCAACAGCAATGCTGTTGCAGGCTGAGTGAAAATTACCACTGTGCTACCCCATATTGGTCAAGGAAAACAAATTTCCAATTGTTTGAAATCTACCAGATTGGATTATTTTATGATCAAATTAGCTTTACTACCCGGCTTTGCCCGGGAATTAGATTCTTTAGTATATATGCACTATATTTGCAAAAGTCACCGGACACATAAAAGAGAAACACAAAATAGCATTTATTGACATACATTAGTACAGTGTCGGTCCACCTTTGATCTTAATGCATGCACTGAGCCTTCGAGAAATGCTTTGGACAAAGGTTTGGAACACAGCGATAATTATGCGCTTCTATCAGTACATAATGCTGCCGCTAACTGTTGCTTAGTAGGAGACGTTGGTTCTAAACTTCTTATGCGGCCCTCTAATTCATTCCATAGGTCCTCTATGGGATTAAAATCAGGGCTGTGTGCAGGCAAGTCCACACACGATGCGAAATTATCATCATATCACATCGTAACAGTCCTTGCTTTATGGCTCGGTGCATTATCCTGCTGGTACCAACAAGGCTCGATTCCATAGTATTGCCACAGAGTTGGTAGGGCATCATTGTCTACAACATCGAGGTAGACGCGCTGGTTAACAGGTTTGTCCACGATGACCGATGGGCTTGAAAAACACCCCACACGAGTAAACTGCCAGCTCCAAACTTGACCGTAGTAAAAGTACACTGTGGTAAATAGCGTTCCCCCACTGCCGCCATATCCACACACGGCCATCAGACGGATGGGTCGTGTATCTGGATTCATCAGCGCATAGGACCCGTTTCCATTGATCTACGGTTCACGATAAACGTTCTTTACATCATGCTAAACGACGAGTAACATTCCGATGGAGATGAAAGGCTTATGAACAGCCGCACGACCACGGTAACGCATGGAATGAAGTTCTCTGAGAATGGTACTTGTACATACCGAGGTTCCAGCATTTTTACTCACCTGTCCCCTGAGGTCTTGTGCAGTACTGCGTCGAACAGCTGTAACGACTCCTGAGACTTCGACGTCGTCTATCACTGGTTTTCTTTGGTCTGCTGGTACGTTTCGCTGCTTCAGGCACGCTATGCGTCTTCCACTTATTCAGTATATCCAAAACAGTTGACGTGGATATTTTTAAATGCCCCTCGGTTTCACTTATGGACAACCCACTAATATAACACCCAACAATTTTTCGTTTTTCAAAGGCGGTTCTCTCCCGCCGCAACATTTTCACTCAACGTCAGAGTGCGATATGATCGCGGTCAGCTGCAGGCTTGTGTTTATACTGTTTGCAGCTGTTCCGCGCATCTTAACAACGCAGCTGATCCGTTTATTTGCTTTTGAAGGAGTGTCAGGTGATTCTTGTCAATATAGTCCATACTCAGCACAATCCTGGTGTCTTGCCTTCTAACTTCAGCGCATCGCAAAAAGTGCACTTCGAAGACATGCTACCAATGACAATGGGAGAAGAGTTTAAATAATCCAATTCAGAATCATAATTGAATTCTTCGTCCTTTAAATATATCCACTTGCTTGCCCTTGGGGTGCCTTGTTGAATTCTCACCTGCTGGAGTCGATTTCTGCGAGTTACAACGGTTTCAGCCGAAATTGGGTTCTAGTGTGCAATTGGATTACTTTGAATTCGCTGCTGTCGCTGCTCCTTGCTTTCAGTAGCTCTTGAGTTTGAAGCTCGTAGGCGATTGGACGTTTAGTGCTCGTTCGTCTTTTCAGCAGTCTCGTTGCTTCCTCTTGTAGAAGTTTGCATTTCTTTTTTCAGCAAGTCACACCTCCGTTTTCTAAGCAGTTTCGTTACTTTGTCTTGAACGTTGTACAACCAGTCGCGTCTCTGTTTCCTCAGCACTTTCGTTGTTTAGTCGAACATCTTGTTGTGCTTTGTCCGTTTTACGTGCTTGTGATCTTTCCTCTTCCGATTATTTTTTAATGGAAGTTTAACGACCACCGTGAGCAGCTCAATAGCTATAAGCTGTCGCCCGCCCGTTATTTAGGGTCACTGGTTCCAGGGAAGGGAGAGAGCCAGTGCCGTAAGTCAAACACAACATCCATGCATCACCGGGATAAGAACCGGGACACCTTTCGTACGAATGATCAGAGTCCATCGCTTAGACCACTGCGCTACCGGGACGGCCCTCTTCCGCTTTTTTTGGTTCCTGATAGCTTTTGGCGTTTTGTGTTGATTCATGTTTGATTAAAAATTGGTCTCCTCCTTTTGGGCATTGGTGTCACAAATATTTCTCGAGTTAAAGGAGCGAAATATACAGAATGTATGAAATCGGTGGAATCAAACGGACCAAAAACGTTATTCAGCGAACATTCAATTTTTACTCTGTGGTGATTTGGCTCAGTAATAATGCTTGACCTAGAAATCCCAGAACTTAATGCTTGACTTAGACATTCCAGAATTAATAAGCTGTGCAAATTTCATGATGCCAGAATTCAGCGTTCCAGAGTTTATGAGTTCAGCGTTCCAGAGTTTATGAGTTCAGCGTTAGAGAGTTATTTAACACGCGTTGAGGACGCAGAACATGAGAACAGTCTTCTATTTATACGAATCTCTGACAAAACAAAATTCGGTAACAATACTGATGTGAAATACGTGACGTGAAACATGAAAAATGTGAAACACCTGGTGTGAAACACGCTGAGCCGCCCATACGTTTAGGTGGTGTCTAATCACCTCAAATTGCCGCCCCTATGGTTCAGTGGTCTAAGAGATGGCTCCGGGTTCGAATCCATCTGAGGCATGGATGCTGTGTTTGTCTTACGGCACTGGCTCTCTCTCTTTCGTGGATCCAGTGGCCTTAAATTAGGGACCCATTGAGTTGCTCACGGTGGTCGTTAAATCTCCAACCAAAAAAAAAAAAAAATCACCTCAGAACTTAATTAACTCATAACTCAGGAAGGTAACAAAGTAGGGAGTTGCGTTGACTAGGAATTCCAGCATTAATAAGCTGTGCCAAAGTTCGGCGGCATTCGTGAGTTTTTGCTGCTTCAGACAAACTGACACAAGGAATTTCTGTTTTATAGTTAAGTTATGATATTTCTCAATATGATTGGATAAGGACAAATGTTTTTTTTTGTTGTTGTTGTTGTTGTTGTTTTCTTTTCCCGGTTATTTAATAAATCTTTCATTCGGCCGTGAGAAAGTTAGCAATTGGCAAAAGGAAAATGGCACTTCTTTAACAATTGTTGATCTCGAGCACCACCAAAAGTCATGTACCAATTCATAGAATGTCGAAATCGTCTCTCTCTCTCTCACACTCGGTTCCTTTCTTGAGATTAAAATTGACCTCTTTGATATAGATAATATAGATCAAAGACTTCCCTAATGAAAAGTAAATTTTAAGTGGCTGCTATTGGAAAAGTATCTACTAATAAAGCTCCTCAGAAGCTTTTAAACTCCTAAAAAATAACACATCAAAACAAAACCACTGTAGAATGGAATGTAACATATGTAAATATTTGGCATAAATTATCTTCGCAGATAGAAGTTTGTCAAGGTTTATACCCCTGTTACGGAAGCCACATAGTTCAGACTTGGCCTATAAATTTCCCCATGGGTTTTTCAACATCTTCTAAGTGATTTCCTTGAATATTAAGGAAATTTTTCTGTTCAAGTCCTTAAGATTCTGAGGGCGTCGGGAATATACGATATTCTTGATGAGTCTCCACGCAAAATATCAGTGGTCGCCAGACAGAGAGAAAGAGTTCGCAGGCCAAGTAATAAGCCTACCGCGACCTCACCAGTTGTCGCTGTATGTTGTGTTGAAAATTTCCGGTACTGCCCATCGCCGAGGGTTCTGAAGCTCCATCTTGCTGAGAAAATGCAGTACTGTGAAGCAGAGGTAGACAAAGATTTGTAGTATGTGCAGCTATGGTCCTGACCACACTGTGTCCTTAGCAAAGAAAGAAGGATTGTAGATCTTATAGCGAGTCATATCGAGCCAGAAAGTAAACTTAGAGCTTGCTCTTTCCAGGTCGTACACTTCATGCGAATGTTTCGTACCTACAGGTTTCTGTTTTGCGTATATACTCGGCTACTCACGGAGTGACTTCATCTGTGAATACTACGTGTAACGTATTGCAGAGGTGAAAACGTGTCAAGACGACAAATCTGCAGCGAGACATTCTCTCCCCGTAGCTCAGTAGGGAGAGCGACTTACTCCAAAGTAAGGGAAGACGGTTTTGATGCCCGTCGCCAAAACCCTTGTGCTTTCACATTGGCCCCTGATTGTGGAAAATGGATCCACTGGCCGCTGGGCTCTGCTGAACAGATTAGGGCGATTTCATTTGCTCCATTCCTTTAGGTAAAACTCATGAAAAGCAACAACATTTGATAATGTAGGGACAATAATTCTTTCATTAAGAGCGGTTAAAATTAGTGAAAGGAAAAACATGTGATGAAAAGCTGCGAAAACTCTCAAACAGCTAAATACCTCTAACAGGGTGTCTGCTGGCTTCTTTTGACATTTAGTTTAACAGACCCTTGCAAATTCCAGTGTGCCATTATTGTAATGATAGATAACTTGTTGGGGAAGTTTTAATAACCCCACGAGCATAGAAGTTTGCAGGAGTTTTGAATCCCAAAGTTAGAGATACTGGTTTCAGGGAAGCAAGCCAAAACATCCTTTTTATAATCGGGATTCAAAGCCAGACCAGGCTGTAAAAAAATCAGAAATCCGCATCGTCGACTACTAGGTCACATTCGCATATCATCATTCTTTACAGTCTGATTGAGCACATGTATCACGTTCGCGATGTCTCTGTCAAACCATTGTTACCCCATATGAGAGTCATATTGACCACATGCATCACTGCTTCAACGGAGTTCGTTTTTGTAAGGCTTCGACAATTTACATGTTTGGAGGCAACGCCTTGTATTTTGTGATAGGCACTCATTAGCTTAGATACAGTTCCGCGTTTTTCACCTATCTCTGCCGTTCTTGATACTGAAGATGTACACCATTGATCATGCCTTTTCTGAAGTGACTGAGATCTGGTATCGACAATTACTCCACAACAGTTGTTTCCCCTGCGACTGTAGCCCTATTAAATGATTGTTGACATCGCACTGCTTCCCTACTAAATGATTGTTGACATCGCACTGCTTTCCTACTAAATGATTGTTGACATGGCACTGCTTTCCTACTAAATTATTGTTGACATCGCACTGCTTCCCAACTAAATGATTGTTGACATCCCACTGCTTCCCAACTAAATGATTGTTGACATCGCACTACTTCCCTACTAAATTATTGTTGACATCGCACTGCTTCCCTACTAAATGATTGTTGACATCGCACTACTTCCCTACTAAATGATGGTTGACATCGCACTGCTTCCCAACTAAATGATTGTTGACATCCCACTGCTTCCCTACTAAATGCTTGTTGACATCCCACTGCTTCCCTACTAAATGATTGTTGACATCGCACTGCTTCCCAACTAAATGATTGTTGACATCCCACTACTTCCCTACTATATGATTGTTGACATCGCACTGCTTCCCTACTAAATGATTGTTGACATCGCACTGCTTCCCTACTAAATGATTGTTGACATCGCACTGCTTCCCTACTAAATGATTGTTGACATCGCACTGCTTCCCTACTAAATGATTGTTGACATCGTACTGCTTCCCTACTAAATTATTGTTGACATCGCACTGCTTCCCTACTAAATGATTGTTGACATCGCACTGCTTCCCAACTAAATGATTGTTGACATCGCACTGCTTCCCTACTAAATGATTGTTGACATCGCACTGCTTCCCTACTAAATGATTGTTGACATCGCACTGCTTCCCAACTAAATGATTGTTGACATCCCACTGCTTCCCTACTAAATGATTGTTGACATCGCACTACTTCCCTACTAAATAATTGTTGACATCGCACTGCTTCCCAACTAAATGATTGTTGACATTCCACTGCTTCCCTACTAAATGATTGTTGACATCGCACTGCTTCCCTACTAAATGATTGTTGACATAGCACTGCTTTCCAACTAAATGATTGTTGACATCGCACTGCTTCCTTACTAAATGATTGTTGACATCGCACTGCTTCCCAACTAAATGATTGTTGACATCCCACTGCTTCTTTACTAAATGATTGTTGACATCGCACTGCTTCCCTACTAAATGATTGTTGACATCGCACTGCTTCCCTACTAAATTATTGTTGACATCGCACTGCTTTCCAACTAAATGATTGTTGACATCGCACTGCTTCCCTACTAAATGATTGTTGACATCGCACTGCTTCCCTACTGAATGATTGTTGACATCGCACTGCTTCTCTACTAAATGATTGTTGACATCCCACTGCTTCTGTTTGTATGCCTCACATTGCGGTTGACGTCATTCCTGTGATTTGCACACGCCGCATTGCGTGTATTCAAGTAGCAGTCGGTGTTTCCATTAACTTGATAAACCCCTGCAGATCACACTGCTTGCCAAACAGCAAGCACTTTGGAACTGTTGTTTATTACGAAAATCCATTCTACTTCTGTAGGGTACTAATTCTTCACAAAGATGAACGTCAATAATGAAAGAAACATAATTTGTAGCTTTAGCAGTTAGCTGTCTACCTTCCTTGAAAAAGCCATCTGGTTGATATGCGAAAGCTTTGAAAGCTTTATTTCTATTCTACGCCAAGAAATTTCGGATTATTAGTATAGTTACACTATGTAATTTGACAAACGGTTAATTATTTCAATAACTAACTAATTTAGTGAACAAAGTCATGTAGCATGTAATAAGAAAGTGCACAGGAGACAGGCTCATTGACATCGTGTTGAAGCAGACATCGGGTAATTACAACGACCCGTTGGGTTGTTTAAACAAATTGCAAACTCGAATATTCCCCTGAGGTTGCAATATACTGTATATATAAGCTCTACCGAATCAAGTTTCTCCTAAATTAGGTACATATGTACATGTGTATCAGTAAGCTGCTCTTTGAGATTCAGTGGTTAGCTCCTCAAAGAAAGCTGATCTTCCAGATTAAACGTTTAAAACGTGTGGAAGTAGATTGTACTTACTGTTGATGTATCAAAGGCCTCCATTAACAGCAATCTCGGTACACATCTCGAGCTTCATTGACATCCATCCCAAGTCTCACACAAGACCTTCCATACTTCATATTCATTATCTTTTGCGCATGCATATATTCCTGGATCAGCCCGTCCCATGATTTCATTGGCCTTCTACTTTTCGTTTCTTCCACTTGGGCTGAATACATTATCTTAGCAAACATCCCACCGCTGATAGTTTCAACATGACCACGCCAACTCAGAAGATTTGTCTCCACCTTACTAATAGCATTTCGCTTGACATTACACATTAGCAAAATATCTTTGTTCTTCATAAGCGTGTTAGGTAACATAATGATTTTGACTCCAACTTATGCTGCACGAATGCGAAATGGCAGTTTTTCCATACTGGCACGAAGGACAGTTTAAACAATAAAAATCATGTACCTGGAAAGGAAATAATTGAGTGGAAGAGGATCGGTACATCATAGACTGTGAAGTACCTGCCCCACAGGACGCACACGATATAAAGGCAGATAGCAGCGATGACGAACGTCCGCGTTGCTCAATTGGTAGAGCGACTTATTCCGGAATGAGGAGACCCGGGTTCGAGCCCCGGCGTGGACAAAAATGACGGAGAAATTTACTTCCTTATAATGGCGCCCGAACTTTCCGGATGACCCGGCCGTTCAAGATCTCGCAATAGTGTGATGTTCTTTCCACACCGCGAGATAGGAAAAATAAGAGAGTCCGTTCTTCAGCGCTTCGAAAAATAAATGTGTTGTGACGTTGCAATCCACACACCAGATTGACTGGGAGTTCTCAAGTGCACGTTCTACAGCGGATGGCTGCCTGCGACGATTCATGGTCAAGGCTGACCCGTGGGCCATGCCCCCGGCCCTCTTTCGGGAAAGGGGGGGTGACGTGCCTGCCCAGCAGGACGCACACGATATAAAGGCAGATAGCAGCGATAACGAACGTCCGCGTAGCTCAATCGGTAGAGCGACTTATTCCGGAATGAGGGGACCCGGTTCGAGCCCCGGCGTGAACAAAAATGGCGGAGAAATTTACTTCGTTATAAAACACTGCATAGCTCGTCCGAAACCAATCCAATTGGTTCGAGAAAGTTCAGTTTAGAAGGAGTAATGTGCAGTGGAGTTCCATGATCTTGATATCAGTGTTTTTCTGTCGACAAGACTGACTTTATTTAAGCTTTCATCTTTGACATTTGGAGCATTTGCAGTGCCCGCCATAAAAGATATTTCCAATTATCTCTCCATCCCAAATTGTACAGCACAACCTTTTAGACCACCGTACATATTATTCGGTATCTGTAGTTCAACATATATTTTTATTAACCCAGTTTTGGTGTTTTGTACTGTCTCGAATTCTCAGTGTTCAAGTTTACATGATACAAATTAGACTCTGGTCCATAATCCTCTTCACTGTAGAGTAATTGCATTGGAACTAAAGCTAATGCCGAAACGACCCGGAATTTATAGGCAACAGCATTCTCGCTTTAAATTTACATATAACAAATCACATCGGGCGATGTTTCGATTACTAAATTACCTTCTAACTGCACGAGTATGTAAAATCTGATGTTTCACCTACAACAATTTAATATCAGTGAATGACAGAAGACATAACGCATAACCCCCCCCCCCCTACCCCCATAAACGTTTCACCAGCAGAGTTTGACGCATAGCTATAACGAAAATACTTTTCGGTATCTGTTAAACCAGTAATGTTTAGTATGGGCGCAGTTCATTCCTTTTCAGTACTTTCTTGTGGTATTACAACATAACGGAGGGTAAAACGAAACGTAAACAACAATACTTTCATCATCCACGTAGCATATAGAGCTCCATTTAAGCACATTCCATGATCGAAGCGTTATTCTTCGTGTTTCTCGCAAGCGTTTCACAGAATAAAGAATGGTCGCATGCGAGTTGAATGCCGTACGCTAAAAAAGTGCTCAGAAATATCCTCTCGTAATTGCTTTTCAAGCACTTGATGCGCTGATCAATTAGCTGGGGACAAGAGGTACAGTTAGAAAGAAAGACCGATAGCTTGAAAGGTTTTAGGTTTTCAATGATTCTCGAATGTGTCAGGCAATTGCTGATGAACAACAAAATCTTTTCTTTTCCTTTACGAAGCGGGGGTCTTACGCAAAAACTTTCCATTCAAAAATTTGTCTTGTTATCCGAGCTCGATAGTTAGGTTCACATTTCGTCGGCAATTTTTCAACACTCTTTCAAACACCTCGGATTGCATGAAAGAAGATCTTGTCAGACCCATCCTTATTGAAAGCAACTAACACTGTAAGGCGTTGTACTGACGGCGTACCGACTGAGCATTTCCCCCTAAACAAATGGAGGGGTTTTAACGGCCGCAATTTGAAGAAATGTCTAGTTCCACTAACGGAAATGTCTTTTCAACACATTTCTTAAGATGGCATTGTAAATTAATTTTTCGATTACAGAAATCTTCAGTCTCGAAACAGCTCCTGCTTTTCAACAAACTCTTTGGAACACAATGTCACGTAGATTGTTAAACCGACTGGCGCTCAATTCAAGAAACATATTTGACTTACCTTACGACTTACCTTATGAGATTCAATTGATTTTTGATATTCTTACTTGCTTCAATATTCTCAAGAAATTCTGTGAAAATTTTTCCTGATTTTATTTTTACTTTCATCTTGGTTGATTTTTTAAAATTCTGTGGCACTATAATTTTTTTATGTTGACTTCAAGTAGTACGTTCAAGTTTTTGTTGAATATTTGTAATATGAGCCATTCTGGTGAAATGTGGCTTCCAAGGAAAATAACAAAATTTAGTAGGATTTAAATACGTAAAAATCGGAACTACGTTTAATGAATCATTTGCACTATATTTCAGAATATCTACCAGCAAAAATATTGGATTGTTGGAAAAGTCATAACATATTTTTGCACCCAATGGCGGTTGGGCGGTTTTGGAAGTTCTACAGGCATGCGCAGCTCTGTTATTGCTATGGCATTCGACAGGTGCCAGTTCTAGCTGCAGTGTAAAAGGAATAGTGAGCAATTTGGTTGATTTGCAGAGATTTGACATCAAGTTGAAGATGGAAGACCAAACTGTGCATTTTCGCCATATTTTACTGTTTTACTTCCGTAAAAGGAAGAACACGCGTCAAGCTTGTGAAAAGTTGCGGAAAGTGTACGGTGATAATTCTCTACAAGAACGTCAGTGCCAGCGGTGGTTCGCAAAATTCCGTGCAGGTGATTTTGACCTCAAAGGTGATCTTTGGTCCGGGAGGCCAACCGAGGTTGATGACGACCAAATCAAGGCATTGATCGAGTCAAACCCACGTTACACGACACGAGAGATTGCAGACATATTGCACATTCATCATTCAAGCTTTCACGACCACCTAAAAAAACTGGGATACGGAAGCAAGCTCGATGTGTGGGTTTCTCATGAACTCAAAGAAGCTCAATTGACGGCACGTATAAACATCTGCGGTATGTTCATTAAACGTGAGGAAAACTATCCTTTTTGAAGCGACTGATAACTGGTGACGAAAAGTGGATTGTGTACAACAATGTGCTGCGCAAACGATTTTGGTCCCGACGTGCTGCTTCGCCTCAAACGACATCCGAAGCAGACATTCATCAGCGGAAGGTTCTGGTCTCAGTGTGGTGGGATTTCAAAGGTGACGTGTTTTTCGAGCTCCTACCGCGGAACCGAATACTCAATTCAAATGTGTACTGTCGGCAATTGGGCAGTTTGAACGAATCCATCATCCAGACACGTCCAGAGCTCGTTCATCGTAAAGGTGTGTTTCATCACGACAACACGAGACCACACAAAAGTTTGATCACCCGCCAAAAATTATTGGAGCTTGAGTGGGATGTGTTGCCACACCCAGCATACTCGCCTGACCTTGCACCATCAGACTTCCACTTGTTTCGCTCTCCTCAACAGTCCTTGCGTGGTATAACGTTTAATTCAGATGAGGCTGTAAATCAGCATCTTGTACAGTTTTTAGCCACGAAAGACAGCTCCTTCTATAAACGAGGCATTCTGCAGCTCACTGAAAAATGGCAAGTGGTTATCGAACCAAATGGGCATTATATTATTGATTGATCTCTGTTCTTTCTATCAATAAATTACCTTTACAAAACATGGCTAAAATACGTCATGACTTTTCCGACAACCCAATATTTTGACATCATTAATAATTCGCTAATTGTTGGAAAAATATTTAAAAAAATGAATATTGTTTTCGTTTTCTTTTGTGAAAGAGTCGGGCCTAGGGCAGATGGTCCAGTTTTTTGACTTACCTAACTTTTCCAGAACTTCGGAAGTTCGATGTAACATTCCTCCAAGCTCTTTCGTAAACGTCGGTGTGTATTTATCATCAGTTGCCATCAGTAATATTTCCAGTGGATTACTTTGGACAGACTTACTCAAAGTCGTAAAATTCCATTTTGGGCTTCTGTGTTAACTGTACCTCTTTTTATTCAAATGGAGCTTAATCACGTAATGAAATTTCACCGTTAACTGAACCTAAAAGATAGTTAAATATTTTGGCCGTAAGAATTTATTTGTTCCTAGCCGAAAATTGCTTCGACGAAAATAACATAAAAGGCAAAAATAAGTTCGAGTAACATTTGTTTTGAACTCTTAAAAATTATCTCAAGCCTTTATTGCCATTCAAGATGTCTTTTTATTTTGCCTTACATTTTAATGTTGCCTCAAATGTCTAAGAAGGTTGTTTCAGTTTGCGCTAAATTGTTATAGAAGTTTAAATGGCTACAAAACTCGTTTCAGTTTTCTATTTAAATGGTTACACAAACACACGTGATATAGTTTTGTGCGATTGTTAAGAACACTCGATAAGCTACATCGAAATTTAGTTTCACGTTAGAGCTACAAAAAGGGGTTAATTTTATTTATTTCATCTTCATTGTAGAATAGTACAGCAATTAAAACTGTTTCGTTTTGATTGCTACTAGTATGGAGTAAAAAAATCTTATTCACACTCCTTAGAAAAATTATAAATGAAGGAAAAATTTTTATTACTTGAAGGATATCATTGAAATATCGTACCCATTCTGGAGAAAATGAATATTTGTTATTTTTATTGCCTGCTATAAATATCTGTTTTCTCTCTCCAGATGGAACATGTTTCTAACTTGAAGTGATGCGGTGCTAAAAATGGCCAATTTAAGCTCCAAAGCGGTGTCTTTGGGAAAGTTCTTGAAAGCATTATATTTCAAGTGATTTTATTATGATTTTCATCCACCTTTTATGTCGAGAATAACTTCTCCAACAGTTTTAAGTTACTCTGATTATTTTCGTTTGCTTGTCACATTTTATATATAAAAATAACTTCAACAGTTTTAAGCCGTTGTAATTTTTATTTCAATAAATTCCTCCTCTAAAACCCGCTGACATCATATCTGCAAAGCTTAACGTAATTAAATACGTACATCAAAGTGAAGATAGGCACTGAATGATAAGTTTAATCCAATAAAGGTGAATCTTTTTCTGCACTTTTTGAATGAGATAACCGTAGGCCATAACTCTTGGCTCTCCAAAATTTCTCCTACTCTTTCCTCCTGGCATCGATGCGATGAATAAAGCCAACAAGATTGCTGACATTTACGACATCCTGTCACGCAATCGGAAGGGAGGTAATTTAATTTTCTTCACTAACATAAGATAATTCACTTACTTTTTGTATTCATCTTTTAAGCGGGTCGAGATTCTTCCTATTTTGTGCCGTGGGGATCTCAAGAGGTTTCTCTTAAGACTTCCTTGGATGAACATCCTTAATTGTTTCAAGTTCGTTAATTGTTTCAGTCAGCATTTTACTAAAGTAGCAGTTCCAATTTTTAAAGAGGGAATGAAGTTCCGCTGCTTTGTTTAAATGATATAATTTCAAATTTACCTTATGTTTATAGTTATTAAGGCTGCAACAATTAAATTGTACTACGCTTGGTGTTGCGACGAGACACTGATTCAGTTCCCATTTTTAAATGACACCGAAAGAATTCTCCTCATTTCCCTTCTTTTCCTTTGCATGTGAAATCACGATCCAACAGAATGAATGAAATAGCACCCAGCAATTTCTTACTGGGTTTACAATCACAGGGAAGGTTCAGAAGCAACTAGCCATGCCGCATGGGACTTTTGTGCTGCGTCACAGACCGATACCTTTGTACAACATGTGTAGGGCACCATATATAAGTACACTGAAGTGCCAAAAGTCATGGAATAAGTACCTCGTATCGTGTAGGACCTCCTCGAGTCCCGCAACTGGACGTGGTAACGATTCAACAAGTGGCAGGAAGACGTCTGGAAAGATGCCTATCCGCGCCGTCTGAACAGACGTCTGGAGAGATGCCTAGCCGTGCCGTCTGAACAGACGTCTGGAGAGATGCCTAGCCGTACCGTCTGAACAGACGTCTGGAGAGATGCCTAGCCATGCCGTCTGAACAGACGTCTGGAGAGATGCCTAGCCGAGCCGTCTGAATATACGTCTGCAGAGATGCCTAGCCGTGCCGTCTGAACAGACGTCTGGAGAGATGCCTAGCCGTGCCGTCTGAACAGACGTCTGGAGAGATGCCTAGCCGAGCCGTCTGAATATACGTCTGCAGAGATGCCTAGCCGTGCCGTCTGAACAGACGTCTGAAAAGATGCCTAGCCGTGCCGTCTGAACAGACGTCTGGAGAGATGCTTAGCCGTGCCGTTTGAACAGACGTCTGGAGAGATGCCTAGCCGTGACGTCTGAACAGACGTCTGGAGAGATACCTAGCCTTGCCGTCTGAACAGACGTCTGGAGATATGCCTGGCCGTGCCGTCTGAATAGACGTCTGGAGAGATGTCTAGCCGTGCCGTCTGAACAGCGACGAAGGGTTCCCTGGTATTTCTAGGTGCAGGATCTTGCGTGCGAATGAACTTTTTCACAACGGCGTATAAGTGCTCTATTGGGTTCATGTCAGGCGAACGTGTTGGCCACACCATCCGTTGGAACTATCCAGGATGATCCTTGAACCAACTGTGGACAGCTTGTGTCCGATGACATGGTGCATTCTCTGCCTGGAATATCCCATCGTTGTTGTGGTACATGAAGTCCATGAAGGGCTACAAATGGTCACCCAGCAGAGCAACAAAGCGATCACCGGTTAATGACGTGTTTACGATGATCAGAGGACCCAAACCGTGCCACGTAAAGACACCTCATGCATGTATGGAACCACCACCAGCTTGCATAGTGCCTTGCTAACAGCTTGGGTCCATGGCCTCATGGGGTCAACGCCACACCCGAACCTTACCATCAGCTCGTAACAACAGGTAGCGAGACAAATCGGACCACGCCACGTTTCCAGTCTTCCAGAGTTTACGTACCGTGTTCACGAGCCCAGGTAAGGCGCTGTATCTGATGTCAGGCGTTAACAAAGGCACTCTGGTGGATCTTCTGCTCCTATACCCCATGGACCATAAATTACGCTGCACTGACTTGATGGATATGCTTCTGGTACCTCCTGCATTGGATATGGATGTTATTTGAGCCAGAGTGGCTTGTGTGTTAGCACGGACAATCCTGGTCATATGCCGTTAGTCACAGTCATTCAATACCCGTGGTCGGCCACTGCGATGTCCCCGATGGGTGATAATGCCTTCCATGAAGCATTCTAGGCACACATGGGACACCGTGCATCGAGGAATGTTGAATGTTCGCACAACTTTCGAAATCTAATGTCCCATCCGTCTGGCTCCCACTACCATGCCTCGTTCAAACTCCGATAATTCACGTCCGCATGCCGTAATCCTACTGGCGGGTGTTTAAACTGATTCAAGAGATCACACCTCGCAGCTGATAAAAATTGTGGCATGCGTCGAAGCTTTTATCCGAAGGCAGCACCAGTTAAAAATTTGCATACTGCTATCGCTTTCCATTTGGCACTTCAGTGTATATTTTATACTGAAAGTACTGTGAACTCAATAACTGTAACGACACATAAATTTAACAGGATTAGACTTTCCTTGAGTTCTCGGACATTATGTACTTGACTTTTGAAAAAATAATCAAACATTATGCTAAAGACGTTTTAAGGTAATTTTAGCTCGTGTTTTGTGGAAATTATGTGTTTGTACAATCGCAGTGTCCGTCCGTTTGCTTGTGGAAATATGCCTTTGCACCTATTAATCATATTCGAAAAAGTGCTTCTTGCACAGGGAAGCGTGAAATATAAGAATGCTTATCCATGGCATTTGAACTTTTTCTGATACATTAATTCGCCAGTAGGTGGCGTAAACGCAGATGCTATTCAATTCAAAATATGTTTATCCTCTATCACTGCTTCTAAAAAATAGACTCAAAAGTAGTTTTGTTCTTCGATACCTTTTTAAATGAGCGCCATTTCGCGGGTAGCTTCTTCTTTGAGTAAAGCACAGTTTTCTAGCTAGAGGACTTCACAATATGTTTATATGTTGTGAAAACTAATTAATTTTTTTTTTTTTTTTTTTGGTGAAATTAGATTTTTATATCACAGATATCGGTGTAAAAATAGCACTTGTCAAGTGGAATATTTTGCGTGCGATTTCTGATGTTTCATAGCACATGATTCCGTCATCGTGAACCGTAAATGCATATCCCGTTTGCAACATATTTGCAGCGGTATATACTCTACACGCTCTGACAAAAAAAATACTAATGTCATCCATTGTGCAAAACATTTTTTTTCCGATATTTTCTGCTCAAAATTATACAGAGTTTTCTCTCCAGAAAGAGAGTTATATCATATACTTAAGCTTTCTTTATATTTCCGCTCCTAAAATTATGACTTCAGATATTCTTTCTGCGAGCAGTAATGTTCATGGTGAAAAATTTATTTCACCATGAACACTACTGCTCGCTTTTTTAATGCACAGTTTTTCCACTAGGAGCATAACGGCATATTTCTGTTTGCAACAAATATTAAAACTTACTACTGGCCCTAAAAACCCGACTGGAGAAAAGTATTGTTTATCCAGATATCATTCTCCACGTGAG
Organism: Macrothele yani; assembly: GCA_039090855.1. Lineage (NCBI taxonomy): Eukaryota > Metazoa > Arthropoda > Arachnida > Araneae > Macrothelidae > Macrothele > Macrothele yani. The sequence goes on along the minus strand of CM077011.1, from coordinate 7,932,089 downwards.
AAAGCGTTTTATGGATACTTTGTTTTAAAATAATGTAGTGCTTCCCCTTTACAGATAAAAAGGTATATTCTATCTTTCGTGATATCCCTTCTTCTAAAAATCCCATTTGAAAATCCCTTTCTCCTCGGACAGTATTCATATTTGCATATGCTTTTAAGTTTTCCATATTGCGTAATTCTGCAGCTAGATGGCGTAAGTGCGTATTTTTCTCCCTTTCTCAAATCTGTTTAGCCAGTGTATTACTCGCTGCAATGAAGATTGAAAATATCATCCCCTCTAAATCACGGCCAGTTTTATTGCGAGGAGCGTTATACGTATTGTGATCAAAAAGTTCCAAGACTAGGTACGTAGAGCGCCAACAAATGGCAGTACGCGGATGCGCAAGCAACGGTCGAGGGCAGTGACCTTCATGAGTCATTGTGCCGAGTGGCGTCGTTCTGTGAGTATCGGGAGCTGTGCTGCACCATATTTGGCGACCACCAGCAGAACACTGCTGCGATTTCGGAATGGACTGCAAAGTAGAGCAGCGAGCTAACATCAAATTCTGCGTCAAACTCGGCAAATCGTGAACGGAGTAGAATGAAATATGGCGGTAGGCTTATGGCAATGAAGCAATGAGTCGTGCAATGTGTTTTGAGTGGCACTCGCGCTTCAAGAGCAACACAACGGCACTGGAAGAGTAGGAGCGGTCAGGGCGACCATCCACGATCAAAACCCCCCAAAATGTGGGCAAAATTAGGGAACTGGTGCACGAGGATCGTCGGAGAACCTTGCAAGACATTGCTACCATCATCAAGGTGTTATACGGAACAGTGCAAGAAATTCTGACGTCGGTTTTGATCATGCACCGCATCACTGCAAAGATTGTACCAAAGGTTCTGAACCCCGAACACAAGGCGCACCGTGTCGAACTCTGTCAAGATCTTCGTCAGCAGGTGGTGAATGAACCAACGTTCCTGTCGCGGGTCATTAATGGGGACGAGACTTGGATCCATGGTTACGACTCGGAGACCAAACAATAGTCGTCGCAGTGGAAGAGACCGGCATCTGCACGACTGAAAAAGGACCGACAGGTCCGGAGCGCAACCCAAAACATGCTGATCGTGTTTTTTGATATTCGTGGGGTTGTGCGCTGTGAATTCGTCCCTCAGGTCCAGACCGTCACCTCCCTTTGTTACTACGATATTTTGCGGGGTCTTAGGGAGAACATTCGCCGCAAACGACCTGAAATGTGGCGCAGGGGCAATTTACTGCTCCATCACGACAAGGCAGAAGCTCACAGAGCGTTAGCAATACGCCAGTTTTGCAGCCACAAGGCAGAAGCTCACACGCCAGTTTTGCAGCCACAAGGCAGAAGCTCATAGAGCCTCAGCAACACGCCAGTTTTGCAGCCACAACAGCCTGACTACCCTTCCTCATCCGCCTTACTCGCCTGATCTGGCCCCCTGCGACTTCTTTTTGCTCCCGAAGGTGAAGCGGAAGTTCAAGGATCGCCGTTTTGAAACCGTGGACGAGATACAGCAGGAATCTCAGACGTGCTTGATACGATTCGCGAATAGGACTTCCAGGGAGCTTTCCAACAGTGGAAAAAACGCTGGCAGTGGTGTATCGCTGCCTTAGGAAGACTACTTTGAGGGAGATCATAACCAGACTTAAGTAACGTAAGTACTTTGTTGTATAGCGGCCTAGTCTCGGAAGGTTTCAATCGGACCTGAACTGTTTTCTTCATATATCTGCTTTTGAAATCGCAATGGCAAAATTATCTTTCTATCGCATTGCTACTGCTATGAGAAAATACAGTAATGTCCAACATTAACGTGGCAAACACAAATTTGAGAATATGTTCTAAACGAGACGACCGATTGTAAAGATGTTTCAGAGACATATGCAAGGGAAAACGTTAAGTCGACGTACCTAAGGAACATTTTGCTAGTACGTATAAAAATATGCATGACATGCCCCTTGATAAATGCTGTTCTGATCGGGTTTTGGCAGTCGCAGCTTGAGTTGAACTGTTACTGAAAAAATGACTTCGCATCATCGCTTAGAAGGCTATTTACGGTGGAGAGCAATCAGTAGAATGGAAGTAGGGCAATCGCAAGATGAGGTAGCAAGATAGCTGAATATGTCGAGACAAATGGTCTCCAATCTCAGGAAACAGTTCCAGGAAACCGTAACAAAAACGAAAAGGCTTGGGCAAGGACACCCACGAGCCATAACAAGTCAAGACGACTGATATTTTTCACTAACAGCTCGTCGTCATAAGGAATCGACAGAAACGTAACTCTCGCAGGAGCTCTCCTTTGCTTCGGAAACCACGATATCGAGACAAACAATTTACAGAAGACTCCACGAGAAGGTCTGCATGTAAGAAGGCCTTCCGTTTGTATCCCACTCACCACATCGGAAAGAAGCGTCCGTCTCAATTGGGCCCAACACCATCATTAACGCTGGACACCTGAGAAATGGGCATGTGTTCTGTTTTTTGAAGAGTCGTGGTTCAGCCTAAACGTGGGTTCTCGACGTGTGTACTTTTGTTGAAGGGCGGGAAGCGGAAATCTTCCCTCCAACATTAGGAAAATTGACAACCATGGTGGTGAAGAACCCTTAGTGTAAGCTGGCATCATGTTTGATGGACGTATCTCGCTGTACGTGTTTCCAGGAACCATCATGAATGCCGCATGGTACAGGGATGGCATCCTAGATCCCTACGTACAGCTTTTCAGGAGATCTATTGCCCCCAGTAGCTTTTTTATCGATTATAACGCCCGTGCCCATAGGGCCCGGATAGTCGATGAATACCTAGAGGATGAGGATGTTCACCCGATGTAGTGGCCACCGAAATCTCCGGACCTGAACACCACAGAGTATGTCTTTGATACCTTGTGAAGAGCAATTGCAAATGGCCAGACCTCTACGAGAATTCTCCATGGTCTCCGACGCGCCGTGGTGTAGGAGTAGGAGTGTCACTTATATCCTCAAACACTCATTCAAAGTCTTGTAAACAGCATGAGAGCTCGTTGTACAAGATGTATATCTGTTAGGGGTAATCCCCTATTAGCTCCTTAAAATCCGAGCCACTTGCAGCCTCACTTCTGTACTGCCATGCCGTCGTGCGAATGCTTCAGGAATTCCATGCGGCTGTGACATTACTTTTCCATTGTGCATTGCTGCATTATCGATATATGTACGAGGGCGGATTAGTAAGTTAGTTACACTGTTGAATAAAAATAAAAAATAAAGAGATATACTCAGTGGGTGTATATTGGTTTAAAGGTACAACATTTTAATGAATGAAATACGGGATTACAGCATTATACAATACAAATTTGTAATGCGCTTATCGGTGTAAATATGACATGAATGGTAAGTCAGGTAATATCAGAAAACTTCAAGATTTCGTCGACTGGAGCGGGAATCGAATCTGCGTCTCCCGGATAGCGCCCGAGTTTACTACTCGTTCTACTCGGGCGCTATCCTGGAGACGCGGATTCGATTCTCGCTCCAGTCGACGAAATCTTCAAGTTTTCTGATATTACATTATTGCCTTTCATGTCATATTTACAACGATAACGGATTCACCACTTATCGATTTGAATGGTACAACACTTATTCGTTTTTCGAAATAGTCGCCTAAGGACCGTAAGCATTTATCGGAACGTGAGATAAACTTTTCTATACTTGTACAGAAAACGTCTCCTCCAGTTTGGTGCAGCCAATTAAAGACCTCGCACAGAGTTTCCGAAATCCCGGATGCCCGTGAATGATGGAATGCGCCGTCCCGTACGAAATGCCTATTATCCCGTATCATGTCGTCAACATGCTCCGGAGTGCTGGATATTGATGGTCTGCCTTCGCGGTATTCGTCCATCAGATTTGTGCGACCCTTTTTAAAATTGTTGGCACCACTTTACAATGGCCGGCCGACACATGGCGTTTTACCCGTATACAGCCCAGATTTCACGATGGATGTCAGTGCAATTTAGGCGCTTAGCCCACAAAAATCGAATGGTTCTTCGCACTTTCAGTTTGGAGTAAGAATCCAGTTGACGCGTCATTACGAACGGCCCCATGCACACGCCTTACGCAGTTACTGAATTAAAAGACCTCCCGTCGACAGCTGTGACGCACTGTCTACTCCGCTCCCAAGCGCACACTGTCTGACTGCAATCCCACTCCAGATGGCGCTAGGTGTATCTTACTTTTTGATTCACCTACGTATGTCCTGTCCATACCAGCTGTTACTAAACTCTGTCGTGGAGATTTTGTGGTATTCATGATTTTCTTTTTTTTTTGGTTGAAGGTTTAACAACCACCGCGAGCAACTCAGTGGGCTGTAAGCAGTCGCCCGTCCCTAATTTAGGGTCACTGGTTCCAGGGAAATGAGAGATCCAGGGCCGTAAGACAAACACAACATCCATTCCTCACCGGGATTAGAACCCGGACCCATCTCTGACGAATGATCAGAAACCATCGTTTAGACCACTGCACCACTGATTTAGACCACTGATTTTGTGTTACCATGTTAACTTTGTGACAACAATGTAGCAAATTACCTTTTGAATACTGCCATGTTCTACTCGGAAAGGTAAGCTTCCTTTAAGAAGTATGTGACTATGATGCCCCTCTCCAGATTTGTGATAATTACAAACGATGCACGATCAATTCTGCTGTTAACATTTCATTTCTGTTACGAAAGACGGTCACTAATTGCACGACGAATTTATTTTCGCGTTCTTTGGACTTCGTGTGGTAGGGTATAATATTAATTAACTGTGTGAAAAGAAACATAGAGGCCTCTGATCATTCGTTCGAAAGGGGTCCGGATTCGAATCCCGGCGAGGCATGGATTTTGTGTTTTGTCTTACGGCACTGGCTCTCTGCCTTCCCTGGAACCAGTGACCGTAAATTAGGGACTGGCGACTGCTTATAACTCATTGAGTTGCTCACGGTGGTCGTTAAACTTCCAATCAAAAACAAAACAAAACATGTAAGTCTCCATTTTTTTTAGTTCTGGGGTGTAATAAAACACATCCCGTCGGCAGCTCTGACGTACTACGGGAGGTGTTTTAGTTCATGAGCAACTCTAAGAGCTATATGCAGTCTTCCGTCCCTAATTTGGGGATATTGTTCCAGGGAGGGTAGAGAACCACTGCCGTAAGACAAACACACTACTCATAACACGTCTGGGACTCGAGCCCGAGCTCCGTTGGTTGAACGGTCGGAGGGCAGCACTTAAACCATTGTGCTTCCGGGACAGCTAACCTCCAATAGGTACTGATATTTTTATTAAAATATGTTTTCTCGGAAAAAAGCATTAAACCTTAAAACCGTTCAAAGTATTGAACGCCGCCCCGGTGGCGCAGTGATCTAAGGCGCTGGCCTCTGATCATTCGTCCGTAAGGGGTCCGGGTTCGAATCCCGTTCAGGCATGGATGTTGTGTTTGTCTTACGGTGCTGGCTCTCTCCCTTCCCTGGAGCCAGTGACCCAAAATTAGGGACGGGCGACTGGTTATAGCCCATTGAGTTGCTCACGGTAGTCGTTAAACCTCCAATCAAAAAAAAAAAAAAAGTATTGAACTCAGCATACAGCAGAAAATTTTGCTGATAGTGAAAGATGTAAAAACTAAAAAGATTGAAAAGGGCAAGACTGGGCGATTTGTTACCACATTACGGGCTTTTCAATCAAAATCTAAGGAATATTCTCCCTTAATGTATTCAAAAGGCAACGAAAGTTAATGTGAAGTTGTAACGTACCAGGAGATGTGACGTACCTGCCAGAAGGACGCACACGACATAAAGGCAGATAGGAATCAGAATACATGTCCGCGTAGCTTAATTGGTAGAGCAACGTGTTCCGGAATAAGCGTACTCGGGTTCGAATCCCGGCGTAGACCAAAAATGACGGAGAAATTTACTTCGTTATAATGGCGCCCGAACTATCCGGATGACCCGACCGTTCAAAATCTCGGATTGGTGTGATGTTATTTCCACACCGCGAGATAGGAAAAATATGAGCAGCACTTCGAAAGAAAAGAAAAATGAGGGGGAGATGATGTAACGTACCAGGAGATGTGACGTACCTGCCAGAAGGACGCACACGACATAAAGGCAGATAGGAATCAGAATACATGTCCGCGTAGCTTAATTAGTAGAGCAACTTGTTCCGGAATAAGCGGCATCGGGTTCAAATCCCGGCGTAGACCAAAAATGACGGAGAAATTTACTTCGTTATAATGGCGACCGAACTATCCGGATGACCCGACCGTTCAAAATCTCGGATTGGTGTGATGTTATTTCCACACCGCGAGATAGGAAAAATATGAGCAGCACTTCGAAAGAAAAGAAAAATGAGGGGGAGATGATGTAACGTACCAGGAGATGTGACGTACCTGCCAGAAGGACGCACACGACATAAAGGCAGATAGGAATCAGAATACATGTCCGCGTAGCTTAATTAGTAGAGCAACTTGTTCCGGAATAAGCGGCATCGGGTTCGAATCCCGGCGTAGACCAAAAATGACGGAGAAATTTACTTCGTTATAATGGCGACCGAACTATCCGGATGACCCGACCGTTCAAAATCTCGCATTGGTGTGATGTTATTTCCACATCACGAGATAGGAAAAATATGAGCAGCACTTCGAAAGAAAAATAAGGGGGAGATGATGTAACGTACCAGGAGATGTGACGTACCTGCCAGAAGGACGCACACGACATAAAGGCAGATAGCAATTAGAATCAATGTCCGCGTAGCTTAATTGGTAGAGCAACTTATTCCGGAATGAGTGGACCCGGGTTCGAACCCCGGCGCGGATAAAAATGACGGAGAAATTCACTTCGTTATAAAGTCTTGTTATATACGACGTTTTTTTTATCATTTTTAATGGGATTTCAATTTTCGAACTACGTAGGTGATATCTTTTGGTCTGCTGAAAGGGCTGAATTACGAGAATTAAGCTTTAGGCGATACATTTGTGTACTACATAGACATTCAAGGACTCGGTAAATATTTCCTTCAATCTGTGCAAACTGAGGAACATTAGGTTTTAGCAAAGCTTATGATCGTACAGAGGAAATTCTTGTAAAGAATGTGCACAAATGTCCTTGTTTTTGTCCGTACTATGAGCATTTAAAAGCGAAGGTGGGTTTAATTAATGTTTTCGAATAATTAGGAGCAAACAACATGGAAGAAAACTAATTTCCCTCTAGAAGCTAAGAAAAGAAAACTCTATGAGGCTAAAATCATTTGTTGTCAGACTCATTAAGTGAATCAGAGTGTTGATTCCATCAAGAATAAAGACAAAAGCAAGCCATTATCGAAGTAAAAGGGACATGTCTGCAAACATTCCGATATCGCGAGAAGCTGTGTGATGTTTTCGTAAGGGATAAGCTCTTTCCCTGTTATGCACTTCTAGGCGAAGTCATTAAAAGGGACGACGACCTTTTCAACGTACACACAGACACGTGAACAAAAATACAAATGCGGTTCCTCTATGAGCAGATCTCCACTTGTACAAGTTGGATTCGAAAACTAATCCATTTGAAGCCTTTTAAAAGGAAATATGCTCAAACTTTTAGTTCGTTTCTCTATCTTCCTATCTATAGACATGACACTTTCTCCATTGAAAGTAAGAATGCTGATATCTCTTTTCAATTGGAAACGTGGCAAATAATTGGTGTTTCTTTTGTACGAATTAGGGGCCATTGCTTTTACTAGTGCAAGACGCCCTTTACGAGAAGTAGTACAGAGAATATTTCTTTTTGTAAGAGAAAACTGTACAGATGAGGCTTCTGACGGATTTTGAAAAATATGCTGAAACCCTTGCAGTTTTTTTCTCTATCTTTCTGTCTACAGACATGGTATTTTCTCCGTTAAAGGTGAGAGTGCTAATATAAGTTTAAAATTGGAAACGGAAAAAATATTTGCTTCTTCCTTTTTCGGGCCGACGTCTATTACTTTTGCAGGTGCAAGACGTCCTGTGCAAGAAGTAATACAAAAAATTCAATTTTTTCTACAAAAAAAGGTACGGATGATGGATTTTGCACAAAGGTAATATGAACGTTTAATGATATTTCTCACGGCATTCCCCGTTTTAGTAATCTGACTGGAAAATTATTTCCTGATTGCAAAGAAGTAAGAATGCATCAGTGCCAGTACCAAGGATAAACGTACCTTAAGTGACAACTGTAAGATCTACACCGAAGTGCCAGAAAAACTGGTACACCTTTCTAATATTTGGTAGGTCCCCCACGGGAGCGCAGAACAGCAGAAATACGACAGGGCATCGACACCGCTAGCTTCGGGAAATATGCTGTAGGCAATGCACACCATACCTCCTGCAGAGGGTTCCACAATTCGGGTGTATTCCGAGTTTTCGGATTCCTGTGTTCAATAGCGCGTTGTATGGCATCACAAATGTGTTCTATCACGTTCAGATCCGGGGACTTGGGTGGAAATGGCAACGCCCCAAACTCAGATGAATGGTCCTCTAACCATGATGTGGCGTCCCGACACTTGTGTGGAGGTGCATTGTCTTGTTGGAACAGGCCCAACCCATCAGCATGAATGCAGGGCATGTATGGGTGTACCTCGTCAGAAAGGATGCGCACATAGCGTTGGCGGGTCACAGACGTTTGTAAACGTACCAGGGATCCCAGTGAAGTCCAGATAAACACATCCCATACCATTACGGACTCCCACCAGCCGGTACAGTTCCCTATTGACAGGCGGGATCCATGGCTTCATGGGGTTTGCGCCACACACGAATCCTTTCATCTGGCCGAAACAGTTGGAAACGTGACTCGTCAGACCAAGCTACTTGTTTCCAGTCATCAAGTGTCCAGTGGCGGCGTTGCCATGCCCAAGCGAGACGCATAGCTCTGTGTCGTGCACCTATCAAATCAAGGTGACTCGAGTTGGGCGTCGGCTCCCAAAGCTCATATCGTGCAGGGTACGTTGCACAGTCCGGACGCTGTTGCTTGTTGAGGCTCCAGCATTGAATTCCGATGATACCTGCGAGAGTGTTGCACGCCTATCGCGTGAAACGATTATTGACAGCAGGCGATGGTCACGTTCACCCAATATTTTTTACGGCCACACTTTTATCGTAGGTTGGTGGTTTTGCCAGAATTCTTGTAGTCACGGTACACGGTTGCAGTGGTCGTCCGTGAAAATCTGAACTTTGTTTCTACCTCCGAAATACTATGGCCCATCTTACGAGCGCCAACTATGACACCGTGTTTAAAACCGCTTAAATCGTTATTACTTGTCATTCTCATGCCGAAAACAGCACTGACATCTGGCAAGGATGTCTATCGCTTTATACATGTATACGCACTGGCGGATGCAACCGAGTTCGCTTATAGGTGAAGTTGCTATGTATTTTGCATAAGCTCATGTGTACCAGTTTTTCTGGCACTTCAGTGTACATTTACGTATGATGCACCGCAAATAGTTGTACTTCGTCAATTGATATTTTAATTGGTAATGGTTTTATGCTGTATGTTGAAAAATCTATCTGTGCCACAATGTTTTTTACTATGTAACCCATATAATGTCTTATCTCAACAATGGGTTCATTTGTTTCTTGTATGTTAAGTTAGCTCCATTGCGCGATTCTAATCAGCGCATCTTACGTATTGTGAGTTGGTAGGACACAGAATTTTCCTTTTCGTTAAACTGGAGAGAATGCCACTATACAATGAATATATTGGGTATGAAAGAAAGTATGCACGGTAACCGAAAAGCGCTAATTACAGTACATACAAGAACAAATCAGTCCAAAATGTAGTCGCCATCGTTTGCCAAGACCGCCTCCCGTCGTCTGAGCAGCTGTTGAATACCGTCCTTGTAGAACTGTGGCGGCTTGAGCACAAAGAAGGGAGTAAGTGGGCGTTCGACATCGTCTCGGATGGTGAACTGCTGTCCGTCTAGGAAATGCTACGAGGACTGTGAAAGGCGGTAGCCGCTTGAGGCAATGTTCTGCGTATAGGTTTGCTGGGACAACAGCTCCCAGTCCAGGCTCCTGATCTTGTGAGAGGTCAACGGCGCTGTTTGAGATTTCGCTCCATCCTGTTGTCGGAGGACTCCCTTGCGGTTCAGCAGTGGTGGTCATTTCAACGTGATCAATGGGTGGAAATTGTCCAGATGACGTCAGTACACATCTGCTGTGATAGTGGTAGTGTTCGGCAGCAGCTGAAAAACTCGCATATCTCACCAAACAGACAGAAGAGCCTGACATGGGTATAATCCGGGTTTGGGAAGTCAGCATGGGCTTCTGATCGGTTGAATGGCCAATTAAAGTAGAAACACTGTTTCCGGGTGCTGACATTGCGGGGGTTCTACCACGACGAAACTCATACAGCATGCAATGGCGGAGCGGATGTGCTCCATGTCCACTTCCATGTTGGCTGGCGCTTACAATCTTCGCCTTCTGACGGATAACAGCTACTGACTCGAGCCACCCATCTGCTGATGTCATGCCGGAGTGCTGCGCAATCTCAGTGGCCAATGTGTGCCGTGGCTGGGGCTTCAACTTCGGGTACCTCGTCATCAGACATAACTTTCTTCACAATCCAATACTTAATCACGGCAGAGAGTTTTGGTGATCATTGATTTTATGAATAAAAATGTACGTGAAAGTCAGTTTATCTAAAACACCAAGCCAGATTATTGTAACTGATTCGTTTTATTTGAATCCTTGGATAACGTTTTATACATTTAACGCTCTTAAGGTGGTTCCACCTAAAATCTCTGCCTGTGTTTCCAATGGTAAAATTTCTTTACATATTTTATTCGCAATTAACATATTCTCAAGGATGAAAATTTGCACATCGATAAAACTAACTTCAAGTTACAGCATGGGATACTTAATACTTGCTAAAATATAACCATAATTATATTAAAAATCAATCATTTTTCTTTGAGTGATGCTTAGGCTTGTTAATAGATGGCGCGATCTTTACATTGATGATGTCAGTAAACAAACAAATGTTGGATTGGTTAATTATGGTTATGTTTTAGCAAAGTATTAAGTATCCAATGATATAACTTGAAGTTAGTTTTATCGAAGTGCAAATTTCATCCTTGGGAATACCTTAATTGCGAAGAAAATATGCAAAGAAATTTTACAATTAGGAACATAAGGCAGAGATCTTAGATGGAACCAGCTTAATTAGGCTCAGATTGGTTGAATGGCCAATTAAAGAAAAACCCTTTGCTTACGGAAACTTCAAAGTTTGTTTAGACCTCCGGAGGCACTTTAAGGAGTTAATACATATCATTACGTTACTGGTAAAGTATGGTAATTACTCTTCAAGTACAGCAAACTTCGTAACGGGTTAATGCTGTAAGCTTGAAATACTATAATAATCAACTTCTAATAAACCTCGAGCCTTGAAAATGAAAGACTAAAAATATCGAACTGACAACTCCAAACGGTTAACGTGAAACAGCAATTTTACATATATCAACTAGAAAGCATCGGACCTCAACTAGCTAGAACGTCATCCAGCTCGTAAGCCGCCGAACTACATTGTAAACATCGTTCCTATCTTTGTCTTTCTCATACGTCACTCAATCTCCGACTTCAATGCAGTTGCCATAAAACATTCCGTCGAGAGAGAAAATTTAAATGTTAAATGTGCAAAACGCCTAAGGAGAACAAACTAAATTTACCCAGATACAGGAACTGAAAAGGAAAGTTATATTAGAGTATACATTGTAGGGTATGAATTCATTTAAGTGACTTACAACATTTTAATCCACTTTACTTTTGTTATGGCACGTCATTCAACTCACACGCGCTTCAACAGCAAATACTTATTGTTTTCGAAGCAAATCAAAATAATACGCTGTTCAACACCCATTCAACTGGAGTTATCTTATCTTTTTTTAACAATCCTAAGCTTGCAAAACTTTCGTTCGCCTGTTAACCACCCGTAATTCAGTTAACGAAAACACAGAAACATTGTCTTAAAATCATCCACGAAAACATATAAAACTTTGCCTCAGAATAGTTAATCAACAGCACTTTAGAAATATCTAATCAACATTGTCTAAAATAGTGCAAAACCAGTGATTCAGAAATACGGCATTAGTAGTAGTAACAGTGCTTACAATATAACAGTGCTCTAGAAACGTTGCGCTCTGGGCTCTTATCTCAGCAGACTTACTATATAGCTTGTCTTTTGACCCGACCCGCTGTCACTTCAAATTCATCAGTAGAAACTCTAAATCAGAAAAATCTTTAACGATAAAAAATCAAATTTACATATGAACACACAAACTTAAAAGAAAAGTTAAATTAGTAATATGCGCTATAACCCTTTATTGCTTAGTGATTAGTACCAAAATTGAGTCTAGTTGTGCATCCGAAAATATGTCTTAATACTGATTACGTATGAAGCTATATAAAATCTCGCAATGAAGCACTAATGATAATATGCATCACAACCCTTAATGCTTAATGAAATATTCTAAATTGAATCTAAACTGAGTCTAGCATCCGGAAATATATTTTAGTAGTAATTACATATGAAGTTATATAAAGTCTCGGAATAAAGTCTTGATGATAGTTAATCTCACCGATGACCCATTCCATTATGACCACTCCCAGCCTAGCGAAATGAGCGCGTCTGGAGACCGAACGGTGGCGCAAGTGAAGTTCACAGATCACTATATTTACAATCCGAGGACCGGTTTTCGGTTAGTAGAACGTTATTAGTTAGAACGGGAAAAGCTACCGATATATCGGAGTTTGATAAAGGACGAAATTGTGATGGCGCGGCGTCATGGAACTACGGTTTCCGAAACGGCGCGGCTTGTGGGTTGATCACGTGCCGCTGTAGTAAGTACGTATCAAAAGTGGTGCACAGATGGCCAAACAACAAACTGTCGTCGTCCACAGCTCATTGATGCCAGAGGGGCGCGGAGGCTGTCGCGCATTGTTCACAGGGACCGCACGGCCACAGTGAGACAAATCAACCTCGAAGCTACAACAGTGGTGATCAGGGCAATATGCCACAGCACACAGGTCATCGTAGCCTTCTGCGCATGGGCCTGCGTAGCGGAAGACCCACGTGGGTCCCCATGCTCACTGCACGTCATCGCCAACAACGCATGAAATGGGCCCAAGGCAATCGAGATTGGACCGTGGATGATTGGAAGAAAGAAACATTCTGGTGACTTTCTGTTAATGCCCTGGCCTCCAAATTCACCTGACATGAACCCAATGAAACATTTGTGGTTCGACGTAGAAAAGCGGGTTCGCGCTAAATCACCACCACCCGAAATGTACGGGAACTAGAGGACCTGCTGTTGACATTATGGTACCAGAAACCCCAGGATACCTATCGCCTCCTCATCGAATCGATGCCTCGAGGAGTGGCCGTTGTTTTCCTGGGAAAAGTGTGTCCTACAGCTTATTAGGTAGGCGGTTATAATGTAATGGCTCGTTGATGTATGCATTTTCATAAATAAATTATTCGCCCAGCGTTTCGGAGACATTTCTTTCGTTCGATTTATTTGCTCAAAAACCTTGCGTTGGCTTCATCATGTACCTTCGAATTCCGATTTGCATAACGCTACCTGCTCGACATTATTTTACTTCGGATGACGATATTATATCCCTCGCTTTGAGTTTCCATTAGGTCAAAGTGTTCTTGTTTCGAAAAGTACACGTGGGAGCGAACTGCGTTAAGGATATTTGCCTCTTTTTTTATTGCTGTTGTTGTTATCGTTTTTAATTTGTTCGATAAGTTCTGCTTCAGAAGGATTTTATATCCGAAGCGTAGGAGTAATTTTCGAAAGCATTGCTTTTTGTAATTCATAAATCTGAGATACATAGCTGTTCAGATGACTTTGGAAATTTCATATTTTGAAGATACGTAATTTAACATACGTAAAATTGGCGATGGTATTGGTTGAAATACTGGTATGACGTTGATAAAAAGAGCCTTAAAATCGCAGCGTGCCGGTTTTGTTAATTTGAAGATTAAAGATACCATTTAGGCTGACAAAACTTAGTTTCTGAAAGTAACGATCTGTAAAGTCATGCCTAACAATTATGGACAAAATTCAGTACAATCTCAGTGTTGAATATTACCAATAACGCACACATGTGTTGCGTGTGTTTTGCAGCATTGTATAATATTTTTCCAGTGTAAAACAGGGAGGAAAGAACTGGTTATTAGTTGGTCTAGTTCAACATGTTCATTTTTTGCATCAGACGGAAAGGACGGAAACAAATTGCAAGTGTGAAGCACGCCAAGTTATTTACTATTTAACAAAAGGTAGATTAAATTGTTGTGCTAACCAGTATTCAATAGCAAATGAAGGTTTCAAGAGATCTGAAAAGCAAAAAATTTCAAAACGTCGATGTAAAGTGCTGGAAGAATAAATACAGTCAGTCATTTGCAAAAGCTTAATACCATCTGTTAGTTTAGGAGATTTCTGTCGATTGCGTCAGCTACTGTTTGTATTACTCAACTTCGTGTTGTTGTTGTTACATCATCCTACAGCGGCGTCTGTTGATAGAGTTCAGGAAAGTGTGCAAGCGTCAGTTTGCTTCTGGTTTTTACGCTGAGAGTTTTTGTAAGTATTTTCTACATAGCGAAAAATGGGCATAAAAGCGCCATTAAGTGTTACTCAGAGGGCACAAATAGTGATTTTATATAACGAAGAATGCTCAGCATGTGACATAAGCAGAAAGATGAATGTGAGAAAGATTGCTATTCATAAAACGATCATGAAATATCGAGATGCAGGTGAATTTAGCAATCGAAAGAAAAGTGGACGTCCAAGGAAAACAACTCCACGTGATGACAATACAATAAGGCGAATAGTTATGCGTTTTCCGAGGAGTTCGTGCAAGAAAATCAAGGCCTTTCCACATTCAAAATGTTCTAATATTAGTATCAGCACTGTTTCCCGACGTCTTAGCAAAGGTTTTGGATTGAAAGTCTTATAAACCTGCACATAAATCTAGACTAACCTCTGTCATTAAAAAGAAGAGACTCCAGTTTGTGAAGCATCATCAATCGTGGACTGCTCAAAATTGAAGCCGGGTCTTTTTTTTTTTTTTTTGGATAAATCAACTATGCGTCAATTTGAATCACGTGAAGACATGTTCGACGAGCAAAAGGACAAAAGGTTTGATAAAAATACGCCGTTAGCACCGTAAGACATCCGCCTGGTCTGATGATATGGGGTACTGTGTCAGTATCCGGTACGGCGTCATTATCCATTTTGACGACAGGCACTACCATGACTAGTCCTTTTTATGTGGAAATGTTACGTGAGAAGCTGGTAACTCATATGCAAGTGCACAGATGCACAGTCTTTATGCATGCTGGTGTTCCATGCATCAGATCAAAGACAGTAAAGTACTGCCTTTAGAGGAAAAACATGACGGTGTTCTGTGAACTACACACCTGCGCCACCGTTCGGTCTCCAGGCGCGCTTGTTTCTTTAGACTAGGGCTGGTCATAATGTAATGGCTCAGCGGTGTACATGATTTTTAAGTTCTCATCGATAACAGATATTTTATTTTGGGGAGAATGGAGAGGGAGCGAAATTTCGCTACGACGCACGCACCGTTTACGTAACATTAAAAATAAATTTTTGTAACGGCTTTCATCGCATTTAGCATCGTATTTCATGCGAATTGCGATGAGATGGTGATAGCTTAGTAATATATGTTTGTTGAGTAACAATGAAATTAACTGTTTTGCGTCACTTCGTGGGACAGCATTCGAAAACCAGATTTGAACAATGATATTGACTATTTCCGTTACCCATTTCGGTTACATCGAAATTTTATGCATGAGATTTACTGCCGGGAAAGATGCATACCATAAAATTTTTTCACACAGCTTCAAGTTTAAGTAATGCAGAAGACACAATTTCTTTATCGCTTCATGAAGACTCGAAGAGACAGTTAAAGAGGAAAAAAAGAAGAGTTCACTTTTTCATCGTTACGGAAGACTTCAATGCAGAAGTAGAACGAAAAAGAGAAATGCTTTACCATAATACATATAATCAACAATTTGAGTTTTGGGACGCAAAATAAGATGAATGCGTTTTACTCGATTTGCAAAGAACCTTAGTTACCTGTAACCGAATAACTTTTCAAAGAAAAACCCCGAACTATGGCGCCCTCGGGAAGTCCTAATGGATTAAAAAACAAAATAGATTTCATTATTGCCAGATATAACGAAATAATAAAGTATGGCAGGAAAATTCAGCTTTAATATAATCATGTACTGATAAGAGCAAAATATCCGCAAATGAAAATTGAGAAAGAGCAATATTGGTGAGGACAAAACTTCTTTCTTTTAGACAAGATAGCCACTGTGGATAAAAGGAACTGGAGATTAAAAACTGTATAAATGTTTTTAATCAGTTATACAGATTATTCAGTGAATTTTTTCCCCACTGAATAATTTGAAACAAATAATCGCAGAAATAACGGTGAAGGCCAGAAATTTATATTTTGATAACTGTCCCTGCAAAGTAAAAAAAAATCCTTACAAAGTTTTGAAAGGTCCACTGCAGAAATGAAGCAAAATTAATATCTGACTTGTAAATGAGGTAATGCAAAATTATGGAAAGTACGAGACAAAGTAAAGTAACACACTCTAGTGCTAAACTAAAATAATAAATCATCGCAAAAAATTTAATGTTTAAACAGACAACTTCCGCTATGAAACAAAAACGCACTTACTGTAACTCAAAAAGATGATACGCTAGTAATGAAGAGGGAGAAATCGAGATTTGCATGCAGTAAGCGGTAGAAGTGAAATTAGAGAAAGAAATCCTCTTAAATCATATTCCACTGAGTGTTCTGGATAAATGCGAAAATAAAACTTTAAAGATTTTGCAAGATGGCTAAAGGCAATGAAGAATGATAAAAGCTATGATTAATGCAAGCCTTTTTTTATCGTAAACGGAAGAAGTGAGAAATAAAGCAATTGAAATCGATATTAAAGTTTTGTCTAAAGGAACAAAAATCCCAGATGACTGTGATAGTGTGTCTTCAATTTTAATCTTTTGAAAGTGAGAAATAAATGAATAAAATACGAGTTTCATTAGCTAGTTTGCCATTCTATAGAATTCATCCAGTGGAACAAGCCTGATATCTTGAAGAATTCAGCATCATTATTCCCAGTTATGATACTGACTGATATAGACCAAGAATCAGAACGACGGTCGTGATTACGAAAGTTTTGAAAGCTGCACTTAAACACTTTTCAAGAGGTGCACATAAAAAATTTTTCTGCGCATGTTTTAGAACAAATAGCGATGCCTACCATTAAAAGCAAAGCGCAGAGAACAAGTAAAATGTCGTATTAGTAGGAGAACACTTTTCATGCGTTGAAACAGAGGGTGTTTTGAAACTAACTGTGTTCCTATTTCAATGAAAAGTAATATACTGCCTTATTATTACGATTCGTTCGTTTCTTTCCAATTTACGTACATAAGTAGACCACTACAACACATGTTGATACGGACATCAAAGCAAGCCTGTATAAAAGCAGCATGTGAAACCTCTACAATAAACAAAGGAAGGAGGGCAGGGAATAGAAAGATGATTTTTTTGGGAGTCGAATCCAAACTGATTCTTTGAATTCAACTCACTAAAACAAGTCGTTCTGTGATACTTCAGGCTTAGAGAACAAATTGTGTCTAGGGAATCGATTCTTAGCCCCATTCTTTCCTTCATTTACTTCCGGTTTTGAGAACGATTCCCTAGACACAATCGTTTAGAAACCATTTGTGTCTAGGGAATTGATTCTAAGTCGGATCCTTTCGTTTCGTTTCGTTCTGTGATACTTCCGGTTTAGAGAACAATTTGTGTCTAGGAATTCGATTCTAGGTCCGATCTTTTTGTTCGGTGATACCCTCGGTTCAAAGAACAATTTGTGGCTAGGGAATCGATTACGAGTTGAATCTTTTCGGTCGATTCGTTTGGTAATATTTCCAGTTTAGAGAAGAATTTGTGTCCAGGGAACCAATTCTTCGGACTCTACTCACCAAAAACGATTCGTTTGGTGACACCTACAGTTTAGAGAACAATTTGTGTCTAGGGAACCGATTCGTTGAATTCGTCTCACTAAAACGATTCATTTGGTAATACGTCCAGATTAGCGAACCAATTGTGTCTAGGGAATCGATTCTGAGTCCGATCCTTTTTTTTTCGTTTCGTTTGGTGATGTTTTCGGTTTAAAGAGCAGTTTGTGTCTAGGAAATAGATTCTTTGGATTCGACTAACTAAAATGATTCGTTCGATGACAATTCGGGTTTAGAGAACAATTTGTATATAGGGAATCGATTCTGACCCCGATCCTTTTCTTCATTTTGTTCGATGATACTTCCGGTTTAAAGAACATTTTGTGTCGAGGAAGTCGATTCTTTGGATTAGACTCACTAAAACGATTCTTTTGATGATACTTTCGGTTTTGAGAACAATTTGTTTGTAGGAAGTCGATTCTTTGGTTTCGACTTACTAAATAGATTTGTTCGGATATACTTTGGGTTTAGAGAACAATTTGTATGTAGCGAATCAATTCTGAACCCGATCCTTTCCTTCATTTTGTTCGGTGACATTTCCGGTGTAAATAACATTTTGTGACGAGGAAATCGATTCTTTGTGTTCGATTCACTAAAATGATTCTTTCGATGATACTTTGGGTTAAGAGAACAGTTTGTCTGTAGGAAATCAACCCTGAGTCCGATCTTTTCGTTCTTTTCGTTCGGTGATATTTTCGGTTTAGAGAACAATTTGTGTATAGAGAATCGATTCTGAGTGGGATCGTTTCGTCCGTTTAAAGTTGATACCACTGAGATATTTACATTTTGGAGCTACTTCCAGGGTTGAAACTTCCGGTTTAGTGCACGAGTTTTAAGTTTAAATTAGTTTTTAATTTTTACAGAATTTTCATGTAGTTTATTGCATTTGTACACTTCTGAATGAGGTAAACTTTTCTGACCGGAACATGAACCTCACCAAGACATAATGGTGAAATTTTGATGTTCAGTGAAAAGTCATTCTGACTGATTCGTGCTACAAATGTGACCCACATGTCAAGACGGTAGGGAGCAGTGAAAGCCCTTGCCGGCGTATCTTAATTGGGAAAGCATTTGACTCCGGAGTAAGAGGGTGTGGATTCGAGAGTCCCAACCGCAAAGTGGGTTTCACATAATGACTCAGTTTGCTGATTCGTTCCTTTTTGAACGAATCGTTTGCGAACTACAAATCTCTAGTAGGGAGGACTCAAGGTCAACCAGTAACATCACAGCATGGAGGACTGGAAAGGGGGGGGACTGTAAGGGTGATTGAAGTTTTTTTTGTTTTTTTTTAGTGAAGGTTTAACGACCACCGTGAGCAACTCAATGGGCTATAAGCAGTCGCCCGTCCCTAATTTAGGGCCACTGGTTCCAGGGAAGGGAGAGAGCCAGTGCCGCAAGACAAACACAACATCCATGCCTCACCGGGATTCGAACTCGGACCCCGTTCGGACGAATGATCAGAGGCCATCGCTTAGACCATTGCGCCACCGGGGCGGCTGACTGAAGTTCAACCGGTAGTATGTGTGCATGTGCTGTTCAGTTGTCCTAATTGTAACATTAAGACAATGAAAACATTGAAATATGTGTATAGTTATTGTAAGTAAAAATGATCAATATGAAGAAAATGTATTATTAAGAAATGTATCCTTTATTTGCTTTCAAATCGGTACATAGTTACTCTAAGTAAAAATGGTAAATAACAAACAAATTTCAATATTAAGATAATGCATTTGTTTGCTTTGAGGTAGTAGAATAAATACTTTTCGAACACCTTGTACACGTATTGTATTATTCAAAGCGGTCTTGCGTCATTATGCAGTTAAAATTAAGGAGGATGTAAAAAACGTTACTGTCAACGCTGAAATCTTTTCGAAAGTTTTTCTTAAGTATAAATAATCTTGTTGTGTCTGTGGAAAAGAAGAATTACGCAAGCTATGTACGGGTGAGAAAACCGGGGATCAAGTTTCGGCAGTCATTTTCGAATTCCACTCAGGTCATCACGTTAGTGTAATGTGGCTAGTTTAATCCATCACTCAAAACTGTGTGAAAAATGCTTAGGAAGCCATTTGGGTAATAAGGTCTAAATATAAAACGTTTTCTTACAGGCAGTAAAGAATACGTAACGGAGTTTTAGAAAGTACACAGTTTTCGTGCTGTAACTTCTGTAAAATTATACAGACCGGTTTTGTAGAAAGACACGGTAAACTCAGAAAGTACCGTGATATTTTCGAGTTGTAGTTGATACTGTAGCTGTTAGGAAAGGAGGAGATGAAATGATTAAAAAAAATAGACAATAACAGGAACTTGAGAATACTGAAAAAAAAATCAGCAGGAAGGAAGAATATAATATCCCTAGAAAATAAAAAGGGAAAAATATTATTTGATAAAAAAAATTTTTGGAAGAAGCAAAAATATTTTATGTGAAACTAGAGATGAAAATATTGACAATAATAGTAAAGACATACCACTAATAGAAATTTTCGAAATTGAAAAAGCATTGCAACAAATGAAAAATTATAAAACTCCTGGAGAAGATGGTATTATAATTGAAATGATTAAAGAAGGTGGTGAAACTATGAAACACGAACTGAAAATTATTTTTAATGAATGTATCACCCATTCTCTTGTTAACTGCAGACAACAAAGGTGTTCGAACAGGCCTTCGGCTGCCATATCCCATCCGATGCAGTGTACGGCGAACAGTGCGTGCAGAGATCATTTGAGTGGATCTTTGATTAAGATGGTCTGTGATTTGCTGCACTGTTGCCCTTCTGTTATCTGTTACCAGTCTGGACACTCTCCGTTCCGACCGAGCAGTCACTAGTCGATGACGACCACACGTTGCACGTAGAAACCCAGTTTTTGGCTGACATTCCAGTCTTTAAACACTTTAACAACAACTGCTCTGGAACATTTCACGAATGCGGCGGTTTCGGTGATACTCGCTCCATGGCTCCGAGCTCATACAATCATCCCACGTTGAAAGTCCGTCAAATCGCATTTTTACCCATCTCGTCACCCTAAAATCACTTCTACTGCTGTCGCAAGCACTAAGCTTTCCATTTTTATACTAGTCTCGCCCTCTGGCGGCAACAGCATGCAGCCATTGCTCATTTGATCAAAACTGTCAGGTGGTCATAATAAAGTAGCCACTCAGTGTATATATACTGATAATAATGTTACTTGCTTACTCAAGGACATAACTTCTGCTTCTGGAATGACAAATGTTACTACAATTCCTACTGGAATTACGGAAAATTCCTCCTCTGTACTGGATTTGTGTATTACTGATAATTATAATTCATGCTCGGGAGTACTTTCTTTTGACTTTGTTGATCATCTTCCAATTTTTTATTTGATTAATTCCCCGCCGGTAAGTGGAGTTGGTTCTGCATCCAGTTCCATGTTAATAAGAAATTTTAGCCAAAATAGTCTTCGGTCATTTAGGGATGCTTTGTCATGTGTTGATTGGACACCTTTGCTTACAAGGGATAACATGGTTGAATCTTTTGATGTATTTTGGAAAATTTTTGGGTTCATTATGACACTAATTTTCCTCTTCGTACTATTTCGCGTAACTCGCGTTGTAGGAAACCATGGCTTACTACAAGTCTTTTGAGGTATATAGATAGGAAAAATAGATTATTTAAATTATTTCTTCGTACTAGACAACCTGTTGATTTAGCTAATTTCCGTAAGTATAGCAATTGACTTAACTCTAAATTGAGGTAGACTAAAATAAATTTTTACTATAATCAATTCGCCTCAGCATCGGATAGCAAGAGGATATGGCGCTCAATTAATGAGTTGTTAACAAAATCAAGAAGTACTGATTCGCCAAATTTAATTGAATATAAAGATATTTCTACGTCGGATCTTACGGAGATTCTTGATATTTCTATTTATTACTTCCTCGAGCTACCTTGATATCAGAAATTCCTGCGTGTTCCAAAAGTTACAGAGACTATTTGTAACCGAATACTGGTTCTTCATTTTTTCTCAAACCTGTTGACGATGATCTTTTGTCGATAATGAATAAATTTGATCTCTCTAAATGTGTCGGACCAGATGATGTTCAACCCAGGGTTGTAAAATTTGTATCTCAAGAATTGGTTATTCCACTCACTCATATTTGTAATGGTATTTTGCTTACGGGGTGAATACCTGTACCGCTTACACTTAGTGGGGTTAGTGTGATCCACAAAAAGGGGTCAAGGACAGATGTTGCGAATTATCATCCCATATCTGTTGTTTCTGTATTTTCAAAAAATATTAGAAAGGCTAATACTCAAATGGTTGTTATCTTTTATTGATACTAACAATATACTTAATAAAAAGCAACATGGTTTTCGTAGGGGTGGTTCAACGGAGACTGCAGTTCTTGATGCATTTAACTTTTCGGCCGTTTATTATAGATCAGGGTCTCAGTGTAGTTGGGATTTTTTGTGATTTGGCTCGCGCATTTGATACAGTTAGACATGATATTTTACTATCGAAGCTTGAACACATTGGGCGACTGCTTATAGCCCATTGAGTTGCTCTCGGTGGGTTAGTCGTGTTTTTCTGTGCTCTTCAAGTTTTCGTCGGTGTGTGTTATTTTTCTTCGTTGTCAGTGTTCTATTTCGTGTGTGTGTTGTGTGTGAAGGTCCCGTGTTTCTTTTTATATGCCTGCCGAGCTGGTAAGTGCTTATTTTGATTAGTTATCCTTATTTTTCTGCCTTGGCCAAGCTGGCTAAGGGCTAAGTTTCTCCTCGCCATTGCAAATGGCGGCTTCCGAGGAGAATGACGTCCTAACCCTTGCTACCGGAAATGATGATCTCCCGATAACAGCTTCTCTAAATACTACTACCAATGACGTGTCTATCTCGATAAACCACTCCTCCTTGCAGCCTTCTGTTGCTGCCTTACCATCGGATATCGCCTCTTCTTCCAAGTCTCCCAGCGGTGATACGATGTCCTCTCTGAAAGCTAATGATGACGCCATGGATGTTTCGCACTCCATGCCGGAATCATCTCCAAAGCAACGTACATCTACCCTCTCATATGCTGACGTAACCGCATCTAAGTCGGGACCTTCCCAGTCTTCTTTTCTCCTGGACAATATGTGATGACGCATAATGCCGAAGTCATTGAGGTTGTCCTTAAAGAAGATACCCCTTCTGGGCTGAAATTCCTTCAAACTATGGAGAATGGTGTTGTGTTTCCGAGCCTGAGAAATACAAAACTTACTGCATATACTGCTGCTCTTCGAGAGATTGTTCCTGCATCAGCCATAACTCATGTGGGCAGGGAAGCCTTACAAAGTAGTTGTTTACTTCTCTACTCCTGCCCATTCCCTACATGTACTGACCAAGGGCATCTCAATTGGTGATCGTCACATCCATGCCGAACCTGTTTCACAGAGTTCCGTTGTTGTAAGTTTCTCACCAGTTCCACCTGAAGTTTCAAATGATCTCTTGATTGCCGCTCTTCTTCCTTATGGCCGGATCATTGGAGGTGTAACTACCTACTCTTCGTTTCCAGAGGTGCCAGAAGACAGATACCTACTCGGGTTTCGCCGCAATGTTCGTGTGGTCTTCCCTTCAGAGGAGCACATGCTGCGTATTCCACCCACTTTACGTGTACGCTGCTACACGCACATTAGAGAGATATTTATCACAGTAGGCTCCGTCTGTCCGAATTGCAAAGGCACGGGACATCCCCGCACTCTATGCCCTCATAATGCGAACACTCTTTCCAAGTCAACAGCACGACCTTCTTCCTCTTTGTCACGTCAATCGGCTTCCTCTTCTGGTGCTAAAGACCAGCAACAGCAGACTTCCTCAAAAGTAGTGATGCAGCAGTTGGTCAACCGACGTCTACAAAAAGTAGTGAGACAACCGTTGGTCGACCAACGTCTACCAGAAGTAGTGAGACAGCCGTTGGTCAACCGACGTCTACCATAAGTAGTGAGACAGCCGTTGGTGGGCCGACGTCTACCAGATGTAGTGAGACAGCCGTTGGTCGGCCAACATCTACCAGAAGTAGTGAGACAGCCGTTGGTCAGCCGACGTCTACGGGTAAACCCTCGACCTCGGGTGATGCATTGGCGCCCCCATCATCTCTTCAGTCGAAAGAGGCATCAATTGTTAATCCCAAGTCTCCTATAGAGATGGTTGATGACGATTCTGGTCATACTGCTACACCGACCGTTGAGGTTGTTTCTTCAGCTCCTTTTAAATTGCCGGAAGTTCCAATTCCGGTTACAGCACAAAGTCGTGGACGGGCAAAGCGACGTAGAACTTCACGCGCCCAGAATAAGAAGTTTAGAATGACAACCACCCTTAGGGCAGGACGTGATCCTTCTAGTAGTCAGATGCTCACGTCTGAAGGCTCTATGGAATCTGATACAGATGATGGAACAATTATTCCGATCTCTTGTGAAAACTTTTTACATATTCTAGAGGCATCCTCTCTTCCACAGACACCTGTGTCTGGAGAGAAGGTGTATGCGTTCCTAATAAGTCCCCGTAGAGACAAGCTGTCTCGCAACTTTTTGGAAGGTTACTCCCACTGTCTGTCTGACACCATGAATCAAATGTTGGCGATACATTCTCATTTACGCACCGTTCCGGGCAGAGATCTGGGTGGTCCCTACTGGGCAAAGAAGTTCCGTAGCCGTCTGGCCAAGTTACAGAACGCAGCCGACAACATCCTCCAACCATCATCAGACTATTCTGTTCAAGACAGTCTCACTGAATAGTAGGGGTATGTGTACCCCTTTGGCCAATGCTTTAGCATATGAAGACGTCCACCACCTCAAAGCAGATCTCCTACTTTTGCAAGAGACAAATTGTCTCTCCACTTCACCCTTCCATCGCTGGAGGAGATGGGACTATCAATTTCATCACGCATATAGGCTCTCTCTTCGTGGAGGTTTAGCGATTGGTGTACATAATAGATTTCGTCAAGCACTCTCCTCTGTTAAAGTTCATAACCTGTGCCGAGATTTATTGCAGCGACTCACTTTCGTCCTAGATGGACAACGATATTTAGTTTTCAACATATATATTCCATGTTCATCTACACATCTAACGTTGTTATTTTCGTCGCTCCGCACTGCACTTCAGTCAGCATTACCATCAGATCACGTGCTCATTGGAGGAGACTTTAACTGTACACTTCAACCAGAGCTCGATCGCGCTCCTTCGAGGATTGAACATCGTTCACGTCTTGTGGAGCAATTGCGATCATTAGTGTCTGATTTTGATTTACATGACGTGTTCCGACGATTGCATCCATCCATTTCACATACCTGGAGAGCTGCATCTGCATCCTCCTCTCTTTCTGCCAGGCTGGATCGATTTTACGCTTCTGCTCCGTTATTGCCCATTACAACGGATTGTATGCACTCTCCTACAGCTTCATCGGATCATTGTGCCATCACTATCTCCTGTAACTCTTTATCTCGTCTGCATGTTAGGTCTCGGTCATGGACACTAGACACTTCTCTCCTAGCTGATGAGAATATATGCACCGAGATCAGAGATCTTCTTGATCATATGCGAGAGGGCCTGTCCACTGCACCTTGTGCCATCAATTACTGGCTCGAGGTAAAATCTTACCTAATTTATCTTCTTAGACGTCATTCCTTCTCCGAAGGCACGAAGCGCTCCATGGAAGAGCAAAATCTCCGAAACATCCTGTTACAGCTTGGTGAGAGTCATCCCATGTATACAGCTTACCAAGCGGATCTTAGAGCACTTCTTGAGCCTCGTGCACGTCAGGTAATTCTTCGTCTCCGTCTACAACATCTATCACCAGAGAACTGCTCCTTTGAGTTTCTATCCGCGTTAGAAGAAAAACGCCGCTCGTCGCATCAGCTTCGACTACTTCGGCGGCCTGATGGTGAAATCATCTCTGATCCGGATGCAGTTTGCTCTCAGGTTCGTCGGTATTTTACCTATCAAATACAGTGAAACTCCTCAGCCTTCTGTTTCTGCTTCTGCTACTTTACTCTCTGCTCTTCCCCAAGTTCCTTCTAATCTCTCTGATTCCCTTTTACAACCTATTTCGCAGACTGAACTTCGGACCATTCTAGTCTCTCTAAATTCCCGTGCTGTCCCAGGTCCAGATGGCCTTCCGCTCTTTTTCTACCGTACTTTTCTCCTTTCGTTGCTTCCATTTCTTCTCGCCGCTTTCAATGCTGCTCTTTCTTCCTCTTTTTCTTCCGAGGGGTTTCACAGAGGCTCATATGGTGTTATTTCCCAAGAAAGGCGATCTGCTTGACTTGGGAAACTGGCGTCCTATCTCGCTACTAAACATTGACTATAAACTCTTCACTAAACTCCTTTCCAGTCGACTCAACCAAGTTCTTCCATTTCTTCTTTCTCCCGACCAGACCTACACGGTTCCTGGTCGGTCCATCACCTTCTAATCTCAATCTCCTTCGAGATCTCCTACATCTGGCTCGTACTAACTCTGAACCACTTGCCCTCTTTAATCTTGACCAAAGAGCAGCTTTCGAAAATATCTCACATTCGTATCTTTCTGCTGTTCTTATTGCTTTTCGGCTTTCCTTTTGCTTTTGTTACCTCTATTCTTGCCCTTTATCAGGACGCTGCTTTCCATGTCAAGACGGCCGCCTTCTTGACTGCACCTATTCCTTTCCGGCGACGCATTCGGCAGGGTTGCCCACTTTCTGGGCAGCTCTTTGCCATTGCTTTTGAGCCGTTTCTTCGGTCTGTCCATCGAGCCTTTATAGATGCACTGCCACCGCCTACTGCAAGTACTAGGCACTTTTCTGTGACATACTCTGCATATGCCGATGACGCGACCTTTTGTGTAAGGACAGACGCTCAATTCGACATCTTGCTCCAGATTTACGATCAATATTCTTCATGTTCAGCGGCATCACTTAATACATCCAAGAGTGCAGGCCTATGGAGCGGAGCGTGGGCCTCTAGGACTGACACCCCGTGGGGCGCCTCATGGACTGCTTCATCCCAAAAATTCCTTGGGGTCCATCTCGGAGTCCGTCTTTCTGCTCAAAATGAAACATGGAATGCTCTCTCAGAACACGCCTTACTCGAACTGCTGCATTCTGGCGAGGTTCCCAGTTTTGTACTTCTTACTTCTCAAGAGCTAGAATAGCTCAGACTTATATTCTTTCTCCATGCTTATATGCATGGTCAGCAGAACGTATGCCCATTTATCACCTCAATGAAATCACTCAAATCATCTCAACGATAATATGGAACAGGTACCATTGGATCCAGGTCTCCACTCTCTGTCGTCGAGTCACTGATGGAGGTATTTCACTGCTGGAAGTTCGCACCTATTATAAAGCACATAAAGTGGTTTCTTTCCTGCGGCTACTAAGTGCACCAGAGTCGCCAGTTACGCTCGTTAGAGATGTCATGATATCGCCTAGGAATCCCCGAATCACTTTCATCACGTATCTTCTAATGGATCAATCTCCTTTTTTTTTCATTCTAAACTTTCCCCTTTCTACAAAGAGGTCCTTTCCTTTCTCCGTTCTCTACCCCTCTTCCGTGCTCCACCGGCTTCCACCACTGAACTATTAGCTGAGCCCCTGTTCTTTTCTTCCATCCTTCATCCCCCTAATGCTCCCTACTTTACTGACCTTTCCTGGCTCCCCGCCGGAATAGTATCTGTTCAGGATCTAATTTCTCCAGATCTTTCTTGGAAACCCTTCTCTGATCTGTCCCCCACATCTCCCCTACCTCTTCCTCTCTTTCGCTGTATGATTCCTTCCGTTCTTCAATCATTACCCTCTTCCCTAACCTTGCCTCTCAAGCTGGGTTAACTCTTGTTCCCTCTGCCTCTCTTCTTCTTCCCTTTTTCCTTTCCGTTCGGGGCTCATCACTTCCTCTCTCCAGTTTTTCTGTCTCGTCTCTTTACCGTTGTCTCATTGATCCACTGTATGCTACACCATTGATGATTCCAGATGTTCCGAATGTCGCCCTTTCACAAGTGTGGTCCATGTCTAATTCGCCACTATCTATTCCAGCAGAAAGAAACATCCAATGGTTGTTTCTTCATAGGCGCTTACCAGTTCCTACCAAATTATTCAGGATGACGCTTGTTGATTCGCCTAACTGCATGTTTTGCTCTACGATTGCGGATGTAGATCATGTGTATCAACATTGCACAGTGCTTCTTCCCTTGCTACATCTGACCTTCACTACTGCACAGTGTCTTAGTACTAATGATCTCTTCTTTTCAGCCTATAGCACGCTACTCAGTTCAAGTACTCCGCCTATTCCTATATCAGAGTCATGTGCTTATGTATTCATATTAGCAAAACATGTGATTTTTTGCTACTATCAACAGCTACGTTCTACCCCTATACAGCCTACCATCTTTCAGGCGGGAGCTGCGATGTGCAGTCAGTTCCGGAACAGAATGATTTCACGCTTGAGGCTTGCTTTCACTGTTGCTAAGGCTGCGAATCGAATCCCACACTTTATGTCAGTGTGGTCACCTTTTCGTCAATGGTTTTCTGGTCCATCAGAAGACCTTAGACTTTTGTTCTGACGTCTGTGAAATTGTTTGGACTAATTGAAGTATAGTTTTGTGATTATCGTGTTCTTAGGTGCCCTTGTCATAATCGCTTCTTAATGTTACTGCACGTTTGCATGTTTCTCACCAACAAGGTCCTGTAGGTGAGTTTCTTGTTATACCACAGGCACTTAAAATAAGTTTAAAGTTTTTTTTTTTTTTCGGCACTTTCCTTATGTCTGCCGGGCTTTATAATATATGGTTTTTGCTCACGGTGCTAAGCAACTGTTTGATAGTGTTTAAATTGTCTTATTGATTTTGCACAGTGTGGTTTCTGATCATGTTACATGTACATAAAGATATATGATCAGTCGATTGCACCATGTTCTGCAAGGTTTTAGCACTTTTGTAGTGCAGGGGGTAATTGTTCATCATTCGGTTATTTGTACTGTACCTGAAGTATAGTTGCTATGCCAAAAGCTCAGTTTTGTATATACTAATGTACTTTCCTAATTGCACTGTAAAATTTATGTTTGGCACATTTCGCATGTTGGGTCACGATTACATGTCTTAAGTTTTATGCTCATGGTGCGGAGCAAACGCTTTGATAGTATTTCAATTATATGTTAATGTTACACAGTGTGGTTTTTCTCATGTCACATGTGCCTAATAGGAAATAATCAGTCTATTAGATAATGTTCTGCGCTGTGTTGCATATTTGCTGTACTAAGAGTCAGTTTCATATTTTCATTATTTGTATTGTACTCGAAGTATAAATTTTCTGTAAAACGCAAGTTCTGTTTGTACTAATATACTTTACTCTTTGCACTGTGAAATTTACAGTTGTACCATGGAATTGTTATTCCTTATTAGTGTCTTCCCTATGCCGTTGCATCTTGTGTACATATGTTGTTGTTCATTACAAGTTAATCTATAGCACTGTGATTGAGGCACTTGTGTAAGCCTAAGTAATAGTTCTTTTTGTAATTTGACAGCGTTTCACAAGAGAGATATTGCATTCAATTTGTATAGAGTTCACACCATCATTGTGGATAGATCATTTATTCGCTTATCTTTCAGATACTGAAAAGTATAAACCTTCTGCTCTTTTCTTCTCTTTTCTTCTTTTTTTTTCAAGATTGCTCAAAATATACATGTTTGTTTTTGCACTGTAAAATTTATAGTTATACCTTGTACTGGTGTTCACCTATTAGAGATGGCACTCTGCTGATGCACATTGCGAACATATGTTGTACATAGAGTAAGTCAACCCATCAGTCCAGTATTGTCAGTGTTATGAATTTGCTTACATTGTATATAGTGCATCCACATAATGTAAATATCTCATTGTCATTGTAAATAGGTCATCCACTTGTTTATCTTTTGGTAACTGTTAAGCACAGGCCATCTGTATCTTCCTGTCCATGTTTGCTCCAAATAAAATATTGTTGAAGCTCACGGTGGTCGTTAAACCTCCAATCCAATCCAAACACATTGGTATCAGGAGAGTTGCTAAAACATTTTTTGAGAGTTATCTATCTGGGAGGAGGCAGTATGTTCAGTTACAGGGAGTTCGTTTCAGGGTAAAATCTGTTCATTATGGGGTTCCACATGGATCAGTTCTTGGTCCCCTACGTTTTTTATTTAAGTCAATGATATCTCCAATGTTTCTTCCAGTGCAAATGCGCTTTTATTTGCTGACGGCACAAGTTTATTTTTTTCTGGTCATGCGGTATCTGAGTTGATACCACGTGTCAACCATGATTTGCGAGAGAATTTCACTTGGTTCTGTTGCAATTCGTTAACTCTCAATGTTTCTAAAACAAATTGTGTTCTTTCCTCTAGTCGAAGGGTTGTGACAGTAACTACTCCCCGGATCTATTTGAATGATATTCATTTGGCTTTTAAGGCAAATTTTAAATTCTTGGGACTTCATCTGCATGGAAATTTACAGTGGGATGCACATGTTGATGCATTGCCTGTTAGGTTGAGATCTCGAATTGGAGTTTTGCTCAGGATTTCGAGTTGCTTGCCAATTAAAATAAAGTTAGTATTTCATTATTCTTTTATTTACCCACTTATGTCTTACTGTCTTTTAGCTTGGAGAATTATAACGAAGTAAATTTCTCCGTCATTTTTATCCGCGCCGGGGCCTGAACCCGGGTCCACTCATTCCGGAATAAGTTGCTCTACCAATTAAGCTACGCGGACATTGATTCTAATTGCTATCTGCCTTTATGTCGTGTGCGTCCTTCTGGCAGGTACGTCACATCTCCTGGTACGTTACAGAATGACAACTAGAAGAAATATTAATAGAATTTTCACTTTGCAAAAAAAATTGTTCGATTGTTAAATCAATCGGAAAACGTGGATAATTTGTTCTACCATTGTAAGTTATTGATTTTTGAGAAACTATACAAATTCAGGCTTATGTTGTTAATGCATGAGCGTGTCTATGCTAATAAGCATTTAAATTGAATTACTGTGTGTCGTCCTGCGCATGCTTATCAAACTCGTGGATATACCGATTTGGTGATCTCCTGAGCTCGGACAAACATTTTATATTATAATATCAATGCCACTTGCCCTGGACTCTGGAACGGGTTGCCGATTTATATTAGATTAATTGTTAACTATGCTTCATTTAAAAGAGAGTTAAGGGAATACTTGATATACAGTTAATATATTTCCGGTTCCATTATCTGCAATTCCGATTATGTAAATGGCAGTTCTATAGGAAGATAATCTCTTGACTTGGCACTTTTGTTTTTTACTTAAGGGACCAGGGGCTTATCAGGCCTACACTAGCCTTTTTTCCCCTGGTTCTCTGCTATGTTGCACTAGAATTGATTGAATAAGTGCTTGTGAAACACTGAAGAGCAATTGAATTAGAGACAGCTGGCGTTATGCAAATATGGCGCTGTGCGCGGCCCTGTAAACGGAAACGACATGACGTATGCAGCGATCCGACAATATAAGGAGTGATGCGACGGGAATCAGTAAGAGTCGAAAGCAGTATGGGTAAAACGAAGGATCTAAGCGCATTTGATCGTGGGCAAATTGTCGGGGCCCGACGAATCAGTCCCTCCATTTCGGAAGACGTGCAGGCACCATGATTTTCACGAGCCACTGTGTCACGGGTGCACCGTGAGTACATCGAATCCGGTAAAACCATCCCCGCAAGGGCCAACTGCCGTGGACAACAGCGTGTAGATGAGCGGGGCCATCGTCGGCTAGCTCGCATTGAAATAGCGGATAGACGGACCACAGTGTAAGAAATCACTCGGCAATTTAACGCTGGTGCACAAAAACGTGTAAGCAGCCACACCATCCAGAACCATCTCCTCGCTATGGGGTACAGAAGTTATCGTCCCGCGAGGGTATCGCTGCTGACCGCACATCACAGGGTGCAAAGATTAGCATAGGCGCGGGAACATCGCCAAGGTACCCTAGACATGTGGGAAAATATTACCTGGACTGATGAGTCGAGATTCTCGTTGGTACATGCGGATGGCAGGACACGAGTACGGCGCAAACAACATGAAGCGATGGATTCTTCTTGCCAGCAGGGTACTCTTCAAGCTGGTGGTGGTGGCATTCTCGTCTGGTGACTGTTGACGTGGACTGAAATGGGACCCCTGGTACGTGTGACATTATCCCTCACAGGTCAACGTTACCGGGATATCCTGAACAACCATTTGCTCCCGTTTGTGCGTCTTCAACATCCCATTGGGGGCCTCAGCATACAACAAGACAATGCACCATGCCATCGCTCTCGAATTGTATCCAAATAGTTGGATGAACACTCCACCGACATAACTTTGCTTCTTTGGCCAGCTAGGTCACCTGACCTTAATCCCATCGAGCACATCTGGGATGCCATCGAGAGGAATCGCCGCCGTCATCAGGGTGAAAGGTGGTGCTACAAGTTACTAGACAGGTATCTCTAATTCAGTTGCTCTTCAGTGTATACGTAGTACTATTCGAAATTGTTACACGTGTTTTGGTATTACTACAATTTCATTTGCACTCTGCATTATATGTAAATTATTATTGTATAATATTTGTATTTGCATATTTGATGGTTCATGTGTTTGTGTTAGTTGTATTATTATTCATATTTTTGCATTTATGTGTTACATTACTACATTTCTTACATATATGTATTGTATTTCTTTTGTGTTTGCATATGGTGCGATTAGTATTTGGCTAATCTTTTTTGGTACGGAAATTACATGTGCGATTTGATTGAATGTTAGATGGTATAACATGGCAAAATAAAATTCAAATTCAAATAAAAACAAAACTGTAGGAAAGCTGGGGATTAGACAACCCCAGTACAGGAACATTTGGAAAGAGATGATTGAGGCCTATAGCCTCAATTGGCTATAAAAAGGGTTGAAAGAAGAGGAAGAAGAAGAAGTTGATACAACAAGTAAGGGAAGAAAAATTCCATTTTGTTTCGTGCAAGATGGATCACCGGAATTCTCACCTAAATTTAGAAAAATATTTTTAAATAGGACTTTGCCTCGGAGGGATATCGGTATTGGAAAACCACTCCAAGGCATATTCAGTCTCCAGATCTCACTTTATGCGGCTGATAGAGTTAATATTATGGAATTCTTTGCATATACTTTCAAATATTTCGTGACACGGAATTTTACCACTAGAAGCGTAAGCTATATTTCCGTTTCCGATAAATTTGCTGCGGTATCTGCGCCGCTAAAAACTCTGTTAAAAAAATTCATTTTCGGACACATACTTCTCAGTAAGAAAGCATTTTGCTCTCATTTCCTGCTCATAATAATGCACAGATTTAGGCCGGGGGGCGGGGGAGGGAGCTTCGATGTGGATCCTGTTTCTCTTGATATTTGTACTTCTTACAATACGATTTTGAAAATTCCTTTTCTCCCGCTGTGACATTTTCACCACTTAACCTCACAGTGCGATATGATCGCGGTGAGCTGCAGGCTTGTTTTTATGCCTGTATCGTGCATCTTAGCAACCAACGGATCCGTTTATTTATTTTTGAAGGGGTGTCCGGTGACTTTCGTCATTATAGTGTATTATCAGAATAACAAAGCGATCCTTAGACACTAGATGTAAAGAACACGTACGAAGTGTCAACCAGGACATACAGAACACAGCGCTTGCCAGAGAAGACATGCATTGCTCGGCCGCTACTATATCGAATAATATTAGAAGAATTGCCCCTTGTACGAACTTCAAAGAGACTGCCATCAAGTAAACAGTCTAAATCCTCTCCAGCAAACTTGCATGTCATAATATGGTCTCTATGGAATTACCAATGGTTTGGCATGTGTTATTAAAAGATGGAAACACACCCCAGCACACCGTACATTTGCTCCATAAAAATTCACATAATACTGCTCGTGATGTCACCCAAGTTTCTTTCAAAAACCAACTTTGTTTCTAACGTGTTCTAATTTCCTGCACTTTATGTCTGCATATTGCCTTGGAAAAGCCACCCAGTGGAGAGCGAAAGCTTGGCGAATCTGTATACGTCTTAAACCAGTAAATAAACTGATTTTACCACGCTGTAAGAGCTTTTAGATTGTGAATAATTTCTTTATGAGGAAGTTTAACTGATTGTGAAACTTAATTCAGTAAGAGTATTTCATTTTTGAAGTATTTGGTACTCGTTCAAATTTTTGACACCTTGTACATCATACAACCTTTTTGGTGCATCTATCAAAAGCGCAGGAAACACTGTTAAAGCCTTTACACTTTAATGACCAGCTACCTGAAATCATGTGTTCCTTACAATACCTTAACGCTCGAACTGTATCTTGCTCCCTCAGAATTTCTCTCCTCTCCTTTAGAAGTTAAGAAAAAAGAAGGATTAGTGCTCAGTCACCGCACGAAACGTCCGATCTGCAGTCTTGATGTGCATTGAACTTCAGACGTTACCTAAGATGATCACTGCATTTTTCCACGGAGAGGGCATGCGATGTGATGAGAGTATCGCCCCGAGAGATAACAACGCCTCTTGTTTAGCGACAGAAATGATGACTGAGGGTGTCTTCTGCTAATCCCCTATAGGCGGTGCAAATTTAAAGAACAGGTGGGGTAGGAAATGCTACTCACTCTAGATGAGCGTTTTCGGGCTGCCGTGGTAGTTTGGATGTAAGGGCGTTCCAGCCGTTATGGTAGCTAAGGGGTTAAACCAGAAACTAGAACCGCAATATTTAGCAACACTTTGAATTCAGCGGGTATTACGAGAGGTCACTGGTCCTGAAGAAACAGCCATTTTCTTGGTAAACCTGCATTATGATGATATTATTGCGCTCGAAAAATTACACCATCATTTAGTTACAGCGCTACACCAAATACAAGGGCTGTCCCAAAACAACTTAGAATGTTTATACAAAAAAAAAAAAACAAAAAAAAACTAATGCGTACCATAATTAACAACGAAGTGGTCACCTTTTTCAAAATACTGTCCATTGCATGAAAGACAAGTGTCGCAACGTTCCTCCTACTTTTTGAATGTCATATGGAATTTTTCGTCATAAATGCTGCTGAAGCTCCCCTGCGCCGCAGTGATAAGTTTTTAATCAAATTGTCGTCCTCATTATGTATATTTTAATATGGAGAACACCCAGAAATCATATGGTGACAAGTCTGGACTATATGCAGATTGGATCATCAAATTAATGTTCATCTTGTTCAAATATTAAATGACTGACCTAGCCATGTGCTGCCGCCTCGCATGTGGCCGTAAATGAAAATATTTTTTTTTCTATTTTTTATTGGAGTTTAACGACCACCGTGAGCAACTCAATGGGCAATAAGCAGTCGCCCGTCCCTAGGTTAGGGGTCACTGGTTCCAGGGAAGGGAGAGAGCCAGTGCCGTAAGACAACCACAACATCCATGCCTCACCGGGATTCGAACCCGGACCCCTTTCGGACGAATGATCAGAAGCCAGCGCTTAGACCAGTGTACCATCTCGGACGAATGATCAGAGCCGGGCTCTGATCATTCGTCCGAGATGGGTTCGGGTTGAAATCCGGGTGAGACTTAGGTGAGGTGTTTGTCTTACGGCGCTGGCTCTCTTCCTTCCCTGGAACCAATGGCCCTAAATTAGCGACTGGCGACTGCTTATAGTACACTGCGTTGCTCACGGTGGTCGTTAAAAAATTCGGGGTATTTTTTCCCGCAATTTTTGGTCTATGTTGCCGGCATATGAAGCGATTAGTTTCATGTCCGTTATGGAAAAAAAGCAAAATTGCTGAAATGGGTATTTCTTTCCCCCATTTCCCTTAAAAGCTTACATTGTATAGGCAACGCATGTATGTTACGTGCTTGACAATATAACTCGCCTAAGCCACAGTTCATTGCTCGGAAACTGCTATATATGAATAACCACGCAATAAATTTAATAAAGAGATGTAATTTTTTACAGAAAAACTGTTTTTATTATAATTAGTAAAACTATATTATTAGGTGTACAAATAAGTTTTAAAGCGTTTTAAGACAAGGCAACATGCAAATTTGAGAGAAAACAACAATACATCAAAATATGCGCAGTCATTATCTATCACCTTCCGCCATTAGTTGGGCAGCAGACGGATTCCAGCCATGAAAAATTCCTCGTCGTGTGACGCGGTGAAGTCGTCACCCATTTTTGCACTTCGTGATATGTCCGGAACCATACAGCAGACAAACCATGTTGCATCAATTGGAACAAAGGATATTTTGAAGGGGCTATGTTGGGACTATACGCCGGGTGTTCCAAAACTTCCCAGCCAAGCGTCAATAACGTTTCCTTGACCGATTTCGCGACATGCGGCCTAAAGTTGTCTGGCAGTAATTTCACGGGACGCAATCATTTTTCTGTGAATGGACGTTTCCGACAGATTTCCTGGTTCATTCGCAGCAATTGTTGCTTGTGGTGTTTAGCAATAACAGTTTGACCGTGTTCCACTAGTTCATAATAAAGCACACCCTTCATATCCCGCCAGATGCATAACAGAACTTTCTTGGAGTGAATATTGCGTTTCGGTGTCGGAGTCGTTGCTTCACCGGGGTCTACCCAGTGTTTTATGCGTTTAGGATTGTCGTACCATATCCACTTTTTATCACCCATAATGATTTTCTACAGCAAATACTTTCTGTGTTGTTTATTCAAAAGATTCAAACACTTCATGACACACTCATCCTTGTTCCTCTGGCTCAGATCATGTAGTACCCATTTTGCTTCTTTCTAAATCTTTCTTATTGCGCGTAAACGATTGGATATGATTTGTTGAGTTTACTCCCAGTTGTTCAGCTAGTTCTTTTTTGCGTTTGAGACGAATCTTCATCCAGCAATGCTTGCAGGTCCTCATGTGTAACCTTCTGCGGGGCACCGCTACCTTCTCGAAAGCGAACATCAAAATCACCTGCTTTAAACTGTCTAAACCAAAACTCACACGTGCT
Source organism: Macrothele yani (assembly GCA_039090855.1). Taxonomy (NCBI): domain Eukaryota; kingdom Metazoa; phylum Arthropoda; class Arachnida; order Araneae; family Macrothelidae; genus Macrothele; species Macrothele yani. The sequence goes on along the minus strand of CM077011.1, from coordinate 7,895,070 downwards.
TTTCGATACAATATTCTCCCCCAGAACAGAACAGATCGATGCACATGCTTTTGCAGCACTTTTTCCATCATGACATTCGTAAGGAATGCAGTGTCGAATAAATGTAGTATCGCTTGCTATCTTTTATCTACCGATGTGCAGGTGCGGTTGTCTGTTGGGCAAACTTCTGTGCCACATTGCATATTCTGCACCAGTTACGGTTACATGACAAAAACGCGGGGGAGTGTCTGATATGTAAATTAACGGTATACGTCACACAAACAACGCTTTAAAACTTATTTGTACACCTCATAATAATCAGATTTACCGTCGTAAAAAAAAAAAAAAAACATTTCCAAGTTTTCGCTCAGAAAACTACAATCTGAATAATAAAATACTTCAACAACTTGAACGCGGTGACTTGACTATACAACAAACGAATAACTCGAATGTAATTTTCATTCAAAGACACGCGGTGTTACATTGGTGGCGAGCGGTATATTAGAAGGAAAAAAGCGTCATTTGAAGTACTGGATCGAAGTTTGTTCCAACCCTAGAGAGATGCTATCATTGCAAGCTAATAACTTTTGGGCCGCCCCGGTGGCGCAGTGGTCTAAGGCGTTGGCCTCTGATCCTTCGTCCGAAGGGGTCCGGGTTCGAATCCCGGTGAGGCATGGATGTTGTGTTTGTCTTACGGCACTGGCTCTCTCCTTCCCTGGAACCAGTGACCCTAAATTAGGGACGGGCGACTGCTTATAGCCCATTGAGTTGCTCACGGTGGTCGTTCATCCTCCAATCAAAAAAAAAAAAAAAAAAAAAAAAAAAACTTTTGGTAATGATTTCCGAAGTTTCTCGAATGGATGTAGATTTAAGGTTGGTGTAGGAAGCTAATTTATAAAATCAAGCATATGAGCAGTGGACATGGATTCGGCTGTTGTGGCCAGGATCGTGGTAAGTTTACCGTACTTTGTGACTCCTTTTTGATTTCGTTTAGAATGCTTGGTCATTCTAAGCGTTCGTTTAGAATGGTCACTCTAAGCGTTCGTTTAGAATGGTCACTCTAAGCGTTCGTTTAGAATGGTCACTCTAAGCGTTCGTTTAGAATGGTCACTCTAAGCGTTCGTTTAGAATGGTCACTCTAAGCGTTCGTTTAGAATGGTCACTCTAAGAGTTCGTTTAGAATGGTCACTCTAAGCGTTCGTTTAGAATGGTCACTCTAAGAGTTCGTTTAGAATGGTCACTCTAAGCGTTCGTTTAGAATGGTCACTCTAAGCGTTCGTTTAGAATGGTCACTCTAAGCGTTCGTTTAGAATGGTCACTCTAAGCGTTCGTTTAGAATGACCAAGCATTCTAAACGAACGCTTGGTCAGAACTATTTGGAGCCGCCCTTATATTGTGGAGGGATAGCATAAACACCTGGCCTGTAGATAAAAAGGGTGACTTGCCCATGTTTCTCTTAAACATGGTACATAAAGACGAAGGGGACCTTATGCCGACTCTGTTTATTGTCAAAGCGAGTCACCGAAACATTCATTTCTATTTTTACGCCAATAAATCGGATTAATAATGTATTTCACTATTTTATGTATAGTTAGAGTACAGCTTCTCGTTATTAATTTGTTTTTGTTATGCTGCACATTCATTGTTTGTTGATACGTAGTACATCTGAGAATCAAAAAACAAGTGTTCAAGCAATGGAATTTGTTTTAGCTTCGTGTGCATTTCCATGATGCTGCTGGTCCCGCCGACATCTGCTTTACTAGCTGCGGCAAAGGCGTAAGCATATTAGGAACTTTCATGACCAGTTATAAAAGCTTTTATCCGATTCACCGAAATTTAAGGGGTCCGTTCCAATTAGCGATTTATAAAGTTCATTCAAATTTGGGCCAATTTTTGTGACCCCCTCCCAAATTAAAAAAAAAAATGTTATTTTATTTTGATCCCAGTCGCAACTAACTGACTGAAGGAACAAAAAGCGGCCATATAGACAAAACAGAGTGAACGATTACTGCTTTAACACAGAAGGGTTTCAGCCAATTCTGTTCACCCCTTACGGCCAATGGCGGCCCCACACATATCTATCCTCATCTGTGCTTATTTTCTTTACACCAATTAACGGATCATCCCTATTGTGAGTGTTACTGGCGTCGTAAAAAAGTCCATATCAGCAACGTCACGCATCTTAACTTAAAAAGTTCTCTTTCCAGAGAATGTGGAGGAAATAGAAACAAGTTAGTAAAATCATGCAATGCATTGATTATTATGATACGCTTTTCAAGATACCAGAAATCATTACTCAAGTTATTACCCAAGTTATGAGGATAATGGCTGTGGAATACATCCCGCGCCTGTGTCCTGACCTTTGATCCCATTTCGATTATATTAAACAGAACCGATTTAATATACCTCCGGAACAACATGATAAAGGTTTGTCGCAATCGAGCCATTTTTATGCAAGTTATGGCGCATAAGGGCAATGGAATGGATCCCGGTCCTATGTCCTGACCTTTGACCCCATTTCACCCGTTTTTAATAGGGTTCGTCCCCAGTTGATTCCCAACCACATACTAAAATATCATCGAAATCGAACTATTTTTACGCGAGTTATCGTGCGGACGGGCAGGCAGACAGACGGACAAAGCTGGAGCATATGCGCTTCTTCAACCTAAGGTTCGGAAGCGTAAAAAAAGAAAGTCTTCAAAAATTTGCCTATATATCCGAATTTTGGGAAGCCAGATTAGAGGTGCGGTACAGAATAATTTTCTCGATACACATACCAGCCGCTGAATTAGAAGCTTTATTCAGTACTGAGTTGGATCTCCTTTAGCACGAATTACAGCATGCATGCGGTTTGGCATAACTTCCAGATGGCGTTGGAGTGCACCTACGTGCCAAAATATCAGGTTTTCACCAGACAGTTCTTTAACTGGCTCATATTTGGCGGAAGAGGACTTTGCTGCCGCATCTGTTTCTCTAACATGTCCTCTACATTATCAATTGGGTTCAGGTCCGGGCTTTGTGGTGGCCAAGGAAGATGGTGAAAGTCGCTGTCAGGCTCGAAGAAGCATCTTACGTTGTCATCACTGAAACACTCATCATGTGCTGGATAAAAAGTCAGCAGTGCAGGATGAACTTGATCGACAACAATATACAGATAACCTCTGGAGGCATCCGACCTTCCAGCGATATCAGGGGACCTATTGCGTACCAATAAAGCGTAGATTCAGATAACTTCTAGAGGACATCCGACCTTCCAGCGATATCAGAGGACCTATTCCGTACAAATAAAATATAGATTCAGATAATCTGTGGAGGACATCCGACCTTCCAGCGATATCAGAGGACCTATTCCGTACAAATAAAATGTAGATTCAGATAATCTGTGGAGGACATCCGACCTTTCAGCGATATCAAGGGACCTATTCGGTACCAATAAAACGTGCCCTACACCATGACACCACCCCCAGAACCTTGAGTTGTGTTTACAAGGCAAGCTGGGTCCATTGCCTCATGGGGTTCCCGCCAAACTCTGTGCCTACAATCAATACAGAACAAGGTGTACAGCTACTCGTCAGACCACATGACATTAAGCCCAATCTTCCATTGTCTAGTCAAGGTGTTCCTGTCTCCACTCCAGGAGAACTTTCCGCTTCTTCACAGAAATCAGTGGTTTGCGTATAGACATGCGACTGCCAATACTGATCCTCTTCAATTCCCTACGCAGAGTTCTCTGAGTCGAGATCAGCCTTCATTCAATGCTTCGGTCAATTGCTGCAAATTTGAAGTCCTGTTCGGCGATTTTGTTCCTGACATATTAATTATCGTCGCGTCACTGTTCCGCCTCTTAGAGAAGCAATGAGGGTCATTTTTTCACTGGTTAAATACCCGGGATATCTGACTTTTGAGGAACCAGTCAGTTGTGGTGTCTTCAATATCGCCGCTCCAGCAAGATGAGCGCCGACAATCAGCCCTTTTTTGAACTCCGAAACAGCTTTCTTTTTTCCCATTTTGATGAAAATTACTGACGAACAGAAATCTACAATAGTTGGCTAGATCACGTGGTGAAGCATGTGGACACGTTTTTTGCATGTTAGTGGCGTTTACGTACATTTGTATAAAGGTTTGTTATTCAGTGGATGCCGTGTGTACTCGTGTGCGCTTTGTTTATTATTATTATTTTTTTGTACTCAGAAAAGAAACACTTTCTGCAAAACGTGTTTATTCTCAGAGATAAACAAACGAGAAATACCATGAAACACACTTATATACAGCATTTTTTTTAGCAAAAATCTTTCTTTATTGAAAGCAATATATTATATATATATATATATATATTATATAGTACTGTTTACTGCACTTGAGCAATTGACTTTTGCAGTCTCATTTTCTTCAAGTATATTTTTCATATAGTGTGTCGAGCATTTTTGCAGTATTACACTAACCAAAGTTTTGTAGATGATAGAAATGTCATGCATCCAATTTCATGATTTTAATCGAGGAAGAGTGTCCATTCAAAACGGCAAAGTCACAATGATAGAACTCGAGGTGGAGAAACAGGATCTCTTGTTACTTCTATGATCAAGAGTCGTTCGCGCTATGGCAAATAACGAATAATGAGCCTATTCTATTTTAGCTTAGCATAATAAAATTTAGTGTAGGAATACTCGCTAGATAAGATAGATATTTTTTATAATATTTTTGTTCCAGCGAATGTAGGTTTGGACGATATTGAAATTGCAATCTACCTTGTAGTTTCTACAGCAAAAGTAATCATGTGATATATTTTTATTTAGGAAAGAGTTGGTTCGAATTCAAGGCTATCTAATTGAATTGCATGCGATAAAGCATATTTCAGTGTCATCGGGAAAATTTTAACCATAGAAAATTTTAAATTGGCGCGATTATATGTGAAAGTTTTAATACAGTTCGAAATACTTTAACTGAACCTATAGTGTTTTGTATATATGACTGCCTACGCTCCATTTTCATTATATCACTCACAATTAGTAGACTTTAAACGCTTTTCCAGCTCTGTGGCCAATTTGTCAGGGGCACAGGTTTTAGTTCAAGCCAGGCTCGAGTCCGGAAGGAGGCACGCATGGTTCGTTTGATCTGCACCGCTGTCCTGGTGTTGTGGCACATCCGGACATGGCACTTCTGCACAATAAACATTTTGTGTCACATCCGTACAAGCAATTTTTTTGCAACTGCGTCTCCCGAATTCTCCCGCAAGGTGAGAGTTAGGCAAACTGATCGTGTGTGACTTCCATTCAAAAGATGAGAGTCGTTTGTTCTTTTAAAATTCTGCCTCTTGTTGCATCTGGAGATTTTATTTAAGCAAAATGGATTTTATAATGTTGTCTGGTACTTCAAAAGGCAAGCCTTGTATTTTCTTTAATGATTTTAGATACCACCAATATCGTAAAAACGCCAATACGAACATGGTGAGCTGGATATACATTAAAGAAATAATAGAAAACTGCAGAGGCTCAATGAAAACAATCGGCCAGACTGTTCAGAATGTCAACACGTAAACCCGATGTAGCTGAAACCGAATTTCAGTTATGCCTAATGTTGATAAACATACTGTGTTTCAGCCAAAATTGATTGAGTCCCATAATGATATTTTAAATAATTTGGATTATTTCGTACAAAAATAAATATTCTCGAATTGAAATACAGCCTATGTTTTCAATTGACATAAAGGACACATGGTCAAAGAGGGTCCATAGGCATTTGTTGGGTATGAGAGAGTTAACTTCCTTTTTGTACGCAACTACAAAAACGGTATAGCTGTAGGAGGTCTCAAGTACGATGCGCAATTAACTTAACGTTTGTACGGAACTGAAGCTAAGTTTTCGATGAACGGAAGTGACATGTCCGGATTTGTCAGTAAACTCGCTCAACTTCCCCTTTCTCGGAAACCAATCTCACCAAATTTTGGGAGGATAACTACTTATAGCCGTACAGTTATCATTGGCCTGTTAAACCTCAGTAATAAGAGAAAACAACAATAATTTTATTTATTTGAACTGAAGCAATATTAACATCGGAGGTAAAATGTCTCTTGTTACTTGATGCATTGCTTTTCAATCCATGAATTCTCGTTGAAGTTAGGCTAAATGGCTTATCACAATATTTTTCATACTCTTTTGTATATACAACCAATTTATCATAAATAGTCATTAATTGCAACGAAAGAAACCTTTCTGCCTCAACACAACGGCTCCAGTTGAATTCACAGAAAGCGAATTCCTTGAACGGAGAATTCATCGAAACCGAATTCGTCAAACGGAGAATTCATCGCACAGCAAAGTTTTGAAAATCAGGGCGAATGCATCGAAAACGAATTAATCGAAAATGAAAGCTACAATATCATAGAGTAATCTTTTCAAAAATTACAAGTATGGATCTGTCAAGTGGCCACAAAAGCGTCAGCGGGAAGTATATAAAGTGCATTTTTCACTTTTTCGTGATAACTTTTACGTAAGATATCCAAAAAACCGTTCAGAGGTCTTACAAAAATCACACTTTTAATTTCACCATGTCCACTTCCCCGTATATCGTCTCTAAAGATTACAATTTATTTGGTGTCACCTCATCCTACTGTTTCGCGTTGGTTAAATGGGAAAATAAATTATCTGTATCGGGATAGCTTACCTAAATGTTGCATTGCTACCAAGGCATTCATAATATGGGCCTCAATTTGGGCCATTTCAGCAACTTTGAACTAACAACACGTGGTATCACAGTAAGGCTAATGAAAGAAATGCCACACTTTTACCTAGACTCAAAACAATAGTTTAAAGCTCAAGGCCTCGGCTTTTTTTAAATTTTAAACTGCAGTGCTCATATTTATGAAGTTCGTATAGCCGCCCCTCTGACCATTTGTCCCAGATGGGTCCGGATTTGAATCCCGGTGAGGCATGGATCTTGCGTTTGTCTTACGGGTCAGGCTGCTCCCCTTCTCTGAAACCAGCGGCTCTAAATTAGGGACGGACGATTGCTTATAGCCAATTTAGTTGCTTACAGTGTGGTTGTTTAACCTCCAAACAAACAAACAAAAAGAAATTTTCATAACATGTCAAGGATATAGCATTGCTCTCTTACTCAAGCACAATACATTTATCAATAATGCCTCGTCCCTTTCAATATTTATTAGTTGGGCTTTTCAACAGTTTTTATTCCGTCGTGCTCACATTCATAAGGTTTGGACACCAAGTGAAATTAGTAACGTGTTACACTTTTACTGAGGCAACAAACATGAATTAAAAGGCCCTTGGCATAGTCTTTTTTAACAGTTTTAAATATCCCTGCTCGTTTTCATAAGGTTTGCATACCAAGTCAAGTGAGCGATGCATTCTTACATAAGCACTAAACACTAATTATTAGACCCTATGCCATTTTAAAATGTCTTTATAAGAGCAGCATTATTAACTTGTCATGCAAAACGTAAGGAAAGAAAAGCAGCGGAATAAAAACTGATAAAAAATCCCATTGCCTATTGATTAAAATTTAGTGGCGAAGTAACTTCGCAATATTATTAACTTCACTTGACATGCAAATCATATGAATATGAGAAAGACAAGTTAAAAACTGAAAAAGGCCGAGGCACAGAACTTATTAGTTCATGTTTGGTATCGGAGTAAATGAGTAGCATTATTAATTTGGCTTGTTATGCAAACATTGTGAATATGAAGTATCAAAAATTGCTATAAAAGCCTATGGCTTTATAATTGTTGTTCGATGCCTGAGTAAAAGCGCAACATCATAAAGCTCACGTGTTATTTAAATTTTATGAATGCGGGCATGACCGATTCAAACTTTTTGAAAAAGCCCATGCCTGGAGCCTTCTAATTAAATTTTTTGTACCTCAGTGAAATTGTCACATATCACTGCTCTGAAAGCCGCAGTTCTTAAATGGAGTGAGATCGCGTGTATGTTGCAAAGGCAAATATTTAGCACCGACAAAGTCTCTGCAGTTTCCTACTTCCCAAAAACGAGAAAAGAAAAAAATCTCACGCGATTCCTTGAAAGGAATTACAGCGTGAATCAGTGACGTACTCAATGGAGACGGCCCAGAGGTCGCAGCCGTTCCCATAAAGTGACACTTAATCCATCGTTCTTTGTTATTGGCTATATAATTTTATATTTGTATGTGTTTTTAAATATTTTATTTCATTTTATTTATTTCATTTTAGTTGTCGCATACAAATTACATAAATTAATTGAAGGTGATTATAAAGCAGATTATACAGGGATGAAAAGCGGGAAAAGGCCAGATGGGCCTAACTAGCCCTCTTCTCCCAAAACAATAATCCATGAGACAGACATAAAGTCAAGCAGACATACTAGTGATTGGCAGACTTGAGAGACAATCATCATTATAATTTCTAGTTAACTGCCGAAGCATTTCCATCCGGTATTGCTTTATCTATATTAAAAATGTAAACTAAAACAGTACCACTTAAGATTTTACCAGATTAGTAAAACGTTCGATTAGTTATGGTCAGCATTAAGATTGCCAGTAATATCAAACATTAGTTTGTTTAATGATTCAAGGGTTACAATCATTATAATTAAAATATAATAGTAAATTTAAGAACTTGTAAGCAGAGTGACTGTTCCAATTTATTTATGAAGTAGCTGCTACCTACATAAAAAAAGAATAAAGGATTACAATGAGGCTGATCGTAGTAAATATTGTTTAAGTTTTTTTTAAATAAACAAATGTTATTTAGGCTTGTTAAATCATCAGTCAAAGTATTCCAGAAGGTTGGTCCAGCATAATTAATATGTGCTCTGGAGCGTTCTGTTTAAACAAACATAGGCACTAGTTTAGGTTTACTTCCAGTAGAATGTTGATGGGTGTGAAAATTTAGTGAAATTAAATCCCGATAAAGATTATTTTTTATTCTCTTAAACATTAATATTCCTAAGTTATAATTATATGATTTTCTAATAGTTAGGAGATTAAAATCATTAGGATGTAGGCCTAATCGGGTTGTCAAACTTCGGGAATAACTCTTTTGAAATTTTCAACACCAGAAGTCTAATGAATTTATTTTGTAATCGTTGTAAATTATAAATATTATATTTACAGGTTTTTCCCCAGGTCAGAATACAGCAATTCAGGTGAGTTTGTATTAAAGTAAAATACAACTGTAGCATAATGTTTGGAGATAGGTAAGCCAATAACATCAATGCCAATAACACCAATGTTTCGTGAAATTTTACTGGTTAGAACTTCAATATGTTTGTTTAATTTAATATCATATTGAATTATTGTACCAAGATAGGTATGAGATTGAACAATTTCTATAGAAATATGTACATAATTTACGAATCATTGGGAACGTATGTTGATATGGTGGAGATATTTTTATCGCTTCACAATATTTTGGTAGATGATTTTTTTTTGGAATGGCAGGCGGTATTTACATCTTCAATATTATGGTCCAATAAATAAATCTTGGGTGCTCCGCTGGCATGAGTCATGCTATAATTCGTTTGTTTTACCGAACACCGAAGGTTTAAAAATTCCACAAAATCACTGCAATGTATTACTCCAAATGAAATAATATTTTCCCTTGTGTCTTTAATAGAATTCAAGAAAGCACATTTCTTTTGTTTTAACTTGTTTATCTCGATGGAGGTTCCCGTTCAGTTCACATTTTACAAGTAACAATAATATTTTTGCGCACGTCAGATTTTCACAATATATTTCCGTTATGTAGCTCAAGTATAAAAGAATCTGTAAGTTTTATACGGCCCCTAAAGTGTGTATGGCCACTTATCCTAAGCTCCATTGCGATGAATTCGTTCCATGTTTTTCTAAAAAGTTGTCTTTTGGTAAACTGCTTATTCGATGAATTCGTCTGCTCGTTATCAGAACTTGGTCTGTGGCTAACAACAGTAGCTGTAGAGACCGAGTTTTATTATATTAAATATTGTAGAAAAAGCACTTTGTGTTACACCTTTGTTATGTCTAAATGCCAGGAAATGGCTTTATTTTTGGTTGGAGTTTAACAACCATACTGAACACTGTTCTATCTTTACCTTGAGGCTACAGATTTCTGCACGGACGGAAGGAAGTGTCTTGATACAGGGCCTACATCAATGCTACATCGGAATTCCGTGCCCATCTCAAATGATTGGTCGCCCAAGCCTCTTACTACTCTGCAACCGGGTCGACCGGAAAACTTGGATTGGACCAAGAAAGGCTAATTGCAAAAATTCGAACTCGACAAAAGAAAAACCGGAAAACTTAAGTGCGATGTAAAAGTTACAGCAGGTTGGATGAATGGTCTCTGATATTTTGAAAACGCTAAAATTTCATTCAATTACAGTTAATAAGCCTGGAAAAAAGTCTGTTTTCGCGTGCAGAATACTTGTTCAAAAGGAAGGATGCTTTTTCGTGATTTTCAACTATCTAGGATGTCTGAAAAATGTGCTTCTCTTTATGAAAGCAGAAATTTTTTGGAATAGAGTAGGCGGAAGCACAGAAGAAAATACTGACCGCAACCTTAGAACGCATATCTACAATTTAAGTCAGTGTGATTTAGCGATGTGTAAGGTACGAGCCTAGTATGCAAAATGTTAAAGTGTGCGCGTTTATATAGGACTGCGTATGTCTTGGAACGGACCATTGTTTATATCCAGTAGCATTAGTTATGGTGGTCGTTGATACTTTAGTCCTTTAAGCTACTGATACATCTAAACCAAAATGTGGCCATTTTCTGCGCTCTCCAAGTAGTAATGCTCATATAGAAGCCGGCTTTTAGGAAACCTACGGAAAAACAATTCTTTTAACCCTTAAATTCTCAGCAGTCGCAACCATAGACCTCTCATTGGTAAGCGCTCACTTCCAGTTTATTTTCACTTCTAGTCTCATCATTTCCAGCTTTTTATTCTCTGCGCCATGAGCCAAAGCATGACGAGGAAAGAATAGTCCGATTGACACGGACATTATGCCACTAGATAGAAACAAGTGACTGAAACATCTTCTTCCTCCTTTCTTCGGCTCGTTGCCGTTGTTATAGCTCTTTTAGCACGTAATCTGTCAGAAAGGATTAATGTCAATCATCCCCCCTACATGACCACTTCAAATGGAAAAGCTAAAGGAAAAGAAAGGCTTTGTAATGCGTAGGTTCTTTCTTTATAACTACAGTCGGCCCACCTCTTAGCAAATGTATTCGTTTGAGCTGATTTGAGCCGATTTTGCTAAGCCGGAGTTAATTAGCTGCTGCCGATTATAGGGATAAACAAAAATATATCGAGTGGAACAACCTTTTTTAATTAACAGTTAAGTAAAGATACCTAACTTACAGAGTGGTAAGTCGATAATGCTAAAGGTTAGCAGCACTACATTGCAGATTTTAAACCAGGAACGAGTTCATGGTTTAAAATCTGCAATGTAGTGCTGCTAATAACAGAGTTAAGTTAACATCATCCTGTCGTTTGGCGTTCACTAATTAATTATCTCTATCATTTTTCTCTATACTTCCGATGATCGTTGAACACCGTAAATTGGACGATTCTGGTTGTTGTCTGGCAACAGTGTGTAATGTTAAGGCCGTGTTGATTCTGGTGTAGGAATCAGAGTCGAGACGGGCTAAACCCGAGCCCGAAAGCCCGAAGCAAAGCCTGGGCCCGAATCGGGCTCGGGCTGTAGAATATTTACTGCTATTCGGGCTCGGGCTCTTGGAGAGAGGGAGAGTCAGATTTTTTTTATATATAAATGTGATTTTATATGATTCAGCAAATGAGACACTATGTAGTTTGTAAAGGGAATTCTTTGGCAACTGGTTCTGGTTGGTGAGCGGGCTTTCAAGATGACTATTTATTCCGGACTTGGGTAGAAAATGCCATTTGATGTGCATTATTGAGTTTCTGCAGAGAAGAAAAAGCTTTTTGAAAAACTACAGATATTGGATAGTTGATAGCATGCCGATTTCTATCTCGATGCAGCAGCTCCTTGCTAATTCTATTTCGCAACGTACATACTGCAGGGCATTATGACGCAATAATATCAGCATTATTTGAACAACATACAATTGCAGCACCGCCTGATCATTTTGGATGCCCGGACGCACGAAGCTCTTCAGGTGGAAACGAACGGTGAAAGAAAATCACAGAGTTACACTATAAAAATAGATAGAGCTCCCTTCCCTATTTGAGAAATACATTGGTTAATTGCAGGTGGAGGAGAGAGTGGAACTGTGGAAAAGGAGATGTTTTTATTAATGGTTGAACAGGTTAGCCAGTTCTCTGGCTCTTTCGGGCCCGGGCTTTATCTTGCAATATAAAATTCGGGCTCGGGGGGGGGGGCTCTGGCTTATATACCACGGGCTCGGGCTCCAAAAATTGAGCCCGAACTCAATGCCCACTGTGGTTCACTTTCCTGACGATCATTTCACTGAGAGGTCTAAATGATAATTTTACTGAAGTATGAGTCTATTTAAAAGTTTTGTAATGTACACTTCTAGATCTAATTTTCCCTTTGAGTTTTTCATCCAATTGAAATTGTATTATTTCTTTATTTCTTGGGTTCACTTTTCACGTCTGGACCTTCAGTTGCTTTGTTACGTTTAGCAAGGCTGACAGCTAGGTGAAAGATCACGATACGGGACTGATAAAACCGACTGTAACACGTGTTATGACGTATATTACAATTTAACGTTCATTTTTAGTTTTATTTCTCTATGTAAATTTTGAGATCTTTCTGTTTTAGCGTTTCAACTTTAACGTTATACTTTCTCACTCACTGAACGTTATGTTGGCTTGAGGTCAAATGTGAATGATGTGTACATGTTTGACAAGCTAAAAACGAGATATAATGTCTGGAGCTAGCAGACAAAGTGTGGTGTAGTATTCGTGGAAGCTGTCTTACGCTGAAGCGGTCTGTTCTTGAAGTTTGAGTGTTCGAGTGATGATATAATGAGATTTAATTATTAGTGCTGTTAAGGATTAGTTCTTCATATGTATTAGACATCTGCAAGTAACTTTTCTTGCCTGTGCGGTATTAACTAAATAAAAAAAGGAACTCGCAAGTAACTTTTCTTGAACATTATTTCAGTGACTCCTGTTTTACTTAAAACGAGCGAATAAGAAGAATGAATACAAATTTTGAAGATGTGAATCCATTTTTTTTTGTGTAAATATGACATGGATGATAAGTCAGATAATATCCAAAAACTTAAAAATTTTGTCATCCTGGAGCGGGAATCGAATCCGCGTCTCCCGGATAGCACCCTAGTATGCCTAGTATAGTATGGTGTAATCCCGTATTCCATTCAAGAAGAATGAAATTTAAGTAGTGGTTTTTAATTCACGTATGCACGGCTTGAACATTGAAGAACACTACAGTATTCAGGCGATTTTGGTGGATTGTTAGCTATTGAAAAATATGCTATGTTTATCAACCTTGTGAGATATAGTTTCCGAGTTGCATTACCGCTGTTGTTCGTAATTAACGCCTCTTGTATTATTGTGGAAATAATTCAACTAACAACAGTACTAATTCAACAGTGTAAGTTGATTTCAAACGAACAATGCAAGAATTCTGTCTGAGAGGAATTCAGGAAGGGAGTGTTTGACCTTAGATCTTAAAACAGCCCTCAGAAGCAGAAGCTAGGAAATTTGGCTAGGGTGCTAGATGGGAAAAACACATAGAAGTGAAGTACAGAAAGATACGTGTTTATGAGTCAGTTCTGAGTTCTACCCAGATTCTATGGCGTGCGGTTACTAGTCGCTACATGACCAAGTACCTGTGTGTTTTATCTAAGACAGTCAGGGATATGCTGTCTAAGAATGTCTGCATCCTTTCAATACTCACTATCTACTGATCCAATCGATAAGACTCACCTCAGAACTTGTTTGATGAGAAAAAAGGTGACGGAGATAAAAGATTACTCAACACCTATTACGTATTTTTTTTTCAAAATTCATTTTGATTATCATGAAATATTTTTTTAATCAAAATAGCCAAATGAATCTTTTTGTATAAGTCTCTTACACAAAAAGATTATCCCGAATATTTTCTTAATTCCCAAAATATCAGGAAAACTTTTATAGCAAGATATTTGTGCTAATGATATTTGTTTAGGTATAACTTTTATTTCACGTACTTTGGGAACATTCAGGAATGCTAGAATAAGACTTCCGGAGGTGCCCTGGGTCTCTTAATCGTGAATTCGCAAAGTGTGAGAATTTGATGTTGTTTACTGACACCATACGGAGTTTCATACCGTTCCAGCTGTGTGTATGTTTGAATTATGTAGTTTGTGGTTGCATAAATCGTGATCAAACCGGAATAAATTATACTTCATACACGGGTTAATTCTTTTTTTTTTTTATTATGGCTTAAATGACCACCGTGAGCAACTCAGTGGGTTATAGGCAGTCGCCCATCCCTACTTTAGGGCCACTGACTCCAGGAAAGGGGAGGTACCAGTGCCGTAAGACCAACACAACATTCATGCCTCACTGGGATTCGAACCTAGACCCAACTCGGATGAATGATCAGAAGCCATAGCTCAGACCACTGCACCACCTACACGGCCGGTTAAATTTTAAATTTAAACGTTATATTTTGGTTTAAACTTGCATTCTTGAATTTAAATTTAAAATATAAATGAGAATGAACCTCAAAATAATTAAGAATTTTATAAATCCAGTATTTTCTCACACATCGGCAGCAAGTTACGATGCAAAATTAGAAACATCTGCGACGAAAGAATGCGATTCGGCCAACACAAAATGCATTGTGATAACCTTGGAAACCACCAGCTTTCCCACGCTTTAACAGCCCCTTCTCGCGGTTATAAGTGTCACGCAAAATGGAAGTGGTAGTGCTCTATTGAAGGGGGCATCTCCAGATATCTTGTCCTAACCTGCTTGGGAACATCTGGGTATAGTAGTTTAGTAAAAAGTGTAATTATATAACTAATTGTTTTTTAGGAAGTCAAAAAGCGTGACCGACACCACTGTGATTACATTGAAAGGCTAATGCCATCATTATTCACACCAACATTAGTTTTAATGCTAGCATTATTCTATAAGTCTCATCATCAGTAACATCTTGTAAGAAAGTGACTCAGAATTGCACTGGTTCGATTTTTTATTTTTGTGTTGAATACTAGTTTGTGGAGTATTAGTATAATTTGGAATACCAGTAGATTTAATTGTTCCTTCGAATAGTGGTGCATATTTGAAACATTAAACCTGATGTACTTATCGTTTCAGTTCCGGTTCACTGATTTCATGCAAACGCCTCTGACAACACTACATTGAGGGGTGTGTGTTCTAAAAAAAGACGTTTCATTCATTTGGACCCAACCGTTAGGTTTTATTTGTATTTTAGGAACTAAGTGATGTTAATGTACATAGCTATTCACGACCTTCGATCTTATATGCAGCTTATCTTTTCGGAGATGAAACATCATAAACTCTTTTGTCGAAAAAATTACATATTACCGTTAGTTAATAGTAAAAAAGAGTTAATTTCTGTTATAAATCATAACAGGAACTTTTACTTTGGATTTTGCCAAAATCAGTTCAACCAGAGAAAAAATATTATATATCTTCATCATATAAGAAAATTTAGCCTTTCAGCAATTTGTAGACATCACTCTTCGCTCTGTGGGATTGCTACTCGTCTAGACTATAATAAACTCCGTATTCCAGCATGATAATTGCAATATATATATTAAATGCAGACTCCAGCACATAACGTGACATAAATTCAGATACCAATGCAATACATCTGGAAAATCGTAGACCAGGACACTTCTTGAAAATCTTTTTCACTTACTTGCTGAGGGTATGATTACTTGCAATGACACAGAAGGTGGCCATATTTTGCATTTATGTTATCTTAATATCCGTATCTGTATCAGTAAATAAACTGCAAATGTTGCTTTTGTTACCTAGATTACATAATTCTGACACATCGCTTCGTATCGTATGTAAGATATTCTTTCTGGGTAAGGCTATTTCTTTGATGAAGTAGTGAAACGTTAAGCATCTCTCTAATGTATTTAGTAAATTAAAAGATCTCAGTAATAAATTTAAAAGAAGTATAGCGGATATGAGTTGCTTTGGGTCTTTTCCAATCAACTAGGAGTCTTTTCAAATAGTAACTTGGTAACAGTTCCTCCCTTTGAGGGAAGAAGATCTATTAGTTAAGAACAATGTGAAAACTACAATCGTCTGAAAGCAGTCATGAAGAATACATTTGAATTTCTCGATGAATGGTTGCATTTTACTTAACTGGCTAATCATATGTAGGATGATATGTTAAATAATTAGCGAAATTTACAATACGAATATGAAACATACTGCATCACTGAGAATCGGAAATATATGTATGTTCATCAGCTGCAAGAAGAAGCATTACCTGAATTAGTTTGCTGAACATTCCTGGCAGAAATAGATATTAGTATTGTTCAGCTGATAATAAAGGGAACAGGCTACAGATGTACGGCAACGGAGCATAAGAGTTTCGTTTATGAAATGTTGGGTTAGACATGCTTTAGTGGTGAGTCACCGAATTGAATTTAATCATAAATTTGTTTTCGATTATTTCCCTGTAGTTGAATTACTTTAAAAGTGCTTAATAGATTTATTTGAAAATGGCTACCTAACGTTTCACTAAAAATTACATCTTGCCTTTTTAATTGTGCATTTATGCAAACGTATGAATTTGTTTTTGCAAAATTCATGCCTCGGATAATTTCTGGAGAATAAGGTTCACAAATATGAATGCAGGAGGAATGATAGATAATTACCTGTTTTTGTCTTGTGTAACCGATATGATATTAACTGTCAGTGTGTAATACAGTGAGTTCCAAATATTGAATATAACTGCTTTCTGGGGCGTGCCTCGAATATTAAATACAGTTAACTGTTTAAAGTAGAGTGCTTCAGGTATTATTCGAAGCAAATCGAGTTAAACTCTTATGAAAATTACTCCGCTACAAAACAGATGGAAAAGACTAAATTGTAAATGAGGAGTAAGAAGTCATCCGTAACGGTATGTTACTCACAATGTAGAAAGTCGTATTTTTTAATAAATATGCTAAGCCTGACACCAAAATTATTACGAAATTTCGCTTTTAGTTATTAATACATTTAAAGTATTTTCCTTTAGATTTTACACAGTGCTACAATGTACGCAGTGTGCCCATTAAGTATTGAGACTGATTTTTCACGTGGCGGCCCTTTGAATAAAAGTAACAAACGTGCTATAGTTTTGACCGCTAGAGTGTGCTGCAACGGCAGGAAAAATATGACGCAGCAGTTTTCGTATGGCCACCGTTAAAGTGCGACTATGCGAGAGGAGTATGTCAGAAGTTGCATAATGGAGCAAAGAGCTGTGATAAAATTTTAGTGTAAATTAGGGAAAATTGCCATGGAAGTGTATCGAGACCGAAACAAATTTACGGTGATGACTGTCTGAGCAGTGCACAACTGTTCCAGTGGTTTTCAACGTTTCAGGACTGGAGGGAATCCCTTTGAAAACGAACCAAGCAAAGGACGTTTAGTTTCTGCACTGGCAAATGAAAATGCGGTGTAGGATAGCAAAATTGTTGCCCATGACAAGCGAACAATTACTAGACTACTCGCTGAGCAGCTTCGTTTCCGTACGGATACGGTCAGGGTAATCTTAGAAAAGATTTGCGATAGAGGAAGATTTGTTCGAGGTTGGTGCCGCACACGTTGACATACGAATGGAGAGAGCACCAGATTGCATGTTGTCAAAATTTCATCCACGCAGTTGATCCAGATAGGAATATTTTGCAAAGAAATGTCACCGTTGATGAAAGTTGGTGTTTTCAGTTTGATCTGTCCTGGAGCGGGAATCGGACCTCCCGATTTTCGGTCGAGCATGTTAATCATTACACTATCCAGGGCATGGAAATTCCAAGCAACGGAACGTAGATATCTGAGAACCTTCAGATTTCACTACTTGAAGCTATTACTGCCTCATAGTGTCTTACAACCTTTTCTCACATCCAGGGTCAGATATAGGTCACAAATTCCAGTGACGAAAGCACGTCAAATACAATTGGGAAACGAATTTCCCCTAAGACATAATTCTTCATAAATACATGGTAGGCATTTCAATGCTATCTTCCAGAACACAGACTGGACTTCATTACCCCAAAATTCTGTAGTTATTGGCATATTTTCACTAAAAATTGAAAATATGCCAATAACTACAGCATTTTGTGGTAAAGAAACCTAGTTTCTGTTCTGGAAGATAGCGTTACAATGCCTACTATCTATTTATGAAGAATTATTTCTTCGGGGAAATTCCTTTCCTAATTCTATATGCAATATGGTTTGTTCCTTTGATAAATAAATACATCGCTCTTTCCACGTTCCATAGGATTTTCCACGTTCCTTTGGAGGATTTTCACCTTGGATCTCGCCCTTTGGATTTAACTGCGCAGCGTGTTGTTGCTCCGCGATTTTCTTCTGGTTTGGGTGTGTTATTGGACTCTTCGCTCCTTAATTTCACGTTCACCTTAAGTATAAAGGTATCGTCTTTCATTTTGCTTCGTTTCGAGCGCGGTGAGTGCCTATTTTGTTGTATTTCATCTTATTTACGTTTGGCCGAGCTGGCCAAGCTCGCTACTGGGCGCTGCCATTAAAGATGGCGACTTCCGGTAGATATAGTGATAGCCCTAATCTCTCTTCCTTTTCTGATGCCCCAGATGGCCGCCCCGGTGGCGCAGTGGTCTAAGGCGTGGCCTCTGATCATTCGTCCGTAAGGGGTCCGGGTTCGAATCCCGGTCAGGCATGGATGTTGTGTTTGTCTTACGGCACTGGCTCTCTCCCTTCCCTGGAACCAGTGACCCTAAATTAGGGACGGGCGACTGCTTATAGCCCATTGAGTTGCTCACGGTGGTCGTTAAACCTCCAATAAAAAAAAAAAAAAAAAAAAAAATGCCCCAGATGAGGGTGTTGCCACGCAAGCGTCCGCTCGTGGCGTTGCCAATTGCCTTCTCCAGCTACGTCACATCTCCCGGCTTCCGCTATCGATGATGACGCAATTGACATCACTGGAAATGTAGCCTCTTCTAGCACTGCCGAGCCCAACGTGTCATTACCATCGTTTTCTTCTGTTGCAGCCTCCAAAGTCTCTCATCCAGCATCCAAGAATAATTATGTTGGCGCTGAAAAGCTGAAATCCTTCATTTCCCAAGCTGGCAATAATATCGTGCTTAATATCCCAGCCAGCTCCCCAGCTGGCGCAGCTTTTACTGAGAATCTTGCAAAAGGCGTTCATTTCGAAGCCCTTCTGGACACTCCTTTGCGAGTATATGCAGATGCCATTGCACAGCGGTTCCCATCTGAATATATTCCGCAAATGTATCGTAGAGGACGACTTGTGGTTGTTTATCTGGCCACGGCTGAAATGGCGAAATCTCTCCTAACATCTGGTCTCACCATTGGTGATAGACATCTTTCTGCAGAACCAGTGGGCCAAAGACCCATTAACGTTTCTTTCTACCCGGTCCCGTTGGAAGTGACAGATCTCATGGAAGTGACAGATCTGCTGTCTTATCTTCGGTTGGTCGGGTAGTTGGAGGCATACAAACGCATCTTGCTGCCCGAAACGACCCATTACGTGATCCACGACATGCGTCGATCCAAGGTGCTCGCCGTGTTGCGAGGGTCATATTTCCATCACAAGAAGCAATCGAACGGCTTCCAACACACTTCACTGTTCGGTGCGAAGATCAGGTCAGGCAAATAAACTTCCTGACGGAATTCCATTGTAGTCAATGTCACCAGGTTGGTCACTACTATAAGCAGTGTCCAGTTGCTCCACCAAAGTCTGTTTCGCCCGTCTATCAAGATCCGACGCCTTCTCATCAAGATCCTAGTAGCGCTCCGTTACCGACGGTGGTTCCTGCGAACAACCTACCTTCGGTAGCAACATCTACGCCAATTGTTGTTAAACCTTCTCTCTCCGAGGAACACTACCCAGTTTTACAATCTTCAGCATCTTTTCGTGTTCCTGCGGACCCTACAGCAGTTGCTGAGTCCGTTGCGACTGACCAGTCTGATACCGAGACCTCGACCGCTGATGACACTGCCTATCAAAGCGTCAGCAGCGACCAAGCGATGAGTGATGGGAACGGAGGGCTATCTCCGGACCCGTTCTGACAAAAGGGATGCCAAACCTCCTCGCGGCTCTACGAAACGACGGCGACAATCTGGCCACTCTACTCAAACCTCTCCGACTAAGCCTGCTGGATCACCTACTTCGGGTCGCCCTGTCAAGTCTTCCAAGCCAGTTATCTACCTCCTGCCTCTTGATGAATTTTCCGCACGCCTACACATGAATGTGTTTCCGGACACTCCTCTCCCTTATAACGAATTGCACGACTTTGCTTGTGCCAAGACTCTTCTTCCTAATTTACCCACCTATGTCAACCGATTTGAAGGTCGCTACCCAGCAGTTGAGAATCAACTGGCACAACTGTTAACTCTTTACAATACTATCAAGAGTCCATCTGCCGAGGATGCTGCCACTCAGAAGTGCATCCAACGGCGGTACAACAATTTCCGTTCCCATTTGGAAAAGATTGTCATTGCCACTAGAGACATGGCACTTTCACTGTGACTTCCTTGAATTGTCGCGGGTTCGCGACACCAGTGTTGAACTCCCTCGTTTATGAGGACATCTCTGCCGCTAGTGGAGATGTTCTCCTTCTCCAGGAAACTCACTGCTCTGCTGACACTCCCACGCACCTATGGAGACGCTGGCCATACACCTTTTACCACTCGTATCGCCTCTCGCGGTATGGTGGTATAGCTGTAGGTGTGCGCCAGCGGTTTTTGACTCAGCTGACTTCTATTTCTGTGACAAATTTACACCTTGATTTTCTTCAGTGCTTTACCTTTTGTGTGCATAATGTTACTTTTCATACCTTTAATGTATATATTCCCACTGATGAAATATATGTTGCTCATCTTTTCAGTAATATTCGTGCAGCGATTGCAGCGATTCCTCCCGGGGATTATTTCGTTCTTGGGGGGGATTTTAACTGCACGCTGCAGCCTTCTCTTGACAGAAATTCGTCTTTTGGCGAATACCGCATGAATTTAGTTTCACAGCTGACTCAGCTCCTTGATGATTTTCATCTTGTCGATTAATTCAGACGGCTAAATCCTGATTCCATTTCCTTTACGTGGTGTAATCCGCGGACGTTCGGTTCTACTGCTGCGCGGTTGGACCGAATATATTTTTCTGCTTCCTTACTCCCTGTTATCACTGCTGCTCGACATTCACCTACTGTTTCTTCCGACCATTCTGCCGTTTCACTATCAATTTGCGTTTCTCCTGCACCTTCTTCTACGCGTCGTCATTGGACGTTTGATGACACTCTCTTGCAAGACCGTTCCTTTTGTGAGGAAGTTGAGAAGTTCCTTTCTGATCGAACGCTGCTGCTCACAACGACCCCAAGCGCCTTGCGTTTGTGGCTTGATGTCAAACGGGATCTTCTCTTGCTCGTTCGTCAACTCTCCTTTACTATTTCCACCACTCGCTCGATGGAGGTGAGTAACCTACGAGGACTCCTCTCCGCGACGCCAATGTCTGACCCGCACTATGCCTCCGTCCGTGATGAACTTCATGCCTGCCTCGAACCGTTTGCTCAGCAAGCAGTCCGTCGTCTTCGGCTCCTACGGATTTCACCATCGACGCATTCCTTCGAAGTCCTTTCGAAGATGGAATCCATGCGACGCACGTCATCTTCCATCAGACATCTCCGATTGCCTGATGGCACTGTTACTGGCAATACCACTCTCATCTGCTCTCATGTCCGTCACTTCTTTCAGGAGAAGTTCCGAGCGGTTGCGCAGGGTTCTTCTTTTTCTTCCTCCTCTTTTCTTTCTTCTCTCCCTCAGGTCCCGTCTTCTCTCTGCGCCCCTCTCATTGCTGATTTTTCTTTTCCTGAATTGAGACAGGCTTTTGCCTCCCTCAATCTTCACTCTTCCCCGGGACCTGATGGCCTCCCGCTCTCGTTCTATCGGGCCTTTCTTCCGTCACTCCTGCCTTTTCTCTCTGCCGCTTTTTCGTGTGCTCTTTCTTCTCCTGCGCTTCCGCCGGAATTTACAGTTGCACATGTCATTCTCCTGCCGAAGAAGGGTGACCTTCTGGACTTGTCGAATTGGCGCCCCATCTCTATTCTCAACCTGGACTACAAATTCTTCACTAAACTCCTTTCTCGCAGCCTAAATTCTGTTCTTCCGTTCCTCATATCCCCCGACCAGACATATACCGTGCCTGGTCGTTCTATTTCTAACAATATCTCCTTTCTTCATAACCTTTCCTTTCTTGCACTAAAACATTCCAAACCCCTAGCTTTGTTTAATCTTGACCAGAAATCTGCTTTTGATAACGTATCTCACGCTTACCTTTCTGCCGTATTAACTAACTATGGTTTTCCTCCCGCTTTTGTTTCTCTCATCCTTAGCCTCTACCGGGGCGCCCATTTGCACGTTCGGACGGCCACATTTTTGACGGCCCCGATTCCTTTTCGATCTGGCATCAGACAAGGTTGTCCATTATCAGGACAACTCTTTGCTCTCGCCTTTGAGCCCTTTTTGATTGCAAGTCGGGCGTCTCTCTTACCTGCGGTAGGACCGATTGTCTCTAGTGCTCGGCATCACCGTTTTCTTGTCTCTGCTTACGCAGATGATGTTACCTTTTGTCTTCGCCGCGATGACCAATTTGATACTCTTCTTGCCACTTATACTTATGAACAGTATGCTGCTCTCTCTGGTGCTGCCCTGAATATTCAGAAAAGTGCTGGCCTGTGGTGTGGTTCTTGGAGAGGCCGCACCGACTCGCCGTGGGGAGCAGTGTGGTCCTTCTCGACTCAAAAATTTCTTGGAGCTCATTTTGGACACTCCTTTACCACAAGCAACGTCACTTGGCAAGCTCTTCGCCCACGACTTCATCGCACGGCTGGTTTTTGGCGATTTACGTTTTCCTTTTCCTCTTACTTTCAACGTGCTCAAATTGTTCATCGATATCTTCTCTCACAATGCTTCTATCCCTGGGATTCCTGTGTGTTTAAATCGCATCATTTCTCTGCCATCAATAGTATTTTCACTTCAGTGATATGGTCATCTAGACATTGGATTTCTGCTGCAACGCTTTCTCTGCCAACATCATTTGGTGGTCTTCATTTCCCGGATGTCAGAACATATTATCGAGCTCACCGAATCGTCTCCTTCATTCGTCTTCTCCTTTCGCCCTCCCCTGCACTTTCTTCTACCCTGAATACTCTTATTTCTCTTCATGATCCATCCTTCACTTTCCTCCTTTTTCTTCGGATGGATTCATCTCCTTCTACTTCTAAACGCCTCCCACCACTTCTTATCGACGCTCTATCGGTATTTCATTCTCTCCCGCTACTCCGCGCTCCTCCCTCTACCACCCTGGACCTGCTTGCAGAACCTCTTTTCTTTTCCACTCAGATTCATCCACCCGATCAACCATACTTTCTTTTCCCCTCTTGGTTCCGCTCAGGAATTCTCACTGTCGAAGCTTTATTAACCTCCGATTTGACCT
The DNA here is from genome assembly GCA_039090855.1 of Macrothele yani. Lineage (NCBI taxonomy): Eukaryota > Metazoa > Arthropoda > Arachnida > Araneae > Macrothelidae > Macrothele > Macrothele yani. Next base: position 7,871,492 of record CM077011.1, on the reverse strand, counting down.
GGAAACCCATCTCTTCTCTTTTCCCTGACCCTTCTTCCACCTTGGAAGAGGAGTATGACCTTCTTCGCTCCGCTCTCCGTACCCTCTTCCCACTTCTGGTTTCTGACACTGGCCTTATTTCTGTCTCTGGACCGAGCCTCTCTCTTCCTTTCTTCCTTCCCTTTCGGGACTCTGTTCCTCCCATTTCTTCTTTTTCCACTGCCTCTATCTATGCGATCCTTTGTGCGCCCCTCACTTCTCCGCATGGTCTTCCTGATGCTTTTCCTTCTCTTCTGCTGCCTATCTGGTCTGCCTCTTTCTCTCCCCTTTCTACTCCGTTAGAGCGAAACATCCACTGGCGGTTTCTTCACCGCCGCCTTCCTGTTCCTTCTTCTCTCTTTCACATGTCTATTTCTTCTACTTCTCTCTGCTGCTTTTGTGGTGTTGAAGGTGATGTTCCTCATGTCTACTGTCACTGTCCCGTTCTCCTTCCACTTCTCAATACTGCCTTTCGTCTTGTAGGTACCATTTGTTCCAGAGACATCCCTTTTCAAGCGTACGAGTGGCTATTGCTTACCAAACATCCCCAGGCTATTTTGCCGGATGCCTGTGCCTATCTCTTCATACTTGTGAAACATGTCGTTTTTCTTTATCATCAATCTCTCCGCTCTCCTGCTACCACACCTAGTATCCTCTCTGCTGGCGCGGCCTTACGGTCGATTTTTAGGAATCGCATCGTGTCTCGACTACGCCTGGAGAACTTCGCTGCTTCCACCCCTCAATCTCAAGCCTCTTTCCGGTCTACCTGGGCGCAGGGGACCGGTTGGTTCGAAATCACTGGATCTTTCCATTCATCTTTCTTTCTGATTTTTTGTTTTTTTCCAGCTTCGAAGATCTGAATGCATCAGTCGACATGTCGAGATTTTGTGTTCTCTCTTCCTGGTGCTTCGTCACAGCGTCTACTAAGTGTTTGTCATGTAACTGCTTATGATTTGTATTGTAGGGGTTTTCTGCAATTTTTCTGTAATTCGTGTGCATGTACCGTGTTGTATTTGTTTCTTCGTTGCACCTGTCCTTAATACTTATTCTTCACTCATGTGTCTGCTTTTGCTGCCTGTACCTTCACTGAGTTGCGCACCGTGTATTTGTTCTCTAGGAGCAATACGAGAGGTATTGCCCTGCGATACTTTGTTCTTTCTGTTTTTTCTTGCTGCATTGTGTTGTATCTTTTAATTTATACCTTATTTCTGTCTTGCATTTTCACATTCGTTGACGTCATGTATTTTTTGCTCGTCCCATGTCGTTGTTTTTTGGACCGATGCAACACTGCACGGCTTGATGTTTGTATTTAGTGTATCCTTGTGTTTTACTTGGGGAGTTTGCCCAAGTTTCCACTATGTTCTGTAATACTTATCATGTTTTTGTCACATATCGTGTGGTTTCCTGGATTGTGGGAACTTCTGTACCTTTATCGTAGTATATGCTTTTGTTGTGTTTTACATGTTCCCTTCTTTTTGTGCACTGCGTTGTACAGCCATGTTCTTGTAAATATATTTACCTGTTGTTTTGTGCTCTGCTTTCACTCTGCACGTCATCACATGCTTTATTAATTAATCATTACTTTTGCTTGTGCATCATCTTCCTCAAGCATATACTGTTCCTTATTAACGATTTTAACATTTTGTCATCCTTAGTTGACTGCCGTATCACATTCACCTGTAATATTTCATCAGTATCGCTCATTGTTTTGTTGTTTATTTTGCCATATGTGGTACGCCTGTATTCCCTATGTTTTTGCCAATAAAGTATATTTTGAAATAACTGCTATAATATATATAGCCAGTGCCGTTAATGCCCACCAGATGGAGACATCTCAGTAGCTGCTGAGCCCATCTTACTGATTTATGATGTCAGAAGCTGACTTAAAAATACACATAGCACTGTGGTGTAAAGTTAACGCGCTCGGCTAGTTATCGAGAGTTCCGTGGTTCAATTCCACGGCGTCGGCTGAAAAACAATTTTTCAGTTGCTATGTGTTTATGGAACGTGGAAAGAGCGATGTATTTATTTATTTACTGACGCCACGTATTTGGAGGATTTTTACCTTGTTGTTTTGATATAATAACTTTTGTCTCATAACTTGACGTGCACATTAAGTATCTTGTGACGTACCTGCCAGCAGGACGCACACGACATAAAAGGCAGATTGCAGTCAGAACAAACGTCCGCGTAGCTCAATTGGTAGAGTGACTTATTCCGGATTGAGGGGATCCGGGTTCGAATCCTGGTGTGGACAGAAATGACGGAGAAATTTACTTAGTTATAATCTGTTATGTGTAACTACGTTTTCTGGAGGCCGTTTCCGCGATGACGCCACATGGCTTCGAATGCTTAATTTGTATGAAAACAAGTTTCATTTTTGATGGAAGGGGGAGCATGTAAAGCTATAAGGTTCACCCCTCCTTAATTTAGAGCCACTGGCTCCATAGAAGGAGCGCAGCTTTTACCGCATGATAGCACACTTCTCATGCCCCATCCAGGTCTCATTTAGCCAGATACCGCTCCACTGACCATCCGACTATGGAGGAGTCTATAACAAACAATTTCCAAACGGCTGAATGTCAGTTGGATCACTGGTGTAATTTTTTTAACTCCTAGAAAAATTTAATATGGCTTCATTTTATGTCAAGTAAAGACACTCAGAACAGTACCGCAGTAATTTTAAAGGACAATCAGAATTTGATTTCTATCAACGCTTCTAAACATATTTGCCATATGCATACAAATAAGATTCTTTTGAAAGTTTTAAAGATACCCACATCTACTTGTGTTTCTTATCATTTTCACAACATCATATTGTTTTCTCTATTAGTTGACTTAACATTCCATAGTACAACCAAAAGATAGAAAATCCTTTAGCTTGTACTGTGCTCTCAAGGTACAACCTGAATGTTTCTGAAATACTCGGAGATATATTTTTCTCGTCCTTAGAATTCCTCTTGTTTTCTTCGCAATTTAAATACAGGTACATGCTCTTTTTGCTTGAATTATCACACTTGAATTTAGGCAACAAAATCTTATGGAGTCGTCACATGCTCAAATGCAAGTTACCTGCATTCTCAAAACACCGCAGTGACTCAAGGAAATAACAAGGAAACTATTTTCTCGAGATCGAAGTTAACAAGAAAGCTGTTAGTAAACATAAATCAGATGTCATCTAGAGAGAAACTGATTCGCTGCTTCTCTGATGACGCAGAGCAATTTCAGATTAATCCCACTTCTGTTTGGGCGTTCATTCAGCTGAAAGATAACGATCTTAAAGATCGTTGGTGTATCTGTCTCACGAAAATATCTATTGGAACGGAAAACTGCGCAAAAAGGATTCCTCGCTCTTTGTGAAGTGTTTTTTACACAAAGTCCAAGTAAACTGACCAGTACACGGCGTTCAGTAGCAGAAAGGACAGAGGGAAGACTGAGCGGGATATTTTGTCAACCAAAATAGCTTGCTCCCTTCTCTTCTGTCCCAGACTCAGAACAGGTTTCACTTTTGCCCCATTTGGAACCTGGCCTGCTTCCTGTAAAAGAGAAAGAAAAATAATTTTTCATTTAGTAAGGAGCTGTTCAAATCTCTTATAAAGTCTATGTTTTATTCATAACATTTGAAAAAAAAATGATATCTTATTCGAAGGGAAGTTAGAAAGTAATTTTTCCCTATTGAAGAACTTTAAAATTACTGCATGTATTGAAAATATCTTTTGTGACGTGTAACTTGACATGTTCTGTTTTAGGTGGCTGCAGTTTGAACCTCCAGAGACCTCACGTTCCTCGACTACACGGATTCAAATTGTACTGGTTGAATGGACAAAGGCAGAAGTCTGAGGAATCATCTTTCGCAAAAGAGACGCCGCCTATTGAAATTCACCGTAAATCTCAATTTGTGTACTTCCCCAACGTGATGACAGTGCAGCAGGTGCAAACGCGGTGTCGTGATATCAGTGGTGATAGATTGAGTGCCTCTGTTGAACCGAACGTCCTTCCACATCAGCAGATCATGTCGATGCACTTGAGGAGTACTTACGTGAATATTGCTGTGTGGCACTGCATCGCCTGGAAGAAAAATTCCATCTTTCGCATGGCACAGTATGGGACATTGTTCATGACCGTTTGGGTTATGGAAAAGTGAGCAGTAGGTGGGTTCCTTGATAACTGACAACCAGATGGACGAGAGAAGCACCCATGCGGAACAAGAATAACCACATAGGTGCTTCTTTCGTCCATCTGCTTTGCTTCAGTGAACATAACCATTTTTTCCGGCACATCAATCACCAGAGATGAAACAGAGATATTCTGCTACACTCCTGAGTCAAAGATCGAAACCATGGTGCGGAAGCATCCTGGGTTCCCCGTTGACAAAAAAATTCAAGATATCCACGAGCAGTGGGAAGATCATGGCGACCGTGTTCTGGGACGTGCATGGTGTGTTTCTGGTGGATTTCACACCTTCAACGACAAGAATCAATGCTACTGCTTATCAAGCTATCTTGAAGAGACTGAAGAGATACACAGTTGATGCAGACCAGGAACACCAGAGGTCATTGCTCCACGTTTATAAGTGTGTCATCGTGACTCACTTATAAACATGGAAAGAGCGATGGCCTCTGGTGTTCCTGTGACTCTTCAACTGTGTATTTATCATTCTTTCGCCTTCTAGTTATTTGTTCAGTTGCTGCTGTTCATCTGTGGTGAATCACCAGCATTGTGCGGGGCACCAAAGAAGCAACCCTGCCATTTGGTTCGGTAGTTTGTCGTTTGTGAGTCTGGAGAATTTCGAGGCCGCTGTGGTGCAGTGGAAGCATATCTGGCACGTAACTGGAAGACCCTGGGTTCGATTCCCGGTGGCGGCCGATGAGAAATTTTCCGTGACTCACTTATAAACGTAGAAAGAGCGATGACCTCTGGAGACTGAAGAGAGCTGCTTCGCGGAAAAGGCCTCATATGTCATCCCAATGCGTGCTTTTGTTGCATGACAACGCTCGTCCGCATACGGCTCGTTACACAGTGAATCTGTTGAAAAGTTGGAAATGGAAAACTATGCAATATCCGGCCTACATCTCTGATCTGGCTCCGTCGGATTTTCACCTCTTTCCACGGTTGAAGCAGCAACTTCGTGGAAACGATTCCCGTCGGATGACGATGCAAAGCCTGCAGTGAAACGATGGCTGTATGGACAACCGCCAAACTTTTATTGACAAGATTTCGACGTATGGCTTGACAAGTGTGTGACGTGTCTGCACCGCAGGTAGCACATTAGATAAAGACAGATAGCAGCGAGAGCATACGTCCGCGTAGCTCAATTGGGAGAGCGACTTATTCCAGAATGAGGGCACCCGGGGTCGATGCCCGGCGTGGACAAGAATGACGGAGAAATTTACTTCGTTATATTGGCGCCCGAACTTCAAGAATGACCTGGCCGTTAAAGTTCTCGCAATGGTGTGATGTTCTTTCCACACCGCGAGACAAGAAAAAGAAAAGAGAATCCCTTCTCCAGCGCTTCGAAAAATAAATGTGTGTGATGTTACGTTCCACACACCAAATTGACTGGAATTTCTCCAATGTACGTTCTTCAGCGGACGACTGCTACCCGTGGGCCATGCCCCCGGCCCTCTTTCAGGAGGAGGGGGTGGAGATGTGACGTGCCTAAACCGCAGGACGCACAAGAGATAAAGGCAGCTAACAGCGAGAGCATACGTCCGCGTAGCTAAGTTGGGAGAGTGACTCATTCGGGAATGAGGGGACCCGGGTTCGATGCCCGGCGTGGACAAAAATGACGGAGAAATTTACTTCGTTATAAGTGTCTCAACTGACTACGTTGAAAAGTAGTGTACGGATAGCCATATCTCGGAGATGTAGTACATACTTTTTTCATACTAATTAATACAAAATATATATCATGTCGGGAAAATTACTTTGTAACTTTCTCTCGTATTATGTATTTCTTTTGCTATTACTCTGGCACATGCGATGGTTTAAAACTATCAGCAAAAATTTCATGCCGTCTGTAATTAAAATTTACTTCAGACGCGGTTTTAAAGAGAATGTGAGGATATGCTAATTCATGACGAAATGTGTATATATGAGGTGTGTCAATTTGATTCCTGGAAGGGTTGCGTAGTGTCGCCCTTGTAGCAATGTGGATAAAATCACGGGCCTATAACGTGTCTAGACATGTTTCGAGTAGTCATGCGTTAATAGCAGAACAGTAGAGCCATTTGTGAGTGAGCAGTTGCGAAAGCAATGGAAATCTGTGTACGAGTTTTGAGGTAAAAATGAGTGATCGGAATTCAGAGCAGCGCATTAACATCAAATTTTGTGTGAAGATCAGTCAAAGTGCTACTGAAAATAGCGTATGATGAGGGAGCTATGAAAAGTCAAATGTGTTTGAGTAGCATAAGAGCTCCCCCCCCCCCCCAAAAAAAAAAAAGAAAAAGGAAAAACGCATATCACGCTCGCAGTTCAAGACCATACTTGTGTGCTTTTGCGGTTACAAGGGATAGTTCATCACGAATTGAGTGAACAAGGACGAACGATCAACCGATAAGAGAAATAGCTGAACTGCGGTAAGACAATGTGCCAAGCTATAATGCGCTCATTGTTCGCGACTTCCTGGCAAAGAAACCAATTACCAAATGGGTCATCCATCTTATTCACTTGACTTAGCTCCTTGCTCTTACTAAAACTAAAGATTATCATGAAAGTATGAAAATTTTCATATAATTCTGACGTCCAGCGTAACGTGACAAAGGAACTTAAGAGTATTTCAGAAATAGAGTTTCAGGTATGTTTCCAGCAATGGCAGCTGCGCCTAATTACACAGTCGAGTCACATTATTGTGACCACCTTCTACTCTTGACGTTGACAACGCGTTGATAATGAAAGAAAGCACGTGTCGTGAACTCGCTTGGAGGGTATATAAGGTATGCTGTTGGCATTCTGAAAACATATCACTCGTTGCTGCCATGGATAAAAGATAAAGTGACAACTTCAGATAGTGAGCGTTTAGTTTCAACACTACCTCTCTTAAAATCATATCTACGTAATATCATATCAGAACTGAGACTCAATGGGTTAGTATTACTTCAAATTCATCGAGAACACACCGAAAGCTGAGAGAAGTTTTAGATGAACTAGCAAAAAAGCCCAGAAGGCTGGAAATACGACTCAAGTAATAGTAAGTAAATATAACATAAGAAGTGAATCATCAAAACTAGAAGGTAAATTTTAGAATTACTTGTAAGCATACGGGACAAAACATTAGTCGCCCTTGTCCGAACTTAGATAATAAAGAATGACGGCGCCTTTTGCCTTGATAACAGCGTGAATCTGGTGTGGTAAAGACTCCACGAGGTTGTGGATGTATTGGACATGTATTTGCAGCGACTCGTGCGTCAATTGGTCTCAAAGTTTCACCAGAGTACGTGGGTGTCTATTCCGGCGTTTCACCTTCTGTTCCAAATGATCCCACATATTTTCAATAGGATTTGAATCTCAGGATTGGCGAGCCAGTCTAGGTGAGACAGTTCTGCTGATTGTTCATTTTCCCAGTCGGACATAGTTTTAGCCCTGTGCACACGGCAATTATCGTCTTGGTAGACAGGAGTGGCAATGTGATGCTGCTCCTGGGTATGTAGGGAAAAAGGGCAACACTTCGTCATTCAGAATTCGATGTTACGCATGCTGTTTCAAATTCAACGTCACTGCAAACAAGAAGGCCCATTTCGTGGTACGGAAAAATCCCCAAACACATCACAGAACCTACTCCAGTTTGAACAACACCTTCGACACAATCAGAATTAAAGATTTCATTGGGCCTGCGATGCACTTGTCGCCTCCTATCATTAGAGTACAAACAAAAACGAGTCATCAGACCAAATTACTCGTTTCCAATCCTCCACAGTAAAGTTTCGGTGCCTCTGAGCCCATTGATAACGTGCGACTTTGTTACGTGCTGTTAAAAGAGGCGTCTTTCCGTGGTACACTGCTCCACATGTCCGTCGCATGCAGCTCTCGTCGCAATGTCCTTTCGGAAATTGGTTGGAGTGGACTTTCATTGACTGTTTGGGAACAATTGTTGCCTGGTTTGAAACCGATTTGCTGTTACTAGACGTGAAACATGGCGGGGCTCCCTGTTGGTGAGAATCGTTTTCCGGCCACAGTTACGTCGCCGATTTTCAGTTGACTGGCAACAACACCAATGTTTGTAGACCCTCTAGACAGTACGCTTCGACACACCAACAAATTGGGCAACTTCATTCACTTTGTGTCCCTGGGCACGGCCAAATACGATGGCTCCTTTTTGCCACTCAGTAACGTCTGTCTTACGACCCATACTGCAGACTAAATTCAACACACACATTGCTCTTCACCACTGCACGAGGCAGAAATAAACCTATAGACCACGCCAGGGCTATTTATTTCCCAACAATGCTATTACAACACACTCTGTGCAGCAGCCGGTAACTTGCTACTTCTATTTCTGTTAGGGGTGACTAATATTTTGTCCGCTGTGCTTATCTTTTATCCATTAAACAATACGTAATGTAGTATTCTTGTTTTCTGCACAACTAAATAGCAAAATATAAGTTGCCAACCATTATGTGGTGATAAGAATATAGGTAATGAGAATAGTAATAATAATTTCTAGCAATATTTGTTTGAATATTTTTGGACGGATGTTGCATACATTTAAAAATGTACTCATAACACATTTAGTTGTATAAAAAATAAAGTTCGTAACCCCCACCGGAAAATATTTCATACCCCCGCGGCCGAAAAAAATTTCTGATCACGCCATTGCACTCACCCCATTCTGGAGACCGTTATTTCTATTGTCGTTTGCCAGCGTTCTACCAGAGCCAGAACCCCACGGCAGGACTACTCAACTGATCCCTGATTCCATTGAATGAAGGTGCTGTCCTTGTAGGAAACAGGCCATGAAGCGAAACAGGTGGCAGTCGGATGGGCCAAGGTCCGAACTGTATGGTGGATGATGCAGTATCTCAACCACATCCAATTCCTGAAGGTTTCTGCGTACGACTCTGGAGGTGTGACTCGGGGCATCATGCACTTGCAGCAACGTCGACGTCGTACTGTTGAGCTCTGGGTAGCTTGGCCTAGAGCATCATGAACCACTCTTGAGGTGTGACTTGAGGCATTATCCACTTGCAGCAACGCCCACTTCCTTTTGATGAGCGCTGGGTAGCCTGGCACAGACCATCATGCACCTCTCTGGAGGTGTGACTTGGGGCATTATCCACACGCAGCAACGCCCACTTCCTATTGATGAGCGCCGGGTAGCTTGGCGCAGAGCATCATGGACCACTTCGGAGGTGTGACTTGGAGCATTATCACCTTGCAGCAACGCATACTTCTTATGGATGAGCGCTGAGTAGCCCGGCGCAGGGCATCATGGACCACTGTGTAGGTGTGACTTGGGCATTATACGCCCACTGATGAGCGCTGGGTAGCCTAACGCAAAGCATCATGGACCACTCTGGAGGTATGACTTGGGGCATTATCCACAAGCAGCAACGCCCACTTCCTATTCATTAGCGCTGGGTAGCCTGGCGCAGAGCATCATGCACTACTATGGAGGTGTGACTTGAGGCATTATCTAAACGCAGCAACGCCCACTTCCTGTTGGTGAGCTTTGGGTAGCCTGGTTCAGAGCATCACGGACACGCTGCTGTTGTTCTGCGGAGAAATTCTGTACACAGTATGACCATCTACCCTGAGTTCCCAGCGCAGAGGACTTTCACAATTCCAACAAATGCATAGCATGACTATTTTTTTAAACTTTGCCTTCTTGCACCACTGGTTGTACTTCGTAGCGTGGACTCATCCACTGGTTTCCAGCAATAGGAAAATGTAGGAATATCCACTTTTCATTCGCAGTGGCAAATCGACGTCAAAACCTATCCTCTTGTGCATTTGACAGATATATGGTTTTTAGAGTGACACAGTGTTCTACCAACTGGGGTGTCACTTCATGGAGATTCATTTGCTGGCTAATGGAGGACAAACCAAGCTAGTTTAGGTGACGGACGATGGTGGATTGAGAAGACTTAACTTTGCCTGCCAATCGTCGGGTACTGACACTGAGATTCGCTGTCACAGGTTTCGACCACGGGGTCGTGCTGGTGACCTGAGGACGTCGTGACTTCGGCTTATCTTCAAAACTGGAGTGAAGGATTTAAACACAGGAACCGTTTCTGGGCAGGGTCCTTTGTTACATAGGATTTCAACTGCTAAATTTCCCTCACTACCTCTTCCCGCGTTTAAACCATTTTTCCAGATAATGGCGTAGGAGCACCCGAAGCAGCATGATTTACCCCAGTATTTTTAGTTCTCGATTTGTGTTTAAAAATAATAGCTCCCATGTAAACAAAAACAGAAAATTTTAGTGAAAATCCTCCAAATACGTGGCGTCCGTGAATATACAAAGACATCGCTCTTTCCACGTTTCAGCAACACACAGCAACCGAAAAGTTGTTATTCGGTCACCGCTGGGAAATCGAATTCCAGATCTCTCGATATCTAGCCGAGCGCGTTTGCCTTACTCTGGCCACCGTGGTGTAAGGCTAACGCGCTCGGCTAGATATCGAGAGATCTGAGATTCTCCAGTGTAGTGATCACTGAACTATAACTACCTACCTAATACTTCGTAGGTCGTCCTTTCGTCCCCCAGTATAGTAGTCCTAACACTTCGTAGGTCATCTTTTCGTCCCCCAGTACAGTAGCTGTCCGACGTGGCATCGATTCAGAAGGATGCAGGAAGCCGTTGGGAAGTATAGACCACCAAGCTGTGTGTAATACGACTTTCATAGCAGGTATGGAGATGATTAGTGCACCCAGACACCTGATACGCTGTTCCAAAGTTTTCCACAACTGTTCTATTTGGTTGATATCGGGGGAGTTTGAAAGCCAATCGATATGCTGGAAGTGTGAACTGTGATTCTCAAACCATTCCTGCACAACATTGTACCTGTGGCTCGGCACTTTGTCCTCTTGGAAGACACCGTTGCCATTACGGAAAGAGTAAGACGTTGCTGGGTGTATAGAGTCAGCAAGCAATTCACGATAGCGAGCACCAATAATACGTTGTTCCACATGAACAACGGGTTCAAGTTATCGCCAGGAAAACATACCCCACATCATACAACCGCCTCTACCGAATTGCATTGTAGAGATCATGCAGAATGAATCGAGTGCGTCATGCTGTTTGCGCAGGATACGAACACGACTATCGGCGGAGTAGAGTAAAACCACGACTATTCAGAGCAGTACACCTTTCTCCAGTCATCCAACTTTCAGCTTGCATGATCTTTGTACCAGGCGAGTGTTTTTGCGCCGAAGAACCGTGGTTACGAGATGATATCGTCGTGGTAGTCTGCTGTCATAGCCAATACGTCTGAGTGTACGGCACATGATCATGACAGATGCTGTTCCGTGTTGATCTGTGTTGTATTGGGTAATCAGCTATTGAACAGTGCTGCTGCGTCTGTTGAACGAGTCCTATGACGCGGTGCCCACTTCTCGCATCAACTTTTAGCTGTCTTGTGCAGATTTGCAATAGGGTCGTTGTTTGACCACATTTTCACACCAGTCCGGATATAATTTAACTACGGCGGCTCGCTAAAGCCCACCAGTTTAGACGTTTGAGAAATCGAGGCATCCGTTCTCCGAGCTTCCACAATCTATCCTTTCCTCAAAGTCGGATAAATTCTTCCATTTACTAATCAGGTTCCGAATTTTACTACCTACTGCTCCACTCATACATTATATATGCTACGCGAATAATCGCGCCCTCTAGGAAATCACGTGGTCAACGGGATCCCATTTACTTTTGATAGATGTGGTCATAATACAGTGATCACTACGCGTAGTTCGATTCCAGCAATGCGAAAAGCATTCTCTTGTTTTACGCCAATGCCAGAATCATGCAGTTTCCGTGTGAATGAAATGAGTGTTGCTCCAACTGCATGATCCCTTCGGTATTAAACCGTAAAAATCCAGTGAAAGACTAGACTTCTCTATGATCATGGATACATATCAAAGTTGTACTCTCAATAAGATCCATTTGTGAATTCTTTCATTCTTCCCTTCTTCTTGTTTTTCAGTAAAGCAAAAGGGAGACGCAACTCAAAACTTCCAAAAATTTATAAATATCTTAAAATTACGTTTCTGTTCTTCACGTATTGTTTCGGTACTAAGCTTTACGAGTAAGATTACAGCATTTTGTTATGATGTTTACTAAAAACCACCGTCCTATACATTAAATCAGAATACAATATCACCAATGCCCAAACCCTAGGGTCTGCGGTCCAATGACTTCTTGTTCATCCGCTTTCGTTTCTCCGATGCAAAGTTGGGAATAAATCCGCAACAACATAAAGACGAAGAAAATCCTGCACGTGATGGTTGGTCTGATCTAGTGCCGGAGTTCTGGATATCCGGATATTTTAGTATCCGAAAACCGGATTTTTAGCATTCGAATAGTTCGAACTGCGGATATCCGGATTTTGAACGGCGGATAACCGGATTTCGAACTTCGGAAGTGCTGCTCACGGATTTCGGATTTCCGGATATTTTACTATCCGAGAACCGCATTTCAGCATTTGAATAGTTCGAACTCCGGATATCCGAATTATGAACTGGGGCTATCCGGATTTTGAACGGCGGATAACCGGATTTTGAACGGCGGATAACCGGATTTTGAACGGCGGATAACCGGATTTCGAACTTCGGAAGTGCTGCTCACGGATTTCGGATTTCCGGATATTTTACTATCCGAGAACCGGATTTCAGCATTTGAATAGCTCGAACTCCGGATATCCGAATTATGAACTGACCCTATCCGGATTTCGGATATCCGGACTTAGAATACCGAAAATTCAGACCTCTCAAAAACATAGATCTATCTGGCCATGATAGACCGCCTGCCTCAGGTTGTTGAAACCTTATCGCAGCAGTTTGTGAACGTGCGTTTTTTTTTGCTGTACGATGTCTGTTTCTATTAGACAAAGTGATCTTTCGTGGCATTGATATTGCACTACGTGAATGGATAATAAATAAAATTGCAGTGTTTTATTCTGTAACAGATTCATGCGGCAATCCGGATTTCGGATTTATGATATTTCGGATATTTTGAAATCCGGATTTCAAAATATCCGGTTTTTGACAGCACTAGTCTGATCCAGCAGAAATGCATAAAGGTAATTTATCAAGTTTAAAGTTTTAGAACAGAGCCTGTGATGGGAAGAAAGAATTACCCCGATCCCGATGAAAGCGCTCAAGGAAGATGCGGTTATGGATCTATTCCGGACTTGCATCATAGGTAAACAAAAGGATGAACAAGAAGTCATTGGACCGCGGACCCTTGGGTTGCGGTATTGGTAAGATTATACAGGATGAGTCAAAAGTCGCAGGACATCCTTTTGTTTCAAAAACAAGAGAAGAAAATGAAATATCTGAATGAACCTACAAAGAATCGGTGAGGGGGTTATCTTTTAGGCTATTTCAGGAACACGGCCGCCATCTTGAAATCCGCCATATTGGATCAAGGTCAAATTTTTCAAATGGTAAGGGATTCATGTTGCATATCAAACAAGACCAGAATTTTCTCAGAAATTGATTGCCGTAATCAGATTTGACATATGTGTAGTGGTTCAAAAGTTATGAACACAGAAATTTGAAATAGAAACCTGTAAAAGACCCTATGATGCGAAGCTATTTGATGTTTTCGATGGGTTGCTGAACACAGCTGAAGGCTCTTGGTCCAGTCGTCATGCACCCGCACGAGAATATTGGCAGAAATGCGATTACAGGCCTCAAAGATGCGTTGCTGAAGGTGGTGTATGTCGCGGATTTTCTCTCTCAGCGTACACCAGGTGTTTCAGATGACCCTACAGATAATAGTCGAGTGGTGTGAGGTCGGGGGATCTAGGTGGCCATTTCACAGGACCACGCCGGTCAATCCAATGACCAGGCAATTCAACATCTAGCCATTGACGAACATTTGCTCCGTACTGTAGTGGAGCCCCATCATGTTGGAAAGAACAGGAGAAACTATCATCTTCATTCAGAAGGAGATTTCGGCCGACCACTACGTGGCTTGTTGTCCAAAGTCCCAGTTTTTTGGAATTTCGATATCAGGTATGCAGCAGTGCTGTGTGAAATTGGTGGTCTTTCTGGGTGGCGGTTTTTGAAGTCTGCGGCTACAATACGGCTGCTGCGTTTACCAGAGATTAGAATCACCTCAATCCTTTCCTCTTAAGTCAATGCCATTTTCAGTTACCTGCAACAAACAATGGTTATTTAAACTTTCTGCGTTGATAACTTGTGAACCACAACACATATGTCAAATATGATTATGGCAATCAATTTCTGAGAAAATTCTGGTCATGTGTGATATGCAACATGACCCGCTTACCATTTGAAAAATTTGACCTTGATCCAATATGGCGGATTTCAAGATAGCAGCCATGTTCCGGAAATAGCCTAAAATATTTCTGAAATACAAGGGTGTTTTGCGACTTTTGAGTCACCTTATATTTGGATTTAATGTACAGCATGGTGTTTGTTAATAATCATGACAAAAAGCTCTAATCTGACTCGTAAAACGTATTACCGAAACAATACGTGAAGAACTGAAACGTAGTTTTAAGATATTTATCCTAACGCTCCACGTAGAACTGGCAGTACAATAACTGACTATCATTTGCAAGATTCGTACAGAACAAGATATTCCAGAGATTTATTTCAACTTTGTGTCAATAATATGATAACAGTATTTTCCTATCATCGTAAAAGGACGGTTTAATCAAGAAAATTTAGCTACTTCGTAGAGAACTGATAATATAATATATCTTTGGCACCCTTTGGGAATATAGTATTGTATGCAGAGAAACTCTCCGTAATTTATTTCGCTTCTATCTTCGTGCCCTGTTTCAAAATGAAGAAATTTAAGTCTTGCTTTCACGGAACGTTTCTCTGAGTTCAGCGGATTTCCATATCATAAAATCTTTTCTACGCTGTTTGTGTTCAGCACTTTATTAACCGAGTTTATGTCTAGTTTCACAGTATTTGGACACCACTTTCTACGGTCGTAAAAACCTTGTTTCTGTTTATGTATCCTATCTTTCCTGAAACTTATGAGATATCTTCAGATAGCTTTGTGAGCTCATGCGTTTAAGGCCTATGAAAGGTCTACTTGCACTTCCGCAAATTAAACCGTCCAACTCTCATGGGGGAATGCACGAGAGGCATCCTATTGTGCATTTGAAGAACAGAAGAGCTAAGCTATGTGCACACGATCCTCTTTTGACCTACTACGTATTTCAAACTCAGGATGTAATTTCGTTTATGAAGCTGACATTCAGAAAATCTGCACACAGTTTGCCTCAGTATGAAACTTATTAAGCTCATATGGAAACGGAAATTAAACTTGATGAAAGGCTGCTTTGGCTTTGACGAGATTTCTTGGCGATAAGGCGATAATACGTGCCATTTTTTGAAATAAAATAATCATGAACTATATAATTCAGAATGAAAAGACATACTGGCGTGTTTTTAGATTTAAAATTAGAATTCTTTACAAAGAAACAAAAATTTGAGCATTTTTAATTAATCTTTTCGAAATTCATGGATTAATGTTAACAGAAAATAAACTGAATGAAATGAAATACGGGATAACACCATTGTACAATACAAATGCGGAAAATGTGAGTCCGTTTATTGATGTAAATATGACATTAATTTCAATATGGTTATATTCAATTTAATGGGAAACTTGAAACTTGGTCGTTCTGGGTGGTATAGTGGTTAGCACACTCTGGCGCTACCTAGGAGACGCAGGTTCGATTCATGCTCCAGGACGACGAAATTTTCAAGTATTCGGATATTTTCTGACTTAACATTCATGCCATATTTACACTAATAAACGGACTCACATCTCCCAAATTCGTATTGTAGAAAATAAACTATTGCGCATGCTCCAGTCACGTAGAATTCTCCCAGTAACACTGACAGGAGTATGAACGTCGTGTGTGATGAATTGGTTTTGGGAATAGGTTATCCAATTCTGCTGAGATAAGAGCCATTAGTATGTACCACATTGTTTCTTGCACGGTTTACAATGTCTTACTTTGAACCAAAGTAAGACATACCAAAGGAAGGATTGAATCCTAGAGTTCCTGTTCATCACCATGCACTGCTTTTAAGACTTGCATAGGTAGTTAAAGTGAGAGCTGATAGAAGGTTAGCAGGTACACATCGCGAAGGCCAAATGTAATTTTTCTACTCTGACCTTTCTTTGGCTCTTCTGACCAACACAAACCTTCCAGTGTGGTATAAACCTTTATTCCACACCGGGTTGGACCTCCTTTAGCCCGAATTACAGCACGTATGAGGTACGGCATAGATTCCATAAGAGTGAATCTACGTCTTCATAATACCAGGAATTCACCAGACAATCCTTTAGTATCTCAGAGTTGACAGAAGAAGTCTCTATCCTGGATCTGTTTTCCTAACATGTCTCATACATTTTCTACGGGGTGCAGATCCTGGCTTTGTGGACCAGGGAAGATGTTAGCAATCTCTGTCATACTAGCTGAACCACTGCTGCACACACATAGCGCCGTGCATTGTTGGCCACCGAAGCCTAAGGCGAACGAAATCGGCTAGTTATCGAGAGATCTGGGGTTCAATCTCAGCGGTTTCGAAATACAATTTTTTGGTTGCTGTGTGTTAATTAAAGATAAACGTAGAAAGAGCGATGGCTTTGTCTATTTACATTGTCGCGACGTATTTGGAAATTTTGCACCACATCTTGCGTGCTAGACAGTCGCATTGCCAACCATGAAGCTTCCACCACCCGCTGGATAAAACGTCATCGCAGGATGAACTTGATAAGCAATAATGTTCAGATTTGGAGGACACCCGACCTTTTAGAAATATCAGGGGCTCCGTTCCGTAACGACAGACCGTGTCCCTCACCACGAGGCCACCTCCAGAACCTTGAGTTGTGTTTACAAATCAATCTTGCTTCACGTGGCTCCCGCGAAACCCTCTGCCCACCATCGGTACAGAACAAGGTGTATTGCGTCTCGTCAGACCACATGACTTAATTCCGGTCTTCCATTCTCCAGTAATGGTTCTGATTCCGCTGTAGACGAACTTTCCCGTTCTTTTCAGAAATCAGAAACTTTCTTGTAGACATGCAACTGCCCATACTGATCCTCTTCAATTCCCCGCGCACTTATATGGGTTTGGAACAGCCTTCACTCAATGTTTCGGTCAATTGCTGCACACACAGAAAAGCCTGTTTCTTCGTGCAAGAATTCTCAGACCAGAGCTTTCTCGTTTCTGACAGACTGTTAGACAAGCAATGTGGGTTATTTTTCCATTAATTAAAAACCCGGGATATCTCACCCTTTGAGAAACCAGCCAGTTCTGCTGTTTTCAAAATCGTCGTTCTAGCGAGATGGGCACCCACAATACGCCCTTAAACGAACTCTGAAATATCCCTTGCTTTTTCCATTGCGGTCAACACTATTAACGATTACAGACGAGCAGGTCTTAAATTGTTGCCTATATGACGTTGTGACACACTTTGCATATACGCTGCGTAAGAGGCGTGCATAAAGGGCTGTAATTCAGTGGCCGGTTTGTGTATAAACGCAGTAGTATGAGCAATACAGTGCTATTGAAGAAAAGGATCTATGAAGGTACCTACCTCCAGAACAATCTTGAAGCCACACACACACACACCTAAAGAAATCTAAGGAAATACGTGCCCAGTTAAGCTTCTGTTATCATCTGAAGAAACGTCGGAAACTGATACCTCCCGTCGTTGGTCAGGCGTAAGGCAGTATACGTTGGTTCGTATTCGTGCTATTAAGGATCTGCATTGTCCTTTGAAAAAACGTTTATTAATCGTTGAGAAGGCCCTTACTCCAGTTTTAGGGTTCAATAACGACAGAACTAAATCAGGCAATACAGGGTTAAACACAGGAAGAATATGAACCTGGAAAAGAGTTAAGGCGTCACCACGTAAGACTGATAACAAGTTATGTTTGTTTAAACTAGCGTACTGTTTGCCGAACCGCTTAAACTATAACAGTTTACTGTTGCCAGTGCGAACAAGGTTTTACCGAACGTAATGTCTTCTTTTTGTTACGAACATACACAGTTATATCAGAATAATATGACCAGTTACCAAATAATGTGAATAGCCACCCTTGGCCCTGATAGAAGCTGCGAGACGGCGTGGCATGGACGAAATGAGGCCCTGGAAGGCTTCCCGAGGCACACGTGCTCATTCAGACTGCAGCAGAGCACCGAGGTCCCGGATGATGTGGTTGTGGGTCGGCGCGTCGAACATCCAAATAGTCTCACAAGTGCTCTATGGGATTGAGGTCGGGCGATTTCGCCGGCCAAGGGAGAACGGAGACATCGCTGTCATGTTCCTGGAACCACCCACGCACTCTCTTATAGACATGGCACGGCGCATTGTCCTGTTGGTAGGCACCATCACCACAATGATAAATGTGCAACATGAAGGGATACATGTAGTCAGCGAGGATGGACAGCTAGTCATTGGCGTTCAAAGACTAATCCATTGGTACCAGCGGTCCAAGTCATACTAGGAAAACATTCCCCCAGACACGCACACTGCCACCGCTGGCCTGTACTTGACCCACAAGTGTGTCAGGATATTGGTTCTCGTGTGTCTGACGCCGTATCCACCACCGCCCGTTCCTTCTGTGGAGTAGAAACCTCAATTCGTCGGAGAAGGCAACCTTTTTCCACTCTTTCACTGTCCAATGACGGTAATCCCATGCGAACTGCAGGTGTCGTTGCCGATGGACCTGGGTTAACACGGGTGCTTTGACGCAGCCTTGACTCCGGAGACCCATGAACAACAGGGATCGCTCTACTGTTACCGAGGACACGTATCTGGGTGCCCCAGCGTTCATTAGCGTGGTCAATTGCTGCACTGTTTGCGTCGATTGCCCTTTACCAGTCGACGGAGGCAACGTTCTCCTCGGGGGAGGGGTGGGGGTCGATGGCTTTTGGGGCTCCACAGTTATGAGGCCAGGAGGTACTCGGTGTGCCAGCAATCCATTCTTAGTACACCCTTACTACAGAACCTCACGAACAGCCCATGAAGTCTGAGGTTTTTGAGACGCTTCCACCCTTTGCGCGCGGTAGCCAATCATCATTCTTTTTTGAACGTCTGTCAAATCACTACCTCTGCTCATTTTGGTCACGTAACGCACTATGGTTCATCTGTCCTAGCCAGCCGCTTATATCTTTGTATGGTCGACCTGGTCACGTGCACTCCGTGATGGGTCTGGAAGAGCACACGTTGATTCGGGGGGTGGTGATATTTTCATACGACAGTGTGATCCTTTTACAATAGAAAGTAAATTCTGAAAAAAAAAAGAGATAAAATTAAAATAACTGTTTTATACTTAAGAACAACCAGATTAATAGATAGCGAAATAAAAAATTTTTGTAGAAAAGTGGTACGTGATAGAATTTTTTTATTAATTTTTCTGAAATCAGCGCCCAAAAGTCTATGAAAAAATTAAACATTTTTCAGATAATATTTCAATTATAGACCTGGGTTATCTTTCTTCCCTGAAAGCAGTGGTTCAAAATTAGAGATGGAAGCCTCCTTAGATGCTCATGGGGATTATGAAAGTTCAAATAAAAAGACAAGACGCGAATATACACTGGTGTGCAAAAATTAAGGACGAAGAGGAGAAATTAGCATAACAGCGGAACGAGCAGGCAGAACGGACCGAAAGACCACTCAGCAGATAGACTAGGGTCCGGTACGGTAGGGGATGCGCGTATATGCAGCATGACGTAGGGGGGGGTGTCGGAAGGGTATAAAGCACACAGGCGGTGTACGCTCAGCAATTCGGTGAAAGCTATTCCACAGTGTACAACGGTTTGAACGACGTCGAGTTGCTGCCACTGTGTCATATGACCCACAGGCAATCCAGTAGACGACATCTGGATGACTTTACACGAGGTCGCGTCATTGGGAAGTTGGAAGAAGGTCAAAGTGTGACTAGTGTGGCCGAGGAGTTCGGGATCGCTCACAGCATCGTTTCACAAGCTTGGGTAGCATTTCAAACAACAGGAACAGCCGTCCGAGAGTTTAGCAGTGGTCGTCCACGAGCAACCACGGCGGCGGACGACCGGTATATTGTCCTACAGGCGAGAAGAGACAGACGGCAGACAGCGGGACAAATTGCAAGGCACATGCAACAGACAACTGGACGTCCGTTATCGCGTTACACCGTGGCCAGGAGGCTGCACAAAGGTGGTCTATTTGCAAGACGAGCAGTACGGTGTGTGCCATTAACGCCTGCTCATCGGAGACGGCGGTTTCTGTGGTGCCTTGAACACAAGAACTGGTCACATCAGCAATGGGGTCGAGTTCTCTTTACGGATGAGAGCCGGTTTAGTCTGACGAGCGATTCTGGACGTATGCACATCTGGAGAGAGCAGGGAACACGCATCACACATCCAACATATTTGAAAGGGACAAGTTAGGAGGTGGCGGAGTTCTCGTTTGGAGAGGGATCGTGCTTGATAGCAGCACTGACCACCACATATTCCAAGAAGGTTCAGTCACTGGTGTACGCTGTTGTACCGAAGTTCTCCTGCCTCACGTGCGTCTATTTAGAGGTGCTGTGGGTCCTGAGTTCCTCTTCACGGACGACAACGCTACACCTCATCGTACTGTGGCTGTCACAGAGCTGTTGGAGAGTGAAGATATTCAACGCATGGATTGGCTCGCAAGGTCCCCGAACCTAAATCCAATCGAACACGTGTGGGACCTTCTTGGAAGACGCTTGGCAGCACGTCACCAGCCGCCAGGAACGATTCCTCAGCTGCGATTGGCGCTACAAGAGGAATGGGCCGCGATGCCTCAACAGCTTCTTGACAACTTTGTCCTTAGCATGGACACACGTTGTAAATCCTGCAACGCAGTCAGGGTGATCATATCCCCTACTAAAGACTGGATTTTCTTAGCAGCCGCCTGCCACATGGACGTTTCTGTCTTCTGTCCAGTTGTGCTCGAAGCTACTTTTTTCAATAAAGTGCCTTTGAATCCTTTGGATTCTTTGTTTGGACGGTTTAGCTCACTTCTCCCATATTCTTACATCTTGGGGATTTGATGGTATGATTTGAGTCGATGTGGAGCACTTCTGCACGACGTTACATTCTAAAAACCGTCTCGTCCTTAATTTTTGCACGCCAGTGTACATTAAGGTCGTCGAGACACAAGTCCGGTCACTGATGTGTAGTGCTCGAGCATGGCGCCTAAAACGCCATGCCCTGCCATTATTATAACACGATTAACTCTAATTAAAAATCGTTTGTTGTAGCGTGCACTTTGTTGGGACGATGCAGATGGAAATTTAACAATCACACATTTACCTTCATATGAAAAACCAACTTATTTATTTTATTGAAAATTATGAGGCACGCTGTCAAAAATATTCTCCAACGGCACAAATTCAAAATCTTATAATTAAAAACCTACTAGTCACGGCATCGAGATATCAAAAGATTAAATTTACACGGCAGATGCAAATTTTGTGAGCTCTCTAACTTCGTCAGGTGAGGCTTTACCGTAGAGTAAATATTTACATTATCAAGATCTCTAGCATTTGCCTTTATACATATTATGAACGGAACGGCTCCCTAACACTGAATGTCAGTATGGAGAGTTTGGAAGGTGAATATCAAACACGATGACTGATTTTTATTGGGGACGTATCTCCGATGAACTGATCTTCACAGATGTGAATGAGACTTGAAGAAGTGCCTGCTGATTTTATGATGTTCATCGCTCATTTTATTGCGTCAAAAGTCCATGAACTAAATGAAACTTAGTTAGTTTTAATTCTTGCATTAATTTATTTGTGTGACTGCTCCCCAAAGAACGGAATGAAATATCGCGCACTAAATTAAGTAAGAAATGTCAAAATGCAACAGCAAAGTTTTGCCAATTGATGAATACTGCCTTCAGCGGTGAAAAACAATTTCTGCACTTGTCACTAAATTGTCCTTTGTTTTAACGAGGTACTAACACGAGGAAAGTTCTAAAACGGGTTTTCTGCAGTTTTTCTTTTTAAAAAAGAAAAGTAATGACAGATCTGGGCGCCATCCATTAGAAGTAGCTTGAGAAATCAGCAGTTGAAATAATGTGGTTGTTAAGACTACAACCAAATTATTTCAATTGATTTCGAGATGCAATGTGCCTGATTAGTCTTCACTCTGTTAATTCAATGTGACTTACCCTGATTTCCGCCCCTGTGCCTGATTAGTCTTCACTCAGCCCACTTTAATCTAGAATTTATTTCAGCTTCTGTGCCTGATTAGTCTTCCCTGTGCCTGATTAGTCTTCCC
The DNA here is from genome assembly GCA_039090855.1 of Macrothele yani. Classification (NCBI taxonomy): domain Eukaryota; kingdom Metazoa; phylum Arthropoda; class Arachnida; order Araneae; family Macrothelidae; genus Macrothele; species Macrothele yani. The sequence goes on along the minus strand of CM077011.1, from coordinate 7,849,019 downwards.
TGTGCCTGATTAGTCTTCAGTGTGCCTGATTAGTCTTCAATGTGCCTGATTAGTCTTCACTCTGTTAATTCTAACGAAAGAAAATTCGAAACAAACATCTTTTTTTTTAAGTAATTCCGACTTCATTTGTTTTAAACAAACGGAGGAAGACTTTTCAAAAAAAGATTTTTCTTCCCAAAATTATTAAGCATTTAAAGATTCAAAACTGAGGATCCGAGTGCAGACAGGCACTCGGATTCTAAGCTAAGATAAAGCTACAGAGCAGATTCCAGCGATAATAAAAATTAAGCTCGCTGTATTTACTAAGCACAAACTAACCGGAATCGTGCGTTTATGCTAAGAAAAATCCGCATTAACGGATTACAAATATTATAACCTTCCATATGTGTGAGTCAAATAATTTAGGATTTAAAAGAAAAAAATGGCTAACAAGAACACGTAGCATCATGCATATCAGAAGATTGACTCTGATACGCATACCTGCTACGTTATAAATATTTTATCCATTACCACTTTTGTTGGAAGAAGCAGATGCCTCATGCTTCTTTTCAGAGCTTCGTCGTCTGGTTCAGACTCTCCCATGAGGATGTTGACGATGGCGTACTCCATGAGCGATGCGAACACGAACACCGTGCAGCTGGACATGAAGATGTCGATGGCCTTGATGTACGACACAGGGGGCAGGGATTTCTGGGACTGGGCATGTTGCGTCGACAGCGTTAGCAGGCTCGTCACGCACAGCGTGACCCGCGCGGGGACAGCTTCGGGCTTGATCCAAAAAGAAATCCAGGACATGATGACAATGAGGCACGTCGGGATGTACGTGTGGAACATGTAATAACCCAGGCGACGCTTGAGAGTGAAGAGCACTTGGATGCACGTGAAGTTGCCTGAAATCCAGGAAAAACATTAAGAGAATATATCATGTGCCATACAATATATAGGGTGTCAAGGAAAGTCGTGTACAAGAACAATATCTACAGAAGTATAAAAGCTAGTGTTCTACATTTGTGCGAGTGTTTAGGAAACCGCTAAGGCGCAACATGATAAACAACATTAGTCCCCTTCGCCTTCAATAGAGGGATATTTGTAGGTGGCTCTCTCATCTGCTCTTGGAGATAAGACAACAAAATCAATTACAAAGTTGCAGACAAATATCGCACAAATCTATGTTGACCTGCTTACTCCATGATCACGTGCACTTGTTTGTAGTTATCTACACTGCCTGACAAAGGAAACGCCACACCACGAAGAGGCAAACACAGCGCCATTCAATTTGCAGGGCGGGTGCACACGTACAAATTATGCAAATGCTTGCATTTGCAGGCCAATCTCACCCAGCAAAAACAGTCGTGCTGGGAGCTCACTGGGCCATTTCTGGCAGCCAGCACTGCCAGCAATGGCCCAGCACCATGCTTCCGCTGCCGAACCGTCAATAAAATGGCCGAGCGCCCAACAGAAGGACCAGCATTTCAGACCAGCAGCTGGCACCCCATCAGTTGTCATATGCCACAACAGGGCCATCAGGTGTCCATCACAGGCTGCCACAAGTGGCCCTTCAGTGGCCCTGCAAGCACGTGCCGTAAATGATGACTAGCCTAATGTGGTCCGCCAGTTTCCCGGCAGTGGTAGCCGGCAATCATGTGACGTAACCGATGGCTTGCCGAATTTTGTCCGCCAATTCCCCAGTAGTAGCCATAAAAAAATTATTAAGGATAACTGCAGTTTCTCAAAGCTATAACTACTACTTTTTTCTCCTCACGAAACTTCTGAATTATAGCACTGTGCTGGGGAAATTTTCTCAACATGTCCGGAAAAAACGCCCGTTTGGATCTGGTTGGAAATGAACCAAGGACTTTTCAAAACAAACTTTATTTACAATCTCAAAGATGAAGTACATTCGTAGCTGACAAGGCGAGAGAGCTTTCGCTCCTCAGGAAATTGATGATGGGATGAGTTAGGTGAATATTTACATATGCTGTGAGTATTTACAGTTGTTTTGCTCATTTGAGCAGCATGTGTGTACGTTGACAGAGATATATCATGACAATAGATGTGTTGAGGTGCTTGGTTGCATTGTGGTGCAATTTCACAGATGAACATGTTCTATTTACAAAAGATGATTTCACTGTTGTTGGAGTTGGGAGTGGTGCATTGGTTGATGAGTCCAGAGTCTTTTCAGGTTGGGTGTGTTCTGAAAGAGATGGTGCATATTGATAACAGAAGGAAAGATGCTATTTTTACAGTCGGTTGAATGCAGGCATAGTACCAGTCCTGGTTTGCAGTGTTGCTTCCAGTTGTTTGGTGTAGGTGCTGGCAGATGGCTCCTTGGGGTGGTGCACAGCGTGGGGTTCGCTGTAGTTGCTTGAGCTGCTTCTAGTCGAGACGGACCTGGTCGTCGCTGGTGATGGTGAACCAGCTGATGTGTGGGTTCCACCGCTTCCAGAACTCGCTGAGGGTCGCCGTCCTGTGTGCTTCTGTGTAGTCTGCCTGGAGGCGGGCGACGACCCTGTTCCTGAAGTGGTGGAGCAGGTTGGTGCTTGCTGGTGGGTCTGTGAGTGGTGTGTTGTTTGTGTGTTGTGAGTAGAGTTGGTAAATGACATACTTCGCCAGGACGAAGAAGTATGCGCATGTGCTTGAAGTGTGTGGTGTGGTGGGTGCAGTGTAACCAAGGACTGCCAGTGTGGGAAGAGAGTGCTCTACCAACTGGACTGATCTGACACGCGCGAACACGGCTTAAAGCTGACTCTCTTTTCTGCGGAATTTGTAACGAATGGTTATCCATCTAATTTTACAATATTGCGAGGTATTTTTCATAAATGTCAGTTTCATATAATTCATAAATTTATCTTTTCAACGTACAATTTTTTTTATTACCTTAATGGAACTTCATCTTTTCAACGAGTGTACCAACTTAAAGGCGCTTTCCAAAGTTTCGAACTGTCCTTGTTGTCTTGAAAGGCGATTGTTGAATTAATACATTTACCCGTTCATGTCACATTCTGTAACATTTTTAACGTTGTATCTTTCCTTTCCGTTGTCCGAAGCTACATTTGTTTTAGAGGAAAGATATTTTATTTTACTTCTCGCTATTTTTAGAAGTGAATTCCTCCAATCTTGTGTATTCAACCCATGGATGAATACATTATATCCAGACGGCGTTGTTTTTTTTATTTTTTTTATTTCAAATAATAGATAAATTTTGTAAGCGTATAATTCTTCCTTTCTTTTCCTTTATTTCAACATAACGCTCTTTCAATACTTTTCCAGGACTTTTGTTTCAAGCAGTTTAGTGAATGTTAAAACGAAAGATTACACAGAAATTATTTCTTGTTATTCATGGGAATGGAATGGGTGTACTTTATGGCTGTTATCTAGTATTTCATGGCTGAATCTGATATCTTCGTTGAGGTGGCATTTCATTAGAAATTAATTCGCCTCTCTACATATGCTTTTGTTTTTCTTAACGTCCACTAAAATAACACGGTGGTGATAGCGTAGTCTTCAACTAACTGGTACCACGAGAGACACAGCACGTGTTGCTTCTGCGCATGCGCCGTTCCGTTGCTTCCACCTGGTGTTGGGGTTTCATCGGTTGCCAGCTACAGGCCACTAGCGGCACTTGCTTGGTGGCCCGCAATTCACGGCGATGCTGCAAGGCCATCAATGGCTGCCAACTGATGGCGCTATCACCAACGGACCACTACCGGGCCATGACCGGCAGGTTTCAGCCAGTAGTGTCCCATCACTGCCAGCTGGTGGCCAGCAGTTTCCCAACAGTTGTGTTTTTGCTGAGCAAGAACGACGCGCGGGATATAAGCGGACAAGCAGCTCGTGAGACCATCAGTCGAGACGTCGTCACGGCCGCGAGGAGTTAGTGGTTCTGCTGTAACCATGTCTAGAGAACAAACAAGGGGCGCCAATGTCGTTAGGACGCCGTCGTACGCGATTTCGTCAAACGGAGGAGTTCACGAGAGGTGTCATCGTAGACCTTCGTACCGCGGGATGGTCCGTCGGTCATATTTGGAGACAGTGGTCCCAGGAAGGATTTGTGCAACGTCGTAGTGGGCCCGAAGAATGGAGATGGACGTCCGAGCGCACCGATCGTCGTATCTGACGTCATGCCGTAACAGACCCACAGATCAAAACGGGCGACATTTTGCGGAGTGTACTGGAAGGCTTGGATGCTCCGATATCCACGCGGACAGTGTCGCGCTGATTGGCTGCGTGTAGTTTGTTCTTCAGCCGTCCGTTGTGAAGGCTACCCTTAACAGTTAGTCATTGTCGTCACCACTTGGCGTGGTGTCGCTGCAGAGCTGCGTGGGGTGCCGAATGAAACAGTGTGGTGTTCAGCGACGAATCACGGTTCTTTCTCACCACGAATGATCGCCGTGTGAGAGACTGGAGGCGACGTAACCAACAGGCGGATTCCACCGCCATTGTGGAGAACCACACGGCCCATCAACGTGGAATCATGGTGTGGGGTGCTATCAGCGCAAACAGCCGCTCACCGCTGGTACGCATTACGGGCACATTAACGGCACGCCGCTATGTTGATGAGGTGCTACAGCCCGTGGCACTACCGTATCTGCAGGGCATCCCAAACTCCGTTTTTCAGCAGAATAACGCCCGGCCGCATACCGCTTGGGTCAGCCGGAATGCTTTACACGGTGTGCGGATGCTTCCGTGGCCAGAACGATCCCCCGACCTCTCTCCCATCGAGCATCTGTGAGACACAATTGGATGTCGGTTGAGTACTCTCCCACTCTCGCAAAATGAAGATGAACTGTGAGCTGGCATCAACATTACATGGTCCATGATACCCCAGGACTGTATTCGGACTCTCATTGCCTCGATGCCACGTCGGATTCAACGCTCTATTGCCCAAAATGGGGGCCACACTCCTCATTGATCATCCCGGCCACTGGAACCTAGTCTGTATATGTCTGTATATGAATCATTTGTCGAGGACCTACTTGGTTATCTGTGTGTGCAGTTTGGTCTGTTTTCGAGCATTCCTTCATGGTGTGGCATTTTCTCTGTCAGGCAGTGTATTTCTCACAGAAGGATGCTTTGTTTCTAAAGGTCACGCTAATGTTTCGCATAGGAGTACTTAAAGGAATATTCCAGTGAGTTTGTAACCCTTGAGTGGCCTTTTCACTGTCCGGATCTAACCCCATTCAGTATCCCTGAGAAACGGTGACACGATGCACCCGACCCTGAAAGACTCTAGAGGCAACTCTTGGAGCTTTAAGGACGGCTGTCCTTCAGTCATGGGCCTCAGTTTTTTTATAATCATCGCTACTTTACTACCTAACACGATCGCTGTTTTTTCTAGATGCAAAATAAACTCTAAGATTTGTTTAGCACAGATTCGGTGATTGAAAGGTGGCGAGGAAAAGGGGTGGGAAGACATCATTTTCCAAGGAGAAGCATAATTAAGAAATGTCGTGGGGAGGGTAAAAGAAGCAACTGCAGCATTCTTGTCTTCTGCGAACTGGCCTGGGTGTAAGGAAAACAACAGGGTGTTGTAAACAGCAGATAATTCCTTGTTTTCCAGTTATAAAAAACTGGGTGAATGCCACTCATTTCGTTTGCGAACGACCGTGCTGAACTCTGATACATGCGGTATCTCCAAAAATTGTTATTCGTAATATGCGAAGTTTTTACGAACAGTCGCAAAGAGATAATGAGCGTTTAAGAAATGAACACATTTAATTCTAAAGACAGAGTTACAAATAGGCCTACACTCGTAATTTAAAATGTTACGTAAAGTATTGCCAGATTCCATAAAGATAGATTTCATTTAAATAGAAAAGCGCACGTGAAGGTGAAGGGAGATATAGGAAAATCAGAGGCTATGTGTCCCTCTCCCGAAAAAAAGATCCATTATTTACTAATACTTTCCCTTGTCGCAAGGGAAAAAGAGAAAATAATAGACAAAATATGTCACGAGAATATTAGCATTGAAATTCTGGTGGTGAAGACAGAAGCAGAAATTAAACTAAAATATTAAGCTGCTGAGCAAAGGAAGGGAGACATTAATTTTCGTGAAAATGTATTATTTGCATCATACTTTCTAAAACAATGGCTTTTAACAAGAATATTTCATCTTTAACTGAAAATTCTTTATAGGAAGTCAAAACGTTTTTTGATTTACCAATGCCTTTTGATTTGGGAATGGTGCAATGGAAAATGTCATTTAGAGAAAAGAAGCGACAAAATTCATTCGAAAAATTTATAAATCAATGTACTGCGTGAAAAATAATTATTGAAGGATTAATGTTTGTAGAAACTATGTAAGTGAATCGGTTCTAACGGGAAAGGAATTAAAGATCTTAACCTTATTTCAGAAAACGTCTTCGAAGATTTCAGATGAAGTAAAATAAAATCTCATTAAGACAAGTAGAAAGACAATAAACAGAAACTCAATGTTTTCTCAGAAATACACAAGCTTTCAAAACATGATGAATGCACATTCTAATATTAAAAGAGCAATGTTACAAAACGAAAATAGAGAGTAAGAATGTTACGATTGTAACTTTTCGTTTTCAGCGGGTTCAGCACAATATTATTTTTGAAAACATTGCATTAACGTGTGTTAGTGACTTTTCTTTGCGTTTTTGTTAGACTTGAATGGTATTCATGGCATTTGTTAACATTCTTCACGTGAAGATAAAAATCTGAACTTCGTGGAACGTCATTAAAGACAAAGGGGCCTCTCAAGGAAACGTAGAAGAAGAAAGGTAAATGATGAGCTTACATCATCTGGCTTAACGGAAGACTCAACAATATCATAGATAGCAAAACAAGCGGAAAAAGCGGAAACTCTGGGGGACGCACTACTTTTGGCAGATCATTAAGGGAATTGGAAGCCGACCTATTAGAGACGAAGAGAGTGGCAGGATCTATATATAAACATATGAAAGTAGAGTAGACATAGTGGAATGTCTTTTCTTTTTATTGAATTAATCAGGTGGTGATTTTATGTATAACGACTGTCGAAAACATGAAGCTAATAGCTTGAGCTCGAATTAAGAACTTTAGGGCACCAGTAAATTTCTTTCGATGTATTCTATTTGAAAGATTCCAATAGGCTAGAATAAATTTATTTTGGTAATTTTTTAATAAAGATATAAAAAAGCAACGGACTCTTTGTAGAAATTTGTGTTCCCGTAGCAGAGGCCGGATTTTTAGTTCCAGTGGAAATATGCCTGCTGCGTTTGCTCTTCCCTAGCTGAGAAACTCCAAATCAAGAAACTGCTGCTTCTATTGTCCTTTAAAATTCAGGGTTGGTTCAGAAAGTTCCAGGGATAGTTCCCAACTATGGGAATGAAGAATCGTGAGGGGAATATTTCGGTTTCAGGGTTTGGAAGCACCCATGATGTCGTTTTAAGAAAAGTGGCGCCATGCCGTTTCTTGTCTGCACCAAGAGTTTCTTTGTTTGCCGTGCGTTTAGTAGCGCCACAGTTGAAAATGTCGGCTACTGGGCAACGTGCAAACATCAAATTTTGTGTTTTGCTTAGACAATCACCGTCAGATACATCAGCGACGCTTCAGCAGGCATACGGTAAAATAACAATAGAGAAATCACAAATTTACGCGTGGCATAAGCGTTTCTATAATGATCATGTGTGTCGATAATGTTCCACATAGCGGGTACCCATGTATTTCTTGAACTATTAAAAAGATTGAGCGGCTACGCAATATTGTCCAATGTCACCGAAGAAACCCTGCAAAGGATATCGCGTCAAGCTAGGAATATCAGCTGAACGTGTTTGCAATGGTTTGAACATACATTACGATTTCCATCACGTGGTTCCAAAAAATCGTGGCCCCCAACAACAAGAAACACGGATGACTCTTGCCGGATACTTGGTCACTATAGCCCCTGATAACAGCAATTTTCTAAGAAACGTAATCACAGGAAACGTAGCGTCAGAGGTAGGAATATCAGTTGGAATGAATTACAATTACCAACACGTGGGTTCAAAAATGCAGACCCCACCAACAACATGAAGAACGAATTACCCTTGCTGGAGACTTAGTCACCGTGGCTCCTGAAGACAGCAATTTTCTAAGAAACGTAATCACAGGAAACACAGCGTCAGAGGTAGGAATATCAGTTGGAATGAATTACAATTACCAACACGTGGGTTCAAAAATGCAGACCCCACCAACAACATGAAGAACGAATTACCCTTGCTGGAGACTTAGTCACCGTGGCTCCTGAAGACAGCAATTTTCTAAGAAACGTAATCACAGGAAACACAGCGTCAGAGGTAGGAATATCAGTTGGAATGAATTACAATTACCAACACGTGGGTTCAAAAATGCAGACCCCACCAACAACATGAAGAACGAATTACCCTTGCTGGAGACTTAGTCACCGTGGCTCCTGAAGACAGCAATTTTCTAAGAAACGTAATCACAGGAAACACAGCGTCAGAGGTAGGAATATCAGTTGGAATGAATTACAATTACCAACACGTGGGTTCAAAAATGCAGACCCCACCAACAACATGAAGAACGAATTACCCTTGCTGGAGACTTAGTCACCGTGGCTCCTGAAGACAGCAATTTTCTAAGAAACGTAATCACAGGAAACACAGCGTCAGAGGTAGGAATATCAGTTGGAATGAATTACAATTACCAACACGTGGGTTCAAAAATGCAGACCCCACCAACAACATGAAGAACGAATTACCCTTGCTGGAGACTTAGTCACCGTGGCTCCTGAAGACAGCAATTTTCTAAGAAACGTAATCACAGGAAACACAGCGTCAGAGGTAGGAATATCAGTTGGAATGAATTACAATTACCAACACGTGGGTTCAAAAATGCAGACCCCACCAACAACATGAAGAACGAATTACCCTTGCTGGAGACTTAGTCACCGTGGCTCCTGAAGACAGCAATTTTCTAAGAAACGTAATCACAGGAAACACAGCGTCAGAGGTAGGAATATCAGTTGGAATGAATTACAAATACCAACACGTGGGTTCAAAAATGCAGACCCCACCAACAACATGAAGAACGAATTACCCTTGCTGGAGACTTAGTCACCGTGGCTCCTGAAGACAGCAATTTTCTAAGAAACGTAATCACAGGAAACACAGCGTCAGAGGTAGGAATATCAGTTGGAATGAATTACAATTACCAACACGTGGGTTCAAAAATGCAGACCCCACCAACAACATGAAGAACGAATTACCCTTGCTGGAGACTTAGTCACCGTGGCTCCTGAAGACAGCAATTTTCTAAGAAACGTAATCACAGGAAACACAGCGTCAGAGGTAGGAATATCAGTTGGAATGAATTACAATTACCAACACGTGGGTTCAAAAATGCAGACCCCACCAACAACATGAAGAACGAATTACCCTTGCTGGAGACTTAGTCACCGTGGCTCCTGAAGACAGCAATTTTCTAAGAAACGTAATCACAGGAAACACAGCGTCAGAGGTAGGAATATCAGTTGGAATGAATTACAATTACCAACACGTGGGTTCAAAAATGCAGACCCCACCAACAACATGAAGAACGAATTACCCTTGCTGGAGACTTAGTCACCGTGGCTCCTGAAGACAGCAATTTTCTAAGAAACGTAATCACAGGAAACACAGCGTCAGAGGTAGGAATATCAGTTGGAATGAATTACAATTACCAACACGTGGGTTCAAAAATGCAGACTCCACCAACAACATGAAGAACGAATTACCCTTGCTGGAGACTTAGTCATCGTGGCTCCTGAAGACAGCAATTTTCTAAGAAATGTAATCACAGGAAACACTGCGTCAGAGGTAGGAATATCAGTTGGAATGAATTACAATTACCAACACGTGGGTTCAAAAATGCAGACCCCACCAACAACATGAAGAACGAATTACCCTTGCTGGACACTTAGTCACTGTGGCCCCTGAAGACAGCAATTTTCTAAGAAACGTAATCACAGGAAACACAGCGTCAGAGGTAGGAATGTCAGTTGGAATGAATTAAAATTACCAACACGTGGGTTCAAAAATGCAGACCCCACCAACAACATGAAGAACGAATTACTCTTGCTGGAGACTTAGTCACCGTGGCTCCTGAAGACAGCAATTTTCTAAGAAACGTAATCACAGGAAACACAGCGTCAGAGGTAGGAATATCAGTTGGAATGAATTACAATTACCAACACGTGGGTTCAAAAATGCAGACCCCACCAACAACATGAAGAACGAATTACCCTTGCTGGAGACTTAGTCACCGTGGCTCCTGAAGACAGCAATTTTCTAAGAAACGTAATCACAGGAAACACAGCGTCAGAGGTAGGAATATCGGTTGGAATGAATTACAATTACCAACACGTGGGTTCCAAAATGCAGACCCCGCCAACAACATGAAGAACGAATTTCGCTTGCCGGAGTCTTAGTCACTGTGGCGCCTGAAGACAGCAATTTTCTAAGAAATGTAATCACAGGAAACATAGCGTCAGAGGTAGGAATATCAGTTGGAATGAATTACAATTACCAACACGTGGGTTCAAAAATGCAGACCCCCGCCAACAACATGAAGAACGAATTTCGCTTGCCGGAGTCTTAGTCACTGTGGCGCCTGAAGACAGCAATTTTCTAAGAAATGTAATCACAGGAAACATAGCGTCAGAGGTAGGAATATCAGTTGGAATGAATTACAATTACCAACACGTGGGTTCCAAAATGCAGACCCTGCCAACAACATGAAGAACGAATTACGCTTGCCGGAGACTTAGTCACTGTGGCTCCTGAAGACAGCAATTTTCTGAGAAACGTAATCACAGGAAACATAGCGTCAGAGGTAGGAATATCAGTAGGAATGAATTACAATTACCAATACGTGGGTTCAAAAATGCAGGCCCTGCCAACAACATGAAGAGCGAATTACGCTTATAATGAATTCAACTTCTTCTAAATAAATTATAATGAATTCAGCTTCTTCTAAGCTAATGCTTCTTCTATTGCTTGTTGTTTGTTAATTATATCATGAATAAACTTTTCTGCTAGTTGTGTTGTAATAATAATGAACAAGCTTTTAACTGCTAGTAATGTTGTAGTAGTAATTATGATGAATAAAGTCTTATGCTGGTTGTTAATAATAATCAACTAATGAAATTAACCTAACAGCCAGACAGAGATCTGACAAAACTAAGAACTGAGAAAGACGTACTTACTAAGACAATCTTTTATTTGGTAAACTTCTGGCTCTCACATAAACGAAGATCTCTTTACACACGAAACAAAGCTCTCACGCACATAAACAACCGCTCTCTTTATACAACAACAGCTCTCTGACACGTAAACAACAGCTCACTTCGTACAACAACAGCTCTCCCTTACTTTTTTTTTTTTTTTTTTTGAAGTGCTGGAGAAGGGATTCTCTTATTTTTCCTATCTCGCTGTGTGGAAAGAACATCACACCAATGCGAGATTTTGAACGGTCGGGTCATCCGGATAGCTCGGGCGCCATTATAACGAAGTAAATTTCTCCGTCATTTCTGTCCACGCCAGGATTCGAACCCGAATCCCCTCATTCCGGAATAAGTTGCTCTACCAATTGAGCTACGCGGACGTTTTATTCTGATTCCTATCTGCCTTTATGTCGTATGCGCCCTTCTGGCAGGTACGTCACATCTCCTGGTACGTTACACGCTTGCCGGAGAATTAGTCACTGTGGCCCCTGAAGACAGCAATTTTCTAAGAAACGTAATCACAGGAAACACAGCGTCAGAGGTAGGAATATCAGTTGGAATGAATTACAATTACCAACACGTGGGTTTAAAAATGCAGACCCCTCCAAGCACATGAAGAACGAATTACGCTTGCCGGAGACTTAGTCATTGTGGCTCCTGAAGAGAGCAATTTTCTGAGAAACGTAATCACAGGAAACACAGCGTCAGAGGTAGGAATATCAGCTGGAAGTGTTCACTCTTGAATATGAATTACGATTGTTAACAAGCGGTTTCAAAAATGCTGACTCACCCAACAAAAAGAAACACCAATGATCCTTGCTAGAGACTTATTCACTATGGCTCCAGAAGACAACAGTTTTCTAAGAGACGTAATCGCAGGAGACATAGCGTCAGAGGTAGGAATATTAGTTGGAAATGTTCACAATGACTTGAATATGAATTACGATTGTTAACAAGCGGTTTAAAAAATGCTGACTCACCCAACAAAAAGAAACACCAATGACCCTTGCTGGAGACGTATTCACTATGGCTTCTGAAGACAACAGTTTTCTAAAAAGCGAAATCACAAGAGACAAAGCATGATGTTTTCTGTACGATCCACAGAAGAAACGTCAGTTCTGTGAATAGAAATCAGCATAATCACCTCGAAAACAGAAACTCCGTTTGGACAAGAGTAAAGGAAAAGTAATGCTGGAAGTTTCCTTTGAAACTCAGGTTTTTGCCGACCTTGAATATATTCTAAACGAGACGACTGCGAATAAAGAAATGTACGTCAATATTCTCCGTCGCCTCAAGGATGCAATCCGAAGGAAATGCTCAGAAATGAATAAAAAACTGTTTGTTTCTTCTTCGTGACAATGCGCCTGTACATCAATCCCTAATATCCAAGCATTATATCGCAAAGCACAATGTCACAGCGCTGCATCATCTTCCACATCATCCTGACTTGGCACCACCCAATTGGTACATGTTTCCGCGGTTGAAATCTGTCTTTGAAAGACAACGACTCGCGAGTGCTAAGTACTTCATCGAGAACGCGACAAACATGCGGAAAGTGGTTTCGAAGAATAGATTCTAGAAATGCTTCTAACAGCGTTACGGACATTGGTGAAAGTGTGCAGCTGCCTATGAAGCAATTTCGAAGGAATTGCTGGATAAATAACGCTAATGTTATTGCTTTCTGTACGAATAGGAATTTCGGGCAAACATTTTGAACCTACCTTATACATGTATGCACGTGCCATCGTTATGCGTCATACCTATTTTATGCGATCTCATGAATAATATCGCTATAATAACTCCGGTTTCAAGATAAGATTAAGTCTAAAGGTTCTGAAAAATTTCGCAGAAAAATGGACGTTTTTATCATCCGTAATTCTTTCCAGTGAGTTACAAAAACTACATTATATGAAACAGATATTCCAGAAAAGGATAAAAGTTTAAAGAGTGAAATTTTATATGGTACATGAGCATTTAATAACTTCATTATTTTCAGAACGAATTTGCTAGTGTCGCATTTCTTTAATCTTCATGCTTCAAAAATTTCATTGTGGCTAAACTCAGTCAAGTGATAGAGTGAATCAATGGAAGCAGTTATTAAACCATGAAAACCTCCCTTTGTTTCGTATTCGCAAACGATTTCTCCCATGCGGATGCAAAATAAAATAATTAAAATACACTGGCGGAAAGTGAAAAAAGAACACCAAGAAGGAATTGGCGGACGATCATGAAATTTACATATGTTAATGGGGTCGAGTTTACGTAGGTGTGATGTTAATTTCGGGACCAACCGGTGAGCGCTTACGCCACAGCACGGTATAATATGCAAATTATCGCCGGTGGTATTTAAGGAGTACGGCAAAGTGAATGTAATCAGTCGTCGGCGTACGGACACGTGCGAAGACCCTGAAGAAGCTGCAATGCCTGGACATGGAAGACGTGTACAATTTCAGCAGTTATCGGACTTTGAGCGAGGTCGTCTAGTCGGACTCCGCGAGGCCGGGTGGTCGTATCGTCGTATTTCGGAGCAAAATGAACGGGAAGTATCGATGGTGGTACGATGGTCGCGTAGATGGTCCGAGGAACATTCCCACACGAGAAGACGTGGAACCGGGAGTCACAGACGGACTCATGAGCGGACCGATCGTTGCATAAGAAGAGCGGCGTTGTCAAGCAGAACATCCACTGCGACACACATCCGAGCTGCCGTTGCACCTGAGGTGACCGTGCGAACAACCCGCAACCGTCTACTGGATGCAGGACTACGTGCACGTGTGCCTCTGGTATGTGTACTTCTGACTCCAGCCCACCGTCAAGAACGGCTGCAGTGGTGTCGCCAACGTCTGCACTGGAGAACGCAATGGCGATCTGTCGTGTTCAGCGGTGAAAGCAGATTCTGCTTGGGAGCCTCTGATGGCGGTATGCGTGTTCGCAGACGCACAGGGGAGCGTACCCACCCTTCTTGCATCCGCCAGCGACACACAGGGTCTACACGTGGTCTCCTGGTGTGGGGAGCGATCAGCTATCACTCCCGTGCACAACTAGTGTTTGTACCGGGTACGTTAAACAGCACCTCCTACATCAACAACATCATTCAACCAGTTGTTGTGCCATTTGTAAGGTCGGTCAATCGTGGTGTTTTCCAGCAAGATAACGCACGCCCACACACGGCACGTGCAAAGCAACATGCACTTCAGAATGTGAGACAACTTCCATGGCCTTCACGTTTACCGGATTTGTCCCCCATTGAGCACGTGTGGGATTTTATGGGACGACGTATCCGGTCTCCACGGCCAGCCACGATAATCCCCGATTTACGCGTCCAGGTTGAGGATGCTTGGAACTCAATACCCCAAACTTACATCCAACATCTGTACGACAGACTCCATGCCAGAATTGCACAATGTGACGCAGTTCATGGCGGTTCAACCTCGTACTAACCATGTTACATGGAAATGTTATTTTTCAGTTTACCAGCAAATACAGCTGTATTTTGCCATAATGTTTAGATCACGTTATCCTCTGTATTCCGTTATTATGCTGTATAAGTTTCGTTGGTATCAGACGTCTCCTTCTTGGTGTTCTTTTTTCACTTTCCGCCAGTGTATTTAATTCTGAATTAAAATTAGTCATTTAATTTTATTCAGATATTTAAACACTGTAAGATCCTTAAAAAGGCAAGGAAAATTTGTGAGTTTCGCTATTGCCAGATGTTTAAACAATAATATGGGCAATGCACCAACGGATCTTACTTCGGGGAAGGGGGTGCAGAGAATCCTGAAGTTGTCATTGGCTACTGAGTAAGTTTTAAAATCTTGTTATCATTCTACGTTTTGAGAGAATATTTCAGAGCGGAAAATATTGACATTTAGTTGAGACAATGCCAGTTTTCAACTCAAGGTTTTTTTCAAAATGTTTAAAGACATAATATTAGTCACGGGTGCTCCTCTCACCAAGATAAGCCAACGTAACGAATTTAAAGGTGCGATTGAGACACGAGTTGTTAAAACTAAGATATTTCTTTTGTTTTAGCGCTTAAACAATTCCCTTTAAAACTAGCTTTCTCCATGAATATATTGATGCGTTCGTGATCCCACCGCGGCCACCAATTGATACGGTATCGTGCCGAGCGAGGTTACCAATTTCACCGCTCGCCCCCAATAGATACGTGTCCGAGCGGTTTGATTTCATTCAGGGGGTGAGGTGTTTGTTCACAATTCGGAAACTGGCATAAGTAGGTGAGAACGCTCTCCGCTAGCTGAAACACAGGAATTTAATACACTAGAGCCTAAAAGTACAGAGAGCCAAAAAAAGTAAACACACTAATCTATTTAATTGACAGAACACCTGGACTGCTAGTATGCCATTTTGTACATGCGGTATGCATAAAAAAGAGGGAGGGATCTCCCTTCTTATTCAGTCTTTACTCTTCCGTTATTTCCTGAGAGTAGGCTCTCTACAGTTCACCATACTGGGAACATTTAAAGTTCTGGATATCCGGCGTATGGCTAATGAGTACAGTTCGCAGTCTATTCGCTTGAGCAAGAGTTAGAATCCCATTTCCAAAATAAACTACGCGAGCTGTTAATCAAAAGTGAGTACTTACGTATAGCTGACGGATGCCAAGTAATCCAGGAAACTCTTTTCGTGTACTCTGGCCTAACAAGTTAGGCCCTAATGAGTTG
Organism: Macrothele yani; assembly: GCA_039090855.1. Taxonomy (NCBI): domain Eukaryota; kingdom Metazoa; phylum Arthropoda; class Arachnida; order Araneae; family Macrothelidae; genus Macrothele; species Macrothele yani. Next base: position 7,833,125 of record CM077011.1, on the reverse strand, counting down.
AAATCCGACTCACTTTCATCGCACAGTGGTTTGTAGCAATCATGACACGCATACACGCACACACACACACCCTCCGCAGCAGCAGTCCACAGAGCCCTTAATAGGTTGTGGAAGACTTCACATGTATGTCACAGAGGGTCGTCACGAATTTGCTGGTTTTCTCCTCTCTTTCCTTCGGCGAAGAAGAGAGCTTTTCCGCTCTAGACGGGACGTGCGTAGGTGGGTGGGTGGAGGCGGGGGAGGAACACCAGGGATGGCTTCTTTTACCAAGCAGAGCCGGTGTCGCACGATTGGTCGAAAAACGATTGATCGACATAACGATTGGTCGACAGTAACGATTGGTCGACAGTAACGATTGGTCAACATAACGATTGGTCGAAACCCGATTGGTCGACATAACGATCAGTCGACCGTAACGACTAGTCGAAAGTAACGATTGGTCGACATAACGATCAGTCGACCGTAACGACTAGTCGACAGTAACGACTGGTCGACAGCACAATTGGTCAAAAATTGGTCGAGAAAACCATTGGTTCAAAGAATTATGGTTCAAAGAATTATGGTGAAATCACATCTGATGAAGGTGTCAATGTGACACCGAAAGTGCTCATGTATTTTTTAAACTGTACATAGATTTCGTTTTTAGCTGAATAAATATCATCGTGCAACAAGACGGATTTCTTTTAATACCAGTATTTATGCACAAATTATAGTGTCTACCGTTAATACTAGTCGGTCTGTAAATTCTTAACTTCCATATGAAAATGTCACGAAACATGTTCAATAGGCACAGTAAAACAGTGCAAGTACGGGAAAATATATTTTCGGAACTCTTGAGTGGAAGTCTAATCTTAAAACTGTCATAGATATAACATACTTCTAAATGTCTGATATCATGCAGTGGAACACAGCTGTAGAGTGGGAGAGCTCATTTACTTTTAGATGTCATTCCCATGAAACACCTTGCATTCAAAAAGGTTTGTAGGATCAAACCAGTTGTGCGCCAGTTGATTTTCGTTTTGAAGACGCACATCCATGTAATCGTGGTACCAGTAAAAAACCGGAAAAAAACCCGCAAGCACATTTCCATTGCTAAGCCAACGGACATCATTTGCTTGAATCACTCTTAAAACGTTTTGTCTGTACCTAAGCCCATTATTTCTCATAAAATTGGTAGTTTTAACAATGACATTCGTCACATTTTGGATAATAACGGATTAAGGGCACAGATTCGAATGGGGAATAATGAATTGGCATTTGATAAAAGAATCGTTTCCAGGTGTTTAAAATGCTTTTGTTCAGAAGGGATACTCATCCCTTCATTTTCCTCACCATTGCAGATACCCGTCGGTTACTACTTGAGATGAGTTCTTCAAATTCAAATTGAAACGAAGCACCCTGTGTTTTGTAAGTTCATCAGAACGTTTGGTCGTTCCTTTCATTGGAAATTAGACAGCCAGTTCTTTAGTGATACTGACATTTTCGTCAACACCAAGAACAAAAACCGAGAATTGAGAACTATCGGCCATGTCTGTACTCTTCTCTCGAGTAATCGAGCAAAATTTTAGGCAGATGTGTTCAAAGTTTGCTAAATCTTTGCAGCGAGTTTTTCCATTTGTCTGGAGGGAGGTACACCAGATAGGCTCACTTGGTGAGCCAGCATATACTTTTTATTCAGACATAATATTTTTGTTGATGACACTTGGCATTTTCCTAATAAATTCGCCTTCTGAAAATGACTTTCGGTATTTTTTTTTTTCAGTGATAACATAGCTAACCTTCACACTTCACTATTTCTCTCCGTTTGTCCTTCACAAAGCGAATTGGTGAATTTGTAATGATTCCTTCATAGAAGTTGTTTTATCAATGAAGATTTGGCCTTGGAGATCGTCATAATTTTTAAGCATGCTTTAAATCTTAGGGATGTTGCAAATCCTACTAATTTACTTCAGAGACTGACTTTCGATAATTTATGCAAAACAGTTTTCCCACCACGTGTAAAAATAGTAAAGAGAACTTCACTTATCTTTTTTGTTCGAAATAGTGGACTTCCTTTTCGTAATAGCGACCTTCACCAGGTATACACTGTCTACAGCGGTACACAAGAAACACGTGTCACAGTCCATTTCGTGAAAGACGGTCTAAAGTATAGACGCTCTAGGTATGGCATCGTTCACTTACTCATTTGTTTTGAACTCCCTTCATCTCAATTCTTTCTTAAGTGTCGGAAAAACCCACAAATCGGAGGTGCGGGGTCAGGGCTGTATGAAGCGTGTGATAGCCGTTGGCCTGAATCTGTTTTCGCTCTGAAGAAAGGCATCACAGCGTTCAAAGCGGCATTGTTTTTATTCTTCAGTAAGATCGCGAGATATCCATCTTGCACAAACACGAGACATCTTCAGGTGCGTCTTTGCAATTTCATGATATCTTGCAACATTCAACTGCAGCGCCAAATCGCGAATCGATAAACGCCTATCGTGTTTCAATAATGTTTCGGGTTTCACAATGTTTTCCTCGGTCACTGATGTTGACGGCAGGCCGCTTCGCGGGTTATCCTGCACAATGCATTTGTCGTCCTTTAAATGCTTCCAACACTTGAATACAGCAGACCTGCCCCCGCTTTTGCACCATCATACGCTTCTTGAACTATCTGAAACGTTTCCTGGAAAATTTTGCGTAACTCGGTGAAAAATTCAGTTGCTATTATTTGTGTGGTAATTAGGGGTAAAATGTGTTCATTCGCCTTTGGAATACACACTTCATGCGAACTCTTACACTACATCCAGAAAGAAAGACTGTGCGTTACCTTCAGTCAAACTAACACAGCACAGATGGAAAAATCTTCCCCCACAGGAAACAAGTGACTCGTTTCCATAGCAACGGGGTAGTGCTACCAGTGCGCGTATTTTTGGAATAGCCTACGCAGTTGTTAATTCTCATTGCAGTGAAACCACGGCACAATTCATTCAAAGCTTGTTTCTTAGAATAATTATTAAAAGCAATGAATTGCGGATATGAAAATCAAGTTTACGGGGAAACTTTGAGAAATAAGAAGCCCGTTTCTTTCATTTACATTTTTTGGAATTAATGAAAAAAAATCTGGGAGATATTTTGTAACCAAATCAGTTACGGCGCACTCATAAGCTTTTATATCACTACTTTCGATAAGATGTTTTTACTGTGTGATTACCTGTAGAATAAACCTGCGTACAGTCACCAAGTTTCGACTCATCTAAGTTATGCTGCGGTAGCTCAATGAATTCGTCCACCACAAGAGGCACTTCTTCTTCCCAATCAAAAATCAAATCATCTGTAGTATAGGACACTAGAAAACATAAAGAGAAAATGCATAAATATCGTGCTTATTCTTTCCAATAAAATCTTTCCAGCCATTATATAGGACACTGAAAAACATTAAGAGAAAATGCGAAATGTGCTTATCTCTTAATTTCAGCGTGCTACAAATTATGCAGATATACTTTTTAAATAATTTCAGCATGCACGAGATTTACGAATATATCAATACCTACTGCTTTAACAACACCTACTTGATTTTACTTTGTTTAGGGAAACATTTAGACGTAAAAACGAAATAACCCCATGTACTTTTTCTTTTTGAGTGGGGGTTTTACGACCACCGTGAGCGACTGAGTAGGCTATAAGCTGTCGCCCGTCCTTAAATTAAGGCCACTGGTTCTAGGGAGGGGAAAGAACCAGGGCCGTAAGGAAAACACACCATCCATGCCTCACCGGGATTCGAACCCGGACCCACCTCGGACGAATGATCAGAAGCCATCGCTTAGACCACTGCGCTACCGGGGCGGCCCATGCATTTTTGGAAAAAATATTTCCGGTTTTAACCATTCTTAAACATAAAATACTAACAGTTCTCCATTTTTTGAAGTTCATTCCAATTTTTATTCTAGGTTTAATGCCTAAATATTTTACTATAAATATCTGCAGCCTTCAAAAAATTTGCTTTCATTCAACAGTCCCCTCCCCCGTTAATTCTTTTAATAGTTCTTAAACGTTTTAAGCACCCTTCAGTTTGAAATTCCTGTATAAGCCCCCTGGGTGCGAGGAACTGTTGGTTCTACAATTAGTATGATTAATCACAAACAATATTATTTTCAAATTTTGAAGATGACAATCCGATTTTTGGCGTAAATGTGACAAGGATGGTAAGTCAGATAATATCCGAAAACCTGAAAATTTTCATCGTCCTGGAGCGAGACTCGAACCCGCGTCTCCCAGAAAACGCCCGGGTATGCTAACCACTACACCATCCAGAACGACCAAGTTTCAAGTTTCCGATTAATTTGAATTTAATCATCACAGGATTCGCTAGTCTAAGCAACCGGCATTCATGTTTAGCGAATCTGTAAGTTAAGAATCTTATCCCGTGTTTGCCCGGAGAAGCATATGGTTAAATTCAAATTGATCGGAAACTTGAAACTTGGTCGTTCTGGGTGGTGTAGTGGTTAGCATACCCGGGCGGTTTCTGGGAGACGTGGGTTCGAGTCCCGCTCCAGGACGATGAAAATGTTCAATTTTCGGATATTATCTGACTTACCATCCTTGTCACATTTACGCCAAAAATCGGATTGTCATCTTCAAAATTTGTATTATATGGTGTAATCCCGTATTTCTTTCATGAATATTATTCCTTTGTTTGAACGTTTGCCCCACTTTGGTGGCGTAGTGGAGAGAGCGCTTACCCGCTTTAATTGTCGAATCCCTGCCTCAACGAATAGACTTTTTTCATTGTTGTAATGTTCATGAAACATTTTTTCATATTTGGACATCACAAACAAAAAGAATACCTAGTTATTTAAAAATTACTCTGTACATGTTATTTTCCGCCGTTATTTTAACTAGCTCTTTCACCTAGAATGCAACATACATAATAGGACAATTGCAAACACAAAGAGACACATACAAAATGAAAACCTGTAAATCATCGGATGAGGAAAACATGCTTATTTGTATTACACTTTTTTATTCATTGTCCAGGTATTCGCTGGTAAAACACGCGTGATCGTCTCTCCAAACAATTTCCGTAGTAAATAAATTCTGATATGAAGAGTAATAACAGATGCTTAACACGTCATGAGAGACATAGACACAGAGGATTACTGATTACATACGACATGTCTTTCTTTCAAAGCAAACTTCCTTGATCCGTTAGTCCCATTCTCCAAAGTTATTGCAGTAAATCTTTTTATGATCCCTGCAAGGAATTTTGGTTTACTTTAATGCACTTCAGCTGAATGAGGAGAGATTTCTCATTCACGATATCGCCTGGGTTGGAGAGTCTAGGGACCCGAGGACAGAACTCTCTGGTTATCACAGAAACGCTCCCAGGAATTCACTCTATATTCATGATTCAGAAATATCACTAAATCGATCAACTTCATGTTAGAAAGAAAGCAACATTCTCGCAGTTCGTTCTTAACTTGCTGATAAATTCAAGGACCTTTGGTAAACGACACTTGAAAAACTGATGTTTGTCGAAAACTAGCCAATGAGTTGGTCGTCCTCCTTAGAAAAAATAAATGCATTTTTATAAGACAAACTTTCTCTATATGTTTTATTGAAATCTGCGCTGAAAGAGATTCAGCTCTTGTTTGTTTTTGTAAATTTTTAATATTCCGCTCAAAACGAAAGAAAAACACACGAGTACGAAGAATCAAAATAAATAAATTATCAATCAATCAAACCAAAATATAAATGCTAAGTTCCTTTATATCACAAAGTGAATGCGGATTTTGCAGATTTTCGAATTTCTGTATTCACTATGGTTATACATATTCGAAAGAAACGTAGGAAGTTCGCGAATTATCAGGAATTCAAGATTTATTTTACTTTGGGCAGAATTCCGAGGTTTTCACTCAGTTTTAAATTTTAGATAAGGAGATAGGAAATTGGAAAGTGAGTTTTTAGAAAAATGATGTCACCCAAGACTACCAGTAATGAAAGCAAGTGTTTTCTCTGAGTAATACGCATTTTCAGTGTCTAAGATTCCTTTGAAAAATATATATATATATATACGGAAACGTGTTCGTTGAACGTTTGTCCAACGAATACGGTCATAGCAGAAGAAAGTTACTATCTCAGCGCTTATATAGAACTCGGCACGCAGGGGAAGCTTACGTGGTCTTATCAGAATAATATGACCACCTACCTAATAATGGGAATAACCACCCTTGACCCGGATGTCAGCGGCGAGACGGCGTGGCATGGACGCAATGAGGTCCTGGAAGGTTGTCCGAGACACACGTGCCCATTCGGACTGCAGCAGAGCACGGAGGTCCCGGAGATGACGTGATTGTATGTCGGCACGTCAATCCTGTCGATACAAATAGTACCACAAGTGCTCTATGGGATTCAGGTCGGGCGATTTCGCCTGCCAAGGGAGAACGGAGACATCGCTATCGTGTTCCTGGAACCAGTCACGCACCCCTTAGCGACGTTGCACGGCGCATTGTCCTGTTGGTAGACACAATCACCACCAGGGTAAACGTCCAACATGAAGGGATGCATAATACAGACAAGTGACGTGGGCCAGGAACATCAAACAGAAATCATCGCTCTTTCTACGTTTTTATAAGTGCGTCACGGAAAAATTCTCATCGGCCGTCACCGGGAATCGAACCCAGGGTCTTCCAGTTACGCGCCGGACGTGCTTCCACTGCACCCCAGCGGCCTCGAATTCCTCCAGACTCACATACGACTAACTGAAAAGCCACTTGGCAGGTTGCTTCTTGGAGTCCCGCACAATGCTGGGGATTCACCAAAGATGGTTAGCAGCAACTGAAAAAAAATTAGGAAGCAAATGAATCATCAATACAGACATTTGACGTGGACCAGGAACATCAAACAGAAGTCATCGCTCTTTCCAAGTTTTTATAAGTGCGTCACGGACAAATTCTCATCAGATGTCGCCGGGAATCGAACCCAGGGTTTTCTAGTTACGCGCCGGACATGCTTCCACTGCACCACATGCTTCCAAGTGGCTTGGCAGTTAGACGTATGTGAGTCTGGTGGAATTCGAGGCCGCTGTGGTGCAGTGGATTGGAAGCATGTCCGGCGCGTAACTGGAAGACCCTGGGTTCGATTCCCGGCGACTTCTGATGATAACTTTTACATGACGCACTTATAGAAACGTGGAAACAGCAATGACTTCTGTTTGATGAAGGGATGCATGTGGTCAGCGAGGATGGACAGGTAGCTATTAGCGTTCAGGGACCCATCCAGTGGTTCAAACGGTCCCAGGTAACCTCCCCCAGACATGCGCACTGCCACCGCCGGCCTGTACGTGACACACAAGCGTGTTTGGGTTTTAGTTCTCGTGTGTCTGATGCCATATCCACTCACGCCCGCCACATCTGTGGAGCAGAAATCCCGATTCATTGGAGAAGACAACCTTTTTCCACTCTTCCATTGTCCAATGACGGTAGTCCCATGAGAAGTGCAGGCGTCGTTGCCGATGGACCTGGGTTTACATGGGCGCTTCGACGCAGAGTCGATTCCGGAGACCCATGCGTAACAGTGTTCGCTCTAGTGTTATCGGGACGTAGATGGTGTCCCAGCGTTCATTTGCGTGGTCACTATCTGCAGAGTTGCACGTCGATTGCCCATTTCGAGTCGACGGAGGCGACGTTCTGCTCTGTATTCCATGGTCTTTCGGGCACCACAGTTATGACGTTGGGAGGTAATCATTGTTCCAGCGGTCCATTCTTGGTGCACCCTTATTACAGCACCTCGCTGAAAGCCCACGAAGTCTGCGGTTTTTGAGATGGTTCCACCATTGGCGCAGTAGCCGATGATCATTCATTTTTTAACGTCTGTCAAATCACTACCTCTGCCCACTAGGCTCACGTGACGCACTACGGCTCATCTGTCCTGCTGGCAGGCTGCTGATATCTCCGTGCGTATACACTGCTGACAGAGAAACATACCACAGCATATATACACTGTATTGAAAAAAGTCACCGGACACCCTTTCAAAAGCAAATGAATGGATCCGCTGCGTTGTTAAGATGCGTGGTACAGCTTCAAACGGTATAAAACAAACCTGTAGTTGACCGCGATCACATTGCACTGTGAGGTTGAGTGAAAATGTCGCCGCAGGAGAGAACTGACTTTCAGAAAGGAAAAATTGTTGGGTGTTATGTTAGTGGGTTGTCCATAAGAGAAACCGAGAAGCGTTTAAACATACCGAAGTCAACTGTTTTGGATGTACTGAATAAGTGGAAGACACTTGGCGTGCCTGAAGTAGGAAAATGTACCGGCATACCAAAGAAAATCAGTGATAGAGGACTTCGAAGCCTCAGGAGAGTCGTTACAGCTAATCGACGGAGTATTGCACAAGACATCAGTGTAGAGGTAAATATCAATGCCATAATCTCGGTATATACACGTACCATTCGCAGAGAACTTCATCCATGGGTCACCGTGGTCGTGTGACTGCTCAGAAGCCTTTCATCTCCACTCGGAATGATACTCGTCGTTTAGCATGGTGTAAAGAACATTTATTGTGGACCGTAGATCAATGGAAACGGGTCCTATGGACTGATGAATCCTGATACGCGATCCATCAGTTTGATGGCCGTATGTGTGGGTATGGCGGCAGCCGGGGGAACGATTTTACCACAGTGTACTGTTCCTACGGTCAAGTTTGGAGCTGGCAGTGTACTCGTGTGGGTTTTTTCCGTGTTATGGTCCCGGCCCATTGGTTATCGTGGACACACATTTTAACCAGCACGTCTAACTCGATATTCTGGACAATTATGCCCTACCAACTCTATGGAAATGCTACGGAACCGAGCCTTGTTGGTACCAGCAGGTTAATGCACCGAGCCATAAAGCAAGAACTGTTACGGCGTGGTAGGACGATAATCTGGTATCGTGTGTGGACTGGTCAGCACAGAGCCCTGATCTTAATCCCAGAGAGCATCTGTGGGATGAATTAGAGCGGAACATAAGAAGTTTGGAACCAAGGCCTACTACTAAGAAACAGTTAGCTGCTGCATTATGTACTGAATGGAAGCGCATACTTATCGCTGTGTTCCCATTAAGGCCAAAGGTAAACCAACACCGTACTAATGTATGCCAATAAACGCTATGTTGTGTTTCTCTTGTAGGTGTCTGTTGACGTTTGTCAATATAGTGTACATATATACGTGCTCGTTGGACGTTTTTCCTACGAAGACGTGTTCATTGGACGTTTGTCCAATGATGGAACTGGGTACACAGGGGAACTTTATTTTGTGCAGCCTCATGATATTTGTTTCTCAGCTTGTAATGTTGAATTCTGAAGAGTGTGTTTATTTCGGAAAGCACACAACACACACGCAATGGAATCTTACATTTTTGGACATTCTTCTCACTAGGAAAGAAGATGGCCGACTTTACACGAAAGTGTTCTACAACCGTCAGCTGTACCCAACGTAATCGAGGTCCTACTGTGCAAAGTAGTACGAAACAGCTCTTTTCAGAACATAGTTTAGAAGAGCGCTTGTTAAATTCCGCAACTGTGGAAACCAGAGCTAAACAAAAAGCAAATATCACGGCCTAGGAACTTTGAGCTGCGTTTGCTAGACAAAAATTAGATTCCAGTTTACGAAAGGTTAGAATTCTTAAACCCAGGACTCTTAATATTCCCAACAACAGCGGGGTAAGATGTTCTGCGTTCATAGCATATTTCCAGAAATTCTCTCCCAGATTCAAAAACCTAAATACGGACTAAATGCGGTCAGTAAATTTCCTGCATGTGTATGCGTTACTGTGTCAACAAGAGAGCCACCAGTAAAAAAAGAAAACTCAGCGGGAATTTATTGGGTTGTCGGAAAAGTCATGACGTATTTTAGCCACTATTTGCAAAAGTCATTCATTGATAGAAAGAACAAAGATCAATCAATGATATAATGCCCGTTTTGTTCGATAACCTTTTGCCGTCTTTCAGTGAGCTGCAGAATGCCTCGTTCATAGAAGGACCTGTCTTTCATGGCGAAAAACTGTACACGGTGCTGATTCACAGCCTCATCTGAATTGAACGTTTTACCATGCCTACTGTTGAAGAGAGCGAAACAAGTGGAAGTCTGACGGCGCAAGGTCAGGTGAGTATGCTGGGTGTGGCAACACATCCCACCCAAGCTCCAAAAATATTTGGCGGGTGATCAAACTTGTGTGTGGTCTCGCGTTGTCGTGATGGAACACAACACCTTTACGATGGACGTTTCTGGATGATGGATTAGTTCCTACAGTCCAACTGCCGACAGTACACATTCGAATTGGTTGTTTGGCTCTGTGGTAGGAGATCGGAAAACACGACACCTTTAAAATCCCACCACACTGAGACCAGAACCTTCCGCTGATGAATATCTGTTTAGCACGGAATTTTGCGAACCGCCGCTGGCACTGACGTTCTTGTAGAGCATTATCACCGTACACTTTACTCAACTTTTCGCAAGCTTGACACGCGTTCTTCCTTTTACGGATGTAAAACAGTATAATATGCCGAAAATGCACAGTTTTGTGTTCGATCTTCAACTTGATGTCAAATCTCCGCAAATCAACCACATCGTTCACTATTCCTTTTAGACTGCAGCTAGATCTGGCACCTGTCGAATGCCATAGCGATAACAGAGCTGCGCATGCCTCTAGTACTTCCAAAACCGCCCAATCGCCATCGCTTGCCAAAATACGTCATGACTTTTCCGACAACACAATACAACATACCCCTAATTTATCCAGATGAAAGAATACATTCGTACGTATTGTCCTGTACGTACATTTTGTGGAAAATGTACGAAGAGGTCCCAAAGTGCGATTTTTTATACCTCCTCTGGTAAGAAACAAAGAACATAAATGAGACATAAAAAATAGTAAATCTACACTTGCTTTCTGAAGAGAGGTCGTCCAAGAAGAAGCAACCCCACTATGGAGCAGGATGAAAAGACTAAAACTCTACTTACGCCACATTGGCACTGTTATGCGAGAAAGTGATGAAATCACAACTCACGCGCACCCGTACAACGAAAGCTTGTCCTACAACAAAAGGTTGTTACGGTACCTTTTTTTGTTGCTTTGTTTCTGAGTTTACAACAAAAGGTTTTTACTCTATGAAAAGTTTGAAGATCTGATAGCTGCCAAAAGAAATCTCTTGAACAAACATAGAAGAAACAACCGATAGTGTCCCTCCATATTACGTAAGCATGCCTCAACTACAGACCTTCACGTGAACGTTAACAGCTGTTTTTTTCCAAAATGTTATTTTTTTAATTGTTTAAGGGTTGTCTGTTAGTGTTCTAAGGCTATCGAGAGCTCGGAAAATACTTAGTGTTTGTATCTACGCCTATAAAAGAGATTTTAGACTAAATGAGTTGTGTGTTATTTGCCTTAACTCAAATATTCTAGTTTTGCAACTTCTCGAGAAAGAATTGCCTTATGGGGAAATTCAAGGTTTTCTTTAACCCTTTAGCGACCACGACTCTAAAATTTAGTATCAATCTAAATACCATAACGCCCGAAACTGTATGTTGTTTAACGTCTTTGTTTAGTAACAACAAAGGTGACTGATAGAGACTCCTGCTAATCCCTAATAGGTCACGCAAATTTAAAGAACAGGTAAGTGTAGGAAATCTGACTCACTCTAGACAGGCGTTTCGGGCAGCTATGGTCGTTTGTATGTACGGGCGTTTTGGGTGTTATGGTCGTTAAAGGGTTAAGCACGAATGGAGGAATTGTCAGAACTTTGGGGGGTTATTATATTAGCCACAAAATTTACATTCGGTGAAGCATTTCCTCGCTGAAGAAGTGAGGCAAAGGCTGAGATATCTAGACAAAAATGATCGACATAAAGCCTTGTAGGACTTTTTATGTTTAAGACATAAATAAACAGAGTTTTAGTCGATGATGATCTGTTAAATACATGGATAGTCTCTATTGTAATAGGAGCTGTATGATATGTATATAAAAAATCTGCTCAGAAGAAATATGCGGTTCAACGCGAGTCACAAAATTTTCCTCGGGACAACATAAGGTTGTTACGGTATGAAAATTTTGAAGACTTCTTCAGATCAGGAATACATAACTGCTTCTCATTTAACGGCAAATTTCATGATGACTAAAATAAAACTGATCGCAATATATTTTTTAAGATGCAAATGGAACTTTTTCAAAACTTAGGAAATGTGACTATGATCGTAAATCTTGGTGGAGATCACTTATAAGATATTCTTCTCAGTTTTGAGTGAGTTTATTTCAACTAAAAATTTCCTTTGTTGTGCACCACGTTTTGTTACGAAAAATGCTCGTGATAAATTTTTTGAGCCAAGGAATAATTTTTTCCGAGAAATTCTCGACATTATATTGAGTACATTTTACGCCGTCATCAATTTGTAATAATCGAAGTAAAGGATCGCAGGGAGCCTAACGTATTATCTGGAGTTATCTGAAGAGACAAGAAAGTCATCTCGTTCATCTTTGCTGTGATCCCAGAGGAAGAAAACATCGCAAAACTAAACGAAATCAACAGCTGGAACTGTTGTTCCAAGGAGAGAGACCTTGTCTCAGATCGCTCCAAGAAAGAACTCTGTCAGAAACGTTGACAATAGTAATCTCCCCTGCCTCCTTTTGTTTGCTTGAACACATGAGGTGAACAAAGCAAAGGCACTGGACATCCTTTTATGAGTTCATTGTAATAGAAAGCTCTACAACAATCAAATGTCCATACCAAACTTCCGCAATGCTAGCATTCAATAACTCTAATGAAAGAGTCATGTTTTCTCTGAGATATTAACCGGAACATAACATCTTCAGAAATCAATTACTTCCTCTGATACACTGTATGTGACCTGGGATCGGGAGAAATACGCTGTTGTGAAGAGATGGGTTATTTCAGCTAATAAAACTAGCTTACTCAGTTCAACTTAGGTCAGCTAGCGTGATATATTTTAAATATGGTAACCTAAGATAGTACAAAATCAAAATAACCTTCCCGAGACACCTATAAAACTCATGGCACGCTATTTAAAGAAAACAGAATGTGCTCACAGTATCACGTTTTCTGGCAATCTGTCTGCAGATGTAATATTAGGTTGTAAAAAATATTCCGAAATTGGAGAAGCATGTATTTGATGCTTAAAACATCGTACAAAACACTTATCCTATTCGTCTATTGGAACTGACGACCTTGTTCCACCGATCAACGAGTTGAAATATTCCATTGGGATAGAAGTCTGGCAAGCGATGAGTTAAAGAATTCATCCATTCAACAACGTTTCAAATCATCATGATTAGCAAAGTTTTTCTCAGCGAGAAAATTTGACAAGAAATGAAAGTCGGACGGGGAAAGCTCCGGGGAATAAGAAGGGTGGGGGCAACAAACTTTCCCATTCCTTCTCGTGCAATTCTTGCTGGGTCGTACAGCGAGAGCTGGGCTGCCCCGGTGGCGCAGTAGCCTAAGCGCTGGCTTATGATCATTCGTTCGTGAAGGGTCTGGGTTCGAATCCCGGTTAGGCATGGATGTTGTGTTTGTCTAAAGACGTTAGCTCCCTCCCTTCCCTGGAACCAGTGATCCTAAATTAGGAACGGGCGACTGCTTATAGCCCATTGAGTTGCTCACGGTGGTCGTTAAACCTTCAATTAAAATAAAAAAAGCGACATGTGGACGAGCGTTATCCTGGGAAAAAACACCTGGCTATTAATAAACGCTGGGTTCTTTTCTTGCAGTGCAGCATGGAGGCGGTCCAACTGTAGGATTTAAGCATCTGTTGTGATGATATCGTTCCGCGGTGAGAGATCATAATGAATCACGCCGCGCATATCCCACCAGCAACTCAGCACCACCTTCCGTCCATGAAAGGGTGGTTTAGAGACCTTCTGCGGCGGTTTACATTGCTTGATTCGAGCTCTTTTTTGCGTGACATTCACGTACGGGACCCATGTTTCGTCACCCGTGACGAACCGATGAAGGAAGGCCCCCCGTTTTTCTTTTTCCTGTAGAGCAACAGCAATGGAGTTTCGTTGTATCCGATTCTTGTCACACAAAGCATTGGGTACCCATTTGCACAGTTTACACGAGTATCCTAACTTCCGAAACTGGGTGTTTATGGGCGTATAAGAGGTCTTCATTTCCTTTGGCAGTTCCCGTAGTGTACCAAGATTCATCGATAGCACGTGTTGCACCAAGATTCATCGATAGCACGTGTTGCAGTGTACCATCTATAACCTTACTGGGTCTGTCACTTCTGGGCGCTTCCCAGAAGCAGACAGATCCCGTACATGATTGTCCATTTTTCTGTACAAGTGATGGCAAGTACTCTGTCCGATAATATCGTCACCAAACGCACGTTTTACAAATTTCCAAGTGCTTCCGTAACTTTTACTCCATTTAAACATTCATAGAGCAATAATGCACGCACACCTCCTTCGCGATAGAGCCATCCTATCATCTCCACTTGCAATTAATCTTCACCACAACAGCGTAGGTTTTGTCTTTAGAATCTATTCTTTCGCGCACAACACTCTGGAATGTTTACGTCACCGCAGGCTGCCTGGAGTATCTTGCGTTGCGCACTTCATATACGATTGTCTCTTTTTTTTTTTTTTTTTTTTTTTTTTTGATTTTAGGTTTAACGACCACCTTGACTAACTTAATGGGCTATAAGAAGTCGCCTGTCCATAATTTAGGGTCACTAGTTTTAGAATAGGGAAAGAGCCAGTGCCGTATGACAAACACAACATCCATGAATCACCGGGATTGGAACCCGGACCCGTTTCGGACGAATGATCAGAAGCCATCGCTTAGACCACTGCGCCACCGGGGCGGCCTTTTTTTTTTTTTTATGAGGTTTAGCGACTACGTGAGCAACTCAGTTAAGCAGTCGCCCGTCCCTAATTTAGGACCACTGATTCCAGGGAAGGGAGAGAGCCAGTGCCGTAGAACAAACACAACATCCATGCATCACCGGGATTCAAACCCGGACACCTTTCGTACGAATGATCAGAAGTCATCGGTTAGACCACTGCGCCACCTGGGCGGCTACGATTGTTTCCGGAAACTTTCTTTACAACCTGACGTGGACCTTAACTAAAAGAGATATACAAAGACTGCAGACAACTCAAAGAAGCATGGAGAGGTGCATGCTTCGTGTAACCAGGAGAGATAAGAAGAGGAACTCGTGGATCCGAAAAATGACAAGAGTGGAAGACATCATGATCAGAGTTAAATCCCTGAAATGGCAATGGGCTGGACATACTGCCAGAAGGACAGATCATCGATGGACAGCCGAAATTTTAGATTGGATTCCAAGGGACAGGAAAAGACCCAGAAGACGACCACATGGGAGATGGGTGGATGAAATTCGAAAGTATGCAGGGGTGACATGGAGGAGACTGGCACAAGACAGACCGTTGTGGAGGAAACTTGGGGAGACCTTCGTCCAGCAGTGGATTGATAATGGTTGACAATGATGATGATGATGATGATATACCGCCCAGGCCGAGCGGTATTTTAAGCTGAATTCTGACCGTTCATCGAATTGGGCCCAGGTTCGAGTCCCGATATGGATGGTGCGCTTGGTTTACGGCACTGGCTCTCTCCCTTACCAGCCAGTGGTCCAAAATTAAGGGCAGACGACAGCAATTAAAGCTGCTCGCGGTGGTCTCTTCTAAATACTAAGAGAAAAATAAAATGTGGTTTCTGTTCTTGCTTTGTTCATAGGACAAAGAGCACGTGTGTAATTGTGCTCTTCAGTGAAACTCGAATTTAAGTGCCTGTCCTGTGGCCCAAGCCATACTGTTTTCTCAGAAAAGCAAATGGAAAAAAAGGACTCGAACAAGTTCAGAGTATGTGAAGTCTTGTTATCGTATGTATCGGCAAGCATTTCTTACAAGGAATTTACTGCCAACAACAAGAAGTTTGCTAATAATCTAGAGTTTATAACGAAGTAAATTTCTCCGTCATTTCTGTCCACGCCAGGATTCGAAACCGGATCCCCTCATTCCGGAATAAGTTGCTCTACCAATTGAGCTACGCGGAAGTTTTATTCTGATTCCTATCTGCCTTTATGTCGTGTGCGTCCTTCTGGCAGGTACGTTACATCATCTCCCCCTTATTATTTTTTTTTTCGAAGTGCTGGGGAAGGGATTCTCTTATTTTTCCTATCTCGCGGTGTGGAAATAACATCACATCATTGCGAGATTTTGAACGGTCGGGTCATCCGGATAGTTCGGGCGCCATTTATAATGAAGTAAATTTCTCCGTCATTTCTGTCCACGCCAGGATTCGAACCCGGACCCCCTCATTCCGGAATAAGTTGCTCTACCAATTGAGCTACGCGGACGTTTTATTCTGATTCCTATCTGCCTTTATGTCGTGTGCGTCCTTCTGGCAGGTACGTCACATCTCCTGGTACGTTACAAGTTACCTTGGCTTTTATAGATAGACTTAAGCGTACATGTTAGTGATAATCTCATGGTATCCGATGGTTGCTGACCTTGGTGAAACCTATATGTCCTGAAAGATGCATTGAAGCGTTTCATTATGTTTCTGTCATGCTATTGGGCTCCTTTTGTTTAAATACAAGTCTTAACGTCTCCCATGAACACCTAAGAACATAGGGAATCAGCCATCTCTGATTTAGAGCAGCTCGATCCAGGAAATATAGGGACAAGCAAAAGATTCATGTCTTGTTCTGCGATTCTAACTCAGACCTAATAGCATGGCGCGAGGAACGAATAAGGAGAACAAGAGAAAATCACGTGCACCACCGAACTGTCGCAGTAATAACGTTGAAAACAGGACTTCTTGGAATTTCGAGTAGCATTACTCGTTAGAATGACATTGTCATCGCTCCAGAAACACTCTCTATTCCTTCCATTTCATACTTTTATCGACCGTGCTCTGACATCTTTATTAGTAGCTGCTATAGGTTCCACCATAATAGGGTTTCATACGAGGAAACAACTTTTCTTTTTCATGATATTCAGGACGTTGTAATTTATGAAAAGAACTTGCGAAAACAGGAATTTGCCGTCTTCTTCTGGAGTGAGTTGTGCTTCACCTCTGCAGTAGTTTGTCTTCTTCTTCTGCAGTGAGTTGTGCTTCACCTCTGCAGTAGTATGTCACATCATATCCTTATTTTTTTGAAGCGAGGAAGGAACCTTTCATTAATTCCAGACGATGTGTGAAAGGAACATCATCGCATATTTTTCGAAGAACCCATAGGCTAGTAGATCCATTTTTACGTTCAGGGACCAACGCGAAAACAGGAATTTGTAGGTGACGGAGATCGAAGCCGCGTCTTCTCCTTCTGGAGTGAGTTGTGCTTCACCTCTGCAGTAGTACGTCACAGACTCTGTACAGGAATTCTTACAGATGAAACGCTTATCATTTGTACTAGTACAAGGAAGAACTAGAATATCCAAACTAGGGAAAAACGGGCATATCTCAATTTTTCCAATATACAGGATTCGACTGTTAAAACACAGAAAAACAACTGAAAAGAAAGCCTTGCTGAAAGTTTCTCCAAGGACATCGAAGCAATCATGTCATCTGAAAGGAGAGACATACGTTACCAACGCTCTTAAAAAACATTTTTTTTAAATGCAGGCATCTTGTAAACTTGAGTTCTGTAATTAAACTAATTTAAATGTTCGCTAGGATCTTCCAGTTATACCATATTTACTAATAGGGGATTCATTTGCCATGTTGAAGACTTTTTCGTAAAGGAAACTTTTGATGAATAGAGTTTTGAACCTCCTTCTTTAGTTAACCCTCATCTGCTAATTGAGAAAATGCCGATCATAAAACCTGTAGCAGTAGTTGAAGAAAATTTATTAGCCAATTAATTTTAATGATCTCGAAAATGTACGAGGAAATTTAATACTACTTAGCTTTCAATGAAAACCAAATTTTAATTTGGCGCTAGTAATATGAAATCAAGAAATTTTATTTTCTGAATACCTCCTAAAGAAGTATATACATTATTTTTTGTACTCCTTTTTATGGAAAATATCGCTAAACTAAATTTTATACAAATCCGAAAATTGAAATAACTACTTCGTTGTGCATTGTTAATATGTGGCAGTAATGCGAAGAGGAAACGGCTGAACCAATTATTCATTCTAACGTACATTGGAAATAGAATCTTGATCATAGTTTATACTCGAACATAATGCGTCAATGAAGATAAAAAGCAACTTGAGTAATCGGAGTTTGAAGAATTGGATATAGAATCGTAAAAACAGGCATTGTTTCTTGAAAAAATATTAGTTAAATGCAGTTCTTATACGTATTTTATATCAAACAAAAATATTAACGTTTGTAAATTCAATAAGTCACTTTTATTAATCATTACGGATTAGATACACAACTACATTGTATAAGGTGCAATACAGCTATTAAGTTGAAAAATTCATTTGATTGTTGGTTTTCTCTTAATTCACTTTTTATTTTATCGACCTGCTGGGATTCAAGTTTACTTGGGAGTGTGATTTGGGACCGATGATTTGGGGGAGAGTTGGCCTCTTGAGGGAGGAACACTGCTCATGCGTCGTTTGATTCAGGTCGGAAAATGTACAGCCGCGCTTTTTACCACACGGCCACCGCAGTGGCAAGCTTTTCTCTCTCTCTCTCTCTCGAAGTAGTTTTTGGGCTTTTGCACTCCCAAAACATGTTTTCATTGATTGGCTTCCTTTCACATGTCTTGTTGATAATAACTAAATTTTAAAAAGTGTTTTTATATATTTCGCTTTAAAATAGCAACCTCTGCTGGAAATGAAGTTTCACCGAGTGTGGTTCCCAAAAGCTAATTCCTGCTATTCGACAACTTAATAAAGACAGGACTTATACATTTTAAGAGTTTATAACCGTTCTTTCTTTCCAGATGTAGTAGCTTCTTTTAACGTCTTTTTTTGTCTTAAGACTCGCAATTCTGGATTAGAAATTTAGACCCAGTGACTCGCATTTGTAAATTTCCGTGTGTTTGACTATTGAACTGTTTCGGATCCTTTTTCCAGTTGTGTGCTTTGTCCTTCTCGGTTTAAGTTTTCCCGCTGTTTGTGTAGGAAAAAGCAGCAATTCAGAAAAGTCACAATTCAAAATTGCAATCACCCCCGAAACTGTGATTGCACTATTAACAAAGACAGAAAAACTACCACACAAGACGTCGTGGAGAAAGCGAATGTTATTTTTCTAGTGTCCGTGGATTGCAATCGCAAATGTATAATTGAAGAGATCACATGTTTCCTACTTTCCAAAGAGTCTTTTGCATGCACCGATTATAGTAGGATTCAACCCACAAATAAGGTGTAAACGCAACCATCTATGATCAATGGGTGTTTTGTGTACCGTATCAGAAAGGAGAAGGTACAGTAGATTGAACCCAGAGGGTAAGACACGGTAGAGAGAAGTCAGTCCAGAGAAGTAAAAGTGCCAGATTGACTGCGAGTCGATACAATGACGTCAGAACGAGCCTTCTAGGCAGAGGGAACAAAGGCGAAGGGAAAGAACAGATGACGTCATTTGTATCAAGGACCCGACGGCTCAATGGGCCTTCCGATGCACGGCAGACATTTTGTGGTTGAGAGAAACACAAGCTACAGCGACCATCCTGTCGAAAGACGGTTTCCCTAACCACAGGGCCATCCGCGGCTTCACAGAAGCTTGGAGGCATCTGTAATTTTTATACGCTCATGGAAATTGTCGACCGGTGAATTTAAAGCATGTATGAATTGATGTCACCTACCAGAGCGGAATATACACATACGACATGGACAAAGGTTATCAGTTCGTCAGTACGACATCCATGCAATGGGGTAAGGGAAGGAATTGTTTGAATTTGAACGGAGAGCGACTGTCTACCCGAGGGAGGTGAAGGTCAGCATTTCAGCAAAAGCGGGCATGGTTTCTCGAGGGCCGGCCTAATGAATTTGTGATGGCAGTGTAGCCATATCACATTTCATACACATTTCCTACGCAATGCTCCTGAAAGGGAAGACCACCACTGGCTGATAGTTTAGATCATCGTCTGTTGGAATGTGCATGACCGAATGGTATACGATACCTCAGTTTACAGCAGAATACAAGCAGGGCTAAGTGCGAAACGTTTTCAAGCCACTCTCATATCAGCCGCCATCTTTCAAATGGAATTAGTCGGAGTGTGGTAATACCACCATCATTCACGGAAGGTTTTGTCGTACATCATTAACGGTTCTATCTACACTGCCGGAAAGTGAAAAAAGAACACCAAGAAGGAATTGACGGACGATCATGAAATGTACATATGTTAATTGGGTCGAGTTTACGTAGGTGTGATGTTAATTTCGGGACCAACCGGTCAGCGCTTACGCCACATCCCGGCATAATATGCAAATTATCGGCGGTGGTATTTAAGGAGTACGGCGAAGTGAATGTAATCAGTTGTCGGCGTACGGTCACGTGCGAAAACCCTGAAGAAGCTGCAATGCCTGGACATGGAAGACGTGTACGATTTTAGCAGCTATCGGACTTTAAGCGAGGTCGTCTAGTAGGACTACGCGAGGCCAGGTGGTCGTATCGTGGTATTGCGGAGTGAATTGGACGGGAAGTATCGGTGGTTGTACGATGGTAGCGTAGATGGTCCGAGGAACATTCCCACACGAGAAGACGTGGAACCGGGAGTCACAGACGGACTGATGAGCTGACCGATCGACGAATAATAGGAGCGGCTTTGTCAAGCAAAACATCCACTGCGACGCAAATCCGAGCTGCCGTTGCACCTGAGGTGACTGTGTGAACAATCCGCAACCGTCTACTGGATGCAGGACTACGTGCACGTGTGCCTCTGGCATGTGCACCTTTGACTCCAGCCCACCGTTAGGAACGGCTGTAGTGGTGTCGCCAACGTCTGCACTGGAGAATGCAATGGCGATCTGTCGTTTTCAGCGATGAAAGCAGATTCTGCTTGGGAGCCTCCGATGGCCGTATGCCTGTTCGCAGACTCACAGGGGAGCGTCTCCACCCTTCTTGCATCCGCCAGCGACACACAGGCCCTACACTTGGTCTCCTGGTGTGGGGAGCGATCAGCTATCACTCCCGTACACAACTAGTGTTTGTACCGGGTACGTTAAACATCAACAACATCATTCAGCTCGTTGTTGTGCCATTTGTAAGGTCAGTCCATCGTGGTGTTTTCCAGCAAGATAACGCACGCCCACACACGGCACGTGCAACGCAACATGTACTTCAGGATGTGAGACAACTTCCATGGCCTGCACGTTCACCGGATTTGTCCCCCATTAAGCACGTGTGGGATTTTATGGGACAACGACTTATCCGGTCTCCACGGCCAGCCACGACCACCCCTGATTTACGCGTCCAGGTTGAGGATACTTGGAACTCAATACCCCAAACTTACATCCAACATCTGTACGACAGACTCCATGCCAGAATTGCACAGTGTGACGCAGTTCATGGCGGTTCAACCTCGTACTAACCATGTTACATGGAAATGTTATTTTTCAGTTTACCAGCAAATACAGCTGTATTTTGCCATAATGTTTTGATCACGTTATCCTCTGTATTCCGTTATTATGCTGTATAAATTTCGTTGGTATCAGACGTCTCCTTCTTGGTGTTCTTTTTCACTTTCCGCCAGTGTATTTGCGATATTCCATTCCAATCTTTTTCCTTATTATATAGAAAAACAAATGTGTTATCTTACTTTTGGGAAAACCTATGTACAGTCAATTGCAAAAGTTTAAGACCACCTGTTGGTATTAGGAGATTTCTGCCGATTGAGTCTGGTACTGTCTGTGTTATTCAACTCTCTGTCGGTATTGAATCCTCCTTCAGGGGCAGCTGTTGATCGAGTTAGGGGAAGCGTGCGAGCGTCAGTTTGCTTCAGGTTTTCATGCTGAGAGGTTTGTATGTATTTCCTATATAGCGAAACATGGACAAAATAGCGCCATTAAGTGCTACTCAGAGGGCACAAATAGGGACTTTACATCACGAAGGGTCCTCCGAACGTGATATAAGAAGAAAGGTGAATGTCAGCAAGACTGCTAATCATAATACGATCATGAAATGTCGAGATACAGGTGAATTTAGTGAGCGATAGAGGTGGGCGTCCAAGGAAAACAACCTCACGTGATGACAATACCATAAGGCGAATAGTTATGCGTTTTCCGAGGAGTTCGTGTAAAAAAATCAAGGCCTTTCTACATTCAAAAGGGTCTGATATTAGTATCAACACTGTTTCCCGATGTCTTAGCAAAGATTTTGGATTAAAGTCTTATAAACCTACACTAACCTCTGTCATGAAAAAGAAGAGACTCCAGTTTGCGAAGCGTCCTCAATCGTGGACTGCTGAAAATGGGAGCCTAGTTCTTTTTTCCGATGAATCAATTGTGCATTAATTCGAATCACGTGAAGCACATATTGTACAACTAAAAGGCAAAAGGTTTGATGAAAAATACACCGTTAGCACCGTGAGACATCAGCCTAGTCAGATGATATGGGGTGCTATGTCAGCATCTGGTACTGCTTCATTATCCTTTTTGACGACAGGCACTACCATAACTGATCCCTTTTATGTGGAAATGCTACGTGAGAAGCTGTTAACTTATGTTCAAGTGCACAGATGCACAATCTTTATGCATGATTGTACTCAATGAGGCAGATTTAAGACAGTAATGAACTACCTGCAGAGGAAAAACATTACTGTGCTTGACTGGGTGGTAATAGTCCCTACCGAAGATTTCTGGACCATTTTAAAAGACAAGATAGCAGAAAAATGGACATCAAGTTCCCAAGCTTTGATTGATACGATAAAGTACTATAACGAAGTAAATTTCTCCGTCATTTTTGGTCTACGCCGGGATTTGAACCCGGATCCCCTCATTCCGAAATAAGTCACTCTACCAATTGAGCTACGCGGACGTTTTATTCTGATTCCTATCTGCCTTTATGACGTGTGCGTCCTTCGGGCAGGTACGTCACATCTCCTGGTACGTTACATCATCTCCCCCTTACTTTTTTTTTTTTTTTTTTTTTTTTTCGAAGTGCTGGAGAAGGGATTCGCTTATTTTTCCTATCTCGCGGTGTGGAAATAACATCACACCAATGCGAGATTTTGAACGGTCGGGTCATCCGGATAGTTCGGGCGCCATTATATCGAAGTAAATTTCTCCGTCATTTTTGGTCTACGCAGGGATTCGAACCCGGATCCCCTTATTCCGGAATATGTCACTCTACCAACTGAGCTACGCGGACGTTTTATTCTGATTCCTATCTGGCTTTATGTCGTGTGCGTCCTTCGGGCAGGTACGTCACATCTCCTGGTTTGTTACAGTACGTGTGGTGCAAAGGCATTTCAAGTGACTACTGCAAATCCCTCATTGAGAGTATGTCACATCGTATTCTGTCCGTTATAGAAAACAAAGGTGGTCACACAAAGTACTGATTTCGGTCTTTTTGTGTTCTAAAGAATGTAAGTATTCATCCGTGGTGTCATATCTCTGTCTAGTATTTAGTTGTTTCTTTGAAAATCTTAAATTTCAATAAATTGACAGGTGGTCTTAAACTTTTGCAAATGACTGTATATTATATTTAGCTGAAAACTGTTTTTCCTGTAAAATCGATTATTTAGACAACGTATATTCTGGTATGGGTATTCTTCTTAGAAACGTGAAGTAGTAAAATAATTTTACAAAAATCTTGAGAATATATCACGGATACGAATAAACGTTGCTTAATATCTTCGTAAGGTATTAAATTCAAAACATTCAATATTCGTGGTATAATTTACGCATAGGCAATGAATGAAATACGGGATTACACCATTGCACAATACAAATTTGGAACATGTGAATCCGTTTATTGGTGTAAGCGTCTCCCGGATAGCGCCAGAGTATGCTACCCACTACACCACCCAGAATGGCCAAGTTTCAAGTTTCCGATCAATAAGAATATAACCGTCACGGGATATTGAAATTGATCGGAAACTTGAAAGTTGGTCGTTCTGGGTGCTGTGAAAAGTTGGTCGTTCTGGGTGCTGTGAAAAGTTGGTCGTTTAGCGTACTCGGGCGTTATTCGAAGACGCGGATTCGATTCCCGCTCCAGGATGATTAAAATTTCAAGTTTTGGGACATCATGGGACTTAACATCCATTCACCCTAATAAACGGATTCACTTCTTCCAAATGTGTACTGTGTATAGGCAATCGTTTGTGGTCTTAAAGGCAACAACTATTACCGTTCTTAGAGAACTGTATGAGTGAAATAAGTACTCTTTCGCCTATTGAATGTTAGCTTAGTAATAAAACACGTACAAATACCGAGAAATGCATTATATCAGCCATTTTGTTTGTTTTTCATGTAATCTTTACCTTAACGCCGATATTTCGCATGCACCTAATTCAGGAAACACGACGTAATAAGCAATAACGAAATATTTCTGCGTTCACGGCTCTCAAATCCATAAAGATCTGCTGCTTTTTCCAACTTCTGGAAAACCGTTTTTGAGTAGTGAATTAAACATGAACTTTCTGCATATTTCATTATAATTAAGCTTGACTCTTCTTAATCTATTTAAATATTTACACACGCTTTTAATGAAATTCTTTATTAATTAAATACGATTCTTTGGCGTGTTTGGTATTAAGTATGCGAGTTTTTGGTGCACATTTGCCGCTAATGATATATACTTTTTAATTTTTCTGAATAATTTTATTCAAGTTGCTTGAAATAATTTCATATATCACAGTTTTTCGGAAGAAAAAGAACGTTGTGAAGTTTCATGTGAACTCTGGTTTAGTGTGAGCTAATGATATTGGTGGCGAGAGAGAGAGCGAGAGAGAGAGAGAGAGAGAGAGAGAGAGAGAGAGAGAATCAAAGATGGTCATAATTGAGAGATGATAAAGATGGTCATAATTGAGAGATGATAAAGATGGTCATAATTTTGTGATCAGGCAAAACGGAAAGAACCAATAGGAAATAAAATGGCAGATTGTGACTCTGAAAACGACTTCTAAACAACTGAATAACGACACCGAGTGATCACTGAATTTTGACCATCTCTATCAAAAGCGTATGTGGCCCGTTGACCATGTGATTCCCGAGATGGCGCGATTTGTCGAAAGACGTAACATACACTGCTGGCCACCCCAAAATACAACACCAAGAAGGACACGAGATAGCAAAGCCAGATTTACTGGACACATAACAACAGATACAAAGACGAAACGATTGAGCTTACAGGCCCGTGCGACTTGCGGGACACGCAGACATCAATAGTTCGTGTGGCCCCCATGGCTGGCAATAACGGCCGCTACACGCCGCGGCATCAAATGAAAGAGGTTTTGGATGTGGGCTTGGGGTATGTCGGTCGAGGCTGCTTCCACACGTTGCCACAGTTCATCTGGCGTAGCCGCGGGTGGTGCTTGCCGGGCCATTCGGTTGCCGATCAGCGACCAGACGTGTCCGATGGGCGACGTATCGGGAGAACAGGCGGGCCATGGCAGCAGTGACAGCTGGTGGGCCGTGAAGAATTATTGCACAATGCGTGCCACGTGCAGACGCGCATTGTCCTGTTGAAACGTGGCCGCTGGCAGGTCCTGCAGGTAAGGGAGGAATACAGGCTCCAAAACGTCGCAGATGTAGCGGTGGCTGTTGAGTGTACCGGCAATGCGTACCAGAGGGGTGCGGGTGACTGGTGGGAGTCGGGTCCTACGACTCGTACAAGCCAACAGACGCAGCAGCTTTCAACGGTTGACTGCCAAATACAGCATAGGTCAGCCCGGAACAGTATCTGTCTTAACCATGCGTTGCACATTCGCACGTATGCGATATAACATCAGACGACACCGACGCCATCATCTCCTAACTAGGGCCCATCGTTGCAAATGGCTCGCCTGGTGGATTGATGGTCGTGCATTTATTTGGCGCAGACAGCATGGGGTGCGAAATCCATCCTGCACGGTCTCTGCAGTGCTAGCCGGTGGAGGAGTTGTGTTACAGGGCTTGGTGCTGAGCTATATTACAACGCCCTGTGTGAAGGGTTCGTTTGATGCTTTGCTTCCAGAGAGTTTTGTTTCTGGACCTTAACCCGCAGTTTACTGGACTTGTGCAGATAAATAAAATATAAATAAAATAGACTAAAGTTAAGCTTTGCTCTTGCAGTGAGAAAGATGTTTATTTAAATGTCATGGGGAATATCACCATGCATTGTCCATCATTTTTATTATCTTATTAACACGTCGAATCTCCTTCTCTCGCCTGGTCAGTATTCCTTTTCCTTCATCATCAGCCTCATTCCTCCATGCTTATCTCCGTTCAAGCCGACCAGCAAGCTATTCGCACCTCGCTCTCCTTACGTCTTCCTAACAAAATTTGTGCAACCGAGTGTCCCGTCCTCTTCTAAGAAAACTCCCCAAAAAGAGTCCCCTGCAGAAAAGTGAAATCCCCGCTCTCCAAAACAGCGCGGACCCTCCTTTAAAATGCCTTCTCTCTGAAGACGCAGAAGTTCCTTAATTGGCTTCGCTGTCCCCTCTCGCACATCCACGAAACCTTAAATCTAACACCCCCTCTAAAAGATGCGTGAGAAAGAGAGTACTTTAACCATCACCCTGCTCATCAAAATGGCGGGAATTGGAGAAAAATGATTTCAATTTAGTATCCTTAAAATGGCTACTGAACTTCATTTTTGATAAATATGGGTGCCCAGGTTACAGTTGTATGGCGCAGTGCATGTTTACATGGCAGGAACTTGGACCCCTGGTGCATGTGGAACAACGTATGACTCGTGTCCACTGTCGTGAACTGCTTTCTGACTTTGTACACTCAGCAACGTTACACTTTTTCCCGAAAGGCAACGGTATCTTCCAAGATGAGAACGCGTCGAGCCATAGGTATAAAGTTGTGCAGTTATGATCTGAGGAACACAGTTCATACTTCAAGCATATACCGATTGGCCTCCAATCTTTCCCGACATCAATCCCATAGAGCATTTGTGGGACACTATGGAATAGCATATCAGGCAACTGGATACACCAAGCACTTCCATACCTGGACTGAAAGCTAGATTACACACAACTTGGTTGGCCATACTTCCCACTGGTTCCACATCTTATTGAATCGATGCCATGTTGTATAGCTGCTGTACTGATGGCAAAAGGAGAACCTACGAAGCATTAGGTAGGTGGTCACAGTTCAGTGATCAATCAGTGTAGAACTCACCTCATTTTTCATGTAAACTACTGTTTGTGAAAATACCAACGCCGAGAAAAATTGCGCTATTCAAATAAAGTACACTGCTGCCCACCCAAAATGCAACACCAAGAAGGAAGAATCCGACTGGCCTGAAATTCGCAGCATGCGTCGCCCGCAAGAGGACATGCAAACGATTAGAATTGCAGGGCATATGCAAATCATGTGCACCTGGCACGCCACCGAGAAGCACAATAAGAAGGGCTCACAGAAGGCGGGGTGTAAGTGGTGGAAATGTTTTCTGCTGTTGGACCTGTGCATGGGAAGCTTCCTGATGCCTCGTCGCAGAATACGGCAGTCCTTCCAGCACCTTTCGGAGTTCGACAGAGAGACGAATAGTGGCTTATAGCGTCAGCGGTTTATCGTACCGAGACATCGGCGCCCGTGTGGGACGACATCCAGACACAGTGAGGCGAGAATGGATTCGGTGGGTGCAGGAGGGACGGACGGACAAACGTGAGCGATTGCCGCAGCCGCGGCACACCGCCGAACGAGAGGACCGGCATGTTGTGCTTCGGGCATTGGCGACTCGCACTGCCACATCACGAACGTTAGCGCAGGAATTAGGGTGTGTTGCTCAACAACCTGTGTCAGCACGTACCGTTCGACGTCGTCTGCAGGAGCGGGGACTTGTTGCACGGCGCCCATTGATCCGATTACCATTGACGTTACACCACCGGTGAGTACGGCGGCAGCGGACCGTTGAACGCCGCCCATTGATCCGATTACCATTGACGTTACACCACCGGTGAGTACGGCGGCAGCGGACCGTTGAACGCCGCCCCTGGACTACGGAATGGCACGACATTGTCTTCTCTGACGAATCCCGCTTCTGCCTGCAAAAGCACGATGGTCGGATCCGCGAGTGGTGGCACCACGGCGAGAGACTGTATGACGCTTGCATTATGCATCGCCATACCGGTCCGTCGCCTGGCGTATTGGTTTGGGGCGCAATTGGATATGACACCCGCACCCCTCTGGTACGCATCACCGGTACACTCAACAGCAACCGCTACATCTCCGACCTTTTAGAGCCTGTAGTCCTCCCTTACCTGCATGACCTGCCAGCGGCCAAGTTTCAACAGGTAAATGCGCACCCACACGTGGTACGCTTCTTGCAACAATTCTTCACTGCCCACCAGCTGTCACTGCTGCAGTGGCCCGCCTGTTCTCCCGATATATCGCCCATCGAACACGTCTGGTCGCTGATCGGCAACCGAGTGGCCCGGCAAGCACCACCCGCGGTTACGCCTGATGAACTGTGGCAAAGTGTGGAAGCAGCCTGGACCGACATACCCCAAGCCCACATCCAAAGCCTCTTTCGTTCGATGCCGCGGCGTGTAGCGGCCGTTATTGCTAGCCACGAGGGCCACAAGAACTATTGATGTCTGCGTGTGCCGCAAGTCGTACGGGTCTGTAAGTTCAATTGTTTCATCTTTGTATCTGTTGCTATGTGTCCAGTAAATCTGGCTTTGCTATCTCGTGTCATTCTTGGTGTTGCATTTTGGGTGGCCAGCAGTGTACATCACAAATTCCTTATGGAAAGTGATTCCAGTTGTTGTAAGATTGTTTCCCTTTAAAACTCAGTATCGTGTGAAACCACCTCGAGCAATAATATCGGCATCTACATGGCGTAGCATTGAATAGAAGTGGTTTTTGATGTCGTCCTGGGAAGTAGCATACCAGGCTGATTCTATGCGACACCAGGGTTCATTTATTGTGGCTGGGGAAGCGGTTGGCGGGTCAGTCGCTTAGATACCATGTCACAGACATGTTCGATGGGGACATAACCGGCAGCCTGCAGGCCGGGGAAGGAACATTATCTGCCGTTCAAGAAACGTTCTTGGATATTCCGGGCCACATGGTACCGAGTATTGTTCTTCTGAAATATAGCGATAGGACAACTCTGAAGGATGGTTATTTCCTCTGCCTTTAAAACATCTCTGATGTATTGCTGGATGTTGAGAGTTTCCTCAATTAGTAACAAGCGAGATACCAAATTGAACCCAATGGCGCCCCAAACCATGACGCTTCGAATTGAACCCAATGGCACCCCAAACCATGACGCTTCGAATTGAACACAATGGCGCCCTAAACCATGACGCTTCGAATTGAACAGAATGGCGCCTCAAACCACGACGCTTCGAATCGAACCCAGTGGCGCCCCAAACCATGACGCTTCGAATTGAACCCAATGGCGCTCCAAACCATGACGCTTCGAATTGAACCCAATGGTGCCCCAAACCACGACCCTTCAAATTGAACCCAAAGGCGCCCTAAAACATGACGCCTTGAATTGAACCCAATGGCGCCCCAAACCATGACGCTTGACTGGGGCGGTATGAAGCTGTAAAATGCACGCTGCAAGGTGCTGTTCACCACAAAGTCTTCGAACACGTATGCGACCATCATGGTGCATCAAGCTGAATCGTGACTCGTGAGAAAGCACGACCTGTTGTCTAGCAGTGCACCAATGCCTAGGCGTAGCTCCATTGCAGTCTGAGGGGTCTGTGTTTGATGATCAAAAGAATGTGCAGCAATGAGCTGCTAGCGATCAGTCCTCTGTTAAGCAGACGACGTCGAACTGTGCTGGAGGACAAAGCCTGACCTGTGACAGTGCTCCACTGCTGCGCCAACACCGTGGATGTCGTTGTGCGATCGAACACTGCCATTTGGTAGAGGTGGCTGTCATCCCGTGCGTTCGTGTGATTTTTCCGTCCATATCCCGGATTTCTGTGTGTCCAAGCCTCATCTGTCCACTGATGCCACCTTTACATCACTGTACTCGTATTTCATCTCGTACGAGCGACAATTCCTCGCTACGAAAATCTAGCTTCTCTGATCCCAACAATCCATTTTCGCTCAAAATCCGCCAGATGTTCAAAAAGCGACATTCTTTGGCGACGTGGCACAGTAAGACACCAAAAACACCAATTGGACTCAATGTCGGCTCTTTACTGATTGCACCCTCTTTTTCTTTATTTGAAGTTTAACGACAACCGTGAGGAAGTCAATGGGCTATAAGCAGTCACCCGTCCCTAATTTAGGGTCACTGGTTCCAGGGAAGGGAGAGGCCAGTGCTGTAAGAAAAACACAACATCCATGCCTCACCGGGATTTGAACCCGGACCCCTTTCGGACGAATGATCAGAAGTCATCGCTTAGACCACTGCGTTACCGGGGTGACACCCTCTTGTTTATACCAGCTCTTTATACTCAAGATCGGACTGTTCGTAGGGCGCCGCTTCAAAATCGAGCGTAGATATTTTAATCACTTGCATGTTCCAACCTGTTGTACATACTCTGTAAGTTTCAACCTAATGCCAACAGTCCATCATGGTGTTGAAATTTCCAAAAGCAGTAGTGCATTTTTTGCAAATATCATGGAATAACATCGAATTCGTTTTTATAGAAATCATCACTGAATGAGACAGCAATACTGATCACGAATTGTGAATTTCTTGAAAGTAAAAGAAAGACATTGTCGGTTCCAACCAATTTTTTTTTTTTGGCAATAATGGTAGAAATAGTACGTAAATGAATAGTAAGCTTTTGTGCCCCAAAGGTATACAAGCAATTAAACACCAGAGATAGAGTGAGGGAAAGAGCACGAAAGGAAAAAGCAAATGCACATGCAGAGAAAAACGAAGAGATAGAGAGATGGATAGGAGGGTAGAGATGATGAGAGAAAGCGAAAGACAGAAAATGACAAATGCGCATATAAGAAAATTCGAAGTGCAGGAAGCGATAGAGAGATGGGTATGAGGGTAGAGAAAGGAGAAAGTAGCGACAATGAGAGGAGAGAGAAAGGAGATACGGTGAGATAAAGGCTGAGAGTGGAGCAGTGAAACTGCGAACGAGTGTATGTGAAAAAGAGAACGATGCACAGAGAAAGACGGGTAAACTTTACAAGGAATAAGAACACACTTGCATGAGTATGCATGAGATTTAATGAGAGAGGGAGAAGGAAAGAGAGAAAGAGGGCGAGAAAGCGATCCACACAGAGTGGAGAGAGAACATGAGAGAGAATCAAATCTCTCAGGCAGTAGGAATGCAATGCAGATTGAGAAAGTAAATACAGAAAGCCAAAGACAGTAAGAGAGAGAGAGAGAAAAGAAAAGAGTGTCACTGAGAAAAGCACACTTAATAGAACGAAGGAAAAATATGGGAAAAAACAGAGGCTGAAAATTCCGTTTACAATATCTTTGTTTTTGAACAGAGAAATATAAAATGAGAGAATTATGAGACAGGGGATGGAAACAAAGTGAGAAACATAATATATGAACAAATGGAGAGAACAGCTAAAAATTTATGAACAAACGACTCAGTTTTGTTGTTTTCAGACATGTTCATAAAAATTTGGAAACATTTGAAAAAGTGCATTCCGACAATTTTACCAACCAGTTCTTTCGTATTCGAATTGTACCTCTACTTGCAATTGGTGGCTGTACATTTCATGCATATACGTATTATCAAAACTAATCATGCATGTTGTAGTTCTAGATATTCTGTTAGTGATGCCTCCTATGCCATTAATACCGGCGATGACATGATTTCTTCTTCTCAGTTACAGACCATATGAAGCGGCACTAGTAGGATTGCATTTATTACGTCATCACACGATAGTTAATGGAAACAAATCTGTATTGAACAGATATTGTATGTTTGATGACCTGGAAATTCTCTTTGTCTCGGTAAAATAAATTTAAATTCTCCTAGCTGAAATGATGTTTCAGTCCCGTACTCCAGGGAGACTACTAAGCTATGGAAAATTCGGTTAGAATTATAGTACGAGGAAGTAAATTGAGTTTGTCGCGGATACAAACTACTATATCATATACACTAACGTAAAACTTGATAACTCCCTCAGTGAAATAAAACGATTTTATACAGGTTTTGTTGAGTAAAAGTTATTACTCCGATGCTGAGCAAGAACATTTCTGGATGAAGCAACCATTGTTTCCTTTCGAGAAAATAACATGTGCTGAAATATTGCTAAGAAATAATTGCACGTAGCTATAGAACAGAAAATTCTCGATTTCATTACTTTTACCGAAACAAACCTGTGAGCTCAGAAGGGAGATATCGATCGAAATAATATTACTCTATAAATTCTCGTTTTCATTTGTACTTCCCTTCTTTTAGCATAAAATAAGCAAACCCTGTAATAAAATTGTCAAACAAGTTACACTGTTGCTCGAGATGAAAAGAGTTTCAAAAATGACGATAGTATGAAAATGAAATAAGAAACGATTTCTGAAAGAATGTATGAAATTGGTTGTGGCATTCTTATGACGGCTATAACACTTTTTGTTTATCCGTGAATGTGCCAACTACCAAATTGAAAATATATCGTATCCTCCAAACGTTTGGAAGTCTTGATAATGGTATGATCACGGAGACACTAAGCACTCTTCAAAAGTAATTTTGCATTTTAGGTTTTCGAAACATGAACTTTTGTGTTGTCTTAGCATTTGATTATAAAAATCTTCAATAATATATCGCTACAGGGATTGCAATCTTTATTAAATCTCTCTATTCTAAAAAAAAAGTAACTTCCTCCGCTGCTGCTGCTGTTTCAGAAATTTCGCGACACTCCTGTTTTCCCAGCTCGCAGCGCAAAACGCATTGAACACAAAAATATGAAATGTACAACGTTTGTAGAGAATTGTTTGGAAAAAACATTGAAATAAACCGTGTTTCTGGCGATACTTCAAGAGCTATTACATTTCAAAGTTAAGGTAAGCAAAAAAGTGCTAACAAGTCGCGTTGCAGACACACTAACAGCAACAGAACCACGAAGCTTTGTAGGCATGTAGTGCCATGACCGACGTTTTGCACCTCGTCGCCCTTTTTTTTTTAATTTCGATTTAGTTTACGAGAAATTGAATTTTTAAATTTCACAAAATTCTCTATTTCGCGATGGGACCTATTTAAAAAAAGGGTATATGGCAAACTATAAATCATAACACATTGTAATTTTTACAGCATAAACTTGAAAACTATCATCCCTTAGTTACAAAAAAAAAATCTAAGAAAAAGTCATTTTCTGATTTTTAAGCATTTTTAAGGACGCAAAGGAGAGAAACAAAAGGCTTGTCTGTCTTCACGATAAACACAGAGGAACGTTCTGGTCCCGTGACCTGCTGCCATGGTGACGCAGCTATTTTTTGAACTGTCTTCTCATTGGGTGAAAGGACAGGAAACAATATCAAACTGGTAATGACGCAATGTTCAATGACGTAGCGACGCTTTTATTAAAGTTCGGCGTTTTCCACCTGCATACGTGAATACCGATGTAAATATCGACTTTCGCTTCATATATGAAAAACAGAGGAAAAATGCGAATGTTTTCGTGCGTGAATTGTTCGACCACTTCTAAATAACCTAGAGATCTGAAAATTGGCATGCTGATAGCTCTTAAGGTCCGTATATCTAGAAAAGTACCTACACCCCCCCCCCCAAAAAAAAACAAAAAAAAACAGCGCTTTGAAACCTTTTCTGCTTGAATTTGTCTACCACTTCCACACCTACAAAAAAGTCTAAAAACCAAAACATTCAAAAGAGTGGCTTAGCTTTACTGTTTCAAAATGCTGATAGGTTTAAAGATAATTTTGCCAGAATCACTGAAATGCTATGAAAATTTCAAATTTTGATTTAAAATTAAAAGGGGCCAAAGCCTGATCTGTTTTACGTCAAACCTTATGCTGACGTCACGACGCTGCTCTAAATCGTAAAATAATTACGGATTTTAAATTACTTTTGTCTCCCTTAATACGTTTTCCCTTTCTTTAATTTTATGTTCAAAAATTGATTTTATAGATTCACCGTTCGGAGAATGGGCATGATTGCTAGTTTCATAAAAGAGAGTATTTCTATTCCCCTCGTGTTCACACGAAGAATTACTAGCGTGCGTAAATTGTTATTATTTATTTCAGATTAAGATTAAGATGGCGAATAAGCAGAGAGGAATTGAAGTAACAATAATGTCTTCAGGGAATATCCCCATGGCAAAATTAATGAAGGCATTGCAACATAAACCATAAAAAAGACTATCAGATGCAAAGAATGGGTGCTAGTGAGTTAATTTTAGGAAAACAGAAAGGCATCAATCTCTTCTTATGTCTATTTCGAGCGATGAAGTCCAAATTTCCCTGAAACCTCATGAAGCAGTTCACTGGTAAAAACGAGACGACTGCCTCACAAATTATAAATTTCTGAAGGAAACGCCCTCGAAGATTTGGAATAATTTACCCGGAGAAACATTCCCGCACATATCATCAGAATTGTGGAAGGCATAAAATTAGGGCATTATTCGATTTACACACTGAAGACATGAATCATTAGATACTACCATACCAATCAGACACGCGCCTCTATCTTTAACATACGCAATTATGTCATTACGATGGCATCATGAACAGCTCACTGCGAACCTTCTAAAAATTCCAATTTTTCCTTGCTTTTATTTTGGCGAATTTCCTAAGAGGATATTGTGTTTCTTCACCTATTCCCTCTATCTTTTCCGATCCAAAAGGCTCATCGAGTGCAGGAGAAACGACTATAAACATTTTGAGGGTTTCATCGTATCGTATCATAGCCTTGTTATATAGAAATATTTAAAATATAACTAAATAATGGCTTTGCTCATTCAACGGGAGGAAAACAGCAACGAGAATTTCGCTTTCAGTTAGAAAGACGCTTAACAGATCAGTCGAGAAATCCATTCCTTCGTTTACCATGGACCACCCACCAAAAAAAGGACACCATCTCCTTTATTCCCCGTCGTTGGAGTATATTTCTTGGATAAATCCCTCCTGTGAGTGCAATTAACAATCAACTTCTTACGTCAGGAGCATTTTCCTTCGAACGGCAGAGAGAGTGAAAGGGATAAATACACAGTGGTCATAAAATGGGGAGTCTGGCTGGTGACTTTAGGGAGTGAGGAACGATTTCGCACAGGCACAAATGAGAACAGAAATTTGGGGAGAAATACATAGAGCCATCCAAAATACCCATCTCCCGCTGGAAGTATATACACTGCCGGACAATTGCTAAGGATGGATGACAATAGCAACGATAGCAACCATAAAATGGAAGGCAGGAAAATGTGGGCCGCCCCGGTGGCGCAGTGGTCTAAGGCGCTGGCCTATGATCATTCGTCCGTAAGGGGTCCGGGTTCGAATCCCGGTGAGGCATGGATGTTGTGTTTGTCTTACGGCACTGACTCTCTCCCTTCCCTGGAACCAGTGACCCTAAATTAGGGACGGGCGACTGCTTATAGCCCATTGAGTTGCTCACGGTGGTCGTTAAACCTCCAATCAAAAAAAAAAAAAAAAAAAAAATGTGGAAATTAGCATAAGTGCGGGATACAGTAAGACGTGTTGTGCGTATGCAAATTTTGGATTGCCGAACTTGTTCGTGACGTCATAGCGCTTATAAGAGATATAAAGGATTTGACGCGTATTGACCGTTGTTGTTCAAACGCAAAGTTGAAATGGAAAGAATCAATTGACGAACTTGCAATTTTCAGTATGTCTTCCCGACATCACCTAGATGATTTTACGGGTGGCCGTATTATTGGCAAGATTGAAGAAGGGCGAAAAATAACAGATGTTGCCAGGGAGTTCGACGTCAGCCACAGTGTTGTTTCAAGGCTTTGGAAATCATTTCAAACAAATGGAGAGTGTAGCAAACGTCACGAGGGAGGTCGTGTTCGCAGTACGACACCTGCAGAAGATCAGTACATAGTGCTATCAACAAAAAGACACCGGCGCAGCACAGCTAGTGAGGTAGCAAATCAGTTTATGGCTGCTACTGGCAAGCGGATCTCCCGAAAAACTGTCGCCAGACGTTTGCATGAAGGAGGACTATACGCCCGCCGTCCTGTTGTGTGCATCCCATTGTCCAGACGTCACCGTAACGACCGTTTGCAATGATGCCATCAACGTCGCAATTGGACTGATAACGACCGGTCTGCTGTCCTCTTCTCAGATGAGAGTAGATACAGTCTATTCGTCTGATTGTCGACGACAACTGATCTGGCGAGATAGTGGTACTGCATATTGTCCAGCAAACATACAGGAAAGGGACCGATATTCGACATGTAGTGTCATGGTATGGGCTGGCATCATGATCAATGGCCGTACGTCCCTCTATGTGCTTCCAACTGGGACTATGACTGGCCAACGATACATTGATGATGTTCTGCCACCTCATGTTCGCATGTTCCGTGGTGCTGTCGGTGATAGATTCATTTTCATGGACGACAACGCAACATGTCATCGAACAGTCGCTGTCCAGGATTGTCTTGAGAGCGAGGATATTCAACGCCTCGTATGACCAGCACATTCTCCAGATCTGAATCCCATTGAAAATGTGTGGGATGCTCTGGGGAGGAGTTTTGCTGGTCGCCAATGCCCTCCAATAAACAAGGACACCCTCATCCGTGCACTGACAGAGGAATGGGATAAATTACCCCAACAGCTGCTTGATAATGTTGTGCAAAGCATGACACGACGTGTGGAATCTTGCATCGCCCTCCATGGTGGCCATATCCCGTATTGACATCTTACGCCGGAACGCCTGCGTACGGTAATTGAATTTTTTTCACGTTTGCGTATTCTGCACAAAATGGCCTGTTTGTCTCTTAAACACGTTCCAAAGCCTTCTGGATTTCAGAGAACAATAAACTGTCTTTCTTGTAATGTCCTGGCATTCTGACATTATTTTATTTCACTTGGCATCCAAACACACTTACTTTTTTATGCGCTATATAGACGTTTATGATTCGTCCTTAGCAATTGCCCAGCAATGTATTATTTATAACATTTGTACTTACTACGCCATAAAAAGAAACGGATTTAATACGCTATATGCGTCTCTTGAGTGTATACTATTTATTTTGACTAACCGATATTTTCCCTTTTCTTCCCAACATGAGGAACAAAGATTCGAGCGTGCGTATTCATCTGTTGTTACATTCTATTTGTCGGACTATTCATTTATTTGCTTCCTTGCTCCAATGACAGTAATCTGCAAACCATGATTATTTTGATAAATTGGCTTCCGCCTCAATACTTAACAATAAACACGCCAACAGGTTACTGCGAAGGATTAATACGTGCATGAAGACTAAAAATGACTGCAATATGGAAAAGATTCGTGATTTAAGCGACTTTAAGAGAAGCATCCTAGTGGACACTTGGATGGTAGGCAGAAACATCTCAGAAACAGAAATATTCTTGGTTACGCAAGAACTGTATCGAGGGTGTACAATGAGTGGTGCATAAGCAACAAGGCAGGTAGTCAGCGGTCATCCTGTGGGCAGAATGATTGAGGGAGATGCTTTTACGAGGTAAGCTCCATTGGGTCAAGTAATCGCGCAGTACAACAAAGATATCGAGAGGGAAAATTTCAACAAACACATACCGCTACACATTGCACCGAAGGATCTATTACAGCAATGACCCATTCTCGTATCACTCGTCCCTGTTCAAAACCGACAAATTGGTCTGCAGTAGGTAAGAGGGCACCAAAACGTGACCCAAGAGGACTGGGAAAAGGTCACCTGGTCCGAAGACGACGTTTTTAGTTAAGACACATTATTGCACAGGCCAGAATATGGACTGAACAACACAAATCTATGGACTCCAGCTAACGTACGTCAACTGTACAATTTGTTGGAGATAATGTAATTCTCTGAGATCTGTTTTCATGGACAGCATTGGGTTCCTTAATTGCTTCGAAACAGCATTTGAATGCCACGAGGTATCACAGCAGAACAGGCACACCCGTAAGCATGCATGGTCTTTCCTGATAAAGAGGGTTACTCCCGGCAGGATGCGTTATTCCACAAGGCTCGGGCCGTCCCACAATGGGTCCAGAAGCTCGACGAAGTGCTAAACTGGCCCACATAGTTTCATAAACGTAACTCAATTGTAAACCTGTGGGATGATACTGAGAGAGGCATTAGGACAACCAAGCTTGCATAACCACAATCCCAAACGAAATAACTCATACCAGGATGAAACACATTGATGTGAATTTGCACTTTATAAGGAATCACCATCTGTCAACCATTGAGGTAAGGTATTGCAAAAGTAAAAAGATACTAGTTGATGCTTTAACTAAGCCACTTCCCAGAGCAGCTTTTGAATCCCATAGAGCATCCATGGAAATGCTCCCATGTACTAATTCTCGTTCTTTGCTCCACAATTGATGAATGGAAGCGGTTGGCGGACGCAGGGAGTAAACATCAAAGATCGCAAGTAACTCATAAGAAAACTTTCCCATGGTTTCACTCCCGGAGAAAGCACTGCGCACGCTGGCATCATCACCGAGAAAAACACCTGTGACACACTAATGACTCGGACTTCTCAGCTTTGCACTTCTTCTAAAAAGGCGTGTGTGTGTAGCCGTGATGAGAATAAAAATATCGCAACAAGCCGGAGTGAAACTGTTACTTTTACACCTGTTTTTCATATTAAGCGAAGTGTCGTTATTCTGCAACTCGGCAAATTTAATGCACAAATATACACAGACTCACCTACATGTCATTTGTAATATGTGTTGTATTATATCCACCTTCTTACTACTACTACTTACAGTTTGTCATCGTACGCATCAAAATTAAAGGATTATTACCTCAATGATCAGGTGAGTTCCGATTTATACATTTGTAGTTGCTGCGTCATTCCCTTAAAAATAACACTGTTTACGTATCTATGTGAGGCTATTATCGCTATTCCCTATTGTAATATCGAGCGAGTGGGAAATTGCATGATCGTGTAGAGTCCCGCTTACAATACTCACCTGCCAAGAAACAAAATACAGATGTTGCCGAACAATCATGGCTTCTGCCTTTGGGACTGTCAGGGTATGCTTCTAATTTATTTCCTGGACCATGGTGGAAGTGTAACAACCTACTAATATCGTCAGACGCTTGACATTTTGTGGTATAGCATTCACCTCAAAAGACCTGGTCTGCTGAGCAGAGGTGTTACATTGTTACACGATAACGCCGGTCTATATACACGTGATTCAAAGCACGTCTGAGTGGTTTCGGCAATATGGATCGGAAGTTTTTTGAGCATCCTCCATATAATCGTGAACTCGCACCCTGCGATTTCAATCTGTTTGGCCCACTCCAGGAACACATGGTCCGCGAGTATTTTGCTACAGCCGCAGACACCGGGTGGTTATAAAATAAGTGTCTATATTCTTGGGTCTCTAGGAAAACGAAAATGGAGATATCGCGACGAAAGCTATGTAGCTCATTGTGGGCATGGAAACAGAAGATTTAGTAAAAAAGAATAGTTCAAAATTATGTTGCTAAGGGAACAATGGCACTACAATCACAAGAAAAGAACAGACACGTGCGTGAATTTACTGTTCATTTATTACACTAAAGTTTCAGGATAAAATATGCTCAATATGTCGGCTATTACAAGAGATGACATGCTGTAAACGAAGAAGGGCATGTGGCACGACTACTTGCAGCATGTCTTCGTTGATGCTGGCAAATTCACTCCTCATACTCGTTTTCAGGTCTGAGATAAAGCGCATGCCTTTCCAATAAACTCTGCCTTTGAGGTATCATCAAAGAAAGACATCACAAGGAGCAAATTTCGGTAAGCAGGCTGGCTATGATAAAACGTTCCATGTGAACATTAGTCCAAAAGTTTGTCGTTAGGGTGTGAAAATACAAGTTTGTCCGCGAATCCGTGTCCTTTCACTCCGGAGTAAGTCGCTCTCCCAACTGAGCTACGCGGATAGAATGTCTCGCTGCAGATTTGTCGTCTTGACACATGTTTCCACCTCTGTAGTATACGTCCCAAGGGGAACAATGACCCGCACTTTCTCGGATGTCAGCAATGATGCTTTCGTTTCCTGTGGATCACAAGTAATCTCTTGTTATGACCAGAATATTGAACAGATTTTGTCCTGAAACGTTTGCGCTGTCAACGACCAGTAAATTCACGCAGTGTCTGTTATTTTGCAGCCCCATTCTTTCCCTAGCGGCACAATTTTGAATTAATTTTTTCTCGTGCTAAATCGTTTTTTCATGCCCTCAGTAAGCTACCTTCCAAGTTTCGTTGCAACATCTCCATTTCTCGCTTTTCTAGAGACGCGAGAATAAGGATACATATTCGTAACCACCCTGGACAGCCAACCCGGACAGACTGCACGAACAGGATACCTATTATTTATCTACCGACCGACACACGTCTTACCATCACGATTTCACATTTGTTTAAGTGACTATGGTGATTTTGTGGAAGATAAAGCAGCACATGTTATAACTCCTGTGCACTGTGTACTTCGTGCAACACATACATGTTTCTGAACGAGAAGGTCCATTATTTTATACTTTGAGAAACCCTTGTACGTTTCCGCAAGGTACAAGAAAACATTGCAACTGCACTTTTCCCTAACGTGAAGAGAATGTACACAGGTGAGCCAATACATCATGACCACCCGCAGCCTAGAGAAATGAGCGCGCCTGGAGACTGAACGGTGGCGCATGTTAAGTTCACAGAGCAGTATAGGACCGGTTTTCGGTTTGAAAAGTGCTCGGAGTCAGAATGGGAAAAGCTACGGATTTATCGGAGTTTGATAAAGGACAAATTCTGATGGCACGGCTCTTCGGAACTACGATCTCGGAAACGGCGCAGCTTGTGGGTTGTTCACGTGACGCTGTAGTAAGTACGTATCAAAAGTGGTGCACAGATGGCCAAATGACGATCCGTCGTTTGGCCGTGTGTCGTCCGCAGCTCAATGATGTCAGAAGGGAGCGGAGACTGCCGCGCGTTGTTCAGAAAGGAGCAGAGACTGCCGCGCATTGTTCAGAAGGGAGCGGAGACAGCCGCGCATTGTTCAAAAGGGAGCGGAGACTGCCGCGCATTGTTCAAAAGGGAGCGGAGACTGCTGCGCATTGTTCAAAAGGGAGCGGAGACTTCCGCGCATTGTTCAGAAGGGAGCGGAGACTACCGCGCATTGTTCAGAAGGGAGCGGAGACTGCCGCGGCATTGTTCAGAAGGGAGCGGAGACTACTGCGCATTGTTCAGAAGGGAGCGGAGACTGCCGCGCATTGTTCAAAAGGGAGCGGAGACTGCCGCACATTGTTCAGAAGAGAGCGAAGACTGCTGCGCATTGTTCAGAAGGGAGCGGAGACTGCCGCGCATTGTTCAAAAGGGAGCGGAGACTGCCGTACATTGTTCAAAAGTGAACGGAGACTGCCGCGCATTGTTGAGAAGAGAGCGGAGACTGCCGCGCATTGTTCAGAAGGGAGCGGAGACTACCGCGCATTGTTCAGAAGGGAGCGGAGACTGCCGCGCATTGTTCAAAAGGGAGCGGAGACTGCCGCGCATTGTTCAGAAGGGAGCGGCGACTACCGCGTATTGTTCAGAAGGGAGCGGAGACTGCCGCGCATTGTTCAGAAGGGAAGAGGAGACTACCGCGCATTGTTCAGAAGGGAGCGGAGACTGCCGCGCATTGTTCAGAAGAGAGCGAAGACTGCCGCGCATTGTTCACAACGACCGCAGGTCCAAAGTGGGACAAATCAACCGGAGCTACAACAGTGGTTATCAGGGCAATGTGTCACTGCACACAGTTCATCGCAGCCTTCTGCGCATGGGCCTGCGTAGCCGAAGACCCAGCCGGGTTCCAATGCTCACTGTAAGTCATAAAATGGGCCCAATATAATTGAGATTGCACCGTGGATGATTGGAAGAAAGTGCCGTGGTCTGACGAATCAAGATTCCTGATACATCACATAGACGGCCGAGCGCCGAATACGCTGATTACCAACGGAGGCTATGGCACCTGGATGCACAGTTGGGCGGAAACACGATGGCGGCGACGGTGTTATGCTATGGGCGATGTTTTTTTGGGATACTTTACGCTCCATCTTCCCAATAGCACAATCCCTGACAGCTGTCAGGTATCTGAACATAATTACGGACCAAGTTCACCCATTCATGACAACTGTGTTCTCTGCTGGTGATGGCCAT
Organism: Macrothele yani; assembly: GCA_039090855.1. Taxonomy (NCBI): domain Eukaryota; kingdom Metazoa; phylum Arthropoda; class Arachnida; order Araneae; family Macrothelidae; genus Macrothele; species Macrothele yani. The sequence goes on along the minus strand of CM077011.1, from coordinate 7,790,857 downwards.
TACCAACAGAATAATGCGCCAAGCCACACTGCCAGAATGGTGAAGGAGGGGTTCGAGGAACATGCTGGTGACTTTCTGTTAATGCCCTGGTCTCCAAATTCACCTGACATGAACCCAATCGAACATTTGTGGTTCGACTTGGAAAAGCGGGTTCGTGCTAAATCACCAACACCCAGAAATGTAAGGAAACTGGATAACGTGCTGTTGATATTACGGTACCAGATACCCCAGGATACCGATCGCCACCTTATGGAATCGATGCCTCGCCGAGTGGTCGTTGTTTTGCTGGCTGAAGAGAGTCCTACAGTTTATTAAGTAGGTGGTCATAATGTAATGGTTCATCAGTGTACATATATGCATTAGCTAGATGAAACGCTATGTTTATCTCAGAATGTGAGTATGTGTGCATGCCACCTTATAAGTCCATGAGGAGCAGAACTGCTGTTCTTAAAATAGAGAGAAATACTGTTAAGCAAACTTTTTTATTTTGAGTTGTTAGTTCTTTGAGCGTTTGCCACCCTTTTAATGTGTAAAGGAAATAAGGGATGGATTAAAAAGGGACATTTACTCATTTGAATATGTCACTAAAATAAAAAATGAAGCTAATGGTGATTGCAATAAACGATATGTGTTATACACACTTTTACGGGTCGAAATAAATCTGATGAAGTTATCATAATAAAAATTTCCGTAAACATTATAAGCTGTCGCAGTTGCAATATTATTTCAGTTCTGGCATAATGGTTGCTTAAGCATTCTGATTTAAAACGCTTGTTGTATTCAGTGATTGTTTTTCGGTTTTCAAAATTTCATCTCCAAGACAAAAACCTTCGTCACACGCTTGCAATCTATACACTGAAGAGCAATTGAATTAGAGACAGCTGGCGTTATGCAAATGTGGCGCTGTCGGCGGCCCAGTAAACGGAAACGACATGTCGTATGCAGTGATCCGACAATATAAGGAGTAATGCGACGGGAATCAGCAAGAGTCGGACGCAGTATGGGTGAAACGAAGGATCTAAGCGCATTTGATCGAGGGCAAATTGTCGGGGCCCGACGAATGGGTTACTCCATCTCGGAAGTCGTGCAGGCACTGGGATTTTCCCGAGCCACTGTGTCACGGGTGCACCGTGAGTACATCTAATCCGGTAAAACCATCCCTGCAAGGGCCAACTGCCGTGGACAACAACGTGTAGATGAGCGGGGTCATCGTCGGCTAGCTCTCATTGTAACAGCGGATAGACAAGCCACAGTGCAAGAAATCACTCGGTAATTTACCGCTGGTGCACAAAAACATGTAAGCAGCCACACCATCCAGAACAATCTCCTCGCTATGGGGTACAGAAGACATCGTCCCATGAGGGTACCGCTGCTGACCGCACATCACAGGGTGCAAAGATTAGCATGGGCGCGGGAACATCGCCACTGGACCCTAGACATGTGAAAAAATGTTGCCTGGACTGATGAGTCGAGATTCACGTTGGTACATGTGGATGACAGGATAGGAGTACGGCGCAAACCACATGAAGCGATGGATCCTTCTTGCCAGCAGGGTACTCTTCAAGCTGGTGGGGTTGGCATTCTCGTCTGGGGACTGTTTACGTGGACTGAAATGGGACCCCTGCTACGTGTGACATCGTCCCTCACAGTCAACGTTACCGGGTTATCCTGGACGACCATTTGTTCCCGTTTGTGCGTCTTCAACATCCCACTTGGGACGTCATCCTGCAACAAGACAATGCACCGTGCCATCGCTCCAAAATTGTATCCGAATGGTTGAATGAACACTCCATCGACGTGACCTCGCTTCCTTGGCCAGTTAGGTCACCTGACCTCAATCCCATCGAGCACATCTGGGATGCCATCGAGAGAGATGTTCGAGGCTCTGACCCCCTCCATCAAATCTTCGTGAACTGTGGGAGCTAGTTCAGGGGTCGTGGATCCGTATGGCTTCCCAACGCTTCCGGTGTTTTGTCGAGTCCGTGCCGAGACGAATTGCCGCCGTCATCAGGACGAAAGGTGGTGCTACACGTTACTAGACAGGTATCTCTAATTCAATTGCTCTTCAGTGTAATACATAAGTACAACAAATGTTATAATCCCTTAAGGATAGGTTCATTCAGAAAACTGCCAACGATACTTCATATACATTCTTGGAAAAAAAAAGTCCACGCACCTCTATTAAATCATTCGGGAACCATGAAATCTGAAAAGTTTAACCGCCAACGGATACCGAAGTCATTCCCAGAGTGCATTTCAATGTTGCATCCTGCGACTTATAAAAGGGATGATAGATGTTTGATGTGAACATTCTGACCATGTTATCGAATGCTTTCATTGCAGATGCCGAAAATCATGCCTTCATAACCAAATGGAAGACCAGACGCAAAGCTTATCGCATTTCACAAGGGCAGCATCTTGGGACTGCAGAGCGCAGGCTAGTCGTGACGACGAATTACTCATCATCTGAGCAGTAGTGCTACAGAAGTGGGTAAGTGAGGTCACACGTGCATGCGGAGAAGGTTCTAGTCGGCCCAGGTGAACAACTTGCAGAGAGGATTGTCTAAGAGTCATACAAAACAGAACCACTTCGACCGCTTCTTTGTCCACAATCCTGCAAAGTGTAACTGCACCTTCGCAGCATTCTGCATCATCATGTGACACTGCAAGACGACTTGGAATGGTTGGGCCGCCCCAGCAGCGTAGTGGTTTAAGCGCTGGTTACTGACCATTCTTCCGAGATGTGTCTGGGTTCTAATCTCGGTGAGGCATAGATGTCATGTTCTCTTACAAAACTGGCTGTAGCCCATCGAGTTGCTCATGATGGTGGTTACATCCCCAAATAAAGATAAAATGGCAGAATTCCATTACCGTCACCCCTTCCAACGCCGTGCATTAACAATCCTACATCGGTGGCTCCGTCTGGATTGATGTCATGCTTGGGAATCATGGTCGGCCATTATTTTTTGTGCCGAATCTCGCTTCTGTCGTGGAGTGGAAGACTACAGCATTCCTATATGAAGGACTGGTGAGCGTCCACGTCCGGACTCAGTAGTAGAGCTGCCCACTACCCTTACTAGTGGTGTTATAGTGTGAAGAGCCATATGTTATGACAGCTCTGGACAACCATAGACGTGGTGACGAGGACGTTAGGGATACGTTGAAGGGATCCTGCAATTAATCGTCTTACCATTCATGTTACACCTTCCAAAGGATGTTTACCAGAAGGATAATGCCCAGCCGTACACAGCCACCTCTCCCGAGAATGTCTCCGAAGTTTTGCAACCCTCCCTTGGCCATCCAGGTCCCCGGATCTTTCTCTTGTTGAGAATGTCTGTGACATGCCTGGATTTTCCGCCGCGACCATCACGGAATATCGGGAATCTTTTGCAGCTATTACAGCACTATTAATATAATCTGTCAGCTGATAAAATCAGAGTTTTGCTTGGCTCCATACCACGCCGTATATTGGCATGCATCGTTGCCAGAGGCGGCTTTACGAGATAATACTTTGTAACAATTATCATACGACTCTTCTGAAATAAAGATTCCTGCTGCTGTGATATCGTAATCATTTCTTTACCTCTTCTTTCAAAATGCGTATGATAAGTTTCATTAGGAGGGGTAGCTTAATTAAAGGTGCGGCGGTTTTTTTATCGAAATTTAATTACAATCCATAATGTGCAAAAATATTTCGAAACATATGTTCATATGCAAAGCAACCATTTTATAATGTAAATTTTATGTGTCATTTAAAATGGAGAATAAAAAATATATATATTTCGTCTGGTATGCAGATTATTGTGGAGTTCAAGTTTTCCATGCAGCGCGAGCTGCTGAATGACATTTCTGTTATTAAAACTTCTTCAGAGATAAATATTTGCTGAATACAAATAGTTGTTCCGGCGTCACCGGCAGAAGAATTCTCCATTGAAGCAAATATTTTGGGAAAACAAAATAGCATTGAAATTTTTTGTCAGTACTTACAACTTTCAATTTTCATTGAACACGTCTGGGTGTCGTGGGGATAAGTTTCGAACTTCATGGCGCACGAAAGCAACAACGTTAACCTGGATAGGAGTTTAAGAAAAATTATTTGCTTGTTTCATGATCAAACTATTCGTTTACAGAGCAGAGAAGAAGCATTTCTACAAAACAGAAGAGAAACAGTTTTATGCAATTTACGGAGAACTGCACTGGTTATTTTAAGTTTATAACGAAACATAAAAATTTGAATAACAAGAGGAAAATCGGATGCACATAGATTACCTTGTTTGCAGATCTTTACATCCTGCACATCGGCATTAAAACCGATGTACGTGATGAAATAATTTACACACGACGTAGGTAATATTTAAACCAGAAGCAATACTTGACCTTTTCCGTAGTGTTATCAAAATATTACTATTAGGAGCATACATTAAGAAGTAACGTATGATAATAAAATTGCATTAGAATGTTACTTTATGATCATGTTGAGATTTTTCAGTCACTAAAGCTGAGTTTCTGAAAGTTACTATGACAGCTGTTGAGAAGCTTAATACAGTGGCAGGTAGAGTTATTTCGGACTCCCAGTGTAGAAGTAGTTTAATGGTAACGGGATTTTTACGCTCAAGGTTTGTGATTTCCTCAATCTCACTGTAACGTACCTGCCAGCAGGACGCACACGACATAAAGGCAGATAGGAATCAGAATGAACGTCTGCGTAGCTCAGTTGGTAGAGCGACTTGTTCCGGAATAAGCGGACTCGGGTTCGATTCCCGGCGTAGACCAAAAATGAAGGAGGACATCTATTCATTACAATTGGCGCCCGAACTATCCGGATGACCCGACCGTTCGAAATCTCGTAATGGTGTGATGTTATTTCCACACCGCGAGATAGCAAAAATAAGAGAATCCCTTCCTCAGCGCTTCGAAAAATAAAAGTGTGTGACGTTTCATTCCACACACCAGATTGACTGGGAGTTCTCTAGTGCAAGTTCTACAGTGGATGGCTGCCTGCAACGATTCATGGTCACGGCTGACCCGTGGGCCATGCCCCCGGCCCTCTTTCGGGGGGGGGGAGATGTGACGTACCTGCCAGCACGACGCACACGACACCCGTGGGCCATGCCACCGGCGCTCTTTCGGGAGGGGGGGGAGATGTGACGTACCTGCCAGCAGGACGCACACGACATAAAAGCAGATAGGAATCAGAATGAACGTCTGCGTAGCTCAGTTGGTAGAGCGACTTGTTCCGGAATAAGCGGACTCGGGTTAGATTCCCGGCGTAGACCAAAAATGACGGAGAAATTTACTTCGTTATACCACACAAAGAGATGCCCATTTATTCTAGCAAAGGTAACGTAATCTGTAACCGCCTACCAATGAGAAGTATTCTATTAACGGAAGAAAAACGACTCATTCTGTCATCATACTCAAGACAACTCTTTTATTTTTTTATGTAGAGGGTTTTAGTAAGGGAGTGTCTGACTCCAGGTCTTAAACAACCCTTAGAAATAGGAAGCTAGGAGATTTGGGCGAGAGTGCCCGATAGGAAAGTGACACGGGAGCGAGGTAGAAAGGGGGAGGAAGACGCTCTTATTTATTACCTGGGGCCAGTACCCGGTGTCCGACGGCTTAACGTGCCCATCCGACGCACGGAGGGTATTTGGTGGTTCGAGCCTGCCCAGGATCGAACCTGAGGTTATCTACATGGCAGCCACGAACGCTGATCACTAGGCCATTCTTCTACCATCGGCGAATGGGACAATTGTGACAGACGTTGCTTGATGGTTTAGGGGTGAATCACTGCCCGTGACAGTGTTAGCACAGTGGTGGTGTATGTTACCGGAATGGAGTTTTCAAACCTCACATTTGCGTGTTTTTAGAACAGTGGGAACTGATTTCTTTTCGATATCCGATAACCCCGTTCCCCCTAGAGCTCGCCTAGCGGAGAACTACAAATAGAGGAAGACAATATTAGAGATGGAGTGCCCAGCAATGTCCGCTGACTTTCATTGCGTATAGCATGTTTTGGATCCCATGAGGAGATGGGTTGTCAGCTTACAACACCCCTCCCAATCTCTCAGGAGAATGGCGTCTGCGTTGCCGCAAGAATGGGCACTACATAACCGAGAAATCCCAGACAGCGAAATTCAGACATTTCATGGTATGAGAAGTAGATTCCTAGAGAGTCACTCTTTTCCATATCAGGCTGAATTGCCATAACTCTTATCTGAAGTTTTTCTGCCAGTCTCATCATCATGTGCGGTAACTTGTACTTTTCCCCTTCAGATTGCCTCCATTCGTTGCTCGCATGTGGAGTTTGTCATGCAACATATTTTTCCAGATCGATTATATACGTAGTTCTTTAGCAAATCGTCTGTGTATTTACATCCAAACTGGCTAAACGGTTTTCGATTTACCACAAGTTCTCATTTCGTCATCAGCCTTTGATCAGTAGTTCATAAGAATGAGATGTTTGTAATTCAACCTTCTATTTACATAAATACTGCCTTCATATATATATCCTTTTTGGTTCATTATATGCACAGAATATTAATGAATATATAACTTCATATCTTGCGAGGACTTTAGCAGCGTTGTAAATACTTGCACGCGACACATCGATTATACACTGCTGGCCACCCAAAATGCAACACCAGGAAGGACACCAGTTAGCAAAGCCAGATTTACTGGACACATAACAACAGATACAAAGATGAAATGATTGAGCTTACAGGCCCGTGCGACTTGCGGAACACGCATAAATCAATAGTTCGCGTGGACCCCATGGCTGGCAATAACGGCCGCTACACGTCGCGGCATCGAGCGAAAGAGGCTTTGGATGTGGGCTTGAGGTATGTCTGTCCAGGCTGCTTCCACACGTTGCCACAGTTCATCAGGCGTTCACGCGGGTGGTGCATGCCAGGCCACTCGGTTGCCGATCAGCGATCAGACGTGTTCGATGGGTGACATATCGGGAGAACAGGCGGGTCACGGCAGCAGTGACACCTGGTGGGCCGTGAAGAATTGTTGCACGATACGTGCCACGTGCGGCTGCACATTGTCCTGTTGAAACGTGGCTGCTGGCAGGTCCAGCAGGTAAGGGAGGCCTACAGGCTCCAAAACGCCGGAGATGTAGCGGTGACTGTTGAGTATACCGGCGATGCGTACCAGAGTGGTGCGGGTGTCATATCCAATTGCGCCCCAAACCATAACGCCAGGCAACGGATCGGTATGGCGATGCATAATGCAGCCGTCATACAGTCTCCGGTCGCGGTGCTGCCACACACGGATCCGACCATCGTGGATGTTGCAGGCAGAAGCGGGATTCGTCGTAGAAGACAATGTCGTGACATTCCGTAGTCAAGGTGCGGCGTTCAACGGCCCACTGCCGCCGCACTCGCCAGTGGTGTAACGTCAATGGTAAGCGGAGAGCAATGGGCACCGTGCAACAAGTCCTTGCTCCTGCAGACGACGTCGAACGGTACGTGCTGACACAGGTTGTTGCGCAACACACCCTAACTCCTGCGCTAACGTTCGTGATGTGGCGGTGCGAGCCGTTAATGCCCGCGTCACAACATGCCGGTCCTCTTGTGCGGCAATCGCTTACGTCGGTCCGTCCGTCGCTCCTGCACCCACCGAATCCATACTCGCCTCACTCTGGCTGGATGTCGTCCCACACGGGCGCCGATGTCTCGGTACGATAAACCGCTGTCGCGATAAGCCACTATTCGTCCTCTGTCGAACTCCGAAACGTGCTGGAATGACTGCCGTATTCTGCGCCGAGGTATCAGGAAGCTTCCCATGCACAGATCCGGCAGCACAACATACTTCCACTACTTACACCCCACCTTCTGTGCACCTTTCTTATAGTGCTTCTCGGTGGCGTGCGGGGCGCACATGATTTGCATATGCCCTGCAATGCTAATCGTTTGCATGTCTTCTCGCGGGCGATGCATGCTACGAATTTCAGGCGAATCGGATGCTTCCTTCTCGGTGTTGCATTTTGGGTGGCCAGCAGTGTAGTTTAAGAATGAAATGTATGTAAATGTAACCTGCTGCAGGACGCCTAGAGTTACGATACAGGGGATTTTCTAGATATATTGGCCCGCCAAATTGCACTTGGGCTGACAGCATTTTTCCTCATATATGCAATGGCATACGTTGCTGCTGTTCATCTTAAATTATGGCGAAATCTCTTCTTCACTATTGCAGAGTTGTTGGCTACGACTTGCCAAAAATGACTGAACTTTGTCATTAAAAAAAAGACATAATTTTCAAAATACTTTAGCATTTAGCTTTTAAATACACATATCTTTCGATTTATATTTGTTCTGGTCCAAAATACTTAATAAACCTCATGTGGTGACTCGTGAAAGTGCGAGATAAAATTTCACATGATTCGACAAAACTTGTGGAAGATATTTTCAACAGCAATGTCAAAGTTACCGGGTCGCATATTTATCAAGAATTTGAGGGATATATTTATGTATGAAGAAATAATGTATGTGTGTAGTAAAAAAGGAAATCCAGCTTGTATCATACATGTGCTATAGAAATTAACAGAGATTGGACAACGCATTTGGAAGCAACCGAAGTATAGGTATCGTCAGTGACTCCTGACAGAACGACCTATCTGCCATGAAAACAAATCTAGGTAAGGATTTCTTACTTTCTTTTCGTTTATCCGCGCGATTTAACAAATCCCATATGAATGTAACGCTAAAAAAGTCTCGCGTCACTAACATACTCAATGGACAAAATATTAGAGATACCTACCTAATAGTGGGTTGTTCCTCCTTTAGCGCGAATAACAGCCTGTACACACAGAGGCATTGACCGCACCAGATGCTAGTGGGTTTCCGCAATTAATGCCAGACATGCCTGACGCAGTATTGTGCACAACTCGGCACGGGAAGTTGGTCTAGGATCGATGAATCTGATGTTCCACTCCATTGAATCTAAGAGAGCGTCCACGGGATTTCTGGTAGCGGGCAGCGGTTCAGGACCTGTCCACACATACTAAAGGACCTAATGCGTCCAGGAGAAGGCTCCACAGACCATCACAGAGCCATCACTGTATTGAAAAGAGCCGACATGGCACGACGGGGCCATGGTCTCATGCTGTCGACGCCACATCCGAACCCTCGCGTCATCTCGGTAGAGCTAAAAACGGGATCCATCTGGCCACACAATACGGTACCACTTTGCTGAAGTCCAGTTTTGATATTCCCGGCATCAGGTGAGGCGTAATATTCGTCGACGAACGGTCAGCAGTGCCACACGGATACATAGCCTAGGGTATGCAGCGTGAGCCGTACTGTTCGCTCGCTTGTGCCCCCGACATTTTACCCACATGTGATTTGCTCCACCGTTGCAAAGTAGTCTGTCTGCAAGAGCCTGTACAGTCTACGTTGACCCAGTCATCAATGGCGCGCGCCGCTTACTCTCTGAGCGCTGGTACCTCTACAGATGGTATACTCTCGGTACATTCTTAATAGGGTAGCCCTCGGGAACCCTAGTGTTATTACCATATGGGCGATAGAATGACCCATTTTTCTTGCGCCGACAATGCGTCCACGATCAAAGTCGCTCAGATCGTCACGTTTACCCATGTTCGTCGAATGCGATACACAGTAGTGAAGCAGTGCTGTCCGCCTATTTATCGCCTGCGTTCGGTTTGGGTCTGTGCCACTTTACGCGGGGGATGCTCATGTCAACTACCTATCGCGCCTAGCTCTAATGTTTTGTCTACTGAATGTGTAGTGCCGCTGATTCCAGAAAAGTGTGAGAACCAACACGCCCTAGGACAAAAGTGCCTTATGACGAAGTAAATTTCTCCATAATTTTTATGCCAGGGAAGAGTTTCGAACCCCCAACTCTCGGGTCCGAGTGCTATCCACTATACTACACTGCCATGTGCTCTCACTGCTATCTATGTGCCTTTATCTCGTGTGCGTCCTGCGGGGCAGGCACGTCACAGCCCACACAACACATCCGGATCTGAAACCGGGATAGAACTTTGACGATTAGCCAGTAGGCCATGCCTTTGTGACCAGTAGGTTCGGCTATTGTACTTTGACTTTTTTAACTTCGGATTTTGCAGTGTGTGTGTGTGTGTGTGAGTGCATGAGATAATTCAGAAACTTATCATACTGAAACAATTGGATGTGTCATTCCGGCCATTACTGATTACACGATCAAATCTTTCATGTAACATTTCTCCTGTTAAAGGCTGTAGCATACAATTGTTGGAATCCACTATACTGTTTCGAAATTTAACGTACCTATGATCCTGGATGGCTGTAAGGGGGCGCCAATCCTTAGTTTAGAGCCACTGCTGCCGGAGAGGGCCGAACCAAATTCATATGCCGGTGCCTTAACTTAGACTCGGCCCAGGAATCAGTTCGAATGAATGGCCTGAACTCTGACGACTCGCCAACGCCCACGAAGATTTTCTTAGTGACTCTCCATTTAAATTGCTGTGTGTTAAATATTTTGTTTTGTTTCGTTTTTCAGAACAGATGCTATTGTTTCCGTTCCTTAGATTTCATGTTATTACCAAGTCGAAATATAAAATATCCAAGCCATGAGCGACTTCATATTGCGTTACACACTGTGACAGCATAGAATTGACGACAAAAGCCGAGCGTGTTTTTCCTGTGCATCGTATAGCGATATGTCAGTGACATCTTTGCAGAAGTAACTCAGAATACAAAAAAAATGTGGTTAATATACAGTCTGCGATACATAAAAATGTGGTTAATATACAGTCTCCGATACATAAAAATGTAGTTAATATCCATGCTTCGACATAGGTCTTTGTACAGTTGCTTCAATGTGTTACGGCACTTTTTGTTTTTCGTGTTTACTTGGCAACACTGTCGGAGTAACATCAATACAATACTCTACTCGTTTACTAAAAATGCGAACATTATTCTCTCCTGGTCTGAATCTATTTATGTTGGATATTTGTTTGTGTTATTCTCGTTGATCATAAATAAATATCTTTAAGTTAGTAAAATAAATAAAAGACTTTAACTCAGTAAAGTAAATAAAAGACTTTAACTCAGTAAAATAAATAAAAGACTTTCACTCGGTAAAATAAATAAATAAAGGACTTTAACTCAGTAAAATAAATAAAAGATACTCAGTAAAATAAATAAAAGATACTCAGTAAAATAAATAAAATAAATAAATACTCAGTAAAATAAATAAATGACTTTATTTCAGATCACAAATAAAATACTTTGTCAAATAAAAGTCATTTTTTATTTTTTATTTTTATTTATAAATAAAACACTTTAACTCAGTAAAATAAATAAAAGACTTTAACTCAGTAAAATAAATAAAAGACTTTCACTCGGTAAAATAAATAAAAAAAGGACTTTAACTCAGTAAAATAAATAAAAGATACTCAGTAAAATAAATAAAATAAATAAATACTCAGTAAAATAAATAAAATAAATAAATACTCAGTAAAATAAATAAATGACTTTATTTCAGATCACAAATAAAATAAATAAATACTCGGTAAAATAAATAAAATAAATAAATACTCAGTAAAATAAATAAAATAAATAAATATTCAGTAAAATAAATAAAATAAATAAATACTCAGTAAAATAAATAAATGACTTTATTTCAGATCACAAATAAAATACTTTGTCAAATAAAAGACATTTTTTATTTATTTTTTTATTTATAAATAAAACACTTTAACTCAGTAAAATAAATAAAATACTTTAACTCAGTAAAATAAATAAAATACTTTAACTCAGTAAAATAAATAAATAACTTTAACTTAGTCATAAATAAAGGACTTTAATTTAGTCATAAATAAAGGACTTTAACTCAGTAAAATAAATAAACTACTTTAACTCAGTAAAATAAATAAACTACTTTACCTCAGATCATAAATAAAAGACCAACTCAGTAAAAATGAAGCTTTTCTATCCGGAAGGACGATAAAATGTCATCTCCAAAAACGTTAAATTAAACATTTTGCATCATGTTTAAGTTTAAAGAACACCATTATTTAGAACCACAACAGCGAATATCACTTGAAAATGTGCCTTAAGGAGTCGTAATGGCAGAATTTCTGCTTAAACACGCTAACCAAGCATTTTGTCCTTTGTGGAAAATATAAAAAAGAGACCTCTCTTCAGTTGTGTTCGATTTCAAGAGCAAAAAGCATGAAATTATGCAACAGCGAATGCCATTAGTGACGTATAGTATGAAAAGGTTGGCGTAACACCAAAATGTTCGAACTCCAAAAAACGTTTTTGAGAGTCATTGGCTTGTTATCATGAAATCTTCTCAGCTCGTTTAAACATTTAATCCACATGTTTATGTATGTCATCCCTCTTCTGGAATGATGATCGATTTGCTGAATTTCCAATTCCTCGTACAAATTAACGGCAGGTAAAGAGGGAATATTTATGAATTCACTTGTTATCTGCTGTTTGCACTTTTTTCTTAACAAGTTTGCATTGATCTGTTCTGTCTTAAAATTTCTCCATCAATTTCCCCGGACTTAAATGCACGGAATAGTGTGTATTACAAAGTGTATACAGTTCGAATATTTTCAGTTTTGGACTTCCAAACAAGAAAAGGCCAGGTAGAATAAGGCGTAATTTTTTCACATAATTCTTTCTAGAAATGACTTATCGCAGACATTTTCAAAATTTACCTGCAGAATTCAGCCCAGCAAACATTAGCACGTAATCCGTGCTAGCGAAATCGGAAATCTTGGTCTCATGACAGGTTACTTTAAAATTGGAAAAGCAAATGCAACAATGCGATAATTCCGTTCCCATTCACTGCCTGGTACTTGTAATTGGAAGAGAGAAAATTTTCCCATGATTTAATTAGGAATCTATCCGGTCAGTATTACCGTTTTGGATGAATAGCAATCTTGCGACCTCCTGAGTACTCTTTCATATGTGGTACGCCTGTATTCCCTATGTTTTTGCCAATAAAGTATATTTTGAAATAAAGGTAAGATGAAGTTTACATACCCTTTTCCTGCAAATTTTGGGCATTTCTGCACGTGACAGTGTGGCCCATTAATCTTGAGACAAATACATTTCTAAATTATGCACTACGACAGGAAGAATCAGTATTCAGAAAGTGCTGTACATTGATGGAATGATATATAATTATGGCTCATACTTCAGTAAAAATGTATGCTAATTAATAAATAAATTAAACTTCTTTCATCTCTACACAACCACATACTGTTCGGTCCAGGTATAATTTCCCTGCACTCCACGTAGTTATTGAACTTTTCAGTGGGAGTAAGTTGTAACAGCGTTGAACGACACTTGTTAGTGGTCAACCCACGCCTGCGGTTAGCTGAGCTAGAATTTGGTGACCAACAAGGTGCATATTCGCTGCTGTCTGTTTTTATTTTTTAATTTCGAGAAAACCTCTGCAGAATCATGAGAGAAAATTTATCGACATACGGGGAGAACCCCGTGGGTGCAAGCACGTGACGTGAGTGGTTTTTGAAGTTCAGAAGTAGTGACTTCAGCGTGGAGGAAAGCAGTATAGCAGATGGCTCAAATAGACGCACGGCACAGATTTTCAAGCTCGTCTGGGCAAAGATGCTATCCCGTCGACCAGAGAACTGGTAACAGAGTTAGGCATAAATCATTCTGCCGTGGTTCGATGTTTGCATGACATGGGAAAGATCTGAAAACTGAAAATTGGTCCACACGATCAAACGCTGGAAAATTAGTATGCCACGTGCTTAAAAAAATAGCATATCATTTGGTATGTCACGTGTTTAAACTAGTTCAAGTCGCGCACTGCAGTCATACGAAAGAGATATAAAGGGGTAGTCGTTGCTGTGAATAGCATTGCATGTCGTTGTTCTCTGTGTGGTTGGGACGCCTAAAAGATGTATAGCCACAACCGGCTAATCAGGCAACTTTTGCTTTACGAGTTTGAACTCGGCTATAACGCTGCTCAAACAACTGCTCAAATAATTATCCCAGCGGTATCCAGATAATATTTCTTTGGTTGCTGTGTGTTAATTAAAGATAAACGTGGAAAGAGCGATGGCTTCGTCTATTAACACGAAATATTTATGATGTGAAAGGGGAAGGTTCCGTGAACCACAGCACCGTAACCAGATGGTTCAAGAAATTTCGCTCAGGTGACAGAAACCTCGACGATCAGCCAAGGTCAGATAGGCCGCGAACCGTGTATTTGGAGGCCATGCGCCAGGCCATAACACTCGAGATTATCATGCGCCAGGCCATAACACTCGAGATTATCATGCGCCAGGCCATAACACTCGAGATTATCATGCGCCAGGCCATAGCACTCGAGATTATCATGCGCCAGGCCATAACACTCGAGATTATCATGCGCCAGGCCATAACACTCGAGATTATCATGCGCCAGGCCATAGCACTCGAGATTATCATGCGCCAGGCCATAGCACTCGAGATTATCATGCGCCAGGCCATAACACTCGAGATTATCATGCGCCAGGCCATAACACTCGAGATTATCATGCGCCAGGCCATAGCACTCGAGATTATCATGCGCCAGGCCATAACACTCGAGATTATCATGCGCCAGGCCATAACACTCGAGATTATCATGCGCCAGGCCATAACACTCGAGATTATCATGCGCCAGGCCATAACACTCGAGATTATCATGCGCCAGGCCATAGCACTCGAGATTATCATGCGCCAGCCCATATCACTCGAGATTATCATGCGCCAGGCCAGCTGGATATATTTTTTTTAATTAGAGGTTTAACGACCACCGTGAGCAACTCAATGGGCTATAAGCAGTCGCCCGTCCCTAATTTAGGGTCACTGGTTCCAGGGAAGGGAGAGAGCCAGTGCTGTAAGACAAACACAACATCCATGCCTCACCGGGATTCGAACCCGGACCCCTTTCGGACGAATGATCAGAGGCCATCGCTTAGACCACTGCGCCACCGGGGCGGCCCAGCTGGATATATCACAGACCACCGTCGTTCGTTACCTTCAGGACCTAAGCAAGGTCTACAGGAGCTGCCGCAATGTCCTTCACGAACTGATGCCAGCTGAAGCAAACCGCCGAGTGGAAATGTGCACGAAACTCCTAAAAAACACGCGCGATGTACTACGTTTCATCAAAAGAATTGCGCCGCCCCGGTGGCGCAGTGGTCTAAAGCACTGGCCTATGATCATTCGTCCGTAAGGGGTCCGGGTTCGAATCCCGGTGAGGCATGGATCTTGTGTTTGTCTTACGGCACTGGCTCTCTCCCTTCCCTGGAACCAGTGACCCTAAATTAGGGACGGGCGACTGCTTATAGCCCATTGAGTTGCTCACGGTGGGTTAGTCGTGTTTTTCTGTGCTCCTCAAGTTTTCGTCGGTGTGTGTTATTTTTCTTCGTTGTCAGTGTTCTATTTCGTGTGTGTGTTGTGTGTGAAGGTCCCGTGTTTCTTTTTATATGCCTGCCGAGCTGGTAAGTGCTTATTTTGATTAGTTATCCTTATTTTTCTGCCTTGGCCAAGCTGGCTAAGGGCTAAGCTTCTCCTCGCCATTGCTAATGGCGGCTTCCGGGAAGAATGACGTCCTAACCCTTGCTACCGGAAATGATGATCTCCCGATAACAGCTTCTCTAAATACTACTACCAATGACGTGTCTATCTCGATAAACCACTCCTCCTTGCAGCCTTCTGTTGCTGCCTTACCATCGAATATCGCCTCTTCTTCCAAGTCTCCCAGCGGTGATACGATGTCCTCTCTGAAAGCTAATGATGACGCCATGGATGTTTCGCACTCCATGCCGGAATCATCTCCAAAGCAACGTACATCTACCCTCTCATATGCTGACGTAACCGCATCTAAGTCGGGACCTTCCCAGTCTTCTTTTTCTCCTGGACAATATGTGATGACGCATAATGCCGAAGTCATTGAGGTTGTCCTTAAAGAAGATACCCCTTCTGGGCTGAAATTCCTTCAAACTATGGAGAATGGTGTTGTGTTTCCGAGCCTGAGAAATACAAAACTCACTGCATATACTGCTGCTCTTCGAGAGATTGTTCCTGCATCAGCCATAACTCATGTGGGCAGGAAGCCTTACAAAGTAGTTGTTTACTTCTCTACTCCTGCCCATTCCCTACATGTACTGACCAAGGGCATCTCAATTGGTGATCGTCACATCCATGCCGAACCTGTTTCACAGAGTTCCGTTGTTGTAAGTTTCTCACCAGTTCCACCTGAAGTTTCAGATGATCTCTTGATTGCCGCTCTTCTTCCTTATGGCCGGATCATTGGAGGTGTAACTACCTATTCTTCGTTTCCAGAGGTGCCAGAAGACAGATACCTACTCGGGTTTCGCCGCAATGTTCGTGTGGTCTTCCCTTCAGAGGAGCACATGCTGCGTATTCCACCCACTTTACGTGTACGCTGCTACACGCACATTAGAGAGATATTCATCACAGTAGGCTCCGTCTGTCCGAATTGTAAAGGCACGGGACATCCCCGCGCTCTATGCCCTCATAATGCGAACACTCTTTCCAAGTCAACAGCACGACCTTCTTCCTCTTTGTCACGTCAATCGGCTTCCTCTTCTGGTGCTAAAGACCATCAACAGCAGACTTCCTCAAAAAGTAGTGATGCAGCAGTTGGTCAACCGACGTCTACAAAAAGTAGTGAGACAACCGTTGGTCGGCCAACGTCTACCAGAAGTAGTGAGACAGCCGTTGGTCAACCGACGTCTACCATAAGTAGTGAGACAGCCGTTGGTGGGCCGACGTCTACCAGATGTAGTGAGACAGCCGTTGGTCAACCAACATCTACCAGAAGTAGTGAGACAGCCGTTGGTCAACCGACGTCTACGGGTAAACCCTCGACCTCGGGTGATGCATTGGCGCCCCCATCATCTCTTCAGTCGAAAGGGGCATCAATTGTTAATCCCAAGTCTCCTATAGAGATGGTTGATGACGATTCTGGTCATACTGCTACACCGACCGTTGAGGTTGTTTCTTCAGCTCCTTTTAAATTGCCGGAAGTTCCAATTCCGGTTACAGCACAAAGTCGTGTACGGGCAAAGCGACGTAGAACTTCACGCGCCCAGAATAAGAAGTTTAGAATGACAACCACCCTTAGGGCAGGACGTGATCCTTCTAGTAGTCAGATGCTCACGTCTGAAGGCTCTATGGAATCTGATACAGATGATGGAACAATTATTCCGATCTCCTGTGAAAACTTTTTACATATTCTAGAGGCATCCTCTCTTCCACAGACACCTGTGTCTGGAGAGAAGGTGTATGCGTTCCTAATAAGTCCCCGTAGAGACAAGCTGTCTCGCAATTTTTTGGAAGGTTACTCCGACTGTCTGTCTGACACCATGAATCAAATGTTGGCGATACATTCTCATTTACGCACCGTTCCGGGCAGAGATCTGGGTGGTCCCTACTGGGCAAAGAAGTTCCGTAGCCGTCTGGCCAAGTTACAGAACGCAGCCGACAACATCCTCCAACCATCATCAGACTATTCTGTTCAAGACAGTCTCACTGAATAGTAGGGGTATGTGTACCCCTTTGGCCAATGCTTTAGCATATGAAGACGTCCACCACCTCAAAGCAGATCTCCTACTTTTGCAAGAGACAAATTGTCTCTCCACTTCACCCTTCCATCGCTGGAGGAGATGGGACTATCAATTTCATCACGCATATAGGCTCTCTCTTCGTGGAGGTTTAGCGATTGGTGTACATAATAGATTTCGTCAAGCACTCTCCTCTGTTAAAGTTCATAACCTGTGCCGAGATTTATTGCAGCGACTCACTTTCGTCCTAGATGGACAACGATATTTAGTTTTCAACATATATATTCCATGTTCATCTACACATCTAACGTTGTTATTTTCGTCGCTCCGCACTGCACTTCAGTCAGCATTACCATCAGATCATGTGCTCATTGGAGGAGACTTTAACTGTACACTTCAACCAGAGCTCGATCGCGCTCCTTCGAGGATTGAACATCGTTCACGTCTTGTGGAGCAATTGCGATCATTAGTGTCTGATTTTGATTTGCATGACGTGTTCCGACGATTGCATCCGACATCCATTTCACATACCTGGAGAGCTGCATCTGCATCCTCCTCTCTTTCTGCCAGGCTGGATCGATTTTACGCTTCTGCTCCGTTATTGCCCATTACAACGGATTGTATGCACTCTCCTACAGCTTCATCGGATCATTGTGCCATCACTATCTCCTGTAACTCTTCATCTCGTCTGCATCTTAGGTCTCGGTCATGGACACTAGACACTTCTCTCCTAGCTGATGAGAATATATGCACCGAGATCAGAGATCTTCTTGATCATATGCGAGAGGGCCTGTCCACTGCACCTTGTGCCATCAATTACTGGCTCGAAGTAAAATCTTACCTAATTTATCTTCTTAGACGTCATTCCTTCTCCGAAGGCACGAAGCGCTCCATGGAAGAGCAAAATCTCCGAAACATCCTGTTACAGCTTGGTGCGAGTCATCCCATGTATACAGCTTACCAAGCGGATCTTAGAGCACTTCTTGAGCCTCGTGCACGTCAGGTAATTCTTCGTCTCTGTCTACAACATCTATCACCAGAGGACTGCTCCTTTGAGTTTCTATCCGCGTTAGAAGAAAAACGCCGCTCGTCGCATCAGCTTCGACTACTTCGGCGGCCTGATGGTGAAATCATCTCTTATCCGGATGCAGTTTGCTCTCAGGTTCGTCGATATTTTACTATCAAATACAGTGAAACTCCTCAGCCTTCTGTTTCTGCTTCTGCTACTTTACTCTCTGCTCTTCCCCAAGTTCCTTCCAATCTCTCTGATTCCCTTTTACAACCTATTTCGCAGACTGAACTTCGGACCATTCTAGAGTCTCTAAATTCCCGTGCTGTCCCAGGTCCAGATGGCCTTCCGCTCCTTTTCTACCGTACTTTTCTCCCTTCGTTGCTTCCATTTCTTCTCGCCGCTTTCAATGCTGCTCTTTCTTCCTCTTTTCTTCCGAGGGGTTTCACAGAGGCTCATATGGTGTTATTTCCCAAGAAAGGCGATCTGCTTGACTTGGGAAACTGGCGTCCTATCTCGCTACTAAACATTGACTATAAACTCTTCACTAAACTCCTTTCCAGTCGACTCAACCAAGTTCTTCCATTTCTTCTTTCTCCCGACCAGACCTACACGGTTCCTGGTCGGTCCATCACTTCTAATTTCAATCTCCTTCGAGATCTCCTACATCTGGCTCGTACTAACTCTGAACCACTTGCCCTCTTTAATCTTGACCAAAGAGCAGCTTTCGACAATATCTCACATTCGTATCTTTCTGCTGTTCTTATTGCTTTCGGCTTTCCTTTTGCTTTTGTTACCTCTATTCTTGCCCTTTATCAGGACGCTGCTTTCCATGTCAAGACGGCAGCCTTCTTGACTGCACCTATTCCTTTTCGGCGAGGCATTCGGCAGGGTTGCCCACTTTCTGGGCAGCTCTTTGCCATTGCTTTTGAGCCGTTTCTTCGGTCTGTCCATCGAGCCTTTATAGATGCACTGCCACCGCCTACTGCAAGTACTAGGCACTTTTCTTTGACATACTCTGCATATGCCGATGACGCGACCTTTTGTGTAAGGACAGACGCTCAATTCGACATCTTGCTCCAGATTTACGATCAATATTCTTCATGTTCAGCGGCATCACTTAATACATCCAAGAGTGCAGGCCTATGGAGCGGAGCGTGGGCCTCTAGGACTGACACCCCGTGGGGCGCCTCATGGACTGCTTCATCCCAAAAATTCCTTGGGGTCCATCTTGGAGTCCGTCTTTCTGCTCAAAATGAAACTTGGAATGCTCTCAGAACACGCCTTACTCGAACTGCTGCATTCTGGCGAGGTTCCCAGTTTTGTACTTCTTACTTCTCAAGAGCTAGAATAGCTCAGACTTATATTCTTTCACCATGCTTATATGCATGGTCAGCAGAACGTATGCCCATTTATCACCTCAATGAAATCACTCGAATCATCTCAACGATAATATGGACCAGGTACCATTGGATCCAGGTCTCCACTCTCTGTCGTCGAGTCACTGATGGAGGTATTTCACTGCTGGAAGTTCGCACCTACTATAAAGCACATAAAGTGGTTTCTTTCCTGCGGCTACTAAGTGCACCAGAGTCGCCAGTTACGCTCGTTAGAGATGTCATGATATCGCCTAGGAATCCCCGAATCACTTTCATTACGTATCTTCTAATGGATCAATCTCCTTTTTTTCATTCTAAACTTTCCCCTTTCTACAAAGAGGTCCTTTCCTTTCTCCGTTCTCTACCCCTCTTCCGTGCTCCACCGGCTTCCACCACTGAACTATTAGCTGAGCCCCTGTTCTTTTCTTCCATCCTTCATCCCCCTAATGCTCCCTACTTTACTGACCTTTCCTGGCTCCCAGCCGGAATAGTATCTGTTCAGGATCTAATTTCTCCAGATCTTTCTTGGAAACCCTTCTCTGATCTGTCCCCCCACATCTCCCCTACCTCTTCCTCTCTTTCGCTGTATGATTCCCTCCGTTCTTCAATCATTACCCTCTTCCCTAACCTTGCCTCTCAAGCTGGGTTAACTCTTGTTCCCTCTGCCTCTCTTCTTCTTCCCTTTTTCCTTTCCGTTCGGGGCTCATCACTTCCTCTCTCCAGTTTTTCTGTCTCGTCTCTTTACCGTTATCTCATTGATCCACTGTATGCTACACCATTGATGATTCCAGATGTTCCGAATGTCGCCCTTTCACAAGTGTGGTCCATGTCTAATTCGCCACTATCTATTCCAGCAGAAAGAAACATCCAATGGTTGTTTCTTCATCGGCGGTTACCAGTTCCTACCAAATTATTCAGGATGACGCTTGTTGATTCGCCTAACTGCATGTTTTGCTCTACGATTGCGGATGTAGATCATGTGTATCAACATTGCACAGTGCTTCTTCCCTTGCTACATCTGACCTTCACTACTGCACAGTGCCTTAGTACTAATGATCTCTCCTTCTCAGCCTATAGCACGCTACTCAGTTCAAGTACTCCGCCTATTCCTATATCAGAGTCATGTGCTTATGTATTCATATTAGCAAAACATGTGATTTTTTGCTACTATCAACAGCTACGTTCTACCCCTATACAGCCTACCATCTTTCAGGCGGGAGCTACGATGTGCAGTCAGTTCCGGAACAGAATGATTTCACGCTTGAGGCTTGCTTTCACTGTTGCTAAGGCTGCGAATCGAATCCCACACTTTATGTCAGTGTGGTCACCTTTTCGTCAATGGTTTTCTGGTCCATCAGAAGACCTTAGACTTTTGTTCTGACGTCTGTGAAATTGTTTGAACTAATTGAAGTATAGTTTTGTGATTATCGTGTTCTTAGGTGCCCTTGTCATAATCGCTTCTTAATGTTACTGCACGTTTGCATGTTTCTCACCAACAAGGTCCTGTAGGTGAGTTTCTTGTTATACCACAGGCACTTAACATAAGTTTAAAGTTCTTTTTTTTCGGTACTTTCCTTATGTCTGCCGGGCTTTATAATATATGGTTTTTGCTCACGGTGCTAAGCAACTGTTTGATAGTGTTTAAATTGTATTATTGATTTTGCACAGTGTGGTTTCTGATCATGTTACCTGTACATAAAGGGATATGATCAGTCGATTACACAATGTTCTGCAAGGTTTAGCACTTTTGTAGTGCAGGGGGTAATTGTTCATCATTCGGTTATTTGTACTGTACCTGAAGTATAGTTGCTATGCCAAAAGCTCAGTTTTGTATATACTAATGTACTTTCCTAATTGCACTGCAAAATTTATGTTTGGCACATTTCGCATGTTGGGTCACGATTACATGTCTTAAGTTTTATGCTCATGGTGCGGAGCAAACGCTTTGATAGTATTTCAATTATATGTTAATGTTACACAGTGTGGTTTTTCTCATGTCACATGTGCCTAATAGGAAATAATCAGTTTATTAGATAATGTTCTGCGCTGTATTGCATATTTGCTGTACAAAGAGTCAGTTTCATATTTTCATTATTTGTATTGTACTCGAAGTATAAATTTTCTGTAAAACGCAAGTTCTCTTTGTACTAATATACTTTACTCTTTGCACTGTGAAATTTACAGTTGTACCATGGAATTGTAATTCCTTATTAGTGTCTTCCCTATGCCGTTGCATGTTGTGTACATATGTTGTTGTTCATTACAAGTTAATCTATAGCACTGTGATTGAGGCACTTGTTTAAGCCTAAGTAATAGTTCTTTTTGTAATTTGACAGCGTTTCACAAGAGAGATATTGCATTCAATTTGTATAGAGTTCACACCATCATTGTGGATAGATCATTTTATTCGCTTATCTTTCAGATACTGAAAAGTATAAACCTTCTGCTCTTTTCTTCTCTTTTCTTCTTTTTTTCAAGATTGCTCAAAATATACATGTTTGTTTTTGCGCTGTAAAATTTATAGTTATACCTTGTACTGGTGTTCACCTATTAGAGATGGCACTCTGCTGATGCACTTTGCGAACATATGTTGTACATAGAGTAAGTCAACCCATCAGTCCAGTATTGTCAGTGTTATGAATTTGCTTACATTGTATATAGTGCATCCACATAATGTAAATATCTCATTGTCATTGTAAATAGGTCATCCACTTGCTTATCTTTTGGTAACTGTTAAGCACAGGCCATCTGTATCTTCCTGTCCATGTTTGCTCCGAATAAAATATTGTTGAAGCTCACGGTGGTCGTTAAACCTCCAATCAAAAAAAAAAAAAAAAAAAGAATTGCTACGTGCGATAAAATGTGGGTGTATTTTTTTTTTTAATTGGAGGTTTAACGACCACCGTGAGCAACTCAATGGGCTATAAGCAGTCGCCCGTCCCTAATTTAGGGTCACTGGTTCCAGGGAAGGAGAGAGCCAGTGCCGTAAGACAAACACAACATCCGTGCCTGACCGGGATTCGAACCCGGACCCCTTACGGACGAATGATCAGAGGCCAGTGCCTTAAACCACTGCGACACCGGGGCGGCGGGTGTATTTCCGTAATCCTTACACACAACGGCAATGGCTGATCCCGGACCAGCTTTCTGAACCTCTTTCCAAACTTGGGCGCTTCGAGCCCAAGGTGATGCTGTGCGTCTGGTGGAATTTCGAGGAGATAATCTATTACGAATTTGTTTCAGACGGTCGGACCATCAACGTTAACCTCTCCTCTGAAAAGCTAAAGCGGATGTCTGCCGCTTTGGAGGAGAAGTTCCCGGCACTGATGAACAGAAAGTGCGCTCTCCTACAGCAGGACGACCCTCGGTCTCATATTGCGCGAATAACCTGGGAAAAACTCCAGGAATTTGAGGTCATCGAACTGATGTCACACCCAGCATATAGTCCAGACTTTGCCCCGTCGGATTATTACATGTTCCGGTCCATGGCCCACTTCCTTCGCGAGCGGCACTTCAACAACCAGTAGGAGGTGGCAGCTGGGGTGAAGGAGTTCTTCGCCTCGAAAGACAAAAACGGGTGCCCCTGCAGAATCGAAGAACTGGCAGACAGATGGCTAAAAACGGTGCAACACGTGACCTATACTTTGAATGCTAGTCAGCTTTCGTCGTAAAGGTACTAATGAAGACATAAAGTGATCCAAATATTGCAAAACTTTTGACTCACGCTCTATATAGGAAACACAACACATATTATGTCCTCAACCCTGAGTTACGAAACTCCTGCGAATAACTGGAAATCCGTGCATATTGGTCTTTAAACCGCCAGACGTTTACTATTAAAAGAATATTTGGCTGTCTCAAACAAGTAAACATCACAATGTGAAAAATCTCAGGTGCCGTCGTTTACAAACCCATTTAACATTGTGGAATGGTCTTCTCGAATTTTAATTTTGTTCCCTTATGATTGTGCCGCTCCAGTGGCCTTGTTATCTAAGTTCTGACTTCTGACCGTTCTTCCGAGATAAGCATACACTCGAGTCCTGGATGAAGAATTGGTGGTGTGTTTGTCTTATGGCACTGGCTCTTTTTCTTCCACGGAACAAGTGGCCCTAAATTAGAGAAGGCCCACTGCTTCTTGTCGGTAGAACTGGCTGTTCACAGTGCAATCTAAACTAAGTAAATTTATGATTCGTTTAAGTAGTCATAAGAAATCATTCGTCTGTCTTGTTCTGTTTTAACCAGAGGGGATTCAAAGGACAAATGTATCCTCTCACCCTCTACCTTAGGAGTTCTATTTAAAGGTCATCGAGAGCACTAAATTTGAAAATCATCGAGAGCATTAAATTTAAAGATCATGGGGAGCACTAAATTTAAAGATCATGGGGAGCACTAAATTTAAAGATCATCGAGAGCACTAAATCGGAAAGAAAATCTAACACTGATATATCACTCGCACTGTGACGTATACTCTAATTTAACTTTCCTTTTTAGTTTCTTTATGGATGTACATTTGTGTTCGTTCTCTGTAGAAATTTTAATCTTAACGTGATATCTTCTCTCCCGCAAGAGTATGGTTGGCAACACCTTGAGATCAGAACAAATGACGTGTATGCCTGAGATAAGAATTGAACGATATACACTATATTGACAAACGTCACCGGACACCTAGAAGAGAAACACAACATAGCATTTATTGGCATACATTAGTACGGTGTCGGCTCACCTTTGGCCTTAATGCATGCACTGACACTTCGAGTCATGCTTTCGACAAGGCTTTGGAACACATGATAGGTATACGATTCCATTCATTACATAATGCTGCCGCTAACGGTTGCTTAGTATTAGGACTTGGTTCCGAACTTCTTATGGGGCGCTCTAGTTCGTCCCATTGGTGCTCTATGGGATTAGGATCAGGGTTCTGTGCTGGCCAGTCCCCACACGATACGGAATTATCGTCAAACCACGCTGTAACAGTCCTTGCTTTATAGCTCGGTGCATTATCGTGCTGGTACCAGCAAGGCTCAGCTCCATAGTATTGCCATAGTATTGGTAGGGCAAAATTGTCCAGAATATTGAGATAGACGTGCTAGTTAATAGGTTTGTCCACGATAACCAATGGGCCGGGACCATACCACAAAAAACACCCCCACACAAGCACACTGCCAGCTCCAAACTCGACCGTAGGAACAGTACACTGGTAAGTAGCGTTCACCGGCTGCCGCCGTACCCACACACGGATATCAGACTGATGAATCGTGTATCTGGATTCATCAGTCCATAGGACCCGTTTCATTGTTCTACGTTCCACGATAAATGTTCTTTACACCATGCTAAACGTTGAGCAGCATTCCGAGTGGAGATGAAAGGCTTAAACCAACCGCACAACCACGGTAATCCATTGAATGAAATTTTCTGCGAATGGTACGTGTACATACCGAGGTTCCAGCATTTTACTCATCTGTACACTGAGGTCTTGTGCAGTACTCCGTCGATGAGCTATAACGACTCTTCTGAGTCTTCGACTTCTTTTTTTTTTTTTTGGATTGGAAGTTTAACGACCACCATGAGCAACTCAATGGGCTATAAGCAGTCGCCCGTCCCTAATTTAGGGTCACTGGTTCCAGGGAAGGGAGAGAGCCAGTGCCGTAAGACAAACACAACATCCATGCCTGACCGGGATTCGAACCCGGACCCCTTACGGACGAATGATCAGAGGCCAGCGCCTTAGACCACTGCGCCACCGGGGCGGCGAGTCTTCGACTTCCTCTATCACTGATTGTGTTAGGTCTGCTGGTACGTTTTGCTGATTCAGGCACGCCATGTGTCTTCGACTTATTCAGTACATCCAAAACAGTTGACTTAGGTATGTGTAAACACTCTGGGCTTCTCTTATGGATAACCCACTAATATAACATCCAACAATCTTTCCTTTCTCAAAGTCAGTTCTCTCCCACCGGGCCCTAACCTCACAGTGCGATATGATCGCGGTCAGCTGCAGGCGTGTTTTTATACCGTTTGCAGCTGTATCGCGCATCTTAACAACGCAGCGGATCCGTCCATTTGCTTTTGAAGGGGTTTCTGGTGACTCTTGTCAATATAGTGTATATATTGTAGTGAGAAGCAGCAGTTGTGTTGTTGGTGGAAGTTAATGCTACTTGTAAAAGAGACGTTGTTAAGTTAAAGTTGTGTCTATTGAAAGGCTGCGTGTTGTGCTAATATTTATATAGTTATCGTTAAGAGTTCGATCAGTTAACATTGTTTAGTTCTGACGTTTACTATTAATCGGAAAAGTTTAACGTTCGATGATTAAGTGTTCTCTTCTGTTGGAATGCTACCGTTCAAGTGTCCGTTGACAGCAATAAAGAATTAATTACAGCAATAAAGAAATTGCTGTGTCTCCTGCTACAACTTTATTTGAGTGACTCCTGTTTCACTGTAGGTGACGTTTTGAGAATTGATTTATGTAGCGTTCAGTAAGTCAGCTACACACAAACGCTACAGCACACAGAACTGAGAGAAACATTGCCTGAAGTCAGTAGAACGGAGATAAAAGAAAACCGTTGAAATCAGCAGACCAGGTTTTCCGCTTCAACTATATACCGTACCTCTTGGCAAAAGAAATGTTTTCTCACTCGGAAAGAATACTTAAATTTGCTGATGTCTAAACTAACACTACCATCCGTGTTGTAGAGTAGCTACAAAAGTAGTTTACCACACTGTCTTGCATCAGTGTGGTAAACTACTTTTGTAGTTTCTATTACCGCTGTCCCGGGTTTGTTTACGGAAATATACTGTGTGGAAGGATCTCTTAATCCTTTAAGCGGCCGATGTACCTCAACAAAATGGTGCCCAAACTTTTCAGCGCTCCCGAAACAGAAATATTCACACAGTGGCCGGGTTTTACGAAAGATACGGCAAAACATTTAATTTTCCCTCATGTCATCAGAGCTGACCCCTAACTTGTCGACAGTGATAAGTGGCAAGTTGATAGTCATTCTGGTGAGATGAGAAGGAAACTCCTAGTCCTTTGTTCTTTTCTTCATGTGTCAACGAATGGTGGATAAGTGCTAATTCCCATGACACGGACATCGTACCACTGGGTAGAAGCAAGTGACTGAAACATCTCTCTCCTTTCTTTAGCTCGTCGCCATTGTTATAGACCTCTGAACTGGTAATTGGTCAGGAAGGCTTACTGTCAATCATTTCCTTAAAGAACCAATTGGAAGAGCAAAGCAATGCCCTCTGATGCGCAGTTTCACTCCTTCCAGCCGTGTTCTCCCCACTTCTCAGAAGCAGTTATATTTGTTCAATCAGACTCCCTCCCATTTTGCTAATCACGAGGTAATTCATTCCAGCCGATTAAAGGGTTAAACGATTCTGGATATATTGAGATCCATTTCTGGTGGTTGCTCCCGGATGAGGAACAAAACCGGAAACCACTTCATCGTAAACCTTCTTCCCAGGATATTCATCATCATGACAGTGCTCTGCTCACGAGGATGAATAGCCTATTTCGTTTTTGAACATAGCAGCAACGGAAGATTAATGTAATACCAATACTTCAAACGCTGCTATCCAGCCCCTAAACATGTTTTTGGCTAGTCGTCCGAGATGGGCCTGGGTTCGAGTCTCGGATGAGGTATGGGTGGCGTGCGTACCTTACGGCAGTGGCTTCCCGTCTTTCCGGGAACCAGTAGCGTCAAATTTAGGAAGGGCGACTGCTTATTGTTCTTATAGTTACTCATGTTGATCGTTAAATCTCGAAACAAATAAAAAATCATTTAAACGCAAATTCAAACCAAGGTGATATGTTTTATAAAATGTATCTGTGAGCTCAAAAAAAAAAACAAGACACAACATTAAAACTCACGCTGTTTCAAGTCATGATGATACCAGCCGTAATGCTGTCAAATTTGTATCACAGCTGTTCGCGCTTTAGCATGTGACGTGTGATTAACTCATTTAACTTTCATAATTTAACTTTCATTTTTAGTTACTTTTCTAACTTATTTAACTTTCTCTCATTTAACTTTATTTTTTAGTTACTTTTCTAACTTATTTAACTTTCTCTAATTTAACTTTCATTTTTAGTTACTTTTCTATGTACTCGTAAATTTGAATTCATTATATTTATTCTCTTTTCGGGGTTTTCAACTTTAACGTTATATCTTCTCTCTCGCGGAATGAGGTTGGCAACACTTTTGACGTAAGAGAGCATGACATGTGCATGTGACCGATAAAAACTAGAAGAGCTATAATGTTGAAGAACCAGCCAAAATAGTGTGGCGGAATGGTGTTATGATGTTATATTTGTGAAACTTGCGTTACTCTGGAGTTGATTTGCTTGCAGTTTTTTTTTTAATTCTGCGTGTTATATCTTTAGTGTTGGTGTTTTCATTAGTCCAGTTTTCTGCTTGTTAACTCGCATTAAATGGGTTAATTTAATAATACTGTTGAAAAATTAGTTTCAGTTTACATTAGTGAAGTGCCAAAGGAATTTCGGCTGAATAAAGACGAACTGTAGGTAACTTTTTCTTGAAGTTTTCTTGGTCGCCTCCTGTTTTACTGTAAATGAAGTACTCAATACGCACAAACTTTATGCAGTGTTCAATAAGGGATATAAACCGATGGCCGATAAGTCATTACATTAATACCACCTACTTAATAAGCCGTAGGACCTCCTTTTTCCCGCAAAAACACGGCCACTCACGAAGCATCAGTTCAATGAGGTGCCGATATGTATCCTGGGGTATCTGATACCATAACGTCAATAGCAGGTTCTCCAGTTTCCGTACATTTCAGGGTGGTGGGTATTTAGCCGGAACAAACTTTTCCAAGTCGAACCACAAAAGTTTGATTGGGTTCGTGTCAGGTGAATTTGGAGGCCACGGTATTAAAAGAAAGTTACCAGCATGTTCCTCGAACCACTCTTTGACAATTCTAGCAGTGTAGCATGGCTCATTATCCTGTTTGTAATGGCCATCATCAGCAGAGAACACAGTTGCCACGAATGGGTCAACTTGGTTCGCAACGATATTCAGATACCTGACAGCTGTCAGGTATTGGGCTATTGGGATAATGGGGCCTAAGGAGTTTCTAAGAAAACATCGTCCACATCATAACACCACCGTCGCCGGCCTGTTTCCGCCAAACAGGCCATCCAGGTGCCATTGCCTCCATTGGTAATCAGCGTACCGGCACTTGCCGTCTACGTGATGCACCAGCAATCTTGATTTGTCAAACCAGGTGATTTATTCCAATCATCCACGGCGCAATCTCGATGATCTTGGGCCCATTTCATGAGTTGTAAGCGATGACGTGCAGTGAGCATGGGGATCCGGGTACGTCTTCGGCCACGCAGACCCATGCGAAAAAGACTGCGATGAACGGTGTGCTGCGACACATTACCCTGATCACCACTGTTGTGGCTGCGGGTGATTTGTCGCACTGTGGCCCCGAGGTCCCTGTGAACAATGAGCGACAATCTCCGCTCCCCTCTCGCATCAATGAGCTGTGTACGACAAACGGATGGACGACAGCTCGTCGTTTGCCCATCTGTGCACCATTTTTGATACGTACTCACTACAGCGGTTGTGACGTCCCTGCACCGCGGGACGCACATGTGATAAAGGCAGATAGCAGTGAGAATACATGTCCGTGTAGCTCAGTTGGGAGAGCGACTTACTCCGGAGTGAGGGGAGACTCGGAGTCGATACCCGGCGCGGACAAACCTGTTCGTTATATTGGCGCCCGAACTTCCAGGAAGTCCCGGTTTTTAAGTTTCTCGCAATAATGTGATGTTCTTTCCACATGGCGACACAGGAAAAATGAGAATCCCTTCTTCAGTGCTTTGAAAAATAAATCAGTGTGATGTTACGTTTCACACACCAAATTGTCTGGGATTTCTCAATTGCACGTTCTACGTGGGATGAATGCCTACAGCGACACATGGTTCCGGCTGACTTTCAGGGGGTGGGGGTGACGTGCCTGCACCTCAGGACGCATATGAGATAAAGGCAGATAGGAGTGAGAGCACATATCCGTGTAGCTCAGTTGGGAGAGGGACTTTCTCCGAAGTGAGCGGAGACTCGGGGTCTTTACCCGGCGCGGACAAACTTGTTCGTTATACGGCACATGAACAATCCACAAGTATCGTCGTTTCCGAGATCGTAGTTCCGAGGCACCGTACCATCTCAATTTGTCCTTTATCAAACTCCGATAAATCGGTAGCTCTTCCCATTCTGACTACGAACACTCTACTGACCGAAAGCCAGTCCTCGGGTTGTATATATACTGCTCTGTGAACTTCACCACCGCCACCGTTCGGTCTCCAGGCGCGATCATTTCTGAAGGCTGGGGGTGGTTATAATGGAATAGCTCATTGGTGCATACACGTATGAAAAAGTAAAGAACGCTACAAGGAAATATTTACAAACCTAAACATTACACGGAAAATTCCTTCATGTTCTGTATAAATGAGTGAAATAACCCGTATACTCAGACTACCAACACAAATATAGAAGAAAAGAATATTTGTAATATGTCTGTTATTAAAAGAAATTATTATACCGAGAGTAAAACAATACTGCATAGTAACCAATCTGAATATTATAAAAATAAATTTTGTTTAAAATATATTCTAAAATTCTTGTATAAAAATTTATATTCTTGTGTACTAATTCTAGATATTTTTTAAAGGATTAAACAAGAGCAACAACATAAATAGTGCTTGAAAACTTTGTCTGATGCCAGATGTATATCACACAAATCATTTGCTTACAAATCGAATGCAAACCTGTGATTTGGCATAATCAATCAGTAGATCAGAAGAAAATAAAACCCGCACACGATCATTTCGTATGATCGACACCGGTTTCTCAATAGTCACGGCAAAACGACGTTACTGATTTGCATTTAATGCATTTCTTAATGAAATAAACGCCTAATCTGTTTTTCACAGTTTATTAAAGCATAGAGAAACGGATACACACATAATCATAAATGTATATGGTGTTGGAGGTGATCACATTTATCTTCAGAAATAATGTGAAGCATTTGTTTCAGTTCCAGACATTTTAACTAACAGCCTTTGGCTAAGCCTACCATTCCGGAACTTTGTATAATTACTTCTCTTGAGCTGAGAAAGAACAGTGAAACATTGCTTTTCTCTGCGCTGTTTTTCTTTCCGGTTAACTGTTTTTAGAACAAAGAAAACTTTTTTGTACTTTCTTTTCCTGTTCCACCGGAATTTCCCTGAAGCATCAAGATAAAAAAAAGAAACAGAATAAACATTACAAGAGGAAAAAGATGTCTTAAACCAGTATCAGAGAAAGTGCATTTTTTTCTACAACAACATTTAGATAATAAACGACGGAATGAGTAGTGCTTAAAGTTTTTTACCCCTGTAGCCAATACGTAAAACGGGAAAAAAGTTAATGAAAGAAAATTGAATGAAATCTAGCACTACATTTCTGTCTTACAATGACTTGAGGAATTTTAATGAAATATTTAGCGTGGCTGAGAACATTATTGTGAACTTCAGATGACAGAACAGGTTTTTTTCCCTTGTTATTGCTGTAACGAAGTTCTAATTAATTCACTTTAATCGTTGCTGCCGGTTCGCACTGAGAGATCAAAGACCTCAAATATCGATAATCACTTTTACGTGCTCACGGCTTTTGGGCGTCTAGTTTTATTTGTCGGTACGATATGGAGCCAATGGCATTTTTTTTCTCAATTTTTTTTTTGGAAGTGTATGGCTGTATTCATAACTTATTTTACAAACATTCGTAAATTTAATTTTACTACAATAGTATTCAGGTATTGCGCGCAGAAAACATGAAATAAGCATAGGAAAGAATTTCATTAAAATGTTCGGTTTCTACGTAGAAAACTGATCAATAACAGTTCTGAACTTCTTGGAAACTAATGAATACTTTGGAGCATTTGAATAAATTAAAAAATTCGCAATATCGCGATAGTAATTTTTTTACTACATACTCGCACATTGAAATGATCGATTGTATCAAAGACAGTGTTATACACTATCTGATCAAAAATCTCGGGACACTTGCCTAGCCACAAACTCTCAGCAATAGGAAAGGAATTAACAGAGAGTTGGTCCACCTGTTGCCGCTATCACAGCCTCCACAAAACATGGAAGGTTTTTCATTACATTTTGATACTTTGCTGCAGTAGTTGCCATCTTTTCTGCCACAAGAGCATTGAGTCAGATCAGTCACCGAAAGCAGAGCGGTTAGACGCAGTTGGTGTTTCAATTTAAACCAAAGACGTTCCACGTGGTTGGGATCTGGGCTCTGTGCAGGCCAGTCACATTTTTCCACACCCACTTCATCATACCATTCCTGCACGAACCTCGCTTTCTAGACAGGGACATGGTCTTGTTGCTAAAGGTAAGGGAACCCCACCAAACTGTTGTTATAATGTTAGAATCACAGAATTTTCGAGAATGTCTTTGTAAACCGGAGAGTTCAGATTTCCGAGAACAGGAACTCATCCCCTCCAACCCAAATCATGAAAAAATCATTATAAACCAGAGAGTTAAGATTTCCGGGACCTAAAACTAGGGGCCCCAAGTCCAAACTACAGAAAAATTCATTATAAACCAGAGAGTTAAGGGTTCCAGGAACTGGAACTAGGGCCAGTTCCTGCAACCATTTTTCCTATGGTCCAAACCATAGAAAAAATGGTTATAAACCAGAGAGTTAAGAGTTCTGGGAACTGGAAGTAGGGCCTCCTAGTCTAAACTATAGAAAAAGCATTATAAACCAGAAAGGTAAGGATTCCAGGGACTGGAACTAGGACCCCAAGTCCAAACCACAGAAAAATGATTATAAACCAGCGAGTTAAGAGTTCCGGGAACTGGAATTAGGGGCCCCCAGTCGAAACTAAAAAAATCATTATAAACTAGAGTTAAGGGTTCCAGGAACTAGAACTAGGGGGGGAGGCAGTTCAAACCATAAGAAAAATCATTGTAAATCAGAGAGTTAAGGGTTCCGGGAACTGGAACTAGGGATCCCAGTCAAAACCATAGAAAAAAGGATTATAAACCGGAGAGTAAAAAAGATTTCCTGGAACTGGAACTACAGTGTTTCCAGCCCAAACCATGAAAAAAATCCTTATAAACCAGGCACTTAAGATTTCCTGGAACTGAAACTACGGGCCCCCATCCAAAACCATGAAAAGATCATTATAAATTAGATAATTAAGATTTCCGGGAACTGGAACTAGGGGCCCCAGCCGAAGCTATGAAAAAACACCTCGGAGCATGATTCCACCAAATTTCACAGATGAAAAAACATAGTCAGGCAGGCAGCGTTCATGTGGCATCTTCAACACCTAGACTTGTCGGCTGGACTGCCACATGCTGAAGCACGATTCATCATTCTACAGAACCCGTTTCAATTGCTTCAGAGTCTATTGGCGCAGAACGTAACCCCTTTCCAACTGACGCTTGACTTTGATCTGCTGTTACGCTTGGGTGCAGCTACTCGGCCATATAAACCCATACCTTTCAGCTTTGGACGAACAGTTACGATACTGGCGTTTCTTCCAGAGGCATTTTGGAGCTCGATGGTGGAGAACAGGAGATTTTTGTTTTGTTTTGGACCACCGACATCAGCACTCGGAAATTTCGGTCTGTCGTATCCTACCAGGTCGCAATTGAACTATTGTTGCACCTAGGAGTTGCCATTTCACAATAACATCTGCGATCTACAATCTAATTTAACTGTCCTTTTTAGTTTTTTCTCTATGCACAATTGAGTTCGTTCCCCTTAGCAATTTTCAAACTGAACGTGATATCTTCTCTCTCGCAAGAGTATGGTTGGCAACACACCTGAGGTCGGAACGAATGACGTGTGGATGTCTGAGACGAGAACTGAACGATATACACAGTACATAATGTTTTGAGAAGCAGCAGGGGGCAGATGGTGGAAGTTATCCCACTCATTGAGAGATGTAACTTATGTTAAATTGAAGCTTGTGTTATTTGACGACTGTGTGTTCTATTTCAGTGTTGGTGTTGTGTTTTTCTTAACAAAGAGTTACATTCGTTGCATTATTTTTACTAGTGTTATTAAAAGCTGAGTGGAGCTGAAGACGCTTTTGATGAATGAAGGCTAATAGTGAATAACCTTTTCTGGTTATTTGAGTGATTCCTGCTTCGCTTAAAATTAAGTTATTAAGAACTGATTTGTGTAGTGTTTCGGCAGCATTATTCCACGAACATTACACACCATTTACAGTTGTTCGCAGTAGGAGGGCAAAAATTTCCCAAACTAACTTGTTGCTAAGATTGCATCCTACGACGGTGCAAGTCTCTGAGCTCTGCCGTACGTCAGACTGAACTGTTCAAGTTTGTCTATGACGTTTGCCAAGACAGGTGCGTCTTTTGATACTTGCATGGGTTAAAGCTGTGTTATATACTGCTGGCCACACAAAATGCAACATCAAGAATGACACGAGATAGCAAACCCAGATTTACTGGACACATAACAACACACACAAAGATGTGACGATTGAGCTTACAGGCCCGTGCGACTTGGGGAACACGCAGACATCAATAGTTCGTGTGGCCCCCATGGCTGGCAATAACGGTCGCTAAACGCCGCGGCATCGAACGAAAGAGGCTTTGGATGTGGGCTTGAGGTATGTCGGTCCAGGCTGCTTCCACACGTTGCCACAGTTCATCAGGCGTAGCCGCGGGTGGTGCTTGCCGGGCCACTCAGTTGCCGATCAGCGACAAGACGTGCTCGATGGGCGACATATCGGGAGAACAGGCGGGCCACGGAAGCAGTGACACCTGGTGTGCCGTGAAGAATTGTTGCACGATACGTGCCACGTGCGGGACGCGTTGTTCTGTTGAAACGTGGCCGCTGGCAGGTCCTGCAGGTAAGGGAGGACTGCAAGCTTCAAAACGTCGGAGATGGTGCGGTGGCTGTTGAGTGTACCGGCGATGCGTACCAGAGGGGTGCGGGTGTCATATCCAATTGCGCCCCAAACCATAACGCCAGGCGACGGACCGGTATGGAGATGCATAATGCAGGCGTCATACAGTCTCTCGCCACGGTGTCGTTACACGCGGATCCGACCATCGTGGTGTTGCAGGCAGAAGCGGGATTCGTCGGAGAAGACAATGTCGTGCTATTCCGTAGTCCAGGTGCGGCGTTGAACGGTTCACTGCCGCCACACTCGCCGGTAGTGTAACGTCAATGGTAAGCGGAGCAATGGGCGCCGTGCGACAAGTCCCCGCTCCTGCAGACGACGTCGAACGGTACGTGCTGACACAGGTTGTTGCGCAACACACCCTAATTCCTGCGCTAACATTCGTGATGTGGCGGTGCGAGCCGTCAATGCCTGCCGCACAACATGCCGGTCCTCGCGTTCGGTGGTGTGCCGTGGTTGCGGCAATCGCTCACGTCGGTTCGTCCGTCCTTCCTGAACCAACCGAATACATACTCGCCTAATTGCGGCTGGATGTCGTCCCACACGGGCGCTGATGTCTCGGGACGATAAACCGCTGTCGCGATAAGCCACTATTCGTCCTCTGTCGAACTCCGAAACGTGCTGGAATGACTGCCGTATTCTGCGACGAGGCATCAGGAAGCTTCCCACGCACAGGTCCGGCAGCACACAACACTTCCACTGCTTACACCCCGCCTTCTATGCCGCCTTCTCATAGTGTTTATCGGTGGCGTGCCGGACGCACATGATTTGCATATGCTCTGCAATGCTAATCGTTTGCATGTCGTCTCGCGGGCGACGCATGCTGCGAATTTCAGGCCAATCGGATGCTTCCTTCTTGGTGTTGCATTTTGGGTGGCCAGCAGTGTATATGCACAAATCCACTACTCAAAAAAAGTGGCCGGATGATCATACAGTGCAATTTGGAGCACATTCAAGCGTACAGCAGGAAACATGCTTATGTTGCTATGCAAAAAGTTTCAGCTAATATCGCTTTTACTAAATAAGAATTGGTTTCTCAACTTCAGTTTTGTATATTTGTAACACGTATTCAGCTCATACAGTGTCAAAATTTCCTGAGCAAGATGGTTCGGAGGATGGATTTTGAAGAGTTTTCATCATAGATGTAAAGTTCTCTGCTGCAGATCACAAAGCTGTACTCAGTTTCTTTGAAAAATGTTTGATCTCTTCAAGAATTGTTTCTTAACATAAAATATATACACTATAATGACAAAAGTAACCGGACACTTTTCAAAAGCAAATGAACAAATCCACTGCGTTGTTAAAATGCACGGTACAGCTGCAAACAGTATAAAAACATGCAGCTGACCGCGATCATATCATACTGTGAGGTTGAGTGAAAATATCGTGGCGGGAGGGAACTGACTTTGAGAAATGAAATATTATAGGGTGTTCTATTACTGAGTTGTCCATGAGAGAAACCGAGAAGCGTTTAAACATACCCAATTCAACTGTTTTGGATGTACTGAATAAGTGGAAGAAACATGGCGTGCCTGAAGCACCAAAACGTACCAACAGACCAGAGAAAATCAGTGATAGAGTACGTCGTAGCCTCAGGAGAGTCGTTACAGCTATTCGACGGTGAGTAACACAAGACCTAAGTGTGCAGGTGAGGGAAAATGCTGGAACCTCGGTATGTACACGTACCATTCGCAGAGAACTTCATTCCATGGGTTACCGTGGTCGTGCGGCTGCTCATAAGCCTTTCATCTCCACTCGGAATGAAACTCGTCCTTTAGCATGGTGTGAAGAACATTTATTGTGGACCGTTGATCAATGGAAACGAGTCTTATTGACTGATGAATTCAAATACAGGATCCTTCAGTCTGATAGCCGTATGTGGGTATGGCGACAGCTGAGGGATCACTATTTACCACAGTGTACTTTTCCTACGGTCATGTTTGGAGCTGGCAGTGTACTTGTGTGGGGATGTTTTTCATGGTATGGTCAAGGCTCATTGGTTATCGTGGAAAAATCAGTTAACCAGCACATCTACCTCGATATTCTTGACAATTATGCCCTAAAAACTCTGTGGCAATACTATGGAACCGAGCCTTGTTGATACCACCAGGCTAATGCACCGAGCCAATAAAGCAAGGACGGTTACGGCGTGGTTTCACGATAATTCCATATCGTGTGTAGACTGACCAGCACAGAGGCCTGATCTTAATTATATAAGGCACCTATGGGATGCATTAGAGCGTCGCATAAGAAGTTTGTAACTAAGGCCTACTACTAAGCAACAGCTAGCGGCAGCATTATGTACTGAATGGAAGCGCATACCTATTGCTGTGTTCCAAACCTTGTCACAAGCATGTCTCGGAGGGTCAGTGCATACATTAAGGCCAAAGGTTGACCGACACCGTACTAATGTATGTCAATAAATGCTATGTTGTGTTCCTCTTCTAGGTGTCCGGTGACTTTTGTTAGTATAGTGTATCTCTGAAACGCTTAATTTTCAGAGGAAAATTTCCCTACTAAGGAACCCCAAAGTCTTGACGTAGCAGTAATGAAAGTGGTTCCAAAGAGAACTGTGCTAAACCTGCTCATTTGGTATTCCAGTGATTTTTGGCTTTTACTGACATGGAAAGTCGTAGGATATTAGACATGTGTTTTGAAAAAAAAATTATTTTGTTACTATAAAAATTTGGGAGATGAGAATCCTTTTTTTGGTGTAAATATGACATGGATGGTAAGTCAGGTAATATCCGAAAACTTGAAAATTTCGTTGTGCTGGAGTGGAAATCGAGCCGCGTCTCCCGGATAGCGCCCGGTATGCTAACCACTACAACACACAGAACCACTAAGTCTCACGTTTCCGATTAATTTAAATATAACCATCACAGGATTCGCTAGTCGAAGCAATGGGCATTAATGCTTAGCGAATCTGGAGGTTAAGAATTCTGTTCCATGACTACCCGGAGGAGCAGATTTCAGATATTATCTGACTTACCATCCATGACATATTTACAACAAAAAACGGATTTTACTCTTAAAAATTGGTTCTGTATGGTGTAGTCCAGTATTCCATACATGATATTTTGTTCCTGTTGAAATATGAAGATTTAAGTAACTTATTGAAGTTTAAAAGTTTCATTTAACTCTTGTTCGCAAAAGGTGCAAGCTGTAAGATTCCAAGCTTAACTATGCACATGCAATTGCCATTAAATTAACACTCTTAAGTATTGTTAAATGATCTAGATTCAATGAAACGTCAAACAGTACTTACAATTTCAATGTCCCAGTTTATTCCTGCTATTGACACTTCAACATTGAGGCACCTGACCATTCCTCTGAGATGGGTCCGAGTTCGAATTCTGCTAAGGCATGGATGTGGTGTTTGTCTTATGGCACTGTCTCTTTCCCCCCTCTGGAATAAGTGACCCTAAATTAGGGAAGGACGACTGCTCATAGCCAATCGAGTTGCTCACGGTGATTGTTAGAAAACCAAAAAAATATATATTCTTGAATCTGCGGATGCTGAATTTGCAGTGTGCCAATTTGCTCTCTTATTTTTGCGGTTGCAAAATTTGCAGTGTGCTATTTTGTTCTCTAATTTTAGCGGATGCAGAATTTGTAGTGTGCTATTTTGTTTCCTAATTTTTGTGGATGCATGATTGGCAGTGTACTATTTTGTTTTTCAATTTTTGCGGATGCAAAATTTTCAGTGTGATGTTTTGTTCTCTAATTTTTTGCGGATGCAGAATTTGCAGTGTACTATTTTGTTCTCAAATTTTTTGAGGATGCAAAATTGCAATGTGCTATTTTGTTCTCTACTTTTTGTGGATTCAAAAGTTTGCAATGCGCTATTTTGTTCTCTAATTTTTGCGGATGCAAAATTTCCAATGAGCTATTCTGTTCTCTAATTTTTGCGGATGCAAAATTTGCAATGAGCTATTTTGTTCTCTGATTTTTTACGGATGCAAAAGTTTGCAATGAGCTATTTTGTTCTCTGATTTTTTACTGA
The DNA here is from genome assembly GCA_039090855.1 of Macrothele yani. Lineage (NCBI taxonomy): Eukaryota > Metazoa > Arthropoda > Arachnida > Araneae > Macrothelidae > Macrothele > Macrothele yani. The sequence goes on along the minus strand of CM077011.1, from coordinate 7,751,945 downwards.
TGCAAAAGTTTGCAATGTGCTATTTTGTTCTCTAATGTTTCCGCTTGCAAAATTTGCAATGAGCTATTCTGTTCTCTAATTCTTACGGATGCAAAAGTTTGCAATGTGCTATTTTGTTCTCTAATTTTTACGGATGCAAAAGTTTGACCTCTCCCGGAATAATGGTCAAATGTTTGCAATGCGCTATTTTGTTCTCTAATTTTTAGGATGCAAAATTTGCAATGTGATATGTGGTTCTCTAATTTTTAAGATGCAACATTTCCAATCAGCTATTTTATTCTTTAATTTTTGTGGATGCAAAATATGCAATGTGATAATTTGTTCTCCTTGTTGGTAAAAGGAGCTCTGGTACAGTGGCGAAGTAAAAGATCACGAACGCCTAAATTTCAATACTGAAGAATAATCGGAAAATAAATAATCGGTATTTTAATTTCCGTCACCAAAGCTAATTTGTAGAACGATAAATGTGTGTGTGTGTGTGTGTGTGTGTGTGTGTGTGTGCCATTTTTCTTTTCATCAATCCGAACAACTTTATCTTTCTGCCAGTCAAAAAAAAGATCAAGGGAAGTTTCTCCCCTTGTGAAAATACTCTTTTATTGAAGGTTTAACGACCACTGTGAGCAACTCAATGGACTATAAGCAGTCGCCCGTCCTTAATTTAGGGTCACTGGTTCCAGGAAAGGGAAAGAGCCAGTGCCATAATACAAACACAACATCCATGCCTCCGGGATTCGAACCCGGACCCCTCCCGGACGAATGGTCATAAGCCATCGCTTAGAACACTGCGCCACCGGGGCGGCCCCTTGTAAAAATAAATTCATTTGAAACCCGTCTTGAATTGTAATATCGTTTCCTAAGTGCTTCATCTTTGTCATTGAATATGGTTTAAAATTTTTTTAACTGAATGTTTTGTCATATTGAGTACTAACAGATAAAATTCAATAAATAATATAGAAAAAATCCATGCTCAAATGATATCAATAATGAGTCACCTCTGTCTCAACACGATCCACTAAAAACTTCCATCTAACACACATGCTGTAGTTAAAAATTATGTTTATTTACACTAAAAACACATGTACAGATAAAAGTCGAAGAACTTAAAGTGGCGAGATGATTCTAGTTTGCTCCAAGCTCATTTTCAAGCAGAAAATGCCATCAATGTACGGAGAGCAGAGATAAAGCAAGCTCGAAAGCTCTTGCCAATTTAAGTTCTTCGGCTTTTATCTGTACATTATCTGTAGCAAGCTCGAAAGATCTTGCCATTTTAAGTTCTTCGGATTTTATCTGTACATTATCTGTAGCAAGCTCGAAATATTTTCCCATTTTAAGTTCTTCGGCTTTTATCTGTACATTATCTGTAGCAAGCTCGAAAGATCTTACCATTTTAAGTTCTTCGGATTTTATCTGTACATTATCTGTAGCAAGCTCGAAATATTTTCCCATTTTAAGTTCTTATCTGTACGAAAGAGTTCTTCGGATTTTATCTGTACACTATCTGTAGCAAGCTCGAAATATTTTCCCATTTTAAGTTCTTCGGCTTTTATCTGTACATTATCTGTAGCAAGCTCGAAAGATCTTGCCATTTTAAGTTCTTCGGATTTTATCTGTACATTATCTGTAGCAAGCTCGAAATATTTTCCCATTTTAAGTTCTTCGGCTTTTATCTGCAAATGTGGTTTTAGTGTAAATAAACATCATTTTTAACTACGACATGTGTGTTAGATGGAAGTTTTTATTAGAGCGTGCTAAGATAGAGGTGACTTATTATTGATAGATAAAATTCAAAATCAAAAAAGTGTTTAACAAGTGGTATGTGTTACAACATATGCCATTTAAAAATCATGCATTTGAATTTTGGCAGTGCCGTTCTTATAAGTAAATACCTAGGGTCCTACAGAATTTTGCGGTATAGACCATTAATTACATTATTTTGTGCAAGTTGGTCATCCTTCAGTGTAATTATCTATTTGATTATAGCGCATAACAATGAAAACAGAACTAACTTTATTTGAAGAAATAGAAAGCTCTAAAAATACTTACTTAACCATGTAAAGGATGGTCTTATCACTGTAAAGCCATATATAATGATTGGGGATGGTCATTTCTTGAAAAGTAACTTTCTTTGCGTTTTTGAAGAAGGAATCTGGCCTCCACATGCTTTTTAGCCAGGACGTCGGCAACAGACGATACTTCGATGTCATGTTTTCAGGGAGACGAAGGCGATGGTCTTTCCAGCTTTGGGACATAAAAATGTCTGCTACGTATGTCTGTGAGGAAGAAATCATATTTCACTTAGAAATGTATTGGAACTTTAACCAATGAATACTTAGAGACTAACTTTCTGATGAAAAGATCTTTCTTCTTCTTGATGCCTGATTTTGATTTCAAATAAAAATACGTTCTGAAATAAGAAAAAAAAAATGCAAAAAATCTATTTTTTTTTACTTCAACTTCCGAGTCCGTTATTTAGAACAGGAGTCCAACATTCGTGCAACCAAATAATTATCCTCTTAGTTTTATTAAACTTGTGCTTTTGTGAAAGCAAAAGTTTGTTGTCCGCGACGACCATCGAAACCGGGTCCCCTCACTCCGGAGTAAGTCGCTCTCCCAACTGAGCTACGCGGACAGAATGTCTCGCTGCAGATTTGTCTTGACACATATTTGTGCCTCTGTAGTACGTTACATGACCTCCCTCTTATTTTTTTTTCTTTGAAGCGAAGTAGGGATGCTTCATTAATTCCAAACAATGTGTGGAACAAACATCACACATTTTTCGAAGAACCCAACGGCCAGTGGATCCATTTTCCACAATCGGGCGCCAAAGTGAAAACACATGTTTTATCCGCGGCGCGCATCGAAGCAGTGTCCCCTCGCTCCGGAGTAAGTCGCTCTCCCAACTGAGCTACGCGGACAGAATGTCTCGCTGCAGATTGATACATATTTTCACCTCTGTAGTACGTCACATGTTCACTCATTTGTAGAACATTTCTCATAAGATTTTACAGAAAATAAAAGAAGTTCAAAGAATTGAAACGGGCAACACCGTGAAATTGAAATTGGAAACACTAACACAAAAGAAGCATCTGCTGCAGTTAAATACCACCTGCAAGAAAAGGGGGCACGTAAACAACCTGTGAATAGAAGGTTATGGTTTTGGCTTTTTACGAAGAAAAATATTCGTATTCTGTAATTATTCGCTGTGAAAATCATGGAATTAGGATTTCTAAATGTAGAATAAGCAATATTAATCATCACCATCATTGTCAACCATTATCAATTCACTGCTGGACGAAGGTCTCTCCAAGCCTCTTCCACAAGGGTCTGTACTGTGCCAGTCTTCTCCAGGTTACTCCCGCATACTTTCGAATTACATCGACCCATCTCCCATGTGGTCTTCTTCTGGGTCTTTTCCTGTCTCTTGGAATCCAATCTAAAATTTCGACTGTCCATCGATGGTCTGTTCTTCTGGCAGGATGTCCAGCCCATTGCCATTTCAGGGATTTAACTCTGATCATGATGTCTTCCACTCTTGTCATTTTTCGGATCCACGAGTTCCTCTTCTTATCTCTCCTGGTTACATCAAGCCATGCATCTCTCCATGCTACTTTGAGTTGTCTGCAGCCTTTGTATGTCTCTTTTAGTTAAGGTCCACGTCTCTGCACCATACGTAAGCACTGGAAGGATGCATTGATCAAACACTTTTCTTTTAAGACATAATGGCATATTGCTCTTGAAAATTATGCTGTTTCTTCGAAAAGCTCTCCAGGCAAGTTTTATACGCGGATTAATTTCTTCATCAATGTGACCCTCACTTGATATCTGCTGTCCAAGATAAACGTACGCACTGTTATCTTCAGCTTTTCTCCATCAATCGATAAATCTTCATTTCTTGTAAAAGCATTGAACATCACTTTTGTCTTCTGAAAGTTCATTTTTAATCCCACTTCTTTACTCTTGTCAGCAAGTTCCTGAATCATACTCTGCAGCTCCGATGGGGTAGTTGCAAAAATTACTACGTCAACAGCAAACCGAAGATGAATTAGATAATCTCCGTTAATCTTTATCCCTTTGTTTTCCCAGTTCAGTGATTGAAAGACATGTTCCAATGTGGCATTAAAGAGCTTGGGAGATATGGTGTCATCTGGTCTTACTCCCTTTCCAATTTTTATCTGTGCTGTATTCTCAAACAGCCGAATCTTTGATCTTGCATTTTCATAGATGTTATTAATAATATTAATGTATGCATCTTCAATACCGCAGGATTTCAAAGCCACTGTAACTGCCGATGGTTTCATTGAATCAAAGGCCTTTTCATAATCGATAAAGGCCATGCACAATGCAAGTTCATATTCCCTCGCTCTTTGAATTTGTTGCGCATCAACTGACCTTACATCCTTATATATTGCTCATAATAGAGGGGAAATCGTGAAGTATTGCTTTTAACAGGAAAAACAACACCAAACGAATATCAAAAGAAAGTGCGTACTTTTATAACTATTTCAAAAGTAAAGTCACTTGTCTTAACAGAAAATCCACCGACCCAAAGAGCAATCACTAAGCCGTTAAAAATATATGTATCATTCGTAAACATGGTAGTAAACAAAGATTTAAATTTGAAAATAAAAATAAACGCAGGACACGGTGTTGACTTTTTTATGAAAATTACTTAGCCGGTGACAGATGGAAATTTATAGTGACTATTGATGAAGCATGGATCTACTTAGTGGACTGAACAAAAAAGGTAGACTTGCTATCTTAAAAGAGCAGAAAAAGACTTACAAACTTGGTTCCACGAATCCAAAACAAGTTTCAGCAAAGGATTCCTGATTAATGCTTGTTTCCGGTACAAAGGGAAGTTAAAGTTAAGAAAAGTTGAAAAGAATGTTAAATTCAATTCTATAATACATATTACCAAAATAACGTTTTAATTCCTATATTTAAAGAGGAAATACCATTCCTTTATCCACGGAGCCTTCAGATAGAACTCCATCAGGGTTAAAGCTACCAGTCATACATCCAAATATCCCACTTTATTTCTGGAAACAATGAGAAAAGAGACGGGTATCAAGTCTATACGTTTTGCTCATATTCCTTCGAAGCCTCCTGATGTGTCATCAATGGACTATTGTGTCTTTGGACTGGTAAATAGCGAACCCTTTCTAAACGCAGCCCTAAAACAATGATTTCATTATGGAAAGCAATGGAAGAGGAATGGTATACCAATTTTATGAAATGCCCTGTTAACTTAAAATTTTGGATGTAGGTTCATTGTCCAGAGTAAGCGCTATCGACAGAACATTTAAGAAATAAATAACATTATTTTAAACATTAATTCTATTGCTGCAAAATCGTTTTAAAAATGTGTTATCATCCTCTGTAGCATTTACAAAATGTTTCATTGGAAAACCATCTTAAACTGCAAATTCTCGTTGCTCTTCAAAAATTGTGGTTGTGAATGCTTTTTTGTTTTTTCGTTTTTATAAACGGACTGTTGTGCTGTTATTAGTTAAACGTTATTTTCAGTTGAAATAAATTCGTGTCTTTAACTGAATGACTAATGAACATAACTGATGCTCTTAACTAATTTGTTGAAGGTATATCTCACACTCTAGTTATAACTACATGAATAAAAACCCTGCCATGGTTAAATATCAGCAAGAACCCACATGAAGTTCAAGTAATTAATACGCCATTACAATTAAATCGAACAGCTGACACTTAAAAAGGAGTTCTATGAAAACACAGATTTGCCGGTTATCAAACCCGTATGATTCTGCTCCGGGGCCGAATACTTTCCCAATTAATATTCACCGACGGAATTTATTGCTGCAACATTACCGTCCTAACATGTGCTTAAGGCGGGGGTAAGAAATCGCAGATTTCGGGTCAGCCGCAAACCATGCTTCAAGCAACTGTTCGCAGAAGAAGGAATTCTGACTAATTCCAAACGATGTGTGAGAAGAACATCACGGACCTTTCAAAGAACCCAACGGCTAAAAGATCAATTTTTACGTTCGGGCGTAAATGCGAAAACACAAATTTGCCAGTGGTATAATAGCAACAGCATCCTTCTGCTCCGGAGCCGAATGTCTTTTGAATTAAGCTTTACCGACGGAATTTATCTCTGCAACTATGCCGTCTTAACATGGGCTTCACTTCTGCAGTAATTCACAGAGCTTGTATAAATATACACATGAATGTCAATCGTATGCATTTGTGCTCAAAATTAAATTCCGGAAGGCATTCCCAGGTATAAAGAAGAAAACACGTAACAGCTAGTAAAAACCTTTGGCATGCAAAGAGAAGCAATCATAAAGGTAATAAACATTTCGTAAAAACAAACATATATGTTTTTTTTATATTTTTTGGTTCAATACACTCACATCCGCCAATGTCACCAAGGTCAGATAAATATAAGAATGTAACCTAAAAATGTCTTAATAATGAATGTGACCACCTCGTGCGAGCATGATGAAAATACATACTCATCACCAAATTGTTGATGAACTCTTGAGCCAAAGAATTCCATTCCTCGATGAGGGCGGGGCGCATCTCGGGAAGGGGACTTGGAGGGGTTGTTGAGCTGGTGCGTGTTATCGCTGAGCATCCCAGGCATGATCTATAGGGTTCATGTCGGGAGCCCTAGCTGGCCATTGCATACGTCGAATATCCTCGCTTTGCAGGAAGTCATCGACAAGCTGAGCCCTCTGCGTGAGATTATTATCATCCACTGAAAGGAACTGAGAGCCAACAGCCCCTCAGAAAAAGTCTGACATGGGGATCTAAGATCTCGTCTTTATAGCTCTCAGCATTCAGATTGCCCTCTTCCAACATGTGGAGTGGTGTGCAGTCGTTCAACATAATACCATACCACACGAGCAGAACACTGCCTCCGAAATAGTCTCTTTTGGAGACGTCTGCAGGTTCATTGCGGGTTCCCTCTTCCGCCTAAATGAAATGACGACAAGAATTCGTTTTGTAGATTGAATCTAGACTCGTCTGTAAAAAGAACACAGGACCAATCGTCTGAGCTCCAGGAACGATGTTGCCTGCACCAGTCCAAGCGATCTCTTCTTTGAGATGATGTAGCGAGACACAAACCATGGATCTCCTGGCATAAAAGCCAATTGCATTAAGCCTTCGATATATCGTTTGCCTTCATACTTTAGTCCCAATGGCTGCGGAGATCTCCGAGGATACTTGCCCTGCTATATAGGACTCATAACGTCTTATGGTTAAGGGGATATAGCCATCCTCACGAGGTGTTGTACGCCTTGGACTATCTTGACCACGCCTTCGTAACACACCGCTCATGTTATGAAATTTCTGCCATAACTGTTAAACCAATCTATGGTAGATATTGAAGTCCCCTGTGGCCTGGGCCTGAGACTGGTTTGCGTCTAGTCGTGCTCTATTGTTCACCACCGTAAAGCGTCCGTTGCACGTGTATGAGACATAAGGAAAAAATTTCCAGTCACAGGAATGTTTCTTACCCTGCCTGTCAGTAAGAAATTTCACTGCCGTTCTCCACTGGCTTTACGTATGTAACTCAATTTATATATTGGACAGCATTTTGAAGAAATTTCACTGCCGTTCTTCACTGGCTTTACGTATGTAACACAATTTATATATTGGACAGCATTTTGAAGAAATTTCACTGCCGTTCTCCACTGGCTTTACGTATGTAACACAATTTATATATTGGACAGCATTTTGAAGAAATTTCACTGCCGTTCTCCACTGTTTTTACGTATGTAACACAATTTATATATTGGACAGCATTTTGAAGAAATTTCACTGCCGTTCTCCACTGGCTTTACGTATGAAACTCAATTTATATATTGGACAGCATTTTGCTCACTGATATGCAAATTCCACTGCAGGCATTTTTTTCTCGTGGCCATTTGCATATGTCCTATGAATATCGTAAAATACCATTGAGCGTTATGTATTATATGATTTATTGCCTTCTGGACTTTAATTGTGGACAGCTTAGCGACAACACTTATTCACCGATTCACGTAAATCTACAAACTTGACCTCTTTCGCTATTCCGAGTAGATCGCCAATACATCCTCTATATTCACTATGTCGTCTTTTCCTCATTGAACGTTGTCCATTGACTCACTGTTAGCATTTCCAAAATGCACAGGCTGTACGTGGAAGTAATATGCCGTTCAGTGAGAAAATGTTTAAAGAGAATTTACGCAATTTACATAAGAAAACAGAAATTCAAAAATAAGTTAAATACAGGCATAAGTCACAGAACGCTGAAGAAAAAAAGTTCTTAACCATTTTTACTTTACAGTTTTTAATTTGTCGGCACTTTTAACGCATCCAACTAAGACTTTCTTTTTCCATGTGTATAATATTTAAATCATCGAATTTGCCGCCCCACTGTAGCATTGTTCTAAGCGCTGACTTATGACCATTCGTCCGAAAAAGTGTCCGCGTTCGAATTCCGGTGAGACATGGATGTTGGGTTTGTCTTAGGACCTGGGTCTCTCCCTTCCCTGGAACCAGTGACCCTAAATTAGGGACGGGCGACTGCTTATAGCCCATTGAGTTGCTCACGGTGGTCGTTAAACCTCCAATAAAAAAAATTGAATTGGAAGGAAAATAAGGATTATATAGAATCTACATAAATTTAGAGGCTATAAAATGGCGCGATGTGTTATTCAGTTGTTCTTTAACAATCACACTTTTTTTCATATTATTCCGAAAACAAACAAGGTGTGCCAGCGGCAACAAAAGAACATGCTGCCATAAAGTTAAGAGTTTACAAAAGAGAGCCAACCGAGAAACGAACCAGCGTACTCAGGTTAACATTAATAGATTCATTTACCGAATCTATGCAGCTTATTTTAGAAACACCAAAATTTTTAATATCTCCGTACCGTGACAAACAATAATGGATTTTTATTTTGCTTTCTGCAGCTGAAATATCTTACTCTTAAATTTCCTATTGATTTGTTCATACAAATAATTATCGTGTCGAAGGGATTTCAGAACTCAGAAATGATCAACTACGTTTAGTCTTTTTACAAAAAACAAGAAATACTTCGGCGTTTTAATTGAAAAAGAGCAAAAATATATTTTTCTTTTAAACAGCTAAATGTATGTTATCAGAAATCTCTAATATATCTGTTCTTTTTACCGAAAAACCAACAAGTAATCTGTCCTTTCATTAAAAGGGTGTAGATATATGTACGCTTTTAAACAAGAAGGCCAAATGTATCTTCTCTTTTTTATCAAAAACATCAAATACGTTCCGTTGTTTTTTCCAAAAGCCCAGTAAATGTTTTTCTGTTTACTTGCAAAGAACAATCACATCTGCTATTTTTATCAAAAGTATTTAATACATCTAATCCTTTAGTAACAAAAATACACGTACTCTTTTTATCATAAAAGATCTAACATATCTTTTTTTAGCTGAGTAAATATACTAATTACATCTGCTCTCTTTTTATCATGTATTTCTTTTGCAATCGATAGCATTAACTATGAGTCTGAAAAACTTAAAACATTACGGAATTTCGAAATCACAATAAACATAATTTCTATGAAGTTTAAATTTTTTCATTAGGTGTAATGAACTCTTTTTTACATCAAGGAAGGCATCTACAATTCTAAGCGACCGACTATAAGAAACCTATTTGCACTCCATAACTGAAACAAAAAGCAGAACACTCCACGCGTTTCTTGCTTTGTGCGATGCAATGGTTTTGCATCCTGTTGTCATAAATATATAATTTTGGAAAGTTTCAAAACATGTATATCTATTCGGCCCTATATTTCTTTTTTAGTGCCGTATCTTAAAAATTCGTTTTCCTTTCAATAGCGCTCTCATAATCAAAAGTTTCATGAATTTCTGAACTGTTGCAATGCAAAATGTCTGGCTAAGCAGCGCATATTTGGATTTCTGTTCAACTACACTGAAGTGCTAAAAGTCATGGGATACGTACTTATACAGTGTAGGACCTCCTCTAGTCCGGCGAAGTGCAGCAACTCGACGTGATATCGATTCCACAAGTACCCGAAAGGCTTCTGGAGAGATGTTGAGCCATGCCGTCTGAACAGCTGTCCACAGTTACCTGGTATTTGTAGGTGCAGAATCTTGGGCACGAATGGACCTTTTCACTACGTCCCACAAGTGCTCCATTGGGCTCATATCAGCCGAACGTGGTGGCCACACTATTCGTCGGAACTGTCCAGAATGCTCCTCGAACCAATTTTGGTCCACTTGGGCCCGATAACATGGCTAATTGTTCTCCTGGAAAATCCCATTGTTGTTGGGATACATGAAGTCCACGGACGCTGCAAATGGTCACTCAGCGGAGCAACAAAGCGATTACCGGGTAATCACGTGTTTTCGGAGGCCAGAGTACTCAAACCGTGCCACATAAAGACACCACACACATGTATGGAATCAGCACCAGCTTGCACAATACCTTGTTGGTAGCTTGGGTCCATGACCTCGTGGATTCTGCGCCACATCCGAACCCTACCATCAGTTCGTAACAACCTGAAGAGTGACTCATCGGACCACGCCACATGTTGCCAGTCTTTCAGTGTTCAATTACCGAGTTCACGAGCCCTGGTGAAGCGCTGTGTCCAATGTCGTGGTGTTAACAAAGGCACTCTGGTGGGTCTTCCGCTTCCAAACCCCATGGACGCTAAATTCCGCTGCACTGACCTAATGGATATGTCTCTAGTACCTCCTACACTGCATGTAGATGTTATTTAACCCAGTGTCGCTTGTTTGTTAGCATGGACAATCCTAGTCAGACGCCGCTGGTCACGGTCATTCAGCACCCGTGGTCAGTCACGGCGCTGTCCACGGTGGGCGGTAGGAATGTTGAATGCTCGCACAACTTCAGAAACTGACTGTCCCATCCGTCTGGCTCCCATTACCATGCCTCGTTCAAACTCCGATAATTCACGTCGGTTTGCCATAATCCTACTGGCGATTGTTCAACCTGACTACCGAGATTACACCTCGCAACTGATAACAATCGTGGTGTTCGTCGAAGCATTTTATACGACGCAGCGCCAGTTAAAAATTTGTATACTGCTATCCCATTACTTTTAGCACTTCAGTGTATTCTTTCTGCATCAACGCAAGGATTCCCGTTCTCATTGTCTTCCCAAGATTATGATTATTACATCGATAATAATAAGGTGGTCGTACTGAGTGACGGACATAATGATAACATAAGCAAGCACGTCTTAGACGCGCTAAAAACACCAATGAATACAAAAGGTGGATGTTTATCGAAACTGAACAAAGACGTGCAAGGGTGATGGAAATGTTGCATCAAGAAGCAAATAAATTGTACTGTGTTGTTCAATTCGTTTTTGGTTAAAAATGTCCAAGAAAGTAGTTGCTGAGGAATCTCTTCTCTGCGTTATGAAACGCTACCTGTAAAATAAACATTTTACACACGACAGCAAGAAGTGTAGTACACTTCTATTAAATCGAATTAGCAGCTGAAAAACTTCCCCGTACAACAAGTATTTCATATCCGTCTTTTTCAATTTGCGCGCATTTATACGTACATCTTTCAGATATCATTTGCTGTAAAAAGCGTTCATTATTTTATTAAGATTCATGTGTCTTTTATTGTCAGAAACACATATATTTAGGTTTTCTTGCATATGAAAAAAATTGATTCTTGTTCAGCATCTGATTATTATACTTAAGTTCGCCTTTATCGCACCGAGATCTTGATTATCATTACATATACGTTGACGTTTCCATCTGCATATGAATAGCTAGAAATAAATTTTGCAATTTGATATTGAACAGTTTATTTATACATCTGATATATGAAACTCAGTTTGAGAAGGAGACTGCCATCACAGTTTATTACTTTAGTAATTTCGGGATTAATTCTGTTGTTCACACGTCAGAGGAAAACGTTGCTCTAATAAGATGATGATGATGTTGAACCCTCAATGGTTCAGTGACCCATTCGGCAAACCCTATTGCGAGCTTGAACAGCCGATACGACGATAAAAAATGTATGAAGCTCTCGATAGGAAAGCATTACATAAAATCAAAGATAAAAAATTGAGATATACGAATTAGAGCAGGATACGGAAGTTATGAGCTATCTATCAAACCTGAAAACGTCTCCTCAGCCGAGGAGGAGGCGGGAAAGGCTGTATATGTTATTAATCATTTACAGCTAATTTTAAGTAAAAAAACCAAAAGTAATATGGATTATATTTATCCCTAAAAGAAAAAATTAATAATTAGGACATGTACCTAAGACGAAGAAACACATAATTATGTTAACAATCAGGCGAAGGATGACATTTATTCATTCAATAACGGAGCAAAATATTAGCTTCCCCAACATTAAATTTTTATGGGGAATAAAAGGACGCTGGAAAAAGTGAAAATAATAGTGGTACATAAAAAAGATTAATTATTTTTCATTTGTTACTTCTTTATTTCTCACCTCGGTAGAAGACAAAATAAAACCTGAATTAATTTTATTTCAGGATACAGTTCTAAAATAAAATCCAAAATATTGCCATTATTAATTTGTCGGAAAAGAAACAGCACGTTGTTTTGTTCGGAGGTTTAACGACCACCGTGAGTAACACAATGAACCACTGGTTCCAGTGAAGGGAGAGAACCAGACCTGTGAGGAAAACACGGCCTCCATACCTCACTCGGGATTCGAACCATCAAAACATCTCGAACGAATGCTTCGAAGCCTGTACTACTGGAATACAGGACAGCATAGATTAATTTATAGCGAAAAAGCGATGTTAAGTTCTAATGAAAATTAAATAAATAACAGGAAACAATTTCATTCCGTAATGATGCAACGAGTTTTTATCATAGTGCCCTTAAAAGGGCCCATTTTTCTCCCTGACAAGGACAAGTATCACGAATAACGTTTATTATCATTATCATCATCATCATCATTGTCAACCATTATCAATCCACTGCTGGACGAAGGTCTCCCCAAGTTTCCTCCACAACGGTCTGTCTTGTGCCAGTCTCCTCCATGTCACTCCCGCATATTTACGAATTTCATCCACCCATCTCCCATGTGGTCTTTTTCTGGGTCTTTTCCTGTCCCTTGGAATCCAATCTAAAATTTCGGCTGTCCATCTATGGTCTGTCCTTCTGGCAGTATGTCCAGCCCATTGCCATTTCAGGGATTTAACTCTGATCATGATGTCTTCCACTCTCGTCATTTTTCGGATCCACGAGTTCCTCTTCTTATCTCTCCTGGTTATACCAAGCATGCACCTCTCCATGCTTCTTTGAGTTGTCTGCAGCCTTTGTATGTCTCTTTTAGTTAAGGTCCACGTCTCTGCACCATACGTAAGCACTGGAAGGATGCATTGATCAAACACTTTTCTTTTAAGACATAATGGCATATTGCTCTTGAAAATTATGCTGTTTCTTCCAAAAGCTCTCCAGGCAAGTTTTGTACGCCGATTAATTTCTTCATCAATGTGACCCTCACTTGATATCTGCTGTCCAAGATAAACATACGTATCTGTTATCTCCAGTTTTTCTCCATTATCATTATAACACTAATGATATCATGATAACAGCATTATTATTATAACAGTAACGTATAGAAAATAAAACGAAATCATACGCAGCTGCCTATATTTTTGTTCCTTAGTGAAACCGAAATATCATTAAATTCAAACAAGATGCAACGTAACATATCATACTGGTCCTTTATAGACCGATATGATATGTTACGGTATGATACGTTATGGCCCTGATATTACCTTTTCGGTGGAAAAAAGCAACCGAAGTTACGCACGTTTTAACCAGTATACATTTATCGAAGGAAACAAAAAACATGCAGAAAGCGAAACATACAATCCTCAAAAGAAATATGTAAGTATTAAATCAATAGTAATCTTTTATGTTAATAAATATGTACCGAAGTTTAGGATAGATGACAGAAGATAACTTCAAGCAGTGAATAAATTACAGTGCTTGACAAAGAAAATGCCACACTAGGAAGTATTTGTCGTAGTTCCATGCAAATTGCTGAGTATGTGTCGATACTTGGGCTATTTAAATGATTGCAGTTGCGAACCATTTACGCGAGAGGTGAGGAAAGGACAAAATGCCTCAAATAATTTCCTTTGTCCTCACCTGGACGTGTATACTACTGCATTGGAGTGATCTCGGTGGGGAAAACACGTGTAAATAGTGTGCATGCATGGGGGAAGTCGTTGTGAATCCCACCATCACAAAAACACCTTCATCAGAAGCTTCATCATAGGGCTACGAACAACCAGAGTCGCATCTAGGCAGAAACGCATCGTGGTGTGACAACTGTGAGCAAAATGTGGCGACAGTGATTAGAGAAAGCTAATGTGAGTCGCCTTGGCAAGACTGGTGAACCTAGGCGGACGTCCGAATGCCCCGATTGACACATTTGACAGCAAATCGTGGCAGCTCTGCAATCCACGGCGGACGACATTCGATGAGGTGCATAGGCAGTTATGGAAATTCCCGTATCTACAGGAATTGTGAGTCGCCTTAGTGAGACTGATGAACCTAGGCGAACGTCCGAACTCTTCGATTGACACATTTGACAGCAAACCGTAGCAGCTTTGCAATCCACGGCGGACGACATTCGATGAGGAGTATAGGCAGCTATGGAAATTCCCGTATCGACACGGATTGTGAGTCACCGACTGGCTGAGGCAAGTTTGCACAGCCATTACGAAGACTGTCACTCAACGACGAATATTGTCACGCAAGGTTTCAGTGGTGCGGTGCCAGACAGGCCTGACGGGTATAATGGAAGCACGTCTGATTCAGTACAGAGCCTCGCTTCTGTTTCAGTTACTACGGTAGCCAACTGAGAGTCGAGAGACGACGTGGTAACCGGGTTAAGCCTAGTATCATGTCTAGTATCATGTCGCTTTTTCAGCCTAGTATCATGTCTTGGGGCTCTATCAGTTTCATCAGCTCTTCATCACTCGTTACTATGGTAGGTACAACGGCAGCATGTCGATACGTCGATAAAGTACTGCAACACGTTTTACCTCGCCATCTCCGTAGTGTCCCTTATTCCCAGTTTCAACAAGATAACGTCACCCTCACACTACCAACATCAGCAAACAGTGTCTATAACGTGTTCATGTGCTGTATTTCCAGGACAATTCCCAGAGTTCTCACCAATAGAGAACGTGTCCGACGGCAGTGGCAGAAGGCTTAACGTACCTGGACGACCGCCTCGCAATGTCGAGTAATTGTAGACGCAGGTCCACGACGAATGATCAGCGTTACTTTTGGACATAATACGAGAAATTTTCCACTGGATGTCACGCTGTGTTAAAGAATGTATATCCCAGAGCTGGCTCACCACAAATCGCATTTTTTTAATTTCTCAGTAATCAGAAGACTCCTTTCGCATATATTAATGTACATGTGTAGTTGGTCTCAGCACATTTTGTGCATTCTTTCACGGTGTAATACTTCCTATGTGTATTTGTAGAGAGCTGCGTGAAATCACTCTTCGGACCAGGAGCCCAGAACTTTTGGCGGGTATTCTCTTGGTTTTGTTTCAAACGCAAGGATGCTGACGAATTTTCCCTGATGGTTGTGGTCATCAGGGTAGTGGAATTTTAGAGAGAGTGGATGAAGTCACTTGCAACAATCTACGTACAAAGTAGAGATCACCCTGTACCGCGGTACAGATAATACCAGATAATTTATACTACGGATTCGATTCAACACAGAGCACCTGACACTACTATTGCTTTAAACCTGGGTAAGAAGAAATGTCAACTCATTCTGTGAAAACGCTAAAGAACTTTTCACCCGATGGAATCACGAATTCACTCATTGGCATATGTTGATCGAATGACTGATTCACAGTGGAACAAAAATCGACGTGGATTTGTTTGTGTAAATAATCTGCACCCCTCAGCAATTAGAGAAAGTGAATAAGAATATGGAAATAGAACCAGCGAGTCTGCTTTCGTGGATCTTACTTAGAAACCAGAAAGAGCATGTAGAGGAAATCGACAGACACAGAAAGAGAGGATTTGGCTGTGGCAGCAACTACCAAAGTGAACGAAATCTAAAATTCCAGTAATTGCCTGGTCGCAAAGTGACACACCAAGCCGATATCAAAATAAATAGTTAATAACTGCACAAATCTATTACAAAAATTCGTTTTTATTGTTGTCGAGGTGAGAAAGAAACATGTTTGATTACTACGTTAAACATTTGATATTAAAGCGCAGTTTCATGTACCATGAGCCTTTATAAAAGTTGGTATAAGACTTGTTATCTCAAAGTCTTTAGATTTAGTATGCCGCTGTGAACTTCTAAAACAACTGCAGTAGAACAATTTAGCCTGCTGTTTGTTAGCAACACTCTTTAACCGTTAAGATTGCAATATACTTATTAGTGACGATGAGTCTTCTGATGCATTTCCCTTAGTGCAGGTGCACCTGAGGCACAGGTTCTGTCGCCAACTTTTATCTTTTGAGAAGCATCGATCATCATTTTTTTTATCGATCAAATTGTTCTACTGCAGTTGTTTTAGAAGTTCACAGCGGCATACTAAATCTAAAGACCATAGTCACTATCCAATCCACAATCAGCTGCTGAAAGTTTTAGATTTATTTAAAAGGACGTAACTACTCTGCGAGAGAGATGCTACATATACCTTATTTTTCACTTCTGGCCATACTTAAATAACACTTAGATTTGGCGCCATCCTGTAGATACCAAATCGCATGGGGTTTACTGCAATCTCATAGATAAACGTAGGATACGTCCAAGGTGACAAAATATTTCCATCTTTGCCTGGACAGGTATTTTACACAGAGCTTTCTGCAGGCGGTCCTACTCTGCAAAATGTGCTTTGCTAGGAGGTTGTGTAATCGACTCCTCTAAAGGTTCTGTAGATTTAAATCTCGGTGCATCACAGCGCTAATGGTTCAAAACGGGTACTTCAGTTTTCTCTGTAGTGGAGCGTTGTGCCTCTGAGTTTGATCCTGTCATTAACGTTCTCACCTTTCGGATGACAGTTGCCGAACGACTAGTGATGGGCCCTGGACAATGGACATAGAGTTGTTTCGTACAAATTGGGAGGTTTATGCTGCGCAAAATTTCTTTGCTATACACCGAGTGATCACTGAATTACGACCACCCTATCAAAAGCGAATGCGACCCGTTGACCACGTGATTTCTGAGAGGGCGCGATTAGTAGACTGACGCAGCATATGTAAGGTGTGAGTCGACTAGCAGATATAAAATTCGGAGTGTGATTGGTAAAAGGAAGGATTTACTGGACTTTGAGGAAGGAAAGATTCGGAGCTCGGAGAGAGAGTGCCCCGATTTTCCAAGCGGCTGAACTGGTGGGTTGTTCACGAGCCGCCGTAGTTAAAGTGTATTAAGACTGGCCTGGAAATGGTCAAACAACAAGCCGGAGGCAAAACCACACAGTACCGAGGGATGATGTGAGGGTGCGCGCCGCGCCTGACGACTCGCACAGGCCAACACACGGAGTAGTGTTCAACAGCTGACTACTCAATACAACAGAGGTCAACTCGGAACAGTGTGAGTCATGACCATGCGTCGCACTCTCGCACCAATGGGCTATAAGAGCAGGCGAACCCGGCATCATCTCTAAACTACGGCTCATCTGCGCAAAAGACTCGCGTGGTGCAAAGATCATGAAACTTGGACGTCGGATGACTAGAAAAAAGTGTGCTAGTCTGAAGAATTGCGCTTTTTACCACTCCGTGGATGGCCATGTACATATTTGGCGCGAACAACATGAGACACTCGATCCATCCTGCATGGTCTCCACAGTTAAAGCCGGTGGATGCGATTGTATGGTGAGTGGCATTTTTACCTGGAAGATAGCTTGGACTACTGGTGCATCTGGAACAACGTATGATTGGTGTCCACTATTATGAATTGCTTGCTGACTCTGTACACCCAGCAATGTTGCACTTTCCCCCGAATGGCAACGGTGTCTTTCAAGGTGACAATGCGTAGAACCACAGGTCCAGCTATCTATCGTGAATTGCTTGCTGACTCTGTACACCCAGCAATGTTGCACTTTTTCCCGAATGGCAACGGTGCCTTCCAAGATGGCAGTGCGCAGAGTCACAGGTCCAATGTTGTGCAGGAATGGTTTGAGAAACACAGTTCAGACTTCCAGCATATCGATTAGCCTCCAAACTCCCCCGATGTGAATCCCATAGAGTACTTGTTGGACCCTATGGAACCGCATATCAGGCGCCTGAATACATCAATCACCTTCATACCTGCATTGAATGCCGCATCACACACAACTTGTTGGCCATTCCTCACAATTGCTTTCGGCATCTTATCGAATCGATGACATGTCGGATAGCTACTGTACTGAGGGCGAAAAGAGGACCTACGAAGTATTAGGTAGGTGGTCGTAATTCAGTGATTACTCAGTGTGCATTCTTTTCTTTTAGATGTTGAGTCAGTGAGCCTTTTTTCACGCTTTTATATTTGAGAATACCTATATTCCATGTAGGACAGATAAGTCATGAAGCCTTTCCAGAAGTAGGGTATTTTTGAAAGCATCGTCATTGGCCGTGGTCCGATGATCAGCTTGTGGGGTTTGAACCTATTGAGAAGGTTTAGGCTCAATTAGCTACTCCTATCACAGGTTTTTGAGCAGAGAGGGGTAACGGAAAAACTTTAGGTGCAACTTAGAGATTCACAATAGGAAAGTTGGTAGACAGAAGTCAGTGCCGCCCCAGTGGCGCAGTGATCTAAGCGATGGCTTCTGATCACTCGTCCGTGATGGGTCCGGGTTCGAATCCCGGTGAGGCATGTATGTTGTGTTTGTCTTACGGCTCTGGCTCTCTCCCTTCCCTGGAACCAGTGGCCCTTAATTAGGGACAGACGACTGCTTATAGCCCACTGAGTTGCTCACTGTGGTCCTTAAACCTCCAATATAAAAAGAAGTGACTAGATATAGCCAGTAGTGTGGGTCGCAGGAACGACTGACGTCACACGACGTTAAAGTACACACTAGCAGTGGGGGACAGAGAAAGGGGTGGAAAAAATGCCCTTATTATGTTTGGTCCGACGACATAATGTGCCCATCCAACGAACGGCGGACATTTAGTGATTCGTACGTTTCTAACCTAACTGGATCGATCATTTTTCCAACCCATCAGTAGGCTGGCTACTAGGCCATCTGTGGCCTCTTGGAAGCATCGTCTGCATCAGAGTATAGAGCCTTACAGCATCCCGCACTTAAGAGTGGCCTTCAGGCGGTGGGCCCACAATTCCATTTGCATAATGGTTGTGACATACCTGCCCATGCATATCGTTACTAAAGATCCTCAACGACCTTCTGTAGCAAAAGGAGGAACAGAAGACACGTATTAGAGAACGAAAAATGCTATAACACTTTTCAAACAAAAGAACTTTGCAACACACACGCTATGTAAAAAATAACATTGAATACTTAGCAAATGTAAATAGAGAATATGTTGATAATTTCATTCGTATAGTACAAACATGGCACAACTACATGACACAACACCTAACAATAGGAGAACTACCAACTAACAAACATCGTGAATGCCTTGAACTCTGCTCACGGCAGTGAGAAAGAAACCGGGGACTTGCTCTCACTACCCACTGTGACGAAGTCTTGACATTTCATCTGCTGTGATGTCATCCCAGCAATAGGAAAATGCGTAGAGCGCAATTTTGGCTGCACTTTGTAACTGGTGCTCTTTCCTTCTCAAAGCTTCTTTTCGCTGGGACGGAGAACTCTTGCAAATAAGAGGTATCGAAATGTTTTCTTCTTTGTCGGTTAAACAACTGAGAGATAAGTAGCACTATTGCACCTTGTTCTTGATCTGAATATTTCCTTCCCCTTATTCTGGTGCACTCACGATTCTTCTATTGCTTTTTCCACTTTCCAGAAGCAAGAATGTCCCTTTCCAGACAGGTAATACTTTTCTCTTAAATAAAATATGTCATCTTCTACACCGATGAACCATTACATTATGACCACAACCCAGCCTAGAGAAATGAGAGCACCTGGAGACCACAGTGGTGCAGATGAAATTCATACAGCAGCATATAAAAAACCCGAGGACTGGCTATGGGATAGTAGAGCGTTTGGAGTCAAAATGGGAAAAGCTGCCGATTTATCGGGATGTGATAAAGGACAAAGTGTGATGGCACGGCGCTTCGGAACTACGATCTCGGAAACGGCGCGGCTTGTGTGTTGTTCACGTACTGCTGTAGTGAGTACGTGTCAAAAGTGGTGCACAGATGGCCAAAAGATGAACCGTCGTATAGCAGTGTGTCGTCTGCAGCTCATTGATTCCGGATGGAAGCGAAGACTGTTGAGCATTATTCACAGCGCGCGAGGGCCACAGTGCGACAAATCACTCGCAGCTACAACAGTGGTGGTCAGGGAAATCTGTCACAGCACAAAGTTCATCGCAGCCTTGTTCGCATGGATTTCCGTAGCCGAAGACCCAGGCGGGTCCCCATGCTCACTGCACGTCATCGCCAACAACACATGAAATGGGCCCAAGATAATCGAGATTGGACCGTGGATGATGGAAAGAAAGTGCCCTGGTATGACAAATCAAGATTCCCGGTGCATCCCGTAGACGGCCGAGCGCGGATACGCCGATTACCAACGGAGACTATGGCACTTGGATGCACTGTTCGGAGGAAACAGGCCGCCCGCGGCGGTGTTTTGCTGCTGTGTGGGATGTGTTCTTGGGACACTTTAGGCCCTATTATTCCAATAGCACACTCCCTGACAGCTGTCAGGTATCTAAACATCGTTGCGGACCAAGTTCATCTATTCATGGCAACTGTGCTCCCTGCTGGTAATGGCCATTACCAACAGGGCAATACGCAATGCCAGAATCGTCAAGGAGTGGTTCGAGGAACATGCTGGTGACTTTCTGTCAATGCATTGGCCTCCAAATTTACGTGACATGAACCCAATGGAACATTTGCGGCTCGAGTTGGAAAAGCGGGTTCACGTTAAATCACCACCACCCCGAAATGTAACGGAACTATAGGAACTTATGTTGAAATTATGGTACCAGATACTCCAGGATACCAATGGTAACCTCATCGAATCGATGCCTCGCCGAGTGGCCCTGTTTTGCGGGCTAAAGGGAGTCTTACAGCTAATTAGGTAAGTGATCATCGGTGTATAATACAAGGTATGTCAACACTGGAACATTATTTTGTTTTAAATTCTGGTGTAAAATATTTAAATCAACACAAAAATTTCTTGATAAATGTTGAAGAAATAGCCGTTCCACCGATTAAATACCTGGCACTTGATTTCTTTAACTATCAGATCTATTTCCACGTGCTAAACGTTTTAACCGTTTAACGACCATATTCCTCAAAACGCACTTACATACAGAGGACCATTGCCGCCCGGATCGCCTTTCTGGAGTATGAAGAATTAGCTACCTTCACATGTTTTTCGAATTTGCACAGCCTATGAGAGATTAGCGGAAGACAAACCAAGTCACCGTTAATGTCACGAAGCAAAGAACTGAACAAAGAGTTTGTTCCCTCGGGGTGATACGATTCATTCTCGTGACAACGTATCTCTCCTCTGAAAGGAAATCTTACATTTCCCTAGAAAATGTCTAAAGATCAATGCATATCAAGCCTACTGATCGGAAATTTCACTAATCATTCATTTGTTTACCAGTAGAATGGGTGAAAACAATTGTAAAATTAGCAACAAGCAGTTTTCGGTTTTATATTATTCAGGGTGACGCACGATTTTAGAGTCAGGTCGTTAAAGATGTCAATCATTCTCTAAGTAACATCATCTAATTTTTTTCCAGGTAAACAAACGCCGCACTAATCGCTTTGCTAACGGATTCCTTCACTCAAAATCAGAAATTTGAAATGCTCCAAATGGTGGCCTATGTGGATACCTCATGACATTAAGTTATTTAAATCACGGATAAATTAATTATTTTTGAGCTACTGATTGAATAAAAGTAGGAAACAATTTCATTGATGGAGTTGCACACTACAAGCTTTGCTTTTTATATTAAGTAACAATAGAAATAAAATTCGGATAATAAAAATCGGTTACTGTTACATTACGCAATTTCGGAAATTCTCTCTTCAAAGTCTTATACCATTATTGTTTTAATACACACTTAGAAGCTCATACACATTGCTACCTGCTACTGATTTAGTTTAGAAATCTGTTTCCATTCATTTATTTCAATTACCTTCCAGTGGAATATCTAATTTAAAAAAAACATTTTGCTAATGAGATAGCACAGAGTCTTTCATTAATTAATGAATCTCGCAATAATTGGAAAAAATAAGTTACGACTAAGCGAAAATTAAAAAATAAATCTTCCTACTATGACGGAATGCGGCTTTCTTTTGCGTTCTTTCAAACACTGACAAAAGAGTGTATTTTATTCAGAAGGTAAGATTTCTGTTCGAATTATTATTTTGAGGTGCATTTTAATGCAAATTAGAAATATTTAATCAGGTTCACCTCTTTGAAAGTGACGCGCTTCTTGGATACCTTGTACGTGTGCATTAATTAATATTTATGTGCTCTACGCATTATTTCCGTTTTTGTGCTTACGAGCATGGGTACGCCACCGAACAGGTGATATTGTTGCCTATTCAGAAGTCAGGTCTTTAAATTGAACCGTCTTTAAAATCTGAAATTGAAAGCAAAAGCTATTAAGCCTTATTTGCATGCAATAAAAAAATGACGTTCTAGCAGGCGCAAGAAAATGGCAAAGTAGGGAGCGTTTTATGGAGAACAGCAAAAATATGTCACCAACTCCAAGAAATGATAGTCTCTCATAAATATTGATATCCGAGGTACTGCATGAAAGCTTTTAGACTAGTTTTTCCTTTTTGACACCGATGTTAATAAATGACACACTATTTTGCTATTTAGGTAGAGATATGGTAACTCCAGAGGAAATGTGTCATCATTAGTCCTTTTTTTATTTTGCAGACTGCCTTTCCAGAACATAATTCCATTTTCCTCTAATGAAAATTTCAGAAATATTTTAAACAGATTGTAAAAGTTGTGTATGGAATTTTAAAAGAAAAGCTGATTTCACTTGGAGACAAATTAGAAAACAATGCTTTGGAAAATGTCTGTCATTCTGCTTTATTGTTCCATCAGAGTGTTCTTGATTATTCTGAGTTTGAACTGTTTTTTGATTCTATAAACTACTTTTACTGATTTCACTTGGCAGCAAGTCAAAAAACAATGCTTTGGAAAATGTCTGTCATTGTGCTTTATTGCTCCACCAGACTGTTCTTGATTATTCTGAGTTCAAATTGTTCTTTAATTCCATGAACTACTTTTACTGATTTCACTTGGAAGCAAGTCAGGAAACAATGCTTTGGAAAATGCCTGTCATTCTACTTTATTGTTCTATCAGACTGTTCTTGATTATTCTGAGTTTGAACTGTTTTTTGATTCCGTAAACTACTTTTACTGATTTCATTTGGAGGCAAGTCAGAAAACAATGCTTTGGAAAATGTCTGTCATTGTGCTTTATTGCTCCACCAGACTGTTCTTGATTATTCTGAGTTCAAATTGTTCTTTAATTCCATGAACTACTTTTACTGATTTCACTTGGAAGCAAGTCAGGAAGCAATGCTTTGGAAAATGCCTTTCATTCTACTTTATTGTTCCATCAGACTGTTCTTGATTATTCTGAGTTTGAACTGTTTTTTGATTCCATAAACTACTTTTACTGATTTCACTTGGAAGCAAGTCAGAAAGCAATGCTTTGGAAAATGTCTGTCATTGTGCTTTATTGCTCCATCAGACTGTTCTTGATTATTCTGAGTTTGAATTGTTCTTTACTTTGCAATGGCTTTAGGTAATCAGCTTTACAGTACAACATCTCTAATTATACAAGGTAGCCCAAAACATACTTACTAAGTTTAAATCCAATCTGCTCTGCAACTAGTTAGTATATTATAATTTGAAGAAACTTTGTGGACACATTGTAGCCATCAATCATTTGTGTCTTATGTGCTTATTTAAAAAGGACATAAATTTCTGGCAGGTGTAGTGACGGTGATGAGTCCTGATAGTGCCACTATACTCCCGAAACGAAAACGGCCAGTGGTGAGTGGAAACATTCCTACTCCCAGCCACCAAAGTAATTCAGAATAACCCAATCTATACAAAACGCCCTCATGACGGTGTTCTGGGACCACTATGAATAACAAAAGCTACGCTAACACATTGACAAAGTTGCGTCGTGCCCTTCGTGACAAAAGACCCAACAGAGGCGATGCAAATGTCAGATTACTTCATGGCAACGCTCGCCCACATGTTACACAACACGTTAGTGACAAAATTGCGCAATTTGTATGGTAGGTGCTGCAGCACCTACCATACAGTACGGATCTGGCTTCTTCGAATTTCATGTGTTTGGACCCTTAAAATTATGTCTGGGCGGCCAACACTTCCATTCGGCTGGCGAAGCCAAAGCGGCCACTCCTGTGACGCAGTGGTTTAAGCGCTGGCTCCTGACCATTCGTCCGAGAAGGGTCCGGGTTCGAATCCCGGTGAGGCATGGATGTTGTGTTTGTCTTACGGCACTGGCTCTCTCGCTTCCCTGGAACAAGTGACCCTAATTTAAGGACGGGCGACTGTTTATTAAACCATTGAGTTGCTCAAGGTGGTCGTTAAACCTTCAATGAAAAAAAAAAGAAGAAGAAGTGAGATCGGTTATCAGCAGATGCCTATACGCCCACAAAACAGATTTTATGAACAAGGTATACGAAAACTGGTATCACGCTGGGAAAAATATCTCGAGTGACTCAGTTTTTATGTTGAACCATATCTAAGAAATATAGGTTCACTATGTATATGTTTTGTTTTGCCTATCTATTAAAGTGTTGCCAAAAAAATAGTGTGCATTACTTTTCGATCCACACTCGTATTATCCCTCCAACACAAAACAACGGGGAGATCTTCGTACAGGTGCTCGGTGGTAGTCCTCAACCAGAATCTCCTTCCGTCTGTTGCTCACACATCATTGGATGTCCTCAATGTCGCTGTAGCGCTCCGCTTTCAAGGCACACTTTATCGTTGATAAGAGAAAAAATCTGTGGGAGCCAATCTGGCGAGTAGGGTGGATGCTCGATCACACAGATCAACTTCGAAGTCAGAAAGTGTTTCACAGGCAAGGCAGTACACAGTGTGTGGGCGCGTTGTTTCGCAACACAAATTAATTGTTTTTGCGGAACAGTTCTCTCCTGTTGATGGCGTGCGGGTGTACAGACGTTGCGTTACTTCTAAATAATATTGATCGTTCACTGTGGTGCCCTCAGGAACAAATTCGAGGTGGATAATTCCAGCAGAGTCGAAAAAACAATGACCATTGTCTTGACACGTGAGTTTTGCAACCCGACTTTCTTCTGCCGGTGAGATGTTCCACACCATTCCATGCTCTGGCCTTTTGTTTCAGGATCATACTGAAAACACCAACTTTCATCACCGGTGATAGTTCTTTGCAACAAATCACGATCTTGAACAGCTGCATGGATGAAAGTTTGACAACATGCAACCCAGTGCTCTCTCTCTGTTCATATGTCAAAGTGTGCGGCACAAATCTTCCTCTTGTGCAAATCCTTTTCGAAGATGGTCCTGGTCATTTCTTTACCGACACCAAGCTGTTCAGCGAGTGGCCTAGTGGTTATTTGCCTGTCCTGTGCAACAGTTTCGCTAGCCTTCACCGCATTTCCATTTGTCCGTGCGGAAACTGGACGTCCTGTGCGTGGTTCATCTTCGAAGGACTCCCTTCCATTTTTAAACATTGAAAACCAGCAAAACACCTGTGCATGGCTCAGATAGTAATAGTCGTAAATTTTTTTATGTCTTGGTGCACTTCTGCAGAGGCGTAACTAGGTATTTCTACGGCCGGGGCAACCATAAAATATTGCGCTTCCTCTGCATTTTCCACTTATGTAAATATATTACCAATTTAACAGCTCTTTCTCTCTCTCTCAAATCAAAATTGACGTCATATCAAACAGCTTTTGCTAAATGCATGGGAGATCAGACCTTCGGTTCCACATCAAACGAACCTAATTCAACTGGCAGTCAAGGCTCAAAGCCATGGCAATTTTCGAATAGCCCTCAGAGAATCTTCAACAATGCGAACGACATCCTTATCTTGCAACGTACCCAACTAAAAGAAAACCGCAGGATCCGTTGTTGTCAATGAAGGCCGTTGTTCTTCTTTAGTTGACCACACCTTCGCTGCCCCGGTGGCGCAGTGGTGGTGAAGCTGTTTTTTCTCGCTCCCGTCTTTGGATCGAGCTTGTGTGTTATTTGCCGTTTCTACGTTCGTTATTTTTGTTATTTTGTGTATCTGAATGGTTAGTGCACCAGTTTCTCCTGGCGAGTTGCCTTGTAAGTACTTCTTTTACGTTTTGTGACTGTTTTATTTTTTGTCTCGACGACACGCTGTCGTTGACCAACGCCTGTGTTGGACTTTTGCGTTTCAGCTCATCAAGTGTTTCTTTTTGCAACCTTGCCGAGTTGGTAATCGTTGCGTGTGTTGTGTCCTGCTTTCGTTTTGCGATAAGCGTCTTTGCTTTCGCTTAAGTTCATCCCTCCGCGTTGGGTTTGTTTACCTTTCGTGCGAGGCCTAAAGCTTGCAGATGTTCGCCGATGATGATGATGACGATGATGCCACTACTCTAGCGGGTTCTTGCTCGCCGTCCGCTCGTCCTGCCAAGTTCCACCGATTGTCTTCCCCGTCTCGCTCTGCTGTTGGTGACGTTATTGACGGTACTACGCCTGCACCTTTGACTTCAATGGAGAGCTCTCAGAGCGCCGCTGATTTTCCTTCTCTGTCTCCGACTCTTCATGCTACTGTTTCAAGATCTTCCTCGGCTTCTCAGCACGGCGCTAAACTGGATTACGCTGCTGTGGCTTCGGGCTTCTCTTCGACTTCGACTGCATCACGTGTTCCCCTTGCTATTAGTTCTGGTGTCTCGTGTGTCAGAGTGCAAGATGTTCTTCGCATCACAGTTCCAGACTCTTCCGCAGAAGGTAAGGATTTACTTTCTCGCCAGCAACTTGGCCTCGTTTTCGAGGCCCTGCCTGACACTCCTTTAAAGCTGTATTCGACAGCCCTGCGTCGCATTCTCCCTACCGGTGCTGTGACACATATGGCTCGTAAGCCACGCTCTGTGGTGGTTTACTTTTCGACCATGACTCACGTTGATCTAGTGCAAACGACCGGGATTGTCGTTCGCCGCCGAACTTTGTTTGGTGTCCCGGTTTCTCAGTCTTCGGTGCTTCTGACGCTTTTCCCGGTTGCACCAGAGCTTTCTGACGTCTTGCTACGCCATGCGCTATCTCAGTGCGGGAGGGTGATCAGTCCGATCCGATCACTTTCCGCGGCTCCGAACGATCCAGAGGATAAATCTATCCTCGGTCTCCGTCGCCAAGTGCGGATGGTTTTTGCTAATGATCATGATGCTGCTTCCTGTCCTTCGGTGCTTGAATATGTAATTGGTAGTCAACGTTTTCGTGTGGAAGTGTTCCAAGATCTCCGTTGCTTCCAATGTAAGGGTACTGGGCACGTCCGTTCCCAGTGCCCTCATCTCATCCCTCTACGCAAACCTGCTTCTGCGTCAGCTGATGTTCCTGGATCGTCTTCTGTGACCTAACGTGCTCCACCATCTTCGGAACCCTCCCTTATTACCGCTTTGCCTGTTTCGTCGGAACCTCCTGCCACATCCCTTCCTTCCTTGGAAGTGTCTTCTGCTTCATCTCCTACTGCAGTTCGCCCGGTATCAAGTGTTGCTGACCCCCTTTCTTCTAGCACCGGATCTTACTCGACGATTATCTCGGCTTCCACGCCTCCCTCGTCTCTTCTTACAGCACCAGTTACTACTGCTTCTGTTGTTTTTCTAGGTTCCGGTTCAGTCTTACCACCATCTCCACTGCATAATCCTACTCCCCCAGCTGGGCGGACCAGGTTGAACAAGTTGGTTCGTTTCCTTCTGATGCGCCCGCTACTGTGTCTGATGATGGTTCTACTACGGACCTCATGGAAGCTGTTTCCTCCCCAGAGTCTCCTGCTTCTGACCCCGTCCCCCCGTTTTGACCCTCTGTTCCACTTACCTCCGAGATGGTTCCCCATCTTGCCAACTCAGACTACAATTGGACGCCGTTCATTTCTCGACAGGTTTTACCATCTGCTGAAGCGCTGGGCACCTTAGCCGTGGTGGATCTGACAATCGCCCCTTCCGGCTTCCCAGCGCTCCCTGATACCAGCGAGATTCCCTTAGCGGTTGAAATTGCCACTCCGGATTTTATTCTTCTTCTCTGTGCGGTTTTTCGCCTCAGCTGGAAGGATCTTCGTCTTTGGTTTCCCTTCTGTGCGAATCCTGCTGATCGTGTGAACATCTGGCGCCACTTTGCTACGTTTTTTCAATGGCGAGTGTCCCCGCGTCCTCGTCAGCCATGCCCGGAATTGCCTGATTTCACTTTCCGCTACACTACAAAGGTATTCCTCGATTATTGTAACAACGTGTTCCTGCTCGATAGACAAGAATGTTGGGTTTTTCCTGACTCAGGGCTTGATCGTAGCACTGCATGTAAGGACCTTTGGACTTTCCTGTACGACTTTCGTCGCCTACGCTCCTAAACTGTTTATTGTTACTTGCCTGGACTGCACCCCTGTGGTGACTTTTTGTGATGTTTCTATGCCGTTGTTTGTCGGTTTCCTGACCTACTGCCCAGTGTTGCGTTTGTATCTTTTCTCTGTATCTTTGTCAGCTTTGCTTGTTTTACCCTGTTTTCACCTGAATTAATGCGTTTTTGTACGTTTCGTATGTTTGTTGTTTATGCTCCCGACTTGTGTTTCGTGCTGTGTGATATTTTTTTGTGTGTGTTTTTTTCCCATTGTTTTGGTGTTTGTATTCATGTCCTGGACGTGGTCATTTTTATTTTCTGGTGTTTATTTTTTGTCCCTTCGGGGTTTTTTAGTTTTGTGTGCAGCTAAGTCTGTCGCTGTATTCTTTTTGTGTTTTACGTCGACCGCAAGCCGTTGGTCAACGCATTTCTCTTCTTTTCTTTTTTGCCTTTTACTATGTCTATGTGTTAGTTTTTCTTCTATGTTACTTGATTTTTGTTAGTTACGTCTTGGAATGCTGCGATGTAGTTGCTTTTTGTTTGCGCTGCGGTGTTATGTTGCCGGTGTGCCTTGGCGCACCTTCTGTTCCCCGTGATTTGTTGTATGTTGTGTTTAGCTTTTAATAATAAAGATTTATTTGAAGGCAGTGGTTCAAACGATGGCTTCTGATCATTCGTCCGAAAGGGGTCCGGGTTCAAATCCCAGTGAGGCAAGGATGTTGTGTTTGTCTTACGGAACTGGCTCTCTCACTTCCCTGGAACCAGTGACCCTACATTAGGGACGGGCGACTGCTTATAGCCCATTGAGTTGCTCACGGTGGTCGCTAAACCTCCAATAAAAAAAACAAAAAAACCGCACCTTCATTCCTTAATGTATGCAAATATAACATCGTCTAAATACAGTAGATTCTCGCTAATCCGGCCCTCAATAATCTGGCCTCTCTAAAATCAGGCCTCCTTCTCCTTGAGTGGTTTTTGGATGCAGACATCGTGTTAATACCAGACTGGAATGAATTATACTTCATACACAAGTGAAGTTTTCAATTTTAACGTTGTGTTTATTTTGAATTGGCAATAAAGTTCATGTAATTCAATTTAAAACAAAAGTAGGAAGGAACCTCAAAATAATTAAGAATATTGCAAAAAGCATCTTCATTAAAGCAGACAAAAATCTGTGGCATGTTTCGAAGTGACCACACTGAGTAGAAAATGCATGATTTCATCTGTGCTGTATTGCAATTGTACGTTTCTTTTACTGTGCATAGTACATACACATACATATTGTGCTTTACTGTACTGATAATATGAAACTATCATTTCGTTGTTGTAAATGAGACTGCATGGTACGTACTGATCGTGTTCTTTTACTATCATCATATGCTTGTCACTTATTTATGTTTTTTAAGTACATTTGTACTGCAATAGCAAACTTGTAATGGTAACATTAAATTTAATAAAGAATTAAACTGAATTTTTATGCACTCTCAGTAATCCGGCAACCCTCTATGCAAGGAATGGCCGGATTAGCGAGAGTCTACTGTATTTTTACGCTGACTCTCGCTAATCCGGCCATTCGCTGTAAAGGCTACTGAAACTGGCGAACTATGAGCACATTTGTAAATGAACAAATGACAAAGTATAGTGCTAAAAATGTAC
Source organism: Macrothele yani (assembly GCA_039090855.1). Taxonomy (NCBI): domain Eukaryota; kingdom Metazoa; phylum Arthropoda; class Arachnida; order Araneae; family Macrothelidae; genus Macrothele; species Macrothele yani. The sequence goes on along the minus strand of CM077011.1, from coordinate 7,721,598 downwards.
CAAAAACTGGTGCAAAAGTTCCAATTACAGTTTTAATCAGATTAGAAGAAGTGATTTTGCGTCCGTTCTTGAGCTGCGCCCAGGACAGCCGTCCAGTCTGTCCCGCTCTAGTTACACCTCTGACTTCTGTGGCGGTTTTCCCTAATTTACAGTAAAATTTCATTACAGCTCTTTGCTGCATTACGCAACTTCTGACACGCTTCATTCACACTGTCGTACTTTAGCGGTGGCCACACGAAAACTTCTGCGTTACCCGACTCGAAAGTTGCTTCAGCGATTACAGCACACTCTAGGGGTCAAAACTATAAACACATTCGTTACTTTTATTTAAAGGGATGTCCCGTAAAAAAAAACAGTCTTATTACGTAACGGACACACTGTGTATACCAAGACTACGTGATGAAAGTTGACCGTTTACAAATTGTAAGTTGATTAATTTGAATATAAAATAATGATTCATGCAGCATTAGCTCCTTTCCGAAAAAAATAAATAAAACAACTTTTCTAGTGAAGGCAATTCTTGCGTCAGAAAAAAAAATAATGAATAATGATCATAACAAAAAGTACCCGTGTCATTCCTGTGGCACAAAATTCCGTTGTTATCTCCAGAAAATTTCTTCTAAACTGCATTGTCTGTAAAACGCTTTGATTAATGCTTTAAGGTTCTAAAACTTTCCAGGAATCTGTTCTCTGAGTCCTTTTTTTCTTTATTACTTTCAAGAATGGGAAAGTACCAGGCACTTTTTTTCCTCAGGTAATTAAACATTTGTACTGAAACGCAGAAAATTCAATACCTGATTACATTCGTTTTGAGGTGATACGAATTACGTCTGAGGAACAGTGATGTTGTCCAATATAAAACTACGTTGTATGTAAAAAAGAAAAAAGAAGCAGTATTTATGATTACTCTGCAGTCCCCAGAGCAAAAAATTTATTCTTTAATAAAAAAGATATACTTATGCATTTTTTCCTATCGCATTAATGTATTTTTCTTTCCATTAATTTCTTTTCGAACTGTAGTATTTTATTTCGTCTTTTGTTGTGGAAACAGTGGTGGAATGTAGCACAGGATAAAGCCTTAATACTCAGGCGATCATTATTCAAGACGAAATAAGCAAAACCCCGGAAAGAAAGTTTCAGTTGTTGGCATCCTTTACCAGCGGAGGTATTTTGCGGAATTTCCGAGTCCGGAGATAAATTACCCAGGGACTGAAGCAGGAGTCGCCATAATTAAATTTTCAGCAGTGGATCTTTGGCATCTTGTAATGAGCTATTTAATGAGAAGACGTCTGCTTCTGACATTGTGATAATTGTAAAACTCAGAATTAGCACACTCTTCAATAACATAAACAAGTATTCTTAATAATCGCTAAGTAAACAATCTTAAAATTGTGAGCTTTCATACATACACTTCCAAGTGCGTCATCTATCAGTAGAACACAAGGGTCGTACTCTCATTGATAACTCAGTAAGTGATGTATGAACTAAATTTTTCTGCTGAATTTTGCCTTATTTTTTTCAACAACGACACCTAGGGCGAGAATGTTACCTGAGAGATATTTTGTACCATACTTCCCAGTACTAGTGAGGTACTGCTCGTTAGAGTGTTTGGATAAGTTAAAGACATTTTACGCTGTAACTTAGCATTTGTTTTTAATTCATGCTCTGGACGTGGATCAGAAACACCAAACAGAAGTCATCGCTCTTTCCACGTTAATAAGTGAGTCACGGGGAAATTATTATCTGCCGCCACCGGGAATCGAACCCAGGGTCTTCCAGTTACGCGCCGGACAAGCTGATGAGCACTTTTCACTTATTAACGTGGAAACAGCGATGGTTTCTGTTTGGTGTCAGCATTTGTTATACGCAAGGAACGCTTGTAACGTAGTAAAACCGTTTATCTTCGTGGTGTAAATTTGTATAAACATTCGCCAAGCTTTCATAGTCCACTGGGAGGCTTTCTCGAGGCAATGTAGATATAAAAATGCAGGGAATTAGAACACGTAGGAAATAAAGATGATTTTTGTAAAATAACGTGGGAGACATCACGAGCAGTATTACGTGAGTTTTTACCACGCAATTATGCGGTGTGCTGCGACGTGTTTCTATCTTTTAAAAACCCATGCCAAACTATTGGTAGTTCCATAGAGACCATGGCATTGCATGCCAGTTTGCTGGAAAGGATTTCGACTGTTTCCCTGATGGCAGTTTCTTTAAAGTTCGTGTAAGGGGCAATTCCTCTAATATTAATTTTATATAGGAGCGGCCGAGCAATGTATGACTTCTCTGGCTAGGGCTGTATTCTGCATGTCCTGGTTGACACTCGGCACGTGTTCTTTACATCAAGTATCCAAGGATCTCTTTGTCATTTCGATATATATCTTTCCGTGTTGTCAGGATGCAGCAATGCAGTCAAGATGCTCGTGATGTCACACACGTTATTAAAATAAATCATATTTATTTCCTACGTGTTCTAATTCCCTGCATTTTATGTCTACATTGCCTTGAGAAAGCCTCCCAGTGGAGTGTGAAAGCTTGGCGAATCTTTATACAAATTTACACCACGAAAATAAACGGATTTACTACGCTAGAAGCGTTCCTTGCGTATTCATAACCTGATCTATTAAAGAATAAGAGTATCAATGCTTCAGCATTTGTTTTTTGTTCATTTTAGCAGCTGTTTAAATGTTTCTCTAAAGGATAATTAGTTGGAATAAAGAATAGACACCAAATGTTTAGTTTAATCCATAGGTATATTAAATTCAATATTTGTCTGTATGTTCCCTATTAACATTTAAACCCTATGACCTATCTGGACCAAATTTTGCATAGCTACTCTCTAGGATTATGCGGAAAATATAGGCTGCATGAAAAGTGGACACTCCACTCCCTCCCATGATTTCATTACTCAACTTGATTTCATCCCCTTGACACATTGTGCCTAAGCTCCTCGACCGATTTGAACCAAATTTTGCGTAGTTACCTACTAGGACACTGCAAAAAATATAAGCTACCACGAAACATGAACACCTCACTTCCTACCTCTGATTTCATCCCCCTGACACTTTGTGCCTAAACCCCTTAACAGGCCTGTACCAAATTTTGCACAGTTATTCACCAGGATCCTGCGGAAAATGTAAGCTACAATGAAAACTGAACAACCCATTTGCTCGGCCTAATTTCATCCTCTTGTTACTTTGTGATAATTTATGTTTAGTGCTTGAAGGCGCCAGTTAATTTTAAAATATTACATTTTTATATAATTGCTGCAATAGAGGAAATAACGGGATTTGTCCAGCATCCGAATGTATTTCAGTTAATCATCATGAAATGTTGCGTAATTTATGTAATTTTAAATTAAATCGAAAAAGGCAAACTTCTATCGGACAAATCAATCCAAAATACAAGAAAGCGAAATTACTAAAAAACGTAAGACCCCTTAATAGCGTGAATTCCAGAACGTCCCAGAAAAAATCGAAATCTATTAGAAAAATCAATCCAAAATCCATGAAAAATATTCGAAAAGCGCTGGCCTAGAAGTTGATTCATGTATTTCTTCTTAAACCCGGGTAACCCCGGTATCTCCGCTAGTTGGAAGATAAATGCAAAGACATTGGGGAAAAACTTTACGACTGAGGAACATTTTGTCCGCATAGGTCTTTTTCCTGCGTAAGAATTCTCAAGAAGAAAGAGAATATATGGGAAAGACGATCGATATGTGGCCGGCCTTATTTTCAACAAGAGATTAAAATACAGGAGAAGTGACTTACGTGGTGAGAAACGATCAACGTCTGACAGTTCGAAAGATAGTAGAAGAATTGAGCAAGGATCGAAAAAGTGTTAGATTGTACCCAAAGATAGTAGGGCTAGGAAAGTACGAATCAGCATAGAAAAAACTCAAAGACCTACGAAGATTCTTTCTAAAAATCATATGAACATGTATTCTCATACAACTGCTTTTGAATGACAATGTGTAGCCAATGAAAAAATGCTAGAAGTGGGATATTCGATACTGGTTCTTTATAATCGGAAAACATTTCGTGCTGTTGTGTTATATAAATTCAAAAATTTCTTCAATCGCATGTTTTTCTGAAAAGTGTATGCTTTCGAATAAACCGTGATTTTCAGCATCTTCTTTTCCTTCTCGAAATTTCTAATGAACTCAAACGCTTTCGTTCCACATTTTTCCTTTTGATTTGAATGGTGTAATCTTTTTTCAATATATTGCAGTCAGTTTCATTAAATATCTTTAATGAATGCTACTATAGTGTTCCACTTGTCTTCCCGTTCTCATAAATAAGGTGTCGGCACACTGCTTCTCTTCTTCACTTATTGACACAGTCGAAACCACATATAACAGGCTCGCATAATTCCTAGTTCCGCATAAACCGAATTTTTATTAGATCTCTTGAACTTCGTAATATTCTTCCTCGTCATTTTAAACCGCATACATTGAACTTCAGCACGGTTAGCAGCAAAAAAAAGAACAAAAACAAGTTGATTTCAACCAATGTTTTCATTGGAAGTCAAGACATGTCCTTCTGTTGATAACACTCCATGGTTCACTTTACTGATAGGGGTGTTCGTATAATGACGATAACGTTTGAGTTGCTTTTCTACCACCTCTTTCCCGATGCTTGCTGAACAATGCATCTCCTGGTAAATGCTGTTTTCTTTCCATTCCACTCACCACCTTATTCAATCACTCAATCTCAATTTATAAAATCTTTATTTTGCGTCTAGAAACATCTTAACCACTATGCCAGAGGAATATGTGAAACATTTGAAACAGCGATCATAATGAGCACAAAACAAACAATTGGCTTATATCTGACGTAACACGAAAGAGGTGAAATTCGAAATTTTCGGTAGTTACCTTAACTTTTGCGTTTGTTAAAAGTTTTACTCATTGCGATCTCACTCATAAACTTTTGCTAGCTGCAGTTTTCAGTTGTCGCCGCGGTGGCGTGGTGGTCTACCGACCAGTCGTCCGCGATGGGTCCAGGTTGGAATCCCGGTGAGGCATGGATGTTGTGTTTGTCTTACGGCACTGGCTCTCTCACTTCGCTTCAGTCAGTCGCTCTAAATTAGGGACGGTAGACTGCGTATATATAGTCCACTGAGTTGCTCACGGTGGTCGTTAAACCCCCAATGAGAAAAAATAGTTTTCAATTAACATGTATTACCTAACTTCGCTCAGTTGGTAAATAATTTATGATAAACTAATTTTAACCTGACATGTAATATATGGAAAACGGTCCCTTTTGTTTTTATCTGTCAGGTAATAACAAAGTTCGCATATATCGAACATTTTTGGTATCCCTTCAGTTTCATTATACATGGGTTTGACCGTACTACAGAAAATACCTTAAATTTGTTATTTCCACCACATATTCCATCTCATCTTGAAATATTTAACTCTATCAAAATTGCACAGCATATTTACCCTTTTATTTTGAGGGGGGTGGTAAACTCCCACCGTGAGCACCTTAAAGGGCTATGGAAGACTCCCGTCCTGAATTTGGGGCCACTGGTTCCAGGAAAAGAGAACGCTTGTGGCGTATGACAAAAACGCCACCCATGCCTCTCATAGGGTTCGAAATCATTTTAGACGAGCGATTAGAAGTAAGGACTCCGTACCACTTGGCCACTGGACAATGTCGAGATGTTTCAAACGTGAACGAGTTGTTTTGTTAATAAGTTACTCTTCATCTAAATATTTCACACTCATTTTTTAATAATATCACTGTCGCGAATCAAATGGGTTTGAAAAACTGCATTGCGGAATAGACCCAACGAGTCCTGCTGCAAAAAACGATGCTTCATCAGTGTTGCCACCTGTTGCACTAAAAGTAAGTTTAGTTGCTTAAGTTTGAGACCTTACGTTTTCCTTAAGATGTCCGTATATACTGTATGGATTTCGTTTTGATATGCCGTAGATAAAAAAAATATTCTAAAGAAAGTGATTAACACCAAACCAATAGGCTTAAACAGTAAAAACCGAACCCATTCTCAACACATAATGAAAATGAGTTAAGAATAGAGAGCGATGAAGGTTTAAAGCATCTTAATAACTGAAGTTCATGAAATTTAGAGGCTCATAAAATAATGCAACTTTACGAAACCAGGTGCTTTTAAATATCAGAAGAAAAGTGCATTGAATGCTGCAGAAAATAGATCACTTCGAAAGGATACCGATTTGGATAAAAACATTTGTTTGCGCAAAAGTGATTAGAAGGGGGAAATTAAATTTTCAATTCATTACAATTGGTTTTATTTGATGTATCATGAAAAAATATTTGTGATTTTTAGTTATTACAGGGTGTGTTCCACATGTACTTAAATACAAGCGCTCTCTCTGTGGCGTGTCACATTTGGTCGAAGAGGTATCAGAAATCATATATCTGTATGTAACTCCACCCCTTTCCCACTTGATTTGTCAGTTAAAAGAATCAAAAGTGCAAATATCAAATTTCACAGCAGGAAATTTCAAATAATGTCCCACATATGTTTTATCAAAGACAGATCTGGTGATTGTACAAACACTGAATGTTATTCACTTGATGGAGAACCAATAACTCAATGGTGAGGTTATGGGATTTGTATACTGATCTTTAAAAACCTCATCACATTTCCCACAACCCTTTCCCACTTGATCTGTCAGTTAAAAAATATAAATATGAAATTTTAAAACAGAAATTTTCAAATAACGTCCCAGATATGTTTGATTAAAGACAGATCTGGTGATTGTGCAAACACTGAGTATTATTCACTTGATGGAGAACCAATAGCTCAATGGGGAGGTTATGGGACTTGTATACTGATCTTGAAAAATCTCATCACCTGTATTCGCCAAATATTCAACGAATATGAGGTTATGACGTTTTCTTGCTATATCTGATGGTTCCTCTAACCATTTAGCCGATAATTTGTGATGTGAGTGTGTCTCCATCATACAGACTGATCTTCCGTTGTCTTCCGGGGTCTTCTCAGCCATCGAACATTCTCATTTAGGCAGAAATGACTTTTGTCGCTAAACACGGCTGAACTCTGTGCGGCTCTCTCTCGACAAGTTTCTAAGAGTACTGAAGATGTTTATTACAAGTAGGAAAGAAATACCAAGAGCTCAGTGGGAATAAAGTTTTAGCTCCACTTTCAGCAAACGATAGCAAACTGCTAGAAAGGTCACATGGGTGACATCTCCCTTAAACTGGGTTAAAACAGATCAGTTGTCCATCAAATCTATTCGTTGGACATTTCTGGAAATTTAATTTTCGAGCAGGTGTTTAAACACGTGCGTCTCCCAATCCCGAATTTGTACACCAATGACCGCACTAGCCTGTAGTGATGTGCCCGTGAAACAGTGAGCACATCACTACATAATTTTTTTTATTCCGTTGATGCATCACATGACAGATCTCTAGGAGCAAGAGATGCGAATTTGAATGATCATAGAGCAGGACATCATTTAAGCTGACTGCAAATGCGATCATTTGTTATATACACAACTATCATTTAACATTTTAACGACCATGACCCAAAAAATCTTTTATCACTCCAAATACCATAACGCCCGAAACTGTCTATTGGTTCACTTCTTTGTTTAATGACAACAGTAGTGACTGAGGGTTGTAACGTACCAGGAGATGTGACGTACCTGCCCGAAGGACGCACACGACATAAAGGCAGATAGGAATCAGAATAAAATGTCCACGTAGCTCAATTGGTAGAGTAACTTATTCCGGAATGAGGGGATCCTGGTTCGAATCCTGGCGTGGACAGAAATGACGGAGAAATTTACTTCGTTATAGGGTGACTCCTGCTGATCCCTCATAGGTCGAGAAAATTTCAAGAACAATTAAGGGTAGGAAATCTGACTCACTCTAGACTGGCGTTTCGGGCGGCTATGGCTGTTTTTACGTAAGGGCGTTTTGGTCGTTAAAAGGTTAATGCGTCTCTCTATATCATTCGCACAATATACCTCCTCGTAGAAGTAATATATTTTTTAAACAGTTTGCATTCACATAGGTACCTACACATGGACTCTATATAGTCAAAAGCATTCGGACTCCTACATATATGCAAATAAACGTGCATTTGCAGAACCCGACGCGCACGCGCTTTGTATGTGGGGTGCAGTATATAAAGAGATGCGTTGGAGCAGTTGTCAGACCTCACTGTAAACGACTATGCAGTGCGAAACTGAACTGATGTATTATGAAAAGGGCACTGCGGTTGGAAGTAACCAAAATATTAATTAATTAATTAATTAGTAAAACCAATAAGTTATCGGTGTGTAACATGGCAGATCTTCTGGTGTTATCCAGATTTACTGTCACTGAAGTTCTTCATTGATGCAAAGCAGACGGTGTCACGGCAGCGGATTCACATTCTGAGGGGTGATACATACTGAGTGATTGTACCATACGAAGATTACCAAGGAATGTGAAGAAGACACGCACGTTCTTTGCCACAGACCTGACCTGTGGCGACATCGCACAAGCCATTGGAACTGCTATTTGCACCAGAAAAGTCCATCGAAAGCTACATATCCATGTTTGCCATGCTAGGTCAGCTGCACAGAAGCCCTACATCACTTCAGATAATGCCAGACGATGACAGTAGTGATGCATCGCTCACCGTTCGTTGACAATAGAAAAGTGGAAGACGGTCGTGTGGAATGAAAAATAACGTAATTCACTCTTTCGTTTGAATGGCAATGTCTGTTGTCGCGTTTGCCCTGGGAATGCTGTCAGGCGCTCTTCACTATCCCTACAATGAAGTTGGAAGTGAGATGTCTGATGCCGTTTCTGCTGGAAAGGACTACTTACTTTGTAATCGTGTCTTGCAGCCTAAGGTCCGGCAGGCCAGGTACGAAGACATTCTGAACAATTTGCACTCCCTTCGCTGTGTCAGTTCTTCGGCACAGAGCCCTGCCTGTTTCAGCAAGATTGAGCGCCTTTCCACTCTGCAAGATTTGTCCAGGACTGTTTTTTGGAGCTGGATATCCAAGTGTAAGATGGTCGGCCCGATCTTCCGATCTAAATCCAATAGGCCATCTCCAATCCAGAACTCCGAAACCGATCTCGGCGGGAAAGGCCTTTCTCTACGGCAGCTCTAGCAGAAGCTTTGCTAAAGGAATGGAGGAAAATTCTGATACATACCTTCCAACATGACGCATGACATGAATGGTAGCTGCACTCGTAAAGGACAAAGATGAGTAAATTTTACACTAATTTGGCCAATACATGCTTTTGTTCTCGCTGTAGCTACGCGCAAATATTAAAAAAAAATGAATAATTCATTGAATTTTGACAGTAGCGCAATGCGGTTTGCACAGAAATTCAGAGAATGGCATGTAATTTTTTGTAAAATTAAAACATTTATTGGACATTTTAGTTTTTATTCATGGTCTCCAGTTGGCGCTAAAGCCGAATGATTTATTGTGGGTGATTTTATCGTACACACAAGGTTACTTACGGTAATAAGTACTGACTGTGGTGCCCATCATTCGCGAGCACTGCCTGCAAAAAGGGAAACGACACCATTGACAGCATTAAATAGCATATCCGTTGGTATGCCTGACACATGATGTCGGATAGTCTTTGAACATGGCGAATAATTTGGAATGATCTCTGTACACCCGTTACTTCAAGTATAGCCTCATAACCAAAAATCACATGATGTAAGTTCTGGAGATCTGGCTGGCCCTTCTTGTCGAAAATGACGGCTCATCACATGATTTTCTCCAAATGTGCTTGACAGTAGACGCTATGGTGCGCTAGAGTTAAATTTTGTATGAATGTTACAGCATTCAGTGCATGCTTTTCTTGGAAGTTTGGTATAATGCTGTTTCCTAAAGGTTTTGCGTAACCTAAAACTTCAGCGTAAATTTAAAAGTTTTTTCTGGGTAACCTAAACGTTCTCCTGTGATTGAAATGATTTCGAAAGCAGTATCATACATTTCCTCAACGAAAAAGTGCCAATAATGAGGAACGACATGAATCCCCACCCCACTGTGACTTTTGATCAAATGATCATATGTAGAGGATTTTAGGAAGGGAGTGTCTGACCCCAAATCTTAAACAACCCATAGAAATAGGAAGCTAGGAGATTTGGGCTAGAGTGCCCGATAGGAAAGTGACACGAAAGCGAAGTAGAAAGGGGGAGGAAGACGCCCTTATTTAGTACCGGGGGGGGGCAGTACCTGGGGTCCAACGGCTTAACGTGCCCATCCGACGCACGTCGGATATTTAGTGGATCGAGAGATCGCACGTGCCCAGGATCGAAGCTGAGGTCCTTTCCGCGGTAGTCACGAAAGTTGCCCACTAGGTCCCCACTGTGACTTTTGTTTGATGGAGTGGAGTTTTGTGGAACATCCCGGGGATTTTCCATTGCCCAAATGTGGCAGTTTTTTGTGTTTAGTTCTCCGTTGAGAGCGAAGTGTGCTTTAACTGCCTATAAAACATTCAGCAGACGTTCGCATTTTACTCCATTTGCCGAAAAACGTATGTTCTAAAATCTCTCTCCGCTTCGCCAAATTGGGAGTTTTCGGTTCCTGAAGGCATTGAATTTTGTATGGAATCTGCGAAGGACTAGTATTAGTGCTCCCCAAACAGTCCCATATGAAATGACATATGGAACTGTTTGGGGAGCACTAATACCAGTAAATACTAGTTCGACGCGTAACTTTACGAGCACTTGATTCCCCACGTGCGGATGCCATCGAAATGTTTCGAAACAGATGTTGCTGGTCTTCCACGTCGTAGACTTGCTACCAAATCTCTTTATCATCCGCTGTACTGCCGAAAAGGTCATCAGTCCTTTCCCACTTCGAACACATCAGAAAAACGAAAACATCGCAAAGCTGCACTTGTACATTCCGAGTTATGATGAAACAGTTTCACGAACAGAGCTTTATCCGGTAATGACAAACGATGACACGTTACAGTTTTGGGGAAAACTTTTCAACTAGCAATAGCCACATCTCGGATTTACCTCATTGATTATGACATTGCCTCTGCGCAAAGCTTGACACGTTAGAGTTTACGATTGCGATTGATGTGACAATTGCCATTTAGTAAGGGGTTTCAAACACCTTTGTGTTCTCACTATATCCCGTGTCTGGAAATAGAAAAGAGAAGTGCGAGGGCCAAGTTATCCTCCAAGGAAGATCATAATGAGAAAAAAGGAATCATCATTTTCTGTCGAAACCTGATGCGTTTTACGGCACGGTACGATAATTTCTGAGGTTTAGGTCCAATTCACATTCAGTTGTATGGTTAGAAGCACGAAGAAGTAGGTTCGCGTAGAGTCCTCTAATTGGAAAGTGTTTTACAGGGGAAGAACGAAAAAATAGAGTTGTAGATGTATGTTGGATGTTGGAAAAAGTGGGTAAAGCCCAATAAAATCTCACCCTTACCAGCTAAGGAAAACATTGCGCAAAAGGAATATCTTAAAATTTTTATTTGATGTTAATAAATTAATTAACCGGGGAATCCTACTGGCACTGGGGGCAAGGTAAGGGCAAATTAATGCATTTTCAGATCATATGTATAGAGGATTTTAGGAAGGGAGTGTCTGACCCCAGGTCTTAAACAACCCTTAGAAACAGGAAGCTAGGATATTTGGGCTAGAGTGCCCGAAGGAAAGTTGACACAGAAGCAAGGTAGAAAAGGGGAGGAAAACGCCCTTATTTATTACCGGGTGGTCAGTACCCAGAGCCCGATGGCTTAACGTGCTAATCCGACACACGGTGGATATTTAGTGGTTCGAGCGTTCGTACCTGCCTGGGATCGAACCCGAAGTCTTCTCCGTGAAAGCCGGAGAGTTGACCACTAGGCCACCAGCGGTCAAATTGATGCATTTTTTTAACTGCAGCTGCTTTTATATCTGTCGCTTTTATGATATTAGCTCCGATATAGCGCCATCTGGCGCCCATGAATAAAACTAAAATATCCAATAGATGTTTTTATTTCACAAAACATCTCTTCTTATTATGTGCATTTCTTTGCAGACCGCATTGCGCTACTGTCAAAACTCAGCGAATTATTGATTTTTAAAAGTTTTGCGCGATATTTGGATCACCCGGTATATTAATTACCACTTAATTACTAAATGCTTTGATTATAGGAATGCTCTCGTTCTCTGTAGAAATTCTGAAACAGGAATGCAACAGTCACAGCACATTCTTGTGCGATTTAGTCCGAATGTATTAGGCAAATTCATTTCCACCGATGATTGTCATAAGTCCTGGCAGGAGCTCGAATGTTATTAATGAAATGTTTATTCATTTCCAGATTATTGTCATTATTTTCAAAAAGCTGGAAACTGTAGATTTTTTCGAAATAACAAAGTAACATTACATTGGCTTTTTTCTTTAAATAATTTCCAAAAAAATATTTCGGTGGAGACTGAGGGGCAAATGCTGTTACTTTTTGAATTACTTCATTTGAAATTCTTCGTCATTGAGGTACGATTTTGCAATTTCTTAAAGGAAACAGTGAGAAATGGAAAAGATAGAAAAAGAGTGAAGTTATTTGGAAAATAAAATTGCAGTGATAACTACAACCTCGTTTTCAGTGAAACGCTCTGTTCTCAATCGAGAACTTAACACAAGAGGAATATCTGACCCTTTTTCGCGTCTAAAAAGTTTCTCGATCAAATGTTTCTCAGTTTAAGTTTCTTTTTTTTTACAAAATTATCTTGTATTTAAAAAAAAATCAGTTTCGCGTTCTTTCTTTTTTGATCTTTTTCTCTTATTTCATTTGACCCTATGGGTTTCAAGCTCCAATGCAAAATAAAATTGCTGGCAGCGGACCATTTTTCAAAATGTCGTCCTGATTGTTTTTCTACCGTTAATTATGTCACTGGGTTCCAGAATTTATGATACTTAACTCCCTTGGATTCAATCGGTTTCCGTTTGAATTTATCGCTCGTCAAAAATATTAGATATTTATGGAACTGAGCTTTGACGTGATCATCGTCCACAATGGATCAAAACAATAGTTTTAAAAGTTATTGTTTTACCGGAATATCATATCTTCCATCTTTTGTTAAGTGATGTCCTTTTTATTTCTTCCTAAACTAATAGCACATTATCTGCGAAATTCAGTAATTATCTTCCTATAATACTAGTTACAAGTGCACTAAACTATGCAAATCCAAAAACGCTTATAGTGTAGTAAAATCCTTTTATTTACTGGGCAAAAAAGTATACAGAATCGCCAAGGTTTCCATTTCCACTTTATCAAGGCAGTAAATAGACATAAAATGCAGAGAATAAGTATCCGTAAGAAACGAAGATGGTTTTTGAAAAACAACGTGGAAGACATCACGGGCGATATTATGTGTATTTATCACACAAGTATAGGTGTGCAGTGCGATGTGTTTCCATCGTCCAGCAATGCATGCCAAAAAAACCTGCAGTTCCATAGAAACAGTGTCATTGCAGGATAATCATCGGGAGAAAATGTCAACTGTTTTACTGATGGCAGTCCCTTTAAAGTTCGCATAAGGAGCAATTCTTATAATATAACTGCTCCTTACTGATTTTTATATAAAGGCTATGTCCCAGGCTTTGCATATTTGTTAAAATATTTAATACGTAAATACAACATTACAGTAGCAATAAAATATCCGACCCTTTTATCTCATATAATATCAAACTGCAAAGAGAGACAATGTAAGAAAGAAAACCCGGGCGTGTACGCTATTCCATTAGTATACCCTAACAATGCAGAACAGATATATATCGGAATGACAAAGCGATCCTTATACACTAGATGTAAAGAGCACATGCGATGTGTCAACCAGGACATGTAGAATACGGCGCATTCCAAAGAAGTCACGCACTGCTCGGCCGCTGCTACATGGGATACTACTAGAAGAATTGCCATTTGCACAAAGTTTCAAGGGACTGCCATCAGGGAAATGGTATAAATCCTTTCCAGCAGAGCAGCATGCATTGGTATGGTCCGTATGGAGCTACCAATGATTTGACATGAGTTATTAAATGATGAAAACATATCGCAGCGCACTGTATAATTTCGTGATAAATACACGTAGTACAGCTCTTGATCAACGTTAGAAACGGGTCAAAAAGTTTGGACCCGACCCGTACCTGACCCGGAGATAAATTTGCTTTGAACTATAAATTCGAAACCGAATTTATGGTCATACATAATAATCTGTATATATATACAGGGTGCATAGGAAAGTCTCTTAAGCCTGGAATAACTTGCGAACGGAGAGAAGTACAGTTATGCAAGTGAGATAACGGTATAGTAAAACGACTACGCCCGATCCAATGCAACCAATAGCAGCACCCCTAGTGGCGAAATGCGGAAGTTCCCCATTGCAAACCAAAACGGAAAAGAGATAGAGCAAAATTTCCAATTAAAAAGTTGTAGAGCATCAATCAATTACAAAATGACATTTGCTTTACACGGATAAGATAAATTGTTGCCTGAAAACCCTATAATGTCCGACATCGATGTGCGACGATTCGAATCTGCATATTCACATTTTGTAAATGTAGCCGTATGCAAATGCAGATTGTGACGTTGTACCGTACCAACGATATGAAAACCAGTAGCAGGATGTACCCTGATCAGAAGCTTAGGTCTACGTACGCTGTGTGAAAATGGCGAGCTTGGATTTTTGGGGTTACATAAAAAACCAGGAGTATGCAACAGCGCCTACAAGTCTGCTGGATCTACGTCGTCGTGTTACAGATGCTTGCAATAGTATGACACCTTCCATGCTGAAGAATGCGTATGCAGAGTTACTTTCTGGAATACAAATGTGTATCGTGGGCAATGGCGAACTCTTCGAACATACCTCGATATTAAGTTTTTATCACTGTGCGCCAGTTTGCCTTTTTTGTTTTTGTTTTGTCTGACGTTATCAAACTGTATTGACCTAAGTACGCATTTATGCAATAAATTGTGTGTATTTGCTCATACCTATGCCTGTTCCCTTCAAAGTTTCACACAAAAGGTCGCGCATCGATTTCGGACATTTTAGGGTATTTCGGGCTACAATTTATCTAATCCGTGTGAAACAAATGTCGTTTTGTACTAATTAATTAAAGCTCTACAACTTTGTAGTTGGAAATTTTGCTCTATCTCTTTTCGTTTTCGATTTGCAATGGCTAACTTCCGCATTTCGCCACTAGGGGCGCTGCTGTTGGTTGCATTCGATCGGGCGTAGTCGCTTTACTATACCTTTATTTCACTTGCATAACTGTACCTCCCTCCGTTCACAAGTTATTACAGGCTAAAGGGACTTTCTTATGCACCCTGTATATATTTCCTCATACACTCACCAACCCGCTTGGCCAGAGTGGTGAGTTATGGCCAAACCCCTCCAAAATGACTCCACAACTTAAATCTTGGCCCTCAGTCTCCGGCAGCTGGAATGTACCTGGCCAAGGCAGTGGCCAGTGCGACATGAAGGCAGAGGGTGCTAAGAATCCCCGGAGGACCGGACTAGGCTGCCATCTGATGCTGACCTTGGCAACGTACAATGGACGCTCCCTATCTTCTGATTCAAGGCTTCTTGAATTGGAAGAGGAACTACAAAGGATCAAGTGGGACATCGTGGGGCTAAGTGAGGTAAGGAGAAAAGGAGAAGATCTCATCGAACTGAAAAGTGGACATCTCTTCTACTATCGTGGGAATGATACTGGCAGAACTAGTGGTGTTGGATTTATAATAAACAAGAAACTGAAGGATAAAGTGGTAGAAGTTGAAAGTTCCTCTGACAGAGCTGCACGACTCGTTATTCAACTATCGAGAAGATACCAGGCTCAGATTATTCAAACTTATGCACCCACCACAAGTCATCCTGAAGAAGAAATTGAAGAATTTCATGAGGAAATTTGTCATCTAAATAATAAAGGTAAGCAGCACTTGAAAATAATTATAGGAGATTTCAATGCAAAAATAGGGCAACGACAACAGAATGAAACTTCAGTAGGTAAATTCGGTCATGGCAACAGAAACCAGCGTGGAAATACTCTCGTTGAGTTTGCAGAGGCAGAAGGGTTTTTCATCTTGAACTCCTTCTTCAAGAAAAAGCCACACAGGAAATGGACATGGAGACATCCAAATGGGACGACAAGTGAAATTGATTTTATTATGTGTAACAAAAAATTCCTCATAGAAGACTGCAGTGTGCTAAACAAGTTCAACACAGGTAGTGACCATAGATTGGTGAGATGTAAGATGCACCTCAACACTAAACTTGAACGTTGCAAGCTCATAAGACAAACAAAATCTATTGACATGACCAACCTTAAAAACACCATAATACCTTCAAGTTGGAACTGAAGAACAGGTTCTCTGCTTTAGAAGGCCTAACATCGGAAGAAGTGGACATCTCTGAAGTTAACAGAAAAGTAACAAAAGCTCTTATGGAAACAGCAACAAAATTAGCTGGGTCTAAGAACAAGTTGCATGTAAATAAATTATCAGGAAAAACGAAAATGTTGATGCAAAAAAGAAGAGAGATGAGGACAACTAAAGAAGATGTGACTTCCAAAGTGGAATATATAGAGCTAAGCAAGACAGTACGAAAAAGTATCACTGAAGACGTAAGAAAATTCAACTGTGAACTAGTGAGGAAAGCAATTGAAAACAACCAAAGCCTAAAGATAGCAAAGGGACATCTCAGTAAGGGAAGAAAACAGATTATGGCACTGAGAAAAGAAGATGGTTCTGTAACAAGAAATAGAGGCGAAATTTTGACAAGAGTGAAAAATTTCTACTCCAAATTATATGAAAGGGATGATACATGCACTCCAGACATCATGAAAGATACCAGTACCAGAGTTCCTCCAGTCCTTCCAGCAGAAGTTGCACATGCAATCAAGAACATGAAGCGGGCAAAAGCTCCAGGAGAAGATGGAATTACTGTAGACATCATACAAGAAGCAAGTGGAGAAATCGAAACAGTACTCGCCCAAATTTTCACTCGATGCCTTAATGAAGGAAAGATTCCTGAGGATTGGAACACCGCTACAATGATCTTGCTACATAAGAAAGGTGACATTGAGGATCTCGGAAACTACAGACCTATCAGCCTCCTATCAGTAGTTTATAAAATCTTCACTAAAGTTCTTTCACACCGCTTGAAGGTAACACTGGACATGGCTCAACCGAGAGAACAAGCTGGATTCAGGAGTGGCTACAGCACAATAGATCATATCCATGTGCTGAGAGAACTAATTGAAAGAGCGAGGGAATATGAACTTCCATTGTGCATGGCTTTTATCGATTATGAAAAAGCCTTTGATTCGGTGAAACCATCAGCAGTTACAATGGCTCTGAAAACCTGCGGTATTGAAGATGCATACATTAATATTATTAATAACATCTATAAAAATGCAAGTGCAAAGATTAGGCTGTTTGAAAATACAACACACATAAAAATTGGAAAGGGAGTGAGACAAGGTGACACCATATCTCCGAAGCTCTTTAATGCCACATTGGAGGGTGTTTTTCAGTCACTGAGCTGGGAAAACAAGGGGATAAAGATTAATGGAGATTATCTAACCCACCTTCGTTTTGCTGATGACGTAGTCATTTTTGCAACTACCCCATCAGAGCTGCAGAGTATGATCCAGGAACTTGCTGACAAGAGTAAAGAAGTGGGATTAAAAATGAACTTTCAGAAGACAAAAATGATGTTCAATGCTTTTACAAGAAATGAAGATTTATCGATTAATGGAGAAAAGCTGGAGATAACAGATACGTACGTTTATCTTGGACAGCAGATATCAAGTGAGGGTCACATTGATGAAGAAATTAATCGGCGTACAAAACTTGCCTGGAGAGCTTTTGGAAGAAACAGCATAATTTTCAAGAGCAATATGCCATTATGTCTTAAAAGAAAAGTGTTTGATCAATGCATCCCTCCAGTGCTTACGTATGGTGCAGAGACGTGGACCTTAACTAAAAGAGACATACAAAGGCTGCATACAACTCAAAGCAGCATGGACAGGTGCATACTTGGTGTAACCAGGAGAGATAAGAAGAGGAACTCGTGGATCCGAAAAATGACAAGAGTGGAAGACATCATGATCAGAGTTAAATCCCTGAAATGGCAATGGGCTGGACATACTGCCAGAAGGACAGATCATCGATGGACAGCCGAAAGTTTAGATTGGATTCCAAGGGACAGAAAAAGACCCAGAAGAAGACCACATGGAAGATGGGTGGATGAAATTCGAAAGTATGCAGGGGTGACATGGAGGAGACTGGCACAAGACAGACCGTTGTGGAGGAAACTTGGGGAGACCTTCGTCCAGCAGTGGATAGATAATGGTTGACAATGATGATGATGATGATATATATATATATATATATATGTGTCTGCCCGCAGTGGTTATCGTAGGTTATATCATCATCATCATTGTCAACCATTATCAATCCACTGCTGGACGAAGGCCTCCCTAAGTTTCCTCCACAACGGTCTGTCTTGTGCCAGTCTCCTCCATGTCACTCCCGCATACTTTCGAATTTTATCCACCCATCTCCCATGTGGTCTTCTTCTGGGTCTTTTCCTGTCCCTTGGAATCGAATCTAAAATTTCGGCTGTCCATCGATGGTATGTCCTTCTGGCAGTATGTCCAGCCCATTGCCATTTCAGGGATTTAACTCGGATCATGATGTCTTCCACTCTTGTCATTTTTCGGATCCACGAGTTCCTCTTCTTATCTTCTTCTTCAGGATGACCACAAGTCATGCTGAAGAAGAAATTGAAGAATTTTATGAGGAAATTCGTGATCTAAATAATAAAGGTAAGCAGCACTTGAAGATAATTATGGGAGATTTCAATGCAAAAATAGGGCAACGGCAACAGAATGAAATTTCAGTAGGTAAATTCGGTCACGGCAACAGAAACCAGTGTGGAAATACTCTCGTAGAGTTTGTAGAGGCAGAAGGGTTTTTCATCTTGAACACCTTTTTCAAGAAAAAGCCACACAGGAAATGGACATGGAGACATCCAAATGGGACGACAAGTGAAATTGATTTTATTATGTGTAACAAAAAATTCGTCATAGAAGACTGCAGTGTGCTAAACAAGTTCAACACAGGCAGTGACCATAGATTGGTGAGATGTAAGATGCACTTTAACACTAAACTCGAACGTAGCAAGCTCATAAGACAAACAAAATGTATTGACATAACAAACCTTAAAAAACACCATAATACCTTCAAATTGGAACTGAAGAACAGATTCTCTGCTTTAGAAGGCCTAACATCGGAAGAAGTGGATATTTCTGAAGTTAACAGAAAAGTAACCAAAGCTCTTATGGAAACAGCAACAAAATTAGCTGGGTCTAAGAACAAATTGCATGTGAACAAATTATCAGGAAAAACCAAAATGTTGATGCAAAAAAGAAGAGTGATGAGGACAACTAAAGAAGATGTGACTTCCAAAGTGGAATATATAGAGCTATGCAAGACAGTAAGAAAAAGTATCACTGATGACGTAAGGAAATTCAACTGTGAACTAGTAAGGAAAGCAATTGAAAACAACCAAAGCCTAAAGATAGCAAAGGGACATCTCAGTAAATGGAAAAAACAGATTATGGCACTGAGAAAAGAAGATGGTTCTGTAACAAGAAATAGAGGCGAAATTTTGACAAGAGTGAAAGATTTCTACTCCAAATTATATGAAAGGGATGATACATGTACTCCAGACATCATGAAAGGTACCAGTACCAGAGTTCTTCCAGTCCTTCCAGCAGAAGTTGCACATGCAATCAAGAACATGAAGCGAGGAAAAGCTCCAGGAGAAGATGGAATTACTGTAGACATCATACAAGAAGCAAGTTTAAAAATCGAAACAGTACTCGCCCAAATTTTCACTCGATGCCTTAACGAAGGGAAAATTCCTGAGGATTGGAACAACGCTACAATGATCTTGCTACATAAAAAACGTGACATTGAGGATCTCAGGAACTACAGACCTATCAGCCTCCTATCAGTGGTTTATAAAATCTTCACTAAAGTTCTTTCACACCGCTTGAAGGTGACACTGGACATGGCTCAACCGAGAGAACAAGCTGGATTCAGGAGTGGCTACAGCACAATAGATCATATCCACGTACTGAGAGAACTAATTGAAAGAGCGAGGGAATATGAGCTTCCATTGTGCATGGCTTTTATCGATTATGAAAAAGCCTTTGATTCGGTGAAACCATCAGCAGTTGCAATGGCTCTGAAATCCTGCGGTATTGAAGATGCATACATTAATATTATTAATAACATCTATCAAAATGCAAGTGCAAAGATTCGGCTGTTTGAAAATACAACACACATAAAAATTGAAAAAGGAGTGAGACAAGGTGACACCATATCTCCGAAGCTCTTTAATGCCACATTGGAAAATGTCTTTCAATCACTGAACTGGGAAAACAAAGGGATAAAAATAAATGGAGATTATCTAACCCACCTTCAGTTTGCTGATGACATAGTCATTTTTGCAACTACCCCATCAGAGCTACAGAGTATGATCCAGGAACTTGCTGACGAGAGTAAAGAAGTGGGATTAAAAATGAACTTTCAGAAGACAAAAGTGATGTACAATGCTTTTACAAGAAATGAAGATTTATCGATTGATGGAGAAAAGCTGGAGATAACAGACACGTACGTTTATCTTGGACAGCAGATACCAAGTGAGGGTCACATTGGTGAAGAAATTAATCGGCGTACAAAACTTGCCTGGAGAGCTTTTGGAAGAAACAGCATAATTTTCAATAGCAATATGCCATTATGTCTTAAAAGAAAAGTGTTTGATCAATGCATCCTTCCAGTGCTTACGTATGGTCCAGAGACGTGGACCTTAGCTAAAAGAGACATACAAAGGCTGCAGACAACTCAAAGCAGCATGGACAGGTGCATGTTTGGTGTAACCAGGAGAGATAAGAAGAGGAACACGTGGATCCGAAAAATGACAAGAGTGGAAGACATCATGATCAGAGTTAAATCCCTGAAATGGCAATGGGCTGGACATACTGCCAGAAGAACAGACCATCGATGGACAGCCGAAATTTTAGATTGGATTCCAAGGGACAGGAAAAGACCCAGAAGAAGACCACATGGAAGATGGGTGGATGAAATTCGAAAGTATGCGGGAGTGACATGGAGGAGACTGGCAGCTTGTTCTCTCGGTTGAGCCATGTCCAGTGTCACCTTCGAGCGGTGTGAAAGAACTTTAGTGAAGATTTTATAAACCACTGATAGGAGGCTGATAGGTCTGTAGTTCCTGAGATCCTCAATGTCACCTTTTTTATGTAGGAGGATCATTGTAGCGTTGTTCCAATCCTCAGGAATCTTCCCTTCATTAAGGCATCGAGTGAAAATTTGGGCGAGTACTGTTTCGATTTCTCCACTTGCTTCTTGTTTGATGTCTACTGTTATTTCCATATTCTCCTGGAGCTTTGCCCCGCTTCATGTTCTTGATTGTATGTGCAACGTCTGCTGGGAGGACTAGAAGAACTCTGGTACTTGTACCTTTCATGATGTCTGGAGTACATGTGTCATCCCTTTCATATAATTTGGAGTAGAAATCTTTGACTCTTGTCAAAATTTCGCCTCTTTTTCTTGTTACAGAACCATCTTTTTTTCTCAGTTCCATAATCTGTTTTCTGCCCTTACTGAGGTGTCCCTTTGCTATATTTAGGCTTTGGCTGTTTTCAATTGCTTTCCTCACTAGTTCACAGTTGAATTTCCCTACGTCTTCAGTGATACTTTTTCGTAATATCTTGCATAGTTCTATATATTCCACTTCGGAAGTCACATCTTCTTTGATTGTCCTCATCACTCTTCTTTTTTGCATCAACATTTTGGTTTTTCCTGATAATTTGTTCACATGCAATTTGTTCTTAGACCCAGCTAATTTTGTTGCTGTTTCCATAAGAGCTTTGGTTACTTTTCTGTTAACTTCAGAAATATCCACTTCTTCCGATGTTAGGCCTTCTAAAGCAGAGAATCTGTTCTTCAGTTCCAATTGGAAGGTATTATGGTGTTTTTTAAGGTTGGTTATGTCAATACATATTGTTTGTCTTATGAGCTTGCCGCGTTCGAGTTTAGAATTTAGGTGCATCTTACATCTCACCAATCTATGGTCACTACCTGTGTTGCACTTGTTTAGCACACTGCAGTCTTCTATGAGGAATTTTTTGTTACACATAATAAAATCAATTTCACTTGTCGTACCATTTGGATGTCTCCATGTCCATTTCCTGTGCGGCTTTTTCTTGAAAAAGGAGTTCAAGATGAAAAACCCTTCTGCCTCTGCAAACTCTACGAGAGTATTTCCACGCTGGTTTCTGTTGCCGTGACCGAATTTACCTACTGAAGTTTCATTTTGTTGCTGTTGCCCTATTTTTGCATTGAAATCTCCCATAATTATCTTCAAGTGCTGCTTACCTTTATTATTTAGATGACGAATTTCCTCATAAAATTATTCAATTTCTTCTTCAGGATGACTTGTGGTGGGTGCATAAGTTTGAATAATCTGAGTCTAATATCTTCTCGAGAGTTGGATAACGAGTCGTGTAGCTCTGTCAGAGGAATTTTCAACTTCCACAACTTTATCCTTCAGTTTCTTGTTTATCATAAATCCAACACCACTAGTTCTGCCAGTATCATTCCCACGATAGTAGAAGAGATGTCCACTTTTCAGTTCAATGAGATCTTCTCCTTTTCTCCTTACCTCACTTAGCCCGACGATGTCCCACTTGATCCTTTGTAGTTCCTCTTCCCATTCAAGGTTATATAGTATAACGTATATTCTATTTTAACTTTTTAACTTTCCTTTTGAGTTTCTTTTTCTATGTAAATTTGAGTTCGTTCTCTCAGACATTTTTAAACCTAAACGTTATGTCTTTTCCCTCAAACGAGAATAATGTTGGCTACACACTGTGGTTGGAACAAGAGAGACGTGTATGTGGCCGGATAAGAACGATAGATAAAAAGGCAGTGCAGCGGTTGTTTAAGGGGATTGATGTTATTGATCATAGACGTGCTGTTATACGGTGTTTGGATGTTAAATCACTGATACTATATTGAGCAGATCAAATAAACCGGATGTGAGTATGGCGTACAAACCATGAAAGCAAAATCAAAGTATTTGTAAGTACTACAATTGACTTCTTTCTTGTAATGAGTATGAGTACCTTCTAATATTACACTGACTTTAGCACACATAACGAAATTATTGACGTAAGGACTAAAATACAGCGGAAAGACAAATTATGTTATAATAGAAATCATATAAATACATCATGGTTGGAACTGTCGTTCTTCACATAACCTAACTGTTTTACATGTGCGAGAGTAAAAAAAGTGAACAATTAATCAACATTCACATAAACAAAAATTATTCAAAATTCACATTTTGACAACTTTCAACTCATCAGTAATATTAAGGCTGTTCCACTTAATTTTCATGGCGCTACAGTCAAACTTTTTGAAGTAAGTCGCTTGATGTATGTTTAATTTCAGTTTTGTTTTCTTGATTATATATCAAGCTTCAGAATACGTTTCACAGCAGCACCAATTTTCACCAGCTTCTGGTTGGTTGAAAGTCTCCAAAATGTGGATGTTGATTTCATCATTGCTTTTAGAAAGAAGGAGCACTCATGAAATCATCATTAACATTTTGACAACTTTCAACTCATCACAAGCTTGTGAAAATAGGTGTTACTGTGAAACATATTCCGGTTTCTTAATGAGAGGAAACAAAGTCCAACATTCACTCTTCTCCTTTTTGTTTTTAACAAGCACGTATTTGTTGGCCTCGACTCCTTTTTCAATCTTCCTAATGTTAAGTTCATCCACATCAGCAAATAAGGCATTGATTCCGAGTGAATCAATAGAAGAGTAGGCGACAGGCGTTTGCCTGTACCTTGCTGCGGACAATCGCACTGAAAACAAAGGCAAAGGCGGTATCGTCTTACGATATGGTATTGGTGAGTCTAGGCTCTGCGCCCTGTCGTCGGTCGGTGGAAATCTTCGTTGCTTTAAGGAAAAGACGGCAATATGGTTGTATGACTAATCATTTTTTTCTCCGCTGGCACCAATATCGAGCACAAAATTCCACACTAACCATTTTTCGTTGAAAACTTTTTTCTTTCTTTTCAAAAATAAAACGGAAGTAAAAGCGAGTCGAAATCCGGTAAGGAACACCTCGACCCGACCCGTTTGACCCTTTCACCCGCTGATCCGTGACCTGTTTCCATCTCTGCTCCATCTTGCTTTTCAAAAATCATTTTCGTTTCTTACGCGCTCTAATTCCCTGCGTTTTATGTCTACTGCTTCCAAAAAACTACCCAGTGGAGAGAGAAAGTTATGCTGTTCTATATAATTTTTACGCCAGTAAATAATCGTATTTTTACCATCGAATAAGCGTTTTTGATTATTTCCCAGTCTTTCGATTTTCCTCTATATCCCATAAATCCTGAACAGTGTTGTTCTCGAGGTAAAAAAAAGACAAAAATGCTCTGCAATCAAATGGGGTACATACCTCATATTTCTTAAACTAAATTATACATCTTAATTACTACGAAATTTTATTATAAAACGGGAGAAACAAAAACAGAGAAGTTGGATTAAAAGAAAGTCCTTAAGCGACTGCAATTGGTGATTAGATTGAAATTTTGGCAGGAAATACTTTTTTGGGTGTTCTGTGGTAGACTAAGTAGAATGTGACTGTCGTCGGTATGACAGACACTCGCAGCTCATACAATATTCTGCCTTGATCGATTTTCCATTCTAATCATTGTGTCTCCTGAAAGCCTAATTTCACACCGATATGAAGACGCGAAAGAAATCAAGACATCCACCTTCCTTTACCTAAATAAGGAATACGTTGGGATAAATCATGTGGCTGCTAAATCAATAAATATCTTATGCCTTGCAATGCGTATACCAGGTACGGAAAATAAACTTCATGTTAACAGAAATGCTCAAACATCGATCCCTTCAAACACTGTGAATACTAAATCCACAAAGGGCGAATAATGCATGTCAGATTGCTATCTTCTGCATTGTACGTTTTGCAATTGAAAGCTTTAACAATCACGTAAAGAAGCAGCGACAACGTTATGTAAACAAAAACATCCTTTCTAACGTATACGCTAAGATAACTTTCCTTTTTAGTTACCGTCTCTGTGCGAAATTTGGTTCGTTCTCCTTCAGCATTTTCCCACTTTAACCTTTACGTTTTCATGAAGTTCGAGTTTATTAGAAATTGATTGTTACAGAATTACCAAGTTTGAAGTGTGTCACGCTACAAGTGATATGGTGAACGGTGCTAAATACTAGTAGTATTTAAAGGACTAAATAAAACGCTAAAGTTTGAGTAAATACTGACCTATTGCTTATTATCTGCTCGTTTAGTTAATCACTGCTTAATTAACGCCATTGAGTATTTAACTACCCACGGTTTCCAATAATTAATCAAGCTTCATTTAATGTTGTTGTTCAAGGTAAACTGACTTTGTAGGTATAGTTACACCTTTAAAACCTAACAACACTTCATCTTTTACTTTATTTTGAATAGCCTTTTAAGAAAGAGTCCTACATCTTCCTTCTCTCTCTCTCTCTCTCTCTTTTTGCGTTGAGGTTTAACGACCACCGTGAGCAACTGAGTGGGCTATAAGCAGTCGCTCGTCCCTAATATAGGGCCACTGGTTCCAGGGAAGAGAGAGAGCCAGTGCTTTAAGACAAATACAATATCCATGCCTCACCAGGATTCGAACCCGAATATATGGCGGACGAATGGTCAGTAACCATCGCTTAGATCACTGCGCTACAGTGGCGGCCATCTTCCTACAGATTCATACATTCAGTTATTATATAGGATTAAGATAGCATTAGAAATTATAATTAAATACTTTATTTTTCGATTTTGGATATTTAACAGTCATTCGTATAAAAACTATCTACTGAATGGAATTCAAGGATTTAGAAAAGAATAATTTAAAATAATATTCTGTTTATTTTAAATGATTTATTTGTTTCCAGAATAATATGTTTGTGCGACTGACTACAAGCATCCAAGGAATAAAGTCTAGAGGGTGTTAATAATTTAAAAGAGAAATTTGCTTTCTCTTCAAATATGTGACGAATTTATGAAAAACATGCATCTGTTAAAAAATGCAGCACCAGGAAGTAGTAATGCGACTTCCATTCAGGCAGACCAAACGTCTAGACATGCAAATAAGTCTTCAGGCGAGCACATCTGGTGAAAACTGAAGTTGCTAGAACATCGTGAAGGTGGTGATCCGTGAATAAGAAAGAGTTCGACGCGTCTTTTTGAGTAATAATGCCACAAATTGTTTAAAAGTTGCCCTCGAAATAAAATTATCGCAGGTAGAATGCCGAGAACTCGTCAGCGTCGTAGTTATAATCAGTTAACGGACTTCAAAAGGGGAACCGTTACTGTCCACAATAAAGCCTATTGATCATCTCGGCGATTGCACCACACGATGGCCTCTACAATGACACAGTCTATCATTGCTGCATACACTGGGTGAGAGAAGGAATGCATAACTGTCAGTTTGGAAGTAGCTGACCCAGAACTGTTACAGGACCCGCAGAGAGCTTGCTCCTGTGAGATGCCTCCATACATAGGATGTTAACTCACTTTTAGAAAGATTTTCCAGAAATATAATTAATGTTTAAATTAAAATTATTTCTTTTTTATATATTCTATGAGATAGCTCTTTCTCTAGACTATGAACCTACATCTAGATATCTAAGATAACAGGGCATATCTTAAAACTGGCAGTGGCACTTTATTCCAGTCATCTACCACTGCTGTCCATAGTCCAATCAGTCTTTTTGGTCTGCGTTTAGGAAGCGCTCTTTTCAGCAGTCCAACGGCAGAATAGTCCATTAGTGGCACATCAATGGACTTCGAAGGAACATGTACAAAAGTTATAGACCTGATACCCGTCTCTTTTTTCATTTTTTCAAAAAACAGATTGGTAAATTTAGATGAATGATGTACTTATCCTGATGGATTTCTACTCTTTGAAGGCTCTGTGGATAAAGAAATGGTATTTCCTCTTTATGTATACGATTTAAAACATTATATTATTAATATGTAGAATTCATTTTAACATTCTTTTCAATTTTTTTTTAAATTTAATTTCCCATTGTACGAGAAACCAGCAGTAATTATGTATCCTTTATTGGAATTTTCTTTGGATTCTTGGAACCAATTGGGTAATTTTTCTTCTGCTCTTTTACGATAGTAAATCGACTTTTTTCGTTAGAGTCGTTTAGGTAGATGAATACGTCATCAATAGTCACAATAAAGTTCCATCTGTCTCTGCAATGCATTGACTATGATACGCTTTCCAACATACCAGAAATAATTACCCAAGTTATTACTCAGGTTATGAGGATAATGGCTGTAGAGTAAATCTCGCTCCTATGACCTGAATTTTCACTATATTTCGATGTTATTCGACAGAATCGGTTCGGTATACCTCCGTAAAAAAACATGATGACGTTTTGTATCGCAATTGAAGCAGTTTGACGTAAGTTATGACGCATAAAAGCAATGGAATGGATCCCGCTCCTATGTCACGACCTTTGATCCCATTTCACCCATTTTCAATAGGATTCGTCCCCAGGTGATCCCTACCACATACCAAAATTTCACCGAAATCGAACCATTTTCACGCGAGTTATCGTGCGGAAGGCCGGACAGACAGACGGACAAAGCTGGGGCATATGGGCATCTTCAACCTACGGTTGGAAAGCGTAAAAAATGCTGGTAGTTCGCTCCAAGAACCTCCATATGTATATTATAGATTTTTCTCAATCATTCAACAGTAGTAGCGGGCACAAATTGCGACGGACCGTCATAACTCATACGAGAACGCGGTCGGCAAAATTTTGAACTGTTGATTGCAGGCACCGTGGATACATCGCTTCATGCGACTTTTTCAACCGGCAGTGCAGAACAGCATTTAGCACTGTGATCACACTGAATTATGTATTTGCTTTAATTCGCAAACCAGGTGTGTTCTTAGCATTCCAAGGCAAAACGGTAATTGTATTAGTTTGCTTCGCACCATTATGGAAAAGCTGCCTGTGACACACAGAATTCTCAGCTCGTTTCTCATGATTCGTGTGCAGATGTTTCCCCTGTTTGAGATTAATTCTAACGTCATTTCTAGTACGGAGGCGCGCCTTTACTGCTGGAGTATGACATTCATTCCGCCTTGTTAATCTCTAGAACAATGAGGTTCTTTAGTTTTTCACTTTATTTAACTCCTAAGAGAGTAACTTTTAAGTTGTCAATGATTTTTACTTGCCTGAACGGATGCATCAGAAATTAGTATATTCTGCATCATTTTCCCACGGTACATCCTTTTTCCTAGAGCTCTCTGAGCTCGCTCTGTAGACGTCTCTCCGTCAGGCTCCCAACAGAGGTACATTTCTATTCTTCTCACTTATTGCCGGGGCATCTTATTGCTGTTCCTGGATCTTCTGTTAAACCTAAGATGTCAACTCAGTCGCAAAACGTTTTTAAGAAACGCAAAACGTAGGAGTAGAACAAATTACGTTTGAAATCTGGTGGAACTGGCACCTCTTAGTGTCTTAAATTCTTAGTTAGCTCTTGATCTGCCAGGCTGAATCATCGGAACACGTAGTAAACTCTGCTTAAACCTTTGCGTAAACCGACCCTGCATCTGGTAAAAAACGATTTTAACACCTTGCTGGCGGGACCTTACAGACCGTTTGACGCCCAACGAGAGGTCTTTCCCCTCCCTTGCGTTCCATCCCAACTAACAGCACAGCACAAGCTCCTTTCAGGATTTCTTTTCCTTTTGCAAGGAGAATCCACGAACCCTCAAATTGTTTGCATAATTAATGCTGTCCCCGCCTTCGGTAAATCAAATACATTGAGAAATCCAATGAAAGCAACGATAAAGAGGATTTCTTATCTTCAGCAAAAGCATGGTATAAGTTTTCCTACTTTTTTAAAAGCAAAGATTGTAGAAAGCACTGCCTTTTTTGAGTTTTTTATGTCACAAACTTCCAGAATGCATGTAGGTATATGTTCTTTTAAAGTCCACTGTATTCATAATTTTTTGTATTTCCAATATTTATCAAGAACTTCTAAAACTTAAAATCAAGTAAGCCAAATGATTTCCATTTGCACCATATCGTACTCAATAAGCGTTATCGTTCGTTTCAGTTCGTAATTTAATTCAATTGCATTAAAATTTCAGTAAATTATGAGATATGTCTTCAACAAAGCAATCTAACATACTTGGTGTCCAGCGGAATTTTGGTTTCTTTTACTGTTCTATTTTAGCACAACTCTTTTAATTTGAGAGAAAAAACAAGTAATTTAAAACACAAGGGAATTTTCTCAAATTTTTTGAAACAGTTTATGGGTTAATGTTATTATCACTATTTTATATATTTAAAAAATAAATAAAATAGTAATAATGTGAACAGTAAGACAATTGGCCTAGTGGTCAACGTTTGTAACTTCCACGGAGAAACCCCATGTTTGATCCCAGGCAGGTACGAACGCTCGAACCACTAAATATCCGCCGTGCGTTGGATGGGCACGTTAGGCCGTCGGGATCCGGGTACTGACCCCCGGTAATAAGTAAGGTCACCTTTCTCTCCCTCTCTACATTGCTTCCGTGTCACTTTCCTATCAGGCATTCTAGCCCAAATCTCCTAGCTTCCTATTTCTAAGGGTTGTTTAAGACCTGGGGTCAGACACTCCCTTTCTAAAATTCTCTACATAAAATTTGATCAGTAGGATATCTGGACAATAGGAAATAAGGTACGTTTTCATGAAATAATGATAAACTGAGTATAAGGTCAGTTTTTAACACACAAATATTAGAAAATCTTAGTATTTCTTACATTCCAGTAAGAGTAACAGATATTTTAGTAGAGTTCGACACAAATTTATGAATAGATGAATCATATTTCCGAGCGACTTGCCGAATTCCTCCTTATTTAAAAATGTTATAATACTGCGTATATTCTCAACGGCAGGAAGGAATTCTTGTTGCATTACAAGGTTGTACGAGCAGTTCTGCCTTTCGCGGTGCATGTGATCAATGAATGCATCTCATCATACGTTTAGGTTTCGGAGAGAGACATTTCTATTTCACTTTTCTTCGTTTCATTAAAGCACTCACAATTCTTAATTTACGCTTTCCAATCGTAGGTTGAAGAAGCGTATATGCTCCAGCTTTGTCTGTCTGTCTGTCTGTCCGCACGATATCTCGCGTAAAAATGGTTCAATTTCGACGAAATTTTATGTGGTAGGGGACAGTCTGGGAACAAACTCCATTGAAAATGGGCGACATGGGGTCAAAGGTCAGGACATAGGAGCAGGATCTATTCCATCGCCCTTATGCCTCATAAGTTACGCAAAACTGCTTCGATTGCGAGAAAACTTTATCATGCTGTTCCGGAGTTATACTGAACCCGTTATGTTGAATATCACTGAAGTGGGGCCAAAGGTCAGGGCACAGGAGCAAGATTTATCCCACAGCCATTATTCTCATAACTTGACTAAAAACGCTTCGATTGCGACGAAATACAATACGTTGTTCTGTAACGACTTTGGAAGCAGTTCCGCGAAAAATGTTTGTTTGTCAACAATTACGGGCAGTGTGCATGCGTGAGGTTTGTTAGCCATTATTTTTGCACGATAATTTCGTGGAAATTGCCCGATTTAGATGGGATCTTTAATTATAAAGCGGCTTATGTGTAGTAACTCTTTATAATAGAAATAGGTAACACGTGCACAAAGAGATTTAATTTTGATATACGTGAACCTCAAACGTTATACCATAGTTTAATCCCCTCAAAACCGAGGCATTTTCCTATGATTTTTGGGATGTAGGAAAGAGTATCATAATCATTGCATGAGTTTACTAACTTGTTTTTGTACATGATTTAATTTTTAATCAATATTAACTTTTGCGTTGGCTCATAAAAGTACATCAGGAAAGATATTGGTGAATTTATTTATTCAAATTGGGACCACCTATGAAACACAGACTGTAAAACTATCTGCTACAGAATCGAGGTACTGAATTTAAAGAAAGGCGAAATGCCGAACAAAGGTAAAATTCTCCCACGATTTATCGTAAATATCTTTGAAGGAAAAGATTTGTTGCAGTGCAGAAATGTATGACTGAAGTACAGGTGATAAATTTTAACGCTAAATATCTAAACGACTGGATTACTGAAATCGCGGAATAAGAAAAGTAGCTGAAATGATAAATTCAATTAAATCATTCAAATAGGCTATAAGGCGGGCCTCAGAAAACAAGAAAAATACTTTAGCACTTTTTCATTTTATACTGAGTTGTCAAAATGATATCGGTATTGCTGAATTCACTAACAAGCAGGGAATTTTCGTAAGCCAATACAAAGAGTCTAGACTAGAGTCTATGTCTGTGTTTCCTTTTAAATCGGCTTTCCTCTGTTGATCCCAGCGCTGTTTTGATCTTCAAGTGATTCCCGTGTTTTTGTAGTCTGCGTTACCCGTTCTATTTCGAAGTTATTCGAATGTTAAAGCGGGATATCGGCAGCTGAAAATATTTCGGAACCTAGCAATACAACCTTAAAGTCACGTATAAAAGAAAATATATTTTGAAAGTTGATGCGCCGTTGAATTCTCTGGTGTACTGTTGTTTGAAGAATAATATTAAACTTTGGATCAAACTCTCTGTGTAATTTACTTTCCCTGTTATTAAATCCAAAAGCTGTTTGTGTTTGACTCTCACCTAGATTACTGCCTATGAAATAAAAGAAAGTCATTCTTTGCTTCCTACAACGAAAAGGTGATAGCAGTGATGATATTGATTGATAAGGGGACACTGATATTTGGTGCGCACGTTCTTCAAGACAAGAAATCCATTTTTAATGAAAAACCCAAATATTTACTAAAAAAACTAAATATTTACCGTGTTAAATTAAATAAATAATTCTTTGATTCATTTTTCCAAGTTTGTGAATAAATTCGCGTCAGTTTACAGTCGTAAAGAACCATGCTCCGCAAAATGTGGTAAACATTAACTGATATAAAGTTAACATTTACCACACTTTCCTGGTAAATATCAGTTAGTATTAAAATGCAAGTGCAAAGATTCGGCTGTTTGAAAATACAACACACATAAAGATTGGAAAGGGAGTGAGACAAGGTGACACCATATCTCCGAAGCTCTTTAATGACACATTGGAAAATATCTTTCAATCACTGAACTGGGAACACAAAGGGATAAAGATTAGTGGAGATTATCTAACC
Organism: Macrothele yani; assembly: GCA_039090855.1. Classification (NCBI taxonomy): domain Eukaryota; kingdom Metazoa; phylum Arthropoda; class Arachnida; order Araneae; family Macrothelidae; genus Macrothele; species Macrothele yani. Next base: position 7,689,267 of record CM077011.1, on the reverse strand, counting down.
CACCTTCGTTTTGCTGTTTGACGTAGTAATTTTTGCAACTACCCCATCAGAGCTGCAGAGTATGATCCAGGAACTTGCTGACAAGAGTAAAGAAGTGAGATTAAAAATGAACTTTCAGAAGATAAAAGTGATGTTCAATGCTTTTACAAGAAATGAAGATTTATCGATTGATGGAGAAAAGCTGGAGATAACAGACACGTACGTTTATCTTGGACAGCAGATATCAAGTGAGGGTCACATTGATGAAGAAATTAATCGGCGTACAAAACTTGCCTGGAGAGCTTTTGGAAGAAACAGCATAATTTTCAAGAGCAATATGCCATTATGTCTTAAAAGAAAAGTATTTGATCAATGCATCCTTCCAGTGCTTACGTATGGTGAAGAGACGTGGACCTTAACTAAAAGAGACATACAAAGGCTGCAGAAAACTCAAAGCTGCATGGAGAGGTGCATGTTTGGTGTAACCAGGAGAGATAAGAAGAGGAACTCGTGGATCCGAAAAATGACAAGAGTGGAAGACATCGTGATCAGAGTTAAATCCTTGAAATGGCAATGGGTTGTACATACTGCCAGAAGGACAGACCATCGATGGACAGCCGAAATTTTAGATTGGATTCCAAGGGACAGGAAAAGACCCAGAAGAAGACCACATGGGAGATGGGTGGATGAAATTCGAAAGTATGCGGGAGTGACATGGAGGAGACTGGCACAAGACAGACCGTTGTGGAGGAAATTTGAGGAGACCTTCGTCCAGCAATGGATTGATAATGGTTGACAATGATGATTATGATGATTAACCTTATACCGGCTTTGATACAAATATACAGAACCTTATATCAATATTAAACTGACATAAGGTTCTGAGTATTCGTATCAAAACCATAAATATACTGTACAAAGAGAGGATTAAAATAATAAACATTATCGAACGATTGTTTTGTTAAATTGTTCTAAAATAATTTCAGCACAGAGATTTGTATTTTCGGTTTTTTCAACCTATTGGAAAAATTTACCAACTGAAGTTTATACCTAGACGATCACATATGACGATTAAGAATAGAATGGACAAAGCATAATTGCACAATTGTCTTGCGTACACAGATACACAGCACTTCTTCAAACATGTTCTACCGAAATGGTCAAGGTTAGAATGAAATGAACGCTGAATCATTTTACCTGACGTAGATATATTCTGGATATTACAAAATTTCTCTATATATACACTGCTCTATCACTAATATCCGAAAATTTGCATGTCTTCAACTATTCTTTGTTTAGTAAAAAAATTGTTTTGTGTGCTTAAGCCTTTGTCACTTATGACGGCCTCGTGAGTCAGCGAAATACTCTTTATCAGTTTTTTGCAAATGTCTGCTAATACACAGTGGAGTCACATTATTGTGACCACCTCCTACTTTTGACGTCAACAGCGCGCAGCCAATGAAAGAAGCCATGTGTCGTGAGCCGGCTTGGAGGATACATAAGGTGTGCTGTAGGCCTTCTCAAAACGTATCACTCGTTGCTGTCATGGATAAAATGAGCGATTTGCAAAAAGGAATTATTATCAGCTTACGGACCAAGGGTGGCAGTATTTCTTAAACAGCACAGTTTGTGAAATGTTCGCGTGCTGCTGTGGTTAAAGTGTATCGTGATTGGAGAAATGGCACCATTGCGAATAAGCGACGTGGAAACTGCGCAGCACCACGTGTCATTAATGTGAGAGGTGAACGTCGGTTTCGAAGGTGCGTGAGGGCCGATCGACACGCTAAAGTAGATCAATTCACTGGCCGAATGAACCAGGGGGCTACAGGAAGTGTGTCTAAAATGACATTTCAGCGAACCCTGCTGTGTATGGGGCTCCGATGCAGACGGATGGTCAATGCACCTATGCTAACGAAGGTGCATAGGCAGAAAAACTTACATATATCGGAATTGGACATCCGCTGATTCGCAAAGGATTGCCTTATCACGTTTTCTGCTTCATCGAATGGAAGGACGTTGGCGTATAAAGCGAGAAACATCGGAGAACAAACACCCTTCAACCATTGCTGAAAGAACACAAGCTGGTGGGGACAGCGTTATGGTGTGGGGAGTGTTTTCGTTGCATTCTCTGGGTCCACTCATACCTGTGGAAGGCACTCTGGACCAAATTCGTTATGAATCATTATTAACGCTGCTCTTGGTAAATCTTACTCCTTTTTTTCTTTATCTTCCTCCCAATTCGTTCTCTCCCTTATTATCTTCCCCTCCCTCACCGCAGGCATATGATTACTAACGTGCTTAGCAGAAACTAACCGCTCACATTTGCCTTCGCAGATGGGGAATCCGAACTTGTATCGGGCTTCAATGTTGAGTATATATGGGGGGCTGATTCGCTCTATCTTTCTCGCTGAGTACTTAAGAATAACTACCTTCAGAATTATTACCGTATTCCTTTATGAACGTCGGCTTCGAAGGTGTTCCATCCTTGCAGGCCACGTACACCCATACATGCTAATTGTCTTCCCTGGGGCGTACGGGAACTTCAGCACGACAATGCGACGTGTCACACAGCTAGAAATGCCCGAGAGTAGTTGGAAGAGCACGGTGAAGACTTCAAAGTACTTCCCTGGATCCTTAATGCCCCAGACTTAAACACAATTGAGCATCTGTGGGACCACCTCGGTCGTGTTGCTCGCTCTGTGGAACCTCTACCACACATCCTCCAGCAGCTCTGTCAGATGCACTGCAGTCAGAATGGCTCCACATGCCGGTGAACACCTTCCAGCACCTCACTGAGTCACTCCCAGCTCGTCTAGCTGCTGTCCGCACTGCACACGGCTGTTACTCTGGATATTAGCTGGTGGTCACAATAATGTAACTCGACGGTGTATAACTGAAACTGATGCAATACTTTGCAGTACTTGCGTCAGCCACCAACTATTGCTTATAAGGTGGGTTTGGAACTTATTGGACGTCTCTCGTATAATATTGGCTCATTGACCAGTATTTTCGTATGTGATGACGATGCCTGTAACGCTTGAATTGGTACCATGCAAGTGCCTCTTTCCTATTCTTCCAAGTAGTATGAACGACTATCATGAACAACTCTATGGGTTATAAGAAGTCGCTCATACCAAATTTGGTGCAACTTGGTTCCAGAGAAGAGAGCGAGAACCATGAGGCAAGCACACCACTGTCGCGTCCGGGACCCGAACGCGAGACCATCTCGAACAAATTTTGCCCTTCAGTGCAATCAACCGATACTGTTCTCCCACTTATAACGAAGTAAATTTCTCCGTCATTTTTGGTCCACCCCGGGAATCGAACCCGAGTCCACTTATTCCGGAACAAGTCGCCCTGCCAACTGATCTAGGCAGACGTTCGTTGTTGCTGCTATCTGCCTTTATGTCGTGTGCGTCCTGCGGGGCAGGCACGTCACACACGACTAGAAGCTACTTCTCTTCTCGACTAAGTTATCTAGTGGATCAACAGCTTCAAGAGCGGACTAATAAACGCAGACCTATGTGATGGGACACATATTCGAAAAACACTGTCGGCCGACATTTGGCCAGAATGCGACCTTCCATTTGAGAACGCCTTCAGCAATGAGCAGGCATTGATGCCGATCTTCTATCCTTACAGGCCACCTAGATCTGAAGATACAATACTTACTTCTTAATTATATTATCTATTTAATTATTTAGCAGTGTACTTAACACCTTTTGGATTGTTCCTTAAGATCCATCCTACTTATTTCTTATTTCAACGAGCACTGCTACGCATAAAGCTTAGAAGCGGTGTTACCAATACCTCTTGACGAATCTATTTCTGCCTAATCATGAGTCCCTTCGCGTCATCGCACGATTTTTACATTGAATAAGAAAATGCGAATCCACTGCATGAGCAGTCAGATATCTTCATTTGGCCTATTCATGGTGCTGTACGATCATACACTATATTTTATAACAAGTACTACGCTGTTACTTTGTCCATTCCTTTGCATTTAAACAAAGCCATGTTTCATTAAACTTCATTCATTTTCATGAGAGGGACTGAATATTTCAGGTTCAGAGTTGTGGTTTTAACATGCAATTATCAGCGTACTTGAAAGCCAGAGCGTTTATGAGCAGAAGTTCAGAGAGAGAGAGAGAACGGTTCAAGTAATTTGACTGTAGTAAGAGGATGCCTTTGAAAACGGAAGTGAAATATGTGCGAAGTTTCAAATTGTAAAGATGATCCCATAGAAGAGGAAATAGACGGTTCACCGAAATGTATTGGTTCTCTTTTAAAAGCCACTCTCTTCCCTAAAAAGATAAGATAAGGAAATTTCCTAGTATTTGTGCACTGAGACAGCTTACTCTGCGTTAGCCAGATAAATGCATTATTGAAAGAGGAGACGTTTGCTCATCTTGTGGTTAAAGGGTATTCACTCTCTTATTCGGTCTCTGAACACAGAAGTGTAAGTATCTCTCGTTGTGACCAGAGATTTGCGCTGGCGCACGATGGACTTGATTATATATATGCCGTAATGGACACAGATTCGACTGTTAAGTAGTGAAGTGCCTTTCGGAGTTTCGAGCTTGAAATTATGATAAGCTTGTGCTTTAATTCCAGGCACAAGAGGATACATATAGGACAATAGCCTTTCTAAATTTTGATTACCGTCTGTCTTTACTATTCATTAACCAAGTAAAGTTTAAAGTGTTTTACAAACTTATTTTTGGTGACTGATCTCTCAAAAATTCTTAACGTCGATGTTATTGCGTATTTTTATCTCATTAGCTGTAGAAAGAAAGTACACCACTCGGAAAAAATTTGTGTTACATTTTGTGACGGTATATCTGTAATCTAACCTTCCTTTTTTGAGTTTCTATGTTTTTATTTATAGTTGGTTTCTTCTCTTTACACATTTTCTGACTTAACTACACATTACTTTCTCCAAAGAGCTTTCTAAATCTTGCACACGGTAAGTAGGTAAACAACACTATAAGTAACTTTTGCTCTTGCTTCATGCATTTCATGCATTGGTGAGTACGACTTCTTACTTAGCAGTTCATTTGCGATAACGACTTTTTAGGTAGAAGTGCGTTTGTGAGAACGACTAGTTAGAGGCATATTGCTAGAGCAACTACCGTTCGCAGAAAGTGCATCTTGATGAGACCATTTGATATATCGTCTTGCTAGAAGTGCAATTTGATATAGCGTAGTGTAAGGAAAGCATGCAATTATGAAATGCTGTATGAATTGAAGGCAAAGTTTTGGTATTCTGATTAATGTGATCTACTTGTTCTGAAGTGACATTGACGAGAATAAAAGTGAATACGTGTAAGCTCTTTCAGCTGATTTATGACCTTGGTCGTTAGTAATTTATATACACTATATTAACAAAAGTCACCGAACACCCCTCCAAAAACAAATGAACTTGTCCGCTGCGTTCTTAAGATGCGCGGTACAGCTGCAAACGGTATTAAAACAAGCCTGCAGCTGAGAGCGATCATGTCGCACTGTGAGGTTGAGGGGAAATGTCGCGGCGGATGAGAACTGACTTTGAGAAAGGAAAAATGTTGCGTGTTATATTAGTGGGTTGTCCATAAGAGAAACCGAAAGGCGTTTAAACATACCCAAGTCAAATGTTTTGGATGTACTGATTAAGTGGAAGACACATGGCACACCTAAAGCAGCAAAACGTACCAGCAGACCAAAGAAAATCAGTGACAGAGGAAGTCGAAGCCTCGGGAGAGTCGTTACAGCTAATCGACGGAGTACTGCACAAGACCTCAATGTACAGGTGAGTAAAGATGCTGGAACCTTGGTATGTACACGTACCATTCGCAAATAACTCCCTTCCATGGGTTACCGTGGTCGTGCGGCTGCTCATAAGCCTTTCATCTCCACTCGGAATGCTACTCGTCGTTTAGCATGGTGTAAAGAACATTTATCGTGGACCTTAGATCAATGGAAACGGGTCCTATGGACTGATGAACACAGATACACGATTCATCAGTCTGATGGCCGTGTGTGGGCATGGCGGAAGCCGGGGGAACGCTATTCAGCATAGTTTACTGTTCTTACGGTCAAGTTTGGAGATGGCAGTGTGCTCGTGTGGGGGCGTTTTTCGTGGTATGGTCCCGGCCCATTGTTTATCCTGGACAAACCTGTTAACCAGCACGTCTACCTCGATATTCTGGACAATTATGCTCTACCAACTTTGTGGCAATACTATGGAACCGAGCCTTGTCGGTACCAGCAGGATAATGCAACGAGCCATCAAGCAAGGACTGTTACGGCTGACGATAATTGCGTATCGTGTGTGGAATGGCCGACACAGAGCCCTGATTTTAATCTCTTAATCCCATAGAGCACTTATGGGATGAATTAGAGAGCCTCATAATAAGTTTGGAACCAAGGCCTACTACTAAGCAACAGTTACCGGCAGCATTATGTACTGAATGGAAAATTTGTCAAAAGAATGTCTCGAAGGATCAGTGCATGCATTAAGATCAAAGGTGGACCGACACCGTACTAATGTATGTCAATAAATGTTATTTTGCGTTTTTCTTCTAGGTGTCCGGTCACTTTTGTCAGTATAGGTTATTTTCTAGTTCTTGATATTTATGTTCGCAAGTTCATAGAGCAAGTTGATAAGTAAGCACTTAAGCGAACCTTACAGCTCATAAGTGAAGCCTTACAGCTCATACATTGAGTTAGCTTTGCACCAGGAACATCCCCCGTTTCATATATCCGGAGCAATAACGTAGTGCCACGAGATATCAACGTTACGTGCTGCTACTGTAAATTGTGCACACCCATCTTCTGTACGTAATCAGTAAACGTTTGCCAGTAATGGGGAAACATGGCGACCTCAGCGAATTTGACAGCTGCAAGATGGTTAGGGCCCGAAGGGAGATTGCCAGTATTTTGGAAACAGCCGCACTCGTTGACTGCTTCCGTACTATTGTATCAATGATGTTCCAGAACTAAATTAACCACGCACAGACATCCAGCTGAAGGGCTCACATTGGTCAACCACGCGCTGTTGATCCTAGAGGTGAGCTTCGGGTGTCATGACTGGTATCTTAGCAAAGACGTGCCACAGTCATCCATGTCACCCACCAATACAACAGTGCTGCAGTTCGACTTTGTCCCCACATGCACCCATGATGATGCCCAGTCATCGCAAACAGCACCTCGCATGAACGAAGGACAGTTGACAATGGACCTCGACAGATGTAAGAAGGTCGTCTGGAGTGATGATTCCTGTTTCCTGCTGCATGCTGATGTCAGGGTTCGGATATAACGTAAATATCATGAAGCCTTATCCACTGGTTGCACATTTGAGGTTCAACAGGCCGGTGGAGGTGGTGCTCTGGTCTGGGGAGCTTTTTTCCTGGCAAGCCCTAAGCTCGTTGGGTATCATCCCACACACACTGAATGGAGGACGTTACAGGGTCCTGTTAGCCGACCATTATGAATTTCTGCTGGAGGGTTACTCCGACCACTGGGACATTTTTCAACAGGAAGACGCACCGTGTCGTCGGGCTCGTGTAACTACTGAGTGGCTGGAGAAACACGACAAAGAAATCGCCACGTTGCCTTGACCTCAAAACTCCTCTGAATGTAACCGACCTGAACATTTGTGGGAATGTAACAAATTGAACATTTGTGGGAATGTAACCAACTGAGCATTTGTGGGAATGTAACCAATTGAACATTTGTGGGAATGTAACCAACTGAACATTTATGGGAATGTAACCAACTGAACATTTGTGGAAATGTAACCAATTGAACATTTGTGGGAATGTAAGCAATTGAAGAAACGGTTATATTTCCCATAACAGGGTGTGGGAACTTCTGATCCTCCTCGGTGGAATGAGTGTGAACTGACATTGCTGCTCCAGCGGATGTGGGTCAAGTTACTACTGGCGGATGTTCGACACCTTGCTTGATGCATTTCGTTTCCTTTCGGAATATTCTCAGACGCGTAATAATTTGTTATAGGTTAAAACAGCTTGTACACTAAATTACTAAATGTTTCAGTTATTTTAAGCATGTTTTGCTTCATGGCCCGATATGTTACTCTTTCATTTCAGCTTGACTTCGGAGTTCGTGTTTCAACGTTTAGGCTTTCATAAGAAGCGGAAATCCAATGTGCAAAACCAACAGATGACGCTACAACAAACTCATAAATAATTGACAAATTCATTTCGCCAAAAGTTTTCTCAGTATACTGAAAATGTTTGAAAGGTAAACGAAATGCCACATACGAAACTGTGGCTAGTAAAGAAGACTCTTTAGGAGCGCAGAAATGTGAGGTCACGCCAAGGAATACTTGAATAGAAACATTATTTTTTTCGGATGAAATTACAGAGTCTGCCAAGAACTCCAACTTTCAGAGCAGACCGATATATAGATAAGGAATAAAAAACGAAAGGTACATGACTGCTTTGAAATATTCTGCATGATTGTTGTTAAGACACATGTGAATTCTCTGAATTGAATTACATTTTTCCTTCCTTACGTCGAAAGGGAACGTAAAGGCTTATTGCTTCTAGAACCTAACTTTCGAATTGTTTTGGGGAAAGTGATAAAAATTAGGATTTGCAGGAAATCAGTTGTATGCTTTGACGATATCTTGGTGCGAAAATTAAATGGATTTAGGAATTATTCGACGCACACACGTCTAAAGGATTTTACAATTTTGTAATAATTAGATTACATAATTGTAAATTCCTTTAGACATGTGTGTGCGTCGAATAATTCGTACATAACTTCATTGTAAGGTCCTTTACCTATTTGTGTGAGTCGAATAATTCTTACAGTAACACATATTAGCTGCATTTTTTTTTGCATATGTAGGAACTCTTGTATTAGGTATACAATTAAGTTTTAAAGCGTTTTTTTGTGTGACTTATACCGCTAATTTACATATCCGACATTTCCCCGCGTTGTTGTCAAGTGGCCGTAACTGGTCCAGAGTATAAAATGTGACACATAACTTTGCCCAATAGTAAAATGCACTCGCACATCGATAGGTGAAAGATGGCAAGTGATACTGCATTTATTCGACATTGGATTCTTTACGAATTTCATCAAGCAAAAAGTGCTGCAAACACATGTGCATCGATCTGTTGGGTTCTGTGGGGAGAATATTGTTTCGAAAAGCACGCGTGATTTTGGTTTAGACGGTTTAGAGCAAGTGATTTTGGATGTTAGCAATGGATAACGTAGCGGCGCCCAGCAGAAGGTAGCACATGTGGAACTGCAAGCATTGATGGAGGAAGATTTGTCTCAAAAGCAAAAAGAACTAGCTGAACAACTTGAGGTAACTCAAGAAACCATTTCCAATCGTTTGCGCGCAATGGGAAAGATTCAGAAGGAAGGAAAATGAGTGCCGCATGATCTGAGCCGGAAGAAAAAGGATAGTCGTGTCATGAAGTGTTTGTATCTGTTGAATAAACAACACAGAAAGTCTTTCATGTGGAAAATCGTTACAGGTGATAAAAAGTGGATATGGTACGACAATCCCAAGCACACACACACACACAAAATGGGTAGACCCCGGTGAAACAACAACTTCGACAACGAATCTCAATATTCATTCCAAGAAAATTCTGCTGGGCATCTAGTGCGATGTGAAGGGCCTGTTCTACTATGAACTACTGGAACAGGGTAATACTGTGACTGCTGATGGCTACAAGCAAACATTGCTGCGATTAAACCAGCAAATCTGTCGGAAACGTCCATTCATAGGGAAAGGATTGCATCCCGTGAAATTACTGCATGACAACGCTAGGCCGCATGTCGCGAAATTGGTCAAGGAAACGTTATTGACGCAGGGTGCTCCAAAACTTCTTTGGCTGGGAAATTTTGGAGCACACGGTGTATAGTCCCGACATAGCCTCTTCAGACTATCATTTGTTCCGATTGATGCAACATGGTTTGTGTGCTGTACAGTTCCGGACATGTGACGAAGTGCAAAAATGGGTTGACGACTTCATCGCGTCACACGACGAAGTATTCTTCATGGCTGGAATCCGTCAGCTGCCCGACCGATGGCGGAAGGTGATAGATAATGACTGTATAATTATAAACTGAGTTTCGAATTTATAGTTCAAAGCTGATTTGCCCGGGTCGAGTCCAATTATGTGACGTCCGGGTACGGGTCCAAATTTTTGACCTATTTCCAAATCTGGTTGGCTCAAAGATTCATGAACCCGACGCAGCCGGGTTTCCGTTCACAGCCTGCTAATATGGCACGAATTCCCTGTGCCCAAAATTTTCGCAATTCTTCCAAATGAACAAATGGAATCATTATAGAGTCAGTTTAAACAGGAAACTACTAAATTATCTGCAGAGGTTTCATAACAAGTCGCATTTTTCATTGTCCTGATAAGAACACGAGTTAAAAGTTTACGGTTCCTAGATTTTGTCTTGGATATTTTAATGATTTAGCATTGTATACTTTTTTTAGTGCAGTTTGTTTGTTATGTTACGCGAAGCCACAGGGGACTTCGAATATATCGGTTCCCAGTGTAAATTGGGAGGTGTGGGTGAATGGTAGTGAAAAAGCTGAAACTGTCTCTCCGACCCTGCTGAACACAGCGACATGAAACCTTCATCCTTGGTGAGTCTCTGCCTTGAAATATGTTCGTCTTCCAGAATCTGTTCCTGACCAAGTGTGTAACGTACCAGGAGATGTGACGTACCAGCCAGAAGGATGCACATGGCATAAAGGCAGATAGGAATCAGAATAAAACGTCCGCGTAGCTCAATTGGTAGAGCAACTTATTCCGGAATGAGGGGATCCGGGTTCGAATCCTGGCGTGGACAGAAATGATGGAGAAATTTACTTCGTTATAATGGCGCCCGAACTATCCGGATGACCCGACCGTTCAAAATCTCGCAATGGTGTGATGTTATTTCCACACCGCGCGATAGGAAAAATAAGAGAATCCCTCCTCCAGCACTTCGATAAAAAAAAATAAAAATAAGGGGGTGATGATGTAACGTACCAGTAGATGTGACGTACCTGCCAGAATGACGCACACGCCATAAAGGCAGATAGGAATCAGAATAAAACGTCCGCGTAGCTCAATTAGTAGAGTGACTTATTCCGGAATGAGGGGACCCGGGTTCGAATATTGGCGCGGATAAAAATGACGGAGAAATTTACTTCGTTATAAGTGGAAATCATACGGGACAAAAGTAAAACTATTTTATAAACCTCCCTTTCTACTTATCTATGTACAATATAATTTGTCCAGGCATGCCTCCTGGGCCCTTGGCCATGATGGGCCCCAGGGCTATAGCCCTTGTAGACTCCCCACCCTAAATCCTGTCCTGGTCATCGCGGTACCCAGTTGAAGCTGGTGCGCGTTTCTCACAAGAAGGGATTCCCGAAGTTTTGTTTAGCTTAAAACGGGATGAACGTTTCACCCATCATGTTACCATTGCTTTGAAGATCAGGTACACACTGTGATCCAGGAATGCACGGTGAAACTATACGTGTTTTCATGCTGCTTGATTAGAGCAGCTTTGATGGCTTTATTTCCGTCTCCATTTCTTTTGGGCCAACTATACAAAGGATTCTTCAATAGGAGTATGGAAACCAACACTCACAATAAGTGACATTATTGAAAACAAAAGTTTGATGCAAAAACACGTTCATCAATCTTGAAAAGAAAAGACACGAAGAAGAGTACACGAAACACATTAAGATATAAAAGTATACTTAACTAAATTGGAGAATTGATTGACTCATACAAACTAACACAACTCCCTGTCAAATAGGGAAAAAACACGAAGTCACAGAGAACTTCGTGCCAGTGAAAGGGTGGGTGGTCATAATTTTTGTTGCATGTTTCAATTTGGAATCTTTGAAATAAAGACACAGTTCTCAAAAATTTTCGCACACAATGATTTTTTGAAATTTCAGTAATAATTCCTATGTTTTGTGCTTTAGATAAGTTGCTCTTGTTTGTTCAGTTTAGCTTCTATTCAACTAGCTTCTAATCCTTTTTTCAACTGACCGGAAAGGAAACAAACTCTTTAGCAATACTGATTTTGAAAACAAATTTAAATGGCTGATTGAATTCAGAGATGCCCAGTTCTTTCCATATAATATATAGAGGCTCTTACCTATCATTAGAAGTGCACATCTACTGCACAACGTTTAGATAAAAAAGTTTTACTTAGTTTGGAATATAAAGCCTACTATACAAAGTTTCAAATAGGGCATTCATTTTACAATATCCCCAAATGTCCACGCCTAAGGCGGCAAACTTTTATGCAGTGTCTGTTTGCCTCCACAAACTCATAAAAATTGAATGAACTGTGAGTCAACGCCAGCCATGAAATTCATTCGAAACCGAAAAGACGTTCGCTGGGCCAATAAATGCGGGGAATAGAAGCCAACATGAAGCATTGCTATACGATAGCAAAGAGCACGAAGGAAAAGCAAACATAAAGGAAAAAGAAAGCGCGTCTTATTAAAAAAATAAGATAGGCCAATAGCCCGTCTGTATATTACATCAAAGTTTGACAGCACGGAAGAAAGGAAACTGATCATACAACAATTTTTTTTTTATTTCAATATCAAATGGATTACTGAAGTAGAGCGAAATGTCTTGCACAAAAGTGTTTTCAGTTCATTTCAGATATCTTCTCAAGTATTTTTCTCTGTTTCAGCCACTCTATTGTGCTCAGAAAAAAGCCGCACTTTGATTTATTGTACTGAACGCTCCGTCAGCCATTCTTACAAATTTGAAGTATTGTAACCTTATAGTTGTTGAGAATATACACTAAGTGATACAAAAACTGTAATGCAAGTTGCAGAATAAGATTATTTAAATTTGTCACAGTAACAGAGTTTGATATAGAACAGGGTTGTCCAACTTGGAGCCGTAGTGCCGCATTCGGCAAGCGACCGCACATTTTTTGGTCCTCGTTCTTATCTTTCTTCACCTTTTCATATCTTTATTTTCGCTTTTTTGAAATACTATGCTCGACATAGCAACTACCACGGAAGGAGGTATTTTTCCGGGAGCCATGCGAATTAATGAATATGCGTCTACAGTTGAATTATGTAATTGATTGAAGTTATAAACCAAATACGTGAACGAGATGGAAGGACAAAACTGCTTGGCGCAGTTAAGCTTTGTCGTCCTCGTATGAGCATGTGGACAACTGCACTGGAGTGATCTCGGTGGCGAAAGAACATGTAATGAGCGAGAATGTCTGAGTGACGTCATCAGAAGACCTACCACCAAACAAACATCTTTATCAGTGACTTCATCATAAGATTATTTACGCCTGGTTTGTCCCTGCGTCTGATCGCGGCGGAAACGCATGAGATACAGTAACTGCCTGCTGAATGTAGTGACGCTGGTTGGGGTAAGGTAACGTAAGATTAAGGGTATTTTGCGGTGAGATGTAGATAAGAAGAATTCAAAGCCCTCGAAGCACGGTAAGTGTTTCATACAGCAGACAAAGCACACCTACCACATTTTAAATATTCCTTCTAAAAACGTAGGATCTAACAAAAGCCTTTATTTACAATTTTAAAATTATTGTAGATAAAAGCTCTGGCGAGTACTTTCGCGACCACTATGACCGCATCATCAAGCCATTGAGTGAAACCAGATACGTACGGCACAAGCTACAAACCAGATTAGACAAGGAGCATAAGTAATACCCATTATGTAAATGAACACATAAATCATAGCCATTCATTAGCCGACCCGGTGGCGCAGTGGTCTAAGAGATGGCCTCTGATCATTCGTCAGAACGGGGTCCGGGTTCGAATCCCGGTGAGGCATGGATGTTGTGTTTGTCTTACGGCACTGGCTCTCTCCCTTCCCTGGAACTAGTGACCCTAAATTAGGGTTGGGCGACAGCTTATAGCCCATTGAGTTGCTCACGGTGGTCGTTAAACCTCCAATCAAAAAAAAAAAAAAAATAGCCATTCATTACAAATTATTGTTTAAAGTTCGTTTCTAATCATTCGGATTTTTGTTCCCGAGAGTTCTGCAAAATCAGATTCCTCCAGGTAGAGGGAATGTATACAGGCACGCCTTCATTACAGCATTTTGGTCCAAGTTTAATGATACTCTCAGTAAAAAGCATAGAACGTTTATTAAAAGCATCCGACAGTAAGCTCGCATTGTCCCCAATCTGGTCTTAAGCTTTTTTCAGTAACAAATTTTGACAATGTCGAAGCAGCAGATTCTTTACGGATGGGATATCTGTGTTCAGCCCAGTGAGTACTCAGATTTGATAGGTCGAGTCCACATAGCAAAGATTTGCGGATGGTCCATTCCTGTACAATAAAGGAATGCTATAAACTCCAAAACGGGAAGTAGTTGCAACTACGTCTTTAACACGTCTAATTAATGAAAATAGGTTTTGGGTTTAAACCCCGAACCCAATAGAGTATTTTTTACATACATTTTTTAATGAAGAAACCACAGATTTCTGGTAGTCCATGCTTCCCACTTATTTAATTGTGGGTACATTTGTAGTCAGTGCTGTGAAAGTTTTCCGTTGATATTGTTGAACAAGTCTTTAAACACAACCAGCGGGGTATCCACGAACATCAGAAATCTCAGTAATTTTTCGTATTTCTCGGTTTCGGCTATTAGAGGTTGATAAGTGAGTACAAGCTCTGTGTAAAAGGAATTTAAGTGCTAAAAGTTTGTAGAGGGCTGGGGTGAATGAATAGTTGCTATATTAGCTGGTGGTCACAATAATGTGACTCCACCGAGTATAATCCCTCAGAAATTGGAACACTTCTCTGGCATATACTTGCCTACAAGTGCGATAGGTTTCATATCATTTCATGCAATTCTTCATGGTGCAGCGCCTTCTAGGTCAAGCAGTGCACTTAAATTTCTATAAAACACAGTTTTTTTATTGGCGTAGCAATAAAAAACACAGTTTTTTATTGGAGAGATTTGTAGTATTAGTCTATCTTGATAATGCTCCCACGGAGACGTGTGAAAGCTTGGCACTTATTGGTAACTACGCCAAAGAAGAATTTATTTTTGTTATAGTTTTGTCTCAATCTTGTGTGCGCTTGGGCTTCTGATTATACTTATTTGAATTTTATGTAATCTTTCCTTTCTTGATAAAGTATTAGGAGTAACAAAAACACTAAAGATACACAAGATGGTGGTCACTCTGATACCACTCTTAATAAGAGAAAAAACATTATGTCTGCGGGTTGAAGCGGTATCAGTTAATCAAACAATTTTTTCGCAATCAATAATTTAGTCAAATGAAGGACTAACAGGGAGTGGCCTTATTACTTGAAGGGATTCTCCCAGTTTACAAGAGAGACGACATGCATGAATGAATTCTTCGATAATCCTGATAAAAGAAAAGATTTCACCCAAATTTCTTTAATGTGCGCCAAAGCAGTTGTGTCTCATACAATTAATTTTTTTTTTACAGAAATCTATTTCTTTATTTTGCGTAAGGAAGGACATATCATCTTCCTTATGTTATAAAAACTTGTGAATATTACCCGAAAGCATTCTTGTAACAGAGAAATGAGAATATTGACTAAAATCCTATTATAGAAAAAGAATGAAGAGGTCATAAAAATAACGTTCTATTTTGTGTTAATCATCGCAAAAGTGCCCCAATATCACATTCTCACTCATTAGTATTCAATTATTCACTTCTTTTTGTCCCAGTATAATCTTTTTAATTATTTCCACGAGTTACATCTCAAATTTTTATCTCGTCAAACAAAGTATTGGGAACGCCATCTTACGTTTTTGTTGCATAAGCTATGGGTGCAGTGTGATTCGCTCTTGAGTGGGAATGGTGAAAGGGAAGGCCATTTATTTTTGTGTACCTTGTGATATTGACATTAGAAACTTTTCCTTTTTATTAAAGAAATGGCTTTTCTATGCATATTTCATGTTTTTGGTGAAATCACTTTTAGCTTTCCGACGTTAAAATAAACAATGCATTTCTGTAACTTTTTGCATTAATTTAAAAACGACGTTTTTCTTTCATCTTTTTATACTTATTATCAGAAAACCCACGGTTTCCTTAATGTGTCGCATTATTTCCTCCGAAGAAAGGAATTTCGCATTAAGGAAAGTGGTTGGGAAAGAGAAAACAACAAAAACAATACATCCTAATTTTTCCCCGTCTTTTTAATGATATCACAGTTTTTTCAGTCACATAGTTTAAATAAAAGATAAGTGATCGGACACCAACATACATTTTCTTTAATATACACTATATTGACAAAAGTCAACGGAAACCTAGAACAGAAACACAACATAGCATTTATTGACATACATTAGTGCGGTGTCGGTCCACCTTTGGCCTAAATGCATGCACTGACCCTTCGAGACATGCTTTCGACAAGGATTTCCAACTCAGCGATAGGTATGCGCTTCCATTCAGTACATTATGCTGCCTCTAACTGTTGCTTAGTAGTAGGCCTTGGTTCTAAAATTCTTATGCGACACTCTAATTCATCCCACAAGTGCTCTATGGGATTAAGATCAGGGCTCTGTGCTGGCCAGTCGACACATGATACGGAATTATCGTCAAATCACGCCGTAACAGTCCTTGCTTTATGGTTCGGTGTATTATCCTGCTGGTGCCGACAAGGCTCGGTTCCATAGCATTGCCACAGAGTTGGTAGGGCATAATTTTCCAGAATATCGAGGTAGACGTGCCAGTTAACAGGTTTGTGCACGATGGCCAATGGGCCGAGACCATACTACGAAAAACTTCCCTACACGAGTACACTGCCAGCACCAAACTTGACCGTGGGAACAGTACACTGTGGTGGTAAATAGCGTTCCCCTAGCTGTCGCCATACGTACACACGGCCATCAGACTGATGGATCATGTATCTGGATTTATCAGTCCATAGGACCCGTTTCCAATGATCTACGGTCCACGATAAATGTTCTTTACACCATGCTAAATGACGAGTAGCATTCCGAGAGGAAATGAAAGGCTTATGAGCAGCCGCATTACTAGGATTATTACTAGTATTTACCGAGGTTCCAGCATATTTACTCACCTGTACACTGAGGTCTTGTGCAGTATTCCGTCGATTAGCTGTAACTACTCTCCTGAGGCTTCGACGTCCTCTATCACTGATTTCCTTTGGTCTGCCAGTACGTTTTGGTGCTTCAAGCACGCCATGTGTCTTCCACTTATTCAGTACATCTAAAACAGTTGACTTGGGTATGCTTAAGCGCCTCTAGGTTTCTCTTATGGGCAACCCACTAATATAACACCCAAGAATTTTTCCTTTCTCAAAGTCAGTTCTCTCCTGCCCTGACATTTTCACTCGACCTCACAGTGTGATATGATCGCGATCAGCTACAAGCTTGTTTTTATACCATATGCAGCTGTACCGAGCGTCCTGACAACGCAGCGGATCCGTTCATTTGCTTTTGAAGGGATGTCTGGTGACCTTTGTCAATATAATGTATATTGGCAGGTGAATAACCTTGTGAGAGTCATAGGAGAAATAAATACAAAGGATTATTACTAGTATTATTATTATTTATAAGTGCAGTGTTATTATTATTATTATATTTTGGAAATTTTCTGTAGATGCACACGGTAACACACTCTCAAAAGGAAATAACTTATTGTTCAAATTTTATCAGTTCTCATTTGTAAAAGGCGCTATCGAAGAAAAAAGTTCAGAATCTCAGTGATGGCGTGAAGAAGCCTGAGGAGATACATACTTGATGTATCATGTATCTCCCTGTGAGACAGGTTAGAAACCTGTGGATCACCAGATATAAAGAGCAATGGATATCGAAAAAAAGTATAAACACTGTCCTGTGTCTAGAGTGCGCTACAAGAAGCGCAACAGGGATACTACATTGGATATTACGACATATTAGTTCGTTCGGTAAATAACAGCTGATATTTTGAGGTGCCACATTCAACGTGCCCACAATGTTTGCAGACCAACCCTCTTGCAGCAACATTCATATGAGTTGAAGGTCGACTTTGATGCCACATACACGCCATAATCGGTTGAGCTGCAGTCGTTGCTTCTCGTGTGAGAGTGGTATGCACAACATGCTGGGAACCAGGGATTTGCAGGTGATTCTGCTTCATGAGATCAAATTGGATCGTAATGCGGTACAAACCTACTGTAATGTGGTGGAGACATGAGGCGAGGACGCAACATCTAAGCGTACTCCTTGTCAGTAGTTTGAAAAGTTTCGTTCCGGGGACACGAGCCTTCGAGATGAGGAGGGCCGAAGACGATATTCGGTCATTGATAAAGACGCTCTGAAGACAAATGTGGAGGCAAATTCTCGTGACAGAGTCAGAGAACGAGCCAAAGAGTACAATGTGTCGGTGTCAACATTTCCGAAAACCTCCACCAAACTGGTAACATCAAGAAGCCGCATATGTGGGTCCTACAGAAACTGAAGAGGCATCAAAAACAGCAACGGTTTGAGATGTGCAGTAACCTTCTACTTCGCAACGAAAATGAGCACATACTTGATCGCATTGTAACCTGTGATGAAAAGTGGGTGATATACGACAACTGTAAGCGATATAGACAACGGCTGAACAATGGTGAGCCACTGAAAAATCCTAAACCAAAGTACACGCCAAAGAAGGTGTTAACAGTCTGGTGGACTGTCCACGGTGTCATACACTAAAGGTTCTTGAATACTGATGAAAGCATTACCACAGTCACATACTGTGAAGAAATTGACCGGATGCTGCACTAGAAGTTGTGTTCCAGCAGCCATCTTTGGCGAACAGGGTCCCATCCTTCTCCATGATAACGCGAGACTACACGTGTCACAAATGACGAAAGAGAAACTACACGAACTGAGGTTCGAAACCCTTCCACATCCAGCCTTTTCACCTGACTTGGCACCTGCTGATTCTCACCTGCTCATGCATTTTAGCAGTTACTTCAAGGAGAGGAGGCCGAAATTGCATTCCGGGACTTTTTGCATCCAGGGAACCAGATTTCTTCCGGTCTGGCATTGAAGCACCTGTCACTCTCTGGCAGAGGTGTGTAGATACTGAAGGCGCCTACTTTGAATAAAACAAGGTTGTGTGCTATGAGATATGTCTCTTTCTTATTTCACCCTACAAATCGGCCATTATTTTCAGAACGACCTGGTATATCTCTAAATTTATCTTTCTCTTTGAGTTTCTCTTGTATGTAAATCATGTGACTTCTCCGTTAGATTTCTTTCTGAGCACTACGTCAAATCATCCGAATTTCATCATGCCTATTGGTAACGGCTGACTGTGAATCAGTGGTAAATAAAACGCTAGGATGAATGACAATCGGTGCGTGTGCGCGTGTGTCTGGGTGTGTGTGGTGGGAACGTAAAATGTTATTCTGTTCGAAATAGGAACACGGGTTACCTTGAAATTACGGGTCAAATATTTTCTGCGCGCTAAATAAGCGCTGTTGCATGTTAATTGATTGCTTTAAAAAATAGCAAATGAAAAACCAAAAATAAGAACAAAAAGACCTGAATTTTCCTATGTCCATTATATGGCAAATGCCACATAGCACTTCGGATTTATATGAACGTGTGTCTCGTTTTCAATTCTTTAACAGTTTGGACGTCATTTAACATGAATGAGAAACATCTGTTCTTGTAGCATTTAAAAAGGTTTCGTGATAAGGGTGCAGCAATTTTCTCTGTATGGTACTGTAGCAAATTGTAAATAATAATACCGCTTCGTACAGTGAAGACAAGTGCTAAATTTCCCTCTTTCCGGCTTTTTTTTCGTTTGTTTTTACCCCGCTCGTGAAAATGTAATGCCACAACTCTAGAAAAGCGTTTGATAACAATATCTACTATTTCTTACATAATCCCGGAATACTGCCTAAAGAAATTCCGTAACTGTTAGTTCAGCAATTTGTTGAGTTATAGAAATCTTTGTTTTGAGTTGAGACATAACTCAGATCAACATTTGAAGCACTGAAAATTTCCAAATTTCTCAGTGAATTTGGTACAGTCGGAATGATCATCCGATCTCCAGATTTCCTGAAAAAGTTTGAAATATTTTAGACGAAATAATGTATTAGACACTTTAAGGCACATAGCAGCCTTCCTGAGGAATCGAAAATAGCATGTACATAATGAAAATAACCTTACCATCGGTCTATCACGAGGAATCGAAAATGGTATTTATATAATAAAAATAACATTACCATCGATCCTTCACGAGGAATCGAAAATAGCATTTATATAATGAAAATAACATTACCATCGATCCTACATGAGGAATCGAAAATAGCATGTACATAATCAAAGTAACATTACAATTGATCCTTCGTGACGAATCGAAAATAGAATATGCACAATGAAAATAACATTACCATCGATCCTTCATCTATAGAATCAAGGCTGAGTACAGTAACGTGAAATCTGACTACAGTAGGCATGCCTGAAAAATACAAAATAATAAACCCTTTAAATACTTGACCTTTTTGCACAAGCACGATTTATTCCACTAAGTGACAAATAGATCACTTTATCATTTAATGGAATATATGATTACCTCAAGCATTACTGAATATGAAATAAAGATGAATAAAGTAGATATACATTAATAGAGGCATGCACTGTTCCGGAAGGGTGCAAAGTAGCTTGATTTATTAAACCCAACCAGAGTTTCTGATCTTTTCAGAGTCTCTGCAACTGACGGTCGATTTTAAACTGTGGAGATGTGCAAACTATTGGATAATAATGTCTTTTACGAAGACAGAATTTGTCCATTTTGTTTTTACATAATCTTACATAATGTGTGAGCGTGGTTTTAGTGAACAGTTTTTTAAAAACACTAGTTGACATCAGGAATCGGAAATATTTTGCGTGTGCGATACAATCTTGTTCCAATATCGTTCAGTGCTCTATAGCCTAGAACTTTTACAACCAATACAAATAAGCACAACTACCAATATTTCTTGATCAAAAGTTCCAAAACTTCTTAGTATACGGACTTATCAAAGACGAGATTGATGCAAATGACAGCAGAACGATTCTGAGACTAAAAGTGATTACTTAAGCTGCCTTGCGGTATTTTTAGGTAACGGCTTGAACTAGGTCCCTTAGAACATGGTCAAGAGAAACAATGCATGTATTAAAAATGAACGAAGACACTTTCTGCACATTTAGTAACATTGTGTTCTACATTAACGAAACGCAATACGTATGCTCAATAAAATGGGATGGACTAGTGTGCTTTCTTGCTCCCTGTCACTCTGACCTCGGTTACAACCCTGAGAAAATTAAGGACCTTTTGTTTCCCTTACCCCTCTTAAATATCCATGTTCATGGAAGTTATGCAAACAGAATAACAGCATAACTTATACCACATCTAAAGTTTATAACATGTAGAAATTGCAAAGGTTGTGGTCAATAAACAGTTCTGTTTCGTTTTGTGTTAGGAATAAAAAAAACGTTAAAAATTTTCAGATAGCTGTTTACATTTTGACGAAATATTTGATGGCTCATCAGATTTTGTAAGAAATGAAGGTTTTGTTCAATTAAAGCTTAGTTTAAGAATGACGTGTTTTGATGAAAACTTTTCTACCAAATGATATTGAAAAGTATTTAAGTGGTCTGTGCGTGATAAAATTAGGTATTTATTAATGTATTGGTTATTCAAACATAATGTTAATCGTAAGAAGTGAGTAAATGATAAATACTTGTGTATAAAATATCTGCTTTCGTATTTATAATTAAAGCTGTAATCTAGTACGATACGGAAACCAGAAATTCTGGTTTAGCAGAAAAGGCTAGGTTGACTCGCTAATACATTTTAGGGATGATTGTCATACATTAACTCATTCATATCATGTATCTTTCAGAATTCAGTAGTAAACATGGCGATCAACAATAATTATCAGAATCAATGCTGATGACACTTTTTGTGATGCATTGAAATCAGTTATTTGTGCGTATTACATATAATTCAAGTAAAAATAAAAAAAATATTATTTTTCGAATCTCATTGATATCCAGCGACTTTCAGAGATAACATATTCATCATTTCAGCTGCTCTGCAATGAATAATGTTCAACTTTACGAATTGTTGACGATTCCCTTCAGTGATGCCAACCGAAGAATGTCATTAGTGACAAAACGTTCAAGTAAGCAGGAGATTTATTTCGTTTGTAAGCTCTCTGAAATATTCATGTACTACTTACTGAGCGTTCTAAACATATTACAAACTAAAGTTTCCCTTGCATATGATAAGTGAATTTGTTTAATTATGCAATAATTTGTCAAAAATTTAATTACTTTCTGCAACACATGTTCAAACGATGCAGATAGTTTCACACAATGTAAAATTCAAACTTAACTTTTTCTGAAACATTTGTTTGAAGAATACTGACGCAGTTCAAGGAAAAGCTGCCAGCTGAAGGGAATTCTAGGTATTGAATAAACCATAATACTTGCCTCCTGACTTGGCTATACCCCTAAAGTTGATACATAACTAGATATTCACACCCTGAAAAACCTTTGTATATTTTTAAACTTCTACTCCAGATGTGGTGCTATTTCTCCGCATAAAGAATTTAATACCAAACTGCAGAAATACATGGGAAGAATGCTAAAAATATATTTCAAAATCTGAACGCTTCGCTAAAATAAAGTAATTCTTCAATTAAATTTGTTGTCATGCATACAGAGAAAAAATTTTATTAGTCACGAGATGGGTAACGTATAAGTGCGTATGACGTATGTACTGGTGAAAACTATCAGAATAAACAGCGGGGATATTGTCAGAATGAGCATGAACACTCAGCATGGAATTCTTATCATTGACAGATTTTGTGCAACATAGAAATGCTTTGTAAGAATGCTAAATATCCTTCGAAAATCAGTCCTGATTTTTATAAGGAATGTGACGAGCTGCTCCGCAGGACGCACGTGAGTCAAAGGCAGATAACAAGGAGAGCACATGTCCGCGTAGCTCAGCTGGAAGAGCGACTTACTCGGGTGTGAGGGAACCCTGATCCGATGACCGGCGCACACAAACTTGTTCGTTATAGGAAATAAGTGAGTAAGAATAACGACGCTGGGTGTACTACCGTCACCTGAGCCTGAAAGTTGTTTTTAACAACTAGAGATCACTTTAGGCTAAATTTAAGCTGTTTTTCTTTTGTTTTTGGCTTTTTGAGATAAAGTTACCGTAACTCTTAAGCGTAAATTTCTGCAAAATTTGGAGTGCTGACCGAAACAATACATATCATATTCCTTGAACACTGCCATTTAATCCCCCTTACTATTGGATGATATAACAAGTTAGTAAAATAATGCAATGCATTTATTATGATACGCTTTCTAACATACTAGAAATCATTACTCAAGTTATGAGGAAAATGGCTGTGGAATAAATCTCACTCCTGTGCCCTGACCTTTGATCCCATTTTAATGATATTCCACAGAACTGGTTCAGTATACCTTTCAAAATAACGTGATAAAGTTTTGTCGCAATCGAAGCAATTTTACGTAAGTTATTTTGCATAAGGGCTATGGAATAGATCCCGCTTCTGTGTCGTAACCTTTGAATCCATTTCCCCATTTTCAATACGATTCGTCCCCAGGCAGGTCCCTATAACATACTAACATTTCATCCAAATCGAAACATTTTTACGTAAGTTATGACGCATAATGGCGATGGGAGTGATTCCGCTTCTATGTCCTGACCTTTGACCCCCCCATTTCGCCAATTTTCAATAGGGTTTGTCCCCAGGTAGTCCCCTACCACATACTACTATTTTATCGAAATCAAACCGTTTTTACGTTAGTCATGACCCATAAGAGCAGCAGAATGAATCCCGCTCCTATGTCCTGACCTTTAACCCCATTTCGTTCACTTTCAATAGGGTTCTTTCCCAGGTGTTCCCCTACCACATACTAGAATTTCATCGAAATCAAACGATTTTTTCTCGCGAGTTATCGTGCAGACGAACATACGCACACAACGCGGGACGTAATGAGGCAGATGGGAATCGCGACCATCTGCTCGCAAGAGTGTGACGTCATAAAACTTTAAAAGGATCCACACACAACGCGTGACATAATGAGACAGATGGCGTGACCGCGCGCCAACATCTAATGGGACGACGCCATGGCAGTACTCTGAAAACGTTGTAATTCGTGGTGGTTATTTAACCCACTAAACAAATTTTCCTAAAGTCGAGATCAAGCTAAATCGATTTCTAGTACCAGAAAATGATTGGTTAACGACTTTCATCAAAATCCTTAGAGCCGTTTTCAAAATAAAATTTACATACATACAAGAATTGCTCCATTAAGGTGAACGTCAAATAATTTTGCTTCCTGTACTTCGAATGGAAAAATTTCTGTACACATTTTCTTCCCAATTAATGCGTTATTCCCAAGGATGAAAATTTGAACATCGATTAAAATATCTCCATTTTATAACTTGCAATACTTAATATTTTCTAAAACATAACCATAATTATGCAATCCAATACTGCGTCGATTTTTCGTGGCATGGACTCCACGAGATGTTGATAGGTGGTTTGTGGGATCTGAGGCCATGCTTGATGAATAGCACTTTCCAGGAGTGTGAGATTGCAGGGTTGTGGATCCAGCTGTCTGATGACTCGTTCAACTCCATCCCACACATTTTCAATGGGGTTGAGATCTGGAGATTTGGGGGCCACCTAAGCAAAATAAACTTACCGGCATGTTCCTGAAACCAATCGTGGACAATACGAGCACTATGGCAGGACGCATTATCTTGTTGAAAATGGCCATCGCCATTGGGATAAACCATCCACATGACAGGATGCACTTGTCCGCAACGATGTTAAGATATGATGTGCCAGTCAGACGCGTTGATCAACACGAATTAAAGGGCCCAAAGCATGCCAGGAAAACATTCCCCAAACTATAACGTTGCCACCACCAGCTTGGAGGGTTGTAGCAATGCATTTGGGGTCCATGCTTTCGTGCTGTTTCCGCCAAATTCTCACTCGGCCATCAGCATGGTACAACTGTAATCATGATTCATCGGACCACATAATTTGTTGCCAATTATCGACTGTCCAATCCCTGTGCTCCTGTGCGAATTGGAGACATTTTCTCTTGTTAACTGCAAACAGCAAAGGTGTTCGAACAGGCTTTCGGCTGCCATATCCCATCCATCCGATGCAGTGCACTGCGAACAGTGCGTGCAGAGATCATTTGAGGGGATCCTTGATTAAGATGGTCAGTAATTTGCTGCACTGTTGCACTTCTGTTGTCTGTTACCTGTCTGGGCACTCTCCGTTCCGCCCGAGCAGTCACTAGTCGATGACGACCACACGTTGCACGTAGAGGCCCAGTTTTTTGGCTGACTGTCCAGTCTTTAAACACTTTAACAACAGCTGCTCTGGAACATTTCTCGAATGCGGCGGTTTCGGTGATACTCGCTCCATGGCTCCGAGCTCCTACAATTATCCCACGTTGAAAGTCCGTGAAATCGCATTTTTTACCCATCTCGTCACCCCAAAATCATTTCTACTACTGTCGCAAGCACTAAGCTTTCCCTTTTTATACGAGCCCATCCTCTGGCGGCAACAGCGTGCAGTCATAGCTTATTTGATTAAAACTGTCAGGTGGTCATAATAAAATGGCCACTCAGTGTATAAGCAGCCGCCCGACCCTAATTTGAAACCACTGGTTCCCGGGAAGACAAAACTCCAGTACTATAATAAGTTACAAACGCACCTTAAATGACCTATCCGAAATTCGGGCACCGACCCATCTCAGGTGAACGATTGAGAACCACAACTTCGTAGCATACGCCCACCTGGGCGAATTCTTGTTCTTTTCCATATTTCTCTTAATAACTGTTTCATTTTTAATAGATCTGATTTCTTGTACTGAATTCAATATAAAATTATAACTAATATATTACAGAATTTCTTAATAGTAAAACTAGCAATCATGCCCGTTCTTCGAACGGTGAATTTATAAAATAATTTTCAACATAAAATTAAAGAACGGTAAAAGTAATTAAGAGAAATTAAAGTAATTTAAGATCCATAACTTTTTTACGATTCTGAACAGGGTTGTGAAGTCATTGCATACGGTTTGACGTAAAGCGATTCAGGCTTTGGCGCCCCTTAATTTTAAATTAAAATTTGATGAAATATTTACAGCATTTCAACGTTTCTCACATTATCGGCATTTTGGAGCGTAAAGCTAAGGCACCGTTTTGAATTATTTGGTTTTAGGACTTTTAAAACGGTTTAGAAGTGGTAGAAATATTCAAGCAGACAATATTCCGTTTTGATTTTTTGTTTCGTTTTTGGTTTTGAAAATTTTCTACATATCTAACCCTTAAGACCTATCAACATACCAATTTTCAGATCTCTAGGTCATTTAGAAATGCTCGAACACTTCTGAGACCGGAACACTCGCATTTTTCCATTTTCCCACTTTGCTTTATATACAAGGTGGTTCCGCTAAGCGTGTACAAACTTTTGGGAGGGGTAGGTTGCACAAAGACAAATCGGAATCACATAGCAATATAGGGTCGGAAACGTCATCTTCATGTGCTAGTGTACAGAGAGGACGAGAAATGAAAGAGCAGCACGTAAGAGAACAAAATGTTTTTTATTACTCACAAGACATTTGCGACATGCGTTGAAGTTACAGAATGTGTTCAAAGTTGCGACCATGAGCTGTAACACACGCTTGACATCGTCGGCGCATGGAATCACGCACACTTTGGAAAATTCCCTGCGTGTCTCGGACTTCCGAAGCAGCTACAGAGATGCGTGCTACAAGGTCTTCATCACTTTCAACGGGGTTGTCGTACACCAGTCCTTTGATGTAACTCCAGAAGAAGTAATCAAGGCATGTTAAGTCCGGCGATCTTGCAGGACAATGAACGGGACCACCACGCTCGATACACTGATGTCCAAATGTCATGTTTAGGGATGGGCGATTGCTTATAGACCCTTTAGTTGCTCACGGTGGTCGTTAAACCAACAATAAAAAATGTCATGTTTAAGTGATGAGGAATGTCATTGCTGAAATGGGTGGTGGCCCCATCGTGCTGAAACCACATTGCACAGCGCAGTGACTGAGGGACCTGTTGTTCGTTCAATAGCTCTGGCAAGATGTCCTCCAGAAATATCAGGTAACTTCTTTCGACCAGACGAGGAGGCATGAAGTATGGGTCAATTAAGTGGTTCTCGACAATGCCGGCTCAAACATTAACAGCAAAACGGTTTTGTGCTGCACGTAATCGTACAGCATGGGGGGGGTTCTCTACCGCCACCCATACATGCGCGTTATGTGCATTGAAGCAACCTTCCCGTGTAAAGCACGCTTCGTTTGTGAACAGCACAGAAGCAGGAAATTGGAGTTCTGCCTCACTCTTCTGCAGGTACTATTGTGCAAATGCAAGGCGCTGAGGGCAATCCTCAGGGCTTAGTGTCTTAAAGCGCTGCATATGATATGGATGCAATTGGTCTTCGGGCATAACCCTTCATACGGTGGATTGAGGCAGACCGAGCCGATGGGCAATTGCTCGTCTGCTGGCACTTGGAGAGTCTGCTGCATGACTTAACGCATTCTCTTCGATTTCACGAGTGCGTACCCATCGTCCCCGACACCTGGCAGGCCCCTGGAATGAACCAGTGTCGCATAACCTCTGATGCAGCCGTGCAAACACTTGGTGGTTCGGCACTCGTCTCATCGGGCACCGTTCCTGGTACAGTCGCACGGCTTCTCGTCCATTGCAGTCTGCAGCTCCGTATGCGAGGTGCAATTCAGCCATTTCCGCGTTTGCAAACTCAGCCATCCTACAACCTCTGCGGACGGTTTACAAATGACGGCAAGGAATGACGGTATCCTGAAAAAACGTACGAGCAGTCTCGCGGCCGAACAAAGCCATCTACCGCATGAAGTTGGCGCTTCCGACCCTGCATTGCTACGCGATTCCGATTTTTGTTTGTGCAGCCTACCCCTCCTAGACGTTTGTACACGCTTAGCTGAATCACCCTGTATGCAAAGTAATATATTCAACAAACACTCTTTTAAAAGTTGTGTTGAATATATCAGTTTCGATTTTTACGAATCTATGGCTGATGTGAACTAATATAAGCATCTAATTCCATAAGTTCTAATTACAATATATAAATAGTTACGAAAAGATAATTTTGGTTGCCCTTGTAGAAATCGGTCATGCTCAGCATGCCCTAATTTCGTCGGAAGCATGATTACGCAAACGAGCATGCTCGTAACAGCACTTGTGTTCTTAAGCATTCGACTAAAAACATTAACATCTTCGTTCGTACCACTGTAACCTTGGTTACAACCACTTGTAGAAATATATTAAATGCTTTGGAAGTTTTATGTGACAAAAATAATTAAGAAATGTCAGCGGTTCCAGAGATATCGTGGCTTGTACGGAAAGCAGTCGTATAATCATTTCATTATTTTTCTTTTTTATAGCATTAAACAGAAAATGCTTTGTTACAAACTTGGTAATTCGGTAACTAAACTTCTCGTTCTTCAATATTTGGCTTCGTGTTTTTAGTATTTCAAAAAGTAAATAAGAAAGATGACACCGAATTTTCGGGTGTAATAAGCACGTCTTTTGAATCCGTTCTGACGCAAATTAAAGTCATCAAAGCTATTCAAAGTCAATGGAACCGGTATGGAAAACAATAGTATCTGACGAATGAAAAAATCTTTCAATCGGGTTTTTAATCCCTCAGATATTGCTGTAAACGGAATCGTGGGCTTACGCCCTCTGGTTGCAGACTTGTGTTTTAAGAAAAACATGAATTTATATGCGAAACATTACACCGGAAACGCTCTCCAACACAGAAAGAATGTTTCAAATCGGACTCTTAGAAACAGAGATATCGACAAATACACTATCTACCAACAAGTAATTGGACACCCTTGCAATCGACGATATCTGCGGTCCTGATACACGTCACGGCCGCCGCTGTTAAATATCGCGTGGAAAACAACAACGCAACCAGTCGCATGCAAGATGCCAAGCAGTTCGGAGCTTTCTGATTTCGAGAAAGGTGTAATCGTCGGGTATCACAGAAATGGCCGATCCATACGTGACATATCTAGCGAGTTGAAGTAACCAAAATCGACAGTGGCTTACGTGATTGGCAATTGGAAGATGAGAGGTGACTGTCGGTATGTGCCCAGACCCGGCAGACCCATATTACTGGGAGTTAGAGACCGACGGGTGCTAGCCAGAGAAATTCGGAAGAACCGCACCAAGTCGATGGGCCACATGCGCGAAGAGTTTCAACAGGCATCCAGGAGTGTTCTTTCGATGAATACCATCCGTAAGGAAGCCCATCTGCTCGGTTATCATGGACATGCTGCCACCCACAAGCCTTTGATCACCAAGTCCAATAGCGCTGCTCTGCTAACGTGGTGTAAAGAACGTCGACAGTGGGCCGTTGAACAGTGGAAACAGGTTCCCTGGAGCGACGAATCAAGGTCTCTACCGTTTGGATGGCAGGGTCTGGGTTTGGCGTCTACCTGGAAAACGCCTCCTGCCGGAATGTATTGTGCCAACTGTGAAGTTCGGCGGCGGTGGAATTATGCTATGGGGGTGTTTCTCCTGGTATGGCACGGGACTCTTGGTCGCAATTCCTGGTAGACTCAACGCCGAGACCTACTGCACCATTTTGGATTACCTTGCGCTTCCTACGTTGTGGCAGTTTTACGGGGTGGACACATGTTACTTTCAGGATGACAATGCCACCTGTCATGTTGCGAGGTCCACCATGGCTTAGTATGGTGACAATGGGGTTAATCAAATGGACTGGCCTGCGCAGAGCCCGGACCATAACCCTATCGAGCACCTGTGGGACGAGTTGGAGCGTCGACTTAGGGGGTGCCCCCACCGTCCCAAATCAGTGAAGGAACTCACCTGTCTTCTCCAAGCCGAGTGGAAGAAAATACCGCTAGCTGTCGTACAACGCCTGGTTGAGAGTATGCCCCGGAGGGTCGCAGTTGTAATCGCCGCTCGTGGAGGCTCCACCAACTTTTTAAGGTGAATAAACATCGTTTTCCTGTGTCCAATTACTTGTTGGTAGATAGTGTATAAGATGTGACTTTACGTCCCCTGGTGGGAAAACCATGCATTATTTTAGGAACAAAGTATTCTCAAAAGGATTTTCCACATGAGCGGAATCGGTCCAAGAAAAAATTAGTCGAGTTTTCAGGAGCCCAGATTTTGCTACAAATACATCAGAAGCAGAAATTAACGCTTATGCCCCCTGGTGGCCAAAGCATTTTTTACCAAAGATTAGAAATTATGCGAAAAATATTTTCCATCAGGTCTTGTATGCGATACAGGAACAATTTTTCAAATCGGAGTTTTAGAAGCAGATATAACGCAGAAAACGCAATTTACAATTTAAGTCTGCGATTTACGTGAAAATTTTGAATTATAAGAAAAACATTTCGCATCGGAAACACTATCCAATAAAGAAAGGAATTTTCAAACCGGACTCTCAGAAGTAGAGATATTTACAAAAATAAGATATACATCTACGCCCACTGGCGTAGAAACCATGCATTATTTCAAGAAGAAAATGATCCTAAAGGGTTTGTCGACATGAGTAGTATCGGTCAAATAATGACTTTTTTTCAATTGATATTTTAGAATCTCATATTTCGCTGCAAATACATCAGAAGCGGAAATTAAGATTTACGGCCTCTGGTGGCCCAACCAGTTTTTCACAAAAGTTAGAAATTATGTGCAAACGATTTCCCATCAGGAGCTGTAACCGGTGCAGAAAGAATTTTTCAAATCGGATATTTAAAAGCAGAGATATAGGGGGGAAATCAATTTACCTTTACGCCCCCTGCGGAAAGTATATGAAGTACTTGAAAATTTTCAAGTTATATGAAAAACATGTCACACTGGAAACACTATCCAACAAAGAAGGAATTTTTCAAGTCGGACTCCTAGAAGTAGAGATATTAACAAAAATAAGATATACATCTACGCCCCTGGCATAGAAACCATGCATTATTTTAAGAAGAAAATGTTTCTAAACGGTTTGTCGACATGAGTACTATCGGTCTACAAACGACGTTTTTTTCAATCGAGATTTTTGAAGCTCATATTTTGCTGCAAATATATCAGAAGCTGAAATTAAGATTTACGCCCCCTGGTGGCCAAACCATTTTTTCACAAAAATTAGAAATTATCTGCAAACGATTTTTCATCAGGAGCTGTATCCGGTGCAGAAAGAATTTTTTAAATCGGAGATTTAGAAGCAGAGATATAGGGGGAAACGCAATTTGCCTCTACGCCCCTAGCGGAAAGTCTATGAATTACTTGAAATTTTTGAAATTATATGAAAAACATGTCACACTCAAAACACTATCCAACAAAGAAGAAATTTTTCAAATCGGATTTTTAGAAGTAGAGATATTGACGAAAATAAGATATATATCTACGCCCCCTGGCAGAGAAACTGTGGAATATTTTAAGAAGAAAATATTCCGAAAAGGTTTATCGATGTGCGTGGCATCAGGCCACGAAATAATTTTTTCAATCGATATTTTAGAAGCTCAGATTTTATGGTAAATATATCAGAAGCAAAAATTAACACTTACGCCCCCTGGTGGCCAAAGTATTCTTTACCAAAAATTTGAAATTATATGCAAAAGATTTTCCATCAGGAGGTGTATCCTCTGAAGGAAAAAAATTTCAAATCGGAGTTTTAGAAGAAGAGTTATTGGGGAAAATGTAATTTACTTTTACGCCCCCTAGCGAAAATCTATGCGTAATTTGGAAAAGTAACTATATCTAAAATACTCTACGACATAAATGGAATCGAAAGGTAAAAGATTTTTTACAATCGGATGTTTAGAAGCAAATATGTGAATTAAAACGTATTTTTGAATTCGACATCATCTGCGTTTACGCGCCCTAGCGGCGAAAATGTACATCGTAAAAAAACGAAATAAAGGATCATCATTCCCATATTTCAAGCTTCCCAATGTAAAAATAATTTTTCAAATCGGACTAATAGTGGAAGAGATATCTTGGGTACAGGCGGACGGACGGACGGACAAACCCATAACATAAGCACGATCTTTTTTTACAAAAGACGTGCTAAAAACAAATTATTATTAATGATAAAATGCAATTTATGTATCAAATCTCCAGCATACGCATGTCCTCGTGCACGAGTTACACGATCTGAATGTATGGTCTCCTTCAATTTTTAATAGGTAAATCCAGTTTTTGAGATTTTAGAAATGCCCTGCGACTACAGCCACTATCTTTTTCTGAATTTTACGATTTTTTAGCTCCATTTTATACTTGTGTATGGGATATCAGAAAAAATCCCTATCATGAACTTTCAATGAAAGTCCACTTTAAAATATGAACTTTCAATGAAAATCCACTTTAAAATATGAACTTTCAATGAAAATCCACTTTAAAATATGAACTTTCAATGAAAATCCAATGAACTTTCAATGAAAATCCACTTTAAAATATTTTCAAATCTGCTCACTCCCTGAAACAGATTGATTTACGACGAATTAACGAGATAGATATCTCTATGTAAATGATAAAATTCAGCACAGTTTTTCTGTTTTGAGGCAGTCATATTAAAGATCTTTTCGATTTTGGTTTATAACGAAGTAGATTTCTCCGTCATTTCTGTCCACGCCAGGATTCAAACCCGGATCCCCTCATTCCGGAATAAGTCACTCTACCAATTGAGCTACGCGGACGTTTTATTCTGATTCCTATCTGCCTTTATGTCGCGTGCGTCCTTCTGGCAGGTACGTCACATCTCCTGGTACGTTACAGGTTCTTCGATACTAAATTTGTTTAATTTGTTTTAAAAGTCCAAAGTAGGAAAAACTCGTGCAGAGTTTAAGTTTTCTCCACAGCTTTATTTTATATCAGAATCTGGATTCCCTATATTGTAAAAAACCTGAAATTTTTCTGAAAGGAATACAGGCGTAATTAATTTTTACACAGTTTTGGTTTCTCCTCTGCTTAAAACAAAATCCAGTACTTTTATCCTGCAATGGACTCAAGTTTATTTAGTTTTCTCAAAGCATCCGCTAGTTAGCAAACACAGCAAACAAAGGACGGCACGTAAGGAAATATTATATACCGTATGTTTTCCATTTTTGAAAGCATATAAAGAGAAATTATATTCCTTAGTCTTTCCCACGGACACACAGGGGAA
Source organism: Macrothele yani (assembly GCA_039090855.1). NCBI lineage: Eukaryota > Metazoa > Arthropoda > Arachnida > Araneae > Macrothelidae > Macrothele > Macrothele yani. The sequence goes on along the minus strand of CM077011.1, from coordinate 7,656,056 downwards.
AATCAGTTTCCATGTGAGTGCGCACAACAAGATGGAAACCATTAATCTCAATAAATGTCCCTTAACACGTGATGCAAAAGAGTGTGTTATTCTGGGTACAAGATAAGCTTTCTCTACATATGTATTTCTTTTACAGCGAAGCTGAGGCAAAAAATTTAGTTAACATTAATTCACCTGCTTTTTCCACATTCTTGCATTTATAATTTGCGTTCATTATTCTGAGAATTCTTAACAAAACATGTTTTTAATATAATATCCCGTCAAGGCATTATAATACCGAATTCTTAAGAATTCGAATTCACTCACAGAATGGATTGTATTGATTTTGTGTATTTTCATGTGTTCTTCAGTTAGAATGAGATCTTCCAAATAAGTACAAACAGTTCATAATAAAACAAAAAGATTAGGATGCAGAAATCTTACCATTGTCTCTTGGGGGTTCGAGGTTGTCGTATTCTTTTGGATTCACTGGAAGAATGCTTTCGAAGTCTAAGCTCTGTTGCCTAAACAAGAAATCAAAAATTAAAGATAATGCTCAAATACAAACATGATTTCTAGTTAGAATTTAAAATAAAGTCAATGCGAAGTATTTCTTTTAAAAGCAAGTCACCGAACAATGCCCCATACATCATCGCTAAAAGTCAGTTCTTGAAAATGCATTTTGCATTAATTTTTTTTTCTGTTAAGTCAATTTTAAGCCCATTTCTTTACTCTCATACTTATATATATATATAATCACTTAATTCATTTAGCTCTCGATCAGCACAAAAACGGATAGAAAATTAAATAGCTTATTTAAACAAATGTGGATCATTGTTGTCAATGAGTACTGAATAACTGATTGACTTTCTAGTATACCTTTTTATGAATGAAAATGAGTTAATTTGCTCGTTATTTTGTCCATCTGCCTGGGTATAGAAATGATATCTATATTTCCATAAGTTAGCTAATGTAAACGTTTTTTACTTCATATAGAATCTAAAGAAAAATCATATGCTGTCGCATATGATTTTTATCCTGAAATAGGTATCCAAGCAGTCAGCAAAAATTATTGTTTTTTGTAAAAGGTGGATAGTAAAAACTGGTTTTGTACATAATGCAGGCATCTTTGTGCAAGATCGTTTTCATCGTTTTCAGGAATTATTCGTACAAGTCCTTTCTTTTACTACTTGACGGTAACGAATTATTATTATTTTTATATCTCCTTTCTTAAAACTTCTATTGGAAGTTTTTCTTTCTGCACCAGTGCTGATTTATTGCTCAATTTTAAGAGCCCAACGAAGTATGTAAGCTTGAGCCTTCCCGAGCCGGGATGGTATATTGCAAGATAGAACCAGGGCTTTAACGAGCCTGAAAACTACGACTAACCTGCTTAAGCATCATTAAAAAAATCTCTTCCAGACTTCTGCTTTCTTACCCTGTATTTAACCGATATCGTTTTCAACTGGGGTCTGGAAAAGGATCTCCATCTCTTCCTACAACATAGCCACGTCACTTACTTTGACCATTCGTTGACTCCTGAAATGCTTCTGGTGGCCGGGCATCGGGAAGTTTCGGCCAACGCTGCAATCTACTTTCGTTGCTCTATAAAATTAGTAGGGAGCTGCCCCGTGTAGGTAAGGGGCAACATTTTGTCGTCATGCTATCTACTATAAAGAATCTTGAATAAGCTTCTTTCTACTATGCAGAAATCTTTTAATGCGTGGCTTATGGTATTTGTTGTTTAAGCCTGGAATAAATAGTCCTCTCAATTCCCCACTCCCCATCCAGACCTATTTTCCGAAGAATTCCGTTTACCAACTAGAAAGTGTAAGGAAAACCTGGTATGCTAAATCCTGCAAATCTCTCTATATGAAGTGTAAGAAAAGTCTCGTATGCTAAATCATACAAATCTCTCCATGTACGTATATATGCTAAATAATCTCTCTCTCTCTCTCTCTCTCTCTCTCTCTGTCTCTCTCTCTCACTCCCTCTCACCCTCTCTCTCTCAATTTGTCTCTCTCCCTCTCTCTCTCAATTTATCTCTCTTCTCCCTCTCTCAATTTATCTCTCTCTCCCAATTTATTTCTCTCTCTCTCTCTCAATTTGTCTCTCTCCCTCTCTCCCTCAATTTATCTCTCTCCCTCTCTCTCAATTTATCTCTCTCTCTCTCTCTCTCTCCCAATTTATCTCTATGTATGTTTCTCTTTCTCTCTCTCAGTTTATATCTGTGACTCTGTCTCTTTCTCTTTCTCTCTCTCTCAATTTATCTCTCTCTCAACTTTTCTCTGTCTTTTTCTCTTTCTCTCCCTCAATTTATCACTTTCTCTCAATTTATATCTGTGACTCTTTCTCTTTCTCTCTCTCTCAATTTATCACTCTCTCTCTCAACTTTTCTCTGTCTTTTTCTCTTTCTCTCCCTCAATTTGTCACTTTCTCTCAATTTATATCTGTGACTCTTTCTCTTTCTCTCTCTCAATTTATCTCTTTCTGACTCTTTCTCTCTCTCTCTCAATTTATATCTGTGACTCTGTCTGTTTCTCTTTCTCTCTCAATTTATCTCTCTGTCTGTTCCTCTTTCTCTCTCTCTCAATTTATCTCTCTGTCTGCTTCTCTTCTCGCTCTCAATTTATCTCTCTGTCTCTTTCTCTCCCTCTCAATTTATATCTGTGACTCTGTCTCTTTCTCTTTCTCTCTCAATTTATCTCTCTGTCTGTTTCTCTTTCTCTTTCTCAATTCATCTCTCTGTCTGTTTCTCTTTCTCTCTCAGTTTATCTCTCTGTCTCTTTCTCTCTGTCTCTTTCACTCTCTCTCTCAGTTAATATCTGTGACTCTGTCTCTTTCTCTTTCTCTCTCAATTTATCTCTGTCTCTCTCCATCTCCCAATTTATCTCTCTTTCTCTTTTGCTCCCAATGTATCTCTTTGTCTCTATCTCTCTCAATTTATCTCTCTGTCTCTTTCTCTCTCTATCTCTCAATTTATCCCTCTGTCTCTCTCTTCATCTACCAATTTATCTCTCTGTCTCTTTCTCTTTTGCTCCCAATGTATCTCTTTGCCTCTATATCTCTCAATTTATCTCTCTGTCTCTTCTCTCTCTCTCTCTATCTCTCAGTTTATCCCTCTGTCTCTCTCCATCTCCCAATTTATCTCTCTGTCTCTTTCTCTTTCGCTTCCAATGTATCTCTCTGTCTCTTGCTCTCTCAATGTATCTCTCTGTCTCTTTCTTTCTCTAAATTTATCACTCTGTCTCTTTTTCGCTCCCTCAATTTACCTCTCTGTCTCTTTCCCTCTCTCAATTTATCTATCTGTTTCTCTCTCTCTCAATTTATCTCTCTGTCTCTTTCTCTTAATTTACCTCTCCGCCTCTTTCTTTCTCCTCTCTATTTATCTTTCTGTCGGTTTCTGTTTCTCTCAATTTATCTCTCTGTCTTGTTCTCCCTCTGTCTCTCTCAATTTATATCTGTCACTTTCTCTCTCTGTCTCTTTATCTCAAATTTTCTCTGTCTCTTTCTCTCAATTTATCTCTCTGTCTTGTTCTCCCTCTGTCTCTCTCAATTTATATCTGTCACTTTCTCTCTCTCTCTCTTTATCTCAAATTTTCTCTGTCTCTTTCTCTCAATTTATCTCTCTGTCTCTTTCTCTCTGTTTATCTCTCTGTCTCATTCTCTTTCTCTTTCTCTCTGTTTATCTCTCTGTCTCTTTCTCTTTCTCTCAATTTATCTCTGTCTCTTTCTCTCTGTTTATCTATCTGTCTCTTTTTTTCTTTCTCTCAATTTATCTGTCTGTCTCTTTCTCTTTCTCTCAATTTATCTCTGTCTCTTTCTCTCACTTTATCTCTCTGTCTCTTTCTCTTTCTGTCTTTTTCTCTCAATTTATCTCTATGTCTCGTTCTCTTTCTTTATCTCTCTGTGTGTCTCTTTCTCTCCCTGTCACTCAATTTATCTCTATGTCTCGTTCTCTCACTTTATCTCTCTGTCTCTTTCTCTCACTGTCACTCAATTTATCTCTATGTCTCGTTCTCTCACTTTATCTCTCTGTCTCTTTCTCTCCCTGTCACTCAATTTATCTCTATGTCTCGTTCTCTCACTTTATCTCTCTGTCTCTTTCTGTCCCTGTCACTCAATTTATCTCTGTCTCTCTCTCTCTCAGTTCATTTCTCTGTCTCTTTCTTTAATTTTTTTTCATGATCACACGATAATTGTTTTAGTATTAATTACTATTTTAGTGGGTTATATTTTAATAAGTTCTTTATTGACTTTTAGATTTCATCGAAGAGTAATGGAGGGTCAAGAATTGGAAAGTGTGTGAACGGTATTACCAGCCTTGTTTTTATTAGTTATTGCTTTACCTTCATTAAGGTTACTTTATTTAATGGAAGAGTTGGATGATCCTGATTTATCAGTTAAAGCAACGGGACGACAGTGATATTGGGTTTATGAATATGCTCTTTCTCTCTGTCTCTCTCTCAATTACTTTCTCTGTTTCTTTCTCTCTCTCTCTCTCTCTCTCTCTCTCTCAGTTCATTTCTCTGTCTCTTTCTCTCTCTCTCTCTCTCTCAATTACTTTCTCTGTTTCTTTCTCTCTCTCTCTCTCTCTCTCAATTCATCTCTCTGTCTCTTTCTCTTCCTTAATTCTCTGTGTATCTTGCTCTCTGTTTCTCTCTCTGTCTCTTCCGCTTTCTCACTCTCCCGCTTTATAAATTTCTCTCTCTGTCTTTTTGTCTGTCTCTTGCTCCTCAGTTTTTCTCTCTGTCTCTTTGTCTGACTTTCGCTCTCCCTCTCTCTCAATTTATCTCTGTCTCTTGGTCTTTCTCTCTCTCTCTGTCTCTCAATTTCTCTCTCTCTCTCTCTATCAATTTCTCTTTCCTCTCACAGAGCCTGATCCCGCCCAAACCGCAGTAAGTATCATGAAACCCGATCCCGCCTGAACCTAGTTCTGGCCCGGGCTCTGCTTCACACTTTCTGGCTTTGGCTCGATCAGTCCCAGCACTGTTCTCTGCTACAATTTGTATATTTCCTCTGTGAAAATGAAATTGCAATATTGACTGTTCTTTATATAATAGATGAATGTAACTACCAAGGCACCACATAGGAAATACTCAAAGTCTTCTAGATGTGCAGTGATGACAATTTGTGTGACGGCGGAGTGGACCTATACGGCATGCATCCCGGAGCTATTCTGTTTTGCAATTTTGGCATTGGACCACAATGAAGACCGATCGCCAAAAATAATACTACTGAAACACCGGCACAATTATTGAAATTTTGACACAAACGATTATTTAAAGTAATATTAATCCTCATCATGATAGTAATAATCCAGGAAGTGTTGTAGAGTAAATCCTTTTTCCCAGTGGTAGAATTCGAACCCACATCTCTCCTCTCCGGAGCCGGTTATTCTTTCGACTGAACTACACCGACTTCGGCATCTTGGCTTATCAAGGCAACTTGCAGTTTTGACTCTTGCCTCACTCGAGTGGTACGTCACAGTGTTCAAGAATGTAAATACTGCGTATCGTAAACATTTCATGAATGTAGCATCCTCATTGTCATTGACGATCCAATCTTAAAAGCAAGTCAAGGTAAAATGCTGGCTGGTTTACATTTTCAAATTAAATATTTCCTCAATAACTCAATACTCACATGATTGCCGAGTGTAAATGATCATGCTCTTAAATGATGGATAGCTCCGTCGCCTACAGAAACGACAATACATTTTAAAGAAAAATTGGCGATTTCAAAGCTGAGTTCCTACCGCTTCGTTGTTCAGAAACCTACATCTGATCCTTTCCTTGAATTTTCTGATGGTATTTTTCTATTGCCGAAAGAAATGGATGTGGCCCAATCAGACGAGCTATTTAAGTGGAATAATTTCTAATTTGACACCTTGAGCAGGGAATGCTTTATTCGCCAATATTTTATCGTTTATACACTGACGGAAAAAAATCCCAACACCACGAAAATATAGTTGTAGAGGAATGAAATGGCGGCAATACATTTGTATAGGTAACATATTTAATCGATTAAGGTTTCAAGATCACAGCTTAACGTAAGCGCGAGAAGAGCCATTTTAAATATGAAATGCTGGTACATTAATAACCAGTGTAACCGCCAGAATGTTGAATGCAGGCACGCAAACGTTCATGCATTGTGTCGTACAGGTGCTGGATGTCAGTTTGTAGGATGGAGTTCCATGCCTGTTGCACTTGGTCGGTCAATACAGGGACGGTTAATGTTGGTTGGGGGTGACGCTGGAGTTGTCGTCCAATGATGTCCCATACGTGCTCGATTGGTGAAAGATATGGTGATCTAGCAGGCCACGGCAACATGTCGATACTCTGTAGAGCATGTTGAGTTACAACAGCGGTATGCGGGCGAGCGTTATCCTGTTGGAAAACACCCCTGGAATGCTGTTCATGAATGGCAGCACAACAGGTTGAATCACCAGACCGACATACAACTGTGCCGTCAGGGTGCGTGCAATAACCACGAGAGTGCTCCTGCTGTCATAAGAAATTGCTCCCCAGACCATAACTCCAGGTGTAGGTCCAGTGTGTCTCGGCCGCAGACAGGTTCTTTGCAGGCGCTTACCTGGCCTCCTTCTAACCAACACACGGTCATCACTGGCACTCAGGCAGAACCGGCTTTCATCAGAAAACACAACAGACTTCCACTCCGTCCTCAATGAGCTTTAGCTTGACACCACTGACGTCGCAAACGGCAGTGGTTTGGAGTAAGTGGAATGCACGCTACAGGGCGTCTGGCTCGGAGCTGTCCTTCAAGTAACCGATTTGTAACAGTTCGTTGTGTCACTGTGGTGGCAACTGCAATTCGAATTGCTGCCGCAGACGCGGTACGATGCGCCACGGCCATACGCCGTACACGGCGGTTTTCCCTCTCAGTAGTGCCACGTGGCCGGCCGGAACCCGGTCTTCTTGAGGCAGTACCTTCCCTTGACCACCGCTGCCAACAATCATGCACAGTGGCTACATTCCTGCCAAGTCGTTCTGCAATATTGCGGAAAGAAAATCCACCTTCTCGTAGCCCTATTACACGACCTCGTTCAAACTGTTGATAATGGCTTCTTCGTCTTCTTAAAGGCATTCTTGACTAACATCAACACACTACGTCGAATCTCAACGATAACTAACGCTCACGAACGTTACAGCGCGTATTTACAGCAAACCTGCTTTGCATGTTCCGAGGGCGCTACTATAGCTCCACACGTATGCGCCGAGCGCGAAATTTGCATAGACGTCATCTTACAGATGTACTCTCACCGCCTACCAACTGTCGTTTATCTAACACAACCCCTTCTTGGTGTTGGGATTTTTTCCCCGTCAGTGTAAATATATTTCATCGTTTTTACGACCAAAGAATCAGGATTTTTCTTTTGTATCAAAACTGAAACCTGATGGCGCAGTTTTCTAAGCGATGGCTTCTGAGCAATCGTCCGAGATGGGCCCGGGTTCGAATCCCGGTGAAGCATGGATGTTGTGTTTGCCTTACGGCGCTGGCTCTCACCTTTCCCTGGAAACAGTGGCCTTAAGTTAGGGACTGGCAACTGCTTCTGGCCCAATCATTGACTCATAGTGGTCATTAAGCCCCGAATAAAACAAGTTAGTAAAATCATGCAATGCATTGATTATAACATACCAGCTTTCCAACATACCAAAAATCATTACTCAAATTATGAGGATAATGGTGGTAGAATAAATCTCGCTCCTATGACCTGACCTTTGAAACCATTCGATTATATTAAACAGAACCGGTAAAGTATACTTACGGAACAGCATGATTAAGATTTGTCTCAATCGAAGCATTTTTACGTAAGTTATAACACGTACATAAGGGAAATGGAATGGATCCCGTTCCTGTGTCCTGACCTATGACTCCATTTTGCCCATTTTCAATAGAGTTAGCCCCCGCGTAGTCCCCTACCACATACTTAAATTTCATCGAAATCGGACCATTTTTACTCAGGTTATGACGCATAAAGGCAGTGGAATGTATCCCGCTCCTATGTCCTGACCTTTGATCCCATTTTCAATACGGTTCGTCCCCAAGTGGTCCTCTACCACATACTAAAATGTCATTGAAATCGAATCATATTTACCCAAGTTATGACGCATAAGGGCAATGGAATAGATCCGGCTCCTATGTCCTGACCTTTGACCTCATTTTGCCCATTTTCAACAGAGGTAGTCCCCTATCATATACTGAAATTTCATCGAAATCAAACCATTTTTACTCAAGTTATGACGCATAAGCGCAGTGGAATGTACCCCGCTCCTGTGTCCTGACCTTTGATCCCATTTTCAATAGGGTTCGTCCCAGGGTGGTCCCTTACCATATACTAAAATTTCATCAAAATTGAGCCCTTTTTATTCAACGTATGACGCATAAGAGCAATGGAATGGATCCCGCTCCTATATCCAGACCTTTGACCCTATTTCACCCATTTTCAATAGGGGTTCGTCTCCATGTGATCCCCTATTATATACTAAAATTTCATTGAAATCAAACCATTTTTACTCAAGTTATGACGCATAAGCGCAGTGGAATGTATCCCGCTCCTGTGTCCTGACCTTTGATCCCATTTTCAATAGGGTTCGTCCCCGGGTGGTCCCTTACCATATACTAATATTTCATCGAAATTGAGCCCTTTTTATTCAACGTATGACGCATAAGAGCAATGGAATGGATCCCGCTCCTATGTCCTGACCTTTGACCTTATTTCACCCATTTTCAATAGGGGTTCGTCTCCAGGTGATCCCCTATCATATACTAAAATATCATCGAAATCGAACCATTTTTACGCGAGTTAACGTGCGGACGGACAGACGGACAGAGGAACGGGCGGACGGACAAAGCTGGAGCCTATACGCTCTTCAACCTATGGTTGGAAAGCGTAAAAAAAGAGGTTCTTTAACCAATTTTTGACGCGCCATGCGGTCATTTTCCCAAAATTACTTCCATCTGCAGCTACGTATGTTCTTTTTTTAATCTATAGCAGGGTGAACATTTTCAGCAACGCGTTCTCAAGTGACCAGATAATTCTCAAAAGTAGATAAACATATTTTTACGAGTTTGCCAAACGTCGATATATGAATTTGAATTGTGTAAGAAAACGTCGTAGCATTAATAGACTGGACAAGTTATTTATATCCTTTTTTTTCTCGAAGCTTAATTTTCTAGCAGTAATCATTTCATAATCAACTCTGCTCTGATCAATATTAAAGACCTCGCCACAATGTTTGCTACTGATAAGTAGGTATTATAATTTTTTTTATTGGGGGTTTAATGACCACCGTGAGCAATTTAATGGTCTGTAAGCAGTCGCCCGTCCCTTATTTAGGGCCACTGGTTCTAGGAAAGGGAGAAAACCAGTGGCGTAAGACAAACACAGCATCCATGCCACAACGGGATTTGAACTCGGACCCATCTCCAACGAACGGTCAGAAGCCATCGCATAGACCACTGCGCCACCGGGGCGGAGGTTTAATCATCTCTCTTTGCAATTTTAAAATAATATTCTGTTGCCTTGTAAGCAAGTCTTTCCGCTTGCTTGGAAGTCATATTCAAAAATTTTGTCGATCTTTTTGTTAGATGTGTTTTTCAGTCATTGTTTTCTTGCATGTTTTGATCTTATTTATGATGAATATTGTTCACATTCAGATCCACGTTCTTGATCTTAGCTGTCTTGACCTTGAGACGACTTTTTTTCAACGGAAATATCCAAAATGCTGATTTTCATCACTGTCCTTATCGAATTGTCATTTCCACTTTGTTTTTACGTTTTTGTTGATTGAACTGAAAAGACGGCGATCAAAATCGTCGTCTTCTAATCATGCTTCTTATAGTCAATGTAATTTGTTTGAAGCCAAGTCGTTGAGTTTTTAAAGAACATTCATTAGATGTGTAATCGCCATATCTGAAAATCGCGTTGAAATACTACAGGTAATTCTACAGACGGTGAGTCGAAAGTTTTGCAATATTTGCATAAACGCATGCGCTGCGGCGGGTATTTCACGTGTTTAAACTAGTTCAAGTCGCGCACTGCATTCTGTTGAAAGGGATGTAAAATGGTAGTCGTTGCTGAGAACAGCATTGCGTGTCTTCGTTGTGTCTTTGGTTGGGACGCCTAAAAGATGAAGAGCCACAACCGGCTAATTAGGGAACTTTTGTTTTACTATTTTGAACTCGGCCATAACGCTGCTCAAGCAACACGAAACATTTGTGATGCGAAAGGGGAAGGTTCCGTGGACCACAGCATCGCAACCAGATGGTTCAAGAAATTTCGCTCAGGTGATAGAAACCTCGATGATCAGCCAAGGTTAGGTAGGCCTCGAACCGTGGGTTAGGAGACAGTAGAGGTAAATCCGACAACCAGCACACTGAGATTATCAGGCGAGCTGGGCATATCACAGACCACCGTGGATCGTCACCTTCACGACCTCGGCAAGGTCTACAGAAGCTGCCGCATTGTCTCTCACGAACTGGCGCCAGCTGAAGCAAACCGGCGAGTGGAAGTGTGCACGAAACTCCTAGAAAACACGCGCAATTTATGTTTCATCAAGAGAATTGTTACGTGCGATGAAAAGTGGGTCTATTTCCGTAATTCTAACACACAACGGCAGTGATTGAGCCAGGGCCAGCTTCTTGAACTTGTTACTAAGCGTGTGCGCTTCGAGCACAAGGTCTGCGTCTGGTGGAATTTCTAGGGAAAAATCCATTAAAAATTTATTCCAGATGGTCGAACCATCAACGCCAACCTCTACTCTGAACAGCTGGAGTGGATGTATGGTGTTTTGGAGGAGAAGTACACGGCACTGCTGAACAGAAATCGTGCTCTCCTACAGCAGGACAACGCTCGGCCTGAAACCGCGCGAATGACAGAGCAAAACTCCAGGAACTTGAGGGCATCGAACTTATGCTACACCCAGCGTATAGTCCAGATCTTGCCCCGTCGGATTATTACTTGTTCCGGTCCATGGAGAACTTTCTTCGCGGGCGGCACTTCAATAACCAGGAGGAGGTGGTATCTGGGTTGAAGGAGTTCTTCGCCTCTAAGGACAAGAACTGTGGAAGTGTGCACGGAACTCCTAGAAAACCCGCGCGATGAAGAAGTGGCAGACAGATGGCTAAAAACGGTGCAATACGATGGCCTATACTTTGAACGCTAGTCAGCTTTCGTCGTAAAGGAACGTGTGAAAACGTAAAGTGATCTAAATATAGCAAAACGTTCGACTCACCTTCTGTAAATGCATATTTACCTTAAGGGTTCGTGAATAAACTTCCCACCCCCAAAAGAGCATGAACACAGAATGCCCAAAGCGAGGAGCAATAGCAGAAATACATTTTTGTCCATTGGTCATCGAAATATCCTGATACGACTAATCTCTAATCGAATGGCTCTGGGAAGTATTAATCAACTTTTCTAGCACGCGAGTTTTTATCGCTACAGCTCTGGGCGACCTGGAGTACTTACCTTGCAGGATGGTTGAATTTCTCGCAGAATTGAATTTTCCATCATCAATGATGGATTATCGTTCATAGGCTATTTTATCAAAAGCCCCACGGCGTTCTGTAGAATAGTATACTATGAGCGGTTGTCAGTGGGGTAACAGTTAAATGCCTAATTTTTCTTTTCTGGAAGAAATTAATATCTTGTCGGCTGAATTTTGATTTTCATGTCGTCTGCATTGCGTTATGAAATATGTTCACTAAAGATTTGAAAGAAAGATGTTAGCATGAGCTTCGTTCCTCATTTAATGCTTCTTATCCTGTAAGAAAAATGTCTTCTCTTGAAAATTAAAAGAAACTTAACTCACCATAAAAAGTTAAAAAACGTTTCAGAAAAAATCAGAAGAAAATTTGAATCTACGAACGTAGGAAAAACTATTAAGTGCTTGAAAAAGACTGATTAAAAATGCGAACGTCATTGGGAGTTGCGTAACTAATTTAAATTAATATCTAAATGTGAAAAAAAAAGTGCAGAAGTTTTTTCCATTGCTTAAAATTGGAATTAAACTCCGTAACTAACAAATGAAACGATTACTCTCTAAAAGAAAGAACTTTGTTTCAGCCACTGCTATGTGTAAGCACCCTGATGATTTCGTACAACTATATTTTGCAAAGTCTTTTATTCCTCTATCTCATTTCTTCAGTCCAACTGAATGCATTATAAAACTGAAGATTCCTGCAATCCATTTACCATCATCTGAAACTACTAAATCATTTCATGTGTTTTATTGAAGTATTATGTAAATATCTTAGAACTCATCACGAAATATTTTGGTCTAGAGGTATAGAGCTCTTAAGAGAGCTTGAGAATGTCTTCGGGAGAAATTCTGTTAATGATCTGTTTGAAAAAAATAAGAAGAATCTCAATATGGGAAGACCAGCTCATGCAGTTTAGTTTTTCGTTAAGTTAGAAAAACAATATATTTTCTATTACTTCGGTAGCACGAATTTTGAACGCGTCTTATAAAACGAAATCGTTCCTCTATAAACTGGAGGAAATTAGTAAATTTGAAGGACATAAAGAATGTTTTTCTTAATGATCCGTTCAAGGAGAAACAAATGTAGCAATTAAATGGCGAGCAGCTGGGCGTTCTAGAAAAGCAACAAATCAATACAAAACGGAAAAAAGACAGAAAAGTCAAACAGAAGGATAAATAGAATACTCAGCTCTGTCTCTTATGACTTCAGCACGCACATACAACTGGGTCTAGTCACGAGCGGGAAGTACACATCAAATGAACATTTGAAGAGTTTTCGTATGTCACAGGATCTGAGAGACGCATCAAGTAGGCACGAAATATTTTTTAGCACGGTCTTTTGTAAAAAAAGACCGTGCTTATGTTATCGGTTTGTCCGTCCGTCCGTCTGTACCCAAGGTATCTCTGCAACTATTAGTCCAATTTGAAAAATTCTTTTTGCATTCGGAAGCTTGAAATATGCGAATGCTGATCCTTTATTTCGTTTTTTTTTACAATGTACAATTTCGCCGCTAGAGGGTGTAAATGCAGATGATGTCGAATTCAAAATTACGTTTTATTCCACATATTTGCTTCTAAACATCCGATTGAAAAAATTATTTTATCTTTCGATTCCCTTTATGACAAAGAGTATTTTAGACATAGTTTCTTTTTCAAATTACGCATAGATTTTCCGCAAGGGGGCGCAAAAGTCAATTACATTTTTTCCGATAACTCTTCTCCTAAAACTCCGAATTGAAAAATTGTTTTTCCAGCGGTTACATCTCCTGATGGAAAATCTTTTGAATATAATTTAGAATTTTTGGTAAAGAATACTTTGGCCACCAGGGGCGTAAGTGTTAATTTCTGCTTCTGATGTATTTACCATAAAATCTGAGCTTCTAAAATATCTATTGAAAACATTCTTTCGTGGACTGATGCCATTCACATCGGTAAACATTTTCGGAATATGTTCTTCCTAAAATATCCCACAGTTTATCCTCCAGGGGGCGTAGATGCATATCTTATTTTTGTCAATGTCTCTACTTCTAAGAGTCCGATTTGAAAAATTCCTTCTTTGTTGGATAGTGTTTTCCATGTGACATGTTGTTTATATAATTTCAAAATTTTCTAGTAATTCATAGACTTTACGTTACGGGGCATAAAGGCAAATTGCGTTTCTCTCTATATCTCTGCTTCTAAATCTCCGATTTGAAAAATTCTTTCTGCGCTGTATACAGCTCCTGATCGGAAATCGTTTGTACATAATTTCTAATTTCTGTAAAAAAATGGTTTGGCCACCAGGGGGCGTAAATCTTAATTTCCGCTTCTGATGTATTTGCAGCAAAATATAAGCTTCTAAATTCTCGATTGAAAAAACGTCGTTTGTAGACCGATACTACCTCATGTCGACAAACCTTTTAGGAACCTTTTCTTCTTAAAATAGTGCATGGTTTCTACGTCAGGGGGCTTAGATGTATATCTTATTTTTGTCAATATCTCTACTTCTAGGTGCTCGATTTGAAAAAAATTCCTTCTTTGTTGGATACTGTTTCCAGTGTGACATGTGCTTCACATAATTTCAAAAATTTCAAGTCATTCATGGACTTTCCGCTAGGGGGCGTAAAGGTAAATTGCGTTTCTCCCTATATCTCTGCTTCTAAATCTCCGATTTGAAAAAATCTTTCTGCACCGGATACAGCTCCTGATGGGAAATCGTTTGCACATAATTTCTCATTTTTGTAAAAAAAAATGGTTTGGCCACCAGGGGGCGTAAATCTTAAATTCCGCTTCTGATGTATTTGCAGCAAAATATGAGCTTCTAAATTCTCGATTGAAAAAAACGTCGCTTGTAGACCGATACTACTCGTGTCGACAAACCTTTTAGAAGCATTGTCTTTTTAAAATAGTGCATGGTTTCTGCGCCAGGGAGCGTAGATGTATATCTTATTTTCGTCAATATTTCGACTTCTATGAATCTGATTAAAAAAAATTCCTTCTTTCTTGGATAGTGTTTCTAGTGTGACATGTGTTTCCTATAAAATCAAAATTTCCAAGTAATTCATAGACTTTCCGCTAGGGGGCGTAAAGGTAAATTGCGTTTCCCACTATTTCTCTGCTTCTAAATCTCCGATTTGAAAAATTCTTTCTGCACCGGATACAGCCCCTGATGGGAAATCGTTTACAAATAATTTCTAATTTTTGTAAAAAAATGGTTTGGCTACCAGGTGGCGTAAATCTTAATTTCCGCTTCTGATGTATTTGCAGCAAAATATGAGCTTCTAAAACCTTGATTGGAAAAAAAGACTTTTGTTGACCGCTGCTACTCATATCGACAAACCTTTTAGGAACATTTTCTTCTGGAAATAATGCATGGTTTCTACGCCAGGGGCGTAGAGTTATATATTAGTTTTGTCAATATCTCTACTTCTAAAAGTCCGATTTGAAAAATTTCTTTTTTGTTGGATAGTGTTTCTGATGCGAAATGTTTTTCTTATAAATTCAAAATGTTCACGTAAATCATAGACTTTCCGCTAGGGCGCATAAAGGTAAATTGCGTTTTCTGCTCCTAAAACTCCGATTTGAAAAATTCTTCCTTTATCGCATATAAGACTTAATGGAAAATATTTTTTACATAATTTCTAATGTTTTGTAAAGAATGGTTTGGCCACCTGGGGTAATAAGTGTTAATTTCTGCTTTTGATGTATTTGTAGCAAAATCTGGGCTCCTGAAAACTCGACTAAATTTTTTTTCTTGGGCCGATACCGCTCATATGGATAAACCCTTTGCGAATACTTTCTGCGTAAAATAATACATGGTTTTCCCACCAGGGGACGTTAAGTCACATCTTATTTTTGTCGATAACTCTGTTTCTAAGAGTTCGTAAGCTTACGATTCCGTTTACACCAATATCTGAGGGATTAAAGACCCGATTGAAAAACTTGTTCTTCCGTCAGATACTATTGTTTTCCAAACCGGTTCCATTGATTTTGAATAGCTTTGATAAATTTAATTTGCGTCAGAACGGATTCAAAAGACGTGCTTATTACACCCGAAAATTTGGTGTCATCTTTCCTGTTTCTTTTTTTTTTTTTTTTTTTTTTTTTTTTTTTTGATTTTAAGTTTATTTTTGTAAGACCTGTCATATGAAAGACACTTGTTCTGAAAGAAAGCGTATAGATCGTCTTAGAAACACAGGGTCTATGCTTTGTTAATAAGGGATTCGACATTACCTTGTTTATACATGGAAAATATTTAAGCTGAAAGTGCTTTTATATGGAATCTTAATCGTAAAGAGTTCTCAGAAAAGACCTCAGGCAGAAATGGTTGGCCAAGTGCCACGGACGTCACTGATGTTGCTCCATAGGTAGGGATAGAAATCATTTCAAGTTTGCATGAACTCTAACAGCTCATTTTCGGTTCCCAGGAATAATTCTTTACTTGTAAACTTTCGGTGAAAGCACATTGTACACTTTTTTCATAAACCCATTATCAAAAAGAGTTTTAATACAAAGAAGTACATAGGAAGCATTTTGTTTAATTTTCATTCAGATTATATCTTTTTCCAGTTAAGTTGTTGCTTTAGTTTGAAA
Organism: Macrothele yani; assembly: GCA_039090855.1. Classification (NCBI taxonomy): domain Eukaryota; kingdom Metazoa; phylum Arthropoda; class Arachnida; order Araneae; family Macrothelidae; genus Macrothele; species Macrothele yani. The sequence continues at coordinate 7,640,001 of CM077011.1, read as the reverse complement.
TTGTTATTCAAAGTACTGTATTTTTACAAAAGGTATTTCTCTGCATGTTCTTACTTACTAGTTAGAAATGGGATCGGAAAATCTAAGAAGTTACAGTTTCTGTTGTTCTAGATACTCTTTTGGACTCTGCAGAAAATATAGGTTACCATAAAACCCGGAAACCCAAATCCCCCCCCGCCCTAACTAAGGCCCTGCGTGAAGTATAGGCTACCATGAATTCTAGGCCCTTCTCTTCCTCCCTCTGATTTCATCTCTCCACCAGATTTCATCATCTTGACACTTTATTAATAAACGCTCTGACATATCTGGAACAAATTTTGTATACTTACTTTTCTTGGACCCTGCGGAAAATATAAATTACCATGAAACCTGGACATCCCACTCTCCCCGATTTCGTTCCCTTGATATTTTGTGGTAATTTATGCTCAGTGTATGAAGGCGCCAGTTAATTTTAAAACGTTATTTTTTGATATAATTGCTGCAATAAAGGAACAAATGGAATTTCTTTAGCAAACAAATGAATTTCAATAAATTATTATAAACTTCTATGATCTTTATGTAATTTTAACTTAAATCAAAAGTCGAAAATCTACTGGACAAATCAATTCAAAATCGTAGAAATTGAAACTATTAAGAGAAGCTGAGACTACTCAACAGCGTGAATTCCAGAAAGCCCCTGAAAATGCGAAAATCTATTGGTTCATTCAATACAAAATGCAAGATAAATGTTCAGAATATGGTGGCCTAGAAGCTGATTCAGGTATTGTTTGTTAAACCCGAGCAACGCCGGGTATCTTTTCTTGTTTAAAATATACACTGCTAGACAATTGCCAAGAACGGATCATAAACGGCTATATAGCTCATAAAAAGTAAGTGTGGTTGGATGAAAAGTGAAATAAAATAATGTCAGAATGCTAGGACATTACAAGAAAGACAATTTATTGTGCCCTGAAATCCAGAAGGTTTTGGAACGTGTTCAAGGGACAAACAGGCTATTTTGTGCAGAATACGTAAACGTGAAAAAAATGCAATTACCGTCCGCAGGCGTTCCGGCGTAAGATGTCAATACAGGATATGGCCACCATGGAGGGCGATGCAAGATTCCACACGTCGTTTCATGCTTTGCACAACATTATCAAGCAGCTGTTGGGGTAATTTATCCCATTCCTCTGTCAGTGCACGGATGAGGGTGTCCTTGTTTATTGGAGGGCATTGACGACCAGCAAGACTCCTCCCCAAAGCATCCCACACATTTTCAATGGGATTCAGATCTGGAGAACGTGCTGGCCATACGAGGCGTTGAATATCCTCGCTCTCAAGACACTCCTGGACAGCGACTGTTCGATGACATGTTGCGTTGTCGTCCATGAAAATGAATCTATCACCGACAGCACAACGGAACATGCGAACATTAGGTAGCACAACATCATTAATGTATCGTTGGCCAGTCATAGTCCCAGTTGGAAGTACATAGAGGGACGTACGGCCATTGATCATGATGCCAGCCCATACCATAACACTACATGTCGGATATCAGTCCCTTTCCTGTATGTTTGCTGGATAATATGCAGTACCACTATCACGCCAGATCAGTTGTCGTCGACAATCAGACGATAGACTGTATCTACTCTCATCTGAGAAGAGGACAGCAGACCAGTCGTTATCAGTCCAATTGCGATGTTGATGGCACCATTGCAAACGGGCGGTACGGTGACGTCTGGACAATGGGATGCACACAACAGGACGGTGGGCGTATAGTCCTCCTTCATGCAAACGTCTGGTGACAGTTTTTCGGGAGATCCGCTTGTCAGTAGCAGCCATAAACTGATTTGCTACCTCGCTAGCTGTGCTGCGCCGGTGTCTTTTTGTTGATAGCACTATGTACCGATCTTCTGCAGGTGTCGTACTGCGAACACGACCTCCCCCGTGACGTTTCCTACACTCTCCATTTGTTTGAAATGATTTCCAAAACCTTGAAACAACACTGGAGCTGACGTCGAACTCCCTGGCAACATCTGTTATTTTTCGCCCTTCTTCAATCTTGCCAATAATACGGCCACGCGTAAAATCATCTAGGTGATGTCGGGAAGACATACTGAAAATTGCAAGTTCGTCAATTGATTATTTCCCTTTCAAGTTTGCTTTTGAACAACAACGGTCAATACGCGTCAAATCCTTTATATCTCTTATCAGCGCTATGACGTCACGAACAAGTTCGGCGATCCAAAATTTGCATACGCACAACACGTCTTACTGTATCCCGCACTTATGCTAATTTCCACATTTTCCTGCCTTCCATTTTATGGTTGCTATAGTTGCTATTGTCATCCGTCCTTAGCAATTGTCCGGCAGTGTATTTTGGAAGATACCTCTAAAATAAAGTGCAAAACATTTATAACTTCTTTCTCAAAATGATGTGAAAGGAAATGTCACAAATAGAACGAACACTCTGAAGCAGAAAAATCTTAAACAACACAAATTTTTGCTAAATTTGTAAGAAACAAATTAAGGGGACACGTGAATTTCTTTAAAGCTGAGGAGATGACACATGGTTACGGAATAATAATCTTATTCTCCACAAAAGGTTTTATTATTTGTAAAAAAACTACAGGATTTTAGTTTCAGTATGCAGCTGTTTGGTCATACATACGTATGTTGAGAAATGACTTGTCCATTATGCCGTATTGTTCGTACACACGGCTGCAGCTGTACCTGATAGTTGGAATGACAGGAAGACTTCTCTAAGGCTTGCAAATTTTGTCCAGCGCAAATTTCTTTTTCGTTATTTAGATGTTAGCTTGATCCACATTTTTTTGAGCTTATATTACATTTTTGTTAACCCAACTTTTAAATGGATCTAAGTAATTAAATATTTCTCTTTTTCACGAAGACGCCTCAGAAAATCTTCTTGAATTGAACAAACGCCACCAAGAGTTTAAAGTTTGAATAACACTCGTATATAAGTCTATCTATCTATTTATCTACACTGAAGAGCAACTGAATTAGAGGTATCTGTCTAGTAACGTGTAGCATCACCTTTCGTCCTGATGACGGCGGCGATTCGTCTCGGCATGGACTCGACAAGACACCGGAAGCGTTGTAAAGCCATGTGGATCCACGACGCCTAAACAAGTTCCCACAGTTCACGAAGATTTGACGGAGGGGGTCAGAGCTTAGAACATCTCTCTCGATGGCATCCCAGATGTGCTCAATGGGATTGAGGTCAGGTGACCTAGCTGGCCAAGAAAGCGAGGTCACGCCGGTGGAGTGTTCATCACCCCATTCGGATACAATTCGGGAGCGATGGCACGGTGCATTGTCTTGTTGCAGGATGAGGTCCCCAGTGGGATGTTGAAGACGCACAAATGGGAGCAAATGGTCTTTCAGAATATCCAGGTAACGTTAACCTGTGAGAGACGATGTCACACGTACCAGGGGTCACATTTCAAACTATGTAAACAGTCCCCAGACGAGAATGCCACCCCCATCAGCTTAAAGAGTACACTGCTGGCAAAAATTATACAACGCTTCATGTGGTTTGGGCCGTGTTCGTATCCTGCCATCCGCATGTACCAACGTGAATCTCAATTTATCAGTCCAGGCAACATTTTCCATCATATCTAGGGTTCAGTGGCGATGTTCCCGCTCCCATGATAATCTTTGCACACTACAGTGTGATGTGCGGTCAGCAGCGGTACCCTCGTGGGACGATGGCTTCAGTACCCCATAGCGAGGAGATGGTTCTGGATGGTGTGGATGCTTACACGTTTTTGTGCACCAGCGTTAAATTTCCGAGTGATTTCTTGCACTGTGTCCCGCCTATCCGCTGTTACAATGCGAGCTAGCCGACGCTGACCCCGCTCATCCACGCGCTGTTGTCCACGGCAGTTGGCCCTAGCACGGATGGTTTTACCGGATTCGATGTACTCACGGTGCACCTGTGACACAGTGGCTCGTGAAAATCCCTGTGCCTGCGCGACTTCCAAGATGGAGTGACCCATTTGTCGGGCCCCGACAATTCGCCCACGATTAAATGCGCTTAGATCCTTCGACTTACCTGTACTGCGTCCGACTTTTACTGATTCCCGTCGCATCACTTCTTATATTGTCGGATCGCTACATACGTCATGTTGTTTCCGTTTACAGGACCGCCCACAGTGCCACATTTGCACAACGCCACATTTGCGTAACGCCAGCTGATTCTATTTCAATTGCTCTTCAGTGTATATACACATTCGAGTCACATTATTGTGACCACCTCCTACTTTTGACGTCAACAGCGCGCAGCCAATGAAAGAAGGCACGTGTCGTGAGCTCGCTTGGAGGGTATACATAAGGTGTGCTGTAGGCATTCTGAACACATATCACTCGTTGCGGTCATGGATAAAAGGAGCGTTTTATCAAATTTGCAAAAAAGGGTGATTATCGGCTATCGGGCCAAGGGTGTAAGTATTTCTGAAACAGTGCAGTTTGTGAACTGTTCGCGTGCTGGTGTGGTTAAAGTGTATCATGATTGGAGAAATGGCACCATTGCGAATAAGCGACGAGGAAACTGCGGTGCACCACGTACCATTGCTGTGAAAGGTGAACGTCGGCTGCGAAGGTGCGTGAGGGCCGATCAACACGCTACAGTGCAGCATCGCACTGGCCGAAAGAACCAGAAGGCGACCGGAAGTGTGACTAAAACGACAGTTCAGCAAACCCTGCTGCGTATGGGGCTCCGATGGAGACGGATGGTCACTGGCATCTATGCTAAGAAAGGTATTCGGCAGAAAAGGGTTGCATTTGCACGGCAGTATCGGAGTTGGACCTCCGCTGATTGGCAAAGGATTGCCTTCTCCGGCGAGTCACGTTTCCTGCTTTATCGAGCGGATGGACGTTGGCGTATAAGGCGAGAAACATCGGAGAACAAACACCCTTCAACAATTGCTGACAGAACACAAGCTGGTGGGGGAAGCGTTATGGTCGTGGGAATGTTTTCGTGGCGTTCCCTGGGTCCACTCGTACCTGTGAAAGACACTAGGACCGAATTCATTATGAATACATCCTTGCAGACCACGTACACCCATAAATGCTGATTGTATTCCCTGGGGAGGATGGTATCTTCCAGCACGACAATGCGACGTGTCATACAGCTAGAAATGTCCGAGAGTGGTTGGAAGAGCACGATGAAGTCTCGAAAGTACTTTATTGGCCCCTAATTCCCCAGACATAAACCCAATTGAGCATCTGTGGGACCACCTCGATCGTGTTTTTCGCTCTGTGAATCCTGCACCACGCACCCTCCAACAGCTGTCAGACGCGCTGCAGTCAGCATAGGCCCACATACCTACGAACACCTTCGAGAACCTTATTGAGTCACTCCCAGCCTGTCCGGCTGCTGTCCGCGCTACACACGACGGTTACTCTGGATATTAGCTGGTGGTCACAATAACATGACTCAACCGTTTATATTCCTCATTTTACAGAGATAACAGATTACATTTGCAGAGCTATACGAGATTGTTTCGCTTCAAAGCCCTGTGACTTGCCTTCCCCGCAGGACGCACATGAGATAAAGGCAGATAGCAGTGAGAGCATACGTTCGCGTAGCTCAACTGGGAGAGCGACTTACTGCGGAGTGAGGGAACCCGGGTTCGATGCCCGGCGTGTACAAAGATGATGGAGAACTTTACTACGTTATATTGGCACCCGAACTTCAAGAATGACCTGGCCGTTAAAGTTTTCGGAATGGTGTGATGTTCTTTCACACCGCGAGACAGGGGAAAAAAGAGAATTCCTTCTTCAGCGCTTCGAAAAATAAATGTGTGTTATGTCACGTTCCACACACCAAATAGACTGGGGGTTCTCGAATGTGCTTTCTTCAGCGGATGACTGCCTACAACAACACATGGTCCCGGCTAACCCGTGGGCCATGCCCGCGGCACTTTTCGGGGCAGGGGGAGGGGGATTCGACGTCCCGGCACCTCAGGACGCACATGAGATAAAGGCAGATAACAGCGACAGAATACGTCCGCGTAGCTCAGTTGGGAGAGCGACTTACTCCGGAGTGAGGGAACCCGGTTTCGATGCCCGGCCTGGACAAAGATGATGAAGAAATATACTACGTTATAATCCAGTATCGAGTGAAGCCATTTCCAGCATAAATAACAGCGTCTACAAAGCGTGGCATTTAATGGAAGAGGTTTTTGATATCGTCCTGGTGAACAGCCTGCCAGGTTGCTTCTTTGCGAGAGACCAGAGTTTATTTGTGGTGACTGGCGGAGGCGCTTGACGGGCCAGTCGCTCAGCTACCATGTCTCAGATATGTTGAGTAAATATCGGCCTAGGGAATAGTCTGCCAGGCTGCTTCTATGCGAGAGATCAGAGTTCATTTGTGGTGACTGGCGGAGGCATTTGACGTGCCAGTCGCTCAGATACCATGTCCCAGATATGTTGAATAGATATCGTCCTGGGGAACAGTCTGCCAGGCTGCTTCTATGCGAGACCAGAGTTCATTTGTGGGGACTGGCTGAGGCATTTGACGGGCCAGTCGCTCAGCTGCCATGTCCCAGATATGTTGAATAGATATCGTCCTGGGGAACAGTCTGTCAGGCTGCTTCTATGCGAGACCAGAGTTCGTTTGTGGGGACTGGCTGAGGCATTTGACGGGCCAGTCGCTCAGCTACCATGTCCCAGATATGTTGAATAGATATCGTCCTGGGGAACAGTCTGCCAGGCTGCTTCTATGCGAGACCAGAGTTCATTTGTGGGGACTGGCTGAGGCAGTTGATGGGCCAGTCACTCAGCTGCCATGTCCCAGATATGTTGAATAGATATCGTCTTGGGGAATAGCCTGCCAGGCTGCTTCTATGCGACACCAGATTTCATTTGTGGTGACGGACTGAGGCCGTTGACGGGCCAGTCACTCAGCTACCATGTCCCAAATATGTTGAATAGATATCGTCCTGGGAAATAGTATGCCAGGCTGCTTCTATACGAGACCAGAGTTCATTTGTGGTGACTGGCGGAGGTTTTTGACGAGCCAGTCGCTGAGCTACCATGTCTCAGACATGTTCGATCGGGGATATATCCGGCGAACGTGCAGGCTAGGAAAGAAGCTGTACCTGCCGTGCATGGAAGAGGTCTTAGACATTGCGGGCAACATGTGGCCAAGCTTTGTCCTGCTGAAATACAGAGCCAGGACAAACATGAAGAAACGGTATCGCCTTTACCTCTAAAACATCCTTGATGCATTGCTGGCTCTTGAGGATTTCATCAATTCGTATCAGTCGAGATCACAAATGGATCTCAGGGGTACCCCAGACCATGACGCTTGGCTTTGAGTGGGTATGACGCTGCAAGATGCCGTTCACCACGATGTCTCCGAACAGGTATGCGACCATCATGGTGCATCACGTTGAATAGTGACACAACAGAAAACAAAATCTATTAACAGTCAAAGCGCCAATGTTTGTGTTTCAGAGCCCATTGAATGGTGAGGCGTCTGCGGTTGAGGGTCAAAGGAATGCGCAGGAATGTGCTGCTAACAACCAGGTCTCTGTTAAACAGACGACGTAGAAATGTGCTGAAGGGCAAAGCCTGACCTGTGACAGTGCTCCACTGGTGCCCTAACATCGTGGGTGTCGCTGTGCGATTGGTCTGTCCCACTTGAGTGGTGGTCTCATAGTAGGAGAATGTAGCTTCTGTCATCCAAACAATCGCTCCTCACTCCAAGTCCATCAGGTGTTCTTAATGCGACATTCTTCGGTAACTGGGAATAGTGAGACAGAAACAGCCTTTAAACTGAACTGATCGCAACATTTCCTTTGAGCGAAGTATCTATACCCACGATCGGACAGTTCAGAGGGCGCCTCTCCGAAGTGAAACCGCACACGCATTTGCACCGAGATTTTAATTATTTGCATCTCCCACACAGTTCTACTGTACATATCCTGTAAGTTCCATGCTAAAACCAGCAGTATTTCATCGTGTTGCAATTCTCCCAAACAGTGGTGTACACACACACACACACACAAGTACTGACATGCACTGAGTTAGATTTGCAGTAGAAACAACAACGTAACGCGTTGGTCTACCTTTCTCTGCAATCACGGCTCGCAGACGCTTCGGAACCGATTCTACAAAATATCGAATCGAACATCCTCCATGCGTAGCTTGACCCATGTCAGCCATAGCAGCTCTGTCAATTCACATTCATTCCGTGGAAGAGGATCAGCAGGTCTTACACCCCGTTATAGTATATCGCACAAATGTTCAATTGGGTTACAGTCAGGGGAGTTCGGGGGCCAAGCTAATGTGCCGAATTCATTGTTGTGTTCCTCCAACCACTCAGTAGTTATAAGAGCCCGATGAGACTGTCTGCTGTCCTGTTGAAGGATGGCACTGTGGTACAGGTAAATCTCCTGAAGATATGGATTTAAACGTCGGCTAACAAATACCTGCTGCGTTCAACATTCATTTGTTTGTGGAATGATAACGAACGGACTTAGGCTTGCGAGGAAAAAGCTCCCCAAACACCGCCTCCACCGACCTGTTGAACGAAGCGTGTGCAACCAGGGGATGAGGATGTAGGCTGTTTGCGTCATATGCGAACCCGGACGTCAGCATGGTGCAGCAGAATAGGGGACTCCTCATTTGTTAGGACCTTCTCCGATCTGTCGAGGGTCTATTGCCGACGTTCCTTGGCACATGCGAGGTGTTTGGGATGACTAGGCGTCATCATGGATACCCGCATTCGTCTTAGGCTGTGGAAACCCAGGCAAGCTCGATACGACGATGTTGCTTGTGGAAGTAGGTCGAACTGCACGGCTGTTGCACTGGTGGGTGGGTGGGTGGGTGTCTGTTTTACTGGTGGGTGGCTGCGTGGCTGTTGCACTGGTGGGTGGCAGGGTGGCTGTCTCACCTTGTTGCTAAGATACCATTCGTGACACTCGACGTTCACCTCTAGGATCAACGGCGCGTGGCTGACCAATGTGAGCCCTTCGACTGGATATATATGTGCATGCTTAATCCAGTCTTGGTACATTCTTGATACAGTAGTACTGCAGAAGCCAACAAGTATGGTTGTTTCCGAAATAGCGGCAGCTGCCTTCTGGGCCCAAAATATCTGGCGGTGGCGATCAAATTGGCTTCAGTCGCCAAGCTTCCCTCATGACTGGAAAACGTTTATTGATCACATCCAGAGCATAGGTGTTTACAATTTACAGTAACCCTATGTGACGTTATCACCAGATACTTCGTTATCGCTGCGAATATATGAAACAGAGAGTGTTCCTCTTTCATTACTTTTTATTTGGCATTAATATTTTGAAAATTATGTCACAGCATTTACTGCTAAAGATTTTGTGCTATGAAACAAGTTTTAAATAATATATTTCATTAAGGTAAAGGGAAAGACAGAAATCTAAATACACTCACGGACAATAAAATTTGCGCACCAAGAAGGAAGCATCGGATTCAACTGAAATTTTGTGGACGTAATGATACAGATGAGGGATACACATGATGGCAAAAACAGAGTTGCAGAACAATTACAGAGGGATCCGTGGCACGCAGTCCGGTCATCTTCAATAGCGCGTCGCATCACCTCGTGCGGCGATACATTCTGCAATACGGTCCGGCATGGAGGCGAACAGACGCCTGATGTTGTCCTGCGGCAGAGTGACTCACACGTGTTAAACCAACAGTGCAGGCACGGCTCACACGTGTTCTCCAAATTCCGGATAGTGCGGCACGGCGGTAGCTGGCGTTTCAACTGGTGCCACACATGCTGGATAAGGGACATGTCCGGGGAGCGAGCAGGCCATAGAAGTGTCTGGACGTGGCGTAGGCAGTCCAACGCAACCCGAGCAGTGTGCGAGCGGGCATTATCCTGTTGGTATAGCCCACCTGGAATACCTGCCAGGAATGGAAGCACATGGGGCCATAGGATCTCATCCACAGACCGCTGGCCCGTCAATTATCCATGTACCACTACTACAGCTGATCGGCTATCATAGGCAATGGCTCCCCAGACCATAATGCCTGCAATGGGGGAGGTGTGGCGCTCGATAGCGAGGTTGGGATTGTGTCGTTGACCCGGAAACCTCCACACCCGGACACGATGATAATCTGTTCCCAAAACGAAGCGGCACTTATCGCTAAACACCACACTTTGCCAGTCTGTGGCGTTCCACATCGCTCCGGCCTGGCACCACTGCTCATGGAACCGGCGATATTCCGGTGTTAATGGTAGCACACGTAAGGGGCGCTGGGATAAGAGATTCGCTTCCACGGGGCGCCGGGAAATGGTTCGCGGTCACATAGGAGCCGCTACATCCGCCTGTGTAGTGGACCGGGTCCCCGTGGGATCCGTTCGTTCCTGGCGCACGATTCGTTGATCGTCTCTACCGATGGTCCTCCTGGTCCGTCCGGAGCCGCTCCGCCGTGTGGCAGTGCCGTCACGTGTTCACTGCTCCCAACACAGTCGGACGGTATGGTCAGAACGATTCACGTGGCGGGCTATACGGCGCACCGACCGCCCTGCCGTTTTCAGCCACATGATCCGGCCTCTCTCAACGTCCGTACGTTGCGTAAATCGACTTCTCTGGCGTATACCCGGCATTCCTGTCACTCATTACTCTTGCTTACGTCAGTTGGTGTTTTTAAAAGAATGAACCAGCAGCCTTATAAACCGGCATGGACTACACGCCGGTTTATAAGGCTGCCGGTTCATTCTTGCAGTGCCACCACAGAGTGTGCGGACATGCGCAATCGCACCAAACGTGGATCATTTGCATACTAGCACGAACTCTAGCTATTTGCCAAATTTTGCTGTTGTAGCATGTTTTCTTTTAGGTGCGCAAATTTCATTGTCCTTGAGTTTACATCTAAAATAAAACAACTGCATGTAGTGCCTACCGAATGGATGATACGAACAGAACTTTAGAATTTCCTGAAGACAGTTTTCCTAGGAACAATCCGTGACACAAAGGTCCTTGCTACACCATTCATATTCACTTCATCAGATCGTTCTTGGTAGAGGTGTAACAATATTTCAAATTTGCAGCATGTCGTAAGGAACATAAAACAAGCAAAGTGATTTCCGTTTATTTTTAGCGGTTTGAGTGTCTGCTCAAAATCTTCATTAAAACGGGTGAGATCATCCTAATATGACCTGCTCCCTCGGGAAGTGTTCGGACATAGGAACCTTCTCATCTCTCCAGAAGGAAAGACAAAAGCAAAGTCACTATACCAGCGGGATTCTCTTTTCGGCAGCGTGTGTTAGGCAGTTAACTATACTTTAAGGTGATTGAATCATTTCATAACGTTTCGGCTTTTTTTAAGTCTTGATCTAACAGATTGATATAGGAGAATGTCTCCATGCTTTGTGAGGCAGAAACGATTGCCGTTCCCTTAGGGCGCAGTATGCTCTCCTCTCTCATTGAGTTGTAGTCAAAAGTGTAGGAATCACATAATTAATTTAAGGTCATGTCGAGCGTTAAGGCATAGATAAGAACGCACTGGTAAATGCGACCCTGTGACGCGTGAAAAAGACAGCTTCTTTACTTTAAGTTCAAGGCAAGCAGCCTGATTATGTCTACGTGGAAGAAAAGCTTTCTAACATCAGCATGTTGGTGTTCCATTTTGTGTGAGGGTAAGAAACAGAAAAAATAAATAAAATCATTCAAACATGACCCTGTGGCTTACGGACCCCATGGGGACGCGAGCCCCCACTGGCCCCACACGTTAGGTGCACTGGTTTTCAGATATTTTTGGATGCCAATTTTTGTTGTTTGGTGGTACACTGCTGGACAATTGCTAAGGACGGATCATAAACGGCTATACAGCGCATAAAAAAGTAAGTGTGGTTGGATGCCAAGTAAAATAAAATAATGTCAGAATGCCAGGATATTACAAGAAAGACAATTTATTGTGCTCTGAAATCCAGAAGGCTTTGGAACGTGTTCAAGGGACAAACAGGCCATTTTGTGCAGAATACGTAAACGTGAAAAAAATGCAATTACCGTCCGCAGGCGTTCCGGCGTAAGATGTCAATACGGGATATGGCCACCATGGAGGGCGATGCAAGATTCCACACGTCGTGTCATGCTTTGCACAACATTATCAAGCAGCTATTGGGGTATTTTATCCCATTCCTCTGTCAGTGCACGGATGAGGGTGTCCTTGTTTATTGGAGGACATTGGCGACCAGCAAGACTCTTCCCCAAAGCATCCCACACATTTTCAATGGGATTCAGATCTGGAGAACGTGCTGGCCATACGAGGCGTTAAATATCCTCGCTCTCAAGACACTCCTGGACAGCGACTGTTCGATGACATGTTGCGTTGTCGTCCATGAAAATGAATCTATCACCGACAGCACAACGGAACATGCGAACATGAGGTAGCAGTACATCATTAATGTATCGTTGGCCAGTCATACCCAGTTGGAAGCACATAGAGGGACGTACGGCCATTGATCATGATGCCAGCCGATACCATGACTCTACATGTCGGATATCGGTCCCTTTCCTGTATGTTTGCTGGACAATATGCAGTACCACTATCACGCCAGCTGAGAAGAGGACAGCAGACCAGTCGTTATCAGTCCAATTGCGATGTTGATGGCACCATTGCAAACGGGCGGTACGGTGACGTCTTAACAATGGGATGCACACAACAGGACGGCGGGCGTATAGTCCTTCTTCATGCAAACGTATGGCGACAGTTTTTCGGGAGATCCGCTTGCCAGTAGCAGCCATAAACTGATTTGCTACCTCCCTAGCTGTGCTGCGCCGGTGTTTTTTTGTTGATAGCACTATGTACCGATCTTCTGCAGGTGTCATACTGCGAACACGACCTCCCCGTGACGTTTGCTACACTCTCCATTTGTTTGAAATGATTTCCAAAGCCTTGAAACAACACTGGGGCTGACGTCGAACTCCCTGGCAACATCTGTTATTTTTCGCCCTTCTTCAATCTTGCCAATAATACGGCCACGCGTAAAATCATCTAGGTGATGTCGGGAAGTCATACGGAAAATTGCAAGTTCGTTAATTGATTCTTTCCCTTTCAACTTTGCGTTTGAACAACAACGGTCAATACGCGTCAAATCCTTTATATCTCTGATCAGCGCTATGACGTCACGAACAAGTTCGGCAATCCAAAATTTGCATACGCACAACACGTCTTACTGTATCCCGCACTTATGCTAATTTCCACATTTTCCTGCCTTCCATTTTATGGTTGCTATCGTTGCTATTGTCATCCGTCCTTAGCAATTGTCCCGCAGTGTATAACACTGTCTTTGTATTTCCCATGATATCTCTCTAAGAGACAAAATGGAAAGTTTTTAATGGATAGAGAAAGGTAAGCATACTTTTCCTTGCATATTTAAATTTTTGAAGATGCACGACATGCTTGCTAGTAGGCGTAGTTTGTGCTAATCGTGACGTCTCAGTTTCCGCAATACGGACAGTAAAACTTCGATTCTTTTGGGGTAACCGAAAAAGAACGGCGTTTTTAATAAGAGAGTTTCACTTACTTAGAACCTCGGAAGAATCTAAGCTAAATTTCGAAGTACATGCCATCACGCTCAATAATATACATTCATCTGTTTGCTAGTTGTTGAATTTCTGTACGGTCCAACAGTGGAGTGTCTTTGGTCCGAGACCTTGGCTATCTCACCCGCCCTCCCCCTACAGAACTGTTTTTTAAAAAATTGCGAAGTTTATTGTTTAATTGTTAAGTATTAGAAGTAACATTTTCTTCTAAATTGTAGGTACATGCTATTGCTAACATGATACCAAATAATTATGAGGATTAGGATTTGAACTCTTATTTGTACACCAACTTCATTTTTGTGTGAACTTGAGTGTTACGTTTTCACAAAAATGTTTCTTCCGAGTACTTTTTCATATTTAAAAACAATGTTTTTCTCTACTGACAAAACAGCCAAGTTGCTCGAATGTGTATGTCCTTGTGTGGCTCTAAGATATATCTTGATTCTTTTTAATACGGAAAAACTTCTTTTGGCAGTTGCAATTGTTAACGAACAGTTTAATATTAGATCTGCTCATTTCTACACATCAATAAACACTATGTCCAATCATTCAGCTTTATGTAACAAGTAATGTCTCTTACTGATTTGTTTTGTATTCATAAAGGGAATTAAACACCTTCAGTTCTTTTTTAATCGAGCTGTATCAAAATTTGAAGCATAGAGTTCTTTAAGCTCTGATAGTAGATGTTCAGGGAAGCCTTCACAAAATTTATCAAAACAATTCGAATCCAACAAAGCCACGAATTTAAGATATAATATCCCTGATTTTAATTCATTGACACTTCAGACAAACTGAAACAACTCTCGCGAAACACGCGCTGGAAGCATGGAGGGACTGAGGTAGTCCGAAGTCTTTTTTTTTTTTTGGAGCGAACCCTTACGCAAAGTAATGGCACATCCACCTACGTAGCACATTCATGTTGTCATGGAAACGCTAGCAGGAGATAGTATTGAAGCTCTTTGCATCAGAACAGCGAATGCTCTCGAAGACCAACTTACGTTATGCCGTTGATCATCGCTTGCCAGACTGATTTACATAATCGAAATAAGTTAAACCGCTCGTGTTTGGTTTCGCACCGAAAGCATCGACATATCTTAATACCATTGATAATTGACGTTTATTTGTGTATATTTAATTTACTTTTATTTGTGCATTCTCTGGGCTTTGCAGCTAGTCTCGAATATACGCCACAGGGTACCAAGATTTCGGTTTAGAAGCAAAAAACTCTTGGCCTTCGCGCTCGATGTCGTGCAAAGTAGTAAACTGCTTGCCTCGGAGAAAATGCAGCATAGCCCAAAACAGGTTGTAGTATGAAGAAGCAAAGTTGAGGCTGTATGTCGGATGAGGCAGCAGCTTGATTCGGTGCAGTTCTTGAATTTAAATTGGATCCGATTAGGGGTGTGAGGTTTGGCTTTTTCTTGTTGCAGCAGTGCTCGCTTTCGGTTGGGTGAGGCAGGATACTTCAGCTGAAGTTTGTCACACAACCTTTCCAGTTGCTCAGAATACAGTTCGGCACTGATAGACTGATCATTCGTAATGATCTCAAAGTGAATTACACTTTCATAATTTGATCAGACACACAGCATGAACTTTTTCTTAAGACATCCCCGTTTCGGGGTAGATAAAGCTGGTTCAGCTCGATTCAACCACTGTTGTGAAGAATCTGAATTACGCAGATACTGTATACGAGGTCCGATCAAAATGTTCCGAGACTAGGCTGATATACAACAAAATACTTACGTTACTTAAGTCTGGCTATGATCTCCCTCAAAGCAGTCTCCTTGGTCAGCAATAAACCGCTGCCAGCGTTTTTTTCACTGTTGGAACGCTCCCTGGAAGTGCTGTTCACGAATCGTGTCAAGCGCCGTCTGAGATTCGCGATGGATCTCGTCCACGTTATCAAAACGGCGACCCTTGAGCTTCAGCTTCATATTCGGAAACAGAAAGAAGTCGCAGGGGGCCAAATCAGGCTAGTAAGGCGGGTGAGGAAGGGTAGTCATGCTGTTCCGGCTGCACCACTGGCGTGTTGCTAACACTCTGTGAGCTGCTGCATAGTCGTGATGAAGCAGGTAATTGCCTTTGCGCCACATTTCAGGTCGTTTGCGGCGAATGTCGTCCCTAAGACGCCGCAGAACATCGCAGTAAAAAGGGGCGGTGACGGTCTGGCCCTGGGGGACGAATTCACGGTGCACAACACCACGAATGTCGAAGAACACGATGAGCATGCTTTTGGTTGCGCACCGGACCTGTCGGGCCTTCTTTGGTCGCTGAGATGCCCGGCTCTTCCACTGCGACGACTGTCTCCGGGTCGTAACCGTAGAACCAAATCTCGTCCCCAGTAATGACCCACGACAGGAAAGTTGGTTCATTCACCACCTGCTGACGAAGATCTTGACAAAGTTCGACACGGGGCGCCTTGTGTTCGGGGTTCATAATCTTTGGCTCAAACTTCGCAACAATGCGGTACATGTTGCAAAACGACGTCAAAATTTCTTGCACTTTTCCGTATGACACATTGACGATGGTAGCAAAATCTTGAATGCTTCTCCGACGATCCTCATGCACCAGTTTCCTAACGTTGCCCACATTTTCGGGGGTTTTACTAGTGGACATTCGCCCTGACCTCTCTTTGTCTTCCAGTGCCGTTCTGCGGCTCTTCAAGCGCGAGTGCCACTCAAAACACCTCGCACGACTCGTTGCTCCATTGCCATAAGCCTGCCGCAACATTTCATGCGTCTCCGTTCCCGATTTGCCGAGTTTCATGCAGAATTTGATGTTCGGTCGCTGCTCTACTTTGCAGTCCATTCCAAAATCGCAGCTGTGTTCTGCACGTGGTCACCAAATATTGAGTAACACAGCTCCCAATGTTCACAGAACGACGCCACTCGGCAACATGACTCATGAAAGTCACTGCCATTGACCGTTGCTCGCGCATCCGCGTACTGCTATCTGTTGGCGCGCTAATTACTTAGTCTCGGAACTTTTTGATTGCACTACGTATCCACTTTTTATCCCCAGTAACTATTCGTTTGATAAACCGAGTATCGCGAGAATTTATGAGAAGTTCCTTGCATACGTCGATACGTCGTTGAGCTTGAGCTGGGGGAGCTAATCCTTGGCATCATCGGTAAACATTTCCGATCTCGTGCAAGGACTCAGCGATGGTATATTTAGAAACTTCCAGTTCTTTTGATAATTTTCGGGGGCTTGTTCGTGGGTTTATTCTACAGTTTCTTACAGGGCGTTCGAATCAACAGCGGGAGGAATACCCGAACCTTCCTTTCATTTCAAGCTCAAGAAACCAGCCGCAAATTTCTTGAACCACGTTTGAGCGGTCCGAGTAACCGCCAGGCCTTCACCGTCAACTTCCCTACCTTTTCGGCCAGCTTCAGTAATTTTTAACTCTATTTCCAATTTCAACGTATGGATCGTGACAAGTATTTCACGCCTTCTTTGTTTCTCCGCAGTACGCGCTTTGAGTCGCGTGCCACACAGAAAAACGTCCCCGCAGAAAATATGCATATTTGCGTGGTGGATCTGTTTCATGCGAAAACGCCATTTTTTTTTTTTAATTTTTGCATTTGCGATGTGTATGTCAAGGGAAACGATTTAAAATATGATTCTCGGAAAAATTATACCATGTATGCTTAAGATGTAGCCTGTAATTTAAAGCTTTTCGTGATTAAGAGTTCTGTTTGGAAGCGTCAAGCTTAGTTTTTAAAACCACGTCTATGTATCGAGTGAATGAACAAGGATTCTTGGATTGGAGAACAGACAATTTAGGCTAATTATCGAGAAATTTAGGGTTCGATCCAAGCGCTGTCAAAAAACAATTTTTGGGTTGCTGGGTGTTAATTAAAGTTAAACGTTGAAAGATAGATAACTTTGTCTATTTACATTTTCTCGACGTATTTGGAAAATTTTCACCATTTCTCTCGCTCTTTTGATTTATTAGCTATAATTAAATTGCTTCTGCCGTTAAGCCCCAGCAGATGAGACATCTGAGTTGATAAGCCCATCCCTGCGCTTTCGTGAAGTCAGATGCTGACAAATAAACAGACATAGCGCCTTGGATTGTTGGCCACCGTAGCGCAAGGCGAACGCACTCGGCTAGCTATCGCGAGATCTGTTGTCCGATCCCAGCGGTGTCCGGATAACAATTTTTCGGTTGTTGTGTAGTAATTAAAGATAAACGTGGAAAGAGCGACGAATTTGTCTATTTACATTGTATCCAGGTATTCGGAAGATTTTTTACCAGACTTTTTAGCTTTTACAAATATTTTTCAGTTTCATTTACGCACTCAATGCCCCCTTAGGCGACAACAGCTCAGCATATCTATATTTTCAAGATGTGTATTCAGTAATGTTTTTTTTTTTTTTTTTTTTGATCTGTGCAAGAATCGGTAAGTTTTTCCAGTTTTCTAAGAATGACTAAGGTGTTTCAGCTTTCTAGTGTAACATTTTCGAGCTAAGGCGCAATTTTGATGTAGCACAATGTCTGATACAAAAGAAACAGTTTTTTGATTGCCGGTGAACATGATATCTCCATTTACTTGGCACTTTTTAAAAAGTGCCGTATGATTCTGAGTTCGTATGAAGTTTTAAATTTCAGGATATTATAAGACTCCTGATGGTATCAGCCTTATTATTATTCAGGGTATATGTTTCCTTACCTTTTTTGAATGCTGACACAATGCCAAGTATCAGAGTGTGTCAGTGTCTGTAAAGAATTTGAGTAGTGTGGGATCTTCGTCGAAAAGAAAAACAAGGCATTTCTCTTCGAGACCTCGATCCATCGCACAGCATTGGCCGTCTCATCATTTTCAGTTCCTATTAGTTGCGGAAGATGTGAAACACCACACCAAGTGGTCTACGCGAGCTGAACCGCGACGTTCGCCGAATATCTAACACCGTTAATACAAATGCTATCGGAAAACTTCGAGACATTCTTCAAGTAGAAAGGCGTTCCAGGAATCAGTATTGCTAAATCGCTAAGATTACTTGAATGCAACTTGAGAATGATTCTCAGTTAGAAAACGTATAAAAGTGTTGTCAAAAAAGCAGCGGGGATAAATGAACACGAATTTTGAAAAAAAAAAGAGATCTAAACGTTTCAAAAATCTTGAATCACATGCAGTTATTTTATGAAATCCCAAAGAAATGGATAGGTACACAATGCATAAAAGACGACGGCTGCAGTTCTTTTAGCTGTAGGTGCACGGTCGAGTCACATTATTGCGACCACCAGTTAATATCTGAAGTAACCGCCGTGTGCAGCGCGGACAGCAGCTAGACGAGCTGGGAGTGACTCCATAAGGTGCTGGAAGATGTTCACAGGTATATGGAGCTATGTTGACTGCAGTGCATATGACAGCTGCTAGGAGGTGCGTGGTGGAGGATATATAGAGCGAACACCACGATCGAGGGGGTCCCACAGATGCTCAATTGTGTTCAAGTCTGGGGAAATAGGAGGCCAGGGAAGTACTTTGAAGTCTTCATCGTGCTCTTCCAACCACTCTCGGACATTTCTATCTGTGTGTCAGATCGCATTGTTGTGCTGAAAGATCCTACTCACCCCTAGGAAGACAATCAGCATGTATGAGTGTACTCGGCCTGCAAGGATGGATTCATAACGAATTCGGTCCATAGTGCCTCCCACAAGTATAAGTGGACCCATAGAAAGCCTCGAAAACATTCTCCAGACCACAACGCTGAACCCACCAGCTTGTGTTCTTCCAGTAGTGATTGAAAAAGTGTATCGCTTTATACGCCAACGCCCATCCGTTCGATGAAGCAGAAAACGTGACTCATCGGAGAAGGTAATCCTTTGCCAATCAGCGGAGGTCCAATTCCGATACTGCCGTGCAAATGTAAGCCTTTCCTGCCGATGTACTTTCGTTAGCATGGGTGCAGTGACCATCCGTCTGCATCGGATCCCCATACGCAGCAGGGTTCGCTGAACTGTCGTTTTAGACACACTTCCTGTAGCCCCCTGGTTCATTCGGCCAGTGAGTTGCTCCACTGTAGCGTGTCGATCGGCCCTCACGCACCTTAGCAGCCGACTTTCACCTCCCACATCAATGGCACGTGGTTCTCAATGGTGCCATTTATCCAATCACGATACACTTTAAATACAGCAGCACGCGAACAGTTCACAAATTGCGCTGTTTCAGAAATACTGCCCCCTTGGCCCGAAAGCCGATAAACATCCCCTTTTGCAAATATGATAAATCGCTCCTTTTTATCCCCGACAGCAACGAGTGATATGTTTTCAGAATGCCAATAGTACACCTTATATACCCTCTAAGCCAACTCACGATACGTGTCTTCTTTCACTGACTACGCGTTGTTGACCTTTTTCAAAAGTAGGAGGTGGTCACAATAATGTGACTCGACTGCGTATGTATTTGTGTTTTTGCTTTTTACATTGCATACTTTTTCACCAGGCGTTGTAAATGTACACTTATGTTTGCTGTAATACCTATACGCAGGTGTCAAAAATTATACTTGCCCACCAGTCGGCAGAAAACGTCACTTATCAAAGATTTCGGCATTTCCCTCCTGAGTAACAAGAGTGCGCTACACATCAACTTTTTGCATTTTCCAATCCTCCAATGATATCACCCTTCCCCACCTTAACGTTTTATGTGCGGTCTGTTTCTCCTATATCCTAGGACTGGGCCCCACACTATTACGCTCGCCTCCACACCCACTTGCACAGCTCAGGATGCCGGGCAACTTGCTGGGGCTCCGGGTGCAGCTGTTGGTGCGCTGCATTTGTTGCGCTTCTGGCTCTCCTGGTGCGCTGCATTTGCGGAAAACAGTTTCCACTTTTGTTCTTTGCCTTAAAGCAAAACACTAGTCTATTTTCAAAAATGCAGAACAAGAACGCAGTTAGTCATATATAATGACTAATTACGTCCTTGTTACAGAAGAAAAGCAGGAAATTTATCAAAACATTTATGACAACGAATAAATCCATTGGGTTTAACTTGGCTGAGAAATGAAAAAAAATGCTTGCCTTGTAGCTTCACTCGTCAGCTAAAATGTTTGACTCGTCATGGGCGAGCGGACGAGGGTAATCTTTCACCCCTGCCTATACGTGTTTTCAAAATTGCTTCGCGTCTAAAATAAGGCCTGAGAGAGTACCGTGTGCGAATACCGATCAACATACATAGCCCTTTTCCATAAATCTGATACAATGCAAACAGGGCCGGTGCTAAAGTGCTTGGCTCGCTAGGCAAGCCAACAGCCTTGCGCCCCCAAAATTCATATTATTCATTTGTGTGGTTAAACATATTGCATTTATTCAATAATTTCAAGATGCAAATATACAATGTAAACTAAATAGAAAGAAACTAACGAAAACTACATCCATTTACGTACTGGCCCAATGTAAATTAAATGAAATTGAAATTTCATCTTCGTTCTATTGTTCCTAAAATTACGAAGAAGTGTCTTCAGATCTATGTCACGAGCGATTTCTTGCTCTATACATAACGTAGTTATAGATTGAGCAAGAAACTATTTTTTTCTATCGAGGAATCTAGGAAAAACAAGGTTTTTTCTTGGATTTCACGATAGAAGAAAAAAAGAAAAGAAAGAATTCCAGCGGAATGAATATAGTGGTAGAGACTGTCGATAACGTTATTTCAAAGTGCATCAGACCGTACACATTCAAGAAGCACTTAGAGCGCAGTAAATCCGTTTATTTAGTGGTGTAATATGCATAAAGATTCGCCACAAGCTTTCGCTCTCCACTGGGAGGCCTTTTCAAGGTAGTGGTAGACATAAGATGCATTTATGTGCACATTCTATGCATTTGTATCTATGCATTTTTGTCTAGATTCTATGCATTCATGTGTCTACATTCTATGCATCTGTGTCTATGCATTTAAGTCTACAGTCTATGCATCTGTATCTATGCATTCATGTCTACAGTCTATGCATCTGTATTCATACATTTATGTCTGCATTCTACGCATCTTTATCTATGCATTTATGTCTACATTCTATGCATCTATCTATACATTTATGTCTATATTCTATGCATCTGTATCTATACATTCTATGCATCGGTACATTCTATGCATTTATGTCTGCATTCTATGCATCTGTATCTATGCATTTATGTCTACATTCTATGCATTTATGTCTACATTCTATGCATTTATGTCTACATTCCATGCATTTAGTTAACAATCTATGTATTTATGTCTACATTGTATGCATTATATATGCATTGGTGTCTACATTCTATGCATTTTATATGCATTGGTGTCTACATTCTATGTATTTTATATGGATTGGTGTCTACATTCTATGCATTTTATATGCATTGGTGTCTACATTCTATTCATTTTATATACATTGGTGTCTACATTCTATGATTTTATATCTACTGTTGCTTTGAAAAATGCCTCCCAGTACAGAACGAAAGCTTGGAGAATCTTAATGCATATTACACCACTGAATAAACGGACTTACTACGTACGCTATAAGCGCTTCTTGAGTGTGGATAGTTGATATTTCCATTAAAGCCAGGAACATGCAGAATCCATTTTTTTTTATTTTGTGCTGCCCTCACATGCCGCCTGACTTGTCTACTGTAGATGGACAATCTTGGTTTAGGATCGTTTTGCGTCGACATCGGATTTACTGCAAGTTGCTTGCCTAGTCTATAAGCACAGGTCTCCTTTTCTGGCTTACTGAAAGAATACGAATTTCTAAGTTACGTCGAATTCCGAGAGGACAACACTAAATGAAATTGTCTTTGTTTTTATCGTTTTTATATTTTTTTCTCATTCATTAATCCATTTGATTCTATTAACTTCATATCCCGGCGATCGTCAAATTTTGGCCTAATTCGCCTAATGTTTGAACCAGCCCTGAGTGTTCTTTTTCAGAGAAACACCCTCGCTGTCCATGTATGTATGGCTCAGATTAAAAAAACTGATCCAAAATTAGTGCGTGAGAAACAGAAATGAAAGTACCTACGTACATATACGTAAACAGAGGCATTTTTTTCTTTTGGTTTCTCTTTTGACCTCACTTATGTAGACCTACGTCAACGAATTTTGTATATCGAGTTTGTTTGTTTTTTGTTTGGGGTTTTAACGACCACCGTGAGCAACTCAATGGGCTCTAAGCAGTCGCCCGTCCCTCATTTAAGGTCACTGATTCCAGCGAAGGAATAGAGCCAGTGCCGTAAGACAAACACAACATCCATGCCTCACCGGGATTCGAACCTGAACATTTCTGGGACGAAAAGTCAGAAACAAGCGATCAGACCACTGCTCCAGCGAGCCAGCTCCCTATTTTTCAGCTGCGCAGTTAAGAAAAACAGAACTCCTCTTGCTGACACGTAACATTGCGTTTCCCCAAAGCAAACCGTCTACTTTCACCAGTGCACATGCGTGTCAACTTACGTACGAAGACACATCGCATTTTAATGATGTACATATCCTTTTATTGTTTGTCTCCTTTTTAACAGACCGTAAGTTAATTAGAGGCAATTAAAAATGATAAGCCTGCACAAAGATTCAAACGAAAAGGAAACTGATTTCGATAGGTAAATACTTAGGAATGGGAACTGACTTCGATAGGTAAATCTTACTTTGCAACATTCATTACGAGAGCAATCACACAGAGTGACAGCATCCATTCCAACATGGCAGCCTCAGCATTTAGTCATTGGTTTCCAATGAGTCTCTTCCCGTATTGATTAACATCTGAAATAATACACAAATATCAAATTTTGTTATCACCATAAGTCAGATATGATACCGCGCATAAATTACTAGTCATATGAATGAACTATGATTTTATTTAAATTACAAGTATGAAAAAACACTTACTTATACCAAAACCTGCATAAAGTACTGGATGTTTTGAAAGGCGCAATTTAGCTTCGCATTAGGAACACCCTCCGTTTCACATGTTCGGAGCGATAACGAAAAGTACCACGTCATATCATCGTCACGTGCGGCCACTATAAATTGTGTACACCTATCCTCTGTACGTAATCAGTTAACGTTTACCAGTAATGGGGAAACGTGGCGACTTAAGTCAATTTGACAGCGGCCATATAGGTGGGACGCGCACAGTAGGTGCTAGTATTTTTTTTTATTTGATTGAAGGTTTAACGACCACCGTGAGCAACTAAATGGGCTATAAGATCAGATCAGATCATATGTAGAAGATTTTAGGAAGGGAGAGTCTGACCCCAGGTCTTAAACAACCCTTAGAAACAGGAAGCTAGGAGATTTGGGCTAGATTGCCCGATAGGAAAGTGACACGGAAGCGAAGTAGAAATGGGGAGGAACACGCCCTTATTTATTACCGGGGGCCAGTACCCGGGGTCCGACGGCTTAACTTGCCCATCCGACGCATGGCGGATATTTAGTGGTTCGAGCGTTTGTACCTACTAGGATCGAACCCGAGGTCTGCTCCGTGGCAGGCAAGAACGTTGACCACTAGGCCACCCGCGGCCCCCATGGGCTATAAGCAGTCGCCTGTCCCTAATTCAGGGCCACTGGCTCCAGGGAAGGGAGAGAGCCAGCGCCGTAAGACAAACACAACATCCATGCCACACCGGGATTTGAACCCTGACCCAACTCGGGCGAATGGTCATAAGCCATCGCTTAAACCACTCCGCCACCGGGGTGGCGCTACTATTTTGGAAACAGTTGTTGGCTTCTCCCGTACTGCTGTATCAAGAATGTGTCACGACTGGATTCTACACAGACGTCCAGCAGAAGGACCCACATTGGTCAGCCACGCCCGATTCATTCTAGAGGTCAGCGTCGGATTTCACGACTGGTATCTCGGCAACGACGTGCGTCACCCAGTTCAACCACTAGTACAACAGCGGTGCAGTTCGATTTATTTCCGCATATACCACGCGCCGCACTTTGCTTCTCCTGGGGTTCTACAGCAGAGGACCAATGAGGACACCCATGCTGACGCCCAGTCTTCGGAAACAATTCCTCGCATGAGCCAAGGAACGTCGGCAATGGACACTCAACAGATAGAAAAAGTCGTCTGGAGTAATGAGTCCAGTTCCCTGCTACACCATGCTGATGGTCGGGTTCGCATATGTCATAAACAGCATGAAACCGCATCCTCTGGTTCCACAGTTGGAGTTTAGGAGGGCCGTGAAGATGGAGTTCTGGTCCGGGGTGTTTTCTTCCTGGTAGGTCATAGGTCCGTTTGTTATCATCCCAAAAACAGTGAATGGTGAATGCTACAAGGACCTGTCAGCCAATCATTTCCATCCATAACTTCAAGAGGTTCATCAGGACCACTATGCCATCTTTCAAAAGGACAACGCACCGTAACTATTAAGTGGTTGGAGGAAAACAAAATTACACATCACCTTGTATCACAAACTTTCCTGACTGTAAGTTGATTGAACATTTGTGGAATATGCTAGAACGGGGTATGAGAACTGTTGGTCACCCTTCACGGAATGAACGCGAACTGACAGAGCTGCAGCAGTGGACATGGGTCAAGTAACTCAAGGAGTTTGTGCGACACCTTGTACAGAGTAGAATCTGTTCCTAAGCGCCCACGAGACGTAATCAATGCGTTATTGGGTAGGTGTTCTTCATGCAAAGCTATCTCAGTGTACACTGAAGTGCCAGAAAAAGTGGTACACCAGTCTAATACTTGGTAGGTCCCCCATGGGAGCGTAGGACTGCAGAAATACGACGGGGCATGGACTTCGCTAGCTTCTGGAAATATGTTGTAGGCAATGCACACCATACTTCCTGCAGAGCGTTCCACAATTTGGGTGTATTCCGAGGTCTCAGATTCCTGTGTTCGACAGCGCGTTGCATGGCATCCCAAATGAGTTATATCACGTCCAGATCTGGGGACTTGGGTGGGAATGGCAACATCCCAAACTCAGATGAATGCTCCTATAACCATACTGTGGCGTCCCAACACTTGTGTCGAGGTGCATTGTTCTGTTGGAACAGGCCCAACCCATCAGCATGAATGCAGGACATGAACGGGTGTACCTCGTCAGAAAGGATACGCACATAGCGTTGGCCGATCACAGACGTTTGTAGACGTACCAGGGGTCCCAGTGAAGTCCAGCTAAACACACCCCATACCATTACGGACCCCCCACCAGCCGGTACAGTTCCCTGCTGACAGGCGGGATCCATGACTTCATGAGGTTTGCGCCACGCATGAATCCTTCCATCTGACCGATGCAGTGTGAAACGCAACTCGTCAGACCAGGCTACTTGTTTCCAGTCATCAAGTATCCAGCGGCGGTGTTGCCGTGCCCAAGCGAGGCGCATAGCTCCGTGTCGTGCACCTATCAAGGGGATTCGAGTTGGACGTCGGCTCCCAAAGCCCATATAGTGCAGGGTACGTTGCACCGTCCGGACACTGATGCTTGTTGAGGCTCCAGCATTGAATTCTGATGCTACCTGCGAGAGGGTTGCATGCCTATCGCATGAAACAATTCTTGACAGCCGACGATGGTCACGTTCACTCAATGTCTTTTTACGGCCACACTGGTATCGGAGGTTGGAGGTTTTTTCAGAATTCTTGTAGTCACGATACACCCTTGCAATGGTCGTCCGTGAAAATCCGAACTTCGTTTCTACCTCCGAAATACTATGGCCCATCTCACGAGCGCCAACTATGACACTGCGTTGAAAATCGCTTAAATCGTTATTACTTGTCATTCTCATGCCGAAAACAGCCCTGACAGCTGGCAAGAATGTCTATCGCTTTATATACGCACTGGCGGACGCAACCGAGTACGCTCGACGTTGCTATGTATTTTGCATAAGCTCGTCTGTACCAGTTTTTCTGGCACTTCAGTGTATATTGCTGTAGGTAAAACTAAAATGCTATTTTCTCAAGGGTTTCATTCACAAATACGCTTTCTGCAAACTTGATGTAGACATATTGTGAGTATATTCGTTGAACATTTGGAAGTACTATTCATATCACCAAAGCACTTAACCATCGACAATAAATCCTGTTAGATAATGTACCATAAAGTCATGTGAAGCTTGATTTTAATAAATATAATTGCTTCACTACGTGCCAAAAGAAGAAACTTCCAGAATTCATATGAAAATGTGCTGCTAATATAACGGAAAGGTTTTTTCATTGTAAACTTAATTTATTCAACAAGCCCTATAATATATGTAAAAATTTCCTAAGTACACGGAAAATACATTATTAAATATTTTGTGACGTATATTCTACTTTAACTTTAATTTGTAGTTCCTTTTCCTATGCAAATTGGAGTTTATTCTCTTTTGCACTTTCCAAACTTAACGTGATATCTTCTCTCTCACATGAATGAGGTTGGCAGCACTTTTGAGGTCAGAGAGAGTGACGTATGAATGTGATAAGAACGTTAGATAAAAAGGACGATACAGCAGTTGCTTTGTGTGTGTGTGTGTGTGTGTAGATGTTCGATCGTTGTTAAGCTAGATTATACGACAGATAATTAATATCAGATTTTTATTATGTGTGAAGAGTAAAACTCTCAGTACTATAGTTTAGATTTCATTTATTGTGCTGGACCAATAAAACGTTATCGTAAGTTTGACTTCTGTATATATTTCGTCTGGCCGTAAAAGATTAATTGAAACTATTCCGTGCAACTATTGCATCGTATTCTCATTTAGTTCAACATTTCCTGAGTCATGGTTTTAAACATAGCGTAACACCAGTCTCGCACACGAAGAAGGATTAAGTTAGAATTTGTTACCCGGTAATCGGCTGTTTAATCCTATTGACAGCGACATTTACGTAAAGAACTGAAATGATCCGGTTTCGTTTAAGTCGCACCTAAGCTAGCAAAAAGGAATCCCCATTAGCACATCCAATGCAATTGAATTCCCTCGTGATTTGTTGAATACAAATTTGTCGCAGACATAGTAATGTCATAGTGAAGAAAACTGTTGAACCCGAGTCGAAGTTTCTTTCCGTAAGGCAATGTGAAGATGAGTATAACATCAGCATAAAATTTAATTACAATGAATTTAACTTATGCTGCTTTAAAGATCATAATATTGTTTTATAAAGTGCCTTTTGAATGAGTGACGTATTAGTCAAACAGACAATGAAGCAGCGGTAAGCCTGCCGGCGTAGTTCAATTGAGAAA
Organism: Macrothele yani; assembly: GCA_039090855.1. Classification (NCBI taxonomy): domain Eukaryota; kingdom Metazoa; phylum Arthropoda; class Arachnida; order Araneae; family Macrothelidae; genus Macrothele; species Macrothele yani. The sequence goes on along the minus strand of CM077011.1, from coordinate 7,612,311 downwards.
ACAGCCGCTCCGGAGTAAACAGATGTGAATTCTAATTCTCATTGTCGGCAAAAAATGGTTATATTGACGCCCAGACGGCAAAGGATTTTGTAACTGTAAGGATTGAAAAGAAAAGAAATTGTCTGTTGGTTCTTGCGCACAACGCATGTAAATAAATACTAACATGAAACCGTAATCAGTCCTTAAAGCAATATAAAGAGTGATCAGTTGTTCCAGCAATATGAAACAGTAATCAGTCCATGTAAAAATATAAACAGTGATCAGTACTTCTAGAAATATGAAACAGTAATCAGTCCATCTAGCAATATACAGCAGTGATCAGTTCTTATAGCAATATACAGCAGCGATAAGTTCTTCTAGCAATATACAGCAGCGATAAGTTCTTCTAGCAATATTAAACCGTGATCAGTACTTCTAGCAATATGAAACAGTGATCAGTCCTTCTAGCAATATGAAACAGTGATCAGTCCATCTAGCTATATAAAGCAGTGATCAGTTCAACATCAGCCCGCTACCGCTTGAGGATCTTTAATTTGATCAGGATGCCATCCACTCTTGTCATTCTACTGATCCATGAATTCTTCTTCCTATCATTCTTATTTAAACCAAGCTTCTTTAAGCTGTCAGTCGCTTTTATATGTCTTTTGTATTAGTTAATGTCGACATCTCTGGTCCATAAGTAAGTACTGCATAGATGCATATATTGAACCATTTTATCTAAGGCAAATACTTCAAAAATTTGCAGTTCTTTATAGTATACGTATTTTGAAAAACATGTTTTTTCTCGAGGTAAATTTTTTAAAAGGTATTTCTTATTTTAAAAGAACTAGAATGCTTGAATTTTTCACTTTATGTTTAGCTAATTCGTAAACATTTTTGTAATGTTTATTAATTTATTACTTTCGTACGGTAGTGCTGTAATTCTTAGAGTTATGCCCTTGACTGCTAGGACACAAAAATTCTTAACTATTATCATCATCATCATCATCATCATTGTCAACCATTATCAATCCACTGCTGGACAAAGATCTCCCCAAGTTTCTTTCACAACGGTCTGTCGTGTGCCAGTCTCTTCCATGTTACTCCCGCATACTTTCGAATTTCATCCGCCCATCTCCCATGTGGTCTTCTTCTGGGTCTTTTCCTGTCCCTTGGAATCCAGCCTAAAATTTCAGCTGTCCATCGATGGTCTGTCCTTCTGGCAATATGTCCAACCCATTGCAATTTCAGGAATTTTACTCTGGTCACGATGTCTTCCACTCTTGCCATTTTTCTGATCCACGAGTTCCTCTTCTTATCTCTCCTGCTTACACCAAGCATGCACCACTCCATGCTTCTTTTAGTTGTCTGCAGTCTTTGTATGTCTCTTTTAGTTAAGGTCCACGTCTCTGCACCATATGTAAGCACTGGAAGGATGCATTGATCAAATACTTTTCTTTTAATACATAAGGGCATATTGCTCTCGAAATGTATAGTGTTTCTTCCAAACGCTCTCCAGGCAAGTTTTATACGCCGATTAATTTCTTCATCAATGTGACCCTCACTTGATATCTGCGGTCCAAGATAAATGTAGGTATTGGTTATCTCCAGCTTTTCCCCATCAATCGAAAAATCTTCATTTCTTGTAAAGGTATTGTACATCACTTTTGTCTTCTGAAGGTTCATTTTTAGACCCACTTCATTATTCTTGTCAGCAAGTTCCTGGATCATACTCTGCAGCTCTGATGGAATAGTTGAAAAAATGACTACGTCATAAGCAAATCGAAGGTGAGTTAGATAATCTCCATTAATCTTTATCCCTTTGTTTTCCCAGTTCAGTGATGGAAAGGCATTTTCCAATGTGGCATTAAAGAGTTTGGAAGATATAGTGTCATTTTGTTTCACTCTCTTTCAAATCTTTATGGGTGCTGTATTCTCAAATAGCTGAATCTTTGCACTTGCATTTTCATAAATGTTATTAATAATATTCATGTATGCATCTTCAATACCGCAGGATTTCAAAGCCATTGTAACTGCTGATAGTTTCACCGAATCAAAGGCCTTTTCATAATCAATAAAAGCCATGCATAATGGAAGATCATATTACCTCGCTCTTTCAATTAGTTCTCTCAGTACGTGAATATGATCTATAGTGCTGCAGCCACTCCTGAATCCAGCTACTTCTCTCGGTTGAGCCATGTCCATTGTCACGTTCCAGCGGTGTGAAAGAACTTTAGTGAAGATTTTATAAACCACTGATAGGAGGCTGATAAGCCTGTAGTTCTTGAGATCTTCAATGCCATCTTTTTTATGTAGCAGAATCATTGTAGTATTGTTCCAATCATCCGGAATTTTTCTTTCATTAAGGCATCGAGTGAAAACTTGGGCGAGTACTGTTTCAATTTCCCCACTTGCTTCTTGTATGATGTCTACTGTAATTCCATCTTCTCCTGGAGCGTTTCCCCGTTTCATGTTCTTGATTGCATGTGCAACTTCTGCTGAGAGGATTGGAAGAACTCTGGTACCTTTTGTAATGTCTGGAATACATGTATTATCCCTTTCATACAGTTTTGAGTAGAAATCTTTCACTCTTGTTGAACTTTTACCTCTATTTCTTGTTACAGAACCATCTTCTTTTCTCAGAGCCATAATCTGTTTTCTTCCCTTACTCAGATGTCCCTTTGCTCTCTTCAGGCTTTGGTTGTTTTCAATTGCTTTCTTCACTAGTTCACAGTTGAATTTCCTTACATATTCGGTAATACCTTTCGGTACCGTCTTGCATAGCTGTACATATTCCACTTTGGAAGTCACATTTCCTTTAGTTGTCCTCATCTCTTTTCTTTTTTGCATCAGAAGTTTGGTTTTTCTTGATAATTTGTTAGTATGCAACTTGTTCTTAGTACCGAGCTATTTTGTTGCTGCTTCCATAAGAGCCTTGGTTATTTTGCTGTTAACTTCAGAGATGTACACTTCTTCCGACGTTAGACCTTCTAGAGCAGAGAATCTGTTCCTCAGTTCCAATTTGAAGGTATTATGATGTTTTTTAGGTTGGTCGTGTCAATACACTTTGTTTGTCTTATGAGCTTGCCACGCTCTAGTTTAGCATTGAGGTGCATCTTACATTTTATCATCTATGTTCACTACCTCTGTTGAACTTGTTTAGCACACTGCAGTCTTCCATGACAAATTTCTTGTTACACATACTAAAATCAATTTCACTTGTTAATCCATTGGGATGCCTCCATGTCCATTTTTTGCGGCTTTTTTTTGAAAAAGGAGTTCATGATGAAAAACCCTTCTGCCTTTGCAAACTCTACGAGAGTATTTCCACGCTGGCTTCTTTTGCCGTGACCGAATTTACCTTCTGAAGTTTCATTCTGTTGCTGTTGCCCTATTTTTGCATTGAAATGTCCCATAATGATCTACAAGTGCTGCTTGCCTTTATTATTTAAATGACGAATTTCCTCATAAAATTCTTCAATCTCTTCTTCAGGAAGACTTGTAGTGGGTGCATAAGTTTGAATAATCTGAACCTGGTATCTCCTCGAGAGTTGGATAAAAATTTGTGCAGTTCTGTCAGAGGAACTTTCAACTTCTACAACTTTATCCTTCAGTTTCTATTTTATTATAAATCCAACACCACTAGTTCTGCCAGTATCTGTCCCACGATAACAGAAGAGATGTCCACTTTTCAGTTCAATGAGATCTTCTCCTTTTCTCCTTACCTCACTTAGACCGACAATGTCCCACTTGATCCTTTTTAGTTCTTCTTCCAGTTCAAGAAGCCTTGAATCAAAAGATAAGGAGCGTCCGTTATACGTAGCCAAGGTCACATCCAGATGGCAGCCTAGTCCGGTTCTCCGGTGATTCGTAGCACCCTCTGCCCTCATGTCGCACTGGCCGCTGCCTTGGCCAGGTACATTCCAGCTGCCGGAGACTGAGGGCCACGATTTAAGTTGTGAAGTCATTTTGGAGGGGTTTGGCCATAACTCACCACGCTAGTCAAGCGGTTTGGTGAGTGTGGGATAGCATTTCCTCTAATCCCGATGGTATAGTTATACCGCTATTTGGCGGTCTTCAGAGCCTCTTTAGTGGGAACAGGATGCACCACGAGAAGGCGGGGCTGATATTTGCCAAGAAGAGGCTGTAGTAATATTGCGCATTCCCTGACCTTACATACCTCTTATCTATACACTGAGCTAAATTAGGCCACCTAACGGCTAGAAAAGAGTCGCATTCAACTTACGAAAATCCCTGTCGTTATTTATTATCCAGGTACTTCAATTCAAAAAGGCATCAAAGTTAGTCATTAGCAGCATATAACATAGTCAGAAGCTCCACTTTACACTAAAAACCACAATTGAACATCCAAATCTTGTGTGAGGTTTCAAACTTTTAGAACAACAACAACTTCTATACATATAGCTGGTGGTGAAAATACAAGGTGAAGCAGCGTTAATCTATCCATACGACACCACACTCTTCACTGCACGCTACATACATTACATAACTCGTTCTCATCATCTCAACACACACTAGAGATGGGCACAAATGACGTAACTGTAACTGTATCACCGTTACTGAAAAATCAATGTCATAAGAAATAGTAAAAATATCCGTTTTACTGGCATGAAACAGTAAACAATTGGTTGCAAGCTTTCAGCACCTACGGGTGTCTCCTTCAGGCTTAGACGTGGTTTAAATACAAAGTTAGTAACCTAAATGAATGAGCAGGTTAAATATGCATGTGAAATGTATAAAAACGAGACAGCATGGCACGTGCTGAAACAGTTGAAAATTTGAAGAATTAAATACTTTAACGAGAGGCACGTAGGAACAAGCGCCATACCAAAGGCAGCTCCAATGACACGTCGTCGTTGCAAACTTCAGTGCTGAACAAAATCTCCAAAGATTCCCTAATGGCTGTACCTCTGATGGTAGTGTACGGTGCTATCTGTTGTAATTCGGCCCATTGTGGGGCAGCATAAGATGTTATTACCTTATTACCTCCCGAGAGAGGGAAGTGGATGATTTATTCCTCAAGACGTCTCTTTTGTGTTCAGACAAACGAGTTGCAAAGGACCTCTTTGTCATACCTACATAGAATTTGGTAGTTCCATCCTGGTATCTAAGCGGTATGGAATATACCCCTGCGTTAGAAAGCAAAGTGCTGCGGCTTCCGGATGAAAGAAAGTATTGTGATATGGACCTTGAGTGGCAAATTCAAACTTCAAGTCCTAACTTCTTAAATGCATTCCGGATGAAATAGGAAAGTCCCGGTACGTACGGAAAGGAGCCAATGAACCTCTGTCTGGGTTCCTTCATATGACGAGGTTGATTAACAAATGCAAGTTCGGCGCTCTTAAAGATGTCATCAATTACATTCTCTTTATAGCTTGCAGTTAAGGCCAACGATTTAATATTGTTGATCTCCGCAATCCTGGAAGCGGCATTTGAAGAGTAGGAAAACGCTCGCTTAGCACGATGTCTAAAAAATGCCAACTTGTGGGTAGCCGGCCGAAAAAATGAGGTTAGGATTAAATTTGGGGTATAGGCAGGCTTATAATGAATCTCAGTCAATAAAGTTCCATAAGGCGGTTTAGTGACGAGGACTTCCAGATAAGGAAGGGAGTCACCATTTGCGCAATCCATAGGAAATGTGATGTCTTTGTGGAGGGAATTGATGAAGGACAAGAAAACATCCAATTCTCTCATCCCGTGAGACCAAAAAATAAAAAATAAAATACATCATCTAAATACCGTAACCATAATGCAGGTACAGATCCGGCTTTATTAAGGAGTTGCTATTCCAGCGGCCTTAATACAGCTTCAGCTAGAACAGAGGACATCGGGGAGCCCATAGCCACCACATTCGATTGTTTAAATACTTGGTTGTTAAAACAGAAGTAGTTAGAGTCTACAACAACATCGATTGCATAGGAGATGGCTGTCAACGACTCTTGGGAGAACAAGGTCGACTGCAATATCGCTTATTTTATGGTGCAAGATGTTTCCGCTACAGGCACTAATGGAAAAAGCGAAACAACATCAAACGTACCAATGATGTGATGTGGAGCCACTATGAAGTCTGTGTTGATAAAATTCACTGAGGACTGAAAGACCGTGGAGAATTTCGGTAAGATCGGTGCGATGAAACCAGCTAATCTGCGTTCAATATTTATCGACGGGATGACCTAGTCGTCACAACCAGTTGTTTAAACAATCAGTTGTTACCGATCCGGCTGTACTGTTTTATGCCAATAAAACGGATATTGTTATTATTTCTTAGTTGTTTGGCGTAGTACTACTACCCACTTTTATCTAGTTTATCACTGTCATCGTTACGACCAATGACAAAAAATAATAGTTACAAAGTCACTGATAAAAATACCATCGTTAGCCGTGTCCGAGCAGAGCTTGGGTCCAAGGTTACCATAACACCATGCAGTTTCTGTTGGAAAATCACAGAGGTCGCTAATGATATCAGGTTTCTTCAGAAGAAACCGGTTTTTCGTGCTCGTCTCTTCATAAGTAGTCACGAGGAATGAACGTGAACGATAATAAAGTGTTAATGCTGTTCAGCATAAACATAATAGAATGTCTGACGCCCAGCGATGGAAAACCAGTGATATGTGGAATTATTTTACCGTCGTGTATGAACATTTTGCTTCCTGGGATATTTATAAGCAAAAGATTTCTTTCAAAAGTTTGACTAGCCGTTCCGGTACTACTCCGTCAACCACTGTCGTAAACAATGATTTTGTCACTGATACTAGTCAGACGGTGACTCGCCATCACGTCACAGCTCCGTCACTACTCTCGTAAACGGTGATGTTTTCACCGTTTAAAATCACAGTTACTTCCGGGGAACTGTGACCGTTTTCACTGTGACAGGAAAATCACTGTTAAGACCACCTCTACACACACACACGTCATTCACCTTGACCTTAAGACTGCTCCCACAAAATCTTTTCTTGAGTGAGAAAAATATAACTTTAAGATTGAAACCCTTAAAGAGAATGAACTCAAAATTTACATAGAGAAAGAAACTAAACATGAAAGCTAAATTAGATTATACGTCATAATGTATCTAAAACTCGGAAAAGAAATTATGTCTTACATTGGAGCACGTTATGTCAGCTTTTATATTACGGTATTAACACTGCCCTGGCATAGAAATACACTGACGGAAAAAAATCCTAACACCAAGAACGGGTTGTGTTAGATAAATGACAGTTGGTAGGCGGTGAGAGTACATCTGTAAGTTGACGTCTATGCAAATGTCGCGCTCGGCGCACACGTGTGGCGCTAGTAGCGCCCCTCGGAACATGCAAAGCAGGTTTGTTGTAAATACGCGCTGTAACGTTCGTGAGCGTTAGTTATCGTTGAGATTCGACGTAGGGTGTTGATGTTAGTCAAGAATGCCTTTAAGAAGACGAAGAAGCCATTATCAACAGCTCACGGAGTTTGAACGAGGTCGTGTAACAGGGCTACGAGAAGGTGGATTTTCGTTCCGCAATATTGCATAGCGACTTGGCAGGAATGTAGCCACTGTGCATGATTGTTGGCAGCGGTGGTCAAGGGAAGGTACTACCTCAAGAAGACCGGGTTCCGGCCCGCCACTTGTCACTACTGAGAGGGAAGACCGCCGTGTACGGCGTATGGCCGTGGTGCATCGTACCGCGTCTCCGGCAGCAATTCGAGCTGCAGTTGCCACCACAGTGACACAACGAACTGTTACAAATCGGTTACCTGAAGGACAGCTCCGAGCCAGACGCCCTGTAGCGTGCATTCCACTTACTCCAAACCACTGCCGTTTGCGACGTCAGTAGTGTCAAGCTAGAGCTCATTGGAGGACGGAGTGGAGATCTCGTGCGTTTTCTGATGAAAGCCGGTTCTGCCTGGGTGCTAGTGATGGCCGTGTGTTGGTTAGAAGGAGGCCAGGTGAGTGCCTGCAAACAACCTGTCTGCGGCCAAGACACACTGAACCTACACCTGGAGTTATGGTCTGGGGAGCAATTTCCTATGACAGCGGGAGCACTCTCGTGCTTATCCCACGCACCCTGACGGCACAGTTGTACATCGGTCTGGTGATTCAACCTGTTGTGCTGCCATTCATGAACAGCATTCCAGGGGGTGTTTTCCAACAGGATAACGCTCGCCCGCATACCGCTGTTGTAACCCAACATGCTCTACAGAGTGTCGACATGTTGCCGTGGCCTGCTAGATCACCAGATTTTTCACCAATCGATCACGTATGGGACATCGTTGGACGACAACTCCAGCGTCACCCCCAACCAGTATTAACCGTCCCTGTATTGACCGACCAAGTGCAACAGGCATGGAACTCCATCCCACAAACTGACATCCAGCACCTGTACGACACAAAGCATAAACGTTTGCGTGCTTGCATTCAACATTCTGGCGGTTACACCGGTTATTAATGTACCAGCAATTCACATTTAAAATGGCTCTTCTCGCGCTTACAATAAGCTGTGATCTTGAAACCTTAATCGATTAAATATGTTACCTATACAAATGTATTGCCGCCATTTCATTCCTCTACAACTATATTTTCGTGGTGTTGGGATTTTTTTTCCGTCAGTGTAGATATCTGAACGCGTACAGACACAAAAGAGCGGGCGCATACACTTATTCACGCACACATACATAAGGAAAGCGTTCAATAATTGTAATTCCTAGACATAGCCATCGATATACTGAAGGCCACTCATACCCCTATTTAGAAGACAGCCTTAAGGTGCTCCGTACCTTAAGCTACTAGAGGCATTTCTACAGATCCCCTGCTTGTCTTCATGGACTTATTTTGTTTCACGGATGCAAGTGAATGCAAATGTAAACATAGCTCTTTTTGTTAATACATTAAACTGAATATGCTATTTGTATGTTTCGGCAACGTTTACATTATTATTTTTGTGCGTTTCTTTTATCTCAGGATGTGACGTCCGTATGCGGTCATTTCGTTTCTCTTTGAGTCTGGGAAACAGATGTGTTTGTTTTCAGAAAACACGTGGATCCAAGCAAACGTATTGACATAGCTGAATGACTGGAAATATTTTTGTCCTTCCACCCATCTAGTTTCTCCATTTACTTCAAAGCAATGTTTCCAATAGCTGGATTGAATTTATATTTGACCTTTTTACAATATTCCTGTTTAGAGAAAGTGGAATAGCAAAATTCTTGGTTCAAACACAACTATTCCCAAGATTCACCATGAATATGCTAGATTTATCTGGTGCATATTTTCCCCATTTATGACATAACTGTTTATTCGAGCAAATCACGGTGTTTCTGTCTTAAGTAAACGATTTCGATCATTGTTGTTTAGTCCCTTAGCAATAAAGTTGAACCATATTATACACGTATATATTACGTACATACTTCTTCTTCTCAGCCTATTGGCACCCACTTTAGGCCTCCCCAGTCTTTCCGAACTTCCCCGATCCTTACCCTCACTCCATCATTTAGTACCTCAAAATTTCTGAATGTCATCTATGCATCTTGTTCACTCCATCTCTCGGTTACCATTCTGTTATTAATAGTGCCCACCTTTCAGTCTTCCAACATGTCCAGCCCATCTCCACTTTCATTCTTTTATTATTTTTATGATATATATTATTCCTGTTCTTTCTCTTATAAGTTCATTTCCAACTGTCTCTTGTTATTTCCAACATTCTTCTCTGTAACTTTCTTACCGATACTCTTACTTTTTCGCTCTGTGATACTCCACGTTTCACTTCCATAAGTAAATACGGCGTTAACACATGCATTGAAGATTTTTTTAAACGCAATGGAATATATCCTGTTAAATAGTCTTTAAATCTCCAAAAGGCTCTATTACCTTAGATAATTCTTCTATTAATTTCTCTTTCTTGTCTTTCTTTACAACTGATTACTTGATCTAAATAAATGTATTCCTCTAGTTTTTTATTTCTTTTCCTTCTATCAAAATCTTTTCCGTATTGCTCATATATTTATTAGACGTTTGCAAAATTTTTCGCCTCCACCGCCAGAAGGCGCTGTAGGAGTGTAACCGGCCGGCGACCCGTGTTGTCAGTTCGTACATGAAGCCAAGCATAAAGTTAGATAAAGTTCATTTGCGGCACTCTTTGCTATTCATGTTTAATTTAGGGAAAAGTGCGAGTGAAGCATACGGCTGAATATGTCAGGTGTACGGCGAAACGGTTATGGGTGACCGGACGTATCGAGACTGGTTTGCCAGCTTTAAAAAAGGTGATCTAAGCTTGGAAGACAAGCCACGTGCAGGTAGACCGAAGGAATTCACAGACGAGGAGCTGGATTCTCTGTTGCAAGAGGATGCCACACAATCGACCACGCAACTGGTGAGACGTTTGAAAGTGGCTCAATCGACGGTGGTATGGCATCTACATGACTTGGGGAAGATCCAAAAGATTGGCAAGTGGGTTCTGCATACTTTAACGGAGCGTAATAATAGTCAACGATTGGGCATCTGCATGTCGTTGCTGAAGAGGTTTCAAGGGAAGAATTTCTCGTAGAAGTTTGTCACCGTGGATGAAAAATCGGCAAGAGATCCTGGGACGATCAAGGCCATCCATCAAGATCCAATGCAAAACACGATATACATGGGGGAAAGGTGCCGTTGTGTTGTGTGTGTGGTGGGATATGCACTGAATGTTGTACTTCGAGCTGTTGAAACCGGGTAAAACAATCACGGCACAACGATGTAGCGAACAGTTGATGAAACTGAAAGCCGGAATCGAGCAAAAACGCCTATGGACAGGTAAAGAACTCGGCCCAGTCATCTTGTTGGACGATAATGCCAGACTGCATGTCGGTGCCACCACGAAATCAACCCTTGAAGAGTTGCACCGGGAGGATTTATCGCACCCGTCTTACTCCCCAGACATTACACCCTCAGACTTTTACCTGTTTCGCTCTATGCAACATGCCTTAGCCCAACAGCGGTTCACCATAGATTCAGAGGTGGAAATTTTCGTAACTGCGTTCTTTAGCTCAAAACCCGAGTCATTCTATCACAGCGCATTCATTTGTTGCCTGAAAAATGGCAAAAGGTCATTAATGCTAACGGCCAATACTTCGTTGAATAAATGTGTACTGGGTTCCTGATTGTTCCTGTCTTCTTTCTCCCCAAAACGGCGGAAACGTTTGCATACCACTAATACTTTCTGCCGAATTTACTGTCAGACGTTTTTTTAAGACTTTCGGTCTGTAAATTCGCTATCATATTTCGCATTTCACTATTACTAGTTGTAATGATGATTATGTCGTCAACAAATTTTAGGTGATTTAGTTACCTTCCAATTATGTTTGATCCTTTTTCAACCCAGTTTAAATTTCTAAAACATCTTCAAATACAGAGTTAAATCATTTTGGAGATAGTAGATCTCCCTGTCTAACTCCTCTCTGTATCTTGAAAACTCAGCTCAGGTTCTTCAACTTTATTCTAACTGTAGCCTTGCTATTAAAGTGACATATTTTCCTTCCAGTATTTGTGTTTTTATTGATGAAATCATTTCCTCTTGATACGTATGTAGAATCAAAAGCTTTGGCATAGTCTACGAAATTCCAGTCTACAAATTTTATATAAAATATTACATACAAATATTTTATGGAAAGCACAATTTTCTCATCAGTTACATAATGGACTAAATGCATGTTCACATTTGTCACATCACTTTCATGTTGTAGAAGTTCGAAGAGTTATTTTTGCATGAGCTGAAGATACTCCTGATATTTGAATATTTTCAGGTTTCTCTTGGTACATACGTTTCCTCCCATGTGGCACAAATGTGTTTCTTTTTCTTTTCACGATATATTTCTTAAAATAAGAGAATCTAGAAAATTATGTTTAAAATTATGAATACAATCAGAGGACAAGCCATTAGAAATATGGGAGATGGGCAGTTGGCATGGACATCCCCCGCGTAAACTGGAATAGACTCAAACCGAACGCAGGCGATAAATAGGCAGACAACAGAGCTTCTCAAAAGTGTATCGCAATCGACGGACATAGGTAAACGTGGCGCAAGACAGATGGGTCAAGAACAGGGTTGTAAGAACCCTAGAGTTCCTGAGGGCAACCGTTTCAAGGGTGTACCGTGAGTGAACGATGGACGGACGTACCAGCGCCCAGATAGCAAGCTGTGGCCGACAACACGCCACTGATGACCGGGATCGACGTAGACTATCGAGGCTCGTACAGAACGACCGCTTCGTAACGGTAGAGCAAGTGATATCTACATTAAATGCAGCGAGCGAACGGTAAAGCGCACGTTGCATACCATGAGCCACGGGACCGACTCTTTACTTGTGCCCCACTGTTGACTGCTCGTCATGACACATAACACCTCGCTTGGTTCCGGGAACGTCGAAACTGGATCTCTGCAGACTAGCGCAGCGTCGTGTGGTCAGATGAATTCCACTTTCACCTGCATCGAGCAGACTGGAGGGTGCCGTTCGGTCGTTGACTGCATGAGGCCATGGCCCCGTTGTGCCAGGTGGGCTCTGTTTGAGGAAGTACTGGCTCTGTTTGAAGAAGTGGTGGCTCTGTTTGAGGAAGTGGTGGCTCTGTTTGAGGCAGTGGATGCTCTGTTTGAGGAAGTGGTAGCTTTGTTTGAAGAAGTGATGGCTGTGTTTGAGGAATTGGTGGCTCTGTTTGAGGAGGTGATGGCTCTGTTTGAAGAAGTGATGGCTCTGTTTGAGGACGTGATGGCTCTGTTTGAGGAAGTGGTGGCTCTGTTTGAGGAAGTGGTGGCTCTGTTTGAGGAAGTGGTGGCTGTGTTTGAGGAAGTGGTGGCTCTGTTTGAAGAAGTGGTGGCTCTGTTTGAGGAAGTGGTGGCTCTGTTTGAGGAAGTGGTGGCTCTGTTTGAGGCAGTGGAGGCTCTGTTTGAAGAAGTGGTGGCTCTGTTTGAGGAAGTGGTGGCTCTGTTTGAGGAAGTGGTGGCTCTGTCTGAGGAAGTGATGGCTCTGTTTGAGGAAGTGGTGGCTCTGTCTCAAGAAGTGATGGCTCTGTTTGAGGAAGTGGTGGCTCTTATTGAGGAAGTGGTGGCTCTGTTTGAGGAAGTGGTGACTCTGTTTGAGGAAGTGGTTGTTCTGTTTCAGGAAGTGGTGGCTCTGTTTGAGGAGGTGATGGCTATGTTTTAGGAGGTGGTGGCTCTGTTTGAGGAAGTGGTGGCTTTGTTTGAGGCAGTGGAGGCTCTGTTTGAGGAAGTGGTAGCTTTGTTTGAAGAAGTGATGGCTGTGTTTGAGGAATTGGTGGCTCTGTTTGAGGAGGTGATGGCTCTGTTTGAAGAAGTGATGGCTCTGTTTGAGGACGTGATGGCTCTGTTTGAGGAAGTGGTGGCTCTGTTTGAGGAAGTGGTGGCTCTGTTTGAGGAAGTGGTGGCTGTGTTTGAGGAAGTGGTGGCTCTGTTTGAAGAAGTGGTGGCTCTGTTTGAGGAAGTGGTGCCTCTGTCTGAGGAAGTGGTGGCTCTGTTGGAGGAAGTGGTGGCTCTGTTTGAGGAAGTGGTGGCTCTGTTTGAGGAAGTGGTGGCTCTGTTTGAGGAAGTGGTCGCTCTGGTATGTTTTGGGGAGCCTTCTCAATGGACACATTAGATACTTTAGTTAGTCTGGCGATGTCCTTCACCTGAGATTGACATGAAAGCTCGCAGCTGTCTGATCAGCAGCAAGGGTTCATGTCCTTCGTGCATCCTGTGTCGGATGGTTTTTTTCAGCAGAACGTTCCGACACAGGATTTGAGATTGGAATCATCTGCTCACTGGGGCGCAACCACCCAGGCATGGCTATAAGAACGCTCATTTGAGTTTGGAATCATCCAGTGACCTCTAAAGTCTCCAGATTTGAATCCTGTGGAAGCTGTGTGGGTAGCCGTGGAGCGGAACTTGAGGTCACATGGATCCCGGACTGACCTCTTGTGGACAATGCTGCAGCAGGCATGGCTGGTATTACCGCCGTAAACCCTCCGGCATTTGGTGAAGTCGATTCCTGGGCATGTACAGGCTGTTATATGTGCTAGAGGAGGACCAATACGATATTAGGTAGGTGCCTGTAATGTCTTCTCGTTTAAGTGTACATAAGGACCTGATATATTTTGACCAGTGGGAATCGTAACAAGCTAGTAAAATCATGCAATGCATTGATTATAATACGCTTTTCAACATACCAGAAATCATTACTCACGTTATGAGGATAATGGCTTTGAAATAAATCTCGCTCCTATGACTCGACCTTTGACCCCATTTCGATGGTATTCAACAGAACCGTTCAGTATACCTCAGAAATAACATAATAAAGTTTTGTCGCAGTAGAAGCATCTTTACGTAAGGCCTATGGAATAGATCGCGCTCCTGTGTCCTAACCTTTGACCCCATTTCGCATATTTTCAATAGGATTCGTCCCCAGGCAGGCCCCTACAACTTACTAACATTTCATCCAAATCGAAGCATTTGTACGTACGATTAAAATAGCTTCATTTTATAACTTGGAATACTTAATATTTTCTAAAACATAACCATAATTACGCAATGCAACATTTATTTGTCTACTGACGTCATCAAAGTACAGGTCGCTCCATCTTTTTTCTGGTTTCAATACCACCAAAGGAAACGCTATAGTTTTTTAATATAATTATGGTTATGTTTTGGAAAATGTTAAGTATTCCAAGTTATAATATGAAGTTATTTTAATCGATGTTCAAATTTCCATCCTTGGGAACACACTAATTGTGAAGAAAATGTGTAGAAACGTTTTTCCATTGGAAATATAGGAAGCAAAATTACTTGACGTCTACCTTAATAGTATGGGATAAGGGCGATGGAATAGATCCTGATCCTATTGTCGTGACCTTTGACCCCATTTGTCCCATTTTCAATAGGGTCCCTCTCCAGGTGGTCCCCTACCACATACTAAAATGTCATCAAAATCGAACTATTTTTACGCACGTTATGACGCATAAGGGCAATGCAATGCATCCCGCACCAATGTTCTGACCTTTGACCCCACTTCACCCATTTTCAATAGGGTTCGTCCCTAGGCAGTCCCCTACCACATACTAAACTTTCATTGAAATCGAACCGTACTTACGCAAGTTATGAGGCATAAGGGCAATGGAATGGATCCTGCTCCTATGTCGTGATCTTTAATCCCATTTGTCCCATTTTCAATAGGGTTCGTCCCCAGTTGGTCCCCTACTACATACTAAAATTTCATCGAAATCGAACCATTTTCACGTGAGTTATCCTGCCGACAGACGGACGGACAGATGGACGGACAGACGGATGGAAAAAGCTGGAGCATATACGCTTCTTCAACCTACTGTTGGAAAGCGTAAAAAAGTGGATTTACAGCTATAAGTGGTATCGATATTAACAGAAACAACCATTTAGAAAAATCATGCAATGCATTGATTATTATACGCTTTCCAACATACCAGATATCATTACTCAAGTTATCACTCAAGTTATGGGGATTTTTTTTTGATTGGATATTTAACGACCACCGTGAGCAACTCAATGGGCTATAAGCAGTCGCCCGTTCCTAATTTAGGATCACTGGTTCTAGGGAAGGGAGAGAGCCAGTGCCGTAAGACAAACACAACATCCATGCCTGACCGGGATTCGAACCTGGACCCCTTACGGACGAATGATCAGAAGCCAGCGCCTTAGACCACTGCGCCACCGGGACGGCAGTTATGGGGATAATGGTTGTGGAATAAATCTCGCTCCTATGTCCTAATCTTTGATCCCATTTCGACGATATTCAACAGAATTGGTTCAGTATACCTCCGAAACAACAACTAAAGTTTTGTCGCAATAGAAACATTTTTAGGTAAGTTATGACGCATAATGGCAATGGAATAGATCCCAGTCCTATGTCCTGACCTTTGACCCCATTTTGCTCATTTTCAATAGGGTTCGTTCCAAGGTGGCTTAAAGTTAATCGAAATCGAACAATTTTTACGCGAGTTATCGTGAATATTGGACAAACAGACGGACAAAGGTGGAGCATATATGCTTCTTCAACCCACCGTTGGAAAGCGAAAATCAAATGAAATGCAATGACATCATAAAACATGATTGATACATAACAGAGATGGAAACAGAACGAAATGTTACGAAGGAGGTCTACGCTCGCTGTCGTCCAGTGACATTCTTCCAACACCACTACATAAACAGACTACACCTCACTAAAAGATATGTCCAACCCGCACCTCACAGCATGTTTGAGACCGGTGTGTCACGCTTAGCACCAAGTGCTTCAGAAGCTCTTGGGGTAAATTTTCCCTCTCTGTCTAAAAAGCCCTAATAAGTTCCGGAATAATTTCTGACGGATGATTTCTTTACACAGCACGTCTCCTCAGAAGCGTCTCATGCATGATTGGATTGAGATCACTGGAGCGCACTGCGTGCTCTATTGCTACGTGGGCAAAATGTCTTTCTGCAGATTTGTCGCCTTGATACATGCTTTCGACCTCTGTAATAAGTCACATCATCTCCCTCTTATTTTTTTTTTTTTTTGAAGCGAAGTAGGAATTTTTCATTAATTCCAAACAATGTGTGGAACAAACATCACATATTTTTCGAAGAACCCAACGGCCTGTAGATCCATTTTCCACAATCGGGCGCCAATGTGAAAACATAAGTTTGTCCACGCCCCTTCACTCCGGAGTAAGTCGCTCTCCCAACTAAGCTACGAGGACAGAATGTCTCGTTGCAGATTTTTCGCCTTGACACGTTTTCACCTCTGTAGTACGTAACATAGGTTTCACGTGATAGTTTCGAAATTCTAAATTTTAGCTAACATTTATTTTACTTTTTAAAAACCAAAAAAATTATCATTGCATTCATGAGCCCGTTGACATCAAAATCAGTGCTATATGTTGATGAACAAGTGCATAAATTAGATGCATTAAATACTATTGTCTTCGGATATTTTTTCCCATTAAGATGTTTCCATGGAAATGTTAGCTTTACATTTTTTTAAATTTTAATATATATTTTTGGACCCAACTAACATGGAATTCCCGTCTTTCTTCTCATTTCGATACAGTGGTGCGTTGTTTTACTCTTATTATTTAGCTCTGTGCCAGTCCTCTCACACGGAATCCCATTAAAACTGACTAAGAGATTTTTCTGCTGATTTTGGTTTCGCATTTCCTTCCTGCAGAATGCTTATTAAAGTGACGGCGTGATAAATACCAGCCTCAAAAGAAGAAAACAAAAACCATGAAAATAAAAGGAAAAACGCATTTTCCATTCACGTCACTGTTTTCTTAAGTTGATCCTTCTGGGCTTTACATTTCGCCTGCAGACATCTCAACTCCGGCTTTTCCGTTGACGCGGCAAAAAATTGGATGAACGTTACACAAGATAGTTGCTCAGGAGAATTCAAATGTTGGCATCACGATATTCTACTTTAAAAGTAGACGACTATAAACTAGTGAAAAGATGTGAAGTAGAATTCATACATAAAATGATACATACTTGAATACGTCTAGTAGGTTCAACTTAAAACAAAATAAACTTTTGTCAGTTTTCTGAGGTATGAAACGCATTTTTAGAGGTAGAATATACGACGTATTTTCCGCCGTGGCAAAGTAGACCACTTCTTTTGTTTAAGTATCACATAGAGCATTAAAACTATATATGAATATAATATTTACGGCAAAAGTTTTACACGACGTAATGCTACATAGCAAAACAAAATTGTTCTTCAGTCTTATATATAGCAGAACTCTCTGTTTATGCGTTTCTCACTTATTCGTTTTTCTCATTTATACGTAAAATGTCACCAGAACAAAACATTTTGAATTGCCGTTAATGTTAAATTTTGCCAATTACATTTTAATCGAATACGTTTTCTTCTCATTTATGCATCAAATTTCGATTTTGTGGTTGCGTAAACTAGAAATTCCAACCACGCGAACCGTTTACCAAATTCACTTCACACCCTTCTCTTTTACCGCAAATTTCGTTTTTAAGTTATAGTCCCCACCTTTCGATTTTCCTATTTCCTGTCAACCATCTACTGTATGGATGCATCTTTGGAATGCAGACGTTCCACTTGTGTCATCATTGGCCAGCTCATTTGGCCCCTACAGTAGACCCCTGCTCTTGATTGACGCAGTCATATCGAACTCTTTCCTTATTGTCTTCCTTTGTATTAACTTTCACGCATTGCATCCATGTCTTCGGGATCTTGTCTTTTAAAAGCAAAATGGAGATTTCAAATGAAGTAGATAAATTTTCACACGCTGATAAAACGGCTTTCGCTACAAAATTTAAAAATAGGGCTTTTACCCTTACCACGATAACATACAAAGGCCAAGAGATCGAGGGCAGTGCGAAGTTTTCAGGTACAACGCATCTAAAAATTACACATTTAAACTGGGAGTTTGTTGAAGTTGAGAACATTTTTCAATTCCGTGAGTAGTGCAGTGTTGCTAAAATTCCCATTAGCGATCCGAATCTTATTGAGAAGGCCAAGTAAGTCTCAATGATTCTTAAGTAAGGGCACCAGCACAGCAATGTAGCAATGCACTGAAATCGTGCGGCCTCGTTATGGACTTCTTTATAGACACAACACCAAGGAGTAAACAATGGAGACTCAACAGCTTTGAAAACTCAATACTTGAACTTAAAAGTAATAAAAAAAATGAATGACTTTTAAACTACGTTAATGTATACGTATTTTTTATAATATAATACCTCGCATTTTTCTTGTGTAGAAATATCCATCGCAAATGAATTACTGGTAATGTTTTTATATACGATGTACATATACACTGGTGTGCAAAAATTAAGGACGAAGAGGAGAAATTAGCATAATAGCGGAACGAGCAGGCAGAACGGACCGAAAGACCACTCAGGAGATAGACTAGGGTCCGGTACGGTAAGGGAGGCGCATATATGCAGCATGGCGTGGGGGGAGTGTCGGAATGGTATAAAGCACACGGGCGGTATACGCTCAGCAATTTGGTGAAAGTTATTGCACGGTGTACATCGGTTTGAACAACGTCGAGTTGCTGCCACCGTGTGCTATGGCCAACAGGCAATCCAGTAGACGACATCTGGATGACTTTACCCGAGATCGCGTCATTGGGAAGTTGGAAGAAGGTCTCGAAATGTGACTAGTGTGGCCGAGGATTTCGGGATCGCTCACAGCATCGTTTCACGAGCTCGGAGAACATTTCAAACGACAGGAACAGCTCTCCGAAAGTTTAGCAGTGGTCGTCCACGAGCAACCACGGCGGCGGACGACCGGTATATTGTCCTACAGGCGAGAAGAGACAGACGGCAGACAGCGGGAGAAATCGCAAGGCACATGCAACAGACAACTGGACGTCCGTTATCGCGTTTTACCGTGGCCAGGAGGCTGCACAAAGGTGGTCTATTTGCACGACGACCAGTACGGTGTTTGCCATTAACGCCTGCTCATCGGAGACGGCGATTTCTCTGGTGCCAGGAACACAAGAACTCGAGGCATCAGAAATGGGGACAAGTGCTCTTTACGGATGAGAGCCGATTTAGTCTGACGAGCGATTCTAGACGTATACACATCTAGAGAGAGCAGGGAACACGCATTCACAGCTCCAACATTATCGAAAGGAACCAGATTGGAGGTGGCGGAGTTCTCGTTTGGGGAGGTATCATGCTTGGTAGCCGTACTGACCTACACATCTTCCAAGGAGGTTCAGTCACTGGTGTCCGCTATTGTACCGAGGCTCTCCTGCCTTACGTGCGTTTGTTTTTTGGAGGTGCTGTGGGTCCTGAGTTCCTCTTAGTGGACGACAACGCTGTACCTCATCGTACAGTGGCTGTCGCAGAGCTGTTGGAGAGTGAAGATATTCAAAACATGGATTGGCCCGCAAGGTCCCCGGACCTAAATTAAATCGGACATGTGTGGGACCTCCTCGGGAGACGCTTAGCAGCACGTCACCAGTCACCAACAACGATTCCGCAACTGCGATTGGCGCTACAAGAGGAATGGACCGCGATGTCTCAACAGCTCCTTGACAACCTCGTCCTCAGCATGGACAGACAACGCAGTCAGGGGTGATCATATCCCCTACTAAAGACTGGATTTTTCTTGGCAGCCGCCTGTCACATGGACGTTTCTGTCTTCTGTCCAGTCGTGTTCGATGGTACCTTTCAAGAAAGTGCCTTTGTATTCCTCGTTTGGACGGTTTTGCTCACTTGTCCCATATTCGTACATCTTGGGGATCTTATGGTATGATTTGAGTCGATGTGGAGCACTTATGCACGACGTTACATTCAAAAAACCGTCTCGTCCTTAATTTTTGCACGCCATTGTAGTACTGTATATACACTACGTACTCTACTTACAAGTACTGTTACTCTATACAGTGCGACTGAAATCAATAAAGTTGAGAACATAGAGAAATACTAGGTACTACGTAGTACTACTGATGTAATAACACTAACGGCTACCCCGTACATTGCAACAGAATAATGTGCTGCCATCTAGGCTTGAAATTGAGCCGTGTTTGGTTTATACGCATTTTTAATTTTAAGTCAAGTTAATTTTACTTGGATGAATGACAAACGTATGAACGGGGTAATACTTAACGCAAGCAGTTCGTAAGAGAGTACTTACAATCAGGAAATCGTGTGTGAGTATAATTTAGTTTTCCACACAAAAATAAGTCCTTAGTAAACTTTTACTTCCGCTTAATCACGACGACAAAGAATAAAAGAAGGGTTACTACAAATGCCTGCTTTCAAGAAACATATTTTTGTTTTTCATTCTTTGTTTGATAATAATCGAAATGAATTCTACAAATGTATTTTGTCAGTAGATTCTCTTACGCCTTAGCCACAGCATGTTTTTCGAAGTTGTATAAGGGTTGAATGAAACGTAATCCCTCCATCTCGATTACGTTTGTTTTAATAACAACATTTTAACGAAAGAAATATTTAATGAAAGGAATAGTAAAATCATTCATGAAATGAGCTCTTTTTATTACCTATGGAATAATCGGGTTTAAATGTTTGTAGAAATACGTCGGTTTAGGGTTTAACTTCAACATCAACTTAAATGTCACTTGTATAAAGCTGACTTTGATGAATCCGTATTATTATAATCCGTTCGTTGCTTGTTCGTAGTAGCTGCATCCTTAATTAAATTATGATAAATCTCTAATTATATACTTCCCAATAAATGTTCCAAGGTAATTGATGACACAGTACTTACAAATCTAAAATCCGCTTTACTATTTATATCCCAACACGTAAAGGATTCGTCACATCAATGCATCGCTTGTAAGAGCAAGGTGAAAAACACTTCAAGCTACTACATCGTAACAATATACGTTTGAAAATTACCGCTCGCCGTCACCAAATATAATCCACATAAAACTATCTTACATTACATATCGTACCCTTCTGGTAGCATGTATCTCCGCATATCATCTCTCAGTCTCTGAACATAGCATTCGCGATCTCCGAACGTAGTTGCAATTCTTATCGAACTTAGCTTTATTTACCTTTTGACTCACTATCCAACTGCCAACTTTGACAATCTCGTCGGGAGAAAGAATGTGCGTTAATTCAGGAAATATTTACCGAGAAGGAACCAAATTTTCACAAGAACACAAAATCCCGAAAGAAGAGTTAAATTAGATGTATTCGTCATTTACCTTCCCACATAATCACCATCATTCTGCATACATTTCTACTAACGTTTTGACAAGTTTCTCAAAGACGTCATGAAAGAACTCCACACTTTGTTTCTTCATCCAGGTTTCGACAGTCTTTTCCACCTCTTCATTTGAGTTATATAAATGTCCACGAAAGTCTTCCTTCAGTTTTGGAGAAACGTTGGAATTCGCATGGCATCAATATGGCGCATGTGGTATGATGGTTAGAGCTAACTTCTCAAGTGGTTGTTCGCCAGTTGTAAGGTCTAGGTTTGCCATGATGCCGCAAAATGTTCTTCTTGTGTTTACAAATTATTTTTAGTCATTGCTCAAAGCATTGAGAACCGAATTGTAACGCTCTGAGTTTATGATGGTCCAAGGTTTAAAGAAATCCGTGTGAATAGCACTAGCTTTCCTGCTGAAGCCAGGATTTAATTTTTTTTCCGCAAGCGAACTTTCCTGATGATATACCATAGACTGACTGTGGCTTGGTCTCTGGTTCATTATGATGCAACCATTTTTCGTCAGCAGTCACGATGTTGTCAATAAATTATTCACCTTCGTCCTAATAGAATTACAAACGTTACTGGCAAATTTCAATATCTCCAAGATTACACCTCTTCCGTCAGCTTGCGAGGACCGCATCCTCCACAAACCTTCCGGGCATGAACCCAACAACGCACACGTTTCTGTGGAATACCAAGAATGACAAATACCCTTTAAGTGATCCCACGATTTCTCTTTACTTGCACAGGTTGTCCACTTCGTTGTTTTCGTACAAATCAGCTCTTTTCAGTTCACCTTATTTAAATTTGCACGATTCCATTGAACGTAAAACATAAACACAACTTTTTAACACAGCAACTTGTTGCCAACTGAGATGCAAGAATAGATGCTATAGAACATGTTACAACATCCAGTGCGTCAGTACTGACATCTGTCTTTGAGTTATACAGTTGGAGGCCCAGGGGCGCACCCAAAGTTTTGGAATGAAGAGGGGTAGAAATTCGGAATGGGGGGTCCGGCTCTGCAAGTAAAAATGCTCATGTATGTGTACTTAAGCGACGTGACTGTTATAATAAATGTTTTGATCTGTGAAAGAATTTAATACATTGTGTTCATCAATTAGCCAGCTGCAAACGGGGCTTTCATTGTTGCTTTACTTTTAATAAAAAGCATATTTCAGAAAGGAAGTTAACCACAAATGCAAATTTTTTATCTATTGCTATATTATAGCTTCAGAGAAGGTATTTTAGAACAAATTCTATAATGTGTTATTTCAGCAATTATGAAAATTGAAATTCACCAATTAAGAAAATTGTAGAACAGTTAAAGGGTTAAGAATCTTTCGTGTCGGACACCAATGCTGTCGGAATCATATTACAAAACACTTGGCTTAATTGGACGGAGGGTGGGGGAGGACCGGGGAACCCACCCTTGGGTGCGCCCCTGTGGATACCGTACGTTTCTTTAAACCTATGTATCAATTATTTCGACGGAACTCGCCAAGAGCTAGATATTTTTTTTACATAACTGCTCTTTCTTTGTCTTACTTGAAACTAAAAGATGACCTCTCTTGAAAAAAAAAATGTTAGTATTTTCTTTGTGTGTGTGTGTGTGTGTGTGTGTGTGTGTGTGTAAGCCAGCACTGAGACGGGCTGAGCCCGAAGCAAAGCCCGTGCTCGAACCGGCCCGGAATTTAAGAGAGAGATAGAGATAATTTACGTTTTTTAATGTCATTTGGTATAATTTTGCATTCTGCAGACGAAAGTTTTTTACACTTTCAAGTTAAATGAATTGTTCGGCAGTTAGGTCTGAGTTGGGAGTGGGGATTCGAGAGAGCTATTTATTCCGGCCTTGCGTAGAAAACGCCACAGACCACGTGTTATTTGTTTCTACGGAGAAGGAGGGGAAAGCTTTTTCAATAGATCATATCCACGTCCTGAGAGAACTAATTGAAAGAGCGAGGGAATATGAACTTCCATTGTGCATAGCTTTTATCGATTATGAAAAAGCCTTTGATTCGCTGAAACCATCAGCAGTTACAATGGCTTTGAAATCCTGCGGTATTGAAGATGCACACATTAATATTATTAATAACATCTAAAAATGCAAGTGCAAAGATTCAGCTGTTTGAAAATACAACACACATAAAAATTGGAAAGGGAGTGACACAAGGTGACACCATATCTCCGAAGCTCTTTAATGCCACATTAGAAAATGTCTTTCAATCACTGAACTGGGAAAACAAAGGAATAAAGATTAATGGAGATTATCTAACATACCTTCGTTTTGCTGATGACGTAGTCATTCTTGCAACTACCCCATCAGAGCTGCAGAGTATGATCCAGGAACTTGCTGACAAGAGTAAAGAAGTGGGATTAAAAATGAACTTTCAGAAGACAAAAGTGATGTTCAATGCATTTACAAGAAATGAAGATTTATCGATTGATGGAGAAAAGCTGGAGATAACAGACACGTACGTTTATCTTGGACAGCAGATATCAAGTGAGGGTCACATTGATGAAGAAATTAATCGGCGTACAAAACTTGCTTGGAGAGCTTTTGGAAGAAACAGCATAATTTTCAAGAGCAATATGCCATTATGTCTTAAAAGAAAAGTGTTTGATCAATGCATCCTTCCAGTGCTTACGTATGGTGCAGAGACGTGGACTTTAACTAAAAGAGACAGACAAAGACTGCAGACAACTCAAAGGAGCACGGAGAGGTGCATGCTTGGGGTAACCAGGAGAGATAAGAAGAGGAACTCGTGGATCCGAAAAATGACAAGAGTGGAAGACATCATGATCAGAGTTAAATCCCTGAAATGGCAATGGGCTGGACATACTGCTAGAAGGACAGACCATCGATGGACAGCCGAAATTTCAGATTGGATTCCAAGGGACAGGAAAAAGACCCAGAAGAAGACCACATGGGAGATGGGTGGATGAAACTCGAAAGTATGCGGGAGTGACATGGAGGAGACTGGAACAAGACAGACCGTTGTGGAGGAAATTTGGGGAGACCTTCATCCAGCAGTGGATTGATAATGGATGACAATGATGATGATGATGATGATGATGATATAGATAGTAAAAACACGCAATTTTACCGCGTATCTGCATTCACAAGCTCCATGTTTATTCTGTTGAGCAAAATGCGTAGATTTTAGTGCCTCCCGATCTTCCCAAATACCTTGCTTTCCGAAACATTTCAGGGAGAAAGGAATACCAAAGAAAATAGTTCGTCTCTACTATAGGAACAGATAGACGTCCCCTCCTCACTTCCCAGTTGAGAAAGGCAATGGTTAATTTCAGGGTAGGATAGAGAGAAAATCTGAAAGAAGGGATTCTTTTCATTAATGCCTTAACAGGTTAGGTATAGTTTGGGGGCTCGTTTGGGCTCTGGATTTATTTTGCAATATAAAATTCCGGCTCTTGAAGTTGAGCTCGAACTCAGCACTGGTGTGAACCACACTTCATCTTTACAATTTTATCTTTATTTCTTTAACCCAAGTATATATTGCATGCTAATTACTATAACAAATTTCTTATTATTATATTTCTTTATTCCTTCTATTATAATATATGATAATTATTATACTATATTTTTTGAAGTTAAAATTATTGGATGTGCTACTTTTGGTCCAGTACTATTGTCCCATTCATACTTACATCAGTGGCGGATACAGAATATGGCGATTGGGGAGATCACCCCCTCCTCTACGTTTCTTAAAAATAAACAGACCTGAAAATATTTTTACAAAAATAGGCAGGAAAATATTTGATTTTCTTAATAAAAATCAACTGAAACAGAAGTTTATTAACGAAATAAAAGAAAGTGAAAAACGAACGGCATTGTGTTCTATAAATACGAAACTATATTTTATACGTGTATGTACATATATACACCGATGAACCATTACATTATGACCACCTACCTAATAAGATGTACAACCCCCTTTAACCAGCAAAACAGGGGCCAATCGGTGAGGCATCGATTCGATGAGGTGGCGATAGGTATCCTGGGGTATCTGGTACCGTAATGTCAACAGCAGGTCCTCCAGTTCCCATACATTTCGGGGTGGTGGTGATTTAGCACGAACCCGCCTTTCCAAGTCGAAGCACAAATGTTCGATTGGGTTCATGACATGTGAATTTAGAGGCCAGGGAATTAATAGGAAATCATCAGCATGTTCCTGGAACCTCTCCTTGACGATTCTGGGACTGTGGCATGGCGTATAGTCTTGTTGGTAATGGCCATTACCAGCAGGGAGCACAGTTGCGGTGAATGGGTGAACTTGGTCCGCAACGATGTTCAGATACCTAAGAGCTGTCAGAGATTGTGCTAATGGGACCTGAAGTGTCCCATGAAAACATCGCCCACTGCATATCACCGACCTGTTTCCGCCTAACAGTGCATCCAGGTGCCATAGCCTCCGTTGATAATCGGCGTTTCTGCTCTCGGCCGTCTACGTGATGCACCAGGAATCTTAATTCGTAAGACCAGGCCGCTTTCTTCCAATCATCCACGGTCCAATCTCGATTATCTTGGGCACATTTGATGCGTTGTTAGCGATGACAGCAGTCAGCATGGGGACCCGGCTGGGTCTTTGAATACGCAAGCCCATGAGCAGGAGGCTGCGATGAACTGTGGTCTGTGACACATTGCCCTGATCACCACTATTGTAGCTGCGGACGACACATGACTGAGCGATGGCTCATCATTTGGCCATCTGTGCACCACTTTAGATACGTACTCACTACAGCGCCACGTGAACAACGCCCAAGCCGCGCCGTTTCCGAGATCGTAGTTCCTAGTCGCCGCGCCATCACAATTTGTCCTTTATCAAACTCCAATAAATCGACAGCTTTTCCCATTCTGACTCCGAACACTCTACTAAACGGAAGCCGGTCCTCGGGTTGTATGTATGCGGTTATATGAACTTCACCTGCACCACTGTTTGGTCTCCAGGCGCGCGCATTTCTCTAGGCTGGGGGTGGTCATAATGTAATGACTCATCGGAGTACATATATGTGTATATTTATATACACACACGTATACATGTATATGCGTACTATATATATACACACACTTAAATATACAGTCGTGGTCAAAAGTCCTGCACGAGTAGACCGAAAGTCAATTTTTGATGTTTGAATTCAACTTATACAGCGTAATTGGTAAAGTCACGAATACATATTATACATCATTTTAAAGGAAATGTCACGCTGAATTTAAATATTGTTACAGAATATTAGTACCAGTAACAGAAGTGAAGTTACAAGCAAAAGTACAGCGTCTAGTCATAAAATGGAAAAAATAGTGGAATTTGTGAAATTAGTGTACAATGCATTTAACGTAAAATTACTGTACAGTACATTATTGAAACTTGCAGGACACTTAAAATAACGTACCAACAAGCAAAATACGCTTTAATATATAATTGGATAACCACGGTTTCTTAGTAACAAAGTGCACCTTCTTGGCATAACCGAGTTACAAAAGCGATAGGAACTACAGCTAAATTTCGGGACTAATGCAGAATTGCGTATAAGAGTGAAAGACGTATTAGTGAGAAACGTATACCTTGGTTATACGTTTCAAAGGTATTTTCCCCAAGGCCGTACATGTATGTATTGAAATAGTTTTATTTTCGTTTATGAACTGCACAAAAAGTTTATCTTTCAAGGTTGCAGGCATCGCCCCAGAAAATGAGAAAATCCTATCTTACCTGGAAAAGGGAAAAACTGATTCAGTCAAGAGGATCGTTCCGATGATGTCACAGCTCCGCGAACACCTAGCAAAATGTAACTTATTTTGCACCCTTCGTTCTAAATTCTAAAATTTTTTCCTTAGTCTTCAGTTTTGCTCTTAAGTGGATGTATTTCAGGTACAGTTTAAAAGGTTCATGTATTGTGTTTTCACCACAAGCTTGACTTTCAGCTTACAGAAGAATCTAAAGTACAAAAGGGAGAAATAATGGCAAGCAATTCCCTTAGCAATCATTTTAATGTTTTCTGTCTGATAATGAAAATATTCTCACCGGGAACGTCAAA
This sequence comes from Macrothele yani, assembly GCA_039090855.1. NCBI lineage: Eukaryota > Metazoa > Arthropoda > Arachnida > Araneae > Macrothelidae > Macrothele > Macrothele yani. The sequence goes on along the minus strand of CM077011.1, from coordinate 7,584,594 downwards.
ACACTTTTCCTTGTTGGCATTAAATAATGATTTACCCAGCAAAAAGTTTGCTGAAGTAACTGCCATTCTCATAAGAGACCTGCCAGGCAAGAAGACACTTAGTAATCCGTCATGAACAGCAGCGCATCGCCGCAAAGACTGCGAAAGTTCGTTAGCTAATTGTGATTCGAATGATGGATGTGTGAGAAAAGAGGATCGTTATCTTTGATTGCAAAAGCCTTGGTGGAATTTCTTTTACTAGTGGCAAATGGCCAAGCAACGCCTCTGATGTGAAATGGTGAATTTAATCAGCAAAGATGACGAAACGTACAGCTGAGGCATGGCATCCTTGGATGCATTACCACGCAGTCGATAATGCTCTATGCTCGTTAGCACAGGAGTCCAAGGTCCCGAAAGAGAGGGCAATGCGATACCGAACAAAGACCCTTCACACTTCAGACGTCACGTAACAGGTTTCTCATGGGAAAGATGTTCTGATGAAACCTTACTGGATTAAAGGGGGAAAAACAACTAAATACTCGATGAATGAGAATTCTTAAACTTGAGGATCTCTATAATCCTCTGACTTCCACGTAATCTATATGTAGCATGTAAAAGGATGTGTGAGAATGTATGAGTGCAAAAGAAGATTTAAGAGATTAAAACCCATTTAACATACTAAAATAAGACAATACTTATATTTGGACTATAAAAAGGAATTTTTACGAAAGGGGATCACAGTTTTCTCCTATATGTTCACCTCTCTTTTGTACTTCTCTAAAAATAGACACAACTCGAAACAAAGACCATAAAACAACTTAAAACTAGGTGTTACTTACTCTTTATGAAATTTCTTAATGGAAGCTTAGAATGTTGATCTTTCAAAAGTGGCACAATTAAAGTTATGCACTGATCGGCAACATTTCTATATTTTCTAAACACTAGTTTAGACGCGAGATTTCCACACAAGGAAAGCATATAATCGAAATTAGATTAAGTATCATTGTAGAGACACCTTGACGATATACACGAGGTCAGTGATCTAGACCAGGGCTGTACAACAAAAATTAAATATAAACCAAATTGCGTTTTTGACTGAAACGAGATGGAATCAAATTCTGAATATTACTTTGCATTGCACTCCAACAAACATTATGTAAGTCTTCGTTGGGACTGCCAATTCCAATGGACAAGGCAGTGAAAATGACAAATTTAATTAGTAGCGGAAATCGTGCTCTTACGCATAGGATATTCAAGGCATTTTTACATGAACTTGATGCCGAATATGGTGACGTGCTCTTTCCCAATCAAACCTGTTGGTTAAGAGATGGAAAATATTTAGCGAGATTTTTCCAAATTCGTAAAGAACTTACGCTCTCTTTCCTAGAAAGGAATGAAATGTGATAGTGATCTAACTAAATATTTCAGTGAAGACGCTTTTCTTAGCTCACTAGCTTTCCAAAACGATATCTTGCAACATTTAAATATTGCTCTGCAAAGGAAACACCAAAATATCTATTATTTTTTCAGACATACATCTGGTTTTCGTAACATTGCTAACATTATCCATTGCTAAAATCAAATCTAGAAATAAACATCTAGAAAAAAGCATCTAGAAAACAACATCTGTAACGTATACTCTAGAGTCACTTTCCTTTTGATTTTTACTATCTCTGGTTATTTTATTTTCCTATGTAAATTATCTTCTTACTGAACGATATGTTATTTCTCCCGCTGAATGAGATCTGGCAATGAGTGTAAGTCATGACGTGGTGTTAGCCAGTATAAATAGGCGCGTTCAACGATACCTAGGAGAGCTTTTTGTTGATGTGCGTAGGGAGAGCTGTTGTTTATGTGCCAGAGAGCGTTCGTTTATGTGAGTAGAGCTTCGTTGTATGTTGGAGGATACCAGGACTTTCTCTGAATAAAGCTTGTGTTGTAAGTACGTTTTTCTCAGTTCATAGTTTTGTCAGATCTCTGTCTGGCTGTTAGGCTTATTTCATTAGTTGTTATTATTAACAACCAGCATAAGACTATTCATCTTAATTACTACTACAACATTACTAGTAGTTAAAAGCTTGTTCGTTATTATTACTACACTACTAGCAGGAAAGTTTATTCATGATATAATTAACACAACAACCATTAGAAGAAGCTTAGAAGAAGTTGAATTCATTATACATCCAGAAAGAACCATCTATAAAGAACCATTTGAAAGACACATCTAGAAAGAGATATCTAAAAAAAAACAACTAGAAAGAACCATCTGGAAAGAAACAACTAGAAAGGAATATCTAGAAAGCAACATGTAGAAAGAAGCATCTATAAAGAAACCACAAGAAAGAAATATCAAGAAAGTACTATTTAGAAAGATCTAGAAAGAAACAACTAGAAAGAAATATCTCGAAAGCGATATTCAGAAAGAATCATTTAGAAAGAAACATCTGGAAAAGACCATCTAGAAAGTAACATCTAGGAAGAAATATCCAGAAAGAAATATCTCTAAAGCAAATCTAGAAAAAATCATCTAGAAGGAAACATCTAGAAATAAACAACTTATTAGGTAGGTGGTCATGGAAAGTACCATCCACAAGAAACAACTAGAAAGGAATATCTAGAAAGCAGCGTCTGTAATAAACCATCTTGAAATAACCATCTAGAAAGAAACACCTAGGAAGAAAATCTAGAAAGGAACATCTTGAAAGGACCATCTATGAAGAAACATCTAGAACGGAAGATCTAAAAGGAAAATATCTAGAACGAATCATATAGAAAAGACCATCTAGAATGAAACGCTTAGGATGAAGCATCTAGGAAGGACTATCTAGAAAGAAACATCTAGATAGAAAGAACCATCCAGAAAAAATATTTAGAAATAAACATCTAGAAAGAATCATACAGAAAGAAATATCTAGAAAGACCCATACAGAAAGAAATATTCAGAAATAAGCAACTGGAAATAAATATCTAGAAAGTAACATCTAGAAAGAACCATCTAGAACGGAGCAACTATAAAGCAATCTAGAAAGCATCATCTATAAAGAACCATCTCAAAGGAACAATCTGGAAAGAAATATCTAGAAAGAAACTAGAAAGAAACGTCTAGAAAGAACCATCTGGAAAGAAACATCTAGGCAGAAACATCTAGATAAGAACAGCTAGAAAGGAACATCTTGAAAGGACCATCTATGAAGAAACATCTAGAACGGAAGATCTAAAAGGAAAATATCTAGAACGAATCATATAGAAAAGACCATCTAGAATGAAACGCTTAGGATGAAGCATCTAGGAAGGACTATCTAGAAAGAAACATCTAGATAGAAAGAACCATCCAGAAAAAAATATTTAGAAATAAACATCTAGAAAGAATCATACAGAAAGAAATATCTAGAAAGACCCATACAGAAAGAAATATTCAGAAATAAGCAACTGGAAATAAATATCTAGAAAGTAACATCTAGAAAGAACCATCTAGAACGGAGCAACTATAAAGCAATCTAGAAAGCATCATCTATAAAGAACCATCTCAAAGGAACAATCTGGAAAGAAATATCTAGAAAGAAACTAGAAAGAAACGTCTAGAAAGAACCATCTGGAAAGAAACATCTAGGCAGAAACATCTAGATAAGAACAGCTAGAAAGGAACATCTTGAAAGGACCATCTATGAAGAAACATCTAGAACGGAAGATCTAAAAGGAAAATATCTAGAACGAATCATATAGAAAAGACCATCTAGAATGAAACGCTTAGGATGAAGCATCTAGGAAGGACTATCTAGAAAGAAACATCTAGATAGAAAGAACCATCCAGAAAAAAATATTTAGAAATAAACATCTAGAAAGAATCATACAGAAAGAAATATCTAGAAAGACCCATACAGAAAGAAATATTCAGAAATAAGCAACTGGAAATAAATATCTAGAAAGTAACATCTAGAAAGAACCATCTAGAACGGAGCAACTATAAAGCAATCTAGAAAGCATCATCTATAAAGAACCATCTCAAAGGAACAATCTGGAAAGAAATATCTAGAAAGAAACTAGAAAGAAACGTCTAGAAAGAACCATCTGGAAAGAAACATCTAGGCAGAAACATCTAGATAAGAACAGCTAGAAAGGAATATCTTGAAAGGACCATCTGGAAAGAAACATCTAAAACGGAAGATCTAGAAAGAAATATCTAGAACGAAACATATAGAAAGGGCCATCTAGAAAGAAACATTTAGAAAGGACCATCTAGAAAGAAACATCTAGAAAGAAGAAAACACTAGAAAGAAATATCTGCAAAGAAACATTTTGACACGAATCTTCTGAGGAGTTTTTTTCTAGAAATGACAATACTTGGTGACACTACAGATTTTAAAGTATTTGTTCTTCAGCGATACTCTTACTAAGAATTTTGATGACTCGAATAAACAACTAAATGAACTCAAACGAAATATACGTCTGTTCAACAAACCGTTGAATGTTGCATTGGAAGCATAAACCCTATTTAATAAATGGAATTATTTTCAAGCAGTTGTATTTATTAGAGCTCGATCACAGACTGGAAAATAGTTTGCACTTTCTTTTCCACTGAAAAATAAATACCTGGGCATAAGAGATTCCGAATTCAAAGTTATTTCAATGTTTAGAAGTACTGACATATACGAGATGGCCTTTTTCTGACATGAAATACATAAAGTCAAAACACAGGAACAGTATCAATAACTCTACAGTTGAGCAACCCGTGGTTCGCCGTCACGTCCAGTTAGCTCCACCTCACGGTAGGTTGAACTTTCCTCCTACCTACTTCTGTAACGTATCCTGGTGCTAGGACTGTGACTCCTTTCGCTCAGCGGACTTTGATCCGCTTGAATATTAAACTGTATATTGTAATTTTTTCTCACATTGTACATATCTGTAAATAACTTCTCAGCGGTTTTCTTTTAAATTTTCTTTGAGACGTCCCAGTGTTGCTCGTCTCCACTTTACTACGCATTCAGTGTATATACTGTACTTGTATATAGCTCATTTGCCGATTGTATTTTCTTTGAGACGTCCCTGTGTTGCACGTCTCTCCTTCCTTCCGTATCAATTATGAAACCACAGTTGAGCAATAGCGACCAGCCGCTCCGATGATGCAGTGGTCTGAGCGATGGCTTGGTACCATTCCTCCGAGATGCGTAGGCCTTAAAATCCCGATGAGTTGTGGACTTTTTTTGTTACCCCATTCCCTGAAACCAGAGGTCTAAAACTAGGGACTGCTTTATAAGCCCATTGAGTTGCTCACTGAACCCCCAAATTAAAACAAAACACAAACAATAACTTCGACTTTCAACGACATGGAACAACTTCTAATAGAGTTAATCATTCACAGTACTGTAATTAAATGTAAGGGCTTTTTTTTCAAATTTAAAATTTTGACTGTTATAAAATAATTAAAAGAGTTTAAAGATTTAATAAAGTGAACAGGATATCATTATATTTGCATCATTTGTATAATTATAAAAAAATGGGGCCGTCCATCGAATTCTTTTTAAAAACTTTGGTCCGCGGCACAACAGAAGTTAGACAGCACTGACTCTGCCAAGGTTTCTTAAGAGGTGGTACCGTATACACTTAATGGTAAAAAAAAATTAGAGATACCTATCTAATCGCGTGCAAATAACAGCCTGTACACGCCAAGGCATCAACTTCACCAGATCTCGGAGAATTACCGGAGGTAATGCCAGTCAAACCTGATGCAGCATTGTCCACAACTTCTCCCGAGACGTCGGTCCAGGATCCATGGATTGCATGTTCAACCTCCACGACATCTAAGAGTCCCCACATGGTTTAAATCCGGAAACGTTGGGGAAGCCATTAGATGGTTCCAAACTTACATTAGTGTTCCTCGAGCCATGCCTGGATGGTACTGGTGTTGTGGGGCGGCGCATTGTTCTCCAGAAACACACCATCGGCAGCAGGATGCGCGAAGACCATGTAAGCGTGTAGGTGATTAGCCAGTACAGGCTAGTAGCGCGCAGTAGTTAAGGACCTGTCCACACATACTAAAGGACCTAATGCGTCAATGTGAAGGCTCTCCAAACCACCACTGAACAACCACCGCTTTGAACAGAACCGACTTAGCACGACGGGGCCATGGCCTCATGCTGTCGGCACCACACCCGCATCCTCCAGTCAAGGGGTGATGGCTCGGTACAGCTAAAAACGGGATTTATCTGACCGCACGATGCGGCGCCCCTCTACATAGGTCAAGTTTTGATCTTCCCAGCATCAGGTGAGGCGAAATGTCCGATGACGAGCAGTCAACAGTGGCACGCGAGTAGGGAGTTGGCTCCATTAGCCCAGAGTATGCACTGTCTACGGTACTGTTCCCTAGCTTGGGCTTCCGACATTTTACCTGGATGTGGTTTACGCCGCCGTTGCCAAGCGGTCGGTATGTACGATCCTAAATAGTCTACGTCGACACCAGGTATCAGGGGCGTGAGGTCGGCTACCGCTTGCTCTCTGGGCGCTGGTATGTCCGTCGATGGAATACTTGCGGTACACCCTTGATACAGGTACCCACGGAAACTCTATGGTTCTTACCACTTGGGCTGTAAAATGACCTATCTCTTTTGCACCGACAATGCGTCCACGATCAAAGTCACTCCGATCACCTCGTTTACCCATGTTCGTTGATTGGAATACATTGTTAGGAAGCCCTGATGTCCGCCTATTCGTTAGGTTTGGGTCTGTTCCACTTTACGCGGGGATGCCCCTGTCAACTGTCCATCACCTCTATCTCTAATGTTTTGTCTACTGAGTGTATTTCATTCTAAAGTTCATGAGGTAAACAAGCAATTTAAAAAAAAAGTAAGTGAAGAATGTAGATCAGAATTCCACTCTAAAAACACCTAAGATCCCAAAACGAGCAATTTCACGTAATTAACCATTCTGAATAAAAGGGCGCAATCTTTCGGTTTCTCTTATGAATATACAGGCATGCCATTTTTAGTTCTTTTGCATTTATTTGCGTTCTTTCAGCTGCTAAATTTGATGTCATCTCATCTCACGGCCATAGTGCCTAATCTCAATGTGTTTTCTTCATTTTAAGACAAAATGCAAATTAGTAATAATAAACATTCTCTTCACAGTTTTAAGAAAAACATTTTGTCAGTTATCTTCTTATTTTCTATGTCTTCTAAGTCCAACGCCTTTCATACTTGACGTCCCATTTTACCTTGCTCAAAGATCAAAATCTCATCTTAAAGGATGTAATGATTTGAATACAATCTGCATTTTTGGCTTCTCTTCCAGCGCATGTGAGATTATTTAGCCTTTACGCACATCGCATTTTTTTCTAACAATTCCTGTTTTTCTATGGTGTTTAAAATTGCACTTTCTCAGACTCCGAACTTTCATTATGATCAAAGCACTCAGGAAAATTTGTTAGGTGAGTTTACCTTCTGTACAATGATTAATCTCTTTTTTCACAGCCGGATACTTCATGTCCAAAGAGAAAGTTTTTTTTTTCAAGATTACTGAAGCCTAAAATAAACAACACCTTTACGAAACACTACGAATTTTGACTTTCCTGCGCTTGGATAATCACATTAAATGCGTTGCTGCAAAAACTCCAAATTCCAAAATGATGCAGTATCAGGAAATATCTTCTACTTCAGAACAAAACGAAATCAGTTGCTCAAATAACAGACGCAGAGCAAAGGAAAACACGTTTAATGTTTACAAAAGTACAGTTTCAATACTTCCGCTTTCAAAGCCGTATAGGAAAATATTTCTAATCGTATAGAAGACAATATTCTCAAGGATTTCCGGTTGTACACAGTGCACTAATTAAGTAATGAGACTTAATTAAAAACACGAAAGATGACACCGAATTTTCGGGTGTAATAAGCACGTCTTCTGATTCCGTTCTGACACAAATTAAAATTTTCAAAGCTATTCAAACTCAGTGGAATCGGTATGGAAAACAATAGTATCTGACGGAAGAAAGAAGTTTTTCAATCGGGTTTTTAATCCCTCAGATACTGATGGAAACGGAATCGTGAGCTTACGCCCTCTGGTTGCAGACTTGTGCGTTGAGAAAACCATGAATTTATATGAGAAACATTTCGCACCGGAAACGCTCTCCAACACAGAAATAATTTTTCAAATCGGTCTCTTAGAAACAGAGATATCGACAAAAATAAGTTGTGACTTTACGTCCCCTGGTGCGAAAACCATACATTATTTTAGGAAGAAAGTATTCTGAAAAGGTTTTTCCATATGAGCGGTATCGGTCCAAGAAAAAAATTAATCCAGTTTTCAGGAGCCTAGATTTTTCTGCAAATACATCAGAAGCAGGAATTAACACTTATGCCTCTTGTGGTCAAACAATTATTTACCAAACATTAGAAATTATGTGAAAAATATTTCCCATCACGTCTTGTACGCGATACAGGAAAAATGTATCAAATCTGAGTTTTAGAAGCAGAAATAACGCAGAAAACGCAATTTACCTTTGTGCGGCCTAGCGGAAAGTCAATGACTTACTTGCAAATTTTAAATTTGTAGAAAAAACATTTCGCATCGGAAACATTATCCACCAAAGAAGGAATTTTTCAAACCGGACTCCTACAAGTAGTGTTATTGACAAAAAAAGATATACATCTACGCCCCTGGCGTAGAAACCATGCATTATTTCAAGAAGAAAACGCTCCTAAAAGGTTTGTCGACATGAGTAGTATCGGGAAACAAATGACTTTTTTGCAATCGAGTTATTAGAAGCTCATATTTTGCTGCAAATACATCAGAAGCGGAAATTAAGACTTACGCCACCTGGTGGCCAATTATTTTTTATTACAAAAAATTAGACATTACCTGCAAAGGATTTCCCATCAAGATCTGTATCCGGTGCAGAAAAATTTTTCAAATCCGAGATTTAGAAGCAGAGATATAGGAAAGAAAGCAATTTACCTTTACGTCCCCTGACGGAAAGTCTATGAATAACTTGAAAATTTTGAAATTATATGAAAAACATGTCACACTGAAAACACTATCCCAACAAAGAAGGAATTTTTCAAATCGGACTCCTACAAGTAGAGATATTGACAAACATAAGAAATACATCTACGCCCGCTGGCGTAGAAACCATGCATTATTTTAAGAAGAAAATGTTTCTAAAAGGTTTGCTGACATGAGTAGCATTGGTCTACAAATGACGTTTTTTTCAATTGAGAAATTAGAAGCTCATATTTAGCGGCAAATACACCATAAGCGGAAATTAAGATTTACGCACCTGGTGGCCAAACCATATGTTTACAAAATTTAGAAATTATGTGCAAACGATTTCCCATCAGGAGCTGTATCCGGTGCAGAAAGAATGTTTCAAATCGGAGATTTAGAAGCAGTTATATAGGGGGAAACGCAATTTACCTCTACGCCACCTAGCGGAAAGTCTATGAATTACTTGAAAATTTTGAAATTTTATGAAAAACATGTCACACTGAAAACACTATCCAACAAAGAAGAAATTTTTAAAATCGGACTTCTAGAAGAAGAGATATTGACGAAAATGCGATATATATCTACGCTCCCTGGCGGAGAAGCTGTGGAATATTTTAAGAAAATATTGCGAAAAGGTTTATCGATGTGAGTGGCATCAGTCCACGAAAGAATTTTTTCAATCGGTATTTTAGAAGCTCAGATTTTATGGCAAATACATCAGAAGCAAAAATTACCGCTTACGCCCCCTGGTGGTCAAAGTATTCTTTACCAAAAATTTGAAATTATATGCAAACGATTTTCCATTGGTAGGTGTATCCGCTGAAGAAAATAAATTTCAAATCGGAGTTTTAGAAGAAGAGTTATCTGGAAAAATGTAATTTACATTTACAGTCCCTAGCGGAAAACCTATGCGTAATTTGAAAAAGTAACTATATCTAAAATACGCTTCACCATAAATGGAATCGAAAGATAAAAGATTTTTTTGAATCGGATGTTTAGAAGCAAATATGTTAAATAAAACGTATTTTTGAATTCGACATCATCTGCATTTACGCGCTCTAGCGGCGAAAATGTACATCGTAAAAAAATGAAATAAGGGATCATCATTCGCATATTTCAAGCTTCGCAATGCAAAAAGAATTTTTCAAATCGGAATAATAGTTGCAGAGATATCGTGGGTACAGGCGGACGGACGGACGGACAGACAGACAAACCGGTAACATAAGCACTATCATTTTTTTACAAAAGACGTGCTAAAAACGTAAAAGCAGGAAATCTTAGTAGACATATTTAAATTTCTCCTGCATTATTACAAGAAGTGGCACGATCAACCAATGAAAGGAAGAACTTGCAGAGGTCATCTTTTGGATGGAGTGAAGAGCGGATGCCACAGTTCTTTTTATGTCTTCAATGTCTTGGAATACGTTTCCTTTTAAAGGCAGCGTTAATTTGGGGAATAGAAGGGGTCACACGGTGAGAAATCTGGAGAACACGGGGCATGGTTGAGTACACACACATGTTTTCGTGCCAGAAATTTCGTATGTGGGTGCATTATCGTGAAGGAGGAACCATTGCCCATTTTTGTACTCAGGGCTGATACGAACAAACCTCTTCTACATTCGTTTCAAAATGGATGTGTAAGCATTGTCAGTGAGAGTTGTACCTTCAGAAATGAACTTGTGATGCAGAATTCCCATGCTGTTTTAAAAGCCCACGAGCATTGTCTTGATTTTGGATTTCTCTAATGCGATCTTCCCTTTGGGTGACTGTGGTGATAGCACTCTGACGCTTCGTTTCAGGATCCCAACGGAAACACCATGTCTTTTCACCTGCCACAATGATTTGAAAAAAATGTTTATATTGTTTCCGCCGCCTGAAGTATATGTTTTGTGTACCCCATTCGTGCATGTTTCTTCTGGTTGTCTGGTAAACATGGAAAGAAAGAAGCAGAAACTTTTCCTTCCCTAAATATTGCTTTAAAATTTTAAAAATCGTCTCCCTATTAACACCAAGTTCACATTCCAGCATCCTCAAGGTCACACAACGATCACTTTTTATCATTTCATGAACTTTCTCAATGAGTTCAGACGTGTGCCCTGAAATTGGACGTTCGTGCCTTTCGTCATTTTCCGAATTTTCCCACCTATCCTTGAAACGTGCATACCATGAGAATATTTGTTCACGAGATAGACAATTAGCTCCATACACATCACGCAACAATTCAACTATCTCAGATGCAGTTTTACCGATTTTCAAACACAACCGGGTATTTGTTGTCTGCTCCATGACGATGTGTTTCCATCGAATGACGTCATGCACAGAGTAAATAATCATCTAAGCAATTCTCACGCAAACGCTGTTGCCACCGCTGGTTGATAAATGACTTATCAAAAAACCATGCCTTCCCGATCCGTGTGTTTCACGGGGATTTTATAGAAAAAACTCAGTCTCATTACTTAATTGCTGTACTGTGTATATCTCTGTCTGTCTGCGTATTACGTGAAATATTGGTCATGGTTATCTCACTGTAATTCCGAAAGAAATATTTTTCGTACCGAATTTTTTAAACGGAACTATACCAAAAACGGTTATCACGAGCGCAATACCGGATAGTTTTGCAACGTAGCGGAATTGGGAGAAATCCTATTCATGTGCTTTTTTGGTCTCAGTTCATATCTACTGCCCTATTCTACCAAGTAACGTTTAATTCAAGTTTACCCTTATTTCCAAACGGAACTTCTGTATGTAAATACTTGTACATTGCTGGAAATACCCTGAATGAACAAAAGCAATCGAACACGCTTGTCGAGTAGCATATTTTCACATATACGTCACAACCATGTTCAATATAGTCATAAAGACACACGTGGCATAAAATACATAATAGACAATCATGAACAGTAGAACTGGCCGTACGGCAGAACTCAGTGACCTGTAAAGGGACACAGTTATAGGATGCCATCTTAGCAACATTTCAGTTCATAGACAAGCATGAACAGTAGAATAGGCCATACGGCCGACCTCAGTGACTTTCAATGTGGCACGGTCATAGGATTCCATCATATAAACAAGTCAGTTCATAGACAAGCAAGAACAGTAGAATGGGCCGTACGGCAGAGCTCAGTGACTTGCAAAATGGCAGTCATAGGATGCCATCTTAGCAAGAAGTCAGTTCATAGGCAAGCATGAACAGTAGAATTGGCTATGTGACGTTCAATGTGCCACGGTCATAGGATGCTACAGTAGCAACAAGCCAGTTCATAGACAAGCATGAACAGTAACATTAACCGTACGGCAAAGCTCAGTGAATTTTAAAGTGGCACAGTCATAGGATGCCATCTTAGCAACAAGTCAGTTCATAGACAAGCATGAACAGTAGAATGCGCCGTACGGCAGATCTCAGTGACTTGCAAAGTGGCACTGTCATAGGATGCCATCTTAGCAACAAGTCAGTTCATAGACAAGCATGAACAGTAGAATAACCCGTACGGCAGATCTCAGTGACTTTCAAAGTGGAACAGTCATAGAATGCCATTTTAGCAACAAGTCAGTTCAAAGACAAGCATTAACAGTAGAATAAGTTATGTGACGTTCAATGTGCCACGGTGATAGGATGCCATCTTAGCAACAAGTCAGTTCATAGACAAGCATGAATAGTAGAATGGGCCATACGGCAGAGCTCAGTGACTTTCAACGTGGCAAGGTCATAAGATGCCATAGTAGGAACAAGTCAGTTCGGGAAATTTCTGTCCTGCTGCAGGAGCCCCGGTCAGCTGTGTGATGTGTAATGTTTTTGAATTAATGTATTCACTTACAACATTACATCTCGTACCATCTGTGATTCTTGCAAAACTCTACCTTCTTAACATTATGCTCCCGATAATTAGAACAAAATCCTTAATTACACAATGAGCAATGTTAGGCTTTCTAACACCCGGAAGAGACTGCTCTTTAACTTTCTAGAAACCCTGTCTTTATTTGGTGTTCAAGGTACTTCAGTTAAACAATTCGCCAATGATAATTCATCAGCAGCCACCCACGGGTTATCTTAAGCAGTTAGCACCACTACACTTCAACAAATGCAACAAACTCGATGCCTGTATCTTAGACTCCAAGAAGCTCAAATCCAATACAGCTTCGCCACATATATACCTACTGTATTGTATATAGTTTTGGAGGTACAATGTGCAACATGAGGTTGCATTAATCTACCCACACTTAACACTGCTTGCTCCACACATTACATACATCGTTTTTTTCTTGTCAAAACATACACACGTCATTCAAACCTGACTTCAAAACTGTTGCCACATAACATTCAGTGAGTGAGAAAAATACACTGGCGGAAAGTGAAAAAGAACACCAAGAAGGAGACGTCTGATACCAACGAAATTTATACAGCATAATAACGGAATACAGAGGATAACGTGATCAAAACATTATGGCAAAATACAGCTGTATTTTCTGGTAAACTGAAAAATTACATTTCCATGTAACATGGTTAGTACGAGGTTGAACCGCCATGAACTGCGTCACACTGTGCAATTCTGGCATGGAGTCTGTCGTACAGATGTTGGATGTAAGTTTGGGGTATTGAGTTCCAAGCATCCTCAACCTGGACGCGTAAATCGAGGATGGTCGTGGCTGGCCGTGCAGACCGGATAAGTCGTTGTCCCATAAAATCCCACACGTGCTCAATGGGGGACAAATCCGGTGAACGTGCAGGTCACGGAAGTTGTTTCACACCCTGAAGTGCATGTTGCGTTCCACGTGCCGTGTGTGGTCGTGCGTTATCTTGCTGGAAAATACCACGATGGACCGGTCTTACAAATGGCAAAACAACAGGCTGAATGATGTTGTTGATTGTAGGAGGTGCTGTTTAACGTACCCGGTACAAACACTAGTTGTGTACGGGAGTGATAGCTGATCTCTCCCACACCAGGAGACCACGTGTATGCCCTGTGTGGGGAGCGTCTCTACCCTTCGTGCATCGCTGGCGGATGCACGAAGGGTGGAGACGCTCCCCTGTGCGTCTGCGAACACGCATACGGCCATCGGAGGCTGCCAAGCAGAATCTGCTTTCATCGCTGAACACGACAGATGGCCATTGCGTTCTCCAGTGCAGACGTTGGCGACACCACTGCAGCCGTTCCTGACGGTGGTCTGGAGTCAGAGGTACACATGCCAGAGGCACACGTGCACGTAGTTCTGCATCCAGTAGACGGTTGCAGATTGTTTGCACAGTCACCTCAGGTGCAACGGCAGCTCGGCTTTGCGTCGCAGTGGATGTTCTGCTTGACAACGCCGCTCTTCTTATGCGTTGATCGGTCCGCTCATCAGTCCGTCTGTGACTCCCGGTTCCACGTCTTCTCGTGTGAGAATGTTTCTCGGAACATCTACGCCACCATCGTACCACCAGCGATACTTCCCGTCCAATTCGCTCCGCAATACGACGATACGACCACCCGGTCACGCTGAGTGCGACTAGACGACCTCGCCCAAAGTCCGATAACTGCTGAAATCGTACACGTCTTCCATGTCTAGGCATTGCAGCTTCTTCAGGGTCTTCGCACGTGTCCGTATGCCGACGACTGATTGCATTCACTTCGCCGTACTCCTTAAATACCACCGACGATAATTTGCATATTATGCCGTGCTGTGGCGTAAGCGCTCACCGGTTGGTCCCGAAATTAACATCACACCTACGTAAACTCGACCCCATTAACATATGTAAATTTCATAATCGTCCGCCAATTCCTTCTTGGTGTTCTTTTTTCACTTTCCGGCAGTGTATATGGTTGAGGCTGAAATGCTTAAACAAAATGAAATCAAAATTTACCTAGGGAAAGAAACTAAAAAATAAAATAAAATTAGTTATACGTCACAGGTGCTATTGTGGAGTGGAAACCGCACCCACGAAGTTGGTACCAGGTCACAAAGTCGGACATGTGGGTGCTCGGCCATAGGATAACCATTTTCTTCGGTTCTCAACGAACTGTTACAATGCTGGCGTTTCTTTCAGAAGCATTTTGGAACTCGGTAGTGAATGATGTTACCGAGAATCGACGAGTTTGCCACCGTTGTCTACAACACAGGATGAGCTCAAACAACGCATTGTTCCTGCAGTGGAGTCAGTGAGAACGAACAGTGAACCTGCGCATTAGAAGGTTGCCTACAACCCTGGAGCCCATCCAGGGCTGAAAGCAACGGTTGCATGTACTACACAGTATTCTTGACATACACCCAAAAGAAGAAGTTGCACGGTGTAAGTTCCGGTGTCCTAAGTGGCCGCCAGCTGTAGAACACCAAGTCATGGGATCTACTGCGACCAATCCAATGGCAAGGGAGCACTTCGTTGAGGAAACGGTGAACAGTACAATGCCAATGAAGCGGCCCCATAGCGACAGTGGAGATCTCTCATGGTGACCTACTGAAACTCGGAGATTTCCTCTTTTATTTAGTCCAGGCCACACAAGGTTGATAGGTACGGAATTATGCTCTTCTGAAACCAGATGAATCATTTAAAAAATTACCCTGTGGAACGCAGATACTGAACGTAGTAAGGTGAATTTTGTAATAGCGAATAGTTAGGATAGCATTTGTGAAGATTTCTTCGTTAGGTTTGCATTTTGACAGATTGGTATTGTAAGACCGACTTCTTAGAAGGAGGTGTATTTTGATAAGAGCATTTGATATATCGACTTGTTGAAAGTACAGTTTGGTAAAACGTCTTGCTAGAAAAGCATTTATTGTGAACGTTATATAAATTGAAGCCAACAATTTTGCATTTTCGGTAGTGTGAACTACCTGTGCTGAAGCGACATTTACAAGAATAGAAGTGGATACACGTAAGTTGTTTCAGTTGATTCATTACCTTTGCCGTTAGTGATTAATATACACTGACTGCTGTTTGTCTAAAATACAACACCAGGAAAAATTTATGCGATCAGACTGGAACTCGTAAGATGGGTAGGTTACGTGAGGAGGTGCAAATGATTACAACCGCAGCGCACATGCACATGATTTGCGCCACCCGCGCCCTCGTAGCTATCCTAAAGGAAGTATAAAAGCGGGACGCTCAGGAAAAGTTGCCGTAGTCAATTCGCGGCTATTAGGGTAGTAAGGTAGTTGTAGTAACGGAGTATACTCAACCGCAAGCAGACGAGACCATACGTACAGCGGCGGACTTGGAGCCAGGCCAATGTAGTGGACTGCTGCAAAAGGGACTTTTCTTCCGCAACATACCCGCTCTCGCAGAACGAAACGCAAGCACAGTGATGCGGATATGGCATCAGTGGGAAGAGGAAGGTCTAAACCACCGACGTGAGGCGCCTAGAGTCCAGCGAAGGACGAACGCACGGAAAAACCGTCATCTCCACCGTATGACGTTGGCTGACCGAACAGCTACGTCCGGAGAGCTAGCACAGCAGTAGAGGTCAGTACCACATCAAAGATTGTTCCCAAGCTATGTCTGATGTCATTTCCTTCAAAGATGTCTAGTCGCTAGCCATCCCTGAAGATAAGTTCTAGATGTCGTCGGATGCAATAGTGCCAAAAGCGCAGACAACGGCGTGATGAATGGAAGCTCATAGTGTATTTGTTGAAGATCCCGGGTTCCTAATAGCTCTATAGACTCTCTACCTGTTAGAATACACTATCTGAGTAAGACTGAAGTTACAACACAAGCTGCTAAATTGAGACCGAGACACTTTAACAAGAACGAAAAATAGCTTTATTTGTAACTTCACATGTTTACGGTTAATGGAAATTAAACGTTCCTTCAGTTTGGGAACTTTTGGCACACATTTCGGTATGTTTAATATAAACAAAGTGTCATAAATAATTTGCAGTCGTTTTAATCCTATTTTAGTCCTTTGGACTACCATTCTAATGCTGTTTGCATGTAGCAACACTGTTCAATGTTCAGTTGAACTGACGAAAAACACGTAACAGGTCTTACTACTTGAAGCATCCCTTAACGTAGTTGCAAATATGTACACTTACTGTTCTGCTAGACACCTCTGTGTACCTCTAGAACAGTGACTCTTAGCAAGAGCTGAAATCCTCCACTAGGTACCGGAACTATCACTGCGAACTATCGAACTGTAGACCAGCACATGAAGCTCACCCTCACGACTGTGTCGTGAAGGTTCGTCTTTTATACTGATTGACGACGGTGGTAAACGTCACATGTGTATGCGTTTCGTCTTTGCATAAACGCGTCGGTTTAAACGGGCAGGGAAGCACAGCAGGAATATAACTATTTACAACAGCTATCCGACGAGTCGCGGTTCAACATAATGACCTGTGATTTACACATCATTGTACGGCGATACAGGGGTGAATGGCTGCTGTCGGCATGCATTATGCAGTGACATACGGGTCCGACACGGGCCGTTCTGCTGTGAGGTGTTCTTGTGTTCCATTCATGTTCCAACCTCCTACGCATTGATGGAACCATGACCAAACACGGGTAAATCACGGATCTTGAGGAGGCTGAATTGCTGCCATATTTGCAGACTGTCCACGGTGCCATCTTTCAAAAGGAGATTGCGAAAGTACATGTAGCACGGAATGTCTTAAAGCTTGTTAATGCCCCTCATGTGCCAATTCTTATTTAGCCAGCAGGTTGGCCTGATTTGTCACCCATTGAACGAGTGTAGGATATAGTCGCTCGTCGATTGGACTGTCATTCTATGCCGCCAGTTACCCAAAATGAACTTTAAGGGCTAATCAAAAGAGCAATGAAGAGCCTTTTGCAGCGCGACAACCAGAACTTCTTCTAGTGGATGTCACGCCATGTGCGAGCCTTTATCCTCATTCATTGAGAGTGCACAAGGAACTGAGTATTGTGAATGTTTCACATATACGCGGAGACAAATAATCAATCATTTTTGCAAGAATCCGCTCAAAATTTCAGAGTATGATCCTGGAACTTGCTGGCAAGACCAAAGAAATGGGATTAAAAACGAACTTACAGAAAACAAAATTAATGTACAGTGGCTTTTCAAAGACTGAAACATTCGAAGCTGATGAGGCAAATTTATAGGCAACTGAAGCCTACATCTACCTGGTACACAGATATCCAGGAAAAGCGTACCGATGAAATCGATGGGCGCATTAAACTTAGCTGGAGGGCACTCCGGAAGAAACAGTACAATTTTGAAGAGCAATCTCCTACTGTGTTCTAAAATTTTTTTTAGTGATATTCCGGTTTTTATTTGTGGATCAGAGAGATGGGCGTTAATTAAAAAAGATATACAAAGGCTGCGAACACCTCAAAGAAGCAGGAAGAGATGCATGTTAGGTGTAACCAAGAAAGATAGAAAAACGAGCTCATGGACCAGGAAAATGACAAGTGCTCATGACATCATGATTAAAATAAAGAGCTTCAAGTGGCAATGTGCTGGACATATTGCTAAAAGAACAGACCACCGTTGAACAACTTAAACACTAGACTGTTACCAAGGGCTAAAAAAGACATAGACCACGTTGGAAAGGGTCGAATGAAATTCTAAAGCATACCAGAGTGACATGGGAAATAATTGTTCGAGAGAAAGAGAGTTGTATGAAAGGGAGTTCAGAAGACCTTCATCCTACAGTGGATTGGCCGCCCCGGGGGCGCAGTGGTCTAAGTGCAGGCTTCTGATCATTCGCCAGAGTTGTGTCCGGGTTCGAATCCCGGTGACGCATGGATGCTATGTTTGTCTTACGCCACTGGGTCTCTCTCTTGCCTGGAACCAGTGGCCCTAAATTAGGGACGGGCAACTGCTTACAGCCTATTGAATTGTTCACGGTTGTCGTTAAACCTCCTGTAACGTACCAGGAGATGTAACGTACCTGCCAGAAGGACGCACACGACATAAAGGCAGATAGGAATCAGAATAAAACGTCCGCGTAGCTCAATTGGTACAGTGACTTATTCCGGAATGAGGGGATCCGGGTTCGAGCCCCGGCGTGGACAAAAATGACAGAGAAATTTACTTCGTTATAATGGCGCCCGAACTATCCGGATGACCCGACCGTTCAAAATCTCGCAATGGTGTGATGTTATTTCCACACCGCGAGATAGGAAAAATAAGAGAATCCCTTCTCCAGCACTTCAAAAAAAAAAAAAAAAAAAAAAATAAGGGGGAGATGGTGTAACGTATCAGGAGATGTGACGTACCTGCCAGAAGGACGCACACGACATAAAGGCAGATAGGAATCAGAATAAAACGTCCGCGTAGCTCAATTGGTACAGTGACTTATTCCGGAATGAGGGGATCCGGGTTTGAGCCCCGGCGTGGACAAAAATGACAGAGGAATTTACTTCGTTATAATGGCGCCCGAACTATCCGGATGACCCGACCGTTCAAAATCTCGCAATGGTGTGATGCTATTTCCACACCGCGAGATAGGAAAAATAAGAGAATCCCTTCTCCAGCACTTCAAAAAAATAAAAAATAAAAAGTAAGGGGGAGATGATGTAACGTACCAGGAGATGTGACGTACCTGCCAGAAGGACGCACACGACATAAAGGCAGATAGGAATCAGAATAAAACGTCCGCGTAGCTCAATTGGTACAGTGACTTATTCCGGAATGAGGGGATCCGGGTTCGAGCCCCGGCGTGGATAAAAATGACGGAGAAATTTACTTCGTTATACTCTAACCAAAAAAGAAAGTAAATACAGTGGATTGATAATGATGACGACGTGATGATGACGACGAGAGAGTTTTTTATTAGCACCCTCTAAGATTTAAGCTTCGGATTAGCCGCTGAGCGGAATCCAAAATAAAACAATGCTTAAACGTCTTTATGATTTCTCTAAACGGCAGAATAACAGTATTTCTGTTACTATTATAACATTGTACGTTGCCATTTCTAAGAAGGCTTTGATAACTTAGCATAGACAAAGCCTCCGAATGGAGCGCAAAAGCTCGGCTTAAACTGCGTAATACACTGATGTTCAAAATTAACATATTTTGCACATTTTATCGAATTTCTGAAAAACTAATGGACACATTTTAATGAAATTTGGAATGGATATACAGTTACATAAGAGAAAACATTATACCATACATCACTCATGGTGCGCACTCATGATCGTCAGAAAGACTCATCAGCGCAGGAGTGTCCAAAGTCCACGTTGCAAAATCGAACATAAAATGACCCTAATATGGGATATGGTCCCTAGGGTGGTCCAAAAAAAGGTTTTAAATATTCTTTCTCCACAACTTTTATTTTATGCCATAATATGTGAATGATAAGTACACCAAAGGGTTTTGCAGAAAAACAATATTTAGGGGTCGCCCAATATTTAACTTTTGGGTTCTACATAACTGAAAATGAAAAATTTCGAAAATTGAATAATTATGACATGAGATGTCTTCGATGGTGAAGGAAACTGTTTTCTATGATTTGCCACCAGTCGAAGAATTAACTGCTTTTGTTCTTCGTCCTTGGTAAGTGACTGGTTGTATTTTTTAATCAAACTGATGCCTCGCTCGGCAGTGTCATTCACAACTCTCATTTTACAGCAACGTTCACGAAGTTCAATGAAAACAGGATCATTTCTCCACTGTTGGGGTTGCATTTTCAGAAACGCTTTAGATTTAATTATTCCTCCAACAAGAAGGACATCGAAGAAGAAGCTAGTCCTTTCAGTTACAAAATTTTCTAGATTGAGATCCTTTTCGTCAGATATTGCTATATGTCGCGGAAAATCGGGCAGCTGCGGACGTTTCTGATTCTTAACCATTTTTTCTTTAGTTTTCGTGAGCACTCGATCGTCAAAAAAAGCTAAGGCTACCAAGTGCTCAGAAAGAAAACAAAGGTGCCTGGCAAAAACATTGTAGGCTTTCTCGCCAATTTTTTTATTAGGGTAAAGTTTTAGGAGACTTAGGAGCTGGATATCATTATATGGAGCTCTAATTCCAAGTGGAGCTTCATTCCAATACTTCACATAAACCAGGCTTACAAACAAAGCCAAATTCACTGTATTTATTGTCTCTCGAGGTGTTAACTGAAACTAATTTTGAAAGAGGCATATTTTTAGAGCGTAAATGCTTTCAGCCATCCATCGAGCATGATGTGTAGGGCCAGGAGCTCTAAATGTTTCCGTGCCACTTCCTCCACCAAGAAACAAAACAGACAAGCGCAGAAGTTCTTGATAATCGTCTTTTGGTTGCTGTTTTTCAAATGCGCTTGGTAAATACTCCAGCATTTCTTGTCGTAATCTGTTTAATATAGGATCCTGAAAGAGGTCAATGTCTGCTGCACTATAAGCACTTTGATCAATCGTTGGCCACCCTTTCTGAAAGCGGTTGAAGAGTGCAGTTTCTGGACCTCCAGTAGAACCGAATGCAAATAAGAAAACAGCTGAAAGCATAATCTCAATAACATGATGGCGGCATGCAATCCAAACGAGTTCACTGCCTAGGGTTTTTTCAATTGTTGTGCAAGCTCCTGTGTGAAGCCCAGTATTACTCGCTGTCGTATCAAACACAAGTCCTTTAATTTCAGACTTAACATTCCATTTCTCGATTGCTTCAACGCAAGCTTGTGCCTGAGCTTTCCCTGTTCCTCTGTCTATCTTGGGAATTCCCAAAAGCTGTTCTTGGCCATTTTCAGTGAGAAGTACAGCAATGCGATCAACTGTCACCTTGGATCCATCAATATCAGGCAAAAGTTTGCCATCCCAATGTAAAAGAAAAGGCCCCTCTAAAGACGATTTCTTTTGTTCAGCTGCTGTGGCTTTCTGTTTTTCTAATCTTCTAGAGCGCCTAATGGAGCTTCGGGAAAGGGTGATTTCGGAAATATCGTGTCCAAGCGCCCCCTGAAACGGCTCCAGCAATGAATACAGCTCCTCTATCCGGAAGATTGACTCGATCCAGGGCTCCGATGACTTCTGGTAACGTAAATATATTTTTACGTCGTTTGGATGGGAATGGAGTAGAAGGTGCGGCAGATGTGGACGCTACAGGTTGATATTCGCCTTCGCTTTCGGAGCTATGTGAAGATGATGAAGAAAGCTCTGCAGTTTTCCCAGGAAGACATTTGCTCTCTCTTTCTTTATATTTCTCTGTCGCCTTTCTATCTTTTTCCTCCCGCTGTCTTTTCCTAATTTCTTTTTCTGTTGTTTTAAAGTCAGCACCACTCATACTACATCTTCTCTTTGTTTCTGAAGGAATACCTCGTCTTCGTCGTTTTTCATTTGCATTATAGCATTTTTCACGGCAACATCAAACAATTCTTCTAGATCACTTTTGAGCATATCCTCACGCACACGGTCATTTTCTCCTTGACGAGTACACTGCTTCTTCACAGCTAAATATCGTTCATAAAGTTTTGAGAGTTTTCTCACACACGAATCAATCCGCTGAGTTGGAATCCTCGCACGCTTCCAAACAATCACAACTGCTTCACAGGTCAATTTGTAACTCACTGACAAGCTCTTGCCCTCTTCTAAATGGTAAAACTGGACCCTCCAGAGCACATCCAATCCATGGAGAAGTCTTGCTGTAGAGAAGTTAGAGATTGGCTTTCCGAGAAGCCAGTTAGAGGGGGCAGATCTCAAGCTAGATGTCGACATGGTTGTTTATACCTGAAAAGAAGAGAAATTTGAGCTAGCTTACCTAAAAGTAAACTTCTGGGCGACCACTAAACTTCCACGTATCGAGCTAAAATTCGGTGCACACATTACTACATCGTAATGGACAAAATTACGCTATGTGGAGCCATGATTTGAATACCTTTTTTTCGCCATTGCAAAGTGGACCACCCTAATTTGGTCCCCTCTCACAGTCATACAGCTCTAACAGCGCGACGTCATACTGGAAACGAGGAAGTTGATGAGTCCCGGTGGCAGTCAGTCCCACTCCTGCATCAACGCAGTTTTCAGCTCCCGGATGGTTCTCGGAGGCGGATGGCGAGATGCAATTGCCCTCCCAAGAGCGTCACAGACATGTTCGATAGGGTTTAGGTCTGGCGATCTGGCTGGCCATTCCATACGGCGAATATCCTCACTTTCAAGATAATCGTCGACTAGATAAGCCCTATGTGGAAGAGCGTTGTCGTCCATAAAAAGGAACCGATGGACAACTACGCCCCTGAAAATTCGAATATAAGGCTGTTAAATCTCATCCCTATACCTTTCAGCACTCAGGGAGCCTCTGTCAAACACATGGAGAAGTGTGTGGCCGTTCAACAAGATGCCTGCCCAGACCATAACACCTCCGCTGCCATAGTGGTCCCTTTCTCGTAT
Source organism: Macrothele yani (assembly GCA_039090855.1). NCBI lineage: Eukaryota > Metazoa > Arthropoda > Arachnida > Araneae > Macrothelidae > Macrothele > Macrothele yani. Next base: position 7,561,394 of record CM077011.1, on the reverse strand, counting down.
GTTGGAGGAAAAGTATCGGGTCCCAGGTTCTCTCCAGATGAAGGTACGTCGAGAATCAGTGTCCAGGCCGAATCGCGACTCGTCTGTGAAGAGAACGTTAACCCACTGAAGTCTGGTCCAAGGCTGATGTTGTCTGCACCATGCTAAACGCGCTGTTTTGTGTGCTGAAGTGAGCGGGACGCAAACAGCTGGTCTTCTGGCAAAGCTCCCTCTCTCATGAAGACTTCGGGAAAGAGTAACCCTTGAAACTCGGGTTCCAGTGGCGGCATGCAGCTCACGAGATAGCTGTGCAGCAGTCCTGTGGCGCTTCGCTGAAAGTGCCAAATAACAATCTTCATTGGCCGTCGTGGCTTTCGGACGACCTTGTCGAGGCCTTCTCGATATGGATCCGGTGTCCTTAAACTGTTTCCACAAATTGCAGACGACACTAGGGTTTACATTGAGCTCTGTAGCAACCTGCACTTGCGATTGCCCTGCCTCCAATCTACCGACGAATCTCTACCTCATTCCGTCATCAATACGTTCGTGGCAACTTATTTTAACTGATTGCTTAGGAAATTGAACCAACTCCTGTAAGAAACACAACGAATGTCGCCAAGGAGTAAGAGCGAACTAATCGCGAAAAAAGCCACGTATGCCTTTTATGCCCTCCGCTGTCACAGCTCCGCCCGCACGTATTGGACACTGATAATTTGCATTCTTATTCGGCGGCATAATTTGTACCTTTGGTTCCGTACTTTTTGTGAAAATCGACAAAATTTGCAAATGCTCTTAATTTTGAACAGCAGTGTAGCACTGCGCCATTAAAGGAAGTGTTTGAGTTTATAAATAGTGTGGAGACTTTGGTAATTAGTAATAGTATTTCTCTTAACTACCTTTCATACTTCTGGACAGAATATTGGTGTCAGAACAAAAGAGAACACTGCAGCATCGTTCTCAAGTATAATGAACAAGTCGTTTGATCCTACGGACAGTGTGACGATATGAAATGTAAAAATGACAAGACAATTATTGTCGTATGGAGCCTTATAACTATAGTTTATGAGAAAACTAAAATAAATGTCAATCATAGAGAAAGAAGTTTGGTCCTAAAATAATTTTTCACACCGAATTTCAGAAGCAGTTGCATGGCCTCAAATAGAATACATTTATGTATGAGCTTGTCTCAGGAAAAACTTTATTAGTGGAAAACAAAATGCCGTAAAATCCTTTTTCCTAAAGAAAGATAACCGACGCAAAACAAATTTTTCGATTTGGACTTTCAGAAATGGTGAGAAGGTAACTAAAGGAAGAACAGCGGGTGTGCCTGCTGTGGAAAAACTATATGAACAAAATTAGAAAAACGCACTAGGACTTTTAAAATATAACTGTTATCCTATGCACAGCAAATATTTCAATTGACATGTCAAAAGCAAAGCTACGATTTCAAACGCAGACATGTATTTTTTCCTTTTAGCGAGAAAACTTTTCATTATTTCGAAAAAGTAGATACTAGACATTATCCAACAATAAAATAATTTTTCAAATCGAGCTTTGAGAAGCGGTTGGAACTCTATTCATTACAAAGAATCAAGCTCGTAAATATGCGGGACATAATTAATGATATGCAATACAAAAGGAATTTCTGAAACGGATTTTTAGAAACTGAATTTCCGTTGCAAATCGAAGTATAAATTTACGCCCTCGCAGCGGCAGAACTGTTCATTATGGAAAAGTACAAGACGATTTTTCAATTGTATGCAAGGCGACGCAAAAAAGAATGTCCCAAATTGAACTTTCAGAAGTGCAGAGATACAGGGAGGAAATTAGAATTAGTGACTTCAAGTAGTGGAAAAGCACTATCATTTGGAGCGGAAGATGCGACCGAAATGCTCCTCAGAGTAAAAGATGTGTGAATAGAAACATATTTTTCGATGGTATTTTTCGATACGGAAATACTGTTGCAAATAGAAACGTATATCAAGGACGCTTCTTAGTTATAGCCCTATTTATCACAAAAAAGTAGAAAATATACGCAGAATGTTCTGCAAAGTGATAGCATGTGTAAACATGTTAGTAAATTCCTGCAATGCATTAATTATGATACGCTTTCCAACATACCAGAAATAGCGCACAGACAAACCGTCCTCCCTACCCTGACTATTGATTCGTTCAGTATACCTCCGGAACAACATACTAAAGTTTTGTCGCAATAGAAGCATTTTTAGTCAAGTTATTACTCACGTTTTGAGGATAATGGCTGCGAAATAAATCTCGCTCCTGTGCCCTGACTTTTGATCCCATTTCGATTATATTAAACAGAATTGGTTCAGTATACCTCCGGAACAACATACTAAAGTTTTGTCGCAATGGAAGCATTTTTAGTCAAGTTATGAGGATAATGACTGTAGAATAAATCTCGCTCCTGTGCATTGACCTTTGACCCTATTTCGATGATATTCAACAGAATCGGTTCAGTATACCTCCGTAAAAACATGATAAAGTTTTGTATCGCAATCGAATCATTTTGACGTAAGTTATGACGCATACGGGCGATGGAATGGATCCCTCTCCTATTTCCTGACCTTTGACCCAATTTTGCCCATTTTCAATAGGGTTTCTTCCCAGGTTGTCCCCTGCCACATGATAAAATTTCACAAAAATCCAACCATTCTTAAGTGAGTTATCGTGCGGACAGACAGACAGACGGACAAAGCTGGAGCATACGGTTGGAAAGCGTAAGAAAAGACATTTGAAACGCGTTTCGATTAATGAATATATAGCCAGTAAAGCAGAGTATGCATTATTTCAACTGAGGTCAAAATTGTTCATTGCTCAACGAGTTATCTTCATGGGAAAACATACATTTCAAAACGAATATTTGCCGTCGTATTTTTATGTACAAATGTTACAAAATGAAATAAATACACCTCTAACTTTCCACGTGAAATAACGACCTCTTCTGGTACAATTGTGACTCGGGCTAAAAATAAATTGCACGTTCGTTTTTTTACGCTTTCCAACCGTATGTTGAAAAGCGTATATGCTCCAGCTTTGTCCGTTGGTCTGTTTGTCTGTCTGCCTGTCAGCACGATAACTCGCGTACAAATGGTTCGATTTCGATCAAATTTTATTATGTTGTAGGGCACAATCTGGGGGCTAACCTTATTGAAAATGGGTGAAATGGGGTCAAAGGTCAGGACATAGGAACGGGATACATTTCATCGCCCTTATGCGTCATAACTTACGTAAAAAAGTTTCGATTGCGACAAAACTTTGGTATGTTGTTCGGGAGGTTAGTGAACCGGTTCTGTTGAACAACATAGAAATGAGGTCAAAGGTCAGGACACGAGAGCGAGATTTATTCCACAGCCATTATCCTCATAACTTGAGTAATGATTTCTAGTATGTTGAAAGCGTATCATAATCAATGCATTGCATAATATTACTAACTTGTATTGGGACTTAACAACGACGGTGAATAACTCAAAGGGATATAAGCGGCCACCCGCCCTTTATTTCGGCCCATCGGTTCGGGAAAGGGGAAGAGCCGCGAACTCCAAAGACACCGTCCACGCCTCAACCCGAATTTAAACCAGGGTTCCATCTTGGATGGATGACTATAGGCCAGCGAGCGCCTGGCACCACTCGGTTGTCAGGGTTGCTAGTAATTTTTCAAATCGGAACAACACCTGCAGATGTATGATACCCACAGATTTGGACAGACCGACACCACGATACTAACAGCGCTGATAAATCTGATGCCAAAAGAATTATTATAAATATTGAAAGGCGGAAGTGGTGTTTTTATTTCATCTTAGCATAACATGTTGGTCACAGTGATACTGCTTCTGGTATGGAATTCTTAATATCAAAGCAAAAACCCCAAAGTACACTGCTGGCCACCCAAAATGCAACAGAAGGATACGAGGTAGCAAAGCCAAATTTACTGGACACATAGCAACAGATACAAAGATCAAACGATTGAGCTTACAGGCCCGTGTGACTTGCGGAACACACAGACATTAATAGTTCGTGTGGCCCCTATGGCTGGCAATAACGGCCGCTACACACAGCAGCATCGAACAAAGGAGGCTTTGGATGTGGGCTTGGGGTATGTCGGTCCAGGCTGCTTCCACATGTTGCCACAGTTCATCAAGCGTAGCTGCGGGTGGTGCTTGTCGGGCCACTGGGTTGCCGATCAGCGACCAGGCGTGTTCGATGGGCGATATATCGGGAGAACAGGCGGGCCACGGCTGCAGTGACACCTGGTGGGCCATAAAGAATTGTTGCACGATGCTTGCCACGTGCGGGCGCATGTAAGGGAGGACTACAGGCTCCAAAACGTCGGAGATGGTGCGGTAGCTGTTGAGTGTACCAGCGTTGCGTACCAGAGGGGTGCGGGTGTCATATCCAATTGCGCCCCAAACCATAACGCCAGGCAACGGACCGGTATGGCGATGCATAATGCAGACGTCATACAGTCTCTCGCCGCGGTGCCTCCACACGCAGTTCCGACCATCGTGGTGTTGCAGGGACAAGCAGAATTCGTTGGAGAAGACAATGTCGTGCCATTCCGTAGTCCAGGTGCGGCATTCAACGGCCCACTGCCGCCGCACTCGCCGGTGGTGTAACGTTAATGGTAGCCGGAGCAATGGGCGCCGTGCGACAAGTCCTTACTCCTGCAGACGACGTCGAACGGTACGTGCTGACACAAAATTGTTCATTGCTCAACGAGTTATCTTCATGGGAAAACATACATTTCAAAACGAATATTTGCCGTCGTATTTTTATGTACAAATGTTACAAAATGAAATAAATACACCTCTAACTTTCCACGTGAAATAACGACCTCTTCTGGTACAATTGTGACTCGGGCTAAAAATAAATTGCACGTTCGTTTTTGTACTGGACACATAGCAACAGATACAAAGACATTAATAGTTCGTTTCCAACCGTAGGTTGAAAAGCGTATATGCTCCAGCTTTGTCCGTTGGTCTGTTTGTCTGTCTGCCTGTCAGCACGATAACTCGCGTACAAATGGTTCGATTTCGATCAAATTTTATTATGTTGTAGGGCACAATCTGGGGGCTAACCTTATTGAAAATGGGTGAAATGGGGTCAAAGGTCAGGACATAGGAACGGGATCCATTTCATCGCCCTTATGCGTCATAACTTACGTAAAAAAGTTTCGATTGCGACAAAACTTTGGTATGTTGTTCGGGAGGTTAGTGAACCGGTTCTGTTGAACAACATAGAAATGAGGTCAAAGGTCAGGACACGAGAGCGAGATTTATTCCACAGCCATTATCCTCATAACTTGAGTAATGATTTCTAGTATGTTGAAAGCGTATCATAATCAATGCATTGCATAATATTACTAACTTGTATTGGGACTTAACAACGACGGTGAATAACTCAAAGGGATATAAGCGGCCACCCGCCCTTTATTTGGTCCCATCGGTTCGGGAAAGGGGAAGAGCCGCGAACTCCAAAGACACCGTCCACGCCTCAACCCGAATTTAAACCAGGGTTCCATCTTGGATGGATGACTATAGGCCAGCGAGCGCCTGGCACCACTCGGTTGTCAGGGTTGCTAGTAATTTTTCAAATCGGAACAACACCTGCAGATGTATGATACCCACAGATTTGGACAGACCGACACCACGATACTAACAGCGCTGATAAATCTGATGCCAAAAGAATTATTATAAATATTGAAAGGCGGAAGTGGTGTTTTTATTTCATCTTAGCATAACATGTTGGTCACAGTGATACTGCTTCTGGTATGGAATTCTTAATATCAAAGCAAAAACCCCAAAGTACACTGCTGGCCACCCAAAATGCAACACCAAGAAGGATACGAGGTAGCAAAGCCAAATTTACTGGACACATAGCAACAGATACAAAGATCAAACGATTGAGCTTACAGGCCCGTGTGACTTGCGGAACACACAGACATTAATAGTTCGTGTGGGCCCTATGGCTGGCAATAACGGCCGCTACACACAGCAGCATCGAACAAAGGAGGCTTTGGATGTGGGCTTGGGGTATGTCGGTCCAGGCTGCTTCCACATGTTGCCACAGTTCATCAAGCGTAGCTGCGGGTGGTGCTTGTCGGGCCACTATGTTGCCGATCAGCGACCAGGCGTGTTCGATGGGCGATATATCGGGAGAACAGGCGGGCCACGGCTGCAGTGACACCTGGTGGGCCATAAAGAATTGTTGCACGATGCTTGCCACGTGCGGGCGCATGTAAGGGAGGACTACAGGCTCCAAAACGTCGGAGATGGTGCGGTAGCTGTTGAGTGTACCAGCGTTGCGTACCAGAGGGGTGCGGGTGTCATATCCAATTGCGCCCCAAACCATAACGCCAGGCAACGGACCGGTATGGCGATGCATAATGCAGGCGTCATACAGTCTCTCGCCGCAGTGCCTCCACACGCAGTTCCGACCATCGTGGTGTTGCAGGGACAAGCAGAATTCGTTGGAGAAGACAATGTCGTGCCATTCCGTAGTCCAGGTGCGGCATTCAACGGCCCACTGCCGCCGCACTCGCCGGTGGTGTAACGTTAATGGTAGCCGGAGCAATGGGCGCCGTGCGACAAGTCCTTACTCCTGCAGACGACGTCGAACGGTACTTGCTGACACAAGTTGTTGCGCAACACACCCTAATTCCTGGGCTAACGTTCGTGATGTGGCGGTGCGAGGCGTCAATGCCCGCCGCACAATATGCCGGTCCTCTCGTTCGGTGGTGTGCCGCGGCCGCGGGAATCGCTCACGTCGGTCCGTCTGTCCCTCCTGCACCTGCCGAATCCATACTCGCCTCACTGTGGCTGGATGTCGTTCCATACGGGCGCCGATGTCTCGGTACGATAAACCGCTGTCGAGATAAGCCACTAATTCGTCCTCTGTCGAACTCCGAAACGTGCTGGAATGACTGCCGCATTTTGAGACGAGGCATCAGGAAGCTTCCCATGTACAGGTCCGGCAACACAACACACTTTCACTACTTACACCCCGCCTTCTGTGCACCCTTCTTATAGTGTTTCTCGGTGGCGTGCCGGGCGCACATGATTTGCATTTGCCCTGCAATGCTTACTCCTGCAGACGACGTCTGTATGTCCTCTCGCGGGCGATGCATGTTGCGAATTTCAGGCCTATCGGATGCTTCCTTCTTGGTGTTGCATTTTGGGTGGCCAGCAGTGTAATTAATTCAAAGAAAAACATCCGTTGAAAAGGTTTACAAACAAGAAACTCAATACATTAATGTTAATACTGGTTTTATGCCTACGCGCACATCCACAATCACCAAATCATGGTTAGAGGAATATTCCACAGATTATTGGCATATTTTCGCTGTGTTCCATGTATTTACATAATTCAGAAAACTAGAAAAATTTCGCCGTCCAGGAGTGGGGATCGAACCTTCACCTACCGATTTCCGATCGAGCATGCTGGTCATTACACTACCTAGGAGAAGGAAATTCCAAGCAACTGAACAGATAGATTTCCGCCCGTCGATGCTGTTCCTGCTTCATTGTAGCGTTTCACGACCTGTTCTCACATCCCGGGTCAGATGTAGATCACTAATTTCAGTGATTGAAATAGATCATATATTTGGGAAACGAACTTCTCCGAAGAAATAATTCCTCATTTATACATGGTAGGCATTAGTGCTGGTTTTATGCCTCAATCACTAAAATGTGTGACCTACATCCGACACTGGATGTGAGCAAAGGTCGTGAGACACTACAATGGAGCAGCCATAGCTTTGACTGGAGCAAATCTGATGGCAAACAGATATATACACTGAAGAGTAATTGAATTAGAGACAGCTGGCGTTATGTAAATGTGGCGCTGTGGGCGGCCCTGTAAACGGAAACGACATGACGTATGTAGCGATCCGACAATATAAGGAGCGATGCGACGGGAATCAGTAAGTGTTGGACGCAGTATGGGTAAGACGAAGGATCTAAGCGCATTTGATTTTGGGCAAATTGTCGGGGCCGGACGAATGGGTCTCTCCTTCTAGGAAGTCGTGCAGGCACTGGGATTTTCACGAGCCACTGTGTCACGGTTTCACCGTGAGTATATCGAATCCGGTAAAACTATCCCTGCAAGGGCCAGCTGCCGTGGACAACAGCGTGTGGCTGAGCAGGGTCATCGTCGGCTAGCTCGCATTGTAACAGCGGATAGACGGGCCACAGTGCAAGAAATCACTCGGCAATTTAACGCTAGTGCACAAAAACGTGTAAGCAGCCACACCATCCAGTACAATCTCCTCGCTATGGGGTACAAAAGCCATCGTCGCACGAGGGTACCACTGCTGACCGCACATCACAGGGTGCAAAGATTATCATGGGAGTGGGAACATCCCCACCGGACTCTAGACATGTGGAAAAATGTTGCCTGGACTGATGAGTCGAGATTCACGTTAGTACATGCGGATGGCAGGATACGAGTACGGAGCAAACCACATAAAGCGATGGATCCTTCTTGCCAGCAGGGTATTCTTCAAGCTGGTGGTGGTGGGGGTGGTGGTGGTGGTGGTGGTGGTGGGGGGTGGTGGTGGTGGTGGTGGGGTATTCTTCAAGCTGGTGGTGGTGGGGGGGGGGTGCTGGTGGTGGTAGGGGGGGAATCCCCCCCCCCCCCCACCACCACCACCAGCTGACCCCCTTTACCAAATATTCGTGAACTGTGGGAGCTTGTTCAGGGGTCGTGGATCCTTATGGCTTCCCAACGCTTCCGGTGTCTTGTCGAGTCCATGCCGAGACGAATTGCCGCCGACATCAGGGCGAAAGGTGGTGCTACACGTTACTAGACAGGTATCTCTAATTCAATTGCTCTTCAGTGTATGTTCAGTTGCTTGGAATTTCCTTCTCCTGGATAGCGTAATGACTAGCATGCTCGAACGGAAATCAGGAGGTTCGATTCCCGCTCCAGAATAGCGAACATTTTCAAGTGTAATGAATGAAGTAAATGCATGGAATATAGCGAAACTATGAAAATAATCCGTGGAATATTCCTCTAGCGGTGATTTGGTGATTCTAGATGTGTGCGGAGGCATAAAAGCAAGATGAATGCCTATCATGTATAAATGAAGAATTCTTTCTTCGGAGAGATTCCTTTCTCAATCTTGATATTAAATGGAAATCACGTCAGCTCTAGTGGATTCCACAAATCGTCGCGGAATCAGATTTTTGTTTGCCCCAAATCTACTGATGTCTGCACAAGAGCGGAAATGCAATCATTGAACTAGTAATAGTGGAAATTAAACCGGTATTTATTTCCTCACACTTCTTAATAAAACATTGTTGTTTGGTCCTTATAAATGCAAGTGATGAAATTTTCCAGACTAGGCAATTACAATGCTTTTATACAGTTGCCTAAAGTGAGAATCTGAGACGCTCAGTTGTTGCTAAATCAGCCACGCTTTCTAGCTTCACAAACTTCGACATAAAAAGAAAACCTGGACATAATAATTGTCGCACATGTCATATGGGTGTAATAATAAAAATTGGTAGATGGCGCTAGACAACCCGAGTGAAAGGTTTTCGTCTTTTTGCTAACGACGTGAAGGAGCTAAACACATGTGTAGCACAATCTTTGCTTCCTTAATAACGCAGTGCGATATTCTGAGATAAAGCTGAAGCAAGTAAGATTTTTGTCTTTGTCACCAAACAAGAGCCACTGAATCTCCACAGTATACCGCACAAATAATAACGCAAAAAACTGTACACCAACTATATATAAGATAGTGTAACTATGCTATTAATAGTTATCCGAATTTATTGGCGTAGATACAGTAAAATCAAAATTTCCAAGCTTTCGCACATCAACCAGATGCGCCGCCCCGGTGGCGCAGTGGTCTAAGCGATGGCCTCTGATCATTCGTCCGAATCCAGGTGAGGCATGGATGTTGTGTTTGTCTTACGGCACTGGTTCTCCCCCTTCCCTGGAACCAGTGACCCTAAATTAGGGACGGGCGACTGCTTATAGCCCATTGAGTTGCTCACGGTGGTCGTTAAACCTCCAATCAAAAAAAAAAAAAAAAAAAAAACCAGATGCCTTTTTCAAGGAAGGTAGACAGCAAACTGCAAACTGAATAATAGAACGCTTCAACGATTTGAACGCGGTGACTTGACTTGACAATAAACGAAGAGATGCGAATGTAATCATTCAACGCCGCCCCGGTGGCGCAGTGGTCTAAGAGATGGCCTCTGATCATTCGTCCGCAAGGGGTCCGGATTCGAATCCCGGTGAGGCATGGATGTTGTGTTTTTCTTATGGCACTGGCTCTCTCTCTCTGGAACCAGTTACCCTAAATTAAGGACGGGCGACTGCGTATAGCCCATTGAGTTGTTCACAGTGGTCATTAAACCTCCAATCAAAAGAAAAAAAATAATTCAATAAAAACACGTGGCATCATGTTCGTTTTGCACGCGGAATCCTTGGAGGAAAACAAAAGGCATTCATTATTTGAAGAATTGGTTCCAAATTCGTAGTAATTCTAGCGAGACGCTATCATTGCAGGTCTCATTTTTCGTAATGGGGTCCAGGGTTTCGCGAACGGCAGTGGATTTGTGAGTAGAGTAGGAAGCTAATTTCTTTCTATCATTCCACATAGGATCGGCGGACTTGAATTGGACTTCTCTGAATAGGGCCGTGGTTAATTTGCCACTCGTTATGTCCCTCTTATGCTCGTTGAGCATAAGAGGGACATAAAAACGAGACATAAACACATCAACACATTATGTTTGTTGACATAAACATATGAACGAGCATAAGAGGGACATAAAGAACGGCAAGTTAACCACGGCCCTTTCCAGAGAAGTCCAGTTCAAGTCAGCCGATCCTATATGGGATGATATAAAGAAATTAGCTTCTTACTCTACTCCTAAATCCACTGCCATTCGGGAAACATTGGCGATCATTACCAACAATGAGGCCTAAAATGAAACCGTCTCGTTAGAGTTACCACGAATTTGGAACCAATTCTTCAAATAAAGAATGCCTTTTGCTTTCCTCCAAGGATTCCGCGTGCAAAACGAAAATGATGTCTCGTGTTTTTATTGAATGATTGCATTCGCATCTCTTCGTTTATAGTCAAGTCAAGTCACCACGTTCAAATTGTTGAAGTGCTCTATTATCCAGTGTGCAGTTTGCTGTCTACCTTTCTTGAAAAAGCCATCTGCTTGATGCGCGAAAGCTTGGAAACTTTGATTTTATCTTCGACAATAAATTCAGATAACTAGTATAGTTATACTATCTTAAGTATACCGAACGTTAGGAATCTCGTAAGTCGCTTTTGAGGACTCCTATAACAAAATGTGCGCACAGTATTTACAGTTACTGAACAATTCGACCATTCACCACATCTGAAAAAAAATTGCTGATTCCCTGAAAGATACCAAAACAGATGCAGTAAGAAATGTCTTTTATCAGATTTTTTTCGAATGATGAATCGTATGCATTTGCTTCTTACGGTTTCAGTAAAAAGCAGAATTTTCAAACGCCACATTGATTTTCTCATAATGTGCTTTGATTTTTGACATTGTACGAATAGGTTCTTCTAGATGTACTCGAAAGAGCATTGCTGAACAAATCCCAGAATATGAAACTCTATGAAATCTCTTAATTTTTGAAACTGTGCGTCGTAATTGTGGCAATGGTAAAAGTAAAGTAATTGTGAGAAGTACAAAAAGCTGCTAATGGATATTACCATAGTATCGGGAGCAACAGAAATCAATGTTCATCGTTATACTTGAATTAAAATTGGTGAACAAATAATTCAGAATTTGTGAAGCTTCTGAGAAAATCGATAAAATTATTGAAACTGAGGAAACTATAAAAATATGAAAAACCTAAGTTTTCCTTTTATTATTAAAAGGAAACTTACGAAAAAAATAATGTGGAATATAATGCCACATTATTTGTCTCGTCGTTTGTTTCATCACTTCATAACGGTTAATCCTCCTCAAACTGAGGAGGCAATAAGCGCATTGAAATTGTTGAAGTGAGAAGGTTGAAGAAAGGACTATCCTCAAAGCAAGAGTCATTTCTGGGTTTAGCCTCACGGCCTATAACAGAACCCCAAATATTTTGCCGCAGGAACGCCTCGGTTAATATTCACTGGCGATGGCTTGGGCGACAAATCGATTAGGATTATACTTCCTATTAAGCAGTGGTGCCTTCGCAATGACACTCTTTCTGACTGCAAATCAGATGGAATAGCTTGTTTTTCCAGTTCAGATGGATGAGCTGTACTTAAACAACAATATTTCTGAGAAACGGGTTTTTAGATCTTTTTATAAAAAATGGTAAATAGTTAATACATATCTGAGAAAAAAGTGACAAGCACGGTAAAGACAAAGATGCTAAAATCAGTTTACCGAAATGGAACAGCTGACGCTTCTTTTGGATTAAGAGCTTTCAAGTTGAGAAACACTAGAAAAGAAACAGCCAACACAGCCGTCCACAAACTTTAACAGTTGATTCAAATATAAATAAATGACCCAGAAGATAATAGAAAACTTAGAAATCAGCAAAACTGAGTATGAATAAAGAAACTACTGTTAAAATGGTTTTGTTTAAGAATTAAACTCCAAAAAAGCACGATAACATTGTTCCAAAAATTCTGTGATGTACCAAGATTTCCCCAAAATTCACGACGTGACGCTTTGTAGTGTTGTATTGGCACATTGGAAGTTTCAAGCCAATAAAGAACTCTAGCTTTCGACTAAAACTCAGTATATTTTTGAATTCAAATTCTGTTAAGCAAATCTGGGCCAAAGACAAATTCAGGAGCCCAAATTACTATACTACTTGTTTGAAACATCACGTGACTTTCTCTGTTTTCCTCATCAGAGCATAAAGACTCTTTGAAAAATACGCCATTTTAAATCACTTGGGAAAATTCAGAGAAATGTTCAGAAGCAGCACGCAGGAAAAGATTCCAAGCCATGATTTTTGATATGGCACTGATGCTCCGAAATATGAATCAAGGAAGAAATGAAGAGATTTACAAGTTTGTAGATTTGTCTTCTCAGGATGATGAAAACCTATGTTTTTCTTTTTCGTTTCATCAGAGGAGGAAATTCGCTGTCGAGTATCATGGTTTAATACACTATGTTTTGTAGGAATCTTGAAAATATTCATAATCGGTGATTGTAAAATTTGTGGTGCAAATAATATAATATCTTGAAAATATCAAGGTATTTTCATAATGACATTTCTGCTCTTTACGGGTTGTTTCGGTATTAAAAGCTTGGCGAGACAAATTAGACCTTTTGCGATAATACATTAATAATTTAATAACAACTATTAATTTAGTATATGACTATTGTTTTTATTAAATATTATTGCAAAAGCTCTAATGTGGCTCGTCAAGCTTTTAATACCGAAACAACACGTGAAGAACAGAATAAGAATACTTTAATATTTTTAAGATATTTATAACGTCGTTTAATAAAAAAAATGGAATTTAGTATTAATCGATCAGCCCACGCAGCTACCTAATTCCAAACAAAATGAGACATCGACAGCTTCAGTTGTAACGTACTAGGAGATGTGACGTACCTGCCAGAAGGACGCACACGACATAAAGGCAGATAGGAATCAGAATAAAATGTCCGCGTAGCTCAATTGGTAGAGCAACTTATTCCGGAATGAGTGGACCCGGGTTCGAACCCCGGCGCGGATAAAAATGACGGAGAAATTTACTTCGTTATAATGGCGCCCGAACTATCCGGATGACCCGACCGTTCAAAATCTCGCAATGGTGTGATGTTATTTCCACACCGCGAGATAGGAAAAATAAGAGCAGCACTTCGAAAAAAAAAAAAAAAAAAAAATAAGGGGGAGATGATGTAACGTACTAGGAGATGTGACGTACCTGCCAGAAGGACGCACACGACATAAAGGCAGATAGGAATCAGAATAAAATGTCCGCGTAGCTCAATTGGTAGAGCAACTTATTCCGGAATGAGTGGACCCGGGTTCGAATCCTGGCGCGGATAAAAATGACGGAGAAATTTACTTCGTTATACAGTTATTTTTTATACCTAAACTTTTTTGATAATTTCGGTAGATCCGTGAAGGTTTGTCATTGATCACGATATATCCCTCGTTATCAGTTCTCATATCAGTACCAGATAAAAAAAACACCTGTTAAAATAAAGCCATATAAACTGCTTAATTGTCAGGCATATTAGAGAGAAAAAGAGACTAATAGCACATAAAAGAACCCTATAGTTATGGACAGAATTGGATGCAGAACACAAAGTAGACTTCAAATGGTCACGGAAAAGGTGTAACGCGGTACTTTCTGCATTGAAACGAGAAAACAAATCATTGGTTCTGAGGGAATGAAAAGCACAGGAGGCTTACGTTGGCCAGTGAGTACTACCCGTCAATTAGAAGTTGGCAGTCGGCAGAATTGAGATCTTCTACAATTAGGAATGATAACAAGTACGAATCCATCGTCTTTCCTTGGAGTTATTTTGAATGACATTGCGATGCAACGTGCTAAATTGCATAAGAGTACTCTTGTCTTTGGATTACTGCAGTCGGTCGTGAGATGGGAGTGGAGGGAAAAAAGTCTCCCTGTGTGCCATTAAAGAAAATCGCCTTGCTATTCTTACAGGATATGTTTGTCATGTTAAACGCTAATACTGAATGCTTTATTGTTTAAGAATATTTAAAATTTCTATGATTTTTGACCAAACTTTTATTATTTAAAATATCTTACTTACTCGAATCTAATCCGCACCTTACTTCTCAGCTACGAAAGTGCGTATTTTTTCTTAATACTCGTATACTAAGACGCAAGAAAACTTGAAAGAAATACCAACTTATGAAACTTACGAAATATGGCAATTCTTGAATTTATTTAAATTCCACATTATTCCAAATTATGCATTGCTCACAGACATCTCTCCATCTACATTTTCAGATATTTACTCCATCTACATTTTCAGATTCACTACACGAATCTTCATTGCTGCTGTCGGCTGTGGTTTCACTGCTGGATTGTTCAAAGATAGCATCGTCTTCAGTACCATCCATCGCATTGAAAATGCCGAACTACTGCGCAGACCGCTTTACTAAGTCATTAGGAATGAACTCTCAGACATCTACAATCCACTGTGCTACTACAGAGAGTGAAGGCTTTATAACACATCCAGTTTTTATCAGTTCTGTGTCTCCCGCTGTAAGCCACGCATTATAGTGTGATCGAATTGCTGCTTTAAAAGGCCTATTCATGCAGACATCAAGCAAGGGGCTGAAGTTGGGAAGCCATTCCTCCAGGCACAACAACTAGATCAGTTCTGTTTTCAACAATGCTTATTTTCACCGAGTTGGTTACATGCCCTTTGAATGAATCTAATACAAGCACGGACCGCAGTCGTCCCGCACCTGGTCGTCGAAACCACACTTTTTGAAGCCACTCCTTTACGAGTTCTTCGGTCATCCAGCCATTTTCTTGAATTCTGGCATGACTTTTCTGAGGAAAAGTTTCTTTATTCGCAAATGGTTTGCTCTTGAAATATAACATACGGTGGCAGCTTGTTCCCATCGGCGGTAATGGAAAGCATGACAGTCATTCGGAGCTTCTCGTTTCCTATCGTTAGCACTTTAACTTGCTTTGCACCAATACTTTCTACAGTGTAATTTGATGGCATATCAAAATACAATGGTGTTTGTTCAGCATTCCCAATGTGGCTTAAAACATGGTGCCCTTGCTTTCTGACTGATATGACGTACTTGAGAAAACTGTATAGCTTGTCTTCAAAGTCAAATGGCATACTTTGATATATTGAAGTACGCCGCCTTATACAAATCGATCCTTTGAAGCAGTGACCCTTACACTGGATCCAAGTTCACGATATATTTATCGTGCTTTTGCCTGAAGAATTTCTACCGTAACAGGAAAATCTGATGCACACTGCTGCTTCACGAAATGATCTAGACGATCGTCAATCTCGGGAAATCTACCCGTCGTAGGTCCCGATATTGTTTTTCTTGTTTTGGAGCACTGATTCATCTTTTCCTTTTCCTTCCTCCAAAGCCTTACATTCATTTCTGAAACTCCATACTCCCTAAAACAAGCACGATTGCCATTTTTTTCTGCATAAGCAACCACTTGCAGTTTAAACTTAGCTGGATAATTCTACCGTGTAGAACACATCTCTGGACAGTATACTCCACGTTCAAGTAGCAAAATGCAGTGTTTATTTCAGAGAACAATACTATGAGGCAAGCGACTGTCCGTATTTTATATCTTTCGTTTAAGCTTCTCAACGAATGTAGAAGAATGGGGAAAGTTGGAGATTGTCAGTGGCCATAGCAATAGTCAGACTCTCAGAGGAAATTCCATCCGCTGCCGCGCCGCAACGACGACTTCGTAGACAGTCAGGCATTTGCGAGACTCGCGATGTATGTATTCGTCACCGATTTTAACGCGCACTCTGATAAACACGTTCGATTTTGGAGGGGAAATGTGCGCATTAGATTCGAGTAAATACGGTAAGATGCTTTTCAAATTATCCTGATATTCTAACCTAGCAAGGCATTCTATCAAAGGATTTGGGATTTAGTTGAATGCTAAAGAAAACCAGCTAGAAATTATTACAGAAAGTGTCTCATTGGTAATCAAGAGGTGGTGAGGATTGACAAGCCCTCCCCATCTCCTTTTGATTCCCTTCGAGTTTCCTCCAGCACCAGTTGCATTGAAGTCATATTTCAGAGCACCAAAACGTTATTTCCCGAATCACATAAAGAATTATTTTGTCCATTCATAGCTCGCCCCACGATCGACTACATTAATTTTAATCTCGCCCCCCCTCCTCCACACACACACTCTTGAGTGTCACGTCAGGGTGGGGAGATCAAACGCTCACCACCTGGAGTCTCGGTTTTGGCCACAGGCAGTCGGCACTCTTAAGTGAGACTTCTGTGGAACACGCCACATTTGCGTATCCTTTAAAGAGTTAAAATGCCTTATTTCTCATAAAAAGGTAAAGTTTTATCTATGACTATTATGTACATATGTTACGACCAAAGCCCGAAATATACAATATTTTACCAGTACTTCGGGGTTTGGCCGACCAGTTCTAGATTTGGTCGTTAGAAACCGGCCAAAGTTAGTAATTGTATTTACTTCGGTGGTGCTATGTGGACTGAACGTGAGAGTTTAGTGGCTAAAAATCCCACAGTATCGCCAGTAGGGATCCAAGTTCCAGGTGACCTCTAACAAGATTTCCCTGTGCACCCAAAAAAATAAAAGAAAAACATAAAAAAAATACCTAAAACATGTAATTATAAGCATTTTCTTAAAGTTGCACAAATCACATAAAACAGATAAACAAATGGTGATCTTAACACTATGATCTGATTTTTTTCTTTTACTTGCTTATGCAGTTTGACAATATAATGGTGCGTATTTTATAACATGATGATTATGACAATTGAACAAATCACCTCAAAGAGATGATTTTACCAGTGTGGAAATCTCTTTAGTTTTACTTGCTGGGTGATCTGAGCTGTTATGACATTTAGAGTTAAATAACCTATTCGCTCGTTTACACTTACATCGATTTGTTAAACATTTTCTACTACAGAAGGACCTTGAATATCCTTGTCCTCCAGTTAAAGATTGACTCGATGATGATGCTCTTAATGATATTTCATTATTCGATATTGATTGCAAAGTAACGAATTTCTCTTTAAGAATGGTGAACTCACTTCTGGCACACAGTTGCTTTAAAACTCCGAACTCTGTCCCTAGTTTATCACGTCGGTGGGAGATCACACTGCTACAGAGCTCCGCAAAAGTTCTAACTTTGGCCACATTCTCGCGATCAAATCTAGAACTTTCCTGCCAAAGCTAGAAGTGGTCGGTCATTTCACGAAGTGTCTTGACTTAGGGCTTTGGCCGTAGCATATACATTCCTTTGCACGAAAACAACTGCTAGTGAAAACTTCAAGATAAACTTAGGAATTCAACGAAACATTTTCGTAAAGACGATCCAAAATGCGTGGAATGGAAAATGTGAGAACTGGAAAAAAACTTCCTGCAGTCACACATTCATCTGCAAAAATTTTTTAGAGAGAGTGCTACTTTTAAATTTGTATAGCTTTTAATAAAGAAATAGAATATATTGTGTGGATATAAATCAAGCTGTTCTTCCATGTAGCGTAACCGCATAAATTTAAAAATTCAATCATCCTGGAACGGAAATCGGAGCCGCATCTCCCGATTTCCGCTCGAGTATGCTATTAATGTGGGTAACATACTCAAGCGCAAATCTGGGGATGCGGGTACGATTTCCGTTCCAGGACGATGATAAAAAAATGTGTTTTGAAATTTCCGCGGTTACGTTACATGGAGGAAGAGCAGTGGTCTAAGCAATGGCCTCTGACCATTCGACCCAGATGGGTTCGGGTTCGAATCTCGGTGAGGCTTGGCAGTTGTGTTTGTCTTACGGTACTGGCTCTCACGCTCCCCTGGAACCAGTGGCCCTAAATTAGGGACGAGCGACTGCTTATAGTCCATCGAGTTGCTCATGGTTGTCGTTAAATCTGAATCTAAAAAAAAGAAGAAGAAGAGCTTGATTTATGTCCGGATGACTTATTCCACGTGTTTTCATCTTGATATTTACGGAAGAGATTGTACCTTATTTACATTCAGAAGATCAAATGTGTAGTATTTCATTTCAAATTATACTCACTGCAGTGCTTGTAACGTACCAGGAGATGTGACGTACCTGCCAGAAGGACGCACACGACATAAAGGCAGATAGGAATCAGAATAAAGCGTACGCGTAGCTTAATTGGTAGAGCAACTTATTCCGGAATGAGAGGACCCGGGTTCGAATTCTGGCGCGGATAAAAATGACGGAGAAATTCACTTCGTTATATGCTTTAATTCACACTACACAGATTATAATGGTTAACTTTATACATAGCTATTTCATGACGCCAGGATAAATTAATTATTTTATTAATGTAGATTATATTTCTTTAAAGTCTGGGATCACCCAATGGCCCAGTGGTCTCAGGCGCTGGTTTCTGACCATTCATTCGAGATGGGCTTGGGTATAAGATTGCACATGGATGGAGCCCTTGACAGATGGCACCGGTTCTGTTTCTTCAGTGGAACCAGGTACCCCAAGCGAGGTACAGACGACCGCTTATAGCACACAGAGCTGCTAGTGGTCTTCATTAAGTTCCGAAACACAAAACAATGAGGAGACCAGGTATCACGGAAGAAATTCTAAGGAATTTACAATTGAAAATGAGCAAGATTTTGCGCTGATAATAATAATAGAAGTAAGAAAAGTGAATAAAGAGAAAACCAGTAAGTATAGTTCATTGATTATGATACGCTTTCCAACAAACCAAAAATCGCGCGCGGACAAACCCTCCTCCCCACCCTAACTATTGATTCGTTCAGTATACCTCCGGATCAATATACTAAAGTTTTGTCGCAATAGAAGCATTTTTACTCAAGTTATGAGAATAATGGTTGTGCAATAAATTTCGCTCCTGTGTCCAGACCTTTCACCCCATTTCGATAATATTAAACAGAATTGGTTCCGTTTACTTCAGGAACACCATACTAACGTTTTGTCACAATAGAAGCACTTTTACTCAAGTTATGACAATAATGGCTGTGGACTAAATCTCCCTCCTGTGCCCTGCCCTTTAATCCCATTTCCATGATATTAAACAGAATTGGTTCCGTTTACCTCCGGAACAACATACTAAAGTTTTGTCGCAATAGAAGAATTTTAGTCAAGTTATGAGTATAATGGCTGTGGAATAAATCTCGATCCTGTGCCCTGATCTTTGATCCCATTTCGATGATACTCAACAGAACCGGTTCAGCATACCTCCGGAACAACATGATAAAGTTTTGCCGCAATCAATAAATGTTTTACGCTTTCCAACCGTAGGTTAAAGAAGCGTATATGCTCCAGCTTTGTCTGTCCTTCCCTCTGTCCGCACGATAACTGGCGTAGAAATGGTTCGATTTCGATGAAGTTTCAGTATGTGGTAGGGGACAAACCCTTTTTAAAATGGGGCGAATGGGGTCAAAGGTCACGACGTAGGAGCGGGATCCATTCCATTGCACTTATGCGTCATAACTTGCATAAATATGGTTCGATTTCAATGAAATTTTACTATGTGGTAGGGGACCGACTGGGGACGAACCCTGTTTAAAATGGGTGAAGTTCGGTCGAAGGTCAGGACACAAGAGCAGGATGCATTCTATTGCCATTATGCGTCATAACGTGCGTAAAACTGGTTCGAATTCGATGAAATTTCAGTATGTGGTTGGGGACCACCTGGGGACGAACCCTATTGAAAATGGACGAAATAGGGTCAAAGGTCAGGACATAGGATTGCAATCCATTCCATTTCCCTTATCCCATATTATTAAGGTGGACGTCAAGTAATTTTGCTTCCTATACTAACAATGGAAAAACTTTTGTACACATTTCCTTCACAATTAATGTGTTCCCAAGGATGAAAATTTGAACATCGATTAAAATAACTTCATATTATAACTTGGAATCCTTAATATTTTCTAATTATATTAAAACCATAATTATATTAAAAATCCATAACTTTTCCTTTGGTGGTGTTGAAACCAGAAAAAGGATGGCGCGACCTGTACTTTGATGACGTCAGTAGACAAACAAATGTTGGATTGCATAATTATGGTTATGTTTTAGAAAATATTAGGTATTCCAAGTTTTAAAATGAAGCTATTTTAATCGATGTTCAAATTTTCATCCTTGTGAACGCATTAATTATCCAGAAAAAAGATGGCGCGACCTGTATTTTCATGACGTCAGTAGACAAACAAATGTTGGATTGCATAAATATGGTTATGTTTTAGAAAATATGAAGTATTGCAAGTTATAAAATGAAGATATTTTAATCGATGCTCAAATTTTCATCCTTGGGATTGCATTAATTGGGAAGAAAATGTGTACAGAAATATTTCCATTCGAAGTACAGAAAACAAAATTACTTGACGTTCACCTTAAAGGAGCAATTCTTGTAAGTATGTAAATTTTGTTTTGAAAACGGCTCTAAGGATTTTGATGAAAGTCGTTAACCTACCGTTTTCTGGTATTAGAAAGAGATTTAGCTTGATCTCGACTTTAGGAAAATTCGTTTAGTGGATTAAATAACCACCCCGAACTACCACGTTTCAAGTGCAGTGTCATGGCGTCGCCCCATTAGATGTTGGCGCGCGGTCACGCCATCTGTCTCATTACGTCACGCGTTGTGTGTGGATCCTATTAAAGTTTTATGACGTTACACTCTTGCGAACAGATGGTCGCGATTCCCACCTGCCTCATTACGTCACGCGTTGTGTGTTCGTGTGTTCGTCCACACGATAACTCACATAAAAATCGTTCGATTTCTATGAAATTTTTGTATGTGGTAGGGGAACGCCTGGGAAGAAACCCTATTGAAAGTGAACGAAATGGGGTCAAAGGTCAGGACATAGGAGCGGGATCCATTTCACTGCTCTTATGCGTCATAACTAACGTTAAAAAGGTTCGATTTCGATTAAATTTCAGTATATGGTAGGGGACCAACTGGGGACAAACCCTATTGAAAATTGGTCAATTTGGCGTCAAAGGTCAGGACATAGAAGCAGAATCACTTCCATCGCCATTATGCGTCAAAACTTACGTAAAAATGCTTCGATTTGGATGAAATCTTAGTATGTTGTGAGGACCTTCTTTGCGACGAATCCTATTGAAAATGGGCGAAATGAGGTCAAAGATTAGGACACAGAAGCGGGATCTATTCCATAGCCCTTATGCATCATAACTTACGTAAAATTGCTTCGATTGTGACAAAACTTTATGATGTTATTTCGGAGTTATACTGAACCGGTTCTTTTGAATATCATCGAAATGGCATCAAAGGTCAGGGCACAGGAGTGAAATTTATTCCACAGCCATTTTCCTCATAACTTGAGTAATGATTTCTAGTATGTTGGAAAGCGTATCCTAATCAATGCATTGCATGGTTTTACTAACTTGTTAATTAAGTTAAGACGCATAAGGGTGATGGAATGGATCCCACTCCTATGTCCTGGCCTTTTATCCCATTTCATCCATTTTCAATAGTGTTCGTCCCCAGGTTGTCCAGTGCCACATACTAAAACTTCGTCGAAATCGAACCATTTCTACGCGAGTTATCGTGCGGACAGACAGAAATACAAAGCTAGAGCATATACGCTTATTCAACCTACGGTTGGAAAGCGTAAAAAGGAGAAAGATTTGACAGATGCTTGAACACCATGCTAGCTCTTATTCGACTCATAATTACAGTCCTTTCGGCACTGTGTTCACCTTTCCAATATTGGAGGAAATTCGTTTTTTGTTGAAAATGTAAAAAATGATAGATTTTGTTTGAATGAAGTTATTTAACGGCTGCAGAAATAAATTCAAACGTACAGTACCGATTGCGTCGCTAGTGACTCATTTCAGTAACTCATGAGATGACGGAAGCAAGGATAAAGATAACGACGTACCGACCTTCTTCGTATCAAGAACTTTAATATAAGTGACAGATCTTTAATTACAACTTCATCTAATGTTTCAGAATAAATATATGGGAGTGGCAGCCTTATCGAATGGATAATCAAATCAGTTTAGAGAGAAGTGTACGGTAGACTTTTGCTTCAGGCGTAATAGTGTAGTTTTCACATGAGCGTGTTTGAGATCTCGCATTGATATACGGCCACCATTAGCATTTCAATCCTCTGATGTTCCACCCATAAAGTTGGTGCACCTGGGCACTCTCAAAATTACACGTTGATGC
Source organism: Macrothele yani (assembly GCA_039090855.1). NCBI lineage: Eukaryota > Metazoa > Arthropoda > Arachnida > Araneae > Macrothelidae > Macrothele > Macrothele yani. The sequence goes on along the minus strand of CM077011.1, from coordinate 7,538,555 downwards.
ATAGTCTTCATTAGTTTATTCAGTCACCTGAATGTTTCATGCGCCGCAGTTGGCGCTGTTCGAGAACTCTCTAGAAATCAGGCGCTCAAACATGTCGTTTACCAAATTGTTCAGACACAGAATGAAATGGCACAGATAATACTTAGGGGTAAAGTTCCCCACATTGTCTGAGAATCCTGATTGATTTTGTCACTTACCTTCGAACTTACAACCGCCATGAATTTTCAAATTTTCTTACGTACTTTCCTTCTATACAGAAAGATCACTCTCAGTGCTAGATGAAACAAACTGCGTTAATTTCATAACGTGAGAAGCCAAGTTCTCTAAAGGCAATAAATTAAATCCCGAAGAATATTATTACAGAGATATTCACAGGATTTTCTTCAGTGACCTGTCCTGTGGGTTTTCAGGAATTCGCTTGTTACGTAATTAAACAGTTGAGGGTTTAGCTATACTTTTTCCAAGTGGGAAAATGAATGAATTACTAGCCAAATGAGAAATCGCTCACTTACAAGGCTTTTCTTTATTTCGGCAGACCAGTAAGGCAAGTCCACCTAGTATTTTTCTAGTAGGAAATGCATATTAAGTCTTATTATATGTGGTTTCCGGCTTGCTCTTTCATATGCTTATCTTCATATTTCGGTTTCAAAATTATTATTTCTGTCGATCGGCTTCCACCTAATTCTACCGCCGATCTCCCACCCTTGAACGGGGCATTCCAAATCTGGTTTTTTCCCTTGTCTTCAGACAGAGAGAAACCTCTTATCTCATCAAACGCCCGTGTCCTTGTGTTATCTCTTTTGATTCCTCAGCCACAATGTGCGGAGTGTAGTTTGACACCCTATCATCCGGGTAGTTGCTGAATCCTCATTATCGGGACTTTCGTCCTCCGCCTGAAAAATCCCTCATTAAAACCTAAAGTTTTAAGAAAAAGCCGTGTGCTCGAATCTCTTGCTACGTGGACGCTGATGCACTAGAGCTGATTCATGAAGGGGCTGTTCTCAGAAAACAGGATTGATCGATCCGTACCTCAATAAAAGCTAACTCAAGAATTAATTAATGGAATCACTTTCGTTTCCTTAAAATCTGAAGAAAAAAGGAAATGGATCTAATTTACAGTATAAGACAGTGTTGATGTAGGTTATTAAAGAGATTTCTAACTTTCGCTGATATTAATGGGATTACGGTCACAATGTATTGTACATCATCACAACAGTGAACTGAACTTGATAAAAGCCTTCGTTTTGGTGAAGTAACTCCACCGAGAAAGATGACACCGTATTCTTTGGGCACGCCTTTTGAAAAAGGACTCAAATGCAGTGTACTGATGTATTTCAAAGTATTTTTATTTTGCTTTGCTTTATATTGTGCAACCGGTAGAATTATCATTAGAAAATCAAAAACTACACCACCTATCAAGAAAGTTTTAGGCCAGAAAAGCTGGCATGTGCATGAGAAATCGGTGCTTACATTTACAGGAAATGAATGACAAAAAAAAAAAGGCAGAGAGAACGATTTCTGATAATGAAATTTTTAGAAGCGAAGCTATAGTGCCTAATGCAAATATTTTCCGCAAGTAATTCATTTTTTTGCAGTGCATAGACGATAAGGAATATTAGAAGATCCTAGACTCTAAAACCTAACGATTTCACTTTTTCCTTCTTCAATATTTCTAGCCGGATGCTCTCCTTAGATAAAACAAAGCTTTGAAGCTTGGACTAAAGCTCTGTTTCCGAACGAGATCGAACCCGAAAAGCATTATTTTAGAATGTGAGATTGTAATGTTGCTAGTTCAGGGCGATCCTAAAGATGAACTACTCCAACTCTATTGCTCTAGGTTGCCATTGTGGTGCATTCCTATCAAAACACCAACTAACTTTAAAATTCCGAGGTCAAGTTTGATCCTCAAAAATGATCGGTCCGTAATAATTACACTAACGGACAAATCTGGCCAGATAGCGATTATAAACGCAGCATACTACAATAAGAAACTCGAGGATTTTGTTTCCCATTTGGGATCTATTGCCTTACGAATGAAATCTCTAATTTCTTGGATTGCACTGGCAAAAAGAGCCGCCAGATTACCCGCGCTATTCCGGAATGTTCCGAGAAAGCCTCCAAACTATCACCAGGATCTCAGATCCTAAATCTCTCAATCTGGAGCTCTGCAGCTCGTTCTGTCCTGCTGAATACAAAACAGCTATCTTCCGTTCTCCACTTAAAATAGCCTTCGCCGTCTCCTTCGATGCTCACTCTAGACAGTGCGAACTAAAATTCGTCACCTAATCGGCTATTGATTCGGAATACACCTGGAACCAGATACATACGTTTTTTTAAAAAGACAAAATTAAACGTTTCAATATTTCCATGTCGCAGCTATGCTGTCTGGGCTCAATTCCTTATGTACCATATGATTCATACAAACTTAAGAACGCACTCAAGAAGGTGGAGTATGGTGTCGGATAAGGTGTTCTACTTACATGCTTAAGAGAAACACTAAGAAAACCCTTGTTTCCAATGAAACAAGTATTTATAGCATCCCACAACAATATTCAAGCGGCTCCAGAAGATAGTATATTGGTATGACAAAGCGTTCGTTTAGAATTAGAATAAACGAGCATAAAATATACACAAGGGACGGTAAAGTAACCACGGTCTTATGCAGAAAAGTCAAATTCAAGTCGGTTACTCCTATGTGGGATGATATAAATAATGCAACTTCCTACTCCACCACTATATCTACAGCCATTCGGCAAATCCTAGATGTCATTACCAGCAATGAGGCTTGCAATAATGGCGTCTCTGTAGAGTTGACACGAATTGGAAACTAAATGACTCCTTTCCTTTTCAAGATACCGCGTGCCCAATCAACGTGACACCTCGTGTCTCTGAATGAAAATTGCATTCCTACCTATTTGTTTATTGGGTAGTCAAGTCACCGCGATCAAATTGCTGAAGCATTCTGTTACTCAGATTATAGTTTTCTGTCTACCTTTCTTGAAAAACACATCTGGTTGGTGTACGAAAGCTTGAAAACATTGAGTTTTTTTACGCCAATAAATCAGATGACTAGTATAGTTTTATAACTTTATCTAGATTGATCTTGATTTATCTCCAACTGTTGAACCACCCTCAGGTCTTAGTTTATTTTCATTGTTTTCCTTTAGGAAGAGGGCGATGGCTATGATGACCATTCAAAACTCCGCTAATTTGTCGCAGAATGTCAGGATTTGAATTGCACAGTCGGCTCTCATGCAAAACACTTTGGATCTATTAGGAAGAGCGAATGTTCATAACAAAACAAAGTACAGAAGCAAGAACATGTTAGAATATCATATATACGCTGGCGTGCAAAAATTAAGGACGAGACGGTTTTTCGAATGTAACGTCGTGCAGAAGTGCTCCAAATGGACTCACATCATACCATAAGATCCCCAAGATGTAAGAATATGGGACAAGTGAGAAAAACCGTCCAAAAAATAAATGCAAAGGATACAAAGGCACTTTATTGAAAATGTAGCTTCGTGCACAACTGGACAGAAGACAGAAACGCCCATGTGACAGGCGGCTGACAAGAAAAATACAGTCTTTAGTAGGGGATATGATCACCCCTGACTGCGTTGCAGGATTTACAACGTCTGTCCATGCTGAGGGCGATGTTGTCAAGTAGATGTTGAGGCATCGCGGTCCATTCCTCTTGTAGCGCCAATCGCAGCTGCGGAATCGTTGCTGGCGGCTGGTGACGTGCTGCCAAGCGTCTTCCGAGAAGGTCCCACACGTGATCGATTGGATTTGGGTCTGGCGGCCTTCCGGGCCAATCCATGCGATGAATATCTTCATTCTCCAACAGCTCTGAGACAGCCACTGTACGACGAGGTGTATCGCTGTCGTCCATGAAGAGGAACTCAGGACCCACAGCACCTCTAAACCGACGCACGTGAGACAGGATAACCTCGGTACCAAACGCACACCAGTGACTGAACCTCCTTGGAAGATGTGGAGGTCAGTACGGCTACCAAGCATGATACCGTCCCAAACGAGAACTCCACCATCTCCAAACCGGTCCCTTTCGATGCTGTTGGAGGTGTGATTGCTTGTTCACTGCTCTCTCCAGATGTGTATACGTCCAGAATCGCTCGTCAGACTAAATCGGCTCTCATCCGTAAGTGTGACTAAAGTTTGCCAATTTTCAAACCTTGTGTGACCCAATTTCGCCAATTTTCATCAGGGTTCGTCCCCAGGTGGTCCTTTACCACATACTAAAATTTTATCGAAATCGAACTATTTCTGCGTGAGTTATCATGCGGACAGACAGACGGACAAAGCTGGAGCGTATACGCTTCTTCAACCTACGGTTGGAAAGCGTAAAAAAGTATCAAGTTGGCTTCCTCGAAAAGAGGGCAATTGAACGCCACGAAAATCGTGCTGATTTTCAGTTCCCCTTCGAAGTTTGTGATTTAAAAATTTAGAACAATTTTTTATTGAAAATTTGAAAATTCCATGCGATGTCAGAATGGTGCAGCGCTGGAAGTTTTTAGTGTGTGCGTGTGCGCGCGCGCGCTCGTTTGTGCTATCCACAATGTCTTTATCTGGGTACCAGAGCAACCGCACCCCTAAGATGAGCTCCAATATCCGTCACTGTTCTCAAATCTGAAAATAATCTTCTCTTACAATATCGCTCTAACATCTGCCTTTACAATACCTCTGCCCATTCAGTCTCTGAACGTCAACTCTTATTTACTTTGATGTTGCGTTGACCTACTCTCAGGCTGCTAACTTTTATAAGCTCTTCGGGAGAACCTTTGCGTAGTTAAGTCAGAAAATATTTAACAAGGAGAAACAAAATTTACATAAGAACATAGAAACTCAAAAGGAAGGTTAAATGCGAGGTACACGTCACATGATCTGAGGCGCGGATTCGGACTGGTTGCCCGAGATGGGTTCTAGTCTGGGCTGTGGCTTAGATGGAGCGCTTGTCGATGACACATGCTCTGTTTCCTCCATATTGTCAGCGCCTCCGAACTTGGGGGAGGCGATACCTTTTTTCCACGTTTTCCAACCGTAGGTTGAAGAAGCGTAATTGCTCCAGCTTTGTCCATTTGTCTGTCAGCAGGATAACTCGCGTAACAATGGTTTGATTGCGATGAAATTTTAGTATGTGGTATAGAAAAATCTGGGGACGAATCGTATTGAAAATGGAGAAATGGTGTCACAGGTCAGAACATAGGAGCGGGATACATTCCATCAGCAACATGCGTCATAACTTATGTAAAAATGCATTGATTGTGACAATTCTTTATCATGTTGTTCCGGAGGTATACTGAACTGGACTGGTTCTGTTAAATATCATCGAAATGGGATCAACGGTCAGGGCACAGGAACGAGATTTATTCAACAGACATTATCCTCATAACTTCAGCAATAACTTGATTAATAATTTCTGGTATGTTGGAAAGCGTATCATAATCAATGCATTGCATGATTTTACTAACTTGTTTATTAACTGACAGAGGTCTTTCAAATTGCACATGTTGGTAGAGTAATATCTCCTCCATAGTAACCCTTCTTCATTGCAGGTAAATAATGGATTCCAAGCAGAAGCAACGTGTCGTCATTGAGTTCTTGACGAAGTAAGTGTGTCTGATATCCACAGAAGGCTGCAGAATTTTTACGGAGATACTACCATTGACAAGAGCAATGTGAACAGATGGATGAAGAAGGAGAAACCAGCATTGAAGACAAACCACGCAATGGGAGACCTTCATATATTATCACTGACACGAATCGTCAGCGACTGGAGGAACTGATTCACCCGGAGAGACGAGTCACAATCCGCGAGCTTGCTGCACAACTGGACTGTGGACACAATGCCATACAGAAGATGGTGGAAGATTTAGCGTATCGGAAAGTGTGTGCAAAGTGGGTACCTCGGCATTTGACACCCGACTTGAAGGAGATGAGAGTAGAAGTCTTCTCTGATCTGCTGAAAGCGTTTGAAGCTAATGAAGATAAGCCTTTTTCCGATCTGGTGACAGGGAACGAAACGTGGGCGTATCATTACGATCCGGAAACGAATAATCAATCCATCAAATGGTGTCACACCTCTTCATCAAGGCGTAAGAAGTTCAATAGCTAGCGATAAGCACAGAAAGTCATAGTGATTGTTTTTTTGGGATTACTGGGGTGTCATTCTCCTTTATTTTCTGGAACGGGCCGTACTGTGACCAGCGAGCGGTACATTGAGACACTTAAGAAGCTTAGAGAAGCCATAAGGAGGAACAGGCCGAACAAGAATCTGAAAAGATCCACATACACCATGACAATGCGAAACCAAACACATCTCTGGAAACAAAGCAGGCGATCAGCAAAATTGCCTAGTCAGTGGTCCCGAATCCATCCTACAGCCCAGATCTGGGACCCTCGATTCCACCTGTTTGGCCGAATAAAGGACAGTCTCCGGGGACAATGATTTGATGACACAGACGAGATGAAAGTGGCTGTGAAGAAGTGGGTACAACAGTCTACACTTGAATGTTTTTAAAGAGGATTCGAGAGTTGGGTTCAACGATGGCGCAAATGCATCGCTTGTGATGGAGACTATGTTGAGCAGTACTTTGTATAGAGAAAGAGTTATCTACCAACATGTGCAATTTGAACGACCTCTGTCAGTTAATAAAAAAGTTATTCCCCCTTTTGCGTTACTTTCTGTACAACCCTCGTATAAACGTATTAGCGAAGGAACCCGGAGTTGCCCGAGTTCAAGAAAAGTACATGTATCGGCTTCAGAGCAGCGCTTTTCGATAATTTTTCTTTATTTTGTATTAATTTTTGTAGTAGATGTTTCCTTTTACTGATTTAACCCTTTAACGACCATAACGCCCAAAACGCCCGTACGTACAAACGACCATAGCCGCCCGAAACGCCTGTCTAGAGTGAGTCAGATTTCCTATCCTTACTTGTTCTTCAAATATTCTCGACCTATGAGGAATCAGCAGGAGTCACCCTCAGTCATTTTTGTTGTTATCAAACAAAAGAAGTGAAACAACAGACAGTTTCGGGCGTTATGGTATTCAGAGTGATACGAGATTTTTCGGTCATGGTCGTTAAAGGGTTAAGTTAAAATTACATAAAAAGCATAAAAGTTTATAATGATTAACTGAAATTCGTTGGGTTGTTAGACAAATTCTGTTGGTTCCTTTATTGTAGCAAGTATATATGCCAAAATATAATATTTTAAAGTTATCTGGCGTCTTCATGCACTAAACGTAAATTATCCACAAGGAACAAGGGTATGAAATCAGAGAAAGTGTTGGGTGTCCAGATTCCACGATGTAGCCTATATCTTCGCAAGCTCCTAGTGAGTAACTGTGCAAAATTTGGTCCAAATGGGTCAGAGGAGTTAGGCACAAAGTCTCAACGGGAAGAAACAGTAGGAGTGATAAAATCACAGGGAGGTACTGGGATATCCAAGTTTTGTGGTAACCTATATTTTCTTCAAGGTCCTAGTGAGTAACTATGCGAAATTTGGTCCAGATTGGTCGAGGGGTTTAGACACAAAGTGTCAAAGGGATGAAATCATGGGAAGGAAGGAAATCAGAGGGGGAGGGGTGAATCGGGGTGACCAGATTTCATCGTAGCCTATATTTTCCTCAGGGTTCCAGAGAGTAACAGTGCAAATTTTGTTCGAGATCGATCAAAGGGTTTAGAGTTCATAGAGAACATACAAACAGACATTCTATTTTACATATATCCAGATATAGATACATTAGGTCCGTGTTCTGAATCAGTAGGCTTTATTTGCTTGGCAGATCCTTAACATATAATTAATTTTCTAGTTTTACTCATCTTAGGAAGTTCTCGAAGTATATTTAATTTTATTAATAAAGATCCATCTGTTGTTTCCCTTTTGGGATTTGGTGTTTTTCGAACAGCCCTTCTCAGTGATTAACACTGATCTTTCAGACCATCTTTTGTTCCGCATGCTGATCGTATCGGCAGGATGACTCTACGCTTGCAGCGTACCATAATGATCAATCAGCAGATAAAACTCATTTCTCACAAAGAATAACAAGATTATACTGGCGCGAAACGGAGTTCACATCCATTTCGTAGCACGCAAATGTCTGCTTGAGAACCACGAAAATACTGTTAGGCCTTTGTTGCGGGATTCGTTGCTTCTTTTTGCTTCGTGGTGATGTATAACCAATCAGATTAAAACCGCTCGACTGTTTAAAAACAAAGGGGTAATTTGGTGTGATTGGATTAGCACACAAGATTTTACCCTCGTTTCGTGTTTTCCCCAAAAAGAGTTTTGCTTTTCTCTGATATTTAGAACATGCTATAATTTCTGCTCTCATGCAAAGGAGAAATCAATTTATGATCCTTCTATCTAACAATGAGTGGAGGAAAAATTTGCAATCACGCAATGGGACGTCTTACGTCGAAAAACATTGCAGTATATTTGTTCAATCAATGCCATATCCCCCAAATAATAGTTAAGTTGTTAGCAGAGTTATGAAGAAAACAACAAACTCAAGAGCAACACAAATACAACCAATAAGTAGAATCAAGAGATCATTTAAAATGAAAATAAGACTGCTTATGTTATTTAACTAGCAGGCACCCTGTGCAATGTATGGGTGAAAAAGTTGTGACCAAAATTACGTTGTTATCTATATATTGTTGAAATAGGTTTCAGTTTAGATTATTAAAAGTATTTCCCTTCTTCTGAAACTGCTGGTGCTAATAATTTTATTATTTAATGTTAATAATTTTAATATTAAGTTTTAAATCCTTTAAAAAACTGATTTTCTAAGGGCATTAAAATATCTCGTATTTAGAGTTTCCTGATGATGGACTATTTTCACAAGATCAGATCTGTTGTAAAGCTGTTGCTTTATCCTTAGTTTAACCTAGTCATTCCCTTCTCATTGCTTCTTCACCATATTTAGTGTTGAAACACAATCTGTTGCTCAAGATCGATTGTAGCGCCACGAATGTCTCGATAAAATATCTCTTCAAAAATGTCTTATGAAGTTTAATATAGTCTGTAGTTTGCTTGAACAGTGACTCCTCCACCTTGGCTAGCCACCTTTTCTCAAAAGGTTTTTTAAACGTTCGGTAAAGCACCACACTAATCACTTTATTGACTCATTCATTCCTGGAGCAATGAAACTTTGGAAGTCTTCAAAAGGTCACATTTAAAAAACAAAATTAAACTTTCAACCTTTTAAGTCAATTGCTGTAGTATTACCCTCTAACAGTTCCTGATTTAAACCCTTTAACCAGTTGGGACGAATTAACTCGGGGTTTAGCAAAACTGATGGAAATGAGCTCGAACGAATATGTGCGCTGTTTAAGAAGTGCGCCGAACGCAGCTGGAACGAGTGAACCTGAGCATCAGAAAACGTTGCATTCCTCTTAGTTTTACTATTCAGAGTGATCACTTAGGGCAAGGCCTTCTAGAAAACACAAGGCCATGACATTAGAGAGATGAGTTCCCTCATTTAGTGACGTCACGGGAAAACCAAAGCTTCCGATTGGTTTCCAACGCTGTCGTTTGTGACGTCACACAAGACACTGGCGTATCAGTTCGTGCAACATGAGAGTGACGTCATAAACGGAGGAAACTCGTCTTTCTAATGTTATGTCCTTGTATTTTCTAGACGGGCCTTTCTTAGGGCATGATTGATACACCCTTTCGAACTGATTACCTGCTAAAAGACCTATAACGATGTCAACGAGCCTAAGAAAGGAGAGATGTTTTAGTTCCATGTTTCTACCCATTCGCATGATATCCGCATCAGGGTGACTAACCTTTCCCCTTCATGCCTGGGGTCACAGAGGGAGGATAAAGAACTAGAAGCGAGCGCTTACACCTGTGACAGGTTTATTATGTGTATTGCTGAGATGAGAGGAATAAATTAATTGCTTTGCAGTACTTTCTTAGAGCCCTGCAGCTAGTTGAGCATTTCTGTTTGGGGAGCGCGGAAAACTTTGGGCACATTTGGTTTAGGTACACCCGTCTCTGAAAGGGTTAACATAGGGAACTATACCAGTGTTTCACGTACCACAGGTTTTGGCATTAATTATCAATTTATTGCCAGAAAAAAACCCCACTACTTTCCTTAATATTCCCCCAACATTGCTATTAGAACTACATCTGTTTAGTCAGCAAGCCATTTGTTCTAGAAATCCGAGGGTAAGCTATAAGAACAGTAAAAACGGCGGAGCTGCCAAAAATGTTTAGGGGAAATGCTCTTAACGTAGGTTTTTAACCGGATGAGTTAAAGGCAAGTCGAAATAAATATACAGGGTGACTCAAAAGTCGCATGACACCTTTGTAATTCAGAAACGGGAGGGAAAATGAAATATCTGAATACCCCAGCAAAGGCCTATCTATTAGGCTATTTCCGGAACATGGCCGCCATATTGGATCAAGGTCAAATTTTTCAAGTGGTAAAGGGGTCATGTTGCATATCAAACAAGACCGGGATTTTCTCAGAAATTGATTGCCGTAATCAGTTTTGACATTTGTGTTGTGGTTCACAAGTTATCAACACAGAAATTTGAAATAACCATTGTATGGTGCAGGTAACTGAAAATGACGTTGACGAAAGAGGAGAGCATTGAGGGGACCCTTATGTCTGGTGAACTCAGCTGCCGTATCATAGCCGAAAAATTCAACAACCGATACCAAGAAAGAACACCAATTTCACACAGAAAGACCACACTACGGAGCAACTGTTCGTCAGTGGCTAGATGTCAATTCCGAGGCCATTGGATTGCCCGACGTGATCCTGTGAAATGGCCATCCAGATCCCCCGACCTCACAGCACTCGACCTTTTTCTGTGGGGTCATCTGAAACATCTGGTGTATGCTGAGAAAACCCGCGGCAAACACCACCTTCAGCAGCGCATCCTAGAGACCTGTAACTGCATTTCTCCCAATATTCTAGTGCGGATGCATAACGAATGGATCAAGTGCCTTCAGCTCCGTGTTCAGCAATAGGGACAACTCGCTGAACACATCAAATAGCTACGCATCACAGGATTCTTTGTGGTTGTCAACATTCTTTTTATTTCAACCTTCTGTGTTGATAACTTGCAAACCACAACACATATGTCAAATCTGACTACGGCAATCAATTTCTGAGAAAAGCCTGGTCTTGCGTGATATGCAACATTACCCCCATACCATTTGAAACATTTGACTTTGATCCAATATGGCGGATTCCAAGATGGAAGGCATGTTCTGGAAATAGCTTAAAAGATAGATAGCCCCCCCCCCTTCACCGATTATTTTCAGGGGTATTCAGATATTTCATTTTCCCTCCCGTTTCTGAAATACAAGGGTGTCCTTCAACTTTGGACTCGCCTTGTATATTTATATACTCGTACATATATACAGGACGAAGCTATTCAACTGGCAATTCTTTCAACGTCTTCAACAGACAAGTTAAACGATTTTCCGGGTTTCACATCCAGAATGCCTTGGCATTTAAACAATGATCAGGAAGAAGCCTGATAAGCACTCTCTTGAGGTGTAGTTTACCGTTTTCTGCCTGGCAGACGCTGAAATGCTGATTTAATAGACGATTAAAGAGAGACGTAAAGCACAAGCGTTTCTCCGATCACGGCAACGAAGCCTCTGTCTTCTTTTATTAACATACATCCTTATTTGAACAATTTAGTGTGATATTTATCATAATATACCACTGCACCATTAAAAATTGCTTATCTTTAATTCTGCGTAAAAGAATGAAGATAATAAAAGTCCGTTAACAGAAATAAGCACTTGCCCCATAATGCGTTGGTTACGCAGCAGTCAGCAATGAGCAATAAATTGTAACACCGAGGCTTCTGTCTGTTCCTAACGATACCTTCGATCCCCTGGCAAAATGGCTAATGTTTACGAGGTTCACTTCTGCGAGACCTCGAGGTGGTAAAAGGGGAAACATATCGCAGATAAATCTTCTTCATGGAGAAGTGCAGTATGGCAGCTGTTTTCCAGAGCTGTCCGCTGCGCGCCCGCTGAGTGTCCGCTTTTCCTCCTAGCAACAGCAGATCAAGAATGATCTGGAATGCCTTTCTTCTCACGGCGATGCGTATTCAGTGCCACAGATATTGGCCACCAGGGTGTCTTTCGTGAATTCATAGTTGACGTCTTAACGCAGAAGTCCTTTTCCTCTACGGGCGCACGGTGCCCCTTAACGACTCATCAATATTTGGCTGGTTTAAGAACGCTGAATAAAATTGTCACTTTTGTCCCTCGGCAACTGATGGGTGCCAATTACAAAGGTATAAAACAGTAAATCTGAAAACAGTGCTTTTCATACTATAAATATACATTTGCAAAGCATTTCTTCTAGATGAAGTACACTACAAAAAAATCGATATGTAATAGCCGTAGTTTCTGAATTGTTCTCCGAAATTGCTCAAAAATCGTTGCAAAGCAGTAGTTGCATTTCTTTAGAGGTTTGTTTCTAAGGCATGTCATTGTCCATAGAAATAAATACGAACAAATACGAAATATGAAGGCTCGTAGTTCGCTGCATCTTGCGACTGAAGGAAAATACGCGTTCGGAAAAAGAACGGCATTCCCCATTTTAGCCACTTTAACGCCCGAGCTTGACCATTTGTAGTTCTTGGGTTTCCAGCAAAGAAAGGAACAAAACTGGGAAAGCAAACTCTACAATCGTTCATCAAAGCTCATTCGAACCCACACACACTCAGTGCGACAATGCAGGAACCACAATCGTTTGATTTGACTAACATGAAAACGGTTAGAAAACTAAGCAACTCTTTATGTTTTACACTTATTTTCTATTTAGTTGGAAGACTTAGACAAATCATAACCCCGTCAAAAAAAATTTGACTTTTGCTTTTGCTATGGTTTACAAATTCTTATTTGCTTATGTATTTTGGGCCGCTGATTGTAAGCAATTAGCATTTGTTTATGTATTTTGGGCCGCTGATCATAAGCAATCAGTATTTCCTTATGAATTTTGGGCCGCTTCGTCAAAAATGGAATCGAAAGGCAAAATAATTTTTTCAATCGGATGTTTAGAAGCAAATATATTGAGTAAAATGTATTTTGAATTCGATATCATCTGTATTTACTTATGTCCTGTAGAGACGAAATTGCACATCGTAAAAAAAAAAAAAAGAACGCAATAAAGGTTCATCATTCGCATATTTCATGCTTTCCAATGCAAAAAGAATTTTTCAAATCGGACTAATAGTTGCAGAGATAAAATGTCCACAGATGGACGGACAAATCGATAACATAAGCACGATCGTTTTTTACAAAAGACGTGCTAAAAATCTAGCTGAATCATCGAACCATTCCTAAGTAATATAGCCCGCAATTCCTCTTAAAAATTCATTTCTTCTTTCCCAACGTATGATTCCCACTTCTTCGAAAGGAACTTCCATTCGCTTCGCTTCTTCAAGTGATTCCTGTGTCATTCATTGTCTAACTGCAGATTTTATCTCGAAAGCTTGTGGAAATACTGTATTATTGTACATTAAACAAAACACACGCATTGTATTTCATGATCAGACAAACTCTTTTTTTCCTTGCGCTCTCAGCTTCCTCAGTTTCCGAAATTCTAAGTCCTTTTTTCTTTCTTTTCTGTCTGTTTGTGTGTCTCTGTCTGTCTGTCTCTCTCTCTCTCTCTCTCTCTCTCTCTCTTTCTCTTTCTCTCTGTCTGTCTGTCTGTCACGCGGGCGCTCTCTGAAGCTAGAACAGAACATATAATCACGAAATCTACATCGAATTTCAATCACTATAAACACTTTTACGAAGATCAGTGCATTTTTTACTAAATTTTTTACCATCTTGACCATTTAAAGAAGAAAAGTTTGTTTCAGGGGGAGAAGGGTAATCCCCTCAGTCGTCTTCCCACCGGTGGGTCCGCTACTGCAGGAGACTCTACTGTAATGCTAAAAAAGGCGGGACATCTCAGTAGGGTAAATCCCTCTAGCTCCAGAAAACAAATAAAATAAAATAAATGAAACAGCTATATTTTGGAGCGAGGGTATTTTACGCATTCAGATGTGATAAAGATAAGGAGTAGATTATATATTGTTTACAAGCCGTTAATATTTTTTTATCGGTATGAGTAATTTCAGAAATATCAAGCGGCGAAAAGTTTATCTGTGAGGTTTTTCCTTCTTCGGGAAAGAAATTCTGACGATTCTTGAAGCACTCGTGAGCAATACAGAACTTTTCTCTTTCTTTCATTTTTTTTTTTTTTGTATCGGGTACTTTTTTGTGGTATTTCAAATAAAACCATAAAGCTCTGTGGTGTCCTTACCAATGGGTTAAATGTCAAACCGGCGATGAAGTGGATGAACTTTACAACAAATTTCGCTGCCACCATCATCCTTTAAGATATAAAACTTTTCAGTGTTGAATAAAATGTAGCATTGCTCTATTATTTGTTTCATTTTCTGGCAAAAAAAATCGTATTCAACGTACGAAAGCATTGTTTTAGAATAAAAGAATTAAATAGAAAATAAACAGCTAATCTGCAGGCTCAAAAATCGGAAAAGCCACATTAGCTATGAATATTGACGCGGGGCTCCTGTGCGAGTACGAATCCTACTTATGAGAGTAAATTCATAGGGGTTTCAAAACGGGGCTCGGAGGAGACATTAATCCCATTATTGATCACCTAAATTTTACGTGGGCACCTACTCTGGGCATCTGAGGAGACACGACTCCAACTTTGGAAAACCAAAGCGATAGGAACACTCTAAAACTAAATGTTACAGAAGCCTTTCTTTTGGCCCTCAACAGTTACACCTAAAAATGAGCAACTGGGCTGTACACTATTAGAGTATTGCCAAACCATGACGTCTGTCTTATCTCAGCTGGAATGCTACTGCAGCACAAATTTAGTTACTACAATATATTACACTACATCACATTAAATCATGGTAACTTCTGACATGTATAACAGGGTATAATAACTGATGTACAAAATTAGGAGAACAGACGTAAAAGAAGTGAGGAGAGCATTTTCATGATGTATGCAATGTTTGCGACGGTGTACCATACAGTAGGACACGTAAAGCGAGTGCAAATACGGAACCCAGCCATCTTAAACTATGAAAGTATTATAAAATCATAAAGATTCACAGCATCCACGCATCATCACCAAATTGGTCAGTATAAACTTCAGACGAAGTCAGTATGGCGCATAATTTCTTCTGAAGGTTACTCTAATTTCCATGCTAGAAATTAGAGTAAGCAGAAAACATTATGGTAAAATGTTTTATTGCTCCATAAGAGCCACCGTGAATTCACCGTAGGGGTCCGAAGCGGTGGTTACAGACTTTCATAGTGTCTCTTCAGGCCATTCCATGCGTGTCCGATGGGATTCAGGTCTGGTGACCTTTGCGGGCATTTATTTTCCACCTAATCTTCAACCGAGTGAAATTTGTTATGACGGGGGTTATCGTCCTTAAACAGAAGATATAGGCGAAGAACGACAGTCAAATGTCACGCCTCAGACTCCGAAGCATCTCTTTGGGATGTCTCGTCATTCACGGAGTTGCGATCGAGCATATGACGACCGTTGATGGTTATGCCACTCTACACCAACGCCCCACTGCTAACTACTATAAAAATCCATTTATGTAATATTGATGGGGTAATTTCTTTTCGCATGCTCACTGCAGATGTAATTGCATCGGCATCTGGTGTCAGGCTAAAACGTAATTTTCCAAAGTAGAGCTCATTAATCCACTTGATATGTTGGCGGCACCAAGTTCAAATAGCTCTCCGGTATCTGGAGCACAGCGGAATGCAGTCTAATAGCTTTTCGACGTACTTGTACATTTCATTTCCCCAAGCCTTTGAGACACTGTTTTTCTCAAATGCGGGATTTTTGTGGACGTAGAAAACTCGAGAGACAGCTAACGTACCGTTATCCTTCTATTCCGCTTTGCTAGATGAACAATATATCGGTCTGTTAGGAGTATTGCAACTCTTGGCTGACTATGTCCATTCTTCCTAACCGTGGCCCCATCTATTGGAATTGTATCCATAGTGCCGAAACCAGTTTTCGGGACACTGACATCAACCAACATTGCAGTTTTGACTCAATTAGTAAAGATCACGGGCATTTTGGAAGGTTTCTTTTCTTTTTTTCTTTCTGTTTCCCTTTCGAAATAATTGCGACATGCTGCAGAAGTGAAGCACATGTCAAGATGGTAGAGTTGCAGCGTTATTATTATTACACAATTAGAATAGAATATATAATTATATTTTATTATTAGTTATAAACAACAATAACTAATAATAAAATAGAACAGTTATAACAATATACTGTAATAAAAGTTATATGAACGTGAAACTAGGACGAATTTCTTTTACCTTCTTCACAATTTCACGGATAGAAGATTCGACTTTACCGTAGATCTCAGCATACAATTTTTTTCATTTCTAATTAAGTCGTAAGCTTTAATCTTTTCACTTAAAGGAAGCACTTTACGACTTCTCTTTGGTATAATCAAATTACCAATATTCTTTCACTTTGAGCCCATTATTAAGTAAAAAATAAGGGTTACTTGAACACAAGCATTGGGACAGCCGATCCGATAACCGAGACAACTATTAAGGGACAAACTGGTGGATAGCGTATACAGCGTGGATACGCTGGACAAAGGGAGGATTCACGTCCGGTGCGGGACGGCGCGAGATTTCATTACAATACTCAGAACGGCTCGTAATTTAAAACTTATGATATTGTTTATTTCTGGAATTTTTGCATTTAATAATGGGAGACTACATTTGGGTAAGGGGGAACTACTGTAATCAGAATTCCTTCTTCTACAGTGAGCTCGCCCTTGGTAAAATAAAAGACTGTCTAAGAACAATTCAAAACCAATGCATTTAGCCCAATCACGTTTAAAAGATAAAAATTATTTACAGCTATTTACAGCTATTTACAGCTGTGATTTTTTTATCTTACTTTTTCTAAAGATTTTCTGAGAAAACAATGTCTGACTAAGTCAACTTTTGCTCCTTTAAAACGTAATAAAGTCGAAGTATTGTATTCTAAAACAAAGTTGACCCCATTCCGTCACGTGATGTGTCCTCTCATCCGTTTTCATAGATGTCGCACATAAGTCATTTTGTTCTTTCATAAATAACTTTGATCTAATTCACTCTTCAGCGAATGAGTTAATGAATACGGTATCCTCTCGCTGCCGAGTACAACCCATATGAAAGGGGAATGAAGCATTTGGAGAGGCAACAGATGTTTCAGGTTAATATCATGTTTGAAAGCACAGTAAAATAACCTAAGCCTGAATCTGAGATTTTATGTGCTAGTTATGCTACAAAGGCAATCAAGACGTAACACATCAATGTGTGTTATTTCACAGATTTTATTGCTCACATTTCTGAGTGGCATTATTTTGTTACTCACGTAAAACGGATAAGAAAACAGATATCCACCCACTTTTCAGAATCATGAGAACTTCACGAAGTTTTATGGTTCTCGATCACAAACCTCACTAACTTTCGCCCTTATAGCTGAAATAAAAGGAGCCAAAAATCTACGAAATGGGTCACTTTATCTTCGTTACTAACGCACCAGATCGTAGCTATCCAGAAAGAGGCCAGATACATTTTTTTATTGGAGCAGATGGATGCATGTACGTTATGAAATATGGAAGACTGTTAAAAGGTGTAAAGAACAAGTTTTATATCTTCAAAACAACTGGAATAAATGTTCTCCCTCGACTGAATGGTGTTTTTAACTTTTGCGTATAAGAAAAGTGTTTTCGACTGAAGTGCATCTGAAGCTGATTATATTTTGAAGGTAATTCATTTTGCATTGCATTTAATTAAATAATTTCAAGTATTTCATTTACGATTTATGAAAACGAACAATGTTTGGTTTAATTGAAAACCGGTTACGAATGTAATGAAGTTTTCACTGTATGGCATAGTTTTTGCAATAAACTTTACAGAATAATAAGGAAGCTTGAGAAAACGGCATAAAATTTCGAAAGTAACCGGAGAAAACCTTTTTTTAATTATACCCCGATCGAAAATCAGTTCTGTTTTCACAGAAAATTGGACGACAAGCTCATTGCGAGTGTAAAGTTGTTCAGAAGTTACATATATTGGGTTGGAAAGAAAGTAATGTCCGATGAAAAGGTACCGGACTTTGACCACTGAGACTGCGCAGCATACCGGTATGACATCAGCAGGTACGTGGCTTAAGTCAGTGGCAGTTATCCGTCAGAAAGCGAAGAGTGTAAGCGCCAGCCAACATGGAAATAGACAAGGAGAACATCCGCCATTGCATGCTGTATTATTAGGGATATGAAAACGTTTCTGCCGCCCCCGGCGCTGAAGGGGTTTAACCGGCCGGCGACCCATGCTGTCAGTTTATATATGAAGCCAAGAATGGCGGTCGACAAAGTTCATTTGCGGCACTGTTTGTTACTCATGTTTAATTTAGGGAAAACTACGAGTGAAACACACGGTTCAGTATGTCAGGTATATGGTACAAACATTGACCACTGAACGGTTATGGGTGAGCGGTCGTATCGAGAATAGTTTACCAAGTTTAAGAAAGGTGATCTAAGCTTGGAAGACAGCCACGTGCGGGTAGACCGCAAGAACTCGCAGACGAGGAGCTGGAATCGCTGTTGCATGATGATGCCACACAATCGACCACGCAACTGGATAAACGTTTGAAAGTGGCTCAGTCGACGGCGGTACTGTGTCTACAGGCCTTGGGAAAGATCCAGAAGACTGGTAAGTGGGTTCCGCATATTTTGACGGAGTGTAACATTGGTAAACGATTGGGCATCTGCATGTCGTTGCTGAAGAAGTTTCAAGGGAGGAATTTCTTGTCGAAGTTTGCACCGGAAATGAAAAATGCATCGATTGAGACAACCCCGTAAACAAGCAATTCTGGGTCGACCTAGGCCAGCCATCAACATCCACTGCAAAGCAGGATATCCACGGGAAAAGGTGCTGTTGTGTGTGTGGTGGGGTATGCATGGAGTGTTGTACTTCGAACTGTTGAAACTGCGCAACAATATAGTGATCAGTTGATGTAATTGAAAGCGGCAATCGAGGAAAAACGCCCATGGACAGGTAAAGGGGGCCGCCCAGTCATCCTGTTACGTAATAATGCCAGATTACATGTCGGTGCCACCACGAAATCAACCCTTGAACATTTACACTCGGAGGTTTTACCCAACCCTGCTTACTCTCCGGACATTGCCCACTCAGACTTTTATATGTTTCGCTCTCTGCAACATGCTCTAGCCCAACAGCGGTTCACCACAATTCCAGAGGTGCAAAATTTCGTCACTGTATTTTTCAGCTCAAAACACGAGACGTTCTATCAGAGGGACTATCATTTGTTGTCTGAAAAATGGCAAAAGGTCATTAATGCTAACGGCCAATATTTGTTGAATAAATGTGTACTGGCTTCCTGACTCTTCCTGTCTCCTTTCTCCTTAAAACGGCGGAAACGTTTGCATACTCCTAATACATAGTTACTTCGCGGTAGCTCCCCCGCCAAGTGCTGTAAACCACATTACCAGTGTGTACTCCAATGCTATATCACATCGTTAGTTCTATCGTTGGCTCGAACGCTTTCGACAAGGAACTTTTGACCTGCCAGACCGTCCCAAAGGCGGAAGAACCGGAACAGTGGACATGGATATCTTGAAGACGTTAGTGAACAATATAGTGTCATGAGCCTGAAATCTAGACAGCTGATGATTGGAAAGGTTTGATAAGGTCCAATGAGTCCTCATTTACATTACCCCATACTATTAAAGGAGCAATTCTTGTATCTATGTAAATTTTATTTTGAAAACGGCTCTAAGGATTTTGATGAAAGTGGTTAACTTACCATTTTCTGGTTCAAGAAATCGATTTAGTTTGATCTAGACTTTGGAAAAATTCGTTTAGTGGATTAAATAACCACCCCGAGTTAACACGTTTTTAGTGTCATGGCGTCGTCCTAATAATGTTTCCCATGCTTAGAAATCTTATGACGTAACCTCTCGCGATTGAGATGTTGGCGCGCGGTCACGCCATCTGCCTTATTACGTCATGCGTTGTGAGTGGATCTTATTAAAGTTTCATGACGTCACACTCTCGGGACCATCTGCCTCATTACGTCACGCGTTGTGTGCGTATTACGAATCACTTCGATTTTCTTCTAGAACAAATAAACAGGGGATTACGTGTTTTTTTCCCATCAAAAGGAAAACTGTTAATACAGCATTTGTATTTTGTAGCAGTTTTAAATAGTCACTTGATGACGAGCGTATCCGCTGTGCTAAAATATGATTAGTTCAGTTTTATGAATTTCTATTAACAGAATGTCACGTGGATGGTAAAACGATATAAAAAATATGGCTGGTCAACCCCCTACGAAACGTGGACGTTTCAACTTTAATAAGAAGAATACAGCACTGTTGGAACAAGAACAAGCGGAAGAAGTAAATGTGGAACAGCTTGGACGTTCAAGAGCCGATGGTTTCCGATCACTTTCCAGTCTCTAAACATATGACCCTCCATTGGAAGAAGATCAGCCTAAAAAAAGACCATTTTCTGCAGCTAAGGCGAGGAGCAAAGAAATAATGCCCGACGTTATTATAACCCTCAACGCATCTATATCGGTCAAATGCGATATAGATTCGTTGAGGGTTATAATATACCCTGCTGGCCACCTAAAATGCAACACCAAGAAGGAAGCATCCGATTGGCCTGAAATTCGCAGCATGCGTCCCTCGCGAGAGGACATGCAAACGATTAGCATTGCAGGGCATATGCAAATCGCGTGCGCCCGGTACGCCAGCGAGAAACACTATAAGAAGGGTGCATAGAAGACGGGGTGTAATTAGTGGAAGTGTCTTGTACTGCCGGACCTGTGCGTGGGAAGCTACCTGATGCCTCGTCGCAGAATACGGCAGTCATTTTGCCACGTTTCGGAGTTCGACAGAGGACGAATAGTGGCTCAACGCGACAGCGGTTTATTGTACCGAGACATCGGCGCCCGTGTGGGACGACATCCAGCCACAGTGAGGCAGTATGGATTCGGTGGGTGCTCGAAGGCGTGACGGACCGACGTGAGCGATTGCTGAAGCCGCGGCACACCACCGAACGAGAAGACCGTCATGTTGTGCGGCGGGTATTGACGGCTCGCATCGCCTCATCACGAACGTTAGCCCAGGAATTAGGGTGTGTTGCGCAACAACCTGTGTCAGTACGTACCGTTCGACGTCGTCTGCAGGAGCGGGGACTTGTCGCACGGTGCCCATTGCTTCGATTACCATTGACGTTATACTACCGGCGAGTACGGCGGCGGTGGGCCGTTGAACGCCGCACCTGGACTACGGAATGGCACGACATTGTCTTCTCCGACGAATCCCGCTTCTGCCTGTAACACCCCGATAGTCGGATCTGCGTGTGACGGCACCGCGGCGAGAGACTGTATGACGCCTGCATTGTGCATCGCCATACCGGTCCGTCGCCTGGCGGTATGGTTTGGGGCGCAATTGGATATGATACCCACACCCCTCTGGTACGCATCGCCGGTACACTCAACAGCTACCACTACATCTCCGACGTTTTGGAGCCTGAAGTCCTCCCTACCTGCAGGACCTGGCAGCAGCCACGTTTCAACAGGACATTGCACTCCCGCTCGTGGCATGCATCGTGCAACAATTCTTCACGCCTCACCAGGTGTCACTGCTGCCGTGACCAGCCTGTTCTCCCGATATGTCGCCCATCGAACACGTTTGGTCGCTGATCGGCAACTGAGTGGCCCGGCAAGCACAACCCGTGGCTACGCCTGATGAAATGTGGCAACGTGTGGAAGCAGCTTGGACCGACATACCCCAAGCTCACATCCAAAGCCATTTTCTTTCGATGACGCGGCGTGTAGCGGCCGTTATTGCCAGCCATGGGGGCCACACGAGCTATTGATATCTGCGTGTTCCGCAAGTCGCACGGGCCTGTAAGCTCAATCGTTTCATCTTTGTATCTGTTGTTATGTGTCCAGTAAATCTGGCTTTGCTCTCTTATGTCCTTCTTGGTGGTGCATTTTGGGTGGCCAGCAGTGTATAAACTTCGATTAAATGCGGCGAATAAATAGACAGCGAATCACCGCTGAATCATCCGAAGAACGTAACCAGCGCTTGTAAGAACTACGAAGTCATTCATCACAGGGAATCGCAACCGAATCTGCGGATGAACATGTTCAGCGACTGGAACACTTGCAACAACGTGCAAGTGCACGAGTAGCCAACGAAATCAATGGACGACGTAACTAGCGGCTGGAAGAACAACGACGTCGTACATCACCGCGTATCACACGAGAAACTGCGGATGAACGTGTTAAGCGACTGAAATTAATTTGCCTCTAATTCGCCCATTATTATTAATCTTGATGTTTTAGACTTAGCATTAAAATACTTGGAAATAACATACAAAAAAAAAAAAAAAATTGTGCCCTCATCCTTCCTTTAACCGAGCGATACTCGGTCTTCCTGATATTTTCTAACAACATGTTGGATTTACCTATGGATAACCTCCCAAGGAGAAATGTCAACCCCGCCTTCTCGTGGTGCATCCTGTTCCCACTAAAGGGGCTCTGACGACCGCCAATAGCGGTATAACTATACCATCGGGATCAGAGGAAATGCTATCCCACACTCACCAACCCGCTTGGCCAGCGTGGTGAGTTATGGCCAAACACCTCCAAAATGACTCTACAACTTAAATCTTGGCCCTCAGTCTCCGGCAGCTGGAATGTACCTGGCCAAGGCAGCGGCCAGTGCGACATGAAGGCAGAGGGTGCTAAGAATCCCCGGAGGACCGGACTAGGCTGCCATTTGATGCTGACCTTGGCTACCTATAACGGACGCTCCCTATCTTCTGATTCAAGGCTTCTTGAATTGGAAGAGGAACTACAAAGGATCAAGTGGGACATCGTCGGGCTAAGTGAGGTAAGGAGAAAAGGAGAAGATCTCATTGAACTGAAAAGTGGACATCTCTTCTATTATCGTGGGACAGATACTGGCAGAACTAGTGGTGTTGGATTTATAATAAACAAGAAACTGAAGGATAAAGTGGTAGAAGTTGAAAGTTCCTCTGACAGAGCTGCACGACTCGTTATCCAACTATCGAGAAGATACCAGGCTCAGATTATTCAAACTTATGCACCCACCACAAGTCATCCTGAAGAAGAAATTGAAGAATTTTATGAGGAAATTTATCATCTAAATAATAAAGGTAAGCAGCACTTGAAGATAATTATGGGAGATTTCAATGCAAAAATAGGGCAACGGCAACAGAATGAAACTTCAGTAGGTAAATTCGGTCACGGCAACAGAAACCAGCGTGGAAATACTCTCGTTGAGTTTGCAGAGGCAGAAGGATTTTTCATCTTGAACTCCTTTTTCAAGAAAAAGCCACACAGGAAATGGACATGGAGACATCCAATAGGGACGACAAGTGAAATTGATTTTATTATGTGTAACAAAAAATTCGTCATCGAAGACTGCAGTGTGCTGAACAAGTTCAACACAGGTAGTGACCATAGATTGGTGAGATGTAAGATGCACCTCAACACTAAACTGGAACGTGGCAAGCTCATAAGACAAACAAAATGTATTGACATAACCAACCTTAAAAA
Organism: Macrothele yani; assembly: GCA_039090855.1. Classification (NCBI taxonomy): domain Eukaryota; kingdom Metazoa; phylum Arthropoda; class Arachnida; order Araneae; family Macrothelidae; genus Macrothele; species Macrothele yani. The sequence goes on along the minus strand of CM077011.1, from coordinate 7,514,859 downwards.
ACACCATAATACTTTCAAGTTGGAACTGAAGAACAGATTCTCTGCTTTAGAAGGCCTAACATCGGAAGAAGTGGATATTTCGGAAGTTAACAGAAAAGTAACCAAAGCTCTAATGGAAACAGCAACAAAATTAGCTGGGTCTAAGAACAAGTTGCATGTGAACAAATTATCAGGAAAAACCAAAATGTTGATGCAAAAAAGAAGAGAGATTAGGACAACTAAAGTAGATGTGACTTCCAAAGTGGAATATATAGAGCTATGCAAGACAACACGAAAAAGTATCACTGAAGACGTAAGGAAATTCAACTGTGAGCTAGTGAGGAAAGCAATTGAAAACAACCAAAGCCTTAAGATAGCAAAGGGACATCTCAGTAAGGGAAGAAAACAGATTATGGCTCTGAGAAAAGAAGATGGTTCTATAACAAGAAATAGAGGCGAAATTTTGACAAGAGTGAAAGATTTCTACTCCAAATTATATGAAAGGGATGATACATGTACTCCAGACATCATGAAAGGTACCAGAGTTCTTCCAGTCCTCCCAGCAGAAGTTGCTCATGCAATCAAGAACATGAAGCGAGGGAAAGCTCCAGGAGAAGATGGAATTACTATAGACATCATACAAGAAGCAAGTGGAGAAATTGAAACAGTACTCGCCCAAATTTTCACTCGATGCCTTAACGAAGGGAAGATTCCTGAGGATTGGAACAATGCTACAATGATCCTGCTAAATACACTGCTGGACAATTGCTAAGGACGGATCATAAACGGCTATATAGCGCATAAAAAAGTAAGTGTGGTTGGATGCCAAGTGAAATAAAATAATGTTAGAATGCCAGGACATTACAAGAAAGACAATTTACTGTGCTCTGAAATCCAGAAGGCTTTGGAACGTGTTCAAGGGACAAACAGGCCATTTTGTGCAGAATACGTAAACGTGAAAAAATGCAATTACTGTCCGCAGGCGTTCCGCCGTAAGATGTCAATACGGGATATGGCCACCATGGAGGGCGATGCAAGATTCCACACGTCGTGTCATTCTTTGCACAACATTATCAAGCAGCTGTTGGGGTAATTTATCCCATTCCTCTGTCAGTGCACGGATGAGGGTGTCCTTGTTTATTGGAGGGCATTGGCGACCAGCAAGACTCCTTCCCAAAGCATCCCACACATTTTCAATGGGATTCAGATCTGCAGAACGTGCTGACCATACGGGGCGTTGAATATCCTCGCTCTCAAGACACTCCTGGACAGCGACTGTTCGATGACATGTTGCGTTGTCGTCCATGAAAATGAATCTATCACCGACAGCACCACGGAACATGCGAACATGAGGTAGCAGAACATCATTAATGTATCGTTGGCCAGTCATAGTCCCAGTTGGAAGCACATAGAGGAACGTACGGCCATTGATCATGATGCCAGCCCATACCATGACACTACATGTCGGATATCGGTCCCTTTCCTGTATGTTTGCTGGACAATATGCAGTACCACTATCACGCCAGATCAGTTGTCGACGACAATCAGACGATAGACTGTATCTACTCTCATCTGAGAAGAGGACAGCAGGCCAGTCGTTATCAGTCCAATTGCGATGTTGATGGCACCATTGCAAACGGGCGATACGGTGACGTCTGGACAATGGGATGCACACAACAGGACGGCGGGCGTATAGTCCTCCTTCATGCAAACGTCTGGCGACAGTTTTTCGGGAGATCCGCTTGCCAGTAGCAGCCATAAACTGATTTGCTACCTCACTAGCTGTGCTGCGCCGGTATCTTTTTGTTGATAGCACTATGTACCGATCTTCTGCAGGTGTCGTACTGCGAACACGACCTCCCCCGTGACGTTTGCTACACTCTCCATTTGTTTGAAATGATTTCCAAAGCCTTGAAACAACACTGTGGCTGACGTCAAATTCCCTGGCAACATCTGTTATTTTTCGCCCTTCTTAAATCTTGCCAATAATACGGCCACGCGTAAAATCATCTAGGTGATGTCGGGAAGACATACTGAAAATTGCAAGTTCGTCAATTGATTCTTTCCCTTTGAACTTTGCGTTTGAACAACAACGGTCAATACGCGTCAAATCCTTTATATCTCTTATCAGCGCTATGACGTCACGAACAAGTTCGGCAATCCAAAATTTGCATACGCACAACACGTCTTACTGTATCCCGCACTTATGCTAATGTCCACATTTTCCTGCCTTCCATTTTATGTTTGCTATCGTTGCTATTGTCATCCGTCCTTAGCAATTGTCTGGCAGTGTAAAAAAGGTGACATTGAGGATCTTAGGAACTACAGACCTATCAGCCTCCTATCAGTGGTTTATAAAATCTTCACTAAAGTTCTTTCACACCGCTTGAAGGTAACACTGGACATGGCTCAACCGAGAGAACAAGCTGGATTCAGGAGTGGCTACAAGCACAATAGATCATATCCACGTACTGAGAGAACTGATTGAAAGAGCGAGGGAATATGAACTTCCATTGTGCATGGCTTTTATCGATTATGAAAAAGCCTTTGATTCGGTGAAACCATCAGCAGTTACCACGGCTCTGAAATCCTGCGGTATTGAAGATGCATACATTAATATTATTAATAACATCTATGAAAATGCAAGTGCAAAGATTCGGCTGTTTGAAAATACAACACACATAAAAATTGGAAAGGGAGTGAGACAAGGTGACACCATATCTCCGAAGCTCTTTAATGCCACATTGGAAAATGTCTTTCAATCACTGAACTGGGAAAACAAAGGGATAAAGATTAATGGAGATTATCTAACCCACCTTCGTTTTGCTGATGACGTAGTCATTTTTGCAACTACCCCATCAGAGCTGCAGAGTATGATCCAGGAACTTGCTGAGAAGAGTAAAGAAGTGGGATTAAAAATGAACTTTCAGAAGACAAAAGTGATGTTCAATGCTTTTACAAGAAATGAAGATTTATCGATTGATGGAGAAAAACTGGAGATAAAAGATACGCATGTTTATCTTGGACAGCAGATATCAAGTGAGGGTCACATTGATGAAGAAATTAATCGGCGTACAAAACTTGCCTGGAGAGCTTTTGGAAGAAACAGCATAATTTTCAAGAGCAATATGCCATTATGTCTTAAAAGAAAAGTGTTTGATCAATGCATCCTTCCAGTGCTTACGTATGGTGCAGAGACGTGGACCTTAACTAAAAGAGACATACAAAAGCTGCAGACAACTCAAAGAAGCATGGAGAGGTGCATGCTTGGTATAACCAGGAGAGATAAGAAGAGGAACTCGTGGATCCGAAAAATGACGAGAGTGGAAGACATCATGATCAGAGTTAAATCCCTGAAATGGCAATGGGCTGGACATACTGCCAGAAGGACAGACCATAGATGGACAGCCGAAATTTTAGATTGGATTCCAAGGGACAGGAAAAGACCCAGAAAAAGACCACATGGGAGATGGGTGGATGAAATTCGTAAATATGCGGGAGTGACATGGAGGAGACTGGCACAAGACAGACCGTTGTGGAGGAAACTTGGGGAGACCTTCGTCCAGCAGTGGATTGATAATGGTTGACAATGATGATGATGAACCTCCCAAGGAAGCGTACATTAAGCGGAAATCTGCGATGATTTGGGCGGCCATGCCATATCATGGTAATTGGTTGGCCCCATCATTAGCCTACATGGCCGAGTTTCTGCCAGGAAGTACATGGAAATTCTATGTGATATCAGGTGCATTCTGTGGTCCAAATGCTTCCTCAAGAATGATGCCAGTTTTCAAGGCGATAACGCACCCATACACACATGCCAGGACAGTTCTGTCTTAGTTTGAGGAGCACCAAGTTGAACTTCAACATCTGCTCTGGCCAGCTCAATCACCTGATTTGAATATTATCAGGTAACTGTGTGTATTATTGGAGAGCTGAGTGAGAAGCAGACCAACTCCTCCAACATATATGAAGCAACTGGCTAACGTTATGATCGACGAATGGTACAACATTCCACTAGAGACTATCAAATGTTGTATAAATCTATTCCAAGAACGTTGGAAGCTGTATTAACCTTATGAATATCGACATATCGTCTATTGCTCAGGTGTTCCCATTATTTTGTCCAACCCCTGTTTGTCACTCGGTGCGTGAAAACGTATAATCTCGTGCATTCCATCGTGCTCAGTGTGAATAGGTAGCAACAGGAAGTGTCTTTGAAATCAATAAAAACAATATTTATGTCAAAAATTTGAGTGCTATCCCTGCAGCGCTGCTGCGGGTGCTTGGTGGTTACCACGCACAACCTGGAGCCAGAAAGCCAGCGGTGACCCACGAAATGCAACCCTCAGTGTCGTAGTACCGTTAATTTATAGTATACACTTGGCGTATATTCTAATTTAAATTTGCATATTACTTATCTGATCTCACTTACTCTTCATATAACGTCATGTCTGAACTCACGATAGTTTCTAATGATTTGGCATCACTGGCATTCGGTCATAGATAAACAAGAGAGATAAAATCTAGCAGCAATGTATGAGAGAAGAGTGAGGTGACGAAATATGTTAATAGTAGCAAGTAAGAGCACCAGTTTGTAATTGTAAGTACTCACAATCGTGGGAGCAAATCAGAGCTCCTGTCTTACTGCGATAAGCGAAGCAAGCGATTAATGAAAGATGATATTCCACCAGTACGTAGTAAGCCAGCTGTTACTGTCTTTAAGCGCTTTTGAACATTTCGAAGGTTAGGTGTTAGATGCTCAAGTGACTGAATATTTCGCTTAAGACACCATAGCACCTCCATCTCCCTCATACCTTAAGGACTTCTGTCAGACAGCTCAACTCATTGTGTGCAAATAGTTGTTGCTTTGGGATAAGCAGTCAGCCAAGCTTTTTGACTTCAACTATATTTAACACCCTCAGGAAGTGTTTTCTTATGTTCAACTACGCAGGCACCTAACTTTAGTTTTCATTCAGGTTTATAAGAATTAACGTACGTACAGTATCTTGTAATTCATCCATGCAACCGTTTCTGTTTTGTTTTCTTTTTTTAGCACGTTTTTTGTAAAAAAGATTGTGCTTAAGTTATGGGTTTGTCGGTCCGTCTGGGGACACTATATCACGGCAGCTATTTGTCGGATTGGAAAAATTATTTTTGCATTGAGAAGACTGAAATGTGAGAATTATGATCCTTGCATTCAGTTTTTCTTACGGTGCAGAATTTCGCCACAAGAGGGCGTAAATGCAGATGATATAGAATTAAAAATGCATTGTATTATATATATTTGCTTCTAAATATCCGATTGAAAAATTCTTACCTTTCGATTCCATTTATATCGAAGACTATTTTAGGTATACTCACTTTCTCAAGTTACGTATAGATTTTTCGCAAGGGGGTATAAAAGTAAATGGCGTTTTTCCCGATATCTCTGCTTCTAAAACTCCGATTTAAAAAAATATTCCTGCATCGGATACAGGCGTAATGGGAAATGTTTCTCCTATAATTTCTAATTTTTGGTAAAAAATCGTTCGGCTACCAGGGGCCATAAGAGTCTATTTCTGCTTCGGATGCATTTGCAGCAAAATCCGAGCTTCTAAAAGATCGATTGCAAAATTTCCTTCGTGGACCGATACCGCTCATGTAGATAAACCTTTTCGGAATATTTTCTTTTAAAATAATGCATGCTTTCTTCGCCAGGGTCGTAGCTATATATCATATTTTTATCAATATCTCTGCTCCTAACAGGCCGATTTGAAAAATTCCTTCCCTTTTGGATAGCGTTTTCGGTGTGAAAGGTTTCTCATATAATTTCAATTTTTTCAAGTAATGCATAAACTTTCCTTTAGGGGACGTAATAGGAAATTGCGTTTCCCCCGATATCTCTGCTTCTAAAACTCCGATTTGAAGAAATCCATCTGCCTCGGAAACAGCTCTTTAGGGCAAATGTTTTGCATTATAATTTCCAATTTTTGGTAAAGAATGGTTTGGCCACCATTGGGCGTAAGTATTTATTTCTGCTTCTGACGCATTTGTAGAAAAACCTGAGCTTCTGAAAACTCGATTGAAAAAATTCTTTCGTGGACTCATACCGCTCACCTCGGAAACATTTTTGAGAATTCTTTCTTTCTAAAAGAATGCATAGTTTTCCCGCCAGGAATGTAGATGTATGTCTTACTTTTGTCGAGACCGATTTGAAAATGTATTTCTTTGTTGGAGAGCGTTTCTGCTGCGAAATGTTTCTCATATAATTTCAAATTTTTTTAGCGAACAAGTCTGCCACCAGAGGGCATAAGTTGAAATTTCTGTTTACATCAATATGTGCAGGACTGAAAACCCGATTTGAAAATCTTTTCCGGTCAGATGCTACAACCTATGAAACTCTGTGTTTGTATTTTCTTCCCAAAATAACACACAATTCCGCCGCTAGGTGGCGCAAATGCTTAATTAGCTTTTCTCAATATCTCTGTTTCTATATGTGCGAATTATTTCAACACCCGATACCATTTACCTTGTAGAACACTTTAGGTTAGTATATGAGGAGTTATTTAGATCAGAGTTCTGTCGCAAGTGGTGTTTGTGTACTTCAGTTTACAGCTGTATCTTCGCTTCTAAAAACCCTATTGAGATATTTCTTCTTTACTGTATGCCATTCGCTACAATAGAAATGTGGAGCGTTATCCTCTTTAAATAATGCACATATTTACCTCTACGGGGAGTAAAGACCGAAATCTTTTTCTAGTTATCTGTGCTTCGGGGAGACATGTTTGAAAAGTTCTTTTTCCATGAAGAATATTTTTCACCTATCTTCAACTCTTCAATTATTGAAAATCCTTCCACTAAGAGGCGTAGAGTTATATTCATATTTCCCGCGTACGTGTATATTTCTTTTTTCAGTTGTTCGATTTGAAAATCTCTTTGTCTCTGATATGCTCCATTTGTTAATTTTAGTAACACACATTTTAGCCGCTGCTGGCGAAATTGGGTAGTGTAGTGGTTTCTATTTCTGGATGTCTTATCAATTGTAGAAACCGAGTTGGTTGTTTTCATTGAATTTGGATCATTTTGATAAATTTAATTCGCGTCAGAAAGGATTCTAAAAACGTGCTCATTACAACCGAAATTCGGCGTCATGTTTCTTGTTTCGGGTCTTACGACCACCATAAGCAATTCTGATAAAAACGTATAAGTAAACGCCAGTTTCAAACACACAAAATACATCACCGATGTCTCATTTCTGATTCGACCCCGGGCCCATCTCCGGCGTATGGTCAGAAGCCAGCTCCTCAGACCACTTGGACACCAGGGCGGTTATTGCCACCATATAATAATATACATGCTCATTATTTTCAGTTAATCCTCCTAGTTTTCATATGGTGAGCGAAACTTATAAATATCGTGACGCAACCTTCACTTGAATAAAATGAACAAGGTTCAGAAATTTAAACAGGTCGTGCCTTAACATACCAATTTTCAACACGTTTTTTTGCTTAAAAAAAGGCTACGCATTTGTTGTATCACTTTGTCCGTCCGTCCGTTTGTGGACATCATATCTATTTTTTTTTATTGGAGGTTTAACGACCACCGTGAACAACTCAGTGAACTATAAGCAGTCGCCCGTCCCTAATTTAGGGTCACTGGTTCCAGGGAAGGGATAGGGCCAGTGCCGTAAGACAAACACAACGCCCATGCCTCACGGGATTCGAACAAGGACCCCTTTCGGACGAATGATCACAGGCCACCGCTTAGACCACTGCGCCACATCATATCTTTGCCGCTATTAGTCCGACTTAAAAAAAATCTTTTTGCATTGGAAAGCTTGAAATGTGAGAATGATGGTACTTGCTTTTCGGGTTTCTTTCCTGATGCATAACTTCGCAGCCAGAGGGCGTATATGCAGGTGCTATAGAATTCAACGCATATTTTATTTCATATATTTGCTTCAAGTATCTGATTGAAAAAAATTATTTTTCCATTTCGATGCCATTTATAACAAAAACTACTTTGGGAGCAGTTTATTTTTCAAGTAATGTGTCTATTTTCCGCTAGGGGCGAAAAGGTAAATTGGGATTCCCCCGATATCTCTGCTACTAGATGTCCGATATCAAAAATTCTTTCCGTAACGGATACAACATTGGGTGGGTAATGTTCGACACATAATTTCTAGTTTTTTTGTAGATAATAGTTTGGCCACCAGGGGACGTAATTGTTTATTTCTGTTTCTGATGTATTTACACGGAAATCTGCCCTTCTTAAAACTGATTGAAACCATTTTTTCGTGTACCAATACCGCTCACTCCGAAATCTTTTGAGAATACCTTCTGCTTAAAACAGTGCGTAGTTGTTCCGCCAGGGGGCGTAGATGTATGTCTTATTTTTGTCGATATCTCTGCTTCTAAAGGCCCGATTTGAAAAGTCACTTTTTTTATCAGAGAGCATTTCTAGAGCGAAATGTTCTGCATATAATTTGAAATGTTTCTTAATACTCAAGTGGGTAGCCATTAGACAGTGTAATTACAAGTTTCCGTTCAGCAATGTCTGCGGTACTAAAACCTCGTTGAAAAAACATTACTCTTCGGTCAGATACTACCAGCTATGAAAACATTTTGTATATATTTCCTTCCCAAAATCATGCACAATTTCTCTCTACGGGGAGCAAAGTTTTAATAAGTTTTTCTCGATGTCTTTTCTTTTAAATGTCAGATTTAGGAGATTCTTTTAACACCAGATACCATTTACCTAGTGGAACAGCAGGCTTGTACCTGCGGAGTTTTTTGTAGTTCACAGTTCTGTCGCTAGGTTTTACTTTTGTATTTTCGTTTGCAGCTGTATCTCCGCTTCTAAAAACCGTATAGAAAAAATTATGTTTTTTTTTTTTTTCTATTTTAAACCAATCTCTACAATAAAGATGGGGAACATTATGATATGCAGGTAATGCAAATATTTCTCGCTATGGGCGTAAATGTCAAAATCTTTTTCTTTCAATCTCTGCTTCCGGAAGACGTGTTTAAAAAATCTTTTTCCTTAGAATAGTTTTTGCTATGAAGAAAACATTTCGTATATTTTCAACTTTTCCATTATGCAAAATTCTTCTGCTAGGAACTACAGAATTATATAATGTTTCCTTCTGTATTTCTTTTTACAACTATTCAATTGGAAATGCATTTGTTCCCTGATACCTTTCTTCTGCTATGAGAAACTTTTACGTATTAAATAGAGGCTCATGCCACCCGCGACGATCGCGCTGCAAGGTTCGTTATTTCTGGGCGATCTCACTCGCGATGTTTGCCCTCAAAGGTCATTTGTTTCGTTCTTCGTAAGGAACTCGTGACATCACGTGAGAACTTTATTGGATATTTTGGTTCCTATTCCATGTGCTTAGTTTCTTTGTTGTTGTTGTTGTTTTTATGATTGGAAGTTTAATGATCGCCGTGAGCTGCTCAGTGGGCTATAAGTAGTCACCCGTCCCTAATTTAAGCCCACCTGTTCCAGGGAAGGGAGAGAACTAGTGCCGTAAGACAAACACAACATCAATGCCTCACCGGGATTCGAACCCGGACCCACTCGGACGAATGATCTGAAGTATTCGCTTAAACCACTGCGTCACCAGGCCGGCGTGCTTAGTTTGTTTCGCGTTCTGTGTGCTTCAATCATTAATTGATAATGCTGTTTAAGTAAGTAAGCTTTCACCATTTTGTGGAAATATAATAATAATTTGGGATCTTCTTATCACTGAGGAAGAGGCAGTGAGTTTTTTCAGAGTATAGGAATATTGCCAAGACAGAGTATGTTTAAGAAAGGCCATAATATGAAATTATACCTGTCGTTTAAATTTTGGCAGTGTAATGTAAAAAGCTGAAAGAGCAAAGTACTTAGAGAGTTTGACTTTTGCATGTGTACTTGGCGTCGTTTTGAAGTATATTTTCTTTTCTTTATATGGAACTGTTTGACTTTTGTACGTGTGCTTGCCGTGGTTAGATTTATGCCAAAAGCGGTCTTTGCTGAGGGTTTCTGTTTAATACGTAAGTACCCAAATTTTTTAGCCATTGGTGGAAGTCAGTAGCTGTTTTTATTTCCGAATGTTTTATCGTATGTAGAAATCCTGTTGATTTTTCTTCTTACCGGTTACATGGACTGTGAATAATTTGTTAAATATTATTCGCATCGGGAAGAATTCAGAAGACGTGCTTATTACAACAGAAAATTCGGTGTCATCTTTCTTGTTTATTTTGCATTTGCTGCATTGAAATGAAATGCCGCGTCTACCCAGAAATAGAAAAAAGTACAAACGATTTGATGTATTTGCAGATGTATCTTCGGGGCGCAATGATTTTATTAGAAACTAGCATATAGCCCGTCCTAGGACGACTGTTTTTTAGCTTTAAAGTGGTTCCACCTAAAATCTCTGCCTTGTGTTTCCAATGGTAAAACTTCTTTACATATTTTCTCCGCAATCGATGTATTCCCAAGGATGAAAATTTGCTCATCGATAAAACTAACTTCAAATTATAGCATGGGATGTTTCATACTTGCTAAAACACAACCATAATTAAGCAATACAACATTTGTTTGTCTACTGACGTCCTCAATGTACAGGTCGCGGCATCTATTAACAGGTCTGAACATTGCTCAAAGAAAAGATTGATTTTTATTGTAATTAGGGTTATGTTTTCACAAGTATTAAGTATCCTATTCTATAACTTAAAGTTAGTTTTATCGATGTACAAATTTTCATCTTTGTAAATATATTAATTGCGAAGAAAATATGTTAAGAAGTTTTACCATTGGAAACATCAGACTGAGATTTTAGGTGGAACCACCTTAAATAAATATTAATATATAGGGGATGTTGCCCGTCCTATGACGGAATGAAAAATCAAATCAAAGAGACGCCGCATTTCTGTAAGGAAATATAGTAAAAACTTACAGAGTAAGAACAATTTCATGTTAGAACTAGAAATTATATGCTATTTATTTCCGTTTTCCAAACGACATCGCGATAAATAATATTCTGTGTAAAATATTTGTTGTTTAACAATTGTAGGCTAGAACGTTTAGATAGATCGATATTTTGCAAAATGTGTAATATAATCAGCACTATACTCAGAAAGTTGTTCTCGTGTAAACTTACCTTAATAACTTTTACTTTGATTTTTCGCGTTAAATTACTTTTTCTCCGGCACACTAGTTATTCCCTTCACGGCTTGTTTTAGACTGTCCTATTCAACGGTTAGTTTGAAAATTCATACTGAAGCTCTTTCTGCAAAATAATGCTACATCTGGTATTACAAATCGTAATGGTCTAAATTCTCGACAATGTGCTAATAGGGCGACATCTGCTTTTCGATGCATCTTTGACATCTCAATACTTCAGTTTTTATTGTAGGTTAGAGCGTTTAGATAGATCGATATTTTGTAAAATGTAAAATATAATCAGCACTGAACTCGGAAATATAGTTAAATTTAAAGAATGTAAAAACTAATTAAAGCATACGAATTAATATTGGAACTGCGCTAAATTAAATTAATATGCAAACGCAACTTGCAGTGATATTAAGAATTCAATTATAATTTTGTAGATGGGATAAATAGAACTCGAGTCATTGATAATCCAATGTTTTTAAAGTAGCAAGCGATCACCTTGACACCTCCATGTGATCGCGTGAAAACTCAGCTTGCCGTGATATTAGGAATTCAATTCGAATTTTGTAGATCGGATAAATAGAGCTCGAGTCATTGATAATCCCATGTTTTTAAATTAACATGTGATCACCTTAGCATCTAAAATTGATCGCGTGCTATTATATATCAGGCAATTACTTTGACATCGCGAGGGCACGCAAGAATTGATCGATGTGTGATGGCGCAACAACGCAGACGTTGCTGTGATGTCAAGCGTTCCAGACAGACAGAAAGGGAAAGAGAGAGAGAGAGAGATATGGGGGTTTATATGTATAATTATCATTTAAATTATCCCACTAAGAGAATTAATTTTTCTTTAATGTATATGTACTGTCTAATGTTTTGACTTACCCGATTTATGAGTTTGTCTTCTTTCCAAATTTTCATACAATGAATTAGATTCAGCTAAAAAAAGATGACTAAGAACGTTTTCAGTGAGAGGAGGTTTATCATGCTATGCAATGAATTTAATCAAACGGGAGCGAGCTGTTGTGATATTATCGTACGGCTTGAAGTCAGCTTTTAAACCGATGCATCACTGTGGATTCTGTTTCATGGCGAGGGAAATATGTTGATCTTGCTTTGCTTCAGAATAACTGTTCATGCGATTGTTCTCGAAACGTCGTTTCGCAAAAAGAGAGCTTCGCTACGAAATTAATTATTTCTTAATGTGATAAGGGAAAACAGTACTGAAAGCCCGCTTATCCGTGTGGACGTTCATGGCAGCGCACCCCTACCTACAGTTACGAATTCCCGTGTCGAAGATTTCCCAGTAAAAATCGTAAATACGGTTAAAACAATGAAATGGCAAAACTCGTATGTGCAAAAATGAATCGTAGAATTATGAATCAAATATTTTAGAACCAGAACTTGAAACCATGCGATTTGACACATCTTATCACAACGGCACTGCTGTATAGAAGGGTGGGTCTTCTGAATGTCAACTCCCAAAAGTAGTTCCGGATATCCAGTACTCTATCCTTACCTTCAGTGGCGAAATTCTAAACGAATAATATCCGACGCCCTTAAAAAGGATCATAAATATGAGGATATTGCTAGATTGTGGCAACATTTTTGTTTCTATTTTATTTATTTATTCTGGTGGAGTTAAAGGCTTAATTTAACTTATTTTGACTGTAGAAACATTGAACAATTATTGTCTTATTGATATTGATATTTGAATGAATATTCTGTAAAACGTGAAATAATACTACTTTTTAAAGACAAGTTAGACAAACATATGCGTTTACTCATATCAGTAAATTTTAATTGAAATATAACTAGTGAAATGTACAAAAAAGTATCTAGGCTTACAACATTAACAGTTGCAAGAGGTCAACAACAGTTTCCACAAGGCTTCCTTCGCTTTGTCTGCTACTGCATCAAGTCTATTTTTAAAAGAAGCAAGGGCACTGTTTCTTCCTTGGGACATCTAGCGTTTTACAAATGGAAGAGGATCCCACTGGGAAATTGGTGGACCACAACTATTTACTGTCAGAAAAGATGAGAGATTTGTAACTGCATTTCTTGTTGGTGTCACAATATTGTACATAATGCTGAACCCCGCTCGCACTCTGCATTGCTCACTGGTATTGTTTCAACACACTTCAGAAATTTCTTTATGGCGTCTGACACATGCTTAGCTCCACTGTCCTTAAAATCCCTTTAAGATTGAATGACCTCACGATAACACAGAGAAAACAAATCATACATATCTAAAATGAAAATCCTCTAAATGCGTGGCGTCAGTTGAATAAATAAATCCATCGCTCTTGCCACGTTAAGTAATGCACAGCAACCAAAAAATTGTTATTCGGCTGCTGTCGGGGAATTGAATCCCGAATCTCTCGATATCTAGCCGAGCGCTTTAACCTTACACCACAGCGGCCAAAAATTCACGGCGTTATGTGTGTTTTTCTTTTCAGTCAGCATCTGGCATCATAAATCCGTAAGATGGGCTCAGCTACTGAGACGTATCCATCTGGTGAGCATTAAAGGCACTGGCTATATAATAATTATGGCAATTAAATCCAAAGGCGAGATACAAAGTGAAAATCTTGAATTATCCAAGGGCGAGATCCAAAGTGAAAATCCTGAAGGATCAAAGGGCGAGATCCAAAGTGAAAATCCTGAAAGATCCAAGGGCGAGATCCAAAGTGAAAATCCTAAAGGATCTCGCCCTTGGATTTAATTCCTATTATTAATATATAGCCAGTGCCGTTTATACCCACCAGATGGAGACGTCTCAGTAGCTGAGCCCATCTTACGGATTTATGATGTCAGATGCTGACTGAAAAAGAAAATACACATAGCGCCATGAATTGTTGGCCGCTGTGGTGTAAGGTCAACGTGCTCTGCTAGATATCGAGATATTCGGGATTCAATTTCCCGACGGCGGCCGAATAACAATTTTTCGGTTGCTGTGCGTTGCTTAACGTGGAAAGAGCGATGGATTTATTTGTTCATACAGATCTTTCAATTCTTGTTCACCATAGTCCACGGCAATATCATCCGGCTGATACTCAGGTAAAACTACTTGAATTATTTTTGAGTACTTTGTGTCCTTATCTCTCATACACCGACTTGTCAAATTTTTGATTACATTCCCAAAAAATTGTACTTTATTTATTTCCGTTGTGTTGTTCCTACCCCCAAATACTTTTAACGGAACTCCTTTAAATTGATTTACTTCTATAGCTTTCTGAACTTCCGTCAAGTCAATACCTCCTCTCTCTTTGTGACCTTTAAATACTTCTCTTGTTCTGTGCAGGAGTTGGTTTTCTCTAGGTAACGTCATAGTTTGTTTTTGCAAATATTCTGAGAGACTATAAAGCTCAGATAACACATCCATCATTATTCCTAAATTGTTTATGCAATACGTTTCTTCAAGTTTACTGGCTAGCCCTTGAAATGTTGCTCTCTCATTACTATCTCTATTTCCATCAGGAGCTGCATGTGTGAAGAAACTGTGCAATGATGTATAGTTATTTCAAATACAATTCACAGCCCGAAAACATGATGCAACACAACGAGTTGACATAATCTTTCCCGCTTTATTGAGATTGCAGAACAACAGTTCTACACATTTCCTTAGTTCATGTAAGTTCTTTGGAGACATACTAAAAGTTGAATATACCTTATCAAGAAACACCACAAAATGATTTGTTGTAGTAACATCTTATAATTCCAAACCTCACCGTCCCTTTTCATCAGGAGCTCGGAATCACGCGACTGTTGATATTGACTTTATAATGCCTATATACACATTTAAAACTGTAAACAATTGTTTAATAATAACACAGTAATGTAGGCATAATTACCGTAAAGAAAGAAAAGTCACAAAACAGATAAATATTCCTGGTCCGGGCCCGGCTGAATTAAACAACTTCCAACCCTTTATTTGGACTACTAGTTCTCAGAGTTGGTGCTTCCAAGGAAAATTTCTACCACTAATCACCATCTATTGTGCCGAATATATTAAGCTGTTTGCTTTCGTTTGTGAGTGTTATGGTCAGTTAGTTTTACTTTAGATTCATGGTACACTAAGAGCAGTAGAAAAGGAGGCGCATAATGTTAGAAGATTCTGAATAGATCACCAACATACTATTTCGGAAATCTAAAAAAAACAATGAGGGCCATTTTTGGATGGACTTCCGTTTATCAGTTATTCAAGAAGTGTCACGTATCAATGCGCTTTGTTTACATGTGACCTGCGCACACTCACCATTACGGGGCGAAGGAACTAGTTCCACCACTGTACTTAATGTATAAATATTTGCCAGAAAAATAATAATTTCGACGGTGCAATGACACGGATTGTTTCATACGAAACTATAAACGTCTTTTATTCGAAGGAAATGCTTAATGATAATCGAACGACTTGTAGAAATTGGAGAGTACAAGCCTTTGTGATGATTATAGTATTAAAGAAACGGTAATTCTTCAGTTTACCTCGGGTATTGTTATCGCTTCCTAATATTTTGGGATATGGTTTCTCTGGGGTATTTTTATTTGCATTTTCAAAATTTTGGCCACCCCCAAAAGCGCTTTTTTAACTCTTTCCGTTCTTTGTATATATACATGTACTTACGTTTCATTAAAATAAATATATATTTATTTTTAAACAAACCGTCGCCGCTCCGTTGGTGCCGTGGTCTAAGCGATGGCTTCTGATCATTCGTCCGAGAAGAGGACCGGGTTCGAATCCCGGTGAGGCATGGATGTTGTGTTTGTCTTACGGCACTGGTACTCTCCCTACTCTGGAGCCAATAACCCCAAATTAGGGACGGGCGACTGCTTATAGCCCACTACGTTGCTCACGGTGGTCGTAAAACCTACAATAAATAAAAAAAAAAAACCCGGCTTTCTTTTGCATTTCTTTGTGGAACTATTTATATTGCGTAGGGCACACAGAGAGCCGCCGTCAAAAATGTAAATATATCAGCAGATAACGGCGGCGGAAGGATACATGGAGCACTTTGGAACTATTAAGAAAATAAAACGTTACTTCAAATTGACCACATATTTCGTTGGGCTTTTCTATTTGTCCTGAAGAAGCTGCGCCAGAGCCCAGAGAAACCTGGATTGACACGAAAAGTAAAATATTTATGAAATAACGTTGTGTTTCTTTGGTAATTCTTCAGTTTACCTCGGGCCTAGGTTTTGTACACTTTTTCTACGCTGAATGGAATATTAGGCCCTATGGAACATGAGAAGGAAGTCCTTTTGTGGGGCTGAGGCATATTTTCTTTTTTACGGATTTTTAAAGTTTGGCTACTTTTTGCTCCGCGTAGTGCTTTCCATCGCAAGTGATTCGGCATTTCCGTGCAAGAGGATTTAGAGCTTCCGAGTAGTTCTCGGCGCTCGCTTTAATGTAACGTTGGAGTAGTGCTTTGTTTGACGCTGTGTATTCCAATTGAAAAAGTTTGTCTTTATGTTTTAGCATGGAACAAAGACATCTTCATAAGAGAAAAAATGCAATAAAAGTCGGTAGCCTCATTACCCAGGTTACTTAGCAGAGTTCTAGTTCAAGCGTACGTTTCAGGATGAAAATGAACGGATTCACCATTTCTGGAAGACGATAGCAGTGGTGTACGATCCCTCTATTCCCTAAGGAACTCGTAACAAATTTTCATTAAATAACGACATCTGTATATATATATTACAAAATGTTTATATTTCTTTAAAAATGTTTATATTTATTTCAATGTATATATTTTAATAAACAAAGACATCTGCATATGGGAAAAAATGAAATTTCTTTTGTCCAGCGGCATGGTCTACAAAACCTACGTCATAGGTAAACCTCTAGTACGAAAATGCCGCATCACTTGCGATGGAAAGCACTACGCGGAACAAAAAGTAGTCCGAACTTTAAAAATCCGTAAACAAAAACAAAATATGCCTCAACCCCACATAAGGACTTCACTTTCATGTTCTACAGGGCCTAATATTCAATATAGCGTGGAAAAAGTGTACAAAACCTAGGTCCGAGGTAAACTGAAGAATTGCCCAATATCTCAGTCTTATTAAAGTGAGCTTGTAATTATACTTAAAATATATATTCAAAAACATGCACAAATATATTTAAAAGTAAGCAGCCGATAACAAAGAACAAGGGACAAAGTGATACCTCATGGGGAGGGCCCCGA
Source organism: Macrothele yani (assembly GCA_039090855.1). NCBI lineage: Eukaryota > Metazoa > Arthropoda > Arachnida > Araneae > Macrothelidae > Macrothele > Macrothele yani. The sequence goes on along the minus strand of CM077011.1, from coordinate 7,497,547 downwards.
CTCCCTGTGCCACTCTAACTGGGTGCGGCACTGCATCCGAAGTTATATTGTTTTTCTTCAGAGCAGAGCTTTCTTTGCCTGTTGATGGTGTGTGTGCCCAGCATTTATATAAACAAAGCGAACTGATGCACGGAACTACTTGAAAAGCTCATAATTGGAAGTCCAACTCCATTTTTTCAATTACTGAAATAGTAATGTCTTAAAATAATTTTTAATGAAGTTATACGATTCTCCTGTAATGCTTTTAAAAACTATTGTGTACCCTTTACGTCATGCACTAAATTTCCATATTTTTAACATCCCATTATGTTCCGATTAAATCTTTTTTTATTATATTCCATTCCTTTATGTTTCATTTCATTCGTTTGCTTCTTAGCGGCAGAAAGTTTTCCTCGGTGCACTAACAATAGGCGCAAGAAGTCCAAACGAAACGAAGATATATCACATCGTATTTTGATAAAAAAAATTCTGTATTGAACTTACATATGTTTCATTTCATTTTTTGTGTGCTTCTTTGCGGGAAAACGTTTGCCACTGCGGCCTAAGATTGGGCGTTAGGAATCCAAATGAACCGTAGGAATAGAAGAAAAAGAAGCATGCCGACTTCCGGAACTTCTTCATGGGTTGAAATCGCAAATACCTACCAAAGACAAGTATACTAACCAAAGAGGTTAGAAAAAACTTCTGGAGATGATATGCGCCCCGTAACCTTGAAGCCGGACAGTGTAGGAATTTTGATTCTATTACAATACCCTTCGGAGTTTCAAGCAGTTTCAGCTGTGAGTAATTTTTGTCTTCCATGGATTTTGGTTGCAGAAACCATTTCAATACCAAACCGGAGAGCGTTACGCTCTGCAGAGGAGTATAGTTTTCATTTTTAACGTTTTTTTATTTTTTTCAACTTTCACTAACATTTCATGTGTTTTAATTTAAAATATAAATTTAAAATACACCGGTGTGCAAAAAAAAGTATGAAGAGGAGACATTAGCATAACAGCGGAACGAGCAGGCAGAACGGACCGAAAGACAACTCAGGAGATAGACTAGGGTCCGGTACGGTAAGGCATGAGCATATATGCAGCATGACGTAGGGGGGTGTCGGAAATGTATAAAGCACACAGGCGGTGTAGGCTCAGCAATTCTGTGAAAGCTATTGCACGGTGTACATCGGTTTGAACGACGTTGAGTTGCTGCCACCGTGTGATATGGCCAACAGGCAATCCAGTAGACGAAATCTGGATGACTTTACCCGAGATTGCGTCATTGGGAAGTTGGAAGAAGGTCGAAGTGTGACTAGTGTGGCCGAGGAGTTCGGGATCGCTCACAGCATCGTTTCACGAGCTTGGAGAGCATTTCAAACGACAGGAACAGCTCTCCAAGAGATTAGCAGTGGTTGTCCACGAGCAACCACGGCGGCGGACGACCGGTATATTATCCTACAGGCGACAAGAGGCAGACAGCGGAAGAAATCGCATGGTACATGGAACAGACAACTGGACGTCCGTTATCGCGTTTTACCGTGGCCAGGAGGCTGCACAAAGGTGGTCTATTTGCACGACGACCAGTACGGTGTGTGCCATTAACGCCTGCTCATCGGAGACGGCGGTTTCTGTGGTGCCAGGAACACAAGAACTGGACACATCAGCAATGGGGTCAAGTTCTCTTTACGGATGAGAACCGATTTAGTCTGACGAGCGATTCTGGACGTATACACATCTAGAGAGAGCAGGGAACATGCAACCATACCTCCAACATCATTGAAAGGGACCGGTTTGGAGGTGGCGGAGTTCTCGTTTGGGGCGGTATCATGCTTGGTAGCCGTACTGGCCTCCACATCTTCCAAGGAGGTTCAGTCACTGGTGTCTGCTATATTGTACTGAGGGTTTCCTTCCTCACGTGCGTCTGTTTAGAGATGCTGTGGGACCTGAGTTCCTCTTCATGGACGACAACGCTAACCTCGTCGTACAGTGGCTGTCGCAGAGCTGTTGGAGAGTGAATATATTCAACGCATGGATTGGCCCGCATGGTCCCCGGACCTAAATCCAATCGAACACGTGTGGGACTTTCTCGGGAGACGCTTGGCAGCACGTCACCAGACGTCAGCAACGATTCCGCAACTGCGATTTGCGTTACAAGAGGAATGGGCCGCGATGCCTCAACAGCTCCTTGACAATCTCGTCCTCAGCATGGACAGACGTAAATCCTGCAACGCAGTAAGGGGCGATCATATTCCCTACTAAAGACTGGATTTTTTTGGCAGCCGCCTGTCACATGGACATTTCTGTCTTCTGTCCAGTTGTGCTCAAAGCTACCTTTTCAATAAAGTGCCTTTGAATTCTTTGGATTCCTTGTTTGGACGTTTTTGCTCACTTGTCCCATATTCTTACATCTTGGGGATCTTATGGTATAATTTGAGTAGATGTGGAGCACTTCTGCACGACGTTACATTCGAAAAACCGTCTCGTCCTTAATTTTTGTACGCTAATGTATAAATTGCCTGAAATTAATGAAGAATTTTGTAAATCCGGCATTTTCTCACACATTGGCAACGAATTGCAATGCAAACTCAGAAACATTCAAGACAAAATAGAAAAAAATTGCGATTTGGCCAACACAAAATGCATTGCCTTAAAAACCTCCAGCTTTCACACATTTTAAGGGACGCCGCTCGCGGTTGTAGGCTTCACGCAAAGTAGTGCTACTCCATCGACGAGGGCAACTCCAGATATCTTATTCTAACCTCCTTGTTACTGACGCAGAAAATCAATTCGTAAGGTACCAGGGCGTGGGCTCAATTTTTTCAAGAGCACACTCAGTCTTACTTAATACAAAGCGGGATGCTGAATACTGAAGAATTTTTCAAAAGGAGTTAATAATTTTGTGCATGAATAAAATACATTATGGAATTCTGCAAGTCGATTACTCTTGATGAAACTTTCTAAGTACCGTTTTAAATAAAAACGTTTGTACCTCTAACATTCTATAAAGGTACATTTTTCAATAAAATGTCTAAAATAAAAAAATAGGTAAATAAATAAACGTAAATGGAATGAAAGGAAAATGTCCTCACTGGACGATGATCCCCCTTGCCCATATCCTCAAAGCTCATTAAAAATGCTTCATGAATTCTGTGTAAAAAGTTCTTAATTACTGCTTGCGTTTAACAGCACTTAAGAAATGCCTTCTTATATGTTATAAAATTTCATCTATAAGAAATGCACTTCATTTTTCTTTCCGTATTTGTAGTCTTTCGATTTTCTTTTTCTGCTCGTTTCCTTCTTCTCTCTTGAAATCATGGGTTTCTAAATGTTATGGGTAATTATGGATTTTACAGGCACACCATAAAGAACGCTAACATATCACACAGGGATTATCAATCGCAGAAACAAATTTAGGGATTGTTTTTTATTATTGAATAACAGTGAACTTCCATAGTATGACTTCTCTAATTATTCTATACATGAAAGTGATTTCGTTCACCGGATTATAACATTTTAAAATTGCTTCTCCCTGCGAAAAAAAAATAGGGTGTTCTTTCCAATAGCGCCTTTGCTTGTATGCTCACATAGAGGTTGCGGTCGCTAGCGCTGAATTTCATTGTTTACATTCTCCGTCGATAACGAAAAAAAAAATATTCCTGAAAATGATAAAGATTTCTCCATTCGGAGATGTTACGACAGGCTATATGAATTTTACATCGGTAAATATAATAAAAACATTAAATCAAAACCAATAATCATTTATTTAAGCACTGGAAGCAGTAAAACACGGAAAACGTGAAGTTTTATGATTTGCTCCGTTCTGTGTTGTTGATGCCATTTCTAAAAAATTCTATTTTATAAACTCTACAACTTATTCGGAATAAGAACTCTAGTAGTCCATCGGCTATGTCTTATTTTCCGGAATCTTTATCTTTTTCGTAATCGACAGAGAATGTAAACAATGAAATTCAACGCTCGCGAACGCATCCGCTAGGTGAGCAGGCAAGCGCAGGCGCTATTGGAAAGACCACCCAAAAAGTAATTTAAAAGAGTCTTCATATTACAATAAAATTCCTTCATGTCAACGGAATTCAAGTAGTGCGTTAGTGGCATCGTTTGTCATACTGAAGTTGATTACGAGCGCATGTTACTTTCATCACAGTCAAATGAAATTGCGCAGGTTACAATTCCTCACATTCCATTCTTCGTGTTGAATGTGAGGAATTATATTCTGTACGATTTTCATTCAATGGATTATGAAATGTCATATCAACTTGACAAAGACAACTTCCTTACAGGAAATACCATTGTAGTGCGCTGTTGACTTCGTATTAAGGTTTTAAACATTAAACGAACATCTACAAAATTTATTCGGCAAGGGTGAAAACCTCCTTAGGGCATCATAATCTGGCAAATCAGTAAAAAATAATTATCTCAAAATATCAATATTTTTAAAGTCTTTAAATTTGTGCTTTGTATTGTTTTATGCTCTGAAACACATTTTCTTTATTTTATTAGCTAATGAATTTAAGTGAACAGAAAACAGCGGCATAAAGAGAATGAAAAAATTATTTTATTCCGAAATAAACACAAACTGTTTTGCAAGCAAACATGTATGCCTTTTGTACTCCGAGCAACAGACAGCAATCGACATTCCACGTTCGAATTTCTTCATATCATATATACATATTAGTATTATGAATACCGTTAGCCTTGAGGTCATTCATCATTGACAACTATGTTGAAAAACTCCTCGTTCTCAGGAAAAACGAAGCCGCTGTTGGTACTTGGCGCAGATTCAAGACGGTAAACAGAGTTTTGGTTGACACTCTGTTGGTTTTCAACGCTCGCTGCACAGTTACTCTGAAATAACAAATTGTTCTCTAAACGGTCTTCGAAATGGCAGGCAAAATCGGGAGATTCTGCCATCAGACTGTCGTGAACATAATTGGCCAAAGTTTGATCCATCTGACTAAACACTGACTCATAAGTGAAAGAATCGTTCTGCATCCAAATGCTGTCGTTCGGATTGGGCAGAAAAGTTTGATGACACAATCCTGATTCGGAATGTTCGAAAGGTGTATTCTGCGCTTCATGTTTGTGCAAGTTATTCCCACTTGCAAAAGAACCGGCCAATCCAGAAGTCACATTCTGCAAAAGTTGCTTCTCGCAATTCTGGAAGCTCGAGGTATTGCTTATACCTCTTCCTTTATTGTCAGCGGACTGGCTGCTGCTACCTAGAGAACATGCGTTTTCGTTCAGATGGGTCTTCTCTTCCTTATTTGCCTCCAAGTTTTTATTTAATTGAAGATTTGAATTGCCGTCTGCGATGTTTATCCGAAACCTTTCAAGTTGGCGTTCCAAAGCATCCTGTAGTGCTCTCCTGTACTTTTGCAATTTTGATTCGCACCGGATGTTGTCTCTTGCCGCACACAGCTGGTGGTATTCCCCAGATTTCCTCGTCTGCTGTTTCCTTTTTATTGCTTGCAGTAAATCCAGTCGTCCTTTGATGAAACATTCATGTTGAAACTTGTGAACACTAGGATTTTTACTTGTACAACCCAAAGAGTGGGAGTGGACTTTTTTGAAGCCATACAAATTCAACTGACGTACAAAACTGTTAATATTCTTCGTTTTAAAAAACGCTTTGGTTCCGTTCAGGTATTCCTGTTGGAATTTAGCATAATTCAGAGCAATGGACTTACCGTTACGACTCCAGCGAATGGCACCGGAACGACAATCGTGGACAATTTTCCACAACTTCTGTGGAAATCTTGCGGCAGTTAAATCCTGAAAATTCTGAATGAAACGCTTATAATCCCCTGTTTCCATAGTTTTAAAAGATTTACCTTTAGAATAAACGCGATAACGAAAAACTTAAAATAGCTGCGCGCATGAAAATAGAACTTTCAGTGGCTTTTAAACATTCTGAAGCGCGGTTTGTATGAAGTGCTATAACGCTCACATGACATCACATACACGAGGATACGAGGGGAAACGTTTTGAAGATGGGATAATGAGGCAACGACTGCATGTCATTTCAAAAAGCAATGATGACGTAAAGATAAAAAAACAGTGACATGTTTTTAAACCTGCGCCCTGTGCTTAAAAAGACTACTTCGAGAACCGGCGCGTGCATCCAAGAGCTGCAACGATATAAAGATTACAAATTTTGAAGAAGACAATCCGATTTTTGGCGTAAATGTGACAAAAATCGGATTGTCATCTTCAAAATTTGTATTATATGGCGTAATCCCGTATTTCTTTCATGATATAAAAGATTGTTTGTTTCCTAAGACTAATATTGTCCAATTCATAAAAAGTCTTTTTTTTTTTTGTGATAAAATCAGCTACTAATCTTAACTATATGTGATGATGTGAAAACCGTTAGGAAAAAAAGAATTGAAAAAATGCCAGTGTCGCACAGAAATATAGGAACTGCTGAATGTTAAAAAAAAAGTAAACGTGGGAAAAATCAGAAATGGGCAAGGGAACGCCATTTTTGAAGTGAAAAGCGAGGAAGGGAGAATGACATCCATCTTGGTGACCAGTTCACAAGGTCACAACGAGCCCATGAATTCTCAGAACTGGGAGCATGGAATTCTTCGAAGAACAGCCATCCAGCGGATGTAAACCGTGGGAAGCAGGACGCGGAGAGTGAAGGATGCCCAGCTAAGGGGGGTCGAATGCGTTCTTGTGATTGGCTAAGCGCTCGCTGGGGCTCAGAAAAGTTTGGGGAGAACTCAGGAAGTTAGTTTTTTTGGCGCTCTCTTCTCGTCTAGTTTTCACCAGAGCAGGACGCCAGGTCATCGCGTGGGATGATTTTACCGTAAGAAAAGAGCTCGGCTGCGGTCGAGTTAGCTAGGAATAGATTTCAACTAACTGCGGTTAGTAACTATCTATATTTGTTCCAAGGGATCAGGCCGAGGTCTAGATACATTATATCTGAGATCGGGTAATCTCATATCTTGTATCAAAAGTGCATAAAGGCATAGTGCTGCTGTGTAACTTATGACTGTATCAATTAAGTACCCAAGAGGAACTGAACGGTGCTAACCAGGAAGCACCATAATTCTGTTGTGCTCAACTCAAGTTCCATTGTCACCTAAAATTCTTCTGTATGCAAGGTGTCAAACCAACCTTAATCCTACCCTAAGCTAAGTGGTGGATAATAAATTTGTTTGTTATCGATCTTCGGCTCATTTCTACACCAGCTTGGAAATCTTCAAACACGCCTCTGTCTCAAATAATGTGATCTCCATAAGGCATCTAGACCTTACCCCAATCTAGACTGGTGGCAGCAAGAAAAAACAAGTAAGTGCAGCTGATGGTAAGAAATAGAAAATATACACAAAAACGAATAAGGCTAAATAAAGAACGACATTCAGATCATGACACTATAAAACAGAAAATCCTTGTATCTTTTTGTCTGAAGCAGCAAAAATTCACGAACGCCGAACTATGGCATCATGAAATTTGCACAGCTTATTAATGCTGCAATTTCTAGGTCAACACAACTATTTTTAACTGCCTACGTCTTTCCCTTCCCGAATTATCAGTTAATTAAGTTTTGAGGTGATTAGACACCACATAAATGTATAAAAGGCAGAATGTGTTTCACATCACGTGTTTCACATTTTCCATATCAGCGTGTATCACGTCACGTGTTTCATATCACACATTTCATATCAGTATTGTCAACGAATTTTGTTCAGTCAGAGATTCGTATAATTGGAAAACTGTTCTCGCGTTTCGATTAATTTATATAATCAAGTTTCCGATTAATTTTATATTCAAATTAATCGGAAACTTGAAACTTGGTCGTTCTGGGTGGTGTAGTGGTTAGCATACCCGGGCGCTATCTGGGAGACACAGGTTCGAGTCCCGCGTCTCTCAGATAAAACCGCCGGTTTTAACGTGTTTTATGGTGTCACGTCAATTCGTCGCGTGCGTCAATTCGTCGACTACGTCAATTCGTCGCCTGCGTCAATTCGTCGCCTGCGTCAATTCGTCGACCACGTCAATTCGTCGCATGCGTCAATTCGTCGCGCGTCAATTCGTCGACCACGACGATTCGTCGCGGACAATTTCGTCGACTACGTCAATTCGTCGACTGCTTCAATTCGTCGCGGACAAATTCGTCGACTACGTCAATTCGTCGCGTTTACAGATTTTGGTTACATACAAAACGAATGCAGGAAAACGTACGATTTCGAACGTCTTGCTCCCTGATTAAATTTATAAAGTTTGGCCACGCAGACAGGATAGGAATATTACGTTTTTCTTTGGCACTGAAAATATTAGACGGTAAACGGTTTTTGGAAAGGGGCAGGGCCCGGTTGGTCAGAGCACCCCATATACAAAATTTTCGTAAAATCTACATTTCAAAATTGTCTTTATTCTTCAAATAAAAATAGCATTTCTATGTACATGACAGTAGAATTCTGCCAATAAATACAGTGGTATATACAACAACTGGAAAGTTCCAGTGAAACGTAAAACAAAATATTGTTAAAATCATAAAATTATTTCGCCCCGAAGGGCGATGGAGAGGCAGACAATAAAGCACAAGCGATGCAAATGAAAATGTATACTACAGTATTGTAGACAAGAAAAGACATGATGCTATACTATTCACAAATTCCAACTAAGTATTACTACCATACTCAAGATTAAATATGCACAAGGTACTAATTCACATAAAAGACCATGGGTGAGAGGGAACTAACAGGTGCAACAGTATTTAGAAATATGACAGAAATGGTAGAAACAATTAAGCACAAATACTTATTATATGCACAGAATTATGCAGTGACAAGAGAGAAATACGCTAAACGGACCCAGGAGGGCAACTTTACAAAAAAAACAGAAATCGAACAGTAATTCAATTCATAAGTGTCATATCATATGTACAGAACAATACAGTGACAAAAAAGAAAGCCGCTAAGCATACCCAGAAGGGCAGCTTCTCATAAAACAGAAATGTAACAGTGGTGCTACACTCAAAATTTGCATCATATGTACATAAGTATTCAGTGACAAGGGGGAGAATCGCTAAAAGTACTCAGAAGAGCATCTTCTTACATTAAATTATATACACAGGGACAATAAAATTTCAAAATATATTCAGCATAATGTAGGGGACATTGTGTGTGCAGTAAACTGTGCAGAAGAAAGAATTATATACAACATAAAACACAACAAAATCGAAGAGAACATGGGAAACATGGTGAGCTATCTCCAATAGCACATAAAACAGAATAATCACAAATAGCGAATCATGTGGGTGAAAAAGGAGACTCCACCTAGGAGCCTCATACTACCAAAATTAATACGTAAAATCATGAGTTGTGACAGTGAATGTGGGCGACAACAAAAATCCCACCTACAAGTTGAGACGTAGCTGCAAATTGTGGATATGGAACCACCCAGCCGATTGGGCCCAGGTGGATTGAAAAACGTTATCGGTGTTTGTTGAGGCAGCACGAGAGTGCTCCATTCGGAGACGAGTGGTTAACCGTGCTAGGAAGCGTCTCCGAATGATAGCACTTGCCTCCTGAGGAGGTGGAGTAAGAGCAGGGAGGCGTTGTTCAAGATGGAAAGCATATACAGTGAACTTCACAAGAAGAAAAATGTAACGGCACACAGGAGGCAAGTGAGTAGGTGGATGCTTAGTTTGGAGTAGCCAAGCATATGCAAGAAATGGTAACGATCGAGCACAAATTCCATCAGCAAGACGAAATGCTGTGTTTAGGACTGGCAGGAGTACGGGGCAGAATAGGTATTGATGTTGGACGTCGCTGACTTCAGGGCAAAAGGAACAATGTGGAGAGGTGAGAAGGGTCATGCGAAATAGTACTGATGGGGCGGGGAGACGAAGGTGAAGAAATTGCCAATGGACATTGAGTTCAAGAGGGGAGGAAAGGGGAGAGGTAGAGGCTGTCCAGATGGCGGGGAGAAGAGAAGGAGAAGCAGAATGAACAGAAAGTGGAAGTGCGGGAGGGGAAAGAAGGAGCCAATAAAGAGAAGAGGAGGAGAAAGAAGTAACTAGAACCGGGGAGCTACGAATGAGGAGAAAGAACGGTAGAGAAAGAGGGGCGGAGGGGACCGAGAAGAGACCATCAGGGGAAGCGAGGAGTGGAAAGAGGCTCCAAAGCGCTGTGCGAAGGAGAAGATATTCGTTAGCAAGAGTAATGGTTGGAGATAGAAACAGGGAAGAAAGAAGTCTCCAGGTTAGATCAGAAGTTACGAGAGAACGGACAGTTATCACACCAGAGCGGATCCAATGAGGAAAGTAAAAGTAAGGGAGGTTAGGAGGGTGAATAAGAGAAGAGAAGAAGAGAGGTTCATCTAGAAGATCAAGAGTTGAAGAAGGAGATGAACGGAGAAGAGGAAGCGAACGAAAGAGAGAAAGGCCCTCTCGCAGGACAGAAGGGAGGTGGGACGGAAGAAGAGAGTATGAATCCATCTTCAGAAACAGTAAGAAGGTGAAAGATGGGTCACGAGAAGAAGCAAGAACATTCAAGGTAGCGGTAAGGGACGGAACAGTTGAAGTGGCAAGACGAATGAAATGAATAATGCGATGTGTTTTATAAAGGACTGCTGGATCAGGAAGCTGGATGCCACCCAAAGAGGCTGGCAGATGAAGCGTGGCAGGTTTAACCCAGTGATGTGAAGACCAGATGACGGAAGTTGAGAGGCGAGTGATGGTCATCATTTGTGACACGGGAACAACCGTCGACATCCAAGAGTATTCACATAGGGAGATAAGTTGTCGACGAACAATGGCTGCTCGTTGACGGAACGATGTGAAAGGGCGGGCCTTACTCCAGTAGGCAGCAGCCCGTTGTATCCGGGGAAGAAGAGCAGTCCAGGTGGCAGATGCAGAAGCCAAGGGCAAACCGACATACGCACCAAGGATCTTCTGTGTAGTGGCTGTCCACTGCGCACCCCAAGGAGCATCGGTGCGGACAGCCCAAGCCCCGCACCATAAGCCAGTACTTTTAGTGGCATTCAGCGCAGCTCCAGATATTGCAACATACTGTTGATATACAGAATACAGGCGATCAAATTGAGATTCATCCCGGACACAAAAGGTCACATCATCAGCATAGGCGGTGAAAATTATCCGATGATGACGAGTACTAGCCACAGTCGGCGGTAGGACATCCAGGAGTGATCTTTGGGCTGCTAACAGGAAAGGCTCAAAAGCGAGAGCGAATAGCTGGCCGGAGAGCGGACATCCTTGCCGGATGCCTCGCTTAAACGGAATTGGAGCGGTTAGAAATGTGGCCGCTCGAACATGGAAACTGGCGCCCTGATAAAGGGCCAAGAGGTCGGAAGAAAAGGCAGCAGGAAAGCCAAATCGTGAAAGGACAGCAGAGAGATAAAAGTGAGACACGTTATCAAAAGCGGACTTTTGATCCAGATTGAGAAAGGCAAGAGGTTCATCAAAAGAGCGAGCGAGGAAGTGAAGATGAAGGAGAAGAGAAACGTTAGTGGAAATAGTCCGACCAGGCACAGTGTATGTCTGGTCTGGAGAAATAACGAAAGAGAGAACAGAATTAAGGCGACGGGATAAGAGTTTTGTATAGAACTTATAGTCAGTGTTTAGGATGGAGATAGGGCGCCAGTTTCCAAGATCCAAGAGGTCACACTTCTTAGGAAGGAGGATGGTGTGTGCCAAAGTAAAGTCGGGCGGTAACGCAGGAGAGGAAAAAGCAGACGAGAAACACGCAGACAGAAAAGGCAGAAGGCACGGTAGAAAAGCACGATAAAAGGACAGAGGAAGGCCGTCAGGTCCAGGAGCAGCATGAGGATTGAGAGTAGCGAACGCCTCACGGAGTTCGCGAAGAGAGAAAGGGGAAAGTAAAGAAGTAGATAAAGTAGAGGGGACCTGAGGAAGAGAGGAGAGAAGAGGAGAAGCTAATGAGAATGAAGACTGCGTTACTGCACTGTACTTGGCGGTGAAATACTGTTTAGTGAAAGTGCATAGCTTCGATGGGTTCGAAGTGATGGAACCATCCTGGAGGCGAAGATGACGCAAAGATGTAGCAGAGCGATGTTGAGATTCCAAGGCGGTTAAGTAATCGTGAGAATCAGCTGTAGGGGAGAGATGCAAGAAATGCATCCTGCAGGCTGCATCGGATGCGCGAGGAAGAAGCACGGCGTGAAGATCTGCCAGATAGTCGGGGTGTTGCGGATCATCAAGAGAGAGCATCGACAATAGAGCACGTAGATTCGAAATTTTCATATCGCTCTCATTCCGAGAGGCATGGGAGAAGCGCCGTACAAAAAGGACCAAGTCGTGTTTGACACTGAGCCACAGTTGCATCGCGTCTGACGTAGTATCAAGAAGGGGCTGACGACTACGGAGGAACTCACGCACAGCAACACAAAATTGTTGATCATCCAGAAGCGAGTCCGGAAAAGTCCATACTCGTCGAGTCCTTGAAGGTGAAGGAGAAACACACACCGACAGACTGACAACACTGTGGTCTGAAGCGGCGGAAGGATGATGGGCAGCAGCTGCGATCGACGGGAGAAGAGCAGTCGAAACATAAAATTTATCCAGCCGTGCTGCCGTAGTGCTGCCATGGATGGAAGATCGCCAGGTAAAAGAGATTTCCGACGGGTGTAGATGCCGGAACGCATCAACCAATTGAAAATCATCAACTAGCTGAGAAATCTGTAACACACGTTGCCTGCGGTATTCGCCAACGGTTGAATTGCGGTCAAGGGCCGGCAACAGCGTACAATTGAAATCTCCACCGATGAGAATACATTCAGACGGTGGGATGCATGACAGCTCTGTACGGAGTGTGGAGAGAAGATCAGGTAACAGACGCTCATCACACGGGACATATATGTTAAAAACATGATAGGTCACGTTTTCAATGCAAAAGACAACGACCTGGAGGTTGTCCACATATAATGCACGAATCACTGGCGTCGAAATCAGAGGGAGTAGGCGGTGATGGATCCCAATTGCAAGGCCACCATTCCGTCCAACTCGATAAGCATGGTGAAAATCGTAGGGCCAAGCCCGCCAACGAGAGAACAAAGTGGTAGCAGAGCAATTGGTCTCTTGGAGCAAGAGAAGATCTGCGTGTAGAGGCGCCAAGTCCTCATACACTAGGGCATTTCTAGGAGAAGCAGAGAACCCTCTGCAGTTAAGTGTGACCACCTTGAATCGGTAGGTCCTTCCCAGGTCGACACGCACGTGCACTGGAATCTGTTATTTTCTTCGCTTGCTTCTTCATTCTGTCAACACTAAATTTGAGATCGGGATAGGAAAGCACAAGATTTCGAAACACAGATGTCACACTAGAAACTTGGGTTAGAACAGTAGGAAGATCAAGCATATGACGTGCAACAAACTGATTAAAGAATCTAGGATGTTTATGAGAGCATAATACTTCCTATATTTTATGAAGAGAAAGCGGACCTACCGGTATATCCGCCTTCGCTTCAGCTAGGTATCGGAGAAAAGAATCTAGGGAAAGCACTGGGGGTGGAGTCTTAGCACCTGGAATCACAGCAGGATGTCGACTTATTCGTGGCGAAGTACGTCGTTGAGAGCAGGAGCGGGAAGATGAGTCAACAGAACGACCTCTTGCAGCACCGGTGCGAGGAGGGAGCGGAGACTGCGGAGCACTCCAGGACTCCCGTTGAGCAGGCTTGCTGGTAGTTGTAGGGTCAGAGTCATTGCCAGAATAGTCACTAGCAGTAGGGCAGTCCATGTCAGTAATTTTACTTGGGGTGTCTTCGTCCGGTTTTCAATTCAGAACCACCAAATCTGGTATACTATCTCGTGGTATTCTAATTTAGACTGTAGACGGTTTTGGGAAGCGGTTGGAGAGGGGTGTGTGTGTAGCCCCCCCCTACAGAATTGCCGTAAAATATAGTTTTCAATTTAGAACTACCAAATTTGGTATATTATCTCATGGTACTCTAACTTAGACGGTTTTTGGAACGGGTCAGGGGCCCGGTTGGTCAGAGCCCCCATACACAAAATATTCGTAAGATCTACAGTTTTCAATTCAGAACCACCAAATCAGGTATCCTATCTCATAGTACTCTAACTTAGACTATTGTCAGTTTTTGGAACGGGTCAAGGCCCGGGAGTCAGACCCCCCCCCCCCGTAAATACAAAATTTTCGTATAATCTAGTTTTCGTTTCAGAACCATCAAATTTGGTATCATGAAACTCTAACTTAGACGCTAGACGGTTTTTGGTAGGGGTTGGTGCCCGCGGGGTCGGCCCCCCTCATAAAAATTTTCGTAAAATCTACAGTTTTTATCTTAGAACCACCAAGTTTGGTATACTATCTTATGGTACTCTAATTTAGTCGGCAGACCGTTTTTGGAACGAGTCAAGGCCCGGGGGGGGGGGGGGGGTCAGACCCCCATATACAAAATATTCTTAAAAACTACAGTTTTCAATTCAGAACCACCTAATCTGGTATACCATCTCATGGTACTCTAACTTAGACGCTAGACGGTTTTGGGAAGGGTTTGGAGCCCGGGGGTCAGACCCCCCGAATAAAAACTTTTTTGTAAAATCTACAGTTTTCAATTTAGAACCACCAAATTTGGTATACTATCTCATGGTACTCTAACTTAGACGCCAGACGGTTTTTGGAAGGGGTTGGAGCCCGCGGGGTCGGGCCCCCCTCATAAAAATTTCGTAAAATCTACAATTTTTATCTTAGAACCACCAAATTTGGTATACTATCTTATGATACTCTAAGTTATTTGGCAGACCGTTTTTGGAATGGGTCAAGGCCCGGGGGTCAGAGCCCCACACATACAAAATTTTCTTAAAAACTACAGTTTTCACTTCAGAACCACCTAATCTGGTATACTATCTCATGGTACTCTAACTTAGACGCTAGACGGTTTTTTTGAAGGGGTTGCAGCCCGGGGGGTCAGCCCCCTCATAAAAATTTTGTAAAATCTACAGTTTTCATCTTAGAACCACCAAATTTGGTATACTATCGTATGGTACTCTAACTTAGACGGCAGACCGTTTTTGGAACGGGTCTGCCGTCTAATTTTGTATGTGGGGGCTCTGCCCGGGGGTCAGAGCCCCCCACATACAAAATTTTCTTAAAAACTACAGTTTTCAATTCAGAACCACCTAATCTGGTATACTATCTCATGGTACTCTAACTTAGACGCTAGACGGTTTTTGGAAGGGGTTGGAGCCAGGGGGGTCAGATCCCCCTCCGAATAATCTTTTTTTTTGTAAAATCTACAGTTTTCAATTTAGAACCACCAAATTTGGTGTACTATCTCATGGTACTCTAACTTAGACAGTAGACCGTTTTTGGAAGGAGTTGGAGCCCGGGGGTAAAGGCTCCCCCCATAAAAATGCCGCGTAAAATCTACAGTTTCCAATTTAGAACCACCAAATTTGGCATACTCTCTCATGATACTCTAACTTAGACGGTAGACGGTTTTTGGAACGGGTCGGGCACGGGGTCAGAGTCCCTCCGCCCATAAATATTTTCCGTAAAAACTAAAGTTTTCAATTTAGAGCTACCAAATTTGGTATACTATAAAATGGTGTTCTAAATTCAACGGTAGACGGTTTTCAGAACGGGTCGGGGCAAGGGTGGTTACCCCCCCCCCTACATACAAACTTTCGTAAAATCTATAGTTTTCAATTTAGAACCACCAAATTTTGTATATTATCTCATGGTACTCTAACTTAGACGGTAGAAGGTTTTTGGAACGGATCAAGGCCCGGGGGTAAGACCCCCCCACATACAAAATTTTCTTAAAATCTTTATTTTTCAATTCAGAACCACCAAATTTTGTGTCATGAAACTCTAACTTAGCGGGAGATGGTAAGTGAAAGCGCAACATTATTAACTTGATTTGTTATGCAAACCTTATAAATACGACCACAGCGATTAAAAGTTACTAAAGAGTCCTTGTAAGTAATATTTTTTGACCGAGTGCAAGTACAATTTACGAAATGTCAACAGGTCAAAATATCTAAAGTAACAATGAAATTTGGAATGTTTCTTTTTTCTTTCTTTTTATTTCAGTTTTGACACTTGTATTAAGTTTTAAAAACATATATTTCTCCTATCATATACCTTCATTGTGCTTTGAACAGAATTTCTTACCATGTTTTGGGTATTTTGTTTCGTGTGGTTGCAGTTTTTTTAATGTTTTGGGCATTTCATTTTGTGTGGTTACTTCTTTTTATGTTTTGGGCATTTTACTTTGTATGGGTGTTTTTGTTATGTTTTTGTTGTTTTCTGTTCTGTGGTGGTTGTAATGTCGACAGGATGAAAAGGGGAAACTGTGGACAGTCACGATGCCTACTTGCTTCTAATTTTTTTTTCAAATACAGCACATGATTTTTTATTGAGTTAAACCACTTACTCATTAAGCGACTACAGGTTTCTTTAAATATGAACGTTTTCTTAGAGCCTTTTGTTTCCTCTACCTAGCTTTTTCGGTTCCGCAATTTCTTATTTTTGGTTTTAGAATATTTTCCTTATTATTAATTTATTTTTTCATGCAAACTTCTTTATGTAAGGTATGTTTATTCTATCGAAGTATTTTGCAATTATACGTGAAGCCCTGTTGCTGAAGTAAAAAAATATTTCCAACTGAAACAACGCAGTTCAGATATTTTTCCGCTGTTAACTCAAAGAATGAAAACAAAAACAACAAATCTGTGCAATGGTTGAGGCATGAGACAGTACTTACTGGTAACCAGGCAAAGTTTTAAGGAAGAATGAGCTTAAGAATTTCTAACTGCAACAAAAAAGAGCATCCGCACTGTATCCCTCCCCATCCCCTAGTGCCGGCCTTTGGACGTCTTGAAAGAGAACTCTGAAGGACACATCTGTATCGTAATTGCCTGAGCATTCGCGACAATCTTCTGGTGTCGTAGTAGAAAAACACACTTACCACTTCGCCTAAATTGCTTGGATGTAATGCCAACGAACAAAGTTTTGCTCTCGCATTGGATTTCTGTTGCTTTTGTTGGAATACTTTTCCCCTGGGGTTCACCGCTTTCACTATAGTCTTCAGGACAGGCGGCAATACACCCCAACGTAAAACACCAATTTCACGGCAATTAACTGCAATTAGCGAAAGAGAGGGGCGGTACAGGAAATAAGTCGAACGAGACAGATCTGAACTTAGAAAGTCGGGGGAAGGTGTTGCATGAAAAACTGTGTTTGGCTTACAGATCATTTGGCACGTAGGGAAGTAGGTTCCCTTTAATATGTTACGGGGTAAACAAATTGTCTTTTCAGTATAACAATTTTCTTTCATACGCATGGTGCAACACAAAAAATTTGAATTTATTTTTGAGAATTAGCATGACGCCTACCGGCCCAGAGTACAGCTGCCCAGTCCGCGCCTGCTGCCGCCTCCGGAACCTGGCTCCTGGGTTCTTCGTATCTGTTGGTCCCCCGCCTGGAGCGTCCCAGCTGTAAAATACATGTACCTCTGCGTTTTGGAAAAACAAAAGATAAGATGCCGTTCCTTAAAATTAACCACTTATTGTGACCGCAGGTACGAAAATCTTGAACTTCGCTTAAACCCTAACTGGAGGAACAAGCTTCACGTGATTGTCTGTATTCTGAGTGTTTTATTGAATGGTTGCTCATTAGTTCGTAGTTGACTGGAGAACAGAGAACGTGCTTGTTGAAACCTTTGTTGTGCGTTGTCAAATGATAATAGTGGAAATATATCATTCTAAATATTTTGGAAAGAGAAAGTGCATTGTTTTCCGAAGGCACTATGCAGATGAAGAATGCAACATAAATAGTTAACTCACAAAAAGAAAATGATTTGCTCAAATGGAAAGGGTATTTATTTTGCCATAACAGAGTGCGAGGTGATTTACGGTATTGTCACTGTATTGAAAGAAATTATGGAAATTGTACTGGCTTTGCTAGTACTATTCTTATTGGAGATGAACACAGGATGCGCAATGAAAAACCACATAATCATACTCCAAGACCGGAGAAAAGTCATGTTGCTGTTGCAAGAGCGCAAATAAAAGAACGAGCGAGAAATACGGACGAAGCCCCTGCACAAACTATTCAAACCGTGACAACGTCAATGGCTACAGTAAATGCAGCTTACATGCCTAATATGGATGCACTAAGGCAAGTTGTAAAAAAGAGAAGACATGCCAAGACATGCCTGCGGAGCCTACGACTTCAGAACGGATCGATGCCCCAATAAATTTACAGGAGAAGATGGTGCAAAATTTCTTGGCAGAGATAGCGCATTTGGACATCAAAGAATTATTTTATTTTTAACAGAGAATAATTTACGAAAGCTTAAAGAAGCACCCCTCTGGATTATGGATGGGACATTTGAACTTGTCCAACCCTTTTTAGGCAATTATGTTCCATTCATGCTATGGTTGAAACGAATCCAGAGATGCACAGACTTGTCCCACTAGTTTATGAGTTACTTTCCAGCAAGTATAAATAATATAATACTATTATAAAATATTTTTGTAGGATTTACAAGACTATGCATCAGACTATGATATTCAGCTTGCACCACAATATACGCATAATAATAGATTTTGAAGTAGCTACCGTTATAATGCTGCTAAAAAGGAATTTGGAAGCAGCACACACAAATGTTGTTGGTTTCATCTCGGAAAAAAATGTGCTGAGGAATATCCATCCTCTGGCATAGCCTTGGAATATAAGGAAAACAGTGAGTTTGCTCTCAAAGTCAGACATTTGCAAGCACTCGCATTTTTTTCATCTGATGAAATTCCTGCTGCTTTTGAAGAAGTGAAATCAATTTTACTAGAATATGCAGATTCTGTAGTTCAGTGGTTTGAGGAAAATTATGTTCTTGGAAAATTTCGTGGAAGCAGAAGAAACACTCCAAGCAGAAGCCCTCCGCTGTTCCCGCCAACAATTTGTTCAGTTAGTGAAAACAATTTATTTGGCTTTCCCAGAACACAAAACGAATTTGAAAGATTAAACAGACGCTGGAATACAATTCTGGGAGAGAAAAACTGTGACTGTACGAAATAATCAGTGAAATTGCAAAAGAGCAGAGAACAACTATGGCTAAAATTGAAAGAGTGATAGCACAGATTCCAACAAATCCACCCAGAAGAGAAACGCTGGCAAGATAAAAAGGAATTCGAACTTCTTTGGTGCACAGAGACAATGTTAACATGCTGGACATTTTAAGAGGAATTTCATATAATTCTACCCTTTACTAAAATGTGCTGGTATTTCTCACTAATTGAATTATACCTTTTACTAACTTGTATTTGAATTTTTCAAGAATGTAATTCCGCCGAAGATGCAAGAATGTAAAACACAATGCAAAATTAAAAAAGTCAAAATTTTCAAAATAGCATGTCAAAAACATAAAATGTCAAAAAGTAATCCAAAATGTGAAACATATAAAAATTCAAAATGCAATCCAAAATGTGAAACAAATAAAAATTCAAAATGCAATCACAAGTCACAAGCATTACAAAAATGCGAAACGCTATGTAACAAGTACAACACAAAATAAAACAAATGCCAAAAAAAAAAAAATGCATACGCTTTGTAAAATGTACAAAATAAAATAAATGCCATATTCACAAGGATTTCATGACGAGTCAAGTTAAAAATGAGCTTTTACTTAGACTTCAAATAATAATTACTAGCCTCTACACCTTTTTAAGTCTTTAATAAGTGCAACATCATTAACCTGACTTGTCATCAAACATTATCAATATGACCATAGCATACAATCACTTAAAAGACTTGTTAATGGATGAATTGAGGAATCACCAAGTTCAGCGGGTGAAAGTTAATGGCTGTTTATAGTTTTGTACTCGAGTAAATGCGCAACACAGTAAACTTGACTTTCCCTGAAAATTTTATGTATATGAGCACGGTTGATTGAAAACTGATAAAAAGGCTTAAGGCCTGTTTATTAATTTTTGTGCCTCAGTCAAAACGCAGTACCATAACCTTGGCATGTTATCGAAACCTTATGAATACGTCGGACTAAAAATTCCTAAAAAAAGTTTACGCCTAAGGTCTTGTAACTAAAGTTTTGTGACAGGGTAAAACTGCAACATTAATAACTTGACATGTTATGTAAACGTTGTGAATATGAGCACGGCGGATTAAAGATTTCAACAAATAGCCTTTGGGATTAATGTGTTGTAGCTGAGTAAAAATGTAACATTATCTTGATTTTCTATATAAACCAAACTACGTGCTGAAATGGCCCAACTATATATACGTATAATTCAACCATATACCGAAGCGCTGACAAGGTGAAAACAAAAGTGCAATTTTGTACGGTCCCCTAACATTTTATGGCCAGCCTACATGGAAGTGGACACCTTGATATCAAAAACATACTTTTTGTACGGTCCACAACAAATAGCAATGGACACGTCGCAATCTTTTTTTTTTGGGGGGGGGGTTAACGACCATCGTGATCAATTCAGTGGGCTATAAGCAGTCGGACATTCCCAATTTTGGGCCACTGGTTCCTGGGAAGGGGGACAGCCAGTGCCAGAAGTCAAGCACAACGTCCATGATTCACCGGGATTTGAACCAGGATCTTTCTCGACAAGTGGTCAGAAGCCAGCGCCTAGATCACTCCGCCGCCGTAGCGGCACACGTTGAAATGTATTTTTCATACGGCCCCAAACGCTCTTTTGGACATACTAGATTGAACTGGACGCAAATAAATCATTAATATAATTTGTACTAGCAGGGATACCAGTTATTTGCCAGGTACATATTACTATTTGTGGAATCACCAAGTTCAGCGGGTGAAAGTTAATGAATGAAAAAGATATTCCTGCAATTTTCCAGTAAACTTATTTTAAATTTTTTGATTTAGTTAATTTAATTTTGCGAAACAAAAAAGAAAGAAAAAGGAATGGGAATACTTACCTTCTAGGAGACATCTATAGAACTGCCGTACATCTGGCGTGTGCTTCTGTGAATCCCGCGACACAGAAATGCAATGTACCTATGTGATGTCGCATGCATACGACTTCATATTGGCATTGATCATCTTTTTCTTACCGTTTTGAATTTTGAATATCTGGAACTCTCTGTTTACATTACATTATATTTCTTTCTGATAAGCCGTTCGTTGGTAGTGAAAGCTAAACTATATAGATTTGTGTTTTTAATACACCATTAAACGCATATTTTTGCACTTTATTGTTATCTACAGTCCCTAACTTAGACCATAGGTTGGTTAGTTGGTTGGTTGGTTGATGGTTTATGGTGCAAGGCCCTCAAAGGGCCAAAGAGCGCCTTAGAACGTAAATAGGGTATTCTTAAGAGTAAAAAACGGAACTTTTTACGAAAATTTTGCATGGGGCTACCTTGAACCGGGCCCCGACCCCTTCCAAAAACCGTCTACCGTCTAAGTTAGATAACCATAAGTAGAATACCAAATCTGGTTGTCCTAAATTGAAAACTGTAGATTTTACAAAACTTTTATGAGGAGGGGGAGGGGCTGTCACCCCGGGGCTCCAGCTCCTTCCAAAAACTGTCTAGCGTCTAAGTTAGAGTTTCATGAGATAGTATACCAAATTTGGTGGTTCTAAATTGAAAACTGTAGATTTTGCGAATTTTTATATGAGGGGGGCCCTTACCCCCGGGCTGCAACCCCTTCAAAAAATCGTCTAGCGTCTAAGTTAGAGTACCATGAGATAGTATACCAGATTAGGTGGTTCTGAAATGAAAACTGTAGATCTTACGAATATGTTGTGTGTGGGGGCTCTGACCCCCGGCCTTGATCCGTTCCAAAAACGGTCTACTGTCTAAGTTAGGGTACCATGAGATAGTACACCAAAGTTGCTGGTTCTAAATTGAAAACTTCAGATTTTACAAAAAAAAATTATTCGGGGGGTGTCTGACCCCCGGGCTCCAACCCCTTCCCAAAACCGTCTAGCGTCTAAGTTAGAGTACCATGAGATGGTATACCAGATTACGTGGTTCTGAATTAAAAACTGTAGCTTTTAAGAAAATTTTGTATGTGGGGGGCTCTGACCCCCGGGCCTTGACCCATTCCAAAAATGGTCTGCCGTCTAAGTTAGAGTACCATAAGATAGTATACCAAATTTGGTGGTTCTAAGATGAAAACTGTAGATTTTACGAAATTTTTTATGAGGGGGAGCTCCGACCATGCGGGCTCCAACCCCTTCCAAAAACCGTCTAGCGTCTAAGTTAGAGTACCATGACATAGTATACCAAATTTGGTGGTTCTAAATTGAAAACTGTAAATTTTACGAAAAAGTGTTTATTCGGGGGGGTCTAACCCCCCGGGCTCCTGCCCCTTCCCAAAACCGTCTAGCGTCTAAGTTAGAGTACCATGAGATAGTATACCAAATTTGGTGGTTCTAAATTGAAAACTGCACACTCCGTACAGAGCTGTCATGCATCCCACCGTCTGAATACATTCTCATCGGCGGAGATTTCAATTGCACGTTGTTGCCGGCCCTTGACCGCAATTCAACCGTTGGAGAATACCGCAGACAACGTGTATTACAGATTTCCCAGCTAGTTGATGATTTTCAATTGGTTGATGCGTTCCGGCATCTACACCCGTCGGAAATCTCTTTTACCTGGCGCTCTTCCATCCATGGCAGCACTACGGCAGCACGGCTGGATAAATTTTATGTTTCGACTGCTCTTCTCCCGTCGATCGCAGCTGCTGCCCATCATCCTTCCGCCGCTTCAGACCACAGTATTGTCAGTCTGTCGGTGTGTGTTTCGTCTTCACCTTCAAGGACTCAACGAGTATGGACTTTTCCGGACTCGCTCCTGGATGATCAACAATTTTGTGTTGCTGTGCGTGAGTTCCTCCGAAGTCGTCAGCCCCTTCTTGATACTACGTCCGACGCGATGCAACTGTGGCTCAGTGTCAAACATGACTTGGTCCTTTTTGTACGGCGCTACTCCCATGCCTCTCGGAATGAGAGCGATATGAAAATTGCGAATCTACGTGCTCTATTGTCGATGCTCTCTCTTGATGATCCGCAATACCCCGGCTATCTGGCAGATCTCCATGCTTTGCTTCTTCCTCGCGCATCCGATGCAGCCTGCAGGATGCATTTCTTGCATCTCTCCCCTACAGCTGATTCTCACGATTACTTAACCGCCTTGGAATCTCAACATCGTTCTGCTACATCTTTGCGTCATCTTCGCCTCCAGGATGGTTCCATCACTTCGAACCCATCGAAGCTATGCACTTTCACCAGACAGTATTTCATCGCCAAGTACAGTGCGGTAACGCAGTCTTCATCCTCATTAGCTTCTCCTCTTCTCTCCTCTCTTCCTCAGGTCCCCTCTACTTTATCTACTTCTTTACTCTCTCCTTTCTCTCTTCGCGAACTCCGCGAGGCGTTCGCTACTCTCAATCCTCATGCCGCTCCTGGACCTGACGGCCTTCCTCTGTCCTTTTATCGTGCTTTTCTACCGTGCCTTCTGCCTTTTCTGTCTGCGTGTTTCTCGTCTGCTTTTTCCTCTCCTGCGTTACCGCCCGACTTTACTTTGGCACACACCATCCTCCTTCCTAAGAAGGGTGACCTCTTGGATCTTGGAAACTGGCGCCCTATCTCCATCCTAAACACTGACTATAAGTTCTATACAAAACTCTTATCCCGTCGCCTTAATTCTGTTCTCTCTTTCGTTATTTCTCCTGACCAGACATACACTGTGCCTGGTCGGACTATTTCCACTAACGTTTCTCTTCTCCTTCATCTTCACTTCCTCGCTCGCTCTTTTTGTGAACCTCTTGCCTTCCTCAATCTGGATCAAAAGTCCGCTTTTGATAACGTTTCTCATTTTTATCTCTCTGCTGTCCTTTCACAATTTGGCTTTCCTCCTACCTTTTCTTCCGCACTCTTGGCCCTTTATCAGGGAGCTAGTTTCCATGTTCGAGCGGCCACATTTCTAACCGCTCCAATTCCGTTTAAGCGAGGCATCCGGCAAGGATGTCCGCTCTCCGGCCAGCTATTCGCTCTCGCTTTTGAGTATTTCCTGTTAGCAGCCCGAAGATCACTCCTGGATGTCCTACCGCCGACAGTGGCTAGTACTCGTCATCATCGAATAATTTTCACCGCCTATGCTGATGATGTGGCCTTTTGCGTCCGGGATGAATCTCAATTTGATCGCCTGTATTCTGTATATCAACAGTATGTTGCATTATCTGGAGCAGCGCTGAATGCCACTAAAAGTACTGGCTTATGGTGCGGGGCATGGGCTGCCCGCACTGATGCTCCTTGGGGTACGCAGTGGACAGCCACTACACAGAAGATCCTCGGTGCGTATGTCGGATTGCCCTTGGCTTCTGCATCTGCCACCTGGACTGCTCTTCTTCCCCGGATACAACGGACTGCTGCCTACTGGAGTAAGACCCGCCCTTTCACATCGTTCCATCAACGAGCAGCCGTTGTTCGTCGACAACTTATCTCTCTATGCGAATACTCTTGGATGTCGACGGTTGTGCCCGTGTCACAAATGATGACCATCACTCGCCTCTCAACTTCCGTCATCTGGTCTTCACATCACTGGGTTAAACCTGCCACGCTTCATCTGCCAGCCTCTTTGGGTGGCATCCAGCTTCCTGATCCAGCTTTCCTTTATAAAACTTATCGCATTATTCATTTCATTCGCCTTGCCACTTCAACTGTTCCGTCCCTTACCACTACCTTGAATGTTCTAGCTTCTTTCTGTGACCCATCTTTCACCTTCCTACTGTTTCTGAAGATGGATGCATACTCTCTTCTCCCGTCCCACCTCCCTCCTGTCCTGCGAGAGGGCCTTTCTCTCTTTCGTTCGCTTCCTCTTCTCCGTTCATTTCCTTCTTCAACTCTTGATCTCCTAGATGAACCTCTCTTCTTCTCTTCTCTTATTCACCCTCCAAACCTCCCTTACTTTTACTTTCCTCATTGGATCCGCTCTGGTGTGATAACTGTCCGTTCTCTCGTAACTTCTGATCTAACCTGGAGACCTCTTTCTTCCCTGTTTCTATCTCCAACCATTACTCTTGCTAACGAATATCTTCTTCTTCGCACAGCGCTTTGGAGCCTCTTTCCACTCCTCGCTTCACCTGATGGTCTCTTCTCGGTCCCCTCTGCTCCTCTTTCCCTACCGTTCTTTCTCCTCATTCGTAGCTCCCCGGTTCTAGTTACTTCTCTCTCCTCCTCTTCTCTTTATTGGCTTCTTCTTTCCCCTCCCGCACTTCCACTTTCTGTTCATTCTGCTCCTCCTTCTTTTCTCCCCGCCATCTGGACAGCATCTACCTCCCCCTTTCCTCCCCTCTTGAACTCAATGTCCATTGGCAATTTCTTCACCTTCGTCTCCCCGCCCCATCAGTACTGTTTCGCATGACCCTTCTCACCTCTCCGCAGTGCTCCTTTTGCCCTGAAGTCAGCGACGTCCAACATCAATACCTATTCTGCCCAGTTCTCCTGCCAGTCCTAAACACAGCATTTCGTCTTGCTGATCGAATTTGTGCTCGATCGTTACCATTTCTTGCATATGCTTGGCTACTCCAAACAAAGCATCCACCTACTCACTTGCCTCCTGTGTGCCGTTATATTTTTCTTCTTGTGAAGTTCACTGTCTATGCTTTCCATCTTCAACAACGCTTCCCCGCTCTTATTCCACCTCCTCAGGAGGCAAGTGCTATCATTCGGAGACGCTTCCTAGCACGGTTAACCACTCGCCTCCAAATGGAGCACTCTCGTGCTGCCTCAACAAACACCGATAGCGTTTTTCAATCCACTTGGGCCCAATCGACTGGGTGGTTCCATATCCACAATTTGCAGTTACATCTCAACCTATAAGTGGGATTTTTGTTGTCGCCCACGTTCACTGTAACAAATCATGTTTTTACGTATTGATTTTGGTGCTTCGCTATTTGTGATTTTTCTGTTTTAATGTGCCATTGAAGATAGCTCACCATGTTTCCCATGTTCTCTTCGATAATGTTGGGTTTTATGTTGTTGTATATAATTCTTCCTTCTGCACAGTTTACTGCCCACGCAATGTCCCCTTCATTATGTTGAATATTTTTTTAAAATATTAGTCACTGTGTGTATAATATAATGTAACAAGATGCCCTTCTGAGTACATTTAGCGTTATTTCCCCTTGTCACTGAATACTTCTGTACATATGTTGTAAATTTTGAATGTAGCATCACTGTTGCATTTCTGTGAATTAGTACCTAATGTTTAATATTTAGTATGGTAGTAATGCTTAATTGGAATTTGTGCATAGTATAGAATCATGTCTTGCCCTGTCTACAATACTGTAGGTAAACATTTTCGTTTGTATCGCTCGTGCTTTATTGTCTGCCTCTCCTTCGCCCTACGTGGCGAAATAATTTTTTTTTTATGATTTTAACAATATTTTGTTTTACGTTTCACTGGAACTTTCCAGCTGATGTATATACCGCTGTATTTATTGGCAGAATTCCATTGTGATGTACATAGAAATGTTATTTTACTGAAGAATAAAGGCAATTTTGAAATGTAGATTTTGCGAATTTTTATATGAGGGGGGCCCTTACCCCCGGGCTGCAACCCCTTCCAAAAACCGTCTAGCGTCTAAGGTAGAGTACCATGAGATAGTATACCAGATTAGGTGGTTCTGAAATGAAAACTGTAGATCTTACGAATATGTTGTGTGTGGGGGGCTCTGACCAACCGGGCCCCTGGCCCGTTCCAAAAACCGTCTAAGTTAGAGTACCATGAGATAATATACCAAATTTGGTAGTTCCAAATTGAAAACTATATCTTACGGCAATTCTGTAGGGGGGCCCAACCCCCCCCTCTCTGCAACCGTTTACCAAAACCGTCTACAGTCTAAGTTAGAATACCACGAGATAGTATACCAGATTTGGTGGTTCTGAATTGAAAACTGTAGATTTTACGAAAATTTTATATATGGGGGGCTCTGACCAACCGGGCCCTGCCCCTTTCCAAAAACCGTTTACCGTCTAATATTTTTAGTGCCAAAGAAAGACGTAATATTCCTATCCTGTCTGCGTGTCCAAACTTTATAAATTTGATCAGGGAGCAAGATGTTCGAAATCGTACGTTTTCCTGCATTCGTTTTGTATGTAACCAAAATCTGTAAACGCGACGAATTGACGTAGTCGACGAATTTGTCCGCGACGATTTGACGCAGTCGACGAATTGACGCGCGACGAATTGACGTAGGCGACGAATTGACGCAGTCGACGAATTGACGCACGCGACGAATTGACGTAGAACCGTGCTTTATACGGCACGCCGGGCTCAAGTGCCGTCTTACGTTACACATGAGCCATTTATGTGACGACGGCAGACGATCCTAATAAACTGGCATCTCGGTGTATGTACTAATACAGCTCTGTATGTGCAGAAAGAACTGCAGAATTTTTGTTTATGAATCAGAATTGAAAATTTGTTTATTTATAAGCCTTTTAATTTCTTTAAATCCGTCGTGTTGTTGTTTTTTTTTCAAACGATTTTAGATTGCTCCAGCATTTTGTACCTTGCACCATTCCTGACTATTCCGTGAAAACGCAAGAATAATTTCTTCAAAAAGTGATACTCAGATTCTTCATTACCCATAAGAATGTGGCTCAACATCTCTTTCTTTCTTTCCGTCGTTCTTCTAGAGATTTCACATTCTCTTTCTCTTTTAAAGTAAGAAAGAGAAGCTGCCGTTAATCGGGTCACTCCGACAACGGCTCTGAGTGAAAAGAATCCTTTACTTGGCCTTTAAAGTTTGGGGATTTGGATGCAGCATTGGATACCTTTTGTGCGAAAGCAAAGAACGGAGAATGTAAGGAATAAAAGCGAGTTTCTCGGTGGACTTTATGCATGTAGAAAACTCCGCAGGGTCATTATTTCTTGGAATGGTGACGTTAGGAAAATTAAAGTTTTTTCTACAGATTCAGTATCCAATTTATAAGAGCGTCTCGCTGTTCATAAATCATCTGATATCCCCGTGTCGTGGAACGTCAAAATGGCATTTCTTTTGAAAAATGCCAGAGAGTTTTCTTTCAATTCCCAGAATGCATAAATCAACAAAATTATTATTTTAATTTGAAATGGAAAAACGTGAATAGAATTTTGACTGCAAAAATGAGTTGAAATTTAAACCCACCTCTTGGCTTGACGAAATCGAAGTTTTTAAACTTCTTAATTTGCGGGGAGACCACCATTTATCATTCTGCAGAGACTTTAACAATTGCTTGTACGTATGATATTGTAAATATTTCAAAATTTAAATTTGATTTTTACGCTAGTGAAAGATGTTAAGTTTAGTCTTGCTATAACACCCTCTTTCCCAAAGACGGTGCAATACTTTATGATAGACAACTGTCCTGTTTTGCAATGCTTGTGAGGCTATGATGTTGTTTGTTTAGGAAGCTTTCTTTCTAGAAAACGCGGTGAATTATCATTTAAACGAAGTGTTCATCTGGAAAAAACTTACTACTACAGTTAAATATGTAGATCTGCTCAGTAACAAACCCAGCAAGTTTCCGACCTTATAACTTCACTTTTTTTTTACTTTTCCGTTTTCTATGCTCTAGAGCTGGTGTTGGCAACCTACGGCACGTGTGCGGAGCGTGGCAAGTGGAAATATTTTCAATGATACGCTGAGTGAATTGAAATACAGTATATGATCTCATAAAAAATTGAATTTTTAATTAAATATAAGCGTATAGTTCTTTTTAAAGCTATTTCTGTTTTTACGTCCTTTCAAAACGAAAGCTGTTGGACATTGGGGGTAAGAATTTGCGATCTGATGCAAACTAACTGAGTGAGTGTGGAGCAAAAGTGACTGACCTTGACGAAGTTCTATTTTCCGTCTAATTAATTTGTTTCAATGGTATTGGTATATAAAAATATAGCGGACTTAGGTTGGCACGCTGAGTAACTTTGCAACATTACTTCGGCACAACACTGCTGAAAGGTTGTCGACCCCTGCTCTAGAGAAAGCATGAACCTGCAGTCAATATTACAAATCTACTAAATCACTGCAAAAGTAAATCGGTGCTGACAGTAATGAAATATTGTTTTTTCTGTGAGAAAGAGAAGAGAAAGAACTACTTTAGAAACGAAGGATGACCTTTTAAAAAGAATAAAAAAAGGCAAAAATCAGAGAAGGTCAACGTTTACATTTCCTGAACATTGAACATTTCTAAATGCTATCACTGGATTAGCAAGATGGCCTGATTCTGACTTTACTTCTAATGCCATATTTTGTTTCCCAATTTAAAGTGCATTTCTTATCATTCATTTGCCATTCCTTGAAGAAGATGTTTGAGATAAACTGATGTGCAATTAAACTCGGGTAGGAAAAGTCAAAACATTTTAGCTGAAAATATTAGGACAGTGTAAAATTTCAGTCTTCAGGCGCATAATTTCACGGTGGACCGTTTAAGTTATTACTCAAGCACACCCAGAAATGCCATTTAGTGATATATGCTGGGCTTCGAAAACTATCATTTTAATACGCCAACGAATTCACTCTTTGTCATGGCCATTGCCTGACTTCATTGAGTTTTCTCCTTAAACTTTCATGTAATATTGATTCCAACATGATTCACAAAAAAGGAAAGAAAGATAGAAAGAAAGAAAAAACGGATCCTCTTTTGCAATATATCCAAAAAAAGAAAGCGTTCCTCTCTTAACACTCTGAACTAAAACCATTACACCTATGAGTTTCATGGTAGACAACATTTTCTCTCGTAAGTGATAACCAGGAACAAAGTAAACCGACGACAATAAAACAAACACGATAGGAGTTAGTATTAGTTGCTGTCCCTTACTTGTATACCTTTACGAGATTTTCTTCCCAAATATTAATTTTCTTCCACTATCTTTCCATTTCCTTTAAACTCATACGAATCGACCATTTCTGTCATTCCCCTGAATTTGCTTCCTTTTCTCTTTGCAAAATGCTTCAAAGTTAATATCACCTACTTCATGTTGAGCAGTTCAAGTGAATATTGTAAAAGAAAAGTTATACACTGAAGAGCAATTGAATTAGAGACAGCGGGCGTTATGCAAATGTGGAGCTCTGGGCGGCCCTGTAAACGGAAACGACATGACGTATGCAGCGATCCGACAATACAAGGAGTGATGCGACGGGAATCAGTAAGAATCGGACGCAGTATGGGTAAGGCGAAGGATCTAAGCACATTTGATAGTGGACAAATTGTCGGGGCCCGACGAATGGGTCACTCCATCTCGGAAGTCGTGCAGGCACTGGAATTTTCAAGAGCCACTGTGTCACGGGTGCACCGTGAGTACATCGAATCCGGTAAAACCATCTCTGCAAGGGCTAACTGACGTGAACAACAGCGTGTGGATGAGCGGGGTCATCGTGAGCTAGCTCGCATTGTAACAGCTGATAGACGGGCCACAGTGCAAGAAATCACTCGGCAATTTAATGCTGGTGCACAAAAACGTGTAAGCAGCCACACCATCCTGAACCATCTCCTCGCTATGGGGTACAGAAGCCATCGTCCAACGAGGGTACCGCTGCTGACCACACATCACAGGGTGCAAAGATTAGCATGAGCGCGGGAACATCGCCACTGGACCCTAGACATGTGGGAAAATATTGCCTGGAGTGATGAGTCGAGATTCGAGTTGGTGCATGCGCATGGCAGGATACGAGTACGGCGCAAACCACATGAAGCGATGGATCTTTCTTGCCAGCAGGGTACTCTTCAAGCTGGTGGGGGTGGCATTCTCGTCTAGGGACTGTCTACGTGGACTGAAATGGGACCCCTGGTACGTGTGACATCGTCCCTCAAAGGTCAACGTTACCGGGATATCCTGGACGACCATTTGCTCCCGTTTGTGCGTCTTCAACATCCCACTGGGGACCGCATCTTGCAACAAGACAATTCACAGTGCCATCGCTCCCAAATTGTATCTGAATGGTTGGGTGAACACTCCACCGACGTGACCTCGCTTACTTGGACAGCTAGGTCACCTGACCTCCATCCTATCGAGCACATCTGGGATGCCATCGAGAGAGATGTTCGAGGCTCTGACCTTGTCGTGTCCATGCCGAGACGAATCGCCGCCGTCATCAGGCCGAAAAGTGGTTGTTCACGTTACTAGACAGGTATCTGTAATTCAATTGCTCTTCAGTGTATGCTGGGCGTCCAAAACTATCATTTTGATACGCCAACGATTTCACTCTTTGTCATGGTCATTGTCTGGCTTCATTGAGTTCTTAAAATTTTCATGTAATATTGATTCCAGCATGATTCACAAAAAAGGAAAAAAAACAGAAAGAAAGAAAAACCGATCATCTTTTGCAATATATCCAAAAAACGAAAGCGTTCCTCTGTTAACACTCTGATCTAACACCATTAGACCTGTGAGTTTCGTGGTAGACAACATTTTCTCTCGTAGGTGATAACCAGGAACAAAATAAACCTACGACAATAAAATAAAAATGATAGGAGTTACGATTAGTTGCTGTCCCTTACTTGTATCAACAGTCACCTTTACGAGTTTTTCTTCTCAAATATTAATTTTCTTCCATTATCTTTCCATTTCCTTTAAATTCATAAGAATCTACCATTTCTGTCATTCCCATGATTTTGCTTCTTTTTCTCTTTGCAAAATGCTTCAAACTTAATATCACTACTTCATGTTGAGCAGTTCAAGTGAATCTTGTGAAAGAAAAGTTATATAATATGTATAATATACTCGCGCAATAGTGACCGGAGACTAATGAAGATGTAGAATCAGTGGGATTGGTCAGAGTATCGATCCTATCTGCTCAGCGTTGGGGTCCCTAGTAATGAATTCTAGAACTAAGATCCCCGAATTCCAAACATTTGATAGACAGAGCAAAAATGTCAATTACAAAGTTAAAGAGCATCATTTGCTTGCTACAAATCGTCCCCAAAACGTGGAAGCCAACAGGCAAATTTAAGCTGCTCAGTGCTAAGGTAAAATACTTTAGGGCATTTCTAAGTGCTGCAGTATAACTGGATTGCTGTCTAGAGGTCTGAAAGCCCATAAATGGAGAACATCTAAACAAACGAGAGAACATATCGTGTCACGGAATGCCCTCCTATTCATTCAAACTTCTGCAATTCCATTTACTAGCATGTCGTAAATACAACATTCAAGCACGGATTTTCCTAAAATAGAAGATAACTCTAAACATGTGTTTTTGGGTGTGCATAATAACCAAGCATCAGTCATGATTTCGACATGTATTCATCATAAACATTTCGTACGCATTCACAACCTATGTGAGGTACTACAGTGGTAAAGCACGTGTCAAGACCACAAATGTGCAGCAATCCATTTTATCCGTGTAGCTCAGTTGGGAGAACAACTAACTCTGGAGTCAGGGGGCACAGTACGATCGCCGTCACGGAGAAAATGTTTTTTTTTTTTTCACATCTGTCAATACTAAATGAAAAGAGAAAAATTCAATCTGCAACCTGAGAAAAGAGCAAGTTAAGATAGCAAATCTAGTGGGCAACGTATGGAAAATGCTGTTACATCCATGCATGCGTGATACGGAAATGCAACGCCAAAGCTCAATGCTTGGTATTTAACGTTACGCACGCTTGTTGAAACAAGTTAACTGGAATTCATCGAATAACAAATGCACATGCAACGGAGTGCACTTCTGGTGTGAGATGATGCTGTTATACGGAGAGTGTAAGCATGCAGTTTCTCTGTTGTGCAAGCAGCATTTCCCAAGCGTTCTCCATCTTTCACTTTCAATCATCATCCACTTCGTACAACGGCTCCATCAAACGGGTAGTACGATGACTCAGAAACGCTCCTGTAGACCGTGTCAATCCCTGAATGACGTCACTGATGTGGGTATTGAGACCTATACACGTTTTTTTTTATTGGAGGCTTAACGACCACCGTGAGCAACTCAATGGGCTATAAGCAGTCGCCCGTCCCTAATTTAGGGTCACTGGTTACAGGGAAGGGAGAGAGCCAGTGCCGTAAGACAGACACAACATTCATGCCTCACCGGGATTCGAACACGGACCCCTTTCGGACAAATGATCAGAGGCCATCGCTTAGACCACTGCGCCACCGGGCGGCGACCTATACACTTTCTCACACACCCTCAATGCAGCGTATGAGAACTGAGTGCGGCATGTGTCCTGATTGAGGGACGCGAATAGCAGATACTGCACGATCATGGGCTTCACGCATACAGTACAACAGTACAATACCCAAACAGGCCATATATGTACTGATTTTCACCATCGCCAAATTCAGTAATGTAACTGTCCTCAATAAATAAGAAGGCGAACCTTGTTTTCCAGTGAACACATGATGGGCTTATGAATGTAACTCACACAACCCCCATCACTGAAGTATGGACAACCCACGATGGATAGAGGAAGCCCGTCATCAGCTGCGCTTACGTTGGTCAGTCAACGCATTATGTAGGACTGAACAACACCCTCTTTCGATAAAATTTCTTCACAAATTACTCTCCAAATTAAATACATCATTTAGGGAAGGCCCCGGTAGTGGAGACAAGACAAGACGTTAGTTTTCTAAATTCCGGCCCAGAGATAAAAGCCTGACAACTCCACGGTGGACCAAAAGGATGTCCCAGAGATGCCGATTTGGATGACTTGATAAAATCAGATCCACTTCAACAAGTAAGAGGACGTAGGCAGAAACTGAGAGTACACAATGAAACCATTTCCCGACATTTAACGGCCATGAGCAAAGTGAAGAATATGGATAAATGGACCACACTTGAGTTGATGGAACAACACGAAACACTAAGATTTGATGTCTGCTCGTCTCTGCTTATCAGCAAACAAATGAATGACATTTTCAGGCGCCTCGTTACGTGTAATGAGAAATGGATGCTGCATGATAATTACCGATATTTGGTTCAGTGACTCGACCACGGTGAATCTCCAAAGCCCACTATTAGACCGGCATTCCATCAAACGAAGACGATAGTCAGTGTTTAATGATCCGCAGGTGGTGTCATCCCCTCTTCCTTCTTACAACCGGGTCAAACCATCACGGAAGATAGGTATTGTGAAGATCTAGACATTATTCAAGAGAAACTGTCCACCCAACAGCCGGCATTAGCCAGTCGCAATGAGCCCCTACCTCTCCATCATTGCGCGAGAAACCGCGTTGCATGCAAAACGATCCAGAAGTTTAGTTAAAACATCACTGCGCACAGGTATTGCCAACAACTTGATATTATGTGCTGAAAACTGTCCACTAAACAGCCGATTTTAGTCATGGGCCCACACTTTTCCATGGTAACGCGAGACACTAATTTGCACGCCAGACGATCCAGAAGCTTGGTTAAACAATCACGGCGGACACGTATTGTCAAGAACTTGGTATTATGCACGGAAAATTGGCCATCAAACAGCCGGCATTAGTAAATCGCCATACTTCTCCATGATAACGAGAGACACCACGCTGCAAGCCAGGCGATCCTGGAGCTTGGTTAAACCGTTACGGCGAACAAGCATTGTCATAATATGTATTGAAGCCTGTCCACCAAACAGACAGCATTAGTCAATCGCCATGGACCCATACTTCTGTATGATAACGCGAGACACCACTTTGCACGCCAGGCGATCCCGATGCTTTGTTAAACCATCACGTCGGACAGGTGTTGTCTAGAACTTGACATTATGCATGGAAAACTGTCCAGGGTAAAGCCGGGGTCAGTTAGTCGCGATTGAGCCCATACTTCTCCATGATACCGCGAGTCACCAGACTACACGACAGACGATCCAGAAATGTTAGTTAAACCAACACAGCGGATAGTCATTATCAAGAACTTGATATTATGCATGGAAAACTATCAAAAAGTGGCATTAATCAATCGCCGTGGGCTCATACTTTTCCATGGTAACACGAGACATCATATTGCACGCCAGTGGATCCATGATGCTTGGTTAAACCATCACGTCGGACAGGTATTGTCGAGAACTTGACATTGTGCATGGAAAACTGGCCAGGGAAAAGACGGCATCAGCGATTTGCCCATACATCTCCATGATAACGTGAAAATTAACGTTGCATGCCGGACTATTCAGAAGTTGCACCATTTTCGGTACGAAACCTTACCTCATCTGCTTTATTCACCTTACCCTACGGATTATCACTTCTTCAAGAACCTGGACTTCTTTCCACAGGATAAATCATTTCCCAATCAAACATCAGTTGATACCGCTTTCCATCAGTTTGTTGCATCCCGATGATCCACAATTTTTTAAGACGGCATACAATAGTTTGTATATCGATGAGAAAAGTATGTGGCTTCTGGCGGTGATTACTGTGAATAAAAATGATATTTTGCCTTGTATTTTAGGTGTTTGATATTTCCATCAATATTCCGGCATTTCTTTTGCATCAACCTAACATTACGTCAAGCTTTGTTTATTAGTGTTAGAATAGCAAACTGTGGTTTCAACAAAATCAAGTACTATGGAAAAGACTTCTGGTGGGGAATTTCCTATGTCGGGGACGTAACATTTCATTTCATTTAAATAAAAGTG
Organism: Macrothele yani; assembly: GCA_039090855.1. NCBI lineage: Eukaryota > Metazoa > Arthropoda > Arachnida > Araneae > Macrothelidae > Macrothele > Macrothele yani. The sequence goes on along the minus strand of CM077011.1, from coordinate 7,462,009 downwards.
TTTAACATGCTTTGAATGTGACATCGCATTTCGTGGACGTGACATTTAATTTTATTTAAATAAAAAAAAATGTTTAACATGCTGATGTTGCATTTTCTTCTAAAAAAACTTTTCAGAGGACCTCACTTTTTCAACCTTTGAAAAGTGCATGTTCATTTTCACTTAATTTTCCGTTTTTTTTTTAAATATTTCGAAGCAATACAATGAGCAAAAAAAGTAGAGGAAGGGAGATTTAAAGAAAAAAGAAGTCGTAAGCCGAACGACTTCGGTGGAGTTAAACTGGTTGAACGAAAAGAAACAGTGTCACTCCTCAATGGCATACTTTCTATTGAATTTATTGGTAGAAAGTGACATTACATCGATTCTCCGGAAAGAAAAGTATGCTAGGGATAACACTCTTAACTTCGCAGAACTTTTCCTATGAAACTGTCAGGAAAAATTGGTAACAAAAAAGATATGCTTCCTCCTTTTGTCTGCATAGTTCTGAATTAATTCAATGCTTTTAAATGTTTAAAAGAAAACGCAGGAAACAGATTATTTTTTTAATTTGCACTTTAAGTTTATTCATTACGGGTGACACTCATTAACCGGTTGATCTTGCACGTAATTTTCCCTGCCTAATCAACTTTGCTGATTAAGTTTCTCTAACAGAAAGAGAAGGAAATGAGGAAACAAAAAGCAGAAAGAGAGCAGAAGATACCATTTCGCAGGATTCTAAATTCGGAAATGCAAAGAAATGTATGTTTTTTGTAAAAGAAAGAAAGCAGTTGATATTTGCCAATCGTTCTTCGTGTTTATTTTGACAGCTCGCTTTGCTAAAACTGACTGCGTTTTGTCTTATTGCCATTACTGCCTTTCTCTCTAATCGCAAATCAAACCTCACATCTTACGATAAATAGAATTTGGTTGTACTCGACTTGCATGGTTGTACTGGTATTTGGACAGACATTTCGGCTTGTAGGTTTTCCTACCAATTACAGAAGGTGGAAATAATACTGAAATACGTAAATGGATATAAATACCATTTTCAAATAAGGGAATCATAAACACCCGCATATAAAAGAATACGAGCACTAGATGCATTTAGGACCATTATCAGTTTTTTTGCGCATGTGTGTGTGTATAAGTGTAAGAGAGAGAGAGAGAGAGAGAGAGAGAGAACTTAAGAAGTTCGAAGAAAACATTTGTAAGAGCCGTAATCGAGATTTATCAGAATAGAATGCATTCCAAGCTAATTAGTTAATCCCCTGTTTTTTAATTTTCTTTTCTGATCTTTACGTGGAAACCCAAGGAATTTTATGGGACAAGTCTCATCTCAATTAGTCAGGTAGTGCATCTTTTTCTTCAAATTAGTGATCTTGAGCATATGTTAACCATTTAACTGGCTGGGACGAATTAACTCAGCGGTAGCAAAATGGGCTGAAGTCAGCTCGAACGTAGTCTAAGATATTCGCAGTCCGCGAAGTGGACAGAAAGCGGCTGGAACGAGTTCATTTGCGCATCAGAAAGCTTTGCTTTGCAGCTCAAAGTAGTCGTTTTTGGGGGACGATTAACACTAATCCTTTCTGACTCATTATTTACTAAAAAAAGCTATAACAGTGGTGACGAACCTGAGAAAGATGTCTGAATCACTTGTCTATACATAGTGTTAGGATGTCTCTGTCAGGGAGACTACGCCCTTCCCCATCATGCCTTAGGCCGTGGAGAAAAGAATAAAGAACAGCACTAATCACCAGTGACAGGTTTATGGTAGGTACTGCTGAGATAAGAAGGGGAGGAAAATGTCTTACTGTAGCTTTTGTAAAACCCAGCCGCTTAAAGGGTTAAAGGTTTTTCTTCCCTTGTTTCAAATCAAACATCCCAGTAGGGTTGACGAGTGAACAGAGGTGTAGGCTTCGGCTCAATTTTCAGAGTTGGTAGAGGGTCAATGTCATAACTAGTTGACCGTTAAAATTACGGTCAACTAGTTATGACATTGAAAGGTCTTTGAGAAAGTGATCACTGTTACGCGATTCCGGCCTACATCAAAGCAAATCCAGGATTTCCTACGCGATATATGATTAAAATTATTCGGACACCCTTTCGAGTAGTAGATTTTTCATATATGTCACAGTCATGGCCCATACGGGTATAAAAAGACGCAAACATAACAGACAAGCAGTAAGAGCAGAATCGGCCGTGCGGCCGAGCTCAGTTACCTTCAACATGGCACGGTCATAGGAAGCTACCTTAGCAACAAATTAGTTCATAGACAAACATGAATAGTAGAATGGATCGTACGGCAGAGCTTAGTGACCTTCAACATAGCACGGTCATAGGATGCCATCTTAGCAACAGGTCCGTTCATAGATAAGCATGAACAGTAGAATGGACCTTACGATAGAGCTCAGTGACCTTCAGCGTGGCACGGTCATAGGATGCCATTTTAGCAACAAGTCGGTTCATAGACATGCATGAACAGTAGAATGGATCGTACAGCAGAACGTAGTGACCTTCAACATAGCACGGTCATAGGATGCCATCTTAGCAACAGGTCCGTTCATAGACAAGCATGAACAGTAGAATGGTCCGTACGGCAGAGCTCAGTGACTTGCAACGTGGCACGGTCATAGGATGCCATTTTAGCAACAAGCCAGTTCATAGACAAGCTTGAACAGTAGAATGGGCCGTACGGCCGAGCTCAGCGACCTTGAACATGTCACGGTCATAGGAAGCCACCTTAGCAACAAGTCAGTACGGGAAACTTCTGCCCTGCTGCGGCAGCCTCGAGCAACTGTAAGTAGTGTTATTGTAAAGTGGAAACGCTTAGGAGCAACAAAAGGGCAGTTCCGACCTGGTAGGATATATAAACGGAAATAACAGGCCGGCCTAGTGCAGTGGTTCGTGGTGTGATAAACTTGTCTGTCCTCCGTTGGAAAATTCAACACCGGGTTCTAAAATGCCTTTCTGCCATAACGATTTTTCGGGGAATAAAGGGAACGGGTTTCTATGGCAGAGCAGCCTCACATCAGCCTAACGTGAACGCGATCAACGCCAAGCGTCGGTTGCAATGGTGTAAATCTCGACGCGAATGAATTCTAAAGCAGTAGGAACTCGTCCTTTGGAGTGATGAATCATGCTTTATCCTTTGGCATTCCGATGGACGAGTCTGGGTGTGAAGGATACCAGGTGAACATTACCTGCCTGACTATGTTGTGCCAACTGTAGAGTTTGGTGAAGGAGGCAACAAGTTCTAGGACTGTTTTTCATTATTTGGGTTTAGGCCCCCTAGTTCCACAGTCAGAGAGTCTTTACGCGTCTGCCAATAATGACGTGCTCGACAATTCTATGGTTCCAAAATTATGACAACAATTCGGTGAAGATCCTTTCTTTTACCAACAACATAATGGCCCAATTCACACTGTGATATCCGTGAAGAAATGGTTTGGGTGTGGAAAAACGTCACTTGTCTGCACAGAGCCTCGATCTCAACCGCATGGAACACCTGTGCGATGAACTGAAACGAGCAAGACCAAACCGCCCGATCACGATGACTGACATAACTATTACCCTTGTGGCAAAATTCAAAGCGATTCCCGCAGCAACGTACCAAAATCTAGTGGAAGTTTTCCCAACAGAGTGGATACTGTGATAGCAGCAAATAGTGGACCAATTCGATTATAATTCCTTTCCTATTACGAGGACATTTTTATTAAGCAAGAGTCTGGTTACTTTTAATCAGGTACTGTGCTTCTTCTATGCTTAGTCATTGGTCAAAGTAAGACGGATGGTTACTCTGTTCATGCCGGAATTTTTCATAACTCTCGTGGTAGATCCTTTCTCGCCATTTTGCTTGTATTTTTACTTTCCATGCTCGATATCGGTTTACAGCGGTATCGTTTCCTACCAAGAATCTGAGTCCGAACCTCGATATGACATGGGTGCTGCGTTTGCTCTCTGGTACCAGCTCTTTCTCTTCTAGGAGCCAGTGTTCCGAAATTGGGAGTCGTTTTATTACTTTATATTATTGAGGCAAACCGAACTACAGAAAGAAGTCCGTTTCCTACATCTGAATTGTTTTCTTGAAGATACAAAGTTATTCAATAATTAGCATGGTCTTTTAGTCCTTCATCTTAACCCGTATATGCGGAAAGGCTACGAACTTCCTTATAACATTACTGTTTGATAAGAACTTCATGCGAATTGAAAAACTGCATTTAAAATTAATGAAAAGGGATCAAGTTTGCTTTACCAGTACAGGATGGAATTTCAGTATTCAATCAAGTGAAACTTAAACGTCTGGTTCTCGATCTGTTGCTTTTGCGATAAATCGTTCATGAATTCCTAGAAATACGCTTTGGGTCTCGTGCGTCAGCTTTGTTTATTTTTATTTATTTATTTTTTTTGGCAACGGGGCCTTTTGGATTCTCTAACCAAAAGAGACGGAGCTATTGATTTCAGGGAAACACGCAAACAACTCCACTCCCGGCATAACAAAGTTTTCCAGAACAAATAAATACATTTATCTCTGACGACTTCGCTTTCAAATCCAACGCGAACGATATCTCACGAGACTTACGCTTTCTGCAACGTATCAGAAAATAACTTGGCTTTCTTTCTTTCCTCCACGCCCCTCCCCTCAAATCTTTCCCTACTTAATGTTCCCCCATTTTCCGCCTTGCAGTTCAACACAGCGCACTGATATCAACCGGATCATGTACGTATATTTTGCTCAGGAATATTGTTTCATGCGGAACAGATGGGGATGCACAAAATTGCCTGAAGCCTTAGATGTAAGATTTTACTTTCTTTGATGTGTTCGTGTCAGGTGTTTATGTACTTTTTTCACGCAAATGATTCCTTTTGAAGGGATATGTTATCTAGAACAGTGAGTGGTATTTATCACCAGCGGGAAGGATTTGAAAATTCCGCCTTGGGAGATATAAACTCAGCACATCCGCAGGATTGTTCAAAACATCATAAAGTAAATGAACTAGCAAACCTCCTCAAAAGTCGATGAGCATCTACTTGGAAAGCTGGAAATCAATTTTATTTCCTTCGGAAATGTGTGAAATTCCAGTGTTAAATTGAGTTATTATACATATACACCTACCTCATAACGTGTTGCTCCTCCTTTCAGCCTCACAACAGCCATAAGATATTTTGGTAAGAACTCAATGAGCTGTTAAAAACCCAGAGGTCGTATTATATACATCTACCTAATAACGTGTTGCTCCACAATTTCACAACAGCAGACAGACGTCTTGATAAGAACTCAATAAAGTGATGAAGATACGGAGGTGGAATTATATACACCTACCTAAAAACGTGTTGCTCCACCATTTGCCCTCACAACAGCAGGCAGACGTCTTTGTAAGGACTCAATGAGGTGTTCAAAACACGGAGGTTGTATTATATACACCTACCTAAAAACGTGTTGCTCCACCATTTGCCCTTACGACAGCAGGAAGACGTCTTTGTAAGGACTCAATAAGGTGTTGAAAACACGCAGGTGGTAATGCCGCACATAAAGCGAGGATCACATTGAGAGCATCAACCAGCAACTGTTGATGCTCAGAACTATACAGCATCCACAGTTGCAGGTGGGAGTTGATGGCTTCGAACAGATCTTTCCAATTCATCCCATAAATTATCGATAGAATCCGGCGACAAAGGGGGCCATTCGAGTGTGGTAAACTCAGTTGAGTGCTCATGGAGTCAATTGGTTGCCACTCCGGAAGTACGTGGTATGGCGTTGCCCTGTTGAATGACAGCGTCATGGTGCGAAACGAGAATGGTTATGAAGTGGTGTAAATGATTAGGCAGGATGTTCACATATCTAGTGCCTGTGACGTAGGTTTCCAAAGATACAAGGCGCCAGGAAGAACACCATGTAAACGCACTCTGAACTGTTGCACCTCCTCCACTTGGTTGCACTACCCCAAATCGCCAAGCTAGTTCTATCGCTTCCTATGGTTTACGCTACACATGCACCCTCCCATCGGTGTGATACAGTAGAAACCGTGATTAGCCGGATCAGATGACATGTTTCTCTCCTGTTGCTCAGTCCTGGAAACATAAATCTGGCCGATTTATGTGAATTTTCATTCAGGACTGACAACAGTCCAACGCATTTTCTATAAGAGGAAATGAGAAATTGTGTGATAATTTTTTTTAATGGTCTCTCCTTTCTCTTGACCCTATGCAGGAGGGGACTATATATATGTGTGTATATACATTAATAATGTTGTCGCTCTACCATCTACTTGTATTTATGTAACCACCATCATAAGGAAAATTATGTGTCAATTATGAATATAATTAGGAAATAATTATTTGTTGTATGGGACAGTCTGCCCATTCAGAGTGTGGATATGCCTGTGTAAAGGTGCATTATATGCGATAATTCTGATATCTTCCTTACCTTTCCTTCATCTTCCCCCTCTTTTTCTCTCACGATTGGAATGTCCCCGGTGGGGAGGGGGGGGTAAGTAGGCAGAAAGATTCTGATCTGATTATCTGATCATATGTAGAGGATTTTAGGTAGGAAGTGTCTGACCCCAGGTCTTAAACAACCCTTAGAAATAGGAAGCTAAAAGGTTTGGGCTTGAGTGCCCGATAGGAAAGTGACACGGAAGCGAGGTAGAAAGGGGAGAAAGACACCCTTATTTATTACGGGGGTAGTACCCGGGGTCCGACGGCTTAACGTGCCCATCCGACGCACGGCGGGTATTTAGTGGTTCGAACATTCGTACCTTTCCAGGATCGAACCTGAGGCTATCTCCTTGGCAGTCACGAACGCTCACCACTAGGCCACCCGCTGACCTGGCAGAAAGATTCCCTGTCCCCCTCTTTATTTATGAGAGGTAGTGCAAAAGGAGCTCAGCATGCTTCCTTGTATCGGTAACGTAGTGAACTTTGCGCATATTCGGGTTTTATAAGTGTTGCTGGTACGCAAAGGGGTGGCTGATTTACTACGAAGCAGGGCGCTTGCAGTGTCCCCTCTCTAAATTTATGGGATGCCCAGAGCGGTCAAAATATTTCCGGCCAGAAACTACCTACGTTCCCATGAGAAAAAGTTGTAGGAGTATTGAATTTCACATTTCGAGCGCATCCACCCTTTTGCATCAGGTGATAAATTCAGGACTGGAACCACACCCTTTGCGCGTTATGTCATAAGACACAAGCGTTGGAAGCCAGAGCCCAATTCGTAGCTGGCCAGCTTAGCGCGGGATAATTTTTTGTGTGTGTGCGTGGGTGTTGCGTTTTCCCACAGAGAGGCTACGAAGTTGACCAGCTAAGGAAAAGCGATCCGATTGGTCAACGGTGACGTCGACGTAGAGGGCGCTCGCGTTCTTCCGCATCCTCCGAAAGTAGTGTGATTTGGAATTTTTTTTTTTTTTGAGGAGACTCTAGATTTATCTCCTAAACAGAAAGTTTTTTTTCGGAAAAGAAACAACTTCTGCTGCCTCCGTGGGGACACACCAAGTGAAGGGACCTCAACTCTTCTGGAATTCCTCTCGCCCTTTCCGGAGGATAAAAGGTGGGCAACTTTTAAATAGAAGCCGAAACAACCCAGGCAGATCATAAACTCAAAAAAATGTGCCTGCCACATACCTTCGTGCTGCCCGGGTGTAACCGGAACGTCTGCTCTTCTAAATTCCTGTTCAATTAGGCGACCGGGGCAACTTGAACATTCCTACCGCCTCTCCCGCCCGTTCCGCCCCTCCCGCCCCCAAAAAGGATTAACACCCTAGGACGTGTGCTAAGAGCCAAGAGGAGAACTCCTGCAGTTTCTTCCAGTCACCCGGGTTTTGGAGAAAATGCGATAATCAGGAGTACATCTCCCTTGCTACTGCTGTCTGAATTTTTCCCCTCCTGAACTTCTGCTAGTACCACTCCAGTAATACTAAAATTCGTTACAGTTGAGGGACCCCTTCCTCCAGAGCCAAGAGGGGAACTCATGAAGCGGTAAGATGCACGTTTAAAAATCTTCTTCGTGACACCGAACATTTATCACCTCTAACCAGCCATGTTGGCCCTTCGGAAGCCGGTTATTTTTCTCACTAAGAGACCTTTTTGTTTTTTCACCACCTTCCTATCTAAAAAAAAAAAGAAACAAAACTTAATATATATATACACTGAAGAGCAATTGAATTAGAGACAGCGGGCGTTATGCAAATGTGGCGCTGTGGGCGGCCCTGTAAACGGAAACGACATGACGTATGCAGCGATCCGACAATTTAAGGAGTCATGCGACGGGAATCAGTAAGAGTCGGACGCAGTATGGGTAAGACGAAGGATCTAAGCGGATTTGATCGTGGGCAAATTGTCGGGGCCCGGCGAATGGGTCACTCCATCTCGGAAGTCGTGCAGGCACTGGGATTTTCACGAGCAGCTGTGTCACGGGTGCACCGTGAGTACATCGAATCCGGTAAAACCATCCCTGCAAGGACCAACTGCCGTGGACAACAGCGTGTGGATGAGCGGTGTCATCGTTGGCTAGCTCGCAATGTAACAGCGGATAGACGGGCCAGAATTCAAGAAATCACTCGGCAATTTAGCGCTGGTGCACAAAAACGTGTAAGCACCCACACCATCCAGAACCATCTCCTCGCTATGGGTTACAGAAGCCATCGTCCCACGAGCGTACCGCTGCTGACCGCATATCACAGGGTGCAAAGATTAGCATGGGCGCGGGAACATCGCCACTGGACCCTCGACATGTGGGAAAATGTTGCCTGGAGTGATGAGTCGAGATTCACGTTGGTACATGCGCGTGGCAGGATACGAGTACGGCGCAAACCACATGAAGCGATGGATCCTTCTTTCCAGCAGGGTACCATTCAAGCTGGTGGGAGTAGCATTCTCGTCTGGGGACTGTTTACGTGGACTGAAATGGGACCCCTGGTACGTGTGACATCGTCCATCAAAGGTCAACGTTACCGGGATATCCTGGACGACCATTTGCTCCCGTTTGTGCGTCATCAACATCCCACTGGGGACCGCATCCTGCAACAAGACAATTCACCGTGCCATCGCTCCCAAATTGTATCTGAATGGTTGGGTGAACACTCCACCGACGTGACTTCGCTTCCTTGGCCGGCTAGGTCACCTGACCTCAATCCCATCGAGTACATCTGAGATGCCATCGAGAGAGTTGTTCGAGGCTCTGACCCCTACCATCAAATCTTCGTGAACTGTGGGAGCTTGTTCAGGGCTCATGGACCCGTATGGCTTCCCAACGCTTCCGGTGTCTTGTCGAGTCCATGCCGAGAGGAGTAGCCGCCTTCATCAGGGCGAAAGGTGGTGTTACACGTTACTAGACAGGCATCTCTAATTCAATTGCTCTTCAGTGTATGTAAACTAAAACCGATTTGCTCTTGGAGTTACTCCTCCAGAGTGACAGTTGTTTGTATGTCAGAAATGACAATTTTGGTGACCTAAAGTAAATCAAGTTTTTGGAATCTTGGCCAAGATCTCCCATTTCACAATAAAATTGCCTGCATATATATATATATATATATATATATACAGGGATGTAAGGTCAGGTGATGCGTAACATCACAGCCTCTCCTTGACAAATGTCAACCCCGCCTTCTCGTGGTGCATCCTGTTCCTACTAAAGGGGCTCTGACGACCGCCAATAGCGGTATAACTATATAATCGGGATCAGAGGAAATGCTATCCCACACTCACCAACCCGCTTGGCCAGCGTGGTGAGTTATGGCCAAACCCCTCCAAAATGACTCCACAACTTAAATCTTGGCCCTCAGTCTCCGGCAGCTGGAATGTACCTGGCCAAGGCAGCGGCCAGTGCGACATGAAGGCAGAGGGTGCTAAGAATCCCCGGAGGACCGGACTAGGCTGCCATCTGATGCTGACCTTGGCAACGTACAATGGACGCTCCCTATCTTCTGATTCAAGGCTTCTTGAATTGGAAGAGGAACTACAAAGGATCAAGTGGGACATCGTGGGGCTAAGTGAGGTAAGGAGAAAAGGAGAAGATCTCATCGAACTGAAAAGTGGACATCTCTTCTACTATCGTGGGACAGATACTGGCAGAACTAGTGGTGTTGGATTTATAATAAACAAGAAACTGAAGGATAAAGTGGTAGAAGTTGAAAGTTCCTTTGACAGAGCTGCAAGACTTGTTATCCAACTATCGAGAAGATACCAGGCTCAGATTATTCAAACTTATGCACCCACCACAAGTCATCCTGAAGAAGAAATTGAAGAATTTTATGAGGAAATTTGTCATCTAAATAATAAAGGTAAGCAGCACTTGAAAATAATTATGGGAGATTTCAATGCAAAAATAGGGCAACGGCAACAGAATGAAACTTCAGTAGGTAAATTCGGTCACGGCAACAGAAACCAGCGTGGAAATACTCTCGTTGAGTTTGCAGAGGCAGAAGGGTTTTTCATCTTGAACTCCTTCTTCAAGAAAAAGCCACACAGGAAATGGACATGGAGACATCCAAATGGGACGACAAGTGAAATTGATTTTATTATGTGTAACAAGAAATTCGTCATAGAAGACTGCAGTGTGCTAAACAAGTTCAACACAGGTAGTGACCATAGATTGGTGAGATGTAAGATGCACCTCAACACTAAACTTGAACGTGACAAACTCATAAGACAAACAAAATCTATTGACATAACCAACCTTAAAAAACACTATAATACCTTCAAGTTGGAACTGAAGAACAGGTTCTCAGCTTTAGAAGGCCTAACATCGGAAGAAGTGGACATCTCTGAAGTTAACAGAAAAGTAACCAAAGCTCTTATGGAAACAGCGAGAAAATTAGCTGGGTCTAAGAACAAGTTGCATGCAAATAAATTATCAGGAAAAACGAAAATGTTGATGCAAAAAAGAAGAGAGATGAGGACAACTAAAGAAGATGTGACTTCCAAAGTGGAATATGTAGAGCTATGCAAGACAGTACGGAAAAGTATCACTGAAGATGTAAGGAAATTCAACGGTGAACTAGTAAGGAAAGCAATTGAAAACAACCAAAGCTTAAAGATAGCAAAGGGACATCTCAGTAAGGGAAGAAAACAGATTATGGCACTGAGAAAAGAAGATGGTTCTGTAACAAGAAATAGAGGCGAAATTTTGACAAGAGTGAAAGATTTCTACTCCAAATTATATGAAAGGGATGATACATGCACTCCAGACATCATGAAAGATACCAGTACTAGAGTTCCTCCAGTCCTTCCAGCAGAAGTTGCACATGCAATCAAGAACATGAAGCGGGGAAAAGCTCCAGGAGAAGATGGAATTACTGTAGACATCATACAAGAAGCAAGTGGAGAAATCGAAACAGTACTCGCCCAAATTTTCACTCGATGCCTTAATGAAGGGAAAGATTCCTGAGGATTGGAACACCGCTACAATGATCCTGCTACATAAGAAAGGTGACATTGAGGATCTCGGAAACTACAGACCTATCAGCCTCCTATCAGTAGTTTATAAAATCTTCACTAAAGTTCTTTCACACCGCTTGAAGGTAACACTGGACATGGCTCAACCGAGAGAACAAGCTGGATTCAGGAGTGGCTACAGCACAATAGATCATATCCATGTGCTGAGAGAACTAATTGAAAGAGCGAAAGAATATGAACTTCCATTGTGCATGGCTTTTATCGATTATGAAAAAGCCTTTGATTCGGTGAAACCATCTGCAGTTACAATGGCTCTGAAAACCTGCGGTATTGAAGATGCATACATTAATATTATTAATAACATCTATGAAAATGCAAGTGCAAAGATTAGGCTGTTTGAAAATACAACACACGTAAAAATTGGAAAGGGAGTGAGACAAAGTGACACCATATCTCCGAAGCTCTTTAATGCCACATTGGAAAATGTTTTTCAGTCACTGAGCTGGGAAAACAAAGGGATAAAGATTAATGGAGATTATCTAACCCACTTTCGTTTTACTGATGACGTAGTCATTTTTGCAACTAGCCCATCAGAGCTGCAGAGTATGATCCAGGAACTTGCTGACAAGCGTAAAGAAGTGGGATTAAAAATGAACTTTCAGAAGACAAAAGTGATGTTCAATGCTTTTACAAGAAATGAAGATTTATCGATTGATGGAGAAAAGCTTGAGATAACAGATACGTACATTTATCTTGGACAGCAGATATCAAGTGAGGGTCACATTGATGAAGAAATTAATCGGCGTACAAAACTTGCCTGGAGAGCTTTTGGAAGAAACAGCATAATTTTCAAGAGCAATATGCCATTATGTCTTAAAAGAAAAGTGTTTGATCAATGCATCCTTCCAGTGCTTACGTATGGTGCAGAGACGTGGACCTTAACTAAAAGAGACATACAAAGGCTGAAGACAACTCAAAGCAGCATGGACAGGTGCATACTTGGTGTAACCAGGAGAGATAAGAAGAAGAACTCGTGGATCCGAAAAATGACAAGAGTGGAAGACATCATGATTAGAGTTAAATCCTTGAAATGGCAATGGGCTGGACATACTGCCAGAAGGACAGATCATCGATGGACTGCCAAAATTTTAGATTGGATTCCAAGGGACAGGAAAAGACCCAGAAGAAGACCACATGGGAGATGGGTGGATGAAATTCGAAAGTATGCAGGGGTGACATGGAGGAGACTGGCACAAGACAGACCGTTGTGGAGGAAACTTGGGGAGACCTTCGTCCAGCAGTGGATTGATAATGGTTGACAATGATGATGATGATGATGATGATATTTATATATATATATATATATATATATATTATAACCACTAGGAACTGCTCCTAAACAAAAAAAATGTGAAAGTAAAAGGAAATCTTGAAGACGATTAACAAAATAATTCAAAGGAAAAAGTCTTAAAAAGAAAAGGAGAATTTACTTGTATTTATTGTGTGGCTCAAAATTGATGATAAACTTTAACGTAACTTCTTACCTTAAAATTAAATTTCTTTCCCTTAATCTTTTAGTGTCTCATAACTAGAGCAGCTGAAAATTAAATTCAAAATTTACAATTTCAAAGGCCTACCCTCATTTTTTAGGCCTACCCTCAGCTTGCTTTTGTGGAGACAGTATTAAATATAAAGATAAATATATACTGAATACAACTAGAAGAAAGATAACATTTTCCTAGTTGTCCTTAAGAAATTGAGTAATAAGGGCAGACAGTCTTCTTCTGGAAATGTGTGTTAGAAGTGTTCACCATAAGTTGAAATGCTGGTATAAAATATAACCAAAATGTGAAATTTCTTTACCTTCCTAGCTAACTGTAAGGCAAAGTTGCGAACCTAATTACAAAAAAATGGGGAATTACAATCCCTCATTAATTTTTTCATTAATAAATGAAGACCTACTGGTCTTTTACAAAATTGCATTCTTGAGTGTTCTAATATGTTGTGTGATTAATATATGTTAGTCAATAGCATGTGTCCACACTAGCATAGACTAGTGGGTGGATCGTACTTGGGCTCTTTCCATTTATTTAGCAAGTCACAAACCGCAATGGTTCTTGAATAACAAAAAAAGCTTTTTTTCCCTCTCAGCCATAAAAAAATGAAATAATCCTCTTGTACTGCAACGACTAATTTCTTTATTATTTTGATCACAGTTCTGGGAATAAATTAAGCCTTTATATACAGTACATACCTACGTGTAAATTTTGCTTGCCTGTTTTTAATATTCATATTCTGAGTGAAAATGTTAAAATTTATATTTAAATGTGCATCTGTCAACTTTAGTTTAAATTAGTCTCCTCCCACCCCTTCAACATTTTAAACGCTCCGCAACCCAGTTGTGGTAGGAGCTTGCAAACTGTAACCTCATCTTTCGGTGCTTTACAGTCAAAGAAAGGACACATCGGGGACGTTGACTGCCATAGTCTCGTATTTCCATGGTTTGATGGATCGCATTCGTGCATAAGCTTGTGGACGAGCCACCCCATTAAATTCCGACGTTATGTGATATTCAATAGCCGTGCGTTTCCTTGTAATAATGCGGAATAGCCTGTGCTCAGCTCCTGAGACAATTGCAGGTTTACTCCCACAATAATGCTGTTGGGTGGAATTTTTGTCTTATTTCACGTAGTCCTGGTATACACGTGCGATGATCTGACGTGGAAATCCCAACAGTTCAGTACTTACAGTGGTTGAAAGTGATTACTTTTCCGTGACTGATTTCCGATTCTGCTCTATTTATAGGCATTATCAATTTCAGCGTGACTGGACCCACTGTTTTACATATTGTAACCGGGGTGTACACTGGAGAACAATTTAATTACAGATACCTGTCTAGTAACGTGTAGCACCACCTTTCGCCCTGATGACATCGGCGATTCGTCTCGGCATGGAGTCGACAAGCCACCGGAAGCGTTAGGAAGACATACGGACCCACGACCCCTGAACAAGCTCCCACAGTTCACGAAAATTTGATGTAGGAGGTCAGAGCCTTGAACATCTCTCTCGATTGCATCCCAGATGTGCTGGATGGTATTGAGGTCAGGTGACCTAGCTGGCCAAGGATGCGAGGTCACGTCGGTGGAGTGTTCATCCAACCATTCGGATACAATTCGGGCAGCGATGGCACGGTGCATTGTCTTGTTGCAGGATGATTTCCCCAGTGGGATGTTGAAGACACACAAACTGGAGCAAATGGTCGTCCAGGATATCCCGGTAACGTTGACCTGTGAGGGACGATGTCACCCGTACCAGGGGTCTCATTTCAGGCCACGCAAACAGTCCTCAGACGAGAATGCCAACACCACTAGCTTGAAGGGTACCCTGCTGGCAAGAAGGATCCATCGCTTCATGTGGTTTGCGCCGTACTCGTATCCTGCCATACGCATGTACCAACGTGAATCTCGACTCATCAGTCCAGGCAGCATTTTCCCACATGTCTAGGGTCCAGTGGCGATGTTTCCGCGCCCATGCTTATCTTTGCACCCTGTGATGTGCGGTCAGCGGTGGTACAATCGTTGGACGATGGCTTCTGTACCCCATAGCGAGGAGATGGTTCTGGATGGTGTGGCTGCTTACACGTTTTTGTGCACCTGCTTTAAATTGCCGAGTGATTTCTTGCACTGTGGTCCGTCTATCCGCTGTTACAATGAGAGCTAGCAGACGATGATCCCGCTCATCCACACGCCGTTGTCCACGGCAGTTGGCCCTTGCAGGGATGGTTTTACTGGATGCGATGTATACTCACGGTACACCCGTGACACAGTGGCTCGTGAAAATCCCAGTGCCTGCACGACTTCCGAGATGGAGTGACCCATTCGCCGGGCCCCGACAATTTGCCCACGATCAAATGCGCTTAGATCCTTCGTCTTACCCATACTGCGTCCGACTCTTACCGATTCCCGTCGCATCACTCTTTGTATTGTCGGATCGCTGCATACGTCATGTCGTTTCCGTTTACAGGGTCGCCAACAGCGCCACATTTGCATAACGCCAGCTGTCTCTAATTCAATTGTTCTTCAGTGTATATAATAATTTGTTTATTCACTGTATATCTCATCGCATAAGAACCGCGTCTCAGTGTATTTCGGA
Organism: Macrothele yani; assembly: GCA_039090855.1. Lineage (NCBI taxonomy): Eukaryota > Metazoa > Arthropoda > Arachnida > Araneae > Macrothelidae > Macrothele > Macrothele yani. The sequence goes on along the minus strand of CM077011.1, from coordinate 7,446,490 downwards.
ATGAATGCGGAGCGATACATATTACATTCTTTTAATGGGTAACTTATACACTAAGTTAGCTTTGTACTACACTGTAAAAAATAAGTGGTGTGAATTCACGGAAAATGTCTGAAAATAACGCGCAGCAAAGTTACCGGTAGGTATCCGTGTTTTTAAGAAATTTCCGTTTTTGAAAGTGCCCGTTCATTTTAACTTCCGTATTTTCACAGATATTTCCGTAGACAGAAATTCCGTTTATTTCAGAAAAATCCATTTCTGGTTTTTCCGTACTTAAATTGAAATTCCGCAAACTCAACAAGCCTGTACAGCACTTACTCGCAGATAATCCTTCCGGTGTGGTCAGGATCGAACACCCGACGTTATAGCTCGCTGAAGAGGCAACTTGCGCCTTTACAAACTGGGCCACAAACGCTCAGCAACCTGACACACATACATCATAAAACCAATCCGGCCGCAAAGAAATTTTGTCTTTTGTCATTGATGTGAGTGATTTAGTCATTTTATTTTCTGTTGGAGCTTATTATTTTTCTGAATAGGTGTGCATTTTATTTTTTTTTCCTATAGGAGGACTTTTCAAATATTAAGCTTTTTTCATCGTGGATTTTCGAAGCAACAAATTGCTTTGCAACATAATTTTTTTAAACTGACAATGACTCATTTATCTTTAAGAAAGGGGGAAATATACTTTTTATAGTATTATTTCACACACAAAAAAAAACTAAATATAAAATTTTCTCTTGATAGCTATAATAGCTTTTGTCTTAAGTTGTCTAAAGACTGATGATACACAGACATCGTATAATCATCTGTACAATAAGTACCCGGTTTTTTACTGTAACACAATATATAATAAGTAGCTGGTGCACCGAATAGGGGAAAGGAGAAGAAATATCCTGGGCCACAAAAAACAAACAGAATCGATGAGATATCCGAACTCGCTACGGAACTTCATAATTCGACAGGTGATTGAAATTTGAAAGTTAATCAAACCTCAAGCATTTCCACGTATCGCTACTATCAGCGGAAATTTCTCGTCATATGGATTCGGAAAAAGTGAGAATGAAGACTTTCCGTTAATATAGGAAGGAAATGCGGAAAGGTTTCTGAAAATTCATAATTTTCCGTTAACAGATCTCTAAAATGGTAATTTACCGTTAATATAAGAAAGAAACTGCGGAAAGGTTTCTGAAAATTCTGAATTTTCCCGTGGTACGAAAAGTCCGTTAAATTCAGATTTTTTTCCGTCATTTCACGGAAAGGTAGTACCAGAAACATGCTTCGTTAATTCACGAAAGAAATGACGGAAATTTGTCCGTGAATTTCAGAAAATGTTTTACAGTGTAGGAGCACCTATCTAATTACGCGTTGATCCACCTCTTTGCGCAATCACTACTAGCAGACGCCCAAGAACAGATTCTACATGATGTGGAACCCCTTCCATGCGTAATTTGACCCATGTCTGCTGCAGCAGCTCCGTCAGTTCAGCAGTTCTCCCACCCAGTTCTAACACATCACACAGATGTTCTGTTGGGTTACTCTCAGGAGTGATTGGGGGTCGAAGCAATGTAACGAATTCGTTGCCGTGTTCCTCCAACCATTCAGTAGTATTCTGAGCCCGATGACACCGTCCCAAACTCTGAATTGTCCTGTTGACTCTGAATTGCCATGTTGTCCTGTGGTTCGGATAAACCTGTTGCAGATATGAATGGAGATGGTCGACTGACAGGTCCCTGTGGCATCCACCATACACTGTGAAATAATAACAAATGGACCCTAAGGCTTGCCAATAGAAAGCTCCCCAGGGCAGAACATCACCTCCACCGGCCCGTTGGACACCAAATGTGCAACCAGAGGATACGACCTCATGCTGTCTGCGCCATATGTGAATCCATATGTGATGGAAGGTCACCTGGAATGATGAATCCCATTTCCTGCTGCACCATGCTGTAGGAAATGGGATTCATCATTCCAGGTGGCCTTCCTGCATCTGACGAAGGTTCATTGCCGACAGTCCTTGGTTCATGTTGATAGCGATGATTCGGTTCATGTTGATCGCGATGATTCGGTTCATGTTGATCGCGATGATTCGGTTCATGTTGATCGCGATGATTCGGTTCATGTTGATAGCGATGATTCGGTTCATGTTGATCGCGATGATTCGGTTCATGTTGATCGCGATGATTCGGTTCATGTTGATCGCGATAATTCGGTTCATGTTGATCGCGATGATTCGGTTCATGTTGATCGCGATGATTCGGTTCATGTTGATCGCGATGATTCGGTTCATATTGATCGCGATGATTCGGTTCATGTTGATCGCGATGATTCGGTTCATGTTGATCGCGATGATTTGGCGTCATCATGGGTAACCTCGTTGGTCACTGGCTGCGGAACCTCAAACGGAGGAAGGTACCGCACATGGTGCATGTGAAAATTGGTCACAAATACCTAACCGAGGGGATGAGTGAGTGGAAAACTGAAATATAAATATATACATCTCATGCGCGTTTTTAAGCATTTGCACATCTCTATAACAAACTACTTTGACATTTAAAGCCAGAAGTTACTTTCTGACCATCTTATTAAACAAGAAAGATGACACCGAATTTTCAGGTGTAATGAGCACTTCTTTTGAATCCGTTCTGACACGAATTAAATTCCTCAAAGCTTTTACAAGAATTCAAAGTCATCGGAACCGGTATGGAAAAGAGTAGTATCTGACCAAAGAAAGAAGTTTTTCAATGGGGTTTTTAATCCCGCAGATATTGCTGTAAACGGAATCGTGAGCTTACACCCTCTGGTTGCAGACTCGTGCGTAAAGAAAAATTTGAATGTATATGAGAAACATTTCGCAGCGGAAATGCTCTCCAACAAAAGAAGAATTTTTCAAATTGGACTCTTCGAAGCAGAGATATAAACAAATATAATATATGCATCTACGCCCCCTGGCGAAAAAACATGCATTATTTTACGAGGAAAGTATTCTCAAAAGGTTTTCGATGTGAGCGGCATCGGCCCATGAATACAAATTTTTAGTCGAGATTTCAGGAGCACATATTTTGCTGCCAATATATCAGAAGCAGAAATTAACACTTATGTCTCCTGGTGGACAAACCATTCTTTACCTAATATTAGGAATTATTAATATGTGAAAAACATTTTCCATCAGGAGCTGTATGCGATTCAGAAAGAATTTTTTCAAATCGGAGTTTTAGAAGCAGAAATGACGCAGAAAACACAATTTTCTTTTGCGTCTCCTAGAGGAAAGTCTATGATTTTCCGCTAGGACGCGCAAAGGAAAATTATGTTTTCTGTGCGTATATTTCTGCTTCTAAAAACCGAAGCAGAAATATACGCAGAAAACACAATTACACTATCCAACAAAGAAGGAAAGAAGGAATTTTTCAAATCGGACTCCTAGAAGTAGAGATATTGACAAAAATAAGATATCGCAGAAATCATGCATTATTTTAAGAAGAAAATATTCTTCTTAAAATAATGTTGTCGACGTGAGTAGTATCGGTCTACAAACGAATTTTTTCAATCAAGATTTTAGAAGCTCAGATTTTGCTGCAAATACATCAATAGCGGAAATCAAGACTTACGCCCTCTGGTGGCCAAATCATTTTTTTCCAGGATTAGAAATTATGTGCAAACGATTTTCCATCAGGATCTGTATTCGGTGCAGTAAGAATTTTTCAAATCGGAATTTTAGAAGCAGATATATCGGGAGGAAACGCAATTTACCTTAACGCCCCTTAGCGGAAAGTCTATGAATTACTTGAAAATTTTCAAATTATTTGAAAAACATGTCACATCGGGAACTCTATCCGATAAAGAAAGATTTTTTTTTCAAATCGGACCATTAGAAGCAGAGACATTGGCAAAAATAAGATATACATCTATGCCCCCTGGCGGAGAAACTGTGGAATATTTTAGGAAGAAAATATTCCGAAAAGGTTTATCGATGTGAGTGGCATCAGTCCACGAAATAATTTTTTCAATCGATATTTTAGAAGCTCAGATTTTATGGCAAATACATCAGAAGCAAAAATTAACACTTACGCCTCCTGGAGGAATTATATGATTTGAAACCAAAAATTTGAAATTATATCCAATGGATTTTCCACCAGGAGCTGTATCTGCTGAAGAAAAAAAAATCATATCGGAGTTTTAGGAGAAGAGAAATTGGGGAAAACAATATTCAATTTTACCCCCTAGCGGAAAATGTATGCGTAACTTGAAAAAGTAACTATACCTGAAATACTCTTCAACATAATGGAATCGGAAGATAAAATAATTTTTTCAATCGGTTCTTTAAAAGCAAATATATGGAAAGAAATGTATTTTGAATTCGGCATCATCTGCATTTACGCCCTCTAACAGCGAAATTGTACATCGTAAAAAAATTAAAAGAAACACGAAATGAAGGATCATCATTCGCATATTTCAAGCTTCCCAAAGCAAAAATAATTTTTCAAATCAGACTAATAGTTGCAAAGATATGGTGTTCGCAGACGGACGGACTGACGGAGAAACGGTCGGACGGACAAACCGATAATATAAGCATGATCATTTTTTTACAAAAGACGTGCTAAAAAAGAATATGCGGCGGGACGTGCCTGTAAACGCGATTATTAAATAAGAATTTTATAGGATCCCTTACGTTATTTTATAAAATTTAGTATTCTGTAGTCAAACGACAACCCTAGCGCTTACTACAGGAAATGTGAAACGTACGATTCGCCTTTTTGGTTCGTAACTCCATCTTCACGTGTTCGTAGGCGCAGCGGTCGTAGAAAGTAAGGAAAGTGAGGAATTCTGAATTTGATGAAAAACTGATACTTTGCTTCGCAGAGGTTTCCTATCCATTTCTGAATTCCATGAACTGAGACGTGAACATAAAACTGAAATATGGAAGGAGAAAGAAATTGATATCTCCTCCATCTTGATTACTATGCATCTGAAAGTGCGCTTCGACTTGAAAGGAAGGCCATGATCTGCTTCGAAATAAAATTCTTCAAAAAAAAATCTAATTCCAGGCAAATTCTTGTCTTCTGGAATTACGGTAGTTTCTTTATACCAGTTTCAGATGATCAAACTCTTCCAAAATTTCTGAAAACTCCTAGTGACAGAAAAATTCGAGAATCAAATTGGACTCTGGCGCATCGCCATTCTCGCATTTCGAATTAGAAGCATGTTTTTCTGTATAGACATGTAGCTCATAAGCTGGATAAGTAAAGATTATATATTTTAGTTTCGCCTGTTTTGATGTCTGTATGCGAAACCGTGGAAAAGCAACGCATACGTTTTTATCTGCTTTAGAATTATTTTAAATCTTGAGTATTCTTGTAAATTTTCCCTTTTCGTTGTAGTTACAAAAAGACAAGAAACTGAAAATGGAATAATTTGATATTAAATATTCATCCTTATTTTCTTTACGTTGGTCGCTGAGACGCAAGCAAGTTCTCTTAGCTCACGAGGCTTTACTCTTCTAGCGCTTTCCTTATAAACCGGTCACATTCCTGCTTTGAGATACTTTTTAAAATCACCTGAAAAAACTTTCATGTTCTTCCTTTCCCTTCCCTCTTTCTCTTCTGATAATCCTCTAAGGAAGCGTCCAGTATAATTCCATACCTTTTGCATTAAAAATATTTAACCAACCCATCATTCACCACGTCCTCATTTTCAGTTTTTCTACATATTATTTTCATAATATTCTCTCACAGTTTTCGATATACACTGCTGTTTTTGAAAATTGTAACACCATGAAGTAATGCTGGTAATAAGTTGAAACTTACAGAATATGTACAACAGGTTGAGACATGCAATTGATTAAAATAGTGAAAATGCATATGCGGTTTCGGAGCAGCGCTCTCTGAACTTTCCGGTCTCGGGTATAAAAAGCTGGCTCAAACGAAATATTGTAATCAGTGGAGAGCCGACATTGTGTCAAAAGGGTGTTTCTTGTGTCTCACTGTGCCCCGTATAGGCGCATTATACATTTAACGGAATTTAAGCGAAGAAGGATGGTTGGGATGAGAGAAGCCAGAGTTTCCTACCGTGAAATTGACACCAGTAAGAGACGAAACTCCAGTTCAGTGATGCGTATGTGGCGTCAATGGACAGATGAAGTTTGGATGCACATAAATCCAGAAAATGGACCGCACGGGATGACACACACCTCTACAGCATGGCAGTGGCCGATCGCACAGCGACATCAACGGTGTTAGCGCAGCAGTAGAACACTATCACTGGTCAGGATTGTCCTCCAGCACAGTTAGACGTCGTCTGATTAACAGAGAACTAGTCGCTAGCAGCCGTAAGCTGTCGATTCCTTTGATCCTCAAACACAGACGCGTCAGGCTACAATGAGGTCTTGAACACAGACACTGACGCGCTGATTGGCAACAGGTCGTATTTCTAACGAGTCACGATTCACCTTTATGCGCTGTGATGGCCGAATACGCGTTCGAAGACATCGTGGATAATGGGCTAATCACTAATTAAAGGCTTCAATCGTGTTTACGTTGACTTTCTATGTAGATCTCTGGCCGTCTTAACACTATCTTATTGGATTCATATAATACACTTGACAGCTTTAAATAATTTAATGTGATGAAGGTTAGTAGTAATATATACAGTAAGCATTAGACCTTTCAGGTCTGTAAAGGACCCATCTTCAGATGTTAGTAGCAAATTGGAACTGAGTATCGAATTTAAATTCAGTAATGACAATTCATTTCAGGATGGTGTCACATGCACATGATGGACATCATATCTCATGAAACATTTGATAACATCGATAAATATAGTACATGTCAAGCAATGTATAAAATATTATATATATGGAGGAAAAATTGGTATAAGTCTCTATGTGTTAAATCTTATTAAGCACCGTTTTCCAATGCAAAGGGATGTGACAAGGAGTATCATCATTGCAACTTACTTCACTATATTTGTGAATCAACAGGCTTCCCATTAGGAGGATTGATGCTTTTGAGTAGGGTGTAGTGAGAATGTTGGCTCCATTCCAACATTGGTAATGATTATTGATGCTTTTGAGTAGGGTGTGGTGAGAATGTTAGCTCCATTCCAACATTGGTAATGAGATTCGTTGTGTGATAACCGTGATAAGAAAGTATTTGATGAGCCTGTCCTTATGTTATATTGATGCTCTTTTAAACGAGTTCTTAAGGAGCGAAGTGTAGGTCCAACTTAAATTCGATCTTCATTCTGAATGTCTATAGTCTCCAATGGAATGATGTACCATATCGATTGCCTAAAGGAACAACATCTCTATCATTTCTTATTGTTGATATTACATTATGTGTTCGTATACCGAAACCTATATTGTAACAATGGCAAACGTTTTTGAGGTTATTAATAATGTTGGGAATGTATGGTAGTGATCCCACATATTTAATTGGTCTACGATCTCTTACATATTAAAGTAGTATCTGACGTGAGATAGATTTTCTTTACGACAGAATTAACGATGTCATCAGAGTAGCCATGATGAGATGCAGACATTTTTATTTTGGCTATTTCTGGATTCCGTAATTTTACTGTCGATGAGTGGCTAAAAGCTTGTCGTACTTGGCAATTGGATGGAAGTGAGTTTTTGGTTAGATGGATCAGCCGATTGAGGTGGAATCATCACGGTAGAAGAAGTGGGTTTTTGATACACTGAATACTGAACAGTTTGTGTATGAGGGTCTCGTTGTCACATCCCTTTGCCTTGGAAAATGGTGCTTAATAAGATTTAACACATAGAGACTTATACCCATTTCTTCTACATATATAATATTTAAATACATTCCTTGTATATCGATGTTATCAAATCTTTCATAAGATATGATGCCATTCACGCGCATGTGACACTATCATGAAATTACTTCTTATTAATGTATTTCAATATCTTACTCAGTTTCAATTTGCTACTAACATCTGAAGATGGGTCCGTTGCGGACCTGAAAGGTCTAATGTTTACTGTATATATTAATATTAATCTTCATCACATTAAATTATTTAAAACTCTCAATTGTATTATTTGAATCCAATATGATCCTGTTAAGACGGCCAGAGATCTACATATAAAGTGGAGAATGGGACTTTTCAGCGTACATTTTGCAGCGTCATACCAGCCTCACGGTTTGGGGCTCCATTGGGTTCACTTCGTGATGTCGCCTGATACGAATTGAGGGAACCTTCAACAGCTAGGGATACATCAGAGATGTTTTAGAGGCGGAAGTGATACCATTTCTTCAGAGTTGTCCTTGCGCTATATTCCAGCAAGACAATGCTCGGCCACACGTGGCGCGGAATGTTCAACACCTCTTCCATGAATGGCATATGCCGTTTCTTCCCTGGCCTGCACGTTGGCCGGATATTTCGCCGATAGGACGTGTCTGGGACATGGTAGCTCAGCGACTCGCCCGTCAAGCACCCCCGTAAGTCACTATAAATGAACTCTGATCTTGCATATAAGTAGCCTGGAAGGTTATTGTCATGGACGATATCAAGAATCTCTTCCATTCAGTGTCACGCCATAAGATCTGTTATTGTTGTTCGAAGTGACTTCACGTGCTACTGAGTTTCAAAGCGAAAACATCTTGCATAGCTCTGAAAATGTAATCAGTTATCTCCAGTAACATGAGGAATCTGTGATATGAATTTAATTTGAATAACACGATTCATTCTTGGTGTTTCAATTTTCACAAGCAGTAGTGTATTTATTTATCGTACTAGGGGCTGCGCCTCTAGGTTTCAAAATCGCTTCTCGCTACGCTCGTTTCCAGAGTAGCGCTCGGGCCCTGCAGCTCGATCTTCAAGTATATCACAACGAAATGAAAATGTGCTCCCAGTTGTTCAATACTTTTTGCGCTGTATGGATTCCAAGATGGAGGCTTGTTTACAGTTTTCGTTTCGCTCCTGGCGAATTCCCTGTCGGATTTATGCGGAATGTTTTTCAATTTCCTCCTATTTTTATTAAAGGACTTTGCTCCGCCGCCATTCTGAAGTTTCTGGATCTTTTTACTGTCGCTTTTTTTTTTTTGGAAGGGCGGACTTTTACCGTTTGAACTTTTTTTTTTTTTTTTTTTTTTTTTTTTTTTTGATTGGAGGTTCAACGACCACCGTGAGCAACTCAATGGGCTATAAGCAGTCGCCCGTCCCTAATTTAGGGTCACTGGTTCCAGGGAAGGAGAGAGCCAGTGCCGTAAGACAAACACAACATCCATGCCTCACCGGGATTCGAACCCGGACCCCTTTCGGACGAATGATCAGAGGCCATCGCTTAGACCACTGCGCCACCGGGGCGGCCCGTTTGAACTTATATCACTTACTAAATTTACCACTAAGGAAAACAAAAGCGGTCCAGAAAGCATTTCCGTAATCCGTAAAACGTTATGCTAAACCGTTAAACAACTGACATAGCTTTACCAACAAAACATATGCATAACAAATTATCTGCGTCACCATGGCAGCAGGTCACGGGACCAGAACGTTCCTCTGTGGTTATCGTGAAGACAGACATTCCGTTCGTTTCTTTCCTTAGCTCTTTTTAAAAATGCTTAAAAATCAGAAAATTATTTTTTCTTAATTTTTGTTTTGTAAAAAAGGGATGATAGTTGTAAGTTTATGCTGCAAAAACTGCAATGCGTTATGATTTATATTTTGCCATATATCCGTTTTTTTAAATGGATCCCATCGCGAAATAAAGAATTTTGTGAAATTTAAAAATTTAATTTCTCGTAAACTAAATCGAAATTCAAAAAAAGGGCAACCAGGTGCAACAAAACTTCGGTCATGGCACTACATGCCTACAAAGTTCCGTGGTTCAGTTGCTGTTAGTGTGTCCGGAACGCGACCTCATAGCACTGTTTTGCTTACCTTAACTTTGAAATACAATAGCTGTTGAAGTATCGCCAGAATCAAAAAACGGTTTATTTCAGCGTATTTTCCAAACAATGATCTACAAATGATGTAAATTTCATATTTTTGTGTTCAATACGTTTTGCGCTGCGAGCTAGGAAAGCAAGAGTGCCGCGACATTTCTAAAACAGCGGCAGCGGTCACGTTTTTTTAGAATAGAGAGATTTTGAAAGTCTCGCTCATATAATGCATCGACAGAGGAAAAACACCTTGATTTTAAGTTTATATTAATTTTTAAAGTTTAAATGGTGTATTTATTCTTCGTAAACTTCTTTATATGTGCACAATGTGTTTTAGTCAGTTCAGTTAGTTTTGGAATATCTGGTGTACTTTTTTAAATTTTTATATTTAGGGCAGCATGATATCCGAATTCGTTTCTGTTACAGTGAGAGTTAGCTATGCTCAAACAAAAAGGAAACCAAGCAGCCAAATTTATGGTTTTATTCTGCACACCTCTGCTAAGTCCATTTGACATTGCTCATCAGGTTTTCCGAAGGTGAACCGTTTTCTCGAAAAATTCGTCCTCAATGTTTTGTGAAGAATGTAAGTTGTCTCTCTCTTTAGCCATCTCTCGACTTCTTGTTCTGTTTTTACCATTATTTTGTGAACCATATGACAAAATGACCTACACCTATAAGCCTCTTTCTTCAGATTTTTTCAACTTTATGTACGTATGGTACACGGAAACCTTAAATGCATAGAATAAACGAGCCATTCAGCGAGCTCTATGAACAGCACCAGGCTGCAAAATTAGCACGCATCTTGGCGGATCCTCTATTGGAATGATAGTTGAGAACTGTAGCATATTCTTTGTAGTTAACTCGCGGATGATCATTCCGGAGTTGATTTGAACAAAAATATTTAATCTCTTGTTTGTAGGTAATCAGCATTAAATGTTTTTGTAATCCTGAATGCGAAGAGATTTAACATGATCCCGGAATTGCTTGAAAAGGAGGATATTCGGTCCTGAAGATTTTGATGTCATGCATTCTGAAGAGACTTTCTCCAGTATTATTTCAAAAATATATATCTGCATGCAAATGGAGCAAATCACGACCAAGCTTTTGCTGCGGAAGAAAACAGGTACCGCTCAAATTTCCAGTGTTACTAGCAGTTGAGTGAAAAGACATCCTTGTCATATTATCGGCAATATTCTAGTTTTGAAGACACTAATAAACAGAATTGGCTTTGTTTCCTCTAGTGGATGATGTGAGCTTTGGTACTACAAGCAGCTTAGCTACGATAAATCCGGACACTAAAATTCGTAAGCTTCACTTCCGGACAAGTCAGAAACTACTAGCTTACTACCCCAGTGTACGACCAATAGCACATTAGAATAAAATTCAAGGTAAATTTCTTCAGCAATGTGTTGTCTCATTTTCTTTTGTTGCATACCAATAGATGAGCGACCTACTGCCAGTTCTTCAGCATTTTGTCTCACAACTGTGGCGAAAGAACTCATGATGTACCTATAGCATTAAGGTTGGATGTTTTCGTTCTGTCAAGAGCACCAACTTGTGTTCGTCAATAACAGGTCTTGGGCTTAATTTTATTTGCTGTTTACGAAAAGGACATTTAACAATTGCTTCACCACCGCTTTCGGACGACATTTCATTAGAAGACGCACTAATAACTGCAAGAGTGGAAATTTTAGAGGTAGATGCTCTTATCTCGCCAGGAGATCTTTTCAATCGTTTTATGGGCATTTCTTATCTCTCTTCCTTTCGTTTTCCCATCCTTGTTTGTGTTACATCATGTGACGTGCCTGCAGCGCCGGATGCACATGAGATAAAGGCATACCTGCAGCGAAACATTCTGTCTGCGTAGCTCAGTTGGGAGAGCGACTTACTCCGGAGTGAGAGGACCCGGATTCGATGCTCGGAGCCGAAAAACTTGTACTTTATATTGGCACCCGAACTTCCAGGATGATCCGGCTGTTAAGTTTCTCGCAATTATGTGATGTTCTTTCCACACGGCGAGACAGGGAAATGAGAATCCCTTCGTTAGTGTTTTGAAGAAATAAAATCTGTGTGATGTTACGTTCCACACACCAAATTGTCTGGGATTTCTCAAATGCACGTTCTTCATGGGATGACTGCCAACAGCAACACAAGCTTCCGGCTGATCCGTTGGCCATGCCCCCGGCACTTTTCGGAGCAGGGGGAGGGGGATTCCACGTGCCTGCATCGCAGGCTGTACATGAGATTAAGGCAGATAGCTGTGCGAGCACATGTCCGCGTAGTTCAGTTGGGAGAGCGACTTACACCGTAGTGAAGGGATCCGGGGATTCGATGTCCGGCGAGAACAAACTTGTACGTTATAATCAATTCTACCAAGCATTCCTTGGCGCCCCTTTGCTCTTTGAGAAATTATTTATCCTCATCTATGTTCACAATATCAAGTGCATAAACATCTGCTATATCAAATAAATCATCATTTCTTGAAGTAAAATTTGCTTCACTTTGTTCTTGAGTACCTGTTTCCTAATTTGAAATCTTTTTTAATTCTTGCCACTGCTTGAAAAACGAGTCAAGTTTAACTTCAACTTTACACTCTTTTCTTGTAGAAACGCGCGCTTTTCTCCAGAATGATTAGACCTGAAGAACAGTTTCTTTTTCGATATTACTAATAGTTTTTTTCGTTGTAAATGGAAGTGAAGGAAATGACAGTGCACCGTCAAAAATAACCCTGAAAAAATAACTCATGTCGTAATAAACCGGTCAAAACAACCCAGCGTCTAAATAACCCAGCTTCACAATTACCCTGTAAAAAATAACCATGCGTCATAATAACCCCAGGGTCCCAGGTATGGTACGCCAAAATAACCCGCGTCATAATAACCCGGCGTCATGATGACCAAAATAACCCCGGTCCTTATAACTAGCGTAAAAAACGAACAATCTCATTTCCCAAGTCGAAATGGAAAAGGCGCGACTGCCTGTCAATGATAACGCTACATAATCCCTTGACAACACCACGCAGGAAACAATCCGGCGTACCCAGATACACGTGATTTCACCAATAATATTTGTTAGCTTTACAGTTCTTTCATGCTTCGGATCACATTGTTTCAAATTTACTAGCACAACCCTAGTGTCTGCCGTCAAACAATTCTTTCCCACTTTTTTAGTCCTGTGCGTTACTTTTCAACTTTGATTTCTTTCATGTATAACGTACAAGTTTGTGCACGCCGGGCATCGTATCCGGGTCCCCTCACTCCGGAGTAAGTCGCTCTCCCAACTGAGCTACGAGACATGTGCTGTCACTGTTATCTGCCTTTATCTCATGTGCGTACTGCGGTGCAGGCACCCCCGACACACACACACACACACTCCCGAAAGAGAGCCGGAGGCATGGCCCACGGGTCACCCGGGACCATTTTGTCGCTGTAGACAGTCATCTCATGAAGAACGTGCATTTGAGAAATCCCAGTCAATTTAGTGTGTGCAACGTAACATCACACTGATTTATTTTTTTTGGAGCACTGAAGAAGGGATTCTCATTTTTCCTGTCTCTCCGTGTGGAAAGAACATCACATCATTACGAGAAACTTAACTGCCGGGTCATCCTGGAAGTTCGGGCGCCAATATATAACGGCCGCCCCGGTGGCGCAGTGGTGTAAGCGATGGCCTCTGATCATTCGTTCGAACGGGGTCCGGGTTCGAATCCCGGTGAGGCATGGATGTTGTGTTTGTCTTACGGCACTGGCTCTTTCCTTTCCCTGGAACCAGTGACCCTAAATTAGGGACGGGCGACTGCTTATAGCCAATTGAGTTGCTCACGGTGGTCGTTAAACCTCCAATAAAATATATATAGATATATACAAAGGCTGCAGACAACTCAAAGAAGCATGGAGAGGTGCATGCTTGGTATAACCAGGAGAGATAAGAAGAGGAACTCGTGGATCCGAAAAATGACGAGAGTGGAAGACATCATGATCAGAGTTAAATCCCTGAAATGGCAATGGGCTGGACATACTGCCAGAAGGACAGACCATAATAGATGGACAGCCGAAATTTTAGATTGGATTCCAAGGGACAGGAAAAGACCCAGAAAAAGACCACATGGGAGATGGGTTGGATGAAATTCGTAAATATGCGGGAGTGACATGGAGGAGACTGGCACAAGACAGACCGTTGTGGAGGAAACTTGGGGAGACCTTCGTCCAGCAGTGGATTGATAATGGTTGACAATGATGATGATGATGATGATATATAACGTACAAGTTTGTCCGCTCCGGGCATCGAACTCGGGTTCCGTCACTCCGTAGTAAGTCGTTCTCCCAATTGAGCTACGCCGACACGTGCTCTCACTGCTATCTGCCTATATCTCACGTGCGCGCCGCGGTGCAGGCACGTCACACATATTCTGCACTAGTTTTCCCCACTATATTTTTCATGATCTTTGGACTCCTGAATTTCTGGCACCTCCATTTCCATTGTTATTCGAGTTAGGTTTTGTTTTTCTTTCCTACAGACACGTTCAGGTACCATTAGACGACCCTCTCCATATATATTTCTATGCCCATATTTCTTCACAGGTTCTTTCCCTGATATCCCTTTCATCTGCATATATAACCTAACAGCAGCTCCTTGAAGCTGTCTTTTTTATTTTGGTGTTGTAAGTGTTTGATCTATAGATATAAAAGAGCGAGTGTAACTGCTGTTCTGAATATACTTTATTAAACTTTTATTAGGGCTGTTTTGTCGGAAGTTGCTTTTTAACATCTCTTTCCATTTATTCCAGTTAACATTCTTTTGTAAGGCTCAGCTTAAGTATCTATACTGTTCTATTATTACTTTAAATTGTCTCTCTCGTGCGTAAAAAAATCTTCCAGTCTCGAATACGTAGCGTTTTTCGCTTGAGTTTACCTTCGCCGACCTTCTTCTTTTCCGCTTTGATTTTCCCTTATTTAATGAAACCACGTATTTATGTTGCAACTTATTTAGCCGCCAAGTACTGCAGCTGTTGCTCGAATTCTCTTTCGCCATCCAGTTCATCCTCAGGGAATAATAAATTCAAGATTCACGTCTGAGCTCTGCGTAGGAGAGACTAATTCAGTTTTTTTATTCCGCTTGATATTGCAAAGCAATCAGTTCGATTTTTGCAAATATATTTTGCCATGACAGGAATGCGTATATTAAAAGTTTGTTTCCCGAACCATTTCCTCTAACCCCGGTGCGATGTAACATGCAGCTCCATCTAGGAATGTGGCACCTATCTATCTTGTTTGTGCCGATCCTCAATTTCTGAGGTGTTTTCATTTTCTACTTTGCTCAACTTTTTTTTGTACTCATCCTTTATGACCACATATCTTCCGACAACTTTTTCTTCGATGCCTCCATCAAGTAAGGTTGGTACAGTTGATTTCTTTCACGTTACGTTCTCCTATTTATGCACAGATTTCTAGGCATGAAGAAGATTTTTTACGACTGTAATTACTCTCTTCAAAACGCTTTGTTTTTCTAACTTTCACAATGCATTCTACTTTCTTCCTTTTTTCGATTACCTGTTCTCTGATATTATATCTCTCCTGAATAGATGAGCTGAAGTTTTGTTTTGTCCTTTAATATTTCATTGAGTTATTCGTCCAAAACTTTCTGCTTCATAGATTTTTCGTAATCTGTTATGTCAGCTTTCACTGTGGATCCATCTCCTCTCACTTCTAACTTCTCCTTTCGGTTACAACTCTGAAGTTCGCCATTTCTTTCTTCACTTGCGATGAAGTCATATTTTATGCATCACAGAATGTTTCGAGGTTTACCAGGTTTTCAGATCTCTAATACTCTTAACCATACGTACTATTTTCACTGCATGTGTCCAATTTTCAGTCCTTATTTCTTCCATTGCTCCATTATCCTATGTTGTTCACTTTATTAGATAACATATTTTTTATCGGGAAACAACACAATTTTTAACCCTGCATAATGTTTCGCAAATAAATTCAAATGTTTGTTAACCGACAAGTTTGCCACTAGAGAGCATAAATTCACGTTATCGTTTGCAGAATTTTGCACGAATATCCGCGCGTCTAAAAACTCGATTGAATAACTCTTTTCTGTGACGTACTACTAACTACTGAAATATTTTATGGGCATTCCCTTCCCCAAATAATACACAATTTCCCTTCTGCGCTTAATTTTTTAACCTGTTTTTCAGATGTCTGTGCTTCTAAAAGTCCGATTTAAAAGTCCGTATATTATTCGTCATGTGACACATTTTGAATGCACACGTGGGTTTATTTCAGTTCCCATTTCTGTCGCTAGGTGGTGCTAGTGTGTATTTCTGTTTGCAATTGAATTTCCGCTTTTAAAAATTGTATTAAAAATTTCATTTTTTCCTGTGAGCTAATCGCTACAGTAAAGATTGAGAACATTGTACTCTTTAAATAAGGCACAGTTTTACTACTAGGTGGCGTAATGTGAAGATTTTTTTCTCGCTATCTCTGCTTCCAGGAAACGTATTTGAAAAATTATTTTTCTTTAAAATAGCATTTTCTATGAAGAATCCTTTTCGCATATTTTCTACTTTTCCATTATTTAAATTCTTCCGCAAGGAGACGTCAGCGTATCTTTTCACATTAAAAAGTTTTTTGATTCTAAAAATCCCTTCGAGAAATCCGTGTTTTGTAGAATACTCTTCATTTTTAAGGGTATTTGGCACCTATTTTATTCTTAAGAAACCCACAGTTTTTTCTTCTACAGGGCGTAAAGTTATATCACGGTTTCCTCCATATCTCTTCTACTTTGTCGGTTTGGGAAATCCTCCTTGCCTCTGATAGCTTCCGATATGAGAATGTTTTGTGCTTAATTTGATAGGTTTCGTAACATACCATTTAACCGCCAGTAAGAGTAAGTGCTATTTCTGTTTGTGGATGTTTTCATCGATTTTAGAAGTCTGGTTGACTTTTTTTTTCTGTGACACTTCCTTCAAGATGAATAGCCCCATCCATAGTGCGCATTTTAAATTATACGTAGGTGGTGCAAGTAAATTCTCAATTTTGCTGCTTTTTTTTTTTTTTCTAAAAATAAAAAAAAATCATTTTCGATGAATAACCTCATCCATAGTGCGCATTTTAAATTATACGTAGGTGCTGCAAGTGAATTCTCAATTTTGCTGATTTTTTTTTCTAAAAATAAAAGAAAAAAATCATTCACGATGAAAAACCTCAGCCACAGTGCGCGTTTAAAATTATACGTAGATAGTGCAAGTGAATTCTCAATTTTGCAGCTTTTTTATTTATTTTTTTCTAAAAATAAAAAAAAATCCTTCACGATGAATAACCTCATCCACAGTGCACATTTTAAATTATACGTAGCAAGTGAATTCTCAATTTTGCTGATTTTTTTTATCTACTGAAAATAAAAAAAAAATCATTCACTATGAATAAACTCATCCATACTGCGCATTTTAAACAACACGTAGGAGGTGCAAGGGAAATCTCAATTTTGCTGGGGTTTTTTGTTTTGCTTTTTATTTTCTAAAAATAAAAAAAAATCATTCACGATGAATAACCTCATCCATAGTGCGCATTTTAAATTATGCGTAGGTGGTGTAAGGGAATTCTCAATTTTGCTGATATTTTTGATTTTCTAAAAATTTGTTCGCCATTATTTTTCTTCTGTTGGGAATGATTCCAAATACGTACTTATAGCAAACGAAAATTCGATGTCATCCATCTTGTTTGAGTTGTGCAGTTTAACGACCAACGTGAGCGAATGAATGGACTACACTGAGGTGCTAAAACCACTGAGAAGGACGGTACCATTTCCATTACATGCCACCACACCCTTGCGGTAAATGGTATCGTCCGCAAACGACGTTTGTATAGAGGAAGATACCTCCGCTAGCTCAAATAGTAGTATTCAGATCGCATGATATTCGGCGCCTGGGAGAAGGGTCACTCCATCTCGGAAATTATCACGAAATTTTGATTTACACGGTCAAAAATTTAAAGGATGTACTTAGACTACACAAATTCAGGGGGAAAATCCAATCTGCAAGGCCGGGGTAATATACTGATTTCATTGTCCCGTTCCGCCAATCTGTCTTGGCTCCACGGGGACTTATTGAGCACCTTGGATGTTATTTTGACATGTTGCGACAATTATCCTGCCTTGAGACACTGGTTCGGACCCTGGCCACCCCAATGGCCTAGAGACCAGCCCGTGGTGACGTGCTGGTAGGCGACCTAGAATACCTTTGTCTGGGTTCCCGCTCTGTCTGGCGGGAATGGTCGTTTCTTACTTTATCGTTGACTGGAAGATTCCTTGCCCTCGAACTTTTTTGGGGGAATAATTTCCCTTTATTTTCTTTTACAAAACATCTACACACATGTATACACTTGTCCTCATGCTTAGGACTCACAACATCAAGAGATAGCAAAATTTATTTACAAAATATTTACATTGGTGGTCTCATCGTCTGCTTGCCTACAGACTTTCGCCCTCATTGATCTTCCGAGTCGCTTTCGGTGTGCACGTTCACCTCCTGCGTTTCGGTCCCCATTTGATTGGGGAAGATCGTATGTTGCTGGAGGGTCAGCCTCTCAACCAAGGCTATTATCCCCCTCCTGTTAACGGAGGATTGGATGAGCAGATCCAATCTTCGCGTTCTTTGCACACCTGGGATCAGTGTGTTTCTCCATTCGGCGAAGCCACTGCATTCGAGCACGCAGTGTTCTATGCTTGCCGCTCTATTTCCACAGGGACAAGTGCAGCTCCTGATGGCAAATCTGCCCAGGTATTCAGGGCTGATGCCATGGCCACTGAGTACCTGATTCAGGAGCTTGTTTGTTTGTGCACGTTTGGTCGAGACCTTTGGAAACACTCTGTGTGTCTTCCGGCCTGTCTCTCCCGTGTCCCATCTGACCTGCCATTCGGTCATGGTCTGTCGTGCTAATGCTGCGCGAATGCTCCTTCGCGGCGTTCTGCATTGCACGTCAACCGTCTCTTTCAGCGTGGCTGCCCTCGCCAGCTGATCCGCCCTTTCGTTTCCCTGGGTTCCGACATGGCTTCGTACCCAGTGGAAACTGACTGCCCCATCTCCCTCTGCCCTCAAGAGGGATTTGATCCTCTGGACGATGGGGTTTTTCCCCCTGAATCTACTCAGAGCCTGCAGTGCTGCCTCACTGTCCGAGTAGAGTTTTATCCTTTCGTCACTACGCCTGGGGAGTGCCCAGGTGAGTGCCTTTTCGATCGTCAGAAGTTCTGCCTGGAAGACAGAAGCGTTCTGCGATAATTTCACGCATCTTGCAGTGGCTTCGTTCCCATCCGAGAACGCACAGAAGCCTGCCCCCACTTGTCCCTTCCACTTTGAGCCGTCCGTGAACAGCTCGTGCCCAACTCCCGTGGGTTTCTCCTTGTCCCACGGTGGGCAAATCTCCTCGGCCGGGTGGATCTGCCAATCCACACTTTCCAGCTCCATGTTGGAGGCTCGATGTGGGACACCGAGTAGGTAGGCGTCCTCGCCTGACCTAAGGCAGTGCATTGCTGCCTCCTTTCCACTACCAGGTCTGCCGGCTCGCACCCCGCCAGCACTTGGAGTGCCAGGGTCGACGTTGTGCGAAAACAACCGGTTATCCCTAGTAGCGCCAACCTTTGGATTTGGTTTATCCCCTTCTTCATTCTGACTGTGGGTGTCCACCATGCTCCACTTGGCCGGGGTAGAAGAGGCCTGGACGATCATGGACAGCGGCGTCTGGCACGCATCGTAACATCCGCCCGGTGTGCAACAGTGCCGCATATCACAGCGCAATTCAGTGGTCGGACCAGCAATAGCATCACAGCTTGGACAATGCAAAGTTCCCTAAGTTCTATGGGGTTCCAGAGCCGATGGCCCACCAGGTGCCATTGCTGACCCGACGGCACAAGGCTGTGTGCCTCACCAGGGCTCTGGAACACCGCCATTGGACGCAAGATGACGGGAAATATGTAGCCTGATGCGACAAATCACAGTGCCAACTGTCTTGGGCAGATGACTGACTCTGGGTGAGGTGACAACCCCACGAGGCAATTGATCCTGCATGACTTCAAAGGACAGTGCAGAACAGTGATGGCTCTGTTATGGTGTGGGGTGTTTTCAGCTGGCACGCATTAAGACTCCTCATACGTCTGCAGACCGGTCTTACCAGTGTAGGCTACGTAAGCATTCTTGGGGATCATTTGCATCCCTTCATATCATGCAACCACTCCGACGGGTACGACCTCTTCCAACATGACAAGACGCATCCACACAGGACAACAGTCATCCGATCATGGCTGGAGGAACATGGCATTTGCCCGTCCGTCTGTCCATCCGCCTGTAGACAACATATATATGCAACTATTGGTCCGATTTGAAAAAATCTTCTTGCATTGGGAAGCTTGAAATTTGCGAATGATGTTCCTTTATATGTTTTTTTACGATGTACAGTTTCGCTACTAGAGGGCGTAAATGCAGATGATATCGAATTCACAATACATTTTATTCCATATATTTGCTTCTAAACACCCGATTAAAAAAACTTTTTTACCTTTCGATTCCATTTATGTTGAAAAATATTATAGTCATAGTCACTTTTTCAAGTTGCATATAGATTACCCGCTAGGGTTCGTAAAAAGTAAACCACGTTTCCCCCGATATTTCTACTTCTAAAACTCCGATTTGAAATATTTTGTCTTCGATGGATACAGCTCCTGATGGGAAATCATTTGCATATAATATATAATTTTTTGTTAAAGATCAGTTTGGCCACCAGGAGGCGTAAGCGTTAATTTCTGCATTTGATGTACACTGACGGAAAAAAATTCCAACACCAAGAACGGACTGTGTTAGATAAACGACAGTTGGTAGGCGGTGAGAGTACATCTGTAAGATGACGTCTATGCAAATTTTGCGCTCGGCGCATACGTGTGGCGCTAGTAGCGCCCTCGGAACATGCAAAGCAGGTTTGCTGTAAATACGCGCTGTAACTTTCGTGAGCGTTAGTTATCGTTAGATTCGACGTACGGTGTTGATGTTAGTCAAGAATGCCTTTAATAAGACAAAGAAGCCATTATCAACAGCTCACGGAGTTTGAACGAGGTCGTGTAATAGGGCTACGAGAAGGTGGATTTTCGTTCCGCAATATTGCAAACGACTTGGCAGGAATGTAGCCAGTATGCATGATTGTTGGCAGCAGTGGTAAAGGGAAGGTACTGTCTCAAGAAGACCGAGTTCCGGCCGGCCACGTGGCACTACTGAGAGGGAAGACCGCCGTGTAGGGCGTATGGCCGTGGCGCATCGTACCGCGTCTGCGGCAGCAATTCGAGCTGCAGTTGCCACCACAGTGACACAACGAACTGTTACAAATCGGTTACTTGAAGGACAGCTCCGAGCCAGACGCCCTGTAGCGTGCATTCCACTTACTCCAAACCACTGCCGTTTGCGACGTCAGTGGTGTCAAGCTAGAGTTCATTGGAGGACGGAGTGGAGATCTGTTGTGTTTTCTGATGAAAGCCGGTTCTGCCTGGGTGCCAGTGATGGCCGTGTGTTGGTTAGAAGGATGCCAGGTGAGCGCCTGCAACCAACCTGTCTGCGGCAGAGACACACTGGACCTACATCTGGAGTTATGGTCTGGGGAGCAATTTCCTATGACAGCAGGAGTACTCTCGTGGTTATCCCACGCACCCTGACGGCACAGTTGTACGTCGGTCTGGTGATTCAACCTGTTGTGCTGCCATTCATGAACAGCATTCCAGGGGTGTTTTCCAACAGGATAACGGTCGCCTGCATACCGCTGTTGTAACCCAACATGCTCTACAGAGTGTCGACATGTTGCCGTGGCCTGCTTGATCACCAGATCTTTCACCAATCGAGCACGTATGGGACATCATTGGACGACAACTCCAGCGTCACCCCCAACCAGCATTAACCGTCCCTGTATTGACCGACCAAGTGCAACAGGCATGGAACTCCATCCCACAAACTGACATCCAGCACCTGTACGACACAATGCATGAACGTTTGCGTGCTTGCATTCAACATTCTGGCGGTTACACCGGTTATTAATGTACCAGCATTTCACATTTAAAATTGCTCTTCTCGCGCTTACATTAAGCTGTGATCTTGAAACCTTAATCGATTAAATATGTTACCTATACAAATGTATTGCCGCCATTTCATTGCTCTACAGCTATTTTTTCGTGGTGTTGGGATTTTTTTTCCGTCAGTGTATTTGAAAAAAATCTGAGCTTCTAAAATATCGATTGAAAAAAATGGCTCGTTAACCAATACCGTTCACGTTAATAAAGCTTTTCGGAATATTATCGTCTTAAAATATTACATGGTTTCTCCTCCAGGGGGCTTAGATGTATATCTTATTTTTGTCAACATCTCTGCTTCTGACGGTCCGATTTGCCGTCCGGGTGGCGCAGTGGTGTAAGCGAGGGCTTCTGATCATTCGTCCGAAAGGGGTCCAGGTTTGAATCCCGGTGAGGCATCGATGTTGTGTTTGTCTTACGGTACCGACTCTGTCCCTTCTTTGGAACCAGTGGCCCTAATTTAGGGACGGGTGACTGCTTATAGCCCATTGAGTTGCTCACGGTGGTCGTTAAACCTCCAATAAGAAACAAACAAAAAAACCGGTCCTATTTCAAAAATGCCTTTTTTATTGGATAGAGTTTACGGTGCGACATGCTTGTAATATAATGTCGAAATTTTTAAGCAATTCATAGACTTTCCGCTAGGGGGCGTAAAGGTAAATTGCTTTTCTCTCTATATCTTTGCTTCTAAAATTCCGATTTAAAAAATTATTTCCGCACCGGAAACAGCTCCTGGTGGGAAATCATTCGCATATATTTTCTAATTTTTGGTAAAAATTATTTGGCAACCAGGGGACGTAAGACTTAACTTCCTCTTCTGATGTATTTGCAGCAAAATCTGAGCTTCTAAAATATCGATTGAAAAAAACTCATTTGTAGACCGATACTACTGACGTTGATTAACCTTTTCGAAATATCTTCTTCTTAAAATAATGCATGGTTTCTACCCATGGGGCGTAGATGCATATCTTACTTTTGTCAATATCTCTACTTCTGTGGGTCCGATTTGAAAAATTCCTTCTTTGTTGGATAGCATTTCCCGTCGACATGATTTTCATATAATTTCAAAATTTTTAAGTAAATCATAGACTTTCCGCTAGGGGGCGTTAAAATAAATTGCGTTTTAGCCTGATATTTCTGCTTCTAAAACTCCGATTTGAAAAATTCTTCCTGTATCACATAGAGTTCCTGATGGGAAATGTT
Source organism: Macrothele yani (assembly GCA_039090855.1). Taxonomy (NCBI): domain Eukaryota; kingdom Metazoa; phylum Arthropoda; class Arachnida; order Araneae; family Macrothelidae; genus Macrothele; species Macrothele yani. The sequence goes on along the minus strand of CM077011.1, from coordinate 7,423,289 downwards.
TTTTGTATAATTTGTAATATTTGGTAAAGAATGGTTTGGCCACCAGTAGACATAAAGGTTTTGTGATGCATTTGCATAAAAATCTGAGCTCTTGAAAACTCGACTGAAAAAATTCTTTCCTAGCCCGATTTCTACTTCTCACATCGAAAAACTTATTGAGAATACTTTCTTCATAAAATAATGCATGTTTTTCCCATCAGGTAGCGTAGATGCATATCTTATATTTTCCGATATCTCTGCTTCTAAGAGTCCGATTTGAAAAATGCTTTCTTTGTTGGAGAGCGTTTCTGCTGCGAAATATTTCTCATATATTTTCCAATTTTTCTTCACGCACAAGTCTGCAACCAGAATGCGTAAGTTCACGATTCCGTTTAGAGCAATATCTGCCGAATTAAAGAAACTGGATTGAAAAACTTCTTTCTTCTGTCAGACATTACTGTTTTCCATACCGGTTCCATTGACTTTGAATAGCTTTGAGTAATATAATTCGTGCCAGAACAGATTGAAAACACGTGCTCATTACACCCAAAAATTCGGTGTCATCTTTCTTGCTTTTTTTTTTTCACTTCAGTGTATAAGTAGTCTCCCGTACTTAATTTAGAGCCACTAGTTCCAGGGAAGGTTGAGAGCCAGTGTCGTAAGACAAGCACACCGTCCATGCCTCACCCGGAATTCGAACCCAGAGTCGTCTGGGACAAATGGCTAGAAGCCAAAACTTCGTATCTCTCTGCCATCACATGGATCACATTTTATCTGGTGAAACGGACTTATGGTGTCTAAAACTTTTCCAGTGGATTGCATTCACCATTTTGTGTGTATTATAGATTGTGCTTTGTGCTTATTCCTTTCATTCAAAAGATTCTTCGAAAGGAAAGCAATTATTGTGTCGAATGATTTTCTGAACGTGTAATCAACATACTTCACAAGGTTTTGTTCAGAAGAGAATATCCTATCGTAATTTGTTCATTGGCCCATGATAATATTAGTTTGTACGATGCTCTAACTTGATCAATTTCCTACTCTAAAGTATTCTAGCAGAGCGAGTTCCTTATGCCTCGAGCATTTCCCTTGTGTCATGAGCTATTTTACTCACTTTCCTGGAGAAGAGTCTTCCACCGGATTGCGTTAATCAAGAACAATTTCTGTTTGTGCCATGCGCCAATTTTGAATGCGTTTGAGAAGAAGAGTCGTTCAGCAAATAGAGTCCATTTTCATGTTTTCGTGGAAAGAGACGAGCAATGCAAAAATATTTTCGATTTTGGTTTTCCGTTCCCGTGCACTTATGTTTCTGTTAATGCGTTCAGAAGGATTCGGTTGTTAATGATGTATGAGGCGACTTCGTAACATTTTAGACTGTCGCTACTAGGTGTTACTACTTATTTTGGGTTGATTTCCTCGTATCATGGTAAATACTTTTGGCGCAAGCCTCAATTTGAATGATTTATTTCGTCAGGACCGTGTTTGGACGTCTATTAAGACAAAGCAGGTAGGCAGACTCGAACAAAAAAACGAAAATCCGTGATACTGGAACTTTGCTGCCACAAATTTATCAAATAAAAACAGAGAGGAAAAGTAAAGAGAACAGAAAAGAACTGGTGGAAAAAAAGAACCAAAGCACAGAAAAAGGAGCGACCACGAAAGAAGTTTGTTTGAACATAGCATAGCACGAATTTGCAGAAATAAAAGCAAGATGAATGGTTCACTCAAGATAAGCAAGAGGCATGCTGGACACCATGGTAAAAGCTATGGATTTTATTTTAGAGAACGAAGAAACTAAGATTTTTTTTTTCTGAACGGTATATAAGCTATATATTTCATAATATTCCTGATGTATGCGAATCTGAAAAAAGAATCAATAAGCAAATCAAAGTTAATTCAAATCAATGTATTAAAATAGGCGGTCACGCGCGTTGGATCATGAATTCACATTTTCTCATGAATTTTTTTTTATGTTGTAATTAAATAAATTTTAGAAAGGGCAAAATGTGTAAATAGGTGGACAGACACAACTGTGGAATTCGAATTCAAACTGAGGTTTTTTTTTTCAGTAGAGCAGAATAAATTTAATGTAATAACATGCTATAAGGGTTAAAACGTTTCAGAATGTGCTTGATTTAAAGGAATTTGAAAAAGATAACTGACATTATGTAAAATGAGATCCATGCACTAAAATATACGTTCATACGTTTTGGATAGTGAACTTCTCATTTTTTTCATGATTTTTGTTTTCTGTCATCAAACAATATTAAGAAAGAGCAATCTCTGTGGAAAAAGCTGAACAGATACAACCTGTGAATCAGGGATTCAATATGAGGCTATTTTATTTTCCAGTAGAGAAGAACAAATTTTGTGTAAGAACCTTTTAAAACGGATTTAAGTTGTTTCGAAACTGAAAAAGAGTCTTCACGTTATAGAATAAATTTACGTCAAAGTTAGACACTTACAAACAATCTGTCTACACAATGATCTTTATGTTGGGACAACATGGCAACGAAAGGTGAGAGATGGTAGCGATGTGAAGGAAAAATGTACCTTTGAAAGGCTAATAAATAATTTAATCTTCGGTTATGTACGAAAAATAGCTTGAATCACTTAAAAGAAGCTTTGCGAGGCAACAACATGGAACATTATACACGACATAAATATATGTTTAAAAATTAAACAGGAATTAAATTGAAGTTACGCCATAGACAGTAAAACCTCTCATATAGGAGGTTAAAACATTCTGAGCACTTTATTCAAGCATCAAAAAAGTGTTTTTAATTTTAAATTATTAACAAGAAAAACTATAGAATTGTTTGATAGCTCTCATCAGTGAAGATTGAAAACTAAATACCGAAAAGAGATGTAGTGTAATTTGCAGTTAATTTTTTCTGGGGTTACAGTACCCCGAGATTAGCGTATTATGGTTGCTGTTGGCCCGTGCTTCAGAAAACTCGAGAAATCAATCAATCATTCTTCAGCATTCCTCCAGAACAATGTATCGGGAAGATGACGAATTGCGATAATATCTCAAAACACACGATGGGATGAAAGAAATCATGAAAGAAATACGAGATTACACCATATAATACAAATTTTAAAGATGAAAATCCGATTTTTGGTGTAAATGTGACAAGGTTGGTAAGTCAGATAATATCCGAAAACTTGAAAATTTTTTCGTCCTGAAGCGGGACTCGAATCCGCGTCTCCCAGATAGCGCCTGGGTATGCTAACCACTACACCACCCAGAACGACCAAATCTCAAGTTTCCGATTAATTTGAACATAACCATCAAAGGTTTTTCTAGTCGAAGCAACCGGCATTCATGTTTAGCGAATCTGGAGGTTAAGAATCCTATCCCGTGATTGCCCGGAGGAGCAGATAAAATGGCAACGACGGGGTCTCAGGAGCGGATTACGGGGTCTCAGGAGCGCATTACGGGGTCTTAGGAACGCATGGCAACAACGGGGTCTCAGGAGCGCAGCGAGAAATGTTTTGTGGGTGGAGGTATAATATCAATGAAAGAGTTATATGAGCAGTACACTTTGCATGCAATATCGATATATTATTGCTACCGTTAGGAGAAAGAAACGTTTTGTTCCATTCAGTATCTCTGGATATTTAATTGGAATAGTTAAAATAATTATCATTATTGAGCGAGTTAGGTACAGAAATGCATAAAGTAATTTATAATAAAAAAAAGAGGTACCTCGGTAGCGCCGTGGTCTTAGCCCTGGATTTTGGCCATTTATTGGATATCGGTCCGTGTTTGAATCCCGTTGAGGTACGGAAGTTGTGTTTGTGTTACGGCACTGGCTTTCTTTTCTCTCTCTCTCTCTTCTGTGACCAGCGACTCTAACTTAGGAATGAACGACTGCTTATAACCCATCGAGTTGCTCACAGTGGTCGTTAAACCGCCAAACGGAAAAAAAATTAAAAAATGGAATAGTAAATTGCGTTAGGAATAATTAGATAAAAATACTGCAAGCACACTTTATCATAAACACTACTATAATTTAAAACAAGAAAGATGACACCGAATTTTCGGGTGTAATAAGCATGTCTTTTGAAGCCGTTCTGACGCAAATTAAATTTATCAAAGCTACTCAAATTCAATGGAACCGGTATGGAAAACAATAGTATCTGACAGAAGAAAGAAGTTTTTCAATCGGGTCTTTAATCCCTCAGATATTGCTGTAAACGGAATCGTCAGCTTACGAACTCTTAGAAACAGAGTTATCGACAAAAATAAGATGTTACTTTACGTCCCCTGGTGGGAAAACCAGGCATTATTTTAGGAAGAAAGTATTCTCAAAAAGTTTATCCATATCAGCGATATCGGTCCATGAAAAAAAAATTTGTCGAGTTTTCAGGAGCCCAGATTTTGCTACAAATACATCAGAAACAGAAATTAACACTTATGACCCCTAGTTGCCAAACCATTCTTTACCAAACATTAGAAATTTTGAGAAACATATTTTCCATCAGGTCTTGTATGCGATATAGGAAGAAATTTTCAAATCGGAGTTTTAGCAAAGAAAACGCAATTTACCTTTGTGCGCCCTAGCGGAAAGTCCATGATTTACTTGAAAATTTTGAATTTATCGGAAAAACATTTCGCATCGGAAACACTATCCAACAAAAAAGGAATTTTTCAAATCAAACTTTTAGAAGTAGAGATATTGACAAAAAAAAAAAAAAAAAAGAAATACATCTATGCCCCCTGGCGTAGAAACCATGCATTATTTCAAGAAGAAAATGTTACTAAAAGATTTGTCGACAGGTGTAGTACCGCTCAACTGGCGACTTTTTTTCAATCGAGATTTTAGAAGCTCATATTTTGCTGCAAATACATCAGAAGCGGAAACTAGGACTTACGCCACCTGGTGGCCAAATCATTTCTTACAATAATTGGAAATTATATGCAAACGATTTCTCATCAGGAGCTGTATCCGGTGCAGAAAGAAGTTTTCAAATCGGAGATTTAGAAGCAGAGATATAGGGGAAAACGCAATTTACCTTTACGCTCCCTAGTGGAAAGCCTATGAATTACTTGAAAATTTTGAATTTATAGGGAAAAATGCCACACTACAAACACTATCCAACAAAGTAGGACTTTTTTATAATCGGACTCCTAGAAGTCGAGATATTGACAAAAATAAGATATACATCAACGCTCCCTGGCGTAGAAACCATGCACTATTTTAAGAAGAAAATGTTTCTGAAAAGTTTGTCGACATGAGTAGTATCGGTCTACAAACGGCGTTTTCTTCAATCGAGAATTTAGAAGCTCATATTTTGCTGCAAATACATCAGAAGCGGAAATTAAGGTTTACGCCCCCTGGTGGCCAAGCCATTTTTTACAAAAATTAGAAATTATGTGCAAACGATTTCCCATCAGGAGCTGTATCCGGTGCAGAAAGACGTTTTCAAATCGGAGATTTAAAAGCAGAGATATAGGAAGAAACCCAATTTACCTTTACGCCCCCTAGTGGAAAGTCAATGAATTACTTGAAAATTTTGAAATCATACGAAAAACATGTCACACGGAAAACACTATCCAACAAAGAAGGAATTTTTCAAATCGGACTCCTAGAAGTAGAGCTATTGACAAAAATAAGATATACTTCTACGCCCCCTGGCGGAGAAACTGTGGAATATTTTAAGAAGAAAATATTCCGAAAAGGTTTATCGATGTGAGTGGCATCAGTCTACGAAAGAATTTTTTAATCGATACTTTAGAAGCTCCGATTTTATGGCAAATACATCAGAAGCAAAAATTAACTCTTACGCCCCTGGTGGCCAAAGTATTCTTTACCAGAAATTTGAAATTATATGCAAAAGATTTTCCATCAGGAGATGTATCCGCTGAAGAAAAAATTTTCAAATCGTAGTTTTAGAAGAAGAGTTATCGGGGAAAATGTAATTTACTTTTACGCCCCCTAGTGAAAATCTATGCGTAATTTGAAAAAGTAACTATATCTAAAATACTCTTCGACATAAATGGAATCGAAATATATAATTTTTTTTCAATCGGTTGTTTAGAAGTAAATATGTGGAATAAAACGTATTTTTGAATTCGACATCAAAAAACAAAATGAAGGATCATCATTTGCATATTTCAAGCTTCCCAATGCAAAAAGAATTTTTCAAATCGGACTAATAGTTGCTGAGATATCGTGGGTACAGACGGACGGACGGACTGACTGACGGACGGACGGACAAACCGATAACAGAAGCACGATCTTTTTTTACAAAAGATGTGCTAAAAACTGGAAAATAATGTAACATGCATATGGTGAAGAAATTGGAGAAGTTAATATCAAGATAGGCATATTTCAAGGGGATTCTTTTTCGTATTTATTATTTAGTATATCTTTAATCCCCTTGTCGATGATTTTGAACAAAACAAAAATGAGCTACCACATTTCCGACCAACATGGGAAAAAAACAATCTGGTGATCATGGATGACCTAAAATTGTATGCAAAAAGTACCGCCGAACTTGAAACTTTGCTGAATACAGTGCAAATATTTAGTGATGATATACAAATAGAATTCAGAACGGAAAATGTGCAGTACTAACCATGTACAGGGGAAAAGTGCAGAACATAGATGGAATAGAACTAGAAAATGGTAATATTTTGAAATCATTGTCAGATAATGGAATTTACAAATACCTCGGAATTCTTGAATCAGAAAGCATCTTGCATAAAAGTCAAAGGTCTGACTCAGACATCAAGAGAGTAAATATTGAAATAAAAACGAAATGGTGGAAATATGATCAAAGCCATAAATACATGGGCCATTTCAGTAATCAGATACGCAGATGGAATAATTGATTACAGGCAAAGTGAATTAGAAATATTGGATCGGAAAACTTGAAGCTATTGAACATGCATCATGCACTCTATCCAAAAAGTGATGTTGACAGATTATATTTACCGCGGAAAATTGGAGACAGAGGGCTACTACAAGTACAACAGGTAGTATAAGAAGAAAAAAGAAGACAATGATTACGTCAACAGAAGCAGGGAAAAGCTACTTCGCGTAGTGAAAAATGAAAGTACAGTGGATTCCGCTTAAGAAGTTTTCGTTGGGACGAAGCGATGAAAACTTCTTAAGCGGGAAAACGTCTTTAAACGGGAAGTGTATGATTGGGTTTTGTAAGACTTTAGCGATTAAAAATGTTGCATAGATTAAATCCAGAAATTACATTTTAGTTAATTTTAAAGTAACATAAAAAAATTCACAACTTACTCATTTAAACTTGAATATGAGGATTGAAAGCTGCATTTATTATGTTACAGGATTACAAAAATACTGATCTAAAAGCGTTTGTTTCTTCCTTTTTTCCGCTAGATTAACAAAGAACGTTTCCATTTCCCTCACATTTCTCATTATGTCCGCTGGAACACGTTCTTGGCTTTCTATAAAGCGGCGAAAAGTTTCTATTGCTTTCCCAGCTTCAGCTGAAGTTGGAATTGGCCTGCACTCATCTTCTTGCGTTTCTGGTTCATCGTCCTCTTGCGTTTCAATGTCGCAAATATCGTCGATATTTTGTATTTCAAAAGTACGAAGACCTTTGCCAACGTTCACAAACTCTTCCAAAGAAGATTTGAAGTTTAGTTTTTTTGCAAACTCTCCCAAGCTTCATTGTTGACATGACTGTTTTCTTCATCAGAAGAACAATGCTCATCAGTTTTGAAACCAGCTTTCCTGAAGCAATTTGTGATCGTTGAAGATGATACCTTTTCCCACGAAGAAACAATAAAATGCATATCATCTAATAAATTCAATTTCAGTTTACATCTGGTGTAACTTGAGTTTCATTCAAGCTTCTGCAGTAGCCAATAAACTAAACGTTTCCTGTAGAATTTTTTCATGGTTTTAATTATTCCTTGGTCCATTGGTTGTAACATTGAAGTCGAAAATACTCCAAATACGTGGCGACAAGTAAAAAATAAATAAATACATCGCTCTTAACCACGTTCTAGAAACACACAGCAACCGAAAAATTGTTGTATATAGCAATTTTTCGGTTGCTATGTGTTTCTAGAACATGGTTAAGAGCGATGTATTTATTTATTTATTTATCGAAGTCGAGTTAGGTGGCAGAAAACCTACTTTTACATTCTCCAGATGATCCATGTTCTTTGGATGGACTGTGCAATTATCCAAAAATAACAAAACTTTTCTATTTTTTTTGGCCATTTTCTTCTGAAACTCCATTAAAAAGTCTTCAAAAATCTGAACTGTCATCCATGCGTTTTTGCTATATCTGTAATTGCATAGAAAAGTTTTCACATTTTTGAAGCACCTTGGATTCTTCAATTTTCCAATGACCAATGAAGGCAGCTTTTCTGTTCCGTCCATATTAGCTCCTACCAGAACTGTCAATCTTTCTTTATTTACTTTGACTTCGTGGCTGCTATCTCCTGTGAAAGAGTAGGTCTTGTCAGGAATAAGGTTGTAAAACAAAGCACACTCATCAGCGTTGAAAACATCTTTTGCTTCGTATGCTGATAACAGTTCTGGTAAAACATTAAATTTCCAATCATCCACTTCCTTGACGTTAACATTTTTTGATTCTCCACCACAAACAGTTTTATAAGTCAGCCCTGCTCTTTTCGTAAAACGGTCGATCCATCCATTGGAAGGATTAAATTCAACATTTAACTTCTTGGAAATCTCTTCTGCTTTCTCACGAAGAATTGTCCCGTTGATCGGAATTTAGCGTTTGTTGATTGTTTAAACCACAAAAGAAGTTTTTTTCGACATCCCCGTATTTACCCATCTTAATCTTTTTGATTTTTAATGAATGGGAAGCATTTGCAAGCACAGTGTCCCGTTTTTCCACTATACCGTTGAGGGTTTTAACAGATAAATTTAGTTCTTTTGCTATCTGCACCCTAGTTAATTACGGGTTTTCATAAACTTTCGTAATAATCTTTCGTTAGTCAACCACAGATAAAGCTTTTCTTCTGATGCCTTTAGACGCCATATTTCTAGCTACGCATTTCAACTATAACACTAAACGTTTACCTCCACGTATGCGAGGTGCAACATCTGAGCGTAACTCTGACAGAATGACTAACTTTCAGCAGGTATTTCCTTTCCCAGCCTTTCCCCAGCCCCAAAGACAAGGCGATTGTGATACACAAAGGGCAGACGCAGAAGAAGTGGGGGAGTAAACATGACACCCCCTACGTTGACCGTGGGAAGCCGGCAGGGGCTTCGCTTGCTACATGTACGGGAAAAACAAAGAAACGTTCCCTCCCAACTTCTTTGACTTGTACTTATTTGCTGGACGAGTTCCAAAATCGTATGTTTTTACTTAGAAACTTGTGACACTTGCAACTTTTTAAGCGGGAAAACTTGAAATTTCGTTACTTCTTAAGTGGGAAAATTTAACATTAGCACTATGGAACAAAAATTGGGACTCTAAAAATAAAACTTCTTAAACAGGAAAACTTCTTAAGTGCGATCTACTATATTTTAAAATCAACAGAATACAAGATTCAATACAAGAGAAAACAGGTTGAAAGCCGATTAGATAGCTGGAAGAACAAGCCACTGCGTGGATAATTTCTAAAAAATATTGAAGGAAAAAGTGACATAAACTTGACTTGGGCATCGCTGAAATTAGGTTCTATCAAGAAAGGAACAGAAGGTCTGATTTTCCGTTGCACAAGAACAGGCATTGCAAACAAATTTTTATGAAGGTTAAAATCCAGAAAGTAACTTATAATCCACTGTCGTCTTTGTCAAGAGAAAGATGGAACTGTGTCTCACCTTATATGTGAATGTAACAAAATTGCAAAGCTAGACATGACGGGGTTGCAAAATTGAATCACTGGTCATTATGCCGAAAGCACAATCTGCCAGCATCGAAAAACTCCTGGAAACATCAGGGTGAGAAAGACTTAAAAAATGATCAGGTCAAGATCTTGTGGGATTTGCGAATTCAAACGGATCGGCACCTAGAGCAAAATACACCAGACATAGCAGTCATGGAAAATCGGAAAGTATGTGTGAGAGTGGACACATTAACTATGATAAGCAATAATGAACTGAACATTATGCTACTTTTACACAAAAGAAAAAGAGGACAGACATATATTAAGGGTTTGTGGAGATGATCAGAATGTTGATTTTATACTGTGTTAATGTGTGCTTCGTTCGACACCAGAGGTAGGGGTATCTATAATTGTATAATTATTTACGAAACTGAAAACATAGTACAAAGCCCACGAAGGCAATAGAATGTTAGGGAGCATTTTTCGATGTCGATGGCCTCAGACAAAGAACTTCAGTTTTCGCACGCCTTAGAAAGGGATAGGCCTTTCCAACGGACTGATAAGCGTCTGCAATTATACCGCGACTTCCGCTGTATATTGTCAGCCTTTCATAGACACCTAAAAGTCTGAAAATCCTTCCATTTACCTTTGTATATCTATAGCAGTGCATATTGTGTTAATGTAAGGATGTATTTCGGAGGTATGATTATTTTCTCAAAGGGTGCACTTCCTAATGGATAGATCTGACGGTCCGACGGGATGCGAAGGGTGGGAGTAAACACATCGGTTAGGTACGCTTCGCCGACGTATAGGAATCAGCAGACGCGTAACGTCAGCGGAGAGACGCTTGGCAGGAGAGGAACGCCTTGTCAGCAGGTTGGCGAGAGAGGAGTGTTAACACCGGAGGCTTCGCGCATGCGTAGTGCTGAGGTGGTGAGCAGCGCGATGCGCTTAGGAGGAACGAGTGAGTTAGTCTGTTTTCGTCTAGCGGAGAGCGTAGTTCTCTGGTAAGGAGACGCGAAGCGTTTTCCTTCTTTTTGAGCAAGTGGTCGCTCCACGTATACGGAGGTTCGAGGCTCTGAACGATGTTAACCAGCGCACTATCTTTGCGGAGATAGGTTTTTGCTGCAGCGTCACAGGTCCCGGTCAGGGAATCCCGCTTGCGTTAGAGATATGTGTCCACTACGAAATAAGTTATAGTACTTACGAAGACTAAGTTCGCAACGGAGTTGAAGCCCGAGTTAGAAAAGTAGTAACATTCTCAGAGACACAGATCTACCTAATAGTAGGCAGATTCTCTCTGGAACGTCAACGTCTAAAGCTAGAAAATATACATTTTTCTTCAAGAATGGTTCTCCTAGACTTCCAATCCCAATAACCGTCAGACCTAGAACTTAGTAAAGGCTGATTCAGGAGAAGGATTAATCCACCGCCGTCAGAACCTAACGTTCATTTAATAAATGTTTCTTTTGTGTTGGTCTCGAGATCCTTCTATTGCAGTTGTGATCATTATTCTGCTCATTCAGCCGTTTCTATCCGCCTTCCTGATTGACAGATATTATATCAAGGTGGGGAAGGCTTCATTTGTTCGCCCGAACAGAGTTCAGGGAGTGTTCAGATAAACAGAAATGCTTCCTTGTGACTGGGAGAAGCACTTATAGCGAGGACGCCACCTAGTCATAAATAGGAGGCGGGGCCACAGCAAGCGAGCAGTACTTTCGCTCTCACAGTCTGCATAATTGATACAGCGATTCCTGGAGATGGCGGAGGCGATGAAAAAGAACAGCGAAAAATGACTAAATATAGAGACCTGGCTATTGAAGTTACCTGTTTATGGACTAAAAAACACAACGTTAGTCCCCGTTGTCATCGGGGCATGTGGAACAATGTCAAAAACTTTAATGAATCATTTCAAAAAATTGCAGCTTTTTTAATATACACCTGCAGAACTGCAAAAGACAGCTTTACTTGGTACATCATATACTTTACGCCAGTTCTTGACGGAGACTTGGGTTCTCCGGTGGAAACTTGTATCATCAGTTCAACAGCAGCAGTCAAAAATAATTTTGTTGATCATGTTTGCCATAGGCTGTGCTTCGTATATTTTGATTAAAGAAGATATAAAAAAAGAATAAAGAAATATCTCTCTTCCGTCTGGGGTATTCTTGTATGAATTATCAATGCTGATTGCGTTTCATTTTTTACTGTTGTACAGGGTTGTTTCGTTGAACGCTCCATAACTTCCAGAAAAGGAAGAATTGATGGTGTAAATTAAAAACTAAGAATTGCAACGGTAACTATGTTCATAATCGAGAAACTCCTGATATAAGTTTTTCGTTATTTATTCTTGACTAAACACACAACTAGCACGCTATCGAAAGTTGACGGATATATAATAAACATAGAATGAATGAGTTATTACACAATAATGACACCGTGCTTAAAGGTTATTTCGTCTGTTTTAAACAGTCTTACCATGATTAATATTCCTTTTAGGAGTTCATACAACACACAGCTTATTCCTGCTGTAGTCTTTTTAGGTCATCGTAAACATGTACTCTTTTAGAACACTTTTGTAAGATCGTCGTGTTCACACACAGCAAAGCGACGCCGCCTTCTCCTCTCCTTCTCAACAATTGTCCAGGGTCGTGATCCCATAATTCTTTGCAACGCAAAGCTTGCTGGATGTTCGGCATCAACGCACACTGAAACTCGCAAATCGTAAACAAACTTGCAGCAGGTGTTCGATGAAAATAAAAAGAAACGAGCAAAGGACGCTAACATGCAACAAAAATATTGGTCACGGACTTGGAAACTTGACCACAGAGATCCATTTTACTCGACAAACTGTAGTGCCGAGTGGCCGGTAACAGAAAATTCTAAAGTTCCTTCGTCTTACCCTACCAAAGGGGGTTAGGCCCTCGTGGTTAGAACATACACCCATCGTGTGCTCGGGTAGTGGGTCATATCCTAGGGTTTTTTGTTTAGGGTTTAAGGACCACAGTGAGTAACCCAGTAGGCTATAAGCAGTCGCCCGTCCCTAAATTAGGGCCTCTGGTTCCAGGGAAGGGAAAGAGCCAGTTCCATAAGACAAAAACAACATCCATGCCCCTCGGGATCCGAAGCTGGACCTACTTGGACGAACGGTCATGAGCCAGCGCTTATAATACTACGCTACTGGGGCTGCACTCTAGAGTTTAAACCTGAAAAAGTTAGGACCGTTAGGGATACGAAGTTATACACTAGGAGGTCATACCAGTCCCACACCCTGGTTAGATGGTTAAAGGACAAATTTATCCCATTTTGTTTTAATAGTAGGATATACGGGCAGTGGAAAAGTCGAGTAACTGTGTCCTTTGTGCTCTACGGTAAGCCTACAAACAGCGTAACAATCTGATGGAAAGCAAAGCGTTTACAATTTTGTCTTAGAGACGCTTGGTGGTGTGGAAAATTGAGTTAGACTGAGAAGGAGACATAGGAGATAGCAAATTAGACTTGCTAACAGTAAATCCTGAAACTCGGGACTCTGGAACTGCTTTTAACCCTTTGAACCCTATCTCGCCTGCGCCTCTGAGGGGTCTCATAACTGTTCTTCTTAAATGTCATCCAAAAATTCACTAAAAGGGAAAATTTCCAGATTTCACATTATTTTCTTTCATGAATTTCAAAGCTAAGTCAAAACGAAGAGATATGAGAGTATAATGCATGTGCTACTTTCAGGTAAAACTTGTAAAATTTCGCTTTTCTCGCAAAAGAAGAAGATAAGCCTGAATTCACGAGTATAATAAATAAACGGCTGTCCAAATTAACGTGACAAATACAAATTCAAGAACATGTCCCAAACGAGACGACCGATTGTAAATATTTTTCAGAGACACGTTCAAGAGGAAATGCTAAGTCAACGTACACAAGTAACATTGTGCCAACTCCAACGGAATTATGCAAATGGCGACTGTACGTCATCGAGCTGGCAAGCACGTGACATTGATGAACATTGTGCAAACTCCTAGGGAAATATGCAAATGGCGACTGTACGTCATCGAGCTGGCAAGCACGTAACCTTGATAAACGTTGTTCTGAGTTGGGTGCCGCAATTGAAGATTGAAGTGGACTGTTAGTTGAATAATGGTTCCGTGCCATGACTTGGAAGACTCTTTACGGCGGAGACCGATTGGTAGATTGGAAGCAGGGAAATCGCAAGCTGAAGTAGCAAGACGGGCTGGAGTTGTCGAGGCAAGTGGTCTGCAGTCTCTGGAGACAGCTCCAGGAAACCAGAAAGCCAGGACAAGGACGCCCGCGAGCCACAAAAAATTAAGACGACGGGTATTTGTCTCTAACAGTTCAACACCGAGAGGAATCGACAGCCAGGCAACTCTCGCAGGAGCTCTCTTCTGCTGCGGGAATCCCGATATTGAAGCAAACAGTTTGCAGAAGACACCACGAAAGAGGTCAGTATGCAAGACCGCCAATGATATGTACCACGTATCGCACAGAATGGGTGTCTGAGTTGTGCCCGACAACATCCCCACCGGACCCCTGGCAAATGGACCTGTGTTATCTTTAGTGTCAAGTCGCGGTACAGCCTAAATACAGATTCGCAACCTGTGTGCAATTCGAGAGTGACGGGAAGTCCAAAAGTTCCCTCCAACTTTAGGGATATTGACCATTGGTGGATGACTCCTGGTTTGGAGTGGCATCATGTAGGATGGAGGCACCCCACTACACGTGTTCTCAGGAGGCACCCTGACTGCTGCTGCACGCTACAGGAATGACACCATGACATCCTAGAGTCCTATGTAAGGTTTTTCAGGGAAGCTGCTGCCCCCCCGGTTCCTTTTTATGGACGATAACGCTCATCCCCATAGGGCTTGGCTAACTGAATATTTGAAGAATGAGGATATTCACAGGATGGAGTGGCAAGCGAGATCTCCGGACCTTAACCCGACAGAGAACGTCTGAGATGCCCTGGGAAGACCATTTACAAGCCAAAAGCCCCCTCCCCCTCCTCCCGGAAATCCAACGTGCCTTGATGCAGGAGTGGCACTTATTGCTCCAAACTCTCATTCACAGCCTTGCAAACAGCATGTTATGTGAGCTGTATTGCTGTTCAGTGTAATCACACTCCCTACCAGTAGCTCGAAATCCACGTTACTTGTTGCATCACTTTTGGACTGCCATGCAGTCATGCGCATGCTTCCTCTTTTTTTTGCGGTGATAGCATTCCTTTTCTGTTGTGTATTGCTAAGTTATCCATCTATGTATGCCCGTACAGCTCTCAATAAACCCTGGCGTGTAGATTTTGCGCTATTCATGATTTGGTGCCTGTCACTTTAATTTTGGATAGCAGTGTGCTACTTTTGAACCAAAACAAATATGCAACGTAATGTAAAACGTGGTAACAACTGAACATTTTTTTCAAATTTCGGAATGGAAAGTTAAAATCTAATGCATGGAAAACGAAAATCTAACAATTTGTGCATCACAGAAAAGGAAGTCCGCTGAAAAAATAAACTTTATAAAGTGGTCTTTCATAATAAAAAAAAACATTGCAAGCAAAAATATTCATTTACGCCCCACTAGAAACCTGAATTGCTGTAATAAAAAATTCATCTAAAATGTTATTCACAAAGATATTCATCTGAATTCATCCGGGAAAAGCGAATTCGGTTTCTCGTAGAAATTAGCACCTGTGCCCTTGGTATAGAAAATGTGGAGGATTAGAAACAGCCAAGCACCTATATATTTGCTGCTGCAAGAGTTTTTGTTATATAAATATATAGGAATACTATTTAACATTATGAAACAGCTACTTTAATTACGCTGCTTATAAAAGCCGAAAGTAATTTGACTCAGAGAACTCTTACCCCGTCACGGCAGAGAAGGAAAGACTTCCATCCTACATACAGATTGGAGAAGCTATCGCCAACTCTTTGAGCAAGATATTTATCACCTGACTATCACTTAAGATTTTAACACGTAGGTGTTGGCGTGAGAAAAACTTTCTACCACAGATTCAAAAACTGAACCCGTATTTCATGCAAAGCGAGCAAATGTAAGAAATCGTGCCATCGAGAAACATAAAATGGGCCTATCCCCGAGAAAAACAGGGAGAAAAAAAGGGTAGGGGGTATTTTGAATTCAGTGAGCAATTGGAGAAGAATTCGTTCCTTCAGTAATGTATTATAACAAAATAGGAATAAAATGCGCGAAACATTAATCTGGAAATAAAGAAAGTTCTAAGTACTTTACCCTTCGCTGGAAGTATTATGAAATACAAATATTTTTTTCAATAAAAAATGCATGTACCATTCAAATCATTTTGTGCCGTACCTGCCAACAGGACGCACACGACATAAAGGCAGATAGGAATTAGAACAAATGTCTGCGTAGCTCAGTTGGTAGAGCGACTTGTTCCGGAATAAGCGTACTCGGGTTCGAATAACGGCGTAGACCAAAAATGACGGAGAAATTTACTTCGTTATAATGGCGCCCGAACTATCCGGATGACCCGGCCGTTCAAAATCTCGCATTGGTGTGATGTTATTTCCACACCGCGAGACAGGAAAAATCAGAGAATTCCTTCTCCACCGCTTCGAAAAATAAAAATGTGTGATGTTGCATTCCACACAGCAGATTGACTGGGAGTTCTCAAGTGCACGTTCTACAGTGGATGGCTGCCTGCAACGATTCATGGTCACGGCTGACCCGTGGGCCATGATCCCGGCCCTTTTTCGGGGGGGGAGGGAGATGTGACGTACCTGCCAGCAGGACGCACACGACATAAAGGCAGATAGGAATCAGAATAATCGTCTGCGTTGCTCAGTTGGTAGAGCGACTTGTTCCGGAATAAGTGGCCTCGGGTTCGAATCCCGGAGTAGATCAAAAATGACGGAGAAATTTACTTTGTTATAATGGCGCCCGAACTATCCGGATGACCCGGCCGTTCAAAATCTCGCATTGGTGTGATGTAATTTCCACACCACGAGACAGGAAAAATCAGAGAATTCCTTCTCCAGCGCTTCGAAAAATAAAAATGTGTGATGTTGCATTCCACACAGCAGATTGACTGGGAGTTCTCAAGTGCACGTTCTACAGTGGATGGCTGCCTGCAACGATTCATGGTCACGGCTGACCCGTGGGCCATGATCCCGGCCCTCTTTCGGGGGGAGATGTGACGTACCTGCCAGCAGAACGCACACGACATAAAGGCAGATAGGAATTAGAACAAATGTCTGCGTAGCTCAGTTGGTAGAGCGACTTGTTCCGGAATAAGCGGCCTCGGGTTCGAATCCCGGCGTAGACCAAAAATGACGGAGAAATTCACTTCGTTATAATTTGTTTTATTACCTGCTCCAATGAGATGGAGAACCAGAAATCTCCATTCCATCTCTTGACAACAACGCAAGCAAAATAACAACCGCGGTAAAACTATCGGAAGCAAAAGAAACATTTTCAATCAATATTTTAGAAGCGAACAATGACTTCGAATGCAAATATGCATTTCTACATTTTACCGATCAAACTGTACATCATCAGAAAATAAGAAGGGTTGACAAAACACTTCCAATAATAGAAGCTTCCTGATACAAAGGATTTTACAAAGAAAATTCCTTTGTGTCAGGAAGCTTCTTATATTAAAAGTGTTGTGTGAATCATTTGCGCTACAGATGAGAAAACCATCGTATTTTTTTTAATGCACGATGCGCGCAATGATCTTTATAATGAAACGGCAGAAAAGTTTTCAACCGAATTTGCACAACTGATAAATCATTTGCAAAAAGATGTAGTTACGCGCATTAGCGGCACAAATGTGTGGAAAAAGATCAGAAAATACACGCAAAATGCTCTCCATAATGGAAGCTATACCGAAAAAACAGAATTTTCGAGATAAATATTTTATCTGCAGAGATATGCAGAAGGCCCTGATGTAACTTTACACCCACTAACAAGAAAACTCTGTGTAGGTTAGAGAAGCAAAATGACCGCAAAATGTTTCTCACAGTCAAAGATATACTATCAAGAGAGGATTTCTTCAATCGAAATTTTAGAAGTGAAGACACCCTTCTTATACACATTGTGTGTGTGTGTGTATGTATAATAATTGGCACCACTTAATGTCATTTGAAGCATTATGAAAAAAAAAGTAAAGTACATGCGCAAAGTGTTATTCAAAGTTGGAGCTATCCGAAAGAGAATGATTTTTCAAATGCGAATTTCAGAAGCAGAGAGGCAGAAAAGAAACACAACATTTACTCCCAACACGAGGCAAAACTGCATTTTATTGACCAGGAAATATACGGTAAGTATGACCCATCGTGTTGCTGAGGGAATTTTGTTTGATGCGGAAACAAAAATTGGTTCCAAAACATTTCCCAAGGGGGCAAAGCAGCACTTTATTACAGTTGAGGAAAACACAAAATAAAAAAATCCCTTACAGTAGGCAAATTTTGAGGTTACACAACAACACATTCAGTATGCTGTCATCCTTTTTCTGTAACATGCCGAAATCGCAAAATAACACGCTCAACCACGAATTGAAGTGTTTCACTGGAAATGTTGATACGGTGCGTGATGCTTGCTTTGAGGTTCAGCAAGTTTGCTATGTGACCATGATGTACCATGATTTTTAGGTGTCCCCAAAGCAAAAGGTCGCATGGGTTTAGACCCTGTGAGCATGCTGACCAAGTTGTAGTAAATTGGCAGCTAATTATTCCTCGCTGTTAAAACATGCCTACAGGAACTGTTTGAAAATATGGTTATGTGAGGAGGAGAACCATCCTGCATAAAAACTGTTGAATCCAGACACTTCCCGTGTTGAAGTGTTGGAACCACCTGTTTTGCCAGAAGAGATGTCTATCGCTGGCATAGGCGGAGAATGAAACGAGACCCGCCAGACCGAGTTAGTCAGAAAAAGAATTGCCATGCTTTGCGACATTTTTATACAAAATAAATATTGCAGGAAAGGAACGCGAAGCATAGCACGATACTTCTGGTTTGTGAAGCAGAGATATCGACAAATAGAAATATAAATTTTAGCATTTAAGATACTAATTTCAGATTTTTGTCACGAACCCTTATACAAAAGAAGTACATCTAAAAGGAAGTACAAACGCACTTAACACGTTCTTTCTCGACCTAAATGAAAGATGAACCAGTGTAACGAACCACCGCGATGCGAAGAAATAGTAACGTATGAAACAACTTCCGAAAAAACAAAAGAGAAAAATTGAGGCAAAGCTAGAGAGAAAAAAGTAAGCTTGGTAAATCATGCTAATATATTTATGATTATGTGTTAGCTTAATCATCAATCAACTGTTTTGCAAAAATATCATTTTTTAAGAACTAGGGCATCGAGTACAAAAGCTGTAGCAAAATAAAACAGGGAAGATGACACCGAAGTTTCTGTTGAAATAAGCACGTTTTTTAAATCCGTTCTGACGCGAATTAAATTTATCAAAACCATTGAAAGTCAATTTAACCGGTATGAAAAGCATTAGTATCTGACCGAAGAAAGAAGTGTTTTAATCACGTTTCTGGTCCCCGAGGTATTGCTGTAAACGAGAACGTACGCCCTCGGGTAGCAGAAATATGCGTAAAGAAAAAATTTAATTATATTAGAAATATTTCGCAGCGGAAACGCTCTCCAACAAAGAAAGACTTTTTCAAATCGGACTCTTAGAAGCAGAGATATCGACAAATATAAAGTATTCATGTACGCCTTCTGGCGGAGAAACCATGCATTTTTTAAAGAATAAAATGTTTCTAAACGGTTTATCGACGTGAGTGGTATCGGTCCGCGAAAGAACGTTTTCAGGCGAGATTTTAGAAGCTCAGATTTTGCTGCAAATACATCAGAAGCAGAAATCAACACTTAAGCCTCCTGGTGGCCAAATCATTTTTTATCAAATATTAGATATTATATGCAAAACATTTCCCATCAAGTGCTGTATGCGATACAGGAAGAATTTTCCAAATCGGAGTTTCAGAAGCCGATATATCAGGGGAAATGCAATTTACCGTAACGCCCCCTAGCGGGAAGTCTATGAATTACTTGAAAATTTTGAAATTATATGAGAAACATGTCGCCCCGGGAACTCTATTAAACAAAGAAGGAATGTTTTTGAATCGGACCATCAGAAGCAGGGATATTGGCAAAAATTAGATATACACTACGCCCCCTGAAGGATAAACCATGCAATACTGTAAAAAGAACATATTCCGAAAACGTTTATCGCCGCGCGTGGCATCGATCCACGAACAAAAATTTTCAGTCGGGTTTTTAGAAGCTCAGATTTTTCTTTACATCAGAAGCAGAAATTAAAATTCACGCCCCCTGATGGCCAAACCATTTTTACCAAAAATCCGAAATTACATACAAAAGTTTTTCCCTCCAGGAAAAAGCGTTTAAGATCGGAGTTTTAGAAGCAGAGATATCGAGGAAAACGCAGTTTACTTTTATGCCCCAAGAGGAAAATCTATGCGTAACTTGAACAAGTTAGTAAAATCATGCAATGCATTGATTATGATACGCTTTCCAACATGCCGGAAATCATTACTCAAGTTATGAGGATAATGGCTGTGAAATAAATATCACTCCTGTGTCCTGACCTTTAACCTCATTTCGATGATATTATACAGAACCGATTCGATATACTTCCGGAACAACATGATAAAGTTTTGTCGCAATTGAAGCATTTTTAATCAAGTTATGAGGATAATGGATGTGGAATACATCTCGCTCGTGTGTCCTGACCTTCGACCCTATTTCGATGATATTCAACAGAACCTGCTCAGTGTACGTCTGGAACAACATGATAAAGTTTTGTCGTAATCTAAGCATTTTTATATAAGTTATGACGCATAAGAGCAATGGACTGGATCCCGCTCCTATGTCCTGATCTTTGACCCCATTTCGTCCATTTTCAATAAAATTTGATCACAGGTGGTCCCCTACCACATACTAAAATTTCATCGAAATCGAAACATTTTTACGCAAGTTATGAGCTATAAGGGCAATGGAATGGATCCCGCTCATATATCGTGACCTTTGAACCCATTCCGCCCCTTTCAATAGGATTCGTCTCCAGATGGTTCCTTACCACATACTAAAATTTCATCGAAATCGAACCATTTTTACGCAAGTTATGGTGCATAAAAGAAATGGAATGGATCCCGCTCTTATGTCCTGATCTTTAACCCCATTCCGCCCCTTTTCAATAGGATTCGTCTCCAGATGGTTCCTTACCACATACTAAAATTTCATCGAAATCGAACCATTTTTACGCACGTTATGGTGCATAAAAGAAATGGAATGGATCCAGCTCTTATGTCCTGATCTTTAACCCCATTCCGCCCCTTTTCAATAGGATTCGTCCCCAGGTGGTTCCTTATCACATACTAAAATTTCATCGAAATCGAACGATATTTACGCAAGTTATGACGCATAAGGGCAATGGAATAAATCCCGCTCTTATGCCCTGCCTAACCTTTGACCCCATTTCGCCCATTTTTAATAGGGCTCGTGTTCAAGAAGTTCCCTACCACATACTGAAATTTCATCGAAATCGAACCAATTTTACGCAAGTTATGACGCATAAAGGCAATAGAATGGTTCCAGCTCTAATATCCTGACCTTTGACCCTATTTCACCCATTTTCAATAGGGATCGTTCCCAGGTGGTTCCCTACCACATACTAAAATTTCATGAAAATCGACCAAATTTTACACAAGTTATGAAGCATAAGAACAATGGAATGGATCCCGCTCCTATGTCCTGACCTTTGACCCTGTTTGGCCCATTTTCAATATGGTTCGTCCCCAGGTGGTCCCCTACCACATACTAAAATTTAGTCGAAATCGAACCATGTTCACGTGAGTTATCGTGCGGACGCACAAAGCTGGAGCATATACGCTTCTTCAACCTACTGTTGGAAAGCGTAAAAAAGTGACTATACCTAAAATAGTCTTCGACGTAAATGGAAAGGAAAGATAATTTTTTTTTTCAATCTGATGTTTACTAGCAAATATATGGAATAAATGTATTTTGAACTCGGTATCATCTGCATTTACGCCTTCTAGCGGAGAAATTGTGCATCGAAAAAAACAAAACGAAATAAAGGATCATAATTCGCACATTTCAAGCTTTTCAATGCAAAAAGAATTTTCGAAATCGGACTAATAGTTGCAGATATATGGTATCAAAGGGAACGGGGGACAAACCGATAACATAAGCACGTTCTTTTTAAAAAAAAGACGTGATAAAAAATGGGTCTAACGATGAATTCCGCTGTAGAACCACACTTTGTGTGTAGATTATCCCTTTCCCAAATTATGTAGTTTTGCGCAATAACATTATCATGCGGAAGGAAATGGGTATCTTCGGTCTACAAAATGTTCCATGGTTATCCGTTTGCCAGTTCAACCAGAGGAAGAACACGCAGTGCGAATACTTACTCGTGCACCCCGGCCAAGGGAAGAAATTGCTGAACATGAGATATCATATAAGGATTATAGCGCAGTATTCCACTTAGAACTTTGCGTACCTGTTTAAAGATTTTCCTAATGACTGAGCAAAACAGACACTTGACGTGGACCAGGAACACCAAACAGAAGTCATCGCTCTTTCCACGTTTTTAAGTGAGTCACGGAAAAATCCTCCTTGGCCGCCACCGGGAATCTAACCCAGGGTCTTCCAGTTACGCGCCGGACATGCTTCCACTGCACCACGTCGGCCTGGAATTCCTCCAGACTCACGTACGACTGACTGTCAATGCCACTTGGTAGGTTGCTTCTTTGAGCCCCGCACAATCCTGGGATTCACCAAAGTTATAAAGTGTGTCATTGGCAGTTATTCATACGTGAGTCCGGAGGAATTCGAGGCCGCTGTGGTGCAGTGGAAACATGTCCGGCGCGTAACTGGAAGACCCTGGGTTCGATTCCCGGTGGCGGCCAATGAGAATTTTTCCGTGACTCACTTATAAACGTGGAAAGAGCGATGACTTCTGTTTGGTGATGACTGAGCAATACACCGTGAGCTACTAGTTCCCATGTTTGATAAGATGTCCACCACGAACGCTGTGGCCACATCTCCCACCATCTGATGATCGACTGGCTTCCGTCCTCCACCACGTTTGACGTCCAAAGAACCTGCCTCTTCAAACTTCTTGTTCATTTTACCCAAACCGTTTTCAGTTAGTTGTCCAGTATTTAAGCCGTTTAACATCCTGAATTGGAGCAGTCAGAGGGATTATTACAACTGTCATCTGCACTTTTCAGCATGTAAGTTTTTTCACTATGACCCTTTAAGGGGACAACACTTGCCTTTCGTTGTAAAACTGTTACATCGTAGTGACTCGTTTTATGATCTTCTTACCACAGATAACAAAAAGTGGGTGCTTTGCGATAACGTTAAGCGCAATTGGCAATCGATTGACTAAAGGGACCTAACGCCCACAAAAACTTGTTGTTGCTAACCTGAAACGAACCCATTTCTTCTGAGATCTCTTCCCATCAAATAAATCGTCTGAAGATTGTTCTAGAGCGTTATCTTTCCGGGAAGTCAATCTATACGGAGTCTTTCACCAATAGCAGAATGTTGACCTCCATAAAATAAGAACAGTCATCAAAAAATAAAGCTCTGAACGAATGCGCTAACCACCGAAATCCCCGAAAAATTTTACTATTGGGACTTTCATTTATTTTCGACTTTGCAGTAATACTTGAATTTCTAATATTTTAAGCAAATCGAAGGCGTTCGTTCCTTTATTGCCTCCACACCAGGAAATAAGAATCAAGCTGGAACTGAATAACTGCTAATGAGGTAGTAAAATATTATCCATTTTTCATGATGCATTTGCTTTCATTATGGCTTACGTTATTTATATCCGAGATTGGCAAGCATGTGTGAGTACGTATGGGTACAATCTCCGATTGAGAGTCTGTGACATCAGCTCACGGGGCTGACCTTGCTCTCAACCTCTAATAATTGGGAGCATACTGCTCCTCATCTTGCTGTCATTATTTGGGGAGATATGTGTTTCAACATCCGTACACCGCTCGTACATAGAGTGGGTACAATTACAGCACGACAATATGTCGTTGCGAAATGGTGAAAATCTTCCAAATACGTGGAGACAATGTAAATAGACAAAGCCATTGCTCTTTCCACGATTTTCTTTGATTAACATACAGCAACAGAAAAATTGTATTTCGAGTCTGCTGGGATCGAACCCCAGATCTCTTGCACCGTAGCGTAAAGCGAACGCACTCTGCTAGTTATCAAGAGATCCGAGCACAGGGGTACCGAAAATGCAGCCGAGCACGGAGGTCCCGGAGATGACGTGGTTGTGGTTCGTCAAGTAGAACCTCTCAATCCAAATAGTGCTCTATGGAACAAGTGCTCTATGGGATTTAGCTCGGGCGATTTCGGTGGCCAAAGGAGAACGGAAATATCAACTGTCGTGTTCCTGGATCCAGTCACGCACTCCATTAGCGACATTGCACTGCGCATTGTCCTGTTGGAATACACCATTACCACCAGGGTAAACGTCCAACATGAAGGGACGCATGTGGTTAGCGAGGATGGGCCAGGCAGGTAGCCATTGGCGTTCAGGGACTCATCCAATGGCCCCAGCGGTCCCAGGTTATAACTGGAAAACATCCCTCAGACATGCGCACAGCCACGCCGGCCTGTGCTTCACCGACAAGCTTGTCCGATTGTTGATTATCGTGTGCCTGGCGTCGTAACCGCCACCGCCCGTCACTTCTGTGGACCAGAAAACTTCATTCGTCGAAGAAGGCAACCTTTTCCCACTCTTCCACTGTCCAGTGACGGTATTCCCATGTGAACTACAGGCGGCGTTGCTGTTGGATCTGGGTTACCACGGGAACCTTGACGCAGAGCCGACTCCGGAGATCCATGCGTAACAGGGTTCGCTCTACTGTTATTGGGAACATGTACATGGGTGCCCCAGCGTTCATTTTTGTGGCCAGTTGCTGCACTGTTACGCGTCGATTGCACCTAACCAGTCGACAGAGGCGACATTCACATCTCGGGTTGATGGCCTTTGGGGCTCCACAGTTATGACGTCATGAGGTACTAGGTGTGCCAGCGGTCCATTCTTGGTACATCCTTACTACAGCACCTCGAGATTAGCTCACGAAGTCTGCTGTTTCTCAAATGCTTCCACACTTGGCGCGGTAGCCGATGATCATTCTTTTTTGAACGTCCGTAAGATCACTACCTCTGCCCATTGTGCTCACGTAACGAACTATGGTTCATCTGTCCCGGCAGGCCTCTTATATCTCCGTGTGGTCGACCTTGTCACGCGCACTCTATGACGCGCCTGGGTGGGCACAGTTTGATTCCAGGGGTAGTCCTATTATTCTGATACGACTGTGTGCGTCCTACTGATTCAGGTCACACTATACGTCTCCTCCCCCAACATATTCGTGTAATCCTTCAGAAATTATGTCTCTTATTCACACGTAGTTGTCTACATGTGCGGTGAATTTCGTCTCATTGGGTGCATTCCCTCATGGTCTGGAGTTCTCCATGTCGAGCAGGATATATTGAATTTCGTGAAACATGTTTTCACTAAAGGGAGAGTTCTTTTTGTAAAATTCTTTTCCTTAAACGATGAAATTCCAGCAACTGTGAGGATGGTGTTTGATAAACTGACACCCACAAATTTAGAAAAGGTTTCGAGGATGCTTTTGTTAGAGAAAAACAAATTCTATCAAGAATCTGATGCCAGATTCCTTCTTACATCCTCAGCTTGCATTTCTTTCTGCCTGATGGTTGATATGCATTCGAATCCTGATCATTTCTACTTCTACGTGGAAAGCAAACACTTAAACGAGTTTATATCGCATAAAGTTCCCTGTCAGAAATGCCAAGCGATCAGCCTTTCCGTAGATATGAAAATATATGCCGCTTAAGAAGTCAGACCTCCCTAAAGAATGAAAGTCCACTACCCGAACTGGAGTTGTATCCGTTATGAAGATTGACTTGTCAAGTTTTGGGCCATTCGAATTCCATCCATCCGTACCAAAGTGTTTATAAATTTGTTCCGTTTCGCCGCAGAAACTACGACGGGAACGTGTGGGGAGAAAGTACACAACGTCTTCCAGCGATATAGATTGGATTACCGATCACTTCAGAGACGTGCTCTTGGGAATCCGAGAACGTGACCAAGCTGGAAATCACATCATGCTCCAAAACCCGAATAACAAAAGTAAGCGGGATTTTGAAAAAAGCCGAACGTTGAGTTCCTATTCTTTTATGTAAAATGGTATGCAGATTATGTTATCCCCTAAACTCTACTAAAAACTTTTCCCTTGAGGCTCTACAACTTTCACTTCTCTGTCTCCTGCAAGTTCATATACCTAGAAAAACAAGGATTTTCTTTCGCTCTCTTCGCCTTTCTATGTCATATTTTTGAAGCAATTATCAATGAAAAACATGTCACGTAGTAGTTGGCCAGCCTGTCTTCAAGTTCGATATTATTTATTTAAGTATTACTACCTCACTGACTCCCATTTACGCGGATACGTAAATATAACTCTTTTGCGTTTGCCTGACTGTCATTTTTTGTCTTTGGGGCCGTCCATAAAGTACGTCCGTGATTCTTTACTATTTTTAGACTCCCCCCTTCCCCCATGCCACATTTCGTCCGATTGTTAACACCCCCTCTCCTTAAAAAGTACGTCTTAATTCCGGCAACCCTCTTTATTTTTGACGACTGCTTTTAGAAGTCCGTTGAGAAACAGAAAGAAAACATGTAATTATTTAAAAGAATCTTCCATATATTTACACTTTTGTTTCAGAAAATATTTATTATTTAGGCATTAATTTATTCCTAAATGCTACCCGAACTTTATCATTCTGTAAAAGAGATCTACGTATGAACGCACGCATTTAAAGTTGCAATACCCCCGATAATACCATCTACAAAACACTATAGATTTGGTACTACAAATATGATAACTTAATATTAATATTCTGATTTAACCTCCCCCCTCCCCCAAGTCACATTTGGTCCGGTTGTCAAGAACCTCCCTTAAAAAGTACGTCTTAATTCCCGCAACCCTCTTTATTTTTGACGACTGCTTTTAGAAGTCCGTTGAGAAACAGAAAGAAAACATGTAATTATTTAAAAGAATCTTCCATATATTTACACTTTTGTTTCAGAAAATATTTATTATTTAGGCATTAATTTATTCCTAAATGCTACCCGAACTTTATCATTCTGTAAAAGAGATCTACGTATGAACGCACGCATTTAAAGTTGCAATACCCCCGATAATACCATCTACAAAACACTATAGATTTGGTACTACAAATATGATAACTTAATATTAATATTCTGATTTAGCTATAAATAATCAGAAATCTGAAAAATTTCATACCTTTTTTAACTATTAAAAGAAGAAAAGAAGAGAAAACAAAACGAAAAAATACCACCCACTATATTTCACCGCTGGACGTCCGAGTTACTAAACCTCCCCCTCCCCCAAGTCACATTTGGTCCGGTTGTCAAGAACCTCCCCCTGTAATCTCGGACGTAATTTATGGACGGCCCCTTTCCGTTGCGAAAGTTGGGAGAAGTTAGTTTTCTATCCCTTCCATCCTGTCCCATTTTCCTCAAATCATAATTTCCAATATTGACAGTCAGCGGTCATACGTTTGAGGCTTTTGATTGAGTAATTGTTCTCATTATTCCGACTTCTTAAACCCTCTGCCAATATGAAAATTTGTCTAAGTTAGCAATTTTGGCAGATAAACTACTATGAAAACAAAAAATGATTCTGAGCAATAATTCTATTGCTTTTTGATCAAAACGCTAGAAGTAGTTTTTCTTTTTCGTATCATCCACAATAGTCTATCTTTACGTTGGCTTGGAACACAGTAAAAAGAAACTAAAAATCAAAATTTTAAATTCAAACAGCAGTTTCTTCTGCGGGAATAAAAATGAATTAAAATTATTAATATTATATATTATTGTGCCCTATCTCTATCTACTACACTTATAGTGTGATTTCAGGTCTTCTCAAGTGAAGAATTAAACAAGGTCTCGGGAATTGTAGAGGTATCATCGTATCATGTCAGCTCTGCTAGTAATCTAGTCATCCGGACGTGTGATACACGGTCGGGTCATATTATTGTGACCACCAGCTAATATGCAGAATAATCGCTGTCTTCAGAGCGGACAGCAACCAGACGGGCTGGGAGTGACTCAATAAGGTCCTGGAAGGTGTTCACAGGTATGTGGACCCATGCTGACTGCAGTGCATCTGACAGCTGCTGGAGGGTGCGTAGTGGAGGATCCCTAGAGAGAACAACATGATCGAGGCGGTCCCACAGATTCGCAATTGGGTTTAGGTCTGGGGAATTAGGGGGCCAGCGAACTACTTTGAAATTTTCATCGTGCTCCTGCAATCACTCTCAGACATTTCTAGCTGTGTGACACGTCGCATTGTCGTGCTGAAAGATCCCATCCGCCCCAGGGAAGACAATCAGCATGTATGGGTGTACGCGGTCTGCAAGGATACATTCATAACGAATTCGGTCCACAGTGCTTCCACAGGTATGAGTGGACCCAGGGAATGCCATGAAAACATTGTCCAGCCCATAACGCTGCCACACCAGCTTGTGTTCTTCCAGCAATGGTTGAAGAGTATTTGTTCTCCGATGTTTCTTGCCTTATACGCCAACCTCCAACCGTTCGAAGAAGCAGAAAACTTGACTCATCGGAAAATGCAATCCTTTGCCAATCAGCGGAATTCCAATTCCAATACTGCCGTTTAAATGTAAGCCTTTTCTCTGCAGATGCACCTTCGTTAGCATAGGTGCAGTGACCAGCCGTCTGCATCGGTGCCCCATAGGTAGCAGGGTTCGCTGAACTGTCGTTTTAGACACAATTCCGGTAGCCCCCTGGTTCATTCGGCCAATGATTAGCTCCACTGTAGCGTGTCGATCGGCCCTCACGCACCTTCGCAGCCGACGTTCAACGCTCACATCAATTGCACGTTGTGCTCCGCAGCTTTCACGTCGATTATTCGCAATGGTGCCATTTCTCCAATCACGATATACTTTACCCACAGCAGCACGCGAACAGTTCACAAACTGCGCTCTTCCAGAAATACTGCCACGCTTGGCCCGAAAGCCGATAATCATCCCTTTTTGCATATCTGGTAAGTCGCTCGTTTTACCCATGACAGCAACGAGTGATATGTTTTCAGAATCGCCTGCGGCACACATTATATACCCTCAAAGCCAGCTCACGACGCGTTCCTTCTTTCATTGGCTACGCGTTGTTGACGTCAAAAGTAGGAGGCGGTCACAATAATGTGACTCGACTGTGTAGTTTTACCATCTGAAGTCTCAGAGACTCCGAGTGTTTCTTCAGGCTCTGGATACTGCACCAAAGGCAAGGCTTCAATTAGTACCAGCGTGAGAGTAACTTTCTTTTCTGACCGACTTCTAATTTCGGATAATGACACTTCGTGATCTTCTCATGTTATTTTTATTCAAAAATATTTCCACCAGGAATTGCAATGTCGTTTAACCGCACCTGATTCTTTTCACTCTGTTTGCAGCCTGAACACCAGTGCCACCTTTGACCAGTTGTTGAGTACGGGCAGCCCACATATCTGGGATGAATTCCATAGATCATAGCTACAACTTGCCATAGCGTAGTTTATAGTTACTCGTATTCTGTGGGATTCCAGTAGAGACACTGAAAAGGTGGTCAACTGCTTCGTAATTTGTGTTACATAGTAAACACCTCCTGCTTTCATGAGACTCTTTGACGAAGTAAATTTTTCCATCATTTTTATGTCAGGGGCCGGATTCGACCCAGCAACTCTCGGCTCCGGAGGTCCGAGTGCTATCCACTATACTACACTAGCATGTGCTCTCACTGCTATCTGGCTTTGTCTCATGTGCGTCCTGCGGTGCAGACAGGGCACAACGCTCAGTTCTAATGATGCTGCTTGAAGTGCCATTTCCCCCTCTTCTTCTAATTATTCTTATTATTACTGTTGTTTTCTTGGCAAGAGCTCGTGACTGAAAGGTAGAGTGATTCAACCGAGAACCTAGAAAGTTAGGAACCGCATTATCTTCATCAGCGTAGCCACAATAGCTTGAGACTCTATTACGCGTGTACTGGAGTTCTGTTGTACTGTTAGTTTTGCGCTCTTCCGATACAAAATTGCAATATGTTTACTCAAAATCTTTAGATTTATACATCTGCATTTCTATTTGTTTGTTGGCAACTTTGCTGACGATTGATCCCCCACGTCTCTTATAATCAGACATAATCAGATGTTTTCAGATGTTTTCAGATTTCTATAATCAGATGATTTCATTTCTTTGTGTCTCAAAAGAACCGTAGTAACGAATGACAAAAAAGAACTCACTGTGATATTTTTTGGAAACTTTTCTGCCCGCTCTCATTAGAAACAGTATTTTGATTCACCGTTGTTTCTTATTACAAATGTATCTCCCTAATTTTCGTTGCTCAGCTGCATTGCCTCTGTCAAAAAAACACATGCTTTAAAATAATCTTATATTGCTCTTTACAGCTTCAGGGCACGCTGCAAACTTTGATACGGTGGCTACATGCTCTGAGGGGTTTTCCTCTAACCACTTGTCCAAGATGGGTCTGAACTCGATTCACGGATGAAAGGTATATTTGGCTGATAGTGATGGCTAGGCCCCAACCCTGTAACCAGTGACCTCAACTTAGGAATGGCGACCTCTTATAACCCCAAAATCTGTTCATGGTTATAACGAAGTAAATTTCTCCGTCATTTCTATCCGCGCCAGGATTCGAACCCGGGTCCACTCATTCCGGAATAAGTTGCTCTACCAATTGAGCTACGCGGACATGTATTCTGATTCCTATCTGCCTTTATGTCGTGTGCGTCCTTCTGGCAGGTACGTCACATCCCCTGGTACGTTACATCATCTCCCCTTATTTTTCTTTTTTCTTTCGAAGTGCTGCTCATATTTTTCCTATCTCGCGGTGTGGAAATAACATCACACCAATGCGAGATTTTGAACGGTCGGGTCATCCGGATAGTTCGGGCGCCATTATAACGAAGTAAATTTCTCCGTCATTTTTGGTCTACGCCGGGATTCGAACCCGAGGCCGCTTATTCCGGAACAAGTCGCTCTACCAACTGAGCTACGCAGACATGTATTCTGATTCCTATCTGCCTTTATGTCATGTGCGTCCTGCTGGCAGGTACGTCACATCTCCTGGTACGTTACATGGTATAATAATTAAAGTACTTACAAATACTTATCTTACGAAAAGCATTTTGCTCTGTAGAAATCCCATGCTTTTTTGATTACGTGATACTGTTTTCATATTTAGCCTACGGTATTGGAACTTCAAACATATTAATCCTGTGGGAAACATAGTATTTGATGTGATAAAGAAAACCTAGGAATCAGCAATTCCTTTGGGAGACAGGAGGACATTTGCATTCCTATGTAATTTCAAATACGAGATTGTCATCTCTGTGAAGATCTACCGTAGCGTAACGTTTTGCAATGTAGAATTTAATTTCAGTAGGCTATACCTAGAGAGTGCTTAATCGTGAAAGCATAGTACAGATAGTTTTTAAAGCCTTCACCACTGTAGCATGAAATCTAGATGTTCCCTTTTAAAAGAGATTTATCCCTGAACTTGGAATTTTGTTAAATTAACGACCAGTAAAATGTTTTGATCTGTTCGAAACGTCAAAATATATTACTATCATACCTGCGACCTTTTAAATTAACTTTTAATTTTCAACAAATATTGCAACATACCGTTTTATAACACTGCTTGCTATTTACCGCATGTTTTGCGTTTAGGGTTAAGAAGAGGAAATAGTTGAAGTTATGAGAAGTACTTCAGATGTACGAGGTATCGCTGAGTTTGTGTCCTTGTCTTTCATCTTTTGAACAACGCAAAGGGCGTTAAAAAATTCATGTTTTTAACTTATTTCTAGTGAATATGAATATGCAGTATTTCTTCTTTAGGTATAGAACACAGAACTACGGTAGGTGATAAAGTATTTGTCTTTGAAAGGCATGTTGCGACAGGAGATCTGTTGCCGCCCCGGTGGTGCAGTGGTCTAAGCAGTGACTTCTGATCCTTCGTCCGACAGGGGTCAGGGTTTGAATCCCGGTGCGGCATGGATGTTGTGTTCCTCTTACTGCACTGGCTCTCTCTCTTCCTAGGAGTCAGTGGCCCTAAATTAGGGACGAGAGACTGCTTATAGCTCGTTGAGTTGCTCACGGTGGTCATTAAACCTCCATTAAGAAACAGGAGGTCCGTCATGATACTCAGCAGACATTAGCGGATAAGGTTTTTGCATATCCTACAGTTGTCAAGGGACACATAGAAATCGTTGTGGCAGGGAATCCTGCGATAATGCAAATCATTCTGGACCATTCTCAACATCCAACTTTGAAGAAAATATTAACCGTGTCCATGACCTTCCGAAGCGAGACAGACTAATGAAAGTTCGGTGTACGGCTGATTCTGAAGACATTTCATTCGGCGGTGTTGATTCAATCCGAACAAGCTTTTCGAAGACCAAAAATGTCAGTGCGTGATGTACCCCACTAAATGTTGACAGATGAGCATAAGGAATACCACAAATGAATGTGCCTCACTAATTTAAACATACGTCTTGCAAGTCAATCGCATAGCAATTTTTCTCCGGCCAAACCCATCGTACAACAGCTTTCTCAAGTGGGTCTAATTTCATTCGGGTATTTCTTCTGAAGATTATGGAAAGTCAGCTCAATGCTCAGTATTTCCCCCTCACCTCATACAGCAAGGTATTCGGTTGTTTTACCTCCTCAACTAGCTGACCAACGGAGTTGGGTCGTGGTAACGTACGGAGTAAATTCTTCTTTTAATGTCAAGTGCAACTTAAAAAGTTCTAGGAATTATTTGCTGCAAAAGTATTAGCTCAAAGTTAAAAATAAATATAAACAGCGAATATATATTTCACTTTCTGCTTTCAAAGTAAGAGATACAATATCCATTGATATTTTGAAGATCATCTCAAGATATCTTGAAGGGTTCAAAGACGAATTAAAGAAGTGCGAAACGAACGAAAGAAAGAAGTTGCGCACAAATTCATTTCAATTACTGAAGCAGGGTCTGATTAGTAAACAAAACAGTACTAAACAATAAAATATACTGTAGTGAAAAATTGAAAGATAGTTGTTAAACATGCCTATGGTTCTCGTTGTTGTTTCGATAAAAGCATGAAATGGGCATAAAATATTTATTTTGTCATAACGCATCAAATGTAAAGAATTAGTACACAATTTTGAATGTAACACAGTTTGTGACATAAAAGAACAAGAAGAGCAAAATGAAGAGATATGACATAACTGGAGAAAACTAATTTAGGAACTCAAAGGGAAAAATCAATGATTAGTGTGATTACCTTTGCATGAAACACATTTGCAACGATTGTTAATGATGTTTATGAGATTATCGACGAGATTTTGCGGAAGCCAGTTCCACTGCTCCTTAAGTATACTTGATAGCTCCTGGAGTGTCCTAGGAAAGGACTGGAATTCCGAAATCTTGCGCTCTAAAGCGTCTCTCACATGTTCAGTCGGAGTTAAATGCGGAGAGTAGGCACTAGGCAGGCCACTCCATTCTCTGGATATCCCCACTTTTCAAATAATCAGAGCTGATTTTTACTCAATGAGGTCATGCATCATCGTCCATTAGGAGGAATTCTTCACCGACAGCTCCTGTGAAATGTTTCATATATTGGTCTAGGGTCTCGTCTCTATATTTCTGACCAGCTGCTGAACCTCCCTGAACGACATGAAAGTCTGTGCGGCCATTTAACATGATGTCTCCCAAAACCATGATTTCTCTACCTTTAAATCTGCATCTTTCTAGGGTGTACTGGGAATATTTCTTGTCTTCTGCTTTCTCCAGATAATGATACGTCTAGAATTGCTCTCCAAGCAAAATCGAGATTCATCGTTGAAAGGAACTCGGCCCCAGTCAATGGGACTGCCATCATCACTTCAAACGTGCACACTTGGCTGTTGAAGTGAGAAGAACACAAAGTATCGGTCTTCTCGTGTAGAGCCATTCACCTACAGCCTAGTATGCACAGTAAACTTAGTTATATGCGTACATGTAGATGCAGCAAGCTCTCAGGCAATCTGTTATGCTGTCATCCTCCTGTTTCTCTTCACTGTTAAAGCTAGAAATCGATCATGTGACCTGGTTGTGGCACCTGGACGGTCTTGTCCTGGACGATGGGATACTTCCTCCTGTAATTCTGAAGTGTTTACATAGTCTGTTTTGCGGTATATGTAGCGCACGGGATATCTCCGACTTACTCACCCTCGCTTCCATTCTTCCAATCTCTCTCCATTTTTCACAATCATTCAAATGCCTTCTTTTTGACATATTCGAACGTGCACTAGTCGCAGTTCGCCCACACTAAGTAATCCAACGTCTAAAATCCCAAATATAACGTCTAAAATTACAGTCCAACGTCAAAAATCATAGTTTTAACGTCTAAATGCACAGTCCAACGTCTAAAATCATAGTTTTAAAGTCTAAAATCACTGTCCAACGTCTAAAATCACAGTTACAACGTCTAAAATCACAGTTATAAGTGTTTTAACTCCACCCTTCTAATGCGCTCTTGACTAACGCGTCTCTGAATAGAATTATCGTATCTGCGCAGGTAACCATTAAACCTTGCGTAGGATAAATCATGTTAAGGCTAACATTTTCGCCAATTTGCATTCGGCTCCGTTAAGTGAAAACTCTTAGTTCTGATTTCTCTTTACCAATTATCCTCTAATTCTTCACTCTAGTGTAAATACAATAATAGAAGATGTTTTCTTTTTCAAAACCAAAAATTTGCGTTTTGGAAACTCAAAAGATTTTGTGGGTCAGCATGCTAATTCGAATGAAATAGTACACAATAAAAACTAAGATGCCATTATATTAAGAACACCTGATTTCGTCACATAAATCTTTAATTCCAACACGTGAGATAGCAAGCAAGCGCAGTGTGCTGCACAAATCAGGCTAACCAGCTTTTTCACCGTCGGTTTGCGATCGTTTGGGGTCGGGATGGGGAAAATGAGAGACCTGAGCGAGTGTAAAAGAGACATGATAGTAAGTACCAGGCTGGTCGGTTCCAATGTCTACCAAAACGGCTTTACCCCTGGGCTTTTCACGCGCCGGCTTTGTCGTGAATACGTGAAGCAAAATACAGGATCCTGCAGACGGAAACAGATGGTGGATCAGTGGGGTCAAAGGAGAATGGGGAGGATCGTGTAAGCATGCAGGCTGGCCAATCGCCGGCACATCACTGCAGAATTCACCATTCGGTCATCTGCTGTGACTGAGCTGTAATTTGCCTGGTTGTGGCAGCCTGTTCGCTTGTACGGTTCTCTCCAATCTCCTTTAACTTCTCAAATCCATCAACTGCGTTCGTCCAAAGAATCACCGACTGCTGTGAGTTTATTGCGTGTCGTACACTTCACTAAATACTCTTACCACGGGTGTACGTGAAAATCCCAGAAGGCCTTTTGTAAGAAGTGCGACGTCTGTGTGTGTTTGTGGATCAGTGGCGTAGCCAGAAATTTGTTAAGGGGAACGTCCATGGGTTTGGTTCATTAATTCATTAATGAAAGCCTCGTATACACATATATATCGCTTTAAATTCGTGCTCAGTCTCCCCTCAAGGGGGTAGGGTTCAACCCCCCTTCAGGCTACGCCACTTGTGTGGATCCAACTACCGTGCCCCTTTCAGAGCTTCTCAGGTCACCCAATTTGCTTCTTCCGACCCTCAATTGAATTCCAACTGATGCTTGATGCGCGGTCCTGCCTAATGTATATACAGCACTCCGCGCTGACATGTCTTACGTATTGGAACGAGTCATTTGTGTGATGAAAGAAAGCTGCCTAATAAACTTACATATGCACGTACATTTTTATCAGGCACGCTAGTGAAAGTGAACAACTTCGTAGAGACCACTTATGTGTTTGAAAAATTGTCATTTTAAGATTTCTTCGGAAAAAAGTCAGGCGGAAAATGCAAAACAGAGAGGATACCTTATTAGAATAAAGCATCAGATTGGTAAAGAACTGTTTTGCCTCCTTAATGGTTCTCTCAATACAGAATAGAGTTGCTACACACTTCGGTTGACGGAGGTTGTTCACATAATGAAAGTGTTTACTCTATATTCTACTTTACTGGTGAAAGAAGTTACAAATATTAAGATGAACTGTTGATCCGCATCTGTATGTTTGCATGCTCTCCAATTAGCAAATATTAAGAAGTAATCTTCAGTTGGAGCAAATTTGTTTGGTGTGAAATGGAATACAGAAATAACGGCACCGAGATCTTCACATTTGGAACTAACACCTTCTAGTTTTAAGTTTCTTATAGGAAACGCTTTTCATGAAATCCGCTGACAACATAATTTTACACGATGATTATAATGATCTATTTCTTTTCGCAGCCCAGAAAATTCTTAGCATCAGTTCGCTTCCCTCGTTTTGCATCGAAACACACTCTTTCGGACATTTCCTACCGCCATTCTGTTTTTGCTTTCGCATTCACATTTCTCTGTGAGGTCGATGATTTAGTGTCGAAGATATGTGTTGTTTTGATGGTATTAAATTATTGCTGTCATTAACGTAAAAAACTGCTTTGCGTTCGCATTTAAGCATGTAAGCGAAAAAATATAGAAAAAGGAAAAATTGCACACACACACACCGGTATTTCTTTTCGAAGATCAGTATTCAAGGAGAGACTCGAGTAAGTGTGCTCATTTTCTAATTAAAGCAGGAATGCCAATGCAAAAGAAAAACACTAACTTCCCTAAGCCACATGGAAAGCTTACGCAATTACACAGTAATGGTATAATCGATTTTTGCGTTTAAACCTTGATTTTTGCCCTTTAGAAGAATCTCAACTCATCGCGTTATGTATACCAGAATTCAAAAAAAATTAAAAAGACTACTCATGATAAGACTACAAATTAAGTACATCTTTCAGTTCGCATCATTTGTTTCGTTTAGAAATTGAGTGTCGTGTCTTCCGTTTGAAGATAAGAATAATTCTCGGAATTGCATTGTAGTAGATAAAAGGTGACTTACGTGCAAACTTTTCAGTGTGCTAATTCATCACAGTGAAAATTATCTTTCGTGAATTTCGTAGTAAGAATTTTTTTTACTTTCTAAGCATGCTTTACGAGATGGGTCAGTCTTGATGGCCTCTGGGGTGCTTTATAATACCAGTAAGTACTAAGAACATAAATTAAAAAAATCAGCCTAATGACATCATAGTGTCTTTGTATATGAAGGAAAAGATTAGGTTATTAAAAACAAAGGATCAGCTAGCCTGATGGCCAAAAGATCAGATGCGCAGGTTTGTGTCCGAATTGAACCCGGATTCAACTCCCGGACGAAGGATCAACGGTGAGCTCGTGCCAGGATTGAACCCAGATTCAACTCCCGGATGAAAGATCAACGGTGTGCTCGTGCTGCCAGGATTGAACCCAGATTCAACTCCCGGACGAAGGATCAACGGTGTGCTCGTGCCAGGATTGAACCCGGATTCAACTCCTGGACGAAGGATCAACGGTGTGCTCGTGCCAGGATTGAACCCAGATTCAACTCCCGGAAGAAGGATCAACGGTGTGCTCGTGCCAAGATTGAACCCGGATTCAACTCCCGGACGAAGGATCAACGGCGTGCTCGTGCCAGGATTGAACCCGGATTCAACTCCTGGACGAAGGATCAACGGTGTGCTCGTCCAGGATTGAACCCGGATTCAACTCCCGGACGAAGGATCAACGGTGAGCTCGTGCCAGGATTGAACCCAGATTCAACTCCCGGATGAAAGATCAACGGTGTGCTCGTGCTGCCAGGATTGAACCCAGATTCAACTCCTGGACGAAGGATCAACGGTGTGCTCGTGCCAGGATTGAACCCGGATTCAACTCCTGGACGAAGGATCAACGGTGTGCTCGTGCCAGGATTGAACCCAGATTCAACTCCCGGACGAAGGATCAACGGCGTGCTCGTGCCAGGATTGAACCCGGATTCAACTCCTGGACGAAGGATCAACGGTGTGCTCGTGCCAGGATTGAACCCAGATTCAACTCCCGGAAGAAGGATCAACGGTGTGCTCGTGCCAAGATTGAACCCGGATTCAACTCCCGGACGAAGGATCAACGGTGTGCTCGTCCAGGATTGAACCCGGATTCAACTCCCGGACGAAGGATCAACGGCGTGCTCGTGCCAGGATTGAACCCGGATTCAACTCCTGGACGAAGGATCAACGGTGTGCTCGTGCCAGGATTGAACCCAGATTCAACTCCCGGAAGGAGGATCAACGGTGTGCTCGTGCCAGGATTGAACCCAGATTCAACTCCCGGAAGAAGGATCAACGGCGTGCTCGTGCCAGGATTGAACCCAGATTCAACTCCCGGACGAAGGATCAACGGCGTGCTCGTGCCAGGATTGAACCCGGATTCAACTCCTGGACGAAGGATCAACGGTGTGCTCGTCCAGGATTGAACCCGGATTCAACTCCCGGACGAAGGATCAACGGCGTGCTCGTGCCAGGATTGAACCCGGATTCAACTCCTGGACGAAGGATCAACGGTGTGCTCGTGCCAGGATTGAACCCAGATTCAACTCCCGGAAGGAGGATCAACGGTGTGCTCGTGCCAAGATTGAACCCGGATTCAACTCCCGGACGAAGGATCAACGGCGTGCTCGTGCCAGGATTGAACCCGGATTCAACTCCTGGACGAAGGATCAACGGTGTGCTCGTCCAGGATTGAACCCGGATTCAACTCCCAGACGAAGGATCAACGGCGTGCTCGTGCCAGGATTGAACCCGGATTCAACTCCTGGACGAAGGATCAACGGTGTGCTCGTGCCAGGATTGAACCCAGATTCAACTCCCGGAAGAAGGATCAACGGTGTGCTCGTGCCAAGATTGAACCCAGATTCAACTCTCGGACGAAGGATCAACGGTGTGCTCGTGCCAAGATTGAACCCAGATTCAACTCTCGGACGAAGGATCAACGGCGTGCTCGTGCCAGGATTGAACCCGGATTCAACTCCTGGACGAAGGATCAACGGTGTGCTCGTCCAGGATTGAACCCGGATTCAACTCCCGGACGAAGGATCAACGGCGTGCTCGTGCCAGGATTGAACCCGGATTCAACTCCTGGACGAAGGATCAACGGTGTGCTCGTGCCAGGATTGAACCCAGATTCAACTCCCGGAAGAAGGATCAACGGTGTGCTCGTGCCAAGATTGAACCCAGATTCAACTCTCGGACGAAGGATCAACGGCGTGCTCGTGCCAGGATGCTGTATGTGCTCCTGAGTGGGTGTCATTGCACCAAATTAAGGACAGGACACTCCGTATAACTTTAAATGATTATACACTGTGTGACGTGCCTGCCCCGCAGGACGCTCACGACATAAAGGCAGATAGCAGCGAGAACGAACGTCTGCGTAGCTCAGTTGGTAGAGCGACTTGTTCCGGAATAACAGGACTCGGGTTCGTTCCCCACCGTGGACCAAAAATGACGGACAAATTTACTTCGTTATAACTGGTTTCCAAGGAAAAAATGAAAGAGGCACAGTAGCAACTGTTGCACAGAACTACATCAACTGTCACTATTTCACGGCACTATCTCACTAGTTCTACGTCCTTAAAGCATTCAGAAGAGGACAGTTGACGTAGCCCTACGTTGTAGGTTGCGTCACAGTTGCTACTGTGCCCCTTTGATGCTGTTTTCTCAGATATAACATTTTTAAGAAATAAAGCGAAAGAAATGTTTTACTATATTTACTTAAAACAAACTTATACTGTTTACAATTCATAGTATTTTATGATGCTTCTAAATTAATCTTAGTAGAAGTAGAAGGCGTAGTATCATCGTTTTTAGTAGTTATTGCTAAAATTGTTTCTAAAGAAATTGTTCTTCGGAAACAATTTTTCAAACATCAAACACAACCCATCGCTTTTTCCACGTTTATAAATGAATCACGGAAAAATTTCTCATCGGCCGCCACCGGGAATCGAACCCAAGGTCGTCCAATTACGTGCCGGATATGCTCCCACTGCATCACAGCGGCCTCGAAATTCTCCAGACTCACAAACGACAAACTGCCAAACCACATTGCGGGGTTGCTTCTTTGGAGTCCGGCACAATGCTGGGGATTCACCACAGATGAACAGCAGCAACTGAACAAATAACTAGAACTTCACAACTTCTCTGGATATGGTCCACGTCAACTGCGTGTTTGTCATTCATTCGCCTTATAGTTATTTGTTCAGTTGCTGTTGTTCAGCTTTGATGAATCCCCAGCATTGTGCGGGGCTCCAAAGAAGCAACCCTGCCATGTGATTTGGCAGTTTGTCATTTGTGAACCTGGATAATTTCGGGGCAGCTGTGGTGTGGTGGAAATATATCCGGCGTGTAATTGGAAGACCCTGGGTTCGATTCCCGGTGGCGGCCGATGATAAGCTTTTCCGTGACTCACTTATAAACGTGGAAAAAGCGATTACTTCTGTTCGATGTTCCTGGTCCACATCAACTGTGTATTTGTCGATTTTTCAAACTCCTTAGTTGCCTTTTTATAAATTTGGCAATA
This sequence comes from Macrothele yani, assembly GCA_039090855.1. Taxonomy (NCBI): domain Eukaryota; kingdom Metazoa; phylum Arthropoda; class Arachnida; order Araneae; family Macrothelidae; genus Macrothele; species Macrothele yani. Next base: position 7,382,814 of record CM077011.1, on the reverse strand, counting down.
CATCTCACGCCTAATGTACTCTTCTTGTTGTTGCTCTTTTCTTGTCTAGATTCAAAATGCATCGGCGGTGTATTGTAAAGCTTTGAGACGTAATACATTCATTATCCAGAGAAGTCGTAAAGACTTGCGATGTACATTGGTATTTCATGCTCTGTGCAAAAATGTGAAAATTTGGATCTGTGACATCAATCTCCATCTGTTCTTGCTGTTCAGGCTCAATTTGTGCAGTTGATGTAGAAGATTGTGGCTCTAGAGTTGAATTCGAGTGAAACGCATCCAGCCGCGCGGACTTTTGACGCTTCCTACATTCTCGCGACCTTTCGGTTGATGATTTAGCGAGCTTCTTCGGATCCCTCTCGTTCTCCTGTAGCTGTTTCTTCAATTTTCGTCGGTTCTTATAGTACTTTTCCCTGGAATTTCGCGCAATTTCTAAATTTTTCTCACTAATTCTTTTTTTTATCTAAAAAAAATCCACTTTATTCTGGTTTATCATATACGTCCATGAGCTCTGACCGTCATCTACGGAATGAGGGACTGAGGTTATCGCTACCATTATCTATTCACCAGTTATCAACCTTAAAACGGGCTGCGGGGAAATAAAATCACGCAAGATTTAGCTTACATTTCTAACGCTACTGGATCAGTGAATTAAGTGGTGGAGCGTTGAAACTTATTTTTTTATAAATAGAACTCTATAAACTATCTAATGATGTATTATTTACCACTCTATGATTATTATTTTCAGAGATATACGCGTTCAAAGTGTGACATGTTTTCGTTGCATCCGTGCTCCCGATGTTAACCCCCCCCCCCTCCTGCCCAGCCGGGGAGAGACGTTGTTCTACGTCAAAACAGAAAAATCGGACTAACTGATGAAATTTTATAGAATATGGTACAAACCTGTGTCATATCGTATGTTCGAGAAAGACCCAAAAAGCATTTCGTAAGAAACACATTATTCAGACATAAAGAGCCAGGTGAAAAATAAGGTGTCAAAATCAGACAGCCAAAATACGTCAATGGTGAGTGTTGTCACCCGTCACAGCAATGCGTCATGCTCTTCATGATAATATCTAGGAGCTGAGTAAGTCGCAACTACCATTTTCCCTGCAAAGCTTATCTAAGCCTCTTCAGCAATGGCGGAGGGGGGGGGGGGGTTAGGGCAGAAATACATCTAACTGGAGCATTCCAGGTATACTCGATCGTATTAAGGTCGGGAGATCGGGCTGGCCAAAACATACGGACAATGCTCTCACCTTGAGGACATTGTTCCAATAACCTTGCTCTGTCGAGTGGAGCGTATCGTCTTGTAGGAGAAATGTACACTATATTGACAAAAGTCACCGGAAACCTAGAAGAGAAACACAACATAGCATTTATTGACATATATTATTACGGTGTCGGTCCACCTTTGGCGTTAATACATGAACTGATCCTTCGAGACATGCTTTCGACAAGGTTTTGGAACACAGAAATAGGTATGCTCTTCCATTCAGTACACAATTCTGTGGCTAACTGTTGCTTAGTAGTAGGCCTTGCTTCCAAAATTCTAATGCGGCTCTCTAAATCATCCCATAGGTGCTGCATGGGATTAAGATCAGGGCTCTGTGCTGGACAATCCACACACGATACGGAATTATCTTCAAACCACGACGTAACAGTCCTTGCTTTATGGATCGGTGCATTATCCTGCTGGTACCAACAAGACTCGATTCCATAGTATTATCACAGAGTTGGTACAGCATATTTGTACAGAACGTCGAGGTAGACGTGCTGGTTAACAGGTTTGTCCACGAGTCCACGATACATAATGGGCCGGGACCATACCACAAAAAACACCCAAAACGAGCACGCTGATAGCTCCAAACTTGACCGTAGGGACAGTACACTGTTGTAAATAGCGTTCCTCCGGCTGCCACCATACGCACACACGGCCATCAGACATATGGATCGTATGTCTGGATTAAACAGTCCATAGCACCCCTTTCCGTTGATCTACGGCCCACGATAAATGTTCTTTACACCATGCTAAACGACGAGTAGCATTCCGAGTGGAGATGAAAGGCTTATGAGCAGCCGCACGACCAAGGTAACCCATGGAATGAAGATCTCAGCGAATGGTACGTGTACATACCGAGGTTCCAGAATCTTTACTCACCTGTACACTGAGGTCTTGTGCAGTAGTACTCCGCTGATTAGCTGTAACGACTCTCATGATTCTTCGACATTATCTATACCGATTTTCTTTGGTGTCCCGGTACGTTTTGCTACTTCAGGCACGTCATGTGTCTTCCACTTAATTAGTACATCCAAAACAGTTGACTTGGGTATGTTTAAATGCCTCTCGGTTTCTCTTATGAACAATCCACAAATATAACACCCAATAATCTTTCCTTTCTCAAAATGAGTTCTCTCTCGCCGATACATTTTCACTCAACTTCACAGTGCGATATGATCGCGATCAGCTGCGGGCTTGTGCTTATACCGTTTGCAGCTGTACCGTGTATCTTAATAACGCAGCGGATCCGTTCATTTGCTTTTGAAGCGGTGTCCGGTGACTTTTGCCAATATAGTGTATCTTCTGTGCCACCTGCATATGGGCAAACATATGGATACAGGACATGAAACTTATAGCGTCGAGCATTTATGGTTCCTCTTGGAAGCACATGGAGTTCTTTGAGTCCACCTAACGAGATGCCACCTAAACCAAAACGCTACCACCACTACCACGATCATCAATTTCTCTGTTACGGGTCATGGGAAGATGATGTCGTGCCCCTCGTTCAAGAGTATGCCTGTAATTGCTCTGCGGAGAAAATCTTGACTCATCTGAGAAGACTACTAACCTCCACTGGTTTTTATTTCTACTGACGCGAAGTCTTTCCCAATTTAAACGTTGCCCACCTGTGACAGGGAGTAAGATGCACGCAGTGTGCTGCTCACTTAGTATAAAGACTCCCTTCGTGAAGTCTTGTGTGCATACTGGAAGCAGATACCACGTTTCCTGTAGCTGCAGCAAGAGCAAATCGCGGCTATACCGTTGTAGCTGTCCTGTTCCTCGGTGCAGTTAATTGGAGATATTGGTCATTCACGGATGTTGTACCCCTAGGCCTTTCTTTGCCTTAACTTCGAAAAGCAGATTGCGTATTTTGAAATTGGTTCCGCATTCCGTGAACCACAGAAGGACTCACATGCCGCTATCGTGCAATTTCAGTTGACGTTTCTTGCCTCTAGTCGTCCGATCGCTCTCCGCTGCAATTCATCTGTTAATTGATGTATTGAACCCATTAAAACAACCTGTTATCTTAGAATCCTTTCTTTACATTCCGCAAAGAATGTGACGCAGACCTCCGCAGCAGCCCCTTTTATGTTGCGTCTAATTTGCATAAATCTGTTACTGTTACCCGTGGGCATATGATACGCTGACTCCGTGTTACATTTCACGTCATATTCCCAAAATTCCTGCATTTCAAACTCTTCTTTCACAGATAATTGCGATTTCTTTATTTTGCTTCCTTAATTCATGAAAATTATAGTCTCTTCTGCAAAGAAAATCTACATGTATACAGTAAATGAAGAGCGGTGAAAACCACTCTCAAAAACTGTGATTTTGTAAATAGCATCATTAAAGGGTTCAGTTCTCAGGAAGTGGGCAGCGGAGCAGCAAAACGCGTGATATACACTATACTGAAAAAAGCAAATTAACGGAACCGCTGCGTTGTTAAGATGCGCGGTACAGCTGCAAATAGTATAAAAATAAGCCTGCAGCTGACTGCGATCATATCGCACTATGAAGTTGAGTGAAAATATCGCGGCAGGAGAGAACTGGCTTTGAGAAAGGAAAGATTGTTGGGTGTTATATTAGTAGGTCGTCCATAAGAGAAACCGAGAGGCGTTTAACCCTTTAACGACCATGACCCCAAAATATTTTTTAACTCTAAATACCATAACGCCCGAAACTGTCTCTTGTTTCACTTCTTTGTTTAATAACAAGAATAGTGACTGACGGTGACTCCTGCTGATCCCTTATACAATAGATCAAGAAAATTTGAAGACACTCATTCTAGACAGGCGTTTCGGGCGGTTATGGCCGTTTGTAGGTACGGGCGTCTTGTAGGTACGGGCGTCTTGAGGTACGGGCGTCTTTGTAGGTACGGGCGTCTTGTACGTGCGTCTTGATTCTAGACAGGCGTTTCGGGCGGCTATGGCCGTTTGTAGGTACGGGCGTCTTGAGCGTTATATAAAGGGTTAAACATACCAGTGATGATGTGGAAATTGTTAGAAGAAAAAGGATTGGAAAAAATGCCAGTGGTGCACAGAAATATGGGAACTGCTAAATTTTAATAAAAGTAAATGTGGGAAAAATCAGAAAGTGGCAATGGGACGCCATTTCAAAGTGAAAAGCATGGAAGGGAGAGGACGGCCATCTTGGTGACCAGTTCACAAGGGCAGGACGAGCCCATGAATTCTCAGAACTTTGAGAGTGGAATTCTTTGAGAGAGCATAGCAATAGCGAAGGAGGGGCCAACTGGTGGATGTAACCGAGTAAATTTTGGTCGCGGAGAGTGAGAGATGCCTAGCAAAGGGGTCGATTCCGTCGTCGTGATTGGCTGAGCGCTCGCTGGGGCTCATAAAAGTTTGGGAGGACTTGGGAAGTTAATGTTTGTGGCGGGCTCTCTTCTTGTATAGCTTCCACAGGAGTAAGACGTCAGGTCACCGCGTGGAATGATTTTGACTTAAGAGAGGCGCTGGGCTGCGGTCGAGTAGCCAGGTGTAGAATTAGATTACCTGAGGTTAGTCATAAATATCTATATTTTGTTCCAAGGGATCAGGCTGCGGTCTCGATCCATTAAATCTGAGATCTGATAAACTCACGTCTAGTTTTCAAGGTGCTGCATAGTTGCCTACAGGAGATGGACAGCTATTATAGCTGACATGTGTGCTGCTCATACAAGAACTGACCTTAACATCACAGAACTCTTATAAAATTGAAAGGTGCTATCAAGGAAGCTCCATGTGTGTATCTGTTCAGCTAAAACTCTGTTGTCAACTCAAGCTCTGTTTGGCTTATCTATATTGCAAGGTGTAAAACCCTTCACCCTACCCTAAGTGGGGGATAATAAAGTTCATTGTTATTTGTTATATATCTTTAGCTCATTTCAACACCAGCTTGGAAGACTTCAACCACGCCTCTCTCGGTAATAAATTGGATCTACATAAGGCGTCTAGACCTTCCCCTAATCTAGACTGGTGGCTGCGAGGAAAAGTAAGTGCGCCTGGATATTAAGAGTATCGCAGTGAAACATAATGAAATATCATTCACCATGCAATACGTCCCACTATCCTACACCAAATAAAAAAACTTAATAAAACACAACAACGATCTTGACAATATCCAAGTCAACTGTTTTGGATGTACTGAATAAGTGGAAGTCACATGGCGTGCCTGAAACAGCAAAACGTACCGGCAGACGAAAGCCTCAGGAGATTACAGCTAATCGACGGAGTAATGCACAAGACCTCAGTGTATAGATGAAGCAAAAATGCTAAAACCTCAGTATGTACACTTACCATTTGCAGAGAACTTCATTCCATGGGTTACCGTGGTCGTGAGGCTGTTTATAAGCCTTTCATATCCACTCGGAATGCTACTCGTCGTTTAGCATGGTGTAAAGAACATTTATCGTGGACCGTAGATCAATGGAAGCGGGTGCTATGTACTGATTAATTCAGATACACGATCCATAAGTCTAATGTCCGTGTGTGCGTATGGTGGCAGCCGGAGGAACGCTATTTACCACAGTGTACTGTTCCTATGGTCAAGTTTGGAGCTGGCAGTGTACTCGTGAGGGGGTGTTTTTGTGGTATGGTTCCGGCCTATTGGTTATCGTGCACGAACCTGTTAACTAGCACGTCTAACTCGATATTCTGGACAATTTATGCCCTACCAACTTTGTAGCAATACTATGGAACCGAGCCTTGTTGGTACCAGCAGAATAATGCACCGAGCCATAAAGTAATGCCTGTTACGGCGTGGTTTGACGATAATTCCGTATCGTGTGTGGACTGGCCAGCACAGAGCCCTGATTTTAATCCCATAGAGCACTTATGGAATGAATTATAGCTCCGCATAAGAAGTTTGGAGCCAAGGCCTACTACTAAGCAACAGTTAGTGGCAGCATCATGTACTGAATGGAAGCGCATAACTATCGCTGTGTTCCAAAACCTTGTCGAAAGCATGTCTCGAAAGATCAGTGCATGCATTAGGCCAAAGGTGGACCGACACCGTACTAAAGTATGCCAATAAATGCTATGTTGTGTTTCTCTTCTAGGTGCCCGGTGACTTTTGTCAATATAGTGTATATTGTCCCGTTCTTACTGAGCTGTACTTGACTCCCCGTAGTGTGTGCATTGCTTTTATGTTCTTTGCGAAAGAGATCGTGTAACATGCCGAGACAGTATATTCAGAAATCAATTATTAAAATAGCATAAGTCATTATTATCATACTTTAATTCAGAACAAGAAACTCTTTAAATAGAACAAAATTGTATATCTGCAATATTTCTAAAAGCTTTTCGTACTGAACTTTCAATCGGATCTCATCACATCAGTCACAAAGCTGTTTAATATTTTTCAGATTGTCAGAAAATTGCTAAACAGCTGTACGTATTGCGCAATAGCGATAGGCCTATATTCTAAAGTTCTATCATCTATATATGTATATAAAAGTGAAAGTTTGTATATTTGTTTGTTTGTATGTTTGTTTGTCCGCTATACAAATCTGCAGTTTTCAACTTAGAACCACGAAATTTGGTATACTACTTCATGATACTCTAACTTAGACCGTAGAAGGCATTTAGAAGGAATTGCCGCCCGGGGGATCAAGGGGCTCCCCATACAAAATTTTCGTCATTTTAGTTAAAATGTCTACAGCTTTTAATTTAGAACCACCAAATTTGGTATACCATCTCATGGTACTCTGATGTAGACCGTAGATGGTTTTGGGAAGGGTCAGACTCCGGCGGTTAAAGGGCTGGGGGGCAAAGGGCCCTCATACAAAATGTTCGTATAAAGTTCTACAGTTTTCAATGTACAACCACCAAATTTGGTAAATTGCCTCATGTTACTTTGACTTAGACCGTAGACAGTTTTTGGAAGGGGTCGGAGCCAGAGGTCAAGGGACCCGAATACAAAATTTTCGTTATTTTAGTTAAACTTTCAACAGTTTTGAATTTAGAACCACCAAATTAGGTATACTATCTGATGGTACTCGGACTTAGACCGTAGACGGTTTTGGGAGGGGGTCGGAGCCCGGGGTCAAATGGCCCCCCATAACATTTTTTTCGTAAAAACGTTCTACAGTTTTCAATTGACAATCACCAAATTTGGTATATTATCTGAAACTCTGACTTAGACCGTAGATAGTTTTTGGAAGGGGTCGGAGCCGGGGGGTCAAGGGATTCCCGTACAAAATTTTCGAAAAAAGTTCTACAGTTTTCAGTTTAGAACCACCAAATTTGGTATCAAAAACAGTTCTACAGTTTTCAATTTCGAACCTTCAAATTTGGTATTTACTGGAAAATTACAGAAATATTATTTTTCATTCATAAAATTTCACCCGCTGAACTTGGTGATTCTATTTAATGGAAAATACTGGGCACCCCTGCTAGTACTTAATAAAAACAAACTTTATTGCTGACGTAACAGTTAACCAAAGCCTCGTACTAACTTTAAATTTTATTAAGCTGAGAGAGCTGTGGTTTTCCACAATGTTGCACTTAGGGGTATAGAAATGATTTGCATGGGAGTCGAGGTTTCTCGAACAACAGCAAACAATTCGTTTATTTTCAATCGTATGCCAACTTGAAAACTCGGCGCGTTGTTTTCTCCCAACCAAGCCTATCCAGCTGAGAGTTTTTCCCTGTTAGAGTGCAACACGGGGCTCAACTCTGTACTTTATCTGAACTTTTGTTCCCCTAATCAGCATCAAATATCTTTAATATTTGATTTTCGCCAACCCGGTCGGTATAGATTATACACATGCGATTGTTTTTCTGACAGTCTAGCGAAAATTCCTGCGGTGCCGCCCTATAAATAAGTGGACTAAGGACTTGGACTTTCAGCTCCAAATCTACTGATCATGGATTCCAATCCTCCGTACAATATAGATATTCTTATTCTTTTCACATCATGGGCACCGTACCTAAGTAAGAAAGGGAAAACTCTTCTGTCCATGGGAACATGTGAACATAAAGAAACATTTAAATATGCTTACGTTATAATGGAATCATAAAGAGTTAACCAATTCCAAACATTAATGGCTGACATTTTTTACAGTTATTAAAATGTCCTATGCAGTTAGGTTGGTGAAGAAACAAAACAAATAAAAGACGGATTTGTGCACTTAACTCAGTCTGCGTTTTCAAGTGCAGCCAAATTGTGAGACAAACTAAAAGTGAAAGGCTTCAAAAATTACATATATAGTTTAACTACAAATTACATATAATTACATATATAGCCGGGGTAATTACAAAAATTACATATAATTACATATATAGCCGGGGGGTCAAGGGATTCCCGTACAAAATTTTCGAAAAAAGTTCTACAGTTTTCAGTTTAGAACCACCAAATTTGGTATCAAAAACAGTTCTACAGTTTTCAATTTCGAACCTTCAAATTTGGTATTTACTGGAAAATTACAGAAATATTATTTTTCATTCATAAAATTTCACCCGCTGAACTTGGTGATTCTATTTAATGGAAAATACTGGGCACCCCTGCTAGTACTTAATAAAAACAAACTTTATTGCTGACGTAACAGTTAACCAAAGCCTCGTACTAACTTTAAATTTTATTAAGCTGAGAGAGCTGTGGTTTTCCACAATGTTGCACTTAGGGGTATAGAAATGATTTGCATGGGAGTCGAGGTTTCTCGAACAACAGCAAACAATTCGTTTATTTTCAATCGTATGCCAACTTGAAAACTCGGCGCGTTGTTTTCTCCCAACCAAGCCTATCCAGCTGAGAGTTTTTCCCTGTTAGAGTGCAACACGGGGCTCAACTCTGTACTTTATCTGAACTTTTGTTCCCCTAATCAGCATCAAATATCTTTAATATTTGATTTTCGCCAACCCGGTCGGTATAGATTATACACATGCGATTGTTTTTCTGACAGTCTAGCGAAAATTCCTGCGGTGCCGCCCTATAAATAAGTGGACTAAGGACTTGGACTTTCAGCTCCAAATCTACTGATCATGGATTCCAATCCTCCGTACAATATAGATATTCTTATTCTTTTCACATCATGGGCACCGTACCTAAGTAAGAAAGGGAAAACTCTTCTGTCCATGGGAACATGTGAACATAAAGAAACATTTAAATATGCTTACGTTATAATGGAATCATAAAGAGTTAACCAATTCCAAACATTAATGGCTGACATTTTTTACAGTTATTAAAATGTCCTATGCAGTTAGGTTGGTGAAGAAACAAAACAAATAAAAGACGGATTTGTGCACTTAACTCAGTCTGCGTTTTCAAGTGCAGCCAAATTGTGAGACAAACTAAAAGTGAAAGGCTTCAAAAATTACATATATAGTTTAACTACACTGCTGGCCACCCAAAATGCAACACCAAGAAGGAAGTATCCGATTGGCCTGCAATTCGCAGCATGCGTCGCCCGCGAGAAGACATGCAAACGATTAGCATTGCAGGGCATATGCAAATCATGTGCGCCCGGCACGCCACCAAGAAGCACAATAAGAAGGGCGCACAGAAGGCGGGGTGTAAGTAGTGGAAGTGTTTGGGCAGCCGAACCTGTGCGTGGGAAGTTTCCAGATGCCTCGTCGTGGAATACGGCAGTCATTCCAGCACGCTTCGGAGTTCGACAGAGGGCGAATAGTGGCTTATCGCGACAGAGACATCGGTGCACGTGTGGGACGACATCCAGCCATAGTGAGGCACGTATGGATTCCGTGGGTGCAAGAGGGATGAACGGACCGACGTGAGCGATTGCCGCAGCCGCGGTTCATCACCAAACGAGAGGACCGGCATGTTGTGCTGCGAGCATTGACGGCTCGCACCGCCACATCACGAACGTTAGCGCAGGAATATTAGGGTGTGTTGTGCAACAACCTGTGTCAGCACGTATCGTTCAACGTCGTCTGCAGGAGCGGAGTCTTGTCGCACGGCACCCGTTGCCCCGATTACCATTGACGTTACACCACCACCGAGTGCGGCGGCAGTGGGCCGTTGAAGGCCGCACCTGGACTACGGAATGGCACGACATTGTCTTCTCCGACGAATCCCGCTTCTGCCTGCAACACCACGATGGTCGAATCCACGTGTGGTGGCACCGCGGCGAGAGATTGCATGACGCCTGCATTATGCATCGCCATATCGGTCCGTCGCCTGGCGTTATGGTTTGAGGCGCAATTGGATATGACACCTGCACCCCTCTGGTACGCATCGCCGGGACACTCAACAGCCACCGCTACATCTCCGACGTTTTGGAGCCTGTAGTGCTCCCTTACCTGCAGGACCTGCCAGCGGCCACGTTTCATCAGGACGATGAGCGCCCCGCACGTGGCACGCATCGTGCAACAATTCTTCATGGCCCACTAGGTGTCACTGCTGCCGTGGCACGCCTGTTCTCCAGATATGTCACCCATCGAACACGTCTGGTCGCTGATCGGCAACCGAGTGGCCCAGCAAGTACCACCCGCGGCCACGCCTGATGAACTGTGGCAACCTGTGGAAGCAGCCTGGACCGACATACCCTAAGTTCATATCCAAAGCTTCTTTCGTTCGATGCCGCGGTGTGTAGCGGCCGTTATTGCCAGCCATGGGGTCCACACGAACTATTGATGTTTGCGTGTTCCGCAAGTAACACGGGCCTGCAAGCTCAATCGTTTTATCTTTGTATCTGTTATGTGTCCAGTAAATCTGGCTTTGCTATATCGTGTCGTTCTTGGTGTTACATTTTGGGTGGCCAGTAGTGTAACTTATAATAAGTAGCCTAGAAGTGCTATGAAAATACACTGTCTTTAAATAGACGATGTTATCGCCTATTTATATTATCACCACGTACACAGGTGTGCAAAAATTAAGGACGAAGAGGAGAAATTAGCATAACAACGGTAGGAGCAGGCAGAACGGGCCGAAAGACCACACAGGGGATAGACTAGTGTTCTGTACGGTAGGGCATGCGCATATATGCAGCATGACGTAGGGTGGGGGGGGGGGGTGTCGGAAGGGTATAAAGCACACGGGCAGTGTACGCTCAGCAATTCGGTGAAAGCTATTGCACGGTGTACATCGGTTTGAACGACGTTGAGTTGCTACCACCGTGTGATATGGCCAACAGGCAATCCAGTAGACGTCATCTGGATGACTTTGCCCGATGTCGCGTCATTGGGAAGTTGGAAGAAGGTGGAAGTGTGACTAGTGTGGCCGAGGAGTTCGAGATTGCTCACAGCATCGTTTCACGAGCTTGGAGAGCATTTCAAACGACAGGAACATCTGTCCGAGAGTTTAGCAGTGGTCGTCCACGAGCAACCACGGCGGCGGACGACCGATATATTGTCCTACAGGCGAGAAGAGACAGACGGCAAACAGCGGGAGAAATCGCAAGGCACATTCAACAGACAATTGAACGTTCGCTGTCGCGTTTTACCGTGGCCAGGAGGCTGCACAAAAGTGGTCTATTTGCATGAAGACCAGTATTGTGGGTGCCATTGACACCTGCTCATCGGAGACGGCAGTTTCCGTGGTGCCAGGAACACAACAATTGGACACATCAGCAATGGGTTCGAGTTCTCTTTACGGATGAGAGCCGATTTAGTCTGAAGAGCGATTCTGGACGTATACACACATGCATATAGCAGGGAACACGCAATCACACCTCCAACATCATCGAAAGGGACCGGTTTGGAGGTGGCGGAGTTCTCGTTTGGGGCGGTATCATGCTTGGTAGCCGTACTGACCTCCACATCTTCCAAAGAGGTTCAGTCACTGGTGTCAGCTATTGTACCGAGGTTCTCCTGCCTCATGTGCGTCTGTTTAGAGGTGCTGTGGGTCCTGAGTTCTTCTTCATGGACGACAACGCTACACCTCATCGCACAGTGGCTGTCGCAGAGCTATTGGAGAGTGAAGATATTCAACGCATGGATTGGCCCGCATGGTCCCCGGATCTAAATCCAATCGAACACGTGTGGGAAATTCTCGGGTGACGCTTGGCAGCACTTTACCAGCCGCCAGCAACGATTCCGCAGCTGCGATTGGCGCTACAAGAGGAATGGGCCGCGATGCCTCAATCGATCCTTGACAACGTCGTCCTCAGCGTGGACAGACGTTGTAAATCCTGCTGCGCAGTCAGGGGTGATCGTATCCCCTACTAAAGACGGGAATGTTTTCGGCAGCCGCTTGTCACATGGATGTTTCTGTCTTCTGTCCAGTTGTGCTCGAAGCTACCTTTTCAATAAAGTGCCTTTGTATCTTTTGATTCCTAGTTTGGACGGTTTTGCTCACTTGTCTCATATTCGTACATCTGGGGATCTTATGGTATGATTTGAGTCGATGTGGAGCACTTCTGCCCGACGTTACATTCGAAAAACCGTCTCGTTCTTAATTTTTGCACGCCAGTGTATTTAAAATATATTCACTAACTGTCTTGAAATGAAAGGTAGTTACCATTGTACATAGAAGGTTTTGTTTCTAAACCTGTCGTTTGAGAATTTCTCAACTAATTTTTGTGTGAACGCCTTTCGATAGAAAAAAAAATATTTCTTAAGTAAAACATGACCCAAAATTTATTAATTGGAAAAAAATTAATTATGTCAAGGATAATCTGGCTTTAGGAGTAGTAGGGTATTTCAGGATAATATGATTGTACTGAAGAAAACATTCTGAAAAGCTTCGCGAAGGGAAAAAATATCTACATGCGATGTTTGCTGACTTTTGAAGAGGCTTCTGACAGAGTCCGTTGGAACAAATTGTCGAATGCGTTAAAACGTTAAGGTGTGAAAGGCAGGTTGTTGAAGTCAGTGAATAGCTCGTACACCAAAATTATCGCAATGGTTAGGGTGAAGGAGAAAAACTAGAAATGACATGAAGTTAGATCTGCGGTACTGCAGGTACAGCAGCTGCAGCCACCTAGTTTTTCTGGTAGCTGGTGGTCGGTGGTTGAAATCCCCACGATCCGAATACGTCGTTTTGTATGTATGTAATACGATATGGTGCTTTGTGGCCAAATGTGGTCCAAGCAAACAGCACGGAAGAAAATGTGACATATTCTTTATGGCTAACTTTGTTAAAGAAAATACTTTTTCAAAAGATGTTAAAAGAGACAGCGCTGGTATCGATACTTTGCTCTACAAAAATGTTGATAATGAGGATTTGGAAATTATATCCAGGATTGCTAATTCGCTGCATCATGATATTAATTAGTTCTGCAGGGCTTCTGAAGCTTCTGAAGAACCTCAAATGTGAAAACATGTAGAAAAATGTAAATCTATATTTTTAAGTAGAACCGCTGAAAATATTAACGTTGTTATTCTGGAGACGGTGCTTTAACAATTAAACAGATTTTAACTATTTTGGTTGTAGTATTTGAAGATGTACGACAACTTGATAAGGATGAACATATTTCAAATACGTGGAGATAATGTAAATAGATGATGTCATTGCTCTTGGGAATAGAGGTCGGATATGATAATGAATGAATGACAATTTATGTTATTGCCATGCCAAAATCAAACAAAGTAATAGCTTTCGATAAGATGTTAAATGCAGCAGCTTTCGATGCGATGAACATTCAAACAAATATGCTATTTTGATGATGACTTCTAGGACTCGTACATCGTTTTTTAACTGTTCCTAAAATTTTGTGGTCCTGAAAACAAATTTATCTCCCAAATGCATATTTCCCCCATTGTTCCTTTACACCGATACTGCGATTTACTAGAAATTTTACAATAATATCTGCTAATCGGGCCACCAGAACAACAAGCTTCTCCTGCAGTATGCATCTGAAATGCTGTTAAAATTAAAGTCATCCATTGGTATGACACCCAGATTTGTTTCCTTCTTTAGCTTTCCTCGTGGTGCGCAAGCCGAAGGCTTCGTTCTATTTTTGCTTTTTGTTTGGTTTACCCAAATTTCTCTTAATGGAAATCCTTTTTCAGTTGAATCTAAACTCGAAGACCGTACCTTATAGTACGATCACAGATTATAATTTCTCAGAGAAGCGAAATTAATTTTGGAACTCCGGTGGTAAAATATGTCGCTTTTGCATATTTTTGAATAATCTCTCTAATTCCATATATTCTAAACTTCATTTTGACCCACATTCTGGAAATTAAATCATTAAATAAAAAAAAACGGAACACAAAGTGAAGATATTGCATTTAATGTGCTCGTTTCATAATGAAATACATGATTTTGACCATCAGCATTCCAATGAACTTGAAAATGTTGATGGAATTGATAAAACAGAAATTTTTTATAAAAAATCTTTTATCCATTAGTGCAACTCAAACTATCTTATACGCTATTTAATGGGTTTGGCAATGCAAGAACATTGGATTATCGCCATTATTTCTGCTGAGCAGTAAAAAAGGACTTCGTATATTTTCAGATTATATCCTTGATTAGAGTTGGATTCATTATTTGCTTTTGTTATCTTGATTACATTTGGATCCCTTTTATGCTTTTTGTTGCATAATTGCAATCATAATAGAAATATTTTCAGCTTCTCATAAGTTAAATTAAATTAGTGAATCATTTTAATGGATTCTGTTGCCATTTGAGAGGAGTGGAGGGGGGTAACGACCACCACGAGCAACTCTATGCTCTTCGAACAGTTACATAATACATACATATCACTAAGCTGTTCTCTGATATTCAGAGGTTAACTCCATGAAGGAATACAAACTACCAGATAATTTTTACTTACTGTTGCCGTAACAGTTGTCCGTCTATAATTTAGGGGTACTGGTTCTGGGCAGGGTGAAGTCAGCGCAGTAGAACATGCGCATCATTCTGGCCTCATCCGAGGCTTGAGCCTGGGGCGCCCCCAGAAAAATAGCTAGAAGCCCAATCCTCTGACAAATCGGCCACTGAGGCGATACTGTGGACTACAACCACCAGCTGTTAATTTTGGCACGTTAAATTTTGTTGCTTTTACTTGCAATATCTTTTTTTTTTTTTTTGATTGGAGGTTTAGTGGCTATCGTGAGCAACTCAATGGGCTATAAGTAGTCGCCCATCCCTAAATTAGGGCCACCGGTTCCAGGGAAGGCAGAGAGCCAGTGCCGTAAGACAAACACAACATCCATGCCTCACCAGGATTCGAAACCGGACCCCTTGCGGACGAATGATCATAAACCATCGCTTAGACCACTGCGCCACAGGGGCTGCTGTAATATCTTTCGAATGGATAATTTCGATTTCAAATTCTCCTGCTAATCCTCTGGACTAGTTCTTGCCTTCCACATCACGAGATATTCTAAAAGCTCGAAATTCGGTCGCGAGACATTCTGAGAATTTTACATCCCTTGTCGTTTCACGTCCGGAAGCCGTAAATACACTGCCAAAACAAATCGACGGACCCCGAGAAAATCGTTCGATCCTGATGATACGCTGTATACAAGTACCTCAGAGACGATTATGCAAATGATTAAAAAAACAACGGCCATTGACTAAATAGTCGCCCGCCGCAACGCATGGGAACCAAGCATCGAGGAGGGCATATCAAGAACAAAACACGCACGCAGGGACAATTGTGACATCCAATTGTAGTTGCATTAACCTCCATGGACTGTGAGGTTGCCGCGACGTCGGATCCGTGCACAATACGAGCAGTTGAGCGAGTTTCATAGAGGACGTATGATTGGGCTGAGAAAGGCCGATTGGTCAAGTCGCGGTGTAGCCAGGCATTTGGGAGGAAGCAAAGCCACGATTGTATGATATTGGCGCCAATGGGTCAAGGAGGGCACAACCCAGAGGCACGCTAGCAGTGGACGGCTGAGAGCAACGACAGAACGCAAAGATCGAGCGATTGCGATAGCTGCACGAACAGAACCGAATTCGTCGCTTTCAGTCATCCGTGGCCATGTTGCGTCGTCTATAGGTATGTAAGTGGCCATCCGGATCGTTACCAGGCGACTTGAGGCACTGGTACTACATTCGACAAGGCCACTCAACTGCTTACCACTAAGCCAAGGTTAGTATAATAGATGACAAGGTCATGCTCATCGTGCACTTCCGGTGATTGCTTTATGACGTCACTGTCGAAATCGCCATCGTAAGACTACTTAATCGTCAAGGTTAGTAGATGACAAGGTAATGTTCATCATACACTTCCGGTAATTGTGTTGTGACGTCACTGTCCAAATCGCCATCGTAAGACTACCTAATAGCCAATATTAGTACATGACAAGGTTATGTTCATCCTACACTTCCGGTGATTGCTTTGTGACGTCACTGTCCAAATCGCCATCGTAAGACTACTTAATCGCCAAGGTTAGTAGATGACAAGGTAATGTTCATCCTACACTTCCGGTAATTGCGTTGTGACATCACTGTCCAAATCGCCATCGTAAGACTACCTAATCGCCAATATTAGTACATGACAAGGTTATGTTCATCCTACACTTCCGGTGATTGCTTTGTGACGTCACTGTCCAAATCGATATCGTAAGACTACCTAATCGCCACGTTCCTCTGTATCGACGCCACAGCATTGTGTCGGAATTATTATTCATAAACTACCTGGAATAAGCTTCATAAATTATACCAGATTTTAATGCATAATGTTCTCAATTTTTAATTTAAAAAAATTGGGGAATGTTGCAAAAGATGCTTTTCATATTCCTCATAAAGAAATTCTTTATTATATGTATGTCCTGCTGGCGTTTTCCCTTCTAAATTTATATAAAAACAGCAAAAATTCCCCTTGTAACTAAATTAACATTTAAAAGTATAACCGTTTTCCCGCCCTTTACGTAACAAAAATATGCGGGAGGTATTTTTGAAATCTCCGCTACTAAAATATTCACATCACTGTGAATTTCTTTTGTATTTAATGTAAATGTGGCTTTGCATAAGATTTTGTCTGTGTTTGAGTTATAAAAATTGTTGACAAGACATCTTCCTCCATAGCTGTATACAGTTCAGATCTACGATTCACATGTTAGGACGGTGATGTCACTCAGTGACGTCCCGATTATTCGTCTGTGAAGGAGGCGGAATGAGTAAACCTTACTGTCTATTAACCTTGCCCCTGAGCAGCTAGTATCGCCAACACTGTTTGCAATGGTGTTGTGCCCGGTCAACGTGGGATAGTGTCCAATGACGTCGTGTTGTCTGTCTTCAGTGATGAGTGACGGTTTGCACTTGGCGGCGATGCAAAGAGCATCCGTATCTAGAGACGAGCCGGCCAGCGCACGGATCCTGCCTTTACCGTGGAACGGCACATGGCTCGCACACCGGCAGTGAATTTCAGGAAAGCCATTTCCTACGATATCCGGAAGCGCTTGAATGTCCTTCGTACTACCCTCACGGTTCACCGGTTCGTCGACGACATTCTACGATCTGTTTTGTTGTCATTCCTGTCGCAGCATCACATAACATTTTTTCAACAGGGTAATACCCGGCCACACACGGAACGGCTCTCCCTGTCCTGCCTGTGTAATGTCGACACCCTTTCATCACCAGCCCGATCGCGGAACCTCTCATCGATGGAATATGTTAAGTAAAAAACGGGACGCCATCTACGCCCATCCCGGAATGTCGCCGAATTGGCCCACAATTTGAACACCATCTGGCATGCTATACCTCAGTACAGTAATCGTGAACTGTATGCGTCTATACCACGCCGGTTAACCGCTTATAGTCCCTTGTAGAGCCAGAGGTAGCGCCACAACGTACTGACTTGTTCCACTCGTGTAGCGGTTTTATCCGAATAAATGGGCCAACTGCTCTGGAACTTCAATCATTTCCTTTCTTATACATTGCACATACCAATTTTCACCTTGATTGGATGGCTCCTTCTAGGAACTTCTTTTTTTTTTTTATTGCAAAGAGTGTATATGTTTTTTTAATTTTTATCGAAGATACTGATGTTAAATACCTCTAGGTTTGGATCAAGAAATGCCAACTGCAAGTTTTGTTTAATGCAGTATGTAACAATTATGTGAGAATGAATTCTCTTTATGACTGTAAATCCAGATTTAAGATTTTAAATTTCTTTCACATTCATTCTTAAGAAATACTCAAATTGGAGATCACTGTAAAATAACCCGGTTGGATTTCAATGCCTGTTTCTCCGAAAAGCCTGTCAACCAGTTGCCACGTACTGCTTCAGCTTCTTGTTTAGAAATATTGCTCTGAGTAGAACGACCGGAAAATATCCTGACAAAGACTTCTTTGCGATGTCCTTTACAAGTTTTCAAAGAATGAAATAGTCAATAATTACACAAAATCTTTGTTCCTTTTTGTTTATGTAGTTCTTCCTTCATTGAAATTTTTTTTTACTTTAATCCTGGATTTTCTAAACATCGATTCCTTTTTTTTATGATGCAATATGGTACTTCTTAGATTCATGTGTATTTTATTTTTTCAATTTGCGAAACGATACAGCCATTGTTCTTTTGGTTCATTTTTGAAAAAAAAAGACCTTTTTTGTATTTCACAAGACATTTTCTTTTATCATGTCTGCGAAGCTTTATTTCGAAACTTTTGGGCAGTAGTTCCCGCACCTCTTACGAAGCAGCTTTGCTTATGTGCCATTTGAGAGAATTCTGAGCGAGTAAAACAACATGCCTTCCTTCTTTATCTATTGAAACAATTTATTCTCCCAACCCAGATGTTTCCTTTTTTCGTTATCGTAAATTCTATGACTACCTTTTTCAAAGGATCGGAATGATCTGTTGAGTTTTTGCGTTTTTTGAAACACAGCGCACACTGTTGTTTTAAATCATTTAATTCTAAGTTTGCTATTTCAGAAAGCTTGAACGGGCTGTAAATAATCTAAATAAATAATTTTCTGTAACTTAATTTGCATGGCCAAACGAGCTTTCAAAAACTAAACATTCAGTTAAATACTTTACACAAAGCATAATAACTGAGAAGGAGACACTTTTCTCTTCTTCGTTACTGGATTAGCATGATAAAATGAACAATCCAAAAGACTATCAATATCAAAATAATGAATAAGTATAAGCTCTACAATACGATTTCTAGGATAGGTTCTCGACTTCAATTGCAAAAACAAGTAGTCTTAACCTTTCTGGTGGCTAAGTGGTTTGAGACCTCTGACTATTCGTCCGAAACGGGTCCAGACTCCAGTTCCAGCTGAGGATGTCTGGTGTATTTTTCTGATTGCGAAGACTTTGTCCGATCCGTGGAGCCAGTGACCTTAATTAGGGATGGCCGACTGTTTGTAGCACCAAACGTTTTTCATGGTGGTCGTAAAACTCCCAAAACAAAAATAAATTCCATTTATCGAAATGGGTAAATGCATAACTATAATGAATCAATTTGTTTTTTTTTCAGGACTCTTTTCACGTATTTTGAAGGTGATAAACAGTTTCCGTTTCATCTTCCATTACATAACTTGTATTACTATTTTTTATTTCATTTCTATTTTTTTTTTCGCTAAGAGGAAAATGGGGGGAGGGGGAGAACACAGCTACAGTCCTGAAGTAGTGGAAAATGAGGAAAGCGTACAGTAAAAATATTGTCCTCACGTCAGAAAATTATTCCTTTCATCCTCCATTAAGATGTTGTAGTCACTTTCTGTTTTCTTTCTGTAATTTTATATCTCTATTAAAGTGTCGTACATACCTTTAAAGAACTGTTGAGAGCTCACTGACTGTGTGACGTATATCTCTGGTTGAAACTTCGTTTTTAGTTTTTTTCTTTTTATGTAAATTGTTATGCCTCAGTTATACTTTCATTTTGAAGAACTCGTCGGAACCATCTAGTTTCTGCGTAAGTTTTGTCAACAACTTACTGCTACTCAGATTTTAAGTAAAATAAGTACACTCTCAGAATTAGAAACAGAGTAGAAGATTATAAAATCTGAGGCAAAGAGACGATAGTCGATTAGAAAATCTGAGACAAAGAGAGAGAGAGTTTGTAAAGGAGGCGACAAGCGTATGTTAATTTCACTTAAAAACAACTCTGCAGTATCGTATGATACGGCGAGTTGTTTTTAAGTGAAGTGTGTTCCACAAAGTTGTGAAGTGAAGTGTGTTTCACAACTTTCTGAAGTAAGTGAAGTGTGTTGCACAAAGTTGTGAAGTGAAGCGTGTTCCACAATGTTGTGTAGTGAAGTGTGTTCCACAAAGTTGTGAAGTGAAGCGTGTTCCACAAAGTTGTGAAGTGAAGCGTGTTCCACAAAGTTGTGAAGTGAAGCGTGTTCCACAATGTTGTGTAGTGAAGTGTGTTCCACAAAGTTGTGAAGTGAAGCGTGTTCCACAAAGTTGTGAAGTGAAGCGTGTTCCACAAAGTTGTGAAGTGAAGCGTGTTCCACAAAGTTGTGAAGTGAAGTGTGTTCCACAATGTTGTGAAGTGAAGCGTGTTCCACAACTTTGTGGAACACACTTCACTTCATGTACATCTTCAACTGAGGACTAATAAAGAAAGCTATGGGGTTTCAGTAAGAGTAAGTACAGTATTTTGTTTCTTAGACTCAGGAATTCTGTCCGTTAGTGTTAATGCTAAGTTTACTATGCAAGTGTAGGTCTAGTGTGCAAGTGAATCTTTATTAACTACAAATAAGCAAGAGAAGAAATTTAAAACCTAACTCTAGCTTTCTGACAGTTCGTTTCATTGCTGCTATAAGATATTTCATGCGGCCGATGTACCTGAACCAAATGGTGCTCAAAATTCTCTGCCTCACGAAACAGAAATGTTAACATAGCTGCCTCACCGAACAGAAATGTTGACATAGCTGCCTCACGAAACAGAAATGTTGACATAGCTGTCTCACCGAACAGAAATGTTGACATAGCTGCCTCACCAAACAGAAATGTTGACATAGCTACCTCACCAAACAGAAATGTTGACATAGCTGCCTCACCAAACAGAAATGTTGACATAGCTGCCTCACCAAACAGAAATGTTGACATAGGAGTTGATTTTCCGTGGGTTTTACGAAACCTACGGAAAAACAACTCCTTTCCTCCTCTCACCTCAGCACTACAGACCATAAACCGGTGATGAGTGATAAGCGGTTGCTTCTAGTACTTTATTCTCTGATACAAAAGATATATCACATTAACGAGGACATCATGCTACTGGGTAGAAACAAGTGACTCAAACATCTTTTTTAGGTTCATATCTATTATTGCAGCCCTTTTAGCACGTAATCATCCAGAAAGGATTACTGTCGGTCGTATTCCCAAACAACCATTTTGAATAACAAAGGAAAAGGGAAAGCAAAGCTTTTTGATTCGGAGGTTTACTCATTTTAGCTGTCTTTGCACACCTATTTGACAGCGAATATATTCCTTCAAGCTGATTTTAGCCCGTTTTGTTAACCAGGAGTTATTCCGTTCTAGCAGGTTAAAGGGATAAAGAGTATGCTGGCCTCCAACCTCCGATCTCATCCGACAATTCAGTAAATTATGGAGGTTTGTAGTAGTGCATCAATTGCTTAAATGCGTTGCTTGGGTGTTATTTACTTCAGAACTGTTGCGTTATTGGGTAGTAAAGTATCGTTATTTTCTTATTTCAGTTAAGTGACAGCACAAGATTAACTGATTAAAAAGTAAGCTATGTTATATACAAAAAAGAATATCGGCATTACGTAAATTATAAGCGTCTGCGTTTAATTATGGCCAACGATATATGCAGAATAAACGGCAAACATAAAATGGTCAAACAAAAGAAAATACCGAAGTGTTTTTGGCGTTCAAATGGGAGAATACCTTACTGACTTGGAAGGAATGAGAAGCGAATGGGAGCTGACTGGGTCAGTAGTTTAGTTTTGTTTTTTTCCGAAGGAAGGGTAAGTACCGCCATGACAGTCTAGTGCATTACTCGATTGCCCGTACAAACATTTGAGCCACTGCTTCCAGAAAAGGGGCACAACCAGAACGATAGAACAAAAACGCCACCTGCACATCATCCAATGTCGCTGATGATCCAGATGCTCGCGTCTCTGACCACAATGCCACCAGGTCGGCATTCTTCATCCTGAAAGAGTTTTGAAGACAACACTGGGCACCGTCTCTCACACTCATTGATATTTCTAAACCTTCGTCAGCAATCATGCAGTGATATAAATGTATTCACGCCTAGCCCTTATTTATTAATATGTTGTGAATATAGTAGATCAGATCAGCATGTTCTAAACTTCAGAACAAATAACCTAATTCAATAGAATATTGCGAATAGCTAATTGTTGGTCAAATGCTCTGGGAGCGTAGTCGTCAAAGGCGTAGATATCTGGATAGTTCTTCCGGGCTTGAACCCGGATGAAGCATGGGTAGCGTGCTTCAAGTATGTGGCTCTCTCCCTCCCCTAAATTCGGGAGAGGCGATTGTTTACAGGTGATTATAGTGGTCGTTTAACAACAAAAATAATTACGAAAAAAACGTGGAAAAAAATTATTAAACAAAATATTATTAAAAAATCTCTCTATTCTAAAAACAAAGTAACTGTCGCCGCTGCTGTTGTAGCTGTTTTAGAAATTTCGCGACACTCTTGCTTTCCTAGCTCGCAGCACAAAACGTATTGAACACAAAAATATGAAATTCACATCGTTTGTAGAGAATTGCTTGGAGAACACACTGAAATAAACCATTTCTCGATTCTGGCGATACTTCAAAAGCTATTGTATTTCAAAGTTAGGGTAAGTAAAAAAGTGCTATCAGTTCGCGTTCCGGACACACTAACAGCAACAGAACCAAGAAAATTTGTAGGCATGTAGTGCCATGACCCCCTTTTTGCCCCTCTTCACCCTTTTTGTGAATTTCGATTTAGTTTAAGAGAAATTAAATTTCTGAATTTCACAAAACTCTCTATTTCGCGATGGGATCCATTTAAAAAAACGGATATATGGCAAACTATAAATCATAACGCATTACAATTTTTACAGCAGAAACTCACAACTATCGTCCTTGTTTTACAAAAAAAAAAAATTAAGAAAAAGTAATTTTCTGATTTTCAAGCAATTTTTAAAAACGCAAAGGAAAGAAACGAACGGCTTGTCTTGTCTTCACGATAACCGCAGAGGAATGTTTTGGTCCCGTGACCTGCTGCCATGGTAACGCAGAGAATTTGTTATGCATATGTTTTGTTGGTAAAGCTATCTCAGTTGTTTAAGGTGGACGTCAAGTAATTTTTCTTCCTATACTTGCAATGGAAAAACTTCTGTACACATTTTCTTCAAAAATTCATGCGTTCCCAAGGATGAAAATTTTAACATCGATTAAAATAGCTTCATTTTATAACTTGGAATACTTAATATCTTCTAAAACATAACCATAATTATGCAATCCAACATTTGTTTATCTACTGACGTCATTAAAAATCAGGTCGCGCAATCTTTGTTCTGGACAATTAATGCGTTCCCAAGGATGAAAATTTGAACATCTATTAAAATAGCTTCATTTTATAACTTGGAATGCTAAATATGTTCTCAAACATAACCATAATTATGCAATCCAACATTGTTTGTCTACAGACGTCATCAAAGTACAAGTCGTGCCATCTTTTTTCTGGTTCCAACACCACCAAAGGAAAAGTTATTGATTTTTTATGTAATTATGGTTATGTTTTAGAAAATATTAAGTATTCCAAGTTATAATATGAAGTTATTTTAACCGATGTTCAAATTCTCATCCTTGGGAACACAATAGTTGTGAAGGAAATGTGTGCAAACGTTTTTCCATTGGAAGCATATGAAGGAAAATTACTAGACGTCCACCTTAACGGCTTACCATAACGGTTTACGGTTTACGGAAATGCTTTTTGGACCGCTTTTGTTTTCCATAGTGGTAAATTTGGTAAGTGCTATAAGTTCAAACGATAAAAATCCGACCTTTCAAAAATTAACGACAGTAAAAAAACCTCTGAAATTTCGGAATAACAAGCCTTATTTCTTTAGACATGCAATAAAAATTGAAATTTATATGAATTTTCCAGTTTTTATTTCATGTGATATACTTAGAGATCGAGCTGCAGGTCCCGAGCGCTACTCTGGAAACGAGCGTAGCGAGCCTAGAGGCGCAGCCCCATAGTATTATAAAAAAAAAGTGTGAGTCATGCCATATAAACCACGCTTTTATCGGTTACAAAACAATTTGTAATTTCTTGTCTGTAAAGATAACCTCGACATATTAACGTATTATATTTTTTTCAGTTTAAAGTAAATTTAACTATATAAATGTTTACTTTCACATATTTGTACCATAAACGCGTGTGTCGTTTCTCTTTTTTCACTACAAGGTTTTACCTCCAAATATATCTTTAGGAATAGTTATTTGAAAGAGAAACAGCTAACGGAGAAAAAATAATTAAGTTAAAAAACTGGTACCTCCTTACATCAGAATTAGCTTTTTTTAGCCCACGTTTCGCTCACTTAATTATTAAATTAGATCATCTTTGTCTAGACTTCCCAAGGGTATTTAACAAACCATCTCTTTTTTAATTTACGTTTTCCAAAATATCTTCGACAGCAAAGAAATGAGGTCTTAATGTACGTCTCAATATGCAGAGCAACGTTACCCTTTTCAGGGTGTTTAATTAAGACGGTGAATCAAAAAAAAAAAAATAAAAAAAAATAAGAAAAGGAAAACGATGTTCAACAGTTTTGGGAGCATGTTCTTTTACACTTTCTGAAAAATTCCGTCGTTCGTGCGCCACTCTTCCGAGTTTTTAATGCAAAGCAGTACTTTGGAATATGCGATAGAAGAAAGTCATTATAAGGAGAAAAAGTGGAAAGAAATCAGCAGAAATGCTGTCTCGCCACGTTTATGATTTCCGTTATATGGATCTGACAATGAAATAGTTTTTAAATAATAAACGGTTTCTAAAACTTCGCTGTATTTACAGAGTAGGTAAAATAAAAGTATGGTAGGCATGTAAAAATCATTATTGAGAGTGTACCACACTTAGATAATAAACGTTTTAGGCAGCCCTGACATTTCGCTTATTTTTAACAAAACACTACCAAGAGCTTCCAAAATATTGTTTGAACATAAAAAAGAAGTTATAATCGTAAAATATCACATGGTTTAGCCCGTCTCTGCAAAAATTTAAGTTTTAAAAATGTTCTTACAGAAGCCACAAATGAAGACCTGCATTAATGAAATCTAGAAGTTTAATCTAAAGAAATGCCAAACCTACATTTTCTCGACAGTATGTATATCACAGTGTCGTTATTTGTACAGTCTACATTATTCTGACTTTTATAAACAACATCTGCTTTGCCTTCACCCAGTTAAGAAACTTTCACTGACCGAGGCTATCCTAGAAACGTACCGTTCAAAAAACAACTTTGTGCGTTAAGGCACATATCGTTCCAAGGATAAATATTTGTACATCGATAAAACTAACTCTAAGATATAGCATGGGATACTTAATACTTGCTAAAACATTACCATAATTATATTGAAAATAATTAATATTTTTAGCAATGTTCAGACCTGTACATTGATGACGTCAGTAGACAAACAAATGTTGGATTGCTTAAGTATGGTTATATTTCAGCAAGTATTAAGTATCCCATGCTATAACTTAAAATTAGTTTTATTGATGTGCAAAATTTCATCCTTGGGAATACCTTAATTGCGAAGAAAATATGTAAAGAAGTTTTACCATTGCAAACATAAGGCAGAGGTTTTAGATGGAACCACCTTAAGTTAGGTATCTCCCAAAAAACAATACTGTGCCACTAAGTGTCAAACGCAGCAATGTTGATCTGTAGGTCAAAAGAATATCGGCATAAAAGGAACACACTTGTCTTCAAAGCTCAACTGTGAATGGGAGACAACTGTCACTAAGGGAAAACTAGAACGCATCTATGAACAAAATTACTATGGCCGGTATACTGAGAAAAGAAGAATGCCTAAAAACTGTACGAGGCTAACTGAATATTGGTTCAATAAGTGCATAAATAACAAGAAGGATGACACCAAATTTTCAGTTGTAATGATCACGTCTTTTGAATCCTTTCCGACGACAATAAAATTTATCAAAGTTATTCAAAGTAAATGGAGCCGGTTAGAGGGAAGAAATCAACCGGATTTTCACAATCGATAAAACATCCAGAAATAGAAACAGCTACTTACTTCCACCAGCGGCTAAAAAGCACGTTACGAAAATTAACAAATGGCGAACAAAACGTTTCTCACAGAAGAAGGAAAGTTTTTTTTTTTTTTTTGATTGGAGGTTTAACGACCACCGTGAGCAGCTCAATGGGCTATAAGCAGTCGCCCGTCCCTAATTTAGGGTCACTGGTTCCAGGGAAGGGAGAGAGCCAGTGCCGTAAGACAAACACAACATCCATGCCTGACCGGGATTCGAACCCGGACCCCTTACGGACGAATGATCAGAGGCCAGCGCCTTAGACCACTGCGCCACCGGGGCGGCAAGAAGAAGGAAAGTATCACAGACACTGAGATCTTAAAATTGAACAATTAAAGGGAAAAACTTAGAAGGAAACATGATAGAACTCTACGCTTTCTAGCGGAAGAATTATGCATAATGGAAAAGTTGAAAATAGGTGGAAAATATTCTTCACGGCGAAAGCTTTGCTAAGGAAAAAAACCTTTTCAAATACGACTCCCGGAATCAAAGATAGCGAGAAAAAATTTCGACATTTACGCTACCTGGAGGAAAAGCGGTGAATTTTTTAAAGAGGATAATGGTCTCTATCTTTATTGTACCGAATGGCATAGAGAAAAAGAAAAACTTTACATGGGAACTTTGCCGCCCCGCCACGCCCGAGCTGTTGCCCCAATCTCAGTTTTCTCTTCGACTGGCAGATCTACAGGGTAAGACAGACCTTTATTTTGATACCTGAACTATATTTTTACGTTCAGCCGTTCTCTCAAAATAGGTCTCACAGTAAAAACCTTATGGAATGAAGATATAGATGGCGCAACTCAATATGTATATTCTAAATACTTTCACTAACGATGGTCAACGGAATGTTTATTTACATCTTTACATAGTGGAAAGCGCCTTACCTACGTGAATAAACTAGATCGAATGAATATTAAATTGTATATATACATTACACAGTCCAACGGCATAACGCAATCAGGTCTTCGAGAGTGTTCGCTGTTCCGATGAGAAGAACTTTGATACGAATGCCTGCTATGCTAGCGTTGCTTTGCGCAACGGTTCGTTCAGAAAAGATAAGACTTCGGACTTTGGACTATCTCAGTCCCTCCGTGCTCGGCCTTCAACAACGCGTGAGTCAACGCACACGCTTCTCCCATAGACTTTACATGGGAACTTTGCCTCCCAGCCACGCCCGAACCGTTGCCTCAATCTTCTTTTTTGCTTCGACTGGCACATCTACATTTTAAGACCTTTATTTTGATACCTTAATCATATCTTTACGTTCAGCCGTTCTCTCAAAATCGGACTCACAGTAAAAAACCTTATATAATTAATATTTTTCGACTGATTTCGACTGTTATGATTCCAAAATCAATATTTTATTATTATTATTATTCAGATTTAGACGATCGTGAGAAACAACCGTGACACAGAAGGAATGTGTTAAAGCTACGAAAGTCCATCCGCGCATGCACAAGCTAAAATCTGACCTCATGATAGAAAGAAAAGCTGAATTGGAAGTGTATTAGGATGAATGGTAACTTTTGTTCTAGGATATCTACAGGTTACACCCGATAGTGTTAGTGCTGTTATCAGACATTTCAAATGGCCTTCAAACTCTCCTGATCTCAACCCAACTGAACATCTGCGGTGTATCCAGATGCCCCAGGTGATGCATCTGGATACACCGTTCAATTGCATATCGAAACTGTGGACAGAAGTGCATAAAGTTTAGTTGAAGATCCCCACACAGCTGTACAGATACCTTTTGGAACTGATGCCACGCGCGGCCGTTCTCCGTGCGAAAGGAAGACCCACAAAATATTGAGCAGGTGATCGTACTTCAGTGACTATTCAGTGTACATGCCCTAACTAAATGCTGAAGGGTAAATTAAAGAATAACATTCTTAATTTTAAGTCTCACGCTATGATCAAGGTGCGACGCTATTTGTATTATGACAATAAAACAAAATCCTGGAATGCCACGAAAACGTACACCTGTGGGAAAACAGTTGTTTTATGTGATATGTCTATGTTTCTTACGGAAGTAATCTTGCTTCGTTGCAAAGCTAGCTGAATTACTTCAGATGAATCCCGAATAGTTTCGCTGCATGATTAATTACAAGCAGTAAAGCTACTGTATAATTAATTAATTACACATGAATTAACTATTAGGGGAATGCAAAAGTTTCCGCAGTTTTAAGGAGAAAGCAGACACAAACAATCAAGATACCAGTATACATTTATTCAAAGAAATATTGGCCGTTAGCATTAATGACCTTTTGCCATTTTTCAGACAACAAATTAATGTCCCTGTGATAGAAGGACTCGGGGTTTTGAGCTGAAGAACGCAGTGGCGAAATTCTCTACCTGTGGAACTGTGGTGAACCGCTGTTGGGATAGGGCATGTTGCATAGAACGAAACAGATGAAAATCTGAGGGTGCAATGTCCGGGAAGTAAGCCGGGTGTCATAAAAGCTCCCAGTGTAAATGTTCAAGGGTTGATTTCGTGGTGGAACCGACATGTGGTCTGGCATTATCGAGTAACAAGGATGACTGGGCGACATCCTTTACCTATCCATGGGCGTTTTTGCGCGATTGCGGCGTTCGGTTTCATCAAGTGATCGCTATATCGTTGCGCAGTAATTGTTTTTCCCGGTTTCAAGCAGTTCGAAGTACAGCACTCCATACGTATCCCACCACACCCACAACAAACAGCACCTTTTTCCCGTGGATATCCTGTTTTACAGTGGATGTCGATGGCTGGTCTGGGTCGAACCAGGATCGCTTGCGTACGGTGTTGTGGCAACAGACCCATTTTTCAACCCCGTGACAACCTTCCACAAGAAATTCTTTCCTTGAAACCTCTTCAGCAACAACATGCAGATGCCCAATCGTTGACTATTATTACGCTCCGTTAAAGTAATGCGGAACCCTCTTACCAATCTTCTGGATCTTCCACAAGGCCTGTAGACCTCGTACCACCGTCGATTGAGGCACTTTCAAACGTTTGGCCACTTGCGTGATCGATTGTGTGGCATCCTTTTGCAACAGCGATTCCAGCTCCTCGTCTGCGAGTTCCTGCGTTCTACCTGCTCGTGGCCCGTGTTCCAAGCTTAGATTATCTTTCTTAAACTTGGCAAACCATTCTCGACACGTCCTCTCACCCATAACCATTTCGCCATACGCCTGACATATTGAACCGTATGCTTCACCCGCACTTTTCCGTAAATTAAACATCAATGACAAACAGTGACGCAAATGAACTTTATCGACCGCCATGCTTGGCATCATGTACGAACTGACAGCATGGGTCGCCGGCCGGTCAGATCTCTACAGCGCCCACTAGCGGGGGCGGCGGAAACTTTTGCATACCGCTGATATTAAGTACTAATAATAATAACAGCCAGATGAAAGTCAAATAAATCATACTTACTAAGTCCACTTTTTTATTCACGGTCGTCAAGAATAGGTAGGCAAATACTCTGCTTAATCAAATACCTTGGTAACAGAACATATCATTTCAGACACAATCCACTCTCAGCAAGGTATGAGGGTTGTACCGAAAGTAATGCAAAAGTGGGCATAACATTTTCATTAACTGGCAGAGGTCGTTCAAATTGCACCTGTTGGTAGAGTAAATCTTCCTTTATGGTAACCCTTCTTCTTCAATGCAGGTAAATAATGGATTCCAAGCAGAAGCAACGTGCCGTCATTGAGTTCTTGACGAAGAAAGTGTGCAGGCTGTCTGACATCCACAAGAGAGGCTACATGTGTTTACGGAGTAGACACCATTGACAACAGCAATGTGAACAGATGGATGAAGAACGAGAAACCAGCATTGAAGACAAACCACGCAATGGGAGACCATCATATGTTACCACTCGTCAGCGAGTGGAGGAACTGATTCACCCGGAGAGACGAGTCACAATCCGCGAGCTTTTTGCACAACTGGACTGTGGACACAATGCCATACAGAATATGGTGGAAGATTTAGCGTATCGGAAAGTGTGTGCAAAGTGGGTACCTCGGCATTTGACACCCGACTTTAAGGAGATGAGGGTGGAAGTCTGCTCTGATCTTCTGGAAGCCTTTGAAGTCAATGGAGACACGCCTTTTTCCGATCTGGTGACAGGGAACGAAACGTGGGCGTATCTTTACGATCCGGAAAGGAAGAATCAATCCATTGAATGCCGTCACACCTCTTCACCAAGGCCTAAGACATTCAAGAGCCAGCGATCAGCACAGAAAGTCATGTTGACTGTTTTTTATTTGGGATGACAGGGGTGCCATTCTCCTTGATTTTCTGGAACGAGTCGTACTGTGACCAACGAGCGGTACATTGAGACACTTAAGAAGCTTAGAGAAGTCATAAGGAGAAAGAGACCTAACAAGAATCTGAAAAGGATCACATTCACCATGACAATGCGAGACCACACACATCTTTGACAACAAATCAGGCTCAGAAAATTAAGCTGGTCGGTTGTCCACTATTCACCGTAAAGCCCAGATCTGGCGCCCTCCGACTTCCAGCTGTTCGGTCTAATGAAAGACAGTCTCCGGGGACAATGATTTGATGAAACAGATGAGGTGAAAGTGGCTGTGAAGAAGTGGGCACAACAGCCCACACCTGAATTTGTTTAAAGAGGATCCGAGAGTTGGGGTCAACGATGGTGCAAATGCATCACTTGGAGACTATGTTGAGTAGTACCTTTGTATAGAGAATGGGTTACTCTACCGCCATGTGCAATTTGAACAACCTTTGTCAGTTAATAAAAAAGTTATGCACACAATTGCATTACTTTCGGTACAACCTTCGCTTTGATACATTCATAATTAGCGCATTTCACAATGTCGTGCTCAAAACAGCATAATTGCAAAATATAGCCAATATCCGACAAACAAGTCAGACTCTAAAATAAGGAAGCGTTTACAATGAGTAAGAATATAAGTGACTACTGATGTCAGCGTGAATTCGTGAATACCGTCAAATCAAATCCAATAGTCTCAGTGAAACCGTTTCAAATGGAATCTCCCAACACATTTCAAAGTATCAGCTGTTATCGTCAGCTTTGTTATTGCTCTTTGACATGTTGTTATGGTTGCCAAACACAAATTTGAGGAGAAAAAAATGTGGCGTGCAG
Organism: Macrothele yani; assembly: GCA_039090855.1. Taxonomy (NCBI): domain Eukaryota; kingdom Metazoa; phylum Arthropoda; class Arachnida; order Araneae; family Macrothelidae; genus Macrothele; species Macrothele yani. Next base: position 7,351,368 of record CM077011.1, on the reverse strand, counting down.
CCAAAGAAAACATTAAAAACGTTTAAAGAGAATAAACCCAAATTGGCATAAGAAGAAACGAACTAAAGAGGACGGTTAAATTATAGCACTCACCCCCACACTTTACTATGAACAAATTGATTCACTAATGAAGATTAACTACGATCACTTTATCAGTGGGATTACAGACTGAACGGCCAACTTTGACAGAGGCGTGCGCCCCGGCTTATCATCATTCGCCGGCGTTCGATTTCCAAATGAGGCACACGTGGTGATTATTCCCACGGCGCCACACTGTTAAACATTTTGTGGTAGGTTGCACCAAAAAGTGGTGCTACAGCAGCTGCACCACTTTCTCAGAAAAAATACACCATTGTGTGGTGCAAACAAACCTGAAAAAATAGTGCAACTTGCAAAAAAAAATTGCACCACGCTATCAGGGGCGTAACTAGGGCGTGGATGCCCCAGGCACAGCTCAAGAAAGGGACCAAAAATCACTGCGTATAATCTGATTAAAATCGGAATTGAAACTTTTGCACCAGTTTCTGATACAGAATTACCGAATTACAGAATTTACCTATAATTTCTTTCGCCAGTTGCAGTAGTTTGACTGCTTAAAATTCGCATTTCTTCCTGCGCAGGAGATATAAGTTGCTCACAATTAAAAATGAAGGCGCGGTTGTTCGTGCGTTGCAAGATATTGATGTCTTTTCACAGTGTTGAAGATTCTCTGGGGGTAGTTTTATCATTACTGCCCTTACTACAAGCTGCATTAGGTCCGTTTAATGTGGTACCAAAGATCAAAACTCCGGAACAGTTGGGAATCTCACCGCTTTCTTCATATTTTATATTTTACAGCTCTAAATAGCGTTAGGCGTCCCGTACCCAAAACTTCCTTCATGTACGTAACTAAGGATATGAGAAATGCACGAAACCCTTCTGAAGAGTGTTACTCTCCATTTTCTAATTTTTTCTACGCAATTGATGAGAATAAAATGCCATGAACGTTTGGGATGAAGAAATGTCACACAGTTCCCTATTTACAATACCATAATACCCCAATAAAAATGTTTAAAAGTCAAAATTCTATAATCAAAATGGCAATAATTTCACAAAGATCTTCTTCAGGTCAGCCGAAAGACTAGTCCGGTTAAAAAATCTTCTGCAGAACTGTTAGTGATTACTAGTTATCAATTAACTACAAGAGAATATGATACAAAAAAAAAGTATAAAATTCAGTGTGAAGCGAAATGTCAGAAGCAACTCCCAAAGGACAGTGTTAGTTTTGTTTTGTTTTTTTGAAAAATTGTTATTGCATACACAGTGCGTCAAAGAATTTTTAAGCCTGGGTCTGTAAAATGAAATAGAAACAAGAAATTATAATTTGTTTTGGTTTGTTATTCAAAATAAGTCCCTCCGGCTTCAATACATTTGTTACGGCGATTTAATAATGATTCGAATGCCTGTTGCAGTTCACTTAGCGGAATTGCCTCTAAGGAACGCGTCGAAGCTGTTTGTATGGTCGAAATATCATCAAAATAACATCCTTTTAACGTCATTTTAAGTTTTGGGAATAAAGAAAAGTCGCAGGGTGCTACATCAGACGAATAGGTGGATGATTTAACACACAGACGTTATTTTTCGCCAAAAATTTACGAACAAGAAGTGAGGTGTGACTGGGTGCATTATCGTGCAACAAACACCAACTGTTTTCATCTCGATATTCTGGACGAATGCGACGAATCTTTCCCATCAAACGCCTCAAAACATTTAAAGAAAACTCACCAGTAATTGTTTGTCCACTTGGAACAAATTCTTTGTGGATAAATACCCTTACTATATAAGAATGTAATGAGCATTGTTTTGATTTTCGATGGAACTTTTCTTTTTTTTTTTTTTTTTGGCTTGTGGCGAGTTTTTTGACTTCCATTCCGCACTTTGTCGCTTTGTTTTAGGATCATATTGAAAACACCATGTTTCATCACCAGTAACAATCGATTTTAAGAAGTTAGCATCATTTTCAGAGGCTGAAATGATGTCTCTGCAATGTGCACTTCTCCTTGATTTTTGGTCATTGGTTAATGTGTGTGCAACAAATTTAGCACAGACCTTTGTTTTGCCCAAATCTTCATGAAGGATGGTTCGAATCGTTTCTTTGTTAATGTTTAAAGACTCTTCCATCATTCTTAGTGACGCACATCGATTGTTTGTCACGAAATCACGCACTTTTTCAATAATCTCAAGTGTCCTAGATGAACTTGGTCTTCCGGTATGCTTATCATCTTCCAGCGTCTCTCTTCCGTCCAAAAACGTTTGTGCCACAGGACAACATTTGATCTACTTAAACAAAACTCACCGTAAACTTGCTTCATCATTTGGTACGTTTCCGAGGCACTTTTACCAAGTTTTGCGTTAAATTTAATAACAGCCCTTGGTTCCATCTTAATAATTCAACATGAAAATAATTTTACTTCTCTAATGAACGGCCGTTTCGTTTGAGTTACTTTAACAACTGCGCAGTACTTTTGGCAGAAAGCAAGCATATGGTCACGGTTTATAACGCATTCGCGATTACACTGGTGGCGCCACCGTAGGCTGAAATCTAGCGCTAGTCTTAAAAATTCTTTGACGCACTGTGTATGCGTGTGGGTATTATATAGTGAGAATTTGTGCCTAATCAACAGACAAGACCAGTTTTACTATACTAAAAACTCAGACAAGACAATTATAATATTTCAGGCGGTACAGCTCTTTTGTCTTAACGACTTCGGTGGGGAGGGGCGTAATATTTTTCGGTTTGCCCCGGGCGAAGAAATGCCTAGTTACGCCTCTGCACATTATGATACAAGGTTGTGTCATACCACATTATGGTAAAAGGTTGCACCACATTATGGTGCATCCTTTCTCCAAAAGTGGTGCAACTGGTGTAGCAGTGTAATTGTGGCCCTTCACGCCAATCAGTAGCCCGCTACACCAAATTAAAGATGAGCAAATTTTATAGCTTTAGAATCTCACCGGCGAGTTGAACTCTGAAAAAAAAATGTTCCGGAGAAACATACTGCTTTTCAGATTTAGTAGCACTTTTGCTACTATCTCGTTTTCAGGAATCTTTTGTTACTTCAAAATTTTAAATTAACTCTTCTTAGCTTCGAAACAAGATTACGAAAATCTGGTTCTTGTCTCTGAACTTCATGTTTCACAGAGGCAAGTGAGATTTATTGACCAAACGACGCTTCCCCGGTAGAAAGCAAGAAACGGATTCATGCCATTTTCAGCTTTTGTTTTTGATAAAGTGCCTAAAAATGGAACTACATACGTACGCAGCATTCACCATTTATCCCATTTCGTAGCTTATTTTACAACGAGAAAGCTGGAGCTAAAGCTTGACGCAAAAATACACAAAGGGAAAAAATGCTAAGAAAAGAAAATATCCATCAATCTTGTAAGTACACTGTAATGGTAAAGCTTAACGATGTTGTCCCACTTTGCCAACTCTTCTAGGTAGGTTACGCAAAAGAAAAGATTTTCTTTGCTATTCCTTCCACCAATATTTATGTGAAGAATAGTTTTCGCAAGTAGTTACGACAGGTTAACCAGCATTTATTATTAAAATGAACAGTACTTACCTAAAAGCAAGATTTTTTCACTAAAATATAACATATTTGCCTACTTTGCTATTTTTTAAGACTGTGTTTTTATAATGATGATCCTAGTTCCGAGTCTTTATCCTTTTACTGTAGTTAGCCAGAAACAGCGTCTAAGAAGAGACTGTTCTGCAGAATGACGTTTCAACGATCGAGGGGCACACTATATTCATTTTCTGGTTTTAATGCGGTTGTAATTACACATGAGAATGATGACTTCGAAAATGAGAATTTGGGAACAAAATTTAGGGGATGGTTTAGTTTTTAGTTTTTACGCTTTCCAACCGTAGGTTGAAGAAGTGTGTATGCTCCATCTTTGTCCGTCTGTCCGCACGATAACTCGCTTAAAAATTGTTCGATTTCGATGAAATTTTAGCATGTGGTAGGGGACTACCGGGGGATGAACCCTATTGAAAATGGGACAAATGGGGTAAAAGATCACGACATAGGAGCGTGATCTATTCCATTGCCCTTATGCATCATAACTTGTGTAAATATAGTTCGATTTCAAAGAAATTTTAGTATGTGGTAGAGAACCACCTAGGGACGAACCCTAGTGAAAATGGGTGAAGTGGTGTCAAAGGTCAGGACTAAGGAGCGGGATGCATTCCATTCCCTTTATGCGCCATAACGCGTAAATATGGTTCGATTTCGATGAAATTTTAGTATGTCGTAGATGAGCACCTGGGGACGGATCCTGTTGAAAATGGGTGTGTTAGGGTCAAATGTCAGGGCATAGGAGAGGGATGCAGTCCATCACATCTTACTAAAAGAGCAATTCTTGTATATATGTAAATTTTATTTTGAAAACGGATCTAAGGTTTTTGATGAAAGTGGTTAACCTATCGTTTACTGGTATTAGAAATCGATTTAGCTTGATCTCGACTTTGGAAAAATTCGTTTAGTGGGTTAAATAACCACCCCGAGTTACCACGTTTTTAGTGTCAGGGCGTCGTCCTATTAATGTTACCTATTCTTATAAATCTTATGACGTCACAGTGTCGCAATCGACCCGCGATTGAGATGTTGGCGCGCGGTAACGCCATCTGCCTCATTACGTCACGCGCTGTTTGTGGATCCTATTAAAGTTTTATGACGTCACACTCTCGCGACCATCTGCCTTATTACGTCACGCACTGTGTGCGTATTACGTATTACTTCTACTTTCTTCTAGAACAAAAAGTGAGTTGTGCCAGTTCCTTGGAGTTGATGCGTAGTACAATATAAGCAGCGAAACGCTGATATCGCATGTTTTCCCCTTCAAAATTTAAACTTAATACAGCAGTTTTTTGTTACATTTTTGAATAGTCACTTGATGACGAGCGTATCCGCTGTGCTAAAATATGATTAGTTCATTTTTATTAATTACTAGTAACAGAGTGTCACGTGGATGGTAAAACAATATAACAAATGTGGCTGGTCGACCCCCTACGAAACATGCACGTTTCAAATTTAATAAGATGAATAAGAAGAATACGGCACTGTTATAACAAGAACAAGCGGAAGAAGTAAATGTGGAACAACTTGGACATTCAAGAGCCGATGGTTTCCGATCACATTCCAGTCTGGAAACACATGAGCTTCCATTGGAAGAAGATCAGATTGCAAAAAGGCCATTCCGAGCAGCTAAGGCGAGGAGCATAGAAATAATGTCCGACGTTATTATAACCCTCAGTGATTCTATATCGTAAGAAAACCTCGATCAAATTTGGCGAATAAATAGACAGCGATGAAGAACCAATGTTACCATGGGGTTCGATGAAGAACCCCATGTTAACATTTATTGTTTGGTGTTTCATGTTCGGAAATAATAAAAACAATTTAAAAAAAAATCTTACTCTAACACAAATAAAAAATTATCATTCATCTTTGTTTTGATGTTTATTCTAAATTAATTTGTATCTAATTCGTTTATCATTATTAATCTTGATGGTTTAGACTTAGCATTACAATACTTGGAAATAACATATCAAAATATAAATATTTTTGTGCCCTCATCCCCCCTTTACCCGAGCGATGCTCCGTGTTCCTGATATTTGCCCTTATGCGTCATACCTTGCGTAAAAATGGTTCGATGTCGATAAAATTTTAGTATGTGGTAGGGGACCATCTTGGGACGAACCATATTGAAAATGGGTGAAATGGGGTCAAAAGTCAGGACATAGGATCGGGATTCATTCCATTTCCCTTATGCGTTATAACTTACGTTAAAATGCTTCGATTAAGACAAAACTTTTCATGTTGTTCCGGAAGTATACTTTAACGGTTCTGTTGAATATAATCGAAATGGGGTCAAAGGTCGGATCAGAGGAGCGAGATTTATTCCACAGCCATTATCCTCATAACTTGAGTAATAGCTTGAGTAATGATTTCTAGTATGTTGAAAAGCGTATCATAATCAATGCATTGCATGATTTTACCAACTTGTTCTTTTTTTGTATTTAGTTTTATGAAGGGCGGTGAGGATCGTGGATGGAGTTGTAAAGTGGCTTTAGTAGATCTCTGTTTTGAAAGCAGAGTGTAAAGAAATTCCTTTAGGGCCTGGTTAATCAGTTTAAGTAAAATGTGAACTTTCTAAGATTAAGATCTAAATGTCGAGAAGACACACTACACCTATGTAAAAAAATTTCTACTCCATCTATCCGTAAACATTTGTGTTAGAAAAACTAGAAAATGCATGGAAAATTGTGATAGTTGTTACAACAGTTAAACAAAAACACACTTTAAAAATAGGCTGGGTTTTTTTTTTTGATTGGAGTTTTAACGACCACCGTGAGCAACTGAATGTGCTATAAGCAGTCGCCCGTCCCTAATTTAGGGTCACTGGTTCCAGGGACGGGAGAGAACCAGTGCCGTAAGGCAAACACAACATCCATGCCTCACTGGGATTCGAACCCGTACGCCGTTCGGACGAATGATCAGATGCCATCGCTTAGACCACTGCACCACCGGGGCGGCAAAAATAGGCTGTTTAAAAGCGCAGATGTAGTAACAAATAGAAAACGATTACCGCTTTCCCTAGTGCAAAAACGTTGCATTTTGGAAATCACTAGAATGTAGATAATATTGAAACAGATTCTAAATTTCAGGAATCGACTAACAAAATAAAATTAAATTAAAATTGTGTCACTTAGTGGGAAAACTGGAAACCAAAAAAGCTGCAAAGAATACGGGAAATGGTAATTCTCGCTGCATAAATGTTATGCTAGAAAAAAATTTGCGTAATTGGAATTTTAGAAGCACGAACATGTTTTCAAAATTCTACTGTACCGCAATACCGCCTATCGAGAAAATCGTTCACCTCACAATAAGTGTATTACGTTGGTTGTTGTCCACCTTTACAAATGTTAAAGAACTTCATTTGTAATGAAAGTTAGAAATGGAGAAATTCCAAAATATAGCATCTAAATTTGTGTTACCTTAAGGTAATACTTTTTTTGGAGCTTTACCGGCCACTGTGAGCAATTCTAAGTGCTTTAAACAGTCGTTTGTTCCTAATTTAGGGCCACTGGTTCCAGGGAATGATTTTTTTTAAGGTTTAACGACCGCCGTGTACAAATCCAGGGATTATAAGTAGTCGCCCGTCCCCATTTTCGGGCCACTGTTCCCACGGAAAGGATTAAGCCAGTGCCGTAAGACAAACATAACATCCATGATTCACGGGATTCGAACTCGGACCCTTCTCGGATGAATTATCATAAGCCAGTGGTTAGGCACCACCGGGGCTTGAATGTTGAACACCAAAACGGTTTAGGAAAGCGTGAAAATATTTCTAGTAACACAGGAAAAAAATGTAAAACCCCTAGAAATGTGTAATTGCATCTCACAAAGAAAGAAACAACATAAAACGTACGTCGAAACAACTGCATGCAAAGTTGTACATAACTTAAACTGTCTAATGGAGAAAACTATTTTTAGAATACGATTTTGACATATCGATATTGTTGAAAGCGTAAAAATGGGTACATTTCGGATTTAATTATTTTCTTCACTAATTTCTATGATAAATACACTGGCGGAAAGTGAAACCAAGAAGGAGACGTCTGATACCAACGAAATTTATACAGCGTAATAACGGGATACACAGGATAACGTGATCAAAACATTATGGCAAAGTACAGCTGTATTTGCTGGTAAACTGAAAAATAACATTTCCATGTAACATGGTTAGTACGAGGTTGAACCGCCATGAACTGCGTCACACTGTGCAATTCTGGCATGGAGACTGTCGTACAGATGTTGGATGTAAGTTTGGGGTATTGAGTTCCAAGCATCCTCAACCTGGACGCGTAAATCGGGGATGGTCGTGGCTGGCCGTGGAGACCGGATAAGTCGTTGTCCCATAAAGTCCCACACGTGCTCAATGGGGGACAAATCCGATGAACGTGCAGGCCATGGAAGTTGTCTCACACCCTGAAGTGTATGCTGCGTTGCACGTGCCGTGTGTGGGTGTGCGTTATCTTGCTGGAAAACACCACGATGGACCGACCTTACAAATAGCACAGCAACAGGCTGAATGATGTTGTTGATGTAGGTGGTACTGTTTAACGTACCCAGTACAAACACTAGTTGTGTACGGGAATGATAGCTGTTCGCTCCCCACACCAGGAGACCAGGTGTAGGCCCTGTGTGTCGCTGGCGGATGCAAGAAGGGTGGAGACGCTCCCCTGTGCGCCTGCGAACACGCATACGGCCATCAAAGGCTCCCAAGCAGAATATGTTTTCATCGCTGAACACGACAGATCGCCATTGCGTTCTCCAGTGCAGACGTTGGCGACACCACTGCAGCCGTTCCTGACGGTGGGCTGGAGTCAGAGGTACACATGCCACAGGCACACGTGCACGTAATCCTGCATCCAGTAGACGGTTGCGGATTGCTCGCACAGTCACCTCAGGTGCAACGGCAGCTCGGATTTGCGTCGCAGTGGATGTTCTGCTTGACAACGCCGCTCTTCTTATGCGTCGATCGATCCGCTCATCAGTCCGTCTGTGACTCCCGGTTCCACGTCTTCTCATGTAAAAATGTTCCTCGGACCATCTACGCCACCATCGTACCACCACCGATACGTCCCGTGCAATTCGCTCCGCAATATGACGATACGACCACCCGGCCTCGCGGAGTCCGACTAAACGACCTCGCTCAAAGTCCGATAACTGCTGAAATCGTACACGTCTTCCATGTCCAGGCATTGCAGCTTCTTCAGGGTATTCGCACGTGTCCGTACGCCGACGACTGATTGCATTCACTTCGCCGTACTCCTTAAATACCACTGACGATAATTTGCATAGTATGCCGTGCTGTGGCGTAAGCGCTCACCGGTTGGTCCCAAAATTAACAGCACACCTACGTAAACTTGACCCCATTAACATATGTAAATTTCATGATCGTCCGTCAATTCCTTCTTGGCGTTCGTTTTTCACTTTCCGCCAGTGTATATATTAACTAAATACCAGCTATCAGAAAAACAGCGCATTACAGGAACCCCCAAGTGCAAAAATTAACATCCTTATGGATAGCGCTGTCCTCTGTGAAATGAACATTTTGTGTGCATCATACAGAGGTAAAGATGTGTTTACTGCTGGTGGAGCTGACAATGTGGCGCTGTAAGTACGCGATCAGTACTTAAAAGAAGTGTTATTAAAAATAAGTTCTTATATCATTGGCATTCTTCTCTCCCAGTATGATGCAGGGAGGGAAGAATGCCAGTGATACAAGAATTCGAACCCGAAAGAACGGTCACACATTACACCACAGAGCCACCGGAATAGCAGAAAGCACATGGAACTAAAATACCCCGCATGACAGAGAAAATGTCACACCACGAAGACGTGAACGCAACACCATGCAAATGCAGGGTTGGTGCAGACGTACAAGCTATGCAGATGATTGCATTTGAAGGCCACTAGCACGAACGGCGCACGGGATATAAGTTGACAACCAGTCCGCGAGGTCATAAGTCGAGACGTTGCGTCGTCACGGCCGCGAGAAGTGAGTGGTTCTGCTGTAACCTTGTCGGGAGAACGAACAAGGGGTGCCAATGACGTTAAGACGCCGTCATAAGCGATTTCGTCAAGCGGATGAGTTCACGAGAGTTGTCATCGTAGGCTTTCGTACCGCCGGATAGTCCTTGTATCGTATTGCGGAAGAAACGCAACGTGATGCCACAACCGTCGGTCATATTTGGAGACAGTGGTCCCAGGAAGGATCTGTGCAACGTTGTAGGGGGACCGGAGCACGGAAACGTACATCCCAGCGCACCGATCGTCGTATCTGAAGTCATGCCGTAACAGGTCAAAACGGGCGACATTTTGTGGAGTGTACTGGGAGGCTTGGATGCTCCGATATCGACGCGGATAGTGTCGCGCGGATTGACTGCGTCTGGTTTGCTGTCCAGCTGTGCGTTGCTACCCATCGTCATCACCGCTTGGCATAGTGTAGCTCCAGAGCTGCGTGGGGTGCTGAAAGAAGCAGTGTGGTGTTCAGCGACAAATTGCAGTTCTGTCTCACCGCGGATGATCGCCGTGTGAGAGTCTGGAAGAGACGTGGCCAACGGGCGGATTCCTCCGCCATTGTGGGACGCCAGATGACCCGGCAACGTGGAATCATCGTGTGGGGTGTCATCAGCACCAATAGCCGCTCTTCCCTGGTACGCGTTACGGGCACATTGACGGCACGCCGCTATGTTGACGAGGTGCTTCGGTCCGTGGCACTACCGTATCTGCAGGGCATCCCAAACGCCGTTTTTCAACAGGATAACGCCGGCCACATACCGCTCGGATCAGACTGAATGCTTTACACGGTGTGGGGATGCTTCCGTGGTCAGCACGATCCCCCGACCTCTCGTCCATCGAGCATCTGTGGGACACGATTGGACGTCGGTTGAGTACCCTCCCACCCCCACAAAATGAAGATGAACTGCGCACTCGGATAACACCACATGGTCCACGGTACCCCAGGACTCTATTCGGACTATCATTGTCCGATGCCACGTAGGATTCAACGCTGTAATACCCAAAATGGGAGCTACACTCCTTATTGATCATCCAGTATATTCGGACACTGGAGCCTAGTTTGTATGTGAAAATTAAATCATTTGTTCAGGACCTACTTGGCTATCTGTGTGTGCAGTTTGGTTTGTTTTGGAGCATTCTTTCATGGTGTGGCATTTTCTCTGTCAGGCAGTGTATTAATGATGTCAAATCTGGATTGGAATGTAATGGTTTCCCAAACATCATTTTAAAATGTAATATTGGCACGCTTTTGATAGCATAGATAGACAGTTTCGAATATAGCATTTCTGGTGGAAAATTGCTTTCGACATGAATGAGTGCCGATTGATAGTTTCCTCCCAATTAGGAAAAATGTCTCGATCGTTTATAACTTTAACTCTGAGGCAAGACATGCGAGTGCTCCGTCACATTTTTATCAGTGACATATCACCCTGTTCATCACCATACGTTACTATCAGAGTGATTAATGCTTATAAAGATAACTCAGTGATCGTGTGGATTCTGCAGGTTTAACTACTTAGAGAGATATCCAATACAAGGTGGCCGCCCCGGTGGCACAGTGGTCTAAGCGATGGCCTCTGATCATTCGTCCGAAGGGGGTCCGGGTTCGAGTCCCGGTGAGGCATGGATGTTGTGTTTGTCTTACAGCACTGGTTCTCTCCCTTCCCTAGAACCAGTGACCCTAAATTAGGGACGGGCGACTGCTTATAGCCCATTGAGTTGCTCACGGTGGTCGTTAAACCTCCAATCAAAAAAAAGAAATACAAGGTGCAATGCATACATTTCTTTGACCTCTACTTTAAAACGAACAGACTCTCGCTCTCTTTCACACACACATACACACACTAACAAAGAAGAGAACATGATACGTGATACTGAATACCAAACTCAAATTCTTCACTGATGTAAAGGCCCTCGTGGAAAACTTCCGGACATTCTACAGATCAGATTTGACTGTTTTGAGAATTTACTTACGTTGTGAAGTGAAATCACGTTTCACTTGTGCACCAGGAGATATTTGAAATACCATTTCCATTCGGAATAAAATGCCATCGCAATCTCTTAAATATTTCCTGGTGCAGAACCTCGTGCATAAAACGCAAGTAGTAGAGACGAAGGTTTCAGATAATGTGCAGAAGGTTTCTACGAAGAGCTGCGTGAAAATCCGTGACACTAATTTAATTTTGTGTAGCACCTAATATGCCCTGCCTTTCAAAAGTTCCATTCATTAACGCACTCTTACGCAGCTCATCCATCCTGCTTCTCACATTGTCATATTCTTAGAATGAATTAAATTATATCCGCTGTGGTACCATTTCTAGAAATTTATATGTTATAAAATTGTTTCCTACAAGTAGCATATGACTTTCTGGTGAAATGGTATTTAACAGAGAAATTTGTCTTTCCAGATTGCCACGTATACTTTCCTTTTTAGCTTCTGTTGGTTTACTGGCAGACTGGATTCTGAGATGTGAGGTGCGTAACGAATTGCAAATTAGTGTGTTACGCTGAATGTTCTGGAGATAATAACTCGATGTTTTGATATCTTTGTCAAGTTCGAGTTTATTAGAAATTAACTGTTACAGCATTACCAAGTTTGATATAGCTGAAATATGTAACGAAACAAGTGATATGTTGAATTATTGTGCTAACTAAAGGGCTGAATAAACTTTGAAGTTTGAGTAAGCCCCGACGTAGCTTGACTTTTCGTTTAGTCAAGCTGCGAGTAATTAAGGACGTTGGGTGTTAAGTTATCAGCTATTTCCACAAAATTAGTCGAGCTATAAGTAAAGTGGTGTTCTGGGTTAAACTGCCTTTGCTCATACACTAAACTGCCAAAAGTCATGGGATACATACTTAGTATAGTGTAGGACCTCCTCTAGCCCGGCGAAGTGCAGCAATTCGACGTGGCATCGATTCAACAAGTGTCCAGAAGACTTCCGGAGAGATGTTGAGCCATACCTTCTGAACAGCCGCTTACAGTTTGCTGGTATTTGTAGGTGCAGGATCTTGGGAGCGAATGGACCTTTCCACCACGTCCCATAAGTGCTCTATAGGGTTCAGGTCGGGCCATCGTGGTGAGCACACCATTCGTTGGAACTGTCCAGAATGCCAGTTTTGGACATCTTGGGCCCAGTGACATGGTGCATTGTCCACCTGCAAAATCTGATCGTTGTTGGTGTAAGTGAAGTCCATGAAGAGCTGCAAATGGTCACCCAGCAGAGCAACAAAGTGATTACCAGTTAATGGCATGCATACGAGGACTAGAGGACCCAAACCGTGCCACGTAAAGACACCTCACACATGTATGGAACCACCACCAGTTTGCACGGTGTCTTGTTGACAGGTTGGGTCCATAGTCTCATGGGATCTGCGCCACACCTGAACCCTACCATCACATCGTAACAACTGGTAGCGTGACTCATCGGACACCGCCACATGTTGCCAGTCTTTCAGGGTCCAATTACCGTGTTCACGAGCACAGGTAAAGCGCTGTGTCCGATGTTGTGGTGTCAGCAAATGCACTCTGATGGATCGTCTGCTCCCATATCACGTGGACGCTAAATTACGCTGCACTGAATTGATGTATAAGTCTCTGGTACCTTCTGCATTGAATGTGGATGTTATTTGAGCCAGTGTCACTTGTCTGTTAGCATGGCTAATCCTGGTCAGACGCCGCTGGTCATGGTCATTCAGCACCCGTGGTCGGCCACTGCGCTGTCCACGTGTGTCGTAATGCCTTCCATGAGGTATTCTCTGTACACACGTGACACTGTGGACTGAGGAATGTTGAATGTTCGCACAACTTCGGAAATTGAAAATCCCATCCGTTTGGCTCCCACTACCATGCCTCGTTCAAACTCCGATAATGCACGTCGGTATTATCGCTCGGGTTCCAAATTGGGTTCACCCGGCGTAATATTGGGAGCCAAGGGGGTGTCGAGTAGATTGTGATTCCGCGATTCCCTGATTTAGGGCTGACGCAGCTTCAGGATACACTGACGGGGCGTTGTGTTTCACACAGCAGATTTTCCTTTGGGAGTCAAAGGGTCCGCTGTGTGCCGCAATATTTTTGTGAACTTCTAGATTTAAAATAAAAAGCATAAGTGAAGTGATTTTCTATGTTCCGGTTCCAAAAGATATATATATTCTCCAAATAATCTAGGATTGAGCACACATATTGTAGTTAACGACACACTCATCATAGAACTTAGACAAAATTAAGTAACAAAAACAATTTATTGGTTATGATTTGGCATAATAATAAATACATTGGTTATGATATTAGCAAAAATGATTTACGACTCTCTGACAGGAACCTGTACTCAATTAACTATTTGCCTATAAAATATATTAAATCTATGTGTGGACTGATCCGATAAAGATTTTGTGAGGGGACACCAAAGAAAGAATAGGATGGATTTCCTACCTCAACATCCGAATCTGGCCTAGATATCGCGCTGCTGACCACTCCTGAGCCGGGAGAATCCTCGTCCGGTGGGTATTACTTCCGTCCGCAGCTGCGACCGTCGTATGGGCCCTAATGGTCCTTAGTGGGGGTCCGTTCATCCGGAAACCTCGGTTTCGATCTTACATCGGCAGCCTGGAAAATTGTATGCAGCCTCCTATGTGACAGTCATGGAGGACAGTGCACGAGATGCACGCCGCGAAACACACCAAAGTAAAGTTTCGTGCAAAAACTGTAAACGTGAAATGACGAAGTTCTTCTCTTCCCTTCTTTCGACGACCCACACTACCTCAAAACATCCCATCATCCAATCACTAGCTGGCAAACGCAAGCCTCTCTGAATTAAATTCCCCAGTGTAGATCTTACTGGTCGGAAAATTAACATTTTGATCTTCCATTCGTTAGGGGGTCAAGATTCCTACCCGTTCCAGTGAAATTCTGAGAACCCCTCGTTACGTTTCCCGCGTGATACTACTCCCGGCCGTAAATTCTCGCCCCAATTAAACTGTTAGCCCCGGTTCCAACAAGTCTACGGTCTGTCCAACACGCATTGTGGATTCTAGACACGGTGGACACTTCTATTGCCCCCAATAAAACATACTACAAAGCCAGCTCGCCGATGAGAGTTTTCTTTCAATGTCGGTCCGTTCTGGGACGCCTTGTGCTGTCTAGCTAGTCTTACGCCTTGTGCTGGGAGAGGGGGACGGAGAGAGAAAAAAAAGAAAAGATTCACTCAAAAGTATATGGCAAAATATAACGTACTCCTTCTTCAAAAAAATACATGAATTAATAAATAAATGAATAAATTAATAAATAAATGAATAAATAAATAAATGAATAAATAAATGAATAAATAAATGAATAAATAAATAAATAAATGAATAAATAAATAAATAAATAAATAAATAAATAAATGAATAAATAAATAAATGAATAAATAAATAAATGAATAAATAAATAAATAAATAAATGAATAAATAAATAAATAAATAAATGAATAAATAAATAAATGAATAAATAAATTAATAAAATGAATAAATAAATTAATGAATGAATAAATAAATAAATGAATAAATAAATAAAATAATGAATGAATAAATAAATAAATTAATGAATGAATAAATAAATAAATGAATAAATAAATAAAATAATAATTAAATAAATAAATAAACTAGGGAATGGGTTTTCGATCTAAATGTGCATCGCTCGAGTCGGAGCGCTGTCACATCTGCTTGCCATAATCCTACTGGCGGTCGTTCAACCTGAATCACGAGATTACACCTCGTAACTGATAAAAATCGTGGGGAGCGTCGAAGCTTTTATACGACGGCAGCGCCAGTTAAAAATTTGCTTGCTGCTATCCCATGACTTTTGGCAGTTCAGTGTATGTTTACACTCATAAAACCCAATAACACTACAAGATGGAATTACTTGCTACGCAGTACGGACAATCAGTAGCGCTTTTTAGGTTTCACGAATGCCAATTATAGTAATTTTTTGTGCATTCATTTTAAATGTTAAGCCAGATCTAAAATATCTTATTTCAAAATGGATACGGTTGTAAATGCATTACTTCGTGGTAGTGCATAGTGAAAGAAAAGACAGTTTCAAAGAAGTTCTTAAAAAGAAACAGGAAAATTGTCTGCAATAAAAATTTTATCTTTTCCTTTACTTTTCTTTCATTTCTCAGCGACTCTGGTACGCATCGAAGCTAAAGGGTAGTATCATTTTAAAATTTCACGTTACTGGCAGAAAAGTCTTAAAAGTAACAAAAGGAGCAAAACTTTTGTGTCTCACCTGGGACTTCATCCAATGATATTGAAAACCTTTTATTTTAGTGCGCGGAGACGTTTATTTTCGAAAAATCATTCCTTACAGGAATTAAATACAAAATAAACATTCAATTTTTAACGCGTTTTGAAGGCTGAAGATAAATAACTTTTCTAAAACTTGAGTTTCCTTTGTTTACGCTCATGGAAATACTTCTGTTGCCAAAGAAAACATTTTTCTTTGCTTCAGCATTTAGCAGCGCCTGTGGCACAGAAAGCTGTAAGAAGCCTTCATCACAAAGCAGAACGAAAGAATCAGCGTCATAAGGGAAAACACAACACTTATGTCTTAAGCCAGTCAGGGAAAGGAGGCACACGTCAGCATTTTAGACACCTTGACGACGAACAACAACAGATGGAACGTAATACGTCCTTTATCAACAACAAAATTCGTAGTTCTTGCTGACCATTATTTATTCGCATTCATTTGAGAATTTTCTCGTGGTCATGAACAGCTATTGTAAAAAACAATCACAACAAAATTGCATTAAAGCGCCTGCAGTTTTGGCAGAAGACAGTTTGAAAAGTAATGAAAATACAAGAGAATTTGTGTTTTTCAGAAATGGTGAAGTATTTTGTACCGAGAAATTCAGTGTAATGGTTACATTTCGAAACTCGAAATATTTATTCGCCTATTTAATAAATTTCAGTAGAAAATCATGTACTACAGTCATTTGCAAAAGTTTAAGAACACCTGTTGGTATTAGATTTCTGCCGATAGCGTGAGCTACTGTGTATGATGCATCATCCTACAGCGGTAGCTTCTGATAGAGTTGGGAGAAGCGTGTGTACATCAGTTTGCTTCTGGTTTTCATGCTGAAAGGTTTTGGTACGTATTTTCTATACAGCGAAAAATGGGCAAAAAAAGCGTCATTAAGTGCTACTCAAAGGGCACAAATAGTGACTTTACACTAAAGAGCAATTGAATTAGAGACACCTGGCGTTATGCAAATGTGGCGCTGTGGGCGGCCTTGTAAACGGAAACGACATGACGTATGTAGCGATCCGACAATATAAGGAGTGATGCGACGGGAATCAGTAAGAGTCGGACGCAGTATGGGTAAGACGAAGGATCTAAGCGCATTTGATCGAGGGCAAACTGTCGGGGCCCGACGAATGGGTCACTCCATCTCGGAAGTCGTGCAGGCACTGGGATTTTCACTAGCCACTGTATCACGGGTGCGCCGTGAGTACATCGAATCCGGTAAAACCACCCCTGCAAGGGCCAACTGCCGTGGAAAACAGCGTGTGAATGAGCGGGGTCATCGTCGGCTAGCTCGCATTGTAACAGAGGATAGACGGGCCACAGTGCAAGAAATCACTCGGCAATTTAACTCTGGTGCACAAAAATGTGTAAGCAGCTACACCATCCAGAACCTTCTCCACGCTATGGGGTACAGAAGCCATCGCCCCACCAAGGTACCGCTGCTGACCGCACATCACAGGGTGCAAATATTAGCATGGGCGCAGGAACATCGCCACTGGACCCTAGACATACGGAAAAAATGTTGCGTGGACTGATGACTCTAGATTCACGTTGGTACATGCGGATGGCAGGATACGAGTACGGCGCAAACCACATGAAGCGATGGATCCTTCTTGCCAGCAGGGTACTCTTCAAGCTGGTGGTTGTGGCATTCTCGTCTGGGGACTGTTTACGTGGACTGAAATGGGACCCCTGGTACGTGTAACATCGCCCCTAACAGGTCAACGTTACCGGGATATCCTGGACTACCATTTACTCCCGTTTGTGCGTCTTCAAAATCACACTGGGTACCTCATCCTGCAACAAGACAAAGCACCGCGCCATCGCTCCCGAATTGTATCCGAATGGTTGGATGAACACTCCACCGACGTGACCTCGCTTCCTTGGCCAGGTAGGTCACCTGACCTCAATCCCATCGAGCACATCTGGGATGCCATCGAGAGAGATGTTCGAGGCTCTGACCCCCTCCATCAAATCTTCGCGAACTGTGGGAGCTTGTTGAGTGGTCGTGGATCCGTATGGCTTCCGAACGCTTCCGGTGTCTTGTCGAGTCCATGCCGAGACGAATCGCCGCTGTCATCAGGGCGATTCGTCTCGGCATGGTGCTACACGTTACTAGACAGATATCTGTAATTCGATTGCTCTTCAGTGTATATCATAAAGGGTACTCCGAGCGTGACATAAGCAGAAATGTGGATGTGAGCAAAACTGCTATTCATAATATAATCATGAAATTTCGAGATACAGGTGAATTTATCTACCAAAAGAGAAGTGGACGTCCAAGGAAAACAACCTTACGTGATGACAATACCATAACCCGAATAGTTATGCGTTCTCCAAAGAGTTCTTGCTAGAAAATCAAGTCCTTTCTACATTCAAAACAATTTGATATAATCCCTTTTCTCTCAATATTACACTGCATCTTAACAGAATTTTCCATCTTTAAATGTAATTTGACATTTTGTACAGTGCACAATCTAGATCTTGCTTTTTTTGCATCACTTGTCATCTGTTGATGCTGCTAACTCAAGCGACATTTGTCTCTTGGCGCATGCGCCCTTAACATCTACTCCTGCTCATCTTCTACGCTGGCCACAGCAATAATCTACGTTTGACTTACCATGGCTAGGGGTGTTTGCGCATGCGTGCGGACAACTTACGTCTGGGAAGCAGAAACAGCTGCATACTCTGACTCCTCTACATAGTGCTTAAGAAAGTTCTTTTGCTTTTTCAGAAGTCTCTCAGAAAATAGGACCTGCTTATGTTATCATTATGCCCATCCGTCCGGCTGTGAACAATGTTTCTGCACCTATTAGTTCGATTTGTAAAATTGTTTCTGTGCTGAGAAGCCTGGACACTCAAAACTATGATCGTTGCATTGCGCAACCTCGCGTTTAGTGGGCGTAAATGCAAATGCTATAGAATTCAAGATGTATTGTATGTCATGTCATTGCTCCTAAATATGCGAATGAATTAATTATTTTTTTCTTCGATACCCGTAAGGATGAGGAGATTTTTCTTAGTTTTCTTTTCAAGTAATGCACAATTTTCCGGTAAAGGGGTGTAAATATGTATTCCGTTACCTACGACATCTCTGCTTCTAAAATTCAAATCCGGAAAATTCTTTTTGCGTCTGATACAGGTCGGTTTGTAGAATGCTCTGTATGCCATATCTAATTTTTTGGAACGAACAGTTTTGTCTAATCCATATTACCGCTCCGAAATGTTTGGAGCAGTATCTGATCTTCAGACATATCGATTTAAAACATTATTTTCAGGTCAGATACCCCTTACGTCGTGAAACCTTTTCTCCCATATTTTCTGCTCATCAAAATGCACAGTTTTTTCAGCAGGCGGCCTATATGTAAATACAACTTTCCTCGACATCACTCTCACTGGTAGTCCAATTTGACACATTCTTTTTGCTGTAGGAAAGCATTCCTGGCGAAGATCATTATTTTGTATATAATTTCTAATATTTCTCAGCGAACAGTTTTACTGCTAGAGAGCATAAGCACATATTTCTGTTTGCAATAGTTTTGAAGTTTTGTTTGCATATCCAAAAACTTGATCGACATAATTCCCCTTCTGTGAAATATCGATTACAATAACAACATTCGTGACGTACACTCTAATTTACTCTTCCTCTTTTGTTCCTGTTTTCTTACGTAAATTTGGATTTATTGCCGTTCAACGTTTTTCAGTTTGATCGTTGCATTTTTTTCCCTGGTTGAATTTGCCTTTGGCAGATTGGCAACAGGTCGAAGAATAATTCAGTGAAATAACTATAATTATTATTAACTGATTGACCACCGTGAGCACTTCATTTGGCTATATGCAATCGCACGTCTCTAATTTAGGGCCACTGATTCCAGAAAGGGAGAGTGCCAGTACAGTAAGGCAAACACAGCATCCATGCCTCACCGGAATTCAAACCCGGACCCTCTCGGACGAATGATCAGTGGCCACCACTTAAACCACTGTGTCACTGGCGCGGCAAAACAACTATTATCACTCACATTGTGTCCACATTTCCTGTCCAAGTTAGAGTACACAATTTACCGCTAGAGTGCGCAAATATATAATCGATATTTCTCTATAACTATGCATTTAGAACTTCAATTTCAAAAACTCTTAAACACTCATCATGGAATTATTTTCACATGCTGTAGTAGTTTTATAGTGCACAGTTCTGACGACCAACCAGTTAGTTTTCATTAGTGTTTGCAACTACAGTATATCTTCTCTTCTAAAAATTCTACTGACCAATCCTTTTGAAACTGTAAGCGATTCTCTACAGTAAAGAATAAGGAAATATTGCGCTATATTATATGACTAGGGCACGTAGCTCTAAAAACTTACTATTGATATCTCTGCTTCTAAACGCCATATCTGGAAAATTCTATTAACGTCGCATAGATTTTTCTATAAAGAATTTTGCACATGGTTTTCAATTTATATATTTAAAACACAAAGCCGTTTCTTTCTACAATCCGCCAGCGACACCCACTGCAGCGAGTTTCATGATTTTTTTAATGAAAGCTACTGACACACAGATTTCTCATCGCTAATTTTTGTCATAAATAATTTTCTTTTATGTTACCATGGAATGTTTTTCGTACAATCCATTCTGGCGTTTGTTCTAGCTTCTTTAATTGCAGCGCCATCTGCCTTTCTGCGGTGGTCGGAATTGGAACTAAACTATTCGCTATCAATTACGCAGTTGTAATTGAAGTTCAAGGTCCAACGGAACAGCGGGCCTTGGACTTTGCTTTCTATGTGAATGCGTTTAAGCTTACTCTTAGTAAAGAGTTGTTTTGGTTTGTCATGGAACGCCATGTTATCCTTATGCTCGGTGACGGCAACTGTGTATTTCGCGCTGATTCTCAGTAATAATAACGTCATCATGAAATTCGTACACGAGTAGTCCGCAAAATAAAAAAATAATCGTAATATTACGAAACTTTTGTTGGGGTGACCCATCTTATACACTACCCATTAACAATTCAACCGTTTAATTTATAACGATTCGTGTTACATGACAAGAAAAAAATTCTGTCACAACTTTTTCAACCTTACATGGCACGGGTTACAGACTAGTTATTCATAATTCCGTCGGTAGGGGTGTTGTCATATATTTCTAGTTGAAAGATCTCCGATTCTAAAAATCTTTCCTTTGTAGTGTACGCTTCGCTATGAAGAACGTTTTGCTCCCATTTTCTTCATTAAAAAACTCACAACTTTGTCTCTCGGGGGCACATAGTTTTGTCAAGTCTTCTTTAATATCTGTTCTTGTAGATGTTCGATCTCGAAAATTTTTTCAGCATCGCATATTTTCAACATTGAGAAATATTTCGTGTACCATTTGTTATTGTTCATAACACACACTTTTGTCCTTTGTGGGCGTAAGTAGATGCTTTGATTTGCAACTCTTTAGTCAACGAAAAATCTGGTTAAATATGTTTTTTGCTCTTTCCACGTTTATAAGTGAGTCACGGAAAAGATCTCATTGGCCGCCACCGGGAGTCGAACCCAAGGTCTTCCAGTTACAAGCCGGATATGCTTCCGCTACACCACAGCGGCCTTGAATTCCTCCAGACTCACACACGCTAACTGCCAAGCCAGTTTGGCAGGTTGCTTCTTGGAGCCCCGCACAATGCTGGGGATTCACCAAAAATGGTAAGCAGCAACTGAACAAACATTAGAAGGCGAAGACCCTGGGTTCGACTGTCGGTGGCGGCCAATGAGAATTTTTCCGTGACTCACTTATAAACGTGGAAAGAGCGAAGATCTTTGTTTGATGTTCCTAGTCCACGTTAAATTTCTGTATTAATTATTCATTCGCCTTCTAATATTTCTTCAGTTGCTGCTTACCATGTTTGGTGAATCCCCGGCATTGTGCGGGGCTCCAAGAAGCAACCTGCCAAATTGGCTTGGCAGTTAGTGTGTGTGAGTCTGGGGGAATTCGAGGCCGCTGTGGCGCAGTGGAAGCATATCCGGCGCGTAACTGGAAGACCCTGGGTTCGACTCCCGGTGGCGGCCAATGAGAATTTTTTCGTGACTCACTTATATACGTGGAAAGAGCGAAGATCTTTGTTTGATGTTCCTGGTCCACGTTAAATTTCTGTTTTAAATATCTTTTGTCAGTTTCACAACAGGATCCATTGAGTATGAATTGACTGTTCTCACTTTTTCCAGTTTAAATAATGCGCAGTTTTCCTACAAACAGCTTAATACATACCATGTTTTGCTGATTTTTTTTCTGTTGCTGAAAATCTGCTTTGCGAAATTCTTTGCGAGAACGAAAGAAATCGGATGACGCGCTCACCACGCACGAGCATTTGGTGTCATCTTTCTTGTCAGTTAAATTAAATAGCGCCTTTTCTTTCCGTGTCTTTTATTATTATTGTGAATCTGGATAAATGCATCTCATAAATATTTCACATTATGATTTTTCAAATAGGTTTTACACACATTTTGATTTAGCTTTTGAATAACGAGCAAATCAATTTGGGTGATGAAATGTTTGTTAAAAACGTCACTTCACGATCGCAATTTTTAAAATTACCAATGTCTGTCCGTCTTTCTTTCTTTCTGTTTGACTACCTCTCAGTCGCCAACAGAAAAACCGACTGAACGCAGAGACTTTAAATTTGGCAGACATTTCAGAGAAACATGCGGGTGTGCATCTCAGAGCCCCTTTTTGAAATCCAAATTTGCCAATGTTTAGTTAATTTTTAAAACTTTCAACCATTGCTCAGGAATACATGGTTGAAATTTGATCCTGCGGTATGCTGTGTCATAAGCTCACACACAAATATAGCTTCTTTATTGTGACGTATTTCATTACATTCTTGCTCAACAATATTTCATTACACTTTGCATAAGCGCAACGGTATTTTATTGCACTATTGTACGTAAACAACAAGTCATAAAAGGTATTTCAAAAATCCGTGCTTGCCCGTTGGCACAGTGTCCTAAGCGATGGTCTCTGATCATTCGTCCGCAATGGGTCTGGGTTCGAATGCCGTGAGGCATGGATGTTGTGTTTGTCTTACGGCGCTCTTTCTCTCCCTTCTCCGGAACCAGTGACCCTAACTTAGGGACGGCCGACTGCTTATAGCCCACTGAGTTAAACCTCCAATCAAAAAAGAAAAAATGCGTTTTTTTGTTGGCGTAGCAACTCATATGCGCCAGTATTTCACACACCTACAGGGGGGATTTATCGCGGCAGACTAATACTACGAACCTTTGCTCGAGAACACCTACTGGCAAATCGATGTGACAGTATTAACTGGTTTTGCCAAAATTTTTGGCATGCACTTTGAAAGTGTTACGGTGACGCAGTGGTCTAAGCGATGGCGTCTGATCATTCGTCCGGAAGGAGTTCGGGTTCGAATCACGGTGAGGTATGGATGTTGTGCTTGTCTTACGGCACTGGTTTTCTCTCTTCCCTGGAACCAGTGGCCTTAAATTAGGGACGGGCGACTGCTTATAGTCCATTGAGTCGCACACGATGGTCGTTAAACATCCAATCAAGAAAAAAAGTGTTAAGTTTATGATTTCACAGCAGTTGGTATTGTAACGTACCAGGAGATGTGACGTACCTGCCAGAAGGACGCACACGACATAAAGGCAGATAGGAATCAGAATAATCGTCTGCGTAGCTCAGTTGGTAGAGCGACTTGTTCCGGAATAAGCGGCCTCGGGTTCGAATCCCGGCGTAGACCAAAAATGACGTAGAAATGTACTTCGTTATAATGGCGCCCGAACTTTCCGGATGACCCGACCGTTCAAAATCTCGCAAGGGTGTGATATTATTTCCACACCGCGAGATAGGAAAATTCAGAGAATCCCTTCTCCAGCACTTCGAAAAAAAAAAAATAAGGGGGAGATGATGTAACGTACCAGGAGATGTGACGTACCTGCCAGAAGGACGCACACGACATAAAGGCAGATAGGAATCAGAATAATCGTCTGAGTAGCTCAGTTGGTAGAGCGACTTGTTCCGGAATAAGCGGCCTCGGGTTCGAATCCCGGCGTAGACCAAAAATGACGGAGAAATTTACTTCGTTATAGTATGGTTATTTTAAGTTTAATACGTCGGCTCGCCGTGCTAGAAATAATTTCAAGCTTTTCCTACGAAATGTTGTTCACTACATTCTTTCAACCATCTTTCCGAATTTGACGCAAATTACAATTAGAAATGTGATTTTGCTGTTTACTATCTTAGACTTCCGATGTGAGTATCCTCTCGCCGCAGTTGCTGGTGGGTCTATTTATGTTTCAGATCGCGGCTCTCCGTGCGTTACTATGCGCAATAAATAAACTGGTGTCCAAAATTCACATGACTAATTCAAATTCGAGAATACAAATGAGACGACCGACTGTAAAGAGAAAAATGTGCAAAGGGTAGCGCTAATCTCACGTATCCGAACAACATCGTTGTTAGCTCCTATGGATATAAGGAAATGACGACGGTACGTCATCCAGCTGGCAGGCATGCGACTTTGAGTAACGTTGTTCTGAGCAGGGAGCGGCAACTGAAGCTTAAGTTGGATTGTTAGGGGGAGAATGGCTCCGCACCATCGCTTAGAAGACGCTATAAAGTGGAAAGCGATGAACAGATTAAAAGCAGGGCAATCGAAACTGAGGTAGCAAGATGGCTGAATGTGCCGAGGCAAGTGGTCTCCAATCTGTTGAGACACTTCCAGGAAACCAGAACAATCACCAGACTCCAGGACAAAGACGCCCACCAGGCACAACAAATATTGTCTGTCGTTTGACTCCCTACGGCGGCAAGCTGTTGTCTCTAACAGTCTGCCGCCATAAGGAGTCGAGAGCCAGGCAACTCGCAAGTTCTCCTGTTTCTGGAACCGCGATATCGAGGTAAACACTTTACAGAAGACTCAATGCGAGAGGTCCGTATGATACAAGGCCAATGGTCTATATCTCACTCGCCGCATCACCAAGGACGGTCCATCTGCATTTGGCCGCACAACATCACCGCTGAATTCCTGATGAGTGGACCTGCATTCTCTTCAGTGACGAGTCGTGGAAGAGCCTAAACACGGATTCTCGAAGTGTGTGCATTTGAAGAGAAGCAGGAAGCCGAAATCATCCCTATAACATTATTGACATTGACTGCTTCGTTAATGAAGGACTCCTGGTTTGGGATGCGTCCTTTTGCATGAACAAACCCCGGTGTACGTACTTATAGAAGGCATCCTGGTTGCTGAACGCTACAGGGATAACATCCTAGAGCCCAATGTATGGCTTTTCAGGGGAGTTGCTCTCCAGCATTTCCTTCTTTGTGGAAAATAAAGTCCGTCCCTATTAGACTTGCGCAGTCGATCAATACCAGGAGAGTGAGGATATTCGCAGGATGGAGTGTTCCACGAGATCTCCGGACCTGAATCCGATTAAGCATGTTTGGGATGCCCTGTGAAAAGTAATGACATGCCGGTAGCTTCCTTTCAGAACCCTTCAGGGCTTCTCACGCTCCTTGGTGGAGGAGTGGGACTTGATTGACCCGAAGCTTCATTCAGCCTTGTAACCAGCATCAGAGCTCATTGTGTGAGCTGAATAGCAGTTCGGGGTATTCACACTCCCTATTATCCTCTCGAAATCAGAGCCACTAGCTGCATCATTTCTGGAGTGCTACGCTGTCACGCGCATGCTTCCTGCGCATCCGATATTCATTTTCTGTTGTGTATTGCTGCGTTAACGATATATGTATTTCCGTACCAACTGCCACAAGAATTTGCCGTACTGATTTTGCGTTATTCATGAATTTATGTCTGCCACTTTAATTTTGGTCACCAGAGTAGTTGTACTATTTAAAAAACAATTGTTCTGCGATTATTTTAAGAAAAATACTGGAAATGAAATGTGGGGAAAATGTGAATTTTCTCGCATTTCATTTCTTGAAAAGTTAGCACTGCTATCCAAAGCTTAAAATTCCCTCGCTCGTTCACGCATTCTGCTACCACATCTTGACTATTTATTCATTTTTTTCCTGACTTAATCTGAATCCGACAACATTCTGCAGTAGAACATGACTAACTGTCAAGAAATCATGTCAAATGTCCCCGAAGCTACCACTGTGACTGGCATGCCGCAGGGTACCACGTTTTAAATCCACGGATCCCAATCGTACCATTTGATCTCACATTTCAGTTTAAACACCTATAGTTTCCCGTACGTCTCAGTTTCACCATGGGTACAAACAAACTCGGGATTGATCGCTGACAGTTCTTTAACTCTGCGTTCAACACCCAAGCATTTTCCGTAGACAGGCTTTACACTGAAGAGCAACTGAATTAGAGATACCTGTCTAGTAACGTGTAGCACCACCTTTCGTCCTGATGACGGCGGCGATTCGTCTCGAAATGGACTCGACAAGACACCAGAATCGTTCGGGAGCCATACGGATCCACGACCCCTGAACAAGCTCCTACAGTTAACGAATATTTGATGGAGGGGGGTCAGAGCCTCGAACATCTCTCTCAATGGCATCCCAGATGTGCTCGATGGGATTGAGGTCAGGTGACTTAGCTGGCTGGCTAAGAAAGCGAGGTGACGTCGGTGAAGTGTTCATCCAACCATTCGGATACAATTCGGGAGTGATGGCGCGGTGCATTGTCATGTTGCGGGATGAGGTCCCCAGTGGGATTTTGAAGACGCACAAACGGGAGTAAATGGTAGTCCAGGATATCCCGGTAACGTTGACCTCTGAAGGACGATGGCACACGTACCAGGGGTCCCATTTCAGTCCATGTAAACAATCCCCAGACGAGAAGCCACCCCTACCAGCTTGAAGAGTACCCTGCTGGCAAAAAGGATCCATTGCTTCATGTGGTTTGCGCCGTACTCGTATCCTGCCATCCGCATGTACCAACGTGAGTCTCGACTCATCAGTCCAGGCAAAATTTTTCCATAAGTCTCGGGTGCAGTGGCGATGTTCCCGCGCATATGCTGATCTTTGCACCCTGTGATGTGCTGTACCCTCGTGGGACGATGGCTTCTGTACACCATAGCGAGGAGATGGTTCTGAATGGTGTGGCTGCTTACACGTTTTTGTGCACCAGCGTTAAATTGCCGAGTGATTTCTTGCCCTGTGGTCCGTCTATCCGCTGTTACAATGCGAGCTAGCCGACGATGACCCGGCTCATCCACACGCTGTTGTCCACGGTAATTGGCTCTTGCAGGGATGGTTTTACCGGATTCGATGTACTCACGGTACACCCATGACACAGTGGCTCGTGAAAATCCCAGTGCCTGCACGACTTCCGAGATGAAGTGACCCATTCGTCGGGCCCCGAAAATTTGCCCACGATCAAATGCGCTTAGATCCTTCATCTTACCCATACTGCGCCCGACTCTTACTGATTCCCGTCGCATCACTCCTTATATTGTCGGATCGCTGCATATGTCATGTCGTTTTTGTTTACAGGGCCGGCCACAGCGCCACATTTGCATAATGCGAGCTGTCTCTAATTCAATTGCTCTACAGTGTATGTTGGTTGCTCCAGAGTTAGGAGAAAATAAAGCCTCTTCAACTTGGCTCCAAATGGAAGAACATTCAACGTCGTTGTCCCACGCTCTTATCAGGAACAAACTTACGTGAGCTTCGTAACGACTGCTTGTTATACTGATCACACAACATAAAAACGTAGATATTTCAAACACGTGTTTCAAATTTCTTATATTCGAAATCATCAAAATTTATTTCTAGTTTCAGCCACTTGTGCAAATGGTAGATTCTATTCCCTCTTAAAGTTTTTTTACTTTCTTTAGTGGAACATATTTTTTAATTAAGTGTTTGCGTGCAATATATCTTAATGATGATTTCAAGAAATCCCGGATAACGTTTGTCCAGAAGCTGACTGATATTTTTTAACACGGGCAACGCGGAGTCTGTTTGCTAATAATAAATAAATAGCTAAACATTTGTATTAAAATTGCTGCCACAAATACTTATTCGGCACTCTAATATTAAAGAGCTTGTAAAAATATCCTTTCTAAAAATATACGAATGAACTTTGCAAAACATATTCGAACTCTCACAAACGTCGTTTCGGCACAAAATGTTTCTGTGATTTAACAGACGTAAAAGTTTAAAAAATCTCTGAACTGGATAACCAACTTCCACTCATGGCACCGAACCTATACCTTTCTTTCAATGCCTAAATTTGTCTTCTCTGTAAGTAGTCTGTTGAAATACCCAATATTTTAACAGACTACTTACAGAGAAGACAAATTTTTCTGTTGAAATACCCAATATTTTTTACCACTGTTGTTCACGGACGAATTCTCGTGAGAAAATCCGCGAAATGTCTCTGATAAGATCAGCATTTCCTAAAAATTGCTGTTTGGTTCTGGCATATCTTAATACATATTATTTTGTTTTGCAAAGGGGCAATTATTTAGTAGAAATTGTATGAAAAAGTATTCTTAAAAGATCAGATGTGGCATCAGGATTGCAATTGAAATTAATGAACGTATTGATCAAAATTTTAGTTGCCACGATTGCCGCACTTATGTACGAAGAAACGATTATCGAAGCAATCAACACTGCACTGAGCTTCGCTGATGTGACTTTGCCTTTGGGAAGAATCACGTGATCCTACTCGGGTTAGTTTCCTTCTGAAGATCTTCATTGCCTTTTTGGCCGTAGGGTTACGCCGCAGCTTCAATTGTTATCGCAAGCTTGATTCTCTTTTCCATTAGTTGTTCTGTTAAGAAGAATTAATCGGCAGATCGTAGCCATTTAGAGGCCTTTTATATATATCTTTCTTTCCTTTCTTCGTTGTTAAAGACTTGCGTATTGCTATTCTGTTTTTTGAGTTTCCATAAGTAGCTCGGAAATTCTCTCACACCTTAGTCGTTGGCTGATGCAAATTACCCAATTGTTTCGTCGATCACCATAAAAACGAGAGTCACACATGAGTAAAAATAGTACGGGTGAAAGTTTTATAGCAAGAATCGCTTATGCTATCTTGAATATCGCCAGCTTTCGAAAATAATAAGTAAATTTCAGATGTTCATCTCATCCATGAACGTTTCAGGAGCTCCCCGTCTAATTCAGGAAACCAGATAACTAAAACTTTTAAATTAAATGTGGTCAAAATACTTAGGAATTTTTAGCGTACAAATCCGAAGCAGAGCGTGGTGGTCGTGAAATTTATTTCGAAAGCACTTTGATTTAGTGCTCTCTCTGCCTTTTCGTTACATAAGTTGGGTAATCCTTATTCTGGTGCTGGTACAATAATCCTTACAGAAAATAAACAGATTTCAAGAGAAATTCGTTTTTCAGTTACACCTTGTAATTATTAAAGTATTGTCTAAATTTTATTCGTTAATTTACTTAAATTATAAATTGAATACATAAAACAAATGAACGTACATTACAAAATATGTAAATATGTCATATAAAGTATAAATATGAATCACAGGATGCGCAATTAAGAAATTACAATTTCATGAATGGACTGCTACATATTTGAAAACTAGATAGCATGATTGAAACAAAACAACACAGGTTAATTTCGAAACAAAATTAGTAAAAGCAGAGAAAACGAAAGGACATAGAGCTATTACATCGACTAGTGATTGCTCGGGCGGAATGGAGAGTGTCCAGACTGGTAACAGACAACAGAAAGACAACAGTGCAACAAATTGCAGACAATCTTAATCAAGGATCCCCTCAAATGATCTCTGCACGCACTGTTCGCCGTACACTGCATCGGATGGGATATGGCAGCCGAAGGCCTGTTCGAACACCTTTGCTGTCTGCAGTTAACAAGAGAAAACGTCTCCGGTTCACACAGAAGCGCAAGGATTGGACAGTCGATAATTGGAAACAAATTATGTGGTCCGATGAATCACGTTTTCATTTGCACCATGCCGATGGCTGAGTGAGAATTTGGCGGAAACAGCACGAAAGCATGGACCCCAAATGCATTGCTACAACCCTTCAAGCTGGTGTAGGCAACGATATAGTTTGGGAAATGTTTTCATTGGCATGCTTTGGGCCCTTTAATTCGTGCTGATCAACGTCTGACTGGTACATCATATCTAAACATCGTTGCGAACCAAGTGTATCCTGTCATGTGGCTGGTTTATCCCAATGGCGATGGCTACTTTCAACAAGATAATGCGTCCTGTCATAGTGCTCGTATTGTACGGGATTGGTTTCAGGAACATGCCGGTGAGTTTACTTTGCTTAGGTGGACCCCACAATCTCCAGATCTCAACCCCATTGAGAATTTGTGGGATAAAGTTGAACGAGCCATCAGACAGCTAGATCCACAACCCTGCAATCTCACACTCCTGGAAAGTGCTATTCATCAAGCATGGGCTCAGATCCCACAAACCACCTATCAACATCTCGTGGAGTCCATGCCACGAAGAATCGACGCAATATTAAAGGCAAAAGGTGGTCCAACGAAGTACTGAGGGGTGGTCATAATAAAGTGGCCACTCAGTGTATATATAGAAGTAATTACTATATATCTACCACATGGGCGCATTTAGAGCCCCCCTCCCCCCGGAAAATGTTTCTTTCATTTTTTTCTGGTTAAAACGCGACTTACATTTTTATAAAATTAAGGCGTTTTTTTCTAACTTATCAACTTACATTAACTTTGTTCCTGATGGTGGATTTCAAAAACTTCCGTCCCCCCCAAGGAAAAATTCATATACATTCCTGATATAGTAATTACTTCTTCAAACATTTCAGGAATAACAAATTTTTTCAGCTAAAGGAAGGGGGGGTCCGCTGGCTTGAAATTTTTAGCTATTGAAATGCATTCAACGTCAAGAGATCCTGAATCACGATTCCCAGATAATCAGGTATGATTAGTCTACTTATTATATTTTGAAGAATATCATGCGTCGTAATACACTTTTTAATAAAATAAACTATAAGTAGTACCATTTGAACAAATATTAAAAAAAATATAATTGGAGAATATTTGTAGCATAAAAAGAAACGAAACTTCCTGTTTCATCATAACCTGAATTTATTAAAATTTGGTTCGGTAAACTAAAATGTATCCGGGGAAGGGGGCGAATGGTCATTTCCGGGAGGGCTTCGCCCCCCTGGGTGTGTTCCTGAAAGAAACAATGCAAGGTCGTCAGAAATACCTAAGTTAGCAACATCCACTTTCATTCAATATACGGGCGTTCACGGATAGTTTTGTTCACAGCACATTTCCCCATGACTCGTGATCATATGGCAACATCAAGATTATTTGTGAAATTCTCAGTTTTATTGATAGAGTAGGAAGTTTTAAAACCCCATCGAACGTAGATTTCAAAGATTTTTCTACACACCAATGAGCCATTGCATAATGATCACCCCCAGCCTAGACAAATGAGCGCGCCTGGAGACCGAACGGTGGCGGAAGTGGAGTTCACAGAGCAGTATATATGCAACCCGAGGACCGACTTTCGATTAATTCAGTTTATTCAGCTGTCAGATCAAAACCAAATATACAGTGTAATAGAACAACAGTGTAAGTGTGATTAGTCTCTAGCGTGTTCGGAAGCAGAATGGGAAAAGCTGTCGATTTATCAAAGTTTAATAAACGACAAATTGTTATGACACAGCGCATTGTACCTACAATCTCAAAAACGGCGCAGCTTGTGGGTTGCTCACGTGCCGCTGTACTGAGTGCGTATCAAAAGTGGTGCATCACGTAGACGGCCGAGCGCAGATACGCCGATTACCAACAGAGACTATGGCACCTAGATGCACTGTTGGGCGGAAACATGCCGCCGCCGGCGGTGTTATGCTGCTGCTGATGATTTCTTGGGACAGTTTAAGCCCCATTATCCAATAGCACAATCCCTAACGGATATCAGATATCTGAATATCGCTGCTGACCATATTCACTCATTCATGGCAACTGTGTTCCCTGCTGGTGATGGTTATTATTACAAAGAGTATAATGCGGCATGCCACACTGCCAGAATCGTCAAGGAGTGGTCCGAGGAACATGCTGGTGACTTTCTGTTAATGTCTTGGTCTACAAATTCACCTGGCACGAACCCAATCGAACATTTGTGGTTCGACTTGGAAACCTTTTGACCCGCCACCTCATCGGATCGATGCCTTGCCGAGTGGCCGTTGTTTTGCGCGATAAAAGGGGTCCTACATCTTATTAGGTAGGTGGTCATAATGTAAAGGCTCATTTGTGTTACCCTCTTCAAAAGTTCGCATTATTCTCTCATCTAAGAGTTTTTCTTTTTTTTTTAAATAGTTATCTAGACAACTGTCGAAAACCTAGATTCACTTTTGAGCTTCTTGTCTAATATCCGTCTTAGTATAACGTACAGAGTAATTTCATTTTTTGAAAAGAAAAACGTATAAAAACGTATATTTCCGCCAAGTTTATTAAGCTTGATCACGCAGCAAAGAATATATTACAGACTTAATACAAATTACGCAGTGTCTCTGATATTGAGTTCGAATTCTGACAGAAATCGTTACCTAGATTTACTGAAAGTCATTAACTGATTGCAAAATGGAAGTTTTCGAATTTGAGAAAGTAACTTTAATTATCCTAAATTCACTCCAATGGTAATATACTTCATTTTCAGCCCGTGTTTTTAATAGTTTTTTCTCGTTTGGTCGACCAAACTTGCAACCCTTGAAAGTTCTGTGTGAGACTGTATTCTGGCACAGACATTTTCCCAGCTCATTTTAATTATTTAAATTTTCAAGTTCAATTTTACGCCGAATTTATGAATTGTAAGTATTCCGTCTAATTAGATTTAACTCACGGTCAGGACCAACCATCATACATTTTTATCGTACATTTGCACCAGAATTTTCAGACAAATGAATGATCTTATTTTAGCGATTTTTATACTTCAGTGCAATTTTTCTGAAAATGCCGGATAGCCAAACAGTTTGCAGTTTTCACATTTTCTCTTCTTTCGTGGAATGCCTTAATCCATACCAAACTGATGAGCAATGTGCTTTTTTCAAGAAGGTGCAAAATTTTATGAATGCATGTTGGCAAAATTTTCTGTTATCCCAATTTTTTTTTTTTTTTTTTTTTTTGCGAAAAAATTACACACCCCTTCTCCCAAGTAAATGCATTACAAAATGAACCGGCTCATACGACGACATATTTTAAGAGACCTCTGTCATTAAAATAAGACAGAGAGAGAAGAAATGCGAATCTTCTTAAGTGAAGGGATAGGCAGTAAAAATTATCTGCTAAGAGCAACGGTCAGCAATTTATGTTTCCTCGATTGATAGTCACTATTTAAACAATTTCTACGAACTTTTTGGTTATCATAAGCCGGTTGTAAACTGTTGAAATCGAAATCTCCCACGATTTCTGAACCTCTGTCATCCAAAAAAGAAATAAATAAAGAACTCTTTCCTACCACAAGTGGACAGACAACACATCACACTTACCTTTCGTCCTACGGCGTATGTTCTCGCACTGATACGACGAGAAGGTGAAGCGAAGCAAAACAAGGCACTCAGAGAAAACATGGCGTCGACAAAATGTTGTGCTGTGGGAGTGTTGGATATTGCTCGTGTAGCGAACGTCCTGTACCAGTTGTTAACATCCTTTTGTGAACATTTATGTACCAAGGCCTCACGAAACATGCAAGATGGAGGTTGGACCGAACGAACTGTTCCTGGGTTATCGTTTAAACACTGTGTTTGTTTTTCAACAGGAAGACTGCAGACAAGAACGTAGAAGAAACGAAGTTATGTGTCTGCCCATAAAGCTACGTGTGCTGGTTATTCTGAGCGCGTGACTCTCATAAAAGCGACTTTCTCAGATTCTACTCACAGACTGCGTGTACCTTCTGGCCAGTTGTTTCCCAGTTTTATTTATTCGCCTCACAAGCCAATCTATGCCGGTCGGCCTCTTCGCCGGGTAAGCTTTACGAGTTGCTGTTTACCGTTGAAAAATGTATTTTTTATATCTTGCCTTTCTGTTTATGTATTTGTTCGCTGAACTGCATATTTCTCAGCCCGGGTATGGCATTTAAAATGCAATTTATATTCTGATTTTTACTACAGTGAATGATCGCTGCTATCATTTGGCCAACTAGGCAGCCGTTTAGGGCGCAGACCTCAGAGGGGAGCAGTAATGACGTTTGACTGTTTTATACAGATTAGCCTTTTAACTCATGTTAAAAACGCAACTGATAGTTTATATTTTTGAGTTAAATATTATTATAAAGCCTTACAAAAGTTTCTGAACTGTTTTTTGTGTATCCCTTCTATATGTTCTTTCATTTTTCTTTTTGAAATTTACTGATAAATTGAAGTTAACATGGGGAGGGGGCAGTGGGATTGCGGGTAGTTAGCTTTGTCTACAACGACAAGTAGCTTAGTACCTCTACTATCTGTACTGTCTCTTTCACCCCCTAAAACAGGAAGAGCATTCGTTTCTTATACGCTCTGTATATGCAAAATCTTTCTAGCACCGCAGTAATATCTTCACAAGTTCATAAAACGTGCTTATAAATTACGTGAATCGCTTTTCCATTCGGTGCTAAAATGTTCTTTCCTCTTCAATTTAACTTCTGCTGTCTTCATAGCTACAACCATGGTTTTCCTCTTTCCGAAGGAACCGAATGAAAATGAGTAATAAACACACTGTGTATCATTCTGTATTTGCATTTGAAACTACGTATATATAAACAGTTTATCAGTTTTATTCCCCGTTATTGTGTCTGTTTAAAAGTTCAATTATAATAAATGATTGCTTAATCTAATATAGAAAGCAATGCAGCTGGTCTATGGAGTAGTTACACAAAAATTTCAAGAAATGAGGTGGGTCTGCAAAATTCCAAATCTTTGAGACGCTGCTTAAAGATGCGTGAAAAGCGACTTTTCAAGCGAAATTAACAATTCCTTCCATACCGTCATGCCACCTCCCAAATCTGAAACCACAGATTTAGCTATTATGCCAGTTTTTTACGCTTTCCAACCGTAGGTTGAAGAAGCGTACATGCTCCAGCTTTGTCCGCACGATAACCTGCGTAAAAATGGTTCGATTTGGATGAAAGTTTAGTATGTGGTAGGGGACGACCTGGGAACGAACCCGATTGAAAATGGGTGAAGTGGGGTCAAAGTCAGGTCATAGGAGCGGGATGCATTCCATTGGCTTTATGCGTTATAACTTGCGAAATATGGTTCGATTTCGATGAAATTTTAGTACGTTGTAGGGGACCACCTGGAGACGAACCCTATTGAAAATGTATGAAGTGGCGTCAAAGGTCAGAACATAGGAGCAGGATGCATTCCATTGGCTTTATGCGTTATAACTTGCGTAAATATGGTTCGATTTCGATGAAATTTTAGTACGTTGTAGGGGACCACCTGGAGACGAACCCTATTGAAAATGGACGAAATGGGGTCAAAGGTCAGGACATGGGATGGGGATCCATTCCATCGCCCTTATGCGTTAAAACTTACGTAAGAAATGCTTCGATTGAGACAAAACTTTATCATGTTGTTCCGGAAGTATATATAACCGGTTCTGTTGAATATCATCGAAATGGGGTTAAAGGTCAGGTCATAGTAGCGATATTTATTCTACAGCCATTATCCTTATAACTTGAGTAATGATTTCTGGTATGTTAGAAAGCGTATCATAATCAATGCATTGCATGATTTTACTAACTTGTTATTCATTACGCGTTGGAAATCAAAATAAACTGGGTGTTTCCGTAAAGACAAAATTTCACTGACTAGGACAATTAAGACTTTAGAATATGGACCCAGAATCTGATGCATTCCTGTGTCATAGCATATTTCGCTGTCCATGTGTATTTCATTAAAGCTGAGAATGCAAATTTTTCTGCTAGGTTTTCACTACGTTTCTTCATAAGAAGCAGAACATTGTGGAGAATTCCAGGACGACAAATAAATTTGGCACACCATCGGTTTAACGTGCTTGCACTTGGTAAAGGGATCCAAATTTTATTTTTTCAGAAATCATAAGCTTTCCTAGAAATAGCTCTACTCACTATGCCACGAGAAATATTAATATCTTCTTCTGGCCACTTGTTTCTTTTCTTTTGCGTTGCGATGCATTCTAGTTGTGAAGGCGTAAAAAAATTCTGAAAGTTTACGTATTTCCATCGGTTGCAGTTTTTTGTTTTTATGTATTCTTGTAATAGTTTTTTTCTCATAAGCAGAATCTCTGAACGGTTGTTCTTTAAACGTTGCTTTTGTAGCTCTTAAAAGTCTGTGGAAATGTTTGTTTTTCTTCTTCAAGCTGCCTATCTGTTTTTCCATTATGATAACTCTTTCAGTGAGAACTTTGTTTTTAGTTTTCATTTCTGAGCAAGACATGTATACTGTTGTAAATGTTATTTCTTCTTCTGAACGTTCTTTTTTTATTGAAAATAACGTCCTCTTCATTACGCATTGTTTTTTCGTTTTTTTTTTGTTTTTGTTTTTTGTACTTCAGAGCTTTCGACGGACATACCTTTTCATTTGCCTGTGTTCTTGTGCATTATCAATTTAGGTTCTGGAAGT
Organism: Macrothele yani; assembly: GCA_039090855.1. NCBI lineage: Eukaryota > Metazoa > Arthropoda > Arachnida > Araneae > Macrothelidae > Macrothele > Macrothele yani. The sequence continues at coordinate 7,314,920 of CM077011.1, read as the reverse complement.
CCAACCAAGCGATTTTTCATATCTTCACAGTCTGAACTGTGGAAATGGTCACTACAAATTCTTGCTGTTTCAGCATTAAAATTATCTGCACGCTTGCATTTAATAATCCATTCCTTTACCATGTCCTTGTTATTCACAGGGAAAACGTGATAAACCACACCACGGTCTTTGGTTTTCTTATGCGTATTTTTACAAATAGTCACAGCACCAGCTGAACACATTTTATGTATTAAAATAAATATAAACAAGATACGTTTATTCACAAACAAATGCGAGCAAAAATAAAAAAAAAATCACCCCGTTCGCAGGTTTACTACCAAAAGAATAGAGAGAAAGACTTAAGGGGAAACGCGCCAGTCCTCGACATGACGTCACAGCGGCCATAAACCACTCCCTCGCCGGAGCTTGAATTCTCGTCCTCAAACAAATGAATGACCCAGCCCTTCTCTTCTACAGCCCTGAGTCTGGGAGGGTCCGGGTTCGAATCCCGGTGTGGTACTGATATGTTTGTCTTACAAGTCCTGACTCTCTCCTTTCTCGGGAACTAAATTTACGACATGCGACTGCTTATAGCCCATTGAGTTGCTCACGGTGGTCGTTAAACCTTCAATAAATCAAAACAAAATGAGCGATGTCCATTCGCAGCCAAGAGTAATTCCGATAGAATAATAATGCCTGTCAAAAAAAATTTGCCGCCCCGGTGGCGCAGTGGTCTGAGCCCTGGCTTCTGATCATTCGTCCGAGGCCGGGTTCGAATCCCGGTGATGCATGGAAATTGTGTTCCCTTCCCTGGAACCAGTGGGTCTAAATTGGGGACAGGCGGCTGCTTATAGCGCATTTAGTTGCTCACGGCGGTCGTTTAACCTCGAACCAAAAAAAAAATGAAATTGTCTATTCTCGATGTTACGTGAGAGTAACATTTTCAAAAACTAGTGGCAACGCGCGCACACACACATTCAGTCTCACATACACGTTCTCAGCTGTCTGGTTTCCGCAGAAATACCATGCCAAGTATTTTTGCTTCTAACAATCTCGCTCCCCTTCCCTCGTTTTAAAGTTTCGATTTGAAAAACAGCCACTACACCTCGAACCACAGTAAAAAACGATCTAGCAAGTATCAACACACACACACACACACACACACTATCTCTTTTGTTATGATATGATTGTGTGAGTGCGTGTTGACAGAGACTCATAATTGGAGACATCACACTTAACTGCTTACAACAGAAAAAATCAGAGTTCAACGAAATTGTTTAAATCCTAACTTGTCTTTATTCAAAATAATCGCGCATTTAACTCCGAAAGTACTGGAACAGGATGACACATACACTGAAGGGCCAGAAAAACTGGTACAGACGAGCTTGTGCAAAATGCATAGCAACGTCACCTATGCGCATACTTGGTTGCGTCCGCCAGTGCGTATATAAAACGATAGACATCCTAGCCAGCTGTCAGAGCTGTTTTCGGCATGAGAATGACAAGTAATAACGATTTAAGCGATTTTCAACGCAGTGTCATAGTTGGCGCTCGTGAGATGGGCCATAGTATTTCGGAGGTAGGAACGATGTTCGGATTTTCACGGACGACCATTGTAAGGTTGTACTGTGACTACAAGAATTCCGGCAAAACCTCCAACCTACGATACTAGTGTGGCCGTAAAAATACATTGGATGAACGTGACCATCGTCGGCTGACAAGAATCGTTTCACGCGATAGGCGTGAAACACTCTCGCAGGTATAATCGGAATTCAGTGCAACAAGCATCAGCGTCCGGACTGTGTGCAACGTACCCTGCACGATATGGGCTTTGGGAGCCGACGCCCAACTCGAGTCCCCTTGATGGGTGCACGGCACAGAGCTGTGCGCCTCGCTTGGGCACGGCAACACCGCCACTGGACACTTGATGACTGGAAACAAGTAGCCTGGTCTGACGAGTCGCGTTTCCAACTGTATCGTGCAGATGGAAGGATTCGTGTGTGGCGCAAACCCCATGAAGCCATGGATCCCGCCTTTCAACAGGGAACTGTACCGGTTGGTGGGGGGGGGGGGGTCCGTAATGGTATGGGGTGTGTTTAGCTGCACTTCACTGGGATTCCTGGTACGTCTACAAATGTCTGTGACCGGCCAACGCTATGTGCGCATCCTTTCTGACGAGGCACACCCGTTTATGTCCTGCATTCATGCTGATGGGTTGGGCCTGTTCCACAGGACAATGTACCTCCACACAACTGTCGGGAGGCCACAGTATGGTTAGAGGAGTATTCATCTGAGTTTGGGGTGTAGCCATTCCCACCCAAGTCCCCAGATCTGAACGCGATAGAACACATTTCGGATGCCATGCAACGCGCTATCGAACACAGGACTCCGAGATCTCGGAATACACCCGAAATGTGGAACGCTCTGCAGGAAGTATGGTGTGCATTGCCTACAGCATATTTCTAGAAGCTAGTGGAGTCCATGCCCCGTCGTATTTCTGCAGTCCTGCGCTCCCCTGGGGGACCTACCAAGTATTAGGCTGGTGTATCAGTTTTTCTGGCATTTCAGTGTACCTTTCATATGGCAGACGAGCAGCACTGCCAAGTCATCCCACACTGCAGAACAAGGAACTTTTAATTCAAAACAACATATAAACAATTCCGTTGTCTCAGTGTATAAAACTCTGAAAGCACTGCAGCATACCACAAATCAATTGAGACAGTTAAATGCTACAATGTTTGGGGAATCAGCCCCAGGCGCTGACTGGGAAGCTAGGACAATGGGCTGCTATGCCTTTTCCTAACTCCAAAATACACTATCTACCAACAAGTAATTGGACACCCCTGCAATCGACGATATCTGCCGTCCTGATACACGTCACGGCCGCCGCCGTTAAATATCGTGTGGAAACAATAACGCAACCCGTCGCATGCAAGATGCCACGCAGTTCGGAGCTTTCTGATTTCGAGAAAGGTGTAATCGTCGGTTATCACAGAAATGGCCGATCCATACGTGACATATCCAGTGAGTTGAAGTACCCAAAATGGACAGTGGCCTACGTGATTGTCAAGTGGAAGATGAGAGGTGACTGTCGGAATGTGCCTCGTCCTGGCAGACCCACAAAACTGGGAGTTAGAGAGCGACGGGTGCCGGCCAGAGAAATTCGGAAGAACCACACCAAATCGATGGGCAACATCCGCAAGGAGTTTCAACAGGCATCCGGAAGTGTTCTTTTGATGAATACCATCCGTAAAGAAGCCCATCTGCTCGGTTACCATGGACGTGCTGCCTCCCACAAGCCTTTGATCACCAAGTCCAATAGCGCTGCTCGGCTAACGTGGTGCAAAGAACGTCGACAGTGGACCGCTGATTAGTGGAATCAGGTTCTCTGGAGTGACGAATCAAAGTTCACCCTCTACCGTTCGGATGGCAGGGTCTGAGTTTGGCGTCTGCCTGCAGAACGCCTCCTGCCGGAATGTATTGTGCCAACTGTGAAGTTCGGCGGCGGTGGAATTATGCTATGGGGGTGTTTCTCCTGGTATGGCACGAGACCCTAGGTCGCAATTCCTGGTAGACTCAACTCCGAGAGCTATTGCACCGTTTTGGATCACCATGAGCTTCCTACGTTGTGGCAGGTTTACGGGATGGACTCATGTTACTTTCAGGATGACAATGCCACCTGTCATGTTGCGAGGTCCACCATGGCTTGGTATGGCGACAATGGGGTTAATCGAATGGACTGGCCTGCGCAGAGCCCGGACCTTAACCCTATCGAGCACCTGTGGGACGAGTTGGAGCGTCGACTTAAGGGGTTCCCTCACCGTCCGAAATCGGTGAAGGAACTGACCTGTCTTCTCCAAGCCGAGTGGAAGAAAATACCGCTAGCCGTCGTACAACGCCTGGTTGAGAGTATGCCCCGGAGGGTCGCAGCTGTAATCGCCGCTCGTGGAGGCTCCACCAACTGTTGAAGGTGAATAAACTTCGTTTTCCTTTGCTATCACAGGTGTCCAATTACTTGTTGGTAGATAGTGTATATGCAATATGTATACACAGATGGGCCACTACTATTATGACCACCCCCAGCCTGGAGAAATGAGCTCGCCTGGTGACCGAACGGTGGCGCAGGGGAAGTTCACAGAGCAGTATATATATACAACTCGAAGACCGGCTTTCGGTTAGTAAAGTGTTTGGAGTCAGAATTGGAGAAGCTGCCGATTTATCGGGGTTTGATAAAGGTCAAATCGTGATGGCACGGCTCCTGAGAACTACGATCTCTGAAACGGCGCGGCTTCTGGTTTGTTCACGCGCTGCTGTAGTGAGTACGTATCAAAAGTGGTGAACAGAAGGTCAAACTACGAACCGTCGTCTAGCCGTGTATCGTCCGCGTATGGTTGTTGCCAGAGGGTGGAGGAGACTGTCGCGCAATGTTTACACCGGCCGCATGGCCATAGTGCGACAAATCACCCGCAGCTACAACAGTGGTGATCAGGGCAATGTGTCACAGCACACAGTTCATCGCAGCCTTCTGCGCATGGGCCCGCGTAGCCGAAGACCCAGCCGAGTCCCCACGCTCACTGCACCTCATCGCCAACACGCTCTAAATTGGCACAAGATCATCGAGATTGGACCGTGGATGGTTGGAAGCAAATTGCGTATTCTGACGAATCAAGATTCCTGGTGCATTACGTAGACGGCCGAGGGCGGATACGCCGATTACCAATGGAGGCAAATCAGGCAGGCTGCGGCGGGGTTATGCTGCGGGCGATGCTTTCTTGGGACACTTTGGGCCCCATTATCCCAATAGCACAATCCCTGACAGCTGTCAAGTATTTGAAGATCGTTGCGGATCAAGTTCACACATTCATGACAACTCTGTTCCCTGCTAGTGATGGCCATTACCAACAGGATAATGCGCTATGCCACACTGCCAGAATCGTCAAGGAGTGGATCGAGTAACAGATTGGTGACTTTCTGTTAATTCCCGGGCCTCCAAATTCACCTGACATGAACCCCATCGGACATTTGTTGCTCGACGTGGAAAAACGGGTTCGCGCTAAATTACCACCACCCCGAACACGGGAACTGGAGGACCTGCTGTTGACGTTATCGTACCAGATACCCCATAATAACCTATCGCCACCTCATTGAATCGATGCTTCGCCGAGTGGCCGCTATTTTTCGGGCTAAAGGAGGTCCTACAGCTTATTAGGTATGTGGTCATAATGTAATGGCTCATACGTTTATATACACTGAGTGATCCCTGAATTATGAAGTACATTGTTAAATCCCAGGCAGCTACGAACGCTCGAATCACTAGATATCCGTCGTGCGTCGGATGGACACGTTAAGCCGTGTACTGGCCCCCGGTATTAAATAAGGGCGTCTCCCTTCCCTTTTCTACCTCGCTTCCGTGTGACTTTCCTATCGGGCACTCTAACCCAAATCTCCTAACTTCCTATTTCTAAGGGTTGTTTAAGACGTGGGGTCAGACACTCGCTTCCTAAAATCCTCTACATGTGATCTGATTTGAATTATGAACAGCTACTTAATACTGCGTAGCCCCCCCCTCTCCACACACACACATTCTGCCCTTTGTACAGCAGCTGTCTGACGTGGCATCGATTCAATAAGATTCTGGAAGCAGTTGGGATGTATGACCAACCCAGCTGTATGTACTGCGGCCTTCAGTGCAAGTATGGAGGTAATTTGTATATCCAGACGCCTGATATGCCGTTCCATAGTGTCACACAAGTGCTCTATCTGATTGATATCAGTGGATGTGGAATGTCGATCAATTGTGCAGGAATGGTTTGAAGAACACATGTCCGAACTGTGTTCTTCAAACCATTCCTGCACAACACTGGGGCTGTTGCTTGGCGCATTGTCATCTTGAAAGATACCTTCGTCATTCGGGAAAAAGTGCAACAATGCTGGTTATACAGAGTCATGAAACAATTCACGATAGTGGGCACCATTCAGACGTCGTGCCACATGAACCAGGCGTCCAAGTTCCTGCTAGGTAAATGTGCCCCACACCATACAACCACCTCTACCGGTTTGCTTTGTGGAGAACGTGCAGGATGGATCGAGTGCATCATGTTCTTTCGGCCAAATACGTACACGACCATCCACGGAGTGGAGTCAAAAACGAGACTCATTAGACCGGCACATTTTTTCAGTCAACAGACATCCAACATGCATTATCTTTGCACCAGGCGAGTCTTTTGCACCGAGGAACCGTGGTTAGAAGTCTTCGCCGTCGGGGTCGTCTGCTGTTATATCCCATACGTGAGATCGTGCGACGCATGGTTATGGCAGATACTGTTTCGGGTTGATCTCTCTTGTATTGTGTGGTTGACCAGTACGAGTCATCGGACAAGGCGTTCACCTCTCACATTAATCTTTCGCTGTCCTGTGTAGTTTGGTCTCCGAATCACTGTTTGGCCATTTTCACTCCAGTCCTCATGCACTTTAACTATGTCGGTTCGCGAACAACCCACCAGTTCAACCGTTTGAGAAATTGAGGCACCCGCTCTTAGAGCTCCCACAATCTATACTTTCTCAAAATCCGATAAATCCTTCCTTTCACACATCACTCTCCGGATTTTACTACCTACTGCTCCACTCACATGTTATGTATTTTACGTCTGTCGACCTATCGCGCCCTCTCGGAAATGGCGTAGTTAACGGGCCGCATCAACTATTGATAGTGGAGGTCATAATTCAGTGATCACTCTGTGTTTATACTGTGTATGTATATTAGTACGTCACCAACGCATACAAAAGAAAGTCCAGTTATGTTAGCAATGGAAAGTTGATTTCCTATTTCCTCTTGACGGTTTCGAAAAAAAAAAAGAACTTACCCCCGCAAAAACACAAGTGCTGGGAAACTACTGGCCACCAGCTGGCAGTGATGGGTCACTGCTGGCTGAAATCTGCCACTCACGGCCCGGTACTGGTCCGTTGGTGGCAGCACTATCAGTTGGAGAGCCATTGATGGCCCTGCAGCATCGCCGTGAATTGTGGGCCTCTAAGCAAGTGCCACTAGTGGCCCGCTGCTGGAAACCAATGCAACCCCCAACAGCAGGTGGAAGCATCGGGACTGCACATGCGCAGAAGCAACACTTGCTGTGTCTCTCATGGTACAAGTTAGTTGAAGACGACGCTATCGCCATCGTGTTTTTTTAGTGGATGTTAAGAATAAAATCCATATGTGGAGAGGCGAATTAATTTCCTAATGAAATTTTATGTCGGCAAAGATATCAGATTAAGCCGTGAAATACTAGATTACAGCCATGAAATACACCCACTCCATTCCCATGAATAACAATTCATGGAATGGAGTGGATGAATAACAAGAAAAAATTTGAAACCGCTTGAAACACATATCCTGGAAAACCATTAAAATAGCGTTTGTTGAAAAAAAAAGAATTATACGCGTACAAAATTTATTAATTACTTGAAAGAAAAAGAAAAAAGCAACGCTATGTATTGTACTCATCCATGGGTTGAACACACAAGACTAGGAGGAATTCGCTTCTAAAAATAACGAGAAATAAAATTAAATATCTTTTACTCTTTAAAACAAATGTAGCTTCGGACAACGGAAAGGAAAGACACAACGTTAAAAATGTAACAGATTGTGACATGAACCCGGGTAAATATATATTTATTCAACAATCTCTTTTCAAGACGGCAAGGACAGTACAAAACGTTGCAAAGCGACTCTAAGTATGTACACGCCTTGAAAATGAGTGAAGTTCCCTTAAGGTAAAAAAAGAAAAACTATCGTTACGTTGAAAAAATTAATTTATCAAATACATGAAACTGACTTTTATGAAAAATACCTCGCAATATTATAAAATGAAAGAGGGAAGCATTCGATTACAAATTGCATAGCAAACAGATAGCTTCCAGCATATATCCGAGCTTAGTGAATTAGTCCGGTCGGTAGCGAGCGCGGCTTCCACGCAAACGGCCCAGGATCAAATCTAGTCAGATACAAACGGGCGTTTTTCCGGTCTGTCGAGAAAATTTCCTCGGCACAGTGCGTTTATTCACAAGCTTCGTAAGGGTAGAAAAAAATGGTAGCTTTAGGAAACTGCGGTTATCCTTGCTTTTTTTTTTTTTATTATTATGGCTACTACTGGGAAATTGGCGGACAAGATTCGGCAAGCCACCAGTTACGTCATGTGGTTGCTGGCTGCCACTAACGGCCCACTAGTGGACCGTATTAGGCTAGCCATCATTTCTGGCACGTGCTTGCAGGGCAACTGAAGGGCCACTTGTGGCAGCTACTGCCAGTGATGGACCACTGATGACCCTGTTGTGGCATGTGACAACTGATGGAGTGCCAACTGTTGGCCAGCTGTTGGCCTGAACTGCTGGCCCTTCTGTTGGCCGCCCGGACATTTTATTGACGGTTCGGCAGCGGCAACATAGTGCTGGGCCAGCAAGACTGTTTTTGCTGGGACGTAATATTCTGTTGATGCAAATTCTGTTTTTCATGTTATTACCCCCGCCTCCCTCCCCGCCGACGTTAATGATTTAAGCGCCGCCCCTTGCAGCTACCTATACCTCAACTTGCTTTACTGAAAAATCTGCTGAGCAATCCGTGTAATAAAATATCCTATCAGTATAACATCATGAAATCAATAAAAACGCTAAATTTCCCTTTTGTAATCCCAAGAATGTATTATTTAAATTTGGAACAGAAACTAGAATTTCGTTGTGTAAACATCAACGTATTGTAGTTAAATCTACGGTAAAATATTTGGGTTATTTTATGTATACCGATTCATCATCATTGTCAACCATTATCAATCCACTGCTGGACGAAGGTCTCTCCAAGCCTCTTCCACAACGGTCTGTCTTGTGTCCGTCTCCTCCATGACACTCCCGCATACTTTTCAATTTCATCCACCCATCTCCCATGTGGTCTTCTTCTGGGTCTTTTACTATCCCTTGGAATCCAATCTAAAATTTCGACTGTTCATCGACTGTCTGTCCTTCTGGCAGTATCCAGTAAGGTGGGCCGAAAAAAACTTTTTTTTTAATGTGCATATCGCTTAGAGCGGAAAAGTTGCCATTTGGGTCAGCAAGAATAACAAAAGGATGTTTTTTTTAAATCTACCAATATCTTACGTCTCCGCATAGCACACTAAGTTCACGTTTTTCCGACTGCATTGGGCCGTAAGCAAAAACTGATGGATTTTTTTGTAATTGAAATCGAGTAACTCCTAGTGTGAAAAATGGTACTTTAGTGCTCCCAATAACAGTGAAAAAAAAGTTTGGAATAAAATCAAAAAAGGAGTGGAATAAAATCTTCAACAGTCTCTCTCAGACAACCTACCCAGAGATTGCTGAAGCAGCGTAAGAGAGTAACAATTCATCCTTGTATATAAAAATTACTGTGATACGGTAGTACAGATATCCTTTTTGAAACGTCTTTTGAAAAAACAAAAATGTTATCACTATGTCCCTCTGTCTGTATGTGGACACCATATTTCAGCACCTATTAACCCTATACGAAATTTGATTGCAGTAACAAGCCTAAATTGTGCGAACGAGGATTTTTGCTTTCTGGTACTTTCGACGCAACACTTCATAGCTAAGGAGTCTAAATTCATATACAATACCATAGCTTCGAAATGGAATAACATATATTTTAATTTATGTCATTGTTTTAAATGTCCGTTTTAAAATAATCTTTTATTCTACATATTTCACAAGGAACACCATTTTGCGTACTGTCTCCTTTTCAAATAATGCACAGTTTTTCCACTAGAAGGAGTAAATACGCATTGCATTTTTCCTCATACCTCTGTTTCCAAAAGTTCTACTTGAAAAATTATTTTTGCGTCGGATGGAAAATGCATTGAAATCAGTTTGTAACCCACAGTCTTGCCACTAGCGGCATAAGCGCATATTTCTGTTTCCGACATTTCTGAAACATGATCTGCTCTCTTAAAAACTCGTTTGAAAAAGTTATTCTTTGGGCAGATAGCGGACGTTTTGTGTTTACAATGAAGCATAATTTTCCCTTTGCAGAGCTTAGATTTTGTTATATTTTTCTCCATATATCTACTTGTAACATTCCGATTTCAGGGGCGAAAATCCTATGTTGACACTGTCCCCGGCGAAGAATGTTTTGCATATAATTTCCGTTTCTTTTTTAAAGAATAATTTTTCCACTAAGGGGTACAGTTCTTGTTTCTATTCAAGACATTTTGCATCCGTATCTGCCTTTTCCAAATTCCTAACTGAAAAATGTTTTTTTGGAGTCGCACACCGCTAACTACAAAAATAATTTATGCGCATTTATTCCCAAAATATATCTCGATATGGGGAAATGTACACTCTATTATTGTTTTCGGATGTACCTGCTTCTAAAAGACCAATTTGAAAAATTCGTTTAAAACAATAGATGCTCTATGGGATTAAGATCGGGGCTCTGTACTCGGCAGTCCACACACGATACAGAATGGACGTCAAACCACGTCGTGACAGTCCTTGCTTTATGGCTCCGTGCGTTATCCTGTTCATACCAACAAGGCTCGGTTCCATAGCATTGCCACAGATTTGGCAGGGCATAATTGTTCAGAATATCGAGGTAGACGTGCTGGTTAACAGGTTTGTCCACGTTAACCAATGAGCCGGGAACATACCACGAAAAACAACCCCACATGACTACATAGCCAGCTCCAAACGTGACCGTAGGAACAGTACACTGTGGTAAATAGCGTTCCCCCGGCTGCCGCCATACCCACACACGGCCATCGGACTAATGGATCGTGTATCTGGATTCATCATTCGATAGGAACCGTTTCTATTAAACTACGGTCCACGATAAATGTTCTTTACACCATGCTAAATGACCAGTACCTTTCCGAGTGCAGATGAAAGGCTTATGAGTAGCCACACGACCACGATAACCCATGGAATGTTCTCTGGGAATGGTACGTGTACATACCGAGGTTCCAGCATTTTTACTCACCTGTGCAACGAGGTTTTGTGCAGTACTCCGTCGATTAGCTGTAATACCTATTCTGAGGCTTCGACGTCCCCTATCACTGATTTTCTATGGTCTGCCAGTACGTTTTACTACTTCAGGCACGCCATGTGTCTTCCACTTATTCAGTACATCCAAAACAGTTGACTTGGGTATGTTTAAACGCCTTTTGGTTTCTCTTATGGATAACCCACCAGCATAACACCCAAGAATCTTTCCTTTCTCAAAGTCAGTTCTCTCCATCCGCAACATTTTTACTCAACCTCACAATGCGATATGATGGCGGTCAGCTGCAGGCTTGTTTTTATACCGATTGCAGCTGTACCGCGCATCTTAACGTCGCAGCGGATCCGTTAATTTGTTTTTGAAGGGGTGTCCGGTGGCTTTTGAAAATATAGTGCATATGTAGGTATGTATGTAAACAAGATATTGGCTGAAGAAAAGCAGCAAACACACTTCAAAAAATGAGAAGTAAGCGAGATATGTATTGCATGTCGTTGTAATTTACATTTTGTCAAACTCGCTGCGTTAAATTTTCTTTCATCAAATTTGGGAAGCATATACGGTTTTAAAAATCAATTTCTATTCATGTTATTATTTTTGTTCACCTTAATGTACATCTCTTATTTCTTATCTATGATTAATTTTTCTTACAACACCAACGGATATTTAAAATTGGGTTGTCGTTTTCCTATTTTCAAAGTGTTTTACTGCATCACGGATGCACGAGTTTAAGTCTAAATGATACATACCCAGAAAGGTCTGAAACTAGTTGCTCTTTCTCCTCTTAAATAATAGATTTTCTAAAAGAATCTCATTTCAATGAAACCTCTTTATTCCCTAATTAAATCGAATCACGAAGGTACACCAAATAAGGCTATCAGATTTAATAAAAACAGGAGCTTTTGCAAAGCACAGGTAGGATTGATTTTCATGTTCTATCATTAATTATCATTATATGAATTTTTTCAACTTATAGATCCAATTACTTTATTAATCCATTACGTTTGAGGGAAAAAAACTACCATGAGAATCAGAGCAAATGGTTATTCCACACTAGATCTGTGCTCAACATCAGTTAATCTATAAAAAGCATTTTAACTTCGAAAGTAATTCAGTCTAATCGAGAAATATACTCTTAATTAATATCGAATAGGAATTTCTTTCAAGGTGACTTGGAAAATGTTGACTTTAACTTCAAGTTACATTAATATGATAGGAATATAATTGAAATTGTACAGATTTTAACTCGTTACGGAGTAATCTCGCGTCTCTTTTTTTAAGTTCTAATTTAACTAATGAAACGGAAATGTTATTTGGACATAAAACAAAATAGGATAAAATGACGACAAAATTATTTTTAGGAAATACAAAGAAGAAGAACTGTAAAGAATAGCTGTAATTTCTTAAAACTATGCTTTAGAATATTCAGCTTAGTTTTGCAAAGTTACCGAGCATATAAACTTTTAAATTCCGGACATGAATGCAGGCAAAGGGGATAAAATTTTTTACGGTTATGTTTCTAACGATTTCGTTATGGGAGAAATTCGCTGTGCAACAGTGCTACGCTTATGCGGCAATTTTCGCTGCTTTCAGTTACATTTGTAATGCGAACTGTTTGGCGTTTTTAAACATAAATGTGAGTGACACATTTTAGAAATATCTGATGCTGTTACTTGCATTCGAAGATAGACTGCGACGAAGACGTTTTCACTCCACATCTTAAGGAACATTATGTAATAATGCTGGTATTCTGTTAAGTTCCCACTTCATACGTGAGAAATCGTAATCAGAATTTTAAAGGATGTTGCACTTGCTTTTTGTTTGTATACCTTTTCTCTGTTTTTGAACTTTTTCTGCTTTGTGGTACTGTATGTATTTCCTATTGGTTCATTGTGCAAGTTTTACACATATCTACAAACACATGATCATAGTCTAGAAATTTTTAAGTATCTCTGGTATTGAGAGAAAACTGAGAAGCTTTAATTGCGCAGTAATAAAATAACATTTTTTAGAAATTTATTGCAAAACCAAGAGTTGTTCAATAAATAAGATAACAAGACGTTCAGCGTCAAGATTTTTAAGGCTCTACGAGACCCGCCATCTTGTATTGCTGCATTCTCTTGTTAACCAACGGGCAAGCGTATTTCACAAATTGCTCCGGTAATTTCGCACATTTTGGAACACCGTTTGTGGCTAACGCAAGATATATGATAAATAAAGAGTTCCCTGATTTCATAATTTTTATTGACCTTTCCCTTCATTTTTCATCAGCAGCGAAAGTTGTACCAAGGCGTATTCCATAGTTTTATTAATTAATCAAAAATACTTAGAGTCGAAAATGAAAATCTGAAACCAGGAAACCCTTGATTTATCATATATCTCGCGTTAGCCACAAACGGTGTTCCAAAATGTGCAAAATTGCCCGAGCAATTTGTGAAATACACTTGCCCGTTGATTAACAAGAGAAGGCACAATACAAGATGGCGGGTCTCGTAGAGCCTTAACGAACCAACGAAGAGCTAAAGTGCGAGTTAACGCCCAAAGAGTCAGTAACATTACTACGCGACTAAAGAGCTTTGCCCTCATTCGTTTACTAGGAAAAACTGTTGAAAGATGGCTGCGTTATTATCAACACGGTGAAGAGCAGAAGTGCAAAGCCCAATTCCTTTTCTTTATGCTGACTACGTCACTCCACCACCCAGTGGCGTAACTACCACCCCCGGAGTCCCCGCAGCTGCGAGTGGTGGTGGGGGGCGCAGGTAACGAAGGGGCGTACTGCGACTGCCAGTTATAGTTTTATGAAAAAGTTCGAGCATCACGATATTTAACCCAAAGATTCATATTTTGCTTTAAGATATATTTAGCTTTGCCTAAATAAATGCCTATTTTCATTTTTAACACACTGAATCTCCTACAGATTGAAAGTGTTCGGCTGTTTGACCTCGGGTTGTAATGTGATTGCTCTGCAATGGGTTGTAAATAATACGATCGCTCTCCAATCGCCCTCTCTCTGCGCTGCTGAGGAAAAGCGTGAGACCACAGTAGGGGTTCCCGTGGAGGATGTGGGAAAACAGTCAGTTACCTAGGATAACGCGATTCACAGCAGCCGCAGATCTGCAATGTGTAAGAAGGTGATTTCGTAAAGCGATTTATTTTAGTTTTGGATGAAGCAATTATTACACGTATTGTCAAATCTATTTCTTCAAAAGTTAAAACTACAGGGCTCTAGTTACCACCATTACTTTTGCAGACACTCTCCCTGACTTTCTATCCCCCCCCAACCAGCACACACACACAGCGCGAAAAATGCATCCTCCCTTGTGTTCGAAATCCTATGAAAATTACTGTGCTTAGTTAGGGGTGCTGAAGCAAATTTTGCGGGGGGCGCACGTTGTACTAGTTACGCCACTGCATCCACCATGTAACTCTGCACCTTTTTTACGCTTTCCAATTGTAGGTTGAAGAAGCGTATATGCTCCAGCATTTTCCGTCCGTCCGTCTGTCGGCACGATAACTCACGTAAAATGGTTCGATTTCGATGAAATTTTAGTGTGTGGTAGGGGACCACCTGCGGACGAACCCTATTGAAAATGGAGTCAAAGTTCAAGACCTAGGTCAGGAAAATGGAGTCAAAGGTCAGGATATTTTGAACGTGGAGTCAAAGGTCAGGATATTTTGAACGTGGAGTCAAAGGTCAGGACATTGGAAAGGGATGCATTTCATTGCCCTTATGCGTCATAAGTTGCGTAAAAATGGTTCGATTTGGATGAAATTTTAGTATGTAATAAGGGACCACCTGGAGAGGAACCTTATTGAAAATGGGACAAATGGAGTCAAAGGTCAGGACATAGGATCGGGATCCATTCCATCGCCCTTATCCTACTCTATTAAAGTGGATGTAAAGTAATTTTGCTTCTTATATTTCCAATGGAAAACCTTTGTATACATTTCCTTCACAATTAGTGTGTGCCCAAGGATGGAAATTTGAACATCGATTGAAACAACTTCATACTATAACTTGGAATACTTAACATTTTCTTAAACATAAACTATAACGAAGTAAATTTCTCCGTCATTTTTATCCGCGCCAGGATTCGAACCCGGGTCCCCTCATTCCGGAATAAGTTGCTCTACCAATTGAGCTACGCGGACATTTTATTCTGATTCCTATTATTTGCCTTTATGTCGTGTGCGTCCTTCTGGCAGGTACGTCACAAAAACATAATTATATTAAAAAACAACGTTTCCTTTGGTGGTGTTGAAACCAGAAAAAAGATGGCGCGACCTGTACTTTGATGACGTCAGTGGACGAATAAATGTTGGATTGCATAATTACGGTTATGGTTTAGAAAATATTATTACGTTTATGGTTTAGGAAATATTAAGTATTCCAAGTTATGAAATGAAGCTATTTTAATCGATTTTCAAATTTTCATTCTTGGGAATGCATTAATTGTGAAGAAAATTTGTACAGTAGTTTTTCCATTGGAAGTATAGGAAGCAAAGTTACTTGACGTCCACCTTAAATTAGCAATTCTTGTATGTATGTATGTACATTTTATTTTGAAAACGGCTCTAAGAATTTTGATGAAAGTCGTTAACCTACCGTTTTCTGGTACTAGAAATCGATTTAGCTTGATCTCGACTTTAGGAGAATTCGTTTAGTGGGTTTAAATAACCAACCCGAATTATAACGTTTTTAGTGTCATGGCGTCGTTCCATTAATGTTTCCAATGCTTAGAAATCTTATGACGTCACAATCTCACGTTTGAGAATGTTGGCGCGCGGTTACGCCATTTGTCTCATTACGTCACGCGTTGTATGTGGATCCTATTAAAGTTTTATGACGTCACACTCTTTTGAGCAGATTTTCGCGCTTCCCATCTACCTCATTACGTCAAGCGTTGTGTGCGTATACCCGTCCGCACGATAACTCGCGTAACAATCGTTCGATTTCGATGAAATTTTAGTATGTGGTAGGGGACCACCTGCGAAGGAACCCTATTGAAAGTGAAAGAAATGGGGTCAAAGGTCAGGACATAGGAGCGGGATCCATTCCACTGGTCTTATGCGTCATAACTAACGTAAAAAAGGTTCGATTTCGATGAATTTTTAGTATGTGGTAGAGGACCACCTGGGGACAAACCTTATTGAAAATGGGTGAAATGGGGTGAAAGGTCAGGACATAGGAGTGGAATCACTTCCATCGCCGTTATGCGTCATAGCTTACGTAAAAATGCTTCGATTTGGATGAAATGTTAGTATGTTGTAGGAGCCTGCCCCTGGAGACGAATTCTATTGAAAATGGGCGAAATGGGGTCAAAGGTTAGGATACAGGAGCGGGATCTATTCCATAGCCCTTATGCATCATAGGTTACGTAAAAATGCTTTGATTCAGACAAAACTTTATCATGTTATTTCGAGCTATACCGAACCGGTTCTGTTGAATATCATCGAAATGGGATCAAATGTCAGGGCACAGGACCAAGATTTATACCACAGCCATTATTCTCATAACTTGAGTAATGATTTCTGGTATGTTGGAAAGCGTATTATAATCAATGCATTGCATGATTTTACAAACTTGTCTTTACTAAAAATGGCTGTTGAAAATGGCTGCATTATTTTCAACATGGTAACAGGAGGAAGTATGAAGCGCAATTCGTTTTCTTGACGAAAAGGTTGTTGCTCCAGTGGAAATCTCTCGCCAGGTGGTGGGAGTATAAGCCGAAGATGTAATAACCGAGAAGCAGGTGTAGAAATGGAGCAAAGACATTGCAAGTAGGACAGACGTTAACGACAAACCTTGACATGGACGCCCAACGACGCCATTCAAGAGGACATTGTGTTACACGTCGATACTCTCGTTTGTGATGAGAGATGCCTTACAGTGAGAAGTGCCTTTACATGGATGCCCAACGGCGGCCATTCAGGGGAACAGTGTGCTGCAGGCGGATTTATTACAAAACACGCATTACAGTAAGCGAAACGTGGACGCGCCCAACGACCGTCACTCGTGAGCGCATTGGGCTACAGGCGGATGCTTTGATTCATGCATAACAATGAAATAAACCTCGACATGGACGCCCAACGAATGCTACTCGAGAGAACATTGTGATACAAGCCGATGCTCTCATTCGTGACATCGGTCGTATTACAGTGAGATAGTTCGACATGGGCGCTTAACGACCGCCACTCGAGAAGACGTGGTGATATAATCAGATACTCCCGTTCGTAACAACAGGCACAGTACAGTGAGAGAACTGTCCCACAAAACTTGGTTTTGCGTCACCAACTCCATTATCGAAAAGTGTGTGCGAGGTGGGTAAGTAGGAATCTCGTAAAGCAGCATAAGGTAAGATGCCTATGTGTCTCTCACACATGTGATAAGCTATCATTATCAGTGTGAGGACTTTTTGCAACACATAATCACAGGATACGAAACCAGGGTATATCATTTGACACCGAAAAGCACACGAACGTACCTGACGTGGGCTTACCCGACAGACATCTCCAGTGGCTGAACACATCACCATCCAGACGAAAAACATGGTAGCTGTCTTTTAGGATAGTAAGGATATGCTTCCGATTGATTTCCGGAACCATAATACAAGACTAACATCCGAAAATTAGTGTCAGGTATTTGATATGTTGTTCCGTGCCATTTGCAGCAGAAGACACGGGATACTGAGCAGAAGTATTTTACTGTTACACGATGGCACCAGACTAATGCAGTCCAAAGCATATCTGAATGGTTTCTGCGATATGGTTGGGGAGTTTTGGTGCATCCCTCCTACAGCCCGGTACTTTAACACAATGATTTGCATCTGTTTTGCCTTCTCCAGGAACACTTGCCCAGCTTCAATTTTGCTACAGCTCTGATGTGAGACAGATCGTAAAAACTTGTTTGTACCGAAAGGACCTGGGTTTCTTCTGTGCTAACTGATGTGCACGCCTCTCCACCACGATAGTACGTTTTTTAAAATCACTACGGTAACTCCGTGGATGATCAAACATAACAAAAAGTTACCCTTGCGAATGGTGCACTTCATTCGTCTTATAAATAATTTTCAACGAGGTCTGTTAAGTTTTAACGAAGTCTGTTAATATGTATTCACTCATCGTCAAAAACATAGTTGCACTCAGAAAGACATGTCGCATTGCAGTGCTATTCGGGAGGAAGGTAAAGGTTACCTGGAACAATAAATTATTAAATATTGAGACTGATTTCGGCAATATTTATTGAGTTACAACCCAATAAGTAGTGTCTCTCAGTATGGCGTCGGGCCGCCATGTTCGCTCACACAGCATGCCAGACGTCTCGGAATGGAGTTGTACAGGTTCCTAATGGTGTCCTGCGATTAGCCATACCATGCAACTTAAATCTTCTCACGCAGTTCCTACAGTTTATGTGGTAGGGCTGGAGTGCTGATAGCTCGTTCCATAGCATCCCACACATTTTCTGTCGGCCATAGGTCTAGCGATGCGGCTGGCCATGGCAGAGTGTCAATGCCTTGAAGGCAAGCTTTCGAAATATCAGCATTATGCGGACGACCGTTGTCCTGTTGAAAAAATGCACCGGAATGAGCGTTCAGAAGAGGTACAGCCACTGGTTGCAAGACCTCATTAACGTAACGTTGGGTTGTCAAAGTGCCTGTGATGAACACCAAAGGTGATCCGCAATCTTAGGCAATTGGAGCCCACACCATGCCTTCTGGACATGTGACGCTCGGCAACAAACCGTTCATCTTGGTGCTAACCACGGTGCCTCCACACACGGATTCGTTTGTCGTCTTCTTCAAGACGAAAGCGGGACTCGTCACTGAAGATCCCCTGATGCCATTCTGAGTGGCTCCATCCATCACAGTCTGGCACGACACCATTGCAGTCTTTGGCGACGATGTAATGGTGTTAAGGGCAGTCGTCGTAACGGTCTGCGTGCGTGTAGTCCTACTTCGTGCAGCCGTCTGCCAATTGGTTCCAGCACTAATTGGACGATGCATGGAGGGTACCACTGCTCACTGAATATCTGCAATCGTGGGTTTTGGGTCACTCCGCGCATGTCGGACACCCCGTCGCTCCTATCTTTCTATGGTTCGTCTAGGTCTTCCAGACCCTTCCTGTCGCTGCTGCATGCCTTGTTCCATCCACTGCCGTCAACAGGGTGCTATGGTGATACCGCACTACCGGTATGACGCGTAATACGGCAACAAGACCATCGCGCTTCCCGGAGCCCTACGATGTGGTCCCTGTTGAAGTCCTCCAACTGCTCGAATTGCTTCTAAACTTTTCTCCAATGCATACTTCACTTGCAAAAGATGCAACCAACACAACAACACGAGTCAGAATAGCAAGCTCGCGCAACGGAACGACTTTATACAGCCGGTCAGGCACAGCGCTGCGTCCCCTCTTTGCTTTCGTCACATGCGCTGCCGAGCGTGATTCTTAAATCAATTATATGTCTCGCGATGTCAAACCTACCAACCAAGTTTCATTCCTGTCGGTCGCTTCCTTCTGGGTGCAACTATTTTGTTGCCCATGAGTGATTTTTGAACAACACTTATACTTCAAAGCGGTGTTTTAAAAACAATACCTTTGTTTTCCTCATTTTGAAATTTAATTTACCTCAAATTTTCATATTCCTGGGCCATTTCTTACGTGAATGAGGGATTTGATTAGGTAGATGCAGCGTCAAAAGCAACGGTATTGCCCATATGTAATTTTGATACTTTCTTCATTGCTTGAGAAAAAGAATAGTACTCGCTTTACCGAAAGATACCATTATCATCATAATAGTTGAGTACTGAGATAACAAAGAAATAAAATGCGCAATGTCTTTGATTCCGCCGCAATCGAACTGTAGCCTTTCAGCAATTGAAAAGCTGCATGAATACCTTTTGTACCACACAATTTTTATTAATTCTAGGCGTGTTACAAGAAAAAACAAAAATGGAATTAATTGAATAAGGAAAAGAAAAGAAAGAAACACCGGGGAAAGTCTGACGAAAGGGAAGCAAGATAGCCAACGAGATAATATATACATTGAGCAAGGACCTTCCTTACATATCTTTGCTACTGCACCCGTTTTGTGCATTTTTGACCCTGTTTCACAGCAGAATAAAGAAAATATTCGCAGATAAAAGAAACCACACGTAGAAGAAAATGTTGCTGCAGGTTATGTTTCACAGAACGGTGAGCACAATAAAAAAGACCAGTCGATAACGAAACGAACGGAGAATAAAAGTATGCTGCGATAGGATAGGTTTCTGTGATACGAGTAAAAAAGTTTGTCGACATTGAATACGAAAGTGATTTATTCAGACGCTGAAACTGACCGCAGCTCATACACCAGCGGTAACTCGAACGGCCGAAGTCTCTTCTGCACAACGGGAATATTCGGTAAGATAAAAAAAGAAAGGAAAACAGAAAAATATAGAGAATAGGGAAAGAAAATGACAAACGGATGTTACGGTATGTACCGTAGGGAAATCTGACCTACCCTTTGATTCTCATGACAATATCGTTTCGTAAAAGATTTTTTCCTCCTTCTCCTTTTTTTGTAAACGGGAAAAATTCGATGTACTTCTTTGAATACATTCAATTTCTCTTTAGAGCAGAAAAAGAGATAGTGTGTTTTATGAGATCTCTTTAAATAACTTTTTGGTTTTGAAACACAAAGGGAAATATTGGCATTAGAGACCAAAATATGCACATATATTTTCCGCCCACATGCTCCATATGCAGTGCAGGATATTGTTTACATAAAAGTGTCTGTCTAAGGTCTTGCGAAATGAAGATCAGATCACATAAATCTCGTCTTCCTTTGACCAACCTGATTTCTGGGGATGACTACTTTAACACAAGCAATGCTGCGTATACCGTACATCATACTTCTGGTGTCGTCCTGTGTTTTTACGGTACGGTGACTCTTCGCATTAATAATATGATGTTTCAAAAAAGAAACAGCATTTGTAAATAAAATGGGCAAACATTCCATGTTGTTAAAAGCTTCCAGATTGATAATTTGAAGGTACTATCATGTACACTGTTGTATCAGAATAATGACAACCTCCGTAATCAGTTTAAGCGCCCAGGAGCGTCGCAGAGTGCAAGTGACAAGGTCGACCTCACGGAGATATAAGTGTCCGGCCAGGACAGATGAGCCATAGTGCGTAATTGAGCACAATGGGTAGAGGGCGTAACGTGAGCACAACGCGCAATGACTTGATGGACGTTCAAAAAGGGAATGATCGTCGGCTACCGCTCCAAGGTTGGAAGCATTTCAGAAACAACAGACTTCCTTGGTCTGTTAGTCTGGTGTTGTAGTAAGGGTGTACCAAGAATGGACCTCTGGCACACAGTGTACTTCCCGACGTCACAACTATGGAGCCCCAAAGACCATCGCACCAGAGAAGAATTGACCTTTACCAGTCGACAAAGGCAACGACGTTGCCTTTGTCGACTGATAAAGGTAAATCAGTGCAGCAATTGAGCACGCAAATGAACGCTGGGGCAAGCAGGTACATGTCTCCGATAACAGTAAAACGAACCCTGTTGCGTATGGGTCTCCGGAGTCGACCCTGCGTCAAGGTGCCTATGTTAACCCAGGTCTATCTGCAACGATGCCTGCAGTTCGCATGGCACTACCGTCATTGGGCAGTGGAAGAGTGGGAAAAGGTTACCCCTTCTCCGACGAATCGAGGTTTCTACTCCACAGCAGTGACGAGACACACGAAATCCAACACCCCGACAAGCTGCATGTCTGGGGTACGTTTACCTGGTATGAGCTGAGACCACGGGTACACCTGGATGGGTCCCTGAACGCCAATGGCTGCTCATACCTGTCCATCATCGCTGGGCACATTCATCTCTTTATGTTGGACGATTACCGAGGTGGTGATGGTGTCAACCAACAGAACAATGCACCCTGCCACATTGCTAAGGGGGTGCGTGACTGGTTCCAGAAACACGAAAGTGATGTATCCGTTTTCTTTTGGCCAGCGAAATCGGTGGACCTCAATCCCATATAGCACTTGTGGGACTATTTGAATCGACAGGTTCGACGAGCCGAACCAACAACCACGTCCTCTCCGGGACCTGCGTGCTCTGCTGCAGTCCAAATGGGCGCCTCGGGCAACCTTCCAGTGCCTCATTGCGTCCATGCCACGCCGTCATCCGGGCCAAGAGTGGTTATTTCTTTTATTAATTAGGTGGTCATATTGTTCTGATACGACTGTGTAAGCTCTGCGTGGCTCGAAAGATATTTGGTTAATGTCATATTCCAGGAAGTAGTTCAGTCTTCAAACAGAGATATTTGCCGTGAAAATAAATGTAAGCTTCAAGAGCAGAGATTTGTCAGGTATGGTGATTCAACGGTTTTAGGGCAAGAAAATCAGCGTCATTTTCAAGGTAACTTTATCTTAAATTTCACTGCTGAAAAGTGAAAAGTAAACCTACGGACGCTGCAGGTGGATGAGACGAGGAATTCTATCAAAAAAGAGCTCCATTTGATCATCAAGCTACACATACCAGGCGAGATAGATCAAAAGACAAAGAAGACAAAAGTTCAAATCTTTCCGTGGAGACAAAATCACCTAAACGTGCCATGCACTTGACGACGTCGGACGGCATGGGATGTAATTTGATACTAAGTTTCATTGTAAATTCCCGCAAAGTAGCTGATATATATGCTACTCTTGAGATGTGACCGGTAAGTTAATAGGAATTTGAAGAGAAAGATGTTTCCAGGTCATGTGTTATACACTACTGTTTGTGAAAATTGCAACACCAAGAAGGAATCGCGCTACTCAAATGAAATTATATCACATATTTCGCATGTAGATAACTGATTACATTTGTACATCTATACGAGATTTTTCGTTTCAAAACTGAGTATCGTGCAAATCAACCTTGAGAAAAATAACTACCTGTAAACGGGGTGCGATTGAGTGGAAGTTGTTTTTGATATCGTCGTGGGGAATAGCCTGCTTCTAAGCGAAAACTTGTTCATTTTTGGTGACTGGCTAATGCGCTTAATAGTCCATTCTCTTCGCTACAGACTGGATATGTTCCATCGAAGGAATATCCGGCAAACGTGCAGGCCAGGGAAGAAACGGTATCTGCCGTGCATGGAAGAGGTCTTGGACATTCCGGGCGACATGTGGCCGAGTATTATCATGCTGAAATATAGCGCCAGGACAACTCTGATGGAAGGGTGTATCACATCTGCCTCTAAAACATCTCTAATGTATCGCTGGTAGTTGAGAGTTCCCTCAATTCGCATCAAACCAGATCGCGAATTCAACCCAATGGCACCCCAAACCATGTCACCTCAAAGTGAACCCAATGGCGCCGCAAACCACTACGCCAGAATTGAACCTAATGGCGCCCCAAACCATGACGCTTCGAATTGAACCCAATTGCGCCCCAAACCATGACGCTTCGAATTGAACCCAAAGCGCCCCAAACCATGACGCTTCGAATTGAACCCAAGGGCGCCCCAAACCATGACGCTTCGAATTGAACCTAATGGCGCTCCAAACCATGACGTTTC
Organism: Macrothele yani; assembly: GCA_039090855.1. NCBI lineage: Eukaryota > Metazoa > Arthropoda > Arachnida > Araneae > Macrothelidae > Macrothele > Macrothele yani. The sequence goes on along the minus strand of CM077011.1, from coordinate 7,291,374 downwards.
GAATTGAATCCAATGGCGCCCTAATCCATGCCGCTTGGAGTTGGACGATATGACGCTTCAAAATGCTGTTCACCACAATGTCTTCTAAGATGTATCCGACCATCATGGTGCATCAAGTTGAATCGTGACTCGTCAGAAAACATTACCTGTTGCCAATTAGCGCGCCATTGTCTGTTTACGGGACAATACTGCAGCTTGATGTTTCTGTGCTCAGGAGTCAAATAAATGCGTAGGAATGGGCTGACGACATCGAAGGGTTTTGGAGGTCAAAGCCTGACCTTTCGCAGTTCTCCACTGCCGCGCTAACAACGTTGATGTCGCTGTACGATCGGTCACTTACATGCGGTAGAGGTGTTTGTCGTCACGTGCAGTCGTAAGATTTTGCGGTCCATTTTCCGGATTTCTGTGCGTCCGAGCCTCATCTGTCCACTGACGTCACGTTCGCATCACTGTACTGGCATTTCTTCCCGTATGAGTAACAATTTCGCGGTAGACCAATCCAGCTTCTCTCATCCCAACAAGCGTACCTCTCTCAAAGTCCGTCAGGTGTTCATAAGGCAATCTTCTTTAGCAACGGGGCATATAGTGAGTCACATGAAGCAACCTTCCGACTCAGTATCGGCTCTTCACTGATGGCAGCATCTTGTCTGATTCATCTCTTTATGTACAAGACCGGACAATTCAGAAAGCGTTGCTCCGAAACTGCATGCGCATTTGCACTGACATTTTAATCATTCATATGTCCAAACCTTTCGTACATATCCTGCAATTTTCAAGCTAATAGAAATAGTCTTTCATGGTTTTACAATTTTCATACATAGTAGTGCAGTATGAGAATTTTTATTTGATACCTAAGGGATAATTTCATTCTCTTACTCTGTAACTTTAGCTTTAACTGGAATTGTTGCAAACACAAGAAAAACATCCCAGAATCACTGAAGTGCTAGAAAAACTGGTACACCAGTCTAATACTTGGCAGATCCCCCACGGGAGCGCAGGACTGCAGAACTACGACGAGCCATGGACTCCACTAGCTTCTGGAAATATGCTGTAGACAATGCACACCATACTTCCTGCAGAGCGTTGTACAATTCGAGTGTATTCCGAGGTCTCTGATTCCTGTGTTCGATAGCGCGTTGCATGTCATCCCAATTGTCTTCTATCACGTTCAGATCTGGGGACTTGTGTGGCAATGGCAATACCCCAAACTCAGATGAATGCTCCTCTAACCATAATGTAGCGTTCCGACACTTGTGTGGAGGTGCATTGTCCTGTTGGAACAGGCCCAACCCATCAGCATGAATGCAGGACATGAAGCGGTGTACCTCGTCAGAAGGGACCGGTCGCAGACGTTTGTAGACGAACCTGGGGTCTCAGGTTAAGTCCAGCTAAACACACCCCATACCATTACGGACCAACCTCCCTCCCCCACACCAGCCGGTACAGTTCCCTGTTAACAGGCGGGATTCATGGCTTCATGGGGTTTGCGCCACGCACAAATCCTTCCACCTGCCCGATACAGTTGGAAATGCGACTCGTCAGAACAAGGCTAATTGTTTCCAGTCATCAAGTGTCCAGTGGCGGTGTTGCCGTGCCCAAGCGAGGCGCATAGCTCTGTGTCGTGCACCCATCAAGGGGACTCGAGTTGGGCGTCGGCTCCCAAAGCCCATATCGTGTAGGGTACGTTGCAAACTCCGGACGCTGATGCTTGTTGAGACTCCAGCGTTGCATTCAGATGATACCTGCGAGAGTGTTGCACGCCGATCGCCTGAAACGATTCTTGACAGCCATCGATGGTTCACGTTCACCCAATGTCTTTTTACGGCCACACTGGTATCGTAGGTTGGAGGTTTTGCAGGAATTCTTGTAGTTCCGGTACACCCTTGCAGTGGTCGTCCGTGAAAATCCGAACTTCGTTTCTACCTACGAAATATTATGGCCCATCTCCCAAGCGCGAACTATGACACCGCGTTGAAAATCGCTTAAATCGTTATTACTTGTCATTCTCATGCAGAAAACAGCTCTGACAGCTGGCAAGGATATCTATCGCTTTATATACGCACTGGCGGACGCAAGCGAGTACGCGCATATGTGACGTTGCTATATATTTTTGCATCAGCTCGTCTGTACCAGTTTTTATGTCACTTCAGTGTATATGCATATTTTACTTCAGCCTACGATGTCTGAAGAAATTCAGATAAAAATTTCATATAACGTAATGATTCTGCTGAAAACAGGTAAAACACAATATATAGCCCTGGAAGCTATAACTTTTAAAACTCAACATCATGCATTCTTTTAATGAAAACAACATATACGTTACCTTGCGTGTAATTATTGGGTGAATTCCTCTACATAGCGCACGCACTTCCTTATTCAGTGAAACACTGAAAGAGAAAAAAAATATATTAAGTGTGCAATTCATGAAACACGGGTTCATTAACATAAAATTCATATATATAAACTCCTCTCGATATATACAGTTTTGTTGGGAGAAAAGACAGTGTATGTATGCTCACGCACCTATTTACTTCCCAATACAGTGTGCGTGTGTGATCCTGATTGTACACGTGAGAGGTATTGTCGTATACAACCGGAAGGATCGTTTAGTCTCGCATTGTGCTGTGTGGATCTGTACGCAGATTATATTTGAAGAAATCCTTTTTCATCGCATACCCTTCGCTATAAAGAATACTTAACGCACATTTTCTCCTCTTCGTAATTCACAGTTATTTCGAAAGATTCTTTCTTTAGCTGGATCCCTACGCTATGAATATTTTGCGCCCATATCTTTCTTTAATTAACGCGCAATTATCCCCTTTAGGGGCTTAAAGTTACATTGCAGTTTGCCGCATATGTTTTCTTTTAATTGTTTGATTAAAAAATCCCTTTTGCCTCTGATGTTTTCCACTATGTCGAACATTTTGTGTTCAGCGTGGGATTTTTCGCATCAGTACTATTCAACCTTTGATGGAAGTTAATGTACAGGAGAACCCGTTTATGGTGATCCTGTATTTTTCCAGATCCCGGATTCAAAGAGAAAAACGAAAACTTCTCTCTGGTAAAATATATTACCTCAAAGCTGATCTGATCATTTTTAATGAACAAAAGTAAGTAACTCTCCGGATTTAACGAGGGAAAGAACAGTTAAGGTGATCACTTTTCACAAGCGAAGTAAAAAAATTTAATGAAATTTTCATATTTGACGAGGCGGGAAAAATCTCGTGCTCAGTGTCTTGAAGTGAAAGAACAGATATGGTGGCATACAGGACGAAACTGTAACAACACAGGGGAATATTGTTGTTCTAACGGAATAATATTGATAGAAAAACAGTGGGGACGGATTAGATCAAATGCTGGACTAGCGAGTTGTGCAAGAGACACTCTCCACCACCTACCCCTTGCGAGTATCCCGTAATGTTGAGAACAGTTGACCTATGTGACGTACCTGCCAGCAGGACGCACACGACATAAAGGCAGATAGCAATCAGAATAAACGTCTGCGTAGCTCAGTTGGTAGAGCGACTTGTTCCGGAATAAGCGGACTTGGGTTCGATTCCCGGCGTAGTCCAGAAATGACGGAGAAATTTACTTCGTTATACCTAGTCCTAGTCAAAAGGAGGATAGATAATGTTCACGCGCATGTATTAAGTGAATTTAAAGGTGACGATTTCAGGGAGGGATTGGGGTGTGATGAAAGTGTTATTTGGGGAAAATTAAGGAAACATAAATATAAAACAAAACAAAGAACATATAATAAAAAAATGTTTCTACCCTATATCTGCTGCAGGATCCTCTGCTAATATGTATTCATGCAAGTGCTTACTTTTTATATTATTTTGTATTACTGTAGTTAATTAAATCTTTCAAGTAGTATATCCAGATGTTATGGCACATATACGCTGGCCACAAAAAAGATTTAGGAATATTGCAGTTTCAAAGGGAAAATGCAAATTTATCGACCATTAGAGAGATCAGTTATCAGCCTGGATAGCTACGTCATATGTCAATCAGCATTATGACAACACAGGACGTGGAGGGCGAGCTCCGATAAAAAAAAGTACCCTGCCAGAAGTGGAAAACGGGTCGTTTCACCGTTTGGTCAAGAAGTTTGCTAAGTGTATTGCCTTCAGTGTAGGATTAACCTCAAGTGACGTCCAGACGACGTTTAAACATTAACAACAGAAATAGGACTGTTGGCTCGTTACAGGTAGATGTACGGTAGATCGCTGTGGCTGCTCCTTCAGGAGTTTTTGCAAAGTGTAGTAAGCCCGCTACACTCAAGGTTTCTACTGCATGGAAATGTTGCAGGTCGACCCAGGAGTGGCTCCCGAGAATAACCACCAGGAGGCAAGAATGCTACCGTGTGCTCGGACAAGACCTAGTATCATATGTAGCTGTTTCTGGGAATTACTTCGAGCGACCCCTGGTGTCACAGTATGTACTCAAACGGTACGAAACAATCTTCACGTGTGCGGACTCAGAGCAAAGGACGCCGCTGAGATGTATAGCATGTATAACTCACCGTCGTCAGATGTATAGCTCACCGTCGCCAGATGTATAGCTCACCATCGTCAAAGATGTACCTGGGTCCTTGCACTTTTCACAGAGGAATACCGTTTCGCTCTTTGTCCTGATACTCGACGAGGACACGTGTAAAGGAGATCCGGAGCTCGAATGCGACCGCATTATGTGCAGTACGTCCACCCTTACCAGCGGCAGTCATTTCTGGTCTGAGCAGGAGTATATTCCCACACTGCACAGCATGCTTCGTATATGTTACGAGTACGTAGCACTGATACATTGAGACTTTTCAGATATGTTGTGCAATGTAACAGTAATGTTTCAGAAACCTTAAGGTTACGTCAAAATGACTTCAAACGTTACATAACTTTTAAACATAACCGATACGTTACAGTAAAGTCTTTGTAACTTCAAGTATTGTCGTTACAATAAAGTCTTTGTAACTTCAAGTATTGTCGTTACAGTAAAGTCTTTGTAACTTCAAGTATTGTCGTTACAGTAAAGTCTTTGTAACTTCAAGTATTGTCGTTACAGTAATGTCTTTGTAACTTCAAGTATTGTCGATACAGTAAAGTCTTTGTAACATCAAGTAATGTCGTTTCAGTAAAGTCTTTGTAACTTCAAGTATTGTCATTATAGTAAATAAAGTCTTTGTAACTTCAAGTATTGTCGTTACAGTTAAGTCTTTGTATCTTCAAGTATTGTCGTTTCAGTAAAGTCTTTGTAACTTCAAGTATTGTCGATACAGTAAATAAAGTCTTTGTAACTTCAAGTATTGTCGTTACAGTAAAGTTTTTGTAACTTCAAGTATTGTCGTTACAGTAAAGTCTTTGTAAATTCAAGTAAAGTCATTGTCGTGCTGAAGTATATGAATATTAACATTGAAACCGTCGTAGCACGATTCAAACTTGCGTTAGATATCTACTGCTCCTTTTGAGCAACATTTTGAATTTACCATCTGAAGGTCTTTCTCCGGCCAATTTTTTGGCTTTACAAAATTCACAAATTTCCTCAAGAGTGCCACATGAGTGTCTCGCTAGTCTTTTCATCGTCTATATGTTTTAAAGTAACATGACGTGTATCATTCGTTTGTTGTTGTCGGTTCATTAATGTCCTCTGAACCTTTCGAGCGCTGCGTTCATTCCTTTTTTCGGGGGTCGTATTTTGTACCTCGGCAATATGTACATTTGTCATGCGCTGAGATTCAGCTTCAATATGTTCCGGCGTCACATTATTAGTACGACGATCACGCAAACGCCGAATTTCAGAACTTTTTTCAACTGCACTGCATTTTTGTCTTTTTTTTCTGGCATGTTCGGTATTCCGAAAGTTAACATCTTCTCTTTCTACTGCAGTGCGTTGTTTGCACCTTGCTCGATCGTAATAGGCTTAATTTTTTCTTATTGGTGGATTTAACGACCACCATGAGCAACTCAATGGGCTATAAGTAGTCGCCCGTACTGATGTAGCGGTGGCTGTTGAGTGTACCGGCGATGCGTACCAGAGGGGTGCGGGTGTCATATCCAATTGCACCCCAAACCATAACGCGAGGCGACGGACCGGCTATGGCGATGCATAATGCAGGCGTCATACAGTCTCTCGCCGCGGTCCCGCCACACGCGGATCCGACCATCGTGGTGTTGCAGGCAGAAGCGGGATTCGTCGGAGAAGACAATGTCGTGCCATTCCATAGTCCAGGTGCGGCGTTCATCGGCCCACTGCCGCGGCACTCGCCGGTGGTGTAACGTCAATGGTAATAGGAGCAATGGGCGCCGTGCGACAAGTCCCCGCTCCTGCAGACGACGTCGAACGGTACGTGCTGACACAGGTTGTTGCGCAACACACCCTAATTCCTGAGCTAACGTTCGTGATGTGGTGGTGCGAGCCGTCCATGCTTGCCGCATAAAATGCCGATCCTGTCGTTTAGTGGTGTGCCGCGGCTGCGGCAATCGCTCACGTCGGTCGGTCCGTCCGTCCCTCCTGCACCCACCGAATCCATACTCGCCTCACTGAGGCTGGATGTCGTCCCACACGGGCGCCGATGTCTCGGTACGATAAACAGCTGCCGCGATAAGACACTATTCATCCTCTGTCGAACTCCGAAACGTGCTGGAATGACTGCCGTATTCTGCGACGAGGCATCAGGAAACTTCCCATGCACAGGTTCGGCAGCACAACACAATTCCACTACTTATACCCCGCCTTCTGTGCACCCTTGTTATAGTGCTTTTCGGTGGCGTGCCGGGTGGACATGATTTGCTTATGTCCTGCAATGCTAATCGTTTGCATGTCCTCTTGCGGGCGACGCGTGCTGCGAATTTCAGGCCAATCGGATACTTCCTTCTTGGTGTTGGATTTTGGGTGGCCAGCAGTGTATATAGATGGCCATGGCATTAGACAAATGAGTTCCCTCATGTAGTGATGGCACGCGAAAACCAAGGTTTCCGATTCGTTACTAACGTTGTCGTATATGACGTCATACACGACACCGACGTACCAGGTCATGTATTCAAAGAGTGAAGACACAAGAAGATTGATCTCAACTCCCTAGTGTCACGGATTTTTACTTTCTAGACGGCCTTGGTTTACCATAGTGAGTTCACGAACACAATCGATGGTTCATTCTTTCAAGGTCTCCTCCAATATTCCTTCACTAGCGTGATCGTCGAAGTTCCGTTCTTTGAATTTGAGCATCCATCTCCTAAGAGTGTCATATGAGCAGGCATAGTCCTCATGAACTTTCGATAAATCTTCATACTCTTCCAAGCTGCATCCTTTCTGTTTTAAGGTGGCTCCATAACGATAATTCACAGAGTTTTGACGGAAATTTACTCTCTACTAGTGAAAGAAAATTATGATGTGGCTTTGTTTTTAAAACGTAATGACAAGTTCTCGGAGCAGCGAAGGCGAATCTGCAAACACGTGCAAAAACTTTTTGAAGCCCCTTCGCGCAGGTTTCAACTCTATCTCACTAGTACATACTGTGCATTGCTTGAACGATTTGGACCGCATACAGCTCTGACCTCATACAGCGCCAAATCAAACAAACGATATGGTGTCACACAAAGGTGGACAAAATAGTTAGCAGTGAACCGACCCATTATCCACAAAGTGAACACTACCGTTTACGGCTTCAGTTCTCCCTAATTCCTGTCTACGAAGTGCAAACTTTCACCTCCATCTGATAAATTTCATAGAGACTTGTTTCCTGCTTCGCACTCTGCACTGAAATTCAATCCCCATCGCGCCATAGGAACAACAGGCTTATCTGAAAGCTCGTCCATCACCTTCAATCTGATTTATTTAACGAAGTTCAGACACGTCTCATTCATTACAAGAATCGTGTTTAAATCTTTCATAACTGCAATAATGACTTAAGAGTTATGCTGACCAACATTTACTCCATTTCGTACATTCATTTCGTAAACAGCTTTATAATGCAATATTTACCGCCAACTCTGCTTCTCAAATAATTAATGACGTCTAAAGGAGATGAAGTTTAATCCCCTTTGTTTCCCTGTTCCCAAGAATCGCATCGCCTTAATTAGTGTGAACATGCGAATAACGCACATTTTCTAGCTGTCGTATTTCCCTCCCCCAAGGACCTCAGATATCATTAGGAAAATTAGGAAAAATTTAACAAAACTGTTTCTCGTTCTCATAAGCTAGCTTTTATGTTTTTTTTTTTAAATGCATAGTTTATTTTATTGTTTTATACACCCTTCTAATTGACCATGATTTTTCAACTCTAGAAAGCCATATATAAAATTAATTTTGCATGAGCGGTGCAATCAAAACAGAAATTTTTCCTTATATTTCCCCAGCTTCCTCTTGTGGTGAGTATTATTTCACGCTTTGTGTTACAAGTGTATGGTGAGCATTTAGTAAGTTATTTGTCCCATGTGGAGAAATACCGCACGATGTCGGCAACATTTGCCAGGCTTGTAGCGTCCATTGGACGTTGAAAAATTACGACTCAGTACTACGTTTACTTCGTAGTGTTCCGCAAGTTGATTTCTTGCGTCAGTAGGAATTTGCTGGGGAAATTGCAAATGTAAGACCCAATCAGTTTTTAACGATAGGGAACAGGGATGGCTCAAATTCATTAGCAGATGGTTTAAATCTGTGGAGTCAGCATAATTCAATACATACATACACATATCATTAAGCTGCTCTCCGAAATTCAGATTTTAGCTCCTTAAGGAAAGCATATCTGCCAGATTAATGTTTTAAGTTTTGGAACTAGATTTTATTTATTGGTGAGGTATCAGACGTCTCCATTTACAAAGATCTGGGCGCACGTGTTCGAGCTTCACTGACATCCATCACACGACGCACACAAGATCTTCTGTACTGCATACTCATAATCTTTTTCTCATGCAGACATTACTGAATCTGGCTCTTCCAAGATTTCCTGAGAGAATAGCAATTGTTGTAGTGTATGATCCTTGTGACTCAGAACCTTCTGTTAGGAAGGAAGATTTCTGGTATGAGCTATAAACTGTTTTGGAAGACCCGAATGGCAGTGTGCATGAAAGTGTAATTGTTCCTACTCTGATATACGACAGTGAAGCCATTCAATTCCCTTTCTGAAATCCTTTGATTCTGAAATGCATTCCATCACTTCAGGGACAACGAACTATAGGAATTCGCAAGTTAGTCATGACGACGTTTTATTACCAGGAACTACTGTATTTGGGCTATAAAAAAGATGAGAAAAGTGCGTTGGTAATGCCAGGGATTACGTCAGTACCTGCGCAAAGTAAAAATACAAGGCACAAACGTACACTTTAAAATATTTTGTGGTAGGTTGAACTAAAAATTGGTGCTACACCAGCTGCACCACTTTCTGAGAAAAGATGTACCACTATGTTGTACAAACAAAACCCAATAGCATGGTGCAACCTTGCACCATAATGTTGTGCGATCTTGTACCATACCGTGGTACAAAGTTGAATCATGTTGTTGGGTTTTGTTTTCACCCCACAGCGGTGCATATTTTCTCAGAAAGTGGTGTAGCAGCACTTTTTGGTGCAACCTACCACAATTTTTAACAGTCTATTAGGGTTAGAATATACTGAACGCGTTTAGTGCACTTATACATTTCTTGACATAGTAAATGTCACATGCCAAAGCATATTTCGGAGTGATATGCAACTTGGTTGGTAAGTGCCGACATTTGGGTTATGTAAATGATCGCAGTTATGAGGCAATCACGTGATAGGTAAGCTACGTAAAAGGACAATATGGCTCGGCATAGCTAGTTTGGTCGTTGTCACCTGAGTGTGTGGACCATTACAACGGAGGGATTTCGGTGGCGAAAGCAAGTGTAAGAACTGAGAATGTCGAGAATTCTACTATCAGATAGCTTTACCAAAGACATCTCCATAGGATTCCGCACGGGTGATTGATCCCTGCGACACACTGCGGCGGATAAGCATCATTATGCAACAACTGTACGCTGAACGGCGACAATGGTACAAGGAAGGTATCTTGCGTCACTGTAGCGGGACTGGTGCACGCAGGTGGAAATCCTAACGACTTGATTTCATCATTTGACGGAAAGTTGTAGAAACGCCACAATCCTTATCGGACAACATTCGACGAAATATAAAGACTGATATGGATCTACCCATATTGAAACGGACTGTGAGCCGCAGATTGGCTGATGTAGCTTTGCGCTCCCGCTAGGTACTGCAATGACAAGCTACTCACAGCGGTACATCGTTGTGCAAGGTTGCAGTGGTACAGTACCATATTCACCGACGATCTTCGCTTATGTCTCAGCTCCAAGGATCGCCAGTTGAGAGAATGGATGTGACTTGAACTCCAGGCTTATCTTGCTGTTAGCCGTGAGCATTATACAGCTCCTGAAGCTGGTGTCAATTTTTGCAGTGCTATCATTTGTAGCTGCCCTTCACCGCTCTTAGACATGATGGGTACAAGCACAGCACGATATTACGTCGATGAAGTGTTGCAGCCCGTTTTGTTGCGGTATCTCCATGGTATTCCTGATGCCCAGTTTCAACAAGGTAACACCCGGTCGCACACTACCAGTATCAGCTGACAGTGCCTACGAGGTGAGACTATGCAGACCCGATGAGGACGATCCCAGACGTCATTGACACACTACCTAACTCCTCTGCACGACCCCCTTGCAATGTTGATGAATTGCGAGCACAAGTCAACGACGCATGCTCAGAGATATACCTCAGGACACCATCTGAGATGTTTTCGATTAGATACGACGCCGTATTGCCGAATGTATAGCCCAGCGTGGCAGTCGTTTCTTGCCCATTGCTTTCATGGAATCTCTCAGAAATCAATTCATATCCGGTTAGTTTTATCTGTATGTGTCGTAAGTTTTGTCTCATTGCTTGCATTCCTTCATGGTGTAGCATTTTATATGTCGAGTAGTGTATTTAGAGATAACACTGTTTCTAGAGAACGAATAAGAAACGTTTTTAGTGAAAATAGGTATTGAATATTGCGTGACATTGGCTTCCACAGATTTCTACTCATTTTCTGGATTTTCGTGTTTCCCCAACTGCTATGTAGGGTGAACTTAACTATGTACATTTGTACCGATACCGCCGGCTGTCGTTACATGCTGGAGTTGAGTTCCACAGATTTGCAGCGGATATCAAATACAACCTACGTCATATAAGTTTCAGGACCAACTGACGTAACAGTAGTAATATGAAAATATCACGCGTACGACAACTGTCCTTGGACTATCGGCGAACAGCTTAAAACTGGTTTAAACCAGCACCGACTGGCAGCAGACGGCCAATTAAGGGAGTCACAGCTAGTGTACTTGGCTCATTTCATTTTAGCCATGAAGAGCAGGGAATAAACCTCCGTTTTTGTTGGAAACGTGGCATGATCCACGCTTGGTTTATGCATCATACTGTCGGCACCATGTTTCATCTCCTGCAATAATCCTGGAGCAAAAATCAGGATCCTCAACTGCGGTGCCAAGATCGATGAACAAACCCCTCCTTTTAGTCATCATTCAGAATGCGGGCCACCAATCTGGCATTAAGTTTTCGTTTTACCAGATCCTCGCGTACTGATGAGCACAGACTCAGTAAAAGCCTCACTGTAGTTCGGCGATCTTCCTGTAAGTGATTCCGCGCCACTTTGATTTTTTTTCCGGTGTCCGCACACTGGAGGGTCGCCTAGATCTCAGATCATCATCAAAGGATTCCCGCCCGTTACTAAAGCGTGCGTACCATTCGAAAACTCTGCTTCGGGCTAATTCTGTATCTCCATACGCTTCTTTTACCATTCTGTAAGTTTCTTTTCTTTTCTTTTCTTATTTTTTTTTTTTGATTGGAGGTTTAACGACCACCGTGAGCAACTCAATGGCTATAAGCAGTAGCCCGTCCCTATTTTAGGGTCACTGTTTCCAGGGAAGGGAGAGAGCCAGTGCCGTAAAACAAACACAACATCCATGCCTCACCGAAATTCGAACCCCGACCCCTTGCCGACGAATGATCAGAGGACATCGCTTTGACCACTGCGCGACCGGGGGCCTGTAAGGTTCAGTAGCTGATTTATTAAGTTTCCAACAAAAACTGATGTTTACTCTCTGCTCTGCCATGGCTAAAATGAAATGAGACGAGAACGTTTTCCATGACTTGCTTAATGCCCGTCTGCCGCCTGTCGGAACAGGTATAAACCGGTTTCCAGCTGTCTGCTGATTTTGCAATCACTTCTGTTTTCTGGCGTACACACGATATTTTTATCCCACTGCTGTTACATCAGTTGCGCTGTCAGTCCTGGAACTGCTGTCAAATGTATATGTTTACTCCTCTGCTCGTGTGCATATAAAACGGGATTACAAGTATTTTGCTAAGGATTCGCAGGGGTTATATTCTTTCTTATACAATATTTTATAGGCAAAAATACCTTTCCAATGTCACTGTCATTTTCCTTACGACTAAGTGTAAGGAGAAAAGTCGAGGTTAAAATAAGGGTATTAATGTAGCGCGTGTCCACCTATAAAAAAACTTATCCCCGTCATTAAAACACGTTTCTACCTGTGTAAATACACTGCTGGCCACCCAAAATGCAACACCAAGAACGACACTAGATAACAAAGCCATATTTACTGGATACATAACAACATATACAAAGATGAAACGATTGAGCGTACAGGCCCGTGCGACTTGCGGAACACGCAGACATCAATAGTTCGTGTGGCCCTCGTGGCTGCAATAACGGTCGCTACAAGCCGCGGCATCGAACAAAGAGGCTTTGGATGTGGGCTTGGGGTATGTCGGTCCAGGCTGGTTTAACAGGTTGCCACAGTTCATCAGCCGTAGCCGCGGGTGGTGCTTGCCGAGCCACTCATTTGCCGATCAGCGACCAGACGTGTTCGATGGGCAACATATCGGGAGAACAGGCTGGCCACGGCAGCAGTGACACCTGGTGGGCCGTGAAGAATTGTTGTAGGATGCGTACCACTGCGCAAGCGCGCATTGTCCTGTTGAAATGTGGCCGCTGGAAGGTTCTGCAGGTAAGGGAGGACTACAGGCTCCAAAACGTCGTAGATGGTGCGGTGGCTGTTGAGCGTACCGGCGATGCGTACCAGAGAGGTCTGGGTGTCATATCCAATTGCGCCCCAAACCATAACGCCAGGCGACGGACCGGTATGGCGATGCATAATAAAGGCTTCATACAGTCTCTCGCCGTGGTGCCGCCACACGCGGATCCGAACGTCGTGGTGTTGCTGTCAGAAGCGGGATTCGTCGGAGAAGACAGCGTCGTGCCATTCCGTAGTCCAGGTGCGGCGTTCAACGACCCACTGCCGCCGCACTCGCTGGTGGTGTAACGTTAATGGTAATCGGAGCAATGGGCGCCGTGTGACAAGTCCCCGCTCCTGCAGACGACGTCGAACGGTACGTGCTTACACGTGTTGTTGCGCAACACACCCTAGTTCCTGCGCTAACGTTCGTGATGTGGCGGTGCGAGTTTTCAATGCCCGCCGCACAACATGCCGGTCCTCTCATTCGGTGGTGTTCCACGGCTGCGGCAATCGCTCACGTCGGTCCGTCCGTCCGTCCCTCCTGCACCCACCGAATCCATACTCGCCTCACTGGTGGCTATATGTTATCCCACACGGGCGGCGATATCTCGGTTCGATAAACCACTATCGCGATAAGCCACTATTCGTCCTCTGTCGAAATCCGACACGTACTGGAATGACTGACGTATTCTACGACGAGGCATCAGGAAGCTTCTCACGCACAGGTCCGGCAGCAGAACACACTTCTACTACTTACACCCCGCCTTCTGTGCACCCTTCTTATAGTGCTTCTCGGTGGCGTGCCGGGCGCACATGATTTGCATATGCCCTGCAATGCTAATCGTTTGCATGTCCTCTCGCGGGCGACGCATGCTGCGAATTTCAGGCCAATCGGATGCTTCCTTCTTGGTGTCGCATTTTGGGTGGCCAGCAGTGTAAATGAGATACTATGCTTTATAGCCTTGAAAACGGGTTTTTAAATCCGTAGACCTAATGTTTCATTTTTTTTATTACATCTGAACATTGAGCTGCAAAATCCTGTTCCTGGTTCCCAGGCTATTGGAGCAATAATCTAGTTCCGAGTCTGTTACAGCAGTATGTGCAACAGTGTTTTTTCAGACTGAAATAATGGCTGCGAAGGATCCAGATATGTTCGAGTTTTGTGCCTTAATAGCAACTGAGGAACTTGCAACTGAATCTGCCCAGAGGAATGGTTTACTTTTATTAAAACAGTAGCTGAAGCAACAACAGCAACAACGATGTTTACCAGGCACACCTGGCTGCACTGGCATAGTGGTACCACGTTCCAAACTCATGCGAGGAAAGGGGTATGCTGGATTTAGATGTTCAAATGCAAAAACTGGCGCGCAGCAAAAAATGCAGTTGTGGGTGGTGAAATTCAAGGCGCATCCGAAGGAAATCATTTGCGGTCTTTTTTTGCAACGGTTAGTGCTAACAGCAGGTCACATTCGAAAATTTCAGTCCAAGGGAGCTTTGGCAATTTTGTACATATGTGCAAAATATTTGTCATTAACTAACACAAAGGCCATGATTCGCAATCTGGTAACCCAGAATCATACACTGGTAGACTGGCGGAACAACATCCGAGAAGCATGCCTACGTACACTAAATGATGCAAAAGCAATGGACAAGCCTGGTGAAATTATCCAGATCGAGGAAAGCTTAATGAGGGGCAAAAAATGCAGTTGTGGGTGGTGAAATTCAAGGCGCATCCGAACGAAATCATTTGCGGTCTTTTTTTGCAACGGTTAGTGCTAACAGCAGGTCACATGCGAAATTTCAGTCCAGGGAGCTTTGGCAATTTTGTACATATGTGTAAAAGATTTGTCATTAACTAACACAAAGGCCATGATTCGCAATCTGGTAACCCAGAATCATACACTGGTAGACTGGCGGAACAACATCCGAGAAGCATGCCTACGTACACTAAATGATGCAAAAGCAATGGACAAGCCTGGTGAAATTATCCAGATCGAGGAAAGCTTAATGAGGGGCCGTCGTAAGTATAACCGTAGTCGAATGCTGCAAGGAAATCGCGTCAAAATTACGGAAATCAAGTGGTTGGACCATGGGTTTTTGGCCTGCTTTGTAAACGTTCAAATGGGACACAATAACTTCGAATGTTCCGTGTTCTTCGACGAAATAAAGCCACCTTGCGTTCCATCATACAACGTCATGTGGCTCCTGGCACAACAATCTGGTCCGATAAATGGGCGGGTTATCATAACATTCATAACTAACCGGGTTTCAACTTCCAACACCAAAATGTCAACGACCAGCAAAATTTCATTGACCCCATAACTGGTGTCCGCACTGAAAACATTGAAACCAACTGGGGTCACGTGACAACAAAAGTTTTGAGAGATATGCGTGGCACCCGTCGTGTCTTGCTTCCTGGACATTTAGCCGAATATTGGTGGAAAACTGAGCATGAGCAGGCACCATTTAATAGTATTGTAGCTGAAATAGTTCGACAATTTCCTTTAGTGCGAAAGTTAATGTACGTATGAGTATTTTATTTTCATTGCATTAAAAAATAAAATAAAAAAAGTAATAAAACAATTTCACCAAAAATACAAAAATGTTATATAAGAAGTTCAAAAGTAGTTCTTTTCACAGATGGATACGTTCTACACTAAGAGGAACAGGTTTTTTTACAGCTGGATATGTGCTACACTGAAGGGAAAACAATTTCTCGCAGGTGGATATGTACTACACTAATACCAAAATAAGAACGACAATGATTTTAGAGAATAAAGAAATTAGTTCATTAAAGAGAAACTGCAAACAAATACAAAAGTTGGATTAATGAGTGTCCTCATAACTATTTTTGTGTAACCTTCAAGACCTTTTTTGGCATAAGTAATTCGAAAATGGAAAACAGAATTAAATAATTATATTTTTTTTATTTTCTTCATCCATTTCATTTCCCAATCTCTTTTTAACACGTTTTTTGTAAAAAAAGGTCGTGCTTTTGTTTTCGCGTTGTCCGTCCGTCCGGCTGTCTGTAAACACCCTATCTCTGCAACTATTTGTCTGATTAGAAAGATTCCTTTTTGCATTGGGAAGCTTCAAATGTGAGAATTATGATCCTCGCATACCGGTTTTTTTCCGGCGTTGCTAACGTCGCCGCTAGAGGGCGTAAAAGCAGATGACATCGAATTCAAAATAAATTTTATTCCATATATTTGCTTCTAAATATCCTATGAACAAATAATTTTTCGTTTCGATCCCATTTATATTGAAGACTATTTTAGGTACAGTGTCCTTGTCAAATAATGCATCAATTTTGCGCTAGTGAACGTTAAGATAAATTGTATTTTCGCCGATATCTCTGCTTCTAAAAGTCCGATTTCAAAAGTTCTTCCTGAATCGGATACAGATCTTGATGAAAAATGTTTTGCACACAATTTCTAACATTTGGTAAATAATATTTTGACCACTAGAAGGCGTAAGTGTATTTGCAGTAAAATCTCAGCTTCTGAAAACTAGACTGAAACAATTATTTCGTACACCGATATTACGCACCTGCATGGGTAAACCTTTAGAGAATACCTCTTATTTAAAATAATGCATGGTCTTTTTGTTAGGGGGCGTACATGTATATCTTATTTTATCTCTGCTTCTAACAGTCCAACTTAAAAAAATCTTCTTGTATCAGATACAGCTTCTGATTGGAAATGTTTTGTATATAATTTATAATTTTTCGTAAAGAACGGTTTATTCAGCAGGGACGTAAGTTTCAGCTTCTGATGTATTTCCAGCAAAATCTGAGCTTCTGTAAACTCGATGGCAAAAATCCTTTCGTGGACCGATACCTTTCATTTCAGAAAAACTTTTGCGAATATCTCCTGCTTAAAATAGTGCATAATTTTTCCGCCAGGCAGCGTAAATATATATCTTATTTTTGTCGATATCTTTACTTCTATGAGTCCGATTTGAAAAATTCTTTCTTTGTTGAAGAACGTTTCTGCTGCGAAAGTTTCTGATAGAATTTCAATTTTTTCTTAACACACAAGTGCGCCACTAGAGGGCGTAAGTTCACGTTTCCGTTTACAGCAGTATATGCGGGATTAAAAATATAATTGAAAAATTTTACTTTGGTCGGATACTACTAAACATGAGAACGCTTTGTGTATATTTTCATCTCAAAATAATGAAAAATGTCGTCGCTAGGAACAAATATTTAATCTGTTTTTCTCAACATCTCTTCTTCTAAATGTGCGATTTAAAAAATTATTTTAACATTGGATACCATTTATCTTGTTGAATAATTTAGGTTTGTATTTGTGGAGTTTTGTAGTTCACAGGTCTGTCGTTAGGTGGTGTTTGTGTTCTTCTGTTTGCAGCTGTATCTCTTCTTCTTAAATTCCTATTGAGAAATTTCTTTCTTTACTGTATGCTATTCGCTATATTAAAAATGGGAGAACATAATGCCCTTTCAATAATGCACAGATTTCTCCCTAGGAAGCGTAAAGTTCAATCTTTCTTTTTTCTCGCAATCTCTGCTTCCGGGAGACGTAATTGAAAAGTTCATTTTCCTTAGAATAGCTTTTTCCATAAAGATTTATTTTTGCCTATTTTCAACTTTTCCATTATGCAAAATTCTTCCACTAGGAAGGCGTAGAGTTGCAATACCTTTTCTTCCATATTTCTTATTTTAACTGTTCGATTTGAAAATTTGTCTCTGATATTCTTCTGCTATGAGAAATTGTTTGAGCGTCACTTTGTTAATTTTTCGTAACCGCCAGTGGAAGGGAGTAAGTAGCTGGTTGTACTTTCGGATGTTTTATCGATCGAGAACCATTATCGATTGAAGAAGTGCAATTGATATTTTTCCTCCAAATGGTTCCATTAACTTTGAATAACTTTGATACATTTTATTCACGTCGGAAATGGTTCAGAAGACGTGCTCATTACAACCGAACATTCGGTGTCATCTTTCTTGTCTTTTTATCGCTTAACATCAATTTATTTTTTTACTTTGATTAATAAATCGTATTTCGATTTTATTTTTCTTACCTGTGTGTTCGCCTTAGGTTTAAAAGCAACTATTCTATTTTATATACACTGGAACCTCAGTTACACGTCTTTCACTTTTACACGTTATTCTACGTTAGTCCCGAAATTTATTGTAGTTTGTGTGATTTTTTTAACTCTGTTGTACGTAATTCATTTATACGCCTTTTTGCGACTGTACGTTAAAATTGGAATTTCAGATTATCAAAAATACTCGGTTCTATGATTCATTTATGCGTATCCCGGTATGTTATAACTTTGAAAAAATGGAGACAGCGGTTATGAATTCCTTGTCGATTCAGTCAAAGTTGAACTTTGATCCCGTCACAATTGTTTACTTTCGGTTTTGATAAAAAATTGGTTTCGCATCTCATGATTCACACAAATATATGCGCCATTTAAAAATTGATAAATTTCTGGGAAGCAACTTTGTGACTCCACTGTTTCGTGGCGTAGTACAAGGTGTCCTAAAAGTTCCAGTACTTACACTTCCTGAATTTATTGTACAAATACATCCAAGTTTAAAGCGGTAATATATATTGAATTTATGAAATAATCTTCTGTACTTACCATTGAAAAGGAATTTATACAGGAATTGATAATAGATGTTCGAAATGTCCGCCATTTTCCTGGAGGCAAAGCTGAACGCGTTTGCGCATATTTTGAGATACACGTTTCGAGGTTGCAGGAGTGACTTCTTGTACCGTTTGTGTAATTGCAGTTTTTAGCTCATTTATTGTGTGGGTATTGTCTGCATACACTTTGTTCTTTAAATACGCCCACAGAAAAAGTCAGGGATGCTTAGATCTGGGGAACGAGGTGGCCAAAGATTTTCCGTGGTGAGGCGATCACCGAAAAATTCTCTAAGCATGTCCATGGTTTCATTACTGGTATGGCATGTTGTACTGTCCTGTTGGAACCAAGAATCCCGTTCATCCGATTCCAACAGCGCAATGAATTGCTGGATGAGTTCTCTTTATACAGCGCTATCAACAGTTGATTTGAAACACAGAGGGCCCATGTTTCTTCTACGCGACATAGCATACCCCACACACCAATTTTCTGACAGCGCAGCGGGTTTTATGAGTAATGAATGGGATTTGTTGTAGCCCAAATACGGGTGTTTTGTGTGTTTATGAAACCACTGAGATTAAACCATGCTTCATCGCGGAAGAAAGTTTTGTCCAAAACGGCAACGTTGTTACGAATGAGTTTCCGTTACCACTGACAGTAATGACGGCGCTTCTCATTGTCTGGTGGCTTTAACTTTTGTACGACCTTCGCGCAGTAAGCACGTAACTGCAAAGCTTTTAGAGCCTTGTGCGTCGATCCGCGTGATGCGCCCATTTGCTGCTACAAAAAACGATTCACGGATTTTTGAGGAGATTGCAAAATTCGACGTTTGACGGCATTCACGAAATCCGTTCTCACAATGTTCGGTGGTGCACCCCTGGGTCTGTCATCCACGGAACCTGTATCACGAAATCGTCGTACGAGTTAGTACAGTGTATCTTTACTTGGCATCGGATCATCAGGATATTTCTGTTGCCAGATTAGTGCACACCTTTCGTACGATTTTCATTCACAATAAGCTTCAATTAGAGCGATTCTCTGAGCGCGCGCTAAACCCATTCTTCAGTAACGAACAAAATGGACTACACTTCGTTTCCTCGTAGCTCCACCTTCAAAGCGCCACCTAGGGATGACTCCTTATATCCACTGGTACTGTAAACACGCGGTAAAATTTAACAAATTAAAACAATAACATTACGATAAATGTTAAAAATCAGAGTACGGGAACGTTTACGACACCCTGTCGAATAGAATCCTACATGTATCCTCAATATGCAACATTATAGTTTCAAATGGATGCACTCGGGATCCGCAGAAAAGAAAAAGCTGTTATTTCATGAGTTCCGTACTGAAATCTTCGTCTTAGATTCTTAATTGTGAATATTTCACTTAATCTAGAATCAGGATTTTCATAGACAGATCGAATTGCCAGAAAAGAAGTTTGATTTTCATAGGCGTTATGATTTTTGCATTGCGATGAAATACTTGTATATAATTTGTAACACTTTTTGGTTTCTTAATCATTGTTAAGGAACGTCATATACTTCTTTAAAGCAGAAATTTTACAATAGTATTTAACAATTTGGTATATCCTTTATACGTTTTATACATTTATACGTCTTTAAGACGATTCCCTAGAAAAAAGTATCACTAAGGTTTCACTGCAAATGTTCAATTTTTAAAGACTGCTGTTTCACTACGCAACTTGGGTTCATGGACTTTAAATTCTCAAATCCACAATGAGCTACAGGGGTTTATCAAAATAATGGAAACACCGGCCTTGTTCAACTTTTAAAGACTGCTGTTTCACTACGCAACTTGGGTTCGTGGACTTTAAATTCTCAAATCCACAATGAGCTACAGGGGTTTATCAAAATAATGGAAACACCGGCCTTCGACAGGAGTACACGCAGTGGGTCGCATGCAAATCGCAGATATAATGCCGCCCCGGTGGCGCAGTGGTCTAAGCGATGGCCTCTGATCATTCGTCCGTTAGGGGTCCGAGTTCAAATCCCGGTGAGGCATGGATGTTGTGTTTGTCTTACGGCACTGGCTCTTTCCCTTCCCTGGAACCAGTGGCCCTAAATTAAGGACGGGCAACTGCTTATAGCCCATTGAGTTGCTCACAGTGGTCGTTAAACCTCCAATCAAAAAAAAAAATCACAGATACGACGACACCCGTGATATGAGGTGTATAAATGGGTTCCATAGCATGTCGGCTATCACGTAGCCGTGCTACAATAGCAGGTGGAACTATTGCTGTGGAGTAATTGTTAACAATGTCTGATCTCAGTGACCTGAAAAAAGGCATGGTCATTGGTGCCCGTCTTCGAGAAGCTTCAGTCACTATTATGTGCTTGAATTAATTCCCGCTGTTGCCCAATAGAGCGCAGCAGTGGTGCGCTGTGACCCGGACCACACGTGACCTCCCTTGCACACGCACGTACCGTCCGAAGTCTGGGCGAAGCAGTGTGTGACACACGATCGGAGGGCACAAAACACGAGTTTGTATCGCATTCACGAAGTCGAGTTTCGTACCAAAAAAGGAGCATTTGCGGGAAGCATTACTCTTCTGCTTTCATCTTAAGAAATCTGCAGCGGAAAGTCATCGTTTGATAGTGCAGGTCTATGGAGAACATGCCCTATCGGAAACAACATGCAGAGAGTGGTTCTTTTTTTTTTTTTTTTTTTTTTTTTTTGATTGGAGGTTTAACGACCACCGTGAGCAACTTAATGGGCTATAAGCAGTCGCTCGTCCCTAATTTAGGGTCACTGGTTCCAGAGAAGGGAGAGAGCCAGTGCCGAAAGACAAACACAACATCCATGCATGACGGGGATTCGAACCCGGACCCCTTACGGACGAATGATCAGAGGCCAGCGCCTTAGACCACTGCGCCACCGGGGCGGCAGAGAGAGTGGTTCCGACGCTTCAAAGCCAACGAATATGGCGTGAAAGACAAAGAGCGCCCTGGGCAGCCGAAAAAGTTCTAAGATGGCGCATTGGAGACCTTGTTGGACAAGGATTCATGTCAGACGCTCCACGAGTTGCCTGAAACATTACAGGTCGATGAGTCAACGGTTAGCAAACGTTTAAAGGCAATGGGAATGATCCAGAAGCTCGAAAACAGGATCCCACATGCGACAAGGTTATTCTTCTCCACGACAACTCTAGACCTCATGTTGCCAAATCCGTGAAGGAACTCTTGGAGGCACTTGGCTGGGACTTCTTACCCGACCCGCCTTATTCCCCGGACATTGCTCCCTCGGTCTTTCATTTGTTCCGGTCGTTACAACATGGCCTGTCAGAGCAGCACTTCCTTTCTGTCGCGAATATCCAAAAATGTCTCGATAAATGGTTCGCCTCGAAAGAACCTGCATTTTTCTAGCGCCGAATCCATTTGTCACCCCAACGGTGGGAAAGGGTCGTAGCTGCCAACGGACACTACTTTGAATAGACTATCCTGTACCGTTCTGTGGCAACACGCAGGTGTTTGTGTGGCAAAAAACATCGGAAATTAATTCAAGCAACTAATAGAGCGGCAAAAATGGCAGGCGTAACACGAGGAGTCGAATTCAAAATTATGACTGCCTAACAGAGCAAAAAACATCGGAAATTAATTCAAGCAACTAATAGAGCGGCAAAAATAGCAGGCGTAACACGAGGAATCGAATTCAAAATTATGACTGCCTAACACAGCAAAAAACAGCGGAAATTAATTCAAGCACCTAATAGAACGGCAAAAATAGCAGGCGTAACACGAGGAATCGAATTCAAGATTATGACTGCCTAACAGAGCAAAAAACAGCGGAAATTAATTCAAGCACCTAATAGAGCGGCAAAAATTGCAGGCGTAACACGAGGAATCGAATTCAAAATTATGACTGCCTAACACAGCAAAAAACAGCGGAAATTAATTCAAGCACCTAATAGAACGGCAAAAATAGCAGGCGTAACACGAGGAATCGAATTCAAGATTATGACTGCCTAACAGAGCAAAAAACATCGGAAATTAATTCAAGCAACTAATAGAGCGGCAAAAATAGCAGGCGTAACACGAGGAGTCGAATTCAAAATTATGACTGCCTAACAGAGCAAAAAACATCGGAAATTAATTCAAGCAACTAATAGAGCGGCAAAAATAGCAGGCGTAACACGAGGAATCGAATTCAAGATTATGACTGCCTAACAGAGCAAAAAACAGCGGAAATTAATTCAAGCACCTAATAGATCGGCAAAAATAGCAGGCGTAACACGAGGAATCGAATTCAAAATTATGACTGCCTAACAAGCAAAAAACAGCGGAAATTAATTCAAGCACCTAATAGAACGGCAAAAATAGCAGGCGTAACACGAGGAATCGAATTCAAAATTATGACTGCCTAACAGAGCAAAAAACAGCGGAAATTAATTCAAGCACCTAATAGAACGGCAAAAATAGCAGGCGTAACACGAGGAATCGAATTCAAAATTATGACTGCCTAACAGAGCAAAAAACAGCGGAAATTAATTCAAGCACCTAATAGAACGGCAAAAATAGCAGGCGTAACCCGAGGAATCGAATTCAAGATTATGACTGCCTATCAGAAAAGACACGGCATTGTATCCAGACGTGCAAACTGTGAACGCCCGACGAAGATGTCGGATAGGAAAAAGCGAACGTTTGCACGGAATGTACGACGCAGGCACAAGACCATGACAGCGCAAACAGTATCCATTCTAATTCAAAGTTTTAATGCTCTGGGGAAGTATAGGCCACTATCTAAATTATTCACCCGCTTAAGAACATTACATAACGTGAGAAGAAGTTACCTCTTTTAGCGTTTTTTTATGATTGCCGTCTTGACAAAGGAGTTCCCATTCTCTTTAAATTAATACCTTTCTAGTTCCGAGACGCCCAATCGCCTGATCCCACTGTTTAATCTCATGAACCCTCAAGAAGAAGACACCGGCATGCTTGAATACAAAACACAGTATTCCCTACATTTGCATACATTATCATTTAATAAAAGTCCTTTCCCTTGCCTTCCTTTCCAGCTAACCTCGAAGCGTGCCTCGTTTCGTCAAGGCGCGCTCAGACTTTTGTACAGCACTTACTTGAAATAACTGATTTCGTTTTTTGAAGATGGGAATTCGTTTATTTGTGTAAATATGACATGGATGTTAAGTCAGAAAAAACCGAAAGCTTCGTCTTCCTGGAGCGGGAATCAAAACTGCGCCTTACGGATACCGCTGAAGTATGCTAACCACTACACCACCCAGAACGACTAAGTTTCAAGTTTCCGTTTAATTTGAATATAATCATCACAGATTTGCTATATATGAATGCCGGTTATCTCCAGATTCGCTATGGTGGTCCGACTAGTGCATCCTGTGATGGTTATACTCAAATTAATGGGAAACTTGAAACTTGGTCGTTCTGGGTGATGTAGTGGTTGGTTGGTTATCATACTCGGGTACTATCCGAGAGGCGCGGGTTCGATCCAGCTCCAGGCCGACGAAATATTAAAGTTTCGGATATTATATGACTTAACATCCATGTCATATTTACACCATAAAACGGATTCACATCTTCAAAATTTGTATTGTATGGTGTAATCCCGTATTCCGTTCATATAACTGATTTCGTTTTCAAAATCCAACGAAAAAAAGTTATAAACCAATTAATAGTGTATCTCTTAAAATTATGATTCTTAATGTGATAACCATGAGTGGATTTGCACCTGCATTTTTGTCCCATACTTTGACACGTCGTTCTGCGGGATCCCAACAACAACGCTGTGACCTGCGTTTTAACCCGAACAAATTAAGTCTTAGAAAATACTCACTAACCAACAGTATTGTGCTCAAAGTACGGCATGAGCATGGTGTTGCCCTTTGGAGCTCAACTAAAGAGCTTTCTTGTGTCGCCTTTAAATTGCGCACATGGAAATGGTGCCTCAGACAGAAACTATCAATCTTGCAACTGAAAAATACCAAAAGTGTTACAGCCGTCCTCAGTGGGTTTCAAAAGCGATTCGTTAAGGAACCTTTCTCTAGGAACGCCATTTATGTGATATGCGAGGTACAGACCTCTTGCAACAACGCAATGTGAGAACAAGCCGTCTTAATTAGAAACAAAAAGTTTATCCCATTCGGCAGAGTTTTCTCATGAGCCCTAGTAAGCCAACAACGAGATTAAGGAGTACGATACCTGTGTTTTGTTTTAGCCAGAAGAGTGGCATACTCTGCGGAAGTCATTGTTAAACATGCATCTAAGAGCTCCGATTGTTGTGAACTTGGAAGCGAGTTTGTAGTTTGGTAGAGCAAAATGTATTCTTTTCTTGTTGTCAAAGAAGTAACTAAATATTATTTTAAATTAAGCGCATTGTCGCACATTGTTTCTGTAAAGGTTTAAAACATATCAGGTGATAGACATAAAATCGACATAAGAAATTTTTTTATTATAATTTTGAACCAATAAAGTTTGCTAATTATAAAAAATTTCTTCTAAAATTTTAAACAGCAAAGAATTACTATATGTCGCTTTTTTTGGAAAAAATATTTTTCGGGGCTGGTGCTTTTCGTTTCCTTTTTTTAATTATTATTTTCGAGGTTCAAGACTTGATAATCCTTATGAAAATCCAGGCTATAAAGATTCACTCGATCATAAATTCGGGTCAATCCTTCCAGAGAAGAAACAGATCTAGCACCGGAAGGCAGACAAGCAACCTTTTATTCCATGGCTCGAATCCTATTCGGATGATTAGCGAGAAGTTTTAACCTCTGCCTATTTGCCAGAACAGAGACGAAGTGACGATATACAGATGTTTGACTCAGAAGTTATGGGAAAAGGTCACTTGCATATTTTGTTTAAAATATTTGCGACTGATTGGAGGGGATGATAAGGGTAAAATACTTATTACGACGAAGGTTGAAGACTCGAGCAAGAATGAATCACTGATACGAAAAAATTACCGTCTTCGGCACGATTCAATGATAAAAGATGAGAAATATATACAATTAAAATGGATGAGGTAGCCGCTGCCTCGAAAGTGCTATGTACATAAGGTTTTTAATTGTATATATTTCTCATCTTTTAAGACAGCCGCTAGATTTCAGCCTACGGTGGCTCCACCAGTGGTCTAAGCGAAGGCCTCTGATCATTCGTCCGAACGGGGTCCGGGTTCGAATCCCAGTGAGGCATGGATGTTGTGTTTGTCTTACGGCACTGGTTCTCTCCCTTCCCTAGAACCGGTGACCCTAAATTAGAGACGGGCGACTGCTTATAGGCCATTGAGTTGCTCACGGTGGTCGTTAAACCTCCAATCAACAAAAAAAAAAAAAATAAACATCTTTTATCATTGAATCGTGCCGGAGATGGTAATTTTTTCGTATCAGTGACTTATTACGACACTTCCTTATATTATTAAAGAACCTTGAAACACCAGTGAAGTGTGTGTGTGTGTGTGTGTGTGTGTTTGACTATAAAGCCAATGCCACGTGGCTATGTGACAGGCTGTGCTTTCAGGGTTCAATTTCCAATCCGACCATCCAGTTCGCTGTTTTCCAGGGTTTCCTCCAACGTAACGTGAATACCTGAATGGATCCTTACAATCAGTCCTGGAAATATCGGGCACTTATGGAGGTTTTTCCTTTGACTATCGTACTGATAATTGTTTCAGTGTACATGGACTAGCATAGCGACATCAGTGTATCTGTGGTGGGAGTTCAGTTCCGTCACCGACCATCAGATTTGCTGTTTTCCACGGTATTCGCAAATGTAACGTGAATCTCCAAAATCCGCCATGAATATATTGAACTATTTCTAGAGGTTTCTTCTCGACTATTGTAGGTATAGTTATATCACGGATGGATGCTCCCACGAATATCGCAACAGAAAACGAATTGATCATAATCCCCATTCCACAGGAAAATTTATCAATATAGCTATGCGCAGTTCATGATGATGATGATGTTCAATGTTCCTGGAAGTCATGGCACCTGAAGAGGAGATCTGAACCAAAACCCGGTTCAAAAGATCACCTGCAGTTGTCACGCTATGCAGTCAAAGTGCTGAGGTGCTGACATCGAAAGGAAAATTGAACAAACTTCGTAAATTATAAGTTTTTTCTGTCGATGGGTTTAGATGCGAGTCTCATTGAATTTGGCAAATTGACTCCATGTAATAGGAAGTCACGACGCAAAATGTATACGAAAAAAATATACCACCACAATTTTCTTTTCATGTCTTTCAATTTTACGTGCACACTTTTCTCTCTATGTAGTGTATGGCTTCCTTACACCTTTTTATTTCGTAGGGCATAGTACTTATGAAAGAAATGAGTAAAGGTCAAAAATCTTTCTCGCTTGTTCGTAGAGAACTTCTGATCGCGCACTTCTAATGCTATCAAAATGTAGGCCCGAAAATTAGCATCAGTCTGAGCTCTCTCGAAAGTTCAATTCTGGGGAAAATCTCTGCTTCGTGACGCACATCTTCTTTGAAGTTATTATATAAATTCCTTCTCATAAAATTATGCGCAAAATAAAATTTTCAAGTTTATAATGTGGAAGAAATATTCCTCTCATAATGCGTGATGATAATTAATCCAGCAATCTCTAAATTAGCTGTATTTACTGTTCTTCACGTAATATCAATCACGTCAGAAAACATGAAACTTTCATCGCCCTGGAGCGGGAATTGAACCCGCAACTTCCGATCACCGTTCGAGTATGCTAACCGTTACACCACCCAGGACGAGAAAGTCACAAGTATCTGAGTGTTTAGAGCATCGGAAAGTAGTCCGACAGCGTTCTTAATCAAGCAACTGCGCTGCCATCTAACGTTCTTAAGCATATCACCAGTCGTCCAAGTATATAGTGTGGAAGAAATATTGCTCTCGTGATACGTGGAAAATAGGTTATGATAATTAATACAGCAATCAGACATCTCTAAATTGACTGTATTTACTGTTCTTCACGTAATATCAATCACATCAGAAAACTTAAAAATACCATAGCCCTGGAGCGGGGTGTAACTGTTAGCATACTCGAACGGTAATCGGAAGCAGCGGGTTCGATTCCCTCTCCAGGGGGATGAAATTTTCAAGTTTTCTGATGTGATTGATATTTACGTGAAGAACAGTAAATACAGTCAATTTAGAGATGTCTGATTGCTGGATTAATTATCATAAAACTTTCAATTTTTTTAATAATTCAGCTTATATTCCTTCAGATGAAGTATACCGAACGTTCGTCTGAATAATACACTACTGTTTGTTCGTCTGAATAATACACTACTGTTTATTCGTCTGAAAAATACACTACTGTTTATTCGTCTGAATAACACACCACTGTTTACTCGTCTGAATAATACACTGCTGTTTATTCGTCTGAATAATACACCACTGTTCATTCGTCTGAATAATACATTACTGTTCATTCGTCTGAATAATATACTGCTGTTTGTGCAAATTGCAACACAAAGAAAGAATCGCGCTATTCAAATGAAATTTATTTCACGGATTCCGGGTGTTACAGAGGATAACTGGTAACATTTGTAAAGATGTACAAGCGTTTTTCGCTTCAAAACTCAGTATCGTGTGAAGCCATCCCGAACAACAATAACAACCTCTCTACACGGCGTGGTACTGAATAGAAGAGGTTTTTTAATTTCGTCTTGGGGAATAGCCAGCCAGGCTGCTTCTATGAGAATCCAGAGTTCATTTGTGATGACTGCCGGAGGCGCTTGATGAGCCATGCGCTTAGCTGTCATGTCCCAGATATGCTCGATCGGGGACATATCCGGCGAGCGTGCAGGCCAAGGAAGAATCGATATCTGCCGTGCATGGAAGACGTCTTGGACATTCCGGGCCACATGTGGCCGAGCATTTTCCTGCTGGAATAAAGCTCTAATACAAATCTGAAGTAAGGATGGCACCTCTGCCTCTAAAACATCCCTAAAATATCGTATGATGTTGAGAGTTCCTTCAATTCGTATCGCGAGACACCGCGAATTGAACCCAATGACGCCTCAATCCCTGGCGCTTGGCGTTGGGTCGGTATGACGCTGCAAGGTGCCGTTCCCAACGATGTCTTCGAAGACGTATGCGACCATCATGGTGCATCACGTTGAATCGTGAATCGTCAGAAAACACGACCTTCTTACAATCGGCGCGCCAATGTCTGTGTTGGAGACCCCAATGCAGTCTGAGGCGTTTGTGGTTTAAGATCAAAGGAGTGCGCAGCAATGAGCTGCTAGCGACCAGTCTTCTGTTAAGGAAAGGACATCGAGTTGCGCTGGAGGACAACGCCTGGCCTGTGACAGTGCTCCATTGCTGCTAGCTAGCAACGTGGATGTCGCTGTGCGATTGGTCGCTGCCATACGGTAGATGTGTTAGTCATCCCGTGTAGTCGTGCGATTTTGCGGTCCATTGTTCGAATTTCTGTACGACCGATCCTCATATGTCCACCGATGCCACGTTCGTATCACTCTACTGGCGTTTTGTTCCGTACGAGAGCCGATTTCGCCGTAGGAAAATCCAGCTCCTCTCATCCCAACATTCGTTCCTCCCTCAAAGATCCGTCAGGTGTTCATAATGCGACTTTGTTCGGCGATGGGTCGTAGTAAGACACAAGAAACACCCTTTCTACTCAATCTTGGCTCTTCACTGATTGCAACTTCTCGTTTGAGCCTGCTTTTATACCCAAGATCGGTAAGCTCAGAGAGAGCTGCTCCGAAACTTCATGCGCATTTTCATTGACATTTTAATCTTTTGCATGCCCCAACCTATTGTGCATATCCTATGAGTTTTAATATAGTGCCAACAACTTTTCATCGTGTTGCAATTTTCATAAGCATTAGGGTATATTTTTAGGAGATCTTCACTGATTTGTGAGTAATCACAGGCGACTAAGATGTTTTAATGTTAGTATATATCGTTCAAATTTAACATACCACGCATGATTAAGCATTTTATGACCCTTGAGGATTTAAATATTCAAATGAAAGATAGTCTTCAGCTTTATTCCCATTTTATTAAAAAGGAATTCAAACATTTAAATTAGCTACATGCCAGAATTAAAACAATGCATAACATGCAAGAAGGATTTCTTTCTGTCTTTGAAGACACAACATTTACGCTGACGTTGTCATTGTATATTTTATTCCTTCACCAGTGTTATCAAGCTGAGAGCATTAAGTAACGAATCTGACATACTAACTGGTAAACCCGTTTTACGCTGTTGACAACTCAAAAATAATTGTTTCAAAGTTTCCGTTATATACTTATAATAGTAATACACACTGGTGTCCAGAACGTAAGGGCGGACTACATTTTTTGCCTGTATAAGAAAAACAGTACATGACAGCAGCCAAATCGGGAAATAATTATGCTGTCAGCATATGAACACATTAAACGGCACATATTTTGTTTTATAACTGGCGCACAAATTGCATTGTAATCGGTGTTTACACGAAAGATGTTATCGTATTTTTCTGGAAGAGGTTTTACCAGAATTGCTTCAAGATGTACCACTGGCCGTCCTACAAGGACTGTGGTTTCAGTATGATGGGGTGCCAGCCCATTTCAGCATTAATGTGAGCAGTTACCGCGATGCCAATTTTGGGGAGCGATGGATTGGCCGTGGTGCACCAGTCCGTTGGCCACCCCGATTGCCCAATTTGTCGATCCTCGATTACTTCTTATGGGGTCCTCTGAAGGCCCTCGTTTACGAGATTCCAGTTGACTCTGTTGAGGACCTCGTCGCTCGAATATCCGTTGCGGCTGTACGTGTGCGAGAAATACCTGCACTGTAAAAAAAAATTGTAGATTTTACAGTTTTAAACCGTTTTCCAGGGTGCCAACACAATACCGTAAAATCTACAGTTTTATTCCGTGTTGGAGCAAAGCTATAGCTTTGCTCCAACACCACATTTAATGAAGAAAACAGCACAGAATTTGGCTGGAGCGAGTCACAGCCCAAATAATCACGAAAACACAAAAATTTGGCTGGAACGAATGTGTTGATTGTGTTGGAGCAAAGCTATAGCTTTGCTCCAACACGGCATTTAATGAAGAAAACAGCACAGAATTTGGCTGGAGCTAGTCACAGTCCAAATAATCACGAAAACACAAACATTTGGCAGGAATGAATGTGTTGATTGTGTTGGAGCAAAGCTATAGCTTTGCTCCAACACCACATTTAATGAAGAAAACAGCACAGAATTTGGCTGGAGCGAGTCACAGCCCAAATAATCACGAAAACACAAACATTTGGCAGGAATGAATGTGTTGATTGTGTTGAGCAAAGCTATAGCTTTGCTCCAACACCACATTTAATGAAGAAAACAGCACAGAATTTGGCTGGAGCTAGTCACAGTCCAAATAATCACGAAAACACAAAAATTTGGCTGGAACGAATGTGTTGATTGTGTTGGAGCAAAGCTATAGCTTTGCTCCAACACGGCATTTAATGAAGAAAACAGCACAGAATTTGGCTGGAGTGAATCACAGCCCAAATAATCACGAAAACACAAACATTTGGCAGGAATGAATGTGTTGATTGTGTTGGAGCAAAGCTATAGCTTTGCTCCAACACGGCATTTAATGAAGAAAACAGCACAGAATTTGGCTGGAGCGAGTCACAGCCCAAATAATCACGAAAACACAAACATTTGGCAGGAATGAATGTGTTGATTGTGTTGGAGCAAAGCTATAGCTTTGCTCCAACACGGCATTTAATGAAGAAAACAGCACAGAATTTGGCTGGAGCGAGTCACAGCCCAAATAATCACGAAAACACAAACATTTGGCAGGAATGAATGTGTTGATTGTGTTGGAGCAAAGCTATAGCTTTGCTCCAACACCACATTTAATGAAGAAAACAGCACAGAATTTGGCTGGAGCGAGTCACAGCCCAAATAATCACGAAAACACAAACATTTGGCAGGAATGAATGTGTTGATTGTGTTGGAGCAAAGCTATAGCTTTGCTCCAACACCGCATTTAATGAAGAAAACAGCACAGAATTTGGCTGGAGCTAGTCACAGTCCAAATAATCACGAAAACACAAAAATTTGGCTGGAACGAATGTGTTGATTGTGTTGGAGCAAAGCTATAACTTTGCTACAACACGGCGTAAAACTGTAGATTTTACGGTTTTGTGTTAGCACCCTGGAAAACGGTTTAAAACCGTAAAATCTACAGTAATTTTTTACAGTGTGGCATCTTTGAAACTGTACGCCAATCACTCCGTCGACGCTACCACGCATGTATTACTATTGGTGAACGCAATTTTGAGCAATTATTGTAAACATTGCTGTAAAGAAGCACTTGTGTAAGTAAGATGCTGTAAGTACCCAATTTATGTTTCCTTTCATGCCTATTTCTTGTGTTTGTGCCTCAACACGTCACTTGCGCCCATACATTCCTATACAAGAAATGTTTGTTGCAGTGTGCTCTACCACCCCTTAAAGTTTGTCCCATGAATTCTGAATCACCCTGTATAACATGTTTAAAAGAAGGAAGCTGAATTCTAGAGGCATGCAATTTTATTTCTGAAGTGTAAACATATTTCTCAGAAGAAAAACGCTAAACAAAGTGTACATGTATTTGACTTTTCATAAGCTTCAGTACAAAGTGCAACTGGAATCAGTGTAAATCATGGCCAAAATAACTGGATGAAAACATCATGCACCATTTCTTTGTCAGCACCAGATAGAACGTTACACCTTCTTAACAAGTTTAGCAATTAATTTGAAGACGCGTAAATTTCAATGTCACGAACCTGATACATTACTCAGTATGTGAATTTAGTAAAAACAGCTATAAATGATCTTGGGAAGACATTCTTAGTCAGAAGCCTTTTAATGTATTTGTTTTCACTTTTTAAACTGCATGTGAGGTTTTCAATAAAATGAAAGGAAGATTAGTTGAAAACTGAAAGGAAAAATAATATTTCAAGGGCTGCTTCTCTGGGTGGAATACGTTTTGCTAGCAAGTACTTCAATTCAAACAGTAATGAGTGAATATTTCGCATTTACTGAAACACTATCAGCATATCAAGAACAATGTAAGTGCCTTATTACCTACATTGTTCTTGATATGCCGATAGTGTAAGTAATCATCTGCAACTTGTAAAGACATTTTAAAATGAATATGTGTATCTCACAAGTCGGACGACATGGCCACTCCTAGTGTAGATGTTTATCCAACATCTAGTTTATGATGCATCCTTAAATCATTTCCTTGTAATGAACATATTCTTAGCTCTCCAAGAGAACTAAAACCCCAATAAACCTGTTCGAAAATATTAATGTTCGATAAATTTAGCCCTCAAATTCATTTACTGAACTAAAACTATAGTAATGTCTTGGTGAATAGGAGTTCATCCATTAAACGCTCTTCCTTTGCTTTTAAAGTCGATAACGAAAGTCCTAAATGAATTATGAGACCTTATATCTTAACACTCGACACTTTGCGTGCGTGGAAGCGTGGGCACAATCTTCCTAATTGACTTTTCTTTTCATTTTTCCTGATTAGTTATTTCCCAAGCGGTTGCTGTTGATTGAGAAACTAATGTATTGGTATCTTCTGCTGTAGGGTCTCTTCGGTCCTTTCTAACAGCATTTTAGATCCCCTGCGTGTATTGTCTGGCGCATACAGAAATGACTAAAGGCAGCTGGAACGACTAATCTCAGGTGCGTCGCCGTTACTGTTCAGCATACAACAGATATTTAATGCAGATGTTATGCAGATCCCACAATTCCATTTCATATAATTCATTCTTCACTGAATTTACAAGAATATATAAATATTCTTCTCCGAAAAGGGTCCAAATATTGTATAAAAGAGAAAAACGTACTCTGTTGTGCATATAAATACCCCTTTCCATCCGTTCTTTAAAAGCGCAAAAGTCCTATATTTTTCTGTTTGTTATATACTGCTAAACTGGCAGTACCATTTACTGGCATGGTCACTGGCTCCAGAGACGGAAATGAGCTGGAGCCGTTGGACAAACAACCTGCCAATGTTTCATCTAGAACTCGGACGATGAGACAGATTCCTGCGCCTCTGACCACAATGCCATCAATGATGATAGGGTACTTTCAGAAATTCATTTTGAGATTATACTGCACCTTCAGAATTGACCATTTTGTCAAGTTATTTGATAAATTGCATTATTACTTCTGAAAAAGAAATCGCCTTTCGTGCAGAGCCGTGCAGAAAAAACTGCAAAATGCATACTGAAGACTTTTTCGATCCACACACAAATTGCTGAGAATACTTGTTCCGCAAACTGAACTGTAACACTGTTATGTACAGTGAGCCTGGAAGAGCTGAAATTACTTGCATTTAGGACGTTGGCCCTCTTCTGAATGTTTGAGGGCATCATAGCACGAATTCAATACTATAAGTGATTACAAAGTTTCAGTTGCGAAGAAATGTAAGAAATAATTTTTTCCAGATCACACATGTCTGTATCTCAGTGGACACATCAGTTGATAAAATAGCTACGTCGTATATAGAAATTACATATAGCATGTTGTGAATGAGTGAACTTAACCAGAATATGAAACTGACGTGTTTCTTAGAATCCTTTATAAAAGAAATTGTTGTCTACCACGCTAAAAACGTAAATGAATTATTCTTTCTTGATAAAACTGTGAGTGTGTTAATACGATTTTCTGGAGATTAATGGTGGGAATTTATTTTTTAAATAAGATCAAGCAACTGTTCATAATGAGGAAGCAACCGAAGGTTTGCTCCCGAACTTGAATTTTTTTTCTGGGTTACTGTGCTGTGTTGCGAAGTCATTTATAGATGAGACCTCCAGCCTACTCTTCCCCAGACTTTCTTGTGGGGGCATCTGAACTGTGTAAAATTCGCGAGCATTCTCTTTCAAGGTAACAAAGGAAACAGGCGTACGTAGATCGTTCGAAAAGTAACGAGACTGACGTCAATGCACCAAAACAAACCCACGCAGAAAAATGCAGCTGATAGTGTCGGAACTCCTGCAACGTTAGTCACGTGACGATGCGTTGTTACAACGCTCCGCTAGTTCATTCTTGTAGTAGACGGCGTAGAGTTCAGTGTATTTATGTAGCCCAGTATAGATTTAAACCTGGAACTAAGAGCAGCTATAAAATTTCGGGTGCGTTTGAATAAAACCGCAGAAACGCACGAAATGATTAAGACAACCTATAAGGAAGATGCTTTGTCTTGCGCTAGAATTTTTGAGTGGCACACGGAATTTGTGCATGATGAAGAATGTCTGGAAGATGCGCCATGCTCCGGTAACCCTTCGACATCGACTACGCATGATGAAGAATGTCTGGAAGATGCGCCATGTTCCGGTAACCCTTCAACATCGACTACTGGTTGGAATTCGCATCAAGATAATGCCACTGCCCATCGTGCTTTACTTACGCAACAGGGTATCCGCTAGGCATCGAAATGTCGGATATGCTACAGTTACACTACGCAGTGCAGCGTACGTGCAAGCAGCAGAAACCAGGCAATTAGAATTTAGTGATTTGAAAACTTTAGATTTACACTAGTCGAAGCAATCCAATGCTTCTTCGTATGCCGCTTCCATTCTAATCCAGACACTGATCCAGCTTATGAATCTTACACCGGTTCTTCAGGAATCATAAAAGGAATGAAAGAATTTCCGTTCCAGGGTGGTGCAATTTTACGTTTTCTGAGCAGATGGCAATACATTTCAGTAAAAACGTGTTTTATTACCAAAAAGGATATCGAATATGTTCGTATTACTGCCATCCATGACGTACGTCCGTGATTTTTTTACTATTTTTAGACTCTCCCCCATGTCACATTTTGTCCGATTAGGACGTAGAAATTACGTCCTAATTCCCTCAAACCACTTTATTTTTTGACGTTTGCTTTTAGAAGTCCTTTGAGAAACAGAAATAAAACATGTAATTATTTAAAGGAATCTTCCATATATTTACACGTTTGCTTCAGAAAATATGTATTATTTAGGCATTAATTTACTCCCAAAGCCTACCGGAACTTTATCATTCTGAAATAAAGATCTACAAATGAACACATGTATTCAAGGTTGCAACACTCCCGATTATACCATCTGTAAAACACGATAGGTTTGGTAGTACAAATATCAGAAATTAATATTACTATTCTGATTTAGCTAAATATCATCAGAACTCTAAAATATTTAATACCTTTTTTTAACTATTAAAAGAAGAAAAAAAAGAGAAAAGAAAACGAATAAATACTTTCCACTCTATTTTTGCCGAAGGAAGTCCGAATTACTAAACTTCCCCCTCCCCCATGTCACATTCGGTCCGGTTGTCAGGAACCCCAGGGAATCTTGGACGTACTTTATGGACGGCCCCCATGTACTTGCAAAGATATTTTCTTCTTTAATTCCTATGATGATTGTTGGTTGGGGGTTAATTCTGTTGGTGTGGTTTGCAACTTGGTTCATATGCTTATTTGACATTGGATACCGATTGCGAGTACTCCAGGAGAACGAATGAAGATTTCAGGTTTTCCATCTCATTGGAATAAGAAAGAAAACAAAGGATTTAAATCGCGCTTGAAAACTTTATTTCTCTATGTTGGGGATATATTTTCATTTTATGACACTTACAGCAGGGAGTGGGATATTCAGGACTTCAGCATAAAGTTTGCGCCCTTTGTAGAAAAGCAGAAGGGAAACGGGCTTGAACTTTAGTCAGCAAATATGCAAAATCCTAAATGCTCTACTGCCCTCTGGAAGAAACAGGTAGTATAAAATATAAATACTCGCATTTTCCTCAAATAAAAAAATAAAGGTTTTAAGGGCAATTTAATTCGCATGCTTTCTTCCCTGTCCTAATGAGATAGAGAACCTGCAGTCTTCATTCAATCTTCTGGCACCCACAAACATGATGCCTATAACAGAATATTTAAATGGGTGACCAACTGCCTCTGCACCATGCTGCGTTGGGTACTAATAATTAGGATGTAACAAAATATTTACGAAAGGCGTTGTGGATACCGCATTTGAACGTCACCAAAGGACTACACTGAGAAGACAGAAATCATGAGATACCTGGTTCCTGGGCAACGCGATGCTGTCAACCCCCTTGCTAGTGGACGAACCCCCCCCTCTCACCCCTTGGCAGATATATTTCGGTAGTAGGACATCACGCATTCACGAAGACGGCAATTCGATGTCCTTACGGATAAACGTCTAGAGCTAACAGAATTTGAAAAGGGATATTAGTGGATGCCCGAATTATGGGGCCACTCTATCGAGAAAGTGGCACAGGAGGGTTTTTTTTTTTTTTATTGGGGGCTTAACGACCAACGTGAGCAACTCAATGGGCTATAAGCAGTCGCCCGTCCTAATTTTGAGCCACTAGTTCCAGGGAAAGGAAAGATCCAGCGGCATAAGACAAACACAACATCCATGCCTCATTGGGATTCGAACCCGGACCAATCTCAGACGAATGATCAAAAGCCATCGCCTAGACCTTTGGGTGATCGGGGCAGAACAGGCGTCGCACTAACCCCGTTCGATCATATTAAGGCTCTATCGGAAATACACCATTTCCGAAATAACATTACATTATGGACATCGCTTTGTGCAGAGAAAGGTGGTGGATGAATGTGTCAGTCTCTCTTTCTCTCTCTCTCTCTCTCTCATAGTTGCAACCATCAGGATAGCAAAAGTGGCATAAGTCATGGGCGCTTTCAAAGAGGGAGGTTCTAAAATCGTCTGCGCCAAGCCATCAGGCGATCATTAGCCGGATTAGATGGGAGCCGCGGATTTACCAGAGTCCCATTGCTTACTCAATATCACTGGACTGTGCATCTGAACTGAGCAAAAGAACATCGGCACTGGCCTTTGGATAATTGGAAACTGGACGTCTGGTCCGATGCTTTCCCTTTCTAGTTATTTCGAACAGACCAGAGGGTCCCGATCCGGGGAAAATCGCACAAAGGGACGGACCCGGCATGTCAACATGAAACTGTCCAGTCTGGGTGGAGTGATCTGGGAAGTATTCAACTGGCACACGTTGGGACCTCTGGTATGCATAGATGCATCTATTAACGTTTCAAGCCACGTGCTCATTCTTGCAGACCATCAGCATCCTCTAATGATCATCATGCATTCACAGGGAAGTGGACTATTCCAGTAAGACAATGCGTCTCCATACAGAGCTGTGGTGATTACAACACAGAAGAGCATTAGGCAAAGGATCCCACACTGGAATGGCATCCTCGTTCACCGGACACGAACCCTGTGAAATAAGTCTTGGAGATGCTTTGGATCCCCTACCCAGGAATGCAACGAAATTATAAACAACGGTGCAGCACGTATGGTGGAAGATACCCGTGGAACGCTTTCGTGACCTGGTGGACTTAGTGCCGCACCCGTAGTTTCCGCGAGTTATGCCTTTAGACTGTTGAAAAAATTGGTATTGGACACAGTTTTCCTGAAACATTAAGCGAGAACGATCTTCAGTCTGGTAACGGAATCCGTTCTGGATACAGCTTTAAAATCCTTTACATCGAGGCGACATTTAGATTGATGACTAAGTTGGTCTTTGGCACAGAGTTAGGTTTGACATACCTTTAATTTACTGACAAAATCTGCCCTGGAAACAATTTCAGGCCAATCATATGTCAACTACCTGTAAAATGTTTCAGCTTCGTTCTGATATTCAGGAACTTCGAGGCCAGGGTGTTTTCAGGGGAGATGCATGTTGTGTAATTTGCACTTCGTTAAAATTCAGTAGAAAGCTCAACAACTGCCATGATTCATCTCCATTCTCTTAGTGTGTCATAGACA
Source organism: Macrothele yani (assembly GCA_039090855.1). Taxonomy (NCBI): domain Eukaryota; kingdom Metazoa; phylum Arthropoda; class Arachnida; order Araneae; family Macrothelidae; genus Macrothele; species Macrothele yani. Next base: position 7,252,900 of record CM077011.1, on the reverse strand, counting down.
CTTTGTCGCGCGGGCTGCGAAGATCACCTAGGTCATGGATCTGTTTATTTCGTTTTTTACACGAGGCTGCTTTTTGGATCCGCATCAGATGGTTTTCCAGCGGTTTTAGAATCGTGGTAAACACTTTTTCTGATGCTGCTGTCACGTCTGTTTCTTTGTTGGCAATCAATGCTTTGCACCTGGATCTCCTTTCTGTAGCGGGGGAATGAATTAAACGTATTTCATATATTTTGTGGGACCAAAAGGTAGGAAAAGAACCTCATCGTGTTGAGACAGTTGTTGGACTTTGGACTTCATACTTTCACCAGAAGCGTAGAGTAGAAGTCGTGCTGGCATGTCTCAGCGATGAGCACTGTCTTTAACTCACTGGTACTTGCCATGGGATGACGTGCACTTTATATGTGATTATTATTCTCTTTTGTGTGTGCGTCCCTGCATTTGAAGCGACCGTGTTCATTTCATTTCCTGTCTGCTAAACCAAACTAATTAGCCCTCCTAGATAGCCCGTCAAGTGATAATTTTATTGTGTCGTATGTCAATCCCTTTTTAGATGTATTCGTGTTTTTCATCCCGTGCAGTTTTTGTTCTTTTGCTTCTTACACCACTTTATTCTGTGCAGCCAGTCATAAGTTTTTTATCCTTTTGGGGCTTCTCTACGTTTTACGCTTGCTTGTATTTCGTGTTTTGGTTTTGTGATTGTTTTTCTATTAGCTTTTGATATCAGGGTTTCTTTGTCCCACTATATTAATCGAGCGCTCGACGCTCTTTACCCCAAGACTTATCTTGCGTCGGTAAATGTCAGCAACTTACCAACCGTTAAACTGCTAATAAGTTCATCCTGGACGCGAACTCAAGCTCAAGTACATGAGAGTGACCTTTAAACTGCGGCCTTGGATCATACTTCAGGAAGATGTAACACAATGACCTCAAATCTGCAGAAAGAAAAGAAAATTTCCGGAACATGACACGCTGTTCAAATTTTTTAGGACGTTTATTCAGGAAGTGGATATCCGAAACAGTACCTTGGCAACTACCTTCAGATTTCTTACCCAGTTCTACCTGAACCGAGTTCTCACCAACGGGTTAGCTCGATATAATAATTAGAACCAGTTAATGTTTTAGGTTTACAAGAGCTACGTGAAACAACAAAGTAGAATGGAACAATCAGCAAACTTCCTGCTGAACCTTACCCATCCTTAAAGCAAGCTTTACGATAATAGTTTTCAACTTTATAAAATGCGGATTCCCAGTTTTATGTAAGAACTGAACGCAAAAAATGATGGTACAATTATATTATCGAAATACCAATATGAACGCATGAAATTTTTATTTAGTCTTTCCTTTTCCCAGCGTATTTTCGATCGTGTCTGTTACCTTTTGTGGATAAGAAGCAATTGTCACCGAAAGTAGTCAAGAATATTTATTTCTCTGTACTTGACGCATTGTTCTGCTCAAGGACGATTTCTTCTTAAGCCAGAAAGGAAGTTTTATGCGCTGTACGCGTGGAAGAGGAAGAAAAGCGAAGAATAATAGCCTTGTTATGGCTCAACAAAATAAGGAAAGGACAGCTTTTTTTTTATCTGAATGCTTGTGCAGAAGTTGGAGCAAAGTTTCCAAATGACCCGAAGGCATGACACCCATGGGAAATTGCTTTCTGTTTGCGTTCTCTTTTTCTCCAAGTCAAATAAGCTTCCGTTCTTTTATTCTTTAGGTCTCCTTGCTACGCCCCCATCTCTGTTTTCCCTGGTTAATGTTAAGCAGTGACTAAAGAAGTGGTTGAGTCAAATTAATAAACAAGCTTAATTTCCTGCTACAACTACTTGTGCTAAAGACTCCTATGAAAGCAAAGCGCAAATGTCACTTCTCTGGATCTGAATTCTGTGTACACAGCTGGGTATGTTTTCATATTACGCCCTTGTTAGAAAATAACCATGCAAGAACAACGATGGTGCAAGTTCTCGTTCAAGCCATGTATTGAGTGATCACATTAAAATGAAACTCTCACGTAATTGATACATTTATTTACGCATAGCAACATTTGGGCTCATAATAAATGCTGTATTTTTTCTTCTTATAAGAAAAACAGAAATTCGGAGAAAACACACAGAGTGAACAAAAATCATGGGACAGCTACCTCCACCTTTCGCTCGGCAGTTACACGGCCTGAACAGACTTCGTCAGCAGTCAAGAACGTGTCACATGCGTAACTCTTCAGTAAACTCTTTCTAGGACAATTTAAAAATTGTTGGAATGAATCGGTGCAGGCAATTTTATCAAAGATTCGATTTAGTGAGCAATGCGAAACTCACTGTTATACAACCACGTAAATTGCGCGCAAGATGCCCGATTTTGTCAATACACTAAAGTTTGTTGTTATGTATGAGCAACTACTTCCAAACCCTTGTCAACAATATTTATTATGTGTCCAGGGAACCCCGTATACACTGAAGTGCCAAAAAAACTGGTACACCAGTCTAATACTTGGTAGGTCCCCCACGGGATCGCAGGACTGCAGAAATACGACGGGACATGGACTCCACTAGCTTCTGGAAATATGCTGTAGACAATGTACACCATACTTCCTGCAGAGCGTTCCACAATTCGGGTGTATTCCGAGGTATCGGATTCCTGTGTTCAATAGCGCGTTGCATGGCATCCCAAATGTCTTCTATCACGTTCAGATCTGAGGATTTGGGTGGGAAATGCAACACCCCAAACTCATATGAATGCTCCTCTAACCATAATGTGGCGTCCCGACACTTATGTGGTGGTGCATTGTCCTGTTGGAACAGGCCCAACCCATCAGCATGAATGCAGGACACGAACGGGTGTACCTCGTCAGAAAGGATGCTCACATAGCGTTGGCCGGTCACAGACGTTTGTAGACGTACCAGGGTTCCCAGTGAAGTCCAGCTAAGCACACCCCATACCATTATGGACCCCCACCAGCTGGTAAAGTTTCCTGTTGACAGGCGGGATCCATGGCTTCATGAGATTTGCGCCACGAACGAAGTTTTCCATCTGTCCGATACAGTTAGAAACGCGACTCGTCAGACCAGGCTACTTGTTTCCAGTCATCAAGTATCCAGTGGCGGTGTTGCCGTGCACAAGCGAGGCGCATACCTCTGTGTCGTGCATCCATCCAGGGGACTCGAGTTGGGCGTCGGCTCCCAAAGCCCATATCGTGCAGGGTACGTTGAACAGTCCGGACGCTGATGCTTGTTGAGGCTTCAGAATTGAATTCCGATACCTGCGGGAGTCTTGCACGCCTACCGCGTGAAACGATTCTTGACAGCCGACGATCGTCACATTCACCCAATGTATTTTTACGGCCACACTGGTATCGTAGGTTAGAGTTTTGCCGGAATTCTGGAAGTCACGGCTCACGCTTGCAATGGTTGTCCGTGAAAATCCGAACTTCGTTTCTACCTCCGAAATACTATGGCCCATCTCACGAGCGCCAACTATGACACAGCGTTGAAAATCGCTTAAATCGTTATTACTTGTCATTCTCATGCCGAAAACAGCTCTGAAAGCTGGCAAGGATGTCTATCGCTTTATATACGCACTTGCGGACGTAACCGAGTACGCGCGTAGGTGACGTTCCACAGCGGCGGCTAAAAAACAATTTTTCGGTTGCTGTGTGTTTCTGGAACGTGGAAAGAGCGATGTATTTTTTTATTAACTGTCGCCACGTATTTGGAATACTTTCACCTTGACGTTGCTATGTATTTCGCATACGCTCGTCTGTACCAGTTTTTCTGGCACTTTAGTGTACTTTGACATAAGTTAGAGTCCGTAACTCCCCAGAAAAATCTTTTTAGGACAATTACTTTTTAATTTAAACGTATTTCCGGAACCCGGAAAAACGAAAAGAAAACAGACCAATCAGCAACCAATTTTAGGAATTCCGAAATATTTTGCTAAATTTACTTGGTAACAAGAAAAGACCCAGATGGGATGAATTGTCAGTTTCTTAGCCATCATATACCTACTGTTTGTTTAATAGTTTTATTTTCTTCTGTTGCTACCTTTAGATTCAATTTCCTTTCTCTGCAATTTACGACTCTCGGGCAGTCAGGTTTTTGGATGATTTGTTCCCATTTTTAAAGCCGGTGAGAAAAAAAATCTGTCAATTTTACAATTTTCTAATGTTTTCCGTTCTTAGCTCGTCTCTTGTAAAAAAAGATCGTGCTCATGTTATCTGTTTATCCGTCCGTCCGTCCGCCTGTGGACACCATATCTCTGAAATTATTACTGCGATTTTAAAAATTTTTTTTGCACTGGGAAGCTTCAAATGTGCGAATGATCATCCTTCATTTTGTTTTTTTATACGGGGCACAACTTCGCCGCTAGAGAACGTAAATGCAGATGATATCGAATTCAAACTACATTTTATTCCATATAGTTGCTTCTAAACATCCAATTGAAAAAAATATTTTACCTTTCGATTCCATTTATGCCAAAGACTATTTTAGCTATAGTCACTTTTTCAAGTTACGCATACATTTTCCGCTAGGGAGTAAAGACAAATTGCGTTTTGCGCGATATCTTTGCTTCTAAAACTCCGATTTGAAAAATTCTTTCTGCAGCCGATATAGCTCTTGGTGGGAAATCGTTTACATACAGTTTCTATTTCTTTTTGGTAAAAATGGTTCGTCCACCAGGGGGCGTAAGTGTTAATTTCTGCTTCTGTTGCATTAGCAGCAAAATCTGAGCTTCTAAATTCTCGATTGAAAAAATTCTTTCGTGGACCGATACCAAACGCATCGATAAACCTTTTCGGAATACTTTCTTAAAATAATGCATGGTTTTTTCCCCAGAAGGCGTGGATGTATATCTTACTTTTGTCAATATAACTGCTTCTAAAAGTCCATTTTTAAAAATTTATTCTTTGTTTGATAGTTTCCAGTGGGATATATTTTTCATATGATTTTAAAATTTTCAAGTAATACATAAACTTTTCGCTAGGAGGCGTAAATGTGAATTGCGTTTTCATCCGATATCTCTGCTTCTAAAACTCCGATTTGAAAAATTCTTTCTGCACCGCATGCAGCTCCTGGTGCAAAATGTTTTGCATATGATTTCTAATATTTCGTTAAAAAAGGGTTTGGCCACCAGGGGTAAATGGTTTTTATTTCTGCTTCTAATGCATTTGCAACAAAATCTGAGCTCCTGAAAACTGGATTGAAAGAAATATTTCGTTCGTGGACCAATACCGCTCACATCGAAAAACCTTTCGAGAACACTTTCTTCTTAAAATACTGCATGTTTTTTTCTGCCAGTGGGTGTAGATTTTATTTTTGTACATAGCTCGCTTCTAAGAGCGCGATTTGAAAAAGTCTTTCTTGGTTGGAGAGCGTTTCCGCTGAAAAATATTTCTGATATAATTAAATTTTTTTCTTAACTCACAAGAGGGCGTAAGTTCACGTTTCCATCTACAGCAATATCTTCAGTACTAAAAATCTCATTGAAAAACCTCTTCTTCGGTAAGATACTACTTACTATACAAACTCTATGTGCGTGTTTTCTTCCCGAAATAACGCACAATTTCTCCAATAGGGGGAGCAAATGCTTAATATGTTTTTCTCAATATCTCTGCTTCTACATGTCCGATTCAAATAATTATTTCAACACCGGATGCATTTACCTGGTAGAACACTTTAGGCTAGTACATGAGGAATTTTATTGTTCACATTTCTGTCAGTTTGCAGCTCTATCGCAGCTTCTAAAAATCCTGTTAAGAAATTTCTTTTTTATTGTATGTCATTCGCTACAGCAGAGATGTGGAGCATTACCCTCCTTAAATAATACAAAGATTTCCCGGTAGGTGCGTAAAGATCGAAAATATTTCTTCGGTATCTCTGTTTCCAGGAAGCAAATTTGAAAAATTTTCCTCTGCATAGCTTTTTCCACGAAGGATATTTTTGTCCTATTTTTCCGCTTTCCATTATGGAAAATTCTTCCGCTAGAATAGCCCCGCACGGGGATAACTGGTTTTCCAGTTATTTGGGGAGCGGCGCCCCCACGGCCCGAGCTGACCTTGTGACGGATCAATATTTCATTTCGTCTTGAACGATTATATAACCGAAGGGACAGCTGTTCATCCAGCTGATGGGGGATGGCGTCCCCACGGCCCGAGCCAACATGTACTATATGTGATGAATTTCACATTTTTTATGTTTTTCACTTTACATGAACCCGCCTCAGTTGTAGGTTGCTGAGGTTGTGATTATGCGCCAGCTCAGGATTTTAGTTTCTCGTTTTCTTTCCTGTCTTCTCCATTTCATGTTTCTTTCTTTGTTTTTCCGAGCTGGTTAGCTAGACCTACCTGCACGTTTGCCTTGTGTGGTGACCCGTAAGGTGGAAAAGGGGATGCTGGAGGCTGAGGTTTCTGGAGGCCTGGGTGTTGTTGTCGCCAGTTGCCAACACTCCTCTTTGCTCCCCCTGCTTCACCCTAAACGGGCGGCTGGGAACTAACCCACTCCTAGTCAATGAGGTCTGTGGCCGAGTGGAGCCCAGACCTCTAACGGCTTGTCGTCTCGTACGACAGGGTGAGTCTGGGGATAGGGTGGGCATGCCAAGGGGTGTTCCCCAGGCATGGGAAAGTCTGGGTGCTCGCCGAGCGCATGTCTGCCCTATCAACTTGCTATATCCGCTTGCTATCCCTAGAGCCGTGTCCTGCGTCCACTTGGGCTTGCGGACCTCCGGTTCTCCCTTGTTGGGCTCGATTGTGGGTGGGGAAGTCGGAGGATGAATCCTTTAAATTTTTTTCATGGCTCTCAATGAAATTTCCCATGAACCCAAAACTAAAAGAAGTATGGAGGAAGGTTCAGGTCCTTCCGCCAAAAAATTTGTCGCTGATGTTTCCAATGCTAGATTCTTTTTTGTGCACTCATTGGACCCTTCAAAGCCTTTGAGTGCCAAAAGTCCATTTTGGATTAACAAAGCACTGCAATCAATTGCAAGCTCTCCTAAAAGCGTCAAGAAGCTCCAGTCTGGAGATCTTCTTGTTGAGATGTCTACTGTGGCCTACAGTTCCACACTTATCAACACCAGCATGCTGCTTGAGACTCCGGTCAAAATAACACCACACGGTTACCTAAATTCATCTCGAGGTGTTGTCTCCTCTCGGGATCTTATTGTTTGCACTGAGGAGGAACTTCTCGAAGAACTGAGGAGCCAACATGTTACGGGTGTGCGGCGTATTTCTTTCAGGAGCAATGGGCAGTTTGTCCCATCCTGGAACATTATCTTGACATTCAACTGCCCTTCCCTGCCTACATCCATCAAGGCAGGGTATCTCCACCTCGAGGTACGACCGTACATTCCTAACCCGTTGAGATGTTTTAGGTGCCAGTCGTACGGCCACTCTCAGCAGTCATGTAGGAGTACTCTAGGTGTGGACGCTGTGGTGCCACAGAGCATCTACTCTCAGAATGTGTGGCCGAGGCCGAGTTTTGTGTGAACTGCAAGGGTTCACACCCAGCATCAGCCAAAGATTGTCCCAAGTGGAAGGAGGAGAAGGAAATCCAAAGGCTCAAAACGGTGGAAAATATTTCCTATCCTGAGGCCAGAAGAAGAGTGGTTCCCGTTACATCTGATCGGCGATCATACGCTTCAGTGGTGGTTGCCAAATCTACGGTTGGCATTCAGACCGACGTTCAGATCTCCCTCTAACTGTCCATTCAATATGGAGGAAATCATCGCAGCCGGACTGGAGGCACTCCAGTCGCGAGCTAGGAGTCTGAAAGCGGCACCCGCCACTTCACCGAAGCAGACTCACTCCAACACCAGCAAGGGAACTCAGTCCACTTCTTCTGGCAAAACGCCAACACTAACACCAACACCAAGGTCAAGGATAAGAAGAGCATTTCTTCTCCTTCAAAGTCTCAGCCAAACAATCAACGGCGAGCAAATCCCGCCAAGACACTTGGGACAAAACATTCACCAATCTTGGCCCCTGGTCACACACCACCAAATGTGGGGGAACGCTCACCAGAGGAAATGGAGGCTGACCAAGTTTAATCATTTCCTTTTTCATTTCATTTTTACCCATGGGTTCAATAATTCAGTGGAACTGCCGAGGTTTTCGCACCAGTTTTGATGACGTGAAACATCTGCTTTATTTGTACTCTCCGGTGTGCCTTTGTCTTCAGGAGACAAAGCTTAAACCATCGGACCTGCTTTCAGTTCGAGGCTACAGTGCATTTCGGACAGACCACTCGTCTGGAAATATAGCCTGTGGGGGTGTCGCTATTCTCGTCCCTCACAGGGTTCCGGTATCTTCCGTCGCGGTTTCCACAACTGTGCAGGCCGTGGCGGTTCGTATTTCTATGCCTGTGCCTCTTACTGTTTGCAGTGTTTATCTACCACCGGATGAGGATGTTAACGTCTCTGTTCTGGAGAGCTTGATTGATCAGCTGCCCTCTCCCTTCCTTCTTTGGGTGACTTTAATGCTCATCATCCTTTGTGGGGTAGTGTCAACGCCAGCGCTAGAGGTCGTCGCATAGAGTCTCTTCTGTGCTCGGCCTCTGTGTGCCTTTTAAACACCGGTGCTGACACTTACTTCCATGAGCCGACAAGATCTTTTCAGTGCGATCGATTTGACCTTGGGTTCACCATCGATCATTGCTGACTGGTCGTGGACGGTGTGTAAGGATCTCCACGGGAGCGACCACTTCCCACTCGTCCTCTGGCACCATGCAAACGTGCCATATTCTGCCTCCCGCCCACCTCGATGGAGGATGGATTGTGCCAGATGGGAGGTCTTCACATCGTCCGCGGTGATATCTTCTGAAATGGTGACCCAAGAGTCAATCGACGCAGCTGTACTTAAAGTCACAACTTGTATTCTTCAGGCAGCTGATCTTTCAATTTGTAAGACATCTACGAAGCTCCCCAGAATTCCGAAACCTTGGTGGAACCCTAAACGCGCAGCGGCTAGGAGAGCTCAACACAAGGCCTGGTCTACTTTTCGGCGTTATCCAACCGAGGCTAATCTCGTTGCTTTTAAACGTGCTAAATCCTATGCTCGGTTGGTGCGTCGACGTAGCAAGAGGGAGTCTTGGATCCAGTATGTATCATCTCTTACCTCACGTGCTAATTCGAAAACTGTGTGGGAAAGGATTCGTAAGATCCGGGGAACCTACAGTTCACACCAGATTGCCATTCTCGAGAGTAACGGCTGCACATATGCTGACGTCGGGGAGATTGCAGATTGTTTGGGGGAGGTGTTTTCCTCCGTTTCGAGTGATCTGGCGTATCCGGCCTCCTTTCATAGGATTTAGTCCTCCGCGGAACGCCAGAGAATCTCTTTTGCGCCGTATACCGACACTGGTTATAACTCCCCCTTCAGCATGTGTGAACTTCGGGTGGCTCTGCATCGGTCCGGGGCTACTTCTGTCAGTCCCGATGACATCCACTACGACATGCTCCGTCATCTCTCCCAGTCGTCTCTCGAGAACCTTTTACTCTTATACAACCGCATCTGGTTAGAACACAGTTTCCCGGAGTCTTGGCGAAAGGCTTTTGTTCTACCTTTTCCGAAGCCTGGCAAGGATCCTAAGTCTCCTCTAGTTATCGCCCAATTGCTCTCACTAGCTGTCTGTGTAAAGTTCTCGAACGCATGGTTAACTCACGATTAATTCATTTTTTAGAACATCATCAATTACTTTCACCATCACAAAGTGGTTTTCGGCGTCATCGTTCACCTCACGATCATCTCCTGCACCTTGAGACATCTGTGCGCGAGGCGTTCGTGCGTAGGCAGCACCTGGTTTCTGTATTCTTTGACATCGAGAAAGCCTATGATCGTGCGTGGCGGCACGGGATTATCCGTGACCTCCACGCATGCGGATTGCGAGGGAATCTTCCGATCTTTATTGTAAATTTTCTTCGCAATCGGGTGTTCCAGGTGCGCTTGGGTACGACGATATCTGCAACATTCCATCAAGAACAAGGTGTTCCTCAAGGTTGCATTTTATCTGTCACATTGTTCATCCTTCGCATTAATTGTCTCCTCACAAATCTTCCTCCTGCGGTTTCGGCTACTGTGTATGTCGATGACTTGCACATCTTCTGCTCGTCATCGAGCATGCGTTTCATTGAAAGGCAGTTGCAGTCTAGTATTAATCAGATTTTTAAAGCGGCAAATAGCAATGGTTTCGTTCTTTCTCCCGACAAGACAGCGTGTGTTCATTTCGCCGGAGGCGTGGCCTCCATCCTGACCCCGAGCTGTATTTGGACCGTGCAGCCATTCCAGTTTTGCCGGAGACCAAGTTCCTTGGACTGACCGTCGACCGTGCGCTTACGTTCCGTGTGCACGTTCGGCGGCTCAAGATTTCCTGTCTGCGTGCTCTTTCTATTCTAAAAATCCTTTCGAGAGTTTCGTGGGGCGCAGACAGGATCTCTTTGTTTCGCATTTACCACTCTTAATTCGGTCGAAACTAGATTACGGCTGTATCGTGTATGGCTCGGCTCGTCCTTCCGTTCTCCGGCCTTTGGACGCTGTTCATCATCAGGCACTGCGTCTTTGTACGGGAGCATTTCGAACATCTCCGATTCCCAGCCTTTCCGCTGATGCGAACGAACCATCGCTTGAATTACGCCGTCTGCAGCTGTCTGTCCACTTTTACTTAAAACTTCGGTCTCTTCCAGACCATCCTTTGTACGGTGCAGTTTTCCATCCTCAGCATGCTCGTTTATTTGCGAACCGGCCCTCGTGCGTTCCAACCTTCGGTCTTCGTATGGCGGCCGTAGCTCGTGATGCAGGGCTCGACTTGTCGCTTGTTGCAGCGATCAGGGGCTTTGGGGATCCTCCATGGCACCCACTTGGTGTCATGGTTGATACCACCTTTACGTCTTTCGACAAATCCTCAACCCCTGCGTCAGTGTACCAGCAGCTCTTCGCTGAGCATCGTGCCCTCAAATCTGAATACACTCCCATTTTCACTGATGGCTCCAAGATGCATGGAGTCGTTGGATCCGCAGCTGTCTGTGTTGATGACGTGTCAGTAGCGCGGATCCCAGCTGGGGCCACGGTGTTTTCGGCGGAGATGCATGCTGTGTATCTTGCACTTCTTCATGTTCAGTCGAGTTCTCATCATAGTGCTATGGTCTATACGGATTCATTAAGTGTCCTGCAGTCTTTGTCATCGCTGGACTATTGTAATCATCCTTTTCTTTTGAACGTACGAGGGCTTCTTCGTTCCTTGCTCGAGGCCGGTGTCCAGATTCAATTCGTCTGGATTCCTGGGCATGTTGGAATCTCGGGTAACGAGTGTGCTGATGCGGCCGCTAGATCTGCTTCCTCTTTGGTCGTCACACCCTTGCCACTCTTTCATCGCGATTTTCGATTTCTTGTTCGTGATCATATCAAACGAACGTGGCAGGGTCTGTGGGACCAACAGGTTGAAAATAAACTGCATCGTATAAAACCTATTCTCGAAATCTGGAACTCCTCATCTCGTCGGAACCGCAGGGAGGAAGTGGTGCTTGCGCGTCTCCGCATTGGGCATTGTCGTTTCACTCCACCGCTTTTTGCTGTGTGGCGACACTGCGCCGATGTGTGAGACGTGCAACTGCCGACTCACCGTCACTCATCTTTTGTGTACCTGTGTTCGTTTTCGTGATGTACGTTTTCATTTCTTTCATTCTCATTTGTTGAACGAGGACGCCGCTACACTGCAGCGGCTCCTCAATGACCACTGCAATCCTGTTGTTGTTTTTTCATTTTTAAGCAAATTGACTATTTTAAACGTATCTAGATTTTAGCCCTATCATTATACTCATTTTTCAGTTTTACTGAATCAGCTAGATTTTAATCTTTGTATCATGTTTTTAGTACTGTTTGTTTCATTATCTTTTTTAGCCCTTTCATCGTTCTCATTCTTCAGTTTTATTTGATCAGCCATATTTTAAGCTTCATCGCACGTTTTTAATACTGTTTGTTTGTCTGTCTGTCTTGTAGTTTTTACCGTATTCATTTCCATCTTTCACTTTTACCGCTTCATCCTTTCATTTTTACCGCATCAGCCTGTTTTTCACCTTGTGTACGTTTTTTATTGATTTTGTTTCATTTTAATGTCTTTTGTTTGGCGCTCTTTGGCCAACCATGGCCCTTGCGCCATTAAAATTAATCAACCAACCAACCAACCAACCGCTAGAATAGGTAGAGTTATATCATGTGTCCTTTTCTATATTTCTTCTTTTAACTGTTTGATTTGAAAATCTCTGTTTCTGATACCTTCCTTGTGCTGTGAGAAACTTTTTGGGCGCTGTTTGTTAATTTTCGTAATATGCTTTTTAGCCGCTGGTGGAACTATGTAGATGTTTCTATTTGTGGATATTTTATGGATTGTAAAAACTGGTTTATCGCTTTTTCAACCATTTCCATTGACTTTGAATAGCTCTGATAAATTTCATTCGCATCAGAACGAATTCAAAACACGTGCTCATTACAACCGAAAATTCGGTGAAATATTTCTTGTTTTTTTCTTTGAATACGAGTATGTTTAGTTTTGGTGAGTTATTTTTCTCACTGTTTCTATTTTATATTCCTCCTCAATTTCTGAGTCTTTTTACGTTGGATGTCATTTTGATCGTAAGAAGCATGCAAAAGTATTTTCACTGCTTGAATGCAAAAAATGATCTTAATGAATATGTGTATCCATAAAATTTATCATTTTTTTATTAATGAATGCTTTTTATGACGTTATGCATAATTCTGAACAGTGGTATTACATCGCAAGGAATGTGCGTCTAATTTGCAATTTATCGCAGAAAATAAAATAGAATACTCTTCGTCCAAATTGACTGAAACAGCATTTTAAGCTAAATATTTTATTTCCATCTGAATTTTTCGTTAGCTTCATTATTTCATGAGAAGCCACGTTTCACGAATATATCGCAATCGCGTTTCTAAGCTAAACTTTGAAAAATAAACGCAAGCACAGGATTATCTTGTATTCAATTGCAACACAAGCTGGAATCATTGCAACATGCTTTGAAGTCTCAACAAACGAAGCCAATGCCGAAAAAAAAAAAAAAAAAAACCCAGGACAAAAAAGCTGCTGTTCACTAAAAGGGCTCTTCCAAACAAGAACTCGGAAACATTTCAGATTATAACGACCTTCCTCGAAAGGACTATAAAAATAACGACATCGTATCTCTCTTTTTCTCTGAAACACACACGGCGCATATTCATGAGAAAATTTGATTTATCCTTCATAGTGTTATTATAAGGTACTCCTCCTGCCGGCGTTTCTTGTCAGCGTGGAACATCGGCTGGAGGAGAACGTATTCAAGAATTTTGACCAACGAACAAAATCACTAGCAGAAAAAAATTACAGCTTAATCTACAAAATCATTTTCTCTACAAAAAATAGCATAATGTATGAGTAATCTGAGAACCTAAATTGCCATGTTCACTTCATCATATTTCATCCATCATTAGTGAAGTAACATATCAACTATGACCACTTTTATGACTGCTGCCTTGGTGGCATATTGGCTTAAGTGCTGCCCGTTCGCCCGAGTGTTCCCGGTTTGAATTCTGGATGAGACATGGATGGTATGTCACGACACCGTCTCGCTCCTCTCCTACAACCAGTGCCAGTAAGTTTAGGACGAGCAACTGCTTATTGCCCTGTGACTTAGAATTGCTCATGGTAGTTGTTGAAAGCCGAAACAAAAACAAAATGTCCTTTTAGGTCACCTTAGTATGTGGTCAAATTTACGGAAGAAATAAGAAAAATTAGAATATACTTGCCCTACATGCTGGTAAATGACGCAATACTAGTCATGCAAAGGTATGTGTATGTGTGCGTGTAGAAATACACCGAATGGCCAACGTTTTTCGGAGCTCCTATCAAATAACCTATTGTGTGACGTACTACAGAGGTAAAGAACGTGTCAATACGACAAATCTGCAGCGATACATTCCCTCCGTGTAGCTTAACAGGAAGATTATTTTCGTGCAGTATATAGATGATTGCAGACTTTAGCCGTAGTTGCACCATGGCACAATAAAACCCAGTGATGAGTTAAAAACTTTGATAAGATAAAAACACATACACATAAGTTAAAATACCATTAGACCTTTCAAGGCTGCATCAGCCTCATATGGAAGAAACTGCGTCGTGAGACACACATGGGCACATATATATGCAGGAGTAAATTAGAGAAGTTGCCACTCAAAGAGACACAAAGGTAATAATAAAAGTTTTGGTCATGTCGCCTAGGTACAAAGGTGAAATGAAATAAAATCTGAAGTCGGTAGACTAGTGAGTAATGACAGTTAGTGACAAATATCATTTAACAAAAGTTTCCATGCTTGATGAACAAAAGCAGGTAGGTCCTCATTACAACAGGTACTTAAAAAATGACAAATGTACAAACTCTCGGTGAATAGTAGAGATGCCTTTTTGGGAGGGCAAACAAGGATGGTTGCCTTGGTCCAGAAGGGGGATTGTGAGCCCTTATATTAATCTTAGTAATAAACTGAGCCTGAAATTATGAGAATTTAAGGCTCAGTTGCCTTATATTAATCTTAGTAATGTTTCTTTAAACCCTGTTCAGAAGTCGGCTTTGCAAAGAGGACTTAAATTCTCCTACCCAGTATCTAGCATTAATAGGCTCAGCTTGAGGAATCAATTTAACCTTATTCAAGCGTTACCTTCACCAGAACGTGATTCGGCTTGGTATAACTTTGTAAAAGCCTTAAAGAGACCTATACAACGAGACTCTTCTACTAATCAAGGTACTCTCATGGAGGAACAGCGACAATTAAGGGCGCTACATGATAACCCAGATATTGCTGTGGTTTTAGCAGACAAATCGTGCCAAATAGTAATTTTGAACAAATTACCTTGCTAAAATGTCTACTGCCATTGAAGCTATCCCTCATGCTGTTGTATCCTCTGATCTCACTTCTGATACTATTAGAGCTTTGAGCAGGTTAAAAATAACGGTTTACTTCCGTCTTGCATTGCTCAATCTTCTGGTCCACGCATAGCGGAGATATTTGGTAACATTAAGCTACATAAGGATAATTACCCTCTACGCCCATTGGTTTCCGGCTACGCTAACCCTACTCGCCTTTTAGAAAAAGGTTTAGCTAAATTCCTCTCACCACTTATTTCTTTTTCTTCCAGATTTTCCGTTTCTACTTCAGCTCAAGCTCTTGCTAAAAGAGTTACTTTTGACTCATCCAGGGGGCCCTTCATTATGGCATCACTGGATGTAGTGTCTATATTTCCTAACATCCCCGTTGATATCGTGCATAATTTAATTGAATCTAAACTTCTAGAGTTTGGATTAGCCACTCCTTCCGAAATCAATGCCGTACTTTGTGCACTCCGGTTAGTTCAATCTCGTTCTTTTTCAAGGTTTAATATTAAAATGTTTCATCAAATTTAAGGGGTCTCTATGGGGTCACCACTTTCACACCTCCTCGGGTCCTCTCTGAATTTGACTGTTTTAGGATTAACCCCTCTTTTATTTAAGATATGTCGAGGACATTCTTATATTTTGGCCTTCTACGACCCCTGATCTCACCAGTTTTGCTCCTAATATTTATCTTTTTACCCGTTCCTCCAGTTCACAGTTGAACTGGAAGATAACTTTTCTTTACCGTTCTTAGATTTTAGGTTACAAAGAAATCCTATCTTTAATTCCATCGGTTATTCAGTTTACAGAAAACCTTCTTCTTACCTGAATTTGATTCCGTTTTCTTCAGCCACCCCCTTCATTATAAGCTTGCTTTTATCAAGTATCTAGTTAACAGAGCTTTTTCTCACTCTTCAGATAAGCATAGTCGTTCTTCTGAATTAGATAGGATTTACGAACTGGCTATGACATACGGCTACTCGAGATACCATGTTGATCGCATTCTACGGAAGTTTCAAAAGAAGACCCTCACAACCTTGACTCCTGAAAGTATTCAACTTAAGTTTGTGGGTTCTATGGAGTTCATTCCTGGATGTGTTATCATTCTAAAAAATATATGCCGGCGACACTATTTGGATTTTGACATTAAAACCAGAAACATTCTGGATATGGTAAAAATGAGCGTGACTCAGTGGAGCTTACTGACAGACATGGTGTGTATTGTGTTCCCCTCAAAGCCATGGAGGAAGAAACTAGGAACTTGGTTTACATTGGATCAACATCAAGGAGGCTTAAAACAAGACTTTCTGAACATATGTATAACGTTAAAGTTGGTTCACAATCTACCGCCTTGTCTCGCCTTGTTAATAAGGGCTCTCACTCCCCTCCTGGACCCAGGAAACCATCCTTGCTTGCCCTCCCAAAAAGGCATCTCTACTATTCTTCGAGAGTTTGTACATTTGCCATTTTATAAATACCTGTTGTAATGAGGGCCTACCTGCTTTTGTTCATCAAGCATGGAAACTTTTGTTAAATGATATTTGTCATTAACGTGTCTTTAATAAGTGGAAGAACCCAAGAACCCCCATTTGCTTTCTCTAAGAGGCATAACTGTGCCGCGTCGACAGTCTGTCAGGAACGAGTTCGCCATCGTTTAAGAATGTTTGTACGGAGAAACAGGATTTTCTGTGTGCACATTCAATGAAGGCTTACATTGAATGTCAACTGCTGCACACAGTCTTCATGATTGACATTGCTGCACAATTGCTGCACACAGTCTTCATGATTGACATTGCTGCACAGTTGCTGCACACAGTCTTCAGTGATTGGCATTCATTCAAGGAATGACTGATTTCATTGAATGAACCATGAATCATTCAATGAAGACATTCATTTGAATATCTTTATTGAATTGGCATTCAATGAAAGCTGCGCCCGACCCATATCCCAGCGCGCTGTGCTCAAGGAATTGAAGAGGATCGGTAATGGAAGTTACATGCCTGTACGGAAACCAGTGATTTCTGCTTAGAACTGGAAAATTCATCTACAGTGGAGTCATGAACGCACTGATTGGACTTTGGAAGACTAAAAAAAGGGTCACGTGGTCCGACGAGTCGCGGTACGCCCGACGGTAGGCAGAACGTTTGGCGGGAGCCCCGTGAAGCAATGGACACAGCTTGCCCTGTAAACACAACTCGAGGATCTGAAAGTAGTGTCATGGTGTGGGGCATGTTCTGTTGGCACGGAATGGGTCCCTTAATATTTCTGGAAGTTCGGGTGCCGTTCAAAGATTATCTGAACATGGTTCCCGATCAAGTCCATCTTGCAATGTTGACTTTTTTATCCAGCAGGTGACCGCTGTTTCATGAACAACAAGTTAGTAAAACCATGCAACGCATTGATTATAATACGCTTTCCAGCATACCAGAAATCATTACTCAAGTTATGAGAATAATGGCTGTGGAATAAATCTCCCTCCTGTGCCCTGACCTTTTATCCCACTTCGATGATATTCAACAGAACCGGTTCAGTATACCTGCGAAATAACATGATAAAGTTTTGTCGCAATCGCAGCATTTTTACGTAAGTTATGATGCATAAGGGCTATGAAGTAGATCCCGTTCCTATGTCTTGACCTTTGACCCCATTTCGTTCACTTTCAATCGGGTTCCTTCCCAGGTGTTCCCCTACCACATACTAAAATTTCATCGAAATCGAACGATTTTTACGCGAGTGATCGTGCGGACGGACGTACGCACACAACGCGTGACGTAATGAGGCAGATGGGAATCGCGACCATCTGCTTGCAAGAGTGTGACGTCATAAAACTTTTATAGGATCCACACGCAACGTGTGACGTAATGAGACAGATGGCGTGACCGCGCGGCAAAATGTGACTTCATAAGATTTCTAAGCATGGGTAACATTGATGGAACGACGCCATGACACTAAAACGTGGTAGTTCGGGCTGGTTATTTAACGCACTAAACCAATTTTCCTAAAGTCGAGATCAAGCTAAATCGATTTCTAGTACCAGAAAACGGTAGGTTAACGACTTTCATCAAAATCCTTAGAGCCGTTTTCTAAATAAAATTTACATAGATACAAGAATTGCTCCTTTAAGGTGGACGTCAAGTAATTTTGCTTCCTATACTTCCAATGGAAAAACATTCTGTACACATTTTCCTCACAATTAATGCGTTCCCAAGGATGAAAATTTGAACATCGATTAAAATAGCTTCATTTTATAACTTGGAATGCTTAATATTTTCTAAAACAGAACCATAAGTATGCAATCCAACATTTATTTATCTACTGACGTCATGAAAGTACAGGTCGCTCCATCTTTTTTCTGGTTTCAACACCACCAAAGGAAACGTTATTGTTTTTTATATGTCAAATCTGAACCTGCTGAAAGCCTGGTATGCTGTAGACGTAATAGGTGCACTCCAACACCTTGTTGAATCTATGCCAAACCGCATACGTGCTGCGATTCGGGCTAAAGGATGTCCAACCCGGTATTGAATAGAAGTTTCTAATCCGGTAGGCGGGATGTGTATTTGTACGGTATTATCAGAGTTGCGAGAGACGATGCAAAATAGGAATAGAGTAAATGTGAGATTTAAGGAGAACCATTTTGGACAGAAGCACATTCAGCCTGATTTTCATCGTAGCAGTGTCATTTTCTTAAAATGAGAAATTGCCTTTCCCATACTGCTAAATAAGGATGAGAAAGCTGCTTCCCGAATTAGAAAGCTCAGTTTGAAACTCATTAAATGAAAAGTTACTGAGCTGCTCCTGGTGCCGTAACGGATTTTAACGCTTCATTTTCGGAATTTATTCACGTTAATAGCCGCCATTAGTTTCAGTTTTAATTCATAACATTCTTCCGTGACGTTCTGTTGAAAGGGAGGCCAAAACTGCAGACAAAGAAGCACGTGTTAGCCTTTCTAAACAGAACCTAATTTACTTAGTCGATCTTACTAGGAAGGAGCCAGATATTCTGCTAAAGACATCTTGCCCTCTTTAATGCTGTAAATAATCTTGACATAGGGTTCCACTTAGCTTTAAAAATTCATATACATTTAAGCGCACGGGACTTGAATGCGAGATATATAACTCGAAATGTATCTACCATTACAATGAAAGAAAGTAGGATTTATTTTTAAGAAACGTTCCCCGTTTATGGAATGAAATTAATATTATGAGCACTACGTCATTATGCAAAAGCATTTTGGGAAATGTGTGTAAATATTTTCTCATGAGCGCTGTTGATGTCATGTGGCAAGTAAAGATTAGTCAAATTATGAAATAAACTTATGTCATACAGACGCATGTCGTAAAATAGCATGAGTTACGTCATCGCATGGTCTCTCTGTTTGTGTGCATGATGTTTAAATGGTGCAGAAATCCAATTTTTGTAGAACGTTCAAAAGATTGTCCAAGACTGGTTATATATTTTTCTCCTGAGCCTTATTATTAGTTGCTAGGTGGCATGTAAATATGTCAGAGTTTATCTGTCTTTCACAAACGGGCTACAAAATTATCTTAATTATAAAAGCATAAAAAGGGTTTTCATGAATTTTCTAACGGAAACAATTTTCCCTCTGTATCTTGCAGGTTTATATATTTAAGTAACACGATATTCCTCTTAGTAGAAAACGTATCTGTAAAAAAAATTCTGATCATATATAGGAGCCTCAAACTTAAAAAAAACGGGTGGAATTGGATAGATGTAAGCAAACCGAGCTTTAAAATTAACAGAGTGCTCTATGCATGCAGTTAACCTCAAATTAAAAGACTAACGAGGAATCAAATGGCACGATCAACCACCAAAGTTAAAGCAAGAAGGATGACATCTAATTTTCGGTTGCAATGAGCTCACTTTTGAATCCTTTCAAACGCGAATAAAATTTATCAAAGTTATTCATAGCCAATGTAACACGTTAGAAAAATAAATCAACCTGATTTCTACAATCGATAAAATATCGAGAAATACAAAAATGTTACTTACTTTTACCAGCTGCTAAAGAAGAAAAAATGACACCGAATTTTCGTGTGTCATTTTTCCTTTTTAGCACGTCTTTTGAATCCGTTCTGACGCAATTTAAATTTATCAAAGCTATTCAAAGTCAGCGGTACCAGTATGGAAAAAAATAGTATCTCACCGAAGAAAGAAGTTTTTCAATCGGATTTTTTATCCCGAAAATATACTATAAACGGAATCGTGAATTTACGCCCTCTGGTTGCAGACTTGTGCGTTAAAAAATATTGAATTTACTGTATATGAAAAACATTTCGCAGCGGAAACCCTCTCCAACAAAGAAATAATTTTTCAAATCGGACTCTTCGAAGCAGAGATATGGACAAATATAAGATGCGCATCTAAGCTCCCTGGCGGGAAAACCATGCATTATTTTAGGAAGAAAGTATTCCCAAAAGGTTTTCGATGTGAGGATATCGGTCCAAGAAAAAAAAAATTATTCGAGTTTTCAGGGGCAGAGATTTTGCTGCAAATACATCAGAAGCAGAAATTAATATTTATGGCCCTGGTGACCAAATCATTCTTTACCAAATACTAGAAATCATATGAAAAATATTTTCCATGAGGAGCTGTATGCGATACAAGTAGAATTTTTAAAATCGGAGTATTAGAAGCAGAAATAATTCAGAAACCGCAATTTACCTTTGCCACCCCTAGCGGAAAGTCTATGATTTACTTGAAAATTTTGAATTTATATGAAACACATCCAACAAAGAGATAATTTTTCATATCGAACTCCTAGAATTAGAGATATTGACAAAAATATGATATTCATCTACTACTGCCCCTGGCGTAAAAACCATACATTTTTTTAAGAAGAAAATATTTCTAAAAGGTTTGTCGACGTGAGTAGTATCGGTCCGCAAACCAATTTTTTCTGTCGACGGTTTAGTAGCTGAGATTTTGCTGCTAATACATCAGAAGCAGAAATTAACACTTACGCTCCCTGGTGGCCAAAGTATTATTTATAAAAAATCGGAAATTGTATGCAAACAATTTTCCATCAGGAGATGTATCTGCTGGAGAAAAAATAATTCAAATCGGAGTTTTAGAAGAAGAGATATCGGGGAAAACGAATTTACTTTTACGCCCCTAGCGAAAAATCTATGCATAGGTTGAAAAAGTAACTATACCTAAAATACTCTTCCACACAAATGTAATCGAAATATAAAATAATTTTTTCAATCGGATGTTTAGAAGCAAATATATAGAGTAAAATGTGTTTTGAATCCGACATCATCTGCATTTGCGCCCTCTAGTGGCGAAATTGTACATCGTAAAAAAAAAGAAATAAAGGATCATCATCCGCATATTTCAAGCTTTGCAATTCAAAAAGAAATTTTTAAATCGGACTAATAATTGCAGAGATAGGGTGTCCACAGGAGGACGGACGGACGGACGGATGGACAAGCCGATAACATAAGCATGATCTTTTTTTACAAAATACGTGCTAAAAAGTATGTTATGGAAATCAACAAATGGGGCACAAAAAGTTTCTCATAGCAGCAGGGGAAGTATCGCAGACATCGACATTTTCAAATCAAATAGTTAAAGAAAGAAATACAGCAGGAAATATGATATAACTCTAACTGAGATGGAAAAGGGTCACGGGTCAACGGGTCGACAATTTCTTGCGTGCCAAACTGGTCGGGTCAAAGTGTTCCTGACCCGATTTCGACTCGGTTTTATTTCCGTTTTGTTTTTGAATAGACAAGGAAAATATTTCAAAGAAAAATGCGTGCTGTTTTATTTTGTGCTCGATATTGGTGTTAGCGGGATGAAAAATTATTTGTCGTACAAAACGTTGCCTTTTCTTTCTTAAAACAAAGAAGATTTCCGCCGACTAACGATACGACGCAGACGCTGGACTCACTAATTCCATATAGTAAAATGATACTTTGCGTTTGTTGGCAGTGCGATTCTCTGGACAAAGATGTAGGCAAACATCTATCGCTTATTCTCTTGTGATACACTTTCTCACACCCCGTGTGTCACATTATAAGTCTGAGAGTTACTTTTCACCTCGCATCTTTTGCATTGAGCATTCAGAGGTTTTCGTTTGACTTCTAACATCCCATTCCAGTGAATGCCGTGTCGGAATTAATACCTTATTTGTTAATATGGGTGAATTTAATATTAAGGAGATTGAAAAAGGCGTCGAAGCCAACAAATACTTGTTTATTACGAAAGAAATACGGGATTACACCATATAATACAAATTTTGAAGATGTCAATCCGTTTTTTGGTGTAAATGTGACTAGGATAGTAAGTCAGATAGTATTCGAAAACTTGAAAATTTCATCGTTCTGGAGCGGGACTCGAAGCCGCGTCTTCCAGACAGCGCCCGGGAATGCTAACCATATTTCTTTCTTGATTTATCTGCTCCTCCGGGCAATCATGGGATGCGATTCTTAACCTCCAGATTCGCTAAACATGAATGTCGGTTGCTTCGACTAGCGGCGAATCCTGTGATGGTTATATTCAAATTGATCGGTAACTTGAAACTTGGTCGTTCTGGGTGGTGTAGTGGTTAGCATACCGGGGCGCTATCTGGGAGACGCGGATTCGAGTCCCGTTCCAGGACGATGAAATTTTCAAGTTTTAGAATATTATCTGACTTACCATCCTTGTCACATTTACACCAAACATCGGATTGACATCTTCAAAATAGAATAATAATAACAACGTTTCGCACAATAAAATGTTTATTATACATCGACTATAGTTTCGCAGAGCGATTGGCTCGGCTTCCTCCATTCGTCCTGAGGAAGCCGAGCCAATCGCTCTGCGAAACTATAGTCGATGTATAATAAACATTTTATTGTGCGAAACGTTGTTATTATTATTCTATCTTAACACCGCAAGCTTCGTAGTCATAAATTATATATCTTCAAAATACTTGTTTGTTGAAAACAAAAAGGAAAAGAATGAATGCTGGAAGTTGTTTTCCGTCATTAAGAAACTAGAATATGTTTCACAGCAACACCGATTTTCACAAGTTTGTGAGAATCGGTGCTCTTTCCGTTTGAGGGACAACGGTGAAATCAACATCCACATTTTGGAAACTTTAACCTCAGAAGCTGGTGAAAATTGGTGTTACTCTGAAACATATTTTGAAGCTTGATATATTACCGAGAAAATACCAAAAACTGACATAAAACATAAAAGTTACTTAATTCAAAAAGTTTGACTGCCACAACATCAAAATTAAGTGAAACAGCCTTACCATCACAGCGGAGAAACTTTTTGACTCTTGCAGACGTGTTTGAAAATGTATGTAAAACAGTTAGGTTATGTGAAGGACGACAGCTTCAACAATTTCTGTAAGTAAGGGTGTAAATTATACGTCGGAGTAATACATTTGTATGATTTCCATATAGCCTACGTTATCCGCTGCTAAAAGACTTTTTGAACGCCATGTGTGTGTATATACACTGCCTGACAGGGAAAATGCCACACCACGAAGACATGAACGCAGTTCCATGCAAATTGCAGGGTGGGTGTACACGTACAAGTTATGCAAATGATTGTATTTGCAGGCCAATCGTACGAACGGCGCGCGGGATATAAGCGGACAACCAGCTTCCCACCTTGGATTATTCATATAATCAAGTCATACCTGGAAAATTGAACATTTTTTGTACAAATTAATGGGAAGAAATCAGCAAAAAAAAAATTGAAGCTGGTGTTCCAAAAGGCAGTGTGCCCGCACCTACTCTATTTTTACGTCAGACTTTACCAATTTTAACAACAGGAACCTGACTACAGCTTTAATCCCGACTTTGAAATTGAATTGTATGGAACAAAAATACCTTGGGTAAAAGATGTTACATACTTAGGCCTTATTATGGATCATAATCTGAGCTGGAACAAACATATCAAAGAAACCCTGGCTAAAGCTCTAAATCTCAGAGGATGTCTCCAACCCATAATTAAAACTAAAAGTTAATACAGACATTTGACGTGGACTAGGAATACCAAACAGAAGTCATCGCTCTTTCTACGTTTACAAGTGAGTCACGGAAATTTTTGTCCGTGACTCACTTATAAACGTGGACTGAGCGATGACTTCTGTTTGATAAAACTAAAAGGCTCAGCAAAAAACACCAACTTTACTATGGAAAGCATGCTTAAGCGCTGTTATTACTTATGGCTATCCTATCTGGGGTAACTGCAGAAAGCAATAAACAAATAATATGACCTCGCTTAAAAAAAAGCCTTCGTATGATATTTGGATTTGATGGGTAAACATCAAAGAATGCTATCCGTAGCATGTTAAATATTAATTCTATTCATTATACTATGTATGATCTAGCAAAGAAGTATTACGAAAAAGCCAAGGATCATCTCAATCTTCTTGTCAGGGAGGCCCTTAATTATGCTGTCAGTGATACTGACAAATTTAAAAGTCCGAAAGCTATTTTAAATAAAATTCCCGAAAAGAACCCAATTCACAGCTATACCTACAAAAATAATCATAATAATTGGGACTAAAGTGTTGAAGGTATTCTTCACACGTGTGAAGAAAATAAGTAGAAATCAAGCGATTAACCATAAGAACCAACTACTGAAAATAAAATAAAAATTATATTAGTAGTATTGTAAAAGTGATTGGCCCTTATTTTTATTTTTCTCATTAAACCTTGATTGAGGTCTTTTTTTTTACTGTGTTTTCTTCTGTTAGCTGAACAGGAGCAACTAAAAATACAAGTGATGTAATGCTATTGATTACACCGCTGCTAAGACAAACATGTCATTGTTACCGTCACCTAAAACGCCAGCAAGAAACAGTAAAAGTAAACCTCCCAAAAAGATTTCTGACCAATGAGAAAAAATATTTTCTCTGATTGGCTCCTGAGTACTGATGCAAATAACAGACTCCTAATCAAACACTGAGCAAACGGCAATTTTGTTATAACAGGTGCCTAACTTGGATTTTCCCCCCTGGGATATTGTGTTGTGTGTGCTGTCTTTTTTTTTTTTAATTTCAGGATCCCTTTTTTCCTGCCCTTTCCCTTCTTTTTCCCCGGTTACTGCGGTGTGCTGTCGGACGTTTTTGGTGGGAACAATTTTGCTCGGAGTATGCAGGTAAGTATGTAGGGTAGCTTATAACTTCACATCTTAACTGGAAACCGTATAGTTCTTAAACTCTAACTCTTCCGCACTTTTCTTTCATACTATTCTATCAGGGCAATCTGTTCCCGCATCTATATTTTTCTCTATTCAAGGTGTGCCAATGTCGTTAAGACGCCGTCGTACGCGATTTAATCAAACGGATGAGTTCACGAGAGGTGTCATCGTAGGCCTTCGTACCGCAGATTGGTCATTGCGTCGTATTGCAGAAGAAACACAATGTGATGCCACAAGCGTTGGTCGGATTTGGAGACAGCGGTCCCAGGAACGATCTGTGCAACGTCGTAGGGGGACCGGAATCCTGAGACGGACGTCCGAGAGCCCCGATCGTTGCATCCCACATCATGTCGTAGCTGACCCACAGGCCACAACGAGCGACATTTTGCGGAGTGTACGGGAGGCTTAGATGCTCTGGTATCTGGAGCCAGTGGAAGACAACACAACGGCCCTGGTTCTCTCCCTTCACTGGAGCCAGTGTCGCAGACAGTGTCACGCCGATTGCCTGCCTCTGCTTCGCTGTCCAGCCGTCCGTTGCAAACGCTACCCTTAACAGCAAGCGATGGACAAGACTATAGTTTTGAGTGATGAGAAGGCTATAGTTTCGAACAGGACATTTGTAATAATTAATTTATTAGAAAGATTTAATTTATTGCTGAACAACAATACGCAGGATGCTTCAGGTGTTTTACATTTACGGGCTAATTGACTGAAGCATTTTAAATAAGATAAAAAGCATGTTTATATATATGTACTCACAATTAGGAATTTAATAGTTGTAACGTACCAGGAAATGTGACGTACCTGCCCGAAGGACGCACACGACATAAAGGCAGATAGGAATCAGAATAAAAAAAAACGTCCGCGTAGCTCAATTGGTAGAGTGACTTATTCCGGAATGAGGGGATCCGGGTTCGAATCCTGGCGTGGACAGAAATGACGGAGAAATTTACTTCGTTATAATGGCACCCGAACTATCCGGATGACCCGACCGTTCAAAATCTCGCATTCGTGTGATGTTATTTCCACCCCGCGAGATAGGAAAAATAAGAGAATCCCTTCTCCAGCACTTCGAAAAAAAATAAATAAGGGGAGATGATGTAACGTACCAGGAGATGTGACGTACCTGCCCGTAGGACGCACACGACATAAAGGAAGATAGGAATCAGAATTAAAAAAAACGTCCGCGTAGCTCAATTGGTAGAGTGACTTATTCAGGAATGAGGGGATCCGGGTTCGAATCCTGGCGTGAACAGAAATGACGGAGAAATTTACTTCGCTATATAGTATATGTCATCATCATCATCATTGTCAACCATTATCAATACACTGCTGGACGGAATCTTCTTCTGGGTCTTTATCTGTCCCTTGGAATCCAATCTAAAATTTCGACTGTCCATCGATGGTCTGTCCTTCTGGCAGTATGTCCAACCCATTGCCATTTCAGGGATTTAACTCTGATCATGATGTCTTCAACTCTTGTCATTTTTCGGATCCACGAGTTCCTCTTCTTATCTCTTCTGATTGCACCAAGCATGCACCTCTCCAGGCTACTTTGAGTTGTCTGCAGCCTTCATATGTCTCTTTTAGTTAAGCTCCAAGTCTCTGCACCACACGTAAAAACTGGAAGGATGCACTGATCGAGTACTTTTCTTTTAAGACATGATGATATATTGCTCTTGAAAATTATTCTATTTCTTCCAAAAGCTCTCCACGCAAGTTTTGTATGCCAATTAATTTCATCATCAATGTGACCCTCACTTGATATCTGCTGTCCAAGATAAACGTACGTATCTGTTATCTCCTGCTTTTCTCTATTAATCGATAAATCTTCATTTCTTGTAAAAGAACTGTACATCACTTTTTTCTTCTGAAAGTTCATTTTTAATCCCACTTCTTTACTGTTGTCATCAAGTTCCTGGATCATACTCTGCAGCTCTGATGGGTAGTTTCAACATTTTGTTTTTTTCTGATATTTTGTTCACATGCAACTTGTTCGTAGACCCAGCTAATTTTGCTGCTGTTTCCATAAGAGCTTTGGTTACTTTTCTGTTAACTTCAGAAATATCCACTTCTTCCGATGTTAGGCCTTCTAAAGCAGAGAATCTGTTCTTCAGTTCCAACGTGAAGGTATTATGGTGTTTTTTTAAGGTTGGTTATGTCAATATCTTTTGCTTGTCTTACGAGCTTGCCACGTTCGAGTTTAGTGTTGAGGTGCATCTTACATCTCGCCAATCTATGGTTACTACCTGTGTTGATCTTGTTTAGCACACTGCAGTCTTCTATGACAAGTTTTTTGGTACACATAATAAAATCAATTTCACTTGTCGTCCCATTTGGATGTCTCCATGTCCATTTCCTGTGTGTTTTTTTCTTGAAAAAGGAGTTCATGGTGAGAAACCCTTCTACCTCTGCAAACTGTACGAGAGTATTTCCAGGCCGGTTTCTGTTGCCGTGACCTAATTTACCTACTGAAGTTTCATTCTGTTGCTGTTGCCCTATTTTTGCATTAAAATCTCTCATAATTATCTTCAAGTGCTACTTTCCTTTATTACTTAGATGACGAATTTCCCCAAAACATTCTTCAATTTCTTTTTCAGGATGATTTGTGGTGGGTGCATAAGTTTGAATAATCTGAGCCTGGTATCTTCTCGAGAGTTGGATAACGAGTCGTGCAGCTCTGTCAGAGGAACTTTCAACTTCTACAACTTTATCCTTCAGTTTCTTGTTTATTATAAATCCGACACCACTAGTTCTGCCAGTATCTATCCCACGATAGTAGAAGAGATGTCCACTTTTCAGTTCAATGAGATCTTCTCCTTTTCTCCTTACATCACTTAGCCCGACGATGTCCCACTTGATCATTTGTAGTTCCTCTTCCAGTTCAAGAAGCCTTGAATCAGAAGATAGGGATCGTCCATTGTAAGTAGCCAAGATCAGCATCAAATGGCAGCCTATTCCGGTCCTCCGGTGATTCTTAACACCCTCTGCCTTCATGTCGCACCGGCCGCTACCTTGGCTAGGTACATTCCAGCTGCCGGAGACTGAGGGCTAAGATTTAAGTTGTGGAGTCATTTTGGAGGGGTTTGGCCAAGTGAGTTGGTGAGTGTGGGATAGCTATTACTCTAATCCCGATCGTATTGTTATACCGCTATTGGCGGTCGTCAGAGCCCCTTTAGTGGGAACAGGATGCACCACGAGAAGGCGGGGTTGACATTTGTCAAGGAGAGGCTGTGATGTTGCGCATCACCTGACCTTACATCCCTATTATATGTACGTGTATTAATATCCTGATATTCTAGAAAGCTATGTGGTGGAAGAGATGTTTTAAGTCATTTCTTGGGTCAGCAGTAAACGGAAACAATCCTAACTACAATAAAGAAGAGGAGTAAAACGAACTGAAATTTCGTAGTATTTCTTAAATGGCTTCCAGTAATCAAAATGACAATTTTTGAAAAGAAAGAGGGGAAAGAAAGATGAAAAACAATCCGCCTTCAGAGCAAATTTTAGATGTCGTTTTAATGTATAGGTTAAAACTTATTTTTATATGAAAAAGAAATTTGTTGTTAAAGGAGTTACTTGACAGTTTAAGCAGGTATTGTTGCTTACTGTCAACATAATATCTAATTTCGCGCATGTGAACGGAATTACAGATTACAAATGGTTATTCGACCGGCTGCATAAAACTTTCGTCCCTTAAGGACACCAAAGATATTTACGAGGAAGAATAGTTAAGGTTTAACTTTATTGTTCATACGACTGCGAAAACAGCGCAATAACAAGGAGAAATCCTATCCTTAAATCAAACAGAAAGCATTCACGCAAGTCCATGCGTACGAACTGGATGTGTATTGAAACGTGCGCTTGCTGCTTTATTATCACTGTATTTCGATGCTCAAATGAGCATTCGAACACCTGCATTTACTATTCTGTGGAGAGGAAGGCAATTAAAATATGATACGTTTGCGACGTTAGGCCTTTGGCTAAGGCAGACCATCAACGGAAACCTACGCGCGCGTATGACTGACTGCCTGTGCTCCAGTGCCAATTACAACTCGCTGCATGTTGGATAATGATGTCTCCCTCAGATCAAGGTGAATGCTACACAAACAGTCAGAACGAGCTCATTCATAGATGTATTGTGTTCAGAATTACGACCACTCGATATCTATATCTCCCTATAGAGAACTAGAGTCTAAGTTAGCGATACAGTATAGCTGATCATGACCACATATCAGAGAAAATATGTATATCTTGAACTGCTAACTGGAGAAACATCTTATGCAACTTCATTGGATGTACTTATATTAAAGGAAACTCCTGTACACCATTCTGCACTGCAGAAGGGAATCCAAAGGCCTTGTGACCGCCGGAGTGATTGCTAAACCATTCATCTCCCTTGTGTATCTAGAATCGCCAGATGGATGTATGTGGTCTGGTTGTACGTGCGGCATTGATATGAGAGAAAAATTGATGGTGGATGCCACCATTTGCTGCGTATAATAAGGAGGGTTGTGGATTATATGTTATTTCTTGGTAGAAAGTTTTCCCTGTTGTTCTAGTAAATGGCTTGTGATATCCATCTGGGTTTTTCACTGCCGACACAAAGCTAATGCGTCATGTGGGAATCTAATCCGATCCCAAATTGGAAGTGTGATTCAAAGCTCGGTTCTCTGACCACTTGGCTATCGGAGCCGTAAATAATTAATAGTACCACACTTATTAATTTCAAACAAACCGAAAAAACTCGAAATACATTGAGGCTGAAAAGTGCTATTAATCTTTTCTTTGGTAAAAATCGCCAAAATTATTTTATTGCTGATACATGTTTAATAACAGAGATAAGTGGATAATAGATTATACCATACATAATAATTCATAATGCCATCACCATTATATGGCATTTAAGGTCATTAAGATACTTTTGCGCGGCCACAACTGTTTTGCGGTTCTATTATCCCTCTAGAGCTCTTAATTTCTAGTCTTTACAGATCTTCTCTTATATAGTCCATCCATCGCTTTCGTGGTCTTTTTCAAGGTTTCATTCCAGTAATACTATATTCAAGTAGTCCTCTAATAAATACACCACCAGTCCCACTCATCACATTGGCTAGAACGGTTGTTTTCTTAACCTCATTATATTTATTATGAATAGTTGCATTGTCACACCTTTGAATTTAAAGCTATGTATGATTCTTTTACGCATATCCTCTTCTAAATGAAATATTGGCCACTAACATTCTTTCATAAGACGTTTTTTCAAATATTTTCATTATGTTTAGCATTTTCTTCGTAGTCATTATACCACGAATACATAAAACAGCATTGACCGTACTATGGTATTATATACTTTTATTTTTGTATTGTATTACATGACATGCTTTTTGAGTTAAACGTTCTATAGAGCGTGTTGAGCTATATTAGCCTTGGAACGTAGAACACATTCCCAGAATCATTTTGGGCTGCCAATGTGGAACCCAGGACTCTGTTCTATTGCAAAGGCCAAATCATCAAACTCGATGTTTGTAATGCTGAACATGTCTTCCTAACTCAATATTAAATAATTGTTTTGCTTTCGTTTACTAAAGACGGACTTCCACAGCACTTTGAAGTATTATTCGTGATCGCACTGTCGCCTGTTTTGGTGTTTCTCCAATTACGACAATATCATCTGCAAAGGCAAGTTCGTATACAGCGTCGTTATTTATCGTAACTCACAATCCTCAAGCTTCATCAACCTTAAAACTTTTGAAAGACTAAATTAAAAAAGCAAGGGCAACAAATGATCTTTCTGCATGAGTATTATAATACCGTAATTATATGATCTGGGAAACATTTTCAAACATCACAAGAGAAGCTACAACAGTAAGTATATCATGCGGAACATTTTACATATTGTTACAGTGCTTGGTGCTGAGTTATATTACAGCTCCCTGTGTGGAGGGTTCGTCTGATGCTTCGTTTGCCGCAAGTTCTGTATCGGGAATTTAACTCGCATTTCTTCTTCTTTGAGGTGATAGATAAAATATTAAATAAACACGACTATAGTTAAGCTTTGCTCTTGCAGTGAGGAAGACTTTTATTCCTATGTCGTGGGAAATGTCTCCAAGCTTTTGTCCATCATTTTCGGTATTTCATTATCTGATTAAGACATCAAATCTACTTGTATTTCTCTCGCATGGTCAGTATTCTCACTCTCTAATTATCAGCTCCATTGCTCAACACTTGTCGCCGCCCCGGTGGCGCAGTGGTCTAAGCGATGGCCTCTGATCATTCGTCCGTAAGGGGTCCGGGTTCGAATCCCGGTGAGGCATGGATGTTGTGTTTGTCTTACGGCACTGGCTCTCTCCCTTCCCTGGAACCAGTGACCCTAAATTAGAGACGGGCGACTGCTTATAGCCAATTGAGTTGCTCACGGCGGTCGTTAAAACCTCCAATAAAAAAAAAAAAAAAAATTCTCTGTCACGCGGGTCGCTACTCCTCCTCCTTCTCATTGCACTTCCTACAACCGACTAACTTGTCTGTCCTCTTGCTGAGAACCCCCCCCGCTAAGTCTCCCCTGCCGAAGAGTGAAGTCCAACGCCTTCTCAAGAAAGCGTGGACACACATTAAAATGCTTTCTCTCAATGACCCCTCTAAGAGCCTCCCCTTCCAACATTTTCCACTTGCGTTTTTCCCTCGCCTGAAATGGCTGAAGAGCAATAATGTACTGTTCCACTCTTCTCACATCCACGAAACTATGAATCTAACACCCTAATTTGAAGGAACGCGTGAGAAAATGCACACTTTGACTGTTCCTTACCCAGCTCATCAAAATGGCGGTAAAATGGAGGAAAATGAATGCAATTCTTTATCTCTAAAATGGCTACTGAACTTCCCTTCTGATAAATATGGATGTCCAGGTTACAATATAGCTTTTGCATTTTCTTTACGCATAAGTTTGCCACTAGAAGGCACAAGTCACAATAAAAAAAAACAGTTCTTCCAACACCGGATACCAATCACCTTGCGGAACAATTTTCATGTATTCGAGGGCTGTTTGTATTTCACAATTTTGTCGCTAGGTGATGCTAGTGTGCATTTCTGTTTGCAACTGTATCATTGAACGATTTGTTTTTCAATATATGGCATTCGCTCAAGTGAAGATTGAGAATATTAACATATGTAAAAAGTATACTTTACATATGCTAGGGATCATTTCTCACTGTCTTTGCTCCGAGAAGACATATCTATTTTTTTTTTCCTTGGCAAAGCTTTTGCTATGACGAGAAATGTTAGGATATTTCCTACTTTTCCGTTATTCAGGTTTCTGCCTCTAGGGGACGTCAGCGTATGTTATTGTGTGAAAGACTTTATTCGATTCTAAAAATTTCTGGAATAATCCTTGTTTAGTACGATACTCTTCATTATGTAGAGCATTTTGCAGCCATTTTCTTATTTAAGTAACCCACAGCGTTTGTGCTAGGGCGCGTAAAGTTATATCACGTTATGATCTGTATTTGTTCTTCTAATTGTTCGATTCGAAATATGCCTTTGCTTCTGATATTTTCTGCTATGAGAAACCCTTTATGCACTATTGGTTAATTTTTGTAGCACACAACTACTAATGAGAATAAGTAACTATTTCCCTTTGTGGATGTCTTATGGATAGAATTAATGAGGTTAAGTTCTTTTTAACCCTTTTCATTCACGTTGTGTGTTTTAAATTATGAGAGTTTTTCACTAGGTGATGTAAGAGTATTCTTTTTTTAGCTGAATTTTCAGGTTTTCTAAAAATCTGGTTTGAAATATCTATTTGGTGTCAGAAAGGATTCATCTTGCTCATTACCACTCAGTATTTCGTGCGATCTTTCTTGGTTTTTTTTAAATACTAGCAGTTATTCCCGTTCTCCGAACGGTGAATCTATAATTTTTTAACATATTAGTTGAAACTTCAACATGTATCTTACTTCTATTTTCATCACGCCTCATATTTCTTTTTTCTTCAGACATCTTTTCTGTCCTGCATGCCAAACGCTTCTTTTCAACTCGAAGCTCTGCCATGTTTTCTGTCCGATCTGCTGCACGCTTCTTTTCAATTCGAAGCTCTACCTTGTTTTCTGTCCTATTTGCTGCACGCTTCTTTTCAACTCGAAGCTCTGCCATGTTTTCTGTCCGATATACAGCACGCTTCTTTTCTACTCGAAGCTCTGGCATATTTTCTTTCCTATCTGACATGCGTTTCTTCATTAATCGAAGTTCTGACATATTTTCGCTATTATTAGCAGTACGTGTCTGTTCTAACTTATCTTCTTCAGCTTTGCAAATCCTGTTTTGTATAAAAAAATTTTATTCTTTTCATTATTTTTACGTACCGATTGTTTTTTCCTTCGAAGTGGCATGGTTAAGCAAACACAGTAGAAATGCCACAGATTTGCAAACATCATTTTGTCAGCATTGTCGACAAATGTATTCGACTGTCTCTTTCCGGTGATGCCATCCGACGAAATGACAATGTTCTTCCAATTGTTCAATACTTTTTGCGCTGTATCTATTCCAAGATGGCAGCATATTTACAGTTTTTGTTTCGCTCCTGGTGAGCTTCCTGTTGGATTTTTGCGGAACGTTTTTCAATAATTTATTTCTATTTTTATTGAAGGATTTGCTCCGCCACCATTCCAGTTTCCGAGTTTTTTTACTGTCGTTATTTTTTGGAAGGCAGTACTTTTGTCGTTTGAACTTATAGCACTTACTAAATTTACCCTTAAGGAAAGCAAAAGCGGTCCAAAAATCATATCCGTAAACCGTTAAACAACTGAGATAGATTTACCAACAAAACATATGAATAATAAATTCTCTGCGTGAGTTTATGCTGTAAAAATTGCAATACGTTATGATTTATATTTTGCCATATATCCGTTTTTTTAATGGATCCCATCGCGAAATAGATAATTTTTGAAATTTAAAAATTTAATTTCTCGTAAACTAAATCGAAATTCCAAAAAAAGGGCGACGAGGTGCAAAAATTTGGTCATGCCTACAAAGTGTCGTGGTTCTGTTGCTGTTAGTGTGTCCCGAACGCGACCTGATAGCACTTTTTTGCTTACCTTAACTTTGAAATACAATAGCTCTTGAAGTATCGCCAAAATCTCAAAACGGTTAATTTCAGCGTGCTCTCCAAATAATCCTCTACAAACGATGTAAATTTCACATTTTTGTGTTCAATACGTTTTGCGCTGCGAGCTAGGAAAGCAAGAGTGTCGCGAAATGTCTAAACCAGAGGCAGGAGCGGCGGCAGCTATTTTTTTTTTTTAGTTCCCCCTCCATTAGTCAATCATGAAAAATTTTGATTTCACCCCTGTAACTGTCACATGGAAATGCTGAAACGATTACAGATATTTAGATATAACTCACTTTTCCATGATCTGACATATTAATTCTAACAATTTAATTCGAATGCAAATATTTAGAAAATAATTTTTTTTATTATTTAACTTTATTCCCAAAATTCAGGAACACTGTTCAAAATCTTAAGTTATTTTCCATATGGTTTACGATCTGGATTTCTGGTCTTTTCATCATACCACTTTAAAACAGCAGGCCTGGGATCAAACTTGTCTTCGGACGGACCTTCAACCTCAATACTCATGAGAGCATTCAATGTTTGTAAGTTTAAACTGCCCCTCCAATCACCCTGTGGATTGATTTCATGAAACTGAACCCAACCTCACATGCAGAAGTAGATAAGGGAAATATACTGGATATTTCTACTAGTGCCAAAATGTTTTTATAATGTTTGTACTTTTCAAAAAAAATTTTTCCAGAAAGTTGTCTAAAATATTCCACACGCGCAATGCAACGGCGCCTTACAGTTCACAATAAAACATTTAACATTTTTCCACTAGCAACTTTTGCTAGAACCACTTTTATCCCTAACGCATTTGCTTTCTAGCAATTTGCTACTAACTACCGGTCGAAATCGAGCGCTGGTTCTACTTAATAATTTCTTCCTCAGTCGATTTCCAGAGTCATTTAATTTTCTAAATTCAAACTCAGTCATTCTTTATTGGGTTGCAATACGTTTAATGATACAGTTATGATGTTTTATTTTACAGTTTCTGTCGCTATTTCTTCAGTAACACTCAAGAGCAAACTATATCATATGAGCTGAAGGTAAAATTACAATAATTGCTAAGCTTCTTTTGTGCGTGCACGCATTAGTTTTTGCTATTTAGCAAGTAAGCAAGCAGTATACAATCACAAACTTGCTTTTATTTCCATTTTGCATCGCGTGTTTGGAAAGAGAACAAGTACCAACAATAAAGTCAAAATAGTTTTATACTAAATGCAATTCAGTCCAGAACGAACGTGCTCTGCAATTGCGTACATTTCCTGTAGACATTTTAATCTTCGCCTTATTCGTCGCACAATTAGTGCAGAATTATTTTGAAGTTTTACTTTACATTTCATAACCTGCTTTCCGGTAGAAGATTTCAGTTTTAGTATCCATTCAAAAATGGTAGATTAGTTTTGGACTGCCATCTGTAAGTGACTCATGTGCGAAGATATTGTACAGACAATAAATGAGCTTTTGAGAAGAAACCGGAGCGAAGTTTTGAGAAAAACGCAAAAGCCACTATTTCGGTATACAATGAAAGTTGGTAAAAACTAACGCAAAGACAGAAGAGCATCGGACAGCGAGAAAGATAAAAAAAAGAAAGAATGCCAATCGGGATAAGCATTTTATGGATTAATGCTCCAGTAAGAACTTATTTTTACGAAAAATATGCCTCCTTCGGAAGGCCGGCTCCGAAGGAATTAAGTTTTTCATTTTGTAAAGAGAATTTATTTTACAAATAATTCAATTCAGATTAAACTATTTATCCACTAAGTTTGGCGTTTTTCCTGAACTGCAAGTTCAAACTAAACTGAATTGTATTATCCACAAGGCAGAAGTTTTCAAAGAATTGAGGAAAATATTTTTGTAACATTTCGCCTAAATGCTGTAAAATATATTTCTGTATCATCCCGGGATTGCTGAATAACACAAAGACAGCAAGCCAGTTTTTATTAAACCGTAAGATAAATTCTATCTCTTTCTTCTGAAAGCAATAGATTTTTCAGGTAAACACATTTTCAAAAGCGAACCAACAAAACCCAGCTTCTGGAGTCATTTTTACCTTCGACGTTCGAGCTGAGACTTCGAAAATGACGAGGGAAAAAGAAAGACGGATTCATAAAAATAATATAACATGTCGTCTCAAAATAAATCGGTAGCAAAGTGTTTGAACTGTCGGAAAGGAAGAACCTCCGACGGCGACGAATGAAATGCTTTATCTGGAAAGGACAAGAGACAGCGCTCTTTGGACGAACTCCGATAACCTCCTTCCATTCATTCACAGCCTGGAAGGAGAGAAAATCTTCTGTTTTTCTGTTCTTCCATTGAGACGAAGCCTGACGGTCGTATCAATGTGACCCCCAATGATGGCAACCCAATAGGAGAGCACGAACGCTTCTTCATTCGCTTGGGAGTACTTGAAGCCGAGTTAGGATGATGTTTCTGCCAGATATCCAAGTCACTTAAATGCCTTGGATCATCTCACTTATCATTTGTACGTCATCAAAGAAAGAAACCGAAGAAGAAGGAAACAAATGAAAAGCACTATCGCTATACAGCTGTTATTATTATTTTCCGGGTTTGATATTCCACTTGTGTGGTTTTTACTATAGAGCAACATATGCTTTTATTAAAGATTTCATTCGCAGTACTGTGTGCTGCTTTGAAACTGTGTTACAAATCACAATATTTCAACTCCCATACATTATGATATTGCAGATGAAATGTCGGAATATTGACGGACACTTCAAGCACTCAAACTAGGTGCAAAAGGAAATTTAGTTATGTTATCAAAATAATCACCTCCAGTAGCAACCCACTTTTGCCAACGAGACACAAGCTTCTGTATTCCGGCATGAAAAAATGTCGAGCTCGGGATGCGAAAAACGCACGAATTGCAGTTCCAGCTGATATTTGATTGGGAAACGATTCACCCTGTACAAAGATATCCAGGTTCTTAAACAAGTGGTAGTTCATTGGGGACATATGTAAATAAGGCGGACGAAGGAAAGTTTCGTACTGCAACTGGTGCTACTCTCTTATCGCCTGGCGTGCAACGTGGAGCTGCGCGTTATTATGGAGAACTATGGACCCCTGGTAATTGATCAATAGCAGATATTTTGGTGACCAGTTTTCCATGCATGATATCAAGTCCTGTTAGGGACAGATCAGGTGACTAAGGTGGACAAAGAAATGTTTCGTACTGCAACTGGTGCAGCTTCCTTATCGACTGGCGTCCAATGTAAGGCCGCGCGTCATCATGGAGAATAATTGGCTCCTGGCGATTAATTAATAGCGGCTCTTTGGTGGACAGTTTTCCATGCATAATGTAAAGTTCTTTTGGGGACAGATTAGGTGAATAAGGCGGACGAGGAAAGGTTTCGTACTGCAACTGGTGCTGCTTTCTTATCGCCTGGCTTGCAATTTGGGGTTGCGCGTTAACATGGAGAACTATGAGCCTCTGATGACTGATTAATAGCGGCTGTTTGGTGTACAGTTTTCCATGCATAATGTCAAGTTCTTTACAACACCTCCACCCCGCGATGGTTTCACCCGTTGTAACAAAGAGGAGGAGATCACATCAGCTGCGGACTGTGAAACACTAACCATAATCTTCCTGGGATGGAGAACCGGATTTAGGACTTCAGCGCGGTCGAGCCATTGAACCGAACGTCTGGGATTGTCATACAGTATCTATTTCTCATCATATTTCACAAGGGGTCTCAAAATGTCATTAATTTTGTTGAAGATAAGTACAAGTGAGCAGACATCAAATTGACGTGTTTTGGGCTTTTCCGTGAACTTATACTGTTCCATCAACCCGTTTCACATGGATCGGATTCAAGCAAAGCCGCCAGTTCGGCTCCTTCAGTCTAATGTTATCATTTGTTGTGTTTCCGGTAACATTAGACTGAAGGAGTTGAAAAATTAGCTTCTGTATGCCTTTCTTATTTCTAAAGATTTGAAACACTGCACATGAGTTCAAACATATCGATTTCGTACAGATTGATTTACTGATCTTAAAACAAAGTGTACCAAAATTGAAACATCTACTCGCATATTTCGTTTCGGGTTTTAAGAAACAGTGTTAAGACCTAGAGCTATAATCTTTTTTCCGTCCGTAATTTAGGGCCATTTCTTCAGAGAACGAAGAAAGCCACCGCCGTAGAACAAGGATATCACTGTGTCGTCCGGGAATTGACAAAACGAATCCGGAAGCAATCCGAACGATTAGTTAAAAATTTGCGCATCTGCTCACTGTGCCATCCAGGTGTGGCAGCAGTTATAAACGACGGGATCAGTATTACGAAAAGAGTGAATATAGCTAATAATATGCTTAAAAAGCTGCGATACATTTTGTTTGAATCAAGTAAAAAGTCCGACAACTGTACCCAGTATATTCAGGTATCATTACGTCGAAGTGTGATGGAATAATTTTAAACTAAAATTTGCTGAAATCATTTTGTAAACTTCTGAATAATACACTGGTGTGCAAAAATTAAGGACGAAGAGGAGAAATCAGCATAACAGCGGAACGAGCAGTCACAACGGACCGAAAGACCACACAGGAGATAGAATATAGTCCGGTACGGTAGGGCATACGCATATATGCAGCATGATGTAGGGGGGTGTCGGAAGTGTATAAAGCACACGGGCGGTGTACGCTCAGCAATTCGGTGAAAGCTATTGCACGGTGTTCATCGGTTTGAACGACGTCGAGTTGCTGCCACCGTGTGATATGGCAAACAGGCAATCCAGTAGACGACATCTGGATGACTTTACCTGAGGTCGCGTCATTGGGAAGTTGGAAGAATGTCGAAGTGTGACTAGTTTGGCCGAGCAGTTCAGAATCGCTCACAGCATCGTATTACAAGCTTGGAGAGCATTTCAAACGACAGAAACAGCAGTCCGAGAGTGTAGCAGTGGTCGTCCACGAGCAACCACGGCGGCGGACGACCGGTATATTGTCCTACAGGCGAGAAAAGACAGACGGCAGACAGCAGGAGAAATCGCAAAGCACATGCAACAGACAACAGGACGAGCGTTATCGCGTTTTACTGTGGCCAGGAGGCTGCACAAAGGTGGTTTATTTGCACAACGACCAGTACGGTGTGTGTCATTAACGCCTGCTCATCGGAGACGGCGCTTTCTGTGGTGCCAGTAACACAAGAACTGGACACATCAGCAATGGGGTCGAGTTCTCTTTACGGATGAGATCCGATTTAGTCTGAAGAGCGATTCTGGACGTATACACATCTGGAGAGAGCGAGGAACACGCAATCACATCTCCAACATCATCGAAAGGGACCGGTTTGGAGGTGGCGGAGTTCTCGTTTGGGGCGGTATCATGGTTGGTAGCCGTACTGACCTCCACATCTTCCAAGGAGGTTCAGTCACTGGTGTCCGCTATTGTGCCTAAGTTCTCCTGCCTCACATGCGTCTGTTTAGAAGTGCGTGGGTCCTGAGTTCCTCTTCATGGACGACAACGCTACACCTCATTGTAGAGTGGCTGTCGCAGAGCTGGTTGAGAGTGAAGATATTCAACGCATGGATTGG
Source organism: Macrothele yani (assembly GCA_039090855.1). Taxonomy (NCBI): domain Eukaryota; kingdom Metazoa; phylum Arthropoda; class Arachnida; order Araneae; family Macrothelidae; genus Macrothele; species Macrothele yani. The sequence goes on along the minus strand of CM077011.1, from coordinate 7,213,184 downwards.
CCCGCAAGGTCCCCGGACCTAAATTCAATCGAACACGTGTGGGACCTTCTCGGGAGACGCTTGGCAGCACGCCGCCAGCAACGATTCCGCAGCTGCGACTGGCGCTACAAGAGGAATGGGCCGCGATGCCTCAACAGCTCCTTGACAGCCTCGTTCTCAGCATGGGCAGACGTTGTAAATCCTGCAACGCAGTCAGGGGTGATCATATCCCCTACTAAAGGCTGGATTTTTCTTGGCAGCCGCCTGTCACATGGACGTTTCTGTCTTCTGTCCAGTTGTGCTCGAAGCCACCTTTTCAATAAAGTTCCTTTGTATCCTTTGGATTCCTTGTTTGGAGGGTTTTGCTCACTTGTCCCATATTCTTACATCTTAGGGATCGTATGGTATGATTTGAGTCGATGTGGAGCACTTCTGTACAACGTCACATTCAAAAAACCGTCTCGTCCTTAATTTTTGCACGCCAGTGCAATATTCAAAGTTGTCCCTGTGGATGTCAGGTTTTTTTAATAGAAAACGTTCTTCACGGCACTGGGCTTTTCCTTAATTCCATGTAATATAACAAAGAACAATTTACCATTAAAAGGTTTTAATGAATGCATGCTTTCTGTTTTCACTTTTGTATCAGAGACGTAGACATTAAAAGAACAATAAAACACTGCCACACTTTGGCTGCGGTCAACACAAAGAACCATGTAGAGATGCATTCTTGGTATAACCAATAAAAATAAGAAAAGCAACCAAGAACACGTAGCTGACATACGGAGGAAATGCAAGTATGCCGGAGTGCATTGGAAAGGAATTGCTCTCGTGAAAGTGTTGGGAAAGGGACTTAGAAATATTTTCATCCAGTAGTGGATTAAGGACGTGTTTGTGATGATGTTAATCACTACTTCACTCGCCGTAAAGTACGTGCGTCTATCCTTGTTTTTAACGCTTACTTTGGTGCTTTATGTGACTTATATACTGGTCAAACGTTGTTTTCTATGCTAATTTCAAAGTATAATGCAGCATCTATAACGTAAAACAACGTTAGGAAAAAGTGAAGCTTTCTTACAAGGAAACTATCTTTTTTTTTTATCCCATTCCGATTTTAACCGTATTTGGCAGCAATGTTCATCATCACCAGCGATGCACACATGTAAAATATTTCGTCGGAAATTTAATAAGTTAGGGAGACTTCGCATGAAAAGTTAGCGCGGAAGTTTTTGAATGTAAAGTAACGCGCAAAATTTCCCTTTGTTTAACATTTTATTGAAAAATTGAGTGAAATTAAATGCAGATATGAAAACTAATAACTTAATATTCGAAGCAGTATGTATATGTGCCATGAGTGCATCGGAAAAAACTAATGTTACTACAATTATCAGTATTACAAATATCTAATTAGGGTTTGAAACAATATTCTAGTGGTGTTACATAATGACCTGCATGAGAAGATAGAAAGCCTGATTTTGAAAAAGCGTGCTTGATAAAATTTCTGAATATACGAGCCCTAAATTGAAAGAAAGAAAATGACTGTAATTTTTAGAAGTTGTCTCGCTGCCAAATATTGAAATTTTGTTTCGTTATTATTGTATCAGTAATAAACCGAACAAGTTGTTTGTATGATCTGAATAATCCTACGTTGAAAGGCTGAAAAATACCAGTACAACTTTCAGGGATGAGATAATTTTCAATTGTTTTTGCTTTGAGGGAATGTTCTATGAATAATATTCTCATCTTTATTGGGAGACCATGAATCAACAAGCCGAAGGACAATATCTTTAATCACTGATGGGCAGAATACTTCTTCATGAAAGTTTCCAAGTTATTTTTGATCCTATTGGCAGTTGTACTAGGGTGAGACACAATATCTGGTTTTGAAATTGGAAATTTCCCTTTGCAAACAAGCACAAGTGCTACAAGATCACCATCATTTGGTATTATTGGATAAATCATGTATGAATGTGTTGTTGCGATGTGCTCATTGTACATATATCTGTATTCAACATTCAATTGTTAATCTTCATATTTGTATTTAATTTCAGCTGAATTTTTCAGTAAATTGTTAAAGTCAAATTCTATAGGTTTATCTTACTTTTCATGCAAAACCTTCCGCGCCCTGTATCTCCCTGACCTACTGAATTGTATCCATCATTGACGATGATGAATATTTGTGCCAAGGTTAGTTGAAATCCGAGTGGGACAAAAAAAGACTCTTTCCTTGTTAGATAGCATATTCTAAAGCTCGAGCTATTCGAAAAAGTAGTGCAAATGAACCCTTATGTTCAGTGAAAAAATATCTGACGAAGAAATGACGCAAACTAAAAGCTATCCACCTCATCCTGGGGTCGGCTAAATGCTATTTCATCCAAGGCAATATAGACACCGTACCCACGGACGTGCAGTTGGGTGGGCCGAAAAAACCTTTTTTTTTAATTTGCATATCGCATAGTGCGGAAAAGTTGCCATTTGGGTCAACAAGAATAACAAAAGATTTTTTTTTTAAATCGACCAATATCTTACGTCTCCACACAGAACACTAATTTCGCGTTTTTCCGACCGCATCGGGTCGTAAACAAAAACGAATGGAATTTTTTTGTAATTGAAATGGCGAGTAACCCCTAGAGCGGAAAAGTGTTCTTTAGTGTTCCCAATAACCATGACAATTTTTTTTTGAAGTTGATCAATATGCTGTGTTTCCACTCTGCTCTTGAAGTTCACCATTTTCTTCCCACATTTGGCCCGTAGGGCTAGGCTGGGTAAAGACATTCTGGCATGTAGGGCATCGGAAAAATCCGTAGGAAATTGCACTGCTCTGAGTGTACCATACGTGTGCATGTGTAATACACTCAGTGTGCTTTGCAATGTGAAGCTCTTCGATGGCTTTCAATGTCACATATGTAAACAACCCAGAACTCACCACGACGAGGTGGCTGCACTTCGAGTTTCGCCAACCCTCTCTCCAACTCAGAATTTTATTTCTGCGTGGTATATCTTGTTCAGTAATCCGCTTTACTCGAAAAATGTGGCATTAATTGCCGCATTTTTTCTCTGTAGAAGCTTAGAAGCTGCAGACATGGAGCAATAAGCCGAACATTTATGAGGAAATGTTACATGGATTCAATAACAACACAGAATTAGTAATTAGAACTGAGTTGGGTACTTCTTCAGTAGCAGGAAACGTTCCCGTACAGCACAGAATATTTCGTATTTGTTACAAGTGCGCAGCACTGAAACATTAAGACTTTTCAAATACGTTGCGCAATGTAACAGTAATACTTTAGAAACCTTACGGTTTCGTCAAAATGTCCTCAAACGTTACATAACTTTGAAACATAACCGACAGGTTATAGTGAAAGGTTTTTGTACCTACAACATACCAACTTCATATTACTGTTACGTATTTGAAAGGCATTTGTGGCATCATCATATTACTGTTACGTGATAATAGGTGGTTTCTGTAACAAAGGAAGCCATCCACGACCATCCCCAGCCGTCCATGTGTTGCCTCAAGGACGGGTGTGGGTGTGTTCGATTCTTGGTCAATCATGACGTCAGTCGCAGCCAAATTATTCCTCCGTGACCTTTCCGACCATCTTTTGTCCGCCATTTTCTCTTTGTGTGCAGCCATAACATTTTGTGTGCCACGTGGTTTTACCGAACATGTTTTGTTCGCCATTTTGTTTTTACCTCCCCACATGGTCTCACCGTTATCTTTTGTACGTTATTTTGTTTTTCCTCATCAGAAAATTTTACGTTGTGACGTCACGAAGCCGGTGAAATTTTCTTTTCAAGTTTGAAATTTTCTTTCTCCTGTCCAGCTGGTATATAGGCAGATGTATTATCCCACTCGACCACGGGTCGCCTCGCTCTTACAGAGCTCTGTAGGAACTAACGAGAAAGCAAATGCTTTGTGAATATGTTATTTAATAGAAATGCATTATTTTTTCCACGGATCATTTTATTTTTCTGTAGGGTGACTTAAATTTCTTCATGATTAATCAACGAAATGTACCTTTTAATGCATATCTTACTCTATTGTTTTTTCTAAACTTGCGTAGTCGTTAAACTTCTCAATATATCATAATTATTTTTTACTACCTTTACAAACTAACAACTACTTTTATTGAGGCTTTTTTTCTGATTCAAAACCGACAAACGTACTAAGATATTATACACTGGCGTGCACAACTTAAGCACGGACACTAGTGTGCACTAACTAGCTAACTCGAGTACGACAGTATCACCAAAGAGTATCCCAGTAGCACATGGAAAGACTACGAGAGTGCTTCGGTGAAATGGTTAAATGCGCATGCGCATCCACGCCATTGCCAAACCAAAAATCTTAAATATCGCCGGAATGTAACATCAAGGTAGTAATTATGTACAATGGAAACTATAAAACAGTAGTATTGGTGAATACTATTTTTAACTTAACCGTAATGTACAAAGAGTTATTTTCCAAAATGGATGTTGCTGGAACGTAATTGTAAGATATCTCTGAAAGTGTAACGAAAATGAGAGATTGTAACTATATTGATACATATCTGAAACGTTTTGTGCTGTATGGGTTAATCAGAACCTATTCACATGGTGTGAGCATCTCACTATTTTTTAATTAACTTTGCATGGGAGATGAAGGGTTGCGCGAACGGTTGTTACATTCTGTAATGACCTGAGCACAGACCAAGAAGGAAGGTGGGTTGAATCTGTGAAATCAGCCCGTGATGAATAAAGAAACAATATGTTAGAGGCAGGAAATTTTGCAGTTTGACACAAAGAGGTGGAAAAAGTTTGTTAATATGTTGCGAAGAAGAACTAATTCTTTTTATTGAGGTATCTGCTAAATTTATGCCCGAAACACCACAGTGGCACACAGGTGTGATATGAAAATAATGAGGATGAAGATTATCGTTGCACACTTCGGAATTTGTTTTCGAATCTGACTTCTTCGTATAAAACATGACAAATACGAACATTCGTTTACATCACGATATATACCTTTAATAAAGGGGGAAGGAAAAACTTCAGAGAAATGGTTGCTTATGTTTGGATCTAGCCGACGTAAAAGTAATTTTTCAGTCACAGTTTCTAGAAATGGTAGCGAAGTATTCCCAGAGAACAAAAATGTTAAACATTAGAACGGCATTTCTTGACATGCAGGCGTTTGATTAAGAACGTGGAAGGAACTACAATTTTCATGGACATTGTAAGAACGGACATATTAACCATGTTAATTTATATTAATGATGAATATTATGTTGCTTTTTCATGAAGAAAACGTTATTACAAGCTCAAAATGGCGACAGAAAGTTCGTGAACATTTCTTATTTTTCAGAGGTCGAGAGCTGCAAACAAAGGTCTTTAGTTTCTCACACCTTAGAAAGGTAGAGGCTTTTTCGACGAACTGATGGCATTTGCAATGACACCGCGACTTTCGCTGTACATTGTCAGTGTCGTCCAGACGTCTACAAGTCTGGAAAACAGCCATCCAAAATGTGTATTGTGTTACTATAAGAATGTACTTCGGCGGTAGGATTACTTTCTCAAAGGGGGACCTCACTAATGGAAGATCTCAGGAGGACCGCAAAGACGCGGAAGGTAAGAATAAAATTCATCAGCAAGAAGCTGGGCCAACGCCCAGGTGTGTGGTTAGCGAAGGGCGCGAAAGGTGACCCACGTGACCGGAGAGGCGAGCCACATCAACGAGTCAGCGTGAGGTCAAGGTCAGCGCCGAGGTCTGCGCAGGGCGGAGGGGGAGTCTGGTAGGTCCCTTGAAGAGGAGCTGTTAGTTAGTCTGCTTTCGTCCAACGGAGAGAGCAGTTCTCCGATAGAAGGAGTCGCGAAGCGTTGCCTTTTGTTGTGTGAGCCGAGGGACGCTCCAAGCCAGAGAGTGTCCGACGCTCAGGTGGAGTTCGCCGAGCATCTATCCTGGAAGAGATAGAGGGATCAGCTGCAGCGGTATAGGCGCTAGTCAGGGATCCCGCTGGTGTAGTAGATATTTAGCTACAAGGATTACGAGCTTAGCACAGGCTAAGATTGAAACATATTACCGAGAAGAGCAGTTAACCTACTATTTCTTCAGAGTCGCAGAGATATAGATCTACTTAGTGTCAGGTAGGACTCTAGCTAGAACTTCAACGCCGAGAGGGATTTCTCGGGAATTTTTATCCTAGCTTTCGTGTTGCACGGCTCTTGTCAGGTCCAATCCTTAGTGAAGCCTGATGTTAGAGAAAGAGTAATACACCGCCGTCTAGCCTAATTGATTACGTAATAAATGTTTGTGTGTTTTTTATAGAAGCTCCTCTTGATATCATTATATTTTAGTGTGAATATTATTCTGTCCGTTCAGCTGTTATCGCTCCGCCTTCCCGAATCACAGATTTAATATTAAAGTGGGGAAGGCTTCGTTTATTCGCTCGATCAGAGTTTGGGAAGTGTTTCAGAGAAGCACAAACACTTCCTTGTTGTTGTGAGAGACAATATAGCGTGGACGCCTTAGATCCATAAGTAGGAGGCGGCGCCACAACACGTGACTAGTATTTTCGCTCTCACAGGCATTATGTTTTAAAAGAAAAAGTGTTTAATCGGTGCATCGTTGTAGATCTTACGAATGTAGTACGGACATGGACCTGAATTAAAGTTAGTAAAATCATGCAATGCATTGATTATGATACGCTTTCCAACATGCCGGAAATCATTACTCAAGTTATGAGGATAATGGCTGTGAAATAAATATCGCTCCTGTGTCCTGACCTTTGACCCCATTTCGATGATATTATACAGAACCGATTAAGTATACCTCCGGAATAACATGATGAAGTTTTGTCGCAATCGAAGCATTTTTAGTCAAGTTATGAGGATAATGGCTGTGGAATAAATCTCGCTCCTGTGTCCTGAACATTGACCCCATTTCGATGATATTCAACAGAATCTGTTCAGTGTACGTCTGGAACAACAGGATAAACTTTTGTCACAATCGAAGCATTTTTACGTACGTTATGATGCATAAGGAAAATGGAATGGATCCCGCTCCTATGTCCTGATCTTTGACCCCATTTTGTCCATTTTCAATAAAATCTGACCCAATGTGGTCCCCTTCCACATTAAAATTTCATCGAAATCGAACTATTTTTACGCACGTTTTGGCGCATAAGGGCAATGGAATGGAGCCGGATCTTATGTCGTGACCTTTGACCCCATTTCTTCTATTTTCAATAGGGTTCGTCTCCAGGTGGTTACCACCACATACTAAAATTTCATCGAAATCGAACAATTCTTTCGCGAGTTATCGCGCGGACGGACAGACGGACAAAGCTGGAACATATACGCTTTTTCAACCTACGGTTGGAAAGCATAAAAAAAGCCATACAAAGGCTGCAGAGAACTGAAAGAAGAATGGTGAGGTGCATGCTTAGTGTAATGAATCTCAGAGTCGATTTAAGAAAAATAAAAAGAGCTTGTGGATCAGGGAAAAGCACAAGAGCGAAAGCCATCATGATCACAGTAAAATCACAAAAATGGGGCTGCACGTATTGTCAGAAGAACTGACCATCGATGGATCACTGAAACATTTGGCTGGTTACAAGGGACCGAATAAGACCCAGATTGAGATCACGTGTGCGATGGGTGAATGAAATGCGAAAGCCTGATGGAGTGATATGGAAGAGACTGCTCAAGATAAACAGTTGTGAAAGAAATATGGGAAGACCTTCATCTAGTAGTGAATTGATAACGATTGCAACTCATGCGAATGCTAAAAATACTCGCTATAAGGTAATAAATTCACATTTATAACTGGTTTGTGACGTATATTCTAAATTAACTTTCTTTTTTAGTTTCTTTCCCTATGTAAATCTTGAGTTTGTTCTCAGTTATATTTCACACTTAACGTGATATCTTTTCTCTTAAATGAATACTGTTGGCAACACAATTGAGGTTGAACGAAGGTGACGTATGCCTGTTATTTGATAAGAACGAGAGATAAAAGGTACGAGAAAACTGTTGCTTGTGGAGCGATTAATGTGGAGCGTTGTTGGTGTGTGGTGTGTTTAATGTGGAGTGTTGTTGGTGTGTGGTGTGTTTAATGTGGAGTGTTGATACCGATTTGTTATGTGAAGTGCTACATCGAGAAATAAAGCATCTTTTCCGTAAGTTTGACTTGTGCTTTATAAATGTTTTGTCTGGCCGTTACGGTTTAATTTAGAAACCTTTTCGTCGTATGGTGATGTTTTAAAATAACGTAGCAGTACGACAAGACTTTTACGTTATAGGCTTTTAATTTATGTCTTAACTGATATTAGTTGGATCAGGAATTTTACGCAGAATGGCTTGCTATGGAATATTTTGAGATACGGATAAGAACGCTAATACTTTTGTTGTATTGTTCTTTAAAAAAAGTAAAACTCGGTAGCTGGGTTTTAATTATTCGATATATACATTTCCTTGGATTTTTATGAAAAGACATGCCACTTAAATCTCAGAGTCGATTTTTACTCTTTCCCTTAACACTTACAAGTTTCGTTTCGCCTTTGTAGTACCTTCTAAAACATTTCCATTCACTCTCTTGTGCTTCCTACAGAAGTGATTTCCTCTTATTCTGGGTATATTTGTACCCTTTCTGTTAACATTTATTCTTCGTCAGAACGTCTTGCCACTAGGATGCTGCTTTCAGTCATCACATATTCCCCAACTCGTCTACTCCACTCACGGAACGAAAAAATTTCTGAGATCGCTTTCCGAAAGTTTTCAGAATACTCTTATTTGCCGGAGTGCCGCAAGAATAAATAAAAGACATGACAACACACAATAATAAACAGTAGCACTTTCATTTGATATCCGAAGAGAAGTGAAAGGACGTACTTCAGGGAGGGAGAACTTCAATTTCCATGTTCTTTGATGCAAGTGCTCAAAGTTTAAGTATTGCAGAAACCGAAATCTCTAACAGCTGGATGCCGTAAGCCATTCCAGATGAGCAAAATTATCTAGGAATTTTAAAGATGTTCGATACGCTTGTTTCTTCTTTATATAGCGGGTTATCAACAGCTGCCGTCAATTAATTCTGTCTCTCATGAAAAATAAACGAGCACAAAAGGATAAGAGTGCAGGCTTATTTATAACTCATTTATGTATCTCCTGCTTCACTAGACCTCATTTATTGTACAGTGTTTTCTCAAGCCTCATTACAACTACATATGAGAGCACGCACATTGAAATTGGGAAAGATCGACAACAGTCAAGAGTAATGAGCACTCTTGACGTCCGAGGAAGTGATGAATGAGTAACTCACATAAGTACAAAACTAAAGGTAATTTATAATCAGTTAGATTCAGAGACTCCAACTAATACGGAATCCCTGTAATCACTACGGAAATCCTCGATCTGCTACAGATTACGAACAACATTGAATATATTACAGAAATCGAAAATTTCAGTGAAATTATCTTTTTAATGATGTCCTTAAAGTTTATTTTCGTGTTTTTAGGATTCTAACGTTTACTAAACATCTTGAGGAGCGTTTCTTGGATGTTTTCGATATCGCGGGGTTTCTTCGATTTTTTTTCAATACGTTTTGAATGTCGGTCACGTGACGGAGTTATCTTGGCACCTGGAATCTCGGAAACGTCCTGAAAGTTTATTTCCCTTCTTTCCAGATCTTGAAAATCCTTAATTTTTCATACGTTTGCGTAAATTTCTGGAGTAGTACCAGAATTCTTTCCTGCACTGAACAATTTCACGAAAAAGGTCAAACAATAAAGATAAGGTGGCCAGCTATCAGAAAAATTCGGGGAAGTGCCGGCAAAAGTGTCTGCGCTAGCAGCGATGTGAATGTTCCGTCTTTTTTCCCCTTCAGCAGTTTGGAATTTTCTGATCAAGTTAATTTTTTGTTTGGATATGTTTTTTATTTTGTTATAGCAACCCCCATAATGTTCCCATATTTTTTTTAGTTTTCCTGATCATGTTCCTTAGTTTCAATGCTTTCGGTGCTAGAGTAAAGGAGCGACTTTGTATTTTTTTAAAGTTTTTCCTAATGAACTGCATTGTTCCCTGTTTCTCATACTACATTCTCAATACATTCCGTATAGAACAAACGCTTTCCCTCTGGTCACCCTTTTTATGTGAAATTGAATTTCAAACCTTAGTCCTTAATCTGTCCGTGGTGGAATCTGCGTGATTTTCATGACGCACTTCATGTAAAATTGTTTCACGGGAGGGTAAGTCACGTAGTACTGATTCTTCATATTTAATTTTCCTTCAAATGCCTGCTTTCCCATTTTTAGTCACTTCTTGTTATATCAAAGGACAAAGCAAGCAAACATGTTTTCTTTTGCTCAAAATGAAATTAACGTTCAAAAACGATACTGTTTCGAACCTTCTGAAGAGAAAGAAACATTAAAGGGAGCGAAAGACGGTGACGGAATGTTGAAGTTCCGATTTCGAACTTGCATTTCTTTTTATTGCAAGAAGTTATGGAAAACTATTCATTTTCAGCATAATTAGAGTTTAGAAAGTGATAATGACGATTATCACCGTACCGTGAAAACAACTATACCGGTCTTAAAAATTGTGCAGTTTTCAGCAATTAGAAGATAATTAAGAATTTTCAGTTTAAATTTTGCCTTAATAAAAAGCAAAAATGCTTGTTCCATTGATTGATATATGCAACGATAGTACTATAAGGAATAATAATAGTTACATCTTCCTAGGAAACTTTTCAAAACTAATATGAAGTGACTTTTGTGCACTGTTACCATTTTTCACGAATAATGTTTCTCGGTTTGTTTTTTCTTATTCTTTTTGTTGTTTTGGGGTTTGAAGACAACCATGAGTAACTTCCAATTCGTGTAGGTACTTCTATGTTTAATGTAAGGTTTCCATTGGTATTAATACATAGATAAATTTTGAAGAAAAGTAGATAAAAAAAATGTTGGCGTCACTTAGTGTTTCCCACAAAGTTTTCAATTTGTGGAGTCTTTCAACCAAAAATTGCTTTTTTTATGAATTTGCACTCTCATTTAGCTGCAGTGACAATTTCTTTATGCAATTTTATTCATTGCTACTGAAAAATGCTAAAAACTATGGACTTTTGTAGCACTTATTACTGAAAATTTCTGTGAATTGGTAATAAACACTCTCAATGTATATATTTAGTCGGCAATGAGCCAAAAATATTTCCAACTGATAAGGAAACGCATCTTTTTTAATACAGTGCCGAGATCCACAATTTATTTGCCTGATGTACCCATCCTTGCAACAATTTTCAGATTAACTCGGTTTGCCGGAAAGTTAAGGGTTTCGAAGTATTTGCTATGTGCTTCTCGTTTCAGCTTTCTTGATAAGCATGATTTGGGAAAAAGAGTTAAAAGGTACAGTTTATAATATGAAAAATACGAAGCGATGAAGTAAATGGTCACTAGGCGTCTGTTGGAAATTTCACATACTGTATTGAAGAGGCTTTTAACCCTTTAACGACCATAACGCCCAAAACGTCCGTACGTACAAACGACCATAGCCGCCCGAAACGCCTGTCTAGAGTGAGTCAGATTTCCTATCCTTACTTGTTCTTCAAATTTTCTCGACCTATGAGGAATCAGCAGGAGTCACCCTCAGTCACTATTGTTGTTATTAAACAAAGAAGTCAAACAACAGACAGTTTCGGGCGTTATGGTATTTAGAGTGATACAAGATGTTTGGGTCAGGGTCGTTAAAGGGTTAATAAGCAAGAAAAACAAAGGTTTTCAACTGCTACGTTTTCGAAACGCAGAAACGTTTTCCATCGTCACATGCTGGTTGCTCTTCTATAGTCGGTGGAATATGTTTGCACGTGCTTGTTGAAAACGCCTGCTCTGATGACTTGTGTGCTGTTCTCAGTTGAAGTTTTCGTTACTGAATTAATTAGTTTCTTTAACTGAACTTGTTGAACATACATCGAAGAACCAAAACATTATGATCCTCGTCTTTATGCAAATCCAAGCAACTGCAAGTAAATGTCGGCGCGAGTGAAGGTCATGCGCAGGTACAAATAACACCTGTACTCTCTGTTAATCAGTGTTATTCTTCTTCTTTAGATCGCAAAGACATAGGAATTAAGCGAGTTCGACAAAGGCCAAATTGTAATGACCAGACCACTGTATGAGATCATTTCCAGGACGGCATATTTTCCCGATAGGAGCAGCCACAGCCTGTGATATTTTTTGAAGGTATTAACCACGACTTCTTCAAAAAGTTGTCCGAGGAGATAAAAACTACGAGTCTCCGGCAAGGTGTGGGCTGACCACGGCTTATCAATAACTACGAGTCTCCGGCAAGGTGTGGGCTGACCACGGCTTATCAATAACTACGAGTCTCCGGCAAGGTGTGGGCTGACCACGGCTTATCAATAACTACGAGTCTCCGGCAAGGTGTAGGCTGACCACGGCTTATCAATGATAGAGGGCAGCAAAGGATATCCCTTATGGTATGAGTCAACAGAAGGTATATTGTGGCAAAACTCGCCCGCAATTTGAATGGTGGTAACGGAAGTAATATGACACAAAACACAGTAGTACATATAGCCCTGCTGAAAAAGAGCCAATACACTGTACAAAATAAGTGGTGTGAATTCACGGAAAATTTCTGAAAATAACGTGCACAACGTTGCCGGTAGGTATCTGTCTTTTTCAGAAATTTCCGTTTTTTAAAAATACCCGTTCATTGTAACTTCCGCATTTTCACAGATTTTCCGTAGACAGAAGTTCCGTTTATTTCAGAAAAGTTATATTACAGGTTTTTCCGTATTTAAACTGAAATTCCACAAAATCGACGATCCTGTACTTTTTAGCTCTTACCCAGATAATCGCTCCACGGAGGTCAGTATCGAACTCCAGACGCTTAAGCTGGCTCAACCGATAAATCGCGCCTTTAACCACAGAACCACAAACACTCGGCAATCTAACTCACGTACAACATAAAACGCATTCCCCGATAATGAATTTTTTTTCGTTAATGCGAGTGATTTGGTCATTTTATTTTCTGTTGGAGCTTATTTTTTTTCTGAATAGGTTTGTAATATTTTCTTTTCATTTTTGCAACTACCCCATCAGAGCTGCAGAGTATGATCCAGGAACTTGCTGACAAGAGTAAAGAAGTGGGATTAAAAATGAACTTTCAGAAGACAAAAGTGATGTTCAATGCTTTTACAAGAAATGAAGATTTATCGATTGATGGAGAAAAACTGGAGATAACAGATACGTATGTTTATCTTGGACAGCAGATATCAAGTGAGGGTCACATTGATGAAGAAATTAATCGGCGTACAAAACTTGCCTGGAGAGCTTTTGGAAGAAACAGCATAATTTTCAAGAGCAATATGCCATTATGTCTTAAAAGAAAAGTGTTTGATCAATGCATCCTTCCAGTGCTTACGTATGGTGCAGAGACGTGGACCTTAACTAAAAGAGACATACAAAAGCTGCAGACAACTCAAAGAAGCATGGAGAGGTGCATGCTTGGTATAACCAGGAGAGATAAGAAGAGGAACTCGTGGATCCGAAAAATGACGAGAGTGGAAGACATCATGATCAGAGTTAAATCCCTGAAATGGCAATGGGCTGGACATACTGCCAGAAGGACAGACCATAGATGGACAGCCGAAATTTTAGATTGGATTCCAAGGGACAGGAAAAGACCCAGAAAAAGACCACATGGGAGATGGGTGGATGAAATTCGTAAATATGCGGGAGTGACATGGAGGAGACTGGCACAAGACAGACCGTTGTGGAGGAAACTTGGGGAGACCTTCGTCCAGCAGTGGATTGATAATGGTTGACAATGATGATGATGATGATGTGGACTTTACACAAATTAAGCATTTTTCATCCTGAGTTTTCGAAGCAACAAATTGCTTTGCAACTTTATTTATTTTAACTGACATGACTTCAGTTATCTTTAAACAAGTTAGTAAAAATCATGCATTGCATAGATTATGATACGCTTTCCAACATACCAGAAATCATTACTCAAGTTATGAGGATAATGGCTGTAGAATAAATCTCGCTCCTATTACCTGACCTTTGACCCCATTTCAATGATATTCAACAGAACCCGTAAAGTATATTTCCGGAACAACATGATAAAGTTTTGTCTCAATCGAAGCATTTTTACGTAAGTTATAACGCATAACGGCAGCGGAATGAATCCCGCTCCTATGTCGTGATCTTTGACCCCATTTCGTCCATTTTTAATAGGGTTCGTCCCCAGGCGGTCCCCTACCACATACTAAAATTTCATCGAAATCAAAACATTTTTACGCGAGTTACCGTGCGGACATACGGACAAAGCTGGAGCACATACGCTTCTTCAACCTACGGGTGGAAAGCGTAAAAAACGGGAAATGTACTTTTTTATAGCATTGTTTCACGAAAAAAACACAACTAAATATAAAACTTACTCTTGATAGCTATAAAAGCTTTTGTCTTAAGTTGTACTAAGACTGATACGCAGACATCGTATGATCAATCATCTGTACAATAAGTACCAGGTTTCTTACTATAACACAATATATGATAAGTAGCTGGTGCACCAAATAAAGGAAAGGAGTAAATATCCTGTACCACAATAAACAGAATCAATGAGATATGCTATCCACAATATCCGATCTCGCTACGGAACTTCAAAATTCGACAGACGATTGAAATTTAAAAGTTTAATCAAACCTCAAGTTTTCTCATCAATCGCTCCTATTACCTGTAATGTCTCGTCATAAGGATACGGAAATAGTGAGAACGTTCAGAATTTTCTCGTGCTCCGAAAAAATCGTGAAACTCAGGTTTTTTTCTGTCATTTCACGGAAAAGATTGTAACAAAAACATACTTCGTTAATTCACGAAAGAAATGACAGAAAGTTTCCCTTGAATTTCAGAATAAGTTTTTTGACAGTGCATAGCTTAAGGACGCTGCAATTGCTCATACCAGCCTCTGATTACGAGCGAAAGCATCTACAATGAGCACGCGAGCATCAAAATTGGACCTTGAATGATTGGAAGAATTCACTGGTTCCAGGAAAGGGACAAAGCCAGTGCCATAAGACAAACACACCATCAATGTCTCACCCTGGACTCGAATTCAGACACGGCTGAAGCGGCTAGCCAGAAAAATGCGCCTCTGACTACTTGACCACTGGAACGACCGAATCTTGTTAAACATTTGTGGAAGGCCATGATAAATTCAAACTTATTATTAATCAGAAGAAGGAATATTGTGATAAGGATAAAGCTTGCATTCTGTTCAAGTGGTGATCCTTTGCCATGTAGCTTGAAGTTTTCTACAGATTTTTTGGCTTTTTCTGCCCTGTTTCTCTTATTTGTCCAGATAATTCTGTCGTTGAAAAGTGAAGCCAATATTTCGAACTTCCGCATGAACGAGAATGCTGACCTGAATTAAACAGATTAATTGCACCACACCCATATACACACGTAGATTTTCATACGCACCCTCACCATGTCTCTAGTGGCGCTTTGCGTTCGTATGGTACATAGAACAATAGAACGCCTGAAATCAATAAAATTATAATCGGGACAAACATTGTTCAACGGAAAAAAGTTCTTCACTGCGTCGTTTTTAATAGGATACTTTCCAGAAGGTTGAAAAAATCCAACCTACTGGAAATATTTCTCTTAACACAGATTTAAATCAAGCTGTATCGAGTTGTTTCAAGCTGTATTTTAGTTCTTTCAAGCTGTATTTTAGTTCTTTCAAGCTGTATTTTAGTTCTTTCAAGCTGTATTTTAGTTGTTTCAAGCTGTATTTTAGTTGTTTCAAGCTGTAGCTGTGTTTCGACTAGTTCAGTGAAATCAAAATGTCTGACGTTCTAGATTAATGCTTCAATTGTTTGGATTTAGTTGTCCTGGGTGGTGTATTGGTTAGCATAAATCTAGAACGAGCGCAAATCGGGAGATGCGCTCGTTCTAGATGTCCCCTTCCAGGAAGATAAAATTTTCAAATTTCTGTGGTTATGTTGCATGGAAAGAACAGCTTGATTTATGTGTGTATTAATTATTCCATGTGTTTCAACATGATAAGATTCCTCTTGAAAACGATACAATCGCATGCATGTGTCCAAACTATTGCAATAAATGGTTCATCTTTTTCTACTTCATAGTTCTCAGGTACGTTTGTACAAAACCATCAAAACAAAAAGAAAGTTGATACCGAATTTTCGAATATAATGATCATGTTTTATGAATTCTTTCTGGCACGAGAAAAATATTTCAAATTAAGCAAAAAAAAAAAAACGCCGCTTAGGGAAAAATTGCACATAATTTAAAATGTGCAATATGAGCGGGATTATTATTTCAATGGAAACGGTTTTAAAGAAATCGGATTTCTACAACCAATAAACATGTACAAATAATGTAGCTGCATACTCCCACTATCGGCTGAGAAGTATATTACGAAGATTAACAAATTGTGCACAAAAGGTTTCTCGTAATCGAAGGTACATATCAGAAGCAAAGGGATTTTTAATCGAACAGTTAAAAACAGAGATTTAAAGGAAAACATTATATGACTTCATGCTCCTTAGATAAAGAGCTGTGCTTTACTTGAAGAAGAAAATCATTGCAAAATGCTTTCCGTCATGAAGACCATCCTACCAAAAACGATTTTGCCGAGGTATTTTTGGAATGGGATATTTTTTTCAAATGAAGATATAAGCTGAATTTCTCGGGTGGAAGAATTTTGAATAATCCAAAAGTAGAAAATATACTAAAAGTATCTTTATTTTTATTTTCATAGCAAAAGCTTTCGTGAGGAAAAAAATTAAATACGTCTTCTGGAATAGCCAGGAGAAAGTCGTTTTTACAGGGGTCGTACTTGGTAAAATATGTCTCCAGATAGCAAGAAAAAGGTATCCACTTTGCATCACGTAGCGGAAAACAGTGCATTGTTTAAAGAGAATAATGTCCCCCATCTTTTTGTAGCGAATGACATGAAGTAAAATAAAAAATAAATAGGGTTTTTAGAAGCAGAGATGCAGTTGCAAACAGAATTAACCACTAACGCCACCTAGCGCCAGAACTTTTAATGAAAAAGGACTCACGAGTGTATGCCGAATATTCGACAAGATGAATGGTACCATGTGTTAAAGTTTTTTTAAATCGGAAGTCTGAGATATCGAGAAAAGCCGATTAAATATTTACGCCCGCTAGCGGGGAAATTTCGCATTTTTCTGAGCAGGAAGCGCACACAAAACATTTTGGTAGTTAGTAAAATCCGATCCCGAAAGGATTTTTCAATTTCAATTATGAGAAGATATGCTGTAAACGATAATTTGAACTTATGTCCACTATTGCGAACATATCCGTTAAGAAAAATTTTAAATTATATTCATAACATTTCGCACTAGAAACGCTCTCTCATGATGGAAGAATTTTTCAAATCGGACAGTTAGAAGTAGAGATATCGAGTAAAATAAGATGTACATTACACTCCTTGGCGAAGAAACTATGCATTACTTTAAGGAGAAGATATTATCAAAATATCTTTGTGGTGAGCGGTATTTTATTTGAAAAGATTACTTTTAATAAAGTTTTCAGAAGATCAGGAACATAAATGTTCACTTATGCTACTGTGACGTACCTGCCAGCAGGACGCACACGACATAAAGGCAGATAGGAAACAGAATAAAACGTCTGCGTAGCTCAGTTGGTAAAGCGACTTGTTCCTGAATAAGCGGCCTCGGGTTCGAATCCCGGCGTAGACCAAAAATGACGGAGAAATTTACTTCGTTATAATGGCGCCCGAACTATCCGGATGACCCGACCGTTCAAAATCTCGCAACGGTGTGATGTTATTTTCACACCGCGAGACAGGAAAAATCAGAGAATTCCTTCTCCAGCGCTTCGAAAAATAAAAATGTGTGATGTTGCATTCCACACAGCAGATTGACTGGGAGTTCTCAAGTGCACGTTCTACAGTGGATGGCTGCCTGCAACGATTCATGGTCACGGCTGAACCGTGGGCCATGCCCCCGGCCCTCTTTCGGGGGGGAGATGTGACGTACCTGCCAGTAGGACGCACACGACATAAAGGCAGATAGGAATCAGAATAAAACGTCTGCGTAGCTCAGTTGGTAGAGCGACTTGTTCCGGAATAAGCGGCCTCGGGTTCGAATCCCGGCGTAGACCAAAAATGACGGAGAAATTTACTTTGTTATACTACTTAGTTGGAAAACAACGAGCATCAGCCCTGTTTTTTCAATTGTGAGAGAGAGTTTCTGGTGCGAAATGTTATGAATATAATTTCATTTTTTTTAAATTGAAATTATATGAATAACATTTCCTAACAGGAGATCTGTCCGCTGTAGAAAGAAGTTTTTGAATCGGATTTGTAGAAGCAGAGATATTTTAGAAATCACAATTTATATTTACGCCTCCTTAAAATGGAGAAAAAGGGGAGGAAATGGGAGAAAGGCGGAGGAAAGATTTTTCAAAAGGTTATTTAGAATCAATGATCTGGAATAAAATGTGCTTTGAATTCGATAACATCACCCAAACGGACGGACGGACAAAGGGACACCATAAGCACGTACTTTGTTTTACAAAAGACGTGCTAGTAAGCATTGATACTTATTTAGCAATGCTTACTAGATTGACTTATGTAGCTCTTCGAAGTCCAATAATGACTGTCCCTTATTCAGATTGTTTAATGGTTAATGTTTCAGAACATGTTAGTGATACTTGTAACGCTCTTATGAAAAAATTCGGTAAAGCCCGTATCATGCATTCATGCTGCAACGCTTTCAGCAGGATCTGGTATGGACATTTTTTAAAGAAACATTTATAATACGATTTCTTTTCTCCGTTATGACCAGCGGCATAACGAAAAAAAGACATCGTGTTATAAATGTTATAACGGAAGAAAAGACACCATCTTCTTCCTTTCTGCTCGTAGCGCCGGTGTTTTTATTGATCTCAAAAGTTCTAAAACATCCTTTCTTAATGTAGGTATATCTGACCGATCGTTTCCGCCACGAATTCCTTTCTTTTGGATATTAATCACCTCACAGCCACTCCAAATCAGTTCTTCCCTCTTCGAGCCTCCATTCCATCACAGTTCTTGCCAAAGACATTGAAGGAGATGTAACGTATACTCTCGATTCACTTTCCTTTTGATTTTTACTATCTCTGGTTATTTTATTTTCCTATGTAAATTATCTTCTTACTGAACGAGATGTTATTTCATCCGCTGAATGAGATCTGGCAATGAGTGTAAGTCATGACGTGGTGGTAGCCAGTATAAATAGGCGCGTTCAACGATACGTAGAGAGAGCGTTTGTTTATGTGGAGGAGAGCTGTTGTTGTACGAAGAGAGCTGTTGTTGTACGAAGTGAGCTGTTGTTGTATAGAGAGAGCGGTTGTTTATGTGCGTGAGAGCTTTGTTTCGTGTGTAAAGAGATCTTCGTTTATGTGAGAGCCAGAAGTTTACCAAATAAAAGATTGTCTTAGTAAGTACGTCTTTCTCAGTTCATAGTTTTGTCAGATCTCTGTCTGGCTGTTAGGTTAATTTCATTAGTTGATTATTATTAACAACCAGCATAAGACTTTATTCATCTTAATTACTACTACAACATTACTTTCAGTTAAAAGCTTGTTTATTATTATTACTACACTACTAGCAGGAAAGTTTATTCATGATATAATTAACAAACAACAAGCATTAGAAGAAGCATTAGCTTAGAAGAAGCTGAATTCATTATAATTCAGTAGCAGAAGCGATATATTCATTATAGAGAATAGACTGGCAAAGAGCATGTCATTTATGGCATACATAGAACGCCGCCATTTTAGGGAGTATCTAGTGTGTTGATATGTTTGTGCGAGTACTGCAGTTCTAAATCTTTAAGATTTTAATATATCTTTACGATTTAAGTGTGTGTGACGCGAAATTTTCGTGTTTAATAGTTTTCTATCTTTTTTTCTTTCTCTGCTCTGCGATATAGCCTCGTGTTTTCCTGCTTACTAGTTTTGTTTGCTTTTTCTCGGATATGCCCACTTGCTAATTACAATTTTATCTAGAAAATTCTCGCGTCGTACCAGAGCATTCTTTCTACGTAATTTCTGCAGTACATTGTGAATTGAACCAAAAACTCTTGCTCCCCCCGCCCCATTCATAAATGGCACTGAAAGTTCAATTGGTGTCCATTTTTTTAGAACAGATAGCATTACGTTTGCCAGTCTATCTCTGTCCAATGCGTTTGGTTCTCCCCTACCCAAGACTCCCAATATTTCAGCCAGGAGTAAAACCATCAAGATGTTCTTCACGGGACATTTCGTCGGCTCTAGCGCACAACGAACACAACCGAATGTCTGTAACACTTATGCACACCGGCCGGTGACTTTCGTTCAACTGATACTATTGGACTGTGTGAGCGCATTTTGTTCTCAAAATGGCAAGTCAAACGTCACTCTCCATTACTACGCGTGTGCTGTTGCTTGACACTGTCCTGAGTTACTTTGTGTTTGGGTGCTGCTCCTATTTACGGCGTTATTTTACTTTTCCCACTACATCCATAAGTTTTGCACACCAGTGTAAATGTCCGTAATAATTGAAATCGCAGGTGTTCCACTCATTGCGGGAGAGGGGGGGGAGGGGTAGCTCCACCCAACCGTTCTGCTGAATGAAGAACCGAACAATCTGACTGAGCATGGTGCATCCATGCGTTGTCGTATATAAGGACAGGTCCCCGTACATGCTGCAGCGGTACCCATGCCGGGAAATGCTCCTCTGGAAATCAGTCATATAACTTTGCGTACGTTTTCATCATGCGTCTTCCGAAATGCCACGCCGAGAACATCCATGCCAACTACCAATAAGATTTTACGCTGGTGCAAATTTGTACGGGGTGAAGACACCGTGGAAGTACAGAGTTCAACCCAGGACTGTGGCTCATATCGTTGAATGGGTGCCGAAAATTCTACCAAACTTTCATCTAAACAGTGGAACCTATGGCGTACACTCTAATTTAACTTTCACTTTAGTTTCTTTTTCTATGTAAATTTTGAGTTCGTTCTCTTTAAGCTTTTAAACAGCTTTATATTTTTCGCACTCATTGAATGTTTTGTGGCAGCAATCATGAGGACAGGGTGAAAGACGCTTTTGTGTTTAACAAGATAAGAACGATTTATATAATCTGTGGAGCGAACAGCGAAGAATTTGGTGTGGTGTGGATATATTAGCTTTGCTTTGAGTTGTACTTTTACGATTACCTGTATGTAAAGAAGTCATATTTGCTTGAAGAATTTGAAGCCTCGAGATATAGAGGTTCAGTTTGTGGCTTTCATTGAACATTATAGTTAATAATTATTTATTATGCTGCTGCTAATTATATTCGATGCATTGCTGAACTAAGTACCCGGATGCCAATGAAAGTTTGATTTTGTAAGTTAAAAGGACTCTTTTCTGGCCGTTCGGTCGCCTAATTTAGCTCAGTGCTTGATTAAGCATTTTGTATGCTACCTATCCGGGGCATAACACTAAGAAGCTCCGGTGCTACACGAAACATCAACTGATAGTACAATAGGTAATGTTTAAGTGAGTACATTTAAATTAAAACAAGAAAGATGACACGAATGTTCTGTTGTAATGATCACGCCTTTTGAATCCGTTCTGACACGAATTAAATTTATGAAAGCTATTCAAAGTCAGTGGAATCGGTATGGAAAACAGAAGTATCTGACCGAAGAAAGAAGTTCTTCAATCGGGTTTTTAAACCCGCTGATATTGCTGTAAACAGAAACGTGAACTTACGCCTTTTGATGGCAGACTTGTTCGTTAAGAAAAATTTTAAATTATAAGAGAAATATTTCGCAGCGGAAACGTTCTTCAACAAAGAAATAATTTTTTTCAGTCTCTAAGAAGCACAGATATCGACAAATATAAGATATGATCTACGCCCACTGGCAGGAAAACCATGTATTATTTTAGGAAAAAAAAAAAGTATTCTCAAAAGGTTTTAGATGTCAGCGGTATCGGTCCAGGAAATAATGTTTTTAGTCGAGTATTCAGAAGCTCAGATTTTACTGCAAATACATCACAAGCAGAAATTATCGCTTCGCCCCCTGGTGGCCGAACCAGTCTTTACCAAATATTAGAAATTGTATGCAAAACATTTTCGATCAGGAGCTGTATGCGATACAGGAAGAATTTTTCAGATCGGACTTTTCGAATAAGAGATATAGGAGAAAACGCAACTTACTTTTACGCCCCCTAACGGGAAATCTATGCAGAACTTGAAAAAGTGACTATACGTAAAATACTCTTCAAAATAAATTGGATGGAAAGGTAAAAAATGTTTTTCAATCAGATGTTTAGAAGCCAATGTATGGAATAAAATGTATTTTGAATTAACTATCATCTGCATTTACGCCGGCCAGCGGCGAAATTGTGCATCGTGAAGAAAAGCTAATTGAAGGATCGTCATTTGCACATGTCATGCTTCCCAATACAGAAATAATTTTTCAAATCGAACTAATGTTTGCAGATATATGGTGTCCACAGACGGACGGACAAACCGGTAACATTAAGCGCGATCTTTTTTACAAAAGACGTGCTGAAAACATTATGAACCTCGTGAGAAACGTACTGTTGTGACAATGCCATCCATGGTTAATCCGTGCAGTTTCGTAGAGGAATTCTTTCTGTGCCGTTGTTAGTATCTGCGCTGCCCAGTTCGCTAGTTTGGTCTAATTTTGCGTCAACACGGTATAAAACGTTGGGTGAGGATCACACAGTTGCGTGGAAAGTGCGCGACACTCACTCTACACGACTGCTGTAAGGCCTCTTTTATGCTTCGTTTGGCTTCTTGAAATCGAAACGTGTCGATCGCATCTTGAAGCATCTTTGGGTGATGTCTTGCCTTCTTTATATCCTTATATCCTTTCACCCAATTATGTACCACTGTTTTCTTAAAAGAATTTGATCTACTACTGTGAGCAGAAGACTTTGTGCCACTCCCTTTGATACTGAAAGGAAATACAAAACTTCAAAAAACGAAAAACAAAAAAAAAACGCTGTTCTTTCATTGTCACCACTGATCGTTCCAGCTGCTCCATCATTGTTATAATTTTCACTAGCCCATCGGTAGGCACGAACTGAGCCCGAGGTATGTATGCACTACAAAACTGCCAGACATCGCTTGTGTTCCTACTTCATTTTTCCAAAATGTACGCCAGTGACGGTGTTCGTATACTTCCCGAACGACCTAATACTGTATATGTACTACAAATATAAGTCAATTCAGAGATGTGAATCAACACAGTCCTCAGCAAGAAAGGTGACACTGGATTCCCTGGTGTAATTAACATGTATTCTCAATATTTTCCAACGGCACGAACATTTTTAGAAACCAACGAAAAACATAATGCATTTCCGC
Source organism: Macrothele yani (assembly GCA_039090855.1). Taxonomy (NCBI): domain Eukaryota; kingdom Metazoa; phylum Arthropoda; class Arachnida; order Araneae; family Macrothelidae; genus Macrothele; species Macrothele yani. The sequence goes on along the minus strand of CM077011.1, from coordinate 7,189,792 downwards.
TTTCTGTAGGAAAAACCGCGGATTACTTTAAATGCGTAATTTGAACAGCGTTCTTCTAAGTGAATGTAGTCAGTTGCGAAACGACAAAAAGTTAAAGAAGATTTCTGCAATAGGTAAACCATTCACAAATGAAAACAGGTACTTTACTACCACTAGCGGTAGAAATGCGTCAACGACAAAATAAACTGTACAACAAGAAATAAAACACCAAATTATCTGGGGTCATGAAGTCGTCGTCTTTTGCATCCTTCCCGACGGAAATAAGTTTTACAAAAATATATTAATAAAAAGAAAACATTCTACGAAAAAGGATAATGCATTTACGCCTCCAGGATGAAAACCTGCTCCTAAAACCTATACTGTATAAGAGGATATGTCTGTGCCTAACGCTCTGACGTCATTAAGTACTTGCAGCGCCATCTGCTTTTATCCGGTGGCCGAAATCGGAACTAAACTCACTGCTACCCCGCACTATTCGTAAAATCAAGGAGAAATACCGGAAAATAAAATAAAGTTAGAGAGACAAACGACTTCGTCTGTGGTAACAGGCACGTGCTCAAACAATTGTTTGCGACGTTTGTTCTGTTACGTAAGTGTTATGTTGTATTTCATTTCATTTTCTTCGCATTGCAGAGTAATATGCTTTTACCCGGTGGCCGAAATCGGAACTAAGCCCACCGCTATCACGCGTTACGTAAAATCAAGCAGAAATACCGGAAAATAAAATAAATTTAGAGAGACAAACGATTTCATCTGTAGCAACACGCACCTACTCGAACAAATGTCTGCGACCCTTATTCTATTACGTAGGTATTATGTCGTGTTTTCTTTCATTTTCTTCGCATTGCAGAATAATGTCATACAAACGAATAAAATTGGAGAGTAATTGAATAAAAAAGAATGAGCGTTATTTTATTTCATGAAAAGGAACGCATAAAAAGGAATCAGCGTTATTTTATTTAATGAAAGGGAACAAGTAAAATTGTGAAAAATAGGCTTCTGTCATGGGAATATTGAATGGGAGCATTACGAATATTTTGTTCTTGGTGACCTATCTTATAGACTGCCCATTAAACATTCGACCCTTTATTATAGTTACGTATATGCATTTTACAATTCATGTTATAAAAATTTCAGTCACAGGTTTTTCACCCGTGCACGGCACGGGATCTGAGCTATTGGTTAATAAGACACAGTGTGAGCAGTGTTCTTCATAATGAATAAAGCGAATTACAAAAAAGAAAAAAAAAATCAGCCGTATTTCTATCGTCAGTAAAACCTGTACAGAATTAGCGACTTAAGAAAATTAGCGGCCGAAATGTGCGAGACGAAAAATCACAAATGGCACAAAACATGTTCCTCGCGGCGAAATATATTCGAAGCTGCACAGTGAAAACGTGTTGCTTTCAAACCCTGCTGCCCATGCGGTAGGCACAAAGAAAGCATGTAAATATGAAAACCATTCTCAGACGCTTGAACTACAAGACATATGAATGACTGATTTGCGGTTATTCGAAGGGAACTGCCACCTTTCCGGGACTGAAAAAGAGTTACACAAGTACTGTTACTCTTTATGCGCACGAGATAGTAGTTTCAAATCGTACCCGTTACAAGGGTTAACGTAAATCACTTGCACCTGGAACGAATGACGTAGCTTTTGAATCAATGGTGGATTCCAATCAAGTTTTGCCTCCACCTCTACATATTAAACTGCGCCTAATAAAAAGAAAACTGTAAAGGCATTAAACAGAAACAGGTCGTTAAAGTACGTATTTTTGTTAGAAATTCGCAAGGCTGATGATTGAAAATATCAAGGCCAATAGATACGTAAACTCTTGAAAGATCAGCAGTTTGATTTCGTCCTCAGTGACGACAAGAAGACAGCCCAAAGTGCATTCCGAGAAGTTTCGACTGCTTTTTTAAGAAACATAGAAACTGACAATTTCAGAGAGTTTGAGCAGGATCTCATGACATCTGTGTCCTTTCTCTGTCGCAGGTGGGAGTCGAACACACATTTTCCTATTTCAGAGTGGCTGTTCTCCGGAATGAACTACGTCGGCAAATTTATCGCTACTTCATTGTCGATAGGTAGTACGTTACATCATGATCCCCCCACCACCACCGGAGAAAGGTGGGGCACGAAATCTCACGTTTCAGGTCAGCCGACTACTCTTCTCGAAGCACCACTCATTGCAGGAGAACTGATTTTTATGCATTTGTGTGGAATAATCATCATAAATTTATTTTTCAAACCTCTCGTCCATCAGATTCATTTTGTTCGGGAGCCAATATAAACTTCTTTTGCCAGTGGTGGGATTAGAAGCCATACCTTCCTACTGCTGTTCTCCCAACTGAACTATGCCGGCAGGCTTATCTGTGCTTCATTGTCCATTTGACTCATGCGTAACCTCACTAGTGCGTCATGTTAATTATTTCACGTATTACGTTACACTCTGTATGAGACATTAGGCTGCAACATGTCTCTGAAGATGTATTTTCTTCCTTCCTTTTTTGCCGGCTATTTTTTGTGCCATAAGCGATTAACATTAATATATCTCGACAATGGAGAAGAGTTACAAAGGCTAGCGCCATGTTAGTCGATTAATGCTTACAATGCAACGAAAGAGTAAATAAATGTCAGAAAGTGAGAACCAGAGAACAAATACGTCAGCTCAACATCTAGTTCCATATTATTTAGAATTCCAATAAGTAAGTTGTTATAAAATGATGGAACCCAAAATTTGTTGAATAGTGTTATTGGTAATTATCATTTTGTTCTTCACGGTGAATTGTCTAAGGCATAAAAAACTATAAAACAAACTGAACATGTTTTTAATTTCGAAATACTTTTATTCCATGTTATTTAATGATTCGTAGATGGAATTTCTCGACTGTATTGCCACATATATCACATTATCTCAATCGCTTACGTTTTGTATTGATTCTTAACTTGCGGAAGATGCGGTGATTAACATAATTACAAAGAAATTACATCCCTGGGTTTCTAAAACTTTTCATAATATGATGCAGATTTATGATAGCAATCACATATCAGGAATCAAAAAAATAACAGTAACTCGAAGTTAATGAGAAGCAATCTTCGTAATTTGTGTGTGTGTTTTAAATGAGCCGAATTTTTTTATGTTGTTCAATAAAAGCTTAGGTATTGTCCTTGTATATGTTGACAACAATAAATTGTTCTTTAGTCAAAAGTCAAGAACGTTTTCTAGAATAAGGACGACCTATAAAATCATCATATTAAAGGCTACATTGCTTGCAACGAGTCGTAAAGCCAAGGTATCGCAGGTCTAAGTATCGTATTTAAGAAAAGTAATTTTACGAAGTATTCTTTTTAAATTACGTCGTTATCTTACCACGAAGCTTTCTTATGCATATATTAGCTGCTGCTGTTGCTCCTGGACGCTGTAGGAGAACAACATTCTCCATATATTCAAACCCCAGAATGAGGTCTCTCAGAAAGGGACGGGAGGTGGGGGCATATTAGCATCAACTATCCAGAAACAAATCAGCAGCCCAGCACAGCTGTGGGCATGTGACCTTAAGAATTAATGAGCGTGACTAGAAAACATGTAGATCTCTAAAAACTCGTGAAAGAAATCCAATATCGCCGAATACAACATGCCTGCGGTTGGCGGAGTCACTCACAAAGGCGACTGAATTTTACGAAACAATGCAAAAGTTCATCTAATGCTCAATGGTAGATCATGACTGAGTACTTTCCGAAAAGAAAGAAAACACGTTTTCTGATTCAACAACAAAGAGCATTGCAACAAAGCTGTAAAAATTTCCTTCCAACAGATTTACAGGAAAAAGTAAAAGCAAAATATCACGGAAGAAATAAAAAGCATTATTCACAAACAAATATTAGGTGACTGTTATCCCCGATGTCTATATTCCACACAAAATTGCAGTACCTTGCAATGGGCATTCCACGCAAAAGAAAGTGAAAAAAGCACTTGCTTCGTTACTTTTTTTAAACAAACCGCTAACATATTCGTTCCACTTTATTCGTCTCGTCATTTTGAAACGACCTTCCTTCACTTTTAACTTTTACATTTCTTTTTTGTTACCAAAACTTCAGCTGGAGGGGCCTGGTAATTTCGGCACATTTGAAAAGTTTTCAATATTTTTAGGCACACAACTATAGCAGGGCATGTTTCAAAGCATCGATTTCCGGAGTTGTGAGTAGAGTGTACTTAATACTTCCACACGTAGTCCTATCCCTGCACGGAATTTCGAGATCACGTTGTCGAAAAATAATTCCTTGTCCTTATTTTCTACTCCTTATATCTGCGTTCGAGTACAAAAGGGCTTGTATGCCAAATACAGGTTGTAGAGAAGCACACAAAGGACACTTTAGCTAAAGCAGTAAAATTATGTGTAAAATATATAATGTTATGATACAAGAATGATAGATGCTTAGTGTATAAATGACGTGTAAAGCTGTACTACAAGGATGAGATAACATGTATCCGCGATGTATTTATAAAATACACACACAGGTCATTGAATTAGAAACTTTATGCAGATGTAGGTAAATATCCCTTATATGTATATGCAAAATAGGTGGTCACGTGCGTCACCACGTGATCTACACGACTACTTAAGGTATAACGAAGTAAATTTCTCCGTCATTTTTGGTCTACGCCGGGATTCGAACCCGAGTACGCTTATTCCGGAACAAGTCGCTCTACCAACTGAGCTACGCAGACATGTATTCTGATTCCTATCTGCCTTTATGTCACGTGCGTTCTGCTGGCAGGTACGTCACATCTCCCCCCCCCCCCCCCCGAAAGAGGGCCGGGGGCATGGCCCACGGATCAGCCGTGACCATGAATCGCTGCAGGCAGACAACCACTGTAGAACGTGCACTTGAGAACTCCCAGTCAATCTGGTGTGTGGAATGCAACGTCACACACATTTATTTTTCGAAGCACTGGAGGAGGGATTCTCTGATTTTTCCTATCTCGCGGTGTGGAAATAACATCACACCAATGCGAGATTTTTGAACGGTCGGGTCATCCGGGTAGTTCGGGCGTCATTATAACGAAGTAAATTTCTCCGTCATTTTTGGTCCACGCCGGGATTCGAACCCGAGGCCGCTTATTCCGGAACAAGTCGCTCTACCAACTGAGCTACGCAGACATGTATTCTGATTCCTATCTGCCTTTATGTCATGTGCGTCCTGCTGGCAGGTACGTCACAAAATCTGTTGTTCTTCTGCAACCGTCTGTAGTGTTGATCACAATGGGGAAAACAAAGGATCTTTAGGAGTTATATAAGAGCTTATCGTTGGTGCCCGTCTGACTGAAGCGACTTTATTGAAAACTGACTGGTTTTTCGAAAGCTGACAGAGCCGCCTCGGTGGCACAGTGGTCTAAACGATGGCTTCTGATCATTCGTCCGAAAGGGGTCCGGGTTCGAATCCTGGTGCGGCATGGATGTTGAGTTTGTCTTAAGATACTGACTCTCTCCTTTCCCTGGAACCAGTGGCCCTAAATTAGGGACGGGGGACTGCTTATAGCCAATTTAGTTGCTCATGGTAGTCGTTAAACCTCCAATAAAAAAAAACAAGGTGAGGTATCTCGGGTCTTTAACTAGTCGAAAAATAACCTACGTTGCTTTTTTTAATAACTTATTTTTTTATAACCAACGTTGACTTATTTTTCTATAACCTACAATAACTTATTTTTTTATAAACTTATTTTTTATAACCTACAAAAACTTATTTATTATTTATAACCAACATAACTTATTATAACCTACAATAACTTACAATAACAATAATTTATCGTTGACTTATTTTTTTATAACCTACAACAACTTACAATAACAATAATTTATCGTTGACTTATTTTTTTATAACCTACAACAACTTACAATAACAATAATTTATCGTTGACTTATTTTTTTATAACCTACAGTAACTTATTTTTTTTCATAACCTACGTTGCTTTTTTTAATGTTTTTCAAAATAACCTACGTAACTGCGGTACGAAGATAATCTATCAGGGAATAGATCGTCGTCGTCGTCGTTTGAGAAGGCTTGTAGGAAGAAGCAGGAATTCCTGTGTGCAGCAATTGATCGAAGCATCCAATTAAAGCCGTTTCCGACTCACATCTCAGCAAATTATGCGCAAGGAATTGAAGAGGATCGGTATTAACAGTTGTATGCTTATATGGAAATCATCGATATCTGCGAAGAACCGGAAAGTTCGTCTACAGTGGTGTCAGGAACACCATGACTGGTCACTGGAAGACTAGGAAAAAGTCATGTGGACAGACGAGTTGCGGTACAGCCTGTTCTGTACCGACAGTAGGTAAAACGTCTGCGGGGCAGCCCCATCAAACAATGGGCCCAGCTTGCCTTTAAACGCAACTGAAGGTTCTGGAGATAGTGCAGTGGTGTGGGGCACGTATTGCTGGTACGGAATGGGTGCCCTGATATTTCTAGAAATTCCGGTGTACTTCAAGGATTACCTGAACGTTGTTACCGATCAAGTCCACCCTGCAACATTTTATACAACAGGTGACTGCTGTTTCATGGACGACAATGCTACTGTTCATAGCAAAAGTTGTGCTCATCAGTAGTTCAGCGAGCAGAGCTACTTTCACCATATTCCCTGCCCAACATCTGAACCCCGTTGATAATGTATGGGACATGCTAAAAAATTGCAGATCCGGGAGGAAAAGTCCCGTTCTGTCAAATATGAGACGGTTAATAAATAGTCTGGTGAATGTCTGGTATACTGTAGACGTAGATGCACTTTATCACCTTGTGGAGTCTATGCAAAACCGCATAGGTGCTGTAATTAGGGAAAAAGGATGTCCAACCTCGGTATTGAACATAAATTTATAATTCAGTCGTCAAAATACTAGAAGCACCTACCCAATAACTTCTTAGGCTATCCTTAGCCTTCAACACACCATCGATTTGATGTGGCATGTATTCAACGACTACTGTTTGTTGTAGGAGGTTCTTCTGTTACGAATGCCTCTCTCAATGTCATCCGAATGGTGTTCAGTTGGGTTAAGATCTGGGAACTATAGATTCATTTTAGCATTCTGAAGCTACTGTCGTGCTCCTGAAAGCACCTTGTGACGATCCAAGTCTTGAGGAATGCCGCATTATCCTGGCTGGAAGTCGTACACTCCATCAGGAAACATCATGCATATGTGTGCGAATGTGTGGTGTTAGATATTTTTTGGCATCCAAATGATAACCTACAGGCATTCAAGAACCTAATGCCGCCATGAAAATAATCCCAGACTATTACACATCCTCCACCAGTATGTATCTTTGACGGTAGACAGCTGTGATCCATGGATTCCTGCCGTTAATCCCATGTCCTGGCCCATCTGTCGTCGTATATTCACCGCAACCTTCATTCATCGGAGCAGACGGCCTCTTTCCAGTCAAGGGTCTATTTCTGGTGCTCTTGTGCCCACTACATGAATCTGTTGGTTTTTGGCAGAGAGAAAGGGAAAGTACTATTATAGCCCATTCGTGTCAGTGATGTGTGCGCTCTCTGTGTATGGTGAAATTCTCCTCTTGATAATGCTGTTATACTGCGCGGTTACCTGACGCCATCGAGCTTCTCTGTGACCTCGTACAATTCTCTCCAGTCGCCGGTGCTCTGGAACATCGACAAGTTATATTACGTCTGAAACCTTTCCACCGTGATTTGCTTATAAAACCATCTTAACGTCATAGTTGCTTGCGTGAGTGAGGTTGGCATAAGTCTTCGTTGCTATTGGGTGTTCCAAATATTTTATGCTTCATAGTAAATTGCAATAATAATTGCGATAAGGACACCATTCCAAAAATACCTTCCTTGCTTTTCCACGCACTTATTCCAGGGTTGCAGGGGCTTCTTTTTCCTTAAGGAACCTCTTCCTTTGCTGGCAGATAAGCCACGCATGCACCCATTCCTTCACTTTTTGATACGTGGCAAATCGGCTGCACCTTAAGGTACCTTTCATTAACCAGACAGGTGAAAATCAGGAGGAATATTTTCAGGAGTATACGGAGGATGCACCAATATATTTGGATTCATTTTCTGGAGTATTTGAACAATATGGACAGCCAGGGGTTGCGCTGGCTTTTTTAAAGTTTTCGCCAAGTTATTCGTCAAATTCAATTTTTTTTCGCCAAAGCGTTATAACAGAATTAAAAGGTAATCGCCAAAACTTTTTTTTCCATCGCCAAAAAGATTTTTTTTTTGTAAATTGAGAATAATGCAATCGACAACGCGACACCTGTGGAGCAGCCGCACGACCACGGTAAGTAACCATGGAATGAAGTTCTCTGCGAATGCTACATGTACATACCGAGGTTCCAGCAATTTTACTCACCTGTACACTTATGTATTGTGCAGCACTCCGTCGATTAGCTGCAACGATTCTCCTCAAGCTTCGACGTCTTCTATCCCCGATTTTCTTTGGTCTCCCGGTACATTTTTCTACTTCAGGCACGCCGTGTGTCTTCCACTTATTCAGTACATCCAGAACAGTTGACTTGGGTATGTTTAAATGGCTTTCGGTTCCTTTTGTGGACAACTCACTAATATAACACCCAACAATCGTTCCTTTCTCAAAGTCAGCTCTCTCCCGACGCGATGTTTTTACTCATCCTCACAGTGCTATATGATCGCGGTAAGCTTGTTTTTATACCATTTCCCGCTGTACCACGCGTAGTAACAACGTAGCGGATCCTTTCAATTTGCTTTTGAAGGGGTGTCCGGTGACTTTTGTCGATATAGTGTATATACGGAAAGGTCTTTCGATTGTTTTCATCTGTACTCTTGTCAGATGACGAAGGAGAGTTTTTTTTTTTTAATTTTAATTATTCATTGCAAAAACATGGAATTATTATAACTCTCGGTGGTTATTTATTGTAAATCATCTATCACCCCATAATTCTACGTTATTTCCTTTATAGTAATAGCCTATTTAAAGACTAAATGTGTAATAATGGCAACTCAAATAAATTGGAGATGCACAAAGCCCCTTTGTTAATGAACCGTTCCGTTAGATTCTACTCCGGTTATCTCTCATTCATTCATTTTTTTCTTTTGGTGAAAGTTAAAGAGGTTTTAAATGAAAGGCATTCCTTGGTGGTTTTGAGTATCACCAATCTTTGGGCCCAGGAAGCATTCGCTCTTCACGCTATAATCTAAGTACATAAAGAAATAAAATAACCAAATTGAATTCCCGATTGCGTTTTCTGAGGCGGCTCAGACTTCCTTTTCGTAGAGAGGAAAGAAAAACAAATTAAAAATTTGTCTCTGACGTAGAGAAGCTAGCAGTGTCTCTGTCGTATCTTTCACATAATTCACGCGCATGGGAGCCGGTGAATTGGATTTACTTCCTAGTCGAATGTGAGTTTCAACTTTCCTATTGGAAAGCTCAAGAGCGCTATAAAAGTAACATCTGCCACTGCTACGGGGAAATATTTAAATGATAAGTCATAATATCCGTACTGGGAGAGAATGTAATAAAATACCGTTCGTACGTGTTGTCATTGCCTTCAGCAATTCCTCCCGGAAAGAGACTCTTCATCCATCCGACTTGTTTAAATTTATTAGTAAAGAGTTTCATTTGAATTTATGAATATTTTTTGCGTCCAACAAACGCTTTAATGACTAAAACTTCTCCTTTTCTAAGTTTAAGTTCTTTAGTGTTTCCCTTTGTAAGTTGATTACAGGCGAAAATGTTCGAGATAAGTGGAGTTCTAACAAGAAGAAAAGCAGGTCATCCTTTTTATTTTATTGAACTCAGATATCGAAACCCGGTCAGAAATAAAGGCATTTATTTGTAAAGTTATTAAAGATAAAGTTTCGAATATCATATACTCTGAGCACATATTTATGCGTAGTAAGTCTCGGTCGCACGAAGTAGATTGTATCCTCAAATTCATTAATAACAAAGTTTTGGTTTAGAGTTTTCAGTGTAACAACAAGGGATCGGAAGTCGCTAAGTTTGTCTTTTGTTCAAAAGCAGAAAGTATTTCATTTCGTTTGCTAATTTTTGAATAAACAGCCTTAACTTTCCAGAATCCCTTACAGTTATTTCCAGCCGCACCGGTGGCGCAGTGGTCTAAGCGATGGCTTTTGATCATTCGTCCGAAAGGGGTCCGGGTTCGAATCCCGTTGAGGCATTGATGTTGTGTTTGTCTTACGGTACTGGCTTTCTCGCTGCCCTGGAACCAGTGGCTCTAAATTAGGGACGGCCGATTGCTTATAGCCCATTGAGTTGCTCATGGCGGTCGTTAAACATCCAATAAAAAAAAATGTTATTTCCAGATTAATAAATTTTGCTAAATGGACTAATGCTAAGTTCTAAATATTGAAGTTTGAAATTAAATTTGGTTTTAATTGTAAATAAGCAATCGCAATTTTTTTAAATAGCTAAGGTGTTTATAAATTAAAATATTTGAAGAATTGTTATTTTATATTATTTTATATTTTTTATATTTTAAGCAGGCAACATTTTTTTGATTGCTTGTTGTCTGAAAATTAAACATTTCGAAACTCGAAAGTTCCTTATTATTGTTATTTATCTTTTTTGTAAAAATATCAGTATTAAAATTTCGAACTTTTTTATTTGTTTTTGGTCTGAGGATTGGCACTGAAAATTCTAAGTTTTTTATTGCTTTTGATAGAAAGGTACGCATTCAAAACTCGGAAGGTTTTACTTACAGGTTGATGGGAGTGCCTAAATGCGAATTTTTAAAATCAGTTTTGCAGTAAGATCGGAATTTCTTCGATGCAGAAATGTAACTTTTCTTAAGAGTTTAAAATTTGTGATTTCCTGTGTACCAGTTGGTACTAGGTGCCAAATTCAGACATCCAAATTTACCGAGTGAGAGAATAACATATTTTCATGTATAGACACTTAAGATATCCATTAGTAAAGTAAATAACGAAGCATTTTTGGGCTTTTGAAAAATTGACTTTAATTAAAATTCAGTATAAAACAGTTTCCTCACTATTGCACATTAGCCCATTTTACCGGGATATTTAAATAAAGGGAAATTCTCTGAAAGTAACTTCAAAGTATGTCAAAAAATGGTTCATAACACTTAAAATTTATCAGCCGTTTTAACTGAAGTAACAGCTTCCTTGTCTCAAGGTTGAAGAGAAAAAGATGATGCTTATTTATGTATGAAAACAGGGAAGCTTATTTATGTGACTGTTTACCGAATGTGAAATCCAGGGCAAATAAATTAAACAAAGTAGCCGAGGTAAAGTATATTGTTTAAATGGTGTAACTGCTTTCCGTAATGGTTTCTATCAGAGTCGTTCGTACGAGAGGATGCCAAAAGTTTTGCACAGGACGACGCTGCCATAATTTCGAAAAGTACAGGTTGCTTTCGTATGAAATGCATATAAATCCCCAAACTGAAAGACTTTTCGAAACGTGAGCCCCGAAAAATTTTGACTCTCTCACTGGAGCCGTCGCAGTGATCTACTTTGGTCAAACACGTTACGATAAACTTGAAATATGAGAAGATTGCAAGTTCAATTTGAAAATATAAGCTGTAAAATTAACAGTTATTTGCGTTTGATACATACCAGCAGACGCATTGAGTAAATGTGTTCTGTCTTATTGATTATTTACATGTATTTAGTTTCTATACATGTAAATGATTCTTTAGTTTCTGATGTGCCTGTTGAGAATAGTTTGAAGTAAACATTCACAGAAATTCGTCATCTCATTCAAACTAAAACTAAATTCTTTCCGCGTGTGACTACAAATTACATAAAAAAAGAACAAAATTTAGGCAATCCCAGCGAATGAGATTTGATGTACATTATTTATGTGAAGTACTAGTTCAGTATCATTTTATATTCAAATTGAAAATTGTTAAGTGTTCTTATTCTTCACTTCAGGTAGTGACCAGCCTGTATTGTTTTAAAAGTCTCCGTGTGTGTGTGGTGTGTGTGTGTGTGTACGTCCCCCTTATTTTTTCTAATAGATTTAGAGATAACATCCCAATGCGCTTCGTTAATCTGTCGATGATCATCTTCTACACGTGTTCCTTCCACCTATTTCTGTGGTACGTTATCTCTAATAGTTCCTGTGACTCACAACTTTCTAGGGATGTCTTTCTTATAGCCTTTCTTAAGTCTGTTGTATCCTGATCTCCGTATTTCTACTGCATCTGTTCTCTTTATGTTCCTCACATCTCAAGTCCCATTTTGAGACTTTATATTTACCAGAACAATCTAATAATAGTTTACTTATTTATTTCATAAAAGAGAAAAAATAAATTGGAAAAATTATTTGTTCATTTTATAAATCAGTGAATCGATAAAGTGCCACTAAACTCGATTATAACCAAAGCTTTTATTTTACGGAAGCATGCCACTTTCTGTTATGGCGGAATAATTTGTTCAAATTCGTTTTCTTCTGTATGTGGCAATCATTTTCTTTCCATCAGTGTATTCACTCTGTTCAGTGGATGAGAAATCAGATCTTTTTTTCTCAGTGGGGCACAAAGAATGCCCAAGTAGTAAGGAAGAAATACCAAAAGAATAATGTTTCAATACAACTGCGAAATTTCTAAATGCGTTCAAGAACTCCAACTTGCCATCAGAACGTGAATGCACAGATTTACTGACGACTTAGAACGGTAAATATATTTTTATAATTTTGCTCTATGTTATTTGATATGCCAAGCGTGAGTTCTCTTAAGTTAACCGTTCAAAGAGTTTTACAGTTGTGGGTTCATAAAACTCGCCTGATTAAAAGATCAACGCAGCAGATATTTTTCAAATGTATTGTTCGTTAATGCGCCAAAATTGTCAGACGGAAAGACATATTAATTATTGCATTTTAACCTTGGGACAAACCACACAATATAATATCAACAAACTACAGGTACTGCGAAATAGATGTATAAGACTAATAGACCTTAAAACATCGAATAATTTTTCAACCAATCTCATTTATTCGGTCAAAAGTGAACTCCAATATATATAATATTTTAACAATAAAGCAATTATATGACTATAACTTGGGAAAAATAATGTATAAAATAATTGAAAATGGTATACACAATGATATAATGACACTAAATATACATACTCATTACCACAATACTAGGAATATATCACTACTAATTCCAATGTTCCCACAAACTGAGAAACTTAAAATGAATATAAATTATAGTGGCCCAAAATTTTGGAACTCATTACCCCAAGAACTAACATCTATTAATAATTTTAACTTGTTCAAAATAAAACTAAAGGCACATCTTATGAAATAATTAGTAAACAATAGGCAATTTCGATTGAATGGAATAAATGTGGGTTAGTATGATTATAAAGTGAGGTGCAAAACGTTATTTGTTGTTTATTTTTAAATATATATGTAATTATATAGTGAAGTGTATATGACACTTGTTGTTTCTTTAGATATAATGAAGGCTATTGATGATGGAACACATTGATATACGTGTTGGTTGTGAACTAGTACGTGTATATTCACATATTAACCTACCATATACGTGTTGGCTTGCCTTTTCTGTTAAGCTTTATGTTTTTTGTTTTCTGAAGAGAGGAGGGCTATATCAGGCCTTACGGCCTTTTCCCTCCTTTTCCTAGTTGCTGTAGTGGCAACTGAATGAATCAAAAAATGAAAATGAAATTAAATTTAGGGACGATCATTGCTACTAATTTTTGCGACTTTCTTGCCATCTTCAAAAAGACTTTTGCGACTTTCTTGCCATCTTCAAAAAGACTTTTGCGACTTTCTTGCCTTTCTTCTTTTCTGATTCTCTCTTAGCAATGTGCTTGCAAAGACTTTCTGCGTTTCACGAATTTCTATTGAAATCAGTCTAACAGTTCTTCTACTGAAGCGCGATTCTTCTGCTAACTTTGCATTATCACGAGGAGATTCGTTTTCACCAGCTGAGCCAATTTTTTTACACATCCGAAAAACAAGTTATATATAACTGTATATTGTCAACATGATTACTCCACTTTTGCATTTTTGGACAGTTCCTTTAATATTTAATATTTTTTTCTTCTAAGAAGGAAACGAAATCGCTCTTCAATTAATATCCATTGCTCCCAGAAGGCATATCGAATCCTAACGAAAATTATATATGACACATGCAGTTACCTACTTTCATGTGTTTCATTTCCACATGTCCCATTGATATTTGAGTAAAATATTATACTTAATATCAGGTCTTGTATTTAAGTATATTCTTAAAATTGTTTCCTTTAATTCTGTAAAACTTTGGCAGTACTATTGAGACATGGACAGACCCGATTAAGTTCTCAGAAAGCGTTTCTTCTTATTAAAATTTTCAAAACTCTTGAAAAATTGGAAGTTGTGAGGAAGAAACAAAGTAAAATATTCCGGAAAAATTGTGCATTGCCACGTGCATATAAGAAAGGAACATGTACTGAAAATTTTCTTCTTTTGTAGGTATTAGCACTAGTTCAATTCTTAAGTTTACTTAGAGGGGTAACCACGAGGGACTGTTCTCATTAGGAACCTTTCCTGTTTTTCTGTTCCCCTGTTTCCATCACATTTTGTTTATCAGTGTTTTCATTTGTGCTTCACTGAAACCTCTCCATTTCCTTAGTGAGAACTGCAGCCACTGGCAGCCAGTGATTTCCTTTGTTGTTTTTCCTCATCCTGGCAGTTCTCCTTACACTTTCTCTGCTTTCTTTGTGGCTGTCTTAATTTTCTTTACTTCCCTATCACTGTGAGAAGGATTTATTTCTGCTATTTAATCGTGCTTTCATAAACATTTCGTGCCAAGCAAATAATTTGATTTTCGTTTGCTAGTGTAAACATACGTATGTATTTAAATACTATCTATATATTAATTCTATAAGGTTTTTAACTGTAAGATCCATTTTGAGAGAACGGCTGAACGTAAAAATATGGTTGAGATATCAAAATGAAGGTCTTGTCATGTAGATGTGCCAGTCGAAGAGAACAATGAGATTGGGGCAACGGTTCGGGCGTGTCGGAGCCACAAATTCCCCATGTAAAGTCTATGGGAGAAGCGTGCGGCCCTTATCTACGTCAGGCGCTCAGTTCAATGTCAGACTTGGTGTGTGCATGATGTTCTGTGATCAGTCCTAAAGTAAGTAAATGCTTTTTTGCATACTTACACTTCACAAAATGTCTCTTTCGCAGAAAAAAAAAAGAAAACGTAAGAGCCTTACTGAAAGGCGTGAGCGATCAATGGGTCGCAACTACGTGTCTCAGACAAGAGAGAATGAAGAGTATTCGCAACGCGAATCTCATTCCAACAACATTTACAAACACAGTTGTGACTGAAGATCAGAGTGAAAGAATGCGCTATCCAGTTAAACTTTTGCACGCGATCGAGATGAGTGGACTTCCGCCTCACATTCCGCGACTGAAAAAGGGTGCAGTCGTGATGTTCATCACGAACCTGGCACCCTTTTTCTGGCCGCCCCGGTGGCGCAGTGGGCTAAGCTGTGGGTTATGTTCATTCGTTCGTGAAGTGTCCGGGTTCGAATATCGGGGAGGCATGGATGTTGTGTTTGTTTTACGGCACTGGCCCTCTCCCTTTCCTCGAACAAGTGACCCTAAATTAGGGACGGGCGACTGCTTATAACCCATTGAGTTGCTCACGGTGGTCGTTAAACCTTCAGTCAAAAAAACAAAATCGCGAACCTGGACACAATGAAATGTTTAGTCGATGGCACACGTATGATCGTAAAGTTGCTCTTCCAAAATACAATTTCTGTGGAAATATTGTGCGAGGAACACAAGGGGTCGTTGCACACCTTGCCACACATCCCGCTGACTCCAAGCGATAGCACTTTCCCTTTTACGATCAAACGGATTCAATTTCTGATCATATTGTTCTTTGTGATGACAATACGAGTCAAGTTCAGACACTTGCTGAAATCGGAATATACCTGCCAGAACCAGTCTTCTCACATGGTTATGCTCTACTTTGCCCTATGTCAAGCAAGATTAAAGAATTATGTTGCAGTAAAGATGCACCTGAATTACCGGTTGCAGATGGATGGACTCAAGATATTGTCTTTACTGAAGTGTTTGAATGAATTTGTAACATTTTTTTGTCAGTCAAATAAAGTTTACATTTATTGCTTCATATGAGTTTATTATAATCGTCGATTTCGACGGGTTTCGTCCAGTAGTTATACTATTTAAGTATAGTTGGTGTACAGTTCCTTGTTATTTATTATGTATGTATATTCAACTCACGTCGCTGTTTGTAGCACTTTTTGTTAGAAAAATTCAAATTTTTTTTCCTCATGGTATAAATACAAAACTTATTTCTTTAAAATTAAATCATTTTGGTGCTTGCTTGTGTTCCTTAATGTCTGTGTACTTCCTTACATGTGACGGCTTAGAGTAAGAGGAATATTTTTTTTTCTATTTCGGGGCTTACGACCACGCCATATAACTCAATGTGATATAAGCCGTCGCTGGTCTCTAAGTTAGGACGGCTGGTTCCAGGAAAGGGAAAGAGATGGTGCTGTAAGATAAACACCGTATTCATGTCTGACCGGAATCCGAACCCGGATCCATCTGGGGAGAATAGTCAGAAGCCAGCGCTTATACCACTGCGCGGCCTGAGTGGCAAGAGTAACAGTTGTGAGAAAGAAAGTATAACAAACGTTTTGCAGTCATGTGCTGAATGGAATCAGAAACGAATAATACAGTTGTCAGCATTCCATGTAAGTACTGTTGCCTGCCCTTTAGTAGCTCGTCATGTCTGATAATGAAATTATATGCTGGTATTCAAGGCAATCTCAGTATTTACTATAAAGTACCAATTTAGCAATGTAGATTAAACGGAGTTCTTTTTAAAGTAACATTAGATCGTTTTTATATTTGGTGAATTCAAAATTTCAGTTTAAAACTACAAAATATCGGACTTCTATTTCTTGAATTAGAAACGGTTTGCCTAGGACCCTTCATTCTCGAAAATATACTTGACAAGGTATGTTTAAGGCGTACCTTCTCCGGAAGCAGTGGCCCTAACTAAGGGGCAAAAACGGTTTCTAGACTTAAAAGCTCCTGGAGCTTATTCAACTCCAAACCGAAACAAGAAAATTACTGATTTTAGTAGTAAAGATGGAAAAGAGCCTGTAAGAACCGCCGCCACCTCTCCAGTTTGTAGGCTTAGTGCCTTCTATTCCCAGTATGTCTTATTTTCTTAAAAACTCGCCACAGCCCTTGCCCGAGACGTCCTTTCCAAAAAAGCGATCCCCTGCTGGGCCCGCGTTCGTGTCTTCTTGATTTGCCTATTTTCGTTTGGCCTGTTCTGCGTACTTCGAAAATTAATGGGTTCCTCCATTTTAGGCGAGGAAAGAATCCTTGATTCGCCTATTCCTGTCTCGCCTAAAACTTTCATCTGCTAGATGGGAGGGATTCACCTGGAGCAAACTTCTTGATTCGCCTATTCTTGTTTGGCCTATTCCTGCTACATCGAAAGTTAATGGGTTCCGCCATTTTAGGCGAGGAGAGAATTCTTGATTCGCCTACAGAGGCAGATAGCAGTCAGAACGAACGTCCGCGTAGCTCAATTGGTAGAGCGACTTATTCCGGAATAGTGGGACCCGGGTTCGGGCCCCGGCGTGGACAAAAATGACGGAGAATTTTACTTCGTTATAACTGCATAAAAGACTGCAGTGTAGTGGATTGCAGGAAAGATATCGCCTCCCCGGTGGCGCAGTTGTCTAAGCGATGGCTCCTGATCAATCTTCCGAAATGGGTCCGTCTTCGGATCCCTGTGAGGCATGGATGTTGTGTTTGCATTACGGCACTGACTCTCTCTCTTCCCAGGAGCCATTGGCCCTAAATTAGGTACGGGCGACTGCTTATAGTCCAATGAGCTACTCACGGTGGTCGTTAAACCCGAATAGAAAAAAAAGAAAAAGAAAAGATCTCAGTCTTGTAATATATAAGAAAATCGATTGCAGTGTTGCAATTGATGGAACAAAAGATCGCAGTGATGCAACTAATAGAAGGAAATATTTCAGTACTGTAATATATATCCGGAAATATTCAACTTTAATGGATAATACAGAAGATTATGTAGCTGCTTTTAAGAAGCATTGGCTGAGAAAGAAACCAAAGGCTAAAAATTTAAAAACAATGATAATGAAGAGAAACTTTTTTTTTCTTTCCTACATCTCAAAAAAATAGACATGTTTATTCACCATAATGAGTTTTTTCTGTATTCTGTTGCATAGTTGGAATTTTAGTTAATGTTTCGCCGTTGGAAATTCTTTAAAGAGCATTAGCTAGGGCAGATCCAGAAACAATGACTTTACAGGCTATTTCTGCTAAATAGCATCGCGAACACGTCATTAATTCAAAAGAAGGAAAAAAAGTGATAGAAATTCGTAAGAAAAGAAAAATGCTCATTTTTCGTCGAACAGAAGAGAGACAGAAATCAATAGCCATCACTCCTCAATATATCTTAGGAGCACAGGCGAACTTGACGTCAGAGTGGATTACCGATGAGGCACTGGTCATTTTTCTTTCCTATCCACGCATGTGAACACTGCAGAACGGACAGATTCAATATGACACACGCAGTTATTGTGATTATAGATTTGAGGAAATGTCTGAAGCAGAAGCCCGCAAACAACGTGGACAGTGACGTGGGAATCGGCAACGCGTGCGGCTAAAATAAATTCAAAGGCTATTATTTTTTAGCCGAACGAAACTTTTTCGGAACAGACGCATCTCTACTTTAAAAAATGCACTTACGGGATTATATTGGAATGGAAATAAACTATGACTGCAAACAGTACCTGGCCGTTTGAGGAAATAAACAATAATTAAGACGTATTATTGAGTTACAGCACCAGCATTTTCACTATCGTTACACTGTTAAAATTTTTTTAATCAGTTGCACCAAAAGGTGGTACAACATTAGCTGCACCATTTCCTGAGAAAAGACTCACCATTGTGTGGTACAAGCAAAACCAGCAATATGGTGCAACTTTGTACCATAATGTGGATCAAAGTTGCACCATGTTGTTGAGTTTTGTTTGTACCACATAGGGGTGTAACTGTTCTCACAAAGTGATGCAGCTGGTGTAGTACCACTTTTTGTTGCGGCATAACACAAAATGTTTAACAGTGTACCACGAACAGACTTAGTCCAGAGGTATATTGCTAAAAGTAATAAGGAACTGAGCGTAATGAGAAGAAATTTATGCGAGTATCTCTATATCAAAAATGAGATGTTCACTTTCTATCAAATGAAAATGTCATTACTCCAACCTACGATCGTATGTATGCGCAACGAGAAAGCTGCTCTAGCGTAGCTTTAAATGCTAAATCAAAGATAAAGAAATACTGGGTCCTTTGATTTAAATTGTGAGGCGCGTGTAGTATAGCAGATGGCATAACAAATCACTGTTATTATGAAACTTCACTCACGCACTTTGGTTTCTAGTAGGAGTAAATGTTCACTGATAATGTATTCATCAAAAAAAAGAAAAAGAAATCGAAACGGGATTAGGGGAGAGCTCTTGATAAATTTTAGATCATATTTAAATTTTAGTAAACTTGAGGAAAACGCCATTGAGGCGCAGACAAAAATATTAGGCACGGGAGTGGATTTCGTAAACAGCGTCAACGAACAGCGAATCTTTAAAAGGAAAAACAATCTGATCATCTAGTGTCCTTTCATAGCTGGTTTGAATGCGGAAAACTTATATACACTAGTTCGATGTGATGGTTATTTAACAGCTTGTATATTATAATAACAGAATTGAAAATGATGGATTGGGGCTTAAATTTGTTATCACAAGAACGAAATATGGAACAATTGGTCTCCCTTGTGCGATTTTTCGGTCGTAGTGCGTTTTGTAAAAAAATCATAAATGCACCATTAGATCAACAATTCTATTCGCATATGACGTTTCACAGTATTTCCCAAACAGAAAATAACTGTAGAAAACCTGTTTTCAAATTGACTGAATAATTATGTAGCCTTGTTGAAAACACCTTAAACAAAATGGATGACACCGAGCTTCCGCTTGTAATGACCACGTCTTTCTTTTGAATCATTTTCGATACGAATAAATTATTTCAAAGTTATTCATAGTCAATGGAACCCATTACGTAAAATAAAAAAAATCAACCGCGTTTCTACAATCGATACAACATCTAGAAACAGAAGCAGTTACTACTGGTGAAAAGTCTGTTACGAAAATTAGCTGAAGAAACGTAGCTGAGTTTCTCTTAGCTAAAGGAACATATCAGAGACAACGCGATTTTTGTATCAAACAGGTAGAACAACAGATACAGAGGAAAACATCGTTTAACTTTACAGCGCCTAGCGGGAGAACTTTGAACAATGGAAAAGCAGAAAATATGAAGGTATACTTCACAGCAAAATCTGTATTAAGGTTAAAGCTTTTTTCAAATACGTCTCTTTGAAACGCAGATAGCGAAAAACAAGTTTTTGACATTTCTTCCCCCTAGCGAGTAAACTATGCACTTTTTGAAAAGATAACACTCGCCATTTTAAGTGTCATACAGTAAAAAAAAAGAAAGTTTTCAAAAGGACTTTTAGAAGCGGAGACACAGCATCAAAGAGAAATATACATTACACCATCGAGCGCCAGGACTGTAAACTACAAAATTCCATGAGTAGAGGCAAAGTGTTCCACAAAGTAAGTTGTGTGCGGCGTTCAAAGAGTTTTTTAAATCGGACTTGTAAAAGTACAGATATTAACAAAAACCCTTAAGAAATTTGCGCCCCTAGAGAAAATATTGTGCACTATTTTTTTAAATTTAAGAACCTGGGTTGCAACATGAGCTTGAAATTCATTTCCTGCATTCTCACCTGGACTATTTTCCCGAAAATCTTGATGCTGTGAGTAAAGAGCAAAGTGAGAGATATCACCAAGATATAAAATGAAAAAACAAACAAACGGAAAAACGATATCAAGGACGACGGAATATATCTTTAAACACCAGCAGTGGCGGATTACTGCTGAGGTTTAAAGAGAGATTCTGCTTCTGAAATTTCACCGCATAAGAAAATGCGTAAACGTTTGTTTGACGGAAAAGGAAAATAATTTTGTAAGAACACATTAATTTTGGTTAATTTTTTTTTTTATATTTTTTTTCATTAACTATTTTTATCTTCACACAAGTGACTTTTATTTAGATTGTCTCAATATCAATGGATCGTGGATTATATATTATTTTAAGAAAATGAAACAAATTCTATAAAT
Organism: Macrothele yani; assembly: GCA_039090855.1. NCBI lineage: Eukaryota > Metazoa > Arthropoda > Arachnida > Araneae > Macrothelidae > Macrothele > Macrothele yani. Next base: position 7,168,532 of record CM077011.1, on the reverse strand, counting down.
TACTGATAAAGAATATATATATATATATATATATATATATCATCATCATCATCATTGTCAACCATTATCAATCCACTGCTGGACTATATAGCATTTCGTTTTGCTGATAACGTAGTCATTTTTGCAACTACCCCATCAGAGCTGTAGAGTACGATCCAGGAACTTGCTGACAAGAGTAAAGAAGTGGGATTAAAAATGAACTTTCAGAAGACAAAAGTGATGTACAATGCTTTTACAAGAAATGAAGATTTATCGATTGATGGAGAAAAGCTGGAGATAACAGACACGTACGTTTATCTCAGTCACATTGATGAAGAAATTAATCGGCGTATAAAACTTGCCTGGAGAGCTTTTGGAAGAAACAGCATAATTTTCAAGAGCAATATGCCATGATGTCTTAAAAGAAAAGTGTTTGATCAATGCATCCTTCCAGTGCTTACGTATGGTGCAGAGACGTGGACATTAACTTAAAGAGACATACAAAGGCTGCAGACAACTAAAAGAAGCATGGATAGGTGCATGCTTGGTGTAACCAGGAGAGATAAGAAGAGGAACTCGTGGATCCGAAAAATGACAAGAGTGGAAGACATCATGATCAGAGTTAAATCCCTGAAATGGCAATGGGCTGGATATACTACCAGAAGGACAGACCATCGATGGACAGCAGAAATTTTAGATTGGATTCCATGGGACAGGAAAAGACCCAGAAGAAGACCACATGGGAGATGGGTGAATGAAATTCGAAAGTATGCGGAAGTAACATGGAGGAGACTGGATTGAGGAGCTGTGGATTGATAATGGTTGACAATGATGATGATGATGATTATATATAGCATATTCATGATTTTGTTTTCACGATTGTGAAAACTTCTTACGTCATAGAGAAAAATAAATGTTATTTTTGAAATCAGCGTAGCAAAATTAATCTAAATCACTTGAAGTAATGTAAACCCCAGTCGAAATGTTACATTTTGTAGGGTAGTATTATCTACCAATGAATATCCATAATCCTTGGAAAAATATCCTACCAAGGGAATCAAATAATACTCAGGATGACAACACCTTAATGTCAGATGACATAACCAGCCACTCGGCAACCAGGGTCTCCCCGTGAATAACCCAGGCATGCGCAATGAACACACAGATTGAATCCTGCCACTCTGCCCTTCTGTTACTTGATGGTTGGAATCTCCAGTTCACGAGCACATCTGAGGATGATCCCAAGAGGGATCGAAATAGCTTGTGTTGTTTTGATCTATCATTCAGATCATTTTCACCAAGTTTGGGGTGTACAGGATCATTGGTTCTTCTTTTAACTTTTATAATTATTTTAATCGTGCATTAAACGGCAATCGTTTTATTCCATGACTTATCAAGCACGAACTTTCATCTATTTGAATTCTTTCTTTGTCGGAGAGCATATCCGCAGGGAAATGTTTCTCATGTCAGTTCAAAATTTTCTTAAGTCTGACACAAGAAGGCGTAATTTCACGATTCCGTTTACAGCAATATCTGCGCGATTAACAACCCGGTTGAAAAACTCCTTTCTTCGGTCAAATACTACTGTTTTCCATACCGGCTCCACTGACTTTGGATACCCCTGATAAATTTAATACGCGACCGAACGGATTCAAAAGACGCGCTCATTACACCCAAAAATCCAGTGTCATCTTTTTTGTTACATTTACGTAACGCAAAGTCTCGTGCCACATTTACGTAACGCAAAGTCTCGTGCCATATTTACGTAACGCAAAGTCTCGTGCCACATTTACGTAACGCAAAGTCTCGTGCCATATTTACGTAACGCAAAGTCTCGTGCCACATTTACGTAACGCAAAGTCTCGTGCCACATTTACGTAACGCAAAGTCTCGTGCCACATTTACGTAACGCAAAGTCTCGCGCCACATTTACGTAACGCAAAGTCTCGTGCCTACATTTTTTAATATCGCTCCGGTGGCACAGGCTTCTCACTATTCGTCCGATATGGGTCCGGGTTCAAATCCCGATGAGGCTTTGGTGTTGTGTTTGTCTTACGGCACTCGCTCTCTCCCCTTCCCTGGAATTAGTGTCCCTAATTTAGGAACGAGCGACTGCTTATAGCCCATTGAATTGTTCATCGTAGTTGCTAAACCACCAAACAAAAAATAAATTGTTAAATTACATGTTCCGAACATTCGTTCTGATCAGAAATAATTTATTTTGCTGTGTATTAATGATTGAAATGTAGCGTAAAATAATTCTGCATTGCAGCGCACAGTAAAAGCGCGTGACTGAATAAGAGGATGACTTTTCAGAAATAATAGCATATATATAAATTGTTTGCCCCATGTCTAATTTTTTCTCCTTTATTTAGCAGTGCAGTTAATAACTCCTAAGAAATGAAAAACTAAATACATAAATAATGTTTCTTTTTAATGTTATGATAACATTCGTTTCATCCCGATATTCGTCGATGGAAGTGTCTCGTCTAAGAAATTTAAAAATGGAAAACCTTGATCTTTAAAAGGCAAGCTTTTTATCGTACCGCTTTATACCCTGTCAGTTTAAATGACTTGGAACTGAAAAATGCTTTTACACAAGTAAGTACTTTTCTTTCTCTTTAACGCCTTAAGCTAGGAAAGCGTAGCGTTGAAGTTCTTAACACACGTTCCAGAATGTCTTCAGGCTATAATTTTGTTATTTCTCACCTAAGTGTAATACTCAATAGTTGCAAAGTTTATATTATACAGCTTGATGAAAGAAATATTTTTTGCTTTACTACCTACTCTTCTTCGAGTTTTTATCAAAATAAAGGACTTTCATAAGAGCGAGTGCTGATATTAGTTTAAGTTCGTTTCCTTTAGCCACATGCAAAGAGCTGTTCAACACTCTTTCCGTTATTCCCATCTTAATAAGACGACAAGGGAAAACAGTAGTTTGTAATTAATACACGAGCGTCGGCACAGAAAGTAAAACATCTGCCAAACAACATGTTACCGAAATTATTCTCGGAAATGAATTAATTTTCCTTTCTTTATTGATGAAAGGAAAGATCTACTTTCTCCGCTTAAATTTCTCGGCGAATTTTCCGAAGATATTTCGGAGAAATCGTAGTGCTTTTCACTGAGTGTTACTAAAACAAACTTTTTCCTCGCAAGTCTTAAGAGCTTAGGGTTGATGAGATATTTCCGCCACTAGAGAGACCAGGATAGGGATAAATTATTAAGGTATGGACATTGAACCAACGACGAATAAGTAAATTAAACGAATCCATTGAGTGGGAGTTACTAGAGATCTAGTTGCGTAACATTTTGCTGTTGCACGAGTGACCTCCGTGTACGATAAGCTAAAGGGGTATTAAATTTTTATTTATCCATTTACTTATTCTCCACAGCGCAATTCTGAGAAATGAGAAGTAAAACGCGAAGTGTCCAGATTAAATACTTATTTTCAGTTTATTTTAGTGCTTTAGTTTAACAAACATCTTTCCATCATCACGAAGTAATTTCAAGAATAAAATTGTTTACAATTTAAGCGTGGTCGTGTTGCTCTGCAAACGTGTTTATCTTACTTTGTCCGCGAACAAACATTTTCCTTTGTTTTCATGTTTTTAATGACTTGGTAATGAAAGGAAAAGTCTGAAATTCTTAATACTAAGAGCAATCTTATTGTTTCAACATTTAAACACAGAGCAGGGAGCTAACAAAATGTGTTCTTCATTCAAAAACCAAAATTAAAAATAAGCTTTGATCATGAAGAAACATTTTATATAATGAGACATTGTAGAGTTTGTACGTAGTAGGAAAGTATTAGTGACAAACGGGATTTTGTTTTTAGTCCTCCACGTGTCGCCAAAACGGTTGTCACCCGGCAAGGGTTAGACGCTACGAGATTTCTAAAGGGGTTTCTAGGTGTAAAATAATCGACGTTATATGCCGTACACTACTGTGTCACACGTTCTATAGGTTCGACAATCAGGAGACCATTAAATGATGTTAAATATACACTGAAGTCCCAGAAAAACTGATACACCAGTTTAATACTTGGTAGGTCCCCCACGGGAGCGCGGGACTGCAGAAATACGACGGGGCATGGACTCCAGTAGCTTCTGGAAATATGCTGTAGGCAATGCACACCATACTTTCTGCAGAGCGTTCCACAATTCTGGTGTATTCCGAGGTCTCTGATTCCTGTGTTCGATAGCGCGTTGCATGTCATCCCAAATGTGTTCTATCACGTTCAGATCTGGGGACTTGGGTGGGAATGGCAACACCCCAAACTCAGATGAATGCTCCTCTAACCATAATGTGGCGTTCCGACACTTGTGGGGAGGTGCATTGTCCTGTTGGAACAGGCCCAACCCATCAGCATGAATGCAGTACATGAACGGATGTACCTCGTCAGAAAGGATGCGCACATAGCGTTGGCCGGTCACAGACGTTTGTAGACGTACCAGAGGTCCCAGTGAAGTCCAGTTAAACACACCCCATACCATTACGGACCCCCCCCACCAGCCGGTACAGTTCCCAGTTGACAGGCGGGATCCATGGCTTCATGAGGTTTGCGCCACACACGAACCCTTCCATCTGCCTGATACAGTTGGAATCGCGATTCGTCAGACCAGGCTAATTGTTTCCGGTCATCAAGTGTCCAGTGCCGGTGTTGTCGTGCCCAAGAGAGGCGCATAGCTCTGTGTCCTGCACCCATCAAGGGGACTCGAGTTGGGCGTCGGCTTCCAAAGCCCATATCGTGCAGGCTACGTTGCACATTCTGGACGCTGATGCTTGTTGAGGCTCTAGCATTGAATTCCAATGATACCTGCGAGAGTGTTGCATGCCTATGGCGTGAAACGATTCTTGACATCCTACAATGGTCACGTTCACCCAATGTCTTTTTACGGCCTCACTGGTATCGTAGGTTGGAGGTTTTTCCGGAATTCGTGTAGTCACGGTACACCCTTACAATGGTCGTCCGTGAAAATCCGAACTTCGTTTCTACCTCCGAAATGCTATGGCCATCTCACGAGCTCCAACTATGACACCACGTTGAAAATCGCTTAAATCGTTATTACTTGTCATTCTCATGGCGAAACAACCTCTGACAGCTGGCAAGGATTTCTATCGCTTTATATACGCATTTTTATCTACCGTGCACAAATATGTGAATTTTTATCTGCCGTGCACAAATTTGCTATGCTTTATGCCTACATCGCCTCAAGACATGACGTTTCTACCGAGCATGGCGTTGCCGCCCCGGTGGCACAGTAGTCTTAGCGATGGCCTTTGATCATTCGTCCGAAAAAGGTCCGGGTTCGAATTCTGGTGAGGCATGGATATTGTGTTTGTCTTACGGCACTGGCTCTTTCCCTTGCCTGGAACCAGTGACCTTAAATTAGGGACGGGCGACTGCTTATAGCCCATTGAGTTGCTCACGGTGGTCGTTAAACCTCCAATAAAAACAAAACAAAAAAAACAGACATGTCCTCAATTTTATGATGTGGCTGATACCGAGAAGTCTTTCAATTTTACATTTTTTTTTTGTGGTTACCTGCAATTAGTAAATAAAATATATCATTTCTATCTCACCGAAAAAAAGTATAATTTGTGTTAGTCAAGGCGGTCATACTCAATAAATGGGTTTTAAAAACGGGGGGGGGAATGGGTCACTGAATCCAAAAAACTTGGTTTTACGCGCTGCCCTTTCCATAGGGTGATGATCATTCATTTGGCAGAACTTCATCTCTCTATCTCATTTCGAAAAAAAGCTAATTAGCTTTATATGAGTGCGCACGCATTCGTAAAAAATGCCCATTTGTTTCATATAGGTTTGAAAGGTGTTCTATGATGGGATCATATTGTACGCTGTTTAATGTAGGTGACACTAAACACATCAACCTTGCTTACTTTTGTAAAGATACAGTATAAATTGTCTCTAAATAAAAATTAAACAAATAAGGGCTTAACGCTCCGAAATTATTGTGAAAGCAAATCTAAAAAGCATCGAAAAATCTCCATGCATAACATTTTTCTTCCACTTAAAGAGAAGCAAATTTCGAATTAAAAAGAGACATAAGGTTAAAAAAAACGAATTGTACAAAAATACTAAGGGACACTTCGGACGGGTTAAATTTTTAAAATTCAATTCTGTTAAAAACGTACGTTGAAAAGCTTGAGTCCTCCAGACACATTTGATTTCATTGTTTTACAATTTATCAAGACAATGCGCTTTAGGAATCAGATTTTCCTTTAACAACCGTACATTTTTGAAACCTTTCCGGTGTCTCTTCAATTTATCAAGGAGAAATCCATCGCTTACTTCAATTCACTGCGAACAAATCTGTTAGCGTTTCCAGTGCTAAGTTGCTTACAAATGCGATGGAAAACAAAATATATGGCTTTTGTTATGACTTGCCTTCCGCTTCTATCTTCAGCAGCAGAAACTGCAACTTCGCTGCAAAAGTCAGACAATACTCAGTCGGACACAGGAAAAACATGTGGATATGGTACTTAGGCAAGACTGTCTGTCTATACGTACCACGGCAAAAACTGTACCTCAAAGTATAAAATTTTGCCAGAAACATTGGTGTACATGGATTTCGTTCCCTAATGTCTGGAATGCGTTACACTGCCTCTGTAAAAGAGAATACTCTTTAAATTAAAATAATTATTTTTACCAGCTGTCCATGTTTGTGGGATAAACTAAAATGTCAAAAAGAAAAGTTGTGCAATGTTAGCGCTCAGGAAGTTAAACTTTCGAGTCAGATTTCTTAACCATACCACAACTAAAATTCTAAAAGTTATTTTTTCTATGCTCAGTAGAATTGCAGTTACTAACTCGCTGCTCAATAGATAGTTTCATTTTTACTTCTCGTACTTTTTGAACAATTTAAAAAAAAAAAACCTTGTGCCAATCTTTTCTTTAGTTTGTGCACGTCCAATAATAGTTTCAAAGAATTGGATTTTAAAGATCTGTTTCACAAGTTTCAGTAATTAAAGTAGCAGCACTCATGGTCTCAAATCCTTTCTCCGATTGATATTCCGGAAAAGCACCCCCAGAATCCCCGTATATTTTTTATTTTGCTTTTACCAGGGAAAGGATACGAACGTTAAGCTACATCGATTTTTAAGGATTTCAACAGATGTTATTAGCCTCCAGTAGCGTCATTGCGTATCGCTCTTCAACACAAAATGGGAGATTCCGTTTTGTAAGGACGCGAGTTTCTAGAAGCCATTAGTTTAAAAGAATTACAGGGATCAAAATGAGGCTACAGACGTCTCTGTGGTTCTGCTGTGATGTGTGTTTTATACCTCAGTAGAGTTTTGGGTCAAGTAAATTCACAGAATTCTTTTGCTGTCTCTTGGTAAACCTGAAATTGAAACAAAGCAAATGTTTCACTTTTAAGGACTGATTCCCAATAACTGTAAATCAGAAAGAAAAAGGTACGTCAAGATGAAATCCATAAATCACATTTTCTTTCATTTCTTTGATTTTATTTTCCCAGATACGAAATCTTGAGTGTTTTTGCCAAACGATATATAATTTTTTTCTGTATAGGCTTTCTTTTCCTGGAATGCAACTAACATAGGATTTTCTGATATGTAATTTCATACAAAGAATTGTGGATTATCTAGATGTATGATCAGGGATACGAATACTTCTGAAACTTTCAACGGGAATGGGTGGTTTGTTTCTCTGCCAGTTTAAGGCAGCGAAACACAGACTGTATATGAGCAAACGGACTATGCGTAAATTATTGTGGAAGATGTACTGAGTTCCAGATCAGTTAATGGCGAAAAAATCATCTGGTGTCAAAAACCTTTAAAATAACTCTGCTTATATAAAGATTAAGATAATACAACGTAGTTGTCACAAATGTTTGTGCCGCCCCGGTGGCGCAGTGGTCTAAGCGATGGCCTCTGATCATTCGTCCGTAAGGGGTCCGGGTTCGAATCCCGGTGAGGCATGGATGTTGTGTTTGTCTTACGGCACTGGCTCTCTCCCTTGCTTGGAACCAGTGACCCTAAATTAGGGACGGGAGACTGCTTATAGCCCATTGAGTTGCTCACGGTGGTCGTTAAATCTCCAATCAAAAAAAAAAAAAACAAAAAAAAAAAATGTTTGTTTTTTCAAGCCGACCATGGTTTCGCTGGGTATTGACCTAGCTTCATCAGGACGAATGGCACGCAAATATTCAAATTGTATATGACATCATAATTGGTGTTTACAGTCACGTGTTTTGGTTAGATGCTTCTACGCGTTTAATAGAAATGGCGTGGATGCCATATCATTAACAAGTTGCGAAGACTTCTGATATATATGGAAAGCTTCCAAAATATCAAGTTTGGTGGTTGAATCAGGCTTGTCAATAAGTTTTGCTTCTTCAAAGACAAATTTGTGGTCTATTTCGAAACAGTGTTTAGCCATCGATTACTTCTTTAGGTCACAGTTCCGAATGTAGGTCTTGTGCTCCTTCAATCGAAAACGCGAGGCTCTACGGGTCTGTGCTATATACGAAGCGCCACATTCACATGGAATTTGATAAATTCCCAACGAGTTTTTGTCTTCAACACAGTCCTTTGATCCTAAAAATCTCATTTTGTTTATGGGTTTAAAAATCACCTTAAAATTAAAGGTTTTGAGAATTTTTATAATTTTGAAAGCAATGTCACGCAATTTCTCGCAATGGGCGCATCACAGGAGTTAATGTGGAGATAGGCTTTGGTTTCCGGAATTTTGTTAGAACTTTATCTATAATGGAAGGGTTGTATCCTCGCTGTACTGCAACACGTTTAAGGAAATAAAGTACTTTTTCCAAACTGTCCTTATCTGAACATATATGTATCGCGCGATATACGCAACTGTAAAAGGCGCTGAGCTTTTGTTGATAAGTGTGATTAGACTTGGCATGTGGAGGTGAAAAAATAGCGAAAGGTTTCCGATAAATTTTGGTTGCCAGAGATTGATTTAAGCGAGTTACCAGGGTGTCAAGGAACGGTAGGCATCCGTTATTTTCAGTTTCGTAGCTGAATTGAGTGTGAGGATCAATGGAATTTATACGTTTGACTAATTCTGGAATTTCAGAATGTTTTCCCTTCCATAGAACGAAAGTATCGTCTACATATCGTACCCATAAGAACTTTGAGATAAAGAACTCTACTTATAGTCTTCTCCTATCACTGCTCTCATTATTTCTGCCTATCCCTGGCGTACAAGTGCATACTGAATTAGCTTTGCATTAGGAAAATCACCCGTTTTACTTATTCGGAGCGATAACAAAGTGCCACGTGATATCAACGTTACGTGCGGCTACTATTAATTGTGCACACCTATCCTCTGTACGTAATCAATAAACGTTTGACAGTAATGGGGAAACGTGGCGACTTAAGCCAATTTGACCGCGGCCAGATAATTGGAGCCACGAAGGCAGCTGCCAGTATTTTGGAAACAGCCGCACTTGTTGGCTGCTCCCGTACTACTGTACCAAGGGTGTACCAGGGCTGAATTAACCATGCACAGACCTCCATCAGAACATCTCACATTAGTCAGCCACGCTCGGCTGATCAATGAGGTGAGCGTCGGGTGTCACGACTAGGATCTCAGCAAAGACGTGCAACAGTCACCCAGCTGACCTTCCAGTACAACAACGGTGCAGCTCGACCTATTTTCACATACACCATGCGCCCTACCTTGCTTCGCTTGGGGTTCCACAGCCGGAGACAAAGGAGGGTATCCATGATGACACCCAGTCATTGGAAACAACGCATCATATGGGCCAAGGAACGTCGGCAGTGGATCAACGGATGGAAGTAGGTCGTCTGTAGTGATGACCCCTGTTTCTTGCTGCACTGTGCTGATGGCGTAAATAGCGTGAAACACTATTCCCTGGTTACACTGCTGTGGTTCAACATGCCGGTGGAGGTTGTGTTCTGGTCTGGGCAGCTTTTTCTTGACAAACCCTAGGTCCGTTGGTTATCATCCCATCGAATGCCTTTGTTAATATCCCGTGGCAGGGCTACGAAGCTGCAGTGGACGAAAGGACATCGCACTGAACGGTGAAAGACTGGAAACGGGTAGTATGGTACGATGAATCTAGGTTCTAAGTAAAACACGCAGACAGGAGGGTGCGTGCGGTTGACCACACGACACCATAGACCCCTAACTGTGAAGGCAGGGTGTTACGTACCAATTGAGCTGCTGGAGCATGCTTACAAGAGTTACCTTGGAGCCACGTTTGCTTATTTAGTCCATCACCCGATAATGCTTTACTGGCGTGATAGCCTACCACTTACTACCAATCTTGGGTATCATTTTTGATCAACTTCCCGTCTGATCGCTCCAGTCTTGAAAAAATGTATGAAGACGCAATCCATTGTTTTCGAAACCAACCCGAAGCCCACCACCGGCAATTCTGGCGATTTACGAATGGCTTTCCTGGAATCGTGGGCCTCGATACCGCCAGAACATGCCCAGTACTTGGCACTTGGCAGACTACATGCTATGACGTGTTGTTTCTGTCGTGAGGGAAAAATGTGGGCCTACACACTATATAGGGGAATATATTTCCCTTTCAGTGTAGCTCATCAATGTAAGGCACACATGTTCGAAAACGAGTTACACCTTCTATTAGCCCTGACGAAAGACCCAACAGATGCCTGAAAGGGTCAACCATTTCTTCTGCCTAGATTAGGACCATTTTTGTCTCCTGACCCCCTTGCAGAATTTCATCTCTTGCTGCAAGGGAGACCGAGGTTGGGAATCCTAATGGCCTGTTTGTTTCATGCCCTTAATCACCGTCCTGGTCACTTTCCGTGGGAACATGCACGGGTGAAGTGAACGATGAAATGGTATTCGATACTGTTCAGTAATAACAGCTGATTTAGCGTAAGTGGGAAGAACTGTTTTCTTCTTGTAGTCGTCGACTGCGGTGAAGTCATCTGCAAGAACGAGGGTTATTTTTAATTTATTTTTTTGGCTTACCTGATGGCATACCGAACCACTACACCGTCAGTATAAGATGTGTGTCTTCCTTATGCAACCCTCTCTTTTCTCTCTCTCTCTCTCTCTCTCTCTCTCTCTCTCTCTCTCTCTCTCTCTCTCTCTCTCTCTGATGTCTTCAGAAAATCATTCGTCGACATAACAAAGAAAGGAGAGAAAATACTCGTAAACGCACGGTGCAGTGTCTAGGGGTGCCAATTTCTACGTTTTCTCATAGACATTCAGTATGCGTGGTGAAATGAAAAAGTCTATTTTGCCTACTGGTGTCCATCAAAAAAAAAAAAAAAAAAAAATCAGGTGAGACCCTGAAAAGGAAGTAAAGATATTTCAAGTATCATTGAATATTTGTGTGAAAGAAGAGATCATCTTTTACAGATATACAAGACCAGGGACTCTCTCCTTTTTTCCTCCAAATGCTTCACTGAAAAGGTAGACATCCGAATTTAAACATGAGAGGTAGGATCGTGATGATTATTTCATGGTTAGACCTACCACCATCATAGTAGTGGCAAAAATTCCTGGCTTTGTGTAGTGAGAAACAAATGAATGACAACAAGGTTCGTTTTCAGCGTGTAACAGATATATCACGGAAAAGACTTCAATACATTATAACGAAGTGAATTTCTCCGTCATTTTTATCCGCGCCGGGGTTCGAACCCGGGTCCACTCATTCCGGAATAAGTTGCTCTACCAATTAAGCTACGCGGACATTGATTCTAATTGCTATCTGCCTTTATGTCGTGTGCGTCCTTCTGGCAGGTACGTCACATCTCCTGGTACGTTACAACATCATCACCCATATTGGAACTTTGCAAAGTTTCAAAACTATGGGTACACAGAATAATATCTCTCGAACAGAAATGACTACAATACTAGTTGTCTAAAGAGCGAGACAGATCCATCAAGTTTTGTGTAGAGATCGCAGCTATGAATGAAACCTGTGCACACAATTTTTTACCCGCAGGAAGAGGCAATCCAACAGGGAATCGTCCTTCATCGCCCACTCCTGGAAAGAGCAAAGTCTGTGCCTTTAGTAAGCATAGTGGTGTCCTTCATGCTTTGAAACTAAAATAGTTTTGTTCGATTATATATTGATAAAGAGGATAATTTTTGGCGAATATAAGGAAGTCCGAAGAAATTATTTGAAGATGTCAAGAGATAGGACAGTTCCGCAAAGTCACTTTTTTCCCATATTTGCATATACTTTCAATAAAATATCTCAGCACAAAATTCGATCTTCTTCGTGCTTACAGTCGCCACCTGACTATTTAAAATTTTAAAACACTCACCTTTTTTAACAGATATTACACCATCAAGTGCTTACTTAGTCTCCTAACAAAAAAAAACAACTATGTCTGAGTGCCGTTGGTAATGACATTATGATGATTGTCGGTGACGTTTTGGAATGGTTAAATAAGTCGTTTTTCAAGGCATGGAAAAGATTTAGTAGACTCATTGTAAAATGTGTGTCAACTTTTCATCGAGTATACAGAAAAATAAATATACACTGCTGGCCACCCAAAATGCAACACCAGGAAGGACACGAAATAGCAAAGCCAGATATCATCATCATCATCATCATTGTCAACCATTATCAATCCACTGCTGGATGAAGGTCTCCCCAAGTTTCCTCCACAACGGTCTGTCTTGTGCCAGTCTCCTCCATGTCACTCCCGCATATTTACGAATATATACTGGACACATAACAACAGATACAAAGATGAAACGATTGAGCTTACAGGCCCGTGCGACTTGCGGAACACGCAGACATCAATAGTTCGTGTGGCCCCCATGGCTGGCAATAACGGCCACTACACGCCGCGGTATCGAACGAACGAGGCTTTGGATGTGGGCTTGGGGTATGTCGATCCAGGCTGCTTCCACACGTTGCCACAGTTCATCTGGCGTAGCCGCGGGTAGTGCTTGCCGGGCCACTCGGTTGCCTATCAGCGACCAGACGTGTTCGATGGGCGACATATCGGGAGAACAGGCGGTCCACGGCAGCAGTGACACCTGTTGGGCCGTGAAGAATTGTTGCACGATGCGTACTACGTGCGGGCGTGCATTGTTCTGTTGAAACGTTGCCGCTGGCATCCTGCAGGTAAGGGAGTACTGCAGGCTCCAAAACGTCGGAGATGGTGCGGTGGCTGTTGAGTGTACCGGCGATGCGTACCAGAGAGGAGCGGGTGTCATATCCAATTGCGCCCCAAACCATAACGACAGGCGACGGACCGGTATGGCGATGCAGAATGCAGGCGTCATACAGTCTTTCACCGCGGTGCCGCCCCACGCGGTGCCGCCCCACGCAGATCCGACCATCGTGGTGTTGCAGGCAGAAGCGGGATTCGTCGGAGAAGACAATGTCGTGCCATTCCGTAGCCCAGGTGCGGCGTTCAGCGGCCCATTGCGGCCGCACTCGCCGGTGGTGTAACGTCAATGTTAATCGGAGCAATGGGCGCCGTGCGACAAGTTCCCGCTCCTGCAGACGACGTCGAACGGTACGTACTGACACAGGTTGCTGCGCAACACACCCTAATTCCTGTACTAACGTTCGTGATGTGGCAGTGCGAGCCGTCAATGCCCACCGAACAACATGCCGGTCCTCTCGTTCGGTGGTGTGCTGCAGCTGCGGCAATCGCTCACGTCGGTCCGTCCGTCCCTCCTGCACCCACGGAATCCCTACTCGCCTCTATGTGGCTGGATGTCGTCCCATACGGGCCTGACATGAATCCAATCGAATATTTGTGATTCTACTTGGAAAAGCGAGTTCGCGCTAAATCTCGGTACGATAAACCGTTGTCGCGATAAGCCACTATTCGTCCTCTGTCGAACTCCGAAACGTGCTGAAATGACTGCCGTATTCTGCAACGAGACATCAGGAAGCTTCCCACGCACAGGTCCGTCCGGCAGCACAACACACTTCCACTACTTACACCCCGCCTTCTATGCACCCTTCTTATAGTGCTTCTCGTTGACGTGCCGGGTGCACATGATTTGCATATACCCTGCAATGCTAATCGTTTGCATGTCCTCTCGCGGGCGACGCATGCTGCGAATTTCAGGCCAATCGGATACTTCCTTCTTGGAGTTGCATTTTGGGTGGCCAGCAGTGTATTTTCTTTTTTTCCGGAATTGTTTTGATTGCTAGGCTCAGAACCGTTTAATTAACCTTCGTATTTTTAAAATAGTTCACACTATAAAGCGTGCAGAATTACTGTGTTCAGTACCACTGGATTACAGTTCACTGCTCATTCACATTTGGTACTTTAGCCGTATTCCTTGGCAAAATAGAGTGTTTAAACTATCTTGAGTTTAATTTCCGAGAAGTAAGGAAACGGGAAGGGTGTAAGGAAATATAGAGATTGCCCTATCAATCTTGATGGAAAGACGTCCTTAATTCGATATTTCCACTTAGTAAAACAAATTTTGATGTTCTGAGGTATAATTTCTGCTCTCCTCAAATGCAGAAATAAATGCAATTTATCGTTACAACAGCCTTTCATTGCTTTTCAGAATAACGATGTGCTGTTTTAAGGATCACTATTCTCGTCTGCCAGAGACATCTCTGTAAAAGATTGTTTGTGAACTGATGGTAGTACTAAAACCGAAAACATATATAATTTCTGGAGCAGAGTTGGAGGAAATGGGAAAATTACTGAGCATAATAAAACAGAATGAGAGTGGAGCCAATGTTTAAGCCGAGCAAAGAGTAAGAGATAGGTGAAATAAATGGAGAATTGCCTCAAGTAATAAACACCGTGGCAAAAAGTAATTTTAGCTCTAACGGAAGGACCTTTATGAAGCGGAAACTCATGCGCCTTAAAACTGGAATAAAAAAACAGTAAAACTATGCCTGTTAGGTATGATAAGAACCATTGAACAAGTATCTCCGTCATAAGAGCAGAAGCGAATGAATATAAATATAGCGGTAAGGTAAAAAAAGCATATGAAAGCAGAAAAAAAACCTAATCGTCAAAGAGAGCAAAATTGATTTGGCCACACATACAATAACGTTTAACGATAGAGATACATGGGTTTGCAGCTTTGGTGGACGTTTCTAGACATGTTAGAGAATTTCCATGTTCCTTAACATGTAATTTCCTATCCGCAGTCGATCATGAGTAGATGAAACATACACGATTGATGCTTCAAAGCTTCTCAAAGAGCACACAGTAAAGCATAAAGTATTAAATTTTCGTGGAACATTGGGCAGCCGCATACCGAACTTTATTATTTGATGCAGATAGCTGCTGTGAAAGAAGAGAAGAGATCCCCACCATGACTTTTGAAGTAATAGAATGTTACTCAAAGGTAACGGTAACTCTGCATATCAGTAAATAAGTTGAAAAAATAGTATATATTTCGAGTAGGTAATTTTGTTGGAAATGAAAGCAGACTGCCTATTCTGAGATTCTATGAAGAGGCTGAAATTCATCATTCTTTTCTCAGGAAATTAAATCGGAACTTCGAAAATGAGACTCTTCATACAAAATCGTTCAGGGTCGCTGATATAAAAACTAATCCACTTGTATGTTTTCAGACATTAGCGTGCGTAAGAAAACAATTTGAACTTCTGAACGAACAAAACACAGCTTTAATATGCAACCCCTTTCTCTCTCGACGCGGCCTTGTATTTCAATTCAGTAAAGGATCTTAAATGAAAAGATATTCGCCGAGGCGGAAACAGTTCGTAAACATTACGGAGATGTTGGCGATATCAGATGTTATCGTAAAATTTTGATTATTTAAAAACAGTTGATTTGGAGATGAAAGAGCCTTGGTGAATTTAATGCCGTTTACGATTTGTTGATTTCAGAATGGTAAATTAATCGTACCTTTGGCTACCATGTGATTAAATATATATATATATATATATATATATATATATATATATATATATATATATATATACATTAGAGCAAGGTCAAAAAAGACATTACCTAAAAATTTTGAAACGAAATTTTCTAAAGTACCTGAAGATCATGACGCGCAACGCAGCAGTTATGAAAATTCAGAATTCACAGTCTATTAAGAAGAGATAGAAGCAAAGACAATTTTTCAACTCATACTAAAAAACAACGCAGAAAAATTCATATACTGACAAGTTTGAGCCAAAATAAAATAAAATAATGGCAACCTGAATGCTGAAAGTGTCGATAATGCCGAACCTTGGCTTTATCAAGGACCAGAAAAACTCTGCATCTTCTCACTTCCAGAAAGACCTAGTTGGAAATGGGTTTCTGCAAAGCCATAGATGCAAGTAATAAGCCCACAATTTTTTTTTTTTTAGTTATTATAACCTCCTAAAAGTTGCTTGACGAAAATTAAGTTAACATTATTTTTGCATGCATCTATTGCTTATATATATATATATATATATATATATATATATATGGGATGTAAGGTCAGGTGATGCGTAACATCACAGCCTCTCCTTGACAAATGTCAACCCCGCCTTCTCGTGGTACATCCTGTTCCCACTAAAGGGGCTCTGACGACCGCCAATAGCGGTATAACTATACCATCGGGATTAGAGGAAATGCTATCCCACACTCACCAACCCGCTTGGCCAGCGTGGTGAGTTATGGCCAAACCCCTCCAAAATGACTCCACAACTTAAATCTTGGCCCTCAGTCTCCGGCAGCTGGAATGTACCTGGCCAAGGCAGCGGCCAGTGCGACATGAAGGCAGAGGGTGCTAAGAATCCCCGGAGGACCGGACTAGGCTGCCATCTGATGCTGACCTTGGCAACGTATAACGGACGCTCCCTATCTTCTGATTCAAGGCTTCTTGAATTGGAAGAGGAACTACAAAGGATCAAGTGGGACATCGTCGGGCTAAGTGAGGTAAGGAGAAAAGGAGAAGATCTCATTGAACTGAAAAGTGGACATCTCTTCTACTATCGTGGGACAGATACTGGCAGAACTAGTGGTGTTGGATTTATAATAAACAAGAAACTGAAGGATAAAGTTGTAGAAGTTGAAAGTTCCTCTGACAGAGCTGCACGACTCGTTATCCAACTCTCGAGAAGATACCAGGCTCAGATTATTCAAACTTATGCACCCACCACAAGTCATGCTGAAGAAGAAATTGAAGAATTTTATGAGGAAATTCGTGATCTAAATAATAAAGGTAAGCAGCACTTGAAGATAATCATGGGAGATTTCAATGCAAAAATAGGGCAACAGCAACAGAATGAAACTTCAGTAGGTAAATTCGGTCACGGCAACAGAAACCAGCGTGGAAATACTCTCGTAGAGTTTGCAGAGGCAGAAGGGTTTTTCTTCTTGAACTCCTTTTTCAAGAAAAAGCCACACAGGAAATGGACATGGAGACATCCAAATGGGACGACAAGTGAAATTGATTTTATTATGTGTAACAAAAAATTCGTCATAGAAGACTGCAGTGTGCTAAACAAGTTCAACACAGGCAGTGACCATAGATTGGTGAGATGTAAGATGCACCTCAACACTAAACTTGAACGTGGCAAGCTCATAAGACAAACAAAATCTATTGACATAACCAACCTTAAAAAACACCATAATACCTTCAAGTTGGAACTGAAGAACAGGTTCTCTGCTTTAGAAGGCCTAACATCGGAAGAAGTGGATATTTCTGAAGTTAACGGAAAAGTAACCAAAGCTCTTATGGAAACAGCAACAAAATTAGCTGGGTCTAAGAACAAATTGCATGTGAACAAATTATCAGGAAAAACCAAAATGTTGATGCAAAAAAGAAGAGTGATGAGGACAACTAAAGAAGATGTGACTTCCAAAGTGGAATATATAGAGCTATGCAAGACAGTACGAAAAAGTATCACTGAAGACGTAAGGAAATTCAACTGTGAACTAGTGAGGAAAGCAATTGAAAACAACCAAAGCCTAAAGATAGCAAAGGGACATCTCAGTAAGGGGAAAAAACAGATTATGGCACTGAGAAAAGAAGATGGTTCTGTAACAAGAAATAGAGGCGAAATTTTGACAAGAGTGAAAGATTTCTACTCCAAATTATATGAAAGGGATGATACATGTACTCCAGACATCATGAAAGGTACCAGTACCAGAGTTCTTCCAGTCCTTCCAGCAGAAGTTGCACATGCAATCAAGAACATGAAGCGGGGAAAAGCTCCAGGAGAAGATGGAATTACTGTAGACATCATACAAGAAGCAAGTGGAGAAATCGAAACAGTACTTGCCCAAATTTTCACTCGATGCCTTAATGAAGGGAAAATTCCTGAGGATTGGAACAACGCTACAATGATCTTGCTACATAAAAAAGGTGACATTGAGGATCTCGGGAACTACAGACCTATCAGCCTCCTATCAGTGGTTTATAAAATCTTCACTAAAGTTCTTTCACACCGCTTGAAGGTGACACTGGACATGGCTCAACCGAGAGAACAAGCTGGATTCAGGAGTGGCTACAGCACAATAGATCATATCCACGTACTGAGAGAACTAATTGAAAGAGCGAGGGAATATGAACTTCCATTGTGCATGTCTTTTATCGATTATGAAAAAGCCTTTGATTCGGTGAAACCATCAGCAGTTGCAATGGCTCTGAAATCCTGTGGTATTGAAGATGCATACATTAATATTATTAATAACATCTATGAAAATGCAAGTGCAAAGATTCGGCTGTTTGAAAATACAACGCACATAAAAATTGGAAAAGGAGTGAGACAAGGTGACACCATATCTCCGAAGCTCTTTAATGCCACATTGGAAAACGTCTTTCAATCACTGAACTGGGAAAACAAAGGGATAAAGATTAATGGAGATTATCTAACCCACCTTCGTTTTGCTGATGACATAGTCATTTTTGCAACTACCCCATCAGAGCTACAGAGTATGATCCAGGAACTTGCTGACAAAAGTAAAGAGGTGGGATTAAA
The DNA here is from genome assembly GCA_039090855.1 of Macrothele yani. Classification (NCBI taxonomy): domain Eukaryota; kingdom Metazoa; phylum Arthropoda; class Arachnida; order Araneae; family Macrothelidae; genus Macrothele; species Macrothele yani. The sequence goes on along the minus strand of CM077011.1, from coordinate 7,149,663 downwards.
AATGAACTTTCAGAAGACAAAAGTGATGTACAATGCTTTTACAAGAAATGAGGATTTATCGATTGATGGAGAAAAGCTGGAGATAACAGACACGTACGTTTATCTTGGACAGCAGATATCAAGTGAGGGTCACATTGGTGAAGAAATTAATCGGCGTACAAAACTTGCCTGGAGAGCTTTTGGAAGAAACAGCATAATTTTCAAGAGCAATATGCCATTATGTCTTAAAAGAAAAGTGTTTGATCAATGCATCCTTCCAGTGCTTACGTATGGTGCAGAGACGTGGACCTTAACTAAAAGAGACATACAAAGGCTGCAGACAACTCAAAGGAGCATGGAGAGGTGCATGCTTGGTGTAACCAGGAGAGATAAGAAGAGGAACACGTGGATCCGAAAAATGACAAGAGTGGAAGACATCATGATCAGAGTTAAGTCCCTGAAATGGCAATGGGCTGGACATACTGCCAGAAGAACAGACCATCGATGGACAGCCGAAATTTTAGATTGGATTCCAAGGGACAGGAAAAGACCCAGAAGAAGACCACATGGAAGATGGGTGGATGAAATTCGAAAGTATGCGGGAGCGACATGGAGGAGACTGGCACAAGACAGACCGTTGTGGAGGAAACTTGGGGAGACCTTCGTCCAGCAGTGGATTGATAATGGTTGACAATGATGATGATGATGATATATATATATTTTAGAAAAATCAATAACTGCACTCTAGTGATTGGTTTAGCAAAAAAAAAAAAAAATTCGATGTACTGACCTTTCCGTGTGATAATTTTTGATAAAATGGACCTTTGGGTGAAATGAACGGTTCGAAAATGTGATCTGTCTGTGAAGTGAATCCTTAGAACTGACATTTCGGTGACATGATTTCTTTCATGAAGAGATCCTTGATGAAATATCTCGTGGGCGAAGAGAACCATCGGTAAAGTGGTTGTCGGGGGAAATGAAGTTCATCTGAAAGGAGTACGCACGTAAACCTCGTGGGGCGATACATGCTGCAATACGGTCCGGCATGAAGGCAAACGGACGCCTGATGTTATCCTGTGGCAGAGTGACACACACGTGTTGCACGGTGTGCTCCAAATCCTGGATACTGTGGCACGGGGGAAGCCGGCGTTTCAATTGGTCCCACACATGCTTTATAGGGAACATGTCCAGGGAGCGGGCAGGCCATGGAAGTGTCTGGACATGCAGGCAGTTCTGGGCAACCCAAGCCGTGTTCTGGTGTGCATTATCCTGCTGGCATAGCGCACCTGGATTGCCGGCCAGAAATGGAAGCACATGGGGCCGTAGGATCTCATCCATATACCTCTGGCTCGTCAATGATCCACGTACCACTATTAAAGCTGATCGACTATCGTAGGCAATGGCTCCCCAGACCATAATGCGTGTAGTGGGGGAGGTGTGGCGCTCGATAGCAAGGTTGGGATTGTGCCGTTGACCCGGGAACCTCCACACCCGGACAAGATGATCATCTGTCCCAAAAACGAAGCGGCACTCATCGCTGAACACCACACGTCGCCAGTTTGTGGCGTTTAACTTCGCTCCGGCCTGGCACCACTGCACGCGGAGCCGGAGATGTTCCAATGTTAATGACAGCACACGTAAGGTGCGCTGGGATAGCGGATTAATTCCACCATGCGTCGGGAAATGGCACACAAGAGCCGCCACATCTTCCTGTATAGTGGACCGGGTTCCCGTGGGATCCGTTCGTGCCTGGCGCATGATCCATCAATCCAATCTACCAGTGTTCCTCCTGGTCCGTCCGGAGCCGCTCAGCCGTGTGGCAGTGTCGTCATGTGTCCACTGCTCCCAACACAGTCGGACGGTATGGACAGAACGATCCACGTGGTGGGCTATACGGCGCGCCGACCACCCTGCGGTTTTCAGCCCAATGATCAGACCTCTCCCAAAGTCCGTAAGTAGCGTAAATCGACGTCTCTCGCGTCTACCCGGTATACTTGTCACTCTGTACTCTTGTTTGCTTCGGCCGGTGCTTTTCGCTTTCTTGGGGCATCTACTACACGCCGGTTTATAAGGCTGCCGGTTCGTGCTTGCAGCGCCACCACAGGGTGTGCGGTCATGCGCGCCAGCACCAAACGTGGATCATTTGCATGCCAGAAAGCACTCTATCTATTTGCAAAGTTTCGCGGTTGTAGCACGTTTTCTTCTAGGTGCGCAAATTTCATTGTCTGTGAGTGTATTACAGTAATCTTAAAATGGGAAGTACATGACGTAATGCATAAATATAAACTGACATTTAAATCTTCTGTTACCGTGCTACTTCCTTTTTTCAATTTATTTAACGTTTTATCGACCGTAGAACGCCCGTACATCCAGACAACCACTGCCGCCCGAATTGCCCGTCAAAAAAGGTGTAGGATTTCCTACACTCACGTGTTCTTCCAATTTGCACGGCTTTTGCGGAATAAGCAGAAGCCAATCTCAGTCACCAGTTCTCTCACTAAAAATGATAGAAGTTTCTATCCCGAAATAGGGGATTGAAGTTTCTAAAGCGCACACTGTTTCGGGCGTTATAGTGTTTTGCAATATAAACGATTTTAGGATCCTGATTGGTAAAAAGTTAAATCCCTAAAGCTTAGAATTTCCTCTCTAGGATTCTTCTACGTTGCTTATCTCGCTGGTTATTGCTTTTATTTATTTCTTTTTCTTTGCTTTCTAAGCACTAATCTTCATTCTCAATGTTTTCTTGAGCGATGAGATAAAACAAAATTTTATTCGTTTTCTTTTTTTCCGAACTGAATCAAATTAGCTATGGAATTATACACTCCAAAAGATATTTCATGACGAAACTATAGGAATCTGAAATGGTATAAATTGCGCCAAAGTTGGTGTTGAAATTAACCCAAGCGTTTTATTCTGGAGAAAATTGCGCATACGTTCTCCTAAAAGTCCCTTGTTTTTGGCAGCCACACAGCCGCGGATAATCACATTACTTAGAATTATGAAAAGTAGATTATAGTTTTAGATATTCTTTTAAGCATAAAAGTGGGTCTGGCGTTATTCAATTATTTCTTATTCGTTATCATACTTTCTAGCAGAAAACTGTAAGTTCGTCCAAATCGTAACCACACGGGCACATTCAAACACGACACTAATATATGAATGGTTGGACAAAGATATTGCACTGCTGTTTATTCTGGTGGTGTCAAACACAGTTTAAAGATAGAAATAAATAAAACGAATCCTCTAAAGATTAAAAGATTTGTCTTAAGTGCGGTGGTTATCTCGTAAAACAAACGCGAGAAACACATTGAAAGGAAAGCTGAAAAAGTGTTTCGCAATCTAGGAATATGCGGTGTATGTAAACTCACGACTTGTAGCATCCTGAGCATGCAGGATGAGTTATAGCCCCTCGTGTTTTCGGCTCTCGTTCTGGTTTGTGCGCAGGCGCAGCCTACAGAACTCGCTGTGTTTTGTCCCCAGTACAGGAAGTGGTAACGCTTGGCTTTGCCTTTGGAACCTCTATGCGCTCCTTCACGAGGGAGACAGACGCGCGATATTTTTGCACAGCCAATGAGGAATGAGCGATTTCTTGCGTAACTTGCATTTTCCTATTTGAATAAACTGTAATTGCCACGCCGGTAGCACAGTGGTCTAAGCGATGGCCTCTGATCATTCGTCCGAAAGGGGTCTGAGTTCGAATCCCGTGAGGCATGGATGTTGTGTTTGTCTTACGACACTGGCTCTATCCCATCCTTGGAACCAGTGGCCCTAAATTAGGGACGGGAGACTGCTTATAGCCTATTGAGTTGCTCACGGTGGTCGTTAAACCTCCAGTGAAAAAAAAACAACAAAAAGAAAACTGTAATTATTTATCTAATTCTGTTTCCAGTGGTAACATCAGATACTGCGCAGTTAGCTTCGCTCGTGGTCGCTATTCGTCTTGCCACTTCGTGCTGTTCATAATTGCTAATCCTGTTGCAAGTTACGTCATGTCTCCTCCTTCTTCAAATACGAGCTGTTCATAAGCACGCACTCTTGCGTAAAATCGAGATGCACTGGATATTCTTCATTTTGAAAGTTTGATGTACGTTCATTGCAAAATCCCTTTAAGTTTGAGCTGCTCATTTCGTTAAAATGCCTTGAGTTTTAATATGTACTTAATCTCTCGTGTTTTTACAAGGTTGTGATCTTTTACTAACTAATCGTCCTTGTGCAAGTTTCAGATGCGAAAAATTGTTTATCTTTCTTCACGTTTCCTTGTTCTTCTAAGCTACAAATGGTTTTATAGTTTTTGTACATTACAATTGTGTGTTTGTGTCAGGCACTGAAGAAAGGCTGGATGACACATTAAACTGGCCAAATATTATAAATTAATGCTTTCTCTACCAGTGTAGCTATAACTCGTTATATGAGTGTCGCGAAACTTCAGTCTTAATTTCGTGCGTACCACGGCTTCATTCATGAGCATTAGTAATGAATAAATATGCCATGTTATAAAATAATTGAAAGTAAAATGTCAGAAAATAATTCGAAATCGCACTGCAGCTATCTGTATGTCTTACAAGAGCATACAGATTTGCTCTATGTAACTCACACAACACATAGCAACTAATTACCTTTAATTTTGAAAATTATTTGAAAGGCTTTACAGTGTCAACGGTTTTTAATGTACAGTGAAACCTCCGTTAACAGTCACCTACGAACAACGGCAAGTTTTAGTTGGTACCAAACAGCTGCAGTGGGATTCTTATTAACGGTAACCTCCAAGAAACGGAACCGCTTTAACAACGGTATACGGAAAACCATGTCAGTCCCGAAGGAGATGTCACCACCTCTTTGTTACTAGAGATTTTACGTAGTCTCGTCGGCACTTCTGCGAGATAGATAAGATGGAAACAAAGATCATTGTCAAACGAAATGTGCCTCGGGAAGGATGCGCTGAATTACGGCGGGTACAATGGCGTGCTTAAATGAAAAAAAGAGTAGACGGTTTGTTCTTTGTTAGGCGATCTCTAGATTTCGTGTATGTTTGAGTGCCCCCTCCCCCTCCCTCAGGTAGCTACTGGTGTCGTTGTTGGTGCTTGGAATGCTGCCCGTCGGCTGCGGTATCTCTTGATTCTGGTTCTATTGGGTTCTATTCCTGCTCTTTCTTGCGCATAGCTACCTAACTTTACAGTTACACTTTGCGGTCAAACATTTTTATTTCTTAGAGAATACCCTGATCTCCTTAGCTTGCTATTCTTAAGTGCTTTTTACGACCAGACATTAGACATTCTTTTCCTAAAATCCTCTATATCATGATTTAATTTATTTATCATTCTATCGTATTACTCAAAACACAGCATGTGTAGCACTGCACGCGTTTCGCTTGTGCATAAGCTTTATACAGTTATCATGCTTTTGCACAAACGTAACGGACTAGCAATGTTAATTTAGGCCAAATCTACGAACAATTAGCACCTTCCAACAACGGTCAATCTTTTCCGGTTCGAACACTGACCGGTATTCAGAGGTTTCACTGTAGTTAGAGGATTTATAAATAATTACGCAGCCGTGAAAATAAAGAGAATGTCCATCGTGGAGCTACGGATTATTTCATTTGGTAATCATGCCCGTTGAAAACTTGAGTTTTACGCAAAGCATTTGATGAAAATCGTTATGTTTGGATCACTAACAGCACACAGATTCTTAAAACTGCACTAGGATGAAGTTACAAAAGTTTTTTCATAGATTTGTCATGGATTACAGGGAAAAACTGAAATATTTGAAAGTTTTCACCGCATGCCAGAACACATGGGTATGTTGAAGTAATGCACAACATTTAAAACGGAAGGTTCTATTGCGCGCAGTAATACATTTTTCACGTTTCCGCTTCTCGGTAGGTCAGTTGAGATTTGTTTGCGTGATTTGGCGCTGACAACGGTCTTTTGGTTTTTCTAAAAGCTTTCCTTGTTTTGTATGCACATCTTTCCTTTATGTGCTTAAAGGTATCTGAAATTAATTGCACAGCATCAATCTGTCGTTCTATCTGTGAACACGGCATCTCCGCTTCTCGAATATAAGAATTCATTTTGCGTTTGACGTAAAGGATTAGTAGGACAACGATTACTGTACTTTTTGTTCTTTCAGTTGTAGCATTTTAGCTAACACACACGTCCCTTTCTTATTTGAATATGGAACAATTCTCAAAATGTAAAAACAGAACAAGAAAAATTATTTTTGCTTGAGATAAATAGCATCGTACCAGAAATACTCAAATTTTTCTGCTTCATTAAATGTGGCCTTCTCACTGGGTAATTAATGTAAGCGTATGTTTGTATTTAGACGGATATCTGATCTTCTGAAAGATCTGTTGGAATTTTTCGACATCTGAGCCACGATTTTCCGTCTTTTCCTGGCGACTTTTTTCGATAAATGACTTAGCTGAACACTTGTATGTGGCACGATATCTTCGCTTCTAGTAGGTGAATTTGAAAAGCATTTTGCGTTATCGTTCAATTAAGCATCAGCAAGATTTTCCTACCTTTGCCAATTGTTCTAAAGCAAGATTTTCCCGCTAACGATTGTAAATATGTATTTGAATTTTGTTTGATACCTGTGGTGAAAATTTGCGTTTCTGAGCTGCATAGCAGGGGACGTGACCAAGAATTTCCATATTATCCACACATTTTATGGAAGATTTTGAGTTTTAGAATTTCTGTACCCTGGGTACCCCCGTCGTGGCGTCGTAGAGGAATATTCCGGCCTCGTTACTACGTGGTAGTTGACAGTTTCTGATTCTAGTCCCGCCGTTGGCAATTCTGTTCGCGGTTTCCCAGGACTTCAACGAATGAGTATTTAATGCTTATATGTGGCCGCTCCTGTGGCGCAGTGGTGTAAGAGCTGGCTTATGACCATTCGTCTGAGATGGGTGCGCGTTCGAATCCCGGTGAGGTGTGGATGTTGTTTGTCTTAAAGCACTGGTGCTCTCATTTCCCTGTAACCAGTGGCCCTAAATTAGGGAAGGACGACTGCTTTTAGCCCATCAACTTGCTCACGGTGGTCGTTAAACCTTCAATAAAAAAATGTGCGTATGTGTGTCCCTAAAACTGGACACGCGTTTCGATCCACTTCTGGCTGTCGCTCCTTCTTGATATTTCATGAGAAAGACAACGGGAAACTACCGATACCGTATATAGCTCACCATTATCCCTATTCTCCAGGATATACATTACCATGACTGTGCGTAGTTCACGCTGATAAACCCCCGGTGTCCGTTTCTGGACATAGCACCTGAGGGAGAAGGAGAGGGGACACTTGATAGCGAAGGCAATGAGGAACAGCCTTACACTAATTCCCAAGGATATGCGTCTGTGTGACTGTGCGTAGATTATGGCCATAAATCACCTACATCCTTATTTGGACTTTGCACCTGAAGGAAACGTACGATTAGCGTCTTCCACGTGCATTGCATGGGGGCGTTTGTCTGCTTATGTTTCAATAACGGTGTTTTCTCAACGCGTGAAGAGTCGTCCTACAGCGCTTTCGTGTCAGAAGTTTGCTGCTCCTTCCGCTGTCCACGCGATTGATGAACTTTCTGGTGTTTTCGCAAAGTACTTGTTTAGTTGCCGTTTGCGTACATTCGTAAAAATGTGTCTCAAGCAGCCAAGAAATGAGATAGAGTGTTGTGTCATGCAAGCAAAGAGCTTCCTTTTATTAAAGTACGCTGTATTACTGTGATTCCGCAAAGAGTTGGAAACTATGTTTTGCTTCGAAATATTGAATTAAAGCACATATATATTCAAAATTCTGTTAAAATAACGTTGAAGTGTTTTTCGTTTTGTGATTGCTAATATCAGTTAAGTGATATTATTCTATATTATTATTTTTAATATTATTCAGATATGTTTGGGTTTCAGTTCTTGTCAAACTCATGCATATAAAATAAATCAAATTAAGTTCTTAAAGAAACTTCTAAAGTGTCGACTACATAAATATTTCTGATGATGGTATTTTATGTTCTATCATATTTGCGAGGTTAGTGTCTCGAAGGTTCGCAACACATAAACTTGCCACAATCTTGTATCACCGAAAGAAAACTTCTGATTGCACTGTAAATCAATTACCTTTACTATTCCAGTTTCAAACTTTTACGTCAAATGGTGGGATCTTTACATCGGAGAAGCAGTGGACAAATTTTCTTATTACTGAGTTCTCTTCTGGAGTAATTTTTAGGAAGCCAACTATTCAAATCCGTGCAACAAAATCATTAGCAAATGCATTAACGTTGGAAAGCAACAAGATCGAACTTATAAATTGAATTTGGACACATGCAGGAGTCATTACGTAAAGTTTATTGTGGCGACTAATGATTGTTTTCTGAAACCTGCTCCTGTAGAAGAAAACCGTTGCTGAAGCTTTTCTTTGTTTTTAATCGTTGTTTGTTAATGTAGTTTGTCACTAAACAACTTGACATGGTAACAGAGCGGCCGAGATCTGCTTGCTGTCCGTGGAACTAGAAATGAAAACAACTTTGTATAAACGTAGCAACCGATCATTCTGACACTGAAAAATGCCAAACGGAGTAGTAAAGCTTGCTCTTAATGGATGAGACGGATACGAGTTACAAAACACAGGAACAATCCCTTACGCAGATGGCGTTTCATTCTACTGGGAAATCCATAATTCTTTCTGCTACCGTAAGTTAAAACCAATTGCTCACGGTGCTCGATGACACGTTGTGAACAACAGACGTTAGCACTAGAAAAAGTCAGATTAAATGCGTATTAGCCTTAAACAACGCGTCTTAAGTCCTGTTTTGAAACGAAGCGATAGTGCAACTTGCAAAACTTTGTTGATGGTGTTTTTACTTTGCATGTCAACTAAACTTTGCACTAGTGCTTAGGAACGCATTTAATTAAAGTGGAGCCTAAACTATTTCTCAAAGATTAAACCTGTGTTTGTTATTCTGCACTGTTTTCTTTTAATAAAATAAAAGCGATTTTGGTAGCTGGAGTTTTTAAAATTCTGCATGAGTAAAAACAAAAAGCATTAAATGCTCCCGGATTGAAACGTTTTCTCAGCTTTGCAACACCAAATGCATAAAAACCCATTTCATTCCTTGACAAAATGCGGTATTGGTAACTTTCTTTGAGTAATAACAAACGGCGTTAGTGATTTCCTAATCACGTACTAGGTGTGCTTACATTTTTAATCGTACATTAAGTATATAAAATTACTAGTGATAGTTTCTGTTTTCAGGTATTCAAAGGTAAAACGGCTTCGCGTTTTAGCAACTCCTTGTTGAAAAATCATTTCCAATTCTGTGTTTTGAAGACTGTAGAAGTGACTTTAGTCGGCACTCTATAGCCCACGAGAAACGTGTTGTTAAGGCTCTGGAATTGGCTGCAGTGACTACCCTACTGCCACGAGCAACATGTCGGGAAAGCTGTAGAAATGGCTGCTATCGCCACCGTGCAGCCCACAGGAAACATGCTGCCAACACTGGACAACTCTAAGTAATTGAAAAACGGAGCTTTTAACATTTTATTTTTCTTTACAATTCACAACGAATTCTCATCTTTCACTATAGTGTATATCATCATATTCAGCCTTTCTCGAGAGTTGATTAAGTAGCATCATCTAAAGGGGATTTGTCGTGAAAAGGCACTAAGAAGAAAAGGTCTTATGATTTCATGTATTGTGTTTAATAAAAATATTTAATTCCAAGCTTTTGCTGACCAGCGGGAGGCTTTAGCAAGTACACAAGTAAACTCAATAAATCATTTGAATGGATTAAAGCTATACAGTTAGCAAGTAACATGAACGTAGTTGAAATTGAGTGAAAATAAGTACGACCAATAATATGAAATGCGGCATCGTAATGATTCAAGTACATGTATCTAGTGCGATTAGTCAGGTTCTCCAATATTCATTATCGCGCCAGGTGCATGCATTATTGCCATGTCGCATTACGATTCAGCGTAGTTATTTTCGTGCGATTTTGAATTACGTTCATGTTATGTGTGAACTGTATAGTTTAAACCCATTTAAATTCTGCATTGCGTTTACTTGTATCCTTGATAAAGCTACCCGGTTAATCGCAGAAAGCTTGGAATTAAATATTTTTATTAAACACCATACATAAAGTCGCAAGGCCTATTCTTCCTAGTGTCTTTACATGTTTAAGGAGTAATTTCTGAGTTAAATTCTTTTTAAATAAGCATTTAGTTAATTTCTGCGTAAACTAGTTTCTTTGGCCTTTGTTAAGTATCATATTTTTTTATCTTGTGAAAAATGTTAACGATCCCCGTTGTTGCATAGCAACAGAAGAAACTTGTTTGCGTGAGAAAGCATATTTTTGTATATTTTCAGGATCAGTTTTCCAGTTCGTAAATATGTGTACAGTCTATCAAACTAAAGAACTACGGGAATAGCAGATGATTCCTGCTCCTAGAGAGATGTTTTTTCTCGTTTCCCTAGACATTTTTTCTACCTGAGACTTCCATTTCAACAATTGTTTCTAACGGGAAAGTAGACAACGGCGTCTACATGAGAACTTTGGTCGAGACGGATGATGCAATGGTGGATAATCTGATGAAAGGGAAAATGCTGTCAGAGAAGTGCTGTGCAAATGCTGTCCTCCGAGCAATCAAGTAGCCTTATGAACTGTTAGGGAAGGCTGGGAGGTCACAGAAACGTGATTTTCAATAGTGCGTAGCCTTGCGAAACGGTAAACATCGGTGGGTTCTTCTTTAGTTGAACGCACTACACTTGACAACTTCAAAAAAGCAATGATCAACCAGCAAATGTAAATTGAGCTGCAGCACTAATATCCATGCTTTCTAGAAATGCTGACGAATAGGATTCAATATCCCAAGAAAGCAAATCTGAAACCTTTTCCACAATACTCATTTAACCTGGGATTTTGAATCAGAGGTAATGAACTGTGTGTGTGTGTGTGTGTGTGTGTGTGTGTGTGTGTGTGTACGTGCGTTTGCGCTAGCTATGTTTGCCAATCTTTGTACGTATTCATGAAATACTGTCGCACCAGTATGCCACAAAGTCGAAGGGAGAATTATAATGATTCTACACATGCGATTTTCTGTATAACTGAAATGTTCCCAAATGTGGGCAACCGAAAAAACGTGGAAGGGAGAGTTATAAAGATTCTATACGTGCGATCTTCTATCTAAATGAAATGGTCACAAATGTGAGCAACCTTTAGCGTATTACATTATGGCAGGTTAAAACTTATCATCCGTAAACTTTTATTCCAATTAATCGAAGGTAAATTATGCTTATTAATTAAAAATATACCTATCAACAAAATATGAATACGATCTCGTATAAGTAAAATATGTAATTAATGTAAAAAAAATAAAGTATCTCCTAAAACATTTGAAGTTTTACGTCGTGTATTTGTTTCGCTGTTTGCACATTATTTCAGAAATATGAGACTCGTTGCGTTTTCGTGCTTGCTTCGTTTCAAAACAGGACTTAAGACGCGTTGTTTAAGGCTAATACGCATTTAATCTGACTTTTTCTAGTGCTATCGTCTGTTGTTCACAACGTGTCATCGAGCACAGTGAGCAATTGGTTTTTAGAAATCAGATCATTAGTGCGACGTCATTGATCTAGTGTCAAACAGATGCGTGGGGCACAACAGGGTATCAACAGGAAAACACAAACAGGTACGTGACGGCCCCAACAGAGATGAAGTAACAGGAAAGTGGCGTGGGGAGGGAATAAATACAAACATTTGCCCAGGACATATGCGTGCGGCTGAGCGAGGGGTGGCGGGAGGAAGTTAAGAAAAGAACTGAAACATTGTTTTCTTCATACAAACTGACCGGGGAATAAGGGGGACCGTGGAATATTGTAAATAGTCCGTAATATTCCCAATCTTGTAGCGAAAGAGGAAGGGAAGAAATTGGGTGAATATACTTTATTTTACAAATTTTGAAGTTGTGAATCCGTTTATTGGTGTAAATATGACATGAATGATAAGTCAGATAATATTTGAAAACTTGAAAATTTCGTCGTTCTGAAGCGGGAATCGAAACCGCGTCTTCCGCCTAGCGACCGAGTATGGTAGCTGCTTCACCACCCAGAACGACCAAGTTTCAAGTTTACCATTAATTTGAATATAACCATCACAGGAGTGGCTAGTCCATGCAACCAGCATTCATATATAGCGAATCTGGAGGATTAGAATTCTATTCCGTGACTGCCCGGAGGAGCAGAATATCAATGAATGAAATACGGGATTACACCAAAAAATTTGTATTGCACATTGGTGTAATCCCGTATTTCATTCATTGATAATTTATTTTGTTTGCTGATAGCCGTACTGAATTTTGACATACAGTGGAACCTCGGTTGAACGTATATAGAATGGCCTTTAAAACAGTATAAGTGTAAAAAAAACGTATTATTAAATACTATAGTAAACTGTATGCTTTAAAGGAATATAAGAAGTTATTTAATAGCGGTTTATTTAAAGTGGAATCGGCGGTGAAAGAAACAAAAAAGTGTTATAAATTATATAGAAGTATTTTACCGCATTGCACAAAACATAGACCCCATGGAAATCAAACTTCTCTTTCGACAACTCCATCTGTCTATAAAGGATTTTCCGCATTGGGATTTTTCGAAACTAAGACGCTCTGTCAAATATAAATATAGTGAAACCCCTGAACAACGGTCACCATTCGGATCGGGAAAAGGTGGTCGTTGTTGGGGGGTTGCCTTTGTTCGAAGGTTTGGCTTAGATTAATATTATTATGTTAGTTGAGTTTGGGACGAGCAAATCATGCAAGTCGATGCAGAATAAGAGACAGATGTATTCAACTGTCAACGAGTGTAGCAATTCAGAAGTCAGAATACGGACTTCATAATGTTAGCCAAAGGAAATTGAACTTAGTTCAAGGGCAAAAATGTACAAATTTAGAACAGTAAATTGAACTTATTGTTTGAGGCTTAATTTTTGAACCAGTAATAGTAGTTTAAATGCTAAGAGTTTTTCTCGTTATCTCTACCTATTTTTTACTAGAATGGGATGTCCTACAGCTAAACTTTAACAATTTGTATAGCAAGGATTAACAATTGTATTTTTGTATAGCAATCATTAAGCAGCCCTTGAATAAAAAAACGAAACAAAAGTATAACCACTTCTACATTATCAACACGATTTCCCGTTCTCCAGATGAAGGTTAACTGATGTCCCCTTCCAAATAGACAACATACTAACAAATATTTGAGTTACAGTACTGATTTGCTATTGTTATGAAATGATTTGCCGTCATGCAATACCCATTAATAAAAAACGTCAGTTCTATTGTATTCGCTTTTTCACACCTCTGCTTCTGTAATGACAACGAAAAATGAACCCCATTCCGATTGACATTTTAGTGCCTTTGACATTGGCAGTTCTAAATTTTTCGATATGATAATGCATAATAACACCACACAGAAATGACAGAATAAATCAAAAATGCGAGAAATTTTACCTTCATTTGTTAGATACCATTCGCAACAGAGAAATGGGGTGCTTTATTGTATGAAATGCTACTGTATACGACATTTACAAATAACTCGAATATGCTTTTTCGAAACAAAACGCTTTAGAAAGCATGCTTCATGAAGCATTTCCGTTGATTTGTTCCGATCGCATGCATGAAACGTGATATTTCGTGATGAATGGCATCGCGGCTGTTTCGGAAAACTGCTCTGATTCCTGTCTTTTCAAGAAGGATAAACTGTTTTCTTCAATCTGCGCTCCTTGCTAGACATAAACGACAGATTTTTTGCCTCGTTTGTTTTGATTTCGATGTTGGATGAAAAACAATAAGTTCTAAAGAGTTCTGCTTCGAGCGACTTTTGGAATACGTAATATTATAATATGGTAATCAATTTTGGCAAAATGAAAAATGAGAAATGTATTGCATTTTTACCGAAAATGTGGAGATGAACTGCTTTTTCTTTTCTTTCGTTATGACTCTCAAAATCCTAGCCCTTTGAATTCAAACAAAAGATTTCCCAAAGAAATAATAGCTTCGGTTCTGTCATTACGCTGAAAGTCAGAAAATAAATTTTGAGGATATTTCCTTATCTTTAGGTGTGTGTATTTAAAAAGAAATAAAATGGTAAAGTTTTTTACTTAACTTCGATCATTTCGCCTGTCTAGTTATATGATAAAATAGATATCGTAGAGGTTTCCGCGTAAGAATTTACGGAAAACAAATCAACACGTGTCATCTCTTACACAGGAAAGAAAACTTTTACGTTACGCGTTTCGGTGTGAAATTTGCTATTGACTACCCTGATAGACAAACGTATCGCAGGTCGTCTGGCTTCACAATTTTACTCCACTGTGTTGTAAGTCTCCTAAATTCCGACCATCAATCCTCAGTTTTGCAGAATTCCTGATATCGCCATATCTATCCACCGAATTAGTCTGAAATCTCAGTATCACATCTGCAAAACTCCTGAATTCTGACCATCAATCCTCAGTTTTACAGATTTCCTGATATCGCCACATCCATCAACCGAATTACAGTCTGAAATCTCAGTATCACATCTGCAAAACTCCTGAATTCCGACCATCAATCCTCAGTTTTACAGATTTCTTGATATCGCCATATCCATCCACCGAATTACAGTCTGAAATCTCAGTATCACATCTGCAAAACTCCTGAATTCCAACCATCAATCCTCATTTCTACAGATTTTATGATATCGCCATTGCCATCCACCGAATTACAGTCTGAAATCTCAGTGTCAAATCTGCAAAACTCCTGAATTCCGACCATCAATCCTCAGTTTTACAGATTTCCTGATATCGCCATTGCCATCCACCGAATTACCGTCTGAAATCTCAGTATCACATCTGCAAAACTCTTGAATTCCGACCATCAATCCTCAGTTTTACAAATTTCCTGATATCGCTATTGCCATCCACCGAATTACAGTCTGAAATCTCAGTATCACATCTGCAAAACTCTTGAATTCCGACCATCAATCCTCAGTTTTACAGATTTCCTGATATCGCTATTGCCATCCACCGAATTACAGTCTGAAATCTCAGTATCACATCTGCAAAACTCCTAAATTCCGACCATCAATCCTCAGTTTTGCAGATTTCCTGATATCGCCATATCCATCCACCGAATTAGTCTGAAATCTCAGTATCACATATGCAAAACTCCTGAATTCCGACCATCAATCCTCAGTTTTACAGATTTCCTGATATCGCCATTGCCATCCACCGAATTACAGTCTGAAATCTCAGTATCACATCTGCAAAACTCCTGAATTCCGACCATCAATCCTCAGTTCTACAGATTTCCTGATATCGCCATTGCCATCCACCGAATTACAGTCTGAAATCTCAGTATCACATCTGCAAAACTCCTAAATTCCGACCATCAATCCTCAGTTTTGCAGATTTCCTGATATCGCCATATCCATCCACCGAATTAGTCTGAAATCTCAGTATCACATATGCAAAACTCCTGAATTCTGACCATCAATCCTCAGTTTTACAGATTTCCTGATATCGCCACATCCATCAACCGAATTACAGTCTGAAATCTCAGTATCACATCTGCAAAACTCCTGAATTCCGACCATCAATCCTCAGTTTTACAGATTTCTTGATATCGCCATATCCATCCACCGAATTACAGTCTGAAATCTCAGTATCACATCTGCAAAACTCCTGAATTCCAACCATCAATCCTCATTTCTACAGATTTTATGATATCGCCATTGCCATCCACCGAATTACAGTCTGAAATCTCAGTGTCAAATCTGCAAAACTCCTGAATTCCGACCATCAATCCTCAGTTTTACAGATTTCCTGATATCGCCATTGCCATCCACCGAATTACCGTCTGAAATCTCAGTATCACATCTGCAAAACTCTTGAATTCCGACCATCAATCCTCAGTTTTACAGATTTCCTGATATCGCTATTGCCATCCACCGAATTACAGTCTGAAATCTCAGTATCACATCTGCAAAACTCCTGAATTCCGACCATCAATCCTCAGTTTTACAGATTTCCTGATATCGCCATTGCCATCCACCGAATTACCGTCTGAAATCTCAGTATCACATCTGCAAAACTCCTGAATTCCGACCATCAATCCTCAGTTCTACAGATTTCCTGATATCGCCATTGCCATCCACCGAATTACAGTCTGAAATCTCAGTATCACATCTGCAAAACTCCTGAATTCCGACCATCAATCCTCAGTTTTACAGATTTCCTGATATCGCCATATCCATCCACCGAATTACAGTCTGAAATCTCAGTATCACATCTGCAAAACTCCTAAATTCCGACCATCAACGCTACCGTTCTCCAGCTTTCACAGTTATTCTACCGTACTCGTTCTTCAGATTTTCTGATTTCATATTACCATTTCACAGAGGTGCAGGTCTCAAGGCTTTTAACCACCAATCCATCAAACTCCAGTTTTCCCCTCCACCTGCAACAGGTGTTTGACACCATCAGTCCACAGAGTTGTGGGGCTCCATGCTTTTCACACCATCAATCCACAATGTTGTGGGTCTGCATGCTTTGCACCACCAATTCCTTGAGATCCATGTGTTCCCCCTGCCTGCAACAGACGTTTATAGAATCCAACGTCTGTTGCAGGAGTCCTTCAACTTCCATGTAACAGACTTGACACCAGCAATCCAGAGAGTTGTAGTGGCCTCTATACTTCACACCACCAATCATTCGAGTAACATGAAATTCCCTTTGCCTAAAACAAACTTTTTCAGAATAGAACACCTGTTGCGGTAGTCCAACTCCAATGTAACATACTTCGCACTGCATCCAAAGAGTCGTAGGTGTGAAGGCACTATCAACCCCTAGTTCCATCTCTTTCGCTTTGTCTGCAACAGACGTCTTTAGAATCAAACGACTGCTGCAGTTCAACTCCCATGTAACAGACTTCACGCCATCGATCTACAGATTTGTTACTCTCATGGTTTCACGTAACGAATCCATTGAGTTCCAAGTTTTCTCTTCTGCATGCATCTGTCTGTATTATGCATTATCTCTCAAATTGCATAATACAGACATCTCCGATTTCGTGTTTCTTGGCTACTTTGTTTTCTGAACAGAAATGGACTGCAGCTTTAATTTATCTATTTCTAATAAACCAAATGATTCAATTCTAGATGCTATTCGTACATGTATTTCCCAATCTGTTATTGCGTTTGTTCTCCAACCTGAAATTTTTGAACAAATGAAAAATTAAGCTTTTTATAACCGATGCTAAAATAAGAATGCTCGAACGTATCTCACACAATCTATAGAAATATATCAGTCAGAATATATCAGAATTGTTTTAAAACTCAAGAATTGTAAAAATGAGTGTATTCATTTAGTTAAAGTAAACTGTCACATTTCGTCAAATAATTGTACCAGCGCTTTGTTGAAACTACTTAATATAAATACAATTAGTTTTTCTCTGCCCAGAGTCCTTTACACGTTTATCTGGTACTGAAAAATAAATAAACCAGTAAAGGATTCAAAGCCTTGGCACTAAAAATTACAAAACATTCACTGAAAAAAAACCTTGGTACTGATAAATCTTTTATTTTGATCTTTACTCAGATGGCTGTTTCCGAGATGGAAACAACCTACAATGAGTGCAGTTTTGTTCTTGAAGATACTAAGAAAAATATGTTAAAAAAAATGTAATACTCCCAGAACAGTACGTTAAGCAAACCGCCATCTCTTTTTATCTCTTCAACATGCAGTTTGTAAACAAATTAGGTGTGAAACGTGTTTGTATTATCATTCGGAAACAAATAAACAAGAAACGTGCTTACGTTAGCGTTTAACCTGTTAATTGGAATTGTATCTGGGCGCTTAGCAATGTGTCTGAAAATGTCCATACACAATTTCCATTTACTTACAAATTAATTATGCGTTGGGATTCCTCGAGTATTAACACTTGACCTAATTCATTGATATTCAAGAAGGAAACAATCTTCGTGCAAAGTAACTATCCTAATAAACTGAACGCCGTATGTACACGATATACACCACGGCTCACCGTTGAACCTCTGGTTGCTTTTAATTAAAATATACTGAGTATAAAAGAAACGTATAAGATCTTTCGGACACCCCACACCGGGATCCATCATCAGATACATAAAAAAAAGGTAGTGTGGGCTGGATACAGACAATTTATAATATCACATGTGACGCTATTTTGAACTGCCATCTGGTGTGTAAACTAAACAAATCGGTTACAATACAATAACGATTAAGTTAAGCAGTAACATATTAAATTGGACGGTCATGTGCACTGATATCAGTAAACAAAAATGTCCACGGTGTAGGTATGACATATAGTGCGTCGCATAAAAATAGAGACAGAACAAATTCTCGAATAAAAAAGAAACAACAACGAGCTGAAATATACACCTCATATTTATAGCAAAAATAGCATAGGACACGCAGCTGTACAATAGTTTGACGGAAACGCAACAATTCCAACGCCAAGTACAAGAAAAAAACAGAAATATGCTGTCTCAAAAATATAAAGACTTAATAGTTATGAGCACCTCCGGTACGAATAGTGGAGCCGTTGTTCCGAATAACACTGAAACCCCGATAGGGCATGCTGTCCACCAAGTGATGTAAGTGTTCTGGACGGAGTGCGTACCAGCTGCGTTCAGTCTGCTCTTTCAATGCCACCACACTTGAGAACTGCCGTCCATTCGCATACACATCACGAGCTAGAATACCCCAGAGCTTCTCGATAGGGTTCAGATCTGGACTGAGTGCTGGCCAATCCATTACAGTCACATGATGAGTGTTAAACCAGCTTTTCGTTGATGCAGGTCGATGGATAAGGGCATTGTCTTGCTGGAAGAGATAATCAACACCCGCTAGAGTTTCGGCAAACGGTAGAAGGTGGTTGCTGCGTATGTCCTGATACGTTTCGGAGTTTTGCCTGCCTTGCAGAAAAGCGATATCCGTTGTCCCATTGAACGCAAAAGCTCCACTGACCATCACAGATCCCCATCCTTTCTGTCTGCTGAAAAAGGTGCGTAGCTCGCGTCGTAAATCATGCCAATAGCAGTTCCAATCGTCAGGGCCGTCCAGGTTGAACTTTTTCTCATCGCAGAAAATAGTTGTGATCCACTCGTTCGTCCAGTGCATGTGGCTGCTTGCCCATAACAATCTAGCTTCCTTGTGGCGCCGCATGAGATGTGGCAGACGGCGCATTTTACGGAGCACAATGTTGCGACTCTCCTTGATTCGTCGATGAACTGTGTTCTTTGAGATGGTGACACCAACAGTCCGAGAAACTTGACGTAGTGATAACCTTTGGGATGAAACTAAACGCATGATGGCATGATCATCTCGTTTGTTTGTTATTCGAGGCCTTCCAGGCCGTTTTCTGGCAGTTAACGCACCGCGTTTCGATAAAGTCTTATAAATGACTGCCCTACTCCTCCCCATGGCTTTACAAATTTTCGCTACAGGCAATCCATTTGCTCTTAGTCTCCAAATCTTCTGCATCTCCTCACCAGAAAGTTGACTGTTGCGTGGCATTTGGGCAAATGAATGTCTGACGGCAGGTCCGCTGTCTTGTGTAGGTTAGACAGAATTACGGCTCATGCGCGTGCGTACAACATACTAATTTGTACATCTCATTTGCATGTGGCTACTTTACATAATTGTCTTTATATTTATGAAACATCTAAAATTACAATATTTCACTTTGTGGTGTTCTTTTCACACAATCCGGTTATCTCGACGGATCGAAACGTTTGTTGTAGAGTTATGTCTAATTAGGCACCACTTCAGCTTCCTACCTATATTCGCATTACGTTCACGGCGCAAAGTCGACTGTCTCTATATTTATGCGACGCACCTTATGGGACAAAGTCATTACAACACATATGCTCCTTCCATGCAATAAATAGACTTTCAGTAAATGTTAATTGAGACTTCTTACTTGGTGTGGCGAGGATCACCGCTTCTGTCCAAATTGGTACATGGGTTCCAGATTCAGCTAAACGGGAGAGAGCGGTTGTTTTGGTACCCACCCCGACATTGTACATGTGTTCCTTCAGTCTAGTGTTCAAAGATATTGAAGTGGAACCGATGTACTCTTGGTCAACCACAAACTGGTCGCTTTGAGTGGGATGCTATATACACCAAATTTATTGTACTTACGCACTGAATATCGATCTTTCCTAATGCCTTGAAAAATATGTTTTGTTTTGACGCCAAAGCCGATTCCATGCGTTTTACACAAATTCTTTAAAATGTTGACCAAACATGGTACAAAATCAATTGATCCCAAATACTTACTTTTTCTGGGCTCTATCGGTAAGGTGATGTCATGTACATGCAATAATTGACGAAAAAGGCTATGTACAAGGGAGTCACCATAGCCATATACTGAATATCTGTTCCACATCGTATGACATACGATTCCTTGCAACGGAAGAACTTCGTTCTGCAATGCCAAACGACTCCTTGTGCGTAGGCCGTTACTCACTCGTCACATACCAAAATCAGGTAATTGGAACTTAAAAAGGTGTGTGAGATAGCCAGGACTTATGGCTATAGTGACTCCCTTGTGCATTGCATTTTTCGTCAATTATTGCATGTACATGACATCACCTTATCGATAGAGCCCAGAAAAAGAAAATATGTGGGATCAATTGATTTTGTACCATGTTTGGTCAACATTTTATAGAATGTGTGTAAAACGCATGGAATTGGTTTTGGTATCAAAACAAGAAATATTTTTCAGATCATTAGGAAAGAACGAGACTCACTGCATAAGAACACTACATTTGGTGTATATAGCATCCACTCAAAGCGACAGACCCGATTGGGGTTGACCAAGAGTATATCGGTTCCACTTCAAGATCTTTGAATACCACAGTGAAGGAACACATGTACAATCTCCGAGTGGGTGCCAAAACAACCGCTCTCTCCCGATTAGCTGACTCTGGAACCCATGTACCAATCTGGAAAGAAGCGGAAATCCTCGCCACACCAAGTAAGAAGTCTCAACTAACATTTACTGAAAGTCTATTTATTCAATGGAAGGGGCATATGTGTTGTAATGACTCTGTTCCATATGTCGTACCTAGATTTTTGTTTACTGATTATAGTGCACATGACCGTCCAATTGAATATGTTAGTGATTAACTTAATCATTATTGTATTGTAATCGATTTGATTAGTTTACACACCAGATGGCAGTTTTCAAATTGCGTCACATGATGTGAAATTATAAATTGTCTGTATCTAGCCCACACTACCTCTTTTTTATGTATCTAATGGTGGATCCCGGTGCGGGGTGTCCGAAAGATCATATACGTTTCTTTTATACACAGTGTATTTGAATTAAACGTAACCAGATGTTCCACGGTGAGCCCTGATGTATTTCGTGCATTATTGATTCATTACAACAAATGTTTGGAACGAGTTTTAGCAACTTTTTTTTTCTTTTTGTTTGTTTGGGGATTTAACGTTCACCGTGAGTAGCTCAATGAGCTTTCACCCGTCCCTAAATTTGGTACAGCTAGTAATGTAAGACAAGAGCACTGCCTTTGCCTTATCCGGGACTTGTACCCAGGCCCGCTCCAACGAACGGTCAGAAGCCAGCGCTTAGACCACTACTTCAAGTGTGCAGCTTTTGAAACTTCAAGAAAGTAATTTCATTTTTGAACATGTCGGAAATTAACATACATGTTTTGGTAATGTTTAACCCTCAGCTGAGATTTACAATTTTGCGTGAGACAAACAAAACCAAGGGTACAAAAAACGAAATATAAGCAAGTGGACAAAGAGCTTGTATTCCCTAGGTTTTAACATATTGAGTGTCGTTCTATAGCGCGAGACAATAAGATATGCACCGTTTCTAATGCCTTAATCGATGTAATCTGAAATATCAGACGCCGGAGTAAGTGAATCCTTAAAAGAACATTAGACACGGTAAAAAGATATTATGTGTACGCATGTGGAGTTAAAGCAATTGAAAGATGAGACTGGCATACGTTCCTTGGCTACGGAGAGAAGGAGGACACGGAACTTTCTAGAACTTTATATGACGTAATGTATGGAAAGTATACAAAATATAATTGGTACGGTGTTTGTTGCTCTCATGATGATCAAATGCCATTCCAAGACAGGTAAATTATTCTTTGAACTAAGGGTTCCGCCTTAAAAACGAACTAAAGAAATATTTCAAAGGCTTTATGTTTGAACCTGGCAATGGCAAAGTACGGCTTATGCAATGTTCGGTTTAAGACTTTACCAGAAATGAGAGTGGGCAACCTGAATTTTTTTATTTACTTCAAGAAGGTACTTTTCTAAAAGGAACATCCACCCCGGTGGCAGAGTGGCCTAAGCGCAGGCTTCTGACCATTCGTCAGAGATTGGTACGGTTTCAAATCCCTGAGGCATAGATATCATTTTTGTCTAACCACACCGGCTCTCTGGCTTCCCTGGAATAATTGGATCTAAATTAGGGACTTTCCACTGCTTATAGCAGTTTGAGTCGTTGGTTGATAAAAACCTTCAAAAGAAAAGGAACTGAATGCTATTATCAGCATGTTAAGACGAATGTCGGTCTCAGCTTTTTGGTGCATGAAAGAGGTATAATCCAAAATGGCGTCACACCAACGCACAAAACGTACCTACGAATTATGTGAATCGTTGAGGGGCTTTTGCAAATTTTTCTGATACGTGTTTGGTAAAAGAGGAGATGCAGGATGTCGAAATAAACATGAAAGCTGCAGGAGCAAACAAAATTGCGCGATTATTTTCTACGACTTTAGAGATTGCTTTGAATAAAAATTAATTTGTGGTTATAACAATACTCGTGTACCTGTGTTTTAGGCAAATCTGGCGATACTGTAACTCACTCAGGGACGAGTTCCGTAGTAGAAGATCTCGTTCATCGGCAATCCTAGGAAACGTAGCTGCCGTGCAGAGAATGGCGGAAGTCAACGCAACATGAGCGCGTAATACGATATATGATGCTCTCATCATTGAGTCCGCTATCGTGTTGCATGACGAAATTCCTTCAAAAATGGTTTACGTTTGTATGCAGCACAATTCTACATCATTTCAAAACTCAAAGTGTGAGAGTACCAGCCAAACATAAATTTTGCGTTGTGATAGTCACTTCTTCATTTCGCAGATCGAAATAGGTAACGAAATATATGTACCCTTTTACTATGGTTTTAACTTTCAAGAATGCAGTGTGTGAGTCCATGAAGTTACACCAATGCTAATAGCATTAAAAACTGCAGCACTGTGGAAAGCACACATCATGTTTAAATTCTTAAGCTGTGTGACCATGATCTCTGCTTTAACCTTCCCTTATGTATTGTCCTTCTCTTATGCAAATTATTTTACCTCGTAGTTGTATTTTCATTGTGAATGCTACATCGGAACCTCCAAGTTTTTTGGTATGTTTTGGCAACTACCGATTGCTAGTCTAAAGGAACATAAGCAGCGATACTTTTAATTGAAAGAGGTACAATGTTTTAGTCAATAGAAGGTGTGTCATCAAAGGTATACTATGTAAAAAGGAGCACCTATTTTTATATGATGAGCTGTTATATCATGCTGTTAAAAGCATACGCCTGTGATTTCTTCAGTTAATAATGTAGTTCAAGTTTTCCAGACTAACATATATTAAGTAGGGGTTTAAAAAGTGGACACGTAAGCTTCAGGGAAGGACAGAACATTCACGAGTGTAAATCATCTATTTAGTTTTTTTGTGCATTCTGGCCGTTAGCGTTATCAGTGTGTAGCGCCAAGCAACTATTTAAAAACAAGAAAATAACAAAAAAAATAACAAAAAAATAACTTTAACACATTGCAGCTGGAAGAAACTGCTTCTCCGCCGTCAGGGACATAGGCAGTTGATTATTTCAATGATATAATAGATTTTCTCTTTCTCTCTGAGAATGGTATCTTCGCTCCTGTAAATGAGAGTGAAAAATATATTTTCCTCTCGGATAACTGAAGACTTATCCCAGAAAGGGTTTCCTTCTGGCTACCCGTTCTCGGATAACTGAAGACTTATCCCAGAACCGGTTTCTTTCTGGCTACCCGATTGGGTTGCTGTCGCGCACGTGCAAGGGTGACCTTTTAGAATTGCACCTTCCTTTGGTTTCCGGCACTTGGCATTTAGTGCCCTTCTGTTATCATTATCGATATATATTAGTAGACACTGAACAGTATCACTCAAGAAAGAAAGTTTCGGCTGTGCCATGGGAAGAACTTCATTCTGAAATGGATTGAAAAGGATTTATGATGATGTTGATGATGAAAATGATGGTACTAGTACACATCTGAGCTTTATGGCGAAGAACGTTGTGTGAGTTGTTTGTTGTTGGTTTGTTTTCCTATGGTTCTCGCCTTATAAGCCAACATCCATCCGTTCGATGAAGCATAAAACGTGACTCATCGGAAAAGGCAATCCTTTACCAATCAGCGGAGGTCCCATTCCGATACTGCCGTGTAAATATAAGTCTTTTCTGCTGATGCACCTTCGTTAGCATAGGTGCAGTCACCATCCGTCTGCATCGGAGCTTCATACTGAGCAGGGTTTGCTGAACTGTCGTTTTAGAAGCACTTCCGGTAGCTCCCTAGTTCATTCGGCCAGTGAGTTGCTCCACTGTAGCGTGTCAATCAGCCCTCACGCACTTTCGTAGCCGACGTTCACCTCTCACATTAATGGCACGTGGTGCTCCGCAGTTTCCACGTCGCTTTTTTGCAATAGTGCCATTTCTTCAATAACGATACACTTCAACCACAGCAGCACTCGAACAGTTTACAAACTGCGCTGTTTCAGAAATACTGCCACTATTGACCCGAAAGCCAATAATAAACCCTTTTTTGCAAATCTGATAAATCGCTACTTTTCTCCATGACAGCAACGAGTGATATGTTTTCTGAATGCCTACAGCATACCTTATATACCCTCCAAGCCAGCTCACGACGCGCGCCTTCTTTGATTGGCTACGCGCTGTTGACGTCAAAAGTAGGAGGTGGTAACAATAATGTGACTCGACTGTTTGTATCACGGACATTAAACGTAACTTAAAATGCGTGTAGAGGCTGCCGATAACCCAAAGAGTCATAGAAAGATGCATGCTTGGTGCAACCGAAAGAGATAGGAAAAGGATGTCTTGGATCAGGAAGAAGACGAGGAGTAGATGACATCATAATTAAAGACCTCTAGTGTCAATTGCTGTGCATATTTCTAGAAGAAGTGACCACCGTTGGACAAATGAAATACTAGACTGGATACCAAGTCGACAGGAAAAGACTAAGAACAACACGTGAAAGATGGGCGAGAATTCTGGTGTGAAATATGAAGAGACTTCCTTAAACAGAGCTGCAAAAGAGACTTGGGGAGACCTTCATTCAACGATGTGTTGAACATATTGTAGTTGTTGATGATGAACCTTTTATGTCAATGATGATAATCATGGTGACATATATTTTGCTTGTTGTGTTCTTCCTGTTCCCAGAAACTGAACAGAACCGGCCAGTGGTTGGGTGTTCAGAGGATAAGGCCTCTGGTTAACCGTGAGAGTTCGGCACGGCTCGAGCACCGATAAAGTGTTTGTTTATTTTGTTTTCGCAGTTTAACGACAACCGTTAGGATGTGAGGCCGTAAGCTTAACATGTGGCTACTGGTTCCAAGGAATAGAGATAGCCACAACCCTGCTAAAGAAACGGGACTGAAACCCTTACTTTAGACCACCCTGTTACGGAAGGGGGAGGGGTTGGCACCAATGTGACATGAGTGGTGCGCTTGATTTACAGCGATATCTATCTGTTCCTACCCTGGAACCAGTTGCCAGTACAAGGCAGGAGCGATTCCTGTAGCTTTAGTAGCTCACGGCGATCGTTGAACTCCAAACCAAAAAATAATGAACGACTATCAGAGGCGGTAACGACTATCAGAGGTGATAATATGCGTTTAAATTTAATTTACTGAGTTATAGCAAAGAGTTTTTGACTGATTTGTTTTCTGCTTCTTTACTTTCATGAAAAGTATGCAATAAGTGTTTTTCTGGGTTTTTGCTTAAGCACGACCTAGTTTTGAGGGGAATTTACTTTGGGATTCCACGAACTTCTGATACAGTGGGTGCCTTGCGTTCTCAATAAAACCGCTGAAACCTCTTTCGTTACTATGTTATTATTATTTGGGTTCAGTTGTCTCAACTGTGTACTGCCGTATGACATTGCTCCTGATTGTAAGACCTGAACAAATAATAAATATGTTACCGCTAATTTATTTCTTATACAATTGGGAAACAAATTCCCCCAAAGAAATAATTCTTCATGAATACATGGAAGGCATAGACATACAATAACATTACAATTTATTTCTTGCAGTCTTTTTTCATCGAAATATATTGCACCCCACCCCCCGGTGGCTAAGTGGGTCCGGGTTCAAATCCCAGTGAGGCATGGATGCTGTATGCCTATTCGTCGGTGAAGGGTCCGGGTTCGAATACCAGTGAGGCATGGATGTTGTGTTTGTCTTACGGGACTGGCTCTTTCCCTTCCCTGGAGCCAGTGACCCTAAATTAGGGACGGGCGACTGCTTATATCCCATTGAGTCGCTCACGGTGGTCGTTAAACTTTCAATAAAAAGTATATATATATTTGTTGCGCGAGTTCCGCAGAGCCATATTATTTAAATCCCTTTACTTTCTGCCTAAAATCAGGTAATAAACTACTTGCAATGATAAAAAATGTTTTTAATGATTTAAAAAGAAGAAGAAAATCATATTCTCCTAAGGACATTAGAGTAACCTGATCACTTAAAGGATTCCCCGTTTTTAAAAAAAGAATGCTAAAATAGATTTCTGAGTCGCCTGAAAATGTGTAAAGGAACATCAATATAAAATAATCTGATTCTCATGATATTGCAGCCTATGACTTCAAAAAGCAACTAACTTCCTTCCCAGAAAATATTTGTATGAGAAAAGACCGCAGTACGTTCTTCTTGAAAGTAATGTCACCCAGGAAAGTAATTTATTAGAATTTTGGAAATGACCCAGCAGCTTTCACAACAACGATGCACACTATTCTCATTCATAGCGGGTAAAAGTAGCAAACAAATATTTTACATGGAGCAGTGTTTGGGTAACGCTAACATAAAAACAGAGAGTGTCGAGGATTTTGAATTTCTTTCTTTTTTCCGCTCAAAGTGTTTCAGCTCACTAGCAACTCTCTCGCCTGTAAAAAAGACATGCCGTAGGTGTAATATTTCATAACACCGGAAATTCTGTTTCTTAAGCGGTTCTGATATACTCCATCCTTCTGAGATAAATTGCATATTTGCCTCTATCTTTCAAAGAAAAAGTCTTTGACAGAAAGCGTCTGTGGCTATGGTAATATTTATTCCATGCTTGCGAAACTCTTAGCTCCAAATGTAATCGGTACTGATACTCAATTTTTGTTCATGTTCTGGTTATATATATGTATATACTTACACCGAGGGGAATAGAAAAATGATCAACATCGGTAGGCCATCGTATCTCTCTTTCTTGCTCTCTCTCAGGGGTAGTACGAAAACATGACTAATCCATCATAATTTATGGAGTTTGCTCTTATAGTGCATCACAAATTATCTAAATCGCAATAGATTTTCTTGCATTTACTTTTTTAAATCGCGTTCTGTCTTAAATTCGTTTGCTGTTCTACACAGCGCAGTTTGACTTCTGTAACGGTGAATCTGATATGAATATATTAGACCTTCATTCTAAAAAACTAAGGGAAACGAACTGCATTTCGTTAGATGGATGATTAATACAGACATTTAACATGGACCAGGAAAATCAAACAAAGATCTTCGCTCATTCCACGTTTATAAGTGAGCCACGGAAAAATTCTCATTGGCCGCCACCGGGAGTCGAACCCAGAGTCTTCCAGTTACGCGCCGGATATGCTTCCACTGCGCCACAGCGGCCTCGAATTCCCCAGACTCACACACGCTAACGGCTAAGCCAATTTAGCAGGTTGCTTCTTGAAGCCCTGCACAATGCTGGGGATTCACCAAACATGGTAAGCAGCAACTAAAGAAATAATTAGAAGGCGAATGAATAATTAATACAGACATTTAACGTAGACCAGGAACATCAAACAAAGATCTTCGCTCTTTCCACGTTTATAAGTGAGTCACGGAAAAATTCTCATTGGCCGCCACCGGGAGTCGAACCCCGGGTCTTCCAGTTACGCGCCGGATATGCTTCCGCTACACCACAACGGCCTGAAGCCCTTTTATCTGTGCGTTCAGTGAGACTTATATCTGTGTTATGAATAAACAACAACAAAGCAGGCAAGATGGTATTTTTAACTATTTGTTCACGACGTCTAATGTGTGATTCACACCCGTAGTTTACACGCATGTCGTGATTATGTCCGAAGAACTGCTGCAGTGCTGACAAAAGTTGTTTACTTTGACATTTTAGCGATACTATGAGCATCGGACTCTAGGTTAAACTGCCCATCTGATCTTAGTAGTTACTAGTTGCATAGTCGGAAAAAATCCAAAAGATGAACAAATACAGCTTTTATGTTAGTCTCTAGCTTGAATACAACCCAGCAGTCCTCCCAGGAAGCACAACCGTGCAATTTATCGAAGGCCTACCACTGAGCCACCGTCTTCTATTCCTATAAGACGGTGGCTCAGTGTTGAACCTACTTTAAATTGCTAGGCCGTGACATCTGCAAGGAAAACTTGTAATACTTGGAATTATCCAAAATCGCAGCCTAGGGTAAAATTTAAGGTGCTTGTTACAACGACTGAAGGGCCCGTTTTAAACCATAAAAAGCTTCTCCATAGCATCTCACGTTCTCTGTTGTGCGACAAACCGGCTATATGAGAACATATAGGCTCAGAGTTACCACGCAATCGACATTCGGCAGATGATTGGAAAACCAACGATCTCCAGATGGTTTGTACGTTTTTGTTTGTTTGGGGGTATAACAACTACCGTGGGTAACTAAATGGGCCCGCCCCGGTGGCGCTGTGTTCTAAGCAATGGCCTCTGATCATTCGTCCGAAAGGGGTCCTGGTTCGGCATGGATGTTGTGTTTGTCTTACGACACTGGTTCTCTCCCTTCCCTGGAGCCAGTGACTCTAAATGGCCGACTCTTATAGTCCAATGAGTAGCTCACGGTGGTTGTTAAAACTACAATAAAAAAAAAACTAAATGGGATAATTGCAGTCATCAGTCCTTAATTTAGCGCTACTGGTTCAGGCAAAGGTACAGAGCCGTTTGCGTTACACAAACACACGAGCTATGCCTCACCAGGAGTTCTTTTTTTCTTTCGGTTGGAGGTTTAACGACCACCGTGATCAACCCAACGTGCTATTGGCATCCGCTCGTCCTTAATTCAGGTCACTAGTTCCAGGGAAGAGAGAGAGCCAGCGCCGTGAGACAAACACAGTACCCATGCCCCACTGGGATTCGAACCCGGTCCCATCTCGGACGAATGGTCATAATCCAGCTCTTAGACCACTGAGCCACAGGAATGGCCACCTGGGGTTCGAACCCGGACCCACCTTGGACGAATGGTCAGATGCCATCACTTAGGACACTGCTAATCCGGGTCTGCCAGTTTAGATCAACAAGTTTCTGGGAGGAGAAATTCCTTAGTGTTCCGCCAACGCTTTATTAAGCGGCTCCAACAGGCTTACGCTAACTTATGTTAAGTAGTGTACATTCTTCATTGGGCGGCAAACAGGTATATCATAAAAACTTATTGTCCACAAGAACTGTGGTCTCCGGGTTAGAACGCCAACCGTTTGTAGCTGCTGATTGGATAACTAACTGCCGGGGAAAAAAGGTGCACTTCCCTTGTCGAACTGGGCTTGTATTTTAAACAATTAACTTTGCAGGAAAAAATCATTCTGAAGTACGTCTAAACTTCTGTAAGCAATTCCGATTGCTTTACAAACTGATAAAGTGCTGATAAAGCGTTTTTGTTATCCGCACTTTTCCAGTCAACCGCAAAAGGAAGTTTTTGTTAATTTTGTGAACTTCCTCTAATAGAAGTGACTGTGCCTGATGTGTATTGTCGCTGTTGTGAATACATGAAGATATCGGTCATAAGATCGTCTTCGAACCGATATTTAACCCGACTTTAAACAAATGCAACAATTTATAGAACACTCCTCTGTTGATTGATAGTCCAAGTGATTGATCTCACATGATAAAATAATAATTATAATCTATTGGTGCTGTCTGGCTATCATATGGTGCAAATGCGGCATGTATTCCATGGCTGTGTGACTCCTTACAATTTAAGGAACCGTATTCTTCTAAAAATGATTTCATATTGCCCTCGGTGTAACTATAGTATCGGTATAACTATAGCGGTATAAGTAGAGTACCGAGATTAGAGGAAATGCTATCCCACACTCACCAACCCGCTTCGCCAGCGTGGTGAGTTATGGCCAAATCCCCCCAAAATAATATCATAGGTGACACTATACCTTTCAAATTCTTTAATGCTACATTACAAAATGTCTTTCAATTACTGAACTGGGAAAGCAAAGGGATAAGGATTAAAGATGGTTATTTAACTCACCTTCGTTTTGTTGATCACGTAGTCCTTTTTTCAACTGCCTCTTCAGAGCTGCAGAGTATGATCCAAAAGTAAAGGAGCTTTTGTAAGAAACAGAACAATTTTTAAGAGTAATATACCATTATGTCTTAAAAGGAAAAGTGTTTAATCAATGCATCCTTCCAGTGCTTACGTACGGAATAGAGACGTGGGACTTAACTAAAAAAACATACGTGGTGTAACCAGGAGAGATAAGAAGAGGAAGTCATGGATAAGGAAAATGACAAGAGTAGAAGACATCATGATCAGAGTAAAATTCCTGAAATGGCAATGATTTTGGTTTTGGTAACTGTACGTACCAAAGCGGTACCCAGTTTATTGCGATAATGGGATTACAAATATAAGAGATGTCGCTGAGTATTGCAGTACAAAACATAGAAAGATGAAAATACAGGTACATCCGCAATGCAACACAAACTGGAGAGCAAACACAAAGAGCACATTACCATGGCGCAGTGACATCGGTATCAACAGAGGCGGAATCAGTTGGATAACACCAACGCTACATAACATCTAAGCGTGAAAGATAAACAAATAAGGGGTCGGACCATAACATCAGGGAGCTGACAGTGTTAGGCAATGCCGACAAAACATCAATTTGCACATATTGTAAACACACGATGCACACAAATAAGGAATAGCATAACGGCATATCATTCGATACGAAGTTCATCACATGAATGATAGCTTTCACGCTGTAAAAAGACAAAAATTCACCTTACAGTTTTAATAATTTTGGTGAGGATATATTACCTCTTTTGACGTTTTCAGTCTATAAAATAATTTTTCAGATGAGCGATTTTTGAATACAATTGGGTGGTCTAAGGACACCATACCTTTCAATATACACTGAAGAGCAATTCAATTAGAGACAGCTGGTGTTATGCAAATGTGGCGCTGTGTGAGGCCCTGGTAACGGAAACGACATGACGTATGCAGCGTTTCGACAATATATGCAACTGGAATCTGTAAGAGTCGGGCGCAGTATGGGTAAGACGAAGGATCTAAGCGCATTTGATCGTGGGCAAATTGTCGGAGCCTGACGAATTAGTCACTCCATCTCGGAAGTCGTGCAGGCACTGGGATTTTCACGAGCCACTGTGTCACGGGTGCACCGTGAGTACATCGAATCCGGTAAAACCATCCCTGCAAGGGCCAACGGCCGTGGACAACAGCGTGTGGATGAGTGGGGTCATCGTCGGCTAGCTCGCATTGTAACAGCGGATATACGGGCCACAGTGCAAGAAATCACTCGGCAAGTTAATTCTGGTGCACAAAAACGTGTAAGCAGCGACACCATCCAGAACCATCTCCTCGCTATGGGGTGCAGAAGCCATCGTCCCACAAGGATACCGCTGCTGACCGCACATCACAGGGTGCAAGTATCAGCATGGGCGCGGGAACATCGCCACTGGACCTTAGACATGTGAAAAAATGTTGCCTGGACTGATGAGTCGGGATTCACGTTGTTACATGCGGATAGCAGGATACGAGTACGGCGCAAACCCATAAAGCGATGGATCCGTCCTGCCAGCAGGGTGCTCTTCAATCTGGTTGGGGTGGCATTCTCGTCTGGGGACTGTTTATGTGGACTGAAATAGGACCCCTTGCATGTGTGACATCGTCCCTTACAGGTCAACGTTACCGGGATATCCTGGACGACCATTTGCTCCTGTTTATGCGTCTTTAACATCCCGCTGGGGACCTCATCCTTCAACAAGACAATGAACCGTGCCATCGCTCCCGAATTGTATCTGAATGGTTGGATGAACTCTCCACCGACGTGACCTCGTTTGCTTGGCCAGTCGTGCAGGCACTGGATGGGATTGAGGTCGCCTGACCTCATTCCCATCGAGCTCACCTGGGATGCCATCGAGAGAGATGTTCGAGGCTCTGACCCCCCTCCATCAAATCTTCGTGAACTGTGGGAGCTTGTTCGGGGGTCGTGGATCCGTATAGCTTCCCAACGCTTCCGGTGTCTTGCCGAGACGAATCGCCTCTGTCATCAGGGGGAAAGGTGGTGCTACACGTTACTAGACAGGTATCTCTAATTCAATTGCTCTTCAGTGTATATTACCTCTTTTGACGTTTTCAGCCTGTAAAATAATTTTTCAGATGAGCGATTTTTGAATACAATTGGGAGGTCTAAGGCTGAATGGTTTTAAACAACATTCAGAATAGTAATGCAGAAACAGAAAAGGTAGGAACTTTTCCTTTCTTGTCCGAACTATAACTGCTTTTCCTTGACGTTAGAGTTTTTGTTTCTTCTAAATTTCTAAACAAAATGATTCCATGAGAGAACGAAGAAAATATATTTTACTAGGTGCATATTTATTCATTAAACATCTAACAGTTAATACCTACTGGGAATTTTTGTCAAAATGAAATGCATGGAAACTATAAATAATTTCTTTAAGTGATTTTTGTACGGTGTGATTTCACTTCCACGGAAGTATGGACAGACAAGAACATAATTCCATCGGTTTTGGGAGACTGAATGAGAAAGAATTTTTCAGCAAGTGAGGAATTCCTTGAAGAGAAACATTTATAAATTTAGATCCTTAAATCTTTTTGCTCACGTGTCAACATTTTCACTCGAGTTTTACAGAGCACCCGTACCGTTAGAATGTGAGCTGTACATTTTCGACTGTTCTACTGCCTGCGGAAAGGAAAAGTAAAGTATTAGTAGAGATAGATTTATTCTTTTTGAGCCCGAAAATGTTTGTCATGCAGAAACGAATCGAAAATCTGTTTCGAACACAGACAGCGAATCGTTCTTTCTGAAATGTCTCCTTTTCTCTCGCTGTAATATTTCAAGCGAACAGTAAATATGGAAAGGAAGGTGATGCGTTCGAAAGAACGTATCGTATTTGAAACCTCTCTATTCCTTGTCGACGTTTAGAAACAAAATACTTTGAAATATCTCTGACATATTCCGTTTCTCTGCTCGACTGTGACTTCTAAGTTATATTTGCACGTGTTAAAGTTAAAGTTGGCAGATAAAAATCTCAACGAAAGGACTTCACCCTTTTCTTTTCGCACCAATTCGGACTCTGTTATAAACTGCCAGCCCAATTTCAGCAAACTGCTAAGCGATGATTGTTGAACAGGGAAGTATTTGATTCGTATCTGTTCATATGATAGATAAGAATTCATCTTAGCAATTCTTACTTTGTATACTATTCCATTGTTTTATGTTCAGTTCATCGGCAATTCAAGAAGAGGCCACACACACAATTTACCTGTTGTAATAATAAATACTAATTTTTTCTGTTAGGTAATTAATGCCGCATAAGGCTGTCTTTGAATGAGTGTTAAGGTTAATCTTCTACCCTATATGTGTAATATAGTCTTTTGCCCACATTTTCTCTAATACTATTATTTTGCAGTGTTTGAATTTCTGAGCAGAAATAAAAACGACCCATAGCTAATATATGCCACAGTTATTATTCCGAAAAAATTGTTAAACTTTCTTTAAAATTCAATTTATATGACTCGAAAGCATTCCAGTTTGGCGCTAGATTGCGCGATATGTTAGCATAGCAATGTTTCTGTCTGGAAATAACGAAATCTATTTCTATCTGATTTGTCTAATTATCTGAGCCAAATAGAAATCAATGAATAGGGGCAAAAGTGAGATTGGAATCTTGTCTCCTACAAATCATCTTAAATCCTACTTCACGTTCATTGTTTGAAGAGAAAATGTGTACATTAACACAGAACCCCTGAATTTGAGCAATAGAAACTCCGCTTACTTACTAAGCTCCACCCACAAATGACGTCATTTGTTAGAACGTAGCAGTAGATATTTTGTCTTTTCATTGTGCAGCAAACGAGAACGAGAGGCCGCTTCTATTCTGAATATGGTGAGGTCTGCAGTGACTCGCTGACGCCAAAGTCTGGCACAGTCACTCAAGACGTAAAAGTCACGCCCAAGGAGGGATTTTTGCACCATCTATCGCAGAAGATAAACCCTAACAGTCATTTAAAGCAGCCTTAAGGAAAGTAACAATACATCAGCCAAAACAACAGTTGCTACGTCGAAAACTAAACCGAAGAAGTAAGGGCACAATGTTTTAGCTAAGTACCGATTCATTGTTGCTTCGAGCGACTGAGAACATGACGAGTTGCTTAGAACGATGACGTCATCGTTTTTCCCGTGACTTTTAATTTGGTTAAGGTGGATAACCTGTTTTTCCTCTAATAAGGTTTAGCTAAGCTTTAACTTTCAGAAGGTGAAGTGGTGAGGACAAAACTGCCGTGTAATTTTTGATGCAAGTTTCAAAAGACTCACTGACCTTTCTTCTGAGTGAAATCATTACAATCACGCATGTTTCCAAGACTGAACACGATCACAATCAAAGACATTGAAGGAAAATAGACTGGCAAACATAATGCTTGAGCTTCCGAAACGAAGGGAATTTGTTGAATATGCAGCGCGATCTATGAATGGTGGAGCGGGCGGTAAACAAATACATGCCTATTGGAAAGTACGAGTGTTTCATTCAATGCATAATGTACGGCAGAAATGATGTACAGAGAGCGTTCGTGTACAAACCGAGAAATTTCGGGATCCAATTGTAATTAGCAAGTTCTCATATCAAAACAAGCCTAGTAAACAGGAAAATACCGGGCCATATCGGGGTTGGCCGTATACACAGAAAAGAGAAATGAAGATAGAAAAGAGTAAACTACTAATATACGTATAATCTACCATTTTATTTTGAAAGTTATTACTTTAAATACCAAAATCTTAAAAAACTAGATCTCAAATACCCGAGCGGAAACACGTGATAACACAAACTACTCCCCACAATGGTGAATTACATTGTATGCTGTAAGTAGCATGCTCTTTGCCAGTCTATTCTTCTCTAATGTCTGCCCATATCACCTATCAGTGACGTCACGGTGAATCGCGGATTATATACATAGACGTCACAGACAGGGTTTGGTTTGCCGCCCCGTTGGCGCAGTGGTCTAAGGCGCTGGCCTCTGATCATTCGTCCGTAAGGGGTCCGGGTTCGAATCCCGGTCAGGCATGGATGTTGTGTTTGTCTTACGGCACTGGCTCTCTCCCTTCACTGGAACCAGTGACCCTAAATTAGGGACGGGCGACTGCTTATAGTCCATTGAGTTGCTCACGGTGGTCGTTAAACCTCTAATCAAAAAAAAAAAAAAAAGAAAAAAAAACAGACAGGGTTTGCCATTTCGACATAAGAAGCCTGTGTAAACATGTGGATGGGGATAACTTGTCGATGTTTGAATAGGAAATGATTAACGATGAGTGGTAGGCGGAAGCCAGCATTTTAACAACCGTAGCTATTGCTTGCTGGCTGTTCAAGGGCCGCAGTAGTGAAAGTGTGGTGGAGATCGTATATACACCAGCAGTTGTGGAGAGTTAAACACTAGTTAGCATATGCTGTCAAAAGTAAAATCTCTAAATTTATGGACGAATAGCGAAACACAGTTTAGCAAACGCTCTTGCAGATAGGCCCAAGCAATCGGTGGCCCATTCATGTGATCATTTTGGCAGACTATCATCGACAGCTCCACCTGCCTTGGGCAAGCGAGCACCGTGACTGTACATCCTACGAAACTAGTGTGAACTGCTGGAACTAGAACTGCGCGGTTGGAAGGAAACAGGCTGCTGTCGGTAGTACCTTTGTATATGGAATGTTCTCACAGACATCACTAGGTCCCCTCACTGCTTTATCGTACCTAGGCATTGTTTGGGCCAAGTCTTGCCTTACATGATTACCCTGTATACAGACTTAACTGGACTCTTCGAGAAAACATCTGTCGTGGTCACAACATATCCATTGTGCAGAAATATTTAGATCATATTAAAAATTTCGCGTGCTTCCCCGGCCACTAAATCCCCCAATCTGAATACCATTTAACATTTGTGTGATGCAGAGGAACTTAGCATTTGCCGGCCCAAACCGGTGTCGAGCAACGGGATGTCATTTTGTTTAGCTGGTACAAAATATCCCCGAGTACCTTCCGCCATCTAATAGCGTCGATAATACAGCGAGTTTAAGACGTTTTTGCAGAGAAAGGTAGTTAAAATTCGCTATTGGGAAAATAACCATTATGTTATGGCTGACAGTATATAAAACGGTTCATTTTCGGCATGGCTTTTAAATTGGAATAAATCGCGCGAACAATGTTTTCTTACTTATGAGTTTGTAATGGTTCGTTCTCTAGCCTATACGCATAAAACGTTTGAGAGTAAAGATCCCAAAAGGAATGACTGAATTCAAACCTCACGTAATTCCTATTATTTCTTTATGTATAACGTATATAATGAGTGTTAATAAAATAATCTCAAGACGTCTATCTTTTGAATCCATGATACAATTTTCATGCGAGGATTTTCGAAAATCCAAATATTGCTGATTTACGAATCGCCAGTGAGCTGAGGGGGAAAAAAACGTCTTTGTCGTAAAGACTATAGATAAATCGTACGATCCCTCTGAAGAGCTGGACTGGCTTAGTCTTTTCACAATGCGGGAGTTTTGTATTTTTGTTAACACATGCTCGAATGGAATGTATTTTGAAGTATCATCGATTTGTTCTATACGGTCAACCATAGTTTACGCTATTAAAGTTTCGCAAGATTTAAGCAGAGAGCATAAAATTCTTTCAGAAACTGTGAATCAATTACACGTCCCGAAAGGGTATTTTGATTTATTCATTCTACCTGATTCGTATAATTCCTCAACTGCGACCCCGACTGTTCTCGTAATGATTTTCTCCTGAGAAAACTGTTCACTGAAAGCAAATCTGATGACAATTTAAATGTTTGCTTTCTGTTGAACAAAATGTTTGTAACCCTGGCGCACACACTGGCACTTCATATTCAACTGAGCTGTTGGGAAACTCTGGCTGATAAATTTTTTAAGGTCACAAGCTATTACACAGCCCTTCTACAAGAGTTTGATTTTTTGAGATTTGTTGCTGTTTTTTTATAAATTTTAATGTGCTGTGTTTGAAAATGATGCTCAAATTTTTCAATCGCGTAAAACGTTTTAACAAAATTGAATTTTTAAGTCATCATGTTAATCAAAAAAATACGTTTGTATAAGTAAATGACTCTGCCCGATAATCTACAAAGTAATGTTGCCCCTCAAAATTGTTGTTTATCAGGTCTTAATATGAGACGGCATTTGTTTTCGATTTCATTGCTTTTGGTGCACGAGTTAATTCCTTCATATATGAATATGAATCTAGTAAATGTTAGGAAGGAGAGGAAGAGGCACTGAGGAAAGAATAAGTAATAAGAAGGGGCAGAGAAACATGTGGAGTCAGGCTTAGAACATATCAGGATCTGCCCTTGACCTCATATCTACCTGTGTATATGGTTGAACTCTACCCATTTTAGTTGTGTCTCAGCACTTTTTAATGCGGTAACTGTATTTTTTGTAAAAATAGCCACAGGAAGGTTTATTTATTGTCCAGCGAGTTTCTGTTCTCCTTACTTTGCCCACTTTGCAGTGAAACTTTAGGGATCAAAAAAGGTGTGTGCTGCTTGTCGTGAAGAACTCAGGTAAAGGATAAAAAGAAAGATGGGTCAGAACAAATCATGGACTCCACTGAAGGTCTGTGTGGCTTTTGTTGAAAAACTGAGGCAGAAAAAATGCAATATACTTACTTTGAAGTGAAACTTGAAGGACCAGGACAAATCAGTGGCTCTGCATAAAGTCCGTGCTGTTTGTTGAAGGCATAAGGTAGCGGATAAAAGTTAAGATGCATACTTTGGAGTGAACTATGGGAGTCAGGGCCAATCAGGGTTAACAGAATGTTTGTGCTGCTTGTGTTGAAGAACTGAAGCAGTGGACAAAATGTAAGATGCCTATTTTGGAGCGAAACTTAGAGAGCAGGACAAATCATGGGCTTCACAGAAGGCCTGTGCTGCTTATGCTGAAAACCTGAGGCAGTAGAAAAAGGGCAATGTGCATACTTTGGAGTTAAACTACTTTGGAATCAGGACAAATTAAGGGGTCCACATAAAGTCCGCGCTATTTGTGTTGGCGACGTAGGGCAGTGCATAAAATGTAATATGTGTACTTAGGAGTGACATTTGGCGGCCAGGACTAATCATCGTTTCCAAATTAAGTCGGTGCTGTTTGTGTTGAAGAACTGAGGGAGTGGACAAAAGGAAAAATGCATACTTTCGGATAAACCCTGGTGATCAGGACAAATCATTTTCATCCACATAAGATTTTTACTTTTGTGTTGAAGAACTGAGAGAGCGGACAAAAGGAAATATGAATGCTTTGGAGTGAATCAAACGTGGAGATCAATTCAAATCATGGGCTCCACAAAACGTCTGTGCTGCTTATGTTGAAAAATCGATGTAGTAAAACTAAAGGTAAGAAATCTTACTATGCATACGTTGGAGTAAAACGTGGAGACCAGGAAAAATCATGGGCTGCGTGAGGTCTGTGATGTTTGTGTTGAAGAACTGTGGCAGTGGACAACAAAAAAGGAAAAGATAACTTCCATTCGTTTTGGTAAGCCAATGCTCTGTGGCGAACCAAAAATCCCAGTGATTTCTGTTAGTTTTTGTCTTCTGATGTACGAGGGTACAACACAGAAAGACATGACGCGCAACTACTGAAAAATGTCTCACAGCGAAGTGTCAAAAGAAAAACAAACAGAAGCGTAGGATGAACAGTTTTGTATACAAAAGACAAAGACTTTATAAGGAGTTTAAAACTCATTTACATTTTGTTTGTTTGATAACCTACTATTTTATGCATACTTTGCCCACATCAACTTGTGGAAAAACCTTACCTGGTAGAGTAAACCTGAAATCCTATTTGCAGTCAGCGCTGTAATTGCTTTGCCAGAACAACATAAACAACTTTTCATATGCAACAGCTTGTAGACTTGTGTTATTAGAGAAAGCTCAATGGCATTTTGCCAAAACAACAACTACTCTCCTAGAATGTTTTACTTACATTAAGTCACTTTTTTTGCGGCTCCGGCGTCAGAGTAATGGACAGAGCGTCCCTGCCGGAACCGATGGTTCGAGATTTGGTAAAGGCGAGTTTATACACGCCGAGATGATCACAGGATCGTTAAAATTTAAAACAAAAGAAGACACATATATTCATTTCCATGTACATTTAAAAAAGAACCAGAAAAATGCCCAACTAACTTTTAAAGTGTACCTCAAGAGATTGAGTATCTACGTTTAACTGATTACTTAGATTGTGAAGCTACGGGAGCCGGGTGAAAAGTTTTGCTTGCACTTCAACATTAGGGGGAATTTTTTAACAAGTATTAACAAGTATTATTAGGGGAAAGTGTGAATAAATTCAGGTAAAATCAGTTATGGCAGTCACAAGGGATTTCCTCCACCACACTGAAGAAGGATCAGTCGCTTCGCATAGATCATGCTCAGAAGTGCTGTTAAAACAGCAAGTCGTCACTGAATTATTCAATACAGATAAAGCTGCTTTCATTAACAATAATCGAAGATTGAAAGGAATTAATGGGAATCAGTTTGTTGATATGAGTACTGTGAGAGCTGCCCCGGTGACTCCGTGGTCTAAACGCTAGCTTCTGACCGTTCGTCCGAGTTAGATTCGGGTTTGAATCGCGGTGTGAGGCGTGGATGTTGTGTTTGTCTCAAGCCAATAGCTCTCCCCTTCCCTGAAAGCAGTGGCCCTAAATTAGGGACGGGTGACTGCTTATAGCCCAGTCAGTTGCTCACGCGGGTTGTTAAACCGCCAACCAAAACCAGAACTGTGAGGCGATGGGTAAGGCCAATGTAAAGATGGAGAAGTAGGAAAAGAAAATATAAGTGAAAAACAGGTATCGGGAGACCTGTGACTGCATCAGTTTCATCAACAACGTTCTTAAGAAACGGTCCAAAGAAACCGTCGCATAAGGCAAAAAGAAATAGCCCCTAAACTATGCATTTGTAAAGACAGGTGGGACATGTTGTAAGCGTTCTTGAATTTCAAAAATTTGTGCCAGATGGATACGGCATATGTTGTCTGATGAGATCAAGGCTCGATGAGTGGAAATTCCACATTAATATTTCAAAAACGAAAAAGAACCTTTCTGGGATAGGTTGTGATGAGATGAAACATTGGTACACCGTTACGACTCGTAGACTGCACAAAATGCACTGCATGGAATATCGCCATAAAGAACCACAGAAATCAAAAGCATTCACTACACGAGACTCATCTGGGAGGATGACGTTACCTATTATTCGGAATGGTGAAGGATTTCTGTTAGCCGATGTTCTTTAAATGCGGGTAGCAATAAATTCTGAACATTAAAATGAAGGAGCTGAAAACTGTCATCGGAAGGAAAGCTGGGAAGAATGCTGCAACACTTCTGCAATACGGCAGCGCAGGGCTTGGCATCAGTGCACCAACAATTCCCGTCATCGAGGGTCTATGACTTATACCGATGAACCATTCCATTTTGACCAGCCCCCTGCCTAGAGAAATGATCGCGCCTGGAGACCGAACGGTGGCGCAGGTGAAGTTCACAGAGCAGTATATATACAACCCGAGGACCGGCTTTCGGTTAGTAGAGTGTTCGGAGTCAGAATGGGAAGAGCTGACGATTTATCGGAGTTTGATAAATGACAAATTGTGATTGCACGGTGCCTCGGAACTGCGACCCAGTAAATGGTGAGGCTTGCTGGTTCTTCACGTGCCACTGTAGTGAGTACGTATCAAAAGTGGTGCAAAGATGGCCAAACGACGAATCGCCGTCCAGCCGTCTGTCGTCCACAGCTCATTGATGCCAGAGGGGAGCGCAGACTGTCGCGAATTGATCACAGCGACCGCAGGGCCACAATGCGACAAATCACCCACAGCTGCAACAGTGTGATCAGGGTTATATTTAATAGCACACAGTTCATCTCAGCCTTGTACGCATGGACCTGCGTAGCCGAAGCCCCATCCGGGTTCTCATGCTCGCTGCACGTCATCGCCAACAACGCATGAAATGGGCCCAAAATCATCGCGATTGGACCGTGGATGATTGGAAGAAAGTGGCCTAGTCTGACGAATCAAGATTCTTGGTGCATCACGTAGGTAGTTGAGCATGGGTACGCCGATTACCAACGGAGGCTATGGCACCTGGATGCACTGTTGGGCGGAAACAGGCTGGCGGCGGCGGCGGTATGCGGTGGGCGATGTTTTCTTGAGACACTTCAGGCCCCATTATCCCAATATAACAATCCGTGACAGCTGTCATGTATGTGACCATCATTGCGGACCAAGTTAACCCATTCATGGCAATTCTGTTCCCTGCTGGTGATGGCCATCACGAACAGGATAATGCGCCATGCCACACTACCAAAATAAATCATCAACGAGTGGTTCGAGGAACATGCTGGTGACCTTCCGTTAATTCCAAATTAACCTGACATGAACGTCATCGAACATTTGTAGTTCGACTTGGAGAAGCGGGTTTGCGCAAATTCACCACCAGCCTGTAATGTACGAAAACTGAAGGACCTGCTGTTGACATTATGGTATCAGACACCGCGGGATATTTATCGCCACCTCATCAAATCTATGCCTCGTCGAGTGGCCGCTGTTTTGCGGGCTAAAGGGGGTCCTACAGCTTATTAGGTAGATGGTTATAATATAATGGCTCTTTGGTGAATAACTCCTCACTCTCTGTATAGTCAGAGCTTGCTCTCATGGATTTCCTTTTGTTTCCTAAACAAGCGGAACGCTTGAGTTGCCACCACGTCACGTATAACGAGGAAGTGAAGTTAGCAGTACGTCAGCAGTTTCAGAAATAAGCATCCCGATTCATTTTACGCACTTCAGAAATTAATGACACGTTGAACGAAATGTATTAAAGTCGGAGGTGACAATGTGGGGAAGTATTTATATAAGTTTTGTTTAGATAAAAGGCGGTAAAGCTGAATTTCTTATTTTGTTTCACTGAAAAAACTTTTACCAGTACAAATTTTGAAGATGACAATCCGATTTTTGGCGTAAATGTGACAAGGATGGTAAGTCAGATAATATCCGAAAATTTTCATCGTCCTGGAGCGGGACTCGAACCCGCGTCTCACAGAACGCCTAGGTATGCTAACCACTACACCACCCAGAACGACCAAGTTTCAAGTTTCCGATCAATTTGAATATAACCATCACAGAATTCGCTAGTCGAAGCAACCGGCATTCATGTTTAGCGAATCTGGAGGTTAAGAATCTTATCCCGTGTTTGCCCGGAGAAGCAGATAAATCATGAAAGAAATACGGGATTACGCCATATAATACAAATTTTGAAGATGACAATCCGATTTTGGGCGTAAATGTGACAAGGATGGTAAGTCATATAATATCCGAAAACTTGAAAATTTTCATCGTCCTGGAGCTGGACTCGAACCCGCGTCTCCCAGAAAACGCCTAGGTACGATGAAAATTTTAAAGTTTTCGGATATTATCTGACTTACCATCCTTGTCACATTTACGCCAAAAATCGGATTGTCATCTTCAAGATTTGTATTATATGGCGTAATCCCGTATTTTTTTCATGATTTTACCAGTAATTATTCATTTCAGTGAAGGCAAACCTTTGCAGCCTACTTACGTATTATTAAAGCTGACAGACGCCCTTTTGTGCAGTTTTGCTGTTTCATAAAGCTTAGAGAACAAGAAAATTACACAAGAAGGCTGTAATGTCAATAATTCTCTGATGGAATGTAATATCCGCAGAAGCAGAAAAAGGTGGACGTGACATTCTTCACTTCTACAACTAAAAGTATATCAAATACATATACAACTTCAGGGCAAGTTAAAATTGGAGGGTATTTTTTATTTATAATTCAAATAATATTAGAAGCTCTATTGTGGTCATGAAAAAGTTCTCCAAGTACTGACTCCTTGTTCCAGATGAGGAACCAATAGGGATCGTGTTTAGCCTATATTGATTTCCAGTTATGAATGCTCGTTTGTGATGTACAAGGCTGTTTCGACGTGAGCTTAGGTGATCGATTAATACATTGTGTGTTCGAATCAACCGTGAATTAATTTGGCATTAGTATAATTATGAAATCTCGTTGACCTTATCATCGTTAATGAACTGACTTGCGACATCGAGGACAAAGCCAAGCTTCATCAAACTTTGCAAATACCTCTCACAGTGATGATCTCGTTTTCGGGTAAAAATAAATTCTTCCTGAGGTCGCTTACCAAAACTAAGAAAACGTGCTTAATTAACTACTTCTTGCTTGCTTCGCTTTTATTGTGTAGGAATAAGTACCTAATTAGCGAGAAATTAGCTCGCGAACGAGTAATCGAATATCTTGCAATGTTTTGGTACCAAAGCGCAAATCGAGATATTCTGGTAACCAAGCAATTCAGATTTTATGCATGACCAAGATTTTTTCATTTATGTTCAGCTTTTTAACTTGAATATTTTTCTATACTTTATGCAAAAACAAAGATTTATATTTAACACTATATCTCATATTTTAGAAGGTCGATGAAATGATTCTATCCCAAGAAATTAATCTTTTAAAAAAATCTGTTATCTGTCTGGCCGCCTGTAAGAGAGTAAATCTGTCTATTTGTGTGATGATTTTTAGAAATTTCATAGTCGAAATCGACATCTTTTTTATCAAATCCGTATTAATGAAAAATTTATAAATATTATTTTAATATTATATCATATATTTGAAATATTTTATATCGTAATCCACATTCGTGAATATGA
The DNA here is from genome assembly GCA_039090855.1 of Macrothele yani. Lineage (NCBI taxonomy): Eukaryota > Metazoa > Arthropoda > Arachnida > Araneae > Macrothelidae > Macrothele > Macrothele yani. The sequence continues at coordinate 7,105,319 of CM077011.1, read as the reverse complement.
GTTAATTTCATCTTGCATATATTTTATTTTGGTATTTCATTTATGCGATTCATTATATTTATTTTTATGCAGTATAAACGTAAACAGATTTTTAATATATTTTATCATTTTTCTCTCCTCCAGGCTTTTCCTTCTAGTTTCACTTGTTGTTCTCGGGGTATTTCACTCCCCCTCCAGAGAGTAGAGAAAATCCGTTTTAGTAGCCTGAAAAACTACATGCGGAATAAACGTCTCGCAGCTTTAGAGGTAAGTACTGTAAATATGTATTTATAGTGAGTGCCATATTGCTGTTTCTAGGTGCCAAATAGAAAATAAAATGTTTTAGGAACGGTAAATTTCCGTAATGTAAACGTTACGCGTTAGATGACAGTAACGTATAGTTTAGTTAAAGTAAAAATGTGACACTTTTAGTCCTGAACATGATACATAAATTGCCCAATTATTTCCTACGAGACGGTCCATGATTGGATAATAGTATGTAACACTGCAGATGTTACTACGACTCCGGTGTATGCGATGGTTATGAAACTCATAATACATCATCTATTGAAAGAGGTGTGTTTCGGGAAATTAGGAAAGCCAAGCTCAAAGTTTTCACATTGCTATTTCATGTAATTCTATCAGCCTTTCGCGAGAAATCAAAACATGTAACGCTGAAAAGTAGCTGAAAAGAGCACTCTGTCGAATTTGAAATACACCAGGAATTAGTATCACAAATGTTGCGGAACTTACTGGATACACAAGATAGAATAAATGATAATATTTTCAAATTAAAGCAAATAGAAGTAATGCAGGCTTACAGGGCCATCTTAGTATGAAGGAAATAATCTCTGATGAGCGATGCATTCCACCATCCTACGCGGTTTAATTTTGTACAGGCGTTCTGATCACTGACACCATGGAGTCCTGATCACTGACCACCGCGCTTCCTCAAAATGACGAGGCTAGGTGTCTATTGACTGTGGTGGCTATGGCAGTCTGGAGGTGTCCCAGCATTCAACAGACCTTCGAATTTTCAACATTAAGACCTAAGACACTTACAGTTGTGCAAACTTCACATTCGCTAATGACACTGCTTTAAAGATAAGATAAGATTATGCGACCATAACTTTCATACTGAAAGGAATTTAAAGACCGAGTTTCAGTTATGCGAACAACGACTCTGCTGATGACTGTACTTCAGATAGAGATTGCATGCTATGCAAAACTTGACTTTTCTTAAGGCAGAACTTGTAATATCGATTGCAGCTACGTGAAACCAGAAGAAAGGACAGAACGCATGCAGCCTTGGAGCGTCGACTAAGAGTCTGGGAGCATACATTCAAGAAACTCTGAACACCACCTTTTCCACAAGTGGGTGTCAGTGTTGCCAAATGTAGTGGAAGATGATTAATTACTAAACGCTAAGTTCTCGTATGTATGTGAAAGTGTTTCTGGCAGCGTGAAAGGAGAATACGCAAGTAAATTTTTTTTTTGTTATTTTCATTTTTGCCGTGATTTTCTGGAAGGCAAATTATGCTTTGTACTACGATAAGTCAAAAGTATCCAAAACGAATGTGTTGCAAGAGTTACAACAACAATGGAGAAATCCTCTAAACAGCTGGATAGCACAAACCAAAAGGACACCGAAGCTGCCTGCGCTACTTGACACTATAAAGAAAGGTGCGAAGTTGCCTCCGGGACCTACGATCCCCAAACGCTTCGGGCGTTTAAAGCACCACAAAGAAGGTAATCCCATAAGACCGATCATTTCTAAATGGCAGGCTCCCACCGCCAATCTCGAGAAAGCCCTTTCCAAGTTTTTGAAGCCGTTCCTGCCACCTTTAGAAAGAGTGCTCCTCTCTTCAACTGACTTTATCTCCAAGCTGACAAAAATCGTTCTAAATCTTACAGATATTATTGGGAGCTTTGATGTCATTTCACTCTATCCCTCTGTACCACTGCCAGAAGCCAAGGCGAATGACAAGCAATTTTTGCTAGACTCCAACCTGTTAACCCCTGAAGCCTTAGGAGACATCGCCAGAACGCTCGTCGTGGTTACAGAATCCAGTTTTTATGAGTTCGACTCTAAAGTCTACTAACAAACGCATGGAGTCTCTATGGGCTCTGCTCATTCACCGATATTCGCGGAAGCTGTACTACGCCCTCTGGAGAATGGGCACCTCCCCACCCACACCAAAACTCTGAGAGTATCGCTAAGATATGCCGACGACATTTTCTTCGTATGAGAATAAATACAACATGAACTCCCTTCGTGACTTCATCACCAGTATGCATGCTATACATGATGACATAAAGTTTGAAGTGGAATTAAAAGACAGGGGCGTGCTACCTTTCCTGGACGTTCTAATTAAGAGAACTCCTGCAGGAACGTTGAGCACCAAAGTACACTATAAGCGTACCTATGTGCCAAACCCTATACTACCTTCTTCCACCAACCCCGAAGCGCACAAATACGCTCTCTTCTAGCACAGAGCAAGAATTCTTTGCTCGGAAAGAGATGACTATGAAGCAGAGGTCCGCGACCTTATATCTCTTGCGGTCGCCAGAGGATTTAATGCCTCCCGCGTGGACGATATAATTATGAAAGCAGCAGCCAGAACATGGAGCGGCGCTCCTAAATGCAAAGATCCACCTTTACGATTCATCGGAGGAATCCCATACGTACCCAGAGTCACCTACTTTCTCAAGAACCAATTAAAAAAGTACAAGCTAGGCATCAAGCTGAGACCTCCTAAACCTATGTCTGCTCTACTTCGAGGGGAGAGATGCGAAGCTGCTAAACCTACAGACGCCGGCATCTGTGAGCTTCCGCTGATATATCCTGATATCACCGTTAAACACTACATCGGAGTCACGAAGAAATACTTTCGCCTGCGGGTGTCAGAGCACGAAAGAGACGTCAGACAAGGGAAATTATCGACTGCCTTATCACGAGAGGTAGCCACCAAATTAGCCAATCTAAGCTGACAGGATATCCATGCACCGCATCGCCCCCTACCACAAGGCTGCCATTCTCAGAGAAACGATTGAAATTCTACGCGCAGCGACGTTTGCAATACCGATGTCTCCGCAGAACTTCCATCAGCATGGCGTACCTCCCTCGACATATTTCCACCACACCTTCCTACCGGATAAAGGACCCCAGCCGATGAGCGCCTGAAAAAAAATTGTACTCTGTCATGTTATTTCATTTCTTCGATCGCCGCATGATCACGCGCATGTTAACGAGCCGCTGCTCGTTTGTATGATATAGTCCTTTACTGTGTTTACAATTAATTTGAATTGCCATTTGTTTCTATTCTCTCCTTTAGCATGTTATCCGCCTTACGAAGGCGTCCGAAGGCAGCGAAAGCTTGCGGGAAATGTATTCCTTTGCTTCTTTATGGCAATAAAACGGAATTACAAATTTTGAAGGTGACAATTCGATTTTTGGTGTAAATGTGACAAGGATGATAAGTCAGATATAATCCGAAAACTTGAAAATTTCATCGTCCTGGAGCGGGACTCGAACCCGCGTCTCCCAGATAGCGTCCGTGTATACTAACCACTACACCGCCCAGAACGACAAAGTCTCAAGTTTCCGATTAATTTGAATAAAACCATCACATGATTTAATGATATAAATAATCATTAACAATGAAGAAATCAGCAGTGTTTCATTTTTATCACTATTTGATTTCTTTTTAGCACATTTCTGAAGGGTCACATAGGTTTTTGCACGCTATCAGCAGAAAACTTTATAAGCTTGTGGCAGGCATGATCTCACTCCTTCCTTCAACTAGTGATCGCTGTCAGATCAACAGATGCCTAAGGTATCTTTCAGCGAGTTTACCGTTGGTGTTGGCCCAGCACTGATGAATTTGTTGTGTACCATAACCACGAGATTCATACAAAAATTCTGTATTCATCAAAGATTTGAATTCTCTCCAGACAAGAAAACCACTGTGATGAAAACTGGACCTTTAACTGATATCTGAAGTTCTGTCACAAGTACTTGGTTCTTGCCAGGTGACAGTACGTCGGGAATCAGTACTTAAAACTGTGTCGTGACTCATCCGTTGAAAGCACACGTGCCCAGTTTTCTGGGCCCCACCGGCAGTGTTGGAGACTTCATCTTAAACGCGCCTCCTTGAGGAAGACGTTAGGAAGACCATAATTATAGATCCAATCGCATAGATACCTCTCTCATGCAACCTACGGTAAACTGTAAATCAAGTTGTTCTCGTGCCAGTGGCTATTGCGAGCTTCAAAGTCACTTGCCCGCCCGATTTCTTCTTGCTGTTAGAGTCGTATGGTTATATCCCGCAGCAGTGGTAGCCCTAGAACGGCCGTGTCTTTGCCGAAAACGGAACCTCTCCTGTACTAGGTAACCGCCTCCATGGTCTCGAGATGATATATTTTGGTATATTTAACGCTCCTACTGAGATTGACCTACTTCCATCCTGCCCATCGCTTGCCACCTCTGCGAATCGTTGAAATGCTGTCTTCGAGACATTTTCAACTGAATCTTCCAAATGACTTCGAGACATTTTCAACTCAATCTTCCAAATGACTTCGAGACATTTTCAACTCAATCTTCCAAATGACTTCTAGACATTTTCAACTCAATCTAACACCGCAATACTGTCAGTCTCCTCTCCTTCGAAAAGTAATGCGAGGTGCGATAAAAAGTGAATCCGTCTGTGTCTTATTAAGGCAGTCCTGATTTTCATATTTTGAGTTAAAGAAGATGCACGTGCACATGGCATCTTCTTCGGTATCACTATATTTGCACATTCATCTGCTTTCATTGCAGTTCCCTTCATGCACTGCCTATTTAGTGCAATTTTCTGTATTATCAATTAATTTTGCACACCAGTGTACATCACTGTTGTGGAGATTTAAAAACGCATTACTGATGCCTTTTTATTTATCTTTATGTTTAAGGTTTTTTGAAATTCAGAGATATTTAGGTAGTGGAAAGAGTGATATTCTTTCTTTGCTGTGAAGAAGATCTCATTCTTCTGTTTCTGTGCTCTCGTAATTTTATGTTTCTGCTCCATGATTAGAGACTGTAGACACAAGAGAATTGTTACTTCTGAAGAGAAAAACGAGAAAAAGGCATTCTGATTCGCAAAAGCATAAATTTATTATGTTTTTCAGGTGTTTACCTCAACCTCTTGGAACTAAAAAAGTTTCTTTTAAACATGAACTGAATGCTTATATTCTCCAAATGACGCCTTTCATACGGCATGACGTATTCATTCACAGTGATTTATTCCTATACGATTGTAAACGCGCGAACAAGAGGGAAGGGTCAGACGAAAACATTCAGCTCAAAGGCTTGGAAAAGTGGGAGGTTTAGTTATGTTAATTACATACTGCTGTGTCGTAATCGCTGTCATTATTTACGCTGACAGCGTTATTCCACCACTGACCACATTTAGATGAAGCAGACAGGCGACGTTCTCAGGAACTCAAGGGGAAAGAAACATTTTCCATTTGTTGAAATTTCCCAGGGAAAGAAATTCTTCACGGATAAATAACTGTTTGTCTTAATTTCTACTCCTAACAGAAGGTAGCGTTTGCCTTTTCTCAAGGGATATGGCATTCTGTACGAACAAACTTGGTTCACTGAAAGATACAAACGCAAAGGAGTATGAACAAAAGTGAAGAGTTTCATGTGTGGTTACATTTGTTAACGCGTTCAACTGAATTCAATGGTACAGCAAAATTCTCAGATACAAAACGTTTTTATTTATTTATTTATTTGTAAGCACATCCCTACAGACCTAGTTATAGGAATTGCTATATTGATATGTATAAATTGCCAAGACATATTTACAGTCTTGTGAAACATGCTTCACGAAAAAAATTATGATTTATATTAAAAATATCCCGATATTCTTCAAGTGAGTTGTGAAGTCTGCACATTTTGCATAAGGGATAATTTTTTCCCGCATCTATCCTGCGAAATGGAACTGCAAATAGTTCACATTTTGTCCTCGGTAGACGTTGGACACGGAAACTTAGTTTGTTTACAATTTGATTATCATCTATCTCTCCATTAATGCTACCGTACAGGAACTTGAGTTGGAGGACCTTCCTTCTCGATTGTAGAGAGGTCATCTTGAAGAATGACAGCACGTCAGCCGTCGGAATGTCCCCAGTAGATTTGTAGAAAAGGTGTCGAAGAAATGTTTTGTGAACTTTTTCGATTTCATTTACTACAGTTACAAGACTAGGACTCCAAATGATCGCCGCATGCTCTAGTGAGAATCTGACCACAAAACGATTAAGGCAATTGTAAAAACCAACGCGACTTTTGGTCTAACTAGAAGAGTTCTAAGATGCATTTACTCAAAAGATACAATTCACTCTTTAACAATGGAAGTACAGTCGTTTGCAAACGTTTAAGACCACCTGTTGGTAATAGGAGATTTCTACCGATTGCGTCAGCTACTGTCTGTATTACTCAACTTCCTGTCGGTGTTGCACCATCCTACAGAGGCAGTTGTTGATAGAATTGGGGGAAGCTTGCGAGCGTCAGGTTGCTTCTGGTTTTCATGCTGAGTGGTTTTGTACGTATTTTCTATATAGCGAAAAAGGGCGAAATGGCTTCATTAAGTGTTACTCGGAGAACACAAATAGTGACTTTATATCGTGAAGGATACTCCGAACGTGACATATTTAGAAAGGTGAACGTAAGCAAGACTTCTATTCATAATGCGATCACGAAATATTGAGATACAGGTGAATTTAGCGACCGAAAGGGAAGTGGACGTCCAAGGAAAACAACCCCACGTGAAGGCAATAATGTAAGGCGAATAGTCATGCGTTCTCTGAAGAGTTCGTGCAAAAAAATAAAGGCCTTTCTACAATACATTCAAAAGGTTCTGATATTAGTATCAGTACTGTTTCCCAACGTCTTAGCAAAGATTTTGGATTAAAGTCTTATAAACCTGCAGATAAACCTAAACTAACCTCAGTCATGAAAAAGAAGAGACTCCAGTTTGCGAGGCATCATCAATCGTGGACTGCTGAAAACAGGAGCAAAGTTCTTTTTTCCGATTAATCAACTGTGCGTCATTCTTTATCGCGTGAAGTATATGTTCGACGATCAAAAGGTTAAAAATGAGTATGCTGAACTACATTTACCGATATTCAGTTGCTTTCTCATTTTAGAACATTTACGATATGATACAATACCGAAAGGTACTATCGATAACCACGCATTCTTGAATTATAAATTCGGTTAGAACTTTTTGGAAACTTCCTGTAAATAAAAATACGTTATATGAAGAGCCACTTTTCTTTCATGTCCCAATGCCCAAGGAATACACAGAGTGGCTCATGTAGAATGAAGCATAAATATTTAGCTTAAAGTGTGAAAGGCAGCAGTAATTTCCACACTTTTTCTTCGTCTTCATCAGCCCGCTGAGCCTCCAAGGTTCCTTGTCTCAAGCACAGTTCTCCTCCACTCCCCCTGTTTTTCGCTCGATTGGTCCAGTCCATCACTCCAAGCTCCCCCAGGTCACGTCGCACGCTGTCACTCCAAGCTCCCCCAGGTCACGTCGCACGCTGTCACTCCAAGCTCCCCAGGTCACGTCGCACGCTGTCACTCCAAGCTCCCCCAAGTCACGTCGCACCCTGTCACTCCCAGCTCCCCCAGGTCACGTCGCACGCTGTCACTCCCAGCTCCCCCAGGTCACGTCGCACGCTGTCACTCCCAGCTCCCCCAGGTCACGTCGCACGCTGTCACTCCCAGCTCCCCCACGTCACGTCGCACGCTGTCACTCCCAGCTCCCCCACGTCACGTCGCACGCTGTCACTCCCAGCTCCCCCAGGTCACGTCGCACGCTGTCACTCCATCGTTGTCGGAGTCGTCCTCTTGGTCTCCTACCAGGTGGCATGAATCAATAAGCCCGCTTGACTCCACTGGACTCCCCCGTTCTCTCGACATGGCCCAGCCATTTAAGTCATGCAGCCTTCAACTCGCCGACAATCAGTGGTGATTTATAGCTGTGTTATAGTTCCATGTTATGTCTTCTTCTCCATGCTCCACTTGCGTTGTTTCAGTGGGTCCAAAAATATTTCTAAGTATTTTATTTTCAAATCGTTGTAGCATATTGTAGTCTTGGACAGTTGTGCTCCAATTCTCAGCTCCATATAAAACTATGGGTCCAATGCAGATTTTTTAAAGTTGTGTGTGATAGCGTTTTAGAAGACAGAAGATGCTACATAGAAAAATAAGCTCTATTTCTAGACTGCATTCTAGCCATTATTTCTGAGCTGATTACTTTTTTATAATTTAATGGACCCCAAGTCTTTAAACGTGGTTACATTTTTAAAATTCATAGTATCAATCTGAAAAAGTGGGTGTTGGTTAGTATCACTTCTTGATACCATCAGATATTCAGTTTTTTCATGATTTATTTGGAGTCCAATTTTTTCAGATGCTAATTTTAATTTTGTAAAGTATTTTGTAAATCTTCAGGATTATCGCTAACTAGATCAAAATCATCCGCGAATCCCAGGATGATTGTTCCACCAGAATCATCTGAGGTTATTTCCCTGATACATTTGTCCAAAGCGAAGTTTAAAAAATGGCGAGAGAGCATCTCCCTGTCGCAAACCAGTTGTGGTATTGAATGCTTCTGATTTTGTTCCATTTGAGAGGACAATGCTCCTACTTCAATCCAGGCATACCTTTATCAGGTTTATCAATTTTTGCGGTATTCCAAACTCTTTTAGTATATTCCACAAGCTTTCTCTATGAATACAATCGTAGGCTTTTTTAAATCAATGAAAAGGTTATGTACAGGTTGATTGTATTCCCATTTTCTTTTCTAGTATTTGCCTTAAAATGAAGATTTGGTCGATGGTAGATCTATTTTTACGAAAACCTGCTTGGTACTCACCAATGTCTTCCTCAGCAAGTGGGATGATGCCACTCAATAATGATTTCTTCGGCAAATGGGTAATTGCCACTCAATAAATTTTAATTCGCGGGCATATCAAGACAAGCCGTTCACGACGTGTGAGGAATTCGCTATGAAACGTCCTACGTAACATAACGTAGATGACGTACTACAGCGGTGACGTATGAGTTAAATCTGCAGTTTTGCAGTGATAAGCCTACCGGCGTAGTTCAGATGGGAGAACAACAGCTCTGGAGTAAGAAGACGTGTGTTCTAATCTAACCACCGCTAAAAAGGTTGTATGTTATTTGGCGCCAGAACGAAAGTGAATCTCCTGGTCATTAGGTTTGATAAATTTGTGTGACGAGACTTGAATTCCTTTACGATTAGATGGTCTTCGAACATGGTTGTCGGCTAACCCAAAACCTTCGATTGTGCTCCCACCTTAATTAAGGGGAAGGGATGACGTAACGTACCACATAACATGACGTACTACTGCCGTGCTGGCGTATCAATCAAATCTGTAATATTGCAGTAATAAGCCTGCCGGCGAAGTTTGATTGGGATAACAGACGCTTCAGAGTAGCAATTCCACCACCGGCAAAAAAAAAAAAAATTATATGATACTCAGTAGGTGGCAGGTTGAAGCGGCTTTCATTTGCTGAGTGTAATTCATTGATGCTTCCTCTAACACGTTGAAAGAGGTTGTGCGAATATCCTGGATTTTCAGCTCATACCTTGAAGATCAGTTCATCTAATACAAGACCAAAATTTAGTGGACGTGATGTTCCACGTAAAACTCCGCGATGCATTATTTCGGCAAGAAAATTCCAGATCATATGGTCTCTTACGGATGCAAGCGGGAAAAACAATCTGCATGTGCCTGGGGCTTTGGCAGCGGATGTGCTCACCTAGTTGGAACAGTCTTTCAGGCAATTCCTGCAGAGGCTGTCTCGGGAATTATTTTACTCATATCAAACATGGAAGAGAACTGCCCGTAAGGCATATTTTCAGCCAAACAAAGTGAAAGCGGTTCATCTATAGCTGGAATCAGATAAAGGGGATGGAATTGCTGCTACAATTGGTTTCAGAATCGCGATTACAATTTCTCCGGAAATGCTCGACATCATGTAGTTTAAGGATCAGGTTTAATTTCATTTGGCCTGGTGCGCGAAATCATATAATCCCACGATATGAACTGCCTAGAATAGATACACAGTCCAGTCAAAAAAATATGACCATTTGTTAGTATGAAGTATGACCTCTCCGTGATGCAAATATACGGCGTAGGATTGATTCAATAAGGCATCTTAATGTTTCTGTAGGGATGCCATACATTGTAGACTCAATAGCTTCTCGCAGATCATAAAGAGTCATCGATGGTGGATCCATACGTCAAACCTCTTGGCCAAGATAGTACCACATATGTTCAATATGATTAATGTCCGGCGAGTACGGTGGCCAGGATGATAAGCTAAAGTCACTGGAATGCTCCTCAAACCATTTACGCACACGCATAGCAACATGGCAAGGATCATTAGCTTGCTGATGCTAAAAGCAACCCATGCCATCGGGACAGACAGTCGTCATGAATGGGAGCCCCTGATCCGACGCAAAGGATAGGTAGCCTGAAGAGTTCATCGTTCGATCGAGGGTGATGATTGATCCCCAGGAATACATGTCCCACACGAGCACACTGCCACCTCCTGCCTGTTTCTTCTGGACCATCGTATCGGGATGCTTTGTCGTACTCTCCATCGACTGTCCTCAGGATAAAGCAGAAAATGTAATTCGTCTGAAATAGGAACTCTCTTCCACTGTTCGATAACCAAATGCCTCCTCTCAGATTCAAATTCATGCGGTAATCCATGTATGGCCGACAGCATGGGTACTTTAAGTGGACGGCGGCTCCGGAGACCCATAGAGAGCAGAGTTTATTGGATTAAATGTTCGATCCAGTTGTTCCACTGTGGCCCGTCTGTTGGAACGTACTAGTCGGGATAGCCGTCGCTGCCCACGATCATCGATGCTCCAAGGGCGTCCACTATTACCCTTATTGCTGCAGGTCTTGCCGGTTTCCTTCCATTCCTGGAACACTTAACAACTGTACTCCGTGAACAGCCTATGACACCGGCCGTTTCTGTAATGCTCCGCCCTTTACTAGGTAGCCAACAATCATTTGGTTTTCAAATTTTGTTGGATCACGTCTTTTTACTGTTTTCACGCGATACTGCATACCGTCAGCGAGTTCGTGTCTTTATAAATGATTTACAATTTCCATGACTTGCATGTGTTGCTACGCACACCATCTGGCTGCTGATTACGGTTTCTTCTTACATCAGGGTGGCCATATTTTTTTGGCAGGACGATGTATGTTATTCACGAAGAACCAATATAAAGACAAAGTAACACTTTGTCTGATCAGATCACCTGTAACACATTCCTCCAAGGAACTATGGGCACATCATATCCCTTTGCATTTTCTTACACCACGGAAAACCAGCATGATGTAAAACTTAGTTAAAGTTACTTTCATTGAAGCTGTGCAAAATACTGCACTGATGTCCAAAACCTTAAAACAGACCACATTTTTACCTGTATAAGAAAACCAATACTTGACCGCAGCCAAATGGGGAAGTAATTATATTGCCAGCATACGAACACATGAAAAGTCACAAAACTTGTTTAGAGCGATGACGCAAAAATTACATTGTAATCAGTGTTTCAAATTTCCGAAGGACAGAGTTGGAGAATGGGTGTACAGTGCTTACCGATAACCAGGCGAAGAGACATTTCAGTATGGAATATATCCATCCCGAACTGCGATGCATTTCTGACAACGTCGTGGCATGCTGAGATCTAAGTGATCCAGGAGCTCCTTAGGAAAATTGGACCACTTCTCCCTGCTTGATTCCTGCAGCGGATTTTAAGCCCCATTGCTTCTTTCCATTGAGTCCCATACGTGTGCGATGAGGTTGGAGTCTGGGAAGCGTGATTGGCAGTCGATGCGATGAATATCTTTGGCCTCCAGAAGTACCTGCACTGCTCTTTTAGGATGAGGTGTCATTCATGAACAGAAAGTCTTCGCCTACAGCTTCATGAAATAATCGAACTTGACGTAGAACTTCATTACAATATCGTTCGCACGTCATAGTCCCATTTTACAGCACCTGTAGCTCGGTGCGTCCGTTAATCATGATGCCACCCCACACCTGTCTGTCTCTTTCCTACACATTCACCTAATTTTCCCATTCTTACACATCCTTGCGCTGGTACGCAGTACCACTTACACGCCAGATGAACTGATGTCTGGAATCCGAGGACAGACGGAAACTTCTGTCATCTATGAAGAGTACATTGACCCATTGATGGCGTGTCCAATTTCTGTGGATACGACACCATAGAAAGCGTGCGCTCAGTTGAGTTCATGATACATAGACGCATACTACAGACCTTCTGGAATATAGCTCTACATGGAGCATATATCGGGATATTTGCGTTCCTGTGCTGGAATATTGGCGACTCTCATGCGGATCAGCCGTGATGGGGCAATTACGTTTTGCCGTCACAACTGAGAATCATTCTTCATGCGTTGTATTAGAGCGAGAGCCACCTCCTAGCATGTGTGTGGAACATATTTCATTGGTTTGAAACTAAGCCTGGAAACCACCTATGCATGATTCCAAACTCCATAGCAATGTAACTCCCTGCGCCTCCCTATAATTCTTTCCCGAGTTAAATCATGTAGATGATGTTTTTGAGACATCGAAAATTACACATTCGTACCTTTATGCTTTCATGTCCAGATCTTCCTTCGAACACATGTCTCCTCCTTTTTTCTTTTATCCGTTTAAGTGACATCACGTGACACCTGTGTGCACATTTTGCATGCTTACCGGTTTTCTATTGAAAGCTCCTGGTTATGCGAACTGCCACAAGCTGCTGTGTCTGATTTTGTGGTTTCAACCTTTCGAAATAGTGTTAGGCCTTAGCTTTTGGACACCAGTGCATAAGTGAAGAACGGTATTTATGGCGATGATCCAAAGTTTTATAGTGTTATCTCCAAGAATAAGTGGCCAACTTGATCTCCCCGACTTAACATTTTCCTGATTTCTTGTATATGGGATTTTCTTAGCGCCACATACTCCGCATACATAACATTGCTAAACAATCAGTTGTGGGTAGCATGATACTCAGACACACCGTGCGACATGATGCACAGCCGCGTGAAGAAGCGCCTGGTTGTCACTTCCGGCATATGATCTTTTGCCACTTCATTCATACTATACCGTGCAAATTAATTGGGACAAGCTATTTTATTCTCAGAATTGTAATGTGATCGCCAGTTGATGTCGGAAACTCACGTAAACCGGTTTTATCAGCTGCAAGGTTATGTGACTGTTAGAACTTGATAGTAAGAATGTGGTTTGACCGGTTTTAAACAGGAAATAGGCTCTTCAACTTCAGCTGTGAGCTTTCGTGCGTGACAGGTGGATGTTAGGTTTTGCTCTCTGTGAGTACGTGTTGCTTTCGTGTATTGAAAAATGGATAAAACACCTTCTGAAACAGATGTATAATGAATTAGCTTTGTTTATCTTTTTGCTAAGCTAATTATTATGAATGAATAATGCTCTACGCTTCAAAATAATGAATTCCCAAAAGGGTGTTGTTACTCGTTAATTATGAACTTAAACAAAGTCTCAACGCTGGTTATTTATATTAAGTAATCAAAGTCATAAACCTAACAGCCAGACAGAGGTCTGACAAAACTAAGAATTGAAAAAGACTGAACTTACAGAACAACTTGTTTATTATGATGACTCCTGGTCAACTAAGGCACTCATATATCACTACTACATAACAACACACTGCAACGCAACGCAACACACCACCAACAACACCAACCACCTCAACTCCAACGCAACAACACAACTACAACGCAACAACACACAACGCACACTTCTCGATGAACGCGCCTATATACGAGCTACCACCACGTCATGACTTACACTCATTGCCAGATCTCATTCAGCGGGGTGAAATAATATTCCGTTCAGTAGGAAGATAATTTACATAGTAAAATAAAATAACCAGAGATAGTAAAATCAAAAGGAAAGTGAATATAGAGTATACGTTACATCATCTCCCCCTTAATTTTTCTTCTTTTTTTTTCTTTTTTTTTTTTTTTTTTTTTTTCTGGTTTCCGAAAAATCTATCAATTTTGGAGTGTAAGTCTTACATTTCGATGATTGACGTTTCTCGATCTTTTTTTTGATTTGTTGTTTGGTGGTAGCCGTATTTACATCATCAATCTTGGCATGACAATGTACGAATCTGTATTCGACTGTGAAATTTGTAGTGTAGAACAAACCAAACCTGCATCGGCATACTTTCCTTTTATTCTGCCTAGCAGGAATCACTTTTTAATTTCAAATAACGTGCGCCTCATTCATTGAAATACATAACAACTGTATCAGCAGCGAAGATTGCCTGAAGCTGCCTAACAGTAACAATTTTATTATTTTCATTTCAAATTACGTTTGCTTCATTCGTTGAAATACAGAACAACTGTATCAGCAGCAAAATTTACCTGGAGCTGCCTAACAGTAACAATTTTATTATTTTACCCCTAAGCACATAGATATATACAAAAAAGTGGATTAGTAGATGGACATAGAAGAAATATAAAAAAAAAACACATATATACACAAAAAGAATGCATAGGCCCACACGAAAAAAAGAAATTCTGACACGCCAACTGGTCGAGCAGGAAAAACAATAAACTGAGAAAGAACCTGTCCACGAGAACTTACTTATCTCGAGGACGCATAAAAAATTCTAGTGCGAAAACGTTTTCCAGGCCTAATGGGACTGGGGAAATCAGGTAGCTTGGATCTCTTCCGGGACGGTAATGGAACATCGGTCTGTTGTCGGTCAGGAATCTGGCGGTCTGGAAATCCCTGCGGCTGAGAAGAACGGTCAGGAACGTCAGAAGTCTGGCGGTCCGGAAATCCCTGCTGCGGCTGATAGGAACGGGCTCCCCAGGCTTTGGATATGAAGTCCCTTGATGCTGGGGCCCGTTGTGTCCTTCCAGTATCTTTTTGGAGGGACGTGTCTCCGGCCACATCGCTTGTTTTCGTTTACGCCCACGGCGCATGATAGTAGTAGCAGGCATCGGCCCTGTTTGCCCTGAACGGAGGTTCCAGGGCGAAACCCGGGCGGATGCAAAGATTTCTGCCTTCGGCGCTGTTGCGGCGAAGCAGATTGGGAGACAAGTGACGTTTGCGCAGAGCTTTTGGTGGTGCTGGACGGTGTGGAATATTAAATGTTGGATTCATAACTGACAAATCCGAAATGTCCGACGCCTCTGAGTCGCTGCTGTAATTCAGCGGTCGTGCAGGGCGATGTTTGGATTTGCCTATAGGAATACTTTCCGATGAGGTATTCAAAGAAGAAGTATCCCGCGTTGGTGCAGGGTGAGCTGGAAACGGCGCAGCAATAGTCTTGGCAATGGTTGGAGGGAAAGGAACGATACTAGCATTCGACGAACTCGAATCGAGCCTTTGTCTCATGGAAGAATCAGGTTGCGGTTGTAGAAACTCGTCTGGAGGGGGAGGGTGAAGGAAAAATCACTGGTGATTCGTCAAAAATGTTCGGTGGGTCGTCCACAATTTCTGGCGGTTGAACATGAGATATAGATTCTTGAGTCTGTGGAACAGAAGGTTGAGTAGGATTGATAATGAAATCGATATTCCGTTCGTGATACTTGCGACATTGATCAACATGTACATATTGAAAATTGTTGTTCGGTTTCTCCAGAACAATATTATTTTCAAAGACATTTGCCACCCGATATGGACCTTCGTAGCTGGGTGCAAATTTCTTCACTAAAGTATGCGAAACAGAAGACTGGAAGTGCGTTTCCACGAGAGTGAGATCTCCAACGACAAGATCTGGTTCCCTACGCCTAGAATTATAATATCGTGCTTGAGCCGCTTGTGCTCCTAGCATTGCAACACGAGCTTTTCTGCCATAATGTGTACTGATTGCGGAGTTGGTCGCTGGTTTAGTTCGTCGATAATCCCCGTTAAATTTTCAAAAGGGGTTTTAATTTTGCGACCCAGAAAAAGTTCTGCAGGAGTAATTTTAGTAGACTCGTGGACAGACGAGCGGAGGGCGAACGCAAAAAGTTCTAAATGTTCATCCCATCTTTCATGGTGGTCCATTACGAAAGTCGCAATCATTTTCACTAGCGTTCGGTTAACGCGTTCTGCAGGATTACTCTGGGGATGATATGGGGAAATGAATTTATGTTTAATGTGTAATCTTGCACACATTCTTTCAAAAATGTCAGAAATAAATTGAGGACCATTATCCGAAACTACTTTATTAGGTGCACCATATCTAGAAAATACTTCATTAACTAAGACATTACAAATAATCTCAGCCGTAGCGGCTTTAATGGGAAAAACTTCAACCCATTTAGAAAAATTATCAGTTAGTACTAAAACATAACGAGCTTTATTTTTAACAGATAATGGATAAGGTCCCAATAAATCTATGGAAATAATATCAAATACATGAGAACTTGAACTAGATTTCAAGTGACCGGCCGGTCTTACATTACGATAATTATTAATCTGACACAAGTGACATGATTGAACGTATGCGAGCACACTTTGGTACATTCCAGGCCAATAGGCAACATCCCGCAATTTACAACGGGTCTTGCGAATACCTAAATGGCCTGCAAGAGGTTTGTCATGAAATTCATTTAAAAGAGCCATTCTAAGGGTTCGCGGAATACATGGGCGAAACTCTGCCCTAGTAGTCCGAGACTTTGTATAATAAAAGAAGACCTCTATTACTTCAAAATGTTGTGACCTTCCAGCCAGAGAAGGATCACTTGGTAGGGGCGAACCCGCAAGCAAAAAATTGTAAATATCCCCAAAATCTGGATCATTTATTAATTCTGCCATTATCTGCTCTCTGGATGTGATATCAGCTATCAGAAGTAAAGGCTGACATCCAGGAGTAGTTTCGGTGGGGACCCCACTAATCGGAACGCGAGATAATGCGTCCGGTAATTGATTCTTATTACCTGGCTGATACGAAATTTTGATATTGCTCTCTTGTAACTTCAGAGCCCACTTCATAAGTCTTTGAGATAGGTGTTTAGCAGAATTCAAATACTGAAGGGCAGAATGATCCGTAATTATGTTAACTGTCAATTCGTTAAGATAACATTGAAATTTATTCAGTGCATACACAACAGCAAGACATTCACGTTCCGTAGCTGAATAATTGCGTTCAGCTTTAGCTAAAGTACGAGACGCAAAAGCTATTGGATGCCCAGCTTGTGACAAAACGCAACCAAGACCAACTCCGGATGCATCAGTATAAATATCAAATTCTTTAGAATGATCCGGGAAAGCCAACACCGGAGGCTGAGTCAATGCAGACTTCAGTGTTTCGAATGCAGCGTTAGCTTCAGGTGTCCAAATAAACTTCTTGTATTTACGCTTTAAAGCATACAATGGCTCACATATTGTAGCATAAGCGGGGACGAACTGCTGATACCATCCGGTCATTCCCAGAAAGCGGGATAGTTCTTTTGCTGTTTTAGGCCGAGGAAAGTCAGCAATAGACCTAATTTTTTCATTATCAGTGAATAAGCCGTGGGGAGTAAATTTCAACCCCAGATATACAATCTCGTCCCTCGCTATCTGGCATTTACTAGATTTTAACGTCAAGCCAGCATTGTATATAAGTTGGAACACCTGTTTGAGCAGAGAAAGGTGCTCGTCAAAAGTCTCTGATGTGATAATAATATCATCCAAATAGACATGCACATGGGGACCCAGGACAGGTCTGAGAACCGTGTCCATAAGCTTTTGGAAAGTAGCAGGTGCAGAAGCTAAACCAAAAGGCATACGTAAATATTCATAGGCCCCAAAAGGAGTCACAAAAGCCCGTTTTATCGACCGAGTCCGGATGTACTGCCACCTGCCAATATCCACTCGCCAAATCCAAAGTTGACATCCATTTGGTTGACGACAAGTCATTTAGAATATGTGACATGACAGGTAGGGGATAATTGATTGTTTTTGTGACTTGGTTGAGTTTGCGAAAATCTGTCACGAAACGAAATTCATTTGGTTGTTTCTTTGGAACCAAGAAGGCAGGAGCCGCCCAGGCGCTTGTTGATTCCCTGATTATGCCCTGCTTAATCATTTCCGCAATTTGACGTTGCATTTCCTGTTTTTTATGTGGAGCACAAGGGTAAGGTTTCGTCGCAATGGGTTTCGAACCATCAGTGTCAATAACATGATAAACCACCTGTGTGAAACCAGGTTGATCCGAAAATAAACCAGGGCTTTCCTGTAAAAGGAGAGAAAGCTGGTCTCGTTACCCCTCATTCAATTGGTCACTCAACAATAAACTCGTAATATCTACAGGAACCTTCGGAATCATTTCGACAGGTTCCGGAAAGGAAATCACATGTTGTACAAAATTCAAAGTTATTTGAAACTTGTTAATAAAGTCCATACCCATGAGACATTTCACGGGTAGCTCGTCTATAAGCAGGAAAGAATGTGTAAAACGAGCTTTTCCCAGCCCTAAAGATAATGTGACAGTTCCTGAAATACTGAAGATTTCGTTATTTGCACCTCGCAAATACTGCGTTACGAGCTGAACATGTATTGCAGAAAAAACATCATTGCAAAACTTTGTATTTAGGGCTGATATCTCAGACCCAGTGTCGAACTTTGTCTCGACAATAACGTCTTCAAGTGTCAAGAATACATCAGGCAACTGAGGAGTTTGAACAGTCACTAATACTGTTTTAGGGTCAGAATGTTTGGTATCAGGAAGCAGGACCGACCCTTCGTCTACTTCCTGTGGAAGTTTAAAGGAATTCTGGTGGTGTTATCATGTGGTCGGAAACCTCGACCCTGCCGGGTATCGGGAAAATTTTCACGATAAGGAAAATTGCGTGCACCCTGCGTCGGGAACTCCGCGTGTCTGTTGAGATTTTCATGTTCGTTACGTCTGCCCTCAGCACGGGCAGAAAAATTATTATTGCCCTGAGCATGATAACGTTCCGAATGCTGCTGAGTGGAACGGGGTCGAGCATACTGTGCATTATGACGATACCCCGTAGCTTGCTCCGAAACTCGTTGCTGGTTCGCCACTCTTCTGTGTGGTGGAACGTATGAAGCTTGGGTGGGCACGTGTGTATGCTCGCGCTGAAAGTTTTGTCTATTATGCCGCTGAGGGTTTTCGGAATAAGCCTCGCGGGGTGCCCGAGCATGGTGAGTTGCAGCATGTTTGCCATGTCGCTCTTCATACGTGCGTATGAGGCGAAGGCATTCATGAATAGTGGTAGGGTGTCGAACCTCAAGAAAATCTTGCAAGAATGGGTCGAGCTGCTGTACAAGGGTATCCAACATGTCAACATGACTGGCATGTGGATCCCATAGATTATATAGGCGTGTAGTTTCCAACGCAAATGCAACAGGGCTATCATTGGGACCCTGCTGACGAGAAAACAGCTGTTGGGCAAGGCTAGCTCGACTGAGGCCGAAAGGAAAGACCTCCAAGAATTCTGCACGGAAATTCTCATAATGAGAATCCGGGTTCGACTCCTCGCCACTGCCGATACCAGGTCTTGGCGGTATCTCTCAAGCAAGTGCCGGCAATTTGGACCTTGCAGTCTTCCGGAATATTATATAAATCAAAATGGTCTTCCAGATCTTCAAGGAACTTTAAAGACCCCTCCAAACCATTGAAATGAATTGTTCCTGCATGCGGCACGAAATGGGCAAGCATTCTGCTTCGCTGAGAGGATTGAATTCCCTCAGCTACGACCCGCGACTCAGAGTGATAAGAAGCTGGTGCATTCCGAAATGGTGAAGAATGCTTGGGTATGTGTAGATTATTCATATCCAAGTCAGAGCCACAGGCTTCGTACAAATTGTCCAAACAAACACCATTACCCTCGAGACTTGCCGGAAGGTGGAAATTTGCAGTTGTCTCAGGTAAGGAAGCCATGGGTAATAATAGTCAGGATCTCGTGTTCGAGAAAAAGTTCGGGCGCCAATTATAATGAATTAGCTTTGTTTATCTTTTTGCTAAGCTAATTATTATGAATGAATAATGCTCTACGCTTCAAAATAATGAATTCCCAAAAGGGTGTTGTTACTCGTTAATTATGAACTTAAACAAAGTCTCAACGCTGGTTATTTATATTAAGTAATCAAAGTCATAAACCTAACAGCCAGACAGAGGTCTGACAAAACTAAGAATTGAAAAAGACTGAACTTACAGTACAACTTGTTTATTATGATGACTCCTGGTCAACTAAGGCACTCATATATCACTACTACATAACAACACACTGCAACGCAACGCAACACACCACCAACAACACCAACCACCCTCAACTCCAACGCAACAACACAACTACAACGCAACAACACACAACGCACACTTCTCGATGAACGCGCCTATATACGAGCTACCACCACGTCATGACTTACACTCATTGCCAGATCTCATTCAGCGGGGTGAAATAATATTCCGTTCAGTAGGAAGATAATTTACATAGTAAAATAAAATAACCAGAGATAGTAAAATCAAAAGGAAAGTGAATATAGAGTATACGTTACAGATGTTTTGGGGTTTTTTTCACATCAAATGGCAATGGAAGCTTACTTCCTGTTCAAGTTATGATGAATTCAGCCAAGTACGTAGAAATATTACAACGTAGGTTTGTTCCATTCTTGCAGACTTTTGACGGGACATTTTAACATGACTTGGCCTCATGTCACAATTCGATATTGGTCAAGAATTTCATGCTGGAAAATCAAATTCATTTGCTTGATTGGACTGGAAATTCACCTGACTTAAATCCCATAGAAAACTTGTGGAATATTTTGAAGGGTCGTTTAGGTAAAATGGACTGTACAACCAAAGAACGCATGATAACGAATGATGCTATAAAAGTGTGGTTCCACGATTATGAAATCAAAAATATGTGCAATCAATAAGTGGAGTCCATGCCAAAACGAATTCAAGAAGTCATTTCTGCTAAAGCAGGACATACTTCATACTAATACAGTGTATATCAAGACATAGAATAATATAAAGGCATAGTTTTGGAAAAAAGAGTGATTTTTTACTTTGTCCCAATTAATTTGCACAGTATAGTACTAGAAAAAGGTATGTGTCTATACAGAATAACTATTACATTTCTTGTATGATCTCATGATTTACAGCCAAATGTATGAACTTCATTTTGTACGAATGCCGCGGTAAATTACTGCTTTTCGTACCAGAAAATTAATCTTCTGTCTCTCCTTAAATGGTAATTAGGTACAAAACAAAAGGATGAAGTCAGTTCAAGGCATATTTCTAATTTGCAGCGTACATATGTGGAAGAAATTCTTAATTAATTTTGTACGGTCCACATGACTTAAGTATATATTTGTACTTTTCACTGAGCTTCCAGTTTCAGGAGGACTGACTAAAGAAAAAACATTAGCCCTTAGAACTACAGCTGAGATATTCCAGTTCGTTTTAGAACAGAACTTCTCCATCAAGAAGAAGTATGCCTAGTACAGCTGAAAAGAGAAAAAACACACACACGGTATTTGTTTGGCAGGTAGCATGACGATAACTTTGTTTTGGGATACCATAGTAAGTTTTATTTGAATGCGAAGTACTATATAGCGTTCTGACTTTGCTCCACTGTATCTCATTGCTATATGCAAATCTTTAGAAACGCCGAAAGGTGTAAAGCGAAGATCCATAGATCCATCAATAATATTGCGTTAAGTATGCGATAGATCTGCAGGTTTGCATTAAATACGAATTTTTGTTTCTCTTTTTAATCTGAGATTTCGTAAAATGAAAGTGGGAAAGAGGTTCAAGAGACGATTTCCTTTCTTTTGAAATGCTCACCTACGTGTTCAATTCTAGTTCCCCCTCTCCTACTTATACACTCGCCCTCTTATTCTCCATCTGCTCTGAGTTGCATGCTCATCCTCAGTATGCAGTGATCAGAAAACAGCCGATGTATTTTCTAAAATGGGATTCCTCTCTGAATCTCTATGACGGAGAAATGTGGGCGTCTCATATTCGTCCAGTTTGAAGTACTCACAAACAGAAACTACTCACTTCTCGAATAAAGCATAAATTCATCTTTTATACATGACTATTTCATAGAAGAATTTTATTTTTCTCTTGAATGCACTGCAGTTGAAATAGTTGATATATGGAGATTCATCTTACATGAATAATTATTTATTAGTATTGTGATTGCTTTTCACATTGAATCTTGATAATTTAAAAATATTTACATATGCTTCCGTATTAAAAAATATAGTGTGTCTGTCAGTCACGTACAGTGGAAATGCCTGAACTTAGGGACCTAAACTTCGACGGAATTCTACAGTACGACATGGAGGTGTGCACTTACAGACCTCTACAGACCTCCTTTTGAAATTCGAGTTTACAAATTATTAGTTAATATATTCATTTTAAAAGCATTCAACCATTGCTGATGTTTGATCTGGCCGTATACTGTCCCATGAGTGACGCAGCAATTGTTAATTTCATTGTTACCCAAAAAGTCGACCAAGATATTCTACTTCATTTTCCCAATTCATCCAATGGGGCATCTGTAACGTGGGTAGTCTAGTGGTTAGTGAGCATGACTTTGACCCACGAAGTCCTGATTTTGCGACACAGGTCCATAAAATACCCTCAGTGACTCGGATATTACACTCAGCCGTTAATCCCGGTGGAAAGACTCCTGATCATAAACAAGCAAAACTCATCCTTTTCGCTTTGATATTTGAGCCATGGAATTTAGTTCACGGTGCAATATAGCGTAACTGGGAAGTTACTTACTGTGCATCCAACCACCATTTCTTCAGCCTATCCTTTTCGTTTTACTATAAGGTAGTTTCTCCTCTGCAAAATATTATACAGGGATTATAAGGCGTAAAAGAGATTAATTAAAAACTTTCTCTCGTACTTTTTCAACTTACAAAAACTTATTTCCTCGAGTTTGGAACTTTGAAGTTGGAGATCGTTAGAAGAGGTTATCAGTACAAACATCTCGATTTTAAGTAAAATAATCAATTGTTACAAAATACCGATTTTATGCTACTTTTTTTATCTTTGAATAAGAACATAATATTGACCTCTAAAATTTGTCCCTTTTTTTAAAAATGTCGATTCTAAGTGAAACACGAGCGAGCGACATCATAATCAAAGACAAATCCATGGAATGGCTGTGTGCTGGATATATTGCTTACTAGAAGAATTGACCACCGATGGAAAACTGAAATGTTGGACTGGATATCAAAGGACAGAAAAAAATACCCAGAAGAAAACTCCGTGTAGAAGATGGGTGAAGAAAATTCGAAAGCATACCGGAATTATATAGAGGATCTGGCTTAAGACAAACAGTCTTGAGGCAGTCTCCAGAAACGAGAAACGCTGAAGCCATGCCAGTTGCAGCTTAGTTCGCAACTAATCACCTGAGACGTCTGTCCCAGATCCATGGATCTGATGTTCCGCTACATCCCAGAGAGCTTCCTCAGGGTTTAAATCCGGGGACCTTAGGGGACACTGAATGGTTTCCAAACTCAGCCGAGTGTACCTAGGGAGATGTCTGGGTGATTGAGGTCCGATGGTGCGGCGCATTGATCTGGTAGAACAGATTATCGACGACAGGATGCACGAAGGCCATGAAGGCGTGTAAGCAATTAGCCAGCACATGCTGGTAATGAGCAGTGTTTAACCCTTTAAAGCCCATGACCCTAAAATTTTGTATCACTCTAAAATACTGTAACGCCCAAAACTGTCTGTTGTTTCTCTTCTTTGTTTAGTAACAATGATGATGACTGAATATAACCCCTGATGATCCCTCATGGGTCGTGCAAATTTAAAGAAAATGTAAATGATAGGAAATCTGGCTCACTCTAGAGAGGCGTTTCTGGCGGCTATGGTCGTTTGCATGTACAGGCGTTTTGGGCGTTATGGTCGTTAAAGGGTTAAGTTCCTCTTCAGATACACTAAGGGGCCTAATGTATCACACGAGAAGGCTCTTCAAACCATCACAGAGCCACCACCACCTTGAACAGAGCCACCACCACCTTGAACAGAGCCACCACCACCTTGAACAGAGCCGACTTTACATGGCTAGGCCATGGCCTCATGCACTCGACGCCACATCCGCACTCTCCCGTGAGCTCGGTACAGCGGAAAACGGGATTCATCTGACAACTCGAAGCGGCGCCACGGTCCAGTTTTGATGTTCCTCGCACCAGAAGAGGCGTAATGTCTGATGACGAGCAGTCAACAATGGGACACGAGTAAGGCGTCGGACCCCCGTATCCCAAGGTGTGCAACGTGCGTTTTTCCGTTCGCTCCCTGATGCTGCTTGGGCCTCCAACATTTAACCTGGATGTGATATGCTCCGCCGTTGCCAAACGGTCGATTTGCATGGGCCCAGATAATCTACGTCGACCACGGTCATCATTGGCATGTTTTCGGCCATCGCTTGCTCTGTGGACCCTGGTATGCCAGTCGATGGTATGCTCGCGCTACACCCTCTACACATTTACCCTTGGGTTCTGACCACTTGGGCGATAGAATGACTCATCTGTTTTGTTCCAAGAGTGCGTCCGCGATCAAAATCGCTCAGATCACCACGTTTACCCATGCTCATCAATTGCTATACACTGTCGGGAATCCTTGCTTTCCGCATATTTATCGTCGCCGTTCGATTTGGGTGTGTTGTGAACTCCCATCACTGCTATCTCTAAAGTTTTAACTACGGAGTATATGTTTAACCTTGTGACGTATACTCGAATTTGACTTTCAATTTTTTACTTTTAAATTTGAGTTCGTTCTCCTTAGCATTTTACAAACTTAACGTGATATCCCCACACAGCACAGAATATGTCCTATATGTTACAAGAACGCAGCACTGAAACATTACGACTTTTCAGATACGTTGCGCAATGTAACAGTAATATTTCAGAAACCTTAAGGTTACGTCAAAATGTCCTCAAACGTTACATAACTTTGAAACATAACCGATACGTTACATTGAAAGGTCTTTGTAACTTCAACATACCAACTTCATGTTACTGTTACGTATTTGAAAGATATGCGTAACTTCGCTACATTACTGTTACGTTATTGAAAGATATTTGTGACATCATCATATTACCATGACGCATTTACTACGTTGAACACTAAAGTTTTAATAAACTTTGTAAAATCACAGTAAAAATATTACACTGGACAGCTGTTTCAAAAGCAACAAGTCGTATTACGAGTTGTTTACGTTTTCACAGGTTCAACGCTGTCCATTGGGAACAGTGGTGGCATTTATATATTGATAACAAAAGAAATAAAAATCGGTCCCAAATGAGGGTGTCGAATATTATACATGTGGAATAGACTATATTTCCGCCAAAAAAGAAAGAAAATCAAATTCGTCATTTCTCTAAATACCTACCAATATGAAATTTCTCAGCTTCAAGTAAAACAAAAACGTGCTGGTATAGTATTCTAATACAACAGCACAGCCATGTACTTAGATTTTATAAAATGCTTTTTAGAATTTAAAAAATATAATGATCAAAGCAATTACTTACTATATCACTAAGATTCAATAGCTCAGCAACAGAAATGCAGCATTGTTCTACAGTGAATGATATACTGACGCTAAGGTTGCTTCAAACACTTTATTTCGGTTGTGGCATTTTTATAAATCAATCTTTAGATATCAGTTGCAATTTGCAAAGCCCCAGCTCCGACAACCTAGCATTTCTCCATAATTGTTGCTGATGAATAGCATCACTTTATAAATCTCTCTAAACAAGATGCTTCATTACTAAAACATCTCTGAAACCTCACCTGATTATCTGGTTAGGTTGTGAAAAATAACCATGTGAATAACATGGAATGATATTTGTTTTATTTAATAAAACTTTGGCCGATATGAAAATGATTCCATTTCTGGAAAACCTATATTTCGTAATAATGAACCGCATATAGCGTATTAAATCCGTTTATTTTTGTAGTGTTGTCAACACAAAGACTCGCCAAACTTTCGAACTCTACTGGGAGGCTTTTTGGAGGCAACGGTAGACATAAATATGTATAATTGCCTTGAAAAAGCCTCCCAGTGGAGTTATGTTTCAAAGTTATGTACCATTTCAATGTCTACCATTAAATTTTAATAAATGGTAGACATTTAAATGTCTACCATTGCCTTGAAAAAGCCTCCCAGTGGAGTGCGAAAGCTTGGCGAATCTTTGTGTTGACTACACCACAAAAATAAACGGATTTAATGCGCTATATGCGTTTCATTATTATTAATGTCTGGTGTATTTAAAATAAAGCTGAAAAGTAAGTCCTGTAATCCTAAGCCTGTATTGAAGTCTAGGTAGTCAAATATTTTCAACATAAATGCATCACCCAACCAACACTTCCGACACATTCAGGCGTTTGTGTTGCATGAACTCAATACTTTGTGTGGGGAATATTACAAGTGTGTTATTATCACAGCGAGGAGGGAATTATTACACTTGCAGTTATTCAAAGATAGTTCACCTACTTTCCTGGA
This sequence comes from Macrothele yani, assembly GCA_039090855.1. NCBI lineage: Eukaryota > Metazoa > Arthropoda > Arachnida > Araneae > Macrothelidae > Macrothele > Macrothele yani. Next base: position 7,078,760 of record CM077011.1, on the reverse strand, counting down.
ATGGAGGGATTAGTAGTTGGACGCATTCATTCCAAGAGTAAGGTTGGTGGTAAAGACCGGTGTTTGATTTCTAGGACATGCAAATTGCATTCGCCTTTAAAATGGATTGTCGTGCGGACCTCATCTGCTATTAAGATGCGACAAATTCACGGAAACAACAGCATTTCTGAAATGCTCTTATTATTCCAGTTATTCCGGCAGATAATAGACACGATTATGGTAAGCAGCCGTAAATTGCCAACACATATTTCAAACGGGGGAAAGATGAGTTTTAGAATATTTCTGAAGGGATTTACGAGAAATGAAAGGAATATAGCTGCAGCTTAACGCTAATACATATTTATATCCTCTTTTAAATATCATTCGTTTGAAATATAAAGATGTCCGGGTAAGCCGTGCCTGGATATATTATAGTACACCCCGTATACTTACGACGCATTTCAAAATACCCACACTGCGGCAATTAAATAATAAGACTAATTTTTTTAATCCGGGTAATACATACAGGTCAGAAAGGCTTGGCCTTTTGATAAGATGTTTATTAGCTATGCGGTGGCAACAGCGCTTGCGTAAGAATTTTGCATATGATTATTTACGTTGTGCATGACGTCATTCTGTGGAAGAACATTGCCACGCCCTGTCATGGAGCAGAGAGTAAATATACGGTTCTGTGTGAAAATCAATAAAACTGCATTTGAGGATGTAGAATTGTTGCGTAATGAGTACGGAGTTAATTACCTATCTAGTGCACAAATATTCCAATGGTATGCACGCTTCAAGAATGGGCAGGACGATTTGGAAAATGACGAAAGGCTCTGACGCTCGATTTTAGTGCGCTCGTCTGAACTAATCGAGGAAGTTCGTGAAAGGACAGCAGGTGAAATTTATGTGACCCTGAAGATGCTGGATGGTGAGATCGGTGTTATTAAGGAGATGATTCGCCAAATTTTAGTGCGAGATTTGGGGGAGGTGTTCGTTTTGTTTAGCAGGCTTTGTCAAACGAACAGAAACATGCACGAGTGGAGTGCGCAAAACCCATCCTGGAGGCTGCAGAAATAATGCACAATTTCTTCCGAAGCATTGCGGCAGGAGACGGACGAAACATAGTCTTGTCGTTATGATCCTGAAACGAAGCGTCAAAATACTCAGTGAATGTCGCCACAGTTACTCATAGGAAAGAAGATCAGATTACAGAAGTCCAAAATCAAGATAATGCTTGTGCGTTTTCACAGCAGCAAGGGAATTTTGCATCATGAATTCATTCCTGAAAGTGCAGCTGTCACTGGCATGATTACAAATCTATTGTGGAACGATTGTGGTAGAGGATTGTTCATGGCAGGTCTGAATAGAAAACGGGCAACGGTTCCTTCTTCATGATAACACCCCCGCACACAGAGCAGTCAGTGTACAGAAATTTGTGGCACGAAAACAAGTGTGAGTACTCAAACATCTCCCTATTCTCCAGATTTGTCACTGTGTGACTACTTTGTCATCCATAAATTAAAGCTTCCTTTAAAAGGACATTTTTAAGACATTGAAGACATACAAAGAACTGTGACGTCAGCTCTTCACTTCATACAAAGGATGAGCTCTACAAGTGATTTTTTGTTGTCGGCTGTGATCACGCCACTCCTTGTGTTAACTCACGAGGAACGTACTTCGAAAAACATATATATTCTCGTACGTATTCCTGCCGTTCCACTTTTGTTTTAAATTCAGAGTCGTTACTTAATTGCCGCACTGTGTATACGTATACACTATATTGACAAAAGTCACCACACACCCCTTCAAAAGCAAATGAACGGATCCGCTGCGTTCTTAAGATGCGCGGTAGAGCTGCAAACGGTATAAAAACAAATCAGCAGCTGACCGCGATCATATCGCACTGTGAGGTTGAGTGAAAATGTCGCGGCGGGAGAGAACTGACTTTGAGAAAGGAACGCTTGTTGGGTGCTATATTAGTGAGATATCCATAACAGAAACCGAGCAGCGTTTAAACATACCCAAGTCAACTGTTTTGGATGTACTGGATAAGTGTAAAACACATGGCGTACCTGAAGCAGCAAAACGTGCCGGCAGACCAAAGAAAATCAGTCATAGAGGACGTCGAAGCCTCAGGAGAGTCGTTACAGATAATCGACGGAGTACTGCACAAGACCTCAGTGTACAGGTGAGTAAAAATGCTGGAACCTCGGTATGTACACGTACCATTCTCAGAGAACTTCATCCCATTGGTTACCGTGGTCGTGCGGCTGTTCATAAGCCTTTCATCTCTACTCGGAATGCTACTCGTCGCTTAGCATGGTGTTAAGGACATTTATCGTGGACCGTAGATCAATGGAAACGGGTCCTATGGACTGATGAACACAGATACACGATTCATCAGTCTGATGGCCGTGTGTGGGCATGGCGGAAGCCGGGGAACGCTATTCAGCATAGTTTACTGTTCTTACGGTCAAGTTTGGAGATGGCAGTGTGCTCGTGTGGGGGCGTTTTTCGTGGTATGGTCCCGGCCTATTGTTTATCGTGCACGAACCTGTTAACTAGCACGTCTAACTCTATATTCTCGACAATTATGCCCTACCAATTCTGTGGCAACACTATGGAATCGAACATTGTTGGTACCAGCAGGATAATGCAACGAGCCGTTACGCAAGGACTGTTACGGCGTGGTTTGACGATAATTTCGTATTGTGTGTAGACTGGCCAGCACAGAGCCCTGATCTTAATCCCATAGATCACCTATGGGATGAATTACAACGCGGTATAAGAAGTTTGGAACCAAGACCTACTACTGAGCAACAGTTAGCGGCAGCATTATGTACTGAATGGAAGCGCATACCTATCTCTGTGTTCCAAAACCTTGTCGAAAGCATGTCTCGAAGGTTCACTGCGTGCATTAAGGCCAAAGGTGGACCAACACCATACTAATGTATGTCAATAAATGCTATGTTGTTGTGTTTCTCTTCTAGGTGTCCGGTGACATTTGCCAATATAGTGTAGTTTCGTGGCTACCTGGTCACTTCGGTCAATAAAGTTTTCCCTCGGTGCTTGAACATTCAACAAGTTGCTGTTTCCACAATATGGATCTGAAGTACCTGCAAGGTTTAGCACCTCTTTCCTGGAATCCGATGAGCCCTGGTCAGAGGAAAAAAATTAGAAGCGGGAGGAGAGTACCTTTATTGAAAAGTAACAATGTAAAAATAGGGAAAAAATTGGAGTTTGAGGAGTATTCGTCCTTCCGTTAAGTAGAATTTATGAAGTAACATATGCACCAAATACTGTCCAAGGCATCTCACGGTTTTTTTGTTTGTTTGTGTGTTTAGCGATCACCGGAACTCCATGGGCACAAGCACTCGCCCGTCCATAATTTGAGTTCGGTGGTTCCAGGAAGGGGAGAGTGCCATTAGCCAAATACAACATCCATGCCTCACCGGGATTCGAACCCAGACACATTTCATAGGAGTGGTCAGAAGCCAGCGATTAGACAACTGATCCACCGAGACGGCAGGGTTTATCTATAGTCTCTCAAAACCGTTGTCATAGCACGCTGGATGTAATTTGAACAGATGTTTAATATTTTTCGTATCTGTGCAACTTTTAAGTCACGTTTCATGATAATTCCATTGGGAAATTTGCCAGTGCGATATAAATACCGAATAATCACAAGATGTTCTTGATAAGGTAAAGGAGCCATTTTCCGTGTGCTGATGATTGTACACCCTTTGAGCTTTGCCATCTATGTCAGGCATCTCATGGTGCTGCCATCTGTGACGTACTACAGGGGTGATGCAGCTAAGAAGACGGAAAAGTAGCAGGGAAGAGCACTTGTTGGTGTATCTTAATTGAGAAAGTATTCGGCTCCGGTGCAGAAAGATGCTGGTTCGAGCACCGCCACTGGCAATATGGTTGTTTCGCTATATTGGCGCCCGAACATAAACATAGATCTACTGGCAGTTAGGTTCTGTGAAAAATGTGTAATGTTTCTTCCATACATCGTCTGGAATTAATTAGAATTTCTTCTTCGTTTCGAAAAACGTGTGATCTACTGGCAGTTAGGTTCTTTGAAAAATGTGTAATGTTTCTTCCATACATCGTTTGGAATTAATTAGAATTTCTTCTTCGTTTCGAAAAACGTGTGATGCTCCTTCCACACACTGTCTGGAATTATTCGGAATTCCTTCTTCGCTTCGAAAAACGTTTGATGCTTCTTCCACACATTATCTGGAATTAATCTAAATTCCTTCTTAGCTTCGAAAAACGTGTGATGCTTCTTCCACACATCGTCTGGAATTAATGAAAATTTCTTCTTCGTTTCGAAAAGCGTGTGATACTTCTTAAATACATCGTCTGAAATTAATCAGAATTCCTTCTTCGCTTCGAAAAACGTGTGATACTTATTTCAGACATCATCTGGAGTTAATGCGAATTCCTTCTTCTACAGATAGTTACTTGAACCATGTTTTGCTGTAGACCCAAAACCTGCAATTTCGTGTCCTCGCCTTCCTCAAAAGGGAGGGAGATATTGATGTACTACAGAGTTGATGCAGATGTCAAGACGGCAAGTACCAGTAATAAACACTTGTCGGTGTCGCTTGATTAAGAAACCATTCATCTCCGAAGAAGGATGCGGGTTTGATCCTCGCCACCAGCAATTTGTGTTTCACACACCTTTTGAGAAGACTCACAAAGAAGTGGCAAACTTTTCAGAAGCAGTCGCAATGATATTCAATTATTACTATGCCACTGGCTCAAGGGAAGAATTGGGTTATAGGAAAAGTCATGACGTATTTTAGCCATGTTTTGCAAAGGTAATTTATTGATAGAAAGAACAAAGATCAATCAATGATATAATGCCCGTTTTGTTCTATAACCTTTTGCCATATTTCAGTGAGTTGCAAAATGCCTCGTTCATAGAAGGATCTGTGATTCGTGGCGAAAAACTGTGCAAGGTGCTGATATACAGCCACATCTGATTTGAACGTTATACCACGCAAGTACTGTTGAAGAGAGCAAAACAAGTGGAAGTCTGACGGCGCAAGGTCAGGCGAGTATACTGGGTGTGGCAACACATCCCACCCAAGAGCCAATAATTTTTGGCGGGTGATCAAACTTGTGTGTGGTCTCACGTTGTCGTGATGGAACACAACACCTTTACGATGAATGAGCTCTGGACGTTTCTGGATGACGGATTCGTTCAAATTGTCCAATTGCCGACAGTACACATTCAAATTGATTGTTTGGTTCTGTGGTAGGAGTTCGAAAAATACGACACCTTTAAAATTCCACCACACTGAGACCAGAACCTTCCGCTGATGAATGTCTGCTTTGGATGTCGTTTGAGGCGAACCAGCAGGTCGGAACAAGACCGTTTCGCAGCAAATTGTTGTACACAATCCACCTTTCGTCACCAGTTATCAGTCGCTTCAAAAAAGGATCGTTTTCCTCACGTTTAATGAGCATATCGCCGAGGTTTATACGTGCCATAAATTGAACTTCTTTGAGTTTCATGAGGAACCCACACATCGAGCTTGCTTACGCATCCCAGCTTCTTCAGGTAGTCGTGAATGCTTGAATGATAGATGTTCAATGTGTCTGCAATCTCTCGTGTCGCGTGACGTGGGTTTGGCTCGATCAATGCCTTGATTTGGTCGTAATCAACCTCGGTTGGCCTCCCGGACCGAGGAGCATCGTTGAGGTCAAAATCACCAGCACGGAATTTTGCGAACTACCGCTGGCACTGACGTTCTTGTAGAGCATTATCACCGTACACTTTACGCAACTTTTCACAAGCTTGATGCGCGTTCTTTCCTTTACGGAAGTAAAACATGGCAAAAATGCACAGTTTGGTCTTCCATCTTCAACTTGATGCCAAATCTCCGCAAATCAGCCAAATCGCTCACTATTCCTTTTAGACTGTAGCTAGAACTGGCACCTGTCAAATGCCATAGCGATAACAGAGCTGCGCATGCCTCTAATAATTCCAAAACCGCCCAACCGCCATCGGGTCCCAAAATACGTCATGACTTTTCCGACAACCCAATAAAACCGCAATTCCGTAACACTAGCGCTTCACCGGCAACTCGGATCAGAGTCCAGATCGAACAACTACCCAGAGAACTTCGTTTAATTCACTCGTCCAATGGGACGCGAACGTCTTGAATATGAGAATCCTCGTACACGAACAAGCCTTGTTGTGGTATCAATCTAATTATTCCCGACGACTTCTGTGCTGTTTGATTTATGCATGTCTTAAAAGCCTGTCTCTTGGCAGGCACTCCCTTCATTTGCATTAGGATCTATTATATATAAAATAAAAAGCAACAATTCTTTGTATCCAACAGGAAAATGACTGAAATTTCTCATGTTTTGAGTGAATTCCCTCGGAGACATGTGCACAACATCTCGGTAATTTATCATGCTTTCAGTCATGTGTTAAAAATGGCAGACCAAACTTCAAAGAGACAAATCGCCTTTGGCTTATCACTTTACAAGAATTATATCGATTTTCTTTATTCACTGGCGCCATTGCTTGTTCAATAAAAAATTTATGCCGTAATGTTTCTGCATCATTTTCCAGGTCAAATGTGATAATCTCATCATCATATTTTCAAAATTCTGACATTCATCTACACAAGCTAAAGTGCGAATAGCGAGGTTAATCACATACAGTACAGGCCCGTAAATATTTCGTCATATATACCTATGTACTCATTGTTGACTCATTCTTTAAGGAGAATCTTCTCAGATGTAATATTGTATCCCAATGCAGAATAAAAAAAATATCTGTTAAAAAGCAGACTCCATTTGGATTCTATTCAGAGGGAGGGAAGTATATTTTTACTTTCGTACGCTTGGTCGTGGGGGAGAATCGATTTTGAGTGAGAGAAACACTTTGCAAACTGGCTTTAAGAAATAGAGGAACTCTTAAAACTGAATATTTCATGGCCTGTGATAGATTTTCCATTCAAACCTTTTGGCTGCGAAAGGGAAATATTAAATGTTGTAAAATATAAATTTTATTCTGATGTCGTAATTTTTCTTGATTGTTTATTTTACAGAACTTGTGTATATTCGGAATCCGCTGTGTATCGAACGTAATATTTGCTGAAGCCAATAAAGAAGAGGAAGAATGAGAGGCTGAATTCCTCGTTCTTTACGAGTTTGTTCTCTCGGCTGCAGTGAACCCGAAAAAGCAAAACAAAATAACCCGCATTTCGTCATCTGCTACGCGCTCGAGACTAATTATGTCTGCAAATGGATCAATAAGCAGAGATAAGCGAAGAGTAAAAAGAATGTAAACGGAAATTAAACTTTTCATTTTGATATTAATTTCGTTTCTGCGATACCTTCACGGTTTTGCGCTGCACATCAAATTACATTGGAAATATATTCCTTTTTCGTACACCATAAAGCTATTAACAAAAAACTTTAGTTGGGATTCTAACGAATTCAAAAATAGAAGTTACAGTTCAAAGTTAACTGCCCTTTCGAAAGCCTTTGGACAACACTTCCTAAGTAAAGATTATATGATTCAAGTACACTAGCTGAAGTATCCGTACCCGTGTCACGATTCACATACTCCCTGTAATACGAGCCTGTACTCTGGCTGAGAAATATTTCCACTAGATTTTGTTACGGTGCTGCTGGAATTGGCTTCCGTTTTGCCTCAAGAGCATTAGCCAGGTCCAATTCATTCCAAAGGTGTTCCGTGCGGGTGAAAGCCTGCTGGTGTTATGGCCAATCAAGTTCTTCCACACCCATCTGATCAAACCACTGCTGCACGTACCAGAGATGGAAACGGGTCACTGATCAGCTGGTCAACCGGTCGACAGTTCCTAGCTGGTCAAACGGAGCGGGTCACGGTGTTCCTGACCCGATTTCCACCTGGCTTTATTTCCGTTTTATTTTTGAAAAGCAAATTAAAAAAATTTCAAAGAAAAATCCGCACTGTGGAATTTTGTGCTCGATACTGATGCCAACGGATCGAAAATTTATTTGTCATGCCTTTTGAGGGCAATGATGAAAACAGCCTCCATTTTTTAACAATTTAAAACATTTATTTTCAAATTACAACAATAAAGTTACAGGACTGTCTCGTCATTGCCCTTCGTTCTGGGCAATGATGAAAACGACATCCACGTTTTGAAAAACTTTCAACTCATTATAAACTTGTGAAAATTGGTGTTGCTGTAAAACATATTCTGAAGCTTGCTATGTTGTCAAGAAAACACCAAAAACTGAAACTAAACATACAACAAGTTGCTTAATTAAAATAATATGACTGTAGCACCATCAAAAGTAGATGGAACAGCATTAACATTACTGCGGAGTGGCTTTTTGAATCTCGCAGATGTGTTTGAAAACATGTGTAAAACAGTTAGGTGGTGTCTTGCAAATGATTGACGACACTATCAGTATTTCCTATAAGTAAGTGAGTAACTTATACGTTCCTATGAAACATTTGCTTTATTTTCATATAATCTGAGATGCCCACTGCGCAGAGGCATTTTTAACGCCCTATATATACGAAGGGTTCGGGCGTAAACCATGGTAAACAACATTTTTGTAAATAAATTAGTTGCGTACGAAAAACAACTGTGGTGGTAATCTGAGCATTTTAGAGTATTTATAACACATTTATGCCACAATACAACATTCAATTTATGGTAAGTCTAAACATTTATATTTTTTTACTACTTGTAATCTCATTTTACTGCTACGGCCCATTTTACTGTTCATGCCACTGCTCATTTTACATTTACGGCCCATTTTACTGTTCATGCCACTGCTCATTTTTCATTTACGACCCATTTTACTGTTAATGCCACTGTTCATTTTACTGTTATGGCCCATTTTACTGTTACGGCCCATTTTACTGTTCATGCGACTATTCGTTTTACTGTTACGGCCCATTATACTGTCCATGCCACTGTTCATTTTACTATTACGGCCCATTTTACTGTTCATGCCACTGTTCATTTTACTATTACGGCCGATTTTACTGATCATGCCACTGTTCATTTTACTGTTACGGCCCATTTTACTGTTCATGCCACTGTTCATTTTTCTGTTACGGCCCATTTTACTGTTCATGCCACTGTTCATTTTACTGTTACGGCCCATTTTACTGTCCATGCCACTGTTCATTTTACAGTTACGGCCCATTTTACTGTTCATGCCACTGTTTATTTTACTGTTACGGCCCATTTTACTGTTCATACCACTGTTCATTTTACTGTTACGGCCCATTTTACTGTTCATGCCACTGTTCATTTTACTGTTACGGTCCATTTTACTGTTCATGCCGCTGTTCATTTTACTGTTACGGCCCTTTATACTGTTCATGTCACTGTTCATTTTACTGTTACGGCCCATTTTACTGTTCATGCCACTGTTCATTTTACAGTTACGGCCCATTTTACTGTTCATGCCACTGTTCATTTTACTGTTACGGCCCATTTTACTGTTCATGCCACTGTTCATTTTACTGTTACGGTCCATTTTACTGTTCATGCCGCTGTTCATTTTACTGTTACGGCCCATTTTACTGTTCATGCCACTGTTCATTTTACAGTTACGGCCCATTTTACTGTTCATGAGGATCGCCATGCCACATGCGTTTTTCTAAACGTGTATGGGCCTTGAATGTGACGTATATGGACAAATCCACTACTCAAAAGGGGTGTCAGGATACCTTGGATCATATAGTGCAGTGGTCACCAAACTTTTGGAGAGGAGAGCCAAATTTCAAATTGGATAAAGCTCGGGGGCCGGACTGAAAAAAAAGTTGGTAAATCCAAGATCAAAGCAGATATTGTAAATTTGCAATGAATTAATATTTGTCAAGGTCTTACTAATTTTATGTGGTCTGTAATTTAACATGAAAGTTTTCAAGTAAATATTTAAAGATATTTATACACACGTAAAAGGGATAAAGATTAATGGAGATTATCTAACTCACCTTCGTTTTGCTAATGACGTAGTAATTTTTGCAACTACCCCATCAGAGCTGCAGAGTATGATCCAGGAACTTGCTGACAGGAGTAAAGAAGTGGAATTAAAAATGAACTTTCAGAAGACAAAAGTGATGTACATTGCTTTTACAAGAAATGAAAATTTATCGATTGATGGGGAAAAGCTGGAGACAACCAATACCTACATTTCTCTTGGACAGCAGATATCAGGTGAAGGTCACATTGATGAAGAAATTAATTGTCGTATAAAACTTGCCTGGAGAGCTTTTGGAAGAAACAGTATAATTTTCAAGAGTAATATTCCATTATGTCTTAAAAGAAAAGTGTTTGATCAATGCATCCTGCAGACAACTCAAAGGAGCATGAAGAGATACATGCTTGGTGTAACCAGGAGAGATAGAAGAGTAACTCGTGGATCAGAAAAATGACAAGAGTGGAAGACATCGTGATCAGAGTAAAATGCCTGAAATGGCAATGGGCTGGAGATATTGCCAGAAGAGCCCTCGATGGACAGTCCAAATTTTAGATTGGATTCCCAGGGACAGGAAAAGACCCAGAAGAAGACCACATGGGAGATGGGTGGATGAAATTCGAAAGTATGCGGGAGTAACATGGAGGAGACTGGCACAAAACAGACCGTTGTGGAAGAGGCTTGGGGAGACCTTCGTCCAGCAGTGGATTGATAATGGTTGACAATTATGATGATGATGATACACACGTAAAATAAATACAAAACTAAACTTACTAAAAACTAAAGTTTTGACCTTAGTAAATTAACTTCATAGCACAAACGAATTCATTTTACGACACCTAAAACTGAAAAAAATTAATGAGAAGAATGGTATTGTTTCTGGAAAGATTGAGCGACATTTTCGATATTTGGTTTCAGTTATACAACCAAAATTTTAAAAGGTTTGATAAGTGGTTGAGTGTCAATCGTAAACGAAGCTTTGATTTCACGAATCGCCGCCGTCATCAGGGTGAAAGGTGGTGCTACACGTTACTAGACAGGTATCTCTTATACAGTTGCTCTTCAGTGTATGTGCTACCAAACACTGAAAGCATTTTCCTGGCAAAACTTTTCAGATTTGCGAAACTATTTCTAGGGAAAAGAGAATAAAGGTTATCAAACTTTCACTCATAAACAATGTCTGCAAATCACTGTTATTAGATTGCAAATCTAATAGTTCCAACGGTAAATTCTCCTCGGAATCCCCAACCGTAAAATTTAATGGGTCCTGCAATATCTGGAATGGATTACTCACCAAAACGTGTTTCAAACTCAACTTTCAAGAAATTAATATATGTGACACAGTGCTCAACTTCAAAAACACACTTATAAGACATGTTGTCCCACATATATTTACAAGATGGAAAGTGTAAACAATTTTGCTTTGCTAACTGTCGTTCGAACAGTTCCACCTTCGATTGGAAGCAATTCAAATCAAAAATCAACTCCACTGTTAGTTTATCTTTCCCTTGCAAATTCAAATTGAGTTCATTGAGATGTTCAGTAATGTCTGTTAAAAATGCAAGGTCCCAAAATCAGGAGGCATTACCTTGGGCTCGATCACGGCTTCCGCGGGCCGTAGTTTGTGACCACCGATATAGTGTGTTTTTTAAACAAATAATTTTGGTATATTCCCATTTCCCGCATTCCATTATCTCGAGATAAGCACTCCCTGACTGCACTTATTTTTGTCCTAATCGTTTCGGTTCTACTGGCATGAAAACTAAGAAATCAGGTTTCGAAATGAAAACGTGAAGGCTACTACATAAAGAAAAGGATATTTTTGAAGTTTGCCTGACATTTTTCCAAAACAGGGATATGGTATGTAAGATTGCGACACGAAGTTATACTTCGTATCGAATATATTTTGGAAATGAACGAATGAAGCTAAAAAATACTCTACTAGAAATTAATTAGAATGCTGTAACATTCCTTTAATGACAATGGCGCGTGACATTTATTGCTGGAGGGAGGAATTAACTGCAACGCACTTCTGTTAACTTCATCTGGATGTGTCTGACCGTACTGCGGTGAATTAGAACATGTAGCGAGTGGTTTCAGCTGTAAAGTGAAAACGGATGGAGAAAACTGGTGATAAATGGCGACAGACGGAGAGTTTATTCTGCAAGAGGAAAAACAACGCCTGACAAGTTCTTCCTTGGCTGTGGATTTATAGCGGCCTATATCGGTAGACGAAGCTAATGTTTCCGTGAATAGGGCAAAGCCGGAGTAAGAAAACGTTAATGTATTTTACAAAATAATATATAAAAAAGTGGTTCTAGTGTTTTCTCAGACTTTCGGGTATTATCAAACCCCGAGGAGCTTAGGTTATCTGGATTGAGAACCTCACTCAATGACGAACCCAATTTCGCAGTATCTTGTAAGATTTACGGAACAAACAAGCTACCAATATAACATCGAAAGATAATGATATTCTGTGAATCAGAGAATGAACTCATGAGGCACAGCTCGCCAAAGTTTTGGAGTTGTCTTTTCCAGTCTGCGTAGCTCGAAAACATACATAATACACTCATTGTCATAAAAATCCGCGCACCAAGAAAAATACCTTGTGATTAACGCGAAACTCGGTGAATAGCTATGGGGAGGGCAGACATGCAAATGATTAAAGTTTCATGCGATTCCTCATGCCCGCGCGTCCCAGACAAGCGCTGCAATCACAGTCCTTGGGGCTTATAAGGCGCCGTACAGGGAACTCCACATTCATTCCGAAGTAAACGTTAAGAGTCAGGTGAGATCCCTGAGCGATAGACATGACGAGGAGCCGCCGTAAATATGCGTACGGGCAACTGACGGAGTTTGAACGAGGCCGTATCGTCGGGATGAGAGAGGCAGGGTGGCCGACGCGCCGTATCGGCCGCCATTTGGGCCGGTCGGACAGTATCGTGTTTGGAGCACTGAACACGGTAAGGCACCCAGACATGTCGGCCTGGCTCTGGATGTCCCAGGCATACAACCAGCAGAGTGGACCCCTAGATTCAACGCCGTCCTTGTCCAATTCCCAAGGACATGAGGCGCCTGTACAAGGGACTCTTGTGTCCGCCACAACCACTTCCAGACGCGAATCTGCACTCTGGACGGACCTTACGTTTTCTACCATTAACACCTGACCATCGTTCGCGTCGATTTCAGTGGTGTCAGCAGCGAGCAATGTGGAATGCTACGAACTGGCGAAGTATAGTGTTCAGCAAAGAATCCCGCTTCTGTATGGGAACGGACGACCATCCTGTCAGAATTTGGAGAACCGCAGGTGAGCGCTACAATCCCAACCTCGCTGTACAGCGGCGCACGTCCCGAACTACAGGCGTGATGGTATGAGGAGCCATCGCGTATAACAGCCGGACTTCCCTGGCAGTGATCCGAGGTACTTTGACAGCCCAGTTCTGCGCACAGGAGATCCTACGGCGCCATGTGCTGCTTTTCCTGGCGGGCCTGCCCGGAGCCATTTTTCAACAAGGTAACGCCCGTCCGCACACGGCTCGGGTTTCCCAGGACTGTCTACGTTATGCTTCGATGCTTTCGTGGCCTGCCAGATTGCCTGATCTCTCGCCCGTCGAGTACGTGTGGGAACAGATGGGACGCCAGCTTTCTCCATGTCCCAGTGTTCGTGATTTAGAGTCAGTAGCAAGAAGTGTGGGCCAATCTGTCCCAGGTTAACAAACTGCGTTTCTTTGACTACATGGCGTACCATATTACCGCATGTATCCCAGCACCAGGCGGTCCGATGTGGTACGAAAGCTAACCGGAATGTGCACAGTATGTCCGCGGGAAATCGTCTTGTTGCTGTGATATTGTAATTACTCCTGTCCTTGGTATGTACCATCTTACTACTAAAATCTCATTTCAATACGAACGCCTCCTTCTTGGTGCGGGGATTTTTATGACAATGAGTGCATTATTTTGAATTTATTCTGAAGCGAAAAGATTTCTTGAACGCCAAAAATGCAATTATTAACAAAATGGGAGATGGCAAAGATAGCAAAAAAATAAACTACCATTGTTTATACTTGTCAAAAGATCCTTTTTTATCATTTTTACCTGTAGAGGCTTTTTCTCCCAAAAATCCCAAACATTGAGTTTTAAAGTTTGTGTACATACTGAGCAGAAAGTGCACTAGCATTCTGATTTCTTTAAAAGGGATGTAACGTATCTTCTATTTTAACTTTCCTTTGGAGTTTCTTTTTCTATGTAGTAAGTTTGAGTTTGTTCTCTTAGACATTTTCAAACCTTAACGTTATGTCTTTTCCCTCAAACGAGAATGACGTTGGCAACACAATGAGGTCGGAATAAGTGACGTATGTGTGGCCGAATAAGAACAATAGATAACAAGAAAGATGACACCAAAATTTCGGGTGTAATAACCACGTCTTTTGAATCCGTTCTGACGCAAATTAAATTTATCAAAGCTATTCAAAGTCAATGGAACCGGTATGGAAAACTATAGTATCTGACGGAAGAAAGAAGTTTTTCAGTCGGGTCTTTAATCATTCAGATATTGCTGTAAACGGAATCGTGAGCTTACGAACTCTTAGAAACAGAGTTATCGACAAAAATGAGATGTGACTTTACGTCCCTTGGTGGGAAAACCATGCATTATTTTAGGAAGAAAGTATTCACAAAAGGTATATCCATATGAGCGGTATCGGTCCAAGAAAAGAAATTTTAGGCGAATTTTCAGGAGCCCAGATTTTGCTACAAATACATCAGATGTAGAAATTAACAATTATGACCCCCTGGTGGCCAAACATTAGAAATTACGTGAAAAAATTTTTCCGTCAGGTCTTGTATGCGATACAGGATGAATTTTTCAAATCGGAGTTTTAGGAGCAGAAAACGCAATTTACCATTGTGCGCCCTAGCAGAAAGTCTATGATTTACTTCAAAATTTTGAATTTATAGGAAAAACATTTCGCATCGGAAACACTATCCAACAAAGAAGGAATTTTGTAAATCGGACTTTTAGAAGTAGAGATATTGACAAAAATAATATATACATCTACACCCCTGACGTAGAGTCAGGCATTATTTCAAGACGAAAATGTTCCTAAAATGTTTGTCGACATGAGTAGTATCGGTCCACAAAAGACTTTTTTTCAATCGAAATTTTAGGAGCTCATATTTTACTGCAAATACATGAGAAGCGGAAATTAGGAATTACGCCACCTGGTGGCCAAACAATTTTTTACAAAAAATTGAAATTACGTGCAAACGATTTCCCATCAGCTGTATCCGGTGCAGAAAGAATTTTTCAGATCGGAGATTTAGAAGCAGAGATATAGGTGAAAACCTAATTTACCTTTACGCCCTCTAGCGGAAAGTTTATGAATTACTTGGAAATTTTGAATTTATAGGAAAAACATGCCACGCTGGAAACACTATCCAACGAAGAAGGAATTTTTTAAATTGGACTCTTAGAAGTCCAGATATTGACAAAAATAAGATATAGATCTACGTCCCCTGGCGTAGAAACCGTGCACTATTTTAAGAAGAAAATGTTTCTAAAAGGTTTGTCGACATGAGTAGTATCGGTCAACAGACGACTACTTTTTCAATCGAGATTTTAGGAGCTCATATTTTGCTGCAAATACATCAGAAGCGGAAATTAAGAGTTACGCCACCTGGTAGCTAAATCATTTTTTACAAAAATTCGAAATTGTGTGCAAGCGATTTCTCATCAGGAGCTGTATCCGGTGCAGAAAGAATTTTTCAGATCGGAGATTTAGAAGCAGAGATATAGGGGAAAACGCAATTTATCTTTACGCCCCCTAGCGGAAAGTCTATGAATTACTTGAAAATTTTGAAATTATATGAAAAACATGTCACACGGAAAACACTATCCCACAAAGAAGGAATTTTTCAAATCGGACTCCTAAAAGTCGAGATATTGACAAAAATAAGATATACATCTACGCCCCCTGGCGGAGAAACTGTGGGATATTTTAGGAAAAAATATTCCGAAAAGGTTTATCGATGTGAGTGGCATCAGTCCTCGAAAGAATTTTTTCAATCGATATTTTAGAAGCTCAGATTTTATGGTAAATACATCAGAAGCGAAAATTAACACTTACGCCCCCTGATGGCCAAAGTATTATTTACCAAAAATTCGAAATTATATGCAAACGATTGTGCATCAGGAGATGTATCAGCTGAAAAAAAATTTCAAATCGTAGTTTTAGAAGAAGAGTTATCGGAAAAAAATGCAATTTACTTTTACGCGCCCTAGCGGAAAATCTATGCGTAATTTGAAAAAGAAACTATATCCAAAATACTCTTCGACATAAATGGAATCGAAAAGTAAAATATTTTTTTCAATCGGATGTTTAGAAGCAAATATGTGGAATAAAACGTATTTTTGAATTCGACATCATCTGCATTTACGCCCTCTAGCGGCAAAATTGTACATTGTAAAAAAAAACGAAATAAAGGATTATCATTCGCATATTTCAAGCTTTCGAATGCAAAAAGAATTTTTCAAATCGTATTGCAGAGATACCGTGGGTACAGACGGACGGACAAACCGATAACATAAGCACGATCTTTTTTTACAAAAGACGTGCTAAAAAGACAGTGCAGCGGTTGTTTACGGGAAATTGATGTTATTGATGATACACGTGCTGTTATACTGTGTTTGGATGTTAAATCACTGATACTGTATCGAGTGCGCCAATAAACCAGATGTAAGTGTGGTGTACGAACCATGCAAGCAAAAGAAACGTACAAGTACTACAATTGACCTCTTTTTTATAATGAGTGAATTACCTCGCGTAAAAAACGTTCATTAGGGATATTAGTATAACTATTGTAGTTATTATGTAACACCGAACCGAATAGTACATTGCCAAAATTACTTATTAAAGAACTACTACGAGGGCTACATAATATTATTCGTATACTACGAAGGCTAGATTCGAAACCTGAGGCAATACATGAACATTTTAGTAGTAACAGGCTTACATGATGTTATTCGTATGCTGGGAGGGCTAGATAATGTTGCTCACATACTACCAAGGGTAGATAATATTATTCGTATACTACAAGGGCCAAATTCGAATCCTGAGACAAGACAATAACGTTTTAGTAGTAACTGGCTTACATAATATTATTCGCATACTACGAGGGCTAGATAATATTATTTGCATACTACGAGGGCTAGATAATATTATTCGTATACTACGAGGGCTAGATTCGAAACCTAAGACAAGACATGAACGTTTTAGTAATAACAGTCTTACATAATATTATTCGTATACTAGTAGGGCTAGGTCGAATCCCGAGACAAGACATGAACGTTTTAGTAGTAACTATAGTACCTGTAAAGTAAGACTGGACTACTTCTTCTAGACTTGCATGCTTACGCGGGTTGTCCATCCCGACACCAGAAATAATATCAAAATACAGCAGTTCTGATTTGTGACTCATGTGCATTTTGAACTTTGACTGGAATGCATAACATGCGTAGAACTGCATATTGAACATTCGAAAGGATTGAAATTTTCTAAATCTCCATGATTGTAAACCTGGTATATTCTAGGAATGATAAAATTCTTCCCTGTAGGGCCCTGGGAAAGCTTCTCAATGTTTTTTTCGGGATTGTTTAATATATCATCTGGAAGTACGATATCCATATTAGATGACATAAATACAACTTATTTTCCCAAAAACTACACTGTTAAAAATTGTGCGGTGGGTTGCACCAAAACGTTGTGCTATGGCTGTTCCACCACCGGGTAGCGCAAACAAACACCAAAAACATGGTGTAACCTTGCACCATAATGTGATGCAAAATTTCACCATGTTGATGGGGTTTGTTTGCACCACACAGTGGTGTATCTTTCACTCGGAAAGTAGGGAAGCTGCTGTAGTACCACGTTTTGGTGCAGCCTACCACACATTTTTTAACAGTGTACGATGTTTTTTTGCTTACGTGTCCTTTCAGATTTGTTGTTAGCCGTCCCGGTGGCCAAGTGGTCAGAAGCGTAGGTTTCTGATTTGTCTTACAAGATCGGCCCGTGTTTGAGTCCCAAATTTGGCACGTTTGGTGTGCTTTTCTTAAGGCACTAGCTCTCCATGTTTCCTAGAACCAGTAGACTATGACGATCGTTAAATCCCTAAAAAGAAACAAAAAGGAGTTCGCGTTGTTCACCGACGATTCTAAGTTTTGTGTACGCCGTCCCTGTGGCCGAGTGGTCTGAGGCGCTCGCTTCCCGCCATTGGCTACTACGTGTATCCGGGTTTGATTCCCGGATAAGGTATGGATGGTATATTTGCCAGATGTCACTGACTCTTTGTCTTTCCTGAACCAGCGGCTCTAAATTATAGACGGGCGACCTTTTTACAGCTCTCAGATTTGCTAATGACGGTTATTAAACTCTGAAACAAAAACAAAGTTGTGTGTAGGAGGTAACAGTGATGTGTTCAGGCGTAAGAAACCAGGATAATTCTGCTGCAAGTTCCTCGGACTCTAACTAACCTGCGGTACATCTGCCTGAACGCATAGTCATCAGGCCATTGTAGAAGTAAAATATAAGTCTACGTGCTGTTCTTCAAACAACCGACAATGTCCTTAAATTTAACATTTATTATGGCCCACATTTTATCCGGGTGGAACGTCATGGATGGTCAAATTGACCTGTACCTGTAACAAACTGAGACTAACTGAGCGTTGCGTGGAGAGCCGTAGTACAGGAAGCCATCACTTGCAATTCGCGCATGCATCGCTGCGTGAGGTGTGCAAACTCATTTTTGAATAAATTCCCATACATGTGTGTATTTTTATTATATCTGAATCAAGCCTTTATCACTAGCATACCTCAATAAGAGATATCTACACTCTGTTTCCGTACGGCAGTTCCAATGTTCAGCAATGTATATCTGAGTGTATAAACAAATCGGAGGCATGTCGATTTCATCAGTTTAATTTTTATGATTAAGTGAAAGTATACAAATTTGGAAGATGTGAATCTGTTTTTTGGTGTAAATATGACATGGATGCTAAGTCAGATGTCATATTTACACCAATAAACTGATTCACATCTTCCAAATTTGTATTGTACAGTGGCGTAATCCCGTATTTCATTCATTGATTTCATTCATTAAGTGAAAGAAATTAAACGCAAATATTATTGTTTCGAGGTTTTACCATTAAAACATTAGCACTACAATTGTGAAATGATATTTTGCTATCGTTCAAACAAGTTATCATGCAAGTTTAACCTCACACAAAAATGTGTAAACTAACATACAAAACAGTAAGTAACTATTAAGATTACACGGACTATAATCTAACACTGAAATATCAAGTAACCATAAAAGTATTTGACGTTTTTCGAGGAAGCAAAAGAAAAAATTCCGCTCGCAGTGTACAGTCAGCTGAAATCGCAAGATGTCCTGCGCATATGAATCAGATGAGTAAGCAGTTTGGCAGTGGAAAGACGTGTGATTACAATGGCAGTATCAGTGGACATTATTCGTGGGTGTATGTTATATGAATTTAAACTCCGTTCATCTCCTGCAGAAACAACTCGTTGCATTTGTTTAACATTCGGGTTAGATGCTGTGAAGGAACGCACAACTCCGAATTGGTTTCTAAAGTTCAGAGACTAAGATGTAGACAAAGTTCAGAGACTGAGATGTAGACAAAGTTCAGAGACGAAGATGCAGACAAAATTCAGAGACGAAGTTGTAGACAAAGTTCAGAGACGAAGATGTAGACAAAATTCAGAGACGAAGATGTAGACAAAGTTCAGAGACAAAGATGCAGACAAAATTCAGAGACGAAGATGTACACAAAGTTCAGAGACGAAGATGTACACAAAGTTCAGAGACAAAGATGTACACAAAGTTCAGAGACGAAGATGTACACAAAGTTCAGAGACGAAGATGTAGACAAAGTTAAGAGACGATGATGTAGACAAAGTTCAGAGACGAAATGCCTCCAAGAAAAGGACCGGAGTGGTCGTCCTTTCAGCCTTGACACAGAAGTCCTAAAAGTTGCTATTGAGCAGGACAGTAGCCCAACATGCCGGAAACCAGTAGCCAAACATGCCGGGAACTAGCCCAGTCATTTGGTGTTAGTGATGAAACCGTCCGAAGACAGCTATATGCAATAGGTAAGACATACAAATTTTCTAAGTGAGGTCCCCACGAATTGTCTGCAGTGAACAAACAGCAGCGTGCCTCGGCTTGTCCTACATTGCTCTCTCGCTGTGACAAGGAACCATTTTTGGATAAAGTGATCACATATGATGATCATGCCTTTGGTTGTCCACCAGTGATTCAATTCCTCTTACATGGAAGCCAGCACTGCATCCACGTAAATTTATGCTGTGTGTAAGGTTGACACTACGTAGTGTTGTTCATTATGAACTCTTTCAACGAGGCCAAACGATCACCGCTGCAGTGTACTGTGAACAACTGAAACGTGTGCATGAGGACCTCAAAAAGAAGGAAACAGTACTGGCCAACTAAAATGGAGTTCTGTCTCTTCAACAAAACGTTCGTGCCCACTCTGCTTCATTGACCAGAAACACTATCAACAAACTTGGATCGGAGCTTTCATGTCGTCCAACGTACTCATTAGATATCTTTCCTTCAGACTATCACGTGTTTCATTCACTGGACAATCATTTGCGTGGACACAACTTCTCCAGCTTTGATGAGTCGCACACTGCCTTCCAAAACTTTTTCTCTTACCATGACCCAGCTTTTTATCGCAAGGGTTGATTTAAGTTGTTAACACATTGGCAGAACGTTGTTGATGCCCATGTAATTATTTTAATAAATAAATTGCTTTCCTGCTACATACGTGCTTAACTTTGTCTCAGTCTCCAAAAGCGGCAAATACTTTTGGGGTTACCTGGTAATACTGCGAATTTAAAAGAGCGTTCGCGTAACAACACTTCTACACACAACCTGAAATTGCGTGCAACAACTTCAGAATTTTAAAGAGATCAGCCCTTATTCTTCTCTGACGTTATGGATTTTGAAATCTCTGTTACTGGAATCTTTGTTGACATCTAATGCTTTTCGTAACTCCAATTTGTTGAAAAATATTTTTTTACTAAAAAAGTATAAGCTCCATTCAACAAATAAAGGTGAAAAGAAGCCTGCACAGAATAACTGCTCTTATCTAATGGATAAAGATTTTAACAAATGCCCGTATTGCAAATGTTTTACAGGCTTTTGTCTTGAACAATTGAAACTTTTCTACTATGTGAAAAAAGACATTTAAAAATTATGGAAAAGTCAGCATAGTTTTGCTGTCAAAGATTATCCACAAAAAGTGTTACTGGAGGAGCGAGAACGATGGACCTTTGTTACCTGTTTACGTCTTTCGTTCAATTACCTGTACCCATCTTCAATGAATCGCAAAACTTCTTGATTTACAAAAAGAAAATTTGAGAATAATTACGCATACCTTACAAGCTTCAACATTATTATTTAATAAAATCATTTCAGCTTTAGAAAAAGTGATTTAATATCATTCTAAAATCTTTAAAACAATGCTACTGTATTATGGCACTTCATGTGATGAATTTTAACTCCGTCGAAAGAGAAGCTTTATGCTCTGGAAATTGTTTTCATTATTTTTCAGAGGATTTGATGCTTCAATTTATGGGGACATCGTGTTACAACACATACACTTCGATAAAGGATTTGCGTCATAAATAATTGTGCGATTCAGTTTTTTATTGAATTTTCTCAAAGCTCTTCTTTTGTGTTCTTCAAAGAATGAGTTCTTTCTAGCTCGTCTATTTCACAGGGATAAAGAAATTTAGAAGCATATTAAAATCGGGAAACTTCCCCAGTTTATTTCTGCTACGATGATAAAATATGCGTTAGAATATACTCAAAAGGTTCAGAAGTATCGAAAGTGAAAAAGCGCCTTTTCGACATCGCCGCGTTTTTTATTTTTTTTATTTCTTTTCTTATTTTGATGAGCTTTCTTCTTGATTATTAGATCTAAGTTTCCTATTGAAAAGCCGCCACTTCGCTGTCTCAATGCAGTCTGATCACCTTATTAACGTGGACCATTTCCGAGTCCCTTGAGGAGCATTTCTTTGTGGACGCAATCCTAACGGCTGAACAATTTTATTCCTTCCGGGAAGACCAGTTTCTTCTTACAATGACAATGCCCCATTATTTGATCCGACATGACTCGGAAGCCAATTGCGGTGTTAATCTGAAATCCTGCTGCAGCTGGCTGATGCCTAGTATTGTCACTTGTCTACTAAAATCTACAAGCGTTGCAAAGAATTTAGAAGTGTCTGCTGAAAACGAGAAAAATGATATCATACCATAATTGTATCTCGGTATTAAACTGCGCGACGAAACTTAGCAAAGGATTTAATAGTGTCTGTTGAAAACTTAAAAAATGATAACAAATCATAATTGTATTTCGATTTTAAACTGTACGAAGACAAATGCAGCAATGTAATTTTTTTTTTCAAATAGGTAAGAAGATTTCCTGTTTGTTCTATTTGCTGTAGCTCAAAAAGCATGTTTTATATGTTACAGATTATATACACTAAACAGTAAAAGTTAAATTACATATAGAAAAATCCTATATCGCAGATGTTTCATGGTTTTAATCAAAATGTATCACAAATGATATGAATAATGTTATGAAATTTTAATTTTCAATGGTAAGTAGTTTAACGTTCACGTGCCTAATTGTCTGTCTCTGTCACTGTTCATTGTGAACTTCTTGAACGTATTTTTTACTATGTGAAAATACAAGTTTGTCCGCGCCACCTCACTCCTGTGTGAGTTTCTCTCCAAACTAATCTACGCGGACGGAATGTATCACTGCAGATTTGTCGTCTTGGCACGTGATTACCCTCTGTAGTACGTCACATCATCTCCCTCTTAATTTTTTTTTTTTTTGTGAAGCGAAGAACGAAAATTTCATTAATTGCAGACAATGTGTAGAACGAACATCACCCATTTTTCGAAGAACCCAACGGTCAGTACATCCATTTTTACCTTCGGGCGCCAATGTGAAAACACAAATTTGTCCGCGACGAATATCGATCAGCGCCCCCTCACTCCGGAGTAAGTTGCTCTCCCAACTAAGCTACACGGATGGTATATATCGCTACAGACAAATCGTCTTGACACGTGCTTTACCTCTGCGGTATGTCACAACTAAAATAAGCATCACAGTGGCCAAGGTATATTTGTGATCAAGAACTGTTTTCCGAAAAGGGTTCTTGATCTCAAATATAGGTTACGTTTGTTGTAGCTGGTCAGGCGAACAGTAAAAACTATTTCTTAAAAGTAAATCATGCTTTAGAAATAAATTCCGTTCTCTACTTTGAACCAAATCCTGCTTCTAGCAGAATGTTTTTTCCAAACCGAATTATGCTTTTGAAAATAAAAGAGACTTCACTCAGAAAGAATTTTCCCCCTTTGCACGAAACGCCATTTAATTGGTG
Source organism: Macrothele yani (assembly GCA_039090855.1). NCBI lineage: Eukaryota > Metazoa > Arthropoda > Arachnida > Araneae > Macrothelidae > Macrothele > Macrothele yani. The sequence continues at coordinate 7,055,319 of CM077011.1, read as the reverse complement.
GCATCAAATTCCTAAAGGAATTTTCCTTTCAGATAATGCAAGCATGAGTTTTCATTAAAATAATTGAAATGACTTGTAATTGCTTTTCGAGCTAAGATAATACCACATTCCTGCGTGTTTCTCCTCCAATTTTCAAACAATCCCTGAACAACGCTGCTTAGAAACATTTCAGAACAATCTAGTTTTACAGAGTGGGATTAAAACATCGTGACTGCCACCTTATGCACAGTTTGGATCGTATCCGACTCGGCGATGCAGACATGTAAAACTCAAAAGCTTATGCAGCACTATCGTTGACACATGCAGTATCAGGCGGAGGTGAGACGGCGGTTTTAATGGGAAGGGGACAAGATTTGACCCCCTTGAAAATGGGCATGATCATCAGTATTTTCTTCTAAAAGTTCGTTTTTAATCTCCATTTCTGTACCCTTCTCTGCAAATTCCGGGATCATGTAGTCTGCAGCTCTGAAGTATTATTTCAAAGACCTCTGACAGGTTCTTTGAAAAACGTTTTTCATTTCTATTTAAAAATAAAACAGAAATAAAACCAGTTCGAAATCGGGCCAGGAACACCTTGACCTCACCCGTTTTACCCGGAAAAAACGGTCGACCCGGTGACCCGAGAGCCGTTTCCATCAACATCATCCACCAACCATCCATCAACATCATCCAGCAATATCATCCATCAACCTCATCCTCATCAACTATCTCTCAAACGTATGGCCGAAGTACACCTTAAGGCAGCACATTGTCGGCGAAAACACCAGGAGTAGACCATGGAAGTTTGGAAAAACGTTGCCTTTTTTTATGCAACACGTTACCTACTACATCGAGTGGATGAACGTTGACGAGTAACGCGAACAGCTACGAATGAAATGGTACAAGATGCGGTCACCACACGGGTATAATTAGGTGGTGGTGGTGTAATGTTCTGTGGGATGTTTTCCACAGACATTCTTCGCCCCCTTATAAAGGTGACTGGCGCCCTGAATGCCACTGTGCACTTGTACATGATTTCAAACCAGGGTAATCCGTTTATGCTGACAGTATGTTCAGACCAAGATGAGATGTTCTAACATGACAACGCACCGCGCCGTACCATAATGCCCCATATGTTCGCGGAACACAAGAACGACCACCATGTTCTTATATGACAGACCATGGTGTCCGAACCCATCTGAACATTTTTGAGACCATATGTATTCGTAGCTAGGTTTTTTCACCTTCCAGCACGTCCACCGAATGGGCGCACGGTGGCATAAGTCTCGTATCGTCCAGTACTGGTTCGAGTTTAGCCGTATACTGAAGGTATTTGGGACTTCATGGATCGCAGCTGCGACATATGAACTGAAGTTATACCATTATGTTACGTCACGCTAGTGGACACCATTTGGAGACTGACAGAGTCCATGCTTTTTCACATGGCCGCAGTGGTGTTGGCTCACGAAGGAGCTACATAATGCTGGGTTCGTTGTTATAACATAATATTTTGCTCTTAGAATGTACGTTAACCATTTTTACGGAGACAATTCTACAAATAAACACTACATTAATTTATCTGGTTTCTCTTTTGTTAAAATTCGTCGCGGCAAACTTTGCATCACCAAGTTTCGCACTTTATCCTTATTTCATTCTGAGAGTAACCCAAGATTTATTTTGAAACCAACATTTTCATCTCCCCTCCTCAGGGTTCAGTAAAGTATTGGTATTGCATGCTGAGTTGAAACAAAACACCTCCTTTTCTTTTTCCCATTTCTTGAAATATGGAATAACATCAGCGGCTTACAGTGTGGAGTTTGATCTAGTTTCACCATGTAAGAAAAATCTTTTACGCATGACGCATTTTTCTCTCAGCCAAATAAAATTTCGTTAAGTAGACTATTTTCCTCTGCTGGTATACTTTGACTTGGAAAATCAATTAGTATGGAATTTTAATTATTTAGAGAAATATATTTTTATTGAGGAAAGTACCTGGTCGCCTATTCTCAGGCGTCCAGAAACCACAAAACGTACGAAAATAAAATTTCGCATGGTTACTTAAAAGCCCATTAGCGTCGATAATAATCTTCACCAACATAAAGGCTGAGTATCACAAGTGAACTTTTATGGTGCATTTCATTCGAAGCATTATCTTAATTCCTACAGAAATATAGTTCGTTTATATTCATTTAGCTTCAATAAAGATGGCGTTTATTAATTCAGTGAACAAAGATGAATGTGAGCGATTAAAAATTACTGTCACAAAACTTGAGAGTCTTTGCTTTCCAGATGGGAATCTCTACGCTGCACACTCTGAATCTGAAGCAGCAGATTTAGAGTATGCAGTGATTAAAATTACTGTAGATTCAGATTTAGTTTCCGCAGATTCAGTGTATGAGAGTGATTAAAAGTTACGGTCACAAAACTTGAGTGTCTTTGCTTTTCAGTTGGGCATTTATACGCTGCATACTCTGAATATGAAGCAGCACAATACTTTATATTCTGCTTTTAAAATGCGGTACGAAAGTATTATATACAACATAAGTTTATTTTTTATGAAAATCACCACGAATAAAATCAGAATTTACCTTCTGAATTCTATCTATCCATTCCACTGCGTGATTTGTAATTTAGTTTATGAGGTTTTCTTCTGTGTAATACGAATGAAAGAATTTGGCAATACAAAAATGTTTTTATGACAGCAAAAAATAGAGTTTCAGTAATGTAGGTAAATACGAATTTGTCACTCTCAGGCAACGGGTCAAAACTTTTCAGTTTGTTCTACAGCATGTCTTGTACACTCACTGGATTCGCTGTAATTTTTTGTATTTTCTTAATAAAACATCTACTTTTACGTTCAGAACAAAAACTGATGTACCGTTTTTAAATAGGAGAAACTCGCTAGAATATGCATAGTCTCATTCCGTCTGGCGGATATGGACATGATGTATGACTCATGTTTCAGCTTGTGAACCATAAATTGTGCCGTTGTGTATCAGAATATGATTGCATTTCTCTCTGGTTTTTCCAAAGACAAAAGAAGCAGAAATCCTGTGGAATACAAGCTAGCTTTTCTAGCAGTAATGAAATTTAAATGAGACAAGTAAATTTTCTTTCACTTCAGACATTTTTTGTTCGCTGAGAATATGGTTTCGTCATTTAGACTCAGGAAAGTCCGATAATGATTTAATGATTTAAAAACTTTTTTAAACACAGTACGTTAATGATTTAATGATTTAAAAACTTTTTTAAAACACAAGAAAGTACGATAATGATTTCAATATATCCTAGAGCGCAGACTGCTAACGTGAAATGTCTGTACACTTTTTCAGATTATTCTTACGCTAACACTTTCTTATTACGGATAATGCACGCTTTCCCACTTTCTTGACATTTTCGTTTCACCCTTTATTTATTTATTTTTAGACAAAAGATCAGAAAAGAAATTTTTCCTCAAGTATCGGAAGTTCTCTGTCGATAAGAGGCAAAAATTCATATATGTTCGGTTTCTTCTTCCCTACCTTCAACGTTTGCTCTCGAACACTTTTACCTTCTTAGAGAAAACTGCTGTCCTGTCCTTTTCTGAGTATCCTTCGGTCCTTTTCCTTCTCAAGCACTTAAGAGACGTTGTCGTAGCTAAGCTCAGATAACATCTGTTCCAAAGAATCCGAGGGAATCTTAAATTGCATGCCAAAAATTTTTCTACTTTCTCGTACAACTTTTCACCTCTGTACCAACAGTCATTGACTTTAGAAAGAGATCAAAATCAGTTCTTGATCTTTTCTTCTTTTCGCTCTTCGGAAAGTTTGCATATTTAATTCATTTCCCTAGAGGTGACTAGATACCGCGAATATTAAATTCACCCTTCCGGTAGTAATTCTAATCTAAGGTTTTTGTAACCCATCATCGAAGTTTTAGCATTCGAAAATCTACAACCCGCTCTGCCCAAAGCTTTGTAATTTCAAGGTTTCTTGACAGTTTTTTTTTGTTTAAATCGTATCTTTAGAAATAAAAACTCACATTTTGCACCGCCATTCTCTTCTTTTTTAAGTTTCCAGAGAAACTTTAAAATTCTGCGAGTCCGCTTTTTACGAAAAACTGGGGAATACAAACTGTATTATTCTACCATTTATATAGCATAACACTATATTTTGTAACGTACCAGGAGATGTGACGTACCTGCCAGAAGGACGCACACGACATAAAGGCAGATAGGAATCAGAATAAAATGTCCGCGTAGCTTAATTGGTAGAGCAACTTATTCCGGAATGAGTGGACCCGGGTTCGAACCCCGGCGTAGACCAAAAATGACGGAGAAATTTACTTCGTTATAATGGCGCCCGAACGACCCGACCGTTCAAAATCTCGCATTGGTGTGATGTTATTCCCACACCGCTAGATAGGAAAAATAAGAGAATCCTTTCTCCAGCACTTCGACAAAAAAAAAAAAAAAGTAAATAAGGGGGAGATGATGTAACGTACCAGGAGATGTGACGTACCTGCCAGAAGGACGCACACGACATAAAGGCAGATAGGAATCAGAATAAAATGTCCGCGTAGCTTAATTGGTAGAGCAACTTATTCCGGAATGAGTGGACCCGGGTTCGAACCCCGGCGCGGATAAAAATGACGGAGAAATTCACTTCGTTATAATTTGGCTGTACATCATGAAGCATTTACCTAACATTCTCGAATACAGAAGAACTGTGTAATTACCGCAGTAAAATAATAAGATTTAGTTGTAAGTTCTTGAAAAAGAAATCTATCTTTTTAATTAACGTGTTCAAAAAATGCATAGAGGAAACAGTCGGGCATAGAATCCTTGCTTGTCGTACTCGAAACGTTGACACAAAATAGAACGAGGCCGTTTATGTTTCTGATTGAGTCGTAGATATGTACTCAATGTGAACAAAATTGTTTGTTTTGTAGTTACATCTATGAGATAATTTTTTACCTTTTCACATTCGTAAAATTTATATAATGTAATGGCATAAACCTTAACAGATGATTGCAATATGTACATGGTTATCAGCGATTGTTAAAATGATATTGTATCACTGCCTGCAAGAAAAAATTAGAGTTTCATATTTTATGAAAATAAGAAAACATTCTACCGCGATCAGTCACGCCACTTCGCCGCTTTGCGAGAGAAGTAGTTTCTGTATTGACATTAATACCAGCATAATGTGTAATTACATATCAGCCTTGGACCAAGTAATATGATCACCTGGGAATTCGGCGATATGTTCTTTAATAATAAGGTCTTGGACCACCATTTGCCTTTAGTACAGCTTACAACCTTCTTGGAGCAGATTCATACAGATTTTGTATAGTCTCCAATATTCTATTGGAGACTATACAAAATCTGTATAAATCTGATACAGATTTTATATAGTCTCCAATATATAGAGATTTTGTATAGTCTCCTTCAATCAGAACATCAGCCAATTGTTTCGTAGATGTTGGGGTAGGGAACCTACATCTCGGTCTGCTCTCCAAAATTGTCCTCAATGGTTCAATGGTATTGACGTCAGGCATTTCGGCTGGCCAGGGTAGATGTTGATGTTCATCTGGGTGCTCCTGAAACCGATACTAAACTGTTCTGGCTGTGTGTATGGGCGCATTATCATGTTGGAAATTAGAATCATTGTTGGGATACAACATTTGGACTATAGGATGAACCTGATCACCTAGAATGTCCAAGAATGCACTGGCAGTAACTGTAACTTCATGGCAGGTTTCATGCTCATGGACTAAAGCATGTAGGGTAAAATAAGGGCACCAGCTGAGTGCCAAGATATGGCCGCCCAAATTATCACAGATCTACCCCCATGTTTGACAGCTGGAACCTGACATTCTGAATTGTACTATTACTTGGAGTTTCTCCATATATAAACCCGATCTACTGTTAGGAATAATGTAAATGAGGACTCATCGGACCATCAGACACGTTTCTAGTCATCGGCTGCGCAGGTTTCATGCTCATGACACCACCTTTTCCGTATTGTAGCGTTGTTTCATGTGATTAAACTTTTAGCAGTTATAGCTCTTCCATAGATGTTTGCTGTGTGTAGTTCACTGCGGACTGTTTTTGTAAAAACATGATCTTTCAGGTGGATATTGAGTTCTGCTGTCACTTGACTGCATTAGTTCTCTTTTGTTTGGAAACAATCCTTGTTTGCGATCGACGGTCTTTCTCATTCAATCTCGGTTGTCCCCACTTTTCTTCTTCGCCGCTGAAGCCATACCGTGCTGTGTGTACGCAGTCATAGCTGTAGAGACTGTTGCTCTTGAAATAGCACGGAATTTTGCTGTTATGGTTACAGAAACTCTTCTAAACTGGCTCCTAAGATTTGTCCTTTTCGGATGTCTGACAGTCACTCATTTACCCATTTCACAGACCACCCGTACGAACTACTGATGAACACAACTTGTACTGCTCTAGCATACAACCTAAATATTATATACAAAGAAAATATACGAGAAAAAATAATCACAATGTTTGATGTTTTCATTGTCGCCTGCACGAATAACATGAACTCCTAAAATCATGGTGCTCACATTATTTTGTCCAACACCTATACATTTGACGTATTACTGTGTTATTCATACCGAGGCCTTGATACTACATATTTTGTTTTTCTCGTATACACCTAATTTAACTCTGGAAAACCCGAAAAGATTTCCAATGGAGAAAAGATACCTCCAAAAAAACAATGATTGCTGAATCATATATGTGCTCTGCAATATTGAATTTGCAACACTCTAAAGGAATGAACGGTACACGGCTAAATTCAGCCTTGATATGCGCATGATTAAAGTATGGGACCGATTAGCAATGTTTGCACACATAATTGAAAACGCTGTATACGTCACAATTAAGACAGCTTTCTTTGCCAGAAAAGCTTTCAGATTACGGACTACGATTTCTAGAAGGAAGCGAAGTTTGTACAGAATGCCAACACACCGAATTGGCATCAGCAATAAATCCAAACGTTTCAAGAGGTAATTGTATAAAGAGAGCGCAATTGGTTTTTCATTTATTTCTTCAGTATAATGTTTACTTTTATAACAGGAAACAGTGTTATATTATCGCTAAAACCGCGATTTCCACGCCAACTTTGACGCAAAAACGTTTTTGAAAGAATTCGGTTATTTGCCCTTTGACATTTACTATCAAATGAACAACATTTCTACATCTTTTGACTCATTGTTATTGGGTAAAAATGTAAAAACAAACAGGACTTTTAAATAATGCAATGGCTTAAGGTGAGCTCTGTTTTCGTATGCAATTTTAAGGGAATAAATGCATCACATTTTACAAAAATACATTTAATGGCAGAAGAAACACAAAATTTTGTTCGAAATTGCTTGGCATTGCACGAAATTGCTTCCTTTGCACCAGCAAAAAATGCAGAGAGCCTCATTATGCATCCAACTACGCAGTTCGTGATTGGAAGAAAGCTCTGCCAAACTGATCTCCTTCTCGGTCTGAAAATGTATCAGGAAACCTTTGAATATTATCTGTGACTAATGAGGAATTAACCATATTCTTCTAAGTATAGATCGTAATCAAATGGTGAGCATCCACAAAATACACATAAATATTCAGCAAACTTATTTGTTGAAGAACAGGAACAGTTGAAAATTGGCTATTACAATTAAAGACTGAAACCCGTATTAACGTAATAACTTAGACGTACAAGGAATTCACTGACGTAGAGTCTTACAGCGCTGACTTACTACAGAAGAAATCATTTCCACATTTTACAGCTTGTCGTTTCTTTTTATCTACGTTCTCTGAGCTGATTGACGCCTAGTGTTAACTCACATATAAGAAAAAACTTGGACGTTAAGCCATGACGTTAATTTTCAAAACTATGACAAGAGATTACCGAAATTTACATAAGAGACAGTAAACAGAATTAAAAAAATTATAAACACTGTACGCCATTTTATTGGGCATACTTATTATCGTCACATTAATGGATCACTTCAACACGTAGGTCGTTACGTGAATATAATGGGCGATAAAAATTAGGCAGAGCAGCTAGTTAGCATCCGTCGCATTCAGAATGGGTAAATGAATCATCTGAGCGACTTCGAACTTGGCATGAGTGTTGGCCTTAGGCGTGTCGGTTCCACCTTCTCCCAAACGTCCCATGCTCTCTCGCTTTTCACGGGCAATCGTTGCAAGACTTTAGCGTGAATAGTTCGACACGGAAAAAAACTTCCAGCAAGCTGTTAGGTTGTGGACGAAAATAGCTGGTGCATCAGAGGAGTCAGAGAAGACCGGAAACATGGCCGTCAGCTGTTGTTGTCCATTCGCGGCATGGTGAGATACGTGGTGGGTCCGTAGGTGAACCTCCGCTAAAACAGAATTTTGCTTTTAAAAAGGCCAAGATCGTAAGTAATCAATGTATTTATTTTTGCAAAATTTTAGTAATAAATGCACAGAGTTTCGTAAACGTTTTTATAACAATTATATCTACTCTAAATTTCGAAAATAAATATTCTGTTCTTACTTCAGCAAAAGAACAGAAAGAAAAAGAGCTAGAGTTTCGGAAACTGAGAGAAATTAGAGCGGATGGGGAAAGCGAAATTTTTCTGATCATGAAAATCAATGGGTGTGCTTTCACTAATGCAATATTTTCACAAATCTCGGAGCAAAACTGGCTAGTAACACAATGAATGTCGCAGGAACGACTTGACGAAGGGAAGTAAATGGAAGCTCCATCCGAAAGAAGTAGGAATCTTTCCTTGCGAAAGAATAAGAGAATATTTTGAAGATGAACCTATTACTTAGGAATGATTCGATTATTCAAGCGGTAAATTTTCTATTAGAATAAGCCGTCCAAATAAAAGGTCTCAAATTTATTTTGGAAAAAAAATTATATCCAGAATTAATATTAAAAAGTATGGAGCTCATTTCTTCTCAAGATAGGCAATTGAACGCCAGAAAAATAGTGCTGATTTTTCAGTTGGATTTTCAACTTTGTGATTTAAAAATTTAGCACAATTGTTTAAATGGAAAAGGCTTTTAATATATCGTCCAATGCCAGGGAGAGGCAGCTCTGCCAATTTGTACGTGTGTGTGCGTGCGTGCGCGTGTGTTACCCGTGTACAAAGCGCCCCACCCCCTTAAGGTAAGCTTCTCGATCCGTCCCGATCCTTCTGTTCGTTCTCTTAAAAATTTCTCGCCATCCTCCTGATCCTCTAATTGATTACTTCCAGATGATCGCCCATTAGCTGGAAGATTTTCAGGAGACATACCGTTCTCGATAAATCCTTGCTGCGATTATGCTTGAAAAGTCTAGGATGACGGCCATCTAAGATATGCTCGAAGCCGCAAATCTTCCTCCAAATATCAGGCCGCGTTCAAAGGCGCTCAGACCACTGATCTTACCCATTCCAACATTCAATCGAAATAATGCTCGACTAGCTGGTTTCTTTGCTTTATACGGCCACCGCGCTCATGTTGGAGTGAGCCATTCATGCGAAGATGACAGAGGTGTATCTAATGAACTCGCATCTCAATGTTTCTCCCAGGCGGTAAACTCACGTTTTGTTCAAAATTCATTGTCATAATTTGCATTTAAACATAAATACTGCATGATATCTACTTTTAGAACTCACTCCAATTTTCCTCTATTCTCATGTTAAAAAGTTGCATTATAAATGCATCAGACGTCAGATGCTTTCAGATCTTTAACAAAATTTCGTTACCATCACATTTATTTTATGTACGTAACGGAATTATTTTGTGCGTGACAGAAATATTTACACTTTGGATACAACTTATTTAGTCTCCATCTTGAGAACTACTGAACTTTTTTTGCAGAAGAGGATCGTCTCGTAGTAAACATGCGTTGAGTGAAATCTCGAAATTTGATTTATCACCAAATTTTTCCTGGCGGCTTCTACACTTGCTGTAAGAGAGTTTTCATTGTAAGGAAATTCCTTTGACATAAAATGTTTCCCTATATAAACAGCAAAATGTGTAAGTTATAGCTAAATAGTGACTAATTAATATTTTCGTTACTACTCCACCGCAGTTTTCAGTTAACGGAGCACACTGCGATTCAGTTTTGCTGATTAATTTGTTTTAGCCAGAAATTTATATCTTTTCTAGAATTTTTCCGTGCACGCTGTACGAAGTCCAGGGGATACGCAGAATTAAAATTTTAATTTTATCCCCTAATCATATTCATCTCGAACTTTGTTCCTCGGCTGCAGTGAGTTACACTCTTACTTTCATTTAATTGTTTCTCTGCTACACCATTATTCGTCAAACATTTACGTGGGGTTGCGTTTTCCTGTCTCCTTCTTCATTTCTCTTATTTAACCGTATTAAAAATAATTTGTTTTTTGCTTAATGATTCGAACAAATGTCTGTTTGATTTGTAATGTCTTTTCGAAAATTTTTATTCAAAAGAAATACAGGAATTACATCCAATTTTTGTGCTGCGTTTTGACCAATCATTCATAATACATCTTTGGCAGCAAGCAGTATAAAACTTTCGCCAATATTGCAAGATTTTCCAGTTTAAACAAACAATATACGATGTTTTTGGCCCCTTCGTGTTAGTTGAAGAAAAACAAAGATGTAACGTTTTGTTATTTTTCAATTCATTCTGCTTCTGCTGCAAAAATAGAAGTCTTATTTAGGAGCATTGTATTTTAAGAAAAAATAACATGTAATAGAAGAAGAAATTCCATGTTGATACCAATTCGCAGAAAACAACACAACTTAGTTTAGGCCCGCTTTCTTTTCGTTACAACGTAAACGTAAATAGCAAATAAATTCTATCATGTCCTACAACTTGTTCTATATAGTTTTCGGGAAAGATTAACCAGTTGCTACGAAATTCGTTAGCATTCCCACTTTCAGTTGCTTGAATTTCCCCCTAATTTGAATTTCCCCCTTTCATCAGCTTGTGAGACACACCAATCCACTTAAAGAAATATTTATTAAATATTTCGCTTTTACTTTCTACTTGACAACGGAGAGGAATTAAGAGCAAATCATAACATCAGCTTATCCAACAAAATCAAACGGATTTCTTCAATCGGTAAAACACCCGCAAATATATCAAATATATATATATATATATGTGTGTGTGTGTGTGTGTGTGAATTTGCACTTATTAGTGCGAGAAATGTGTATTACAAAAAATTGCAAGTTGCACACAAAATGTTTCTCATAGCAAGGAATGATTTTTTCAAGCACATTTTAGATTCCAAGATTCTCTTTCAGATACACTGCTGGCCACCCAAACTTCAGCATCAAGAAGGAAGCATCCGATTGGCCTGAAATTGGTAGCATGCGTCGCCCGCGAGAAGACATGCAAATGATTAGCATTGCAGGGCATATGCACATCATGTGCGCCCGGCACGCCACCGAGAAGCACTATAAGAAGGGTGCACAGAAGGCGAGGTGTAAGTAGTGGAAGGGTGTTGTGCTGCCGGACCTGTGCGTGGGAAAGCTTCCTGATGCCGCGTCTCAGAATCCGGCAATCATTCCAGCGCGTTTCGGAGTTCGACAGAGCACGAATAGTGGCTTATCGCGACAGCGGTTTATCGTACCGAGACATCGGCGCCCGTGTGGGACGACATCCAGCCACAGTGAGGCGAGTATGGGTTCGGTGGGTATTGAAAGGACGGACTAACCGATGTGAGCGATTGCCGCAGCCGCGGCACACCACCGAACGAGTGGGTCGGCATGTTGTGCGGCGGGCATTGACGGCTCGCACCGCCACATCACGAACGTTAGCGCAGGAATTAGGGTGTGTTGCGCAACAACCTGTGTCAGCACGTACCGTTCGACGTTGTCTGCAGGGGCGGTGACTTCTCGCACGGCGCCCATTGCTCCGATTACCACTGACGTTACCACACCGGCGAGAACGCCGCACCTGGACTACGGAATGGCACGACATTGTTTTCTCCGACGAATCCCGCTTCTGCCTGCAACACCACGATTGTCGGATCCGCGGCGAGAGACTGTATGACGCCTGCATTATGCATCGCCATACCGGTCCGTTGCCTGGCGTAATGGTTTGGGGCGCAATTGAATATGACACCCGCACCCCTCTGGTACGCATCGCTGGTACACTCAACAACCAACGCTACATCTCCAACGTTTTGGAGCCTGTAGTCCTCCCTTACCTGCAGGAGCTGCCAGCGGCCACGTTTCAACAGGACAGTGCGCACCCGCATGTGGCACGCTTCGTGCAATAATTCTTCACGGCCCACCATTTGTCACTGCTGCAGTGGCCCGCCTGTTTTCTTGATATGTCGCCCATCGAACACGTCTGGTCGCTGATCGGCAAGCGAGTGGCCCGGCAAGCACCACCCGTGGCTTCGCCTGATGAACTGTGGCAACGTGTGGAAGCAGCCTGGACCGACATACCCCAAGCCCACAACCAAAGCCTATTTCTTTCGGTGCCGCAGCGTGCAGCGGCCGTTATTGCCAGCCATGGGGGCCAGACGAACTATTGATGTCTGCGTGTTCCGCAAGTCGGACGGGCCTGTAAGCTCAACCGTTTCATCTTGGTATCTGTTGTTATGTGTCCAGTAAATCTGGCTTTGTTATCTCGTGTCCTTCTGGGTGTTGCATTTTGGGTGGCCAGCAGTGTGTATATATATATATATTAAAAGACCCAGAAGAAGACCACATGGAAGATGGGTGGATGAAATTCGAAAGTATGCGGGAGTGACATGGAGGAGACTGGCACAAGACAGACCGTTGTGGAGGAAACTTGGGGAGACCTTCATCCAGCAGTGGATTGATAATGGTTGACAATGATGATGATGATGATATATACTAAAGAGCAAAGCCGAATACATAAGGAAAACTTTACAATTTAAAACAAAAGTTGCAAAACAACCTGAAGATCAAAACGTGCAACGCAGCAGTTATGAAAATTCAGAATTCACATTCTATTAAGAAGAAACTTAGGTTGAGAAGTTGAAAACATCTGAACTCATTGAAAACAGATATCGCGAAAATAGAAGATGTAAAAATCTGAGTAAATCTGATATAGGATGTAAAACAGTGCTAATTATGCATTTAGCGTTTTCCCGTCATTTAGCAGTTACCTTCAGTCATGCTAGAGAGGAATCTGAAGTTTCCATAGAAACATGAGAGCGAAATTTTCTCTTCTGAGATTGACACCGAGATCATGTGACAGGTTAAACCCCTGCAGAACTCAGATCGCCTTTTTCTCTTTCGGGTATCTAACAACCCTTAAATGGGAATTTATGTTATCGTAGTTATTCTAGGCGGTGAATTTCGAAAAACAGGAGCATTTGCATACACTAACATACGAACTTCGCAATTTCGTCCCTCAGTATATCACATTTAAGGGACATAAACTTCCATTATCTGCAAAATATCACGGACCTAGTGAAGAACTTGAGTAATAATAGCACGGAAGCTTAAGATATATACATAGCTGAAAATGTTTGGCTGCAAGTTCAAGAATCTAAACATTTTTCCTTTTTTTTTGCACTTAATATATACCGCATTAAATAAAATGTATTTCATATTTTTCTTAGTTTTCCAAAACACATTGTAGGTGTATAATGATCATATCTTCTTACAAACAGGATTCTTTTGCGTGGGGAAAAGATATATATATACAATTCGAGAAAGAACAGCTTCCAAAAAAAAAATAGAAGAAATATATGCGAATTTAATTAGACTTAAGAAAAAGGGATGAGTTTATCAGGTTCCGGGTAAATTTAGATATGCTCAAATCCACGATGCTTGTCCAACTGAGTGTGATTTAGGAATGAAAAATATTGAAGGAACAATAACTGAAGAAAAAGTGCATTGCGTGTGTGTGTGTGTGTGAGCATGATAAGAACGCTATATAACGTTGGAGCAAGCAGCGAAAGGGGTGGTGTTGTATGGTGTGGTGTGATGTTCTATTGATAAAGTATTATAGCAAGTTGTTGTAGTACTTTATCAATAGAAATCGTAAGCCTTACGATTTTTGATAAATAGGGCATTTTCCCATTCGTCTTCTATTGGATTGCGTCATGAAGAATTTACCAGTTAGCAAGGCAATACGACTTCCATCGGCATAAAGTCTACAACCTAATTCGTCAGAAACTAAGAAGCATGACTACAACTTTACAACGAGATTTATGCAACGTTCGCTATGTGGGTTCAATGAACTTCTACCAGCCACTTGTGAATATTCTGAAAGGATTCTGCAGGAAGGAAGCGATGGGTTTCGGCATCAAACCAACATTAAAACTAATGTTTCTGACCTGATACGGAAAGACAGTAACTCTCTGCAATTAAAGAAACGCTGTGGAGTTTATTTAATCCCACTTTGTTCTACTTCCCCGGAAAACAAGGACATCTGCTGCATAGGATCCACTTTAAGAAATCTTGGATTACGTATGGCGGAACATGAATACTCGCTTTGTTGAAATACTATTTCAACATCATTAACCAGGACTCTCGCGAACGGCCGCCCCGGTGGCGCAGTGGTCTAAGCGATGGCCTCTGATCATTCGTCCGAACGGGGTCCGGGTTCGAATCCCGGTGAGGCATGGATGTTGTGTTTGTCTTACGGCGCTGGCGCTCTCCCTTCCCTGGTGCCAGTGACCCTAAAATTAGGGACGGGCGACTGCTTATAGCCCATTGAGTTGCTCACGGTGGTCGTTAAAACTCAAAAAAGAAAAAAAAAAAAAAAACTCTCGCGAACGGAACATTTACCCGGACTGGGATGGGGTTAGGATTCTTACGTCTGCGAGTAATAAACAGGCATTCTACATTACGTATTTTTTCTGAAGAGGGCTGCAATGAGGAAATGCCGATCAATGTGAACTTTATTTGGCAAGGACTACTGACACGGTTAAAAACTTTTAATGATTATGTACTACCTTTGTAAAAAGCTCTGTTGATCATACTGTTACCTGGCAACCTGAACTTGCCACGCTATGCATTGTGGGAATTGTGGGGAAATAACTATATGATACTCTGCATGCACACCAGTGTTGCTGAATACGCCTGAAGATGCAGCATTCGCGACTGTGAAAGAACTTGCCTGTGTGTTTTACTTGATTTTAACTGTGAACAAAATATTTTTATCTCTACAGTTAAACTCGGCTAAAATGTTTGTGAATCGTGTTTCTGACAGTTATTGCTTTTACGTTTTTCTTTTACTGGATTTATTCAGCACGAGATTTTACTGATTAAACTGTGAAGAAAACATCCAGAATTGGTCAATAGACATGGTGTTCTGATGCTTCGTGAAATCTCTCACCTCCATGTTGTACCAGAAGTGCCGGATGGAGCTTTTGCGGGGCCTGGAGCGAAATTTCATTGCTGACGCTAGGAAATCTCATATTTTAATAAAGTCGTTACGTGAAAAATGTCCGTAAGGAACACACACAATGTGAAATGCACAAATTTGCCGGTGTGACGAAGCCGCATCCTTTTACTCCTGAGCCGAATGCTTTACCAGTTGAGCTATACCGACGGAATTTATCGCTGTAACTTTTTCGTCTTGACATGTGTTTCACCTCTGTAGTACGTAATAACGAAAACTGTCATAAAGACAAAATGATTTTCTCAAAGAAGTATTGACTTTAAGCTTAAGAAAAAGACCATAATGTGGATCGAAAATTCCAAGAGAGAGATAGAGATAGAAAAAACTGTTTAAATCTACGATTTTCTTTCCGGGGAGATGAGTTGAGGTTTTATTATGACTTTTGTAAAAACTTCCTCACAAAATGAAAAAAGTTACCTATGTAGCGAAAATCTTTGGATTGCGAATATTTTAGTGTAGGAATAAAAATAAATTCATATAAATAGTTTTTTTTCCTCCTGATACATGGTTTAGTGATTGAATTTTAATGCAAAGTACAGTAAGTAACAAATTAGTGACTTTTTAAACATTTATACGCGCTCATATAGGATTCTTTTTTAATTTCTAGTAATTTTCTTAAAGTCACTGAATAAATAGCTTCCATAAGTAGCCCGAAACCAACTTTGATATTTTACTTTTTATTTCTTTAAATTTAAGTATCTGATTCGCTCGCAAATTGTTAAATTTATCAAAGGGGCCACAAAATGATGAAATTTAATTTGCTATTTTATGAATGCGGAAAATATTAAGCAAGGTACAATAATCACTTGAAATCTGCAAATCTAAGTATTTGTACGGCGAAGGGCAACCTATTCGAAAATAGGGGGATTGGAAACAAACAAAAAAACTTGAAACATCTTTTAAAGAACCTCGCACCCCAAAACTTACACACACAAAATTATTGTAAACAATTCTACCGAAAATGTTTTTTCTTAAACTGCGGGGCCCCTTGAAGGCGCGGGGCCCGGGGCGATCGTCCCGGTTGCCCCTATGGTCCAGCCGTCCCTGTGTACCAGTAACCGAGTACAAACTTCAGTAGTTAGGATATGAGTCTATGCCACACCGCGCTTACTCTCTATACCTTGCATTTCTTTTGGTATATGGACAGTTTTCTGTCCAACAGGACTTTAAATAACTGTGCGGCTGTTTACCCAGGCTTTTGAAGACTTAATCGCCTCCAGAGAAACTGAGTTTTTCAAAGTTAGCAGAAGTGCAGCAGCGCTGTTGTTGTCTAGTTTGATTGTTCAGGTACGTTGTTTCCGTTGTTACGCTTGCTTTCAGAGCCCAAATAAAATCGGCAGTTTCACCTGCAACAACTCAATAGTTATCTCAACTCTGCTTGAAACAAATCTTTTACATCTCCAAGCTACTACTTTCCAAATCATTAACATCACAACTCTGCATACCTCTTTTTGTTACGAGAATCGGCCCTAACGAAACTGCGTCGTGCTTACATTTCGTCCCTACTCTTTATCGACCTCTGACTCACTGCCAGTGATGCAACTTAGAAAACTGGTCGTGAAAAGTAATGTCTCGTTAAGTGTAAAAACGTTTAGCGAGATGAAACCAAATTTAGATTAGAATACAAAAATGAAAAAGAAGGGTTAAATTAGACGTATACGTCCAGTGGCGTATTCACATGGGAGTCAGTTGGGGATCAGAAGGGATCATTAGCCATGATGTTCTGATGCGACCGGTGGTGGGAGTAGGGGTGGCCTATGATTCTGAGTTTTTATTTCAAACAAAACAAACTTGAAACCTTGTCAGTAACTATCCCAGTAAGTGAACGGTGATTCTCAAAGTTAAGACGACTGAAAATTCGAAACACATGCAGTAAAAATCGATTAAATGGATTAGCAGTATTAAATATACAGAAAAACTAGTACACCAGTCTAATACTTGCTAAGTACCCTACGGGAGCGCAGGACTGCAGAAATACGACGGGGCATGGACTCCACTAGCTTCTGGAAATATGCTGTAGGCAATGCACACCATACTTCCTGCAGAGCGTTCCACAATTCAGGTGTATTCCGAGGAATCTGATTCCTGTGTTCGATAGCGCGTTACATGGCATCCCAAATGTGTTCTATCACGTTCAGATCAGGGGACTTGGGTGGGAATGGCAACACCCCAAACTCAGATGAATGCTCCTCTAACCATAATGTGGTGTTCCGACACTTGTGTGCAGGTGCATTGTCCTGTTGGAATAGGCCCAACCCATCAGCATGAATGCAGGACATGAACGGGTGTACCTCATCAGAAAGGATGAGCACATAGCATTGGCCAGCCACAGGCGTTTGTAGATGTACCAGGGGTCCCAGTGAAGTCCAACTAAACACACCCCATACCATTGCAGACCCCCCCCCCTCAGCCGGTACAGTTCCCTGTTGACAGGCGGGATCCATGGCTTCATGGGGTTTGCGCCACACACGAATCCTTTCATCTGCCCGATACAGTTGAAAACACGACTCGTCAGACCAGGCTACTTGTTTCCAGTCATCAAGTGTGCAGTGGCGGTGTTGCCATGCCCAAGCGGTGTGTATAGCTCTGTGTTGTGCACCCATCAAGGGGACTCGATTTGGGCGTCGGCTCCCAAAGCCCATATTGTGCAGAGTATGTTGCACAGTCCGGACGTTGATGCGTGTTGAGGCTCCAGCATTGAATTCCGATGCTACCTGCGAGAGTGTTGCACGCCTATCGCGTGAAACAATTCTTGACAGCCGACGATGGTCACGTTCACCCAATGTCTTTTCACGGCCACAATGGTATCGTAGGTTGGAGGTTTTGTCGGAATTCTTGTAGTCACGATACACCCTTGCAATGGTCGTCCGTGAAATTCCGAACTTCGTTTCTACCTCCGAAATACTATGGCCCATCTCAAGAGCGCCAACTATGACACCGCATTGAAAATCGCTTAAATCGCTATTACTTGTCATTCTCATGCCGAAAACAGCCCTGACAGCTGGCAAGAATGTGTATTGCTTTTTATACGCACTGGCGGACGCAACCGAGTACGCGCATAGGTGACGTTGCTAGGTAATTTGCATAAGCTCGGCTGTGCCAGTTTTTCTGGCACTTCAGTGTACATAGAGATATCACGATTACAAGTTATGCAGTACTTGATGAACGATCTAAAACAGCACGTCGAATTGAGTTGCATGTGAAGTAAGTCAGGATATAAATATATCATACTGAAATGGGGGTATTGTTTATTTTTAACATTGATTTAGATTGCGGGTACTGTGAATTTTGGGATGTGAACTAATTAAAAATTTTAACTAATTAATCAAAATTCGTTAGTCGATTAATCAATTGGTTAAGTGTTCCTTTAAAAGTAATCTCCTGCATCCCTATTTTTGGGAAGACATTTTTTTTTCGCTAAACCCTCCCCATACCAGCATCCTGCGTACGGTATGCATCACAATTGGTGTAAAGAGCTGGAAGAATTTATGGAAGTTATGGAACAAATCGCTTGGTGAACATGTCGAAAATATATGGTGAATAGCTAGACGAGTTTGTTAAGTCATCGAATACATAAGTCGTTGACTTTCTGTAAGGTGTGGAAAAAAAGCTTAATGGATTTTGGTAAAGTTTGGGAGAAATAGCTGAAGGAGTCGGTGGAAGGTGTGGGACAGATTCCTAAATGCATTTACGAAGGCATGAAGTAAACAGCTACATGTTTCTCGTGGTACCAGTTAGCTGAATACGATGCTATCGCCAACGTGTTACTTTAGTGGATGTTAAAAAAAGAGCCACATGTAGAGAGGTGAATAAATTTCCTAATGAAATGCCACGTCGACGAAGATTACCGTCGGAATAAAAATATATAAATACTTATTAATGAACTGTAAGAAATAGTCAATTACTCTCATGTATTTATAGAAACTCATTTCGTTGCAAAACTCCTGCACTTGCACACAAAGAATGGAGAATACAGACAGTCATGAAATACACCGAGTCTATTCCCATTAATAACAAGAATTAATTTTTGTGTAATCTTTGGTTTTAACATACACTAAACCGCTTCAAACAGAAGTCCCGGAAAAACATTAAAAAATAGGTATTTTGAAAAAAAATAAGAATTATACGCATACAAAATTTAGCAATTATTTGAAAAAAAGCAACGCTATGTGGACATAATCTACTCATCCATGAGTTGAATACACAAGATAGAATGAATTTCGCTGCTAAAAATAACGAATAGTAAAATAAAATATATTTCCTCTTTAGAACAAATGTAGCTTCGGACCGCAGAAAGGAAAGATACAACGTTAAGAATGTAGCAGAATGTGAAGTGAACGGTAAATACATTAATTAAGCAATCGCCTATCAAGACAACAAAAACAGCACAAAACTTTGGAAAGCGCGTTTCAGTAGGTACACTCGTTTGAGTGAAGTCCCCTTAAGGTAAATAAAAACAATCGCTACTTTGAAAAAACAAATTTATGAATTATATGAAACGGACATTTGTAAAAAATACCTCGCAATATTGTAAAATTAAAAAGAGAACCCTGCGTTTCACATTGCGCACAGCAGAAGCTCAGCTTCAAGCAAAGACTTGTGCGTGCAAACCAGTGTAGTGGCTAGGTTGCCCGCTTCGTAAGTAGACTGCTGTTGGTTCGTTTCCAGCCAAAGCCAAACGGGCGTTTTTCAGGACCTGTTGAGAAAATTTCCCCAGCGCCGTTCTGTCATGCAGAAGTTTCCTAGGGTGAAAAAAAAAATATGTATGCCCTTGGGAAACTGCGGTTCTCATTTTATTTTTATGGGTACTACTGGGAAATTGGCGGACAAAATTCGGCAAGCCATCAGTTACGTCACGTGAGTGACGGCTGCCACTGCCGGGAAACTAGCGGACCACATTAGTCTAGCCATCATTTGTGGTATCCGTGTTGCAGGGCCGCTTGTCGCAGCCACTGGCTGTGATGGATAACT
This sequence comes from Macrothele yani, assembly GCA_039090855.1. NCBI lineage: Eukaryota > Metazoa > Arthropoda > Arachnida > Araneae > Macrothelidae > Macrothele > Macrothele yani. The sequence continues at coordinate 7,035,022 of CM077011.1, read as the reverse complement.
GATGGCCCTGTTCTAGCATGTGAAAACTGAGGAGGTGCCAACTGTTGGCCAGCTGCTGGCTTGAATTGTTCGCCCATGTGGTGGCCGACAGGACATTTTATTGACTTTTGGGCAGCGGCAGCATAGTACTGGGCCACTGCTGGCAATGTTGGCTGCCAGTGCTGGCCCAGCAACACTGATTTTTCTGGCGATTATAGCGGTCGTTTAACCACAAAAAGAAATGTACCTGTCTTCAATTTGTCAGGAGCTTCGTCAGCTTGAAGGCAAAACTTTGTTGAGAGAGAGAGAGAGATAGTGATTTTTGCGGGAGACAGAGATTCGAGAGAGAGTGAGTGATAGAGATTTAAAAGAGAGAGAGAGAATTTTTGCGGTAGAGATATATTTGAAAGAGATAGAGATGTTTGACGAAGAGAGATTTGACGAAGAGAGATTTGACGAAGAGAGAGTCAGAGAGAGAGAGAGAGAGAGAGAGAGGGTGTGTATGTAAATCTCGTTAATTAATTTCAGTATTCTTTACATAAAAAGTAATCCATGCCGAGTTTTAAGAATTTGGGGCTATTTTCCCTGTTTTTACATTACAGAATCTTTCTTCATTGTGAAATTCGTGCTGCGGGAACTGCAAAGTGTTCAATTTGTAGTACCGCTGAATCCACTATAAAGATTTTTATGTGTTTCTTCCAAAGGTTTTTTTCTCTCATGTGATAAATATATCTACATTTTAAGGATCATACCGATTTAGAAAGTTGTTTCCTTTTACATTGTTTTGGATAAAAGGAGAGATTGTCGGGAAGGGTTTTTATAGGAATTCGTTTCTCACAATCAGTGCCGAATGCTACTTTTGGTATCCTGAAATGAAACATCTGCCTTCATTGAAAAGAAAGAAAAGCATGAGAAACGGGATGCGAACGAAGAGATTCGGATTTTCTATGGGAGGAGCGTATCACTGAACCATTACTTCCTGAAAAGAACAGAACTAATATCGAAATTCACATGCAATTGCAAAACTGACGCCTCTTTTTAGGAAAGAAATGCCTGCTATTGCAAATAATACCAGTTCCGACACTTCGAGCTGTAAAAGAGGTACCATATTTCACTCTATAATAGGATTTTTCTGCGAATCGATTTCCTTTCTTCTGAGGAACAGGAAACTGATTTCTACGATTTTAATACCATATGTTCCTTAAGAAGGGCAGGCTTTCGGAAATAGCAGTTTTTAAGGCTAAACTCCCTGGGTTCTTTAAATATGTTAATGAACTTTTAGTTTTGTCAAATGCATTATGATATATGCCCTTTAATCGGTATAATTCCAGAATTTATTTAAAGGAGATTATCTTTCAGTGTAATGAACTGTATCTATTGTGTTTTGTAAAGTTTAACTCAGAAGGGAAATTAGCAGATAACATAAATTAACTAAAACTAAAGCTTACGAATTATAAGTTTGAAACAATAGAAACATTTTAACATATTTTATAGAAATCACTGGCGACATTTCACCTAAATCTCATCACCGAAAGAAGTGCTTGATTTGTTTAGTTTTAATCATCCTTACTGCAGAAGCTTTGACCGCCTGCGAATTCGCTGTTCAACTGGTTATAAATTATTTCAATCTTCTATTCTATTCCTTCATGAAATATAATATTTATTTCAATCTTCTATTCTATTCCTTCTGTCGTTGTTGAAGGTATATGATCTAATGCATTTTCTTTAACGATATCTTGGATCCGACACCTTCTGTTTTATGTATAAATGACATCCTTAATACTGCAGTTAATCCACTTCACAGTTTTGCTGCTGATAGCATTTTCATGCATCTTAATCCACAAATACTGCACATGCTGCTTATCGAAAATTAACCTATATTGGTAGCTCACCTTTGATCTGCGATCTAAGGGACATACTGTATGTAAAGGGGTGAGTATGAAATTATTGATTTTATTTTTCACAGAATCCAGTTCATATTACAAGCCCAAAAAATAGATAAGAAATTTCTCATAGATTCGTTTAACTTAAGCTGTTGACAAAACAAAATAAAATGTCGTAGTTTATAGTTTTGATGAGTTACTATTGGCGTAGTAACACTTAAGCAATTGTGCACTCAAGTCAGTCCAAAACTTTTCCATGCTGTCGGGAAAGAAACGTTTGCCAGATTAAGAACCCGATACTTATCCATTTCTGTTCACTGTCGTTTGAATAGTCGTGCAGAACTGGTCCTGTGTTTTTATATATAATATAATATAATACACAGTCGAGTCACATTATTGTGACCACCTCCTACTTTTGACGTCAGCAGCGCGTAGCTAATGAACGAAGGCACGTGTCGTGAGCCGGCGTGGAGGGTATATAAGGTGTTCTGTATAGGCATTCTGAAAATATATCACTCGTTGCTGCAATGGATAAAAGGAGCAACTTATCAGATTTAAAAGAGGGATGATTATCGGATTTTGGGGCAAGGATGGCAGTAACTTTGAAACAGCGCAGTCTGTGAACTTTTCGCGTGCTGCTGTGGTTAAAGTGTACCGTGAATGGAAAAATGGCACCATTGCGGATAAGCGACGTGCAAACTGCGGAGCACCACGTGCCATTGATGTTAGAGGTGAACGTCGGCTTCGAAGGAGCGTGAGGACCGTTCGACACGCTATAGTGGAGCAACTCACTGGCCAAATAAACCAGGGGGCTACCACAAGTGTGTCTAAAACGACAGTCCAGCAGCGTATGGGGCTCCGATGCAGACGGATGGTCACTGCACCTATGCTAACGATGGTGCATTGGCAGAAAAGGCTTACATTTGCACTGCAGTATCGGAATCAGACCTCCGCTGATTAGCAAAGTATTGCCTTCTCCGATGAGTTGCGTTTTCTGTTTCATCGAACGGATGAACGTTGGCGTATAAAGCGAGAAGCATTGGAGAATAAACACTCTTCAACCATTGCTGGAAGAACACAAGCTGGTGGGGGCAGCGTTATAGTCTGGGGTATGTTTTGTGGCATTCTTTGGATCCACTCATACCTGTGGAAGGCACTATGGACTGAATTCGTTATGAATCCGTTCTTGCAGACCACGTACACCATACATGCTAATTGTCTTCTTTGTGGCGGATGGGATCTTCCACCACGACAATGCGACGTGTCACACAGCTAGAAATGTCCGAGAGTGGTTGGAAGAGCACGATGAAGACTGCAAAGTACTTCCCTGGCACCCTAATTTCCAATTTCCTGGACGTAAACCCGATTGAGCATGTGTGGGACCACCTCGATCGTGTTGTACCCTCTATGGATCCTCTACCACGCATTCTTCAGCAGCTGTCAGATACACTGCAGTCAGTATGGCTCCACATACCTTTGAACACCTTCCAGCACCTTATTGAGTCACTCCCAGCTCGCTTAACTGCTGTACACCGTGCACACGGCGGTTACTCTGGATATTAGCTGGTGGTCACAATAATGTGACTCGACCGTATATAATATAATATAATATAATATAATATAGTTTATACTGTGCAGTACGAGGAACTTATAAGAAGTGTCAGCTCTTTTCAACTTCTGAATATTTCCGTCGTACTTCAAAGAGCACCATCGTCCAGCAGTCTGTGTCTGGTAGAAGTTATAACACGTGAATGATTTTGTGTTCTTAGGGAGGAGAATATGTGACACAGAAAACAGATAGACACAGAAATTAGTAGGCGGTACAATTCAGCCTTGGAAGTAGCAGTTGCTTTAGTAAGACCGTACAGGACTGATGGACACAATTCTTTGTGTATGTGTGTGAAAGTGTAGTTGTTTCTACTGCTATGTATGATAGTGACACCTAGGCTCTACAGAAAAGACAAGAAAGAGTCCTGCGGTCTACCGGAGAGATGAGCTTCTTACGGAAAATTTGTGGCAAAACGTCTGCTCATGTACGTAAAGAAGATGCATTACAGGTAGTGACGTGTACTCTGATATAATATAATTTTCTTTTTATAATAGTTCCTGTTACCTATGTCAATTTTAGTTCATTCTCCTTCTGCATTTTCAAAATTTGACGCCACATTTTCTCCTTCACTCAATGTTTCGTGGCCACCTGAACTGAGGTCAGGAGTAGAATGACGTATGACTTCAAAAGAGATAGGAATCATATTAACGATGTATGTAGCATGATGTCCCTCGTTCTGACTTTCGTTGGACTTATGCTGTTTCTTGTTAGACGTTTTTGAGTATCCTGTTAAGAGGCTCGCTCTTGTTAAAAGTCGATTAGTTTGTTTTTCTTTTTTGGAGATGAAAGTTAAAGTTTAGCCTACCTGTTGATAAATTCTGTCACGTTGAATGTTTGAACGTTACTTAAAGGTAGTGTGTGTATTTTGGCCGCCCCGTGGCGCAGTGGTCTAAGCGATGGCCTCTGATCATTCGTCCGAACGGGGTCCGGGTTCGAATCCCGGTGAGGCATGGATGTTGTGTTTGTCTTACGGCACTGGCTCTCTCCCTTCCCTGGAACCAGTGACCCTAAATTAGGGACGGGCGACTGCTTATAGCCCATTGAGTTGCTCACGGTGGTCGTTAAACCTCCAATCAAAAAAATTGTGTGTATTTAAGAATTAGTTGTATCTAGTGTTAAAATACTCGGTGATTCGTTGATGAGAGATCTATAACTGATATGATAAAGTCAAAATCTGTAAGCAATTTTGTTTTAACTAAATCTCTAGACGTATTATTATAGTAGTGACATTTCTGTGCTTCGTTAACGACATTCCCAGCTACTAAGTTAATTAAGCTATCCAGAGGATCAAGTAAGCGCTTAAATTAAACCAGTGTTTCATATTCACGCCGTATAATGTCCTAAGAAAACCTACTTTTCTCCCCACAGTTACACATAATTAACGTAATAACATTATAAGATGACACGTTGCCACGTTACGGGGGATAAGAGAAATAGTTTTTATTAGAGATATGCATTTATGTGACATTGAAGGACTCCTAAAGGCCTTAAAGCACTTCTTCTTCTTGAGCACCTTGTGACGTACCTGCCAGCAGGACGCACACGACGTAAGGGCACATAGCAATCAGAACAAATGTCTGCGTAGCTCAGTTGGTAGAGCGACTTGTTCCGGAATAAGCGGCCTCGGGTTCGAATCCCGGCGTAGACCAAAAATGACGGAGAAATTTACTTCGTTATAATGGCACCCGAACTACCCGGATGACCCGACCGTTCAAAATCTCGCATTGGTGTGATGTTATTTCCACACCGCGAGACAGGAAAAATCAGAGAATTCCTTCTCCAGCGCTTCGAAAAATAAAAATGTGTGATTGTTGCATTCCACACAGCAGATTGACTGGGAGTTCTCAAGTGCACGTTCTACAGTGGATGGCTGCCTGCAACGATTCATGGTCACGGCTGACCCGTGGGCCATGCCCCCGGCCCTCTTTTGGGGGGGGGGAGATGTGACGTACCTGCCAGCAGGACGCACACGACATAAGGGCACATAGCAATCAGAACAAATGTCTGCGTAGCTCAGTTGGTAGAGCGACTTGTTCCGGAATAAGCGGCCTCGGGTTCGAATCCCGGCGTAGACCAAAAATGACGGAGAAATTTACTTCGTTATAACCTCTTCTTCAGTCCTCTGTTCTTTACTGTCTTGAATCATTGCATTTGCTTAATACCAGATGCACGTTTCTTTGCGATTGTCCTAGGTGCAATAAAAGAGCACGTAACTGAGATATTATCTCTTTTCCTTTGTGAAAAAAGGCCGTTGGAAGTCTAAAGCCGGAGGTCAGCTATTCTTGCTAGCGTCGTGCCGTCGGAGGAGAGGAGTACATGCCTGCGTGACTACCTGCTGAGTGTGGTGAAGTGAAGTTGTGAAGTTTGAACGATCGTTCGCAGTTGTTCTTACTGGCGTTGTGCCATCCCAGGAGTGTAGTTCATGCCGAATGTGACTACGTGTTGGGCTTGATGAAATAAAGTTTGAACTATCATTATCAACCGTTCTTGATGGCATCGTGCCGTCCGAGGAATGGAGTACATGCCGAATGTGAGTACATTTTGAGCGTGAGGAAATAAAGTTCGAACTATCATTCTCAACTGTTCTGGCTGGCGTTGTGCCATCTGAGGAATGTAGTATATGCCGAATGTACCTACGTGCTGAACGTGAAGAAATAGAGTTGTTCTGACTAATGCTTCTGAGACTGTTCTAAGTAATGCTTCTGAGACTGTTCTGACTAATGCTTCTGAGACTGTTCTAAGTAATGCTTCTGAGACTGTTCTGACTAATGCTTCTGAGACTGTTCTAACTAATGCTTCTGAGACTGTTCTGACTAATGCTTCTGAGACTGTTCTAACTAATGCTTCTGAGATTGTTCTGACTAATGCTTCTGAGACTGTTCTAAGTAATGCTTCTGAGACTGTTCTGACTAATGCTTCTGAGACTGTTCTAACTAATGCTTCTGAGACTGTTCTGACTAATGCTTCTGAGACTGTTCTAAATATTGCTTCTGAGATTTTTCTGACTAATGCTTCTGAGACTGTTCTAAGTAATGCTTCTGAGACTGTTCTGACTAATGCTTCTGAGACTGTTCTAACTAATGCTTCTGAGACTGTTCTGACTAATGCTTCTGAGACTGTTCTAACTAATGCTTCTGAGATTGTTCTGACTAATGCTTCTGAGACTGTTCTAAGTAATGCTTCTGAGACTGTTCTGACTAATGTTTCTGAGACTGTTCTAACTAGTGCTTCTGAGACTGTTCTAACTAATGCCTCTGAGACTGTTCTGACTAATGCTTCTGAGACTGTTCTAACTAATGCTTCTGAGACTGTTCTGACTAATGCTTCTGAGACTGTTCTAACTAATGCTTCTGAGACTGTTCTGACTAATGCTTCTGAGACTGTTCTGACTAACGCTTGAAACCTTGGGCTATCAGATATGGAAGTTTTTTGTGCAAGGCTTTGTGTCGCAAGGATGATCGAGATACCTTTTTGTAAGGTAAATGATTGCCCTCTGTTAAATGCTAATGCCTAAGTAGAAATTAAACAGTTGAGTCTAAAAATGGTGGTGTTACAATTTTTGCGCGCTGTCAGTAAATTAAATGTACATGTCAACTTAACTTAAGATAGTCCTCCCTGTGGGGTTGAGTTAGTCGGGCCGGGTGGAAAAGTTGGACAGGGTTGGGTCATCGCAAAGTGTAAGAGCAAATGACGTCAATAGGGTGGAGAAAAATACTATTGGATGGTATGTATGACCAGGCTGTAAATGAAAGAATTTATTCAATCCGAGTGGTAGGAATAAGATTTAAATGAAGGTCTAGGAAATCATGGTAAAATCAGATTCAGAAATGTCTGAAAAAGATCAATACGTTTATAATGACGGTGAGGCACAAAATGCCCTATATGAGGGCGTGTGATGGATACATAAGAAGTGTAAGTTGTATGCCCATATCTCAACAGAGGGAGACGTTTGATACATTAACAGTGACTAAAATCTGATATCACCATTAATTTTAGTTTGAGTGACAACCTTTCTTTAAAGAGTTGATCTCTGATTCTCAGAGAAAGTGTGTCGTGCTACAGAGGTGAGAAAATGTGTCAAGACGATCTGCAGCGAGACATTTTATCCGCGTAGCTTAGTTAGGAGAGCGACTTACTCCGGAGTGAGGATACTCGGCTTTGATGGCCGACGCGTACAAACTTGTGTTTTCATAAACGGCTTAGTAACATACATGGTAATATAAATATGTATAATGTATTCGTAAGTAAAAGCTGCACCAATTACTGGGCCAACTCATTTATGTCTGCTGAAACTATTTTCGAAATTTCTTACTTGGATGCGCTTTCCAAGAAATTAAGATCTCCATCAAACGGAAGTAATTGCTCTTTCCACGTTTATATAAACGTGGAAAGAGCGATGACTTCCGTTTGATGTTCCTAACCCACGTTAATTGTGTGCATTAATTATTCATTCGCCTCCTAGTTGTTTGTTCAGTTGCTGCTTACCATCTTTGGTGAATCTCCAGCATTGTGCAGGGCTCCAAGAAGCAACCTGCCATATGGTTTGACAGTTAGTGTTTGTGAGTCTGGAGGAATTTGAGGCCGCTGTGGTGCAGTGGTAGCATGTCCGGCGCGTAACGGTAGAGCCTGGGTTCGATTCCCGATGGCGGCCGATGAGAATCTTTCCATGATGTACTTATAAATGTGGAAAGAGCGATGACTTCCGTTTAATGTTCCTAATCCACGTCAATTGTGTGTATTAATTACGATCTCCAGCTATTTAAATCCATAGCTAAGAAAAAATACTGCTTTTGTGTAGTTTGGGAACGAAGTGTATCATCTTTCTTACGCACTCATGATCATCACAAGAAGAAAGATGGATGCACCTTAAAGAAACACTACATCGAAGATATTTTTTCTACCTCTTGAATATTTCCACCTCACTCAACCAAATAGTTACGCAGTATCCATGCTGTACGCGTATTCAGTTCGCTACGTGTCGAACAAATGAATTCACAATTTATTCAGACCTGCTCTTTAAAACTTCGAAATATTTACACGATAAGCCTTTTATTTCAATATTGCAACCTTGAGATAACAAAAATAGTCGCTTCTTTTGAAAAAGCGTCGCGTTTTTAAAAATTGGTGGTGAAATCCTTTACTACTTAAGCTTCCATTTTTTTCATCAGTTTATGAAATATAAATCTTATTCGTGCATTTTGAAGCCCACGTGTGGTTATGAAAATGAAATAAATCATCATTTTATTTCATTCGCGATTACTTTTATTTATTTTATTCTATTTTATATGTTGTGATGATGGACTCAATCTTCGCTTCCAGTGTTTCGCCTTCTGCTCAGTTCAAACTTTCACTGCCTCGCTTCTTTTACCCTTCAATCTGTGACGCAGGACGTGTGGCGATGTTTTTTATCATTGTTGTCGGATCCTTCACCCCACACGACCACTTCAAATTGCTGAGGCTTTAGTGAACCCCAACAGAAGAGTATTTTTTCCTTTCCATTTCCATTTTCACCAAGCATAGGTCCTATCATTATGTTTAACACATAAAAAAGAAATCTTTTCGCTCTCCTTCATTCAGCCCATCTGTCATTCCTGGATGATTCTTCAGAAAAACTTTCGTAAAATTCCGTGGATCCATTTTTATTCTTTCCAAGTTATGATCTCGATTTTCCAAGAATACCGAGACGTTTCGACGACCACAGCGCAAACGGAAGATGAGGCCTGGAAATATTTTAGAGGTATTGAACTTTGTGAATGCATCAATGTTTGAAAAATTAAAACACGCATATTTAGGAGGATTTAAAAAAAGCGTCTGTGCTTGTACTGTCACTTGGATCGTTTATTTGTCTGAAAATCTGTCCGTCTGAAAAAACATAACACTGAATGTCAGAAACGAATGGCCCAGAACATTACCCGTAAAGATGACTATTCAAGTAATGTCTCATAGGTCTTGTGCGTACGTTTCTCGCTAGGTGGCGTGAATGTAATTTTTTGTTTGGCCCTTGCTTCTGAAATCAGGTTTACAAAACTATTTCGCACTCTTTATCTGAAAACTCTCTGTAATTTTCTTTTCGCTCCTTACATTCCACTTTGAGCAAGTTTACCATTACGTATGGTTTTCGACCTGATGTAAATTTTTGTTTAAACCGAGCACGATAACTAGGCGTGCTCATATCGATGTCATCTTTCTTCCTTCCATCTTGTATCGCCAGCTGTAAATACAATAAAACGTTTGGCGCATTTTCCGCTTTAATTAAACTGTTCGCATTAAATGTCGTTGACTGAGTTTTTTTGTTTCGGTGATACTTCAATTTTCGCAGGTTTTATTTTTTTTTTTAAATCGTTCAAAGCCCGCTAATTTTAACAAATATCGAAATATCTCATACACTACTTGATTTGTCTAAATACAGAATGTTTTCGCTTCGAAGCATCATGTTACATTTGAATACAAGACTATATTTGCCCTCCTCAATGTCGCTCTTAAAAATTATTTTTTACATTTGATTGTGGTCACCATCATAACCAATTTCCATGTACGAATTTTGCTTTTCCAAATCTAAATAGTACAGGAAAATTAGACTTGAATAATTCGGACTACAATAATTTTGGGTACAAATGTTCTTCTTCATAACTTCAGTAACATACAAAAAGTCTGAGCTGATCCGCGTTTCGCTACGGCCGCCAACTTGGAAAAATGGCGGGCGGCCCACCCTTTTGAGCAATTTCTATTTTTTTCTCTGAAACCGGTCTTTCTATGCATTTTGTTTTTAGAATATAAAATTTCGCGTAAAATGACGCCAAAACTGTTAAGATTGGTACAATAGGGACGCAAAGAGAGGCGGTTTTCCAAAACGTGGATAAACGAAAAATCGATTTTTGTCTTTTTATTTTATTTTATTTTATTTTATTTTATTTTACTCGATCCCAGTCGCTCCTAAGCAAAGTTTGCTGACGATCTTTTAAAAGACCGTGAATATATTAGAAGTGCGGGTTAAAATGAGACTAAGAACATTGGTAAAAAATAATGTGAGGAGTGATGATTTTTTGAAACACGGCACTAATATGCACCAGAACAAAATTCGTTCGCATTGTCCGTAGCATTAACGTGGAATGTCAAAACTATGTAAAGGTTATGGTATGGTATTTTATATGCATAAAAAAGCACTACTTCCATACCACTCTGAAGATACAGTGCATGGCGCGTTTTTTTTTTTTTTGTTGTTGTTTTTATTTGTTCGCTTGACAGTTTTTTGTTTTACCCAGTATGCCATACGATTAGGTTTAATCTGCCATGTCTTATCTTTTACTTTTCCATGATGGAAGTACTTTTCTTCCCTACTGTTCATTGAAATCGAAATCTCTTTACAACTCTGTTAGTGCTATGAGCGTCATCAAAAGAAAAATAAACCTTCGATATTTTAAGTAGTTCCATGCAAAGAGTTAACAAAAGTGCTGTGAACATGAGTACTGCCAGTATCGTTGTTGCACAAAGAAGAGATCTTGTTATACATATCGACATGTTAGGGCGGAAATGTCCTATAATCGTTTGTGTCACTTTCACTGTCGTCTTGAAAATTTAATTCACTTACTCAGTCTCCAGAAAGCGGTTAATTTTGACATGTAGTATCATCAGGTAGTGGAAGATGTAAGTCTGGTAAGTAGTCATCATCAGAACTTATTTCATCAAAATTTTCATCGTTACTGAATTCATTTGTAGAAGTTGGAAAAAGAAAGGATACACAATTTTGCAGTGTCACTTCTGTTCTCGATTTCTTGCATATAGCATTTTAATTTTATGATCATTTCTTGAGAAATTTGAGACGCCTTAATATGCTCGGTGAAGGGAGGATTAGTTTCGAAGTCTGCTGCCAGGTGCTCTATTGCTTCATGTTCAGCTTTTATTCTTCTAACAAAGGGATTTTTATTAAGGTTTGCGTTAACAAGTGAGCGCGAAGGGTCTCGCATATTGATGCCCTCAAATAACTTCAGAAGTTCATTTCGATGCGCAGACAAGACTCCATACTTCCTGCAATCGACTTCCTGTCATAATGTAGCCGACTGATCCTAAGAAAGGTATTAACAGGTGGAAGTCTCCTAGAAATATTACAACATTTGATATCTCTAAGTTGTTTCTTCTTGTATTGCACCAAGCTTTTGTGGACATTTTATGCCGATCTCTTCAAAAGCATGCAACTCTATATTTTGTGCAAGTATCAATAATTACATATTCTCAAATCACCTTTTTTTAAGCCATTTTTCCATGGGATTTACTCCTCCATTGATTCTAGCAGCTTCTTAAATAGAAACTGTCACTTAACAGATTTTTTCGTGTGAAAACACACACGTTCAACTGCTGATCTTAAATCAGTCACTTATCTTTCTCTTTGCTGTAGCTGGACTTGATTGGGCTGTAAATTTCCTTAACCAATCTTGGTAATACACCACAAATCATAAATTTCACCACATTACACCAATCGTCTTTCCTTTCTTCTGCTCTTTTCATAAGACTTTCTTTCAAAATGCGCACCATATTAATTTTCATTTTTCCTTTGGAATTTATTTTTTTCCGTTTCTTTCCTTCTGCGATGTTCCAGCTTTCTTTACAAAATGGCAACGCTCTTTGAAAAGTTTCGTTGGATATTAGCCTACTCTTCACTGGTGTTTTCTTTAGCTCGACGAAGCTTATGTAGGTGACTTTCAATGTGCTTTCTCGAGTGTGGTTTCTCCGACACTCCTTTTGTACTGTAACTTTTTCTATTCCTTTCAATTTACGTTGCTTTTCACTTTATTTTGTTCTAGCCACCTTCTTTAGCTTATTGATCCCTATTGAAACACATAGTAGAGCCCACCAAGGGAATACCTTCACAAATAAAACATTTTTCACTAGTTTTCACTGTTCATATGGTTACTCCTGCACGAATCTCAATGTACTTAGTCTCATTTTTCGCCAAAATACTAAGATACTCATGGCCTTTGAAACGATCGTGTGCGAACTTCGCGTAAGAGTGACTGTGGCCAAATAACACACACACACACACACACACACACCTGTGAAAATAAAACTGATTTTTCGTTTATCTTGTTTTTGTAAAACTTACTGTATAATGAATAAAGCTTCTTCTAAGCTTCTTCTAATGGTTGTTGTGTTGTTAATTATATCATGAATAAACTTTCCTGCTAGTAATGTAGTAATAATAATGAACAAGCTTATAACTGGTAGTAATGTTGTAGTAGTAATTAAGATGAATAAAGTCTTATGCTGGTTGTTACTAATAACACTTAATGAAATAAACCTAACAGCCAGACAGAGGTCTGACAAAACTATGAACTGAGAAAAACGTACTTACTAAAACAACTTTTTATTAGGGAAACTCTTGATATGATCCAACATACACTTCACCGGACACACAGCTACTCAATAAAACGTAGCTCCTTGCACATGAACGAAGCTCTACTCACATAAACGAAGATCTCTTTACACATAAAACCAAAGCTCTCCCTACGCACATCAACAAAAAGCTCTCTCACGTAACACAAACAAAAGCTCTCTCCATATAAACAAAATCTCTCTCGCCCATAAACAACAGCTCTCCTCGGTATCGTTGAACGCGCCTATTTATACTGGCTACCACCACGTCATGACTTACACTCATTGCCAGATCTCATTCAGCGGGAGAAATAACATCTCGTTCAGTAAGAAGATAATTTACATAGAAAAATAAAATAACCAGAGATAGTAAAATCAAAAGGAAAGTGAATCTAGAGTATACGTTACATCATCTCCCCATTAATTTTTTTTTCTTTTTTTTTCGAAAAAACCTATCAATTTTGGAGTGTCAGTCTTACACTTCGTTGATTGACGTTTATCGACCATCGACCTCTTTTGTGTTTTTGTTTTGGTGGCAGCAGTATGTACAATATCAAACTTGGCATGACAAAATCAAGAAATCTGTATTCGTCTGCAACAATTTGTATACTTGAACAAAACAAACCTGCATCGGCATACCTTCCTTTTATTCTGCCTAGCAGGAATCACTTTTTTAATTTCAAATTACGTCCTCATATTATCGTTGAATACAAACCAACTGTATCAGCAGCGAAGATTGCCTGTAGCTGCCTAAAAGTAACAATTTTTACTATTTTACCCCTAAGCACATAGATATATATATAAAAATTTGGATTAGTAGATGGACATAGAAGAAATATAAAAAAAAACACATATATATACAAAAAGAATGCATAGGCCCTCACGAAAAAAAGAAATTCTGACACGCCAACTGGTCGTGCAAGAAAAACAACAAACGGAGAAAAGAACCTGTCCACGAGAACTTACTTATCTCGAGGACGCATAAAAAAACTCTTGTACGATAACATTTTCCAGGCCTAATCGGACTCGTAAATTCAGGTGGCGTAGCTCTCTTCAAGGACGTGACTGGATCTGGACCATCTGTAGTCTGTCGGTCAAGAAATCCCGGCGGCTGACGGAACGGTCAGGAACGGCTGACGTCCGTCGGTCAGGAACGGCTGAAGTCTGTCGATCAGGAAATCCCTGCGGCTGACAGGAATGGTCAGGAACGGCTGAAGTCCGTCAGTCAGGAACGGCTGAAGTCTGTCGGTCAGGAAATCCCTGCGGCTGACAGGAACGGTCAGGAACGGCTGAAGTCTGTCGGTCCGGAAATCCCTGCGGCTCACAGGAACGGGCTCCCCCAGGCTTTTGATATGTAGTCCCTTTGTGCTGGGGCCCGTGTTGTCCTTCCAGCATTCTTTTGGAGGGACGTGGCTCCGGCCACATCGTTTGTTTTCGCTTTCTACCTCGTGGCATGAGAGTAGAAGCAGGCATCGGCCCTGTTTGCCCTGACCGTAGGTTCCAGGGGCGAAACCCGGGCGGATGCAAGGATCTCTACCTTCGTCGCTGTTGCGGTGAAGCAGATTGGGGAGACAAGTTACGTTTTCGACCAGCTTTTGGTGTTGCTGGACGGTTTGTAATTTGTGTCTGACGTTTAGGAATCGTCAAACTATTGTCCATAACTGATAAATCAGAAATATCTGATGACTCTGAGTCGCTGCTGTAAGTTAGTGGTCGTGCAGGGCGATGTTTATTTCTGCCGATAGGAATACTCTCTGACGAGGTATTCAAGGAAGTAGGATCTTGTGTTGGTGCAGAGTTATCAGGAAACGGTGCAGCAATAGTCTTGGCAATGATTGGAGGGAAAGGAACGATACTAGTATTTGAAGAACTTGATTCGAGCCTTCGTCTCATGGGAGAATCAGGTTGCGTGTTTGGAAGCCCGTCTTGAGGAGGTGAAGGTGAAGAAAAAATCACTGGAGATAGTAAAATCAAAAGGAAAGTGAATCTAGAGTATACGTTACAACTGTCCTCGCATTACTGTTGTACTAGTTGTGAAATCTGTGGGACCATTTTATGCTAAATTTCAGGTTCTGCAAAAACGTCTATTGCACCATTATAGGATGACCAGTTTCAAAGGAAAATGCAAAATATCGCTCGAAAGTCTGGCCTGTCTGTCGTTTTCCTAGATGGCAGGGTCCGTAACACAACTCCGATCACTTCCGATATTTTTTTAGGTTGACCTGTGCCTTAAGTATAACATTTGGGCCAAAAATAATTTTCGGCCGAATTAGTTCCCGATTTGCCCTAAAATTGTGCTAATTTATCTGGACTATAAATTTTCTCCTATACGTAAACTTAGATTTTTAGTTCAACGGCAACCCATCATCCAACGGGTGTCTGTCATCTTTAGACATTAAATCACTTTTAGTGCGACTCCTGCCATGTGAGGTCTCCATTTAATTGTACGGCAACAGAACACTTATTTTCTGCCTGAAAATCTTTGTGATTTCACTTCAAAATCATTGAGTGTTTAGAAGTATCACTTTGAATTACTTGCTATACTTGACACAGCAAATTACGTATGCATAACGTTATTTGCATCTCAAAACCACTCTTCTGGTGAATTTCCCAGCCGAAGCTCGTGCTTCGAAATTTACTTTTCGTTAGTGAAACTTTTTTGGCGGTAACCCACGCACTGATGAATGTTTTTAGGTAAAAAATAATGAATCTACTTCTTTTTTCCTGCGAAAACACTGTGAAGGAAGTCATCATCTGTTTCCATAGCGTAACTAAAGTTTCGGTTATATTTGAAGCCTTCGGAACTTCATATAAGGTGCACGCAAGCGAGAATCTTGCACAGATCAACGTTCGTGACTGCCACGGAGGAAACTCAGGTTCGATCCCAGGCAGTTACAAACTTTCAAACTACTAAATATCCGCCTTGCGTCGGATGGGCCCGCTAAGCCGTCGGATCCCGGGAACTGCCCCCCTGGTAATAATTAAGGGCGTTTTTCTCCCCCTTTCTACCTCACTTTCGTGTCACTTTCCTATCAGGCACTCTAGCCCAAATCTCCTAGCTTCCTATTTCTAAGGGTTGTTTAAGACCTGGTGTCAGACATACCCTTCCTAAAATTCTCTACATAGGATCTGATCTGATCTTGCACAGACTTTTAGATATCGAAGATCAGTAATAATATTTTAACACTCCGGGGTGCCAAACTATTGCGAAACAACACTTTCAAGAGTAAACTCTGTAATTGGTCGTTCATTGGCTGATAACCGGGAGGTAAGCATTAAAATTTATAGTAATTACTCGTTGGAAATCTTGTTGATTGAACGAGAGAGCTTGCCCTGAGAATTTAGTCAATGAATTTCTCTGACAATCAAAAATTACTCTTTTCCACTTCAGGTCTGGTAGGAGACAACGAAAAGTTTAATTAAATAACGTAAAATAGATAAAATAATGAAGACTTTGATTTAGGACACTCAGAAAGAACGAGGGGCATGAAATGACCTCGCTCAGTTTCAGACTTAAAGTATCGGTACATTTAAGTAAACTTTAACAAACTTATGCTTTCCGGCAACGTATAGTTTTTAGACGATAGCGTTCCAAGGAGAGTGACAGGAGCCTGTTTAATTAAAGAGCACTGCCTTGCATAAAAAATGTGAAACGTCAATTGCAATGAATTTTCATGTCGTGTTTGGATGTCAATCCAAATGCACGAATAAAACCTGCAGTTATGGTGATCTTCAGTTCGTTTGTATGAAGACACGCGCACTTATAATGCACATAATTTCGATTTATACATAGAGTAGGTCGAACCCCTTGTCGGTTTAACACTCACCTACATGCACGTTTTGGAGAGACGAACGGATGTCGTTGTCTTGACGGAGAAACACTTTTAGTCCTCCCTCGCTTCCTCATGTGTCGGTGTCCTTCCAAGGTACTGGTGATATTTGTTGGTTATGTCATTCGTTAAGGCTTCCCTTGAGGTCCAACTTCCCGCAATTAATACTATTTTTCTTCATAACCTAGGGGTGCACACTGGTTCTCCAATTTCGAAAGGAATTTAAAGTTTTCTACATTCTTCAAGCATAAATCGTCTAACAAGGCGGGCGCTTCTGAGAGGATCATTCCCCATCTCTCTCCAATGACTTACATGTACGTATGCATGAGAAAGGACTTTCTTCAACATCCTTTTCTCGCAGTAAAAATTAACCGCCATTTTCCGAGCTCTCAGTTCGCTCTGCATAACTTCCCTTATCCGGGGCTTTCCGAGAACTGCCTCACTTCTTTGCTCCTCACTTTTTCCAATTAGTGAGGCTCTTTTTTCTACCGGCTGTCATTTTAATGTAAGGAAGCTCATCGCAACACAGGGTGGTAATAACACACACACACGTTTTGGGGAATCCCTCGGTGACCCTATTAATGGCCTCGTGTTTAATTCTTAGTTAAGTTCATTTGTATGTTAATTCTTAGTTAAGTTCATTTATATCGAGTGGTAAGTGGCGCTGGTTTCTGGCAAAGGTGAGCGAGTGGTAAGTCAACCCTGGTTCTCAAGTCCCGTTAACTTTTCTCACCTTACAATTTTAACTGTCCCCCATATATGGTGAATTACAATTCCTAACACTACGCTGGCGGGCCCGCCCGGCGCGCTTGACTCCGAACTGCAGGCTTTCGTCCCTGCCCATTTATCACTCAGTTCTACTCCCAGTTTCTATAGAGTTTTTATCTTTTTCACTTGGAAAGTTACTAGCCGTTAATATTTGTGAGCCAAAATGAACCCTGTCCCCGCCTCATGGTAATCAATCGAATTAAGACACCCCATGTCTGTAATAAGATAATTTTCACCTTTTTTGGGGGGAAACTTCACGTTTTTAGAAATTTTCTGTTGTACACTTCGCCGATTTCTTTAATCATGCCATCAGCTTGACTGATGTGAGACCTAACTTGCTCGTGAAGTTGTCCCATTTTGCTGTTGAGTACACAAGATACTTTGATGCTTTCATTGCCTATACAATATTTTGCTGAATGTTCCACAGTGCTGAGAGCAATTTTCTATGGGGATAACTTGTTACTCTTTCAAGTGCGAGATATTTATAGAACTTTACACAATTAGTCAAAGCCGTCGAGTGGTAAGAGGCGCTGGTTTCTGGCAAAGGTGAGCGAGTGGTAAGTCAAAAAATAGGGACACGTGACTGCTTATACTCCAAAGATTTGTTCGTGGGGGTCGTTAAATACTGGGGCAACAAATGAAAAATAGAAAATTACCCATAGAAGTTCGAAAATAATATTTCACCCTACTATTAGTATCTGTTGTCAAACTGTGAAGATGAAAGCGTTTTTCCATTCTGGGCCTCCTAGACAGACCGACAGATAAATGTACGGTATATGTTTAGCCAGCAACACTCTTATAGTAGCAACCACGCACTTAAAACTTATCTAAGTTAACTTCTTATAATATCATAGACGATGGTCCCTGCTAGCCATTCATTTTTTGCGGGAAAGGGATAATGACCGCAAACAACTCGTTGAGCTATGAGCAGCCGGCTGTCTTAAAATTAAGGCCACTGGTTCCAGCGAGAGGACAGACCTAACGCCCGTCAGATAAGCGCACCACCTATGGCACATCCGGGACTCTAACCCGTCCTCATCTAAAACGATTGGTTAGAAGCCAGCGCCTCTGAACACTCAGTAACCGGGGCAGCTAGTTGAATACCGATTAAGGGATAAAATAACATTAAAATAAATCCTTAAATAACCACTGAGCAGAAATCACATCAAGAAATTGTAATCAGTGTACCACTCAAATATTTTTCTTCCCGACTTATATTTGGCTAAACAAATTGGCGCCGCTAATAACATATGCAGCTGTTACAATTGAATAACGCTTTTATCCTGTAACTACTGAATAGGATTAGCTGATAGAAGCATCCAAAAGTATAAATATTAAATTAGTTGCTTTTACTTTACACACACACGCACGCACGCACGCACAACTCTTCATCTGGATGGAAATTTGTCGTGTCTTGATTCCAGGTAATTTAGACATAGTGAAATAAATTGCCTTATTATTAACATATTATGATTTCAACGTACGAATTCCCTGGTGGAAGCTCCATACTTAATCGATAGAGAAATTTGCATAATTTGGTTCTTTGTGAAAAAATCACTTTAGAATGGTGCCATCATGATCTCGCTTTTCTTCAGTGAACCTTTTCTTAGTGGCGTAATTGCTCCCTATTGAAGCAGATCTCCGTCTAAATAGGAAGTGCAAGTCATTTAAGCCGCGATTCCTTTTGGGAGATCACGCAGATGTGATTTTGAAAGTAAAATTTACCTCCCTTACCTCTAAAGACATGGCTCGGTAAATCTGATGATGATTTATACTAATGGGTAACAATTGCTCACTTCGTTTGTGCTGAAACGAGTATAGCACTTCTTCATCCATTAGAATTATGAAATTGTTCCGTGAATTAAACCTGATTACGGCATGTGCGGTTTCGAATGTAAATAGAATATAACCGTGGTCCTTAACTGTATACGTAGGCAAACAATTTGGAAATAGTGGCTGTCCTTACTAGGGGTGTACTAAGCATATTATTCTGTTACATAAGAAAGTTCTCAAGAAATGACAGAAACGTCATGCAAATAGTTGTGTTCTTCTTGGAAACTGCGAGATATTTAACGACTTATGCAGAAAGATTGTTTATCGATTTATTAGTGTAAGCTCAGCTGATTTATTTTTTCATTTTTCATCGTCTTAACCATCCGTCTTTTGGAGCTCTTCTTAAGTTTTCCAGCTTCTGCGTCTGTTTTAGTCCTGTCACAAAACACCAAATCACGTGACAGCACCTGGCTCTATGTTATTTCCGTCGTTCCTG
Organism: Macrothele yani; assembly: GCA_039090855.1. Classification (NCBI taxonomy): domain Eukaryota; kingdom Metazoa; phylum Arthropoda; class Arachnida; order Araneae; family Macrothelidae; genus Macrothele; species Macrothele yani. The sequence goes on along the minus strand of CM077011.1, from coordinate 7,015,318 downwards.
TTGTTGCCAGATCAAAAACAACACCAAATGAAAACGAGATTATTATCTATCCTTGGTCTAGTGCAACTCTCACGTCAAAATTTTCTGTTTCCTATGCTTCTTCTGACAGGTGTTTGGGAATCTCCACATCTCCTTTTTCAACAATAAATCCGTCGCTCTTTCCACGTTAAGCAACGCACAGCAACCGAAAAATTGTTATTCGACCGCCGCCGGGGAACCAAAAATCCACGGCGCTATGTGTGTTTTTCGCTTTGGTGTAAAGCTAACGCGCTCAGCTATTGTTGGCCGCTGTGGTGTAAACCTAACGCACTCTGCTAGATATCAAGAGATTCGGGATTCAAATCCCCGGCGGCGGCCGAATAACAATTTTTCGGTTGGCGTGCGTTGTTTAACGTGGAAAGAGTAAGCAAAACGTGGAAAATGTATTCAACTGACGCCCCGTATTTAGATGATTTTCATCCTTTTTCAACTTTACATCTTTTTCCAACACCATTTTCCCTCTCAGGCAATTCCATATTACATTCTTCTATTTTAACCTTCCTTTTGAGTTTCTGTTCCTTATGTAAATTTTGATACTTCTCATATCGTTTTTTACTAAAAGGCTCATTACTTACCCGTATCTCCTTATAATTTTGGCTGCGCTGAGAGTGAGTCAATACAAGTAAAACGTCGTCGACAGCAAATCGTTTGATGGGGTGGTATAGAAATTGAAGGCCTTACTGCAAGAATGGGGAAACCAACAAAATTGCAAAACAATGTGATAATGGTGAAAATGGATGGATGACGGCGCCCTCTATTTGTCAATTAGGTTAGACTAACCAACTGTCATCTCTAGGTATCGATTGGTATATGCTATCAATAGATCTATCCCTGAATGTGGATGGGTGACAGCACCTTCTATTTGTCACAGAGATTAGGCTAACCAACTGTTATCGCTAGGTATCGATTGGTATATGCTATGAATAGATCTATCCCTGAATGTGGATGGGTGACGGTACCTTCTATTTGTCACAGAGGTTAGGCTAACCAACTGTCATCGCTAAGTATCGATTGGTATATGCGATCAATAGATCTATCCCTGAATGTGGATGGGTGACGGAACTTTCTATTTGTCACAGAGGTTAGGCTAACCAACTGGAATCGCTAGGTATCGATTGGTATATGCTATCAATAGATTTATCCCTGAATTTGGATGGGTGTCGGCACCTTCTATTTGTCACCGAGGTTAGGCTAACCAACTGTCATCGCTATGTATCGATTGGTATATGCTATGAATAGATCTGTCACTGAATGTGAATGGATGACGGCATCTTCTATTTGTCACAGAAGTTAAGCTAACCAACTGTCATCTCTAGGTACCCTTGGTATATTCTATCAATATATTTATCCCTGAATGTGGATGGGTGACGGCACCTTCTATTTGTCACAGAGGTTAGGCAAATTAACTGTCATCGCTAGGTATCGATTGGTATATGCTATCAATAGATCTACCCCTGAATGTGGATGGGTGTCGGCACCTTCTATTTGTCACAGAGGTTAGGCTAACCAACTGTCATCTCTAGGTACCCTTGGTATATTCTATCAATAGATCTATCCCTGAATGTGGATGGGTGACGGCACCTTCTATTGGTCACAAATGTTAGGCTAACCAACTGTCATCGCTAGGTATCGATTGGTATATGCTATCAATAGATCTATCACTGAATGTGGATGAGTGACGGCATCTTCTATTTGTCACAGAGGTTAGGCTAAACCAACTGTCATCTCTAGGTACCCTTGGTATATTCTATTAATAGATTTATCCCTGAATGTGGATGGGTGACGGCGCCTTCTATTTGGTCACAAATGTTAGGCTAATTAACTGTCATCGCTAGGTATCGATTGGTATATGCTATCAACAGATCTATTCCTGAATGTGGATGGGTGACGGCATCTTCTATTTGTCACAGAGGTTAGGCTAACCAACTGTCATCGCTAGGTAACGATTGGTATATTCTATCAATAGATCTATCCCTGAATGTGGATGGGTGACGGCGCCTTCTATTGGTCACAGGTTAGGCTAACCAAATTGTCATCGCTGGGTATCGATTGGTATATGCTATCAATAGATCTATCCCTGAATGTGGATGGGTGACGACGATTTCTATTTGTCACAGAGGTTAGGCTAACCAACTGTCATCGCTAGGTATCGATTGGTATATGCTATCAATATATCTATTCCTGAATGTGGATGGGTGACGGCGCCTTCTATCTGTCACAGAGGTTAGGCTAACCAACTGTCATCGCTAGGTATCGATTGGTATATGCTATCAATAGGTCTATCCCTGAATGTATGCCCCTGTGATCGCAACAGTGTTTTTACAAAATGTGGGTTGGTCCATTATTGCCGAAAGGTCTTCATTTGCATTGAATGTTGAAATTATCGTCACAAGATTTATTGATTGCTACTATATGTGACATGCACCTTTAATTCAACATTGCTTTTGAGTTTCTGTTTAGTATGTACATTTCGTTACTTCTGGACTAAACATTTTTTCTACTGAACGGCACATCACTTCCCCGAACAAATTGTACATTTTGGAAACGCTGGCAGTGAGTCAAATGGAAATAAACAGCATACTGGTGAGGCGAGACACGTGCAAAGAGGTGAGTTATTGTGGAGATTGTTATATTTGTTGAAAGTATATCAGCTTGCTTTTATGATAACCTGATGATTTACGATTTGTGACTGTCAATTCAAAAATATGCAAGATAAAGCTTGTCTGTGGCGACTACTTGCTATTCGTTACTACTTCATGTTCGAAAAATAATCCAGTTAAATTTTTACGTAAGTTGCTCATTCTTTTTAACCCTGGCGGTTAATTTCAATTAGTCGAATTCAGTTGATAAAGTTCATCATCATCATCATTGTCAACCATTATCAATCCACTGCTGGACGAAGGTCTCTCCAAGCCTCTTCCACAACGGTCTGTCTTGTGCCAGTCTCCTCCATATTACTCCCACATACTTTCGAATTTCATCCACCCATCAACCATGTGGTCTTCTTCTGTGTCTTTCCCTGTCCCTTGGAATCCAATCTAAAATTTCGACTTTCCATCGATGGTCTGTTCTTCTGGCAGTATGTCCAGCCCATTGCCATTTCAGGGATTTTACCCTGATCACGACGTCTTCCACCCTTGTCATTTTTCTAACCCATGAGTTCCTCTTCTTATCTCTCCTGGTTACACCAAGCATGCAACTCTCCATGCTGCTTTGAGTTGTCTGCAGCCTTTGTATGTCTCTTTTAGTTAAGGTCCACGTCTCTGCACCATACGTAAGCACTGGAAGGATACATTGATCAAACACTTTTCTTTTAAGAGATAATGGAATATTGCTCTTGAAAATTATTCTGTTTCTTCCAAATGCTCTCCAGGCAAGTTTTGTACGCCGACTAATTTCTTCATCATTGTGACCCTCACTTGATATCTGCTGTCCAAGATAAACGTACGTGTCTGTTATCTCCAGCTTTTCTCCATCAATCGGTAGATCTTCATTTCTTGCAAAAGCATTGTACATCACTTTTGTCTTCTGAAAGTTCATTTTAATCCCACTTCTTTACTCTTGTCAACAAGTTCCTGGATCATACTCTGCAGTTATGTATTCAAAAATAAGTAGCAAAGGACGTTGATTAATTAAACAATAACAACGTCAAAATACCAAAACTTTATGTACCTCTTTACACTGTTTTTAGCCTCCGCTAGATCATGTGTAAGATTGCGTTTCTTTCTCTCTACTTTATGACGTCACTATCTCAGAGGTGACGCACATGTGAAGACGGCATAGTTGTATTGACAAACGTCACCGGTGTAGCTTAGTTGGGAAAGTATCCGGCTCCGGAGTACAAAATGGTAGTTCGAATGCCGCCACCGGCAAATGGAGTGTTTCGCTGTATTGTCTCCGGAAGAAAAAATGAATCATCTGGCCATTGAGTTCTTTGAAAAGTGTGTGATATTCGATCCACGAATCATCCGGAATTAATGACAATTCCTTTTTCTGCATTGACGTCCTTCAAGTGTAGTTTGCCGGCTGAGCCGGAAACCTACGATTCTCTTCCAGTTATTTCTCAATCAATGTAACAAAGTTTATCGCTGCAACTTTTCCGTCTTGATGCATATGTAAAGACGGCAACGTTGCATCGACAAACTTTGTCGGTGTAGTTTAATTGAGAAATCATTCGGCTCCGGGGCTGAAGGATTCGATATCCGCCATCGCTAAATGGCTTTTACGTTTTTAACTTCTTAATGAACTTTCTTTGGCAAAATGCGATATTCATTACGCTTATTCCTTGCATAAATTGAAACCGTTTTTCTCCAGTCTTTACCTTTTTCTCCCAATCAGGTATCCTTTCCCACATCTTTATGGATGCGAAATTAGTTTTATATTGCAGTAGTTTTGCGGTCTTGTATTTATGCCCGGTTTTTTTATAAATAGGTATCAATACATTACTTCCCTTTCATTTATCTGGGTTAGAGTCTTGGTGAAATATTCTTTTCATTATGTCCCACCACCGCCCTGGTGAATCTCAGTGGTCAAATAAGCGGTTTCTAGTTAATAGTCGGAGTTTGGACCAGACCAGTGCCCTGGATGACGCATAAGTGGGGCAACTGCAATTCAGCGAATCATTCTTCCCTTCTCGGCCGCGGAACCAGTGACCCCAAAGTAAGACATAATAAATGACAATCATTTAACCACGTAAGAAAAAAAAATCCACAAGCTGTCAGTACCTTCGTCAGCCCATGTGTTCCCCATTTCCATGAGGATATCGTCGAGGCATTCACTTTTCGTGCTTTCTAGGTCGCCTATCGTTTCTTTTGGGCCACTTGTTAGTTGCTGACGTATTTGACTCTCTTCATTCAGGAGTCTTTCAATAACAGTTTGAACGATAAATATAGATGATTCAGTTCTCCAGCTTACAATTCTTGAAAAATAAAAAACCAGGTTCCTGGAGAATGGAAAATAATAAATTTGTTTTATTCATTCCATATATTTAAAACAGATAGCTTAGTTATTTCCCATCCAATATGGGCGCTAAATAATTGTCCAACACTCAAAAATTACAATCCGTATTACATGTTTGTAAAATATTAGGTGTACAAATAAGTTTTAAAGCGTTTTAAGACGACGCAATACGAAATTGGAGAGAAAACAGCAATACCTTAACGAATCGAAATATGCGCGGTCATTATCTATCACCTTCCGCCATCGGTCGGGGAGCTGACAGATTCCAGCCATGAAGAATACTTCGTCATGTGACGCGATGAAGTCGACAACCCATGTTTGCACTTCGTAACATGTCCGGAACCGTACAGCAGACAAACCATGTTGCATCGATCGGAACAAATGATAATCTGAAGGGGCTATGTCGAGACTATAGGCCGGGTGCTTCAAAACTTCCCAGGCAAGCGTCAATAACGTTTCCTTGACCGATTTTGCGACGTGCTGCCTAGCGTTGTCATGCAGTAATTTCACGAGATGCAATCCTTTGCCTATGAACGGACGTTTCCGACAGATTTCCTGGATCAATCGCAGCAATTGTTGCTTGTAGCGATCGGCAGCTACAGTTTGATCCTGTTCCACTAGTTCATAGTAGAGCACACACTTCATATCCCACCATATGCACAGCAGAACTTTCTTGGAGTGAATATAGCATTTCGGTGTCGAAGTCTTTGCTTCACCGGGGTATACCCCGTGTTTTTACCGTTTAAGATTGACGTGCCATATCCACCTTTCATCACCCGTAAATATTTTCCACAGGTAAGACTTTCGGTGTTGTTTACTCAACAAATTCAAACACTTCATGACACGCTCATCCTTGTTCCACTGGCTCAAGTCATGTGGCACTTTTTTCCTTTCTTCTGAATTTTTCCCATTGCGCGTAAATGATTGGAAATGGTTTGTTGATTTATCCCCAGTTGTTCAGCTAGTTCGTTTTGCGTTTGAGACGAATCTTCATCCAGCAATGCTTGCCGTTGCTCATGTGCAACCTTCTGCAGCGTGCTGCTACGTTCTCGATCGCTAACATCAAAATCACCTGCTTTAAACTATCTAAACTAAAACTGACACATGCGTTTCGATACAATATTCTCCCCGGAACAGAACAGATCGATGCACATGCTTTTGCAGCACTTTTTCTTTGATGAAATTCGTAACGAATGCAGTGTCGAATAAATGCAGTATCGCTTGCCATCTTTCAGCTACCGACGTGCAAATGCGTTTGGCTGTTGGGCAAACTTCTGTGTCACATTTTATACTATGGACCAGTTACGGTCACACGACAACCACCCGGAAGAATGTCGGATATGTAAATTAGCGGTATACGTCTCACAAAAATAACATTTAAAACTTATTTGTACACCGAATAAAAAGACAGTCTAATCTCTTTAATACTGTGTACATTCTCCACATTATTTTCCTTTCATTTGAAGATATTTTAATACACTCAAAAATAGTTCTCGACCCATTACTTTTTCTCACTTTCTAAGAATTGCGATTGGAAATTGTAATCCTTCTGTTATTTTTCGTCCCTGCAATAGTTTTTCAGTTACTTAGCAATCTTGTTTGTATTTGTGGACTTAATATTTATATTCACTATTTAAACATGCTTAACGTGATGCAAAAAGGCTCATATCTTTATTCTTTTATGCGTGAATTTATAAGTATTTTTCTTTTCGAGTGGCTGCCCAAATATCCAACAAAAGAGCAAAATATATTCAACTACATTAATAATATAAACACCCAGATCCGTCTCTTTGGAACGCTTGACGTCACACCAACGTCTGCATTTTTGCATCATCACTTATCGATCAATTCGTGTGTGCTCTCGCGATGTGAAAGTGATTGTCTGCTGTACTGTAGCGCGAGATCACTTTGATATGTCAAGGTGATCGCGTGCTAATTTAAAAACACTGGATTATCAATGACTCGAGTATTATTTATCCGATCTACAAAATTCGAATATAATTCTTAATATCACGGCAAGTTGTATTTGTATATTAATTTAATTTAGCACAATTCGAATATTAATTTGTACGCTTTAATTATTATTTACTTTTTTAATTTAACTAACTTTCTGAGTTTAGTGCTGATTATTAAACATTTTGCAAACTATCGATCTATGTAAATGCTCTAACCTACAGTAAAAACTGAAATCTTCAGATGTCGAAGGAAGCAAAATTGCATCTAAAAACAGATGTCGCCCAAACAGCATATTGTCGATAATTTAGATAGATCAGATTTGTAATGCCAGATGTCGCATTATTTTGCCGAAAAGATTTCGGTATGAAGTTTCAAACTAACCTCCGAATAGGACAGTCCAAAACAAGCCGTGAGCCGAATAACATGTGTGCCGGAGAAAAGGTAATTCAACGCGAAAAGTCAAAGCAAAGGTTTTTAAGGTAAATTTATACGAAAAAACTGGACTACATGGAAAATTATTAAACAACAAATATTTCGCACAGAATGTTTATTTATTTATCGCAAGGTCTTTTGAAAAACGGAAATAAATAGCATGAAATTTTTAGTTTTAGCATGAATGAGTTCTTACTTTATGAATGTTTACTATATTTCCTTACAAAAGAGCCAGCGTCTATTTGATTTGTTTTCAATCTGTTTCAATTAAAAATTTCATTCCGTCATAGAACGAGCAACATCTCCTATACATTAACATCTATTTAAAGCTTAAAAACAGCCGTCCTAGGACGGGATATAAGCTAATTCTTTAATAGTTTTCAAATTAACGAACACTTATCTAATATATAAAGTTGAATATTTGTTTGTCCGCTTTCTAAATCAACTTTTCAATTTAGAACCACCAAATTTAATATACTGGTACTATCTGATGGTACTCTAACTTAGACCGTACTCGGTTTTTAAAAGGGGTCGTAGTTCAGTGTCAATAAAAAATATTCGTAAAAATTTCCTTTTTTTACTTTTTTATTTTAAATTGGTATACTATCTTATGATACTCTAACTTAGACCGCAGGCAATTTTTGGAAGGAGTCGGAGCCCGGATTCAAGTTGCTTCCATACGTAATTTTTGTAAGAAGTTTCATTTTTTACTTTTTTTTATTTTGAATTCGAATTTAAACTTTTTGTTGTGATAAGTGCAAGAATTGATTTTTTTTGTGACAAGTGCTTTCCAGGTAAGAACTGCAACACAATTCAACATCGGAACTGAAGGTATTTCCATTCCTCTTTCTTTCTTTCCTCTCTTTTTTTTTTTCTTAAACATAAATTAACTAAACTGAATTTTTTTCACATTTGCAGCCATCCCGGCTCAATAACCAAATGAATTAGAATAAATTTACTGAAAAACTACAGGAATGTCTTTTTCATTCATAAACTTTCACCCACTGAACTTGGTGATTTCACGAAGAGTAATATTTATCCGGGAAATATCGGATACCCCTGCTTTATATGTATATAAAAGACAAAAAAAAAAAATCAAACGGAAAACTAAAAATGCTGTGTGCCTAAAGACTCTACAGAGAATAAAATTCAAATTTAATGAAGAAATGAAATACAGTATTACTTACGGCTCATGCCGTAAAAAAATAATCGTTTCCATTTGATTTGTATAAAATTTAGATAGTGAATTATTACCGAATTCTCCCGAGCAATGCCAGGCAATTCAGCTACTAGTTCTTTATAACACTTTTTTTCCAGCTGTGTGACTTTTTGAGCCCATAATTTCCTGGCTATTTGTTGTTTTGACGGCTACTTAACGTAAATGCGAAAAGCTTTGCTCTACGCGCAAACGTTTAATTAGAGTGACACAGATTGCAGGTTTGTGTCAATAATACTGTTTGTCTCTTTGGATCGGTACAGGTTTTAAAACTAACTAAGCATCAAGCAATTGGATTAGTGTTTTCCAACCAAAACAAAGACCATGCGTTTCACACTGTCTAAAATCCGTTTTTTTTAACCGAGAAAACTGAGAACAGAGATTACTTCTGTGCCTTTGTGCTATATTAAACCCTAAACTTTATGACACGCTTTTGTGACTGGTATATCTTTTAAAACAAGCACACGAAAATCCTGTTTCTGTATATTTATTAACTGTTGAAATTTGATGAAACGACCGAGTGACCGAGTGGTTTGATACGCTGGGTTTTGACCATTCATCCGAAATGCGTCCGGGTTCGAGTCACGATGAGGTATGGGTAGTGCGCTTGCGTGTTGGCGTTGGACCTGTCCCTTTCCCTTGTACCAGTGACCCGAAGTTAGGAACGAGTGACGGTCGTCAGCTTAACAAGTTTCTCACGGTGATCGTTTTACCCCTTAACTATAAAACCGATCATATGGTAGAGCACTGTATAGTTGTTATTTTCTAAAAATGATACTAATTGTTATTACTACTTCCTTTCATTTTAAAACAGCAAAGAAATTCGTACTTGCGTAAGCTTTTATTCCATTCAAATTTTGTTTCCTACAAAGCAAATTTCCATTTAGATGATAGTAACGTACAAACAAGAAGAACATTCAATTAACTGTAAATGTTATTATGTATTAAACCATCTTTCTACTTCATAAAGTTAGTTTTGTTGTGTTATTTCTAAGCGAAATGTCCGTAGCTGGTGCATATACTTACTTTCAATTTTCAGGGCAATGTTTCAAACATTAGCTCCACATGCTTCTGTCTCACAATAATACAAATACATAGCGAATACAGAATTAGCACAGGGTTGCTAAAAAGTTAATACTTCATCAAAATAATGAATCTGCGCTTTGTGTATATAAACGATTCCTTACATTTGATTTATTAATCACGTCATGTTCGAGTCAGATGAATGTATGCAAACGTTCCTTCGTGTGCATTTCTCATTAATTTGTAAAACGCTTCTCTGATGCATTACCTTATTTGCGTTGTAGGCTTTCAAGGAAACGAAAGTAACATTAATCCTTCTTTGGAAATTCCATTCATTACTTCTAATATTTTTAATCGTTCCCGCTACTCAGCATTTTAATGAAGTAGATGTAGACTTACAGATAGTATATTTGATGTTCTATTAAAATATTCATGTTTGTAAATGGTGGTTCTATGGAGTCTTCTTTCAGCTGATTTCAGTTTAGTTGTAGACAAAATATTTACGGCTTTAAATTCACAGAATTTCTCTAAAGCAAATGCTGACTCTAATAATGGAATAAGCTGGCTGACTTTTGATCCACCACGTGGCAACATTGGTGTGACGCCGTGTGTTGGCGCAGATGGCGGACAGCATTGGTTAGTTTCATCCTATGGTGACCTTGGTAAAACAATTGCAAATGCTGGATAAACTTGAAAAATGAAGAGCGATTTTGACGTCTTACCTGTTTTTGAAAGATTTAATCTTAAACGTGGAAAACAATATGGTCTCGTAGTGGGAAATCACTGGTTGGTGTATGAAAGTCAATAACACTGAATAAGGACTGAGCTATTTCTTTGCCAATTTGTACCAAAAATCAAATTTGTACAGATCTTTGGTCGAAATTGATAGATACAGCTATGCAGTTCAATGGCGCTGTGCTTTCGGAAAACTCTTTAAGGAAATACACTGAACATTTCCGAAAATTCTTTAAACAATAGCATTGTCCGAAAACGATTTTGATAATCCAGTTTTCGGGCGAATGAAGTACACACCCATTTTAGAGCATTCATTTTATTCTTCGCATATTGACATGTGCGATCTCAGTCGTTTTCCAAATCCACAAAAAAAATCGCTTTAATGATTTGATTTTGATTCAGGTGAAGAAAGTTAGACCAATGTATAGGCTGAGTTGAAAGTTCTCTTAAAACTACTTCTCTCAAAATTTCTAGAGACAGCAGAGATGAATCTGTAGAAAAATGTTTTGGAGAAGGTTGCATCTCATAAATATCGATAATTATTTCTTTTTGTTGTCTTTATAAAAGCAATCTCATTAATTTATATTAATACATATAATGTATAATCGCATTCTCACATTTTTTCATAATCATCAGCTTCTCACGTGCATACACAGTCGTATCAGAATAATATGATCACCTACCAATAATAGAAATAACCACCTTTGGCCGGGATGACAGCGGCGAGACGGTGGGACATGGACGCAATGAGGCCCGGGAAGGTTGGCCCAGGTACACGTGCCAATTTGGAATGCAGCAGCACGCAGGTCCCGACGATGACGTGGTTGTAGGTCGGCACGTCGAACCTGTCGACCTAAAAAAGTCCCACAAGTGCTCTATGGGATTGAGGTTGGGTGATTTCGCCGGTCACGGGAGAACGGAGTCATCGCTGTCGTTTTCCTGGAACCAGTCACGCACACCTTAGCGACATGGCAGGGCTCATTGTCCCGCTGGTAGACGCCATCACCACCATCGTAAACGTTTAAATAAAGGGATGCATGTGGTCAGCGAGGATGGACAGGTAGCCATTGGGGTTAAGGTCCCCATCCAGTGGTGCCAGCGGTCCCTTGTTATACCAGGAAAACGTCTCCTAGACATGCATACTGCCATCTCCGGCCTGTACTTGACCGTCACGTGTGTCCAGATGTTTTTTCTCGTGCACCTGATGCCGTAACCGCCACCGCCCGTCAACTCTATGTAGTAGAAACGTCGATTTGTCGGAGAAAGCAAACTTTTTCCACTCTTCCACTGTCCAATGACGGTAGTCCCATGCGATCTGCAGGCGTTGTTGCCGATGTACCTGGGTTAACATGAGTGCTTTGTCGCAACGCCAGCTTCGGAGACTCATGCGTCACAGGTTCGCTCTACTCTGATCGGGGACAAGTACCTGGGTGCCTAGCGATCATTTACGTGGTTAATGTTGCTCGTCGATTGCCCTTTACCAGTCGACGGAGGCGACAATCTCCTCTGGGGTAGATGGCCTTTGGGGCTCTGCAGTTATGACGTCAGGAGGTACTCGGTGTACCAGCGGTACATTCTTGGTACACCCTTACTGCAGCACCTCGCTAACAGCCAACGAAGTCTTCTGTTTCTGAGATGCTTCCACCCTTGGCGCGCTAGCCAATGATCATTCCTTTTTGAACGTCTGTCAGATCATTACCTCTGCCCATTGTGCTCACGTTACGCACTATGGCTCATCTGTCCTGGCCGCCCGCTTATATCTCCTTGTGGTCGGGAGTGCCGCGCCTGGGCGGGTACACTGTGATTCTGGGGTGATCATATTATTCTGATACGACCATATATGTATCAAATATTGAAAGAAGCATGTATCAAATATTGAAAGACCATATATGTATCAAATATTGAAAGAAGCATCGAAGATGATCACCGCTCAGGCCATATTTGATACATATATTTGATACATATATGGTCATTTGATACATATATGGTCGACCATATATGACCATATATGTATCGACCATATATGTATCAAATGACCATATATGTATCAAATGACCATATATGTATCAAATATATGTATCAAATATGGCCTGAGCGGTGATCATCTTCGATGCTTCTTCGGCCCTCACGAAAGCGCGATGCCCAGCAAGAAATTGTGCTTCTTTCAAGAGTTCCTTCCCCACAATGTTCTTGCAAGGCAGTGTGGATGTGTGTCGGAGTTTTTCCCCGCAGAGTTTCTATTTTCAGGTACGAGCGCTGGTCTAACTCTGTGACTCGACCTGAGGAGCTGGACGCTTCCATGTCCTAAATCTCCCACGTCCACACAACAAATGATGGCACGTCGTTCTGAAACCACTGCGTTGCTGAGAGTCTGACCTTGACATGACGCAATCATTTTCCCGATTGCATCATCTGGTTCCGTTTTAGATTAACGTGTGCTGATCTTTTGTTATAATCCTCGCATGCTGTACCGTTTCGTAACCATTTGTTCTTCTCTATCGACATAACATCGAACTGTCAAAATTATTCTCTTCTGGCTAATAGAAAGTTTCGTTGTTTCATACATTTTGAAAGTTTCGTTGTTTCATACATTTTGAAAGTTTCGTTGTTTCATATATTTTGAAAGTTTCGTTGTTTCATATATTTTGAAAGTTTCGTTGTTTCATATATTTTGAAAGTTTCGTTGTTTCATATATTTTGAAAGTTTCGTTGTTTCATATAATTTGAAAGTTTCGTTGTTTCATATATTTTGAAAGTTTCGTTGTTTCATATATTTTGAAAGTTTCGTTGTTTCATATATTTTGAAAGTTTCGTTGTTTCATATATTTTGAAAGTTTCGTTATTTCATATATTTTGAAAGTTTCGTTGTTTCATATATTTTGAAAGTTTCGTTGTTTCATATATTTTGAAAGTTTCGTTGTTTCATATATTTTGAAAGTTTCGTTGTTTCATATATTTTGAAAGTTTCGTTGTTTCATATATTTTGAAAGTTTCGTTGTTTCATATATTTTGAAAGTTTCGTTGTTTCATATATTTTGAAAGTTTCGTTGTTTCATATATTTTGAAAGTTTCGTTGTTTCATACATTTTGAAAGTTTCGTTGTTTCATATATTTTGAAAGTTTCGTTGTTTCATACATTTTGAAAGTTTCGTTGTTTCATATATTTTGAAAGTTTCGTTGTTTCATATATTTTGAAAGTTTCGTTGTTTCATATATTTTGAAAGTTTCGTTGTTTCATATATTTTGAAAGTTTCGTTGTTTCATATATTTTGAAAGTTTCGTTGTTTCATATATTTTGAAAGTTTCGTTGTTTCATATATTTTGAAAGTTTCGTTGTTTCATATATTTTGAAAGTTTCGTTGTTTCATATATTTTGAAAGTTTCGTTGTTTCATATATTTTGAAAGTTTCGTTGTTTCATATATTTTGAAAGTTTCGTTGTTTCATACATTTTGAAAGTTTCGTTGTTTCATACATTTTGAAAGTTTCGTTGTTTCATATATTTTGAAAGTTTCGTTGTTTCATATATTTTGAAAGTTTCGTTGTTTCATACATTTTGAAAGTTTCGTTGTTTCATATATTTTGAAAGTTTCGTTGTTTCATACATTTTGAAAGTTTCGTTGTTTCATATATTTTGAAAGTTTCGTTGTTTCATATATTTTGAAAGTTTCGTTGTTTCATATATTTTGAAAGTTTCGTTGTTTCATATATTTTGAAAGTTTTCGTTGTTTCATATATTTTGAAAGTTTCGTTGTTTCATACATTTTGAAAGTTTCGTTGTTTCATACATTTTGAAAGTTTCGTTGTTTCATATATTTTGAAAGTTTCGTTGTTTCATATATTTTGAAAGTTTCGTTGTTTCATACATTTTGAAAGTTTCGTTGTTTCATATATTTTGAAAGTTTCGTTGTTTCATATATTTTGAAAGTTTCGTTGTTTCATATATTTTGAAAGTTTCGTTGTTTCATATATTTTGAAAGTTTCGTTGTTTCATACATTTTGAAAGTTTCGTTGTTTCATATATTTTGAAAGTTTCGTTGTTTCATACATTTTTGAAAGTTTCGTTGTTTCATATATTTTGAAAGTTTCGTTGTTTCATATATTTCGAAAGTTTCGTTGTTTCATACATTTCGAAAGTTTCGTTGTTTCATACATTTTGAAAGTTTCGTTGTTTCATACATTTTGAAAGTTTCGTTGTTTCATATATTTTGAAAGTTTCGTTGTTTCATACATTTTGAAAGTTTCGTTGTTTCATATATTTTGAAAGTTTCGTTGTTTCATACATTTTGAAAGTTTCGTTGTTTCATATATTTTGAAAGTTTCGTTGTTTCATATATTTTGAAAGTTTCGTTGTTTCATACATTTTGAAAGTTTCGTTGTTTCATATATTTTGAAAGTTTCGTTGTTTCATATATTTTGAAAGTTTCTCGTTGTTTCATATATTTTGAAAGTTTCGTTGTTTCATATATTTGAAAGTTTCGTTGTTTCATATATTTTGAAAGTTTCGTTGTTTCATACATTTTGAAAGTTTCGTTGTTTCATACATTTTGAAAGTTTCGTTGTTTCATATATTGTGAAAGTTTCGTTGTTTCATATATTTTGAAAGTTTCGTTGTTTCATACATTTTGAAAGTTTCGTTGTTTCATACATTTTGAAAGTTTCGTTGTTTCATATATTTTGAAAGTTTCGTTGTTTCATACATTTTGAAAGTTTCGTTGTTTCATACATTTTGAAAGTTTCGTTGTTTCATATATTTTGAAAGTTTCGTTGTTTCATATATTTTGAAAGTTTCGTTGTTTCATATATTTTGAAAGTTTCGTTGTTTCATATATTTTGAAAGTTTCGTTGTTTCATATATTTTGAAAGTTTCGTTGTTTCATATATTTTGAAAGTTTCGTTGTTTCATATATTTTGAAAGTTTCGTTGTTTCATATATTTTGAAAGTTTCGTTGTTTCATATATTTTGAAAGTTTCGTTGTTTCATATATTTTGAAAGTTTCGTTGTTTCATATATTTTGAAAGTTTCGTTGTTTCAAACATTTTGAAAGTTTCGTTGTTTCATACATTTTGAAAGTTTCGTTGTTTCATATATTTTGAAAGTTTCGTTGTTTCATACATTTTGAAAGTTTCGTTGTTTCATATATTTTGAAAGTTTCGTTGTTTCATATATTTTGAAAGTTTCGTTGTTTCATATATTTTGAAAGTTTCGTTGTTTCATATATTTTGAAAGTTTCGTTGTTTCATATATTTTGAAAGTTTCGTTGTTTCATATATTTTGAAAGTTTCGTTGTTTCATATATTTTGAAAGTTTCGTTGTTTCATATATTTTGAAAGTTTCGTTGTTTCATATATTTTGAAAGTTTCGTTGTTTCATATATTTTGAAAGTTTCGTTGTTTCATATATTTTGAAAGTTTCGTTGTTTCATATATTTTGAAAGTTTCGTTGTTTCATATATTTTGAAAGTTTCGTTGTTTCATATATTTTGAAAGTTTCGTTGTTTCATACATTTTGAAAGTTTCGTTGTTTCATATATTTTGAAAGTTTCGTTGTTTCATATATTTTGAAAGTTTCGTTGTTTCATATATTTTGAAAGTTTCGTTGTTTCATATATTTTGAAAGTTTCGTTGTTTCATACATTTTGAAAGTTTCGTTGTTTCATATATTTTGAAAGTTTCGTTGTTTCATATATTTTGAAAGTTTCGTTGTTTCATATATTTTGAAAGTTTCGTTGTTTCATACATTTTGAAAGTTTCGTTGTTTCATATATTTTGAAAGTTTCGTTGTTTCATACATTTTGAAAGTTTCGTTGTTTCATATATTTTGAAAGTTTCGTTGTTTCATACATTTTGAAAGTTTCGTTGTTTCATATATTTTGAAAGTTTCGTTGTTTCATATATTTTGAAAGTTTCGTTGTTTCATACATTTTGAAAGTTTCGTTGTTTCATATATTTTGAAAGTTTCGTTGTTTCATACATTTTGAAAGTTTCGTTGTTTCATACATTTTGAAAGTTTCGTTGTTTCATATATTTTGAAAGTTTCGTTGTTTCATATATTTTTTTCGGATGTCGTGCGTTGTGGAACGTGGAAAGAGCGCTGTATTTATTTATTAATTAACTGTCGCCACGTATTTGGGGCATTTTCACCTGGATCTCGCCCGTTGGATTTAACTGCTATAATATGTATAGCTAGTACCGTTTATGTCCAACAGATGGAGACGTCTCAGTAGCTGAGCCCATCTTACGGATTTAAGATGTCAGAAGCTGACTTAAATAAACATAGCACCGTGGATTGTTGGCCACCGTGGCGTAAATGTAACGCACTCGGCGCGATATCGACAGTTCTGTTGGTTCAATTCCACAGCGGTTGGCTGAAAAACAATTTTTCGGATGCCGTGTGTTTGTGGAACGAGGAAAGAGCGATGCATTTATTTATTTATTATTATTATTAATCATATATTTTGGTTTCGCAATATCCCTCAGCTCATCATCTCAATTCCTACCAGCAGAAAAACAAACTGAATCACTATCAGTAGTAAACTCATAATACTGATCTTTCGATGATTTTTCATTTTTCAGCTTTTAAAGTATCAGGAAACAATTTATGGTGCCCATAAATTATTCTTTCATAAAATGATAAAAACTTTTCCTCTTCTATCTGAGCAGTGTATAACCGCAGAAAACATTTCATGACATTAAGATAAATGTCTGTTTTACTTGCGCTTCGCAAGTGTCTTATTTCTTTCGCTGTATATTTCTAATATGCGATACTTATGAATCATTCAAGCTTCAGCCAGCACTCTCAATGATGGTATTCCAGAGCTAATTAACAAACAGGTTGGGGTATTTGTTATATTCGGACTATTTATTTAATGCAGAAAAAACACGAGAAGAAGGAACAGCTTCTCCACAAATTAAATGAGCAATCCCAGTGACACCGTCTCACCCGACGCTCTTTGGCTGTCTCGTTAAGGGAAATGCTATCACTCGCAATTTATCTGTGAGACCCCGCCTGCGACGACTTGAAAGATGAAGTTGGAAGTTTCAGCGAACCACTCCTCGAAGTGAAAAATAGGAAATTACGCACGTATATCATCATTCAGATATTAGTTTTACGAAACTATTTGTCTGGCAAATAATTCCCCGACGACGAATGGCACAAAAACTTAAATTTACGAAAACATAAAGAGAAGTCGTCATTATAATAGCTGGTCGGTGTTTCTCGAGAATGTACGTGATGGCGAAAGTAGATTTTGAATTAAAACCCCCTTGATCGGTATGGAATACTTTTGAAGCTTTAGAGTTCGAGAAGTGGCCGAGGGTTACGTCGAGTTGCCATTTGCCACTTGAGCACGTATGGAATATTCTAAAAACGCTTCTTAAAACACAAACTGAAATGGAATATTCACCGAATTTGCGGAAAACATACTTATATCGATGGAGATTGTAACGCTTGAAAGGGATAAAAAGAAAAGTATGTCGCGCACAGTAGACATCTGATTTCAAACGATCACGGATATGAAGAACACGAACTAATTGCAAAAGTTGTTTTCGTGCTGTAGAATGGAACAATTTGCAATTCCATTATTCTTTACATTCATTCTTAGGAGTTTCTTATGAAATTAAAAACAAATGACGTATTTGTAGAAAATAGCCGTATTGTGAGTTCTTTAGATGTACAATCGATCTAGCATCGAATTTTGCTGCTTTTTTAAGAATCGCCCACTCCGTGGAGAAGAAAGGGTTTTTGTTAGTCTGTTCGTAAAAAGTTCTTCATGACGTGAAAACAAGAGGAATGCCTTATGGGAAAATTTTTAATGAATTTAGTAGAAAACGTCTCGTAGGGAAAAACAGATTAGCATTAACGTTTCCATTTCCATCACCATGCGATGTTTATTTTCTTTTTACAGTGCGTTGCACTGTAATATAAAATAAACATCGCATGGCGATGGAAATGGAAATGTTTACATTTAATGTTATTTTCCAAATAAGAAGTCCTCAATGTAAAACGCGTAGTCGTATCCATCAGTCCGTTACTCGTTGGCATACGAGATTTCAAATAAGGCACCTGTGTTTTGAATTTCTTATCTATAAATCTAGCTTTAGTTGATAAGATGGGGTTATTGGCAACTGCTGAAATTTCTGTTGGAGGAGGTGCAACACCTTGTTAAGATGTGCCTTTTGTACACTGTAATACGCATTAAAAGCTAAAATAAACATTGAATCACTTCTGACGTGTGATCCCAAGTACTTGCTAAGACATAGATGTAGCTGAAATTTTCAATTGTGTTCGTTTTTTACGCTTTCCAACCGTAGGTTGAAGAAGCGTATATGCTCCAGCTTTGTCCGTCCGTCTGTCGAACCCTATTGAAAATGGACGAAATGGGGTCAAAAGTCCCGGCATAGTAGCGGGATCCATTCCATTTCCCTTATGCGTCATAACTTGCGTAAATATGGTTCAATGTCGATGAAATTTTAGCATATTGTTGGGGACCACCTGGGGATAAACCCTATTGAAAATGGGTGAAGAGGGGTCAAAGGTCAGGACATAGGAGCAGCGGAATGCATTCCATTGCCTTTATGCGTCATAACTTGCGTAAATATGGTTCGATTTCGATGAAATTTTATTATGTGGTAGGGGACCACCTAAGAACGATCTTATGATGTCACAACTCGCGCTTGAGATGTTGACGCGCGGGCACGCCATCTGTCTCATTACGTCACGCATTGTGTGTGGATCCTATTAAAGTTTTATGACGTCACACTCTTGCAAGCAGATGGTCGATTCCATCTGCCTCATTACGTCACGCGTTGTGTGCGTATGACCGTCCACACGATAACTCGCGTAAAAATCGTTCGATTTCGATGAACTATTAGTATGTCGAAGGGTATCACTTGGGAAGGAAACCTATTGAAAGTGAACGAAATGGGGTCAAAGGTCAGGACATAGGAGCGGGATCCATTCCACTGCTCTTATGCGTCATAACTAACGTAAAAAAGGTTCGATGTCGATTAAATTTTAGTATGTCGTAGGGGACAAACCCCATTGTCCCCTACCACTTGGGGACAAACCCTAATGTCCCCTACCACTTGGGGACAAACCCTATTGAAAATGAGCGAAATGGGGTCAAAGTCAGGACTAGGAGCGGAATCACTTCCATCGCCATTATGCGTCATAACTTACGTAAAAATTCTTCGATTTGAATGAAATGTTAGGATGTTGTAGGGGCCTGCCTGGGGACGAATCCTATTTAAAATGGGCGAAATGGGGTCAAAGCTTAGGACACAGGAGCGGAATCTATTCCATAGCCCTTATGCATCATAACTTACGTAAAAATGCTTCCATTGCGACAAAACTTTATCATGTTATTTCGGAGGTATACTAAACCGGTTCTGTTAAATATAATCGAAATGGGATCAAAGGTCAGGGCCTAGGACCGAGATTTATTCCACAGCCATTATCCTCATAACTTGAGTAATGATTTCTGGTATGTTGGAAAGCGTATTATAATCATTGCATTGCATGAGTTTACTAACTTGTTCACTTTTCGGCAGTGTAGTTTACTGTAGTTGGCTTCGGTGTTTTGTTGAAGAACATGGGGCAGAGATTTTTATATCTCAGTGACGATGATTGATTCCGTTTAATTGGTTATGTGAGCAATCAAAACAAGAGAATTTGGTCCTCCGAAAATCTGCATGTTTCGTGTTAGCAGCCCTTGAACTCGCAAAAAACAGGAGTGTGGTATCACAATACGCACACAGTATCATACGGTTCATATAGTATTTCTAGAGGTCAATGAACTCCGTTGCAAGCAAGATTGCGTCACGTGTCACATGTCGAGTAAAAGCACGCAATTTCTGCAAGAGTTTTGTTTGGTGCCTGTCTCATTTCTCAAGGTTTGTGGCCCCAAAATCACCGGATTTGTCAACTGCAATTTTTTTTTCTTCTGGGGGTATCTGAGAAGAGTTGTATATCGAAATACTCCTCGCGCACATACTGGATGAACTGAAGAAGCACACTACAACATCGATTGAAATCAGTTATATAGGTACACTACAACATCGATTGAAATCAGTTATATAGGTACACTACAACATCGATTGAAATCAGTATATCAGTGCATCGCAAGGTTGTGGCATTACACATGGTAAAAAGATCTTGCTCCTCCATTCCTGAACACTGAGGCTATTTTAGAACATTTTTGTAATCACATTTATTTTCTTCTTTTGTTAAAAAAGTCAATTGGTAACCTATGTACAGTGTATAGCTGTATAATATTTATAAGGTTATCATTAACCATGCAAAATGTGTGTTTAGTGTGGGTTGCGCGACTGTTCCAACACTCTGCTAGAAAATGTTTTTTCGAAAAACGTGGTAAAATTAATGAGCGTGGTTTTGACAACAGTGCACTACATTTTTACTTTGTTCTTTTAGACCTAAAGTTTGTACTAGTTACCTCAGAATCCTTACTCTCCCTCCTGCATACTAGATTTGGAACACAAACAATGAACACATATTCCGTGTTTCCCACCCGATGCTTTCCATCAAGGTACAAAACATACCAACAGTTAGCAATAAAATTTCATGTGTGAAGAAAGGAAAAGCACGGATCCGACGAAACACAGTGAAAGTATAATAAACCTGGCTTTGTCTCGCAACTCAAGGAAATAGCTTTCTGTATTGCGGATTCAATTTTCGTTTCAAAAGAAAAAGAGATCTGAATTATACAGCTGAAATTTACTTCAGTATCTCTTTCTTGAATTTCAAAACTAAAACTATCAGGATCTATGACACTGTATGCTCTGGATTTTCTGAGAGTGTACTCAACGGTGTCGATCGGAAAGATCAAAATTAAGACTTCACGTATGGATGTTTACTCACACTTATTAAATAAAAAAAAAAAAACCCGTCGCGTCACTCCTCTGAAACGCATCAACCATTTTAGCTCAATAATAAACCTGCCTTCCCAGTGATAAATAATTACAGTTTGCAAAAGAAATAACTGCAGAATTATATTATTATTTTTGTCGATCGGAAAGGCCAAAATTAAGACTTCATGTATGACTGTTTACTCAGACTTATTAAATAAAACAAAACAAAAAAAAAACCCCCGTCGCGTCACTCCTTCGAAACACATCAACCATTTTAGCTCAATAATAAACCTGACTTCCCAGTGATAAATAATTACAGTTTGCAAAAGAAATAACTGCAGAATTATATTATTATTTTTGTCGATCGGAAAGGCCAAAATTAAGACTTCATGTATGACTGTTTACTCAGACTTATTAAATAAAAAAAAAAAAAAAAAAAAACCCGTCGCGTCACTCCTTCGAAACACATCAACCATTTTAGCTCAATAATAAACCTGACTTCCCAGTGATAAATAATTAGAGTTTGCAAAAGAAATGACTGCAGAATTATATATATATATTTTTTTTGTCGATCGCAAAGGGCAAAATTATGACTTCATGTATGACTGTTTACTCAGACTTATTAAATAAAAAAAAACAAAAAATTAAAAAACCCCGACGCGTCACTCCTCCGAAACGCATCAACCATTTTAGCTCAATAATAAAGCTGACTTCCCAGTGATAAATAATTAGAGTTTGCAAAAGAAATGACTGCAGAATTATATATATATATATTTTTTTGTCGATCGGAAAGGCCAAAATTAAGACTTCATGTATGACTGTTTACTCAGACTTATTAAATCAAAATAAACAAAAAATTAAAAAACCCCGTCGCTTCACTCCTCCGAAACACATCAACCATTTTAGCTCAATAAAAAACCTGCCTTCCCAGTGATAAATAATTACAGTTTGCAAAAGAAATAACTGCAGAATTATATTATTATTTTTGTCGATCGGAAAGGCCAAAATTAAGACTTCATGTATGACTGTTTACTCAGACTTATTAAATAAATAAATAAAAAAATAACCCCGTCGCTTCACTCCTCCGAAACACATCAACCATTTTAGCTCAATAAAAAACCTGCCTTCCCAGTGATAAATAATTACAGTTTGCAAAAGAAATAACTGCAGAATTATATTATTATTTTTGTCGATCGGAAAGGCCAAAATTAAGACTTCATGTATGACTGCTTACTCAGACTTATTAAATAAAACAAAACAACAAAAAAAAAAAACCCCGTCGCGTCACTCCTTCGAAACACATCAACCATTTTAGCTCAATAATAAACCTGACTTCCCAGTGATAAATAATTACAGTTTGCAAAAGAAATAACTGCAGAATTATATTATTATTTTTGTCGATCGGAAAGGCCAAAATTAAGACTTCATGTATGACTGTTTACTCAGACTTATTAAATAAAAAAAAAAAAAAAAAAACCCCGTCGCGTCACTCCTTCGAAACACATCAACCATTTTAGCTCAATAATAAACCTGACTTCCCAGTGATAAATAATTAGAGTTTGCAAAAGAAATGACTGCAGAATTATATCATTTTTTTTTGTCGATCGGAAAGGCCAAAATTAAGACTTCATGTATGACTGTTTACTCAGACTTCTTAAATAAAATAAACAAAAAATTAAAAAACCCCGACGCGTCACTCCTCCGAAACGCATCAACCATTTTAGCTCAATAATAAAGCTGACTTCCCAGTGATAAATAATTAGAGTTTGCAAAGGAAATGACTGCAGAATTATATAATTTTTTTTTTGTCGATCGGAAAGGCCAAAATTAAGACTTCATGTATGACTGTTTACTCAGACTTATTAAATAAATAAATAAAAAAAAACCCCGTCGCTTCACTCCTCCGAAACACATCAACCATTTTAGCTCAATAAAAAACCTGCCTTCCCAGTGATAAATAATTATAGTTTGCAAAAGAAATAACTGCAGAATTATATTATTATTTTTGTCGATCGGAAAGGCCAAAATTAAGACTTCATGTATGACTGTTTACTCAGACTTATTAAATAAATAAATAAAAAAAACCCCCGTTGCTTCACTCCTCCGAAACACATCAACCATTTTAGCTCAATAAAAAACCTGCCTTCCCAGTGATAAATAATTACAGTTTGCAAAAGAAATAACTGCAGAATTATATTATTATTTTTGTCGATCGGAAAGGCCAAAATTAAGACTTCATGTATGACTGTTTACTCAGACTTATTAAATAAATAAATAAAAAAAAACCCCGTCGCGTCACTCCTTCGAAATACATCAACCATTTTAGCTCAATAATAAACCTGACTTCCCAGTGATAAATAATTACAGTTTGCAAAAGAAATAACTGCAGAATTATATTATTATTTTTGTCGATCGGAAAAGCCAAAATTAAGACTTCATGTATGACTGTTTACTCAGACTTATTAAATCAAAAAAAACAAAAAATTAAAAAACCCCGACGCGTCACTCCTCCGAAACGCATCAACCATTTTTGCTCAATAATAAAGCTGACTTCCCAGTGATAAATAATTACAGTTTGCAAAAGAAATAACTGCAGAATTATATTATTATTTTTGTGGATCGGAAAGGCCAAAATTAAGACTTCATGTATGACTGTTTACTCAGACTTATTAAATAAAAAAAAAAAAAAATTAAAAAACCCCGACGCGTCACTCCTCCGAAACGCATCAACCATTTTAGCTCAATAAAAAACCTGACTTCCCAGTGATAAATAATTACAGTTTGCAAAAGAAATGACTGCAGAATTATTAATGTGCTATACTTCAGAAGCTGATTTAGTCTCCGAATTCGTGAAGTGATAAAACAATAATAAATAAAGATGTGTTTCACTTAGAAAAATCTTCCCTTCTTTTCGTGTCTTCGTTGATGTCTACTAATCTAAATGCATTTTTTGTTTTGCTAGATGATTTTCTTTGTATTTTTATATTCACGAGAATTCTAATAACTCTGCAAATGCTGGAAGCATTAAAACTCTTTTACCGAATTTATCTCCTGAAAGCAAACAAGTCTCGTCGTCCTTTTTCGTCAAATGAATTACTTTTTTCTGGAACATTCACTGTAGCATTCCTCAATTGTACCTTCTCTGAGAGGCTGAAGAAATGCTTTATCGAGGATTCCGTGCTCTTAAGAATCATAAAGCGAACACTAAAGTATACGATACCCTGCATTTTTCGCCTCTGCAAAGTTACTTTTACTCTAATACTCTTGCCACTCAGGGTAATGGTAGCGTAAGACTCTTGAAACAAGGCATTGACTGAAAAAGTGCATAGGCTTCACGCGATGTGAAAAAAAAAACCTTTCGTTCTTCATGTTTTTTATTTCGATTCGCTTTCAGCAACGAGTGGAGTGCTTGTCACTTTCACAATGCCATATTTTTGAATTAGATAAAGAGAGCGAAAGTTCTTGAATAAAATATTTACTCACTTTGAAAAAGTTGAATTTCGTGTTCAACGGAAGTGTCTGTAACGTTTTAAGCAAAACAATATCTTTCGCTTTCGAGTAACATTTTTAAGAGCTGTGATACGTAGTTGCACATTTCCTCAACCTTTTTTATCCTTCGTCAGTTTTGTTTCAGTGAGCACAAATCTGAATGGAGGAATTCTCTATCGCGTAATAAGGCTAAACGAAACATTTATGAATTTTTAATTTTACTTTCCCATTCATTGGAGATGCCTTTTCATGTCGTTACTCAGGATAAAGATAGAAACAGGGTAAGCCATTTTCTTTTTTGTTGTAATATTTCACTTTTAAAGTCATAAGAAAAATGTTAGCGGTTTTTCATTCTATCGCCTTATTCTGAATTTCACGGGAAAACGTATCGAATAAAATTTCGCCAGGAAAGCAAACAAGCTAGCAATTATAATATTTTTTAATCTTCTCATTGATGATTCGGATAATGAACATTATTTTAGTGTAACATGCATAGTTTTTTTGAAAAGCCGTTTCTTGTTCGACCATTTCACGTTGTACGAGGTGCGGCAATTTATTTCCCGGAAACGTCGCGTAGCGTCGCCCCTTGTGGTGATGCGGGCAGTATCACGCGCCTACGCGTGTCTGGGCATGTTTCAAGTAGTGCATGCGTTAACTGCAGACCCGCAAATCCATTGTGAACAGTGGCAAAAGCAATGCAAGTCTGTGTGTGCGTTTTGAGGTAAAAGGGGGTGATAGAAATTTAGAGCAGCACATTAACAACAAACCCTGGGTGAAGATCGGTAAACGTGCTACTCAAACGTTAGAGTTATGAAATATGGCGGGAATGCTATATGAAAAAGTAAAATGTCTTTGAATGACATAAGAGCTGTAAAAGCGCACATGTCACGCTCGCAGTTCAAGACCATGCTTGCGTGTTTCTTCGATCACAAGGTATAGTTCATCACGAATTGATTAAACAGGGCCGAATGATCAACCAACAATGATATTTAGAGGTGTTGAAAAGGTTACGGGATTATGTTCAAAGGGAGAGAGCTGAACTTTGGCCTGAGAATACCCCAAAGCCTTAGTACGCTCAGTGTTCGCGACATCCTGGCTAAGAAATCACTTATTAAATTCCAGTGTAACGTGACAAAGGAACTCGAGAGTAATTCAGAAACAGAGTTCCAGGTATGTTTCCAGCAATGGTAACAGAGTTTATCTATATGGTGTGCAACTTAATTCTCGGTCACATGCACGACACGTTGACAGCAAATTATAGCAAATCGAATACGTATCGAATCAGGGAAATAATCCCCGTCGTGTTGGATACATTTGAGCCATCAGTCAGGGAGCTGCCGAATTCCACTGAGGAAAAAAGAAGGCTGTTTCGAGTAGATAAAGTAATCAATACTTGTGTGGGCCTCCTTGACAGAAGTGAAGTGCATATCACTCAGGTGATGTTTCAGGGAGCGAAAGAGGTGATAATCCGACGGGGCGAAGTCTGGAGAATACGCAGGGTGGGACAAAATCTCCCATCCCAAATCGGTGATCGTGTTTAAAGTCCTTTTCGCGGTGTGAGGACGCGCGTTATCCTGAAGCAACAGGACCGGCCCTTGCCGGTGTATGGCCTTTTCGCCTCCAATGCGTTACTCACACGAACGAGTTGCTGACAATAACGTTCAGCATTGACCGTTTCACCAGGTTTAAACAAGTCATAGTGTACGACACCACGCTGATCCCACTGCATGCACAGCAACAACTTCCTGGCACGGATATTCGGTTTGGCGGTACTGGTGGTAGGCTGACCTGGATAAACTCACGATTTGTGCCGCTTAGGATTATCGTAGAGGATCCACTTCTCATCACAGGTCAAAATCTTGTGGAGAAAATCCTTCTTCTTGAATCTGCAGAGCAAGGACACAGCAACATCGTAGCACTTAGACTTCTTCGCAGCTGTGAGTTGGTGCGGCACCCAACGGCCCTCCTTGTGAATCCGTCCAAGCTTGTGCAGGCGCTTTGCAATGGCTTGCCGTGTTACTCCGAGTTTCAAGGGCAAGCTCTGACTGTGTGCGACAGGGATTCGCGTCCAACAGTTGTTCCAGTTCCTCATCGTCCACTGTCTGTGGCTGTCTCGGACGTTCTGCATCACGGAGATCGAAATTTCCCTGCTTAAACTGCTGGAACCACTTCTTACCCATACTGTAGGACACCGCAGCCTCACTCAAAGCAGCACAGATCATTTGCTGGTCTTCCGCTGCACTTTTTCTCACCTGAAACGCAAACAGCAGATGGTGCCTAAAATGTTGCTTCTCGAACGACATTGCTTTCACCTTCAACTTTTGCCCCTTCTGTCACTTAAAGCTGTCAGCGGTTACGGTTGCCTGGAAAGCTGTTTGATGGCGCTGCAATCAGGCATTATCGCACACAGCTATTTGCATTTGCCGACCTTCTATGATCGTTTGCGGTTAGGGCCCGAGAATTAAGTTGCACACTTAATAAATGCATAGCTGCGAAAGGGGATTACATGGAAGGTGTCAGTAGTAGCTACTGCATTTATACGCACACATTTTTTTCTACAGGTGCCTTCCGGAAATTAAATTGCCACACTTTATATGTATATGTAAGTAGTTAAGAGTTTCTTGTCTAAAACCTTTCAGGAACACTGGCAAGGCCGCCCCGGTGGCGCAGTGGTCTAAGGCAATGGCCTCTGATCATTCGTCCAAAACGGGTCCGGGTTCGAATCCCGGCGAGGCATGGATGTTGTGTTTGTCTTACGGCACTGGCTCTCTCCCTTCCCTGAAACCAGTGACCCTAAATTAGGGACGGGCGACTGCTTATAGCCCATTGAGTTGCTCACGGTGGTCGTTAAACCTCAAAAAAAAAAAAAAAAAAAAAACCACTGGCAGGCCGCCTCGGTGGTGCAGTGGACTAAGCGATGGCTTCTAAACATTCGTCTGAAAAGGGTCTGGGTTCAAATCCTGTGTGGGGCATGGATGTTGTTTTTGTCTTAAGGCGCTGGCTCTCTCTCTCTTCCCTGGAACCAGTGGCCGTAAATTAGGGACGGGCGACTGCTTATGGCCCACTAAGTTGCTCACGGTGAATATTTAAACTCAAAAAAAAAAAAAAAAAAAGGACACTGACAGTATAACAGCGCTTGCTTCTTGTTTTTCTTAGATGAGAGACCAGAATTATCATAACTGAACTGTACTTTCCTTAGTCTAGAGTGCAACTTGCTAACCGTTCTTGAAATCGGAGCTACTACGTTTAAAACATTCAGGATCACACTGAAATAGTAATATTTTTTTACTAAGTCCAGTTGACTTGCACTGAATTACAGCCATCAAAGCTATTTCAATATAGATTGTTTGGCTTTTCAATCACCTTATATATTGTTTTTACGTAGCAGCGATGTCCTAATAAAATGTTTCGCCGTTTCGGTATTCACTGGTGTAGAGATAGAGAAAAGGAATACAAATTCAAATTTAAATGTGAAGGATATTTTGCGTCCTTAAAATGCACATTCCCATGTTGTTGACCGTGTCAATAGTTTGAAATTCAAAGCTTTCCTGTTTCCAGGGAACTATGTCGATACATAACTGAAATGCTTACCATAGAAGGCATTCTTCGAGATTTAGTGCTTCCTCAAATGGGTATCTGAAGTCATACTCGTAGTCCAAAAAATACTTTCCTTTTTGTTTCCTTCCTTTTAGTGTCGGAGATCGATTTCCTAAATATTGAAATATTTTAGGATTATTTGCATATTTTAGCGCATTCTCGTACTTCACCACCTCGATATTAATGTGTGATGATCGCAGGAAAATACACTGCTGTTAATAGAAATTGCAACACTATCAAGAAATGCTCGGATTTGCACGAAACCATGAGAAATGCAAATGATTGCAATTGCAGAACACATGCAAAGAAATGTGAGGCGCGCACAACGCCATCGGAAAGGTCACACAAAGGGATATAAAAGAAGGCTCACAGAGAGCATGTTTAGACTTGCTATCTCTACACTCGACCGTTCGCAGTTGTTGACATGTAAACATGCCGCGTAGGAGGACCAGACAACCATACGAACATTTGACGGAGTTTGAAAGAGGTAGAATCGTTGGACACGGCGAAGGTGGTGGTATCATACCGTGATATTGTTGCACGTGTTAAGGATAACGCAACTACCGTTATACATACATACATACCGTCAATGGACAGCAGAAGGTTCTACGCATCATCGTGCAGGGTCTAGAGCTCGCGCACAACACCATCCACGATACTTGCGCAGCAATGGAGAATAATCACACATCGTCCGATGTCTGTAAGCACTCTTCGTCAGCGATTGCTGCAGAGAGGCCTCGTTGCTCGCCATTCATTGCTGCGACTTCCCCTGATTCTGAACCATAGGCACCAGAGATTGCAATGGTGCCGAGAACGACGAAACTGGAGTGCTGAATGAAAGCATATTGTGTCTTCGGACGAGTCCAGATTCAATGTATCACGACGGGCGAACCCTTGTTCGCAGATACCGTCGTGAACGACGTCTGGAAGGCTACACTGTGCAGCCCCATACCAGTCCCACGCCGAGCGTAATGGCCTGGCGCGCTACTGCGTTTCATTCACGCAATCACTTATACCACGCATCACAGACACATTGAACAGCCAATGCTACATCACGGAATTGTTGGATGATGAATTTCCACCCATCCTTCAGACGATCCCGGAAGTCATCTTCAAGCAAGACAATGCCCGACCCCATGTTGTTCGTGCTGTCCAAGACGTACTATGTGAGCATCAAGTCGCTCGTCCTTCCTGGCCTGCTCGATCGCCAGATTCGTCGCCTATAGAGAACGTCTGGGGTCTCATCGCGTAACGACTGGCTCGCATGGACTCACTGCCTGTTACAACCAACGAATTGTGGATGCGTGTAGAAGCAGAATGGAATGCAATACCGCAGACGGCCATCCAAACTCGGCATGAGTAAATCCATTCCGAGTTTGGATGGTCATAAATCAACATGAGCAAATCCAGCATGGGCGGTGATGACCGCCCATGGTGGATTTACTCATTGCTCATTTTTTGGCCTTCCTGATAACGAACCGGTATGTAATTGTGATCGTTTGCACCTTGTACCATAACTAATCACTCCCACAAATTTCATTGTGATTGCTTGTTTCCTTCTTGGTGTTGCAATTTCTATTAACAGCAGTGTATTTGCCGACTAGTGAGTGTCAACTGGTACTACATTTACAAAATGATTCCGCCTTTAAATAATAAAGTGATTCTTGAGGAATGTACTATTTGAATCTGCACTTGTAGTTCTTAGTCACAATGCAAACCAAAGTAATAATCTGATGGGCCTTTTGGCATTGAATAGCGTCAATTAGAATTTCACAAAAAGCAACTGCATTCTGTTGTCATTTTACCAACCATGGAAAGCATCCAATATCATATTTTTAATAGGGTAGTCACTTTTGGCTCTTTGGCATAAAGTAGTCAATATTTGAATCTCACTAAAAGCAATTACAAGTTGTAGTTATTGTACAAACCAATGGTATTGTCTAATGCGATCTTCTCTTTGTAGTAGCCACTATTTAAATATCAAAGAACATAACAGTGTTTCTTGAAAATCAAGGAAAGCGTCTGATTGGACTTTGTTGTAGAGGGGTCACTATTTGAATCTGACTAAAGGCAATTGAGTAGCAGTTCAGTACAGAAATGTTCACACGGGCCGGAAGAAGACAGCGAGAACAGGGCTGCAACACAGGCCTGAGTAGCACAGACGTGGCAAGGCAAACGTCCGAACACTGATGCTACTACTGGTCCCAGCATTGAATTGCGCTGTGATTTGCGGCAATGCTGCACATCGGGCGGATATTACAGTCAGTGTGAAAGGCCCCTGTCCACGATTGTCCAGGGCTTTTTAACGGCCAAACCGGTCTCGCACTCTGGATTTTCCCTCTGAGTTTCTGTAGTCCAGGTACATCCTTGAAATTGTTTACCATGCAAATCCAAATTTCATTTTAATCTCCGAGATGGGGTGACCCATCTTCCAGACGACGACTGTCATATCACGTTCGACTTTGTATAAATTCTGATAAACTGCCATCTGAACTGTGAATGCTTCAACCTGAGCTTACGACGATGTCTGCCTATATATATATGCGTCGTTTACGGACGATACCGTTTACTGCATTGGGAGTCGTGAAATGTAATGGAAATGGTAACGCCCTTCCCAATTTTTTTGGCACCTCAGTGCATATTGATGGATGTTATTTATCTAGTGGAACTTCAATGGTTTCCGAATAAAATAAAATTTATAGCTTGATTTAAAATCTAATTGACTAATGAAATAAATTTTAACCAATGTCAAATAAGGAAATTTTTGTGAAGTTATTGCGTATCACACATCTTCCCATCTTTTGAAATCTTATCACACATCTTCCCATCTTTTGAAATCTTATTTGTTTCCTTATTTTTAAGTGAACATTTTGGTAAATGGTATAAAATTTAGTACTTAGTAAGAACAGCTTCAGGATTCACAGTTTTCCTGACATTCCTGAAGTTCCTGATCTTTTTTTTTTTTGTCCTGAAATGTCCTTATTTTTGTTCTATATTCTGAAAATCTGAGTGTAATCCTGAAATTTTAAGAATAAATGATAAACTATACGTAGTGATTCATCATCTACCGTTTACAAGTACCGCGTAAATAAAACAATGGAACGAGAGAGAGTTCTCTGTCGTAGTGACGTCATCGCCAAGAACTCTCACTCTTGTAATTTGCGATGTACGCTAGCGCGTTCCGGCGTTTGTGAGATCGTTGGAGAATCGAAGCTGCCGTGAAGCCGCTTCTTACGGAGGACGCTCAGAGATGCCAACCATTACGGAATGTCCCAAATTATTACGGATTTCCCCCGGGATTTAGGAATTACGGATGACTAACGAAAAATTACGGATATTCAGATTTTCGCTGTTTTTAAGAACGTTTTACTGGTTTTGTAATTAATCAATGTGAAAGCCTCTGAACAAAGTTCGTATCACAACTCTTTATTTTTCTTTTCTTCTTAGGAGGAGGAATTTGTTTTGCTTGTTTGAAAGAGTGCAAAAAAAAGCACGGCGTCGGGCCGGGATTGCGTTGGTCCGGCGTACTTCTTTCGTCGTGGCCCGGGATTACGTCGGCCCGAAGCCTCTGAATAAAGTTCGTGACGTAGCTCTTTGTTGCTTTTCTTTTCTTTCTTCTTTTTTTCCGAAAAGAAAGAATTTGTTTTGCTTCTTTGAAAGCTAAGTGGAAAGAAAACACGGCGCCGGGCCAGGATAACTTCGGCCCGAAGTCCCTGAACAAAGTCCGTGACGCAACTCTTCATTTTTTTGGTTTTCTTTTGTTTGTTTATTTCTTTCGTGACGCAACTCTTTGTTTCTTTTCTATTTTTTTTTCCGAGGAGGAAGAATAAGTTTTGCTTGTTTGAAAGCTAAGTGGAAAGAAAGCACGGCTTCTGTCCAGAATTACGTCGGCCTGAAGCCTCTGAACAAAATTTGTGACGAAGCTTTCTGTTTATTTTTTATTTATTTATTTTCTTCCTGAGGAGGGGGAGGAATTTGTTTTGCTTGTTTGAAAGATAAATGGAAAGAATGCACGGCTTTGGGCCTCGAGATTACGTCAGCCGTTATCATTTGGGGCTTTCTCGTGATCGATGCACAAACTAAGTAGGAATCTTGTCCCCCCCTTCCCCCAAGATTTGATGATTTCAAATCGATTTTAATTAGAAATAATATTATACGGAATCCATTTTAGTACGGAATTCCATCTTCCAGAAACGGAAAGTTAGTTGGAGTGAAAATTTCTCCCGTAATTGTAATATTTTCTCGCGATGTTCCTTCTGCCCAGTATTTTTATTAAATATCTATTTATTCCATAAGTACTTACATTTCAGCCAAAAAATGGAGGAAAGAGTTTTCCAAAGCGGAAGACGGTCGAAGCGAAGATTTTTGCTGTAATCATACTTCTCCCTCCCCTCCCGCGATGTTCTGACTATCCTGATGTGTTGTTGTTGAGTCACATAAATAACAACAACGTCTATGTACGATATTTCATGTTTTTTTTAACATTAAATATCGTAAATAGACGGTGTTGTTATTTATGTGACATATAGTATGAAATAGCTTTTATTTTGTTAAGTGTTTTATATATGACAATATTTTGAAGAAATTCTCATTGAAAAGTGAATTTCTGCTGCATGTATAAGTTGCTAATATAGGGATTATAATGGATGGAAGAAGCTTCATTTCTTCAGTAATGTACATGGCAAACTTCTGACCATTCGTCCAAGATGGGTCCGGCTTGGAATCCCGGTGAGGCATAGATGTTGTGTTTGTCTTACAGCTCTGGCTCTTCCCCTTCCCTATAGTCAGCGGCCCTAAATTAGTGACAAGCGACTGCTTATATAGTCCATTCAGTTCTTCACGGTGGTAGTTTAAACCTCAAATCCAAAAAAAAAAAAAAAAAAAAAAATACTTGGAAAATATTTTTCCAGCTGCTGTTGTTTAGTGACACTGATCTGGATAAATTGGAATTGGAGTTTGCATTATATCAAATTGATGAATTGGGAGGTGTTTCGAATAGTCCTACAATTGATACCGCATGGTCAAACATTTTTAAAATGACTGGTGCAATTAGAGCTAAAAAGTATGAAGTTTTACCTCACCTGATATATGCTATTCTTGTTACGCCACACAGTAATGTAACTGCGGAAATAATTTTTAGCATTGGCCATAAGAGTCAAACAGAATTTAGGCCACACCTAGCCACTGAACCTTTAGGGCCGTTGTTAGCCTTAAAAGTGAAAAAATTCCTGCTAACAACTGGGTAATAATTTAGATAGATTTTTAGTAAAGGAATAACTTTTCTGCATTTGTACCAATATTTGATTTAATTTACCTGCCAAGTCCGCCAAAATATGTCTTGAAATCGTCCTGAAATTTAAGAAAAATTGTGTCCTGATTTTTTTTATCGCTCCTACCCCTGCAGCTTATTAACACGTGTTGAACGAAAGTGAACAAAAACGTATTCATTTCATTATCATATTATAAGTGTTGATCATTTTCTCCAAGAAAAGAAGTACAAGGTATCACAAGTCGAAATGATGGTGATGTAATGTGCAAAGGAAAAATGCTAAATTAAACGCATATTTGCAAAATAGTATATACAACGTAAATACAGTAATGATGTAAAATAACGTGCTGTTTTAAGATTAATATAACCCAGGGTCGTATCCAGGTTGCAGTTAAAGAATTTGAATTTAATGTCAGACTACTAAGCACTGAGATCTTTAACTATTTAGTACAATGTTTGGAAATTTCTTTTTAATAGCTACCTCCCTATTGTTATTATCGCACCATCAATGAATATAAAAACAACTTTTTTGAAGAATTTAAATAAGTCGTCCAAGTACTATTGAGAAATGTCTACTGTTCAATTGATACTGTAATCTAAACATGAAGTAAATTTGATGCATTCAAATCGATTTTAATTAGAAACAATATTATATGGAATTATATAAAAATTTTGGGTTACATACCACTTGTGCTAATTTTTTTAAATTACTACTCTTGAAGAATCCAATGCATTGTCAAGAATCTATTTTTATTATTTTAATATATTGTGTTAACATGTTGTGATTTGTTTATATTTAATTTTTAAATTTCTTTCTTTTACACAGTCGACTTTTTTTCGAGTGTCAAATGACATTCATTAAAGTACGCTCTTAAGCACATCCTCCCACATCCAATAAACCTTTTACGTTCCACTTTCTTTTCACGTTTGTGGTAATAAAACAGTCCTTATAAAGTCCTGTATTCCAAATCTCCAAGTCTTTATGATCTTCATAAAAAAGGAAAAGTGTTCGACAATCTCATGAACAAAATATCATAACTTTATGCAGAATATCATTAACTCCAGACTAACGCTTTGGAATATTAGCCCGTGCAATCCCTTTTTCTTTTTAAAATTTACGCACGGTCAGGTATCTCATATTTGCACCATTTTTTTAAATATGGTTTTTTATTTGTTACACAATACCTTACGAATCATAATTCTGTACATATTTCCAAATTGTGTTCAAATCATGAAAGTAACCAACTAGGGATGAATGATAAAATTAATTTTTATGCTAAAAATAATTTAAAGTCAGTTGAAATAATTACAGGTTTATGTTTCGTAGCTATTCGAAAGTTGTTTTTTTAACTATATTAAGTAAGCTTCCTGAATGAGTGAGATCTAATTGTGAGGATTTGATTCAGCTGGAACGGACAATGCCTTGAAGTTTCAGCAGTGTTATGTGGAAAATGAGAGCAGTAAACATTTGCCCAAAGCATTCCTTCCTCCTTATCCTTATAAATTCGGATTGCAACTTTAGTGTCCTCAGATGGAGTAATTCGATTTATAGTCAATAGATTGTATTCAGCGAACTCAGACTTCATTAGATAGGCTGTGCTGCGCTCAGGAGCATAATCCTGTCTCATTGCCTTCTGTAAGAGTTCCTCAATGTGGAAACTCCTGTAGTCAATCGATATCTCACATATATTTGCAGTTTAAAGGATACTAAGTCTTTCGAAACCTATGTAATTAATTTATTTCGAGTGGGGTAACCATTATATTCTGGTTAAATCTTAGCCCAGAGTTATGACTACCTCATCTAAAATATTTTGTTATGATATGGAAGTAACTGTATAACTGAGAAAAAAATTATTTGGGATTATCAGTCCTTTGTGCATTATTATGCGAGACAAAATGTAACGAAATCTTATTATGCTGTTCATAGTCTGTCCTTCCGTTTGTTTATACGGTAACGGAGTCCCATAGCATGAAAAAGGCTTTTTGTATAATTTCTACTTTTCTTATCTAGCGGTTTCCTTCCTACTGGGATAAAACGGCATTTATATTTTCGATGATGCATCTCGTTCTAAAAGACCGACAGGAAATGTTTTCCAGGAACTGGTAAAGAAACAAACAAGACGTACTCAAGATTTTTCTGTTTAAATTTTGCTAGTTTTCTCGTATCTTTTATAATAAGTGTTCTCTAAGAATGTATCAGCATATTCTTTTTTGATTGGCTAAAGGAAAGCATGATCAAAATTCTCGAATTCTGTATTTTCCTTTTTTGTAAGTAGGATTTAATGGACTGTTTGCAAAATTCATTAAGCTGCGTTTTATCGAATAAAGGAAATTACCGTTTGATTAAAATTTCGTGATAGGTTTTGATGTAATTCTGAAATTTGAAATGCATATAGAAATTGTTTTATAAGTTGCAGCTAACTCTGAAATCCGCGTTGCATGGAGGTTTTTCAATTCACTCCCGAGGATTCTAAAATCCATTTTTCAGTGAAATTATGCAGCAGGCGCTGTTTATTGTAAAATCTGTGTGTGATTGAAATTTTCTAAATTATTCGACGTTATTAGAAAATTCTGCATTTCATCGAATTTTCTAGATTTCACAGTTCTGTCCGAAATCTACATAGCAATGAAATTTTGTGGAAGATTTCAGATGATTTATAAATATGAGTTACTTTACTGTTTAAAAAACTCCAAGCAAGTCTTTAATACATGTTGCACTGAAGGTTTCTAGAGCGACTCTCCTGGTCTTTCAGAAATCTGTGCTGCACTGAAAATTTTCAGAATGTTTCCAGTTATTAGGAAATTCGCTATGCGCTAATATATCCTAGAAGATTTTAAATTATTAAACAAATCAGCGTCGCACCGAATTTTTTTTTTTTTTGGTATAAGACGATTTTATGTATAAAAGTGTCACTGAAAGATTTAAGTAATTCTTGAAATTTTTTAAAAGCATTTCATGAATTTTTAGAAGTGCGTTTCTTTTTTTATGACAATTTTTTTAAAATTCAAAATGTTTTGAAAAGTACTCTCCAGTTGTTTAATGAATATTTTCTAGAAGGTTACAGGTAATTTGAGAATTTGCGTTGCACTGATATTTTCTAACAAATTTCATATTGTTCTAAAATTTACATTGTACTGAAAATTTCAAGGAAGTCTTGGGGTTTTAAAAAATCTGTGTTGCGTAGGAATTTTCCAAAATGTACTCCTTGTTATTCGCAAATCCATATCGCAGTGAAATTTTTGAGATGTTTTGAGAGATCTTCCAATTTACGTTCCAGTGAAGTTTTTTAGAAGGTACCATGTCTTCTGGAACTCAGCGAAATGTCTAGAAATTCTGGCAGTTTTTGCAAACAGCTGTGCGTTATGGTTTAGACGTCGGTGGTTTATCTCTTTTTATTTTCTGAACAGAACTATAACTTTGGAATTTATTTTTATATTAGCGAACAGACCTGGCGTTATCCAGGTTTGACAAAAAATACATCAATCGTATTCTACACTAGAGTATTCCGTGTTTTTATGAAATAATAAATTAACTGTATTGCACGGAAGCATTTAATTGAAATATATTCCAATAACCAAACGAAACGAATTTAGAAAAAGAAAGAACAAAATATATACTTGTGCTAGCACAGTTGGCTGAAACCAGGAGTCTTTATGGACTGTGAATATAGATTTGAAACATCTTCATTTTCTATTGTGTTGAGATCTGTGTAATGTACAGTTTTTCCTAAGCACAAGTACGTTTGTCCTTCCAGAGCCTCTGGGTCGAGGAGATTCGGTGTTTTTACATTTGAAGCCTAGATCAATAGTTTCTCATTTTTGCCAACTCTACAGCAACCTTGTAGGTTGAGTCCACCAACTTTTAGCGCTTTACTCCGAGTTCTGTTGGTACTCATGGCGAACCTGAGGCGAAAAGGAAACTGTAGGTGTTTGAACTGAAATGTAAAGTTAGATGGGACGATTGGAAGACGTGGAATAAAAACATGGTCTCCTACAAGCATGCTAGTCGTTTTAATGACATTTGACAAGAGTTTCTTGATAGTCCGACGTGTTTTTAATGTAGAGTTTTGGTTTATTCCGATAACGTCAAAATAAAACAAAGGAATAGTCAAGATGCAGTGGGAGAATATGCGAACTGAGAAATAGTAGTGTTAAGCTTTTGAAGAAATGAAATGCGAGAAAATTAGCATTTTTGTCTCATTTCATTTTTTGTACTCTATTTTCATTTCATTGAAATATATTTCCTCTTTAAAATAATCGTCGATCTATTAATAGAGCGTAGTAGCCCACGGAGAGCTACGATCGGAAACGTTAACTAACACGCCATCTACTGAGGCGGAAGGGCACACGCAGCGCTTCGGAAGTCTAACACAGTAAATAGCAAGATAAAATTTCTTATTTTAAATCGTGCTCGTTATGTCAAATTCGAAACTTCCAAAATCTCCCCGTAGAAATAGCTTTGGAATATTAATAGTGAGTGGTAACACACGGAGAGCCGCAGTCTGAAACGTAAACACACCCGCCAGCAGCTGCCGAAGCGCATTCCAAAATTCTTGGCACAACCAGTTAATATTGTTGTTTTTAATTCTTCTGTATGTGTTCCTCTACATAGGTTTGTTTTGTCAGTATACCTTGGTGAAGCCACCTGTTGCTGCATGAACTCTTGGCACATGTAAGTTGTTTTTCCAACAAAGAGCGGACTTCTGTAATAACTTCTGTCACGTTTGGTATAAGGTTTTCGTGAAATATTGTTGCATTTATATAAAGTGTAATGAAGAATTGCTGTGTAAGAGCATAATGAAATAATATTGCAAAGAATGCAATGAAATATTGTAGCGTGAGCTTGCGCATAGCAAGCTGCAAAATAAAATTTCAATACTTTCTTAAACAACGGCGGAAAGATGGCTTCACAATGCATACACTCATATACCGCTGCAATTTCTGCCAAATTGCAAAACTCTGTGTTCTCTAGTCTCTTCGTAGGCAACTGTGGGAGAATTTATGGAGCATTGTAAATACTGTACTATATATTGCACAGTGAGATAATCGCCAAACTAAAGACATGATTGAGTAGTTAAATCTATTATTTATTATCATTAAAAAATCATAGGAAATTGTTAAAACATATAAAATAATAATAGAACATGGCTATGACTACTGATTTCAACCTTATGCTACGAAGGCAACAACAGCTCTGAAGATACATTTTTCCGTTACGTACATCAATAGTGCTTGTCACGAGAACAATGCGTGATGTGATATATACACATCTCACTTGACTTGAATAAACAAAACATAATAACATATGAACAATTACGTCATTACATGAGACTAAACAGCAAAATAAGGATTGATTTCCTACAGCGACATATAGACAGACATGGTAATTTTAAAAGATAGTATTTGTTCCT
Organism: Macrothele yani; assembly: GCA_039090855.1. Classification (NCBI taxonomy): domain Eukaryota; kingdom Metazoa; phylum Arthropoda; class Arachnida; order Araneae; family Macrothelidae; genus Macrothele; species Macrothele yani. The sequence goes on along the minus strand of CM077011.1, from coordinate 6,976,324 downwards.
TATGAAATAACTATTAGTTGGGTAAAAGGATTACATATTTCAACTGAAAAGAAGAGAATGAGGAATCAATTGCTGGAATATTTTTAAACTTGCGAAAAGTCAACGCGAACATCTCTAAAAATTTATTGAACGTTCATTATTAATGAATTTTTTACTACTCTTGAGAATTTTACGGCTAACTAGATCCCCAGAATAAACCACCGGTATAAAATGTTTGTGAGATGCAGCAATTTATATAATCACATTAATTACATGAGGACCAATTTCTTCTGAATAGTTGTTACTCCAACATCTGGAAGCACCAGAATTTGTTCAAATTACTTTTACGCTCTTCTTAAGAGTGTAGGATGAAGTGGAAAATACTATCTCTCGAGGGGAACATACACTGATGAGGTATCTACAGACAGTTTTTGAAATCACTTGGAAACAAATGTTGCAAACTTCATATTAATAGAATATCTCTAGTCTAGAAATTCAAGTTCTCTAAGTTCTCGGAAATTTCGCTATAATAGCTAAATTCATTTCAGTAAAGAAATTTCTCAAGGAGGATAATTTTGTTTTCTTTTTCTATTTGTTCCATCAAATAATTTGCGTGAGACAGGATTTTTATTGTTATTCTTTGTTTCGGATAGAATTTTGAAAAATTAACAATTGGAAAAATATCCCTGCGTCGGCGATAATAATTGCATGCCGAATAGTGTATTAGTATACAATAAAAACCTGCTGAAACAGTAATCCAAGGGACCGAAAAATTCTCTTTCTTGACCACATTTCCGTTTTATATAGGTTGTATCAAAACGAGGAAACGTTATTTTTTTCCAGACAGAGAAGTCTTTTAAATAGTTTAATCACAGAAATTATTCCGAAATATTCCAAAGGGTACTTTATGTCTTGGTGATATCTGTGTGTGTGCAGATTGCTGTATTGATGACACTGTCCTGTTGGCAGAGAGCAAAAGTGGGTTGCAGAGTATGTTGTCCCGGATATACGAAGTTTGCATGAAATTCAAACAGTATAAGTGAAAATCTTTTAAATACGTTTTAGATACGTGGCGCCAGTGAATAAACAAACACGTCGCTCTTCCCACATTTTAGCAACACACAGCAACCAAAAATTGTTATTCGGTCACCGCTGGGGATCCGAATCCCAGATCTCTTGATATCTAGCTGAGCACGTTAGCCTTACACCACGGTGCACAACAATCCACGGCGCTATGTGTGTTTTTCTGTCAGCATCTGACATCATAAATCTTTAAGATGGGCTCACCTACTGAAACACCCATAGCGTCGTGGATTGTTGGCCACCGTGGTGTAAGGCTAACTCGCTATGCTTTATAACGAGAGATCTGGGTTTCGGATCCCCAGCGGTGAGCGAATAACAATTTTTATGTTGCTGTGTGTTGCTAAAACGTGGAAAGAGCGATGTCTTTGTTTATTAAAATAGTATAAATAAGGAAAAAACCAAAATTATGGTTTTTGAGTGAAGAACTGGTAGCACTGAATGCAATGTAAGTCTAAATGGCATAGTGATTGACCTGGTGAGCGAGTTTGTGTGTTTAGGAAGCATGTTTGAAAAAGAGAACAAATTGGATGGTGAAATTAGTTGGCGAGTGAATTCTTCATTGAAAGTCATGGCTGCTCTGGGAGGTTCTCACAAGAACGATGGGTTCTCAAGAGAGTCCCACATGGTTGTGTATGAAAGTGTAATTGTTCCTACTCTGATGTCTGATGTAATGCAGTGAAACCTGGATACTACAGAAGAAACATAGGAGTCGTTTGTGTGCAGGAGAAATGCTGTACCTACGGGAGGTTTGTGGCAAGGCACATTCTGATTGTGTGAGGAATGAAGATATGTGTTGCAGTTGTGTAATGTGAAGTAAAATGTTGTCAGCAAGGTGGAGACTAATATACTTCGGTGGTTTGGCCATGTTGAAAGATTGAGTGATATGATGCTTACTAAGAATGTTTTTTTAGCCCAAGTGGCAGGAAGGAAAGGCAGAGGATCAGATTCTGGAGTGTCTGCGTGAGAAATAGATTATTAGTATGAAGCATAGAAGATCTTGTGATGGATGTCAGTGAAGCTCGAGTTGTATGTCAAGATCGATCTAAATGGAAAAGTTTGATACGGCAACAGTAAGTAAAATTATGTGGTAGTTTGTATTTCTTTTTGGAGCTAACCTGTGAATCACAGAGAACATCTTATTGATATGTATGTATGTATGTATGTAAATTCATAGCGACCGATTAATACCTGTTTTGTTTCGATATACATTCGTAATTTATAACTCATAATTTCCGTATACTAAAAAGTAATTCAGAAAAAATTAAATTTTCACTTAAAATAGTCAAACTGTACTAGTAATCCGAATTTATCGGCGCAAAATAGAAATCAAAGTTTCCAGGATTTCTCACATCAAACCAAGTGATTTTTTGATGGAAGTTATACAGCAAACTGAAAAAGCCATCTGGTTGGTGTGCGAAAGCTTGGAAACTTTGTTTTCCATTTTACGCTAGTAAATTCGAATTACTGGTATATTATTACTACTTTAAGTGTAGTTGGTGCCCAGTTACTCTTTATAAATTAAATTTCGCTACTTGTTATTTTTCTTCTTAGAATAAACTTTACAATAGCTAATTGACCTGCTGAATGAACATATGAGAGTGGTAAAGAACAGTAATATTGGACCACCATGAAAATAATTCGAGAAATTCCGGCATTTTGTTTTAACTTTCACAAAATGTTGCACATTTTTAATGAGTGTTATTCTCCGCACATTTACTGAGAAGCGCTTTTAAAATAAGCATGCTTAGTTTTCTGTACAGACAATTTGCTAATGATGCAACATCACACTGCTCTGCATCTCCAATAATTATGCAATACCTGATTAAGCTGCAAGTTCCGAAAAGTCTAAGGTGGTTTGTTTGGAAATAACATGAGATTTTACAGTTAGTTCTTTCTCTGTTCGTGTCCTGTTAAAGGATGTATTATCATCGTCACGTTCGCTGTTAGTCGTCTGATGCCTCTGAATAACGTCATCTTAACTCTCCCTGGGAGCTTTCGTTGCTACATGTGCGTATAAGCTGCAAGATCTTCATTTATGTCATTAAATTCAGCGAGTTCTAACGCCGTTTGTAAGCTGTCAGTTTTATCGCGGCTGCTTCCTCCAGGAAAATTCGCTTTTTCGAAACACAGTCTTACTGTCTCTTTCTCCATTTCTTTGCATATGATCTAGAGAGGGGAACGAAAGTTCTGTAATTAAGTTCTATAAAATAACCGTTAATTCGGTTATATTTGAAGTATTTTTCTTGTTGCGAATGATTGCACAACTAGTTTTTTGGCAGATTGTTTTAACGTTGAGAAAGATTCCTTGATTCTTTGGATGAGAATGACTTCCGGAAATTGATGACATCAATGCAAATCTAACGCTTGATTTCTCAATATGCGGATGATGAATCGCATTGTCCAGCAACAAACTAACATCCCAGTTTGGCTTTACCATTCTTGAGTAAATAAGTTAGTTATTAATCATTTCTCCATACTTTCTGCAGTATTTTTGTAATTTTTGTGGTATTTTTGTAGTAATCCAGGATTTCTTGGTTAGTTTTAAAAACTACCAGTTTCTTTTTAACATTTCGGAAACTAAGGACTTCATCTTACAGATCATAAGTGCATGCAAGAAAACAATCCCTCTTTCGAGGAAAAGTAGAAACAAATTCAAAATGTTGTACATTTATTTTATGCTTGCAGTAAAACGCTAATTGACCTCTTCATTTATTTACCGGAAGGATGCGTGGGATTTTTGAATATATATATATCCAAAAAATATATATATATATATATATAACACACATAAAAATTGGAAAAGGAGTGAGACAAGGTGACACCATATCTCCGAAGCTCTTTAATGCCACATTGGAAAATGTCTTTCAATCACTGAACTAGGAAAATAAAGGCATAAAGATTAATGGAGATTATCTAACCCACCTTCGTTTTGCTGATGACATAGTCATTTTTGCAATTTCCCCATCAGAGCTACAGAGTATGATGCAGGAACTTGCTGACAAGAGTAAAGACGTGGGATTAAAAATGAACTTTCAGAAGACAAAAGTGATGTTCAATGCTTTTACAAGAAATGAAGATTTATCGATTGATGGAGAAAAGCTGGAGATAACAGACACGTACGTTTATCTTGGACAGCAGATATCAAGTGAGGGTCACATTGGTGAAGAACTTAATCGGCGTACAAAACTTGCCTGGAGAGCTTTTGGAAGAAACAGCATAATTTTCAAGAGCAATATGCCATTATGTCTTAAAAGAAAAGTGTTTGATCAATGCAGCCTTCCAGTGCTTACGTATGGTGCAGAGACGTGGACCTTAGCTAAAAGAGACATACAAAGGCTGCAGACAACTCAAAGTAGCATAGAGAGGTGCATGCTTGGTGTAACCAGGAGAGATAAGAAGAGGAACACGTGGATCCGAAAAATGACAAGAGTGGAAGACATCATGATCAGAGTTAAATCGCTGAAATGGCAATGGGCTGGACATACTGCCAGAAGAACAGACCATCGATGGACAGCCGAAATTTTAGATTGGATTCCAAGGGACAGGAAAAGACCCAGAAGAAGACCACATGGAAGATGGGTGGACGAAATTCGAAAGTATGCGGGAGTGACATGGAGGAGACTGGCACAAGACAGACCGTTGTGGAGGAAACTTGGGGAGACCTTCGTCCAGCAGTGGATTGATAATGGTTGACAATGATGATGATGATGATATATATATATATATTTATTGTGGAGGTTCGCTGTTTTTTCCAACTAATTTGCTTGAATTAAACTACTTCCATTTCTAAGTTCAGATATAATTCTTTACAATGGATATCACATGTTTAGTGGAAAATAGAGATCAGGCTGCCAATACTTTTGACAGTGACGAATGCTTTTCTGCTTCAAGTCTAAGAACAACTTTTAGATAATCGGTTGTTTCCTTCCAGTATTTCTGTTACCTTCTGTATTATACTCTTCTGGGGTACTTTGCTATTTATAGGTGTACAAATAAGTTTAAAAGCTGGTCTAGAGTTTAAAAGGTGACAGAGAAGTTTGCCCAACAGTCAAACACACTTGCACATCGGTAGATGAAAGATGGCAAGCGATACTGCATTTATTGGACACTGCATTCGTTACGAATTTCATCAAAGAAAACGTGCTGCAAAAGCATGTGCATCGATCTCTTTTGTTTTGGGGGAGAATATTGTATCGAAAAGCACGTGTGAGTTTTGATTTAGACGGTTTAAAGCGGGTGATTTTGACGTTAGCGGTTGAGAATGTGGCGGCGCCCCGCAGAAGGTTGCACTTGAAAACTTCAAGCATTGCTGGATGAAGATTCGTCTCCAACACAAAACGAACTAGCTCAACAAATGGGCGTAACTCAACAAAGCATTTCCAATCTTTACGCGCAATGGGAAAGATTCAAAAGGAAGGAAAATGGGTACCACATGACCTGAGCCAAAGGAACAAGGATTCACGTGTCATGAAGTGTTTGAATCGGTTGAATAAACAACACAGAAAGTCTTTCTTGTGGAACATCGTTACGGGTGATGAAAAGTGGATAGAGTACGACAATCTCAGACGCAAGAAAGCACTGGGAACAAACCATTTTCAGTCGCTTACGCGCAATGGGGAAAGTTCAGAAGGAAGGGAAATGGGTACCACACGACCTGAGCCAGATGAACAAGGATGAGTACGCCGCCCCAGTGGCATAGTAGTCTAAGCGATGACTTCTGATCATTCGTCCAAAAGAGATCCTAGTTAGAATCCCGGTGAGGCACGGATGTTGTGTTTGTCTTACGACATTGGCTCTCTCCCGTTCCTGGAACCAGTGATAGCCCAGTGAGTTGCTCACGGTATTCGTTAAACCTCCAATAAAAAAGAGGATGAGCGTAAAGTGTTTGAATATGATGAATAAATAACACAGAAAATCTTTCTCGTGAAAAATCGTTACGGGTGATGAAAAGTGGATATGGTACGCCAATCCCAAACGCAAAAAACACATGGCCCGGTGGCGCAGTGGTCTAAGCGATGGCCTCTGATCATTCGTCCGTAAGGGGTCTGATCCCGGTCAGGTATGGATGGTTCGAATCCCGGTCAGGTATGGATGTTGTGTTTGTCTTACGGCACTGGCTCTCTCCCTTCCCTGGAACCATTGACCCTAAATTAGGGACGGGCGACTGCTTATAGCCCATTGTGTTGCTCTCACGGTGGTCGTTAAACCTACAATCAAAAAAAGAAAAAAAAACACACATAATAGACCCCGGTGAAGCAACGACTTCGACACAGAAACGTAATATTCACTCCAAGATAGTTTTGCTGTGCATCTGGCGGGATATGAAGGGTGTGCTCTATTATTAACTATTGGAACAGGGCCAAACTGTTAGTGATTATCGCTACAAGCAACAATTGCTGGGACTGAATTAAGAATTTTGTATGAAACGTCCATTCATAAGCAAATGATTGCGTCCCGTGAAATTACTGCATGACAACGCTTGGCCGCATTTCTCGAAATCGGTCAAGGAAACGTTATTGACGCTTGGCTGAGAAATTTGGAGCACCTAGCGTATAAATCCAAACATATCCCCTTTAGACTATCATTTGTTCTGATCGACACATTATAGTTTGTCTGCTGTTCGGTTCCGGACATGTGACGAAGTGCAAAAATGGGTTGACGACTTCATCGCGTCACACGACAAAGTATTCTTCATGGCTAGAATCCGTCAGCTTCACGACCGATGGCGGAAGGTGATAGATAATGACGGCGCAAATTTTGATTCGTAAAAGTATTGTTTTATAATCTCAAATTACATATTGCTTTGTCTTAAAACGCTTTAAAACTTATTAGTACACCTAATATAGCTTCAACAATATTTAGTGTATGGAAAGAAGAAAAGGTTGTATTCAGTGCAATGTTTTGAATAAGAATCGAATAGAGGAATGCATTGAAGACAAGTTACACTTGACCGGAATTATACTATGCACATGAATGTCAAACCAGTTTTTAATTAAATTCTGAGAATATGTAAGCTCCAACTTCTGAAACTAAAGTTACTGAAGGATATGAATTTTGTCCAGTTTTGACAAAACTCAAAAAATTAACCCATGTCTTGAATTTTTGCTGACAATGATGTTATATCCTCCGTTTTTATCAAATATTTACAAAATCAGTGAGATAGATGATTGATATTAAATATATTTCTTTTCCACCCTTGAAATTTGATAAATACGAGATGTGAACTTTATTGTTATGTATACGTTGAGTTTTCTGTCTCATTGTTACTCAAGGACAGGTTTTCTGAAGTTTTTATTTTAGTAATAAAACCAGCTTTACATATTCCTTCCAATAGTCGTATTATTAGGGTGATAAACTTCCAGGCGTTGTAATGCAACATCAGTGTGGATGTTTATTGCTGTGACAGAATATGAAACCAAATGTCGACAGAAAATTTGTAAAGCCATTCAATTTGTGTGCCATTCAGTACGAGTTCATATTTAGTGGCGCACAGTGATATTTCCCATAAGTTTTAGAACTCCTGCATATGTGAAGTGCTTTGCTTTTTGAAAGAGGTGAGAGATCAGAAGGATTCCGCTATCTGAAACGGGAACGCTTTGCTTCATTTCACATGACAGAACTTGAAAACTAATTCCAAGTCATCGAATCGCGATAGCACGTCTGTAGAGTAGCAAACTCTCTCTCTCTCTGTCTCTCTCTCTCTCTCTTTCTCTCTCTCTCTCTCTCTCTCTCGCACTATAATATCTATACCCACTTTGTCGGCTGACTTCATGACTTCAAAGTTTAGTTTCCATGAAGATACAAATTTTTGAGGAACCGTAGGAAGTTATCATACCCGAGATGGAAGCTCCCTAGACGTAAAACGGAACACGAATTTTGTACTCAGGAATACGTTTCCCTGCCACATGTTCGCATTTATGGTGACCACAAGTGATATTCAACAGCGCTATTTTACTAAGTGACACAGTATTTTAAGAAAGGAAATATAAACAAAGCAGAAAATGCCTTTGGTAACTTTAAATGAAGTAGTCTGATATACACCTTGCGGCAATTAAGTAATGAGACTGATTTTTAAAAATATAAAAACGGTAAATTTACGCGAATATATTTGAAGTACATTCCTCTTGCGTTAATATAAGATGTGTCACAATCAGCCAACGAAAGGAAGGACTTGCACAGGTCATCTTTTGGTGTGAAGTGAGGAGCTGATGTCACAGTTCTTTGTATGTCTTCAATGCCTTGAAAAACTTTTCCTTTTAAAAGCAGCTTTAATTTAGGGAATGGAAAGTAGTGACGCGTTGAGAGATCTGGAGAATAGGGTGGATGGTTGAATACACACGTTTGTTTTCGTGCTAGGAATTGCTGTGCACTGAATGCTTTGTGCGCGGGTGCGTTATCGTGAATGTAGAACCATTGCCTATTTTAGTGCTCAGGCCTGACACAAGAAATCGTCTTCCACGATTTTTCCAAAATGGATGTGTAAGCACTGCCAGTAATAGTTGTTCTACCCTCAGGAATGAACTCGTGAAACAGAATTCCCTTGCTGTCGTAAAAGCACACAAGCTCTATATTGATTTTGGACTTCTGTAACCTGATCTTCTATCCTTTGGGTAACTGCGGCGACTTCCACTGGGCACTCTGACACTTCGTTTCAGAGTCATAACGAAAACACAATGTCTCCTCAGCTGCCGCAATGCTTTGGAGAAATGTTTGCATTGTTTCTGCGAACTCTAGGATGTACGAGTATTTTGCGAACTTCATTCGTGCATGTTTCTGGTCGTCTCATAACGCATGCAGAACAAAACAACACAAACTTCACTTTCGCCTCAAATATTGCACTAAAATTACATTCCAGCATCATCAAGGTCATATTTCCCGAACTTTCTCAATGAGTTCGATGTGCGCCCTAAAATTGGGTGTCAGGGCCTTTCGTCATTTTCCAAATATTCCTGCTTATCCTTGAAACGCGCACACCATCGGAATATTTATGCACGAGTTAAGCAATTAGCCCCATACACATAACGCAACAATTTAAGTGCTTCATATGCAGTTTTACCGATTTTCAAAGAGAACTGGGTTTTTGCTTTCTGTTCCAAGGCAGTGACGATGTTTTTCCACCGAATGACGTCATGCACAGCGTGTGTAATCATCTGAGTAATTCTCACGCAAATGCTGTTGCCACCGATTGCTGATAAATGACATAAAAAAATCCACGCGTTCCCGACCCGTGTGTTTTACGGGGATAAAAAAAATTAGTCTCATTACTTAATTTCTACAATATACACTGCTGGCCGCCCATAATGCAACAGCAAGAAGGAAGCATCCGATTGGCCTGACATTCGCAGCATGCGTCGGCCGCTAGAGGACATGCAAACGATTAGCATTGCAATGGCAATGCAAATCATGTTCCCCTGGCACGCCACCGAGAAGCACTATAAGAAGGGTGCACAGAAGGCGGAATGTACCCAGTGGAAGTGTGTTGTGCTGCCAGACATGTGCGTGGGAAGCTTCCTGATGCCTTGAATACTCAGAATACGGCAGTCATTCCAGCACGTTTCGGAGTTCGACAGAGGACGAACAGTGGCTTATCGCGACAGCGGTTTATCGTAGCGAGACATCGGCGCCCGTGAGGGATGACATCCAGCCATAGTGAGGCGAGTATGGATTCGGTGGGTGCAGGAGAGACGGACGGACCGACGTGAGCGATTGCCGCAGCCGCGGCACACCACCGAGCGAGTGGACCGGCATGTTATGCGGCGGGCATTGACGGCTCGCACCGCCACATCACGAACGTTAGCGCAGGGATTAGGGTGTGTTGCGCAACAACCTGTGTCAGCACGTACCGTTCGACGTTGTCTGCAGGGGCGGGGACTTCTCGCACGGCGCCCATTGCTCCGATTACCATTGACGTTACACCACCGGCGAGTGCGGCGGCAGTGGGACGTTGAATGCCGCACCTTGACTACGGAATGACACAACATTGTCTTCTCCGACGAATCGCGCTTCTGCCTGCAACACCACGATGGTCGGATCAACGTGTGGCGACACCGCGACGAGAGACTGTATGACGCCTGCGTTATGCATCACCATACCGCTCCGTCACCTGGCATTATGGTTTGGGGCGCAATTGGATATGACACCCGCACTCCTCAGGTACGCATCGCCGGTACACTCAACAGCGACCGCTACATGTCCGACGTTTTGGAGCCTGTAGTATTCTCTTACCTGCAGGACCTGCCAGCAGCCACGTTTCAACAGGAGATTGCGCTCCCGCACGTGGCACGCATCGGGCAACAATTCTTCACGGCCCACCAGGTGTCACTGCTGCCGTGGCCCGCCTGTTCTCCCGATATGTCGCCCATGGAACACGTCTGGTCGCTGATCGGCAACCGAGTGGCCCGCCTGTTCTCCCGATATGTCGCCCGTCGAACACGTCTGGTCGCTGATTGGCAACCGAGTGGCCCGGCAAGCGCCACCTGCAGCTACGCCTGATGAACTGTGGCAACGTGGGGAAGCAGCCTGGACCGACATACCCCAAGCCCACATCCAAAGCCTCTTTCGTTCGATGCCGCGCGTGTAGCGGCGTTATTGCCAGCCATGGGGGCCACACGAACTATTGATGTCTGCGTGTTCCGCAAGTCGCACGGGTCTGTAAGCTCATTCGTTTCATCTTTGTATCTGTTGTTATGTGTCCAGTAAATATGGCTTTGCTATCTCGTGTCCTTCTTTGTGTTGCATTTTGGGTGGCCAGCAGTGTATATACGTAATTCCTGTTTTAATGCCGTACCAATTGTTCTGCTTTGTTACCATTGTAACAAAAACCGGTTTGCCACTGTGACGTCATCTGTTCCAAAGCATTCTTGCATGACGTCAGATCTGCGTTACGTCACACGACAAGACCTTAGAAACAGGACGACATTTCAACAACACCTTAGAAACAGGAAAACGTTACGTTTCGAATATTCGTTCTGTTTTATCCCTTATAAACGACATTTGAGAAACAAACACATGGATTTATAAATAAAAAGACGTGTTTCCTTTTATTTCTTTTGTAGCTGCAAACAGGGAAGAGTGGGACAATAAATGTACTCTGAATTAGGGAACATATTTTCAATAACGCTGTTTTAGAACTACGATTCACTCACTCACTGAGGAATTGAATATTTAAATATGATTTGACACAAGGCTAACTCTTATTTTGTTATATGTGTTTATTTATATGTGTACTAACTTATTGTAGATACATTGACTTAATAGTATATTAATTTAATTAAAACGTGCTAAGATTACGCTATTTCGAGTTTAATTAAACATGCTAACCCATGGTTTCGTGCATTTGTTTACAAGTGTGTTTATTCATTGCGAATTAACTTGATAATATATAATATTCATTTAATTATTTACTTAATATATAAAATTCATTTAATTAAATTATAGCCGCTGATAATAAAGACAAGAAACGCATAAGCTAACCTGTGTCCAGGACCGTAGTGAGCTTTCCTTATCAGAGGGGGCGAGACTTGAAATTACGGCCCTTCGAGATCAAAATTACGCCCCTTCGAGATCAAAATTACGCCCCTTCGAGATCAAAATTACGCCCCTTCGAGATCAAAATTACGCCCTTTCGAGTTTAAAATTACTCCCCTTCGAGTTCCACTCATGGTATTTTGTTTCTCATACACCGCCGTTAAAAGAAAGTACTATGATCGTTCAAAAATCGCACTTCAGATTTTTGACATAATTTTATTTAAAATATCAAAACTAGGTAAATACCCAAGAACCACAGGTTGTAAATACCAAGCACCGACAAGACAACACTACACAGAAATGCACAACGGAAAACAAACCAGCGCAAAACGAATGAGTATCGTAAAGTGAAGGTAACAATAGGAAAAGCTTTAAGAGTAGGGCTTGGAATCATTCCGTTCAAGGTTAAACGCTCAGGGAACCTACTGCGCAGAGCAGAAAATTAGTTCTTCATCCCAACGATAAGATATATTCGGAAATGTCATAGAGATTAGGCATATCAGCATAATGTTTTCTGTGCCTCCATCCACTGTTTTGGAAAATTCCCTTGATGGATATGAAGTTGTTCACACTTCTGTACCCAGGTTATCTGCACGGAATACTGTATGAGACTAAATAAAGTCTTTCATAAGAAAATACTGAACGCTGTAACTTAGACTTTGTTTTTATAGTTACAGATTCTATGTTTTACATCCCCCTGCGCATGAATTTACTCCACTCAAATTACTATTCTGGGAGGGAAACTGCCCTCCCCATAGCTACGTCCTCGCCTGTGTCACAGAGCTGATACATCACATGTTGACGTAATTTCATCCGGGAACATGTTTCCAGTCACTAACCACTTGCAAACGAAAGGCTAAGCGTGAAATCACAAATATTTATCTCTCATTTGTCTGTAATGGCGACGTTGTATATTATTACACTGCTGGCCACCCAAATTGCAACACCAAGAATGACACGAGATAGCAAAGCCAGATTTACTGGACACATAACAACAGATACAAAGATGAAACGAATGAGCTCACAGGCCCGTGCGACTTGCGGAACACGCAGACATCAAGAGTTCGTCTGGCCCGCATGGCTGGCAATAACGGCCGCTACACGCCGCGGCATCGAACGAAAGAGGCTTAGGATGTGGGCTTGGGGTATGTCGATCCAGGCTGCTTCCACACGTTGACACAGTTCATCAGGCGTAGCCGCGGGTGGTGCTTGCAGGGCCACTCGGTTGCCGATCAGCGACCAGATGTGTTCGATATGTGATATATCGGGAGAACAGGCGGGCCACGGCAGCAGTGACACCTGGTGGGCCGTGAAGAATTGTTGCACGATGCGTGCCACGTGCGGGCGCGTATTGTCCTGTTAAAATGTGACCGCTGGCAGGTCGTGCAGGTAAGGGAGGACTGCAGCCTCCAAAACGTCGAAGATGTGGCGGTGGCTGTTGAGTGTACCGGCGATGCGTACCAGATGGGTGCGGGTGTCATATCCAATTGTGCCCCAAACCATAACGCCGGGCGACGGACCGGTATGGTGATGCATAATGCAGGCGTCATGCAGTCTCTCGCCACGGTGCCGCCACACGCGGATCCGACCATCATGTTGCTGCAGGCTGAAGCGGGATTCGTCGGAGAAGACAATGTCGTGCCATTCCGTAGTCCAGGTGCGGCGTTCAACGGCTTACTGCCTTCGCACTCGCCGGTGGTGCAGCGTCAATGGTAATCGGAGCAATGGGCGCCGTGCGACAAGTCCCCGCTCCTGCAGACGACGTCGAACGGTACGTGCTGACACAGGTTGTTGCGCAACACACCCTAATTCTTGCGCTAACGTTCGTGATGTGGCGGTGCTAGCCGTTAATGCCCGCCGCACAACATGTTGGTCCTCTCTTTTGGTGGTGTGCCACGGCGGCGGCAATATCTCACGTCGGTCCGTCCGTCCCTCCTGTACCCACCGAGTCCACACCCGCCTCACTATGGCTGGATGTCATCCCACACGGGCGCCAATGTCTCGGTACGATAAACCGCTGTCCCGATAAGCCACTATTCGTCCTCTGTCGAACTCGGAAACGTGCTGGAATGACTGCCGTATTCTGCGACGAGGCATCAGGAAGCTTTTCACGCACAGGTCCGGCAGCACAATACACTTCCACTTCGTAAACCCCGCCTTCTATGCACCCTTCTGATAGTTCTTCTAGGTGGCGTGACACATTTGCATGTCCTCTTGCGGGCGTCGCATGCTGTGAATTACAGGCCAATCGGATGCTTCCTTCTTGGTGTTGCATTTTGGGTGGCCAGCAGTGTACAACATGAATAGCTCACATTTATCAACAAAGTAATTATCAAGTGTATGCTTCCACACATGCACGCGTACACATACACACGCGCTCGCACCGCATACACATCGCTACACCGATATATCCCTGAACTGCGATACATTTAATTTTCCTCTTTGCTGCAAACAATTATGAACTAATTTCGAGAGTAACATAAACGGTTCTTCTACCACATGAGACGTTAAAATCTGTCATGATACTTGGACGCCACTGCAAATTCAGATAATAATTTAATATTATGACTGTTTTATAACTGTTCTCCGTATTAGGGATCAGCAGTAACACCTGAAGGAAGCGCGGTGTGCTTGAAACTGCTCAGAGAATTCGCAAAAATTGACAGCTGTTACAGAAAACACTTCAAACTATCTGCTATTTTTGAAGTCGTGATTTTATATGCGATCATTAGTAGGCACACATTTTTATTTCGTGTCCGAAAGCAACGAAGTTCGGGTTTTCAGGCTTTCCCTCTCTCTCTCTCCTTCTTTCCCTGTAAAATGTGCTCCCACTCTGTCGAAAAGAAAGTTTCGCTTTCTCCATGAAAAGGGCAATCTTCCTCTTTACTGACAAAAAAAAAATTTCTCTTTCTTATATATTTATATAAGAATCTCCCCCCCCCCTCTCTCTCTATCTCTCTCTCTCTCACTCTCTCTCTCTCTCTCTCTCTCTCTCTCTCTCTCTCTCTTTCTCTCTCTTTCTCTGTCGCTCGCTTTCCTTCTCTCTCATAAACGGGTTGATATATGTATAAAGAAACTTCCAAAGACAGACAGAAAAAAAGGAATTTCTGTCTGTCACTATGAATAAAAGCTCTCTCTCTATTTGAATGAGGCTCACACCCCTGATTGTCCTGCAATGAAAGAGTGTTTCTATTTCTCTTTTCCACTGCCATGGTTTCTTTCTCCCTGTGTATCTGCAACGTCCTTACTAAGTTTATTTGTGTCTCTCTCTCTTTGGCAACAGGATTTCATTTTCTCTTCCTCTGAAAGTTTTTCTCTCACTCTGTCTCATTCATTTCCTTTATCTGAATAAGGCTTTTTATTTCATTCTGTAAGTCTGTTTCTCTCCGGAATCTCCCTTTCTCTTTCTCTTTCCATCTTTCTTTTAGAGAAGCGATGTGTCTTTCGTTTGACAATCTTTCTCTATCTCCAAAAGCTACTCTTTAAAAGAGTCTGCTCTCTCTCTTTTTCTCTTTGAAAGAAACTACCTCTCTCTCTCTCTCTGTTTGTGTGTGTGTGTGTCCGTAACGCAAAGAGCAATGATGTCGCATTAGTTAAAAAGCACTGTAAACTGTTAAGTCAAGCCTAACTGTAAAATAAACAAGAACATCACATTAATTCTATCTAGTACTTTTCTCAAAAAGTGCTCGACCATGTGTTTTGACACACGAAGTTTATATGGGTGAATCTGTCGATAGCAAACACAATAATTCTTCACCTATTTCAGAGATTCAAAATTGTTTTCCTGCTGGTTAGCTTGAGTTATGGAAACAATGATCAATGTCCTTGCTTCATTTGCAAAGTACAGTCTTATTGTTAGTGGTCGCAAATGAGCATTGCTATCTATCTTGATATCACTGTCTACCTCGGTATCTTTATCATACCTTTCCCCTACTTCTAAATGTCTGATTGAAGAAACTGGAAAAAAATCTCACTGAAAAACATTTCGTCACAGGACATTTGTATGACGAAAGTTTTGCATGCATTTTATACTTTATGTGTTGAGAAGCATTTCCGCTAGGAGCTGTAGAAGTGCGTTATACCTCTATGACTTCCCCTGCTGCTAAAAATCTAATTAGAAATATTCCTTTTCTGCAACAGATACCTTTCATTACAAGACACCGATTTTAAATACTTTGTACTTTTTCATTGCGGGCAGTTCTTAGCAGTGAAACTTATATTTCAGTTTGAAAATATATATTTGTTTCTCATGGACCGAATCATGCAAATTGAATGTTCACTATTCAAAAACAATTGAATAGTGGGGAAATTCTGCATTTCCATATACCATGAAAACTATTTCCACTTCAAATAATGCAGAATTTTGCTTAAGGCCATGTAATATTTCCCCGATCACCACCTCTTCTAAAACTCCTACTTCTATTCTATTGTGTGCGTGTGTTTGTATACTCTGGTGTCCTCAGTGAGAAACATTTCGTATCGATTTTCTACTTTTTGCAACACATAGTTCTGCTTCTAAGGCCATTCACATGTCTGTTTGAAGCGTCATCTTTGATTCTGATATTCGATTATAATTTCTTTTTGTGTGTAGCATTCCGTGTGTTAAACATTTATGTATATTTTTTTTTGTTTATAACGATTCACACTTTTCTTTCACGCAACGTAAATGTATTTGCATATTTCTGTAGCTGCTGCATCCCCTCTCCTAAAATACTCTTTCTTGCTACTGTGAGCACATGTGCCTTTCTGGTTTCGAATGCATCTAAAGGCTAATTGAAGAAGTGATTTTTACATCTTTTTCGATGCCCTATCACTTGGTTGGTTATCAATAGGTCAAACGACGTGCCCACTACATCCGAAAATCCGATGATGTCCTTGTTCAATATTCTTTTAATCGATATACATTTGTTTATTGATATGTAATCCCGATTCGTGAAAAGGAACGTCAATTACTATAGGCTGCTTGAAATTTATTCGAGATGTGAGTGGAACCGCGGGCAAGCAAATAAAGCTGAATGAACAGTGGTACTTTGTTGACTTCATGCTCGGGTATAACTTTGGTTGTAAAGCAGCCAAATTTAAGGCTGACTGTTGCGCGCTGGAATGCAGCTGGTCAGCTCAAACGAAAGCAAACTCTAATTTGAAAAGTACACACCTCTCTGCTGCGGGGGATTTTCTATTACACACAGCACTGATATATTTGCATGAGTAAATTTCAAATAACGTTCCTCTGGTTTGTGAATCACATTCCCTCTGAGGCTGTAACTCATTTCAAATTTCGGGGACTTCGTAATAAATATAAAGTCATTTTGACTTCATGTAATTGTTCTTCCAGTGCTGATGAATCATTTTTATAGTGCGAAATGCATTTATGATGTATTTATCGGTAAAGTAAATAGCATTGTCTGTAAATTATCCTCCTTTTTGGCATTCACAAGAGTAAGGCATACGAACTATATTTTCTTAGTTCAATCATGGAAATATGATTAGCTGAGTTGTGTAGTTATGACTCATCTGTATGTATAAAGTTCAAAGGATTCCATTAGGCATACGCAGCATTAGAGTAAGAAAAGGTATAACGTAAGTGAAGATTCGAAATACATTCGAGGTGCATGTGGAGTCAGGAAAGCTGACAATGTGATTACGTTTCGTCATTGAAGTAATAATTCGTCAAATGATTTGATTCGCAAAATGACGACCTATGATCTTGCATCTATTCAGCGATTTGAATGTTTAAGATTTCTCTTATCGAAAACACACAGCAATGTTCCAAATAAACAAAGACATCGCTCTTTCCACGTTTTAGCAACACACACAACCGAAAAATTATTATTCTGTCACCGCTGGGGAATCGAATCCCAGATATCTCAATATCTAGCCGAGCGCGTTAGCCTTACACCGCGGTGGCCAACAATCCACGGCGTTATGTGTGTTTTTCTGTCAGCTTCAGACATCATAAATCCGTAAGATGGGCTTAGCAATTGAGACGTCTCCATCTGGTGGGCATTAACGGCACTGGCTATATATTAATTATAGCAGTTAAATCCCAACGGCGAGATCCAAAGTGAAAATCCTCCCAATACGTGGCGTCAGTGAATAAACAAAGACGTCGTTCTTTGTTTATTCACTGACGCGTATTTGGAGGATTTTCACTTAGCAATGTTCTACCTGAATTGCACTCAGGTTTGAGTCGCGAATGAATCATGGGCGGTGTACTTCCCTTTGGTGTTGGTTCTCTCTCGCTTCCTTGGTACCAGTGGTCCTAAATTAGGGATGTTAGACTGCTTATAGTCTTAAATTATATTTTCCTAATCACATATTTATTTTGCGTTACATCCTCCCGCTACCAAAATGGCAATAGTCCTTAAAATAATTTTAATTCTTCAAGAGCAGTTTGTAGCTTCGTGTCGAGCTCGTCTAGCTGCCTTTTATCTTACACAACTCGTCCGTATCTTCTAGTTTCGGCATCAGTCACTTGCTGTCTCTTTGCGCATGCCAACACACCACATACGTGGGCTTGTAGCCTCTTCTTTGCTGGAAATAGTTAGGGAGTGGTTGGTGCATGAGTCTAAACTACATGCGCCTGGTAAGCAAAAATTCTGCTGCGTACTTTGGCTCCTCTCTCTGTCTTTCAAGAACCGTTTTGCGTTTTGAATATTTTTTCATCGTGAAGGGTGAGATTTTATAAATTATTGTTACATTTGTTATTTTATTCGAGAAAGTACTTTGCTGTGTTTGAAAGAAAAAGTTCTTTTACAGCACATTTGATATTTTCTTTCTGAAGTGAGCCAATATATTTCGATAAGGCTCCTTTAATTAAACCAAACGAAAAAAACGTCTTTCGTTCTATGTCGTTTCGTAATTGACATACTTTTTGTGAATCTTGATTAGTTCTTCTCTAAAAGTGTCTCACATTCTGATGGTTCTCTCACAGTTTTTTTTTAATACAGGTGATATCATTTTATTTATTCATGAGTAATGACTAAATCTGTTTCACTGATAGAATAATTGTTAGAAACACTATTTCGGCACAAGTGCTTCATAAATAAATGAAATCTAGAAATTTGGAAAAAAATATCTCACAAACACCGTTTCTATATGAAAAGTTTGGTGAATAAGAAGATGTAATATTTTATTTAAATCCGAACACGTACCAAATATCAAGGACCGCCTCACAACACTGCGCAATACAGACTCGCACTTTGCGCATGCGTGGAAATATGAATCGTATTAGCAAATAGTAACTATACTAGTAATCCGATTTATTGGCGTAGGAATATATACATAAACGTTTCCAAGCTTTCGCGTCAACCAGACGCCTTTTTCATGGAAGTTAAACAGAAAGCTTGGAAACGTTTATGTATTAGGTGTACAAATAAGTCTTAAGCCGTTTTTTTTGTGCGTCGTGTACCACTAATTTATATATCCGACATTCCCCGCGTTGTTGTCATGTGATCGTAAATGGTCCAGAATATAAAACGTGACGCAGAAGTTTGCCCAAGAGTCAAATGCACTTTCACATCGGTAGGTGAAAGATATTAAGCGATACTGAATTTATTCGACACTGCATTCACTATGAATTTCATCAAAGGAAAAGTGCTGCAAAAGCATGTGCATCGATCTGATCTGTTCTGAGGGAAACTATTGTATCGAAAAGCACGTGTGAGTTTTGGTTCAGACGGTTTGAACCAGGTGATTTTGATGTTAGTGATCGAGAACGTAGCTGCGCCCCGCAGGAGGTTGCACATGAGAAACTGCAAGCATTGCTGGATGAAGATTCATCTCAAACGCAAAACGAATTAGCTGAACAACTGGGGGTAACTCAACAAACCATTTCCAATCGTTTACGCGTAACGGGAAAGATTCAGAAGAAAAGAAAATGGGTGCCACATGACCTGAGCCAGAGAAACATGGATGAGCGTGTCGTGAAGTGCTTGAATCTGTTGAATAAACAACACAGAAAAGCTTTCCAAATCGTTACGGGTGATGAAAATTGGATATGGTACGACAATCCCAAACGCAAAAAAGATACTGGGTAAACTCCGGTGAAGCAACAACTTCGACACCGAAACGCAATATTCACCCCAAGAAAGTTCTTCTGTGCATCTGGTAGGATATGAAGGGTGTGTTCTGTTATAATTATGTTCTGGAACAAAGTCAAACTGTTACTGCTGATCGCTACAAGTAACAATTGCTGCGATTGAACCACGAAATGCTTCGAAAACGTCCGTTCACAAGCAAAGGATTGCGTCCCTTGAAATTATTCCATGACAACGCTTGGCCGCATGTCGTTAAAGCGGTCAAGGAAACGTTATTGATGCTTGGGTGGGAGGTTTTGGAGCACCCGGCGTATAGTCCCGACATAGCCCCTTCAGATTATTATTTTTTCCGATCGGTGCAACATGGTTTGTCTGCTGTACGGTTCCGGACATGTGACGAAGTGCAAAAATATGTTGACGACTTCATCACGTCACACGACGAAGTATTCTTCATTAATGGAACCCGTCAGCTGCCCGACCAATGGCGGAAGGTGATAGATAATGACGACGCATATTTTGATCAGTAAAGGTATTGTTGTTTTCTCTCAAATTACATGTTACGTTGTCTTAAAACGCTTTAAGACTTATTTATACACCTAATATATATTTCTACGCAAATAAATCGGATCACTTGTATAGTAACTATTTTCTACATAATTGGTGTACCATTCCTCGTTATCAATGAATAGTATTAGCTTGTTTTACGGTGAATCATCGGTCCGCACGAACAACATTCGGGAAGCGAAGTGTTCTGCATTTTACTAGAATGATCGGAACAATATGGACGTTTTCGAATACCGTATTAGGCCTATACTTTATGAGTCTAAGAAAGGAAATAGCGTTAAAGCGTAAGAGCAAAGTCCACCCAAATATATGTGAAAAAGCTCTTAATTCCACAATTTACTTTCTCTGGTTTCAGAATTTAAGGTCTACCGACTACAGCATAACCACAGATGCCTTCATAGGCCGTCCTGAAAAATTCAACAGCAACCTGTTAAAAGCTGCAAGGAAAACCAGTCATTGCTATACAGTTAGAGAACTTCCTCAGCAATTTCGTTTGACCAATACCTGAAAAAAGAGGTTCGACGCAAAAGAAGCAGCGGGGAAAATGTCTGCAGTTGAATCCAGTGGACAGTAACACTACTTGAAAATGGGTCCGCCTTTTTAATGCTGGGAACACCAATCTCAAATACAAGCCGAGGTCAGGGCATTCATCTACCAGAAACACTGACACCGTGGTCGATGCTGTGAGAGCGAACCTTGGTATCAGTAGATCCCACTTGGCAAGTGAGGTGGGGGACTTTCCAATCCACTATCGCTCGCCATCTGCACAGCTTGGTTTCTTGTCTAGGTGCCATCAAATGGTTTCCCATTTCCTGATACCCTGGCAGATGGAACAACGTGTTGTTCTCTGTCGAAGATTGCCATTAAATCCTAAGGTTGATAGGTTCTGGCGTCGTATCTTCTCAGGTGATGAAAACTGCTTGTTCCTATTTCATCCTATCACTAGGAGCCAATGTTTGAGCCATTGGTGCGCAGGGTGTGATTCGAGAGGAAAGTCATGCTGTGCGCTTGACGGAGTCGCGTTTGTCCTGTCCACTGGGGATTTATGCCAGACGATCAGGCTGCGGGTGGAAATCTCTATGCCGAACAACTACGGCGGTTCCATGATACCTTGAGCCAACGCCACCTAGAGGAAGCGGGTGTTGGCTCAAGTGAACAATGCCCTAAGTCACACCTCCAGTGTGACCCGCCGAGAACTACAGGAATTGGAAGGAAGCGAGCGTCATGCTCGTCATCAATAAGAAATTGGCGTTTCTGCAAGTGTACAACGCCCTAAGGCACACCTTAAATGTGACCCGCCGAGAACTACAGGATTTGGAAGGAAGCGGGTGTCATGCTCGTCATCAATAAGAAGTTGGCGTTCCTGCAAGTGTACAATGTTCTAAGTCACACCTCCTGCGTGATCCACCGAGAACTACAGGGATTGGAAGGAAGCGGGCGTCATGCTCGTTATCAATAAGGAGTTGGCGTTTCTGTAAGTGTACAATGCCCTAAGTCACAGCTCCAGGGTTACCCACCAAGGAGTTGGCGTTTCTGTAAGTGTACAATGCCCTAAGTCACACCTCCAGGGTTACCCACCAAGGAGTTGGCGTTTCTGTAAGTGTACAATGCCCTAAGTCACACCTCCAGGGTTACCCACCAAGAACTACAGGAATTGGAAGGGGTTAAGATCCTATCCCATTCTACATACAGTCTTGACCTTGCCCCCATCTGTCTACTATCTGCTTCACTCCAGGGTGCATTTCTTACAAGGTCGGTGTGGCGATGTAAGTAGCACACCCACGTCCCAAATCAGATTTCAGTAGAAAATGAGTTGGTTGGAAAGTAGGAAATGGACGGGAGGAAGCCATTTTGAGTATTCGGCAGAGAGGTCTTGGTAGCGACGACAGCATCCAAGAAGGAGGGCGGGTCCTCAGCGGAGAGAGAGATGACAGTTACATAAGACTTATGGGATCAGAGGCAAACGTCCCGCGGGAATGCGCTGCTTTGATTGGCCCAAAACTGTAGGGATGTTCCCGAGGAGAGAGCGAGTTGCCGAAAGAGCGGGAATTCGGGGCATTCTTTGGAAACTGTCGTGGAGGAAGAATGTACGATATGGTGCTCTGATGGCCGTGGTCATCAGAATTTGGGTCAAATAGTGACGAGGGTCACTAAGTGTGAAATAGTAACTGCGGTTACGAAATTAGAGGACCTGAACTGCTGTTCAGTAGCAGCAAATAACCCTGGCAACTGTGTATCTCGAGGTGGTAATATCAGGCTGAGTGCACCAAGTGGTATACCAGAGAGTGGTAAACTATTCCATCTGATCTTGTTCATTTACTCGCTGTAACTACCGTGACTCTCTGGACCGTAAGAGAAGGACAGACAGTGTCTTCGTCATGTCAACCGGACTTTGACGGCTCGATTATAAGAAGAACTGTGGTCTAAATTTACCTGGAGGAGTGATCACTTTCAGTTCAAAAGCGTGAACGACATTAGTCAAGAGAAATCATTGTGCACCTCTGATGCATTGTATGTACATAAATCTCCATTTACATAGGTATTCCATGTTGAATGGTGTAAAATGAGATATTCTTCACTTAGTTTGTGGAAAACCTCTGGTGGCAGCACTACCAGTCCCAACTGAACCGAACTATACATTCCGGTTTGTCTTCCATCGGAAGCGCTTACCAGTCCTTCATTCACCATTACACGTGATGTAGCAGTGCTGGATGCAACGCACAGCCTCCTGCTACTTTTCGTAAGAAAAAAAAAAGAAAAAATACATCACCCGAGACACAGCCTCACAGCCAGCACTTCTCTTCAATGGTGGATGTGGAATCTGACATCAGGGAATTTATGACCCTGAAACTTGCCGAGCGTTACCGCCATGGAATCGTGACTATGGTATAACATTGGCAGAGGACTATAGAAAGCAACGGCGTGTTCTTCACAGAATGAGGTGAGCGCGTATGGCTTTCTTTCACCATCAAATGTTTCATCTGCCAACAGGACGAACTTTCCACTCAACCTGGTAAAAACAAATAAACCTGTAAATCGTTGACAGCTTTGAAGATATCACATGCATAGACGCAGTAAACGCTGACGTGAGCCAGGATCCTATCACTCGGCGCTTTTAGTTGCGTGGTCCCCGCATTTAAATTGGTTTGCATGATTTGGCAGATTGCCAGTGATAGCACGAAATGAAACAATCAGTACCAATAAACCCCAATTGAGAGTTGATCAAACGTGGGTATATAAAGCAAAACCAGAAGCAATCAAAATTTATATAAATGAAACGTAAAAAACTCCGTAAGGTTAAAAAACGCAGTTACATAACAACACTTCCGGTGTCTGATGATGCAGAGTTTTTGTATTACAGGGCGTTTTTCTTACTTTTTGCGACCAAATTCCCGTTTCTTAAACTCCTCTCAAAATAAAAAAATAAAAAAAAATGTTTTATCGTTTGATCTTTGTGAGTGTGTGAATTTTCTACTATCGTATTTTTGTTTGCAACAGTTACCAGCTTCTAAAAACCCGATTTATAAAGAAAATTTGTTGCTGAATTCTTCATGCCGAACAGATTGTTGATTGTCATAAACCTTTAGTTCGAAATTTTCATATGTCAATAAATGTTCGATATAATTATTATAATTTGTGTTACCACATATTCTTTTGATTCAAACGACGTGCTCGTTATACCCGATAATTTGGCGTCCCATTCAGAAAAGTGGAAGTACTGATATTGCTAAGATTACGAATGCCAGACATGAGGATATTAGTTGGTAAAAGTGTCATTCCGACCAAATTCCAAAGCTTGCTCTACCAGTATACTGTGTGTTCTGAAGTAAAGTGCAATATTTGATTGGAAAACTGTTGGAAGTTGGTCAAAATGAAGCGCTGCAGCTTTTTCTGCCGCGGCATTTAACAAATCATGTGAAAACGGAGGAGGTCGTTTTGAAGAATACGCGTACATACGTATTTTATTAAACTTTAGTTTTACAGAACTGTGCTTTCTCATTGAAGTAAGATGTAAAGAATATTGCGATGCGTTTCTTCAAACACCAAGCGATTATTCCACCTCTCGCCACCAGTGTGATGCAAAGTTCCAGGGAAATTTTCGTACAAATTAAGTGGTAGCACTTCCGACACCAGCCGTACGCCCTGGGGCGCTACAAACAACGTAAATGAATTTATCACGTTAAATCTTGCGGGATTCAAAACCGCGAAGACTGACATAATTCAACATGCGAAAACTTAAACCAAATTTTGCATATTTAGTCTAATCATCATCCAGCAATGGGATGCGAGGCTTTCTGGCACAAAATACACCTTTAATTTAGACAGAATGATTTACGTAATTTATGAGTTCACAGGCCGCTGGGACCAATCTCGTAATATTCTTCCGAGCGCACTGCCCAATCGTATGTGTTGTTCGATTCTCCTTGTACAATCTCCCGCGTGGTTTAGTGCCGAGACAGCCAATTAACGTTCCTTCACAGATAAGTTCAATTTCAGTCCCTACGATGATTGGCGATAGTTCCGCGCAGTAAAGATCCGATTATTAAGCTGGACGTCCAGTGATTTTGCTTCCTATACTTCCAATGGGCAAACTTCTGTACACATTTTTTTTTTTTACAATTAATGCGTTCCCAAGGATGAAAATTTGAACATTGATTAAAATAACTTCATATTATAGCCTAGCATGCTTAATAGTTTCTAAAACTTAACCATAATTATATTAAAAATCAATAACTTTTCCTTTGGTGGTGTTGACACCAGAAAAACGATGGCGCGACCTGTAGATTGATGACGTCAGTAGACAAACAAATGTTGGATTACTTAACTATGGTTATGTTTTAGAAACTGTTAAGTATACTAGGCTACAATATGAAGTTATTTTAATCGATGTGCAATTTTTTATTCTTGGGAACGCATTAATTGTGAAGAAAATGTGTACAGAAATTTGCCCATTGGAAGTATAGGAAGCAAAATCACTAGGCGTTCAGCTTAAGAATCAAAGTATAATGGTTACATATTGTTCGTGTTACGACGTGATCTAAACACTTTGCACATATACACTTTTCAGAAACTTGTACATTCCTTATTACCTATGCGCAGTTTACCAAAGGTTACTTCCGACGCACATTCTCACACCATTTTGAGGCGATACACATAGTTTCTTTGGTCATCGGGGCACGTCGCAACACAGACTCACGTACTCCTGGATGCAACTGGCATGAGGGATTTGACCAACGGTCAGCTGCTGGAGCATTTCCTTAC
Organism: Macrothele yani; assembly: GCA_039090855.1. Taxonomy (NCBI): domain Eukaryota; kingdom Metazoa; phylum Arthropoda; class Arachnida; order Araneae; family Macrothelidae; genus Macrothele; species Macrothele yani. The sequence continues at coordinate 6,950,870 of CM077011.1, read as the reverse complement.
CAGCCTTTAAAGAGCATCTTCCCACGGGCCTTTCAGCGAAAAAGTTGTTCGATTCTCCTTGTACAATCTCCCGCATGTTTTTCCCACTTCTTCAAGTGTCTTCCGCCCGGACACACGAGCATACTAGGAGTACATGACATTTGCTTCTTTCGTGCCTTTAAGTGTCAGTAATTTATGATCACCCTTTGGCCCATGCTGCCCTCTGCCCTGCGAGCAATGGAAATGGCGCCAACTTCTGGTGTACAAGCAATCAAGACATTGCTTAGTCTACGTCCTGTCATACGCGAGACTGACTTATGGGTTAATTGCCGCCTCTTGACCACACACGATGCACAAAACCTTTCTGAGGATAACTTTTACATTAGGGGGAAACATCTGTTCCTTGCCCTGAAACCCTATGAGCGGCAAATAAATTGCACAATTAATTGATCGACGTGATTGGTTACTCCCATTAGATCTCAAAATAATGAGGCAAAGTTTGCATCAATATTAAATGACCTGATGTGTTCTATCGTTTAACATATAGAGCAGAAAATTTTTGCTGTGACCAAAAGGTTATCAAAGAAAATAATCATTGCAGACATCTCTGATTTCTTAACAGAAATTAAGGTGTGGACCCATTCATGAATTTATTTGATATTATGTAGGCGGCTCTCATTAGATCGTATGGCTAAATTGATGCGTAAAACGTGTGGCATAATTTGCTGCTTGCAAAATATTTGTCGCCGTCCCTATCGCCCAGTGGTCTAAGCGCTGGCTTATAGCCATTCGTCCGAAATGGGTCCGAGTTCGAATCCCGGTTAAGCATAGATGTTGTGTTTGTGTCACGGCACTGGATCTCTCCCTTTCCTGGAGTCAGTAACCCTATACGTTAGGGACGGGCGACTGCCTATAGCCCATAGGGTTGCTTACGGTGGTCGTTAAACTCTCAAACTAATAAACAAACAAAAATATTTGGCAGTCTCTATGTATAGAGACGAAAAGTAATTCTTACGCAGGGGACGACTTGAAGACTAAGCAGTTAGGCTATTAAAAATCATGAAGAGTCAGCCGTCTCTAACTGGACGGAAATCCACAAAGATTAAGCAGTAATTGTACCTCATCTGATTATGGGTGTAAGGACCGAAATAGTTTTGGAACATGAATTTAAGTATAACATGCATGAAATCCAAATTAATTTAGCAAGAGAGCGCATCTACACTTTTAACAGCGCTTTGCATGCACTTGATTATTGTTAGCAATAAGTCCACCAGGGCAGCTTTCGTTGTTTCAAATCAGAGTATGTGAGGAATTTGCAGGAAATGCAGTATTAACTCAAGAAAAGAAAACACTATTAAATAAGAGTGGAACAATTAGACCGACATATTCTTAAAAAAATTATCACAAAATCTTCCAAAAAGCCTGCAGTTGTGTGAATGATTCTTGCGTTCTGATTATCAGAGACGCTGCCTCGACTTCGTCTACCTGTTTGCATTTATAATAACTTATTTAATATGTTACGTGTAATTCTGTATTTCTTGTTTTTTTATTACTAAATTTTACTTGTTTGTTTTCTGTTTAATATATTCTAGTGCGATGTTTGCTAAATTTCAGCATTCAAGTAGCAGAAAATGTTATTTTTTTATTTAGTGTGTATTTCACGATTTAATAAAAGTTTATACTAATGGGTTTATTGTAAGCGGAAAGCAACACGCTCGTGCAATTGCTCCCACTATAATGCAGTAACAAACAGCGATATAGACTCCGATAGGTGTCGAAATAGTGCTATTTTTAAGAGAATGATTCTTCAAATACAAATGTATAAAATCTGAACTCACCTGGTCATAGAGTTTATAATCATTTAATCCTAATACATATTTTATGACAAGTAATAATTTGTAGTAAAGAAAGCACAGATCATATGTAGCAGAACTAATTATAATGATGACATACAATGTGAGTGTTTAGATACTACAGATCTTGGGATTAACTGTCCAGTTGAAGAAAATTATAACACCACATTTATCAAAACAGTTGTAAAAGCAACAGCTTTGCTCGGCTTGTTGCGACATTGTTTCTCTTCGTTCACATCACGACTGTATACACACTAGTGATGGGTCGGTACTTCCGTACTCGTTACAATGTAACGAGTACTAAAATGTAACGAGTACAGAAAATCGGTACTTTCATATTTCAGTCGTTACTCGTTACGTTTTCTATCTCGAGACAAGTACTGATTTGCAGCAGTCGTTCCTTGGACCTGGTTACTAGTGATGAGTCGGTACATCCGTAACCGTTACAGTGTAACGAATACAGAAGATGGATACTTTCGTACTTCGTTACTCGTTACATTTTCTTTCTCGGGGCAAGTACAGATTCATAGTAGCTATTCCTTAGATCTGAATACAGGAAGTATTTTATTTTTATTTTTCGGGAAGTAGTCGAGAAAAAAAACTGAGTCTCTGAAAACCATGATGAAATATATACCTGATTTATCTTATCTGTTTTATTTTATTTTTATTATTATTATTTTGTTATTGCTTATAGCAAAGAGGATGTGAACTTTTAAAATAAATTTTCCCTGCAGAATTTTTTTTATTGAATGTTTAACGATTACCATGAGCAACTCAATAGGCTATAAGCAGTCTCCCGACCCTAATGTAGTCCCACTGACTCCAGGGAAAGGATAGAGCCAGTTCCGTAAGACAAACACAACATTCATACCACAACCGGGATCCGAACCTAGATCCTTTTCGGCCGAATGATCAGAAGCCAGCGCTTAGATCACTGCGTCACTGGGGCGGCCTGGGCAGAAAGAGACCGGTTGAAACGATACTTTATTTACCAGACAGTCATGGAACTTAAACACATTTTCCAGTTTAATTTAGAGCTACTGGTCCCAGGGAAGGGAAAGAACGAGTACCGTAAAACAGACAATATCCATGCCCCACTGGGATTCGAACCCAGCCCGGACTCATCCCGGACGAATGGTCAGAAGCCAGCGCTTAGAGTTTTGTGCCACCGGGGCGACAAACTTTTAAAATTTCACGCTGCCCATGTGGTGCAGTAGTCTGACCGTTCGTCCGAGGTGGGTCCGCTCCATGGAGGTAGGAATAAAGAGAGAAAGTATGAGGTCACAATCAAAACGGCCATCTTAAGATTCTGATAGTCTTATTTTTTATTTTTTATTGGAGGTGTAACGACCACCGTGAGCAACTTAGTTGGCTATAAGCAGTTGCCCGTCCCTAATTTAGGGTCATTGGTTCCAGGGAAGGGAGAGAACCGTTGCCGTAAGACAAACACAACATCCATACCTCACCGGGATTCGAACCCGGACACATCTCGGACGAATGATCAGAAAGCATCGCTTAGACCACTGCGGCACCGGGGCGGCATAGTCGTTTTGAGCCATTGGGTTACATAAGTGACAAGTTTGATTTTCGAAATTTAAAGTTATGTTTTTTTTTAGAACGTGTGTGTTCTTGCGCTTACGGATGTCACAACGATTTCGGGCGATCACCTCCTGGAGTTACTTTTCATATGTAAATAAGGGAGAAACATTTAATATGAAATATTTTAATTTCTGAAGGGCAGATAATAGACAAACGCGTATATACGCGCTTGTCTATCAAACGCGTCTATCAAGCGCGTATATACGAAGTCAATTTAGATATGACCACCCAGCAAAAACAGTCTTGCTGGGCCAGCAGTGGGCCATTGCTGGCAGCCAGCACTGCCAGCAATGGCCCAGCACTATGTTGCCGCTGCCGAACCGTCAATAAAATGTCCGGGCGGCCAACAGAAGGGCCAACAGTTCAGGCCAACAGCTGACCAACAGTTGGCACCCCATCAGTTGTCATATGCCACAACAGGGCCATCAGTGGTCCATCACAGGCAGTAGCTGCCACAAGTGGCCCTTCAGTGGCCCAGCAAGCACGTGCCAGAAATGATGGCTAGCCTAATGTGGTCCGCTAGTGGCAGCCAGCAACCACGTGACGTAACTGGTGGCTTGCCGAATCTTGTCCGCCAATTTCCCAGTATTAGCCATAATAATAAAAAAAAAAAAAAGCAAGGATAACCGCAGTTTCCTAACACGACAATTTTTTTCTACCCTTACGAAGCTTGTGAATTAACACACTGTGCTGAGGAAATTTTCTCGACAGACCGGAAAAAGCGCCGTTTGCATCTGACTAGATTCGATCCTGGGCCATTTACGTGGAAGCCGCGCTCACTACCGACCGGACTAATTCACAACGCTCAGATATGTGCTGGAAGCTATCTGTTTGGTATGCAATTTGTAATCGAATGCTTCCCTCTTTCATTTTATAATATTGCGAGGTATTTCTCATAAAAGTCAGTTTCATATAAATGATAAATTAATTTTTTCAACGTAACGATAGTTTTTTTTTTTTACGTTAAGGGAACTTCACTTATTTTCAAGGCGTGTACATACTTAGAGTCGCTTTCCAAAGTTTTGTACTGTCCTTGCAGTCTTGAAAAGAGATTGTTGAATAAATATATATTTACCTGCTGTTGGGGGTTGCATTGGTTGCCAGCGGGTTCATGTCACATTCTGTTACATTTTTAACGTTGTGTCTTTCCTTTCCGTTGTCCGAAGCTACATTTGTTTTAAAGAGTAAAAGATATTTTATTTTACTTCTCGTTATTTTTAGAAGCGAATTCCTCCCAGTCTTGTGTATTCAACCCATGGATGAGTACACCACATAGCGTTGCTTTTTTTTTTCTTTCAAATAATTAATAAATTTTGTTCGCGTATAATTCTTTTTTTTTTTCCAACAAACGCTATTTTAATGGTTTTCCAGGATATGTGTTTCAAGCGGTTTCAAATTTTTTCTTGTTATTCATCCACTCCATTCCATGAATTGTTATTCATGGGAATGGAGTGGGTGTATTTCATGGCTGTAATCTAGTATTTCACGGCTTAATGTGATATCTTCGTCGACGTAAAATTTCATTAGGAAATTAATTCGCCTCTCCACATATGGATTTTTTTCTTAACATCCACTAAAATAACACGACGGCGATAGCGTCGTCTTCAACTAACTGGTACCATGAGAGACACAGCAAGTGTTGCTTCTGCGCATGCGCAGTCCCGATGCTTCCACCTGCTGTTGGGGGTTGCATTGGTTGCCAGCAACGGGCTACTAGTGGCACTTGCTTGGAGGCCCACAATACACGGCGATGCTGCAGGGCCATCAATGGCTCGCCAACTGATAGCGCTGCCACCAACGGACCACTACCGGGCCGTGAGCGGCAGATTTCAGCCAGCAGTGACCCATCACTGCCAGCTGGTGGCCAGCAGTTTCCCAGCACTTGTGTTTTTGCTGGGCAGCTTAATTTTCCATTTTGATTGACAGAATGGCACTGAACAATATGACATTTTGTTCCGCTAACAGAGGAAAAAATTACTAATAGAAACTCTGAAAAGTCATCTTTCATATCATATGCCTATTTATGCACACAGGTGAAAAGCCTTACCAATGTCATTCATGTTCCAAGCAATTTGCTCGAGAATGTGATCCTTCGAAGCATTTAGTCATTCACACCGGGGAAAAGCCTCACCAATGTGATGTACACTCCAAAGGATTTGCTTGGAAAAATCTTTTTTCACAGTATATGCTTATGTTCACAGGTGAAAAGCTTTACCAATGTGATGTATGTTTCAAGCAGTTTGCTCGAAAAAGTTATCTTTCGGAGCATTTACTCATTCACACGGGGGACAATCTTCACCAAAGTGATGTATGCTCAAAACGATTTGCTTGGAAAAGTCTTCTTTCAAAGAATATGCTTTTGCAGACATGTGAAAAGCCTTACCAATGTGATGTATGTTCCAAGCAATTTGCTCGAAAAAATGATCTTTCGGTGCATTTACTCATTCACGGGGGAGGGGGGGGGGTTACGAAGGTGATATACGCTCCAAACGATTTGCTTGGAAAAGTAATCTTTTAAGGCATATACTCGTTCATTCAGGTGAAAAGCCTCATCAATGTGATGTATCTTCCAAGCAATTTCCTCGAAAAAGTCATTTTTCAAGGCATATGCTTGTTCACATGTGAAAAGGAATTTTCCCATTTAAATTGTATAGACAAGGTATATTATAAAGCAGGGGGATATGTAACTGAACCCTGCATGCACTTTAACAGTTTTATTTTGGGGTTTTGAAATGTTAGGATTTGGTATTGCTTTTCCAAATACTGGGAAAATATGCACCTTCCTGGAAAAAATATGTTCATCAGCCCTAAATTAAAAATCTAGGACCTCTTGTACAACGACGGATGGTTGTCTGGGTGTATATTAGCATATATAAATGAAATATAAAATAAAAACAAACAACACTGTCTAGCAAATAGCATTAAAAATAAGATTACTGAATAGAAAACATGGAAATAGTGTTCAGGAGCCAATGTGCTCTAACTATTCTGGAAATAATCAGAAGAGGTAAAAAATCTGACTACTACCAAAAGGTAAAAGAAATCATACACTACATTTTTGGTCCAAAAAGTTTCACCACCCTCCACAAATACCTCATACAGAGGGTATTGGGAGGGGAAATCTAGGTGCACCAAAGTGCTGACTGAATATTAAACAGTAAGCATAATACATTTTATCAAACCTGAACGGGGAAATGAAGGCTATTCGTGTGATAACGGTTAATAGGAATAATAATAGCCAAAAACAGCAATAAATATTAAATAGTTTGGGTTATAAAACCAGAAACGAGCGACCTCCTTGGTATTTACGCTGATTCCCCAGAAACCAGCCGAAATATTCCTAAATTCTAAATAGATGGAAGTAGCCGTAACACCCTAAACATTGATAAATCGGCTAAAAATGTCCTTAAGAACAGTATATCAGCAATTAATATAATAAAGAAGGGCAAATTTATTAATATTAAAAGCAAAATATATCTTGCACTGTCCCTGTCGCCCAGTGGTCTAAGTCGCCGTCCCTGTCTCCCAGTGGTCTAAGCGCTGGCTTACAGCCATTCGTCCGAAATGGGTCCGAGTTCGAATCCCGGTTAAGCATAGATGTTGTGTTTGTCTCACGGCACTGGATCTCTCCCTTTCCTGGAGTCAGTAACCCTATACGTTAGGGGCGGCCGACTGCTTATAGCACATTGCGTTGCTCACTGTGGGCGTAAAATCTCCAACAACGTTATATACACTGAAGAGCAATTGAATTAGAGACAGCTGGCGTTATGCAAATGTGGCGCTGTGGTCGGCCCTGTAAACGGAAACGACATGACGTATGCAGCGATCCAACAATATAAGGAGTGATGCGACGGGAATCAGTAAGAGTCGGATGCAGCATAGGTAAGACGAAGGATCTAAGCGCATTTTATCGTGGAAAAATTGTCGGGGCCTGACGAATGGGTCACACCATCTCGGAAGGCGTGCAGGCACTGGGATTTTCACGAGCTACTGTGTCACGGGTGCACCGTGAGTATATCTAATCCGGTAAAACCATCCCTGCCAACTGCCGTGGACAACAGCGTGTGGATGAGCGGGATCATCGTCGACTAGCTCGGATTTTAACAGCGGATAGACGGGCCACAGTGCAAGAAACCACTTGGCAATTTAACGCTGGTGCACAAAAACGTGTAAGCAGCCACACCATCCAGAACCATCTCCTCGCTATGGGGTACAGAAGCCATCGTCCCACGAGGATACCGCTGCTGACCGCACATCACAGGGTGCAAAGATTAGCATGGGCGCGGGAACATCGCCACTGGACCCTAGGCATGTGGGAAAATGTTGGCTGGACTGATGAGTCGAGATTCACGTTGGTACATGCGGATAGCAGGATACGAGTACGGCGCAAACCACATTAAGCTATGGATCCTTCTGGCCAGAAGGGTACTCTTCAAGCGGGTGTGGGTAGCATTCTCGTCTGGGGACTGTTTACGTGGACTGAAATGAGACCCCTGGAACGTGTGACATCGTCCCTCACAGGTCAACTTTACCGGGATATACTGGACGACCATTTGTTCCCGTTTGTGCGTACAACATCCCACTGGGGACCTCATCCTGCAACAAAATAATGCGACCGTGCCATCGCTCCCGAATTATATCCGAATGGTTGGATGAACACTCCACCGACGTGACCTCGCTTCCTTGGCCAGCTAGTTCACCTGACCACAATCCCATCGAGCACATCTGGGATGCCATCTAGAGAGATATTCGAGGCTCTGACCCCCCCCTCCATCAAATCTTCGTGAAATGTGGGAGCTTGTTCAGGGGTCGTGGATCCGTATGGCTTCCCAACGCTTCCGGTGTCTTGTCCAGTCCATGCTGAGACGAATCGCCGCCGTCATCAGGGCGAAAGGTGGTGTTACACGTTACTATACAGGTATCTCTAATTAAATAGCTCTTCAGTGTATATATATTAACAGAGTACCGATGTTGGTACTTGAACTCGTTACTTTGGACTCGTTACAAAAAGTACCAATACAGAAAGTAACGTGTACCGAAACGTACCGATTTTGCCCATCTCTAATACACACGCGCTTTTAGAAGTGCTAAGCTGAGGAAAAGTCCGAGTCACGTAAGTGGGTCACGGGTGTTTTTCTCTGGATGCTGATACGCGCGTAGTTCTTCCTTCGAGAGCGTTACCGTGCGAAAGTTTTTCTTACGACTTTCTTGCGTTTTTGATGTTACATGCGTGGCGTCCACTAACAGTTATTACCTTATATGTAGTTTGAGAATATCATCAAAGATTTTGTGACAGTTCGTTGTGCATTTCATCGTTCTTATATTTCCTTATATTTTTTTTCTTTCATATATACATTTTTCATTTCGGCACCTGAACCTTCCTGATTGGACAACTAAATAATCTGGCGCTGAATTCTTAATTTGGGTACTGTAAGGGAATTTTTCCTAAATGTCGTTTTCAAGCTGTTGCCCAAACATGCGCACTTGTGACGTTCTGCTGGATTCAAGTTCCAGAACCAGGGACAAACGAAATCGGAATTACATGATTATTATTTTCTTAAATTAGTACTTACATTCGTAAGGACCCCCGTTTGCAACAGGGGAGCGAATTAGCTTCGTAGATAAATTGTAATGTAACTGTCTTTTAGATACAGAGAGGTGAGTAATCTAATTCGAAAAGTGCAATGTTTACCGAAAAATCCTTTAATCTGAACAAAGATTTAAGCACATGTTTTCTTTTAATCTAGCTTGGTCGTCCTCTAACAGTTATTAAGGTCTAATTATATTTCTTTTTTTTTCGTACGAATTGTACGTTGCAATAGTTACCTCGAACACTACGACATGCTCAGACACAAATTGGTACAGTTCTCTTTGGGTTATTAGTTTACCAAAATTCCTTCACCATAGCAACCAAATGGCGTTCTAATTATCACGACAGCGAAGGCTTCGGTTCACTGATTGGGCGACGTTTTCCGTCCACAAGGTATTCAGGCGTTTAGAATAAGACATAGAAAGCAAACACGTATCCCTGACGGAACTCTGTTCGTTTCCCTGAGGTTTCTGTTCAGAAACAGTGCGAATGAAAATGTTCTCCACTAAAGTCAGAAGAAATGTAAACGTCAGTAGTACAGGCAATATCTCGCGTGTAATGAGCATTTAAACTGGAATTCCGGCACGAAATATCAAATTCCAAGCATTCTTCACCATTCTAATGTTTCTTACGGCACTTGGGTGAGATCTAAAACTAGCATTTTCCTTGTGATTCCATTAGCCAGGCCAAACTTTAAAACTATAATTTGTAGTGCAGAGCTTTTACAAAATACTAAGCATTCTTACAGTTTCTTCAAAACATGCTTCACTCATTATTTGCATTGTGTGAATTGCCTTTTGAACTGATTTCCGTATAAACGATTTGTTCCCATTTACTACGTTTTCAGTTTTGTTACTATGAACTTTTAATCAGTTTTCAAAAATTCATTTTTCCGTACAGCATGTTTTTAGGCTCTTTTCTAAAGCCTGCGTTAGTAAATCGCCCTGTTTTTGTGGATTAGGCAGGATTGAGTTATTATTTTGAGAGTCAATCATCACTCAATCTGCAGTTCTTCTAAAAGTGGTATAAACTTATCACGAACTGTTTGCCCTTCTCTTTTCTCAATTAGGACACAGATAGCTGTTAGCGTACGTAAGTTATATTTTTGGGCATGCTGTCACCAGCAAAAAACGAAACAAACATAACCGCGTTATAGTGATACCCGCGGTATTTCCTAATCTGAGTATGTATTTTGTTAGGGGGTACGATGGGACCCGCGTTACATTTGATTCCGCGGTATAACCAACTGCGTTATATCCGGCTTCCACTGTATTGTAAAATTACATCAACGGCATTATCTGTGGAAAAACACTCTTCCAGAAAATCTCAAAAGAATTCTATAATTATCTCCACTTAAAAATAAGGCAGAAGAAACAATTTGGCTAGTGGCGTATATTGGGTCCAACACCTGGGCTATCTCATGCCACTCCCCCTACCAGTACTGTTTTTTTTTTTTAATTGCGAAGTTTATTTTCCAGTTGTTAAGTAATAGAAGTAACTCTTTTTCTAAATTTTAAATTCGTATGTGCTATTGCTAACATGATACCAACTAATTATAAGGATTAGGATATGAACACTTATTTGTACATAGCCTGCATCATTCATTCTTTTTGAATGAACTTGAGAGTTATATTTTCATAAAAAGTCTCTTCCGAGTACTTTTTCATATTTAAAAAGAATGTTTTCCTCTATTGACAAACAGCCAAGTTGCTCAATTGTACATGTCCTTGTGTAGCTCAAAAGATACGCTATATTGATAAGTCACATGACACCCCTTCAAAAGCAAATGAACGGATCCGCTGCGTTGCTAAGATGCGCAGTACAGCTGCAAACGGTATAAAAACAAGACTGCAGCTGACCACAATCATATCGCACAGTGAGGTTGAGTGAAAGTGTCGCGGCGGGAGAGAACTGACTTTGAGAAAGGAAAGATTGTTGGGTGCTATGTTAGTAGGTTGTCCATAAGAGAAACCGAGAGGCGTTTAAACAACATACCCAAGTCAACTTTTTTAGATGTACTGAATAAGTGGAAGACACATGGCGTGCCTGAAGCAGCAAAACGTATCGGCAGACCAAAGAAAATCAGTGATTGTGGACGTCGAAGCCTCAGGAGAGTAGTTATAGCTAATCGACGGAGTACTGCCCAAGACCTCAGTGTACAGGTGAGTAAAAATGCTGAAACCTCGATATGTACACGTACCATTCGCACAGAACTTCATTCTACGGGTTACTGTGGTCGTGCGGCTGCTCATAAGCCTTTTATCTCCACTCAGAATGCTACTCGTCGTTTAGCATGGTGTAAAGAACATTTATCGTGGACCGGAGATCAATGGAAACGGGTCCTATGGACTGATTAATCCAGATACACGATCCATCAATCTGATGACCGTGCCGTGTATGGGTATGGCGGCAGCCTGGGGAACGCTATTTACCACAGTGTTCTGTTCCAACGGTCAAGTTTCGAGCTGTCAGTGTATTCGTGTGTGGGTGTTTTTCGTATTATGGTCCCGGCCCGTTGGTTATCGTGGACAAACCTGTTAACCAGCACGTCTACCTCAATATTCTGTACAATTATGCCCTACCACCTCTGTGGCAATACTATGGAACCGAGCCTTGTTGATATCAGCAGGATACTGCACCGAGCCATAAAGCAAGGACTGTTACGACGTGGTTTGACGATAATACCGTATCGTGTGTGGATTGGCCAGCACAGAGCCCTGATCTTAATCCCACAGAACACCTGTGGGGTGAATTAGAGCGCCGCATAAAAAGTTTGGAACCAATTCCTACTACTAAGCAACAGTTAGCGGCAGCATTATGTACTGAATTTAAGCGCATACCTATCTCTGTGTTCCAAAACCTTGTCTAAAGCATGTCTTGAAGGGTCAGTGCATGCATTAGGGCCAAAGGAGGACCGACACCGCACTAATGCATGTCAATAAATGCTATGTTGTGTTTCTCTTCTAAGTGTCTGGTGGCTTTTGTCAATATAGTTTATATCTTGATTGTTTTAATGCAGAAAACCTTCTTTCGGCAGATGCAGTTGTTGATGGAAACTTTAATATTTGTACACAAGTATTAAACGCTCTGCTAATTTGTACACCTTACTAAACATAATGTTCAGTTTATTTGACTTTATGTAACAAGTAATATCTCTCACTGATTTCTTTTTGTATTCATCAAGGGGTTTTTAGTCGAGCTGTATCAAAATTTGAAGTATAGAGTTCTTCAAGTTCTGACAGTAGATGTTAAGGAAAGCTTTCACAAAATGTATCAGAACAGTTCGAATCCAACAAAGCCATAAATTTAGGATATAATATCACTGATTTTAATTCATTGGCACTTCACACAACTGAAACAGCTCGCGAAAAACACGTGCTGTTACGGGCGGGAGCATGCGAATGACTAATGTAGTCCTAAATTAGTCTTTTCTTATCTAAGCGAACCGTTGCCCAAAGTAATGACCCCTTCACCCGCTCATTCACGTTGTCATGGAAACGCTAGCTGGCGATCGCACCGAAAATATTCGAATCAGAACAGCGAAGACTGACTAGTAGAGCTGTTTGCGTTACGATGACACCATTCCGCCAGTAGGAGACCCGTTGGTCTTTGCTCGCCAGACTGATTCTCTTCTCTTAGTCAAACGAAGAGAATCCGCACGCGTTATTTTTGCAGCGAAAGCATCGACATATCTTAATGCCGTTGATAGTTGACTTTTATTTGTGCATTCACAGATAGCCTCGAATATACGCCACTGAATTAGGCTTCTTGCAAGGCAGAAGGGAGAACGAAGTGTCACAGGCGATGAATGGTGTTCCGCAGTACACATTGAAAAGGAAGTTGGCTTCCATGGAACGAAAATACTGATCTCCGAATAAAAACAACTGTATGAGTAAAAGTAGAAACATCTTAAGGCTGAAATATCACAAGACAGACACGAGAAAATGCTCACCGAGGGAGATAAAAGCACATTTTCATTCTAATTTAGAACATTTGATGGCAATACTGTAAATGAGTTAGTTCGGCACTCTTCCAGAAGACACTGCTCTTCGGACAACCATTCTGACGCGTTCTCGCCTCTCTCTTGAATGATGGATATACTTTGATCTCTCCGTCTGAGTTCTGTGTTTGTGCTCGCGAGACATTCCCAGAAAATAAAGGTATGTGCATATGTTTTAATTGAAGACATCGACTTTCATATGTTTGCGTGTCAATATGAGACCATCGGAGTAATTACACACTGAAATGCCAGAAAAACTGTTACAGACGAGCTTATGCAAAATGCATAGCAATGTCACCTATGCGTGTACTTGGTTGCTTCCGCCATTGCGTATATAAAGCGATAGACATCTTTGCCAGCTGTCATAGCTGTTTTCGGAATGAGAACAACAAGTAATAACGATTTAAGCGATTTTCAACGCGGTGTCATAGTTGGCGCTCGTGAGATGGGCCATAGTATTTCGAAGGTAGAAACGAACTTCGGATTTTCACTGACGACCATTGCAAGGGTGTACCGTGACTACAAGAATTCAGGCAAAACCTCCAACCTACGATACCAGTGTGGCCGTAAAAAGACATTGGGTAAACGTGACCATCGTCGGCTGTCAAGAACCGTTTAACGCGATAGGCGTGCAACACTCTCGCAGGTATCATCGGAATTCAATGCCGGAACCTCAACAAGCATCAGTGTCCAGACTGTGCAATGTACCGTGCAAGATATGGGCTTTGGGAGCCGACGCCCAACTCGAGTCCCCTTGATGGGTGCACGACACAAAGCTATGCGCCTCGCTTGGGCACGGTAAAACCGCCACTGGACACTTTATGACTGGAAACAAGTAGCCTGGTCTGACGAGTTGCGTTTCCAACTGTATCGGGCAGATGAAAGGATTCGTGTGTGGCGCAAACCCCATGAAGCCATGGATCCCGCCTGTCAACAGGGAACTGTACCGGCTGGTTGGGGATCCATAATGGTATGGGATGTGTTAGCTGGACTTCACTGGGACCCCTGTTACGTCTACAAACTTCTGTGACCTACCAACGCTATGTGCGAATCCTTTCTGACGAGGTACATCCGTTCATGTCCTGCATTCATGCTGATGGGTTGGGTTTGTTCCAACAGGAAAATGCAGACAAGTGTCGGGACAACACATTATGGTTATAGGAGCATTCATCTGAGTTTGAGGTGTTGCCATTCCCACCCAAGTCCCCAAATCTGAACGTGATAGAACACATTTGGGACACCATGCAACGCGCTATAGAACACAGGAATCCGAGACCTCAGAATACACCCGAACTGTGGAACGCTCTTCAGGAAGTATGGTGTGCATTTCCTACAGCATATTTCCAGAAGCTAGTGGTGTCCATGCCCCGTTGTATTTCTGCAGTGCTGCGCTCCCGTGGGGGATCTACCAAGTATTAGAATGGTGTACCAGTTTTCCTGGCCCTTCAATGTAAGTGTTAGTGATAATTTTTACGTAAGTCTAGTTATTACAAAAATAAATCATAAAGTAAAGGCAATCTATTGTGTAAAGTGATACCTCAAGCGACAATAACTAACCAGCGTTAATAAATCAAAACAGCCACTAGGCAAGGTTCCTCTTGCTTCACACACAAGGGGCATCCTGAAAGTAATTCCTCCTCCTTAATGACTTTTGGAATTTTGAAGTGATTATAATAAAACTGCACAGACATGTACTATGATGTGTTACCAATGTGGGAAAAAATTGTTTTCAGAATCGGAAGAAACAAAATCATGAATGACAGAGAAAAGCTGCGAGGCGTAATTGAATTCCTGGAAAAAGAGGGATGTGATGCTCCAGAAATCCACAGAAGACACCTGGCGGTGTATAAAGCTGATACAATCGATATCAGAAATGTCCGAAGATGGATGAAGAGGTTTAGAGAAGGAGAAAATTCAGTGTTGGACAAACAACGGAGTGGAAGACCCGCAACTGCAGTGACAGATGACAACAGCCAAAAACTGAAAGACCTCATCACAAGTGATCGTCGTGTCACCATTAAGGAGTTGCAACAATAAATAGTGTTCACTATGTGCAGACATTGAAGAAACTAAATAAAGCTATCAGGAGGAAAAGACGTGAAATTCCACGTCATAGTGTTGTTTTACACCATGATAACGCACCTTCCCACATCTCAATGAAGACTTTATTGCCAAAATAGGGTGGACGGTGATGCCCCAATCTCCCAACAGTCCTGATTTAGCTCTCTCAAACTTTTTCCTGTTTGCCTCTTTGAAAACTACCTTCGTGGGGAACGTTTCGACCATGTGACAACTTTAAACTGGCTGTGAACTCATGGGTGAACGACAGCCTCGGGAATTTTTCCAAAATGGATTTTACCAATGGGTTCAAAGATGGCGGAAATGTATAGAAAGTGATGGACAATGCTTTGAATTGGCTAGTATTATTAACAATATGTCCAAGTTTCACGTTTTTGCTGCTACAAATAAAACTCTTATGAGACACGATGCATTACTTTAAGGATGCCCTTTGTACAACATCAGTATGGCTTCGAGAGAAGTCCCTCTTTCAAATTTAACCTCTGTTGAACATTGTTCCGTAGTAAGATTTCTTTGAGCAGAAGGGGTATTGCCCATTGACCTTTGCTGAAGAACGGTAGCTCAGCATGCTAATAATTGTGCGGGTCATAAAAAAAATTACGAATGGGTCGAGATGTTTAAATTTGGCGGAGCAGGTGTGATAAACGAGGATCCATGGAAACCATCATCAAGTTGCGAACTCAAAACCACGTTGATTGAATGTACTCTCACATCCAAGAGGACCGACGCAATACTGTGTCTGATATGTTAGAGATCAGTTATTGTTGTGTCTGTACAATGGTAGTTAACGACTTAGAATGTAGGAAAGTATGTGCCAGGTGCGTCCTGATGGCTCTGACAGATCAAAACAAACAGCAGCGGGTGAGACCCCCCCCCCCCGTAGTTTTGGCTGTTATAAAAAATGATTCAGGATTAACTAAAAAGGCTTGTCATTGGGAACAAAAACAGATCCTGAAAGCAAGAAATAAAGAAAGGAGCGGAAACAATCTTCATCCCCAGGGAAAAAAGTTTCAGAAGTGCTCCCTCTGTCCAAAAAGACGATTCTAACCTTGTTCTGGGATATGCACGTGCACATTTTGGAACATTATCAGGAACAGGAAAACTGTTAACAGTGATAAGCAATGGGCGGTGCTTTTTACATCAGCTGAAACCTGCAGTTCGAAACAAAAATAGAGGACTGCTGTCAAAAACTTGTTTTGTACCACAACAATATTCGCAGACACATAACTGCTGTAACCAGCGTTGCAATTCAAATCCTCACGTGGAAGTTCTTCCACATGCGTCTTATAGTCCGGATCTAAGTTATTTTCATCTCTTCTGTCCTCTTGAAGAAGCATATGACGGTCGTTGTTTGGTAGGGATGAAAAGTTGAGAGAAGTGTTTCATACATGGCTTTAGATATACAGAGGGCGAGTCAAAAGTTTTGCAGTATTTGGATCATTTTATATCTTCATACGTTCCCACGACGAAAGCTGACTAGCATTCAAAGCAGAAGCCATCGTGTTGCACTGTCTTTAGCCATCTGTCTGCCAGTTCTTTGATTCCGCGGTGGTACCAGTTCTTGTCCTTCGAGGCGAAGAACTCCTTCACCCCAGGTGCCACATCCTCCTGTTTGTTGAAGAGCCGCCCGGAAAGGAAGTGGGCCATGAACCGGAAATAGTAATAATCCAACACCTCTTTAGCCATCTGTCTGCCGGTTCTTTGGTTACGCGGTGGTACCAGTTCTTGTCCTTCGAAGCGAAGAACTCCTTTACCCCAGGTGCCGCCTTCTCCTGTTTGTTGAAGTGCCGCCCGCGAAGGAAGTGGGCCATGAACCGGAAATAGTAATAATCCAACGGAAATAGTAATAATCCAACAACTCTTTAGCCATCTGTCTGCCGGTTCTTCGGTTCCGCGGTGGTACCAGTTCTTATCATTCGAGGCGAAGAACTCCTTCACCCCAGGTGCCACCTCCTCCTGTTTGTTAAAGTGCCGCCCGCGAAGGAAGTGGGCCATAAACCGGAAATAGTAATAATCCAACACCTCTTTAGCCATCTGTCTGCCAGTTCTTCGGTTCCGCGGTGGTACCAGTTCTTGTCCTTTGAGGCGAAGAACTCCTTCAACCCAGGTGCCACCTCCTCCTGTTTGTTGAAGTGCCGCCGGCGAAGGAGGTGGGCCATGAACCGGAAATAGTAATAATCGAACGGGTCAAGATCCGGATTATATGCTGGGTGTGGCAATAGTTCGATGCCCTCAAGTTCTTGAAGTTCTGCCCGGGTTGTTCGCGCGGTATGAGGCCGAGCGTTGTTCTTCTGTAGGAGAGCGCACATTCTATTTACCACATTCATTTCTGTACGTCTCCTCCAAAACGGCATACATCGGCTCCAGCTTTTCAGAGTAGAGGGTGACGTGGATGGTCCGACTGTCTGAAACAAATTCGTAATGGATCATCCTCTCGAAATTTCACCAGACGCAGAGCATTGCTTGTGCTCGAAGTGCCCGCTTTTGGCAACAGGTTCAGGAAACTGACCCGGTGAAACAGTAATTACAGTCAATTCGGCGATGTCTGATTGCTGTGCTATTATCATCAACCACTGCCGTTGTGTGTTAGGATTACGGAGATGACCCACTTTTCACCGCACGTGGGTTTTCTAGGAGTTTCGTTCACACTTCCACTCGGTGGTGTCAGTTCCAGAGGGGCAATGCTGCGGCTCCTGTAGACCTTGCCGAGTCCAGAAGGTGACGGACCACGGTGGTCTGTGATATGCCCAGCTCCCCTGATAGTTTCCCAGCGCTGGTTATCGGATGTGCCTCTAAGGCATGGCGCACGGCCTCAGAGCCCACGGTTCGCGGCCTACCTGACTTTGGCTGATTGTCGAGGTTTCTCTCACCTGAGCAAACTTTCTTGAACCATGTGGTTGCGGTGCTGTTGTCCATGGAACCTTCCCCTTTCGCGTGACAAATGTTTCGTGTTACTTGAGCAGCGTTATGGCCGAGTTCAAACTCGTGAAGCAAAAGTTCCCTAATTAGCCGGTTGTGGCTATTCATCATTTAGACGTCCCAACCGCAGACAGAAGGACGACATTCAATGCTGTTCGAAGCAAAGATTATCACTTTACATATCTTTTTCGGCTGACTGCAGTGCGCGACTTGAACTACGTATTTTAAACACGTGACCTACCCGCCGTAGCGCATGCGTTTATGCAAATATTGCAAAATTTTCGACTCGCCCTCTGTATCTGAAAACTTTCTACAGTGGGGTAAAGAACCTTAAGGACCCTTATAAAAAGCGTGTGGAGCTTCTTTTAACGGTCCCAGAAAACTACAACGAAAAATAATGCTACGGTTTTGCTTTAATTTTGATATTTTCGGTAATGCAGTTTCACTTTGTTTTCGGTTTTTTTGTTATACAATGAAACTTTCTTTGCTTTTCGATCGTAAATACATCCGGTTTTACTTTTCGAATTTTCTTTGAACATTAAATATTGGATCAAAAAAATGCACTGGCGGAAAGTGAAAAAAGAACACCAAGAAGGAGACGTCTGATACTAACAAAATTTATACAGCATAATAACGGAATACAGAGGATAACGTGATCAAAACATTATGGCAAAATACAGCTGTATTTGCTGGTAAACTGAAAAATAACATTTCCATGTAACATGGTTAGTACGAGGTTGAACCGCCATGAACTGCGTCACACTGTGCAATTCTGGCATGGAGTCTGTCGTACAGATGTTGGATGTAAGTTTGGGGTATTGAGCTCCAAGCACCCTCAACCTGGACGCGTAAATCGGGGATCGTCGTGGCTGGCCGTGGAGACCGGATAAGTCGTTGTCCCATAAAATACCACACGTGCTCAATGGGGGACAAATCCGGTGAACGTGCAGGCCATGGAAGTTGTCTCACACCCTGAAGCGCATGTTGCGTTGCACTTGCCGTGTGTGGGCGTGCGTTATCTTGCTGGAAAATACCACAATGGACCGACCTTACAAATGGCACAACAACGGGCTGAATGATGTTGTTGATGTAGGAGGTGCTGTTTAACGGACCCGGTAGAAACACTAGTTGTGTACGGGAGTGATAGCTGATCGCTCCCCACACCAGGAGACCAGGTGTAGGCCCTGTGTGTCGCTGGCGGATGCAAGAAGGGTGGAGACGCTCCTCTGTGCGTCTGCGAACACGCATACGGCCATCGGAGGCTCCCAAGCAGAATCTGCTTTCATCGCTGAACACGACAGATCGCCATTGCGTTCTTTAGTGCAGACGTTGGCGACACCACTGCTGCCGTTCCTGACGGTGGGCTGGAGTCAGAGGTACACATGCCAGAGAAACACGTGCACGTAGACCTGCATCCAGTAGACGGTTGCGGATTTTTCGCACAGTCACCTCAGGTGCAACGGCAGCTCGTATTTGCGTCGCAGTGGATGTTCTGCTTGACAACGCCGCTCTTCTTATGCGTCGATCGGTCCGCTCATCAGTCCGTCTGTGACTCCCGGTTCCACGTCTTCTCGTGTGGGAATGTTCCTCGGACCATCTATGCCACCATCGTACCACCACCGATACTTCTCGTCCAATTCGCTCCGCAATACGACGATACGACCACCCGGCCTCGCGGAGTCCGACTAGACGACCTCGCTCAAAGTCCGATAACTGCTGGAATCTTAAACGTCTTCCATGTCCAAGCATTGCAGCTTCTTCAGGGTCTTCGCACGTGTCAGTACGGCGACGAGTGGTTACATTAAGTTCGCCGTACTCCTTAAATACCACCGACGGTAATTTGCATATTATGCCGTGCTGAGGCGTAACCGCTCAGCGGTTGGTCCTGAAATTAACATCGCACCTACGTAAACTCGACCCCATTAACATATGTAAATTTCATGATCGTCCGCCAATTCCTTCTAGGTGTTCTTTTTTCACCTTCCGCCAGTGTATAAACAGTGCAAGGCTTCACTATTATTCATTCAAGAAACACGAGAACACCTTATTTGGCGTACGTTTCGGAAACGGGAAGTGGTAACACAGGCGATGTGTAGCTGCTGCGCAGTATGCAGTTCCTGCCTATCGATCAGCTTGTGAAAGTTTTAAAAACGAAAAAGGAGCTGAGACGATCAGTGACAGAGGAAGAACTCCGCGTTTTTTTTTTCTGGGGGGGGGGGGGTAGTTTGGTGTCTTACTGAAGTATTCAGAGAGCATTGCACAAAGTCTTTTAGGATAGCAGTTGGACAAAATGCCCTTAAGACAACGGCAGCGCACCATTGGACACTAAGAAGCAGGACATTTCCCCAACATGCTCCAAATTGCGATCGTCTATTAGATGACCATGTGACGACTTAATCTGCACCACCAAAATTCTGGCCCTGCAGAGATAAATGGAACTCTCTCAGAAAATTATTAAAGACAATGTGTTGCGAGAGCAATCCTGCCAGTATCCGACGGGTTTTCACCCGGACAGGATCGGTCAGGGGACCTACCATTCTACACCCTCCCCGCGGGACCACCACTTCATCGTTCCCTTACCATTGCCCGTACGTACGATGTGCTAATGGGCGGGGACTCTAATATGCGTCTGGCTGGAAGATTCGTTCGCCAGCGCGAAACTGATATGGACTTCATTTCATTTATTAGTGTCTAGGATGAAATCAAACAAGAAAGATGACACCGATTTTTCGGGCGTAATGAGCACGTCTTTTGAATCCGTTCTGAAGCAAATTAAATTCATCAAAGCTATTCAAAGTCAATGGAACCGGTATTGAAAACTATAGCATCATATGGAAGAACGAAGTTTTTCAATCGGGTTTTTAATCCCGCAGATATTGCTGTAAACCGAATCGTGGGCTTACGCCCTCTGGTTGCAGACTTGTGCTTTAAGAAAAATTTGAATTTATATGAGAAACATTTCGCAGCGGAGACGCTCTCCAGCAAAGAAATAATTTTTCAAAGCAGATTGTTCGAAGCAAAGATATGGACAAATAGTAGATATGCATCTACGCCCCCTGGCGGGAAAAACATGCATTATTTTAAGAAGAAAGTATTATCAAAAGGTTTTTCGATGTGAGCGGTATCGTTCCAGGAAATAAAAAAATTTAGTCGAGTTTTCAGGAACTCAGATTTTTCTGGAAATACATCACAAGCAGAAATTAACACTTATACCCCCTGGTGGCCAAACCATTCTTTACCAAATATTAGAAGTTATGTGAAAAACATTTTCCATCAAGAACTGTATGCGATACAGAAAGAATTTTACAAATCAGAGTTTTAGAAGCAGAAATAACGCAGAAATTGCAATTTACCTTTGCGTCCCCTAAAGGAAAGTCTATGATTTACTTGAAAATTTTGAAATTATATGAAAAACATTTCGCATCGGAAAGACAGTCCTACAAAGATGGAATTTTTCAAATCGGACTCTTAGAAGTATAGAGATATTGACAAAAGTAAGGTATACATCTACGCCCCCTGGCGTAATGATTTCTGGTATGTTGGAAAGTAGATGTAAGGTATACATCTACGCCCCTGAGTAATGATTTCTGGTAAGTTGGAAAGTGTATAATAATCAATGCATTGCATGATTTTACTAACTTGTTACGTAAGTTATGACGCATAAGAGCAATGGAATGGATCCCACTCCTATGTCCTGACATTTGACCCCATTTCGCCCATTTTCAATAGGGTTCGTCCCCAAGTGGACCCCTACCACCTACTAAAATTTCATCGAAATCGAACAATTTTTATGCGAGTTATCGTGCGGACGGACGGACAGACGGACGAAGTTGGAGCATATACGCTTCTTCAATCTACTGTTGGTAAAGCGTAAAAAACACAACGACGTATCCAGGAAACTTTACTGCAGTAGTGTAGAGTGAGTGTCAGTGATCTTTTGACACAATTGGGCACCCCTCACACAACGGTTTATACTTAAAATAGTACTAATGATCCGAATTTCTTGGCGTAGAATATAAATAAAAGTTTCCAAGCTTTCGCACATCAGCCAGATGGCTTTTTCAAGGAAAGTGGACAGCAAACTGGATAATTGAACACTTCAACAATTTGAACGTGGTGATATGTTCCATTATCCAGTTGCAGTTAACTTGTTGAAGTTTTCCATTATCCAGTTTGCAGTTAGCTGTCTACCTTCCTTGAAAAAGCCATCTGGTTGATGTGCGAAAGCTTGGAAACTTTTATTTATATTCTACGCCAAGAAATTCGGATCATTAGTACTATTTTAAGTGCAATTGGTGTAGAGTTCCTTGTTATTAATAACGGTTTATACTGTGCTAAAAGAAGACCTAGGCCTAATAAGCATATTAGTAACGTGGGTACCGCCTACATTAACTACGATACAGAAGGAATACCGTTACGAACTTGCACAAAGTAAGCTTGAGTTGAATCGTAGAAATAGTGGGGATGCTCACAAGGTTCTTCTGGTTAGATGAAAGTTAAGAGGAATTTTTTGCACCCTGGCAGCGACATCAGTCATTGTCTGGGTTGAGCTCCGAACTTCCGTGGCATCATTATTCCTTGCAGATGTGCATGAGCGTAAAGTCTTAGTACGGATCGTTGGCATGGGTGTTCTGGGCGTATCATTTTGTAAGACGAAGTGACATTGAAGCTATATAAGTCATTTCTAGAGTAGCCTATTTTCGCGCATGAGCACTGCGACATCATGTACAGTCTCGTCTACGTACAAGACAACTCAGGGCCGCACAACGTCCTGAGAGTTCGGATGTTCATTGAACAGAATGGTTGGATGAAGCTGTTCCCAGATAGGGCTATTTGGTGAAACCTTGTGATTTGAACTGTTCAGGCATTTGAAACGGGATATGCCTGGAACCCGCAACAACAGCAACCAGGATTTTGATCTCCGAATCACAGAAATTTTCCACATACTTGATATTTTTAAACTCTTCATGAACTGACCACAGTTAGGAAATTACTATTGAGAATGAAGGGAACTACTAATAGTTACCTTCAAATAATTTGGTCATTTCTTGGATATTATAGGAATTGGTAAATTGAATGTTTTCACGTACTTACCGAACGACGTAATTTATTCAAAGGTGTCAACTTTATCTTTCAATTCCTGATACCAACCGGATCAAGGTAAATTTTTTTTGAGATGCGGTGAAAGAGTTCTTTCTTTTGATCTGAAATACCAGCAGCTCAGATTTCTGTACGCTACTTTCGCAACATAAAACAAGAACTTTTGCAACATAAAACAAGAACTTTCGCAACATAAAAAAGAACTTTCGCAACATAAAACAAGAACTTTCGCAACATAAAACAAGAACTTTCGCAACATAAAACAAGAACTTTCGCAACATAAAACAAGAACTTTCGCAACATAAGAAAGAACTTTCGCAACATAAAACAAGAACTTTCGCAACATAAAACAAGAACTTTCGCAACATAAAACAAGAACTTTCGCAACATAAAACAAGAACTTTCGCAACATAAAAAAGAACTTTCGCAACATAAAACAAGAACTTTCGCAACATAAAACAAGAACTTTCGCAACATAAAACAAGAACTTTTGCAACATAAAACAAGAACTTTCGCAACATAAAAAAGAACTTTCGCAACATAAAACAAGAACTTTCGCAACATAAAACAAGAACTTTCGCAACATAAAACAAGAACTTTCGCAACATAAAACAAGAACTTTCGCAACATAAGAAAGAACTTTCGCAACATAAAACAAGAACTTTCGCAACATAAAACAAGAACTTTCGCAACATAAAACAAGAACTTTTGCAACATAAAACAAGAACTTTCGCAACATAAGAAAGAACTTTCGCAACATAAAACAAGAACTTTCGCAACATAAAACAAGAACTTTCGCAACATAAAACAAGAACTTTCGCAACATAAAACAAGAACTTTCGCAACATAAAAAAGAACTTTCGCAACATAAAACAAGAACTTTCGCAACATAAAACAAGAACTTTCGCAACATAAGAAAGAACTTTCGCAACATAAAACAAGAACTTTCGCAACATAAAACAAGAACTTTCGCAACATAAAAAAGAACTTTCGCAACATAAAACAAGAACTTTCGCAACATAAAACAAGAACTTTCGCAACATAAAACAAGAACTTTCGCAACATAAAACAAGAACTTTCGCAACATAAAACAAGAAAGGTCACACCGAACTTTCGGTTGCAATGAGTACGTTCTTGTTTATGTTAACGCGAATTAGATTTATCAAAGTTATTCAAAGTAAATGGAACCAGTTAGGAAAATAATCGATCGGTTTCAACAATCGATCAAACATCCAGAAATAGAAGCATCTGCTTAGTTCAACCAGCGGCTAAAAAGCATGTTATGTATATTAACAAATGGCGCACAAAAAGTTTCTCATAGCACAAAAAAGGTATCAGTCACAAAAAAGATTTTCAAATCGAACAGTTAAAAGAAGAAATATACGATAGAAGGAAACATTATGTAACTGTATGTCTTCTAGCAGAAGAATTTTGCATAATAGAAAAGTTGAAAATAGGCGAAAAATATTCTGCATGGAAAAAAGTTATGTTAAGGAAAAATAACTTTTCAAATACGTCTCCCGGAAGCAGAAATGGCAAGAAAAAGATTTCAACCATAACGCTCCTAGCGGGAAATCTGTTCATTATTTAAAGATGATAATGCTCCACGTCTTTGGTGTAGCGAATGGCATACAATAAAGACGAACTTTCTCAATAGTCTTTTTAGAAGGGGCAATACAGCTTCAAACTGAAATACAAAAACACAACCTACTGACAGAACTGTGAACTGCAAAATTCCTCATCTACTAGCCAAAAGTGTTCTTAGGTAAATAACATCCGGTATTGAAACATTTTTTTAATCGCGCATGTAGAAGCAGAGATATTGAGAAAAATAGATTAAGCGTTTGCGCCCTCTTGCGGCGAAATTGTGCACTATTTTGGGAAGAAAATACGCACACAGAATTTGCATAGTTAGTAGTAGTGTATCTGATCGAAGGAAGAAGTTTTTCAATCGAGTTTTTAGTGCCGCTGATAATGTTATAAAGGGATACATGAACTTACGTCTTCTGGTGGCAGACTTGTGCTTTAAGAAAAAGGTGAAATTATATGAGAAACATTTCGCAGCGGAAACGTTCTGCAACAAAGAAATAATTTTTCAAATCGGACTCTTAGAAGTACAGATATTGACAAAAATAATTTATACATCTACGCCGCCTGGCGGAAAAACTATGTGTTATTTTTAGAAGAAAGTTTCTCAAAAGGTTTTCCGATGTAAGCGGTATCGGTCCACGGAAGAATATTTTCAGTGGAGTTCTCAGGAACTCAGAATTTGCTCCAAATACAACAGAAGCAGAAATAAACGTACCTCCCCCTCCCCTCCTAGTGGCCAAACCATTCTTTACCAAAAATATTAGAAATTATATGCAAAGCATTTTTCATCAGAAACTGTATCCGGTGCTGGAATAATTTTTTCAAATCGGAGTTTTAGAAGCGGAGATATCGGGAAAACGGAATTTGCCTTTACGCACAGTAGCGGAAAGTCTATGAATTACTTGAAAATTTTCGAAATTATATGAAAAATATTTCGCAATTGAAACTCTATCCAACAAAGAAGGGATTTTTCTAATCGGACTGTTAGAAGCAGAGATATCGACAAAAATACGATCTATATATACGCCCCTGGCGGAAAAAGCATGCACTATACTAAGAAGAAAATATTCCAAAAAGGTTTATCGGCGTGAATGGTATCGGTCCGCGAACGAATCTTTTAATTCGAGATTTTAGAAGCTCAAGCTCAGATTTTCCTGCAGACGTAACAGAAGCAGAAATTAACACTTACACCCCTTCGTTTCCAAACCGTTTTCACCAAAAATTTGAAATTATATGCAAAAGATTTTCAACGAGGAGCTGTATCCGCCGCAGGAAGAATTTTTCAAATCGGAGTTTTAGAAGCCGATATATCGGGGGAAACGCGGTTTACTTTTACTCTCCCTAGCGGAAAATCTATGCGTTACTTGAAAAAGGGACTGTACCAAAAATGGTCTTTGTATAGTCATAAAAGGGGAATGAAATCTAAAGGTAAAATAATTTTTTCAATCAGACGTTTAGAAGCAAATACATGGAATAAAATGTATTTTGAATTCGATATCATCTGCATTTACGCCCTACAAGCAGCAAAATTGTGCATCGCGAAAAAAAAAAACGAAATAAAGGGTCATCTTTCGCATGTTTCAAGCTTTCCAACGCAAAAATAAATTTTTAAATTGGACTAATTAGCTGCAAAGATATGGTATCCACAGACGGGTGGACGGACAAACCGATAACAAAAGCACCATCTTTTTTACCAAAGTAGTGCTAAAAAATAGAAAAAGATAAGACGATCACATGTCCTCCGCAGTCACTTTATATTGCAATTCAATAGTGGAAGAAGATATAATTTATTGAGAGACGTGTTACATAAAAAAATGTTCGCGGATTTCTGTGCAATTTCTATGTGTTCGTAAGTGGCTACTAGGAAGAGGGCAATCACAACACTGCCGCCCCGGTGGCGCAGTGGTCTAAGCGATGGCCTTTGATCATTCGTCCGAAAGGGGTCCGGGTTCGAATCCCGGGGAGGCATGGATGTTGTGTTTGTCTTACGGCACTGGCTCTCCCCTTCCCTGGAACCAGTGACCCTAAATTAGGGACGGGCGACTGCTTATAGCCCATTGAGTTGCTCACGGTGGTCGTTAAACCTCCAACCAAAAAAAAAATAAAAAAATTAAAAAAAAAATCACACCACTAGTAAGATCATGGCTCCTTGGTAAATAGTTGTTTAGTAGATAGCATCTATACATGAGTGGAATGGTAGGATAAATGTATCAATTGCTGGAAGCTTGAGGAAAGCGGCAGATAATGTGGAAAATTATGCACAGTATGACATTTCATACTTCTGTAGGACAGACTTTTTTGTAATGATTTAATATGATAACTTTTTTCCAGTTCTTAAGTAATGCAGAATGAAGCAGATTATGCAGAAAAATATGTATAGTCATAAAAGGGGTTTTAACGAACACGCTGAGCAGCAGGATGTACGATAAGAAGTTGCCCGTCTCTAATTTAGGCCACTGGCTCCAGGGAAGGGAGAGAGCCAGTACCATAAGACAAACGCAACATCCAAGCCTCATAGGGATTCGAACCCGGACCTATCACGGACGAATGGTCATAAGCCAGCGCTTAGGCCACTGCGCCAGAGGGACGGCAGTTAACTTTAAAGAATGGAAAAAGAAGGCGTTAAATTTTCTCACATGTTATATTTTCCCTGAACCTATACAGTTTGTATATGAGACATGTAAATGCATAGCAATTGTTTTTTCACTATTTCAAAGAGGAATCATTCGTATATTGTACAAAGAGATATGTGAAATGAACTGAACTTTAAATATACACAGTGCGTCAAAGAAAATTTAAGACTGCGTCTGTAAAATGAAATAAAAACAAGAAATTATAATTTGTTTTGGTTTGTTATTCAAAATAAGTCCCTCCGGCTTCAATACACTTCTTACAGCGATTTAATAATGATTCGAATGCCTGTTCCATTTCACTTTGCGAAATTGCCTCCAAAGCACGCGTCGAAGCTGTTTGTATGGTCGAAATAGCATCAAAATAACACCCTTTTAACGTCATTTAAATTTTTGGGAACAAAGAAAAGTCACAGGGTGCTAAATCAGGCGAATACGGTGGATGATTCAACACACAGAAGTTATTTTTCGCCAAAAATCTACGAACAAGAAATGAGGTGTGACTGGGTGCATTATCGTGCAACAAACACCAACGGTTTTCATCTCGATATTCTGGACGAATGCGACGAATTCTGCCCATCAAACGCCTCAAAACATTTAAATAAACTCACCAGTAATTGTTTGTCCACTTGGAACAAATTCTTTGTGGATAATACCCTTACTATCGAAGTATGTAATGAGCATTGTTTTGATTTTCGATGGAACTTTTCTTGTTTTTTTTTTGGCTTGTGGCAAGTTTTTTGACTTCCATTCCGCACTTTGTCGCTTTGTTTTAGGATCATATTGAAAACACCATGTTTCATCACCAGTAACAATCGATTTTAAGAAGTTTGGATCATTTTCAGCGGCTGAAATGATGTCTCTGCAATGTGCACTTCTCCTTTATTTTTGTTCATTGGTTAACGTGTGTGGAACAAATTTAGCACAGACTTTTGTTTTGCCCAAATCTTCACGCAGGATGGTTCGAATCGTTTCTTTGTTGATGTTTAAAGACTCTTCCATCATTCTTAGTGACGCACATCGATTGTTCGCCACGAAATCACGCACTTTTTCAATAATTTCAGGTGTCCTAGATGAACTCGATCTTCCGGTATGCTTATCATCTTCTAGCGTCTCTCTTCCGTCCAAAAAACGTTTGTGCCACAGGAAAATATTTATCTACTTAAACAAAACTCCCCGTAAACTTGTTTCATTATTTAGTACGTTTCCGAGGCACTTTTACCAAGTTTTGCGTTAAATTTAATATCAGCCCTTTGTTCCATCCTAATAATTCAACATGAAAAAAACTTTACTTCTCTAATGAACCCCCGTTTCGTTTGAGTTACTTTAACAACTGCGCAGTACTTTTGGCAGAAAGCAAGCAGATGGTCACGGTTTATAACGCATTCGCGATTACACTGGTGGCGCCACCGTAGGCTGAAATCTAGCGCCAGTCTTAAAAATTATTTGACGCACTGTGTATGAAGTTTTCTAATCGGATTTTAAAAACTTCAGTTCAAAAAACGCTGTTCCCCAAACTGCTTCATTTTTTCGATGTTTCGCAACTTTCTCACATTCCCGTGATGTTGCAAACTGAATTTTGCGAAATTCCTAGTTATTCTGATTTCAAAAGGGCAAAACATCTTCATGAAATTGCCGAAACAAGCTGTTATTTTCTCAGTTTAATTAATTTACTTTACTTTATCACGGCCACCTTCTTAAAATTCAATGAACCAGGGTGTGAAAAAAAGAGTGTTGTTGAATATTCTAAAAATCCTTTTACAAAAGCACTCATGAGTAAAATCTAATTAAAATGCTTGCAGACGTCAGCAGCACCAAAGAATTAAAAAAATGCAATCAACTCTCACACATTAGCGAATTTCCGAATTAAATTTCAAAGATTTTGCGATTATTGTCTTCAAATTAGTGATCACTAAATGCCCGTTTTGGATAACGATCTGCGTTTAATTAAATTTGCTCTCCTGGTAAAATACATTTCCGAAGAAAAAACGTAAGTACTTTAGAACAAGCAATTTCTTTGCTTCAGAGATTTCTCTGTATGTCATACTAATTACGAAGTTCAAATTTGTTTCTTACATGATACCAGCAGTCGAAGGGATAGAACGATAACAACATACAATAAGCGGCTTATATTTTACATTCCATGATCATTTTAGAAAAAGTAGCGACATGTATTTGTGGATTGAAGTCTAAGTAATCCAAATGTTATCATATTATCACAATGAGAGCTTAAATTAGAAATTGACTTCAACGAAAAATTATACATCATAGGAAGTGAATTGAATTCCACCCATAACTTTGCAGGGAGCTGTATGGTTTTAATTACTCAAACTCAGAATATTACGCAATCCTGTAGACATACGACACTTCCGGAAAGTGGTTCCAAGTTCCGAAAAAAGACATTGGAGGAGAATAGACTGACAAAGTGCATACTGCTTTCATGCATAGAATCCGCCATTGTAGGGTGTAACTCGTGTGTTGATGTGTTTGCGCGAGTATTTCAGTTCTAAATCTTTAAGATTTAAGTGTATGTGTCGTAAAATTTTCCTATTTTGTAGCTTTTTTTTTTTTAATTCTGTGCTCTGTGTATCGCCTCATATTTTTAGCTTTTTGTTACTTTTTTCTCGGATATGATCACTTGCTAATTACAGTTTGATTTAGAAAGTTCTCGGGTCCTACGCAAACATTCTTTGTACGTAATTTCTGCAGTTCGTTAATTGAATCAAACATTCTTGCTTTCCAATAGGCATTTTTCCCCTGCCTACTCTCCCCATTCATAGATGGCGCTGCACGTTAAATTTTTCTCCGTCGTTTCAGAACCGCAAGCAATACGTTGCCAGTCTGTACTAACTTTCGAGTACTAACCCAATGTCTTTGGGCCCGGAGGTGACAAGGTTGTTCTCACTTCGCTCTTCGGGTGTTCGCTTTGTGACGTTACTGTCCAAATCGCTACAGTAAAGACACTTAAGGTGGTTCCACCTAAAATCTCTGCCTTATGTTTCCAATGGTCAAACTTCTTTACATATTTTCTTCGCAATTAATGCATTCCCAAGGATGAAAATTTGCACATCGATAAAACTAACTTTAAGTTATAGCATGGGATACTTAACACTTGCTAAAACATAACCATAGTTATATTAAAAATCAATCATTTTTCTTTGAGTAATGTTCAGACCTGTTAATAGATGGCGCGACCTGCACATTGATGACGTCATTAGACAAACTATGTTGGATTGCTTGGTTATGGTTATGTTTTAGCAAGTATTAAGTATCCCATGTCATAACTTAAAATTGGTTTTTTCGATGAGCAAATTTTCATCCTTAAGAACAAATTAATTGCGAAGAAAATATGTAAAGAAATTTTACCATTGGAAACATAAGGCGAAGATATTGGAGCCATCTTAAGTGCTACGTTTCTGTGTATCTCCACCATAGCAAAATGTTGAAATTTTTATTCAAAAGACAGAAGTGACAGCATTCGTAAATTATGCATGAATATTTAATGTATATAGTTTTTAAACTTTTAATTAAGCATTTTTTTTAAAATGTTGCCGAGGTATTTTTCCCCACATAAAGAAATGTATTTATCCCTGTGACAGTAATATGAGAGAAAATATTCGTTTTGTTTTTTACGCTTTCCAACCGTAAGTTGAAGAAGCGTATATGCTCCAGCTGCTCCAGCTTTGTCCGTCCGTCTTTACGTCCGCACGATAACGGGCGTAAAAATGGTTCGATTTCGATGAAATTTTAGTATGTGGTAGGGAACTACTCGGGGATGAACCTTATTGGAAATGTGGTCAAAGGTCAGGATGTACGAGAGGGATCCATTCCATCGCCCTATATGCGTTATAACTTACGTAAAAATACTTCGATTGAAACAAAACTTTATCATGTTGTTCCGGAAATATACTTTATCGGTTCTGTTGAATATCTTCAAAATGGGATCAAAGGTCAGGTCATAGGAGCGATATTTATTCTACAGCCATTATCCTCATAACTTGAGCAATAACTTGAGTAATGATTTCTGGTATGTTGGAAAGAGTATCATAATCAATGCATTGCTTGAGTTTACTAATTGTTTCTTTTGAAATTTTTGTAGAAGCAGGAAGAATAAAATATACAAATAAGTTTCCCTTCAAATGTGTAATTCACTTGCCAGCCCTTTTCCTGATTAATGCACTATTTGCCATTAAAACAAAAGGAAGCACCAAAAAGGAATCATCCGATAGAGATGAAATGGGTATGTACAGTGCACATTTATAAAAAAGGAAAAGTAGTTGCAATTTCAGAGTAGTTAGGCCATTTATTGGGATAATGCAGCTACACGAGTGGGCTATGTCAGTACGTTGTTGCGCCATCTCTGGCTCGAATGCAAGCGGGTACTTGGCGTGGCATAGAAGCTCATAGTTCACGGATAGCGTCCTGATGTATGGCATGCCAGTTTGTGTAAAAATTATGGGGCCAGTTCGCCTACATTCCGGGATGGGAGCACGTTGCGTCCCATCATGTCCCAAAGATGTTCGATCGGTGAAAAGTCGGGCGATGGAGCTGGCCATGATAAGATGTCGACATTTCGGTGGCTGGCCTGGGAGAGCCGCTGTGTTGCCCAGGCATTTTCCTGTTGAAAAATTTCTCTGTGATGCTGCAACAGGAATGGCAACACGACAGGTCGTAGAATGTCGTCGACGTATGTTGATCCGTGTGAGTGGTACGGACGACTACCAAAAGTGTCTGGCTATCGTAGGAAACTGCTATCCGTGCCGTCACTCCCGGTGTGCGAGCGATGTGTGGTTCGTAGGCTAAGGCAAGATACGAGCAGTGGTCGGCTCCTATCCAGACACGTATGCACTAGTCATCAGTTCCAAGTGCAAACCGTGACTCACCACTGAGAACAGCACTCTATTGGCCCACGGGTAAGCAGGTACCATGTGTCGCTGTAGGCAGTCATCCCATGAAGAACGTGCATTTGAGAAATCCCAGACAATTTGATGTGTGGAACGAAATATCACACACATTTATTTTTCCGAAGCACTGAAGAAGGGATTCTCATTTTTCCTGTCTCGTGGTGTGGAAAGAACATCACACCATTCGGTGAACCTTAACTGCTAGGTCATCCTTGAAGTTCGGGCGCCAATAAGACGAAGTAAATTTCACCATCTTTTTTATGCCAGGGGCAAGAGTCGAACCCACAACTCTCGGCTCCGGAGTTCCGAGTGTTATCCACTATACAATACTGGCGAGTACTCTCACTGCTATCTGCCTTTATCTCATCTGCGTCCTGCGGGGCAGGCACGTCACAAACAAGTCAAGAGTTTTACATCCAACAGGAATTTAATATCGACAAAATGTAAATTGAGGTTCTATACGTCGCATACATGACAAGTATCGTGTTGTTGTCCGTGAAGTTTGCTAGTTGCGATAAAAAATATAACTTAACTATATCTTTTTAATTGAAAAATATCAGCAGCTACGTATGATTAAAAGTAGCTATAGAAAGATTAAAAACAACTAAATTATCAAACAATCCAGAGTTAGAACTGCACGGTGAGTTACGCCAAAGTATCACGAAATTTTATCAGAAATAAATGATCTGCAAGCTAGAACTTCAGAAAGGGAGAGAAGCTGCGAAAATGTGGTAAGATATGAGTCAGAGGAAATTGGAATAAAAAAGGACTATGTTTCCGAGTAATCTCTTAAAAGAAAGTTCTATTAAATCAAATGGCTTCACACGATACTGATGTTTGAAGCGAAAAAAATAATCCTGTATAGCTCTACAAATGTAATCAGTTATCTCCTGTAATCTTATATATGAAACAGAAAACGTCTGTTTGTCTGAAGCAGCAAACATTCTCGAGCGCCAAACTGTGGCATCGTGAAATTCGCATAGCTTATTTAATTCTAAATTTTCTAGGTCAACGCAACTATTTTAAGATCTCTAAATTGTTCCGTTCGCGAGTTATGAATTATTTAATAAGCTAATCAAAAAATTGAGCGTCGTTTGGTACGTCATCGTTATCTGTTCCAAATCTGAAAGCACGTGACTGTATTCATCGCCGCGGCACATCCACAGGTGTTTCTATTCTTTGAGAACTGTGCATAAAAAAATGCAAAAGCGAACTTTGCGAAATCTTAACGAAACGGTCTGAAATTTTCATCAACACCATGAATTTATAATAAGAGGAGTCCCTCAAAACTTCCTCCGAATCCAGTCAAAACTTTTTTAAAATAGGCATGGAATTTTTAATTCATCAGTAAACAGAAATATATACGCAGAAACGATTAATAAAATTTTGACGGCTAATTTAAAAAGCTATTTTCAAATTCGGGCGAAATTTGGAGGTCATGTTCCTATTAACGATTTATGGTGTTCATTAAAATTTCAGCCAGTTTCATAAAATATTCACAGAGATACGTTTTTAACTTTATTATCCCAGAGATTCGCCTCTCAAAGACGTCTGAAATTGAAAGCACGTAATGTATTTCATCGTCGATAACAAATTGTAAACGAATTTTGTTCAGTCAATGTTCCAATGCTGTGTCTCCTGGACGCGTGTTAAATAATTCGTAACGCTTTTGGTTCGTTTGATTTTACAGATTCCATACATTTTGTACCGGGCAAAACCTTGCAGGAAAGCTGATCTGTGATATAAATTTCATTTGAATATCGCGTTTCTTTCTTGGTGTTGCAATTTTCACAAACAGTAGTGCAGATATACGTACCAGAAAACGCGCTACGAAGACAAACAAAACATTTTCCGTCTGCTTTTTGAATTGCCGATGCACGGCGGCTACGAGAACTGCATCAGATGTGGTGCCGATCACTGTCAAACGAAGCCGATTCGACGCCAATGCGAGATACAGTGATTACTGAGCCATGCATTCCTTAAGATCAACAGCAAATCTGCAACCCCGCCGGAGCTCGGAAAGAATGAAATGTTGCTGTATTCCCAGGGAGGGAAAAATGGGCGAAGGAAACCTCATGCATGCTGAGAAATGGCAAAAATAAATTTGCAGGAATGTTTAACTTGCGTTATTTGAATTTGAGATCGTGTAAGAAAAACTGAAGGCATACGGTAGGTAAAGTATAAATCAGTAAGACGTACAAACTAAAAAGATATTTGGAATTTTTCCACTGTGAACAACATAAAATAATCTTGACTTATTTCATAAAAAAAGTGTTTGGAAATCCACTTTGTAAGAATAGATATGAAAAAATAATATTTGATGATCAATAAACTTTATATTACTTTATTGATCTGATATCAATAAAATTTCAAATTGGAGAAATTCGCAAATCACATATATTTCAGGACTTCTAAATTTAATGATATCAATAGTAGCCATCTTCTCTGTTTGTATTAGTGCATTAAATTTTGTGGCATTTTTTTATGTAATACGAAAATTAGCAAAAGTAAATTAACCACACTGAGAAAAACGTTTTGTTAATTCAACAAAAAAATTGTTGAATCAACCAAACAATTTTGTCGATATACAGTCAACAAAAATGTTTGTTGAATTTATTTTTTTGAAAATTATTGTGGTTTCTATAAAATTTATTATCATGACAAAACGTTTTGTTCATTTAACAAAATAATTTTGTCGATTTTGGGGAATTTCTTTGATCCAACAATATGTATTGTTATCGTGACACAGTAATTTCTTGCTCCAACAAAGTTTAGAATTATGTAGCTGGGCCACTTTGTCCCTAAAAATTTTTTACGATGGCAACACTTTTCCGGTGCAATAATTTTAGGCGGTGCCCTTCGACCCTTTGTGTCCGCCAGGTTTTTTCCCCGGCATCATTTTCCCCCTGCCGTATTTACTTTCTAGTGATGTTTAGATGAATTTGGATGGTGTTACATCACGAGAAAAATTTTTCAGAGCCAGCTAAACGCCTCTCATCGAGCGGATTCGAACCCTAAGACCTTTAGCTTAGGAACAAGACGTGGTAACCACGCGGCTATGCCTGCCCTTGCAAGCAAATTCTTATCTGCGAATTTAGCATTTGAAGGTGGGTTTATTGCCTTCTGGAATGTTCACGGAAGATTTATACGTACCTGACATAGCGATGTATTGACACTATTTTGGTGCGTGTGTAACGTGTTTCTAAATCCAATTTTTTTTTAAATGTTTTCCTTAGTTTTTTGATGAAACAAATTATTGACATTTTTGGTTAGACAAAAAAAAATCGTAATTTTTTTAGCGTTCTACATTATCAACCAACAAGTAATTGGACGCCTGTGATAGCAAAGGAAAACGAAGTTTATTCACCTTCAATAGTTGGTGGAGACTCCACGAGCGGCGATTACAGCTGCGACCCTTCGGGGCATACTCTCATCTCAACCAGGCGTTGTACGACGGCTAGCGGTATTTTCTTCCACTCTGCTTGGAGAAGATAGGCCAGTTCCTTCGCCGATTTTGGACGGTGGGGGCACTACTTAAGTCGACGCTCCAACTCGTCCCAGAGGTGCTCGATAGGGTTAAGGTCCGGTCTCTGTGCAGGCCAGTCCACTCGTTCAACCCCATTGTCACCATATCAAGCCATGGTGGACCTCGCAACATGACAGGTGACATTGTCATCCTGAAGGTAACATGGGTCCACCCCGTAAAACTGCCACAACGTAAGAAGCGCATGGTCATCCAAAATGGTGCATTAGGTCTCGGCGTTGAGTCTACCAGGAATTGGGACCAAGGGTTCCGTGCCATACCAGGAGAAACACCCCCATAGAATAATTCCACCGCAGCCGAACTTCACAGTTGGCACAATACATTCCGGCAGGAGGCGTTTTCCAGGCAGACGTCAAACCCAGACCCTGCCATCCGAACGATAGAGGGTGAACCTTGATTCGTCGCTCCAGATAACCTGTTTCCACTGTTCAACGGTCCGCTGTCGACGTTCTTTGCACCACGTTAGCCGAGCAGCGCTATTGGACTTGGTGATCAAAGGCTTGTGGGCGGCAGCACGTCCATGATAACCGAGCAGATGGGCTTTCTTACGGATGGTATTCATCGAAAGAACATGTTGAAACATGTTGGATGCATGTTGCAACTCTTCGCGGATGTGGCCCATCGATTTGGTGCGGTTCTTCCGAATTTCTCTGGCCAGCACCCGTCGGTCTCTAACTCCCAGTTTTGTGGATCTGCCGGGTCGGGGCACATTCTGACAGTCCCCTCTCATCTTCCACTTGCGAATCATGTAGGCCACTGTCGATTTTGGGTACTTCAACTCGCTGGATATGTCACGTATGGATCAGCCATTTCTGTGATACCCGACGATTACACCTTTCTCGAAATCAGAGAGCTCCGAACTGCGTGGTATCTTGCATGCGACTGGTTGTGTTGTTGTTTCCCAGACGATATCTAACGGCGGCGGCCGTGACGTGTATCAGGACCGCAGATATCGTTGATTGCTGGGGTGTCCAATTACTTGTTGTTAGATAGTGTATATGTTCCAGGGTACTATCACCATGCAATCTTTGGTTGCCGCACGAATTTTGAAACACCCTGTATATATAGCCTATGCATGAAATCAAGCTCTATACATAAGTTACAACTCTTATCATTACCTCATGTGCACATTTTTATTTGCGATCAGGAACCGCAAGCCGTTATAAGAAATGTATTATTGCTTTATCAGAAATCTGGGTTTAAATTTAACACATGCCCCTGAGTATCTAATAAGATGCAGATTCTATCGTGTTCATTGTAATTATAAGTCTACAAAGCGAGGCCAAATTATCACTAAAATTCACTGAATACAACCAAAATAACGCACAATAAACACTAGCATAAAAATACGTCGGAATTATTAAGATATATTAGAAATTCTTACCTCTGAATGTCTCTATCAGAGTTGACAGTTCCCAGTCTTCTAACAATGCACTCACTTTACAGTCAGCCATCACTCAAAGCGAAATCTGAAGCACAAAACGAGATTCTTCTGCTCAGTGGTAGTCTGGTAATGCCAGTATGGAATGTAGTATAGAATCAGTATAGAATCACATGAGGCTTGTCGTAAGGTCGGTGCCACCTCCATATAGTTGAATTAACAAAATATAGTCAACGAAATAATTTTGTGTTGCCAACAAAACAATTCCGATGCAGTTTTGCTAAAGCAACAAAATAAATTGACAAAACAGCTCAACAAAATTATTTTGTTGTTTCAAACAAACTTTTTTTCTCAGTGCATGCTGTTAATTTAGACACAAATCAAGCTGTTCTTTCCGTGTAACGCTACTCATACTCGAGCGCCAATCGGGAGTTGCGGGTTCGATTCCCGTTCCAGGACGATCAAATTTTCAAATTTCTGTTGGTTACGTTACACCAACAGAAATTTGAAAATTTGATTGTCGGAAAGAATAGCTTGATTTATGTCTATATTAATTATTCCACGTGTTTTCAACTTGATCACCATGCTATTGTTCTCACTCTTCGAATCTGTCATGTACTAAAACTTTTGCAGAGTTATTGAAACGTTACGAGGGTAAAAACCCAGTTCAAAGCAAAAATGTCGTAACAGAAGAGTTCCTTAAAAATAACTAGTTATCTTTTAGACGATGGCCGAGAATCAGTTTCAAAGGATGAAATTCTTTCCTTTGATTCTTCCCTGATGTTGGAATGTTGGTGGATGAAGTACGAAAATAAATTTCTTTATCCTAAAGTTTCTGCATTCATGCTCCGGATTTTCACGGTTTGTGCTTTGCTTTTCTCCTTTGCACCGAACATCATGCATTGGGTGGAACACTTCAAACAATCACGAGGAAGTTCGCTTAGAGTTCGCAACCAATTAATATTTTTTTTCGTTTTAAACTTTATATCGTGTCTTGTTTGTACATGAACTCTAGGGAGAAGAAAACATGATACGTCTCATTCAATACCTCTTATTTCAAAGGAACATACTATACTGAAATATTCTCTAGAGATTCCGGTTGTTTATTTACTCTTCCGTAATGAGTTTTCAGTGTGGAAGCCTTCATTACAGAATTTATTCCTACACAAGAAACAAATTTATTCGAGTGTCTAAGGTAAAGCAGGAAAAAAAACGGGATCACATATTTTTTTATTTAGAAAAAACATTCATGCAAAAAAAAAATATGCTTTTTCAAAAAATTAAGGATGGCGTACTTTTTTTGGTTCTTCGTTATTTTTTACATGTACATGGCCAGCGGATTCTAAAAGGTACTTCATAAAGGTTGGAGCTCGCAAATTAGAAATCATGGTAATAAAATTTTTTGTCACCCGTTAACCTCACTGAAGAAATTTAATACCCTGAAGCTTCTCCTTCCTTTGAAGGGATTTCGTCTGAATTCAACAAAAACTCTTTTTTTAGCACGTTCTTTGCAAAAAAAGATCGTGCTTATGTTATCGGTTTGTCCGTCTGTTCGTCCGTCCATGCGCCCGTCATACTGTGGACACTATATCTCTGCAACTATTTATCCGATTTTAAAAATTCTTTTTGCACTGGGAAGCTTGAAATATGCGAATGGTGATCTTTCATTTCGTTGGGGAATTTTTACGATGTACAATTTTGCCGCTAGAGGGCGGAAATGCAGATGATGCAGACCTCCCTGAGGGGAGATTGAGCACGAATTTAAAGCGATGTATCATCATCATCATCTTTGTCAACCATTATCAATCCTCTGCTGGACGAAGGTCTCCCCAAGTTTCTTCCACGACGGTCTGTCTTGTGCCAGTCTCCTCCATGTCACTCCCGCATACTTTACGAATTTCATCCACCCATCTCCCATGTGGTCTTCTTCTGGTTCTTTTCCTGTCCCTTGGAATCTAATCTAAAATTTCGGCTGTCCATCGATGGTCTGTCCTTCTGGCAGTATGTCCAACCCATTGCCATTTCAGGAATTTAACTCTGGTCATGATGTCTTCCACTCTTGTCATTTTCCTGATCCACGTGTTCCTCTTCTTATCTCTCCTGGTTACACCAAGCATGCACCTCTCCATGCTGCTTTGAGTTGTCTGCAGCCTTTGTATGTCTCTTTTAGTTAAGGTCCACGTCTCTGCACCATACGTAAGCACTGGAAGGATGCATTGATCAAACACTTTTCTTTTAAGACATAATGGCATATTGCTCTTGAAAATTATGCTGTTTCTTCCAAAAGCTCTCCAGGCAAGTTTTGTACGCCGATTGATTTCTTCATCAATGTGACCCTCACTTGATATCTGCTGTCCAAGATAAACATACGTGTCTGTTATCTCCAGCTTTTCTCCATCAATCGATAAATCTTCATTTCTTGTAAAAGCATTGTACATCACTTTTGTCTTCTGAAAGTTCATTTTTAATCCCACTTCTTTACTCTTGTCAGCAAGTTCCTGGATCATACTCTGCAGCCGTGATGGGGTAGTTGCAAAAGGACTACGTAATCAGCAAAACGATGGTGGGTTAGATAATCTTCATTAATCTTTATCCCTTTGTTTTCCCAGTTTAGTGATTGAAAGACATTTTCCAATGTGACATTAAAGAGCTTGGGTGATATGGTGTCACCTTGTCTCGCCTCCGATCCAATTTTTATGTGTGCAGTATTCTCAAACAGCCGAATCTTTGCACTTGCATTTTCATAGATGTTATTAATAATATTAATGTATGCATCTTCAATACCGCAGGATTTCAAAGCCATTGTAACTGCTGATGGTTTCACCGAATCAAAGGCTTTTTCATAATCGATAAAAGCCATGCACAATGGAAGTTCATATTCCCTCGCTCTTTCAATTGGTTCTCTCAGTACGTGGATATGATCTATTGTGCTGTAGCCACTCCTGAATCCAGCTTGTTCTCTCGGTTGAGTCATGTCCAGTGTTACCTTCAAGCAGTATGAAAGAACTTTAGTAAAGATTTTATAAACCACTGATAAGAGGCTGATAGGTCTGTAGTTCCTGAGATCCTCAATGTCACCTTTTTTATGTAGCAGGATCATTGTAGCATTGTTCCAATCCTCAGGAATCTTCTCTTCATTAAGGCATCGAGTGAAAATTTGGGCGAGTACTGTTTCGATTTCTCCACTTGCTTCTTGTATGATGTCTACAGTAATTCCATCTTCTCCTGGAGCTTTTCCCCGCTTCATATTCTTGATTGCATGTGCAACTTCTGCTGGGAGGACTGGAAGAACTCTGGTACTGGTACCTTTCATGATGTCTGGAGTACATGTATCATCCCTTTCATATAATTTGGAGTAGAAATATTTCACTCTTGTCAAAATTTCGCCTCTATTTCCGGTTACAGAACCATCTTCTTATATATATGAGTCTTTCACCAATGAAACAAACCCATGGACCCCCCTCCCTCCCCTTATGGAATTTATGGCTAAGCCACGGACGGAATAGTGTGCTATTGGCAGAGTAGAAGCAGGTCAAACATACCGGGTGGAAGAACAAGCAGTTGGAATGTCACGAAATATCATTTTCTTATTGTGGACGCGACTCAAGGATGCCGGAAGTGTCAACGAGCAACTACAGCAAGGGATGCCCGTTACGTATTATTAACAGCCCGTAGTAACATGAGTCAAAACTCTACTCATCTCCAGCGACAGCTTCTAGTGTCAGGACGCAGGTTTACAAATCAAACTGTCGGCAATCGCCTTCATCATAGTAGTCTTCATACACATGAATCAACAGTGTGTGTTCCTTTCATCGCACGACACCGTACTGTCCGTAGAAAGTGGGTTGAGAAACATTGTGGTTGGGGATTCGACAAGCGGATACAATTTCTCTTCTCTGACAAGTTGAGATTTAGTCTGGATTCTGACAATCAACGACTGTTTTTCTGGTGGAAACCCGGCTCACGAAATAACCCGCCTTT
Source organism: Macrothele yani (assembly GCA_039090855.1). NCBI lineage: Eukaryota > Metazoa > Arthropoda > Arachnida > Araneae > Macrothelidae > Macrothele > Macrothele yani. The sequence goes on along the minus strand of CM077011.1, from coordinate 6,909,721 downwards.
TTTGTCCAAGAAACATCACATTACGGCAGGCATAGATTGATGGTCTCGGCAAGCATCAGTATTGGTGGACGTGCGGACCTGTACGTCATCCGAAATGATAGTCTGAGAGCCCAGAGATATGGAGACGAAATTCCCAGATCTGTTGCCATGCCGTAGCTGCAGCCATTGGTGATTCGTTCAGTTTCACGCGGACGGTAGCGCTGGACCTCATAAAACTTGACTAGTTAAAATATGTTTCAAGAGGAAGGAATCAAGAGTATGGAGTTGCCAGTATGCTCCCCTGGCGTAATTCCAATTGAGTATGCCAGGAATGTACTTGGTAGATGTATTGCAGCTTGGCCGGCGCCTCCATTGACTCTTCGTGATAACTTCATGAAAAGTTTCGAAGAATAGTTCCTGACTGAGAAGATTGCCCTCATTGGGAAGTATGGAACTACCTGACTGGGGAGACTGCCCTCATTGAGGAGTTTGGAAGGTACTACCTGATTGAGGAGACTGCCCTCATTGAGCAGTTTGGAGGATACTACCTGATTAAGGAGACTGCGCTCATTGAGGAGTTTCGAAGATAGTACCTGATTGAGGAGACTGCCTTCACTGAGGAATTTCGAAGATACTAACCAAACCTTCTCGATAATCTCACTAATTCCATGCCACACCGGTGTGCAGCCATCTTAGCCATTCGAGTGGACTACACACCACACTGGAGGTCAGTTCTCACCTTTGAAAAGTCATTTTTTCTTGTCGTGAAGATATGCATATTGTTGCACAGCATATCGCATCATGTCCACTATGACGAAGTAAATTTCTCCACCATTTTCATGCCAGGGGCGGGATTCGAAATCACAACTTTCGGCTCCGGAGCTCCCAGTGCTATCCACTACACTACACTGACATGTGATCTCACTGATATCTGCCTTTATCTCATGTGCGTCCTGCGGGGCCGGCACGTCACATTGGTAGGAATGTCATATTGTTGCATAGTATATCGCATCATTTCCAAGCTTTCGCACATCAACCAGATGGCTTTCTCAAGGAAGGTAGACAGTTAACTGCAAACTGGATAAAATAACCACTGCCCTATCAAGAGAAGTGAAGTTCAAGTCCGCCGATCCTATATGGAGTGATGTAAAGAAATTAGCTTCATACTCCACACCCAAATCTACCGCCATTCGCGAAACCTTGGAAATCTTGACCAGCTGCGAGGCTTGCAACGATAGCGTCTCTCTGGAGATACCACGTATTTGGAATCAGTTCTTCAAATAATGCTGAGATTTCTACCATAGTACCGCGTGCCCAACCAACGTGACCTCGTTTCTTCGAAATATCACGTTTGCTCCTAATCATTTATTGTCTAGTCAAGTCACCGCGTTTAAAGTGTTGAAACGTTCTATTATCCAGTTTGCAGTTAGCTGTCTACCTTCTTTGAGAAAGCCATCTGGTTGATGTGCGAAAGCTTGGAAATTTTGCTTATTTATTCTACGCCAATAAATTTTCGGATTTTTAGTATATAGTATATAGTTATACTATTTTGAGTTTAATTTGGTGTACAGTTCTTACTTTTTGAATATCGCATCATGTCCACCGAATGAAAATAGTGCATAAAGATTCGCTAATGTGCTTTGTCTTACCCATATTACTAAATAGTTTACTGTATCTTACATAAAAATATTTTACGTTCAACAACGTCAGTCGCACATGATTTCTCTTACGATATCTGTTGCTCTCTAATTCTTATGAGCAGTGTACCTTAATTCGCACATATTCGGACGTGATGTGCTAGCTCTGCTTTTTTCTTTTAGCTCTAACTACTTCCGTGATCATCTTGACATTAACAGTCCCAAACTTGTAGACCTAAATTAAGAATGGGAAATTTTGGAGTCCACTGGTTCCTGGTAGGGGATAGAGCCTGCGTCGCGAAACGGATTTCGCTGTGGTACCTCATCCAGGACTCGAGTCTGGGCCCAACATCAAAGATTAGCCACAATCCTGCGCCTCTGGTGACTCGGCCACCCAGAGCGCTGTGTTGAATCATGATCTAGGACTATGCTATGTTCCACGAATCGCATTACCCTCGATTCTTGTGTGGCACTGACGGAGGAACAGAGTGCGATTTAAAATCTTCGAGAAATATGAATGCCATTAAAAATGATTTTTCTATTCGAGAACGAAAGCAATTTGTAGTGATTTACAGTTCAATATTAAGCATAGGAACAGCAGTAGACCGTATATAATCTCAAGACACTCAGCAACGAAAAAGAAAAATCGCACCTCAGAAGTTGGAAGAGGTCATCATAAAAATAGCTGCCCTAGAGACGTATAAGAAATCAATGGTCTATGGACTGTTCTTTAATATTGAGTTGAAGAATATATATTAATCCTCTGCCGTTTGAAGCTTCAACTACTTTTAAAGACTACTTAATATTCCGTATTTGGGTCAGAAGTGCATATTGATGAGGTGTATGAAACATTGCTGCTACTTTAACGATAAAGGTTTTCGATTAGGGGAAAAACTGTTTTTATTCTAGGCCGTGCTTTATCAGAAAATGCGAAGTATTCGCTGGCAAAAGTGCTGAAAATGCTGCCCTCGTGTGAAAATCAATAGCTCCTTTCAAGTGTCACATCCCCGCTCATGCTTTGTGAAACACCGGCCTTTGAACTCGGGGATTAATATATGTGTACTTAACGTACGTGCACCTTCGCATGTTTAAACGGTTCGACCGCGGTGTTATTAACTCTTTCAGTAATGAAGACAGAAGCTTCAGGACCTTATATCTTCACTGAGTAACCTCTCTACATACAAATTAATACGGCAACACCATTAAACCTGAGGTGTCCTTTTCGTTCATATCGCAAACGACTGCCTTTCAGTATCCATCACGGAGCTAAGGCATTAGAATGCAGTCTCGTCTTTTGTTGTTACGCTTCTTTCATACCTTTTACGTCATTCTTTCATAATGGTTTAACGCATTATTGCACTGCTGTCGTACATAAACTTTGTAAAGTAAATAAAAAATGGACGCAGCTTAAAAAGCGCCGTTAATGTAAACTTCCTCCGACAACAAACGAGATGTTTTAGGTTGTCTTCAACTGATATGTGGAAGAATAAACTGCGAAGGCAAATTTATCGGTGTGCCGAACAGTGTGTCCACAAACACAGCATAATGTTTTCAAAGATTTATAACACATGCAAAACAAAAACCGAAAGAAAGGCCTTTAACGTAGAACAATGCAAATTTATCTTTCAGTCTTTGAAATAAAGCGATTTTGCGCAAAAACATGATTGTATATATATATATATATATATATATATATATATATATATTCCTTATTTTCCTCGCAAAAACAGCGCCAGTTTTAATATTTTCCTACTAGGTGAAAGCCCGTCAATAATGACAGGGAAAAGCAAGGTATATAGAGCAATTTTCTTTTTGTTTCTGATGTCCAAATGTGAAAGTATGTTTCATGAACATTACAACAATAATAAAAATCCGAGCGGAGCTCTATTTATGAGACTCGAGACAATTAGTTGTTCGGGCATAGGTACGAGATGACACTTCCGATCACTGTGATTTTTTGCATGCGATTGGACATCGTCCATGGTCAGAATTTGGCGCCTTCCGATTCCCGAAATTCCGTGTCATTGAGGAATAATCGTCCAAATACTTGCATTTTTAGGGGTTTTCCGGGTTTTGAGAAGGGTCATTTGTTACCTATCTCCTTCAAAGATCTTCAGCCGATCGCGGAGATACTTCCGACAGAGCAAGCGAAGGACATGGTGAGTGACATGGGATTGGTATCATGGGGATTGGTTGTGACGTATAAAAATGATAACCATTAAAAAACTGTTCAATTTTAATAATAATTGAAAAAATCCGCTCTCTATACGAGACTCGGTACAATTAGTTGTTCGGGCATCGTCAGATTTTGACGCCTTTCCGATTCCTGAAATTCTATGTCATTGAGTAATTTCATTTAAAACTAGATTGCCTTTTACTTGAACCGTTTCAAGAAAGGCAGCTCACTAACGTTAATTTAAAAAAATTGTTTGAATTGAAAAACGATTAAATGGAAAGACTCCGTCTGTTAGCTCAACACTTGCTTAATCTATGATAATAAAAGGAAGTTTGTATGTGTGTGTCCTTGGCGCTACAAAATGAAAAACTCGTGTTTCCCGATCTGAGTGTGTCTTTCCCTTTTGTTTACATAAAGTTCATGAAAAACTTTAGGCATTTCATTTTTAGAATGTTTCGTACTTTTGTTCTGGAAGTCGTAAACTTTACGCTTTCGTTTTTTAGAATTTGTTATAGCAGACGCTTTTAATGAGCTTAGATTTTGCAATAGCTTCGCTCAAAATTTGTCAACTGTACCCGAATTATCGGTTACCTTTCGCGGTACTAGTACAACTGTTACGTCACATGCTGACATAATTGGCAGTTTCCATTCACGGAATAATACCTGTCTGAAAGCACGAAAATCTAAGCGTGACGTCACAAATATTTCTTTCTCGGCTGGTGCTATGCAAAGACATTGGAGTAGCAGAGTCTGACAAACGTAATGCTAACGGTTTTGAAATGACGAAGACCAACAGAATGTACAGCGCCCTCTATGAATGGGGATGGGTTGGCAATGGACAGACTCCTATTGGAATGCAAGAATGTTTGATTCAATTCATAAGGTACTGCAAAAAGTATGTAGAAAGGATGTTCGTGTACGACTCGGAACTTTCCCGAGCAAAAAAAAAAAAAAAAAAAAAAAAAAGAAGAACTAGTAAGCAGGAAAATACGAGGCTATATCGCATCCGCCTACATGCACAGATGCAGAGAAATAAAACAAGAAAGATGACACCAAATTTTTGGGTGTAATAAGCACGTCTTTTGAATCCGTTCTGACGCAGATTAAATTTATCAAAGCTATTCAAAGTTAATGGGCCGCCCCGGTGGCGCAGTGGTCTAAGCGATGGCCTCTGCTCATTCGTCCGTAAGGGGTCCGGGTTCGAATCCCGGTGAGGCATGGATGTTGTGTTTGTCTTACGGCATTGGCTCTCTCCCTTCCCTGGAACCAGTGACCCTAAATTAGGGACGGACGACTGCTTATAGCCCATTGAGTTGCTCACGGTGGTCGTTAAACCTCCAATCAAAAAAAGAAAAAAAAAAGTCAATGGAACCGTAGGAAAACAATAGTATCTGACGGAAGAAAGAAGTTTTTCAATCGGATTTTTAATCCCTCAGATATTGCTGTAAACGGAATCGTGAGCTCACATCCCCGAAAGAATTTTTCAAATCGGACTCTTAGAAACAGAGATATCGACAAAAATAAGATGTGACTTTACGTCCCCTGGTGGGAAAACCGTGCACTATTTTAGGAAGAAAGTATTCTCAAAAGGTTTTTTCATATGAGCGATATCGGTACAAGAAAAAAACATTAGTGGAGTTTTCAGGAGCCCAGATTTTGCTACAAATACATCAGAAGCAGAAATTCACACTTATGCCTCCTGGTGGCCAAACCATTCTTTACCAAACATTATAAATCATACGAAAAATATTTTCCATGAGGACTTGTGTGCGATACAGGAAGAATTTTTTTTCAAATCGGAGTTTTAGAAGCAGAAATAATACAGAAAACGCCCCTAGCGGAAAGTCTATGATTTACTAAAAATGTTTGAATTTATAGGAAAAACATTTCGCATCGGAAACACTGTCCAACAAAGAAATTAATTTTTCAAATCGGACTCCTAGAAGTAGAGATACTGACAAAAATAAGATATACGTCTACGCACCCTGGCGTAGAAACCATGCATTATTTTAAAAAGAAAATGCTTCTAAAAGGTTTGTCGACATGAGTAGTATCTGTCTACAAACGATTTTTTTCAATCGAGAATTTAGAAGCTCATATTTTGCTGCAAACACATCAGAAGCGGAAATTAAGATTTACGCCCCCTGGTGGCCAAACCATGTTTCTTTTACAAAAATTGGAAATTATGTGGAAACGATTTCCTATCAGAAGATGTATCATGTGCAGAAAGAATTTTTCAAATCCGAGATTTAGAAGCAGAGATATAGGAGGAAATGCAATTTACCTCTACGCCTCCTAGCGGAAAGTCTATGAATTACTTGAAAATTTTGAAATTATATGAAAAAACATGTTACACTGAAAACACTATCCAACAAAGAAGGAATTTTTTCAAATCGGACTCCTAGAAGTAGAGATAATGACAAAAGTAAGATACACATCTACGCCCCTTGGCGGAGAAACTGTGGAATATTTTAAGGAGAAAATATTCCGAAAACATTTATCGACGTGAGTGGCATCAGTCCACGAAATAATTTTTTCAATCGATATTTTAGAAGCTCAGATTTTATGGCAATTACGTCATGAGTAAATGGCCAAAGTATTCTTTACCGAAAATTGGAAATTACATGCAAAAGATTTTCCATCAGGAGGTGTATCCGCTGAAGAAAAAAATGTTTAAATCTGAGTTTTAGAAGAAGAGTTATCGAGAAAAATGTAATTTACTTTTAACGCCCCTTAGCGGAAACTCTATGCGTAATTTGAAAAAGTTAACTATATTTAAAATACGCTTCGACATAAATGGAATCAAAAAAATAAAAGCATTTTTTTAAACGGATGTTTAGAAGCAAATATGCGGAATAAAACGTATTTTTGAATTCGACATCATCTGCATTTACGCCCTCCAAAAAACGAAATAAAGGATCATCATTCTCATATTTCAAGCTTCCCAATGCAAAAATAAATTTTCAAATCGGACTAATAGCTGCAGAGATATCGTGGGAACAGACTGACGGACAGACGGACAAACCGGTATCATAAGCACGATCTTTTTTTACGAAAGACGTGCTAAAAAGAGAGAGAAAACTACTAAACAAGAAAATTTCGCGTCACATACACACTTAAATCTTTAAGATATACTAAAATCTTAAAGACTTGAAAGGGAAATACTCGCGGAAACACGTCAACACAATTGCACCCTACAATGGCAGCTTTCTACGTATGCCGGAAGTAGTATGCTCTTTGCCAGTTTACTCTCCTCCAATGTCTTTGATGCTATGGTGATGACGTCGCATAATTGCATCCGGGAAACAGTTTTCATTCGCAGAACGCTTGAATTAAAACACGATAACAAAGCGTGTCACCATAAAATATTTGTTTCTGAGTTGTTACTTAGGTGATAACGTTTCATAATTTAATTCTAAAAGCAGTTTCCATTCACTGAACACCTGCACGAAAACACGAAAAGCTAAATGTGACGTCACAAATATTTCTTTCTCGGTTGTTGCTATGGAAATTATACTTTCCTCTGCACTACCAAAGTGGGACAAACGTTCTGACAGAGCAAAGCACATTTGCTTGTGATTATAGCGCCGTCACAGTGAACTCGGTTTCATAAACGTGCAGCTCTGAAATGCAACGTTTAACGAGTTGCGCCTTATAACCCTTTTCAATAATATAAATTTCAACCGTCATTCAGGTTAATAAAACAGATAGCTTCGTAAATCTTTTGTGGCGGGTACTGAACTATAAAATAATTTGGAGTGCTGACTCTTCAATAGCACGTCTTTTGTGAAAAATGATCGTGCTTATGTTACCGGTTTGTCCGTCCGTCCGGCTGTACCCACAATATCTCTGCAACTATTAATCCGATTTGAAAAATTATTTTTGCATTGGGAAGCTTGAAATAAGCGAATGATGATCCTTCATTTCGTTTTTTTTTACGATGTACAATTTCGCCGCTAGAGGGCGTAAATGCAGATGATGTCGAATTCAAAAATACGTTTTATTCCCCATATTTGCTTCTAAACATCCGATTGAAGAAATTATTTTATCTTTCGATTCCATTTATGTCAAAGAGTATTTTAGATATAGTTGCTTTTTCAAATTACGCACAGATTTTTTGCTAGGGGGCGTAAAGTAAATTACATTTCCCCCGATAACTCTTCTTCTAAAACACCGATTTGAAAACTTTTTTCTTCAGCGGATACACCTCCTAATGGAAAATCTTTTGCATATAATTTGAAATTTTTGGTAAACAATATTTTAGCTACCAGGGGGCGTAAGTGTTAATTTTTATTTCTGATGTATTTGCCATAAAATCTGAGCTTCTAAAAATCGATTGAAAAAATTCTCTCGTGGACTGATGCCACTTACGTCGATAAACGTTTTCGGAATATTTTCTTCTTAAAATATTCCACAATTTCTCCGCCAGTGGGCGTAGATGTATATCTTACTTTTGTCAATATACTACTTCTAGGAGTCCGATTTGAAAAATTCCTTCTTTGTTGGATAGTGTTTCCGATGCGAAATGTTTTTCCTATGAATTCATAATTTTTAAGTGAATCATAGACTTTCCGCTAGGGGGCACAAAGGTAAATTGCGTTTTCTGCGTTTTTTCTGCTTCTAAAACTCCGATTTGAAAACTTCTTCCTGTATTGCATACAAGACCTTATGGAAAATATTTTTCACATAATTTCTAATGTTTGGTAAAGAATGGTTTGGCTACCAGGGGGCATAAGTGTTAGTTTCTGCTTCTGATGTCATCATCATCATCATCATCATCATTGTCAACCATTATCAATCCACTGCTGGACGAAGGTCTCCCCAAGTTTCCTCCACAACGGTCTGTCTTGTGCCAGTCTCCTCCATGTCACTCCCGCATACTTTCGAATTTCATCCACCCATCTTCCATGTGGTCTTCTTCTGGGTCTTTTCCTGTCCCTTGGAATCCAATCTAAAATTTCGGCTGTCCATCGATGGTCTGTTCTTCTGGCAGTATGTCCAGCCCATTGCCATTTCAGGGATTTAACTCTGATCATGATGTCTTCCACTCTTGTCATTTTTCGGATCCACGTGTTCCTCTTCTTATCTCTCCTGGTTACACCAAGCATGCACCTCTCCATGCTTCTTTGAGTTGTCTGCAGCCTTTGTATGTCTCTTTTAGCTAAGGTCCACGTCTCTGCACCATACGTAAGCACTGGAAGGATGCATTGATCAAACACTTTTCTTTTAAGACATAATGGCATATTGCTCTTGAAAATTATGCTGTTTCTTCCAAAAGCTCTCCAGGCAAGTTTTGTACGCAGATTAATTTCTTCACCAATGTGACCCTCACTTGATATCTGCTGTCCAAGATAAACGTACGTGTCTGTTATCTCCAGCTTTTCTCCATCAATCGATAAATCTTCATTTCTTGTAAAAGCATTGTACATCACTTTTGTCTTCTGAAAGTTCATTTTTAATCCCACTTCTTTACTCTTGTCAGCAAGTTCCTGGATCATACTCTGCAGCTCTGATGGGGTAGTTGCAAAAATGATTATGTCATCAGCAAAACGAAGGTGGGTTAGATAATCTCCATTAATCTTTATCCCTTTGTTTTCCCAGTTCAGTGATTGAAAGACATTTTCCAATGTGGCATTAAAGAGCTTCGGAGATATGGTGTCACCTTGTCTCACTCCTTTTCCAATTTTTATGTGTGTTGTATTTTCAAACAGCCGAATCTTTGCACTTGCATTTTCATAGATGTTATTAATAATATTAATGTATGCATCTTTAATACCGCAGGATTTCAGAGCCATTGCAACTGCTGATGGTTTCACCGAATCAAAGGCTTTTTCATAATCGATAAAAGCCATGCACAATGGAAGTTCATATTCCCTCGCTCTTTCAATTAGTTCTCTCAGTACGTGGATATGATCTATTGTGCTGTAGCCACTCCTGAATCCAGCTTGTTCTCTCGGTTGAGCCATGTCCAGTGTCACCTTAAAGCGGTGTGAAAGAACTTTAGTGAAGATTTTATAAACCACTGATAGGAGGCTGATAGGTCTGTAGTTCCTGAGATCCTCAATGTCACCTTTTTTATGTAGCAAGATCATTGTAGCGTTGTTCCAATCCTCAGGAATTTTCCCTTCATTAAGGCATCGAGTGAAAATTTGGGCGAGTACTGTTTCGATTTCTCCTCTTGCTTCTTGTATGATGTCTACAGTAATTCCATCTTCTCCTGGAGATTTTCCCCGCTTCATGTTCTTGATTGCACGTGCAACTTCTGCTGGAAGGACTGGAAGAACTCTGGTACTGGTACCTTTCATGATGTCTGGAGTACATGTATCATCCCTTTCATATAGTTTGGAGTAGAAATCTTTCACTCTTGTCAAAATTTCGCCTCTATTTCTTGTTATAGAACCATCTTCTTTTCTCAGTGCCATAATCTGTTTTCTTCCCTTACTGAGATGTCCCTTTGCTATCTTTAGGCTTTGGTTGTTTTCAATTGCTTTCCTTACTAGTTCACAGTTGAATTTCCTTACGTCTTCGGTGATACTTTTTCGTACTGTCTTGCATAGCTCTATATATTCCACTTTGGAAGTCACATCTTCTTTAGTTGTCCTCATCTCTCTTCTTTTTTGCATCAACATTTTGGTTTTTCCTGATAATTTGTTCACATGCAATTTGTTCTTAGACCCAGCTAATTTTGTTGCAAAATTAGTAACTCGACAACTCGACTAAATTTTTTTTTTCTTGGACCGATAGCGCTCATATGGAAAAACCTTTTGGGAATGCTTTCTTCCTAAAATAGTGCATGGTTTTCTCACCAGGGGAGGTAAAGTCATATCTTATTTTTTGTCGATATCTCTGTTTCTAAGAGTACGATTTGAAAAATTATTTCTGTGTTGGAGAGCATTTCCGGTGCAAAAAGGTTCTCATATAAATTCATGTTTTTCTTAAAGCGCAAATCTGCAACCAGAGGACCTTAAGCTAACGATTCCGTTTACAGCAATATGTGAAGGATTAAAAACCCGATGGAAAAACTTCTTTTTCCGTCAGATACTATCGTTTTCCATACGGGTTCGATTGACTCTGAATAGCTTTGATAAATTTAATTTGTGTCAGAACGGATTCAAAAGACGTGCTTATTACACCCGAAAATTCGGTGTCATCTTTTTGTTGGTAATTAGCATGAGTGCCTAGCAAACTCGTAAACGAAGTCTCAAAAGCAGGGTGATTTTACGTGAATAGGTAAGAAGAAGAATATCGTTCTAAATTCGTGCCAAAAAGTATACATAAAACGTAATTCACAGGCTGTCTTAATCCCGATAAAATCACAATGAAGGTAAAAATGACAATGTAATACTAAAATCTACAAAAATTTTAATATAGTAACGAGATCTTTCGTAAGGGCGCCCCTTAAATCATCATGTGTGAGACTGTGCAATCTTTGGTTACAGTGTATGTTTTATAGTCAGTGAGAAATTACGTCATATGCTCCTGGATGTTCGTTAGTCAAAGCTGCTGATGATGAACTGAACAGAAATAGTAACAATGTTATTATTATCACTTATGATGTGCATCATTCTTTCTTGACGTATAGTATATTCACGCTATGGCTGTCTTTTTTTGTGTATTGGAGGCCTCAAACTTGAGTAACACAATTCTGCAGACGAGTCAGTATGTGTGTCTATACTTTTGGTACATACGTCGGAATGTCTTCATTACAACTTTGTCGCCGATATCGACGAATAAGTAAACTCTCTGCTAGCAGTGTAGAGGTCTTTGTTTGAGTACACATCAAAATATATGCCTCAGGCCATAAGGGAACATATGAAGTATTCTGAATGAGACCGGCAAGTGAAGTGTATCCGTGAAGTGTTTAAAGCAGCTTTCAAATAATATTTTTTTTTCATTCTGGTGTTCGTCTTTTCTTCCACGAATTTAGCATTATAAAACTAGAAACGAAAAAGCTAATTAAACATTATAAAGCACACTGTTTTGCTGTTACGTCAAAATTGTGGAATTTACAGCATTGCTTATCTAACAGCACGAAAATGAAACTGTGAAAGGTAGGTTCAAGCCAAAGAAAGAATTTGCTTTCCCTTTTTTCAGCAGTGCACAGCATTTAGAACCAATTGGTGAAGAACACTCAGAACTTAACAAACGCTATAAACATAACTCCGCAATTTCTACAAGAACTAAGCAATATACAAAACAGGTAAAATAATTAAGATGTTCTACTTCGAACAAAATAGAAGACAAAAGCTATCATCTAAGCTCTTCACGGAGAAAAAGAGTGGAAATAGGGTTTTAACTAAACATTCCATTTGTTTCTGTGAAATTATAACAAAATGTTTCTTCTCAATGACAAACAATTGCAACACACAGTACTAAGCGGAATCGTTTTCCATTCCGAATCTCAAAGCAATTTAACAAATAAATAAATAAATACATCGCTCTTTCCACGTTCCAGAAACACATAGCAACCGATTTTTTTTTTTGTTTTTTTTCAGCCGCCGACGTGGAAATGAATCACGGAACTCTCGATAACTAGCCGAGCGCGTTAACTTTACACTTTGTTTTGTGGAATATGCATTTAACATTTGGGTTATTTATAAATACATACGCAAATTTCCTCGTGCAAATATCACAAGTATTACAGAAAAATATCTCAAAATATTTCCTTCTTCGATATCGCTGCAATGCTTTACCCTACAAAGATTTTCCTAATGTTGTCCGCCTTAAAAAAATAATCTTTACATGCCGATTCGGAAGCCATGGTTGAATGCATTTACTTCCATTTGGCAGAAAACTTAAAACAGAGGATTTTATGATAGTTAATATTTATCTTGTTCGCTTTTAAACATACAGTACTGCGCCTTCTAGGAAAACGTTTAATCCAAAAAAATTGACTTCAAACCCATTTGGAAAACTATAAAGGAAAACAAATTATGTTTTGCCATTTTATTCATGAAAAAATAGTTATGATGTCTCTAAATTTTCACTGCAATACTTAAGCTACAATAGAATGAGAAAGATACAGGATACTGATATTAGTATAAGTTCCTTCTGTTTATTTATGGAGAAGAATTTTTTTAAACTGCTTCTGGGATAATCACCTACATTGTGTTGAAATTATTCTCAATTTTTTAAGTTTGCAGGTTACGTTTTAATGTTCATAAGTGTACACCGAGGAGCCATTACATTATGACCACCCCCAGCCTAGAGAAATGAGCGCGCCTGGAAACCGAACGGTGGTTCAGATGAAGTTCACAGAGCAGTACATATACAACCCGAGGACCGGCTTTCAGTTAGATAAACGACAAATTGTGATGGCACGGCGACTCGGAACTACGATCTCGGAAACGGCGCGACTTGTGGGTTGTTCACGTGCCGCTGTAGTGAGTGCGTATCAAAAGTGGTGCACATATGGCCAAACGATGAACCGTCGTCTAGCCGTTTGTCGTGCGCAGCTCATTGATGCCAGATGAGAGCGGAGACTGTCGCGCATTGTTCATGGCGACCGCAGGGCCATAATGCGACAAATCACCCGTAGCTATAACAGTGATGATCAGGACACAATCCCTAATAGGTGTCAGGTATCTGAGCATCGTTGCGGACCAAGTTCACCCATTCATGGCAGCTGTGTTCCCTGCTGGTGATGGCCATTACCAACAGGATAATGCGCCATGCCACACTGCCAGGATCGTCAAGGAGTGGTTTAAGGGACATGATGGGGACTTTCTGTTAATCTCCTGGCCTCCAAATTTACCTGATATGAACCCAATCGAACATTTGTGGTTTGACTTGGAAAAGCGGGTTCGCGCTAAATCACCACCACCCCGAAATGTACGGGAACTGAAGAACTTGCTGTTGACATTCTGGTACGAGATACTCCAGGATAGCTAACGCTACCTCATCGTATCCGTGGCTCTCCGAGTGGCCGCTATTTAGCCGGCTAAAGGGGGTCCTACAGCTTATTGGGTAATTAGGCAGGTGGTCATAATGTAATGACTCATTGTTGTATTATCTGGTTTGTCTTTCGTGTTTTTCTTCATGACAAATTTCGAAATTTGTTCAGTGGAATAGCTGTCCGTTTGGTATATATAAAAAGTTCCGATTAGGTCCGTATGGAATGACAAATGAAGTACCCATTTGCAACTTTTGTTTTGTGGAATATAAATGAAAATAATCCTTGAAATTAATCTTTTGGAACTTTTGAAATTGGTGTATATTTCTAATGGCCAAAGCACAGATCTTTCATCATACGGTTGTTTACTCAGAGTGGCAGCAGAATGAGAAGGTTCCCAATTTTGCTCTTGGTGCAAGCTCCGGATCCCAAGTATTTAGCAGCTCCTGAGAAAAAGAACGTTGCCAACGAGGCAGTCACTTTAAAGAGCTTCACAACACTTCCCAGCTCATTTCATCTCAGCTATTAAATACAGCTTGTGGATACAATTCGATCTTTGCTCCATAAAGCCGTTTTGCGTTGTACACCGTAATATTTCCATAATAATATTTGCAGAACTTATTTGTCTTGAATATTTGAAAATGCCAGCTCTTAACCTTTGAAGTGCTTTTAAGTTGATGCATTGATACATTCCTTCCAAATTCCGCAGCACACCATTAGTATTTTAAGAAACGTTTGCTGCAGAAAATGTTCCCACCTTTGCTTTTAATGCAAGAATCGGTTATGTTTCATCTCCTGCAGAAACGTCAAAAACGAGGCAGTAACCTCAAAGCTGTTCCTGACACTTTCCATATCAGTTTGTTTCAGCAACTTTATTTTGTTCAAAGCTTCCAGATACAAGTAAAATTTTCTGCAAGAAAGCCGTACTGTACTGTAGACTTTAATATTTCCATAATGAATATTGGCAGTGCATATTTGTCCAGATCGTTTGAGCATGCTGAAGTGGTGAAAGACGTTATCCTCTAGGTGAGGTTTCATTCACGTGATAATGAAGGGGTTTTTTATAAGATGGAGCTCTGGCACTCTTCACTCCCGGTCTACGTTCTTCAGAATTGAATATCATAAAACGAAATTTTTCGATCTATTTTGTTTACCTTCGAACCCAGAACGGCAGGCTTTTCCCAAGGCCACGTAACTGCTCTCATTGTGAGGCGAAACCTATGTCTTACACGTTCCCATTCCCCAAAGGAAACCGACATACCTAGTTCTCCGGGAAATATTATGCGCATTTTCAGAACTCACATCTGCTTTTTTCTTAGAGATGATTTCTAGTTGCTATGACTACTCTTCTTGATGACTGGCAGTTACTCAGTTTTCTTTGCAAACCACAACACTCCTCACTGTTTGTCGGTTCAGCAACGGTTGACTTTAGAGCACACCGTTGATAAACCGACGACAGTCAGTATTATAATATCCGACTATCGCGAATCTTCAAATTGGGTAATATCGTTAGGAGAAATCATATTAGTTAGTTAAGCCATTTCATACTACGTTCTCATTCGGACGCAAACAAATGGGCTGCGAATAAGCGTGATAAAATAATAGGAGACAGCCGTCCTGGTGGCGCAGTTTCCTAAGCGTTGGCTTCTGACCAATCGTCCGTGATGGGTCCAGGTTCAAATCCTGGTGAAGCATTTATGTTGTGTTTTTCTTATGACACTGGCTTTTTCCTTTCCCTGGAACCACTGGCCCTAAATTAGATAATGGCGCCTGCTTATATAACCCATCGAGTTGCTCACGGTTGTCATTAATCCTACTCTTCCCCCTAAAAAGAGGAAGGTTGACAGCGCTTGTCATTATTGTATGCCCTATAAAATCCACTTCGCAGAAACTGGCTATCAGTTGTTGGAGAAGAATGACTTCTTATGACAGGAAGTAATAAAGATGAAAATCTTAAATGCGATAAATCACTTGGCACTGCACGAATTTGTAAGGAAACAGGGAAATTTTTCAAGCCATTATTTTAAAGTCGTGCTTCGTCCATGGAATTTATGCAGCATCGTATGCCACGCGGGAGGTATTTATTGTTTGTGAAACCGTGCAATGAATTTCTGTTGCGGTGGTCTCCTGGGACACCATAGGACCCAGGATGGCTTATGTAGCATAATGATAATTTTTATTATAACACAACTGGAATGAAGGCATATAAAGTGCACTGAGATTACCGTGACTAGGTAGAAAAGTAATGGCACACACACACACGCACACACAACATTGTCAGGAAACAAGGAGCTTGCAGGGTGGACACGGAACGCCTTTGACTGCCTTTTCTTTGTTTTGAGATTTTAGGACCACCATCAGCAACTCAAGAGGCTATAGAAGTCTCTCCTCCTTAATTTGAGGTGACAGGTATCGGAGAAGAAAGACAGCCAGTGCAGAAGGATAAACACACCACCCATCCTTTATCTGGGACACGAGCCAGAACCCAGTCGCAGCGATTTCCCAGAAACCAGTGTCTTTCAGATTTCTGCCATTAGAGCTTCGAAATACCCTTCGCAGAACCGTATCTGCCCTCACACAAGGAACAACCAGATGCGCACGCGTAGTGGAAGAAACAGAAGCATTCAGTAACCTTTGGTATCATGCTGTAGAGAAAGATAAGAAGTAAATAATTTAATAGGATAGTGTTAATAGTTTTCATACGTCACGCTACTTTTTTTGTAGGAGGCAGTGGCTTAATGGCTACTGCAACCAAATCTAAGGGGTTATAAGCATACACTCGATCCAACCTTAATTTAAGGCCCCTGGTTTCAGGTAAGGAAGACATCTATGCCGTAAGACAAGAATACCATCCATGCCTCATCCAGTTGTGTTGCCTGTGCCCCCAGGAATGAAAGATCAGAAGCCAACTTTTAGACCTCTGCGCATTTGGGTGGCCACGCTACTCTAAGTCCCTTGTTAGTAGGTTCTTTCTTGGTACCCTTTTTCAGGTAAATACACTGACGGAAAAAAAAATCCCAACACCACGAAAAAATAGTTGTAGAGGAAGGAAATGGCGGCAATACATTTGTATAGGTAACATATTTAATCGATTAAGGTTTCAAGATCACAGCTTAACGTAAGCGCGAGAAGTGCCATTTTAAATGTGAAATGCTGGTACATTAATAACCGGTGTAACCGCCAGAATGTTGAATGCAAGCACGCAAACGTTCATGCATTGTGTCGTACAGGTGCTGGATGTCAGTTTGTGGGATGGAGTTCCATGCCTGTTGCACTTGGTCGGTCAATACAGGGCGGTTAATGCTGGTTCGGGGTGACGCTAGAGTTGTCGTCCAATGATGTCCCATACGTGCTCGATTGGTGAAAGATCTGGTTTTCTAGCAGGCCACGGCAACATGTCGACACTCTGTAGAGCATGTTAGGTTACAACAGCGGTATGCGGGCGAGCGTTATCCTGTTGGAAAACACCCACTGGAATGCTGTTCATGAATGGCAGCACAACAGGTTGAATCACCAGACCGACGTACAACTGTGCCGTCAGGTTGCGTGGGATAACCACGAGAGTGCTCCTGCTGTCATAGGAAATTGCTCCCCAGACCATAACTCCAGGTGTAGGTCCAGTGTGTCTCGGCCGCAGACAGGTTGGTTGCAGGCGCTCACCTGACCTCCTTGTAACCAACACACTGCCATCACTGGCACCCAGGCAAAACCGGCTTTCATCAGAAAACAAAACTGATCTCCACTCCGTCCTCCAATGAGCTCTAGCTTGACACCACTGATGTCGCAAACGGCAGTGGTTTGGAGTAAATGGAATACACGCTACATGGTGTCTGGCTCGGAGCTGTCCTTCAAGTAACCGATTTGTAACAGTTCGTTGTGTCACAGTGGTGGCAACTGCAGCTCGAATTGCTGCCGCAGACGCGGTACGATGCGCCACGGCCATACGCCGTACACGGCGGTCTTCCCTCTCAGTAGTGCCACGTGGCCGTCCGGAACCCGGTCTTCTTGAGGCAGTACCTTCTCTTGACCACCGCTGCCAACAATCATGCACAGTAGCTATATTCCTGCCAAGTCATTCTGCAATATTGCGGAAAGAAAATCCACCTTCTCGTAGCCCTATTACACGACCTCGTTCAAACTCCGTGATCTGTTGATAATGGCTTCTTCGTCTTCTTAAAGGCATTCTTGACTAACATCGACACATTACGTCGAATCTCAACGATAACTAACGCTCACGAACGTTACAGCGTGCATTTACATCAAACCTGCTTTGCATGTTCCGAGGGGCGCTACTAGCGCCACACGTATGCGCCGAGCGCAAAATTTGC
The DNA here is from genome assembly GCA_039090855.1 of Macrothele yani. Taxonomy (NCBI): domain Eukaryota; kingdom Metazoa; phylum Arthropoda; class Arachnida; order Araneae; family Macrothelidae; genus Macrothele; species Macrothele yani. The sequence goes on along the minus strand of CM077011.1, from coordinate 6,891,709 downwards.
ATAGATGTCATCTTACAGATGTACTCTCACCGCCTACCAACTGTCGTTTATTTAACACAACCCCTTCTTGGTGTTGGGATTTTTTCTCAGTCAGAGTATATACATTTTCGCATGCGCTCATGCTGTGAACCACACAAATAAGGACTAAGGTCACACTGGCATTGTTTTCACAATCTGTTGCACGGAGAATGTTCTGTAGAAAATTTCCACAAAATTATGGTTCCAGCATTTAAAACAATGACATGATTCGAGAATACAAAGAACTTTTTCAAATGACGAAAGCTTAATTTTCTTTAATTCTTTCTTTCATCAGCGTTGAATAACGTTTCAAGTCCGGAAAACATAACTGGGCTTTATTCCAAAAGTTCTGTGCTCCTGAAGACAGATTTTTTTTCCATGTGTGTGTGTGTGTTTGGGAATTTAACGACTAGAGTGAGCAACTCAATGAGTTATGATTAGCCGCCCGGTCCCGATTTGGGGACGATGATTCCGGAGAAGGGAAGAAGTCAGTGTCGCAGGACAAGCACACCACCCATGCCACATCGGGTCGAACCCAGGCTCACTCAAATAAAAGGCAACACAATATACCACTCGGCCACCGGAGCGTCACAAGATTTGAGTTCTCCGGAAACATGTCGAATATTTGTTGGAATTTTATGACAAAATACGTGCAAAAATATGATTGAATGATACATTTTTGTCGATGTTTTGAATGACTAAATCTTGTTCCTTTCGGGGATTATTTATCGAGTCTTCTAAACATGATGTACTGTCAATCTTAGCGTGCAGTTATTACACTGGTATACAAAACTTGTGAAAACACAAATTTGCCCGCGCCCCATCACTCCGGAATAAACTGCTCTCCCAAGTAAGCTACACGGATTGAATGTATCGCTGAAGATTTGTCGTCTTGACAGGTGCTTTACGTCTGTAGTACGTCACAAACTTAAGGACGAAATGGTAACAGTAAAATAACGCCGTCCATAGCAGCGGCACTCAAACACAAATTAACTCACGACCTTGTCTGGGAACAGGAGAAACAGCACATGCGCAATAATGAAGCATGACGTGTGGTTTGCGTGACGTGAAAACAAAATAGGCTCACGCAGTCCAATCGCATCCGTTGAACCGAAACCATTGGACGGCTCCGCCCCAGTAGCGCAGTGGTGTAAGCGCTGGCTTATGATCATTCGTCCGAAATGTGCCGGGGTTCGAATCCCGGTGAGCCATGGATGTTGTGTTTGTCTTACGGCACTAGCTCTCTCCCTTTCCCGGAGTCAGTGGCCCTAAATTACGGACGGGCGACTGCTCATAGCTCACTGAGTTGCTCACGGTGCTCGTTGAACCTCCAATAAAAAAAACTCAATCACTAGACAACGTGCGTAAGTGTTAAAAACGTTTGATTGCGTTTGTTGTGTGCTTGGCGGGCCATTCTCGACGGCATTCTCATGTTCTCGACGCGCCATTTCCTCTAGAGACGACGAAATGGCCCATCGAGAACATTATTTGTTGATGATTTTGCTTGTGGTCATATCGTTGGAAGGATGGAGGGGGACCGAACTGTGATTAATGTGGCCCAGCAGTTGGGTGTCTTCCATAGCATCGTATCCCGTGCGTGGTAGACCTTCAGGATTACAGGTACAGTTGTGCAAAAGACCGGTGGTGATTGCCCACCAAAAACCACCCCCTGTGAGGACCGCTATCTGTTTCTACAGGCCAAGAGGGATCGACACCAGACAGCAAGTAACCTTGCAAAATAACTGAACATGAGCACAGAATGCACAATATCGCAGTTTACAGTGGTCATGCGACTACACAAAGGTGGACTGTTTGTCCGACGACCAGTATGCTGTGTTTCATTAGCTACTCCTCACCGATGACCGCGTTTGCAGTGGTCCAGAGTACGTAAGTACTGGATAGCAGAACAGTAGGGTACGGTATTCTTTATTTATGAGAGTAGATTTAAGTCTCTGTAGTGATTCTGGATATCAGCTAATCTGGCCCGAGGTAGGCACTCGGTATCTCCCCGAAAACGTCAATGAAAGGGATACATATGACGGCCGCGGTGCTCTCGTATGAGGAGGCATCCTGATCGATGGACATATGGAGCTTCAGATAGTGGAAGGAGGTACTGAAACCAGTGTACACTACTGTGTTGAGGTAATCCTTCCCCATGTTCGACTGTTCCGAGGTGCCATTGGCCCGCAGTTCGTGTTAATGGACAATAACGCCACACTCCATCGTACGGTGGGTGTTGATGAATTGTTATAAAGTGAACTCATTCAATGGATGGATACGCCTGCATGTACTCCAATCCTGAATCTCATAGAACATGTGCGATACGCTCCGGGGAGAAGCGTTGCGGCAAGTCAACACACACTGGAAACTGTCCAACAGCTGAAGACGGCGCTGACGAAAGAATGGCGATGTTACCTTGAGAACTCATCAACAACCTAATATCAAAGACGGTGCAAATCATGCATCGACAGAGACACGGTGCAAATCATGCATCGACAGACAGACGGTGCAAATCACGCATCGACAGACAGACGGTGCAAATCACGCATCGACAGACAGACGGTGCAAATCATGCATCGACAGACAGACGGTGCAAATCACGCATCGTCAGACAGAGGGTGCAAATCATGCATCGACAGAGAGACGGTGCAAATCATGCATCGACAGAGAGACGGTGTAAATCATGCATCGACAGAGAGAGGTGCAAATCATGCATCGACAGAGAGACGGTGCAAACCATGCATCGACAGACAGACGGTGCAAATCACGCATCGTCAGACAGAGGGTGCAAATCATGCATCGACAGAGAGACGGTGCAAATCATGCATCGACAGACAGACGGTGCAAATCATGCATCGACAGATAGACGGTGCAAATCATGCATCGACATTAGGGGTGATCGATCATATCCCATACTGAGGACTTCCTCGTCTCTTTGTACCGTCTTTGGCAGGATGCATGTGTATCATGGCCCCCAGTGTTATGTAGCCAATTCTAAATAAAGTTCCACTATATATTTTATTATGTGCAGTTGTGTCGGTGTCGCTGTTTTTCCCGTCATCATTGCGGTGAACAATTGAGTTCCTAAGGTTTGAATTTAACATACCCAGGCCGCTTCTGTGCGTCGCTACAGGTCAAAACCTGGTTCGTCCTTAAGTTTTGCATACCGGTGTAAGTGGACTTGATTCTTCCGGCAGAAAGATGGGTATTCCTTCGTTTTTCTAATTTTTATTACATCTCATCGAAATCTTATCTTACCAGAGAACATTTTCAGCACTTATAATCCGCTGCAGTTGAGGCGTTGCAAAGAAATTCGACAATACATGCGTATAAAGTGTTTCACGAAAAAATTCACAAAGTGTCCTTGTAAAGCTGTCTGGCTGTCCTTTTGTTAACTTAAAATGTTTTACTAAATGCGCATTATTCGATGGCGTAAGAACTTCATTTAATTTGTTGACACCGTACGACTTGAATAAAGGGGAAAATCCTTCATAACTAACAACAGTCTGTAGTTTTGTAAGCCCCTGCATGCTATTAGTTTTGAATGACGCTGCTTTCAGTCGTCAGCGCAAGCATTTTTCTAGTTTCATTTCGCTTTGCAATATGAAAAATATTTTTTTCTTTCACTTTTCTCCTTCTAAAGTTTTAAGAAATTTCTGTCGAATTGTCTTCAGCCTGAAAGGAAAATGAAAAGAAATACCGAAGGATAAAAGAACTATGTTTAAGCAATATAGGATCTTGGCAGATCCATGAAGTTGGAAAATCGATTATTAGATTTTCATCAGCGGTGAACTTTCGTGGTACGCTGGGTTCTAGAATTCTTTTTCCGTCCATTTCCTTTCACAGCATTCTCACGCACCAGAAACCGCAAGAATTTCAGCAAAGACTCTTAGCTTTGACTGTGCGGATAATGTGTCAGGAAATTACACATCGATGATACGGCGGTAATCGATTACTAAAGGCAGCCTCGCTGATTTCCATGGCAGAGTAATGACTTTTCAACCTTTATTGCCTCTGTGCTGCACTGTGAATTGGCATATGCGCATCATTAAAGACATGAGCTCTAAAAAAAGTGCGCCATTCTGCAACAGAAAAACACTCAGATTCCTTTTAAATGGATGACAACTCCATTTCATTCACTTATGCATGAATGAAAGAAAATTGTCCGAATATTATCGATTTCTTTTATCTAAGCCATGTTCTGCACAGCGAAGTTAAAGGTAATATGAGTTGTGTGAAGTTAAGAAGTTCAGTTAATATTTTAAAATAGATTTTTGAAGTTGAAGCTCATCGGCTTTCCTTTTTATATGAAGACACATTCCAACTTCATTGATAAAAAACATGAGAAAGGATTTAAGATATTATTTTACCAGTGAGACGGCGATAAACGCTTAGGGGCTTAACACGTCTCTTGGAAAACCAGATTCAAGTGTGGATTTTTATTTTATAGCTTTAATACCCAACGCTCCTAGGGTATGGGGTTTAACATCTTTGGTCTGGACACTAAATTTTTGCAATTAATTCATAAAAGGATCAGAACAACTAAATTAAATTGTTCTTAAATAAGCACTATTTCTATCGTGATTGCTATTCACGGACTTAAATTACACTAGTCTACCTTTTCCTAAAAAAACCGTTTTGGATCTTTAACGTGATAAGTTTTCAAAATGCGCTGACCCTAAACATATTTTCTTTTTGTTTTCTTCTTTTAGATTTTTGCTGTTTTTGTTGGTAAAGAGTTTAAACATTCGGTCGTGATATCCTTTGCCTTATCAAAATCTTTGAAGAGCTTAGCACTTATACCTGCTATTTGTAGCAGTTGCATCTGTAATTCTGCCAGTCATGATTTTAAGGAAGTCTGTGCAAGTATCCCTTTCGATTTTATCGCGTTTCATTAAACGCACTATCTTCAGATCCCTCATATTTCTCAGATGAAATAGTTTAGTGAGCATGAATTCATGTCCGGCGATTGTGTGGGCCAATTCATGTCCGGTGACTGTGGAAGCCAATTCATGTCCGGCGACTGTTCTGGCTAATTTATGTCCGGCAACTGTCATGGCCAGTTCATGTCTGGCGACTGTCCTGGCCAATTCATGTCCGACGACTGTCCTGGCCAATTCATGTCCGGCGACTGTCCTGGCCAATTCATGTCCGGCGACTGTCCTGGCCAATTCATGTCCGGCGACTGTCCTGGCCAATTCATGTCCTGCAACTGTCATGGTCAATTCATGTCCGACGACTGTCCTGGCCAATTCATGTCCGACGACTGTCCTGGCCAATTCATGTCCGGCGACTGTCCTGGCCAATTCATCTCCGGCGACTGTCCTGGCCAATTCATCTCCGGCGACTGTCCTGGCCAATTCATGTCCGGCGACTGTCCTGGCCAATTCATCTCCGGCGACTGTGTAGGCCAAATAATGTCCGGCGACTGTAGAGGCCAATTTATGTCCGGCGACTGTAGAGGCCAATTTATGTCCGGCGACTGGGGTGGGGGGTGATGCTACAGATCACTACAACACATTGATAACCATAACCATGCCTGAAACATACGTTTCCACGTTTCCTATTGATTTATTATTTTGTAATACTCTCTTCTGCTAACTTCATCGACATTATCCTTTTTGATACTCAGATACGAACCCTGGAGTGCCTAAGACAAACGACAGTGATAAAAAGGAAGAAAGCTTTATGGGAACGTGTGCATCTTCACCTGAAGCTTGCATTCATTAAATGATGCAGTCCAGGTTCGATTTTCTCCCTGTTCACATGTGTAAATATGTAACAAACAGTGCATAAGCTGATTCATTTACCACAGTAGACGTTTCCACCGTTCCAGTTATTAACGTTCCCGAGCACAACACCTATGCAGATGTAGACCTGTGTTTTTCAGAAGAACGCCATATTCCGATGAGCCATTACATTATGGTCACACCCAGTCTAGAGAAATGAGCGCGCCTGGAGACTGAACGGTAGCGCAGGCGAAGTTCACAGAGCAGTATATATACAACCCGAGGACCAGCTTTCGGTTAGTAGAGTGTTCGGAGTCATAATGGGAAAACCTGCCGATTTATCGGAGTTTGATAAAGGGCAAATTGTGATGACACGGCGCCTCAGAACTACGATCTCGGAAACAGCGCCGGTTGTGGGTTGTTCACGTGCCGATGTAGTGAGTGCGTATCAAAAGTGCTGCACAGATGGCCAAACAACGAACCGTTATCCATCCGCATGTCGTCCGCAGCTCATTGATGCCAGAGAGGAGAGGAGACTGTCGCGCATTGTTGTTCACAACGACCGAAACGATACAGTGCGACAAACCACCTGCAGCTACAACAGTGGTGATCAGGGCAATGTGTCACAGCACACAGTTCATCGCAGCCTTCTGCGCATGGGCCTGCGTAGCCGAAGTCCCACCCGGGTTCCCATGCTCACTGCACGTCATCACCAACAACGCTAAGATCATCGAGATTCGACCGTGGATGATTGAAAGAAAGTGGCCTGGTCTGACGAATCAAGATTCCTGGTGCATCACGTAGACAGCGGAGAGCGGATACGCCGATTACCAACGGAAGCTATTGCACCTTGATGCACTGTTGGGAGGAAACAGGACGGTGGCTGCGATGTTATGCTTTGGGTAATGCTTTCTTTGGACATTTTATGCCCCATTATCCCAATAGCACAATCCCTGACAGCTGTCAGGTATCTGAACATCTTTTCGGACCAAGTTCACCCATTCATGGCAACTGTGTTCCCTGCTAGTGATAGCCATTACCAGCTAGAAAACGCGCCATGCCCCTCTGCCAGAATCGTCAAGAAATCGTCGAGGAACATGCTGATGACTTTCTGTTAATGCCTTGGCTTCCAAATTCACTCGACATGAACCCAATCGAGCATTTGTGCTTCGACTCGGAAAAGCGGGTTCGCGCTAAATCACTACCACCCCGAAATGTACGGGAACTGGCTGGCCTGCTGTTGACATTATGGCACCAGATACCCCAGAGTACCTATTGCCACCTCATCGAATCGATACCTCGAAAAGTGGCCGTTGTTTTGCGGGCTAAAGTGGTTTCATAATGTAATGGCTCATCTTTCTGCTTTTGCATGGCCACACATCTCCATAGACCAGTTGATTTGTTGTCGTTTTGCTATGCTGACTGATACATGTTCTTCTCTTTATAGATTTATGATGTTGTGGTTCGTGTTTGACGAAGCCTTTCCCTTATGACTGCGTACGGGCAGAACAACACATACGACTCGTATGCAGTCTCTAATGTTGTAAATATCGTCTCTCGGCCATAGAAGTGCGTAGATCCACTAGATTGACATGTAGCTGCATACCTCCATTGACTTCAGTTCCCTCTCCGCTGTTCCGGCGGATAAAGGTCTTTCTCGTCGCAAAATTAAGGTGTTGGTGTTCATCTATAACGATGTCTTCGTCTTATTGCTGCGCACAGCCAGAGCGGTGCATGTATGGTATCAGTCGTCGTGTTTCAGTCCCACCTGTCCTTTGTGTTGAGGGTTTTGTCCTGTCGTAACAACTGATTATACACCCGAGACACAGTCTGTGTCTATAAATCGGTTAGTTGCATAACTTCTCGTCAAGTTTCTCCCCAGGTTTGTTCGTGGATGATCATATATGTTGTGAAAAATTGTCGCTGCGCTCATGCCTTTCCTTAATGTCAAATATCTTTTAAGTGCACACACACACACACACACACACACACACACACACACATTGCTGTCGTAAACAGGGAGACGCGCAAGTACGTTGTTTTACAGAAAATAAGTGTTAAAAGTCAGGTGAAATATGTCGAAGGGATAAAGGGTCCCGTAAGGAAGAAAGACAAAAGTGTTGAATATATCAGCACCACGATGCGCTGCACGACGCGATTCCTCAAGTAGAAATACTTGGATGCTAGAATTTTATTTTTTCGGTGAATTTACTCCAGTTACATTTAGCGGGATTTCTCCTGTCTGAAGAGTTTGAAGTTTGGAAAAACCTTCGTTCGACCATGGAAGCATCCTAGCCTGAAATATTGTTTTACGGATTTAAAAAAGTGTCTTAATTCATCTCACTATCAAAGACATTTTAAAATATTTACATGAGCTGAAAAGAAAATCACTGTGCTATGTAGCTTCGTTTATTTCTTATTTCCGTCCTGTTCATATCTGTGTTTGCGCAGGATCCTTCTACCTGTGTTAAACCACCACACCCACCGCATACTTAAACTACCACCTACCACCCCCTCCGCATGCTCGTACGATCACGGCATCTTGTACCATTTTTTCTGCAAATTTTCGCCTTACTGGCTATTGTCCATCCATTCGATGCAGTAGGAAACGTGATTCATGAGACAAGGCAACTTTCTACCAATTTTCCAAGGTCCACTTCCAATGCTTTCTGGCAAACTCGAGTCGTTGTATCCGATGACGCGCTGTTGTGAGGGGTGCTGTGATTCTGAGTTTACACTGTAGGTTTATACGGTTGAAGAAAGGCATGAGGGAGGGAAATTTGTACTGTGGCTGTGGATAAACTCGTGTATCCCCTCTTATTGCACTACATGTTCAGCTGTGCCAAGGTAGCACGCCTTTTGTTCCGAACAATACGGCGGATCCGATTCGTACCTTGAGGATTACAGTAACCGTACCCGTCTAATACCCCGCCGCCAACTATGCTTTTGCTTACTGTCTTGTAGCGTATTTAGTTAATTTAATGAATAATCGTTCGTAGGTTCTTCTAACCAACATCTTAACATAAAACTTCTCGACGAAATACTACACCATTTACAGTCTAATTCTTAAATTTGCCGCAGTAACGTGCTTCGCTGTAAATTTACCTTGTTGAATTACTTTAGATGAATCACAGATAGCTCCACTCCGTTGTAACTGCATACTTAATTAAACACGTAAGAGCTAATTAAGCATTGAGAATAATAACTGCCCGTTGAAGTACACAGTTGTACGTGTCCACTTTTTATTTATCTTTTGCAGAAATGTGTATCAATCAATCGTCAGACACTTAGTTTAATCAATATCCTTGACCACAGAAAACATCCAAGCTTAATGTAACTCTCTCTACATATACTTAGCAGTGTTTCAACACTGCGTAGTTGTTAACATCAATTCGAACCCTCGTGCTTCAGACATCAGAAACGTAAAACAAGTCAAACTGATCAATAAGTGCCATTACGAAAAACGAGTGACAGTTAAAATCAAGTGCTCGTGATAAAGAGTGAGACTTATAAACTGTGCTACAATAAAACAGTGCTCTTATAAAATAAGTACTCTTTCTGAAATTACTAATCTGCATTCAAAACATCAACACTTTCGATTTCATCATTACTCTTTGACATGTTGTCAGATTGCCAAGCACATATTCCTCATGTGAGAAAAATGTGGCGTTCAGGCTGAAAACGTTCAACGTGAATAAACCAAAACAGAAACTAAAACGGAAGGTTAAATTAGAGTATATGTCACACCATGTCTATTCACTCTTGATACATTATAACCGATGCAGACCGTGAATAGCCTACTAAGTCCGCCGTTTCTCGAACCGACCCTCTGATCTATATTCGACGATCACGCTCTGTTGAAAATTGGTCAAACCTATTGCCTTGTCTATTACAACCACAGATTTAGCTTCCATTGACGTATCACAGGTAGCGCTTCTTACGCACTTGACCAAAATGCTTGACTATCACACGTGAGCAATGCCCCTTCGGAAACAGTCCAAGCGTCAGATAATGTGAAGTTATAAAGGTTTGCTCTAACGTCCGTATGTCTTTAAATTATATTCATCAGACTCCGTAAATTATTCCTATGATTCTCACGAATATCGCCAATAATTCTGGAAAGGTGACTTATCCCTCAAGCTAAAGCTGTTTGTCAGTAGCATATGTTATATTTCATTTTTCAAAAACCTGTATTTCTTTGTAGTTAATGAAATAGACCCAAATTCCATTTTTATCATGCAAAATAATACTTGAAAAATCAGTCATGCTTTCACCGTTCTTTCTGTATTTCTCCCTAACGTTTTGCCGCCCCGTTGGCACAGTGGCCTAAACGATGACTTCTGACCATTAGTCCGAGATGGGTTTGGGTTCGAATTCCGGCGAGGCATGGATGTTTTGTTTGTCTCATGTCGTTGGTTCTCTCCCTTCTCTGGAACAAGTGACGTTACGTTTCGGTATAAATACGGAAAACCCCGAAATGGACTTATCTAAAATAAACGGAGTTGCCGACTACGGAAAATCTGTGAAAATATGGAAGTTAAAACAAACGGGCACTTTTAAGAAAATAAATTTCGTTAAAAGATGGACTCTTTCCGGCCGGCAAACTTGCTGCATATTATTTTTAGGAATTTTCCGTGAATTCACACCACTTATTTTTTAAAGTTTATGCAACCGTGCTGTTTTAATAGAACTACCAATGGTTTGGCATGCACAATTAAGGTGGACGTCAAGTAATTTTGCTTCGTATACTTCCAATGGAAAAACTTCTGTACACATTTTCTTCACAATTAATGAGATCCCAAGGATGAAAATTTGAACATCGATTAAAATGGCTGCATTTTATAACTTGGAATACTTAAGATTTTCTAAAACATAACCATAATGATGCAGTCTAACATTTGTTTGTCTACTGACGTCATCAAAGTGCAGGTCGCGCCATCTTTTTTCTGGTTTCAACAACACCAAAGGAAAAGTTATTGATTTTTAATATAATTATGGTTATATTTTAGAAAATATTAAGTATTCCAAGTTCAAATATGAAGTTATTTTAATCGATGTTCAAATTCTCATCCTTGGGAACACATTAATTGTGAAGGAAATGTGTACAAAAGTTTTTCCATTGGAAGTATAGGAAGCAAAATTACTTGACGTCCACCTTACGTGATGAAAACACGTCGTAACGCAGTGTATGATCACTTGATAGATAACTCGTGATGCAGCCGTGATGCCTTCCACGCTATTTTCAGAAAAACCAGCTTGTTTTGTACGCGTTCTAATTTTTCGCATTTTATGTCTGTCCGCTGTATTGAGAATGCCTCCCAGTGGGGAGCTACACTGCTGGCCACCCAAAATGCAACACCAAGAAGGAAGCATCCGATTGGCCTGAAATTTGGAGCATGCGTCGCCCGCGAGAGGACATGCAAACGATTAGTATTGCAGGGCATATGCAAATCATGTGCGCCCGGCACGCCACCGAGAAGCACTGTAAGAAGGGTGCACAGAAGGCGGGGTGTAAGTAGCGGAAGTGTGTTGGGCTGCTGGACCTGTGCGTGGAAAACTTCCTGATGCCGCGTCTCAGAATACGACAGTCATTCTAGCACGTTTCGGAGTTCGATAAAGGACGAATAGTGGCTTATCGCGACAGCGGTTAATCATACCGAGACATCGGCGACCGTGTGGGACGACATCCAGCCACAGTGAGGCGAGTATGGATTCGGTGGGTGCAGGAGGGACGGACGGAACGACGCGAACGATTGCCGCAGACGCGGCACACCACCGAACGAGAAAACCGGCATATTGTGCGGCGGGAATTGACGGCTCGCACCGCCACATCACGAACGTTAGCGCAGGAATTAGGGTGTGTTGCGCAACAACATGTGTCAGCACGTACCGTTCGACGTCGTCTGCAGGAGCGGGAACTTGTCGTACGGCGCCCATTACTCCGATTATTATTGACGTTACACCACCGGTGAGTGCGGCGGCAGTGGGCCGTTGAACGCCGCACCTGGACTACGGAATGGCACAACATTGTCTTCTCCGACAAATCCCGCTTCTGCCTGCAACATCACGATGGTCGGATCCGCGTGTGGCGGTACCGCGGCGAGAGACTGTATGAGGCCGGCATTATGCATTGCCATACCGGTCCGTCGCCTGGCGTTATGGTTTGGGGCACAATTGGGTATGACACCCGCACCCCTCTGGTACGCATCGCCGGTACACTCAAGAGCCACCGCAACATCTCCGACGTTTTGGAGCCTGTAGTCCTCCCTTACCTGCAGGACCTGTCAGCGGCTGCGTTTCAACAGGACAATACGCACCCGCACGTCGCACGCATCGTGAAACAATTCGTCACGGCCCACCAGGTGTCACTGCTGCCGTGGCTCGCCTGTTCTCCCGATATGTCGCCCACCGAACACGTCTGGTCGACTGCTGCCGTGGCCCGCCTGTTCTCCCGATATGTCGCCCATCGAACACGTCTGGTCGCTGATTGGCAACCGAGTGGCGCGGCAAGCACCACCTGCGGCTACGCCTGCTGAACTGTGGCAACGTGTGGAAGCAGCCTGGACCGACATACCCCAAGCCCACATCCAAAGCCTCTTTCGTTCTATGCCGCGGCGTGTAGCGGCCGTTATTGCCAGCCATGGGGGCCACCCGAACTATTGATGTCTGCGTGTTCAGCAAGTTGCACGGGTCTGTAAGCTCAATCGTTTCATCTTTGTATATGTTATGTGTCCAGTAACTCTGGCTTTGCTATCTCGTGTTCTTCTTGGTGTTGCATTTTGGGTGGTAAGCAGTGTATATACACAGTCGTAACAGAATAATAAGGCCACCTACTTAATAATGGAAATAACCACCTTTGCGCAGATGACATCGGCCAGACGGCGTTCTATGGACGCAAAGAGGCCGTGGAAGTTTGCCCGAGGTAGACGTGCCCATTCGGACTGCAGAAATACATGGTGGTCCCGGAGATGATGTGATTGTGGGTCAGCACGTCTAACCTGTCGATCCAAATAGTACCACAAGTGCTCTATGGAATTGAGTTCGGGCGATTCCGCCGGCCATAAGGGAACAGAGACATCGCTGTCGTGTTCCTAGAATCAGTCATCCACCCACATAACGATGTGGCACAGCGCATTGTCCTGGTGGTAGACACCATTACTACCTGGGTAGACTTCCAACATGAAGGGATGCACGTGGTCGGCCACGATGGACAGGTAGTCATTGGCGTTCAGGGACCTATCCAGTGGTACCAGCGGTTCCAGGTCGTACCAGGAGAACCTCCCCGACACATGCACACTAATTCCGACTGCCTGTACTCGACCGACAAGCGTTTCTTGGTGCTGGTTCTCGTGTGTCTGACGTCATATCCGGCACCGCCCGTCACTTCTGTGGTGTTCGAACGTCGATTCGTAGAAGGCAACCTTTTCCCAGTCATCCAATGACGGTAGTCCAATGCGAACAGCTGGCGTCGTTATCGATGAACCTGGGTTAACATGGGCGCCTTGAAGCAACGTCGACTCCGGAGACGCATGCGTAACAGGGTTTGCTCTGCTGTTATCGAGGACACGTACCTTGGTGCCCTAGCGTTCATTTGGGTCGGCAGTTGCTGCACTGTTGCGAGTCGATTACCCTTTACCAGTCGACGGAGGCGACATTCTCCACTAGGATCGATGTCCTTTGGGGCTCCACAGTTATGACGTCGGGATGTACTTGGTGTGCCAGCGGTCAATTTTGGCCACACCCTTACTACAGCACCTGGCGAACAGCCCACGAAGTTTGCTGTTTCTGAGATGCTTCCACCATTGGAACGGTATCAGATGATCATTCCATTTTGAGCGTCTGTCAAATCGCTAACTCTTCCCATTGGGCTCATGTCACGCACTATGTCTCATCTTAGATCTTAGATCATATGTGGAGGATTTTAGGAAGGGAGTGTCTGACCCCAGGTCTTAAACGACCCTTAGAAATAGGAAGCTAGGATATTTGGGCTAGAGTGCCAGATAGGAAAGTGACACGGAAGCGAAGTAAAAAGGAGGAAGAAGACAACCTTATTTATTACCGGGGGCCACTACCCGCGGGTTCGACGGCTTAACGTGCCCATTCGACGCACGGCGGATATTTAGTGGATCGAGCGTTCGTACTTACCTGGGATCGAACCTGAGTTCCTTTCCGTGGCAGTCACGAACGTTGCCCACTAGGCCACCCGCGAGCCACCATGGCTCATTTGTCCTGGCCGGCCGCTTATATCTCTATGAGATCGACCTTGTCACGTGCACTCCGTGACGCGCCTGGGCGGGTACACTGTGATTCCGGGGTGGTCATATTATTCTGATACGACCATGTGTACTAGACTTATACTGTATATACTGTATTACGCCACTGAATAAACGGATTCATACTACGCTATAGGCATTTGGAAATTATTTCTCCTTGCCAGGAATTTATGTGTCAGTGAAATATTCAAAAGACTTCAGTGTGAGTGAAGGGATTTCAGACAAAATGAGATATTTCTGCTGCTTCCGTCGTTTTGAAGCTTGCAGCAAATCTCACTTGTCAGTACAGAATTCGCATTTATTTCCAGGGAAACTAATTCGTGCTAAGACTGCAGAAATAATTGAAACTCTTTCTGGGCTGCAAATGCTGCAATACCTGCCTAGCAGCAAAAAATATGTTGGGAAATTTTCTTATCGGACGGTAATGCAAACCACCAATCATGAAAAACTCGGAATTTTGGAATAATGCCCAACGGAATGCAATAAATTAAATTAGATATGCTTTTGTATATTCATGATGAGAATTTTAAGACTTCTATTAAGCACAACAGAAATATACTTCTAACAGAATAAGACTTCCTCATCGAATCATTTCAGCTAAACAAAAAAGACAAAATATTTCGAGATGCTTTGGGAAGGGGAATTTCATTCAGACGAAACATGCTGCTTTGAAAAGAATCCTGCAGTTCTCGTTTTCAATGGATGTTTCTACTGCCTTTTTGTAAGAGTGAAAACTGTTTTAGGAATAAAATTCTGCTCAGTTTCACCAATGCTCCTTGGGGTCTTATCGCGTTTTTTTGAATGCGTGATATTTCCGCTTCCAACAATATTTGAATGAGCTAAAGTTTTCCTGAATATTGCAGCGCATAACAAAAGCCAGACAATTTACACATGAATTCATCTTTTCTATTTCACACGGATGTACTTTTCTCATAAAATCGAAAAAGTGCTTCCATGAAAAATTCAGAACAGCTGTGTGAGATAAAACTAGTTTCTCGAAAAAGAAAGCCAGCCATGAATTTTAAATATAAACATATCTTTCCGAATAGTAAAAAAAAGGTTTAAGAAACACTCAGAACTTTTCTACTTGCTTTACTTTCGTCATTACCTTTTATTATATCTGCGTAATTTATGGGAGAAGAGAAAGTTTTTTTTTTTTTTTTCCATTTTTTTTTATTTTTCTTAATTTCTGTAAATAAGGATTGTTTCCGCTTCAATTAAAATACAAACATTTTTGCTGAATATTGAAAATAAATATCTTCTAATTGCCTAAGATGGTGTCTACATCAAACAAATGCCAATTCACACTACAATTAAATACCTCAATGAAAGTTAAACAATATACTACACTCATAGACAAAAAAATGGGGCGCATCTAAAACATTGCTCGCGCATTTTCAAGGAAGAAACAAGCGTAATGAAACATTGCTCACGCAGTGTCAAGGAAAAGATTAAGACATTATTACAAAATCACAGCAGTAAGATTCTATTTCAGAAAAAACTTAACATTACTGTTACAGATTAGTACTTCGTAAAGCCGCCTCTGGATGCGGTACACTCTAATACGCGGTTGGCATGGAATCAAACAAAACTCGGATGTTGTCCTGTGACAGATTGTGCTGCAATTGCTGAACATGATCACCGAAATTCCGTAATGACCACAGCTACTGATGTCCCAGCATGTCCCAAACAAGTTCGATAGGAGAATGATCGAAGGACCTGGCTGGCCAATTGAGGATTGCAATACTACGGAGGAACTGCCGGAGGAGCCCAACGGTGCGAGGCTGGGCGATATGTTGCTGATAAAGGCCCCTTGGAAGAGGGGTGTCATGAAGGCACAAAAATGGGTCGCAGGATTTCTTAAACGTATCACTGTGCTATTAATCTTCTTATTGCCACCATTGGGAGCATCTGATTGTAATAAATGATGGCTCCACAGACCATAACATTGCTAGTGGTGGCGGTACATGGCCTCACAACCGAGTCCGGACTTAAGTGCTGCCCATTTCCATTCCATATTCTAATGCAGTGGTCATCTGCTCCAAGGAGGATGAGAGGTAAGTCACTACGGACAATGCAACGCCAGTCAGAGGCCGACCGTGATTCCATGGTACGATACTAGTTCGGGTGAAGCCGTCGTTGTAGGATACTAAATGGAAGACATCGGAAAGGGCGACGAGAATGGAGTCCTGTCTCTGCAAGTCATCTCGTAATGGTCAGCGATGATACAGGATGCAGTGGGAAAACTCCGGTGTAAGTTGCTTTCCCAACTAAGCTACATGGACAGAATTTTTCGCTGCAGATTTGTCGTCTTGAGACGTGCATTACCTCTGTAGTATGTCACAGCAGCGTAGAGGCTGTTACATCTCGCCGGATTGTGAGTGGAGGATTCATCGGAGAAGTTTAGGCTTGTCACACTTAGACGATCCTCTCGCTCACTTGTCAGCCTGCGCTAACCAGAACTTTCTCGGCGAAACAAGTTGCCCTACGTACCATTTGCCATTCCGTAGAATGTGACTAGACAACTTGTAGGGATCACTGTCAGTAGTGGTATGTTTGTAAAACCGAAGAAACGCACTTTGAAAAGCATTGACCATCTCTTCCGTATGGAAAATACACTATCTCATCAAAAGTATCCGGACACTTGCTTATCCAGGACTTACCTATAATAGGAAAGAAGTTAGTATCAAGTTGGCCCATCCCTTGCTACTATCACAGCGTCTCTTCTGCTGGGAACACTTCCCACTGGATTTCGATTATCTCTGCGGGCATTGCCTTCAATTCTGCCACAAACAGGGCGGTAGCCAATATCGGGCGTTCGGTGTGGCTTGCAATCGGCTTTCCAATTCATTCCAAATGTGTTCCATTCATTCAGTTCGGGGCTATGTGCAAGACAGTCAAGTTCTTTGACACCCACCTCAACAAACCATTCCAGCACGGATCTGGATTTGCGAACGGGGCATTGTTCTATTGGTAAAGAAAAGTGCCTTTACCGAACTTTTGCCATAATGTCGGGATCATGGAATTGTCGTCAATGTCATTATTTGCCGCAGCGATAAAGTTCCCGGGCACTGGAACTAGAATGCACAGGACAAACCATAAGAAACAGTCCAAGGGTACGACGTCTGCTCCACGAAACTTCGGAGTTGTCATCACACAGACGGGAAAATAGCGTTCAACTGGCATCCTCCACATCCAGATTCGTCTATCAGACTGCCGGACGCTGAAGTGCAATTCGTGATTTAGGAGAACGCGTTTCCACTCCTCGAGAGTCCTCTGGCGCCGAGTTTTACTCCACTTTAACCGATGCTTGGCTTTGGTTCTGCTGATTATAGGCTTGTGTGCGGCATTTTTGTCAGTGACAGAGATCGAACCAGCGTCTCCTCCCACCGGAGTGAGTTGCTTTAACCTACTAAGCTACACCAACAGAATGTATCGCTGCATATTTGTCGTTTTGACACTTCTGTAAAACATCCCATCATCACCCTCTTAATTTTGTTTTTGAAGAAAAGAAGAAACCTTTCATTAATTCCAGACGACATGCGGAACGATTACACATATTGGTATGTTGTTTTTTTTTATATATAACACACATTTTTTCGAAGGACCCAACGGCCAGTGGATCCATTTTTACGTTTGGGTGCTAATGTGAAAATGGGAATTCATCGTTGACGAGAATCGAAATCGCGTCTCCTCGCTCCGAAGTGACTTGCTCTATCCGACTAAGGTACAACACCGACGGAATGTATCAGTGCAGATTTGTCGTCTTGACACGTGATTCACCTCTGTAGTAATAATCACTTGTCAAGACGTCAAATCACATAGTATATTATGAATATCTTCGTAATCAAAAGTATATTATTATTATTTTAATATTATAATATACAATTGAAAGTATAATATGAATGTCTTCTGCAAGTTGTGGTTCACCATTCAAGGCAATGCCCTCTTAGAGCATCGGGCATTGTCTTGAATGGTGGACCACAACGGACTAGATCATATATAGAGGATTTTGGGAAGGGAGTGTCTGACCCCAGGTCTTAAACAACCCTTATAAATAGGAAGCAAGAAGATTTGGGATAGAGTGCCCGATAGGGAAGTGCCACGGAAGCGAGGTAGAAAGGGGACGGAAGAAGCCCTTATTTATTACCGGGGGGCCAGTTCCCAGGGTCTGACGGCTAAACGTGCCCATCCGGCGCACGGCGGATATTTATTGGTTCGAGTGTTCGTACCTGCCTGGGACCGAACGCGAGGTCTTCTCCGTGGCAGCGTGGACCACAACTTGCGGAAGGCCATAATACACACTCGAGGGCCCGCAGATTGTGTGAAGGTTCAGAACATCACACATAACGGCGCAATATTCTATTGGAAGCGGTCAGTGTACCACGTGAGTAATTTTCCCAGGACCATTGTTGCAAAATTGAACGCCCAGCAGTAGCTGGCCACTGTTTTACGTATATCGAATAAATATTTTTCGTTTGAACGTATCCCCCTGGAACACGTTTTGGGCAGTTCGACATCTACTGAGTGAAACATATTTCATAACGTTCACAAGTATGCAGTTGATTTTCAAGGAGACACATAAATCTGTTGGGACCTAAGGTAAATCCTTCCAGAGTCTGGAGCAAAATGGCGAAGGAAAAGTTCGTTTCTGTGGACTTGACACACAAACCAGTGTGCATTGTACCCTGACACACAAACTAATATATTGTGCCTTTGACACACAAACCAGCGTACAATGCACCTTGGTTGGTATGTGAAATTTCTGGAAACGAGCTTTCCCTTCGCGATCCTATGCAGAAGCTAGATCAGGTCTCAACAGAAATACGGTTCCTATTAGAAAACAACTTACAAAATTCGATCCAGTAGATGTTGAATTTCCCGAAATAGATTCCACAAGACTAAGCTTCTGCTGACATGTGGAGTTGTGTGTGACAGTAGAGATGAAGCGTGTCGCAGGAAAATACATTCGTTCAACATGAAATGCGAGTACCGTACACAGAATTTGACGAGTAACGAATAACCTAAACAACTCGGGATAATCACACGATTGTTGAACTGAGAGGAACTCGATGTGTTATTGTGCAATTGTAAAGTAAGTCGGAGGTTACTTTATTTCAAATCGAAACAACGTAAGAACTTTAATCAGTGCAAATTCGGCAAAGAAACCTAACTTTTGCAAAATAAATGGTTCCAGCGACAACTAG
Source organism: Macrothele yani (assembly GCA_039090855.1). NCBI lineage: Eukaryota > Metazoa > Arthropoda > Arachnida > Araneae > Macrothelidae > Macrothele > Macrothele yani. Next base: position 6,872,482 of record CM077011.1, on the reverse strand, counting down.
AGATACACTATATTGACAAAAGTCACCGGACACCCCTTCAAAAGTAAATAAGCGGATCTACTGCGTTGTTAAGATGCGCGGTGCAGCTGCAAAGGGTATAAAAACAAGCCTGCAGCTGACCGCGATCATATCGCACTGTGAGGTTGAGTGAAAATTTCGCTGCTGGAGATAACTGACTTTTAGAAAGGAAAAATTGTCGGGTGTTACAATAGTGGGTTGTCCATAAAAGAAACTGAGAGGTGTTTAAAAATATCAAAGTCAACTGTTTTGGAAGTACTCAATAAGTAGAAGACACATAGCGTGCCTGAAGCAGCAAAACGTACCGGCAGACCAAAGAAAAACAGTGATAGAGGACCTCGAAGCCTCAGGAGAGTCGTTACAACTAATCGACGGAGTAATGCACAAGACCTCAGTGTACACGTGAATAAAAGTGTTGGAACCTCGGTATGTATATGTACCATTTGCAGAGAACTTCATTCCATGGGTTACCGTAGTCGTGCGACTGCTCATAAGCCTTTCATCTCCAGTCGGAGTGCTATTCGTCGTTTAGCATGGTGTAAAAAACATTAATCGTGGACCGTAGATCAATGGAAACGGGTCATGTGGACTGATGAATCCAGATACACGATCCATCAGTCTGAGGGCTGTGTGCGGGTATGTCGGCAGCCGGGGGGACGCTATTTACCACAGTGTACTCTTCCTACAATCAAGTTTGGAGTTGGCATTGTACTCATGTGGGGGTGTTTTTCGTGATATAGTCCTGGCTCATTGGTTATCGTGCACAAACCTGTTAACCAACACGTCTACCTCAATATTCTGGACAATTATGCCCTACCAACTCTGTGGCATTACTATGGAACCGAGCCTTGTTGGTACCAGCAGATAATGCACCGAGCCATAAAGCAAGTACTGTTACGGCGTGGTTTGACGTTAATTCCGTATAGTGTGTGCACTGGCTAGCACAGAACCTTGATCTTAATCCCATAGAGTACCTATGGGATGAATAAGAGCGCCGTATAAGGAGTTTGGAACCAAGGCCTACTACTAAGCAACATTTAGCGGCAGCATTAGCGCGTACCTATCGCTGTGTTTCAAAACCTTGTCGAAAGTATGTCTCGAAGGGTCAGTGCATGCATTAAGGCCAAAGGTCGAGCGACACCGTACTAATGTATATCAATAAATGCTATGTTGTATTTCTCTTCTAGGTGTCAGATGACTTTTGTCAATATAGTGTACCTTTAGATGACGATAAAATCATTCAGTATGTACTGAAGGAATCACACTGCCACTTTTTAACGCTATTGGCAATTTGTCCATCAAAAGAAAGTTTGTCATCCATTTATGGATAAAAATGTACATGTATATTCTAGAAGAAAATTGGAAAATAAGGTATTATCGCTCGGGTTCCTAATTGTGTTCACCCGGCGTAATATTGGGAGCCAAGGGGGTGTCGGGTGGATTGTGATTCTGCGATTCCCTGATTTAGGGCTGACGCAGCTTCAGGATCCACTGACGGGGCGTTGTGTTTCACACAGCAGATTTTCCTTTGGGAGTCAAAGGGTCCGCTGTGTGCCGCAATATTTTTGTGAAATTCTAGATTTAAAATAAAAAAGCATAAATGAACAGATTTCCGGATTCAAAAGATATATAAATTCTCCAAATAATCTAGGGTTGAGCACACATATTGTAGTTAACGACACACTCATCATAGAACTTAGACAAAATTAACAAACAAAAACAATTTATTGGTTATGATTTGGCATAATAATAAATATGCGCTCATGATATTAGCAAAAATGATTTAGGACTCTCTGACAGGAACCTGTACTCAATTAACTATTTGCCTATAAAAAGTATTAACTCTATGTGTGGACTGCTCCGATAAAGATTTTCTGAGGGGACACCAAAGAAAGAATAGGATGGATTTCCTACCTCAACATCCGAATCTGGCCTAGATATCGCGCTGCTGACCACTCCTGATCCGGGAGAATTCTCGTACGGTGGGTATTACTTCCATCCGCAGCTGTGACCGTCGTATGGGCCCTAATGGTCCTTAGTAGGGGTCCGTTCATCCGGAAACCTCGGTTGCGATCTCCCATCCGCAGCTTAGAAAATTGTCTGCCGCTTACGGTAGCTTCAATTCTGCTGTGACATTGGCAGCAATCAAGTTGCCCGTCATGGAGGAAAAGTGCACGCGATGCACGCCGCGAAACACACAAAAGTAAAGTTTCGTGTAAAAACTGTGAACGTGAAGTGACAAAGTTCTTCTCTTCCCTTGTAAAAATTTTGACGACCCCCAAGAAGACCCACACTACCTCAAAACATCCCATCATCCAATCACTAGCTGGCAAACGCAAGCCTCCCTAAATTAAATTCCCCAGTGTAAATCTTACTGGTCAGAGAATTAACATTTTGATCTTCCATTCGTTAGGGGGTCAAGATTGCTATCCGTTCCAGTGAAATTCTGAGAACCCTTCGTTACGTTTCCCGCATGATACTACTCCCGGCCGTAAATTCTATACCCAATTAAACTGTTAGCCCCGGTTCCAACAAGTCTCCGGTCTGCCCAACACGCATTGTGGATTCTAGACGGTGGACCCTTCTATTGCCCCCAATAAAACATACTACAAAGCCAGCTCGCCGATGGCTGTCACCAGCGTTTTCTTACAATGTCGGTCCAGCCTGAGCCGCCTTGTGCTGGGAGGGGAGGGGGAGAGTAAAAAAAGAAAAGATTCACCCGAAAGTATATGGCAAAATAAAACGTACTCCTTCTTCAAAAAATACAGGAATTAATAAAAATGAATAAATTAATAAATAAATGAATAAATAAAATAATTAAATAAATAAATAAACTAGGAAATGGATTTTCGACTAAATGTGCATCGCTCGAGTCCGAGCGCTGTCACAAAGGGACTCCAGCTGCTACTGAAGATATATGATAATATCAGTATAATTTTACGCACATGCTAGCCAGCACAAAAAGCAAGATTCCCGCACTGTTGGCAACTGAAATTCGAAAAAAAATTGTTTTCTCCTATTTTGATGCTCCTTGATGCCCAGCGTATTACAACAATAAGGAATCTAGACGTTCATGCTTGATACACTGAGCAACTTCTTAATTTGAAATATTCCCATATTACACTTACTTCCAGTTACACTCAAAGCAAAATGAGAGAAATTTGTCATAATAAATATGCAAAACTTTGCAAACATAAGCATGAGTAAGGCATGCATGTCGGTATCCAGCGAAAAGTGAAAAAAAACAAGAAAACGCGAGTTGCTTTTTTGCTTTATAAAATATTCTTCGCTGCATTCTGAGCAAGGCGAAGCTGTGCGCATAGTTGCCGTAACCGAAACACAACTCAAGGTCGTGAACTGACAATTGGTTTCACTACATTTACAAGAAATCCTTCAGGCTTTCAGCAATTTCAAAGGGAAGGCAACGTTTTTGGCTGCCTTTATTTATTTAATTTTTTATTGAAGGTTTAACGACCACCGTGAGCAACTCAATGGGTTATAAGCAGTCGCCTGTCCCTAATTTAGGGCCACTGGCTCCCGGGAAGGGCCACTGGCCCTAAATTAGGACCTTAAGGCAAACACAACATCCATGCCTCACTGGGATCCGACTCCGAACCCTTCTTGGACGAATGGCCATAAGCCAGCGCTCAGAGCACTATACTACCGGGGCGCCTGACTGCATTTATAGCCTTTCGTTCGCTAATGCTGGTACAAAATTTGAACGATGTTAGCAGGGTAGTGATGTGAGTTCTGTGTCACTCTCGTTGAGATATTTCTTGATGAATGTTGATAGTACATGTTGAAAGGCGGTGGTTAGTGGTGCATGCTAGGTCAGCCTGATGACCCGGATGTATTCATCAATCAGCTGCCTGTTTAAATCTGAAGAAAAGGGACGCCGTAAAAATCATATGATGTGTTTGTTTTTTTTAATAAAGCGCTGGTGTTTTCCGTGTGTAAAGTACATGGGCTGTTTACGTAATGAAAGGTATTTGGGAATGGAAAACCATGAACTGCCGTTTGATTTGATTTCGATTAGTGCAAAGAACCTCAGAATTGTGTATTTGTTACAGGAAGCTGTATTCATATCTCTCCTGAAGTGGAGAATATGTGCTTAGGAAAGGAAATAATCTTAGAAATTTCAGATATGTAGATATTTGTGCTAATTATAAATCATCTATGATTCCATACATGCCAATGCGTTTCCTCTTCAGCGGCTTCTATCAATATGCACACTTAACAGCTTTTCAGCCGCGTATTCCGAAGGCATTTTCAAATCAGATCTTGGAGCCTCAGCTTATTACAACTAACAGCTTGAGTGATTAATTGACGATTAATGGATAATTGATTGATTGTTGTCACTGTTATGATGATTAAGTTTAAATAGCTGTAAGTAATTTAATGTTTACGTGCTTTAGATATGTGTTTCCGCAAATGTTCGTAATAAACTTCGTGAACATAAATCACACTTTGTCAAAATTAGAATCATACGGCAAGGGAAAGAATGAACTTCGTAACTCACGAACAGTTACACATTTTTTATATGTCCACCACTTAAAGGTCAGGTCGTTTTACGTGATATTCATTAATGATTTTATTCGTTCGTCGATTGCATCAGTTTCAATAGCTTTTATAATACCGTAGAACAATCTGCTTTCCAATAAAAACTCCCCTATATAAATCTTGACACATATGCCGTAAATCGCTGTATCTTTATTGTACGTAATTCTCGAATGTGTATCTTTTTCTATGTATTAGGTGTACAAAAAAGTTTTAAAGCGTTTTTTGTGTGACGTATGTCGCTAATTTACATATCCTACATTCCCCTGCGTTGTCATGTGACCGCAACTGGTCCAGATTATAAAATGTGACACAGAAGTTTGCCCAACAGTCAAACGCACTTGCACATCGGTAGTGAAAGATGGCAAGCAATACTGCCTTTATTCAACACTGCATTCGTTACAAATTTCATTAAGGAAAAGCTGCTGCAAAAGCATGTGCATCGATCTGTTCTGTTCTGGGGAAGAATATTGCATCGAAAAGCACGTGTGAGTTTTGGTTTATACTGTTTAAAGAAGGTGATTTTTATGTTAGCGATCGAGAACTTAGCGGTGCTCCGCAGAAGGTTGCGCATAAGAAACTGGAAGCATTGCTCGAGGAAGATTCTTCTCAAACGCAAACCGAACTAGCTCAACAATTGGGAGTAAGTCAACAAACCATTTCCAATCGTTTACGCACAATGGGAAAGATTCAGGAGAAAGTAAAATGGATTCCACATGACCTGAGCCAGAGGAACAAGGATGAGCGTGTCATGAAGTGTTTGAATCTGTTGAATAAACAACACAAAAAGTCTTTCCTGTGGAAAATCGTTACGGGTGATGAAAAGTGGATATGTTACGACAGTCCCAAACGCAAAAAAAAAAAAAAAAAAACACTGGGTAGACCCCGGTGAAGCAACGACTTCGACACCGAAACGCAATATGCACTCCAAGAGAGTTCTGCCTTGCATATGGCGGGATATGAAGGGTGTGCTCTATTATTTACTATTGGAACAGGGTCAAACTGTAACTGCTGATCGCTACAAGCAACACTGCTGCGATTGAACCAGGAAAAATGTCGGGAAAGTCCATTCACAAGCAAAGGATTGCGCCCCGTGAAATTATTGCATGACAACGCTAGGCCGCATGTCGTGAAATCGGTCAAGGAAACGTTATTGACGCTTGGCTGGGAAGTTTTGGAGCACCCGGCGTATTGTCCCGACATAGCCCTTTCAGACTATCATTTATTCCGATCGATGCAAAATGGTTTGTCTGCTGTATGGTTTCGGACATGTGACGAAGTGCAAAAATGGGTTGACGACTTCATCGCGTCACACGACGAAGTATTCTTCATGGCTGGAATCCGTCAGCTGCCCGACCGATGGCGGAAGGTGATAGATAATGATGGCGCATGTTTTGATTCTTAAGGTATTGTTGTTTTCTCTCAAGTTACATGTTGCGTTGTCTTAGAACGCTTTAAAACTTATTTGTACGCCTAGTATAAAAAGCAAAGTGGGAAATATGAAAATGCGTGTGTTTCTGTCCGCAAATCGTTCGCCCACTGCTAAATTACCTAAAAATCTGAAAATTGGGATGCCGATGGGTATTAACACCTATATACCTAATAAAGTCAGAAAAAAAAGAATCAAAATGGCTGCTTTGGAACATTGCCTGCTTGAATTTTTCGCGAATTGTTAGATCACTTCTAAATGACACACAGATCTAAAAATTGGAATGATGATAGGTCTTTAAGATCCCGATACCTAGAAAAGCACGAAACCCGTAAATTTCAAAATATTTCTACCATTTCTACACGTAAAAGTTTGAGAACCACAAACTCAAAAGGATGGCTTAGCTTTACTCTTCAAAATGCTGATAAATCTTGAGGTCCAGATATCTGGAAAAGTCTGAAAAAAAACGGCGACTTTGGAATAATGTCTGCTTGAATTTTTTACTACTTTTATACCTAGAAAAGTTATATTTCACAATAAGAGAAAGAAAAGTAGTTTAAGATCCTAACTGTTTTACTATTTAGAACAGAGTCGTATTACTGAAATCCAACAATTTCAAAAAAAGTCCTACTCAAAACTAAAATTTAAAAAAAAAATGTCTTGTCTTTATTCTTCAAAATGCTGATAGGTTTAAAGATAATTATGCCAGAAATGTTGAAATGCTGTAAAAATTCCATGAAACTTTGATTTAAAATCAATGTGCGCCAAAGCCTTTATATCAAACCGTATGAATTGACGGTCACGACTCTGGTCTAAATCGTAACGCAGTTAGGACCTTAAATTAATTTTCTCTCTCGCTTTATTACTTTTCCTTTTCTTTAATTTAATGCTCAAAAAATGATTGCATAAATTCACTGTTCGGAGAATGGGCATTTTCGTTCTTAGATTCGGGGTTTAAGGACCACTGTGAGCAACTCAGTCGCCCGTCCCTGATTTAGGGCCAATGGTTCCAGGAAAGGGAGAGAGCCAGTGCCGTAAGACAAACACAACATCCATGCCTCATCGGAATTCGAACCCAGACCCATCTCGGACGAATGATCAGTAGCCATCGCTTGGACCACTGCGCCACCGGTGCGGCAGAGCGGGCATGCCTGCTAGTCGTATATAAATCTCTCGACAACTGCATATGCACTATAGCGTATCAACTACTCTCTCGCATTCCACTCGTATACATTTAGTGTTGACACTTTGTGCTGTTCCGACTTACTGTCAGGGTTGCTAATTGTAAAAGCTATTCTAGAAAGTAATGTATCGTTCAGTGAGAAAAAATTTACGAGAAGTAACGAAATTAACAAAGGACAACAGAAACTCAAGAAGAAGGTTAAATAGGCGTATTCGTCACAGGGTATCAGCTGGTAATCCCCGAAAACTGTTCCCAAGTAACTGTGAGATGATGCTAATGTATTTTATGAAGCGCTCACTTAGGGAATTCTCCCCCGTCTCTCGGGAAAAGTATGCTATATAAGTAGATTAGGCGAGGGTAAGTTACAGCATCCCCAGTAACTTGATGAGAGTTTATCCTAGCAATTTTCATACTGGAAGATATAGGATTCTCTCCAATCTTCAGATATAGCCGTACGTCATATCGGGTTGGCACACCTCAAGTGTTTGTATTCCGGTTTGCGATGTATTGCCGCACTGGAAAACGCCCGTGACTTTGTTACCTATGAGCTAATTCTGTATTGTTGAGATTTGAAGGGAATCGAATATAAGTAGTGCCGCCCCGGTGGCGCACTGGTCTAAGGCGATGGCCTCTGATCATTCGTCAGAAAGGGGTCCGGGTTCGAATCCCGGAGAGGCATGGATGTTGTGTTTGTCTTACGGCACTGGCTCTCTCCCTTCCCTGGAACCAGTGACCCAAAATTAGGGACGGGCGACTGCTTATAGCCCATTGAGTTGCTCACGGTGGTCGTTAAACCTCCAATCAAAAAAAATATGTATATATAAGTAGTATGCGGGTTGATTTGAAGTTTGGATTAATTTGACTGTCGAATATGATGAGAAACATAAGCATTTCAATTGCGTTGGGTTTCTTGAATTATTAGAAAATAAAGTATGGTGCAACATTCTGCGATACTCATCCAATTTGCTCTACGTCTGTCTAGGTGAAGTAAAATTTTGCATTTTCAGTGTAATGAAGTATATGCGTGAGGTAAATATTGATACTCTTGGTTGGGTTTCAGTTGGTCAGTTAGAGAACGATAAACTGGTATTCCTGTTCAAATAAGTTTAGATTATCTAGTTGTCGCGCGGTCGAAGGCGCAGAATTCTGGCTAATCATCGTACTTAGGGTTGGGTCCGAGTTCTGAATACAGGATGGGGATGTGATCTTACTATAGCGCTAGCTCTGTGTCTAATTTTTAATTAGTGGTAAACAAGAAAGATGAAACCGAATTTTCGGGTGTGTAATAAGCACGCCTTTTGAATCCGTTCTGACGCAAATTTAACTTATCAAAGCTATTCAAAGTCAATGGAACCGGTATAGAAAACAATAGTATCTGACGGAAGAAAGAAGTTTTTCAATCGTTGTTTTAATCCCTTAGATTTGCTGTAAACAGAATCGTGAACTTACGCCCTCTGGTTGCAGACTTGTGCGTTAAGAAAAACATGAATTTATATGAGAAACATTTTGCACCGGAAACGCTCTCCAACACCGAAGGGAAATTTTCAAATCGGACTCTAAGAAACAGAGATATCGACAAAAATAAGATGTGACTTTACGTCCTCTGGTGAGAAAACCATGCATTATTTTATCAAGAAAGTATTCTCAAAAGGTTTTTCAATACGAGCGGTATCGGTCCAAGAAAAAAAAAATTTAGTCGAGTTTTCAGGAGCCCAGATTTTGCTACAAATACATCAGAAGCAGAAATTCACACTTATTTCCCCTGGTGGACAAACCATTCTTTACCAAACATTAGAAATTATGTGAAAATATTTTCTATCAGGTTTTGTATGTGATAAAGGGAGAAGTTTTCAAATCGGAGTTTTAGAAGCAGAAATAATGCAGAAACCGCAATTTACCTTTTTGCCCTCTAACGGAAAGACTATGATTTACATGAAAACTCTGAATTTATAGGAAATGCATTTCGCATCAGAAACACTATCGAACAAAGAAGGAATTTTTCAAATCGGACTCCTAAAAGTAGATATACTGACAAAAATAAGATATACATCTACGCCTCCTGGCGTAGAAACCATGCATTATTTCAAGAAGAAAATGTTCCTAAAAGTTTTGTAGACATGAGTAGTATCGGTCAACGACTTTTTTTGCAGTCGAAATTTTAGAAGCTCATATTTTGCTGCAAATACATCAGAAGCGGAAATTAAGATTTACGCCACGTAGTGATCAAACCATTCTTTACAAAAATCAGAAATTATGTGCAAACGATATCCCATCAGGAGCTGTATCCAGTGCAGAGAGAAGTCTAGGAACGAATTACTTGAAAATTTTGAAATTATATGAAAAACATGTCACACTGGAAACACTATCCAACAAAGAAGGAATTTATCAAATCGGACTCCTAGAAATAGAGATATTGACAAAAATAAGATACATATCTACGCCCCCTGGCGTAGAAACCATGCATTATTTTAAGAAGAAAATGTTTCTAAAAGGTTTGCCGACATGAGCAGTATCTGTCCACAAACGACGTTTTTTTCAAACGAGAATTTAGAAGCTCATATTTGCTGCAAATACATCAGAAGCGGAAATTAAGATTTACGCCTCTTGGTGGCAAAACAATTTTTTACAAAAAATTAGAAATTATATGCAAACGATTTCCCATCAGGAGCTGTATCCGGTGCAGAGAGAATTTTTCAAATCGGAGATTTAGAAGCAGAGATATAGGGGAACACGCAATTTTCCTTTACGCCCCCCCCTCCTAGCAGAAAGCCTATGAACTACTTAAAAATTTTGAAATTATATGAAAAACATGTCACACTGAAAACACTATCCAACAAGGAAGTAATTTTTCAAATCGGACTCCTACAAGTAGAGATATTGACAAAAATAAGTAATACATCTACGCCCTTTGGCGGAGAAACTGTGGAATATTTTAAGAAGAAAATATTCCGAAAACGTTTATCGATGTGAGTGGATATAGGGGGAAACGTATCAGTCCACGAAATAATTTTTTCAATCGATATTTTAGAAGCTCAGATTTTATGGCAAATACATCAGAAGTAAAAATTAACACTTACGCCCCTGGTGGCCAAAGTAGTCTTTACCTAAAAATTTGAAATTATATGCAAAATAGTTTCCATCAGGAGGTGTATCCGCTGAAGCAAAAGTTTTCAAATCGAAGTTTTAGAAGCAGAATTATCGGAAAAAATGTAATTAAATTTTACGCCCCCTAGCGGAAAATTTATGCGTAATTTGAAAAAGTAACTATATCTAAAATACTCTTCCACATAAATCGATTCGAAAGGTAAAAGAATCTTTTTAATCGTATGTTTAGAACGACGGAAAAAGAAATCCCAACACCAAGAAGGGGTTGTGTTAGATAAACGACAGTTGGTAGGCGGTGAGAGTACATCTGTAAGATGACATCTATGCAAATTTCGCGCTCGGCGCATACGTGTGGCGCTAGTAGCGCCCCTCGGAACACGCAAAGCAGGTTTGCTGTAAATACGCGCTGTAACGTTCGTGAGCGTTAGTTATCGTTGAGATTCGACGTAGTTAGTGTATTGATGTTAGTCAAGAATGCCTTTAAGAAGACGAAGAAGCCATTATCAACAGCTCACGGAGTTTGAACGAGGTCGTGTAATAGGGCTATGAGAAGGTGGATTTTCGTTCCGCAATATTGCAGAACGACTTGGCAGGAATTGTAGCCACTGTGCATGATTGTTGGCAGTGGTGGTCAAGGGAAGGTACTGCCTCAAGAAGACCGGGTTCCGGACGGCCACGTGGCACTACTGAGAGGGAAGACCGTCGTGTACGGCGTATGGCCGTGGCGCATCGTACCGCGTCTGCGGCAGCAATTCGAGCTGCAGTTGCCACCACAGTGACACAACGAACTGTTACAAATCGGTTACTTGAAGGACAGCTCCGAGCCAGACGCCCTGTAGCGTGCATTCCACTTACTTCCAAACCACTGCCGTTTGCGACGTCAGTGGTGTCAAGCTAGAGCTCATTGGAGGACGGAGTGGAGATCTGTTGTGTTTTCTGATGAAAGCCGTTCTGCCTGTTTGCCAGTGATGGCCGTGTGTTGGTTAGAAGGAGGCCAGGTGTACGCCTGCAACCAACCTGTCTGCGGCCGAGACACACTGGACCTACACCTGGAGTTATGGTCTGGGGAGCAATTTCCTATGACAGCAGGAGCACTCTCGTGGTTATCCCACGCAACCTGACGGCACAGTTGTACGTCGGTCTGGTGATTCAACCTGTTGTGCTGCCATTCATGAACAGCATTCCAGGGGGTGTTTTCCAACATGATAACGCTCGCCCACATACCGCTGTTGTAACCCAACATGCTCTACAGAGTGTCGACATGTTGCCGTGGTCTGCTAGATCACCAGATTTTTCACCAATCGAGCACGTATGGGACATCATTGGACGACAACTCCAGCGTCACCCCCAACCAGCATTAACCGTCCCTGTATTGACCGACCAAGTTCAACAGGCATGGAACTCCATCCCAGAAACTGACATCCAGCACCTGTACGACACAATGCATGAACGTTTGCGTGCTTGCATTCAACATTCTGGAGGTTACACCGGTTATTAATGTACCAGCATTTCACATTTAAAATGGCTCTTCTCGCGCTTACAATAAGCTGTGATCTTGAAACCTTAATCGATTAAATATGTTACCTATACAAATGTATTGCCGCCATTTCCTTCCTCTACAACTCTTTTTTCGTGGTGTTGGGATTTTTTTTCCGTTAGTGTATGTGGAATAAAACGTGTTTTTGAATTCGACATCATCTGTATTTACGCCCTCTTGCGGCGAAATCGTACATCATAAAAAAAGAACGAAATGAAGGATCATTATTCGCATGTTTCAAGCTTCCCAATGCAAAAAGAATTTTTCAAATCGGACTAATAGTTGCTGATATATCGTGGGTACAGACGAGACGGACGGACAAACTGGTAACATAAGCACGATCTTTTTTTACAAAAGACGTGCTAAAAAGTAAATACAGGCGACTCCCCATAACCTTAGATATTCATGGGGGTCATTAAGTATCAAAACAAAAGAAAATGGCATTAGCTTGAAAGTTATAATATTCCTGGTGCTGACTCCGTTTACCATGTTAGTTATATCTGTGGATGGTGTACGTATTCTTATTGGGTGGACGAATGTTTGTGTCGCTCAGTGACGTATAGTCTGTTGATACCGGAGGGAAGAAATATATTTAGAATGTGTGCGTGTGGTGATTCAGTGGCATCTGCACTTTCAATATCAAGGTCAAAACTATAGAGATAGAGGAGCACTACTATATCTTCCTATACAGTATCTGGATAAAAAATTCGGAGGTGAACAGTGGCGATGAGCAGCAGGGGATTCAGGTCAGAAGGGACCAACAGTTGAAATAAATGCACAGAACGTACTGGTCGATAAAGAGCTGAGAGTGGAGATTTAACGATTTATCGGTCAGAAGAAAATTTGGTTGTGGAAGTCATGACAGAAATGTGGTAAAAAGAAGGAAAGGGGACTGAAATCGTTCAGAGATTAAAAGTCGCCAGAACATGAGCTGCATGAAGAGGAGAGAATAACGTATGTAGGGGAATTGAGAGATAAGACGAGAAACTGATTACGAAAGTTAAGGAGTGTGGCATAATGCAGCGGTCTTGAACTTTATATTTGATGAGCATTTTAAACACATTTTTGATATAGCTTTCCGTTATCATTACAATGGTGCTGAAAATACTACAATCAGACGGTAAAATTTATAGATAGGAAAATGCATAGTAATAGTTTTTGTTCTGTGCTCAAAGATGTAGCTCCCAGGAGTGTCGTCCGCAAATAGAGAGTTAGTTGGCCTCATTGTTCGTGGCTGTTGGACATTAATGCAGCGACACAGGCACAGTGAGGTAGCTCAAAGACGAAAGAGCATCTGAAGGGAAGAAATCCTGCGAAAGTTGAAAGGAAGTCAATTAATTAAAGAGAAGTGGGGAAATGAGTTGGAGTGGGAATGCTGCTGTAGACTGAGGGATAAGGAAGGAAGAACGGTGTAATAGGGAGGGTAGTAAATTTTAGGTTGTGCGTGTGAAAGGAAATTTAGAAATACTCGGGGATGTGTTGGAGGCGAAAGATTCGCTAGGTGTCTGAGAATGAATGTGTGTCTGGAATGGGTTTCAGGACTTGCTTTTAAGTAGGGGAAGAGGTTTAGTTGTAATAGACGAAAGTTCCATTGGATGAAGTAAAGTACTACAGCAGGAAGCAGGAAATAGAATCAGTAGCTTACAAGAGCCAAAGAATATAACGAAGGCAGAAGAGAATGATGAACCAGAAATACTCATTTATTGATTCTTCCTGTGTTCCTGGTTCTGCGTGTTTCCTTAAAGGTGCATTTCAATATTCTTTTCGATATTTCGTGTTTTCTGAGGTATATTGTTTGTTTATTTCGAATTTTAACGACCACCGTGAGCAACTTAATGGGTATAAATAGTCACCCGTCCCTAATTTGGAGTTCCTGGTTCTAAGAAAGGGAAAGAGACAGTGCCGTAGGACAAACAAAGCTCCTGTAAGATTCGAACCCGCACTTACCTCGGACGAATTGTTAGAAACCTGAGACTTGCATCACTCGGCCGCTGGGGCGGCGTTCTGATATTTAACGTACCGCGTCAAGTAACGAAGAACAGTGTTCCGTATTCCTAACAGCTGCTTTAAAACTTGAAGATATATGTTAGACGAAGGCAGTTTAATAAATACACTGGAAAGAAATGAATGCAAATGTGAAGAAGTCCAAATACTGAAAAACTTCGAATTTCCAATGCAAAGACAGAAGAAAATTATTTAAAAATTCAACACACAAAAAAAAAAAAACTCATCGAACACGAAGTGGTATCCAGGCAAATTAAATTATCTTTCATTTTCCGCTCGGAGATTCGGAGGAAAGGCATTAATTCTCTCATTCTGCCTGATTCGCTGATGAATTTAGCAATAAATGAACATTTTCCGAATAAATTTTGTATCAAATAAATTTTTGCGTTTATTGCATATCTTTCGCAAAATGTTTTTCAATTTATCGTCAGCTACGCTTTTGATTTTTTTTTGCTGTAAATTGTGAACAATAACATTAAAAATAAACGTGATGTCTTGTTTTTCTGACTTTCCACCGTTCTATTCGTCGAAGTTATTCTAATCTGTAAAATGTTGTATTACACACATAAAAGACTTAAGTTAATTACCGATTTCAAGTTATTTTTCTGTGAAAAAATTACCTTCAACACGTACATTTTTATTAAATTAATGTTAGGAAAAGATAAGAACGCTAATATTATATACCTAGTTGAAATAAACACACTCAAACGAAATCCGATAATTAAAAATGCCTTCTGGACGGAACATAAGCAAATTTTGCAATTTTTTGGAGAGCTTTATGTATTGCAAGAATACCCTCGGCAAAATTATTTGCCACGAAATATTGTCGACTGAATTTTATAATTTTCAGAAGTCACATGACTGAAAAACCTGAATGTTTCAAATTTCGTTTCACTTAGTAATATTTTTTAAAAGATTGTTTATACTTATTTCAAATGTTTCTAAAAAGCCTAAGGGTCATTTTCTGTACATTTGGAATTAGAACATTTCATTATTTTCAACGGAATTTTTCTAAGTAATATAAATAAAGTGCACTCCAATCGTTTCTTTACAAGAACTATTATTTAAAAAGTTAGTTTAAGGAAAGCACAGGCGTTATCTTTCGGATTTGTAGGCATTCGAATCCAACGGGTGAATTACTTCAGATGGACATCGACTTCATCGATCATTCAGCGAGTAGTAGGACATCAATCATCGAACGATTGTTGTATTATTGGCTCAATTTGTACTTTATCATATACGAGGACTATACTGAAATTAATGAGCAACAATGGTTTTAAAATTGGGAGTTTTAATGATTGAAAAAATAAGTACGACACCTTAATCTACCTACCGTAATCCATGTTTTTACTCCCGTTTCTTTGGACACACATTCCCCATCGTTCTGGCAGTTTAAAATACCCTTGCCGAAGAACCCGTTCCAGTTGTGCGAAGACACCAACGTACATTTTGTTTTATTGCTTCCGTGCTCTGGTAGTGTTGGCCGAGTCCTTTAGAATTCCAAAAAGATGATAGCCGGAGGGTCCCAGATCTGGACTGTAAGCAGGGCTAGGTGAAAGTTCCCATTCGAATTTCTGGAGTTTTTTCGAGGTCAAACAAGCAGAGTGGGGCCTAGCGTTGTGATGCTGGAGGATGACTTTCTCTGCCAGCAGTTTTTCCGAGGTCAAATGAGCAGAGTGGGTCATAGCGTTGGCATACTGGAGGATGACTTTTTCCCCACCTGTTTTTCCGAGGTCAAATGAGCAGAGTGGGACATAGCGTTGTCATACTGGAGGATGACTTTCTTTCCCAGCCGTTTTTTCGAGATCAAATGAGCAGAGTGGGGCATGGCGTTGTCATACTGGAGGATGATTTTCTTTCCCAGCCGTTTTTCCGAGATCAAATGAGCAGAGTGGGGCCTAGCGTTGTCATACTGGAGGATGACTTTCTTTCCCAGCCGTTTTTCCGAGGTCACATGAGCAGAGTGGGGCATAGCGTTGTCATACGGGAGGATGACTTTCTTTCCCACCCGTTTTTCCGAGGTTAAATGAGCAGAGTGGGGAATAGCGTTGTCATACTGGAGGATGACTTTCTTTCCCACCCGTTTTTCCGAGGTAAATGAGCAGAGTGGGGCATAGCGTTGTCATACTGGAGGATGACTTTCTTTCCCAGCCGTTTTTACGAAATCAAATGAGCAGAGTAGGGCATAGCGTTGTCATACTGGAGGATGACTTTCTTTCTCACCCGTTTTTCTGAGGTCAAATCAGCAGAGTGGGGCATAGCGTTGTCATACTGGAGGATGACTTTCTTTCCCAGCCGTTTTTCCGAGGTCAAATGAGCAGACTGGGGCATAGCGTTGTCATACTGGAGGATGACTTTCTTTCCCACCCGTTTTTCCGAGGTAAATGAGCAGAGTGGGGCATAGCGTTGTCATACTGGAGGATGACTTTCTTTCCCAGCCGTTTTTCCGAGGTCAAATCAGCAGAGTGGGTCATAGCGTTGTCATACTGGAAGATGGCTTTCTTTCCCACCCATTTTTCCGAGGTAAATGAGCAGAGTGGGGCATAGCGTTGTCATACTGGAGGATGACTTTCTTTCCCAGCCGTTTTTCCGAGGTCAAATGAGCAGAGTGGGGCCTAGTGTTGTCATCCTGGAAGATGACTTTCTTTTCCAGCCGTTTTTTCGAAGTCAGATGAGCCGAATGAGGCCTAGCGTTGTCATGCTGGAGGATGTCTTTCTTTCCCAGCCGTTTTTCCGAGGTCATATGAGCAGAGTGGAGACTAGCGTTTTCATCCTGGAGGATAGCTTTCTTTCCCGGCCGTTTATCACGCATTACACGGCGGAGCTTTTCTAATGTTTGGACATAACGAGCTGCATTTACGGTTTGTCCAGGCTCTAAAAACCAACCAGAGTGTTTCTTCCCAAAAGACAGTTCCTATAACCTTTTCAGGTGACAGGACAGTCCAAGGCTACTTGGTGAATAGAGATGATGCCATTTCATGATCTAGAGTTTTGTTTCAGGTTCGAAATGGTGGAACCAACTTTCGTCACCTGAGCAAAAATTCGGCACCTTTCATGTCGATACCGTACCAGGAGTTGTGACGAGATGGTTTTAAGCTGGCCTTTGCGGTCTTCTGGCAGTAAACGTGGGAACCAACGGGCACAAGTTTCCCGATATCCTAAGCTGCTAATCATTTTGTGAACTGCACTATGTCCTATATCCAGGTTCGCCGCAATCACCGTCACACGTCTGTCATCACGAATTAAGCCATCAACCGTTTCTTTGTTGCGTGCCGTAAAGGCTGTTGGACTGGGACCCCTACGAAACTGATCGTTAATGTCTGTGATGCCATCTTTAAAATGTTTCATCCTCCTTCTCACGCTGCTAGAACACATACACACATCTACGTATGTACGCTGAAGGCTACGGAGAATATCGACAGCCGGAATTTCCTCTTTCACAAGGAACTGAATCACAGCACGCTGAACGGAACGGTGTATCAGTGTCGGCAATCTTTCCTCGCGTCTGTTTGGTTACGTCACTGCTGCTGGTGACGTCATTTGGCATTCATGGTAACAATGGGAGACAGCACTACCTGCCCACTAAATATCATTCTCCCTATACGTAATCTACATCTGCAATGAAGCTTTACTCATTACTTTCAGCATGACCTAAGTACATTTGTTTCCAATTACTGATACCTATGTCAAACCAGAGATTTTTTTCATATTCACATGTTCTCTGCACCGAAGTGCCAAAAGTTATGGGATAGCTGTATGCAAATTTTTAACTGGCGCTGCCGTCGTATAAAATGCTTCGACGAACACCACGATTTTTATCAGTTGCGAGGTGTACCGGGAACGTCGCCAGACTTCGAAATCAGGATGGGCGACGAGTGGGAGAGCACTATTTTTGGTGGGGAAAGCTTGATACCAATCGTTTTTCTTTTTTCTTTATATAAAACACTGAAAGTACGAATTTTTATTTATGTATGTTTTTTTTTATTGAAGGTTTAACGACCCCCGTGAGCAACTCAATGAGATATAAGCAGTCTTCAGTCCCTAATTTAAAGTCATTGGTTCCAGGGAAGGGAGAGAACCAGTGCCGTAAGACAAACACAACATCCATGCCTCACTGGGATTCGAACCCGGACCCTTCACGGACGAATGGTCATTAGCCAGCGCTTAGACCACTGCATTACCGGGGGCTTCGATGCTTTTCACTACACTACCGGCTACAAAGGAATTCGTTCGATCCCCAAACCCTCCACTTGGACACACACATACAAACACGGATCGGCCAAGCTACGCCACTGATGTAAGATACAAGTGTGGTAGAATGTTGCCTTCAACTTTTTGCTTGCTCTCAATGCATTGTCTTGAATTGCTTTCCAAAATTTTGCATTCGTGTTAACGAATAGTACTGTACTTGAACAATATATATATATTAATTTTAAAAGGTTTTTTTACAATGAGTTCTATTTTAAGAGAACGGCCGAGCGTAAAGGTATGGTTGAGGTATCAAAATTGAGGTCTTACCATGTGGATGTGCCAGTCGAAGAAAAAAATGAGATTGGGGCAACGGTTCGGGCGTTGTGGGGCGGCTAAATTCCCATGCAAAATCTATGGGAGAAGCGTGCGATTGACGTTCGATCCCTTGCGTTTAACTCCCGCGCTGTTGAAAGCGGAAGCATGGAGGGACTGAGATAGTCCAAAGTCCGAAGTCTCTTTTCTTAGCGAACCGTTGCGCAAAACAACGCTAGCAGGCATTGGTATCAAAGTTCTTCTTATCAGAACAGGGAAAACTCTCGAAGACCTGATCGCGTTATGCCGTTGGACTGTGTGATGTATATATACAATTTAATATTCATTCGATCCAGTTTATTCACGTAGGTAAGACGTTTCCCATTATGTAAAGATGTAAATAAACATTCCTTTGACCATTGTTAGTGCAAATATTACGGGCGACTGCTTATAGCCCATTGAGTTGCTCACGGTTTTCTCTAAAATTTCATTACAAAAAAAATCACGAACCTGGACTATTGTCTTTACTGAAGTGTTGAATGAATTTGCCAATCAAATAGAGTTTACATTTGTTGTTTCCTAAGAGTTTATTTCTTCCAAAAAAAAAAAAAAAGAAAAAAACTAACCGTCGATTCCAACGGGTTTCGTCTAGTTTATTTAAAAGAAAATGGCGTTTTTGTTTATCTAAATCAAAGTTTAACGTCGTGCCACGCAGACACAATACATCCCCTTCCTTAACTTAGCCAGCGACTTTGCCTTGCTCTCCTCTCCTACAAAGTAGTCGTCAGCCAATTTCTGCACTTTTACAGTCGCGGGGCAGTCTTAGGCCACTTACTGCACTTTTACAGTCCCGGGGCAGTCTTAGGCCACTTACTGCACTTTTACAGTCCCGGGGCAGTCTTAGGCCACTTACTGCACTTTTACAGTCCCGGGGCAGTCTTAGGCCACTTCCTGTACTTTTACAGTCCCGGGGCAGTCTTAGGCCACTTACTGCACTTTTAAAGTCCCGGGGCAGTCTTAAGGGCGCTAGTGTAGCTTTAGACTCCACTTTCCGTATTGAAATCCCCTGTTTTGTAAAGGAAACAAACAGAGCAATTAATCGTGACCCCCTCCATGAAATCCTATACACACTCCTCATTAACTCCCTGCGACTTTGCCTTGCATACAAACAGGAAAAAGAGGCTTAAACTAGGAGAGTGGAGAACAACTGAATTTTTATGGCCCTGCGGATTCTATTTTGATAAGGTTTTTTTTTTTTTTTTGGAGACGCAAATAACGCACTTCCCAGGTGAAAATACGTAGGCTACATGAAATAAAACACAAGACTTATTATTTAGCAAACTGCAGGTTATATTTTAAAGTTAAATATACTGAAAAATGGAACATTTTGAGTTAAGGGGGCAAGACAAATTTCAGGGTGCTCGTACCCCCTTGGCAATGTCCCTGAGGTGTAATCTTGTGAATTAGATTGAACAGCCGCCAGTAGGGTTATAGCAAAGACGACGTGTATTATCAAAGTTTGAACGAGGCATGGTAGTGGGAGCCAGACGGATGCGACATTCAATTTCCTGAGTTGTGCGAACATTCAATATTCCTTGATCCAGTGTCACGTGTGTACCGGTAATACCTCATGGAAGGCATTACCACACATCTTGGATAGTGCAGTGGCCGACCACGGCTGCTGAATGACCGTGACCAGCTGAGTCTGATCAGGATTGTCCATGCTAACATACAAGCGACACTGGCTCAAATAACATCCATATTCAATGCAGAAGTTACCAGAGACATATCCATCAGCTCAGTGCAACGTGATTTAGCGTCCATGGGTATGGGAGCAGAAGACCCACCAGAGTGCCTTTGTTAACTCCACGACATCTGACACAGCACTCGCGAACACGGTAATAGGACCCTAGAAGACTGGCAACATGTGGTGTGGTCTGATGAGTCATGCTACCAGTTTGTACGAGTTGATGATAGGGTTCGGGTGTGGCGCAGACCCCATGAGACCATGGACTTAAGTTGTCATCATGGCACTGTGCAAGCTGGTGGTGCTTCCATACATGTGTGAGGTGTCTTTACGTGGCACGGTTTGGATCCTCTGGTCATCGTAAACACGTCATTAACAAGTAATCGCTTTTTTGCTCTGCTGGGTGACCATTTGCAGCCTTTCCTTTACATGTACTCCAAAAAACGATTGGGTGTTCCAGGCAGAGAATGCACCATGTCATCCCGTCCAAGTTGTCCAAAATTAGTTCGAATAGCATTCTGGATAGTTCCGACTGGTGGTGTGGCCATCACGTTCGCCCGACATAAACCCAATAGAGCACTTATGGGACTTATGGAAAGGTCCATTGACACCCGAATCCTGTACATACAAATACCAGGGAAATGTGGGCGGCTGTTCAGACCGCATGGCTCAATATCTCTCCAGAAGTCTTCCGGCAAGTTGGAGAATCGATACAACGTCGAGTTGCTGCACTTCGTCTTGCTAATAAAGGTGCTACACAATATTAAATGCGTATCACATGACTTTTGGCACTTCAGTATAGATTTAATGACGTTAGTTTAAAGTCCAACTGTTTCTATTCAACACGCAGCGAAATCTAAGCATTATTCTTCTTTTTCTATTTTTTTTAACTTTTTTGTTTGCATTCCATTTCATTTATAAGGATTTATAAGCACGTATATCAACAAGTTAGTAAAACCATGCAATGCATTGATTATGATACGCTTTCCAACATACCAGAAATTATTACTCAAGTTATGAGGATAATGGCTGTGGAATAAATCTCGCTCCTGTGTCCTGACCTTTGACCCCATTTCGATGATATTCAGCTGAACCGGTTCAGTACATCTCAAGAATAACATACTAAAGTTTTGTCGCAATAGAAGCAGTTTTACGCAAGTTATGAGAATAATGGCTGTGGAATAAATCTTGCTTTTGTGCAATGACCTTTGACCCCATTTCGTTGATATTCAACAGAACCGGTTCACTATATCTCCGGAACAACATGATAACGTTTTGTCGCAATCGAAACATTTTTTGATAAGTTATGATGCACAAGGGCAATGGAATGGATCCCACTCCAATGTCCTGACCTTTGACCCCATTTCGCCCATTTTCAATAGGGTTCGTGCCCAGGTAGTTCCCTACCACATACTGAAATTTCATCGAAATCGAACCATATTTACGCATGTTATGACGCATAAAGGCAATGAAATGGATCCCGCTCTTATGGCGTGACCTTTGACCCCACTTCACCCATTTTCAATAAGGTTTGTCCCCTGGTGGTCCCCTACCACATACTAAAATTTCATCGAAATCTAACCATTTTTACGTGAATTATCGTGCCGAAAGACAGACGGACGGAAAAAGATGGAGCATATACGCTTCTTCAACCTACGGTTGGAAAACGTACAAAATGGAGTTGAAATGTTTTGACAGCCTAATATCTTAGATATTTGGAAACGATAATTCAAATAAGATTGAATCTGGAATGCTCAAAAATTTCTCAAGTGACTGGAGAATCAACACACGTGATTCCATTTTCTTTAGAACCGATTCTGAAATGAAGTAACCTGCAACCAACAGCTCCATGATCCATTTTTTCTTCCATGCTTAAAAAATTTACATATAATTGGAAACAATCAGTTTAATTCAAATATTTCAATTTGTAACTTTCTGTGTTTCGCTATAGCAGGAATGAGTGAATTGGTAAGGCGATCAGAGCGGGCCTTTATCATCTGGTTTTAAAATGTGTGTAATTGGATGGCGCTTCTCGTAGCACGCAGGAAACTGGGGCAAATATTTGCGAATAATGTTCATAGCTATCGGATAAAAATACTCAGAACTCTTCTCTGTTTCTTTAATCGATACTGCCCAAGAAGTGATTAAAGAGCGAACGGCGGTATTAACTGCAAGGTTGATATATTGATCAGTGGCGTATATTCGAGGCTAGCTGCGAAGCCCAGAGAATGCACAAATAAAAGTCAATTATCAACGGTATTAAAATATGTCCATGCTTTCGGTGCGAAAAAAACACGAGCGGATTCGCTTCTTTCGATTATGAGAATCAGTCTGGCGAGCGATGATCAACGGCATCAACGTAACGCAAATAGGTCTTCGAGAGATTTCGCTGTTCTGATGCGAAGAGCTTCAATACTATCTCCTGCTAGCGTTTTCATGACAACATGAATGAGCTACGGAGCTCGTGATTGGCCATTGCTTTGTGCAAGGGTTCGCTCCGAAAAAACGAAGACTTCGGACTACCTCAGTCCCTCCATGCTTCCAGCGCGTGTTTCGTGAGAGCTGTTTCAGTTTGTGTGAAGTGTCAGTGAATTAAAACCAGTGATAATATATCTTAAATTTCGTGGCTTTGTTGGATTCGAACTGTTTTGATAAATTTTGTGAAAGCTTTCCTGAACATCTACTGTCAGAGCTTAAAGAACTCTATGCTTCACATTTTGATACAGCTCGATTAAAAAATGAACCGAAGGTGTTTTATTCCCTTGATGAATTCAAAAACAAATCAGTAACAGACATTACTTGTTACATAAAGTTGAATAATTGGAGATAGTGTTTATTGAGGTGTACAAATTAGCAGATCAATATTAAACTGTTCATCAACAACTGCAACTGCCGAAATAAGTTTTTCCGTACTAAAAAGAATCAAGATATGTCTTAGAGCCACACAAGGACATGCACATTCGAGCAACATGGCTGGTTTGTTAATACAGAAAAACTTTATTTTTAAATATGAAAAAGAGCTCGGAAGAAACATTTTTGTGAAAACGTAACATTCAAGTTCACACAAAAGAGAGGAAGAATGGAGTTCATGTACAAATAAGTGTTCAAATCTTAATCCTCATAATTATTTGGTATCATGTTAGCAAAAGCATGTACCTAAAATTTAGAAAAAAATGTTACTTCTATTACTTAACAATTAAAAAATAAACTTCGCAATTTAAAAAAAAAACAGTACTGTGTGAGTGGGGAGTGGGGGTGGGGGTGGGGTGGGGTGGGGGTTAGATAGCCCAGGTCTCAGACCCAAGATGTGCCACTGGTATTGATCAATCACCACGATTTAGTGATGATGTGATTACACATCACTAAACATTAGTACAATCTAAGATTGAATCCATTTAGAGTCAAAAGTCCCTGAGAGGGAAAGGGTCACGTTACTCAGAAAAAAATTCTGTCACCTTTAAGTCAGATTTAGGTATAGATAAAATATGAAAAAGCAAACTGAAAGGTGCTGACAAAGGAGAAAGGCTTCTGAGCAAAGGGTAACCTGGAACTCAAACACAAAGCAAATTTTTGGATTGGTTTGACTATTTGAAACAAAAGACTGAGTTTTGTATGGATGAGGTTTCACTACATTGTCTTCACCTCGTCGGGACATGTCGTAGCTGAAGAAACATTGCGCATTTCACTGAAATTACCGATGTTGGTAAGCAAGTTGTGAAAAATACAGGACAGTGAAATCCAAAGACAGCATTGTTGCCACAAAACTGTGATATTTGTAACAGGAAGGAGGTCAGTGATGCACGAAGAAAGGAGCAGGCGATAGAAATGACCTTGAGGCACGGTGGCATTAAGGAAAAATGCATTAAGAACACGTGCCTTTAACAACGACACTCGCGCTGAACCCAGAAGGGGAACTAGCGTAAGCCATCATCTGTCTTTGTACTAAACGGGGTCACTATAGTATTCGAAAAAAAGCAATTGCGGACATGGAGTTTTCCTCACTACCGCAAACTCAGTTTGATTTATGACACGAGACGTCTGATGTCTATCGTCTTTCCAATACATTATTGAACAACGTACTTCCAACGAAAGATACCTCATTATTTCGCCTTTGCCTTAGGAAAATTTCTTTTGATAATTATTTCAGCTCTGAATAATTTTTAAACGTGTTATATTCCTCATATTCGGCCAAAATGGATCTTCAGTACCTTACTTTAAAAAATAATTTAAGTTTTAGGAAGTGGAAGATAATTTCATCTAGAAATGTAGTTTCGTAGTTTCTAAAAACTATATCCCATTTTTACTACGTTCTTGTCACTTTCAGTGAAAGAAACAGATTTCACTTCTACACTGCGAACGTATTAGGAGAAATTAGCTCATTGTATCCCAGAGGTCTGCACGAGCAGGGGCAAGTTTTTTTTTAGTTTAGAGAACAAAGTAACGGACCAGGCCAGGCTTTTTCCCAGATACTTACAACCGGGCCGGTGCGACACAAGTTAACCCATTCTTTTTATCGCAATGGTAAAGAAAGAAGAAAATCGTGTTCCCCGATTTCCTAGTACGTTTTACTGTTCTGCTGGCTTTACCCACTTCCATGACAAAGCACAGGACGTGATCACAAAGGCGAGAAGAAGCACTCACAGTGTTTTTACCATCTGTAGGTATTAAGTTGATAAACCCACTTTGGGCTTGTTGACAACAAAAAATTCGACCCCGAACAACAAGTGTATGTGTGTTGTGTGGAACAGAGTTGGAAACGGGTCAAAAATGTCGGACCCGGACTCGACCCGGACGTCCCGTAACAGGACCAGAACCCACTCAATCCGGACCCGTAACTGACCCGGACAAATCTGCTTTGAACTATAAATTCGAAACCCAATTTATATATATATCATCATCATCATCATTGTTAACCATTATCAATCCACTGCTGGACGAAGGTCTCCCCAAGTTTCCTCCACAACGGTCTGTCTTGTGCCAGTCTCCTCCATGTCACTCCCGCATACTTTCGAATTTCATCCACCCATCTTCCATGTGGTCTTCTTCTGGGTCTTTTCCTGTCCCTTGGAATCCATTCTAAAATTTCGGCTGTCCATCGATGGTCTGTCCTTCTGGCAGTATGTCCAGCCCATTGCCATTTCAGGGATTTAACTCTGATCATGATGTCTTCCACTCTTGTCATTTTTCGGATCCACGTGTTCCTCTTCTTATCTCTCCTGGTTACACCAAGCATGCACCTCTCCATGCTGCTTTGAGTTGTCTGCAGTCTTTGTATGTCTCTTTTAGCTAAGGTCCACGTCTCTGCACCATACGTAAGCACTGGAAGGATGCATTGATCAAACACTTTTCTTTTAAGACATAATGGCATATTGCTCTTGAAAATTATGCTGTTTCTTCCAAAAGCTCTCCAGGCAAGTTTTGTACGCCGATTAATTTCTTCATCAATGTGACCCTCACTTGATATCTGCTGTCCAAGATAAACGTACGTGTCTGTTATCTCCAGCTTTTCTCCATCAATCGATAAATCTTCATTCCTTGTAAAAGCATTGTACATCACTTTTGTCTTCTGAAAGTTCATTTTTAATCCCACTTCTTTACTCTTGTCAGCAAGTTCCTGGATCATACTCTGTAGCTCTGATGGGCTAGTTGCAAAAATGACTATGTCATCAGCAAAACGAAGGTGGGTTAGATAATCTCCATTAATCTTTATCCCTTTGTTTTCCCAGTTCAGTGACTGAAAGACATTTTCCAATGTGGCATTAAAGAGCTTCGGAGATATGGTGTCACCTTGTCTCACTCCTTTTCCAATTTTTATGTGTGTTGTATTTTCAAACAGCCGAATCTTTGCACTTGCATTTTCATAGATGTTATTAATAATATTAATGTATGCATCTTCAATACCGCAGGATTTCAGAGCAATTGCAACTGCTGATGGTTTCACCGAATCAAAGGCTTTTTCATAATCGATAAAAGCCATGCACGATGGAAGTTCATATTCCCTCGCTCTTTCAATTAGTTCTCTCAGTACGTGGATATGATCTATTGTGCTGTAGCCAATATTGAATCCAGCTTGTTCTCTCGGTTGAGCCATGTCCAGTGTCACCTCCAAGCGGTGTGAAAGAACTTTAGTGAAGATTTTATAAACCACTGATAGGAGGCTGATAGATCTGTAGTTCCTGAGATCCTCAATATCACCTTTTTTATGTAGCAAGATCATTGTAGCGTTGTTCCAATCCTCAGGAATTTTCCCTTCATTAAGGCATCGAGTGAAAATTTGGGCGAGTACTGTTTCGATTTCTCCACTTGCTTCTTGTATGATGTCTACAGTAATTCCATCTTCTCCTGGAGCTTTTCCTCGCTTCATGTTCTTGATTGCATGTGCAACTTCTGCTGGAAGGACTGGAAGAACTCTGGTACTGGTACCTTTCATGATAGCTGGAGTACATGTATCATCCCTTTCATATAATTTGGAGTAGAAATCTCTCACTCTTGTCAAAATTTCGCCTCTATTTCTTGTTACAGAACCATCTTCTTTTCTCAGTGCCATAATCTGTTTTTTTTTCCTTACTGAGATGTCCCTTTGCTATCTTTAGGCTTTGGTTGTTTTCAATTGCTTTCCTTACTAGTTCACAGTTGAATTTCCTTACGTCTTCAGTGATACGTTTTCGTACTGTCTTGCATAGCTCTATATATTCCACTTTGGAAGTCACATCTTCTTTAGTTGTCCTCATCACTCTTCTTTTTTGCATCAACATTTTGGTTTTTCCTGATAATTTGTTCACGTGCAATTTGTTCTTAGACCCAGCTAATTTTGTTGCTGTTTCCATAAGAGCTTTGGTTACTTTTCTGTTAACTTCCGAAATATCCACTTCTTCCGATGTTAGGCCTTCTAAAGCAGAGAACCTGTTCTTCAGTTCCAACTTGAAGGTATTATGGTGCTTTTTAAGGTTGGTTATGTCAATAGATTTTGTTTGTCTTATGAGCTTGCCATGCTCAAGTTTAGTGTTGAGGTGCATCTTACATCTCACCAATCTATGGTCACTACCTGTGTTGAACTTGTTTAGCACACTGCAGTCTTCTATGACGAATTTTTTGTTACACATAATAAAATCAATTTCACTTGTCGTCCCATTTGGATGTCTCCATGTCCATTTCCTGTGTGGCTTTTTCTTGAAAAAGGAGTTCAAGATGAAAAACCCTTCTGCCTCTGCAAACTCTACGAGAGTATTTCCACGCTGGTTTCTGTTGCCGTGATCGAATTTACCTACTGAAGTTTTATTCTGTTGCCGTTGCCCTATTTTTGCATTGAAATCTCCCATAATTATCTTCAAGTGCTGCTTACCTTTATTATTTAGATCACGAATTTCCTCATAAAATTATTCAATTTCTTCTTCAGCATGACTTGTGGTGGGTGCATAAGTTTGAATAATCTGAGCCTGGTATCTTCTCGAGAGTTGGATAACGAGTCGTGCAGCTCTGTCAGAGGAACTTTCAACTTCTACAACTTTATCCTTCAGTTTCTTGTTTATTATAAATCCAACACCAGTAGTTTTGCCAGTATCTGTCCCACGATAGTAGAAGAGATGTCCACTTTTCAGTTCAATGAGACCTTCTCCTTTTCTCCTTACCTCACTTAGCCCGACGATGTCCCACTTGATCCTTTGTAGTTCCTCTTCCAATTCAAGAAGCCTTGAATCAGAAGATAGGGAGCGTCCGTTGTACGTAGCCAAGGTCAGCATCAGATGGCAGCCTAGTCCGGTCCTCCGGGGATTCTTAGCACCCTCTGCCTTCATGTCGCACTGGCCGCTGCCTTGACCAGGTACATTCCAGCTGCCGGAGACTGAGGGCCAAGATTTAAGTTGTGGAGTCATTTTGGAGGGGTTTGGCCATAACTCACCACGCTGGCCAAGCGGGTTGGTGAGTGTGGAATAGCATTTCCTCTAATCCCGATGGTATAGTTATACCGCTATTGGCGGTCGTCAGAGCCCCTTTAGTGGGAACAGGATGTACCACGAGAAGGCGGGGTTGACATTTGTCAAGGAGAGGCTGTGATGTTACGCATCACCTGACCTTACATCCCTATATATATATATATATATATATATGAACAATCTAAATATATTTAAAAAATACATTTTTGTAATCGTAAATAATGACTCCCATTTGTAATATACTCCATGGTCACGGTCATAGTCAGCCATTACTTCTGGATTACGCAAAATAGTGGCTCTAAAAATGGCACTAAAATTTAGCACATAACCAAATTTTATTATTAAAAAAGGATTTCAGTTCCTAAATATCAAGCAGTTGTTGGGTATATATATATATATATATATATATATATATCATTGTCAACCATTATCAATCCACTGCTGGACGAAGGTCTCCCCAAGTTTCCTCCACAACGGTCTGTCTTGTGCCAGTCTCCTCCATGTCACCCCTGCATACTTTCGAATTTCATCCACCCATCTCCCATGTGGTCTTCTTCTGGGTCGTTTCCTGTCCCTTGGAATCCAATCTAAAATTTCGGCTGTCCATCGATGATCTGTCCTTCTGGCAGTATGTCCAGCCCATTGCCATTTCAGGGATTTAACTCTGATCATGATGTCTTCCACACTTGTCATTTTTCGGATCCAAGAGTTCCTCTTCTTATCTCTCCTGGTTACACCAAGCATGCACCTCTCCATGCTTCTTTGAGTTGTCTGCAGCCTTTGTATGTCTCTTTTAGTTAAGGTCCACGTCTCTGCACCATACGTAAGCACTGGAAGGATGCATTGATCAAACACTTTTCTTTTAAGACATAATGGCATATTGCTCTTGAAAATTATGCTGTTTCTTCCAAAAGCTCTCCAGGCAAGTTTTGTACGCCGATCAATTTATTCATCAATGTGACCCTCACTTGATATCTGCTGTCCAAGATAACGTACGTGTCTGTTATCTCCAGCTTTTCTCCATCAATCGATAAATCTTCATTTCTTGTAAAAGCATTGAACATCACTTTTGTCCTCTGAAAGTTCATTTTTAATCCCACTTCTTTACTCTTGTCAGCAAGTTCCTGGATCATACTCTGCAGCTCTGATGGGGTAGTTGCAAAAATGACTACGTCATCAGCAAAACGAAGGTGGGTTAGATAATCTCCATTAATCTTTATCCCCTTGTTTTCCCAGCTCAGCGACTGAAAAACACCCTCCAATGTGGCATTAAAGAGCTTCGGAGATATGGTGTCACCTTGTCTCACTCCCTTTCCAATTTTTACGTGTGTTGTATTTTCAAACAGCCTAATCTTTGCACTTGCATTTTCATAGATGTTATTAATAATATTAATGTATGCATCTTCAATACCGCAGGTTTTCAGAGCCATTGTAACTGCTGATGGTTTCACCGAATCAAAGGCTTTTTCATAATCGATAAAAGCCATGCACAATGGAAGTTCATATTCCCTCGCTCTTTCAATTAGTTCTCTCTGGGATGTAAGGTCAGGTGATGCGTAACATCACAGCCTCTCCTTGACAAATGTCAACCCCGCCTTCTCGTGGTGCATCCTGTTCCCACTAAAGGGGCTCTGACGACCGCCCATAGCGGTATAACTATACCATCGGGATTAGAGGAAATTCTATCCCACACTCACCAACCCGCTTGGCCAGCGTGGTGAGTTATGGCCAAACCCCTCCAAAATGATTCCACAACTTAAATCTTGGCCCTCAGTCTCCGGCAGCTGGAATGTACCTGGCCAAGGCAGCGGCCAGTGCGACATGAAGGCAGAGGGTGCTAAGAATCCCCGGAGGACCGGACTAGGCTGCCATCTGATGCTGACCTTGGCTACTTACAATGGACGCTCCCTATCTTCTGAATCAAGGCTTCTTGAATTGGAAGAGGAACTACAAAGGATCAAGTGGGACATCGTGGGGCTAAGTGAGGTAAGGAGAAAAGGAGAAGATCTCATCGAACTGAAAAGTGGACATCTCTTCTACTATCGTGGGACAGATACTGGCAGAACTAGTGGTGTTGGATTTATAATAAACAAGAAACTGAAGGATAAAGTTGTTGAAGTTGAAAGTTCCTCTGACAGAGCTGCACGACTTGTTATCCAACTCTCAAAAACATACCAGGCTCAGATTATTCAAACTTATGCACCCACCACAAGTCATCCTGAAGAAGAAATTGAAGAATTTTATGAGGAAATTTGTCATCTAAATAATAAAGGTAAGCAGCACTTGAAAATAATTATGGGAGATTTCAATGCAAAAATAGGGCAACGGCAACAGAATGAAACTTCAGTAGGTAAATTCGGTCATGGCAACAGAAACCAGCGTGGAAATACTCTCGTTGAGTTTGCAGAGGCAGAAGGGTTTTTCATCTTGAACTCCTTATTCAAGAAAAAGCCACACAGGAAATGGACATGGAAACATCCAAATGGGACGACAAGTGAAATTGATTTTATTATGTGTAACAAAAAATTCGTCATAGAAGACTGCAGTGTGCTAAACAAGTTCAACACAGGTAGTGACCATAGATTGGTGAGATGTAAGATGCACTTCAACACTAAACTTGAACGTGGCAAGCTCATAAGACAAACAAAATCTATTGACATAACCAACCTTAAAAAACACCATAATACCTTCAAGTTAGAACTGAAGAACAGGTTCTCTGCTTTAGAAGGCCTAACATCGGAAGAAGTGGACATCTCTGAAGTTAACAGAAAAGTAACCAAAGCTCTTATGGAAACAGCAACAAAATTAGCTGCGTCTAAGAACAAGTTGCATGTGAACAAATTATCAGGAAAAACCAAAATGTTGATGCAAAAAAGAAGAGAGATGAGGACAACTAAAGAAGATGTGACTTCCAAAGTGGAATATATAGAGCTATGCAAGACAGTAAGAAAAAGTATCACTGAAGACGTAAGGAAATTCAACTGTGAACTAGTGAGGAAAGCAATTGAAAACAACCAATGCCTAAAGATAGCAAAGGGACATCTCAGTAAGGGAAGAAAACAGATTATGGCACTGAGAAAAGAAGATGGTTCTGTAACAAGACATAGAGGCGAAATTTTGACAAGAGTGAAAGATTTCTACTCCAAATTATATGAAAGGGATGATATATGCACTCCAGACATCATGAAAGATACCAGTACCAGAGTTACTCCAGTCCTTCCAGCAAAAGTTGCACATGCAATCAAGAACATGAAGCGAGGAAAAGCTCCAGGAGAAGATGGAATTACTGTAGACATCATACAAGAAGCAAGTGGAGAAATCGAAACAGTACTCGCCCAAATTTTCACTCGATGCCTTAATGAAGGAAAGATTCCTGAGGATTGGAACACCGCTACAATGATCCTGCTACATAAGAAAGGTGACATTGAGGATCTCGGAAACTACAGACCTATCAGCCTCCTATCAGTAGTTTATAAAATCTTCACTAAAGTTCTTTCACACCGCTTGAAGGTAACACTGGACATGGCTCAACCGAGAGAACAAGCTGGATTCAGGAGTGGCTACAGCACAATAGATGATATCCACGTGCTGAGAGAACTATATATATATATATATATATATATATATATCATCATCATCATCATTGTCAACCATTATCAATCCACTGCTGGACGAAGGTCTCCCCAAGTTTCCTCCACAACGGTCTGTCTTGTGCCAGTCTCCTCCATGTCACCCCTGCATACTTTCGAATTTCATCCACCCATCTCCCATGTGGTCTTCTTCTGGGTCTTTTCCTGTCCCTTGGAATCCAATCTAAAATTTCGGCTGTCCATCGATGATCTGTCCTTCTGGCAGTATGTCCAGCCCATTGCCATTTCAGGGATTTAACTCTGATCATGATGTCTTCCACTCTTGACATTTTTCGGATCCACGAGTTCCTCTTCTTATCTCTCCTGGTTACACCAAGCATGCACCTCTCCATGCTGCTTTGAGTTGTCTGCAGCCTTTGTATGTCTCTTTTAGTTAAGGTCCACGTCTCTGCACCATACGCAAGCACTGGAAGGATGCATTGATCAAACACTTTTCTTTTAAGACATAATGGCATATTGCTCTTGAAAATTATGCTGTTTCTTCCAAAAGCTCTCCAGGCAAGTTTTGTACGACGATTAATTTCTTCACCAATGTGACCCTCACTTGATATCTGCTGTCCAAGATAAACGTACGTGTCTGTTATCTCCAGCTTTTCTCCATCAATCGATAAATCTTCATTTCTTGTAAAAGCATTGAACATCACTTTTGTCTTCTGAAAGTTCATTTTTAATCCCACTATATATATATACCCAATAACTGCTTGATATTTAGGAACTGAAATCCTTTTTTAATAATAAAATTTGGTTATGTGCTAAATTTTAGTGCCATTTTTAGAGCCACTATTTTGCGTAATCCAGAAGTAATGGCTGACTATGACCGTGACCATGGAGTATATTACAAATGGGAGTCATTATTTACGATTACAAAAATGTATTTTTTAAATATATTTAGATTGTTCACTCTTTCTACGCTTTGGCATACCTTCATATGGTCCGTTAGATTTTTGGTTCCATAATCTTTTATTGCATCGTCGACATCTTTCTTCGTAATTATACAGTTTCCACATTTTGAGCAAAAACAAGACTAAACAATGCAGAATTATTCACCGGTTCCGTAATGAGACGAAACAATTTTCAGCATTCACTCTTCCTGTTGTGGTTTTTAAGAAGCACGTATTTGTTGGCCTCGACGCCTTTCTTAACCTCATTAATATTAAATCCATCCATATTAACAAGTAAGGAGTTAATTTCGACATATGTCATAGGAACGGGATGTTAGCACATCAATCGAAAACCTCTGAATGCTCAATGTAAAAGATGTGATGTGAAAAGTAACTCTTAGTCATACAGTGAACTTCGCACGGAGAGAGTAAATCAGTTGAGAAGCAGGCGAATGGCGTTTGCCAGTACCTTGCAGTGGACAATCTCACTGTAAAAGAACGCAAAGGAAGGATCTTTGTACGATATGGAGTCGGTGTGTTGTCTGACGTCGTTCGATGTAAATCTTAGTTGCTTTAAGAAAGAGACGACAATATTTGTGTATGACAAATCATTATTCACTCCGTGGGCACCAGTATCGACTACAGAATTCCACAACGCGGATTTTTCTTTGGAGTATATTTTTCTCTTTTCAAAAATAAAACAGGAATAACACCGGGTCAAAATCAAGTCAGGAACACCTTGACCCGATCCATTAAACCCCCAAGAAATTGTCGACCCGTTGACCCGTGACCCGTTTCCATCTCTGGGTATATATATAATCTGTGTACTGCAATTTCTTTAATAAAATCAAGCGCTTTTTAGAAAGAATCCTGAGTTGAGCCAATACGTATTGCATAATAAGGTGGAATGAAAAACATTTTTATCTTGGATCAGAAAGTTTGGGTGCGGGAAAGTTGCTACTAGTTGTCAATAACACTTATTAAAAAAATGTCTTAATTCCAATAATATTTTCAGGGGCCGCAACGCCCTTGAAAACCTGAAAATTCGGAATAAATTGGCTATGCACTAAAAAATCTAGTGTGTTGAAATTTCAATTTTGCGTTTAGCTTGGGCTTAAATTAGTTACATATTTCTATAAGTATCAACATAAAAACATATGGCTGCAATATGCTGATATCTTGAGGTGCCACATTAAGATGGAAATTCAGTGAATTTCAAAACCAGTCATAGCCTAACTTATAGTAACTTCCAAAAGATGGCAGCAGTTGCTTCTTCATTTTCTTTTGCTTGATTGAAGGTCTAACGACCACCGTGAGCAACTCAATGGGCTATAAGCAGTCGCCCGTCCTTAATTTAGGATCACTGTTTCCAGGGAAGGGAGGGAACCAGTGCCGTAAGATAAACACAACATCCATGCTTCATCGGGATTCCAACCGGGCTGTTCTTTGACGAATGGTCATGAGCCAGAGCTTAGACCACTGCGCCACCGGGCGGCTTTCATTTTCTGCAAGCATTCAGAATGAAAACAAACGAGCAAGGCGCCATTTTTTTGCAACATTGTCAAATGTTCTGCTGGTGAAACATAGTAACTTTTCTGTTGCATACGAAACTCTTTGATTAAAAATTATTTTCTTTTATTCCAATGTTTTGGATTATTTCAATGAAGAAAAGGTAAGCGTGTTTATTGTTATTTGTTAAAATGTCAGATTACAAGTCTAAATTATCACGAGCAAGACGTTCTAACTGTAACAATCTAACAGTGTTTGGAGCTGGAACTCCCTGTAATGAAAGCGTTCTACCACATACGAAGGTGTCATGAAACGTTATTTGCACGTCCGTTTAGATATTAAAATAAGAGATCAAGCTAAAGAACCTACTTTTTCTGAAATTTCTGAATTTCTAATTTAGAATATTGCAGAAATTTGGAAGAGAGCATCTGTACCAACTATTTCAAATGCTCGAATTCATAAAAAGATTCATGAATACCACAGCAAATACCGTAAGTTTCTTAAACCTTATGAACAAAGATCTAGTTGTAAGAATTATAAAAGCCAGGTAAATGCATTTAAGTAGAATACAAAAAAGTTATTTAGTATTGCAGATTGCAAATGTAAGTCATTTGAGAATTGTTCGTGTGAAAAGTCGTGAAAAGTGCCCGTGAAGGAGAAAGACTGTCTTACTGAAAAGCGGACTAACAGGAAGATGATGATTAGCAGTATTTAATCAGAAAATTACAAAGTAGACACAGCAAAGTGAGAAACGAAAGCAGAGACAGAAAAAAGTTTTGAAAATTTCTAAATTATCAAGATCAGATTATTGTAGTGATAAACGCAAAACGAATGTTTACGACAATCAAGTGTTACTACAACAGGGTGGTTACATTTCTGGATCCTCTTCAACAAAAACAAAATGTACTTCAGAATACGAAGTCGATTCAGCGGAAGCAAACGTAGGAGAACTGCCATCCAGTACTCAAATGCACAGGACTATCCCAAAGTTGGCTTGCCAATGTGATAGATGGGGGGATATCAGATCGCAGTGCTGCAGATGTTTTATCGGCGTTACTGCAAGATATGGGCCTTGTGAGTGCAGGTGACATATCTTTAGTTATAGACCGCAGCTAACTGCGAAAAGAGAGAGGCAAAATCTCCCGAAGGAACTTCAATTTAATGCACAGCAAAAGACAGTGATACAGCAAGCAATTTATTTTGATGGTACAAAGGACAGAACCAGAAAGACAGTGATAAAAGGTGGAAAACCCCATGCTATCAATGTCCTAGAGGAATATGTGGTTTTGTTAAAAGAGCTGAATTCTAAGTACCTGGTCATACGACACCTTTATCAGGGACTTCTTTGAATATTAAAAACAGTATAATAAACTTTTTTTCTAAAGATCTGTTTACGACAGATGATTTGGCCGCAGTAGGATGCGATGGAACCAATGTAAATACTGGTTGGAAAGGAGGTGTAATTTGCTTATTAGAAGTACATTGTAACAAGCTTCTTCATTGGTTTGTGTGTCTCCTCCATACAAATGAACTTCCATTGAGGCACCTGTTAATCAGCCTTGATGGAGTAACCCGTGGTCCAAACTCTTTTTCCGGACCAACGGGAAAGGCTCTGAAAAATTGTGTTTTACCAATTCAAAAATATAACGGGATTGTAGTTAATGCATTGCCAAAAATTGATGTAAATGAATTGAGCAATGATCAAAAATATTTATATAAAACCGCTACAGTTTTTATGTCTAGCAATTGCAGCCAAGAGTTAGCCGATATGTCCCATTTAGGGGTCCATTTAATGCATATTTCATCAATTGATCCGTCTGAAAATCATGTAACTCTGACCACATACATAATTGATGTTTACGTACCAGTTTGGTTTAAAATCAAGACCAAATCAGAATGCTGTGATGGCCCCCGACATTTATGGAAGATGACTGCATTCAGAAGATATCTTCCTCAAAATATAAAGAAAGTAGTTGTTGCTGTAATACCAAGAAATGCATTTTTTGCTCACCCAGAGAACATGTTAGCTATGATGACTGACGTGTGCTCAAAGTCACGTTCAACAGAGGCAAACGGAAGGTATTCCATACTTCACGGTCCCACATATAACTTTGAAGTCAAAAATTATTATGAAATGATAAGTCACGAGAATTATATTAACATTGAACCTCCTTCGACAAGATCGATTAACACTGAGATCAAGAGGTACAGTAATGAAGATCAAGTTCTAACTTTGCCTAGCGTGCCATGTCACACTTAAAACGTAGAACGATATGCTCCATTAGTAATTTAAGCTTCTCCAGCTGTTTTTTTTTTATTTTTATTTTGAAAATGAATGGGATGGATACATTTGAATACGGCTGAAATCACATTCCATAATACATACGTTTAACAAAAAGGCTGATCTTTTCAAGTAGTTTCATCGAAACAATCTTATCTGTTCTTACCCTTAAATGTTATTCAAAGCATAAATAATGTTCATTATCGGTGTCCTTTGAATTGTGCCTTACTTATGTAAAAAATCAACTACTTTGTAAAAAGTCCGATTTTCCTTGAAATTCTTGATTTTCAGTCTCATTGTGGCACATCAAGTTATATGTGTATGTTATTAATTTTTTTGTGTTGATATTGATAGGAATGAGTACATCTTAAACCCGAGCTAAAAGATTTTTTTTATAATTTGACCGAGTCGCAATTTTTAGCGTATGTCTGATTTTTCTTTGATTTTTCAGTACTTCAAGGTCATTGTGGCACCTCAAAATATTATTAGATTTCAAATTTCTTTTATTACGTTGTTAGTGATACAGAGTATCAACTTTCCCACACCCAAGCTAAGTGTAATTTAAAAACAAAGTCAAATTCGACAATTTCTCACTGCACCCTGTTGTACACTCATTGTCAAAAAATCCACGCACCAAGAAAAAACCATGCGATTAACGAGAAAACTTGGCGAATAGCTCCGGGAAGGGCGGACACGCAAATGATTAAAGTTTCGTGCAATTCCGCAGGCCCGCGCGTCCAAGCTTGGCTCTGAAATCGCAATCCTTGGAGCTTATAAGGCGCAGCGCGGGGACTCCATATTCGTGCCGAAGTTCACGGTAAGAGTCAGGTGAGATCCCTGTGCGATAGACATGCCCAGTAGCCGCCGTGGACGTACGGGCAACTGACGGAGTTTGAACGAAGCCGTATCGCCGGGATGGGTTGGATGGCCCGCGCGCCGAATCGGCCGCCATTTGGGCCGGTCGGACAATACGGTGCGATCGTGTTAAAAGCAATGGACACAGGAAGGCCCCCAGAGGTGGTGGACTAGCTCTGGACGACTCAGGCATACCAGCAGCAGAGAGGACCGTGGGAGCGGCAAGCGCAAATGCAACGACGTCCTTGTCCAATAACCAGAGATATGTGGGGACTGTACAAGGGACTCCGTTGTCCGCCAGAACCATTTCCAGACGCCTGGCAGAAGCAAATCTGTTCTCTCGACGGCCCTTACGTTTTCTGCCATTAACAGCTGACCATCGTCGGCGTCGATTGCAGTGATGTTAGCAGCGCGCAATGTGGAATCCTACGAACTGGCGACGTATGGTGTTCAGCGACGAATCCCACTTCTGTACGGGAACCGACGACCACCGTGTCAGAGTGTGGAGGACCGCAGGTGAGTGCTACAATCCCAACCTCACTGTATAGCGGCACACGTCCCGAACTGCAGGCGTGATGGTCTTGGGAGCCATCGCGTACGACAGCCAAACTTCCCTCGCAGTGCTCCGAGGGACTTTGACAGCCCAGCGCTACGTACAGGAGATCATGAGGCCCCATGTGCTGCCTTTACTGACGGCGCAGCTCGAAGACATTTTCCAACAAGATAACGCCCGTCCCCACACGGCTCGGGTTTTCCAGGACTGTCAACGTCCTGCTTCGACGCTTCCGTGGCCTGCCAGATCTCCTGATCTCTCGCCCATCGAGCACGTGTAAGATCAGATGGAACTCTGGCTTTCTCCATGTTCCAGTGTTCGTGATTTAGAGTAAGTAGCAAAACTTGTGGGCCAATCTGTCCCAGGATAACATACGGTGTCTCTTTGGCTGCATGCCGGACCGTATCACCGCATGCATCCGAGCACGATACGGTCTGATGCGGTACTAACGCTGACAGGAATGTGTACCGTATGTCCGCGGGAAATCGTCCTGCTGCTGTGATATTGTAATCACTTCTGTCCTTGATACACAGTGTGGCAAAGAACTTTTAAGACTGGGTCTGTAAAATGAAATAGAAACAAGAAATTATAATTTATTTTAGTTTGTTATTCAAAATAAGTCCCTCCGGCTTCAATACACTTGTTACAGTGATTTAATAATGATTCGAATGCCTGTTCCAGTTCATTTTGCGGAATGGCCTCCAAAGCACGCGTCGAAGCTGTTTGTATGGTCAAAATATCATCAAAATAACACCCTTTTAACGTCATTTTAAGTTTTGGGAACAAAGAAAAGTCGCAGGGTGATAAATCAGGCGAATACGGTGGATGATTCAACACACAGAAATTATTTTTCGCCAAAAATCTACGAACAAGAAGTGCGGTGTGACTGGGTGCATTATCGTCCAACAAACAGCAACTGTTTTCATCCAGATATTTCGGACGAATGCGACGAATTCTGCCCATCAAACGCCTCAAAACATTTAAAAAAACTCACCAGTAATTGTTTGTCCACTTGAAACAAATTCTTTGTGGATACAAAGAATACTACTACCGAAGAATGTAATGAGCATTGTTTTGATTTTCGATGGAACTTTTCATGTTTTTTTGGCTTGTGGCGAGTTTTTTGACTTCCATTCCGCACTTTGTCGCTTTGTTTTAGGATCATATTGAAAACACCGTGTTTCATCACCTGTAGCAATCAATTTTAAGAAGTTTGGATCATTTTCATCGGCTGAAATGATGTCTCTGCAATGTGCACTTCTCCTTGATTTTTGTTCATTGGTTAACGTGTGTGGAACAAATTTAGCCCAGACTTTTGCTTTGCCCAAATCTTCATGCAGGATGGTTCGAATCGTTTCTTTGTTGATGTTTAAAGACTCTTCCATCATTCTTCGTGACGCACATCTATTGTTTGCCACGAAATCACGCACTTTTTCAATAATCTCAGGTGTCCTAGATGAACTTGGTCTTCCGGTATGCTTATCATCTTCTATCGTCTCTCTTCCGTCCAAAAAACGTTTGGGCCACAGGAAAACATTTGATCTACGTAAACAAAACTCACCGTAAACTTGTTTCATCATTTGGTACGTTTCTGAGGCACTTTTACCAATTAAATTTAATAACAGCCCTTTGTTCCATCTTAATAAATCAACATGAAAAAAATTTTACTTCTCTAGTGAACGCCCGTTTCGTTTGGGTTACTTTAACAACTGCGCAGTACTTTTGGTAGAAAGCAAGCAGATGGTCACGGTTTATAACGCATTCGCGATTACACTGGTGGCGCCACCGTTGGCTGAAATCTAGCGCCAGTCTTAAAAATTCTTTGACGCACTGTGTATGTACCATCTGACTACTATAATAAAATGTGATATTAATCCCACGCCTCGTTCTTGGTGCGTGGATTTTAATGACAAGGAGTACGTCACTTTTCTGTTGCCCTGAATTTGCGAACATTACTTTCTTTCCAACAAAATATATAAAGATACGTATAAATACTACAGGTGGTGAAGTTTTTTCCTACTGTAAGAGTTTTCAATCCAGTGTTAGGACTGCATAAATCGCGAAGTGAAAAATTACTCGATTTCTCCCTGTTGACATCATCTCGCCGTTGATACGTTCCACATGATTGTGAAACTTGTTGCATAGTATGCCGCTCTAATTATATTCTGAAGTGTAAGTACTTTCTGTACGTTTGCAAATTTATAAACATTTCATTTTGGCATTCCTCCTTTAATCATCCTTTTGGAAATTTAATTCAATTTCTTGATGAAATTGCTGCGCTGAACAACGACAAATAATTAATTTACATGAAAAGTCCCCCTCTGTCTTTTAAATTAACAATAGAGATGATTAAATTTAAACTAATGCCGATTTTTTTGCATAGACGGGAATCTAAACAGTTCGTAGATGTTCTCTCAGCGTTAAAAAACTTTTCTTCATTGTTGTGTTGTCAAATCAAAACAAAACTTAATGGAAAAACATAATGAAATTCACAGTACTGAAAAGCAATGATTTAAATATTTAGATCAGGATCAAAAACGATTTCTTCCACGCAAGAGGGTAATGTTATTTCTAAAGGTAGCTAATTATTATATGCCGTGAAGATATTAATATCACCTCTTAAGGTTTAATTCATTCATATTTTAAGACATAATTTTCAGAACTAAGTGATTTATTTTAGCCGAAATAAATCCTAAAGGCATTTTAGGAACAATAAAACTGCTTCGAAACTTTCAAACAATTCAGTGAAGCCCCAAAGGTTACGTTTTAAAAGACTTCGAAACTGATTAATAATTATGAGCTTGAATCTAATTTCATTTTCATTGCTTATTCTACAGAAGTGACTTGAGATAAGAGTAACTTCCGTCTTGAAACTGCTTTAGGACAAAAGTAAAATATGGAAAATTTAAAGAAAACGAATAAGTTCTTGAGAGTAACTGCATACTGTTCCAAGAAGTTACAATAGAATAAATCTGTTAATCTCTAAAAAAACATACTTATCATGTTGCACAAGCATAAAAACCATCGGGCCGAGAAAAAGACACTGTCCTAAACTAGGTATGTAATATAAAATTATAATAAAATGACTTTTGAAAGTCATTTATGGTAGCGGCCATTTCTGAAATTCGAGATCCCAAGGCAAAGCTATCTCATTATATGCTTCTTATGCTCTCTTTACATAACAGACAGCTAAGAATGCATCCAAGCCAAAATATCGGGAATTATTATTTTCAAACTTTGACATTTCACCTCTAGGAGTGAAGACGCTAAGTGTCTTTTCTATTCTATTGCTGTTTCACTTTTGTTTACTGGTTTTATACGCCTCCTCCAGTACGATTGTTTACCAGGCATTTTTTAGTTTGGTATTTAACGAGAACTATGAGCAACTATAAGTGTTATAAGAAGTCGCTCGTCGTTAATTTAAGGCCAGTGCTTACAGAAAAGGAAGAGAACCAGTGCTTACAGAAAGGGAAGAGAACCAGTACTTACAGAAAAGGAAGAGAACCAGTGCTTACAGAAAGGGAAGAAAACCAGTGCTTACAGAAAGGGAATAGAACCAGTGCCACAAGACAAGCACACAATCTGTACCTCGTCCGGGACCACGCGGGCGAACAGTCAGAAGCCAGCACTTAAACCACTGCGCCACCACACTTACTCACCTTTCTCTGGCTTTTCATCAAATCAAGTTCTGCTATTTTAGGTGTGATCTAAATATTCAATCAGTATGCCCATTCATTACCACTGGCGATACTTTGTACCAGAAATGATGCGTATACCACTGGCTAAGTGTGTCTTAGCTTCGAGCCATGAGGGTAGTGAATGTGTGCATTTGGTAAAAAAGCACTGATTAAATGTGTTTTCTTTAAACTCCGATTTTTTTTTCTTCTTTTCTCTCAAACTGTACACCGTCCTAATTACGTTCATGTGCAACATTTAAAAAAAATATCTCCTAACAGAAATAGGTATAAAGTATAACCTATTTCCATTCGTTTAAATATCCCCTCTTTGAGCAAACATTGATCAGGAGTTTTAACCTTCTGCGAGTTTAACCTCGTCGAAACGATAGGGTTTACATGATTGATTTTGATTTTTTCCTTTCTGATTGTTATATAACTGAAATACATTCCGTAGAAAGGAAAAGCTTGGTTATGATCTGCGGCGAGCCGTGACATTTTCGATTGTGTTCCAAGAATCTGTTGTCGTGTCAAATTTTCATTTATTTATTAAAACCGATAGTTTTTTTTCGTCTGCAGGGTATTTTTTTGTTTTATCTTTCCCAAAGTTATTTTTGTTTTGTTTGGGGGAGAGGGTTGTAAGTACAAGCCACACTATGTTTTTTATCACACCACGCATTTTGGACACTAGAACTGCCGTAACAATTCTCCATTCCAAACATTCGAAGGTGCTTAGGTAAATTAAATTAGAGAGAAAAAACTCAAACAAAATTCCATAGGTCTTTTAAAATAAATCCGATTATTAACCCGACCAAAAGATATTTGACGACGTCTTTTCTAAGACTCTGAAATTGACGAAGTAGTACACACTATCTTTAGTCTAAGCGTTTGTTTCTGGAGGAAACAGGAAACACAGTCAATAGTAAAAAAGTCTATCCGTTCTTTTCTCAGCTACACAGACACGAATAATTAGAATTTCAAAATTCGTGGCAGTGGCGGACTAATTTTTCACGTTGCTTCTCCAAATTTTTTAGCGAGGGAGTAGGTCTGCGTTTCTCAATTAGTTCTTTTTTTTCCATCACAATTTTTGGTAGAAAACGAAATTTTAAGCGGACTAGTAATCACACAAGCACATTTACTCAAGATATTCACATTCCAAGGATTCAAAGTACATGAAGCACGGCCATTTATTCTGGTTGTTCGCAACACGGCTTGAAGTTTGAGATAAGTAAAAATAATTCGCTATTAATACAACAAATGTCCACATACAGTCGGCAGCTGGAAAAACAATTGCGAGGAAAGCATTGAAATGAAAGTAAAAAAAAATGCGTGTATCCAGAAACAGCAGTGGTAACAGCGGGCTTATGTTCTATGGATTACAGAGTAGCTGCTGTCTCTTCGGATTGGGGGCAAGCGTAGTCGACAAAACTTGCTGTGTTTCGTAACTAATATTGAAAGTGGAAACTCCTGCTAATGGATTCCCTATACTGTATACTCCTTCATAAAGCAGACAACAGCGTACGATATTTTTCGACGACTAATAGGAATGAACGACGTCATGGGTAATTTGCACTGCATTACTGTTTCCTATTTGAATAAATTATCTCTATTTCATTAAAACCGTTTCCAGTGGCAACACCTGATAGTAGCACGCTTTGCCCTGGTGGTGATCTCAATGACTGATATTTTTTTTGAAGTTTATGCTTGCTATATTTTCTCATAATCGAAATGCTGCACTCACCCTTTTGCCTATGTGTCCAACCACTTCTGATGAAACGTTCTTCATTTCATTGACTGATAACTGTTTATGTTTGCATGGAGCAAATTGTCTCCTCAATGTTAGCCAAAATTACATGTAGAGAAAATTCTCATTCATTATTTTTTTAGTTCCTTTAATACATACCTTGCCTCAAAACAACTGAGAATGCTTTTATAAAAAATGTGCAAAACTGCTTTCGACCTTTGCACGAGTCTCGAAAAAACGGTAGGCGCTGTAGTAACCATAGCAACTGGCCA
The DNA here is from genome assembly GCA_039090855.1 of Macrothele yani. Classification (NCBI taxonomy): domain Eukaryota; kingdom Metazoa; phylum Arthropoda; class Arachnida; order Araneae; family Macrothelidae; genus Macrothele; species Macrothele yani. The sequence goes on along the minus strand of CM077011.1, from coordinate 6,829,049 downwards.
CATCTGTTTATCATACATGCGTTTTCGTAGTGCCCTGTCTAATTAGCGCTGTTTCGTGAACCCCTGAAAAGTGTTTTAGCGCTGTGATTTTTCGAAGAAAGGGTTGTGAAAGAGGAGCAAAGATGCGCTTTTAAATTTTGCTTTCGATTTAAGAAGTCCGTCGAAGAAACTTTCTTTTATGCAAGAGAGATGAATGTCTAGGAAAATAAACAATTCCTTGGTATGGAAGAAAACGTATATAAACACATATCAACAAGCAGTGTTGTTTCCCCGAAGTTTCCATGGTTTGTACCTAATAATCAGTTTTTAAACGCTGGTTCGCGTTCTGCATGGAGAAATAAATGAACGTCCGGACTTCAAATGTTGGTAGAGATGAGATGCGTACATGAAGTATTTGGTGTGTGAAACAGTTCTACCCGTTTTTGTAAGCTACATAGAAAGAAGGAGAACACAACAAGTAACGTACCTACGATTTCACATAATTGCCATCATTATGTATGACCTCTTTCCATCGTTCAATCAGTAGGTAAATCCCACGCCGGAAAAACTCCTGTGTTTTAGTGTCAACAAAGTCATGTAATGCCCTTTTCACATCATATAAGGCTTGGAGAGAGAAAGCGTCCTGTAACAATCCAAAAACGTGGTAGTCCGTAGGTGCCAGATCTGGGTAATACGCCGGGTAAGGTAACATTTCCCAACCAAAGTCCAGTAATTTCTGCCAAGTGATTAAAGCAGCATGAGGTCTGGCGTTATCATGATGAAGGATCGCGCCTTTGAGATTGACGAGTGCTGGCCGCTTCGATGTCAGTCGTTCTCGCAAGCAGTCCAACTGTTAGCAGTAGAGGTCAGCATTTATCGTTCGGTTATGTATCAACACCTCCCACGGGATTAAGGACTGGACATCCCGCTAAACACTCAACAAAACCTTTTTGGGATGCAGTCCGCCTTTTGAGGTCGATGGAGCAGGCTCCGCACCTTGGCACACAATCCGCTTACGCTTTACATCACGGTACAGTACCCATTTCTCATCACCCAGTACAGTTCATCCCAAAAACGGTTTATTTCTGTGACGAGAAAGCAAACAAACGCAGGTACGGATTCTCTTCTCCCGTTCTTTTGCAGAAAGCTGGTGCGGAACCCAGTTATCGTATTCGATGATGAACCCAAGCGCATGCATCCGTCTTTCGAATGTTCTTCTGTGTACCAACGACGTTTCCGCTAGAACGGTTGGATGTGGGTCATTTGTTATGGCTTGTTCCAAATCCTTGTCACAAACCACAGATGGATGCCTAAGACGTGATTAATCTTTACAGCTTGTTCTCCGTCCCGAAATTTTCGAAACCAACGGCGCCATGTGCTATCATCAACTGCATCCTACCAGTACACTTGACAGATGTTGCGGCAAACCGTGGCTGCAGTACTGCCTTTATCAAACTCGTACAGTAAGCAATGTCTAATGTGCTCTTTATCGCATGCCATGTTACATCGTCCTTGATTTCCGTTACGAATGACTTACTCGGACAAACCTAGTGTCTCTGTATGTTCTACTGCTCCACGCTTTATTGGCCGAAAATTCGGCATCGCAGCGTCATCTGTGACGACACTACTCGATCGTAATTTGCATCTATTACAAAAACGGGTGGAACTTCTGCACACACCCAATAGATGCTCGTAAGGTAAAGTGCATGGAACCAAAAACCGTTTAAGCAGCAATTGTGTGACGTGTTTACTTGCTACATTATTTTACAGAACAGTTTTTGCGAAAGGTCTCACCCACACTGCAAATCACCATGAACAACTACCGCTTTTCTATTTTAACCCAATAAGCAGGCAGTGTACCTGAAGCAAGTGGTGTTTAAAATTTTCTTTGCTTCCCAACCAGAAATGTTTATATAGAAAACGGGTTTTACTAAAGTTACGGAAAAACAAATCTTTCGGTTCTCTCATTTCAGCATTACAGACAATAAACATGGCTTTATCCCTCTCTTCTTTGCTCCATGTTCCAAGGCATTATGGCAATAGGCTAGTCCCCCTGACACGGACACCATACTACTGAGTAGAAACAAGCGACTAAAATACACTATATTGACAGAAGTCACCGGACACCTAGAAGAGAAATACAACATAGCATTTATTGACATACATTAGTGCGGTGTCGGTCCACCTTTGGCCTTAATGCATGCACTGACCCTCCGAGAAATGCTTTCGACAATGTTTTGGAACACAGCGATAGACATGCGCCTCCATTCAGTAAATAATGATTCCGCTAACTGTTGCTTATTAGTACGCCTTGGTTCCAAACTTATTATACGGCGCACTAATTCACCCCATAGGTGCTCTATGGGATTAAGATCAGGGCTCTTTGCTGGTCAGTCCGCACACGATACGGAATTTTCGTCAAAACACGCCGTAACAGTCCTTGCTTTATGGCTCGGTGCATTATATTGCTGGTAAAAAAACGACTTGGTTCCATAGTATTGCCGCAGAGTTGGTAGGGCATAATTGTCTAGAATATCGAGGTAGACGTGCTTGTTAACAGGTTTGTCCACGATAACCAATGGACCGGGACCATACCACGAAAAACACCCTCACACGAATACACTGCCAGCTCCAAACTTGAGCGTAGGAACAGTACACTGTTGTAAATAGAGTTCCCTCAGCTGCCTCCATACCCACACACGGCCATCAGACTAATGGATCGTGTAGCTGGATTCATCAGTCCATAGGACCCGTTTCCATTTATCTACGGTCCAAGATAAATGTTCTTTACACCATGATGAACGACGAGTAGCATTCCGTGTGGAGATTAAAGGCTTATGAACAGCCGCACTACCACGGTAACCCATGGAATGAATTTCTTTACGAATGGTACGTGTACATACCGAGGTTCCAGCACTTTGACTCACCTGTACACTGAGGTCTTGTGCAGTACACCGTTGATTAGCTGTAACGACTCTCCTGAGGCTTCGACGTCATCTTACACGGATTTTCTTTGGTCTGCCGGTACGTTTTGCTGCTTCAGGCACGCCATGTACCTTCCACTTATTCAGTTCATCCAAAACAGTTGACTTGGGTATGTTTAAACGCTTCTCGGTTTCTCTTATGGACAACCCACTACTATAACACCCAACAATCTTTCCTTTCTCAAAGTCAGTTCTCTCCCGCCGCGACATTTTCACTCAACCTCACAGCTGACCGCGATATGATCGCGGTCAGCTGCAGGCTTGTTTATTTTTATACCGTTTGCAGCTGTACCTCTCATCTTAACAACGCAGCGGATCCGTTCATTTCCTTTTGAAGGGGTGTCCTGTGACTTTTGTCAATATAGTGTATCTTCTTTCACCTTTTTCTTAGGCTCATTGACCTTGTTACAAGTCGTTTTAGCAGGTAATGAATCTGAAAAGCTTAGTGTGAATCATATCCCCAAAAGATCATTTTGCATACAAAAGGCAAAAAAACAAAAAAAAACAATGCTTTTTGATGCGCAAGTTCACTCACTCCATCCGTGTGTGGCCCACTTCTTAAACAGCGAATATATCCGTTTGGGATAACTTCAGTCAGTTTTGCTGACCTCGAGGAAATTCGTTTCAGCCAGTTAAAGGTTTAAACTGCTCAGGATACAAAGAACTGAAACTTGTAACCTCCCGAGAAGATATAATAAGCCAAATTATTTCGAAAACAACCTGACAAGCTACTAGTACGGGGCTTCTGAAAACTTTTTATAAACAGATGACAAGGCTGTGTCTGCTCTTATTTATAGATAGAAATATTTACCTTTTGGCAGCTGTTAGATCTTACAGAATTCAATGCACAAACTCTGTGGCATGCCATTTGCACCTCGTTTTCTGTCACTAAAAAGGTATCTAGAAATTCTTTGCTGTCGGTTTCGCTCTGCACCACTTTCCCTAGGTCTCTGACACGGCGCGTGATATTCTGAAGCATATGAAGTTAAGACCTGTTGTAGTATAATAAAAAAAAAAGCTTTTTGCCTTTGATGTTATGGTATACACTCATTGAGAAAAAAGTTTGTTTGAAACAACAAAATAGTTTTGTTGAGCTGTTTTGTCGATTTATTTTGTTGCTTAAGCTAAACTCCATCGGAATTGTTTTGTTAGCAACACAAAATAATTTCGTTGGCTATATTTTGTTAATTCAACCATATGGGGGTGGCATCGACCTTACGCCAAAGCTTACATGATTATTACTTAGCCACTCCATGCGGGCACTACCAGACTACCACTACCAGAAGAACCACGATTTGAGCTTTCGTTTTGAATTATGGTTGACTGCAAATTTTTATTTGCGATCGGTTCTTGATCGCAAATAAATATTTCCACATGAGGTAATGATAAGAGTTGAAAGTTATGTATAGAGCTTGATTTCATGTATAGGCTATGTATACGGGGTGTTTCAAAATTCATGCGGCAAGCAAAGATTGCATGGTAATAGTACCCTGGAACATATTGAACGTTAAGAAAAATATTACGATTTTTTGTTTGTCTAACCAAAAATGTCAATAATTTGTTTAATCAAGAAACTAAGTAAAATATTTAAAAAGAAATCGGATTTAGAAACATATTGCACACGCACCAAAATAGTGTCAATACATCGTTATGCCAAGTATAAATCGTCCGTGAACATTCCAGAAGGTAATAAACCGACTTTCAAATTCTGAATTCGCAAAGAATTTGGTCACAGGAACAGGTTTAGCCGAGTTCCGTAGTTCCTAAACTGTATGTCGCAGTGAGAGCTTTTCGCGGGCTCCGAAAAAATTCCTCGTGATGTAACACCATCGAAATTCATTTAAACACCATTAGGACATAAATAGGGCGGCGGAAAAAAAGATAAGTATTGGTGGGTAAAAAATGTAGGGACAAAGTGGCCCAGCTATATAGCTCTAAATTTTGTTGGAGCAAGAAATTACTGTGTAACAGTAACAATATGTTTGGTTGCAGCATTAAAACGTATTAGCACGATAACAGTACACATTGTTGGATCAAACAAATTCCCAAAAATCGACCTAGGTATTTTGTTAAATGAACAAAACCTTTTGTCATGATAACAATACATTTTGTAGAATCAACAATAATTTTCAGCAAAATACTTTTGTAAATTCAACAAACATTTTTGTTGACTACATATCGATAGATTTTTTTATTGATTCAACAATTTTTCTGCTGAATTAACAAAACGTCTTTCTCAGTGCTACTTATGTAAACAAGCTACAATCTATTCGTGGATTTCCTATTCCATTTCTCTTTTGTAATCAGAGTGCAATATTTTGCTTCCAATTTCGCTATCCTATAGATAGAAATATCTATGGAATGAACGAAAGTGCTTCAGACTAGCCATTTTCTCTTAGCCCTCTGACCTTCAGACCATATGGAACAAAGACTCAGCAATAACGTCAGGTGTTACGGAACGATGAATATGCTGTGCTAGGTTTTGCCGTACAAAAATCGAAGTCCTTTGTTGGACTTTACCAAACAAAAATCAATTTACTTGGTTAGATCTTTCAGCACGTCATTTAGTTTGAACCTTATGGAGTACCTAGGCATTTATTGCCGAACCTTGTGAAATACTGTTCAGATCCTTGCTTTGGCCCGTTTGCAAAAAAAATGAATCTAATCTTTGTGGTCGTCTTTATGAAATATTTTTTTAGATTTTAGGCTAGACTAACTTATATTGTAAACAACCACATCGAAAGTTGATATCAGAAACTATCAGAATCGGCTTTTGCGTAGATATGAAAAAACGGAAACTTTTATTTGTTTAAATTCTCATCAATCACTCTGTGAACAAGGAGAGATGCATCGATCGAATAAAATCCATCACTAAGTGAAAAAGGAAGTTTGATTAGTTCATCGAGTTGAGTTATATTATTGCTGCACCCGCAGTTTCCGAAAGAAAATGACCACACATGTGTGGTGGCAAGAAAGCTTCGCGAAATAAGACGCCACAGACTTTCAAGGAAGGCCATATATTGATCGATCGCCATCGACACGTTTCTCAGGAGTGTCAAGAAAATAATTTTGATCTGTGGAACTTGTCGGATCCTTGTTGCGGTGTCAACGGTGAATACGTTCTGTCACAGAAAAAGTTTTCAAGTTGCAGTTTTGAACATTCAAATCACAGGCATAACCCATTTTTAAACTTTACCGATAGAGAACGTGGTGCGTTACAATCAGAAGCAGCCGAAATTTAAAAGAGATTTTCAGATTTCGTTGCTTGAGCCAAGAAAAAAATTGGTGATTACTTTCACACTTAAGAACTTTGAACGGCGTCCCAGGTAAAAGTTTTATCATTAGACATTAAGAATAAAGTGAACATTAAGACAAACCAGTGATTTCAGAAAACTATTCCATTGAAAATGTTATTGAAGTGAGTAAAAAGAGGTTTTCGGTCTTCATTTTCTTGTCTTGAAAGATCAGGCGGTGATCTCTTGTAACCGTTGATCTTCTCCTTGATCTCTTTCTAATGACTTTATAGTCTAGGAAGATTTTAGGCTATCTGTTGGAGTTCATCCATTTCCAAGTGAACTTTCTCTCTGCTTCTTTGTTTCGTTATTTCTTTTACAACTTTCAACTTTCTATGGGTGTCTTTGCTCTTCTTTTTGTCAAGCCTGTTGCAACTTACAAGTCTTGATGTTTACCACTCTACTGCTTCTGTTATTTTTCTTGGCTCCCTCACCTCAGGATGGTGTTTAACTTCCGTATACGATCGTTATCTTGACAAGGATATTGCTGTTACGTATGCGATGATTCGTTTTTATTACAAAGTGCGAAAACAAAGGCGACGCGACGCTTGAGAACTCATTTTAAGTGCTTTGCTGGCGTTTCTGTAAACAACGATTTGCTGAAAGTCAAGATCTGAAGCTGTTGACAAGAGCAAGTTTTTGTGTTGCCACCGGTCTTTCCTGAGGAGTGGGAAATAATTTATTCTCCTGAGTTCGTTGTTGTTTGCGTAAAAATCGATTGTAGTATTTTGAAGCCGTGGAGACGAGAATTGGTGACGTGATCAATGGCGGATGCAGGTAAGAAAAGCAGTAGGTTGTTAGTAAGAAAAGCACCAGGTTGTTGATGACACTTTGGGTGTTGTGACACGCGAAGAAGGAGTAGTGTGCTCTGGTATTAAGATACGAGTGTACGTATTTAACCGCCTGCGTGTTAAAATAAGACACTAAGCGTAAGAAATGGATACATACTCTTCAGTTTAAAAAGGTTAGCTGTTGTTCCATGGTGGAAACATCTGCAGTGCATTCGGATTAAATTAAAAGCAGCTTTAGTGACATTGTTGAACGCTCGCCATGGAAAGAAAACTATTGCCTTTCCTATCTCAGTAGCTGCCGCTCCAGTGGCGCAGCTATCTAAGCCTTGGCTTCTGACCATTCGTCCGAGATGGATCTGGGTTCGAATCCCAGTAAAGCATGGATGTTCTGTTTGTGTTCCGGCTCTAGATGTTTCCCTTCCCTCGAACCAGTGGGCCTAAATTAGGGATCGGAAACTGCTTATAGCTCACTGAGTTGCTCATTTTGGTTGTTAAACCACCAATCAAAAAACAAATCTCAGTAGCTATCGGAAGGAATGCTAATTTACACACGCTTTACGTCCGTTCTATTATTATGGCGAAATTGTGCTGTGTAATTGCCTTTGAAGCAATATTTCAATTATCAAATGCTTCATTTGTTTAGATTAATGCTCTCCAGAGGATATCTGCATTTACACTGTCTACGTAGTTGCTCTCTCATCCGGAATACGAACTTTACCATTCCGATCCCATTCTGTGTGTGGCATCTCGAATTTGATTCGGCATACTGGGTCACATGCGACGTAACATTACATATGTTCTGATACAATCGCGTTGATATGAGCTTACCGAAATTCCATTTAGTAGATCCACTGGCTTAGAGGAAGCTGGGTCTTTTGTTTTCAAACCCCTTTCACCATTAAGACTCAAAATATTGTAAATAGACGACTTTTTCGCTCTGGCTACGTTATTTTATAAACAAAACATAGCAACTGAAAAAACTGAACGCACTCCGCTGGTTCGAAAGATCTGGTGTTCAATTCAAGTGGTGTCGGAAGAACAATTTTTCAGTTGCTATGTGTTGTTTATAAAAAAACGTGGACAGAGCGATGGAATAGTCTATTTACACTATTTCCATGTATTTGAAATACACTCACGGACAATGATATTTGCGCACCAACAAGGAAGTATCGGATTGAACTGAAATTTTATGGACGTAATGATACAGATGAATGATACACATGATGGCGAAAACAGAGCTGCAGGAAAATTACCGAGGGATCTGTGGCACGCAGTCCGGTGATCTTCAATAGCTCGTCGCACCGCCTCGTTCGGCGATACATGCTGCAATACGGTCCGCATGGAGGCAAACAGGCGCCTGATGTCCTGCGGAAGATTGGCCCACACGTGTTGGATGGTGTGCTCCAAATCCCGGATAGTGTGACACGCCGGTAACTGGCGTTTCAACTGGTCCCACAAATGCTCGATAGGGGTTATGTCCGGTGAGTGGGTAGGCAATGGAAGCGTTTGGAAGTGATGTAGACAGTCCTGGTTAGCCCGAGACGTGTGCGGGCGAGAATTTTCTGCTGGTACAGCGCAAATGGTAATCCCGGCCATGAATGGGAGCACATGTGGCCATAGGATCTCATCCCCTTACCTCTGGCCTGTCAATGATCCACGTACCACTACTAGAGCTGATCGACAATCGTAGGCAATGGCTCCCCAGGCCATAATACCTGCAGTGGGGGAGGTGTGGCGCTCGATAATGAGGTTGGAATTGTGACATTGACCCAGACACCTCCACACTCGGACACGATGATCATCTGTCCCCAAATCGAAGCGGCACTCATCGCTAAACACCACACGTCGCCAGTCTGTGGCGTTCCACGTCGCTTTGGCCTGGCACCACTGCACACGAAGCCGGCGATTTTTCGGTGTTAATGGCAGCACACGTAAGGGGCGTTGGGATCGCAGATTGCTTCCGCGAGGCATCGCGAAATGGTTCGTGGGCGTACAGGAGCCGCTACATCTGCCTGTGTAGTGGACCGGGACCCCGTGGGATCCGTTCGTGCCTGGCGCACGATTTGTCGACTCTCTCTACCGGTGGTCCTCCTGGTCCGTTTGGAGCCGCTCCGCCGTGTGGCAGTGCCGTCATGTGTCCACTGCTCCCAACACAGTTGGACGGTATGGTCAGAATGATCCACGTGGCGGGCTGTACGGCGCGCCGAACACCCTGTGGTTTTAAGCCCGATGATCGGGCCTCTCTTAAAGTCCGTAAGTTACGTAAATCGACGTCTCTGACGTCTAACCGGCATTCTTGTCACTCTGTACTGTTGCTTGCTTCAGCCGGTGCTTTTCGCTTTCATGGGGCATCGACTACACGCTGGATCATAAGGCTTCCGGTTGGGGTTTGCAGCGCCACCACAGGGTGTGCGGTCATGCACACTCGCACCAAACGTGGATCATTTGCATACCAACATGCACTCCAGCTATTTGCAAAGTTTCGCGGTTGTAGTGTGTTTTCTTATAGGTGCGCAAATTTCATTGTCCGTGAACGAATATTCACTCAACAAATTGCCTAATTATTTGCATCTCCTTACTTGTTTTGTTGGAATTTCATCTATTTCTGTTTTGCTCTTAATGTTATTTTTGCCTCTTTCAAGTCACTAACATTCGAAGTTCCTGTGCAGCGACTCTTTGGAGTTTATGAGTAAAGCTTCATCCATTTAGACACCACGCAATTGATTATTGTACATTTGAGATACCATTAATACAATACAAATAACGAATCTTAACCAGAACAGTACAAACCATCGCTTTCAATAGCTCATAGTCAGTCACCTGTAGTCAAGTTGCCTGATTCTTCTTCGAAACTGTACTTGGCTTTAGATTCAACAAATTCGCGACACCCGTTTATGTCTTCCTACAGTGTTCTAAAACCGCGTACCTGGAGAAAGTGAGACATAGACGAAACAGACTACAGTCTGAAAAACTGCGATAACCGCAAAAAGCACCTGAAATACCAGTTCTCTGATTAATACGACATACAACGCATGATTCCAATTGAATACGCATTAGGTGGAATGTAACACGAAGTTATCTTTAATTCTCTCCTATGCGTTGACAGAAACATCAATCCGATCTCATCTTAAGGTTTCCACGGAGAGCTTGTGTATCGTTCAGGTTTCACACTTTGTTTGAATGGTCGATTTCATTGTTTGGTTGCTGTTGTTGATGGATGGCTTGCTAACTTCCTGTTGCCTTTGGCTTACGTTGAGTTTCTTTTGTATCATTTGCTTCTATTGTAAGTTCAATCTTATGCTTCTCATGCTCTTACTGTGCAGTTATACACTCATGAGTGTGTTCAAAGTATAACCATGACAGCACGCTCCCGAAATGTAAAATTGTGCTTACAAAAGGAGAAAACGAAAAAAATAGACCAAACGTAAGCAAATGCAAAAAGGAAGCCAGAAAGCTGTCTACAAATAATCAAACAAGGTCAGAAGCCCAGACGATATACAAAAGACCCATAGCAACGGCATGGTAACACGCGATTTATTTTTTTGCTACCAACGCGTAGGACACAGTGAAAGACAACTTTATTACCTGCATTTTTTCCAAGTTTTTCTTTGGTCTACATCGCAGTTTGCGGTTTGTCGTTGTCTTGCTGAAGAAATAATTGCACTTTATTAACCAAGTCTTCAATATCATGGGTTTCATGGGCCTCTTTAGTTGATTTTAATTCTTTTTTGACAGAAATGATGCACAAGCGCACTAACTTCAGCACTTAACTTATTTAATGTAAAGTGATTGGTACGGGTAGGCGTCACGAATCATATACATGTAATAACGATGAACGTAGCGCAGTGGACTTTATACTTTCCGTTGGTACTAGGTACGGAATTATGCGGATAAAGTACAGCGTCAATAAGAGTATAAACTCTGCTTAATGAAACAGCACAATATACACTACTGAACAATTGCTAAGGACGGATCATAAACGGCTATATAGCGCTTAAAAAAGTAAGTGTGGTTGGATGCCAAGTGAAATAAAATAATGTCAGAATGCCAGGACATTACAAGAAAGACAATTTATTGTGCTCTGAAATACAGAAGGCTTTGGAACGTGTTCAAGGGACAAACAGGCCATTTTGTGCAGAATACGTAAACGTGAAAAAATGCAATTACCGTCCGCAGGCGTTCCTGCGTAAGATGTCAATACGGGATATGGCCACCATGGAGGGCGATGCAAAATTTCACACGTCCTGTCATGCTTTGCACAACATTATCAAGCAGCTGTTAGGGTAATTTATCCCATTCCTCTGTCAGTGCACGGATGAGGGTGTCTTGTTTATTGTAGGGCATTGGTGACCAGCAAGACTTCTCCCCAAAGCATCCCACACATTTTCAATGGGATTCAGATCTGGAGAACGTGCTGACCATACGAGACGTTGAATATCCTCGCTCTCAAGACACTCCTGAACAGCGACTGTTCGATGACATGTTGCGTTGTCGTCCATGAAAATGAATCTATCACCGACAGCACCACGGAACACGCAAACATGAGGTAGCTGAACATCATTAATGTATCGTTGGCCAGTCATAGTCCCAGTTGGAAGCACATAGAGGGACGTACGGCCATTGATCATGATACCAGCCCATACCATGACACTACATGTCGGATATCGGTCCCTTTACTGTATGTTTGCTGGACAATATGCAGTACCACTATCACGCCAGATCAGTTGTTTTCAACAATCAGACGATAGACTGTATCTACTCTCATCTGAGAAGAGGACAGCAGACCAGTCGTTATCACTCCAATTGCGATGTTGATGGCACCATTGCAAACGGGCGGTACGGTGACGTCTGGACAATGGGATGCACACAACAGGACGGCGGGCGTATAGTCCTCCTTCATGCAAACATCTGGCGACAGTTTTTCGGGAGATCCGCTTACCAGTAGCAGCCATAAACTGATTTGCTACCTCACTAGCTGTGCTGCGCCGATGTCTTTTTGTTGATAGCACTATGTACCGATCTTTTACAGGTATCGTACTGCGAACATGACCTCCCCGTGACGTTTGCTACACTCTCCATTTGTTTGAAATGACTTCCAAAGCCTTGAAACAACACTGTGGCTGACGTCGAACACCCTGGCAACATCTGTTATTTTTCGCCCTTCTTCAATCTTGCCAATAATACGGCCACGCGTAAAATCATCTAGGTGATGTCGGGAAGACATACGGAAAATTGCAAGTTCGTCAATTGATTCTTTCCCTTTCAACTTTGCGTTTGAACAACAACGGTCAATACGCGTCAAATCCTTTATATCTCTTATCAGCGCTATGACGTCACGAACAAGTTCGGCAATCCAAAATTTGCATACGCACAACACGTCTTACTGTATCCCGCACTTATGCTAATTTCCACATTTTCCTGCCTTCCATTTTATGGTTGCTATCGTTGCTATTGTCATCCGTCCTTAGCAATTGTCCGGCAGTGTATTTAGGGATCAACCAAATTAAAGAAAATTGTCTTCAGTTGCTTATGGAGTTGTAAAAGCCCGAACAGCAAAAAACTTTTGGTACTTTGTAAGTTTAACGGCACCAATGGACTCTTGATACCAGCAGGAATAAAATCGTCCGTCTCACATTTGTCACCATTAATGCATAGAAAGGGAAATAACTATTTGTTGTGTGGCGACACTGCCCCAATGTGTGAGGCGTGCGACTGTTTACTCACCATCTCTCATGTTTTATGTAGTTGTGTTCGTTTTCGTAATCATCGGTTTCACTATTTTCAGTCTCATCTACTGGATGACGGCGCAGCTACACTGCAAAAGCTTTTAGGCGACCAATGCGACACTTTCGCAGTTTTTTCGTTCTTAAAGCAGATTGAGTTTTTAAAACTTATTTAAAGAAAAAAAAAGTTATAATTTTTATAACAGTGAATTAATAAATTTATATATAAACGTAATTGACTAACTAGTCTTCACAGCTTTCATCATTCTCTTTTCTAACTTTTACCAAGCCTGTCTGCTCTTAATCATTTCACCCAGCTTTTAAAAATCTTTAACTGATAGTTCTGTGTCTGGCGCTCTTTGGCCAAACCTGGCCCTTGCGCCACTAAAATCAATTAACTAACTAACTAACGAAACAACCAATACCTGCAGGAATGAGAGCGTCGTTCAAAATTTTCTAGGAATCGGAACAGGCCAGAACAGTGGAATCACCCAAAAGATAGAGCTCTTGATAATAATCAACTGCTGAGTTCGCAAAGGCAGCACATCTTGAAACAGTTTCAAAGCATGAAGTTGTTGACTGAATATTTTGAGCTGTGTTAAACAGCGATAAATTCCAGACAGAATATAAATTTACTAAGCTGGAGTACAATAAATGTGCATATTGCTGACCGATGACGTTTTCCCGGAACATTAGAATTTACTGACTGGCGATGAAATGGCCATTTTCAACCTGACCCTTTTTGATTTCCTTGAAGTTTGATGTGATTGTTAGGACTAGGTACATATGCATAAAACCCAAAGCCTAGCTCTGTCCACCCACAGGATTTCTAATTACGTGACCTTGAAAATTAGAAACTCGTGTCCTCCGGACAATCTTCGAGTAGTTGTATCTCATAACCTAATTCGGTTAGAGGCTGAAATTCGTGTCTTAGTTGAAACATCAAATCTCATCGGGTTAAAATACATGTCACAAAAAATGCTCCTGTAATAAATTGAGTATTAGCCATTTCTCTCGCCCTTTGGATTTATTAGTTAAAATTAAATAGCTTGTGCCGTTAATCCCCAATAGATGGAGAGGTCTGTGTTGCTGAGCCCATCCCTACGAATTTGTGAAGTCAGATGCTGACAGATAAACACACATAGCGCTGTAAACTGTTGGCGCCCTAGCGTATGGTGACGTCTCAGTTGCTGAGCCCATTCCTACGGATTTGTGAATACAGATGCTGACAGATAAACACACATAGCGCCGTGGACTGTTGGCACCGTAGCGTATGGTGACGTCTCAGTTGCTGAGCCCATCCCTACGGATTTGTGATGTCAGATGCTGACAGATAAACACACATAGCGCCGTGGACTGTTGGCACCGTAGTGTATGGTGACGTCTCAGTTGCTGAGCCCATCCCTACGGATTTGTGAAGTCACGTGCTGACAGATAAACACACATAGCGCCGTGGACTGTTGGCACCGTAGTGTATGGTGACGTCTCAGTTGCTGAGCCCATCCCTACGGATTTGTGAAGTCAGATGCTGACAGATATACACACATAGCGCCGTGGAGTGTTGGCACCGTAGTGTATGGTGACGTCTCAGTTGCTGAGCCCATCCCTACGGATTTGTCAAGTCAGATGCTGACAGATAAACGCACATAGCGCTGTGGACTGTTGGCACCGTAGTGTATGGTGACGTCTCTGTTGCTGAGCCTATCCCTACGGATTTGTGAAGTCAGATGCTGACAGGTAAACACACATAGCGCAGTGGATTGTTAACAATATATCGCAAAGCGAACGGACTCGGCTAGTTATCGGGAGATCTGGGGTTCGATCCCAGCGGAATCGAAATACGATTTTTCGGTTGGTGTGTGTGAAAGGAAAACGTGGAAGAATGATGACTTTGTCTAGTCACAGAACAGTTGAGTGTTCTCTTATTCCCGTGGCAGTGATGAATAACTTGTTGTACGGAATGAGCGAAATACAGGGTCACCGATCCCTTTAGGAATAATCTCTTTAAAGCTTTGATGCCCGCCCCCCAAAAGTTATTTTAACACATACAAATTTCCAGTACGAATCAAATACTGAAAATCAGTTCTTAGTTATGCCTTAACAAAAACAGCAGTGACGAATTTTTAAAAAATTCTCGAGTATTCATCATCTTAATAAAGCAATTACGAAGAAAAATTCCGCACATCGCTATTGTTGACAGGTAACAGTGAATTGCACTTTAAAGCCTTGCTGCTTGGATCATGACTGATATCCTTTAGTGCAGTAGATAGAAATTTCACCGGCGGAAACAATTTGCTATCAACGCTGTGTCTTGGCGTCTGTTGTCACGTGGGCAACCGCTACCGTCACGCAACTACGACAGCATTGCTGACGATCCTCAAATATCGAGAGAAAGCATTTGTAGAATGCAAAACGCTCGTTGATTTTCATGTCACTGAAAAATGACCATTTCTTTTCTCGCACATTCTGAAGTATTACTGCTATTATCGAAATATAAATCCACGAAAAGATATGATGCGGATCTCATTAACATTACTGCTACTGTTAAGTTATCCGTAAAATCTTGTTGCATTGTTAAGGAGGATATAAATGAATAACAGATTCACAAATTGTGGACAATTTTCAACTGAAATGGAAATATCGTTCAGCATCTTTTAGGTGGCAAAACACATTTGAGTGTACCTCTAAAATAAAACTACTCTCGGTAAGCTGTCATACGATGGAGAGTTAGGGTAGATAGTTACATGAATATATTTGTGAAGGAACTGCACTTTAATAGCTGTTGTTTTGCTTGGGGTGTGGAGGGTTATCGGGAAAGGGCCTTAGAGTCCGTCACTAAGCGCTAAGAAGAAAGCGAAGCGAAAAACTCCACCGTGGGAACGCCATTCTCCTAGTCAACCAGCGAATCAGGTTATCTTCTGAGGGATAAATTGTTTTCACAGAAATATCGCTTTCATTTTGTGATAAATAACTGGTGACTTATGGTTGAAGCGGAGAAATCTGAACGTTTTCAAATAGACTGCCAAAAATGCTTAGGATCTTTTAACAGAACACTAAAATTTCATACAGATGTGCGGAGAACAAGTTTTCTCTATGAGGGAACATTTGGAAAAATGAAATGAAATGCAAAGAAAAGCGGGTAAAACAGTGGCTCTCCATTTATAGAAACTGAATTTAATATCAAAAAGGCGATTCACAGGATTTAGGACTGGCCGTTAATGGATATTTACGAAGTCAGCTGTGCGAGGTGGAATCCAACCTGTACTAAAAGTTAGAGAGGTCAATTTCGAATAAAGACAGAGGGGGAGGCCACGTTTCATAACATGGAGCAAGGACTGTCTTTTGGGAGGCATGAGTGAGAGCAAGAGAGGCGTGCCCGCTAAGCATCCACCTTGCCGGGGAACGGGACATCCGGGTCCGAGCGGGATGACAGTTTCGGTGAGTTATGAGACCCCCGGAGTATGCATCCTGCAGAAAATTCACTGACAGGTTTGTCTGATGGCGAGGGAGCTGAGTGACATCGCATTTCAGATCAGGGGCCTATAAATTTGGCGGGCACTCTCTAAAAAAATTCGATGAAATTGAGTTGATCGCGATCAACGTAGAGCACCTGGCACAACTATATTGCTCTAAATCTGTGTAGGAGCAATCTCACCTCATTCTGTGAACTCGCTGAAGAACTTGCCATCCGATGGACTCACGAATCTACACATTGGGATATATTGAATGAATGACTGATTCATAGTGGAACAACAATCGACGTGGATCGGGTTTGTATACATACACTCATTGCCATAAAAATCCGCCCACCAAAAAAAAAAAAAAAAAAACTGTGCGACTAACGTGAAAATTGGTGAATAGCTACTAGGAGGGCAGACATGCAAATGATTGAAGTTTCGTGCGATTCCGCTTCCCCGCGCGTCCAAGCCCGGCAGTGCAATCGCAATTATCGGGGCTTATAAGACGCAGTGCACGGGACTTCATATTCGTGCCGAAGTGCACGGTAAGTGTCAGGTGAGATCCCTGAGCGATAGACATGCCGAGGAGCTGCAGTAGATGTGCGAACGAGCAACTGAGGGAGTTTGAACGAGGTCGTATCGTCGGAATAAAAGAGTCAGGATGGCCGGCGCGCCGAATCGGCAGCCATTTGGGCCTGTCGGCACGATCGCGTTGGGAGCAATGGACACGAGAAGGCACCCAGACACAACTGACTGGCTCTAAACGACCCAGACATACCACCAGCGAAGAAGAGCGCAGGATCGTGAGAGCGGCACGCACAGATGCAACGACGTCCTTGTCCAACATCCAGAGACATGTGGCGGCTCTACAAGGGATTTTTGTGTCCGCCAGAACTATTTCCAGACGCCTGGCAGAGGCGATTGTGCACTCTCGTCGGCCCTTACGTTTTCTGCCATTGCCAAGTGACCATCTTTGGCGTCGATTGCAGTGGTGTCAGCAGCGAGCAATGTGGAATGCTACGGACTGGTGACGTATAGTGTTCAGCGACGAACTCCGCTTCTATATGGGAACGGACGACCACCGTGTCAGAGTGTGGAGGATCGCAGGTGAGCGCTGAATCCCAAGCTCATTGCACAGCGGCACACGTCCCGAACTGCAAGCGTGATGGTATGGGGAGTCATCACGTATGACAGTCGCATTTCCCTCGCAGTGATCCGAGGGACGTTGACAGCCGAGCGCTACGTACAGGAGATCCTGCGGCCCCATGTGCTGCTTTTCCTGGCGGGGCAACCCGGAGCTATTTTTCAAGAAGATAATGCCCGTCCCCACACGAATCGGGTTTCCCATGACTGCCTACGTCATGCTTCGACGCTTCCGTGTCTTGGTAGATCGCTTGACCTCTCGTCCATCGAGAACGTGTGGTCATGCATTCACCCGTAGGAAAATGCATTGTTTATTCTCTAGTAATCTTAACCCTCAGGTAGGCTCCTAAAATATAGCTAGTCAGCCGCAGCCGATTAGCCTTCGTACATCTTGTGAACTCTCATCCCTAGAGCAACGACGATAGTTCGACTCTCTTGTTTCCTATCTGAGCGAGAAGTGTTCCGCACAAGTTCGTTATAACTTTTCTCGCTCAAAACTGTGCAGCTCGGACCTCGCACGACCAATCACATGCGCTCACGTCTTTGGAGTTTTGGTCATGTGGTCAACATATTACTCTGCTTCCCCTGTCAAGCTACCAAACAACTTTCTCTGATAAGCGACGGTCCCCATGTTTTGTGAACTTCTGGCTCAATGCCGAATTCACTAAGGAAAGAATTTTCTTCCCCGTTATTCTCTCCGTGGGACCCTGGCACACAATGTGGCCGACTTGTTGTCATTTTTCCTCTTACAGGGCAAAAATGGCGTACCGTCTCCCATTTCGGATTTTTTTTTCATTTTTACTGTCCTAAATATTTTCACCTCATCACAGCTTCTTCCACATATCATCTGGAATTAATGACAATTCCTTCTCCTTCAGAGAGTTGCTTCCAGCATGGTTAGCGGTGGACACGAATCGCAGGTTTCGTGCCCCCATCTTTCTCAAGGGGGGATATATGTAACGTACTACAGAGTTAACACACGTGTCAAAACGGAAAGTAGCAGTGATAAGCCCTAGCCGGCGTAACTTAATTGAGAAAGCATCCGTCAGAAGGATGTAGGCTCAAGTCCGCCACTGGCAAATTTGGCTTTTTCAAAAAACACAGGAGTCTTTACTTTGTGCTACAGTAAAGACACACAAGTATTTGCCCGGTACTACGAAAAAGACAAGAAGTTGTCACCTGGGTACTTCATGACAGACTCAATATCAGTTTGTGCGCTGAGGAGATGTATTACTTCTGTTGGTGGGTGAAGCTGAATCATGCGTAAACCGAAAGTGTTTGCCAGGTAAGTAATGTGGAACAAGGTAACGCTATCAGGGTGGAAATAAATATTCTTAAGTGCTGTAGGCGTACTGACAGAATGCATGATGATGTGCTAAGAGAATTTATTCAAACTCATGGAAGAGGAAAAACTAAAAGAAGTCCACGGAAAACATCGGAGGCTCAGATTCAGGAAAGTCTGATAATAAAAAATGCTATGTGCACGAAATTCAAAAGGTCATGTGTGAGGTATACTAGGAATGTGTGCGAAGTTGGCGTTGTGTTCTAAGATACATATATGGGCAGCAAGTTCCTTGGTGGCCATTCTTTGAGGAATAACCTCCAAATTCCAAGAACATATACAGGGTGCATAGGAAAGTCCCTTTTTCCTGGAATAACTTGCGAACGGAGAGAGGTGAAGTTATGCAAATGAGATAACGGTATAGTAATGCGACTACGTCCGATCGAATGCAACCGATAGCAGCGCTCCTAATGACGAAATGCGGAAGTTTGCCATAGCAAAGCGAAAACGAAAAGAGATAGAGCAAAATGTCTATTTACAAAGTTATAGAACATCAATTAATTAGTGCAAAACGACATTTGTTTCACACGGATAAGATAAACTGTCGCATGAATATCCTAAAATGTCCGAAATCAATGCACGACCTTTTGTGTGAACGTTTAAAGGAAACAGGCATAGGTATGAGCAAATACACACAATTTATTGCATAAATGCATACTTACGTCAATACAGTTTGATGACGTCAGACAAAACAAAAACAAAAAGGGCAAACTGGCGCACAGTGATAAAAAGTTAATGTCGAGTATGTTCGAAGAGTTCGCCATTGCCCACGATACACATTTGTATTCGAGAAAGTAACTCTGCATGCACATTCCTCAGCATGGAAGGTGTCACACTCTTGCAAGCATCTGTAACACGACGACGTAGATCCAGCAGACTTGTAGGCGCTGCTGCATACACCTGATTTTTTTACGTAACCCTAGAAATCCGAGCTCGCCATAATCACACATCGTAGGTAGACCTAAACTTTTGATCAGGGTTAATCCTCCTGCTGGTTTTTATATCGTAGGTACGGTACAACGTCACAATCTACATTTGCATACGGCTACATTTGCGAAATGTGGATATGCAGATTCGAATCGTCGCGCATCGATTTCGGACATTGTATGCTATTCAGGCGACAATTTATCTTATCCGTGTAAAACAAATGTCGTTTTGTACTAATTAATTGATGCTCTACAACTTTGTAATTGGAACTTTTGCTCTATCTCTTTTCGTTTTAGATTTGCACTGGCTAACGCCCGCGTTTCGCCACTAAGGGCGCTGCTATCGGTTGCATTCGATCGGGCGTAGTCGCTTTACCATACCTTTATCTCACTTGCATAACTGTACCTCTCTCCGTTCACAAGTTATTCCAGGATAAAGGACTTTCCTATGCACTATGTATACACTGAAGTGCCAGAAAAACTGGTACAGACGAGCTTATGCAAAATACTTAGCAACGTCACCTATGCGCGTACTCGGTTGCGTCCGTCAGTGCGTATATAAAGCAATAGACATCCGCGCCAGCTGTCAGAGCTGATTACGGCATGAGAATAACAAGTAATAACGATTTAAGCTATTTTCAACGCGGTGTCATAGTTGGCGCTCGTGAGATGGGCCATAGTATTTCAGAGGTAGAAACGAAGTTCGGATTTTCATGGACGACCATTCCAAGGGAGTATGGTGACTACAAAAATTCTGGCAAAACCTCTAACCTACGATCCAGTGTGGCCGTAAAAAGACATTGGGTGAACGTAACCATCGTCGGCTGTCCAGAATCGTTTCAACCGATAGGCGTGCAACACTCAATGCTGGAGCCTCAACAAGCATCAGCATCTGGACTGTGCAACATATCCTGCACGATATGGGCTTTAGGAGCCGACGCCCAACTCGAGTCCCCCTGATGGGTGCACGACACAGGGCTATGCGCCTCGCTTGGGCACGGCAACACCGCCACTGGACACCTAATGACTGGAAACAAGCAGCCTTGTCTGACGAGTCGCATTTCCAACTGTATCGGGCAGATGGAAAAATTCGTTCGTGGCGCAAACCCCATGAAGCCATGGATCCCGCCTGTCAACAAGGAACTGTACCGGCTGGTGGGGGTTCCGTAATGGTATGGGGGGTGTTTAGCTGGACTTCACTGTGACCCCTGGTACGTCTACAAACGTCTGTTACAGGCCAACGCTATGTGCGCCTCCTTTCTGACGAGGTACACCCGGTCATGTCCTGCATTCATGCTGATGGGTTGGGCCTGTTCCAACAGGAGAATGCACCTCCACACAAGTGTCGCGACGAAACATTATGGTTAGAGAAGCATTCATCTGAGTTTGGGGTGTTGCCATTCCCACCCAAGTCCCAAGATCTGAACGCGATAGAACACATTTGGGATGCCATGCAGCGCGCAGTCTAACACAGGAATCCAAGACCTCGAAATACACCCGAATTGTGGAACCCTCTGCAGGAAGTATGGTGTGCATTGCCTTCAACATATTTCCAGAAGCTAGTGGAGTCCGTGCCCCGTAGTATTTCTGTAGTCCTACGCCCCCGTGGGGGATCTACCAAGTATTAGACTGGTGTACCAGTTTTCTGGCACTTCAGTGTATATTGTATGATAGTAAAGAAGTGCTTGAACAACTGAGAGAAAGAAATACCACTTCCTAGACTTGGTACGCCGTACCCGTTCCGGAAGGAAGAGAAAAAACCTCAGAAAGAGGGGAATCATAATAATAATAATAATAATAGATACAAAGAGTGCTATGTGCGAAAAGCCCAAAATGCCCATTTTCATAAGAATCAAAATGTTTTTCACAGAACCTTGCAAGATAAGATTAACAGTTATAATAAAAGAGCACCAGCACTTACTGACATTACAGAGTTTTGTTCTGAAATATTGGAAGAAGTGGAGAGCTACGTATTTTGCATAAGCTCCTCTGTACCAGTTTTTCTGGCACTTCAGTGTAGGTGTTAGGTTGAAGGTCTAGTGTCTGTATAGAGCTGTGAATGGTCTTAGGCACAACTCCTGTGGCTAATATTACTATGCGGATGGTGGTGACGTTCTCCATATGCCACATTTCTTTGACTTCATATCGTACGTCGTTGTACTTTGACAACTTCTCTCCGTGTGTCTTTTGGATGTTGCACCTGTTGGACACGGCTATGTCAATGAGGTATGTTGACCTCTTCTTGTTGTCGACAAGGCCGATTATGGGGAATGGTCGTTTCTGTTCTGATTGATCTGTCCTAGTACATCTTGTGGGTGTTGTTCTGTAGAAGAGTTGGTGGCTCATACTTGTAGTAGGAGACAGTCTCATCCAGATGTATGTTCTCTGGCACTTGAGGGCATTGCCGATATGTGTCGCTTTCCACTGACGTGTACTTTAGGATATGCTTCCGGTAGTTTCTGGTGTTTACAACGTGATCTTGTGCAGCCATCAGGAACCCTTCGATCTCGGGGAAGAGTGATCCGTTTGTTAGCCATGCATTGGAGACAGTCTTATCCACATGGATGTTCTCTGGCACTTGAGGGCATTGCCGACATGTGTTGCTTTCCACTGACGTGCACTTCAGGATATGCTTCCGGTAGTTTCTGGTGTTTACAACGTGACTTTGTACAGCCATCAGGAACCCTTTGGTCTCGTGGAAGAGTGATCCGTTTGTTAGGCATGCATTGGAGGCAGTCTCATCCAGATGGATGTTCTCTGGCACTTGAGGGCATTTGCCAACATGTGTCGCTTTCCACTGACGTGTACTTTAGGATATGCCTCCGGTAGTTTCTGGTGTTTACAACGTGATCTTGTGCAGCCATCAGGAACCCTTCGATCTCGGGGAAGAGTGATCCGTTTGTTAGCCATGCATTGGAGACAGTCTTATCCACATGGATGTTCTCTGGCACTTGAGGGCATTGCCGACATGTGTTGCTTTCCACTGACGTGCACTTCAGGATATGCTTCCGGTAGTTTCTGGTGTTTACAACGTGACTTTGTACAGCCATCAGGAACCCTTTGGTCTCGTGGAAGAGTGATCCGTTTGTTAGGCATGCATTGGAGGCAGTCTCATCCAGATGGATGTTCTCTGGCACTTGAGGGCATTTGCCAACATGTATCGCTTTCCACTGACGTGTACTTTAGGATATGCCTCCGGTAGTTTCTGGTGTTTACAACGTGATCTTGTGCAGCCATCAGGAACCCTTCGATCTCGGGGAAGAGTGGTCCGTTTGTTATACATGCATTGGAGACAGTCTTATCCACATGGATGTTCTCTGGCACTTGATTGCATTGCCGACATGTGTCGCTTTCCTCTGATGTGTACTTAAGGATATGCCTCCGGTAGTTTCTGGTGTTTACAATGTGATCTTGTGCTGCCATCAGGAGCCCTTCGGTTTCGGGGAAGAGTGATCCGTCTGTTAGTCATGCGTTGGAGACAGTCTCATCCACATGGTCCGATTGCAGATCGTTGCAGTGCCTTCCGTATAGGACTTTCTTGCCTAAGCTTCTCTTTTGGCTCCCTCGTTCCAATCTCACAGTTCTGAGTAGAGAGGTCTAGGGCTGTGTACTTCTTGTCACTCTGGTTTACCTCTTCGTGAAGGGGCCTCATTCTCTGAGGATGCTGATTTCTTTGCTTCGGTGTTCCAGGAGATCAATCATTCCCTGTCCTCCTACTGCCCGTCCAATGGTCAGCCTTTCAATTGCTGACTTCGGGTGGTGCTGGCGATGTTTAGTGAGAGTTGCTCTGGTATTGCACATTATTTCCTCAAGCTCTGTTGTGGTCCACTTGATGATTTCGAAGGAATATGTGAGGACTGGATCAGCGTATTTTTTTACTGCAGGTGTAACGATCACCGTATTTTTTTTACTGTAGGTTTAACGATCACCGTGAGCATTTCAATGGGCTACAAGCAGTCGCCCGTCTCTAATTTAGGGCCACTGGCTCAAGTGAAGGGAGAGAGCCAGTGCCGTAAGACAAAAACAACATCCATGTCTCACCGAGATTCGAACCCGGACCTATCTCGGACGCATGATCAGAAGCCATCGCTTAGGCCACTGCGCTACTGGGGCGGCGGAACTGCGTATGTGTTGATAGCCCTAGTGATGTTGCGAGTGTTGAGCTTGGTCTTCATTAGTCTGCTCAGCCTTTGGTTGTATTTGGCTGCTAGATTGTTTTTGAACTCTTTGTGTCCTAGGCGTTGTGCTTGAAGCATACCTAGGTACTTATAGGTTTCTCCATCCTCCATAGGTGCGATGTTATTATTATTATTATTATTATAACTACTACTACTACTATGATATGTTTATCATCATCATCATTATTGAGAATATATTGTTGTCATTTTATCAAGTATGGGATAATTCATTACATTCTCTTATACATATTTTTTAACTCCTTGGCTAAAAAGAACATTTTGTTACAAAACACGAAATAAAGATTTCGCAGAAATAAAGCGCAGGCTGCTTTAACAGATAAGCAGTTCGAAATAAATAATGCAGAATTTGAGATGGTAATACTCTGATTATTTCACAAATAAATGACAATGTGACACACTGAAAAATTGCAATCTGTTTTGTAATAATCTAATTTTTGCTTTAAACCTTCTACGCGAAGGAAACATGTTCAGCATTTGGATGAACAAACAATTTGGCAAAGGAAATACTAATGGCTCTGTCATCGGTGTGGACCACCTGCTCATACTATACTCTCAAGCGGACGATAATGCAAACTTTTTAAAAATTACCCGTCGTCAAAGGCATTAATTGTACATCCCAATCTCACAAAGCGCAGGGGACAAGGTGACGCTCTGGCATCGTATTTAATCACGTTCCAAAGTTTTTCTTAAGTTTGAAAATTTGCAATTTGCTTGGAAAATGAATTTTTACAAGTTCATTGAGAGGAAAGTCTTCGTAAACTTCGCTGCAATCTAATTATTATTTTAAAACTAGAGAAAAAACACAAGAGAGGATTCGTTATAGACAGACCAGGAAGACCTTTAATGAGGTACTGGATTTTATTTAAACTAGAAATACTTATGTAAAATTAATTAGAAGGCATCTCACTTTGCGATACAGAAGACGAAAATTAATATCATGCTGCCAACATGCATAGGTTGAAAAGGGTACGTTCGATCTATGGAATTAAAGTAATTAGTTCCACCGTTGCCACTGTTGTTTTTAATTTGTGGAAAGAATTACATTAAAGCAATTCTAGAAAAAGAAACCTATGGAAGTCGTAAAGAAAGGGACAGAAGAGCTGAAAGTATGGTGTGAAACTTAAACTATTTCTCTATAAGGATTTCAGGGAGAAGAGAAAATGCAGTGATTCGTTTAAACACATTCATAACCTTTCTTCACATAACATTACCTACCTTTACGCTTGGTGAATTGATCAACTGAAAGAATTGGTTACATGCTATGTTTTAGTTAGTTGATTATTAATGGAACGGTTAGGATAGCTTTTACTTAATTAAACCTAAATCCCACTTATTTATATTATGGAAACAATTCCGAACTTGCAGATCAGTCGCCTTTTTCAGAAAGTTCTATCGTACGTAAGCAGGTGATGTCTAATTTCCTTAACTAAAAGCTCCCAACAACCTTTGACCTGGCGTCAATGGTTACGAGGAGGTACGCAAACCCGTTGGGTTGCAACTGTCGCATACCCCAGGAAGACTCCAAGGAGCGAAACTTCTGATCCAGAGAAAGTCCTACACTGCAGCTATAGCCATGCTCGATTCCAGCAGAAGATCGGAGACGTCGTCACTTCATCATACGGAGAACGATTCCCTGGTTGTTGTTGTTTTTTTATTGGAAGTTTAACGACCACCGTGAGCAACTCAATGGACTATAAGCTGTCGCCCGTCCCTAATTTAGGGTCACTGGTTCCAGGGAAGGTAGAGAGCCAGTGCCGTAAGACAAACACAACATAGATGCCTCACCGGGATTCGAACCCGGACCTCTTTCGGACGAATGATCAGAGGCCATCGCTTAGACCACTGCGCTACCGGGGCGACAGATTCCCTGTTGATTGGCTGTAGCAGAATTCCACGTACTACGTCCGTTTTGTCGCCTCTCACTGACCGTCTTGAGTGGTGCGATACGTGGATAAATTGAGATACATAACAGCGTTCTCACATTTATTGCCATGGATCCCGCTTCAGCCTAAGTCCTGATCACCGCCAAATACACGTGCAAAAATGACGCGGTGAAACGCCCCGACGCAGGACCAATCGTCGTATAATATTCAATACGGACGACTGGCGTCAGGATCTGAGAAGCGATCAGCTAAGGCAACTTAAGATCTATGTTATGTCTCTCAGAAAATGACTGCTCAGAACTATGTTGTAAACAGCCTAGATCCCGTATCTATATTTTTGGTAATAGGAATGCTCAGCGCACTTTTTCAGCAAAACAACGTCCTTCTACATACCATAAACGTCCTCCGAGAATGTATAAGCATAGCCGCAACACCAATTCCCCGGATTTGTAGGCAAGGCACATTGTCGAACGCGATTTTCAATCTGCAACCAGAACAAACACCAAGTATTCTAAGAACAAAGCAGGCGCAAGAATTATTGTGGGCTGTTCCGTTAGTAGCAATGTTACTCCTCTTGCCCAATACATATACGCTGTAAGGAGCGTAACTGAGTTTATTGCAATAATGATTTTACTCCCATTGGTGCCCGCTATACAACAGCACCTTGTTCGTCGCACTCAGATTGCTCGTTCCAGATCAGTTCATGTGTAGAGGATTTTAGGAAGAGAGAGTCTGAACCCAGGTCTTAAACAACCCTTAGAAATAGGAAGCTAGAAGATTTGGGTTAGAGTGCCCGATTGGAAAATGACACGGAAGCGAGGTAAAAAGGGGGAGGAAGAAGCCCTTATTTATTACCGCGGGGCTAGTACCCGGGGCCGGACGGCTTAACGTGCCAATCCGACGCACGGCGGATATTTAGTGGTTCGAGCGTTCTTACCTGCCTGTGATCGAACCCGATATTTCTCCGTGGCGGTCACGAACGTTGACTACTAGGCTATCCGTGGCCCCAAATCGCTCGTTCCTTTGAATATGTTGCCATATATTGATCACTTCCTCGGCTGTCTTCTTGAGATTCCATTCAGCTGCTCAACCGCATTCAGGTTATGGCAATTCGATCGACACAATGTGTGTGTGGGAGAGAGAGAGAGAGAGAGAGAGAGAGAGAGAGAGAGAGCAATTGAAGAATTTTTAGAAGCAAAAATAGAAAAAAAAAAAGAAACGAAAACGATGTGCTATGATTTCCAGCGTGTCACGAAATATTTTACAAGATTCCATATGCCTGCTTTGATTATACAGCTATACCTACGTCTGAAATAGAATGCAATGTAACACTCGCAAAGTAAAGTCATGTTTATGAAAATCATCTCTTTGATTTGAGAGAGATCGATTCAATAACGTTAATTCGCTACTACATATTACTTCAAGGTTTGCTTTAGTTTCTCTGAGCGTTTGGCCTGGATTCGTCAGGGCAAAATGGAGCTTAAACGTTTAAATAATTGTAACATCATCGGCGCTCGGCCGATCATGAACTCTACTGAGTTGTTTGTACAAGGTAGAAAGAAATTGAATACCATGTCATTGACACTTCGTGAAGAGTTGCGATATGTATGGAAAGCTTCCAAAATATCAACGTTGAAAGTTGAATCAAGTTTATCAATTTATCTTCAGCGTTTTCAATCATATACTTATGGTTATTTTAATTACAATGTTGAGCTGCATATAACTTGTTTTAATTCACAGTTCCGCACGTTAGTCTGGTTATTTCAAACGGAAACGTAAGGCCTCTATGCATTATCCTATAAATGGATGTCCACATTTACATGAGTTCTAATAAATTCAACAAGAACTTACTATAACTTTTTATATTCTATCAGTTCTAATAAATTTGGCAAGAACTTACTATATCTTCTTATCTTCTATCAGTTTTAAAAAACTCTGCAAGAACTTACAGATGGAAACGTAAGGCATCTACGCGTTCCCTTATAAATGAAAGTCCAAATTTGCATCAATTCTAATAAATTTAGCAAGAACTTATATCTGTTCCGTGAAAATGCTTGTTGTTTATGGGTTTAAAACAAATATTTAAATTAAAACTTTGAAAACTTTAGAAATGTTGAATCAAATCTGAGCAGAAGATGAGATGACAATCCAGTGTCCTCGTATCGGGTGGGCTGTAGACGTGAGAGTGCAAAAAGAGGTTTCAGTCTCCTAATGTTTTGAATAATCTGTCTACCCAATATTATCCGTGTGCTGCAATACCTGTAAGAAAATCATAGTCTTCCTGGAAGGAATTTTCATTTGAGCAGACACGTATTGCACGATGGAAACACGTATTCAGCGTGCTGATTTTTGTTCCATGAGTCACTTGACTTTTAACGTGGGGGCAAGCGGAGGGGTTACGATAAACTGTAGTAACGAAGGATTCTTCTGAGCATGATACGAAAGCATAGGGGAATGGCAAACCGTCACTGTTTTCAGATTCACTAATAAATTGTACATGAAAAACCATTGAACATATAAATTCAACTAATTTAGGTGATTTTGAATTATCGCATTTCCAGAGAACACAAAGCTATCACCAGTGTCCGAAATCTGCTCATCGAACTGTCACAGGCTGGAAGAGTTTCTTCTCAAAATGGTACGTATAGGTTTTTACACAAGACAGGCGACGACGAGCGGGCTACCCATAACAAGGCCTTCAATCTGTTCGTAAACATTTCCAGTAAAAAGGAAACAGTTTTGTTGAATTTTCAAAAGTCTTAACATTTTTTTCCACTTTAGGTGAATTACAATGATGTTTGACGAGACTCCCTTTTAATGATTCGAGAGTTAGTTTCAGTGGGTTATTTGTGAACATGGATATTTCACATCAGTAGATAGAATTAAGTGCATGTCCTTTTATCCGACTGCCAAACTCAATAGATTTTTTACTGAAGTCTTGTTCAAAGTTACCGAGGAGAATAATTCTGAAGATAAGAATTTTGCCAACCTATGTGTAACTGAGCCGATTTGCTAAGCTTTGGTTAAAGTAACACGACTTTTGATCACGTTATGGTTTCCTTTCAATTGTTCCTACAAAGGATCATTTCTTATTTCTTCAAACACTCTGTCGGAAACAAGCATTTAGGCCGCAACTTCATAATGTTTTTTTGTTTTCGTTTTTTTGTCCAGAACAACAAATTGTCCACATTTATCAGCTTTAGTGACGATGATATCACGGTTTCGCCGCAGTCCCTTTAGTGCATTATTTCCTTATCTTGTTTGTATTGAGTTTGAGTGGAAGTAAGGGATTTGGTAATCTCATCTGGCTGACACAACTTTCAACTTTTCCATTTTTTCAGTATTATTATAACTTTTTATCGGGGATTTATTTGTCTGATGAAACCATCATTTCGAAACATTAGTTGAATTTATGAATTGAATTGCTTCTAATGAGAAATTCTCTTGCGAGGCTGAAAACAGTAACTGTTTACCATTCCTTCATGTTATCACATTATCCTCAGAATGATCATTCACTACTACAGTGAAAATCCTCCAAATACGTGCGTCAGTGAATAAAATAATATTTTTACTACTACACTTAATTTTAAATCACTGCTTGTTTCCCTGCCTCTCCATCAAAATCAAATGACTCATGGAAACAAAAACATCAGTATTAATTGCAGGTACTGATGTTTTTTGTTCCCATGGGTATCAAGCATGGGTATCACGGACAATGAAATTTGCGCACCTAGAAGAAAACATGCTACAACCGCGAAACTTTGCAAACAGCTAGAGTGGGTGCTGGTATGTAAATGATCCACGTTTTGTGGAAGTGCGCTTGATTGCACACACCGTGGTGGCGCTGGAAGCACGAACCGGCAGTCTTATGAACTGGCGTTTAGTCGATACCCCATAAAAGCGAAAAGCACCGGCCGACTCAAGCAACAGTACAGAGTGACATGAATGCCGGGTAGACGCCAGGGACGTCGATTTACGCAACTTAGGACTTTGGAAGAGACCTGGTTATCGGGCTGAAAAGCGCAGGGTGGTCTGCGTGCCGTATAGTTTGCCACGTGGGTCGTTCTGATCATACCGTCAGACTGTGTTGGGAGCAGTACACACGTGACGACGCAGCTACATTTAGGAGCGGCTCTGGACGGACCAGGAGGACTACCGGTAGAGAGGATCGACGAATCGTGCGCCAGGAGCTAACGGGTCCCATGGGTAACCGGTCCACTACACAGGCAGATGTAGTGGATCCTGTGTGCCCACGAACCATTTCCCGACGCGTCGCGGAAGCGAATCTCCGATCGCAGCGCCCCTTACATGTGCTACCATTAACATCAGAATGTTGTCGGCTCCGTGTGCAGTGGTGCCAGGCCAAAGTGACGTGGAACGTTACAGACTGGTGACGTGTAGTGTTTAGCTATAAGTGCCGCTTGGTTTTGGGAGCAGATGACCGTCGTGTCCGGGTGTGGAGGTCCCCGGATCAACTACACAGTCCCGACCTCGCTATGGAGCGCCACACTTCTCCAACTGCAGGCATTATGGTTGGTCTGGGGAGCCATTTCCTACGATAGCCGATCAGCTCTAGTAGTGGTACGTGGATCATGGACAGGCCAGAGGTAATGGGAGGAGATCCTATGGCCACATGTGCTCCCATTTCTGGGCGGGATTCCAGGTGTGCTGTACCAGCAGGATAATTCTCGCCCGCACACGGCTCGATTTACGCAGGGCAGCCTACGTCACTTCCAGACGCTTTCATTGCCTGCCCGCTCCCCGGACATGTCCCCTATCGAGCATGTGTGGGACCAATTGAAACGCCAGTTGCCGCCGTGTCACACTGTCCAGGATTTGGAGCACACCGTCCAACACGTGTGGGCCAGTCTGCCAGAGGACAACATCGGGCGTCTGTTCGCCTCCATGCCGGACCGTATTGCAGTATGTATCGCCGCACGAGGCGGTGCGACGCGCTATTGAAGATGACTGGATTGCGTTCCACAGATCCCTCTGTAATTGTCCTTCAGCTCTGTTATTTCCATCATGTGTATCATTCATTTGTATCATTACGTGCTTAAAATTTCAGTTCAATCCGATGCTTCCTTCTTGGTGCGTAATTTCACTGTCCCTGAGTGTATATTTACTGTATATCACGCAATACATATCTGCTCAAAAGAAGATACTTTGCGCGAAGATCTGGATTTTGAAAGTATGGCAGCGCACAGAAAATGGAGCCCTTTCGTTACTGAGAAAGCTATAAAAATATAGGAAACCGAAGCCTCTCTGTTTCCTCACACATGTACTTCACCAAATGATAAAAATTGGAGCTGTCATCCCATTTGCTACAGAAACTTATAAAGTCATTTTTATTGGGGGTTTAATTGTCCACCATGAGCAACTCAGTAGGCTATAAGCAATCGCGGGTCCCTTATTTAGGGCCACTGGCTCCAGGGATGGAGAGAGCCAGCGCCGGAAGACAAATATCATATGCATGCCTCACCGGGATTCAAACCAGGACCCATCTCGGACGAATTATCAAAAGCCATTGCTTAGACCACTCTGCCACTGGGGCGGCCTGATAAAGTTCTGAAATGTTTTCATCTGAAAGTCAACCCAAAATGAAGTTTTGGGGATCAAAGCACACACAATATCAAAAGCGTAAATTCCAGCAGGTGAATTTATCGGATCTCGTGTGAATGTGTACTTTCATATACAGGTCAGGCCTGTAGGATTTTGTATTTGTGTTTGAAAGAACACAAAGCACGGCACTGGGAAGTAAAGAAGATATACACAGCTTATCATTTTAATTAAAATCACAGTAAATTTATGTGGAAACGCTAAACGTATTAATAAATCTCATCCGGCGATCAAGACTTTTTTTTTCGGAAGCTTACCATGTAATCTGGTATGAGAGCTTATTGGATACACATCGCCCCATTGGTGCAGTGGCCTAAGTGCTAGCTCCCGACCATTCATCCAAGATGGGCCCCGAGTTTGAGTCCCAGAGGAGGCATGGGTGCTGAACACGGTACTGACTCTTTCCCTTTCCTGGAACCTGTGGCGCTAAATTAGGAACGGGCAACTGCTTATACCCTATTGAGTTGCTCATGGTGGTCATTAAACCTCTAGAGAGTTGCTCATGGTGGTCGTTAAACCTCTAGACAGTTGCTCATGATGGTCGTTAAACCTCTAGACAGTTGCTCATGATGGTCGTTAAACCTCTAGACAGTTGCTCATGATGGTCGTTAAACCTCTAGACAGTTGCTCATGGTGGTCGTTAAACCTCTAGGCAGTAGCTCATGATGGTCGTTAAATCTCTAGACAGTTGCTTATGGTGGTCGTTAAACCTCTAGACAGTTGCTCATGATGGTCGTTAAACCTCTAGACAGTTGCTCATGATGGTCGTTAAACCTCTAGACAGTAGCTCATGATGGTCGTTAAATCTCTTGACAGTTGCTCATGGTGGTCGTTAAACCTCTAGACAGTCGCTCATGGTGGTCGTTAAACCTCTAGACAGTTGGTCACGATGGTCGTTAAACCTCTAGAGAGTTACTCATGGTGGTCGTTAAACCTCTAGACAGTTGCTCATGATGGTCGTTAAACCTCTAGACAGTTGCTCATGATGGTCGTTAAACCTCTAGGCAGTAGCTCATAATGGTCGTTAAATCTCTAGACAGTTGCTCATGGTGGTCGTTAAACCTCTAGACAGTTGCTCATGATGGTCGTTAAACCTTTAGACAGTAGCTCATGATGGTCGTTAAATCTCTTGACAGTTGCTCATGGTGGTCGTTAAACCTCTAGACAGTCGCTCATGGTGGTCGTTAAACCTCTAGACAGTTGCTCATGATGGTCGTTAAACCTCTAGAGAGTTACTCATGGTGGTCGTTAAACCTCTAGACAGTTGCTCATGATGGTCGTTAAACCTCTAGACAGTTGCTCATGATGGTCGTTAAACCTCTAGACAGTTGCTCATGATGGTCGTTAAACCTCTAGACAGTTGCTCATGGTGGTCGTTAAACCTCTAGACAGTAGCTCATGATGGTCGTTAAACCTCTGGACAAACGGAAACATATTAGATACATCTTCCTAGCAGCGTGTTGTGACTTTCAGAAAAGCCCGTATTCATTGGGAAATGGAATACACCAGATGCTGAAATCATGGTGCAGAAATGTTGTACCGTGCGGGAATTACTGACTCTGGCAGTTACTGCAAATTAAATGTCCCATCTCATCGGAGACATGTTCGATGGTGCTTAAATCTGAGCTATGAACAAATGAGTGAAGCAATGGAAAATTCGTCGGCATGTTTCTGGAACATTCCCTGTCGACACGATCCTTGTGAGTGGGGGATATATTATTCTCCACATGTCCTTCTTCTTGAGCATAAATCGTAACCATGAAGGGATGAATTTGATCGGCAACGATGTTGTGATACCCCATGGCATTTTGTTGTCTTTCGCTGGCTATAAGAAAGGCCTAATGCGTGACAGAAAAACATTATCCAGACCAATACACCTCTGTCATGGCCCTGCACACCTGACAGAATGGCTTCGTGGCCTCATGTTGATTTTGCCAGGGTCATCATCAGCATGACGCAGGAGGAACCTTGATTCGTCCGTCCAGGCGGTATTTTTCCTGTCCTAAACGGTCCAGTGTCGATGTTCCTGGCCTCACTGGTGGCATGATTTTGTATTCTTTGTTGATAACATGGACACCGTACATGCACGTCGACTGTTGTAGCAAATTTGCGACTTGGTCTCATGCGTGGCGAGTGTTTAGAAGATCACCTCCTCGCCCCACCCACACAGACATCAATGCTGAATGCTGCAGTGGGTTGCCAGGTTGTGACCAATTGGTTCGTTCGCACTACTTTCACCAATCTCTGTTTAGCCCATCTGATCCCCCAGAGGTTTTCGTCTGCAGAACTGCTGATTGCTGGAAGTGTTTTGGGTGCCGCATAATTTGAGTTCTTGTAAATAGACAAAGTCATCGCGATTTTCCATGTTTTTCTTTAATTAACACACAGCAACCGAAAAATTGTTTTTCGACACCTCTAGGATCGAACCCCTAATTTTTCGATGACTAGCCAAGTGCGTTCGTTTACGACAACAATTCATGTCCCCACGTATTTGGAAGATTTTCACATTTATTTCGCCCTTTGGATTTATTAGCGACAGTATAATTAAATAGCTTGTGCTGTTAAGCCCAACCAGATGGAGACGCCTCAGTTGATGAGCCCATCCCTACGGATTTGTGAAACCAGATGCTGACAGATAAACACACATAGCGTCGTGGATTGTTGGCACCATAGCGTAAAGAGAACGTACTCGGCTAGTTATCGAAAAGTCTGGGGTTCGATCCCAGCGGTGTCGAAATACAATTTTTCGGTTGCTGTGTGTTAATTTAAAAAAACGTGGAAAGAGCGATGACGTTGTCTATTTACATTGTCTCCACGTATTTGGAAGATTTTCACTATTTAAGTTTTTGGTTGAGAGTTAAAATGCCACTTGAATAATCGTTTTACAGATGCTCGAACCTACACGCCTAGCGCCATCTATCACGCCACATTTAAAGTAGATTAGGACACTCGTTTGGCCCAATCCTATCTTCAATCGAACGCTAACTGACAATCGACAATTTGGTCTTTCTGATTTACGTTATACCACACACCGCGTTCAAGTGACGCCTTTCGTATTGGAGTACGACATTTTTATGATGAGAGCAGATGTACTTAATAAACTGACGTCTCGATACACATCAAAACTCTTCACGACATGACATAGACTCCATTTATTTCAAGCGACAAAACCTTTGATTAAAGTACTAATCATTTGCTTAAGTTTTGAAAAGCGCGATGAGTTAAAAGTATCACTTTTTATGTTTTGCAGATTATTTCAAATTTTGGTTGTGTATTGAGCAAGAAGTTAGAGGATTCCCAAAGCAGAAAGTGAATGGAATAGTATAATATCTGTAGCATAATCAGGAAACCGCTTTTTACGAAAAAAAAGTTTGAAGTACTCAGTATGAACTGTAACCTGGAAAAAGTTTCGTCCAGGCCTGTTTTTTACCATTACATGTTTTAAAC
The DNA here is from genome assembly GCA_039090855.1 of Macrothele yani. Lineage (NCBI taxonomy): Eukaryota > Metazoa > Arthropoda > Arachnida > Araneae > Macrothelidae > Macrothele > Macrothele yani. Next base: position 6,794,262 of record CM077011.1, on the reverse strand, counting down.
TTCATTGGTGGAGATGCTGCGGAGCCGCTAGGGTTACCAATTAGTCTGAAGCGAGACTTCTGCCTATTTTTCCAAAATGGATCCAGATTCGAGTCTCATGTGAGGCATGGGTACTGTGTTTGTCTATTAGAGTTGACTCTATCCGTTCTCTGAAAGCAGTGTCCTTAAATTAAGGACAGGTGATTGTCGTTAAACAAACACACTGCCCTTAAATTAAGGAGGAGTGACTCGTTTAACAAATAGTGTCCTTCAATTAGGGACAGTGACTGTCTCCGGAAGCAGTGTCCTTAAATTATGGACGGGTGACTGTCGTTAAACAAGCACAGTGTCATTAAATTAGGTACGAGTGACTGTCGTTTAATAAACAGTGTCCTTAAATTAGGGACGGTGACTGTCTCTGCAAGCAATGTCTTTAAATTATGGACGGGTTACTGTCGTTAAACAAACACAGTGTCCTTAAATTAGGGACGAGTGACTGTAGTGTAAATAACAGTGTCCTTAAATTAGCGACGGTGACTGTCTCTGGAAGCAGTGTCCTTAAATTAGCGACGGTGACTGTCTGGAAACAGTGTCCTTAAATTATGAACGGCTGGCTGTCGTTAAACAAACACAGTGTCCTTAAATAAGGTACGAGTGACTTTCGTTTAACAAACAGTGTCCTTAAATTAGGTATGGTGACTGTCTCTTGAAGAAGCGTCCTTAAATTATGGACGGGTGACTGTCGTTAAACAAGCACAGTGTCCTTAAATTATGGACGGGTGACTGTCGTTAAACAAACACAGTGTCTTTAAATTAGGGACGAATGACTGTCGTTAAACAAACGGTGTCCTTAAATTAGGGACGATGTCTGTCGTTAAACTCTGACACAAAAAACAAATGCTGCGAATTTGGCACTGGAAGTTGTCCGTTGTGGTGTCAAAAACGATGGAAGAAAAAGAAATAAGTTCTGGTAAAAGTACTTTAATTTTAAAGTTTCCATAATAGAAGGATTGCGTTTTTAGGGACGGTGACTGTCTCTGGAAGCAGTGTCCTTAAATTATGGACGGGAGGCTGTCGTTAAACAAACACAGTGTCCTTAAATTAGGGACGGTTACTGTCTCTTGAAGAAGAATCCTTATATTATGGACAGGTGACTGTCGTCAAACAAACACAGTGTCTTTAAATTATGGACGGTGACTGTCTCTTGAAGAAGTGTCCTTAAATTATGGACGGGTGACTGTCGTTAAACAAACAGTGTCCTTAAATTAGGGACGGCGTCTGTCGTTAAACCTTGACACAAAAAACAAATGCTACGAATTTGGCACTGGAAGTTGTCCGTTGTTGTGCCAAAAACGATGGAAGAAAAACAAATAAGTTCTGGTAAAAGAACTTTAATTTTAAAGTTTCCAAAGTAGAAGAATTGCGTTTGTAGCAAAAGTAAAGATAGTTGCGTGTTGTGCTTGAATAAACCTGATGCTATGGAATGTAGAGATACAGCAGGTGCAGATAAAAGTAAGGCATAATAGCTGAAAGTCGAGGGAACAAAATAATTTGCCTACTTAAGAAAATGGATGAGTGGTAATGCAAGTGGTTTTTCTCTGTTCAAAATAAAAACGTTCGACGAGAGCAGCAGACAAAGCAATTGTACTTATTAATCTAAGATGTACGAGCATGAAGGATATACTCAATTATTTTTGAACTGACCACGTATGAGTGTAAGGATGGAGATTTGGAGAAAGGAATTTTAGATAAGAAATCTACAACGTTTTTCGCTGCTGCTAAAAAACGTTATTTTTTTAAATCTGAGTAGCAAATAAGTGAGAAGATTTCAGAAAACCTTAGAGATCAGAGACTTTACGTTGAGTCATGCTTTGATAGAAATATTATGCGTGCTCGACAGATAGATGGAAATTTTAGGGTTTAATGGGAAGAAAAAATTGAGGTAAGAAAAGAAAAGAGAAATGTTAAGCTAACAATAATTCTCGAAGACAGAATGAACGACAGCTCTCGTGTAGGAGTTACAGTATGTGAAACAGAATGCGGAAGCATTTTCCAGTGTGACACTGTGTTACATAGATGTTAAAGCATCATGCAAATAGCGGAAACGTAATTTTCGATTCGCTCATGGGATTCGTTTGAGCCGTACATGAAGTGGGTTCGAAAAGTTTCAAACTGTTGCCTGTTGAAAGGACGAGGTAATGCTAGTGGAAATGTAATGAAGGGAGAATTGTGTTGCTTGTCTGAGCACGTTCCAAACGCGGTCCATTTAAATGTTTTGACATTATTATCCCGAAAACTGGGACCGTGAGCGACAATTTGCGTGAAAAGTGTGCTTAGCTTTTACAGCTGATTGAATGTGAAAGGCACAATACAGATGGTAAAGTTATGACACGCAAGAGGGATTTGAATGACACGCGAAAGCGATATGATTCCGCATGACTGCTAACAGCAAATTCCTCCGGCCAGCCGTCAACCCTGCGTTTTACCGAGAGACTTTGCTCGTGAGTCGAGAAGCTGCCAAACCTGACACAGCGAAACATTTTCCAGTGCCACATACTTTATCACGTATGTGAGCATGCGCAGATGTGATTGTCTTCTTTCTCTTCAGATAGTAGCATCAATATGCCATTTTCGAAGTTTAACCCACAGGGTAGTGGAGTGGAAAAGTAAAACACATACTGTACTATCAATTGTTTAATATGTAGAGAATAAAGCTACTTTTTTAAAGAAAATTACAGTGTGCCGCACTTTCAATACAAAGTGATATTTCGAGATCAACCACAAAAATTTCGCTTGTTGCGAGACGAGGAAAAATGTAGATTTATTTTTCCCTAAACCAACGCAATATGAACATTGCTGAGTTTGAACTCGCGTTCAAGCCAAGGAATGTAATTAAAGCAGTTTTTATTATGTTTGCCTAAGTTCTCTTGCACATCATTATGAAATTATTTGTGTTAGAGATCATTTCAGCGAAGGTAATTTACCCATGCCTAATTCATTATGTAAAAAGTGATTCTGATAATGAAAACTATTACATGTAACTAGCCTATTGCCAGTCTTAGGACGGTTGTTTTTGAGCTTTAAATAAATATTAATATATAGGGGATGTTGCCTGTCCTAAGACGGCGAACTTTTTAAATGAGGCAGATTGAAAACATATCAAATAGACGCCGGCCTTTCTGTAAGGAAATATAGTACAAACTTATATAGTTAAAACTCATTCATGTTAGAACTGAAAATTTTATGCTATTTATTTCCGTTTTTCAAAATACCTCGCGATAAAAAGACATTCTGTGCGAAATATTTGTTGTTGTTTAATAATTTTTCTTGTAGTCCAGTTGTTTTCATATAAACTTACCTTAATAACTTTTGCGTTGATTTTTTTGGTTTAAATAACTTTTTCTCCGGCACACCTGTGATTCCGTTTACGGCTTGTTCTACACTGTCCTGTTCGAAGGTTAGTTTGGAACTTCACATCGAATCTTTTTCTTCAAAATAATGCGGCATCTGACATTACAAATCGGAACTACCTAAATTATCGATAATTTGCTCTTTGGGCGACATATGCTTTTAGATGCGATTTTGCTCACTTCGACATCGCAAGATTTCGGTTTTTAATGTAAGCTAGAGCGTTTAGATAGATTGATATTTTGCAAAATGTATAACATAATCATCACTAAACTTGGGAAATTACTTAAATTAAAAAAGTAAAAACAATAATTAAAGCGTACAGATTAATATTCGAATTGTGCTAAATTAAATTAATATGTAAACGCAACTTGCCGTGATATTAAGGTTTTAATTCGAATTTTGTACATCAGATAAATAGAAATCAAGTCATTAAAATCCCATGTTTTTAAATTAGCACGCGATCACCGAGTAATCTCAACTTGCTATGATATTAAGGATTTAATTCGAATTTTGTAGATCAGAAAAATAGAATTCGAGTCATTATAATCCAATGTTTTTAAATTAGCACGCGATCACCTTGAGATCTAACAGTGATCGTGTGCTATTATATAGCATGCAATCATTTTGACATCGCGAGAGCACACATGAATTGATCGATAAGTGATGCCGCAGCAATGCAGACGTTGCTGTGACGTCAAGCGTTCCAGAGAGACAGAGAGAGAGAGAGAGAGAGAGAGAGAGATCTGTGTATATTTATGTTATATATTATCAATTAGCAGGAACACTATTATATGAAGAATCAAGACTAGGCGAAAGCCCATCAAAAATTACGGGAAAAATAAGATATGTAGTGTAATTTTTTAATAACCAGTTATTCTTTTTGTTTTTGATGTCCAAATGTGAAAGTATGTTTCATGAACATTACATCAGTGAACATTACAGTAATGAAAAAAGTATATTCTTTGAGGCAGGGATTCGTCAATTAAAACCGGAAAGCGCACGTTCCACTGCGCCACCAAGATGGTTTAAACGTTCAGACAAAGGAAATTATATTGTATGTTGTGATTACTGGAGGTAAACCAGTATACGCGTATACCTCATCAGCTACAAACAGATTTAGTATTAGTGCCAATAGTCTCAATTTGGATAGGGCATTTAATGAGGTAATAAAAAATTTCTGAGGCTGTCCAGCGGGGCTAAATTGAAACAGAAACTACGTAATAAAATTTATTATATTATCCAATATGATTACAGAAAAACGTATAACAAATATCCCGAACGATTTGGAAAAATCGAAATAAATCTTCAAAATCCTGTATTTTAAAGTTATTCTTTTGTCGTTTTTATACAATGCTTCTCTTAGGTTTCTATATCGCTCTCTCTTTCTGTTTTTCATTTTCATTTTTCCTCTTACTACTTGAACCTATTTTATATTTTTGTAATACTAGTCTATTGTGCATATAACCTTTGAGTGTCTACAAGTTCTCTTCTTCCTTTCTCTATTCTTTGCTGCCAGTTTCAGTGTTTGCTATATATATATATATATGCATATATGGTGTAACCAGGAGAGATGATAAGAGGGACTCATGGATAGGGAAAATGACAAGGGTGGAAGACATCATGACCAGAGTAAAATCATTGAAATGGCAATGGGCTGGACATGTTGCTAGAAGAACGGACCACCGATGGACAACCAAAATTCTAGACTGGATTCCAAAGGACAGAAAAAGACCCAGAAGAAGGCCACATTGCAGATGTGTGGATGAAATCCGAAAGCATGCGGAAATGACATGGATGAGACTGGCGCAAGATAGACCGTTGTAGAAAAAATTTGGGGAGACCTTCATCCAGCAGTGGATTGATAATAGTTGTTGTTGTTAATGATGATGATGATGGTGATATAATTTTGCTTCCTGTTGCTCTAAAACATCTTTTGCTTGCTTTTTTCCTTATTGTTTGCAGGTTGGTGCTTCCAAGCACTTGTTTCCGATTAAATTTACTTTTCAAGTTACATTTTTTGAGAAGAAATACTCCTTGGCCATTCTTTATTAAATTACAGAAGTTGAATTACAAAGTATAATTTACAATAGCAAAAGTATTAAAATTACATAGATCTTTCTTTTGAAAATATTTTTCAAGGAAAAACATTAATTTTTCAAGAAGTACTAAGCGTAATGTTCCTCAGACTAAATACATATTTATTTTGGAAAATGCAATAAATAAATGCATACAAACAGCTTCTTTAGTTCAAAATGTGACTCCGCGGAGATTGCGATAATTAAAAAATAATAACTGGGAGTCTTTAATTTTCAAAGTGAAAAATCGTAGTTCCTCTTATTACTTCCAAAATTTCTCCTAATAGTCAGAAGATAACGATGCTGAAGTCATTTTTCCCGAGCAGTTGTCACATACATAAAGTGTTTTTAGCATAAAATGACAGAACTAAGAAAGAAGTACGAAATCCGAGATAAAAAATATGTGCTCTTGTGTACTTTTCCAAAGCGGCCTTTCTATTTAAGGGCAATCGTTTTAATTTTGATTTGTGAAATACTCTGCCCTTCTTTCCGCATAGCTCCATTTTTCTGTTCTCAACGTATTTGAATGACATAATGTTTGGCGATTAATAAGCAGAAAAGTAAAATTTGAAAACATAATGTTCATATCTCGCTATTAACCAAAGCCTTTGCAAAAAGTAATGAACCAATTTACTTTCGGCTACCATCCCCGCGAAATGCTTATTTTCAAAGACATGCCCAATTACCGACCACAAAACAAAATTATAGAAGTACAGTAACGAACGTTAGTCATTACAGCGAAGCTATTACAAAGATGACATTTTCCTGAACGCGAGTGAAACACTGTTTACTGCAGTTTAAAAATCCAGAAGCAGCATTTAAATTAAAAAGTGCACAAAAAGTGCAATTACTGGGGTTAAAACTGTTCGTTTAGCAAGTTCACGTGAGGGTAAATACTGAGAGCAATTAGAGACATACCAGTCCAGTTTTAAAATAACAGTGGGAATTGAAATAAAAAAAGGCAGATGCTTACGCCTCAAAGCTGAACAAACTTCCAAGCCATAAATCTCGATGTGTGTATTAAGCTTTCAGCAAAGATATGCACTTTATTAATCCTTCTACGTATGGAAATTTTCATTCTTTCTACGTCCCTATAATGAAAAGAACTTCTTTATCAAAGGTATGTTGTGATCTTAGTTAATTATACGCTGGTTTTTATTTTCCCTAATGTTGGTGACAAATGCGTGTTTTTTTTTTTAATTTCACGATTCGCAACGGCTTATTTCCGAGTTTAGTTTTGCTTTACAAAGCTTAAATCTTCAATCATCTTTCGAACAAATTTATTAAAAATCATGTGGTTCACGATGAATTTCCACTTACAGATTTTTTTTTTCAGAGATTAGCTCTTTGTACGAAGAGCCAAACAAGATTCAGAAGCTTTAAAATCTTATTTCTAGATAATCCTTCGAACGTAAAGAAATATGTTTCGTTACACAAAAATTGCAGACCAATCTATCACAGGATGATATAAAAGTTCCTTTTACGTTATAAGCAAACTTCTCTAACAGAAAAAAAAAATTGAAAATGTAATACCTTAGTCATGTCTACTTCCGTACGATAGACACTGGTATAACGTAATATATTTTTCGTGAGTAAGATTGGTTTTACGCTCTGTCTAAAACCATGACTAAGGAATGCTGAACTAAATAAAAAATCCATGCAATAGTTCCTGATTAAGCTTTTACGGCCAGACGAAAACATATACAGAAATCAGACTTATGATAACCTTTTACTGGTCTAGCACACTTTCAGTAGATCCAACATATAACACAGCAGGTAAACTTCAAATTTATCTTAGCGATCGAACGTTTACACACACATGCACATGAGCAACTGTTGTATCGCCCTTTTTATCTATCGTTCTTATCACATTCATGCCTCACATTCTCTCTGACCTCAAATGTGTTGCCAACCTCATTCTTGTGAGAGAGAAGATAGCATGTTGAGTTCGGAAGTATAAAGGAGAACAAACTCAAATTTACATAGAAAAAGGGAACTAAAAATGAAAATTATATTAGAATATACAATGAAGTCATGAAAGAAATACGGGATTACGCCATATAATACAAATTTTGAAGATGACAATCCGATTTTGGCGTAAATGTGACAAGGATGGTAAGTCAGATAATATTCGAAAACTTGAAAATTAAAGTTTTCGAATATTATCTAACTTACCATCCTTGTCACATTTACGCCATAAATCGGATTGTCACTTCAAAATAAAATAAAGTGCCAGAAAAACTGGTGCACCAGTCTAATACTTGGTAGGTCTTCCACGGGAGCGCAACAATGCAGAAATACGACGGGGCATGGACTCCACTAGCTTCAACAAATATGCGGTAGGCAATGCACACCACACGTCCAACAGAACGTTCCACAATTTGGGTGTATTCCGAGGTATCGGATTCCTGTGTTCGATAGCGCGTTGCATGGCATCCCAAATGTGTTCTATCACGTTCAGATCTGGGAACTTGTGTGCGAATGGCAACACCCCAAACTCAGCTGAATGCTTCTCTAACCATAATGTGGCGTCCCGACACTTGTGTGGAGTTGCATAGTCCTGTTGGAACAGGCCCAACCCATCAGCATGAATGCAGGACATGAACGGGTGTGCCACGCCAGAAAGGATGCGCACATAGCATTGGCCGGTCTCAGACGTTTGTAGAAGTACCAGTGTCCCAGTGAATTTCAGCTAAACACACCCCATATCATTACGGACCCCCCCCCCCACACACACACACACCAACCGGCACATTCCCTGTTGACAGGTGGGATCCATAGCTTCATTGGGTTTGCGCCACACACGAATCCTTCCATCTGCTCGATACAGTTGGAAACGCGACTCGTCAGACCAGGCTACTTGTTTCCAGTCATCAAGTGTCCAGTGGCGGTGTTGCTGTGCCCAAGCGAGGCGTACAGCTCTGTGTCTTGCACCCATCAAGGGAACTCGAGTTGGACATCGTCTCCCAAATCCCATATCGTGCAGGGCACGTTGCACAGTCCGGACGCTGATGCTTGTTGATAATCCAGCATTGAATTCCGATTATACCTGCGAGAGTGTTGCACGCCTATTGCGTGAAACGATTATTGACAGCCGACGATGGTCACGTTCACCCAATGTCTTTTTACGGCCACACTGGTATTGTAAGTTGGAGCTTTTGCCGGAATTCTTGTAGTCATGGTACACCCTTGCAATGGTCGTCAGTGAAAATCCGAACTTGTTTCTACCTCCGAAATACTATGGCCCATCTCACGAGCGCCAACTATGACACCGCGTTGAAAATCGCTTAAATCGTTATTACTTGTTATTCTCATGCCGAAAACGGCTCTGACAGCTGGCAAGGATGTCTATCGCTTTATATACGCACTGGCGGACGCAACAGAGTACGCGCATAGGTGACGTTGCTATGTACGTATTTTGCATAAGCTCGTCTGTACCAGTTTTTCTGGCACTTCAGTGTACGTCACAGTGGAGAATCGTAATATTACCTCTGGAGGATTAAAAACATTAAAACAATTTGTATGACTACAATGCTTGTGGTTTTGAGATAGATTAAATCAGCAACGTTTATTCACGAGTGAATATTGTATTTTAAGATCTACCATAGATTTTCTGAGCATTTGGCTTGGCATCATCAGGACAAATGGAGTGTAAACATTAAAATCATTGTGACATCATCAGCATTCTGACTGTCAGAGCTTTTAGTGAGTTGTCACCACACGCTTGAAAGAAATGGAGTCAATGACATGTCGTTGACAAGCCGTGATGTGATTGTGCAATAGGGTGGAGTGAGACAGTGTCGAATTTTACTTTTTTTGTAAAGTATACTTAGCTTGGGTGGGGGAAAGTTGATACTCTGTATTATTATAAACGTTCTAAAAGGAATTTGAAATCCGATAATATTTTAAGGTGCCACAATGACCTTGAAGTACTGAAGAATCGAAGAAAAATCAGACATGCGCTAAAAATTGCCACTCGGTCAAATTAAAAAACAAATCTTTTAGCTGGGGTTTAAAAGAGGTGCTTATTCCCATCAGTATCAACACGACAAAAATTAATAACATACACAAATATTTTGGGGTGCCACAATGAGACTGAAAATCAAGATTTTCAAGGAAAATCGGACATTTTACAAAGTAGTTGATTTTTTTCATAAATAAAGCACAATTCAAAGGACAATGATAATGAACATTATTTATGCTTTAAATAACATTAAAGTGGAAGACCAGATAAGATTGATTCGGTGAAACTACTTGAAACGATTATAATCAGCCTTTTCGTTAAACTTATGTAAGAAGATTGAAAATGCTGTCAAAGCACGGTAACATTTTTATGGAGCCCAAAGCACACACGCCACATCCCTAAATTATCTTTTAAAAAACGTAAGATTTAAAATACGTCTTTATTTACAAGTTAAAAACATGGTAGATAAAAGCTCTGGCAAGCACTTTAGCGACCACTATGGCCGCATCATCAGGCCGATGAGTGAAACCAAATTAGAACGCCACAAGGTTAAATAGTTACAGATAGAAGCACAAGTAATACACATTATGTAAATGAAACACATAAATCATTGTCATACACTACAAATTATTATCAAAAGTCTTTGTAATTATTCAGCTTCTTCCTCCCGTGAATACTGTAAAACCAGGTTTCTCCAGGCAGTGGGAATGTATACAGCAACGTCCTCATTACATCATTTCGGTCCAAGTTTTATGATATATAGACTCTCAGTAAAGAGCATAGAGCGTTTATTAGAAGCTGTCGATAGTAAGCTTGCATTGTCTCAGTCAGGTCTTAAGTCTTTTTCAATAACAGTTTTTGACAAAGTCGGGATAGCAGATTTCTTACGGATGGCATATCTGTTATTCAGCAGAGCGAATACATAGGCTCCGAAAGGTCGAGCCCACATAAGAAAGATCTGCAGATTGTCCATTTCTGTCCATTAGAGGGATATTATCCACACCATAGCGGTAAATAGTTGGAACGCTGTCTCTATTACGTCTAATTACTGAAAAAAGGTTTTGGGTTTTAACACCGAATCCAATAGAGTATTTTTTTTACAGGTGCAAAGACTTGTTCAAAAGTATGAACGGAAAACTTTTGCAACACTGACTAGAAATGTACCCATGATCAAGTATGTGGGTAGCATGGACTACTAGAAATCTGTGGTCACTTTATTAAAAAACACCTGTAAAAAATACTCTATTGGATTCGGTGTTAAAACCCAAAACCTTTTTTCAGTAATTAGACGTGATAAAGACATAGTTTCAACTATTTACCACTATGGTGTGTATAATATCCCTCTAATGGACAGAAATGGACAATCTGCAGATCTTTTTAATGTGGGCTCGACCTTTCGGAGCCTTGGTATTCGCTCTGCTGAATAACAGATATGCCATCCGTAAGAAATCTGCTACATCGACTTTGTCAAAAACTGTTATTGAAAAAGACTTAAGACCTGACTGAGACAATGCAAGCTTACTATCGACAACTTCTGATAAACGCTCTATGCTTCTTACTGAGAGTCTATATATCATAAAACTTGGACCGAAATGCTGTAATGAGGACGTGCCTGTATACATTCCCACTGGCTGGAAAAACCTGGTTGTACAGTATTCACGGGAGGAAGAAGCTGAATAATTACAAAGACTTTTGATAATTTGTAGTAAATGGCAATCACTTATGTGTTGCATTTACGTAATGTGTATTACTTGTGCTGTCACTTTTTAATCTTGTGCCGTTCTAATTTGGTTTCACTCATCGGCCTAATGATGCGGCCATAGTGGTCGCAAAAGTGCTTGCCAGAGTTTTTATCTACCATGTTTTTAAATTGTAAATAAAGACGTATTTTAAATCTTACGTTTTTTAAAAGATAATTTAGCGATGTGGTGTGTGTGCTTTGGGCTCCAAAACAATGTTACCGTGCTTTGACAGCATTGTCAATCTTCTTACCTACAATTAGCACGAAATATTTTTAGTTGCGTTAAACGTATGCATTATAGACTGTGATTTCAGTCGTGATCAAATGCATCCATCCATTTCATTTTCAAAAACAGCTGTAGAAGCTTCTGTTACTAATCGAACACGTCGTTCTATATTTTTAGTGTGACATGGAAAGTTAGGGAAAGTTAGAACTTGATCTTCAATATTGCATCTCATGATCTCGATGCTAATGCATCTTATCAAAGGGGGTTCAATATTAACATAGTTCTCGTGACTCATCATTTCATAATAATTTTTGGCTTCAAAGTTCAATATGGAGACCCTGAAGTATTGAATGTCTTCCGTTTGCCTCTGCTGATCCGTGGCTTTCAGTACACGTCAAAGAGCTAGCTGTCTAATATATTAGCATTTTCATAAGTCTTCATAGCTAACATGTTCTCTGGGTGAGCAAAAAATTGCATTTCTTTATATTACAGCATCAACTACTTTCTTTATCATATTATAAACGACAAACCGTCTTCACACGATTTATAAAGGAGTTTTATGATAGAGTAAAAACTTTAATGATGGTTGCACATTTTAAAGCGTGAGACCTTTCGGGTCCTGCCAACAGGCACCAATCCTCAGACGCCATGAACACATGCAGTGGAAGAGGCAGCTTATAAATAGCTACATGAATGAACAAATGACGTACAATCAGTCGTCATGAGGTATATTGCGCATGTCCAGTCGTTAACAGCAAAATCATAGTCATTAGCTAGTAGATACTATGTTGATAAATCTGTAAGCAGATATTTCCAAAGGTCGAGGAATGTTTCTTGGCAATTCATCATTACAGCAAGTTTCATATAATTTATCGATGTACAGGCTTTCAGTGAATAACAGCTGAGATTTTGTATGAGGAGCAGTTAGAATTTTAGAATCGTCCCAAATGGGGATGTAAGTCCACTTGATTAAAAGTCGGGATAAAGCAGGTGAAGTTGAAGCATTACGATGATCATATTGGTGTTCTTTGTGACGGGTTTAAAGGGTCCGGGCAGTGGAACCGATGTAACATTTGTTAGTGAAATCCGGTGTTAGAGATTTAAGAGGAACGAGATATATTCCATGTGCCTGCAGGTCAGTAGGTCGGTCACGGTCTTTTTTATATATAGATATTTAAGAGGAACGAATATATCTCGTTCCTCTTAAATCTCTAACACCGGATTTCATTGACAAATGTTACATCGGTTCCACTGCTCGAACACTTAAAAGCCGTCTCAAAGAACACCAATTTGACCATCGTAATGGTTCAACTTCCACTGCTTTATCCCGACTTTTAACCAAGTGGACTTACATTCCCATTTGGGACGATTCTAAAATACTAACGGTTCCGCATGCAAAATCTCAGCTGTTATTCACTGAAAGCCTGTACATTGATAAATTATATGAAACTTGCTGTAATGATGAATTACCAAAAAACATCCCTCGACCTTGGAAATATCTGCTTACAGATTTATCAACATAGTATCTACTAGCTAATGACTATGATTTTGCTGTTAATGACTGGACATGCGCAATATACCTCATGACGACTGATTGTACGTCATTTGTTCATTCATGTATCTATTTATAAGCTGCCTCTTCCACTGCATGTGTTCATGGCGTCTGAGGATTGGTGCCTGTTGGCAGGACCCGAAAGGTCTCACGCTTTTAAATTTTTAACTATCATTAAAGTTTTTATTCCATCATGAAACTCTTTTATATATCGTGTCAAGACGGTTTGTCGTTTATAGTATGACTTTTTAGCACGAGTTACCTCTGTTTTGTATTACTCTCTTTATATTCCGAGGAAAATATCTGCTGAATGCAGCCATTTTCCATAAATGTCGTGGGCCATCACAGCATTCTGATTTGGTCTTGATTTCAAACCAAACTGGTACGTAAACATTAATTATGTATGTGTCCAGAGTTACAAGATTTTCAGACGGATCAGTTGATGAAATGTACAAACGAAGTATTCGGCTGGCGGTAGTCAGACACCTTGAATGGGACATTGGTCCAGGCTGTTTATCGGCTAACTCTTGGCTTCAATTGCCAGACATAGCAGTTGTCGCTATTTTATATTAATACAGACAACTGACTTGGACCACGAACGTCAAACAGAAGCCATCGATATTTCCACGTTTTTATAAGTGAGTAACGGAAAAATTACCATCGGCCGCTACCGGGAATCTAACCCACGCCTTCCAGTTACGCGCCAGACATTCTTACACTACACCACTGCGGCCTCGAATTCCTCAAGACTCACATACGACTAACTGCCAAGCCGCTTGGCAGGTTGCTTCTTGGAGTCCCGCACGATGCTGGGGATTCACCAAAGATGGTAAGCAGCAACTGAACAAATAACTAGGAGGCGAAAGAATAATTAATACAGGCAAGTGACGTGGACCAGGAACATCAAATAGAAGTCATCGCTCTTTCCATGTGTTTATAAGTGAGTCACGGAAAAATTCTCATCGGCGGCCACCGGAAATCGAACGCAGGGTCTTCCAGTTACGCGCCGGACATCCTTCCACTGCATCACAGTGGCCTCGAATTCCTCAAGACTCACAAACGACTAACTGCGAAGCCACTTAGCAGGTTGCTTCTTGGAGCCCCGTACAATGCTGGGGATTCACCAAAGATGGTAAGCAGCAACTGAACAAGTAACTAGGAGGCGAATGAATAATTAATACAGACAAGTGACATGGACCAGGAACATCAAACAGAAGTCATCGCTCTTACCACGTTTTTATAAGTGAGTCAATAGGAAAAACTATCATCTGCCGCCACCGGGAATCAAACCCAGGGTCTTCCAGTTACGCGCCGGACATGCTTCCACTGCATCACAGTGGCCTCCAATTCCTCAAGACTCACACACGACTAACTGCCGAGCCACTTAGCAGGTTGCTTCTTGGAGCCCCGCACAATGCTCGAGATTCACCAAAGATCGTAAGCAGCAACTGAACAAGTAAGTAGGAGGCGAATGAATAATTAATACAGACAAGTGACGCGGACCAGGAACATTAAACAACGCGGAAAGGTGCATTCTAAATTTGGAACTCCTTTAAGGCGCGGAGATGCTGAAATTCAAGTTTGCAAGTCCGCAACTTGTGATTCATACGCTGCTTTGACCTTTCTTTTCAGTTTCTGTGTTCTTATGTAAATTTGTTTCATTATCGTTAAACGTTTTTTAATCTTAACGCTGCATTTTCTCTCTAGATTAATTTCAATTTGGCAACCCTGAAAAGAGATCAGAAGCCAATGACATATGCTCAAGTTAGATATAAACGCTGCTGTTCTGAGTGTATTTCAAAACTGCTTTGGACGTGTTCGTGTATATAATCTAAAGCTTTTTGTCGGTGGTGAGTTTCAGACACACACACATCTTCTTACTCCGAAGCGGTCGTTCTCTCAATGATACTGCGCCGGCAGGCTAATTGTTATAACATTGTTGATTCCAAACATACGTTACGGCAGTAGTACATCATCTACGTCATGTTGCGTGGTATGTTACATCATCCTCCTTTTGAAAAGCGGAACGCACGAAATCGCAAGTTTTGGGTCAGCCAACAACCGTGCTCAAAGGACCGCCTCATTGTAGAAGACGGATTTTTATTAATTTCCTACGTTGTGTGGAAGAATCATCACCCAAATTTTCGAAATTCACAACCATTTGCCGGTGGTGGCATTTGACCCGCGTCTTCACACTTTGGATGGTTGTTTTTCCAATTCCAACTACTCCGGCAGGCTTATCGCTGAAACATTGCCGATTTGACTCACACGTCACACAGTAGTATGTCATCGATGTAGTGTTATTTACTACATTACAAACACAATATACTATGTTTTTGTAGTTCTAAATTTTTTCACGCTCAAAGTTTTGCTACTTGCGATTGCTGAAAAGTGAGCGCAGAATTTCATTCTGCTGATTGTTAAAGAGTAGATTAAATATTTGTTGAGAACAGGTTGTTGTCGTTAACTTTTTTTTTTTATTGATTTTTTTTTTGTTTCGAGGTTTAACGATTACCGTGAGCAACTCGATGAGCTATAAGCACTTGCCCGTCTCTAATTTAGGTCATTGGTTCTGGGGAAGGGAGAAAGTCGGTGTCGTAAGACAAACACAACATCCGTGCCTCACCGGGATCCGAACCTGGATCCATCACAGACGAATGGTCATTAGCCAGCCTTTAGACCATTGCGGAACCGGGGTGACCATATCGTTGATTGAGTGAAGTGTCTAAAAGCGGCATGCTACTTGACTATAGCGAATAAAGAAGTGAACATTGTAAGTACTGCCTTATGATATAATAAGGCAGTACTTACACGTTATTATTTTTGAAGTCTGTGTTTAGCTATTTCATATATAATTAAGATTTCCAGCTACATGCACGAAGATTGAATCTATCCGGGTGCAACGAGAGAGAATCTCCAAGTTACAAATCTAAGGCAATAACCCGTTAAGAGTATAACAGTGAAATTATAGCTGACGTTAACGTAACCTCACAAGCTCAGAGTTGCTGCTTTACACGAAAACAAATTTGACGTTAGGAAAATAATAGTTGCTTCTACAAACACTGATACCTTAACTATTATATTCTGCAAACTTCCACTTAACCAAAAAGCAACATCCCTGTTATCCTAATAAATTCGCATGTACTGTAATATCTTGGCATTATATTCTCTATGCTTTTTTTCACAATTATTTACAGAACGTCTTTTGTAACTAATGAATGCTGCGCGCTACTGAAGCACAATTATTAAAATATACAATATTTTTGTAGAACAAATCGCACATTGCTTTGAAAATATTTCCATCACTTCTTGAGAAAATGCTATTTTTGGAAGATTAAACTACCCACATGTGAGCATATCAAAAAACCCCTTCGAGTCTCCCGTCTTTAATTTTGGGCTACTGGTTCTGTGCAGGGGGCGAAGTCTGCGCAGCACCTGTACCACAACTGGGACACAGCTTTGACGAATAATTAGAGTCCCGCGCGCCCGGCTACTCGCGCATCGGATGGCGAAATATGTGTCCTTAAAATGACAGTAGAATTCGAAATAGTGTTATTGGTTTATGCTTCACTAATCTGGCGAGTTTCGGCTTCTTACAAAAATATCACATTTTTTGAAAAAATTTACACAGCTCGTAATGCAGAAACTGAAGCTTTGATATACGAGTAACTTAGTTTGTTTTCGTCTTAGTAAGGATTAAAGGACGCGCATCAGCATCAAAGCTTGTAAAGAGTTTCCAATACCTAATTCAGAGCCCGAAATTCTAGGAGAGGGAAAGAACCAGTACTACAGGACAAACACAACCGGAATTCAAACCCAAAGTAAGAATAGATAGAGAACTTCGCCTCAGACCTACTATAGGAGTTTCTGACATATCTCTGTGGAAATAGCTGAGATTTTTTAACGGAGGAATTTAACCCTTTAAACGGCTGGAATGCATCAATTCCAGGTTAGCAAAGTGATCTAAACTGATGTATTTGCTCTCTATGAAGTGAACCAAACGCTGTTGAAATGAGTGAAACTGCGCGTTAAAAGGCGTTGATTTTCCCTTAGGTATGCCATTTAAATTGGTGATTTCGGAGAGTGATTGACACAAAATCTTCGTGGCTGGTTATCAGCTGAAAGAAACATAATAATGTCGGCTACCTATGAAACGAAAGAGAATGTTTGAGTCGCTTGTTTCTACCCAGTGGCAGCATATCCATTTCAGGCGGGCTCTCTCTTCGCCATAATGCCTTGGGTCAGGAAGCTTATCACCGTAATAGGAACAAATGCAGCAGCTTATCAACGTAATAAGACCAAAAGCAAGAGCTTATCGCCGTAATAGGACCATAAACAAGAGCTTATCCCTGTAATAAGACCAAAAGCAAGAGCTTATCACCGTAATAGGACCAGAACCAAGGCTTTTCACCGTAATAGGACCAAAAGCAAAAGCTCATCACCGTGATAGGACCATAAACAAGAGCTTATCCCTGTAATAAGACCAAAAGCAAGAGCTTATCACCGTAATAAGACCAAAAGCAAGGGTTTATCACCGTAAAGGGACCAAAAGCAAGAGCTTATCACCGTAATAGGTCTATTTTTCGTGCTGCTGGAATGAGAGGGGGGAGGAAGTGTTTTCCCGTAATTTTCGTAAAACCGCTGTGTGCAAATTTCTGTTTGGGAAGCGCGAAAAGTTTTGATAACCTTCGGTTCAGAAACATCGGTCGCTTAAAGGGTTAACGACCACCATGAGCAACTTTATAAGCAGTGAGTCATTTTTAAAATGGGGCCACTTTAGATATGACTCACTGCTGTTTCAGGGAAGGGACGGAGCCAGAGCTATAGGACAAAGCACACCACCCGTGTCGACCCACGTCCACCATGCCAGAAACCTGCACCTAGGATCACTTGGCTACCGTGTCGGCACATCTGGGATGGTTTTCGTCCAATTTACAAGATTGTTTTTTTACATCGCCCAAAGAATGCTAGAAATTCTGCCGTTCAGTTTGAAAGTTTTTTCATGTCTTTCAGCCGCGTTCCGTATCCTTTTCTTTGCGTCTTTCGAGAAAAACAGAAATATTTTAGGTACTAAATCATTTTGAAAGAAATAGAATTGCACTTCTTTTACGTCAACAAATTCTTCACACGTGCATATATTCGCATTTATTACTGGCATCTATGTGTTCTTCCGCAAGAACCCCAAAAGCAACAAACTTGTTTTGACGCTGAAATATGCGTGTCATTTTTTATCAATCTTGAATAAGCCATGAAAGAAATCGTTTGTCATCTTCACAAACCAAGTCTGAGGTGACCTAAATATTGTACCATTACTGTTGCTTCTGCTATAAAGTGAGTTGTCATAGAATAAATGTCATTGAATAAGAAGCTTTTTCTAGGTTCTATTTGCATTCTCTTACGCTCTCCCTTATCTTATGTTGCAGCGCCAGTTCCAAACTAAAAGATCTTTCACTAATTCTGACTTTCTTTCAAAATTACTTTTCTTCCCTTTAAGCTATTCCATGTTTGTTTTCAGATCATTCTTTTCTTTTCTTTTTCTTTGTTTAAAAAAAACAAAAGACTTTCCAAAAAATCCTTTTGAGTTTTGTTATACAAATTGAGCTTCCAGTCTAGTAACAAGACGCTTCTATTGCAATACACTAAGTGGACAAAAGCATGGGGTTACCTACATAGTAAAAGGTTACCACCTTTCACCCGGATAAGGGTAATCACACGGCGAGGCTTTGAGTTCACTAGATCACGAAAGCCTCCCACAGGTATTTCAAGCCATGCTTGCTACACTGTTGTCTGTAATTCCGTCGCATTCCTGGGTGGAGGATACAAAGCTCAAACGGGCATTTTTACAGCATCCCAAAGTTTTTACACAGGATTCATGTCCAGTAAACCCGGTAACCATTTGATGGTGGGAACTTCTGCGGAACGCTCTTCTAACCATACTTACCTGCAGCCCATCCTAGGATGGCTGCTTGTGAGCTTTGGATAAATATTCACATATAGGAGATGTTGCTCGACCTAGGACGCGGTGAAATTTTTAATTGAAGCAGATTGAAAGCATACCAAATAGACACCGGATTTCTGTAAGGAAATATAGCAAACACACTCATTCATGTAAAAACTGAAAATGCTTTTAGATGCGATTTTGCTCACTTTGAGATCTCCAAATTTCAGTTTTCATTGTAACACCTACGACATAACACCTTATAACGAAGTAAATTTCTCCGTCATTTTTATCCGCGCCAGGATTCGAACCCGGGTCCCCTCATTCCGGAATAAGTTGCTCTACCAATTGAGCTACGCGGACATTTTATTCTGATTCCTATCTGCCTTTATGTCGTGTGCGTCCTTCTGGCAGGTACGTCACATCTCCTGGTACGTTACAACCTACGTAACAGAACAAACGTCGCATAGTTGTTCGAGCATGTGCGTGTTGCCGTAGATGAAGTCGTTTGTCTTACTAACTTTATTTTATTTCCTGGTTTTTCTCCTTGATTTTACGTATCGTGCGATAGTGGTGAGCTTAGGTCCGATTTCGGCCACCGGATAAAAGCAGATGGCGCTGCAGGTATTTAAGGACGTCAGAGCGTTAGGAACAGACGTAGCCTGTATAGGTTTTATTCCGGACACTGCGCCTCTTTAGAGAGGCGCATCATCCCTCTGGAAAACTGCATTGCTCTGTGGGTGCATGATGACCATGAAGGGATGCAGATAGTCTGCAAGGAAGGACACATGGCATGGACTGCTCAAAGATGCATCTAGACGTACCAGAGGTCCCAACGTGTGCAAGTTGAACGTTCTTCAGACCATATCCGAGCTTCCAGCAACCTGAATATAACTTGCCGTCCCGGTGGCGCAGTGGTCTAAGGCGCTGGCCTCTGATCATTCGTCCGTAAGGGGTCCGGGTTCGAATCCCGGTGAGGCATGGATGTTGTGTTTGTCTTACGGCACTGGCTCTCTCCCTTCCCTGGAACCAGCGACCCTAAATTAGGGACGGGCGACTGCTTATAGCCCATTGAGTTGCTCACGGTGGTCGTTAAACCTCCAATCAATCAAAAAAAATATATATATATATAACTTGTATACATCCCGGGTCTATTGCTTTGTGCGTTTCTGCCAGATCTTCACTCTCCTGACTCATTGGGCCCGGACACTCCTCACCAATTATCCAAGGTCCAGTATCAATGTTCTCTCGCTCAGTAGGGGGTACAATCCTGAAATATGATGTCAGCAATTAGACTCTGATTGGTCAGCGTCTTTCGAATAATATGTCAGACTTCTGCATTAACACAAGTTCTGTTACTTGTTTTTATTGACTAGTTAGACGACGCATGATAATGTCAATCCACACACTACCTACCTTTCTTAGGTAAACTTTGTGTGCCTTCCAATCACCGGAAATCTTTCCCCGCGGTACGTATTCTGGAATAAAACTCCGCATATTCTCTCCTTTAACCTTATGAAAAGTGCATCAAAGTGTCGGTGGTGTGGTCTTGAATCCCAAATCGACAAGCTTCTGTTTATATGCCTTATCGCTGCCAGTTTTGGGCTTGCTATTGCCTACTCTCGTTCGCTCACTTATTCGGGATTTATAGTATTGCGATTGTCGTGCAACATAAAGTTATTAAAATGTTTTGAAATATGGAAATACAGCGGATCCCTAATGATACGTTTTTCAAGGGTTGGCGATAAAAAGATGTAAATATGAAAAACGTATAAAACAAATTTCAGAATGTTAAATGTTATTGTTAAACTTTTAATGACTCCAAAAAGAAAAAAATGATAATAAACGAATAATTTTAGATTAATTTTTAATGTGAGACATGCATACAGACCTCAACACTTTGTTTATTACCTTAATTATGTCTGTATCTGTTGTAATAAATTTTTTCAGTATAAAAACTAGCTTAAGAAATTCTGTACGAATTCATATTTTTAGTATATTTTAGAAAAAACTTTGCCTTTGAAATCATCTTCATCATCAACAACAACCATTATCAATCCACTGCTGGATGAAGGTCTCCCCAAATTTCTTCCACAGTTGTCTGTCTTGGGCCTCTCTCCTCCATGTCACGCCAGCATACTTTCGAATTTCATCCTTCCATCTCCCATGGGGTCTTCTTCTGGGTCTTGTCCTGTCCCTCGGAATAAAGTCTAAAATTCCGGTTGTCCATCGGTGGTCCGTTCTTCTGGCAACATGTCCAGCCCGTTGCCATTTCAGTAACTTCACTTTGGTCATGATGTCGATCACTCCTGTCATTTTCCTTATCCACAAGTTCGTCTTCTTATATTTCCTGGTTACACCAAGCATGCATCTCTTCATGGTTCCTTGAGTTCTCTGCATTTTTTGTGTGTCTTTTTTAGTTAAGGTCCACGTCTCTGCTCCATACGTAAGCACTGACAGGATGCATTGATTAAACACTTTTCTCTTGAGACATAATGGCGTACTGCTCTTAAAAATTGTACTGTTTCTTCCAAAAACTCTCCATCCAAGTTTTATACGCCGATTAATTTCTTCACCAATGTGACCCTCACTTGATATCTACTGCCCAAGATAAATGTAGGAATCGGTTGTCTCAAGCTGTTCTCCATCAATCGATAAATCTTCGTTTCTTGTAAAAGCATTGTACATCACTGTTGTCTTCTGAAAGTTCATTTTTAATCCCACTTCTTTACTCTTGTCAGCCAATTTTTGGATCATACTCTGCAGCTCTGAAGGGGTAGTTGCAAAGATGACTACGTCTTAAACAAAACGAAGGTGAGTTAAGTAATCTCCATTAATCTTTATCCCTTTGTTTTCCCAGTTCAATGATTGAAAGACATTTTGCAATATGGCGTTAAAGAGCTTGGGAGATATGGTGTCATCTTGTCTCACTCCCTTTCCAATTCTTATTTGTGCTGAATCTTCAAATATCCGAACCTTTGCACTTGCATTTTCATAGATGTTATTAATAATGCTAATGTATTCATCTTCAATACCGCAGGATATCAAAGCCATTGTTACTGCTAATGGTTACACGGAATCGAAAGCCTTTTCATAGTCAATAAAAGCCATGCATAATAGGAGTCCATGTTCTCTTGTTCTTTCAGTTAGTTCTCTTAGTACACGTATATGATCTATGGTGCTGTAGACACTCCTGAATCCAACTTGTTCTCTTGGTTGGGCCATGTCTTGTTCTCTTGGTTGGGCCATTCAAGCGATGTGAAGGATCCTTAGTCAATATTTTATAAACCACTGAAAGGAGGCTGATGGGCTTGTAGTTCCTGACATCTTCAGCGTCACCTTTTTTTATGGAGCAAGATCATTGTAGCATTGTTCCAATCCTCAGGAATCTTCCCTTCATTAAGGCATCTGGTGAAAACTTGGGCGAGTGTAATTTCAATTTCTCCACTTGCTTCTTGTATAATGACCACGGTAATTCCCTCTTCTCCTGGAGCTCTTCCCCGTTTCATGTTCTTAATTGCATATGTAACTTCTGCAGGGAGGATTGGAGGGACTTTGGCACTGGTACCTGTCGTAATGTCTTGAATAGATGTATCATCCCTTCCATATAGTTTTGAATAGAAATCTTTCACTCTTGTCAAAATTTCGCTTCTATTTCTTGTTACAGTACCATCTTCCTTTCTCAGAGCCGTAATCTGTTTTCTTCTCTTACTGAGATGTCATTTTGCTCTCTTCAGGCTCTGGTTGTTTTCAATTGCTTTTCTCACTAGTTCACAATTGAATTTCCTTATGTCTTCAGTGATACCTTTTCGCACTGTCTTGCATAGCTCTATATATTCCACTTTGGAGCTGACGTCTTTATTTGCCCTCATCTCCCTTCTCTTTTGCATCAACATTTTTGTTTTTCCTGAAATTTTCTTCATGTGTAACTTGTTCTTAGTACCACCTAATTTTGTTGCTGTTTCCATAAGTGCCTTGGTGAGTCTCTGTTAATTTCAGAAATATCCACTTCTTCCGATGTTAGGCCTTCTAAAGCAGAGAATATATTCCTCAATTCCAAGTTGAAGGTATTATGGTGTTTTTTTAAGGTTGGAGACGTCAATATATTTTTGTTTGTCTTATGAGCTTGTCACGTTCGAGTTTAGTGTTGAGGTGCATCTTGCCTTTGAAATACTAGGTAGTAAATAGGAATAGGGTTTTGTTTTATATGCAATACCGCAATTGCATATCCTTTAATCATAAGTATCGTTCTTCTCATAGCAGTTTGTCCCCTAGTTGATTTTCATATTAATGCCGAGGAAAATATTAACTAACCTTTGCGTGTTTCAAATATCTGGAGTTACCCCGGTTGCGCAATGGTCTAAAAGCTAGCTTCTGACCACGAGGTGAGTCCGGTGAGGCATCAATGCTGTGTCTTTCTTACGGCGCTGATTTTCTCTCTTCCCTGGAACCAGTGGCCCTAAATTAGGGACTGGTGGCTACTTATATCCCATTGAATTGCTGACGGTGAGCGTTAATGATCTCTTCCTCAAAAATATTCTTGAATTTAGAGAAAAAAAGAGAATTGTGAATGTTACTCATTAAATTTGAAGTTGCAACATGTCTCATGGTTGAAAAAAAAACAAAACGCTGTCTTGATTCTCTTATACAATAGAGCATTGAAAATCCGAACCCTTCAAAAATCCGAACAAGCTGCCCTCTACGTTTATTATCTTTTTTTGTGGTGGTGGAGAGTTTAAGTATAGTCCGTTCATTTTAACTTGGCACTTGATGATAATGGAATCGCCCTAATTTTGGGGGTGCAAGCATTTTGGGGGCGACATGTCGAAGGTGGAGATGACTGCTGATACTCAGAGACAAAAGGTGGAAACGTCCCCAGTCACTTGTTCCCTCCGGAAACTAAGATCTTACGTTCCATTACCACGGCACTTTCACCCCTTGTTTCACATTGTTCACTGTAGGCCGGGACGAAAGTTATTTCCCTACATTCAGCATAAAGTACATCCCTTGTCAATCGGAACCAGCTTGTAATGATTGGTAAGTTTTGGAATTTGTACTTTATATTTAAAAATTTCACAGCAGCAGTAAAAGTGGCCAACTTGTTTCGTATTACATAATAGCAAAAAAGTCTTTGTCTTACGTAATTTTTTCTTGTGTATACAGTTGCTTGTATTTGGATAATATAATGCAGAAATGTTACCGTGTTTATATTTTTTTACGTGTTCGATAATCCAAACACATCGAAAATCCGAACTACCAGTGGTCCCAATCAGTTTGGATTTTTGACGCTCTACTGTAGTTGTAAAATACTGGTTTTCGTATAAGCGAATGGAAGACTAAACTGTGAACAGCTCAAGCAGTCACCTGTACCTAATTTAGGGAGGCAGGGAACAGAGACAGCCAGTGCCGTAAGACAGACACAACATCCATGCCTCACCAGGATTCGAACCTGGACCTATCTCGGAGGAATGGTCAGAACCCAGCTCCCAGACCACTGTGTCACCGGGGTGGCTCTAAAGTGTTTTTCTCATTATTTGTGGGTGGGGGTGCGCATGCATATGCATTATCTGCGTGACTAAATTAATGAGTTACAAATGTTGCTCGAAGGAAGGAAAAAAAATTATTCATGTCATAACGTCTTTTTACAGGAACACTCCGTTTCTACAGTTTAGTAATAAACTTACTTCATAGGTGAACAATATTTGTGAAGTGCAGGAACTTTAAAACTTTCGTGTTTCCCATGAGGAAAATTCAAAATTTAAACCTTCTTTAACTATTTTTCAGATGGAGCTTAAAAAAAATTGAATCTTAATCTAATCTCACGTGCTAACGCCGTTCACGTCTTTTACTTTAGAGAAACGTGTTCTCTTAGAAAGCATGGGAAACTGTTAAATTCCTGGCATAACAAGAAGAAGTAAAAAATATGATGATCGCAACGAGAACAGCTTTCCTGTTCGTGAATCTTTTGAAGTTTCGTTGGCTTTTTCGTCTTATATTATTTGAAAAGAAAGTTTCAAAACTACTCTCATTCATCGTAGTAAAAGCATTTCAAGCTGGATGAAACATTTTTTCTTGCCCCTTGCAGCAGCATAACAGATATGACAGAAAGATCAGAAACATCAGAGAGATCAAAGCGTTTATAAAGAAACTGTTGCGTTAAATTCTGACGTGTAGCAAAGAAAACTTTGCTGACGAAGCTCTATGAAATGGTAACCCTATAATAATAAAAGCACACAAAAAATCCAGCCGTGAATACAGCGAATGCATTTTTCCAAAGAAAAAAATGCACTTTAGGTATTGCGGTCTTTGTTATTTACGTTTTTGAATTCATTTCTTCAGCGTGAAAAACATGTAGGATTGAACAATTTGTATCCGTAACTGATAACCTATGTGCTTTAGAGACAAACGATGACCTATAACGAAGTGAATTTCTCCGTCATTTTTATCCGCGCCAGGATTCGAACCCGGATCCCCTCATTCCGGAATAAGTGCTCTACCAATTGAGCTACGCGGATATTTTATTCTGATTCCTATCTGCCTTTATGTCGTGTGCGTCCTTCTGGCAGGTACGTCACATCATCTCCCCCTTATTTTTTTTTTTCGAAGTGCTGCTCTTATTTTTCCTATCTCGCGGTGTGGAAATGACATCACACCATTGCGAGATTGTGAACGGTCGGGTCATCCGGATAGTTCGGGCGCCATTATAACGAAGTGAATTTCTCCGTCATTTTTATCTGCGCCAGGATTCGAACCCGGATCCCCTCATTCTGGAATAAGTGCTCTACCAATTGAGCTACGCGGACATTTTATTCTGATTCCTATCTGCCTTTATGTCGTGTGCGTCCTTCTGGTAGGTACGTCACAGACCCATTAAATGGTGCAAAAATATGTTCCCCACGTTACCTTCAGAAAGAAAATTAATGCAATTTGTTTCTCTTTGTGATTACGGATAATGCCATCAGAATAATTCCGCAGCTACCAATTGTACTAAAATTAATAAGAAAAGAATAATTTATTTTAATCATCACTTCGCTTACTGTTTACATTCGCCTAAATATGTATCTTAATTAATTAATTGGAATGCAAGAAGTTATGTAGGATTAATCCCTTCATCTTTCTCTGAGCTCTTAAAAGATAAAACGTGATCAAAGCATTCAGAGTGTTCTTTGATGTCCTTACCAAGAATCTCTATGAGAATACAAATGGTTAGAGAATAAACATGTAAATAATGGACTATGTCTAATGTATTTATCACCTTTATAACACGTCCTTGAATAAAAAAGGAAGACGCTCTTACAGTATTTCGCGATGTAATTCTGTCATATAATATCTCAGCCTGTGTGAGTCCGATTTGTAAAAATTCCTTTTTGTGTTAAAATTTGCTAAAATTCCTTATTTCAAGCAGTTTCAATTTCAAACAGTACGTCTTCTGCAAAAAAAGATCATGCTTATGTTATCGGTTTGTATTTCTGTCCATCCGTCTGTAGACACTATAGCTCTGCAACTGTTAGTCCAATGGCCGATTTGAAAAATTATTTTTGAATTGGGAAGCTTGAAATATGCGAATGATGATTCTTCATTTCGTTCTTTTTTTACGATGTACAATTTTGCCGCTAGAGAGCGTAAATGCAGATAATGTCGAATTCAGAATACATTTCATTCCATATATTTGCTTCTAAACATCCGATTGAAAAAATTATTTTATTTTCAATTCCATTTATGTCGAAAAGTATTTTAGATATAGCTACTATTTCAAGTTACGCATAGATTTTCCGCTAAGGTCGTAAAAGTAAATTACGTTCTCCCCGATATCTCTTCTTTTAAAACTCCGATTTGAAAAATGTTTTCTTCAGAGGATACAGCTCCTGATGGAAGTTCTTTTGCATGTAATTTCTAATTCTTG
The DNA here is from genome assembly GCA_039090855.1 of Macrothele yani. Lineage (NCBI taxonomy): Eukaryota > Metazoa > Arthropoda > Arachnida > Araneae > Macrothelidae > Macrothele > Macrothele yani. Next base: position 6,767,473 of record CM077011.1, on the reverse strand, counting down.
GTAAAGAATACTTTGGACAACAGGGGGGCGTAAGTATTAATTTTTGCTTCTGATGTATTTGCCATAAAATCTGAGCTTCTGAAATCTCGATGGAAAAAAATATTTCGTGGACCGATGCTACTCACGTCGATAAACCTTTTCGGAATATTTTCTTATTAAAATATTGCATGGTTTCTCCACCAGGTGACGTAGATGTACATCTTATTATTGTCAATACCTCTGCTTCTAATGGTTCAATTTGAAAAATTCGTTCTTTATCGGATATATTTCGGTGTGACATGTTTTTCATATAATTTCAAAATTTTCAAGTAATTTATGGACATTGCGCTAGGGTGGGTTAATATAAATTGCGTTTCTTTCAATATCTCTGCTCCTAAAACACCGATTTGAAAAATTCTTTCTGCTCCTGATACAGCTCCTGATGTGAAATCCTTTGCATGTAATTTCTACTTTTGGTAAAAAATGATTTGGCCACCAGGGGGTGTAGGTCTTAATTTCCGCTTCTGATGTATTTGCAACCAAATCTGAGCTTCTAAAATATCCATCAAAAGAAAGTCGTTTGTTGACCGACAAAGGTACTACTCACGTCGACAAACCTTTCAGGACTATTTTCTTCTTAAAATAATGCATGGTTTCTACTCCAAGGGGCGTAGATGTATATCTTATTTTTGTCAGTGTCTCTATTTCTAGGAGTCCGATTTGAAATTTTTCTGCTTTGTTGGATTGTGTTTCAGATGCGAAATGTTTTTCATATAAATTCAAAATTTCCAAGTTAATGATAGACTTTCCGCTAGGACGTGCAAAGGTAAATTGCGTTTTCTGCGTTATTTCTGCTTCTAAAACTCCGATTTGAAAACTTCTTCCTATATCGCATACAGCTCCTGATGGAAAATGTTTTTTATATGATTTCTAATATTCGGTAAAGGTTGGTTTGGCCATCAGGGGGGCATAACTGTTAATTTCTGCTTTTGATGTATTTGCAGCAAAATCTGAGCTCCTGAAAACTCGAGTACAATTTTTTTCTTGGACCGATACCATTCACATCGAAAAACCTTTTTAGAATACTTTCTTCCTAAAATAATGCATTGTTTTCGCGCCAGGGGGCGTAGATGCATATCTTATATTTGTCCATATCTCTGCTTTGAAGAGTCCGATTTGAAAAATTATTTCTTTGTTGAAGAGCGTTTCAGCTGCGAAATGTTTCTCATATAAATTCAAAATTTTCTTGACGTACAAGTCTGCAACCAGAGGGCGTAAGTTCACTATTCCGTTAACAGCAATATCTGCGGGATTAAAAACCCCATTGAAAAACTTCTTTCTTCCATATGATGCTATAGTTTTCTATAACGGTTTCATTGACTTTGAATAGCTTTGATAAATTTAATTTGCATCTGAACGGATTCAAAAGACGTGCTCATTACACCCGAAAATTCGGTGTCATCTTTCTTGTTTCTACTTGGATCGTAAATGTATAGTGTGTTTTTCATGAGATATATGGTTCAAGTAATTTGATTTGAAGCGTTGATAACGAGAACTGTTTTTCGCGTAATTTCTAGATTTTCATAACGCATTACTTTGGTACTGAGGAGCATATATTTTTTGTAGCATATCTGCAACCGTATGCACACTTCTAAAAACCCGACTGAAAAACTTCCTTTCTATTCAGATATCATTCACTGCGCAAAGCATTATATACACAAGTCCTGCTCAAAATGATATATACATGGTTTTCCAACTGGGTCAAGTTATTATGTATTAGGGTGGGTCGAAAATACCGAAATGTTTCTGAACAAATAGTTACAGTGCGGAAACGTTTTCCTGGTATAGCTAAAGATAAAGTAAAAAGAATATTAAAACAGACAATATTTTCCGACGATCAAAATTATAGAAATTTCACAAAGTTAGACATTTGTAGAAATTCGATCTAAGTGCCAAATCATTTCCCCTTCACTGACTTGCGGCTGCGACCCCTTGACCTTGGCAAGCACGGCATATGCTGAGGATAACGTGCCGACCTTGACAACCCCGATGTTCCTTAGGCCAGTCACGTTTTAGCTTGTAATCAATGCGAATCAGAGTTTGAGTTTTGTCCAGTGGCTCTACTTAAGTAAGTACTTATTTTTACCTTATGATATCCCAGTTTAATTGTGTGTTTTACAATTGAAGCAGCACATAAACTTATAACAAGACAATAATTTATTTGCTCTTTATTTGGTCGTCAAAGGGATCTTGTTCCAAGTAAACTGCCTACACATGAGGATGTAATACAGTGCTGTTTATGAGGAAAGATATAAGCTGGTACTGCAATGTAACAATAAGAATATTACATTTTCATCTGTTGCACTGGCAGTGGCAAAGGAAATGAAATCTGTGTTTGATACAGTATCTACAGTATCTGATCATGGAATAGCGCACCTTATTAACTCCAACCACGATAAATATTACGAACTGAAGGAATGTTATAAACGGGACAAAAACAAACCAAACTTTCAAAACAAACTCTACAGTTTTAAAAAAGAATCTTGGATATTTTTTTATGTTGCTGTGTGCAAGTATTCTACAACCCTGAATAACGTTTGTAATAAACAACGTGACTCTTGTATTTGCCCAATCTAATCACATGCAGCCAGGGCCGGATGGAACTTTTGCGGTGCCCGGGGCAAAATTTTACTGCGGCCCCTCGAAAATAAATCTCATAGTTTAATAAAATCGTTACGTGAAAAATGAAAACACATGAAAATCATCATAAAGAAAAAAAAAACTATCTCAAATTACTGTGAGCTTAAGAAAAAGGCCATAAAGTGGACTGAAAGTTCAGAGAGACAGAGACAGAAAGAGACAGAGAAAGAAAGAGAAACAGAGAGAAACACACACACACACACGAGCGCGCACGTACGCACGCACACACAAACACACACACACACACACACGAGCGCGCACGTACGCACGCACACACAAACACACACACAGAGAAAGGGGCAGAGACAGGCACAGAGAGAGAGAGAGAGAGAGAGAGAGAGAGAGAGAGAGAGAGCGAGACAGAGGCACAGAGAGAGAGACAGAGAGAGATAGACAGAGAAAGGGGCAGAGACAGAAAGAAAGGCAGATAGAGCTAGAGACAGACAGAGACAGAGACACACTGAGGAAAGGACAGAGAGAAAAAGACAAAGAGGTAGACAGAAAGAGACAGAGAGCAAGACACACACACACAGGAAGGAAGACAGAGAGAGAGAGAGAGAGAGAGAGAGAGAGAGAGAGAGAGAGCAACAAGTGCTAAAATCTACGATTTTCTTTCCGGGGAGAAGGGGTCTAGTTTGCGTTGTGATTTTTATAAAATCTTTCTCACAAATTGATAGAAAGATAACTTTAACTGGTCTGCGTAGCGAATATTTTTACATAGCAAACATTTTTGCGTAGCGAATTATAAGAATCCCTCTGAAATAAATCAGTATATATCCTGATACACGTTTTAGTGGGTTTTGTTTTTTTACGTAAAGCGGAATAACTGACAAATTAGTGACTTTTTGTACCTTTTATACGCGTTCATGTGTAATTTTTTTATTTTTTATTTCCAGTACGGTTTTTAAAGTCACTAAAAAATTGCCGTCCATATATAGCCCAAAAACAACTTTGATATTGTTCTTGTTTTGTTAAATTATCATAAAGAAAAAAAACTATCTCAAATTACTGTGAGCTTAAGAAAAAGGCCATAAAGTGGACTGAAAAAAATGTGTGTGTAAACCAGATACACACTCAACAATGTGTGTGTATCTGGTTTACACACACATTGTTGAGCAATAGTAAGGAGTCACAAAATGTGATGAAATTTAATTTCTATTTCATGAATATGGAAAAAAATTTAAGATATAAAAAAGTGAGGAGAGGGGAAGATTGTAAACTAAAAAAAAAATTACAAAAATATATTTTAGGCCTAGCTACCCAAAACTTTAAAAAAATAGCAATAAATGTAAAGAATTCTAGGAAAAATGATTTTGTTTTAATTTTCTAAACTACGGGGCCCCTTCAAGGCGCGGGGCCCTGGGCGACTGCCTCGGTTGACCCTATGGTCCAGCCGGCCCTGCATGCAGCTATGAGAAATCGAAAAATGTCTTTTCAATTGAACTGAAGTTCTTATATCTCCAAAAGCAGCATGGGATTGGAAGGACTGAACCAGTAAATATACAGGAACCCAAATTAAAAGAGGAAACAGAAAAGAACGTAAACTTCACTGCATGCCAATCGCTGCCACTTCTAACTCTGTTTCTTTGTAGTGGGTTGACTAACACCAAGCAAGATTTATTATTCTCAGACGGGTACATCCGTGCAACATTGCCACCAAAATCTATCATTCCTTAATTCTCACATAAGGCTGCCTTAAAGTGATTCCCCCTAAAACAAAAAGGAATAAAAGAAGTAAAATTGAAATGAAAACAATCTATATTTGTGAAATTTCCATAATTTTGATCGTCATGCGCTGACGGAAAATATTGTCTGATTTATATAAAAAAAATCACGTTACCGTTAGCTTTTCCGCACTATAGCGATTCGATCAAAAACATTTCGGTATTTTCGACCAGCCCTTTTACTTATACACAGGGCAATCCCGCTGGAGCAATGATCTAATTGCTGACAGGTGATTGTTCGTCCAAATGACCCACGTTTTTGACCTGGTATATTGCATTAGTGGTGTGCTTGTTTGAGATACTAACTCTCCTATCTCGCTTGAAACAGTGTCGCTAAATTAGAGGCCAGTGACTACTTAACCCTTACAATTGCTCACAGAGGTCGTTAAACCCGTTATAACAACAAAACATATAGAAAATACACATGCTGTTTAAAAAGTAATAACATATGTTTTATATTGATCATAATAATAACTAGCATATTATTGATCTTTTTTAAATTCTGAAACATTTAATATTAATTTCAAGTTGTGATTCCGTTTATTGGTTTAAATTATGACACGCGTGGTAAGTCATACACAAATTGCCATAAAAATCCGCGCACCAAGAAGAAACGGTGCGATTAACGCGTAACTCGGCAAATAGCTACGGGGAGGGCAGACATGCACATGATTAAAGTTTCGTGCGATTCCGCATGTCCGCGCGTCCCAGACAGGTGCTGCAATCGCAATCCCTTGGGGCTTATAAATGGCCCCGAGCAGGAGACTCCACATTCATGCCGAAGTGCACGGTAAGAGTCAGGTGAGATCCCAGAGTGATAGGCATATTGAGGAGCCGCTGTAGATGTGCGTACTGAAAACTGACGGAGTTTGAACGAGGTCATAACGTCGGCATGGGAGAGGCTGGATTACCGGCGCGCCGAGTCGGCCGCCATTTGGGTCGGTCGGACAGTACGGTGCGATCCTGTTGGGAGCAATGGACACGAGAAGGCATTCAGACACGGCAGACTAGTTTGAATGACACAGACACACCACCAACGGAGAGGATCGTAAGAGCGGCAAGCACAGATGCAACGTCGTCCTTGTCCAATATCCAGGGACATGTGGCAGCTGTACAAGGAACTCCTGTGTCCTCTAGAACCATTTCCAGACGCTTGGTAGAAGCGAATATGCACTCTCGACGGCCCTTCGGGTTCTGCCATTAACACGTGACCATCGTCGGCGTCGATTGCAGTGGTGTCAGCAGCGAGCAACGTGGAATCCTAAGAACTGGCGACGTATAGTGTTCAGCAACGCATCCCGCTTCTGTATGGGAACGGGCGACCACCGTGTCAGAGTGTGGAGGACCGCAGGTAAGCGCTACGATCCCAACCTCACTGTACAGCGACACACGTCCCGAACCGCAGGCGTGATGGTCTGGAGAGGCATCGCGTATTACAGTCGGACTTACCTCGCAGTGATCCGAGGGACGTTGACTGCCTAGCGCTACGTACAGACGATCCTGTGGCCCCATGTGCTGCCTTTCCTGGCGGTGCGGCCCGGAGCCATTTTCCAACAAGATAACTCCCGTCCTCCCAAGGCTCGGGTTTCTCAGGATTGTCTACGTCATGCTTTGACGTAGACAATCCTGGGAAGCTCGAGCCGTGGCCTGCCAGATTGCCTGATCTCTCGTCCATCGAGCACGTGTGGGACCCGATGGGATGCCAACTTTCTCATTGTCCTAATGTTCGTTATTTAGAGCGTCTGGTTGCAAGAAGGGTGGACCAATCTGTCCCAGGGTAACATACGGTGTCTCTTTGACTCCATGTCGGACCGTATCACCACATTTATCCGAGCACGAGACTGTCCGACACGGTACTAAGGCTGACCGTAATGTGTTCCTCATGTCCGCGGGAAATCGTCCTGCTGCTGTGATATTGTAATTCCTTCTGTCCTTGGTACATACCATCTCACTAGTAAAATCTGATTTCAATCCGACCCCTCGTTCTTGGTGCGCGGATCTTTATGAAAATGAGTGTATAATATCCGAATATCCAAAAACTTGAAAATTTCATCGTCCTGGAGCGGGAATCGAATCCGCGTCTCCCGGTTTGCGCCCGAGCATGCTAACCACTACACAACCCAGAACGACTAAGTCCCAAGTTTCCGAATAATTTGAATTTAACACATCACATGGATCGCCATTCAAAGCAACGTCATTCATATTTAGCGAATGTGGATGGATATGTAGAATGTAGAATTCATATTCTCCCGTGATTGCCCAGAGAAGCAGAGATTAGAGATACAGAGATTGCGAATATATGTACCGATAATTTCGATTCGTCTCGAAGAAAAGCGTAGCTTATAGAGATTTTGTGTTTTATGAAAGAGTTTGATACTAGGCTTTTTATGTGTCTGCTCTAGACAGATAAGTCTGCAAAACTTAATTTTAACTATAAATGTGCAATCTACTTTGATCATTTCGTAGAATCAGTTCGTTCTACTTTGATCAGTTCGTAGAATCATTCTCCGCTATGATTCATGTATGATGATTATTTAGGATTTTTGTTCTTCTAACGATATGTGACGTATATTCTAGATTAACTTTCCTTTTTGGTTTCTTTCCCTATGTAAATCTTGAGTTTATTCTCAGTATTCTTCACGCTTAACGAAATATCTTTTCTCTCAAACGAATACGTTTGGCAACACAATTGAGGTTGAATGCACGTGACGTATGCCTGATCTTGATAAGAGCAAGAGATAAAAACGACGACTGATCTATTGCTTGAGAGCGTTGTAAGAGAGCGTTGTAAGAGAGCGATTATAATGAGCGTTGGGTTGTAAACTGATTATTGATAGGAGTGTTGTGATAATATGTGGTGTGTGGAGCGTTTACTGCAGTATTTCCGTAAGTTGACTTCTGTTTTTTCGTCTGGCCGTTAAGGCTGTCTTTGAATGAGTGTAACAGAAATTCTGTCCTATATCTGTAATGCAAATTCTTTTGTACACATTTTCTCGAAAACTATTACTTTGTAGAGTTTGAAATTTTGAACTCAAATAAAAACGACCCATATCTAATACGCGTCGCAGTTATTTTTCCGAAACATTTGTTAGAATGGTTTTTAAAATTCAATTTATCTGACTCAAAAGTATTCCAATTTGGCGCTAGATGGCGCCAGAAGTTAACTTGGCAGTGTTTCTGTGTGGAAGAAACAAAATCTCTCATTTCTGTCTGAGTTTTTTAATTATCTAGGCCAAATAGAAATCAGAGAATGGGCACTGAAGTGAAATTGGAATCTTGTCTTCTATAGATCATCTTAAATTCTACTGTACGTTCATTTTTTTAAGAGAAAATATGTACATTACCAGAAAACACTTCAATTTGAGACAGAAACTACGCCTACATGCTAAGCTCCACCCCCAAACAATGTCATTGGTCAAAATGTAACAGCGCGTCTTTGTCTTTTCATTGAGGAGCCAACGAAAGACCGCTGCCATTCTGAATATGGTAAGGTCTTCAGTCATTCGCTGACGCTAACTTCTGGGACAATCCCTGAAGACATAAAAGCCACGCCCAAGGAGTGATATTTTGCGCCATCTATCGCAGAAGATGAAGCCTAACACTCATTCAAAGACAGCCTTAAGGTTTTCTTTCATTTAGGAACTATTTCTTAGTATATTGATGTGTTAAAACAGCGTAGAAGTCAAAAAGACTTTTACGCTACAGATATTATTTTTGACTTAAATTGATGAAAACTTACATTTCATAATCATGTAATATTTTTTTGCCTGGAAAGTTATTCTTTTTTACTTCAGTGAATTCATAGGTACCATTCATTTTGAAATGATAAAAGCAAAGCAGGGATAAAGCGCATTTTTGTTGTTCACTTCGAAAAGAAACCCCAAAGCACCTCATGGAATAAATCAAATTATCGCAAACAAGGACAACTTAATCCACCGGCTCTCATTTGGTCAGCTAATTGCACATATCGATTGTTTTTCATAAGAGCACAACAGAAAGCAAGACAAAGATAATTATCTTAAGCAACAGCTTTTTCTACATCTGAACTTATTGCAGTTTCTCCGTTATTCGCTATTTATCTATTCCGTAAGTAATTTTCTGCATGTCAAATGTCGAAGTGAAACGAAAGAATGCTGTAGTGGAGCTTTGGACTTCCTAAAAAATTTAGTTAGTTACAATTGCCAACGGAAACAAGAATAACTGAGAATCTAACTAAGTTGGTTCTTACGAGTATGGGCTTTTTCCCTTAGCATTAATGTAAAAAACGCGTCATTCCTTTAACATTCACATATTTTTACTTATGTATTATTTTTTTTATCTATTTTTAAAAGGTTCTGCATAGTTCTAGTTGATTTCATCAGGATGATGTAAAGATATAAAATAACCTTCTGTTAGTTTGGTAAAAAAAGATGGATCACTTCTGAAGTAGTTTCTTTGGACGGAAATTTCATGAAACGAAACTACTTCAGAACAGATCCTCTTCAACCCAACGTTCAATATTACCATTTCTAGTGATAAAGACCACTTCTAGCATGAAAAGAGAGGGAAGTCTCTTTAGTTCATGAACTAACCTTCGAGATTTATTATTTCAAGAATTCAGTTTTCATTTTCATCTATATACCGTATGTTTGTTATATAATCCGCGAATTATCTATTAATGAAGTTTGAAATTTGGTTCTGTGCAATATACGCCAAAGAGGAAAATACGCCGCTTCTTTTTTTAAAAAATACGTTTTTGCCGCTTCTTTTTTTTTAAATAGGTTTTTACCGCTTCTGCTTTTAAAAAATCGTGTCGTAGTTGTCAGGAGAAGTCGCGTATTTGGAAAATTACCAGAAATACGTTAATTACAAGAAAACGTAACGCAATACGTTCATCTTAAATAGTTCTACAAATAGTTGGAAAGCAGATTAGATTCTTTTCTTTTACTTTTGAGCATTTTGACAGAAAATACGGTGCAACGAACCCGATATTTTTTGCTCTCGCAGATGATCAGTCACCTGCTCTGGGAAGCTCAGCGTCACAGATGTTCGTGGATGCCGAAGGTCTAACTACAGAAAACAAATCATAATTTTTGCTCTTTATTCATGTGAAAGTAACAGAAATTTATTTAAAATGGCAGCTATTCCTTTTTAATAAGAAGATCGTTGTCTTAACATTTGTTTGGACTGCTGGGTCTTCCCGTAAATCGTGACTTCTCTGTACGAAGTTATGGTCCGCGATCAACATTTTGAATACGAATTATACAACGATTTTTTCCTGAATTTCATGGCCGGCGGATTATGCGAAGAAAATATGGTATTTGAACTTACGTTGCACCTTGAATTTGCAATCATGTGAGGATAGTAAAATAGGGTCCATTAATAAAACGAATGTGCAAGAGACACATACTACACTAAAAGGCAATGTATTTTTGTGCGAAATAACTATTAAGCTTGGGAACAGTGGTTGAATAAATTGTCTAAACTCCGATCGAATTAGTTCAATTATGAAAACACAATTCATCATTTTATGGATACGTGTATATAATTCCTATTCACTTGCCTTTAGGCTAGTCGTGCGTACTTACTCGTATTTGTACATATTCTACATAAGGTGACCTACAACCCTATGGATAAATATTTCCGTAGCAATCTTTCTAGATTGCTTTTATGCCTCATAGTAAGTGTCTTCCTTCCTCTTTCTACCAACATGCTAATGTCCAGTTCCATAGGGGTTGCTCTTTCAGCTAGCAATGATTAGAGTTAAACATAGTGTTCTATAGAGCTCCATAGGGGTTGCTATTTCCAAACATAGCACTGCATACATCCCGATAGTGTCATACGTTCGTCTTCAGGAAAAATTCCGAACTCCGATGGAACAAAATTTCCCAAATAAGAGAAGTTGTTGTACCTCTTGGGATGCTCACGTGACGGCGCAATGGCAAAAACACGCACTAACTTTCAAGGTCATATGCGCGTTCTCAGCTGTGTGACGTACCTGCCAGCAGGACGCACACGACATAAAGGCAGATAGGAAATCAGAATAAAATGTCCGCGTAGCTTAATTGGTAGAGCAACTTGTTCCGGAATAAGCGGCCTCGGGTTCGAATCCCGTCGTAGACCAAAAATGACGGAGAAATTTACTTCGTTATAGCTGTGTCTCTGGTCTCTGTCCAGATAGAATGACAACGATTTTCGCCTCTGGCAAGACCCCTTCCTTTTCGAATTCCGACTTGAAATCGTCCTATGAAATTCCGACAAGATTTCCCGATCTGAGCTATGTCTGACAAGACCCACCATAGCGCTGACATTATCTTTTACACTGGCGTGCAAAAATTAAGGACGATACGGAATTTCTAATGTAACGTCGTGCAGAAGTGATCCGCATCGACTCAAATCATACCATATGATCCCCAAGATGTAAGAATATGGGAAAAGTGAGCAAAACGGTCCAAACAAGGAATCCAAAGGATACAAAGGCACTGTATTGAAAAAGTAGCTTCGAGCACAACTGGACAAAAGACAGAAACGCCCTTGTGACTGGCGGCTGCCAAGAAAACCCAGTCTTTAGTAGGGGATATGATCACGCCAGACTGCGTTGCAAGATTTACAACGTCTGTCCATGCTGAGGACGAGGTTGTCAAGGAGCTGTTGAGGCATCGTGGCCCATTCCTCTAGTAGCGCCAATCGCAGCTGCGGAATCGTACGGGCGGTTGGTGACGTGTTGCCAAGCGTCTCCCGAGAAGGCCCCACACGTGTTCGATTGGATTTAGGTTCGAGAACCTTGCGGGACAATCCATGCGTTGAATATCTTCACTCCCCAACAGCTCTGCGACAGCCACTGTACGATGAGGTTTAGCGTTGTCGTCCATAAAGAGGAACTCAGGACCCACAGCACCTCTAAACAGACGCACGTGAGGCTGGAGAACCTCGGTACAATATCGGACACCAGTGACTGAACCACCTTGGAAGATGTGGAGGTCAGTACGGCTACCAAGCATGATACCGCCCCAAACGAAAACTCCGCCACCTCCAAACCGGTCCTTTTCGATGATGTTGGAGGTGTGATTGCGTGTTCCCTGCTCTCTCCAGATGTGTATACGTCCAGAATCGCTCGTCAGACTAAATCGGCTCTCATCCGTAAAGAGAACTGGACCCCATTGCTAATGTGTCCAGTTCTTGTGTTCCTGGCACCACAGAAACCGCCGTCTCTGGTGAGCAGGCGTTAATGGCACACACCGTACTGATCGTCGTGCAAATAGACCACCTTTGTGCATCCTCCTGGCCACGGTAAAACGCGATAACGGACGTCCAGTTGTCTGTTGCATGTGCCTTGCGATTTTTCCCGCTGTCTGCCGTCTGTCTCTTCTCGCCTGTAGGACAATATACCGGTCGTCCGCCGCCGTGGTTGCTCGTGGACGACCACTGCTAAACTCTTGGACTGCTGTTTCTGTCGTTTGAAATGCTCTCCAAGCTCGTGATACGATGCTGTGAGCGATTTCCGAACTCCTCGGCCACACTAGTCACACTTCGACCTTCTTCCAACTTCCCAATGACGCGACCTCGGGTACAGTCATCCAGATGTCGTCTACTGGATTGCCTGTTGGCCATATCACACGGTGGCAGCAACTCGACGTCGTTCAAACCGATGAACACGGTGCAATAGCTTTCACCTAATTGCTGAGCGTACACCGCCCGTGTGCTTTATACCCTTCCGACACCCCCCCCCCCCCCGCTACGTCATGCTGCATATATGCCTATGCCCTACCGTACCGGACCCTAGTCTATCTCCTGAGGGGTCTTTCGGTCCGTTCTGCCTGCTCGTTCCGCTGTTATGCTAATTACTCCTCTTCGTCCTTAATTTTTGCACACCAGTGTATTACTTCAGAAACAAATGTACAAAAATCATGTTTTCAGAAAATGGGCAAAACTTCGTACAGAAGTTCTCTTCAGCGAAGGAAGAAGTTAAATTTTACCAAAGGCATGTCTAAATTTTCACCAGGACCATTGGTTATTCCTTCTTTGACGACGTTTCACAAATTTTCCCACGACTGAAACTACTTCTAAAGTAAAGTAATAGATTTTTTTTAACATTTCAGTATGGCGTTCCCCTTGAAAAGGAATCTTTTAATGGTACTTTTTGGTATTGCGAGCTTTTACATTCCATACATGGAGAGAACATTTGAGTTCTGTGGATATGATGAAACCATTTTTGTCGCACATCATCACACGAAAGAACTGCTCCTCAGTCACATCATTTTCACTTGATCTTTGCATAGACACCTGCCATTTCATACTTGCGGTGCAAAATCAGTCATACTTATTTGAGATTTAACGACCGCTAGAAGCACCTCGAAGAGTTGTAAGTTCGTAATTGGGAACCATTGGATCCATGGAAGGACTGACACAGTGCCGTGAAACAAACACAACATCCATGCCCCATCCGGGAGATATCCGGTTCATCTCGGAAGAATGCTCAGAAACCAGATCCTCACACCACTTAACTATAGTGGTCGGTTTGCTCAACTTCCGAAATACTTAGTGTGATAAAAATGTTTCGAGACTTGTTACGTGGCGCGCCAACAAGTAGCAGTACGCGCATGCGCGAGCAGCGGTCGAGGGCAGTGATCTTCATGAGTCATTGTTGCTAGTGGCCTCGTTCTGTGAACATCGGGAGTTGTGCTACACAATATTTGGTGACCACGTGAAGAACACAGCTGCGATTTTGGTATGGATTGCAAACTAAAGCAGCGAGCGAACATCAAATTCTGCGTCAAATTCGGCAAATCGGGAACGGAAACGCATGAAATGTTGCGGCAGGCTTATGGCAATGAAGCAATGAGTCGTGCGAAATGCTTTCAGTGGCACTCGCGTTTCAAGAGCGGCAAAACGGTACTGGAAGACGACGAGAGGTCAGGGCGACCGTTCACGAACAAAAACTCCGACAATGTGGACAAAATTAGGGAACTGGTGCATGAGGATCGTCGGAGAACCATTCTGTTCCGTATGACACCTTGACCATCGTCAATGTGTCATACGGAACAGTGCAAAAAATTATGACGTCGGTTTTGAACATGCAGCGCATTGCTGCAAAGTTTGTGCCAAAGATTCTGAACCCCGAACACAAGGCGCTCCGTGTCAAACTCTGTCAAGATCTTCGTCAGCAGGTGGTAAATGGACCAACGTTTCTGTCGCGGGTCATCAATAGGGACGAGACTTGGGTCTACGGTTACTAATCCGGAGACCAAACAACAGTCGTCGTAGTGGAAGAGCCCGCCATCTTCACGACCGAAGAAGGCCCGATAAGGCCGCCCCAGTGGCGCAGTGGTCTAAGCGATGGCCTCTGATCATTCGTCCGAACGGGGTCCGGGTTCGAATCCCGGTGAGGCATGGATGTTGTGTTTGTCTTACGGCACTGGCTCTCTCCCTTCCCTGGAACCAGTGACCCTAAATTAGGGACGAGCGACTGCTTATAGCCCATTGAGTTGCTCACGGTGGTCGTTACACCTCCAATAAAAAAAAAAAAAAAAAGAAGGCCCGGATAGGTCCGGAGCACAACCAAAAACATTCTCATCGTGTTCTTCGACATTCGTGGGGATGTGCACTGTGAATTCGTCCCCAGGGCTAGAACGTCACCGCCCGTTTTTACTGCGATGTTCTGCTGCGTCTTAGGGAGGACATTCGCCGCAAACGACCTGAAATGTGGCGCAGGGGCGATTTCCTGCTCCATCACGACAATGCAGCAGCTCACAGGGCGTTAGCAACAGGCCAGTTTTGCAGCCGCAACAGCATGGCTACCCGTCCTCACTAGCCTAACTCAAAGGATTTGGCTCCCCTGCGACTTTTTTCTGTTCCCGAAGATGAAGCTGAAGCTCAAGGGTTGCCTTTTGAAACCGTGGACGAGATCCATCGCGAATCGCAGACGGTGCTTGACACGATTCGCGAACAGGACTTCCAGGGAACGTTCCAAAAGCGGCAAAAACGTTGACTACACTGAGAGAGATCATAGCCAGACTTAAGTAACGTAAGTACTTTGTTGTATATCGGCCTAGTTTCTGGAACTTTTTGATCGGACCTCGTATATACACGTACCGGCCACTGAATTAGAAACTTTTATGCAGATGTACGTAAACGTCACTTACACAGCGTATATGCAAAATACGTGGTGACGTGAGTCACATCGTGATCTGGAAAACTAATTAAGACTGCTTCTTGGTAGTCACAGGCTTATTATGCATGCTCGACTGGCTGGAGTGACCATTTCTAAAACAGCAAAGCTTACTAGTTTCCCCGAAGGTGACATACTCAGGTCTTTAATCAGTGGTAAAATAACCCACATTGCATGTCTAAGAGGCGTAACTGTAGCGCAATGGTCAGGAACGAGATCGGTGTCTGCTGAGAAGGCTTGCACCGAGAAACAGGACTTCTTGTGTGCAGTAGTTGACTGAAGTATTCAATTAAATCTGTTCCCGACCCATATATGTGCGCAGGAAATTGAAGAGAATATGTATTGGCAGTATTATGCATATATGGAAACCAGTGATTTCTGCGAAGAACTGGAAAGTTAGTCGACATTGGTGTTAGGAACACCATTACTGAACACTGGATGACTGAAAAAAAGTCATGTGCTCCACCAAGTTCCGGGATACCTTGTTCTGTACCGACGGTAAGCAGAGAGTTTGGCGCGAGCACCATGATGCAATGGACACAGCTTCCGTTTTGAACACAATTCAAGCTTCTGGAGATACGAAATAGGTCCCCTGATATTTCTGGAATGTCGGGGGTTCCTCCGTGGTTTATCTGAACATTATTGTTAATAAAGTTCATCCTGCAATTTTATCCAGGTCATGGCTGTTTCATGGACAACAATGCCACTACTATCCATTGCGCAAGACGTGTTCAACAAGCATGAAAGCGAGTTTCACCATCTTTCCTGGCCACCACAAACTCCGGATCTGAACCCCATTGAGAATGCTTAGCACATGTTGGAAAAACAGATCCGAGAGCAGAGTCCTCTCCCGCTAAATCTGATCCAGTTAAAGGGCTGTCTGATGTACACCTGGCATGCTGTAGACTTAGATGCATTCCAACACCTTGTTAAATCTATTCCAAACCGCATACGTGCTGTAATATGTGTTAAAGAAGGTCCAACATGGTATTAAATAAAAGTTTCGAATTCAGGGGCTGGTATGTGTTTATGTCATCAAACAGAAGCCATCGTTCTTTCCACGTTTATAAGTGAGTCACGGAAAAATTCTCATCGGCCGCCACCGGGAATCGAACCCAGGGTCTTCCAGTTACGCGCCGGACATGCTTCCACTACACCACAGCGGCCTCTAATTCTCCATACTTACATATGACTAACTGCCAAACCACATGGCAGGTTGCTTCTCGGATTAACTTGGTTCCTCCTATTTATTTGTTCAGTTGCTGCTTTCTATCTTTGGTGAATCCCCAGCATTGTGCGAGGCTCCAAGAACCAACTTGTCATGTGGTTTGGCAGTTAGTCCTATGTGAGTCTGGAGAATTCGAGGCCGCTGTGGTGCAGTGGTAGCATGTCCGGTCCGTAACTGAAAGACCCGGGTTCTATTCCTGGTGGCGGCCGATGAGAATTTCTCCGTGACTCACTTATAAACGTGGAAAGAGCGATGACTTCTGTTTGATGTTTCTAATCCACGCCAATAGTGTGTAAATAATTGTGTTTATGTCCATGGACAATCGTATTCCTTCATTCAATCTAATTTTCTGCGTCTCGATCAGTTCTTAAGCTCAACGAATGGGAAAATCGACCGTCATTTTTCAGGGGTAATTTTTAGCACGTCTTTAAAAAACATGTGCTTTTATTATAAACCTTGTTCGTCCGTCCGTCTGCCTGAGGACACCAGATCTCTGCAGTCATTTGTCCGATTTGAAAATTTATCTTTGTGTTGGGAAATCTGAAATGTGACGTCGATGATCCTTGCTTTTCAGATGTTTTCTGATGCATAACTTGGCCGCTTTAGGGCGTGTTTGCTAAGGTTCATAAATTTCAAAACTTTTTCTCACTATCTCTGCTGCCAGAAGACGAATTCGAAAAATTATTTTTCCTTTGCTTTTTCCTTTGGTACGAAGAATACTTTTTGCATATGTTCTGCTTTTCCATCATATAAAACTCTTCCTTAAGAGGAGTCAGCGTGTATTTATGTTGAAAAAGTTTGTTCGATTCTAAAATTCCTTTGGAATGTGTGTGTGTGCGAAACCCTTTATTGTGAAGAGTATTTTGTATCAATTTTCTTCTTTAAGCAAAAAGGAACATAAAGACATATAATATTTTCATCCATATCTACAACTGCGGTTTCACAAAAACTGAAAGTAAAATCACACAAATTGATGAAATGTAAGTACAGAAAAATATGTTATTCTTTCTCAAAGTATCTTCCCTCGGATGATATGCTGCGGTCCCATTGTCCAGTCCACTTTCCAAAGCATGCGGCGAAGGCATTTTGTGGAAGCTGCTTTAGCGAACCCTGTATAGCATAAATAACGTCAGCATCTGTGTTGAATCTTGCACCATGGAACTTCTCCTCATTGTTGGAAACAACCAAAAATCGCACGGGGCGAGGTCAGGACTATATGCAGCCTGTTGCATGATTTCAATACTGCGTTTCCTAAGAAACTGTTTAACAGAAGCAGCCACATGTGGACGGGCGTTATCATGGCGTAGGGTCCACTTGTCCACCAGTTCCGGTCTCTTAAGCGATATGTGTCGTCACAAATGCTTCAAGACTGAAATGACAGTAATTGACAGTAATTTGTGGTGGAAGCATTGACAGTAATTTGTGGTGGAACGGCATGCTGGTAGACTACACCTTTATGATCAAAGAAAATTATCATCATCACCTTCCCAGATGATTTCGCTTGGCGGACTTTTTTCGGAGGAGGCGGGCTTGTATGTTTCCAGACACTCGTTGCGCGCTTCGTGAGGGGGTCGAAATAGTGGACCCATGTTTCATCGGCAGTTATTACTGGGTTTAGAAAGTTTGGATCCTTTACAATCATTTGTTTCCACTCATGACACACCTGAACTCTAACTAACAATTTTTCTCTCGTCAGGTTATGAGGTACCCATCTCGAACACACACAATGCAGCAGTAATTTGTCGCGTAGAATGCGGAATGTCACCGTTTTTGAAATATTAGTTGAAGACCGCTATGTCTTCACACGTCATTCGTCGATCATCTTGCAGGATTGCCCAAACAGTGTTAACAATAGGCTCCGTAACAACAGATTCAGGTCGACCAGACCTAGGAAGCGAGTTCAGCTGACAAACGCCCTTTTTTGAAATCATGGTGCCACCTAAAAACCGTTGATTCACCTAGACATTTATCTTTGTAAGCTTTTTTCATTAAATCAACTGTTTCCGGAGCCGTCTTACTCAAAGGATAGCAAAATTTTATCTCCTCCATAGCTGGTATGGCGAAACGCAGACCTACCTTAAATAACTGCGCAGTAAAACCAGAATGGTCTGTCACACCTAATAACTATTGCCATAGATGCTTCCTTAATTCAGTTAGTTGTCTGCGTGGTTATTCTTTCCCTTTGCACTGTTGCCAACTAACAAAAATTACTCTCATTTTTTATGGAACGGCTTTTGTATGCATATTTCTGATATCCACCACTATGAGAAACGTTCTTCTGCACAATTTGTTAATTTCCGTAACGGAACACACTTTTCAGCCTCTTGTGGGATTAAGCTGCTAATTTCTTATTGCGGATGTTTTATCAAATTGGGTTTGTTTTTTATTTATTTTTTCTAACCGGTTCGTTTAACCCTCAGTGACTCTGCTCACATTGCGTGCTTGAAAGTATGCGCAATTTTTTCTCTAGATGGCACAAGCGTATTCTCTCTTTTTCTGTATTTTTTTGTTTTTTAATACCTCTGAAATAATTTTTTTCGTGTCGAAAAACATTCAAAAGACGTGACCATTACTACCGAACATTCGGTGTCAGCTTCTTTGTTTTTCTTGAAATCGCTTACGCCACACAAAATTGTGAGGACCGTTTAATATGCGTGGGTTGTACCGAAAGTAATGCAAAAGTAAGCATAGCCTTTTTTGATTAACTGAAAAAGGCCGTTCACATGTTAGTAGAATAATTACTAACATGTGCAATTAGTAGCCCTTTTTCTTCATTGCCGGTAAATAATGGATTTCAAGCAGAAGAAACGACCTGTCTCTGAGTTTTTGGCGAAGGAAGGGGGCAGGCTGTCCGACATCCACAGAAGGCTACAGAATTCTTACGGAGATGACACCATTGACGAGAGCAATGTGCACAGATGGATGAAGACATTTAAAGAAGCGGAAACCAGCATTGAAGACAAATCACGCAGTGGGAGACCATCTTCTGCAACCACTGACACGCGTCATCAGCGAGTGGATGAATTGATTCGCGTGGAGATACGAATCACAATCCGTGAGCTTGCTGCACAACTGGACTGTGGTCACAGTGCCATACAGAAGATGGTGGAGGACGTAGATGTGGAAGAAAGCGTCTGAAAAATGGGTCCCTCGGCAGATTTGAAGGAGGAGGGTGGAAATCTTCTCTGATCTGATGGAAGCGTTTGAAGCCAATGAAAACACCTTTTGTTTTCGATCTGGTAACAGGGGATGAAACGTGAACGTATCTTTATGATCCGGGAACGAAGAATAAATCCACGGAATGGTGTCACACCTCTTCACGAAGGACTAAGAAATTCAAGAGCTGGAGATCAGCGCAGAGAGTCATGGTGACTGTTTTTTGGGATGACATCGGTGTCATTCTCCTTGATTTTCTGGAACGTGGTCGTACCGTAACCAGCGAGCGGTACATTGAGACACTCAAGAAGCTTAGAGAAGCCATAAGGAGGAAGAAACCGAACAAGAATCCGAAAAGGATCCACATTCACCATGACAGTGCGAGACCACTCACATCTTTGGCAGTAAAACAGGCAATCAGAAAACTAGGCTGGTCGGTAATCCCCCATCCACCGTACAGCCCAGATCTCTCACGCTCCGACTTCCACCTGTTCGGTCCAATGAAGGACAGTCTCCGGGGACAAGGATTTGATGACACAGACGAGGTAAAAGTCCACACCTGACTTTTTTTTTCAAAGAGGATTCGAGAGTTGGGTTCAACTCTGTCAGTTAATAAAAAATTGATGCCCCCATTTTTGCATTACTTTCGGTACAACCCTGGTATATTGTTTTTTAGAAAAACTGCAACAAGTAGTCATAGGATTTCGAATAGTCGTCAGATCTATAAAGGTGTTCGGGTTCCTGATGGGGCACGGGTGTTTTATTAGTCTTACGGCGCTGTCTCTCTCTCTCTCTCTCTCCCTTTTATAGAACCAGTGGCCTCAAATTTGGAACGGGCGACAGCTTACAAAACCTCAGAGTTGTTCAGGTGGTCATTAATCTCCGAAACAAAAAGTAAAAAAAACACATTGTAAACATGCCACAATGATTTTCGTGGATTTTATTGATAATTTGAAATTGATTCTATGTTACAATAACTCATTATCACGTTAACACTTCTTAAGGACACTTACCATTTTAAGAAAGAAATTAAATTCAAATGACTGGAATACAGAGCAAAGCTGTCTGGCACAATTATGAGTTTTAAAGTATTTTGGTTTACCATGGAAGACGAGTGTTTAGTTGTCATTCTTTTGGCTCATATTTTTAATTCAGTGAATCATTTTGAAAACTATTCCACATTTATTTTTTGCACCTTAACTTCTTCCAGTATGTGTCTGCCAGCTCGCAAAGGAGAACGTACGAAGAGATAAAATAGTTAAATTGCTTTTTTGCAGGTATAAAATAGTTTGCATGATCGATAAACTGTTAAGCAGTTTTACTTACGTTTGTTTGCGATGATAGATGTATAAGTTCTGTGAAAATCTATTCTTTGTGAAATGAATACACGGATGTGTGAACACGGACAAAATTCTGTTGGCTCCTGAACGTAAAGTATTCGATCAATAATTTCGAATTTAAATGCTTCCTTTGCCACCATCATTTCAGTGCAGAGCAGTAATTGTCTTAATTTCCAGCATGTTTTTCTAATTAAATGTAAGACATCAAAGAGGAAGAGAAGGTTAAATGATTCGACTAGATATTCGTTGCACCTTTTGAGTTAATTAACGGCGGAAATCTGTATTCCCTTTGTTTCCGTCTTTATTCTACTCATTTCGGATTAACTGTTAGTTGGCTGAACAAGAAAATTCAGATGTAGCGAGTTTCCGGTCACAGATGCTGTGAATATATGTAATTGCTTTGGTAAGAATGCAAACACGGTTCCTCACGGCTTGTGAAATCAAGCATCAACACCACATAATCGGCACAGTCCGATAACTTGAATGTCGTTTCGTAGATAATGAACATATCTTTTGTTTCCAGTTTCGAAACAATTATTATAACGTGAATATTATGTAGCACTAAATTTCTGCAGAAAAAAACGCGTTTCGTTATGACGTATACTTTGATTTAATATATATTTTTAGTTGTCTTTCTTTGTGTGAATTTTGAGTTCGTTCTCTTTTAGAATCTCAACCTTAACGTTATATTTTCTCACTCACTGATGTGGCAACAGTCTTGAACTCAAAGTGAATAACGTGTTCATGCTTGACAATCTAAGAATGCAATATATAAACCAAGTTAGATTAATGAATGCTCTTACTTGTATGTACCTTCTTCTCGTCTAAGAGTTATATGGATTAGCTTAAGGGTTTTCTTCTACGAAGTTCTTAATATCGGAATACTATTGTGATTGGTAATACAGTGTGCCCTCAACCGAACCTTGATGAAGAATGAAAGTCTACTAATGTTAAAATAAGTAGTTATTCTTTGAAGGTTTTGAAGTGACTCTTTCTATGTGTAGAAAACTATCCGGGGTTTCACTTAAAGTGAAATACGATAACTTCACGTAATGTTTTCTGAAGTTAAATTGACTTTGCATACATATTGCCACCATTTTAAACCCTAAAGCATTACATTGTAACACAAATCAATGCAAAACCCTTAAAATCCTATAACAGAAACAACTTTAAAGAGAACTAATCGCCGTAAACATCCAGGTATCCCCTTAAAAAGTGTTATTGCGATGGGCTTCTAGAACTTTTAATGGCAGTTAATCACATCAATGCACAGTCTTGTGATTAACAACCTTGTCAACAATTTTTAACGTGTTCTCCTTCACACCTTTGGAAACAAATCAACAGGCAGTTTCAGGGTTCGCATCCACGTAAATATGTCAATAATGTCTGCTTTAGAAGTTTTAAAAGCAGTGGATCACTCCAGTGGAGTGTCGTATATCGCCTTTCTAACCTTCTAGATTAGTTGACCTTTAGTCTTTTTTCTTTGTAGTTTCTTTTTATGTATGTGTTATGAACACCACATATGGACCTTGTGACGTGCCTGCGCCGCAGAACGCACATGAGATAAAGGTAGATACCAATGAGAGCACACGTCCGCGTAGCTCAGTTGGGAGAGCGATTTACTCCGGAGTAAGCGGATCTGGGTTCGATACCCGGCGTGGAGGTTGTGTTTTCGCAACTTGTATAACTTTTTTTATCCGTTTTGGCGACGTCTGAAAGTCAGTCAAGTTAGGATTAGAATTAAAAGAAACAAGAAACATAACACCGAATTTTCGGGTATAATAAGCACGACTTTTCAATCCGTTCTGACGCAAATTAAATTTATCAAAGCTATTCAAAGTCAATGGAACCGGTATGGAAAACAATAGCATCTGACGGAAGAAAGAAGTTTTTCAATCGGGTTTTTAATCCCTCGGATATTGCTGTAAACGGAATCGTGAGCTTACGAACATTTCGAAACAGAGATACCTACAAAAATAAGATGCGACTTTACGTCTCCAGGTGGGAAAACCATGCATTATTTTAGGAAGAAAGTATTCTCAAAAGATTTTTCCATATGAGCGGTATCGGTCCACGAAAAAACAATTTTAGTCGAGTTTTCAGGAGCACAGATTTTACTACAAATACATCAGAAGCAGAAATTAACACTTATGCCCCGTGGTGGCCAAACGATTCTTTACCAAACATTAAAAATTATGTGATTTTTTTTCCCCATCAGGTCTGGTATGCGATAGAGGACGAATGTTTCAAATCGGAGTTTTAGAAGCAGAAATAACGCACAAAACGCAATTTACCGTTGTGCCTCCTAGCGGAAAGTCTATGATTTACTTGAAAATTTTGAATTTATAGGAAAAACATTTCGCATCGGAAACACTATCCAACAAAGAAGGATTTTTCAAATCGGACTCTTAGAAGTAGAGATATTGAAAAAAATAAGATATACATCTACGCCCCTGGAGTAGAAACCATGCATTATTTCAAGAAGAAAATGTTCCTAAAAGGTTTTTCGACATGAGTAGTATCGGTCAACAAACGACTTTTTTTGCAATCGAGATTTTAGAAGCTCATATTTTGCTCCAAATACATCAGAAGCGGAAATTAAGACTTACGCCACCTGGTGGCCAAACCATTTTCACAAAAATTAGAAATTGTGTGCAAAGGACTTCCCATCAGGAGCTGTATTCAGTGCAGAAATAGTTTTTCAAATCGGAGATTTAGAAGCAGAGATATAGGGGAAAAACCATTTACCTTTACGCCCCCTAGCGGAAAGTCTATATGAATTACTTGAAAATTTTGAAATTATATGAAAAACATGTCACTCTGGAAACAGTATCCAACAAAGAAGGAATTTTTCAAATCGGACTCCTAAAAGTAGAGATATTGACAAAAATAAGATATAAATCTACGCCCCCAGGCGTAGAAACCGTGCATTATTTTATGAAGAAAATGTTTCTAAAAGGTTTGTCGACATGAGTAGTATCGGTCTACAAACGACGTTTTTTTTTCAATCGAGAATTTGGAAGCTCATATTTTGCTGCAAATACATCAGAAGCGGAAATTAAGATTTATGCCCCTGGTGGCCAAACCATTTTTTACAAAAATTAGAAATTATGTGCAACGGATTTCCCATCAGGAGCTGTATCAGGTGCAGAAAGAATTTTTCAGATCGGAGATTTAGAAGCAGAGATATAGGGGCAAAACCATTTACCTTTACGCCCCCTAGCGGAAAGTCTGTGAATTACTTCAAAATTTTGAAATTATATGAAAAACATGTCACACTGAAAACAGTATCCAAGAAAGAAGGATTTTTTCAAATCGGACTTCTAGAAGAAGAGATATTGACAAAAATGAGATATACATCTACGCCCCCTGGCGGAGAAACTGTGGAATATTTTAAGAAGAAATTGTTCCGAAAAGGTTTATCGATGTGAGTGGCATCAGTTCAGGAAAGAATTTTTCAATCGATATTTCAGAAGTTCAGATTTTATGGCAAATACATCAGAAGCAAAAATTAACGCTTACGCCCCCTGGTGGCCAAAGTATTCTTTACCAAAAATTAGAATTTATATGCAAAAGATTTTTCATCAGTAGGTGTATCCGCTGAAGAAAGAATTTTTCATATCGGAGTTTTAGAAGAAGAGTTGTCGGGAAAAATATAATTTACTTTTACGCCCCCTAGCGGGAAATCTATGCATAACTTAAAAATGTAACTATATCTAAAGTACTCTTCGACATAAATGGAATTGAAAGATAAAACGTTTTTTTCAAACGGATGTTTAGAAACAAAGATGTGGAATAAAACGTATTTTTGAATTCGACATCATCTGCATTTGCGCCCTGTAGCGGCGAAATTGCACATTGTAAAAAAAAAAAAAAAGTGAAATGAAGGATCATCATTCGCATATTTCAAGCTTCCCAATGCAAAAAGAATTTTTCAAATCGGCCTAATAGTTGCAGAGATTTCGTCTGTACAGACGGACGGACAAACCGATAACATAAAGTACGGTCTTTTTTTACAAAAGATGTGCTAAAAAGACCACCTCACTTTTGAGAGGTATAAATGCTCGGAGAATTGCATCGTTTCGAGCATAGAGCCGCGGATGGCTTAGTGGTTAGTGTTTCAGATTATCGATGCTGGGTCCCCAGGTTCTAGCCTGGGCTGATCTTTCAGAGATGGTGTGATTTACTAACAATCGCTGAATATCCGCCGTGCATCGGACGAGCACGTAAAGTGACGGCCCCCAGGCTGGACCCACTGGCTAAATGGGTATCCTTTCCTATATCCTCCCTGAAATTCTCTCACTCATCTATGTGCAATATCGTACTTGTACGGTGGCGCCATCTACTGTACTCTAATCTCACTACAAACTGTTCTGTCAGAAGTCGCTAGACTTGCTTCCATTTCTGTGTCCTGCCCAAAAGGCGATCTCGCTGTAGGTGGCTGGGACCTAAACTCTACTACCTGTGGACGGAAGTCCTACAAGAAAATGACGCTGACTGACTCGTTTCGAGCCCGAATTTAGTGAGTTGTAACGTTAGTGAAGTTCAACGGTATTTTTATTCCACAGTTATGGATGTCTCTGGGCCGCCTCAGTGACTCAGTGGTTTAATCGCTGGCTTAGTACCTGCCTTTCAAGATGGACCCAGGTTGGAGTTCCGGATAAACGACGGATGGTGTGTTTCTCTTTCTGCACTGACTTTCTACCCTCTCAGGGAACTGGGGCTACAAATTTGATACGGGCGCCTCGTTATAACTCATAGATTTACTTACGATTGTTGTTACATCCCTGAAAAATAGATAAAAATGAAATAAGGTGTTTGGTGTTGTGAAAACATCTTGAGTAAAATATTTAAATCTATCTGATGTGTCAAGGTATATTTTTACTTCGAATTGAGTCTTATATCTCTTTTCCTTTGACCTCTAAGTGTATTACGTTATAGGGGACATT
The DNA here is from genome assembly GCA_039090855.1 of Macrothele yani. Taxonomy (NCBI): domain Eukaryota; kingdom Metazoa; phylum Arthropoda; class Arachnida; order Araneae; family Macrothelidae; genus Macrothele; species Macrothele yani. Next base: position 6,742,250 of record CM077011.1, on the reverse strand, counting down.
TTTGTGCCCTGAGTGTATTACGTTATAGTGGACGTTTTTGTGCACTGAGTGTATTTATTACGTTACAGAGGACATTTTTGTGATTAATTTCCTCATCAAATTTTTGCCTGCAGATCTTCTTTAAGCCTTAGTAGTAGTGGATTTTTACCCAGCAAAATTAGCTCTGACGCTGTCGTCCACATTGCTGAACCTGTCGTATTTCCTAGTTCGTCTGGCTTGTTTTACTGAATGGGGAGTCCTTACTTTAGAAATGCAAAATCCACAAACAATATAGCCTATTGCCAGTGGTGTATTTGAAATCCACGTCTTGCCATTCCGGAGCGTGTGTTCTCCCAACTAAATACGCCGGTATGCTTATCTCTGCAACATTGTTGATTTGACTCATACGTCGAGGAAGTAGTAGTAGGTCATCTACGTCATGCCTCTTAGTACGTTACAACCAAGCCCAAACAGTGATTCGTATCAGCAAATAATAGAGTTATTTTCCATATCCCGATTCATTTCTGCCCAACAATGCTTCAAAGCTTTAAGGAAAATAATTCTCTGCAGCGCATTATATCAGGACTGAAAATCTTCGTAACAGTTACTCCATCCTACCTTTGTACCTTAAGAAAGCAGTGAATCACATCAACATATAATGCCGTTTATTGAGCATCCTCTCAAGAATTTTTAGACCTTGCTTCAGTATCTTGTGAAACAAATTACCAAATTAACGAATGCAATCGTTTCTTACTATCCTCCCAAAATTTCTATTTTGGTACCTGGAGAATCTTTAAATCATATCAACAGAAAATGTCGTTGCACTTGTTTTCTCAATTCTATATCGCCTGTTTTAGTACTTAATCAAGCAGTGGATCACGTCGAGAAATGTGTATTGACTACCCTATTCTCAACAGTCTTTACTTTGTTTACCTTTGAAGTTTGAAACCGCAGTAAATCAATAAACCTGTCCAACAAATAATATTATTGGTTACCAACCGTTCCAAAAATGTCTACTGTCGTCTTTAGATACCTTGAAAAGCATGGAATCATATTAAATAAATCTCTGCTAGCTTTCATCCTCACATTACGGCCTTACGCTATTTATAGAACATAAGAAGCAGCGACTGCGTCAAGAAATAAGACCGATACTGTACAGATTTCCAACTGTTTTTTTTTTTTGTTTTTGCACAGCCAGCTTCAAAATCTTATAAAGCAGTGAATCGTCTCACTACATAGGTTTGTAATCGGATAAGCTACCCACACTCTCATCATTCTCTTCTGTCTAAGAGTTTGAAATTCTCTATGGTATATTTTTATACGAGTCTTTGATTCTGCATTTCATAAGAAGTGCACGGCAAGAGCGGGAGAAATAGAAGCTTTATGTCCGGGACCTGAAATCCTTTTAAATCAGGTTATCAGCGAACAAGATGGAATGACGCCGCTTGTCTTCTGTTCAAATGATATCGGCAACCAGGAGAGCATATTTCTTTCGTTGCACTAACGGACTGAAATATCATTTTTCAGCATCCTTATTTCTTCTATTTCTTTGGCAGCTTTAACTTAATAGAACGACTTAGGTCTGTCTCTTAAAGATTAATTATTGTTGCACCATTTCCAAACACATAAAGGTTGAGATGATGCTTCTATGAGGGGATAGTTTACTCGGACGGATCTGTGCTCGAGAAAAAGCATCCCGTGTTGCCTGTTTTTCTTTTCTTTTTCAATTTGAATTTAATCAGATTATCTTTGAAAATATTGAGTTGCAAATTCCTGTTAATCCGTTAGTGCTTTAAGGATGATTTTGGGAGATCTGGGAGATGACTTCCAGACTTCAGTTCTTTTCGACTAAGTTATTTTTCTGTGAAAGCACTGAAAGCAAATCACTGAAGGCCAGCCCGGTGGCGTAGTGGTCTGAGCGATGGCTTCTGATCTCTCGTCCGAGATGGGTTCGAATCCCGGCGAGGCATGGAAGTTGTGTTTGTCTTACAGCACTGGCTCTTTCCCTTCCCTGGTGCCAGTGGCCCTAAATTAAGGACGGGCAACTGCTTATAGCCCATTCAGTTACTCACGGTGGTCGTTAAACCCTCAATCAAAAAAAAATCACTGAAATGTAAGATAAATTAATTAATTATTTAACATATAAGATTGTATCATCCATTTAAAAGACTAGCGACAGAGAATCATTTCTGCTTTTAGAGAGATTACAGTGAATGTATAAATTACAGAAAGAAAGATATTCAAAATGTTTTACTGATGGCAATATATTTTTCTGTAGCGCAAACGCGCTCAGTTTATAGGGGAATAGAAATCGCATTTTCTAAAGCCAAATAATAAAAACGCTGCTGTCTGCACGGATTATCTGAAGCCCGGTATACGGCTAATGACTTCTAAGCCAAACAACATCATTTTTTTCAAAAGCCTTTATCGAACAAATTGGTTTTTCAAAAACCTTTCGCTTAATACGCGATTTTTTATAGCCTATTGAAAGTAAGTGGGAGTTTCAAAAAGCGTATTGTAAATACAAGGTGTTTTCAAAGGAAATGATTTGTGGTCTTCGATCGTATGCAACAGTGCTCATTTTGAAATGTTAAATTAGGTGTGCCAATCTCCAACCGCATACTCAAATTGGTACTGTTGTGTATGCTCTGATGTCAGTGCACGTTGCAGTATACCTAAATAGCGTGAAATCACGTTATTTAAACTGAGTTCATAACAATTACGTCTCAACTGGAACGTATTAGTAAAGAATGACGACGAGTCACTTTCCGGCTCCTAAGGGAAGAGGTTAGATACATTCGTCCGAGATTGGTCCAGGTTCGAATCCCGGTGAGGCATGGATGTTGTGTTTGTCTTAAGGCGCTGGCTCTCTCTCTCTCTTCACTGGAACCGTAGTGACGGGCGACTGCTTATAGCCCACTGAGTAGCTCATGGTGGTCGTTAAACCTCGGATCAAAAGGGGAAAAAAGTTAGATATCTGCAAAAATCGGCTAGTGACCATTCTAAAGTAAGGAGTGGTACGCCATTTCTTTTGTGACAGTGCGAAATACTTTGAATGAGCTTCTAGGGTAATGACGACTTTCGCTGGTTTAGTTCTAGAATGTTCGCCCTTAGAAAAAGGGCCGACAAAAGAAACTTTCATTACGACACCCGATGCTTTACCATGAGAATGGTTCAGAGTTCTTTTTCTACGAGTTTCAAGATTAAATCGAAGCGGAATAGTCTAAGGATGAAACATGCAAACTAACGTCAACCAAAGTCATTTAAGGATAACCGTCTGCGAAAAGATGCAAACGGTAGACCACATCTGTTCGCAGACGGTTATCCTTAATTGCCTTTTATTGTGCTATTTTCCCTGGATGTGAATTAACCGTACCCGACTGAATTCCTAATGTCGGTCGTAAAGGTCACTATAGTACTCACTTGAATCATTTGAAGACAACCATCAAGAACAAACGCTCTGAATGTAAGAAAACGGTGTACGGTGAAAAATGTAAATAGACAAAATCATCGCTCTTTCCGCGTTTTTCTTTAATTAACACGCAGCAACCGAAAATTTTTATTTCGACACCGCTGGGGTCGAACCCCAGATCTCTCGATAATTAGCCGAGTGCGTTCGCCATACGCTACGGTGCCAACAATCCACGACGCTATGTGCGTTTATCGGTCAGCATCTGACTTCACAAATCCGTAGAGATGGGCTCAGCAACTGAGGCGTCTGCATCTGGAGAGGATTAACGGTACAAGCTATTTAATTATAGCTAATAAATCCAGTTGTACGGTTGCATGAGAGTTACCGCCATCATGCCTCTGCTGAAACGACTAATCTACTGAAGAAATTTTACTGGAAAGATCTGGGGCATTACTACGTATAGCCTTGGCCTTTTCCCATGCGATTTTCACATCTTTGGTCCACTGAAGAAGACATTAAATTGCCTTCCTTTTCCTCGAACAATGATAACGGATGATTTCATTTCAGAACTAGGCCTTTTATGCAGATATCATTCACCATCTTATTATTCAGGAGAAGCGGAATGACAGCAGAATTATGGGGTCTGTGTATAAAATTATGCTGAAGCAAAGGCCTGACAACAATCACTGACTTTTCACTTGAACTCTCCTCGAACAATAGTTCTATTAACAAACTATTATTGCACAACTGTTATTCAAGAAACTTATCTTAATTACAATGCTACATTTAAGATGTTTACTTTTGAGGATTTCACAGACACAAGGGTGATCTGAAAAGCAAGTTTAATATCGACACAGGTGTTCCTAAGATAGCAAACCCACTAGAAAAATCTTAGAAATGAGAACTTTTCAAGAATCAGGTCGTATATATGAAATTGCTATTCGAAAATCACTCTAAATGTGGGAAAGTTTTTCGAAGAATATACCCGCCATATGTAAGAAAACTGTTTCAAAATGATTGATAGAACGGATTGCTGTCCGCAGAAGTTGAGAGAGACCCTAATCGATAGTCATCGGATCTACGTTTTCAAAAGTGAGTAAAAATGAAGGTAATCTAAATTTCTGTTGTTCATATGCCGTTTAAACGTAATTACATCGGTTTGACTGACCATAAGTAGAAATTACTGCACAATGTATCATTTAAAGGAGGAATTCAGTTAATGTAAGAGCAGAAAGTCGAGTTCGTAAAAAATGAAAGGGTTGAAAAGAAAACGAGAGTACAGTTTTTGATCTTCCTTTTGGTACGTAATAGTGAAAAAAAACCCATGACATCCTGAAATTAAATGTAGAAATTCTTGAGAAAGTAATGACTCGCCTAACTATCTGTAACACCAATCGAGTTAAAATGTGAAGCATTTAATTAAATTGGATGTCTCCTGATTTATAGAAAGCTTGCTACATAATCTTTATCGAATTAAATACTCGTGGTCAATGGAATCATGGCGGGTGACAACCTAAAGACATCGTTCGTGTGAAAAAGTATGTGATCGTATATTCAAATTGTTAAGCCTCAAAACAGAGCGTGCGGCAGCGCTGAAGCAAACCGCAAACGTTTCAAAAATACCGGCTGCGTTGGAAGCAATGAAAACATCTTGGCTTGTGTAAATTCTCAGAGCAAGCAAGATGATTGATTGCTTCAGTCATTTGAAATTCATCTGGGTAATGAACCAGCTCACAGATCGCACTGGGAATGATTGAAATTCCTTACCCTTCGAATTTAACTGAACTCTACCGACTCGCAGTATCGTGTGGACGAAAAAACAAAAAAGGTCTCGAGATAAACCATTTAAATTATTCAAAACCATATGGAACACAAAATATAACTTGGAGGAAAAATTAAAATCGAATGGAAAGACATAAATGAAACTTGATGGAAGTGAGTATGAAGTGATTGCAATATGCAAATGCAGGTACAGTTTCTAACTCTTGAAAATTAGGAGGGCCTTCTATAAGTTTTAGGCCAAACGTATCTGTTCTTTGTATTCAGGCAATACTGTGCTAGGTGCTTTTTGACAACACCAATGGACTTGGGACATACTTTTAGTAGTGGTATTCCTTGGAATTAAGTCTGTATCGTGTCTTAAAAGCAAAATAACTCTAGCTCTTTAGAACATTTCATCTTCTCCGAAACGGGCTTCACTCTTTCAAAACTGCTGAACAGATTCGCAACGGTTGTAACGTACCAGGAGATGTGACGTACCTGCCAGAAGGACGCACACGACATAAAGGCAGATAGGAATCAGAATAAAACGTCCGCGTAGCTCAATTGGTAGAGTGACTTATTCCGGAATGAGGGGATCCGGGTTCGAGCCCCGGCGTGGACAGAAATGACGGAGAAATTTACTTCGTTATAATGGCGCCCGAACTATCCGGATGACCCTACCGTTCAAAATCTCGCATTGGTGTGATGTTCTTTCCACACCGCGAGATAGGAAAAATAAAAAAAGAATCCCTTCTCCAGCACTTCGAAAAAAAAAAAATTAGGGGGAGATGATGTAACGTACCAGGAGATGTGACGTACCTGCCAGAAGGACGCACACGACATAAAGGCAGATAGGAATCAGAATAAAACGTCCGCGTAGCTCAATTGGTAGAGTGACTTATTCCGGAATGAGGGGATCCGGGTTCGAGCCCCGGCGCGGATAAAAATGACGGAGAAATTTACTTCGTTATACGGTACAGATGAATATAAAATCTGCATACGATTTATCTAAACGTTCGTAAGTATTGACAAACACCTAGTTAATATTTACAAACGACTGTGATATGCATCACAGTGGCAATGTTTCTCGCCATTTTTACTGAACCGATTACTGATGGCTATTCCTCAGTTGTCGTGCTGTTCGTGACTGCCACGGAGAAACCTTAGGTTCAATCCCAGGCAGGTACAAACGCTCGAACCACTAAATATCCGCCGTGTGTCTGATGGGCACGTTATGCCGTCAGACCCCGGGTACTGGCCCCTCGGTAATAAATAAGGGCGTGTTCCTTCCCCTTTCTACCTCGCTTCCGTGTCACTTTACTATGGGGCACTCTAGCCCAAATCTCCTAGCTTCCAATATTTAAGGGTTGTTTAAGACCTGGGGTCATACTCTCCCTTCCTAAAATCCTCTGCATATGATCTGATCTGATCTGTTGTCGTGCTGGCTCAGGATAACACAGTATTGACAAGAACTGTCTACATCCATTTGTTCCTGCATCGTGCTTGCATTTAGTACTTATTATGAAACTCCCGAATCGAGTCATTTCAAAGTTTAAAATTGTACATAACAATTTCCGTTTGGGGATTTTACCTCAACCTGTGCCTGAATTCACAGTATCCAAATTTTGATGTCTGGAAATTCCAATGTCCTCAATAAGCTTTTTTGGCTGGAGAGATGTAATAAATTGTTAGTGGTCAATATCTATTTCCAGTACCGTAGACGCAGTAGTGTTCCAAGAAATGCTAATCCTTAATTACTCAATTTAGAGCACTATGGAAAATTCACGGAATATACTGTTCGGATCTACAAGATGGTGCTATTTGTTATGTGCCCAGAATAAACAGTAAATATATTTACAGGATGATTTCAAAAGTACTTTGGGAATGTTTGCATCGTATCTAGCGTTTCCGGACCATTTCGTTTTGAAAGAATTTCTCGTGGACACATGTACAGAAAAAAATTAATAGCAATTAAAAGGAGAAGTAACCTATTTCTCGGAAAATGTTCAAGAGAGCGCCGAAATATGATATGAAAGCTTAACATTTTCAATTCAGAATTACATGGTATAATTTGTGATTCGAAAGCATGCAATTTTTACTCATGATACAGTGGTGGCGGGGACGCAACCGCCAACTGATATTCAAAGGGAACTTCATTTTCAAATGAATGGAAGTACTTGAACGCTTCTGACGCGTACGTGTTTCATTGCGCAAGGAAATAAATTAAGTCAAATTCTTCACGACGCTATGTATAAATGCATCTGAAGGTCGGATTTGTTTTATCGCCTTATTTAGTAAAATAATCATTGCTCAAATTGTTACTCTTAAACGCCACTTCAGAGAATATAATTTGCATTCCGTTGCGACGAAAATAAACCCAATTTTAATTTAAAAGCTTTCCTGATAAAGAAGTTCGATGATGCCCTGGTGGCCGAATGGTCTGAGGCACTAGCTTCAGACCATTTTTCAGAGATGGCTTAGGCCTGAGTCCAGCGAGAGACATGTGTGGTTCGTTTTTCAGTCGACGCTGGAACCATTCGCTTTAAATTCGGAACGAGCTTTTCCCTGGAACAATTAGCCTTCAGATGTGGACGGGCCTTTTCCTGGAATAATTGGCTTTAAGTTGGAACGAGCCTTTCCCTGTAACCATTGGTCTTACATTAAGGATGGGCCTGTCCCTTGAACCTTGGCCTTAAGTTGTGGACGGGCCTTTTCCTGAAACCACTGGCTTTAAATTTGGGAAGGGCCTTTTTCTTGAACACTTGGCCTTAAGTTTTGGACGGGCCTTTCCCTGGAACCATTGGCCTTAAGTTGGGGACGGACCTTTACCTGTAAATATTGGTTTTACATTAGGGACAGGCTTTTCCCAAGAGCCATTGGCCTTAATTTGGGGACGGGCGACTGCTTATAGCTCTTGAAATTCCTCATGGATGACATTTAACTCCGATACAAAAGAAATACTTTTGTTATCAGCACAGAGAAATATTTATTAAGTACATACAAAAGTTAGGGGTTCGTTAAAATGCAAAAAGCACTGTATTTAAATAACACTTTGCAATCTGTTTAAAATTCCGTCATTTTTCCGGCGGAATTGGAAGCACTAAGGCATTCGAAATTTCCAACCAATGAGTGGAAGGTTCTGGAGGAATTCGCATTTTCTCTTTTCTTTCTCTCTTTCTTTGGAACAATTCTAATTGCTTCGTAATGACTCTGACTTGCGATATTTGCTACAGAGATTAGCAATATGTGAGGTAAATAAAAATGAAATGGAACTAGTTTCGAAGACCTCATTTATTTAAGAACGACAATGAACTTTAAACGGCTTATTTCAACGGCAAAATTACTAACAAAAACTCTAACGATACGAAAGATTGGAATGAAATGTTTAAATTCCTCACAAAATAATGCTAGCCTCAAAGAAATTTCTTGTGTATTGCTTGTTATTACTTTATTTTATATGCAGGTGATTCAAGATATTAGGAATAATTACTTTTGAAAATTCGGTTACGTAAATGCACTGACTGACATGACTAATAAGTGATATCATTCCTCATGCAAAATATTACGAAATATTTTTCATCTTGGATATTAAAAATTGCTCTCTGTTTATGTGTGCAACTTAACGTTTAAAAGACGGCAGTAATTACCCTTTTATGTTGGCAAGTATGTTTTTATTTTTTCCTTTTTTAAGGTTTGGTGAACTGCTGTGTTTACAAAACTGCTACATACATAGCAACGTGGTCATACGTCGTAAACATGCATGGTTAAAAATAAAAGAATCTCAAATAAACACGAATACGAACAGCAAAAACTGTAATCATGACCCTTTTAAACATGTTTGAAGCTTATTAATCAAAATAAAAGATGATTTAATTAAAGACGATGCTAAAACGTCCGGATATAATTTAGACATATTTTAGAAAAGTTTGGTGTTCTAGGATTTACAAACTGCTTGAATATTATATTTATTACATTTGAAAATGGGTATATAAGCCAACGAAAGAAACTGATGTATATAAGCTAAAGAAAGAAACTGATGTATATAAGGTAACGAAAGAAACTGATGTATATAAGCCAACGAAAGAAAATGATGTATGTAAGCTAACGAAAGAAACTGATCTATATAAGCTAACGAAAGAAACTGATGTATATAAGCCAACGAAAGAAACTGATGTATATAAGCCAACGAAAGAAACTGATGTATATAAGCCAACGAAAGAAACTGGTGTATATAAGCCAACGAAAGAAACTGATGTATATAAGCTAACGAAAGAAACTGATGTATATAAGCTAACGAAAGAAACTGATGTATATAAGCCAACGAAAGAAACTGATGTTCTGCACTGGTCACAAAAAACTTTTGGATATTGCATGAAATGAAGAATGCATGCATATGACTCAAGGTATACGCATTGTAATAACATCAGTGAGGATACGTAACACAAACGGTGAAGAGTGAGTTTTGTGACGTACTTGCACCGCAGGACGCACATGAGATAAAGGCAGATAGCAGCAAGAGCATACGTCCGCGTAGCTCAGTTGGGAGAGCGACTTACTCCGGAGTGAGGGGGTCCGGATTCGATGCCGGCGTGGACAAAGATGATGGAGAAATTTACTTCGTCATATTGGCGCCGGGATGACATAGCTGTTAGATTTCTCGCAATGGTGTGATGTTCTTTCCACACCACGATATAGGAAAAATGAGAATCCCTTCTTCAGTGCTTCGAAAAATAAATGTGTGTGATGTTACGTTCCACACACCAAAATGACTGAAATTTCTGAAATGCGCGCTCTTCATGGGATTACTGCGTACAGCGACACATGTACCCAGCTGGCCCGTGGGCCATGCCCCCTGCCCTCTTTCGGGAGGTGGGGGGGGGGAGAGATGTGACGTGCCTGCACCGCAGGACGCACATGAGATAAAGGCAGGTAGCAGCGAGAGCATACGTCCACGCAGCTCAGTTAGGAGAGTGACTTACTCTGGAGTGAGGGGACCGGGATTCGCTGCCCGGCGTGGACAAAGATGATGGAGAAATTAACTTCGTCATAGTTTACAAAAACAACTTATTATGCAATTTCTGCACACAACAAAGTAGCACTGCAGTATAGACAAAATAGTAAATTCGAAGAATGTACATTCCTCTGGATTTCAGCAACCAGTAACACTGTCTCTGTGTCAAAGAACGTCTTGACCCTACGAGGCATACTTGCAATGACATTATTAATGAGTGTTGGGGCCAGCTCGTCCTGTATTACAGGCAACACGTTATGGAGGTCTGCCAGTGTACTGGGATCGCCTGAGGTATTATCTTGCCTTGACTGCCGCTGAGGCAATTATGTTGCCTTGACAAACATACAAGGAATGAACGTCATTAAAACATACTCCTGCCCAGACCAGAACTGACTGCCGCTGGTATGGGTGGACCGACTACTGCACATAGTGTGGTTGCATTCGTGTGCCAGATCATCAACTCACGTGTGCTAGTCGAGTATCAGGATAAAGAGCGAAATGGTATTCGTCTGTGAAAAGTACATGGTGTCACTCTGTACTGTGCGGCCCAGGTACATCTTTGACGGCGGTGAACTGATGTCAATGCTTGTATACATCTAAGCGGTGCCGCCCCGGTGTCGCAGTGGTCTAAGCACTGGCTTATGATCACTAGTCCGTGAAGGGTCCGGGTTCCAATCCCAGTGCCGCATGGATGTTGTGTTTGTCTTACGACACTGGCTCTCTCCCTTCCTTGGAACCAGTCACCCTAAATTAGGGACGGACGACTGATTATAGCCTATTGAGGTGCTCACGGTGGTCGTTAAAACTTCAATAAAAAAACAACAACATCACAGCGGCCTCCTGGTTATGAGTCCTTACTCGTGAAGACGGTTTCGTACAGTTTGAATACATCTGTGACATCAGAAGCAGCTCGAAGTGATTCCCGGAGTTGGTTACTATAGTGGTAATAGGCCTCCTGGTTATGAGTCCTTACTCGTGAAGACGGTTTCGTACAGTTTGAATACATCTGTGACATCAGAAGCAGCTCGAAGTGATTCCCGGAGTTGGCTACTATAGTGGTAATAGGCCTCCTGGTTATGAGTCCTTACTCGTGAAGACGGTTTCGTACAGTTTGAATACATCTGTGACATCAGAAGCAGCTCGAAGTGATTCCCGGAGTTGGCTACTATAGTGGTAATAGGCCTCCTGGTTATGAGTCCTTACTCGTGAAGACGGTTTCGTACAGTTTGAATACATCTGTGACATCAGAAGCAGCTCGAAGTGATTCCCGGAGTTGGCTACTATAGTGGTAATAGGCCTCCTGGTTATGAGTCCTTATTCGTGAAGACGGTTTCGTACAGTTTGAATACATCTGTGACATCAGAAGCAGCTCGAAGTGATTCCCGGAGTTGGCTACTATAGTGGTAATAGGCCTCCTGGTTATGAGTCCTTACTCGTGAAGACGGTTTCGTACAGTTTGAATACATCTGTGACATCAGAAGCAGCTCGAAGTGATTCCCGGAGTTGGCTACTATAGTGGTAATAGGCCTCCTGGTTATGAGTCCTTACTCGTGAAGACGGTTTCGTACAGTTTGAATACATCTGTGACATCAGAAGCAGCTCGAAGTGATTCCCGGAGTTGGCTACTAGTGGTAATAGGCTTTCTCCCAGCACTTTCTGTCAGGTAGCGATCTTGCCGCCTGGTGGTTATCCTCGCAAAATTTCCATGCCGTAGAAATATTGTGTGTAGCATGCATACTACACTTTTGAAAACTCCTAAAGCAGCAAAACCACATCGATGTGCTGTGCACCTGCCTGTAAAGTGCCAACAGCCCTATGTCTGTTGTTAATGATCCTACACTGAAGGCAATACATTCAGTAAACTTCTAGACCACGAAGTTAAACGACCCGTTTTCCACTTCTCGCAGTGCGGAAAACGGGTAGTTTCACCGCTTTAATACATTCAGGAAATGTTTTTTGTCGTTTTGCTTCACTACATTCCGCAAACTTCTAGGTCAAGCGGTGAACCGGCCCGTTTTCCACTTCTCGTAGGGCGGAAAACGGGTGGTTTCAGCGCTTTATGCATTCAGGAAAGATTTTGTCGTTTTGCTTCAGTGCATTCAGCAAACTTCTAGACCAAGCGGTGAAATGACCCATTTTCCACTTCTCGCAGGGTGGGAAACGGGTATTTGCACCGCTTTAATACATTCAGGAAATGTTTTTGTCGTTTTGCTTCAGTACATTCTGCAAACTTCTAGACCAAGCGGTGAAACGACCCGTTTTTCACTTCTCGCAGGGCGGAAAACGGGTAGTTTCAGCGCTTTAATACATTCAGGAAACGTTTTTGTCGTTTTGTTTCAGTGCATTCAGCAAACTTCTAGACCAAGCGGTGAAACGACCCATTTTCTACTTCTCGCAGGGTGGGAAACGGGTACTTGCACCGCTTTAATACATTCAGGAAACGTTTTTGTCGTTTTGCTTCAGTACATTCTGCAAACTTCTAGACCAAGCGGTGAAACGACCCGTTTTTCACTTCTCGCAGGGCGGAAAACGGGTAGTTTCAGCGCTTTAATACATTCATCAAACGTTTTTGTCGTTTTGTTTCAGTGCATTCAGCAAACTTCTAGACCAAGCGGTGAAACGACCCATTTTCCACTTCTCGCAGGGTGGGAAACGGGTATTTGCACCGCTTTAATACATTCAGGAAATGTTTTTGTCGTTTTGCTTCAGTACATTCTGCAAACTTCTAGACCAAGCGGTGAAACGATCCGTTTTTCACTTCTCGCAGGGCGGAAAACGGGTAGTTTCAGCGCTTTAATACATTCAGGAAACGTTTTTGTCGTTTTGTTTCAGTGCATTCAGCAAACTTCTAGACCAAGCGGTGAAACGACCCATTTTCTACTTCTCGCAGGGTGGGAAACGGGTACTTGCACCGCTTTAATACATTCAGGAAACGTTTTTGTCGTTTTGCTTCAGTACATTCTGCAAACTTCTAGACCAAGCGGTGAAACGACCCGTTTTTCACTTCTCGCAGGGCGGAAAACGGGTAGTTTCAGCGCTTTAATACATTCATCAAACGTTTTTGTCGTTTTGTTTCAGTGCATTCAGCAAACTTCTAGGCCAAGCGGTGAAACGACCCATTTTCTACTTCTCGCAGGGTGGGAAACGGGTACTTGCACCGCTTTAATACATTCAGGAAGCGTTTTTGTCGTTTTGCTTCAGTACATTCTGCAAACTTCTAGACCAAGCGGTGAAACGACCCGTTTTTCACTTCTCGCAGGGCGGAAAATGGGTAGTTTCAGCGCTTTAATACATTCAGGAAACATTTTTGTCGTTTGGATTCAGTGCATTCATCAAACTTCTAGACCAAGCGGTGAAACGACCCATTTTCTACTTCTCGCAGGGTGGGAAACGGGCACTTTCACCGCTTTAATACATCGGTTTACAGCATATTTGCAACGATATCTGCGGGACTGAAAACCCGATTGAAAATATTCTTTTTCGGTCAGATACTACTAACTATGAAAAAATTATATGTTTATTTCCTTTCCAAAATAATGCACAAGTTCGTCGGTAGGAGGGCGCAAATGTTTAATTTATTTTTCTCAGTATCTCTGCTTCTAAACATCCTGTTTAAAAAATTCGTTTAACACCGGTTACCATTTACCTTATAGAAAACTTTAGGTTTGTATTTGAAGAGTTTTGTAGTTTGCAGTTATGTCGTTAGGTGGTGTTCATGTACTTCTGTTTGCAGCTGTATCTCCTCTTCTAAAAACCCTATTGAGAAATTCCATTTTTTTTTTGCTGCATGCCATTCGCTACAACAAAGTTGGTGATCATTATCCTCTTTCAATAATGCCCAGCTTTACCGCTAGAGGGGGTAAAGGTCAAAACCTTTTTCTCGCTATCTCTGCTTCTGGGTGACGTATTTGAAAAGTTATTTTTTCTTTAGTCATGAAGAATACTTTTCGCTTATTCTCAACTTTTCCATCTTGCAAAATTCTTGCGCTAGAGGTCGTAGAGATATACCATGCTTCCTTCTTCTACACTATCTACCAACAAGTAATTGGACACCTGTGATAGCAAAGGGAAACGAAATTTTTTCACCTTCAATAGTTGGTGGAGCCTCCACGAGCGGAGATTACAGCTGCGACCCTTCGGGGCACACTCTTTGCCAGGCGTTGTACGAAGGCTAGCGGTATTTTCTTCCACTCGGCTTGGAGAAGACAGGTGAGTTCCTTCACCGATTTCGGACGGTGGGGGCACCCCTTAAGTAGACGCTCGAACTCGTCCCAGAGGTGCTCTATACAGTTAAGTTCCGGGCTCTGCGCAGCCCAGTCCATTCGATTAACCCCATTGTCACCATACCAAGCCATGGTGGACCTCGCAACATGACAGGTGGCATTGTCATCCTGAAAGTAACATGGGTCCACCCCGTAAAACTGCCACAACGTAGGAAGCGCATGGTCATCCAAAATGGTGCAGTAGGTCTCGGGTTGAGTCCACCAGGAATTGCGACCAAGGGTCCCGTACCATACCAGGAGAAACACCCCCATAGTATAATTCCAGAGCCGCCGAACTTCACAGTTGGCACAATACATTCCGGCAGGAGGCGTTCTCTAGGCAGACGCCAAACCCAGACCCTGCCATCCGAACGGTAGAGGGTGAACCTTGATTCGTCGCTTCAGAGAACCTGTTTCCACTGTTCAACGGTCCACTTTCGACGTTCTTTGCACCACGTTAGCCGAGCAGCGCTATTGGACTTGGTGATCAAAGGCTTGTGGGCGGCAGCACGTCCATGATAACCGAGCAGATGGGCTGGGCTTCCTTACGGATGGTATTCATCGAAAGAACACTCCCGGATGCTTGTCGAAACTCCTCGCGGATGTGGCCCATCGATTTGGCGCGGTTCTTCCGAATTTCTCTGGCCAACACCCGTCGGTCTCTAACACCCAGTTTTGTGGGTCTGCCGGGTCGGGGTACATTCCGACAGTCACCTCTCATCTTCCACTTGCCAATCACGTAGGCCACTGTCGATTTTGGGTGCTTCAACTCGTTGGATATGTCGATATGTCACGTATGGATCGGCCATTTCTGTGATACCCGACGATTACACCTTTCTCGAAATCAGAGAGCTCCGAACTGCGTGGCATCTTGCATGCGACTGGTTGCGTTGTTGTTTCCCACACGATATTTAACGGCGGCGGCCATGACGTGTATCAGGACCACAGATATCGTCGATTGCAGAGGTGTCCAATTACTTGTTGGTAGATAGTGTATATAGAAGGCGTTCAAAAAGTCTCTCCGCAGTGAGTGTCTTAGGTTAAATGGAATTCAAACAAATGTATTATAGAAACGTATAATTTACTCGCAGGAACTTATAATTTACTCGCTTACTTACAGGAAGTATTTAAACTGTCGTCCTTTATTTGCATGACATAACCCAACTGTTTTGCACATGTTTTCAAACACATCTGCGAGAGTCATAAAATCCTTCCGCAATCATTTTAAGGCTGTCCCACTTAATTTTGATGGCAGTACAGCCAAAAGTTTTAAATAAAGCAACTTGCTGTACGTTCAATTTTAGTTTTTGCTGTTTTCTTGATAACATATCAATCTTCAGAATGTGTTTCACAGCAACACCAATTTTCACAAGTTTATGATGAGTTGAAAGTTTCCAGATGTGTGTGTTGTTTCATCATTGTCCCTTAGAAGTTAGGAACACTTTTATTTCTGAGGACACTGTTCGTTCGTATTGCATGACAAATAATTTTTCAATCAGCGGGCACCAGTATCGAGCACAAAATTCCACATTGCGCACTTTTCTTTGATTTTTTTTTTTTTTGGCTTTTCTAAAATAAAACGGAAATAAACCAGGTCGAAATCGGATCAGGAACACCTTGACCCGAACCGTTTGATCCGTTATAAATTGTCGACACGTTTGATCCGCTGACCCGTTGACCCGTGACCCTTTTCCATCTCTGAATACATGTATAAATAACCAAATACAGGAAACATGGATTAGTCTTGTGCAGTATCACTTTTAAATATTCATCTCCTCAGTGAGTGAGTGAGTTGTTGTTCCAAAATAACGTAGTTAAAAATACGTGTGCGTCTTATTTCAGCGTATTTATTAATCCCACTCTCCCTCGTTTGCAGCCACAAGGGATTTTAAAGGACATATGGCGTCAAATTATTTATACACTCAGCTACTATTTTCCTTAAAGGTCGTTGATGAGCAACAAAACAATGAATATTCGTAACTTACCGCTTTCTTTTATGTTTCCAAGCAGTTCTTTAAGCGACTTCGATCGTGTGATATAACGCAGCTCTGACGTCATGTCAGAAAAGTAAATTACATACGAGAGTGTGTATCTAAGAATCAGCTTTTCGGTAGCATTTAATGTTTTACTACCAAATCGAAAAACTATCAAAGAAGTTGTAATACTACTGGCGAAATGTCTTGGTAAAACTATGTGTGAGAATGCAGAACTTTGTAGTATCGGAATGTTTCGATCAAAAGGGGAAAAAAGTGAACTAGTGACCAGAACCATTTGATGATTGCTCTCATTGTTCTCCTGAAGTCATTTGGGGCAACTTGACATTGGCCACTGTAAAAGAACTTGCAGCAAACTGATTCCAGTACTGTTTCGCGATATAACAGGCACACACACGTATCGATGACGCCAGAAGGATTTTTTTTTGTAAATGACATAATTACCAAATATTAGTGAAACATTATTTTTATTTGCAAAATGGATTTCTTTGTTCGACCTGAAATAGCGTTTTTTCAAATGTAAGGTTATGGGAAAAATAAGTTATTTGTGTTTTTCCGTTTAATTTTTCTTCTTCTTGGTTACTCAGTCCAAGGACTGGTTGTTCAGTAGATGTACTCTGTCTCTCCATTCCTCTCTGTTCTCTGCCATTCTCTTCAAGTCATAGTATGTCCTAGTATTAGTGTCTTGGATTAGCTGTGCCACAGAACCATTCCTTGGTCGTCCTCTTCCTCTCTTGCTTTGAATTTTACCTTCCAAAAATTTCAGAACCAGGCCTTCATGGCGCAATGTGTATCCCATCCATAACATTCTTCTTCTTTTTAATATGTTGATCAGATTCCTGGGTTCTCCCACACTCTCCAGGAACTCCTCATTAGTCTTTCTATCAAGCCAGCTTATTCTCTCCATTCTTCTATAGCTCCACATCTCAAATGCCTACAGCCTCTTCACTTTCCCTGTTGGTCAATGTCCTTGTCTCAGAACCGTAGAGAGCTACTGACAAATCACATGCCTTTAAAA
Source organism: Macrothele yani (assembly GCA_039090855.1). Taxonomy (NCBI): domain Eukaryota; kingdom Metazoa; phylum Arthropoda; class Arachnida; order Araneae; family Macrothelidae; genus Macrothele; species Macrothele yani. The sequence continues at coordinate 6,724,813 of CM077011.1, read as the reverse complement.
TTCTCTTCCTCAGTTTTAGATCTATATTTTTGGATGTCAGTAGTCTTTGATTGTCTCTAAAAGCCGTTTTTGCAATCCCCAGTCTCATTCTAATTTCCTTTTGACATCTCGCATCTTCAGAAATAATTTGACCTAAATATTGGAATGATTTAACTTGTTCGATGCATTGTCCTTCAAGTTTAAAGAAAGCCTGTTTCGGATTTTTCTAAACCTTCCTAATGGAATTCAACTTCAATCAGTTTTATAGATTTTCAATAACCGTAACTGAATAAAAAAGGAAACTAAAATATTGCGTGATTACGGACGCAATGAAATTTGCATATCTCGAAGCATTCTTGTTTTTAAACTATTCCAAATTCTATATATACGTAGAAATTTATTTTCCTGAATTTACCTCAAACCGAATCAGATTCTCTTTACCTACATATCGTAATACGAGAGGCCTGTCAGAAAATCGATTCAAGTAACTATTCTCTTATATTATCAGACGCTACCAGTTGAAAAGCTCTTTTGTATATTCGTGTTTGTCTGGCGATATTATCAGAAATTTTACCCAATATTAGGCGCTCCTCAAGGACAACAGGAAATTATAGCTCACAAATACATTTCAGTGCAAAATATTTGCTGATTGAATGACTTACAATTTTATCAGCATAAAGCAAACAAATTCGAAACATAACATGGTTTAGAAAATTGAAACGCTTTGAGTCATGATAATTTGCCACCAGTAACTCAGATTTATGTTATTGCTTTTGAATTTATATTTTATTGATTCAATATGCTTAAGCGAATGCACAGACTAGTATGTAAAGGATTTTCGAAAAACTGATAGAGTAAAAGGACTTTGTAAAGTAACGACAGCGCTTGACTAAATTATAGCGTCAATACGCTTCGAACCATTCTTTCTAGTTTGATACACGTCACCCAGAGTAAATAGGATTACATATTTATGAAAAGCTGGAGATAGTTCCTCCGTGAATAAATATTTCAGACCCTTGAAGCAATTCGAAAGGTTTCTATAACGTCCTATTTTAGAAAGTAATTTATCCAAAATTCACGGCATTGCCTGTTTATTTCATTTTGGGATAAACGCATTGGTCTGAACATATTGAAGTTTCTCTGAATTGAAAAACATTGCTCTTGGCAAACCAAGAAGGGTTGTAACAGGATGAAGCTGTTCTAAGACTGAATATTTGCCTTTAGTTTCTTAGAATTTATTTTGAATTCATGAAAGAAAATTTTGGATTGTTTGCTTGCTCATTGAATAGACCTTTTTTTTTTTAACAACCAACAGCTATGCAACGATTCGCGTGTCTTTCTTTCTTTTCATTGATGTGAAGTAGTTCTATATGCAACTGTGTGTCTGTAAGAACACAAAGGAATATGAAATTCCTATTAAAAAGCAAAAGTGGTTGTAGTAATTTTTCTTTTGAGTGAGAAAGAAGCTCTCTTATAATGGTGAGATAAAAATGAGTTGCAATTCACGTCGAGTCCTTGTTTATTAGCTTTTTTTTTATTGGAGGTTTAACGACCACCGTGAGCAACTAAACGGGCTTTAAGCAGTCGGTTGTCCCTAATTTAGGGTCATTGGTTCCAGGGAAGGGAGAGAGCCAGGGCCGTAAAACAAACACAACATCCATGCCTCACCGGGATTCGAACCCGGACTCCTTTCGGAAATATGATCAGAGGCCATCGCTTAGACCACTGCGCCACCTGGGGGGGGCGTTTATTAGCTTTGAAAAAACTGATTCAAAACGCTCTTTCTCTTACATTCAATGAGAATATATTTTCATTAAGATAAGTTTCTATCTGCTAGATGTACTCATAATAAGTCAGTTACACTTTTTCTAGTTATTTTGGAATAGTTCAACTCTGTTTAGTAAAAATTCTTAAGGAGATGCAAAGAATTCGGAAAACAGGTGGGAAGACATGCTCACTGAAAATCACAGATACAGTGGTACAGATGAATATAGTTTCTACGCTAAGTAATCAGGACGCCCTCTTTGTGGATAGGTTTTTACTCTGTTGACAGCAAGTTTAATATACTTGTGACACCGCCGTCTTTCCAACTCTTTCTGAATAGCTTCTTTTTTCAATTCTCCGCCTCTTTCTCCTTTTTGGCACAGATTTTTTTTTTTTTTTTTGCTTCAAGGTTACTTTAATTCTTTGAAGAGGGCTGATCAATTGTTTTGCAAGAGCGCGAATATTGTTATAACAGAAGTTACAGACAACAGGGGCAGAAGGCAACAGCACTGAGGAAAAATCGTTGCATTCATGGGCAAAAAAGTGAGGCCGCGTTACTTATGCTCATGGCATCTCACAAAATTCCTCGTTTGCAAAAGACGTGTTGCTACGAGGGTGGATCGAAAAGAAACGCAAACTCTTTTTTTTTTGGCAGTAGTTTAACGGACAGGCAAAACAAAACATATACGCAGTGAAACTACATCTGTTAGCTATTTTTAAACATAAGAACCGAGACGTTCGAGACATTTATCCCAGTGTGGTACCAGTTTTAGTATACGTTGTTCATAAAAGTCCGTTTTCTGGGCGTATAGCCACCTGCAGATAACCGATCTGACTTCGTCAGATGAATCAAAGTGTTGGCAGCCCAGGAATCTTTTCAAGGGACCAAGCAGATAAAAATCTGAAGAAGCCAGGTCACGGTGGGTGCCAGAGCACCTTCCAGCCAAATTGCACAATTTTGTCACTAACGTGTTGTGCAACATGTGGGCGAGCGTTGTCATGAAGTAGTCTGACATTTACAGCGTCTCTGTTAGGTTTTATGTCACGAAGGGCACGACGCAACTTTGTCAATGTGTTAGTGTAGGTTTTGACATTCGCAATTGTCCCTTTTGGATGAAACTCCACCAGGACGACGCCATGCATGTCTCAGAACACCGCCATGCGGACATTTTGTGCAGATTGGGTTACTGTGAATTTTTTTGGTGACGAGGCGTCGGAATGTTTCAACACCATACGGACCTTCTTTGCTTCGGGAGTGTAGTGGTACTCCCAGGGCTCATCAGCCGTCACTACACCTGCCAGAAATTCTTGTCCTTCTTCTGCGAGTCGTATCAAGTGATCCAAAGAAGACATCATTATCTGTTCCTTCTGGTTGTCTGTCAAGTTCTTGGGCATCCATCGCGCACTAACCTTGCGGAATTGCAATTTGTCGTGGGCAGTATCGTACGCTATACCGTACGAAATGTTGAACTTCTATGCCAACATGCGCAGATGGATCCGCCGGTCACTCGGAATTGCCTGTTCAATGCCTCTCACAGTGGCAGATGATGACGCGGTTACAGGTCGACCGGAATGTGGCGAATCTGTGAGGTTGCCACAGCCCTCTGCAAAGAAACTGCACCGTCTGGAGATGTTGCTGCGGTCCAGGAAATCATCACCATACACTTCGACCATTTCTTTGTGAATTTCCGTCGGATATTTCCGTTTAGCCCATAAAAGTCGGACTGCACCGCGTTGCTCTTCATTCGTAGACGACGCTAACAATTGCGACATCTCTGTGCCGTCGTTCACATTGTTCCATCATGACGACACTTGTTCCAGCCAAACCAGTCTGTAGAGTGATATTCAAACTCGTTGTCTTCCAAACTGCAACCTGCAAAGAGACAAAAAAATTGCTGTGCGTTACTTTTCGATCCTCCTTCGTACATTGCCATACCAGCAGAAACAATCGAACTTACTACTTTTGTTACTGGAAACGATGTATTGTTCGCTCTCATTGTGAGAAGTGAAGTCTAGAGTAGCCACCATTTACAAATTGATAATTACTGGTTCCAGAACAGGAAAGATCCGGAACTGAAGAATAAAACCGTCCGCGTGGCTGAATGGTCTGAAGCGGTGGCCTGCAGGTATTCGTCCGAGATGGATCCGTGTTCGAGTCTTATTGAGGCATGGGGAGATGTGCCTGCCCGATGGCTCCATTGCTTCTCTGGAGACAGTCAACGCCCCTTAAGCTAGGGGTCAGCTGCTGCCCATAGACCCACGAGCTACTCATAGTGATAGTCAACACCCTGTCTCTCAAAAAACAACAAACTGAGCACCCGTGTGATAAGTAGGAACAAAGTTCTAATTCTCATCACGAAACATAAGTGTTTGTTTGCCTTTTAAGTCTGCTGGTGGTCTCAGTTTCCTCGTTTGGAATTTGGAAAACGAAACGTTGCACGTCGAGAAAAACATTGAAGTTGATGAAAATGTATTTATTTCGTTCTTCATTTTTTGGGGGGTATACTTTTGGAAATTGTACACTAGAATATGTATTTCAATTTACTACGAAAACGCAAACGATGAAATCCTACAAAGGCTTAGAGCCCACTCAGATACAGCGTGCTGTGCCTCTTGAAGGGACAGAAAATAAAGAAATATTGGGAGCAGGAACAGAATGCCCTGATAGGAAAGATACAAAGTAAAATTTACAAAATAATTATAGTTTTAGGAGCATACAGTTTCCCGTTAAGAATGGAAGTTGTAAGCTACCCTACATACTTACCTGCTGATCTCAACAACACCTCCGAAAACGCAGACAACAGGAAAGGGAGGAAGTGGTCCGGGAAAGGGGGAGCATGTAATTAAAATAAAAGCGGCACACCGAAAAAGGCCCGAGAAAATTTATTTCATTTTACTAAGTTTTTAACTGTTTTTCAAACAGTGTCTCATATTGCTTTCTTTTCTGATACTTAACGAACGGTATACTCACAAATCTACGGCTTTGAAGAGACGCAGTTTTCTATGTTGTCCAAGACATTCAAAATTTTCACATTAATGAATTATTCCCATAAGACACAATGGTATGAGTACGGAACGGTGTTGTTAAGACAATTTCATCCTGCACTTTGGGTGCATGTCAGCTGTACATCAGCGTTTTCCAGTCTTTTGACAATCGTGGTCTCCTTATCGTCAATCAAAACGTTTTACTATTTTTCTCGTTAAAGAGATGCTAACCACAGGTGCATTGGGAGTATCAAGAAATTATCACAGTTCCGAATACACTACCAAATTACGTATTAGTTTAGAAACATTTAGGGAACTCAAAAGTAAGGCTGGTATTGTGTACGTGGAGAGACGACATAGAATTCCTTATCACCACTTAATGGAAAAAATTCTATATCAGGTAATACTGATATTTCTATTGTCTTGCTTTTACTTTCGCTAATAAAAATGATTCATCCGATTTCTCTGATAAAGACAGCAATATCGTAAACGGTCTCAATATACACTATGTAGGCAAACGTATTCGAACATTTACAAATAAACCTAAACGTGCATTTGCACAATCAGATGAGCACGTGCGGGACGTGTGTGTTGTCTATAAAGGGGAACTTTAGCATACCTAACTGGTCACATTGAAAGCGCCTGTTCGAGGCGGAGCTGAACTGACGGACTTTGAAAGACGCATCTTGTTTGGATACCACTTGACTATGCAATCAGTGCGTAGCGTTGCCTTTTTTCTTGGATTCCCTTAATATCCTATCGCTCATGCTTTTTTTTTATTTGTGGAAAGCATATGGTGCCACTAGAATTAAACCGCTCTCTGGGAGGCCGAACGGACTGAGCAATCTTACCGAACGGAAGTTATTGCGGAATGGATGAAGAAGGTACGCACGTCCTCCACCACAGACCTGGCCGGCCACTGGAACAGCTATTTGAATCAGAATTGTACGTCAGGAACTGTATGCCTACCGTTGCCATGCTAAGTCAACTGTGCATAAGTCATTCATCACTCCAGGCAACGATAGACGATGACTTCAGTGGTGCGTCGCATGCTGTTCTTGAACAATAGAAGAGTGGAAGAGGGTCGCGTGGAGTGACGAATAACGCAACTCCGTCTTTGGCTCGGATATACATATTTGTGTGTGGGGTTCGCCATGGAGAAATTGTTAGGCTGATTGTATTGCCCCTCTAATCAGGTACGGAGGATTAACTATGATTGTGTAGGGCTGCCTCTGCTGAAGAGCACTTGATCCTTTGCTTGTGATGCTCTCCTTCCTAACGGCGGACAGGTACAAAGACGTTCTGAAGAATTTTGCACTACTTACGCTGTTGAAGTACTTCGGCACATATCTCTTCCTGTTTCAGGAAGATCGAACGCTTTTGCCACAGTACAAGGTTTGTCCAGGCCTTATTCGCGCCTCTGGATGTTTAAGGTTTGGATTAGCTATCCCGAAGTCCCGATCTAAATCCAATAGGACAACTCCCAGCTGGAACACCGAAGCCGATCTAAATCCAATAGGGCAATTCCGAGCTGGAACACCGAAGCCGATCTCTGCCGGGAAGACCTTTCTCTACAGAAGCTCTGCAGTGAGAGTGAGGAAAAACTATGATAAAGACCTACCGGCATTACCTCGTCTGACCCACTTATGACGGCCACAGGTGGGCCGACCATGCGCCAATTTAAGTTACTAAATTTTCCTGTTTCCGTTCGACCTAGATGCTCGAATACTTTTGTCTACATAGTGGATGTATATTATATTGACAAAAATCACCGGATCCCTAGAAGAAAAACACAACATAGAATTTATTCACATACATTAGTACAGTGTCAGTCCACTTTTGACCTTAATGCATGCACTGACCCTTCGAGACAGGCTTTCGACAAGTTTGGAACACAGCGATAGGTATCAGCTTCCATTCTGTACATAATGCTGCCTCAAACTTTTGCTTAGTAGTGGGCCTTGGTTCCAAACTTATTATGCGGCACTCTAATTCATCCCATAGGTGCTCTATGGGATTAATATCAGGGCTCTGTGCTGCCCAGTCCACACACGATAGGGAATTATCGTCAAAACACACCGTAACAGTCCTTGTTTATGGCTCGGTGCATTATCCTGCTAGGAATAACAAGGCTCGGTTCCATGTTATTGCCACAAAGTTGGTAGGGATTAATTGTCCAGAATATCGAGGTAGACGAGCTGGTTAACAAGTTTGTCCAACATAACCAATAGGCAGGGGCCATACCACGAAAACCAACCCTCACGAGTACACTGACAGCTCCACACTTGACTGTAGGAACAGTACACTGTGGTAAATAGCGTTCCGCGGCTGTCGCCATACCCACACACGGCCATCACACTAATGGATCGTGTATCTGCATTCATCAGTCCATAGGACACGTTTCTATTGATCTATGGTCCACGATAAATGTTCTTTACACCATGCTAAACGACGAGTAACATTCAGAATGGAGATAAAAGGCTTTTTGCGCAGCTTCGACCAAGGTAACCCATGGAATGAAGTTCTCTGCGAATGGTGCTTGTACATACCGAGGTTTCAGCATTTTTACTCACCTGTACTCTGAGGGTTTGTGTAGTACTTTGTCTATTAGCTGTAACGACTCTCCTGAGGCTTCGACGTCCTCTATTACTGATTTTCTTTGGTCTGTAAGTACGTTTACTTCTTCAGGAACGCCATGTGTCTTCCACTTGTTCAGTACATCCAAAACAGTTGACTTGGATATGTTTAAACGCTTCTCGGTTTCCCTTATGGACAACCCACTAATATAACACCCAAAACTCTTTCCTTTCTCAAAGTCAATTCTTTCCCGCTGCGACATTTTCACTCAACCTCACAGTGCGATATGATCGCAGTCAGCTGCAGGCTTGTTTTTTTACCGTTTGCAGCTGTATCGCGCATCTTAACAACGCAGCGGATCCGCTCATTTGCTTTTGAAGGTGTGACCGGCGACTTTTGTCAATGTAGTGTATATGTGACCTACCGAGATCATTCTGTGCTAGTTAAAGCTGAAACTACAAAATAAAATTGGGCTCAAATCTTTTGTTTGTTTTTGTTCCGAGGTCTAACTACCACATTAAGCGCTAAATGCTGTTGACAGTCGCCTGGCCCTAATTTGGAGCCACTGGTTCTAGCCAGGAACGAGAAGCAATGCTTTTGGACAAGAGCCACGCCCTTTGCTTTATTTGGGGCTCGAACTAGGGTCTGGTTTGGACACTTGATCACTGGGACGAATAGCATAAGTCCGCCTTAAGCGAAATAAAAAATCTCTTTATCCATCTGAAACAGGCTGAAACGTATTTTCCCATAAACAAACAAACAAGCTAGTAACATAAGCACGTTTTTATGTCAAAAGACATGCAAAAAAAAACACACCGTGCAACAGAACGATAATATGCAGTTCTTTTACATCTTTTCAATTTTAGGAACGTTAACTTTGCATCGAAGATAAAAGCTCTGAATAATTTTCTGCCCAACACAGCCAAATGAAGCACTTTAATAGAGTATTGAGAAATAAGTTAAAATATTTTCAAAAATAAGCGATTGGAAGTTTGCAGTTGGTTTTCTTGCATTCTTCACAGACACTGAATCATTGTTACATCGTGCATAGATGCCAACTAGTACGGATTTTCCGTAATTTTACGGGTTTTTGGTTGCTGTTACGGAAGTACGGAAACACCGCTGAAATTACGGAAAATCGCCATTTGATTTAATTTTCTGAGACAGAAAGCAAATTTTCATCAACTTAAAAATTTGTGTTTGTTCTTCAAGTTTTTCTGGGGGAAAAAAATTAAATGCTACATTCAGGGCTGCCAGGCCTGTGCCAATTGCGGCAGCCAGCACCAAAACGGTGTCCTTGCGCCATTCTGCTAAAAAATCGCCATTTCGACGAAATCTGCGCCAATTTTGCGCCAAAAGTTAAAATTTACCGGTCAGCGTTATTTTTAGCGTTATCTTACGACATTCGAAATCGATTCATCGTTTAATTCGTACGTGAGATTCTTCCGCGGATTTGCAGAGTCCCCTCCGTTTTTTTTTTTTTTTTTTTTTTTTTGTCATTTTCGACATCGATGCAAAAGTGAAGAAATTTTCGGGATATTAGTTGGGGGGGGGGTCATATTCCATCTGGGGACGTTGTTTTGTCTTCTTAAACGTTCGGAAACGGAAGTTAAACGAAGTGCAGATTTTTCCCGTAATCGTATTTTTTTTATTTTTTTCTCTCGCGATGTTGCTTCTGTTCAGTATTGTTAAATATAATTTCATTGCATAATTTCAGCTTGAAATTACAGGCAACGATTTCCGAAAACGGAAGTTAGGCCGCCCGAAAATTTCCCCGTAATATTCGGCGACGATATTCTCACGCTGATTCGAGGAATTCCGTCTTTTTTTTTTTTATCATTTGGACCATGTACGAAATCGATGCATAACTGAACTTAAATTTTGGGAGGATTGGTTGCGGCGGAGGGGGGGGTCGTTTTCTCCGTCGGAGGACGGAATTTCATCCTTCGAAAACGGAAAGTAGACGGAGGTAAGATTTCTCCGGTAATCGTAATTTTTTTTTCTCTCGCGATGTTTCATCTACTCAGTATTGTTAGATATCATTTTATTCCATAAATATTTGTATTTCAGCTTGAAAATGTTGGATAAATTTCCGAAAACTGAAGTCAATTCAGCTTGAAAATGTTGCATAAATTTTCGAAAACCGTAGGCTTGAAAAACCGTTATTTCAAGCCATGTTTCCCAATTCAGCGACAGCAAAAAATATTCGTGTGGAAGAACCAAGGCTACTGCACTAATTCAGCACATGGCCAGTGTTTCTACAAGTAACATCGTATCTGAAGTAAAAAAAAAAATCCTTTTTCTCTATCTACGGACGGAAGTAATGATGCTCAAGCAAATAAACTGTATCCCATTACAATAACATATTTTGTCGAACAAATAGGGAAAAATTCAACTGTTTTGTTATCATTGGTTGAATCAAGTTTTAACGAAGTAAATTTCTCCGTCATTTCTGTCCACGCCAGGATTCGAACCCGGATCCCCTCATTCCGGAATAAGTTTCTCTACCAATTGAGCTACGCGGACGTCTTATTCTGATTCCTATCTGCCTTTATGTCGTGTGCGTCCTTCTGGCAGGTACGTCACATCTCCTGGTACGTTACATCATCTCCCCCTTATTTATTTATTTATTTTTTTTTTTTTTGAAGTGCTGCAGAAGGGATTCTCTTATTTTTCCTATCTCACGGTGTGGAAATAACATCACACCATTGCGAGATTTTGAACGGTCGGGTCATCCGGATAGTTCGGGCGCCATTATAACGAAGTAAATTTCTCCGTCATTTTTGTCCAAGCCAGGATTCGAAACCGGATCCCCTCATTCCGGAATAAGTTGCTCTACCAATTGAGCTATGCGGACGTCTTATTCTGATTCCTATTTGCCTTTATGTCGTGTGCGTCCTTCTGGCAGGTACGTCACATCTCCTGGTACGTTACAAAGTAATAATACAGGTGAAGGAATATTCAACGTTTTGAACAATGCGTTTGTTAAAAAAAATCTCATGGAGCAACTGTGTGTCATTTTTCTGTGACAATGCTAACACTATGATAAGTCAAGTAAAAGGTGGTGTTTCTCACATAAAGAAGGCTCAGCCTGCAATCACAGTGCAGCGATGTTCATGGCATTTAGTAAATTTAGCTGCACAGAAATCTGCTACTCAACTGAAAGGATTTAATGTTGAGCAGTTTCTGATACAGTTGTACTTTTTTTTTTGGAGAAAAGTTAAAAGAGGAAACACAATCTAAAACTGAGTCAAGCTGTTTGTGGTACTAAACCACACAAAATTCTAAAGCATGTCAATACTTGCTGGTTATCACTTTTGGAATCCATTGACAGAATTTTAGAACAGTGGGAGGCTCTAGAACATTATTTCAGTGACAATGAAGAAGCTGATTCACAGTATAAGAACCCTTGCAAGTATTATTGGAAATCCTTCATCTAAACTTTATTGTCTTTTTTTATCTGCTACTCTTCCTTTATTTACATCTGTTAACGTGTTCTTGCAGCAGGAAGCTCCGCTTGTTCATGTATTAAAAAGAAAACTTCATAGTCTGTTATCTGAATTGCTTGTACGATTTATCAAGCCATCAGCATTTGATGTGACAGCAACATCTCTTGCAGATGGAAATTTTGAAAGAAGGAGAAATCAAATAGAAAACTGTGATCTCGTAATTGGGGTCAAAAGCAAGATCTTATATAGGCACAACTGCAGATCTGAGTGAAGACACAGTGGCTACTTTTTATTCTGAGGTAAGGGAATTTTACAAGGAAGGCTGCAATTACATTTTAAGAAAATTTCCACTTAATGATGAATTTCTGAGTCATGCTGAAATTGCAGATGTAGCATTAAGGCAAAGTGTTTCTTTTGCATCAGTCCAATATATGTGTTCCCTGTTTCCAGTTTTGAAACCAGAAGAATCTGACAAGGTGGAATCAGAATTTGCTCACTACCAGTTTGAAAATTTTAACTGTGCTGTTACTTCTGAGAGAATGGATGAAATGTGGCACATAATTTCTTTAATGAAAAATGAAAGTGGCCAGTTGAAGTATGAATCATTAAGCAAAATTATGAAAATGATTTTAATAGTCCCTCATAGCAATGCAAGTACAGAAAGAATTTTCAGTATTGTGAAAAAAAAAACATGAATGAATTCAGACCTAATTTAAGTACTCATGTGCTGTCTTCTTTATTAGTAGAAAAAATAAACAGCATTACACACAGTGAACTATGCTATCAGAAGAAGTTTTCGCAAATTGAACTAAGGAAGGCCAAAATGGCAACTACAGCCAGTTTATCGTAATAATTTGGCCAACATTCCAAGGAATAATTTTTCTTCATGTCTGGAAGTAATTTATTATATTTTTTCTGGTAGACAGTATTTTAAATTTTCCCACTAGCAAATTATTTTTTATTGTATTATTATTATTATTATTATTATTATTTTGTTAATAGTTCTGACAGATTAAAATTTGTTGCAGTGTTAAATACCCAAATTTGCCGCTGTAGACTGAATTACTGAAAATTACTGAAAAAAAAATTGTTACTGAAAATTACTGAAAAATGAACATGTTGGTTACTGAAAACTACTTTTAGAGTTTGGCATCTATGCATCGTGTTGTTCCCAAAAATATCATTAGAATTAGCTTACAAATTTTTATGAGAATTAATTTACCTCATACGTCTAGTGTTCCCGAATGTATGAAATAAATTAATAAGTAGAAACTGTACATCAATTATACTCAAATTAATATAACAATAACAATAATAATCCGAAATCTCTTGGCGTAGAATAGAAATAAAACTATCGAAGCTTTCGCTCATCAACCACATGGCTTTTTCAAAGAAGGTAGACAGCTAACTGCAAAATGGATAATAGAACGTTTCAACAATTTAAACGCGGTGACTTAACTAGACGATAAATAAATAAAAACCAAACGTGATAATTCGAAGAAACAAGGTCACGCTGGTTGGGCACGTGATACAATGGTACCTGGTTTCTTCGAATTATCACGTTTGTTCCTATTCATTCATCGTCTACTTAAGTCACCGCGTTCAAATTGTCGAAACGTTCTATTATCCAGTTTGCATTTAGCTGTCTACCTTCCTTAAAAAAGCCATCTGGTTGATGTGCAAAAGCTTGGAAAGTTTTATTTCTATTGTACGCCAAGAGATTTCAGATTATTGTTATTGTTATACTATTCTGCGTATGAAATAAAGTAATTATCGTAAAAATTTGCAACAAGCGTGGATTAGTTCAAAGCTACTCTGTTGGTATTTCGTGGGCTTCTGCCCATGAGTTAGTAAAAAGAGTTTAATGTGTCCAGTAGTATATTCGGTACCAGGAATTATGAATGAGCTTCAGTGTGCTATGAGAAAACAGATATACGTATTCGCGTTATGTTTTTGTGTGTTGTCGATGTTAGCCGGGAACAATTTTTCTCTACTTCTGAAAGAATTCGAAACGAAAGATTGAGGATTCAAAATCCCATCCTTTCTGTCAATATGAAGAGGATTTTCAAGACTTAAAGATAGAAAACTCATCGAAACGACCACCAATATCTCCCTGGATGCAAGACTCTGACAGAAATATCTCCCTCATTTTAGATAAGCGTTAGGATTGAATAATATTTTTCAGTGAGAAAGCTGTTAAGCTTTTGATACCATTCGCGAGAAATCGACTGAGCGTTAGTGCAAGCATCCTCTTCTGAGTTTCAGATCCCATGGAGCCGAAAGTGGATTTTATAACTAAAAAGAAGAGTTCAAAAACCGAAATAAAAAAAAACATTTTCAGTGTAATAATAGAGAATTTTTGAGCTAATATTCAATAGAAAATTAAATTTTCTGTACATTCTTGCGTTCACAAAAACATGGCATTTCGCCTTTCACAGATAAAGTGTGTCTCTTAACGACGATCCGTTTATTTTGCTAAATATGCATATGAAAACAACAGTTGACATTGTGGATAAAATAAATCACCAAAGAGATAATGGGACTAAAAATGTAACACCCGTTTTGAATAAAGATAAAAATAGTCCTCCGTTAAAGTCCAGTCTTCAGAAATATTTCGCAACCGAAATCTGCATGAACGATCACAACTTAAATTTATTGAGCTTAAACAATATATAAATGAAGAAAAAAATGAAAAGTTCACATGAAAAAATAACATGCAGATTTTTCCAATGATTATCAAATGGGTTCAAGATCTCCACAATAACTCTTCAAATTAAAACATTGTCCTGAAATAAAGAAATGAGTACGGTTCACTTCTACTGCTTTACAGTCTACTTCTCAGTGGATACGTGACTTCTACATTAAAGCAAACCTAGACGACACGTGTATAGGATCAAATCATGACGCTATCCAAAGTTACAAAGGAAGTTACATAGCTAAACTAACTATCCGTTTATTGGCGTTAAGGAATAAAACTATCATTTTACTAAGCTTTAGATCATCGTCAGATGGTTTTTTCAAGGTTAACAGCCATGGGCGCCAACAGCGGAGGGTCACAGGGGTCACTTGATCACTCCCTGTAAAATTATTTTTTCCTCTATTGTATTTTGTTTTATTTTATTTATTACTTTTTTTTTACACTCACAGAACTGGACCACAAGGAAAGATGGAGTTTGGGGCGTTATGACGTAGAAGTCATTTCGTACTTCTACGTTAATTTAAAACATCAACATACTAAGAAATAGTTCCTAAATGAAATAAACCTTAACCGCCAGACGAAACATGTAAACAGCAGAAGTCAAACTTACGGAAAAGATGCTTTATTCAAGGTTGTAGCACGTCCATAACAGAACGACATCAATATTTAAACACACCACACATCTTCACAGCTCTTAACACAACGCTCGCTTTACAACACACTTTTTCAACGCTCTCAATAATTGCTCTCCTACAACAGTTTTGTCCTCGCTATTATATCTCGTTCTTATCAAAACAGGCATATGTCACGTTCATTCAACCTCAATTGTGTTGCCAACAGTATTCGTTTGAAAGAAAAGATATCACGTTAAGAGTGAAGAATCACTGAATAAACTCAAGATTTGCATAGGGAAGGAAACTAAAAAGTAAAGTTAATTTAGAATATACGTCACAGCGTTTAATTTAATATCCCAATTTTATTGGAAATTTGGAATTGGAAAACGATAACGTGAAAGCGGAAAACCTAGCAAACCGTAAGGTAGTAACGCCCAAACAAGCTCCGCTCAGGGTGGTGTGTGCTGAACTTAAAAGGCTTAGTGTGGCCCTGCTGGACACTGTTCATTATTTTGAAAACAGTTACCAATGTACATGATAATACATGACTATTACTAACATACACTTTCTTCAAGAGCAGCATCAATTAATAATAATAATAATAATAATAATAGTAGTAGTAGTGTTCTAGTGTCGTAAGTAATAGTAATAATCTTTCATTTTCACTAATTACTGTTTTCTACATATTATTCAAACCTTAATTAATTACACTTGACCCACCCTGAAAAATTTCCTGCACGCGCCCATGTTAACGGCATAGAGCCAACTGAATACTGCAGTCTGATTCAAAAGTCGCGTAACCCAAAGTTTGAATTTGTACGAAGTGTTGTAAATTCGTTATAATAATTATTTTCGCCTCTAGATGTCACCACCGTACTTTTACAAAGTATCGGCGACGCCGAGTGCACTGTGACGTCTACAGATTGTTCTCAGTCATCTCAGTGTAGCTTTGTTCCTTGTGGAAGTGAAATTTCTTTTTCCCAGCCGCAACGAGTTTTCATTTTTGGAAAGTTATTTAGCTAATCGTTGGTGCGCATGCGTTGCCAAAGAATTCTGCAAGAAATATCCGGGTACAGCAGTTCCTCAGAAATTGACGATAGATAGGTTAGTGAAGCGTTTTCGGAAAACTGGATCTGTTGCAAATAAGAAGCACTCTGGGGGACCCTCCATTTTGACTGACGATAAAGTGGGTGAGGTCAAGAGAGCAATGTGGCGGTCCCAAACAAAGATCCTCAGGAAAGTCGCCGTGTGTAATCATCAATCTCATACGGTGGTTCTCAGAAAGCTGGAAGATCGTTGCACTTTCGTCCGCATCGTGTTTACTCAGTTCATGAACTGAACGGCTGGATAAAGGCAAACGAATAAACTTCTGCAGATGATTACACTCATTCGTTGAAGAACGTGGCATGCAGACCCTGATAGAGTTTTCTTCAACGACGAGGCCTGGTTTCACCTCTGTGGGTATGTAAACAGCCAGAACAACAGGATTTGGTCATGTGAAAAAGCATGTTTTTCATGAAAAGGTTTTGCATTCTCAAAAACTTGGAGTTCGATGTGCGGATACCGCGTCGTCGCAAAGTGGAACCAATTCTCTTTGAAACGACGGCAAATAGTTCCGTCTACCAAAATACCGTTGCATAGCTCGTGTCAGCGAAATACATTGTTGGTTCCAGCTGAACAGTGCCACACGTCGGCTAGTACCGTACACTTTTCAAAAGAATATTTCGGGGACCGTCCGGTCTCGGAAGAATCGTGGTCTCCACGATCATCTGATTTATCACCACTGAAATTTTTCCTTTAGGGTATCTCAAAAGTGTTGTTTATAAGAATAACTCTAACACCGTGGATGAACTCAGAGTGATCATTGCAATAGTGATTGAAAACATCAGTGTGCAGATGCTTCACAAAGTGACATCAAACCTAGTAAAAAGAGGGCGCGTTTTCATTCACGAACAAGGGTGACCACTTTCAACAAATACTATAATGAGGTTCCTATTCTTCTTTTGTTATAAAGGTAAGATTATAATCTGTGTTTGTAGATGTTTCATTTTTCATATACTTGTAATTAACTTCGAAACAGGTATCTGTTATGTCTGGGTTGCGCGACTTTTTGATCACCGTGTAGGACGTTACAATTTACTGTTAGCCTTGCAAAGGACATCCGTCAATGAGCGAAAGCTTGGGAAAATGTCTCTTTAATTCATTACGCCAATAAAAGTAGATATTTCGTGTGTCAGAGGTTCTGTTACCTAATGTTACCTCTTTAATAGATACTCCCGAATAATAGACACTTCCATTTAGAGGACAGCTCTATGATCCCAAGTCCCAAAGTACACTTGCTGACAGAGAAAATGCCACACCACGAAGAAGTAAACGCAGCGCCATGAAAATTGCAGGGTGGGTGCATACGTACAAGTTATCTAAATGATTGCGCTTGCATGCCAATCGCATAAAAGGTGCGCGGGATATAAGCGGGATATAAGCGCCCGTGAGGCCATCGGCCGAGACGTCGTCACGGCGGCGAGAAGTGAATGGTTCTGCTGTAACCGTGTCTTGGGAACGAACAAGCGATGCCAATGCCGTTAAGTTACCGTCGAACGCGATTTCGTCAAGCGGATGAGTTCACGAGAGGTGTCATCGTAGGCTTTCGCACCGCCAGATGGTCCTTGCGTCGTATTGCGGAAGAAACGCAAAGTGAAGCCACAACCGTCGGTCGCATTTAGAGGCAGTGGTCCCAGGAAGGATCTGTGCAACTTGTCGTAGGGGGCACCGGAGCACGGAGACGGACGTCCGTGAGCACCGATCGTCGCATCCGACGTCATACCGTAGTGGACGCACAGGCCACAATGGGCGACATTTTGCGGAATGTACGGGGAGGCTTCGATATCGACGCGGACAGTTTCGAGCCGATTGGCAGCGTTTGGTTTGCTGTTCAGCCGTCTGTTCCAAAGGCTACCATTAACAGCGAGCAATCGTCGTCACCGCTTGGCGTGGTGTCGCTCTAGAGTTGCGTAGAGTGCCGAATGCGACAGGGTGTTGTTCAGCGACGAATCACGATTCTGTATCACCACGTATGATCGCCGTGTGAGAGTCTGGAGGCGACGTGGCCAACGGGCGGATTCCTCCGCCATTGTGGAGCACCACACGGCCCGGCAACATCTCATCATGGCGTGGGGTGCTATCAGCGTCAACGGCCTCTCAGTGCTGGTACTCATTACGGGCACATCGACGGCAAGCCGCTACGTTGACGAAGTGCTGCGGCCCGTGGTACTGCCGTATCTGCAGGGCATCCGAAACACCGTTTTTCAACAAAATAAGGCCCGGATGCATACCGCTCGGATCAGCCTAAATGCTTTACACGGTGTGCAGATGCTTCCGTGGCCAGCACGATTCCCCGACCTCACGCCCATTGAGCATTTGTAGGACACGATTGGATGTCGGTTGAGTACCCTCCCACCATAGCAAAGTGAAGAGGAACTGTGGATTCGGATCAACACCACGTGATCCACTATAGCCTAGGACTCTATTCGGACTCTCACAGCCTCGATGCTATGTCGGATTCAACGTTGTATCGACCAAAATGGGGGCCACACTCCTTATTTATCATCCTGTATATTCAGCCACTGTAGAGTAGTCTGTATGTGACAATTAATCATTTGTTCAGGACTTACTTGGATATCTGTGTGTGTGCAGTTTGGTCTGTTTTCGAGTATTCCTTCATGGTGTGGCATTTTCTCTGTCAGGCAGTGTATATACGGTTCTGTATATTTACTTCCAAATAGCGGACCCGCCGAATAAAAAAAAGCTGATCTTGTACATAAAACAATTAAAAACGCCATCGTTCAAAAAAGAAAATCTGTCACTTTTTGCTGCGAAGGTTTTCTTTAGTTTCTTTGGACGTAAGCAGAGTGAATTTTGTCCTCAAGATCTTCATTATAATCTATTGGTCTTGTTACCAACGTCAGCAAGTCATTCTCAATAAAATCCAGAGTTCATGTTGTGATCTGATAATTTCTCCTTCTTTTGGAGAAGTAGCATGAGACCACGAACATGAAGGGTAAGTGATGCCGACTACCCCTTTTTGAGAGTGAATCAGTTCACTATTTTGTATCGCTGTCACTTTTCTTACAGTTGCATTCTGATTTTGTGCTTGCGTGGCTTGTAGCGAAATGTACGGAATTTTTGATTGGATAACTTGTTAGCTTCCAAAATGGCGCGACCCCCCCCCCTCCTCCGATTAACGTTGAAAGAAAAATCAAAATTCCAAGCGCGGCTGAATTGCAAAAATTTGAGTATGACACTTCTTGCCGGACGGTTCAAGGTAGGCAAAACACAAATGAGTGAAAAGGATTTCATTGATAAAGCATCTGATGTAGCGATAGAATAAATGTGTGACATCGAGGACTTCAAAAACGCTGTAAAGGGTAGTGAAGAATTTCAAAAGTTTTTTTTTTTCGTAAACGAAAGAGATCTGCCCTACGTAAGAATTTCAAAATACACATTGAAAAACAGGCTGCGAAGTTAAAAAATACAAAGACGAACTCTTTTACCAGATTTTTTTTCAGCTAAAAATTTCTGACTGGTTTAATTGAGTAATGAGTAGTAATAATGTATATGTTAAATCTTCAGGGTGTAACATATTGAATTGTTACTTATGCATTTTGCAGCTTGCATCGAAATAAGTATATTGTATGTATCGTATTTTAATATGAAACTAACGTACATGTACTATATGTATGACAGCATATTGTATGCTTTATCAGTGTTAAACAACAGCAACAAATAAAACATTTAATCAGAAAGCATCATTTTAATTATATATTGTATGTGCGGAATTTTTACGTGTAATATTTTTTATCGTGAGCCTATGTTGGGTCATAAGTCAATTCCTGAACGACGGACAAACGTTGAGATCAAGGAGGTCCTGTATTCAGAGGTGTTACTATACATCCTTTCCGATTTTTGCCCAGCGCTTGTTCATTTTCTATGCTGCCATGGAAGCCACAATTATAAATGGAAACCCGTAATGATTTTTATTTTTCATTGGGATTGTATGATACTTTCCAAAATGCAATATTTTACCGAATATGCGGTTTGCGAAAAAGTCACTTGCATCCCATTCATTATCACTGCTAATTCTATAAAATTTATTATATTAGCATTTATGAATACACGTATATACTAGACTGGTAAAACCTCCTCGAAAAGACTAAAAGAATTTCAAAAAGCTTTGAAAATCTAAGCGCACAAAAACGGCAGAAAAGTTTCCGGTAAAATAGCTTCAAAATGAAAATAATTAAAATCAGAGTTAATTTCAAATACAAACAGTGCCATAAATGCTTCTGAAAAAAATAATAAGCATAAAAACACATGTCAAAGGAACAACGTTGTCTGCATTTATTTTTATTTATTTACGTCTAAATTTTCTCTAGTTCTTTTGGCTTGCATTTTTATATGCTAGTTTTTTTCAACGAAGGCGACACTGCATTGTATTTGAAATTGTCTCTGATTATTATTATTTTCATTTCGAAGCTATCATCATCAATCATTATCCATCCACTGCTGGATGAAGATTCCCCCAAGTTTCTTCTACAACGGTCTATGTTTCGTCAGTCTCCACCATGTCACTCCCGTATGCTTTCGAATTTCATCCATCCACCCATCTCCAGTGTGGTCTTCTTTTGGGTCTTTTTCTGTCCCTTGATATCCAATCTAGAATTGTGGTTGTCCATCGGTTGTCCGTTCTTCTGGCAACATGTCCAGCCCATTGCCATTTCAGGGATTTTATTCTAATCATTATGTCTTTCACTCTTGTCATTTTACTTAACCACGAGTTCCTCTTCTTATCTCTCCTGGTTACACCAAGCATGCATTGTTACTACCAGTGGAGATTTTGGCATATTTGGTATTTTAGTGATGAGTTTTTATCACTAATCTCGTGTCATTCCAAAGACCTTCATTTGAATTCATGTTCCTAGCAACATTATAAATGGGCCAACTTTAAGTTTCAGTAAATGCGGTAGCATTCCTGAAGGGAACTGCTGGTTGAGAAACTTAACTGATAAATCAATGACGTCATTAGAATAATCCTTGTCTATTGAATCAGTATTCAAATATTTTTTTTACTTCTTCAGAAATCTAACATAATTTCGTTTGTTTTGAGGTATGCATATACGTAACCTATTAAACTCATTTTAAGTGTCAACTACATACGCAGAAATGCAGCAAATTATTAGGTGTATAAATAAGCTTTAAAGCGATTTAAGACAACGCAACATGTAATTTGAGAGAAGACAACAATACCTTTACGAATCAAAATATGCGCCGTCATTATCTATCACCTTCCGCCATCGGTCGGTCAGCTGACGGATTCCAGCCATGAAGAATACTACGTTGTGTGACCCGATGAAGTCGTCGACCCATTTTTGCACTTCGTCACATGTCCGGAACCGTACAGCAGACAAACCATGTTGCGTCGATCGGAACAAATTATAGTCTGAAGGGGCTATGTCGCGACTATACGCCGGGTGATCCAAAACTTCCTAGTCAAACGTCAATAACGTTTTCCTGACCAGTTCGCGACATGCGGCCTAGCGTTGTCATGCAGTAATTTAACGGGACGCAATCCTTTGCCTATGGATGGACGTTCCCAGCCGATTTCCTGGCTCAATCGTAGCCATTGTTGCTTGTAGTGATCAGCAGTAAAATTTTTACCTTGTTTCAATAGTTCATAATATTGCACACTCTTCATATCCCACCAGATGCCCAGCAGAACTCTCTTGGAGTGAATATTGCGTTTCGGTATCAGAGTCGTTGCTTCACAGGGGTTTACGTAGTGTTTTTTGCGTTTGAGATTGTCGTACTATATCCACTTTTCATCACCCGTAACGATTTCCCACAGGAAAGACTTAGTACCTGAAGATGGAGTACATGGTATTCCGAAAGATCTTGCACATAAGTCTTATTAACTTAAAATGATTAGTAGATTGTGTACGGTTATGTACTTGCATTATTATCGTATAGAGACGGCATATTAGTTACTTGACTCCTGTATCTTTGCAAAGTTAATTTATTCTCTTTAAGCATTTTCCGCACTTGACGCGTACATTTTCTCTCTCGTCCGAATGTTTTTCGGCAACAACAAGTATTAAGGTCAGAAGAAGTGTAATGTATATAAAAGGTTGGGACAATAAGGTTGTTTCTCAATGTATGTTCGCTGGCTGGCTGTTTTAAGAGCTGGCTGACTGACTTACTAGCTGTGAGACTGGTTTACGAGCTCTCAAGTTGATTTTCGTTAGACTAGCTGATTTTTTCTGCCTGTCTACTATTTTATGCCAAATGTTTTTGAGATAATAATTCGGCGTTTTGAGTCCCATTGTGAAGTTCTGGTTTACTAAATTTGGAGTGTTATAGCATATTACGCAATAACAAATTTTATGTATTTGAAGAGGGTGTCACGCTACTGTACTAACTGGTGGCTAAAGGACTGAATAAAACATTAAAGTTTGATTAATTACGACTTATTACCTATTTGCTCGTTTAGTCAATCTACGCATGATTAAGGACATTGAGCATTAAGCTATCCGAGGTTTTCAATAATTATTGGGTTGGTGCGAATGAAATGTCCGGCAAAGGGCCAGCACACGTGGATGGCGAGAAAGGAGAAGTAGGACAACTTACCTAGGCAAAATAATCCCCCTCGGCATCGACACGTAGTTGCCATCTGTCCGGCAAAGCCATGATCCCGGAACGAAAAAAGTCTTGTGTCTGGGGCCCAAAGAAGTTATCAACTGCACGTTGAATCTTGTTGTCTGTCGTAAACTGTTTTCCGGACAGGAAGTGATGCATGGCGACGAAACATATAATAGTCTGATAGTCTGTCGGAGACTAGTTTGGGTAATAGGCAGGATGCGGTAGTGCTTCATAGCCCAAGGCACTTAGTGTCAGCATTGTTCGTTGTGCGACATGAAGGCGGACTTTGTTCTGGAGCAGAAGAACACCATGGCATGGCTGTTGGCCAAAGCCGGTTGTTTCTGAAGCAATTTCTGGTGAAGCTGGTGCAATTCGGCACAATAACGTTCTGCATTGATGGTTTGGTCTCTTGCCAAGAAACTCCGATGAATTATCCCAGCGGTGGACCACCAGACAAAGAGCATAATCTTCTTTGTGTGTAGGGGTGGCTTAGGATGCCGTCCAACAGGCTGTGCCTTGCTTAACCATTGTGCAGATCGTTTCCGATTATCATAATAGACCCGCTTCCCGTCGCAGGGGACGATGCGTTGCACTAGAGGTTCCTGTTTATTCCTGGGTAGCTGTGAGGTGCCGACTTCCAAACGCCTAGTCATGTTCGCAGTTGTCAACTCATGCGGCAGGCAGATGTCCAGCTTTTTTATCTTGCCCAACGCTGCAAGACGCCGAACAACTGTCATGTGGTGGACACCTACCTCTGCCGCTATCGCACGACACGTTTTTAAGGGACCGCTTGAATCACACGTAACAGAACATTGTCAGAAACAGCAACAGGTTGGTGACCACGTGTTTCGTTTCGCAGGTCCGTATCTCCGCTTCGAAACTTCACAAACCATCGCCGAGTGGTTCGTTCGTTGGCTGTAATCTCTCCAAACGCTTTGTTAACGTTTCGAGCGGCAATTCCTGCAGAATGGTCCACTTTAAATTCATACAGGAAGATGACTCTCAAATCCTGGCGTCTGCATGTTTCCTTCGCAAGCCACGTTACGTCCAAACAAACCACGCCTGAACCTTTTTCTTTACACACGTGCTAGCTATTTATAGTAACTCTGTGACGTAATACCCGCTGCACCTGTGGGTGGTTTCATTCCGCTGTGGTGGGGGCCTGTCTCCACTGCTCGTTCGCGCCGGACATATCATTCGCACCAACCCAATAATTAAGCTTCACTTAATGTTGGTGCTGGAGGTAAACTGACTTTACATATATAGTCACACCTTAAAGCCTAAGCATGTCTTCGCACTGAAACCTTCTAGAATACTCAAGTAGAATTATATTTCCAATCTCATTCTGTCTTTGTTTTAATCGGAGAATTACACAGTCCTATCAGAATAATGTGACCACCTACCTAGTAATGGGAATAACCACCCTTGGACCTGACGACAGCGGCGAGACGGCGTGGCATGGACCCGACGACGCCTTGGAAGGTTGTCCGAGGCACATGTGCCCATTCGGACTGCAGCAGAGCACTGAGGTCCCAAGGATGACGTGGTTGTGGTTCGGCATGTCGACCCTGTTGGTACAAAAGCCCCACAAGTGCTCCATGGGATTAAGATTGTGCGATTTCTTCTGTCAAGGATGAACGGAGACATCGCTATCGTGTTTTTGGAACTAGTTACGCATCCCGTAAACGACATGGTAGGGCGCATTGGCCTATTGGTAGACACCATCACCACCAGGGTACACATCCAACATGGAATGATGTATGTGGTCAGCGAAGATGGACAGGTAGCCATTGGCGTTCAGGGACCCAACCAGTGGTACCAGCGATCCCAGATCATAGGAAAATATCCCCCATACATGCACGCTGCCATCGCCGCACTGTACGTGACCGACAAGCGCGTCCGAGTGCTGGTTCTCGTGTGTCTGACGCCGTATCCGCCACCGCCCGTCACTTCTGGGAAGTAGGAACCTCGATTCGTCGTAGAAGGCAACCTTCTTCCACTTTTCCACTGTACAATGACGGTAGACCCATACGAACTGCGGGCGTCGTTCACACGAGAACAAACGCCCGGGCACGCTTGTCGACCAAGCGTGTTCGGGGTAGCCTATGATTATTCCTTTTTGAACGTCGTGGGTTAACATGCGCGCCTTGACGCATCGTGGACTCGGGAGACCCATGCGTAATAGGGTTCCATTTGCGTGGTCAATTGCTGCACTGTGGCGCGTCGATTGCCCATTACCATTCAATGGTGGCGACGTTCTCCTCTGGAGTCGATGGCTCTACAGGTATGACGTCGGGAGATACTCGGTGTGCCAGCGGTCCATTCTTGGCACATCCTTACTACTGCACCACACGAACAGCGCAGGAATTATGCTGTTTCTGAGATGCCTCCACCCTTGGCACTGTAGCCGATGATCATTCCTTTTTGAACGTCCGTCAAATCACCATCTCTGCTTCTTGTGCTCACGTAACGCACTATGGCTCATCTGTCCTGACCGGTTGCTTATATCTCCATATGGTCGACATTGGCTTGCAGGTACACTCAGTTACTTGCCTGGTAGGGTACACTGTGATTTCAGGGTGGCCATATTTTTCTGATATGACCGTGTATATTCTTACTGCAATAAAGCGAATTTATTGCATGTGCATCTCCCGTTTGGGATGAATTAAATTCAGTTTAAACATTCAGCGAAACTGAAACAACAATTTTATGATATTTTGCAGTACATTTTCCAAAATGTTTCTTCTCGTACAACCGGATAACAGTAAAACTTTTGTTGTTAGAACATGAATTTTAAAGTAACTGCTTAGAAGATGAGGCAATAGTTTTTCTTCCTTTGTTTTGCTTCCGAAACTTTTGAGTACTTGAACAATTGAAACCATTTTGTCTGTAACAAGCGTAATGTGAAGTTTATTTTCTCAAAACTAAACAAAAGTTGTTTTCATGTGAAAGAATCACGGTGTCCAGGCGGCTAATTTCCAGCTGTTATTAGCAAAACTGTTATTTGTGGATCTCCAGTTAAGCTTTACATTAAGGATGCTGTTCGTTTTTCAGTCGCGAAACAAACTGCATTTCCTATATAAGCACTGCTCTTCAAAATAATGAGATTTTTCGAAAACACTGCGCGCGAATCTTTGTAAATAACCGGATTTTTTTTTCTTTAAATCAAAAATGCATTTTCTTGCTCAAATACCTTTAATGTTTGAACCATCGACAACGAGAAGCAAAAATAGAAGCGCCGTATTCGTCGAGTTTTAATGGTCTTACATTTACGGTTTATTTTTCCCAGATCTCCGAATCAGTTACTCTTTACGGAGATTTTATAGTTCCGTTTTGTTTGCTTTTCACTCTTGTAGCTTACTCTCTACCTGGAATAATGTTTTTTTTACTTTATTTCTCTAGCAATGTCTTTTAAAACGATAGCTGAGATCAAAGGAGCAAACTCGTATAGTGCAGCTCAGAATAGAATTTTACCTGAACCTGCTGCGCACATCAATACTATGTTACATATCCATGCATTTCTTTGTCAACATTTTCCGAAACAAAATACTGTGTGTCGCACTAAAACATAATTTCGTACTCGTGCTATGTATTACATAAATAGAATTGCTAGATTTACATCGGGAAAGACTGATATCGCACTACTGATCAAAACATCCTTAGGCAGGTTTTCCTAGCTCCGACCGGATAGTAAGAACCGTAGGTTTCTGGCTAGTAGTCATACAAGGGCCTGGGTTCGAGTCCCAGGTTCATATCGTGCACAAAGAACATAATAGGCAGTTAATGGTTTTCCTGTGGGGAGGAAAGGACTGGTCGATGTTCTAGAGAAACGGCGACTTGAGACGATTGTATTATCAGGTTGTAAAGAAAGTATCCGTAAAATAGGGGAGCATGTATTTCAAGTATAACAAATCGTACAAAGCACTTAACCTAATCGTCTAAGTTGTCCCCATTGGAATTGATGTCCTTGTTCCACCGATCTACGAGTTGAAATAGCCCATTGCGATAAAAGTCTGGCGAGCGGGAGTTGAAGGAGTCATCTATGCAACTTTCCACATCATAGTCATAAGCAAAGTATTTCTCAGCGAGAAAATTCGACAAAGACCGGAAGAGATGAAAATCGGACGGGGCAAGAACCGGGGAATAAGGAGGTGCGACAATAGTTGCCATCCCTGTTGTGATGGTATTGTTCCGCAGTAAGAGTTCATAGTGAATGACACCGCGATAGTTCCACCAGCAACTCAGCATCACCTTTCGTCCGTGAATGGGTGGCTTAGCGACCTTCTGTGGGGGATGTTCCTGCTTGGTCCATGCTCGTTGTCGCGTAACATTCACGTATGCGACCCATTTTTCGTTACCGGGGACCAATCGATGCAAAAAGCCCTCCCGTTTTTCTCTTTCACGCAAAGCAACAGCAATGGAGCAGCGTTGCGTCCGATTTAGATCAAATAAAGCATGGAGTACCCATTTGCACAGTTTTAACGAATACCCAAAATTCCGAAGTCTGGTGCTTATGGTCGTATGAGAGGTCTTCAGTTCCTCTGGCAGTTCCCGTAGTGTTGCACCAAGATTCATCGATAGCACGTGTTGCACCAAGATTAATCGATAGCACGTGTTGCACCAAGATTAATCGATAGCACGTGTTGCTGTGTATTATCTTCAACCTTACTGGATCTGCCACACCTGGGCGCATCAGACAGATCCCGTATACCTGTGTCAAATTTCCTGTACCAGTCATAGCAAGTACTCTGTTCGATAATATCGTCAGCAAACGAATTTATCAGTTTTTCCAGTGCTTCCGTACTTTCACGCCATTCAAATATTCATAGATCAATATTGCAAGCACACCTTCCTTCGATTGCCATCGTTTCGTGCAACTAATCTTTAGCACAACAGCGTACGTTCTGTCCTTAGAATCTATTCTTCCGCGTACAGCACTCTGGGATGATTACGTCACCGCAGGTCCGCAGTACACGCGCCACCTATGATTTTAAGCACGTCTTTTGTAAAAAAAGATCGTGCCTATGTTATCGGTTTGTCCGTCCGTCCGTCTGTACCCACGGTATCTCTACAACTATTAGTCCGATTTAAAAAATTGTTTTTGCATTCGGAAGCTTGAAATATGCGAATGATGATCCTTCATTTCGTTTTTTTTTTTTTTACGATGTACAATTTCGCCTCTAGAGGGCGTAAATGCAGATGATGTCGAATTCAAAATTAAGTTTTATTCCACATATTTGCTTCTAAACATCCGATTGAAAAAAATTATTTTATCTTTCGATTCTATTTATGTCGAAGAGTATTTTAGATATAGGTTCTTTTTCAAATTACGCATAGATTTTCCGCTATGGGGTGTAAAAGTAAATTACATTTCTCCCGATAGCTCTTTTTCTAAAACTCCGATTTGAAAAAAAAAATTCAGCGGATACATCTCCTGATGGAAAATCTTTTGCATATAATTTCGAATTTTCGGTAAAGAATACTTTGGCCACCAGGGGGCGGAAGTGTTAATTTTTTTTTTTTTTTTTTTGAGGTTTAACGACCACCGTGAGCAACTCAACGGGCTATAAGCAGTCGCCCGTCCCTAATTTAGGGTCACTGGTTCCAGGGAAGGAAGAGAACCAGTGCCGTAAGACAAACACAACATCCATGCCTCACCGGGATTCGAACCCGGACCCCTTTTGGACGAATGATCAGAGGCAATCGCTTAGACCACTGCGTCACGGGGGCGGCCTGTTAATTTTTGCTTCTGATGTATTTGCCATAAAATCTGAGCTCCTAAAATATCAATTGAAAAAATTATTTCGTGGACTGATGCCACTCACATCGATAAACCTTTTCGGAATATTTTCTTCCTAAAATATTCCACAGTTTCTCCGCCAGGGGGCATAGATGTATATCTTATTTTTGTCAATATCTCTACTTCTAAGAGTCCGATTTGAAAAATTCCTTCTTTGTTGGATAGTGTTTTCCGTGTGACATGTTTGTCATATAATTTCAAAATTTTCAAGTATTTCATAGACTTTCCGCTAAGGGGTGTAAAGGTAAATTGCGTTTCTCCCTATATCTCTGCTTCTAAATCTCCGATTTGAAAAAATATTTCGGCACCGGATACAGCTCCTGATGGAAAATCGTTTGCACATAACTTCTAATTTTTGTAAAAAATGGTTTGGACCAGGGGGCATGAACCTTGATTTCCGCTTCTGATGTATTTGCAGCAAAATACGAGCTTCTAAAATCTCGATTGAAAAAAAGTCGTTTGTTGACCGATACTACTCATGTCGACAAACCGTTTAGGAACATTTTCTTCTTGAAATAATGCATGGTTTCTACGCCACGGGGCGTAGATGTATATCTTATTTTTGTCAATATCTCTACTTCTAGGGGTCCGATTTGAAAACTTTCTTCTTTTTTGGATAGTGTTTCCAACTTGACATGTGTTTCATATAATTTCAAAATTTTCAAGTAATTCGTAGACCTTCCGCTAAGGGACGTAAAGGGCGCCCTCAGTGGGCTATAAGCAGTCGCCGGTTCCTAATTTAAGGCCACTGGTTCCAGGGAATGGAGAGAGCCAGCGCCGTGAGACAAACACAACATCCATTTCTCACTGGGATTCGAATCCGCACCCACCTCGGACGAATGATTCAAAGCCATCGCTTAGACCATTGCGCCACCGGGGATCCTGTTTCGAATTCCGGTGAAACATGGGTGTTGTATTCGTCTGACGGCACTGGCTTTCTGCCTTTCCTGGAACCAGTAACCCCAAATTAGTGACGGACGATTGCTTATAGCCCATTGAGTTTCTCAGTCGTTAAACCCCTAATTAATAAAAACAGAATAATTGTACAAAACTTACGCATAAAGAAAAGGATTTCATACTTTCCCCAAAGGTAGAATGCGGAATGAAACTCAATTTAGCAATTTTATATGAAATCATGGTTTAGATGATGTTAGAAAAGTGGCTTCTGACCCGTTGTCTGAAACTTCCCTTTAGAACTATTAAGCTGAGTGGTTAAGTTTAGGGTACACTAAATAAAAGAACAAAAAGAAAAACTAGCTAGACAGTGAAGTGAAACTGCGCAGTTAGCTAGCAGCAAAATAGGAACACAACCCACAGGGTCCAATGAAAGATATACTCCGCGAACGGAAAATATTTCACCCACCAACAACGAATTTGGGAGTGAAACTAACACAGCAGCTGAAGTTCCCGTCACGTACAACCCATCAAGCTCGAGGCACAGTAGTATTCTTAATTCTTAGTAGTAGCCTTCAAACTTATTTTTATCTCTTTCGAAGGAACTGCGTAAAATCCTAAAGGGCAAGGTATCCGTCAGATGTCTTTCCGGACTCACAGGGTTTTATACCTTGGTCACTGTCAAGAAGTTTCTCTGTTTGCAGGTTATCGTGAATGTTACTCCAACGGCAGCTTTTCTGCACCAATCAAAACTTGCCGTTGCTACGAGGTTGCCGTTGTTTGGAGGTGTCCGTTAATGAAGGTTTTACTGTATTTGCTTAGTGAGTGCTAAAATAAATTAGGCCTTGTAGAAAACAATTGTGTCTGTAATGCGAATCTTGGCACAATTTCCAGATCACAGATACAATAGAATGTCAAACAAACTGTAGATCGACGGTTTTGAAGCATTAGGACTAAATACACTATATTGACAAAAATTACCGGACACCTAGAAGTTAAATACAACATAGCATTTATTGACATACATTAGTACGGTGTCGGTCCACCTTTGGCCTTAATGCATGCACTGACCCTTCGTGACATGCCTTAGACAAGGTTTTGGTACACAGCGATAGGTATTCGCTTCCATTCAGTACATAATGATGCCGCTAACTTTGCGTAGTAGTGGGCCTTGGTTCGAAACTTCTTATGCGGTGCTCTATTTGATTCCATAGGTGCTCTATGGGATTAAGATCGGGGCTCTGTGCTGGCCAGTCCACACACGATACGGAATTATCGTCAAACCACACCGTAACGGTCCTTGTTTTATGGCTCGGTGTATTATCCTACTGGTACCAACAAGGCTCAGTTCCATAGTATTGCCACAGAGTTGGAAGGGCATAATTGTCCAAAATATCGAGGTAGACGTGCTGGTTAACAGCTTTATCCACGATAACCAATGGGCCGAGAACATACCACAAAAAACTCCCCCACACGAGTACACTGCTAGCTCCAAACTTGACCGTAGGAACAGTACACTGTGGTAAATAGCATTCCCCCGGCTGCCGCGTCACCCACACACGGCCATCATGCTGATTGATCGCGTATCTGGATTCAGCAGTCCATAGGACCCGTTTCCATTGATCTACCGTCCACAAAAAATATTCTTTACACCATGCTAAACGACGAGTAGCATTCCGAGTGGAGACGAAAGGCTTGTGAGCAGCCGCACTACCACGGGAACCCATGGAATAAAGTTCTGTGCGAATGGTACGTGTACATACCGAGACTTCATCATTTTCACTCACCTTTACACTGAGGTATTGTGCAGTAAGTACTCCGTCGATTAGCTGTAACGACTCTCCTGAGGCTTTGACGACCTTTATCACTCATTTTCTTTGGTCTGCCGGTACGTTTTGCTGATTCAAACACGTCATGTGTTTTCCGCTTATTCAGTACATCCAAAACAGTTGACTTGGGTATGTTTAAATTCTCTCGGTTTCTCTTGTGGACAACCCACTAATATAACACCCAACAATCTTTCCTTTCTTAAAGTCAGTTCTCTCCCTCCGCGACATTTTCACTCAACCTCACAGTGCTATATAACCGAGGTCAGCTGCACGCTTGTTTTGGTACCGCTTGCAACTGTACCGTGCATCTTAACAACGCAGTGGATCCGTTCATTTGCGTTTGAAGGGTGTACGGTGTTTTTTGTCAATATTGTGTATGTTACTGAAAAAATTAAAATGCTTATGTGCAAAGTTTACCTTGCTTTCAGCACTCTGAAAACAGAGTATGTATTACTTCCTACGCAAGGTATCCTCCGAAGTTCTTAAAAAAAATCGCGGTCTCCGAGCCACTATCTTGACACAATC
The DNA here is from genome assembly GCA_039090855.1 of Macrothele yani. Classification (NCBI taxonomy): domain Eukaryota; kingdom Metazoa; phylum Arthropoda; class Arachnida; order Araneae; family Macrothelidae; genus Macrothele; species Macrothele yani. The sequence continues at coordinate 6,694,007 of CM077011.1, read as the reverse complement.
TTCCGTTTGTGTGTAATATAGTACACGTGGCGTATTTGTTTTTTTATTTCAGTTCCTAGGTGTTGGCAATGAAATAATTGTTCATCATCTCCTACTAGCGGTCACTCACTCTCCTGCAGTAACTTCTTCTTCTCTAAAACAAACACTTGTCTTGCAAACTTCCCTTCTCTGGGGTTGTCGCACTTTTTTCTTGCTTATACTCCAGAAAAGAAAAGCAGACTACTCGAGGTGTCGATATTACAGTTTTTCATTTTATGTTCTGTCTATACTGACATTCGACTGTAGAGCTCTTGCTTTAACGAAACCAAAGCGCTGAGAAGTCTTTGGGTTATTCCCTTGAGGCCTATCTTGTTGCGAATGATTTGTAGAACTTTTGTTGATTTATTAACTTTTACCCCAGCTTATTTTGAGGTGTATTTTGTTACTTCTAGTATATTTTTCAAGTGTTTCGTGCTACTTACGTCCTCGTTACCAAGAAAGGAACAATATGACGACGTGATCTAACGTAAAGTTAACAGATTTCGATTACGGCCCAGAAGAACTTATAAATTCCCAATGCAATCCATAAGATGAAGGATTGGATGCCAGTATCATAGAGCTAAGATTAAAAGAACTTGCATAGGCTTTCACGAATAGTTAATTTTGGCGACTCAAGTCTGCCAGAGGCCATCTTTGAATTTATGTTGCAGATTAATATTGCCCATAACGATGCTCATTACTTTAAAAAGTAACTAAAAAGCTTGTGATAATATATGGATTTATTATTGCTACGGAGAAGAACAAAATGTTAGCCAAATTCAAGCAACGCTCAGGTGCTTTTTAAGTTGCTGGTGGGTCCAAAAATGGTCTTCATACGCATATCAGAATGCATGACATTACTGTATTAAAAAAAGAACTACAAGCTGTTAAGTATTTTACAGCATTGCGATTTGGTTTGGTAGAATGTAAAACAGATAAATCTACATAATATTTTAACGCATTTTGCTGCTAATAATGAAGATTCTTAGCAGCCAATTTTATTAAGCATAACTTCACTTCATGATTTGACTTGTTACGTATTTAGCACCTTAAATTACTCATTACTGGCGCGACGTTTTAGTGAAATACAAAAGTTTGCTGTCACTCTTAGGAGCACCGTTGTTGACTGTAGTAAAAATACGTAACCGTTTAATAAAAGATTTAGCAGTACTCAAATCGATTGGCAAAAGGTTTAGTTTCACTCTTCATGGGCGGGCAAGGGTTAGATAGACGATATTTTAATATTAATGCACAACTGGAGAAACACTTTTACAACCTCGGTGTAATTCATATCATAGAAAGCATGCCGAAGGGAAGTTGTATAGAAGTAATTGAAAATAAGCTTGAAAAATGTGGGCTTTCTCTTAAGAAAGATAAAGTTTTCTCTGCCACTGATGGTGTGCCAGTAATTACAATAGTTGGCAAGGTAATTGACATAAACAAAAATCTTTGCTATGCACATGAAATTCATTGGGCTGTAGTTATCCTTCTTTAGACCAAAAGGAAATTAACGATTTTATGACGTAGATGTTTCCGATCATGACGACGATAAAAAAACCTTCGATGACCTTGACGAATACAGTTTCTTTCAACTGAATTTGAGGATGACGATACAGAAATCAGCGATGACATTGATGAATGCAGTTTGTTTGAATTGAATCTGAGGATGACGATAAAGAAACCGGCAATGACCTTGACGAATGCACTTTGAATTGAATCTGAGGATGACGGTAAAGAAATCAGCAATGACTTTGATAAATGCAATCTGTTTCAATTGAATTTGAACATGACGATAAAGATACAAGCGATGACCTTGACGAATGCGATTTAGTTTGTTTCAATTGAATTTAAGGACGACGACGACCATATAAATAAGGAGCTCCTTCTAATAACAGTGAAAATTCTAAATGATATAAAAATGTTTCTATGTGCTCTTATTAAGCATTCGTATAAGTTCCATGTAGTTAAGATCTTGTACTAATATTAGTGTTATCGGATATGTTGAATACCATTTAATATGTTAAAACTGTGGCTTGAATTTCGCAACTTAGAAAAGCAGAAAGCATTCTGTCATTAGAAAAGCATTTAAGAATAAACTTCCATCTCCGGAAAAGGCACCAATCTTACAGACTTGCTTTCAATATGAAGAGACAGTCACCAACAATCTGAACAACGAGATACACGCTCGTATCAGAATAATATTACCACCCCCGGAATCTTAGTGTACCCATCCAGGCGCGTCACAGAGTGCACGTGACAAGGTCGACCACACAGAGATATAAGCGGCTGCCCAGAACAGATATGCCATAGCACGTAACGTGAGCACAATGGGCAGAGGTAGTGATTCGGCGTACGTTCAAAGAGGAAAGATCATCGTCTACCGCGCCAAGGATGGAAGCATCTCAGAAACAGCAGACATCGTGGGCTGTTCGTCAGGTGCTGTAGTAAGAATGTACCAAGAATGGACCGCTGGCACACCGAGCACCTCCCGACGTCATAACTGGGGAGCCATCGACTCCAGAGGTGAACGTCGCCTCCATCGACTAATAAACTGCAACCGACGCACAACAGTGCAGCAATTGACCACGCAAATGAATGCTGGGACACCCAGGCACGTTTTCCCAATAACAGTAGAGTGAATCCTGTTATGCATGTGACTCCGGCGTCGACGCTGCGTCAAGGCGCCCATGTTAACCCATGTCCATCGGTAACAACACCTGCAGTTCGCATGGGAATACTGTCATTGGACAGTGGAAGAGTGGGAAAAGGTTGCCTTCTCCGACTAATTGAGGTTTCTACTCCACAGAAGTGACGAGCGGTGGCGGATACGGGGTCAGACACACGAGAGTCGACCGACCCCGGACACGCTTGTCGGTCAAGTACAGGCCGGCGGTGGCAGTGCGCATGTCTGGAGGATGTTTTTCTGGTATGGCCTGGGACAGCTGATACCACTGGATAGGTCCCTAAACACCAATGGCTACCTGTTTATCCTCGCTGACCACATGCATCCCTTCATGTTGGACGTTCATCTGGTGGTGATGGTGCCTACCAACAGGACAATGCACCGTGCCACCTCGTTAAGGGGGTACGTTACTGATTCCTGGAACACGACAGCAATGTCTCAGTCCTCTCTTGGACGGCGAAATCGCCCGACCTCAATCCCATAGGGCACCGTTAGGACTAAATATTTAAACCGATTGGTTCGACGTGCCAACCCACAACCACGTCATCTGCGGTACCTCCATGCTCTTCTTCAGTCCGAATGATCACGTGTTTCCCGCGCAACCTTCCAGGTACTCACTGCCTCCATACCACGGGTGGTCATATTATTTTGATACGGTTGTCAATGTATCTGTAGGCTGTCACGGCTTTAATGGGAAGTTGTCTGCTTCAGAAAATCTGTACATTAGTTCGTGCAAAACAGACACCCTATAGCATTCAAAACTAGTCAATTAAAAAATGTCTTTAATCAAAAATAGGGGGGGGGAATGAAGAAGCGGAGAAAAAAAGCCCCAGTCGAGGTTAGAATTTAGTCGGAAATGCAACTGGTAGCATTTCCCTTGGATATTAGTAAAACGGTGGCAAATAACGCGAAATATTACGTGGATGCAAGCAACTTACTGAGTACTCCAATTCTCACTCGAGGTATTAATATACTCACTGACAATGAAATTTGCGCACCTAGAAGAAATCCTGCTACAACTGCGAAACTTTGCAAATAGCTGGAGTGCGTGCTGCCATGCAAATGAACCACCCTCTGGTGGCGCTGCAAGCAGGAACCGTCAGCATTATAAACCGCGGTGTAGTCGATGCTCCATGAAATCGAAAAACACCGATCGACGCAAGCAAGATTACAGAGTGCGAAGAAGGCCGGCTAGACGCCAAAGACGTTGATTTACGCAACTTACGGACTTTGAGAGAGGTCTGATCACCAGGATGAAAACCGCAGGGTGGTCCGCTCGCCGTATAGCCAGCCACATGGATCGTTCTGACCATACCATCCGACTGTGTTTGGAGCAGTGGACACATGAAGGCATTGCCACACAGCGGAGCGGCTCCGGACGGACCAGGAGGACCACCGGTAGTGAGGATCGACGGATCGTGCTCCAGGCACGAACAGATCCCACGGGTACCCGGTCCACTATACAGGCAGATGTAGCGACTCCTGTGTGCACACGAACCATTTCCCGACGCCTCGCGGAAGCAAATCGGCGATCGCAGCACCCCTTACGTGTGCTGTTATTAACCCCGGAACATCGCCGGCTCAGTGTGCAATGGTACCACGCCAGAGCGACGTGGAACACCACATACTGGCGATGTGTGGTGTTTAGAGATCTGTGTTGCTTCGTTTCGGGGATAGATGATCATCATGTCTTGGTGTGGAGGTCCCCAGGTCAACGCCACAATCTCAACCTAGCAATGGAGCACCACACCTCCTCCCTTGGAGGCATTATTGTCTGGAAAGCCATAGCCTACGATATCCAAACAGCTCTAGTAGGGGTACGTGGATCATTGACGAGACAGCGGTGTGTGGATGAGATCCTACAGTCTCATGTGCTCCCATTCCTGAACGGGATTACAAGTGCGCTATACCAGCAAGATAATGCCCGTCCACACACGGCTCGGGTTGCCCAGGACTGCCTACGTCATGTTCAGAAATTTTCATGGCCTGCTCGCTCACCGGACATGTCCTCTATCGAGCCTGTATAGCACCAGTTGAAAAGCCAGCTATCGCCGTGCCGCACTATCCGGGATTTGGAGCACACTGTCCAACACGTGTGCGCCAGTCTGCCGCAGAAGAACATCAGGCGTCCGTTTGTCTCCATGCCGAATCGTATTGCAGCATGTATCGCCGTACGAGGCGGTGCGACGCTCTATTGACGATGACCGAACTGCGTGCCGCAGATCCCTCTGTAATTGCCCTTCAGCTCTGTTTTTGCCATCATGTGTATCATTATGTCCATAAAATTTCAGTTCAATCCGATGCTTCCTTTTTGGTGCGCAAATTTCATAGTCCGTGAGTGTATAAAAAATATTGTGTTCTAATCAGAAAAAGTAAAGTTTTACGTGTGATTTAAATTGTTTGTTTCCTTCCCTGCTTCTATGACATAGCAAGCCTGTAATGTTAAGGATTTTATGTTATAGACACCCATCAGTCTTAAACAAATATTGAAACAAAACTGGCGTCTGCTCCAGCGTTAGATTCAAACATTCGTTGGGATAGTTAGGTCAATATGATGGAACAATTCTTTCTCTGAAAAATTGTGATCAAAGTGTACTGATTGTTCCAGATTCCTAAATAAGTTTCTCTGAAAAAGAATAATAAATAAAATGCAATAGCAATTTTAGCTCTTCTACTCGAAAAACCCGCTTTTGAAGAATTGTGCTACAACGAAGGAAATCTTCTTACTGCAAGTCCAACACTGCAGTTTCGATGGAAACACTTGTAGGATAGAATGTCTGCGCCTTCATCTACGCATGAACAAAGTAAACAATTAAAAATTAGAAAAGATTTTCCGTGAAACAGAAAACAAAAACTAAAGCTTGCCATCAATAAAAACATCCCTTTAGAAAAAGGCAACTGTTGTTCACAAACTTCTGTAGGTTATCAAACAAGAGATGGCATTAATTGAAGTCGAAGGGTTTGGAGAAAAGCACGTTTTTTTTTTTTTTGTAATTAGCTTATATTTACCTCCTCATAATCTTCCTACTATAATAGTATAGAGGCGGAAAGAACTTTTATCTGTTGATGAAAACATTTGTACAAAAATACCTTCACAACTCATTAATTTCACCATTAATGCTCTTTGTTTTCATAATCCCACTTTTTTAAAAGAAGGTTGATTAAATTTTCCTAATTTCTACAAGATGTGTTTAGTTTGGCATTGTTTTGAAAGATTTTTTTTTATTTTGAAAGTTATATTTTTTCTGAATTTTTAAAAAAAATTCTCCTTGCCACAATATGTTAATCATACTGGACGGTTAGAAATTTCTATATTTGCAGTAAATTAAATATTTAGTGTTTTCATTTTGTTTTGTTTTAAAATGATGCTTTGATGTAATATGTCAGTACTTAATCGCCATTTAATGGAATAAATACACTGGTGTGCAAAAATTAAGGACGAAGAGGAGAAATTAGCATAACAGCGGAACGAGCAGGCGGAACGGACCGAAAACCATTCATTAGGTAGACTAGGGTCCGGTACGGTAGGGCATGCGCATATATGCAGCATGACGTAAGAGGGGGGTCGGAAGGGTATAAAAAGCACACGGGCGGTGTACGCTCAGCAATTCGGTGAAAGCTATTGCACGGTGTACATCGGTTTGAACGACGTCGAGTTGCTGCCACCGTGTGATATGGCCAACAGGCAATCCAGTAGACGACATCTGGATGACTTTACCCGAAGTCGCGTCATTGGGAAGTTGGAAGAAGGTCGAAGTGTGACCAGTGAGGCCGAGGAGTTCGGGATCGCTCACAGCATCGTTTTACGAACTTGGAGAGCATTACAAACGACAGCAACAGCTATCCGAGAGTTTAGCAGTGGTCGTCCACGAGCAACCAGGCGGCGGACGACCGGTATATTGTCCTACAGGCGAGAAGAAACAGACGGCAGACAGCAGGAGAAATTGCAAGGCACATGCAACAGACAACTGGACGTGCGTTATCGCGCTTTACCGTGGCCAGGCGGCTGCATAAAGGTGGTGTATTTGCACGACGACCAGTACGGTGTGTGCCATTAACGCCTGCTCATCGGAGACGGCGGTTTCTGTGGTGCCAGGAACACAAGAACTGGACACATCAGCAATGGGGTCGAGTTCTCTTTACGGATGAGAGCCGATTTAGTCTCACGAGCGATTCTGGGCATATACACATCTGGAGAGAACAGGGAACACCTAATCACACCTCCAACATCATCGAAAGGGACCGGTTTGGAGGTGACGGAGTTCTCGTTTTGGGCGGTATCATGCTTGGTTGCCGTACTGACCTCCACATCTTCCAAGGAGGTTCAGTCACTGGTGTCCGCTATTGTTCCGAGGTTATCCTGCCTCACCTGCGTCTGTTTAGAGGGGATGTGGGTCCTGAGTCCCTCTTCATGGACGACAACCCTACACCTCATCGTACAGTGGCTGTCGCAGAGCTGTTGGATAGTTAAGATATTCAACGCATGGATTGGCCCGCAAGGTCCCTGGACCTAAATCCAATCAAACACGTGTGGTACCTTCTCGGAAGACGCTTGGCAGCACGTCACCAGCCTCCAGCAACGATTCCGCAGCTGCGATTGGCGCTACAAGAGGAATGGGCCGTGATGCCTCAACAGCTCCTTGACAACCTCGTCCTCAGCATGGACAGACGTTGTAACTCCTGCAACGCAGTCAGGGGTGATCATATCCCCTACTAAGGACTGGATTTTTCTTGGCAGCCGCCTTTCACATGGCCGTTTCTGTCTTCTTTCCAGTTTTGCTCGAAGCTACCTTTTCCATAAAGTGCCTTTGTATCCTTTGGATTCCATGTTTGGACGGTTTTGCTCACTTGTTACATCTTGGGGATCTTATGATATGATTTGAGTCTATGTGGAGCACTTCTGCACGACGTTACATTCCAAAAACCATCTCGTCCTTAATTTTTGCACGCCAGTGTGTTTGTTATTCTGCTCGGGTATTGTAATCTCTAGTCATACAAGCGCACTATTTCCTGGACCTCTATGTGCTCGCCAATGGCGTGAATTGCGCGTATACAAGGTAAATATTGCATACCCATTTTGTTTCAAGAATCAGTATCACGCTTTCTTAAGTATATATCTGCACTTGTATACTTTTATTATTTTTGGATTCCAGTCTCTATACTCTACAAATTACAGTAGTCTTAACGAAACGTTTGCTTTCCTGAGCCCATTTTCTGGCTCCTTCTAATGCTTGTGCAAATGCGTTGTTTCTCACATCACTTGTCAACTTCTAGTTATGAGATACATAACAACGAGACATATTGCTTCAGTCTGGCGCATGCAATCCACAACGCAGTTCTGCTCATCTTATGTGAAGGCCACGGCACGCAAAGCGTCTGCTTAGCTTGCCAGTGGCTGGCGCATGCGCATCCACAACCTATTTCTGCTCTTCTTCTGAGGAAGGCACAACAGAAAGTCCCTGCTTAGCTAGCCAGTGGCTGGCGCCTGCGCATCCACATACACTGGCGTACAAAATTTAAGGACGAGACGGGGTTTTTTTTCGATTGTAAAGCCGTGCACAAGTGCTGCTCCACATCGACTCAAATCATACTATAAGATCCCCAAGATATAAGAATATGGGACAAGTTAGCAAAACCGTCCAAACAATAAATCCAAAGGACACAAAGGCACTTTATTGAAAAGGTATCTTCAAGCACAACTGGACAGAAGACAGAACCGTCCATGTGACAGGCGGCTGCCAAGAAAATTCTAGTCTTTAGTAATGGATATGATCACCCCTGACTTCGTAGCAGGATTTACAATATCTGTCCATGCTGAGGACGAGGTTGTCAAGGAGCTGTTGAGGCATCGCCGCCCATTCCTCTTGTAGCGCCAATCGCAGCTGCGGAATCGTTGCAGGTGGCTGGTGACGTGCTGCCAAGCGTCTCCAGAGAAGGTACCACATGTGTTCGATTGGATTCAGGTCCAGGGACCTTGCGGGCTAATCCATGCGTTGAATATGTTCATTCTACAACAGCTCTGCGACAGCCACTGTACCATGAGGTGCAGGGTTGTCGTCCATGAAGAGGGACTCAGGACCCACAACAATTCTAAACAGACGCAGGTGAGGCAGGAGAACCTCGGAACAATAGCGGACACCAGTGACTGAACCACCTTGGAAGATGTGGAGGTCAGTACGGCTGCCAAGCATGACACCGCCCCAAACGAGAACTCCGCCATCTCCAAACCGGTCCCTTTTCGATGATGTTGGAGGTGTGATTAGGTGTTCCCTGTTCTCTCCAGATGTGTATACGTCCAGAATCGCTCGTCAGGCTAAATCGGCTCTCATCCGTAAAGAGAACTCGACCCCATTGCTGATGTGTCCAGTTCTTGTGTTCTTGGCACCACAGAAACCGCCGTTTCCGATGAGCAGGCGTTAATGGCACACACCGTACTGGTTGTCGTGCAAATAGACTATTTTTGTGCTGTCTCCTGGCCACTGTAAAACGCGATAACGGACGTCCAGTTGTCTGTTGCATGTGCCTTGCGATTTCTCCCGCTGTCTGCCGTCTGTCTCTTCTCGCCTGTAGGACAATATACCGTTCGTCCGCCACCGTGGTTTCTCGTGGACGACCACTGCTAAACTCTCGAACAGCTGTTCCTGTCATTTGAAATGCTCTTCAAGTTCGTGAAACGATGCTGTGAGCGATCCCGAACTCCTCGGCCACACTAGTCACACTTCGACCTTCTTCCAACTTCCCAATGACGCGACCTCGCGTAAAGTCATCCAGATGTCGTCTACTGTATTGCATGTTGGCCATATCACACGGTGGCAGCAACTGGACGCCGTTCAAACCGACGTACACCGTGCAATAGCTTTCACCTATTTGCTGAGCGTACACCGCCCGTGTGCTTCATACCCTTCTGACACTCCCCCCCCCATCACGTCATGCTGCATATATGCGCATGCCCTACCGTACCGGACCCTAATCTACCTCCTGAGTGGTTTTCGGCCTGTTCTGCCTCTTCGTTCCGCTGTTATGCTAATTTCTTCTTTTCGTCCTTAATTTTTGCACACCGCAGAACGTTCGGCTCGGCATCATCAGGACGAATGATGATGATGCCGAGCCAAACGTTCTGCGAAACTATAGTCGATGTATATTAAACATTTTATTCTGAGAAACGTTGCTATTTTTATTCTGTCTTAACACCACAAGCTTAGTAGTCATAATTATATATAATAATAGGTAGATGTAAAAATTTGTGTAAAAAATTGAAACTGTCACAAACACCGTTACAGCATAAGAATTTCTGTGAATAAAGGGAAGTCAAATTTCGTAAAGAATGCAAACTGCGTATCCGTCTGCAAATATTACCACGTGGTCTCCGTACGCATTCACACTCACGGTACAAAACTACGTAGTTAGAATAAATTGGCGAGTCTATATCCCAGATTCTGAATACTATAAAATAGTTTTTTAATACTCCCTTAACGTTAAATCTCCGATAATTCTTCTCAGTGCACAGAATTACATTACTGAAATAATTAGTATATCCAGTTGAACGTATTATGTATAATACAGATACAATAATACATTATTTTTATATACTCATAAAATTAATTAATATGTATTTCGTATTATCATTCATTCTCTTTACACTTATTAAACAGATTTCTCCCAATACCATCCCAAATCTTAACCATGAAAACTTTGTTAAACAAATAAATTTCTTTGCCATTGTTCATTAGTGCGATGCTGTTTCAAGCGCATTTCCTTTATATCATATCAGTTATTATATTTGCATAGCAAATTAGGGAGCACACTCTTTACTCATTAAGGTTGAATTTTATTTCCCTGTGAGCACATTTGCATCAATTTACCTCCTTAGTAATACCACTGATTTCCTCAGAAAAGCATACTTTTATTTTTCCCTTTATGAACATGGTTACTGGGCGAAATTAATTGCTTCTCTGTAGTTCTTTGTTACACAACACTTAAAGGCATGGATTCAAGTTCCTTCGAGTACACAATTATTTCGTTTTGTCTCTTGTTGCCCGCGTTCTTGTATTTCTTTCTTAGATTATGCGCCAATTTAGGTTTAATAACCACATACATAGCTTGTATCAGACGGTGATATTAATGTTCCATTCCTGGGCTAATTTAAAATCAATCATTACTTAGTATAGCACTGATGAACTTAAGATTTTGTTCGAGAAGATTAAATGCTATAAACAAATCTGACAAACTGAGGAGAAAGATATTTTCTTTCCATCAGAACTTCATGTGTTATTCATATTTAATTACATGATGAGGAACCTTCAATGAGTTGTAATTCCGAACTACTCTTTCGATGCGACTGTTAGGTAAGCAGTGAGGTGTCTGCAAAACGTACTGGGCTATCTGTAGTCATAGAACTGAGTTTCTGACACTAGAGTGCTATTTATATAATATTATTAGGGGTATGCAAATGTTTCCGCCGCCCCTTGCTAGAGGCCGCTGTAGGGATTTAACCGGCCTGCGACCTGGACTGTCATATCGTACACGAAGACAAGCATGACGGTCGATAAAGTTCATTTGCTTCACTGTTTGTTGTTATTCATGTCTAATATAGAGAAAAGTGCGAGTGAAGCATACGGTTCAATATGTCAAGAGTATGGCGAAACGGCTATGGGTGAGTCGAGAATGGTTTGCCAGATTTAGGAAAGGTGATCTAAGCTTGGAAGATAAGTCACGTGCAGATAGACCACAGGAACTCGCAGACGAAGAGCTGGAATCGCTGTTGCAAGAGGATGCCACACAATCGACCCCGCAACTGGCAAAACGTTTGAAAGTGCCTCAATCGACGGTGGTCCGGCATCTGCAGGGCCTTGGGGAAGATTCAGAAGATTTGTAAGTGGGTTCCGCATACTTTAACGGAGCGTAATATTGGTCAACGATTGTGCATCTGCGCGTCGTTGCTGAAGAAGTTTCAACGGAAGAATTTCTTGTGGAAGGCTGTCACTGGGGATGAAATCTGGGTCTATTGCGACAACCCCGTACGCAAGCAATCCTGGCTCGACCCAAACCAACCATCAACATCCGCTGCAAAACAAGACACCTACGGGATCAAGGTGCTGTTCTGTGTGTGGTGGGATATGCATGGAGTGTTTTACTTCGAACTGTTGAAACCGGGTGAAACCATCACTGCACAACGATATAGCGATCAGTTGATGAAACTGAACGCCGCAATTGAGCAAAAACGCCTTTGGACAGGTAAACAACGTTTCCCATTCATCCTGTTACACGATGATGCCAGATGTCGGTGCCAACACGAAATCAACCCATGAGCAGTTACACGGTATCACAGGGACATTCACTTATTGCCTGAAAATGGCAAAAGGTCATTAATGCTAACAGCCAATATTTCGTTGAATAAATGTGTACTGGTTTCCTGATTGTTCCTGTCTCCTTTCTCCTTAAAACGAAGGAAACTTTTGCATACTCTTGCTATTATTATGGATACCAAATCCTGGGTTTACGGTCCTGAAACAAAATCTCAGTTATTCAAAAGGAAGACAAAAAAATCTTTTACCAAGAAAAATAGCAAGGGAAATTACAATTTGGATGTGATGTTGACTGTTTTCTCTGATGTTAGAGGTGTGGTGCATTTTGGATTTCTTCCGATCGAACAAGCGCTGAACTGAGCTTATTAAAAGGTAGTTTTAAAAAGACAAACAGAAAGAATTCGGGTCACAGATATGGGAGTCTCAGTCCTGGCTGTTTTCATCACGCTTAATCTGTGAATTTTTGACCAAATACCAAATCTCAGTGGTATGATTTCCATCGTATTCACCTGATTTAGCCCCTAGTGATTTCTCTTTCTTTTCCAAATTGAAAAAAAATATCTTTAAAGGCGTGATACAAAGCGTCTGAATAATGACTGTGCACTGAATTTACGAACTAAACTAATGTAATAATAAAGAAATTTTGAATGGAATTACGGTAGAAGTGACACACCACGTGGAAGTGCTCTGTGTCTTGTAACCTTCATGTGTCCGAGACGCGCTCAGCTGTCATTCCGAGTGAAGGTCATTCCCGAGCGCTTGGTCGACGGGGGCAGACGTGTCAATTGCTCACTCGTCTCGGCACAAAGACAGTAATGTTGACGTTTGAACGGAGAGTTTTTTTTGGTTCAACATGTCTTTCGCCATGACGACAAGTATACGGACGAAGTGCAAAAACTGTTCACTAGGAAATTTCGTGATACAGACGTCCCGTAATACGGTCCTTCAGCTCATAGCAAAGTTTCGGGAAATTAGCAGTGTTTTCGATGCCTCTCGTCCCGATAGGTCATCCATGGAAGACGAGAACGTTCAGGATATCCAAGACAGGATACAGAGGACTCAACACAAGTCCGTGAGGTGGCTGTCACAACAAGCTGATATGCCAAAGAGTACAGCCCACGTTATTCTGAAAAGAAAGTTGCATTTCCACCCGTACAAAGTGTCTGTCCTGCATCAGCTCAAAGAGACAGACCACGTGATCCGTGTTCGGTACTACAGGTGGTTCCAAGACTAAATGACCACCGCTAAATATAGCAGATCTGCAACACCGTATAACATCTGCCTTTGCCTATGTTGATGGGATATGCTGCACCGCATGCACGGTCAGCTCGTAGAACACTTGCAGGCGTGCATCGTCGCTGAAGGACAACATTTTTATTAAGCCTGAAGATGAGATCGTCGGGGAGCACTGAAAGGGAAGGTGTACGCAAGTAATCCGCATGCACTTCAAGAAATACAGGCTGCAATAACGACCTACATCCGAACAATCACACCGCAAATCCTAAGAAAGGTCTTCCCCAACATGCAAAACATGTGCAGACATGTCTGGACTTTGGTGGGGCCCATTTCCAACACCTCCTGCAAAACCCAGTTCGATATGGTAAGTATCACTTTCAGTACACAGTTATTTTTCGGACACCCTGTGATTTCAGAGTCCAGGCGGCATTATCAAGAATTCGATACATGCGTAAGACATGGTCCAAAAGACTTGTATACACTGAAGAGCAATTGAATTAGAGATACCTGTCTAGTAACGTGTAGCACCACCTTTCGCCCTCATGACGGCGGCGATTCGTTTCGGCATGGACTCGACAAGACACCGGAAGCTTTGAGAAGCCATACGGATCCACGAACCCCTGAACAAGCTCCCACAGTTCACTAAGATTTGATGGAGAGGGGTCGGAGCCTTGAACATCTCTCTCGATGGCATCCCAGATGTGCTCGATGGGATTAAGGTCAGGTGACCTAGCTGGCCAAGGAAACAAGGTTACGTCGGTGGAGTTTTCATCCAACCATTCGGATACAATTCCGGAGCGATGGCATGGTCGCATTATCTTGTTGCAGGATGAGGTCCCTAGTGGGATGTTGAAGACGCACAAACGGGAGCAATTGGTCGTCCAAGATATTCCGGTAACGTTGACCTGTGAGGGACGATGTCCACGTACAAGGGGTCCCATTTCAGCCCACGTAAACAGTCCCCAGACGAGAATGCCACAACCACCAGTTTGAAGAGTGCCCTGCTGGCAAGAAGGATCCATCGCTTCATGTGGTTTGCGCCGTACTCGTATCCTGCCATCCGCATGTACCAACGTGAATCTCGACTCATCAGTCCAGGCAACATTTTCCCACATGTCTAGGGTCCAGTGGCGATGTTCCCGCGCCCATGCTAATCGTTGCACACTACACTGTGATGTGCTGTCAGCAGCGGTATCCTCGTGGGACGATGGCTTCTGTACCCCGTAGTGAAGAGATATTTCTGGATAGTGTGGCTGCTTACACGTTTTTGTGCAAAAGCGTTAAATTGCCGAGTGATTTCTTGCAATTTGGCCCATCTATCCGCTGTTACAATGCGAGCAAGCCGACAATGACCCCACTCATCCACACGCTGTTGTCCACTGCAGTTGGCCCTTGCAGGGATGGTTTTACCGGATTCAATGTACTCACTGTGCACCCGTGATACAGTGGCTCGTGAAAATCCCAGTGCCTGCATGATTTCAGAGATGGAGGGCCCCGATAATTTGCCCACGATCAAATGTGCTTAGATCCTTCGTCTTACCCATACTGCGTCCGACTCTTACTGATTCCCGTCGCATCATTCCTTATATTGTCGAATCGCTGCATACGTCATGTCGTTCCCGTTTACAGGGCCGCCCACAGCGCCATATTTGCATAATGCCAGCTGTCTCTAATTCAATTGCTCTTCAGTCTACATGTTTGTTTCATTAAGTAGCGGGAACCGTGACGTCATTGCATTAGGTCAGCAGTACAGTACTTTGAAGAAGATATATTCTACAACAGTTTTTAAGTGTTTTTATCTTAAATTATAATTATAGTCCCGGTACGTTTAGAACATATTTCGTATTTCATTTGGAACAGGAAAAAGTTAAGATTTTTTAAGTCGCAAAAACAGCAAAGCTTCGTCTATGATGCGCCGAAGTTCACCACAACATTTAAATTTCTTTATTAATAACATCAGATGTGCTCGCTTTGATTCATTTCAGTGAAGTAAAAGAGAAACATAATACCAACTTCACTCAGGGAGGACAGTTATTCGTTAAAATACCGCAAAAGGAGGCCGAAATCAGAGAGTGTGTAAGAGATTTGAGAATTCTGAAAAATTCGAAAACTAACTCTACGCCCATCGGAAATTTTGGACTTTTTTGGAGTTTTCGAATATAACCTTACCTCAAGACCTTTCGGAAATTTTGAATATAATCTTATCTCGGGGAAATGATAATGTCATTCAAGTACGCAGTTTCCTCTCTAGCAGAACTACATGTGCACGTACCGATAAAAAAGAATATATTTTGGAATTTCATGGTAGGAAAAAGTATGAAAACATAAATTTGTCCGTGACGGGGATCGGACCCACGCTCCCTCAGTCCGGAGTGAATTGCTCTTTCAACTAAGCTACACGGACGGAATGTACAGCTGTAGATTTGTCGTCTTGACACGTGCTTTACATCTGTAGTACGTCACAGAAGGCTCGTCGTGTTTTAAGACAGACTTTTCGGTGCATGTGAAACTAAATCTTAGATCACGTGTAGCTTCTGCAGAGTGATGCTGATTGCTTTGTTGATCGTATACTACTGGCGTCAGGGCCATAATGAGCCAAAGATTGATAAATATATAATACTAGCTTTACTACCCGTCTTTGCCCGCTTCCAAAAGACACAGCATTAGAACACTGACTGAACAAAATTCGTCTTTGTTATCGACGATCAAATGCATCACGTGCTTTCAGTTTCAGACGTCTTTGAGGGGCGAATCTCTGGGATAAAAAAAGTTAAAAACGTATCTTTGTTTCTGCGTATATATTTCTGTTTAACGATAAATTAAAAATTCCATGCCTATTTTAAAAAGTTTTGACCGGATTCCTGTGAAATTTTGAGGGACTCCTCTTATTACCAATTCATGGTGTTGATAAAAATTTCAGCCCGTTTCGTTAAGATTTCGCAAAGTTCGTTTTTGCATTTTTTTATGCACAGTTCTCAAAGAGTAGAAACACCTGTGGATGTGCTGCGGAAATGAATGCAGTCACGTGATCTCAGATTTGGAACAGGATGGCGTAGCAAACGACGCTGACTTTGTTGATTAGCTTATTAAGTAATTCATAACTCGCGAACGGAACAACGTAGATATCTTAAAATAGTTGCGTTGACCTAGAAATTCCAGTATTATAAAGCTGCGCAAAATTTCACGATGCCACTGTTCGGCGTTCGAGAGTTTTTGCTGCTTCAGACAAACAGACGTTTTGTGTTTTATATATAAGATAACAGAGGCAGAAAGGCCGCCCCGGTGGCGCAGTGGTCTAAGGCGCTGGCCTCTGATCATTTTACCGAAAGGGGTCCGGGTTCGAATCCCAGTCAGGCATGGATGTTGTGTTTGTCTTACGGCACTGGCTCTCTCCCTTCCCTGGAACCAGTGACCCTAAATTAGGGACGGGCGACTGCTTATAGCCCAATGAGTTGCTCACGGTGGTCGTTAAGCCTCCAATAAAAAAAAAATTAAAAAAAAAGAGGCAGAAAGAAAAACAACTTTAAAGCGTAACAAAAACGCAAAGACAACAGATTACACAAACGGGAGAAACACTACAATGTAAAAAAAACAACAAAGAACAGAAAACACGCATCTCGCTGATGGTTTAACAGGCCCCTGGATTTGTGAGTCATCGTGTTCAGCAGGTGAAATAATATAACGAGCACTTTCACACACACACACACACACACAAACCACGAATAACAGTCAGAGGTGAATTACACCTTTCACACATAGTGTAATGTCACCATGCAACAAATTACAGCGTGTGAAAGGGCAATGACCAATGACGAGACGAGTTACTACAACTTCCTCCCTACGCTTTCAGCGAAATCATGACGAACAGACGCCCAGAGCTGTCTTTATACGATGCGGTTTGTTTCCTACCTGTTGAAGTCACAGTGCCTTCCACGCACGCTTGATATGCTGTCGAACGCGAAAATTTGAACGCAAGTTTTGGTTGTGCAGTGGAAAGGCTGTGGCCTTCAACAAGAAAGCCGATCTGGTAGCAAGATTAGCCTACTCGTTGTCCTGGATCCCAACATGGTCGAGAATCTATCTTGTGCAAGGAACGGAGTAAGCATCACTCCTGACTAAAAAAAGGATGATCTTCACCCTACACGAAGAAGAGAGACTACGGAACCATTAAGGAATTAATATATCCCATAATGCGCTGATCAGGTCTCTACTGCAATAACAAAGTACAAGTTACACAGCACGCATCCCCTGTGGAAACATCTTGGGCTCTGATGAGATCAGCTGGACACAAACGCCAGCGACAGTTGTATCTTATAGATTGTGACAAGCTTAGAGTATATTTACACCTGGATGTTGGATTTACCAAGTATTATTGTGGCGTAATGCAAGCCAAAAATTTGCAAATTAGATATTGGTAGCCGTGCTGAAGTCCTAATATTAAACAAATGCATTCGTAAATTACAAGACTCATTTCTCTATCTTAAAGTTTTTTATCTGATAGTGACTTGTGCATGTGAATTAAAACTTTCAGTTGCTGCGACTTAGAAGATATTCTAGTTCCACGAAAGTCCAGTTCGGTGAAAAGCTAATTCAATAAGCTTTAAGTAAAGACACTGAAGTGCCAGAAAAACTGGTTCACACGAGCTTATGCAAAATACGTAGCAACATCACCTATGCGCGTGTTCGGTTGCGTCCGCCAGTGCGTATGTAAAGCGATAGACATCCTTGCCAGTTGTCACAGCTGTTTTCGGCATGAGAATGACAAGTAATAACGATTTATGAGATTTTCAACGCGGTGTCATAGTTGGCGCTCGTGAGATGGGCCATAGTATTTCGGAGGTAGAAACGAAGTTCGGATTTCCACGGACAAACATTGCAAGGGTGTACCACGACTACAAGAATTCCGGCAAAACCTCCAACCTACGATACCAGTGTGGCCGTAAAAAGACATTGGGTGAACGTGACCATCGTCGGCTGTCAAGAATCGTTTCACGCGATAGGCGTGCAACAGTCTCGCAGGTATCATCGGAATTCAATGCTGGAGCTTCAACAAGCATCAGCGTCCGGACTGTGCAACGTACCCTGCACGATATGGGCCTTGGGAGGCGACGCCCAACTCGAGTCCCCTTGATGAGTGCACGACACAGAGCTATTCGCCTCGCTTGGGCACGGCAACACCGCCACTGGATACTTGATGACTGGAAACAAGTAGCCTGGTCTGACGAGTCGCGTTTCCAACTGTATCGGCCAGATGGAAGGATTCGTGTGTGGCGCAAACCCCATGAAGCCATGAATCCCGCCTGTCAACAGGGAACTGTACCGGCTGGTAGGGGTGGGGGGCGTAATGGTATCGGGTGTGTCTAGCTGGACTTCACTGGGCCCCCTGGTATGTCTACAAACGTCTGCGACCGGCGAATGCTATGTGCGCATCCTTTCTGAAGAGGTGCACCCGTTCATGTCCTGCATTCATGCTGATGGGTTGGGCCTGTTCCAACAGGAAAATGCACCTCCTCACAAGTGTCGGGACGCCACATTATGGTTAGAGGAGTACTCATCTGAGTTTGGGGTGTTCCCATTCCGCCCATATTCCCAGAGCTGAACGTAACAGAACACATTTGGGATGCTATGCAACGCGCTATCGAACACAGTAATCCGAGACCTCGGAATACACCCGAATTGTGGAACGTTCTGCAAGAAGTATGGTGTGCATTGCCTACATCATATTTCCAGAAGTTAGTGGAGTCTATGCCCCTTCGTATTTCTGAGGTCCTGCGCTCCCGTGGGGGACCTACCAAGTATTAGACAGGTATACCAGTTTTTCTGGCACTTCATTGTATATTTAACATAATTTAATGGCCTCCTGATTGTCGAACCTATAGAACGTGTGACTCAGTAGTGTGGTAGAGCTAACTGCAATAAAAAAAATTGTATACAATGTTGGACAATGTGTCGTAAATTATGGGATCTTCGTTCCTTCGAAATATCAACGTAATTCTAATACAGAGTATGCACGGTGATTCATGGGACAAACTTTAAGGGGTGGTAGAGCACACTGCAACAAACATGTTTTGTATTGTAATGTATAGCCGCAAGTGACGCATTGAGGCACAAACACAAGAAATAGACATGAAAGGAAACATAAATTGTTTATTTACAGCATCGTTGACAAGTGCTTCTTTACAGCAATGTTTACAATAATTGCTCAAAATTGTGTCCACAACAGTAATACATGCGTGGCAGCGTCGACGTACCAAGAACGATTCTCTGTGAATGTGTGGGCGGGTATTGTGAACGACTTCCTGCTTGGCCCATATCTACTACCAACGCAACTTGATGGCAGATATTATTGTATTTTTTTGGAAGAGGTTTTACCAGAATTGCTTCAAGATGTACCACTGGCTGTCTGACAAAGACTGTGGTTTTAGTATGATGGGGCGCTAGACCATTTCAGCATTAATGTGCGCAATTACCTGGATGCCACTTTTGGGGCGCAATGGATTGGCCGTGGTGGACCAGTCCTTTGGCCACCCCGATCGCCCGATTTATCCAGCTTCGATTACTTCTTATGGGGACATCTGAAGACCCTCGTTTACGAGACTTCAGTTGACTCTTTTGAGGACCTCGTCGCTCGAATATCCGTTGCGGCTGCACGTGTGCGAGAAATACCTGGCATCTTTGAAACTGTACGCCAATCACTCCGTCGACGCTGCCATGCATGTATTACTGTTGGTGGACGCAATTTTTAGCAATTATTGTAAACATTGCTGTAAAGAAGCACTTGTCAACGATGCTGTAAGTACACAATTTATGTTTCTTTTCATCTCTATTTCTTGTGTTTGTGTCTCAACGCGTCACTTGCGCCCATACATTTCTATACAAAATATGCTTGTTGCAGTGTGCTCTACCACCCTTAAAGTTTGTCCAATGAGTTCTGAATCAATGGAATATAAACCCTGTATATACGGAATATAAACTCGCATTATGTATGGCTTTTATTGATTATGAAGAGACCTTTGATTCCGTGAAAACATCAGCAGTTACCATGGCTTTGAAATCCTACGGTACTGAAATGCACACATTTGCATTATTAATAACATCTATGAAAATGCAAGTACAATGGTTCGACTGTTTGAGGATACAGCACCAATAAAAATAGGAAAGGGAGTGAGACAAGGTGACACCATTTCTCCCAAACTTTTCAATGCCACATTGCAAAATGTCTTTCAATCATTGAACTGGGAAAACAAAGGGGTAAAGATTAATGAAGATTATTTAAGTCACCTTCGTTTGGCTAATGATGTCCTCATTTTTGCAACCGCCCCTTCAGAGCTGCAGAGTATGATCCAGGTACTTTCTGACAAGAGTAAAGAAGTGGGATTCAAAGTGAACTCTCAGAACACAAAACTGATGTACAATGCTTTTACAAAGAATGAAGATTTATCGATTGATGGAGAGATGCTGGAGATAACTGATACCTACATTTAACTTGACCAGCATATATCAAACGATAACCTTGAGGAAAAAATTAATCGGCGTATTAAACTTAGTTGGATAGCTTTTGGAAGAAACAGTACAATTTTTATGAGCATTATGCCATTATATCTTAAAAGCGAAATGTTTAATCAATGCATCCTGCTAGTGTTTGCATATGGAGCGGAGGTATGGACCTTAACTAAAAAAACATACAAACACTGCAGACAACTGAAAGAAGTATGGAGAGATGCTTGCTTGGGATAACCATAAGAAGAGGAACTCGTGGATAAGGAAAATGACAAGAGTGGAAGACATCATGATCCGAGTAAAGTTCCTGAAATGACAATTGGGTGAACATATTATTATATATCAGGAAATGCCGTCTTTGTACGCGGTGAAACACAATAGCAAACCAAATTGGATGATTGAAACTTTAATTTGACAAAACGGCTGATTAAAAACTCAAGATCTTTCATGCCAGCATCTGGCACATCCTCAAGTGATGCTTAAAAACACATGATATGATATAACCTTAAAACATTTTACAGGAAAATTACTGCTATATATACAAACCGTAGTCAGTGATGCATGACGTTGGAGCATGCGTAGAAACATGGAGTCCACAACTGGTCAGTCCGCATTAATCACAGGTAAATCTTAAAACTATGTAGTACGGTAAAATTTTGATTCCGTTAAGAGGAGGAATAAACTTAGGTAAATCATCATTGTAACTCACTGTTGCAATGATTATTTACCTGAGTTTATTCTTCCCCTTGGAAATTGTTGTTGGGAACTGCCTTAGCCGAATCAAACTATTACCTTTGTATATATAGCAGTAATTTTCCGGTAAAAGTTTTTTAGGTTTTAACATTTCTGTTTTTAACCATCACCTGAGGATGTGCCAAATGCTGGCATGAGAGATCTTGTGTTTTTAATCAGTGGTTTTGTCAAATTAAAGTTTTAATCATTCACTTTGATTTGCTGTTGTGCTTTACATCGTGTAAAGACGGCATTTCCTAATATTTAACACGACTATTATACATATGTATTAGGAAATGAAACCTTGAATTGCACGACTATTCGCAATTCAAGGCTGAACATATTGGCAGACGAACGGACTGCCGATGGACAACCGACATTTTATACTGGATTCCAAGTGACAGGAAAAGACCCAGAAGGAGACTACATGGGAGATGGATGGATGAAATCCGAAAGCTTGAGGGAGTCCATTCAAGAAGAATAAGAAAATAAGGGTATTCCAAGAGCACAAAGGATCAATGAGTAGCAATAGATTTGGAATATAACGTGACTTCTTCTCTCCTCGAGATAAGTGAGAAAGTATCTAATTATCACCACACGAATCACGGTGTTTTTCAACTTGGAGAATTGCACCTCAGCAAAACCTTTCCCAGTGATAGTTAATATTCAAGGATAATTCGCAACATTCTTTGTCATTACCAAGTGCAAGTACTTTCGTTAAATAAACTACGCACTTGATAAGTGAGATACTCGTAAATGAAATTTCTAATTAGTCGGCTAACTACTGTAGAGTGAAGTATGGGAGAGTGGGATCTAAAAGTAATACTAGAGGTGAAAAAGTTTGAAAGGGAACACAAGCGAAGCGAGACGGTTTTGCTGCGGTAACCAGCCATCTTTCACCACTTGAGACAGACGAAAATGAGGCTTCAAACCCCAAGGGTAATGATGATTCAGTCTCCAAAGAAAGCGTGAAAAGCTGCTAAAACTGTTACAGTAACAGCTTTTATATCATTCGAAGAGAAGGACGTGATGTTTATATAACAGCATAGATGGGAGTAAGAGAAATTATTTAATAGTTACAAACTTAAATCAGCTACAAAGTTTATTTCGAAATAATTATGCTAAGCACATAAGTGGATAGAATAGTGGCAGAAACTTAACGTTCAGCCGAGTGAGTTTTTGTTAATTTCAGGAAATATTCTCGATGAAACGTAACATTTTCCCGGTCTCTTCAAAACAGTAAGTTTCTCACGAGCTTTGTCAATTGCTTGAACATGTATCTCCAATTATAAGAGCACTTATTTTAAATTTAAAAGAATGTCTATTTGATCCAAACCTTCAAAAGGCATAAATTATTTAATTAATAACAAGGAACTGTACACCAATTACATTTAAAATAGTATAACTATAGTAGTAATCCGAATTTCTTGGCGTAGATTATAAATCAGAATTTCCAAGCTTTCTCACATTAACCAGATGGCTTTTCCAAACAATGTTCTTCCGTATCGCTATCGTAACGCTGACAATATTTCAAGATTTCTAAAAATCTAAGATTTAGGACTGATGTTTTGACGTTAGGAAAGGGTGATGCTGAACGTAAGACTTTAGAAAATTGAAATTAAATAAATAATAAATCCAGTTCAAACGCCTTATAGGACATTTTACTTACTGATAAGAATTTTTTTCATTGTTTCGGGAGCTGCTTTTGAAATTTCTGTGTAAGCAGGAAACAAAGTTTCCCGTAGACAACGTGAAGGCCGGAGATGCTGTAAGGTTGCAGAAACGACAAAATAAATTATGTGGTTTTTGAGAAACACAGCAAACACAGGTATAGCACGTTTGTAACTAAAATAACTTCTAAACGCAGCATGGTGAGTATTTATCGTGCCTTTGTGTTTGCTGGTACTGCACGTAATCCTTTAGAAGCTGAAATGGAAGAAACCGTTTGTGAAACGTGTATAGAAAACTATAACCCAGATTTCTTTAACATTCGTTTCAACTTTTCCGGAGCACAGATTTCCTTTAACGATTGATTTGCCACAATATCACATTTCCTGGCAGGAGAATTAGAAAACATATTTCAAGCAGAAATGGAAGTTTCTCAAGTTTTCCAGGTTTTCTGGTGAATCATTTCCCTTGCAGATGTTACTTTCCCTTTTGGAAGAGGCGGGGAGATTGCAAAAATTCTAAATCCTTAATCTTAGCGCAACATTTAGCTATTACGATCCAAAATCTTGAAGAACTGAAAATGACTGTAAAATGTGATACATATTTTATTATGAAACTGCCTACAAGCATATACACTGAACAGCAATTGAATTAGAAGTACCTGTCTAGGAACGTGTAGCACCATCTTGCGCCATGATGACGGCGGCGATTCGTCTCGGCATGGACTCGACAAGACACCGGAAGCTTTGGGAAGCCATACGGATCCACGACCCCTGAACAAACTCCCACAGTACACGAAGATTTGATGGTGGGGGGTCAGAGCCTCCAACATCTCTCTTAATGGCGTCCCAAATGTGTTCGATGGGATTTAGATCGGGTGACCTAGCTGGCCAAGGAAGCGGGATCACGTCGGTAGAATGTTCCTCCAACCATTCGGATACAATTCGGGAGCGATGGAACGGTGCATTGTCTTGTTGCAGGTTGAGGTCCCCAGTGGGATGTTGAAGACGCACAAACGGGAGCAAATTGTCGTCCAGGATATCCCAGTAACGTTGACCTGTGAGGGACGATGTCACACGTACCAGGGGTCCCACTTCAGTCCACGTAAATAATCCCCAGACGAGAATGCCACCCCCACCAGCTTGAAGAGTACCCTGCTGGCAAGAATGATTAATCACTTGATGTGGTTTGCGCAGCACCTCTTATCCTGCCATCCGCATGCAGCAACGTGAATCTCGACGCATCAGTCCAGGCAACATTTTTCCACATGTCTAGGGTCCAGTGGAGATTTTACCGCGCCCATGCTAATCGTTACACCCTGTGATGTGCGGTCAGCAGCGGTACCCTCGTGGGACGATGGCTTCTGTACCCCATAGCGAGGAGATGGTTTTGGATGGTGTGGCTGCTTGCACGTTTTTGTGCACCAGCGTTAAATTTCCTATTGATTTCTTGCACTGTGGACCGTCTATCCGCTGTTGCAATGCGAGCTAGCCAACGATGACCCCGCTCATCCACACGCCGTTGTCCACGGCAGTTGGCCCTTGCAGGGATGGTTTTACCGGATTCGATGTACTCACGGTGCACCCGTGACACAGTGGCTCGTGAAAATCCCAGTGCCTGCACGACTTCCGAGATGGAGTGACCCATTCGTCGGGCCCCGACAATTTTCTCACTATAAAATGCTCTTAGATCCTTAGTCTTACCCACACTGCGTCCGACTCTTACTGATTCCCGTCGCATCACTCCTTATATTGTCGGATCGCTGCGTACGTCATGTCGTTTCCGCTTACAGGGCCGCCCACAGCGCCACATTCGCATAACTCCAGCTGTCTCTCATTGAATTGCTCTTCAGTGTATGTGTCTTAGTTACTACATTCTAAAAGATTCTACGTTCTTATCAAATGCTTAGAAATCTTCTGCGTTAAAATTTTCATTCCCTGACTGCATCTCAGGATTTTGTCGCATTGTACTTGTTTCATGCTAGGATTAGTATGAATTTCACGAAAAATGCTTTTTTGCTGCAGCTCTTCAGGTCACCGAACAACATGGCATACATAGATTGACGGATTTAAATGATTAGGTTTTCAGCAGGAGGACATCAATGTAGTCAGATTAATGACAGGAAAATTTGGTAGGTGTAGACCTGTAAACACTAACAAACGTTGATATCCCTTTTTATTGGCGTAATATTACCAAATCTAGAACAACGCTGGCTTTCGCCACCACGGGCAGCTTCTTCAGGATATAGTACTATTCAAAAACAAAGATTTCCAGTTAGGTATTCAAAAATATAGACATTTGCAACAGACGCAAGAGAACGCGCGCGTCATATTCAAGATAGGAGATTAAAGGTGACGTATTCAGGAGCATGCGCCGTACATGCAGGAGGCCCATGGACGCCGCCTCGTTGCATATCCCGTGGCCGCATAGGATCTTTATAGTCTCTCTGAGGAGGGTAGCTTTGGAGGTCTTGTATCGGGCGATCTTCTTTATATGTCCCCACATAGACATAGCTGAGTGGCTGGCTTCTTCATGCGCTAGTGCGGTAGTGAGCATTTGACATCTCCCTGGTGCTTCTGGAGTCTTAGTCGTAATGACCTTTCGGTCATACTGATGTTGCTTTTAGTCGTTCCGTCTGGGTATAAAACAGGTATAGTGTACTCTCCTGCATCGTCTTGGTCCACCTCTGTGTTTCTCTTGGATGCTAGCCATGAAGAGATGGTCCTAGATGTTGTAATCCTAACGCCTAAACCAACACTTAGGACCATCTCCTCATGGCTCGCATCCACGAGAAATACCCAGATGGACCTGGATGATGCGGGAGTATACACTATCATTCTTTTGTACCCAGACGGATCGACCAAAAGCTACGTTGGTATGACCGAAAGATCTTTACGACTAAGACTCCATGAGCACCAGAGAAATGCCAAACGAGGACTGCTCACTACCGCACCAGCGCGTGTAGTCGCCAGCCTCTCAGCTACGCCTATGTGGGGACATATGAAGAAGCTCGTCGGATACACGACCGCCAAAGTCACCCTCCTCAGAGAGACTATAGAGATCCTATGCGGCCACGGGATATGCAACGAGGAGGCATCCATGGACCTCCTGCGTGTACGGCGCACGCTCCTGAATACGGCACCGTTAATCTCCCATCTTGAATATGACGCGCACGTTCTCTTACGTCTGTTGCAAATGTCTATATTTTTGAATACATAATTGGAATTCTTTGTTTTTGAATAGTACTACTGCCTGAAGAAGCCATCAGTGGTTGCGAAAGCTAGCGTTGTTCTAAATTTTGTAATATTACGCCAATAAAAACGGATATCAACGTTTGTTAGTAGTCAGACTAGTTATATTTCTTGTGAGAAATGCAGAGCTTCTGATCTTAAAGGCATCAGAAGAGTAATTAGTGTAAGAAATCCATTAAGCGTGTCTTGTCCAATGCAATCAAAGCAACGCCTAGCGTGACTCCACGTCATCAGGGTCCAACGTGTACTGGAATTTAATTTTTCCCTTTGGTTTCTGTATCTTACGTAAATTTTGGTTCGTTGGTTCGTTCTCCTTAAGGGTTTTCTGAACTTAAAGCTACATTTTCTCTTTCGTCCAATGCTTTTGTAGCAACCTGACTTGTGGTCAAAAGTTGAGGGACGTTTGTTAACGAGACAGATAAGAATGATGTTTACCAATGTACCGGAGCTCACGTTAGAAGTTGGCTAGATTATGAGATGGTTGAAAACGCGTCGGAGTGCTTAGCCTACCTGTTACTGATTAATTCTTTCACGTTGAATATTATGCTTCGCTTATACTGAAGCTTTAACTCGTTAGTGATTTCAAAAGACTTGAGAAATATTCGGTATATCCAGAATCTGTGGTGTTTCTCTGTCAGAGTATCAGAGGTTTACGTACGAAGTGAATTCTGTTTTGATGTGCTGACATGAACACCTATCGAGACCAATAAAAGGTCGAATCTGTAAGTAGCCTTGCCTTTTCTGGCCGTGTGTTGTATGTGATAATTAAGCTATCCGGAGCACCACTTAAAATTAACGAAACATTTCAGTACGAAAAGTATTTACATAGAAGTAATGCTAATGTTTTGGCGCACTAGAGGCAATTAACTGATATCAGGAAACAAATGTTCTTAAAACATTACAAGCTATCTATATAAATATTTTTAAATGATCTAATATCAGGCAGAATAAAGCCTGAAAATTCTCGCCCCGGTGGCGCAGTGGTCTAAGCGCATGTTTATGATCATGTGGTTCATGATCGGTGGCCTAAGCGTTGGTTCATGCGCAGGTTCATGATCGGTGGTCTAAGCGCTGGTTCATGCGCTAGTTCATGATCAGTGGTCTAAGCGCTGGTTCATGCGTAGGTTCATGATCGGTGATCTAAGCGCTGGTTCATGCGCTGGTTCATGATCAGTGGTCTAAGCGCTGGTTCACGCGCAGGTTCATGATCGGTGGTCTAAGCGCTGGTTCATGCGCAGGTTCGTGATCAGTGGTTCATGATCGGTGGTCTAAGCGCATGTTCATGATCGGTGGTCTAAGCGCATATTCATGATCGGTGGTCTAAGCGCTGGTTCATGCGCAGGTTCATGATCAGTGGTTCATGATCGGTGATCTAAGCGCATGTTCATGAACAGTGGTTCATGATCGGTGATCTAAGCGCTGGTTCATGAGCAGGTTCATGATCGGTGGTCTAAGCGCTGGTTCATGATCAGTGGTCTAAGCGCTGGTTCATTCGCAGGTACATGATCGGTGGTCTAAGTGCTGGTTCATGCGCTGGTTCATGATCGGTGGTCTAAGCACTGGTTCATGATCGGTGGCGCAGTGGTCTAAGCGCTGGTTCATGATCATTCGTCTGAGATGGGTCCGTGTTCAAGTACCGGTGAGTCATGGACGTTGTGTTTGTTTTACGGCACTGGCTCTCTCCCTTCCCTGGAATTAGTAGCCCTGAATTAGAGATGGGTGACTTCTTATATCCCATTGAGTTGGTCACGGTGGTCGTTAAACCCCAATAAAAAAAAGCCTGAAAATTGCTAAGTTTATGAGATATCAAAGACATATTGTCTACGATGAAATAAAATTAGAGCTCTATTAACAGATATGGAAACGTGAATACGAACACCATTGTAGAATCGTCTACGATGAATGGAAAAGAGAATGGAATAGGCCGCCCCGGTGGCGCAGTGGTCTAAAGCGCTGGCCTCTGATCATTCGTCCGTAAGGGGTCCGGGTTCGAATCCCGGTCAGGCATGGTTGTTGTGTTTGTCTTACGGCACTGGCTCTCTCCTTCCCTGGAACTAGTGACCCTAAATTAGGGACGGGCGACTGCTTATAGCCCATTGAGTTGCTCACGGTGGTCATTAAACCTCCAATCAAAAAAAAAATGGAATAGGCACTACTCACGACTGTAATGGCAAATGTCAAAATGAGTACGGTAGCATAGTTAACTGGTGTGGGAAACAGTAGAGAGTGGATACATGAATAACTCTGAGCAAGAATATGGTGAAGATATAATTGGATACGTGAACGCCCTAAAGGGTGAAGTGAAATAGTAAAAGAAGTTCGCGTTTATTAGGGAATGATGTAGGAAGATCTGAATGGGAAAAAAGACAGCTATGGAAACGCATCAGAAGGAAGCAAGTATGCGAATGGAATTCTGTCAGTACAAATCCGCTTCATCAAATTATTTATACGAAAGCATCAGTGCTCTGCAACACTGTTCAATGAACTGCTCATATGAACATACGTATCATGTGTATTTGTGTTAGACGAAGGAAAATTCACGAACGATTCCGTAGCTACAAGATTATGGGAAGAGATGAGGGTGCAAAAATATAAACCGAGATGCTAATTAAATAGGTACACCTGCCATCTTCACATAAATAGCACACTGTCACATGTAAGATGGCACGCGAGAAGTACGTTCGGTAAGAATCAGGTACACCAGCTCGTCGAGCATCTGTCAGTTTCCGATTGAGGTTCGAAGCGAACAACACGAGTGATCTGAGGAACTTTGAACTTGTTATGATACTTGGCACAGAACGTGCCTGTTCAAGAACTTCCCAACGATAGTCCTGCTCTGCTTTTCACTCAATATCCTAAAAAAAAAATATTCATTAATCGGCGATCCTGTGGGCGAAAAATGTTGGCAGATCAGAGGGGTCAAAAGAGATTGGTGATAATCGTGGAAGTAAGCACACTGGCCACCACTCTGCAAAATCACTGCAGAATTGAAAAGTTGTGTGTCCCGCGTCACTTCCGAACGCACCACGTATCGGACCATGCCGCGTAAGGGTTTAGAGTACCGAAGACCATGTCTCCAGTTACCTTTGACCCCTCTGATCCACCAGCGGATTCCTTCTGCAGGATCTCCGATTGCTGAAAACTTTTACGTGTCACACCTTTCACGGTAAACCCTTGCTATGGGTGTACGTGAAAAACGTAGGAAGCCGGCCGTTTGGGAGATGTTCGAACCTGCACACCAAGCGCCAGTTATCATGCCACGATCGAAGTTGCTCAGATCACTCGTTTTACCCATTTCTGCAGTCATTTTTTATTGAAGGTTTAGCGACCACCTTGAGCAACTCGATGGGCTATAAGCAGTCACCCGTCCCTAATTTACGGGCCGCCCCGGTGGCGCAGTGTTCTAAGCGATGACCTCTGATCATTCGTCCGAACGGCGTCCGGGTTCGAATCCCGCTGAAGCATGGATGTTGTGTTTGTCTTACGGCACTGGCTCTCTCCCTTCCCTGGAACCAGTGACCCTAAATTAGGGACGGGCGACTGCTTATAGCCCATTGAGTTGTTCACGGTGGTCGTTAAACCTCCAATAAAAAAAAAAATTACGGTCACTGGTTCCAGGGAAGGGAGAGAACCAGTGCCGTAAGACAAACACAACATTCATGCCTCACCGGGTTTAGAACCCAGGCCCTTCTCGGACGAATGGTCATAAGCCATCGCTTAGATCATTGCGCTTTCTACAGTCAATCAAGCTCTATCTGGCCTATCTGATTTATACCGCGCTCACGTGACGTCCTACGTGTTCAATGAGTCATTTATATGGCAAGGGCAGGAGTACCTAATAAACCGGCATCACAGTGTATAGTGGATATGTGGAATCATTTTTGTAGATACGAAGAAATAGATATCAATCCGTCATAGCCTTGAAATGCTATTCCTCATTTGGTGTAAAGCACCACAAATCTTATGACGTATGTTCTAATTTAACTTTCATTTTTAGGTTCTTTCTCTATGTAAATTTTTAGTTCATTCTTGAAAACGCTTAAGCGTTTTCAACGTTAACGTTTTATTTTCTCACTCACGGAATGTTTTGTGGCAACAGTCTTGAGGTCGGGCTGCGTGACGTGAGCGTGTTGACAGATAAGAAAGAGCTATGTAATGTCGGAGCAAGCAGCGAAAAAATGTGAGGGTGTGATGTCATAATCGTGGATGCTGCGTTACGCTGAAGTGACGTTCTGCGTGTTCGAGTTGTGTTGTTTTATATTTAGTTCGAGTTGTGTTGTTTTATATTTAGTTCGAGTTTTGTTAATCAAGTTTTCTGCTTACTAACTTATTAAGATTTATTATCTTCAAAAAATATTACTGTCTATAATATCTTCAAAATATAATATTATCTTCAAAATATAATAATATAATAATCTTCGTTAATTATCTTCAAAATGTTACTGCTGTTATGAATTAAGTTCTGCATGAGTCGTGCTTATGAGATATTGACAGAATAAAGGGAAGAACTGTAGGTAACTATTTCTTGAACTTTATTTGAATGACTCCTGTTTCATTTAAAGTGAATGAATAAGGAGAACTGCCGCCCCGGTGGCGCAGTGGTCTAAGGCGATGGCCTCTGATCATTCGTCCGAAAGGGGTCCGGGTTCGAATCCCGGTGAGGCATGTATGTTGTGTTTGTCTTACGGCACTGGCTCTCTTCCTTCCCTGGAACCAGTGACCCTAAATTAGGGACGGGCGACTGCTTATAGCCCATTGAGTTGCTCACGGTGGTCGTTAAACCTCCAATCCAAAAAAAAAAAAAAAAAAAAAAGGAGAACTGACTTTATGTAGTGTTCAGTAAGCCACGTTTCAAATAGTAAAGAGCCCTACATTCTCCTTAAGTATTTTGGTTTTGTATGGAAGGAATTCTCTGGTTTCATCAAATCTGTAGAGGCGCATTCAAAATGGAAAATGTCAGCTCCCTCTGTCCTTCAGTGGTCCTGTCACGACCATTGTTGTCACGACCATTATTGTCAACCTTCATGACTGCACCGTCCAATAACATCCCATTTGTTGCAGTTTTCATATGTTGTTCTACAAAAGATCGCGAGAATGCCAAACACAGATATTTTGTCCATTTAGTTGAGAGAAACATTAGCCAGCATTGCGAGTAATTCCTTCTTGTAACAAAAATGTTGGTACTTGGTGAATAAGTGAAGTTTGTAAGATTTTTCTAATATTTCTCCTTTTGATTGGGTGGTGGGGGTTTAACGTCCACCGTGAGCAACTCAATGGACTATAAGTAGTTGTCCATTCTAAATTTGAGTCACTTGGGTCGCGGGTGGCCCTGTGGCCAACCTTCGTGACTGCCAAAGAGATGATCTCGGGTTCGATCCCAGGCAGGTACGAAAGCTGGAACCACTAAATATCCACCGTGCGACTCATGGGCACGTTAAGCCGTCGTGACCTGGGTACTGATCCCCGGTAATAAATAAGGGCATCTTTCTCCCCTTTTCTACCTCGCTTCCGTGTCACTTTCCTATCGGGCACTCTAGCCCAAATCTCCTAGCTTCCTATTTCTAAGGGTTGTTTAAGACCTGGGGTCAGACACTCCCTTCCTAAAATCCTCTACATATGATATGATCTGATCTGATCTGATTAGGCCCGCTTTCTCCAGGGAAGGGAGATAGCCAGGGTGGTAAGCGAAACACAGCATCATGCCTCACGGGGATTCGAACCCGGTCCAATTATCAGAAGCCAGCGTTTAGATCACTGCGCTACCGGGACGGCTTCCACTCTTTACGAGCTTCACGTATCCACTTAAATTTTCTACATTTGCATGTGGTTTTACTCAATTTCATTAAAAAAACATTTCACTGTGTAATGCACCGACTCTGCACTCTAACACATTTTCTGAAATTCGCGAGCCATTTTCCTCGATTACCTTCGTAAATTAACGAAGGTATTTCTGATAGAACCTTCTCCGCAAAATGACGGAAAATAACATGAATTTCACGAATTTTTCTCATGCCAGGAATAGTTTTAATTTTTAAAAACCTTTTCTGCAGTTTCTTTCGTATATATTGACGGTAAATTTTCGTTTTTAAGAGGTGTTAACGAAAATTCTGAATTTTCAGAAAACTTTCTTCAATTCCTTTCGTATATTAACGGGAAGATTCTGTTCTCACCTTTTCCATATCCATATGACAGTAAATTTCCCGTAAAAGAAGCGATCTTCGGGAATATACGTACTTGAGGTTTGATTAACTATTGAATTTCAATCGTCTGTCGGCGGACCTGATTTTGAAGTTCTGTAGCGAGATCAAATATAGTGAATAGCATATAACATGAAATTTTGGTTAATGTTGCATAGGATATTTCTTCCCCTCTCACCCCATTTTATGCACCAACTATTGTAAATTGTGTCACCGTAAGAAACCTGATACTTAAACTACTGTACAGATTTTTGCACGATGTCTGTGTATGAGTCTGTGGACTTCTTAAGACAAAAGCTATTAGAGTTATCAAGAGTAAATTTTATATTTAACACTGAAACAATTCTATAGAGCAGTATGTTTCAGCTTTTCTTTAAGCATATTTGAAAGCCATTGTCAATTTAATAAGATCTCAAGTTCCAAATCATTCTGTTGCTTCGAAAAATCACGATTAAAAAATACATAATTTATAATAAGTTCTTAACAAAAAGATGCTCTCAATGTGAAACATGTCAGAATTGACTCTAAACATTTTACTGAAGGTGACTATGAACGTGATTTGAAATCAGAATTATTGGTCTTTCCATCGAGAAAGTAGAAAAGGCTGAAATCATATGCCATTTCTTCCATGAATCTCCCGTCCAGTAACAGCACTCTTTCTGCGTTTACACACGTTAGTGGAAACACCTCACATGATGCCAATAGTAACCTGGACAGTCCTGATGTATTAGGTGTACAAATAAGTTTTAAAGCGCTTTTTGTGTGACGTATACAGCAAATTTACATATCCAATACTCCCCCGAGTTGTTGTCATGTGAACGTAACTGGTCCAGAGAATAAAATGCGACACAGAAGTTTGCCCAACAGTCAAACGCACTTGTCATCGGTAGGTGAAAGATGGCAAGTAATACTGCATTTATTCGACACTGCATTCGTTACGAATTTCATCTAGGAATAAGTGCTGCAAAAGCATGTGCATCGATCTATTCTGTTCTGGAGGAGAATATTGAATCGAAAGGCACGTGTGAGTTTTGGTTTAGACGGTTTAAAGCCGGTGATTTTGATGTTGGCGATCGCGAACGTAGCGGCGCCTCGTAGAAGGTTGCACGTGAGGAACTGCAAGCATTGCTGGATGAAGATTCGTTTCAATCGCAAAAGCAACTAGCTGAACAACTGCGGGTAACTCAACAAACTATTTTCAATCGTGTATTCGCAATGGAAAAGATTCATAAGAAAGGAAAATGGGTGCCACATAAACCTGATCCAGAGTAACAAGGATGAGCGTGTCACGAAGTGTTTCAATCTGTTGAATAAACAACACAGAAAGTATTTCCTGTGGAAAAAATTTACGGGTGATGAAAAGTGGATATGGTACGACAATCTCAAACCCAAAAAACACTGGGTAGACCCCGGTGAAGCAACGACTTCGACACCGAAACGCAATATTCACTAGAAGAAAGTTCTGCTGTGCATCTGGTGGGATATGAAGGGTGTGCTCTATTATGCACTATTAGAACAGGGTCAAACTGTTACTGCTCATCGCTACAAGCAACAACTGCTGCGATTGAACCAGGAAATCTGTCGGAAACGTCCATTGATAGGCAAGGGATTGCGTCCCGTGAAATTACTGCATGTCAACGTTAGGCCGCATGTCGAAAAATCGGTCAAGGAAACGGTATTGACGCTTGGCTGGGAAGTTTTGGAACGCCCGGCGTATAGTCCGGACATATCCCCTTCAGACTATCATTTGTTCCAATCGACACATTATGGTTTGTCTGTTGTACGGTTCCGGACATGTGATGAAGTGCAAAAATGGGTTGACGACTTCATCACGTCACACGACGAAGTATTCTTCATGGTTGGATTCCGTCAGGTGCCCGACCGGTGACGGATGATGACGGCGCATATTTTTATTCGTAAAGGTATTGTTGTTTTCTCTCAAATTACATGTTGCGTTGTCTTAAAAGGCTTTATAACCTATTTGTGTACCTAATAGGAAATGTGTTGTTTAATAAGTCTAACCGACTGAATGGAAGCAATGCTTGTGCAATTATTAAATTTTTTCCTAGAAACCATTTCCAGTGTAACATCGCCAAAGAAGAAGAAAATGGATAACCTGAACCTGAAAATTCAAACGAGTCAATGGAAATGCCGCAGATATTACTGAACATGAAAAAACGACAAGTTGAAAAGCAAAGACTTAAAGCCGCTTTGGCTAAATTAAAATTTCTAAATAAAGTTTTAAATTGTTCGCTATCAGCAAAGCGACGACAGTTGCTTGTGAATTCAAAAAAATTCCAAGGCCTTGTACATGGATGGTCTCACTTTTATGCTTAAAATTTTACATAGCCTAAAAGTGGTATTAATAAGCATTTTAAAACTATACAAATTAAAAGCGATGGGGAATGTTTTTGTCCATATAAATTTATTTGTGTTGGTAAAAATCTCAGCTTCTCTACCGTGTTGTTTCAGAAAAGCTTGTGACAAACGGTGAACGTAACTCTTTCACATATTAGTTAAGAATTCTTTCTGAACTGGACATTTTTCTTTTCTTTTATTAATTGCGTGACGAAGTGAAAACTGTTAAGCGGAGAAAAAGTTTAGCTTTTGCCCACATAAACTTTTTTCTCTGTGCCTTCAGGTCACGTGTGAACGCTGTTTTGATTCCTTTCCGTGCATCCACAATGACGTCAAATGAAAGAGCCAATGAGAACATAGATCGCTAATTGACCCAATCTAAAGATATATCAAAGAACCTTCATTCGCGGCCCCAAACAAACATTTAAAGATCAGATCACATGTAGAGGATTTTAGGATGAGAGTGTTAGACCCCAGGTCTTAAACAACCTTTAGAAATAGGAAGCTACGAGATTTAGGCTAGAGAGCCAGATAGGAAAGTGGCACGGAAGCGAAGAAGAAAGGGGAGGAAGTCGCCCTTGTTTATTACCGGAAGCACAGTACCCGGGGTCCGACGGCTTAACGTGCCCATCCGGCGCACGGCGTATATTTAGTGGTTATAGCGTTCGTACCTGCCTGGGATCGAACCTGAGATTTCTCCGTGGCAGTCACGAACGCTGACCTTTAGCCCATCCGCTTCCCACAAACTTTTAAAATTATATCATATGTAGAGGATTTTAGGAAGGAAGTGTCTGACCCCAGGTCTTAAACAGCCCTTAGAAATAGGAAGCTAGGAGATTTGGGCTAGAGTGCCCGATAGGAAAGTGACACGGAAGCGAAGTAGAAAGGGGAAGGAAGACGCCCTTATTTGTTGCCTGGGGGACAGTACCCGGGGTCCGAAGGCTTAACGTGCCCGTCCGACGCACGGCGGATATTTAGTGGATCGAGCGATCGTACCAGCCTGGGATTAAACCTGA
This sequence comes from Macrothele yani, assembly GCA_039090855.1. Lineage (NCBI taxonomy): Eukaryota > Metazoa > Arthropoda > Arachnida > Araneae > Macrothelidae > Macrothele > Macrothele yani. The sequence continues at coordinate 6,658,043 of CM077011.1, read as the reverse complement.
GATCCTTTCCGTGGCAGTCACGAACGTTGCCCACTAGGCCACCCGTGGCCCATTCCACAGACATTTAAAATAACCAGAGTGACTATATAGGATTTATGTTTTCAAACAATATAACGGTGCTCATCAAAACTGGAGAGGCTTGCTGAATTCCTTTTATTTAAGAAAATACCGTCCACTTTTTAAAAATTGTTCCCCAGTATAATATAGTTTTCTTGTAGATTTTACGCAGAAATGGTGCTTTAACAGCGGAATACATAATTGAAACGGAGGAATAATTGGAAGAAAATTCTTTTGTTCTATGCGACATTCCAAATAATTTTTGGGCGATATATTCAGGTTATGAGGGGAATTTTATTTTCACGAGAAAGATGCCGGTCGCTATTGCGTGGAATAACTTTCCGAATATTCCCGGAATGATGAGCTGAATGGCAAGCACACAATTAAGGAATTTTTGAAGTATTCGGGTAAAACCTGAGTTTTTTTTAATTCCATGGTAATGTGCGACTGAGGTGACGTTTCCTTGAGAAAAATTTTTTCGAATGAATAGAAATTCAGTAAATTTAATTAAAAAATCAATATTTAGTTAAAAGGAAACAAGTCCAGCAACTAGAGTTTGGCTTTCTATTTGTATCTCATCAACTTTACGATGCACTTTTAAGAAATTCGGTAAGTTGGAATATCGGTGCATTTCGCCGATAAAGTGAACTGCTAGCACTAATTAAATGAAAACGGCTTTTGTGCACAGTTCAGGTGGCTTTTCTTTATTATTCCTTATTAGCAAATTAATTTAACTTTTAAAAGAGCTCCTAGGTGCTTTGATGTACATTGCCTTACCTTGAAAAGGCGCGTTTAATTATTGATGTTCTCATTAAAGAATTTAGGATATTTTTCTTTAATTGGGAAAGTTTCCAAGTGCGAAATAAAACTAGGACTGTATTCCTAATTGCTGTTGTCAAAAGAGAAAAAGTGGAACTATTTCAGTTATTTGATCTCAGGTTTAAGAGGTTGACTGCTCCATAGACTTGGTGGTGTTGCTTGCAAAAATAAAAGCAATGAAAATATTTTAAAAATAGTGTTGATATTAATTTCCTCCGTTACGTTCCTTTTCAAGTTTTTTGTGTGTTCAAAGTACCACCAAAGAATGTAAAAATACCATGCTCAGGGGGAAAGACTAATATAACTGCTATTTTCTGGTCCGTCCTTTTGTATTTGACGTAGCCAAGTTTAAGAATTTTTTCTGGCTTTTGTTTTAGTACATGCCACTAAAAGCATATTTTTTTCTTTTCTAAATTTCCTATTTAGGATTTAAGTTCCTTGTTGAGCATGTAGCTTTGAAAGAGCAAAAATCTGTTAGACGTTTGATATATCCTAGAGGATACGAAAGTAATTCATTCTCATTCATTTGTTTCAAACTATGTACGTCTGAAAGCTTCGTACGTTATAGAGTTTGCATTAGTAACCTCTATTTCCACCGTAGTGTGCTGCGTTGTGATCAGTCAAGTCAATGTTTTATACAAGGAGTGCAAAATGGCGGATACGGTGTAGCCTTGTATGAGGCAAAAGGAAAGTGATCAAAGCTAACACGCTTCTGAAAAATATGTAGAATGAGTAAACTTTTGACATCAGTACAGTGAGACGTTTAGTCGGACACTTTTAGAAAAGTGAAACCAATTTCGGAGACAAGCTCAGAAGCGTTTCGAACATAGACGACACTGACAACAGCCAAGATAATCCGTATTGGTGCGCTGATTAGCATATCCGCTGTCCAAGTGGTCAGCAACGGGTTTCGGCTATAGCCAGACCAAGGTTTAAGTCCCAAATAAAGCGTGGGTGGTGTGCTTTTCTTACGACTCTGGATCTCTCCCTACCATAGGAGCAGTCACTCCAAATTAGGGACGAGCTACTACTTTTAGCCACTAGAGTGAATCATTGTCATGTTTGTCGTCAATTCCCCCTCCCTAAGAAAAGAGAAAAAAACAGAACGAAATGTAGCTTTGCAGGGGAAAAAATATGAAAGATTAAGAAGAAAGTACAACAGTACAAAAACAAGGACATTGTGCCATGGACTTTGAATCGGAAAATCAGCTGTCATGTTCATGGCTATGGATTTTGGGTGCAGCAGTTTTTGCTTGCGCTGGGTCTTGACAGACAAACTACTGAAGCCAATGAAGCCCGGGGCGTTACCTGTACGAAACTTATCAAGCTGTACGAGGATAAGGCAAAATACGTTTCTGCTGCGCACAGTTAAAGGTGATGAGACTTGTGTCCGCCATTAAAATCCCGAAATTAAAAGGCGGCCGACAGAATGGTGCCATCACGCGTCACCGGCCACAATGAAGTTCAAAAGACAGATTTTTCTGGGTAATGTCATGGCAACCGCCTTATTAGACAAAGGTGGGTGGGTTTTTACTTGTAGAATTCATGGTAAAAAACATAACGATCAATTCCGAGCGGTATGTGGAAACGTTGCAGAAATCATTTTAACTCATACGCAGAGTTCTTACCACCAGAAACATGAATGGCGTTCTTCCCTACGATCTTACCAAATCGTACACCAGTTTGCAAGCGCAGAAAGCGATTGCATCTTTGGGACAGACTGTTCTTTTCCACATCCTCATAGCCCAAATATTGGGCTCCATAACTACCACTTGTATAAATGTGTATAGTACATACCACTTGTTTGACCCTGGAAAGATGAAATAGGACGAAATTTTGAGAATACCGACGAGCTGAATGACAGTGTTCCTCACGAGGTCCGGCAATTAAGCAAGGAGTTTTCGGGACTGACTTTCAGCAGTTCACTCAGTGATGAACAAATGATATTCAAAATTATGGAGACTAAATTGGAAAATACCAGTGTTTGTTAGTCATTTAATAGTAACCCTTTATTCGGTCGGTGCACCTGAAAAAAAAGGTGACCCTAATTTTCTCCGTTCCCCAAATAGAAATATTCAAATAGCGGCTGGATTTTACGAAAGCTACCGCAAAACCAACACCTTTTATGCCTTTCTCTTCTATTAATTTCAAAATCCATGAATTTTCTCTTTTTCAAGGCAACAGATCCATACTTTTTCCTAAAGATTGAGCCCTTGCTTCTGAACTTCTGTTGAGCTTGATAGACATATTTATTTCAAAATTTCTTATACGGGCATTCTGACAGTAGCTATTACGAAGAAAAGTTTATTATAGATACGCACTAATCGTTTCATCCATAAGCAGTAGTGAAGTGGGAAAATATTAAGTAAACTAAATTATGTACATCACAGTGGTAAAAATGGTGGCTGTAGGAACGAATGGTAAAAATTATAGTGGCGTAAAAATAGCTGGTATCACGAAATTAAGATAAAGAATTCAGATGTGCCGCTATAGAGAGTACATCTATCACCACTGTTGCAACGCTTCTCGAAGAGAATTGCCGTCTGCCAATCGAGGAGATTCCTCATGACGCAAATTTGTCGACCATGTCTGTTCACCGGATTTTGAGCGACTCACTGGGAAAAATAAAAATTGCCGTGCGCTGGGTGCCCAATCAACTCACCCACGAGCAGAAGGCAGCCAGGGTAAGAATCGCACAGAATCACCTCCAGAGGTTCTAAAGGGACGACAACACCTTCGTCTGTACGGAATTGTCGATATTCATGAGGCTTTGGCCCGCGGTTTTGAGCCGGAACTGAAGTCACAATCAGCGGAACGGAGGCATCCAAGTTCCCCACGCCCCTCAAAGTTTCGTCGGCAACAATCCAAAGTAAAGAAAATTATGATTTTTGCGTACGATGCCCAGGGTGTTGTGGTCTCGGACAGAGTGCCGGTAGGGCAAAATGTCAACGCACAATATTATCGTAACTCTCTGAGGACAAAGTTGAGATCGAAAATTCGTCAAAATCGCCCCAACTTGTTGTAAGCGGTCTTGCTGCATGACAACGCATCGCGTCATGGTGCATCGTCGGTACGAGGACTTCTGTCGAAATATGGCTGGGAAACTTTATCCCACCCACCATACAGACCTGATCTCAATCCACCTGACTTTGATCTTTTCCCAAATTTAAAAAATGGGCTCCGTGGTATCCGCTACGAATCGCTGAACGAATTGTCATTAGACGTGACCCGAGTAATACGACAGCTGAACAAAGATGGCGTACTACGGGGCATCCAGGACCTACCTCACCACTGGGAAGCTGTCATTAGCAGTGGAGGAGTGTTCATTGAACGGCAATAAGGTACGTTTTCTACGTTACTTCACACTTTTCTCAAAATCGGATATTGTGCAAAACTTTTGTAAGGACCCCCGTATTCCAGATAATAAATCATTTCTTTGGTCATGATTAAATGGATTAAGTACAAGTTGCCTTCAAAAAGAAATCGGTTTTAAAGAAAATATTTCTTAGATATACAAAGTGAATATTTCGAAAAATAGGTTGTACTTCTTAAAAAGTGTAACTATACTAGTGATCCGAAAGTTTTTGGCGTACAATAGAAATAAAAGTTTCCAAGCTTTCGCACCACCTGGCTAAGATATGCGGACGATATGTTCTTCATATGGCCTCACGGAAAGGATACCGTCTCGGCTTTTCTAGATAAAATCAATGCTATTCGTCCTACTATCAATTTCACTATGGAGCTCGAACACAATGGCGCATTGCCTTATCTGGATGTTTTACTGAGTAAATTACCTGAAAATCGCCTTTGCACACAAGTCTATTATAAACCCACGTCCGTACCTAACCTGATGCTCCGTAACTCATTCTACCCCCTTGACTAGAAGACAGCTTTATCCCGTCCTCGAATCCGAAGAGCCTTTGCTGTCTCCTCAGATGTTCCTTCTAGGCAATGCGAATTGCGAAACGTCATTGAGCTCGCCACTGAGGCAGGATACGCCCCGAGCCTGGTACTTCACTACATCGAAAAAACCCGTCGTACTAATCTTTCGAAGCCGCAGATACGCTACCTGGGATCAATTCCCTATATACCAAATGCATCCTATTAGCTTAAGAAGATGAACCTCGGTGTTGGCATCATATCTTAGACATCTTTATATACCATGCTTAAGGGAAACACTGAGAAGTCCCCACCTTCCAATGAAGCAGGTGTTTATGCCATTCCTCTACTATATCTGGACGGATCCGCGCGATACTAAATTGGAATGACTAAAAGTTCATTTAGAATTAGAGTTAACGAACATAAAACGGACATAAAGAACGGCAAAGTAACCACGGCTCTGTCCAGAGAAGTCAAGTTCAAGTCCGCTGCTACTATGTGGGATGCAGTAAAGAAATTATCTTCCTACTCCACCCCAAAATCTACTGCCATTCGCGAAACTTTGGAGATCATAACCAACAGCGAGTAGTGCAATGACAGCGTCTCACTGGAGTTGCCATGGGTTTGAAACCAGTTCTCCAAATAGTGATTGCCTCTTGGTTTTCCTTCCATGATTCCGAGTGCTAAACGAGCATAACGCCTCGTGTCTTTGAATTCCTTATATACGTTCGCATTCACTCGTCATTGTCAAGTCAAGTCACCACGTTCGAATTGTCGAACCGTTTTATTATTCAGTTTGCAGTTAGCTGTCTACCTTCTTTGAGAAAGCCATCTGGTTGATGTTCGAAAGTTTGAAAACTTTTATTTTTATCCTACACCAAGCAATTTCGGATCACTAGTACAGTTATATTTTTTAAGATATAGTTGGGGTATTGCTCCTTGTTATTAATTAGGTTGTACTTCACTGTGCAGCTCAGATAACAAAATACCATATTAAACAGGTACCTCTGGATCTGCTAATAAATCAGCTATTTTAAAAGTGGTTAGCTTTACCAGACAAAAATGTACTGCGTACGAAAGGCAGTACTTCTTTAGAAACAGTTCCAGTTCATTTAAAACCCTTCAGTGCAGTAGGACGGTTTCTACTATGCATATAACATGTTTCTTTAGAAATGCTTCTATGTACATAAATGCTTCTTTAATGCAACTTTTAAAAAGGCTGTTCTAAGTTCATTTAAAACATTTTCATGCAGTAGGACGATTTCTGCTATGCTTACAAAATTTAATGCTTTTGTAGACAGCAGTTCCATTTTACGTCAAACCTTTTAGTGAAGTAGGATGTTTCAAGTGCCAGCAAATAGCTTTGTAGAGTCGTGTCTCTGTAACAAAAACTACGGCTAAACTTCTAAATTCCAGTGTAATAATTTATTTGGAATGTACCATTAACTTGGTTTTGATGGAATCATTTCATCGCATAACGTAAAATAAACAGGATTTAATAATTTGAAAGAATTATGAAATCCGTTATTGAGTGGACTACCTTTAATCTCTGATTAAACTCTATAAGCACTTGTTCAAAAATGAATTTTTCTTTAGGTAAACCCCAGACGAATGGCGTTACAAACTGTACATCAGATGTACTTGTTGAATATATTTTCATAATTTGTTCCTTTTGATGAACTGAGAGATCAGCAGCATGCTTAGTAAACCTAGCGGGCAAGTATTTTTGAAAACATTAAGAACAGCTACAATCACAATTTAAGGTACAGGGTGCTCATGAATGATTTACCTGATTTACGTATGTTATAGCTTTTAAATAAACACTGGTAAGTGTAGACAGTTTTAAACAAAAGTTGGAAGACATACTAAGTTTTGATAGATAGTTAATGAATTTAATAGACTTCTAAATGTGCAACCTTAGTGAAGCATAAATCGGCCGCCCCGGTGGCGCAGTGGTCTAAGCGCTGGCTTATGATCATTCGTCCGAGATGGGTCCCGGTGATCATTCGTCCGAGATGGGTTCCGGTGATCATTCGCCCGAGATGGGTCCAGGTGATCATTCGTCCGAGATGGGTCCCGGTGATCATTCGTCCGAAATGGGTCCCGGTTATCATTCGTCCGAAATGGGTCCCGGTGATCATACGTCCGAAATGGGTCCCGGTGATCATTCGTCCGAGATGGGTCCCGGTTATCATTCGTCCGAAATGGGTCCCGGTGATCATTCGTCCGAGATGGGTCCCGGTGATCATTCGTCCGAAATGGGTCCCGGTGATCATTCGTCCGAAATGGGTCCCGGTGATCATTCGTCCGAGATGGGTCCCGAATACCAGTGAGGCATGGATGTTGTGTTTGTCTTACGGCGCTGGCAATCTTCCTTCCCTGGAACCAGGGGCCCTAAATTAGGGACGGGTGACTGCTTATAGCCCACGGAGTTGCTCACGGTGGTCGTTAAACCTCCAATAAAAAAACAAAAAAACATAAATTGTCTAAACGATATTCACACTCGTGGTACAAATTTTCGAATATTTGTGGAGTCGCTGTTGCTACTACATCTATTATACGTTCTCGCGAATTTCTGATATCTGGAAAAAAATGTTGCATAAACCATATCTCCAACATAACACTACAGAAAGATATCCAAGGCGGTAAGTTCTGGTAATGTTGGGGCACATAGGATGGTCCGCCCCGGTCAATCAATTAGTTTGGATGTGTTGCTTCCAGAGTTTCACCAGAGATTTCGATTGTTATTGCTTCAAATAAATTTGTCATCCATGAATTGATTAACGTCTCATCAGCTGGTGTCTTTCCATAATTTCTTCTAAACTTTCGTTGAACACTGACAAGAGGTTTTGTCTTACTAACCACACAAAACATTACACGTTCTCTGTCACAGACGCCATCGTAACTGTACAACTGCTGCAGCGCTCCTAGTGGCAAATCTGGTAGACTAAACATTCCCGCACAGTAAGTGTGTATGCATGAGATCAACTGTAAAAAGAAAACGGATGGAGGATTCGTCATTGTAAAAAAAATTACATCGCTCTGTACTAAGGGTAATTATTTATAGATAACATGCATGTCCAAAATTCAAACATTTTATTTGCTATCATAACTATCTGGCAGAAATCATTGAAGCGAATTTATGAAAATGGTTTATAAAGATTTATTTAGAGAAATTATTTCTCCGTCGTAAATCCTTTAATTAAACACACTTTCCTCCACCTTTCGCACTTTCATCATCATCAGAGTTATTCACTTACTTACTTTGACTTTGTTTTCGTGTTTCATCGGTTTCGTCTCCTAGAACGTGTCATCACGTTCTGCCATCTGGTTCGATTGAGATGCACAAATTCAAATTCTGATACCTGCTGCACAGTAGGATTTTGCAATGTGCACAGTACAAACGTTTGCTAGCATGCATAAGCGCCGAATATGGACTGGCAAGGTGAATCCCCCCCCATAATTTTACTGGAGGGGTAGTTCCTGCGCAATATCTTTCGTCCTGTGTAATTGTGTATGTGTGTGTTTCATTTCCGAAATGCGTGAGTTGAAATATTTCTATAGGGAAAAAACGTTTTCCCATGCTATTTAGGGTATTGTGTGCTGTGCTGATTGCAAAAAAGGCATTTCTTTCCTTTATAAAAATGTATTATCCTTTAGAAGAGGGACCACGCTCCACCTTATGAGGCTAAACCGATTTATTTCCAAAAACTTAATAAATAACAAAACAGGTAAAAACTTCTTTCCCATACTCACCATTGCTTATTTGATAAGGAACTTGATTGCCAGCCCCGTATTGCGTTTCCCATGTTCGCATGATATTCAGTAAATGTTAAAAACAATTATCAAAAAAATAAAATTAACAGATAAAAATACCAAAAACGTATAATCTCTAGTGCCTTTATTTATGCACTTGTTTTTTTGCTCTCCTCGTTCTTTGTTTTATTAACTGCGCTAATTTCTTATATTCTTAATAAACATTTTGAAGATGACCATCCGATTGTTCGTGTAAATGTAACAAGGATGGTAAGTCAGATAATATCCGAAAACTTCATCCTCGTGGAGCGGGACTCGACCCGAGCTTCTCCCAGATAGCGCCCGGGTATGCTAACCACTACACCACCCAGAACGACCAAGCCTCAAGTTTCCGATTAATTTGAATATAACTGTCACAGGATTCGCTAGTCGAAGCAACCGGCAGTTATGTTTAGCTAATCTGGAATTTAAGAATTCTATCCCGTGACTTCCTGGAGGAGCAGATAAATCATGAAAGAAATACGGGATTACACCATGTAATACAAATTTTGCAGATGACAATCCGAGTTTTGGTGTAAATGTGACAAGGATGGTAAGTTAGAAAATATACGAAAACTCGAAAAGTTCATAGTCCTGGAGCGGTACTCGAATCCGCTTCTCCCAGATAGCGCCCGGGTATGCTTAATAAACATTTGGCAATGAAATCTCTGTGAATATTTTTATAAAATCACAGGCTGAATTTTATTTTTTTAAATATTAATATTCAGCAGAAGAATATTTCTGTTTCCTTGTTCATTTGCGTTTTAAAATACATGTCGAATCTTGTAGCTTATATTTTTGCCTTTTTTTTATTTTCCTCCTGACAATCGAAACAACGTGCCCCTCTCACGCCTGATCTCTTCACGCCTGCCCCCCCCAATTATTTGGTGAAGTCGGCGCCCATATCAACTCATACTTTTGCTGTGTAAATTTCTAAATTTCTTAATGAAGAAAGAATCGAAAAAATCTTGGATATTTTGGGCTCATTTTAATGATATGGCAAAGCTCTTACCAAATATTTCTCGAGTTTACTTTTGTCTCAGTCAACACATTCAACTTTCATAGCAATGGAAGCATTATTAGGGGAGAAGGTGGGAAACAGGGTGGTAATGTGAAATGTGGCTAATTTCTCAAGCAAGTGCTGCCATTTGTCGATAACTTAAATAAACATAATCATTAGGGTCCGTATAGGCTACCAGAGGGGCTCAGGTGTCAGTGTCACGTGGTGTATATGGTACAGAGGAGGTTCGTTGTTTTCTTCCGGGTCAACAATATTTGTAAGGTAAGATTCCAGAATTTTTTTGCTGTCTTTATTGATAAATCTAGCATATGATCTATAGTGTTTCGATTAGTCAGAAGATGAAACTTTAAAACGGCAGGGTTAGTAATTTGAAAATATTTTTTCTACGTTGAGATTCATTGGGTTGTTTGGAAAATGGTGATCGGTGGTAATATGGAACTAGGTGTTCCATATTACAACTATTCTTCTTTATCTTTCTGTTTCTAAGTGTTGCTATGCCAAGAAGAAAATTAGGGCCTGAAAAAAAGGGACTAAAGCAGATATGGAGGGTGGGTATAAGGGCAGGAGCAGTTCGTAACAAAACAAAAACGTTGAATGAAGCTCCACGGGGTTGCAGTATTTGTCTTCAAACAGTCAACAACCTGTTTGAGATGTACCTGGCAAAGATGATGCGCAATGTATATTCTGTTGCGAGACATTCAGTACGTCCAAATCTGGAGAACTGTGGGTTCAATATATAGCGTGCCAGAAATAAGTTCACATCTTATGCAGTGGATGTGTGACGTACCTGCCAGCAGGACGCACACGACATAAAGGCACATAGCAATTAGAATGAAAGTCTGCGTAGCCCAGTTGGTAGAGCTACTTGTTCCGGAATAAGCGGACTCGGGTTCGAATCCCGGCGTAGACCAAAAATGACGGAGGAATTTACTTCGTTATATATGTGAAAGTGACGGTTTTATTTGTGACTTCTCTTCATCAGCCTATAGGACTCATACTTTCTACAGGAATTTCTTTTATTTTCATTTTTAAACTATCATTAATTGTTTCACAGTGAAAGCGGCATTCAATAAAAAAGTTGTTGTAATATCAATAACTTTATAATCAAAACACCGAAGTTTTTTGTTTTATTTTCATGCTGTTTCATATTACCACCCCCAATTTCCAAGGCTGACTTTTTGCAATGTGTTTAAAAAATGTTCTGCTATTTAAACAGTGATATTTATTTTCCTAAAATCTATACATACATTATGAGAAATGTGTGTGCTAACACTTTTGACTTATTTTTATGCAACTGTTACATTTATATTTGACTTATTTTTATGCAACTGTTACATTTAAAAATGAGTTTTTTCGTCTAAAACAAAAAGTGGTCCCTACTCCCATCTTCTCCCCTAAAAATATGTGCCGGTTTATGCAGTTTATATCAGGCTCTTCTCGTAATTTTTACAATTGTCTTATTACATTGTAAGGGGGAAATTCCTGGGATTTTTCCCGATCATTTTAAATTTTTGCCATTTGAAAATAAGGCAAAGAAAAACTGCTTTAAATTGTTTTGTTCATTCAATTGGAAAACAGAACTGTGTCTTTATGATCTCGGTGATCACTTCTGTATAAAATACATTGACAATTCATTATGTCGAGTAGTGTTCCGTATGCGAATATTTCTGAGGAAGAATGTAAAAGTTCCTTGACATAATTGGAAGTATATCATACATTCGCACATAGTTTCTTGATTTCTGCATCCTGTCGCGGTGCCTGAAATACAGGGTAATTCAAAATGATTGACCCGATAACAAATGACAATAACGTGTTTATGAAAGATAAATAGACAGCTGATATCCCTACACAAGAAAGAAGGAAGTTTAGAATTTTATAGGAACCTACTTTGGGTTGCTATGGTGACGTAGGAAAGTGGGCTGCCCGTTCGCCAAAGCCAACGAGATAGAAAACCCTGTCGTCGTGGACAGGACGACTGGGTTTTCTGAAAGTGGCCCCCCAGTTCTCCGGTTCTTACTCCTTGTGACTTTTTTTTGTGGGGGATGTCAAAAACCATGTGTATATGACACCTTTACTGAGAACACTGCAAGAACTAAAGATGCACATTCAGCTTGCACTGGCATCAGTGGCTATGGACATGCTTCATAATGTATGCCGTGAAATGGATTACCGTTTAGGTGTTGTCAACGTGGCCCAGCGGAGTCACATAGAACATTTTTAAGCTATGGAAACAAAACTCTAAACTTCCTTCTTTATTGTGCAATAATGTGATCTCTGTATCTATGTTCATAAACCAGGAATTGACATTTGTAATCGGGGCAATCATTTTAAAAAACCCTGTATTATGTCGCTCACTAAATGCCTGAGATATTTTAAAGATATTTCTCTGTAAGGGCAGCAATCCATCTCTTGGTCTTGTTCTTCCTGGGTGCTCACTGGAAAACCCAACATTTTTTATATTTGGATATGCACTGAAGAGCAATTGAATTAGAGACAGCTGGCGTTATGCAAATGTGGCGCTGTGGGCGGCCCTGTAAACGGAAACGACATGACGTATGCAGCGATGCGACAATATAAGGAGTGATGCGAAGGGAATCAGTAAGAGTTGGACGCAGTATGGGTAAGACGAATGATCTAAGCGCATTTTGGTCGTGGTCAAATTGTCGGGGCCCGACGAATGGGTCACTCTATCTCGGAAGTCGTGCAGGCACTGGGATTTTCACGAGCTACTGTGTCACGGGTGCACCGTGAGTACATCGAATCCGGTAAAACCATCCTTGCAAGGGCCAACTGCCATGGACAACAGCGTGCGGAAAAGCGGGGTCATCGTTGGCTAGCTCGCATTGTAACAGCGGATACACGGGCCACAGTGCAAGAAATCACTCGGCAATTTAACGCTTGTGCGTTAAAGAAACGTGTAAGCAGCCACACCATCCAGAACCATCTCCTCGCTATGGGTTACAGAAGCCATCGTCCCACGAGGGTACCGCTGCTGACCGTACATCACAGAGTGCAAAGATTACAAAGATTAGCATGGGCGCGGGAACATCGCCACTGGACCCTAGACATGTGGGAAAATGTTGCCTGGACTGATGAGTTGAGATTCACGTTAGTACATGTGGATGGCAGGATACGAGTACGGCGCAAACCACATGAAGCGATGGATCCGTCTTTCCAGCAGGGTACTCTTCAAGCTGGTGGGGGTGGCATTACCGTCTGAGGAATGTTTACGTGGACTGAAATGGGACCGCTGGTACGTGTGACATCGTCCCTCACAGGTCATCGTTACCGGAATATCCTGGACGACTATTTGCTCCCGTTTGTGCGTCTTCAACATCCCACTAGGGTCCTCATGCTGCAACAAGACAATGCACCGTGCCATCGCTCCCGAATTGTATCCGAATGGTTGGACGAACACTCCACCGACGTGACCTGGCTTCCTTGGCCAGCTAGTTCACTTGACCTCAATCCCATCGAGCACATCTGGGATGTCATCGAGAAAGATGTTCGAGGCTCTGACCCCACTCCATCAAATCTTCGTGAACTGTGAGAGCTTGTTCAGGGGTCGTGGATCCGTATGTCTTCCCAACGCTTCCGGTGTCTTGTCGAGTCCATGCCGAGACGAATCGCCGCCGTCAACAGGGCGAAAGGTGGTGCTACACGTTACTAGACAGGTATCTCTAATTCAATTGCTCTTCAGTGTATGAGTAATTGAGTAATCTGCAAGAACATATGTTTTAACTAGGTTAACTATTATGATCTCAAAAAAGATGAATCTTAATTGAACACTATGCAGTAGGTTTTGTTCTTTCGATGTGTTTGATAATTGCGTAATCGACAAAATTATTAACATAAAGTGCATTCCACGACAATAGGCTTTTTCTAGTATGATATGTGGCAACTGAAGAAGCATCAGAAACGTAGGTATTAATTGAATGCTTCATTTTTGTTTTATTTCGAGGTGTGCATATTAACTGGGAAATCTAGAAGAGAATAGATACTGATCAAATATTTTGTAAACATGTTTCTCTGTTTTGACGTGTGACTAAAACTGGAGAAAGAATAGTGATGAAATGCTTCGTAAACGGGTTTATGTTCCTGCCTTTATCTTTCAGAGCTTTCGCACAAAGGTTCATCCGGAAAATACTTCCTTTACTAATAGAAATGCAAGCTGAAGAAAATTAAAATTTGTTTTTGCATGAAAGTGCCACGAAGTGCATTCTTCCGATGTTTAACGCAAAATAAATTACTTTCAGTTTTGCTTTTGCTTTTTCTGTGCGCACTCTGCTTATGGGAAAAGGAGCATCTTCCTATTGTTGTGTTGGGAATGCTGCTTATATGGAATTCTCAAACGTGAAAGGTCTTCCGTTGGAGCATTAATTAGCTGTCTGTTCGTAAATCAGATGCACAAAAGGTGAAATGTAATAATCATTATACACTCTGCTTCAGTTCTCTCATTCTTAGAATTCCGGAAACACAGGTGTTTTATCAAGGAAATCAGAATTCTTCTTCATCAGAAATTATATTTCATAGAAAATTTACGAGACTTTTGTTTTGACTTCAACGAAGATTCGTAAGGGGACTATTAAATATCCCGCTCCCTTTCGACGATTCTTCAAAGAGTAAATAAAATATTCAGTGCAGATATGAATACTTGCTCGTGTTCTAGCTAGTGTCTGTCAAGAAATATTCGTCGCATATGCGGTGTTACCGAAATGTATCGTATCTCATTAAACCCAAAGGAACAACAGATCACCCAAGTTCTCTTAAATTCAACGAGAACTAAAATGAATCGAATATCAAAATTATTTGATAGCGCCTTGCACCCAGATTATAAATTTTTGTTTATGTCAGCATTACTTTTCCTATAAATGTACTCAGCTGGCCAAGCCAGTTAACGAAAGTAATTTTAAAACCACTAAATTTTTTGAATTCGCATGAATAGAAAGTGCATTTAAAGCAAAAATTCTGTGCAACAACTAGAGAACTGAGAGTTACAGAACGTAACGCCATCCATATTACTGCAATTTAGGAAATTTCGATATCATGCTGATTCATTAAGCGTCTTTGAAATACAAAGTGCCTTAGTTAGAACCTTATTGAATTTATCCTTATTAAAAACTAGCGTATAGCCCGTCCTAGGACGGTTGCTTTTAAGCTTTAGATAAATATTAATATATAGATAATGTTGCCCGTCCCGTGACAAAATGAAATTTTTAATTGAAGCAGACTGAAAACAAATCAAATAGGCGCCGAATTTCTAAGAAAATATAGTAAAAACTTATGCTGTATAGTAAGAACTCGTTCATGTTAGAACTAAAAATTATATGCTATTCATTTCGGTTTTTAGAAAGACTTCGCGATAAAGAACATTCTGGGTAAAATGTTTGTTGCTGAACAATTGTAGGTTAGAGCGTTTAGATAAATGGATATTTTGCAAAATGTGTAATATAATCGGCACTAAACTCAGAAAGTTCTTTTCGTGTGAACTTACCTTCATAACTTTTACTTTGAATTTACGCGTTAAATTCCTGTACTGTTTCTCCGGCACACTTGTTATTCCCTTCACTGCTTGGTTTAGACTGTCTAATTCGACGGTTAGTTTGAAACTTCATAACAAAGCTTTTTCTACAAAATAATGCGACATCTGGTATTACAAATAGGAACTATCTAAATTCTCGATAACGTGCTATTGGGGCGACATCTGCTTTCAGATGCAATCATGCTCACTTTGACATCTCAATATTTTAGTTTTTACTGTACGTTACAGCGTTTAGGTAGATCAATATTTTGCAAAATGTATAATATAATCAGCACTAAACTCGGAAATTTAGTTAAATTGAAAAAGTAAAAAAAATTAAACGTACAAATTAATATTCGAATTGTGTTAATTAAATAATTATAAAAACGCAACTTACCGTGATGTTAAGATTTTAAATCAAATTTTGTAGATTGGATAAATAGAACTCGAGTTATTGATAATCAAAAGTTTTTAAATTAGCACGCGATCACCTTGACATCTAAAAGTGATTGCTGGCTGTTATATAGCAGGCAATCATTTTGATATCGCGAGAGCACACACGAATTGTCCGATAAGTAATGACGCAACAATGCAGACGTTGCTGTGACGTCAAGCGTTCCAGACAGACAGACGGATCTGGGTGTTTATATTAAAAATTCTGTAGTACCCGTTATTAGCAAGATAACTATTTATCTAATCAAATCTCCAGACGTTACCTGTAGAAAATAAGAATTTAATAATCGTAGTTCTTGTGTCTACAGATAGGACACATTGTTTTTTGGATTTATGGTTCAGATAAGTAGTTGTAAATTGTTAGAGGAACATTTAAATGTATAATACCAATGAGGAAATTATTAAATCTATAAGACCTCACTAATATAATCACTAGAAGCTATAAAATATTACAGCTGAGAAATGTCAAACCACTAAAAAGAACATGATAGAAAGAACAAAGATCAATCAATGATATAATGTCCGTTTTGTTCGATAACCTTTTGCCATCTTTCAGTGAGCTGCAGAATGCCTCGTTCATAGAAGGACCTGTCTTTCGTGGCGAAAAGCTGTACAAGGTGCTGATTTACAGCCTCATCTGAATTGAACGTTATACCACGTAAGAACTGTTGAAGAGAGCAAAACAAGTGGAAGTCTGGCGGCGCAAGATCAGGCGAGGATGCTGGGTGTTGCAACACATCCCACCCAAGCTCCAATAATTTTTGGCGGGTGATCAAAGTTGTGTGTGGTCTCGCGTTGTCGTGATGGAACACAACACCTTTACGATGAACGAGCTCAGGACGTTTCTGGATGATCAATTCCTTCAAACTGTCCAATTGCCGACAGTACACATTCGAATTGGTTCCGTGGTAGGAGCTCGAAAAACACGACACCTTTAAAATCCCACCACACTGAGCCCAGAACCTTCCGCTGATGAATGTTTGCTCCGGATGTCGTTTGAGGCGAAGCAGCACGTCGGCACCAAGATCGTTTGCGCAGCACATTGTTGTACATAATCAACTTTTCGTCACCAGTTATTAGTCGCTTCAAAAACGGATCGTTTTCCTCACGTTTAATGAGCATATCGCATATGTTTATACGCGCCGTC
Source organism: Macrothele yani (assembly GCA_039090855.1). Lineage (NCBI taxonomy): Eukaryota > Metazoa > Arthropoda > Arachnida > Araneae > Macrothelidae > Macrothele > Macrothele yani. The sequence continues at coordinate 6,641,351 of CM077011.1, read as the reverse complement.
AATTCAGCTGCTTTGAGTTCATGAGGAACCCACACATCGAGCTTGCTTACGTATCCCTGCTTCTTCAGGTGGTCGTGAACGCTTTAATGATGGATGTGCAATGTGTCTGCAATCTCTCGTGTCGTGTAACGTGGGTTTGACTCGATCAATGCCTTGATTTGGTCGTCATCAACCTCGGTTGGCATCCCGGACCGTGGAGCATCGTTGAGGTCAAAATCACCAGCACGGAATTTTGGGAACCACCGCTGGCACAGACGTCCTTGTAGAGCATTATCACCGTACACTTTACGCAACTTTTCACAAGCTTGACGCGCGTTCTTCCTTTTACGGAAGTAAAACAGTAAAATATGGCGAAAATGCGCCGTTTGGTCTTCCATCTTCAACTTGACGTCAAATCTCCGCAAATCAAACAAATCGCTCACTATTCCTTTTTGACAGCAGCTAGGACTGGCACCTGTTGAATGCCATAGCGATAACAGAGCTGCGCATGCCTCTAGTACTTCCAAAACCGCTCAACCGCCATCGGGTGCCAAAATACGTCATGACTTTTCCGACAACCCAATCAAATTGTCATTGTTAGGAAACACTGAGAATCTGAATGCTGGCCCAGAAACTCATTGTATTACAATGCGTACTTCTTGGAATATCGTCTTAAATTTTTCTTTCGATCTTACAATGCGGCTGAATTTTTTGAAAGTTGAAATAGAACTCGAGATCTTTTTACTTTCAAAAGTACCCGTGTTTGCAGTACGTTTAAATTAAAAAGCTAAAGTTATATTGCTCAGCTCTTCTTGCTTTTCATGAATCACGCGGAGGTTCTGTGGTATTTGAATTACGTTTCCAATATAAGATTTTGCAACTTTAGTTTTCTTTACAGCGGAACAATTTGATATAAATATATCGACAAAATGCGATGTGCTTGATTTCGCAAGATAATATTGCTACGTTCTTTTTCCCCATAACATCATTCAATTTTAATGACTCGTTATTAGTAAATTCCACATTTTATGGTTTTATTGCTTCCTTACTTTTAATATTTTAATATGGCGATGCTTTAAAAAAAGTCCTCCGGGATATATTATTCGTGAATCATTTTAATATATTTTTTCTATTCTGAGTAAATGACGGTAAAGGAGCTGTTTGCTCGATACGAATGACGATGTCCTTTCCCAGGTTTTCGGGTTCACCTAACCAAGTGCACTCCAGCAAATACGAAAGAATTACAACGAAAAAAAGTATATTGAAAGTCCATTTCCTAAACTCCGAAGAAATGAAATTTGCTGAGTTCTCATTCCCTTTCAAGATGAAATTTTAATTCGCGTTTGAAAGAAGTGTTTCTAAAGGGCTCTTGTCCGGAACAATTAAGTCTTTTTAATAATCAAAAATGACCTGCAAAACTTGAATGGCTTATTGCGAAGTATTATTAACTTTTCAGATTTCAACGAGCTAATATTTCGTAAAAATGTATGGCAAAGAAAGAAATGAATCAATCTAAAATACCTTTGGAATATATTTTTCGTTTTCTTGTTTTAATTCGATTTTTGCAGATGTTCCTAAATCAGTTTGTCATGGAGCATGGACAGTCAGCGGTAAAATAAGGACATCTTTCTTTCTTTAATTAAAACCTAAGAAGGAGTTCCGCTGCCTGTTCTCTCACTCACACACTCCTGAGATCTCAGAGTAGCGCATGCCACTTTAAATGTTGCAAGGACAGAAACAAAGAATAATGGCATTTGAATTGTTGATCTTGGTGTTCTCAGCACTTCCTACACAAAGTGACACTAAAAGCTGAAAGCAGGGTCTGTTACTCGGGAATTTTTTTATAATCCTAAAAGTTCTGCATATATTAACCACTTCACTGACAGCTTGTGTCACAGCACACGCTCCATGAAACCATGCTAAAAATTTGCTGCGTAGCCCCAAGCCACTCCGTGTTACATATTGGTTAAAGATATTATTACGTAAGTACAACATATTAATAGCAATGACGTCCCCGACCCCGTTATCACATATAATATCAAGCTGCAAGGAGAGACAGTGTGAGAAAAAAAGGCAGGTGTGTACGCTATACCGTTCGTATATCCTGACAACATGGAAAAGATATACACTGAAGTGCCAGAAAAACTGGTACACCAGTCTAATACTTGGTAGGTTCCCCACGAGAGCGCAGAACTGCAGAAATATGACGGGGCATGGACTCCACTAGCTTCTGGAAATATGCTGCAGGGAATGCACAATATACTTCTTGCAGAGAGCTCCACAATTCGGGAGTGTTCCGAGGTCTCGGATTCCTGTGTTCGATAGCGCGTTGTATGTCATCCCAAATGTGTTCTATCACGTTCAGATCTGGGGACTTGGGTGGGAATGGCAACACCCCAAACTCAGATGAATGCTTCTCTAACCATAATATGGCATCCCGACACTTGTATGGAGGTGCATTGTCCTGTTGGAACAGGCCTAACCCATCAGCATGAATGCAGGACATGAACGGGTGTACCTCGTCAGAAATGATGCGCACATAGCGTTGGCCGGTCACAGACGTTTGTAGACGTACCAGGGGACCCACGAAAGTCCAGCTAAACACACCACATACCATTACGGACCCCCACTAGCCGGTACAGTTCCCTGTTGACAGGCGGGATCCATGGCTTTATGGGGCTTGCGCCACACACGAATCCTTCCATCTGCCCGATTCAGTTGGAAACGCGACTCGTCAGACCAGGCTACTTGTTTCCAGTCATCAAGTGTCCAGTGGCGGTGTTGCCGTGCCCAAGCGAGGCGCATAGCTCTGTGTCGTGCACTCATCAAGGGGACTCGAGTTGGGCGTCGCCTCCCAAGGCCCATATCGTGCAGGGTACGTTGCACAGTCCGGACGCTGATGCTTGCTGAAGCTCCAGCATTGAATTCCGATGATACCTGCGAGAGTGTTGCACGCCTATCGCGTGAAACGATTCTTGACAGCCGACGATGGTCACATTCACCCAATGTCTTTTTACGGCCACACTGGTATCATAGATTGGAGGTTTTGCCGGAATCCTTATAGTCGTGGTACACCCCTGCAATGGTCGTCCGTGAAAATCCGAACTTCGTTTCTACCTCCGAAATACTATGGCCTATCTCACGAGCGCCAACTATGACACCGCGTTGAAAATCGCTTAAATCGTTATTACTTGTCATTCTCATGCCGAAAACAGCTCTTAGAGCTGGCAAGGATGTCTATCGCTTTACACACGCACTGGCGGACGCAACCGAGTGCGTGCGTAGGGGACGTTGCTATGTATTTTGCATGAGCTCGTCTGTACCAGTTTTTCTGGCACTTCAGTGTACACATATCGGAGTAACAAAGCGATCCTTGGACACTAGATTTAAAGAACACGTGCGAAGTGTCAATGAGGGCATGCAGAACACAGCCCTCGCCAGAAAAGTCATGCATTCATCGGATGCTCCTGTATAGAATAGTATCAGACTTGCCCCTTACACGAACTTTAAAGAGACTGCCATCAGTGAAACAGTCGAAATCCTATGCAGCAAACCAGCATGCGCTGGTATGGTCTCTACTAAACTACCAATGGTTTGGCATGAATTATTAAAAGAAGGAAACACATCGCGGCACACCGTATAGCTGCTTGATAAAAATTCATGTAATATGATGCTCGTGATGTCACCCACGTTATTTTCAAACAAGTTAGTAAAGTCATGCAATGAATTGATTATAATACACTTTCCGACATGCCAGAAATCATTACTCAAGTTATGAGGATAATGGCTGTGGAATAAATATCGCTCCTGTGCCCTGACCTTTGACCCCATTTCGATGATATTATACAGAAAAATTGGTTCAATATACCTCCGGAACAAGATACTAAAGTTTTGTCGCAATAGAAGCATTTTTAGTCAAGTTATGAGGATAATGGCTACAGAACAAATCTCGCTCCTGTGCCATGACCTTTGACCCCATTTCGATGATACCAAACAGAACCGGTTCAGTTCATCTCCGGAACAACATGAGGACGTTTTGTTGCAATCGAAGCATTTTTACGTAAGTTATGACGCATTAGGGTGATGCTCCTGTGTTCTGACCTTTGACCTCCATTTGTTCATTTTCAATAGGGGTCCTTCCCAGGTTGTCCCCTACCACATACTAAAATTTCATCGAAATAGAACCATTTTTACGCGAGTTAGCGTGCGGACAGACAGACGGACAAAGCTGAAGCATATACGCTTCTTCAAGCTACGGTTGGAAAGTGTGAAAAATCATCTTTGTTTCTTACATATTCTAATTCTCTGCATTTTTTATGTCTACCATTGCCTTGAAAAAGCCTCCCAGTGGAGTGCGAAAGTTTGGCGAAGCTTTGTGCTTATTACACCACAAAAGTAAACGGATTTAATTCGCTATATGCGTTTCTTGAGTATTCACGGTCTGGTGTATTTAAAATAACGTCAGTCGGTTCAGCGTTTAAAGCGCATACAATGGGCGCGTGCGCATCAAAACTGGGCCTTGAATGGTTGGAAAATGGTCGTCTGGTCTGATCCCGTAGCTGGCAACTGATACAACATCAACACCAGGTGGAAGCAACGGGACTGAGCATGCGCAGAAGCAACACGTGCTGTATCTCTCGTGGTACCTGTTAGTTGAAGACGACGCTATCGCCAATGTGTTATTTTAGCGGATGTTAAGAAAAAAAACATGTGTAGAGAGTCAAATTAATTTCCTATAATGAAATGCCACGTCGACGAAGATATCAGATTACAGCCATGAAACACACCCACTCCATTCCCATGAATAACGAGACATAATTTCTGTGTAATCTTTTGTTTTAACATACACTAAACCGGTGAGCTCTCATTTTTTATTCACTTCTAAAAATAACGAGAAGTAAGATAAAAATATATTTACCTTCGGACAGTGGAAAGGAAAGATACAACGTTAAAAATGTAATAGAATGTGACATGGATGGGTAAATATATTAATTCAAGAATCGCCTTTCATTATGACAAGGACAGCACGAAACTTTGGAAAGCGCCTTTAAGTTGGTACACTCGTTGAAAATGAGTGATGTTCCCTTAAGGTAAAAAAAAAAAATCGTTACGTTGAAAAAATAAATTTGTGATTTATATGAAACTGACATTTATGAAAAATACCAAGCAATATTGTAAAATTAAAAAGAGAACCATTCGTTACACATTCCCATGGAAAGAGGCTCAGCTTCAAACAAACTCTCGTGCGTGGAAAATCAGTCGCGTTGGTAGAGCGCCAGCTTCGCACGCAGACAGTCATTGGTTCGTTTCCACCCAGATCCAACGCGCGTTTTTCAGGTCCTGTTGAGAAAATTTCCCCAGTGTAATGCAGGAGTTTCATGATGCGAAAAAAAGCAGTTGTAGTTTGGGGAAGCTGCGGTTATCATGTATTTATTTTTTTATGGCCACTACTGGGAAATTGGCGGACAAGGTTCGGCAAGCCATCAGTTACGTTCCGTGATTTACGGCTGCCACTTCCGGGAAACTAGCAGACGACATTAGGCTAGCCATCATTTATGGCATGTGCTTGCAGATCCTCTGAAGGGCCACTTGTGGCAGCTACTTCCTGTGATGGATAACTAATGGCCGTGTTCGGGCATATTCCAACTGATGGGGTGCCACTGTTGGCCCATGTGGTGGCCGCTTGGACATTTTATTGACGGTTGGGCGGCGGCCACATGGTGCTGGGCCACCGCTGGCAGTGCTGACCCAGCAAGACTGTTTTTGCTGGGTGCTGCTTCCAGATCAATTTTCACTTGGAATCCTGCAAAAGAATAAAACTGTTTTCATCTGTGAATATTGCCTTAGCTCACTGATCTGAAGACCACTCAAAGTAAGACATGCATCACTGACGGCTGGCCGCTATGGTGCGCTTTTGATAATGCCAGACAGAGCACGGATAACAGGGCATATAGTCTTGCTTCATTTAGGCGTCTTGACGGGTAGGCGCAAACTTTGCACACCTGTGCTTGCTTGAAGATGATTAGCTAACCAGGCCTCAGTACTTTTACGACTCCGTTTTCCCATTAAGGCAAAGTAACGGCCTTCCTACTGAGCTGTACAGTTGGGACGACATAACATCTGGAAGCTACAGCTGAGACGACATCTAGCAAATCATCTGGCAGCTACAGCTGGGATGACATCTAGCAAAAAATCTGACAATTACAACCGGTACGTCATCTAGCAAAATATCTGGCACCTACAGCTGGAATGACATCTAATAAAACATCTGGTAGCTACAACTGGGACGACTGCTAGCAAAATATCTGGCAACTACAGCTGGGATGACATCTAGCAAGACACCAAAACCGCGATGCTATGTATTGTGGTACTCTAAACTCTCTGGTGACATCGGTGACATTCCGGCCTTCTTTGAGTTTGCCGATAATTCAGCTTCGGGTAGAATCATTCATATGCTGTCTGCGTGACATTCTTTTGTTACCTCAGACACACAGTTTCTTACTCCGTCTTTGAAACACAAGAACAGAATGAAATCATATAAGACACAACTCGTCCTCCTCGCTATATACATCCTCCGCAGCTGTCACGTGCTCACAGCGAATTGGTATAGGGGCTGTGCATCGTGGGAGGTCTTCATACGTCACACCGTACTAGTGTGCATATGCTAGCCAGCTCTTGTAGCCTATGACGCTTTGTAGTCGTCAGATTTCCTGTTTGTCCTTAAGTTTTGGACAGCAGTGTAATTTGGCAGTATTGCTCCATTACTTTCTGACACTTTTCTCAATAACTTCAGAGTGTTCAATACTCATTTTGCATCATCGAGAGGTCAAACCTTTGCCAAATAAATATATAAAGCTGTGTGTGTGTGTGCGGGAGTGGGGGTGGAACTCTTCATTGTCGTTGAAAGATAAACCATGATTTAGTGAGAACAAAGAATTCATCTCTCCCGGCCGGGTGACCGTGTTCTCTGGTGCATTAGCTTTTGATGAATTTTAATGAATCCTGCGAAAAGTCCATCCCATCTTGTATGATTTAAAGTTTAGTCCTGTTTCGTGGGGTTAGCTCTGTCTCTTCTGCGGAAACAGTTGAAGCAATACGATGCTGTATCTGCATATACGAGAATCGGAAAATATTGTTTGAGGTTACGTATAAACTTAAACAATACAATCCGATTCTCTCTTTTACTACCAATTCGATCCCTTTTCGGTGCTTCACATGCGTTTGAAAAAATTACCGCTGCTATCTATTGACGTAGCAATTGTGCTTCAACAACTTACAGCCAGCCGAAAATGTAATTCTCACTAGCATTGTTATCATCCTTGAGTTATTTTATCACACCAGAGAGAAAATTGTATTGACCTTCCATGTATCATATTAACGAATTCTAAAAATTCTGCTCTGGGAAATGCCATCTATTTCCACTTCTGGAGACAACATTTACATGTCCTGAGATAATCAAACTGACATAAAGAAAGATAATATCTACACGTACATAAAGAGGGGTATAAATCGGATCTATGGACATTTTTGAGCATTTAAAAAAAAAAAAAAAACAGGTTTTATTCAGTGCGGAATACCATATTCATGGTTGTGATATGCAACCCATGACATCAGTCTGTCCGTTATTTTTTTTTTTGTTGTGGATTTTTTTTTTCGTATGCACTACACACGTGTAGAAATCAGATGGTAGAGTAAAATTCCAGCTGGCTGGAGGCATAAATGATTTCTCTAAGCAACACTATAGAGAAGGATGTCCGGAGACAGAGGGGAATATTTTATATCTCAACACTTTCCTTCGAATCGGCTGCATCAACGATACGCATAAATAGCTGTGCAGATATATAACTGCATCACAAAGATTCAAATTTTAGTGCTTTTAAAGAATAACGATGCGCACTTTGTAAACTCGGAAAAAAAGGCTTCAAATTGAGCATCTCTCGCAACGTCTTAAAGATATCAGAAAATATCGAACCACACAAGTGATAGAGGCGAAAAAGCGCAAAACGGGAAACAAACAAAAAATACTTTTGTTTCAGTGAAGTTTTGTAATTTGTAGTTAAATACACGTTACAAGATGCTGATGAGAAGAAATTAATGTTCCTAATATTTGGAATAAATCAAATAATCCACCGTATTTTATGATTTGCCTTAATAATGTTAACCTACAAAAACTGTTCAGAATTTAATAAAATTTTTGTAAAATTTATTTGCTTCTGGGGGTTTATTATGTTTTACGTGGTTTTGAATTCATCATACTCAGAATTCCAATACTGCTTTTCAGTCAGGTTGCAAGGTCATGAGGTGTCACAGTTTTGTTTCCTTTTCTTCCATGCTACCTCCTATTTTAGTTCCACATATTTTTCGGCGATCCAGGTGGTGTTAAACTCTGCCATGGTGAGGTAGTTTTTGAGGAAACTCTAGTGCTGTTATAATCTGTCACGCCTGAAACTTGGATCAGAAAGGTCGTTTCAGAACTACTCAGTGATTAAGTATTCCCCAAAGTTTTTAAAATATATTTATCGGAGAAGTAATTAATAGGCGTATAAAACTTGACTCGAGAGCATTTGAAAGACAGTACAGTTCTCAAGAGCAATTTACTATATGTCTGGAAAGAGAACTGCTTAATCAGTGCATTCAAGGAAGCATGGAGTGGTAAATGCTTGCGGAAATCAAAAAGCATAAGAAATGAAACTCATAAATCAGGAAAATGACAACAGTTGATGACATCATGATCAAAGTCTCAATGGGTTGGATGTATTGATAAAAGAACTGATCGTCCTTGGATAACTGAAATTTTAGAGTGGATGCAGAGCATGCTGGAGTAACATGAGAGAATGGTTCAAGACACGAATTTATTACATGGAGTTTTTACAGAAAGACAGAAAGTACAGGAAGAGATTTTGGTTGACCTCCATGCAGTCGAGCGTCAATTTTAGTTCCATTGAGGGTCGGAATGTGCAAAATGAGTAATCCGAGCGACTTTGAGTGTAGCATGGTGGTTAGTGCAGTATTTCACGGTTCGCATGTTCCCCAAACGGATGTCCCGATGCCACTATCATCAGTTTCGAATATTATTGAAAATGCGTTGAGATACCGTCATTAATGCCCAGCTGTATAAATACTGCTTTTCAATTTAATGGCTATAAACTGGATGTTAGCAAGCAGGTGTATTTCTTATAACCAGCCTTTCCTTTAACTTATCCCAAAATAATTCTGGGTGATAAATATAGTTTTTAAGAGTAATCTTTTCCTAAATTAATAGAAAATTTGCTTGCTGTGTATAATGATTATTTTCAAAGTTCAACACAGTTTGCCCTTTCTTTTATTTCTTGGACGAAGTTTCATATAATTTCTGAAGGAAATTTTCCCCCATGTGGTTTCACATATATTTCAATTTTCTTGAAAATTATTTTTAAAAGAGTCCACACTTGTTCCTTTAAATTTTCCTGGAAAACTAGCCCAAAATATTCAAAGTGATATTTTTTTTCCGTTTGCTAGAAAATAATCATTTCGAAAAGGACTTCCGTTCCCTGATATTTTCGGAAACAAACTTTTGTTGCATTGCAAGCAGATTTTTGAGTAATTTCTTTCTTGAATTCTTCCGAAAGTTGCCTTACCTACTGTTAAAACGGTACGTGATTATTCTGGAATTTTTATAAATATTTTAAGCGTTTAGTTTAAAACACGCATAAATTTAAATGAGGAGATCCGCCAAAGCCAAGACATTATTATAAATTCAGCTTTTGGGCTCACATCAACACTTATTCGGACACAAAGAGTGAAAATTCGTCAACGCTTACTCGGACACAAAGAGTGAAATTTTTAAACTGCGGAAGTTACATTTAGATTTCATATTCCAAATTTAAGTGATTATTGTAGTACTTGGGTGAAAGCAACTATATTTCACAACGATTAAAAGCAAGTAAGTTGGTAAAAATATGAAATACATCTAAATCTTTTATATTGCATACCAAAATAGCATAAAGTGATTTAAAACTTGGATGGAATGTTCTTCATACAGGGTAAAATACTGGAAAAAAGAATCAACAGGTGAACATTTGTAAGGAAATATTTATTCAGTAAAAAACGGTGTGATAAAACAAAATCGCTGATGAAAAGAACAAGAGAGTTGCAAGCCGTAATAAATCAAGGCAAATTAATAAATTTGACGCACACACATTTTAAAAATTGGGCTTGAATTTTACTTAAAAGATATTGGAAAGCCCCTTAATATTGACAAACTGCATACATCATGCACAAAGGCATTAAATTGGAAATTTATCAACGAATTGAGTGGAAAATGTTACATAAAGAATGAGACACAAATTTTGCCAGTCATATTATTGAGAACAATCACTAGTTTGCTAGTTAACGTTAAAACATTTCAGTTCTACCCTTCTGATGAGAAGAAACATTATGACATTACTGAATTCAAAAAAACGTATGATGCAATAGGCTATTCTGTTACTTTTGAAATTAGCTTTAACCTTTAACGTTTAAAGCTTAATTCGTGTATTTTTCAATATAAACAACACTTGCCGTTTTTACACGATATTATAAAAGTCGATGATGCTGACTATAAAACTTTAATCAAAAGGTTCTTGATATAACCATATGTAATCTCAGAGTTCGATTAATTCAAATCTGAAGATGGGTCTATAGTAGACCCGAAAGTACTAATGTATTACAACCTTTTGATTAAAGTTTTATAGTCAGCATCATCGACTTTTATAATATCGTGTAAAAACGGCAAGTGTTGTATTTATTAGCTTTAACCTGTGGATTGCAAATGGCGATCTTCTGAAGACCCTGTAGAAATACAATGAAGCCTTAAGGTACATGTAATTAAAATGTTTTCCTGATTAGGGAGTTTTACCAGATTTGCAAGTAAGAAAACACGATTAAAATGCACTGATAAACGTTTCTGTTCTTCTAAAAATTGGAATAATTTGTATTTAGTTCCATTCCCTGAAATAAAATTCCTTAAATCGTTTCACCGTATCTTCTTGTATAAATTGAAAAGTTGAGAGGGACTTACCTTTGAAGAACGGGCCCCCGTATTTCGCTTAAAAACGCTCGGAAGCCAATCAAAATAAAAACCGAGGAATCCAATGCACAATTTTCTGTTGGAAATTCCCTGTGACAGGCAAATAATTGAGAAAATCTGCTTGTATTAAGAAAGCTTTTCTTATCTCAGGCTGCACGTTAGTTGTTGTTCGAACGAAGAACCGCGCGTTCTTGTGCCCTTGTACTTCGGGATCTCGTCGGCGAATCTGAAGCCTTAGAAGTGAGCGCGGCTCTGAGCGTGTTTCGCAGGGAAGTAATAACACAGGACGGCAAGCGGCCAACATCGTCGAAGGAGATTCCCCCTCCCGAGAGTAAAGCACTCTGCTCAAGTCACGTGAACGAAAGTCACTCCCTCTGCGCAGGTGCCTCGAAATTTTCGTGTCTTTTCTATGGCTCATTTCGACAACACACCGGTGGTCTTAAAATATTTGGAACCAAAAAGTCATTGCTTAGAGAAAAAATTAATTAATCAATTTCCAAATCGTGACTTCTCAAAATCACTTTTTTTGTCCTATGTAATTTATCTTAAGTGGAGAAATCTATAGATGCATAGTACCTAAGGTACAGGACTGTTGAAAATATTTTGGTGCCGTTGATTGAGACAGTCGATGTTGTAAATAAAAAAAAAAAAAAAAACAGGTAGAGAAAAACTTTCATAGTTTAATATTCAGGGCTAGTAAAGGGACAGAAAGTCTATCGTATGACATTTAACCATTTGTACTTAATGATGGTGTTATGTTCCACAGTTTCTCTTTGACTAACAACAGAAGTAAAGGATGCACAACATGAAATATTACACGTGTGTGCTCAATGCACAACATGAATTATTACACGTGTATGCTCAATGCACAACATGAAATATTACACGTGTGCACAACATGAAATATTACACGTGTGTTCTCGATCATGAATGACCAAGGTGCTAACGAACCCTTCATGACGAATCAGCGTCAAGAGGTTTAAGATGCATTTGACTGGTGTGCTCCAGAACAAAACGAACGTGGAATGTGAACAATTTATATAGTGTCAAGACCATATAGGAGAGACGCTTGCTTTCCAAATTAGGTTTAACCTTGAACAGAGTTGGAAACGGGTCAAAATCTTTCGATCCGGACGTCACATAATTGGACCCGACCCGGACCCGACCCGGACGTCACTTAATTGGACCTGACCGGACTCGACGCAGACAAATCTGTTTTGAACTCTAATATCTCTCTCTATATATATACAGGGCATTGTGGCGTCTTCACTGTCATCACGAAATACTCATTTATGACTATCACACATTCACAAAACAACATTTAGTTTAATAAACAAAAAAAAACAATACGATTCTCATGCCCTGTCACCTCCCTACAAATAAAAAAAAAACTTCTCTTCCCACGCTCTTCACTCCGTCCCTCTGCTTCTCTGTCCACATCAAAGTTCTGGTGTCAGCTCTGACGTCAGCATTGGCGTCAGCAATGACGTCACTATCCAGGACTGGGAACGGTACAGCTAGTTCTTTCCCCCTCCAGAGCTTTTCTCGATATGTTCGAAGAATGTTCATACAGAAAAGTAGGTAAGTTCAGAAGTATGTTAGGATCAGATGCAATTTACAATGAGATTTACCTAAAATAAAAAATATAAACATTTTAAAACAATACTGCAACACAGCAACACAAAACTGGAATTTCTCTCTTGAATAGCTGATTATAGCCAAGGAATGCGACTCAAACTATCAGCATTTTTATGTAGCGTCCCACGACGATGTACAACTTCGTAGTTATACGGTTGTAGAATCAGGGCCCATCTCATGAGTCTAGGGTTAGTACTGGCGTGTGTACGAAGCCACGCTAAAGGATTGTGATCTATCTGTATCTTGAACATAGTTTGCCCGTCAAGATAGCAATGTAATTTTTTTACAGCATATACCATGGCAGCACATTCTTTTTCGGTAGTACAATACCGTTTCTCAATTTCCGTGAATTTCTTGTTCAGATACAACACAGGGTGTTCTCCTTGATCACTGATCTGAGATAGTACGATACTCATTCCAAAATCTGAAGCCTCACATTGGAGAAGAAAGGCTCTATTATAGTCGGGAGTGTGTAGCACAGTTACTACAAAACTTATCTTTCAACTCTTGAAAGGCTTTCGCACACTGAAGGGTCCGCAAAATATTTTCTTTCTTAGTTTTGCCCTTTAACACTTAGGATAGCGGAGCGGCAGTGGTCGAAAACATGGGAATATATATTGGCGGTAATATCCAGGCAGTCCAAGAAATTGTCTTACACAGGGGCGGATTTCCGAATAGGCGCACCAGGCGCGCGCCGGGGGCCCCCAGAGTTTGAGGGGCCCCGAAAACGTATAATAGGATTTCCAGTTTTGTTTTGGTTTTCACGGACAGAAACGAATCAATCCTTAAAGGGACCACTTTGTTTTTATTGTTAATTGATATTTTACTTTCTCATATTAGTAACATATTTTTTCTTGCTGTTGCTGATACTCTGAATTTCTGAGTTCTTATCGATGAAATTTTGAGTTCTTTCTCAGCCATAATCTCCTAACTACAGTAGTTTGACGGGAGCGGTTTAAATAATTTAGCCTTCGTTTTAGTGTTAGATGAAAGAAGTATTCACGCTTCCCACACTTTTCATATTTTAAGGCAAATTCTTAACTGGTCTGCTGTGCTATAAATTGCTTTCATACAATTCCAGCAAAGGAAAGACATCTGTGTTGGAACCCTTCCTCTTCTGAGTTGCGATGAGGAGTGTTCCTTTGTTGTAGGATAATCAAGTTTTTTCTCAGCCATAATCCCCTAAACTAGCCTAAACCAAAAGAGTAAATATTTAGGCTGAAAAATAAAAATTCGAGAACATCACACTATCTTTTTCTTATTTAACAGTGTTAAAAAAATTAATATTGCATTGCAGCAACATTTCTTATTACATTCTCCTCCCTTGGTTTAATATTGATAATTATCAAGTATTCTGACCTTTTCTATTCCTTAAATTGACATAAAACTAACTATTGAAAAAGCAATAAAAAATTTCAACGATACTCACTCGAAAAGCTGTGGTTCCTACTTTTCCATTTTCAAACCGGATCTTTTGCATTTAATTCTTATGCCTTTGTTTCTGATAACTGCAGTTCAGGTATTTAAAATAATCTCATGCATCTTTTTGACATAATAAAAAAATTCAGACCTTCACAATTTTTCGATGGAAATAATAAGAAACAATGCTTTCAAGAAATTCTTCATATTCTCCCTTTCCTGCGCTGACTGATGAAAATCTTATTGTCCGGCTTTCTTGGTCCATGACATAGATTAATGCCATGGACCAAGAAAGCCGGACAGTAAAACGTATAATTCCAGTTTTTCATGCCATTAGTCTATGCCATGGACGAATGAATCTCTTCAATTTAGGGAATCGTTCGCCACAGGATCAGGCCAGATCATATCACATGTAGAGGATTTTTAGAAGGAAGTGTCTGACCGTAGGTCTTAAACAACCTTTAGAAATAGGAAGCTAGGAGTGCCCGATAGGAAAGAGACACGGAAGCGATAAGGAGGAGGAGGCGCCCCTGAACCTTCTAGCGCCTAGAGCCCCAAAAGATCTAAAGTCGCCTCTGGTCTTACATCAGTTTTTGTAGTAGGAGTAGGGAATTCACGAATAGTCTTCACTTTCAGATTTCCATGGGTTCTGGTACCTTGTCTTACTAGATGTCCCAGATATTTCACCTGAGCTTGAGCGAATTTACACTTCGAAGGCTTGATGTTTAGAAGAGCATTTTGAATGCGCCGAAGGACTTGATCAAGATCCTTCAGGTGTTCTTCCCAAGTACAAGATAATACAGTTACATCATCTAAATACGGTGTGACGTACCTGCTAGCAGGACGCACACGACATAAAGGCAGATAGGAATCAGAATAATATAGCTCAGTTGGTAGAGCGACTTGTTCCGGAATAAGCGGACTCGGGTTCGAATCCCGGCGTAGACCAAAAATGACGGAGAAATTTACTTCGTTATAATGGCGCCCGAACTATCCGGATGACCCGACCGTTCAAAATCTCGCAATGGTGTGATGTACTTTCCACACCGCGAGATAGGAAAAATCAGAGAATTCCTTCTCCAGCGCTTCGAAAAATAAAAATGTGTGATGTTGCATTCCACACAGCAGATTGACTGGGAGTTCTCAAGTGCACGTTCTACAGTGGATGGCTGCCTGCAACGATTCATGGTCACGGCTGACCCGTGGGCCATGCCCCCGGCCCTGTTTCGGGGGGTGGGATGTGACGTACCTGCTAGCAGGACGCACACGACATAAAGGCAGATAGGAATCAGAATAATCGTCTGCGTAGCTCAGTTGGTAGAGCGACTTGTTCCGGAATAAGCGGCCTCGGGTTCGAATCCCGGCGTAGACCAAAAATGACGGAGAAATTTACTTCGTTATAACGGTACTGCAAATTTTTTACATCCCTGCAAAAATTCAGTCATCATCTTGCTAAAAAAATACGGAGCGTTCTTGAGACCGAAAGGCATTCGTAACGGACGATAGGTCCCAAAATTGGTTACAAACGCAGCTACTCTTTGTGCCTTTTTACTCAGTGATATAGCTGGCCGAAACTACTGTATCTACTCTTTGTTCAATGTTTGGTAAGGGGCAATACTGTGTACGAATAACGTCATTTATTCGACGATAATCAACACAAGGTCTTGGATCTCTGTCTGTAGATTCTACCAAAATCATCGGAGATGTATAATTTGACTCTCCCATCTCAATTACTTTGCATTGCAACATTTTCTTACTTCATTCTGCAAAATTTTAGTTTGTCTAGGAGACATACGGTATGGCTCAGCTCTGATGGGCTCTTCACTAATTAATTCAATACCATGCTCGACAAGATGTGTCATACCAGGTTCATTAGAAAAAGATTTTGCGTATTTATGAAGCAAATCCTGCAATTGTCGAATTTGTTCTACCTCTAGCCTTTCTTCCAAACGACTTTTCTGAACAATTTCTGCAAAACTAAAAACGTTAGGATCATTTTCTATTCCAGGAATTTATATTTCCAAACCAGGTTGATCGGGTGGTTCACTATTAGATAAGAAATTAATTAACTCTGGTCTTTTGTAGAACGGTTTAAACATACTGACATGATATATCTGCGATGGCATTTTCTTTCCAGGAACTTTAACAATATAGTTAATATCTTCCATTTCTTCTTTCCTTTTCCGTTCGTCTATTTCTTCTTTCCTTTTCCGTTCGTCTATTTCTTCTTTCCTTTTCCGTTCGTCTATTTCTTCTTTCCTTTTCCGTTCGTCTATTTCTTCTTTCCTTTTCCGTTCCTTGAGTTCGGCTTTATCTATTCTCAATCTTATAATCGTGGCTAATAATTCTTTCACGAATTCTTCTTCGTACTCTTGCCTTCCTAAAATTATTTTTTTTTAAATCCACTATCTTATAGTCGAGAGGTACTTTTTCTCCTAACTCTTCTGCCAAAAGTCATAAGTCTTCCTTTTTTGCCTTCGCTAAATATGCCATTTTGCGGCAAAAAACAGTAAACCTAGATTCAGTGAACTTATCAACCTACAAGAATTTGTAATTCTAACGATTAGTATTGGCGTCCAAAAATTTCCTCAATACCGATTTCTGCAACTTTTATACTGTCGTATATAAGTATATATTCAAGATTTACTTTTATTTGTACTGACGCACTTAAGGAACACTTTTACTTTCGTATGTTACGAGTGTTCTAAATTAAAAAGGAACTATTTTGAAAGTGAAAAACAAAATTATATTTCATGCCAACAGCACTGACGTCTTCCATCCTTAGTTTGATAGCACATATATAGAGCTGATCACATCCGGTCATAACTTGACTTATCCACTGGCCACAAATTTCGAAGTTATCCAAGATGGCATCCGAAAAAAAAATTCCGTGAAGGAAAACAATACACTATCGTATCCCAATTCGCTGGCACCATTTTCCCATTAAAGCTGTGGCGTCTTCACCATCATCACGAAATACTCATTTATGACTATCACACATTCACAATCACAACATTTAATTTAATAAACAAAAAAAAAAAAATACGGTTTTATGCCCTGTCACGTCCCTACAAATCAAAATAAACAACCTCTCTTCCCACGCTCTTCACTCCGTCCCTCTGCTTCTCTGTCCACACCAAAGTTCTGCTGTCAGCATTGGCGTCAGCAATGACGTCACTATCCAGGACTGAGAACGGTACAGCATTAAAAAAATATATCCGCAGTAGGTATCTTATATTATACGGAAATCAAACGAATGCATTATGGGAACGTATAATTTACTCACTGAAACTGTCGTTCTTCATTTGCAAGACATAACCTAATTGTTTTACACATGCCTTGAAGCACACCTACGAATGTCAAAAAGTCCCTCCACAGTAATATTAAGGGTGTTCTACCTAATTTTGATGACGCTACGTTCAAACTTTTTGTATTAAGTAACGTGTTGTATGTTTAATTTTAGTTTCTGTTGCTTTCTTGATAACATATCAAGCTTCAGAACATTAGCACCATTTTTCACAAGCTTATAATGAGTTGAAAGTTTCCAAAATGTGGATGTTTGCTTTCATCATTGTCCCTCTGAAGAAACAACTGGCCGGCATCGAGTGGACTCGATGCCGGTCCGTTGTTTATCCCACTAAGTATTAGTTATTGTTTTGTCGTTTTCTCGTACTTGTTTTCTGTAATCGTTGCATTAAATGAATGTGATACACACCTACTTTGTTGGTCAATTTGTATTATCTTTGCGATTAAGCTCAGTACCTGATCTGTGTTAAGGTTTCCGATCCATCTGCATATGGGTCATGTTTACAACTGAATAACACATATCATATCCCAAAATGACCCGATTTGGTCCAGCAGAAAAAAATATGGTCGTAAAAGTGTTTCACCAAATACTTTTGTTCGCTACTGTAAATACTAGTTACGCATAATATTTCTAATTCGATATAACATTATTCGTGTCAATTTCTACGGCCGTCTGAACATAAGGCTCTTTGATACTTCAGCACAAAATTGCAGCACTTGGAGAAGAATTTTATTGCCCAAAACAGTTTTCTCATCAGCTATGTATAAAACGGCATAAATTTAAAATGTCTGTCATTTCGTTTAGTTATTAAGTTTTACAGCTTAACTGTGCAACTACAATGTTAATCGGCATTACCCCTATTAGCTGAAGCCTAAACGCTATTCTTTGTGTACTTATTTGAGCTACAGACCAAACCTATTGTAAGAAATGTAAAAAAAAAAAAAAAAAAAAGAACCAGAGAATATCAGAGATATTTGGTTTAAGGTAGCTTAAACAGTCAACAACAAAATGACTGTTAAAACAGTCGAATTTTCGAATAGCGGGAAGTTTCGGAAACACCGGAAAAATAGTTGACCATGGTAGACTTTAACGGCAATGTAAATTTAATATTTTTTGAGCCTTATGGTGCATTCCCCGATCCCCTTTGGTTAAGATAATTCGGAGAAGCATCAAATTGTGGCGAAAGTAGTCGCCATGCAATGAAATGAGAAACTGTGATGTTACATAATATATAAAATTTTGAAGGCGTTTATCAAAATTATACGTGTATTGAGTAATCCATGGTATGAAACTCTTTGCTAAGCAGCTGCTGTATTTTTCTTCGTTTATCCGCAGATCATGAAATTCAAGAAAAGAAAAAAATATATATATTTCGTATAATCCTAGGCGAAGAATAATCCCCAGGGCGTGAAATTCACGAAAATATTTGCCCTATAATCGGTACCCGTGATATTGATCCCGAACAGTAATTTCGTAAAGAAAAGTCGCGATTCATGGGATGACCCAACAGTCCAAAGAAGTAAGGGGGCAGGACGACCTTCTTATTAAAAAAAGGTAACTGTCATTTTTAAATGATTTCATGTTACTTTCAAGTGAATAATGAGCAAAACGTATGAGTTTTTACAGCATTACCGCAATTCCAAAGTTATATTCCGTTGTATGCAAGTTCCGTAGTTAGGCCTGCGGCACCCACGAACGTGTGTCGCTTAGCTTCCCACAGCACGAAACCGTCAGCGAGAACAAATAATATTGCCGTGGTTTCATCGAATTTCCTGTCAGAATGCTCGTAAGTAAAAATAAAATCATTCCAACTGTTTACGGATATCCATCTTCGTACTACGTTACATTTTTCGTGTTATTAACGCATTTCTGATAATATTCCAGATTTGCGACCTCTCCTGATAATTGCAACGTGGGATTTTTAAAAATCGAAGTGCCGCAAAAAAAATTTAGTTTTATAAAGCGGCTTATAATCCGCATAACTTAAATTTATAACTTTTTAAACAGATAACCTACGGATTACATACGAAAAAGGCATTTCTTATAGATTCATCTGTCTGCCCCAACTGTTATGATAACCTGAAATAGAACTAACACTATTTTGCTGCATAGAAATGCTATAATACATCCAGACAGCGCGGTTTTCAAAAACTGTTAATATTGTATTCTCCTGGAGAAGTTTTCGAACCGTGTTTTCCAAGCAACCAACATATGACGGTTCCTAGACCCTGAAATTCTTTCTGATTTATGTCTGGAAGTTTCTCCTGATTTCTATATTATAGAAATCAGAAGAAACTTTTAGACTGCCTTGGTCTGTCTGCTCGTTGCAGAAATCTAGTTATCTCGAAGCAGGGGTTTACATCGAAAATCCAAATTTTTCAGATGGAAACATTGGAAATTGTCATGAAGAAATAAATTCCATCCACGTGGAATGGACAGGAATTCACGTGTTCAAATCTTGAGAAAAGTTGCGAAGCCGCGATTATTAAATTTTCATGTCTAAAGAGGTTCGACATAGATAAAAGTTAATTCCGAGACTCCAAATAATTAATGTCTGTACCTTTCGTTAGATTTCAAGATTATTTTTCCATTGTTTTCTGCTATGTTTATCTCCTGCTCGCCTATGATTGAAAGGATACCAAAAAGTCATTGCGTTCGATATTAGGAGAGCTGCTAAATCAGTGTTGTTTTTCTTTACCAGGAGCACGAATTTCGCTTTTGTTCCATGTTTGCTTGCTGTTTCTCCCTTCCTCTTTTATCTTGTGGCTTTAATCTCATGGAGTCCGAGAGACTTTAAACTGATTTCCCAACACAATTGTGTATGTGTTTGATATGCAGTACAAGGCACCACCTGCCAACCTGTATGTATGTAAACGTCTCTTTTTCTTTGCCTTAAAGAACGAGGAAATCACATGGCAATAACATAGTTTTCCCGTTGTGTTAAACCCGTGGAGGCTTAGCTAATGCAGTGCGCGCCCAGTGCATGTTAGAAGAACATAATAAACTGTTAATATTCTTCCTGTTACAAAACTATTGGGTTGGAAAGAAAGTAATGTCCGATGACGAGTTACCAGAAGTCGAACCCGGGGCCACTGAGATTGCGCAACACACCAGCATGACATCAACAGTTAGGTGGCTTATGTCCGTAGCAATCAGCCATCAGAAGACAAAGTGTATAACCGCCAGCCAACATGGAAAGTGAACAAGGAGCACATCCGCCATGAGAGCATTTGTCATTTTCATGTAGGACTTCCGTCCACAGGGAGTAGAGTTTAGGTCCCAGCCACCTACAGCGAGATCGCCTTTTGGGCAGGACACAGAAACGGAAGGAATGAGAGCAAGTCTAGCGACTTTTGACAGAACAGTTTGTAGTGAGATTAGAGTACAGTAGATGGCGGCCACCGTACAAGTACGATATTGCACATAGATGGGTGAGAGAATTTCAGGGAGGACATAGGAAAGGATACCCATTTAACCAGTGGGTCCAGCCTGGGGGCCGTCACTTTACGTGCCCGTCCGATATTCAGCGATTGTTAGTAAATCACACCTACTCTGAAAGATCAGCCCAGGCTAGAACCTGGGGACCCAGCATCGATAATCTGAAACACTAACCACTAAGCCATCCGCGGCTCACACATCCGCCATTGCATGCTGTGTGACTTTTGTCACAGTAGCACCCCCACAAATGCTGTAAGGAACATTACCAGCGTGTACACCAATGCCATATCACATCATCAGTGTTGTCGTCGGTTCGAACAGTTTAGGCAGGGTAATTTATGCTTTACAGCCGTAGGTTGAAAACGTGTATGTGATCCAAGGTGAAAATATATGATACGTCTTTGTCCGTCTGTCCGCACGATAACTCGCGTAAAAATGGTTCGATTTCGATGAAATATTAGTATGTGGTAGGGGACAACCTGGGAACAAACCCTATTGAAAATGGGCGAAATGGTGTGAAAGTTTGGAGCAGAGGAGGGGGAGCGGGATCCATTCCATCGCCCTTATGTAAAAATTATTCGATTGCGACACAACTTTAGTATGTTGTTCCGGAGGTATACTGAACCAATTCTGTTGAATATCATCGAAATGGGGTCAAAGGTCAGGTCACAGGAGCGAGATTTATTCCACAGCCATTATCCTCATAACCTGACTAAAAATGCTTCGATTGCGACACAACTTTAGTATGTTGTTCCGGAAATATACTGAACCAATTCTGTTGAATATCATCGAAATGGGGTCAAAGGTCAGGTCACAGGAGCGAGATTTATTCCACAGCCATTATCCTCATAACCTGACTAAAAATGCTTCGATTGCGACACAACTTTAGTATGTTGTTCCGGAGGTATACTGAACCAATTTTGTTTAATATCATCGAAATGGGATTAGAGGTCAAGGCACAGGAGTGATATTTATTCCACAGCCATCATCCTCATAACTTGAGTAATAACTTGAATAAAAATGCTTCTATTGCGACAAAACTTTAGTATGTTGTTTCGGAGGTATACTGAACGAATCATTAGTCAGGGTAGGGAGCAGGGTATGTCTGTTCGTGATTTCTGGCACGTTGGCATTGCATGATTTTACTAACTTGTTTAGACTTGTCAGTCCATCCAAAAGCCGGATGACCCGCAACAGTGGATATAAGCATGATGTGAAGACCTTAGTGGAGACCGACCCACATGTGACCACGCAGGAGTTGCCCGAACAGCTGAGGACTGTTCCCATGAGTATTATCACGCACCTGCGTCAAATTCGGAAGGTCCATAAAAGGGGGTTCGGGTACCCACCAACTCACGGTTGAGTAGAAGGAAAATCGCATGCGAGCTTGCGTTTCTCTCTTGAACGTGACCAAGTTGAACCATCCTTGCACTGCATTGTAACAGGTGACGAGAAATGGGTCTTGCATGACAATGTCAGCGCCCAGAAACAGTGGTTGGACTCAAAACAGAAGCCCATGCAAACCCTTCAAAGCCGGCTCACACCTACGTAAGGTCCTGCTGTCTGTCTGAGGAGATATGCGGAGTGTCGTGTTTCTTGTGCTCCTGCCGGAAAACATCAGTATCACCGCCGAAGTGTACTGCCGTCACCTCGACGATTTGTACGCATCGCTGACGTCGAAACGATCAGCACTGATGGACAGCAAGGGCGCCCTCCTACAGCAGGATGGAGCGACACCTCACACAAAACAGATGATCTGTCACAAGATCATGGACCTGGGCTGGGAGCCGCTACCACAACCCAGCCTATTCTCCAGGCATTGCTCCAAGCGACTACCAGTTTTTCCGGTCGTTGCAGCATTTCTTGGACGGACAGCAGTTGTGGTGTACTCATCCATGGGTTGAATACACAAAACTGGGAGGAATTCGCTTCTAAAAATAACGAGAAGTAAAATAAAATATATTTTACTCTTTAAAACAAATGTAGCTTCGGACAACGGAAAGGAAAGACGCAACGTTAAAAATGTAACCGAATGTGACATGAACCCGGGTAAATATATATTTATTCAACAATCTCTTTTCAAGACGGCAAGGACAGTACAAAACTTTGGAAAGCGACTCTAAGTATGTACACGCCTTGAACATGAGTGAAGTTCCCTTAAGGTAAAAAAAAAACTATCGTTACGTTGAAAAAATTAATTTATCAATTATATGAAACTGACTTTTATTAAAAATACCTCTCAATATTGTAAAATGAAAGAGGGAAGCATTCGATTACAAATTGCATATCAAACAGATAGCTTCCATCACATCTCCGAGTGAGTGCATTAGTCCGGTCGGTAGCGAGCGCGGCTTCCACGCAAACGGCCCAGGATCAAATCTAGTCAGATGCAAAGGGTCGTTTTTCCGGTCTGTTGAGAAAATTTCCCCAGCGCAGTGCGTTAATTCACAAGTTTCGTAAGGGTAGAAAAAAATTTTAGCTTTCGGAAACTGCGGCTATCCTTGCTTTTTTTTTTTTTTTTAATTATTATTATGGCTACTACTGGGAAATTGGCGGATAAGATTCGGCAAGCCACCAGTTACGTCACGTGGTTGCTGGCTGCCACTAACGGCCCACTAGCGGACCACATTAGGCTAGCCATCATTTCTGGTACGTGCTTGCAGGGCCACTGAAGGGCCACTTGTGGCAGCTACTGCCTGTGATGGACCACTGATGGCCCTGTTGTGGCATATGACAACTTATGGGGTGCCAACTGTTGGCCAGCTGTTGGCCTGAACTGCTGGCCCTTCTGTTGGCCGCCCGGACATTTTATTGACGGTTCGGCAGCGGCAACATAGTGCTGGGCCAGCAAGACTGTTTTTGCAGGGTCAGCAACCGGAACGATGTCGAACGCGTGCTTACTCACTTCTTTGCGTCCCGGCCGATCAATTCTACAGGGAAGGTATCCAACAGCTGCCCAGACTATAGGAGCAGGTCGTGGCAAATGATGCTGACTACATTTTGGACTGATTTGTATATGCATATACGGTAATTAGCACTTTTCTGTTGCCTTGTATTTGCTTGAATTACTTTCTTTCTAACCCAATAGATACATATTTTATAACTTCTCACTGAATATACCATGCCAATGAAAAGGAAAAATATTTTCTTCACATGGTCTGAAAAGGATAATTCCTTTTCATTTACATGGATTTAATGAAAGGAAAAGCCCATTTTCATAACATAATTTTTTTAAATGAAAAGGAAAAATTCCATTAAAAATGATTTTTCCTTTTCATTTACATGGATTTAATGAAAGGAAAAGCCCTTTTTCATACCATAATTTTTTTGCAAATGGAAAGGAAAAAATCCATAAAAAAGGATTTTCCATTTCATTTACATGGATTTACGAAAAGGAAAAGTCCTTTTTCATACCATGATTTTTTTAAATGAGAAAGAAAAACTCCCTTAAAAATGATTTTTCCTTTTCATTTACATGGATTTAATGAAAAAAGGCCTTTTTCATACCATAATTTTTTGCAAATGGAAAGGAAAAAATCCATAAAAAAGGATTTTCCTTTTCATTTACATGGATTTAATGAAAGGAAAAGCCCTTTTTCATATCATAATTTTTTGCAAATGGAAAGGAAAAAATCCATGGATTTTCCTTTTCATTTACATGGATTTAATGAAAGGAAAAACCATTTTTCATACCAAGATTTTTTTAATGAAAAGGAAAAAATTCATTAAAAATGACTTTTCCTTTTCATTTACATGGATTTAATGAAAGGGAAAGTCCTTTTTCGTACCATAATTTTTTTTAAATGAAAAGGAAAAAATCCATTAAAAATGATTTTTCCTTTTCATTTACATGGATTTACTGAAAGGAAAAGTCCTTTTTCATACCATGATTTTTTTTAAATGAGAAGGAAAAACTCCCTTAAAAAATGATTTTTCCTTTTCATTTACATGGATTTAATGAAAAAAAGCCCTTTTTTATACCATAATTTTTTGCAAATAGAAAGGAAAAAATCCATAAAAAAGGATTTTCCTTTTCATTTACATGGATTTAATGAAAGGAAAAGTCCTTTTCCATACCGTGATTTTTTAATGAAAAGGAAAAAATCTATTAAAAATGATTTTTCTTTTTCATTTACATGGATTTAATGAAAAGAAAAGTCCTTTTTCATACCATGATTTTTTGTAAATGGAAAAAAAAATCCATAAAAAAAGGGTTTTCCTTTTCATTTACATGGATTTAATGAAAGAAAAGGTCCTTTTCATACCATGATTGTTTGTAAATGAAAAGGAAAAAACCCATAAAAAATGTTTTTTCCTTTTTATTTACAATTTAATGTTAAATTTTTGTTTGTTTTTCTTCTGTTGTGTTCAGAATCTAAAGCGGGTGCAAACAAAACTCTTTTCAAAGTCAACGCGAAATCTTAGAGACGAAAACATATTTGTTCGAGGTGAACGCGACTCAGAAGTTCACTTCTAGAAGATAAATGCTCATTCGAGACATAACATTCGTACTTTTTATGCTGATGTTTTAATAAACAAGTTTATTTTACCAAACTGAAATATGAAGCATTCTCATTGAGTTTATTCACTCTTATTTTCGTAATAGGTTTCTAATTATAAGGGTAGTGAACGTTATAATGCTAAGTGAATTACCGCATTAAAATAATTGCAAAGCTTTTGATATTTCCTTCCTTCGCGACCTTAACTCCCCTTCTCCCAAAAATTATAGGTCGTGATAAACAGAATCATCGACAGTACTTACTACATACAGTACGTCGAGAACAGTTGCGGAATTGGGGCAAATTAATGCTTTTGAAACGGTGTAGAAAGCAAGAAAGCAGGGGGGAATTCTTTCCACGAGACAAAACGAATTCTGAACATTACTACCAACAAACTCTGCTTAGAAAAAACTACCAACAACAAAATCTGCTTAGAAAAAAGAAGTGCATATAATTTCACTACGCTCTTATAGCACCAAGGTCGTAAAAAATTGTATAAAGCTGCGGAAAGCACTGTATGAAGTATTTTTTTTTCCTTTCGGATATTGAGGTTATCGACAAAATTTTCGAAAAATCAGAATAGAAATTTTGATTTCTTCAAGTAAAAAAAGGCATTTTACCCTAAGATATGCTTTGAATGGCTTGTATCGTAAATTTCTGTGAACCCAAATGTGGTATAAATTGGAAATTCGAAATTGAATAGCCATAAGCTTGCCCCAAATTTTTTTACAGTTTCCAAGTCTGTTTGGTTTTCTGTTTGAGAATATTTCCCGCCTAAGTAAACTAAAATGTATGTTTGTATTGTAACGTACCAGGAGATGTGACGTACCTGCCAGAAGGACGCACACGACATAAAGGCAGATAGCAATTAGAATCATTGTCCGCGTAGCTTAATTGGTAGAGCAACTTATTCCGGAATGAGGGGACCCGGGTTCGAACCCCGGCGCGGATAAAAATGACGGAGAAATGACGGAGAAATTCACTTCGTTATAATGGCGCCCGAACTATCCGGATGACCCGGCCGTTCGAAATCTCGCAATGGTGTGATGTTATTTCCACACCGCGAGACAGGAAAAATCAGAGAATCCTTTCTCCAGCACTTCGAAAAAAAAAAAAAAAAAAAATAAGGGGGAGATGATGGATGATGTAACGTACCAGGAGATGTGACGTACCTGCCAGCAGGACGCACACGACATAAAGGCAGATAGTAGTCAGAACAAATGTCCGCGTAGCTTAATTGGTAGAGCAACTTGTTCCGGAATAAGCGTACTCGGGTTCGAATCCCGGCGTAGACCAAAAATGACGGAGAAATTTACTTCGTTATAGTATTTTTTCAAGATGTCTGCGCTTCAATTCCAAAAAATTCGTTTCGTATCAGATTGGGTATTCATATACCTGGTCAAGAATTTCCATATCTTTCCCAGGTTCTTCAGGTGCTCTGCCACGTACCGTTATGAAACGAATGGAGGTTTGCGTGTCCATGATTTTTCAATAATATTTAGCATTTCGGGAGAACAGTTTTTCAACAATAAAAAGATGAGTATGATGAAGTTTGTAAATTTTTCCGGTACAGAACTTTTTACGCTAGGTGACGGTAACATATACTATATAGTTAAAAACAACATGATATTTTCTACCTTTGGAAAAGGTATCCTGTGACGTTGGGTGCATGGGAGTGTTGTAAATTTGAGCTTATTTTTTATCCTGTAGTGTTGGATGCGTGGGAATGTTGCAAATATTACCCTGTGGCGTTGCACGCGTGGCAGTATTGTAAATTTGAGCCCATTTTTTTTAATTGAAAGTCGTGCTTCTTAATGCTGAGTCTTGAACTGTATGATCTTTCTATATAACTCAATAGACGTCTCAGTGAGAGGCACTTTGTTACTCTTATTGAAATGGTACTTTATATTTGCTATTACTAAAAAGCATTTCCTTCACGTTAAACAAAACGGACCCTTTGAAAGCTCTGCACTTTCTGATATTGAAGGCACAGGAAATGTAAAGGAAATGTCAAAATTTTTACTTCATGTTCACTTGTCCAGTAGCTCTTGAGAAAGTTCGTTCTGTAACTAAACATTCATCCGCAAAATGTTTTCCTGGAAGTTTCGAGACGTTTCATGTCGATGAAATGAGACTTTTTTTCATTAACGAAAGTGCACTGTCAGAAAGCAACTTTCAATCTTTCAAGGCTACACTTTCGTCGTCGAAAACCGCAGAAAAAAAATTTCGTTGCTTCGGGCAAGTATCATCATATAACAGTAGATAACTCGTAAAGATACATCGAAAACTACTTTACGTGACAAAAAATGCCCCGTGGTTAAAAATTTTGTAGTTGCCCAGATAACGGAAATCACCAGACAAACAGTATGTATATACAGCACTGTTGTTTCGTTCAACATCTTGGGAAACTGGCACTTTTCTCGGCCAGTGTCTGGATGAGTAAACTTTATTCTGTTTCACAGTTGTCTGGGTTCATTTCGTTTATTGGTAGCCATAAATGTTTTATTGCAACAGCCCCTTCATCTGTAACACAAACGATAAGTTCTTAAAACGCTGAATCAACAATGAACGCTTCTTTGTTTTGAAAGAAATCGTGAGGGATGGTCTTAAATCCTTCACGATAAATAACCAAATGATATCATTGCATATCGTCATCATTTGCATACTGTTTACACGATATCATGATAAATGTCTTAACCGATATTGTTGCGCATCATCAAAACACTGATTCCGATGCTAAGTGGCTCAAAAACTGAGAAATGACGATCACTGAAAATTCCAAAAGATGGCAGAATAAGCCATAAAAAAAATTATCTGATTATATTTTACGAAGAATTGAAAACTTAAGGAAATATCAACTGGTCTGGAGCCGTAAAATCATACAATGTAACCTTCCATGTAATATTTTATTTTCATTTCAACAGGTTTCCTTTGAATAACAGATTACAATGTTGGTCAGTTTTGCAGTGTGGTAAAGCAGATGTATTCCAAATCAATCTGATCCCTTCGCTGCCACACTTAAAAAAAGAAAGAAAAATGCCGCATAAGCCAGTGGACGAAGTCGAAGCGTTATCATTAATGCTTATCATTAATGCTTCGACTTTTTATAAAGAATAAATACAACATCTTTACAATGATTTAGTGCTGATATATTAATATATCTTTGTAACGATTGCTGTTTCTTTAATATATCTTTATAACGATTAATTGATGAGAGTATGATTAAAATTTTCCGTTCTGTAGCTCTGTGTAGTAAGGTTATGCGTCATTTCATCGGCTGCATAAATTCTATAAATTCGTCGGGCACCAAGTCATCGCCTACGTCAGTTCGTCGAGTTCCCAAACTTTAATTACTGAAAAATCATATGCCGAAAAGCGCATGATTTTGGTTGCCTTTTCTTCCGTCTCTCGCTCTCTCTCTCTCTCTCTCTCTCTGGATTGCAAAAACGGTGCTGGAGCTTCGAAATTTTGATCAACTGATTGATTCTTTTACTTTCTCATGGATGAAAATAACTGTATAAGATTGAAGACATCACTCCTTCCGTCCTTTTCTATGTCAGCTACTCTGTTTGTCCGTCAGCAAAAATTATATTTCTGCTTCTAATGGCCAGTGAAGAATTCGTTCTATGACTGAAAGATGCCGGAATGCGTACAAAAGTATTGAAAACTATCCTGACGTCCGATATACCGCAGACACCATATCTCCTCTTCTTATGATTTGATTGAAGAAATGCTTTTTGTGATCGATTGATACAGATAGGCATGCTGTTGATAGAGACAGGAAAGATTATCGATGCAGATATGTCCTTTCGTTCGTTCGCCCGCAAAAACGGTTATTTCTCTTTGAAATGTTAATTAAAAAAATTATTCTTCGCCCTAAAGACAAAAACATGATCATTAGATTTCAGAAATATCATCCATCTATTCCTCAGCTTTTCTGTCTAAATTGTTCCAAGCTAAATAGACGGGAAGACTTTGACAAGGTTTCTTCAGTCATTGTTTGAAATTTGACATAAAGCGCGCGATTACAGTTTGAAATTTGATTTTTTTGTTTACCGTGTTACACTTCCGAAATGTTGCATATATTCTTCTGCCGCAGTTCCCGCCTGGTTTCCATACAATGCAAACACCAGGTTTCTAAACATGAAAACGAGCTTACATAAACATCGGTAGAATATTATGATGAATTAGGAAAGATTTTAGGACTATTCAGTAGCTTTTGATGAAAACGTAGCCATCGATAATATTGCAATCCTTGTGGTGTGTGCTTATGATCTTATTTCTAATTTATTTTATTTCAAAATAACTTCTGAAACTTGTTTGAATGTATGGAACCATCACTGCTGCATAAAAACTGTATAACACTGAATGCGCAACACTTTGAAGAAACGATCGGAATTGCAACCAAATCGGTATTCAGTTATAATAAGATCAGCAGAGATATTCACATGATTAAAACATTGAGCTAATCAAACTGCTGCGTTTACCTATATAAGCCAGAATGCCTCCTCCTTAACGTTACAACTATGACTGATTCCTTCGGAAGAAATCTTAAGGCTTCGAGCTGCAATATTTAAAAGGAAGCCATCTTCGTGCAGACTGCTAAGACACAAAATTCACCGACAATATCCCCAGTGAAGTGGATTTGAGAAGGGAAGATATATATAGTCTCCGAGAGGGTGGATGGTCGACCCGCCGGATGGCGCTGGATTTGTGCAGTAACTACGTAACTGTACATAGATACCACCAGCATTTTTTCAGAGAAGGCACGACCTCTTCTAGATCCACACCACGGGAAGACTGTATGATCCAGTGACGAGCTACCATCGTTCCAACAGCTACTGTCTCTACGATCAGAAGAGTGGTACGAGTAAATGTTGATTTATTCATCACGTCACAAGACAAACTTTTTCTCGAAGACTACAGGTGATAAAGCTTTACGCGTGTCATCCATTCGCAGCGAAAACACAAGTGTTGGGAAACTGCTGGCTGAAATCTGCCGCTCACGGCCCGGTAGTGGTCCGTTGGTGGCAGCGCCATCAGTTGACGAGCGATTGATGGCCCTGCAGCATCGCGATTAATTGCGGGCCACCAAGCAAGTGCCACTAATGGTCCGTATCTGGCAAGCGATGAAACCCCAACACCAGGTAGAAGCAACGGGCATGCGCAGAAGCAACGCGTGCTGCGTATCTCGTGATACCAATTAGTTGAAGACGACGCTATCACCATCGTGTTATTTTAGTGGATGTTAAGAAAAAAAGCCATATGTAGAGAGGCGAATTAATTTCCAAATGAAACGCCAAGTCGATGCAGATATTAGATTAAACCATGCAATACTAGATTATAGCCGTGAAATACATCCACTCCATTCCCATGAATAACAAGAAATAATTTAAAACCGCTTGAAACAACAGTCTTGGAAAAACATTAAAAAAGCGTTTGTTGGAAGAAAAAAGAATTATAAGCGTACAAAATTTATCAATTATTTGAAAGAAGAAGAAAAAAGCAACGCTATGAGGATATAATGCACTCATCCATGGATTTAATGCCCAAGACTGGAGGAATTCGCTTCTAAAAATAACGAGAAGTAAAATAAAATATATTTCGTTTTTAAAACCAATGTAGCTTCGGACAACGGAAAGGAAAGATACAACGTTAAAAATGTAACAGAGTATGACATGAACGAACTAATATATCTTGCTGTCTTAAAGCACGATAAAAACCACAATAGGCTCCCTAAAACACTCAATAAAATCACATTTATTAAAAATTCTAAAAGCCCATTTACGTTAACACCGACGAGCACTTTCGAGGTCTCAAGACCTCATTATCAAGTCACTGAATAAAGCCCCGAAACACTCGGAAGCAGCAAGAATATATAGACATAGGTTCTTTATCTCAATTACACGTCACAAGTTAATACATAGGTTGCCATTCTGAAAAAGAAAATTAAAGTCCAATATCCAGGTAGCAACAGGACAAAACACAAAATTGATTAAAGTTGGTCAAGTGGTCTCAGCTTCTTGTTGATCCAGAGCGGGACCCACGAGTCGTCTCCAAGGGGTTAGGATGAAGGCTGGAAAATCCGTATTACAACAGGTGTCCCAAAATTTTTGGATGTAGAGACTTTCCGCCAGAAATGTTATATTTGTTTATTGAGGAGTTCAAGATTTTTACATTTGTCTAATCTGGTATGAAGCCGTCTTTAATAACTGCTTCGGTTAAGGCCTTGGAGATGTTCCCAGATCGCAGTGCATACTGATGTTCTTTAAGACGGATCTTCAAAGTCCTCAGGGTCGAGCCAATGTAGACCTTAGGTTCGCAATCAGGATCCTGGTGGAGAAGAGGTATGGAATATACTGCCGGCTTATTCCCGACTTCGATGGTATCTCGGTCGTGGCGAACCAAGGAGAAGACATTTCGAGTGTTTATGCCAAATGAGAGAGAGTGTTTATGGCATATCCCTTTCAATGTATTGACCAGAGGAGGAAGGTAGTCCAGTTTACCTACATATTTAGTCGGAGGTCTGGTAGATATTAATGACGAAAAGCGGAGTCTAGAATGCTCTCGAAGTAAACGGTGAAAGTGAAATGAGGAGAAACCGAAAGTCTGTACAAGAGATTGAATGTACTTGAATTCTTGAACACGGAGGTTTCGAGAGAAAGAATGGGTGAACTCCTTTTCATCAGAAATCAAATAGCAGAGGATTTATGTTTCGGGTGGATGAGCCGATTCATGAACGGGTAAATATAGTAATTCAGCAATCGCGTTTCAAGACGACAAGGACAACACAAAACTTTGGAAAGCGCCTTTAAGTTGTTACACTCGTTGAAAAAGTGAAGTTCCATTAAGGTAAAAAAAAAAAAAAACTATCGTTACGTTGAAAAAATAAATTTATGATTTATATGAAACTGACATTTATGAAAAATACCTCGCAATATTGTAAAATTAAAGACAGAAACATTCGATTACGCATTTCACAGGAAAGAGACAGCTTTAAGCACACCCTTACTCGTGGCAAATTAGTCCCGTCGGTAGAAAGCAGGCTGCCAGCCCTGTTTCGTTTCCACCCAGATACAATCTGGCGTTTTTCCGGTCTGTTGAGAAAATTTCCCCTGCGCAGTGCTGGAGTTCAGATGTTTCGTAAGGGGAGAAAAAAGTTGTAACTTTAGGAAAGTGCGGCTATCCTGGATTTTTTTTTCTTTTTCATGGCTACTACTGGGACATTTTTTGGACAAGATTCGGCAAGCCATTACCTACGTCACGTGATTGCCGGCTTCCACTGCCGGGAAACTAGCGGACCACATTAGGCTAGCCATCATTTATGACACGTGCTTTCAGGGCCGCTGAAGGGCCACTTGTGGCAGCTACTGGCTGTGGTTGATAACTGATGGCCCTGTTGTGGCATATGACAACTGATGGGAGTGCCAACTGTTGGCCTGAACTGCTGGCCCTTCTGTTGGCCGACCGGGCATTTCATTGACGGTTCGGCAGCGGCAACATAGTGCTGTGCCAGCAAGACTGTTTTTGCTGGGTTATGTTGCTTGCCCCCTCTCGTCGGCCATCATCGCCGTCGTCTATATTGCTGTCGTACTCGAGTAACTGGCAGGCAGAATGACATCGATGAATATCAATATCGTACAGAATGACATAATTAATATCAATATCGTACAGAATGACGTCGATGAATTAATATCGTTAATGTTGTTATCTTCAGTGACAAATCTCACTTCTGTTTGTGGTCTGTCCGATAAACGCCAGGTTTACGTGACTGGGAGAAAACCCAATTAAAGAGCAGTTGTCTAGTGCAGAGCTGAGGAAACTTTTCATATTGGAAGGCCGCATTAAGGTACAGTAGCTGTAATCTAACAAGTCCGCAATCAAAAAACTTCAATTAGATATCATTCGAAATAAACATTATTTTGTAAAAATCTTACTATGCACTAACTAACTTCCAAAAATGAAAAAAAGATGTTAATTCTAAGTTAGCTAACCTTTTAATGCCTTTGTGACTGCTTTTTGTTGGAAAGCATTTGAATATTTGGTTGCAATATGGAGGTCCGCAGTTTTAGATGATGTGTATCCGTTATTTGTGGCCTTAAGGACGTCTTGATTTGAGTTAGGTTAAAGAATATAGATTCGCAGTAATAAGTGGTTGAAAAGCAAGAAAGCATTTTTGGTGCACGTTGCTGAAACCGTGGGTATTCTATTGCATTTTCCATATTTCTATTGGATCTTTCTTAGCGTCAAATAAGGACTTTAAGGTGTCATCTTCTGAGAGCTCAGTCAATTCGATCATTAGCTCTATAGGAGCTATAGAACTAAATCACGAGCGTAGCAAGTGTCAAAATAGCTCTTATGACTTACTAGTGTTTTAATTGTGGCTGTCAGCCGGGAGGCATTATTTCTCTGAATCTTCTTTTTGCTCTTTGATACTTTAAATACGATCATTTTGAGATTAAAATAAAAATAATATAAGACGCGAACAGAAACATTTTAATAAAAATAAAAGGATTTGTTCTACAAAATTTGAATTCACTCAAAAGCACGCACTTAGTGGCATAGAAGTCCGAAGGTTCCTCGCCCGTGGTCCAGTGGCATACAGCGCGAACTGCAGAGATCATGGTATGAGAACATATCAGCTATTACACAAAAAAATGTCTAGCATTTCTCACAGGCAGCATGAGAGTTCGTGGAAAATATCGTATATGTTGTTGCTATCCCTTTCGAAAGGGGACACCTGGCTGCAAGTTTCATCAAGACAATGCACATTCGCTTACCGCTAACATCCCTAGGAAACGTCTACGTGTTATCAACGTTCAGGGATGACAAACAAAAACCCCGTATTTGTCCCCAATAGATCATGATGGAACATGGACGGCAGAGCAACTCTTGGCTTTGGCTGCAGGCAGTGCAGTCAGTGGACGCCAGATGCAGGAAGTATGGTGGTCAGCGCCCCAACAACCCGTAAGAAGTCTGTACGACTCAATGCCGCGACGATTTGCTGAATGTATTATTGACAATTGAGTTCTTTGTAACTCTTACCTATCAGCTTTATTTTAAAACTTTCTATTAGTTTTGAAACCTTAATCATGTCTTTCTTATCTCCCACACTGTTCAATCCGTAAACATCAACCGAATTTTCCTGCGTATGGGTGTAGTAATTTCAATGCTAAAAAGATATTTTCTGTAATTTTAAATCTTACTTGAAAAATGTGAAATACCTGAATTAAAAGCTTCTATACTGAGTGGGAATAACGTTGCTGGCAGACTGAATGAAAAACAAGACAGCAATTTTTTAATTTTCACTGCGGATTTTACTAAGAAGTATTGTGTGGTAAAATGATAGAGCTAAATTATTCTTTAAAACAAGAAGTGTGAATCAATTAGCGTGATTATAAAAACAGAAGCAAATTACATGCGTAGTTTAGCTCTCATTTCTGATGTTGTAAGTGAA
Organism: Macrothele yani; assembly: GCA_039090855.1. Classification (NCBI taxonomy): domain Eukaryota; kingdom Metazoa; phylum Arthropoda; class Arachnida; order Araneae; family Macrothelidae; genus Macrothele; species Macrothele yani. Next base: position 6,606,567 of record CM077011.1, on the reverse strand, counting down.
TGTGGCGATTTCATCTGATTTTACAAAAATTTACAGGTTGTTATGTTCCAAAGTATTGAAAAGCTTCCGTGTCATGAGAAACGTCTTAGAAATAAAAGGTATAAACCGAATTAAAATCAGGCATACTCAGTTTATATTACAACAAAAATAAACAAAAAAAATTAATCGAGTGAACAGTTACAGTGAAAAACGAACAAATTACGCCAGTTTATCTTGAACAAGTTAAAGAAATAACGCCAGTTTATCTTGAACAAGTTAAACAAACTACGCCAGTTTATCTTGAACAAGTTAAATAAATAAAGCCAGTTTATCTTGAACAAGTTAAAGAAATTACGCCAGTTTTTCTTGAACAAGTTAAACAAATTACGCCAGTTTATCTTGAACAAGTTAAAGAAATAACGCCAGTTTAACTTGAACAAGTTAAAATATTTACGCTAGTTTATCTTGAACAAGTTAAAGAAATTACGCCAGTTTATCTTGAACAAGTTAAAGAAATAACGCCAGTTTATCTTGAACAAGTTAAACAAATTACGCCAGTTTATCTTGAACAAGTTAAATAAGTAAAGCCAGTTTATCTTGAACAAGTTAAAGAAATTACGCCAGTTTTTCTTGAACAAGTTAAACAAACTACGCCAGTTTATCTTGAACAAGTTAAAGAAATAACGCCAGTTTAACTTGAACAAGTTAAAATATTTACGCCAGTTTAACTTGAACAAGTTAAAATATTTATGCCAGTTTAACTTGAACAAGTTAAAATATTTACGCTAGTTTATCTTGAACAAGTTAAAGAAATTACGCCAGTTTATCTTGAACAAGTTAAAGAAATAACGCCAGTTTATCTTGAACTAGTACACAGTCGTATCAGAACAATATGACCCCACCCGGAATCACAGTGTACCCGCCTAGGCGCGGCATAGAGGGCACGTGACATGATCGACCACACGGAGATATAAGCAGCCGGCCTGTACAGATGAGCCATAGTACGTACATAGCATGAGCACAATGGGCAGAGGTAATGATTTGACGGACATTCAAAAAGCAATGGTCATCGTCTACCGCACTAAGGGTGCAAGCATCTCCAAAACGGTACTCTTCGTGGTTGTTGGCGAGATGCTGTACAAGGGTGATAACAAAAGTTCTGTACGCATTAATCTAAAACGGAAGCGCATGATGCAATCGGGAAAATGATTGCGTCATGTCAAGCTCATACTCTCAGCAATGCAGTTTTGTTCGAACGACGTGCTATCATTTGCTGTGTGGGCATAGTAGGTTTTGGAAATGAAAGCGTGCAGCTCCTCAGGTCGAGTCACGGCTTCAGACCAGTGCTCGTACGTGAAAATAGAAACTCTGCGGGGAAAAACTACGACACAAATCCAAACTGCCTTGCAAGAAGTTTGTGGGGAAGGAACTCTTGATCGAAGCACAATTTCTAGCTGGGCATCGCGCTTTCTTGAGAGCCGAAGTAGCATCGAAGATGATCACCACTCAGGCCGACCTCAAACGGCGACAGACAAAATATCCGTCACTATTGTTGCAACGCTTCTCGACGAGAATCACCGTTTGACAGTCAAAAAGATTGCTCATCAGTCAAATTTGTCCACCATGTCTGTTGGCCGGATTTTGACCGAATCACTCGGAAAAAGAAAAATCGCCGCGAGCTGGGTGTTCATTTACTCACCCCCAAGCAGAAGGCAGCCAGAGTGAGCATCGCACATGATCACCTCTACAGGCTCGAAAGGGAGTCTGATACTTTCCTGAACAGCAATGTCGCTAATTGATGAGACCCGTGATTTAGAGCCCGAACTGAAGTTACAATCACCGGGTTGGAGGCATCCAAGTTCCACACGCCTTTCAAAGTGTCGTCGACAACAATCCAAAGTGAAGCAAATAATTATTTTTGCGTATGATGCCCAGGGTGTTGTAGTCTCTGATCAAGTGCCGGTAGGGCAAAATGTCAACGCACAATATTATCGTGACTTTCCGGGAACAAAGTTGAGACCGAAAATTCGTCAAAATCGGCCCAACGTTTTGGATGTGGTATCGATCTTGCTGCGTGAAACACATCGTGTCATGGTGCAGTGTCGATACGGTGGACGTTTGTTGAAATATGGCTAGGAAACTTTATCCCATCCACCATACAGCACTGATCTCAATCCAACCAAATTTGATATTTTCCCGAATCTAAAAAATATCAGCTACGTGGTATCTGCTGCGAATCGCTGGATAAACTCTCTGTGGACGTTACCCGAGTAATATGACAGCTGAACAAGGATGGCGCACTTAGGGACATCCAGGTCCTACCTCACCGCTGGTGAGCTGTCATTAGCAGTAGAGGGGAGTACATTGAACGGCAATAAGGTAAGTTAACTCCTTTACTCCACGCTTTTCTCAAAAATGGACAGTGTGTAGAACTTTTGTTAGGACCCCCGTAGTAAGGGTGTAACCAAGAATGGACCGCTGGGACACCAAGTACCTCCCGACGTTATAACTGTGAAGCCTCAATAGCCATCGATCCCAGACGAGAACGTCGCCTCCATCGAATGGTAGAGGGCAATCGACGCACAGCAGTGCAGCATTTTACCACGCAAATGAACGCTGGGGTAGCCAGGTACGTGTCTCCATAAGAGTAGAGCGAACCCTGTTACGCATGGATCTCCGGAGTCGACGCTGTGTCAAGCCGGCCATGTTAACCCAGGTCCATCGGCAACGACGCTTGCAGTTCACATGGGACTACCGTCATTGGACAGTGGAAGAGTGGGAATAGGTTGTCTTCTTCGACGAACTGAGGTTTCTACTCCGCAGAAGTGACGGGCGGTGGCGGATACGGCGTCAGACACACGAGAACCAACACCCGCACACGCTTGTCGGTCAAGTACAGTCAGGTGGGGGCAGTGTGAATGTCTGCGGGATGTTTTCCTGGTATTACCTGAGATCGCTGGTACCACTGGATGGGTCCTTGAAAGCCAATGGCTACCTGTCCATCATGCATCCTTTTATATTGGATTTTCCCCTGGTGGTGATGGTATCTACCAACAGGACAATGCGTGTTGCCACGTCGCTAAGGAGATGCGTGGCTGGTTCCAGGAACACAATAACAATGTCTCCGTTCTCCCTTGGACGGCGAAATCGCCCGATCTCAATCCCATAGAGCACTTGTGGGACAATCCGGATCGACATGCCGACCCACAACCGCGTCATCTCCGGGACCTTGGTGCTCTGCTGCAGTCCGAATGGACACGTGCGCCTCGGCAACCTTCCAGGGCCTCATTGCGTCCATGCCACGCCGTCATCCGGGCCAAGGGTGGTTATTTCCATTATTAGGTAGGTGGTCATGTTATTCTGATACGGCCGTGTATGTCAGATTATAAACTTTACAGTAAAGCTGTGGTTCTGGGAAATTCAAAAGAAGAAATAACTTGGTGAATTTCCATACCTGCAGGTCTTTTAAATTTAAATGAAATGTAGCTATGGGCAGAATATTGAACTATCAAGCTGTGAATCGGAACTAAGTTTTGCAAGCAATTTTCTTCTCTGAGAACTTCTTTTGCGATATGATGAAAGGCGAAGATAAATGAGGATTTGTAAATGAAGTTCAATTAAATGCAGCGCTGCTCAACATTGATAAAAGTTCAGTGATATTGGCGTATTGAACTTGTGCACTTATATGTAAGCTTATGGATTTCTAAAAAATGCTTAATTCTCGTGTCAAATATGAGAAGATTGATGGCACGCGCGTGCCTGGAACATTTTCTGCAGCCAAGAAACGGAGCAAGTATATCGGACGATCTGAGTGATCGGCCCTACTTCTCACCGGTATAGAACAAAATATCACCTCACCGACAGAAATCTGATATTTCTAAATTAATTTCCAGACAACAACTCTGCTCTTATTTTAAAATAAAGCTTTGATTAAATTAAGAATCTGAAAATAAATAAAAAAATGTATGCTATATTGTCTAAAATAAGAAGCAAAATTACTTAATCATAGAGTACATTATAAATGAAATTTTTGGGCATCAATAATTTCTGAAAGCTAATGAGCCTGAAAAATACGTTTTTACTCTACCTTACTTGTATTTCACTAATTAATGAATAATTAAGTAATTAATTAATTGAAATGAATTAAGGATGGGATTTTAATAAATTTCGTCTCAGCTGCTTAAAAGATTTACTCTCTAAATGCTGGCCTTGTAATCTGGGGAAGTTGATACACCTACTCTTCACAGAAAACTAAAATTTTGCGCTCATAAAAATTTTCAATTTCGAAATGCTGTTTCTCCGTAAAATTTCTTGTGAGCTGACATTTTTTACTCTACGCGTACTCCATAGTTTATGACAGCACAGTTTCACGGAACTAGAATTTCGTCGAATGTTTAATTATTTCCTGTTTTCACATCTCTTGATTTTCTCCTCTTAATTAAAACATTGGTTTTCGACATATATGTATTTTTTTTAGTTTTAGTGATCTCTAAAAGAAATTGCTGTATTTAAGTTAAATTAATTTTTATGTTTCTGCTTTTTTCTTTCTTCTAATTGTATCTAAGCTTCTCAAACCAATCATATAACACATTTTTCTCCGTTATCTGATTTCTCATTGTAAATAAGAACAGCACATACCAGGTGATCAAAAAGCATGGACTTGGCGATTAAGTATTTCACTTTGTGATATATTTCTTTCCGTCATGGATTCCAAAAAATGGAATCTTATGAAGAACGCATACATACATACCATTAAGCTGTTCTCTGAGATTTCAGTGGTTAGCTACACAAAGAAAGACAGCTAGATAAGTGTTTAACTGGTTATTTAGTTGCCTAGTTATCGGATCTGCACTCACAGCAATCCTGGCACACAGCTTGAGCTTCAGTGGCATCCATCACACGACGTACACAAGACTTTCTGCTATTCATGCTCATAATCTTTTTCCCATGCAGACACTCCTGAATCTGGTCCTCCCACGATTTCCTTGGCCTTCCTCTACTTATTTTTCCTGCCACTAGGGCTAAATAAATCCTCATAGTAAGCATCTCATCACTCATGCTTTCAACATGCCCAAACCACCTAAAAATACACTATACTGACAAAAGTCACCGGACACCATTCAAAAGCAAATGAACGGATACGCTGCGTTGTTAAGATGCGCGGTACAGCTGCAAACGGTGTAAAAACAAACCTGCAGCTGACCGCGATGATATCGCACTGTGAGGTTGAGTGAAAACGTCGCGGCGGAAAAAACTGACTTTGAGAAAGGAAAGGTTGTTGGGTGTCATATTAGTGGGTTGTCCATAAGAGAAACCGAGAAGCGTTTAAACATACCCAAGTCAACTGTTTTGGATGAACTGAATAAATGGAAGACACATGGCGTGCCTGAAGCAGCAAAACGTACCGGCAGACCAAAGAAAATCAGTGATAGAGGACGTCGAAGCCTGAGGAGAGTCGTTACAGCTAATCGACGGAGTACTGCAGAAGACCTCAGTGTACAGGTGAGTAAAAATGTTGGAGCCTCGGTATGTACACGTACCATTCGCAGAGAACTTCATTCCGGGGTCGTATGGCTGTTCATAAGGCTTTCATCTACACTCTGAATGCTACTCGTTGTCGTTTAGTATGGTGTAAAGAACATTTATCGTAGACCGCAGATCAATGGAAACGGGTCCTATGGACTGATGAATCCAGTACATAATTCATCAGTCTGATGGCCGTGTGTGGGTATGGCGACAGCCGGAAGAACGCTATTTACCACTGTGTATTGTTCCTGCGGTCAAGTTTGGAGCTGGCAGTGTACTCGTGTGGGGGTGTTTTTCGTGGTATTATCCCGGCACATTGGTTATCGTGAACAAACCTTTTAACCAGCATGTCTACCTCGATATTCTGGATAATTATGCCTTAACAACTCTGTGGCAATACTGTGGAACCGAGCTTTGTTGGTACCAGCAGGATAATGCCCCGAGCCATAAAGCAAGGTCTGTTACGGCGTGGTTTGACGATAATTCCGTATTGTGCGTGAACTGGCCAGCACATAGCCCTGATGTTAATCCCATAGAGCACTTATGGGATGAATTAGAGCGCCGCACAAGAAGTTTGGAACCAAGGCCTACTACTAAGCAACAGTTAGCGGCAGCATTATGTACTGAACGGAAACGCATACCTATCGCTGTGTTCCAAAACCTTGTCGAAAGCCTTTCGCAAAGGGTCAGTGCATGTATTAAGTCCAAAGGTGGACCGATGCATGTCCATAAATGCTGTGTTGCGTTTCTCTTATAGGTGTCCTGTGACTTTTGTCAATATAATGTATTAGGCTCCACCTTACTAACAACCTTTTGACTCACATTACACAGCTGCAACACATCCTCATTCTTCGCATGATCAGAGAGTGTTATGCCACAAACCCTTGGTAAATAACGCATCTTTCCAGCACATAAACGACTTCTATGTGTCTTCTGTAGTATCCGGGTTTCACTGTCATACGTTAGAGTAGAAATAATTACACCTTCATACACAGCCATCCGGGACTCTCTTGAGAAACCAACATTCTTACGAAATCCTCCTAAAACAGCTATGACTTTCAAAGAAGAATTCACTCGCCTAGTAATTTCACTGTCTAATTCGTTCTCTACGTCAAAGATGTTTCCTAAATACTACACAAACTCATTCACCTGCTCAATCACTGTGCCATTTAGACTTATCTTGCATTTAGTACTAACAGTTCTTTGCTCAGAAATCATAACTTTGGGTTTTCCTTTATTTATACATAGTTTGAATTTCATACAAACTTCATACACCCGGGACAGCATACACCAATCTGCACACACGGATGTTACCAAGACATTAAACGGTATTGTTCATTTTCGCATCACGCATGAACGCATCCATAAATACGTTAAACAGCCATGGTAACATTGCACAACCTTGTCTGATTCCTGCACCAATATAATACCATTTCGATACAACACCATTCACTCGTACACAAGCTCTACTGCTAGCATACATGGCTTTTACGCCATTAAGTAAATTTCCAATAACACCATGTTTATTCGGTACTTTCCACAGAAGTACCCTATTTACACTTTCTTAAGCTTTTCTAAATCTATGAAGGCACAAAAGCCTTACCAACAGACAGATACTTTCCGATCATCATGCGTAATGCAAACATTTGGTCAGTGCAGCCTTTACCAGGCATAAAACCACTCTGAACATCCCACACTTTATCTGATGTAAGCCCTCGTACCTTTTCAATAACGACCTTTCCAAACACTTTCCCTGGCACACTCAGTAAACTTATACCACAACAGTTCTTGCAGTCAGACTGATCACCTTTTCTCTTGTGCAGGGTAATAATAATAGCGTCCCTCCAATACCGAGGGATCATTCTTAACACACAGTACAACTAACAAATTTCAGTTAACCAGCCAATTACAGAGTCACCAACGAACATTCAGTTTCTAACAAGTAATAATCAGAGCCAACATCCGTACCTCTCATCACACGAGTATCAACAATTAAGTGTTTCAGACGCTGATCATAAACAACAAAATCAATGACACTCTTTTGGGCAAGATAACGATTTTCCCAAGTATATGTGTGGATATGTTTGTGTTTGAAAAACGTATTAGATACACACAAACCATTCTCAGAGTGCAGAGTTCAATTAAACTTTCACCATTATCACTCACCCAAGGATCATTAAACTTACCCAGAACGTTATCATAAATCTCATTCTGAACACCTATTCTAACACCGAAATCCTCTGCTAGTATAACTTTCTCCTTAGCACCAAACTGGCTAAAATCTGCTTTTAGTTCATTCCAGAAATCTTACTTCTTATCAGAAGTTTCTGAATAACTGCAACCATTACAATTATCTGAAGTTTTACTTTGAAACGAGTCCAGAGAATTATCTTACTAATGCAGCAATAGTGAATCAAGTTGTTAATCTTTTCACTTGAAATCACACCTACACTAGCCTGTCCGCTCACATCGTCCAACGCTCAAAGTTCCATTCACTTCTTCTATCCCAAGTTCCTTGTTTTTAGTTTCATTTACATACAACACATTCAATCTGTACTTATTAATTTCTTCAATCACCTCATTCATCTTTCCATTTATTCCTCTAGTATTGTATACATCAATTTTACACTCACTCAGCCGAGATTTCTTTGTCATATGCCATTTAGACATTCCAGGTCGTTTCCGTGCTGGATCGTCCTTCTCAAGTGTGGTAGGTCCACCATATCCCACACTAAAGTCCTTGTCCTTTAGAATTTATTTGTCTTTTTAATCGGGAAATTACGCCAATGCGAGGAATTATCCCACAGCTGACAGTTCCAGATAGTCATTCCACCTAAGGGTTCTGGAACAAAACCCAGTGAGTTGGGGACATTTTGCCATTTTGACACACACAACCACCTGGTACCTCAACAATAATTTACACTGGAGCTTAAATTTGTGTCAGCTTCCAAGATCCATAGAGACCCTAGAGAATGAAATACTTATTATATATATTCTCCAATATCTGTGTTTTTCCTTTATATTTTGTTGCACGCGCAGAGTATAAGTCGGAGTTGAAACATTGCTTTATTAACAAAAGAGCACATGCATAACACATTTAAGAAAAGAACAAAACACACATAGAAAATTATATACAAATAACTGTATACAAATTTGTCAGGCATTGCCTTTCAATTCTGAGGAAATTGCCGATTGGAGTGCAGCAAAGTATGATTTTGGGGGAAAAAGTTCTAACATTTTCATGCAAAGCGTGAGTTCATGAATTTTTCAAAGGAGATGTTAGTGAGTTCAGCGAAGTGACAATATGACAGGAGTTAACAAATAGATGGTCTCTACGTACTAGAAAGAAGTCTGGGCGACAATATTGCGTTACAGTTGTGTTTATTCTGTTAATTCAACATATGTAGAAGCCAGAAGTTTGGCCAGTATGAAAGCTTAATTATATTCAGTTTGAAGAAGTGCACGTATATGAAGTTTGAAGATTTTGCACAATTGACGTCCAGCATTAGTGTAAGTTGCAGGGGTGTTAGCAGTAAATTTTTTTAAGCAAAACAGGTAGATCACATATTTTTACTGAATAAACAAGAATGCGTAAATCCTATTGTAGCTGGCTGTTGGTGTGCACTGGCTTTTTAAGAAGTTGTCGTGTAAGGTGAACGGCAGTCTTTGCTTGTGAGACTCAACATGAAAGAGAAGAGAGATTGTAATATCAGGCAGGTTGAATAAATGTGACGGACGTCGGCTGGCGTCATTCTGGATTATCAAGGTGCCCAAAGCGATGCAATGTGATGGGCGCTGGAAGGCTAACATGCAAGCAGTTAGTGTAAAATAACCCTACGCGAGACGATGGATTTGTGGGCCTTCATCCAGGTAGCAGTAAGATCTGAGGTTGGAATCTGTGAGATCGGCATCGGCAAACTATGATTTGTAAAAAGGTGATGGTAAATTAGTTTCAAGATTAACACATACAGCAGCGTCGTTTGACAATGCTACAACAAATAGTAGAAGAAGCTGAGCCGAAGGTCGATGTACACTAAAGTACCAAAAAAAACTAGGATACCCTTCCTAATATAGCGTTGGTCCTCCTCTAGATCGGATAACGGTAGCAAGACGACGGGAAATAGACCCCGCGAGCTCCTGTAGTAGTGTGGAGAGTGTACACACCATGTTTCCTGAAGAGCGTCGCACAATTCCGAAATATTCGTCGGTCGAGGATTCCTGACATTGACAGCACGTTGAACAGCATCCCAAATGTATTCGATGGCATTTAAATCCGGCAAATGAGGGGACCCAATCAGGATGCCAGACTCCGTGGAATGTCCCTAACGCGATAATCGAGCAACGATAGACGTGTGCTGTAGCCCGTTGTCGTGTTGAAAGAGGTCGGAGTGGTTGCATGAAATGAAGGTGTGCAAATGATCCCCAAGAAACATTTTGCAGCCTTCACCGGCCAAAGCGTTCTGCAGACGTGTATGAGGCGTCCTTATGCGTCACATCTGATAACACCCCACTCCACAACAGAGCCACCGCCGGTCTGTAGTGTCCTTTGTAGGCATGAGGCATCCATTACCTACTGGGGATGTCGCCGCCCCCGGAGTCGGCCATCTGCTCGAATCCGTTGGTACCGCGATTCGTCGGATCAGGCTACACGATTCCGGTCATCTTGCGTGTAATGGTGGTGTTCCAGAGCCCGGGCGAGGCGTACAACTTTGTGTGGTCGGGTCAGTAATGGCGCCTGGGTGGGGTGTCCGCTCCGCAAAGTCATAAAGCACAGGGAACGTTGCACTTTCTGAACGCTAATGCTACTACTTGCGCCGGCGTTGAACTGCGCTGTGGTTTGCGACGATGTTGCAAGCCGAGAAGATGTTACTATCCGTTTCAGACGCCCCTGTCCACGATTGTCCAGGAGGTTTCTACGGTCTTGGCAGTCTTGCACTCTGGAGTTTTTCCGTGAGTTTGTGTAAACCAGGTTTACCCTTGAAATTGTTGACCGTGTAAATCTAATTTTTTAAAGTTTTGCGCGGCTTTTGGGTCACTCGGTATTTGTTTTGTAGTATCTCCCTGAACCATAAATAAGTTTATCAACCATTTCAATGACAGGTAATTTAAACTAAACCACTTGATTATAACAATCAGTTATTTTGTATATCAAACAGAAGTCATCGCTCTTTCCACGTATTTATAAGTGAGTCACGGAAAAATTTTCATTAGCCGCCACCGGGAATAGAACCCAGGGTCTTCCAGTTACACGCCGGACATGCTTCCACTGCATCACAGTGGCTTCCAATTCCTCCAGACTCACATACGACTAACTGCCAAGCCACTTAGCAGGTTGCTTCTTGGAGCCCCGTACAATGTTGGGAATTCACCAAAGATGGTAAGCAGCAACTGAACAAATAACGTGGTGGCGAATGAATAAATTAATACACATACAAGTGACGTGGACCAGGAACATCAAACAGAAGTCATCGCTCTTTCCACGTTTTCATAAAAAAATTTTCGATTCCCGGTGGCGGCAGATGAGAATTTTTCCGTGACTCACTTATAAAAACGTGGAAAAAGCGATGACTTCTGCTTAATGTTCCTGGTCCACGTCACTTGTGAGTATTAATTAGTTATTTTGTATTTTCCTTATTTCCTAATCCCGTCGGTGGGATACCAAAAGCCGATATCGTGAAAAACAGTTTGCGTAGTGAAAATACTATAAAAGCTTTGTTGTAATTTTTTTTTATGTGGTATATTCCCAGAACAACAAAAATTTACTAAATTGAACTTTATTTTCATGCAAACCTTAACAACTAAAGACATACTAATTAACATTTTGTCACTGACTAATTTGTACGTTTATCTTCAAGTGAATGCCTTCGGAATAATGAAAAATGCTAGCTTTCCAGTTCTGAAGGCAAATATTAAAATAAAATACAAAGACATATTGTTTAAAAGCGCAGTAGGACAAAATCATGCCTATAATCTCTATGTAATTGCAAATCCATCAGCTCAAAGTCCCAGAGGACGAGACGGAAAAATAAATTTTATCATTCCCATCCTAATATTCGAACATTTATGATCCTTAAAATCTGAATAATCTTGTTTTGGTCTCAAGGTTAATTGGCGGGAAAATACTTACCTCGAATAAAGGTTGTACATGCCTCCAGCGACTAAGAGTAAATGCTTTAAAATTCTTTTGATGGTTATTAGGTATCTCATTTTTCTCCTTAGAGAATAAACAAAGACAGCTGTAATTACCTTTATTGCGCTTAAAACAGCATTAATCATCCACTCAACGAGAAAATACATGAAGATGAGATGAAAGCGACGAGGATTAATATTTCCGAGATTGTTTGTTGTGAAGTTGCCTTAAATTGCATGACTTGCTGCAATAAGTGCAAGTCGACGTGGATTGTTTTGTTTCTAGTTTGAATAAATATTTATGTACGTCCCACAAGACTTAGAAATCCGATTACAACTATTTGGCAAATCTTGATTAGATGCATGAAGTAGTTCACCAGAAAAAAAAAGTAGATTATTTTTATTTTCAGCAAACGCCAGTTTTGAATTTATTAAAGGGTTTTCTGTAGTACCTACTTCTTTTCAAAGTATTCCGACAAAAGGGGTTAGAAGATAAGAGTGAGTACACTCAAAATTGAGAATAACCATGAATAAGATAAATGGCTGTTAATAAAAGATGACTTTTCATAATTCACCGTTAAACGAAAAAGAAACAAAAAACAATACACATTTCTCAGGAGGAATTAGCTCATTCTTTTTACCAAACATACTGTGTGTTTCGGAAAAGCATATCCTGTTCGGGAAAAGCAATAATGCAAATAATGGTATCGGATGCCCTTAATTCAATCTGTGAAATAAATTGCGTTCAAAATATTTTACTGAAAAATCACTGCAAGACATTCCAATATATTACTGTCAACTTAAATATATTGTTATTCTGGATTCACAGGTAGAGGTGCTTTTTGTTTTCTTTCATCTGATGGTTATTCTTGAGTCATAAATTTTTGCATTTACTGTTTCTGTATTTTTATTTTTTTACTGGCTCAATTTTTAATCGTAGAGATTTTCCGCACTGTTTTTATTTGGGACTAATGATATCCACGAGGAACTCGTAGAGTTGAAAGCAGTTTCCAGTTCCTAATTTGGGGTTACTGTTGCCAGGGATGGGAGTGAATCATGCCTTCCCCAGGATTCGAACCCGAGCTCTTCTCAGAAGCCCGTGCTCAGACCACAGCACCACGTGGAAGAACCTTATATTAACTTTAACGTCCTTTTTTACTTTTTCTTTAGTGATTCCTTTCACTTCATACTCTGTCGTTAATTTAGATTCCTCTGTCTCATCATACGAATTTTTCCCACGTTCAAGTTCCTGGTGCTTTATAGGTTGGTACCTGTCCTACACCGTTGGTTCTCTCTCTTCCCTGAAACCAGTCACCCTAAATTAGGGATGAGCAGCCCCTTATCATTGTGGCCATTAAACCCTATAGCATGTCCACTAGGGATCTTCGAAAAAAAATTTCTCTTCGAAAGCTGTGTAACGAAAATGAAACAAGAAAGATGACACCGAATTTTTCGCGTGTAATGAGCACGTTTCTTGAATCCGTTCTAACGCTAATTGAATTTATCAAAGCTATTCAAAGTCAACGGAATCAGTATGGAAAACAATAGTATCTGACCGAAGAAAGAAGTTTTTTAATCGGTTTTTAATCCCTCAGATATTGCTGTAAACGGAATCATAACTTACGCCCTCTGGTTGCACACTTGTGCTTTAAGAAAAATTTGAAATTATATGAGAAACATTTCACAGCGGAAACGCTTTCCACAAAGAAAGGATTTTTTCAAATCTGATTCTTAAAAGCAGAGATTTCGACAAATATAAGATATGCATCTACGCCCCGTGGCGAGAAAACCATGCATTATTTTAAGAACAAAGTATTCTCAAAATGTTTTCAATGTGAACGGTGTCGGTCCAGGAAAGATTTTTTTTTCAGTCCAGTTTTCAGCAGTTCAGATTTTGCTAAAAATATATCAGAAGCAGAAATTAACACTTCTGCCCTCTGGTGGCCAAACCATTCTTTATCAAATATTACAAATCATATGAAAAACATTTCCCATAAAGTGCTGTATGCAATACAGGTAGAAATTTTCAAATCCGAATTGTAGAAGCAGAAATATCGGGGAAAACGCAATTTACCTTAACTCCCCTTAGCAGAATGAATGTGAATTACTTGAAAATTTTGAAATTATAAGAAAAACATTTCGTACCAGAAATGCTAACCAACGAAAAAGGAATATTTGAAATCGGATTCTTAGTAATAAGGATATTGACAAAAAAAGACATATCTACGCCCCCTGGTGGAGCAACCATGCATTATGTTAAGAAAAAAAATATTTTGAAAAGATTTATCGACGTGAGTAGTATCGGCCCACAAACGAATTTTTTTCAATCGTGGTTTTAAAAGCTCATATTTTGCTGAAAATGTATCAGAAGCGGAAATTGAGATTTACGCTCCCTGGTGGCCAAACCATTTTTACCAAAAATTAGAAATTATATGCAAAAGATTTCCCGTCAGGAGCTGTATCCAGTGCAGAAAGAAGTTTTCAAATCGGAGTTTTAGAAGCTGAAGTATCGGGGGAAACGCAATTTACCTATACGCCCCCTTGCGGAAAGTCTATGAATTACTTGAAAGTTCTGAAATTATGTGAAAAACATGTGGCACCGAAAACTATCCAATAAAGAAAATCGGACCATTAGAAGAAGAGATATTGACAAAAATAAGATATACATCTATGCGTCCTGGCGGAGAAATCATGCATTATTTAAAGAAGAAAATATTCCAAAAAACGTATCGACGTGAGTGGAATATGTCCACGAAATAATTTTTCAATCGGGATTTTAGAAGTTCAGATTTTGTGACAAATACATCAGAAACAGAATTGACACTTACGCCCCCTTGTGGCCAAACCATGCTTTACCAAAAATTAGAAATTATACGCAAAATATTCTCCAACTGAAGGTGACTTCTGCTGATCCCTCATAGGTCGTGCAGATTTTAAGAACAGGTAAGGGTTGGAAATCTGACTCACTTTGACAAGCGTTTCGGACAGCTATAGTTGCTTGTATGTACGAGCGTTATGGTCGCTAAAGGGTTAAATGGGAAAAGTTATCGAATTCAAATTGCCATTTTTTAAATGAGAACTTTTTCGTGACTTACTTATAAACCCAGAAAGAGCGATGACTTCCATTTGATGTTCCTGGTCCACGTCAACTGCGTATTTATTATTCATTCTCCTTCTAGTTATTTGTTCAGTTGCTGCTGTTCATCTTTGGTGAATCCCCAGCATTGTGCGGGGCTCCAAAGAAGCAACCTGCCATGTGGTTTGGTAGTTTGTCCTTCGTGAGTCTCGATAATTTCGATGCCGCTGTGGTGCAGTGGAAGCATATCCGGCGCGTAACTGGAAGACCCTGGGTTCGATTCCCGGTGGCGGCCGATGAAACTTTTTCCCTGACTCACTTATAAACGTGGAAAGAGCAATGGCTTCTATTTGATGTTGCATATTGTTGCTCCTAAACATCCTTTTGAAAAAAAATAATCTTCTTTCCTTCAATACCATTTACAACGAAGGCTATTTGTGGACAGTTACTTTTTCAAATAGTGTGCAGTTTTCCCGCTAAGGAGCGTAAATACATAAATTGCGTTTTCCCCGATATCTCTGATCCTAAAATTCCAATTTGGGAAATTACTTTTGCGTCCCTCAGAATTCGTAGTGAAAAATGTTTTCAAGTAATTTTTTTTTTTTTTTTTTGGTAAGGAACAGTTTTTCCACTTGGGGATGGAGCGTAAATTTTGATTTCCAATGTATTTGCATCAGAATCTGAGTTCATGAAATTTTCATGGTGAAAAATATTTGTTCATGAAAATTTTATGGTGAAAAATATTTGTTCATGAGAATTTTATGGTGAAAAATTTTTTGTTCATGAACATTTTATGGTAAAAAATATTTTTTCAGTGAAATAACCCTCACGGGGGAAAGTTTTTGCACACATTTTCTGTTCCTAATAATGCACACTTTTTAGACAACACTGTAAAACATATAAGTGGTGTGAATTCACGGAAAATTTCTGAAAATTACGAGCAACGAAGTTGCCAGTAAGTATCCGTTTTTAAAAGCTCTCGTTTGTTTTAACCCTCATTGTCAAAGATTTTCAGTAGTCAGTAATTCCGTTCGTTTCACTAAAGCCCCGCTCAAGTTTTTCGCATTTAGACAGAAATTTCGTAAAATCGAACACGCTGAATATTTCAGCCCTTACGCGAAAGAATCCTTATGCGCCAGTGGTGGGGATCGAGCCCAGGTCCTATAGGTTGAAGCCGAGCGTCTTAACCACGGAGCCAGAAAGTTATAGGAATCAGACTCACGTTTTGGTTAAAATTAATTTCGTGATAATTTTTTTCATTAATGATTTATTAATTTTTAGTTTCTATTGGAGCTCACCGTTTTTAATACGTTTTTAATAATTAATTTTTTTGTGGGAGGTTTTATTACTAGGTATGTAATTTTTCCATCGTGATCTTTCGAAGCAACATAATAATTTCGAGTTTGAATATTTTTTTTCAACTTACAATAGCTTTCAGTTATCTTTAAGAGAAAGTGCGATGTACTGTTTTACAATATCACTTCAAAAAAACTTCTAAATATGATATTTACACTAGATAACTAGGCACACCGGACAAAAAATTAGTCACCCCTAGCAGAATTTACCTAATAACGGGTGACAAAGCTTTGAAAACCGTATGACTCCTGTGTGGTGGAACATCCACGAGGTTGTGGATGTATTGAACATCGATTTGCAGCCACTCGTACGTCAACTGGTCCCGAAGTTCCGCCAGAGTGCGTTGATGTCTTTTCCAGCCTTTCACCTTCTGTTCCAAATGATCCCACAGATTTTCAATAGGATTTAAATCTGGGAATTCGGCGGGCCAGTCCAGGTGAGACAGTGTTACTGATTGTTCGTCGTGTCACTCAGACGCAGATTTAGCCCTGTGAACCTCTGAATTGTCGTCTTGGAAGACAGGAGGGTAAAGGGCAACACTTCATGCGGAGATACGCATGTTGGTTCAAATCCATCGTCACTGCAACTAGATGGCCCATTTCGTGGTACGAAAACCATCCCCTAAAACATCACAGAACCCCCACCCTCCCCCGAATTTGGAAACAGTTCTTCACGTAACGCCTTCTCTCTACCAGGATACCGTGCGCACAACCGAAGTGATACCTCGTATTTTTAAATGAAAATAACGTCGTATATATTTATTGTCATGTCGAGTTCCCGCTTTCAAATTGTTAAAACGTTCTATTATTCAGTTTGTAGTTTCTATGTAACTTCCTTGAAAAAGCCACCTGGTTTGATGTGCGAACGCTTGGACTCCCTTCCTTGTCTATTTCCTACGCCAATAAATCGGATCACTAGTATAGTATTACTACTTCTTATTTTTGTACTTTGTCATTCGCTACTGTAAAGAGTGAGAATATTATGCTCTTTAATAAATGCACAGTTTTCCCTCAAGGTGGGGCGTATGCAAAAACTTTTCCTCTCTATCTCTCTTCGCAGAAGTCGCATTTAAAAAAATGTTTTTCCACCTGACAGCTTTTGGTATGAAAAATACTTTGAGCATATTTTCTACTTTCCTGTTATTCACGACAGGTACATTTATTTGTATTTTAAGGAAAATCTCTTATTCTAAAGTACCCTTGGAAACCTTCTCTGTTGGTGTAGGATATTCTCTGGTGTAGCATTGTTTTGTACCTATTTTTGCTTTTACTGTATGTTTGTGAAAACACAAATTTGTCCGCTCCCTCTCACCTCAATGTAAGTTGCTCTCCCAACTAAGCTACACGGACAGAATGTATTGCTGCAGATCTGCCGTCCTTACACGTGCTTTACCTCTGTAGTATGAATTCTGACAATTAAGTAATGAGACTGGGTCAGAAAAACACATTTACTTACGCTTTTAATCAACTACAATGTGATCACCTTCGAAGTAGTTCCCTTCAGCTTGCGCACACTTATTCCAACGGTGCTGCCATTGCAGGTAGCAGCTGTGGAACTCGTCAGCTGAGACATTGTTCAAGGCCTGCGTCACAGCCTTTTGGAAGTCTGCTGCTGTGGAACTCATCAGCTGAGACATTGTTCAAGGCCTGCGTCACAGCCTTTTGGACGTCTGCTGCCGTGGAACTCATCAGCTGAGATATTGTTCATGGCCTGCGTCACAGCCTTTTGGACGTCTGCTGCTGTGCAACTCATCAGCTGAGACATTGTTCAAGGCCTGCGTCACAGCCTTTTGGACGTCTGTTGCGGTGGAACTCATCAGCTGAGACATTGTTCAAGGCCTGCGTCACAGCCTTTTGGATGTCTGCTGCCGTGGAACTCATCAGCTGAGACATTGTTCAAGGCCTGCGTCACAGCCTTTTGGACGTCTGCTGCCGTGGAACTCATCAGCTGAGATATTGTTCATGGCCTGCGTCACAGCCTTTTGGACGTCTGCTGCTGTGCAACTCATCATCTGAGACATTGTTCAAGGCCTGCGTCACAGCCTTTTGGACGTCTGGTGCCTTGGAACTCATCAGCTGAGATATTGTTCAAGGCCTGCGTCACAGCCTTTTGGACGTCTGCTGCTGTGGAACTCATCAGCTGAGACATTGTTCAAGGCCTGCGTCACAGCCTTTTGGACGTCTGCTGCTGTGGAACTCATCAGCTGAGACATTGTTCAAGACCTGCGTCACAGCCTTTTGGACGTCTGCTGCCGTGGAACTCATCAGCTGAGACATTGTTCAAGGCCTGCGTCACAGCCTTTTGGACGTCTGGTGCCGTGGAACTCATCAGCTGAGACATTGTTCAAGGCCTGCGTCACAGCCTTTTGGAAGTCTGCTGCTGTGGAACTCATCAGCTGAGACATTGTTCAAGGCCTGCGTCACAGTCTTTTGGACGTCTGCTGCTGTGGAACTCATCAGCTGAGACATTGTTCAAGGCCTGCGTCACAGCCTTTTGGACGTCTGCTGCTGTGGAACTCGTCAGCTGAGACATTGTTCAAGGCCTGCGTCACAGCCTTTTGGACGTCTGCTGCCGTGGAACTCATCAGCTGAGATATTGTTCAAGGCCTGCGTCACAGCCTTTTGGACGTCTGCTGCCGTGGAACTCATCAGCTGAGACATTGTTCAAGGCCTGCGTCACAGCCTTTTGGACGTCTGCTGCTGTGGAACTCATCAGCTGAGACATTGTTCAAGGCCTGCGTCACAGCCTTTTGGACGTCTGCTGCCGTGGAACTCATCAGCTGATATATTGTTCAAGGCCTGCGTCACAGCCTTTTGGACGTCTGCTGCTGTGAAACTCATCAGCTGAGACATTGTTCAAGGCCTGCGTCACAGCCTTTTGGACGTCTGCTGCCGTGGAACTCATCAGCTGAGACATTGTTCAAGGCCTGCGTCACAGCCTTTTGGACTTCTGCTGCTGTGGAACTCATCAGCTGAGACATTGTTCAAGGCCTGCGTCACAGCCTTTTGGACGTCTGCTGCTGTGAAACTCATCAGCTGAGACATTGCTCAAGGCCTGCGTCACAGCCTTTTGGACGTCTGTTGCTGTGTCAAAATGGCGTCCTTTCACAACTGATTCAGTTTTGAGAATAAGAAGAAGTCGCAGGGAGCCATGTCAGGTGAATTAGGAGGATGTGGTAGTGTTGCATTTCGCCGTTCTTCTCGCTATTGTTCTGTGAGATTTTTTGGAACCAATTTCGCAGAAATTTTTCTCATTCCCAGATCTTCAGTCAGCATTCGGCGAACACTTTCGCGATTCATGTTCAGTTCTTCCGCTATCATTTTCACTGTTAATCGCCTATTACGCCACACAACTTCACTCACCCGGGCTGTGTTGTCCTCTGTCCGTGTTGTTGTTGGTCGCCCACTCCGGTGTTCGTCTTCCACATTGGTTCTGCCCTCACAAAACATTTTGTGCCAACGGAAGGCTTTTTCTCTTGACATTACCTCATTGCCGAAAGCCTGTTGCAGTTTTCCGTATGTTACCGCCGCATTTTCACCGAGTTCCACACCAAAAAAAGATGGCATACCGCTGCGCAATATTCCGCGAGTCAATTTTCCTGACGAGGAGCACACGCACAACTTCACGAGCGCAGCAACTACTACACATTGAGGCCTTCCAGGGTGTTGCCACTTGGACTACGGATGGGGGAAGAACCAATGTCACACATATGTGACGCACGAGGCTGCAGCGTTGCCACAGTGCGCGCGACAAAATCAGTCTCATTACTTAATTGTCAGACCTCGTATGTCACATGTTACGCACAACTTTCTCTTCAGGAGGCGTAAAATTATATCATAGTTTCTTCCATATCTCTTCTTCTCGCGGTTCGTTCGTTTAAAAACTCTCTTTTGTCTGGGTTATTTTCCGCTTTGAGAAAAGTTTTGCCCATGATTTGTGGTTGTTCGCAGCACGCACATTCAGCTACAAGTGCCAAAAGTTGCTATTTCTATTTGTGGATGTTTTGCCGATTGTATAAATTCGGTTGATTTTTTTTTTCGTAGTCTATTTCAGTTACCGCAAAGAACACTGCTCATATTGAGCATTTTAAATTATGCGCAGGATTTTTTTTTATAAAGGGTTAAAATCCATTTGCTCAACTGAAATTTTTCTTTTACAAAAATCTCCCTTGAAATGTTTCTTTCGTGTGGAGAAGGATTCGAAAAACATGTTCATTACACCCGAGAATACGGTATCATCTTTCTGGTGTTTTCTACTCAAAGGTTTATGCAACAGTGAGAAGTGCCTTTTACATTTATCCATTGTTAAAACATAACCCGTGCTCGGAGCATATTGGTCGTCCCCATGTTTCAGTTATGAGAAGCTGAATTTAAATCCGCATTTTTCTAATGGGGTAGTTTTGTTTTCTAAACTGACTGCGATTCAGTTGCAATAAATTGCCGCATTATTATTTTATTCCTGGTTATGTAACTAGTACAAAATATTTTTTTTCTGCCAATGGCGAGAAAAAATCTCCAACCTTTCCATGAAGATCACAGTCCTGTGATCAAAAGTAATCTCACCCTTAGTCGTGTCTTTTTTTGTTTTGTTTTTTAAAGTGGTTTATTTTGCAAAATAGGAAATTTTAATGGAAAGCTACACTTGTATTATAGGAGAGACTAGATATCATCTGCACAGGGGATTTACTCCAGGGGAGGTAGTATTTTGGGAAGACAGCTCATTTTGTGGATTTATTAGCCTCTGACTTCAGTACACTTTGGATAAGTACACCCTGGATCAGCCCTTCTTTCTTTTTATTTTTCCATTTTTAATATCAAACATTTCTTACAGATTTATTTCATTGCTGGTTCGCTGAACATTCCTTTGATCTCGCTCAGATGTCTGACCTAATTATAGTTTCCCAGCAAGAAAAAGAATTAAAGTAGAAACGAAAAAAAACAAAAAAACTTCAGTATTTCCTTTCTCTTTCTTTTATTCCGAATATTTTTAGTTC
Organism: Macrothele yani; assembly: GCA_039090855.1. Taxonomy (NCBI): domain Eukaryota; kingdom Metazoa; phylum Arthropoda; class Arachnida; order Araneae; family Macrothelidae; genus Macrothele; species Macrothele yani. Next base: position 6,585,508 of record CM077011.1, on the reverse strand, counting down.
AAAAGCTGTTACTGGAAAATAATGGTGACAGGGTTTATTTAACTGGTCATTCTTTTCCGTGCTAGAGGGGAATACAAAATCTAGCATGCATGTGTTTGTTCACTAAAATAATTAATACGCGTGTTTCAGTTTAAAAAAATAAATAAATATATCCACATTTTTTCCAGATTGTTAGCATACTTCCAAATAAGGTACATATAATTTCAAAGACAAATTACAGAATAAGCGAAAACTGACATTCGGAATATACACAACCCCTTAACTGATTTAGCGAATTATACAGTAATAACAGTTGCCCTATTCATTACGCTCCACCCTCGTTAAAAACCCTATAGCTGGCTTATTTTTAAAGTTGCGTTGGTTTGCTTCAGTTGTTAGTTACTTTCTCAAAAGAGAATACTCCAGTTTTACTTATAAGGGTGTAGTTGTAGTCCCTTTAATACAATTCAATTCAGTTTATTTAGCTTTTACATTAAAACCAAAACTCCAAAGTAATATAACAACAGTGTAGGAAATTGTTACAGCAAGGGGGACCTGGGAAAAGGCCACAAAGTCCTGATAAGGCCCTGATCTCCCTTTACAAGTACAGGCAAGACAGAGTTACCCCTGAAAGCATGGGGCGCAACATTCACAGATAATAGGAGAAATTAGTGTTAGTAAAGTTGTTCCCTCTCCCCCTTTTTCTCCACCCTCCTCCGAACTTTTCCCACTTTTCTACTCCATCGCTCCCTATGAACCCACTTTCCCATTTTATCGAACACTATTAGCAAACAAAAATAATAATAACATTATTTGTTTTTATTTACCCTCGAGAGCTGCGGTTACACTGCCATACGCAGAGAAGTAGCACACGAAGTCTTGATGTCTTACACATAACAGCAGCATTTTTTTACTTTTGCATTTCTTATTAATAGTAATATCAGGAACACCTAACATCGTTCGGTTAAAGAGGGGATGAGGGCACAAAAAAATTTATATTTCGATATGTTATTTCCAAGTTTTGTAATGCTAAGTCTAAACCATCAAGATTAATAATGATAAACGAATTAGAGACAAATTAATTTAGAATAAGCATCAAAACAAAGATGGATGATAATTTTTTATTTGTTTTAGAGTAGGAATGTTTTTAAAATTGTTTTTATTATTTCCGAACACGAAACACCAAAGGTTAAATGTTAACATGGGGTTCTTCATTGAACCCCATGGTAACATTGGTTCTTCATCGCTGCCTATTTATTCGCCGAATTTGATCGAGGTTTTTTTCCGATATAGAATCACTGTAGGTTATAATAACTGTGGGCATTATTTCCATGCTCCTTGCCTTAGCTGCTCGGAATCGTCTTTTTGTAGGCTGATCTTCTTCCAATGAAAGGTCTTATGTTTCGAGATTGGAATATGATCAGAAATCATAGGCTCTTGAATGTCCAAGCTGTTCGATATTTATTTCTTCTGCTTGTTCCTGTTCCAACAGTGCCGTATCCTTCTTATTAAATTTGAAACGTCCACGTTTTGTAGGGGGTCGACCAGCCATATTTTTTTCGTATTGTTTTACCATCCACGCGACACTCTGTTAATAGTAATTAATAAAAATGAACTAATCATATGTTAGCACAGCGGATACGCTCTTCATCAAGTGACTATTCAAGAATGTAACAAAAAAATGCTGTACTAACAGTTTACTTTTTGAAGAGAAAAACACACGAAATCAGCGTTCCGCTGCTTATACTGTACTACGCATCAACTCCAAGCAGCTGGCACAACTCACTTTTTGTTCTAGAAGAAAATAGAAGTAATGCGTAATAAGCACACAACGCGTGACGTAAGGAGGCAGATGGTCGTGGGAGTGTGACGTCATAAAGCTTCAATAGGATCCATTCACAACGCGTGACGCAATGAGGCAGATGGCGTGACCGCGCGCCAACATCTCAATCGCGAGAGTATGACATCATAAGATTTCTAAGCATGGGAAGCATTAATAGGACGACGCCATGACTCTAAAAACGTGGTAACTCGGGGTGGTTATTTAACCCACTAAACGAATTTTTCCAAAGTCGAGATCAAGCTAAATCGATTTCTAGTACCAGATAACGGTAGGTTAACAACTTTCATCAAAATCCTTAGAACCGTTTTTAAAATAAAATTTACATAGATACAAATATACAAAAATTTCTCCATACTTATAAAGAATTTCTTCTTTATAAGTATGGGATATCTGTTGTTGTTGTCGTTTCTAGGTTTAACGACCACCATGACCAACTCTAGAGCTATAAGCAGTCGCCAGCGTGTGTGTGTGTGTGTGTGTGTGTGTGTGTGTGTGTGTGTGTGTGTGTGTGTGTTCAGCTAATTCCAAAATTCTTCATCAAAAATTTGAAGGAAATTACTTCCGGCCATTAAAAAACGCTAGGTTATAGTGGTTGAAGATATGTACTTGTAATTCGGCGCTAGATCTTTCCCTTCCATGGAACCCACATTAGGAGCGGGTGTCAGTTAAATCCCACAACAACAAAAAATGGGACACGGCGGCTATAGAGCATCATAGTGCACGATCTAGCGGCACATTTGTCGTGTTACGTATGACAATTTTCGATGCATGTACTGTGTTACGTCTAACATAAAGTTTGATGTATTAGCCGGTGATGTATCTGCAGGGACTTGTTGCACTTGTCTAGTGAGATACACTATATTATCAAAAGTATTCGGACACCACAGTGTTTCTGGGGCTTTATTTTCGCAATTAATAGTTAGTCTGTCCACCTTTTGCTTGTATGGCAACGGCAACACGTCGGGTGATACTATCAACCAATTTCTGGTAGTTCTCCACAGGAATGGCTCGTCATTCGTCCTGCAAAGCTGCTGCGAGAGTGGAGAGCGAAGACTGTCGTTGTGGTCGATTTCGTAATCGTCGTTCCAGTTTATCCCAGAGGTGTTCTATTGGATTAATATCAGGACTTTGAGCAGGCCAGTCTAACAATTTAACCTTATTTTCAAGAAACTAGTCCTCCACACGCTGTGCAGTGTGGTAGGGATCACGATCATGTTGGAAGAGAAAACAGTCATTTTTATAATAATGCCGCATCGTTCGTAAGGCAGAAATTCCCGGAACATCAAGGTACACTTCAGTGTTCATGGTTTGTGGTATAACGACTAACGGGCCGAGTCCCATCCACGAAAAGCAACTCCTAACAGCGATCGAGTTTCCGCGAACTTAACATTTAGAAGAAAACAGTTCAACGAAAATCGTTCGCCGTACTGTCGCCAAATCCAAACAGGCCCATCAGATTGAAAGGGTAAAATGCGTAAGCCATCACTGGAAAGAACAGCTTTCCAGTCGCCCGCAGTCCAGGAACAACGGGAAACACACCACTTAAAACTACGCTTTGCATTCACGGTAATAATGTGTGGCTGGCGTGCCTTTGCTCTACCATACTAACCCACACTGTGCAACTCTCTACGGATAGTTATGGTACTAACTGAGCCATTTCAAGCATTTCCTACTTCAGCAGCGATGGAAACGGCAGAGGAAGAACGGGATTTTTTAACATTTCTTACCGCAGCTCTTCTGACACATTCCGTCAGTTTGTGCGGCCTTTGTGGATGATTTTTTGTTTATTTTTGTTTTTGGTTTTTTCGCCGTAGTTGCACATCCTTTTTCCATATCTTCACGATATCACTTACATTCGATTTTGGTATGTTTAGTGAAACATTCATTGAAACATAGCTGCAATGCTCCGTATGTCGCTTAAATGACATCTTATGACCAGCCCAAGCTAGAATTCGGAAAGTTGACGTCCACGCGGCATATCCTCTTCTACGTTACTGGTAACATGACATAACATTTCAGCTTTATATACACTGCCGGACAATTGCTAAGGACGGATGACAATAGCCACAATAGCAACCATAAAATGGAAGGCAGGAAAATGTGGAAATTAGCATAAGTGCGGGATACAGTAAGACGTGTTGTGCGTATGCAAATTTTGGATTACCGAACTCGTTCGTGACGTCATGGCGCTGATAAGAGATGTAAAGGATTTGACGCATATTGACCGTTGTTGTTCAAACGCAAAGCTGAAAGGGAAAGAATCAATTGACGAACTTGCAATTTTCAGTATGTCTTCCCGACATCACCTAGATGATTTTACGCGTGGCCGTATTATTCGCAAGATTGAAGAAGCGCAAAAAATAAAAGATGTTGCCAGGGAGTTCGACGTCAGCCACAGTGTTGTTTCAAGGCTTTGGAAATCATTTCAAACAAATGGAGAGTGTAGCAAACGTCACGGGGGAGGTCGTGTTCGCAGTACGACACCTGCAGAAGATCGGTACATAGTGCTATCAACAAAAAGACACCGGCGCAGCACAGCTAGTGAGGTAGCAAATCAGTTTATGGCTGCTACTGGCAAGCGGATCTCCCGAAAACCTGTCGCCAGACGTTTGCATGAAGGAGGACTATACTCCCGCCGTCCTGTTGTGTGCATCCCATTGTCCAGACGTCACCGTACCGCCCGTTTGCAATGGTGCCATCAACATCGCAATTGGACTGATAACGACTGGTCTGCTGTCCTCTTCTCAGATGAGAGTAGATACAGTCTATCGTCTGATTGTCGACGACAACTGATCTGGCGTGATAGTGGTACTGCATATTGTCCAGCAAACATACAGGAAAGGGACCGATATCCGACATATAGTGTCATGGTATGGGCTGGCATCATGATCAATAGCCGTACGTCCCTCTATGTGCTTCCAATTGGGACTATGACTGGCCAACGATACATTAATGATGTTGTGCTACCTCATGTTCGCATGTTCCGTGGTGCTGTCGGTGACAGATTCATTTTCAGGGACGACAACGCAACATGTCATCGAACAGTCGCTGTCCAGGAGTGTCTTGAGAGCGAGGATAATCAACGCCTCGTATGGCCAGCACGTTCTCCAGATCTGAATCCCATTGAAAATGTGTGGGATGCTTTGGGGAGGAGTCTTGCTGGTCGCCAATGCCCTTCCAATAAACAAGGACACCCTCATCCGTGCACTGACAGAGGAATGAGATAAATTACCCCAACAGCTGCTTGATAATGTTGTGCAAAGCATGACAGGACGTGTGGAATCTTGCATCGCCCTCCATTTTGGCCATATCCCGTATTGACATCTTACGCCGGAACGCCTGCGGACGGTAATTGCATTTTTTCACGTTTACGTATTCTGCACAAAATGGCCTGTTTGTCCCTTGAACACGTTTCCAAAGCCTTCTGGATTTCAGAGCACAACAAATTGTCTTTCTTGTAATGTCCTGGCATTCTGACATTATTTAATTCACTTGTCATCCAACCACACTTACTTTTTTATGCGCTATATAACCGTTTATGATCCGTCCTTAGCAATTGTCCAGCAGTGTACTTACATCTCGACTCACAGCGCACCTTCCTGCGCAACCGTTTTTGCGGTTATGCAAATATTTGGTAGTGTCAGAATACTTTTGATAATACACATGATAGTACATGTCCCTGGTGACTAAATGTTTCCGTTCGTTGCCCGCCTGATGACGCTCATGAAACATGCAGCAAATGTTATATCTTCCAGCGCTATATACTTAGCAGACACCCGAAGTACTTGTGCACTATATTGAGAATTTATCTCAGATAATATTGTAAGCAGTAAGCCGAGACCAGTTCGTGGCCTTTGCAGCCATTCTTCGTTTTGTAGGTTTTCCTTCCGCTTTGAGTACGGAACTCTTAGAAAATATCTGGCTTACGGCAGGACGCTCTCTTTTCTTTCTTACGTACTTGCAACCGTTTCCAGATGTTCATCTGCTGTGCGCTTGTTGGCCACGTAGATATCCTTTCGAATAATTACGAAATCTTCTTCCTTACTAATCTTGACTAAAAGTACTGAAAGCAGGAGTGCGCAGAAATGTTTCTTTCCTAAATAAATACCTGTCGAGCTCGTTGGTACTTCGCATTGTCACAGCAATCTCCCCCCCCCTCCTCTCCACACACACACACACCTCCCGTAGATTGCTCTCTAGAAAGGCACATTTTGGTATGAAATGTTCTCAGTGATAAATCCCAGAGTCACTGCTTATAGTCGTTAGATTGACTCATGCCAGAGAACTTAACCACTAACGTTTTGTTTTGTTAGTTTGTCTGTGTAAGTGCTGCAGATAAGACATGCTATATACATTCATTGAAACATAGCTCTTGAAAATGGTTGCGGGAGGATTTGTGGATCCATTTCTCTTCTTTTCAAACGATGAAGCTTGGCTTTTATAGCCTCATATATGCCAACGCGCAGAATACAGGATATTGGTCTTCAGGAAATCCACGTGTACTCCTACAAAGACCACTGCACGATTTAAGTGTTGGTGTTGGATATGCAGTCTCAGCGAACTGGGTACTTGACTCAATCTCCTTCGAAGAGACCATTAACATGGATCTGTATTTGCTTATTTTCGACGTGTTTCTGGTACTACGGATTCTAGCAGAACTGGACTACATCTTCTTCCAGAAAAATGGGTGGCATTACAAACTTCTGTGCTGTTATTCGCTCGAATGTACAGTGTACTCGCTGAGAAAAACACTCCCTGTTCTCCAGATGTGTCGCCTTGTGATGTATACCTCTGGGAATGGTTAAAAGAGAAATTGTACAAGAACAATCAAGGAACCTTGGAAGAGATGAAAGACCCTGTATATCAGCAGATAAACACAATCTCAGCCGTTGAACTGAGACCTGTTTTAACGAACATGTTGTGGCACGCAGTACTTTACATCGCTGCTGGTGGATACAGTTTTCAGTACAACCTTTAAAATGGTAAATAACGTCTCTTTAATAATTCAAAAGTAACAAAATAACTTTTCCAATGTAATACAGTGTAACCTATATATACTATATATGTACTTTATGACTACTAAACTTGTGGTATTAATATAGAATAAAAACAGCAACGTTTCTCACAATAAAATATTTATTATACATCGACTATAGTTTCGCAGAGCGTTTGCCTCGACATCATCAAGACAAGTGGAGCGCAAACATTTAAATCATTGTGACATCATCAGAGTTCTGACGGTCACAGATTTTGGTGAGTTGTTTCCACGCATTTGAAAGAATTAGAGTTGACGTCATGTCGTATACAAGACGTGACGAGTTCCGGTATATGTGGAAATCTTCTAATACATTAAGCTTGATAGTCGAATCAGGTTTATCAATAAGCGTAGCGTTTTCCAAACAAAAATGTATGGTTATTTTCGTGACAATGTTGGGCTATACATGACTTCTTTAGTTTATTGTTCTGTACGTATGTCTTGTGTTCCTTCACACGGAAAATTAAAGCCCTGCGGGTCTGTCGTATATATGAAAATGTGGATTTTCATATATACGACAGACCCGCATGGCTGTCAACGGTAACAGATAATTGGGGTACAGTTGACAAATCTGGACGAAGTAATTGCAAAATCTAAGCTCATTAAGGCGTCTATTATAACAAATTCTAAAACACCAACGCGTAAATTTTGTGGCTTCCAGAACAGAAGTACGAAACATTCTAAAACAGAAATGTCTAAAATTTATCATGAACTACTTTCCTTCACGCTTGTTGTGATCAGGTTGCACATAAACAAAGTGGAAAGACACACTCAGAACGGGAACAACGTTTTTCATTTTGTATCGCGAAAGACAGAAACACATACACAAACTTCCTTTTATTATTATAGATTAAGCAAGTGTTGAGCTAACAGACGGAGTCTTTCTTTTCTTCGGTTTTCAATTCAAACGATTTTTTAAATGAATATTAGTGAGCCGACTTTCGTGAAATGGTTCAAGTAAAAGGCCATCTAGTTTTAATTGAAATTTCCTCAATGACATGGAATTTTGGGAATCGGAAGGCATCACAGCCTGACCATGGGCGATGTCCAAACGCATGCCAAACATCACGGTGATCGGATGTGTCATGACGTAGCTATGCTCGAACAACTAATTGTCCCGAGTCTCGAATCGAAAGCGGATTTTTTCAATTATTATTAAAATTGGTCAGTTTTAATGGCCATTATTTTTATACGACACTACCAATCCCCATGATACCACCCCCATGTCACTCACGATGTCCTTCGCTTGCTCTGTGGCAAATGTCACCGCGATCGGCTGAAGATCTTTGGAGGAGATAGGTAACAAACGACCCCTTCTCAAAACCCGGAAAAACACCTAAAAATGCAAGTTTTTGGACGATTATTCCTCAATGACACGGAATTTCGGGACTCGGAAGGTGTCAAAACCTGACCATGCACGATGTCCAATCACATGCAAAAAAATCACAGTGATCGGATGTGCCATCTCGTACTACCCGAACAACTAATTGTCTCGAGTCTCGTAAGGAGAGCTCCGCTCAAATAGCTATACAAGACATAAAAGAATATATTGTAAAAACATAAAACTAGCTGATGTTAGTATTTGTCGAATTTGCCATCCAGACTACAGAGAACTGTTGAAAAGACTGTGACAAGTTTTCCTAACAGTAACGAAATGTTACATTCCTTTGTCTATGTTTTCCGGTTTCTGTTATTATAATTTATGTTAGAAAACGAAACCCTTTAATCCAGTGAGTAAATACACGTATTTAGACAAGTGCATTCAGAATAATGTAATTTAGATGTGCAAGTCACGTTTTTTAATATAAATTAAAAGTTTTTTCTAAAGTATTCCAGTGGCATTATGCACAGGATATCGTGCTACCTTTGACTATAGAAAACAACACCTACTAGTTACCGGAACTAAAGTTGGAAACGGGTCAAAAATTTTGGACCCGGGCCGAACCTGGACGTCACATTATTGGACCCGACCCGGTTAAATCTGCTTTGAACTACACTGCTGGCCACCCAAAAGGCAACACCAAGAAGGACACGAGATAGCAAAGCCAGATTTACTGGACACATAACAACAGATACAAAGATGAAACAATTGAGCTTACAGGCCAGTGCGACTTGCGGAACACACAGACATCAATAGTTCTTGTGGCCCCCATGGCTGGAAATAACGGTCGCTACACGCCGCGGCATCGAACGAAAGAGGCTTTGGATGTGGGCTTGGGGTATGTCGGTCCAGTCTGCTTCCAAACTTTGCCACAGTTCATCAGGCGTAGCCGCGGGTGGTGCTTGCCGGGCCACTATCCTCTGCCGATCAGCGACCAGACGTGTTCGATGGGTGACATATCGGGAGAACAGGCGGACCACGGCAGCAGTGACACCTGGTGCACCGGGAAGAATTGTTCCACGATGCGTGCCACGTGCGGGCACGCATTGTCCTGTTGAAACGTGGCCGCTGGCAGGTCCTGCAGGTAAGGGAGGATCACAGGCTCCAAAGTGTCGTAGATGTAGCGGTGGCTGTTGAGTGTACCGGCAATGCGTACCAGAAGGGTTGCGGGTGTCATATCCAATTGTGCCCCAAACTATAACGCCAGACAACGGACTGGTATGGCGATGCATAATGCAGGCGTCATACAGTCTCTCGCCACAGTGCCGCCACACACAGATCCGATCATCGTGGTGTTGCAGGCAGAAGCGGGATTCATCAGAGAAGACAATGTCGTGCCATTCCGTAGTCAAGGTGCAGCATTCAACTGCCCACCGCCGCCGTACTCGCCGGTGGTGTAACGTCAATGGTAATCGGAGCAATGGGCGCCGTGCGACAAGTCCCCGCTCCTCAGACGACGTCGAACGGTACGTGCTGCACAGGTTGTTGCGCAACACACCCTAATTCCTGCGCTAAGGTTCGTGATGTGATGTGGCGGTGCGAGAAATCAAAGCCCGACGCACGTCATGACGGTCTTATGGTTCGGTGGTATGCCGCGGCTGCGGCAATCGCTCACGTGGGTCCGTCCGTCCCTCCTCCACCCACCGAATCCATACTCGCCTCACTGTGGCTGGATGTCGTGCCACACGGGCGCTGATGTCTCCGTACGATAAACCGCTGTCGCGATAAGACACTATTCGTCCTCTGTTGAACTCCAAAACTGGAATGACTGCCGTATTCTGCGACGAGGCATCAGGAAGACTTCCCACGCAAGGTCCGGCAGCACAAAACACTTCCAATATTCCAATACTTACACCCCGCCTTCTATGCACCCTTCGTATATTGTTTCTCGGTGGCGTGCCGGGCGCACATGATCTGCATCTGCCCTACAATGCTAATCGTTTGCATGTCCTCTCGCGGGCGACGCATGCTGCGAATTTCAGGCAAATCGGATGCTTCTTTCTTGGTGTTGTATTTTGGGTGGCTAGTGGTGTATAATATATATAAAGGGCGCTCAAAACGACTCTGAGCAATTGGTATCTTAGGTTATATGGAAATCAAACAAATGTATTATAGGAACCTATAATTTACTAACTTACGTACCGGGAGTATTGAAACTGTCGTCCTTCATTTGCAAAATATAACCTAACTGCTTTACGCATGTTTTCAAATACATCAGCGAGATTCTTTATCTCAAAGACTACAGTCTTGTGACAATTATAAATAGATTAAGAGAATACAACGTAATTGTCACAAATGTGTGTTTTCAATATTCCAATATTCCAGTAAAGGGAGCTCTGAATCCCAAAAATCAAGTCTTATAGAGCATCATTACAGCCAACCTGAAGTAGAAGAAATAACAAGACTAGTGGGCATTTGCATAAAACAGAACAGTTTTACTTTCCGTGGAAAGTTTTATAAACAGACAGAAGGTCTAGCTATGGGCAGTCCACTGTCACCTATATTATGTGAAATCTACATGCGTCGATTTGAAGAAAAACTTTTCAAACTCGTGAAATTTTACTTATGTATACGATATGTAGACGATACTTTCCTTCTATGGAAGGGAAAACATTCTGAAATTCCGGAATTAGTCAAACTTATAAATTCAATTGATTCTCATATTCAATTCAGCTACGAAACTGAAAATAACAGATGCCTACCATTCCTTGAGGTCCTGGTAACTCGCTCAAATGGATCTCTCGCAACCACAATTTATCGGAATAGTTTCGCTGTTTCCTCACCTCCACATGCCAAGTCCAATCACCCTTGGCCTGAAAAACTCAGCGCCTTTTACAGTTGCGTATACCGCGCGTTACACATATGTTCAGATAAATACAGTTTGGAAAAAGAACTTTATTTTCTTAAACTTGCTGCAGTACAGTGTTGAAACAATCCTTCCATTATAGACAATGCTCTAACAAAATTCTGGAAACCGAAGCCTATCTCCACGTTAATGCGCCCATTGCAGGAGAATTTTGCCATTGCTTCATTTACCCGTGACATTGCCTTCAAAATTTCAAAAATTCTCAAAACCTTTAATTTTAAGGTTATTTTTAAACCCATGAACAAAATGAGATTTTTAGGATCAAAGGACTATGTTGAAGACAAAAACTCGTGGGGAATTTATCAAATTCCATGTGAATGTGGCGCTTCGTACATAGGACAGACCCGTAGAGCCTTGCGTTTTTGATTGAAGGAGAACAAGACCTACATTCGGAACTGTGACCTAAAGAAGTCATCGATGGCTAAACACTGTTACGAAAAGGACCATAAATTTCTCTTTGAAAAAGCAAAACTAATTGACAAGCCAGATTCAACCACCAAACTTGATATCTTGGAAGCTTTCCATATATATCAGAAGTCTTCGCAACTTGTTAATGACATGGCATCCACGCCATTTCTATCAAGCGCGTGGAAGCATCTAACCAAAACACGTGACTGTAAACACCATTTATGGATTTTATCTGACTTACCATCCTCGTCACATTTACGCCAAAAATCGGATTGTCATCTTCAAAATTTGTATTATGGCGTAATCCCGTATTTATTTCATGACCATTTGTGATGTCATATACAATTTGAATGCCATTCGTCCTGATGAAACTAGGTCAATACCCAGCGAAACCATGGTCGGCTTGAAAAAATAAACATTTGTGACAACTACGTTGCATTATCTTAATCTGTACATCTGCGACAGTCAAAAAGTCCTTCCGGCGTAATGTTAAGACTGTTTCCACCTAATTTTGATGGCGCTTCAGTAAAAAATTTTGAATTAAGCAACTTGTATGTTGAATTTCAGTTTTTACTGTTTACTTGATAATATATCAAGCTTCAGAATATGTTTTGCAGCAACACCAATTTTCACAAGTTTGTCATAAGTTAAAAGTTTCCAAAATGTGCATGTTGTTTTCAGTATTGTCCCTCAGAAGGAAAGGTAACTTTTTCTTCTGAGAACAATCTTCCTTCATATTTGATGACAAATCAATTTTCAGTCTGCGGACACCAGTATCGAGCTCAAAATTCCACAGGGCGCATTTTATTTTGAAAAAGGTTTTTTTTTTTTTTTTGCTTTTCAAAAATAAAACAGAAATAAAACCGGGTCGAATTCGTTGACCGCAAAAAATTGTCGACCCGTTTCCATCTTTGACAGAAACCAGATATCACTTCTGTTATTCGTGATAGAAAATAACTGAAATTTTTCTAACTAAGCTGGTATTTTGATTTACGACGACGTCCGTTTGCAGAAAAGATGGCGTCGTGATTCAGAATATGGCAACTTCTAAAATGAAATAGAAAAAGCTCCCCGGCAATTTTTACGAACTTTAAAAGTTTCTAAAGTATTTCACTGGCGTTATTGACAGCACGTACTGTGAGTTTTAACCGTTTAAGCGGCATATGCACCTGAATTACACTGGTGTGCAAAAATTAAGGACGAAGAGCAGAAATTAGCATAACAGCGGAACGAGCTGGCAGAACGGACCGAAAGACCACTCAGGATATAGACTAGGGTCCGGTACGGTAGGGCATGCGCATATATGCAGGCAGCATGACGGGGAGTGGGTGGGGAGTAGAGTGTCGGAAGGGTATAAAGCACACGGGCGGTGTACGCTCAGCAATTCGGTGAAAGCTATTGCACGGTGTACATCGGTTTGAACGACGTCGAGTGTTGCTCCCACCGTGTGATATGGCCAACCGGCAATCCGGTAGACGACATCTGGATGACTTTACCCGAGGTCGCGTCATTGGGAAGTTGGAAGGAGGTCGAAGTGTGACTAGTGCGGCCGAGGAGTTCGGGATCGCTCACAGCATCGTTCCACGAGCTTGGAGAGCATTTCAAACGACAGGAACAGTTATCCGAGAGTTTAGCTGTGGTCGTCCATGAGCAACCACGGCGGCGGACGACCGGTATATTGTCCTACAGGCGAGAAGAGACAGACGGCAGACAGCGGGAGAAATCGCAAGGCACATGCAACAGACAACTGGACGTCAATTATCGCGTTTTACCGTGGCCAGGAGGCCGCACAAAGGTGGTTTATTTGCACGACGACCATTACGGTGTGTGCCATTAACGCCTGCTTATAGGAGGCGACGGTTTCTGTGGTGCCAGGAACACAAGAACTGGACACATCATCAATGGAGTCGAGTTCTCTTTACGGATGAGAGCCGATTTAGTCTGACGAGCGATTCTGGACGTATACACATCTGGAGAGAGCAGGGAATACGTAATTACATCTCCAACATCATCGAAAGGGACCGATTTGGAGGTGGCGGAGTTCTCGTTCGGGGCGGTATCATTCTTGGTAGCCGTACTGACCTCCACATCTTCCAAGGAGTTTCAGTCACTGGTGTCCGCTAGTGTACCGAGGTTCCCCTGCCTCACGTGCGTCTGTTCAGAGGTGCTAAGGGTCCTGAGTTCCTCTTGATGAACGACAACGCTACACCTCATCGTACAGTGGCTGTCGCAGAGCTGTTGGAGAGTGAAGATATTCAACGCATGGATTGGCCCGCAAGGTCCCCGGACCTAATTCCAATCGAACACGTGTGGAACCTTCTCGGGAGAAGCTTGGCAGCACGTCACCAGCCGCCAGTAACGATTTCCGCAGCTGTGATTGGCTCTACAAGAGGAATAGGCCTCGATGCCTAAACAGCTCCTTGACAATCTCGTTCTCAGCATGGATAGACGTTGTAAATCCTGCAACGCAGTCAGGGGTGATCATATCCCCTACTAAAGACTGGATTTTTCTTGACAGCCGCCTGTCACATGAGCGTTTCTGTCTTCTGTCCAGTTGTGCTCGAAACTACCTTTTCAATAAAGTTCCTTTGTATCCTTTGGATTCCTTGTTTGGACGGTTTTGTTCACTTGTACCATATTCTTACATCTTGGAGATCTTATGGTATGATTTGAGTTGATGTGGAGCACTTTTGCACGACATTACATTCGAAAAACCGCCTCGTCCTTAATTTTTGCACGCCAGTGTATATTGTGCCCAATATTTTCTGCGTCCCCCAAACAGAAATGCTTATATAGCGGCCGGGTTTTACGAAGCATCTGGTCAAACAATTCGTCCTCCCTCTTATCTGAGCAGTGCCGATAATAAAGATGTCACTACGGACTCGAGCTCCTTTCTAGTCCTTCCTTATTCTCTGCACTATGACCTAAGGCATGATGTGAAAATGCTAGCCCTCCTGGCACGGACATCATGCTACTAGGTAGAAACAAGTGACTCAAACATTTTATCTCTCTTTTATTAACTTCATCTTCCTTTAGCAGGTAGTCAGCCAGAAAAGATCATCTCACTAAATTACCACTGCAAATAACAAATTTCAGAGGAAAACAACGTATCCTGATGCGCATATTCACTCTTTCCAGCTGTTTTTTGCCGACTTTTTATACTGCGGATATTTTCGAAAAAATCTATATTTTGAAAATTTATTATATTTATTTATATTTTATTTATTCTATTCATTACTATTTTATTTATTATTTATTATATTTTGACCGATTTCAAAAAAATATATTTTTTTGAAATCGGTCGAGATGATTTCAGCCCATTTTGCTAACTCCGATTTAGTTCGTTCCAGTGATTTCTCTAAACCCCGAGTTAGTTCGTTCCAGTGATTTCATCTGAACCCCGAGTTAGTTCGTTCCAGTGATTTCATCTAAACCCCGAGTTAGTTCGTTCCAGTGATTTCATCTAAACCCCGAGTTAGTTCGTTCCAGTGATTTCATCTAAACTCCGAGTTAGTTCGTTCCAGTGATTACATCTAAACCCCGATTTAGTTCGTTCCAGCCAGTTAAAGGGTTAACACCGACAAAAAAAATGTCAAAATAGCTAAGCCATTTAGAAATAATTTTCGTTATTTCTAATAGGATATTACGCATCTATTACGAAAATGACATCCTTCTGGCAATAGAAATACCGTTTTAATTCGAAATTTTCATGAAATCTCTCATTTATGGTCATTAGTGTTATCGTTCCTTTATTATGCACTTTTGAATTCCTGTGGATTTAGTAGTTTCTATCCACCCCTAGAGAAATAAATGCATCTGTAATTTTCAACTTATCTTAAAGATGTGCAAAGGAATGCCTTTTTTAAAGGTAATTGTACTTTTCAAAATATACCAAACACTTTGATGTCATGTTACCGCTGGCGAATGCCGCCTCCACCAAATAAAAATAAAAGGCAACTGCTGAACACCGTATCATCTCACAATAGTCTCCACGGGGAAACTGCTTTCTAGAAGGAAAATTGCCTTTCTTTTCCCGGCACCTCGCACAAATCCCTTTGGCACTCAAGTAGCGGTGTTTCGTGTATCGTGTTATGTTTGTGGTGTATTCAAAGCTCAACAACTTTGGAAACATCTACTTGGGAAAGTATTACACTGGGCTTATTTTCTTCACAGGAAGTTACTTTCTCCTAAGTTTTGGAAATATCAAAGTTACTTTCTTCTGACTTGTAGTAAACTCAAAGAGTTCATGAACAGTAAATGGTTATTCATGCCCCTGATTTTAGAGGAACGACGCTTTGTAATATTTCCATGCTGTTATTTTAATCTTACGCCCTCTGATTAATGAAACATTCGTATATACGAGCGTATTTCAACGAGTTAGAACTATTGTAACACACTAATGTACACCGATAAGGCATTACATTATGACCACTTACCTAATAAGCTGTAGGTCTCCTTTAGCCCGCAAAACAGCGGCCGCTCGGCGAGGCATCGACTCGATGAGGTAACGATAGGTATCCTGGGGTATTTGGTTCAATAATGTCAACAGCAGGTCGTCCAGTTACTGTACATTTCAGGGTACGGTGATTTAGCACGAACCCGCATTTCCAAGTCGAACCACAAATGTTCGATTGGGTTCATATCAGGTGAATTTGCAGGCCAGGGTATAAACAGAAAGTCACCAGAATGTTCCTCGAACCACTCCTTGACGATTCTGTTGGTAATGGTTATCACCAGCAGGGAACCCAGTTGCCATGAATGGATGAACTTGGTCCGCAACGATGTTCAGAAACCTGACAGCTGTCAGGGATTGTGCTATTGGGATAATGGGATATAAAGTGTCCGAATAGAACATAGCCCACATCATAACACCGCCGCCGACGACCTGTTTCCGCCCAAAAGTGCATCCAGTTGTCACAGCCGCTGTTGGTAATCTGCGTATCAGCGCTCAACGTCTACGTGACGCACCAGGAATCTTGATTCGTCAGACCAGGACACTTTCTTCCTATCATCCACGGTCCAATCTCAATGAGCTTGGGCCCATTTAAGCCTTTCGCTACCACAACGCCCAACGCGCGCCCTTGCATGTAATCAACCACAAGCGCCAGAGTCTCCCGGACAGCATGAGTAGGTTATCCTAACACCACCGCCCCTGTTCTTTGAATTTTTGAATTTGCACGGCGTCCGAGGGATTAGCAGAGTCACCCCAGTCGTCATTGTTGTCGCTAAACAAAGAAGTGAGCCAGGAGTCGGTTCTCCCCGGGGGTATGTCATTCAGTCTTCTTACATCGCTCAGTAGAACTCTTGCTTCGTTGACACGTGCTTCGTTTGGATGTTAATTTTCCTCCATAAACTCTCAAAAGCAGAGTATATGGGGGAAATTTGTCGCAAAAATCTTTCATTTTTGTCAACCCAAATAAACAGATTGAGAGCGTATATTTTACATGAGAGAACAACAAAAGGATGAAGTAAACAAGATTTACCATCTTTTACCACTCTCACCTATCTGCCTAAGGCTCTCATTAGAAGAATGCACTGGTTGCTCCAAGGAAACGTCCGAAGATCAGTATATGCTAGGATTAGAGATACGTAGTTTCGAGTAATGAGTCACCACTAAACCATCTTTTGTTATTGCAGGTAGTTTCGAGTAGTGAGTCACCACTAAACCATCTTTTGTTATTTTTATTACCATCTTTTGTTATTGGAGAATGAAATTTGATAAGGAGCAGCAGACATTTTCAAGCGTTATGGTATTGCGAGCGACAAATATTTTAGGATCGTAGTCGTTAAAGGGTTAATGCGTTGTTGGCCATGACGTGCAACGAGCATGGGAAGCCGGCTGGGTCTTGAGCTACGCAGGCCCATGCGCAGAAGGCTGCGATGAACTGTGTGCTATGACACATTGCCCTGACCACAACTACTGTAGCTGCTGGTGAATTGTCGGATTGTGGTCCTGCGGTCGCTATGAACAATGTGCGACAGTCTCCGCTCCCCTCTGGCATCAATGATCTGCAGACCACACGGCGGGACAACGGTTCGTCGTTGGAACATCTGTTAACCACTTTTAATACGTACTCACTTCAGCGCCATGTAAACAACCCAAAAGCCGCGCGGAGCCATCACAATTTTTCCTTTATCAAACTCCGATAAATCGGCAGTTTTTCCCATTCTTACTCAGAACAGTCTACTAACCGAAAGGCGGTCCTCGGGTTGTATATATACTGATCTGTGAACTTCACCTGCTCCACCGTTCGGTTTCCAGGCGCGCCCATTTGTCTAGGCTGGGGGTGGTCGTAATGCAATGGCCCATCGGTGTACACTCCTGCACATGTACAGTGCTGTACAGGTTTATAAGGTACACCGAGTCTCTTCGTATAAATTGTCACCCCATCGCTGAAAATGGTACGTGAGTGCAGCTTCCGGTGTAAATCAGACATAGCAGCTCATCAAGCATTAATGAGCTTTCAGTTGGGGGTTACAATGGGCGAAACGAGTGATCTGAGTGACTTTGGGCATGGCATAATAGTTAACGCCAGGCTTCTCCTAAGAGACCGTTCTCCTGGGATTCTCACGCACAGCCATAGCAAGGGTTTACCGTTAATAAGGTGTGACACGCAAAAACCAAGCTCCAATCAATTGGGGACTTTATGGATGAAAACAGCATGTGAATCAGAGGGATAAAAGAAGACTGGTAAAATGGTCGTCGGATGTATGGAGTTTTAATCCATTTATGAAATATTTGGTTAGATTTGAAAGTGTGTCATTTTTGGCTTCTGTGAAATACGGTAAAACCTCTCAATACCGGACATCTTGGGACCTCAACATTTGTCTGCTATTTGGAGGGAACGACGTCTGAGTCCAAGTAGGCTCTCTTTATAAAAGCTACATACTAAACACGTAGATACAATATATAACTAAAATGTTTGCTTTTACTTAACAGTGGGAAGCGATACGTGTGCAATATTTTCATTTTAAAATACAGTACACTCCTCATAATCACCATTTTCAAAACCAAAAGTTAGTCCAGCAAACATTACGTACATTCATTGCAAGCTACGCAAGCAAAATATCGCTGTTAAATTGAAAGAACAGTGATAGTGGACAAGGAAACGAGATAGTGAACTGATTCACTCTTCGAAAGAGGTGATCGGGTGCATTTGTCCTTCATATTCAAGGTCTCATGCTGGTTCTCCAAGGAAAGAAAAAATCGTTCACAAAATGAAGTGTGTACCCTATCGGGAGTAAGTAGACTGTGGTCGTTCAAGGAGAATAGACTGTGGATTTTCACCTCTTAGGAATGCAGCAAAAATGATTCATGTACGTATGTGCTTCGTAGGCGTTTGGGTTCCATGTGGGAATTGAATGCAACTACTCTGCAAATTTCTAAGAAGAGATAGATCCCATTAAAACTGCCTATCAGCAGATTTGTAATGGGGATCTTTAGGACAAAAAACGTAACCCTTTCTTCTTCCGCAGAAATTGAGAAATTCTTCGGGGCCAAAATTTTCGAATTTCTTTGAGAACGTTCGCGTTTTAAATTGTTTTATGACCGAGATCACTCTCCGTTATTCAGAGAGTCCGCTAGTTAGAGATAAATATGCGGAATCGTGTATGCTTTGGAACTGGGGCTCACAAAACTGTCAGCTAAATGGAGGTTCCAGCTATTTTGGAGTGCCGTTATGGGGCTCTTACTGTGGTACGTTTCAGCTATAACGTAAGCTGACGTTGTAAGATATGCACTTGCTTAAATGTTAAAGTTGCTTAAGCTATAAACTTGTGAGTATAATATCAATCACTAGTAGCTAACGGGCGAGGAAGGGAATGAAACAACATGAACTGACTATTAATCCGCTCTTTTATTCTCTGCCATGCCACTTCAGCACAGGCGAACAGCTCAGAATACAACTTGTTTCAAGTTATTTATTAGTCACAATACGTAACGTGAGTTTATAACAAGTTGCTATATCAATGCACATCTAAAAAGCCTCTCTTACAAAATAAACCTCACATCTCATCGCTATCACAAAACACACGTTTAACAAATCGTTTTCTCAAATTGCACACTTTGTGCGTTCAGAGATATCGTGGGTACAGGCGGACGGACAAACCGATAACATAAACACGATCTTTTTTTTACAAAAGGCATGCTAAAAAAGCAGGACATGTAGCTGCCGCATGGGTTGACAACTGCCAACAAGATTAGGAGTTTCGAAGTCTGCACGTCGCTGCTTGCCAGGGATAAACAAGAATATCTACTGCATCGAATCGTCACCTGTGACGAGAAGTGGGCCTTTTATGATAATCGGAAACGATCTGCACAATGGTTGAGCAAGGCACAGCGTGCTGGACGGCATCTTAAGCTTACACACCAAGAAGATGATTACACACCAAGAAGATGATGTTCCTTGTATGGTGGTCCATAGCCGGGATAATTCATCGGAGTTTCTTAGCAAGAGGCCAAACATTCACTGCAGAACGTTATTGTGCTGAATTACACCAGGTGCACCGTAAATTGCTGCAGAAACAACCGGCTTTGGTCAACAGACATGGTGTTCTTCTGCTCCAGGACAACGCCCACCCTCATGTCGCACAACGAACGATGCTGACACTAAGTGCCTAAGGATTATGAAGCACTCTCTCGTCCTGCCTATTACTCGGCCTTGTCTCCGACAGACTATCATCTGTTTCGTCGCCTGGATCACTTCCTGTCCGGGAAACAGTTCACGACAGAGAACGAGGTTCAACGTGCAGTTGATGACTTCTTCGGGTCTCAGCCACAAGACGTTTTTTATTCCGGGATCATGGACTTGCCGGAGAGATGGCAACTATTTGTCGATGCCGAGGGGGATTATTTTGCCTTTGGTAAGTTGTCCTACTTTTCTGTACTCTCCGTCCAGGTGTGCTGGCCCTTTGCCGGACATTTCATTCGCACAAATCCAATACAATATGCGATAATTTTAAATTTTTACCTTAATGTATTAAAAATTCAATTTACTCATGTTTAGTAAACATGTTTCGCACTGGTGTGCCGAGGTTGAAGAGAAGGTATTTTTTTGAATTTCAATACAAGAAACATTGCTAAAGAATATTTGCATAAAATGTCGCTTACAGAAATACAGTTGAACCTTGCTTATACGCTTTTCAAGGTACCAATTGAAATTAACGTATAATTGAGAAAAATTTCTAAACAAAATAAGGCATTTTTCCGTCACTAGATGGCAGAACATTTTCCTGTTGTGACATATGGTGCAGCATAAGTTGCAATAGAAACAAAATACGCGTTTGAACTAGTTATTTCTTCGATCCAGTTGAACCTGAAGACGTTGCATTTTTCTCGATATCTTCAAGTTTGCAAATTATCGTCGTAAGAACCGAAACTAATTTTTTAGTTTTGCAGCTAAAACCGTTTTTGTCAGCGTGTGATTTTCATCAATTTCCTTCAAAATCTCCTTTCAAAGACAAGGCTTTACGAGATTGTAAAGCCGTAGCTCCAATGCAAGAAAACGAGGGCAAACGAAGGTCTCAACAAAGAGTCCGATATAACAACATCCAGCAAGAGTAAGTGTCTACTGCATGAGTCAGGTGGCGAAGTGCTCTAAGTGCTAGCTTACGACCATTCGCCCGAGATGGGTCCTGGTTCGAATCTCGGTGAGGAATGGATGCTGTGTTTGTCTTGCAGCACTGGCTCTCTCCCCCTTTCCTGGAACCAGTGGCTCTGAAATTAGGGACGGGCGACTGCTTATACCCCACGGAGTTGCTCACGGTGGTCGTTAAATGTCCACCAAGAAAATGCAAGTCCATCTGAGATGACCAATGATAGCTCAGGAGGAAGCCGTGCGTTCCACAGAGTGAGTCTTAAAGCAGGGATATGACCGGAAAGAGAATCAACGAAAGGCCGAGTATCGGAAAATGGGAAACGGAATTTGTGGCGAAGGAGGAGGTCAGAAGTGAGTTTGGTAAACGGAATGTGTGTAGTTTAAATTTTTAAACCGCGAACCCATACCTGGCTAATTTAATGTACTGTATGTATAAACGAGAGGAAAGCTAATTAGATTAACGTTCACTGATGAGCCAACATTATGACCACCTACCTAATAAGCTGTAGGTCACGTGAACAACCCACAAGCCACGCCGTTTCTGAGATCGTAGTTCCGAGGTGCCGTTCCATCACAATTTGTCTTTTACCAAACTCAGATAAATCGGCAGTTTTCCAATTGTGACTCCGAACACCCTACTAACTGAAAGCTGATCCTCGGGTTGTATCTATACTGCTGTGTGAACTTCACATGCGCCACCGTTCGGTCTCCAGGCGCGCTCATTTCTCTAGGCTCGGGGTGTTCATAATGTATTGGCTCACAGGTGTATAATTGATAGAATTTAACATTAAGGGCAATTCAGAATTTTTGGACCGGCAACATTTTACATGTGAATGAGAGAAGCGTAAAAGTGAGAAACGTATAAACGAAGTTATACTGTATTATGATATAAAGATTACTTGATTACCTAATATGAGAAGTAAGCACAAATAAAACTAATATTATGGCCAATGCTGTACACTGTCAAACAGGCATCGTAGTAACGACACGGCTGTATTCAAGGATCTTTTTTTATTAGAAATGATGAACTGTCAGAATGGAGTTTGTTACCGATTGTGCAAAAACGGAAATTTCTGCCCTTCTCTTAAAGAAACTTTATCAGTTAATGTAATTTTCGAATTCACATTTCATTCTTTCATCGCAGAGCAAAGCAAATATTGATCATTTCAGTTTGGTAGTCGACTACTCTGAATGAAACTAGTGTAAGCACAGAGACCTTTTCCTACATTTTCATTTTCTTTATTTTTAAAAATAGAAAAAAATGGAATCAGCATCAGATGATATTCTCACGTCTGTGGCAGAAGATTTAATATTATCATTTATTCAGGTCTCTGGTGCTTAGGACCAGAATATATGTACATCAGATTTATTCATTTTATTGCACAACTAAAATTCTTTCAATGAAGCGTAGTCTATTATTTATATTTTGTTCCTCGGCATTTTTTGTGTTTTTCCTTGTAAATCAATATCTTGCGAAAGGCAAAACATTACTTTTTTATTCTTTAAAATAGTTTTTCTCAGGTATAACATATTCGCGTAATTCTTTTATTCTACTGATTTATCGACGTGCTACCTCGACCAGTGATATCAACTGCCTTTTGATAATTCCTGATGAAACCCAGAGTTGTGGAGCCCCAGTACACCAAGGTAGTGAAGTTTCGGTGGCTGCCAGCTAGCCGGGATTTTGGGAGTCATGTGATTAAGTGCAAGAATTTCAGTTTTAATAGTGTCTTTCTATAAAAAAATTTCCTACTCTCACCCACCTTTAAAATGTAACCCACTTTTTAAAAATATCGATTATGCAGAAAAATGGAAAAAAATTGATAAATCTACAGTTTTTGTTTCATAGCCGACGAAAAGAAATTCAATTTTGAAAGGATAAGGCGTGTATTATGTTTAAATCGGTTCTACCAAAACATTCCAAAATGGCCCAAAATGATTAAACCCGTAGGCTGATTAATATGAAACTTTTGATGAGCTTTGGTGACGAATTAGAGATATGTAAATCGGTGTCCCCTATACTCATTACATTCTTCCAACTAGCGGGTGGTGTTTTGCCCCAGAATTTGAGCAAAGGCAACGTTTTAGCACAGCAGATTTAAATGAAAATGACAATTAGCCTGGAAATAGTCTTACTCGGAAGTACGCGCTGGTATTCGATTTCTCTGGAACGATCACCATTCGAGAGAACATTGTGCTACAGTCGGATGCTCGTGAAAACAGATGTATTACACAGTGAGAGAAAAATTTCGACATGAGCTCCCAACGACTGTAACTTTAGAAGACATTGTGCTACATGTGGATATTCTACTTCGTGGCAACAGACCCACCGCTAAACTCATTATTCCAATTACTCATCCCACAACCCCTCATACCACTCTTATCACTATTAGAGGAACTGATTTCAGGAGGTCATCAAAATAAAACACACCCCTCATGCTAACCCCTTCGTAATTCTACGAAACCAAACGCATTACAGTGAGATAAATCTCGACATAAGTGCCCAAAGGTCACCATTGGAGAGAGCATTGTGCTACAGGCGGATATTTCTATCCGTGACAACAGACTCATTACAGCGAGCGAAACCTCGACATGGACACCCACAAACAATCATTGTAGAGAGCATTGTGCTACAGGCGGATATTTCCATCCGTGACAACAGACTCATTACAGCGAGCGAAACCTCGACATGGACACCCACAAACAATCATTGTAGAGAGCATTGTGCTACAGGCGGATATTTCTATCCGTGACAACAGACTCATTACAGCGAGCGAAACCTCGACATGGACACCCACAAACAATCATTGTAGAGAGCATTGTGCTACAGGCGGATATTTCCATCCGTGACAACAGACTCATTACAGCGAGCGAAACCTCGACATGGACACCCACAAACAATCATTGTAGAGAGCATTGTGCTACAGGCGGATATTTCCATCCGTGACAACAGACGCATTACAGCGAGCGAAACCTCGACATGGACACCCACAAACAATCATTGTAGAGAGCATTGTGCTACAGGCGGATATTTCCATCCGTGACAACAGACGCATTACAGCGAGCGAAACCTCGACATGGACACCCACAAACAATCATTGTAGAGAGCATTGTGCTACAGGCGGATATTTCCATCCGTGACAACAGACGCATTACAGCGAGCGAAACCTCGACATGGACACCCACAAACAATCATTGTAGAGAGCATTGTGCTACAGGCGGATATTTCCATCCGTGACAACAGACGCATTACAGCGAGCGAAACCTCGACATGGACACCCACAAACAATCATTGTAGAGAGCATTGTGCTACAGGCGGATATTTCCATCCGTGACAACAGACGCATTACAGCGAGCGAAACCTCGACATGGACACCCACAAACAATCATTGTAGAGAGCATTGTGCTACAGGCGGATATTTCCATCCGTGACAACAGACTCATTACAGCGAGCGAAACCTCGACATGGACACCCACAAACAATCATTGTAGAGAGCATTGTGCTACAGGCGGATATTTCCATCCGTGACAACAGACGCATTACAGCGAGCGAAACCTCGACATGGACACCCACAAACAATCATTGTAGAGAGCATTGTGCTACAGGCGGATATTTCCATCCGTGACAACAGACTCATTACAGCGAGCGAAACCTCGACATGGACACCCACAAACAATCATTGTAGAGAGCATTGTGCTACAGGCGGATATTTCCATCCGTGACAACAGACTCATTACAGCGAGCGAAACCTCGACATGGACACCCACAAACAATCATTGTAGAGAGCATTGTGCTACAGGCGGATATTTCCATCCGTGACAACAGACTCATTACAGCGAGCGAAACCTCGACATGGACACCCACAAACAATCATTGTAGAGAGCATTGTGCTACAGGCGGATATTTCCATCCGTGACAACAGACTCATTACAGCGAGCGAAACCTCGACATGGACACCCACAAACAATCATTGTAGAGAGCATTGTGCTACAGGCGGATATTTCCATCCGTGACAACAGACGCATTACAGCGAGCGAAACCTCGACATGGACACCCACAAACAATCATTGTAGAGAGCATTGTGCTACAGGCGGATATTTCTATCCGTGACAACAGACTCATTACAGCGAGCGAAACCTCGACATGGACACCCACAAACAATCATTGTAGAGAGCATTGTGCTACAGGCGGATATTTCCATCCGTGACAACAGACGCATTACAGCGAGCGAAACCTCGACATGGACACCCACAAACAATCATTGTAGAGAGCATTGTGCTACAGGCGGATATTTCCATCCGTGACAATAGACGCATTACACTGAGAGATCTTTCCCGCGAACTGCAAATTCCAATGGGTAGAGTCCACCGTGCTGACTAGGACCAATCGCAGTATCAGAAATTTTGCTCGAAGTGAGTGCCTTACGAATCTCAGAGAACACCATAAGGAAAGAACAATGGGTCTCTTCTTTAAAAATTTGGTACGCTATCATCATTTAAGGTGAGGACTTCTTGTAGCACATAGTCACGGGAAACGAAGCCAAGGTGCATCATTCGACACCAAAATGTAGAAAGCGTCCGACATCTCCACCTGCTAAAAACAAGTCAAAGGGATCGCCTTTTGGACGAAAAATCATGCCAGCTGATTTTAGGACTGTAAGAATGTGCTTCCGATTAATTTCCTGGATCGCAGTACAAGTTAATTAGGGAAAGCTATGGTCAGACGCTTCTCATGTTGCGCTATGCCATTCACCACAAAAGCAATGAGCGGCTGAGCAGAGCTGTTGTACTGTTGCATCATAACGCCAGACTACTGATGTCCAAAGCACATCTGACTGGTTTCGACCATAAGGTTGGGAGGTTTTGGAGTATCAGTCCTACAACCTGGACCTTGAACCTTGTAGTTTCTATCTGTTTAGCCCTCTCAAGGAACACTTGCTCCGCCTGTATTTTGCTACAGACACCGATGTGAGACCGGCCGTAACAGCGTGGTTGTACTAACATGACCTCGGTTTCTTCTCTGCTGGCATACAAGCCTTATCATGACGATTTGACACTTGTAAATCCGTCATGATAAGACTTGTATACCAGCAGAGAAGAAGAAATCGAGGTCATGGTATTGCAACTACGCTGTCACGGCCTGTCTCATACTGGTATCTGTAGCAAGACGCTCGCGGAGTCTTAGTCAACGTGGCAGAATCGCCACGTTGACTTTGTAGAAGATAAAAAAACATAAGCAGTTGCCCTTGTGCAATCTGTACTGCATTCAACTCACAAGTGCTTCTGAACGAAAAGGTTCATTACCTTTCTTTTGAACAGTGTTTGTATTAAGAGATCCTGCTGAAAATAAAATACCCTTGGGTTTTCAGTCTCGTTATTTTGAATAGGTACACCGCCTGTATATAACGTTAGTGACTCACAAGCATCTAATTCTCCTTCTGTTTTGGCAAACTTTAAAAAATGTTGAACGTTATGGACTGGGACATTCTTGATTACGACAAAATCTTCCTGGTAGTAGAAGCTGCACGAAAATATTTTTTTAAATTGATCCACCACACGCAGAAATCATCAGGAAATGGAACATAATTTTGAGCCATCAAACGAGAGAACGGCACCCTTTCTGAAACGAATGTTATACTCACTGAAGGCATTCATTTATTTTTAGTAATTTAAAATGCTATAAAATACAGATAAATATTTTGAAACAAATGTTATACACACTGATAGCATTAATTTAATTTTTGGAGTAATTTAAAATGCAATAAAAATAGTGTCTCCTGGTAGGTATATTTTGAATGCAATAAAGAAAATGATCTTTGTGTCATCTTTACGATAGTTTAAGATAGCCGAAGTAATAAGAATCTTTTAAATCTGACTGAAGATATGATTTCAACAGTCGAACGGACAGGTGTACCTATAATTAATAAGAGGTATAATTTTTACTATGTCAAAAGATGTGCTATTGATCATTTCCAGAGCTGATACATATAAAACACGATTACGTTAAGAAATACATCAGCATACATATATCAAAAGAGACATACGGAACAGCAAAAATGCGAACATATAAAATCTCTGAATTTCAGGAAGTTGCAGTGCACAAATCTTCCATCGAAAAAAAAATATTATTAGTATTTAATATCCCTAATCGAACAGGTTCGGCAATTACTTTTCGGCCAGTGTCTGGAAACTTCTTTGTACTTTAGACTACCAGAAAGTGTATCAAGTAAACATAGGGAAAGCCACAAATGGATTGATTTCCCCGGAGAATTGACTCCAAGAAAGATGTCTGCCTCAAAGGACAGCGTCTGAATACTTTGCTTCCTTAATGATGAAAGTGTTGCCACATATTTTCTTTTCTTTCGAAATGTCTTAAGTATGTACGCGGATTTGTAAGACCCACGTCCTGTCTAGAAGAAGATACAGAAATGCGCGGAAAGCAGACACCAGTGAATCTCAACATTCTCGAGGGAGGACAAAAAACTAGCAATTCTAAGAAACCGCAATCTGTTTGTTATAAAAAAAAGGGTAATTACGCGTTTTGAGACGAATTTTTAGAAATAAAAATGACATTCTCTCATTAAAGCAACACAATAGATCGGCAACATTCCTTTCAACTGAATTCAGTTAACCTGCCACATTTTCTGTTAATTAACAAATTTAAAATTTCTGCAAAGTCACATATTTATTTTACTTGGCTTTCAATGATATTTTTTCTACTACTACTTTTTATCAAACAAAATAAAATGGCTACTTCATGAGACAGAAAGAGACATTTATGCCAAAGCCCTGCTGGTGATAATTAGTGCATCCCTGAAAACATCCGTAGAAAGTTTTGTCATGAAGCATGAAAAAACATTTTTGATCTTCTTCTAGAAGCTTCGATATCATGGTTACGGACTGAAAGGCACCTACGGACTGAAAAACAGTGTGATGAAATAAGTGTTTCGCTTTGTTGCACTTATACAGGGTGATTCATAAAGAAGTTTACCGTTTCCAGATGCTGTAAAACAGTAACAGTTGAAGACACGGGCCACAACTGCGAACCGTTAGGTAGATGTACTCATAAAGTTTGTGTCCAGCTACTGAGGGAAGTGGCGTAGGCGATAGCGTGCGTCTCACGTGACTAGTCAGTCAAAATGGCAGCGTCTGCAGTGGAGAAAGCGTTTTGTGTTCTTGAATTGAGCAAAACGGAATTTGTAACTGTTGTGCAACGGCATTTTCGATCACGATTCGGAAAAAAACCTCCAACCAGAAAATCTATCTACGATTGGCATAAAAAAATTGAAACTACGGGCTGTTTGTGCAAACTTAAAAGTCCTGGACGACCGCGTGTATCGAAAGAAATCGTCGATAGTGTTTGCACCGCCATTCAAGGAAGCCCGGGATAAACAACGCGAAGGGTGAGTCGTGAAGTGCAGATTTCACAACCCACTTTCTGGAGAATTTTGAGAAAGAAACTGAAAATGATCACAGCTACTATCACTGCACTTGATTCAGATACCTCACCTCGCGTTTGGGCGGAAATGGATTACCGGCTCGATGTGTGTCGTGTGACTAAGGGTGCACACATAGAACATCTGTGACTGTCTCTAAAAAAACTTGAAACATTCCCCTACAATTCTGTTACAGGTAACATAAAATATCTTACATTGTTATTTTTCTATAGTGCGTTGAAACTGTATACTTCTTTATGAATCACCCTGTATAATAAACCGAAATGTTCTAGTACGAGCAAATTGAACGTGTTAGAATGTGATACTGAAGGGTCAAAATATACTCTGGTGCGCAAAACTTATGGACAAGCCAGGCTTTGATTTGTAGCGTCACACAGGAGTGGCCTGGATATACGAAATTCAAACCATACGAACTCCACTATTTATCGAAGTAAGGACGGAAGCAACACTGACACAGTATCAGATACTAAAGCATATAGTAGAACTTTATTGAGAATTGTGTACATAGCATTGGGTGCCATGATACAGGTACATCACTGCCAAAGATGGTACGAAGGTAAGATGATACCTTCAGTAAAGGATATGACCACCCCTAACTTCGCTGCATGATTTGCACCGTCGGTTCGTACTTCGCATTAGGTTGCTGATCAGTTCTTGCGGTAACATCGCCCATTCTTCTGTCAGCGCCGTCTTCTGCTGTTGGACAGTGTCCGGTGTGTGTTGACGTGCCGCAACGCGTCTTCCAGGAGCATCTCACACGTGCTCTATGGGATTTAGGTTGGGGAAGTCTATAATCTGACTTCACTTTCCAACAGCTCATCAACAGCCACCGTACGATAAGGTGTGGCGTCATCGTCCATTGATAAGACTTCACTTTCTAACAGCTCATCAACAGCCACCGAACGATGAGGTGTGGCGTCATCGTCCATTGATAAGACTTCACTTTCTAACAGCTCATCAACAGCCACCGTACGATGAGGTGTGGCGTCATCGTCCATTGATAAGACTTCACTTTCTAACAGCTCATCAACGGCCACCGTGTGATGAGGTGTGGCGTCATCGTCCATTGATAAGACTTCACTTTCCAACAGATCATCAACAGCCAGCGTACGATGAGGTGTGGCGTCATCATCCATTGATAAGACTTCACTTTCTAACAGCTCATCAACGGCCACCGTGTGATGAGTTGTGGCGTCATCGTCCATTGATAAGACTTCACTTTCCAACAGCTCATCAACAGCCACCGTACGATGAGGTGTGGCGTCATCATCCATTGATAAGACTTCACTTTCCAACAGCTCATTAACAGCCACCGTACGATGAGGTGTAGCGTCATCATCCATTGATAAGACTTCACTTTCCAACAGCTCATCAACAGCCACCGTACGATGAGGTGTGGCGTCATCGTCCATTGATAAGACTTCACTTTCCAACAGCTCATCAACAGCCACCGTACGATGAGGTGTGGCCTGATCGTCCATTGATAAGACTTCACTTTCCAACAGCTCATCAACAGCCACCGTACTATCAGGTGTGGCATCATCATCCATTGATAAGAACTGTGGGCTAATAGTACCTCGGAACGGGAGAACATGGTGAAGGATTACCTCATTACAGTAGCGAGCGCATATCGGTTACGGTACCTCCATCCAGTATCTGGAGCTCAGTCGGTCCATTGAACAGAGTGCCTCCGCATACAAGAACACCGCGGAGGCCATATCTATTCCCTTCATAGAAGTTTTTGGGATCGATGCCGAACGCCAGATTACCTGACGTCCATAACCTCTAGAGAGACTAAATCTACTCTCATCAATAAAGGGTATTGTACCCCACTGTTCTACTTCCCAGTCCTTGTGTTCTTTGGTTCACTGTAAACGGTGTCTCCGATGAGCAGTTGTAAATGGATCGCAGCGTATTGGTCATCAGCGCAAACAGCCCACATTTGTGTAATCACGTGGCAACTGTAAACCGCGATATTGTGCGCCTTGTGCTCATGTTCAGTTGTTTTGCAAGGTTACTTGCCGTCCATTGTCAATCCCTTTTGCCCTGTAAGAGCAAATAGTGGCCCTCACTGGGAGTGGTTTCTGGTGGACGATCACTTCCGGTCTTTCGCACAGCTGTACCTGTGAAATTGAAGGCCGATCACGCACGCAGTACGATGCTATGGCCGATACCGAACTTTTGGACAGTGTAGCAACTGCAACAGGTTGTTCTCAGGATTTAGCCTGCAGCATAATACATGACCGTTTGAATTTCCGCAAAGTGTGCGCACGGTGGGTGCCTAGAGAACACTCAAATGAACCGAATGTGTTTGTCTTTGCAACATCTATCTCGGTGCGAGTGTGAAGGAAAAGACGTGCATAACAGGGTTGTTAATGAGGACGAATCTTGTGTGTATCACTACCAATCCGAAACACTGTAAGCATAACCTCAAACAGAAGTCATCGCTCTTTCCACGTTCATAAGTGAGTCACGGAAAAATTCCCATCGGCCGCCACCGGGAATCAAACCCAGGATCTTCCAGTTACGCGCCGGACATGCTAAATTGTGCTAAGCATTGTGCAGAGCTCCAAGAAGCAACTTGCCATGTGGTTTGGCAGTTAGTCGTATGTGAGTGTCTGGAGAATTCGAGGTCGCTGTGGTGCAGTGATATCATGTCCGGCGTGCAACTGGAAGACCTGGGTTCGATTCCAGGTGGCGGCCGATGAGAATTTTTCCGTGACTCACTTATAAACGTGGAAAGAGCGATGGCTTCTGTTTGAGGTTACGCTTACAGTGTTTCGGGATTCTCAATTAGTGGCGTTAGCCCATTTCCAGATGCGAGGTGAGAATGTGAATGTTTCATCGTATTGTGAAATTCTGTTGATGTTTCAGGAACCGATTCGTGAAACAAAAACCTTCAGGCCATCACGACAACGCCAGAAATCATACGGTTCAATTAATAAAAAAAATTAACTACTAGGCACGGAACTTCTGGAACATCCGTCCCCAAGCGATATTCACCTGTTTGGTCCACTTACAACTCCCCTTGGCAGCGAAGGTTTCGCGGATGACGAAGAGATTGAACGTAAAGCGGAAATGGCGCTGAGATAGCAGACCCCAAGACCTCTATGCTGAAAGTTTCGACGCGCTAATAAAGCGATAGAATAAGTGTGTAAATGTTGTTGTCAATCACTTTAAGAAATAAGACTAAATTGAGATATAAGAGTAAAATAAATGACTCTCAAGTTCGTATTTCATTGAGTATTTTGAGTAATTTTTTGTGGGTTATTTGCTGACTTTCCCTTGTATCTTGTTGTCAAAACGGTACTGGAGATTTGGCAGTCACGGCTTGTGAGGTTCTTCGACGCTGTTTTTGAGAAACGGGTAGAAGTGAAATTTTGTTCAACATGTGAATGTCTTTAACAATGTGGATCGCTTTCAAGTTATCTAGCTTTAAGGATGAATTAGGCTTGTACATTTTACTTAGGCATCTTCAAACAAGAATCTCTAAATATTTTAATGGCTGTGTTGAGCTGTGAATGATTTCTTGAGTTCACTTTTCCGTATGTATGTGTTCGTTTAGTCAAAAATGTAAGGCTCTTTTGACATGACTGTATAAGAAAGTGTACATGAGTAGTAAGGAACATTTGCTATGAATTAGAATCCGTAATTGAATGTTTTAGTACAAAATACACTACGCAAATCATAAGTTTCTCCCAACTTCTCTATTATATCTTGGGTAGTGTACCCTAATCAATTTCACAGCTACTTATTAGGTGCATAAATAAGATTTAAAGCGTTTTAAGACAAGGCAACTTGTAATTTGAGAGAAAACAACAATACCTTTACGAATCAAAATATGCGCCGTCGTTATTTATCACCTTCCGCCATCGGTCGGGGAGTTGACGGATTCCAGCCATGAAAAATACTTCATCGTATGACGTGATGAAGTCATCAACCCATTTTTGCACTTCGTCACATGTCCGGAATCCTACAGCAGACAAACCATGTTGTATCGATTGGAACAAATGACAGTCTGAAAGGGCTATGTTGGGACTATACGCCAGGTGCTCCAAAACCTCCCAGCCAAGCGTCAATAACGTTTCCTTGACCGATTTCGCGACAGGCGGCCTAGCGTTGTCATGCAGTAATTTCACGGGACGCAATCCTTTGCCTGTGAATGGACGTTTCCGATAGATTTCCTGGTTCAATCGTGGCAATTGTTGCTTGTAGCGATCAACAGTAGCAGTTTGACCCTGTTCCAATAGTTCATAATAGAGCACAGCTTTCATAACCCACCAGATGCATAGCAAAAATTTCTTGGAGTGAATATTGCGTTTCGGAGTCAAAGTAGTTGCTAGTTGCTTCACCGGGACCTACCCAGCGTTTTTTTTTTTTTTGCATTTGGGATTGTCGTACCATATTCACTTTTGATCACCCGTAACGATTTCACACGGGAAAGACTTTCTGTGTTGTTCATTCAACAGATTCAAATACTTCATGACACGCTCCTCCTTGTTCCTCTGTCTCAGGTCATGTGACACCCATTTTCCTTCCTTCTGAATCTTTCCCATTACGCGTAAACGATTGAAAATGGTTTGTTGAGTTACCCCCAATTATTCAGCTGGTTCGTTTTGCGTTTGAGACGAATCTTCATCCAGCAATGCTTGCAGTTCTCAAGTGCAACCTTCTGCGGGGCGCCGCTACGTTCACGATCGCCAACATCAAAATCACCTGCTTTAAACCGTCTAAACCAAAACTCACACGTGCTTTTCGATACAATTTTCTCCCCCAGAACAGAAAAAATCGATGCACATGCTTTTGCACCACTTTTTCTTTGATGAAATTCGTAACGAATGCAGTGCTGTATGAATGCAGTATCGCTTACCATCTTTCACCTACCGATTTGCAAGTGCGTTTGACTGTTGGGCAAACTTCTGTGTCCCATGCTATACTCTGGGCCAGTTACGGTCACATGACAACAACGCGGGGAATGTCGGATATGTAAATTAGAGGGAAACGTCACACAAAAAACGCTTTTAAACTTATTTGTACACCTAATAGTATTACAGAGAAATTAGCAATTCGCTAGACCGACCACTGGAAACTAACTTGTCCTCCTTAATGCTTTCCCAACAGGACGACATTTGCAATTCCATGTTCATATCTTTTGCGCGTATTACAGTGGACGATGCTCTCAGAAAGTGTCGGTCCCTTTATCATTTGTTGCACCTCTTTCGTTGCATTACAAGGAGCCCAGTCACTCAAATTCTATATGCCGTCGAGCTAATGAAGTGTCGAAGAAACAATGTTAACTCAATCATTTCACATTGATCAATCAGATCAGATCAGATCATATGTAGAGGATTTCAGGAAGGGAGTGTCTGACCCCAGGTCTTAAACAACCCTTAGAAATAGGAAGCTAGGAGATTTGGGCTAGTGTGCCCGATAGGAAAGTGACACGGAAGCGAGGTAGAAAGGGGGAGGAAAACGCCCTTGCCGCCCCGGTGGCGCAGTAGTCTAAGCGATGGCCTCTGATCATTCGTCCGAAAGGGGTACGGGTTCGAATCCCGGTGAGGCATGGATGTTGTGTTTGTCTTACGGCACTGGCTCTCTTCCTTCCCTGGAACCAGTGACCTTAAATTAGGGACGGGCGACTGCTTATAGCCCATTGAGTTGCTCACGGTGGTCGTTAAACCTTCAATCAAAAAAAAAAAAAAAGAAGAAGAAGAAGAAGAAGAAGACGCCCTTATATATTACCGGGGGGCCAATCCCCGGGGTCCGACGGCTTAACGTGCCCATCTGACGCACGGCGGGTATTTAGTGGTTCGAACGTTCGTACCTGCCCAGGATCGAACCTGAGGTTATCTCCATGGCAGTCACGAACGCTAACCACTAGGCCACCCTCGGCCTCACATTGATCAATACTTTGGAATGCCCTATTTCTACTCAAACAGATGGTTTGTTAAAATATTCAGCCCCGTCACGTTGAGACTCTAGAATGCCTTATCTTCATCTTTTTTCCTGAAAATCAACCATATTTTTGGGAGAAAAGTGTCCTATTCAACTGGTTTCATGTCCTGAGAAGGTTTGGAAATTGCATCGCCCTGGAGTGGAACAAATTCCATATCTCCCGATCAAGTATGCTTCATTTAAAATAAAAATAGAATTTTATTCAGACTTTTGGAAATTCGTCATCTAGTGTAACGGGCCAGTAGCATGATCGAAAGGAAAATGGGAGATGCGGTTACGACTCCAGCTCCAGAGGAAGCAATTTTTATTCTCTCTGAGGGATGACTACATGTAGGCAGTTTTACAAGTATATAGATGGCATTCCGTTATCAAAAATAACACGCTTACTTTACTGCTATGCATTTAAGGAAATTCATTCTTCACAAATTTATGGGCTCTCAATCTACGATTATTCCGATCAAGAGCTAACAAGCTACTTTTGAGGGACACCTTTTCAAATACCGATAACAGGGATATGATATGAACTCCTCCTTTTGCATTTCCTGGTAGTTTTCTGTGAAAAACCAATGAACTTAAATCTGTATTGTAATGCATAACAACACCAAATTTCACTTACGCCAAAATCAGATGTCTCGCAATATTTTGTGTAAATCAATAAATATTCTAAAGTTTGAAGCATCTCTTGTGCTTTATGATTTACAGAAACATATGCTCAAAAGGAATCCTTGTACCTTTCCGAAATATGAACTTATTCGTGACTATATTATCTTTAAAACGTCATATGTTCATAGGTGAGCCGTAATAACAGATATGAGTTTGCGGCAAGACTTGACAGTTACGGTTATCAAAGGTTATTTGCCTGTCCGACTGGTTTTAAGCACATGATATTTGGTTTGGAGTTTAAATCTTTCATGAGATTTACTTGAAACCACACTTAGGCACAATCCTTAACAGAGGGGTGAACTCAGAATATTAATGAATGTCGGTAAAATTATGGCTCTCTAATTCGGGACCACGATGTGCCATTTAGAGAGCTTTCGTGTGTCTAAGTTTGGAATTCCTGCCCTTTCAAATTTCAATGTACGTAACATCTGCTCGCTTAGGACTAAGAGAAGATAATTTCGAGAGGCAAGATCGTATGATCAGGCTCCGTAACATCTATACATGTTTCTTTAAGCTGTATCGTGGTAAGTAATAAAAGTAAAAACAAATATCCATTTCAGAGCTCTTTGATTAGAACAAATATTTTCATCCCATTTAGATAACATTTAACCTAAAGCAAACTGTAAATTACAAGGAGTAAAGTTTATTTGTATATACTTGAATTCCTTTTCCATGTGCAGTGCAACCGCGATGACAAGTGATGGGAATCTTCTAATCATAGAAAGCTTAAGTTTCACTCCGAGATGAAAAAAAAACTTTATTCAGAAGTCTTAAAAAGCATTTTGTTTCTATTTCAAGTTCCTCCTGAAATGGGGAATATTATTGATTGTGACTAAAAATCAAAACTGTGGAAGTTTCCAAATTCTGTTTTAATCAGCAAATTAGAGGGCTGTGCTCACTTTCCTTTATGATTAGCGAAAGAATAACAAATAATGCAACAATGAAGCTCACACTCTGAGAAAATTGTAATGATAAACGTAGTTTGTCATGGAGAGTACGCGAATCACCGTCATTTCTTCTGCATCATCCGATGATCTTGAAAACTAAATATCAGATCTCAGGGGAGGCCGCGCTTATTTCGTGAGATACTCAAGCACCGTCTGTCCTAAACAGCTGTCTCGTTAAAGAAAGCTCAGGTATTTTTATTTTTTTAACTTACACTACTTCATTCCTGGCAAGCATATCTTTTATGCTGATCGCCAGACACACTTCGAGCAATTTCTCCGTATTCAATTAGGTGTCTCGTTTATTATTTTTTAGTTACATTTCTCAAACTCCTGCACTCTAATAATCCAATAAAACATTCCATAAAGAAGACAGATCTTACATCATACTACACTGCTGGCCACCTAAAATGCAACACCAAGAAGGACACGAGATAAAAAAGCCAGATTTACTGGACACATAACAACAGATGCAAAGATGAAACGATTGAGCTTACAGGCCCGTGCGACTTGCGGAACACGCAGACATCAATAGTTCGTGTGGCCCCCATGGCTGGCAATAACGGCCGCTACACGCCGCGGCATCGAACGAAAGAGGCTTTGGATGTAGACTTGGGGTATGTTGGTCCAGGCTGCTTCCACACTTTGCCACAGTTCATCAGGCATAGCCGCAGGTGGTGCTTGCCGGGACACTCAGTTGCCGATCAGTGAAAAGACGTGTTCGATGGGCGACATATCGGGAGAACAGGCGGGCCACGGCAGCAGTGACACCTGGTGGGCCCTGAAGAATTGTTGCACGATGCGTGCCACGTGCGGGCGCGCATTGTCCTGTTGAAGCGTGGCTGCTGGAAGGTCCTGCACGTAAGGGAGGACAACAGGCTCTAAAACGTCGTAGATGTAGCGGTGGCTGTTGAGTGTACCGGCGATGCGTACCAGAGGGGTGCGGGTGTCATATCCAATTGCGCCCCAAACCATAACGCCAAGCGACGGACTGGTATGGCGATGCATAATGCAGGTGTCATACAGTCTCTCGCCGCGGTGCCGCCACACGCGGATCCGACCATCGCGGTGTTGCAGGCAGAAGCGGGATTCGTCGGAGAAGACAATGTTGTGTCATTTCCTAGTCCAGGTGCGGCGTTCAACGGCCCACTGCCGCCGCACTCGCCGGTTGTGTGACGTAAATGGTAATCGGAGCAATGGGTGCCGTGCGACAAGTCCCTACTCCTGCAGACGACGTCGAACGGCACGTGCTGACACAGGTTGTTGCGCAACACACCCTAATTCCTGAGCTAACGTTCGTGATGTGTCGGTGCGAGAAGTCAATGCCCGCCTCACAACATGCCGGTCCTCTCGTTCGACTCGCCTCACTGTGGCTGGATGTCGTCCCACACGGCCGCCGATGTCTCGGTACGATAAACCGCTGTCGCGATAAGCCACTATTCGTCCTCTGTTGAACTCCGAAACGCGCTGGAATGACTTCCGTATTCTGCGACGAGGCATCAGGAACTTCCCGCGCACAGGTCCGGTAGCACAACGCACTTCCACTACTTACACCCCGCCTTTTATGCACCCTTCTTATAGTGCTTGTCGGTGGGGTGCCGGGCGCACATGATATGTACATGCCCTGCAATGCTAATCGTTTGCATGTCCTCTCGCGGGCGACGCATGCCGCGAATTTCAGGCCAATCGGATGCTTCCTTCTTGGTGTTGCATTTTGGGTGGCCAGCAGTGTATATGACGCAACCGCTTAGCAAAAAGAAGGATCAGAAAAAGCGCTTTAACAGATTTAACGTAATTAAACACCTTTAACATATCTGGATCATCTGTGTATCAAATATTGACGGCAGACCCCCCACATTTGAAACATATTAAGGATTTACCACGTTCGTACTACAGCATGTGTATTTTACCTCAACTTCATTAAAATGACGAATAGAAACGTTGACCTTTCATTCATCTGATCGACCTTTTCCTGCGCAATGCCGTCGCGGAATTACAGACTAACTCTCAAATGCTGAAGTTTCGGTGGCCGACTGGTCAGTAGCGAGGATTTTTGACTACTTGTTTGAGTTCGTCCTAGATGAAGCATGAGTTGTCCGACTTTGTCCTATTCAGATGCACTTATTCTACAATGCTGACAGTATCCCTTCCCTAGTAGCTCAAAATTACTGCAGGTGTCTTCTTATAGCACCAAATTCTCTAGGGGATCTTTGATCCTCATACAAATTCTCAGACAAAATTTAATTTCGAAAAATTCAATTTTAAAAATTCAATTTTCTCCTACGAGGGTCATAACAAAAATTCCGCACACGTTAATCTAAAACGGAAACGTATGATGCAATAGGGAAAATGATTGCGTCATGTCAAGGTCAGACTCTGAGCAACATAGTGATGTCA
Organism: Macrothele yani; assembly: GCA_039090855.1. Classification (NCBI taxonomy): domain Eukaryota; kingdom Metazoa; phylum Arthropoda; class Arachnida; order Araneae; family Macrothelidae; genus Macrothele; species Macrothele yani. The sequence goes on along the minus strand of CM077011.1, from coordinate 6,546,984 downwards.
GAACGATGCGCTATCATTTGCTGTGTGGCGTGGGAGGGTTAGGAAATGGAAGCGTGCAGCTCCTCAGGTCGAGTCACAGCATTAGACTAAAGCTCGTACGTGAAAATAGAAACTCTGCAGAGAAAAACTCTGACACAGATCCCCACTGCCTTGCAAGAAGTCTGTGGAGAAGGAACTCTTGATCGAAGCACAATTTCTCGCTGGGCATCGCTCTTTCGGGAGGGCTGAAGTAGCATCGCAGATGATCACCACTCAGGCCGACCTCACACAGCGACAGACAAAACGTCTGTCGCCATTGTTGCAACGCTTCTCGAAGAGAATCGCCGTTTGACAGTCGAGGAGATTGCTCATCAGGCAAATTTGTACACCATGTCTATTCACCGGATTTTGACCGACTCACTGGGAAAAAGAAAGCGCGCTGGGTGTCCCATGAACTTACCCCTGAGCAGAAGGCAGCCAGAGTGAGCATCGCACAGGATCACCTCCACAGGTTCAAAAGGGAGGGCAACACTTTCCTGAACAGAATTGTCGATATTCATGAGACTTCGACCCCTGATTTTGAGCCGAAACTGAAGTCACAATCAGCCGAACGGAGGCATTCAAATTCCTGACGCCCCTCAAAGTGACGTCAGCAAAAATCCAAAGTGAAGTAAATGATCATTTTTACGTGCGATGCCCAGGGTGTTGTGGTCTCTGATCGAGTGCCGGTAGGGCAAAATGTCAACGCACAATATTATCGTGACTTTCTAAGGAAAACGTTGAGATTGAAAATTCGTCAAAATCGCCCCAACTTGTTGGAAGGGGAGAGATCTTGCTGCATGACAAGATTCGTGTCATGGTGTATCGTCGGTACGGGGACTTCTGTCAAAATATGGCTGGGAAACTTTATCCCACCCACCATACAGACCTGATCTCAATCCACTTTACTTTGATCTTTTCCCAAAATTAAAAAATGGGCTCCGTGGTATCCGCTACGAATCGCTGAACGAATTGTCATTGGACGTGACCCGAGTAATACGACAGCTGAACAAAGATGGCGTACTACGGGGCATCCAGGACCTACCTCACCGCTGGCAAGCTGTCATTAGCAGCGGAGGAGGGTTCATTGAACGGCAATGAGGTACGTTTTCTACGTTACTTAAAAATGTCACAAATGGGCAGTCGACATAACGATTGGTCGACATAACAATTGGTCGAAAGAAATTATTAGTCGACATAACGATTGGTCGACAGTAATGATTAGTCGACAGTAACGATTGATCGCCAGGACGTTTGATTGACATAACGGTTGGTCGACATAACGATTAGTTGACATTGGTCGACATAAAATGGTCAACGGAACTTGGAAAAAAAAATTTTTTGAAGAAGTGCAAACAGTTTGGCGGTAAATTGCCCCACCGGAAGATTGCCACACATCTTTCAGCAACCCGGAAAATTGCCACACACAGAAAAATTGCCCCACAGGAAAATTGCCACATGGTTTTTATTAAGGGGAAGAGCACAAATCGCCGTTCGTCCGAGAAACGTTTTGAATGTGTGGCAATTTTCCGAGTTTCGGAATTATCTGTGGCAGTTTCCCCAAGGTGCCTATACCTAAAGTGCCCCGGGGCCCTTTCGGAAATAACATCGTTCAGAAGACCCTCTATATAGATTTCACTTAGAGTACAAAAGATGACACGGGGGCCTATTTGGAAATAATATGTTATAATGCTGTACGTTCTGAAGACTACATTCTAAAAGATATTATTTCCAAAAAGGAACGTTACGTTTTGAGAGGTCAGTACGTTCTGAGAGGTACCGCTGCGAATGTAAACCATAATCCTCTGAACAAATGGTTATCTCGACAAATCGTTGTGTCGACCAATCGTGCTGTCAACCAGTCGTTACTGTCGACTGATCGTTATGTCGAGCAATCGTGCTGCCGACCAATCGTTACTGTCGACCAATCGTGCGACACCGACTTAAAAATGTCACAAAAAACGTCACTTTTCTCAAAAGTGGACAGCGTGCTGACTTTTTGTTAGGACCCCCCCCCGTACCTGCTCCATGCACTTATTTCTTCTTAAAGAGTGAGTGATAAACCTATTTCTTAATTCATACACGAAGGAATGCGAACAACTGTTGACTGATTGAAGAGCACGCCCACACCGCACAGAATATTTCGTATATGTTCCAAGTACGTAGCACTGAAACATTGAGACTTTTCAGATACGTTGCGCAATGTAACAGTAATGTTTCAGAAGCCTGGCAGTTACGTCCAAATGTCCTCAAACATTACATAACTTTGAAACATAACCGATATGTTATAGTGGAAGGTCGTTGTAACTTCAACATACAAACTTCATGTTACTGTTATGTATTTCAAAGATATTTGTGATATATCTTTGAAATACGTAATCACATTACTGTTGCGTATCTATTACATTGAACATTATGGTTTTAATAAACTTTGTAAAATGAAAATAAAAAATGTTACACACGACAGCTGTTTCAAAAGCAACAACTTTCACAGGTTCAACGCAGTTCGCTCTCCATTGGGAACAGTGGCGGCATTTATATATTGATAACAATAGAAATAAAAATCGGTCCCAAATGAGGGTGTCGAATTTCTATTATGCATGTGGAATAGACTACATTTCAGCGAAAAAAAGAAAGAAAATCAAATTCGTCATTTCTCTAAATACCCACCAATATGAAATTTCTGAGCTTCAAGTAAAAAAAACATGCTGGTATAGTATACTAATACAACAACACATCCATTTACTTAGATTTTATTAAATGCTTTTTAGAATTTAAAAATTATAATAATCAAAACAATTACTTACTTTCAGATGATCTTGAATCACAAAGAAAAAGGATGAAATATTAAACCAACTAACTAGCTAACTCGAGTACGACAGTATCACCAAAGAATATCCCAGTAGCACGTGGAAATACGACTACGAGAGTGCTTCGGTGAAATGGCATAAATGCGCATGCGCATCCACGCCGTTGCCAAACTAAAAATCTTAAATTTCGCTGGAATGTAACATCAAGGTAGCAATCATGTACAATGGAAACTATAAAACAGTAGTATCGGTTAATGCTATTTTTAACGTAACCGTAATATGCAAAGAGTTATGTTCCAAAATAGATGTTGCTGAAACATAATAATAAGATATCTCTGAAACTCTAACGAAAGTGAGAGATTTTAACATTATTGCTACATAATCTGAAATGTTTTGTGCTGTATGGGCGGAGTGTATTTTTAATGAGTTTTGTATTCCTGATTTTTTTATTTGCGATTTAACGACCACGGTGAGCAACTCAATGCGCCAGTGCCGTAAGACAAACACAACATCCATGCCTCACCGAGATTCGAACCCGGACCTTTCACGGACGAATTGCCATAAGCTGGCGCTTAGACCACTGCGCCACTAGAGCGGCATTCCCGAAGTTCACTCTTCTCTGCTGGTCTGATTCTGATTTATACGAAGTGCGATCAAAAAGTTTGGAGACTAGGTACGAAGCGCGCGAACAGATGGCAGTACGCTGATGCGTGAACAGCGGTCGAGGACAGCGACCTTCATGAGTCATTGTGCAGAGTGGCGTCGTTCTGTACACATCGGGAGCTGTGCTACACGATATTTGGTGACCACGTGCAGAACACAGCTGCGATTTCGGTATGGACTGCAAACTAGAGCAGCGAGGGAACATCAAATTCTGCGTCAAACTCGGGAAATCGGGAACCAACGTTCCTGTCGCGAGTCATCACTGGGGGACGAGACTTGGGTGTACGGGTACGACCCGAAGACCAAAAAACAGTCGTCGCAGTGGAAGAGCCCAGCATCTCCACGACCGAAGAAGGCCCGACAGATCCGGAGCGCAACCAAAAAAAGCATGCTCATCGTGTTCTTCGACATTCGTGGGGTTGTGCACCGTGAATTCGTCCCCCAGAGCCAGACCGTCGCAGCCCTTTTTTACTGCGATGTTCTGCGGCGTCTTAGGGACGACATTTGCCGCAAACGACCTGAAATGTGGCGCAGGGGCGATTTCTTGCTCTACCACGACAATGCAGCAGCTCACAGAGCGTTAGAAACACACCAGTTTTGCAGCCACAACAGCATGACTATCTTTCCTCACCCGCCTAAATCTCCCGATTTGGCACCCTGCGACTTTTTCTGTTCCCGAAGATGAAGCTGAAGCTCAAGAGTTGCCGTTTTGAAACCGTGGACAAGATCCAGCGCGAATCGCGGACGGTGCTTGACACGATTCGCGAGCAGGACTTCCAGGGAGCGTTCAAACAATGGCAAAAACGCTGGCAGCGGTGTATCGCTACACAACGAGACTACTTTGAGAGAGATCATAGCCAGACTTAAGTAACGTAAGTACTTTGTTGCGTATCGCCTTAGTCTTGGAACTTTTTGATCGGACCTCTGAAGCATATCTCTTAATTAACCTCCGTTTCGGAGTTTCCATTTTTAAATTATGTTACTTCGCTATATTTCTTTCTGATCGGAACGTCAACACCTCCGAATTTAGTTATACGTTTCTGCAAAAGTTACACGCATTGTAAAGATTGGCGTGTGTGTACGTATAGTGGTGCAGAAGAGCCTTTGCGCGACTTGGCGAAGTTAAGGCACTTTTTGTCTACGCTTAGTAGTCCTAGATGATCGCGATGGTCATTATTGCCGGGAAGAAGCAAATGGCAACGCAAAAGATTTCTGCCAGTCTCACCCTATAATCGTAACAAGAGTGACACATACGTTTCATGTGTTCAGTGTGATTGATTCATAATATTCACATTAAATATTTGAAATCGGACCTCTGAAGCCTTACAGAATGACGGAACACTATACTGAAGTTCCGAAGTCATGGATAGCAAAAATGGAAATTTTTAACTGGCGTTGCCGTCGTAAATGGGCCTCGGCGCACGCCACGATTTTTATCAGTAGCGAGGGTTTATCTCGTGAGTCAGGCTGAATAGTCGCCAGTTGTATTATGGCAAGCCGACGTAAATTATCGAAGCTTGAATGAGGCATGGTAGTGGGAGCCAGAAGTTCGGCGAACATTCAACAGTCTTCGCTCCACGGTGTCACGTGTCTACCGAGAATACCTCATGGAAAGCATTACCTTCCACCGTGGACAGCGCAGTTGCCGACCACGGATGCTCAGTGACCGTGACCAGCGGCGTCTGACCAAGATTGTCCATGCTAACAGACAAGCGACACTGGCTCAAATAATATCCACATTTATTGCAGGAGGTACCAGAGACATATCCATCAGGTCAGTGCAGCGTAATTTAGCGTCCATGGGGTATGGTAGCAGATCATACACCAGAGTTTGTTTGTTAACACCACGATATCGGACACAGCGCCTCACTTGAGCTCGTGAAGGCGATAATTGGACTCTGGAAGACTGGCAACATGTGGCGTGGTCCCATGAGTCACGCTACCAGTTGTTGCGAGTTGATGGTAGGGTTCGGGTGTGGCACAGACCGGAGCCATCGTTATACTTGATCGAAGCTCAATGCAGCTTTAGTGATTTCACAGCAGGGGTCCGAAGTTCAGCTCCGATGGATCTTGCTTTCGTTCAGAGCGGACGATGTGTCTCGTTTAACGTGGTGTTCTTCATTTGTTTACATCATGTACATTCATTTGCAAAAACTTAGCGAATCACTTTCTGTGCGATGAAAGTTGATATTGCAATATGAATAAAATGCGCTAATATTTAGCTCACGAATTACTTAGAAAGTTGTCGCGAAAAGTGAACGAAATGCTAATGTTTAGATGAAAGTAACTAATTATTTCAGTTTTCTCTTAGAATACTAACCGAAGGGAACTTTGAAATTTTCCGCACAAAATAAATGAAATGTGCTGTTGTTTTATTAGCAAATTATTTAAAAATATTTAAGTCGTGGCATGAAATACGAATATTTAGACGAAATTAATTATTTATTTTAAGTTTTCGTACGAAGTGAAAGAAAAGTTAATATTTCGACGAGCCTGACAAATTTTTTCGGTCTTACGCAAAAACGAAATGTAATTACTTTTTTTAAGTTGTAGCATAAAGTTAAAGAAAAGTTAATATTTCAATGAACCTAACAATTGTCAAATTTTCTTCACATTCAGTCAGCAGTTAATGCAACAAATAATCCTTATATGGAAAATTTGTTGGCAAAAAATCTCATTGGTGAGATTTCTGCCCAGAGCAAGTTAACAGGTGAAACGGTACTTTTTTTTTTTTTTTTTTTTTTGAGAATATTATATGCAATTTTATTGTTAAGGCTTGTTAGCTTAGCAGCATGACAAATCTAACTGCTATAGTTTCTAAGAATATATAAGTTATCATGCACAAGGTCAAATTATGCCAACATGAAGTGGGCAGGGCATGCCCAGAAATTATGTTTTTTTTTGGAGGTGGGGGGGTCCGATTTTTTTTATACAAATAAATGTGTTACGAATGCATTTTTAAAATGTATGCAACATCAGTGCAAAAATATTAAAATAAATATTACTGAAAATTATTATTAATATTCTTATCACCACATAATGGTTGACCACTTATATTTTGCAATTTATCTATGCAAGTTGGGAAAAGTGATTGGAATCCTGATAAGACTGATTTGTGTGCGAGAAATCTATTTTCCAAAGCATTAATAAAACTAATACACATGTCTAAAAATGGTACATAAATTGAAATCCTGTAAGAGTGTTCTGGGTTTCGTTACAGCGTTGGTTTTGTTTTAATGTGATTCTTGGTGTTTTAATCAAAACTCCTTGCTTTTTATTTTAGCATGCTTTAGAGTAATCGGAAATAAGTCATGTTGCCTCGTCACCGCAGAAACTTTCGGTATAGTCATGTATTGGGTTTTCATTGCAATGGAACATTCTGGTCCTTGGCTCCTTGCCCCTTCCTCGTCTTAATGGAGAAAACACGCTCAGTTGCTGTCATGAGATATAAAAACAATTTCAAATACTAACAAAAAATTGCCTTTTAAAATCGTGTTTTTAAAATATCGAAAGGTTCCAAATTTTGGGGTGTTTTAACACCCAACCTCTCCCGTCTCCACTTGGGCGCAACACTGAAGCTGGGGTAGATGATGAATTTCGCTTTTTCAGAAAACATTTGTTGAGTTCCTAAAAGTTTTTTTATTTCCCCTTATTTTTAATGAAATATTAAAGTGTTATCTGATTTAAAATGCCATAAAAAATCATTTTCATAACATGATTGCCCCTTCACAAAACTCCCATTCCTAAAAGTTATTTCACCACCACTTATTTTTGACGAAGCATTATAAGGGGTTGCCCTTTTTAGGGAGTAATGTTATAAAAAAAGAAAGCATTTCTATCACAGTGATTACTGCAACACAATCTCTAACCATTATATATTTTTTTATTGTTCACAAGGTATGGGACTTTGAAAAATGTATTGAGTTGACAAGTCCATTTTAGAGACTTCATCGCGGCTGTTGCAATTTTCTCGGGAATTCAGTTGCTCAGATTTAACTGGTATGACGAAAAACGGCGATAACATATAAGGTAGGTATTTTGATAACACTAACATCCGAAGTATTGAAACATAAAACGGAGTCAAAAGTATTGTCATTAATAACAGTTTTTCAGACACGTTTGAAATTTTGCTGATAGATTAAAAAAGTGAGGTGAAATGCTGGGAGATAAATCAAGTAGTGCTTTCAGAGCCTTGTTTTTAATTAGTCTTTTACCAAGAAGAGCCTAATTTTATTTTGGTATGTGAGTTGCTTTGTATTTTTCCAGCTCTTGTGTATTTGGTCTTTAAACATTGAGGGTGCAGTGTATCATATTTTTCACTATTGTGTGAATTTAAACCTAATTTTTGGTCATCATTGTCTTAGTATTAGAGGAAGTTTGTTTAGCATAATGTCTCTAGTTTAATTCTTATACTTAGGAATTGCAATTCTTAAATTTCTTTTTGAGTGTCCAAATGCATTGCAGTACGTAGGCTATAAATAATTGTAAGTACTTTATTTTATTGTAGGTATAAAATACGTATGGTGAAACAACTTTTTGAGGAATTTGTATGCAAATTAGCTTTGAAAGGAGCCTTCCGATTCAGTTTGTCTGGCTCCGACACTGTGCTGTGCTCTTCTGTCTGTTTATTTCTCTACATAACATTAACTGAAATTTCTAAAAGGTATGAATTATTTTCCTGTTTCGATTCATAGGTGGTTACAAAAAGCTATTAACGAAACAAATACACACTTCATGTATTCATTTCGTTATTTTCATAGGCTTCGAACACAATTCATGTTTTCTAAATCATACGAGAAAATGTATATATATCTACAGTGGTCACAAAAGTTAGGGATTATTATGGTTTCAAAGGGGAAACATGGTGATTTGCAAATTTGTGGGTACTGGAAATAAATTATCAGCATAAATTAGCATCATTACAGCACAGCACATGGTGTGCGGGCTCCGACAATAATAGCCTCCAAGGAGTAGAAGATGGGAATTCGCAATTAAATATTTTGTGAATGTACAATGAAAATGTACAATGTTGTCTACATTGCAGTACTACTTTGTTGTGTGCAGAAATTGCACACTTAATTGTTTTTCTAAAAACACTCTCTATTGTTTGTGTTACGTAGCCTCTCTGATGTTATTTGAGTCAGATACATACATTCTTCACTTCATGCAATATTCCTAACTTTGTGTGACCAGTGTATATCATACATACATTTGCTGGGGGGGGATGTCACACCCGAATGTTATCTCTACCAGGAAAGCACAATAAAATGGACAGTTTGTATGGCTTTTCCACACAGCGTAGATATATGAACTAGCCTTTAATCTGTTGCCCTCAACATATTGATAATAGAAGGAATCCATAATTTAAAGAAAGGCTAATTAGGAAGCACTGGTTGAATCTTAGAAGCATTAATCCGAAAGTGAATAGTGAAGTATTGGTTTATGACTCTCTAATTAAATTGCTTAGAAATGAAAACTTTCATCATTCAGAGAAATTTGAAGGTACAGAATCAACTAGCAAATATAAAAATTGGTCTCATACTCTTGCCATTTGGAAACTAACAGCAACAAAATTCAAAACCTGTAGCACCAAAAGTAAACTTTGGGCCATATCATAGCCAAAAATGGAATTTTGTTCTGCAGCAGTAAGCTCTTGTCTTAAATCAAAATCTTGGTGCTCTAGAACATTAACGAACAGTGATTTGGATAAATAGCATATATCAATGTAGCATAAATAAAAAAAAACCCAACACCGTCAGCGAAATAGTTACCAAAGTACGTTTATTGAGTGAAAAGTCGAAGTAATTGAGGCCAAGTGAAGGAAAAAATAATGTAATCGCTTAATGAAGAAATAGAAATTATCCTGAAGCTTAACAAATGGTGAATGGGGTGATAAATACCATATAGAAAAGACTACGAAGATAAAAAGCTCCAACACTCAAATATAAACTGATACAAAAACAGTAAAACACTTCACAAAAACAAACAACCCAATGCCGAAGATCCGTCGGTCGGTTGGGGATAGGTATGGAATATCAAACACTTTTCCAAAGATATAGCTGCTTAACTATAAATAAGTATCAAACAAAACAATAAAAATGTTTAAAACAAACTTGCGGGAGCACTAACATATCTCTCAATGGTCTAATAAATAGCCCACCCAGGCTTGTTCTGTGGATATTAAAAAGGGAATAGCTACGTTTATATTCGAAAATGTAACAAATTATTTACTCCTCCTAGTTTAAAATGCAGTTGATGATATATAAACCTGTTAAGAAGCGAATACATGAATGTGTTCGCGTGTTAAGATTCTACACGTGTTAAAATTCTACATGTGTTGCGAAACGAATGCATGAATTGTGTTCGAAGCCTATGAATTAAAACAGGAAAAGAACTTACCTTTTATGTTATGAATTTTTGATTAATCCCTAATATAATCCACTTTTATCGAAGATAATCCACTAATGTAATCCACTTTTATGGAACGAATTGTTCTGTGTAAAACTTCTTCAAATACAACGTTCTCACATACGAGAAACACTGTGAGCTGTGACCTGTCAAATCTTAGGACCCCTGCTATGACGTCACGCGCGACAGCAGCACCACACATTAAGGCTCGATGAAATATAACAATGGCTCCGCGCAGACCCCATGAGGCCATGGACCCAAGCTGTCAACAAGGCATTGTGTGAACACGGTAATCGGACCCTGGAAGACTGGTAACATGTAGCGTGGTCCGATGAGTCACGCTACCAGTGTTTACGAGTTGATGGTAGGGTTCGGATGTGGCGCAGTCCGCATAATGCCATGTACCCAAGTTGTCAACAAGGCACTTTGCATGCTGGTGGTGGTTCCATGCATGTGTGGGGTGTCTTTACGTGGCACGGTTTGGGCCCTTTGTTCCTCGTAAACACGTGATTAACCGGTAATCGCTTTGTTGCTCTGCTGGGTGACCATTTGCAGACCTTCATGGACTTCATGTACCCCAACAACGACGGGATTTTCCAGGCGAACAATGTCCCGTGTCATCGGGCCCACGTTGTCCAAAATTGGTTCGAGGAGCATTCTGGACAATTCCGACAGATGGTGTGGTTACCACGTTTGCCCGATATGAACCCAATCGAGCACTTATGGGACGTAGGAAAAAGTCCATTCGCACCCAAGACCCTGCACCTACAATACCAGGGAACTGTGGGTTGGCTATTCAGACGGCATAGCTCAACATCTCTCCAGAAGTGTTCCGGCCACTTGTGGATTCGAGGCCACGACGAGTTGCTGCACTTCGCCGGGCTAGAGGAGATCTTACACGATACTACAGTAGTTACGTATTCCATGACTTTTTGGTTTTTTGGTTGGAGGTTTAACAACCACCCTGAGCAACTCAATGCGCTATAAGCAGTCGCCCGTCCCTAATTTAGGATCACTGATTCCAGGCAAGGGAGAGAGTCAGTGCTGTAAGACAAACACAGCATCCATATTTCACCGGGATTCGAACCCGGACCCATTTCTGAGGAATGGTCAGAAGCCATCGCTTAGACCACTGCACCACCGAGACCGCATTCCATGACTTTGTACATCAATGTATTTAAAGCAAAACTAAGCATTCTTGGCATCTGACTCTGAGGTAACTTTTACCTTTTATTTAAAATTGTTCCAATTAAGAAATTTTATTAAAAGTTGATAAAAATAATTTGTAATAAGTCTTTAATAAGAGTACTGACTTATAAAAACCACAAAGCAAATTCTAAATTGCTTTTGAAAATTTTAAGCGCCTTCTTTCTGGGTTTATTTCACCTAAACCGTTCTTCGTTAAGGAACTTTTATTTCCTTAGAAATACATCACTGGCGTAAAACGATGTAGTTCTTGAAGTGGGACCGCGTGCTGTATTGATATTACTAGAACCAGATGAACTTGGCATTAATCTACTGTTTATTCTCTGTCATGGCACTTGTGCACAGGTGGACAACCCTAGCTGGAATGCAACTCGATGGCTTTAAGTAATCGATTAGTCGCAATACTTGGTAACTTGAGTTTGTAACACAAATAATGCTATTCACGCACAGTCTCACGTGTACTAAATTCATACAGACAATAATTTCGCAGTTTCCCTCACATCTTAAATCAAGTTTAGGAAAGGTATCTGCGAACCAGGTCCCCGATTTAATACGCATAATTTTCCATGTTATCTTGAAATGAGAAAGCTAAGCTATGCTAATAACTTTTCACGTGAAATTTGTCGGCTTCAAAATTCATGTGCAATTATTTCCTAAATAATTATGCGAACGGCGAGTGTTTCTTGCCGTGGACAAAATAATACGACTACTCAGTTTGCACGCATACATGTTTTGTAAAATTAGCTCAACTAATTATAGTACCGTCAGTGGTATGTAGGATAAACAGTTGGCATTGTGATATTTCTTCAACGTAAATTATAGGTTTAGATATTAATGCAGTGAATTTGATTTTGCTGATGTTTATGGATAACCTAACGCTTTCCATCAAATTTCAGATTTTCTCTGGTTCCTGACGGATTGTTCTTCAAGGAGGAACAAAATCTTTCGTATAGACTTTCTATTTGCAGTATTGTTAGGTAGTTTTGCTATCATCACAGCCTCTCCTTGACAAATGTCAACCCCGCCTTCTCGTGGTGCATCCTGTTCCCACTAAAGGGGCTCTGACGACCGCCAATAGCGGTATAACTATACCATCGGGATCAGAGGAAATGCTATCCCACACTCACCAACCCGCTTGGCCAGCGTGGTGAGTTATGGCCAAACCCCTCCAAAATGACTCCACAACTTAAATCTTGGCCCTCAGTCTCCGGCAGCTGGAATGTACCTGGCCAAGGCAGCGGCCAGTGCGACATGAAGGCAGAGGGTGCTAAGAATCCCCGGAGGACCGGACTAGGCTGCCATCTGATGCTGACCTTGGTAACGTACAATGGACGCTCCCTATCTTCTGATTCAAGGCTTCTTGAATTGGAAGAGGAACTACAAAGGATCAAGTGGGACATTGTGGGGCTAAGTGAGGTAAGGAGAAAAGGAGAAGATCTCATTGAACTGAAAAGTGGACATCTCTTCTACTATCGTGGGACAGATACTGGCAGAACTAGTGGTGTTGGATTTATAATAAACAAGAAACTGAAGGATAAAGTATTAGAAGTTGAAAGTTCCTCTGACAGAGCTGCACGACTCGTTATCCAACTATCGAGAAGATACCAGGCTCAGATTATTCAAACTTATGCACCCACCACAAGTCATCCTGAAGAAGAAATTGAAGAATTTTATGAGGAAATTTGTCATCTAAATAATAAAGGTAACCAGCACTTGAAAATAATTATGGGAGATTTCAATGCAAAAATAGGGCAACCGCAACAGAATGAAACTTCAGTAGGTAAATTCGGTCACGGCAACAGAAACCAGCGTGGAAATACTCTCGTTGAGTTTGCAGAGGCAGAAGGGTTTTTCATCTTGAACTCCTTCTTCAAGAAAAAGCCACACAGGAAATGGACATGAAGACATCCAAATGGGATGACAAGTGAAATTGATTTTATTATGTGTAACAAAAAATTCGTCATAGAAGACTGCAGTGTGCTAAACAAGTTCAACACAGGTAGTGACCATAGATTGGTGAGATGTAAGATGCACCTCAACACTAAACTTGAACGTGGCAAGCTCATAAGACAAACAAAATCTATTGACATAACTAACCTTAAAAAACACCATAATACCTTCAAGTTGGAACTGAAGAACAGGTTCTCTGCTTTAGAAGGCCTAACATCGGAAGAAGTGGACATCTCTGAAGTTAACAGAAAAGTAACCAAAGCTCTTATGGAAACAGCAACAAAATTAGCTGGGTCTAAGAACAAGTTGCATGTACATAAATTATCAGGAAAAACGAAAATGTTGATGCAAAAAAGAAGAGAGATGAGGACAACTAAAGAAGATGTGACTTCCAAAGTGGAATATATAGAGCTATGCAAGACAGTACGAAAAAGTATCACTGAAGACGTAAGAAAATTCAACTGTGAACTAGTGAGGAAAGCAATTGAAAACAACCAAAGCCTAAAGATAGCAAAGGGATATCTCAGTAAGGGAAGAAAACAGATTATGGCACTGAGAGAAGAAGATGGTTCTGTAACAAGAAATAGAGGCGAAATTTTGACAAGAGTGAAAGATTTCTACTCCAAATTATATGAAAGGGATGATACATGCACTCCAGACATCATGAAAGATACCAGTACCAGAGTTCCTCCAATCCTTCCAGCAAAAGTTGCACATGCAATCAAGAACATGAAGCGGGGAAAAGCTCCAGGAGAAGATGGAATTACTGTAGACATCATACAAGAAGCAAGTGGAGAAATCGAAACAGTACTCGCCCAAATTTTCACTCGATGCCTTAATGAAGGAAAGATTCCTGAAGATTGGAACACCGCTACAATGATCCTGCTACATAAGAAAGGTGACATTGAGGATCTCGGAAACTACAGACCTATCAGCCTCCTATCAGTAGTTTATAAAATCTTCACTAAAGTTCTTTCACACCGCTTGAAGGTAACACTGGACATGGCTCAACCGAGAGAACAAGCTGGATTCAGGAGTGGCTACAGCACAATAGATGATATCCATGTGCTGAGAGAACTAATTGAAAGAGCAAAAGAATATGAACTTCCATTGTGCATGGCTTTTATCGATTATGAAAAAGCCTTTGATTCGGTGAAACCATCAGCAGTTACAATGGCTCTGAAAACCTGCGGTATTGAAGATGCATACATTAATCATACATTAATATTATTAATAACATCTATGAAAATGCAAGTGCAAAGATTAGGCTGTTTGAAAATACAACACACATAAAAATTGGAAAGGGAGTGAGACAAGGTGACACCATATCTCCGAAGCTCTTTAATGCCACATTGGAGGGTGTTTTTCAGTCGCTGAGCTGGGAAAACAAGGGGATAAAGATTAATGGAGATTATCTAACCCACCTTCGTTTTGCTGATGACGTAGTCATTTTTGCAACTAGCCCATCAGAGCTGCAGAGTATGATCCAGGAACTTGCTGACAAGAGTAAAGAAGTGGGATTAAAAATGAACTTTCAGAAGACAAAAGTGATGTTCAATGCTTTTACAAGAAATGAAGATTTATCGATTGATGGAGAAAAGCTGGAGATAACAGACACGTACGTTTATCTTGGACAGCAGATATCAAGTGAGGGTCACATTGATGAAGAAATTAATCGGCGTACAAAACTTGCCTGGAGAGCTTTTGGAAGAAACAGCATAATTTTCAAGAGCAATATGCCATTATGTCTTAAAAGAAAAGTGTTTGATCAATGCATCCTTCCAGTGCTTACGTATGGTGCAGAGACGTGGACCTTAACTAAAAGAGACATACAAAGGCTGCAGACAACTCAAAGAAGCATGGAGAGGTGCATACTTGGTGTAACCAGGAGAGATAAGAAGAGGAACTCGTGGATCCGAAAAATGACAAGAGTGGAAGACATCATGATCAGAGTTAAATCCCTGAAATGGCAATGGGCTGGACATACTGCCAGAAGGACAGATCATCGATGGACAGCCGAAATTTTAGATTGGATTCTAAGGGACAGGAAAAGACCGAGAAGAAGACCACATGGGAGATGGGTCGATGAAATTCGAAAGTATGCAGGTGTGACATGGAGGAGACTGGCACAAGACAGACCGTTGTGGAGGAAACTTGGGGAGACCTTTGTCCAGCAGTGGATTGATAATGGTTGACAATGATGATGATGATGATATTGTGATGAACGGAATGTAATTACTTATTATTGTGTCCAAAAATAATGCCAGCGTTCATGAAATCATTTTTGCTTTTATGTTGTGTGCGCTCCGAATTCTTCAGTTCTAAAAATCCATATTTTGAGATTCTAATAAGGATCCAAAATTCTTTTATGCTAGAAATAATGTATACAGTGAAATCGGTTATATGCCGTCCCGGTGGCGCCGTGGTCTAAGCGCTGGCTTCTGATCATTCGTTCGTGATGGGTCCGGGTTCGAATCTCCGTGAGGCATGGATGTTTGTCTTTCGCACTGTCCCTCTCCCTGCCTTGGAGCCCTAAATTTGGGACGAGCGACTGCTTATTTCCCACTGAATTGCTTACGGTGGTCGTTAAACCTATCTCTCTATTCTAAAAAAAAGTAACTGCTGCCGCTGTTTTAGAAATTTCGCTACACTCTTGCTTTCCTAGCTCGCAGCGCAAAACGTATTGAACACAAAAATACGAAATTTACATCGTTTGTAGATAATTATTTGGACAACACGCTGAAATAAACCATTTTTCGATTCTGGCGATACTTCAAGAGCTATTGTATTTCAAAGTTAAGGTAAGCAAAAAAGTGTTGACAGGTCGCATTCCGGACACACTAACAGCAACAGAACCAAGAAAATTTGTAGGCATGCAGTGCCATGACCGAATGTTTGCACCTCGTCACCCCTTTTTTTTTAATCTCGATTTAGTTTACGAGAAATTAAATTTCTAAATTTCACAAAATTATCTATTTCGCGATGGATCCATTTAAAAAAACGGATATATGCCAAACTATAAATTATAAAATTTGCAATTTTTTTCAGCATAAACTTACAACTATCATCCTTTTTTTACAAAAAAAATAAATAAAAAAAAAGTCATTTTCTGATTTTTAAGCATTTTTTTAAAGACGCAAAGGAAAGAAACGAACGACTCGTCTGTCTTCACGATAACCACAGAGGAACGTTCTAGTCCCGTGACCTGCTGCCATAGTAACGCAGAGAATTTTTTATGCCAATGCTTTGTTGGTAAAGCTATCTCAGTTGTTTAAGGTGGACGTCAAGTAATTTTGCTTCGTATACTTCCAATGGTAAAACTTCTGTACACATGTTCTTCACAATTAATGCGTTCCCAAGGATGAAAATTTGAACATCGATTAAAATAGCTTCATTTTATAACTTGGAATACTTAATATTTTCTAAAACATAACCATAATTAGACAATCCAACATTTGTTTGTCTACTGACATCATCAAAGTACAGGCCGCGCCATCTTTTTTCTGGTTCCAACACCACCAAAGGAAAAGTTATTGATTTTTAATATAATTATGGTTATGTTTTAGAAAATATTAAGTATTCCAAATTATAATATGAAGTTATTTTAATCGATGTTCAAATTTTGATCCTTGGAAACACACTAATTGTAAAGGAAATTTGTACAAAAGTTTTTCCATTGGAAATATAGGAAGCAAATTTACTTGACGTCCACCTTAACGGTTTAGCATAACGGTTTACGGTGCACGGAAATTCTTTTTGGATCGCTTTTGTTTTCCTTAGTGGTAAATTTAGTAAGTGCTATAAGTTCAAACGACAAGAATTCGACCTTCCAAAAATTAACAACAGTAAAACAAACTGTGAAATTCCGGAATAACAAGCCTTATTTGCTTAGACATGCAATAAAAATTGAAATTTATATGAATTTTCCAGTTTTTATTTCATGTGATATACTCGGAGATCGGGCTGCAGGGCCCGAGCGCTACTCTGGAAACGAGCGTAGCGAGCCTAGAGGCGCAGCCCCTAGTAATAAAAAAAAATAATAAATCGGTTTACGTTTTTCTAGGGAATGGCTTTGAAAAGCGCATAAATGTTAAAAACTTATAAACGAAATTTCAAAGTGTTAAAATACTATTGTAAAATTTATGTTTTAAGAAACGAAATTTCAAAGTGTTAAAATACTGTTGTAAAATTTATGTTTTAAAAGAATATATGATGTTCCTTAATAATGATTTATTTCAAGTCGAATTGTCAGTCAAAGAAGAAAAAAGAGTTATATTTATGAAAATCATACTTCTCTTTTGGTGACTCTATTTGCCTATAAAAATCCCGAATCTACATTAAGTGAAATCCACACAACTAAGAATCTGAGACCAGTGCCTCGGTATGGAACTCATGAATTAACAGTTTTTTGTTCTGTGGATCCTGAATGCATCCATCTAAAATCAGAATGTTGAATATTGAGGACATATGTAGAATTCCATTCTATTACGCCACGAAATGGTGGAGCCACAAAGTTACGTCCCAGAGATTTATCAATTTTTAAATACTCTTGTATGTATGTGATATAAAATGCGAAACCAATTTTTCTTCCAAACCGAAAGTAAACAACATACCCTTCTCTGATGGGTGCATGGTTCGACTTTAGCTGCGAACGAGACGAAACTCAAAAACGCTGTCACAATTCTCTCAAAGTTGTAGCATACCGAAAAACATAGAAAAGAATCAAGGAACCGTTTATTTTTGATAACTAGAAATTCAAATTTTAACGTATAATCGCAAAAAACGAATAAATGAATTAAGTATATTTGAATAGAAAAAGCTCTACAAACTACAGTTAAAATATCGAGACAAACGCACAATTACGTATAAAAGCGAAAAACGTATGGCCGAGGTTTCACTATGCTGCAAAAAATAAGCACACCGACGAAAACATTCGTCACACCTAGCAGAACTTACCTAATAACGGGTGACGCAGCCTCTTGCCTTGATAACAGCATCAGCCAGGTGTGGTAGAGACTCCACGAGGTTGTCGATGTATTGAACATTGATTTCCAGCTACTCGTACGCCAATTGGTCTCAAAGTTTTGCCAGGGTATATGGGTTTCTATTCCGGCGTTTCACATTCTGCTCTAAATGATTCCACAGATTTTCAATAGGATTTAAATCTGGGGATTTGGCGGGCCAATCGAGGTGAGACGGTGTTGCTGATTGTTTTACGTGCCATTCAGACACAATTTTAGCCCTGTACACGCGGAAATTGTCGTCTTGGACGACAGGAGTGGCAATGTGCTGCTGCTCCTGGAGTTGTAACGCAAAGAACAACACTTCGTCATTCAGAATGCGGAATTACGCATTGCTGGTTCAAATTCATCGTAACTGCAATTAGAGGGCCCATTTCGTTCTAAGAAAAACATTCCCACAACATCACAAACTCCCTCTAGCTTGAATACCACCTTCGACACAATCAAGATTAAAGGCTTCATTGGGCCTGCGATGCACTCGTCGCCTCCCATTATATATGTACAAACAAAAACAAGACTCATCAGACCAAATTATGCGTTTCCAATCCTCCACAGTAAAGTTTTGGTGCCTCTGAGCCCATTGATAACGTGCGACTTTGTTACGTGCTGTTAAAAGAGGCGTCTTCCGTGGTACTCTGCTCAAGTTGTCCATCGCATGCAGTTCTCGTCGTAATGTCCTTTACGAAATTGGTTGGAGTGGAGTTTTATTGAATGTTTGGAGCAATTGTTGTCTAGTTTGAAACCTATTTGCAATTACTAGGCGTGGAACATGGTTTTCCTTTTGGTGAGAATCGTTTACCGGCCACAGTTACGTCGCCGATTTTCAGTTGACTGCGAACTACACCACTGTTTGTAGACCCGTTGGACAGTACACTTCGGTACATCAACAAATTGGGTGACTTCATTCACCTTCTGTCCGTGGTCACGGCCAAACACGATGGCTCCTTTTTGCCACTCAGTAATGTCTGTCTTACGACCCATATTGCAGACTAAATTCAACAAACACGTTGGTCTTCACCACTTCACGAGACAGAAATGATCATGTAGACTACGTCAGTGCTATTTATCTCCCAACAATGCTTATCACAGCGCCCTCTGTTCAACCGGTAACTTCCTACTGTCAGTTCTGTTTAGGGTGACTAATTTTTTTGTCCGGTGTGCTTATGGTAAACTGCTCACTATACACAATTTGGTTACAAATAAAACTATCGGTGCATAAGCAATGTAAATTACGTGACGAAGGGTTTCTTTTTCTTTCATATTTTCGTTTGTTTTCTAAAAGACCGGATTTAAAACTGGAAAATAAGCATTAACACCGATCCTGCAAAGAGAAGGGTTTCAAAGTTTTAACCTTTTAAGCGGCTGATGCATCTGAACCAATAGGCGCTCAAACATTTCTGCTCTCTCGAACAGAAATATTCACACAATAGCTGAATTTCAGGAGCCTACGGCAAAATAATTCCTTTCCCCTTCTCATCTCAGCCGTACCAACCATATAGTATAAATACATATTATCAAGCAGGTAATAGGGTTATGATAAAGGACAAAAAGGGAACGCATATCACTAGTTAAATATCTTAAGAGTTACCTTCTGGTCCTTTATTCTCTGCTCTCTGGCCTAAGGCATAGTCACCTGATTGGGATACCATGGCACTGAATAGAAAAAGAAGTTATAACGAAGTGAATTTCTCCGTCATTTTTATCCACGCCAGGATTCGAACCCGGATCCCCTCATTCCGGAATAAGTCACTCTACCAATTGAGCTACGCGGACGTTTTATTCTGATTCCTATCTGCCTTTATGTCGTGTGCGTCCTTCTGGCAGGTACATCACATCTCCTGGTACGTTACAAAGTGACTCGGTTTTTCTCTACTTAGTTGGTCGCCATTTTTGCGTCCTTTTTAGCAGGTAGTTAGTTAAGAAAGTTTAGTTTTATTCAGTCATCCACCTGAATGACAACTGTGAATAACAAAGCTAAGAGGGAAGGCAACCCTTTTTTGTTGCACTTGTTCACTCATTCCAGGTGCGTTCGACCCACTTTTTTGATAGCGAATCTATCCGTTCGAGCTGATTTTATCCCAGTTTGCTAACCACGAGTTAATTCGTTCCAACCAGTTGAAGGGTTAAATAGGTGAACTTAAAAAAATTATAATCATCTAATTAAATGAGTGGTGTATCTTATCTCGAAGGAAGGCCTCAACGAATAGCTGGTCCAATGATTCTATCATTATACCACGCTCATCAGAGCAGAGGGCTTTAACAGCTTTCCCAGTTCTTCAGCTTTGTTGCTTTAAATGGCTTTTATTCTAAAATATCAGCAGAGGAAGAGGAGCCATTACTCTTCTAGCAGAAAGATATTTGACCATTTGGTGCACTGTTTCACTGAAAGAACGATCATGCTATATGACAATTGTTGGATTAGATTACAGCTTAGGGATATAACACATCATTTGATGTGTGCTGGCTGCACCACGAAACTACACAAATCTTCCGAGGCTCCATTACGGAAGAGCATCAATGCAGCGATGTCACGACATTGTGCACTCTTCAATATGCTAAAACTCCTTTCAGTGCTCTTACTGGAAGTATTGTGGAGTATCTAACTTTCAAAATATTCTCACTGGAAATATTGGAACATTGTCATACTTCACAGCATTCGGCCTCAATAAGTGCATAGATTCATAAATTGAAAGTTCTAGCAACTGTGACATATCTGCCATGGAAATGTTTTGTTCGCTAGAAAAAAATAAGAAAAAAATTGGAAAGGGTTTCGTCATTTTTAGCTTACCAACTATAACATTACTTTCATCGATTCTCACCCAGATTTTTTTTTATTGTCACAAATGGACCTGACATATCCCAATGTTTCTTTTTGAATATAGGTTTTCCTTAGGATAGATTCGTCAGGAGTTCGTATAGTTAATAAAAAAATTTTAAACTACGGACTGTTAACTTAAGAGAAATGTCAGCTGAAACAGATGCCTTACATAAATCTGAAAGACATCATGCAGAACACTTTGAAGGGCTGGAATATGAGAATGGAACTAATTGTCTTAAGACTTGTCCAGATGTTATAAGCTAAACAGCGACGATATGTTTATTGGTAGACAAATCTGTGTTACTTGGGAACTTTGATCTGCTTTTATAGATTTCCCACATGGCGGGCGAAATTATACTTTTCCATCGTTAGTAAACGAATTTTTAAATTTTGCTGCAGAGGGACACTTAGACTCGATTTGACTTTCGGCATTGTATTTCATTTCATATTTTCTTAGCAATTGACTGCACTGACCTTCAGGTTTATTTGCACTAAAAGTAAAAAAATGAAGGAAACACGCAAATTTATGTATTCATTAAGGAATTTTAGAAAAAAGGGTTTTATGTGAAAATATTTATTTACCAAAAACTGCATTCCCTAATTGCAATCGTTGCAAAAAGTCTTTAATTGAGTTTGTAAGGGCCGTGTGGCACCGTGTTATCACCAATGGAAAACTAGAGAAGCTCATTTGTTCCATGCCAAGAAAGTGCACTTTGTCACTAAGTATCCTATTAAATATTAATACGTATTTTGCTTATTGGTCAGTTATTGCAAGTGTCTTGCAAGTTTCAATAATGTACTGTACAGTAATTTTACGTTAAATGTATTGTACACTAATTTCACAAATTCCACTATTTGTTGCTTTTCATGACTAGACGCTGTACGTTTGCTTGTAACTTCACTTCTATTACTGGTAATAACATTCTGTAAAAACATTTGAATTCAGCATAACATTTCCTTCAAAATAATGTGTAAAATGTGTTCCTGACATTACCATTATGCTGTATAATTTGACTTCAAACATCAAAAACTTAAATTTCGGTCTACTGGTGCAGGACTTTTGGCCACGATTGTATATTTACCTAATTACCTATGTCGTTATCCATATTTTTTTCAGGTTGATAGCCAATTGAAAGATTTAAATAACCTGTGTTAAGGGTCTTTTGCGTTTTGACTAATCCAAATGTAAAGGTATAGTCGTAGTAGCTATCAGCACGGTGTACAAATATACAGGAAATGGTAAAAGCTTTGGACTCTAGAGAACTTGTGTTTTATGCAACCATTTCACATTTTCTCTTGTGAGCGTACCCAGTGTATGTCTTCTAACTTGTAACCTTTATTGAAATTTCACTGGTTGCAGTGCTGTGGGTGGGGACGGGATAGGATGGTTACTTTCAGACCCAAACAGCTGTTATGTACTTCCCAACGCTTGCACACTGCTAACCGTGGATTACTGGCGGTTGAATGTTTGCTATGAAGTCACAATTATTATTTTCCAAGGGAAGTACACCCCAAAGTGACTCATCAGGTTGTTCGCTTTATCGCATATTTTAGAAAACAAATAGTATAATATCAATCTCTAGTAAAATACAGAACATAATGTTTAAAGTTCGTAGCTATCTGTCTTCAAGTTAGCCGACTCTAGCTGGACACTATTTATGGCCTTCGGAGGCGTATGACGTACACTCAAAATTAACATTTTCATTTTTTCAACTTTCATTTCTTTAGTTGTCCAGTTTCCGTACATTTCGGGTTGGGGGTGATTTAGCGCGGACCCGCTTTTCAAAGTCGAACCACAAATGTTCGATTGGGTTCCCCTCTGGTGAATTTGGAGGCCAGGACATTAATACAAACTCACCAGTATGTTTCCTCGAACCATACCTTGACGATTCTTGTAGTGTGGCATGCCGCATTATCCTCTTGGTGATGGCCATCATCAACAGGGAACACAGTTGCCACCATGAATGGTTATGAACTTGGTCCGCAACGATGTTCGGATACCTGACAGCTATCAGGGATTGAGCTGTTGGGATTGTGGGGTCTAAAGTGTCCCAAGAAAACATCGCCCACAGCATAACACCGCCGCCGGCTGCCTGTTTCCGCCCAACAGTGCATTCAGATGCCATAGCCTCCGTAGGTAATCGGCATATCCGCGCTCGGCCGTCTACGTGATGCGACATGAACATTGATTCGTCAGACCAAACCACTTTCTTCCAATCATCCAGGATCTAATATCGATGACCTTGGAGCAAATTCATGTGTTGTTGGCGATGACGTGCAGTGACCATGGGGACCTGGCTGGGTCTTCGGCTACGCAGGATAATGCGCATAAGGCTGTGATGGATTGTGTTCTATGACACTTTGCCATGATCACCACTGTTGTAGCTGTGGGTGATTTGTCACACTGTGGCCCTTAGGTCGCTGTGAACAATAAGCGACAGTCTGCGCTCCCCTCTGGCATCAATGAGCAGCGAAAGACACAGGGCTAGACGACGGTTTGTCGTTTGGCCATCTGTGCACCACTTTTGATACGTACGCACTACAGCGGCACGTGATCAACTCACTAGTTCGAGACGTCGTACCATCCCAATTTGTCCTTTATCAAACTCCGATAAATCGGCAGCTTTTCCTACTCTGACTCTGAACACTCTACTAAGCGGAAGCCGGTACTTGGATTGTACATATACTGCTCTGTGAACTTCACCTGCGCCACCGTTTTGTCTCCAAGCGCTCTCATTTCTTTTGGCTGGGGGTGGTCATAATATAATGGTTAGAAACGCCACCTCATACCGTGAACTCTCTAAAGACGTTTCCAACCCAACCTGTGCACCCTTGGATTTACTCACTGTCATCTGCTAGTGGTGCAAAGACTGATTTATGGTGGAATGTAACCGACTGGATATGATTATGTACATATTCCGCACCACTCTTCAAGCAGGGGAATGTAAATGAAAACCTGTATATAGAACCAGAGATCTTTGCTAATTTATAGACCTTACTCAGAATCTAGAAAGTGCCAGTACATGAAAAACGTCGTCAGACCTACAGAGTAAAAGTTTGGCAGGTTGCGGCAAGTTACTATGTGAACGAAATTCAAAATTCCAGTACTTGCCTATAGTTGCAAAGCTACGCGCCAAGGCAGTTGCAAAATAGCTAAAGTGTACGTGCCAGTTTGCCTACACATGGACTGGAAAATAAACAAATAAAAAAACAACAGCAACAAAAAACTCCACCACATGCTCATCCCAGGAAACGGGTGGCTTTCAATTTTGTTTTAGCGCTCTGTGATTCGGGTTGTTTGCGATGTAAAGTAAATTTTCTTAATTATACCCATTAGCAACAACCTTTATTAAATCTCGTGAATTCTGGAATGCAATATTCTTACACTGATGCTTACCTTTGCTGCGATGGCGTCAACGGATATGCAGCTGTTGTGTCATGTCGCCTCTTCCTCAGATGGAACTGTTGCCCTCGTCTTGACGACCCATGCAGGGACAGGCCATGGAATCAATTCCCTAGCGTTCCGAATCTGTCTGTGGCAGTCCTTTACAGTCGTGTTTAGTACAAAGGCATTACCACACATGGACTGCGCTCACAGATTAATTCAAGGTGGTTCTCGCCACTACACTCAATAACTAAATAACCGCTTGTTGATCAGTCTTAGATAGGTTTGGAATGACATAGGACATGCTTTCGACGCCACTGTACATTGTTCCGTTTGGCAACATTTGTAATGCTGCTTCAGTGCATATATGGAACTCTAAGCTCCACTTCGCAGGGGTTCTTGCAATTGTCTGACTTACTACTTATAATTCGTATGCGAGGAACTGGTTTCTGTCAAACGATCCGTACGTTTCTTCAAGAAAAAGCATAATAATAATAATGAGCGTTTACCTGAAAACATCTCCAATTATAATTGCAGATTATGTCGATATTTCGAGGTATTTGGAGTAGCAGTGTCTTGAAGAGCAGTAACCAAGGTAATGAAGCTTCTCAGAAAACGCTGAAATGTAGGTTATAAAAACTTCTTCCTAGACGATGAAGCTGGCTGAATTCTCGCTTAAGGTTTTTTAAGAAACCTTAATCTAAAACTGCAAATCTACAATCTGTATTAAGGTTTTTTTAAGAAACCTTAGTACAGTTTTTTGAATTGCTAGCGATATTGCTGCGCTGAATATTCACTCAATTTTCCATTACTACTTAAAGTGATTTAGGGCAAATGATATAAGCTGTCGATGCATTTTGAAGCTCATAAAGGAAGACAAGTAAGAGCCTTCAAAATTCTGAAGTTCATTTGAAGATTTATTAAAAAAGACGGTAACAGCCAAGAGTCGTTTAAAATGTTAGGTGTAATTTTTCCCCTATATTCGCTTATTGCTTTAAAATATAAATTCTTTTAATTTTTATATTGGAATCAAATCACCTGCTATCAAATTCTACAGTACTAAAGCATTTCGTAAGGTGGTCCATTTTTTAACCAAATTAGTTTTTCACTCCTCCGAAATTTTCTTTCGAAAGCTGACGACGCGCTTTTGAAGTTCGAAAATTCGTGTGTACGTCCGACGCTTGTTAAACTAAAAGGCATAAGTGTTTTTCATCGATAAAAGAAAAATAGCGCACAACCAGATGTCAAAATAACACCCTTCAACTGCCACAGCGTAAAATGCTCAAATTCGTAAATGCGTGTTTTGGCGCACTTACGTTTCAGAAAGAGGAAAACTCTAATCTGAAGGGTTCCGTCGAAAACGTAGAGAGTGAAGTACGTCGAAATTGCAGTTCTGTGTCTTTCTAATCTGATCATTATACAAAATGCGATGCTTCTATTGGCAAAGTAACCCGAAGTTCCAGCGATGTGCTGTCGACCACTGGATGAGCCACCTAAGTAAAACGAACACGCAATGGTGCAATTTATTTTCACTCTCTCGAGGTAAGTCCACAAAGTCTTTCTGATAATCACTGTGTAGAAGTAAACGCAAAAAACCAGAATCTCACCGCTGGAACAAATCGTAAGTACACGGGAGAAATTTTCAGTCTGTAAAGAATAATTATAGATAAAAGTTTGAAAATTTTAATACAAGTGGCACGCCATAAAGATGCATAGAAAAAGGTAAAGAGAGATTCTTTCAATTTGCCATCTATTACAGTACACTACTCAGAACAAAGGAAATCAAGAAAGCTGAACCCCAAATCTCGGGTGTAATGGACGATCCGGCAGATTCTTAGCAAATGAAAAACACCAGCAAAAAAAATATACATTTCATCCCCTAGTAGAAGAACTGCGTATTATTTCAAATGCGCATTGTGCGCAGCATTCGTCATTGTAAATGGAACCACTTAAAGAAAAAAAAAAGAACTTTAACAAACAAATATAAATCCGTGTTTTATTGGTGTAGGAAAAACAATATAGTCTTCCGCAAGCTTTCCTCGCCCACGGACGGCTTCATCAGGCGGTTACAAAGGAAACAGAATCAAACTAAAATAGACAAATTTGCATACCCATAATTAAATAAATATATGTAGAACACCATGCTCGCGCATGCCAAACACGTGGGAAAACAAATGAAATGTATTTTACAACATATGATCAAAAACTTAAAACACTAATGCATATAGAATCATTGCACACTGCTTATGCCAAGAAGATGTCTCTTAGCCACAGGGAGCTCAATTGAAACTTCCGTCTTGCATACATCATGGAGTGTCAATATCTCAATAGTTTCTCTAATAGCCGCTGCTCTGGAATGCTTGCAAACAGCAATTTTGCGAATGTTCTGCCATTGCGGCTGTACAGCTACTTCCCGGGCAAGCGCTGTGGTAAGCTTATTAAGCTTTACATCTCTTTTATGTTCCGCCATTCTCACACTGAAAGACCTTTTCGTGAGTCGCACATAATGCGCAATGGAGGAGTTCGGGTACTACAGTGGGACGCTATAGATACTGACTTTCCTAAGGCTTGTGGTGTCATTTCTTTCGGTGCTTAGTATGGCCGCCATTAATTTAGGTGATTTCAAACCTACTCCCAGACCTCTCTTTCGAAGAACGTTCTTGATGAAATATGAAATTCTGGGTATGTACGGAATAGCACCAACAAATTTCAATGCTTGCCTTTTATGTACCTTAATTCGATTGCTTGCCGCTGTTTTCGCTATGATGCTTTCCACTCTGGAAGTGTCAAATCCTCCAGTTCTGGCGAGATCTTTCAGAGCCATAACTTCTGCTTCATAATTCTTCCTCTCAGTACACAGCACCTTGGCCCTTCTAGCTCTGTATGTGAAGAGTGCGTATTTACGGGTTGGCTGAAGTTGGCAGAATAGGGTTTTCACGTGCGTGGGTTTATAATAGACCTTGGTGCTAATTGCACCTGATGCTAATCTCCTCACGAGCACATCCGAGAAAGGTACTTCTCCTTGGCTTTCAATTTCGAAATCAAATTTTATGTCATCATGCACTCTGTTCATAGCGACGACACAGTCTTGCAAGTGATGCCCCCCATGCTCCCAGACATAAAAGATATCATCTGCATAGCGTTACCTTAGTTTCGGGGCTATGGGTAGGTTATTGGGTATGTGGGACTCACGAAAAGGTCTTTCAATGTGAGAATGGCGGAACATAAAAGAGATGTAAAGCTTAATAAGCTTACCACAGCGCTTGCCCGGGAAATAGCTGTACAGGAGCGCAGCCGCAATGGCAGAACATCAGCAATATTGTTACTTACAAGGATTTCAGAACAGCGGCTATTAAAGAAAGTATTGAGATATTGACACGCCATGATGTATGCAAAACGGAAGTTTCAGTAGAACTCCCTGTGGCTTGCAGACATCTTCTTCGCATAAGCAGTATGCAATGATTTTATATGCATTAATGTTTCATTACGTTTTTGATCATATGTGGTAACATACATTTCATTTGTTTTCCCACGTGTTTGGCATGCGCGAGCGTGGTGTTCTACATATCATATTTATTTAATTATGTGTATGTGAATTTGTCTATTTCAGTTTGATTCTGCTTCCGTTGTAGCCACCCGATAAAGCCGTCCGTGGACGGGGAAACTTGCGAAAGACTATATTCTTTTTCCTACACCAATAAAACACGGATTTATATTTGTCTGTTATTGTTTTGGTGTTGACAACCCGTAATTTATCATCGTTAAAAAGAACTTTCTTTAACAGGATTCCTAGGATCGGTAAACATTCACCAACAGAAATAGCAACTAGCGGCGGAAATGAGCGCTACTAAAATTCACGCATTGTATACAAAATGTTTATCGTAGCGGAACGTATCTGAAGCAAAAGAATTTTTCAAATCGAAGAATTAGACGAATAGATATGAAGGAAAGCGTGATATGATTTTACGCCCCAGAGAGAAAAAGCCGAGCACTGTTTGAAGAAGAAGATGGGCAGAAAATATTTTTCACCGTGAAGCGTGTCCTACCAACAAAGAATTTTTCCAAGAGGTTTTAAGTACTGGAGATATTTTTTCCAGTAGAAATATACGGTACCATCCCCTGGCGTCAGAATTGTGAATTATGAAGAAGTCGAAAATGTGTGCGAATATTCTACCTAGCGGGAGCTGTGCGATAGGAGCGTAATTTCCCAAATATGACTTCTAGAAGCAGGGGTAACAAGAAAAGAGTTTAATCACATACGCCGTCTAACGGGCAACCTGAACATTATTTTAAGAGTGTAATCTTCGCAATGTCTTTTGCAACGAATGGTATACAATACAAAAATAATTTCTTTAGTATGTTTTTTTAGATGTCTCAAACAGAAATTCATAGTAACGCACTAGCTTCAGAACTGTTTTGACAAAAAATCGAAGCGTATGTGAAAAATGTTCCACGAGCAAATGGTGTGCAACATTGAGAGAATTTTTCAAATCAGATTTATAGAAGCAGAGGCACTCAAAAAAAGGAGTATACCCTTGCGCCCCTACCAAAGAAGCTGCATTTTATTTTGGGAGAGAAATGCGCGTAAAATATTTTCACGATGAGTGCTATCTGAATGAAATTGAATTTTTTCAGTCTGATTGTTAGACGCAAACATACGGCTGCAAACATATTTCAAACGGAAATGTGCACTTACACCCTCTATTTGCAAAATGATGCGTTTAGAAAAGTAAACATTATATGCAAAACTTTTCTCACCGTACACACTGTCGAACGGATATTTTTTCTTTTCAAATCTGACTTCTTGAAGCACTAACACTATATTGTCAAAAGTCACCGGACACCTAGAAGAGAAACACAACATAGCATTTATTGACATATATTAGTACGGTGTCGGTCCACCTTTGGCCTTAATGTATGCACTGACCCTTCGAGACATGCTTTCGACAAGGTTTTGGAACACAGCGATAGGTATGCGCTTCCATTCAGTACATAATGCTGCCGCTAACTGTTGCTTAGTAGTAGGCTTTTGTTCAAAACTTCTTATGCGGAGCTCTAATTCATCCCATAGGTGCTCTGTGGGATCACGATCAGGGCTGTGTGCTGGCCAGTCCACACATGATACGGAATTATCGAAAAACCACGCTGTAACAGGCCTTGCGTTAGCTCGGTGCATTATCCTGCTGGAACCAACAAGGCTCGGTTCCATAGTACTACCACAGAGTTGGTAGGGCATAATTGTCCAGAACATCAAGGTAGACGTGCAGGTTAACTGGTTTGTTCACGATAGCCCCAATGGGCCGGGACCATACCACGAAAAACACCTCCACACGAATACACTGCCAGCTCCAAACTTGACCGTAGGAACAGTACATTGTGGTAAATAGCTTTCCGCCGGCTGCCGCCATACCCACACGCGGCCATCACACTGAGGTATCATGCATCTGGATTCATCAGTCCATAGGACCCGTTTCCATTGATCTACGGTCCACGATAAATGTTCTTTACGCCATGCTAAACGACGAGTAGCATTCAGAGTGTAGATGAAAGGCTTATGAGCAGCCGAACGACTACGGTAACCCATTGAATGAAGTTCTCTGCGAAAGGTATATGTAAATACCGAGGTCCCAGCATTTTTATTCCAGCAAACTTGCATGCGCTCATCCATTTTTTCTTGTGTCAGGTTTTTGGGTACAATTTGTTAGCACACGTGATGCATGCGCAGTTTCTCTGTTAAAATGACATGGCAACTTTCAACTGAGATGCCGGCAACTTCTGCAATCGCTGCACCAGTTTTTGGACGGTCATTTTTCACAATTTCTTTGACAATGGCGAATTGTTCATCCGTTGTGAATGTTGAAGGTCGTCCTGACCTGTCATCATCCTCGATACTCTATCGCCCGTTTTCGAATCGTCGATGCCACTCATAAACTCTAGTTCGACTCATTGCACTCTCACCCTACGCTGACTTAATCATTTGAAAAGTCTCAGCGAAAGATTTTCCGAGCAGAACACAAAATGTTACGCTTGAACGCTGTTCAAAATTCGACATCGTTGTCATCGCGACGGAGAGCCTCGAATGCCTGTAATCACGAACTACGCACATACGTTGTACGTGTTGGATCTGGATAAAACCGGTTCTGGCTGGTGGATCACATCATGCTCTTCGCTTGCTCAGCTGGGAATGACGTAATCCACTGACATTTGGCAAATATTCAAAAAGTTCCGGAACTTTTTTGAACGTACTAGTATATTTCATTTATATTTATTTTTTTCATATATTTCATTGTATTTTTACAAAATCACTGAAGTGATTTTATTTTTTTACATGGATATTCGTTCTCGTAGAAAACCTTCTCAATCCAAAATGAAGTTTTAAAATGCAATTAATAGGTGCACAGATATTTTGCCCACGGGCAGAGACAGGTGGACAAACAGACCTATATACTGATACTATAAGAATATTTTTCCGAAAAGAAATGAGCTAAAAATTATTAGTAATTAAAATTGGAGTTATACAACCGTGGAGTGGTAGAATTTTTATTTTTGTAGCGTTTCTGGAAATGCCTCCTTTCTATATATTTCATAATATATGCAAGTACTCTATTCAGAAACGTACATGGGGTTAGAAAAAATTTATGTAGTAGGATATCCAATCTTTTTTTTTTTTTCAAACTGCCCTTATCGCCTTCGCCACGTTTCTTTTCTGATTGTCAGAAATATAACACCTTTCCAGTTTAGGTTTGCATTTTCTTCTGTAAAAATAAAGCTTAATTTTGACCCGTAATGCAAAAAAGCATGCGCATATATTACAAATTCTAAAAACTGAAATGACTAGTTATCCGTTAAAACAGAACAGAAAGCACGCAAATCCAAAACGTCATGATGAATGAACGATCTAAGTGGAAATATCACGTCGAGAGTCCTGACATTTACCAGGATTAGGGAAAATCGTTTCACATGGCCCGGAGACCAACTCAGTCCATCAAATTCATCAGAGCATGCCAATTGTCGTTGTAACTGACTTCATTGGTACCCTAAGTAAAGCTGTCATCGGGTCTGATTATTTGAATGGTGTCGTACAGACTGTGCTTATTGCGATTTCTCATTGAAACGAGGGAATACATTTAGGAACTTAATTCATATTTCACATTTGAATCTGTTTTTCAAAATGAAAACAAATACGGAATTAATAAATATTTTAATACAGCGTGGAACGGGATTTTTTTCCTTTTCTAAATCACTCACATGTAAAAATAAATAATCAAGGTAGGGAGGCTCTTGCACTGACTTATCTGACCTTGCATGCAGTGCAAAGCCCTTTCGAAAGTATGAATCATGAATCAAAACGTTTGTGTGTTGTTGTTTTTTTTTTTTTTTTTTAATATTGCAGCGTACTGAAGGTCTATTTTTCAGGGTTTACGTTTAGATGTTTGTTCCAGAACGAGGAGAAGTCAGAATATGAACTCTAAGACATGGCGAAAAAGAAAAAAGACATTGTGTCTGTTCGTCGTGAAAAAAATCGTTGCACACTCTAATTCATCTCGTTTCCAACTCTGTTGCGTACATATCGCCCAAAGTAAAACAAAATGTTGGTTATACCTATTCTTCAGTCTCTCTGCCAGCAAAGATAACGCTTCAAAATTTCGAGCAACAGTATCGAACAAAGGAAACCTTGCACAGAACATGAGATATTATTTGAATAAATGAATATATGCAATTTGTGAACCGCCTAAAGCTACACTCCAAAAACAACAAGACATTAATATCACTAGATATAGTTTCTATGTTCAGCATTTCAGTAGAAGGAACAATGTATTGTCTAAAAAGAAGTTTCTTAGTCCACCATTCCTCACAACCCGAAGTAGAAGAAGTCTTAACTCTGGTCGCCACATGCTTTTCTCAAAACTGTTTATTTTTATCAAAGCCAATTTTACAGACAAATTTGTCTAATAATGGGAAGCCCGCTGTACCGAATTCTTTTCGAAATTTATATGGAACGCTTTGAAGTCAAACGTTTCAACATGATCTCCATCAGCCTTTCAGTACGCTGTGTAGATGACATTTTCATTCTGTGGGAAGGTGAAATTTCGAACTTTTATCAACAATCAACTCACTGGACCCAAATATCCAGTTTACTTATGAATTGGAACAAGATGGTTCTTTTCCTTTTCTAGACGTACTAATTACACGTTGCGAAAATTAATTCATTACCATTGTTTATTGGAAACCATTACTGTTAATTTACCGCTCCACGCAAAATCTAATCATTCCATCCAACGTAAAACTAGTGCATTTTATACATATGTTTACCGAGCTTTTAATGTCTTCTCTACAAGGGAGGGTCTCGAAAAGGAACTAAATCAAATCAGACATATTGCTATCAACACAGGCTTCAAACACTCATTATTAGACTCAACTAACAAAAATGTTGTTAAATCTCAATATAAATCCACCTTGACTCCGATCTCTCTATATTCTCAAGGAAGCATGGCGGTTTTTACATTCACCCTAAAATTTGTTTCCAAATTTCAAAAATCCATGTCATCGAATTTTTCAAAGTTATCTTTAATCCTGTATCTAAGATGATTTACTCTGCAAAAGGGG
Source organism: Macrothele yani (assembly GCA_039090855.1). Taxonomy (NCBI): domain Eukaryota; kingdom Metazoa; phylum Arthropoda; class Arachnida; order Araneae; family Macrothelidae; genus Macrothele; species Macrothele yani. Next base: position 6,514,098 of record CM077011.1, on the reverse strand, counting down.
ACCTAATTCCTGACATAAATTCTTGGGGAATCTATCGCATCCAGTGTCATGTGGTCTGTCATACATAGTTCAGACACAGAGATCGCGTAAATTCAGATTGGTGTTCTTTTGAACAAGGGGTTTGATCAAAAAGTTTCGATACTACGCGGATATACAACAAAGTACTTACGTTACTTAATTCTGGCTATGATTCTCCCTCAAAGTAGTCTCCTTGGGCAGCGATACACAGATGCCAGCGTTTTTGCCACTGTTGGAACGCTCCCTGGAATTCCTGTTCGCGAATCGTGTCAAGCACCGTCTGCGATTCGCGCTGGATCTCGTCCACGGTTTCAAAACGGCGACCCTTGAGCTTCAGCTTCATCATCTGGAGCAGAAAGAAGTCGCAGGGAGCCAAATCCGGCGAGTAAGGCGGGTGGGGAAGGGTAGTCATGCTGTTGCGGCTGCAAAACTGGCGTATTGCTAACGCTCTGTAAGCTGCTGCATTGTCGTGATGGAGCAGGAAATCGCCCCTGCGCCATATTTCAGGTCGTTTGTGGCGAATGTCGTCCCTAAGACGCCGCAGAACATCGCAGTAAACAAGGGAGGTGACGGTCTGGCCATGGGGAATGAATTCATGGTGCACAACACCACGAATGTCGAAGAACACGATGAGCATGCTTTGGGTTGCGCTCCGGACCTGTCGGGCCTTCTTCGGTCGTGGAGATGCCGGTCTCTTACACTGCGACGACTGTCCTTTGGGTTCCGGGTTGTAAACGTAGACCCAAGTTTCGTCCCCAGTGATGACCCGCGACAGGAACGTTGTTTCATTCACCACCTGCTGACGAAGATCGTGACAGAGTTCGATACGGAGCGCCTTCTGTTCGGGGTTTCAGTATCTTTGGCACGAACTTTGCAGCAATGCGGTGCATGTTCAAAACCGACGTCAGAATTTCTTGCACTGTTCTGTATGACACATTGGCGATGGTAGCAATGTCTTGAATGGTTCTCCGACGATCCTCATGCACTAGTTCCCTAATTTTTTTTTCCCATATTTTTGGGGGTTTGCTCGTGGACGGTCGCCCTGACCTCTCGTCGTCTTCCAGTGCCGTTCTGTCGCTCTTGAAGCGCGAGTGCCACTCAAAACACCTTGCACGACTCATTTCTTCATTCCCATAAACCTGCCGCAACATTTTATGCGTCTTCGTTCCCGATTTGCCGGGTTTGATGCAGAAGTTGAAGTTCGCTCGTTGCTCTAGTTTGCAGTCCATACTGAAATCGCAGTTGTGTTCTGCACGTAGTCACCAAATATTGTGTAGCACAGCTCCCGATGTTCACACAACGACGCCACTCCGCACAATGACACATGAAGGTCACTGTCCTCGACTGCTGCACGCGCATCCGCTTACTGCCATCTGTTGGTGTGCTAAGTACCTAGTCTCGGAACTTTTTTATCGCACTACGTATACGATTGGTGTTCTTTTGAACACCAATCATATATTAAAAAGTGTGAAATCAGAAAATCTTCCATAGCCAAGCACTGTTGGAAAAATAACCACCACTTTCTGTTTAATGACTCGAAACTGTTAGATAGGCCTAAATCAATAATTGACCTAGACTTTTTGGAAACCTTTGACATATTTCAAAATCATAATAACTTGGTAAATGATTTATCTTCATCTCCATACCTATCGAGCGAATGGAAACCACTCATCAGTCTGCAGTCTGATACCGTACGAGACGTTTGATGCTTGGAATTTGTAACTTCGTCAGAGGCAAGAATTAAAAACGCTTAGTCTTGACGAAGCAGAATAACAGTTTCAGCGAAACTGTTGAAGACTTTAAATTTTGAAAATGGCATTCATGAACGTTGTATTCTGAATTAAATTAAATATAATTATACAATGCCTGTAGTTCAACTACACTCACGGACAATGAAATTTGCGCACCAAGAAGGAAGCGTTGGATTGAACTGAAATTTTATGAACATAATGATACAGATGAATGATACACATGATGGGAAAAACAGAGCTGCAAGACAGTTACAGAGAGATCTGTGGCAAACACTCCGGTCATCTTCAATAGCGCGTCGCACCGCCTCGTGCAGCGATATATGCTGCAATACGGTCCGGCATGGACGTGAACAATTGCCTGATGTTGTCCTGTGGCAGACTGGCCCACGCGTGTTGGACGGTGTGCTCCAAATCCCGGAGAATGCGGAACGGCGGAAGCTGGCGTTTGAGCTGGTCCCACGCATGCTCGGCAGGGGACATGTCCAGGGAGCGAGCAAGCCACCGAAGTGTCTGGACATGACGTAGGCAGCCCTGGGCAATCCGAGCCGTGTGCGGGACGGCATTATCCTGCTAGTATTGCGCACCAGGAATCCCGGCCAGCAATGGGCTCACATGGAGCCGTAGGATCTCATCCACATACCGGTGGCCCGTCAATGATCCAGGTACCACTACTAGAGCTGATCGACTATCGTAGGCAATATCTCCCCTGATCACAATGCCTGCAGTGAGGGAGGTGTGGCTCTCCATAGCAAGGTTGGGATAGCGCCGTTAACCCGGGGACCTCTAAACCGGGAAACGATTATCATCTTTCCCCAAAACGAAGCAGCAATCATCGCTAAACACCACACGTCGCCAGTTTGGACGTTCCACGTCCCTCTGGCCTGGCAACACTGCACATGGAGCCGGCCATGTTCCGGTGTTAATGTCAACACACGTAAGGGCCTCTGGGATCGCAGATTTGCTTCCACGAGGCGTCGGGAAATGGTTCGTGGGCACAAAGGAGCAGCTACATCTGCCTGTATAGTGGACACGTCCCCACGGAATCCGTTCGTGCCCGGTGCACGATCCGTCGATCCTCTCTATCGGTGGTCCTCCTGGTCCGTCCGGAGCCGCTCTGCCGTGTGACAGTGCAGTCACGTGTCCACTGCTCCTAACACAGTTTGATGGTATGGTCAAAACACTCCACGTGGCAGGTTATACCTCGCGCAGACCACCCAGCTGTCTTCAGCCCAATGATCAGGCCTCTCTCAAAGTCTGTAAGCTTTCAGCCCAGTGATCAGGCCTCTCTCAAAGTCCGTAGGTTTTCAGCCCAATGATCAGGCCTCTCTCAAAGTCTGTAAGTTTTCAGCCCAGTGATCAGGCCTCTCTCAAAGTCCGTAGGTTTTCAGCCCAATGATCAGGCCTCTCTCAAAGTCCGCAAGTTTTCAGCCCAATGATCAGGCCTCTCTCAAAGTCTTTCAGCCCAATGATCAGGCCTCTCTCAAAATCTTTCAGCCCAATGATCCGGCCTCTCTCAAAGTCCGTAAGTTGCGTAAGTAGACGTCTCTGGCATTTATCCGACATTCTTGTCACTCTGTACTATTGCTTGCGTCGGCCGGTGCTTTTCACTTTCATTTGGTATCGGCTACATGCCGGTTTTTAACGCTGCCAGTTCGTGCTTGCAGCGCCGCCTCAGGGTGTGTGGTCATGAGCACTCGCACCGAACGTGGATTAGTATACCAACACGCACTCTAGCGATTTTCAAAATTTTCTTCTAGTTGCCCTAATTTCATTGTCCGTGAGTGTGTTTCAATGAGCCTACTGGGGCGCTGTCCGTGAGACGCGAGTTCGATTTCCACTCCAAGACGATGAAATTTTCTAGTTTTCGGATATTAATACACTGGTGTTCAAAAATTAAGGACGAAGAGGAGAAATCAGCATAAAAGCGGAACGAGCAGGCAGAACGCACCGAAAGACCACTGAGGAGATAGACTAGGGTCCGTTACGGTAGGGCATGCGCATATATGCAGCATGACGTAGGGGGGGAGGAGTGTCGGAAGGGTATAAAGCACACGGGCAGTGTACGCTCATCAATTCGGTGAAAGCTATTGCACGGTGTGCATCGGTTTGAACGACGTCGAGTTGCTGTCACCGTGTGATATGGCCAACAGGCAATCCAGTAGACGACATCAGGATGACTTTACCGTTACCTTCGAGATCTTGAAGGCCTATCAAGTCGTGACGTCATTTTCAGTGACGTCACGCCTCGTGGATCTGCTGATCAAACACTCCCTGTCTGCATTACCACGCTGACTTGTAATTAACACCGTGTGTGTGTTTTTTTTTTTTTTTTTTTTTTTTTTTTTGTGGTTGTTCACGCTTGCGTGAAATTAATAATGTTCTTCTCCTGTGGTTCGCTTCAACTAACATTTTAATTACAATTTTTATATACCGGTAATTGAATGAGATAGGTATTTGATTATGCCACATCCATGTTGTGTTCCCAGCTGCCGTGGAAATTATAAAACAGGGCCCAAAGTTCGTCTGTATGGATTTCCAAAAGACTAAGATTTGTGTTCTAAGTGGTGTAACTGTGAAAAAAAGGATAAAGACTAAGATTTGTGTTCTAAATGGTGTAACCCATTAAAAAGGATAACTTCACAGTTACACCACATAGTAAGGTATGTACATAGAACATTTTTTAAATCGAATTTAAATACAAGACCGTAGTTAATAACACAAGACCTAAGTTAATTAATTATATCAAGCATGTGGAAAAAAAAGCATTTTAGCAAATGGATATTGTTGAAGTCTACTTTAAAAGTGAAATAAATTTCTATATGCCTACTGCTTATTATGGTAACAGTGAACATTTCTTGTTTCATATTCATCTTCTGGAGGAATAATATACACTGTATATATATATATATAGTTTTCATTAAAATTAGTTCAGATAATTTTTTATAACAGCTAAAAACAATGGCGTAGTCTTTGAAAACATTTTCCCACTATCGTTACTTCCTGTTACTAAAGTTATTGACTGAAAAAAAAAAGTAAGAAAAACATACGGAATCCGCAAATTGATTTTCAGATTTAAAATATGGGAGCTACAACCGCGTAATGATTTTATTTCTCATTCTTTTAATAACAAGAATATGTTAAACATTTGTAGTGATATGTCACATTTGTGGTGCAATTTTTCACTGTAATACCGAAATCTTAACACAACGATCCTGACCACCGGATGTTCAGATTCCAAAACATTCTCCCACGATCGTTCATTCCTGTTACTAAAGTTATTGATTGACCATACGTACAGGCTCTCTCTCTCATGAGCTGCGACGATCCACCGCCATTGACGTTACAAACCTGTGCGATGGCCTTCTCTTTCCGGGGGTCACGACTTTACCCGAGGTCGCGTCATTGGGAAGTTGGAAGAAGCTCGGAAGTGTGACTAGTGTGGCCGAGGAGTTCGGGGTCGCTCACAGCATCGTTTCACGAGCTTGGGGAGCATTTCAAGCGACAGGAACAGCTATCCAAGAGTTTAGCAGTGGTCGTCCACGAGCAACCACGGCGGCGGACGACCAGTATATTGTCCTACAGGCGAGAAGAGACAGAACGCCGACAGCGGGAGAAAACGCAAGGCACATGCAACAGACAACTGGACGTCCGTTATCGTGTTTTACAGTGTCCAGGAAGCTGCACAAAGGTGGTCTATTTGCACGACGACAAGTACGGTGTGTGCCATTAACGCCTGCATCGGAGACGGCGGTTTCTGTGGTGCCAGGAACACAAAAATTGGACACATCAGCAATCGAGTTATCTTTACGTATGAGGGCCGATTTAGTCTGACGAGCGATTCTGGACGTATACACATCTGGAGAGAGCAGTTAACACGCAATCACACCTCCAACATCTTCGAAAGGGACCGGTTTGGAGGTGGCGGAGTTCTCATTTGGGGCGGTATCATGCTTGGTAGCCGTACTGACCTCCAATCATTCAAGGAGTTTCAGTCACTGGTGTCCACTAATGTACCGAGATTCTCCTGCCTCACGTGCGTCTGTTTAGAGGTTCTGTGGGTCCTGAGTTCCTCTTCATAGACGACAACGCTACACCTCATCGAACAGTGGCTGTCGAAGAGCTGTTGGAGAGTGAAGATATTCAACGCATGGATTGGCCCGCAAGGTCCCCGGACCTAAATCCAATCGAACACGTGTGGGACCTTCTCGGGAGACGCTTGGCAGCACGTCACCAGCCGCCAGCAACGATTCCGCAGCAGCGATTGGCGCTACAAGAGGAATGGGTCGCGATGCCTCAACAGCTCCTTGACAACCTCGTCCTCAACCTGGACAGACGTTGTAAATCCTGCAACGCAGTCAGAGATGATCATATCCTCTACTAAAGACTGGATTTTTCTTGTCATCCGCATGTCACATGGACGTTTCTGTCTTCTGTCCAGTTGAGCTCGAAGCTACCTTTTCAATAAAGTGCCTTTGTATCCTTTGGATTCCTTGTTTGGACGGTTTTGCTCGCCTGTCCCATATGCTTACATCTTGGGGATCTTATGGTATTATTTGAGTCGATGTGGAGCACTTCTGCACGACATTACATTCGAAAAACCGTCTCGTCCTTAATTTTTGCATGCCAGTGTATGACTTAACTTCCATGTCATATTTACACCAATAAACAGATTCACATCTTCCAAACTTGTAATGAGATATTCTGTTCTTTCGCCAGTCTCACCGTCTGCAGAAATGACATTTTCTTCAAGGTCAGTTTGATGACGTGCTTTCTGTACACGATACAGAAAATCCTGCAAACAAGGGTCTGTCCCAAAGTAATAATACATCGAACTTTTAAATAACGTTTTTGTGACACGCAGACAAGAACGATATCTAAAAAATCCAGTTTATTACTTTCCTGATACAAAAAAGCATCCATATGACTATCCTTTTTTTAGTCCATCAATCAAAGAGACAGACTAACAGAAGGGCTTATATGTCTAAATTTTGTGATTATTCTTTGCTTTGTCAGAAAGAGAAAACAGAAATAATTTTGAATTTCAAAACTAGAATGTTTTTTTATGCAGATTGACTGACTGTCTGATTGGTTGATATATAGGACTGATCTTATGTAACTGTGAGATAAAAACGTGAACTATGTGTTTGCTGTTGTTGTGTTTATCTCGGTGTCTGAAAATGTTTGTTGAAACTCTGAAAAGCTTGTAGAATGATAGTTAATTTTCCTAGTATTTTTACCAGCAGCAACAATTATTTTGACATTACGTTGGTTTGTGTGTAAAACCTAACTGTGAGCTTCTTAGGTTTACGTAGAGATTGCCGCGGACTGGGCCGGCACGCGAGGCCCGACTTGGAGTAAACGCGCCACCATTGCGGCCCGGCTGTTCAGCGTTGAAACAGAAAATCGGCCGCAGGATGCGAGAATGTCATGAAAGCGTGTAGGTGGTCAGCCAATACATGCTGGTAGCGCGCGGCGGTTAAGAACCTCTCCCGACACACTAAAGGGCCTAATATGTCCCTCAAACCATCACAGAGCCACCACCGCCTTGAAGAGCGCTGACCTGGAACGGCGAGGCCATGGCTGGATGGTCGACCCCACACCCACAGCCTTCCGTCAGCTTGGTATGGCTTTATCTGACAAAATGACGCTGCTCCACTCTGCAGAAGTACAGCTCAGATGTTCCCGCCACCAGGCGAGGGGTAATATCCGATGACGAGCAGTCAATAGTGGTACACGAATAGGGCGTCGGCTCCCACAGCTCACGGGATACAGCGTGTACCTTACCGTTTGCTTTTTGACCATGCTCGGTACTCCGAAATTCAACCTGGATATAATTTGCCGTTGCCAAGTGATCTGTCTCTACGAGTATTTATAGTCTATGTCGACCTCGGTCATCAATGGCGTGTGGTCTGCCACCTTTTATTCTCTGGGAGCTGGTGCGTCTGTCGATGGTATACTCGCGGTATACTCTTGATACGACTCCCCTCGGGGACCCGTCAAGTGTTTTATTGTCAAGTGGTTCTTACCCCTTGGACGATAGAATGACCTATCCGTCTTGTCCTGCAATGCGTATATCACCACGTTCATCCATATTCGTTGATTAGGATATACTGAAGGGAAGCCCTGTTGTCCGCCCATCCATCGCCTGCGTTCGGCTTGGGTGTGTTCCACTCTGCGCAAGGGACACCCATGTCAACTACCCATCACCCGTATCCCTAATGTTTGTTAATAAATGTAAATCAATGTTGAACAATTTACTTGTAATCTGTAGAACGCCACGTACATCGACAACTTCAACAATTTCATCCTACTACATTCAATGTTATCATTTATCTTTCTGTGACCCGCTTTCAGTGTTGCTAAATTGTAAAAACTGTTCGGAGGTGTAGTGTGTAATTCAGTAGGAAAATAGAAGTAACTAAATGTACATAGGAAAACAAGAATTAAAATATGTAGAGATATACGTCACACCATTTATTTATTTTTTTTATTGGAAGCTTAACGACCACCATAAGCAACTCAATGGGCTATAAGCAGTCGCCCGACCCTAATTTGGGGTCACTGGTTCCAGGGAAGGGAGAGAGCCAGTGCCGTAAGACAAACACAGCATCCATGCTTCAGCGGGATTCGAACCCAAACCCCTTTTGGACGAATGACCAGAGGCCATCGCTTAGACCACTGCGCCACCGGGGCGACCACACAATCAGCACGAACCCAGTCATACTGTGCAAGCATGTCAGTTCCATACTTTGACCTAATCGTACACTATAACTTTCTCGTGTACTTATGTTCTACACTGCACATATATTCCACTTGTCCCAATAGTTTCCTTCCTTCAGTGTCGCCATTTTTTTCCAGAAAAAGCCTTTCACTCTTTGATAGACTCTCTATGGCAGCCTGAATTTCTCCATGGTTGACATCAATCTGGATATACGTAATTTAAGGATCTGAAGAAACAATAATTGGTAGAGGAAAACCGCATATCGGGAAGTGAAAGAATACTGTAACATTATAAATACCTCACTTCAGTTAAGTAGCGAATACTGCAGCACGACGACTGCCTTAATTCATTTATTTAGAAAATACTGCTGCACGACGAATACCTTAGTGCATTCAGTTGCGTAGCACATACTGCCGCACGAGGAATATTGCATAGAAAATACTGCAACACAATGAATTCTTTAGTTCAGTTGCATAGCAAATACTGCAACAGGACAAATACCTAGTTCATTTGAGTAGCAAATACTTCAGCTCAACGAAACGCTTTAGTTCACTTGCATAGCAAATACTATAACGCGACGAATCCTTAGTTCAGTTGCGTATCAAGTACCGCCACACGACGAATATTGCATGGTAAATACTGCAGCACGGTGCATTCTTTAGTTCAGTTTCACAGCAAATAATACAGTATGCAGTAAACCGTCACAGGGACAGCTGGGGAGTTTCCTTAAAGCTGGATTAACAAGTGTCCGATCAGTTTCCATGTTCGGAACTACACTGTAAAACAAATTCGGAAATTCCCGGACAACTTTCCGTCATTTCTTTCGTGAATTAACGAAGCATGTTTCTGATACAACCCTTTCCGTGAAATGACGGAAAAAAACGTGAATTTAACGGACTTTTCGTGCCAAGGGAAAATTCTGAATTTTCAGAAACTTTTCCGCAATTCCTTTCGTATATTAACGGAAAATCTCCGTTCTCACTTTTTCCATATCCTTATGACGAGAAATTTCCGCTCATAGTAGTGATTCGCGTAAATACTTGAGGTTTGATTAACTTTCAAATTTCAATCGTCTGTCGAAATTTGAAGTTCCGTAGCGAGATCGTTTATTGTGGATAGCATATCGTATAGATTTTTCTTGTTTTTTGTGACACAGGATATTCCTTCTCCTTTCTCGTATTTGGTGCACCAGCTATTTATTATATAATGTATTACTGCAAGAAACCGGGTACTTATTGTACCGATGATTATACGATGTCTGTATCAGTCTTTGAATAATAATACTATAAAACGTACATTTCACCTTTTTTAAAGATAAATGAAAGTCGTTGTCAGTTTAAAAGAATCATGTTGCAAAGCATTTTGTTGCTTCGAAAAACCACGATGAAAAATGCTTAATTTTTTGAAAAGTCCTCCTATAAGGAAAAAAATTACAAACCTAGCCTATTCAGAAAAATAATGAGCTCCAACAGAAAATAGAATGACTAAATCACTCACATTGACAAAAAACAAGATTTCTTTGTCGCGGAATTCGTTTTAAGATGTATGTGAATCAGGTTGCCGAGCGTTTGTGGTTCAGTTGGTTAAGGCGTAAGTCACCTGTTTGGTGAGCTATAACGTCGGGTGTTCAATCCTGACCTCACCAGAAGAATTATCTGTGGGGTGAGTGCTGTAAAGGATTGTTGAATTTGCGAAATTTCAGTTTAAATACGGAAAAACCAGAAATTGGCTTTTCTGAAATAAACGGAATTTCTGTCTAAGGAAATATATGTGCAAATACGGAAGTTAAAATGAACGGGTACTTTTAAAAATGGAAATTTCTGAAAGAGACGGATACTTAACGGCAACTTTGCCGCACACAGCGCTCATTTAAAAATAGCAATCCGTTGGTGAAAAGCGCTCATAAGTGTTATGACCAATGAGAAATTGTTTACGTTATTTCTTCAGAGAATTAACAGAAATAGCTTCTCATAGGTTGCTGTGGTTATTATGCAACTATCAGAAGAGGATCACTCTTCAATTTGCGAATATCGCTATTTAAAATGCGGGCTCCAACAACAACAACAAAAAAATTGCGTCGTAAATCGAAGTACGACATTACCGAAGAAGGGAATTTTGCTGAAATGAAGTGATAGTTCTTGCGTACTGGGATTTCTATTATCATCTGCGGGAAGCATACTTCAACTTTAATCATACTTAAGAAACGCAAAATCACTGTTATTACATTAACGTAGATTTTCTACTTGCCGCTAAAAATGCGCTGGAGTTTCCGCTTGAGTGCTTTGATCTTCTAGCGCGAAGCTCGGCTTTAATTTGACACAAAAATTCTGTCTCACAGAAGATACAACACTTCGCCTGATTGATTAGAGCGGACTTGCAGTGCGTTATAATTCAGAAAAAGATGAGTAAAAGTGCTGGCTTGATACGTTCTGTACTGCAGTTCTCTAATGATGTTCACGGATGCAGAAAGATTTTCTTCTTCGCAAAATATCAGGGAAAGTAGTTTGAAAGGTAATTTCATTTCTTCCCGTCTGCATGAAACTGCCCCATGTTCGGCAGAAAGTTTCGCTTGCTTACCAACACTGCCGAATGTTTTTAATTTTCTTACACCAATTTAGTTTATGTCTGCGAGAAAAGTCTTACATCTCGCACGTCAGTTGTATGAAGAATGTGCTATCCTTGAGAAAATCTGGACGCTATATCAATACTTCTCTGTATTGTCAGATTAAATATTAAACTTAGAAAGATTGTTACTCCATGTCTAAAATTAAAACGAATTGTGACTTACTCTTCTTAAATTACATGTATATGCTGCCTCACGAAACATTCACGGTCACCTGATACGTTATTATAATCATCCTAAAAAGTAAAGAGTTGTCGTTTAGAAACACTCTTATATCAAAATTGCCAGAAGCAGTATTCATTCCATTGTTTACGCTCTTCAGAATTATAAGCCTAATTTTTCGAGCCCATTTTGTTTGCTGTGTTACGTTAGAGAGTCTAGGTATATAATCTACATGTATAATCTAGTAGACATGGAGTAAATTTAATATTCAAAAGGAACGAAAACAACGCTGCCTTTTTTTTTTCACAAATAAAAGAATGCATGCAGATGTTTTCTTAATTACGTTATGTGCCAGAAAAGTTAAGAACCACATTTGTTTTGTTTTCTTTTCGGGTTTAACGACTACGATGATCATATGTAGAAGATTTTAGGAAGGGAGTGTCTGACCCCAGGTCTTAAACAACCTTTAGAAATAGGAAGCTAGGAGATTTGGGCTAGAGTGCCCGATAGGAAAGTGACACGGAAGCGAAGTAGAAAGGGGGAGGAAGACGCCCTTATTTATTACCGGGGGCCAGTACCCGGGGTCCGACGGCTTAACGTGCCCATCCGACACACGGCGGATATTTAGTGGATCGAGCGCTCGTACCTGCTGGGATCGAACCTGAGGTCCTTTCCGTGGCAGTCACGAACGTTGGCCACTAGGCCACCCGCGGTTCTGGGCTGCAAGCAGTTGCCTGCCACTAATTTTTAGCACGTCTTTTGTAAAAAAAGATCGTGCTTATGTTACCGGTTTGTCCGTCTGTCTGTACCCACGACATCTCTGCAACTATTAGTCCTATTTGAAAAATTATTTTTGCATTGGGAAGCTTGAAATATGCGAATGATGATCCTTTATTTCTTTTTTTTTTTTTTTTTTTACGATGTACAATTTTGCCGCTAGGGGGCGTAAATGCAGATGATGTCGAATTCAAAAATACGTTTTATTCCACATATTTGTTTCTAAACATCCGATTGAAGAAAAAAATGTATCTTTCGATTCCATTTATCTTGAAGAGTATTTTAGATAAAGTTACTTTTTTTAAATTACGCATAAAATTTCCGCTAGAGGGCGTAAAAGTAAATTACATTTTCCCTGATAACTCTTCTTCTAAAACTCCGATTTGGAAAAAATATTTCTTCAGCGGATACACCTCCTGGTGGAAAATCTTTTGCATATATTTTCAAATTTTTGGTAAAAAATACTTTAGCCACCAGCCGGCGTAAGTGTTAATTTTTGCTTCTGATGTATTTGTCATAAAATCTGAGCTTTTAAAATATCGATTGAAAACATTCTTTCGTGGACTTATGCCACTCACAACGATAAACATTTTTGGAATATTTTCTTCTTAAAATATTCCACAGTTTCTCCGCCAGGAGGCGTAGATGCATATCTTATTTTTGTCAATATCTCTACTTCTTGGAGTCCGATTTGAAAAATTCCTTCTTTGGTGGATAGTGTTTCTAGAGCGACATGTTTATCATATAATTTCAAAATTTTCAAGTAATTCATAGACTTTCCGCTAGGGCGCGTACAGGTAAATTGCGTTGCCCCCTATGTCTCAGCTTCTAAATCTCCGATTTGAAAAATTATTTCTGCGCCGGATACAGCTCCTGATGGGAAATCGTTTGCACATAATTTCTAATTTTTAAAAATGATTTGGCCACCAGGGGGCGTAAATCTTAATTTCCGCTTCTGATGTATTTGCAGCAAAATATGAGCTTCTAAATTCTCTACTGAAAAAATTCGTCGTTTGTAGACCGATAGTACTCATGTCGACAAACCTTTCAGAAACATTTTCTTCTTAAAAGAATGCATGTTTTGTACGCCAGGGGGCGTAGATGTATATCTTATTTTTGTCAATATCTTTACTTCTAGGAGTCCGATTTGAAAAATTTCTTCTTTGTTGGATAGTGTTTGCAGTGTGACATGTGGTTCATATAATTTCAAAATTTTCAAGTAATTCATAGACTTTTCGTTAGGGGGCGTAAATGTAAATTGCGTTTCTCCTATATCTCTGCTTCTAAATCTCCGATTTGAAAAATTCTTTCTGCAACGCATACAGCTCCTGATGCGAAATCGTTTGCACATAATTTCTGATTTTTGTAAGAAATAGTTTGGCCACCAGGTGGCGTAAGTCTTAATTTCCGCTTCTGTTGTATTTGCAGCAAAATATGAGCTTCTAAAATTTCGATTAAAAAAATGTCGTTTGTTGCCCGATACTACTCTATCGACAAACCTTTTAGGAAAATTTTCTTCTTAAAAACATGCATGGTTTCTACGCGAGGGGGCTTAGATGTATATCTTATTTTTGTCAACATCTCTACTTCTAATCTCTACTTCTAAGAGTACTATTTGAAAAATTCCTTCTTTGTTGGATAGTGTTTCCGATGAGAAATGTTTTTCCTATAAATTCAAAATTTTCAAGTAAAACATAGACTTTCCGCTAGGGGGCAGGAAGGTAAATTGCGTTTTCTGCGTTATTTCTGCTTCTAAAACTCCGATTTGAAAACTTCTTCCTGTATCGCATACAAAACCTGATGGAAATAATTTTTCCCATAATTTCTAATGTTTTGTAAAGAATGGTTTTGCCACCAGGGCATAAGTGTTAATTTCTGCTTCTGATGTATTTGTAGCAAAATCTGGGCTCCTGAAAACTCGAATGATTTGTTTTTTTCTTGGACCGATAGTGCTCATACGGATAAACCTTTTGAGAATACTTTTTTCTTAAAATAATGCATGGTTTTCCCACCAGGGGACGTAAAATCATATCTTATTTTTGTCGATATCTCTGTTTCTAAGAATCCGATTTGAAAAATTCTTTCTATGTTGGAGAGCGTTTCCGGTGCGAAGTGTTTCTCATATAAATTCATGTTTTTCTTAACGCACAAATCTGCATCCAGTGGGCTTAAGCTCACGATTCCGTTTACAGAAATATCTAAAGGATTAAAATCCCGACTGAAAAACTTCTTTCTTCCGTCAGATACTATTGTTTTCCATACCGGTTCCATTGACTTTGAACAGCTTTGATAAATCTAATTTGCGTCCGAACGGATTCAAAAGACGTGCTTATTACACCCGAAAATTCGGTGTCATCTTTTTTGTTTTTATTAGGTGTTGATCGATTAGAATGAGCAACTCAATGCGCTGTAAGCAATTGCCCGTCCCTAATTTAAGGTCACTGGTTCCAGGGAAGGGAGAGAACCAGTGCCGTAAAACAAACACAACATCCATATCTTGCCGATATTTGAACCCGGACTCATCTCGGATGAAGGGTCAGAAGCCATGGCATAGACCACTGCACCACCAGGGCGATCTGTCCCTAATTTCGGACCACTGGTTCCAGGAAGGAGACCGCCAGTACCGTAAGCCAAACACTCCATCCATGCCTCACCGGTAACTCAAACCGAGACCCATCTCGGACGAATGATGAGAAACCAGCGCTCAGAGCACTGCGCCACCAAGACGGCAATTTTCAACTGTGACCAAATTGCATCGCAAAATCGCATAATATTCTTTTGCATATATCTTTATTGGCGTGGCATTTTTGATGTATTTTTGGCCACCCCATTTTTTTTTTTAACTTTATACGAATACACAAAGAAACATGATGGAAACATTTGGGATACAAGATCCATGTGCCGTGTTCTCCACACTTGCTCTGTGTTATTTATTTAGCGTTCCGAAAAGTAACAAGGAAAATGATACCAATATCTCGGGTTAAAAGAGCGCATCTTTTTAAGTCCTTTCCGTGACGAAAACAATAATTTCGAACCAGGAATAATTTAAAATATGCAATGTAAGCATTGCTTTTCACAGTGTATAGAACCAGTTACACACACACACACACACACACACACACACACAATCTGATGAAAAGTATCCGGATACTTGCCGATTCATAAACTTCCTGTAATAGGAAAGGAATTAATGTGGAGTTATCCTCCCCCCGCTGCGCTCACAGCTTCCTCTCTGCTGGCGGGGGGGGGGGGGGTTATCTACTATAGGTATTGGTTTGTTGCTGCGGAAATTGCGTTCCATTCCGCCCAGGGGCGTATATCGAATTCTCCGGCGGGGGGAGGAGGGGGGGCGAAAATGGAAGGTTTTGAAATCCATCAAAACAAAATAAAAGTTATTGAAAAATAAAAGAAAAAAATTAAAGCATTATATCCTATTGTAAGTTGACGCATTTTTTTTTAAATTAAGGAAGCATAAGTCGAATTTTAACAAAGAAATTAAACACTATCGGGGATGCCAAGGCCTCACTTCCTCCCTCCTCTGAATACGCCCCTGACTGCCACAAGAATCAGGTCTATCACCAAAGCCAGTTAATTCGGCATGGCTTGCACTTGATGTTCCAGTACACCCCAAGGGTATTCCTTGGAGTTGAGATCGGGGTTCTATGCAAGACAGTCAAGTTCTTCAACATCCATATCACCAAACCATTCCTGCACAGACCACACTTTGTAGACGTGGGACATTGTGCCTGTTGTTAAAAAAAACTGCCTTCACCAAAAGTTTTGCGGTAATGTTACCAGGTTATAGGTCGAACAATTTGCAAAATATTCAAGCAGAGAATGTTCCAAAGTCGCCATTTTGATTTTTTTTTTTCAGAATTTTTTAGGCGTTTGGAACTTAAGACGTATCAGCATTACAATTTTCTGATCTTTAGGTCATTTAGAAGTGGTCAAACAATTTGCAAAAAATTCAAGGAATGAATGTTCCAAAGCCGTCATTTTATTTTATTTTATTTTTTCGGACTCTTCTAGGTATTCGGACCTTAAGACCTATCAACATGGCAATTTTCAAATCTCCAGGTCATTTAGAACTGGTCGAACAATTCATGAAAAATTCAAACAAAGAAATATTCCATAGCCACCATTTTTATTTCTCTTTTATTTTATTTTATTTTATGCCGGTGGAAAACGCCGAACTTTAAAAGCGTCGCTACGTCATTAAGCATTGCGTCATTCGCAGTTCGATCCTTTCACCCAGTGAGATGAGTGCGCTAAAAATAGCTGCGCCACCATTGCAGCAGGTCACGGGACCAGAACTTTCCGGTGTGTTCATGGGACCAGAACTTTTCCGCTGAAGACAGATGAAGCCGTTCGTTCCTTTCCTGTTGCGTCTTTAAAAAATGCTTAAAAATCGGAAAATGTTTTTTGATTTTTTTAAAGAGGGATGATAGTTGTGAGTTTATGCTGTAAAATTGCGATGCGTTAGGATTTATAGTTTGCCATATATTCGGTTTCTGAAATGGATCCCATCGCGAAATAGAAAATTTTGTGAAGTTCAAAAGTTTTTTCTGGTAAATTAAATCGAAATTCAAAAAAAAAAAAAAAAAAAAAAAGAAAGAAAGAAAGGCGACGAGGTGCAAAATTTCGGCCATGACCCTACATGCCTACAAAGTTTCGTGGTTCTGTTGCGGTTCTGATAGCACTTTTTTGCTTACCTTAACTTTGAAATACAATAGCTCTTGAAGTATCGCCAGAATCGAAAAATGGTTTAATCTAGCGTGTTCCAAACAATTCTATACAAACGATATAAATTTCATATTTTTGTGTTCAATACTTTTCGCGCTGCGAGCTAGAAAAGGGCGAGTGTCGCGAAATTTCTAAAACAGCGGCGGTTACTTTTTTTTGGAATATAGAGATTCTGTTTTCATGTTGACTGCTTTCCAAGAGCTAATGCTCAAGACAAGAACATAACTGCATTTCAATTATATCTCAAGGATACAAGATGGCTTCGTCGCTTCCCAATTTGAATGTCTTAATGTCATTCTTAAAACTGCCGACCTCAGAAATCAACGCTGTACATATTACTCTCTCTCTCTCTCTCTTTTCACATTTTCTTTTTTTCAAATTCATTTTATACGTAAATACTCATGTTATTCTCTGTAATTCTACTAAAACTGTGGTATTGTCTTTCTGTCGAGACAATTTATTAAAAAAATATACGAGTATATTACAGGAGTTCTAAAAGCAACTTCAAGAAAAGTCACATTGCTAGCCACTCCTTACTGGCGCTCTGTAATGTAGCTTACAAATTGGTCTAGTTATTTCACTGCCGGGAACCGCATAAACTCTCCTTTATCCGTAAGTATTTAAATAAAACAAAGCTATGCGTGTCGTCTTCTCTATGCCAACATTGTCTTACTTCCAATTGCTTTTTTATAGCTGGAATGTTCTCAATTCAATTGCTAATGACTTGGTGCACAAATTGTCATTCGGTGACATTTGCAAAGAGTAGCTTCTATTTAGTTTTTGCAAGAGCGAATGGGAACACTTCATTTTCAGCACTGGAAGGCATTAATTAAACAAGATGCATTCCAATGTGATAGTCTCTGGACCATCGGAGAGTTTGCTCATTGTTGATTAATTTTCTTAAGGAGCTAGATAATTTCTCAAGAGAAACGATAAATACCATCATCAATTTCTTTTCTCGTACTTTTTTGTTTTTTGTCTTGTCTTCGCGCGTATTTTGCGCTTATTTTTTATTTAAGAGATGTGAAAAAAATAAATGAACTGGAATTTCAAACTGTCCGTAGCTCGAGACTGTTTGACTATTCCTTCTTCTCTTCCAGCCAAGAATCCAAATGACGACGGAAAAACTGATAATAGCGGCGTTCAGTGGTTTATAATGAATCGTTCCATCTCTGACTCTTTCCGATATATTCAGTATTTTGAGGACTCTTCCTTCCACATGGATATACGCTTGATAAAATGACTTACTCTCCAGTTTAGTTCTTTTTTCAATATCCTGGAACCGATATCACAAATTTGGAGATGCGCATAGCACACACACACGCTTTCCATAAAAAAAGAGAGGTATACACTGAAGTGCCAGAAAAACTGGTACACCAGTCTAATACTTGGTAATTCCCCACGGCAGCGCAAGACTGCAGAAATACGACGGGGGCATGGACTCCACTAGCCTCTGAAAATATGCTGTAGGCAATGCACACCATACTTCCTGCAGAGAGTTCCACAGTTCGGGTGTATTTCGAGGTCTCGGATTCCTGTGTTCGATAGCGTGTTGCATGGCATCCCAAATGTGTTCTATCACGTTCAGATCTGAGAAATTGGGTGGGAATGGCAACACCCCAAACTCAGATAAATGCTCCTCTAACCGTAATGTGGCGTCCCGACGCTTGTGTGGAGGTGCATTGTCCTGTTGGAACAGGCCCAACCCATCAGCATGAATGCAGGACATGAACGGGTGTACCTCGTCAGAAAGAATGCGCACATAGCGTTGGCCAGTTACAGATGTTTGTAGACGTACCAGGGGTCCCAGTGATAAACACACTCCATACCATTACGGACCCCCCCCCCACACACACACACACACACCACCACCACCACCAGCCGGTACAGTTCCTTGTTGACAGGCGGGATCCATGGCTTCATGGGGTTTGCGCCACACGCGAATCCTCCCATTTGCCCGATACAGTTAGAATCGCGACTCGTCAGACCAGGCTACTTGTTTCCGGTCATCAAGTGTTCAGTGGCGGTGTTGCCGTGCCCAAGCGAGGCGCAGAGCTCTGTGTCGTGCGCCCATCAGGGGGACTCGAGTTGGGCGTCGGCTCCCAAAGCCCATATCGTGCATAGTACGTTGCACAGTCCAGACGCTGATGCTTGTTGAGGCTCCAGCATTGAATTCCGATTATACCTGCGAGAGTGTTGCACGTCTATCGCGTGAAACGATTCGTGACAGCCGACAATGGTCACGTTCACCCAATGTCTTTTTACGGCCACACTGGTATCGTAGGTTGGAGGTTTTGCCGGAATTCTTGTAGTCACGGTACACCCTTGCAATGGTCGTCCGTGAAAATCCGAACTTCGTTTCTACCTCCGAAATACTATGGCCCATCTCACGAGCGCCAACTATGACACTGCGTTGAAAATCGATTAAATCGTTATTACTTGTCATTCTCAAGCCGAAACAGTGACATCTGGCAAGGATGTCTATCGCTTTATATACGCAATGGCAGACGCAACCGAGTACGCGCGTAGGTGACGTTGCTATGTATTTTGCATAAGCTCGTCTATACCAGTTTTTCTGGCACTTCAGTGTATATAATATTCGTGTAAATTATAATGTACTGTACTATCTGCATTCGGTTTTAAAAGTCATAACTGCATTAAAATAGGATGGTAGCTTATCGCAAAAATTCAGGATGGCTGTGTATGAATGTGTAACTTTTCCTGCTCTGACCTACGGCAGGGAAACCTGGGTACTGAGGAAGAGACATATAAATCTTTTGTGTGCTGGAGAGATACGTTACTTACTGGGGTTTTTTTGCGATACTTGTTATGATCACGTGAGGAAAGATAAGGTGTTGCATATGTGTAACGTTGTTGATAGGATTGAGGCAAATATTTTGGAGTGGTCTGATAACCTTGATTCATTTTCTGACACATGCATATAAACATTATCGTATGCCAGTTGTGGAAGAGACTATATTGGGGACCGGATGAAGTTTCCCTAAAAGGTCACTTTCACAACTCTTTGTGTTGATTAGCTCTCTTGTAGTCACTCCTGCATGCTTTCGAATTTCATTAACTCGTCTTCTACGTATTCTTCTTTTAGGTCGTTTCCTATTCCACGCTATCCAATCTAGCTAGTATTTCAGTTGTGCAACGGTGGTCAACTCTAACTTAGTTCCCAGCGGATTAGCATGCACTTGGGAGTCTTTACTATGGCCATGTCAGCAACTCTTGTCATTTTGCTGATACATCAGTCACACACACCCACATGTTTTTACTCTGAATTTCGTTAGATTTGGTAAGTTTCGCTGAGCATACCCTTTATATACAGATGGAGAGTCGAAAGTTTTGCAATATTTGCATAAACGCATGTGCTGCGAAGGCTATGTTACGTGCTTAAATTAGTTCAAGTTGCGCACTGCAGTCAGTCGAAAGGGATATAAAGTGGTACTCGTTGATGTGAACAGCATTGCTTGTCGTCATTCTGTTTATAGTTGGAGTGCCTAAACAATAAACAGCCACAACCGGCTAATTAGGGAACTCTTGCTTTACGAGTTTGAACTCGGACCATTGCGCTGCACAAGCAACACGAAACATTTGTCATGCGAAAGGGGAAGGTTCCGTGGACCACAGTACAGAAATAAGATGGTTTGGTTCAAGAAACTTCGCTCAGGTGACAGAAACCTCGACGATCAGCCAAGTTCAGGTAGGCCGCGAATCGTGGAATCGGAGGCCGTGCGCCAGGCCGTAGAGGCAAATCCGACAACCAGCACTCGGAGATTATTAGGCAATCTCGGCATATCACATACCACAATAGTTCGCCACCTTGAGGACCTCGATAAGGTCTGCAGGAGCTGCTGCATTGTCCCTTACAAACTGACGCCAGCTGAAGCAAACCGCCGAGTGGAAGTGTGCACGAAACTCTCAGAAAACCCGCGCGATGTAAGTTTCATCAAGAGAATTGTTACGTGCGATGAAAAGTGGGTCCATTTCCGTAATCATAACACACAACGGCAGTGGTTGAGCCCGGGCCAGCTTCCTGAACCTATTGCTAAACGTGGGCGCTTCGACCTCAAGGCGATGCTCTGTGTCTGGTGGAATTTCGAGGGGTTAATCCATTACGAATTTGTTCCAGACGGTCGGAACGTTAACGCCAACCTCTATTCTGAACAGCTGGAGCGGATGAATGCTGTTTTAAAGGAGAAGTATCTGGACTGGTGAAAAGAAAGCGCACTCTCCTAGAGCAGGACAACGCTCGGCCTCATACCCCGCGAACGACTCGAGCTAAACTCCAGGAACGTGAGGGCATCCAACTGATGCCACACAAAGAATATAGTCCAGACCTTGCACCGTCGGATTATTACTTGTTCCGTTCCATGGCCCACTTCCTTCGCGGGTGGCACTTCAACAACCAGGAGAAGGTGGCAGCTGGGGTGAAGGAGTTCTTCGCCTCGAAGGATAAGAACTGGTACCGCCGTGGAATCGAAAAACTGGAAGAGAGATGGCTAAAGACGGTGCAAGACGATAGCCTATATTTTGAGTGCTAGTCAGCTGTCATCGTAAAGGTACGTATGAAGGCATAAAGTTATACAAATATTGCAAAACTTTGGACTCACCCTCTGTAATTTATGTACTGTGACGTATATTCTAAATTAACTTTCCTTTTTAGTTTCTTTCCCTATGTAAATCTTGTGTTTGTTCTCAGTTATAGTTCACACTTAACGTGATATCTTTTCTCTGAAACGAATACTGTTGGCAACATAATTTAGGTGGAATGAATGTGACGTATGCATGTTATTACATAAGAACGAGAGATATAAACTACGAGTAAAGTGTTGCTTGTGGAGCGATTAATACGGAGCGTTGTGGAACGTAGCGTTCTTGGTGTGTGGTGTGTTTAATGTGGAGTGTTGATACCGGTTTGTTATGTGAAGTGTTACATCGAGTGTTTCGTCTGGCCGTTAAGGTTTAGTTAGGAACTTTTCATCGTATGGGGATGTTTTAAAATAACGTAGCAGTACAAAAAAGACTTTTACGTTATAGTACGTATGAAGGCATAAAGTGATACAAATATTGCAAAACGTTCGACTCACCCTCTGTAATTTGTTCATGTGCAACATCGTAGCTTCCAAAATTCAAAACCACGCTGAAAATCATTTCCTAAGGTGGCATTCGCTAGAAGAGCACATTGTCTGCTATCAGTACAGGGGTTGAACAGAATAATTTGAACACCATGCTCAGAGAAATTACTTTTAATGCAGCTGTGTACGTCGCAACACGCAAAGGTATTCACTACCTTTTGGTTGTAATAGCTTTGTTTAGAACCTGAAGGTTCTGGTTTCTACATCGTTGCTTCTAAAAATGTGATTAAAACAACTCTCTTTTGCTTTGATGCCGTTCACAAACAAGATGGCCTTACGGTACAAAATGTTTTAGCTTGGGAAATGAAATGATACCGTATTATCCCCAATATATCTGCTGCTAAAAGGCCAATTTCAAAACCTCTCTCTGCGTTTGAAATGGTCGTGGGGAAGACTACTATCCATGCAGCTATCATTTTCTATAACCCACAATTTTACCACTAGGTGGCGTAGCCACATATTTCGGTTTTCAACATACACTATACTGACAAAAGTCACCAGACACCTAGAAGAGAAACCCAACATAACATTTATTGACATACATTAGTACGGTGTCGGTCCACCTTTGGTCTTAATGCATGCACTGACCCTTCGAGACGTGCTTTTGAGAAGATTTTGGAACCAGCGATAGGTATGCGCTTCCATTCAATACACAATACTGTCGCTAATTGTTGCTTAGTAGTAAGCCTTGGTTCCAAACTTCTTATGTGGTGCTCTAATTCATCCCATAGGAGATCTGTGGGATTAAGATCAGGGCACTGTGCTGGCCAGTCCACACATGATACAAAATTGTCGTCAAACCACGCCGTAACAGTCCTTGCTTTTTGGCTCGGTGCATTGTCCTGCTGGTACCAACAAGGCTCGGTTCCATAGTATTGCCACAGAGTTGGTAGGGCATAATTGTCCAGAATATTGAGGTAGAAGTGCTGGTTAACAGGTTTGTCCACGATAACCAATGGGCCGGGACCATACCACGAAAAACACCCCCACACGAGTACACTGCCAGCTCCAAACTTGAACATAGGAACAGTACACTGTGGTAAATAGCGTTCCCCCGGCTGCCGCCATACCCACATACGGCCATCAGACTGATGGATCGTGTATCGGGATTCATCTGTCCATAGGTCCCGTTTCCATTGATCTACAGTACACGATAAATGTTCTTTACACCATGCTAAAAGACGAGTAGCATTCCGAGTGGAGATTAAAGGCTTATGAGCAGCCGCACGACCACGGTAACCCATGGAATGAAGTTCTCTGCGTATGGTATGTGTACATAACGAGGTTCCAGCATTTTTACTCAGCTGTACACTGAGGTTTTGAGCAGCACTCCATCGATTAGCTGTAATGACTATCCTGAGGCTTCGACGTCCTCTATCACTGATTTTCTTTGGTCTGCCGGTACGTTTTGCTGCTTCAGATTCAGTGCATCCAAAACAGTTGACTTGGGTATGTTTAAACGCCTCTCGGTTTCTCTTATGGACAACCCACTAATATAACACCCAACAATCTTTCCTTTCTCAAAGTCAGTTCTCTCACGCCACGACATTTTCACTCAACCTCACTGTGCGATATGATCGCGGTCAGCTACAGGCTTGTTTTTATACCGTTTGCAGCTGTACCTCGCATCTTAACAACGCAACGGATCCGTTCATTTGCTTTTGAATGGGTGTCCAGCGACTTTTGTCAGTATAATGTATATGCAGCAGTATCTACGTATGCGTCTAAAAAGCCAAATTGGAAAAAATCCTATTAATGTTTTGGTCAAATACCACTGACTATAAAAAACATTTTTCGAATATTTCCTGCTCAAAATTATACAGTTTTTTCCGCTAGGAGGTTTACCATATATCTGTTTACTTGCTCTCCCTGTTTCTTCAAATCCGATCTGGAGTTTTCTTTGCGTCGTATAGCATTCACAGAGAAAAATATTGTACACATATAATTTCTATTTTTTCGTAAAGCACAGTTCTTTTTCTATTAATCGTAAGTACATATTTATCTTTGCAACATATTTGCGCAATTATCTCGGCTTTAAAAACTTCACCGGAATTTTTTTTTTCGGTCCAACACAGCTTTTCATGGAGAACCTTTCCTTTTCAAAATGTAACACAGTTCTCCCGCTAGAGGGCATAAATATATATTTTATTTCATACGTATCATCTGACACCACTCTCCCGGGCTCTTCAATTCCACATTGCAGAATGTCTTTGAGTCTTTGAACCAGGAAAATAAGGGGTAATAATTAATGGATATCAATCCATCTAACGTGTTGTTGACGCCAAAGTCATTTTCTAAGTAATCCCCTCAGAGCTCGAGAGTAGGAACCACAAACTAGCTCACAAAAGTAAAATGAGGGATTACAGATGAACTTACAGAAACAAAACTGATGTACAATGCTTTTAAAAGAACTGAAGATTTAGAAGTTGATGGAGAAAATCTAGGAGTAACTGATGACTGAATTAGTATGCAGATAAACTTGACTGGAGGGCATTTGAAAGAAACAGTATAATTTTCAAAAGCAATCTACCATTATGTTTTAAAAGAAAAGTGCTTAATCAGTATATCTTTCCAATTCTTTCTAATGGATTACTGACATGGGCCTTAACTAAAAAATGATATTCAGAGGACGCGGACTACTCAAAAAGCATGCAGGTGGTGCGACTCGAGAACCATGCATGTTTGGTGTAACCAAGAAAGAAAAGAAAAGGAATTTGTGGATCAAGGAAATGACAAGAGTGGATGACATTGGGTTCAAAGTAAAGATCCTGAAATGTCAATGGACTGAATATGTTGCTTGAAGAACTGAGTACCGTTGGGCGACAGAAATGCTATATTGCATATTAAAGGACAGAAAAGGACCCAACAGGGGACATCGTGGGAGGTAGGTGCTTAAAATTCGAAAGTATGCTTCATTGGCATGAGAGAGAATTGCTCAAGACAGAAAGTGGTGGAACATATTCAGGGAGACCTTCACCCAGTAGTTGATTGATAATCTTTTATGATGATGACGGTGATCTGCTAAATGTCCGTTTTGAAAACTTACTTTTTTCGTCGGATACCATTAAGTCTCGTGAAACTTTCTCTATATTTTTGAATTTTTCGAGATGCACAGTTGTACCTATAATGAACAAACTCTTTTCTAGCTGCTAAGCTAATTATAGTAAATAAAGCTTTCAACTAAGCTAAGTATAATGCTTCTGCTACTGAATTATATGCTTGTACTAAGCTTCAAATAGTGAATTCAAATGGTTGTTGTTACTAGTTAATTAAGATCATGAATAAAGTCTCCTGCTAGTAGTGTAGTAATAGTATTGAACAAACTTATAACTGGTAGTAATGTTGTAGCAGTAATTAGTATGAATAAAGTCTTAACGCTGGTTGTTAATGATAATCAACTAATAACATACACCTAACAGCCAGACAGAGATCTGACAAAAACTATGAATTGAGAAAGACGTACTTACGACAAAGCTCTTTTATTATATAACTCTGGAATCATCCAACGCACACACACAACTCGTTTCACAATAATGAAGAATCAAACTAATCACATAGAACGAAGCTCTCAATACAACAACAAACTCTCTCCTTCACATAAACCTACGCTCTCCGTACAACAACAAACGCTCTCCGTACAACAACAAACGCTCTCCGTACAACAACAAACGCTCTCCTCGGGTATCGTTGAACGCGCCTATTTATACTGGCTACCACCACGTCATGACTTACACTCATTGCCAGATCTCATTCAGCGGGTGAAATAATAATATCTCGTTCAGTTGGAAGATAATTTACATAGTAAAATAAAATAACCAGAGATAGTAAAATCAAAAAGAAAGTGAATATAGAGTATACGTTACATACCCTACGTAGCATAAGTGTGTTTCTCTGTTTGCAAATGCTCTGCGTTTTTTTTTTAATGTAACGTATTCTCTAATTTAATTTAGTTTTTAGTTCCTGTACTCTTATGTAAATTTTGGTTCATTCTCCATAAGCAGTTTCAAATCTTAGCGCTACATTTTCTTTCTCGCTGAATGTTGTCTTGGCAATCTAACTCTCGGTCAAAACTGAATGACGTAAGTGAGCGATACTGATAAGAGTGATGTTTACGTTTACATCAGAGCTCACGTGAGGATTAGATTGGACCTCTCGTTAGAACTCTGCTAGAGCGCGAACTCGTCGTACTTGCTTTCGAGAGAGATTGTTGAGAGAGCTCAGATTACTCTAATGTTGAGTGATTAGCGTTTGATCTTATATAAATATTGGGTTGTCGGAATAGTCATGACGTATTTCAGCCCTGTTTTGCAACGGCCATTTATTGATAGAAAAAAACAAAGATCAATCAATGATATAATGCCCGGTTTGTTCGATAACCTTTTGTCATTATTCAGTGAGCTGCAGAATGCCTCGTTCATAGAAAGACCTGTCTTTCGTGGCAAAAAACTGTACAAGGTGCTGATTTACAGCCTTATCTGAATTGAACATTACACCACGCAAGAACTGTTGAAGAGAACGAAACAAGTGGAAGTCGGACGGCGCAAGGTCAGGCGAGTATGCTGGGTGTGGCAACACATCCCACCCAAGCTCCAATAATTTTTGGCGGGTGATCAAACTTGTGTGTGGTCTCGCGTTGTCGTGATGGAACACAACACCTTTACGATGAACGAGTTCTGTAGGTTTCTGGATGATGGATTCGTTCAAACTGTCCAATTGCCGACAGTACACATTCGAATTGGTTCCGTGGTAGGAGCTCGAAAAACACGACACCTTTAAAATCGCACCACACTGAGCCCAGAACCTTCCGCTGATGAATGTCTGCTTCGGATGTCGTTTGAGGCGAAGCAGCATGTCAGTACCAAGACCGTTTGCGCAGCACATTGTTGTACATAATCCACTTTTCGTCACCAGTTATTAGTCGCTTCAAAAAGGATCGTTTTCCTCACATTTAATGAGCATATCGCAGATGTTTATATGCGACGTCAATTGAGCTTCTTTGAGTTCATGAGGAACCCACACATCGAGCTTGCTTACGTATCCCAGCTTCTTCAGGTGGTACTGAAAGCTTGAATGATGAATGTGCAATGTGTCTGCAATCTCTCGTGTCGTGTAACGTGGGTTTGACTCGATCAATGCCTTGATTTGGTCGTCATCAACCTCGGTTGGCTTCCCGGACCGAGGAGCATCGTTGAGGTCAAAATCACCAGCACGGAATTTTGCGAACCACCGCTGGCACTGACGCTCTTGTAGAGCATTGTACACTTTACGCAACTGTTCACAAGCTTGACGCGCGTTCTTCCCTTTACGGAAGTAAAACAGTAAAATATGGCGAAAATGCACAGTTTGGTCTTCCAACTTCAACTTGATGTCTAATATCCGCAAATCAACCAAATCGCTCACTATTCCTTTTAGACTGCAGCTAGAACTGGTACCTGTAGAATGTCATAGCGATAACAGAGTTACTGCCTCTAGTGCTTCCAAAACCGCCCAACCGCCATCGGGTGCCAAAATACGTCATGACTTTTCCGGCAACCTAAAATAGATTGCTTGATCTTATATAATTAGATTATTTGATCTTATATAAATATATTATTTGATTTATATAAATAGATTAATTCTCTTACGTTGAATCTCGCGCTTATTTGATTAATGAAATCAACTTGTTGTCTAGTAAGACTTGAAGAAGTACTCTGTGTTCAAGAAGTGTTGTATTCGGATTTTAAAGTAAACGATTATTTGAATACCAAGTTAGAATTATATTCAACTTTGGATGTTGCGCTGAGATTTAAGTTTCTAACGTGGAGCAAATAGACAAGTTGATTACTCTAAGTACAAGAGTATTTATTTAACTGGTGTTAGCGCCATTTATTTCCTCAATAAGTGCTTAATGCGTTATAATTAAGCTTAACTTAACTTAATGACACACACCGTCAACGCATGATTATTTAATATTAAAAAACGACAAGTATTTACAAGTTAAAAACCCCATGAGTACTTTCGGGGTGACAATCACCCCGTCTTCAGATGAAAAAGAGTAGTGCTACATATGTGCACCAATATATACAGTGGAACACAATGACGTATTGTGGCCACAGCTTCAATACAGTAGTGTCCCAGCTGTTGCCATTGCAACACAGTTAAAACACTCATAAAAGTATACCAATGTGGGTACATGATAAATTGGGTATATATGATACAATAACATATTCAGGTTGTTAAAGTACATAAGTTAACTATGATTATTGTTATTAAAGTTCATATCCGCAATATGGCATTTCCATATTCTACATAAGTCAATGGGAATGTTGTCATTGAAACAGCGGTCCCCATAAGCCTCGATGTACAAACTTTCTGTAATCTTGAAGGATTTAATAACACAACTTCTGTAATGTGTAAGAATTTAATAACACAACTTCTGTAATGTGTAAGTTATTTAATAACACAACTTTTGTAATGTGTAAGGATTTAATAACACAACTTCTGTAATGTGTATGGATTTAATAACACAACTTCTGTAATGTGTAAGGATTTAATAACACAACTTCTGTAATGTGTAAGCTATTTAATAACACAGTTATGAAATTCAAATAACAGTAAACAAAGTTCTCAATGAGTTCCCCCTTGCCCCCAGTCTATATATTAGGTACGTCGACGACATTCTAGTGTTTTGGCCTCATCCACAGGATGACTTAACTAAGTTCGCCGACGCGCTTTCATATGTTTTTTCCACTGTCGGACTCATGATAGAAATTGAATCCAACTTTTCCCTGCCTTTCCTGGACTTCCGAATATTTTGTAACCCTGAGTCTTGCAATCTCTCCTTTTCTATCTATTGCAAACGCACTGCTAGTAATAGGCTAATTCCGTTTAACCCTTCCCAGCCCGTCCCGCACAAGCTCTATGCTATTAACCTCTTAGAAGAGCATTCCCGCATTCATCTACTAATCATTTACTAAAGTCTGAGATAGAGTTCATATTCGATTTGGCAGCTAAATACTGGTACCACAGATATTTGGTCAATCGAATCTACCATAGAATATTGAATTATAGCTCCACATGTCTGACTAAAGACCCTAAGCCTACAAAAACATTTTAGGCACGTTAGAACAGCATCCATACATCACAAATGTATTGTCACGTATCTGCTCGAAATACGACATACAGTTCGGAACTCGATCAAGGAACCTTCTTTCCTTCATTAAAAAAGATCGTGAAAGAGCGGACACATTGTGTAAATGGGTTGTATATAATATTCCCCTGCTGGCCTCATCCATCGGTGAGCATGTAAGCAATTACATGGGATCCACAAAACGAAACCTTTGCATTCGAGTGCAAGAGCACATGTATGACATTCGTGTCGACCATGGTAACACAGCACTCGCTAGGAACGTTGTATGCGGGACTGTTCAACCTGATTGAACTAATGCCAAATTGTTAAATATTCCTGCATCCATACATGCCTTATACATTACAGAAAGTTTGTGCATCGGGGCTTTTGAGGACCGCTGTTGCAATAACAACAGTCCCATTGACTTACCTAGAATATGGAAATGCCATATTGCGGCTATGAACTTTAATGACAATAATCATAGTTAACTTATGTTCTTTAATAACCTGAATATGTAACTGTATCATATATAACCAATCTATCATGTACCCATATTGATATACTTTTATGGGTGTTTTAGCTGTGTTGCGATGGCAACAGCTGGGACACTCCTGTGCTGAAGCTTTACCCACAATACGTTATTGTGATCCACTGTATATATTGGTGCACATATGTAGCACTACTCTTTTCCAACTGTAGAAGGGGTGATTGTTATTCCTAAAGTACTCATGGGGTTTTTAACTTGTAAATACTTGTGGTTCTTTAATATTAAAAAATCGTGCATTGACGGTGTGTGTCATTAAGTTATATGTATATAGCACGAAGTTCACTTGTAATTACTTAATTAAGCTTTCCGGAGCATGAAGTTAAGCTTTACAGTGAAGCCAAATGTTTGCAGTAAAACTACGCTTAATTCAGGAAGTGCTTTACTGTGAAACATTGTGACATTTTGGTGTAATATAAACAATTAACAATTCCTTCCTAACCAGTTATACACCAAAAACATTATAACACATTTTATTGAAGAAAATTTTTGTTGTTTTGCAAAATATGCCGTTGGCTTTGTTCGAGATTGCGAGCATTAGCTACTTTAATTGGTCCATATTTTCTCCGCCCGCTGTATGGTTGGCGTCTATGAACTTTTTCTTGCATTCTCTACTGTTCAAAGAATCATTTCAAACTCTCTTTTTCCTTGGCATAGCTCCCGCAATGAAAAATATTTCATGCCTACTTTCCACTTCCCCGCAATGCGCAGCTGTATACCTGTGGAAGCTGTCAGGGTATATTTTCTATTTGCAAAGTATCTCCCATTTTAAAACTCCATTTTAAAAAATCTCTTCTTTGTAGATAGAGTACACTTCACTGCAATATTCTGCTCCATTTTCTTTCTCAACTAACTTTCACTTTTCTCTTGTTGGATGTAAACTTTTATTAGGTTTGCCTCCATATTTCGCCTTCTAATTGTTCGATTTCAAACATTATTTTTGCTTCAGATATCTTCCGCTAGGAGGAATATTTTGCTTCAGATATCTTCCGCTATGAGGAATATTTTGCGCACGATTTTTATATTTTCATAAAGCACATTTCTGCCGATAGTGAGTGCAAGTATCCATTTTTGCTTGTGAGTGCTTTTCAGATTCTAGGATTTCGGTTGAATTTTTTTGTAATTGATTACATCACATTGAAGAACACTGCTCGCATTCTGCATTTTTTGAATTCCTTTTGTAATTGATTACATCACATTGAAGAACACTACTCGCATTCTGAATTTTTGTGTAGTTTTCACGCTAGGATAGTAAATGCGTTTTCTTTTCCGATGATTTTCTCACTTTCGGAAAATCTGTTTTACAAATTATTTTTATGTGGGAAAGGTTTAAAAAAAGTGTCTTAATGCCGCAATACACCCAGGAATTCGGTGGCATCTTTCTTATTTAATGCATCATCACATCGAATTGAACAACTTGCTAGAGTAGAGATTTTTTGCCCGACTGAACGTTTTGGCTTCCATTGAAATTGTCAAATGAAAACGTGACCTCAATTCAGGTTAATCTAATAAAATAAATCTATTGCCAGGAAATCGAGATTGTCTGAAATATGCGTAGCCCTAACAATGCACGAGGACAGTGTCAATATCCGTTCGCTAAACCCATACATCAGGGTAGAAGTGAGCTGTTGGTGAAAAGAGATTTCCAAAATGCGGAACAAAATGTTAAGTGTAGTAAGAGCACAACAGGCTGAGATAAACTATTAATGGAAAACTGCGCTTGTTCCCGACTAACACAATAAGTGTCTTTTTCTTTTATTCTTTTCGTGCCACCAAAAGCCTTGTTTATCGGTTGCAGCTTCCCAATTAAGAGTAACTTATTCAGGACTCTGATTTCGAGCACCTTGATGTGATCATACATTTTTAATTGCTGCCTTGTGCGGGGTTTTTTTTTTCTCTCTTTGGTTAAGGTTTTGTACATGTAACCCAGTTTAAGAAAAATAAATACTAAAGTAAAACAGCAAAAGTTCCTACATCCGATTATCTGCACTTGATACATTTATAACGACAATAATATTTACACTTTTTACTAACTTCCCATTTCTTTCTCAGTTTTCTGGGACGTTGTGGATGAAATTCCCTTTTATTAAGTTTGAAATGTCATGCATTCCATTCCAAAGCATCTTAAAGAAGGTATCGAGTCGAAGATACGTCATTGTCATCTCTCTCCTGTTCCAACGATTTCTAATAACGGTGTAACACATCTTTTGCGATACTTATGATTCTCAAGGAGTGCTCATATTAGCAATCGTTTCTGATAGTTTATTTAAATCTTCGCCGATATTTTTACTGTTCTCCATCAAAGCATCTCTCTTCAGTTCTAGTGAAGCTCAGATTCCTCAATTTCTGCATCTTGTTCTTTACAAAGAAGAAGTCCTTCGTGGGCTGTATTAACTCAAGCTCACATCATTGTTCTTTGTTAGACTTTAATAACGGCCCAAAACGGCATCAAAATCAGTTTCTTGAAGGAGATGAACTCATTTCTGCTGACCTTTCAACGTAACATCATCAAAGTTAGAGCTTCAAAACTGAGATGAGAAATTTATTTTCTGCGAATCATTTATGCATGATTAAAATACTCCTTCCTGGCTTTGACTATGATGTGTGTGTATATATATATATATATATATATGTGTGTGTGACTGCAAAAAAAATGTCCAGTATTCTTTCAAAGTGAGAGCATTTTCATCAATACACTGTAAAAAGATTACTGTAGATTTTACGGTTTTAAACCGTTTTCCAGGGTGCCAACACAAAACCGTAAAATCTACAGTTTTATGCCGTGTTGGAGCAAAGCTATAGTTTTGCTCCAACATCGCATTTAATGAAGAAAACAGCACAGAATTTGGCTGGAGCGAGTCACAGTCCAAATAATCACGAAAACACAAAAATTTGGCTGGAACGAATGTGTTGATTGTGTTGGAGCAGTGAGACGTCTTAAATCGCAAGTTGGTTCTTTGACAAAAAGTTTCCACTGTGATGGAAAGAACATGGAAGAAATGTTACGTATACCTCTGCCTAACCTTTCTTTTGAGTTTCTGTTCTCTTATGTTAATTTAACTACTTCTCGTTAAACGTTTTCTCCCTGAACTGAACATTACTTGGCCGAAAAGGTTTTACAATTCGGAAGGCTGACAGTGAGTCAAACACGATAGAACGAAAACAATGAATGTTGTAGTATTCAGATCATATAAAGTGCAGATGGTGGAGATTCGTTAAGCAGATAGTATTAAGCTTTTACATTTTAGCAACACTGGCAATGAGTCGGAGCTACATAAGAATGTCAACATTGAATTGAGAGAGATCTGAGTCGAGTAGTTGGTGTGGAGTTTTCGAGAGATTTATATACGATACAGATATACAGTAATTTATACGCGTAGAGATTTATATACGAGATTGTTTTTACTGGAAAGTTGATTGCTAAAATATATATTCAGATCGATGTGATCGACGAATGAATATGTATTTATTTTGGATTTGATGTCGGTATTGATGCTGATTGGATCTTCTAGTGAGGGGAATAAATAAAAGAAATTTTCGTTATAATAGTAAGTGCTGATTCCTTTACCGTGGACATTGGGATCTTTATCCTAATGAAGCACATGTTCATAAATTTTATAACGAACATTAGCAGAAACACAGCGTTAAGCACACAAACGTTAAACTACAGCTATTGAAACCTTAACCTTTGTGCAAAATAAAAATATTAAACCTTTTTGGACTCAAACTTTGAACGGCATAGGTTGAGTCCAAAAAGGTTTAAAATTGAACACTAAAGTATTTATAGCATCTCTGAACCCTAAAAGTGTTTGTAAGGATTCTGAAAAGTTGTCTATTACGAGGAAGAACCGTTGTATATAGAACTTTGCGAAATCCACGAGTCCTCCATCGTGTCTGTCCAGTGGATCCCTCAAGAAGCATGGGTCCTAAAATTCAATCATTCTTTAAGGATTGCGAAAAACATTGACTGGAGGGCAAAAGATATATCTTTTACTTTATATCACTTAATGATTTAAATTAGTACACAGGTTATTAACTTGTTTAATAGCCTGAAGTACAGCCGAAACATCTCATCATCATTGTTTAACATGATATAATTCAAACATTTGTATGCACGCCTGCGCTACGTGCACAGTGAATTGATGCCTAAAATGTCTGCATTTTTCTGGATTTGAAGAAACGCATGGCAATAAAGTTCTTGTAAATACAGAGGATGAGTCAAAAGTAATAAGCCATTGGATAGGAAAACTTCAAACATGTGTAAAGTACAAACGAAGACAATTCAGTCTTCGAAATACAAGCCATTATGTTCTATGGTCTGAAGCCATTTTTCTGCCAAATTGTGAATTCCCGCTCTGTTTTGAGGTGAAACATTCCTGGATCCCGGCTTCCACCTCATGATGGTTTTGGAAGGTTCTGCCACGGAAGAAATGTGTCATCGACCGAAACAAGTGGTAGTCACTTCCTGCAAGGTCTGGGCTATAAGCAGGATGTAGAAGAAGTTCAATTCAATCGAACTCCTGGATCTTACCCCCTCGTTGAACGGGCGGTGTGGGGTGGTGCGTTATCATGCTGAAGGGGGACCTGTTTTCTGTTAACCAAGGCCGGGTACTTACGGACGAGAGCTTCGTGCATCCTCTGTAGTTGTTGAGAGTAGAGTGCAGCGGAGACGCCTCGCCCAGCTGGAACGAATTCAAAATGTATGGGCCCCTCAAAATTCCACCAAACACACAACATGCCTTTGTGTTCCAAGCGTCCCCGCTTAGCAACGGGTTCTGGAAGCTGGTCCGAGTTAATCCACTGGTTTCGCATGTCGGTATTACGGGAAAAGATCCACTTTTCATCAGACGTAACAGTTCGTCTGATGAAACGATCGTTCATAGAGTAGTTCAGCAGCTCTCTGCACAATTCCATCTGCCTTTGAGCTTGTGCTGTGGTCAATCCGTGGGGTATCACGCGGCAGCTCCTATTGACCTTTCCAAGCTTGTGGAGATGACGAACTATACTGGATTGTGATACCCCAATCTCGTCCGACAATCTGCGAGTGCTTGTCGTTCGTGTTGCCTCTACGACTTCACGCAGGGCTTCCGAATCCACTGTTGGGTGTCTGCCAGTGCGATGCCCATCTTGAAGGCTGGTGTCCCCCTTGTTAAAGCGAACAAACCACCTTTTTGCTGTGGCGTAGTTGACTACATCCACATTTTCCACTGGACAAAGTTCGGCGACCGCTGCATGCGCAGATAGTCCTTTTTTTCGATAATGACGCAACAGTAGGCTACTCGAACTGCCGTTTTTTCGTCCATGTTCTGAAAGCAAAAAAAAAAAAGTCACAATTAATTCATATTCATGTCCACCACCAAAGCAAATTCTGATAGTCAATGAAATGCTCTTTCTCCCCATAAACAAGTTCCAGTCCAAACGGTTGTTTCTTTCCGAAAAAACAACGCCATCTCAAACTACCTCTCACATGGCTCATTACTTATGATTTATCCTCGATAGTTTCAGGAAATGAAACTGAATCAGATTTATTCACCAGGGGATCGAATCCAGACTGTATTTATTAAACATTGTAGTTCAAAATTCAAATTAAGTAATTGTGGGGAACCTACTCAGAGACAAATCTCCCGGAGAGACTAGTTGGAATCGGTTGACTCGGTAGATCTCACTATGGCAGCGCCTGTGGACGTACATGGAATTAATGTGCCGTAACCGTAGCACTGAAAGTCTAGTTTATATATATATATTTTTTTTCAAAAGCAACAATTTTCTCCACGATGATCCTTTTGCAGCCTCTGGTTTCGTATCACTTGACATACGATTGCTAGCCATATTGCTCACTGCTCTGAAATTTCTTAAGTGCTAGAAACCGTTGCTAACCGTGACTGTAAAAAAGAAAGTTGTGCTCTGAACTGTTCTACTCAACGAGATAGAAGTACGTAGAGCGCTTACGTCGGGGAACGGGTGAAGCCACCGGAAACAAGTGGCAGCCATGTTTGATGAGGTACAGAACGATTTCCGTTCCGTGTTAAGAAAGGGAGTTTTCGTAATATATGGTTTGATGTTAAATAAGGATATAACTCAGAAATGTTGTTATAAACACCTATGGGGTGAGACTAAAACTTTAACGTATCAAATAACGCTTTTCATTGTTAGTTGGCGGCAATAGTGTTTTAAAAAGAAAATGATATTTTAATGGATGCAGCTTGCTGTCGTTGAATAAAATCTCATGCCGTAATTTTTTGACATTTCACACATTTTTTGGAACCAATTTTCAGTGAAATATAAGTCAGCGGTAATAGAGTAAATGAAAAAAAAAATAAAAAAAATAATAAAAAAAAAATAATAAAAAATACAGTTGCAGTCAATCCGCAATTTCGGTAAAAATCTTAGATATTCGTGGGTCATCACCATGAGAATGCTGAATCATCCCACAGCTTATCACTCCAAATACATAGATGCCAAATATTTTATGAGAGTTTTAAATGAAAAAAAAAAAGTTCGAAGAAAAACGGAAAACAAACAATGAGTTTACACAGCCAAGAGGTACCAATATTAAAATACTTTTACCAACTGCCCCTATCTTATATAATCAGAAGAAAAACTACTACTTAACTGGTTTTTATTTAATAAAAATTAAAAGTCCTTAGCACTGGACATGTTTCTAATCTGTTTGTTAGCCTTAACATTCGACAACACAGATCTGTAAGCCTTATTCGTGGGTAGGCAAGGCAATTGTGGTAACTTGACCATAATAAAGGTATCTTCCAGTACATACACTAAATACTTCACACAATATAATTCTCTCTCTCTCTCTCTATGTATATATAAGACCCAGAAGATGACCCCATGGGAGATGAATGGATGAAATTCGAAATCATGCAGGATTGACACGGAGGAGACAGGCTCAAGACAGACAACTGTGGAAGAAACTTGGGGAGGCCTCCATCCAGCAGTGGATTGTTAATGGTTGATGTTATACATATATCAGTAAAAAGAAGTAAAGCACACTCATGTAGTAATTAGACCACATCAACACTGCACTTTGCTGCAGGAATTAGACGTAGTAGAAATAAACATAGAATTAACCAGAAGTAACCCACTTTCATGGTTCTAAACAAAAATGACATAGAATGAAACAACTTAGAAACCCCAAACCACTCTTCAGGGAAAGACATCTGGAGCCCCGAAGTTAAATCATAGCTTAGGTGTTACCGAAAAAACCCCAGAAGACCCCATGGGAGATGGGTGGATGAAATTCGAAAGCATATCGGAGTAACATGGAGGAGATAGGCTCAAGACATACAGTTGCGGAAGAAACTTGTGGAGACCCTCATCCAGTAGTGGATTGATAATGGTTGACAATGATGATAATGATATATATATATTTTGATTATATACAGTATACATATTTGTAATGATAATAGTTGTCAATGATGATGATATATATACCATTATCAATCCACTGCTGAATGAAGGTCTCCCCAAGTTCTTCCACAATTGTGTGTCTTGAGCCTGTCTCCTCCATATTACTCCGGCATGGTTTCGAATTCCATCCACCCATCTCCCATGAGTCTTCTGTCCCTCGAAATCCAGTTAAAAATTTCCGTCGTCCATCGGTGGTCTGTTCTTCTGGCAACATGTCCAGCCCATTGCCATTTCAGTAGTTTTACTCTCTCTCTCTCTCTGTATATATATATTCTTTGAGTTGTCTGCATTCTTTGCATGTCTTTTTTGGTATCAAAAGAAAAATCTTTCTACACATCCTGCTTTTCTTTTTTAGTTAAGGCCATACATACAGTATATAGGCTATATATATATATACACACCTGGTTATGATGTCGCCCACCCTCTCTTTCTCTCTCTCTATATATATATAAAACATTACGTATAAACATTACTTACCTTAAGGGCACAGCCTCTTATTAATATGAAGTGAGAAATTAACAACCACTGATTTGCATTCATGATGTGCATAAAGTTTGGAGAGCAAATGTTTATGTTTTGTGTTGTTATTTTGTGGGTTCCTTCAACAATCTTGCTGGAAATACAAGTGCGTCTGATTTGTATTTTAGAGAAATACAGGCACAAGTTGTTCAATTCAAAGAAAGACTGATTTACGTGAGTGATATTTGTTCAATACTAACCTCTCATACATATGGTTGATGCAAAAGGAATAACTGGCAATTTATACATGGACATACTGACTGTACATTCATCATGAATCAGAGGTCACATTCTTCAAAAAAAAAAAAAACGCCACCTATCACGCAAAAATCAAATGCAAGTAGTTATTACAAAATGTTGCTAGTCCCTTTCTTTTGAATTATTCCATAATTTTTTTTCAATTGTCATTTCATAATCGTTTGTGCCAGTTTTCATAAATATTTTATGTTATTTGCATTTTTGAGGTACCATTGTACTCCCTGTTTCCTATTTTCAGTTTTAAATCAATATTGCCTGCATTTTTGCTACCCAAAAACGACACACATTGTACTAACACATTCACAAATAAAGAGTATTCTGTCAAGAAATTTTCAAGCTCCCCACTCTCACTTTGTTGCAGTAATACTACAGATTAATCACTAGTCAGAGACAAATGCCTAGAACACAAGCTGGGTGACCCTGTGCTTTCAGATAAAATACTAGATTGTTTCCTGACAGGTGTCAGCAAGCAATAAATTTATATTACCAATCACAATTATTACTTCTGCAATTTAAGTAACCATAAATTGATTGCTTTACCAGTATTTGCTATCTAATGGGCATTAGCCATGGGTACATGATCTTTATCACATAAAAAGAAATTGCTGCTTCCTAAGATTTTGAAATATTTGTTGTCTTGTCAGACAAGTTGCAAGTACACTGTACAGATTCTAGAATATATATGCAAATGCCATTTTCAAAACATCCTCAAGTATATGTAAAACAAAAACAAAAAACAAAAAAACAAAAACACTAGCATAAGTAAAAATTGTTCCCAAAAAGCCTCAAAGTTGGTAACTCACAATTAACCTCATCTTCCCATAAACATGATTCAGTGTTCACATTGAGTACGACTGTTTACAAAATATAAGGAAAAAAAAAATCTTAAGATAACACAGATATTGAAATGGTTCATCTGCTGGTTTAATCACCAGCTATACGGATTAGATGTCCTATTTTCTGCGTTTGATTAACTGAGCATTTACAGCTCAACCTTATTTAAAAATGCTTACTTGTGAAATGTAGGGCTAACCTTCCAAAAGTGGAGTAAATGGCATTTTATTGTTGAAATAATTATCCAAAATGTGCTGATAATTGTGAATATTCACAAATCATAACACGATCGCCGAACAGCTGAACGAACCGAGGTGACTATTTGACACACACAGAATTTGTACCTCATCAAAGATGGCGGGCTCTCCCCTCGTTGGCTTCAGTTGCCACAGCAGAGAACTAATCACAGAAGCACTCTATGTATTTCTATCTCGTTGGTTCTACTCAAGTGTTCTACTTAAGGAGGTTATATTACTGGAGGCACCACTCCTATCCACGCAGCATTGGCCGCCAAAAGTCACCGTCTGTGCTGCAAATGACGTCATGAGCAGGCACGACGCAGCCGCAGAAAAGAAGCTGCTTTAAAACCAATGGAACAAAAGCTTCTAAGCGTATAAACAGATAAAATGAGTAACTCAATAATTTTTATCAATGATACACAAGCTTACTGTTTTATCAACGGTATAATTTAGTTCGTTTTTGCCTGCTTGTGACGTCACACCACAGATTAGCTGTGACATATGGCGGCAGAGCCAGTGGTGTCTCCAGTTATATAACCTCCTTAGTTCCACTCTGTTCTGTTCCGTGAAATCAAGTGGAATGAAGGGTACCGCGAAATGAGGTTGAGTGAAGTGAAGTGGAATGATGTGAAACAGAATGATTGTAAATATGTAAATTATAGTGTACATAGGTTATGAACACATACTTATGGATAAATTGAAAGGAATGCAACGTAAGCGTAGCACTGAAAGTCTAGTTTACCCACACTCACCAACCCGCTTGGCCAGCGTGGTGAGTTATGGCCAAACACCTCCAAAATGACTCTACAACTTAAATCTTGGCCCTCAGTCTCCGGCAGCTGGAATGTACCTGGCCAAGGCAGCGGCCAGTGCGACATGAAGGCAGAGGGTGCTAAGAATCCCCGGAGGACCGGACTAGGCTGCCATTTGATGCTGACCTTGGCTACCTATAACGGACGCTCCCTATCTTCTGATTCAAGGCTTCTTGAATTGGAAGAGGAACTACAAAGGATCAAGTGGGACATCGTCGGGCTAAGTGAGGTAAGGAGAAAAGGAGAAGATCTCATTGAACTGAAAAGTGGACATCTCTTCTATTATCGTGGGACAGATACTGGCAGAACTAGTGGTGTTGGATTTATAATAAACAAGAAACTGAAGGATAAAGTTGTAGAAGTTGAAAGTTCCTCTGACAGAGCTGCACGACTCGTTATCCAACTATCGAGTAGATACCAGGCTCAGATTATTCAAACTTATGCACCCATCACAAGTCATCCTGAAGAAGAAATTGAAGAATTTTATGAGGAAATTCGTCATCTAAATAATAAAGGTAAGCAGCACTTGAAGATAATTATGGGAGATTTCAATGCAAAAATAGGGCAACGGCAACAGAATGAAACTTCAGTAGGTAAATTCGGTCACGGCAACAGAAACCAGCGTGGAAATACTCTCGTTGAGTTTGCAGAGGCAGAAGGATTTTTCATCTTGAACTCCTTTTACAAGAAAAAGCCACACAGGAAATGGACATGGAGACATCCAATTGGGACGACAAGTGAAATTGATTTTATTATGTGTAACAAAAAATTCGTCATCGAAGACTGCAGTGTGCTGAACAAGTTCAACACAGGTAGTGACCATAGATTGGTGAGATGTAAGATGCACCTCAACACTAAACTGGAACGTGGCAAGCTCATAAGACAAACAAAATGTATTGACATAACCAACCTTAAAAAACACCATAATACTTTCAAGTTGGAACTGAAGAACAGATTCTCTGCTTTAGAAGGCCTAACATCGGAAGAAGTGGATATTTCGGAAGTTAACAGAAAAGTAACCAAAGCTCTAATGGAAACAGCAACAAAATTAGCTGGGTCTAAGAACAAGTTGCATGTGAACAAATTATCAGGAAAAACCAAAATGTTGATGCAAAAAAGAAGAGAGATGAGGACAACTAAAGAAGATGTGACTTCCAAAGTGGAATATATAGAGCTATGCAAGACAACACGAAAAAGTATCACTGAAGACGTAAGGAAATTCAACTGTGAGCTAGTGAGGAAAGCAATTGAAAACAACCAAAGCCTTAAGATAGCAAAGGGACATCTCAGTAAGGGAAGAAAACAGATTATGGCTCTGAGAAAAGAAGATGGTTCTATAACAAGAAATAGAGGCGAAATTTTGACAAGAGTGAAAGATTTCTACTCCAAATTATATGAAAGGGATGATACATGTACTCCAGACATCATGAAAGGTACCAGAGTTCTTCCAGTCCTCCCAGCAGAAGTTGCTCATGCAATCAAGAACATGAAGCGGGGGAAAGCTCCAGGAGAAGATGGAATTACTATAGACATCATACAAGAAGCAAGTGGAGAAATTGAAACAGTACTCGCCCAAATTTTCACTCGATGCCTTAATGAAGGGAAGATTCCTGAGGATTGGAACAACGCTACAATGATCCTGCTACATAAAAAAGGTGACATTGAGGATCTCGGGAACTACAGACCTATCAGCCTCCTATCAGTGGTTTATAAAATCTTCACTAAAGTTCTTTCACACCGCTTGAAGGTAACACTGGACATGGCTCAACCGAGAGAACAAGCTGGATTCAGGAGTGGCTACAGCACAATAGATCACATCCACGTACTGAGAGAACTAATTGAAAGAGCGAGGGAATATGAACTTCCATTGTGCATGGCTTTTATCGATTATGAAAAAGCCTTTGATTCGGTGAAACCATCAGCAGTTACCACGGCTCTGAAATCCTGCGGTATTGAAGATGCATACATTAATATTATTAATAACATCTATGAAAATGCAAGTGCAAAGATTCGGCTGTTTGAAAATACAACACACATAAAAATTGGAAAGGGAGTGAGACAAGGTGACACCATATCTCCGAAGCTCTTTAATGCCACATTGGAAAATGTCTTTCAATCACTGAACTGGGAAAACAAAGGGATAAAGATTAATGGAGATTATCTAACCCACCTTCGTTTTGCTGATGACGTAGTCATTTTTGCAACTACCCCATCAGAGCTGCAGAGTATGATCCAGGAACTTGCTGACAAGAGTAAAGAAGTGGGATTAAAAATGAACTTTCAGAAGACAAAAGTGATGTTCAATGCTTTTACAAGAAATGAAGATTTATCGATTGATGGAGAAAAACTGGAGATAACTGATACATATGTTTATCTTGGACAGCAGATATCAAGTGAGGGTCACATTGATGAAGAAATTAATCGGCGTACAAAACTTGCCTGGAGAGCTTTTGGAAGAAACAGCATAATTTTCAAGAGCAATATGCCATTATGTCTTAAAAGAAAAGTGTTTGATCAATGCATCCTTCCAGTGCTTACGTATGGTGCAGAGACGTGGACCTTAACTAAAAGAGACATACAAAGGCTGCAGACAACTCAAATAAGCATGGAGAGGTGCATGCTTGGTATAACCAGGAGAGATAAGAAGAGGAACTCGTGGATCCGAAAAATGACGAGAGTGGAAGACATCATGATCAGAGTTAAATCCCTGAAATGGCAATGGGCTAGACATACTGCCAGAAGGACAGACCATAGATGGACAGCCGAAATTTTAGATTGGATTCCAAGGGACAGGAAAAGACCCAGAAAAAGACCACATGGGAGATGGGTGGATGAAATTCGTAAATATGCGGGAGTGACATGGAGGAGACTGGCACAAGACAGACCGTTGTGGAGGAAACTTGGGGAGACCTTCGTCCAGCAGTGGATTGATAATGGTTGACAATGATGATGATGATGATGATATATATATATATTTTCAAAAGCAACAATTCTCTGCACGATGATCTTTTTGCAGCCTCTGGTTTCGTATCACGTGACATACGCTAACGTAGTTTCAGGTCCGAAGCGCAAGCAAAAATCACCATTTGTGCCTCTGTACTCGTATATTCTGTTATGTCATATGAAACGTGAGATATCAAACACGCGCTGATTAAACTTGCCGTTATTTGTAGCAGAGTCAGCTGATATTCTTTTTCACCTTTCTCATAACAGTTTAGAGTAGCTTAGGGCTCCTTCTAAATTTCTCGAAACCTTAGATTAGAAAAACCAGCCTTTTCAGCGCACGACCTTTCTTCAAAGGTAAATACGATTTACATAAATTTAAAAAAGTTTAATTTCTAACTGCTTTGGTTCTATATTTACCGTTACATTACGATTCCGTCCGTTAATTTTACTTATGCTAATTTACAGTATTCTGTTTGGTTTATTTTGTGATTATTTCTTTTCTACTAACTTCGTTTAATTATAACAATACTTCCAGGAATTGAGTTTCGATAAAC
The DNA here is from genome assembly GCA_039090855.1 of Macrothele yani. Lineage (NCBI taxonomy): Eukaryota > Metazoa > Arthropoda > Arachnida > Araneae > Macrothelidae > Macrothele > Macrothele yani. The sequence goes on along the minus strand of CM077011.1, from coordinate 6,470,920 downwards.
TAAGTCTATACGTAAAACATTTTCTTCCCTTTTGATTCTGCGTGTGATTTGAAAAAAAAATATTCCTACAGAAATGGCATTAAACTTTTGCCAATACATTAGTACAGAAACGATTATAGCAATAAACAAATCTACATAACTCCGTTTATTGGTGTGAAAGTATATTTAAAGATGAAATACAAGGGGAAAATTGTATCTCCCGAGCTTTCGCTCTCCGACCGGGAGGCTTTCTCAAGGGTTACAAACGTTACTAACAAGTCTGGAGAGTATAAACAAATTTTTTGTTAAAAAAAGAAATTGTTTATACTCTCCAGACCTATTAGTAACGTTTGTAACTTTTGAGAAACCTTCTGGTCGGAGAGCGAAAGCTCGGGAGATACAATTTTTCCCTTGTATTTCATCTTTAAATACACTTTCACACCAATAAATTATGTAGATTTCTTTATTGTATTTAGGTGTGAATCCCGTTCAATAAGTGTAAGGATTATAGCAGTTCAAAATTTTATTTTCGGTCATAAATTATAAACAAAAATTGAATTTTTTTCAAGTTATCTCGCTTTGGAAATCAACTTAAGAATTTGCTATGATTACATGTTCAAATCTAAGTCACAAGATTATTCTGATTAGCACAATCAGTGGAACTGTGTCACTGGAAAAAATGGCTATTGAAACTTTAAAACAGATAAAAATAATAGCCGTTTTTTTACACAATGTTGACTGCCGCTTTTCAATCATCGATGGAAACAATTTTCGGCTGGACTTCGGAATCAGGGCGCCTTCAAGTATTTGTCGATTTCGGAATCTGGGCGCTTTCAAATATTTCTCGATTTCGAGTGCATCGCTCCGCTTTGTTTACATAAAATCTGATCACACCCAACGTACAAGAAAATAGTTCACGATACGATACCGAATTTTTAATACTATTTCCATCGAAATAAATCGTATCGCATTGGAAAACATTTTAGACTTTTATTTTATTATAAAAAATAATACATTTATTTTGTTATAGAAAATAATAATACATTTATTTTATTATAGAAAATAATGATACATTTATTTCATATCCCAGATTTATACGCCGCCCCGGTGGCGAAATGGTCTGAGCGTTGGCTTCTGACCATTCGTCCGTGATGAGTGCCGGTGAGGCATGGATGTTTTATTTCTCTTACGGCGCTGGATCTCTCTGTTTGCCACACGAAGTTATAAGAACCAGTGCCCCTAAATAAGGGACGGACGACTGCTTAGTTATAGCCCATCGAGCTGCTCAATGTGGTCGTTAATCGCCTCCAATAAAAAAAACAGATTTATACATCATAATTTCTTAACGAATCATAATGCAACGCATTTTTCATCTCCTACAGCAATCGGGACCAATTCTGCACCCGCATAATTTACAGAATCCGAATACATATCGCCACTTTGACTTCCCGAACAAAAGTTGGAAATAACTTCGCATAAAAAGCACACCAGCTCGGGATAAAAAGTACAACAAAATTTGGTACTATTATTCCATACATTTCCTTCATAAAATAGATTTACAAATAAAAATAGTCATTAAGGCGTCTATTACAACGAAATTTTAAAAAAATCGTCATAAAAGTTATCGCCAACTACTTTCTTTGGCATTGCGTGTGATCTGGTTGTATGTAAACAAAGCGGAACGATACACCCGAAATCGGAAACTACTTGAAAATGTCGGAAGTCCAGCCCAGTTTTATGCAATTTCAAATTTTTCTTCATGACTTTCGGTTGATTCAGTCATGCAATAGAACAATATATTTGCTTTGCCCAGCCATTTCAGAAACTGAAATTTTGAAAGAAGCTTAAGTCAGTAAAACTTGGTTGACTTCTACTGACTGAGGAGTTTTGCCTGTTCTTTGTCTAACTCTCACTTTTCCCGTCTGTCTGTCTGTCTGTCTCTCTCTCTCTCTCTCTCTCGCTCGCTCATGCTTATTTGATTATTGTATAGATCAGCAGGAACGCATTTTTTATGCTTCCACGCTTTCATATGGGCTGCTTTTACTTTTTGTATGTAGAATTGTAAACTTAAAGCGGCGGCCAATAATTTGTTTCGCAGTAGAATATTTTCTTTTAGAAAAAAACGAAATGCTTAAGGCTCTACGAGACCCGCCATCTTGTATTGTGCCTTCTCTTGTTAACCAACGGGCAAAAGTATTTCACAAATTGCTCGTCCAATTTTGCATATTTTGGAACACCGTTTGTGGCTAACGCAAGATATATGATAAATAAAGAGTTCCCTGGTTTCAGATTTTCATTTTGGACTCTTTAAGTATTTTTGATTAATTAATAAAACTATGGAAGCCGCCTTGGTACGACTTTCGCTGCAGATAAAAAATGAAGGGAAAGGTCAATAAAAATTCTGAAACCAGGGAACTCTTTATTTATCATTTATCTTGCGTTAGCCACAAACGGTGTTCCAAAATGTGCAAAATTGCCCGAGCAATTTGTGAAATACTTTTGCCCGTTGGTTAACAAGAGAAGGCAGTAATACAAGATGGCGGGTCTCGTTGAGCCTTAACCATGTTCGTTTGCCATTGTTTTTTCCCATGTCTGTTCGCCATTTGCAGCGATATAACGCTAACAACTTGCACTCCCAGAGTTCTGTACATAATGTCAATTTCCTGTGTAGTAAATTATATAAGCAGACGACATTATCGGGTAAATTATCGCTTTTTCTTATTTAACACATCTTAAATTGTGTATTTAACAGCAAAATTGTTACTTTTATTCACTAAGTATATGAACTATTACAAGCGATGAAATTATCATTTAGGAGAATATAAGTGACCCACAACATTCAAAAATGTATAAAGTTCGGTACGCAACATTTTTTAAATTGGTGTCATGCTAAATACCCACGTTCTGTGCTTCTCATTCCCCGAATCTAGGTATATTTTCCGAACTTCTCTACATATACGTTCTTTGGTATTAGTGTGGTTTTAGGTTTTGGATCGGCCAAGTTTTTTTTTACTCTTTCATGAACTAGTCTTTCCTCGCCGGGGCAGTCATATGATTTTCAACAGCCAATCGTAGTCGTAGGCTTAATCCACTTTTTTAATGGCATCCAATAAAGTATCATTTGTTCGATTAGGCACTGGAATAAAAAACAAGTCCTTGGACTATATTTAAATCCCACCAAAAATCCATTGTCCTTCGATAAATCTTGCTGTATTATATCATTGCTTGCCGATTTTACACTCATCAATTTCAACTGTATCCCCCCCTCCTCCTAATCTAGAACAGTTTGTGAGAAACCAGGGCACACAAATCCCACGAAAAAACATGCTCCAATCTAAGATTATGTTAGACTGATATCCTCTGTCTCGAAAATCTAACGAATAAGGAAAATATTACAAACTCCATTACTTGTTTTGTTTTCGATTTCTCAAAAAAAATATCGGTTTCTTGTTGATACGCGACAAAAACGTCTTCTCTTTCCCTGATTGAGATATAACAGTTGCATAATATCTATAAGTCAAGGTACTTTATCCAGTTTCATTAGGTTACCACACTTACTGTATTACAACCCGTTCGCAACCTTCAGGTAACCGCAAACAGAAGGACTACAGAAATTGTCGCAAGATCTGATGTCGAAAGTGATGGTGTGTCAATCGAACTGCCATTACCGTGGAATTCCATCCTCAACAAGCACTAATCTCGAGAAAAAACAAACACTAAGATTTGATATATTCCCTATATTATGCACTTAGTAGACAAAACATTACAGATAGCGGTAATGGACAGTTAACATCGACATCCTATGCGCAGAGTTGCGCAGAGTGAAACAGTCCCAAACCGAACGCAGGCTTCTCAACAGTGTGTCGCAATCGACGAACATGGGTAAACGTGGTGATCTGAGCGACTTTGCTTTTATCGTGTACGCATTGTCGGCCCAAGACAGATGGGTCATTCTATCGTCCAAATGCTAAGAACCCTAGGTGTCCCCATAACAACCATATCAAGGGTGTACCGCAAGTATACCATCGACGGGAGTACCAAGGCCCAGAGTGCAAGCGATGGCTGACAACACGCCCATGATAACTGGTGTCGACGTAGACTATCAAGGCCAGTACAGACCGACCTATTGGCAAAGGTGACGCAAATCACATCCAGATTAAATGCTGGAGGCTCAAGCAGCGTCAGCGAGCGAACGGTATGACTTACGCTGTGTACCATGGGTTACGAGAGCCGACGCCCTACTCGTGTGCCGCTGTTGACTGCTCGTCATGGGAAATTACGCGTCGCCTGGTATCAGAAACATCCAAACTGGACCTCTGCGTGGTGGCGCCGTGTCGTGTGGTCAGATGAATCCCGTTTTCAGCGGTTCCGAGCTGACGAGAATGTGTGGATGTGGCTTCGACCGCATGAGGCTGTGGTTCCGTCTTGCCACGCTGGTTTCTTCAAGGCGGTGGTGTTTCTGTGATGGTTTGGGGTGCTTTCTCATGGGACACATTAGTCCCTTAGTGTATCTGGAGAGGTCTTTAATCGCTGCGCGATACCAGCATTTGCTGGCTGATCACCTACACGCTTTCTTGGCCTTTGCGCATCCTGCAGCCAAGGATCTGGTTTAGGAGGACAATGTGCCGCCCCACCGATCCGCAACCACAGAGTCATGGCCCTAGGAACACGCATCTACGTTTGCAACCATCCACTAGTCTCTCAAGGTCCCTGTATTTAAACCTTGGGGAAGGTCTCTGGGATGTCGTGGAGCAAAACATCAGATGCATGGATTTTGGACATTACCTCCAAAAAGCCTTCGACATTTGGTAGAGTCGATGCCTCAGCGTGTGCAGGCGGTTATTCTTGCTAGAGGAGAACCAACGCGCTATTAGGTAAGTGTCTCTACTGTTTTGTTCATTGAATGTACTATATGAACACTGGACCGACCATCACAAATCTAGATGTTTGTATTGTTACGTTTATGTGATTTCGAATCTCGTTCCCTTCTCCGGATTTTAATTTTAAGCTCCAAGCGGTTTGTATGTTCCTCTAATGTAACTTGCGTTGATAAAGCCTCCCGTTTGCTGCCGAAAGCTCGGAGAATTAAAATATTTTTGCTACAACACATTAGATATAGCAAATATATGGTGTAGTAGCGGGTTTATGAGACTTTATTATCTGTTAAATTATTAAGGTGTATTATTAGCTTACGTACATATCCTTAAGACCTCTCTCAGATTGCCACACTTTGTGCATACTTCAGTTTCCTTCAAACAGCCATATTTCACAAGCACTTCAACCAATTTGTTCTCATGTGAAAGCTTAGCAAATTTCGACATCGTAAAATTACACCCTGAATATACAGCCAGCTCTTCCTAATTATTTCACGAATAACCAATTACTTTTTCCATAAAAGCGAGTCACCTAACTGTCATAACTTAGAAACAAACTTATAATAAATTCCTCTAATACCACAAAATTATCTCTTTCGAACTCAGTTTAACTACCGCTTTTGCTGTAACGGTTGTCTTTATACTTGCTTCCAGCTTTTAAGCTTTTAATAAATATTAATTTATATAGGCCATGTTGCCCCACCTAGGACCGGGTGAAATTTTTAATTGAAGCAGATTGAAAACATATCAAATATACGCTGGATTTCTGTAAGGAAATATAGTAAAAACTCATTCATATAAGATGTGAAAATGTTTTTAGATGCGATTTTGCTCACAACATCTTAAAAGTTCAGTTTTTATTGTAGGCTAGAGCATTTTAAATAAATCCGGGTATTTATATTTATAATAATGCTGATTCCTTTTTTTGAAATTACTTTGCAATTTTATTCCTTTTTATGAAATTACTCTACAATGCAAAGAAAATGAAATAAAGCACGACATAACACCTGCGTAACAGAACAAACGTCATTGACAGTTGTTCGAGCACGTGCGAGTTGCTACAGATAAAGTCGTTTGACTTACGAACGTTATTTTATTTTCGGGTATTTCTCCTTGATTTTACGCGTCATGCGATAGCGGTGAGTTTAGTTCCAGTTTCGGCCACCGGATAAAAGCAGATGGCGCTGCAAGTACTGTTTGACGCCCAGAGCGTTAGAGACAGACGTAGCCTATTATTATATAGGTTTTATGTTTCATAAAATGTTACTACGAAATATTTTCAGCCATCCAATACGACCTTTTATCACATATAAGAAGTTTGTTTCCAAGTTATACATCTGGAAATATTTTTTTGCATTGACGTAATCGTAGGTTCTGAATCTCAAAGACTACTGTCTTTTGACAATTATATATATATATTAAGATAATACAACGTAGTTTGTCACAAATATTTATTTTTCAAGCCGACCATGGTTTCGCTTGGTATTGACCTAGCTTCATAAGGCCATTCGTCCTGATGAAGCTAGGTCAATACCCAGCGAAACCATGGTTGGCTTGAAAAATAAATATTTGTGACAAACTACGTTGTATTATCTTAATATATATGTAATCGTAGGTTGTTTGCTTTATATAATTGCAAATGGCTCCGCGTATGAAACAATAGCAAACACGCATAGGTAAATATTTTTGTTTTGTTTTTTGTTTGTTTTCTCAGAAAAAAAGCATGCTACCGTTGAAAAAATTAGTGCCCGCCGCTTTAAACTTGCTATCCCTCATATAAAAGATAAACTATCAAATGATAATCTGGAAGCATGGAAAAAAAGTGCGTGCCTATTAAACTGCACAAGTTCTTTTGTATTAGTAGATAGTCAGGGTTAACCAACCGCTTATCAGCACATGAAGTAATTCCGTGTATCGTTTCGCTTTGTTTACATGACACCATTAAGAAGCGAAGAAACTAGCACCGCCGCTGCAGAAAAACGAGCAAAAATAAAATTAATAAAAAAAAGAAAAGAACGAATCGTGATGCTTTTTAAGGAAAGAAAGTACGTTTCTTGAATTAGCGAGGAAAAAAGAACAAAGTAGGTTCCATGAAAACCTCAGTTAAAAAAACGCACCTCTAGAATTATTTATCATTCAATGCTTCATACAATATATTTACAACTTACATTTATGCTTCTTGAATAATTTCTTAAACTGTGTTTACTTAAGGCTGTCTTTGATTGAGTGTTAGGGTTCATCGTCTGCGATAGATGGCGCAAAATATCACTCCTTGGGCGTGGCTTTTACGTCTTGAGGGACTGTCCCAGAAGTTGGCGTCAGCGAATCACTGCAGACCTCACCATATTTAGAATGAAAGCGGTCTCTCGTTTGCTTCACAATGAAAAGACAAAATACGTGCTGTTACGTTTTAACCAGTGACGTTATTTGGGCTGCAGCTCGATAAGTAGGCGGAGTTTCTATAGCTCAAATTCAGAGATTCTCTACTAATGTACACATTTTCTCTTCAAAAAATGAACGTACAGTAGGATTTAAGGTAATCTCCAGAAAACAAGATTCCAATCTCACTTTTGGCCCCGTTCAATGATTTCGTTTTGGCCTAGATAATTAAAAAAAATCGGACAGAAATGAGAGATTTCGTTTCTTCCAGGCAGAATCTACACTGCTAAGCTAACTTATCGCACCATCTAGCCCCAAATTGGAATGCTTTCAAATCAAATAAATTAAATTTAAAACCAAATTCTAGCATATTTTTCGGAATAATAACTGTGGCATATATTAGCTATGGGTCTTTTTTTATTTACGCTCAAAATTTCAAACACTACAAAGTAATAGTCTTCGAGAAAATGTATAAAAAAGAATAAACAAAGACATCGCTCTTTCCACGTTTGACAACGCACAGCAACTGAAAAATTGTTTTTCGGCCGCCGCCGGGGAATTGAAACCCGGATCTCTCGATATCTAGCCGAGCACGTGAGCCTTACACAAGGATGGTCAACAATCCACGGCACTATGTGCGTTTTTCTGTCAGCATCTGACATTATAACAATTTTTCGTTTGCTGTGCGTTGCTAAACGTGGAAAGAGCGATGTCTTTGTTTATTCACTGACGCCACGTATTTGGAGGATTTTCACTTTCGTTCTGGCTCTTTGGATTTAACTGCTATAATTAATATATATACCCAGTGCCGTTAATGCCCACCAGATGGAGACGTCTCAGTAGCTGACCCATCTTACGGATTTATAAAGTCGGATGCTGACAGAAAAAACGCACATAGTGCCGTGGATTGTTGGCCACCGTGGTGTAAGGTTAACGCGCTATGCAAGATATCAAGAGATCCTGGATTCAATTCCCCGGCGGTGGCCGAATAACAATTTTTCGGTTGCTGTTCGTTGCTAAACGTGGAAAGAGCGATGTCTAAGTTTATTCACTGACGTCACGTATTTGGAGGATTTTCACTCTGTACAAAAGAATTCACATTGCAGATACAGGATAGAATTTTTCTTACACTTATTCAAAGACAGCCTGGAAAACTGTGACTGAAAAATTCATCGGTTTTTAAAAAACAACAGAAACCTGGATCTTTCTTAATTATACATCACAATGTATTAGTAACTGTCACTTCTAAATGTTTACTGTGACGCTTTGATATTTCGGTAGATAAGAGTTTTCAGAAAACAGGGCAAGCAGAGTGCGTCTAGTTTTAGTGATATGGGGACCACAGCACCTGACCCGGGTATTTATTAAATCGTCTGATTCGTTTTTTTCAGAGAACATCCCTTTTTCATTGTACAAGATATGACAGTGGAGAATGAAATAGGTAATAGCACGGCGACGAAACGACTCCTCCCAATGAGTTCTTATAGTAGCTTATAGATAAATAATTAATTATTAATATTTATGATGTCAGATAAAACATGATACGCCATAATCTCTGAAATGGTTTTCGCTATGTAATCCTTCTAGCGCCATGCACATTACAATTTAATCCCACTAATTTGATTTTATAATTGCTGGAAGTGGCGAAAAATTGTGAGAAATTATCAGAATTGTTTCTGTACTAGCGGTTTTCTGTGTTTGCAATTATGCTACCATATGGATGAACGGTTAAAAAGCAGTTAATTTCTGACGTACGTATATTATTTTCAGTATCAAGGTTTCTAAATTTATAATTCCTTGCAAGGTCTAATACATAGGTCATGAAGATGCTTGTTTTAGTAGTTTAAGTCATCATCATCATTGTCAACCATTATCAATCCACTGCTGGACGAAGGTCTCCCCAAGTTTCTTCCACAACGGTCTGTCTTGTGCCAGTCACCTCCATGTCACTCCTGCATACTTTCGAATTTCATCCACCCATCTCCCAAGTGGTCTTCTTCTGAGTCTTTTCCTGTCCCTTGGAATCCAATCTAAAATTTCGGCTGTCCATCGATGATCTGACCTACTGGCAGTATGTCCTGCCCATTGCCATTTCAGAGATTTAACTCTGATCATGATGTCTTCCACTCTTGTCATTTTTCGGATCCACGAGTTCCTCTTCTTATCTCTCCTGGTTACACCAAGCATGCACCTCTCCATGCTACTTTGAGTTGTCTGCAGCCTTTGTATGTCTCTTTTAGTTAAGGTCCACGTCTCTGCACCATACGTAAGCACTGGAAGGATGCATTGATCAAACACTTTTCTTTAGGACATAATGGCATATTGCACTTGGAAATTATGCTGTTTCTTCCAAAAGCTCTCCAGGCAAGTTTTGTACGCCGATTAATTTCTTCATCAATGTGACCCTCACTTGATATCTGCTGTCCAAGATAAACGGACGTGTATGTTATCTCCAGCTTTTCTCCATCAATCGATAAATCTTCATTTCTTGAAAAAGCATTGAACATCACTTTTGTCTTCTGAAAGTTCATTTTTAATCCCACTTCTTTACTCTTGTCAGCAAGTTCCTGGATCATACTCTGCAGCTCTGATGGGGTAGTTGCAAAAATGACTACGTCATCAGTAAAACGAAGGTGGGTTAGATAATCTCCATCAATCTTTATCCCTTTGTTTTCCCAGTTCAGTGATTGAAAGACATTTTCCAATGTGGCATTAAAAAGCTTTGGAGATATGGTGTCACCTTGTCTCACTCCCTTTCCAATTTTTATGTGTGTTGTATTTTCAAACAGCCTAATCTTTACACTTGTATTTTCATAGATGTTATCAATATTATTAATGTATGCATCTTCAATACCGCATGTTTTCAGAGCCATTGTAACTGCTGATGGTTTCACCGAATCAAAGGCTTTTTCATAATCGATAAAAGCCATGCACAATGGAAGTTCTTATTCCCTCGCTCTTTCAATTAGTTCTCTCAGTGCGTGGATATGATCTATTGTGCTGTAGCCACTCCTGAATCCAGCTTGTTCTCTCGGTTGAGCCATGTCCAGTTAAAGTACTCTCCTAAAAATCGGAGGCTAATAAAGAAATACAACATTCTCAGATTGCCCCATGGACCTCAAAGTCAGTATCAAGGCGCGTTAAAAATGTGTTCTTGAAGACCCGGATACACTCATACGATAAAATAGCATAGCTGCAGTTTAAAGAAAATAAGACTTGGAGTTTATAGAGCACGTCTCTGGAGAAAAAGAGGCCGAAATTTTCTTATTGTGTTAATATAATGTTCCCCATGACGCCGAAGCTTCCAGTAAATTCCACTATAAGGGGGATATCATGTTCACAGATAAAGAGACAGAATCGTGTATTTTCAATTATACAGTTACTGTCATCTAGAGAAAAAAATTGTAATAAGAAAAGTTGGAAGACCAGCGGGAATTTCAGATAAGCCCAAGGACAAAAAAAAAAAAGCACAAACGTAACCCACATATAATGATGAAGTGACATGTTTATCTCTCTATTTGTTGTATACATAATAAAAACTTATCAAATAAGCCAACCAAGTTTCAGAATTTGTCTGCTTTCAATATGATATTACGAGTTGTTGCAAAAAAAGCAGATATCTGTACATCTTGTCCAAGATTATCTCCAGAACGGCATGTTAAAAAGTAGGATGATTATAAATTAGCTTTAATGATAACATGTACGATTCGCACGCTTCCTCGAAGTACGAATCGAGCAACTTTTTAAACCGCGTGACAGTTATTAGGAAATGATTCGGGTAGTTACCTAGGAACTGAACAGTAGCTTAACAAAACGCGTTTTTAATTTAAAAATGAGTTGGAAGGGTAAATTTAACTGTAAATCAAGTAAATGAAAATATATGAACACGTAAACAGACAAAAACTTTCGTTTGTTAATTTGCATTTCAAAATGGACATGTAGCGTTCGTTTTTTACTAACCCGTCCTTTGTACACAGTACCTTTTGTTTGTGGGTTTAACGACAACCATGAGCAACTCAGTAGGCTGTAAGTAGTCGCCCTTCCCAAATTTAGCATTACTGATTCCACTGAACGTAAGAGAGCCAGTGCTGTAAGAGAAGCGTAACATCCTTGTCTCACCGGGATCCAAACCCGGTCCCCATCACAGACGAATGATCAGAAACAAGGGCTTAGGCCACTGAGCCACCGGGGGCGGCCTATATGTTAGGTTTTTTCTTACTGTCAGTTTGCCACTTTATGACCCAGATGAACGTTGTGATTAATTTCTCTTTAAAAAATATTAGTTTGTTTTTGTTTTTTTCTTACGTTCTACCTAATAACAATTAAGCACAATTTGTTTGTAGTTGGTTATAGCATAATCGAATGTTTGAAATGGTTTCTGCATTTTTTATTCTGTCTTTTAGTCGTCATTGTCTCTAACCCTCCGTAACTCAACAGTTTCTTATTTTGAGATAAATGATTGTTTGCATGCACACCTATGTGTGAAAACCGACCTATGTACAATAAAGGTTCGTGATTTTTCAATAGCAAGACCAACTTAGGATTGACCTTGAGTGACCCGCAGATTGGCCATTACGACTTTCGACAGAAGAGTCGCAGTTTCCCATCTCGATAACGCCGAGAACCAGCAGTGATTCGGGAACCAGATCATATATAGAGGATTTTAGGAAGGGAGTGTCTGACCCCAGGTCTTAAACAACCCTTAGAATTAGGAAGCTAGGAGATTTCGGCTAGAGTGCCCGATAGGAAAGTGACACGGAAGCGAAGTAGAAGGGGGAAGGAAGACGCCCTTATTTATTACCAGCGGGCCAGTACCCGGGGTCCGACGACTTAACGTGCCCATCGGACGCACGGCGGGTATTTAGTGGATCGAACCTGAGGTTATCTCCATAGCAGTCACGAACGCTGACCACTAGGCCACCTCAACCCCGGTTCGGTAACAGTGGAAAGACTCCTCTTTATAAAGTCCACCCATTTCCCTTGGATCCCTTTCGTCCGTTGTGTATCAGCAGCGATAAACAGCCGGGGGTTAAGCAGCCAAGTCGCCCAGTCCTTCTTTCGGAAAGAATTTCAGAAAGAGCCGCAATCGGCCTCCCAATACAGATTTCCCAAATTAAGACAAAAAATTATTCTTGCTCCGATTCACAGGTATCTTGTGGAGACAATCTGTTTCCCGCCTCATTATGGTGCAGCTCGAAATCGAACCTTCAGTCAATTTTATTTTGTGAGTCATTCTGTTGTTTATGGTGATCTCAGATTTATTTTAATGGATCATGACGGAAGATGCTGTTTATGTGAAGTTATTGTTTAGCATCTGCTTGTGCAAGGTGCGTTGGCCGAACATGACAAAATTTTGTGATTGATCGCTATATCCAAACCGCTCGTTTCTTAATATTTAGAAATAAGACTCAGTACGCACGCCAAACAGAACTTGCGATGCGCCCATTTGTCAGAATCTTTCATTTTTAGGAGGGAAGTCCTTAATATGGAAAAATGGTACATTTCCATTAGCAGTAATACCGTTCGTTGTGACTTATTTTGGCGATACCTGTCGATGAACAGCAGCACCTGATTTCATTTATTTCCTGCGTGGCAGATGGAAGTGTGTTGTCCGATAGCTGGCTACAAGAAGGTTTATTAGTTTTCTGCGCATCGTCCATTATTTTGCGTGCTTTGGGCTTATTTTTCCTCTCAAAAATTTGTTTTCAGTTGCTTTATTTTTTTCGTCATGCCATGAAAGTCTAGAAACCACCATCAACTGAACGAAAAGTCGTTCTTTTATTTTAAAGCAAAGGTATCCTTCCACGGCGACATTTTCGAAGAGGTTAGAAAATAAAGTTATACCTGGGATCGAGAATGTTTTGAAAATGTACTCAGAAGTGCTAGATCACAGTACTAAAACTTTAATGACCACCAGCTAAGATAATACACTGACGGAAAAAAATCCCAACACCACGAAAAAATATTTGTAGAGGAATGAAATGGCGGCAATACATTTGTATAGGTAACATATTTAATCGATTAAGGTTTCAAGATCACAGCTTAATGTAAGCGCGAGAAGAGCCATTTTAAATGTGAAATGCTGGCACATTAATAACCGGTGTAACCGCCAGAATGTTGAATGCAAGCACGCAAAAGTTCATCCATTGTGTCGTACAGGTGCTGGATGTAAGTTTGTGGGATGGAGTTCCATGCCTGTTGCACTTGGTCGGTCAATACAGGGACGGTTAATGCTGGTTGGGGGTGACGCTGGAGTTGTCGTCCAATGATGTCTCATACGTGCTGGATTGGTGAAAAATCTGGTGATCTAGCAGGCCACGGCAACATGTCGACACTCTGTAGAGCATGTTGGGTTACAACAGCGGTATGCGGGCGAGCGTTATCCTGTTGGAAAACAGCCCCTGGAATGCTGTTCATGAATGGCAGCACAACAGATTGAATCACCAGACCGAAGTACAACTGTGCCGTCAGGGTGCGTGGGATAACCACGAGAGTGCTCCTGCTGTCATAGCAAATTGCTCCCCAGACCATAACTCCAGGTGTAGGTCCAGTGTGTCTCGGCAGCAGACAGGTTGGTTGCAGGCGCTCATCTGGCCTCCTTCTAACCAACAGACGGCCATCACTGGCACCCAGGCAGAACCGGCTTTCATCAGAAAACACAACAGTTCTCCACTCCGTCCTCCAATGAGCTCTAGCTTGACACCACTGACGTCGCAAACGGCAGTGGTTTGGAGTAAGTGGAATGCACGCTACAGGGCGTCTGGCTCGGAGCTGTCCTTCAAGTAACCGATTTGTAACAGTTTGTTGTGTCACTGTGGTGGCCACTGCAGCTCGAATTGCTGCCGCAGACGCGGTACAATACGCCACGGCCATACGCCGTACACGGCGGTTTTCCCTCTCAGTAGTGCCACGTGGCCGGACGGAACCCGGTCTTCTTGAGGCAGTACCTTCCCTTGACCACCGCTGCCAACAATCATGCACAGTGGCTACATTCCTGCCAAGTCGTTCTGCAATATTGCGGAACGAAAATCCACATTCTTGTAACCCTATTACACGACCTAGTTAAAATTCTGTGAGCTGTTGATAATGACTTCTTCGTCTTCTTAAAGGCATTCTTGACTAACATCGACACACTACGTCGAATCTCAACGATAACTAACGCTCACGAACGTTACAGCGCGTATTTACAGCAAACCTGCTTTGCATGTTCCGAGGGCGCTACTAGGGCAACACGTATGCGCCGAGCGCGAAATTTGCATAGACGTCATCTTACAGATGTACTCTCACCACCTACCAACTGTCGTTTATCTAACACAACCCCTTCTTGGTGTTGGGATTTTTTTCCGTCAGTGTATATAATCTGGACTGGGCATTTATTCCTACTACTGGCGAGCACATAAAAATTGCAAAACTACAAAAAGCAGGATTTATACCGTATAGTCCACAAAGTATCACAACCAAAGATGGAAGCGAATCAGCGGGTCAACGGTTGGCAATTTCTAACGGGTCAAATCAAGATGTTTCTGACCTGATTTCGACCCGGTTTTATTTCCGTTTTATATTTGAAAGCAAGAAAAACACTTTTTGAAAGGAAAATGCGCACTGTGGAATTTTGTGCTCGATACTGGTGCCCTCGGACTGAAAAATGATTTGTCATGCAGTATTAACGAAGAGTGTCCTCAGAAGGAAAAGTGTCCATTTTTTCTGAGGGGCAATGATGAAAACAACACCACATTTTGTAAACTTTCAACTCATAATAAATTTGTAAAAAATGGTGTTGCTGTAAAACATATTCTGAAGCTTGATATGTTATCAAGAAAACCGCAGGAACTAGGATTAAACATACAACAAGTTGTTCGATAACGTTATTTTAATACACCGCAATATGAATACTCAAGAAACGCATATAGCGTATTAAATCCGTTTATTTTTATGGTGTAATAATCACAGAGATCCGCCAAGATTTCGCACTACACTGGGAGGCTTTTCAAAGGCAATGGGAGACATAAAAATGCAGGGAATTGGAACACATAAGGAACAAAGATCATTTTTGAAAATGACGTGGGTGACATCAGGAGCATATTTCGTGAAATTGTTTAGCACGTAATTACACGGCGCGTCGCGACGTGTTCTCGCCTTTAAATAACGCATGCCAAGCCATTGGTAGTTCAGTAGAAATCATGTCATTGCATGCTACTTTGCTGGAGAGGATTTCGACAGTTTCCCTGATGGCAGTCTCTTTAAAGTTCGTGTAAGGGGCAATTCTTCTAATATTATCCCATACTGGAGTGGCCGATGAATGCATGACTTCTCTGGCGAGGGCTGTATTCTGCGTGTCCTGGTTGACGTTTCGCACATGTTCTTTACATCTAGAGTTCAAGGATCGCTTTGTCATTCCGATATATATATTTTCCGCGTTGTCAGGATATACCAACGAAATAGCGTACACACCCGCCTTTTCTTTTTCACACTGTCTCTCCTTGCAGCTTGATACTATATATGATAATGGGGTCGGGGTCTTCATTGCTATTAATATTTTGTATTCCCGTAACAAATTCTTTAACCAATATGCAAAGCCTGGGATATATGAGATGGATCCAGCGTACATCATTGTCGTACTAGAGGATTTTGTTGTTGTTGACATTATACGATTTCTTACAGTTCTATGTATTCTGTCTATTTCATCCCTCTTATATCCAGCCTTTAGACCTTTGCTATAAATATTATCAATTTCCTTGTTATTTAGGTAGTCGGGTTGGCATACGTTAAACGCTCTATAGAACCGTGCTCTAAAAGCATAAAGTTTGTACTCTTTTGGGCAGTGCGAATCAGAAGGGACAAGGTTGGGTTCTGCGGTCGGTTTATAATGAACGTTAAAATCGAAGCTGGATGCTCTATTTCTTCTGATCGCGAGGTCAAGATCATTCAACATTCCATCCACTTCAAGCTCCATGGTGAACTTTATCGTATTATGTAGACTGTTTATCGTATGCATGAAATCTTTCAATTCGTCTACTCCATGTTCCCATATGAAGAATATGTCGTCAGCATAGCGGATTCACACTCGGAGTTTCTTGATACACTTTAGAAAGATGAGATCTTCTAGCTGTCTAAGTACCGCTTCATCAAGTACTGCTGATAGAGGGGAACACATCGATGCCCTTTTGTTTGTTTGTAGATGTCACCATCCAATTTCAAATAGTTGTGGTTAGTAACTAGATTTAAGGCACCGATAATTATCTTTGTTTGGGTCGGTGTGAATTCACGAGAAGTGACGATTATTTCTTCAAGGTTTCCAACAGCGTCTGATATAGGTATAGACGGATATAAAGACACTATGTCGATACTTCCCATTATATCACTGTCAAATACACTGGCGTGCAAAAAATAAGGACGAGACGGTTTTTCGAATGTAACGTCGTGCAGAAGTGCTCCACATCAACTCAAATCATACCATAAGATCCCGAAGATGTAAGAATATGGGACAAGTGAGCAAAACCGTCCAAACAAGGAATCCAAAGTATACAAAGGCACTTTATTGAACAGGTAGCTTCGAGAACAACTGGACAGAAGACAGAAACGTCCATGTGACAGGCGGATGCCGAGAAAAATCCAGTCTTTGTAGGGGATGTGATCACCCCCGACTGCGTTGCAGGATTTTTTTTTTTTGATTGGAGGTTTAACGACTACCGTGAGCAACTCAATGGGCTATAAGCAGTCGCCCGTCCCTAATTTAAGGTCACTGGTTCCAGGGAAGGGAGAGAGCCAGTACCGTAAGACAAACACAACATCCATGCCTCACCGGGATTCGAACCCGGACCCCTTTCGGACGAATGATCAAAGGCCATCGCTTAGACCACTGCGCCACTGGGGCGGCGTTGCAGGATTTACAACGTCTGTCCATGCTGACGACGAGGTTGTCAAGGAGCTGTTGAGGCATCGCGGCCCATTCCTCTTGTAGCGCCAATCGCAGATGCGGAATAGTTGCTGGCGGCTGGTGACGTGCTGCCAAGCGTCTTCCGAGAAGGTCCCACTCGTGTTCGATTGGATTTAGGTCCGGGGATCTCGCGGGCCAATCCATGCGTTGAATATCTTGACTCTCCAACAGCTCTGAGACAGCCACTGTACGATGAGGTGTAGCGTTGTCGTCTATGAAGAGGAACTCAGGACCCACAGCACCTCTAAACAGACGCACGTGAGGCAAGAGAACCTCGGTACAATAGCGGACACCAGTGACTGAACCTCCTTGGAAGATGTGGAGATCAGTACTGCTACCAAGCATGATACCGCCCCAAACGAGACCTCCGCCACCTCCAAACCGGTCCCTTTCGATGATGTTGGAGGTGTGATTGCGTGTTGCCTGCTCTCTCCAGATGTTTATACGTCCAGAATCGCTCGTCAGACTAAATCGGCTCTCATCCGTAAAAATAACTCGACCCCATTGCTGATGTGTCCAGTTTTTGTGTTCCTGGCACCACAGAAACCGCCGTTTCCGATGAGCAGGCTTTAATGGCACACACCGTACTAGTCGTCGTGCAAATAGACCACCTTTGTGCAGCCTCCTGGCCACGGTAAAATGCAATAACGGACGTCCAGTTGTCTGTTGCATGTGCCTTGCGATTTCTCCCGCTGTCTGCCGTCTGTCTCTTCTCGCCTGTAGGACAATATACCGGTCGTCCGCGGCCGTGGTTGGTCGTGGACGATTACTGCTAAACCCTCGGACAGCTGTTCCTGTCGTTTAAAATGCTCTCCAAGCTCGTGAAACGATGCTGTGAGCGATCCCGAACTCCTCGGCCACACTAGTCACACTTCGACCTTCTTCCAACTTCCCAAAGTCGCAACCTCGGGTAAAGTCATCCAGATGTCGTCTACCGGATTGCCGGTTGGCCATATCACACGGTGGGAGCAACACTCGACGTCGTTCAAACCGATGTACACCGTGCAATAGCTTTCACCGAATTGCTGAGCGTACACCGCCCGTGTGCTTTATACCCTTCCGACACCCCCCCCCCCCCATGTCATGCTGCATATATGCGCATGCTCTACCGTACCGTACCCTAGTCTATCTCCTGAGTGGTCTTTCAGTCCTTTCTGCCTGCTCGTTCCGCTGTTATGCTAATTTCTCCTCATCGTCCTTAATTTTTGCACCCCAGTTTATATTCAACTTTCTTGCGCGCTCTACAAATACCTTTGTTGACTTGATTAGGTACTCGGAATTTTTGAAACGTTGAGATAAGAATACAGCTAGCGATTTTTCTAATATGTATGTAGGAGATTTGTTTTTCGCTACTATAGGTCTAAGGGCAAATCCCGGTTTATGATTCTTTAGTCGTTCAAAGAGTGATGCAATTGTAGGACCTAGAGGAAGTTTCGCTGAACTTCTAATAGTTTCCGGTAAATCTTTGCCCCTGGCTAGAGCTTGAACTTTCCGTACTATACTATTCAAAAATTCTTCGACTGTAGAATTGAGTCCGATTGATCAGCAAATTCTTTATGTTTTCGAAAGCTTCGCGAATTTCTGTGATTATTACACCATAAAAATAAACGGATTTAATACGCTATATGCGTTTCTTGAGTAAGTTGCTTGATTCAAAAAATGTTACTGTAAAGCCATCAAAGTTAGGTGGAACAGCCTTAATATTACAACGGAGGGACTTGATTCTGGCAGATGAGTTTGAAAACGGAGAATAAAATCTCTCTATATATAAAAGTGAAAGTTTGTGTGTTTGTTCAGCATACGTTTCTAAACGGTTTGATGGATTTGCGCCAAAAGTAGCATACATACTCTTCATCACCCAGATTAAAATACAGGCTGGACGATTTTTAGAAATTCCATCCCTAAGGGGGTCAAATGTGTTTTTACGGGGCCATCTATAGACTGGGTGCAAGTCGGCTGCTGCGGTATTACTCCGCGTGTCAGATCAACGGTCGTCAGGTGACGCCTCCCTCCTCGCAAGCTTCCGCGGTTCAGGCATACGGGGAAGAATCCGATTTTTGAAAACACAACGCACCGTCGGAACATATTTTAATAAGTGTATTTTTGTTTATATTACCCTGGCATTTTCTTTGCGAGGATTAGGTTTCATTACATTAGGCTCCCAACAATTGGCGCAGGAGTCTCAAATATGGGTGGAGATACAGATTTCCACCAATAGGTATGGTCCTCTCAAATAGCATCAAGGTTAAGTTGAAGTTAAAACAGGCGGTCTTCTTCATACATAAAATTTAAATACAAGATTAGTATTGGTATTAATATAGATAAAAGAAATAGCCTATGTGCACCGGAAAGAAGTAAACTTCCCAACGGTGAAAGAATTATCCGAATGGGTTTAGTTTACGAGATTAGTAAAACAAATTCCGTATATTATCGTGAACTACTTTTTTTCACGTTGGGTGTGATCAGGTTGTATGTAAACAAAGCGGAACGATACATAGGAAATTGGAAACTACTTGAAAGCGATGTTATTCAGTAGTAAAGCCAAATATAATAAAAAATAATAAAAAAATAATAATAAATAATGATAAATAAACAAAATAGCCTATGTCCTCCGGAAAGCTTCCCAACGGTGAAAGAAATATCCGAATCGGGGTAGTTTTCAAGATTAGTAAAAAAAATTCCGTATATTATCGTGAACTACTTTCTTTCACGTTGGGTGTGATCAGGTTGTATATCTACACTCTAGAAAGCTGAATGCGGAATGCAGCAAGTGCATTATTGTGCATGTTTGCTATTTCGAGTTTTTAGGGCACAGAACGGCTATTAGAAATTGTGATTTTAATAATAAAATTTTCATCAAGTGTGGTGAAATGCCTCCAAAAAAACGCAAACCCATCGGACAAGTTCAGCCCGGAAGCAAAGAAAGTAAAGTTACTTCGAGAGAGTGAGACAACCGAACAACGTGATCGAAGACTTATGAATCAGCGGGGAAAAGCCAGTGTATCTGGGGCGGCAAAGACCTTGGAACAGCGTGAGGCCCGATTTGAGCGTTGTTCATCATGGTAGAATTTTTTTATAGTGCGATTTACATTGTTACTTGAAAGCAAACTTTATGTCTATCCCGGGCAACGCCGGGTATCTCCGCTAGTATATATATATATATATATACGAACAATGAAAAAGCGGGTTTCTGTACGCCAAAGTAATGAGAAGACGATAAAAAATTAACTCCATTTATTAGGCGTATAAATGATGGCAAACAGAGATGCTAGCTTTCGCTTCCTCCGGGTAGCTTCTTCAGGAATTTAGTAGTTAAGATTGCAGAATCAACGAGAAAAACACAGTTCATTGTCCGTGAATGTATATAATACACTCTTAGGCTTACGCTCACAGTTCATCGTGGCGGTACGTTTAGCCAAGTTTACAGAACTGCTTGTTAAATATTTCGGATGACATCAAGCATTTACTGGGAAAGTGTATAAAAGAAGAGATGTAAACCGTTGGTAATACTTACCTGCATACAATCCACGCAGAAATATCTCAGTTAGCCTCCTAAAGGTTGAAATAGCGTGAAAACAAAAATAAAAGAAATATTTGCTACACAAACTGTAGTGCCGGATATAACAAAGAAGACGTTTGATAATTCTTGTTTTAGCTTCATCAATTAGGAGATATTTTGCTAAGACATGGAGAAGCAATTGACAGTCTATCTGTCGGCTGATCACTTTTAGAGTTTGTTCGTATTTTATCTCCTTTAGTAAAGGGATGATTGAAGCACGTCTTTTTATTATTTTATTTTACTTTTTTTTCGAAAGGTGTGATAACGGGTAGCTGCAAGTTTACGTAACTCAAAAGATGTAATTAATGGGCAGTTTGTTTTTAAAAAACAGTTGCATCATTTTGAAACTCAATGTTTTCTATGGTGCTGTGTTTTTTACGAAATGTACAATTAATTTGTGAGTGTTTACTAAATGTTTTGGAAAACATAGTGTATGGTAAAACTGCATTTTTAGGATACATAAGAAGAAACTTTTGTTATTTAGTCTGCTTTAGTTAGCCTAATGTGAGCAAAACATAAAAAAAATACTCATTTTCAGAGAATGCCTCAAAACAAAAAACCCAGCAAGGCCAAAGCCAAAGCCAAAGTACAGGATTTCAGAGATGGAAATCGCCGAGTGACCAGAGCTATGACACTGCATTTTCGCGTAAAGGTAAAGTGTCACTTTTTTAAATAATAATAATAATAATAGGCCTAGTGTTTTCTTTTTCTTCAGTTTTCATCTCAATGGAAATTTCGACATAAAGAATCTTAAGCACAACATTTTTTTATTCAGAACTTCATTTTGTGTTTATGTAAACACTATCGCTGCCCATGGCTCCGATTGGAGCCATACATCAACGGTACATGCCGATGACTCCGTTTTGGAGCCAGCGCTGATACGACCTTGAAAGCATTGCATTCCAAGCTCTATGTTCTAACTACTGTAAAATGTCTTTAAACTACTGTAACATATCTTTAAACAACTGTAACATATCTTTGAACTACTGTAAAATGTCTTTAAACTACTATAACATATCTTTGAACAACTGTAACATATCTTTAAACTACTGTAAAATGTCTTTACACTACTGTAACATATCTTTAAACAACTGTAACATATCTTTAAACTACTGTAAAATGTCTTTAAACTAATGTAACATATCTTTAAACTACTGTAACATATCTTTAAACTACTGTAAAATGTCTTTAAACTACTGTAACATATCTTTAAACTACTGTAAAATGTCTTTACACTACTGTAACATATCTTTAAACAACTGTAACATATCTTTAAACTACTGTAAAATGTCTTTAAACTACTATAACATATCTTTAAACAACTGTAACATATCTTTAAACTACTGTAAAATGTCTTTAAACTACTGTAACATATCTTTAAACTACTGTAACATATCTTTAAACTACTGTAAAATGTCTTTAAACTACTGTAACATACCTTTAAACTACTGTGACACGTCTCTAAACTACTGTAACGTGTATTTAAACTACTGTAACATATCTTTGAACAACTGTAACATATCTTTAAACTACTGTAAAATGTCTTTACACTACTGTAACATATCTTTAAACAACTGTAACCTATCTTTAAACTACTGTAAAATGTCTTTAAACTACTGTAACATATCTTTGAACAACTGTAACATATCTTTAAACTACTGTAAAATGTCTTTACACTACTGTAACATATCTTTAAACTACTGTGACACGTCTCTAAACTACTGTAACGTGTATTTAAACTACTGTAACATGTCTTTCTGATACTTAAATACTGTAACATGTCTTTCTGATACTTATATACCATAACTATACTAGTGATCCGAAATTTCTTGGCGTAGAATAGAAGTAAAAGTTTCCAAGCTTTCGCACATCAACCAGATGGACAGCTAAGCAGTTAGCTGTCTATCTTCCTTGAGAAAGCCATCTGGTTGATGTGCGAAAGCTTGGAAACTGTTATTTATATTCTGCACCAAGAAATTTAGGATCACTAATATAGTTATACTATTTAATTACAGTTGTTATTAATTAATGTTTTTTCTGATATTATTATAAATAGAAAAGAGTTTGAAACGTATATCTACACAGTGACTCCTAAAGACGTCTGCGCCACCTGACTTCCAACGCGTGTCGCTTGTAACCGAGCCCGGCAAGAGTCGATTTCTTTTTTCTGTTTTATTTGTATTCCCCGTAAAAAGCGTTACGGGAAACGCCCCCTCTCGGTTCCCCCAGATCTACCAAAACCTAATCAGCACATCAAGGAACAACAAAACCCCCAAATATTACATTTCGTGTTGATAGCTATAACAGTACACACACGCACGCACACACCAAGCTGGAAATAGTGAAATCGTGTTAGGGGACCCCAAAACATTTATTTCTGTTAATACCTCGTAATCTACTTTTCTCGCGATTACAGTACTTTCTCATACTAACGTATGGGAAGGTAAACAATGAGAGCAATAAACACCTGCAGAGTACTTCCACAATACTACCTTGTTCATAGTTGAAATTTTGGTTTCAGGGATGGATTTCCACAATTCATACTTGCAGCGAATGTGTTAACCTTCCTGGTTCTGAGACGTACAGAGTGATCTGTCTGGGTAGGAATAATTTAAAAATGCTGTGGTATGACTTGTAACAGATATAATAACTTAATATTTGGCAGAAATTACTTTTATGAATGAGAGTCTGTCTAGACCTATACATCACTCCTTTGCGGACTTGGCAGAGTTCATACCAGGTGCTCAATTCTTCCATGTGTTTTCTAACATCTGCACATTGATTTGAGCGAACGATGCAGTACGGAGGTCAATTTCTGTTCGGAGAGCGTGGAAAGATGGGGGTTTTGATCTGGACCATACCTGAATATGCTACAGATCTTCTTGGTACCGCAACTGGATAACGATGTCATTTTACAGAAAGATAGAGCCCCCACCCCACTGGGCGCTAGAAGTCAGGAACTTCCCCAAACAACACATTCAATAACTGGCGTATCCGCGGATGGCCCTGTTCCTTGGCTTGCAAACCCCCGGATCTTACTCCCGTCTGCGCACAACGACCTCCAAGTCTGGGTGACTTAAACGTGAACATTTCTGCAGCATTTGCACAAATCACTCCGAATTGAACACCCGCTATAAACTCCGCCGAGTCCGGAATGAAGGGCAATATGGAGGCTTAGACAAACACCCATCCATAGAGATCACTTCTCTTAAATATCTATGTATTTAAAACACAAGGCCGTTTTTTCCTATAATCCACGAGTGCCACCCACTGGAGCGATTTTCATGATTTTTTTAAATGAAAGCTACTGACCCACAAATTTGTCATCGCTAATTTGTATTGTCATAAGTAATTTTTTGTTACCATGGCTTTTTTTTTTTGTAAGCGGAATAATACATGGGAAATCGGGAACTACTTGAAAGCGTTCTGATTCGGTGGTACAGCCAAAAATAATAAAGAATAAACGAAATAGCCTATGTCTACCGGAAAGAAATGAGCTTCCCAACGGTGAAAGAAGTATCCGAATCGGTTCAGTAGTTTTCGAGATTAGTAAAAAAATCCCTATATTATCGTGAACTATTTTCTTTCACGTTGGGTGTGATCAGGTTGTATGTAAACAAAGCGGAACAATACACGGGAAATCGGAAACTACTTCAAAGCGATCTAATTCGGTAGTACAACCTAAAATTAAAAAAAATAATACAAAAATAATAATAAATAATAATAAAAAAATAATAAATCAACGAAATAGCTTATGTCCACAGGAAAGAAATAAGCTTTCCAACGGTGAAAGAATCATCCGAATCGGTTCAGTAGTTTTCCAAATTACTAAAAAAATTCCCTATATTATCGTGAACTATTTTTTTTTTCACGTTGGGTGTGATCAGATTGTATGTTAACAAAGCGGAACAATACACGGGAAATCGGAAACTGCTTCAAAGCGATCTAATTCGGTAGTACAGCCAAAAATAAAAAAAATAAAAAATAATAATAAATAATAAAAAATAATAATAAACGAAATAGTCTATGTCCACAGGAAAAAAATAAGCTTCCCAAAGGTGAAAGAATTATCCAAATCGGTTCAGTAGTTTTCGAGATTACCTCAAACACATAAAGTTTCTCTCTTTATACAGTGTATATGAGTATAGATTATAAAATGATACCAAAAAAATTGTTAAAACCAAGCTGGCAAAATAAAACACACTTTTAACCCCTTTGTATAGACACGATAGTATTTCGGGTCACTGAAAGAATGCCTCAATGCTCCAATACAAGCCCGTCAACGACGGGTAAGCACATGTTTATACAATAATGAGGAACGTCATCGTTAAATTCGTATAAGAGTAATTGTAAAAATGAATGGGAATATTACGAAAATTTTGTTGTTGGTGACCCACCTTATAGACTGCCCAATAACAATTCAGCCATTTATTATGGTTATGCATTTTATAACGATACGTATTATATGACAGCAAAACATTTCAGTCACAGGTTTTTCAACCGGGCATGGCACGGGTTACGGACTAGTCTTATTTCATCTGTTACCTAATCTTATTTCATCTGTTAGTCTTATTTCATCTGTTACAAGCCATACCACAGCTTTTTTAAAGTATCCCTATCCAAACAGATCATCCTGTGGATTTATAATTCTATAGATAAATTACCAAAGGAACTGCGTTGATTCACAGAAGTAAACCGATAAAACGCTTACATCATTATCCTTTCACTTTTTAAGCATATACACAGGTGTGGGAAACATTGCATTTCACTTAAAACTACGTGACGCATTGTTCACTGCCTTTGTATGAATCAAAGACAGCATAAGGAGTACGCCTTGACGAGCTTTAATGTGAACATTGCTCTTTATTGAAAGACACGCTGCACAACAGCTTCTGATACTTACTCAGTTGCGCCACTGAACGATCCACGCGTGTTTTGTGGAAATTAGTTCTGATAAACAAAATGCCCACTCGATCCGAGTAATGACTCCTCTACAAAGAAGGTCTATGTCGTCTAGTGTTCCCATTCATTTGCCTTTTCTTTCGGGGGTAATGGATTTCACGACCGCCATGAGAAACTCGCGTGGATGTTTGTCACGTGAGTTATCCTTAATGTTTATCCTTAATATGGGAGTATTAAACTCCTCAGGCGAACGCACCACACATACTTTATCCAAGGCTCAGGCCCGGGCCTATCTAAGGCGAATGGGCAGAAGGCAGCGCCTCAGACCGCTCGGTCATTAAGGTGGTCCATCCATTTAACGAAGATAGAACCTATATTATCCTGGAACAGAGAACGTATGGTTCTAGAATGCTTCCCGATACTTCCGATCTGACATCCAAGACATATACCTGCATTTGGTGTTATGTCGCCACACACACTAACATACTCCTTAAGAACCCTACGGTTTACTCTCAGAAATGTGCAACGAGTGATACTGAGGACCCTTCAGAGAGAATTCATTTGCGAACAAAAGACAAACTCATCGATGTACAAAACGCGTCCTGACCAGATAGCCAGTGGTTGGCTACCCGCTTCCGGCGCTGTTGGTTCCATGGTTGGCATCATTGTCCGTGCTATGCTGTAAACGGGACAACGACTACTGTTCGTCTTGCGTATTGACCACTTTTGTGTGGTGTCGTGGTATGGAACACTAATCAACGTCCTATTTCGAAGTTTACGTTAAAAGTCAGTGATTCTATGACGTCTGTAAAAGTCTGTTTCCCAGACTCATATCGTCTGACAATGTATTTGCTACTCTGGAATTATCCTTGCGGGCTGTGCGTGACATTCCATTCCTCATACAGAAAACTGATAAAGCCACCTCGATAATCCGCCTTTCGCCGTCCTTTACATCTGTGTCGCTGATTGGTTTTTTCGCCAATATGACATCACTCCTAGTATACTTTAACCACGGAGGAGCTCGAACAAACCACAAGTGTCGCCGTTTCTGAAATAGGCGAACCAACCCACCATAATTTTGCTTTTTGTGAACTCCGATAAATTCTTGGTTCTGCCCATTACGTCCATAATTGAATTACCAACCTCTTATAGTAGCCAAATTGTTCTGAACAATTGTTTTGGGCCACGTTTTGCCCTTAATCCTGCTTGAATTTGTTTTGGTATGATCTTTATTAAATGTCGTTATGTGGTTTGGTATATATTAGCCCAAATGCCATGAATTGCACCCTCCAGCTCTTGAACATTTGATGGTATCGGATCCAATTATCTGATGCCCCTTTCGACTCCGTGCCACAAACGCTGCACTGGAGTGAGATCCGGTGATTGAGGAGGCCACTGTAGCAGAGACTGTACGCGTATGTTTGAGGAGCATCACGGAAAAGTCTCCGTGATGCTTCTCAAACCATTCGCGTACATTGTTAGCCGTATGACGTGGGGAAACCATCAACATAACTGGGTGGATTTGGTGGTTATGATGTATCCATAAAAAAAAGCATGAACCCATCTTGCATCGTTCTTCTGGATGTATCCATTTCCATTAGGATAAACCATCAACATAACTGGGCGGACTTGGTCAGCAACCATATTTAAAAACCTTTGGGCCGTCACACGTTGCTCCACGCGAATCAAAGATAGCAGACACTCCCACGAAAACATGCCCAAGACCATAACTTTGTATTCGCGAGCTTGAGGAGTAGTGACGATGCAAGATGGGTCCATGCTTTCGTGCTTCTGCCTTCGTATCCTCACTCTTCCATCGGCATGGCGTAGTTAAAAATGTGATTCGACGAACCACATTACTCTTTTCCATTCACTTACTTTAATACTTGTGTTCCTGAGCGAACTGGTGGTGTTTCTTCTTGTTCGCCGTAGATAGCAATGCTTTCGGACAGGCCGTCTGCTTCTGTAGCTCATGTAATGTGCGGCGAACCGAAAATTGAGAGGCAATTATACTTGGTCCCTGATTCAGATTATTTGTTGTCTGACAAAGTGTTGCTAGTCTGTTGGACTGTCCAAGTCTGCCTCTCTCAGCTGACCTCGAGCATCCACTATCGGTTGACAACCACACGCCTTGCGCTCCGACCCGGTTTTTTGACTGATGGCCGACTTTTTGGAAACTTTAACAACTGTTGCCCTCGAGCATTCCAGCCTTTTGTTAATACTCGCACCAATGCTTCCAGCATCCACGATCATTCCACTACGATTCCGCGTTCAAATTCCGTCAGATTGCGTCTTTTACCCATACTTTCTTGCGCAATGCACTTCATTATTCCCTGCATATCTTCAGCGTTCCATTTATGATTCCGATTCAGCCATCTTGCGTTAGCAGCATCTGCGGGATAGCCACTTTGCATAAAATGGTCTGGTGGTCATAATAATTTGGCCACACAGTGTATAGGTCCCTTTATCCTACAGGTCACGCCTTCGTTCTCGTTACACCGGTTTATTTTGCGATCATACTGGCAAAAATTCAGTGACAGTTGTGATGTTAAATTTCGTTGGTGAATGTAAAATCCCTTCTCTCTTAAGTGAAAAATGTTGAAAACCATAAACCTGTAACGCCAAAATGCTGGCTCAGCAGCTTTTAATGGGGAAAAGTGAAAACTTCTCAGTGACGCGAAATGATTTCTGCTCAATCCTGTCTTTATGCAGAGTTTATGAGTGAGCAATGTTTCAGAACACATAATTCTGTATTTTCGCATCACGTCAGAGGAATCAAGCTAAATCATCAGAGGTGGGCGTGCGCTCATGCACACCTAATTCATTCAGTGCCAGCAGGACTTACTGCATTTGGAAAAACGGTGAAACTACTCGTTGACAGATTGGTGGGGCAGTTTAAAAAGCAGTGATTTCTAGGAATTAATACAAAATGAAGGCCCATATATTTATCGGCGCAAAGGACGAAGTAAAATAATTGAAGCATTCCACGAATTACCATTATTTCCAATTTGTAATTCAAAATAGGAATTGTAATAAATGACAAAAGAAAAAAATGGCGAGAGTTCTTTTAGGCAACTTTTGCAGGACATGAAGCGCCCATTTTCTGCCATTACTTTGACTTTCTTGATACTCCGAAGCCACTACAATTTGCAGAAATTGGAACCCTCAGCGAGCTAAACATTATTACTCTTAGTTAGTAAATATGTACGGACGCTAACGGTCACGACGATGGCTGTAGTTCGTCGTGGAATATTCTCGGGGAGATGTCCCCTAATTCAGACAGTACGGCATTTAATAAAGTAGCATTTGTGACAGTTCGGGTCTTTAATGTCCGAGAGATAGCTCCAAGTAGCCTTAAAGATAATCTCGCAAGTTCGGCTGCCCAGAGGGGACACGGAAAATCACCTGAATGATTTTCCATTCATGCTTGGAAATATCGAACACAGCGGTGGGATTCACTGTCCTTTTGAAAGCCTCCACCCTGGCCGTGACGCACAGGAACGGGTCCAAATGACGCTCAGTTATGTCGAGTTAGTCATGAACACGTCGAATGACCCTCAGTCATGTCGAGTTAGCCATGAGTCCGTCGAATGACCCTCAGTCCTGTCCAGTTAGTCATGAGCCCGTCGAATGACCCTCAGTCATGTCGAGTTAGCCATGAGTCTGTCGAATGACTCTCAGTCATGTCGAGTTAGCCATGAGCCCGTCGAATGACCCTCAGTCATGTCGAGTTAGTCATGAGCCCGTCGAATGACCCTCAGTAATGTCGAGTTAGTCATGAGCCCGTGGAATGACCCTCGGTCATGTCGAGTTAGCCATGAGTCTGTCGAATGATCCTCAGTCATGTCAAGTTAGTCATGAGCCCGTCGAATGACCCTTAGTCATGTCAAGTTAGCCATGAGTCCGTCGAATGACCTTCAGTCATGTCAAGTTAGTCATGAGCTCGTCGATGTGCCCTAAAGTGGCTAAAGGCTGATAGCAGGAAACTTTTCACCTCGTAACGCGATCATTACCTGCTTACAAGGCTTGCACTACGCTTGCAAGATCCTGTTTTCTTAATACATTCTGCATGATGCATCAATTGTCTTGACTCACCAGATACACAAAACTTTTACGAAGCATGATATTCTCACTGTCCGTGGAGAGATAGTGAGTCACAAGTTTTTGTGTCGATCCATGCGAACAAGTGACAGTCGACTTATTCCCATTCGTTGTAGAATACGATGGAATTCAACTAGAAATTTATTATATTCAAGCTGGTTGCAACATCAGCAGGCTTTCTCACTCTTCCCTTTGGTTTTCTCAACTGAGCAGTTTTCGTTCATTGTTTTAGTAATACGCTGCTGGTTTTTCTTAATATTTTCTACTTTGTGGACACTTTCGCGATGGTTCTGCGTAGACAATGGACCAGACGTGTCCAATGCTTTGGTGAAACTGTGGCAAATTCCACTTTTTCCCATATTTTGACCCGTTCCAAAAATTATACGCTGTAAGACAGAAGTGTTCCGATACCTACACATATGCAAATAAAAGTGAATTTGAAAAATCAGGCACCCACGCGCCAGCTGAGTTTTTTTTTTTTTTTTTTTTTTTTTTTTTGATTGGAGGTTTAACGACCACCGTGAGCAACTCAAATGGGCTATAAGCAGTCGCCCGTCCCTAATTTAGGGTCACTGGTTCCAGGGAAGGGAGAGAGCCAGTGCCGTAAGACAAACACAACATCCATGCCTCACCGGGATTCGAACCCAGACCCCTTTCGGACGAATGATCAGAGGCCATCGCTTAGACCACTGCGCCACCGGGGCGGCAGTTGAGTTTGGTGCTGTGTATAAAAATACATATTTCCAATGCGGGTCCGTATTGCAAACGACTATGCCGCGCAAAGCCAAAATGACGGACTTCGAAAAAGTATGGTAACTGAGCAAGCAATAAATGCATATCATTGGCAACTTCTGGAATTTCCCAAATCTGCTGTCGTGAGGTTTTTCATCGACGGAAAGCACATGAGACCCCTACAGGAAAGCCGCGTTCTGGGAGGACGATCAAACTGAGTGATTGTGATATAGGAAGCTTACTGCGGAATGAGAAAAATGCACACATCTCCTATGCTCCGTACCTAGCCGACGACGTTCCACCAGCGAATTAAACAGATATTTTTTATTAGAATGAACTGATGGGAACTGCATATCCAATGGTGTTATGCTAGATCAGCTACATTCAAGCCCTACATCACTCCAGGCAGTAACAGACGACGACTTCGGTGGCGTCGTAGGCAGTGACAAATAACGCTTGTGACGTAGTACAGAGATGAAGAACGTGTCAAGACGACAACTCTTCAACGATACATTCCGTCGGTGTAGCTTAGCCGGTTAGAGCAACGCACTCCGGAGCAAGGAGACGCAACTTCGATCATCGTCACCGAACAAATTCCTGTATTCACACGCTACTCACTTTGTTCGTATGGACATGCTTGATTAGCCGAAATCATGTGGCGTTTGAAGAAGGAACGTTTTCAGGTAGACAACCTTGTCCCTACTGTCAAATTTGAAGCAATCTGTGATGGTACGGGACTGTTTCTGCAAGGAAGAACTCTGTCCTTTCGTTGTGTTGATCTTCAGCCTAAAGACCTTCATGTACAAAGACATTCTGAAGAATTCAGCACTACCTACTCTGTGGCAGTATTTCGCCACAGTCTTCTGCCTGTTTCAGCAAGATCGGGCGCCTTGCCTCATTTCAAGATTGGCCCAAGCCTGGTTTGACGAGCATTGCGTTCAAGTGCTAGATTGGAGGGGCGAACAGTCCTGATAGTCCAACAGAACATCTGCTGACCGAATTAGAACGTCAAATCCTATCACAGCCAGTAAGACCTTCCTGTATGGCAGTTCTGGAAAAAGCTTTCCAGGAAGAATGGTGGAAAATTTTAGTACAGGCCTACCGCCATATCGTGGGAAGCATGCCTAGAGGGGACATCGTTAGAGTCTTAACGGCCTAAGGTGAGCCGACTATGCACTGATTTCGGATAATCAAGCATACCTAGAAACGTCGCTGTAGTCATAACGGACAAAGGTGAGCCGACTATGTACTGATTTCGGCTAATCAAGCATTCCTAGAACTATGCCTGTAGTCATAACGACCAAAAGTGAGTTGATTATGTACTGATTCGGCTAATCAAGTCATAACCAAAGGTGAGCCGACTGTGTATTGATTTCGGCTGATCAAGCATGCCTAGAACTATGACTGTAGTCATAACGACCAAAAGTGAGTTGATTATGTACTGATTCGGCTAATCAAGTCATAACCAAAGGTGAGCCGACTATGTATTGATTTCGGCTGATCAAGCATGCCTAGAACTATGGCTGTATTCATAACGGCCAAAGGTGAGCCGACTATGTACTGATTTCGGCTAATCAAGCATGCCTAGAACTATGCCTGTAGTCATAACAACCAAAAGTGAGTTGATTATGTACTGATTCGGCTAATCAAGCATGCCTAGAACTATGACTGTAGTCATAACCAAAGGTGAGCCGACTATGTATTGATTTCGGCTAATTAAGCATGGCTAGAACTATGACTGGAGTCATAACAACTAAAAAGGTGAGCCGACTATGTACTGATTTCGGCTGATCAAGCATGCCTAGAACTATGACTGTAGTCATAACGGCCAAAGGTGAGCCGACTATGTACTGATTTCGGCTAATCAAGCATGCCTAGAACTACGCCTGTAGTCATAACAACCAAAAGTGAGTTGATTATGTACTGATTCGGCTAATCAAGCATGCCTAGAACTATGACTGTAGTCATAACCAAAGGTGAGCCGACTATGTATTGATTTCGGCTGATCAAGCATGCCTAGAACTATGACTGTATTCATAACGGCCAAAGGTGAGCCGACTATGTACTGATTTCGGCTAATCAATCATGCCTAGAACTATGCCTGTAGTCATAACAACCAAAAGTGAGTTGATTATGTACTGATTCGGCTAATCAAGCATGCCTAGAACTATGACTGTAGTCATAACGGCCAAAGGTGAGCCGGCTATGTACTGATTTTGGCTAATCAGTGTTCTTGTTTCCGTTCAACTTGGATGCCCGAAAACTTTTGTTTATATAAGTAGTTGAGTTGCATACTTGAACGCCTTCTAGACGCGTTGTTATATTTTCCTCGAAAGTCAATTTTTCGGGCAAACGATTCGTGTTAGTAATTTCTTAATAACTCAGTGTGGTTCATAACATTCTCTGTGCTGTTTGTGAGCTATTTTCATTTCCTTTGATGATTTCAGGATGCGGACGATCTTGTCGCTCAGTTGGAGCGGAAACACACTTCTCTTCGCCCTTCTGTCATCATAACGAGGGGTGTATTTGCTGGCGTAAATGAGGAGCAACCATGGGCACGCAATGGAGAAGATCGAGCTGACGAAAGCAACAGGAAACCCTTGCCGAGAGAAGAGAGGCGCTCTCCATCACCATCTGCTAAAGGAAAGTCAGCTATGCCCACTTTAAAGTTCTCGTCTCCCTCCCCTTATGCTGGGAAAACAAGTCCTAAAGTAATATTGAAGTGCATGAATGCCACTGGCGAGGATTCGAAGAAGCCGATCAAAAAACCCGCTGCGCAGGGGAACAAGATGAGGAATGATCGAAGTTAGTCTGCGTCTCTTGAGGAATCTGCAGTGTCGATATGAGACAAAGAGTAATCAAAAATGTAAATACGGAAGCAAAAATAAACATGCATTTCATATACGCCTTACTATTGTTTAATGACCTGGAATTTATTCTGGGTTGACAGCTATGAATTTGTTATGAGAGCTTCTCTGGCTTATAAGCGGCAACAGAGTATCTCACCTGGCGAGCTTCTATTGCTTCGAAGGAAGCCGTCGGACTTCATTGTACCAGCGGGGATATTCTACCGCAGGTAGCTATAAGAGAGCCGGCAGTAGGCAGAAATTGTCCGTCGGATCAGCGAAAAATCGCGCAATAACCAAGGTTTGAATCCTGATCACAGCAGAAATTATATTACTGCGTCCCATGGTGGGTTTCGCGAACAACTGCTATGTCTTGTACGCCGTTGTGTTATTATGTAAATAACCTATAACCGGACCAACTACAGCAGATATACTCCCCACCGGTGCTCATGTTCCTAGCTTTAAGCTCATTTTTAAGAATAACTCGCTTCATTTTAACTTTTTCATTCAAGTTCAAGGTAATCTGAAAAAACTGTAGCATGGCAATATTCTAAAAACTCATCTCACACATTGCGCTGATAATTGTATTGTACTCATAGTAGAACAGCTGATGTATAGATGCGTCTTTTATTGAAAGTTTATATACACTATATTGGCAAACGTCACCGGACACCTAGAATAGTAACACATCATAGCATTTATTGACATACATTAGTACGGCGTCGGTCCACCTTTGGCCTTAATGCATACACTGACCGTTCGAGACATGCTTTTGATAACGTTTTGGAACACAGCGATATGTATGCGCCTCCATTCAGTACATAATGCTGCCGCTAACTGTTGCTTAGTAGAAGATCTTGGTTCCAAACTTTCTTATGCGGCGCTCTAGTTCATCCCATAGGTGATCTATGGGTTCAAGATTAGGACTCTGTGCTGGCCAGTTCACATACGAAACGAAATTGTCGTCAAAACACGCCGTAACAGTCCTTGCTTTTTGGCTCGGTGCATTATCCTGCTGGTACCCACAAGACTCAGTTCCGTACTATTATCACAGAGTTCGTAGGGCATAATTGTCCAGAATATTGAGGTAGACTTGCTGGTTAACAGGTTTGTCCACGATAACCAATGGGCCGGGACCATACCACGAAAAACACCCCCACACGAGTTCACTGCCAGCTCCAAACTTGACCGCAGGAACAATACACAGTGATAAATAGCGTTCCCAAGGCTACCGCCATACCCACACACGACCATCAATCTGATGGTTCGTGTATGTGGATTCATCAGTCCATAGGGCCCGTTTCCATTGATCTACGGTCCATGATAAATGCTCTTTAAACCGTGCTATACGATGAGCAGCATTCCGAGTGGAGATGAAAGGCTTATGAGCAGCCGAGTGAGCACGGTAACCCATGGAATGAAGTTGTCTACAAATGGTACGTGTACATACCGAGGTTTCAGCATTGTAACTCACCTGTACACTGAGGTCTTGTGCAGTACTCCGTCGATTAGCTGTAACGACTCTCTGAAGCTTCGACGTCATTTGTCACTGATTTTCTTTGGTCTGCCGGTATGTTTTGCTACTTCGGGCACTCCATGTGTCTTTCACTTATTCAGTACATCCAAAACTGTTGACTTGGGTATGTTTAAACGCCTCTCGGTTTCTCTTATGAACAACCCAATAACATAACGCCCAACAATCTTTCCTTTCTCAAAGTCAGTTCTCTCCCGCCGCGACATTTTCACTCAAGCTGACAGTGCGATATGATCGCAGTCAGCTGCAGGCTGGTTTTTATACCGTTTGAAACTGTACCGCTCATCTTAACAACGCAGCTGGATCCGTTTATTTGCTTTTGAAGGGGTGTTCGGGGACTTTCGTCAATATAGTATATGTGCACACTACTGGACATACACTAATTGTAAGAATAAGAATATTTGTGACAATAAGACAATTGTCCTGTTCGCTAGGAGTGTATTGATCACAAAAACAACGTGCTCTCAGTGCACAACTGTCTTAATGTGATTGAATGTCAATTTACGCTCAAAAAAGTACTTGATATTAAGAATTACATTCCGATATTTTTTTATCTCTTTAGTGATGCATTGATTGCAATATTATTTATATTTGTATTTTCAGGATTAAGAAAGAAACAGCTACGTAAGAAATAAATTAACAGCCACATTTATCCCTACGATTTTTCTTTATTCAATAATGCACAGGTGAAGCATGCTTGTCGGTACAACAACTATAAATCTACGTTTTTTACCATGATAACCAAGCTATACAGTTTCCCAAAGATGAAAAAATTTCAGAAAAATTTTCATTGTGTGCTTAATGTTTCGCTCTCGTTAGTCAGCTAACATAATTTCCAAGCTTTTGCCGAACGACAATGGTATAATGTATAGATAATTTTGAGAATGTACATTTGAATATCGCAAAATTTGAAGCTGCACATTTGTGTGTTTAGTGAACAGAAAATGTAGTGAATGGAACGTATTATAAAATTTTACAAATTATGCGTCTCCATAGTTTGTGTATATATTGCAAAAAAAAAAAAAATTACGGCTTAAAAAGCTTACTACTTTTCTTGAAGGCATACTGCTAAACGCTGCAAATGAATGGCGCTGCGATTTAGCGCCTGCAATAGTTAGGCGTATTCTCATGGTTGGTCTGTGAATTCTAAAAGCCGTTTAACACAGTCTTTAGACTTAATTCACACGTGAAAGAGACTCGGAGGAGGTGAATATTAGATCAGATTCCAGATTTCTTGAAGAAAGCAGTCCTCAATTTTAAGATTTTTTTGACCTAGTAGCTTCCATTTTCGTCGATAAATTATGTGTCAATAACAACGTAAGTTGAAAGTACTTTAGATTAAAATTAGGTGCAGTGCCGAGCAGTAGTCTTGATCTAGTGAATTAGAATTCCATCAGAAGTTGTCAAACGGCCTCCAATTCAATGCGTCAAGTTACAACAGAAACAGCGCCAGCTGAAGCGCGTTCAATTTGCATGCCGCGCAGTGCGTTTAACAAATCTTAACGTGTTAGCAATCATTAAATAGCACGCTTAGGGATTTTCTAAGATTAGAATCAACGGAACAGTTTTGCTAAAATTGCATTGCCGTGTAAGTTAAATAAACACAGCATGAAACAATGGAATTTACTTCAACAAAAGTTATTTACGAAAGTCTTAAAATGCTTTTTACTGTAATCTTTTTTTAAAATCACTTATAGTGTATCAGAATTTAATGCTTTCTGATCGGCAAGGGTACTTGATTTGTAAGTGCAACATGAGAGAACATAAAATATTGTTAGTTTCTTCATGCATAACGTGTTTTCTTTATTTTTAAAAACGAATTCTATGTAGCCTTCTTTATAACAGATATTTTTAAAATTGCGACCACAAATTATCACATTTTTTTTATTATAAGAATACGTCTAATAGAAAAGTAAAGGTAGCCAAAATCGACTTGAAAAAAGATTGGTAATGCCATGATATTAAGGTATTTTATGAAAATACTGTCATATCCGTTTTCCGCACGGTGAATCTATAAAACCATTCTTTATTAGTTTTATGTGCACATTGTGGTCCTTTCTTGCATGGCGTTGTATCGAACTTTGCGAGCATTGGTTTGGATTACGACTGTGAAGTTGCCACTTTTTTTTTATATATTATAATTTAGCGAAGGATGGTTTGTACATCCGTAGCTGTTTTACGATTTAGAACAGTCTCGTAACGTCAATGCATACGGTTTGCTTTGACGCCGCTTAATTTTAAATCAACATTTTTTATAGCACTTCAAAATTTTGGACAAAATTATCTTTAAACCTATCAGCACTTTAAACAGTAAAGAGAAAAACTAAGCCACCCTTTTGAACTTTTTGTTTTCAGATTTTTCGAGGTGTAGAAATTATAGAAAAATTCAAGCAGACAATATTCTAAAGTGGCCATTTTGATTTATTTTTTTATATCATTTAGGTGGACCTTAAGGCCTATCAGCATGCCAATTTTCCGATTTAGGTCATTTAGAAGTGGTTAAACAACTTGAGGCCTGACGCACTCGGATTTTTCTACTTTGTTTTATGTTCATAGATTCTGGTGATATGTTTGCTAAAACATAGAATAGAAGACAGAGAATAATTTGATTAAATTAGAACGTCTTCAAGTGAAAGATTAAATTATTGTAAGAGATGTTACAGATAATGATTGAAGATTCGAATATAGGTCAAATAGTTATACTTCCAATTAATTTGCTTGATGGTCCGTAATGGATGCACATGCGCAAGTAAGATTATATGAATTTTACGCGGAGATTCGA
Organism: Macrothele yani; assembly: GCA_039090855.1. Classification (NCBI taxonomy): domain Eukaryota; kingdom Metazoa; phylum Arthropoda; class Arachnida; order Araneae; family Macrothelidae; genus Macrothele; species Macrothele yani. The sequence continues at coordinate 6,433,295 of CM077011.1, read as the reverse complement.
TTCCTTTGAATTCCTTATAACTGTCACCTGTGAGCTAATTTGGCAAAAAATGGTTGCGAATTGGTAATGGCTCAGATACCAGATATTTCAGATTGATTTGATTGCACTTATTTTCTTAAAAAGCTTTACTCACAATATCTGTAGTTGAAGGTAATGTACAGAAGATGCAGATTTGAACTGCGCTCAAATTTAATTCTGTTTATTTTACCATCTCCGGAATCTGTACAGAAATTCAAATCCTGGAAGTACGTTAAATGCTAAACGCCATCGAATATAATATTATTGCAAAACAGGGGAGTAGAGTACCTGCCGGATGATTGCAATTTACGTGGAGACGTTCAGAACCCTATAGCGCAATATCTATAGAATGAAACCCAAGCAAACTTGGTAGAAATACTCGCGCGAGTATGCGCTCGCGATTATGAGAGAAACAATTATATGTTTCGCTGAAACGCTACGAAAAACATGCAATCTGCGTACCGCACGACGTTCATTAGTTATTAGGTGGATATAAAGACGAAGGTAACAGGGCATACCATTACAAGATCAATTCTTGTGGAGTATTACGTAATTTCCTTCACTTCAAACGTAAAATACATCACTGCCGATTACTTCAAAAGAAAAGGAAAAAGGGACGTATGCTGCCGATTACTTCAAAAAAGGAAAGAAAGAAAAAAAAGGACACATGCTGTCGATTATTTAAAAAAAATAATAATAAATGAAGGGGACCTATTTCAAGAGACACCATCAAGCCTAAAAATTAAAATACTCCACAAAAAAGTGCCTTTATTACTTTTTTTTTCTCTGAAACTCCAAATTTTAACAATTTGCTTACCAACAATTTGCAAAATTTCAAAACCACCAGCACAGCACCTGTGGAATTACCACGGAATAAATCTTACTCCCGCATCTGTATCGCCAAGCCTTCACGGAATTACCTCTGCTCAGCGGGCCATCCTCCCCTCCCCCAATAAAGTTGATCATGATAACTTACACATCTTTCATTAACACTTGAAATAAAAAAATTTCTTTTTTCCTTGCCCCATGTTTTTCGTCAGAAAACGATCATTTTATTTTGTAGGTTAAAATTCACGGGTAATTTGGTTTGGGCTTCTTTTTACTTATCTTGTAAGGGTGCAGATCAAAAATGCTTATCTACGCCCTTATCAGCATAATCGTTCAACCCTACCTCACGTTTCTCTTCAAAAATACTTTCCTATTAGGGGACTGTCACCCGCTCCTATTATTTAATTTTTCGAATTGTACAGCTGAAGGTGAGACAATTCCTAAACCTGACGAAATTATCTTATCATACCATTCGTACAAGTGCTACGTGCAATGACTCTTACCTTACCTGAATGTGCGTTGCTCGTCAAGCTTTATTATCAAAACAGCGATAATGCAACTGCTGCACTTTCAGAATTTTGGCGACTGAAGCTTATGAAGAGAGGCCTAATGATCGTTTCAAACCTGCGAAAACTGTTTGTATGGTTTGAGAATACCGGATGATTTGCAGTGAGATCAGGACAAGGGCGCAAAGCGGTTATGCCTCATGCGGAGGATGAAGCTGCTGCTGCTGCTGCTGCCATCCTGCAGCATGGAATGGGCACCGCGTTCCATCAGTGCATGAGCAATCTCATGGCAACTGGATCTACCATACACAACAGTGTTGAAGGTTTTGACCAAAATGTTACGATTTCATCATTACAAGATCGCCCACAGCCAACAGTTGCTTCATGGTGAAACGGAAACCTAACTGCCGTTTGCTGTGACATTCCTGGTTCGCATGGAGGTGGACGATGCATGGCCATAGAAGATTTTGTGGAAAGACAAGGCACGTTTCCATCTTTACGGTAGTGTTCACACTCAGAATTTCAGCGCGTAAACTTATGAAAACCCTCTTGTGTGCCAAAAATCATGTTACATTTGCCGAAAGTTAGAGTGTGGTATGGTTTAAAGGCATCATTTATCATGGGGCCGTATATTTTTTTTTTTTTTTTAATAAAAAATCATCCAAATATACCAGTGGATTGTGTTGTCATTGCCACAGATATGAAGAGATGTTCCACAACTTTCTGGTATCGCAACTTAATTAGTAACGATGTCTTGACTTGACCATATTTATGCAGGATAGAGCGCCTCCTCATATTACACTGTTAGTACCCCAGCTATTACGGCAACAGTTTACCAGCAGCAGAGTGATTTGTCGTGCATTTCCCACAGCCTTACCTGAATCCCTGTGGTTTTTGGTTGTGGGGGACACCTCTAAAGCGGGGCTTATCAGGGTTATGTTCCCGATTTGGTAGTTTTGAAAGACAGAATAACCCAGTATGTACTGTTTGGAACATCAACACATGAACCGACATTGAACCATATCTGAAACCTGTACCAAATTAAAAAGTAATCACACGTTATAGTTAGTTTTCTTGTGTTTTTGTAAGCATTACACCTTGTCACATGTGTGGTCATTTTGGTTTTTTCCTACAGCCAGTCCGTGAGAGTATTCCTACCATGTGTTGTTGTGTCTCATCCCATAGATGTTTCACTACAGGACTCTAAACACCTCCTCTTCAATTGTGAGGGGGAGGGACGAAAACTACTGAACTAGGCTATACAGAAAGTCAATAATTTCCCTATTAAGAAAAATAGTTGCTTCATTCATTTAAACCTAAGTCAGTGATCGCCCCGGTCTGCTTCTCAATACACACACTGACCGGGCATTTCATTGACTAAAGGAAATATCTCGGTGTTTCATTTAAAAGTTGGATTAATCTCACGTAAAGGCACCAAAATCACTTAAAATATATTTACAGATATTATGAGGCACCGAATGCACACCTTAGCAAAGTTCCAGTAAGTTACCTCTAAAAGTATTTCTATGGAATAATTTCTGAGCTTGGTTTGTTCGATAATGGATGTGACGCAAAAATTCTGTGAATCAGAAGAAAAGAGAACTGAGCGCTATAGTTTTTGATATCCAAAAGAATAATGATGTCACCAAATGGTGGTATGATGTGGTGCAAGGTCCTCCAACTCCCCCAAAAATTAACCACGATACACAAAGATCCAGAAGTTTTTTAGGGATATATTTGAATTATCCAAACTTATAGAATCATTTTTCGTATTTTTCTTACGCGGTTGTGTGAGTGCTGGGAAATGAAACAGAAGTTGTTGTTTTTTATTTAATTTCTAAATTGACTAGTAATAATACATAGTCGAACCCGTTTTTCAGATGATTGCGTCATCTAACAGGCTGTCTTCCTTTCTTGGAACTGGAGACCCAAAATTTGGGAGAGCCGAGTGCATACAGCTCTGGCCGTTGCTCATGGTGGTCGTAAAAACAGAATATCTTATACAACAAAAGGCATAAAAACTAAATACTGTATATGTTTTTTTACTAATATGAAGATAGAAAAGTATTGTTGCCGCCCTGATGGCGCAGTGGTCTAAGCGATGGCTTCTGATCATTGGTCCAAAAGGGGTCTGGGTTCGATTCTCGCTGAGGCATGATGTTGTGTTTGTCTTAAGGCACTAGCTCTCTCCATTCCCAGGAACCAATGGCCCTGAATTAGGGACGGGAGACTGCTTATAGCCCATTGAGTTGCTCACGGTAGTCGTTAAACCTCCAATCAAAAAAAGGTATTGTTATGATATTATGTCAGAATGATATGTTTGCTTGCATCATGCAAAGAAAGAAAAAACAGTAAGACAGTTTATGTCCCCTTTTTTCTGTACCGATTTAATGTATATTCTAATTCTGATTTTGGGTCAAAATCCGAAAATTACAGAATTATTGCGTTAAGCAAGAGAGGAAGTTTCGTCCCATTTTTCAAGTGTCAGATCAGTTATTTAAGGCTCGAGTGAATATATTTGACAATTCTTCATCGATATCAATGAGTTATGAGTTATATATTCATTTTTCACTTCTACTCTTTTAATATATCACTGTACGCGGTGACACTTTGGTGCCGTTTCAACTTGAAAACTCTTGCTATGATGTATCTTAGAGAAACATTTATGAGCGTTTGTATTTTCTTCAGAATGAAGAACTGCCTGACATGTATGATCTACTACTGTAGCTACACGTTTCAAAGACGTGAAGTTTCTGCGCAAAAACTTAGATGCACCATAATTGCTGATGATAATCATCCGAAATTTAATATTCATTCCCATTTGGTTCTTTCTTAAGGCAGAGTTTTATTAATGCTGCGTAGAGTTTTATTAATTAAGGCAGAGTTTTATTAATGCTGCGTAAAAGTTTTGAAGCCTTTGATAAGCTATGCACGAATTCACTCTGTTTTTCTTTCTCTGCGTGGCGAAGAGTATGTCGAGAAAATTTGTAAGTTGTGACCCTCTGGTAATGTCTAAGCGAAAAGGAAAATCTGCTGTCTTTAATGTATCGCAAACATTGTGCTGCGTGGAGGAATTTCAACACGCTTCTTACTTCCATTGCCAGAGGATCAATTAAACGTAAACACACCTTTTGAAAAATCCCCTAGTTAGTCATCCTAAATCATATAGATGGATAATCAGGACCGAAATACTGAACACGGGAAATTGTTTTAAACAAATAGTGACAAGGTTTTGCCGTTTTTATTTGACTCTGTCGTCTTCTTTGCTTTCCTAGAAATGCTCAGTAACTGCTCTCTAGTTAATGTATTTTTCTAAAGGCGTATTTGCATTTCATCGACAATCGTAGGAGCGCATTTTGTTTCTGGGATATTTAATCGCTTCTGTAAATTTACCTTAGCTAAACAATGAAATATAAAACGCTTGACATAGTAGGAAAAATTTATATTTGTTATGTTTTCCATAAAGAAACGCAAAAAATTATTACATTCGTGCAAATACAATATTGCGTACTAGTACGGTTATAAAGCATACGGTCAACTGAACGAGACTTAAGGATTTTCGGAATTCGCCGTTCTATCATTATCCGGATATTCGAGCTTCTCCGAGTAATATTTATGTAAGGAAATTTTTATATTGTTTTTTGAAAACTTTGGCCCTTACGACGGCCTCTTGTTTTCGTGAAATACTTTCCACCAGGGTTTTTTCAATTTTCGATAATACGCTATATCGACAAAAGTCACCGGATACCTAGAAAAGAAACACAACATAGCATTCATTGACATGCATTAGTACGGTGTCGGTCCACCTTTGGCCTTAATGCATGCACTGACCCTTCGAGACATATTTTATAAAAGCTTTTGGAACACAGCGATAGGTATGCGCTTCCATTCAGTACATAATGCTGCCGCTAACTGTTACTTAGTAGTAGGCCTTGGTTCTAAACTTGTTATGCGGCGCTCTAGTTTATCCCATAGGTGCTCTATGGGATGACGATCAGGGCTGTGTGCTGTCCAATCCACACACGATACGGATTTATTGTCAAACCACACCGTAACAGTCCTTGCTTTACGGTTCGGTGCATTATCCTTCTGGTATCAACAAGGCTCGGTTCCGTGATATTGCCGCAGTGGTAGGGTATGATTGTCCAGAATATCGAGGTAGACGTGCTGGTTAACAGGTTTGTCCACGATAGCCAATGGAGCGGGTCCATACCACGAAAAACAACTCCACACGAGTACACTGCCAGATCCAAACTTGACCGTAGGAACAGTACACTGTGGTAAATAGCATTCCCTCGGTTGCCACCATACCCACACACAGCCGCCAGACTGATGGATCGTAAATCCGGATTCATCAGTCCATAGGACCCGTTTCCATTGATATACGGACCATGATAAATGTTCTTTACACCATGCTAAACGACGAGTAGCATTCCGAGAAAAGATGAAAGCCTTATGAGCAGCCGCACGACCACGGTAACCTATGGAATGAATTTCTCTGCGAATGGTAGGTGTACATACCGAGGTTCCAGCATTTTTACTCACCTGTACATTGAGGTCTTGTGCAGTACTCCGTCGATTAGCTGTAACGACTCTCCTGAGGCTTCGACGTCCTCTATCACTGATTTTCTTTGGTCTGCCGGAACGTTTTGCTGCTTCAGGACGCCATGTGTCTTCCACTTATTCCGTACATCCAAAACAGTTGACTATACCTCCCGAACAACATGATAATGTTTTGTCGCAATCGAAACATTTTTTGGTAAGTTATGATGCACAAGGGCAATGGAATGGATCCCACTCCAGTGTCCTAACATTTGACCCCATTTCGCCCATTTTCAACAGGGTTCGTCCCCAGAGGCTCCCTACCACATACTAAAATTCCATCGAAATCGAACCATTTTTACGCAACTTATGACGCATAAAGGCAATGGAACAAATCCCGCTCTTGTGTCCTGCCTGACCTTTGACCCCATTTTGCCCATTTTCAATAGGGTTCGTGCCCAGGTGGTTCCCTACCACATACTAAAACTTCATCGAAATCGAACCATATTTACGTATGTTATGAAGCATAAAGGCTATGGAATTGATTCCACTTTTATGCCCTGACCTTTGACCCTATTCGCCCATTTTCAATAGGGTTCGTGCCCAATGGTTCCCTACCACATACTAAAATTTCATCGAAATCGAACAATTTTTACGCAAGTTATGACGCATAAGGGCAATGGAATAAATACCGCGTTTATGCCCTGCCTGATCTTTGACCCCATTTGCCCATTTTCAATAGGGTCCGTGCCCAGGTGGTTCCCTACCAAATAGTAAAATTTCATCGAAATCGAACCGTATTTACGCATGTTATGACGCATAAAGGCAATGAAATGGATCCTTCTTTTATGTCCTGACCTTTGACCCCATTCCACCCATTTTCAATAGGTTTCGTTCCCAGGTGGTTCCTTACCACATACCAAAATTTCATCGAAATCGAGCAGTTTTTACGCAAGTTATGACGCATAAGGACAATGGAATAAATCCCGCTCTTATGCCCTGCCTGACCTTTGACCCCATTCCGCCCATTTTCAATAGGGTTCGTGCCCAGGTAGTTCCCTACCACATACTGAAATTTCATCGAAATCGAACCATATTTACGCATGTTATGACGCATAAGAGCAATGGAATAAATACCGCTTTTATGCCCTGCCTGATCTTTGACCCCATTCGCCCATTTTCAATGGGTTTCGTGCCCAGGTAGTTCCCTACCACATACTAAATTTGCATCGAAATCGAACCATATTTACGCATGTTATGACGCATAAAGGCAATGAAATGGATCCTTCTTTTTATGTCCTGACCTTTGACCCCATTCCACCCATTTTCAATAGGTTTCGTTCCCAGGTGGTTCCTTACCACATACCAAAATTTCATCGAAATCGAACCGTTTTTACGCAAGTTATGACGTATAAGGGCAATGGAATAATTCCCGCTCTTATGCCCTGCCTGACCTTTGACCCCAATTTGCCAATTTTCAATAGGGTTCATGCCCAGGTAGTTCCCTACCACATACTGAAATTTCATCGAAATCGAACCATATTTTCGCATGTTATGACGCATAAAAGCAATGAAATGGATCCCGCTCTTATGGCATGACCTTTGACCCCACTTCACCCATTTTCAATAGGGTTCGTCCCCTGGGGTCCCCTACCACATACTAAAATTTCATCGAAATCTAACCATATTTACGCAAGTTATGACGCATAAGGTTAATTGAATGGATCCTGCTCTTATGGCGTGACCTTTGACCCCACTTCACCCATTTTCAATAGGGTTCGTCCCCTGGTGGTCCCCTACCACATACTATAATTTCATCGAAATCGAACCATTTTTACGTGAGTTATCGTGCCGACAGGCAGACAGACGGACGGAAAAAGCTGGAGAATATACGCTTCTTCAACCTACGGTTGGAAAGCGTAAACAAACCTGAGACTTCTGCGACACTTTCACCAGTAACCACACATAACCATCCCTGTTGCTGCCGGCACCTTCATCGCATGAACGTGTGACGTCATCGGCTCCGGTTTAACATAATTTGCATATCTCGAGTGGGTACTCCCGCCCTGCTATTTGCTTGTTTGTAGCACATCTCCTTTTGGGTGGGGCAATTTCTAAGTCGAGCAGTGTGTAATAAAAGTAATTTATGCGGGTACCTGCATGCACAAAACGCCCCCGGTCGTTTCCAATATCTCTGAAAAAATTAATCAGGTGATTTTCTGTATCGGGCACTGTATGCAATGTATTTTGCGTGACATATCATGATTTAAGCAAAATATTATTTAACTTTCATGCAAATATTCTCTTGTGTGATTTATAAAGCGGATCGCGGTTGACTTAGACTACATTTATTTTGTACGAGGCATATTCGGAAAGTAAGTATCGCTTGCAAATATTTTGGCTTCAGCGCTGTGGTCGTGATATATCGCGCATGGGCATTGGCTTTCCTCATTTTGGAAGAGCCACAGACGCTCTTACGAGAACATCAGATCGCGTTTGGTGTTGTTTAGTGCGTTTAACATGTTTAAGACGATCGAGCGGCCCGCCAACTGTGAGATAGGGTCCGTAATGCGATTTTTGAATGCAAGAAATGTGAAACCGGCTGGCATTCATCGTCCGATTTATAAGGTCTACGGTCAAACTTTCATGAGTAATGGAATAATGCGGAAGTGGTTCAGCCAGTTCAACGAGGGTTGTGAGAACGTCCATGACGAGAAGCGGAGAGGCCGACGATCTGTGGTCAACGATAACTTCTTCGTCGATCATGCGTACGGTCGACGCAAAAGTTCGTAGGGACAGACGTTTCACAATTACATCACTTTCTTTGCATTATCCGCAAATTTGAAGGTCTGTTCTCGACGTAATCTTGACAGATTGTTTGGGGTTTCAGAAATTGTGCTCACGCTAGTAGATGCCGAAGATTCTCTGCGAGGAGCACAAAAGCAATCGTGCTGGCATTGCTTTGATCTTTCACACGCAATACAGTGAGCAGGGTGATGAATTCTTCAGCCATATCGTCATAGGTGACGAAACATGGGTGTCACACGTGACTCCGGAATCGAAGATGCAGTCCATTGGTTGGCGACGCACCTCATCATCAAAAAGGAAGAAATTCAAGCAGACAGTTGTTCAAGCCGCAAAATCCTGTGCACAGTGTTATGGAACAGACACTAAGTTTTTCTTGTTGAAGTCTTGCCTAAAGGTAGAACAGTAAACTCATCAGCCTATTGTGAGAAACTCTGTCCTGCTATTCAGGAAAAAGGTGTGGCATGCTTACTCGCTTCTTGCTTTGTGCAAATACTGGGCATCACATTTCTGAGCAGTCTCAAGCACTCTGGCATCGTTTGGCTGAAAAAAGTGCATTAACATCTCAACAACTCATACCTAGTTCCAAGTGACGATCACTTGTTCTTGCATCTCAAGAAATTCCTTGCTGGTCGGTGTTTCTTCTACGATGATGAAGTCAAAAGAGCAAAGCAGAAGTGTTTGTCTTCACAAGCAGCCTCGCTCTATGACGAGGGGATAAAAAAACTGGCTCCCCGTTACGATAAATGCCTCAACAGTGGCGGAAACTGCGTAGAAAAGTAGTTCAAGGTACGGCGAATCTGATAAAAAGAACATTCTTATCATGAAAGAAATACTGGATTACACCATATAATACAAATTTTGAAGATGACAATTCGATTTTTGGTGAAAATGTGACAACGATGGTAAGTCAGATAATATCCAAAAACTTGAAAATTTCATCGTCCTGGAGCGTCTCCCCGATAGAGCCTGGGTATGCTAACCACTACACCACCCAGAACGACCAAGTCTCAAGTTTCCGATTAATTTGAATATAAGCATCACAGGATTCGCTAGTCGAAGCAACCGGCATTCATGTTTAGCGAATGATTTATCTGCTTATCTCATGATTTATCTGCTCCTCCTGGCAATCATGGGATAGGACTCTTAAACTCCAGATTCGCTAAACATGAATGCCGGTTGCTTCGACTAGCGAATCCTGTGATGCTTATATTCAAATTAATCGGAAACTAGAGACTTGGTCGTTCTGGGTGGTGTAGTGGTTAGTATACCCGGGCGTATCTGGGAGATGCAGGTTCGAGTCCCGCTCCAGGACGATGAAAACAAGATTTTTCAAGTTTTCGGATATTATCGGACTTACCATCCTTGTCACATTTGCACCAAAAATCGTATTGGCATCTTCAAAATTTGTAACATTCTTATTTTATATACACCAGTCGTGAATCCGCAAGGAGCGCTTATAGCGTAGGAATCCGTTTATTTTCGTAATGTAAATTTCAATAAAGATATACAAAACATATCTTTATACACCACGAAAATAAACGTATTTACTACGCTATAAGTGGATGGTGTAAATGTATAAAGATATACAAAATATATCTTTATACAATTTTTCACCACGAAAGTAAACGGATTTACTACGCTACAAGTGTTACTTGCGTAAAAATAACATTTTTTGCAAAGACATTCTCATTAAATTTTAACACTTACTTTCAGAATATGCCTACTTTCCTTGAGATACTCTTAATAGATAGATATTCACATGATTTTTTTCTCCGTTTAGAAAACGTATTTTAGTTCATTTTTTCAAGATAATTTAATAAAAGAACTGGTATAAAATAGCACTTGGAGCTTTAACGTGGTTGTAATTGTTTAACTCAAAGGTCGAAAAGAAGCATTTATAGAATTAGGACGGTTCATCTGTGCCAAGAAGATTTTGAAATTCCATTTCCTTTTTCCCGAAAGTCAAAGCCAGCAACTTTCTTTCTCGGAAGTAGAAGTTGAGTACAGAGAACGCCTTAGAAGATCTTGGAGTCAGCAAGATCTGCGCTTTCAAACCGAAAGAAGGTTTTCTCTCTCCGACTCTCTTTCTTTCTGCAGGTTTCGTTGATCTGAGGCTATGTGTATGGGAAAGGGGAAAACACATTTGGAAATGGAGCAGTAGGAAAATATTCGTCTGTTACAATAAAAGAAATGCCTCTGAAGCACTCATGCTTAGCTCATAGCTTAAATTTATCTAACCCTGTTTCTATGCGCAAATATTGAAACGCCCTTTGACTTCTACCTTGCATTCAGAGAGATTTTTTATAGTTCCGAATTCTTTTTAAGAAGTGGCTCGACACCACAGGATTTGCAGAAATGGTGGCAACACTTATCTGCACTGTATTAAGCACTGGCCTAATTCTTTAAAACAATTCTTTCTTGAAGTTCTTCAAAAAATGCTTCGGCACTACAGCTTTCGTAGATTGTCAAGAATCATCAATACACTGATGGATGAAGTCGTCCCCAAGTTTCTTCCACAATGGTCTGACTTGAGCCAGTCTCCTCCATGTCACTTCAGCGTGCTTTCGAATTTCATCCACCCATCTCCTGTGTGGTCTTCTTCTAGGTCTTTTTCTGGTATCCAGTCTTAATATTTCAGTTGTCCATCGATTCTCCATTCTTCTACCAGTGTGTTCAGCCCATTGCCATTTCTGAGATTTTACGGTGATCATGATATCTTCCATTTTTGTCATCTTCCTGATCCATATGTTCATCTTATCTTTCCTGGTTACACCAAGCATGCATCTCTCCATGTTCTTTTCAGTTGTCTGAAGCCTCCGTAGGTTTTTTAGTTTAATTCCATGTCATTGTACCGTCCTTAAGAACTCGAAGAACGCATTGATTTAGCACTTTTCTTTTAAGACATAATGTTATATTGGTCTTGAAAATTGTGCTGCTTCTTACAAATGCTCTCCAACCAAGTTTTATACAGCGACTAATTTCTTAATCAATGTAGCCCTCGCTTGATATCTCTTGCCCATGGTAAATGTAAGTATCGGTTACCTCCAAATTTCTCCCATGAATTGCCAAATCTTCCTTTCTTGTAAAAGCATTGTACTTCAATTTTGTTTTCTGAAAGTTCATTTTTCATCCCACTTTTTTTCTCTTTTCAAGAAGTTCCTGAATCATACTTTGCGGCTCTGAAGGTATAGTTGCAAAAATGACTATGTCAACGTGTAACGTATACTCTATATTCACTTTCCTTTTGATTTTACTATCTCTGGTTATTTTATTTTACTATGTAAATTATCTTCCTACTGAACGGAATATTATTTCACCCCGCTGAATGAGATCTGGCAATGAGTGTAAGTCATGACGTGGTGGTAGCTCGTATATAGGCGCGTTCATCGAGAGGAGTTGCGGTGTTGTGGCGTTGTAGTTGTGTTGTTGCGTGGTGTTGTTGTGTTGGAGTTGAGGGTGGTTGGTGTTGTGTTGCGTTGCGTTGCAGTGTGTTGTTATGTAGTAGTGATATATGAGTGCCTTGGTTGACCAGGAGTCATCATAATAAACAAGTTGTTCTGTAAGTTCAGTCTTTTTCAATTCTTAGTTTTGTCAGACCTCTGTCTGGCTGTTAGGTTTATGACTTTGATTACTTAATATAAATAACCAGCGTTGAGACTTTGTTTAAGTTCATAATTAACGAGTAACAACCCCCTTTTGGGAATTCATTATTTTGAAGCTTAGAGCACTATTCATTCATAATAATTAGCTTAGCAAAAAGATAAACAAAGCTAATTCATTATAAACGTCAACAGCAAAACGAAGGTGAGATAAATAATTTCCATTAATCTTTATCCCTTTTTTTGTTGAGTTCAGTGATTGAAAGACATTCTGCAATGTGACACTGAAGAGCTTCCAAGATATGGCCTCACCTTGTCTCACTCTCTTTCCAATGTTATATTTTTTTCTTTTCTTTTTTCTTTTTTTTTCCTGTGTTCTCAAATAGCTGAACCTTTGCACTTAGATTTTCATACATATTATTAATAATGCTAATTATACATCTTCAATAGTGCAGGATTTCAAAGTCATTACGTCAGCAGTGTGTGTGTGTAAGTGATCGTCATAAATAGAACGTGTGTGTGATTGCGTATATTCTTCAAAATCAAACTATCGTGGCAATACGCAGCGTGTTGTATACAGACATACCCAGACAGATATGCAGATGACTTCATCCGTTCTTCTGATTGGAACGTGATTAATTATGTTTGCTATTGTTTCAGCCAAGCAGAGCTCTTGAACAACTTCCAAAACAGCCAGTGAAAATTTAATAGTCCCGTATTTCGAGAAGCACTGAGAGCTAGTGCTGCTTTCCACAGTGAACTTTCTACAAAGTTTGTTAAGCCATTTTCTTGATTACCAAGAACCGTGATACCGTCTAAAATCAACTGCAGAACTGATCTTCCCCGTGCAGCGATATTTTACCCAGGTGCCTGGTAGCAAATGATTACAAGTGTATTCATTTGAGATCAAGCGTAATTGCTCGATTTCGCTTCACTCTTTAAGAGCTCATTTCTGAGAGATCTTTTCAACAGACATTGTTGGCAGAGCCTTTCATCGTCTTTGTGTGCATCCAAGTAAGCAGCCTGTCAAATGAGGGGATTCCAGATTTATTGTTGTAGTACTACTTAAAAGTCAAGACGAATTAGATGTAACTTTTGAAACATGCATGAGCTGATCACCTAGAACCAACTTAATTCTTCAACAAGGGGGCACAAGGATTATGGTGTATTTGCTGAAAGCCTTTTCCGTTGTATTTCCACTTGTTTTCTAAATTGCCTCTGTTCCAAATTGTTGAAGAGCTATTATTCATTGTCTGATTAAGAATTTATATACTTCAGAGCACAGCTAAGGGTTCCAGATCCTAGTAAATCTGAAAGGAAAAAGAAAGGTTGTCTTTTGTTATAATGAATTCCTTGTAAATTCCATCATAATTACGGAGTTCAAAGTGATGTGTGGTTTAATAATGCCAGAAAGGTCAAATGTCCACGCATAAAAGATGTTTTATTTGAAGAACTGATTATCAGCTTACCGAAGTACGCGATTCCTTATATAGTCTTCAGGCCAATCCTAGAAATGTTAGCGAGCCTTAACAGTGTAGCAAGGAAATGGCTAATGACTATTATCGATAGATTTCGTATGTAGATTTAAAATTCCTCCGACATCGATGAGTACGTTCAGAAAAGTGTTCAGTATGACTAAATTAAATTGTGAGTCTTTTTACCGCTTGGGGCTTTTCCGAAACCTCATTCTTCATGTTTTCTCAATTAAAAGCTTTAAATAAAGGTTCTCTTATTAAATTAACAAATAGATTAAATTATCGAACCACCTGGAGTGGCCTGATTAAGCAACCTATTTGGGTCCGGCCTGCAGACCCGGAAGAGCCATGAGTGGTGTGCTTGTCCTATGGCACCGGTTCACTCGGTTCCCTGGAGCCCGTGGCTCAAAATTAGGGACGGAGGACTGCTTATAGCCTTAGATGATTACGGTGGTCGCAAATCCCCCTAATTACCAGTGTAAAAAGAAAAGAAAATAATATTGATAAATGGAAAAAGGAAAAGCAGTCATGGACGGTTAATCTCCATAAACCATAATGTTTTGTTTTGTTTTTCTAATTTAGCGGGCACATACTTTCGTAAAGAAACGTCTGTGATTTCAGTATCTACGTCCTCTGGACGAAAAACGAATTTTTTTTTTTTTGTTCTGCCCTCACAGTTCCAGTTTTCGCAAAGGAATAAGCGTTAATTAGAGATAGGTTCCTTCTCCTAGCTTTTGATGTTAATGAAGTCATTAAAATTCCAGAAAACGTATTCATGCGTTAGTGCTAGAACAAATGTTACTGGAACTGCTATTTACCAAGTGTTAACGACTCCTGTGTGCATCTGAGACCATTGGGATGTTAGATATGACTGTGGGAGTTCCACGATATTTGAACTACAGGTGTCAACTAATGTTTAACCAAATCGCAGGTGGCGCTGCGGTCACTGTTTTATTTGTTTGCGGTAACCACCGTTACCTTAACTGTTCCGATGGTGTCAGTAAGTAATTACGCAGTTAGTTCCTTGGCGAAAAAGAATTATGTCAGCGATGTAGAGTGTGTTTGCGCGTTAAAATAATAAGATATATATATATCATCATCATCATCATTGTCAACCATTATCAATCCACTGCTGGACGAAGGTCTCCCCAAGTTTCCTCCACAACGGTCTGTCTTGTGCCAGTCTCCTCCATGTCACCCCTGCATACTTTCGAATTTCATCCACCCATCTCCCATGTGGTCTTCTTCTGGGTCTTTTCCTGTCCCTTGGAATCCAATCTAAAATTTCGGCTGTCCATCGATGATCTGTCCTTCTGGCAGTATGTCCAGCCCATTGCCATTTCAGGGATTTAACTCTGATCATGATGTCTTCCACTCTTGTCATTTTTCGGATCCACGAGTTCCTCTTCTTATCTCTCCTGGTTACACCAAGCATGCACCTCTCCATGCTTCTTTGAGTTGTCTGCAGCCTTTGTATGTTTCTTTTAGTTAAGGTCCACGTCTCTGCACCATACGTAAGCACTGGAAGGATGCATTGATCAAACACTTTTCTTTTAAGACATAATGGCATATTGCTCTTGAAAATTATGCTGTTTCTTCCAAAAGCTCTCCAGGCAAGTTTTGTACGCCGATTAATTTCTTCATCAATGTGACCCTCACTTGATATCTGCTGTCCAAGATAAACGTACGTATCTGTTATCTCCAGCTTTTCTCCATCAATCGATAAATCTTCATTTCTTGTAAAAGCATTGAACATCACTTTTGTCTTCTGAAAGTTCATTTTTAATCCCACTTCTTTACTCTTGTCAGCAAGTTCCTGGATCATACTCTGCAGCTCTGATGGGCTAGTTGCAAAAATGACTACGTCATCAGCAAAACGAAGGTGGGTTAGATAATCTCCATTAATCTTTATCCCCTTGTTTTCCCAGCTCAGTGACTGAAAAACACCCTCCAATGTGGCATTAAAGAGCTTCGGAGATATGGTGTCACCTTGTCTCACTCCCTTTCCAATTTTTATGTGTGTGTTGTATTTTCAAACAGCCTAATCTTTGCACTTGCATTTTCATAGATGTTATTAATAATATTAATGTATGCATCTTCAATACCGCAGGTTTTCAGAGCCATTGTAACTGCTGATGGTTTCACCGAATCAAAGGCTTTTTCATAATCGATAAAAGCCATGCACAATGGAAGTTCATATTCCCTCGCTCTTTCAATTAGTTCTCTCAGCACATGGATATGATCTATTGTGCTGTAGCCACTCCTGAATCCAGCTTGTTCTCTCGGTTGAGCCATGTCCAGTGTTACCTTCAAGCGGTGTGAAAGAACTTTAGTGAAGATTTTATAAACTACTGATAGGAGGCTGATAGGTCTGTAGTTTCCAAGATCCTCAATGTCACCTTTCTTATGTAGCAGGATCATTGTAGCGGTGTTCCAATCCTCAGGAATCTTTCCTTCATTAAGGCATCGAGTGAAAATTTGGGCGAGTACTGTTTCGATTTCTCCACTTGCTTCTTGTATGATGTCTACAGTAATTCCATCTTCTCCTGGAGCTTTTCCCCGCTTCATGTTCTTGATTGCATGTGCAACTTCTGCTGGAAGGACTGGAGGAACTCTGGTATTGGTATCTTTCATGATGTCTGGAGTGCATGTATCATCCCTTTCATATAATTTGGAGTAGAAATCTTTCACTCTTGTCAAAATTTCGCCTCTATTTCTTGTTACAGAACCATCTTCTTTTCTCAGTGCCATAATCTGTTTTCTTCCCTTACTGAGATGTCCCTTTGCTATCTTTAGGCTTTGGTTGTTTTCAATTGCTTTCCTCACTAGTTCACAGTTGAATTTTCTTACGTCTTCAGTGATACTTTTTCGTACTGTCTTGCATAGCTCTATATATTCCACTTTGGAAGTCACATCTTCTTTAGTTGTCCTCATCTCTCTTCTTTTTTGCATCAACATTTTCGTTTTTCCTGATAATTTATTTACATGCAACTTGTTCTTAGACCCAGCTAATTTTGTTGCTGTTTCCATAAGAGCTTTGGTTACTTTTCTGTTAACTTCAGAGATGTCCACTTCTTCCAATGTTAGGCCTTCTAAAGCAGAGAACCTGTTCTTCAGTTCCAACTTGAAGGTATTATGGTGTTTTTTAAGGTTGGTTATGTCAATACATTTTGTTTGTCTTATGAGCTTGCCACGTTCAAGTTTAGTGTTGAGGTGCATCTTACATCTCACCAATCTATGGTCACTACCTGTGTTGAACTTGTTTAGCACACTGCAGTCTTCTATGACGAATTTTTTGTTACACATAATAAAATCAATTTCACTTGTCGTCCCATTTGGATGTCTCCATGTCCATTTCCTGTGTGGCTTTTTCTTGAAGAAGGAGTTCAAGATGAAAAACCCTTCTGCCTCTGCAAACTCAACGAGAGTATTTCCACGCTGGTTTCTGTTATATATATATATATATATATATATATATACACTGTATTGACAAAAGTCACCGAACACCTAGAAGAGAAACATAACATAGCATTTATTGACATACATTAGTACGGTGTCGGTCCACCTTTGGTCTTAATGTATGCACTGACCCTTCGAGACATGCTTTCGACAAGGTTTCGGAACACAGAGATGGGTATGCACTTCTATTCAGTACATAATGCTGCCACTAACTGTTGCTTAGTAGTAGGTCTTGGTTTTAAATTTCCTATGTAGCGCTCTAATTCATACCATAGGTGCTCTATGGGATTAAGATCAGGGTTCTGTGCTGGCCATTCTACAAACGATACGGAATGATCGTCAAATCACGCCGCAACCGTCCTTGCTATATGGCTCGGTACATTATCCTGATGGTACCAACAAGGCTCGGTTCCATAGTATTGCTACAGGGTTGGTACGGCATAATTGTCCAGAATATCGAGGTAGACGTGCTGGTTAACAGGTTTCTCCCCGATAACCAATGTTCCAGGACCATACCACAAAAAACACGCCTACACGAGTACACTGCCAGCTCCAAACTTGACCGCAGAAATAGTAAATTCTGGTAAATAGCGTTCCCCCGGCTGCCGCCATACCCACACACGGCCATCAGACTGATGGATCGTGTATCTGGATTCATCAGTCCATAGGACCCGTTTCCATTGATCTACGGTGCACAATAAATGTTCTTTACATCATGCTAAACGACGAGTAGCATTCCGAGTGGAGATGAAAGGCTTATGAGAAGCCGCACAACCACGGTAACCCATGGAATAAAGTTCTATGCGAATGGTACGTGTATATACCGAGGTTCCAGCATTTTTACTCACCTGTACACTGAGGTATTGTGTAGTACTCCGTCGATTAGCTATAACGACTCTCCTGAGGCTTCGACGTCCTCTATCACTGATTTTCTTTGCTCTGCCGGTACGTTTTACTGCATCAGGCACGCCATGCGTCTTCCACTTATTCAGTACATCCAAAACAGTTGACTTGGGTATGTATAAACGTCTCTCGGTTTCTCTTATGGACATCCCACTAATATAACACCCAACAATCTTTCCTTTCTCAAAGTCCGTTCTCTCCGGCCGCGGCATTTTCACTGAACCTCAGAGTGCGATATGACCGCGGTCAGCTGCAGGTTTGTTTTTATACCGTTTGCAGCTATACCGAGCATCTTAACAACGCAGTGGATCCGTTCATTTGGTTTTGAAGGGGTGTCCGGTGACTTTTGTCAATATAGTGTGTGTGTGTGTGTGAAGATATGGGTTTGTAGATATTCAAGTGTTTATTTATTTTCATTCAAGTTTTTAAAGGAATAAACCGTTTTTTTAGTTTGATGAATGGTAGCTTCTTTATATGCTATGCTAAGTGAATGGTGGATCTCCATACAGCTGGTGAGTGGTTTATTGCGTTACATAAAAGGCAAACTTGAAATACAGATTTTATTCATTTAGAAATTTCTAACATGGGCCTTCTCTAATTTTGGGCCTTTGGTTCCAGGGAAACCAATTATCTGAAATTAGAGAAGGATGACGAAAGGCTCTTTATGAAAACCATCCCAGCAATGTATCATTCAGAGGTCTAATCAGAGTCCTATTGGAGAGATGAGACTGAATCCTGCCCTCAGATCATTCTGCCAAGTACTTCGCTATTTTCTTAAGAGTATCATGAACCAAGGAGAATGATTTGCTGTTTTCGGCTTCAATACGAGAAAAGCCCATGAGATCCTTACTCAAAAATTGGATCTCATACCCCTGAAGATGCTTTCATGTTTTCCAAACACAAGGACAATTATCTAACCGATGCACATGAAAGCCACGGAGCATAGGCACCAGATAAGTTGATGGAAGCAGTTCTTGTCGATACTGATGTTACTTTCTCGTAAAGTACAAGATCGCATGATGAAATTCATAATCCTGTGCAAACGATATCTCCCACGGGACAAACAGAGCTTCAACGTCACTCTAGATGAAACCTTGATTTTTGACAGCTGCAACAAGGCCCGTGCGTTTTGTTACACCAGAACAGGTGATGCTGTTCATCAGATATGCTCTAAAGGATGTTTTGGAAATTTTTCTTTAGGATTTATTCAAGTGTATGAGTTAATGTTACAACATTGATACTACACCTATATGTTTGCCTAATAGCTGGTTGGATAACTTGCACCTGGCATAGAATCAACTCCCCTATACCGCGGAAAGTATTTTTAGATATTCCATATACAAGATGGACAGAATGAAGCCCCGGAGTTAGTCGACGGAGATAGGTGATGGCGTGGACCGACAAATGCTCGGGTCCACTGCATCCTACAAATGTTTGATGGGATTCAAGGAGAGAACTTTGCAAAATGTTAATATAATTTGTGTAATTCATCATTTTATGTATTAATCTAGTCTCTGTAGTTTTGCGAGAAGGTCGTCAAATAAAATTTCGAATGCTAGCAACGAAGTTAGTCTTTAATTAAAACATATTCTTTTGAAGTTTAATGGAGAATCTGGAGTAACTAAATATTTTGGCTCACAATCTCACACCGGAACAGAAAGAGGCTATATCTGAGTTTTGTGAAGATCTTCTAAAGAGTACAAGGAACAATAAGCCCTTCCTTCTTCGGTTGTCACCGAAGAAGGAATGTGATTCTCCATCTACACTTACGCACAGGACAGATCGTAGTGTACAAGAGGAACACTGTTTTTTCCTTGTTTTGCACATTATTTTATGCAGAGGAGCAGCTATCCCATTTGCGCGTGACTTGCAAATACAACGACGAGTGCCCTTGACTGAGAAGGATGCTCTAAAACTTGTTTGCGCATGAGTAAGGACGTTCCCTGCACACATTAATGAAAACATTATTTACTGAACGGGATATTCATTAGGAAAGGTGAACATAGCTTAGTTTGTTTATTTTTAAGAACGCACTTTGTACATTTCCGTTAAGTTTGGGAGCAGATAAACGTTTCGTCGTGTCCTTTTCCGGATGTGATTTAGAAAGAAAACTTTCCAGTCCGTTTATCTTCATTTATTTATTTATTTATTTTGTGGACGGATTTTGTACAGTTCTACAAAATTCCAAAGCACATGATCGTTTTGTTTATTTCGTGGATGTGACTTAGAACCAAATTTCCCAGTCCCTCTTTGTGGACGAATCTTGTACAATTATACAAATGTGGAAAGGCATGATCGTTTGCTTTTTCTTTCGTGGATGGGACTTAGAAACAAAATTTTCCATTCTGTTTCGTAGAACGAACTTCATAGAACTCCTGTGACATATGAGAGGACATATTCATTTGTTGTTTTCTTAGATGTGACAAAATTTTTTTTTTTTTTTTTTTTTTGATCTTTTAAAAAATTGACTGTCGGTTTTCTAATGCACTGCAGTTTCTCTTCTGTGAATCGGGCATCAAATACAATTTGATAGCTTTTTATTCATTCACATCCCTTTTTTCTGCATAAGTCCCCTTCAACATTTCCCTGCGAAGTCTACACTTAGACGGTGCAGGTAAAGTCATCAGCTAGTATTACATTGCCTTTGTTGTTTCGCTACCTGATGGTTGACTGGAGTTTGTAGCTAAGAAATGTACAGTAATATTCATTGCTCCCTGCTTCTCTTATTGAGACGCAAAAGAAGCACTGATTTCAAAAATATCCTTAAACCTCAATTATTTCTCTTATATAATGGAAGATAGTTTCTCCTTTCCTCAAAAGTTTCTTCCTCCTTTGCGTTTCTTATCCGGTGTAAAAAAACGTTGATTTTCAAAATGAAATTTCCTCCTCATAACATCAATAAAAAAGGCTGGAAATGAAGGAACAATTCAAAGTTAAATAAGAATTTTATAAAATTTTTCGAAGAATTTTATGAGACGTTTATACATGCAGCTCAGAACTCGCATGTGCTTTTGCTAAACCTATTTCACTGCATTTCTTTTGCTATAGTATGTAATGTATTTTTGCAATAGTTTTTCTCTCCCGATGTTTTGTTAAACTTTATGTTTTTTCCTCTTACGCGTGTCGTATATTTTCCTTTTATTCAATGCACTTGTATAACATCTTGCTGAGTTTTTCATTCCTTTTGTTTTTAATTTCCTGACTTTCTGTTCCTTTAAACAACTCGGGGCTTGTGACTTTCTATTCTGTTTCCTTTAAGGTTCCAGGTAAGTATGAGATGTGCCGACATTTTTTGTTTGATATTCTTTGAAGTAGTTTTTGCTCCGTTTTGCGTGGAATTCGTATACGGATTGGTGATTTGTTCGATGTTTTCTTGCTTCATGCCTGTTTATTTTTTTATTATTATCACTATCGACGCTGCCGTTCCTATTGCTTCGTATAATGTGGGAGAACTGTCTTGTATGTTTGGTAAAGTTCAGTCGTAGCACATTTCCGGAATATACCGTTTTCTTTGCATTTGGTTTTTCTCTAAATCGGATGAATTTTGTAATTTGCTAAACAAGATCTTAATTAGGTAACTTAATGAGACAACATCTACAATCAAGAAAGCTTTAAAAATTAAGGTCTGTTTTTCATTTTAGTGATATTAAAATAAGTACAGTGAATAAAATTTCAATTTCAAGTCATTCTGGATTTTTTCTACCTTTAATGAAACAAAGTCTATAATCTGAAAAATGTGACATTCTCTGTGAAGTTCTCAAGGCTAGTAAGAATACTAGAAAGATAGCGAACTCTAAACACAAGCGCTTTGTACTTCCTGTCGGAGAAAACGCACTGCTATGAATTTATCTTTTCGACCACCAACATGACACCCTGGTGGAAACTCTGAGAGCAAACCTCGGTACCAATACACGGCAGCCAGTAGCTGAAGTGGGTCTTCCCAATCCGCTAGGGTTTGTCACCTGCACAAGCTTGGTTTCTCCTTCAGGCGCCCTTCGAATGGGTCCCAATGAATTCACCCAGCCCCCTCCCCAGCAGGCAGAACAACGTGACACTGGGCTAAAAATGCTTCCCTTCCGGTTAATGGCACATTTTGAGAGTACAAGTAACAAAACCTATGAATTTAAATACTTACTATTTCAATTATTACGACACATTCAAAATGACCGAAAAGAACAATTTTGTAAGTCTTCTACATCAGAGCAGAGATGGACTCTCCCGACAGCAGTACACGCTTCACAGCCTCTTCTCGTTGATTGTTAAACCAAAAAAGTCCTAGGGTGCTCTGAATTCTTTATAACCATCTACGATCCGTTCTCGAAGAGCTTGTGTACTAAAAACGCAAAATACACCAGATTTAAGGTGTACCTATAAGAATTCGATCGGATTCAAATCTAAAGAGTGTTTAGGCCATGGACTTGGTCCACTTCTACATATCCGACGGCGGGGTGGGATGCTTACGATTTCGGTTTTATCGAGCAGCGGGGCTAAAATATGCTGGAGTCCCATTGTACATAAACCACATGCCTTGTCTTGTTGCTGATGGAACATTTGAAGCAGGAAGTTCCGCCAGCAACAAATGTGTGCATTTCCGGCCATTGGTGGAACCCTGCAAAAACACAACTTTTGGGAAACTGCTGGCCACCAGCTGGCAATGATGGGTCACTGCTGGCTGAAATCTGCCGCTCACGGCCCGGTAGCAGTCCGTTGGTGGCAGCACTATCAGGTGGCGAGCCATTGATGTCCCTGCAGCATCGCCGTGAATTGTGGGCCTCCAAGCAAGTGCCACTAGTGGCCTGTTGCTGGCGACCAATGTAACCCAAACAGCAGGTGGAAGCAACGGGATGTGCATGTGCAGAAGCAACACTTGCTGTGTCTCTCATGGTACCCGTTAGTTGAAGACGACGCTATCGCCATCGTTTTATTTTAGTGAATGTGAAGAAAAAATCCATATGTAGAGAGGCGAATTAATTTCCTAATGAAATTCCACGTCGACGAAGATATCAGATTAAGCCATGGAAACTAGATTAGAGCCATGAAATACACCCACTCCATTCCCATGAATAACAATTCATGAAATGGAGTGGGTGAATAACAAGAAAAATTTCAAACCGCTTGAAACAAATGTCCTGGGAAAACATTAAAAAAACGTTTGTTGGAAAAAAAAAGAATTATACATGTAAAAAGTTTATTAATTATTTGAAGGAAAAAAAATCAACGCTATGTGGATATAATGTACTCATCCATGGGTTGAATACACAAGACTGGGAGAAATTCGCTTCTAAAAATAACGAGAAGTAAAAGAAAATATATTTCCTCTTTAAAATAAATGTAGCTTCGGACAACGGAAAGGAAATATACAACGGTAAAAATGTAACAGAATGTGACATGAACCCGGGTAAATATATATTAATTCAACAATCGCCTTTCAAGACGACAAGGACACTACAAAACTTTGGAAAGCGACTTTATTGGTACACTCCTTGAAAATGAGTAAAGTTCCCTTAAGGTAAAAAAACTATCGTTACGTTGAAAAAATAAATTTATGAATTATATGAAACTGACTTTTATGAAAAATACCTCGCAATATTGTAAAACGAAAGACTGAAACATTCGATTACACATTCCGAAGGAAAGAGACAGCTTCAAGCACACGCTCGTGTGTGACAAATTTGTCCGGTCGGTAGAGAGCTCACCTCCCACTCCGACAGCCCTGGCTCGTATCCACTCAGATCCAAACGGTCGTTTTTCCGGTCTGTTGAGAAAATTTCCCCAGCGCAGTGCTATAATTCACAAGTTTCGTAGGGGGGAAAAATTTGTAGCTTTGGGGAAAATGCGGTTATCCTTAAATTTTTTTATGACTACTACTGGGAAATTGGCGGACAAGATTCGGCAAGCCATCAATTACGTCACATGGTTGCCGGCTGCCACTATGGCAAACTAGCGGACCACATTAGGCTAGCCATCATTTTTGGCACGTGCTTACAGGGCCGCTGAAATGCCACTTGTGGCAGCTACTGCCTGTGATGGATAACTGATGGCCATGTTGTGGCATCTGACAACTGATGGGGGTGCCAACTGTTGGCCAGCTGTTGGTCTCCCGAACATATTATTGACGCTTCGGCATCTGCAACATAGTGTTTGGCCAAAAAGACTGTTTTTGCTGGGAAGAAAAGGTGTGCCGATCAAATAGTCATTAACGACGGGTGCCCAAACATTCATACGAAACCTTTGCTGATGCTGCAAATGGGTTACAGCATAAAGGATTTCTCGTACTCAGGATTGAAAGTTATGAACATTCACAATGCCATCTCTCGTAAAATGCGATTCATTGATCAAAGCACGCAATGGAATAAAAGCAAAGACAGGAGCAATCTGCTTTTGAGAATCCTTCGCGAAAACACAACTCATAGATGAAAATCAGTTAGTATGAGCGCGTGTTCTCTTTGCACGCGATATAGATGGAGTTGCTCTTGACGACAGATGTTCCATGCAGCTGAATGTGAAATACCTATGTCTGCTGTTACAGTTCTTGTGATTGTTCAGAGAACCTCCGCGACCATATCCAACTCTTTTTCATGTAAAGCAAGTATTCGGACGCATCTGGCTCAACCCCAATCTGTGATAACAGACAAAAATGATCCTGCATTTCAAAAACGGCAATGGTTGGCTGCAAAAATACTCTTGGCTGACATCCATCCATCTATCTCGTCCGCCCATGACGGGTTGAGTCCCCTAAGACGACAACGCTCCCTTGCGAATTGCTGGCAAATTAACGCAGCCGGCTTGCCATTCCTCTTCTGCATACGGTTAAAGGACAAAGTGCGTCAGGGGCAGACCTCGCAGGGAACCATCTAGGCATTTCTCGTCCCCAATCACGGGAAGTTTACGGAAAACCCCGGAAAAACCGCAGACTAAATGGCCGGCAGGACGGGATTCGAACACCCATCAGAAACGCCCGCAATCTACATAGCGCATAGCGACTTAACCAACTGCGGTTGGCTGACATCGTTGATGCGAAAAAGCTGTCTTGTTGACTTCTGTTTCTGTTCCTTCGTGCACAAATGACTGAATGTGACATTTCAGTGTTGGAGAACTGATTATTCGGGATCAAGGCCACAAATAAAACATGGATTGACAATAAAAACAAGATTACTCACTGATACGTAACTTCCGAACAACTGATTGGCAGAACAACTGGTGAACATTGTAAGGGCGAAAAT
This sequence comes from Macrothele yani, assembly GCA_039090855.1. Classification (NCBI taxonomy): domain Eukaryota; kingdom Metazoa; phylum Arthropoda; class Arachnida; order Araneae; family Macrothelidae; genus Macrothele; species Macrothele yani. The sequence continues at coordinate 6,407,934 of CM077011.1, read as the reverse complement.
TAATAATTCAACGTATATTAGATAATTTATACATTTATTTTAATTTATGCATATTCAGGAAGAAACTATGCCACGTGCTCGACTATGAGAAACGGATATTCACCTCTGGGTAGGACTTCTCCTTCCCACGGAGGAATTAACTTTCTTTATCTCAACGCCATTGTTAAATACTGCAGATGTATGGCGTGGGTCTAATGGCGCCTACAGATTACAAGGCGAACAATCACAAGCGGAAATATGGGGTTACGGAGAGCCTTAGTGGCTACTGAAAATCCTTCACATTTTGGGGATTTATAAGTAGAGCTGGACAAAGCTCGATGTTAAGGTCGCCAGTAGGTCTGGAAGATTGTAAACTTCTTTTGTTATGATAGTATTCAGCTAATGTTTGCATTGTATTAATGTATCTGTAGGGAGTCTGGTTTCAAACGGAAGCGGTGGAGTCAGGGATGCCACGTGGTGATCTTGACGTGCGATAAGAGCGGCAGGTGCGCGTGATGGGGAGGGGAAGCTAGGGGTGCTCTTCCGAGTGGGAAGCCATGTTAGCCTGAGGGCTTAAGTTAGGAGGGATCAGGAATTTGAAAAGTCAGAGGTCAGCGCCTAGGGGCAGCTTACCTAGAGGAATGCTGGGGATTCTCCGAGGAGGAGGAGAAAGAAGGTCACATGAGCAAGAAGAGAGGAGTGCGAGAGTTTGAAGTGTGTTTCTGAAGCGTTAAGACGTGGGGGCCTGAGATCCCGTAAAAAAATGTTGAGAGCAGAAAGGAAGCCGAGTTACTTCAGGAGTGAAGACTCTGAGTTGCGGTAACTCGAGTACGATCGGTGTGCGGATACACCGAAGTTTCCCGGCAGGAGTAGTAGGAAAAGCACGGAGATCGTGTTCATAGGATCGGATATATTCCCAATATGGTGTACGAAAGAGATAGGCTGTTTAGACAAAAGCCGGTTTGAGTAATAATGTGCTGAACCGAATAAACCATAGGTATTCTTCCAACGAAACCGCTCTTCGTGAGAAATCAGACTCTAAGACTTTGAATTTGCTTTAATAAATTTATTGATTCTCTACCACGGAGTGATTACTGCATCTAGGATCCAAGGCCTTATTTTAAAACCTTCCCTCCCTTCCTCGATTAGCAGATAATCCCAAGTAATGCTGAGGAAGAGAGCGCCTGGGCCTTAGATTTGCATACGAAAGTTATGCATATACGAACCTCATTAAATTTGCTGGTGTGTGGGTAGGTGCTAATGAAATAAACTGACGCTTTCCTGAGTGGAGGCGGGATTTAGCACACGGGCGATGGATTATCCCTAAAAACACTTTATGTGGCATTACCTCACCCGGGAGTGGTAGAATTTTGTCTGCAACATGTGCATACATGTACGTCAGACCTAGAAGTGATGCAAATTTACCTAGCAAAGTACCTTTTGACAGTCTTACTTGCTTGCACTCTTAAACTCAGAAGGCAAGCGTTTCCGTCCTCTTGTGCACATGAGCTTTTTTCCACCACTATGCGCAATGGGACACATTCCCAAAGTCTGATTAGACCATTTGGTAACACCCTGTGAGTTAGAGTAAGGCGGTTCAGTAAAGAGTAAACGCTTCAGTATTCCAAAGATTTGTAATTTAAGTGATTATTTGCTTGAAAGAATGCAAAGAATATTTCAAAAGACGCTGGTAACCTCTTCGCAGCATTGTTTAATAGAACGAAACGCAACAACTTGAAGATGCCCACCTCGGTGGCGCGGTGGTCTAAGCGCTGGCTTCTGATCATTCGTCCGAGAATGGTCAGGGTTCGAATCCCGGTGAGGCATGGGTGTTGTGTTTGTTTTACGGTACTGGCTCTCTCCCTTCCCTGGAGTCAGTGGCCCTAAATTAGGGACGGGCGACTGCTTATAGCCCGTTGAGTTGCTCACAGTGGTCGTTAAACCTCCATTCAAAAAAAAAAAAAAAAAAATGCCCCATTCTTCATAAACAAAAGAATAAAATTACTTTGTTGTAAGTTAACTGAATTTTGACACCTAAATTATTTAAGTGAAACCTTTTAACATCCATGTTTTAAAAAAGTTTCTATGCTGTCATGAGTTATTCACTGGAACTGACTTTCATGAACAATTTAGAAATAAATAAATTGAAAGCTTACCAAATTTACATTTAGTGGAAGGAGGGAAACAATTCTATAAGGAACCGTTGTTTTCTAGTGTTAGGGTGAAATTGGAAATAGTTTTTTTTTTTTTTTTTTTCGCCCGTGAAGTGGGCATTAAGGGCAAACGAAATCGCCGGAAGGGATTACGGTACGTAAATTATTCTGTGATTAAGATGCAATTCAGTTTACGGCTTCTTTTTCCCACCATAATTCTTTCCACCCATCGATTCTTCTACTCTCTCTTTTTATTTCCGACTCCGTCTGCCACATTCTTTGGACAGTTAAGTGTCGGAAGATGGTCACGTGACCGGGGGGCTTAATAGCTCTGTCGCTTGTCGTCCTTTGGCGAACATGGCGAGACCCGGGGCGAGGAAGAAGACGAACGGCTAATCGTCCGCAATCGGTCGGAACGCCGCGCAAGAACCAAGTTTTAATCACTGAGCTAAAGTGAAACTACTTTCTCTCCCTCTCTCTTGTGGTGCCATTTTGTTTTTCTTCGGCGCAATCTATCTTCGCGTTGCCAATGCACGAAACGGAACTTTTACTCGTGAAACAATTTAGACTTTTAACTCGCCGAGAAAAAAAAGTGAAACTTCAACCGTAAACGATTGTAATTGCTTCTAATGATAAGTTAATAGGCCCTCAATAACCCATTTCGTTACCAAAACGGAATCAAAATCATTTTATGTTCATTACTGATTTGACGCATTTATGATCAGTTAAGCTATCGTTCCCTGAACTGCTTGTTGGCGTCAAGAAAAAAAAATTAATGGATGTTTGACGAAGAAAATGCTAAAAGAATAAAAGTGGCATTGAAAAAAAAGTTTAAAGTTCTGCATTTAAAAGGCGCAGTATAATTGTTTCAAGTTTAGGTTCTGCATGAACAGTTTTAAAAATCCTAGAAAAACATATTCATACATAATTGAATATTTTTAACCGAAGAAAGGCGGTATCTTGCAAAACAAAATGAATAGCCATCAAGTTTTATTTTTGGTAGAATTTTTGTTTTTGTAGGAGAGCGGTTGAGTTGCGGATCTTCCATCGCATGAAAACAGGTGACACCATAATGTTGACTTCGTGTGAATTAAAAGTAGAATTCATAAAGTAAGGCATGCATTGGCTTTTGTGGAACATCTGAACTGCTTCAAAAAATAGTTTTAAATAAAGAACATTTAGAAGCTGTTTAGAGTATTTGCTACTGTTATTAAAATTTTGAAAAACCGTAGACTTCGCTAAGCCAACCGCGTAAAGTCTTTTTTTTCTTATCAGAAAGCTGAAAAACGTAAGTCTAGTTAATGTAGAGATTAACGCTTTGGATCACTGGATAATTTAAACATTTATACATACATACATATCACTAAGCTGTTCTCTGAGATTCAGAGGTTAGCTCCACAAAGAAATACAACTACCAGATAATTTTTACTTACTGTTGTCGTATCTCACTTCTCCATTTACAGCGATCTTGACATACAACTCGGGCTTCACTGATATCCATTACACGCCGTACACAAGATCTTCTATGCTTCTTACTTATAATCTTTTTCTCGTGCAGACACTCCTAAATGCGATCCTCCCATGACTTCCTTGGCCTTCCTCTGCCTTTCCGTCCTGCCATTTGGGCTAAAACTTTGTTCTTAGTAAGCATATCATCACTCATTCTTTCAACATGGCCAAACCACAGAAGCATATTAGTCTCCACCTTGCTAATAGCATTTTGCTTCACATTGCACAACTGCAACACATCTTCATTCCTCACACAATCACAACGTGTCTTGCCACCCACCCCGTAAGTAACGCATTTCTCCAGCTCACAAACGACTCCTATGCTTCTTCTGTAGTACCCAGGTTTCACTACCATACATCAGAGTGGGAACAATGACACTTTCACTTTCATACACATCCATGCGGGACGATCTTGGGAACCCATGATTCCTGTGAGAACTTCCCAAAGCAGGCATGACTTTCAATGAAGAATTCACTCGCCTACTAATTTCACCATCCAATTTGTTCTCTCTATCAAACATGCTTCCTAAATACGCAAACTCATTCATCTGGTCACCTAGCGTGCCATTCAGACTTATATTACATTCAGTACTACCAGTTTTTCTATCGAAAACCATAACTTTGGTTTTTCCCTTATTTATACTCAGTCTGAATTTCATGCAAACTTCGTACATCCGGGACAACATACTCTGCAACTCACTTTTGCTTTCTGCCAACAGGACAGTGTCATTAGCATACAGCAATCTGCACACACGGATATCACCAAGACATAAACCAGGGTTATCTATTTTGGCATCACGCATGCACGCATCCATAAATATATTAAACAGCCATGGGGACATTACACAACCTTGTCTGACTTGTGCACCAATGGAAAACCATTTTGGTAAAACACCATTAACTCGTACACGAGCTCTACTGCCAGTCACTGTTAAGTAGATTCCCAGTAACACCATATTCCTAAATACACTGGTGTTCAAAATTAAGAGAATTTGCACATTTTGTCGATTTTCCCAAAAAGTACGGAACCAAAGGTACAAATTATGCCGCCAAATAAGAATGCAAATATGCAGTGTCGAATTCGTAAGCGTACACGTGCGTGTGGGTGGAGTTGTGACAGCAAAGGGCATGAAAAGCACAAGGCTTTTTCTGCGATTAGTTCGCTCGTACTCCTCGGCGACATTCGTTGTGTTTCTTGCAGGAGTTGGTTCAATTTCATAAACAATCAGGTAAAATGTGTTGCCACGAACGTATTGATGGCTGAATGAGGTGGAGAATCGTCGGCAGATTGGAGGCAGGGCAATCGCAAGTGCATGTTGCTACAGAGCTCAATGTAACGCTCAGTTGCGTCTGCAATTTGTGTAAATAGTTTAAGGACACCGGATCCATATCGAGAAGGCCTAGGCAAAGTCGACCAAGGGCCCCGACGGCCAATGTAGATCGTTATTCGGCACTTTCAGTGAGGCGCCACAGGACTGCTACAGCTGCGTGCCGCTACTGGAACCCGAGTTTCAAGGGTTACTGTTTCCCAAAAGCATCATGAGAGAGGGTTTTTTGCCAGAAGACCCACTGTTTGCGTTCCGCTCACTTCAGCACACAATGGGCGCGTTTAGCGTGGTGAAGACAACATCAGCATTGGATTAGACTTCAGTGGGGTAACGTTCTTTTCACAGACGAATCACGATTCAGCGTGGACACTCATCCTCAACGTACCTTCATCTGGAGAGACACTGGGACGCGATACCTTTCCTCCAACATCCCAGAAAGGGACCGCTATGGCAGCAGAGGTGTCATGGTCTAGGCAGGCATCGTCGCAGCAGTTTGCACGTTTGTAACAGTCCCAAAATGGTGTCCTTTCAGGCTGGATTTGAGCCGGGGAAACAAAAAGAAGTCAGTCTGGGCTAAGTCCGGGCTCTAAGGAGGTTCGGGCAGCGTTGCCGCGTTGTGTTTCGTCAGAAATTCTCTCACTTTCAGCGACGCATGGCTCAGCGCATTATCGTGGTGAAGAACCCAAGTGTTGGTGATCTCCGGGCAGACGCCCGCAAATCTGTTCTTCAGCCATTAAAGCACTTCCACATAAAATGCAGCATTGATCGTTTGTCCGCGTGGTACGAACTCCTTATCGACGAACACCTTTACAGTCAAAGAAGACAATGAGCATCGATTTCATCTTCGATTTGCACATTCGAGCCTTCTTCGGTCGAGGAGACTCGGGAGTTTGGCACTCTGAGCTCTGTCTTTTCGTCTCCGGATCGTACTCAAAGACCCACGTTTCATCACCTGTTTTCACTTTCTCCAAAACACCAGGTTCACTCCTCACACGGTCCACAAGCTCACGAGAAATCGGCACACGGTTGTTCCTCTGTTCATCGGTCAAAACCTTGGAACCAATTCGGCGCAAACTTTCCGCATCTGTAATTCTTGCGTGATGATTTCGTGCACAATGGATTTCGCGAGTCCCACGTGCTCTGCTACCAATCTAACACTCAGACGTCGGTCAGAGTCCAAAACCGCTTTCACCTTTTCCACATTGTCCGAAGTGTGAGACTTTGAAGGGCGCCCTGGGTGTGGCTCATCCTTGACGCTCTGTCTTCCCTCTTTAAACGTTTTGTGCCACCGAAACACTTGTGCTTTCGATAAAGCATCTTTCCCATAGGCTTTCTGTACCATAGCAAGCGTCTAGGTCGCGGATTTTTTAAGTTTAACACAAAACTTTACCGCGTATCGCTGTTCGACACTCTTTTGCATTTTGACTGTTACGCAACGCTCACACAGCTGTCCACTTCGCAAACGATCGTCTCTCTGTAAAAGCTCAGAGCCAACTGACAAGACATCGATCGTTTACCTAACGTACCCCGCCACCCGTCACGCCTGGTGACTCCGCCCTCCGGCCTTTCTGATCGGCCCAGGAAAAGTGGTCTCATTAGTTTCCGGACAAACCTTATATGATTGCTGTGTTAATTGTTCTGACGTACTTTCCGCGTATTATGAAGAAGAATATTTATTCCACTCTAAATATTAGGAAATTAGTTTTACATTGGAATCCATAGTTTTTGTCATTTCAGACACACAACTTCACCGCTAATTGGCGTCAAAGCTGATGCTATTAAATTTAAAATGCATTTTATTTTGCATGATTGTTACTGAAAGTCCGACTGAAACAAATCTTCCTTCTTTCGATACCTTCAACCACAAAGACCATTTTTTGCAGAGCCTCTTCTCAAATAATGTACAGTTCTTATCCTAGAAGTCGTGAATAAGATTATATCTTATCTAGATATATATACATCGGATATCGGTACTTCTGCTTTTAAACACACGGACTTAAGAAATTGTGTTTGCATTGCATAGTGTTCATGGCGAAGAATAATTTACATATATTTTCTAATTTTTCATAAACTGCACATTTCTGTTTGCACATTTGCAGTTGCACCAAAGCTTCTGCAAACACGACTGAAAAAATTCCCTTTTAAACTGATGGCAGCATTCACTGCAAAAAGTATTTTGTGTATATCTTCTCCCCCAAAATAATCCATATTTTTCCAGCTAGGAGGCATAAATGTATATTTTAATTTTCTGGATATCTCTTCTTCTAAACGCTCGTTTCGAAAATATATTTTTTACATACGATACCATTCATTTCGTCGAAAGTTTTACGCAATTTTTTTGAAATATTTATAATGTACATTTCCGCCGTTAGATGGAGTAAATGTTCACTTCTGCTTTTAAAAATGCGGTTGAAAAATTATTCCTGAACTCTGTGTTTATTCGCTATGATAAAAATTGGGAACAATGTCCAATTTTAAAAATGCACAGATTTCTTCCTCAGCCGCTTTTAATAAGATGTCTCTAGCTATAAAAAAAGGATTGCCTACATTTTTAACTTTATAGTTCTGCTGATAGGAGCGACAGTCAGTATTTCTTTTTACAAGAATGTCTCTGATTCTTAAAATGTTATTGAAAAACTTCTTTCTTCGTCGGATAGCCTTGACTGCGTAAAATATTTTGTGACCATTTTTCTTCTTCAAATAACGCACAGTTTTCCCGCCAGAGGGCGTAAAGTCATATTATATTTCCTTCCATATCACTTTCTGGGAAAAGGAAAGGAAAGATGGAGGTTGGGGAGTTTAATTTAATATCCAAATTTTATTGGAAATTTGGAATTGGAAAACGATAACGTGAAAGCGTATAACCTAGCAAACCGTAAGGTAGTACGTCCAAACAAGTTTCTCTCAGGGTGGTGTGTACTGAACTTAAAAGGCTTGGCGTGGCCCTGCTCGACGCTGTTCATTATTTTGAAAACAGTTACCAATGTACATGATGATACATAACTATTACTAACATACGCTTTCTTCAAGAGCAGCATGAAATAATAATAATAATGATAATGGTAGTAGTAGTAGTAGTAGTAGTAGTAGTGTTCTAGTGTAATAAGTACGTAGTAGTAATAGTAATAGTATTAATCTTTCATTTTCACAAATTACTGTTTTCTACATATTAGCCAAACCTTAATTAATTACACTTGACTCCCCTTGAAAAATTTCCTGCAGGTGCTCATGCTCATGTGAGATTGTGCAGTTGGTGTGAACGTATCCTTGCCAGGTAAGTACGAACGGCTACGAAGAAATGCACTGCATGCGAAATTTCTGTTGCATTCAGGTCTTGGGTCATCAACTAATAAGGTAATCGGGGTCGGTTCGCTTTGTCTCCAATGTTTATTTCCACCTGGGTTGGAGCCTTCCTTATTTGCCTGGTCGAAATTCGAAACAGAGATTTGCATCAATCAACGGAAAACTCATATAGATAAATTATGACTACAAAACTTGTGATGTTGAGATAGAATAAAAATAGCAACCTTTCTCACAATTAAATATTTATTATACACTCGTTTTGATTTCGTTAGTTTAAAAAGCGAAGTGTGTTTTTCTCTTCTACCTGGATTAAGCACTAAAACAATCTACAAATATGTTCAAAGTTTCTCATGAACTTATTTTGGACAAATGCTTGAGAGAAATAATAGTACCTTTTGTGTTATTAAATTGTGCGAATAAGAACCTATTCACTCAATATACGCAAAGGTAAGATATATTTGCTAAAAAATTTCTAATAACAATTTGAAAAAGGTCTACTGAAGATTTTGATGTCAAAGCTAAAGTAACGGAAGAATGAAAAAAAAGTCGCAGGATGGAATTCCGCTATAAATGACATACGTTTTTTTTTTTTTTTTTTTTTTTTTTGGTTTTTTTTTGCATGCCTACACATAACGTTCACGGCACACCACTGTTCGAATATCTTCTGGTATTTAGAAAATTTTATGAATAACTTGTGATTTTTCGTAACAGGGCTGAAGTAGGCATTCCTTTTTTTTAATGCTTTACCAATTCTGGAAAGCACGTTAAAAAAATTGCTTTTGCAGCTGGTTTCATTTACTTTGTGGAAACACTGCGCACATTGGGTACTTTAAATAATTCCAGTTTTACCACTAGGTGATGTAAATGCACTTTTTCTTAGATTTTCTCCTTTTCTAAAATCCCGTTTTGAAAAATTATTTGTGTATCCGAAAGGACTCCAAAGGCGTGGTGCTGACTTCACTCAACAATGCTGTGTCATCCTACTTGTTTTCAACATCCAATCATTTCCCGATGTAATTTTTTCCCACCAGCAATGGCAGCCGTAATAAATCAGATTCTCAAGCGTGATAAATTGTTTTTTAATGGCTGCCTTGACCTTTCCATTCTCCTAACGAATGAAGTCAACAGTAATGAGAGCACTGTGGACATGGATGCGTTATTACTCCAAACTGTAGCTTGAAAATTACTAAACTCCATATTGTGGTTAAGAGGTGCAGGTTGCGGACTTAGGGTTCGGGGCCCTGGATGCCTGCTTTGGAAATCGAGACCTGAATGTCGTACTTCTTTTTTAAGACGCCCCTCCACCAGGAAAAGTGGCTCTAACTAAATTAGGGAAGAGTGAGATATTCTCATCTTGGGTGCTTTGGAAGCCTTTAAAAAGCCGGGCAACAAAAATTCCCTTTATATTTATGTGCCCTAAATTGCACATACTGCGATAGTTTGATACGTCGCAATTTCTTTATGATACAACAAAATCATATTCCTGAATTTTTATTTTATCTGCATCAATTCAACGCAAAACTTTCTAAATTCGTGAACCACTTTAGTTTATTCTCCTGTTTTGTACAGGAAAGCGTGAAACATTCCCTCTTGCGTTGAACAGAAACGAAACAACTGTAACGTATACTCTATATTCACTTTCCTTTTGATTTTACTATCTCTGGTTATTTTATTTTACTATGTAAATTATCTTCCTACTGAACGGAATATTATTTCACCCGCTGAATGAGATCTGGCAATGAGTGTAAGTCATGACGTGGTGGTAGCTCGTATATAGGCGCGTTCATCGAGAAGTGGGAGTTGTGTGTTGTTGCGTTGGAGTTGAGGGTGGTTGGTGTTGCGTTGCAGTGTGTTGTTATGTAGTAGTGATATATGAGTGCCTTAGTTGACCAGGAGTCATCATAATAAACAAGTTGTTCTGTAAGTTCAGTCTTTTTCAATTCTTAGTTTTGTCAGACCTCTGTCTGGCTGTTAGGTTTATGACTTTGATTACTTAATATAAATAACCAGCGTTGAGACTTTGTTTAAGTTCATAATTAACGAGTAACAACACCCTTTTGGGAATTCATCATTTTGAAGCTTAGAGCATTATTCATTCATAATAATTAGCTTAGCAAAAAGATAAACAAAGCTAATTCATTATAATTGGCGCCCGAACTTTTCTCGAACACGAGATCCTGACTATTATTACCCATGGCTTCCTTACCTGAGACAACTGCAAATTTCCACCTTCCGGCAAGTCTCGAGGGTAATGGTGTTTGTTTGGACAATTTGTACGAAGCCTGTGGCTCTGACTTGGATATGAATAATCTACACATACCCAAGCATTCTTCACCATCTCGTAATGCACCAGCTTCTTATCACTCTGAGTCGCGGGTCGTACCTGAGGGAGTTCAATCCTCTCAGCGAAGCAGAATGCTTGCCCATTTCGTGCCGCATGCTGGCACAATTCATTTCAATGGTTTGGAGGGGTCTTTAAAGTTCCTCGAAGATCTGGAAGACCATTTTGATTTATATAATATTCCGGAAGACTGCAAGGTCCAAATTGCCGGCACTTGCTTGAGGGATACCGCCAAGACCTGGTATCGGCAGTGGCGAGGGTCGAACCCGGATTCGCATTATGAGAATTTCCGTGCAGAATTCTTGGAGGTCTTTCCTTTCGGCCTCAGTCGAGCTAGCCTTGCTCAACAGCTGTTTTCTCGTCAGCAGGGTCCCAATGATAGCCCTGTTGCATTTGCGTTGGAAACTACACGCCTATATAATCTATGGGATCCACATGCCAGTCATGTTGACATGTTGGATACCCTCGTACAGCAGCTCGACCCATTCTTGCAAGATTTTCTTGAGGTTCGACACCCTGCCACTATTCATGAATGCCTTCGCCTCATACGCACGTATGAAGAGCGACATGGCAAACATGCTTCAACTCACCATGCTCGGGCACCCCGCGAGGCTTATTACGAAAACCCTCAGCGGCATAATAGACAAAACTTTCAGCGCGAGCATACACACGTGCCCACCCAAGCTTCATACGTTCCACCACACAGAAGAGTGGCGAACCAGCAACGAGTTTCGGAGCAAGCTACGGGGTATCGTCATAATGCACAGTATGCTCGACCCCGTTCCACTCAGCAGCATTCGGAACGTTATCATGCTCAGGGCAATAATAATTTTTCTGCCCGTGCTGAGGGCAGACGTAACGAAAATGAAAATCTCAACAGACACGCTTAGTTCCCGACGCAGGGTGCACGCAATTTTCCTTATCGTGAAAATTTTTCCCGATACCCGGCAGGGTCGAGGTTTCCGACCACATGATAACACCACCGGAATTCCTTTAAACTTCCACAGGAAGTAGACGAAGGGTCGGTCCTGCTTCCTGATACCAAACATTCTGACCCTAAAACAGTATTAGTGACTGTTCAAACTCCTCAGTTGCCTGATGTATTCTTGACACTTGAAGACGTTATTGTCGAGACAAAGTTCGACACTGGGTCACGAGATATCAGCCCTAAATACAAAGTTTTGCAATGATGTTTTTTCTGCAATACATGTTCAGCCTGCAACGCAGTATTTGCGAGGTGCAAATAACGAAATCTTCAGTATCGCAGGAACTGTCACATTATCTTTAGGGCTGGGAAAAGCTCGTTTTACACATTCTTTCCTGCTTATAGACGAGCTACCCGTGAAATGTCTCATGGGTATGGACTTTATTAACAAGTTTCAAATAACTTTGAATTTTGTACAACATGTGATTTCCTTTCCGGAACCTGTCGAAATGATTCCGACGGTTCCTGTAGATATTACGAGTTTATTGTTGAGTGACCAATTGAATGAGGGGCAACGAGACCAGCTTTCTCTCCTTTTACAGGAAAGCCCTGGTTTATTTTCGGATCAACCTGGTTTCACACAGGTGGTTTATCATGTTATTGACACTGATGGTTCGAAACCCATTGCGACGAAACCTTACCCTTGTGCTCCACATAAAAAACAGGAAATGCAACGTCAAATTGCCGAAATGATTAAGCAAGGCATAATCAGGGAATCAACAAGCGCCTGGGCGGCTCCTGCCTTCTTGGTTCCAAAGAAACAACCAAATGAATTTCGTTTCGTGACAGATTTTCGCAAACTCAACCAAGTCACGAAAACAATCAATTATCCCCTACCTGTCATGTCACATATTCTAAATGACTTGTCGTCAACCAAATGGATGTCAACTTTGGATTTGGCGAGTGGATATTGGCAGGTGGCAGTACATCCGGACTCGGTCGATAAAACAGGCTTTGTGACTCCTTTTGGGGCCTATGAATATTTACGTATGCCTTTTGGTTTAGCTTCTGCACCTGCTACTTTCCAAAAGCTTATGGACACGGTTCTCAGACCTGTCCTGGGTCCCCATGTGCATGTCTATTTGGATGATATTATTATCACATCAGAGACTTTTGACGAGCACCTTTCTCTGCTCAAACAGGTGTTCCAACTTATATACAATGCTGGCTTGACGTTAAAACCTAGTAAATGCCAGATAGCGAGGGACGAGATTGTATATCTGGGGTTGAAAATTACTCCCCACGGCTTATTCACTGATAATGAAAAAATTAGGCCTATTGCTGACTTTCCTCGGCCTAAAACAGCAAAAGAACTATCCCGCTTTCTGGGAATGACCGGATGGTATCAGCAGTTCGTCCCCGCTTATGCTACAATATGTGAGCCATTGTATGCTTTAAAGCGTAAATACAAGAAGTTTATTTGGACACCTGAAGCTAACGCTGCATTCGAAACACTGAAGTCTGCATTGACTCAGCCTCCGGTGTTGGCTTTCCCGGATCATTCTAAAGAATTTGATATTTATACTGATGCATCCGGAGTTGGTCTTGGTTGCGTTTTGTCACAAGCTGGGCATCCAATAGCTTTTGCGTCTCGTACTTTAGCTTCAAAGCTGAACGCAATTATTCAGCTACGGAACGTGAATGTCTTGCTGTTGTGTATGCACTGAATAAATTTCAATGTTATCTTAACGAATTGACAGTTAACATAATTACGGATCATTCTGCCCTTCAGTATTTGAATTCTGCTAAACACCTATCTCAAAGACTTATGAAGTGGGCTCTGAAGTTACAAGAGAGCAATATCAAAATTTCGTATCAGCCAGGTAATAAGAATCAATTACCGGACGCATTATCTCGCGTTCCGATTAGTGGGGTCCCCACCGAAACTACTCCTGGATGTCAGCCTTTACTTCTGATAGCTGATATCACATCCAGAGAGCAGATAATGGCAGAATTAATAAATGATCCAGATTTTGGGGATATTTACAATTTTTTGCTTGCGGGTTCGCCCCTACCAAGTGATCCTTCTCTGGCTGGAAGGTCACAACATTTTGAAGTAATAGAGGGTCTTCTTTATTATACAAAGTCTCGGACTACTAGGGCAGAGTTTCGCCCATGTATTCCGCGAACCCTTAGAATGGCTCTTTTAAATGAATTTCATGACAAACCTCTTGCAGGCCATTTAGGTATTCGCAAGACCCGTTGTAAATTGCGGGATGTTGCCTATTGGCCTGGAATGTACCAAAGTGTGCTCGCATACGTTCAATCATGTCACTTGTGTCAGATTAATAATTATCGTAATGTAAGACCGGCCGGTCACTTGAAATCTAGTTCAAGTTCTCATGTATTTGATATTATTTCCATAGATTTATTGGGACCTTATCCATTATCTGTTAAAAATAAAGCTCGTTATGTTTTAGTACTAACTGATAATTTTTCTAAATGGGTTGAAGTTTTTCCCATTAAAGCCGCTACGGCTGAGATTATTTGTAATGTCTTAGTTAATGAAGTATTTTCTAGATATGGTGCACCTAATAAAGTAGTTTCGGATAATGGTCCTCAATTTATTTCTGACATTTTTGAAAGAATGTGTGCGAGATTACACATTAAACATAAATTCATTTCCCCATATCATCCCCAGAGTAATCCTGCAGAACGCGTTAACCGAACGCTAGTGAAAATGATTGCGACTTTCGTAATGGACCACCATGAAAGATGGGATGACCATTTAGAACTTTTTGCGTTCGCCCTCCGCTCGTCTGTCCACGAGTCTACTAAAATTACTCCTGCGGAACTTTTTCTGAGTCGCAAAATTAAAACCCCTTTTGAAAATTTAACGGGGATTATCGACGAATTAAACCAGCGACCAACTCCGCAATCAGTACACATTATGGCAGAAAAAGCTCGTATTGCAATGCTAGGAGCACAAGCGGCTCAAGCACGATATTATAATTCTAGGCGTAGGGAACCAGATCTTGTCGTTGGAGATCTCACTCTCGTGGAAACGCACTTCCAGTCTTCTGTTTCGCATACTTTAGTGAAGAAATTTGCACCCAGCTACGAAGGTCCATATCGGGTGGCAAATGTCTTTGAAAATAATATTGTTCTGGAGAAACCGAACAACAATTTTCAATATGTACATGTTGATCAATGTCGCAAGTATCACGAGCGGGATATCGATTTCATTATCAATCCTACTCAACCTTCTGTTCCACAGACTCAAGAATCTATATCTCATGTTCAACCGCCAGAAATTGTGGACGACCCACCGAACATTTTTGACGAATCACCAGTGATTTTTCCTTCACCCTCCCCCCTCCAGACGAGTTTCTACAACCGCAACCTGATTCTCCCGTGAGACCAAGGCTCGATTCGCGTTCGTCGAATACTAGTATCGTTCCTTTCCCTCCAACCATTGCCAAGACTATTGCTGCGCCGTTTCCGGCTACCTCTGCACCAACACGGGATACTTCTTCTTTGAATACCTCATCGGAAAGTATTCCTATAGGCGAATCCAAACATCGCCTTGCACGACCGCTGAATTACAGCAGCGACTCAGAGGCGTCGGACATTTCGGATTTGTCAGTTATGAATCCAACATTTAATATTCCACACCGTCCAGCACCACCAAAAGCTGGGCGCAAACGTCACTTGTCTCCCCAATCTGCTTCGCCGCAACAGCGACGAAGGCAGAAATCTTTGCATCCGCCCGGGTTTCGCCCCTGGAACCTCCGTTCAGGGCAAACAGGGCCGATGCCTGCTACTACTATCATGCCCCGTGGGCGTAAACGAAAACAAGCGATGTGGCCGGAGACACGTCCCTCCAAAAAGATACTGGAAGGACACAACGGGCCCCAGCATCAAGGGACTTCATATCCAAAGCCTGGGGGAGCCCGTTCCTATCAGCCGCAGCAGGGATTTCCGGACCGCCAGACTTCTGACGTTCCTGACCGTTCTTCTCAGCCGCAGGGATTTCCAGACCGCCAGACTCCTGACCGTTCCTATCAGCCGCAGCAGGGATTTCCGGACCGCCAGACTCCTGACCGTTCTTCTCAGCCGCAAGGGATTCCGGACCGCCAGACTTCTGACGTTCCTGACCGTTCTTCTCAGCCGCAGGGATTTCCAGACCGCCAGATTCCTGACCGACAACAGACCGATGTTCCATTACCGTCCCGGAAGAGATCCAAGCCACCTGATTTCCCCAGTCCCATTAGGCCTGGAAAACGTTTTCGCACTAGAATTTTTTATGCGTCCTCGAGATAAGTAAGTTCTCGTGGACAGGTTCTTTCTCAGTTTATTGTTTTTCCTGCTCGACCAGTTGGCGTGTCAGAATTTCTTTTTTCGTGTGGGCCTATGCATTCTTTTTGTGTATATATGTGTGTTGTTTTTTTTATATTTCTTCTATGTCCATCTACTAATCCACTTTTTTTTGTATATATCTATGTGCTTAGGGGTAAAATAATAAAATTGTTACTGTTAGGCAGCTCCAGGTAAATTTCGCTGCTGATACAGTTGTTCTGTATTTCAACGCATGAGGCAAACGTAATTTGAAATGAAAATAATAAAATTGTTACTGTTAGGCAGCTCCAGGTAAATTTCGCTGCTGATACAGTTGTTCTGTATTTCAACGCATGAGGCAAACGTAATTTGAAATGAAAATAATAAAATTGTTACTGTTAGGCAGCTTCAGGCAATCTTCGCTGCTGATACAGTTGTTCTGTATTTCAACGACTGAGGCAAACGTAATTTGAAATGAAAATAATAAAATTGTTACTGTTAGGCAGCTTCAGGCAATCTTCGCTGCTGATACAGTTGTTATGTATTTCAACCAATGAGGCGCACGTAATTTGAAATTAAAAAAGTGATTCCTGCTAGGCAGAATAAAAGGAAAGTATGCCGATGCAGGTTTGGTTTGTTCTACACTACAAATTTCACAATCGAATACAGATTCGTAAATTGTTATGCCAAGTTGATAATGTAAATACGGCTACCACCAAACAACAAATCAAAAAAGAGATCGAGAAACGTCAATCATCGAAATGTAAGACTTACACTCCAAAATTGATAGATTTTTCGGAAACCAAAAAAAAAAAAAAAAAAAGAAAAAAAGAAGAAAAATTAAGGGGGAGATGATGTAACGTATACTCTATATTCACTTTCCTTTTTGATTTTACTATCTCTGGTTATTTTATTTTACTATGTAAATTATCTTCCTACTGAACGGAATATTATTTCACCCGCTGAATGAGATCTGGCAATGAGTGTAAGTCATGACGTGGTGGTAGCTCGTATATAGGCGCGTTCATCGAGAAGTGGGAGTTGTGTGTTGTTGCGTTGGAGTTGAGGGTGGTTGGTGTTGCGTTGCAGTGTGTTGTTATGTAGTAGTGATATATGAGTGCCTTAGTTGACCAGGAGTCATCATAATAAACAAGTTGTTCTGTAAGTTCAGTCTTTTCAATTCTTAGTTTTGTCAGACCTCTGTCTGGCTGTTAGGTTTATGACTTTGATTACTTAATATAAATAACCAGCGTTGAGACTTTGTTTAAGTTCATAATTAACGAGTAACAACACCCTTTTGGGAATTCATCATTTTGAAGCTTAGAGCATTATTCATTCATAATAATTAGCTTAGCAAAAAGATAAACAAAGCTAATTCATTATACAACAACTAGAAGAAAAAAACTCATTTTCTTCTGATCGCGGTTTTGTTTGAATGAACGTAGGTTGCCACTCTTTCCTTCGGTGGAGCTGACGTTCTGACAGATCCTACTCTAAATTCCCATTTTATGTTGCATTAAAAATTTATATCTACATTTGAAAGCGCGCGTAAGATGCCAATTTTCTTGCACCGGGACATCAGATTGCGGACTAACATCAAATCTTCAGAGGTAGGGAATATGTTTTGCTATCTTCGCTTTCATTCTCTAGTCATCCAAAAGCTCCTTCTCAACTCGAAATTCTTGTCATGGGATATGTCACTCTCCACGATTCAAATGACGTAAATCACAGAAGCCAATGGATTTTGAGATTTTTTTAGTTTGCCGCGATAGCTTTCTGTTGTTGCGAAATAAAAATGCGCTCCTGGCTTCCTGACTACGAGAATATAAAATAAGGAGAACCACTTCTCTTCTGAAAGAAGAGCCACAAGCCAATTCCAAACTGAAACCACACTAGTACCTTGTCGCAACTGGATAATAAAAATAAACTAAGAATAAAACGTGTTACCGTTACCAGTTTACAGTCATCATCTTAATCGGAGGTGAAAACCAAAACCAGCACACAATTCAAACTGAGTTAATCAGGGTTCCAGTCCCGAAGTCAGATAAACCTTCATCGACCAAAACCGAAGCGCCCCTTAAACATATTGTAATGTTTTTAGTGTATTTGGTTGCAGATATCACTTAATTGTTTATGTAACACCAAAGCACAAGCATTACTTAAATGCTTAAATGTAAATACTCTTCGTACTGAAAGGCTCCGTGGAAGTAAGTCATGATCCGGTTAGCTTAACTAAACACTTAAAGCAAGCTTAGGCAGTAAATATAGCATAACGGCCAGATATAAATAATGAGACATGTACTTAAAATTGAACCTTTTATTGATCTCGATATTCAAGTCAGCACATTAAATCAGAATTTCCTTCGCACGTAAGTCTCTAATACTTCGACATCGAATGCCAAGATTCTCAACATAAAGATTACTTCTCAAGTATTATCTAATCGCTAGCGAGCTAAGGCTTCAATATGAACGAAACTTAATATTCAACGTGAAAGGATTAATAATTAAGAGCTAGACACGTACTCTTAAGGTGGAAGTCAAGTAATTTTGCTTCCTATACTTCCAATGGAAAAACTTCTGTACACATTTTCTTCACAATTAATGCTTTCCCAAGGATGAAAATTTGAATATCGATTAAAACAGCTTCATTTTATAACTTGGAATACTTAAAATTTTCTAAAACATAACCATAATTATGCAATCCAACATTTGTTTGTCTACTGACATCATCAAAGTACAGGCCGCGCCGTCTTTTCTGGTTTCAACACCACCAAAGAAAAAGTTATTGATTTTTAATGTAATTATGGTTATGTTTTAGAAAATGTTAAGTGTTCCAAGTTATAATATGAAGCTATTTTAATCGATGTTCAAATTTTCTTCCTTGGGAAAGCATTAATTATGAAGAAAATGTGTACAGAAGTTTTTCCATTGGAAGTATAGGTAGCAAAATTACTTGACGTCCACCTTAACTTCTCTCTCCAACGCGATTTCAACGATCTTACAATCTAGTCGACGTATAACGAGAGCTCTGACACATTCGTAAACAGATTTCTTATCTGTTTCGTTAACATACGTTATTCAACTTTTGACCTCAAGTCAGGTGGATCGCCCCGGAGACGCAGTGGTCTAAGCGATGGCTTCTGATCATTCGTCCGAAAGAGGTCCGAGTTTGAATCCCGGTGAGGCATGGATGTTGTGTTTGTTTTTCGGCACTGGCTCTCTCCCTTCCCTGGAATCAGGTGCCCTAAATTAGGGACGGGCGACTGCTTATAGCCCATTGAGTTGCTCACGGTGGTCGTTAAACCTCCAATCAAAAAAAAAAAAAAAGGGACGTTGCCACAAAAACATTCAGCGAGAGAGAATATAGCGTCAAGTTAGCTGACAGGACGCCGTGCTTTGTTACGTAACATGTTCGAAATATGCAATCCTGTGAATGTCGTTTCAACATTTACTTAGAAATACGGAAACAAAAACGTGTCCTAGCTCTTCAGCTTCACAGTTCTCGATCATAACAAATAACTTTTCGGGGAAAAAATTAATTGGATTTACAAATAATTAAAGGATGTATTTCCTTTCGTGTCTTATTCACTGCAGCCACGGGGGTGTCTGCGGTGAATAAGTACGCAGGGTTGGTAATGCTACACTCATGTTTTTCATAACGGGATCCTTAAAGTACAACTGACTCACTCATTCACCCCAGTAATGAACTCTTAAAAGTGATGTGAACCACGCCATTCAATTAACGTCCTTCATCTGTTAATTTCTCAGTGCATCAATTCAGTGGGGAGCAGTTGGAATTTCATAGCACAAAAGCACCTGCGATACCATTACAAAAACAGATGAAATAAGAAAAGTATAAGTAAAGGTCAATGGGGTAAGCTGAGCTCCTGTTTTTCGGGATATTTTTGTTTGGTTTCTCTTTCGCCACGAGTTGAGTTTTCTACAAAGCAGCATTTAGGACCCACAGCTATCATGCACAAAATCTTCCTGTAGGTATGTCTTAGAAGAGTTCCCACCTGACACAAATAATCGCATTTTGTTCCATGACGGCTGTGTGTCCACAAGTTCCAAGTGCTGCTCTATAGAAGACACTGACATGATACAAAAATGGCGCCGAGTAAAGCTCAGTTTACCCCGTTGAGCTATGCTTAATCTTTTCTGGTTTCACTAGTTTTTAATGGGTTACATACACTCAATGGATAATGTATAGGGATGCCTACCTAATAATGTGTTGGTCCGACTCTAGCGGGAATAATAGCCTATACACGCCGAGGCATTGACTTCACCAGATGCCGGAGGTAATGCTATCTATGCCTGTTGCGGCATTGTCCACAGATCCGCCCGAAAGGTTGGTCCAGGATCCGCGGATATGATATTCCTTTCCGCGGCATCCCGTAGAGTATCCACAGGGTTTAAATCCGGGAAGCCGTTGGATGATTCGAAACTCAGATGAGTGTTCCTCGAGCCATGCCTGCGTGGGTGCGGCCCGTTGGGGAGGCGCATTATCCTGCTGGAACAGACCATCGGCGCCAAGATGCGCGAAGGCCATGAAAACGTGTACGTCATTAGCCAGCACATGCTGGTAACGCGCAGGGGTTAAAGACCTCTCCAGACACGCCAATGGACCTAATGTGTGCCATGAAAAGGTTCCCTAAACCATCACAGAGCCTTCACCGCCTTGAATACACTGGGCCATTATCTCATGCTGTCGACGCCACACCCGCTCCCTCACATTAGCTCGGTACAGCTGCAAACGGGATTCCTCTAACCACACGACGCGCCCCGCGCCGAGGTCCAGTTTTGGATGTTTCCTGCACCAGGCGTGGGGTGATGTCCGATGACGAGAAGTCAACAGTGGCACACGAATAAGGCACCGGTTTCCGAACCGAGCCCGCACCGGAACGTTTGCTAGATGACGGCATTTAAGCTGCATGTTATTTGCGCCCCCATTGCCAAAAGGACGGACGGTCTGTACGAGCCTGGAGAGTCTCCGTCGACCCAGGTCTTCCATGGCATATAGTCGGCCACCGCTGGCACTATGGGTGCTGGCATGTCCGTCCATGGTACACCCTTGATACGGTTGCGCTCGGGAACACTGGGGTTCTTACCACTTGGACATGTCTTGCGCTGACAATGCGCCCACGATCACAGCCGCTCAGATCACCACGCTTACCCATATTCGTCTATTGCGATACATTCTGAGGAAGCCCTGCTGTCTGCCTATTTATCGCCTGGTTCAGTGGCGGATTTCCAATTACTAGCACTAGGCGCCCGCCTAGGGCTCCAGGGCGTGAGGGGCCTCGAAAACGTACAATGGGATTGTCAATACAAGAAGACGGCGAATTAAAACGTGCAGAATAAGTTAGTTCCAAAACCAGGGAAGCAATCCCTCGGTGCACGTTAATTAATCCAATACTAGTGAAACTAAAACTCGCAAGAGCTCCAACGATTTTAATAGTACACGAATTCAATGAAATAAGAACAGATAATCTCACGAGATCTTTCGAGTTTCCTAAAACTCATCTTCAGATGAAAAATTAAATTGAACCCGAAGATCGGGTAATGAGGGTATATATACATATGTAACAACAACGTCAGAGTGCAACGGGTGACGTAGATAGGCCATCGCCCCATTGGTTGAGAGGATACTCATGTAGAAGTTTGACAGCCGTGAGGAAAACTATACAGAAAAAGTGAAAAAATAAGTGGGCGCATGCTGGGGATCCCACCCTAAACTTATAACTTTAACAAGAAGTTGATGGTATTATATAGTAGATCAATTACCATATCATAATATTAACAAAATAGCAATACGCCAGAAATGAAGATAAAATACTTACATATGACGCTAGGCAGTTTGTAGCTTAGAATTAAACCAATCATACAAAATAAAACAATTAGTTCATTAGAAGTAGTAGAAACCTAATCTGTTTCCAAGGGCTTGGTAAGAGTTCTGGTAAGTTGTCATTACAACACTTGGGTCCTTTTGGCACAATCACCATACTTTCTGTGAGTAACATGGACGAAACAGAGCCTGGAGTGATAGTAACACGAGCGTCAGACCACATAGGTAAGTGTAACCCCTCAGATACAAGTCGTGCCAGGGCTGTATTTCGGAGTCCATTCTTGATGGCATAGTTATATTCTTTCAGTCTAGCTCCCAATGTTCTTTTAGTGGAGACCGCATAAATTCTATCTGGAGTATCACTATCACAACTTTTTAGAGGTATTTCGGAGACCTGGTCTCGATCATGTTTGATCATATTAAACAAGTTGGCAGTTTTTACCCCAAAATCTAATGTCGAATGGTTTACATTGGCCTTAAGAAAAGGGGTAATCATATTGTAGTAATGCATAGAACCCACAAACTTTTTTTTGTCTGTTGTCACTTTGCAGGATAGTTGATCTTTCTCGTCGAATTTTCCCAAGCACAGATTGAATGGTTGACCTGTGGTAACCATGCGTCGCAGCAATTTCAAACACTCTAGTGATTTCTAAATCACGTCTGCTATTACTTGAGGAGTGGGTAAAAGCTCTTCTCAATATTATTTTGGTTTTCACAGACCGAAACAAAAACAAAATGTTGCAGACCCTCTTAATCTTCCGATGAAAACAATAAGAAAAAATGCTTTCTACAAACTCTTCACATTCTCGCTTTCCTGCAGTGATAGGTGAAATTCTTAGTGTCCACGTTTCTAGGTCCACGGCGTTGGTCTATTCCAAAACTCCTCCACGAAAAGTCATCCATCCTTTTCAAGTGAAGCACTATACATAAATTGCATTCTACCTGTATTTTCTAATGCGGGGAACTTTTCCGGTTGCTAATATCTTCAAGTAACTTATTTTATTTTTGTTGACACCCTTCTCGTTTCCTACTAATTGGCTCAAAATGTTAAAAACAAGATAATTTTCCAAAGCTGAAGGTTTTATAATTGAACGATAAATTTTCCAAGAAACTTGCGACTGAAAAGGTGTTAAAATTAATCAGTTTTGCATAACGTATCAAACTCAAAAAGAAAAATTTGCTGTAACTAAAATAATTTCTTCGTAGCGCAAAGCTAAAATTTACGAAATTTCCACTCTGAGAACTCCTAGTGGGAAATTTATAAACTAGTAGTGAAATTTAAAATGGAAAATTTTTAATGATTTTTTATGTCCGATCATTCGCAAAAATAGTTTTTGAAAAATCTGTGAAAAACAATTATTTTTGGTTTTCAGCCCCTTTAACAGGAAATCTACGAACCAATGGGAAAATTTAAATATTTGAAATGGAAGGGTTAAGACTAAACTGAGAGGCACAAAAATAACATTATCATTTAAGTTGAATAGTTTCTTCACAACAGAACTTTATTTTTTTTAATTTTCGACTTGACAACCCTTAGCGGTATTTAAAGTGCCAAATTAATATCTTTAGATCTCTTATTAGCCGCGAATATAATTTTTTAAATCTCTCTCTTTTTTTTTTCATTGGGGGTTTAACGACCACTGTGAGCAACTCAACAGGCTATTAGCAGTCGCCCATCCCTAGTTTAGGGCTATTGGTTCCAGGAAAGGGAGAGAACCAATGCCGTAAGACAAACCCAAAATCCATGACTCAACGGGGTTCGAGCCCGGACCCTTCACGGATGAATGATCATAAGTCAACGCTTAGACCACCACTGCGCCACCGGGTGGCTGAAATATCTCTGAAAACAAAAAGTTCTATGTGCACGGGCAAACAAAGGGATTACACTAGCACTGTTTCTTACAAAACGTCCTAATAATAGGAAGATAGAATGGAATTTCAAAAAGCGTAAACAATTTTTCTCGACTGTGCCTTCTTTTTTGCTAATCTGACGGATGAAAATTTCTGAGGAGATGAGAAGGGGGAGCCCTCCCTCCCCCTACCTCCTTTAGCTGAAGATAGTTTGTTGTTCCTGAAATGTTTGAAGAAGTAATAACTGTATCAGAGATGTATATAGAATTTTTCTTCCGGGGGAGGGGGGGAGAAAATAAGAAGTTTTTGAAATCCACCATCTGGAACAAAATCAAAGTTAATGAAAAACTGAAGCATTTTTTTTTCAATGTAAGTCGATACATTTTTATTAAATTAATGCATTTTTTTCTAATGTAAGTCGCATTTTAACCAAAAAACAGATATATAGATATATAGTAATTACTTCTATGTATATAAATACAGTAGTTAAAATTTATATATATATATATATATCAGATTATTCAAACTTATGCACCCACCACAAGTCATCCTGAAGAAGAAATTGAAGAATTTTATGAGGAAATTTGTCATCTAAATAATAAAGGTAAGCAGCACTTGAAAATAATTATGGGAGATTTCAATGCAAAAATAGGGCAACGGCAACAGAATGAAACTTCAGTAGGTAAATTCGGTCACGGCAACAGAAACCAGCGTGGAAATACTCTCGTTGAGTTTGCAGAGGCAGAAGGGTTTTTCATCTTGAACTCCTTCTTCAAGAAAAAGCCACACAGGAAATGGACATGGAGACATCCAAATGGGACGACAAGTGAAATTGATTTTATTATGTGTAACAAAAAATTCGTCATAGAAGACTGCAGTGTGCTAAACAAGTTCAACACAGGTAGTGACCATAGATTGGTGAGATGTAAGATGCACCTCAACACTAAACTTGAACGTGGCAAGCTCATAAGACAAACAAAATCTATTGACATAACCAACCTTAAAAAACGCCATAATACCTTCAAGTTGGAACTGAAGAACAGGTTCTCTGCTTTAGAAGGCCTAACATCGGAAGAAGTGGACATCTCTGAAGTTAACAGAACAGTAACCAAAGCTCTTATGGAAACAGCAACAAAATTAGCTGGGTCTAAGAACAAGTTGCATGTAAACAAATTATCAGGAAAAACGAAAATGTTGATGCAAAAAAGAAGAGAGACGAGGACAACTGAAGAAGATGTGACTTCCAAAGTGGAATATATAGAACTGTGCAAGACAGTAAGAAAAAGTATCACTGAAGACGTAAGAAAATTCAACTGTGAACTAGTGAGGAAAGCAATTGAAAACAACCAAAGCCTAAAGATAGCAAAGGGACATCTCAGTAAGGGAAGAAAACAGATTATGGCACTGAGAAAAGAAGATGGTTCTGTAACAAGAAATAGAGGCGAAATTTTGACAAGAGTGAAAGATTTCTACTCCACATTATATGAAAGGGATGATACATGCACTCCAGACATCATGAAAGATACCAGTACCAGAGTTCCTCCAGTCCTTCCAGCAGAAGTTGCACATGCAATCAAGAACATGAAGCGAGGAAAAGCTCCAGGAGAAGATGGAATTACTGTATACATCATACAAGAAGCAAGTGGAGAAATCGAAACAGTACTCGCCCAAATTTTCACCCAATGCCTTAATGAAGGAAAGATTCCTGAGGATTGGAACACCGCTACAATGATCCTGCTACATAAGAAAGGTGACATTGAGGATCTCGGAAACTACTGATAGGAAACAGACCTATCAGCCTCCTATCAGTAGTTTATAAAATCTTCACTAAAATTCTTTCACACCGCTTGAAGGTAACACTGGACATGGCTCAACCGAGAGAACAAGCTGGATTCAGGAGTGGCTACAGCACAATAGATCATATCCACGTACTGAGAGAACTAATTGAAAGAGCGAGGGAATATGAACTTCCATTGTGCATGGCTTTTATCGATTATGAAAAAACCTTTGATTCGGTGAAACCATCAGCAGTTACAATGGCTCTGAAAACCTGCGGTATTGAAGATGCATACATTAATATTATTAATAACATCTATGAAAATGCAAGTGGAGAGATTGGGCTGTTTGAAAACCCAACACACGTAAAAATTGGAAAGGGAGTGAGATAAGGTGACACCATATCTCCGAAGCTCTTTAATGCCACATTGGAGGGTGTTTTTCAGTCGCTGAGCTGGGAAAACAAGGCGATAAAGATTAATGGAGATTATCTAACCCACCTTCGTTTTGCTGATGACGTAGTCATTTTTGCAACTACCCCATCAGAGCTGCAGAGTATGATCCAGGAACTTGCTGAGAAGAGTAAAGAAGTGGGATTAAAAATGAACTTTCAGAAGACAAAAGTGATGTTCAATGCTTTTACAAGAAATGAAGATTTATCGATTGATGGAGAAAAGCTGGAGATTACAGACACGTACGTTTATCTTGGACAGCAGATATCAAGTGAGGGTCACATTGATGAAGAAATTAATCGGCGTACAAAACTTGCCTGGAGAGCTTTTGGAAGAAACAGCATAATTTTCAAGAGCAATATGCCATTATGTCTTAAAAGAAAAGTGTTTGATCAATGCATCCTTCCAGTGCTTACGTATGGTGCAGAGACGTGGACCTTAACTAAAAGAGACATACAAAGGCTGCAGACAACTCAAAGTAGCATGGAGAGGTGCATACTTGGTGTAACCAGGAGAGATAAGAAGAGGAACTCGTGGATCCGAAAAATGACAAGAGTGGAAGACATCATGATCAGAGTTAAATCCCTGAAATGGCAATGGGCTGGACATACTGCCAGAAGGACAGATCATCGATGGACAGCCGAAATTTTAGATTGTATCCCAAGGGACAGGAAAAGACCCAGAAGAAGACCACATGGGAGATGGGTGGATGAAATTCGAAAGTGTGCAGGGGTGACGTGGAGGAGACTGGCACAAGACAGACCGTTGTGGAGGAAACTTGGGGAGACCTTCGTCCAGCAGTGGATTGATAATGGTTGACAATGATGATGATGATGTGTATATAGCAAATGGAAAACTTTCCCCCTCTAGGGTTCCAATTGCCCCCCCCCCCGGCCAAAAAGTCTTGAAAGAAACACTGTGTATAAGTGTACCGCAGAGCTAGATGTGAAAAAGAGTACAGCTAAATTTATAATACGTATATCAAAATGTATGATACTTGTCTACCTGTCAGCATAAAATGTAACTTGTCAGAGATTTCGACTTTTCCCACCTCGGTAACAAGACAGCCCTCCCCGTCAACTTCTTGCATTCCTCGATCCTCCCATAATATCCCCCTTTCCCCACCTCAACGTTTCACGTGCGCGCTTGTTGTTCTATATTCTAGGACTGGCCCCCACCATTTCACGCCCCCTCCACTCCCAAGTGCCCAGCTCAGGACGCCGAGCAACTCACTGGCTCTCCGGGACACAGCTGTTAGTATTTGTAGAACATAACTTACAATTTTGTACTGATTTCCTACTCAAAGGGCTGTAACAATGGCGACGAACCTACGAAACGAGAAAGATGTTCGTGGTACTTGTTTCTGCCCCGTAGTGTGATGTCCGTGTCAGGTGGACTATCCCTTCCCCCTTCATGCATTGGGATGGAGCAGAGAATATAAGATTAGATGAGATATCTTCTCCCGAATGACAGGTTTATGGCCCGTACCGCTGAGATAAGTGGGAGAAAGGAATCTTTTTGCCGTAGTTTTTGTAAATCCCGGCCGCTTTGTTAACATTTCTTTTTGCAAAATGCAGAAAATTTTGGGCACTATATGGTTCAGGTACTTCGACCGCTTAAAGAGTTAAAACAAGGCACTAGTCTATTCTCAAAACTGCAGAACAAGAACGTAATTAATCATGTGTAATAACTAATTACATTCTTGTTTTGACGTATGTTACGGAAGAACAGCAGGAATTTTTTTTTAAATCATATGACAACGATTAAAACCAGCGGATTTGACTTGGCTGGGAATTAAGAAACAATGCTTGCCTTGTGGTGTCACTCGTCAGCTATAATTTTTTGTCTCATCATGGACGAAGGTAACTTTGGACCCCTGTATATACACTATATCGACAAAAGTTACCGGACACCCCTTCAAAAGTAAATGAACGGATCCACTGCGTTGTTAAGATACGTGGTACAGCTGCAAACGATATAAAAACAAGTCTGCAGCTGACCGCGATCATATTGCACTGTGAAGATGAGTAAAAATGTCATCTTCACTTTGAAAAAGGAAAGATTGTAGGGTGTTATATTAGTGGGTTGTCCATAACAGAAACCGAGAGGCGTTTAAATATACCCAAGTCAACTGTTTTGGATGTACTAAATTAGTGGAAGACACATGGCGTGCCTGAAGCAGCAAAATGTACCGACAGACCAAAGAAAATCAGTGAGAAAGATCAGGCCAGCACAGAGCCCTGATCTTAATCTCACAGAGCACCTGTGGGACGAATTAGAGCGCCGCATAAAAAGTTTGGAACCAAGACCTACTACTAAGTAACAGTTGGTGGCAGCATTATGTACTGAATGGTAGCGTATACCTATCGCTGTGTTCCAAAACTTTGTCGAAAGCATATCTCGAAGGGTCAGTGCATGCATTAAGGCCAAAGGTGGACCGACACCGTACTAATGTATGTCAATAAATGTTATGTTGTGTTTCTCTTCTGGGTGTCCGGTGACTTTTGCCAATATATTGAATAAGGGTACTGCTAAGTTTATAATGAAAAGAATAAGTGTACGGCAGAGGCAGAGTTACATATGGAAAAGAGAATTTGTGAGTAACATAGTTGAAAGTTATTTGAAACATGTTAGAAGTTGGATGAAATGAATATGTGTTCTGAAAATCTATTGAACTTTTTAAATATTATTCTAAATGTTTCACGTTCATCATGTGAAAAATATTGGGTTATTCAATTCAAAAAACCATATATTTCCGTTTGACAGGATAAGCAAACAAGCTCAACCTTTTTTTTTTCCTGTATTCGTGATGGAATAAAAGGAAGTATTAGTGATCAGGGCTGAGGAATGCAATGCAAATGAAGACAAAAGAAACGCATTTCCTCCATTTGCAAAAGAAGCTTCAACTTCTTAATAAGGTACATGAAACGGAAGCGTCCCTAAATATCTTTGATTACCAAAGTTGAACTTGCGGCAAGAAAGTTGCGCGAAAGGGGATTAAAAGTCCATTACTCTTGGAGTTAAAAAGCTCCCTGAACAGAAAAGTCGCTTAAGCCGCATCACTGGCACTGAATTAGAAACACGTTTTTCTTTCCTGAAATACAGAAGTTGATTAATATAAAATGCAAAAGTCTCCTCAGGACTTTCTTTTTTATTTTCTTAACTCAAAGGAAGACACAATTAATTTTCTCACATTAATTTTCAGACGACATCATACACTTCTACCAAGAGACAGAGCAATTTGTTATTGTGAGATGAACTTAGTCTTGCGCGCCACTGCCAGATGAGTTTTCTAATCGATTTTTTTCTCCTTGTTTGAAAGTTACTCACTTCGCGTCTGAACACTTCATTTTTATCAAGTCACAACAGATGCCTCGTTCTTAAAATGCCAGCTCGAAAGACGGGATTACTTCCCTGCGACGAAAGGAAACAAGAAAAGTACCCGGGAAACGACGAATTCCGATTCTCAACATCAGAACGAAGTTTTTACTTTCCTTTACCTCACAGTGGTTTTATGACATTCAAAGAATCTGAAGCTCGCGTGCTTCAGAGCAAATTTAATTTCTGACGACAACATCGAAATCCAATAAGATTATCTCTGAAAATAAAATGACTTCAAATGCGAATCTAAGTCGCTTTTAGCTGGAAATTCTATTATGTTTTGCAGTATACAACTCTGATGACGAAGGGTGTTGTTTTGCTGCTCTTTGAAATAACTTGATCATCTGAAGCTGACATCTGCTTGTAATCTGTTTATCATTAAAGCACATTAAAAATGATCAATAGCTATATACTGTAGTATGCAAATTCAGTAAGAGCTTCAGCTCAACTCCTGGTTTCGTGTAGTTTGAATTTAACTTCTTGCCCAGTTCTAGTTTGGCATTATGGAGTTTGTGCTTTAAATAGCTTCTATCTTACATGATTATTCACGTGTCTCTGCTAGTTAATGATCGTAGTGAACTTCGTAGAACATCAGACCTCATGAATAATTAATTGCTAACGGTCAGAGAAAAGATTCAACATAAGTGATGCACTACAGAGCAGAGTTGGAAGCGGGTCAAAAATTTCGGACCCGGACCCGTAACTGACCCGGAAAAATCTGCTTGGAACTATAAATTCGAAACTCAATATATACATATAAACGTAATATATATATATATATATATATTCATCCCAATAATTGCTTGATATTTATTAACTGAAATCCTTTTTTAATAATAAAATTTGGTTACTTGCTAAATTTTAGTGCCATTTTTTAGTGCCACTATTTTGCGTAATCCAGAAGTAATGGCTGACTATGAGCGTGATCATGGAGTATATTACAAATGAGAATCATAATTTACGACTGCACAAATATATATTTTTTTAATGTATTTAGATTGTTCAATCTTTCCTCGCTTTGATGGAGGTGCGGATACCTTCATATGGTCTGTCAGATTTTTGGTTCCATAATCTTTTATTACACCGACGACATCTTTCTTCGTAATTATGCACTTTCCACATTTTGAACAACAAGCAAGACCAAACAACACAGAATTATTCACCGGTTCCTTAATGAGACGAAACAATTTCAAGCATTCACTCTTCCCCTCGTGGTTTTCAACAAGCACGTATTTGTTGGCCACGACGCCTTTCTCAACCTCCTTAATATTAAATCTATCCATATTAACAAATAAGGAGTTAATTTTGATATGATATGTCATGGGAACGGTATGTTAGCACATAAATAGAAAATCTCTGAATGCTCAATGTAAAAGATGCGATGTGAAAAGTGACTCTTAGTCATACAGTGAACTTCGCACGTAGAGAGTGAAATCAGCTAAGAAGCAGGTGAATGGCATTTGCCTTTACCTTGCCAGGGACAATCGCAATGTAACAGAACGCAAAGGAAGTATATTTT
Organism: Macrothele yani; assembly: GCA_039090855.1. Lineage (NCBI taxonomy): Eukaryota > Metazoa > Arthropoda > Arachnida > Araneae > Macrothelidae > Macrothele > Macrothele yani. Next base: position 6,377,234 of record CM077011.1, on the reverse strand, counting down.
TACGATATGGTGTTGGTGTGTCTGGCGTAGGTCGGTGGAAATCTTCGTTGCTTTAAGGGAGAGACGACAATATTTTTGCATGGCAAATCATTATTCACTCTGGGGGCACCAGTATCGACTACAAAATTCCACAACGCGCATTTTTCTTTGGAATATATTTTTCTTTTTTCAAAAATAAAACGGGAATAAAACCGGGTCAAAATCAGGTCAAGAACACCTTTTACCCGACCCGTTGGACCCGCAAGAAATGGTCGACCCGCTGACCCGTGGTCCGTTTCCATCTCTGCTACAGAGGTGACGCACATGTCAAGATGGCAAAATTGCAGCGACAAACTTCGTCGGTTTAGCTTATTTTTGAAAACATTCGGCTACGGTTTAGAAAGATGAGGGGGTTCGAACTTCGCCACTGGTAAATAAGATCTACTGACCGTTAGGTTCTTCGAAAAATATGTGACATTTCTTCACACATCGTCTGAATTAATTAGAATTCCTTCTTCGCTTCGGAAAATGCTTCTTCCACACATCGCCAGAAATTAGTGAGAGTTACTTCAAGCATGGTTTGCGGCGAACCCGAAACCAGCGATTTCGTGCTCCGCCATTTCCAATGGGGGTGGATGCATGTGATGTACTACAGATGTGACGCACATGTCAAGACGGCAAAGTTGCACAAACAAACTACGTCGGTGTAGCTTAATTGGGAAAACTTTCGGCTTCGGAGTTGAAGAATGCGAGTTCGATTACCGCCACCGGCAAATGACTTTTACGCTCCGACACTTACGTAACAAACTCAACGCCGTTATTATTTCACTCTCGGGATGATCCAATTGGCATCAATACAATCCACTGCCAGAATATAATATCGCGCTGTCTTCAATACAGACATCAATCTCATAACAATAGCACTTTCTCGTCGATCACATGTATTCCAACAGGTTGGTTTTATATTAACATATAACACTCTGTTCGTATTCTCACATCTGTAAACCTATACAAACTCCGCTATCTTTTGCTTCGTACAGAAATCTCGTCTCTCTCTCTCTCTCTCTCTCTGTTTCATTGCATACGGTATTGTTATTTTATGTTGCTCTGACTCACTGTCAGTTTTTTCCAAATTGCAAAAAGTGTTTGGGGAAGTAATGTGCCACTCAGTGAGAAAATCTTTTACCAAGAAGTAACAAAATTTATGTAAGAAAACAGAAACTCAAAAGGAAGGTTCAATAGAGTTACTCGTCACAACTATAGATTTTAAGATTTACTGTTCGAAAAGTTGCAGATACTGTACTTATATCTTCACTCTTCGGGAGCCTCAGGATTCTTTTTCACCTTTCTTTACACATTCGTGGCAAATTTTGGAACATTTTGCCTGAATCAATGTGGACATTGCCATTGTTTAAAAGCTTTCATCATTCACTTACCAACTGCGTTGTGTTTCACTTTGTCCCAGTTTGGAGCTCATAAAAGAAACTGGCACCCTAATACTGTTTCATTATTAACTAGGTCAAACTGGTGCGGAGTTGTACTGTATTTCTCTCTTGCCGTACCAAATGCTGTATGGGGGTAATACAATGTCATAAGTTTTAAGCACCATCTTGGGCTTGATTTTCCTTTAACAGGAACTTTGATGTAAACTATATTAAATTTGATTTAAACTTTATAATAATTTAAATATCGATAAAATCGCATGACTGGATACTACTTTCTGCATTTCAGTTAGTTCTCACATTGGACCAACTTTTGTTCCTTCTAAAATCTCTTATTCCACGAAGAAATCTTCATTCTGCCTATCAGGCTCCATTAGATGTTTAAACTACTTGCAAATGTATTTGTAATTTTGATCTAGTTTTACTAAAACGTTAATCTTAATTTTATGCTCCGCAGGCCTATTTCCCTATCAAAAAACAGAGGCAATGTTTCAGTGAAAAACGTTTTATTTATTCCTACCACAAAATTATTAAGAGATGATAAAAAGAATTCAGTGTTGTCGCAAAGAAAACACAATGTTGATATGGAATAGGAAAAGCAACAACTAAGCAAGTACTTTTCATATTGGCGATGACCTAGCTGAAGATAATGAAAACACAAACATTTTCCACTCAACTTGGGGAAAATTACTACATGAAAGTCTGTCGATAACCGCTGTAAATGCACAAGGTTCATTGCAGTATCGGTGTAGTATGTAAAAAAAATGTTCAAAATTGTGGACAACATAGTATTGACTATTAGAATGTATGAGATACACACCAATACTGTGCTTAAGATCCATTACTGTCAGAAAAGACTTTTCTCATGGTGCAGATCAATTCTTAAGAGAAACGTGAGTCTTAAACATTTTAATCTCCTTTTCATATCAATCAAACCAGCCTGAGTACCACACACAAACTTTGTTCAGCGTATTTCTGAATTCCCGATGCTTTTGAGGAGTATCACTCACAAGCTTTATTTAGCATACGTCTGAATTCCTGATGCTTTGAGGAGTATCACTCGCAAGCTTTATTCAGCATGCTTTTGAATTCCCGACATGTTGATGAGTATCACTCCCAAGCTTTGTTCAGCATACTTTTGAATTCCCGATGCTTTGAGAAGCATCACTCACAGGCTTTATTTGGCATACTTTTGAATTCCGGAGGCTTTGATAAGTATCACTCACAAGCTTTGTTCAGCATGTACTTCTGAATTCCCGATGCTTTTAGAAGTATCACTCACAAGCTTTATTTAGCATACTTCAGGATTCTCGATGCTTTGAGGAGTATCACTCGCAAGCTTTATTCAGCATGCATTTGAATTCCCGAGATGTTGATGAGTATCACTCACAAGCTTTGTTTAGCATACTTTTGAATTCCCGATGCTTTGAGAAGCATCCCTCGCAGGCTTTATTCGGCATACTTTTGAATTCCGGAGGCTTTGATAAGTATCACTCACAAGCTTTGTTCAGCATGCTTTTGAATTCCCTAGGTGTTGATGAGTATCACTTACAAGCTCTGTTCAGCATACTATTGAATTCCCGAGGTGTTGATGAGTATCACTCACAAGCTTTGTTCAGAATGCGTTTGAATTCCCGATGCTTTGAGAAGTATTACTCAGAAGCTTTATTCACAATACTTCTGGTTTCCCGATGCTTTGAGGGGTATCACTCGCAAGCTTTATTCAGTATACTGATGAATTACTGATGCTTTGAAGAGTATCGCTCACAAGCTTTATTCAGCATACTTCTCAATTCCTGAAGCTTTTAGGAGATCTTGAATTTTCGGCTGGTTTCTCGTCATCATCCTGTGCGACGTCTAGAAAAAAGAAACGACTGGAATTACGTCTTCTTGCTGCAAATGGACAATATTTTCGACTGCCCAGATTCTTCGCTTAAAGATCCAATAAAAATATAATGAACTTAACCGACGGTCTTTTCAGAAACTCATGTTTGCTAAGTTTCAGCGCATGCTTTCTCATACGTATTTCCGTATGTGAAAATAAAAATAAAGTAAATGACTTTATTTTAAAGTTTTGCACATTGGACGTAAAGGCTTAAATTTTTAAATACATGCACTACCCTACAGTTAATATCCGGACACCCTCCTATTGATAGTGAATTAAGGCATACGCAAACACCGTGTAACAGACCCTAATACAAATACGAGTATGCTCCTAGAGCAATAATGAGACAACTGCACTACTGTCAATGCAAAATGCCTCGATCGAGAGAGTGAACCGATTTCCTGCTCGGATTGGTAACCAGTTGCAACGTAAGCAATCATTCAGTACGTGACATTTCGGCGGTATTGATAACTAGGTCAAAGATTCTGTAACGTTATTTTAAATACACCAGACTGTGAATACTCAAGAAAAGAATATAGCATATTAAATCCGTTTATTTTTGTGGTGTAATAAGCACAAGGATTTGCCAACCTTTCGTACTCTACTGGGAGGCTTTTCCAAGGCAATGGTAGACATAAAAATGCAAGGAATTGAATGAAACACGTAAGGAACAAAAATGATTTTTGAAAATAACGTGGGTGGCATCACGAACATATAACAGGAATTTTTATCACTCAATTATACGGTGCCGCAATGTGCTTCCATCTTTTAATAACGCATGCCAAACCATTGGTAATTCAGTAGAGACCATATCATTGCATACTAGTTTCCTGTGTTGGATTTCGACTGTTTCCCTGATGGCAATCTCTTTAAAGTTTGTGTAAGGGACAATTCTTCTAATACTATTTCCATACAGAAGTGGACGATGAATGCATGATTTCTCAGGCGAGGGCTGTGTTCTGCATGTCCTGGTTGACACTTCGCACGTGTTCTTTACTTCTAGTGTCCAAGGATCGCTTTGTTATTCCGATATATATCTTTTCCGTGTTGTCAAGATGTACCAGCGGTATAGCATACACACCAAATAATACCTAAATACTAAGAAAATTTATAATATTTATAGCAAAGCTCTAAGAGCTGAATATAAGAAGGATGACATAAACAGAATACATTGAACTATAACAAATCGTATACCAGCAATAACAAAATCCCCTAGTAAAGCAATGAGATACGAAGGATCCATCGCATATGACCCAGGCTTTACATATTGGTTAAATATTTTATTACGTAAATATATCATATTACTAGCAATGAAGTCCCCAAACCCGTTATCACATATAATATCAAGCTACAAGGAGAGACAGCGTGAGAAAGAAAAAGCGGATGTGTACGCTTTACCGTTGGTGTATCCTGACAACACGAAAAAGATATATATCAGAACGACAAAACAATCATTGGACACTAGATGTAAAGAATGCGTGCCAAGTGCCAACCAGGACATGCAGAATACAGCCCTACTCAGAGAAGTCATGCATATATCGGTCACTCCAGTATGGAATAATATTAGAAGAATTGCCCCTTACATGAACTTTAAAGAGACTGCTATCAGGGAAGCAGTCGAAATCCTCCCAGCAAAGTAGCATGCAATGATATGATCTCTACTGAGCTACCAATAGTTTGGCATGCGTTATTAAAAGATGGAAGCACATCGCGGCTCGCCTTATAATTGCCTGATAAAAATTCCTGTAATATGCTCGTGATCTCACCCACGTTATTTTCAAAAATCATCTTTGTTCCTTACGTGTTTGAATTCCTTGCATTTTTATGTCTACCATTTCTTTGAAGAAGCCTCCCAGTGGAGTGCAAAAGCTTCGTGGATCTTTGTGCTTATTACGCCACAAAAATAAACGAATTTAATACGCTATATGCGTTTCTTGAGTATAGGTTAAAGGTTGGTGTCGTGATATGCAAGTAGAAGCAAACTGGGACTGAATCTCCCTAGAAATGAACCAGTAAACCTCCAAAGCTAACAGAACGTGACAGGAGAGCTCTACAGAACACAGTCCACTTAGAATGCTTATCAATATTGTCTAAAATCACGCAAACCGTATGTTAGACTATTCGGACCATCAGTACAGTGTGCAAGACACTGCCCGGTACGTAGTACTACGCTCGAGCCAGCCATCAACAAATCCGTAATCACTTCGACTAAGGCCGCACTCCGTAAAGCGTGGTGTAAAGAACGTCCATCTTTGACTGTGGACAAATGAAAAACTGCTTTGCACCGTAAAGCGTGGTGTAAAGGACGTCTATCTTGGGCAAGGATAGTAGAAAAGAAGGTTGCCTCGATCCCTATACTTCCTTGCAGTTACATTTTGGGTGGGGGAGTGACGTCACTGATAGACCGGTGGTCAAGGTGAACGCCCACCCATCCCTTCCCGAAAGAGCTAAATCCTATGTAATTTCCCTTTGAGCTCAGGAGTATTTTGCGTAGCAACATTTTCCAGAGTGATCTATTAACTGTTACCTAGTAACATTCAACATTCATAGCTACTGTTTTATGTGACTGACTATCAGTGATGCCAGGGATGAAATGTACTGTTGCAATTTGCAACAACATTTTGTCAAAAACTGAAAAAGATCCTGATAAAAAGAACGTAATGCATCAGTCTTTTCCAAAAGATCCAGAGCTCAGGAAAAAGTGGATTCATCTTTGTCGTAAACATGGGAAATAGAACCCAGCATTCTGTACTGTGTGTTCAGAACATTTTGAACCCAAAGATTATGAGCGGGATTTGAAATTCGAACTTTCAAATTTGCCACCCAAAGGAACATTAAAAAGCTTTTCCTTCTCTTCAAAACATTTGCTGAAAAATTCTGAGGTTATAAAATACGTGGATTACTGCAACAAAAATCACATTGAACGACTTACTCAAAGAGAAATTAAACAAATGATTTCTGATTTGTTACAAGTAAACCATTCAGATAAGAGTTCTGAGAAGCAAAACGCTGTGGAATCCGATGGAGTTACAAAAATCAGAGATATAGAATGTGGCGCATTAATGTGTAAATATAGGCAGTTGCTGACTAAAAAGTATTGCGTTACGCGAAAAGGTGTGCAATCAACAAAAAGAAATAAGGGATTCATCTCTAAAAATACGCAGATTGAAATATGAAACTGTTGCAATGAAACGAAAAAGTACTTGTAAAAATATTTTTGAACTTCAAGTTCATTAAATACTACTCAAGATGTTTACAAGGGGTCAAGTAAATGTGTTTTTGAATAAAAAAAGATTATTCGGTCCAGTGAGGATATATCGATCGCTTTGACTCTGTGATACCTGAGTAAGAAGTCATACATTTATTTACGAAGTGGACTGAATTATCCCTTGCCTGGATTATCAACTTTGCAGAAATGGGCGTCCAAGATTAATCACCAACAAGGTACCATGACGGACGTAAAATTTATGAAAACCGGGCATAATACAGAAAAACTCCAATACCCAGACTGATGAATCCCACAAGAAAGAATTCTTAGTTGAAAAAGTGCTGCGCCCCGTTGGAGTCAAAAGTGATGAAAAAATGTCCAAAGTTTTACACGATGTTTATTCTATGCAAGCGACAACGATAATGTGTTAAATACACAACAATGCCTAACCACAGCAAATGAAGGTGATGGCTGAGAGTATCTTGCTGGTTGGGTGGCCAAAAAATAAAAAGATAAGTACCCACATCTTGGAGATTACACATAAAAAAATAACAATGTACATATTGAGGAATCATGGTTACATCATCTGTCATTTGGAGGACTCATTCAACCATCTCTTGAATGGTCTAATATCGCTAAAAAAATTGGAATATTAATTTCTTAAACAAAACATAAATTACACTATAAGTAAAGAGCCTTATATCGTAAAAACGTTAACCGAGAAAGCATCTCTCTTGTTTCCTGAATTTTCCACAGAGGTATACTTAGGACATACACTGGCGGAAAGTGAAAAAAGAATACCAAGAAGGAGACGTCTGATACCAACGAAATTTATACAGCATAATAACGGAATACAGAGGATAAAGTGATCAAAACATTATGGCAAAATACAGCTGTATTTGCTGGTAAACTGAAAAATAACATTTCCATGTAACATGGTTAGTACGAGGTTGAACCGCCATGAACTGCGTCACACTGAGCAATTTAGGCATGGAGTTTGTCGTACAGATCTTGGATGTAAGTTTGGGGTATTGAGTTCCAAGCATCCTCTTTGGACGCGTAAATCAGGGATGGTCGTGACTGGCCGTGGAGACCGGATAAGTCGTTGTCCCATAAAACCCCACACGTGCTCAATGGGGGACAAATCCGGTGAACGTGCAGGCCATGGAAGTTGTCTCACACCCTGAAGTGCATGTTGCGTTGCACGTAACGTGTGTAGGCGTGCGTTATCTACATGGTAAACACCACGATGGACCGACCTTACAAATGGCACAACAACGGACTGAATGATGTTGTTGATGTAGGAGGTGCTGTTTAACGTACCCGGTACAAACACTAATTGTGTACGGGAGTGATAGCGAATCGCTCCCCACACCAGGAGACCAGGTGTAGGCCCTGTGTGTCGCTGGCGGATGCAAGAAGAGTGGAGACGCTCCCCTGTGCGCCTGCGAACACGCATACGGCCATCGGAGGCTCCCAAGCAGAATCTGCTTTCATCGCTGAACACGACAGATCGCCATTGCGTTCTCCAGTGCACACGTTGGCGACACCACTGCAGCCGTTCCGGACGGTGGGCTGGAGTCAGAGGTACACATGCCAGAGGCACACGTGCACGTAGTCCTGCATCCAGTAGACGGTTGCGGATTGCTCGCACAGTCACCTCAGGTGCAACGGCAGCTCGAATTTTCGTCACAGTGGATGTTCTGCTTGACAACGCCGCTCTTTTTATGCGTCGATCGATCCGCTCATCAGTCCGTCTGTGTCTCCCGGTTCCACGTCTTCTCGTGTGGGAATGTTCCTCGGACCATCTACGCCACCATCGTACCGCCACTGTTACTTCCCGTCCAATTCGTCCCGTCCAATTCGCTCCGCAATACCACGATACAACCACCCGGCCTCGCGGAGTCCTACTAGACGACCTCGCTCACAGTCCGATAACTGCTGAAATCGTACACGTCTTCCATGTCCAGGCATTGCAGCTTCTTCAGGATCTTCTCACGTGTCCGTACGCCGACGACTGATTACATTCACTTAGCCGTACTCCTTAAATACCACCGACGATAATTTGCATATTATGCCGTGCTGTGGCGTAAGCGCTCACCGGTTGGTCCCGAAATTAACATCACACCTACGTAAACTCGACCCCATTAACATATGTAAATTTCATGATCGTCCGTCAATTCCTTCTTGGTGTTCTTTTTTCACTTTCCGCCAGTATTATAAAATGAGAATTATAATATTGATTAAATATTTGAATGAGAAGCTGCAGTCCACCCTAACTGCCAAAAGAAATAGCAGAAATGAAGATGACATTCGCTCAAAGAAGAGAAAACCTATGAAATAGAAAATTAGGAAAAGGAAAAAAAAAAAAAAAACTTAGTCCTACCTATTTAGAAATAACCTCTAGTTTTGCGAATTGGTGTGATTAAATCAATTATAAGTACATTAATTGGATTATAACTCATGTTCCTAAATCATGAAAAGCCAAAGAAACAGAACTGCAGCTACAGTAAACGTAAGAACAAAATAATACACTTTATGCTTCAGTCGGAAATGTTGAATTTTTATAACGCATATTGCATGTTTTTCTTTCTTTTTTCTAACCTTTTAAATGTCTTTAATTTAAAGTAGACTATAGCTATGTCTTTTGTAAGGGTCCTAAACTTTTTCAAAATAAACAGGTTTAAAAAAAAAAACTCAGTTGATTCCTCACTCCGGACGGGCGGGCGAGACCTCGAGTCAAATCCCACGATGGGTCTGTTAGTGACGTCACGCGCCTCTCCCTCTCCGCTACAAGATTTTCCGCGATCGAGGCAACCTTCTCTTCTACTAACCTAGTATCCTGGGCTGTAGACAAATGGAAAGCTGTGTTTTGGGCCGTAAAGCGTGATGTAAAGAACGTTGATCTTGTACCGTAGACAAATAGAAAACTGTGCTTTGGGCTGTAAAGCGTGATGTAAAGGACGTTGATATTGGACTGTAGACAAATGGAAAAGTGTGTTTTGTGCATACGATTAAACGAGTAAAGATACACAGTTCACTAGTTTGATGGTGGTTCTTAAGTGTTAGGGATGGCCGGAGAAAAGTATCTTCCGGACTGTAACGTCCCGACAGTGATTGGTGGTGGGCCAAAGCCGTCTAGAAAGTACAAGGCCATGATATTAGAGAGATAAGTTCCCTCTTTTAATGACGTCACGCGGAAACCAAGGCTTCCTATTAGTTACCAACGCTGTAGTATATAGCGTCAAACATGACGCCGACGTATCAAACCGTGTAACATGAGTGTGACGTCACAAAGGGAGGGAACTCATTTCTCTAATGTTATGGCCTTGTGTTTTCTAGACGACCTTGGGTGGTCTCAGCTTGATATTATGGAGCTGTTTTTCATCGTTCTGTTTGGATCCGTGAATCTTTTCGGACAAAGCTACGGAGTCTGGGCTCTCCCAAGACGTCCTGGGCAATTAGGCACTTCCGATGTTGTGGGAGTCAGGGCTTGATGTACGAAAAAATAATTGTGTAGCAACATTTGCTACACAAATTAAGTTTTGTGTAGCAATGAGAAACTTTTGATAAGCACTAAGATATTACGCTGTGATAGCACTCCAGTACCTGCTCGAAAACAAACTAGAAAGAAATTTTAGATACATTATTTATTTATTACCTTTTTTAATGCTGCTCGTCTTCAACGTCACAAATTTTTCTTTTGGCATATGGCTATGTGTTGGGTCTACATGGTTTGGAAAAAAATTTACGGCCTCATCAGATGGAAATTTGTCCATAGGTGGCCTTTCAACAAATATACCATTCAATTTTCTAACGAAGATTCACTAAGACTGCTGACATAGTCATTCTTCATGCAACTCTTTTAGGAAACCCCGTTCTCTTCAATGGCATTAGACAGTGGCAAAACTAGAAGTATTTCAAAAAGATGAAAAATATTACAGTAGATATGTCTTTTGAATTTTAAAATGAAAAACCACAAGCCTTCTCTTGATGAAATTGCCATATTCTGGAGCCAGAATTATTTCAGCTCCCCCAATATTGAATCATGTGCCTAATTTCATCCTGACAAAAATGTTTTAAGAGGATTACGATCTTTTTGACCATAATACCACATCTAAAACCTTCGGACACTTCTCTGTATCACTTGTCATGTTTGGAAATCTATGACTGCTTCTCTCCTTCGGGCTTTGAGGTTCAACAGCAGTTAATCTTGAACAACTTCTCAACGCCGAAAGACTTTAAAAAGAAGAGGAAATCATCTTTATGGGAGAAAAGTAATATTGGCATAAGTTCAACATCAACCACCATACGAGTAACAGTTCGGAAAGTTCACTGAAGGTCAGCGTAACGGGATTCAAAATGAAATGTATCGCAATGTATGCGAAGCAAAATCATATCTGCGGAGCGATTCAAGTCGTCTTGATCCGCAGTTTGCGATGTGATACCGCTTATATCAAGTCCTAGTGGGAGTAGTGTGGGGAAGGCCCATATATATATATATATATATATATATATATATATATATATATAGTGGTGTTGGATTTATAATAAACAAGAAACTGAAGGATAAAGTTGTAGAAGTTGAAAGTTCCTCTGACAGAGCTGCACGACTTGTTATCCAACTCTCGAAAAGATACCAGGCTCAGATTATTCAAACTTATGCACCCACCACAAGTCATCCTGAAGAAGAAATTGAAGAATTTTATGAGGAAATTTGTCATCTAAATAATAAAGGTAAGCAGCACTTGAAAATAATTATGGGAGATTTCAATGCAAAAATAGGGCAACGGCAACAGAATGAAACTTCAGTAGGTAAATTCGGTCACGGCAACAGAAACCAGCGTGGAAATACTCTCGTCGAGTTTGCAGAGGCAGAAGGGTTTTTCATCTTGAACTCCTTCTTCAAGAAAAAGCCACACAGGAAATGGACATGGAGACATCCAAATGGGATGACAAGTGAAATTGATTTTATTATGTGTAACAAAAAATTCGTCATAGAAGACTGCAGTGTGCTAAACAAGTTCAACACAGGTAGTGACCATAGATTGGTGAGATGTAAGATGCACCTCAACACTAAACTTGAACGTGGCAAGCTCATAAGACAAACAAAATCTATTGACATAACCAACCTTAAAAAACACCATAATACCTTCAAGTTAGAACTGAAGAACAGGTTCTCTGCTTTAGAAGGCCTAACATCGGAAGAAGTGGACATCTCTGAAGTTAACAGAAAAATAACCAAAGCTCTTATGGAAACAGCAACAAAATTAGCTGGGTCTAAGAACAAGTTGCATGTGAACAAATTATCAGGAAAAACCAAAATGTTGATGCAAAAAGAAGAGAGATGAGGACAACTAAAGAAGATGTGACTTCCAAAGTGGAATATATAGAGCTATGCAAGACAGTAAGAAAAAGTATCACTGAAGACGTAAGAAAATTCAACTGTGAACTAGTGAGGAAAGCAATTGAAAACCACCAAAGCCTAAAGATAGCAAAGGGACATCTCAGTAAGGGAAGAAAACAGATTATGGCACTGAGAAAAGAAGATGGTTCTGTAACAAGAAATAGAGGCGAAATTTTGACAAGAGTGAAAGATTTCTACTCCAAATTATATGGAAGGGATGATATATGCACTCCAGACATCATGAAAGATACCAGTACCAGAGTTCCTCCAGTCCTTCCAGCAGAAGTTGCACATGCAATCAAGAACATGAAGCGAGGAAAAGCTCCAGGAGAAGATGGAATTACTGTAGACATCATACAAGAAGCAAGTGGAGAAATCGAAACAGTACTCTGCCCAAATTTTCACTGATGCCTTAATGAAGGAAAGATTCCTGAGGATTGGAACACCGCTACAATGATCCTGCTACATAAGAAAGGTGACATTGAGGATCTCGGAAACTACAGACCTATCAGCCTCCTATCAGTAGTTTATAAAATCTTCACTAAAGTTCTTTCACACCGCTTGAAGGTAACACTGGACATGGCTCAACCGAGAGAACAAGCTGGATTCAGGAGTGGCTACAGCACAATAGATCATATCCACGTGCTGAGAGAACTAATTGAAAGAGCGAGGGAATATGAACTTCCATTGTGCATGGCTTTTATCGATTATGAAAAAGCCTTTGATTCGGTGAAACCACCAGCAGTTACAATGGCTCTGAAAACCTGCGGTATTGAAGATGCATACATTAATATTATTAGTAACATCTATGAAAATGCAAAAGTGCAAAGATTAGGCTGTTTGAAAATACAACACACGTAAAAATTGGAAAGGGAGTGAGACAAGGTGACACCATATCTCCGAAGCTCTTTAATGCCACATTGGAGGGTGTTTTTCAGTCGCTGAGCTGGGAAAACAAGGGGATAAAGATTAATGGAGATTATCTAACCCACCTTCGTTTTGCTGATGACGTAGTCATTTTTGCAACTACCCCATCAGAGCTGCAGAGTATGATCCAGGAACTTGCTGACAAGAGTAAAGAAGTGGGATTAAAAATGAACTTTCAGAAGACAAAAGTGATGTTCAATGCTTTTACAAGAAATGAAGATTTATCGATTGATGGAGAAAAGCTGGAGATAACAGACACGTACGTTTATCTTGGACAGCAGATATCAAGTGAGTGTCACATTGATGAAGAAATTAATCGGCGTACAAAACTTGCCTGGAGAGCTTTTGGAAGAAACAGCATAATTTTCAAGAGCAATATGCCATTATGTCTTAAAAGAAAAGTGTTTGATCAATGCATCCTTCCAGTGCTTACGTATGGTGCAGAGACGTGGACCTTAACTAAAAGAGACATACAAAGGCTGCAGACAACTCAAAGAAGCATGGAGAGGTGCATACTTGGTGTAACCAGGAGAGATAAGAAGAGGAACTCGTGGATCCGAAAATGACAAGAGTGGAAGACATCATGATCAGAGTTAAATCCCTGAAATGGCAATGGGCTGGACATACTGCCAGAAGGACAGATCATCGATGGACAGCCGAAATTTTAGATTGGATTCCAAGGGACAGGAAAAGACCCAGAAGAAGACCACATGGGAGGTGGTTGATGAAATTCGAAAGTATGCAGGGGTGACATGGAGGAGACTGGCACAAGACAGACCGTTGTGGAGGAAACTTGGGGAGACCTTCGTCCAGCAGTGGATTGATAATGGTTGACAATGATGATGATGATGATGATATATATATCAGTAGTACGGTGCACCAATGTCATATTTCTCACTTGTTAAAGTTTATCTTGAGGACATAGACATTGAAAAGTTAGACAGATTCCTGACCTGAACCCTGTATAGAATGCCTGGTACTAATTGGAAAGTCGAGTACGCCGAAGAAGGTATCGCCCAAGAAACAAAGGTGGAATAGTCACTGCCTTAAAGGACAAATGGCGGATAATATCGGCGAACGTTTAGAAAAAAAACTAGTAGAGAATATTCCAGGAAGATTAGAGGCCCTTATCAGTGACATTGGTCACAAATTTTTACATTTCAGGCATTAATGTTAAATCTACACTAAAATAAGTAAACATATTTGTGAAGGAAGAACAGGGAAGAAATGTTGCACGCAACAGAATCTAGAGAAGTCCTGCAAATCTGGCACCACCTTATATATATATATATATATATATATATAACATCGGAAGAAGTGGACATCTCTGAAGTTAACAGAAAAGTAACCAAAGCTCTTATGGAAACAGCAACAACATTAGCTGGGTCTAAGAACAAGTTGCATGTGAATAAATTATCAGGAAAAACGAAAATGTTGATGCAAAAAAGAAGAGAGATGAGGACAACTAAAGAAGATGTGACTTCCAGAGTGGAATATATAGAGCTATGCAAGACAGTAAGAAAAAGTATCACTGAAGACGTAAGAAAATTCAACTGTGAACTAGTGAGGAAAGCAATTGAAAACAACCAAAGCCTAAAGATAGCAAAGGGACATCTCAGTAAGGGAAGAAAACATATTATGGCACTGAGAAAAGAAGATGGTTCTGTAACAAGAAATAGAGGCGAAATTTTGACAAGAGTGAAAGATTTCTACTCCAAATTATATGAAAGGGATGATACATGCACTCCAGACATCATGAAAGATACCAGTACCAGAGTTCCTCCAGTCCTTCCAGCAGAAGTTGCACATGCAATCAAGAACATGAAGCGGGGAAAAGCTCCAGGAGAAGATGGAATTACTGTAGACATCATACAAGAAGCAAGTGGAGAAATCGAAACAGTACTCGCCCAAATTTTCACTCGATGCCTTAATGAAGAAAAGATTCCTGAGGATTGGAACACCGCTACAATGATCCTGCTACATAAGAAAGGTGACATTGAGGATCTTGGAAACTACAGACCTATCAGCCTCCTATCAGTAGTTTATAAAATCTTCACTAAAGTTCTTTCACACCGCTTGAAGGTAACACTGGACATGGCTCAACCGAGAGAACAAGCTGGATTCAGGAGTGGCTACAGCACAATAGATCATATCCACGTGCTGAGAGAACTAATTGAAAGAGCGAGGGAATATGAACTTCCATTGTGCATGGCTTTTATCGATTATGAAAAAGCCTTTGATTCGGTGAAACCATCAGCAGTTACAATGGCTCTGAAAACCTGCGGTATTGAAGATGCATACATTAATATTATTAATAACATCTATGAAAATGCAAGTGCAAAGATTAGGCTGTTTGAAAATACAACACACGTAAAAATTGGAAAGGGAGTGAGACAAGGTGACACCATATCTCCGAAGCTCTTTAATGCCACTTTGGAGGGTGTTTTTCAGTCGCTGAGCTGGGAAAACAAGGAGATAAAGATTAATGGAGATTATCTAACCCACCTTCGTTTTGCTGATGACGTAGTCATTTTTGCAACTACCCCATCAGAGCTGCAGAGTATGATCCAGGAACTTGCTGACAAGAGTAAAGAAGTGGGATTAAAAATGAACTTTCAGAAGACAAAAGTGATCTTCAATGCTTTTACAAGAAATGAAGATTTATCGATTGATGGAGAAAAGCTGGAGATAACAGACACATACGTTTATCTTGGACAGCAGATATCAAGTGAGGGTCACATTGATGAAGAAATTAATCGGCGTACAAAACTTGCCTGGAGAGCTTTTGGAAGAAACAGCATAATTTTCAAGAGCAATATGCCATTATGTCTTAAAAGAAAAGTGTTTGATCAATGCATCCTTCCAGTGCTTACGTATGGTGCAGAGACGTGGACCTTAACTAAAAGAGACATACAAAGGCTGCAGACAACTCAAAAAAGCATGGAGAGGTGCATGCTTGGTGTAACCAGGAGAGATAAGAAGAGGAACTCGTGGATCCGAAAAATGACAAGAGTGGAAGACATCATGATCAGAGTTAAATCCCTGAAATGGCAATGGGCTGGACATACTGCCAGAAGGACAGATCATCGATGGACAGCCGAAATTTTAGATTGGATTCCAAGGGACAGGAAAAGACCCAGAAGAAGACCACATGGGAGATGGGTGGATGAAATTCGAAAGTATGCAGGGGTGACATGGAGGAGACTGGCACAAGACAGACCGTTGTGGAGGAAACTTGGGGAGACCTTCGTCCAGCAGTGGATTGATAATGGTTGACAATGATGATGATGATGATGATGATATATATATATATATTTTTTTTACGATTTGTTTAAGTATGCAACATCCACATAGCTGTATTCGCCAGTTTGCTGCAGGAGGGTTTGTCTAACTGCTATGTGCCGTTTTCTTGGAAGTTTAATGAATTCATTAGTACACACACTCATATACAAAGGTTGAACAGAATAATTTTTAACGCAAAGTTAGAAATCGGAATAATTCATTACTGAATATAAGGGGTTCTGGTGGGGTAGGCCTATACCTGAAGTCTCACATCACTTACTTTATTCGTGATGACTTGAAAAATATGTCCCTTGTACTTGATTCCTGTGAAATGCTTTAGATTGAAATTAAAAGTCCCAAGTCCAAAAACCTAATTATTGGCGTTATCTACAGATCGCCCAGTAGTGATCGAAAACTCTTTTGTGAATGCTTTGACAATATTTTAAACAAAATAAATAACGAAAATAAAAGTTGCATTTTTCTGGGAGATATTATTATTAGCATTAACAACCTATCTCTAAGTCTCTAAGTGAAATCTATCTTAATATGCTATCAGGCAATTTTTTTAAGATGTGCATTTCTTTACCTACTTGTGGTGTCAACACTCTAAACCATATTGGTACTAACTTACTTAATACTGCTTTAGAGTCCGGAGTGATCGATTTTAGTATTAGTGATCACAACCCTGTCTCCATTCATGTTCCAGTTTTTTCAAATTACCATTACGCAGTTAACCACGAAACAATCTCCTATTGTGACTACACCACGTTGGCTGACCTAGTTTCTAATTTTGACTGGGACAAGTCGGCTATCTACAATACAACTTGTCGAACTATAGCTACCGAAATTTTGCAAGGCATTTTGAATGATTTCCTTGAGAGCACAACCGTTCACAAGGTAGTTAACACTAAATATGACATTAAGATCCAACCTTGGATGACCAATGGAATCATTAGATCAATCAAAAAAAGGATAAGCTTCGTAAAAAAAGTAGAAAAAATCCTTATAACAGTCACTTACGTGATACGTGTAAAATGTATAATTATGCCCTAAGAAATGTTATTCAGCATGCGAAAGTTGCTTATAGTTGCCACCTCGCTATTTCAGATGCAGGAAATAACTCATATCAAAAATGGAAAATAATCAAATCAGCAATTAACAAACGATCCTGTGCTACTGAAACTCCGCTGACGTTAAAAGGAAATTCTGATAATTTTAATGTTGATTCAAAATCAGTCGCTGATGAATTCAACAATTACTTCATTAACATAGGTCATGATTTAGCATCTCAGCAAAACTTGCCCACAAATACTAAAGGTTATGATTCTTTATCCCAAATTAAGGAAGTTCCTTTTTCAATGTTTCTTCGGCCTTTGGATGATACTGAAACCTATAATATTATCACTTCATTGTCCCTAAAAAGAAGTGCTTGTTCAGACAATATTAATAGTAGAGTCATAAAAGACTCGATCTTTACTTTAGTACCACTTATAACACATATTATTAATCTGAGTTTTTATTCAGGTCAGTTCCCTGACAGTCTGAAAATCGCTAAGGTTATTCCTATTTTTAAAAAAGGAGATGGGGAATCTACCTGTAATTACAGACCGATATCTTTGTTACCCGTTTTGAGTTAAATTTTTGAAAAGTCTATTGACAACAGAATGGTTGATTTTTTACTCTCTTTGGATCAGTTCGGTTTCAAAAAAAACACATCTACTAAAATGGCTGTTGCTAAGTTGTCAAACTTCATTTCCGAAGCACTAGATGACAGTTATTATACTATTGATTTCCAAAAAGCTTTCGACGCGGTAAATTATGACATTCTGCTACATAAATTACCCAAATACCATTTTTGTGGCAAAATTCTTTCCCTCTTAATGAGCTACCTCTCTAATCGCAAACAGTATGTCACTGTAAATCAAATAAACTCTATTATACTTAATATTTCATGTGGAGTGCCTCAAGGTTCAGTATTGGGACCGTTACTGTTCCTGTTATATATTAATCACCTTCCTCTGTACCTGCATTCAACTCATGTTTTGCTATACGCTTATGATACTGTCATTTTTCAAAAATATCATGATTTGCATAAGTTACAGATAATGATCAATAATGATCTATCAAATTTATCTCATTGGATATGCTCCAACAAATTATCAATTAATATCTTAAAAACCAACTCCGTATATTTCCGAAATGTTCATAAAAGAGAGGACATAAATAACTTTCCAGTCAGGATTAATGATCTCCCCCTTAAAATTGTGAACAAAGTTCAGTATCTTGGTGTTTGGTTTGATGAATTCTTTAACTAGGATACGCATGTTCAGTTTGTTTTAAAAAAACGTTTCCTTACAGGTTGGCCTACTTGGTAAAATTAAGCATCTCTTCCCTATCAATGTCCTAAACACATTTTACTATGCTTTTATTTATACCCATCTCTCCTATTGTCTGGAATCCTGGTATTCAAATATAAGTGCAAACAATAAGTTATGCTTGCTCAAATTACAGAAGAAATCTGTTCGCTATATGTGAAGCACAGATTACATGTCTCATTCAAAACCATTATTTCTAAAACTAAATATTCTGAAACTTCATGAAATTTTTACCTTGAAACTAGGTATCATCGTTTTTAAACATCTTAAACTGCCTATTTTTCAATCTGACATCAAATATCTGGATTATTCTATCTTCACCAGCTCTGTTGCTAACAACAAATTATGTCAGCCGTGTGTTAGACTTAATTATGGTTTAAATAGCATACTGTATAAAGTCATTACCTATGGAGTAATCTCCCAGAGAGCATCAGATCTTTGGAAAATATCAAAAAGTTTTCCTTGTCTCTGCGGAATTACATTGTAAATCACCCTGATCTCCATAACGAATCTCAACCCTATCATTAGATTGTAGTTCCAAGCATGCTGCTAACAGTGGTGCTTCTGTTATAACCATCTTACTTGCTTTCATATATGCCATATGTTTTATTCCTTTTCCTACATCTGATAGGGGGAATAGCCTTACAACCAATGTGTTCGTATTCCTCCTATAAGTTTTAAATGTGTGCAATAAAATAATTGTAATTGTAATGTGAGCACCTAGGAAAAGAAGGTTTGCTTGCTCAAATTACAGAAGAAATCTGTTCGCTATATGTGAAGCACAGATTACATGTCTCATTCAAAACCATTATTTCTAAAACTAAATATTCTGAAACTTCATGAAATTTTTACCTTGAAACTAGGTATCATCGTTTTTAAACATCTTAAACTGCCTATTTTTCAATCTGACATCAAATATCTGGATTATTCTATCTTCACCAGCTCTGTTGCTAACAACAAATTATGTCAGCCGTGTGTTAGACTTAATTATGGTTTAAATAGCATACTGTATAAAGTCATTACCTATGGAGTAATCTCCCAGAGAGCATCAGATCTTTGGAAAATATCAAAAAGTTTTCCTTGTCTCTGCGGAATTACATTGTAAATCACCCTGATCTCCATAACGAATCTCAACCCTATCATTAGATTGTAGTTCCAAGCATGCTGCTAACAGTGGTGCTTCTGTTATAACCATCTTACTTGCTTTCATATATGCCATATGTTTTATTCCTTTTCCTACATCTGATAGGGGGAATAGCCTTACAACCAATGTGTTCGTATTCCTCCTGGGGCATTGCATTTTCATATAACTATAAGTTTTAAATGTGTGCAATAAAATAATTGTAATTGTAATGTGAGCACCTAGGAAAAGAAGGTTTTACGCACCTAATAGGGTGTGGGACCGCCTTTGGTATTCAAAACTGCCTGAATCCTCCTTGGAACAGACCCATACAAATCCTGGATTGTGGTTAGTGGGATGTTACATCACTCTTCATGCAGAAACTGCTCCAGGTCCTTGAAAGATGCAGGAGGAGGATAACGGGATCTTACTCTGTTTTCCAACACAGACCACAGTGGCTCGATGATGTTTAAGTCTGGTGATTGGGGAGGCCAAGGAAGGTGTGAAAGTTCTTCGTCATATTCCTTAAACCATGATTGGACATTCAGAGCTCTGTGAATTGGGACGTTATCATCTTTATAGATGGCATCCCTTGCACGAAACAATGCCTGAGCCATTGGATATACTTGGTCGGCCAAAATGGTTTCACACGCCCTGCCAGTCATCCGTAATTTCAAGGTAATCAGGGGACCTGTTGAAAACCACGTTATGATCGCTCAGAGCATGACAGAACCACCACCATGCTGCACTGTTGGGGGAGGCAGTCTGATAGTGTTCTCCACACGTACATACGTCCTGCGGTAGGGAATAGTGTGAATGTGGATTCATGTGACCACATCACACTCTTCCATTCATTTAGCAGTTCACGTTGTATGGCTCCTGGCACCACTGCCGTCGCTGTTGTGCATTCACCCGGGTCACCAAAGGTTTTGCAATTGCAGCTTTGCCATGAATATCTTGTTTATGCAGTTCCCTGAGCACTATTTTCATTGATACTGGGGTCTGGAGATGCAGATTGAGCCCCGCACTAATTTTCAGCGCTATGGTCTTCTTATTATGGTAACAATCCTTTTTAATGCTCTCCTGTCTCTATCAGTCAGGGTCATTTTTCGGCCGCTCTTGTTTCGCAGACGAGATTTTGGCAAGAACACGGTATGCTAGCATGACGCTGGACACAGTAGCTCTCGATACACCCAGTACTCTGGCGACTGTTGTCACGGAGGTATCAACTAGCAGGGCACCAACAACTAGCCCTCTTTCGAAGTTCGTTCGGTCGCTCATTCATTTCGTCGTCACCCTGAAAGAAATTTTGCAACAAGACACTTTAAATGCACTTAAACAGAACCTTGAGGTTTTAAACATAGCTATTACAACCAAAAAGTGGTGGATACCTTTGTGTATTGCGACGTACGCAGCTGCAATTAGTACAAAAGTCAAAATAAGCATAGGTTTTAGGTAGCAAACAAAGTATTCATGTCTTACATTATGTGATCGTTTTTCCTTTTTTAGGAAGCATTTGAAATTTTACAATAGCATTTCACATTTAGGAATTTATTTTGCATTTATACGTTTTTTAAAGGCATCCCCTAGAAAAACGTACAACCCAGGTTTTATTGTATATATAATACTCTCCCTCTCACTCTCTCGGTCACTTAACTTTTTTAATTTTAAATCACGGATGAATACTGTAAATATTTTGAAAAGACTTATTAAACTCTTTCTGGGGTCGGGGATCAAACGTGGTCGGGGATCAAACGTGGTTAAGCCGACCCAATGGCGCAGTGGTCTTAGCGCTGGCTTCTGTCCATTCGTGCGCGGTGGGTCAGGGTTCGAATCCCAATTGCGCATGGATGTCGTATTTATGTTGCGGCACTTACTCTCTCCCTTCCCAGTGACTCTAAATTACACAGAGGACTGCTAATAGTACATCAAGTTGCTCGCTGTGGTCATAAACACTTCAAACAGAAAAAGGAGACGCTGAAAATCTCTTCGAGAAATTCCTTAACTTGAAAAAGAAGGAAAGTATAAGAGTTTTAAGAGGTTCAGGCATTAGAAAACCTGCGAAGATTTTCTAATTTGAGACAGTTGATAAAAGCATATTTCTTTCCTTCGTGATTCGAAACAAGATTTTGAACGGAGAACGGAAGAAAAGAGCAATCCGGCATACCTGTCAAAAAGATCCCCATGAGCTTTGGACTGATGTTTTCTTTCAACTCTCCCATGACTTGCCAATCAATGTCAGCTGAACGTCGCCAGTTATAAGAGAACGTATTTCTTGGGAAGGAGTTATGACAGAATTGCACCAAAGCAATTAACGAAAAGCAGTGATTCAACAGGTTTGACATTTAATTTCTCTTCCGGAGGTTAGAAAATAGTTAACAATGTCTGAATGCAAGCGGTAGTGAGAAAACAACCAACAAGACGGAAATGGAAGAAAATAAAAAAGAAACATCCGAAGCACTGAGAAAGGTCAAAGCAAGGTGACTCTATTTGTAGCTCTCTTCTGTCAGTGGTCTTAATCATAAGAATAACTTTCGCTATTCATTTGAACAAGAGAACTACCAAATTTTCTTCAATGTTCAGCGTTTTGTATGAAGAAATTTATCCCTCATTTTGGGAGATTCGACAATGAATTCTCATTGTAATTATAACTTAATGAAGTTGAAACTAGAGTTAATATTTGAAAATATGCGTTACTCGAAAGTAATGAAGACATTTTTATTTGTAAAAGTAAAAAATATTCGACTGGCAGTTGCCCTTCGCCCGTGCCATCATTTAAGTCTTTGATATTGTCATGGAACGGAACTGCATTGTAAATACATTATCGACGTATATGAAGAATCGGAGCATCCTATATTTTCCACCTGTTCAAGTAGACAGATATTCCTTGCAGAATATATTTTAGTAGTTTCAGCTTCCAGACTGTAGCAATTTAGTAAAGAATTAACACCTTTTTTCTTTGTTTCAGGCACAATCTCAGATTTCGAGCTGCCGCAGCTTCTTTTCCTTTTGAACATTTTCCCAAAACTGCAATGGTATAACAGTAGTCTAACTTTTATGCTGATTTTGGTTTGCTTGTGAAATGTCATGTTTAAGTTTAACTGCTCGTAGTAGTTTTGTCACTGTGATAGTAGGTTTAAGGCTTCAGCTTTAAACCTATAAGATTTACTTGGTTGAGTGTCAACGTTGCTTATGAACTAGTGAAAATATTGACACATGTAACTGTAAAGAGCACATTAATGGTAAGGAGTATCAATTGAATAGACACAAATTAAAATAAGGGGAAGGAAATACATTCTTGAAATCAGAGACTGCTGTCTTGTTATGATTATTTATATATATTAAGAAAGTACAACGTTTGTCACAAATATTTTATTTTTTCAAGTCGACCAAGGTTTCGCTGGGCTCTGACATAGCTTCATCAGGACGAATGGTACGTAAATATTGAAGCTGCATATGATATCATAAATGGTGTTTACAGTCACGAGTTTTGGTTAGTTGCTTCCAATGCGCTTGATAGAAATCGGATGGATGTCATGTCATTAACAAGTTGCGAAGGCTTCTGATATATATGGAAAGCTTCCCAAATATCAAGTTTGGTGGTTGAATCTGGCTTGTCTATTAGTTTTGCTTCTTCAAAGAGAAATTTGTGGTCCTTTTCCTAACAGTGTTTAGCCATCCATGACTTCTTTAGGTCACAGTTCCGAATGTAGGTCTTGTGCTCTTTCAATCGAAAACGCAAGGCTCTACGGGTCTATCCTATATACGAAGCGCCACATTCACATGGAATTTGATAAATTCCCCATGAGTTTTTGTCTTCAACATAGTTCTTTGATCCTGGAAAGTTCGTTTTGTTTATGGGTTTAAGAATCACTATAAAATTAAAGATTTTGAAAATTTTTGAAATTTCGAAGGCAACGTTACGGGTAAATGGAATAATTGTACGAGAAACGTTTGCCATTATACCAATCCAGCTTCAGCTCTGGCTCACCACCACTATTGGTGGTATTATTCTGTAAGAGGCTATCTGCTATAACAGCTGGACGCCTCTAGTTATATAATAGTAACTGAGGAGCTAAAAGTACATCGGTGTGTTCAAGTGATTATGCGACCCATCGTTTTGCCCTTATTGACACGTCTTCCAGCAAACATTTACAAGCAGGGTAATTCCCTGCCACACGCGCCTCGCCTCTCCCGGGAGTTCCTCCATAGTGTTGCAACCAGACTTGGCAAGCTCTCGCGATTTCGTGATCTTTCTTCCATCCAGCATGTATGGGACATGTTGGGAGTCAACTTCGGCCATCGCGGAATATCAAGAAAATTGTTCACCAATTTCAGGAGTCTGTCACAGTTCAACATCAGAATTTTGTTTGACACCAAACCTCGCGTACATTAGCATGTATCGCAGCCAGAGGTGGTTCTACAAGGTTCTAATCTGTAACAGTTATCCTATGACTCTTCTGAAATAGAAAATCCTGCTGCTGTTATACCGGGTGCCCGAATAATGACTATGTACTGAATATACGAATTGCAGTAATGTAATGATAAAGACATTTTGAATGGGATTACAGCAAAATTGACCCGCCACGTGGAAGTGTTCTGTGTATGGTAACCTTCATATCTCGCCACCCCGAGGCACGTGCAGCTGTCATTCCGAGCAAAGGCCATTCCCGAGCGCTTGGTCGACGGAGGTAGACGTGTCAATTCATCACTCGTCTCGGTACAAGGACAATGGTGCTGACGTTTGAACAGAGAGTGCTTTTGGTACATGTCTTTCGCCATGACGATAAGTACACGGACGAAGTGCAAAAAGAGTTCGCTAGGAAATTTCGTGATGCAGACGTCCCCCACTTTAATGCAGCACGTCAGCTCATAGCAAAGTTTCGGGAAACAGGCAGTATTTTGGACCCTCTTAGACCCCCCCCACACACACACACCACCCCACCCCCCGTCCGCCCTGGTAGGCCATCCATGACAGACAAGACCGTACAGGATGCGGAGGAGTCCACACATGCCCGTGACGCGTTTGTCACAACAACGGCGTTTACTTTCAGTGCGCACTTATTTTCCGGACACCTCCTATTATAATCCCATCTTTATCTGTTCCACAATGTACGTGGTAATTTTTATTAAGGTGAGAAGCTTGCTTTGTGGTCCGTCTATAATTTTGTCTAAGAGTGTGTTTTTCGTTTATTTGTTTGTTTTCCCATTTAATGAGCAGCGTGAGCTGCTCTATAATTTGGGTTAACTACTTCAGGGGTAGGAGAAGAGACAGTGCCGTAGAAAAATTGCCACGGCTAACGATATAATCAGCGTCCCTTATTACGTTTCTTAGCTTACCTGCCTCTTGTTAGTCTAACTGAAATAAGTGCGCTATTTCTAGATTTTTCAGCAAATTTTTCATACTATGTACTTTTATTTATACTCGTATTTGTTTGAGACTTTTATTGGGATACATAAACACCAATGCTTGATCAATGTTCATGCCAGCTTGCCGATTCGATTACAAAGTCGCAAAATTATATGCTTTTGTTTTCCGCTTTTGGAGACAGAAAAAAGGCAAAATTTACTCATTCGCTGATGAAAGAATAATTTTTTTCACATTAAGTCAAGAAACGTTCTGCACGTTAAAATATACCTCATATACGATGATTCAGATCGTAGGATATTCACAGAAGCATGGTGATGCGAACATGGTCCAAACGTTCTCATACAGTTCACAAAGTATATGATCAAAATAATCATCCTTATTGAGCAGTGGATAAGACCATATGTGTCACAACCCTGAACTACACTCACGGACAATGAAATTTGCGCACCTAGAAAAAAACATATTTCAACCGCGAAACTTTGCAAATAGCTAGAGCGCTGGTATGCAAATGATCCCCGATTGGTGCGAACGCGCATCACTGCACACCCAGTGGTGGCGCTGCAAGCACGAACCTGCGTGTAGTCGATACCCCATGAAAGCGAAAAGCACCGGCCGACGCAAGCAAAAGCACAGAGTGACAAGAATGCCGGGTAGACGCCAGAGACGTCGATTTACGCAACTCACGGACTTTGAGAGAGGCCTGATCATCCGGCTAAAAACCGTAGGGTGGTCGGCGCGCCGTACAGCCCGCCACGCGGATCGTTCTGACCATACCGTACGACTGTGTTGGGCGTAGTGGACACGTGACGGCACTACCACACGGCGGAGCGGCTCCGCACGGACCTGGAGGACCACCGGTAGAGAGGATCAACGGATCGTGCGCCAGGCACGAATGGATCCCACGGGGACCCGATCCGCTATACAGGCAGATGTAGCGGCTCCTGTGTACCCACGAACCATTTCCCGACTCCTCGCGGAAGCGAATATGCGATCACAGTGATCCTTACGTGTGCTGCCATTAATCCCGGAGCATATCCGGATTCGTGTACAGGGGTGCCTGGCCAGAGCGACGTGGAACGCAACAGAATGGCGACGTGTGGTGTTTAGCGATGAGTGTCGCTTCATTTTGGGGACAGATGATCATCGTGTCCGGGTGTGAAGGTCCCCGTGTCAACGGCACAATCCCAACCTCGATATCAAGCGCCACACCTCCCCCACTGCAGGCATTATGGTATTGGGAGCCATTTCCTACGTTAGCCGATCAGCTCCAGTAATGCTTTGTGGATCATTGACGGGCCAGCTGTAGTGGATCAGATCCTACGGCCCCATGTGCTTCCTTTCCTGGCCGGGATTCCAGGTGCACTATACCAGCTGCCCAGGACTACCTACCATGTCCAGACACTTTCATGGCCTACCCGCTCCCCGGACATGTCCCCTATCTAGCGTGTGTGGAACCAGTTGAAATGCCAGCTGCCACCGTGCAGCAATATCCGGGATTTGGAGCACACCGTCCAACACGTGTGGGCTAGTCTGCCGCAGGACAACATCAGGCTTCTGTTCGCCTCCATACCGAACAGCACTGCAGCATATATCGCCACATGAGGCGGTGCAACGCGCTATTGAAGATGACCGGACTGCGTGCCACAGATCCCTCTGTAATTGGCCTGCAGCTCTATTTTTGCCATCATATGTATCATTCATCTGTATCATTACGTCCATAAAATTTCAGTTCAATCCGATGCTTCCTTCTTGGTGCGCAAATATCATTGTCCGTTAGTGTATACAGGTGTAAAAATATCCACGTAACCTGCAAACGTCATAGACAAGCATGAACAGTAGAATGGGCCGTACGCAGAGCTCGATGACTTTCGACTATGGATTCGTTGGGTGCAAGATGGACGGACGGACCAACGTGAGCGACTGCCACATCCGCGGCACACCACCGAAAGAG
Source organism: Macrothele yani (assembly GCA_039090855.1). Lineage (NCBI taxonomy): Eukaryota > Metazoa > Arthropoda > Arachnida > Araneae > Macrothelidae > Macrothele > Macrothele yani. Next base: position 6,350,287 of record CM077011.1, on the reverse strand, counting down.
AGGACCGGCATGTTGTGCGTCAGGCATTGACGGCTCGCACCGCCACATCACGAACGTTATCGCAGGAATTAGGGTGTGTTGCGCAACAACCAGTGTTAGCACGTACCGTTCGACGCTGGAGCGGAGACTTGTCGCACGGCGCTCATTGCTCCGATTACCATTGACGTTACACCACCGGCGAGTGCGGCGGCAGTGGGCCGTTGAACGCCGCACCTGGACTACGGAATAGCACGACATTTTCTTCTCCGACGAATCCCGCTTCTGCCTCCAACACCACGATGGTCGGATCCGCGTGTGGCGGCACCGCGACGTGAGACTGTATGACGCCTGCATTATACATCGCCAAACCGGTCCGTCGCCTGGCGTTATGGTTTGGGGCGCAATCGGATATGACACCCGCACCCCTCTGGTACGCATCGCCGGTACACTCAACAGCCGCCGCTACATCTCCGACGTTTTGGAGCCTTTGGTCCTCCCTTACCTGCAGGACCCGCCAGTGGCCACGTTTCATCAGGGACAATGCGCGCCCGCACGTGGCACGCATCGTGCAACAATTCTTCATGGCCCACCAGGTATCACTGCTGCCGTGGTCGGCTTGTTCTCCCGATATATCGCTCATCGAACGCGTCTGGTCGCTGATCGGCAACCGAGTGGCCCGGCAAGCACCACCCGCAGCTACGCCTGGTGAACTATGGCAACGTGTGGAAGCAGCCTGGACCGACATACCCCAAGCCCACATCCAAAGCCTCTTTCGTTCGATGACGCGGCGTGTAGCTGCCGTTATTGCCAGCTATGGTGGCCACACGAACTACTGATGTCTGCATGTTCCGCAAGTCCCGCTGGCCTGTAAGCTCAAATGTTTCATCTTTGTATCTGTTCTTATGTGCCCAGTAAATCTGGCTTTGCTCTCTCGTGTCCTTCTTGGTGTTTTATTTTGAATGACCAGCAGTGTACATAGATTTTCAAATACCTGCTGTAATTATGAACCTCCCATTATTCAACCCTACCCTTGGAGACACCTTGTTAATGAAGAGACTATTTTTCGTGAGTTGTCAACGGGGTCCGGACCGAAACCATGACCCTGAAATGTGTTAATTACCTCGTCTTCACAAAAAACCGTACCTGCTCTTTTTAGCTGACAACGTCACTAACAGATGTTTTTAGTTACCCAAGACACAGCTTTCGTAATGATGTGCACCTGCACTCGATCATTACGAAAGGTGTGTTTTTTGTCGTCTGACCTTGTGTGGTCACTTTGTGAAGTGTTTTTTTTTAACTTTTAACTTTTTTACTACAGCTCATGAAGAAGGCACTTGAAGGCTTCGAAAGCGCTAGTGTATTTTAGTGGATACATTTTAACGTGTCTAGACGGTTCTCAACTCTACTCTTTGGACTTAAGCCGGTGCGTAATTCTTCTAACCGAGTGTACGACTTGGGGATATTTAATGCTAACTAATGCCCTTGTTGCAGAATGGAAGACAGTTCCCGCAACACGAACGAAAGTCTAGTGAAAACCTTTTCCCGCAGAATGTAAGCTATGATAGCTGCAAAGTATGGACCAACTCGACATTAATGCATTTCCTATTACACAGATTTTGTGAATAGGCAAGTGTCAGGATACATTTCATCAGATAATGTACTTCAAATTTTGAAACTGATAATTCGCAGTTAAGGTATGGACATTTCCCTTCAAGTGGTAGGTAACAATGTGCGCGTGGTTACGTATGTAATACTTTGTGTTCCCTGTTTATATGTGCGTGGTTATGGAGACTGGCACAAGACAGACCGTTGTGGAGGAAACTTGGGGAGACCTTCGTCCAGCAGTGGATTGATAATGGTTGACAATGATGATGATGATGACATGAATATTTATTTGCATTTCCTACTCATGCAAACTTGGTCATGTAGAAAAAAATTGCATTTTCTGTAATCACGTTGTGTTCTACGATAAGCCTAGCTGTTTTAAAGTCGGCTGTCTTCCATTTACGATAAGAGTGAAGTTGCACGAAATCAGATGAAATGCAAAGCTAAGGATTAAGCTGAACAAAAAAAGGAAGGTATTAAAATTACATTTTCTAGAGATCTGACGCACAAGCAGAAGATAATGTTGATGCTTCATACGGCGTTCTTAATTTTTGTTTACTTAAAAGTCATTTGTAATTCCCATTAGACTTTGTGCTTTCCTGAAAGGATGGAATGAGAATAAAAGCTATCTCAGCCGAGAAGAATATTCCAGGTGGACATCGAACGACAGTTCTGCGTTTATCAACGGTTTGTTTTTTTACCTTCTTTTCCGAGATCGAATAAAAGGGCTATTCTATCAGGCAGTATTGCTCTGGTACTAATTGCTTTTCCATTTTATCTCTGTCTTAGCGGATTAAGTATATAAGAGCCCAGGAAATATATAATCTTCGTCGAATATAAATCAAATGATCTACAGGAGTAGTATCTGCTCTGCCTTGCTCTACACGGATCGAGTGTCCCGAGAAAATACGCAGAATCTTTAGCAGCGGACACGTGTCGCTCAGAGCTTCGTTTCTCCAGCTCCACTTTTAGATCCTTGGAAATCGACAGCTCTTGGAATTTAGAGAGCATTTCGTTCGATCTGTAAGAGCAGCTTAAGTTTCCCCAGGGGCCATTCCTTACGAATATAATCCTTTTACGGAGCAGCATTATTATAATTTCCTGAAGATTAGAGAGAGACCTCTGGGAGAAAAGTTTTGCAACAGTTGTTCCATGAATCTAAATAATGAAAACCTATCTTTGAAAAGTAGATATTTATCTTTAGGGATTTGGTTGTTTTTGAGAAGAACCAGTGCTCAGAACGTTTTTACAGCTTTTTTCAGCTATGTGGGTCTTACAGTCCCCCCAAATAAGTACGGAACTGTCATATGAGACCTATTACAGTGCGCCATTGAGATTTCATCTATAGAAACTGAGTTATCTTACTCATAAAAGCTAGCCGTTGATTTCCTGTAAAATAATCTCATTTGCAGCACCATAAACTGCCAAGTTTCCACTCGTTTTTGCACCATGATATAGTCCTGTTGGCAGAGAGCAACAGTGATTTGTAGAGTATGTTGTTCCGGATGTACGAAGTTTGTGTGAAATTCAAACTGAGTATAAATAAGGTAAAAACCAAAGTTATGGATTTCGAACGAGGAATTGTTAGTACTGAATGCAAGATAAGTCTAAATGGCACAGTGATTGACCAGGTGAATGAGTTTGTGTATTTAGGAAGCATGTTTGACAGAGAGAATAAATTACATGGTGAAATAAGTAGGACAGTGAATTCTTCATTGAAAGTCATAGCTACTTCAGGAAGTTTTCACAGAAACAATGAGCTCTCTAGAGAATCCCAAATGGCTGTTTATGAAAGTGTAATTGTTTCTACTCTGATGTATGGCAGTGAAACCTGGGTACTGCAGAAGAGACATACTTGTTTGTGTGCTGGAGAGATGTGTTACTTGGCTGGAGTTAGTAGCAAAACATGTTTTGATCATGTGAGGAATGAAGACGTGGTACAGTTATGTAATGTGAAGCAAAATGTTGTTTGCAAAGTGGAGACTTTTATTCTTAGGTGGTTTGTCCATGTTGAAAAAATGAGTGATGAGATGCTTACTAAGAAAGGTTTTTTGCCCAGTGGCAGGAAAGAAAGGCAGAAGAAGGCGAAGGAAGTCATGGGAGGATCAGATTCAGGAGTGTCTGCATGAGGAAACGATTATGAGTATGAAGTATGGAAGATCTTGTGTATGTCGTGTGATGGATGTCAGTGAAGCCCGAGTTGTGTGTCAAGATCGTTGTAAATGGAGAAGTTTGTTACTGAAACAGTAAGTAAATAATCAGTTTAAAATTTATCTGGTGGTTTTTATTTCTTTGTGGAGCTAACCTCTAAATCTCAGAGAACAGCTCAATAATATGTATGTGTGTATGTGTGTGTGTGTGTGTGTGTGTGTGTGTGTTTGTGTGTTCTTTATATCACGTGTGAAGATATTTAAAAAAGTGTTCATAAGTTCCTGAATAACTCAATAAATCAGAACTTCAAAGCAATGGTTTTGATCCTTCCCCCGGATTAAAATTCCTAAGCTCTGTCACTTTCGAAAGGTGTTCTGCTGGTGTGCACCAGATTTGCAGCTTCCGTTACTAAATTATGGTTCTTACTGATTGGTCGAAGTGCTGAGAGCTCATTAATCATACAGGAAAGTTCTAAAACATCAAATAACTTTTGACGAAAGGTTGGATGAAAAGTTAGGCCTACCAACACAAAACGTATTTAAAATTGCTCACGCCATACGATATATTTAAAGTGATATATTTTATCACACTGCAAAAAATCATAAAACCTATGAAAATCGAACTCCTCTTTCGATAATTCTGTCTACAATAATCCATATTCTAGATTAAGTGAAATCCTCACAACTAAGAATGTGAGGCCAGTGCTTCAGTATGGAACTCATGAATAAACAGCTTTTTTCCGGAGGATCTTTGGGTGCATCCATTTGAAACTGGGATGTTGAATATTGAGGATACATTTAGGATTATCTTCTGCTATGCAACGAAATAGTGTAGCCACAAAGTTACTTCCCAGAGATTTATCAAGTTTTGAATAGGGCATATATGTGTGAGTCATGAAATGTGAAACCAATTTTTCATCCAAACCGAAAGTAAACAACATACCCTTCCATAATGGGATCAAGGTTCAACTTTGGCTGCACTAAGAAGGAACGCAACAACAATGTCTCAGTTCTCTAAAAGTTGTAATATACAGGGTTACGTATAAGAGAATAAAAGAACTGAGTGTTGAAGACTGAAGTGGTATTTATTTTTGTTTTCTTACGCCGATTAAACGGATTACCACTTTAGTCTTCTATACTTGGTGTATTAATCAGTTATGCTATTAAATCGTGTATTTTTGATAATCTGAAATTCAAATTTAAACGTATAATCTAAAATGTTTATAAATAATTTACGTATAACCGAGTTGACAGAATTACGTACAAAAGTAAAAAATGTATTACTGAGAAACGTATAACCGTGTCTCCACTGAAGTATGAACAAATAATTTGGCCCGTAAGCAAATTTTTTCTCAAGCACTGAATTCATTCACTCATGAAATTTTAATTACGTAACAGTGACTATACGGAACAAAGCTGGAATCGATTTCATCATACATTCGTCTTTTACACACAAGATGGTTGTCTTCAGTTCCAGCTCCCTCCAATGGGCAAGTTATCTAACGCACTTAGATCTTGTGCCTGGGCCTTTGTGACGTGCCTGCCCAGCAGGACGCACACGACATAAAGGCAGATAGCTGCGATAACGAACGTCCGCGTAGCTCAATTGGTACAGCGACTTATTCCGGAATGAGGGGACCCGGGTTCCAGCCCCGGCGTAGACTAAAAATGACGGAGAAATTTACTTCGTTATAATGGCGCCCGAACTACCCGGATGACCCGGCCGTTAAAGATCTCGCATTGGTGTGATGTTCTTTCCATACCGCGGGATAGAAAAAAATAAGAGAATCCCTTCTCCAGCGCTTCGAAAAATAAATGTGTGTGACGTTGCATTCCACACACCAGATTGACTGGGAGTTTTTAAGTGCACGTTCTACAGCGGCTGGCTGCCTGCAGCGATTCGTGGTCACGGCTGGCCCGTGGGCCATGCCCCCGGCCCTCTTTCGGGGGGAGGAGATGTGACGTGCCTGCCCAGCAGGACGCACACGACACAAAGGCAGATAGCAGCGATAACGAACGTCCGCGTAGCTCAATTGGTAGAGTGACTTATTCCGGAATGAGGGAACCCGGGTTCGAGCCCCGGCGTGGACAAAAATTACGGAGGAATTTACTTCGTTATGCCTTGTTCCCCTTCCAGTTGCAAACAGCCGTGTATAACAAATAGGGAATTTTGTCAGTAACCATTCGGGAATTAATCACCTGCAAACTACAGTCCTTATTTCTATTTCCTCATACCAAAGTTTTTCTTAATATGCTGTTACACTATCTGTGACGTATACTATATGTTTACCCTTCTGTTACGTAAATTGTAGTTATATGTCTTCTTTATTTAAAATCACATCAGAATTGAGAAGAGTTTGAAGACCCCGCGGCCGAGTGGTCTGAAGCTCTGGTGTTTGGTTATTCGTCCCAAACTGGCTTGGGTTCTAGTTTCAAATGAAGCATAAATGGTGTGTTTGTCTAATGGCGATGGCTTTCTTCCTTCTCTGGAACCAGTTGCCCTAAACTGGGAAGGGGTGACTTTTTATAGCCCAATGAGTGTTCATGGTAGTCGTTACCCCTTCCACCAAAAAAATTCCTAATAATTCGTTCTTTGTAGCATCATTGGATCCCTGGCAGGCAGTCAAGCCCAGGAGTGGTATATTCATTGGGAGGACAGACATTATGGGATACCTGGACCATGGGCAACGCGAAGCTGTCACCCCTCTTGCCAGTGGACGAAACCACCGCTTAAAAGATATGTAGGTAGGAGGACATCACTGCAATGACATAGATGTAATTTGATGCCAGTATGGATAAACGCTGTGAGTTAGCAGAGTTCAAAAGAGGCGTGATAGTGGGTCCCCGACGCATACGTCCCTCTGTCGCGGAGGTAGTACAGGAATTGTAATACCCCCTTTCGACAGTATCAAGAGTGCATCGGGTATACTCGATTTAAATAATTCCATCATTTCGTGGACACCGCTGTGTGTGGAAAAAAGGGGTGAATGAATATAGCCGTCAACCTCTGTCTGGCATATCTGCAACCAACGGGAGAGCGACATTGGCACAAATCTCCGCCAACTTCAACAAGGGAGTTGCCAGAAATGTCCCCATAAAAACTAACAGGCCATCATTAGCTACAACAGGTTATAGGAGACGCCGTCCCACTAGAATCCAATTTCTGACGCCACATCACCGGACTCAACTTGGCAAAGGAGCATCAGCACTAGACTAGATGATTGGAGACGAGTCTCCTGGTCTTATGAGTCCCGTTTCTAATTATTTTGCAAAGACGAAAGAGTGCGGATCTGGCATAAACCACACGAAGCAATTGGCGCGGCATGTCAACAAAGAACTTTCCAAGATGGTGGAAGCTTGGTTATGATCTGGGGCGTGTTAAACTGTCACACATTGGGACCTCTGGTCATCGAGAAGCATATATGAACCGTCCACGCTACTTGTTAATGCCTGCAGACCATCTTTATCCGTCTAGGATCATCATGCACCCACAGAGCCATCAAAGGACTCTTCCAGCAAGACAGTGCGCCTCCCCACAACACCGTGGTGACTAAAACATGGTTAGAAAAGCATTCCGCAGAAGTTGCTACCTTCCGAGTTCCCACCCTAGAATGGCCTTCCCGTTCACCGGACGTGAACCCTGTGGAAAATATTTGGAATGCTGTGAAAAGGTCCGTTTAATCTTCGGAATCTTCACCCAGGAATGTGGCGGAGTTATGTACAGCGGTGCAGCAAGCATGAGTGGAGATACGTGTGGAAAGCTTTTGTGACCTATTGGACACAATGCTCGCCGTGTGACTGCTCTTATCCGTGCGAAAGGTGGGCCTACCATTACTGGGTACCGTATCTCATGATTTCTGTCCACTCAATGTACATGATGTTTCGAAAATTTCTGACCAAAGTTTGGGAGCCCGCTGACTCTGATGAGAAATGTCATATAAACATAGAGACGGAAACGATTTCCTACAGAGGTCTAACACGTACTGAACTTCAAGTCATATATGTACTTAGAAGATAATATGGTTGATCCCAGTTAGTAGGGTGACTAGGAAATGATCGAGGAGTGCAGGTGCTTGAGGTTATATCACAGCAAATGTTTGAAACGGACTCCTTGAGTCGCTTCGGCTGGGCGATTGCCGTACGCGTTCAAGAAGTCCCAGAGATTTCCGCATTTTCATACAATCATCCACGTTTCTTTGATAGGGAGTCTATTTATTAGGTGCCGATGTGTGTAGCATAGACTCCGTTCATCGACCTTACATACAGGTAGACAGCGAATGACGTCACAATTTATGGCTCCAACATCAGACATGGAAATGTCACGTGATCTTAGTCAAAAATGTTAAAAGAAAGTTCTACAATTTGTAACCAGTGAGAAACGAATTAAATTATTAAGCAGATTATGTGCCTCTATGGTAATGACTTTATTCCAATCTGCAGTAAATTTTTATTACGGTTAGTATGGGCCACCATTCCACTTGAGTTTTTCATATTTGTAGTAATGATTATCATATACGGGAGGAAATAATCAATATTGAGGTTCAATTCTCAACCTGGAAAACGTGTGCCTATTAAAGTAATAATATATTCTGTACAGTAAATTTTTCACAAATATTCATGGCAATATTCTAATCATATAGGTTCATATTTTACAAAAGAAAAGTTACTCTGAATATGACAACGGCATTTTCGTATATTTTACGTAACATTTAACAGTATACTTCTGGATCTTTTACATTATTATATACTGTAGTTGTGTATCATAAATTATTAATGAGAACACCACTTTACATAAAGTACAAACGTAGCCAATCCATACAAGAATACATTAAACAAATGGCCTCCTTCGTCCTAACGACTCATCTTGTAACTCCGAAATGGTTGCAATTATATTTCTCTAAATGACAATTTCTTAATAAAAATATCCTTACGTTTATTATTCTTAAAGAACGTACTTGTTGCGTACATGATTTACTAAATGGGAATATTTAAATGTAGCCTGTCAGGTCATAAAAAAGCACTGAAACTGGATAGCACGGAATCACTTCTGCCTAATGTCACATGATCTGAAGGCTCTCATGTTGGGACCACGGCAGCTCTATGGCAGTCACTACCAGTGCGCGGTCTATTACTACAATTGGTCGAAGATTCCGGCCTTTAGCAGTTCCCATACAACGAAATCCAAATGATTCATATTGGGAAATCGTGGCGGCCATGCAGCTGGCAAACCTTTACGTTCTAACGGCCGAGATAAGCACGATCGAGATATTCTCTAATAGTATGACGAAAATACGCTGGCCTTTCATCATGTATGAATCGTATGTGCCGGTGTTTTGCTAATGGCACGTCTTCCAAAAACGTAGGTTGTTCCTCCTCCATCGCTGATCATTCGTCGCCGGTGGCAAAAATAATGAACCGATGCCATAGCCTCACGATAACGATCAAACCATTCATGGGGAACCATTGCTGATACTGAGAGTACCTGATTTCAGGCGGATTGTCCAGCGCCCAATGATTCATATTGTGCAAGCTCACTGTGTCACCAAGAGTGAATTGTTATTAGTCAGTAAAAAGTGCACCCTGTGGAAAACCAGATTCGGTGCATTTTTTCCGAGCAAACCTGACTCGAGGAAGAAACTCCCCTTGCAAGAGTGCATATACCCGTTACACGTGGTAAGGATACTGTTGCACGTGATAGCAGACACACCATACAGCGGAATTTAACTCCGATCTGCAGCGCGAGGCACCGTTGATCCCGCCTCTCGTAGATGCTGATTGGACGGCTGTAAAATTAGCTTTAGGGAGATATTTTCTGTGCAGAAAAGCCATCCTATAAAAGAGCTGCCTATTACTTACATTCCGTATTTCTTACGTGAAATTAATATCAGCCAATTCGGCGTTGGTAGATGGGGTTTGTATGTTCACGGTTATAGAATCCTAATCGACAATAAAAACAACACCAATCTTTCACTAAGCGTCATCTAATACGAGTGCTTAGCAAAACGACTGCCAGTTCACCTTAAGAGACGTTATTGCACACTGAAGTTGCTCGATTGTGTTACATATTTGCATTCATGCCAAACGCCATGTAAATTATATGTTCATTTCTGTAGCATCATACCTTCCGCACAGTCTTCCAAACACAGGAAAGATAGTCTCTGGGCCCATTTCGTACTCCGACAATGTGCTACATATCTGAAGGAAAGCGTTTTCAGCATTATATTTATCTTACTTGTTTACAACAAGATTAGCCGTAGGACATGTTCCCAAAGTTCAGCCAAGCATTTTTGGAACACCCTGTATATACATGACCGTGCGGCTGAGCTGATTTTTAGGTTTTTGGTCAATATGCTGTTAGTGAGCTAGACGAGATTCTTGCAGACGACGGTATTTTAAACGTTCATCACTTTAGTCTATTCTGTTACGTCGTGGTCATGTAGCAAATCTACTAGTTAAATGTACAGTTAACATCGTTGTTGGAGTTATTATTGAGGAGTTATTTGCTGTTGAGTTGTGAGCTACGAAGCGTGGTCTCTTAGTACATGAAATTGCACCTGGAATAAACAGACGGTCGATTCACATTATCTACAAGCTAATATCCAGAGTAACCACAGTGTGCAGCGCGGACAGCAGCTAGACCGGCTGGGAAAGGTGTTCACATTTATGTGGAGCCATGCTGACTGCAGTGCATCTAACAGCTGCTGGAGGATGCGTGGTGGAGAATCCATAGAGCGAACAACGCAATCGAGGTGGTCCCACAAGTGCTCAATTGGGTTTAAGTCTGGGGAATTAGGGAAGTGGGCCAGGAAAGTACTTTGAAGCCTTCATCGTGTTCTTCCAACCACTCTAGGACATTTCTAGCTGATTGACTCGTCGGATTGTCTTGCTGGAAGATCCCACCCGCACCAGGGAAGACAATCAACATGTATGGGTGTACGTGGTTTGCAAGGATGGATTCATAACGAACTCGGTCTATATTGCCCTTCCACAGGTATGGGTGGACCCAGAGAATACCACGAAAACAATCCCCCGACCATAACGTTGCCCCCACCAGCTTGTGCCCTGTCAGCAATGGTTGAAGAGTGTTTGTTCTCCGATGTTTCTCGCCTTTTACGCCAACGTCCATCCATTCGATGAAGCAGAAAACGTGACTCATCCAAGAAGGCAATCCTTTGCCAATCAGCGGAGGTCCAATTCCGAAACTGCCGTGCAAATGCAAGCCTTTTCTGCCGATGTATCTTCGTTAGCATAGGTGCAGTGACCATCCATCTGCAGCGGAGCCGCATACGCAGCAGGGTTTGCTGAACTTTTGTTTTAGACACACACTTTGGTAGCCCCCTGGTTCATTCGGCCAGCGAGTTGTTCCACTGTAGCATGTCGATCGGTCCTTACACGCACCTTCGCAGCCGACGTTGACCTCTCATATTGATGGCACGTGGCGCTCCGCAGTTTCCATATCACGTATTCGCAATGGTGCCATTTCTCCAATCACGATGCACTTTAACCACAGCAGCACGCGAACAGTTCACAAACTGCGCTGTTTCAGAAATGCTGCCACTCTTGACCCGAAAGCCGATAATCATCCCTTTTTCGCAGCAACGAGTGATATGCTTTCAGATATTGATATTTATTGATATTTGAAGAAGTTTTAGGAAGGGAGTGTCTGACCCCAGGTCTGAAACTGCCCTTAGAAATGAGAAGATCTGAGTAAGTGAACTTAATAGGAAAGACAAACAGAAAAATGTAGTGAAAGGAGAGGGTGATTAGTGGCACAACTCTGTCTGGAAGGGGGGAAAGGGAACGAAGTACCGCACAACATCGCAGAGAACCACAACACCAACCAGCCGTCCGACGCACCAGGGTACGACTGAAACTCAACGATACCAATTTCAAATGTCCAAGCAGAATGCATTTTCGCCATCTCGATGCCAATCTGAAAAAGAAGGGTGTGGTGGTCTGTCTAACACCCACCAGTGTTCTCATACTTACTCACTCTGTCAAGCAGGTTCAACGATCGCCGCCTTAGTTCTGGGATACCTAAGGATTTCGCTGGGATTGTAATCAACCGCGCCCCTAACAAGTCCATTTGGATGGGTTTCCGCTTTTTTGAAGAACTTAACGGAGCAAGTCTGTTCCTCAGGTTCCGAAGTGAGGTCCAAGGGGAGCCCCAGTGATCATTCGAAGTGTTCGGCTCTGCACCTTCTCGAATCTCTCTCGCTGTATGCTTTCAGATCAGATCAGAACAGATCATATGTAGAGGATTTTAGGAAGGGTGTGTCTGACCCCAGGTCTTAAACAACCCTTAGAAATAGGAAACTAGGAGATTTGGGCTGCAGTGCCCGATAGGAAAGTGACACGGAAGCGAGGTAGAAAGGGAGAAGAAGACGCCCTTATTTATTACCGGGGAGCCAGTACCCGGGTCCGACGGCTTAACGTGCCCATCCGACGCACGGCTGGTATTTAGTGGTTCGAACGTTCGTACCTGCCCAGGATCGAACCTGAAGTTATCTCCATGGCAGTCACGAACGCCGACCACTAGGCCACCCGCGGCCTAATATGCTTTCAGATTGCCTACAGCACACCTTATATACCCTCCAAGCTAGCTTCGAACACGTGCCTTCTTTCATTGGCTACGCGCTGTTGACGTCAAAAGTAGGAGGTGGTCACAATAATGTGATTCGACCGTGTATTTCCAGTCAGGACTTTTCGCCTCTAGTAACTTCTGTGCACTAGCATGTCTTTATATCCAAATAATAATAAATCAAACTGCTGAACATTAATAACTGGAATCCTGTAGCTAGCTCGCAGATTTTACAATGTCTAAGCCTGATGCTGTGATACAAGCAATGTCAGTAGCTGCGGAGTTGAATCACACATCAGTTTAGAACTTACTGCGCATCGTACTTTCAGCCCAGCGTTTCTGTTATACCCAGAAATATTGCTGAAAATCATTTCCCAAATTTCGGAGCGGCATATTTCACTGAAAGTTCTTACTTGATGTAATTATGTGGCGACATGAAGCGATTTCCTAAGCTTCAGGAGCAAATATATGTTTCATGGAGCAAGGTCATCTGAAAACAATTGATCTTTGAATTCTATTAATAGCTTTTTCGACAGTATAAGATCAAGACAAAATGTCGTGAAGCAAGAGCAACCGAAATGAATGAATTTTTCAACTCTTGTGTTTGCTGTTTCGTAACAAAATGATGTCAGGTAAGGTGTTTTCACAAAGCGCGTTGTTAGGTTTTTTGGAACCTTTATGTAACAGAATTGTTTATGATTACATGATATCATAACCAATTAATCAGCTACTCTCATTACCCTCAGCTCTTTTTATTGCTTCGAAACTATCAACTAGGCATAATTTTTCATTATTTAAGTAATTCTTTTTGTTTCCTTAATTTGAGAAGGTGTTTCAGGAAGTCATTCAAAATGAAAAGAACTTACGGAATATGACATTTTTTTCATTCTCAAAATCTTTTAGATCTGCCCAAACTTTGTGTGCCACAGTATACCTCTATAATTTTTTTACAGCATGATTTAAATCTCTCTTTCATTTACTAACACACGGCAACCGAAAAATTGCATTTCGACACAGCTGTCTACAAAACCATTCTTCCGTTGAAACATCATATTTTTCAGTAGTGGAAGTGGCAATATCATCATCTTTTTCCTGTGGCTCAGTCTAAAGTAGCGCATCAGGTGCAAAGCAATTTTTTCCACCATTTTTTCTCAATATATGCCAGTGATTTTCTATGAGATATTTTGGGATAATTTAAAGCTAAATGTGACAAAATGTTTAGAGTATTTATCCAAATTAATACTCGAGTGATATTATAAATCTATTTTCCTCAAATGTTTGTTCTACAGACTATGGCTTTAATGTTGTCCATCTAAAGAAATCCAGAGAAACTTTGAATAGAGAGATATAGAAATTCTGATAAAGATTTGTTTTCCACACTTTCACTACCTTTGTCAGCAGCAGTTCTCTCACTGTGCTTCAAACTAAACTTACTATACGTACAACATCTTCTGCATTTTAGTCGTTAGAGTCTTTTATACCTCTAATTTAGCTTTTATCTTTCCTGTTTTTTATTTATTTACTTCTGTCAGAGAAGAAACTAAGTATATCCTAATAAATATAATAGTCTAACTTTTATTCAGCTATATTATTTCAATCTCGGTAAAATTATGTTCAAACGAATAAAATATAATTTATATTGAGATCTTATATTACTTTATACGCATGAACATGTTTATGAAACAAGGAATAAATTATAATTAAAACCTATTTTTCCAGAAACGGAATCAATGAAACTTACCTTAAATTACAGAGGTTCTCAGTACTGGAATTCTTTACCCAGTGACCCGACTAATTTGAATAATTTTAATTTATTTAAAAAAAAATCAAATTTTTCTTCATCAATAACTTAAAAACAAAACAAAAATGGGTAAAAATCATTCTAATTGTCTGTCTTGATGTCTCTATGTGTTGTTTCATTTCTTTTTCTTGTTCGGTGAGTAGAGGGCTATGTCAGGCCATTTTTTTTGACCTTTTCCGTTGTCTTCCATATTGTTTTTGTACATGATCGACATTTATGAATTGTCATAATTTTTTCTTACACTCTTTTTTTTCTTAGAATCATGTAACAACAAACATAAATAAAAATAAATGGAAATGAAATGAAATGAAACACCGTCATTTCGGTATTGTTTTTGACCTAATATGGGGAGTTCATCTAAAAAACATGCAACGAAAGAAATTTCAGCGCAGGCCAATGTTCACTAAGCCTAAAAACTGCGTTAACAAGCAATGTAGAAATCGTCGAGTGCGTGTTTAGAAACTAACGCTGTTCCGTAGTCGCTTCGGTGGCGCAGTGGTCTGAGCCATTCGTCCGAAATAGGTCCGGGTTCGAATCCCGGTGGGTCATGGATGTTGTGTTTGTCTTATGGCACTGGCTCTCTACATCCCCTGCAACCAGTGTCCCTAAATTAGGGACGGGCGACTACTTATAGCCCACAGAGCTCCTCGCAATGGATGTTAAACCCCAAAGAAAAAATAAAGTTCTGTAAAAAACTGTGTAGCCTCATGAACGTTGAGACAGGGTTTAGTTGGCACGTCATATATTGGTTTAGTACGAATGAAATGTCCGGCAAGGACATGGTCTCGGAATGAAAAAAGTCCTGTGGCTGGGACCCGAAGAAGCCATCAACTGCACGTTGAACCTCGTTGCCTGTCGTGAACTGTTACCCGGACAGGAAGTGATCCAGACGACGAAACAGATCATAATCTGCTAGATACAAGTCCGGGTGACAGGCAGGATGAGGCAGTGCTTCATAACCCAAGGCACTTAGTGTCAGCATCGTCCGTTGTGCGACATGAGGGTGAGCGTTGTCCTGCAGCAGAAGAATACTATGTCTGTTGACAAAATCCGGTTGTTTCTGCAGCAATTTCCGGTGCATCTTGTGTAATTCAGCACAATAACGTTCTGCATTGATGGTTTGGCCTCTTTCCAAGAACCTCCGTTGAATTATCCCGGCTGCGGAGCACCTGACAAGTAGAATCCTCTTCTTGGTGTGTAGGGGTGGCTTAGGATGCCGTTCAGCAGGCTGTGCCTTGCTTAACTATTGTGCATATCGTTTCCGATTATCATAAAGGACCCACTTCTCAACGCATGTGACGATTCGATGCAGTAGAGGTTCCTGTTTATTCCTGGAAAGCAGCGACGTGCAGACGTCCAAACGCCTAGTCTTGTTGGCAGTTGTCAACTCATGCGGCAGCCACATGTCCAGCTTTTTTACCTTACCCAGCGCAGCCAGACGCCAAACAACTGTCGTGGGGTGGACACCTTCATCTATTGCTATCTCATCACACGTTTTTTGGGGGGTTCGCTTCAACCACTCGTAACAGAACATCTTCAGGAACAGCAACAGGTCGGTGACTACGTCCTTCGTTTTGCAGGTCCATATCTCTGCTTCGAAACTTCTCAAACGATGGGCAAATGGTTCGTTCGTTGGCTTTATTCTCCCCAAACGCTTTGCTAACGTTTCGAGAGGCAATTCCTGCAGAATGGCCCAGTTTAAATTCATACAGGAAGATGACTCTAAAATCCGGCGTCTGCATGTTTCTTTTGCAAGCCACGTTACGTCCAAAGAAACCACGTCTGAACCTTGTTCTTCCCACACGTGCTAGCTATTTATAGTAACTCTGTGACGTAATACCAGCAGCACCTGTGGGTGGTTCCATTCCGCTATGGTGGGGGCTTGTCTCTAGTGCTCGTTCGCGCCAGACATTTCATTCTCACCAACCCAATATATTCTAGAAATTTGCATGAACTCTGGGGCCGTAATATCAAGGTATTGATTACCTCGTGTTATTTACTTTTTTAAGAAGCATCGCGACTCAATTTTGTCTATATGTAATGCAGGAAGTTAAATTTATCCGTAAAAGTTGTCTGCCTTCAGAAACGATTAATAAAGAATTGCCATCATGCATGTGATCGGTACGTTCTGTCTCAAAAGCATTTTTTCCAAGCTTGCGACTTCAGAGAACAAAATTCCATTTAGGAAACTCGTTCTGTTAAGCAACGGTATCAGAAAAAATGCTAAATATTTTTAAGGGATAAAAACTTTGTTACAAGGTAGAGCTCAATTTACGGAGTTAGCTGACACTTCACTGCAATGTCTCCAAAGCGAAATGTGATTCTCTGAAGAAGTTAAAGGGAGACAATGAAAGAAAAAAGCTGAAAGAATAAAAAAATCGTGGAAAAGGCAATTATACCTGAGTGCGACTCCGGCAGTTCCTCAGCTTAAAGAACTTGAACGAAACATATATTCAACTAGTTTAAGAGTGCCACTTTCTTTCGAGACAAAAGAAATGAAAAGAGGATTAGTGTGAAAAATATCTTCGTGGTGACAATTGGAATGAGAATAGAGCGCTCGAAAAAAAAAACGAAAATTCTTTCTTTTCTAAAAATTGAAAATTCTTTCTTCCCGTGTGGATTTGCAGGAAAAAGTGTTAACTTATTTGGAAGACATTCCCGGTACAGAAAAATATGGGAAATTTTTCTAGAAAGAAACTGATGAAAATTATTTCTGGCTTCGTCAAATGAAACAAAAGCGAAATTCAAACAAAAATATGCTTTTATAAAAAATAAAATAATACGCAGATCTTTTGGAGGAAGTCTCTGACATTTTATTTAACTCATGGGCTGTTGTTAATGATAATGTCCTTATCCTGACGGAAATCAAAGATTTCCGTCCCCACCAACTTTTCCTAATGCGTGGATCTGTCAAGAAACGGTTGATTTGTCTTTGGTAAATATTTGTCTAAAGCTTAGACAAAAAAATAGTTGCTCGTGTATTGTTTTCTTTGTCACACGACAAAAAATTGCCGAAATTAGCACTAGGGCCATTAAATCTTGAGAGCAGTGCACTGAACAGTGCCGATAAAAAAATATATACGGGGTTCCCAATGGCTAGCGGTGGAACAGATGCTGAAGATAATCAGTGTGTATGGTTTGAAGTTAAAGCGAACTTCTCTGTTTCTGCGTGGCATTAGGGCTTGCTGGAATACACAAAAGTTTTAGGGTTTGCTGGAATACACTATTAGGAATGCGGAAAATTTTGCCTTATCTTAGTGCCTATGTGCCGTCAAATATTGGTTAGCAAAGCAACTATTGTCTAACAGAAAAGAAATTCCAAGGTTCTTTTGGAAATAGATTTAGCTTCGGAGACAGCGCAGTTGTGCTATTGCATACTGAAGGGAATTTCCAGACGGAGAAGATCTCTTTGGTTACCTGCTATGTAAATGTAGCGAAAGCGAAGACAAGAAGATGTGTATATTAATACGAGATAGAGAAGATGAACGAGTAATAGAGGTAGAGTGGTTCATATAATATATAAGAACGGAATAATTTTTGTTTTTATATAAAAGAACGGAAGACTTCCTCTTTTGTTTGGAGCAGAATCTTGGGAAATAGGAAGAAAAACGATCGGCACTTGAATGAGAAGAAGTGAACATACTTGAAGGGATGAAAGGAAGTCAAGAAAGAACACAGAAGAAATGAGAACAGAAAAGAAGAAATCGGAACTGGAAAATTTAAGGAGGAAATTAAGCGAATTTCTTCCGTGATGACAGAGAATCTATGGAGAAGAGGTGAAGAAAACCAAATTTAGAAGAGCAATGGGTATCGTGGTTTCAAGAAACAAGGGAGAAGGAAGACCAAGAAAAATATGGTAGGGATAAATAGTGGAGAAGGAGAGAAAGAAATCCCGATTCGAAAGCAGTTGGAATGGAGATACCAGGAAATTGGGAAGTAGGAAGACCAAGAAAAATATGGGTATAAATATTTGAGGAAGAAACCCCAATTTGATAGCAATGGAAATGGGTTTACCAAGAAATGAAATAGGAAGACAAAGGAAAAGTCTGCTGGAATAAACAGTGGAAGAAGACCGGAAGAAACCCCAATTTAAAAGTAGTAGAAATGGAGGTACCACGAAATAGAAGAGTAGGAAAAAAAATTATGGGAATAAATAGTGGAGGAAGAAACCCCATTTTTTTAAAAGTAATGAAACTGCAAGTACCAACAAATAGGAGAGTAGGCACACGAAGAAAAAAATTATGGGAAAAAATAGTGCAGAAAGCGAGTAAGAAACCTCAATTCGAAAGCAATGGAAATGAAGGAATCAGGAAAGAGGGCAGTAGGAAGAGCAAGAAAAAGAGGATATGAGAAAATTGTGTCTGGGTGCCAAGAAAATTAAGGTTAAAAGAAAAGGTGCACATAGAGAAGAGGTTTGAGATTTTTTTTTTTTTTTACCGTTGCAGGTGGAAATTTCCACTTGTGTATTGTGAAAAATTAGAATTGTGTGTTATGAAAAATTATAGAATGCACTTAGAGTATTTCGAATAGGGGAAGCTATTTGATCGAAAACAATTCTTTACAGATGTGTTTTGAGAAGCTGAGATATCATAGGAAATACTGTCCTCGTACATCTACTCTTCTTGACGAAACAGAGTATTACAGGAAGTAGCGGAAGTATAGGATTCATCCCCCAAAATTACAAGTATCCAATGGCGAGATAAAATTTTCAGGCTGATTTTTGGAATCATTGACGTGACGTGAAATAAAATAAAAATCAAGGTAAACAGTCATGTTCATTTACGCCCCAGACCTCGCGCCTAGTAAAGAACAGAAGGGGGTCATAGTTTAAGCAATACAACTGAAACAGGAATCCGGCAAGTAATTGGTGTTGATAGGCGGACGGACGTATGGACACTAGTACCATGATTTTTACGTGTTTCGCCGTTCAAAAACTTGCTAAAAAAGAAACACAAGAAGGAAATAAAAAGGATAGCATCCCTTTTCCTGTTTTTTTCTGCCATAATCAGAGGCGCCGTTGCAGTTTACTGTCCACGAATGTGTAATAATACCGCAGTTGCTTTATTGTTTTCTTTTCCAGCTGCGAAATTATTCCAACTGTACTCGACTGCAGTTGTTTCCCCAGCACCGTTCCGTTTGTTTTTCTTGCTTACATGTCGCGCTCATCGATTGAGACATCGTACGGCCATCAACAAGAGAGGCTGCAGCATTACGTAGAAGTGAAATAGACGTCAAAACGATTGTTGAGATGAATAATGTCACTTCACTTTCTGTAGCATCGACCCCAGGAAACCTTAAAACAGCGCGATCTGGATTGCCAACCACAAGGCGTGGGTGTTGGTCTCCACATTTATTTTTATCCCTTTTGTGATATTTGAAACATCTTGTTCTTCCCAATACTAATATCTTCTCTATTTTGAAGCCGAAAATAACACAAAAAGTTTTCCAGCATTTATTTCACGAAAAAGCAAAGTCCCCTTATTTCGTGAAAAAAGAAAGTCACCTGCTTCGAAACATTTATGCAGCAACCCCAACACTAAAGCTGGGATATATCAGCAACAAATATCAGTCTACGAATGAAAAGGAGAAAAAACATCTACAAAGTTGAAACATCGTGACACAACTACATACAATCTACTTCTGATAATGCGAGCTTCGATAACCCGAATTTTGCGATTTCAGGAAAACTTCGTAAATGTCTTCTGAAAATTTGCTGCAGAAGCAAATGAATTACACTGCATTTCGGTGAAACGAATTTCTTTTCTGGTATCACTCTGTTTGTTAAGGCTGTCTTTAAATGAGTGTTAGGCTTCATCTTCTGCGATAGATGGCGCAAAATATCGCTCCTTGGGCGTGGCTTTTACATCTTGAGGGATTGTCCCAGAAGTTGGAGCCAGCGAATGACTGAAGACCTTACCGTATTCAGAATGGCAGCGGCCTCTCATTGGCTCCACAATGAAAAGACAAAACACGCGCTGTTACATTTTAACCAATGACATTGTTTGGAGGTGGAGCTTAGTAGGTAGGCGTAGTTTCTGTCTCAAATTCAAGTGTTTTCTGGTAATGTACACATTTTCTCTTCAAAAAACGAACCTAAAGTAGAATTTAAGATGATCTGTAGAAGACAAGATTTCAATCTCACTTCAGTGCCAATTCCTTGATTTCTATTTGGCCTAGATAAAGGAAAAAATAAGACATAAATGAGAGATTTCGTTTCTTCCACACAGAAACACTGCCAAGCTAACTTCTGACGCCATCTAGCGCCAAATTCGAATACTTTCGAGTCAGATAAATTGAATTTTAAAAAATCCTAACAATTTTTTCGGACAAATAACTGCGACGCGTATTAGATATGGGTCGTTTTTATTTGTGCTCAAAATTTCAAACTCTACAAAGTAGAAGTTTTCGAGAAAAATTGTACAAAAGAATTTGCATTACAGATGTAGGACAGAATTTCTGTTACACTCATTCAAAGACAGCCTTAAGACTTGATGGGTTGTCAATAAATATTGATGCACGTGGTGGTTTTTATTCCACTCACACATATTATTGTTTATGATAGCGTAGGCCAAACAGATTTGGTATTTATTAACACCAGCCGTTTCACATTTCCGCAAGTGGGCGCAAATTAACGTGTAGCATTATTTAAACAAAATGGTTTTTAATAAACCCACACGAACATAAGGACGGTACAACATCTCTCTCTCTCTCTCTCTCTCTCGTCTGTCCAAGACGGGTTGAGTCTCGCAAATACAATTATGTTCCTTTGAGGATGTTACTGGTAAATTAATGCAGCCGGCTACAACACACATACATGCAGAAACATTAAAATTACGATATGTTGGCGTTCTCTTACGGTGAGAAACTGCAGCTCAAGATGTCAAGCAACATCTGTCTTCCGCATCGCCTTCAAAAATAGCAAACCCTGTCTCTAAATTGTTTCTTGGTTTACCAATTCACCATTCTTTCGCAGGTGTCAGCAGAAACATAAGCAAAAAGCCATGCAGTTAACATGCTATAAGTGCGCTATCAGTCGGCACTTATTGGCAAAAAAGTTCCCACCTCTTCGTTCAGTTGAGCTCCACTGGGCGGTTGTTTACGTAAACACAAAAGTTCTTCTCTCCTTTTTACGCTTTCCAACCGTAGGTTGAAGAAGCGTATATGCTCTAGCTTTGTCCGTCTGTCCGCACAATAACTCGCGTAAAAAAGGTTCGATTTCGATGATATTTTAGCATGTGGTAGGGGACCACCAAGGGATGAATCTTGTTGAAAATGGGTGAAGTGGGATCAAAGGTTAGGACATAGGAGCGGGGTGCATACCATTGTCCTTATGTGTCATAACTTGCGTAAATATGGTTCGATTTCAATGAAATTTTAATATGTCGTAGAGGACCACCTGGTGACGAACCCCATTGAAAATGGGTGAAGTGAGGTCAAAGGTCAGGACATAGGTGCTGGATGAATTCCATTGTCCTTATGCGTCATAACTTGCGTAAAAATGGTTCGATTTTAATGAAATTTTAGTATGTGGTAGGGGACCATCTGGGGACGAACCCTATTGAAAATGAGTGAACTGGGCTCAAAGTTCAGGACATAGGATCGGGATCCATTCCATTGCCCTCATGAGTTATAACTTACGTAAAAACGCTTCGATTGAGACAAAACTTTTCATGTTGTTCCGGAAGTATACTTTACCGGTTCTGTTGAATATCATCAAAATGGGGCCAAAGGTCGAGTCATAGGAGCGATATTTATTCTACAGCCATTATCCTCATAACTTGAGTAATAACTTGCGTAATGATTTCTGGTATGTTGGAAATCGTATCATAATCAATGCATTGCATGATTTTACTAACTTGTTTTTTTTTTGTTTTTTTTTTATGATGGCTATTCGCATCATCACACTTTCAGTTACAAATTATCGAGAGATAACTGTATGCAAAAATTACGATTTAGAATGTCACAAATAAAAAAAACTACAGAA
Organism: Macrothele yani; assembly: GCA_039090855.1. NCBI lineage: Eukaryota > Metazoa > Arthropoda > Arachnida > Araneae > Macrothelidae > Macrothele > Macrothele yani. Next base: position 6,328,187 of record CM077011.1, on the reverse strand, counting down.
AAATTAAACAGCAACGATGATATTGTATCCACGTAGCGGCAGTATTATTTTTCGCTATTTATTTGACTTTTCACGTAGAGTGTTAATGCCTGAAAAATGGAAAATTCTGCAGTAAGAAAATCTTTAAAATCCCAGTTATGCATATCAAGTATTTCTTTCATGAAAGCAAAGCCATTTCATCTGACTTCGAAACAATTCGCACCTTCTCTCTTCGTGTGGAAATTCCAGGTGTAGAAAAAGAAACTTATTACAAGAGGAATATTGCATACAATGAATAAGTATTTCCGATTTTGGGTGCGTCACAATATCACAAAATCGTTCAGAATCTCGTGGGAAATTACACAAAAGCGTATATCGTATTTTATTTATTTACTTACTTATTTTATATTCATTGTTTAAACAAAACGAAACTTTCTACCTAAGATAATACAGCATAAGAAATGCGAACACCGTTTTTTCGCAGCCGACCAAATACAAGCTAAATAAGAAACAACGGGAAATTAATGGGAAATGCTTTCCTTCCCCACATATAAATGATATGCTGGACATGTTTTCCTTCTCCCACACTAAATTAGATTTGTCAGTTAGATTTCTAAAAGAGGAGATTTCATGTCAACAAACGTATATAATCTCGTACAGACACAAATAAAATTTGGTGCACTGTTGTTTCTTCTATTACAGCAAAATTAACTTTTATACAGACATAAATCAAGCTGTTCTTTCTATGGTTAGCAAACTCGAGCGCAAATCGGGAGATGGGGATTCAATTCCCGTTCCAGGACGATAAATTTTCAAATTTCTGTGGTTATGTTAGATGGAAAGAACAGCTTGATGTTTGTGTCTATTCATTTTTCCATGTGTTTCAACTTGAAAAAGGACTTTTATCACCCACTCTTAGAAGCAGAGATACCCAATCTAATTCCAACAGAACACGTGAACAGGATAATATCAATCATGTTGTCTGCTGTCAGATACATGAGAGTTGGTTCAATTTATCTTCTAGATGCCGAGATTTTTGTTCCGAAATAGTATAATTAGCAGAACTTTGAAAAACTCCCTGAATAAATGGGCCCTTTTTAAATACACAGTGAAACCTCTGAATAACGGTCACTTCTCAAATAAAGGAAAAAAAGTACCCGATGTTAGGAGGTGACCTTTATTCGGAGGTTAGGCCTAAATTACTATTGTTTGTCAGTTGTGTTCGGGCTGAGAAAATTCTGGAAGTCAATGCAGAATTAGACAGATATATTAAGCAGTGTCTCACTCGTATTCTTAGGAATAGTAAGCATGGAAGAAAAAAACAGAATACCCTATAGGAAGAAAAAAAACAGAAGAATTTTAGGAACAGTGAAATGTTATTGCACAATATGGCTGCCGCGGGTGAAATTTAGGAACAGAACCCACAGTTACCAAAAGAAGAGACACCGTCGTCAACGGGCACGGAGTACTGATATGTATACGAAAGCTGCAACTCGCTTCAATTACCGCCATACATCCAACTAAAATTTAACTCCTTTCCTTTCGCTCAATCACTATAGTAACTTTTTTGTGTCATACTCACCCGCCTGAGTACCGAAGGTGATAAGTGGAATCGCAGTCTACAAGATGTCCATTAGGACTTCTTTTGGACTGTCTGGAGTGTCCGTTTACCGATGTTAAGTGGCCCTGTTGTTCGGAGGTTATCTATAATGTTAGTCATACCACAGCTGTTCTGTACCAATCAAATCTTGCCGTTGTTCGCAGGTTTCCGTTAATGGAGGTTTCACTGCACTGAAAATTTATTATTCTGGTTGTGTGTTTCATCAAATCGGTTATCCCTAAATCAAATACAGAACTTAAATTCTCAGTTTATAAATTGAATAAAACATTCTGTGGTATGTTACTCCAACAAGTGGTGCTATACCAAACGCACCACATTATGTTGTAAAGTGTATCATTTCTTAATGCATAAAACACTCTGGTGAAAAGTTACACTAATCGGGATGGATACTGTAACATGGTGTATAATTGATGGTGTTGTGTTGCATGTACCACACAAGTGTGTGTATGTAAATATCTTATATGAACCCAAAATTTGTGTTTCTGGGTCATAGTGATAATTCACACCGAAAATTCTATATTTAGAAAAATTATCTTCACATATGGACCTAAATACTATTACGTACCTTATAATCCATAGCCGATATGAAGCACATTGTCGGAGTGTTAATTTAATTTCTTTGTGGACACAAGTGTGTGGATGTTGCACCGCAAGTTGTGGTACACCAGCCGCATCCCCTTTGGGTGCCACATGCCACAAAAGGATTAACTGCGTAGTTATATTTACTTATATCATAAGAATGTGGCAGGGACAGACTGAGTGATAGAGTAGAGAGAGAAAGTGAAAGCCGTTATACAAAATGTTGTATTTTTGCATGCTTAGACAAAAGAGGAGAAAGTAGCACTGACATTCGTTTTCACACCGAGCAGTAGAACATAAACAACAAAACGCATTGCGAAATGGATGCTATGCAACCAAACATACAAAATTTTACAAGTGTACAAATGTAGTATCTGATCTGGGAAACACAATCTTGAGGAAGCAAATTCTTGAAAATCAAACTGGATAAAGTCGTCTTTGAGAACTGCAGGTAGTAATTACGACTAAAGTTTTGAAAAAGATTAATTTGTGGGCACAATACAACATTTAGAAGAACAGGAGGCTTCCCTGAAAAGAAGCACCTAGGGAAATGAAACTCATACTGGCGAATGAAAGACGACAGCAATTTTAGTCACTGTTTTTTTTTTTTTTTTTTTTGCTTTTGTTTTCCTTAACATATATACTGAAGTGCCAGAAAAACTGGTACAGACGAGCTTATGCAAGATACATAGCAACGTCACCTATGCGCGTACTCGGTTGCATCCGCCAGTGCGTATATAAAGCGATAGACATCCTTGCCAGCTGTCAGAGCTGTTTTCGGCATGAGAATGACAAGTAATAACTATTTAAACGATTTTCAACGCAGTGTCATAATTGGCGCTCGTGAGATGGGCCATAGTATTTCGGAGGTAGAAACGAAGTTCGGATTTCCACGGATGACCATTGCAATGACTACAAGAACCATTGACCATTGACTACAATGACCATTCCGTGACTACAAGAACCATTGACCATTGACTACAATGACCATTCCGTGACTACAAGAATTCCGGCAAAACCTCCAACCTACGATACCAGTGTGGCCGTAAAATGACATTGGGTGAACGTGACCATCGTCGGCTGTCAAGAATCGTTTCACGTGATATAGGCGTGCAATACTCTCGCAGTCATCATCGGAATTCAATGCAGGAGCCTCAAAAAGCATCAGCGTCCGGACTGTGCAACGTACCCTGCACGATATGGACTTTAGGAGCCGACGCCCAACTCGAGTCCCCTTGATGGGTGCACGACACAGAGCTATCTATGCGCCTCGCTTAGGCACGGCAACACCGCCACTGGACACTTCATGACTGGAAACAAGTAGCCTTGTCTGACGAGTCGCATTTCCAACTGTATCCGGCAGATCGAAAGATTCGTGTGTGGCGCAAACCCCATGAAGCCATGGATCCCGCCTGTCAACAGGGAACTGTACCGGCTGGTGGGGGAGAGGTACGTAATAGTATGGGGTGTGTTTAGCTGGACTTCGCTGGGACCCCTGGTACGTCTACAAACGTCTGTGACTGGCCAACGTTATGTGCGCATCCTTTCTGACGAGGTACACCCGTTCATGTCCTGCATTCATGCTGATGGCTTGGGCCTGTTCCAACAGGACAATGCACCTCCACACAACTGTCGGGACGCCACATTACGGTTAGAGGAGCATTCATATGAGTTTCGGGTGTTTCCATTCGCACCCAAGTCCCCAGATCTGAAAGTGATAGAACACGTTTGGGATTTCATGCAACGCGCTATCGAACACAGGAATCCGAGACCTCGGAACACACCCGAATTGTGATACGCTCTGCAAGAAGTATGGTGTGAATTCCCTGCAGCATATTACCAGAAGCTAGTGGAGTCCATGCCCCGTCGTATTTCTGCAGTCCTGCGCTCCCGTGGGGGACCTACCAAGTATTAGACTGGTGTACCAGTTTTTCTGGCACTTCAGTGCATATGAGTTGCATTAAATGACTATTAAAGAGAAAAGGAGAACGTAATTTTTACTAAACCAATACAGAAAGAAAATGATAGTAAACAAGGCGTATAAATAATCTTTTTCAAGGATTCGGCTCAAAATACCTTACCTAGTGAAAACTTTATTTCTGTGTCGTCTTTGTTTGCACTAATCACATAAATTGATATAGTATATATTATCCTTCACGATATCAGAAGATTCCGATTCTTGGTTGTACTTATTAGACAACTGGAAGGTGATTCCCAGACTTTTACTCGGCACTTTTTTGAGGTGAGGGGGGAGTTAATAGCCTCCGTGAGCAGCTCGATGGGCTATAAACAGACGCCCGTCCCTAATGTAGAGTCACTGGTTCCAGAGAAGGAAGAGAGCCGGTGCCGTAAGACGAACATAACATCCATGCCTCAGCAGGGTTCGAACCCAGAACCATCTCGGATGAATAATCTGAAGCCAGCGCTTAAACTGCTGCGCCACTGGTGCAGCCGGTACTTCCTTCTCAATTGATTCTGAAATATTTTCATTCCCAGCACTTTAAAGATAAGTAAACAATATCCAACCCCCTCCCTTAAGAAGATTACATAAATGTCTGTCACTCTGCTTTGATGATATTATTAATTCAACTGACTAAAATCAAGAACGATGTAGAATCAGTGTCAGTCAAGTTTTAAATAAAAACATCGTGTAAGCCCTCTTTTTCAAAAATATCGGGTTTAACAACTTACGTGAGATTTAAGGTAGACAGGGTCAACCCTCCCTAAATTGGGGCCACTGGCTCCAGGGAAGTGAGACAATCAGCACTGTAGAACAAATACGCCACTCATGTCTCCTCCGCAGCCGGAACCAAGGTCTCGTTCGAAGAATTGGCAGGAAATTCATACCACTAACCTCTCTGCTACAGGTGCGGCATAACGAGTTCAGAGATACGGCGAATTATAGGTTATTGCAAACTTTGCTGTTTCCTCTTGAATGTGAAATATGAAATCTATTTGTAAGGTATCAAAATGTGCAAAATATTGGTCATTTTGAAATTTTCAGCTTCTGAAGGAGAAAAAAATGCTTTTCCTTACTGAACCTGATTCCAACATCTTAAGAAAAAACTTTTCATTAGTATCGCTTCGAAGTCAAGTAGGGTCAAGCATGAATGGTGTAATTTTTTATCGTTCACGAGCAATGGGAAACGTGGCAGGGCTTCAAGTTTGGTTTCTAGAGCGAACAAAGAATGGGTGGGGAAGCAGGATTTTAATTAACTAGAAGATAAGAACATGTGCACCTAAGAACTGCTGTGTACGGGCGCGAACTGGCTTATTCATGTTAATCATGGCTGGCGATAAAGTCCTTTAACCCTTGCAACGAAAACTGATGGATGAGGAAGCAGTGAAAAAGCATAATGTAGCACACCAGAAAAAAATTCCGAATTTCAGAAAACCCTTTGTCCGCAATGAGAAAGATAAAAACATCCTTTAAAAACATTATGAAAGCTCTCTAGTTTCAGACAGGGAAAAATAATGCGGAGCAGCACAAGTGAGCTATTGAACAATCTTTAGCGTAAATGCCATGCAAAAGGCCAGCTTTGATGGATTTTTCTTAGTTGCTGTAAAAGCATATTATTTGCCTGACTGGCGGAGGAAATAATTAGTGGAAAAATTGACGAGAAAAATGCGATGTGCCAGTTGACATTTTCTTTAAAGACGGTATCGAAACCAATGCACTTGTTTCGAGTGAGCGATAGGAAACAGATGATGAAATTGTAGATTCTGATTATGTAGTTCTTCTTCAGAATAAAAACCTAGTTCTGAAAAGAATAGCAAAATATAGCCTTATTTGCAGGTGGTGGAAGTAGAATCCTCGCTCCGGATCCAGTTGTTTTCCCAACTAAACTACTCCTACGAAGCTTATAGCTGCAACTTTGCCGTCTTGACATGTGCGTCACCTCTATAGTACGTCACATACATATATCCCCATCTCCTCGAGAAGGGGCTGATGCGGAATCGCAGGTTTCCGGGTCAGCTGGCTAACCAAGCTTGAAGTACTTCGCTGTAAAAGAAGGAATTCTGATTAATTCCAAACGATGTGTGGAAAAAGCATCACATATTTGTGAAACGTTGAAGAAGGAATTCTGATTAATTTCAGACCATTGTGGAAGAAGCATCAGATATTTTTAAGCGTTGAAGAAGGAATTATCATTAATTCCAGACGATTGTGGAAGAAGCATCGCATATTTTTGAAACGCTGAAGAAGGAATTTTTATTAGTTCCAGACGGTTGTGGAAGAAGCATCACATATTTTTGAAGCGTTGAAGAAGAAATTCTTATTCATTCCTGATGCTTGTGGAAGAAGCATCACATATTTGTGAAGAGTTGCAGAAGGAATTCTTATTCATTTCTGATGATTGTGGAAGAAGCATCACATATTTTTGAAGCGTTAAAGAAATTCTCATTAATCCTAGACGATGTGTGGAAGAAGCATCACATATTTTTGAAGCGTTGAAGAATGAATTCTCATTAATTCCAGACGAAGATATCATCACATATTTTTGAAGCGTTGAAGATGGATATCTCATTAATCCCGGACGATTGTGGAAGAAGCATCACATATTTTTGAAGCGTTGAAGAAGGAATTCTCATTAATCCCGGACGATGTGTAGAAGAAAATCACATATTTCTGAAGCGTTGAAGGAGGAATTATCATTAATTCCAGACGGAGGAATCATCATATATTTTTGAAGCATTGAAAATGGATATCTCATTAATTCCGGACGATTGTGGAAGAAGCATCACATATTTTTGAGGCGTTGAAGAAGGAATTTTAACCAATTCCAGACGATTTATGGAAGGAACATCTCACAGTTTTCGTACCTTACGGCCAAGAGATTTACTTTACGTTCGGGCGCAAATGTGAAGAAAAGACTTTTTTGCCGGTGGCGAGACTCGAACCAACGCTTCCTCGCTCCGGAGCCAGTTGTTCTTCCAAATAAACTACACCGACGAAGCTTGTCGGTGGAGCTTTGCTTTCTTGATAAGCGTGCGTCTCCTCTTTAGTACGTCACAACACGAAGACAATAATTGTTGCAAAACTGCAACACTGCTCGAATGATATCGAAAACTGCAGTGCAGCGTAGAACGCTGACTGTTATGAAAACTTAAAAATGTTCTAGAATTAATTAATTATATTTATAGTCATAAAAGGTAACTGCGAGGGGAGATTAAAATCATTCCTTCTCAAGAAACGAAATAAATGGTGACATAAGGCTACATGTCCATCCTATTAAATAAGTTTTGTTTTATACTTGTGCTTCACCCAAAATTAAGGTTTTCGAACCAATAATATGAATATTCAGTTTAGTAACACACACACACACACAGTTCTGTCAATGCACCAACATAAGTAGTTTGCTATTAAGCACTGTAGTTGTAGATTTCTATTTGCAAAGGTATCGCAATTTCTAAAAAAGCAGTTGAAAAAAGTGGGGGGAGGGGAGGTTATTTGTTTGGGCAGATACTATTCACTAGGAAAAGTACTTCACGCATGTCTTGTGCTCAAAATAAAGACAGCTTTTCCCTCTTGAAACTTCCTGACATTGTACAAATGAACAGGTGATTCCACCTCACGCAAAGCGATGTCGTTTTGAATTCCTTTTCCATCGGAGACGATTTCATTTTATGCCTGCTGTCATCACTGAACTACCCATCATCAATGCCACAACATGAGTGCTGATATTTTAAATCTTTTTTTGTATTTACATTTCAAACTTGAACGTTGTCAAATTGAAAGCTATTACAATGGTATTTTCTAAAAAAACAAAGATGTGTTGCTTTTTAAAAACAGAAAGTTTTCAAATTTCTTTTCAAATAAACCCAATTTATGGGGAAAGTTATATAACTCCTCAGGCTACGGTGTGCAGAATTAATTAAATGAGATTACAGATGAAGAAATAGTATTATGAGTTGAACTTTAACCAGAGGAATATGCAAAATACGTCTAAGCAGGTGTGTGACGCACAGCAAAAGCGAAGTAAACAGGGTATTTATTGTTCCAATTATAAAACGCAATGATTTGGCCTTAATTTCTTTTCAGAGATTAAAACATGGGGAAAAAAACTACCCCCACCTTGCCTCGAAGATTTATCAAAATATTCGGAGAAAAATAAAAATAATTACCCAATTATTTTTAAGCTGGATCACCGTAATTATTTTTAAGCTGGATGTGGATACTCGCTAGCGAAAGGGTACAATTAAAACGTTGCAAAAATCGGTATTTTTAATGCCTTCAATATCTCAGCCCAAATTTCATGCGTTTTGTTTCTTGCATTCTTTAGAGATGCTTTAAAAAAAACGTTTTAACAGATTGTTTCTCATTCTTCGTTGAGTGTTGGAATTATAAATGCATTGAACTATAGAAACAGTAAAGTTGATATGAAGAGTTTACAATTTTTTTCCTTTATATTTTTTTTCATTTTTTTAACTATCACTAAGGTTTTAATCATTCCTAACAGTTGTTTTGCGATCAACAGAATTCTTACGTTTTTCACTGCAGTTTTTTATTTCACAGTGAGTGCTAAAAGCAAAGATTTGCTTTAATAATGGAGAGTAAGGATTCAAATTCTTTCTATGAAAGAATGCAAACATTTTACTTTACCGCTTTTATGGTATTACTACCCCGAAATTTTTTACCAGCTGCAGTAAATATAACAAAAAATTATTGATTTATTTATCAAGGTCTGAATACTGATTTCCACACACTCGTGTTTTATCCTGTTTTCCGCAGGACAGCTGTTCCGTTGTTGTAAACCAGACTGGTATTTTTACCACACGTTAAACATATGTGTCTGTCAAAAAATAGCACATTATTATTTCTTGCTTGTCCGTCCATATTTTAAACTATTCGACTCAACTGATGTGAATATAAAATTTGCATTGAAAAGCCCTTCTTGAATCGGGAGGAAGAAAGTATCGCTCGGAGTTTTTGCATATTTTCGAACTTTCCAGATACACAGTTTTTACATTAAAAAGATGTTAATTCGTTGTCTCAGCTTCCACAAGACGGACTGAAAAATCTCAAATTTCAACCTAATTTAAATATTTTCTTAGCGTAATATGTTCTCCCGAGGTGTAGCCTATATGCACCGCACAATGATTTTTCTTTTTCTTTCTTTTTGCATTTTAACTACCCTACCACCATGAGTGATTCTAAGGACGATAATAAACAGTCTCCAGCCCCTAACTTACGGCCACACTGGTTCCAGGATGTAGAGGAGAGCCACCTCCCCCGAACAAGTGCTACATTCCTGCCTCATCCGGGGCTCCGGCCAGAAAAGTATCTCGGACAAATGATGCGAAACCCGCTCCTCAGACCACCAGGCCACTTAGGTAGCATTACCGTTCGAAGAAAAAGTGCGAAAACACAAATTTGTTGGTGACAGCAGTCCAACCGGCGTCTCCTCGCTCCGGAGTGAGTTGCTCTAACAGACTAAGCTATGCCGACGGAATATATCGCTGCAGATGTGTTGTCATGATACGTGCTCCACCTCTATAGCATGACACGTGCGTCACCTCTATAGTGTGTCACATCATCTCCCTCTTAATCTTTTTGTTTGAAGCGAAGAAGGAACCTTTCATTAATTCCAGACGATGTATGGAACGAACATCACACATTTTTCGAAGAACCCAACGATCAGTAGATCTAATTTTACCTTCGGGCGCCAATGTGAAAACATGAGTTTGTAGGCGACGACGATCAAAACCGCGTCTCCTCGCTCCAGAGTGAGTTGCTCTAGTCGACTAAACTACACCGACGGAATGTATCGCTGTAAAATTGTTGTCTTTCTATTTGCTTCACCTCTGTAGTGCTTCACAAAGAGACTTATACACTGAGTGGCCACTTTATTATGACCACCCCCCATGTACTTCGTTGGGCCACCTTTTGCCTTTAATACTGCGTCGATTCTTCGTGGCATGGACTCCACGAGATGTTGATAGGTGGTTTGTGGAATCTGAGACAATGCTTGAAGAATAGCACTTTCCAGGAGTGTGAGATTGCAGGGTTGTGGATCCAGCTGTCTGATGGCTCGTTCAACTTCATCCCACAAATTCTCAATGAGGTTGAGATCTGGAGATTGTGTGGGCCGCCTAAGCAAAGTAAACTCACCAGCATGTTCCTGAAACCAATCCTGTACAATACGAGCACTATGGCAGGACGCATTATCTTGTTGAAAGTAGCCATCGCCATTGGGATAAAACATCCACATGACAGGATGCACTTGGTCCGCAACGATGTTTAGATATGATGTGCCAGTCAGTCGTTGATCAACACGAATTAAGGAGGCCCAAAGCATGCCACGAAAACATTCCCCAAACTATAACGTTGCCTCCACCAGCTTGAAGAGTTGTAGCAATGCATTTGGGGTCCATGCTTTCGTGCTGTTTCCGCCAAATTCTCACTCGGCCATCGGCATGGTGCAACTGAAAACGTGATTCATCAGACCACATAATTTGTTTCCAATTATCGACTGTCCAATCCTTGTGCTCCTGTGCGAACTGGAGACGCTTTCTCTTGTTAACTGCAGACAGCAAAGGTGTTCGAACAGGCCTGCGGCTGCCGTATTCCATCCGATGCAGTGTACGGCAAACAGTGCGTGCACAGATCATTTGAGGGGATCCTTGATTAAGATGGTCTGTAATTTGCTGCACTGTTGCCCTTCTGTTGTCTGTTACCAGTCTGGACACTCTCCGTTTCGCCCGAGCAGTCACTAGTCGATGACGACCACACGCTGCACGTAGAGACCCAGTGTTTTGGCTGACAGTCCAGTCATTAAACACTTTAACAAAAAGCTGCTCTGAAACATTTCACGAATGCGGCGATTTCGTTAATACTCGCTCCATAGCTCCGAGCTCCTACAATCATCCCACGTTGAAAGTCCGTCAAATCGCATTTTTTACCCCTCTCGTCACCCAAATATCACTTCTACTACTGTCGCAAGCACTAAGCTTTCCCGTTTTATATATAGTAGCCCTGGGACGTCCTTGTCCTTGTCGACGGCTTACCTCTCCTATACTCAGAAACCACCTCCATTGTCTTAAGATGGCATTTTGTGGTATATTTAATGCTTTGGGACAGAGCCCATTTAAGAGTGGGGGGCAGGATGGGCTGCAGCCCCGGGCCCCCCATTTTCAAGAGGCCCCAGAATTATGCAGATGCTTGAAGAATCGAAAGGGTTCTACGGGGCTTTTTTGTTTTGTTTTTTTGTAGATAGCACAACAAAAACTACAAGAAACTGCCTTGCGAATTCATCTTTTATTTATTTCCCCTTTTTTAGGAGGAGTCCGCAAATAGTATTGTCGCCCACAGTCCATCCTAAAATCTTTCGAAACCATTACAGATGGGGTTTTTTTGCACATATCTGTAATTGGGGGAAATTTTCATATATTAAGAATTCGTTTGAATCCTGATATTTGAATCATACTATTTTGTCCACTACTTCGATATAATTTCAACAAGCTGAACCCTTAGTGGGCGGAGGGAAAGTATTAAAGCAGAAGTGAACTGGTGTCTATTTTTCAACCATGCATTTCTACATTTTCTTGTCAACACTGATTTGTCCATGAATCATGGGATATACACTTCGGTGGGGTTATTGTTATTGCTGCCTCGTCATATTTTGGGAATGTTTTTTCCTTGGTATTTTTGCTCAGCCACCCACAGTGAAATTCTACATGTACCACTAATACTGAGGCCCCAAAATACTGTCCAGCCTCCGAGCCCTCTGTCTCTTTATATTGGCTCTGCTCTGGGCGCCTCCGACTGGGATTGAGCAATGACCACTCACCGCCGTGTGAATCTTCCAAATGCTGTCTTCGAGACATTTTTAACTCAATCTAACACCGCAATACTGTCCAGATTACTTCAGGACATTTTCAACTCAATCTAACACCGCAATACTGTCCAGATTACTTCGAGACATTTTCAACTCAATCTAACACCGCAATACTGTCCAGATTACTTCGGGACATTTTCAACTCAATCTAACACCGCAATACTGTCCAGATTACTTCAGGACATTTTCAACTCAATCTAACACCGCAATACTGTCCAGATTACTTCGAGACATTTTCAACTCAATCTAACACCGCAATACTGTCCAGATTACTTCGAGACATTTTTAACTCAATCTAACATCGCAATACTGTCCAGATTACTTCGAGACATTTTCAACTCAATTTAACACCGCAATACTGTCCAGATTACTTCGAGACATTTTCAACTCAATCTAACACCGCAATACTGTCCAGATTACTTCGAGACATTTTTAACTCAATCTAACACCGCAATACTGTCCAGATTACTTCGAGACATTTTCAACTCAATCTAACACCGCAATACTGTCCAGATTACTTCAGGACATTTTCAACTCAATCTAACACCGCAATACTGTCCAGATTACTTCGAGACATTTTCAACTCAATCTAACACCGCAATACTGTCCAGATTACTTCGAGAAGAAATACGAGGTGCGATAGAAAGCGAGCCGACCCATTGCCTTTATAGCGCGGTCCTGATTCACATATTCTGCGTTTACAGAAACGCACGTGCACATCGTTTCTTCTTCGGTGTGACTATATTTCCATATTTTAGCAAATATAGTCTTAAATATATTTGCATTTTTGTTGCAATAACAGAGCTCGGTCGCCCGAAGTCGGAAAATGAATGTTAAAGACATGAAAATATTTATTTTAACATCGAACGATAAATAAATGAAGATACCTGCAAAATTCTCTTGGACGACGAGTGATGAAATAGCATTCTAGAGGTTATTGTGGAATGCAACTGTTCCTCTACTACTTAGTATTCTGTAAAGGAAATGAATTAAATGATGTGACCAGAGTAGCCTGGTACGAGATGGTCCGGATGCAGTCGTTTGTTGAGGCAACAGGGACTATTTGTAGGTGCCACTGGAGAGCTTTATAAGTTATAGCATCCACAGTACTAGTGCATCTCCTGCAGTTGAGCGAGCAGATGGTGAACATGAGTAAAATGTAGCTTATTACAACTAGTACGTTGCTATTGTTATTTCATGCACCTTGTCATAAAAGCCGCCAAATCAGCGGCATAGTGCTCAAGAAGAAGTCGCAGTAGCTTTCAGGGCAACCTTTTCTTTATGATCCGTGACTCCAGTGAAATTCCTTACTTTGATCCCAGGAGAGATGAACTCCTTTCTCTTTTAGTAACGGTGAGAAGAATTAAAAGGCTGTTCTAGTAAAGCGGGTTAGTGGACAGGGAAATATTGAGGATATTTCTCATTTCTTAAGAAACTGATTGATCCGTATACTACTCTTGGTCGTGTTCTAACCATAAGACGAAAAAGGAACTCAAGGTCGTCTCCGTGGTGCTTATAAGAGCTGGCCCGTAACCACTAGTCCGAGATGGGTTCCGGTTCGCATCCCGGTGAGGCATGGATGTTGTGTTTGTTTTATGGCACTATCTCTCTCCCTTTCCTGGAAGCAGTGGCTCTAAATTGTAAATTAAAGACAGCCATTGAGTTATACACGGCGATCATTGAACCCCAAATAGATACACTGCTGGCCACCCAAAATGCAACACCAAGAAGGAAGCATCCGATAGGTCTGAAATTCGCACAATGTGTCGCCCGCGAGAGGACATGCAAACGATTAGCATTGCAGGGCATATGCAAATCATGTGCGCCGGCACGCCACCGAGAAGCGCTATAAGAAGGGTGCACAGGAGGCGGGGTGTAAGTTGTGGAAGTGTGTTGTGCTGCCGGACCTGTGCGTGGGAAGCTTCCTGATGCCTCGTCGCAGAATACGGCAGTCATTCTACTACGTTTCGGAGTTCGACAGAGGACGAATAGTGGCTTATCGCGACAGCGGTTTATCGTACCGAGACATTGGCGTCCGTGTGGGACGACATCCAGCCACAGTGAGGCGAGTACGGATTCAGTGGGTGCAGGAGGGACGGACGGACAGACGTGAGCGATTGCCGCAGCCGCGGCACACTACCGTACGAGAGGACCGGCATGTTGTGCTGCGGGCATTGACGGCTCGCACCGCCACATCACGAATGTCAGCGCAGGAATTAGGGTGTCTTGCGCAACAACCTGTGTCAGCACGTACCGTTCGACGTCGTCTGCCGGAGCGGGTACTTGTCGCACGGCACCCATTGCTCTTATTACCATTCACGTTACACCACCGGCGAGTGCGGCGGCAGTGGGCCGTTGAATGCCGCACCTGGACTACGGAATGACACAACATTGTCCTCTCCGACGAATCCCGCTTCTGCCTGCAACACCACGATGGTCGGATCAGCGTGTGGCGGCACCGATGCGAGAGACTGTATGACGCCTGCATTATGCATCACCATACCGGTCCGTCGCCTGGCATTATGGTTTGGGGTGCAATTGGATATGACACCCGCACCCCTCTGGTACGTATCGCCGGTACACTTAACAGCCACCGCTACATCTCCGACGTTTTGGAGCCTGTAGTTCTCCCTTACCTGCAGGACTTGCCAGTGGCCACGTTTCAACAGGACAATGCGCTCCCGTACGTGGCACGCATCGTGCAACAATTCTTCACGGCCCACCAGGTGTCACTGCTGCCGTGGCCCGCCTGTTCTCCCGATATGTCGCCCATCGAACATGTCTGGTCGCTGATCGGTAACCAAGTGGCCCGGCAAACACCACCCGCGGCTACGCCCGATGAACTGTGGCAACGTGTGGAAGCAGCCTGGACCGACATACCCCAAGCCCACATCCAAAGCCTCTTTCGTTCGATGCCGCGGCGTGTAGCGGCCGTTATTGCCAGCCATGTTTGCCACACGAACTATTGATGTCTGCGTGTTCCGCAAGTCGCACGGGCCTGTAAGCTCAATCGTTTCATCTTTGTATCTGTTGTTATGTGTCCAGTAAATCTGGCTTTGCTATCTCGTGTCCTTCTTGGTGTTGCATTTTGGGTGGCCAGCAGTGTAAAAGAGAGACTGTAGATGAGGACTGGCGGTTTGTTTCAAAGAATAGGTCATCTTCAAAAGGTCGAAGTTTTTTGAGGTTTTTATTTGGATTGCCACATCATTGGAAAGTCGCGGCAATCCTTTTCTTAAAGAAATAACCGAAAAAAATGCAAATTTTTTCCAGGCCTTTTCACCTAAGTTTCTCAACAAAAGTGAAATGGCCCTTACCTTGTATGTTCTTCGATGCAACTCACGCTATTGTTCTGATTCCGTTTAAACGCTGAACTCCAAAAATATAGAAATGAAATTCCGTTTTCTCGGAGTGTTTTCATTTTTTATTCGATTTAGTTTACTCCAGTAAAGTGAAAGGACGACCAAAAATAACACAGAGGGACTGAAATGAAAGTCTTGGAAGGCCGCCCTCGTGAGCGAGGGGTTTGAGTCACAGACTTTTAATCTTTCATCCAGCATTCCCGAGTCCCCGATGAGACATGGGCTGGGCACTTGTCTGAATGCTCTGCTCCGTCTTCTCCCTGGAACCAGCTGCTCCAAATTAGGGACGAGAGACTGTTCATAGCCCACGAGCTGTTCCGGGGGCGTTAAACGCCAAAACAAACTAAAAGTATTGGAAGGACATCACGAACTGAGCGCTATCCTTGATTAGAGCTGAAATCAGCCATGCCGACTGACTATAAGACTACAGTTCTGAAAGGGGCCGTGCATGGGAACGGGCCATCGGCTCTCGGGTGGGGCCTGTCTCTCTCAGTTGAAGTCTGTGCGTATCTAGATATACATAGCGGTATCAGAATAATATGACCACTCCCGGAATCACAGTGGACCCGCCGAGGCGCGTTACAGAGTGCAAGTGACAAAGTCGACGAAACAGGGATATAAGCGGCCGACCAGGACAGCTGAGCCATAGTGCGTCACGTAAGCAGGATGGGCAGATATAGTAATTTGACAGACGTTCAAAAAAGAATGTTCTTCGGCTACCGCACCGAGGATGGTAGCATCTCAGAAACAGCAAACTTTGTGGGCTGTTCGCGAGGAGCTGTAGTAAGGGTGTACCAACAATGGACCGCTGGCGCACAGAGTACCTCCCGACGTCATAACTGTGAAGCCCCAAAGGCCATCGACCCCAGAGGAGAACGACGCCTCCGTCGACTGGTAAAAGGCAATCGATGCGCCGCAGTGCAGCAATTGACCACGCAAATGAACGCTGGGGCACCCAGATACGTATCATCGATAACAGTAGAGCGAACCCTGTTACGCATGGGTCTCCGGAGTAGACGCTGCGTCAAGACGACCATGTTAGCGCAGGTCCATCGGCAACGACGCCTACAGTTCGCATGGGACTTACGACATTGTACAGTAGAAGAGTGGGAAAAGGTTGCTTTCTCCTGCGAATCGAGGTTTCTGCTCCACAGAAGTGGCGAGTGGTGGCGGATACGACGTCCGACATACGAGAACCAACACCTGAACATGCTTTGTCGGTCGTGTGCATGTCTGTGGGATGTTTTCCTGGTATGACTCTGTACCACGGGATGGGTCCCTGAACGATAATGGCTCCCTGTCCATCTTCGCTAGCAATATGCACACTTTATGTTGGACGTTTACCCTGGTGTGGTGTATGCCAACAGAACAGTGAGCCCTGCCACTTTGCTATGGTGGTGCGTGACTGGTTCTAGGAACAAGACAGCGATGTCTCCGTTCTTCCTTGGCCGGCAAAATCGCCCGACCTCAACTCCACAGAACACTTGTGGGACTATTTGGATCGGCAGGTTTCGGCATGCCGACCCACAATTACGTCATCTCCGGGACCTCCGTTATCTTTTTCAGTCCGAATGGGCACGTGCGCCTCGGGCAACTTTCCAGTGACTCATTGCGTCCATGTCACGCCGTCTCGCCGCTGTCATCCGGGCCAAGGGTGGTTACTCCCATTATTAAGCAGGAGGTCATATTATTTTGATACAACCATGTTTATATCTCGTGCTATTTTGACTGCGAAACATGTGACACTCTGATTACGAATTAGAAACTATGGAAAGTGGTTCTAAGGAACGAATCAGAAGTTGTATTTCAGAAGCGTTTATTTTTGTAAAAATTAATTCTAAGATATTTTATTTGTCCTAATTCTCATCCGTAGTAGCCTTTCCGTTAAACCTCCATAATTTTTTTATTAAACGTAGATAAACCTTTTGGTCCAATATGCATAATGATCTTTTGATTTACTATCCGTAGAAACATTTTTGTTAAATATCATAACAAGCTTTTCGTTCATGATCCATAACAATCTTTCGAATATTTTCTACGGATAGTAAATTCTTTCGTATATTTATAAGTAAATTCTTTCGTATATAAGCTGTAAACAGTAAATCCTTTCGTGTATTTAATCTTTCGTATATGCTGTAAACAGTAAATTTTTTCGTAATTTAATTTTAGTTGTAAACAGTAAATAATTTTAGCTGTAAACAGTAAGTTCTTTCGTATATTTAATCTTTCGATAGTAAATTCTTTCGTATATTTAATCTTTCGTATATTTTCTACGGATAGTAAATTCATAACAAGCTTTTCGTTCATGATCCATAACAATCTTTCGAATAAGTTTCCAATGTGTTCTTTGATGAATAACGTAGCTTATGATTCATAAGGGATGGATATCATAAGATATCCTTAATTTCAGTGATAAAAAAATTCAATCGTTCTCGAAATAAATGTGAAATATATGTTTCCATGATCAGTTTTATGTTTCATCTGCACTTGCATGCAGAAAGGGATTTTGTGGGACACAAAAGATGAAAAAAGAATTAAAATGAATTGAAAATAAATTAAAATATTGCACAAGAAATGAGTACCTTTGAAATAAAAGAAACTGGCGTTCAATTTTATCTCCCTGGGAAAAATAAAAATACCGCAAATTAAAATGCAATAAAACTCAAAAATGATGCTGGTTGCTTTTACCAATTAATGGGAAATAATTCCCTTGTAGTCGCTACGGGGAAGTTAAGAGCAGTGCATTACAGTCTGAAATGCGAATTATGTTCTGTGTGAATTGCAACGGAAGAATTATCTGAAAAATAACATGGCACATGGTGCATGAATTTTCCACTGTTTATAAAAAGTGAATTTGCTTTCTGTGAGTATGAATTTGATTTTTAGCTATTAATTTACCTTGAATTTGCAGGTGAGAAACAACTTCAAACACCAGATGGCAGCAGAATTTTATTCATTGATTTTGTTCTCCGAATTCGTGATTTTCTTCGAGATTTTCTTAAAATATGATGAACAGTCTGAACTTTAATTTTACGCTGTTGACAAAAGTTTCTTTGATATATCATTATAAGCTATATATCATTTAAGCTTGGATATAAAACATTGACAAGTCGGAGGCAATAAAGAGTAACAAATTTACACAAACCAAAATGTGCACGTGACGGATCATTTGAATAATAATAAATGTTACTGGAAAAACGAGTAGCTTCAAGACCTGCAATTAAACTGAAGAAAACTATCAAAATTAAAATCATTGAACTGAAAAAAAGCTTTCAAAATTAATATCAATCAACTGAAAAAAACTATCAAAATTAAAATCATCAAAGCCATGAACAAAGCCATCAAAAATAAAATCAATCAACTCTAAAAAAAGCTATTAAAATTGAAATCATTGAATCCACTATAAGAGTAACACGAACTACACAAAGTAAATTATATTAAAATTTAATTTAATAAACTCTCGAGTGGAGCGTTTTGCCCCTGAGCAGATGTATTTTATTGAATTTACTTATGTAATGAATGCTTTTTTTATTAAAACCTAGAAGAAATAGCACAAGCCATGTGTAACTCAATAGAAATTTGACTTCTCAAGTTGAATCAATAGGAAAAGTTGTACCAGTAATTCTTTGCTGCCTGGCCACACATAATGTGTGTGTGTGTGTGCTAAGGTCAGGTAAGGAAGGAACGTTGACTACTCCAGATTGGCTCAGTAGGAAGTGTTTTACCAGTAACTCATCAAGACATGGCACAGGGCTTGTTGGTGTTAAGAATCATAAGAGGAAGGTAGTTCGATTTCTCAAGGTGAATCAGTAGAAATAGTTGTACCGTACCAGTAATTCTGTGTTCTATGGCTCCTGGGTATATTCGCGATGACGGTCAGGGAGGCAAATAACTGGTGTCTATTTTCAAAAATACTAATAAAATCCGAAGAACATTAAACAAAATATGAAATGTTCAAAACAGTGGAGGCATTGTTCAGCTGAAAAATGAGCAAATGTAAATGACGAAAAGCCGGGGCGCACCGAGGATTTCTTTATGGTGGTCGCCGGAAATATTGAACATGCAGATAAAAATCCACGGGAGAAATCAACTCCCAAGATATAAAAATATCTCTGCCTTATTAAAGTGCGTTTCCCATGATTCTTAAAATATATATTTTATTTACATATATTTTACGAATCATGGAAAACGCACTTTAACAACTCCAAAACCATAAAAATATCTCTGCCATATTAAAGTACGTTTCCAATGATTCGTAAAATATATATTTAAAAATATATACACTGCTGGACAATTGCTAAGGACGGATCATAAACGGCTATATAGCGCATAAAAAAGTAAGTGTGGTTGGATGCCAAGTGAAATAAAATAATGTCAGAATGCCAGGACATTACAAGAAAGACAATTTATTGTGCTCTGAAATCCAGAAGGCTTTGGAACGTGTTCAAGGGACAAACAGGCCATTTTGTGCAGAATACGTAAACGTGAAAAAAATGCAATTACCGTCGGCAGACGTTCCGGCGTAAGATGTCAATACGGGATATGGCCACCATGGAGGGCGATGCAAGATTCCACACGTCGTGTCATGCTTTGCACAACATTATCAAGCAGCTGTTGGGGTAATTTATCCCATTCCTCTGTCAGTGCACGGATGAGGGTGTGCTTGTTTATTGGAGGGCATTGGCGACCAGCAAGACTCCTCCTCAAAGCATCCCACACATTTTCAATGGGATTCAGAGGAGAATGTGCTGGCCATACGAGGCGTTGAATATCCTCGCTCTCAAGACACTCCTGGACAGCGACTGTTCGATGACATGTTGCGTTGTTGTCCATGAAAATGAATCTATCACCGACAGCACCACGGAACATGCGAACATGAGGTAGCAGAACATCATTAATGTATCGTTGGCCAGTCATAGTCCCAGTTGGAAGCACATAGAGGGACGTACAGCCATTGATCATGATGCCAGCCCATACCATGACACTACATGTCGGGTATCGGTCCCTTTCCTGTATGTTTGCTGGACAATATGCAGTACCACTATCACGCCAGATCAGTTGCCGTCGACAATCAGACGATAGACTGTATCTACTCTCATCTGATAAGAGGACAGCAGACCAGTCGTTATCAGTCCAATTGCGATGTTGATGGCACCATTGCAAACGGGCGGTACGGTGACGTCTGGACAATGGGATGCACACAACAGGACGGCGGGCGTATAATCCTCCTTCATGCAAACGTCTGGCGACAGTTTTTCGGGAGATCCGCTTGCCAGTAGCAGCCATAAACTGATTTGCTACCTCACTAGCTGTGTTGCGATGGTGTCTTTTTGTTGATAGCTCTATGTACCGATCTTCTGCAGGTGTCGTACTGCGAACACGACCTCCCCCGTGACGTTTGCTACACTCTCCATTTGTTTGAAATGATTTCCAAAGCATTGAAACAACACTGTGGCTGACGTCGAACTCCCTGGCAACATCTGTTATTTTTCGCCCTTCTTCAATCTTGCCAATAATACGGCCACCCGTAAAATCATCTAGGTGATGTCGGGAAGACATAATGAAAATTGCAAGTTCGTCAATTGATTCTTTCCCTTTCAACTTTGCGTTTGAACAACAATGGTCAATACGCATCAAATCCTTTATATCTCTTATCAGCGCTATGACGTCACGAACAAGTTCGGCAATCCAAAATTTGCATACGCACAACACTTTTTACTGTATCCCGCACTTATGCTAATTTCCACATTTTCCTGCCTTCCATTTTATGGTTGCTATCGTTGCTATTGTCATCCGTCCTTAGGAATTGTCTGGCAGTGTACAAATGTGGCCTTCTTCTGGGTCTTTTCCTGTCCCATGGTATCCAGTTTAGAATTTATTTTGTCCATCGATGGTCTGTCCTTCTGGCAATAAATCCAGCCCATTGCCATTTCAGGGATTTTGCTCTGATCACGATGTCTTCCAGTCTTGTCATTTTTCTGATCCAGGAGTTCGTCTTCTTATCCCTCCTGGTTACACCAAGCATGCACTTTTCTGTGCTTCCTTGAGTTGTCTGCTGTCTTTGTATGTCTTTTTTAGCTAAGGTCCACTTCTCTGCACCATACGTAAGCACTGGAAGGATGCATTGATCAAACACTTTTCTGTTAAGACATAATGGCATATTGCTCTTGAAAATTATACTTTTTCTTCCAAAAGCTCTCCAGCCAAGTTTTATACGCCGATTAATTTCTTCATCAATGTGATACTCACTTGATATCTGCTGTCCAGGGTAAATGTAAGTATCGGTTATCTCCAGCTTTTCCCCATCAATAGATAAATCTTCATTTCTTGTAAAAGCAATATACATCACTTTTGTCTTCTGTAAGCTCATTTTTAATCCTACTTCTTTACTCTTGTCAGCAAGTTCCTGGATCATACTCTGCGGTTCTGACGGGGTAGTTTCAAAAATGACTACGTCATCAGCAAAACGAAGGTGAGTTAGATAATCTCCATTTATCTGTATCCCTTTGTTTTTCCAGTTTAGTGATTGAAAGACATTTTGCAGTGTGGTATTAAAGAGTTTGGGAGATATGGTGTCACCTTGGGTGGATGAAATTCGAATGTTTGCGGGAGTAACATGGAGGAGACTGGCACAGGACAGCCCGTTGTGGAAGAAATTTGGGGAGACCTTCATCCAGCAGGGATTGATAATTGTTGACAATAATGATACAAATATATTTGAAAGTAAGCAACCAGTAACAAAGAACGAAGGACTATGTGATAACTCATGGGGAAGGCCTTGACCCCCGGGCCACCCCATTGAGTGCGATACTGACGACGAATAAATGAACAAAAATCGAGGCTGTTGTTATAAAATTTCAGGAACTTTACTGCCCACAAAAAAGTATTTACTGGCATTCGAGAATTAGTAGATTTTTAGTGAAAAATCAATTTACCTATTTTTAAGGGTGAGAAAAAATAGCCGATGTACTTCAGCATTTAACCGTACAGCTTTAATATAGTGAGCAAGTAAAACTCGTCTGCAAAGCTACTGAACAAACCACTAAAGCTTTGTTGCTTGAGAGTTATTTTTAAAAAATAACCTTAATTTCAATCAATTTTAACGCTTTAGCATTGTTTCTTGCACCACAGGCTTTGTGCTACCAGGATTGCTTATGTACGTAAATCAGAGTGGAAACTTCATCGTATTAGAATAAAGAGCCTACCTTTCTTTTCGGTATTTGAAAAATTGCCCTCTATGAAAATAAATTAATAAAAAAACGGAAAAGAAATCTTATTAGCTAACTATATTTGCGAAAAAAATTCTATAGTCTACAATTCTACCCAGATATCCCAAAAAAACTGGGAGCAAAGTGCTGTCACTTGTACTTACCGTCTAAGCTATTATGGTTGTACGTAATTAATAAAAAAACGAAAAAGAAATCTTACTAGCTAACTATATTTGCGAGAAATATTTTATAGTCTACGATTCTACCCAGAGATCCCGAAAAATTGAGAGCAACGGTCTGTCTTTTGTACTTACCATCTAAGCTATTATGATTGTACGTATCTAGCGGTGATGCCAACAGTTTTTTGCTGTTGGCATCACCGCTAGATACGTATAATCTGTGGGCGGGGGAGGATTAAAGGGGCTAAGTATCGCATGGGGGCACAATATCTTGAAGTGTTCGGCAGAAATTTTAGCAAAGAATTTCCGTGTTATGTAGATTCAACCCAAGCTGATGATATTATATTCAGTATAAAAAATTTCTTCAAGGAGGTACTGTGTGCAGCATTTACTCAATGCATGTAGCGCTGGAAATCATTAATACGAGCCTAAATGGCTTTTAACAAGTCACTATTTGTTCGCGATTTAAGCTTACTTACGTCATTTTTCTCATTTTTAGCACGTCCTTTGTAAAAAATATGATCGTTTTTACGTTATCACTTTGTCCGCCCGTCTATCTGTGAACAACCATATCTCTAAAACTATTAGTCCAATTTGAAAAATTATTTTTGCATTGGGAAGCTTAAAATGTCCTGATGCGAAATTCTTTGCATATAATTTCTAATTTTTGGTAAAAAATGGTTCGACCACTTGGGTGCGTAAAGGTTTATTTCTACTTCTAAACTATTTGCATCAAAATCAGAGCTTCTGAAAATTCGATTGAAAAAATTATTTCAAGGACCGATACCGCTCATCTCGGAAAACCTTCTAAGAACACTTCCTGCTTAAAGTAGTGCATAGTTTTTCCTCCAGGGGAAGTAGCGCATATATTGTTGTTGTTGTTTTTTTGTCGATATCTCTACTTCTAAGAGACCGAATTCAAAAATTCTTCATTTGTTGGAGAGCGTTTCTTTTTCTGTTGGACAACATGCGAAATGTATCTCATACAGTCTAAATTTTCTCTTAACGCACATAAGTATGCTACTAAATGGCGTAAGCTCACGTTTCCGTTTATAGCAATATCTGCGGGACTAAAACGCAGATTGCAAAAATTCCTTTTTGGTCAGATACTACTAACTATGAAAACTGAAAACTCTTTGTGTGTATTTTCTTCCCAAAATAATGCACAATTCACCGCTTGGGAGCGTAAAAGTTTAACCTGTTTTTCTCAATATATCTCTGCTTCTAAATGTGCGGTTTAAAAAATGATTTTAGCATTGGATACTATTTATCTTGTGGAACACTTTAGGTTTGTATTTGAGGTTTTTTAGTTCTCAGTTCTGTCACCAAGTGGTGTTTTTGTACTTCTGTTTCCAGCTGTATCTTCGTTTCTAAAAACCCTACTGAGATTTTTTTTTATTGTATGTTATTCGCAACAATAAAGATAGGGAGCATTATCCTTCTTAAACAATGCACAGCTTTCCCGCTAGGTGCGTTAAGGTCAAAACTTTTTTTCCCTATCTCTGCTTCTGGAAGAGGTATTTGAAAAATTTGTTTGCTTTAGCATAGCTTTTGTCATAAAGAATACTTTTCGCCTGTTTTCAAGTTTTTCATTATGCAAAATTCGTGTGTTACAAAGCATAGTTATATCATGTTTCCTTCTATATTTCTTCTTTTAACTGCTCGATTTGAAAATCTCTTTGTCTCTGATACCTTCTGCCATGAGAAACATTTTGTACGTTTTAGCCGCTGGTGGAACTAAATAGCTCTTCTTATATGTGGATGCTTTACCGACTGTGGAAATCCGGTTGATTTATTTTCTAACCGTTTCCATTGATTTCGAATAACTTGTATAAATTTCATTTGCGTCGGAAAGGACTGAAAAGACATGCTCATTACAACCGAAAATTCTGTGTCACCTTTCTAGTTTATTGTTTGCGTATTTGTGTTTGTAACCTGATAAAGAATATCTCCACATTTTAAACAATACTTATGAAAAAGGTATCGTTTTACTAACCTCCCACCCAGGGCCAGTGCTATAGGGTGCTTAACGCCCTAGGCAAATCATCAGGCTTGCGCCCTGGAAATTAATGTTATTCGTTTGTGTGGCTAAACATGGTGTTGCAGTTATTCAATAACTTCGAGACGCAAAAATACAATGTGAATTGAATAGGAAGAAACTAATTAATTTAAGAGAAACTACATCAATTTTCCTACTGGTCCAATGCAAATCAAAATTAAATTAAAATGTCATTTTACATGCTTTATTATCCGTAGAATTATGAACAGGTGTGTTCAGATCTTTAATTTGAACACACCAGTTGATAATTTTGTGAATCATCGATAATCATCGGGTAATTTCTTGTTAGATCGATGATATAGATAACTCAACAATGTTCTTTCGCGGATCCCATAAAAGACAAATAAAAAAATAACAAGGTATCTAGAATTCGAGCAGAATGGAAGTTATACATAAGATTCTTAATGTTGTCGAGACACGATAAATAATGGAAATAATTGCAACATTTAAAAGACGATTCTTTTATTTACAATATAAACCAGCTAAAAAACAGTAGCAAGAGTTTCAAATCTACTATGGGTTCGTCATCAGGCACAGTAAGCAAGTATGAGTCATTTTCTTGTAGGACTTCAGTCCACAGTGAGTAGATTTTTAGGTCCCAGCCACCTACAGCGAGTTCGCCTTTTGGGCAGGACACAGAAACGGAAGGAATGAGAGCAAGTCTAGCGACTTTGACAGAACAGTTTGTAGTGAGATTAGAGTACAGTAGATGGCGCCACCGTACAAGTACGATGATGCACATAGAGGGGTGAGAGAATTTCAGGGTGGGGGGGGGCATAGGAAAGGATACCCATTTAACCAGTGGGTCCAACCTGGGGGCCGTCACTTAACGTGCTCGTCCGATGCACGGCGAATATTCAGTGATTGTTAGCAAATCACACCACCTCCGCAAGATCAGCTCAGGATCGAACCTGAGGACCTTGCATTGGTAGTCTGAACTGCTAACCACTTAGCCATTCGCGGCTTTCAGGCGGATTAATTGTAAAGCACCGTGGTTATATAGCCGAAAGCAGTCACCCACACCCACAGTGCAACAGCATGGCAAGGTGTTGCTCCAACCCTTCACACACGCGCATTTGACATGTATACAAATAATGCAAATACGCTACAAAACACGGTTAAGAGTTCTGATGGTGTGTACAATGATTCGATATAAAATATTTCCATGAGGTCGGTAGAATCCAGGCCCGTCATCGTTATAACCGTAGTCAGCAAATATATTTATGTACAAACTTTCTGTAAACAATAAGTCGCATTTTGTAGTAGCTGGTGCAATTAACGAGGTGTTCGAATTGTTAATGGATGTTGTAGTAGAGCCTTTCTTACTCTTGCCTTTGTTCTTATTAGGAAACATTCTGAATGTTACAGTTGTTAATATTTAGGCGTTGGGCATTGTTTCTATTTGTGATACAAGCAGACAGCCTTGGTATTACCATTAAAAGCTGGATAATAACAGCGTCCATTTTCCATTAAAAGTTTGTGCCGTCCACAGGCATCTCCTGACTTGTATGCTGCATAGGGACGGGCCTGGTTTATGGCAGTTTTTTTAACAGATGCGCACTTTCGCGTCGGATTTACTGCAAGCTGACTCACCCAGACCATCAGCGCAGATTTCCGTTTCTTGCTTACAGAAAGAATAAGTATTCGTCAGTCATATCGAATATACAACAGAAAACAAAATTGTCTTTGTTTTTATGTTGTTGTTTTTCTTCTTTTCTCATTTATTAATTCATTCGATTTTATCAAGTCTTGGCGGCATCCAAATTGTGACTCTCTAGGCAGCCGCCCAATTCGCCTAGTGGTTGAACCGGACCTGCTCCCACAGATTCGCTCTGAGGACTCCCTCCATTTCGCAGAATATAGTACAACATTAAATTTGGCAAACAAACAAAAAAAAAGTTCAGTCAATCGGGAAATATATATATATATATATATATATATATATATATATATATATATATATATATATGTTTATCTGGGATGTAAGGTCAGGTGATGCGTAACATCACAGCCTCTCCTTGACAAATGTCAACCCCGCCTTCTCGTGGTACATCCTGTTCCCACTAAAGGGGCTCTGACGACCGCCAATAGCGGTATAACTATACCATCGGGATTAGAGGAAATGCTATCCCACACTCACCAACCCGCTTGGCCAGCGTGGTGAGTTATGGCCAACCCCCCCCCCCCCCCAAATGACTCCACAACTTAAATCTTGGCCCTCAGTCTCCGGCAGCTGGAATGTACCTGGCCAAAGCAGCGGCCAGTGCGACATGAAGGCAGAGGGTGCTAAGAATCCCCGGAGGACCGGACTAGGCTGCCATCTGATGCTGACCTTGGCTACGTACAACGGACGCTCCCTATCTTCTGATTCAAGGCTTCTTGAATTGGAAGAGGAACTACAAAGGATCAAGTGGGACATCGTTGGGCTAAGTGAGGTAAGGAGAAAAGGAGAAGATCTCATTGAACTGAAAAGTGGACATCTCTTCTACTATCGTGGGACAGATACTGGCAGAACTAGTGGTGTCGGATTTATAATAAACAAGAAACTGAAGGATAAAGTTGTAGAAGTTGAAAGTTCCTCTGACAGAGCTGCACGACTCGTTATCCAACTCTCGAGAAGATACCAGGCTCAGATTATTCAAACTTATGCACCCACCACAAGTCATGCTGAAGAAGAAATTGAAGAATTTTATGAGGAAATTCGTGATCTAAATAATAAAGGTAAGCAGCACTTGAAGATAATTATGGGAGATTTCAATGCAAAAATAGGGCAACGGCAACAGAATGAAACTTCAGTAGGTAAATTTGGTCACGGCAACAGAAACCAGCGTGGAAATACTCTCGTAGAGTTTGCAGAGGCAGAAGGGTTTTTCATCTTGAACTCCTTTTTCAAGAAAAAGCCACACAGGAAATGGACATGGAGACATTCAAATGGGACGACAAGTGAAATTGATTTTATTATGTGTAACAAAAAATTCGTCATAAAAGACTGCAGTGTGCTAAACAAGTTCAACACAGGCAGTGACCATAGATTGGTGAGATGTAAAATGCACCTCAACACTAAACTCGAACGTAGCAAGCTCATAAGACAAACAAAATGTATTGACATAACCAACCTTAAAAAACACCATAATACCTTCAAATTGGAACTGAAGAGCAGATTCTCTGCTTTAGAAGGCCTAACATCGGAAGAAGTGGATATTTCTGAAGTTAACAGAAAAGTAACCAAAGCTCTTATAGAAACAGCAACAAAATTAGCTGGGTCTAAGAACAAATTGCACGTGAACAAATTATCAGGAAAAACCAAAATGTTGATGCAAAAAAGAAGCGTGATGAGGACAACTAAAGAAGATGTGACTTTCAAAGTGGAATATATAGAGCTATGCAAGACAGTACGAAAAAGTATCACTGAAGACGTAAGGAAATTCAACTGTGAACTAGTAAGGAAAGCAATTGAAAACAACCAAAGCCTAAAGATAGCAAAGGGACATCTCAGTAAGGGGAAAAAACAGATTATGGCACTGAGAAAAGAAGATGATTCTGTAACAAGAAATAGAGGCAGAAATTTTGACAAGAGTGAAAGATTTCTACTCCAAATTATATGAAAGGGATTATACATGTACTCCAGACATCATGAAAGGTACCAGTACCAGAGTTCTTCCAGTCCTTCCAGCAGAAGTTGCACATGCAATCAAGAATATGAAGCGGGGAAAAGCTCCAGGAGAAGATGGAATTACTGTAGACATCATACAAGAAGCAAGTGGAGAAATCGAAACAGTACTCGCCCAAATTTTCACTCGATGCCTTAATGAAGGGAAAATTCCTGAGGATTGGAACAACGCTACAATGATCCTGCTACATAAAAAAGGTGACATTGAGGATCTCAGGAACTACAGACCTATCAGCCTCCTATCAGTGGTTTATAAAATCTTCACTAAAGTTCTTTCACACCGCTTGAAGGTGACACTGGGCATGGCTCAACCGAGAGAACAAGCTGGATTCAGGAGTGGCTACAGCACAATAGATCATATCCATGTACTGAGAGAACTAATTGAAAGAGCGAGGGAATATGAACTTCCATTGTGCATGGCTTTTATCGATTATGAAAAAGCCTTTGATTCAGTGAAACCATCAGCAGTTGCAATGGCTCTGAAATCCTGCGGTATTGAAGATGCATACATTAATATTATTAATAACATCTATGAAAATGCAAGTGCAAAGATTCGGCTGATTGAAAATACAACACACATAAAAATTGGAAAAGGAGTGAGACAAGGTGACACCATATCTCCGAAGCTCTTTAATGCCACATTGGAAAATGTCTTTCAATCACTGAACTGGGAAAACAAAGGGATAAAGATTAATGGAGATTATCTAACCCACCTTCGTTTTGCTGATGACATAGTCATTTTTGCAACTACCCCATCAGAGCTACAGAGTATGATCCAGGAACTTGCTGACAAGAGTAAAGAAGTGGGATTAAAAATTGAACTTTCAGAAGACAAAAGTGATGTTCAATGCTTTTACAAGAAATGAAGATTTATCGATTAATGGAGAAAAGCTGGAGATAACAGACACGTACGTTTATCTTGGACAGCAGATATCAAGTGAGGGTCACATTGGTGAAGAAATTAATCGGCGTACAAAACTTGCCTGGAGAGCTTTTGGAAGAAACAGCATAATTTTCAAGAGCAATATGCCATTATATCTTAAAAGAAAAGTGTTTGATCAATGCATCCTTCTAGTGCTTACGTATGGTGCAGAGACGTGGACCTTAGCTAAAAGAGACATACAAAGGCTGCAGACAACTCAAACAAGCATAGAGAGGTGCATGCTTGGTGTAACCAGGAGAGATAAGAAGAGGAACACGTGGATCCAAAAAATGACAAGAGTGGAAGACATCATGATCAGAGTTAAATCCCTGAAATGGCAATGGGCTGGACATACTGCCAGAAGAACAGACCATCGATGGACAGCCGAAATTTTAGATTGGATTCCAAGTGACAGGAAAAGACCCAGAAGAAGACCACATGGAAGATGGGTGGATGAAATTCGAAAGTATGCGGGAGTGACGTGGAGGAGACTGGCACAAGACAGACCGTTGTGGAGGAAACTTGGGGAGACCTTCGTCCAGCAGTGGTTTGATAATGGTTGACAATGATGATGATGATGATGTTTATCTAAGCTCCGTAAAATCTTAGATGGTTTCACTCGTCAACCTAGGTTTAACAGCTTAAACAATTTCTTGGATTGGAGGGGGGGGGATTAAACTGTACGTAGTCCTATACGCCGACAATTATCAGATCCAGATTTTCTTACGATCTGAATTCCAAAGCACAACTACTACTAATAATGTATAAATCATTATTATTATCTTATGAGAAGTAAAAAAAACAAAACCTAAACATTTTTAGGCCTCAGCTCTATCTTTTCAAAAAAAAATTTTTAAGAGATACAAGGAGGAAACTACGATCGATCAGTGGCAGATTTACTGTTAACGAGGTCCTGAGCATGGTTGCTTCGACTAGCGAATCCTGTGATGTGTGTGATGGTTATATTCAAATTAATTGTAAACTTAAAATTTGGTCGTTCTGGGTGGTATAGTGGTTAGCATATCGTGGCGCTGTCTGAGGGACGCAGGCTCAAGTTCTGCTGTAGGACGATGAAATTTCCACGTTTTCCGAATATATCTGACTTACCATCCTTGTTACCTTTACACCGAAAATCGGATTGTCATCTTCAAAATTTGTATTATATGGTGTAATCCCGTATTTCTTTCATATTTTTAGATATTGTTCAATAATTCAGTGCAGTATCCACAACTAAAATTAGAAAACGTACTCGTAGTATGCACATGTGTTAATATTAATAGTTACTTTCTTGTTATTCTAATTTTTATTAAAATTGTTATTGTCCCAGGAAATGAGCGATAATAGCAAATACATCTTTTCTTTTTCATGTAGGCATTGTTCCCCTGGCGTTTTGATTTTTTACAGGTGTTCTGTTATTAGCAATAATAATAATAACAGAGCACTTAAAAAATACTTTTGACAAATAATAACAAAAGAAATGTGTGTCATGTGGCGCCATCTACTGATTGCAGTCATTACTGAGAGCTCGTTGGTTTTAATCAAAATCAGAATTTTGCCTCAGCATTAAGATTTACCGGAAGTCACTCAGGGCCGCAAGGGAAGGCAAGTTTAGAGGCACCCCTACGAAAGAACCTTCGAATGTACGATAATAATAATTAGCACATGCCATCTTTAAAAAAAAAATTGAAATAAATAATTTCAGTACACACCTAAAATCTGACCGCTATTCGGCAATTGAATTACTAGACTGGATACCAAAGGATAAAAAAGACCTGAGAAATGGATAGATGGTATAGCGCTATATATCAATCTGATTGAGTGGAAGGCCTGTAAATCAGCTGATTCAAGAGCATGCCCGTACAGAATCTTGTTTAATATACACTACAATTCGCAGGCCAATTTGTGACTCTGTAAAGTGTTGTAGTCATATACGGTATGCTAGTCCATTCCGCGTATTTATTACGATTTCTCATATTTGAAAAGCTTTGCATTCAGTGAGTTCGGTTGGAAGCCCAAATAAATGTCGACGTTAAAACGGAAAAATACGCATCAAAGAAACATAAACATTGAAAAGCAAGTCAAACGTTTTTAACTGCGTTACACTACACGATGGAAAACCAATATATGCAATCGATATAATTATACAGTACCTATAGTCATAGCGTAAAAGGAGGAGAATCCACATGTCTCAGAAGTTTAGGCAGAAACGTAATGCAAAACATACCATTATTAGGTATTTATGGTATTCGCAGACTCCCGTGTCAGCTCGGAAATTCGCTTCTCTGTTGAATAAGTTAATTGACTATTCATTGTATAAAATTTATCAGTGCATTATCTTCGGCCGTCCTTGAATGATTTTCCATTGGAGTTCTTAAAACATTTCGTCAACGTATTTCTTTTTATGTTTAATCGCCTAGCCTAGACGAAATGACCAACATTTCGCATTGTACACTCATCGTCAAAAAGGTAATTGCACCCAGAAGGAAGCAACCGACAGGAATGAAACTTGGTGGATAGGTTTGATATCGTGAGACATGCAAATGATTCAAGTATCACGCTCGGTCGTGCATGTGACGCAAGCAAGGAGGGGTCGTATAACCCTGCGCCTGACCGGCTATATAAGGTCGTCCTGTTGCGCCCCCTTGCCATTCTGGCTCGTACTGTTGTGTTGGTTGCATCCTTTGCAAGTCAAGTATGCCTCGGAGGAAAGTTCGGAAGGAAGTCGAGCAGTTCGAGAGGGGCCTCTCGGGCTCCGGGATGCGGGATGGTCTTATTGCCGTATTGCTCGCCATACCGGTCTTGCGGATATCACCATATCACGCTGTTGACGGCAATGGATAGAATAAGGCACGCAGTAGCGACAGGAAGGGTTTGGGAGACATAGATGAACCACTGAGACAGAGAGAGAGAGAGAGAGAGAGAGAGAGAGGACCGACGAGATGTCCGACATGCGCGGTGTGACTCAACAGCCACGATTGCGGATATTCAGCGAGCAGTGGTGCCCTCCATGCAACGTCCGATTAGTGCCAGCACCATTGGCAGATGGCTGCACGGCGTAGGACTACACGCACGCAGACGTTACCA
The DNA here is from genome assembly GCA_039090855.1 of Macrothele yani. Taxonomy (NCBI): domain Eukaryota; kingdom Metazoa; phylum Arthropoda; class Arachnida; order Araneae; family Macrothelidae; genus Macrothele; species Macrothele yani. The sequence goes on along the minus strand of CM077011.1, from coordinate 6,295,688 downwards.
CGTCTACCCTTAACACCATTGTATCCTCGCCAAAGACTACAATGGTGTCTTGCCAGACTGTCATAGAACCACTCAGAATGGCAGCGGATGATCTTCAGTGGCGAGTCCCGCTTTTGTCTTGGAGGAGACGACCAAAATATTTCAATTCCGACGAACAGAGCGAATTCGCTAGCGCCACTCTTGAGCCCGCTTTTATGAAATTTATTTATTTATGATTTTTAATGGGAATTTTGATGGGTATTATTTTGGGATGGGAGGGGCTCAACATAATTAATTTTAATTTGTTCCCTATTTTATTTGAAGTCCTTTTAGATTTAGATTTAGACAACACCAATGGTTGATAGCAAACATCTTACCCGAGTAGCACGTACTTTTTGACTGCTTTCTTCTATCACATTCTGTTTTGTGTAATTTTTTAAAATGTCGTTGTGCTTACTACTTGAACTATAAAAACAGATATTCACGCTTTTTGCTATGCACCATCTTGCCGCGGGGTGGCGCAAATGCAGGTACTATTGACTTGGAGGTATATTTTATTCGATATCATTATTCCATGTGAATTTTTTTCCTCGGATACCATTTAGCACAAACACCATTTTGCGCATAATTTCTACTTAAAATAATGAACAGTTTTCTCGCTATTGGAAGGAACTGAAAATTCCGTTGTTTTCGAGCTTTTGAAAGACCGATGTAAAAAATTTTCCCACCCCCTTTTTTATGCATTGCGTAACGTTCCGCTGTGAGGAATAATTTTTGTAATATTTTCTGAATTTTCATAATGCGGTATTGTGCCAGGCATATATTTTCTGAGTTTTCATAATGCGCTATTACAGTAGCCATTTGTGTGAAATTCACCAATTTACCGGTGACGGAGATAAAAACCATATCCTTCTGCTGCGGATCCGGAAGCTTTTCCAATTCTTCTCCAAAGCTGAACTGAAATAAGTGTTACATCGATGAAAAAAAACACCATACGATTCTTCAAAGTAGCAAATGATCGTTTGACTTTATTGCCGCCCGGGTGGTAACGATTTTAGTTTACCATTCAGAAAATAATCGAAGGACTCCAAAAGGTTTTTTTTTTTTTTTGTGTGAAATCGAAGCTGTCTGTAATTTGAAAAGCTAACACGAAAGGTTGGGTACCCAAGCCCCTTTTCATTCATTTGTACGTCGAATTCTACATCGCGGTAGTGGAAAGATATTGTACGAAAAATAATATTGCTTATAAAGAAATTCTGATGACGGACAAAGTATCAGGATATCCAAGATAAGAGAGCTTAGAAGATGCGAACAAACTTACAAAAATTGGTGAAAAGTATTTATCCTTCTAGAAATCATACAACATTAAAAAAAAAAAGAAGATCGACAGCATTTCATGTGTTAGGGATGTTGGGATGAAGTGACCCAGAAACCGTGAAGGAATCTTTGGAAAGATTGCATGAGTGATTCCGATGAGCCTGATGATGCCGTTGGAAATATTAAAGCGCAAATTGCTGAACTCGGAGAAGAAGTGAGAATGTAGGAAATTGACGATGACGACATATAAGAGCTGATCGATTGCGACAGGGATGCCCTATCAAATGAAGAACTCGTGGAAATGGCAAAAGAATAAGATCGTGCAGCAGCTCAGGCAGAAGATGATCAAGATGCGGTAGATGAAGAACCGATGAAGTCACTGTCCGCAAAAGGATTTAGCGAGGCTTTCGAACACTTCAAAAAATGCGTGCTTATTTTCGGGAAAATGGCTCTGACAATGGAACGAAGTTCCAAATCGATAAGAAATTTAAGGAAAGAATTGAATCTCAGCGTGATTTTGTACAACGAGAGGAAGAACGACAATGTAAAACGTTCAGTCGACTCATTATTCATTCAGAAGTTACGAAAACTTGATATCTCAAAGCTACCATATTGAAATTTCTTCATTTTAATTGACACTTTGAGCTTAATTTTGATATATAATTTAATCATTTTTCAGATAAATACGAATGTGCAAGGGTGGTTCCAAAACACCTGAGAACGTTCTTATAGAAAAAAATTGCGTTCCTTAATTATCAAGGAAGTTGTCATCTTTTCCGAAAAACCGTCTATTGCATCGAATACAGGTGTCCCAATTTTTCTCCTGCTTTTTTAATGTCTTCTGGAATTCTTCTGAAATGCTGTTAAAGCACCCGTGCGCAGCTGTAATAAGTTGTTGATCAGTCTCAAATTGTCGTCCCGGTAATGTCTTTTTAAAATAGGGAACAACCAGAAGCTTAGCGCTTTATTTATTTATTTATTTTTCCGGAACAAATTATCAGCGTTAAGCGGTGTGGGGAGAGAGAGGATTTTTGTATTTCTAGTTGCAACGGTATCTCCTCTTTTAATTGCCGAATCAAAAACTTCTTGTCTTGGGCAGGTGCCACTCGCTACGAAAAACATTTTCTGCTTAACATAATGCCCATTTTTTCCGCTAGAAGATATAAGCTTACGAGTATATTCAATTTTTCTCGCTACCTCTACTTTGTAAAGGTCCGATTTAAAAATTCGATTTGGGCCGCCAAGCATTCAACGCAAGAAAATTTTTTTAATGTGTTTCGTAGTTCTGCCACTAGACGGAATAATGACAGATTTCTATTTACGACTGCATATATAAATATACAAATCCGATTGGGATTTTTTTTTCTTTTTCAATAGATACCATTTGATTTGATGAAGACGGCGCCGCATTTCATTTTTGCATAGATTTTCCGAAATGAAACGTTTCTGCATATTTTGCATTTTTTATTTTTCTGCTTCTAAACTCCCACTTGAAATATTCTCTTTCCTTCGTTATTTTACGTTTCTTTTTTTGTTCTATGCCCCCCCCTCTCCCCTCCTCCTGAAAGTGTTTAATTTTTTATGCTTTTGGTTAAAATTCGACTTACATTTTAAAAAATGCTTAAATTTCTTCCTCTATTTTTCATGAACTTTTATTTTGTTCTGGTGGATTGTAAAGATTTTCATGTTTCGTCCTCTCCCCATATTTTTTGTTCTATTCCCCCTTTCCCCAAAAGTGTTTAAATGTTTCTGCTGTTGGTCAAAATGCGACTTACATTAGAAAAATGTTTGGTGGATTCTAAAGATTTTCATATTTCGTCCCCTCCTCACCCCGAAAGTGTTTAATGTTTTATGTTGGTTAAAATGCGGCTTAAATTTTTTCCTCTATTTTTCATGAACTCTTATTTTGTTCTGGTGGATTGCAAAGATTTTCATGTTTCGTCCCCCCTCCCCGAAAAATAAGTTCATATGCGACCTTGCGTTGCATCAAAAAGAAATGTTCAGAATGTTTCCCTTAAGGTGAAATTTTTTGCCACGACACATTAGGAAATTCACCATAAATGTTTATGCAAAGTGGCTTTCGATTACAGGGAACAATTTAGAAACTTTAAAGTTAATAACTTTGATGTTCTGAAAATTATGTTAAGCAAAACACTGCGCATTTGTTTTGGCTATGAGTTGTGCTGCCATCTTGAGGCTGATGCACGATTTACCTAGCAAAGGTTATGTATGTCGGATGAGCCAGGCATTCAAATTCTTCGACTATTCTGTTTCTGAGATAAGTGTTTTGTTGTCCCAGGAGAAAAAAACATCTACAATAATAGTTTTTATTCTTGCAAAAAATCGGTTAACTATTATTTCCCCGTAAACTTCGAATACTATAACTCTATTATGTCAGATCTACATCCTCTAACTAACACGGGTACAGATGGGAAGCAAAGATTATAACGCTCCGCTCAGGGCCGTAGCTAGTGGGGGCTCAGTCCTCTCCCCAGAGAGATGGACGTTGTTGTAAATGCTTTGAACTTCTATTTTCAGTGGTTTATGAAAATTACTGTTGTATTTCATTATAAACATAAATACCTTACTTATTTGTGTGTTGAACTTTTTTTAAAAAACAAAATTGTAATAATACAGCACGAGCGATGGGTAACTCAAAGGAAATTACTTCTCAGAGGAATCAGTAATGAACAGCTGCGCCAATCACTTTCAACCATAAGCGCCGACTATGAGGGGGCAAGGTGAATCTTGCCCTTCCAATGATTTTACGGGGGGGGGGGGGGCAGTGTACACCCAATATTTTTTGTCCTGTTTAATTAAATAGTCGCTTTGGCCTCAGAATGTGGAGCTTGGTGCACGAGATTTATTTCCAAAAAATTATTTAATAACATAATAAGTAAAAACTTTTTTCCCATATTGAGCATTTCTCATTTGATAAGAACTGGATTGCCAGCCTCGCATTGTGTTTGACATGTTCTCGTGATATGCGGTAAATAAATATTAAAAATATTATAAATAAATAAAAATACAGAAACTTATAACCTCTAGCTCCTTTATTTATCTATGTATTTTTGCGCTTCTCGTTCTTTGTTTGAGTAACCGCGCTAATTTCTCATATTTTTTTATAAACTTTTGGAAATAAAATAAAATCTCTGGATATTTTTATAAAAGCGCAGGCTGAATTTTATTTTTTTTAAATATTGATATTCCGCAAAATAATATTTCTGTTACCATGTTTGCTGATGAACAATTACTATTGCGTTTTAAAATATGCGTCGAAACTCTTAGTTTAGCTTTTTTCCCTTTTTTATTTTTCTCCTGACAGTGGAAGAGACGTGCCCGTCCCACGTTTGATCTCTTCAAGCCCCCTCCCCCCGTTCCAATAATTTGGTGAAGTCGCCTCCCCTGCTCTCAACTGCACTGGCACAATGGCACAAAGCTTGTTGGTGTTAGGGTTGAAGGAAGAGAGGAAAATGACTTTTTTTTTCTCGAATAAGAGTAAAAAACGAGAGAGCATTACCACCCCACCCACAGGCGGCGGAACTTAATAAATTCAGGGGCGTCCAGGCTCCAACCCCAGGTAGCACAGCCTTGCAATTTAACGTAGGCCCAACGCTAAGCCACCGTCTTTTAATAACAAAAGACGGTGGCTCAGTGTTGGAATTTCGTTAAATTGTAAGGATGTGCCACCTGGTACTTCTACCAGAGCTAAAACAATAAAAAAAAAAAAAAAAAAGAGAGGACAGTATGATATATAAAGTCGTTCATATCAGCATCATCATCAGCAGCCATTATCAATCCAATGCTGGATGAAGTTCTCCCCAAGTCTCTTCCACAACTTTCTGTTTTAATCCCATCTCTTCCAAAACCACTCCAGCACGCTTTAGAACTGAGATACGTGGACAGAATGTCTCGCTGCAGAATTGTCGTCTTGACACATGTTTTCACATCTGTAATACGGCACAGCAATTAATATGATTGATGTTTGCATCTGCAGTACTGCAGGATTTCAAAGATGCTAACCTGCTGATGGTTTCACAGAGTGAAAAGTCATTTCATAATCAATAAATGCCATTCATAATGGTAGTACACATTCATTTGTTTTTTCCATTATTAATAGTTCTCTCAGTACATGGATATGATCTATAGTGCTATAATCACTCCTAAAGCCAACTGGATCACCTGATTGAGCCAAGCCCAGTGTTTCCTTCAAACGACGCGACAGCACCTCAGCAAAGATTTTAGAAACAACTCATAGGAGGTTGATGGTAATTCTTGTGGTCCCAAACGCCCCTTTTCTTATGTAGCAAGATCACAGCAGAATTGTATCAGGCATCTTCTCTTCACCGATTCATATGGTGAATGAAAACTTGAGTGAAAAAATGCAGTCAAAGACGTAGAAATGCGAATTAAGCCTATGTATTCATATCGATTTCGGTTAATCTCAAGTGAATGCTTTGGGCCAAAAATTCGACCAAAAGGTTATTTAGAAGAGTGAGAAAATACAAAATCTGCAAAGTAAAAACTGAAAATTAAGCTGATATGTCCTATTTCAGTTTGTTTCAAAGGAATACATTTTGATGAAAATGATCTACGCCTAAATATTATCACTTCACAAACTTTGTTCATATATTTGCTCTACTTGTCTTTTTGTGGTTTGTATCACAATTATTCAAAAGCTAAACTGATTAACATGAAATTTCGTATTGAAGGTTTCCATTCCATTCGTATATACTTATGAGATTTTAATTAAAACTGGTCGAACGGAAGTGGGAGTCCTTGATGACATTCTTTGTATTATTAAAAATTGCTCAAATTAAGCAATTTTAATTAAAATTTGTAAAGATTATAAACGATAAGATTTAATAAAATTAGTAAATAAAAATAGAAAATTAGTATTTTGGACTTTTTTCCCAGAAAATTCCATATACTAGTACGTTCAAAAAGTTCCTGAACTTTTTGAATATTTGTCAAATGTCAGTGAATTACGTCATTCCCCGCTGAGCAAGCGAAGAGCATCGTGTTACCGACCAGCCAGAACTGGTTTGATCCAGATCCAACACGTACAGCGTATGTGCGTAGTTCGGGATTGCAGGCATTCAAGGCTCTCCTTCGCGAGGACAACGATGTCGAACTTTGAACAACGTTCAAGTGTAAATTTTTGTTTTCTGCTTGGAAAATCTGTCGCTGAGACTTTTAAAATGATTAAGTCAGCGTATGGTAATAGTGCAATGAGCCGAACTAGAGTTTATGAGTGACATCGACGATTCAAAAACGGGCGACAGAATATCGAGGATGATGAGAGCTCAGGACGACCTTCAACATCCACAACGGATGAACAATTCGCCATTGTCCAAGAAATTGTGAAAAACGACAGTCGAAAAACTGTTGCAGCGATTGCAGAAGTTGCCGGCATCTCATTTGAAAGTTTCCATGCCATTTTAACAGAGAAACTGCGCATGCATCACGTGTGCCAACAAATTGTTCCCAAAACCTGACACAAGAAAAAATGGATGAGCGCATGCAAGTTTGCGGAGATAACATCGGTGCAGTGGATTCAGATCCCGATCTCTTGAATCGATTGATCACTGGCTATGAATCTTGGTGCTTTCTGTACGACCCCCAATCCAACCGAAAGTCAAAAGTGTAAAAATCACCGTCGTCACCACGACCAAACAAGTTCAAGGCTGACCGCTCCAAAGGAAAAGTCTTGTTAACAGTTTCTTCTATTGCAAGGGGTCGTACACAAGGAATTCCTTCAACATGGTCGTACAGTCACTAAAGAAGAGTACATCAACGTCCTGAAACGTCTCCGAGAATCAGTGAGACGCAAGCGACCCGATCTTTGGAAGACCAACTCGTGGGTGCTCCATCACGATAATGCACCTGCTCACAGATCCCTCCTAGTGTCCGATTACCTGTCCAAACATCAGATTCCCGTTCTTCCATAACAAGCTTATTCCCCTGATCTCACCCAGTGTGACTTTTTCCTTTTTCCCCGATGAAGAATTTGCTTAAGGGGCGACGCTTCTCAAGTTCCGAAGAAGTACAACGAGCTGCGACGGAGGCACTGGAGGATGTGGGAACAGAAGGATTGCAGTCTGCATTTAAATCTTTGTATGAGCGCAGGCAAAAATGCATAGTTGCTCAGGGTAACTACTTCGAAGGAAACGCCGCATAAACAGGTATTATCCGTACTCATTCTTTTTTTAATATGAAAAGTTCCGGAACTTTTTGAACGTACTGGTACTTACTAATCCCTTTACCGCTATGGTATTTTTTATTAGACCTACATCACTGATTGCAGGCTTCATTTAGCTTTTACGAAATTATACTAAAATGATTTGTCAAACAACGCATCTCAACCTCAGTTCATATTATTTGTTTCATAAAAGCGTCAATATTTTTTACTGTTTATTTCATTTATGTTTGTTTTTTTATGCAGGCTTTAGACATGTCAGCGTATATAACTGTACATTTCTCGTAGGCGGTAATGCATAAATATGACAGAAAATAGGGAATAAGTTCAAACTGACAAACGTTATTTACTTTGCGGCCTCAGCATCGGTACCATCCGTTCCAAGTTTATGGACCTTTCTTGGAAAAACAATAAAAAAATACTCATAGATCTTTTCATTTTCCAACGAAACTCCATACCCAACCTGAACAGCTAGACTCAAAAGAAATATTAGAAAACGTTGGGCCCAACTGAAAAGTTTTTGCCTCCCTGTCAACTAATATTCAGAAGATAGTGCATTCCAAAGCGAGTATGTTGCATTGTAGCATCTGCCTGCTAAATTGCAGGCACCCGACTCAGTGTGAGGATAAAGGCTTAAAGAGATGCTGTGATCAGAAAATTCCTTCCTGTTTCACCCTGCGAAGTACGAAACATTTTACGTTTTACAGCACGCCAGAATCCTTTCATCATCCAACCGTCGTTAGTCGCTTAAATGAATTAAAAAGCGTGTCTGAAAATTTCGTATGTTTACTGGAGCTAACAAACGTGGAGATTACATGAGTTTGTTATATGTGAACGCCTAATTACCTGGAAGCGAAACAGCCATTCAGTATTGCAATTGCATCCCTTAGGTCAAATGTCTACTGTCAAAATGGCAGGTGCCAGTTCATATTCGAACGCTTTGAAATTGACGTGAAGCCCAGTGCCCAAACAAATATTTTCAGTTCTTTCCCACTAACGAAGGAGTTCTGCCTAAAGAAGATTGTTGAAGCCACAAACATCGAGGAAATACTGATGGATTGTATCTACCCTAGGAGGAAAAAACATATGGCTCGGCACGGATTGTGAGAGGCGAAGCGATTTCAATACTGGTATTTTGTGAGTTAGTACAGATATGTATAACGTACAAGTTTGTGCGCTCCGGGTCCCCTCACTCCGGAGTAAGTCGCTCTCCCAACTGAGCTACACGGACATGTGCACTCACTACTTTCTGCATTTATCTCATGTGCGTCCTGCGGAGCAGACACATCACAGATGAAGCACGTGTCAAGACGACAAATCTGTAGCGATACATTCCGTCGGTGTAGTTTAGTCTGTTAGAACAACTGGATCAGGAGCGAGGTGGCGCAGGTTCGATTGCCGTCACTGACAAATTTGTGAATTTTACAATTTCGACAATATTTGTCCTCACAGCAAAAGCATACACATTCGTCCAGGCTCGTTTTGCTATCTCTTGATGTTGTGAGTCCTAAGCATGAGGACAGTGTATACATGTGTGTAGATGTTTTGAAAAAGAAAATAAAGGGAAATTATTCCCCAAAAAAAGTTCGAGGGCAAGGAATCTTCCAGTCAACGATAAAGTAAGAAACGACCTATCCCGCCAGACAGAGCGGGAACCCAGACAAGGTATACTAGGTCGCCTGCCAGCACGTCACCACGGGCCGGTCTCTAGGCCATTGGGGTGGCCAGGGTCCGAACCGGCGTCTCAAGGCAGGATAATTGTCGCAACATGTCAAAATAACATCCAAGGTGCTCAATAAGTCCCCGTGGAGCCAAGACAGATTGGCGGAACGGGACAATGAAATCAGTATCTTACCTTCTAACTCCAAGAAAGTCCTACGTACAACAAGGTGTAGTACACTTACCGCTTAATTGGAGTTTGAGTTCTTCGTTGTTGAGATATTTATTTCATAGATGTATTGGGTTTTCCGATCTCGAGCAAGACACATTCGGACTTGGATAAAAAAGAAAAGAAAAGAAAAACACAGAGGAAGAAAGAGAGGGAAACCACCCTTGTGATTGCTTTAAAGAAATTTAAAGAATTTTTTACCGACCTATCTTTAAAGGAAAAAAAAACAATGTTGAGGTAACTTTTCAACTTATTTGTACAAAATCCATTTTTAAAAAATTGTACTTCAGCGTTTTCCCAGAAAACTGCGAAGCGTTGTTACATTCTCCGGGAAATCTTAGTAAAAAAATACGGTAAATCATACGGTAATCAGATATTCTTATGTTTCCTAGGAAGACCCCCTAGTGAAGGGGACCATGAAATTCCAGAAGGGGTCCGGACCCTCGTATCCCCCACCTTCCGCCGCCTATAACCCAGTCCCTCCAAAAACGAAAAAAAAAAAGAGAGGCGGAGGTGAATGCGCAGAAGGGTAAAATTCTGTTCGTCGCTTCCTAAGTGAATATGAGGTGCGAATCTACTGTTAAGAAACTTCCATTTAATTAATTGTCTGAAACGATGCAATGTCGAGAGACTGGGATATGAGAGATAGCTAAATGTGTATCCCTCTACGGAAATGGTGCTAAAGGGAAATCCTTGTGCGAGAGAGAGTAAGACAGAGTTTTCAACTTCTTTCTGTTCATGTCCTTAAGATCAGTAGGAGTGATTTTACGATGCGTACGTGTGAGAGAAAAGGGGTTTGTTCGCGTAGAATTGGGGGCTCTTAATCTTTGAGGGGGGAAGGCAGTGGGTTTGGCTGTTTACCACGGTAAGAAAAGGACCACCTCCGGCACAGCGAAAGCGTGATAAAAGATGTAGAAAAAAGTAGAACGGAGGAAGGGGAGTAGAAAAGACATCAATAACTCCTCAATGCTATTGTGGGTTTACAAAAAGGGACTAGAATACTAGACTAAAAAATTAAATAGTTTACCCAACAATAAGAAACGTTCAACTCAACCAGATCAAGTAAATTCAGCGTATGTGATTTCTTTTTTATATTTTAAGACAGTTCAGTTTTCTTTCACCTTCTCGTTTTGCATGTTTTGTACTATATAATATTATTGTTTCTATTTGTTGGCATGGATAAATTATTCATCAATGATGTAAATTAACAAAAGGAACAAAAAAAACTTGCCTCTGTATTCGTGGGAAAAGTTAATTTTTATGTGAAAACACAAATTTGTAGGTGACTTGTAGGTGACGAGGATCGAATCAACGCTTCCTCGCGCCGGAGCCAGTTGTTGTAACCGACTACCCTCCCCCCCCCCCACCACCCCCACCACCCACCACCACCTAGCTACAGCCGTCGCCCCGCTGCCATTTTTATGGCTCGGTATTTTTTGTGTGTGTGTGTGTGTGTGTGTGTGTATCCCAACAATTATTTCAAGCAGAAAAATTATTTTATTTGTGGTCCAGATTTTCACTATGCCTATTCATCAGAGACGTCGTTAGGCTTCGAAATCAGGGTGGGAGGGTAGTATATTTGCTGGGACAAGGTTGATAGTAACTTTATTAACGAAATACAGGAATGAAGTATTTTTAATGCTTTTACTATCAGCTAAAGGAATTATTGCAATCTCCGCCCCCTCCACCTGGAGACACACACACACATACACACACACAGGCGCGCACGCGTATCTGACTAGTTATGCTACTGTTGTAAGGTACAAGTGTTGGTAAAATTTCGCCTTCAACTTTTTCTTGCTGTGAATGCATTGTCTTAATTGCTCTTCGAAAGTTTGCATTTTTGTTTCTGAAAATAGTACGGCACTTGAACAATTTGTTTAAACGAAAATGTTTTAATTTATCTAAATCAAATTTTAACGTCGTGATACGCAGACACAATACCTACCCCCTTCTTAACTCCCTTCCTACAAGCCAGCGACCGTACCATATACTCCTCTGCTCCAAAGCATTCTTCAGCCGCTTTTTGCTCCCTCAATTCCCCAAGAAATGCGTAAGAGCGCTGGTATAGCTTTTGACTCCACTTTCTGTGTTGGAATCCCCTATTTAGTTACTAAAACAAACAGCAGAGCAATTAGTAATGACCTCCCTCAGTGAATTCCTATCCATTCTCCTCATTTGCCCCCTTGGCCATACTGACATGAAAAAAGGCTTAAACTACGGATTTGGAAGAGTGGAGACATCCTTCCATGACCAGCCTGATCGCCCGTTCTCTTACCGATCGAACATGATGGGACGCCACCTACGCCCATTCCGGGATCTCTACAAACTGGCCCGCAATTTGGACATCATCTGGGCTCAGGACAGTATCCGTGAACTGTATGCGTCTATGCCGTGCCGGGTAACCGCTTGTATCCGAGCAGGAGGTGGCGCTGAAACGTACTGACTTGTTCTACTCGTGTAGCTGTTTTATCCGAATAAATGGCCCAATTGCTCTGGAATTGCAATCAGTTCCTTGCTATACATGTGCATTGCACATACTAGTTTTCATCTTGATCGATTGAATGATTTTTTCTGGGAGCTTCTTTTCCTTTTTTTCTTTCTTTTTTTTTTTTTTTTTTTTTCAAAGAGTGTATTTTTTAAGGAGTTTCGGTCAGCTAGCTTTGTATGTTAAATTAAAATTCAAGTTTTTGTTAATATTATTATGAGATAGTTGATGTTATTGAATTGAAAATTGCTCAAATTAAGCAATTTTAATTAAAATTTGTAAAGATTATAAACGATAAGATTTAATAAAATTAGTAATAAAAAATAGAAAATTAGTATTTTGGACTTTTTTCTCAGAAAATTCCATATACTAGTGCGTTCAAAAAGTTCCGGAACTTTTCGAATATTTGTAAAATGTCAGTGAATTACGTTATTCTCCGCTGAGCAAGCGAGTCTGAGCTGATTTTAGAGCGATTGTTGAAAGGTTCTTCATTATTGTTGAAGTGATATATTCGTTATCAACGTGGGGTGTATGTTTGTGTGTGTTGCAAGTTGCTATTTATTCTGCTACTGAAATTATTGTGGAAGTGACTTCAGACTGACTGACTCGAATAAAGGGCTAAAAAATTGAAAGCTGAAATACTCACGTTTTCTTGAAGTTCAATTGTTAGTCTTAATTAATGATATTGAGGTTAAGCTACCCCGGTTTCCTACTAACACGAACCAGTTACGATATTTAAAAACAAGCTTCCCGTGAGTTGGTGTTCTAGGTTAAACCGGCTTTTCACATATATCCATATACTTAAAACCTAAGAACGTTACCAATACTTTTAGAACATTGCATCTTTTGTCTTTTCGGAACTTAATACTTAATTGATGTTCTTTGTTACATATATTTTTGCGTTCCTTGCCGACTTTTCGTCATGTCACGTTCTTGGAAGTGCTATTTGCTTACGCGCATCTTTTTCCAGCACGTATGCTCAACATCACGCAAGAAAAAGGGAGAAAATGTGTGGAAAATATATTCATGCCAAAAAATAGAAGCCTCGAATATATCTTATCACAAATCTGCATTGCGATAGAAATGAAAGAAGCTGTATATATTTATACCCATTCAGAGCATAATCTAAGTCCCATCTGCTCTCGGTGAAATGCGTTTTCTCAAGCCTTCTTGCCATGCTCTATTTTTGAAAAGTTACGGATCATTTTCTGATGCATGTGCTTCAACGCGCAACGAAGAAGAGAGAGAGAGAGAGAGAGTGAAGATGTGGCTGGAATAATCTTAGGAAACGAAAAGAATGGAAGCATTTCGATGCAGATGAAACAAAATGCGTGTTTGTTTATAAATCCATTCAGAAAAAACTTCTGGGAGAAGTAAAGAAAGTCACAGAAGGAAAAATAAAATGTGAAACATCCAGGATATCCGTTGCCATAAATCACCCGGAGCACATTAGATTAAAATTCTGAAACTGAAACCGAAGGCAAAGCGCCCTCAACAAATGCGAATTTTCTTTGCTTATCACCACAGAAAACATAACCCCCGCGTGCTGCTGATAAACATTTTTCGTTTAGGTTCCTGCTTAAATAATGTATCTAATAAAAATATGAGCCTTATCTTCGACCGAGAGTTAACATTTATAATTCTGTGCAAAGAATTGAGTGTTTTAAATAAAAGCAGTTGTAAAAATCTTATGAACTAATAATGACAGTAATAATGTTAACGAGAATAATAATAATAAAGACTGTGTTTATTTAGTTATTTTATCATAATTATCTCTTATTTATTACCTTTTTAGTATTATGTACTAAATTATACAGGGTGTACAGGAAAGTCCCTTTAGACTGGAATAACTTGCGAACGGAGAGAGGTACAGTTATGCAAGTGAGATAACGGTATAGAAAAGCGACTACGCCCGATCGAATGCAACCGATAGCAGCACCCCTAGTGGCGAAATGCGGAAGTTAGCCATTGCAAATCGAAAATGAAAAGAGATAGAGCAAAATGTCCAATTCCAAAGTTGTAGAGCATCGATTAATTAGTACAAACGGATAAGATAAATGGTCGCTTGAATACCCTACAATATCCGAAATCGGTGCGCGACGTTTCGAATTCACATTTCGCAAATGTAGCCGTATGCAAATGCAGATTGTGACGTTGTGCCGTACCTACGATATAAAAACCAGTAGCAGGATGTACCCTGATCAGAAGCTTAGGTCTACGTACGCTGTGAAAGAATGGCGAGCTTCACTCGAGAAATCAGGTGTATGCAACAGCGCCTACAAGTCTGCTGGATCTACGTCGTCGTGATACAGATGCTTGCAATAGTGTGACACCTTCCATGCTGAGGAATGTGCATGCAGAGTTACTTTCACGAATACAAATGTGTATCGTGGGCAATGGAGAACTCTTCGAACATACTCGACATTAACTTTTTATCACTGTGCGCCAGTTTGCCTTTTTTTTTGTCTGACGTCATCAAACTGTATTGACGTAAGTACACATTTATGCAATAAATTGTGTGTATTTGCTCATACCTACGCCTGTTCCCTTCAAACGTTCACACAAAAGGTCGCGCATCGATTTTGGACATTTTAGGATATTCCGGCGACAATTTATCTTATCCGTGTGAAACAAATGTCGTTTTCTACTAATTAATTGATGCTCTACAACTTCGTAATTGGAAATCTCTTTTCGTTTTCGATTTGCAATGGCTAACCTCCGCATCTCGCCACTAGGGGCGCTGCTATTGGTTGCATTCGATCGGGCGTAGTCGCTTTACTATACCGTTATCTCACTTGCATAACTGTACCTCTCTCCGTTGGCAAGTTATTTCAGGCTAAAGGAACTTTCCTATGCACCCTGTATTTTACTTATTCATGAACTATTGTGTTTATTATTATTATTATTATTATTGTTGTTGTTGTTATTATTATTATAATTAGTATTATAAAAAATTTAGAGATTCCACCTCTTCCTGAGGCTTTTCTTCTCCTCCTTCCAGGACGGGTACGACATACCAAGTCTGGGAAGTGGTATTTCTTTCTGTCAGTTGTCCAGGAACTTCCTCACTATCCTACAAGTTTTCAGGATAGCTGCCTTCTGTAGTTCCATGTAGGTGTTAGGTTGAAGGTCTAGTGTCTGTATAGAGCTGTGAATGGTCTTAGGTGCAACTCCTGTGGCTGATATTACTATGGGGACGGTGGTGACGTTCTCCATATGCCACATTTCCTTGATTTCGTATCGTAGGTCGTTGTACTTGGACAGCTTCTCTCCGTGCGTCTTCTGAATGTTGCACGTGTTGGGCACGACTATGCCAATGACGCATGTTGACTTATTCTCCTTGTCGACCAGGACGATGTCGAACCGATTGTGGGGGTGGTCTTATCTGTTTTGATCGATCTATCCCAGTACATCTTGTGGGTGTTGTTTTCAACAAGAGTTGTTGGCTCAGACTTGTAATAGGGGACAGGCTCAGTTGTAATGAGGTGGTGATTTCTTGCCAATTTCTGATGGAGGAACTTGGCGACTTGATTGTGCCTGTTCGTGTACTCTGTCTGCGTGAAGATTCTGCACGCTGCTGTGATATGTAAGATGGTCTCTGGCGCTTGATCGCATTGCCTATATATGTCTCTTTCCACTGACGTGACTCTCAGGATATGCTTCCGGTAATTTCTGGTGTTTACAACTTGATCTTGTACAGCCATCAGGAACCCTTCGGTCTCGGAGAAGAGTGATCTCTTTGTTAGCCATGCATTGGAGGCAGTTTTATCCACATGGTCGGATTGCAGATCGTTGTGCTGCCTTCCGTGTAGGACTTTCTTGCCCCAAGCTTCTTGTTTTGGCTCCTCATTCGAATCTCGATATTCTGAGTAGAGAGGTCTAGGGCTGTGTACATTATTATTATTATTATTATTATTATTATTATTTTCTTTATTCGAAATATACGAATCACAGCCTATGACAAACAAAATAAACAAAAAATTATCATTGACTGGCATTGTTGAACTGATACGAGATTCCACCGGAGACCTAGGTAACAGTCAAGAATCGACATATGATGTCCCACGTAAAGCTGTCTTCTGCAGTTCTGTACGTGGCATATCAGAAAGCTGCAATTTTTCAAAATGATTCATAAATTTTTTGACATTGTTCCTAGTGCCCCGATGACAATGGGACTACCGTTGTGTGTTTAGTCCATAACCGGGTAACTTTTATGGCCAGGTCTCTATATTTAGTCATTTTTTCCAATTCCTTTTTATCGACTCTGGCATCTCCAGGTCAATTATCCAGACTCCGATTTTCTAGGACTGTTATGTCTGGTGTATTTATTATGTTCTATGTGTCGATCGGTTTGAATTCTGAAATCCCACAAGATCTTGACTTCATTATTTTTTATGACTTTCTTAGCCTTGTGTTCCAATGAGTTTTTCAATGCTGGCAGATTGTGCTTTCTGCATAATGACCAATGAATTAATTGTGCAACCCTGTCATGTCTAACTTTGTAATCTGTCTGTGCAATTTTGCTACATTCACATATTAGATGAGACACAGTTTCATCTTTTTCTTGACAAAGTCGACACTTTGGATTATCACTGACTTTCTGGATTTTAGCCTTCATAACATTTGTTTGCAATGCCTGTTCTTTTATTATTATTATTATTATTATTATTATTATTATTGAGTTTCTTTATTAATAGTGTTACTAATTTTTTTCTTTGATTACAGATGTATTTATCTAAGGTAAATACAACCGTTTTTGATATCATAGAAATTTGATAATTATCCCTGACATCAGATAAAACATCAGTTCCATGCTATTCAGGGTTTTCCTATGCCAACCACTCTGTTCACAACGACAAAACTCAAACTTTGCAATTTAAAAAAAAAATCCGTGTTGGCCAGTGACCAGAGTAGCCGCCTTTTTTTTTTTTTTTTTTTTTTTTTTTACTTTTGGCTAACCTTCTAAATTGGACTTGAAGTTCGTGTTCCCTACAGCTGTGGTTTTAGATATTTCTTAGAATTAGTGGCCCTACATTAGGGACGAACGAATCTAGCCTTAGAGGTTAATGGGGTCGTTAACTCCTCTCAAAATATAAATGTGCTGTTGTCAAATAATACAGTCACATCTACAGTACAGTTATCTGGTTGGTTTAAATGTCTGATTTCTTCCAGGGACGACGCCAAGGAGGTGCGAGGGTGGGCTAGAACCCATCCTGAAATTGTCTTGCCCACCCTGCCGCCCACCGAATTCACGATGTGCCATTTTCCAGATTTTTTTAACTTTAAAGTACAATCTGGACTTTACCGAGTAATAGTAAGTGTCGTGTTTCTCGTCATATAGCTCTACGTATTTCCCATGGAAAGTGCTTTGTTTACGTCTGCGTAGAAAGCTTATCAAAAGAGCATTCCCAGTGCCATAAAAATGCACTTATTCTCCACTCTTCCAGATGCTTAGTTTAGGCCCTTTTCGTTTTAGTATGGCCAGGGGCGAATGGAGACGGTGGATAGGAATTCATTGAGGGAGGTTATTACTAATTCCTCTGCTGTTTGTTTGTGCTACTAAGCAGGATATCCTAACACGAAAAGTGGAGTCTACTATACCATGCCGCCCCGATGGTGCGGTGGTCTAAGCGATGGTTCTTCACTATTCTTCCGAGATGGGTCTGGGTTCAAATCCAGCTGTGGCATGGATGTTGTGTTTGCCATGCGAAACAGGCTCTTTCCTTTCCCTGAAACCTGTGGCCCTAAATTAGGGACGCAAAACTGCATACAGCCCATCCAGAAGTTGCTCATGGTGGTCGTTAAAACCGCAAAGAAAGAAAAAGCTATACTAGCGCTCCTAAACCTTTCTCGGGGCAGATGAGGCAGCAGGATGTGACTGACGATAACTTTGGCGGAGAGAAGTGCAAGGTTAGGTCGCTGGCTTGAAGGGAGGAAGTTAGGGAGGAGTTAAGTGTTGTATCTGCGTTTCACGACGTTAAAATTTGATTTAAATAATCAGAAAGGACATTTTCTTTTTAAAATATTGTTTAAGTACGGTACTATTTTCGTAAGCAAAAATGCAAAATTTTGAAATCAATTAAGGCAATGCAGCCACAGCAAGAACAGTTAAAAGAGACATTTTACCAACACTTGTATCTTACACTAATGGCGTAACTAGTCAGTTCCGTGTGTGTGTGTGTGTGCAGAGGAAGTGGTGGGGATTGAAAGAATTCCTTTGCAGCTAGTAGTGGAAATAATTTAAAAAATTTGCTTTAAGCGTTTTTGTAAATATAATTGCTCTCAAACTTACCCCACCAAAAATAATACCCGCCCACCAGTCGTCCACCCTGACTTAGAAGTCTAGCGACGTCCCTGATTTCTTCCTCTCTCTAGGCATAGCAGCATTATCTTCATTGTATCATATACATAATAATGTAAGAGCCTATTTCCCCTAATTTAACAGGTAAAACGTAAGTACACAGATATGACATAAGTAAACAAACACCTGATTTGTTAATATTTATTTATTTTTCTGTCTGCATGGAATGGAAGGAGCTGTACTTATAGCTGGATTTAATATCTGTTAGCCATACCCTTTGCAGTACGTACGGCTTCCGCCCTGTGAGGAACTGCGGAAATGATATCAGCAATGGTGCCCTGTAAAATTTGAGCCCACGATTCTCGTAACAAGGCCAGAAAGTGTGCCTTGTTGGTTTGTTTCTGTGGCATCTGTCGTAATTTTCCACCCAATATGGCCCACGGGTGTTCAGTTTGGTTCATATCAGAGCTCTGGCTTGTCAAAGTTTCTGGATGGCGTTTCATAGGTGCCATGTTTGGGTACGTTTCACCTTATGAGATAGAGTACCATCCTGCATGAACAAGGAGGTAACCTTTGACATCTGACCACTGGAGAATATTGGTAGCCGGCTCCTCTCAAGGTTGGTTACGTATTTTGGGGCATTGATGTTGCCTTCACATTCTATGAGGACTGAACGACCAGCCATACATATGGCTCCCCATGTCATGACTGAAAAACCGCAATGTAGCTGTGAAAGTCTAACTATGCATGCGCAAGCTTAAAATATGAACTAAAGATAGAAAGAAACCCTGAATCGCAAGTGTGTTAGTGAGACGGACTGGTAATTTTTTCTAGGATATCTGTAGATAATGTTTAACACATTCCAATGACGTATAACACCCCCAATAATGTATAACACACCCCATGCTGTTATACATCAATTTGAGGCTTTCTTCAGCAGCAGGAAATCTGTCTTTGCGGAATTCGAGAGGAAGCCAAGTTTGGCCGTTTTCGAGATACTGTATTTGAGAAAATCAAGCGAGGTGGCTTACAGACTCCAGCATCAAAATGCATTTTCGTAATAGCTTTTATCACGCTTAGCATCAGGTTTTCGTAACTGACGTAGATTGCAATGAGATATTGTAACGTTTATGTAAAACGCAGACCTGCCAACCTCTCAGAACCAAAAAACGTAACACTCAAATAGAAAAATCGTAACATGACGCGTGCTGATGATTTATTTCAGATATATAAATTCTCGATGGTGTAAGGTGTAGCTATATAAATTATTGATGGCTGCAGTGTAAGGGGAGGGAGGTTGCTTCGAATAAACAGACACTAGTCCACATTCCAGCACCAACCAATCAGCAGCTTTAAGTATGACGAAGAGTCAACAATACGAATCAGTCCCTAACGTTATACGAAAGGAGTCGGGATTCGTCCATTGGTTGCTGATTGCACTTGACTTGACTTACTTTATTTCTGTTGGGAAACTGTACTCGAAGTCACCCTAAAAGTGTACTGTTGTTAAAGGCCGGAGAGCCTTATGACGACTTGTCGTGGAACGGTATCCATCCACTTTAATATGCTCTCCTGCTGTTTCCTGTCTGATACCCTCACCACCCTCACATCACACAACAGTAGAGATTGTGAATGGGGGTCTGGTGGAGTTCGAACTCCTTCCCCTACTGCTTGCTTAAGTAACCTACCCTTCGAGTTTCCCCGATCGCCAATTTATTGCCTTTTTGTTGTGAATGTTGGGAGAGGTCTTCTACCCCTCTCTAAGTTGTATCCCAAATGGTCAGAAATAGCCAAGAGTGCGAAGCTCTTGATCGAGGAACTTCTCATTCCAAATTTATTTCTAAAAGCGCTCTAACTTCTTTCTGGAAATTTTTTTTAGATAGCAATTTTGTTTGATAAACTGCTGAGCAAATAAAAAATGGATTCTAAGCAATAATTCTACTGCTTTTTGCTCTAAACACTAGGGACTATTTTTCATAGCGGAGGTGGCTGCTTCGTATCCTTCATAGTGGTACTTTCTTAGGTTGACTCGGAGTATAGAGGCAGGGGAATTTGTTAAGAGAAATTGGAAACGTCTCCAAGAAAATATCTTTGGAAGGGGAAAAAGCAGATTACGCGCAAAATTTTCCCTACTTCTCTCTGAAAAGGGCGAAAACATGACTTTTGTTTTAAAAATCGTATTTTTGGCGGCAAAATCATATTATCGTATTGCAGCATCATTTATCGTACTAAATATGATAAAATCGTAACAGTTGGAAGGTCTGTAAACGTGATCAAATAATGTTCGACGATAGCTTCGTAAAATATAATGTTGAGTAGCAATGAAATTAACTATTTCATTGCTACTTGCGTCACTTCATAGGAAAGCATGCGTCATGATCAGATTTCTACAATGGTTTTGAAATGACGCGTCGTTACCCATTTTAGTTACATCAAAAAGTTTTCAGTTGGGATTTACTTTACTACTATCTTGAAAGACGCATAGCGTCAAGAACTTGACATCCGGGGCAAGGATGTTAATAACAAAACACAGATCGTCGGTTTCAATTCGGCAAAACACTTCTCGCACAGCCATCTTTCTTACTTCGGTTTCGCTCGTATTTCAAATTATCTTTCGCCTGAGTGAATTCCTACACAACAAACATTACTAGGGACTTAAAGTTTCTTGACGATTATATTTTTCATTTCTCGTGCCGTTGTTTACCACACAGACTAAGACGTCTGTTTTCAAACCGCAGACATAATGGAAAATAATGAAGAGAAATGAAGTCCTTTTTAGTGCAGATGATGTGGAAAGCTCTATGGAAATGGTGACCAGGCCAGACTATTACTCTCTTCATGCCGTCTGTCAGCATGATGATTAAATCAAATATTCGAGATATGCGGGACTGCCTGTGCCCTACTTTAAAATCTTCCGTATGTTTGATGTTCTCCCCTCCTGATGGCGCACACCATTTGCATCTTTCTTCGCTCGACGACGGCATGTTAAACGAGGCAGTCAACTCTGCTATAGAGTAACATCCTTTTTCTCCCGCTAAGCATCTTGTCCAGCCAGCAATCCAATTCCGCGTGGAGAGGAGATGAGGGGTAACCATAGTAACCCCTGAATTTGGACAGCTCTCCGCTTCTCCTCCTCTCCACAACAAATGATGCCACCAGAGGAGAGAGAGGGATCCGCGTAGCATTTGCTTTTGGGGGTCTCTGCCCTGGAGAGTTCCCAGGGATTGGAGAAGGGCCGTGAGAAGGATCAGGTGGCTGAGGCTCCGTCATGTCTGCCGACAAGAATTCGCGGAAGAGTACATCAACTGCAAAGGACGTTTGTTTGTTTAAAGCTCCACTTCATCTGCATCTTTCCATTACACACGCACATTTAATTGCCCTTGTGCATCTAATTTTTACTGCAAATTAATTAAAGATGGAATTCATTTGCTCTCTCAACAAAACCTTACAGACCGTGCCGGCTTGCTCGGCCTGTAATAAAGGCAATAAAGAGAAATCGTCTCAGCGTGAAATTGAGAGCGAATTTAACAAAGAAAACAACCGATAAGTCAATAAGCTGTAATTGTTTTCAGATACGAAAAACTTTGTTTCCCAACGGGTTAATGCTGGATGGTAATGCTATCAAACGCAGTTAAACCAGGCCTCGAATCAAAAAATACAGTGACGTTGAAATTTTCAAGTTTCTTGGACATACGAAGTAGTGATATAGCTGTAAATTTGTGTTTGTGTAGCTGCGTCGGTTCTTAGAAAATAAACTGTGTAAAACACGTTTAGGTCTCTGAAAAGCGTCATTGGCACTCATCTAAAGTGCAGTATGGTTCCACCCCTTTTAAGAGCTTTGTTTCAATCTTATTATTCAAAATATTTTATACTCCCACTATGAATGGATTTTACTTATTATGAAAATGCCTCTGTTTCCGTGAAACCATCAGTAGTTATGATGGCTTCGAAATCCTACGGTATTGCAAATATGAAAATGCAAATGCAAAGGTACGGCTATTTGAGAATTCAGCACCAAAATAAATTGGAAAGGGAACGGGAAAAGATGACACCATATCTCCCAAGCTCCTCCATGCCACATTGCAGAATGTCTTTTAACCATTGAACTGGGAAGACAAGAAGATGCAAACTAATGAGATTACATAAAGTCATGTTTGCAAGTACTTCCTGAGAGCTGCAGAGTATGATCTGAAACTTGTTGACAAGAGTAATGAAGGGGGAATAAAAACGTACTTTCGAAGAAAAGAAAATTGAATTATAAAAACTGAAGATTTAGCAACTTATGAGGTCGATCTAGAGGTAACTGATACCTTGGGCAACCGATATCAAGGGACGAGAACTGAAGATTTAGCGATTCATGGTATAGATCTAGAGGTAACCGATACCTACATTTACCTTGGGCAACAGATATCAATGGACGACCACATTGATGAAATAATTAATCATCGTATAAAATTTGGTTGGAGAGTATTTGGAAGAAATAGTACAAATTTCAACAGCAATTTACCATTATGTCTTAAAAACAGTGTTTTATCAATACATCCTTGCAGAGAGAAGGACCTTAACTTAACTAAAAAAAAAAACATACAGAGAATTCAGACATCTGGAAGAAGCATGGAGACGTGTTTGCTTGATGTAATCAGGAAAGATAAGAAGAGGAACACGTGCATCAGCAGACTGAAAAGAGTGGAAGACATCACGATCAAAGTAAAATCCCTGAAATTCCAATGGGCTGGATATATTTCTTGAAGAACTGACCACGAAGAATGACTGAAACACTTGCCTGGATACCAAGGGACAGAAAACGAGCCAGAAGAAGACCATGTAGGAGATGGTTGATGAAATTCGAAAGCATGCTTTCAATTTCATGACATGGAGGTGATTAGCCCAAAACAGACAGTTGTGGAAGAAATTTGCGGGTGCCTTCATCCAGCAGTGGATTAATAATGGTTGACGATGATGATACAGAATATACAATTAAAGGCAACCCCCATAGTTTACACACCACAAAAAAAAATTATTTCCGTGTTTTAAAACATTTAACTGCTCAAAAGTCGATTTCCCATTGATTTCAGTGGTTGAAGGTTATAATATTTTGAGAAGATATTAAGCGGGTAAAAAATTCCAACCTTTCGGTTTTATCAGGAACTTACGAACTTGTAAAACAAGCATGGATGCATGGTAACCCAGACGAAATCTAGAACCCTAGATGATGCATGGATGGTATGATTGTCCTAGAACTCTGACTCTACCTCTTTCTTGGACATAGCGTTCCCAAAATTAGGGATGGACAACTCCTTACAATCCCACATGCTCGTGCAAGCCTTTAGACCTTTAAAAGGAAAAAAAATGTGTCCTCGAAGTTTTATGATGCCAGTCCCCTCCCCCCCCCCTTTTTTTACACCTATTTCAGACTTACAAGGAAACCGGAGTGCCATTCAAGAAAGCGTCTGCAAACCTCTCTATTACCATTTAGTTCACCCAGCGTTATTTATACATAGCTTGACAATTAACAGCATGTAGGTTTTTACGAAGAATGAAACAACGACAAAAAGAGAAAAAAAGGAAATGGCGTCACAAAAACTTTCTCGTCTTATATTTAAAACAGGTAAATTCTAAATCTAAAAAAATGTGTCCAAGAAAGCAGTTTTACTTCAATTCACTCTAGGAAACCGTTCATATGCGGTTTTGGTCTCCCGTTTCTAAAAATTCAACTGTTTCGCTTTTAGGTTGCGGGATGTAAAAGTGAAACAGTTGAATTTCTGTCCGAATTTCGTTCTGTGTAGGTAAGGTGGCAACATTGCTTCGAATGATATATTTTGGCGGATAGCCCACATGTGCGATTAGTTAAGCTAGGACGTGGCGATTGAAAAAAGGTATATATTCATCGCAGCCTGTTGTCCATGTTCAATCGCTACAGAAGCACAAGATTGGATTTCGCTCTCTCTATGCTCGCTCTCTCTCTCTCTCTCTCTCTCTTTCTCTTTCGCTCTTAAGTTTAGGTATTTCGTCAATGTGAGGATGGCATATCCTTGTTTAAATGAAGCTGTTGTATGACTTGAAACAATACAACCTCGCTTGCAAATGGCATGATGACTGAATTTTTTGAGAGATGTAGTTCTAGAAAACGGGAACCATTAGAAAGAGAAATGACCAAACTCGTCCAACGCCTACGTCAAACCGAATCGACCGTTATCTGTTTCTAATGGTAAACGGAGCACAACGTTGACCCGTTGTAACTATCTCTTGATTTTCGAAAGGTGAAGAAATCTCCAGTGGGACCCTCTGTTAAAAAGACAAACTGAGAGTGGAATCATTTCTAGGAGGCGCATGCAATATGTACCGCTGATCCCCTTATCAGAGAAGAGCTCACGAGATTCAGTGCCATGAACATGTAACTTCGAGCTCTGACCCCTGTGGACTATATATTTCTGTTTTCTCACGAGTCGCATTTCAACCTGAAACCTGGTTGTAGATCATGCTTAGTCTGGAGAATACCAGAAAGGAGTTATCAGCCCTTTTATACAGAGGAAAGTAGATACAAACTTGTGGTGCAGTCGGTGTAGTTGTGTGGGGTACGTATAATGATGAACTGCCGAATTATGTATTAGATAACCAGAAAAGTTCGTGCTGTTTTGTGCGTACAAACAGAAAAGGTGGCGCTCATGCAGAGTGAGGTAACGCAGGCGCCACTGTTCCGTAATGCTGCAAGGCTAGAAGGTGTTAATTAATAGGGTGCCTGGCACGTGTCTTCTGTGACTTTAAGTTTTTGTGGAAACAATATGTAAAATTGAGCCTTCATAGACGGTTTACGAAGAAGTATTCTTCAAATAAAAACTGGGCACAAACTCGGCACGGGCAAAGAAACGGATGTGCACACTGCACAGCATTCGCGGCATACGCGGTAAGTGAGAGAACCACCAGAAAGTGTTTCCAGAAATTTCGTTGTGGCGCCGAATCGTTGGACGATGCCTCACGCAGTGAACGCCTACAGGCGCTTTATGATGAACCAGCTGCAAATCACCACTGAAGAAGACACCACGCAAACGTGTCACTAGCTGTCCACAATACTCGATGTAAATTGTGAAACCTTTCACTTACGCTATAGGAAAGACAGTCAGACTAAGCTCCTGGGTCTTACATCGTCTGTCAGATGACAAATAGCAGCGGTTAAATAATGCATCACTTCAGCAGAAAAAGCTCTTTCTCAGCCGTGTGCTCACCTGAATTGAGAAGTGGTTTCAATATCGTACTTCGAAACGTATCTGATACTGCTTGTCACGAAATAAACTGATACCGCATAACAGTAAGCCACCACTGCATTCACGTAAGGATTAGCTATGTGTGTGATGGACTTTCAAGCGAAAAATGCATTATGAGTTTCTTCCACGTAGAAAACCATTGGAGGAACCTGTACTCTGCCAGATCTAACCAGTGGGGTATACTAGGTGTTCATATGTGAGGGTTAGCAAAAAAAGAAGTATCTTCCCAGAAATAGCGTTGCTGGCGATATCTTTAAAGGGACGATTAATCAACCAATTAATCGATTGATGAGTTTTCATTGATCAGTTAACATTTTTAGCACATTCCCACCCCAAAAATACGCTGAATACACAGTCTTAAATGTAAAAAATAAACAATGCCCTCATTACAGTATGAAATATTTATTTCCTGACTTGGTTCAAACGTAACTGAATTCGACGTGCTGTTTTAGATAGTTCATCAAGTACTGTATCACTGCAATACAAGCATTTTACGTGAACCAGGAACATCAAACAGAGCTCATCGCTCTTTCCACGTTTATAAGTGAGTCACGGAAAAATTTTCATTGGCCGCCACCGGGAATCGAACCCAGTGTCTTCCAGCATGTTTCCACTGCACCACAGCGGCCTCGAATTCCTCCAGACTCACATACACTAACAGCCAAGCCGTGACTCACTTATAAACGTGGAAAGAGCGATGACCTCTGTTTGCTATTCCTAGTCCACGTCAAATGTCTGTATTAATTATTCATTCAGTTGCTGCTTACGAACTTTGACTTCTGTTTGATGTTCCTAGTCCACGTCAAATGTCTGTATTAATTATTCATTCAGTTGCTGCTTACCAACTTTGACCTCTGTTTGATGTTCCTAGTCCACGTCAAATGTCTGCATTAATTATTCATTCAGTTGCTGCTTACCAACTTTGGTGAATCCCCGCATTCTGCGGGGCTCCAAGAAGAAACCTGCCAATTTGCTTGGCAGTTAGTGTACGTGAGTCTGGAGGAATTCGAGGCCTCTGTGGTGCAGTGAAAGCATATCCGGCGCGTAACTGGAAGACCCTGGGTTCGAATCCCGGTGACGGCCAATGAGAATTTTTCCGTGACTCACTTGTGAACGTGGAAAGAGCGATGACCTCTGTTTGATACTGTATCACTTGTAATCGTAATATCCCTATATTATCAAAAGCATTCAGACACCACAATGTTTTAGGACAAATGGCTTTATTGACGCAATTCGTAGTTTGTAGGTCCGTCTTTTGCTTGTATGACAGCGGCAACACGTCGAGGCATACTACGTATCAGCCAATTTTCGATTGGTCTCGACTGGAATGGCTCGAAATTCGTCCTGCAAAGAGCGAAGACGATCGTTCTGGTTGATTTTGTATCCGTCGCTCTAGTTCATCCCAGATGTGTTCTTTGGGATTAAGATAAGACCTTGAGTAGGCCAGTATAACAATTTCGCTTCATTTCCAAGAAACCAGTCCTTCACACGGTGTGCAGTGTGGCAGGAAGCTCCATCGTGTTGCAAGAAACAACGGTTATTTCCATAATTCTGCTACATTGTTGGTAGGGAAGAATTATTCAAAATGTCGAGGTTGACTTCAAAATTCGTGGTTTGTGATATAATAACCAACGGGCCGAATGCCATCCACGAAAACCAACTTCATACCATGATGGAGCCTCCGCCGAACTTAACAGGTGGAAGAACATAGTCCGACGAAAATCGTTCACCATCACATTAAAAGAGTGAAAAGCGTGACTCATCACTTCAAAGGACAGCTTTCCAGTCGCCAACAGTCCAGGAACGACGAGAAACACACCACTTCAAACGCCGTTTCGCATTCACTGTAGTAATGTGTGGCTTGTATGCCGCTGCTCTACCGTAATAACCCACACTATGCAACTCTTTGAGAATAGTTATGGTACTAACCGAGCCATTACAAGCGTCTCTTACTTCAGCAGCGATGAAACGGCAGCGGAAGAACCGGATTTCTTAACATTTCTTACCATGGCTTTTCTGTCACGTTCGCTCAGTTTGTGGGCCTTCCTGGACTTTTTTTTTTTTTTTTTTAATTTTGGCTGTAGTTGCACGGTCGGGCTTCCATCTTTTCTCTACATTACTTATAGTCCATTTTGGTATGTTTAGTTTAGCGACAATGCTCCGTATTGAAACGTTACTCAAAGCACAAATAAAAACGACCTGCCCACGATGTAACTCGGAAAGTTCATGTCCGCGCAGCATATTAACTTCAAAGTTACTGATAGCACGACAGAATATATCAGCTTTATATACGTATCTCTCCACTCACAGCGCACTTTCCTGGGCAACCGTTCTTTGCATTTTTAAAAATATTTGGTATTATTCGAATACTTTTTATAATATAGTGTATATTTAATAATTCGAATCCATTTAATCGGGTTTCAGTGGTTCTGTTTTGAAGATACGAGTACTTTTTGAGTCGTCGTAGCGTTGAGAATGATCGTTCTCTTACTGCGGTAGTTACTAGCAATGTTGCAAGTATTTGTAGAAGTTTTCTTACATTTAAGACTGTCTTTGAATGAGTGTTAGGGTTCCTCTTATGTGATAGATGGCGCAAAAAATCACTCCTTGGGCGTGGCTTTTACGTCTTGAGTAACTGCCCCAGAAGTTGGCTTCACCGAATCACTGCAGACCTCGCCATATTCAGAATGGAAGCGGTCTCTCGTTGGCTCCACAATGAAAAAACAAAACACGCGCTGTTACGTTTTAATTAATACCGTTGTTTGGGGTGGAGCTTAGTAGGTAGGCGGAGTTTCCATAGCTCAAATTCAGGTATTCTCTGCTAATGTATACATTTTCCCTTCAAAAAATTAACGTACAGTAGGATTTAAGATGATTTATGGGAGACAAGATTCCAGTCTCACTTTTGGCCCCATTCAATTATATCTATTTGGCCTAGATAATTCAAACAAATCTGACAGAAATGAGAGATTTCGTTTCTTCAGACAGAAACACTGCTAAGTTAACTTATCGCGCCATCTAGCGCCCAAATTGGAATACTTTCGAGTCAGAGAAATCGAATTAAAAAAAAAAGTCTAACAATATTTTCAGAATAAGAACTGTGGCACATATTAGCCATAGGTCGTTTTTATTTGTGCTCAAAATTTCAAACACTCCAAAGTAATAGTTTTCGAGAAAATGTGTACAAATGAATTTACATCG
Organism: Macrothele yani; assembly: GCA_039090855.1. NCBI lineage: Eukaryota > Metazoa > Arthropoda > Arachnida > Araneae > Macrothelidae > Macrothele > Macrothele yani. The sequence continues at coordinate 6,267,053 of CM077011.1, read as the reverse complement.
CAGATATAAGATACAATTTCTGTTACACTCATTCAAAGACAGCCTTAACGTTCTCCTGTGAGCCATTTGTATGACGAATGCAGGTGTACTTAATAAAGTGGCATCTCAGTGTATATGAAATTGGAGTGTGACTTTGGCTGGTTTTCGTTGAGCTCGAAATGTATACTTGTGTTTGTGTAATCAACTCTCTTTCCAGAAGAATATGAAAAACAATCGGTCGGACGAGGGTTTCATTTCTTCAAGTTTCTCTCTGCCGCCCAGGTGGCCGAGAGGTCCGAGGCGTTGGCGTCCGATCCTTCGTGAAAGCTGAGCCTTGGTTAGAGTCCTGGAAGAGACATAGGTGGAGTGTTTGCTCTCCGACGTTTACTTTGTCCCCTCCCTTAAACTAGTGGCCCTGAATTAGAGACGGACAACTGCTTATTGTTCCCTGTACTCGTTAAACCCTAAAATAAGAATAAAAAAAGGAAGTAGTACCCTCTAGAGTAGAAGCAAACTGTAAATGCTTAAAAGCGGAGTATGGCTGTAAAACCTTTAAGTTCCTGATGGGGTTTTCTAATAAGTACTTGATTATCACTTGCTTGGGAAATTTCAGATAGTAAGCCCATCGGACTTTAACACTTAGCATATTTTCCCACTTTGGCGACAAAGTCCAGCTTTTTCGATCATTCAATGTATAGTTTCTTTTTATTTCTCTATTTCAATACCTTCTGCTATATTTCTTCAGAAAAAAGTGCTATTGGTGTGACAGTACTCCCCCGGTGTCCCAGTCCATTTAAGTCCTGTATTTTACATAACTCTCTCCACACCTGGTTTTGGTCGAAGTGTTTGGGATTGCAGTTTTGTGTTCTCTTACTGTTACTTTAAGCTACCTGTCCATTTCTCTACATACAAAGAAATATCTGAGACCACATCCTCATTTATGTTGTACACGACATCTCTGTAATAAGAGAATAGGTGAAAAGTTTCACTTAAGACAGGCTCCAATTTTCGAAAATTACCCAATAAGGCACACTAAATTTCATTCCTAAGATAAGACAAAAAAGAAAAAGACATCTTATGGCATGAAGGTTTCATCTGCAACATAAACTGTGAATGGGTTCTCGGATATGTTGGAGAGATGAGCATGGAGTTCAGAACAGTAACAGAATACAAAACTCCAATGAAAAACATTTCAATCAAAACAGGTTTGGATAGACATGTACAAACTACAGTGCATAAAATAACACCCTGTATGTATTTGCCCACCAAGAGCGCTTTTTGAAAGAAAAATAACAGAAGGTAGAGAGAAAATGGAGATCTGCACTGAATGATAAAAAAGGTTGGATTTTGTCTCAGTGTTTGCAACATGAGTAGGTTTACTACTACAAAGTTTGAAAAGTAGAAAAATATGTAAAATTCAATATTTTTCAGGAAACCTCATAAGAAAGTTTTAATTTTCAAAGTAATTACTTGTAGGAGTATCCATATTATCGTTAATTACTAAGATACAATCTCCCTGTTTATGGGGTATCGTTATAGTTTTTTGGGCATCTTGTACTTATACCACGTGACTTTCGAATGCTGTAAGGCTTTCTAAAGTTGAGTAATTTGCTGTTGAAAGATTACATCCGAAATGTCAGTGAATACACTATATTGACAAAAGTCACCGGACACCCCTTCAAAAGCAAACGAACGGATCCGCTGCGTTGTTAAGATGTGCGGTACAGCTGCAACCGGTATAAAAACAAGCCTGCAGCTGAGCGAGATCATATCGCACTGGGAGGTTGAGTGAAAATGTCGCCGCAGGAGAGAACTGACTTTGAGAAAGGTGAGATTGTTGGGTGTTATATTAGTGGGTTGTCCATAAGAGCAACTGAGAGGCGCTTAAACATGCCCAAGTCAACTGTTTTAGATGTACTGAATAAGTGGAAGACACATGGCGTGCCTGAAGCAGCAAAACGTGCCGGCATACCAAAGAAAATCAGTGATAGAGGACGTCGAAGCCTCAGGAGAGTAGTCACAGCTAATCGACGGAGTACTGCACAAGACCTCGGTGTACAGGTGAGTAAAAATGCTGGAACCTCGGTATTTTCAATGGGTTACCGTGGTCGTACGGCTGCTCAAAAGCTTTTCATCTCCACTCGGAATGCTACTCGTTGTTTAGCATGGTGTAAAGAACATTTATCGTGGACCGTAGATCATTGGAAACGGGTCCTATGGACTGATGAATCCAGATATACGATCCATCAGTCTGATGCACGTGTGTGGGTATGGTGGCAGCCGGAGGAACGCTATTTACCACAGTGTACTGTTCCTACGGTCAAGTTTGGAGCTGGCAGTGTACTAGTGTGTGGGTGTTTTTTGTGGTATGGTCCCGGCCTATTGGTTATCGTGGACAAACCTGTTAACCAGCAAGTCAACCTCAATATGCTGGAAAATTATGTCCTACGAACTCTGTGGCAATAGTATGGAACCGAGCCTTGTTGGTACCAGTTGGATAATGCACCGAGCCAAAAAGCAAGGACTGTTATGGCGTGGTTTGACGACAATTTCGTATCGTATGTAGACTGGACAGCACAGAGTCGTAATTTTAATCTCATGGAGCACCTATGGAATGAATTAGGGCGCCGCATAAGAAGTTTGGGACCGAGGCTCACTACTAAGCAACAGTTAGCGGCAGCATTATGTACTAAATAGAAGCGCATACCTATCGCTGTGTTCCAAAACGTCGTCGAAAGCATGTCTCGAAAAGTTAGTGCATGCATTAAAGCCAAAGGTGTGCCGACACCGTACTAATGTATGTCAATAAATGCTATGATGTGCTTCTCTTCTAGGTGTCCGGTGACTTTTGTTAATATAGTGTACATCACGTCCGAGTAATACGAATTTTCTAAAACTAAATAAAGAAAGAAGATTCTTTTCCTTTATAGCGTCGCATTATAAAACCGTTTTAGGGACAAATGGAAAAGGCAAGTTATGCATCCTAAAAGTTCGGCTGCAGTTAACTGCTATTTATATAAGTGCTACATTCCTATAACATTTCCTATTCGGGTAGCGAGACATCCGTTTCTCTCGTAAAATGCGGTTCAAAGGGAGAACCCGAATGTACTAATGAGTCTGGCTCATGTACTTTTCTGTGCTGTCGAATGGGCGGTTGTCACTGTGTGTTACCCACCCAGGTGTGCGGCGCCCAAGAGGCCCTGGAGCCGGCGTCCGTCTCATCGTGTCCTTCTCTTCCAGTGCTCGAAACAGAGACGATGATCATTATGATGATGCGGATGAATGAAGATAAAATAATGACATAGGAAACAACAGCAGACACAGGCTGCTTCAATTCGTTTCTCCCCCCTCACGCACTCACTCACTCTCCTCATCTCCCTTGTGCGTGCTCTGCTACTACCGCTGTGTGTAATTTGCTGTTTTTGCGCCAGGAAAAGCGATACCATTTGCGCCAGTTGTGAGGGCTTTATTTAACGCTTCTACTCCCTTTGTCGTTCAAACGGAAGTTCCAAGTTTGACTGGAATTTCGCACTTCGTGGATACAGCACTCTCGCTTGCACTTGCTGTTCCACGTTATATTGTGCTCCAGGAATTTTCATGGGAATGTATATTTTGTTTTCTACATTTGAAAAAAGCTGTCATGAAAACATATACATGTACATAGCTTGAAATTGTCTTACATTTAGCGCTTCTTTAGTAAAAAGAACGTGCTGATAATATCAGTATGTCTGTCCATTCATCTGTGGGCATTATATCTCCGCATCTATTAGTCCGATCTGAGAAATTCTTTTAACTTCGCCCCTAAGGGCTGCGCATGCAGATGCCATTGAATTCAAAATGTAGTTCATTCCATATCGTTTCTCAAAAATACGATCGAAAAAATTATTTTTCTTTTGATACATCTTACCACAAAGACCGTTTTGAATATGGTTCCTTCTTCAAGTGATGCGCAGTTTTCCTACTAGAGGCCATAAATGTAAATTGCCTTTTTCCCTAAATCTCTGCTATTGAAAGTCCTAAATAGGCAAAGTCATTGCTCTTTCCACGTTTTTCTTTAATTGAAAGTCCTAAATAGGCAAAGTCATTGCTCTTTCCACGTTTTTCTTTAATTGAAAGTCCTATTTGAAATTTTTTTACGTGTTGGGTAACTGATCGCGTTCTAAGGGGGTTCTGCTGCATCTCTAGTTAGAACTTACATTATTTTGCTTTATTGTCCTTACGAAAATTCAAGGTTATCTTCTTGAAGTTACAGATACAACACGTGAATTAAGTAAAATAGTATCAGCAACTAAAGCAAGGTAAATATAGTACGAAACGCTTCGGCAAAGATCAATAACACAGCTTAAAGAAATTACAACCTGCTTTCAAAACAGGAACAAGTCACAAGCTCGATAGCTGAGCTACACATGCCATACTCACTGCTCAAATAAGATTCTTTATCACGTCTTACTAACTTCACTGAGGAAAGCGCAAGCTCTTGTGAGATCTGACGTGAAGAAAATGTAAAGAGAAGTTGCATAATTTAAATAAGAACAGCGAACCAAAATGGGAAGTTAAATAACACGATATACATCAGAAGCGGTTATAGTGAAGACTGTTTTTCATATAACTTCTAATATTTTAGGATACATGATTTTGGTACTACACGGCGTAAGTGTAGTGTTTCGTTTACAGTATGTATGTAGTCGCATCTACGCGCCTAAATACCCGATTGAAATCACTACGAAAAATATTTTTTGCGTACTCCCTGCTCAAATAATGAATATGAAAATCTTCCCCTAGGAGGCGTCAATATGTGTTTTAGTTTCTCAATATCTCTTTTTCTAAATTTCAAATTTCCGATCTGAAAAATTATTTTTACATCGGATATTATTCACTACGGAGGATGTTCTGCATACTATTGTTAATTTTTCATACTGTGTCGTTCTGACGCTAGATACCATAAGTGTGTATCTATTTCCAACTAACTTTGCGCTTCTAGAAGTAGGCCTACTGTTGAAAAAATTATGTATTGTATGGCATTCGTTATACTGAAAATTAACCACTATACAGGGTGATTGTAAACTCCTTCAACTAAACAAGAGAGGTCATACTACACATCAAGACAAACAATATTTGCAATGGAACCTAGGGCCGCATTCCACTCCTAGTGCCAGAAAAGAGTAAAGTTACATATCCACGTTGAACCTTCAAGAGTGAAAACAAAGAGACATACCTAATTTATGAGTTGCACAATTTCAAGCGCATCAGAGAAAGACTCAAAGGAGCTGCTCAAACTGGCGTCCAAGGGCGTCGTTGCACAGTCCACACCGGCGAATGAAGGACTGTCGTACCCTCTCGTAGACTCCCGGCGTGGTGTTGATCTTGTCCACAGCAACAGCGATTCGCGGGACGAAGTCATCCATGGAATCCACGGGTGTCTCGTACACTAATGTCTTCATGTGCCCCCAAAAGAAGAAGTCCAGTGGATTAAGGTCCGTGGAGCTTGGAGGTCAAGCCACAGGTTCACGGCGTCCAATCCACCGCCTGGGATAAGTAACCTTTAGGAAGTGTCGGACCTCTGTGACAAACTGTGCCGGGGCCCCATCATACATAAACCACATGTCCCTCCGGGTGGTGAGCGGAACATCCTGCAACAGACCGGGAAGCACTTGCTCCAGGAACACATATTACGCTGAGCCGGTCAGACGTATACGTCAATTCTCATGTGATGTTCGCACGGTAATATCGCTGAACGGGTTCGGATGCGTTTTTAAATGTTTGATCCTCATCGTCTACGCTCGTGTTCAGCGCACCTGATTTGTATCTTGTGCTTCTCATGCACTAGTTGGAACTCCGTGTGCCTGCTGGACGTTTTTTGAACGTGCTCTTTTCTGGCACTAGGAGTGGAATGCGGCCCTCGGTTCCATTGCAAATATCGTTCGTGTTGATGTGTACTATCACCCTCTTGTTTTGTTGAAGGAGTTTACAACTTCTTCTTTTTTAACTTTTTTCTTCTTGCATGTACTTCTCAAAGAAGTTATTGGAAAATTATTTTTCCATAGATAGCTCCGCTATGAAAAATATTTACTCATACCTTCTGCAACTAGAGGGCATCAATTCATATTCCTATTTGCAAGAGAGTCTCCGATTCTAAATACGTAATTGAAAGAAATCTTCATTTGTAAGATACAGTATGAAGAAAATTTTAGCAGTATTTTCTGCTTTTAATAACACGGAATTTTCCCGTTAGGGAGAATAAAGTTTCATTAAGCTCTCCTTCATATCTCTATTTGCAATTGTTTGTTATATTTGCAAAACTCTTTTGCTTTGGATATTTTTCACCACGAGGATTAATTATTCTACATACGACTTATGATTTTTCGTAGTTCACATTTCTGTCGCTAGTTAGCGTAAGTTGCTATTTCTACTCTTAAATATTTCACTCAATCTAGGAAAAAGGTATGCTTTTTATTTCTGGTACCACTAAGTATGAAGAAGATTGCGCACAGTGTACATCTTAATTAGACCGCTATAGAACAAAACTTAATTTTAATTTTGGTTTATTACTTCCTTTTCTGAAAATCCGTTTTGAAAAATTATTTTTGTTTGATAAAGAATGCAGAAGGCGTATTCATTACACCTGAGATAAGGTTTCGTCTTTCTTTCCTTTTTTTTTTTTTTTTTTTTTTTTTTTTTTTTGAGATCCGATAACATCAAGGTGACTAGACGTCCTCATCTGAGGACAGTCATCACTTCCATGCTTCGTCCTCAATTCCGCAAAAATTGATTGAGGACGTCAAATGTCCTCAACTTCTAATTTTTTGTTCTCAATTTTTGAAATTTCCCCAAAAAACTGAAATAGTTAAAAATGGGCTGAATATAAATCGTAGAACTAAATTGAATCTACCAAATACAGCCAAATTTAGCATCAATTACTTATTTAATTGCAAGAAAATGGAGTCATAAAGGTACGGAACTATTTTCTGAAGCGGGTGAATTTTTCCTTGGATTAAGTTAGAAATATATATTAATGAGAGACATGCCGAAGCATCGAACAAAATCATCTCGATAATTGTGGTGTTAGTTCGTCTCTGGTTTAACTGGATTTAACTGAAATATTTTAGTATGATGAATAAATCTCATCTTTGTCAGTATCCACTTTCTAATAATTACATAAGTAATTGATGCCAATTTGGTTCTATTTAGTAGATTTCATTGGAAAAATGTAATGATTGGTACATTCTGTTGAGAGTTCCACAACAAAAGTTGTAGAACTCTCACTGAAATCTACTAATCAGTTCATTTTTCATTAAATTGTTTCTTCAGGCGAAGTTATCGGACTTGGAATATTCCTTCTCTTAGAGGTAACATACAGATATTCCACTATTTCTGTCCGCTCACTGTATAGTAATTTTCTGGCTTCAGATATTTTTCTTGTAGAGAATCACACTGAAATTTCAGTACAAAATCCAAATATAGCTTTGTTTGCATGTGCTGCTTTCTATGAACACCATTAAAAATTTATCAGAAGTAATATTCTGCATGATAGTATTTTTTTGCTGTTTCATACTTATTTCCCATGAAAATCATCCTTCATATTCATCGTTTTTTTACCATGAACTTGGACAATTATCATACAGTTCATGACATTCTTTGCTAATCTTCAGCTTTACCATAATATGTCAGACGTTGTCCTCAACCATGTGCTCGTTTTGAAACGAAGTTATCCTCAATTTTGCATTGAAATTAAGGACATGTCATTTTGCCTTCAATTTCGTTCTCAAAAATCTGGTCGCCTTAAGTAACATACTTCTCAATGTACGTCACTTCCGTTAGTGTAATCTTACTTATCGTAGTTAAGAAATCAATCAAAAATGGCTGAGACGATAGTGTTTATATACAATACTCTCAATTTGAATTTTTTTACTTAAACGATTATTATTATTTCTGCTGTTTCATTAAAAGCAAGGATTTCTGTAACCAAATTGACGGGAAGCTTATAATTCTTGATAAAAGCCATTCGAAGCCGCAACTTTCCTAATTATTCCAAAATCATGGCGAGCCTTCAAGCTAAAATAATTTGAAGGTAATGGAGATGTCGTGGACTTTGATATATAGTATTTAAGAACAAAATACTCATACTATGTAAATTGGGAAATCATGCTAAACATGACGAATCCCGAAGATCTCTCCTATTCCATCTACTGAAAGCACAGATATTGTGAGCATTGCAAATATTTAGTTACACTCCCTCGAACAAAAACTGTGCAGCAGAAAGTGTGGGAAATTACATGGAAATTTTAGGTGGGCTTTGCTCTGTTCAATCTAAAAACTCTTTTTTTTTTTTTTTTTTTTTTTTTTTTTTGGCATTTGCAGTTCTCTAAGGAGAGCTTAAAAATATGGCGGGAAAAATATATATATACATAGACTTTTAGCTGTCGTTTGGCCGCGGAGTCATCCTATCCTGGCTGCAGATAAAAAGTGAGATCAGCAAGCCGACGGAAGGACCAAGTGAAAATATTAGCTCTTTACTTTTTCGAAATACTTGACAACACACGTAATACACTTTTCAAATTTGTTCTTATTTTTGGCAGTGAGAACTTTAAATGCCCTGCCGTCTCAGAAATCCTCTGACGCACTCGTCTGGCTAATATAATTAGGCCTTTGTCAAACTCAGTTTATCCAGCTGCCTTCCCCACCTGAAGGACAAGACTAACACTGATTAACAGAGCTCAGTAAAGGTGTTATTTATACTGTTTCATGGTATTCACACGCGCGGTGATTTATGTACAGTTGCTTCGATTTGCATAAAAACGTGCTAGTCATAATGCTTTGGCTCTTTTTTTTTTTAATTATAATTGGAGGTTTAACGACCACTGTGAGCAACTCAATGGGATATAAGCAGTCGCCCGTCCCTATTTTAGGGTCACTGTCTCCAGGGAAGAGAGCGAGCCAGTGCCGTAAGACAAACACAATATCCATGTCTTACGGGATTCGAACCCGTACCCCTTTCGGACGAATGATCAGAGGCCATCGCTTAGACCACTGCGCCACCAGGGCGGCCTTTGGCTCTTCGGTGTATACGTACATACAGAACGTCCGACTCCTACTGTTTCTTACTGTACAGAGAGAAATAGAGAGAGAGAGGAAAAGTGGGAGAGAGAAAGAGAGAGAGAGAGAAAGAGAGGGAGAGAGACAGAGACAGAGAGAGAGAGAGAGAGAGAGAGAGAGAGAGAGAGAGAGAGAGAGAGAGAGAGAGATGCATCCCATTGGGGTACGGCTTCTATGGACGCATTTCCTCTACGACTGCTTTTCCTGAAAATGGTTTATCCCTACATCGCCACAATTTCTTTTGTTGGTATCTTTTCTTGGTTTCTAACTGCATTGGAAATGTTTCCCTCTCTTTCTCTTCCACTCACATAACGGGTTCCGTCTAGTAAGATTAAATATCTATGTGTACACATAGATTCAATCTTACTAGACGAAACCCGTCGGAATCGACGGTTAGTTTTTGTTGTTGTTGTTTTTTTCTTTAAATAATAAACTCATATGAAACAACAAATGTAAGCTGGATTTGATTGACAAATTCATTCAACCACTTCAGTAAAAGCAATAGTTCAGGTTCGTTTTCCTTTTTGTTTTGTTTTTTACTGAAGGTTTAACGACCACCGTGAGCAACTCAATGGGCTATAAGTAGTCACCCGTCCCTAATTTAGGGTCACTGGCTCCAGGGAAGGGAGAGAGCCAGTGCCGTAAGACAAACACAACACCCATGCTTCATAAGGATTGGAACCCGGACCCTTCACGAACGAATCATCATAAGCCAGCGCTTAGACCACTGCGCCACCGAGGCGGCCAGTTTTGTGATGAGCATTACGACTGCACCCTTTTTCAGTCGTAAAATGTCAGGCGGTACTCCACTCATCTCGATCGTGTGCAAAAATTCAACTGGATAGCGCATTCTTTCACTCTCATCGGCAGTCACAACTGTGTTTGTAAATGTTGTTGGAATGAGAGTCTCGTTGCGAATACTCTTCATTCTCTCTTGCCTGAAACATTTAGTTGCGACCCATTGATCGCTCACGCTCTCCTGTAAGGCTCTTACGATTTCTTTCTTTTTTTCTGCGGGAGAGACGTTCTATTAAGGTTAAGTATGCAATAAAGTATTTACTTACTTTAGGACTGATCATAGAACACCATGCACACACCAAGTCTGACATTGAACTGAGCGCCTGACGTAGATAAGGGCCGCACGCTTCTCCCATAGACTTTACATGGGAACTTTGCCTCCCCGCCTCGCCCGAACCGTTGCCGCGATCTCAGTTTTCTCTTCGGCTGGCACGTTTACATGGTAAGACCTTTATTTTGATACCTGAACCATATTTTTACGTTCAGCCGTTCTCTCAAAATAGGTCTCACAGTAAAAAACCTTATAGAATGAAGATATCGATGGCGCAACTCAATATGTACATTCTAAATTTTTTCACTAACAATCGTCAACGGAATGTTTATTTACATCTTTTCATAATGGGAAACGTCTTACCTACGAGAACAAACTGGATCGAATGAATATTAAATTGTATATATACATCACACAGTCCAACGGCATAGCGCAATCAGGTCTTCGAGAGAGTTCGCTGTTCCGATGAGAAGAACGTTGATACGAATGCCTGCTAGCGTTGTTTGGGCAACGGTTCGCTCAGAAAACAATCTTATAAAATTAATATATAGATTCTTATTACTGCACATTTCTACCGAACCTTATCTCTCTGTAAGCAGGATCGGATTAATACCTTAGTGGACCCCTAGGCTAAGACATCTGAGTTCCCCCCCCTCCCCAAGAACATATGACGGAGCCATAGGAAGTCAATTTTTCGTGCTGAAGGATATTAAGAACACAGTTTGCCGTCTTTACACGATTTTAAAAAATTACGGTTAAAATTATATATACATTAGAACATGAGCACTTTCAAGTCCACTGTGGACCCGTCATCAGATGGTGTGGTTGCACTATTCCCTAGGAGGGTATATATTATATAGTATGCACACTGACGAAACAGTATGTTTTGGCATGCGCATGCTCACTACACAATCATGTCGTTTCATTGGATCAGCCGGTATTGTCTCTTTCGCTGTAATAGTTACAAAGTAGTTTCCATGCCAACGGTATAATGATAGGGGTATCGTCGTTACAGCATTCTGCCCTATATTTATGTATCTATAGGCTTTCTAACAGCAGGATAGATGAACAGGTAGTCGGCGTATGTAACATAGTAAGATCGTCCCAGATAGGTTGGTGTTGACCCTTCAGGCATAGTCTTGAAAGGGCGGTGGAGGTGGAGCATGTTTTAACATTGTATCTATGTTCAGAGACACGTAAATTAATATTGCGACGGGTCGAACCTATATATATCTGGTCGGTTACTTCAGCATTCATAGCTTTTAGTGGGATTGCGTAATCTGATCCCTGTGATTTTTAATATGGGCGAGAATGTTGCACGTTTTTATGCCAAAATCAAAATTAAACGGACGACATGCGTATTTTAGGGTACTTGTGACAGCAGGGATGTATGGTAGTTTGCCGACATATGAAGTGGTTGGTCTCGTTCTTGGTAATGTTGAGTATGATGCATTAAAGACACGGCGCATTATGGAATTAACTGTGGTAGATGGATAATTATATAATGCTGCAATATCCATAATTTTTGCAACTTCTAGGTCTTTTTGATCGGTTGAGGATGAATGTGTAACTGCTCGGTGAAACATAAAGTGAAGTGCGTGGTAGGAGTTATAGGGAATCATAGATATTGTTGTAGTTGGTTTTCTATAAACAGAGTGAGTTACATCGTTCGTATTAGGGTTTCTTTCCAACAAGATGTCCAAATAGGGTAACGCATAACTGGTCTCAAATTCCGTAGAAAATTTTATGGAACTGTATTTTGTAGACAGCAAGGTGGTGAACTCGGTAAGGCTTTCAAGGGTGAACTGCCAAAACAATAGCACATCATCCACGTATCTCAGGTATAAAATAGGTTTCACATGGAAGTTTGTGAGGACTTCGTTTTCCAGGTCTTGTAACAACAACTCAGATAGAACTGCTGAGAGGGGTGACCCCATAGGGGCCTTTTCCCGTTGACGGTAAGTAGTTTCATTAAATCGAAAAAATGTTCTGTTGTACACTAGTCTTAAGGCATTAACAATGCCTTAAGACTAAGTTAACACCAACCTATCTGGGACGATGTTACTATGTTACATACGCCGACTACCTGTTCATCTATCCTCCTGTTAGAAAGCCTATTGATACATAAATATAGGGCAGAATGCTGTAAAGACGATACCCCTATCATTATACCGTTGCCATGGAAACTACTTTGTAACTATTACAGCGAAAGAGACAATACCGGCTGATCCAATGAAACGACATGATTGTGTAGTGAGCATGCGCATGCCAAAACATACTGTTTCGTCAGTGTGCATACTATATAATATATACCCTCCCAGGGAATAGTGCAACCACACCATCTGATGACGGATCCACAGTGGACTTGAAAGTGCTCATGTTTTAATGTATATATCATTTTAACCGTAATTTTTTTAAAATCGTGTAAAGACGGCAAACTGTGTTCTTAATATGACGGAGAATCATTATCCATTATAACACAAAACTGTAGCAATATGCTCGTGATAATTAATACATAGTGCATTCTTCAAACTATTAAATTAATTACCTACAAAGTTTTCATGAAAAGTCACTGTATTTTTCACTGTTCTTACAAATTCATGAGTTAAAAGCTTACGATTCCTAGACTTTGTCTTGGAATTTTTAATAATTTAGCACTATATACCTTTCTTATTGCATTTTTTTGTTATGCAATATGAAGTCACTGTGGATTTCGTCTAATAACGGTTCTATGTGCAAGCAGGGAGATGGGGGTGGATGGTACTGAAAAAGCTGAAACTCTCCCACGCCGACCCCGCTGTATTCAGCGACATGAAACATTTACCCTTAGTGAGTCACTGCCTAGAAATCTGTTCGTTTTCTAGCCCCCATTTGCGATCGAGTAGAAATCATACGAGAAAAACCAAAACTATTTTACTTCTTTCTCTCTATAAATACAGTATATAAGGTGTGTATTATATGCGGTATAGCGGCATGCCTCCTGGGCCCTTGGCAATTGTAGACCCTAGGCTATAGTGCCGTTAGAAACCCCTTAATTCCGCCCTGTCTGTGAATCGATTAAAGTCATACAAAACATCTCATAATCCATATACAATATTCTTAATGAATTTTCTCACTTTTGCTTTACTTATTTAAGGGTAACTTATTTTCTCAATTTTGCTTTACTTATTTAAGGGTAACTTATTTTCTCACTTTTGCTTTACTTATTTAAGGGTAACTTATTTTCTCACTTTTGCTTTACTTATTTAAGGGTAACTTATTTTCTCAATTTTGCTTTACTTATTTAAGGGTAACTTATTTTCTCAATTTTGCTTTACTTATTTAAGGGTACATTAATATTATTGAAGATGCATACATTAATATTATTAATAACATCTATGAAAATGCAAGTGCAAAGATTCGGCTGTTTGAAAATACAACACACATAAAAATTGGAAAGGGAGTGAGACAAGGTGACACCATATCTCCGAAGCTCTTTAATGCCACATTGGAAAAATGTCTTTCAATCACTGAACTGGGAAAACAAAGGGATAAAGATTAATGGAGATTATCTAACCCACCTTCGTTTTGCTGATGACGTAGTCATTTTTGCAACTACCCCATCAGAGCTGCAGAGTATGATCCAGGAACTTGCTGACAAGAGTAAAGAAGTGGGATTAAAAATGAACTTTCAGAAGACAAAAGTGATGTTCAATGCTTTTACAAGAAATGAAGATTTATCGATTGATAGAGAAAAACTGGAGATAACAGATACGTATGTTTATCTTGGACAGCAGATATCAAGTGAGGGTCACATTGATGAAGAAATTAATCGGCGTACAAAACTTGCCTGGAGAGCTTTTGGAAGAAACAGCATAATTTTCAAGAGCAATATGCCATTATGTCTTAAAAGAAAAGTGTTTGATCAATGCATCCTTCCAGTGCTTACGTATGGTGCAGAGACGTGGACCTTAACTAAAAGAGACATACAAAAGCTGCAGACAACTCAAAGAAGCATGGAGAGGTGCATGCTTGGTATAACCAGGAGAGATAAGAAGAGGAACTCGTGGATCCGAAAAATGACGAGAGTGGAAGACATCATGATCAGAGTTAAATCCCTCAAATGGCAATGGGCTGGACATACTGCCAGAAGGACAGACCATAGATGGACAGCCGAAATTTTAGATTGGATTCCAAGGGACAGGAAAAGACCCAGAAAAAGACCACATGGGAGATGGGTGGATGAAATTCGTAAATATGCGGGAGTGACATGGAGGAGACTGGCACAAGACAGATCGTTGTGGAGGAAACTTGGGGAGACCTTCGTCCAGCAGTGGATTGATAATGGTTGACAATGATGATGATGATGATTTAAGGGTAACTTATTTTCTCACTTTTGCTTTACTTATTTAAGGGTAACTTATTTTCTCACTTTTGCTTTACTTATTTAAGGGTAACCTATTTTCTCAATTTTGCTTTAAAAGAAGAAAGATACGGTTTTCAGGTATGGTGACACCACCACTTAGGAAAGATATCATATCTAGGACACTGATGGTACTATTCTTTTTGAAATCGCAATCAGCACTTTTCTAACGAAAAAAAAAGAACGAATTTTACTACCCAATAAGAAAATATTTCATTTGGAACACTAGAAAATGCGTTTAAAATCGAGATAGTATTTACAACTGTCTAATGGAAAGCGAATTTTTAAAATGGGATTTTTAGGAATGTAGATATTGTGATAAATGCAAGAAAAATGTTACTGCCAGGTGAAAATCATCTAAATACGTGGCGTCAGTTGAGTAAATATTGTAAATCCATCGCTCTTTCCACGTTATGCAACGCACAGCAACCGAAATTTTTCCCGACGGCTGCCGAATAACAGTTTTTCGGTTGCTGTGCGTTGCTTAACGTGGAAAAAGCGATGGATTTATTTATTCAACTGACGCCACGTATTTAGATGATTTTCACCTTGATTTAGCCCTTTGTATTATTGCTATAATTATATATAGCCAGTGCCGTTAATGCCCACCAGATGGAGACGTCTCAGTAGCTGAGTCCGTCTTACGGATTTATGATGTCAGATGCTGACTGAAAAAGAAAAACACACATAGCAGCGTGAATTGTTGGCCGTTGTGGGGTAAGATTAACGCGCTCGGCTAGATATCGAGATATTCGGGATTCAATTCCCCGACGGCGGCCGAATAACAAGTTTTCGGTTGCTGTGCGTTGCTTAACGTGGAAAAAGCGATGGACTTATTTATTCAACTGACGCCACGTATTTAGATGATTTTCACCTTGGATCTCGCCCTTTAGATTATTGCTATAATTATATATAGCCAGTGCCGTTAATGCCTTCCAGATGGAGACGTCTCAGTAGCTGAGTCCATCTTACGGATTTATGATGTCAGATGCTGACTGAAAAAGAAAAACACACATAGCACCGTGAATTGTTGGCCGCCGTGGTGTAAGGTTAACGCGCTCGGCTAGATATCGAGATATTCGGGATTCAATTCCCCGACGGCGGCCGAATAACAAGTTTTCGGTTGCTGTGCGTTGCTTAACGTGGAAAGAGCGATGGATTTATTTACTCAATGTTACTCCCCTAATGTAAAAACAGTGCGTCTTCAACATCAGAAGCCACGTAAAGGACATTAATTGTAATAAGGGCTAGCTGATCCAACTTATAAATCGTAATACATCATCTCAATAGAAAACAAAATTTACGCCATCTAGCGGAAATATTTTGTATCAGAAAAGCTTGAAAATACATGAAGATTTATGAAGATGAATACTGATAGATTTAAAAACGAATTTTCCAAATATATCATTTAGAACAGCAAAGTTAAAAACCGCTGAACACTTTTTTTTTAAACGTTTTTTGAAAAAGTTTTCATAACTGCAATTTTGAATGTATTGTTCAAATGGGGGAGTTTAACTACCAGCTTTTGTTCAACCTCCAGAGCCCCTCCTTACTTATGTGTCAGGAACTGTTTCAAAATCGAAATATTTTCTGGAAAATGTAAGGAAGTACAATTCATGCTTCCAACGTTCAGTGCAACCACAAGAGTGGAAGAAATTGGCTACATGCCCACTTTTAAAGTACAAGGCCAGATTTACCGCAAAGCTGTATCACGTCTTCCCGTCCCTAACGAGAATGAGATGTTTACGGAAATCTGCTTCATGGACAATGAGCAAATGGAAGCTTCATGGGTGATGAGCACCCGGTACAAGGCGACATATTGTTTTACACCGCAGCGATATTTCCATCCGAATAATAATTTAGTAAACATCTTCAAAAAGACGTTGGAAAAAATATCTCTGAAAACGACGGTCTTTTTTTGCTCCTACAATTAACAAAGTAGCAATTGTTGTGTTTGGTAATGAATGCGATCATCGTGATTTTATTACTTAACAAGAAAGATGACCCCGAATTTTCGATTGTAATAAGCACGTCTTTTGAATCCGTTCTGACGCAAAATAAATTTATCAAAGGTATTCAAAGTCGATGGAACCGGTATGGAAAACAATAGATCTGACGAAAGAAAGAAGATTTTCAATCGGGTTTTTAATCCCTCAGATATTGCTGCAAACGGAATCATGAGCTTACGAACTCTTAGAAATAGAGATATCGACAAAAATAAGATGTGACTTTACGTCTCTTGGTGGGAAAACCATGCATTTTTTTGGGAAGAAAGTATTCTCAAAAGGTTTATCCATATAAACGGTATCGGTCCAAGAAAACAAATTAGTCGAGTTTTCAGGAGCCCAGATTTTGCAACAAATACTTCAGAAGCAGAAATTAACACTTATGACCCCTGGTGGCTAAACCATTCTTTATCAAACATTAGACATTATGTGAGAAATATTTTCCATCAGGTCTTGTATGCGATACAGGAAGAATTTTTCAAATCAGAGCTTTAGGAGCAGAAATAACGCAGAAAACGCAATTTACCTTTGTGCCCCATAGCGGAAAGTCTATGATTTACTTGAAAATTTTGAATTTATAGGAAAAACATTTCGCATCGGAAACACTGTCCAACAAAGAAGGAATTTTTCAAAACGTACTCTTAGAAGTAGAGATATTGACAAAAATAAGATATACATCTACGCCCCCTGGCGTAGAAACCATGCATTATTTCAAGGAGAAAATTTTCCTAAAAGGTTTGTCGACATGAGTAGTATCGGTCAACAAACAACTTTTTTTTCAATCGAGATTTTAGAAGCTCATATTTTGCTGCAAATACAACAGAAGCGGAAATTAAGACTTACGCCACCTGGTGGCCAAACCATTTCTTACAAAAATTAGAAATTATGTGCAAACGATTTCCCATCAGGAGATGTATGCGGTGCAGAAATAAGTTTTTAAATCAGATATTTAGAAGCAGAGCTATAGAAGGAAACGCAATTTACATGTACGCCCCCTAGCGGAAAGTCTATGAATTACTTGAAAATTTTGAAAATATATGAACCACATGTCACACTATAAACACTATCCAACAAAGAAGGAATTTTTCAAATCGGACTCTTAGAAGTAGAGATATCGACAAAAATAAGATATTCATCTACGCCCCTGGCGTAGAAACCATGCACTATTTTAAGAAGAAAATATTTCTAAAAGATTTGTCGACATGACTAGTATCGGTCAACAAACGACGTTGTTTTCAATCGAGAATTTAGAAGCTCATATTTAGCTGCAAATACAACAGAAGCGGAAATTAAGATTTACGCCCCGTGGTGGCCAAACTATTTCTTTTACAAAAATTAGAAATTATGGGGAAAACGATTTCCCATCAGGAGCTGTATCCGGTGCAGAAAGAGTTTTTCAATTCGGAGATTTAGAAGCAGAGATATAGGGGGAAACGCAATTTTCCGCTACGCCCCCTAGCGGAAAGTCTATGAATTACTTGAAAATTTTGAAATTATATGAAAAACATGTCACACGGAAAACACTATCCAACAAAGAAAGAATTTTTCAAATCGGACTCCTAGAAGTGATATTGACAAAAATAGGATGTACATCTACGCCCCCAGGCGGAGAAACTGTGCAATATTTTAAGAAGAAAATATTCCGAAAAGGTTTATCGATGTGAGTGGCATCAGTCCACGAAAGAATTTTTTCAATCGATATTTTAGAAGCTCCGATTTTATGGCAAATACATCAGAAGCAAAAATTAACCCTTACGGCCCCTGGTGGCCAAAGTATTTTTTACCAAAAATTTGAAATTATATGCAAAAGAGTTTCCATCAGGAGATGTATCCGTTGAAGAAAAAATTTTCAAATCGGAGTTTTAGAAGAAGAGTTATAAAAAAAATGTAATTTACTTTTACGCCCCTAGCGGAAATCTATGCGTAATTTGAAAAAGTAACTATATCTAAAATACTCTTCGACATAAATGGAATGGAAAGATCATTTTTTTTTCAGTCGGATGTTTAGAAGCAAATATATGGAATAAAACGTAATTTTGAATTCGACATCATCTGCATTTACGCTTCCTAGCGGCAAAATTGTACATCGTAAAAAAACGAAATAAAGGATCATCATTTGCATATTTCAAGCTTCCGAACGCAAAAAGAGTTTTTCAAATCGGACTAATGGTTGCAGAGATATCATGGGTACAGACGAACGGACGGACAAACCGATAACAGAAGCACGATCTTTTTTTACAAAAGACGTGCTAAAAAAGGAGCGAATGTATTCAACGAATTACAGAAGCACACATATCGTGTGATTCCCTTCCATACAAACTCATCACATAGCATAGAGAGGATGTATATTACATTATTTTAAATACACCAGACTTTGAATACTCAAGAAACGCATATAGCTTATTATTATAGCTTATTATTTTTGTGGTGTAATAAGCACAAAGATTCGCCAAGCTTTCGCTTTCCACTGGAAGGCTTTTTTCAAGGCACTGGTAGACATAAAATGTCAAAGCAATGGTAGACATTTTTATGTCTGTCATTGCCTTGAAAAAGCCTCCCATCAGTGGATCGCAAAAGGTTGGCGAATCTTTGTGCTTATTACACCGTAAAAATAAACATATTTAATACGCTATATGCGTTTCTTATCTAACCCACCTTCGTTTGGGTTAGATAAGAAACGCATATAGCGTATTTTCGATTATGAAAAAGCCTTTGATTCGGTGAAACCATCAGCAGTTACCACGGCTCTGAAATCCTGCGGTATTGAAGATGCATACATTAATATTATTAATAACATCTATGAAAATGCAAGTGCAAAGATTCGGCTGTTTGAAAATACAACACACATAAAAATTGGAAAGGGAGTGAGACAAGGTGACACCATACCTCCGAAGCTCTTTAATGCCACATTGGAAAATGTCTTTCAATCACTGAACTGGGAAAACAAAGGGATAAAGATTAATGGAGATTATCTAACCCACCTTCGTTTTGCTTATGACGTAGTCATTTTTGCAACTACCCCATCAGAGCTGCAGAGTATGATCCAGGAACTTGCTGACAAGAGTAAAGAAGTGGGATTAAAAATGAACTTTCAGAAGACAAAAGTGATGTTCAATGCTTTTACAAGAAATGAAGATTTATCGATTGATGGAGAAAAACTGGAGATAACAGATACGTATGTTTATCTTGGACAGCAGATATCAAGTGAGGGTCACATTGATGAAGAAATTAATCGGCGTACAAAACTTGCCTGGAGAGCTTTTGGAAGAAACAGCATAATTTTCAAGAGCAATATGCCATTATGTCTTAAAAGAAAAGTGTTTGATCAATGCATCCTTCCAGTGCTTACGTATGGTGCAGAGACGTGGACCTTAACTAAAAGAGACATACAAAGGCTGCAGACAACTCAAAGAAGCATGGAGAGGTGCATGCTTGGTATAACCAGGAGAGATAAGAAGAGAAACTCGTGGATCCGAAAAATGACGAGAGTGGAAGACATCATGATCAGAGTTAAATCCCTGAAATGGCAATGGGCTGGACATACTGCCAGAAGGACAGACCATAGATGGACAGCCGAAATTTTAGATTGGATTCCAAGGGACAGGAAAAGACCCAGAAAAAGACCACATGGGAGATGGGTGGATGAAATTCGTAAATATGCGGGAGTGACATGGAGGAGACTGGCACAAGACAGACCGTTGTGGAGGAAACTTGGGGAGACCTTCGTCCAGCAGTGGATTGATAATGGTTGACAATGATGATGATGATGATGATGCGTTTCTTGACTTTCAAATAATGCTAACTGCTCTCAAAACTGGTAATAGCATCATCAACAAGAAAGTAGTACCTGCGATGGATTTTTTACTCATAATGAATGGTGATAAGGGCTGAATCACCAAACCACATTTTTGAGTGCCACCGGCTTTTGCACCAATTTATTTTAGACCACGTAGGTCAAAATTGAGCGTGAACGTCTTTTATTCATTTGCTTCAACAAGGGAAAAAAAGCTGAGAGCGGATGACGACATTCATTTACGGAGTGCTGTGGTTATGGAAAAGTTGCAGATATTGGACAAGTGGATATGTTACCGGGTCAAGCGCGTATGCAATGGGCAGGCTACAGAGGTTATGACCTTTCTCTTGAGCATTTACTGAATTAAATTTTATTATACCTTACTTTGTGCAATCACACTTACATTTATTGCAAAAATATGAATTTTGAAAGTTTTCTATAGTTTTGTTACAAACTATGAACAGACCAATTTGTAATATTTAAATTATTAACCAGAAGCTATACACCAACTATGCAGAAAATAGTATAACTATACTTATAATCCGAATTTATTGGCGTAGAAAAAATCAGTTTTCCGAGGTTTTGCACATCAATTCGGCTTCCTCAAAGACAGTTCTGTCTGCCTTCTTGAAAAAGCATTCAGAAAAGCCAAAAAGCCACGCAGTTTCTGTCTATTTTCCTTGAAAAAGCCATCTAGTTGATGTGCGAAAGCTTGGAAAACTGAATTTTATTCAACACCAATAAATTCGGATTACTATTATAGTTATACTATTTTGCAATATTTATTTTATTTCAATCGTATTCAATATTTAACAACATAATTTCATTCATGTAAATTTAAGTTTCATTTTTATGGCCTTCCTTTGAAGGTTTTCTGGATCCGCTCTTGTGCCGGCTACATTTACAGGAAGTCCAAGACTTTTGCATGAATATGTCCAAAATACAATGGCATATGCTCCATCGTATGTATGAAGTGGCCTTTTCATTACGTTCACATGTAATGCAATTTGGTCTGAAATTAAAGGATAACTTTATTCTTGCCAATGTCCAACTGAACGGCATTTTTAACAGATTTTGTTAGTTTCGGGGTTTAACTGTCACAATAAGAAACCTTAAGGGCTATAAGCAATCTCCAGTCTCTAATTAGTTCCAAGGAAGAGACAGGGCCAACACCATGAGATAAAAGCGCCATCGTGCCATATCTATGACTCGAATTTGGGCCCCATTTCCGACGAATTGTTAGGTTAAACTCGCAAAACTTATAACAAACATTTATGTTTATGATGAAATTCACTGATGAGTGTACTCAATCGGCAGAATACAGGTTTCCCAGGTGATCACATCTGGCTGATAGAGAAAATTCGTCCAACACAAGTGGACAGCGCTTTCCGGCTGAGTTTTCCTCTCCTCGAGGCCGATTGATAATTTCAGAGAAACAGGGATAACAATGTCCTATACCACTATTTTTTTTGTTAAGCCTGGGCATCTTTGCTAGTTCAATGTACGGATGTGATTAAAAGCACTTGAAATTAAGGCAAAACACTCGTAAAAATGAGAAACTCTCTAAAGGAAAATTTATTTATTTCAGTTAAGATACCTCTGAATTGGTGTTCCGCCGATTTCAAATCAGACTACACGAATGTTTTTCTTAATTCGGTGTGTCTTCTTTGATCGTCATCAAGTCGCGTCTCGTGCTCTTGGGAAATTTCAGTAGCCGTGAATGCGACATTTCTTATTTGGTCGTCTTCAGTTCGGGACTCAGGTTGTTAAGCTATTTCCACGCAGCTTTTAATTTCTTTTTTTTTTTTCTTGGGAACGGGGTAGGAGGGGTGGGGATACGTACACCATGAGCACTTCTAAGGGTTATAAGCAGTCGGCTGTCCGTAATTCTGTTCCTCTGGCTTCGGTAAAGGAAAGGAGAAATCGCCATCAGACAAACACACTACTCATGCAACATGCAAGACTCAAACCGAACTCGTGCCCATCTCGGGCGAATGGCCAGAAGCCAAAGCCTTAGACCACTCAACTACCGGGGCTGCGGCAGCCCTTGATTCAACAATTTTTTTGCGTCATTACAGTGTCGGGATTCCCACTGGTTGCGAGGTGAATGGGACTCAGCTTGGCTTGGCAGTTTCACTTTCTTGGTTTTAGAATTGATTTTTTCAATACATTGTCTTTTTTTCGTGCGTGCGTGTGTGTGTTATTTATAGCCAGTTACTGTAACGGCTGAAGTTACAGTAACTGGCTATAAATAAAATTATTTTCCCTTTATTTATTTCAGTACTTACTTTTAAAATCTTAATGCGTAGTAACCGCCGGCATAGCGCAGGTGGTTAAGTCGCTATATTCACTGCTTGGGATGCCGACGTTTCTGACGGTGTTTCCGGGGTTTTTCCGCAGCCTCCCTGTGTTTGGGGACTCGAATGTGTGGATGGTTCCCTATCTACGCATATTGTACCGTAGATGCCCCGGACGCACTTTGTCCCTGATTCCCGTACTGCGAAGTGGAATGTAACGGGAACCCACCACTTTAATTTTCCCGGATTGTCTAGCATGGGAGTCACCTTGAGGATGATGACCCTTGCTACCCACCAATATTCGGGTTGAGGAGAGAAGGAGGAGGAATGCGTAGTAAAGGGCATGTAAAATTTGTATTGCCACGGTCTGACTCGATTGATCGCAAAAGATATGCTCTCTACGGCCTGTGCGGTGACTTCTGAAAGTATTGCTAGTTCTAAACATTCCCACTAACGCAAGAAGAGCTCATCTCTTCTTCTCTCTATATACTGTATAAAACAGACTGTGTGTGTGTCTGTCGGTCGGATTTCACATAGAATTAGCCGACCTAGAGCGACGAAATTTGTTATATTGGTGCCTGTACACATCTTCTGGTGCACCTCGAAGCGATATTTTTAAAATTGGAATTTGATTTTTAGTTATTTAATGTTACACGTTTCTACCCGATCTGAGTGTGTCTTTCCGCTTTGTTGACATCAACCTGATCACACCGAAGGTTAAGGCGTGCGGAAATGTAGTTCATCATAAATTTTAGGCGTTTCTTTTTTGGAATTCCGTTACGGCTATTTTATCCTAATATTCAATTCCGGAAAGTTGTACTACAAAGTTGTATAAACCTTGATTTACCAGTTTTAATTTAATTGTCGATATAGCTTTTACTTTATACTATCACTAGCCCGTCAATGACGGGTACAACAGGCTAGTTGCCTATTATATGTACTACCTCGGTTGCAAGCCAGGTGACATAGCGATCAATAACAAGAACTTTTTATTGGATTTTATTTTTCTGTAGCCAAATGCTTTTCAGTACATTCGCATGGAACATTATAGTAAACAATCTGAGAACTGCAACAAAAAAAGAAAAGAAAGATAAACGCGTAACAAGCTGTGTAATTGCCTGGTCATCAAAGTAAATCTCTAGTTGTCCCATCGGGAATTCTTTTCGTACTGAAACAAAAGAAAAACAATCAGAAAAGGTGAGGAGAGGTATAGTGTTAGAGCTGATTAGTTAATCTGAACAAGCCACCGAATTACATCAGTCATTGAAACAATGTGCGAAGGTGGGGCAATTAGCTACAGAAATCGAAATGTAGAAAATATGGAATTTATGAAAGCAAATGATTCCCACAGATGAATTCTAATGAAATGAGGAAATGATTTTCTATTCAATAAAAGGGAAAATAATTTTAACGGCGTGTTTTAGAAACTTCTAAATAACAACAAAGACAAACAAACTTTTTTGCCTATGCGTGTTGTTAACGTTCATGCGCGGCTCCATTTGTAATTTCGAAACGTATACATCTTACACCGCCAGAGTTAAAATATTACTGCAACGTGTGATCTGTTATCCATAAACGTCATCTGTTTACCTTATTTGTTGCACAGGAAATCGACATTTTGTATAGACCACTGTATAAAATTCTGGCAGCGCAAGATGTTTACGTTTCGAAATTTCAAATGGCGCCATGCTTGAGAAACATTGGCAAACACCCATAGATAAAAACTAAACTTAAAAAAAAAAAAAAAAAAGGCATTTTACGGTGAAAAAACTATTGACCGCTGCTTTAAACTTCCTGTTTCACAAAATAAAATAGAAAATATCACACTTAAAGGTATGGAAGCTAGAAAAACATTTTCGTGCCTACTATTCTATACAATTACCAATTGAAAAAGATTATCTATTTGAACGAAATAAGAACAAAATAAAATCCGAAATTTAGACAGAGAATACCAACAATAAAAATAATAATGAAACGCATATAGCGTATTAAATCCGTTTATTTTTTGTGGTGTATTCAACACAAATCTCCGAAGCTCTTTAATGCCACATTGGAAAATGTCTTTCAATCACTGAACTGGGAAAACAAAGGGATAAAGATTAATGGAGATTATCTAACCCACCTTCTTTTTGCTGATGACGTAGTCATTCTTGCAACTACCCCATCAGAGCTGCAGAGTATGACCCAGGAACTTGCTGACAAGAGTAAAGAAGTGGGATTAAAAATGAACTTTCAGAAGACAAAAGTGATGTTCAATGCTTTTACAAGAAATGAAGATTTATCGATTGATGGAGAAAAACTGGAGATAACAGATACGTATGTTTATCTTGGACAGCAGATATCAAGTGAGGGTCACATTGATGAAGAAATTAATCGGCGTACAAAACTTGCCTGGAGAGCTTTTGGAAGAAACAGCATAATTTTCAAGAGCAATATGCCGTTATGTCTTAAAAGAAAAGTGTTTGATCAATGCATCCTTCCAGTGCTTACGTATGGTGCAGAGACGTGGACCTTAACTAAAAGAGACATACAAAGGCTGCAGACAACTCAAAGAAGCATGGAGAGGTGCATGCTTGGTATAACCAGGAGAGATAAGAAGAGGAACTCGTGGATCCGAAAAATGACAAGAGTGGAAGACATCATGATCAGAGTTAAATCCCTGAAATGGCAATGGGCTGGACATACTGCCAGAAGGACAGACCATAGATGGACAGCCGAAATTTTAGATTGGATTCCAAGGGACAGGAAAAGACCCAGAAAAAGACCACATGGGAGATGGGTGGATGAAATTCGTAAATATGCGGGAGTGACATGGAGGAGACTGGCACAAGACAGACCGTTGTGGAGGAAACTTGGGGAGACCTTCGTCCAGCAGTGGATTGATAATGGTTGACAATGATGATGATGATGATTCAACACAAAGATTCGCGAAGGTTTCGCACTGTACTGGGAGGCTTTTTCAAGGCAATAGTAGACACAAAAATGCAGAATATTGGAACATGTAAAGAACGAAGATGATTTTTGAAAAAATCACGAGCATATTACATGAATTTTTATCACGTAATTATACGGTACGCCGTGATTTGTTTCCATCTTTTAATAACGCATGCCAAACCATTGGTAGTTTAGTAGAGACTATATCATTGCATGCCAGTTTTCTGGATAGGATTTCCACTGTTTCCCTGACGGCAGCCTCTTTAAAATTCGTGTAAGGGGCAATTCTTCTAATATTATTCCATACAGGAGCGGCTGAGCGATGCATGACTTCTCTGGCGAGGGTTGTATTCTGCATGTCCTGGTTCACACTTCGTGCGTGTTCTTTACATCTAGTGTTCAAGGATCGCTTTGTCATTCCGATATATATCTTTCCCGTGTTGTCAGGACCAACGGTATAGCGTACACACCCGCCTTTTCTTTCTCACACTGTTTCTCCTTGCAACTTGATATTATATGTGAAAACGGGGTCGGGGACTTCATTGCTATTAATATGTTGTATTTGCGTAAAAAATTATTTAACCAATGTGTAAAGCCTGGGATATATGTGATGGATCCTGCATATCTCATTGCCCTACTAGGCGATTTTGCTATTGCTGGTATTATACGATTTCTCACAGTCCTATGTACTCTGTGTATGTCATCCTTCTTATATCCAGCCTTTAGACCTTTGCTATAAATATTATCAGTTTCTTTATTATTTAGGAAGTCGGGTTTGCATACGTTATGCATTTCATGCATATACGTTTTATACTGTATTTTTTATTCTTTATGCGTTTCATTATTATTCAACTCTGGTGTATTTTAAATAAAGTTAACATTAACTTGAGTTTTTTGAAAGAAAGCTTCGAAATCCATGTACAAGATACATTCATATCACCGCTCAGAATAATGACAACTGTAGGCTAACAGCGCCACCAGACACAAATAAACAAAACTACTCACCAACGTGGTGATTCCTGGTTTATGCATTATCTTATCCATCGTCTCTTCACTCTCGATCGAGTGGGGCCGTGGTATTTTTTTTTTTTTTTTTTTTTGGATTGAAGGTTTAACGACCACCGTGAGCAACTCAATGGGCTATAAGCAGTCGCCCGTCCCTAATTTAGGGTCACTTGTTCCAGGGAAGGGAGAGGGCCAGTGCCGTAAGACAAACACAACATCCATGCCTGGCCGCCCCGGTGGCGCAGTGATCTAAGCGATGGCCTCTGATCATTCGTCCGAACGGGGTCCGGGTTCGAATCCCGGTGAGGCATGGATGTTGTGTTTTGTCTTACGGCACTGGTTCTTTCCCTTCCCTGGAACCAGTGACCCTAAATTAGGGACGGGCGACTGCTTATAGCCTATTGAGTTGCTCACGGTGGTCGTTAAACCTCCAATAAAAAAAAAACATCCATGCCTGACCGGGATTCGAACCCAGACCCCTTACGGACGAATGCCTTCTTCGGCTTCTTGATTGGAGGTTTAACGACCACCGTGAGCAACTCAATGGGCTATAAGCAGTCGCCCGTCCCTAATTTAGGGTCACTGGTTCCAGGGAAGGGAGAGAGCCAGTGCCGAAAGACAGACACAACATCCATGCCTCACCGGGATTCGAACCCGGACCCCTTTCGGACGAATGATCAGAGGCCATTGCTTAGACCACTGCGCCACCACCAGTTTGCACAGTGTCTTGTTGATAGCTTGGGTCCATGGACCCATACGGACGAATGATCAGAGGCCATCGCTTAGACCACTGCGCCACCGGGGCGGCCCGCGGTATTGCAAACAAAAAGCAT
Source organism: Macrothele yani (assembly GCA_039090855.1). Lineage (NCBI taxonomy): Eukaryota > Metazoa > Arthropoda > Arachnida > Araneae > Macrothelidae > Macrothele > Macrothele yani. The sequence continues at coordinate 6,239,642 of CM077011.1, read as the reverse complement.
TGACAGCATGATGCAATATTGTTACAGCCGCCCCGGTGGCGCAGTGGTCTAAGGCGTTGGCCTCTGATCATTCGTCCGTAAGGGGTCTGGGTTCGAATCCCGGTCAGGCATGGATGTTGTGTTTGTCTTACGGCACTGGCTCTCTCCCTTCCTGGAACCAGTGACCCTAAATTAGGGACGGGCGACTGCTTATAGCCCATTGAGTTGCTCACGGTGGTAATTAAACCTACAATAAAAAATATTGTTACGTGTACTTATAACACAGTGAGCAGCAAGATTAAATTTCATACTGTAATCTCACACTTTATATCAAATTCGAAACAATGCTTGAGGAAACCAATTCAAAATCTTCCCGTACAAATAGGAGGGTGTGGTAAATATTTCTGTCTGTGCAGGGCGGGTGTTACCCGTAGGTTATTATCCATAAGATAATAGAGAGTAACGCTGTAGAGTTTCATACCAATAGCTAAAACGGTATGAGGATGTACACTGAAGTGCCCAAAGAAATGGTATGCGTACCTAGTGTAGTATAGGAACCCCTGTAGCCCGTCGAAGTGAAGCAACTCGACGTGGCATCGATTCCACAAGTGGCCAGAAGACTTCTGGACAGCCGCCGACAGATCTCTGGTATTTGTAGGTGCAGGATCTTGGGTGCGAATGGACCTTTCCACCACTTCCCATAAGTGCTCTATTGAGTACATGTCGGGCGAACCTGGTGACCACACCATCCGTCAGAACTGCACAGAATGCTCCTCGAACCAATTTTGGACAACTTGGACCCGATGACATGGTGCATTGTCCGCCTGAAAAATTCTATCGTTATTGGGGTACATGAAGTCGATGAAAGGCTTCAAACGGTCACCCAGTACAGCTACAAAGCGATTATCGGTTAATGACGTGTTTACGAGGACCAGAGGACCCAAGCCGTGCCACGTAAAGACGCCCCACACATGTATGGAACCACCACCAGTTTGCACAGTGTCTTGTTGATAGCTTGGGTCCATGGACCCATGAGGTCTGCGCCACACCCGAACCCTACTATTAGCTAGTAACAACTGGTAGCGTGACTCATCTGACCACGCCACATGTTTCCAGTCTTCCAGGTTCTAATTACAGTGTTCACCAGCCCAGGTGAAGCGCTGGGTCCGATATCGTGGTGTTAACAAAGGCACTCTTGTGGGTCTTCTGCTCCCATACCCCATGGACGCTAAATTACGCTGCACTGTCCTCATGGATATTTCTCTGCTACCTCCTGCATTGAATGTGGTTGTTATTTGAGCCAGTGGTCGCTTGTCTGTTAGCATGAATAATGCTGGTCAGACGCCGCTAGTCAGCGTCATTCAGCACCCGTGGTCGGCCACTGTGCTGTCCACGGTGAGTGGTGGGGCCTTCCATGAGGTATTCTCGGTACACACGTGACACACCTTGAATCGAGGAATGTTGAATGTTACACAACTGCAGAAATGGAATGTCCCATCCGTCTGGCTTCCACTACTATGCCTCGTTCAAACTCCGATAATTCACTTCGGCTTGCCATAATCCTACTGGCGGTTGTTCAACCTGACTCACGAGATTACACCTCGCAACTGATAAAAATCGTGGCGTGCGTCGAAGCATTTTATACGACGACAGCACCAGTTAAAAATTTGCATACTGCTACCTCATAACTTTTGGTAATACAGTGTGTAAGGAACAGATAGAATTTCACTTACATATACGTATATAGATTGAGGGATGTAAGGTCAGGTGATGCGTAACATCACAGCCTCTTCCTTGACAAATGTCAACCCCGCCTTCTCGTGGTGCATCCTGTTCCCACTAAAGGGGCTCTGACGACCGCCAATAGCGGTATAACTATACCATCGGGATTAGAGGAAATTCTATCCCACACTCACCAACCCGCTTGGCCAGCGTGGTGAGTTATGGCCAAACCCCTCCAAAATGATTCCACAACTTAAATCTTGGCCCTCAGTCTCCGGCAGCTGGAATGTACCTGGCCAAGGCAGCGGCCAGTGCGACATGAAGGCAGAGGGTGCTAAGAATCCCCGGAGGACCGGACTAGGCTGCCATCTGATGCTGACCTTGGCTACGTACAATGGACGCTCCCCATCTTCTGATTCAAGGCTTCTTGAATTGGAAGAGGAACTACAAAGGATCAAGTGGGACATCGTGGGGCTAAGTGAGGTAAGGAGAAAGGGAGAAGATCTCATTGAACTGAAAAGTGGACATCTCTTCTACTATCGTGGGACAGATACTGGCAGAACTAGTGGTGTTGGATTTATAATAAACAAGAAACTGAAGGATAAAGTTGTAGAAGTTGAAAGTTCCTCTGACAGAGCTGCACGACTTGTTATCCAACTCTCGAAAAGATACCAGGCTCAGATTATTCAAACTTATGCACCCACCACAAGTCATCCTGAAGAAGAAATTGAAGAATTTTATGCGGAAATTTGTCATCTAAATAATAAAGGTAAGCAGCACTTGAAAATAATTATGGGAGATTTCAATGCAAAAATAGGGCAACGGCAACAGAATGAAACTTCAGTAGGTAAATTCGGTCACGGCAACAGAAACCAGCGTGGAAATACTCTCGTTGAGTTTGCAGAGGCAGAAGGGTTTTTCATCTTGAACTCCTTCTTCAAGAAAAAGCCACACAGGAAATGGACATGGAGACATCCAAATGGGACAACAAGTGAAATTGATTTTATTATGTGTAACAAAAAATTCGTCATAGAAGACTGCAGTGTGCTAAACAAGTTCAACACAGGTAGTGACCATAGATTGGTGAGATGTAAGATGCACCTCAACACTAAACTTGAACGTGGCAAGCTCATAAGACAAACAAAATCTATTGACATAACCAACCTTAAAAAACACCATAATACCTTCAAGTTGGAACTGAAGAACAGGTTCTCTGCTTTAGAAGGCCTAACATCGGAAGAAGTGGACATCTCTGAAGTTAACAGAAAAGTAACCAAAGCTCTTATGGAAACAGCAACAAAATTAGCTGGGTCTAAGAACAAGTTGCATGTAAATAAATTATCAGGAAAAACGAAAATGTTGATGCAAAAAAGAAGAGAGATGAGGACAACTAAAGAAGATGTGACTTCCAAAGTGGAATATATAGAGCTATGCAAGACAGTACGAAAAAGTATCACTGAAGACGTTAGAAAATTCAACTGTGAACTAGTGAGGAAAGCAATTGAAAACAACCAAAGCCTAAAGATAGCAAAGGGACATCTCAGTAAGGGAAGAAAACAGATTATGGCACTGAGAAAAGAAGATGGTTCTGTAACAAGAAATAGAGGCGAAATTTTGACAAGAGTGAAAGATTTCTACTCCAAATTATATGAAAGGGATGATACATGCACTCCAGACATCATGAAAGATACCAGTACCAGAGTTCCTCCAGTCCTTCCAGCAGAAGTTGCACATGCAATCAAGAACATGAAGCGGGGAAAAGCTCCAGGAGAAGATGGAATTACTGTAGACATCATACAAGAAGCAAGTGGAGAAATCGAAACAGTACTCGCCCAAATTTTCACTCGATGCCTTAATGAAGGAAAGATTCCTGAGGATTGGAACACCGCTACAATGATCCTGCTACATAAGAAAGGTGACATTGAGGATCTCGGAAACTACAGACCTATCAGCCTCCTATCAGTAGTTTATAAAATCTTCACTAAAGTTCTTTCACACCGCTTGAAGGTAACACTGGACATGGCTCAACCGAGAGAACAAGCTGGATTCAGGAGTGGCTACAGCACAATAGATCATATCCACGTACTGAGAGAACTAATTGAAAGAGCGAGGGAATATGAACTTCCATTGTGCATGGCTTTTATCGATTATGAAAAAGCCTTTGATTCGGTGAAACCATCAGCAGTTACAATGGCTCTGAAAACCTGCGGTATTGAAGATGCATACATTAATATCATTAATAACATCTATGAAAATGCAAGTGCAAAGATTAGGCTGTTTGAAAATACAACACACGTAAAAATTGAAAGGGAGTGAGACAAGGTGACACCATATCTCCGAAGCTCTTTAATGCCACATTGGAGGGTGTTTTTCAGCCGCTGAGCTGGGAAAACAAGGGGATAAAGATTAATGGAGATTATCTAACCCACCTTCGTTTTGCTGATGACGTAGTCATTTTTGCAACTACCCCATCAGAGCTGCAGAGTATGATCCAGGAACTTGCTGACAAGAGTAAAGAAGTGGGATTAAAAATGAACTTTCAGAAGACAAAAGTGATGTTCAATGCTTTTACAAGAAATGAAGATTTATCGATTGATGGGGAAAAGCTGGAGATAACAGACACGTACGTTTATCTTGGACAGCAGATATCTAGTGAGGGTCACATTGATGAAGAAATTAATCGGCGTACAAAACTTGCCTGGAGAGCTTTTGGAAGAAACAGCATAATTTTCAAGAGCAATATGCCATTATGTCTTAAAAGAAAAGTGTTTGATCAATGCATCCTTCCAGTGTTTACGTATGGTGCAGAGACGTGGACCTTAACTAAAAGAGACATACAAAGGCTGCAGACAACTCAAAGAAGCATGGAGAGGTGCATACTTGGTGTAACCAGGAGAGATAAGAAGAGGAACTCGTGGATCCGAAAATGACAAGAGTGGAAGACATCATGATCAGAGTTAAATCCCTGAAATGGCAATGGGCTGGACATACTGCCAGAAGGACAGATCATCGATGGACAGCCGAAATTTTAGATTGGATTCCAAGGGACAGGAAAAGACCCAGAAGAAGACCACATGGGAGATGGGTGGATGAAATTCGAAAGTATGCAGGGGTGACATGGAGGAGACTGGCACAAGACAGACTGTTGTGGAGGAAACTTGGGGAGACCTTCGTCCAGCAGTGGATTGATAATGGTTGACAATGATGATGATGATGATATAGATTGAAATGCTAACAATTTTCAATAATTTTGGAGGGCGCATTTTTTTTTTCATATTACTTCTTTCTGCTTGTCATCTCATGTATCTTCTGGTGGAAAACAATTGAGTCCTTTTTTGCTGTATATCAAATTCGACCAAAAGCCTAATCATTTGGATTTCTTTTAAATGCAATTTCCACAATTTCTTTATTTGATTTGTTTGTTCATTTATCTACAAGTTGACTAATAACTAAATTAATAAAAAAAGCATTTTCTGTCTCTCAAATGAACTTTAACATAAAACGTAGTATTTTTAATTTTTGAGGAGTATTTACCTCTTTATATAATCCAGTAACATTAAGCTGGTGTTTTTATGCTATCCCATCGAACCTGCCTAATAACATAACATGTTTCAGCTTTTTGTTCTGTGGGAATTTTTATTGATTTGTTTTTACTTATCAATGCTTATTTTTTTATATTTACTTACTTGCCGTCAGATAAACAAATAATCATGCCTTGACAACTGAAAAAAGTTTTTGGAAGCTATTCCATCAACTTCAATCTGACGGTGAATCATTTTCGATATTCTAAGCCATTTAACTTATAAATTTTATTATTTTACTTATGTGTTTAGGCATTCTGAGTGAGAAACTTTCATACGGACAGCGCAATTTAAATGCCAATAAATTACGTTTTGAAAAGACGAACGATACCCGAAACTAAACGAAAAAACTCCTTCTCCCCAAAATATTCCTTTTCAAGCAGCAAGGAAGCACTTTAAGGAAAATTGAAACAAACATCCGTTACAAAAAAGACTAGGCAATAAGTGCCCACAAAGTTTCTCGCAGCAACATTTCTTTTTCTCTCGTTCTCTCTCTTTTAATTTTCTTATTTTTTAAATTATTTTATATAATTTTTTGAGTTTCCTGCTTCCAAAAAGAATCTTTTCTTTCACATTTCGCAAAATCAACGTTTCAAAATATTGTAAAATTTTGGAAAATCCCTTCTCCCGTGTAATGTCCGTTTAAGTCATGTGTGGTAGATTTCCATCAAAATGTTTGCTTACTTTACTTCAGTGGCGTCCATTATGGTACCATAGTTGCGTGCACAATCATATTTTGTGTCTCGTGAATGTTTTCCAAGCGGGCACAACATTAAGAGCGAATAATAGTGACAATTAGAACACTTTGACGTGCATGGTGGTTTTTGAAGCGTTTTTAATAACCGCTTCAAGCTGATGTGACCCCACTATTAATTAACGAAAAAGAGGCAACCGGTGAACCCCGGAGAAATAAGGTTATTTTTATTTTTTTCAACTCCTTGCTTCTTTCTAGAAAAGTAGGATATGGAAAGAAGGGCTGAGAAAAGCAGGTCTTGTTGCCACGTCTCCTTATACGGTATTGTTTAATCGCATGTACTTGCCAGCCAGTGACAGCAACTTACACTAGTTTTCGTACTTCTTTACTCTTACTTCATCATCAACTCTCAAAATTTATTTTAATTATTTCGCTGGCTTCAAAAATAAGAGCTATTTTATTTTCATGGCGTAAAGCCGTAAAACTTTAAAAAAAGGAACAAAACGTTTTTTTTTAAATAACTTTAAAATGCAGATTGGCAGAACACAAATATAGCCTTAGGACTGCATCAATATCTACAGAATTAGCACGACTATGCCGAGACGGATCATATATGCCGCAGTGGGAAAACAGTAAAATCCTTTAATTACCCGTGTGTAATATCCCCCCAGTAGAAACAAATTTTTAAAAAATTTCAATTCTTCATCATTGCCACCTCCACCCCTACCACCTAAGGTGATTGGTTGAAAATTAAAATGCAAACACTAATAGACGTATGGCGTCAGTTGTATATAAGGAAAATGTGACTTGCAGGTTTCTTTCAGTACCATTTTGCTTTTAACATATATCTGAGAAGGATTGTAGTGAATCCGGAAGTACTCATGTGTTTTAACTACATATCATCATCATCATTGTCAACCATTATCAATCCACTGCTGGACGAAGGTCTCCCCAAGTTTCCTCCACAACGGTCTGTCTTGTGCCAGTCTCCTCCATGTCACCCCTGCATACTTTCGAATTTCATCCACCCATCTCCCATGTGGTCTTCTTCTGGGTCTTTTCCTGTCCCTTGGAATCCAATCTAAAATTTCTGCTGTCCATCGATGATTTGTCCTTCTGGCAGTATGTCCAGCCCATTGCCATTTCAGGGATTTAACTCTGATCATGATGTCTTCCACTCTTGTCATTTTTCGGATCCACGAGTTCCTCTTCTTATCTCTCCTGGTTACACCAAGTATGCACCTCTCCATCCTTCTTTGAGTTGTCTGCAGCCTTTGTATGTCTCTTTTAGTTAAGGTCCACGTCTCTGCACCATACGTAAGCACCGGAAGGATGCATTGATCAAACACTTTTCTTTTAAGACATACTGGCATATTGCTCTTGAAAATTATGCTGTTTCTTCCAAAAGCTCTCCAGGCAAGTTTTGTACGCCGATTAATTTCTTCATCAATGTGACCCTCACTTGATATCTGCTGTCCAAGATAAACGTACGTGTCTGTTATCTCCAGCTTTTCTCCATCAATCGATAAATCTTCATTTCTTGTAAAAGCATTGAACATCACTTTTGTCTTCTGAAAGTTCATTTTTAATCCCACTTCTTTACTCTTGTCAGCAAGTTCCTGGATCATACTCTGCAGCTCTGATGGGGTAGTTGCAAAAATGACTACGTCATCAGCAAAACGAAGGTGAGTTAGATAATCTCCATTAATCTTAATCCCCTTGTTTTCCCAGCTCAGCGACTGAAAAACACCCTCCAATGTGGCATTAAAGAGCTTCGGAGATATGGTGTCACCTTGTCTTACTCCCTTTCCAATTTTTACGTGTGTTGTATTTTCAAACAGCCTAATCTTTGCACTTGCATTTTCATAGATGTTATTAATAATATTAATGTATGCATCTTCAATACCGCAGGTTTTCAGAGCCATTGTAACTGCTGATGGTTTCACCGAATCAAAGGCTTTTTCATAATCGATAAAAGCCATGCACAATGGAAGTTCATATTCCCTCGCTCTTTCAATTAGTTCTCTCAGCACGTGGATATGATCTATTGTGCTGTAGCCACTCCTGAATCCAGCTTGTTCTCTCGGTTGAGCCATGTCCAGTGTTACCTTCAAGCGGTGTGAAAGAACTTTAGTGAAGATTTTATAAACTACTGATAGGAGGCTGATAGGTCTGTAGTTTTCGAGATCCTCAATGTCACCTTTCTTATGTAGCAGGATCATTGTAGCGGTGTTCCAATCCTGAGGAATCTTTCCTTCATTAAGGCAACGAGTGAAAATTTGGGCGAGTACTGTTTCGATTTCTCCACTTGCTTCTTGTATGATGTCTACAGTAATTCCATCTTCTCCTGGAGCTTTTCCCCGCTTCATGTTCTTGATTGCATGTGCAACTTCTGCTGGAAGGACTGGAGGAACTCTGGTACTGGTATCTTTCATGATGTCTGAAGTGCATGTATCATCCCTTTCATATAATTTGGAGTAGAAATTTTTCACTCTTGTCAAAATTTTGCCTCTATTTCTTGTTACAGAACCATCTTCTTTTCTCAGTGCCATAATCTGTTTTCTTCCCTTACTGAGATGTCCCTTTGCTATCTTTAGGCTTTGGTTGTTTTCAATTGCTTTCCTCACTAGTTCACAGTTGAATTTTCTTACGTCTTCAGTGATACTTTTTCTTACTGTCTTGCATAGCTCTATATATTCCACTTTGGAAGTCACATCTTCTTTAGTTGTCCTCATCTCTCTTCTTTTTTGCATCAACATTTTCGTTTTTCCTGATAATTTATTTACATGCAACTTGTTTTTAGACCCAGCTAATTTTGTTGCTGTTTCCATAAGAGCTTTGGTTACTTTTCTGTTAACTTCAGAGATGTCCACTTCTTCCGATGTTAGGAATTCTAAAGCAGAGAACCTGTTCTTCAGTTCCAACTTGAAGGTATTATGGTGTTTTTTAAGGTTGGTTATGTCAATAGATTTTGTTTGTCTTATGAGCTTGCTACGTTCGAGTTTAGTGTTGAGGTGCATCTTACATCTCACCAATCTATGGTCACTACCTGGGTTGAACTTGTTTAGTACACTGCAGTCTTCTATGACGAATTTTTTGTTACACATAATAAAATCAATTTCACTTGTCGTCCCATTTGGATGTCTCCATGTCCATTTCCTGTGTGGCTTTTTCTTGAAGAAGGAATTCAAGATGAAAAACCCTTCTGCCTCTGCAAACTCAACGAGAGTATTTCCACGCTGGTTTCTGTTGCCGTGACCGAATTTACCTACTGAAGTTTCATTCTGTTGCCGTTGCCCTATTTTTGCATTGAAATCTCCCATAATTATTTTCAAGTGCTGCTTACCTTTATTATTTTTTTGGCTAGAGGATGCCTATTAACTACTAAAAGGAACCTTAGTGCTATGGATATGAAGGTCCTATTAAAACAAAAAATTAAATAATATAGACAAAATCACAAAAAAAGCTTAAAAATCTGTTTATAAAAGAAAATAAAAACAAATAAAAAAGAAAACTAGTTATTCACTCACTAGAATAGCTATACTAAAAATAGTAAAACTAACATTAAAATTAATAAGATTCTGAATAATCTATAGAAGCTCACTAAGGTGATTTAATAATTGCAAAGATTATTAAATACACCACTTGTGTATTTTATAATATTTCTCATGTATTCTGGAGAGTTAATTCTGCTCTTTCTGATCATACAGGTCCACAGTCTTAAGTATATATATTTTTTTCTCTGGTTAAAATCTCCGCGAGTTGGTTTCTTTCAGTGTGAGGAGGCCATCAGCCCCACCCACACTGACCCCCAGCGACTAGGGAGTGGCAGAGGTGTTTGGACGTTTGGGGAAAAGGTCAGCCATGTTTCCTCTTGTGTGGAGAAAGTTTAGTTGCATAAGAGATAAGCTCTCTTCATTGTCTTTGGGTTTTAGGTTTTATAAGTTCAATGTTTGTACTTTTTGTACTTTTTTTCTCTGTTGTTTTTTGCTTTTTAGCATTTAGGCACTGGCTAGTCTGTTAACATTTTTGCAGGTTTTAACTCTTTCTTTTCTTGGTAACTTTGCGCGTCTCTTAGGAAACTTAGGCCCAGCAGCTGGCTAAGCATGGTTCCTTTACTTTGCGCTGTATTTTCGAAGTAGTTAAGTTCTTAATAACTACTTAATTATGCACTTAAAGCACTGCTGAAATACTTTGTACATATTGCAACTAACTGTTTATGTCATATAACTTTCACAAAGCTTTTCTTTAGTCAATTATTGTCTTTAATTTATTCTCGTTTTTGTGTTGTCAGAAGTTGTGGAGTAGGGGGTTTTAGAATCAAGTTTTCTTTCAAAAATCTGAGTTTTAAAAAATTAATATTTCCTTTTTTAATTGCAATGTAAAAATTTGGAATTCTTTTGCATTGCTATTCAGGTTTAAATTCTCTCTCAGGCGAACTTGGCATTTGGTTATAGCTGAAAATTATTTCTAATTATTATGTCACTCTCACAACTTGAGTTCTCTTTAATCTTCTTCTCTCTGTTTAATAGTAACAGATGAAGAGCATGGGTCGGGCCATGAAAGTTATGGATGCAAGCTAAATTGTTAACTAGAGCTAGGTCATACAACTCTGCGGAGGTCATGACATATATATATTTTTGAAAACAATTTTTGGTGGGCTTATTACTTGCATCTATGGTTTTGCAGAAACCCATTTCCAACTAGGTCTTTGTGGAAGTGAGAAAATGCAGAGTTTTTGCTGGTCCTTGATAAAGCCAAGGCTCAGTATTCTCGACACTTTCTACATTCAGTTGTTTTATTTTATTTTTTATCTTTTCTCCTTTTACTCACACCGGTAGATACATAACCTTTTCTATGTTGTACTTGGTATGAGTCAAAAATATATATATTTTTTTTTTGCTTAGGTCTCTTCTTAATAGAATATATATATATATATATATATATATATATACACTGACAGGGAAAAAAATCCCAACACCACGAAAAAATAGTTGTAGAGGAATGAAATGGCGGCAATACATTTGTATAGGTAACATATTTAATCGATTAAGGTTTCAAGATCACAGCTTAATGTAAGCGGGAGAAGAACCATTTTAAATGTGAAATGCTGGTACATTAATAACCGGTGTAACCGGCAGAATGTTGAATGCAAGCACGCAAACGTTCATGCATTGTGTCGTACAGGTGCTGGATGTCAGTTTGTGGGATGGAGTTCAATGCCTGTTGCACTTGGTCGGTCAATACAGGGACGGTTAATGCTGGTTGCGGGGGACGCTGGAGTTGTCGTCCAATGATGTCCCATACGTGCTCGATTGGTGAAAGATCTGGTGATCTAGCAGGCCACGGCAACACGTCGATACTCTGTAGAGCATGTTGGGTTACAACAGCGGTATGCTTGCGAGCGTTATCCTGTTGGAAAACACCCCCTGGAATGCTGTTCATTAATGGCAGCACAACAGGTTGAATCACCAGACCGACGTACAACTGTGCCGTCAGGGTGCGTGGGATAACCACGAGAGTGCTCCTACTGTCATAGGAAATTGCTCCCCAGACCATAACTCCAGGTGTAAGTCCAGTGTGTCTCGGCTGCAGACAGGTTGGTTGCACGCGCTCACCTGGCCTCCTTCTAACCAACACACGGCCATCACTGGCACCCAGGCAGAACCGGCTTTCATCAGAAAACACAACAGATCTCCACTCCGTCCTCCAACGAGCTCTAGCTTGACCCCACTGACGTCGCAAACGGCAGTGGTTTGGAGTAAGTGGAATGCACGCTACAGGGCGTCTGGCTCGGAGCTGTCCTTCAAGTAGCGGATTTGTAACAGTTCGTTGTGTCACTGTGGTGGCAACTGCAGCTCGAATTGCTGCCGCAGACGCGGTACGATGCGACACGGCCATATGCCGTACACGGCGGTCTTCCCTCTCAGTAGTGCCTCGTGGCCGGCCGGAACCCGGTATTCTTGAGGCAGTACCTTCCCTTGACCACCGCTGCCAACAATCATGCACAGTAGCTACATTCCTGCCAAGTCATTCTGCAATATTGCGGAACGAAAATCCACCTTCTCGTAGCCCTATTACACGACCTCGTTCAAACTCCGTGATCTGTTGATAATGGCTTCTTCGTCTTCTTAAAGGCATTCTTGACTAACATCAACACACTACGTCGAATCTCAACGATAACTAACGCTCACGAACGTTACAGCTCGTATTTACAGGAAACCTGCTTTGCATGTTCCGAGGGGCGCTACTAGCGCCACACGTACGCGCCGAGCGCGAAATTTGCATAGACGTCATCTTACAGATGTACTCTCACCGCCTACCAACTGTCGTTTATGTAACACAACCCCTTTTTGGTGTTGTGATTTTTTTTCCGTCAGTGTATATATGTATATTTTACAATATGTAGTAACTTTTGTTATTAAAAATCGTGCATAAGACTGAATTATTTTCTTTTTGAAAACGGCTTGAAGCACTGAAAATACTCGTATGAAACGACTCTGTTTTCTTTCATGTGACACACCTCACCAAAATCAAACCAGGGAAAGCAAAAGACATTTAAATATTTTTTTAATGCTGGAGTACATCAAGCAAATCTTATTTAAACATCGTTGGCTACCAACTTTTATATAGCGCTGCATTTCCATGTAGCGACGTGTGTATTCTGTTTCTTAAAATCTTCATATACAATTGGGAAACGAATTTCCTGAAGAAATAATTCTTCAAAAATGCATGGTAAGCATTGTGATGCTATTATTAGCACATTTTCACTGTATTCCATGTAACCACTTCCTTTAGAAAACTTTAAAATTTTCATCGCCTTGGAACGGAAATCGAACCTTCTGATTTCCGGTCGAGAGAAAAGGTCGTGAGACACTAGGATGGGTCATGAATAGCTTCGACTAGCGCAAATCTGAACGTTCCCAGATATCTATGTTCAGTTGCTTGGAATTCACTTGTCCTGGGTGGTGTAATGATTAGCATGCGCGACCGGAAATCGGGAGGTGTGGGTTCGATTCCCGCTCCAGGACGATGAAAATTTTAAAGTTTTCTGAAGGAAGTGGTTACATGGAATACAGTGAAAATATACCAATAGTAGCATCTTAAAATCTTCTTCTTTACCAGAAGGATATTGGATTGGTTTACATTCAAATTGGTTTTACATTTTTTGAGCTTATTAAATATCACGCAAATAAAATAATGCATCACCTATCTGAAATATTCAGTGTCGTATCAAATAAAAATGCACTAATGTTCGTAAAAAACGGAACACATGAAGGGATTCGACGTGCAACTTTGATTTTTACAGTATATGTTCATTAGGCAATATAGAACAAATGTTTAGCATCTCGGTGTCATATACGAACCAGGATCATTGATTTAGCTAATAATCTTATATCACCTGCTTTACGCGCTCAGCCATCGAATCAAATAATGTGTGAATGATGTCCTGTGGAATAGCCATCCAGGCTGCATTGACTCGCGTCCAAAGTTCATCAAGAGTTGCTGGCGGACGGTCGTACTGCTGCATCTGTTGTTTGAGCATGTCCCAGAGATTTTCAAAGGGTGATAAATCCGACGATCTAGCTGGCCACGGCAGAAGTGGAACGTTGTTATCACTGAAGAAGACATCTGTTATCTCTGCAGCATGCGGTGTGGCATTGGTTGCTGAAACACGACTCCGGAGACGTCCTGCAGGTACGAAAGAGTGACCGGCCGTAGAATGTCATTGGCATGACGGGCATTCGTTCTGGTGGTACGGACCAAGGTACTTAGCACACGTGAGGTAATTTGCTTTCGTACCCGATAGCACCGCAGGCCATAATGCCTCGTGTTGGGACGATATGCCAGGTGCGGAAACATTCTCCCGACGCCTGTCATTGCACACACACACACACACACACACACACACACACACATTGTTTTTTCTAAACCGACCAGCACTCGATTGGTGGACTAGCAGACCATGTAGATATAGTAAGTGCGTCGGAAACATATAATCATTTGCAAAAGTTTAAGGCCACCGTGTTTGCATTAGGAGATTTCTGCCGATTGCGTCAGCTACTGTCTGTATTTCTCAACTTCCTATCGGGGTTGCATCATCCTGCATCGTCAGCTGTTGATAGAGTTGGGAGAAACGTGCGAGCATCAGTTTGCTTCTGGTTTTCATGCTGAGAGGTTTTGTACGTATTTTCTATACAGCGAAAAATTGGCAAAAAAGCTACTCAGAGGGCACAGATAGTGACTTTGTATCATGAAGGATACTCCGAACGTGACATAAGCAGAAAGGTTAATGTTAGCAAGGCTACTATTTATAATACAATCATGAAATATCAAAATACAGGTGAATTTAGCGACCGAAAGAAAAGTGGACATCCAAGGAAAACAACCCCACGTGATGACAATACTATAACCCAAATAGCTATGCGTTCTCCGAGGAGTTCTTGCAAGAAAATTAAGGCCGCCCCGGTGGCGCAGTGGTTTAAGGCGCTGGCCTCTGATCATTCGTCCGTAAGGGGTTCGTGTTCGAATCCCTGTCAGGCATGGATGTTGTGTTTGTCTTACGATACTGGCTCTCTCCCTTCTCTGGAACCAGTGACCCTAAATTAGGGACGGGCGACTGCTTATAGCCCATTGAGTTGCTCACGGTGGTCGTTAAACCTTCAATGAAAAAAAAAAAAAAGAAAATCAAATCCTTTCTACATTCAAAAGGGTCTGATATTTGTATCAGCACTGTTTCCCGACGTCTTAGCAAAGATTTTGGACTTAAGTTTTATAAACTTGCACATAAACCTAGACTAACCTCTGTCATGAAAATGAGACTCCAGTTTGCGAAGAGTCAGCAATCGTGGACTGCTAAAAATTAGAGCCAAGTTCTTTTCTCCGATGAATCAACTGTGCGTCACTTTGAATCACGCGAAGCACATATTCGACGACCAAAAGGCAAAAGTTAGATGAAAAATACACCGTTAGCAGCATGACACGTCCGCCTAGTCAGAATATATGGGTGCTATGTCAGCATCCGGTACTTCTTAACTATCCTTTCTGCCGACAGGCACTACCATGACTGGTCCTTTTTATGTGGAAATGTTACGCGATGCACAATCTTCATGCATGATGGTGCTCCATGCCACCGATCAAAGACAGTAAAGGACTACCTGCTGAGGAAAAACATAACTGTGCTTGACTGGCCCGGTAATAGTCTCGACCTTACCCCCCATCGAAAATTTGTGGACCATTTTAAAAGAAAAGGCAGCAGCAAAACAGCCATCAAATTCCCAAGCTTTGATTGACGCTATAAAGTACGTGTGGTGCAAAGACATTTCAAATGAATCCCTCATTGAGAGTATGCCACATCGTATTGTGTCCTTTATAAAACACAAAGGTGGTCACACAAAGTACTGATTTCGGTCTTTTTGTGTTCTAAAGAATGTAAGTATTCATCTGCGGTGTCATTTTTTTTAAATATCTCTGACTAGTAATTAGCTGTTTCTTTGAAAATCTTAATTTTCAATCAATTGACCGGCAGTCTTAAACTTTTGCAAATGACTGTAATACAGGATGTCCGAAAATTATTGGACACATTACAAAATTATGTACAAAAAAAAAAAAATATGAGCATTGTCTGTTTTTCTATGTCACGTAGTACTAACACGGTTTCAAATTTTTTGTTTTGCAGAATTGTTATTCCCAGAATCCGATAGATGGCGCTAGGTGTGGCCTGATGAGGAATGTATGAGAAATGCGCAATCAGTAGTCATGTCATCTGTACAGCAGAAGGCGATGTGTGTGTTATGGCTTGCGGAATTAAAGTATGTCATTAAAGTTAAAAGACGGTATCGTTTAGAGCATGGTTGTAATCCTCCATCAACGAATTCAATTAAGCGGTGGATGAAACAGTTTAAAGGAACTGGCAATCTGGAGCATCGTGGAGGAGGCGGTAGGCCTAGCGTCAGCGGTGAGACGGTTGACTAAGTTAATGAAAGTTTCCGACGAAGCCCCAGGAAATCCGTTCGTAAAGCAAGCACAGAACTGTGCATTCCGAAATCGACAGTTCACGATATCTTGCACAATAAATTAAAGTTTCATGCTTATAAATTTCAAATAGTGCAAAAGATGCATGTAAATGATCACACTTTGCGATACGATTTCGCTGTGGATATGCTGAATCGAGTGAAAAACGACGAAAACTTTCTCAGTACTGTAATTTTTAGCGATGAATCCACATTTCATGTATCAGGTATTGTGAATCGTCACAACTGTAGGATATGGGGCAGTGAACCGCCTCGTGCTGCTATTGAACTGGAACCTGATTCTCCAAAAGTTAATGTGTGGTGGCCCCTATCAAAAAGAGAAGTGATGGGCACTTTCTTCTTCTGCGAAAAAACCATAAATGGTGACATTTACTTGGATATGCTAGAAAATTTCCCTATACCTCAGATCAAAAGATATGACAGTCGTTTTCCAACAAGACGGCGCGCCTCGGCATTGGTCAACGTGTATACGTAAGTGCCTAAATGAGTATTTTCCCAACAGATGGATTGGGCGTGGTGTTCCAATTCCGTGGCATCCTCGCTCTCCAGATCTAACTCCATTGGATTATTTCATGTGGGGTTATGTGAAGGATCGTGTCTATCAAACGCCTTGTACTGATTTGCAGGAACTGAAGCAGACTATCACAGCTGCTATTAATTCCATATATCCTCAGATGCTTGCCAATACATGGCATGAAATCGATTATCGCTTGTACGTACTACGAGTAACCAAGAGTTCTCACATCGAAATTTATTAACTTGTGTAGTTACATTGTAAGTTAGTACAATCATTTTCTTTCTATCTGTTTAATATTTTGTTTTATATAACTTTGTAATGTGTCCAATAATTATCGAACACCCTGTATTGTTGAAAATGAATACTCACAACAATTAACAGTGACCACGAAGTGAATGAGCACAGTATACAACCTGAGCCGTGGGTATCCCTGAGGCTTTTATGTTTAACTTGTTCATCGTGGGTATCCCCAGATGTGGTTTATAGACCGACGTGTCAAACAAACAAAGGGGCTTATCTCTGTTACTCTCTCGTTCTCCTTTTTAATGCAGATAAACGATGTTTTGAGACATCCCGTATTTTGCTTGCACTTTACAGCATACTTACAATATTTTTTGTTCAAAATAAGTTGTGTCTTATTGTACGATTTACTCCTGAAGTAACGAAAGTTTTATATGGCGTCACTTCATATGTCCCTTGTGTGTGTGTGTGTGTGTGTGTGTGTGTGTGTGTGCTATAAAAGTAGCGCTCAGGCCTCTGCGCCACCGGGGCGTCTAAAGGGATGTTTTCTACACAAACTAATTATAACACCGATGGTGAAATAACATCTACATTTCAACACAATTACTTGAATATCATTGGGATAAAATTATTGTTTTCTTTTCTTTTCTTTTTTTTTTTTTAAATACGAAAATACAGCTTTTCATGAGCAGAAGAGATTTGTCGACCCTTTTATTTTCAGAAAAGCCTTGAAAAAGCTTTTTAAGAAGTTCACTCCTAAATCACGGTTGTCATAAATTTAGAATAATTCCTCTCGGTCTAAGAAAAACAACACCAGTGTTTCTGCCAGAATATTGTTGCTGCCTGGAAATTTAGAAGAGGGAAATTTTAAATCTTCATGATGGATAAAGGTTACAATCTGCAATACATCCGCTTTCTTCGGGAAAGGAGATTCACTTTTTTCTCTGAGAGCTGTCGCGAGATTCCAGGGAGAAGCGAAGCATCCCGATATACTGTATATACCTAAAAGAAACACAGATCAGCAGAACATTTGATCAAAGGCAATTAAACTTTAAAACCAACAAAATTTTTGATCTCGCACGCGTGCGTGTTCGCAAATTTGTACATTTTATTTGCCGATGTTCAGTGCTTGTATTGCAGTCTTAGCTTTTACTATTGTTCAGCTTCGAATTTATTTATTTTTTAATTATCTTTATATAAGAATACCTTTTTATTATTTGAAGGTCATAATAACAGCAAATAAATTATTTCGAAGTCAATCGCACCTGAATAAACACGCAACTTTTCATTTTTTTCGCCTGTTATGTTTTTCCCGTGTTTGGTTGTAGCTATTAACTAAGAATCTGTTCCACCAAACTGCTGGAATTACTTAATTATAAATATTTTTGTACTGAAATTCCGTAGCGTTGCGTCGTGTTCCGGATACCTCAAATATTACATACATAGGTACATATATACATACATACATATCACTAAGCTGTTCTCTGAGCTTCAGAGGTTAGCTCCACAAAGAAATACAAGCTACCAGATAAATTTTTCACTGATTATTTACTTACTGCTGCCGTATCAAACGTTTCTATTTATAGCGATTTTGATACACAACTCGGGCTTCACTGACATCCATCACACGACGTACTCAAGACCTTCTATACTTCATACTCAGAATCTTTTTCTCATACAGACACTCCTGAACCTGATCCTCCCATGACTTCCTTGGCCTTCCGCTGCCTTTCTTTCCTGCCACTTGGGCTAAAAAAATATCTTGGTAAGCATCCATCACTCATTCTTTCAACATGACGAAACCACTGAAGCATATTAGTCTCCACCTAGCTAACAACATTTTACTTCACATCACACAACTGCAGCACATCTTCATTCCTCACACAATCAGACCGTGTCTTGCCACTAACCCACCGTAAGTAACGCATTTCTCCTGCACACAAACGACTCCTATGTTTCTTCTGTAGTACCCAGGTTTCACTGCCATACATCAGAGTAGGAACAATTACACTTTCATACACAGCCATACGGGACTCTCTTGAGAACCCAACATTCCTGTGAAAACCTGCCAAAGCAGCTGTGACTTTTCAATGAAGAATTCACTCGCCTACTAATTTCACCATCTAATTTGTTCTTTCTGTTAAGCATACTTCCTAAATACACAAACTCATTCACCTGGTCAATCACTGTGCCATTTAGACATATTACATTCAGTGCTAACAGTTTCTCGCTCAAAAACCAGAACTTTGGTTTTTCATTTATTTATACTGAGTTTGAATTTCATGCAAACTTCGTACATCCGGGACAACATACTCTGCAACTCACTTTAAGCACTTAAGGGCTTTAAGGGCAAATAAAATCAAGATTTTTTGCTTACAAATCCATCTTTATTAGATCTACTGTAGGCACTTTAAATGTTAGCACACATCATAGGATGATCCAGTACTTTGACATCTGAGCACAAGAGATTTTCAAATATAATTAATACTTCTCAATATCGTTTATAAACTTAATAACAATTTCGAGTTTCAAACTCAAAGAAGTCCAACATTCAACGTGAAAGAATTAATCAATAACAAGTAGCGGAAATTATCTTTACTTCTATCTCCCAAGCTATATAACGATCTCAAAAATCTTGCCGACTTTTAACAAGGGCGAGCCTCTTTACCAGATATTCAACACATCTAACGAAAGTGTGAATACATCTAACGTGGGCCAGCCAGTAAGTTTGACGATAGTCAGTCTCATACAATCTTAAACATCATTTTTATCTGTCTCGTAAGCACACGTCATTCGACTTTTGACCTCAATTCAGGCTGCCACAAAAACTTTCAGCAAAAGAGAAATGTAGCGTTAAGTATGGAAAATGCGTAAGGAGAATGAAAAGAATTTTACATGGATAATAGGAACCAAACAGGGAAGTCGAGTAAAAGCAAACGTCACACGCCAGACTTTTTTTCGGGGGAGGGGGCAACCCTCGCTTTTATAGAATCATGTTTCAAAGAAAATTTTGAGTTGAGTTCGTTTTAAGGCTTGTGTCTTTAATCACCTTGCCTTCCCATGGTATATCTCTTGTTTTCTTTTCTTAATTTGCTCACCCAAACGATGAGGTTGAAACACTACTTTTTATTTTTTTTGTTCTTCATCTTTCAAATTTGTAAAGGCTTTCTGTTTCCCAGTATTAGCTGTTTCACGCTAACACACGCAAATGTATGTAAAGAAAAATGCGCCTTCTCTGTTTTCCCATTGCTTATTCCATGGGTAAATGAAATCCTTATAGATCACTGGCGGCGGAACCTAATAATTTCAGAGGGCTTCCAACCTCTTCGAGAGCTAATACAATACAAAAAGAATCAGAAAGTGACCCAGAGAATGAAAAAAAAAAAACTCCGTAGGCTTTATATATGTGTATAATCGTACATATCATTCATTATCAATCCACTACTGGAAGGTCTCCTCAAGTGGCTTCCACAATTTTCTGTTTGGAGCGTGTTACTCCAGCATTCTTTCGAATTTCATCGACCCATCTCCCACGTGGTCTTCTCCTGGGTACTTTCCTGCCCCTCGGCATCAATATAACATTTCAGTTGTTCAGCAGTGGTCAGCTCTATCAATATGTCCAGCGCATTGCCACTTGAGGATCTTCACTTTGATCATGCTATCATAAACTTTTGTCATTTTCCTGATCGATGAGTTCTTCTTCCTTATTTCGACAATAATTGTTCTAGCAAAAACACACACAAATTCGTCCAGGCTCCTGTATCTTCTATGTTACAAAATTTCAAGAAAAGCCTGTGTACAACAAGCAGTAGTATACTTAACACTTAATTTGAGTTCGAGTTATTTCTTGTTCAGTTATTTATTTGGCAGATGCATTGGGTTATTGGGGTTTTTTTTCATCTCGAGTAGGACACATTCAGACTTAAAAACAAGTTAGTGAAATCATACAATGCATTGATTATAATACGCTTTCCAACATACCAGAAATCATTACTCAAGTTATTACTCAAGTTATGAAAATAATGGCTGTGGAATAAATCTCGCTCCTGTGCCCTGACCTTTGATCCTATTTCGTTGATATTCAACAGAACCGGTTCAGTATACCTCCGAAATAACATGATAAAGTTTTGTCGCAATAGAAGCATTTTTACGTAAGTTATAATGCATAAGAGCGATGGAAAAGATCCCGATCCTATGTCCTGACCGTTGACTCCATTTCGTCCATTTTTAATAGGGTTTGACCCAAGGTGGTCCCCTACCCCAGACTAAAATTTCATCGAAATCGAACCTTTTTTACGTTAATTATGACGCATAAGAGCAGTGGAATGGATCCCACTCCTATGTCTTGACCTTTGACCCCATTTTGTTCAATTTCAATAGGGTTCCTTCCCAGGTGTTCCCCTACCACATACTAAAATTTCATCGAAATCGAACGATTGTTACGCGAGTTATCGTGCGGACGGGCATACGCACACAACGCGTGACGTAATGAGGCAGATGGGAATCGCGACCATCTGCTCGAAAGAGTGTGACGTCATAAAACTTTAATAGGATCCACACACAACGCGTGACGTAATGAGCCAGATGGCGTGACCGCGCGCCAACATCGCAATAGCGAGCTTGTGACGTCATAAGATTTCTAAGCATGGGTAACATTAATGGAACAACGCCATGACACTGAAAACGTGATAATTCGGCGTGGTTATTTAACCCACTAAACGAATTTTCCTAAAGTCGAGATCAAGCTAAATCGCTTTCTAGTACCAGAAAACGGTAGGTTAACGACTTTCATCAAAATCCTTAGAGCCGTTTTCAAAATAAAATTTTCATAGATACAAGAATTGCTCCTTTAAGGTGGACGTCAAGTAATTTTGCTTCCTATACTTCCAATGGAAAAACTTCTGTACACATTTTCTTCACAATTAATGCGTTCCCAAGGATGAAAATTTGAACATCGATTAAAATAGCTTCATTTTATAACTTGGAATACTTAATATTTTCTAAAACATAACCATAATTATGCAATCCAGTATTTATTTGTCTACTGACGTCATCAAAGTACTGGTCGCGCCATCTTTTTTCTGGTTTCAACACCACCAAAGGAAACGTTATTGTTTTTTAATATAATTATGGTTATGCTATAGAAAATATTAAGTATTCCAAGTTATAATATGAAGTTATTTTAATCGATGTTCAAATTTCCATCCTTGGGAACACACTAATTGTGAAGGAAATGTGTAGAAAAGTTTTTTATTTGGAAATATTGGAAGCAAAATTACTTGACGCCTACCTTAACAGTATGGGATAAGGGCGATGGAATGGATCCCGATCCTAAATCCTGACCTTTGACCCCATTTGTCCCATTTTCAATAGGGTTTCTCTCTAGGTGGTCCCCTACCACATACTAAAATTTAATCGAAATCGAACCATTTTTGCGCACGTTATGACGCATAAGGACAATGGAATGTATCCCGCTCCTATGTCCTGACCTTTGACCCCACTTCACCCATTTTCAATAGGGTTTATCCCCAGGCGGTTCCCTACCTCATACTGAAATTTCATTGAAATCGAACCATATTTACCCAAGTTATGAGGCATAAGCGCAATGGAATGGATCCCGCTCCTATGCCGTGACCTTTAACCCATTTGTACCGTTTTCAACAGAGTTCGTTACCAGGTCGTCCCCTACCACATATTGCAATTTCATCGAAATCGAACCATTTTTACGTGAGTTATCGTGCCGACAGACGGACGGACGGAAAAAGCTGGAGCATATACGCTTCTTCAACCTACGGTTGTAAAGCATAAAAAACACATGACTCAGTTAACTTTTAAACTCATTTGTGCAAAATCAATTTCTAGCACGTATTTTGTAAAAGAAGATCGTGCTTATGTTATCGGTTTGTCCGTCCGTCTGTCTGTCCGTCTGTAGACACCATATCTCTGCAATTATTAGTACGATTTTAAAAATTCTTTTTGCATTGGAAAGCTTGAAATATGCGAATGACGATCCTTTATTTGGCTTTTTTTGCGATGTATAGTTTCGCCATTAGAGGGCGTAAATGCAGATGATATCGAATTCGAAATACATTTTGTTTCATACATTTGCTTCTAAACATCCGATTGAAAAAATTTTTTCAACTTTCGATTTCATTTATGTCGAAGAGTATTTTAGGTGTAGTCACTTTTTCAAGTTACGCATAGATTTACGGGGCGTAAAAGTAAATTGCGTTTCCCCCAATATCTCAGCTTCTAAAACTCCGATTTGAAAAATCCTTCCTGTATCGGATGCAGCTCCTGGTGGGAAGTCTTTTGCATATAATGTCTGTCTTTTGGTAAAAAATTGATTTGGGCACCAGGGGGCGTAAGTCTTAATTTCCGCATCTGATGTATTTGCAGCAAAATCTGAGCTTCTAAAATCTCAGTTGAAAAAATATCGTTTGTGGACCGATACTACTCACGCCAATAAACCTTTTCAGAATATTTTCTTCTTTAAATAATGTATGGTTTCTCCGCCAGGGGCGTAGATGTATATCTTATTGTCAATATCTCTACTTCTAAGGGTTCGATTTGAAAAATTTCTTCTTTGTTGTATAGCGTTTCCAGTGCGAAATGTTTTTCATATAATTTCCAAATGTTTTAAGTGACTCATAGACTTTCCGCTAGGGGGCGTATAGGTAAATTGCGTTTTCCCCGATATTTCTACTTCTAAAACTCCGATTTGAAAAATTATTCCTGTATCGCATACAACTCCTGACTCGAAATGTTTTTCATACAATTTCTAATATTTGGTAAGGAATAGTTTAGCTACCAGGGGCATAAGTGTTAATTTCTGCTTCTGATGTATTTGCAGCAAAATCTGAGTTCCTGAAAACTCGACTGAAAAAATTCTTTCCTACCGCTCACATCAAAAAACCTTTTGAAAATACTACACTGCCGGACAATTGCTAAGGACGGATGACAATAGCAACGATAGCAACCATAAAATGGAAGGCAGGAAAATGTGGAAATTAGCATAGGTGCGGGATACAGTAAGACCTGTTGTGCGTATGCAAATTTTGGATTGCCGAACTTGTTCGTGACGTCATAGCGCTGATAAGAGATATAAAGGATTTGACGCGTATTGAGCGTTGTTGTTCAAACGCAAAGTTGAAAGGGAAAGAATCAATTGACGAACTTGCAATTTTCAGTATGTCTTCCCGACATCACCTAGATGATTTTACGCGTGGCCGTATTATTGGCAAGATTGAAGAAGGGCGAAAAATAACAGATGTTGCCAGGGAGGTCGACGTCAACCACAGTGTTGTTTCAAGGCTTTGGAAATCATTTCAAACAAATGGAGAGTGTAGCAAACGTCACGGGGGAGGTCGTGTTCGCAGTACGACACCTGCAGAAGATCGGTACATAGTGCTATCAACAAAAAGACACCGGCGCAGCACAGCTCGTGAGGTAGCAAATCAGTTTATGGCTGCTACTGGCAAGCGGATCTCCCGAAAAACTGACGCCAGACGTTTGCATGAAGGAGGACTATAAGCCCGCCATCCTGTTGTGTGCATCCCATTGTCCAGACGTCACCCTACCGCCCGTTTGCAATGGTGCCATCAACATCGCAATTGGACTGATAACGACTAGTCTGCTGTCCTCTTGTCAGATGAGAGTAGATACAGTCTATCGTCTGATTGTCGACGACAACTGATCTGGCGTGATAGTGGTACTGCATATTGTCCAGCAAACATACAGGAAAGGGACCGATATCCGACATGTAGTGTCATGGTATGGGCTGGCATCATGATCAATGGCCGTACGTCCCTCTATGTGCTTCCAACTGGGACTATGACTGGCCAACGATACATTAATGATGTTCTGCTACCTCATGTTCGCATGTTCCGTGGTGATGTCGGTTATAGATTCATTTTTATGGACGACAACGCAACATGTCATCGAACAGTCGCTGTCCAGGAGTGTCTTGAGAGCAAGGATATTCAACGCCTCGTATGGCCAGCACGTTCTCCAAATCTGAATCCCATTGAAAATGTGTGGGATGCTTTGGGAGGAGTCTTGCTGGTCACCAATGCCCTCCAATAAACAAGGACACCCTCATCCGTGCACTGACAGAGGAATGGGATAAATTACCCCAACAGCTGCTTGATAATGTTGTGCAAAGCATGACACGACGTGTGGAATCTTGCATCGCCCTCCATGGTGGCCATATCCCGTATTGACATCTTACGCCGGAACGCCTGCGGACGGTAATTGCATTTTTTTCACGTTTACGTATTCTGCACAAAATGGCCTGTTTGTCCCTTGAACACGTTCCAAAGCCTTCTGGATTTCAGAGCACAATAAATTGTCTTTCTTGTAATGTCCTGGCATTCTGACATTATTTTATTTCACTTGGCATCCAACCACACTTACTTTTTTCTGCGCTATATAGCCGTTTATGATCCGTCCTTAGCAATTGTCCAGCAGTGTATCTTCTTATAATAATGCATGTTTTTCCCGGCAGGGAGCGTAGATGCATATCTTATATTTGTCGATATCTCTGCTTCTAAGAATCCGATTTGAAAAATTATATCTTTGTTGGAGAGCGTTTCCGCTGCGAAATGTTTCTCATATAATTTCAAATTTTTCTTAATGCACAAGTCTGCATGCAACCAGAATGCGTAAGTTCATAATTTCGTTTACAGCAATATCTGCGGGTTTAAAAACCCGATTCAAAAACTTCTTTCTTGAGTCAGATACTACTGTTTTCTATACCGGTTCCATTGACTTTCAATAGCTTTGATAAATTTAATTCGCGTCAGAACGGATTCAAAAGACGTGCTCATTACACCCGACCGAAAATTCGGTGTCATTTTTCTTGTTTAAATTGTACTTGAAGTGTTTTCCAGGAAAGTGTAAAGCGAGGTGGCGGCTTACAGAAAATTTTCCTAAAAATGAAAGAAAAAAAAATCATATGTGAACCAGAAATCTTTCGTATAAAGACCCCCAGCGAAGGGCACCATGAAATTCCAAGGGGGGTCCGGAGCCCCATGTTAAACTCCAAAAAAAAACAAAAATGTACTATGAGTTTTTTTTTATCAATCGATTGACGCATATCTCTTATTTAATCTTCATTTTCAGTTAGTCTGTTTTGACAACACTGACAGTGGGTCAAAGACTAAACAAAAATTACGCCGAGAGCAATAAGTGTGACGAGAGGGTAGATATAGTAAAGACTGATGTGGACTTGGTGACACCATCATCAGAAAACTTACTTATTGTCATCTTTAGCGGGTAATGCGAAAGTTTAAGGCGTATATGTAATTGCTGCTGCGTATTATTGATGTTATGACAAAGTTTCAACAATCGTGCGACCTCTACATTTGGGAAGAATAAATAACTTGGACTTTAACGTAAGTTGTTCCTATTCAAACGAATCGTGGCGGTTCCTCATATTGTTAGAACTAAGTTATTTGTTTACCAAGTAATTTGCTAAAACCATAAATTAATTTCAAAACATTAAAACACAATACCGAGTAAAAGTTGCAGTTCAAACTATGAGAGTCTAACACATTCTGAGAAGGGAGATGCGCCCTATTCCCTTTCTTGTGAGGGCATCAGTTGTTGTTGGATGTATTAATTCAAATCTGGCCATCTAAGAAACAGAAGCCCCTGTTTCATGTTCATGTTGCTTTTTCTAAATCGCAGAAAATGGTGAATAATCTGTCCTCTTGTTTCTTTCATTTCTGTGCATCCCGTTCATTCTTATTTCATCCAGTGGGTTTAGCTTCGCTTGCTATGTCGTTAGATGGAAGCGTCCGCACAATAAAAAAGTAGGCGCGTTGCTTGATTAGAATGAGACAAAGAAAACGGAATGATGCCCGGAAGAATATACCAGCGGCGCTGGTCATTTCCGATGAGCCATCGTGCATCTGCACAAACGGGAGGAAGCGCAGTGTTATACAATAAAGATAATGATGATGACCGTTATGCATCAGCTGCTGCTGCTGTCTGATCGCAACGCAATTTTTCGGAAGAACCGTGTCTTCGGCATTGTACGCAATGACTGCCATCATTTGGACCTCATTGAATACTTCTGATGAGCAGTTAATATTGTAGTCCTAATGACCACCATGTACGAAGAAATGGGATAGAAAAAAACCCTGGCAATCAGTTTTTCAACTCTGTTCAAGAGTCTCTCTTGTTACATATTAGCAGACATTAATGAAAGCAGGCGTGCCTTCTATAACAAGATGACGATAAATTTCTTAAAAGAAAGGCATCGCTGTAAACATCCCATTTCAGACATCTGTTTGGTAAGTGCATCTTATTTTAATTCCACTGGAATTGCGTAAACTCATACATAGCGCATTTACCCGAGTTATTGCAAAAGAGACAAAAACAATTTCCAATATTTCGCAAACAATTTTCTTTTTCTTCTTTTTTAAAGAGATCTATCTATATGAGCAGTAGAAAGAAAGTGAGTAATAAAAGGGGAAACAATAAGCCTTAAGACTTCTGTTACGAACACTTAGAACTGCAGCAAAAGATACTCGAAATCTAGTAGAAAAATATACAGGTAGGATCAGTTCAGATTGAGCCGTCAGTTTGGAACGTAGGACTACGACTTGCAGATCGCAGAGTTGAAATGAGCTAGCCGAGTATGGTTTCAAAGCGTTTATTTAATTTGTTATAGCCAACACAGGTCTATGATATGAAAAGTAGCATTCATAATTTTTACAAATAATACTAGATACATTGCGAGCACAAAGCAGTTCCATACACGAATTACCCAACGCGGGGCTGTCTTTTTTGAGCTTCTTACATTCCTCATTACTTGCTCTTGCTCTCGTTTTGGTTTTCTCCACTCTTGCTTGCGTTCATTCTGCGAATTCCGCGGCATTATCGAAAATGTTAACCCGTTCACACCAAAATAATTTTTTAAAGTTTTAGTTTAAACCACTGCGATATGTTCTTTACATGTTTGAATAAATCTCGTCGATGGTTTTAAAACGATACCACGCGCAGTCGTTTTGCGCTCACGGTTGCCGAGATAGACTGAGTCAAACGTGGCAGCACACCCAGAAATATTGCGTCATGTCTCCGCGCACAGTGTATTGCGCAGTACGCGAATTGGACTCCATGCTATTTACGAATATTCTAACACAATTAGTGTGCGACGCATATTTTTAACGCTATAATGATTTCAATTGGGACCTATTTTTGTCATATGCGCTCGGCTGTAAATCGCGCCATACTATCCGCGAATTTAGACGTAGTCCTACGTCAAGAAATTATTATGTGCAACGCACACATTTACTTCCCGTTTTGCGTTTTTAATAATATTAAGCTTCTCAGATTTATTGCGAACAATTGAACTATCCCAAGAGTAATTACACTTTCAGTCAGAAATTACATCTCAAGCCCAATGAGGTTTTGCTGCAGATGGAGGAGTAACGATATAATGTTCAAAACAGTACGGTACCAGTGTGTTTATCAGTAAATGACTTGAGTTTCTATATAAACGTAAACTTATACTATTATCATGTACGTATATAACTAACGCACTATAAGTATACACTCACAAAAACAATATACACTGGCGGAAAGTGAAAAAAGAGCACCAAGAAGGAATTGGCGGACGATCATGAAATTTACATATGTTAATGGGGTCGAGTTTACGTAGGTGTGATGTTAATTTCGGGACCAACCGGTGAGCGCTTACGCCACAGCACGGCATAATATGCAAGTTATCGTCGGTGGTATTTAAGGAGTACGGCGAAGTGAATGTAATCAGTCGTCGGCGTACGGACACGTGCGAAGACCCTGAAGAAGCTGCAATGCCTGGACATGGAAGACGTGTACGATTTCAGCAGTTATCGGACTTTGAGTGAGGTCGTCTAGTCGGACTCCGCGAGGCCGGGTGGTCGTATCGTCGTATTGCGGAGCGAATTGGACGGGAAGTATCGGTGGTGGTACGATGGTGGCGTAGATGGTCCGAAGAACATTCCCACACGAGAAGACGTGGAACCGGGAGTCACAGACGGGCTGATGAGCGGACCGATCGACGCATAAGAAGAGCGGCGTTGTCAAGAAGAACATCCAATGCGACGCAAATCCGAGCTGCCGTTGCACCAGGGGTGACTGTGCGAACAATCCGCAACCGTCTACTGGATGCAGGACTACGTGCACGTGTGCTTCTGGCATGTGTACCTCTGACTCCAGCCCACCGTCAGAAACGGCTGCAGTGGTGTCGCCAACGTCTGCACTGGAGAACGCAATGGCGATCTGTCGTGTTCAGCGATGAAAGCAGATTCTGCTTGGGAGCCTCCGATGCCCGTATGCGTGTTCGCAGACGCACAGGGGAGCGTCTCCACCCTTCTTGCATCCGTCAGCGACACACAGGGTTTACACCTGGTCTCCTGGTGTGGGGAGCTATCAGCTATCACTCCCGTACACAACTAGTGTTTGTACCGGGTACGTTAAACAGCATCTACATCAACAACATCATTCAGCCCGTTGTTGTGCCATTTGTAAGGTCGGTCCATCGTGGTGTTTTCCAGAAAGATAACGCACGCCCACACACGGCACGTGCAACGCAAAATGCACTTCAGGATGTGAGACAACTTCCATGACCTGCACGTTCACCGGATTTGTCCCCCATTGAGCACGTGTGGGATTTTATGGGACAACGATTTATTCGGTCTCCACGGCCAGCCACGACCATCCCTGATTTACGCGTCCAGGTTGAGGATGCTTGGAACTCAATAAACCAAACTTACATCCAACATCAGTACGACAGACTCCATGCCAGAATTGCACAGTGTGGCGCAGTTCATGGCGGTTCAACCTCGTACTAACCATGTTACATGGAAATGTTATTTTTCAGTTTACCAGCAAATACAGCTGTATTTTGCCATAATGTTTTGATCACGTTATCCTCTGTATTCCGTTATTATGCTGTATAAATTTCGTTGGTATCAGACGTCTCCTTCTTAGTGTTCTTTTTTCACTTTCCGCCAGTGTAATTTCATTTGTCTGAACGTTTGTCCCACTTTGGGGGAGCAGTGGAAATAGAAAGTGCCTGTTTTAATTTCCGAATCCCTGCCTCAACCAATAGACATTTTTTTATTGTTTGTTGTAATGTTCATGAAACATGCTTTCCCATTTGGACACCACAAACAAAAAGAGTACCTGGTTATTAAAAAATTACTCTACATATGTTATTTTTCCTCAGCATTATTGACGAGCTTTCACCTAGTGTGTATAATAATACCATAGCAGTGTGTTCATCAGTAAATGATTTGTATTACTACATAAAGCTATATCATTTTCATATTAGTAACTAACGCGCACAGAAACGATAGTCTGTTTGTAACACGAAGATTCAATCTTTTTACACTGTTTTTGTGACAACATCATCTTCGGCCTGACTAATATGTATGTTTACGGATAAATCTGCTTTATTTTTCCAAAGTGATGAGAGTGCATCATACCTGAAATATATATCCGAATTAATGCTGCTCCCATCAACGCAGTCACTTTTTACTTCACAAGTATCCCAGCGACGCTGCTATTCCTCAAAACATTCCTGTTACTAATCTCTCGGATTTACCATTAAAAGACTAATCCTTATTTTCTTTATTTGGGGCTTTAGCGACCACCTTGAGCCTCTCACGAGCAGTAAGAGTCCCCCATCCCTAAATTAGGGTCAGTGGTTTCAGGGAAGGGAAAGTGTCAGTGCAGTAAGACAAGCACACAGCCCATTATTCATCCGAGACTCGAACCGGGGCCATCCCGGACCAACGGTCAGAAGCCTGAACCACCGGGTCGGCCCTAAGTCACGTCCTAAGGTAACTTATATTCCGGTTAATATTCCTCACTTCTTAATTTCTATTGGCTTTAGCCTTTGCATCAAAATATACCCCGAAGAGCCAAAACATTATGACCACCTGCCTAATATGATGTTAGTGCCCCACGTGTCGCTAAAGCAGCTCTTAGCCTGATTTATAAAGGTGATGCTCATAACAAGATTTTTAAAGGTGTTGTGACGTGCCTTCCCCGCAGGACGCACATGAGATAAAGGCAGATAGCAGTGAGACCGCATGTCCGCGTAGCTCAGTTGGTAGAGCGACTTACTCCGGAGTGAGGGGACCCGAGTTTGATGCCTGGCGCGGAAAACTTATACGTTATAGTGTTTTGTGGTATCTGATACCAACACATTACTAGCATATCCTTTATCTCTTGTGAGTTACATGGTTGTGTCGGCGCAGATCGAATTTGCTGTTCCAACACAAACTACAGATACTGGATTGGATTTATGTCTAGGGACTTCGGAGGCCAAGGCAATACCTGGAAAGCTTCCTCATGTTCCACGACCATTCTTGAGCAATCTAGGCAATCTGGTATTTGGCATTATCCTGCTGAAAGGAAGCACTACGAGAGGCGAATACCGTTGCCATGAAATGATGCACCTGGTCTGAAGTGATGTTTAGGTAGGTGATAGACGTCATAGTTTTCTGAACATGAATGACTGAATACATTGTTTTCGCAGTAGAGCATTGCCCAAAGCATTACACTTCCTCCACCGGTTTGTTTACGACCGATGGTGTATCAATGCGCCAACACTTTCCCAGGTAAACGACGCACACGAGCCCAGCCGTTCATATGGTGCAACAGGAAACGAAATTCATTGGACTATACGACCTACTTCCAATCATTTCGGGCCCGATTTTCATTCCCTCCTGCCCATTGTAGGCGCTTTCGACCTTGAACTCGTTTTAGCATGGGCACCCGCAGCGGCCTGTGGCTACAGAGAACCATTTTCAGCAGAGTTCGATGTACTTTGTGTTGTGACACATTACTCCCGTCACCCGCATTAAAATTACAGGCGGATTCCGTCACAATATACACTATATTGACAAAAGTCACCGGACACGGCGAGAGAGAACTGACTTTGAGAAAGGAAAGGTTGTTGGGTGTTATATTAGTTCGTTGTCCATAAGAATAACCGAGAAGCGTTTAAACATACCCAAGCCAAATCTTTTGGATGTACTGAACAAGTGGAAGTTACATGGCGTGCCTGAAGCAGCAAAACGTACCGGAAGACCGAAGAAAATCAGTGATAGAGGACGTCGAAGCCTCAGGATAGTCGTTGCAGCTATTCGACGGAGTACTGCACAAGACCTCAGTGTACAGGTAAGTAAAAATACTGGATCCTTGTTATGTACACGTACCATTCGCAGAGAACTTCATTCCATGGGTTATCGTGGTTGTCCGGCTGCTCATAAGCCTTTCATCTCCACTCGAATGCTACTCGTCGTTTAGCATAGCGTAAAGAACTTTTATCGTGGACCGTATATAAATGGAAACGGGTTCTATGGACTGACGAATCCAGATACACGATCCATGAGTCTGATGGCCGTGTGTGGGTATGGCGGCAGCAGGGGAACGCTATTTGCCACAGTGTACTGTTCCTATGGTTGGGTTTGGAGCTGGCAGTGTGCTCGTGTGGGGATGTTTTTCGTATTATGGTCCCGGCCCATTGGTTATCGTGGACAAACCTGTTAACCAGCACGTCTGCTTCGATATTCTAGACAATTATGCCTACCAACTCTATGGCAATACTATGGAACCGAGCCTTGTTGGTACCAATAGGATAATGCACCGATCCATAAAGCAAGGATTGTTACGGTGTGGTTTGACGATAATTCCGTATCGTGTGTGGATTGTCCAGCATAGAGTCCTGATCTTAATCCCATAGAGCACCTATGGGATGAATCAGAGCGCAGCATATGAAGTTTGGAACCGAGGCCTAAGCAACAGTTAACGGCAGCATTATGTACTGAATGGAAGCACATACCTATCGCTGTGTTCCAAAACCTTATCGAAAGCATGTCTCGAAGCGTCAGTGCATGCATTAAGGCCAAAGGTGGACCGACACCGTACTGAATAAATGCTCTGCTGTGTTTCTCTTCTAGGTGTCCGGTGACTTTTGTCAATATAGTGTATCTATCGCTTTCGTTATCCCATACCTTGAACAACACGGTTGCTCTTATTTGTGTCAGTCGCTTGCCACTTATCCTTCGACACCGTTCCCCAATAGTGCAATGTTCGAATATTTATGACCTCAACAGTTTTTTTATGATAGCATAGAAGAAACTGTTTGACCCTTTCTGACTATTTACAATGTACTATTTTGATTATTTGCGATGACTATTTTTGACTAGTATCAACTGTTTTTTGACTATTTATAATTAGCTTTCCATTTTTAGTACTTTTTTTTTTGTTTTGTTTTTATTAGATTAACTGGCGAGTGAGATATTTACCTGACCAGTGAGCCAGCATGAAATTTTTCAAGCCTTGATTATAATATAATATACAACAGAAACAACTGGGTTTACAAATTTTTATTCGCACCATAAAATTTTAAAATGCTCTGTAATTTACTGCTGTTATGTATAGCATCATCAAACTTTCTCTAAGTAGTGATTATGAAGAAAAAATGCGGCGTTAACTGTGCGAATAATAGAAAGAAAGGGAGTAACGGTCAGTAGTTTGTGAAGTCTTCAATATCCTGAGCACCGTGTTCGTTTTTCAATATTTTTTTCTTTCTCTCTCTTTTACACGAAGTAGCTGCACATGTTCCATTTTGTTCTAATTCTTCGCTGCTGCTTTTTTCTTGAAAATACTTTTTCCAGTTCATTGCAATAGGCAATCAATCAGCTTCTTTCGGGTTGTCACTTTGTCTTGTTCACTTTTTCACTTATCCTCCCAATTCCGCTCAAGCTTGTGCATCTTTTTTCGTAATTTTTTTTTTTTTTTTTTTTTGCAAGCTTTATCGCATCTAATTTTATTTCCTTCAGCAGTTTCGGAAATTCCTTTACGCCTTCACGGGAGAAACGAAAGAAGCTAGATGTTTTTTGTTTCACTAAACATAAAAGTTAAACGCATTTTATTCTTATCCGAAGCTAATTTTTCGAATGAAATGCATTAAAACCAGGCGAAACGTTTTCCCTTTTTTTCATTAATGCAAAAAAATTTGCGAATGCAGCAACTTGAAATATGTGAGCAAAATGCTTTAGAATTGAAAACGATTTTTCATTTAGCATATTTTCATCATTCTGATGCTCAGAACATTTTAGGAAATTTTGTAAAATTTAAAACGTCGCTAATATCCGACAGATGGAAAAGTTATTATATACATGAGAGTCGTTTTAATTACAATAAGATATTCAAAATTTTGTTGCAAAGATATTCTGTAGGAAAGATGCATCAAATCCCAAACGAAAAGCTTCTCCTCACAACGGTGAATATTATTCACTTTTCAAGAAGCTGGTCATTAAGAAAATACAGAGTTTGTTGTGTTCTAAATAAATTGCATGCCGCAATATGTTTCATTCATTTATCATGCACATTGTCAATGCTCTGTGTTGTCTAACACGACTACGAACATATTTGCCGTAACGCCTGAGCGAGTGAATCATGACGAGTATATTCGTCGTCACATTAGTCATGTTACTAGACAAGTAAATTGACGTAATTGATAACTAAATCGATAGGTATCTGTCGTTTTACTATTCTACTAAATTGTAAAGGGATCCTTACCAGTCTGAAGAGATTTTAGAGTTTTACACACCCCTTCTCTCGAGATCCCTCCTGTGCATCCATCTCTCACTATGACATCATCTGCTTCTGCCTCAGAATCACCTTTGCTTTCTTGACCCAATAACTCACAGAAGTATTCACCCCATCTTTCGCTTAACTCATTGGGATCCCATATCATTTCCCCGATCCTAGTCTTCACACAACTTGCAACTTTGTTTTTCCTATTTCCCCAGTGTCTCATATACTTCCAGAAATAACACATTTTGGGCAACTTACCATTCTCTGGTTTTTGCTCCATATTTCACATTTCCAGCATGTGAGCCATGGTCATAGTGTCGCATGTTTCATACAGGTAGCATGGGGACTCTAACTTTATCACGGCTGAAGTCATTCTGAGAAAAAGTTAAAGAACCCCCATGCTATACCTCTACCTAACATGCGACACTATGATGACCACGGCTGACATGCTGGAAATGTGAAATATGGAGCAAAAACCAGAAAATGGTAAGTTGCCCAAAATGTGTTATTACAGTATTGCACATTAATTTAAACCTTGGGTATTGGACAGGTGTCTAATATATGAGGTATTTATAATACTTCCAGAAAGTTTTTCTATTTTTCCAAAAAGCCATTTCATGCCTTTCCACCTTTTCCTTCCTATTTTTTGCCTTACTCTGTCGAACCAGCTTCGCTGCCTCATGCTTCTTACAGTGATATTCATCCTCAGAAACTCTACTTTGCAACATTCCCAAATAAGCTTCCTTCTTCCCCTTTACTGCCTCTTCAATCTCCCTATTCCACCAAGCATCGCCTCTAGTGCTACCCACTATTTTGGTGCCACAGGCCTCTTCAGCGGCAGTGACAACACAATTCTTAAAACAGTTCTTAAACTGTTTAAATGCCCTTTTCTTGTTAGCGCAATTGCACTAGACAACACAGCGGCATTCAAAGACGAATATATTCGTCATTGTGCTAGACAAGAGAAAGGTATTTAAACAGAAGAGTCTATCGCTTCACGATTTACATAATATAGAAATGAAAAAACATTTCCGTAGAATATGTTATTCCGTAAATAAAAAGCTAGAAAATGAAACGTCAAATATCAAAGTAAATAAATGCGGGATGAAGAAAATATTAAACATAAAACATTATAAAAGTAATATATCATAAAAAATATATCGCAAGTACTCTGACTTCACCTTTTCATTGGCCATAGGAGATTAGATCTCAGAAAGTCATTTGAAAAACTTCCAGAAATGCCTTTTCTGAATTGCTGTTTTTGAGAAATTTGTTTGCTGCAATTTCGTTCGGAAAGCGAGAGAGACAGAGAGAGAGAGTGAGAGAGAAGTCGATTTTATGATTTTCTTTCTCCCTTTTGAGAAGGCCATTCCGTAGGATTTTTTTATTTCCGCTCCACAGTAACGGAACAGGACAACAAAGTATAAAACTCCGGAAAATTGAATTTATTCCAGCATCCAATTCAAGCAAATTCTATTACAGATGGTGAGCTACTTTGTCTTTATGATAACTGTGGATGAAGTAGCTCGAAAATCGATATCCATAAAAAGGAAGAAATAAAAATAAAAAAAAGATTCACTTGCGAACTATCTGTTGCCCCACTCAGATTTAGTGTATCCTGGGGGAAGGCAAAGTTTTCGCTCTGTTAAATGTTTTTCCGGTTAGTTTCGTAATGCCATTTTATGTCCCTTCGAGCAGCGTGTATGAACGAATTTCGATTGAACGTTAAATTCTAGAAATTTGAACCCTGCTTTTCTTGTCATTAATACCTCCTCTCCGTGTGTAACCGATTACATTTTGAAGATATTACGACAACAATTGTTTGCAAGTAAAAAAGAATTGCTGTGGCGGTGCATTTGTAAAAGAAACATTTCATATAGAATCTAGGGGCTCAAATCCTTATCCTTCTACGAAAGATAAGTTGATCAAAACGAAATTATTAGTAATACAAGCAATTGCGGCTAATAAGCAGCAGATCGGTTGCTGTTTTATTTGAATTCAGATGTGACGTATTCTGCCATAAAATCGAGGATATAAAATTCTTCTGTAGTAATTCTTCTGTAATAAGACCGTAGCTACCAGGAGAGCAGGGAGGGTGGTTGCCCTCCCAGTATGGTCCTTTCAGGGGCGTACATTCATGTTCTGGGGGATGTAAGAAATAGAAATGTAACTAAAAACACCCTTCAGTATTTCCTTTTAAAGTTTTTGTTTGTCTCATACAGTATTCCATGCAGTTAGCCAGGGTACAGAGTAACATACACTATGAGGTGGGAACATCTCATATCCATAAAGAGAATTTTCCATAACAGTGAATGGAGGCAAAGAAAACAATATGCTGATATGCTTAACGTCCATTACCTTTCCGAACATCTTGTTGGGATGAAAAGATAATATGTGCTCTGCCGTAGAAAGTTCTCTGAGTGTTTAACCTTGAAAGGAATTTTTCGAAGCCCTACCCCTATAGCTTCTTCCTATTGTTACGTTCACTATCCAATAATCATTCGTTCTGCGGTGGTTTGTTTTTCGTTTTGTATTTCTGTGGAGTCTTGTGTTGTCGGCGTTCACATGACCTTTCCGTATTACTTGGTATTTACAACCTGTAGTTCTTGGGTATTTACCTAGTTTTTACATTTTTAATAAAATTATGTCAAAAACCTGAAGTGCTATTTTTGAACGATTATAGTTCTTTCCTATAACGGCGGTGTGTGAGAAAGTAAAAACCATGTATTATTTAAGTGGAACTCGAAGGGGCGTAATTTTGAACTCGAAGGGGCATAGGTTTGAACTCGAAGGGGCGTAATTTTGAACTCGAAGGGGCGTAATTTTGAACTCGAAGGGCATAGGTTTGAACTCGAGGGGGCGTAATTTTGAACTCGAAGGGGCGTAATTTTGAACTCGAAGGGCATAGGTTTGAACACGAAGTGGCGTGATTTTGAACTCGAAGGGGCGTAATTTTGAACTCGAAAGGGTGTAATTTCAAGTTTCATCTACCTAGATCAGAAAAGCTTGCTACTGTCCTAAGTATAGGAAATGAAACATGGAACCATTCCGCTGAAGGTCCGTTACTATTTTGCTGAACATTTATACAGCCAGGGCTTTCAGTGGACATCAAATATTGGATCCATTATCACTTTTCAAAACGTTTGTGCATGCAATAAAGTGTGAAGCCGTCCACAGAGTACATGGGTTTATTCGCATGGTATAAATGCAACAAGTAAATGGGAGGTACTTTTTAAGGTTTCAGTAGAAAGCTAAGTAGTATGATTACCAAATATAATAAGCTCTATTGATGTTACCTTTCTTAATCTCATCTGTTAAGACCTACTTTGATCAAAACCTGAAATTCATGGATTGTCAACGAACAAAACGAAAAGAGTGAAGAAATCCCGTGGACGGTCGAGAATTGTAGCCAACTCGGATACCAGTTATTATCATTACCCTGCTTGTAATTCCAACTCGTTTCTGCAGAATATGTTTCAGAAAATTGTGGTAACCAAAAATGTTTATAATTAGCATGACGATTTTTTTGAAAATTGGGTTCATTAAAACACAGAATATTTCTTTCAATAGGTTTTGAATCCACTGGTTCTTCTCATTAGCTAAAATATTCTTCAGTAATTTCTGACATCACCTTAATGGAAATAGTTAAAAATAATTGAAACTACATGGTCGTATCAGAATAATATGACAACCTACATAAT
This sequence comes from Macrothele yani, assembly GCA_039090855.1. NCBI lineage: Eukaryota > Metazoa > Arthropoda > Arachnida > Araneae > Macrothelidae > Macrothele > Macrothele yani. Next base: position 6,201,567 of record CM077011.1, on the reverse strand, counting down.
AATGGGAATAATCGCTCTTGGACCGGATGACAGCGGCGAGACGGCGTGGTATGGACGCAAAGAGGCCCTGGAAGGTTGCTCGAGGCACATGTGCCCATTCGGTTTGCAGCAGAGCACGGAGGTCCCAGACAAAACGTGGTTGTGGGTCAACACGTCGAACCTGTAGATTGAAATATTCCCACAAGTGCTCTATGGGATTGAGGTCGGGCGACGGAGACATCGGTGTTGTGTTCCTGGAACCAGTCACATGTCCCCTTAAAGGCGTGGCATGGCGCATTGTCTAGTGTTGGTAGACACCATCACCACCAGGTTAAACGTCCAACATGAACGGATGCATGTGATAAGCTAGAATGGACAGGTAATCATTGCCGTTTAGGGACCCATCCAGTGGTACCAGCGGTCCCAGGTCATACCAGGAAAACATCCCCCAGACATGCACACTGCCACCGCCATCCTGTATTTGACCGACAAGCGTGTCCGGTGTTGGTTCTCGTATGCCTGACGCCGTATCCGCCACCGCCCGTCACTTCTGTGGAGTAAAAACCTCGATTCGTCGGAGAATGCAACCTTTTTTCCACTGTCCAATGACCATGGTCTCGTGCGAACTGCAGGCTTCGTTGCCAATGGACCTGGGTTAACATGGCTGCCTTGACACAGCGTCAACTCCGGAGACCCATGCGTAACAGGGTTCGCTTTACTGTTATCGAGGATACGTATCTGGGTGCCCCAGCGTTCATTTGCGTGGTCAATTGCTGCACTGTGGCACGTCAATTGCCCTTTACCAGTCGACGGAGGCGTCGTTCTCCTCTGGGATCGATGGCCTTTTGGGCTCCGCAGTTATGAAATCGAGAGGTATTCGGTGTGCCAGCGGTCCATTCTTCTCTAACTAATGCACTTCGCGAACAGCCCACGAAGTCTGCTGTTTATGAGATGCTTCCACCCTTGGCGTGGATGATGATGATTATTCCATTTCGAGCATCCATCGAATCACTATCACGACCTCTACCCCCTTGTGCTGACGGTACGCACTGTGGCTCATCTGTCCTGGCCGGCCGCTTGCGTCTCCTTGTGGTTGACCTTGTCACGTGTACTCTGTGACGCGCCTAGGTGGATACAATGTGATTCTAAGGGTGGTCATATTGTTCTGATATGACTGTGTAATGTTCGAGTTTTTTTTTCTTTTTCGATTTTCACATTTTTTTAGAAGATTGGCATAAACAAATTTTGAAGATAGCCATAGCGCAACTTAGGTAAAACAACTTGAAAGGCAATTAGATGACCCTTGGCATACCAATGGTGAATCCTGCAGTAATCGTGAACGGTTTTCGCCAGTCTCCTTTGACTCCTGTGATCCTCTAGGTGTTTTCACCTATTGCTGGAAGTCTTTGTGTGTCGTATCATTCACGGTAAGTCTTTGCTATTGTTGTGTATCAAAATCCAAGAAGAACGGCCATTTTAGGGATGGTCAAACTGGTACGCCTGGTGCCCTAATGTGCCAAGTGCAAAGTCCCTCAGTTCACTCGTTTTTGCCCATTCCAACCCTCAAACGAGCGCTAACTGCTTCCCCACTAGCTGTCCTACCATATTTATACCTCACATCTCACGTTCCATGTTACGTGTTAGCTATTTATGTGAGGAAGGCAATGTACTTAATAAACTTGCACCCGCAGTACAAAAAAGCTCCGGCGCTAGTGTCAACTGCCTTGAAATGTTCAGGGTCCTAGTCAGGCAGGGATGTAAGTTGCTACTCATGAAGACTGCGGGTTGGATATGCTTAAAACTCAGATAACAGTATATTACAAAACAGGTGAGATGAGCACTGGCAAGTGTATCGTAGTGTAGGCTATTTGTCAGTTCTCTGTAAGGTACGTTACGCTGTTATTACCAGTGATATCATGTCACCTTCTTATTATGCTTTTACTTTCATTTTAAGGAGAAATTCACCACCATGCCTCCTACCACTGCGTTGGGTAGCCTGCACAGACTTACTCGTCTTCATTCAACGACTATGAAAAATCACATAGGCTTCCCAATGAGCCATTCCATTATGACCACCCCCAGCCCCGAGAAATGAGTGCGCCTAGAAACCGAACGGTGGCTTAAGTTCACAGAGCAGTATATTTACAACCAGAGGACCGACTTTCAGTTGGTAGAGTGTTCGGAGTCAGAATGGGAAAAGCTGCCGATTTATCGGATTTTGATAAAGGACAAATTGTGATGGCATGGCGACTACGATCTCGGAAACGGTGCGGCTTGTGGGTTGTTCACATGCCGCTGTAGTGAGTACGTATCAAAAGTGGTGCACAGATAGCCAAACGACAATCCGTCGTCCAGGCCTGTGTTGTCTGCAGCTCATTGATGCCCGGGGGGAGCGGAGGCTGTCGCATATTGTTTACAGCGACCGCAGGGCCGCAGTGCGACAAATCATTCTCAGCTATAGCAGTTGTGATCAAAGCAATGTGTTACAGTACACAGTTCACTGTAGCCTTCTGCGCATGGGCCAGCGTAGCCGAAGACCCAGCTGTGTCCCCATTCTCACTGCACGGCATCGCCAGCAATGCATGAAATGGGCCCAATATCATCATGATTGGACCGTGGATAATTGGAAGAAAGTGGCCTAGTATGACGAATTAAGATTCCTGTTGCATCACGTACACGGCCGAGCGCGGATACGCCGATTACCAACGGAGGCTGTAGCACCTAGATGCACTTTTGGCTGGAAACAGGCTGGCAACGGAAGTATTATGCTGTGGGCCAGGGGCGGATTTATGGGGTCGCGCAAGTCACAATCGCGAAGGGCCGCCAATTCATTGTAAAAAAGGAAGTAAAGCAAGGAGGAAACAAAGAAGAGGAAAAAAGAGTGAAAAAATTGTGTTGATGAGTATAATATTTTGTGGATTCATAGTCGTGGTTCAAACTTTTTAAATTAAAAGATATAAAGTTAAATTTTGCTTATCGTCTGTTCTCTACTTAATAAATGTAAAGTTGGCTATCCTGCTTGTCAAGCAAGCAAAATTTTGCCAACTGTAGAGTAAATTCATTTGTGCGTGGTGGCGATAATGGCTACTGGTAACGTCGCAACATAACCTAAAATATCGTCTGTAATCTGTATTTCTTTGTTGCCATTCGATCTCCACGTTGTGGTATTATACAGTGTTACTTACTTAATATTATGATTATTAACACCTTACCGTGCCCTTAAAATCATCATCGTTACAGCTGTTTTTTTCTGTTTCGTTTATACGTATATAATTTATGTGACTGATTCTCCTGAAAATGAAGCCAATGAAACGAAGTTTTGAGTCAGGTTATGGAAAGCAGAAGAAGAAAAATAGAAAGACGAACGTCTTCAAAAGCAAAAGGATAGTTTATTAGGATTCCTACAGAAGCCTGTGCAGAGTCATGCCGCTGATAAGCGAATTGAGCAAAATCTTCCGGATTCATGTGCTTCAAAAGAAAATGTGCGACTGAAACCTACACAGAAGCCACACCATTCAAGTTTAAACAACAACGATGGTAAGGCTAATTTAATAAATTCAAATCTTGACTCCAGGTATTTAGATTCATGTGAGAAACCATCCCATTTGCCACTGAATGATTTTAATTGTCAGCCCTTAAAGCCAGACCAAATAATGAACCACGAGCATATACCAGCAAATCAAGAGGAAGAGCGTAGGCCTACCTGTTTAATGAATTCATACTATCCTACTGATATAGCTTTATGGCCTTCTAACCCCACCTCAGATATGATAGATTGCATTATTAGAAACAAACGAGAAAATAAAGGAGAATTGAAAAATCTATGGAAAATATTTTCTGACTCTGGGAAAACGTATTTCAAGAACATAAATGAAAATCACTTTTATATGTTGAAGACAAATGGAACAAAATAAAAAAGAAACTGGTTATTTTTTTTCTTAAACTTCTAAGTCTGTTTACTGTTATGTGAGTGTAAACTTTTTCTCGACCATAAACAATCACATAGGGATCTTGATGGATTTTCTGATTGGTTCTGTACAGAAAAATGTTTCAAGAAATAATGAAATCTCGAAGTTTCACTTGACAGCCATGGTCAATATGATTACAAAGAGTAAATTATCCGAGAAAATTGATTCCCAACTAATGACTCAGGTTAAAAAAGAGAAGGGCTATAGGAGGCAAGCATTACATCGAGTAGTGGCCATTGTGAAATTTCTTGCAAGACTCAGACATCCACTTAGAGGTCACAGAAAAACTGAATGCTCTGAAAATGTAAATAAGGGTAATTTTTTTTGTAACTTGTATGGAGTATCTTGCAGAGTTTAATGACTTTCTGAAAGATCATTTTGAAAAGTATGAGCACTGTAGTTCAGGCAGAACAAACTATTTGTCTCACCAAACATATGATGAGATATTAACTGTAATGGGGGAAAAACGTGAGAAGGTTTTTGTGAGGAGGTTAAAAATGCACGGTACTTTTCAATTATCGCCGATTCTACTCCTGACCTAAGTCATGTGGACCAAATAATTTTTGTTTCGAGTTATGTAAAAGCTAATGAAAAAACTGTTGAGCAATTCTTTGGTTTTTTGACCATAAGATCTTACAAAGCGGTGCATTTGAAAGGTACTGTTTTGAAAAAGATTTCAGATCTAGGGCTAGATATAAAAAACTGTAGAGACCAATGCTATGATAATTCCTTGAATATGTCAGGCGTATATGCTGGCCTTCAAGAAAAAATAATTGAAAGAAGTCCCACAGCATTTTATGTGCCGTGGTCAAGCCATTCATTGGATTTAGTAGGCAATATTGCTGCTGAATGCTGCAGATATTATGAAGCTTACTTTGATTTTATTCAAAAAGCATATACTTTTTTCGGACTCCACTCATCGTTGGGAAATTCTTAAATCCCAATTTCAACCAGTTCAAAACATTGTGAAACAGTTGAGTGATACTCGATGGTCAGCAAGAGCTGATGCTGTATCAGCCTTACGATGAGCTTATAGTTAGATTAGAAAAGTATTAATTAAACTTTTTGAGTGTAAAACTGAAAAGCCTTCAGCCAAAACAGAGGCAAAATCATTGGCAAAAAAGTTTGACAAATATGAAACTGCCTTCATGACTGTCTTGTGGGACCGGCTGTTGCAACGAATCGACAAAATCACCAAATCCTTGCAGAAAGAAGATGGAAACATGAAGATGGTAGTAGATCTATTTCACCAGTCTCTGAAACTCTTCTTTGATGACGTACGTAACGACTATTCTGGCATTGACATGGAAGCCTCGACTTTGTCTACATCTGTGGAGCAACCAGACAATGATGAGAGTTACAAAAGGAGAATAGAAAGAAAGAAAGAGCTTTGCTTATGGAAGTACAGACATTGAAGTTCATCTGGAGGGAAAAGAAAAGATTCGAGTGGAGAAACTGAATGCTATCTGTAACAACCTGGTAGTTGAGCTGGAGAAAAGAAAAGAAAAGTTAAGATATATATTCGACCTATTCAAAGGTGTTTTTGCTGATGAACATGACCATTCCACGAAATGTGACCTCAGCAATATTTCCGAGGTATATTCAAATGACATAGATGGAAAACTGTTTTGTGATTAACATTAGTACTTCTGTCGTTTTGTGAATCTCACGGATCAAGATCAATCTTCAGTTCGGCCGGAAGATTGCTATAAACTGCTTGTGGACAGTGACGGTTTGAAAGAGACATTTACAAATGTGGAAACCATTCTTAAAATTTTCCTTACTTTACCAATATCTAATGCAAGTGGTAAAAGATCGTTTAGTGCTCTTAAAAGAGTTAAAAACTGTCTACGATGAACACTTTCTCAAGTGCACTTGGATAGTTTTTCAATATTGTACATAGAGAGCAAAGCACTGAATCATGTCAATTATGATGAAGCCATAGAAACTTTTTATGCAGTTAAGGCCAGGAAGAATTTCTAATAAACATGATACTGTGTTTGTAAGTAAATGAAATAGTTTCTCTTTGTTGCAATATAGAATAATAATAGAATTATTTGATAATGTTGAAATTGATTATAGTCCACTTAAAAATTGTAGTAAATATACCCGGGAACCGGATGTGCCTCAAGACGAGAGCCCCAAAAAAGGTTCAGTGAGACGGGCCCCCTACAGCATATATTCGCCTCTGCGGTAGACGATGTTTTTTTTGGGACAATTTAGTCCTCATTATCCTTATAAAACAATCCATGACAGCTGTCAGGTATCTGAACATCGTTGCAGACCAAGTTCACCCATTCATGGCAACTGTGTTCCCTGCTAATGATGCCCATTACCGACAGGATAATGCGCCCTGCCACACTGCCTGAATCGTCAAGGAGTAGTTCGAGAAACATGCTGGTGACTTTTTGTTAATGCTCTGGCCTCAAAATTCACCTGACATGAACCCAATTGAACATTTGTGGTTCGACTTGGAAAAGCGGGCTCGCGCTAAATCACCGCCACACCGAAATGTACGGGAACTGGAGGACCTTCAGTTGACATTATGGTACCAGAAACTCCAGGATACCTATCGTCACCTCATCGAATCGATGTCTCGCCGAGTGGCCGCTGTTTTGCGGGCTAAAGGCGGTCATACAGCTTATTAGGTAAGTGGCCATAATGTAATGGTTCATCGGTGTGTGTATAATTACACAACTCTGCAAAGCACTGAACGCGTGCGTTGTATATTTTTAGATCTCAGATAAATCCTTACATTAATCTTCTTGCTGATTTGTTGCCAGCGCTGCCACCGTATAACATTTAAAATGCAATATTCTATTTTATACTACAGTAAGTGGTTGTATTACTTAATCCTATATTAATGGACCCTATTTAAGTAGTATTCAAATACGTTAATGCGCTTTATTTAAATACATTTGAAGTAGTAAACCTAAAAAGAAATTTTGTTGCCCAACACGTCCTGGATAATCATTTATAAGCCATGTGTGGAAGACAAGACAGCATGGTAGAAGTGCATTGGAAGAGTGTACCAAAAATTGAAAAATTGAGACCACCATTGTAATTATTTATAATGCCCAAAGAAGGAAAGTTGTTTTGCTTCTCTTGATGCGCATCGCCTCGAACATTTTCATCCCAGCCCTAACCACAGGGCACATCGTCGTCTTCATGGTCTCACCCGCATTCTCATTTTTACTGCTCAGATTTCCTGGTTTCCGTAGAAAGAGCCTGGCAGGGTAAACACATTTACTTCTCGCAAGCCTTTGTCCCTCTTTAAGAGTGTCGACTTGAAACTGCCACTTCTACTTCGGCAACAATTAAAAGCGATCTACCAAATTTTGAACCTTCCATCACGATTTCGCTATGAGTTACGGCTGACAAACACACATTCTCTATTATTATTTTTTTTTATTTAGTTTATCAACAAGTTATGATCGTGCCATCGCAAGTCCAAAAACTAACATAAGCCGTCTGAGCACGAGATGAAATATTTTGTATTGAGTTCTAAAACCACGTGAAAATAAAAGTGACACTAAAACCCACGATATCTTTCCAAACTCCAAGAGTTCCTTCTTGAGATGGCAGTAGTACTGCAGCTGCATCACAGAACTCGATAGATTATGTAGTTGATGACAAAATGTCTGAGCGGTTCTGCGGAAGCTCAGAAAACGACATTTTTTACAAAGTTTCAGAACTAAGACGACAACACAAAATAACATATACTGAAGAGCAATTGAATTAGAGATACCTGTCTAGTAACGTGTATCATCACCTTTCGCCCTGATGACGGCGGCGATTCGTCTCGGCATGGACTCGACAAGACACCGGAAGCGTTGGGAAGCCATACGGATCCACGACACCTGAACAAGCTCCCACAGTTCACGAAAATTTGATGGAGGGGGTCAGAGCCTCGAACATCTCTCTCGATGGCATCCCAGATGGGATTGAGGTCAGGTGACCTAGCTGGCCAAGGAAGCGAGGTCACGTCGGTGGAGTGCTCATCCAACCATTCGGATACAATTCGGGAGCGATGGCTCAGTGCATTGTCTTGTTGCAGGATGAGGTCCCCAGTGGGATGTTGAAGAGGCACAAACAGGAGCAAATGGTCGTCCAGGATATCCCGGTAATGTTGACCTGTGAGGGATGATGTCACGCGTACCAGGGGTCCCATCTCAGTCCACGTAAATAGTCCCCAGACGAGAATGTCACCCCTCCAGCTTGAAGAGTACCCTGCTGTCAAGAAGGATCTATCACTTCATGTGGTTTGCGCCGTACTCGTATCCTATCATCCCCATGTACCAACGTGAATCTCGACTCATCAGTCCAGGCAACATTTTTCCACATGTCTAGGGTCCAGCGGCGATTATCCCGCGCCCATGCTAATCTTTGCACCCTGTGATGTGCGGTCAGCAGCGGTACCCTCGTGAGACAATGGCCTCTGTACTCCATAGCGAGGAGATGGTTCTGGATGGTGTGGCTGCTTCCACGTTTTTGTGCACGAGCGTTAAACTGCCGAGTGTATTCTTCCACTGTGGCCCGTTTATCTGCTTTTACAATGCGAGCTATCAGACGATGACCCCTCTCATCCACACGCTGTTGTCCACGGCAGTTGGCCCTTGCATGGATGGATTTACCGGATTCGATGTACTCACTGTGCACCCGTGACACAGTTGCTCGTTAAAATCCTAGTGCCTGCACGACTTCCGATATGGAGTGACTCATTCGTCGGGCCTCGACAATTTACCCACGATCAAATGCGCTGAGATCCTTCGTCTTACCCATACTGCGTCCGACTCTTACTGATTCCCGTCGCATCACTCCTTACATTTTCGGATCGCTGCATACGTCATGTCGTTTCCGTTCACAGGGCCGCCCACAGCGCAACATTTGCATAACGCCAGCTGTCTCTAATTTTTTTTTTTTTTTTTTTTTGGTTGAAGGTTTAACGACCCCCGTGAGCAACTCAATGGGCTATAAGCAGTCGCCCGTCCCTAATTTAGGGCAACTGGCTCCAGGGAAGGGAAAGAGCCAGTGCCGTAAGACAAACACAAAATCCATGCCTCACCGGGATTCGAACCGGACCCTTGTCGGACGAATGATCAGAAGCCATCGCTTAGACCACTGCGCCAGCGGAGCGGCGTCTCTAATTCAATTGCTCTTCAGTGTATATTACAAGAAACATAAACATTAAAAAAGGTTGAAATTTCTCCCTCCCCTCTCTCAACTCAGCTGACCCCCTCTCCTCCCCGAAATATTTGAATACAGCACTGTCCCCCCCACCCCACCCCCCACACACACACAACCTGCCCCCTCTCCCAATATTTTTCTCCAGAACCGTCCCCTTCACCATACTTTCCCCTCCCCCATGATTTCCACCTCCTAACCTCGAAGATAAAAGTTCTCAGATAACAAAAAATATAAGAGTAAAAAATAAACAAAAAGAACAAGACAAATTAAAGAAATCGAAGTATCATTATTCCGTGGAAAAGCCACTAACGAAATAAAACAGAGATAGGAAACGCATTTTTATCGCTACGAGCTCAAAGTTCGAAGTTGGCACGAGTAATTCGTTTCGGAAGAAGTGGCACTTAAGTACAAGTAAGTAATAAAGAGAGACCGGGTTTAATCAAGCACGTGAGTTCGTAACTCGCAGAACAGGCAGTCAAAAGTTGTATACAAGGAACCATCTCAGCGGTGACTCATTGCTAGCGACACAGCTGTTCTAAAAGCATTGCTGATGAAAAAAGTGTCCACGGAACAGCGAAATTTCTCTAAAATTAGTAGACGGGCAGAATAAAGGAACTGCGTAAATTAGAAATTTCTTTGAATCAATTTTCCGTGTCTGTAAGAATCTAGAATCAGTTTTAAAAAAATGTAATAAAATCGTGTTCACAGAAAATGAAAGAATTAAAGGTGTTATATTTGACAAATTTTAGCGCTACATTTATAACAAAATCAACTGCAATTAATATAAAATATTCAAGAACAATATTATTTACCAATTATATATAATTCAGCTGATATACAAAATATATCTTTCAACAGACTTCATATTCAGATGAATATGAAGTCTGCTGAAAGGTATATTTTGTGTGTCTCGGAGCCAAGTGAAGCTATTTGTATTCTTCCTTATGAAAATGTATCCTTCAATTTTCGCTGTCTCCTGCATCCGACTCTTTCTTAACGACAGGAAATGAATAAAAATCTATTTATTGAAGTTTGCATTTATCTTATATACACAACGTGTAATTATTTCCAAAACTTTTGCATAATAGCGTTTCCTCTCTTTCTATGGAATTTACTGAAAAAATCCATTTCATTTTTTTTTTTTCGAATAGTTTGACAATTTGTTTAGGGAGGAATCCCATTATTTTGCAATTTTTTGCGGGGTACCCAGCTACAATTTCATTTTCATTGTTTCGAGAATAACCCTGCCGTTTCATCCGTTCTCACAGTTCAATGGACTCCGCTTGGAAAATTACTCACTCTTTCTCTCAGCAGAGCCTTTCCACCACCCCTCTCCCTTAGATTTCCTTTCCACCTCATATAACTGCATATAACATTCCCCTTCTTTCTGATCCTTCTCTTTCTGTTGGCTGCAAGTATGTCCTTTCCCGTCAGCTACTGCTAAAAGAGCTCTCTCTCTCTCTCTCTCTTTCTTTTTGACCCCCCACCCCCCTGCCTGGCTCGAAGGTTTTGTCTTGTTGGAGCTCTGAACAAAGGGGGAAGTGTCGCTCTGTAATGCGATTAATTCGATGGATACCAGATCGATGTTATCCATGAGTTCAGGAGAGAGGGGATGGGGGTAGGATGGTTGAGGATTTCAAAAAAAGAAAAAAAAAGTCGGCTGCGCAGAGTAGTAAATCTACTCACCATCTACTCGTCCTTTCAGATCATCAGAATGAGAACTCTGATTTTACAAACGATAAAAAGGAGGACTGGAATTATTACTTTGAAAATTTATGAAAGAGAAGGAAAAACGGATCCATTTGAGATATCGAACAGTGAGTCAATTTAGGTTCCATTCAAAGAGCGAAAACAAAAATCCATTTTTGAGAGCACTTGTTTTTTAATCTGAATTTAAATTTACAAATGCCTTGCAGCCAGTTTTTTTCTTCACTTGATTTTTGTTCTGGTGATTGATCAAAGAAAAACAACACAAGCAGCGAGCAACATGCTGACCATTTCCTTTAAAATGGAAATCTTTAAATATACGAAAGTACTTTTTTTCTTGATTTACATATATTATAATGCTCTGAGAAACCCCTTTTAAACAGAAATGTCTGCAATTTTTGAATAAAGAGAATGAATGGCATCGCAAAGCGTGCGGAAGAATTCTTTCTTCGTGAATTTAACAATCCCCAGATACATAGAAGAAAACACAGAGTATATACTGTATTGTTCGCCTAGTTTAGGATTACAGTTAAACCTTTCTGCAGTAAATCACGTTTACATTGATTTATTCGCTAGTACGAAGCCTTCCCGTGGTCCTAAGTAAGACACATGAAAATAAAGTTAAATTAGCACTTTCATAAGATTTTGTCACTGTTTTATACAGTGTTTACAAACACCAAATATCTGAATTGTAACTTAAAATCTCCTAAAAAGGCCCGTGGCTTAGGTGCCTTGAAAAGAGCTGAGAAATCAGATCAGATCATATCATATGTAGAGGATTTTAGGAAGAGAGAGTCTTACCCCATGTCTTAAACAACCCTTTGAAATAAGAAGCTAGGAAATTTGGTCTAGAGTGCCCAATAGGAAAGTGACACGGAAGCCAGGTAGAAAGGGGGGAGGAAGACGCCCTTAATTATTACCGGGGAGCCAGTACCCGGAGTCCGACAGCTTAACGTACCCATCCGACTCACGGCGGATATTTAGTGGTTCGAGCGTTCGTACCTGGCTGGGATCGAGCCTGATGTTCCTCCGTGGCAGTCACAAACGTTGATCACTAGGCCATTTGCGGCCAGAGCTGAGAAATGATCCGTTGAATGGCTTTTATTAGGTTATATAAAATGTTTACTGATACCAAATATCTAAGTTGCATCTTAAAATCTTCTAAAAAGGCCCGCGGGCTAGGTGCTTTGCAAACAGCTGAGAAAATTCCGTTGATTGTCTTTTACCAGGTTTATAAACTGTTTTCAAATACCAAATATATGGAAATCTAAATGCCGTTTATAGGATGATACCATTGGACGAATCGGTATTCGACCAACCGTCCCATTGGACCAAACGGCATTGGACTAATTGTCCCTTTGGACAAATCGGCATTGGACCAGTCGTCATTCGACAAATTGTCCGGGATCGCTTAATGAATGCTATGTAAATATATCCCCTTTATAACGATCTCAGTCACGTTGATTCTTTGCTAAGCGTTTATTAAAACATGCAAATTTGAAGAAAAACTGGCCCACGGAAATGAAGATTATCATCCGCTGACGAAGTTTGGAGACAGCCTAATTGTCTGGCCTCCTTCTTGAGCATGTGGGAAAATTCGAAGTGGATGCAATGAAGCCGAACAAATTACGGTATTCAAAGGTCACAGGTGGAGGCTAAGGCAGCAAGGGAGGAGAGAGAAATAGTATGACTTCCAAGTCACAATAAGAATGTACTGTTGTTAACTGCAGGGAAGCCAGATCACAGCCTTTCCGTGGAACGCAAGAACGGTATCAATCCGCGTTACACTCACTCCTGCTGGGTGCTTTGTGTCAAGCAATTACTCACACATCTTCAAGCTAACATCGATAAAGTGATTAACATTTTTTTTTTACTCCGTGGATTACAGCATATATCAAGCAATTGCCTATTTTCCTCCAAGTTAGTGTTAAAGAGCTCTGTTTGTTCGGTTGCAAGCCCCGCTTGGGTTCGATGTTTAAGCCTAATTGCAGCTCTTTGTAGAAAATGCAGCCTACATCCAAAAAGTTCGAGGACTGAGCAAACAAAAATATAAAAAAGTGCCATACCCACAATTAATGCTGGTCACCTTCAAAATACCGTTCTTGTGAATCAACACACAATTTCTAGCGTTTCTGAAGATCCTGAAAACAGTTCTGGAAGGCCCTTTCCGCGATGTCCGCATGTTATTTTGTCACAATTGTTTGGATAGATGTAATGTCTGCATGATACTGTTAGTGGGTACCTCTCTATTTGGTTTGTGGATCATCATGTTTCATCTGCTGCAATAATTCTGGAGCAAAAATCAGGATCCTCATCTGCAGTGCTAAGCAGATCGGAACAGATCGTTGAACTAGCCTGCTTTTGGTCATCGTTCAGAATGCGGGGCACCAATCTGGCTTTAAGTTTCCGTTTTCACGTAGAATCTGATAACAGATAGATTTACTGATGCCCACCGACTCAACCAAAAGTCTCACTGTAATTCGGTGATCTTTCTTTAACTGATTCCGCACGTCTTCGATATTTTCTGCTGTCCACACACTGGAGGGCCTCCCAGATCTGGGATAATACTCAAAGGATTCCCGCCCGTCACGAAACGTGCATACCATTCGAAAACTCTGCCGCAGGAAATGCTGTGTCTCCATACTTTTCTTTTAACATTCCGTAAGTTTTAGTTGCTGATTTACCAAGTTGCCAACAAAAACGGATGTTTGCTCTCTGCTCTTCCATAACTAAAACGAAATGGAATGAAAACGCTTACTGCTTTAATGCCCGTCTGCTGCCTGTCGGTACCGATATAAATCGGTTTCCAGCTGTTTGCTGATTGGCCAAGGACTGCTGCCTTCTGGCATACAAGTGATACTTTTATCCCACTCTTCTTACGTCAGTTATGCGGTCAATCCTGCAATTTATTGGACGTTGGTTGTACCTTGTATATATATCAAAGAAATAGATGAGAAAGTTGCAGTCTCAATTAATTTATTATTTGCTTAAACTTATAGTACAGGTTGTCTCGGATTGGTCTTACTTAATTGTTACTTAAACTTTTCTGTTCTCTCGCTAAGTATTCCGTTTCTGAATTCCTCGCTCTTCCGGACTTACTCCCATTCTGCGTAACTTTTCAATCTCTTGCGCTGTCCTTCTCGGAGACGCAAACAAGTGCTCCTTCTCAGACCATTATCTCGCAAACTCTGTGTCGTCCGAACCTCTCTAGACTCCTCCTCTGTCTCCGACCTCTTGCATGTAGGAAAAAGCGTTCCTCGGCTTCAACAGCAATAAAATCATTTAGCCCTCTATTGTTTTATCGGCTTCAACAGCAATAAAGTCATTTAGCCCTCTGTTGTTTATCGGCTTCAACAGTAATAAAATCATTTAGCCCTCTATTGTTTTATCGACTTTAACAGCAATAAAATAATTTAGTCCTCTATTGTTTTATCGGCTTCAACAACAATAAAATAATTTAGCCCTCTATTGTTTTATCGGCTTCGACAGCAATAAAATAATTTAGCCCTCTATTGTTTTATCGGCTTCAACAGCAATAAAATCATTTAGCCCTCTATTGTTTTATCGGCTTCAACAGTAATAAAATCATTTAGCCCTCTATTGTTTTATCGGCCTCAACAGCAATAAAATCATTTAGCCCTCTATTGTTTTATCGGCTTCAACAGCAATAAAATCATTTAGCCCTCTATTGTTTTATCGGCTTCAACAGCAATAAAATCATTTAGCCCTTAATTGTTTTATCGGCTTCAACAGCAATACAATCATTTAGCCCTCTGTTGTTTTATCTGCTTCAACAGCAATAAAATCATTTTTCTCTCTATTGTTTTATAGGCTTCAACAGCAATAAAATAATTTAGCCCTCTATTGTTTTATCGGCTTCAACAGCAATAAAATTATTTAGCCCTCTATTGTTTTATCGGCTTCAACAGCAATAAAATCATTTAGCCCTCTATTGTTTTATCTGCTTTAACAGCAATAAAATCATTTAGCCCTCTGTTGTTTTATCGGCTTCAGCAGCAATAAAATCAATGTGCTTTTGATGTGCTTTTGCATCAAAATGTACATGATTGCTGCTTAGGCCAAAAAACAGTAAAAGCACTTAGTTCTCGTACTAACACCTACTACACTGCCGGACAATTGCTAAGGACGGATGACAATAGCAACGATAGCAACCATAAAATGGAAGGCAGGAAAATGTGGAAATTAGCATAAGTGCGGGATACAGTAAGACGTGTTGTGCGTATGCAAATTTTGGATTGCCGAACTTGTTCGTGACGTCATAGCACTGATAAGAGATATAAAGGATTTGACGCGTATTGACCGTTGTTGTTCAAACGCAACTCCCGAAAAACTGTCGCCAGACGTTTGCATGAAAGAGGACTATACGCCCGCCGTCCTGTTGTGGGCATCTCATTGTCCAGACGTCACCGTACCGCCCGTTTGCAATGGTGCCATCAACATCGCAATTGGACTGATAATAACTGGTCTGCTGTCCTCTTCTCAGATGAGAGTAGATACAGTCTATCGTCTGATTGTTGACGACAACTGATCTGGCGTGATAGTGGTACTGCATATTGTCCAGCAAACATACAGGAAAGGGACCGATATCCGACATGTAGTGTCATGGTATGGGCTGGCATCATGATCAATGGCAGTACGTCCCTCTATGTGCTTCCAACTGGGACTATGACTGGCCAACGATACATTAATGATGTTCTGCTACCTCATGTTCGCATGTTCCGTGGTTTTTTTTTTTTTTTTTTAGGTTTAACGACCACCGTGAGCAACTCAATGGGCTATAAGCAGTCGCCCGTCCCTAATTTAGGGTCACTGGTTCCAGGGAAGAGAGAGAGCCAGTCAGTGCTGTAAGACAAACACAGCATCCATGCCTCACCGGGATTCGAACCCGGACCCCGTTCGGACGAATGATCAGAGGCCATAGCTTAGACCACTGCGCCACCGGGGCGGCCATGTTCCGTGGTGCTGTCGGTGATAAATTCATTTTCATGGAAGACAACGCAACATGTCATCGAACAGTCGCTGTGTCAGGAGTGTCTTGAGAGCGAGGATATTCAACGCCTCGTATGGCCAGCACATTCTCCAGATCTGAATCCCATTGAAAATGTGTGGGATGCTTTGAGGAGGAGTCGTGTGGTCGCCAATGCCCTCCAATACACAAGGACACCCTCATTCGTGCACTGACAGAGGAATGGGATAAATTACCCCAACAGCTGCTTGATAATGTTGTGCAAAGCATGACACGACGTGTGGAATCTTGCATCGCCCTCCATGGTGGCCATATCCCGTATTGACATCTTACGCCGGAACGCCTGCGGACGGTAATTTCATTTTTTTCACGTTTACGTATTCTGCACAAAATGGCCTGTTTGTCCCTTGAACACGTTCCAAAGCCTTCTGGATTTCAGAGCACAATAAATTGTCTTTCTTGTAATGTCCTGGCATTCTGACATTATTTTATTTCACTTGGCATCCAACCACGTTTACTTTTTTATGCGCTATATAGCCGTTTATGAACCGTCCTTAGCAATTGTCCAGCAGTGTATTTTTTGTTGCCGTCCTGACAGATAACATTTTCGAATATTCCCGTGCTTTTCGCCTCGACGAAGACTGAGAAAGAAAGACCACCGTTGAAAGTCTCCTACTTGGAAATGAATTAATTCGAACATCTTGTAAAATCTCCTAAACCCTCGTAACATTAGCTGGAATTCGTTGCTCCTTGGTATCGTATGATCAAGGAACAACAAGTCTATGTCAGCACTAAGGGTACCTAGAAAATTGTGAATCCAGAAAATACAAGCAACTTGTTGTTCAT
The DNA here is from genome assembly GCA_039090855.1 of Macrothele yani. Lineage (NCBI taxonomy): Eukaryota > Metazoa > Arthropoda > Arachnida > Araneae > Macrothelidae > Macrothele > Macrothele yani. The sequence goes on along the minus strand of CM077011.1, from coordinate 6,184,893 downwards.
TTCAACGTACGTTATGGAAGTGATAGTGGTTAGTCTGATCAAGATCTTAATGGACAATGCTATTCTTTTCTGAAAGTATTGTACTGAGAATTGTTTGTATCGTCATTACACAAGCTTGTGGTCGACGTGTGTTGAATTAATCCACGTTTTACTGCACGGGACTGTACAGTATTATTAAGTTATGCGTGTTTCGTGTCACTTTGATGGAGATCAGCACCGATAACATATATTCTAGGCACTCATTTCGCCCAATTTCGAGTAAGTGACAGATTGTTTGTTCAACACTTTGGTTGTTTCCACAATAATCTATTAAGGTAAGTCAAAAATTTTCAGTATTGTATTCATCTAGATTAAGAAAACAATAACTCAGGTCTCAACAGTGTGCAATTTTTTTAACACGGTACTGCTCTTGTTTATTAGCGCAGTTCGTCCAACTTACCTCCAGCTTCTGTGTTTGTTTTCCAACCCAAATGTGAACTTTCACTTTCAACTCATGGTACATAATTTGCGAAACGAGAGTTCCTTAAATCACCTTTGAGAGGCTGTGGCAAATCGTAATCTCATGGTGCAAGACCGTGAATGTTTAGTAGATGTGCCAAGACATCAAGGCATAGCTGCTGGAGGTATTTGAAGACAATGTAACAACAGAATCAAGCTTTTTAGAAGCGATGTGGGCGGTAAATGATATCATTGGCATAACTATGGCTAATCAGGAGTTGCTTTGCTATTCCATCTACAGACACATCCTGTTGCCAAGAATGAAAACAGAGATTGTTAAGTGTTTCCTTTGATCGTCGATATGCTTGGAAAACGTAATCTCTCTTCGTCAGTACCTCTTATTCAACACATTGTTTAGAATATCAATCCGTTCGTGCCTGCTTTGCCGTGGCAAAACACTTTCAGAGCGCTGTGCTGATTGTCTTTGTTAAATTTTCACTCCCCTTGCGCTTTTCAGCAGATAAAACTCGAAACACTACACGTTGCTCCCCTTTGATGTATGTAAATATTAGACCAATTGTGTTGGTCCTACCACTGGTGAAAGACGTCAGAATCATAAAGTTATGATATGTCATGACAATTGTAATGTTTGTGGAATATATCAGGTGCGCCATATAAAAGAGGCTCCGTGGCCAGACGTTGTTAGGCGGGTTAAAGTTGTTTGGCGGGTTTCCAGTTAAAACCACTTTGTTCCACTTCTAACCAGTTTCTGCGTGTAGAGCTGCAAAGGAATTCTCCGGAGTGGTTAGTCACACCCAGAGCAGTGTAGGTACGCGGTCATAAGTGTAAGTGAAGGGAGAACAAAGGCAACGGAAATGGTTTTAAGTACGGAACATCGGTTTTTTTATTGTGGAACAGTATTTCAGAAATAACTCATACAAGGTTTCGAATGAGTTTTTACAGAAAAATTTCCACATTGTGCTGCACCGGCGAAATCAGTGGTACAGAAGTTAGTGCGGAAATTTCGTGAAACCGGCACGGTATGCAACAGGAAAAGAAATAAACCCAAGACAATTCATACTGAAGACAATATCAAGGATGTGTGCACAATGATGTTACAAAGCCCTCTCGGAAGTCGATTTGCCGATTATCGTCTGCAACGGGAATATCTGCCACGACGCATACTTAAAGTGGATTTGCATTTTCGGCCGTACAAAGTTATGTCGCTCTAAGAACTTAAAACTCCTGATTATGCAAAACGGGTGCAATATTGTAAGTGGTTTCAGGAGACCATTGTCAGCAGGGAAATGGACCCAACACTTTATTACATGACAGATGAAGCATGGTTTCATCTGTCCAGGTATGTCAATGCGCAAAACAGCAGGATTTGGACCGACACGAATCCCAGACGGACAATGGAGACTCCTCTGTACGACCAAAAGATCGGTGTTTGGTGTGCTGTGTCTGCGAAAAGGATAGTCGGCTCATTCTTTTTCACTGACACCATCAACTCGGGACACTATGTTCAGCAACTGTTCAACCCATTTGTTGCCGCACTTACAGAAAAAGATTGAAAATATGCTTTCTTTCAGCAGGATGGTGCAATGTCGCATACTGCGTGGAACAGTCTACGTGCTGGGCATTAAGTGTTTGGGGAGGACAGAACTGTATCGAAGGGACTATGGCCACCCAGATCACCCAATCTCTCGACCTATGACTTTTATCTGTGGAGAGCATTGAAAGTGAAAGTGTACGTAACTAATTCGCACACCCTTGATAAATTAAAAATGAACATTACAGATGTCATAGCCCAGATTTCTACCGATGAGTTGTCGCGCGTTACGAACAACATGTTCCGTCGTGTGCAGCTGTGTTTTGATGTCGGAGGACAGCACTTTCAGCAATTGTTTTAAACGCAGGTAAATTACTCCTATTTTCTGTCATTTCAACTATTCTTTGCCATGTATAGTAACATTGCCTGACTGTTGTCGTTCATTATACTCTGGCCTCTTTTACATGGCACACCCTGTAGCTGTCTGAACACTACACAAATCAGTTCTTAATAACTTCACTTTCAAGCGAAACAGGGGTCACACAAATAACTTCAGAAAAGGTTGCTTACTATTAGTCTTTATTCTTTATTCGTCAAAAGCGTTTTTAGCTCGATTCAGCCTTCAACAACAATAGTAAAAATAAGGCAACGAATGTAACTTTTTGTTAAGAAAAACACAACACCAACACTAAAGTAGAACACACAGTTGTCAAATAATTCAAGCTTCGATTTAACATGCTTCTCTCAATTAGTGTGATAACTTCCACCATTTTCCCCCTGCTGCTTCTCAAAACATTATATATATCCGTGTATTGTTCAGTTCTCATCTCAGAGAAGGTATCACATTAAGTTTGAGAAATGCTAAGGAGAACGAACTCAAATTTACATAGCGAAAGAAACTAAGAAGCAAAATTTCATTTAGAGTATACGTCACACAATGTACGAACATTTAGTGGTTCTGGTTAGTTTCGTATTTAACGGTTAGGCCAAACATTCCACTGATACGTTTAACTCATCTTTATAAAAATCAATAATACATCATTATCTAATATGCACATCAATGTTACATAGGTCACCGTACAAATTTTGGGATTATGTTTGAAAATACATACGGGAAATTCAGATCAAGCAGCATTTGTCATTAAGGTGGATGCGCTTAGATTCCTAAATCGAAGAAAGAAATTTAGTCACATTACTTTTGATGTCAACCCTGAAAAATGATAATATAACTGTTATTCGTGGCGTTCGCTGAAATGAGTTTCCGGGAATCGAGGCAAAACCCGTCCGACACTCTTGTGTGTTATGTCTGAAACGTTTTTACGATGTTAAATTGAATTAAGGTAGTTTTTCCCGATATATGTGCCCTGAGCTGTCAAATATTTCATCTTTTACACATTGGTAGATAAGATCCTTCAGAATGCACAGCAATATGCAAAGAAGGGGCATCATATCCAATTATTGCTGTTAGCCAAACAGCGCGTTGATGACGAAGAAGGGGCATCATATCAATTATTGCTGTAGCTGCTTAGCTGATGAAAACTTTTTTGATGAAAACTTTTTTGTTATTAAGACAAATATCTTTAGGTCAAAGAGATTACTAATAGACAGCCCACATCGATGAAATAATGCTTCATTTATTCAATTTGTACTTCTGCAGAGGCTTTCCACAGCTGTACGTTACTTTGAATTGCATTAAGCATATTTTGACAGTCAGTTAAACTCAGATTTTAATACAAATAACCGTCATAATTCCCGTAGGCAATACCACTTGATTCGTGCATTGAAATTCTGATGAAACACGCATATACTTATCATGTTGGTCATCTTGGACCTTACAGAGTTGCATGTTTGCGTGACACTCATCAGAATTTAAAATTCACGATTACAATCTCAGCAAATGGTTTGTCATTTGCTGTAATTATATTTAGAGATGTCATTTTTGTTCCAATACGAAAAGCAATTGCTCCAAAAGCAAGGCAGAATGCTGTCCAATTTAAGAATTCTAGGAAACCTTTCCAAAGAACGATTATATCTTAGAAGAGGATGCCAAGAAAGAAGAAATAGCAACCGGCTAGCCAGAAGGAAACGTATGACTATCCCAGAAACGTTTCTTCGTGTGATATTTCCAGTCTGAAAACACTTTCCGATTTTCCTTTAAGAGAATTTGCTTAGTAACAATAGTAGAATTTTGATAAAAAACACTTTGGGGAGAAAAACCTCGCTGCGGACCAGTGTACACCGAAAGTTTATGGTCCGCACCCATTTTTACTGGTCTACAAATGACACAAATATTAATGCATTTAATAATCATATTGTGTTAGTTTTATTGCCCTTCTTCAAAGCAGGGAGTAGCAAAGCATAAACTTTAATTTCAAATTAATTAAATAATTGAGAGAAAATATTACGAACTATTTTCACGTTAATTAGTACTTGTAAATCAATACTTGATAGTTCTCCATAAAAAAGGAAATGCATTGGAATACAACAACTATAGAACTATTGCGCTGATTAGCCATCTGGGTAGAATTTTGATGATAATACTAACTGAGAGATTAAAAAGACAGATTGAAGAACACCTGGCTAATGATCAGACAGGCTTTCGAAAAGACAGCAATAAGTCTTAAATCTTTCGATTTAAAACTTATTGCAGAAAAGACACGAAGAAAGAATAAAAAAGTGTTCACATGCTTTGTGGACTTCCAAAAAGCTTCTAACAGTATTGAACAAAATATCACTTGTGCTGTACTGGAATCACATGGCGTGGATTCCAGGATAAATCACTTGTGCTGTACTGGAATCACATGGCGTGGATTCCAGGATAATTCTGCTTCTGAAAGAAATAAACACGATTGCACAGACAGAATAGGTAACAGATGTAAAACTTGGTTTACCACCAGTAGAGGTACAAGATAAGGAGATCCAATATGGCCAAGAATCTTCATCTCACATCTGGAAAGAATGCTGGGCAAAATCAGGTACCAGGACACGGGAACTTCTATTGAAGGACAAATAATCAACCATCTGTATTTTGCAGATGACATTGTACTGATTGAAGAAGATGAAATGAAACTGGATGAAATGGTACAAGAACTGAATAGAGAGGGTAAAAGATATGGACTGAAGATGAACATAGAAAAGACAAAAACAATGTTATTTGGCGCAAAAGAGATCAGAAAAAAGATCATTCTAGAAGGCAAAGATCTTGAAAATATGGAAAACTTCCTTTATCTCGGAAGCTGTATAACATACACTTTATTGACAAAAGTCACCGGACACCTAGACTGACCCTTTGAGACATGCTTTCGACAAGGTTTTGGAACACAGCTATAGGTATGCGCTTCCATTCAGTACATAAAGCTGCCGCTAACTGTTGCTTAGTACTACGCCTTGGTTCCAAACTTCTTATGCGGCGCTCTAATTCATCCCATAGGTGCTCTATGGGATTAAGATCAGGGATCCATGCTGGCCAGTCCACATACGATATGGAATTATCGTCAAACTCAGCCGTAACAGTCCTTGCTTTATGGCTCGCTACATTATCCTGCTGGTGCCAACAAGGCTCGGTTCCATAGTATTGCCACAGAGTTGGTAGGGTATAATTGTCCAGAATATCGAAGTAGACGTGCTGGTTAAGAGTTTTGTCCACGATAACTAATGGGCCGGGACCATACCACGAACCCCCGCCACAAGTACACTCCCAGCTCCAAACTTGACCGTAGGAACAGTATACTGTGGTAAATAGCGTTCCTCCGGCTGCCGCCACACACACACACGGCCATCAGACTTATGGATCATATATCTGGATTAATCAGTCCATAGGACCAGTTTCCATTGATCTACAGTCCACGATAAATGTTCTTTGCACCATGCTAAACGACGAGTAGCATTCCGAGTGGAGCTGAAAGGCTTATGAGCAGCCGCACGACCACGGTAACTCATGGAATGAAGTTCTTGCGAATGGTACGTATACATACCGAAGTTCCAACATTTTTACTCACCTGTACACTGAGGTCTTGTGCTACTCACCGTCGATTAGCTGTAACGACTCTCCTGAGGCTTCGACGAAGAAGATTTTCTGTGGTCTGACGGTACGTTTTGCTGCTTCAGGCACGCCATGGGTCTTCCACTTATTCAGTACATCCAAAACAGTTGACTTGGGTATGTTTAAACGCCTCTCGGTTTCTCTTATGGACAACCCACTAATATAACAACCAACAATCTTTCTTTTCTCAAAGTCAGTTCTCTCACGCCGCGACATTTTCACTCAACCTCACAGTGCGATATGATCGCAGTCAGCTGCAGGCTTGTTTTTATACCGTTTGCAGCTGTACCGCGCATCTTAACAAGTCAGCGGATCTGTTCATTTGCTTTTAAAGGGGTATCCGGTGACTTTGGTCAATATAGTGTATGACTTAAACAGCAAAAATGAAATTTGAATTAGAATTGCAAAGGCTATAACACTGTTAAAAGCCATGGATAAAATTTAAAAGAGCAGAACTATTAGTCTCAAAACTAAGTTAAGCATTCTCGGGACATGCATCTTTAGTAGCATACTTATTGATGCCAGACTTGGATATTGACAAAGGAATCAGAGAGAAGGATACTTGCTTTTGAAAGAAAGAAGATGCTATCGTAAAATTTTATGAATCGGATGGACCCAGAAAATAAGAAAGGATGTATAGAATAACACAATTAAAAGAGACCCTGTTCCAAAAACGCATACAGAGAAAACTAAGACTTTTTGAACACATCTTCAGAATGAAAAATGACAGAAAGATAAAGACATTGGTGTTTGGCTTAATGAAAGGAAGAAATGCAAGAGAACGTCCTCACTGTGTGGATTGGCGATATTAAAGACCGGTGCCGTGGAACTCTTCAAGAACTGGGCCACTCTGCAATGAGCAGACTTCAATGGGATAATATAGTTAAAATATCAACAGACACCTACGGGAATTGTTCTCATGGTTGATGGTGATGATGAAGTTACATTAAACTTTAGTTAGTATTCTGGCGGATGTAAAGTTTAGTAGCAGTTTTTTTTCTTAGTCTTTTCATCTGATTGAATCCATACATTACTGGAAAAAGTTCAAATTTTGCTACTGTGCAATATATGATATATCTAGTAATACCTGTGACGTATACTTAAGCATAACTTTCTTTTTTAGTCCCTGTTATTTATGTAAATTTTAGCTCATTCTCCTTAAGCATTTTCCAAACTAGACGCCACATTTTCTATCTCACTGAATGTTTTGTGGCAACCTGAATTGTGGTCAGGAGTAAGATGACGTATGGGTTCAACAGGATAAGAAGAATATTTACGAAGTATTGGGGCACTGCTTTCGTTAGATATTCGGGGCTCTTGTTAGAATTCAGCTAGAGCTTGTTCGTAATTGATTCAAAAAGAGATTTGTTAAGCAAGCTTCGACTAACTTGAAGTTTATAATTTGATGCCAATGTTAGTTCTCCCCCTTTAACTACAACGCTTCTTTGATCATCAATGTCTTAAGTTATTTTCAAGCTAATGTGACGGATATTATTTGATATTACGAGCATGATGTGGTTCAGCAATTGAAGGGTTTTCCATGTGGTGCTAACACATATGCCTGAGATGGAAGAAAAGGTTGAATTTGTCAGTACATTTGTTTTCACCGGGTCTCTAGATGTATTGTTCAAGTGAGATTTCTGTGCTTAGTTACGGATTTTGCTAATACTAAGTTAATTTACCCTTTAAGCGGCCAATGTACCTGATTCACAAATGGTGCCAAAACCATTTTGCGCTCCCGAAATGGAAATCATCAATTGAGGCCAGTTTTACGAAACATATTGTGAAACATTCTCTTTCTCATTCTTACGTCAGCAGTACTGACCATTAGCCTGTCGTTGGTAGCTCGCCTCTAACCTCTATTTCCTGCTTCTGACTCAAGGCGTGGTGGAAAAGGAACAGTCTCCCTGACACGCACATCTTGCCACTGGATAGAAGCCATACACTCGAACATCTTCTCTCTCCTATCTTAGGTTCATCATAACTCCTATTTTAGCGCGTAATCAGTCGGAAAGGATTAGTGTTAACCATTCCATTAACATATCACTTTAAATATCGAAGCTAAGTTCTCTTACGTAGCTTCACTCGCGTCGTTCAACCCACTTTTTAGACAGGAAATACATTCGTTCGAGTTTATTTCAACCCATTGTTCTAACCCTGAATTAATTCGTTCCAGCCAGTAAATAGGTAAAGCTGTCCGCAGCGTCACGTAAACGGTACTCAACGTTACAGTCAAAGTACCATTCCTATTCACATAATGTTAATGTTCGGGAGAAACAAAGGCAATTAGCTGAACTTTTCAACAAAATACTTACGAACATTGCATACCCTCATTAATTCTGAAACAGTTTAAGTGTTAAGTTGGTTTTGCCAGTTTGCTTTGATTTCTTTCATATTTCTAAACCGCCGTTCACACTAAACAGATGTGAAAAGAACACAACGGAATACTTCAATCACGGTAAAAATATTGTCAACCCAGTGTGATACGGTAAATTTCTTCTCTCTTCCCAGGACAATCTGTTGGCTTCTACATTGTAAGAGTGCATTGACTTTTTTTAAGGAAATATATTCAACTTTTACACTAAGTGTTTGAATTTTGAAATTCTGCACTATAACATATGCATTCATCAATCAGTGCCATGATTTCTTCTTTCCCGAAGGTCGCTGGACATGGTTTCAATGGCCCTACAGACAAGAATATATGATCGCACTCATTGGAATTCAACTTCTGTTCATGTCATGATAAAAGATGTTTGTACAGACAGACCATTTCAGATAATTATACGGCAGCACAAATGAATGTTCTTGATATCATGGAGTTTAGCAGTTCATCAGCAACAAACGCTGATTGCATTTTGCATGACAAATGGTAGTTTACCAATTATAACTGCAGAACATCAAAAATGGCTTCAAGATTATTCTATGCTTTATCCAAACGTATTAGATAACCAGTTCAGTGACCTCACCTGATAGACGTTATTGGTCTACCGTACCACCACCATTTTGGTTTGGTGGTCAGATTCGATTTTTCGTGGTCTTGGACCAGTGAACACAAACGAATCCGAACATTTCTTTGTAAGCATTTACGTTTGAAATAGATGTGAATTTTGGGCACTGCGATCTACTATCTGGATAAAGCATGACATTATTTCTACCTTACAGTAAATTCTAAACTAACTGGGACTAAATCAGTCAAAAGGGAATGCATATCTAAACACCCTGTTTTGTATTTTTGATCACATTACAGATGCAGTTTCCAGTCAGGGAAATGTAAAACAGTAAAAACAGCAGCTGGCCTAATAGTGCGGCTCCAGACATTTCCTTTTCCCGATCTTAAAACGTCACTGAATTGAAAACAGCTTTTTACACTTTCCATTCACACATACCTGATTTTGAAAACAATGGCAGAATTTTCTCATTTATGATTCTTCAGAAACGGTATTCTGACGATAATCTCGGACAAAATTCTCGCTTCATATTGGTCCTGCATACTCAGAATCATCCAACAAAATGACATCGTACGGTTTTACGAAGAGCAATACCCTGCGCTTTTTGTATTAAATCGTTCTATCATTCATTCTGACTCTTATATCAGTTTGCAAAGCAACCATATCACCAAACAAATTATTCAGTAAAAATTCCTTATTTCTAACGTACCGCTCCAATCACAAATGAATGCATTCTTTAGAACGAAAAAAATGTTTCTAATAACTTTAAGAGAGAATTGTAGAATACATTTCTGAAATGAATAAGCTTTGTGACGTGCCTGCCTCGCAGGACGCACACGACATAAAGGCAGATAGCAGCGAGAACGAACGTCCGCGTAGCTCAGTTGGTAGAGCGACTTGTTCCGGAATAGGTGGACTCGGGTTCGATCCCCGGCGTGGACCAAAAATGACGGAGAAATTTACTTCGTTACAGCTTTTTTTATAGTGGAATAAATATTAATCTTGAAATGACAGAAAGTTTGGAATTCGCATTTCGAAATTCGCGAATTCTTTTAAGTTGAAAAGTATAGCAATGTTGGAGACCATTGATCATTTGCAGCAAAAAAGCTTATGACAGCAAATGTGTGTAATCTCAATACGAAATACGTTATACCGTTTGATATAATGTTTTTGGAACGCTTCTTATGCAAAAGAACGAAAATTATGAATATTCAACTCAGCACTTTATCTGCAAAAACCATCCTCTGCAGCTTTAATTGTTCCGCAGCTAGGTGGAGTTTCTGTTCAAGTTATTCCATGTTCACTCATCTCTGTTCTTATCATCATAATTTTATATTTATTTTCCTCCATATAGTTTTTCAAATAATCCTTTCATCTCCCTTAGTCTTCTCAGTTCCGTTTTCCTCAGAGCCTTATAATTCTGTGTAATACGTATCCTTCATTTGTTCGCGATATGTCCATGCTAACGTAATCCTTGGGCCAACTTCAAAATTCCTGTCATTATAAATGTTGATCTTTCACCCTTATTTCCAAATCCGTCCCTACTGATTATATTGATCATCCAACTCAGCATATTCAAGTCTGCAACGTTCAGGTTTTTTTATCGCACCTTTTCATTAGTCAAGTCTCAACTCTACACTGTTTTTTTGCTCTTCCTGCGGACTTTCGAACTTTGCTTTCTCAATTTCACTCGTGCTTATCTATCACAGAGTACCCAAGATGATTTTCTCCAGTTATTCAATGCCCCTGCACTCTGCTACTGCTTTTTCTTTTGATATCTCCGATACCTCATAAACAGATCTTAGAAATTCAAATCTCTCTGCTCTTTCTATCACTACTTCATGGTTATTAAGAACAAAAATTCTATTTACACTTTCTTCAGTGTTGCGGCACATGTACTCTGTTTTGGGTCTACTTATCTTCATCCCACTATTTTCTAATGATCTTCTGCAACTTTCTATAGTTTCTCTTTTTTATAAAGCTCTTTTCCAATTTTTTGCACCTTTTCCTTTTTCTAATGTTCTACTCCGACTTTCTAACTTTTCACCTTCTTCTTTTAAGGCTGTTCTCTAAATTTCGAACTTTTCATCTCCACTCGCAATGCTACTCGTCGTTTAACATTTCTAGTTATTCATCTTTCACTTTCCAATGCTATTCTCTAATTTTCTAGTTGTTTTCTTTTTATGATGATCTGCAAATTTGTAGATATTCTAATTCTTCTGATATTCTCCGTTTTTTCACCTTTTCTTTTTGTTCTGATGCGCTTTACAATTTTCTAGCTTCTCTTCATCTTCTAGTCTCGTTCTCCAACTTTTCGAATTTCCTTGTTTTTCTGATTTCTTCTCTTAGTCCGTTTTTTTTCTTCTATTGCTCTCAATTTCCAGACTTTCTTGTTCTTCTAATGCTCTCTTCTTTATTTTCTAGACATTCTTCTTCTATAGCTGTTCTCAAACTTTTCGCGTTTCCTTGATCTCCTAACCTACTTCTCCGCCTTTCTAGAATTTCTTCTTCTTCTAATGTATTTTCAGAACTTTTTATCTTTTCTAATGCTTTCTCCAGCTTTAAAATTTTCTTCTTCCTGCTTTTAATACTAGAACAAAATTCTGTATCATCTGCAAACATGATCCAAGTTTCAGCTTCCATCATTTCTCTTATGACATCCATAAGGGTATTGAATACCCGATATGAATAAGAAATTTGTCAACGTCACATGCTTGTCCAGCACCATTTTTTTCGCTCAGGCAACTTCCCATTTCTTTGCTTTGGCGATCTATACAATTCCTTCACCACAGCAACCGATATCTGGGGTTTTCCGTTCAATGAATCTATCAAAGACCCCTGGAATAAATGCACATCCATGAGCAGTGTATAACTTTGCATAAATTTGAATACATAAGAATTTTGATCTTTGAAAATGTGAAATTTCTCCAGAGGAAATCTGTTTTTAAAACCTAGGTCAGCTTTTGTTTTTAGTTTTTAAATACTGTCGGAACTGTTATTGCGATACCTTGGCTATAGCGTTAAGTATTGAATGGTGCTCATAAATTCTCTGCGAATTTATTAGTAATCGCTCTCATTAGTTAGTACGACGCTCATTTATATTGACAAAAATTTCGCGGTCCTCTTGATGTCGTTGTAACCGAGTTTGAGTACATATTTATTTTTAAAAATATTTTCTACTGCATAAAGTCGAAAACGAAGAGACATTTCAGAGGTTTTTTTTTTTTTTGCCTTCTCACGTATTAACATATTAAGTAACGTCAATGCCCGAATATCTCTGTACATCGTCATTATAATAATCAACAATTCACAAACCACTGCTGAATGAAGGTCCCCAAATCCATTTCATGGATCTCTCTCTTGAAAAAATTCTCTTCCATGTCAATTTTGCATGCTTTAAATTTTCATCAATCCATCTCCTATGTAGTATTTTTCTATCCATTGGAATCTTGTTTAAAATTTCTTTTGTCCAACGGTGGACAGTTTTTGTAGCAATATCTCAAGAACGTTGCCACTTGAGGGGTCTTGAGTATGATGTCATCAATTCCTTCATGAGTTCCTTTCCTTGCCTTTCTTGGTTACACTGAGATTGCATTATTCCATGCTACTTTGAGTTGTCTGCATCCTCTTTATGTGTCTTTTTTAAGTTAAATTCCATGTCTTGGATTTATTCATAAGTCTGGATGAATGCATCGAATTAACCAGAGGTGATGAACTTTTTCATGTTGGAAGGCAGGAATAAGTTAATTGTAATCTAACAAGACCACATTCAAGAAGCTTCAATTAATATACTTCGAAATGTACATTATTTTGTAAAAATCTTACTATGTACTAACTAACTTCAAAAACCGAAAGACAGAATATTAATTTTAAAGTTCATTAACCTTTTAATGACTTTGTTGTGACTGATTTTTGTTGGAAAGCATCTGAATATTTGGTTGCAGCAAGAAGGTCCACACTTTTAGCTGATCCTCTAGATGAGTATCCATCATTTGTGACCTTAAGGGCGTCTTGATTTGGATTAGGTACGAGAATGTAGATTCGCGCAATAAGTGATTGAAAAGCCAGAAAGCATTTTTCGTGCATGTTACCGAAGGCGTGGGTATTCTATTGCATTTTCCATATTTCAACTAGATCTTTCTTGGCGTCAAATAAGGATTTTAAAATGTCATCTTCTGAGAGCTCAATCAATTCCATCTCTAGTTCCTTAGAAGCCATAGAACGAAATCATGAGCGTAGCAGGTGTCAAAATATCCTTATACTTAATTGTGGCCAGTCGTGTCAAATATCCCTTATACTTATTAGTTTTAATTGTGGCCGTCAGTCGGTGAGCATTATTTCGTTGAATCTTCTTTTACTCTTTGGTATTTTAAATATACTCATTTTAAAATTTAGCAAAACATTTTAATAAAAGTAAAAAAGATTTGTTCTGCAAAATTTGGATTCACTCAAAAGGCCGCACTTAATGGCCTAGAAGGCAGCAGGTTCCTTACTCCTAGAGAACCTGCCGCCTTTCAGGCCATTAAATGCGGCCTTTTGAGTGAACTAAACACTCCTGGACTAAACACTTTTCTTTTAAGTCATACTGGTGTATTGCTCTTGAAAATTGTACTGTATCCTCCAAATGCCCTCCATCCAAGATTTAGTGATACGCCCCTGTTAACTTTTTCTTCGGATCCGCCCTCGCTTAATATTTGCTGTCCAAGGTAAATTTGTACTTCCTGATCCTTTACTCTTGTAAGCGTATTCCTGAATCACAGACTGCAGCTTTCAGGAGGTACTTGCAAAAATGACTACGTCGTCAGTAAAACGAAGGTGTGTTAAATTATTTCCATTAATCGCTATCCCATTGTCTTCCCAGAGACGTTGCCCATGGAAACAGGCGTGGAAACTTTACTTAGCCACTCCGTACAGAGAACGAAGCCGGAGTTGTCGCGTTCGTACACTGGTTTAAAGAGAATTAAGAAGAGAATAATCTTAAACAGTTATCTCCAGAACGTAATACCGATTAATTCCAAAGTTTAACCATACAGGGTGATTCACTCGAAACTGAACACTTATTTACTAAATTAACTCACGATGGCATAGATAGGTACATTTGAATGAAATTAATGTAAAACGTACCTTGATCTATGACAAAACGGAATGTCTCATAGAAAATGCTGGAAGTGCCCACCGTCAGCATCCAGGCACATATTCACCCGACGCTCCATATTGGTGAATGTGCGATGTAGCACACCGACGTCGATGGCAGCAATTTCACGTGCGATGTTGTCTTTCAGTTCCTCAAACGACCTTGGCTCGCTGGTATAAACCTTACTTTTTAAAACTCCCCAGAGAAATTAACTGCGGGGTGTCAGGTCGGGAGACCTAGGTGGCCACAGGTCTTTCGAGATAATCCTGTCCTGGAAGAAGCTGCGAATTTCTGCCATGCTCTTATTGGAGGTGTGGCACGTTGCACCGTCCTGTTGAAAGTCTACAAGTTCCTGATCATCCAGCTGGTTCACAAACGCATTAAAGATTTCCAAGTATCAGTCGGTATTTACCGTGTCTTTAAAAAAGATTGACCCAATGATATGGCGTCGGGACACCGCACACCTGGTACCGATTTTCACTGGATGCAATGGGTCTTCATGAATAGCGTGGGGATAATCGCTGGCCCACACGCATGTATTTTTCGAGTTTACATAGCCGAATAAATGAAACCTTTCTTCGTCAGTTAAATCATGTTATGTCGCTTAAACTGCCTGCGGAGACATGCTAATCCCCCACCACTACTAGAAAAATGACGCGTCAGTACGACGCCGCTCAGCTGCCGGGGAGACAATTTATTCCCAAGTAGTGTATGTCGACTACTTCGTCAGAGAATAAAGAACCTCTCAGTTGGGGTTTCATGCTCATCGTATATTCCCCATCTCATATATTCCACATATAAGTGTTCAGTCTCGAGTGAATCACCCGGTATAACTGTAGGGGAAATGTACGGGCTGAGATATTTGTTTCTGGGCAGAAGAATTTCGAGGAACTAAAATATGATTTACCTGTCTGCCATTACTTTAGAACTGCTTTATATGTAGAACAACAGTTTAAATGGCAAGAAATGACAGGAGATTGACAGTTTAGAAGGTTCCAGAATTATTTAGCTTGAACGGCGACATTATATTGATCTTTTGTCCAGAGATCTTTACAAGCACAAATGTCCAGGATAGCTGCCTTCTGTAGTTCCATGTAGGTGTTAGGTTGAAGGTCTAGTGTCTGTATAGAGCTGTGAATGGTCTTAGGTACAACTCCTGTGGCTGATATTACTATGGCGACTATGGTGATTTTCTTGGCTTCGTATTGTAGGTCGTTATACTTTGACAACTTCTCTCCGTGCATCTTCTGGATGTTGCACGTGTTGGGCACGGCTATGTCTATGAAGTTTGTGGACTTCTTCTACTTGTCGGCCAGGACAATGTCGGGCCGATTATTATTATTATTATTATTATTATTATTATTATTATCACTAGGCAGGCACAGAGTCAATAGAACAGTATTTGAAAGCGAAAGCCACTCTGTTTCTTTCCTTTATCGAAATCAGACATGTTGTAATTTATTGTGAAACTTCGTGTTTGAATTAGGGAATGGCGTTTAACGCAGAAGCAGCTGAAACGATTTGAATTTTCATCACGTATGATTCAGCATGAGAATCCATTTACACGTCCACGAAGCTGAAAGCGTGATGAGTCTGCTAAAAACGATCAGGCTCAGAAGCCGAACTAATGCAGTGTGAGATTATGACACAAAGAGAGCCAAGAATTCCACTGTGACCCACACGTACTTCCAACTGCGGAGACATGAAGCTTTTTATAAGTAAAAAAAGAGGAAGATAAGATGAAAAAGAAAAATGTAACTCCTCAACAAATTTTGAAGGGTTTCAAAAAAATGCCAGCTAGATGCTTTTGTGCAACGCAATACTGACGTCAGTTCTCCAGATTAAGCAACGACTGATGCATTTGTAACTTTTTCGCACAGAAAGTATTCTAAACATCGGATTTTGACGTTTTTGCTTTACTTAAACTTTTCTCATCCGTTATAAATTTCACTGTTTCACGCATTTAGTGTCGTTGATCAATGCTGAAGTGGAACATCCATATACTCTCTCTACCTAAACAGAGATGCGTGTGTTTTACGAGATGTTTGAAGAAACTGATTACATCGATACATTATTCAATTTATTTCTATAACCCACAAGCATTGCAACTTAAGAATACCAGGTTATTACAAAGAAATAAACAGTTTAAACATTTTATGTGGAACTATTTAAGATACTGTTACATTCACATCACACCGTTTTGTTGTGAAACTTAAAATTTCTTACATATTAATTTCTAATATATATACTGTAATAATCAACCATTATCAATCTACTGCTGGATGAAGGTCTCCCCAAGTTTCTTCCACAATGGTCTGTCTTGAGCCAGTCTCCTCCATGTCCCCCTCCCCCGCGTATGCTTTCGAATTTCATCTACCCAGCTCCCATGTGGTCTTCTTCTTGGTCTTTTCCTGTCCCTTGGAATCCAGTCTAGAATTTCGGTTGTCCATCGGTCTTCCGTTATTCTGGCAACATGTCCAGTCCATTGCCATTTCATGGATTTCACTCTGATCATGATATCTTCCTCTTTTCATTTTCCACAT
The DNA here is from genome assembly GCA_039090855.1 of Macrothele yani. Taxonomy (NCBI): domain Eukaryota; kingdom Metazoa; phylum Arthropoda; class Arachnida; order Araneae; family Macrothelidae; genus Macrothele; species Macrothele yani. The sequence continues at coordinate 6,168,236 of CM077011.1, read as the reverse complement.
CCATGAGTTCTTCTTATTTCTCCAGGTTACACCAAGCGTGCATCTCTTCCTGCTGCTTTCAGTTGTCTTCAATCTTTATGTGTCTTTATTAGTTAAGGTTCACGTCTCTGCTCCGTGCGTAAGCAATGGAAGGATGCATTGGTTAAACACTTTTCTTTTAACCCAAAATGGCAAATTGCTCTTGAAAATTGTACTATGTCTTCCAAAAGCTCTCCATCCAAGTTTTATAAGCCGATTAATTTCTTCATCAATGTGACCCTCACTTGATATCTGCTGTCGAACGTAAATGTAGGCATCGGTTATCTCCAGCTTTTCTTCATCAACTGAAAAATCTTCATTTCTTGTAAAAGAAAGCCTTTCCTTTTCAGATGTCAAATCTGATTACGGAAGTCAATTTCTGAGAAAATTCTGCTCTTGTTTGATATACAACATGACCCCTACTCTTACCATTTCAAAACTTTGACCTTGATTCAGTATGGTGGATTTCAAGATGGCGGCTATTTTCCGGAAATAGCCTAAATGATAGGCCCCTCACCGACTCTTTGATGGGGAATTCAGATATTTCATTTTCCCTCCGGTTTCTGAAATACAAGGGTGTCCTTCGACTTTTGACTCACCCTGTATATACAGTATGTACACTATATTTACAAACGTCACCGGACATCTAGAAGAGAGACACAACATAACATTTATTGACATACAATAGTACGGTATCGGTCGACCTTTGGCCTTAATGCATACACTGGCCCTTCGAGACAAGCTTTCCACAAGGTTTTGGAACACAGCGATATATGTGTATGCGCTTCCATTCAGTACATAATGCTGCCGCTAACTGTTGCTTAGTAGTAGGCTTTGGTACCAAACTTATTATGAGGCGCTCTAAATCATCCCATAAGTGATCTATGGGATTAAGATTAGGGCTCTGTGCTGGCCAGTCCACACACGACACGGAATTATCGTCAAACCACGCCGTAACAGTCTTTGCTTTATGGCTCGGTGCACTATCGTGCTGGTACCAACAAAGTTCGGTTCCATAGTATTGCCACAGAGTTGGTAAGCATAATTGTACAGAATATCGAGTTAGACGTGCTGGTTAACAGGTTTGTCTACGATAATCAATAGGCCGGGACCATACCACGAAAACCACCCCCGCACGAGTACACCGCCAGCTCCAAACTTCACCGTTGGAACAGTACAATGTGGTAAATAGCGTTCCCCCGGCTGCCGCCATATCCACACATGGTCATCAGACTGATGGATCGTGCATCTGGATTCATCAGTCCATAGGATCTGTTTCCACTGATCTATGGTCCACGATAAATGTTCTTTACACCATGCTAAACGACGAGTATAGCATTGCGAGTGGAGATGAAAAGCTTATGAGCAGCCGCATGACCACGGTAACCCATGGAATGAAGTTCTCTGCGAATGGTACGTGTACATACAGAGGTTCCAGCACTTTTACTCACCTGTACACTGATATCTTGGGCAGTACTCCGTCGATTAGCTATAACGACTCTCTTGAGGCTTCGACGTCCTCTATCACTGATTTTTTTTTTTTTTTTTTTTTTTGTCTGTCGGTACGTTTTGCTGCTTCGGGCACGACACATGTCCTCCACTTATTCAGTACATCACATTTTAATTTCCTTTCTCTCTAAAAACAAAGAAACTATAACGATTCTGAATTCAGCAATCGCAATAAAATTTGTACAACGGAATAAAATCTTCAACAGAACGCACCAGGTCTGTTGCTTCGGAAATGAAAGTGATTTTTTTCTTACATTAAATTTAATACCGAATGTCTTATGCTGCGGTCCAAGAAAAAAGAATGTGTAAAATGGTAGTTGCCTCAATTAAAACACTGCAGTGATTAGCAAACTTGTGTTGAAATTGTAATTCTGATGTACCTTTAATTTTAGGATTGAGGTTTTTTGATATTTTTTTCAAAAAGTGGGCCGTAAAAACTCCGCTTCCAGGACCATTTATAAATCTCCAGTCCACCACTGATTGTATCGTAACGCTTCTTGTTGTACCGCAACACTGTTTGTTGTTAGGGAAAGCCACGCGGTTGTAAACAAACAGAGTTACAATGACAGAGAATAAATAAATCAACGTTTAGCGACAATTATTTTATTTTTCTTGACGACTAATGTTTCGCTGTACTGTAGCCCAGCTTCTTCAGAACATACGACAAGTAAATATTAAAATTACAGCCATTTGCAAAACTTTAAGACCACCTGTTGGCATTAGGAGATTTCTGCCGATTGCGTCAGCTACTGTCTGTATTACTCAACTTCCTGTTGGTATTGCATCATCCTACAGAGGCAGCTGTTGATAGAGTTTGGGGAAGCGTGCGAGCGTCAGTTTGCTTCTGGTTTTTATGCTAAGAGGTTTTGTACGTATGTTCTACATAGCAAAAAATGGGCAAAAAAAGCGTCATTAAGTGTTACTCAGAGGGCACAAATAGTGACTTTATATAATGAAGGATACTCCGAACATGATATAAGCAAAAGGATGAATGTGAACAAGACTACTGTTCATAATATTATCATGACATATCGAGATACAAGTAAATTTAGCGACCGAAAGAGAAGAGGACGTCCAAGGAAAACAACCTCACGTGATGACAATACCATAAGGCGAAAAGCTATGAGTTCTTCGAGGGGTTCGTGCAACAAAATCAAGCCTTTCTGCATTCAAAAGTATCTGATATTAGTATCAGCACTATTTCCCGAAGTCTTAGCAAAGATTTTGGATTAAAGTTTTATAAACCTGCACATAAACCTAGACTAACCTCTGTCATGAAAAAGAAGAGACTCCAGTTTGCGAAGCGTCATCAATCACGGACTGCTGGAAATTGGAGCCAAGTTCTTTTTCCGATCAATCAACTGTGCGTCAATTTGAATCACGCGAAGCACATGTTCGACGACCAAAATGCAAAAGTTCTGATGAAAAATACACCGTTAACCCCCTGAGACATCCGCCTAGTCAGATGATATGGGGTGCTACTGCTATGTCAGCATCCGGTACTGCTTAATTATCTTTTCTGCTGACAGGCACTATCATGACTGTTCATTTTTGTGTGGAAATGTTACGTGAGAAGCTGTTAACTCGTGTGCAAGAGCACAGATGTACAATCCTTATGCATGTTGGTGCTCCATGCCACATATCAAAGACATTAAAGGACTACCTGCAGAGGAAAAACATAACTGCGCTTGACTGGCCCGGCAATAGTCTCGACTTTAACCTCATCGAAAATTGTAGACCATTTTAAAAGACAAAGTAGCAGAAAAACAGCCATCAAATTCCCAAGCTTTGATTGACGCGGTAAAGTACGTGTGTTGCAAAGTCATTTCAAGCGATTACTACAAATCCCTCACTGAGAGTATGCCACATCGTATTCTGTCCGTTATAAAAAACAAAGGTGGCCACACAAAGTACTGATTTCAGTCTTTTTGTGTTTGTTCTAAAGAATGTAAGTATTCATCTGTGGTGTCATTTTTTTAAATATCTCTGACTAGTAATTCGTTGTCTCTTTGAAAATCTTAATTTTCAATAAATTGACAGGTGGTCTTAAATTTTTGCAAATGACTGTACATGAGACATCATCAGTGGTGTTGATGGTAACGGAGTTTTGTCAATTTCTTCCACTCGCTTGGTATAAATGGTGTGAATGCCACGTCGTTCACAAGTTGCGAAGAACTTTGATTTATATCAGAAGCATCCAAAATATCAAGTTTCATGGCTGAATCTGGTTTGTCGATAAGCCTAGCTTTTTCAAATACAGATCTATGATCAGTTTCATGACAGTGTTTCGATATCGTCGATTTTTTTTATTCACAGTTCTGTAAATACAGAATTGTGAACCAAAGAAATCGTCTACAGCTAAACACTGTCATGAAATTGACCATAGGTTTATATTTGAAGAAGTTAAAATTTTCGGCAAACTGGGTTAAATCATCAAACTTGATATTTTGGAAGCTTCCCATATATATCGAAATTATTCTCAACTTGTCAACGACATAGTATCCACACCATTTCTATCAAGCGCGCGGAGTAACTCAGAAAATCCTGTGGCTGTCAACATGGTTTACTATAGCACATGGAATTTGAATTTTTAGATGCTATTCTTCCTGAAGGTGCTGGGCCAAAGCTTAACAAAACCTTGATCGACAAGAAAAATAAAATTATTTCGACTAAACGTTATTTTCCTTAATTCGCAGTCCACAACTAGAGATTGAGAAAGTTAGTCAGGCTGTTTGTATGTACACTGGTGTGCAAAAATTAAGGACGAGACGGTTTTTCGAATGTAAGGTCGAGCAGAAGTGCTCCACATCGACTCAAATCATACCATAAGATCCCCAAGATGTAAGAATATGGGACAAGTGAGCAAACCCGTCCAAACAAGGAATCCAAAGGATACAAAGGCACTTTATTGAAATGGTAGCTTCGAACACAACTGAACAGAAGACACAAACGTCCGTGTGACAGGCTGTTGCCAAAAAAATCCAGTCTTTAGTAGGGGATATGATCACCCCTGACTGCGTTGCAGGATTCACAACGTCTGTTCATACTGAAGACGAGGTTGTCAAGGAGCTGTTGAGGCATCGCGGCCCATTCCTCTTGTAGTTCCAATCGCAGCTCCGGAATCGTCGCTGGTGACGTGCTGCCAAGCGTCTCCCGAGAAGGTCCCACACGTGCTCGATTGGATTTAGGTCCGGTAACCTTGCGGGTTAATTCATACATTGAATATTGGCACTCTCCAACAGCACTGCGACAACCACTGTACGATGAGGTGTAGCATTGTCATCCATGAACCTCTAAACAGACGCACGTGAGGCAGGAGAACCTCGGTACAATAGCGTACACCAGTGACTGAACCTCCTTGGAAGATGTGGAGGTCAATACGGCTACCAAGCATGATACCGCCCCAAACAAGAACTCCGCCACCTCCAAACCGGTCCCTTTCGATGATGTTGGAGGTGTGATTGCGTGTTCCCTGCTCTCTCCAGATGTGTATGCGTCCAGGATACCTCGTCAGCCTAAATCGGCTCTCATCCGTAAAGAGAACTCAACCCCATTGCTGATGTGTCCAGTTCTTGTGTTCCTGGAACTACAGAAACTGCCGTCTCCGATGAGAAGGCGTTAATGGCACACACCATACTGGTCATCGTACAAATACACCATCTTTGGGCAACCTCCTGGCCAAGGTAAAACGCGATAACGGACGTCCAGTTGTCTGTTGCATGTGCCTTGCGATTTCTCCCGCTGTCTGCCGTCTGTCTCTTTTCGCCTGTAGGACAATATACCGGTCGTCCGCCGTCGTGGTTGCTCGTGGACGACCACTGCTAAACTCTCGGACAGCTGTTCCTGTCGTTTGAAATGCTCTCCAAGCTCGTGAAACGATGCCGTGAGCGATCCCGAACTCCTCGGCCACACTAGTCACACTTCGACCTTCTTCCAACTTCCCAATGACGCGACCTCGAGTAAAGTCATCCAGATGTCGTCTACTGGATTGCCTGTTGGCCATGTCACACGGTGGCAGCAACTCGACGTCGTTCAAACCGATGTACACCGTGCAATAACTTTCACCGAATTGCTGAGCGTACACCGCCCGGCCCGTGTGCTTTATACCCTTCCTAACCCCCCCCCCCTCCTACGTCATGCTACATATATGCGCATGCCCTACCTTACCGGACCCTAGTATATCTCCTGAGTGGTATTTCGGTCCGTTCTGCCTGCTCGTTCCGCTGTTATGCTAATTTCTCCTCTTCGTCCTTAATTTTTGCACACCAGTGTACTAATACTGTATATTTAGATCTCCTATAAAGGCTCTTCATGTGTGAGAACTTCTCTCATTAATCCGTAACCGTTATGAACATGGTCAGGATTAATGAGAGATGTGCCCGATTAAATGGCCACTCAGTGTATATTTCAGCATTTACTTTAAAATATTAATTATTTATATTGCTCATTATGTTTCACATCTGTAGAACTGTCATTTTTAACATTGAATATGTGCTCTGCAGAACTTCTTCGACTAAAGTGTGGCAATGTAAGTAATGTGAATGTAAGTTATACTGTTTTGTATCGTTGTGTAGTTTGGGCCAGTATTGCTTAGCGTACATCCAGGTAGTAATCACTTCACACCGATCTGCCCCTCGCTTTCTTAGAATTCTGAAATTTTCCCTTCACACTCTTTCTTTTTGGTATTCCACATCTAAAAACATTTGAGAAAATGTTTGCTAAGTTTTGCGATGTTGCAAATGCTCCCCCGGCGGTGCAATGATTTAATCCCTGACTTCTGATCATTCTTTCGAGATGGGTCCGGGTTAGAATTCCGGTGTAGAATGGATGCTGTGTTGTCATACTACACTGACTATTTCCATTCCCTGGAACCACTGGCCCTAAATTAGGGACGGACGCCTGTGCTTACAGCCCATCGAGTTGCTCACGGTAGTCGTTAAACCTACAAGCAAATGGTATAAAAGATTATGTTAAATTTTGGACAATGTTTAATAAAAATTTATGAAACACCGTCCAAATGTTTTTTAATTTCTTTTCAATTGCTAAACGACAAGTGCAAGAAAACGTACATAGCACCCATGCCCCGGTTGCGCAGTGGCCTAAGCGCTGGTTTCTAACTATTCGCCTGGGTTAGGTCCGGGTTCAAATCCCTGTGAGGCATATATTTCGTGTATGTCTTACGGCGCTGACACTCTCCCTTCCCTAGAACCATTTTTTTTTGTTGGGGGTTTAACGCCCAGTGGGCTTTAAGCGGTCTCCCGTTCCTAATTTAGGGCCACTGGTACCAGAGAGGGGATAGAGCCAGTGCCGTAAGACAAACACAACACCGCCCCGGTGGCGCAGTGGTCTAAGCGCTAGATTATGGTCATTCGTCCATAAGAGGTCCAGGTCCGAATCCCGGTGAGGCATGCATGTTGTGTTTGTCTTACGGCACTGGTTATCTCTCTTCCCTGGAGCCAATGACCCTAAATTAGGGACGGGCGACTACTTATAGCCTATTGAGTTGCTCACGGTGGTCGTTAAATCAAAAAAAAAAAAAAAAAGACAAACACAACATCCATGCCTCACCGGGATTCCAAACCGGACCCATCTCGCACGACGAATGGTCAGAGGCCATCGCTTAGACCACTGCGTTACCGGGACGTCTCTCCCTGGAACCAGTAGCCCTAAATTAACGGCACAGTATCTCGCCCTTCCCTGGATCTAAATTAGGGACGGACGACTTCTGATAGCACATCAAAGTGGCCCTAAATTAGCGACGGACGACTTCGTATAGCACATCAAAGCGGCCCTAAATTAAGGACGGACGACTTCTGATAGCACATCAAAGTGGCCCTAAATTAGCGACGGACAGCTTCTTATAGCACATCAAAGTGGCCCTAAATTAGGGACGGACGACTTCGTATAGCACATCAAAGTGGCCCTAAATTAGGGACGGACAACTTTTTATAGCACATCAAAGTGGCCTAAATTAGGGACGGACGACTTCTGATAGCACATCAAAGTGGCCCTAAATTAGCGACGGACAGCTTCTTATAGCACATGAAAGTGGCCCTAAATTAGGGACGGACGACTTCGTATAGCACATCAAAGTGGCCCTAAATTAGGGACGGACAACTTCTTATAGCACATCAAAGTGGCCCTAAATTAGGGACGGACGACTTCTTATAGCACATCAAATTGCTCACGGTAGTCGTTAAGCCCCAAACCAAAAGAAAAAAATGACAGTGGCTAATATCATCAGCTACAGCCGCAAATACGTACATATTTTGTTTAAACTATGGTGGGAAATGACAAAAAAGTGTTTCATCTCTAAAAATATATTTCCGCTTATTTTGTAAATATATTTTACAAATTACCAAAATAAATTCTGCAACTTTCATACAAACCTTATATATGTAAGCGCTTGTATTTTGTATAAATATGTCAGTCCTAAATCTGAATAAAATGTGAAGTGATTTCAGAATTATAGAAAGGGTAAGTACATATAAAGGGATTATTATCTGGATGGAGGCAAACGCTACGGAAAAGGTTATGGACGGAAACAACACGTAACCCTTTTTCTCTTTCCTCGACGGTGAACGAAACAAAACATTTGGGTGTGCTCCCCTGTGGGAGATTTTGCAATTCATCTTTTCCAACCTTGCGAGACAGGGTGTTAAAGGGATGCACTTTTGAATTATGTAGAATGCAAAAAGGGTTTTTCGGGCCGGTAGCAACAAGCGTGCAAATGGGTAATAAAATTGTTCTTTCCCGTGTTGGACATTTATGATAAATGGAAGAAGATTTTTTTTTTTTTTTTTTTTACAAGGGAGGGAATAAATATTTAGATTTTCTTGTTTTTTTTTAGAAAAGCACGAAACAAGTATTCGCAAACATGAATCCAAGCAAGAAGGAATGAACAGGTGTTTACTCACACGAATACATAGATGTAAAGGAGGCGAGAAGAGAGAGAGATTGGAAGAAAGAGAAAGCGATCACACGCGCTTTTCGATATTCTTTTCTGGTTTTATTAGGTATCTGTGCTTAGTTTTTCTGCTCTTGACTTAATACTAATGACTAATCTACGAACACCCGTTACTTTGTTCCATGATTTTAAAATATGAAATAGGAAGTCTTCCACGTAAAAAGCCCCACTTATTGGGAAGTTCATTTTGGAGTGAAGCTGGATAAAATAAATCAGTGCAAAATTACTCGTTGGCTGACGTATTTTGTTAAAATGTTACCACGGAAATTTAAAAGAAATGGGATAAACACATGCCGATGAGTTAATTCTTAAATGATATATGTATTGAACGTAGAGGATCTTTGATGAGGAGTAAACGTTTGGTAAGGGTGTGCGGTATAAGGATCTTTGGTGTAAAAGATCTCTGGTAATGGCCAAACCTGATATAAAGCGCCTCATGCTAGAAATTTGGTAATAATCGGATTTCTGATATTTTTTATGAAAACAGTCCCGATGATAAGTTGATTAATTATTCTTTGATGAAAAGAGTCCCAATGACAAGTTGATTAATTATTCTTTGATGAAATGAGTCCCGATGACAAGTTGTTTAATGATTCTTTCATGAAAATAGTCCCCGATGACAAGTTGTTTAATGATTCTTTCACGAAAATAGTCCCCGCGATAAGTTGATTAATGATTCTTCGATGAAAAGAGTTCCGATGACAAGTTGGTTAATGCTTCTTTCATGAAAAGAGGCCCGATGACAAGTTGATTGGTGATTCTTTGATGAAAAGGGTCCCGATGACAAGTTGATTAATGATTCTTTGATGAAAAGAGTCCCGATTACAAGTTGACTAATGATTCTTTGATGAAAGGAGTCCCGATGACAAGTTGATTAATGATTTTTTGATGAAATTAGTCCCGATGACAAGTTGATTAATGATTTTTTGATGAAATTAGTCCCTATGACAAGTTGTTTAATGATTCTTTGATGAAAATAGTCCCCATGATAAGTTGATTAATAATTCTTTGATGAAAAGAGTCCCGATGATAAGTTGATTAATGATTCTTTGATGAAATGAGTCCTGATGACAAGTTGTTTAATGATTTTTTGATGAAAATAGTCCCCATGGTAAGTTTATTAATGATTCTTTGATGAAAAGAGTCCCGAGGACAAGTTGATTGATGTTTCTTTGATGAAAAGAGTCCCGATGACAAGTTGATTAATGATTATTTGAGAAAAAGATAACGATGATTAGCCGATTTTTTCTATTTAAGACATTTAACACGAATGATACCGAAGTTCAGTTGATTTCTGAATCATGTCTTCGATGAAAAGGGGTTCAATGGACAATTAAATTTTGACTGTGGTTTTCCACTTAAAGAAGATTATAGTATAACGAACCATTTTTTGACTGGCATCTATCTTGGAAAGGATCTTAGGGAAAATATCATCCGGTCGTGAGCCAATTTGTTATTTATAAATTTCACCTATACAGAGTTGCCAATGATGATCTGACTTTTGATGGTCCTCAATATTAAGTATTTCCGTCACTTGAATGATATTTTTAGAATTACCAGTGTTCCTTAGAATTACTAGGGCGAGTCAAAAGTTCGTCCCGTTTGCAGCAAGAAGTTGAAAGATGCAAGAATGCCATACACGCTCACCTCATTGTACAAAGTACGGGTCGTTGTTTGCTATAGTCCTTTGCCAACGTTAGACCAGAGCGACGATCCCACGGCGGTACCACACAACAGATTTAATGATGCAAGTAAGCCATACACTCTCACCTCATTATGCAAAGTACAAGCCGTTGTTTTCTATAGTCCTTTGACAAGAGCCGCGATCCCACGGCGGTACCACACGGCAGGTTTCGAGGACAGAAACTCTCTGGTGTCAGATTCCAATCTACCATTGAAGCAAAATGCTGTCCATGTAGAAAATGGTCTATTGAAGGAAACGGGTGATAGGTGGATGGAGCATGATCTGGACTGCATGAAGGATGGGGTAGGATTTCAACCCCTTTAAATTCCTATAGTTTTTGGCGTACTACTCTACTTGGAGCACTTGGAGCATTATCTATTTGCAGCAACGTCCGCCTATTGATGAACTCTGGGTAGAGTTGACTCAGATTATCATGGACCAGCGGCAATGCTTCGGCATAGAAGTTTTCATCCATAGCTTGACTATCTGGCAAGAGTTTCAAGGGCACAGGTTCCTTACAGTTCCATCAAATGCACAACATGACTTTCCTCTCGAACCGTACTCTTTGCACCGCTTTCTGGGCGTCCTCGGATGGCCTCGGCCACTGTTTCTCAGTGCTAGGATAACCTAGGAGCATTCATTTTCCATCTCCTGTGACAATACTACACCGAAAGCTTGCGTCCTGTAAAATTAACTGCGATCTGCGGCATAGAGCAAAACGGCGTTTCACCTGCTGGACTGTCAATTCTTAGGGAATCATTCGATGGCGCCTGGGGTGAAATCAAGCCGGTACAAGTGACGAAAGATGGTGGACTGGGAATACTTTACCTCAGCTTCCAATTATCGTGTCCTAGTACCGGGATTTGCTGTTACAGCTTCGACCAGGGTGTCAGTGTCGGTTGTCTTTGGACGTCCTGGCCTCGGCTTTTTTTCGATACTGGTGTCCCCAGTATTGAAACGACGGAACCATTTTCGTGCAGTGCTGCTGTCCATTTCCCCCTTTTATTTAACTACACGATAGATTCTTTGTGCAAATAGGTCAACTGCCAAAGGTTGAATCTTGCTAGCACGGAATCCGATTTTTTAACGCTTCAGAGGTTTAGTTGGAGGGGGGGTTGTCTCCTTTATGTACTGATTAGAAATTATGGCACATGCATAAAGAGAAAGAGAAAAATTAAAGTGACATCAGAGTGTCATACTGATTACGTTTGCCGACACTTCTTTCTGATCCGCCCGTGTTTTTATAGCGGTGGTTAGGTTGAATTACCAAGTTTTGAATGGAGTGAGCATCACAAAAACTGAAACACGCGATAAGTGTACGTTGTACCCTTAATGCACACAAGAAAAAAATTCCTTAATTTTTTTAATTTGCTTGAGATATCTAATTGAAGCAAAATAAGCACATATAAACTTCATTCGCCATAAGTTATACTTCTTTTGAGGGGGCGAAAGGAGGTCAACGTCCACCGCGAGAAACTCAGTGGACTGTAAGAAGTCGCCAGTCCCTAATTTGGCGCCACTGGTATTTCTAGGAGAAGAAGAGAGCTAGTGTCGTAACACAAAAATTGTACAACTAAAGCACTGTACTTTTTTGTACAATTAAAACAGCAGCAATGAGGCGAAGTACAAAGTTCTCTGCAAAGTAATAACGAGGAACTGTTCATAAAATAATACAGAGGATGGGTCAAAAATTTTGCAATATTTGCATAAACGCATGTGCTGTACCGAGTATGTCACGTGCCTAAACTAATTCAAGTCGCGCACTGCAGTCAGTCGAAAGGGATAAAAAGTGGCAGTCGTTGTTTTGAACAGCATTGCATGTCGTCGTTCTGTCAGTGGTTGAAACGCCCAAAAGATGAACAGCCACAGCCGGCTAGTTAGATAACTTTTACTTTACGAGTTTGAACTCGACCATAACACTGCTCAAGCAACACGAAACATTTGTCATGCAAAAGGGGAAGGTTGCGTGGACCACAGCATCGCAACCACATGGTTCAAGAAATTTCGCTGAGGTCACAGAAACATCGACAATCAGCCAAGGTCACGTTGGCCGCGAACCGTGGAATCGGAAGCCGTGTGCCAGGCCGTAAAGGCAAATCCGACAACCAGAACTCGGAGATTATCAGGCGAGCTGGGCATATCACAGACCACCGTGGTTCGTCACCTTCAGGAGCACGGCAAGGTCTGCAGGAGCGGCCGCATTGTCTCTCACGAACTGACGCCAGCTGAAGCAAACCGCCAAGTGGAAGTGTGCACGAAAACCCGCGCGATGTACGTTTCGTCAAGAGAACTGTTACGTGCAATGAAAAGGGGGTCTGTTTCCGTAATCCCAACACACGACGTCAGTGGTTGATCCCGATGCCAGCTTCCTGAACCTGTTGCCAAACATGGACGCTTCGAGCACATGAACAGCTAAAGCTGATGTATGCCGTTTTGGAGGAGAAGTACCCAGCAGTGGTGAACTGGAAGCGCGCTCTCTTACTGCAGGACAAAGCTCGGCCTCATACCGCTCGAACGACCGGGGCATCAAACTGATGCCTCACCCAGTATATAGTCCGGATCTCGCCTCGTCGGATTATTACTTGTTCTGGTCTATGGCCCACTTCCTTCACGGGAGGCACTTGAACAACCAGGAGGAGGTGGCAGCTTAGGCGAAGGAATTCTTCGCCACGAAGGACAAGAACTGGTACTGCCGCGGAATCGAAGAACTAGCAGACAGATGGCTAAAGACGGTGCAACACGATGGCATACACTTTGAATGCTAGTCAGCTTTCGTCATAAAGGTACGTATGAAGACATAAGGTGATACAAATATTGCAAACCTTTCGACTTACCCTCTGTAAAACTGTACTAGTTATCTGATTTATTGGCGTAAGAATATACGAAAATATACCCCGGTACGTTTCCAAGCTTTCGCATATCAACCTTCCTTGAAAAAGCCATCTGGTTTATATTGACGTTGATTTATGTTCTTATGCCAGTGAATCTTATTATGAATACAATTTTACTACACTGTATTTCAAAATTATCTACGTTGTAATTATTACAGCAGAGAATTGGCCCTTAGTGTCACAGCCGCTGTTTCGTAAACATTTATTTATACAACAGCTGAGATCGTCGCTCATACGTTTGCTTACACTCCGCGCGCGTATGTATGTGTCTGTGTGTGTGTGCGTGCGCACGCGCTGTCTAAAAAAACATGCAAAAAAGTAAGAATCGTGAACTGCAATTATATCGGCTCTTTTTGTTCCTTGTAAATACATATTCACTTCGTTATTTCTAAAATATGTCATCATAAATACACGAGCTTCATAACTAACGAGACAACAAGGTCATATAATCCGTGAGAATGGTTTATATCAAAATATTTAATCATGCCAAGCTTCCGCTTTCCAACGGGAGGCTTTATCAAGGCGAACTTACACTAGAACAACGATCCGTTTGGAGTTTAAAATCAGACAATAGCACGCGTGTATTACACATAAATACGTATCACGCATTACAAATATTTGAATTGTTAAGCAATATATGAGTCCAATGTTCACCTTACGCATCATGCAAGGTATCAAGTGCCATTTCATGTTAGTCTCAAACTCAGAGGCTGCGGAAAATAGAGGTCCACGGAGACGACAGTTCAAACGATACCCCATCATTGCAGACATCGCTTCTTGGGCTAATCTCAAGAGTCTCCCTGACTAAAGTTCTCTTATATACACTGTATTGACAAAAGTCACCGTACACCTAGAAGAGAAACACAACATAGCATTTATTGACATACATTACGGTGTCGGTCCACCTTTCGGCTTAATGCATGGGCTGACCCTTCGAGAAATGCTTTCGACAAGGTTTTGGAACACAGCGATAGGTATGCGCTTCCATTCAGTACGTAATGCTGCCGCTAACTGTTGCTTAGTAGTAGGCCTTGGTTCCAAACTTCTTATGCGGCGCTCTAATTTATCCCATAGGTGCTCTATAGGATTAAGATCAGGGCTCTGTGCTGGCCCGTCCACACACTATATGGAATTATCGTCAAACCAAGCCGTAACAGTCCTTGCTTTATGGCTCGGTGCATTATCCTGCTGGTACCAACAAGGCTCGGTTCCATAGATTTTCCAGAGTTAGTAGGGCATAATTGTCCAGAATATCGAGGTAGACGTGCTGGTTAAGAGGTTTGCCCACAATAACCAATGGGCCGGGACCATACCACGAAAAACACCCCCACACGAGTACACTGCCAGCTCCAAACTTGACCGTTGGAACAGTACACTGTGGTAAATAGCATTCCCCCGGCTACCACCATACCCACACACGGCCATCAGACTGACGGATCGTGTATCTGGATTCATCAGTCCATATGACCCGTTTCCATTGATCTGCGGTCCATGCTAAATGTTTTTTAACCATGCTAAACAACGAGTAGCATTCCGAGTGGAGATGAAAGGCTTATGAGCAGCCGCATGACCACAGTAACTCATAGAATAAAGTTCTCTGCGAATGGTACATGTACATACCGAGGTTCCAGCATTTTTACTCACCTGTACACCGAGGACTTGTATAGCACTCTGTCGATTAGCTGTAACGACTCTCCTGGGGCTTCGACGTCCTCTATCACTGATTTTCTTTAGTCTGCCGGTATGTTTTGCTGCTTCACACACGCCAAGTGTCTTCCACTTATTCAGTACATCCAAAACAGTTTACTTGGGTATGTTTAAATGCCTGTCGGTTTCTCTTATGGACAAACCACTAATATAACACCCAACAATCTTTCCTTTCTCAAAGTCAGTTCTCTCCCGACGTGACGTTTTCACTCAACCTCACAGTGCGATATGATTTCGGTCAGCGGCAGGCTTGTTTTTATACCGTTTGCAGCTGTACCGCGCATCTTAACAACGCAGCGGATCTGTTCATTTGCTTTTGAAGAGGTGTCCGGTTACTTTTGGCAATATAGTGTATAGTGATAGGGGCAACCAGTTTTCTATCATTCCATACGGGAATCGCTGTACGTAAGTTAACTCCTTTGCTAGAGCAGTCGCTTCACTTCCTTCCCTTAGGTCTCTTATATGCTCTTTATGTCGCACACATAAATAGATATTTTTCGTCTTCAAAAGAAACTTTTCTATTCTCAAATATTTACAAAATTTTTTTGCTGCCCATCAAAAAAATGGCTTGCTACCGATAGTTTAGGAAAGGCTGCTCTATAGGTTCGTTGTTATGAAGTTACGGTGCTATCTTGCATAGTATATATAATATTCTTCGGCACCATTTTGGCATAGACGATTTGCGTGTTCACGCTTTGGGTAAAATCTATTCAAGAGGTTTCTTTCCTGCTGATTCATTTTCCTGTTAGCTTCCCGTATGCCAAGAAACAAGGTAATTACTGAATTTCTTGTGGAAGAAATATAACACTGGAGTATGCGGTTAAATGCTACACTGTAAAATAAGTGGTGTGAATTCGAGGAAAATTTCTGACAATAACGTGCTGCCAAGTTGCCCATAAAAGTCCGTATTTTAACGAAATTTCCGTTTTTAAAAGTTCCCGTTTTTTTTTCTTTTTTTTTTTTCTAACTTCCGCATTTTCACAGATTTTCCGTAGTCAGTAATTCCGTTTATTTCAGAAAAGTCCGTTTCAACTTTTTTCCTTATTTAGACAGAAATTTCGTAAATCCAACACGCTGAACATTTCATCCCTTACACGGGAGAATCCATATGCGCCAGTGGTGAGGATAGAGCCCTGGCCGTTTGGGTTGAAGCCGCGCGTCTGAACCACTGAGCCAGAAAGTCACAGGAATAACACTCACGTTCAAGGTAAAACAAATTGGGCGACGAATTTTTTTATTAATGCGAGTGATTTAGTCATTTTATTTTGTATTGGAGCTTATTATTTTTTCGAATACGTTTGTAATAATTTTATTTTTTCTGTGGGAAGTCTCATTATAAATTTCGCATTTTTTCATGGCGATATTTCGGAGCAACAGAACGATTTCGAATTTGAGATCTTTTTTCAATAGACAATAATTTCCAGTTATCTTTAAAGTGCAATGTCCTGTTTTAAAATATATTGCTTCACAAAACTTTTAAATATAAAATTTACTCTTGATAGATATAATAGCTTTTGTCTTAAGGACTCCACAGACTGATAAATAGACATCGTACAATCAATGTACAATAAATTAAGTACCAGGTTTCCTACGGTAACACAATATATAAATACAATAGCTGGTGCACAAACTGGGGAAGGAAAGAAGAAATATCCTGAGCCACAATAACCAAAATGCATGCGATATACTATCCACAATATGCGATCTCGCTACAGAACTTCAAAATAAAATACTTCGACAGATTATGGAAATTTAACAGTTAATCAAACCCCCAAGTATTTCCGTGAATTTCTCCGATTACCGGAAATTTTTCCCAAGTATTCCAGTAATCTCGAAATTTTCCCCCAAGTATTTCCGTGAATCTCTCCTATTACTGGAAATGTTTCGTCATACGGATACGGAAAAAGTGAGAACGGAGTTTTTCTGTTAATATACGAAAGAAATTGCGGAAAGGTTTCTGAAAATTCAAAAGTTTTCGTTAACACATATTGAAAACGGTAATTTATCGTCGATATAAGAAAGGATTTATGGGAAGTTTTCTGAAAATTCCTGAAATTCAGGAGTTTTTCGCCATTTCACTGAACAAGTTATATCAGAAGTATGCTTCTTTAATTCACGAAAGGAATCATGGAAAGTGGCTCGTGAATTTCGGAAAAGTTTTTAGAGTGTGCGGAGAAAATGTTTTGCAGTTTGCATGCGACTTGCAATGTTATCCTATATCAGAAAACTGAGGAGCACCTTCCAGAGACGATAAGAGCTTTAGAAAGCCACAAAGACGTAGTTTGGCGGAAACGTTAAGGCTTTTTCGTATTACCAGGAAGTAACTAATGTGTAACATAAACCCGGATGCGCTTATGTGTCTTGACGTTGCAAGAAAATACGCCGAAAAGTGATGATACAGGATTACTAGAATGCAATTCATAGAATATTATTTGTACAACTCATTCAATATTCTGCGCTATCTGTCAAAAGAACACCGCGTTGCTCAAGTGAGAATTAGTTTTTGTACTAACAGAATTTGGAATTCAATGCATGCCAGATATCAGAAAATGTTTCATCAGTATGACAAACTGAATTGTGCTCACTTGGCACCTTCTGAACCAGGATTCGAAAATTATATTGCCCGACATGCCCGGGGAATGTAAAAATTCTGTCTGGGCATTTATTCTTTTTCCCACATATCCGATCGGGTATGTACAGAATAAAACGTTTAAAAAACAGTAATGTTTTTTAAACGCACAGGATAAAAGTTTAAAAAATAGTAATTTTTTTAAATTTCCTACTCAAATGCTCTTTTCCTCAGCTTTATTTAATAAAATTTATAGAGCGCGTTTTAAGCTATTAAAGGTCAAAAGGTATGACCTTGAAAACTAAATTTCCCATAATATGATTGTGTGATATCTCAAAAGAAAGCTCATGTAATAAACTTTGAATGGGCACCACATTAGCTCTGTTGACCACTTAGGACTACAGTTATTGTCATTTACGACAAACATGGTACCCACAGAAATGCCTTTTTTGTAAATTTCAGAACTGCAGCATGTAAGAAACTGAAATTTTCCATTGATTAGTTCCTTTATAAAGCCTACAAGTTCACAAAGTTTTATGAAAATCAAAACGGTTCAAGTCAAAAATGTTACATTTTTTTTTTTTAAGTAAGATCCATAGGCGAGTTCATATTTCACTGATGAGTGCAATGTATGAAATGCAGTGAAATTTCAAATTTCATTGCAGGAGAACAATTTATGAAGTGCATGCAAAATTTTGCTTCGGCGTGTATTTTACTGGGCACGTTACAATTTTGGCATTTTTTTAGCCCTGTTCTGGGCATAAAGAGGTATCACTCCTGTGCGAATACTGGCGAATTTTGTGATGTCACGCTATTGGTAATAAAAATCTATGGTAGCAAAAACATTACTGTTTGTTTTTTGTTTTTGTTTTTTTGTTTGCTTTTTTCTGCTTCTTTTGCGTCACATTTAATTCCATGGAAATTTAACACAAATTTTTCGCACTCTCTGTACTAAGACAGTTTTAATCGCTTTAATAATGAAAACTAACTGGCTCATCAAGATGGCAGTGGCTGAAACTGGGGAGAAACGTTCAGAAGAAGTGAGATGTGAACTACAAGAGCCT
Source organism: Macrothele yani (assembly GCA_039090855.1). NCBI lineage: Eukaryota > Metazoa > Arthropoda > Arachnida > Araneae > Macrothelidae > Macrothele > Macrothele yani. The sequence goes on along the minus strand of CM077011.1, from coordinate 6,149,827 downwards.
AAGAATACGTATGATACTGCAAAATAATACGAATTAAATATCTAGTAAATCACTATAAGGAGAAAAACAGAATCAAGACCAAATAGAGTTACGTTGGTGACTTCGACTGCATTCCAAAGCTACGGATCTTCATCAAACGCAATAAAAGGCAAGGCTTTCAATGCAGTGGAAATGAACTGGACTCATTTCTTGTGCAATCTAAAACCTTCACAGGGTTTTAGGCTGTGATCTTATCGTTTCAGTGCAGATCTACTTCATTTGCGACAGCACCTGAAAGAATATGTCTTAAAGGATTAGATCACAAAATAAATATTTAGTGATGGCGTAGACACATCCGAAAATTCGATGTCCACATGTTATGCGACGCTTGTTTTCCACAGCTGAACCTGTCTTTTTACAAACTATTCTTTCTTTATACGTATTTCTTGAGTCATACGTATAATTCACTTTCATTAATCAAGGGGTGTACCTCGAAAGAGGAACTTTTTCTTATTCTGGTTACGGCGCTATATGTTTTATAGTTAGCCCACTTTCTGTATTATTACGAATGAGGAACCAATTGCCTTTCACAACAGCTTCTGCTTAAAGCGACCGCAGAAGGCCTTTTTCCGTGTATTAGATGGATGTTTATGCTATCTTTGCCTTTAACTGAAAACAATATTTTGGTTTAAGTGACAGCAAAAACTGATAACAATACTTTGCTACTGAAGTGATAGCAAATATCGCTAGAGAAAATAGGCCCAGCAGGAAATACAGAGGATGTGCACACATTTTTAGAACGTAATTTCGATGTGAAATTACAGAAAACAAAAAAGTTCAAAGAATTGAAACTGGCAACAGCGTGTTAGATGAACACGAAAGAAACATCTGCTGCAGTTAAATATCGTCTGCTAAGAAAATGGCGCAAGCAAACAAGCTATGGATAGAAGGTTATGTTTTTGCTCTTTTAGAAATATTCGTTCTCTGTAATTAAAAAAGCTGTGAAAATCGCGGAATTTGCATTTCTGCAATCGTGGCCAAAAGTTCTGCACCAGTAGAACGACAGTCAATTTTTGATGTTTGAAGTTAACTTATATAACGTAATGATAAAGTCAAGAATTCATATTATACATCATTTTAAAGGACATTTTATGCTGAATTAAAATATTTTTACAGAATGTTATTACCAGTAATAGAAATGAAGTTACAAGCAAAAGTACAGCATCTAGTCATAAAAAGCAAAAAAAATGGAATTTGTGAAATTAGTGTACAATGCATTTAACGTAAAATTACTGTACAGTACATTATTGAAACTTGCAGGACACTTGAAATAACTTAACAAGCAAAGTACGCTTTAATATTTAATTGGATAACCACGGTTTCTTAGTAACAAAGTGCATCTCCTTGACATGGAACTAATGAGCTTCTCCAGTTGTCCATTGCTGATAACACAGTGCCAAACGTGCTGTTAAATATGGCTGTGATCATTCCACTGTCTTGCGCACCATTAAAAGAGTTACAGAAACTGGATGTGTGGGAAACAGAAAAAGATCAGGTCGACCATGGCTGTGTATTGAACGTGATAATCGCATGTTGATTCGTCATCCCTTAAAATCAAGATTCAAAACAGCCATTGATTTAAGAAATGGGTGGGAGAATGAAGTAGCCATTATTGCATCTGCACGTACAGTTCGTCGTAGGCTACCAGAAAATAGACTGACTGAACAAAAAGCTGCACAAGAACCTTCTCTTATTGAACAACAGCGGCTCAAAATAATTGCTTGGGCCAAGGCACACAAGAAGTGGACTGTTGATGAATGGAAAAATGTTATTTTCAGGGATGAAACAATTGTTACTATATCCGCTAAAAATGGAAATAATTATGTACGTCGTTGGGCTGGTGAAAGATATAAGGTATGCTGCACCCAGCCAGCAATCATGCACCCACATTAGGTGATATCGTAGTCCTGCATTTCAGCCAGTGGTGTTGGCCGTCTGCACATTTTTTATGGCACATTGAATAGATTGAAATATGTGGATATTTTGGAGTCCAAACTGCTACCATCTGCACAAGACATGGGTTTGCGGAATTTTATCTTTCAGGACGATAACGCGCCATGTCATCGGTCAAAGTTGTTTGACGAGTGGTTTAATTGAAAAGTTATAAGAAAACTTCATTGGCAGGCACAGTCACCGGATCTTAATTCCATAGAGAATCTGTGGGTGAGATCGGAGCAAAAAATCCGTCAACAAGGACCCGCATCTGAAACAGCATTAATTGAGTCTGTAAGGGCCGTATTGCACCGTGTTACCACAATGGACAACTAGAGAAGCTCATTAGTTCCATTCCAAGAAGGTGCACATTGTTACTAAGAAACCGTGGTTATCCAATTAAATAATAAAGCGTATTTTGCTTGTTGGTAAGTTATTTCAAGTGTCCTGTAAGTTTCAATAATGTACTGTACAGTAATTTTACGTTAAATGCATTGTACACTAATTTCACAAATTCCATTTTTTTTTTTTTTTTTTGCTTTTTTATGACTAGACGCTGTACTTTTGCTTGTAACTTCACTTCTATTACTGGTAATAACATTCTGTAAAAACATTTAAATTCAGCATAAAATGTCCTTTAAAATGATGTACAATATGTATTCTTGACTTTACCATTACTCTGTATAAGTTGACTTCAAACATCAAAAATTGGCTTTCGCTGTACTGGTGCAGGGCTTTTGGCCACGACTGTAAATGTAAAATAAGCAATATTATTAAGAATAGAGGGGAAATCGTCAAGCATTGCTTTTGACAGGAAAAGGAACGCTAAACGAATATCCAAGAAAGGCATATACTTTTACGACTATTTCAAAAGTAAGGTCTCTGGTTTTAAAAGAAAATCCACCGACCCAAAAAGCAAGCGCAGAGTCGTTAAAAATCTCTGTATCAACTGTAAACAAAGTAATAAACAAAGATTTGAATCTAAAAAACACCAAAAAACATAATGATGACCGCCTTTTTCCCTAGGCACGTGACATTGCAGAACACCATGTAGACTTCTTTATGAAAATCACTTAGCCGGAGACGGATGGAAATTTACCGTGACTATTGCTGAAGTATGAATCTGCCTAAACGACTGTAACAAAAAAGGTCAATTTTGTAAAAGAGCAGAAAACGGCTTACAAACTTGGTTCCAAGAATCTGAAGAAAGTTTCAGTAAAGGACCTTTACTGAAACTTTCTTTGCACCCTGTGATGTGCGGTCAGCAGCGGTACCCTCGTGGGACGATGGCTTTTGTACCCCATAGCGAGGAGATGGTTCTGAATGGTGTGGCTGTTTACACGTTTTTCTTCACCAGCGCTAAATTACCGAGTGATTTCTTGTACTGTGGCCCGTCTAACCGCTGTTACAATGCGAGCTAGTCGACGATGACTCCGCTCATCCACACGCTGTTGTCCACGGCAGTTGGCCCTTGCAGGGATGGTTTTACCGGATTCGATGTACTCACGGTGCACCCGTGACACAGTGGCTCGTGAAAATCCCAGTGCCTGCACGACTTCCGAGATGGAGTGACCCATTCGTCGCACAACACTGACCGGAGAATCGCCATATTTTTTTATTTTTTTTTTGAGGGGGTGAAGCTTTTGAGAAAACCTAAATCAGTTTTGAAATTTGTTATCTTAGAAGCCTTTCGTACTTTTAAAAAGCTGCCTGATCAATAGAATGAACTTAACTCTTTGCCAAATCTCTCAAGCGAAGGAAGCTATTAATCAAATCTCGTAACAGCCGACGTCTCACAGAAAGCGATCAACACAAGAACAAAAACACATTGTCTTGCTGAAGTCGTGCTGATGCTTTAGCAAAACTGCAGTCGATTTGAACGGGATTTGTAACAGCGATAAAATGCCTTGTTGATGTTCTAAACATCTATGTATCGCAGAGCTGTGATCATGTGCGTGTCCGTCTGGATGGAGTGATGATTTTGAAAACAGCAAAGCTGATTGGCTTCTCAAAAAGGTGAGATATCCCCGGTCTTTAATCTGTGGAAAAATAACGCACATTGCTTTTGTAAGAAGCGTTACTGTGGCGCGACGACACTCTGTCAGGAACGAGATCGTCGTTGTATGAGAAGTCTTGTACGGAGAAGTCTTGCGTGGGCAACAAGTGACCGAAACATTAAATGATGGCTATTCTCGACTCATATTTCAGCGACCTATGTGCAGAAAAAGTGAAGAGGGTCGGTACTGGCAGTCGCATGCTTATACGGAAACCACTGATTTCTGCGAAGAACCAGAACGTCCGTCTACCGTGATGTCGGGAACACCGTGAGTGGACACTGGAAGACTGGAAAAAAGGTCATTCGGTCCGACTAGTCTTTGGCGGGAGCCCCATGAAGCAATAGTTTCAGATTTCCTTGTAAGCACAACTCAAGGTTCTGGAGGTCGTGAGTGGACACGGGAAGACTGGAAATAAGTCATTCGGTCCGACTAGTCTTTGGCGGGAGCCCCATGAAGCAATAGTCTCAGATTTCCTTGTAAGCACAACTCAAGGTTCTGGAGGTCGTGAGTGGACACGGGAAGACTGGAAATAAGTCATTCGGTCCGACTAGTCTTTAGCGGGAGCCCCATGAAGCAATAGTCTCAGATTTCCTTGTAAGCACAACTCAAGGTTCTGGAGGTCGTGAGTGGACAATGGAAGACTGGAAAGAAGTCATTCGGTCCGACTAGTCTTTGGCGGGAGCCTCGTAAAGCAATAGTCTCAGATTTCCTTGTAAGCACAACTCAAGGTTCTGTAGGTCGTGAGTGGACACTGTAAGACTGGAAATAAGTCATTCGGTCCGACTAGTCTTTGGCGGGAGCCCCATGAAACAATAGTCTCAGATTTCCTTGTAAGCACAACTCAAGGTTCTGGAGGTAGTGTCAAGACGTGGGGCAGGTTCTGTTGGTATGGAACGGGTCCCCTGATATTGCTTGAAGGATGGGTGTGCTCCAAGAATTATCTAAACGGTGTTGCCGAACAAGTCCATCATGCGATGTTGACTTTTTATCCAGCAGATGACGGCTGTTTCATGGACAACAATGCTACTGTCCATCAAGCAAAATGTGTTCAGTAGTGGTTCAGCTAGCATCAAAGCTACTTCCACCATATTCAGTGGCCACCACAAAGCCCAGATCTGAACTCTATTGAGATTGTATGAGACATGTTAGGAAAACAGATCCGGGAGCATAGTCTTCTGCCATTAAATCTGAGCTAGTTAGACTGTCTGGTGAACGGCTGGTATGCTATAAAAGTTGATGCACTCCAACACCTTGTGAAACTGCATAAGTGATGTAATTCGGCCTAAAAGGTTTCTAATTAAGTGGCCGGTATGTGTAGCTGTCTTTGTGATGTTTAATGTAATTCTGCACGCTCTAGCACATCAAGGTTGCGTGAGGAGTGCACGGAAAAAAGAGGTAACTTACTTTTAAGTGCATAATGATTAAAACTGTTCGTGATACTCAGTGCCACAGCTTTTAAGATATTTACACTTTCAAAAATTTAAATTTAAATAATTTAACTGGTTTTAATTATGCTGCAGGGAGCCTACTGACCTGCAGCTTATGAGGGATATCAGCTAATAATAACTCCAACATAGAGGAAACTTCAAGCTTACGGATACAGCACAGCATTTGATGAATGCCCGGATGAAAGAAGCACAGATTAGACACTCAAACACTTCCTTAAATTTGATGAGCAACGTGTAACTAGAGAAAAGATTGCTGAAAGTGTTTCTGAAGACTCAACAGATCATCTTCCAAAAGTATGTGGTTGTCGTAAGAGCAATAATGAAGATCTTTGTTTGCATATGATATCTCATTTTCATATTTTATGTTTGTTCGCTGTGATTCAACACGCTCGTTTAAGGAAAGGCCTCCCTACTGTTAGTTGGTGTTTGTTTCCTGTGCTGATTACAATAATCCCACACTAAGGTAAAAAGAGATTTTCGCTTACGTGAAGTGAATTTTAGATTGAAAAGGAAAGAGACCCCTTCATATTCAAATTGAAATTTCTTGGAGGCGCCTCGTCAATGTATTATTTTATTTCCCCATTTTTTAGTGTGAGCGAGTGAAGGGCGGTGTTCTTTGCCACACCTTGGAAGATCACTTTATTCGCTTCAATTATAAAGAAAAATGCTTCAGTAATCACGAAGTTCTTGAAACTGGAGCACACAGATCGGAACCTTTTTAGACACGCTTTGACAAAACAATGCAATAGAAGTAGAACCGGATGATATGCACACGATGGACGCACTTTCATTTTCTTTCCTTTTAAGTTTTCTATTTTGTTTTTAAAGCGCAAGGTATTGAAAGAGAAAGTATTATAAGAGATTTCCGCTGCACAATCATGATACCAACGAGATGAAAGAAGGGGGAGGAGGGGGTATTTGAGCGCGGCAAAACGCCCACTTGTCGTACGTTCATGTCGTGATGATGATAATAACCTACAAGGAAGCTATAGCTATGTGGCTTTACTTTGCAGACAACCAGCGCCCACATGAAAGTAGAGTACATTGACCCAGAAGTTCTAAATCCGAAGATGCAAGATTTATCAACAGTGATTATAACACATTTTTCCTCGAAGTAGTATTAAGAACGAATATTTAATACAGTTCTTATCCGCGATAAAACTTTTCGTATAGATATGAGTATTTAACTGTTAATCGCCTTTACTTTTCGGCCTTTCTGTTTTCTTTTCTTTTTGGTTGGAGGGTTAACGTTCACCGTGAGCAACTCAGTGGGCTATAAGCAGTCGCCCGTCCCTAATTTAGGGCTACTGGTTCCAGGGAAGGTGAAATGTTCGTGGAATTATGGCTGACTGAACACTACATGAATCAGTTCTTAATAACGTCATTCACAGTGAAACAGGAGGCTTCCAACAAAACGTCAAGAAAAAGTTACTATTACAGACTGATTCCTTTATTCTTTCAACAGATTCATGAAACGGTAATATTTCAATAGAACAGAACACTTTACGTCGAACGTTAAATGTATCAGATTAGTAGTAAACTTCAAAACTAAACAACGTTAATCGGTAGAACTCTTAATGATAAATATATATATATATATATATATATATGTAAGCACAATACGCAGCCTTTAAATAGACACAATTTTAATTAATCAACGCCTCTTCCACAATTAACATTATGACATCCACCATCTACACACTTTTGCTTCTGCTCAAACATTATGTAACGTTCAGTTATCTTCGGACACATACAGGGGGGGGGGGTGTCCAAAATAATGGAAACACCTTGAAACAATAGGTGTTACACATCTAATATGGTGTGGGGGCACCCTTCGTATTTAAAACTGCTTGAATCCTCCTTTGAATGAACGCATACAAGTCATGGATGGTGGTAAGTGATATGTTGTACCATTCTTCCTGCAGAAACTACACCAATTCCTTGAGAGACACTGAAGGAGTATAACGGGATCGCACTCTGTTTTCCAACACAGAACACAAGGGCTCAATGATGTTTAAGTACGGTGATTGTGCAGGCCAGGGAAGGTGTGCAACTTCATCCTAATGTTCTTCAAACCATGATTGAACAGTTCGACTTCTGTGAATCGGGGCATTATCAACTTGAAAGGCTCAATCCCTGACGGAAACAATGTCTGCGCCATTGAATTCACATGGTCGGCCAAAAGAGCAACATAGTCACCGCTAGTGATTCGTCCTTGTAAGATAATAATGGGACCTGCTGCAAACCACGAGATCATGGCCCAAACCATTATGGAACCGCCCCTATGCTTCACTGTAGGAAGTTTCGGTTGTAGGCTTCTGGTTCTCCACACGTAAACCTGTTGTGGGGAATAGTGAGAAACTTGATTCATGGCAAAACAAGACATGTTTCCATTGATCCGCAGTTCACGTTTTATGTTCCTGGCACCACTGTAGTCTCCGTTTCATAATCATCTGTGACACCAGGGTTTTGCAATGGCAGCTCTGCCATAAATATTGTGCTTATGCAATTCCCTTCGCACGGTATGGGTCAACACTGGGATTTGGAGATGTGCATTAAGCTCAGCAGTCCCTTTCGTCGCCGTGGTCTTCCTCCTTGCGGTCACAATCCTCTTTATTGTCCTCCTGTCCCTCGCAGTGAGTTTGGTTTTCCTTCTACAGTTGTGTCTCGCAGATGATGTTGTGCCGTGAACGTACGTGAATTTCTCGAATTCACTGAAATTTTGTTATATACACTCTACGTCAAAAAAATAGTTGCACCTAGAAGGACATACCGGATAGTAATGCTATTCGGGAGGCAGCTAAAGATTACCAAGAACAATAAATGATTAAACATAGAGACTCATATGAGCAATATTTATTGAGCTACACACGAACAAGTAGTGTCTCTCAGTATGGTGTCGGGCCGCCATGTTTTCTCACACAGCATGCTAGACGTCTTGGCATGGAGTTGTACAAATTCTTAATGGTGTCCTGTGATACACACCCCCTCCCCGCCCATGCGTCTTGAACCTGTTCACGCAGTTCCTGCAGATTGTGCGGTAGGGGATAGCTCCGTCCAATAGCATCCCGCACATTTTCAATCGGCGATAGATCTGGGAATTCGGCTGGCCATGGCAGAGTGTCAGTACCTTGAAGGCAAGCTCTCGAGACAGCAGCATTATGCGGACGAGCATTGTCCTGTTGGAAAGTTGCACCGGAGTGAGCTTTCAGAAAAGGTAGGGCCACTGGTTGCAGGACCTCATTAACGCAACGTTGGCCTGTCAAAGTGTCTGTGATGAACACAGACACTTTGACAGGCCAACGTCAAAGTGTCTGTGTTCATCACAGACACTTTGACAGGGCTGTCGCAGAGCTGTTGGAGAGTGAAAATATTCAGCGCATGGATTGGCCCGCAAGGTCCCTGGACCTAAATCCAATCGAACACGTGTGGGTCCTTCTCGGGAGATTCTTGGCAGCACGTCACCAGCCGCCAGCAACGATTTCGCAGCTGCGATGGCGCTGCAAGAGGAATGGGCAGTGATACCTCAACAGCTCTTTGACAACCTCGTCCTCAGCATGGACAGACGTTGCAAATCCTGCAACGCAGTCAGGGATGATCATATCTCCTACTAAAGACTGGATTTTTCTTGGCAGCCGCCTGTCACATGGACGTTTCTGTCTTCTGTCCAGTTGTGCTCAAAGGTACCTTTTTCAATAAAGTGCCTTTGTATTCTTTGGATTCCTTGTTTGGACGGTTTTGCTCACTTGTCCCATATTCTTCCATCTTGGGGACCTTATGGTATGGTTTGAGTCGATGTGGAGCACTTCTGCACGACGTTACATTCAAAAATCCGTCTGGTCCTTAATTTTTGCACGCCAGTGTATTTCGTGCAGTATTCACTTAAAAACTTTTTGTAGTACGGATAACTTTATCAGCGTAGGGTAAAATGCACATGAGCGGAATTTTTTACCAAAATTTCTGCAAAACACTTCAAAATTTGTGCCCCTCGCATCATGCTTTGCCCCCTAAAGCCCACCCAGTTCTGAGCCCTGGTGTCGCCACTGTGCAAATATCTAAAAAACTGTGAGCAGTAAAAATAATTCAGAATTAAATATTTAGTCAAACCTTTTATCTCTTTCTAAATACAGAGATTGTCTCCAGTGTCTAAATCCTCAATTTCAATAATTGAAAAAGCTTCTTGTGATCAAAATTCTCCTTTTAGTATATTTTTCCGAATTTTTAGAAGAATAACTTACTGCCCTGATGTCTTCAGTGAATTTTATTTTCTGTATTTGCTAAACAAAATTTTCGTGATATGTTTTTTTTTTTTCAAAAGACATCGCATTTTGCTGATGAATGTACCGCGAATTAGCCTGTTCATTTATTAATGAAGTATTTAGAAATATCTTATTTTTAAGGAAAGTCGCATTTAAGTAATTAATAGTACATTAATAACCGTGTTCGTGTGCTCATCAAATATTTATAGTCCTTTTTTTTACTTTTAATGAAAGCCGCTTTTAAGTAATTAATCTAACATTAATTACTTTGCTCGTTTTCTTATCGGGCTAGCATCCTCCCCCGAAGAAAGGGAGGGATGACGGTATGACTACTCTCCTCTTTAAATGAAAGTATTCCAGTTTCGTGGATTTCCTCAGCGATCTTTTTCTCCTTTCCTTCCCGAGAATGAACTGTGAAGCAAAAAATCGGAATTCCGAAACATTACGCCTTTCTAATCCTGCCATTCTTTGGCAGATCTTATTCCTATTTCAGTCTTAACATTATGCACCATTTTTTTATTAGAAAAATTTAGTTGAAAATGTTGCTATCATTTTTTGTTTATTCGGATTAATATAGAGAAGAGATAGATCAAAATGTTGAAGATTCCGAAATGCCGTATATAATTGTTTAGTTTCATATCCTAGTTTCTCGTTCAAGGCATGTATGTTAACTTTGACTCGAGTAACAACAAAATGGCGAAAGAAGAAAACCAAATTTGTAAAAACGTTTATGCAGACGCGAAAAACATACTCATTATATACAACGAAGAGCCATTACATTATGACCGCCTACCTAATACGCTGTTGGACCCCCTTTACACCACAAAACAGCTGCCATTCGGCGAGGCATCGATTCGATTAGGTAGCGATAGATATCGTGGGGTATCTGGTACCATAATGTCAACAGCAGGTCTTCCAGTTCCTGTACATTTCGTGGTGGTGGTGATTTAGCGCGAAACCGCGTTTCCAGGTCGAACCACACATGTTCAATTGGGTTCATGTCAGGTGAATTTGAAGGCCAGGTCATTAACAGAAAGTCACCAGCATATTCCTCGAACCACTCCCTGATGATTCTGGCAGTATTTCATGGCGCACTATCCTGTTGGTAATGGCCATCACCAGCAGAGAACACAGTTGCCATGAATGGATGAACTTGGTCCGCAACGATGATCAGATACCTGACAGCTGTCAGGGATTGTGCTATTGGGATAATGGGGCCTATAAAGTGTCCCAAGAAAACATCGCCCACAGCATAACACAGCCGTCGCCGTCCTGTTTCTGCCCAACAATGCATCCGGGTACCATAGCCTCCGTTGGTAATCGGCGTATCCGCGCTCGGCCGTCTACGTGATGCACCAGGAATCTTGATTCGTCAGACCGGGCCACTTTCTTCCAATCATCCACGGTCCAATCTCGATGATCTTGGACCCATTTCATGCGTTGTTGGCGATGACGTGCTGTGAGCATGGGACACGGCTGGGTCTTCGGCTACACAGACCCATGCGCAGAAGGCTGCGATGAACTGTGTGCTGTGACGCATTGCCCTGATCAGCACTGTTGTAGCTGCGGGTGATTTGTCGCACTGTGATCCTGCGGTCGCTATGAACAATGCGATACAGTCTTCTCTCCCCTCTGACATCAATGAACTGCTAACGACAAACGGTTGGACGATGGTTCGCCGTTTGGCCATCTGTGCACCACTTTTGATACGTACTCACTACAGCGGCACGTGGACAACCTACAAGCAGCGCCGTTTCCGAGATCGTAGTTCCGAGGCACCGTGTCATCACAAATTGTCCTTTATCAAACTCCGATAAATCCGCAGCTCTGACTCCGAACACTCTACTAATCGAAAGCAGGTCCTCGGTTTGTATATGTATATACTGCTCTGTGAACTTCACCTGTGCCACCGTTCGGTCTCCAGGCGTGATCATTTCTCTAGGCTGGGCGATCATAATGGAATGGGTCATCAGTGTATAATGTGTGTACTGATTTCAATTTAATTTAAATACTCGTATTTGAGAAAATTTATTTGCAATCACATTTTAAGGTAGAAAGGTGTTAGCTATCGCTTTTAGTCACTCATCCTGAACTACTGTTACGTTGCCTGACTATCTCTGATAGAAACTGCGTTACTTTATTGCACTACAAAAAAAAAACTAAAAGAGGTATCTAGAATCAAATGAAATACAAAGAATGTGATATCTTTAAACAACGTACTTTGATTATTGGTCTAAATGTGGGTTCAAACAAATTTTAAATTTTGTCAGAGGTTGGAGTCAATTCCAAAAAATATTATCATTCTTTTTTTTTCTTTAGAATTCAGCCTGAATTATCTGTTAAGTAAAGTTCTTATTGTATTGCCATTTCAGATTGTATTTCTTATTTTCCCCAGAGCCCAAAAATATCCTCCAAGTTGTGGAAGTTTAGTAGTGGAGAGATCCCAATTTCCGTGGAATTTAACTATTTTTCTGCAATTTCCGCTTGAATTGCTACTACTATTAATTTATGTACTTCGATACGATTTGCTGTCGCCATGTTATTTCGGCCGCGCTCTTACACGGCAAATCAATTTTGACTGCTTTTATCTGCGATTCCTGCTAAATCGACGCAGACATTTTCACTTTTTTCAATCGATCAATTTTCCCATACACTAAATTTATTTCGTGCGTTACTTTATTTCATCCTATCTTACAACCCAGTCCTAGATGCATTTCTTACATCATTTTTTTTCTCTGAATTTTGTTCTTTCCATTACTTCATTCCATGTAGCCGTCATTATCTTCAAAAAGAAAAAAAAATGATATTCCTCGTTGGGAATTTTATGGAGTACGAATCGTTGAAGTTTTACTGCACTTAATTCAACCAGCGGTGTGAGAAAATAAATATAGGAGGCTGAATTTAAATAACTTCTCTTGATTAAGTAAAACGGTCGAGTCTAAGATCGCTACGTATTTGAAACTGTAATTTATAATTGCAGAAAGTGTAGAGTAAGGTAAAACCTAAATGAATTTCTACGGAAGCTAAAGGAACGATGCTTCTGTTAATAGAAAGTTGAAAAACAAATTTCCTCTTTTAATAAAGAAACACGCTTGCCTCAGGAAATTAGTTTTCTTTCCCGTCAATCACTCTCAGTCCTGTCTTAGGAGTAAGAAGCAGATTTAAAAGCAAGATATGAATTAACATGGAGACAAAAGAAGAACTTCCCCTTCACGCAAATGTGCCCCAGGATGCGTTCCCCACACTCCCTGCTGCCTAAACATATTTCTTTCATTTATATCCGAAAAAGAAAAATACCCGTGCTTTATCAGCTTGGTGGCAAGTATTTGATTGGAAACTGGTAATTTGCGCGTAGAGAATTACTTTCAAGAACACATAATCTACGTGTATGCTGATATGAAGTTGCACTCAATATGCGCGATAGGTCTATTAGCGCAACACAATGGGACGCGTAATATTAAACACAAATTTCGGCCTTTAATATACACTACTGGCCACCCAAAATGCAACACCAAGAAGGACACGAGACAGCAAAGCCAGATTTACTGGACACATAACAACAGATACAAAGATGAAACGATTGAGCTTACAGGCCCGTGCGACTTGCGGAACACGCAGACATCAATAGTTCGTGTGGCCCACATGGCTGACAATAACGGCCGCTAAACGCCGTGGCATCGAACGAAAGAGGCTTTGGATGTGGGCTTGGGGAATGTCCGTCCAGGCTGCTTCCACACGTTGCCACAGTTCATCAGGCGTAGCCGCGGGTGGTGCTTTCCGGGCCACTCGGTTGCCGATCAGCGACCAGACATGTTCGATGGGCGACATATCGAGAGAACAGGCGGGCCACGGCAGCAGTTACACCTGGTGGGCCGTGAAGAATTGTTGCACGATGCGTGCCACGTGCGGGCGCGCATTGTCCTGTTGAAACGTGGCCGCTGGCAGGTCCTGCAGGTAAGGGAAGACTACAGGCTCCAAAACGTCGGAGATGTAGCGGTGGCTGTTGAGTGTACCGGCGATGCGTACCAGCGGGGTGCGGCTGTCATATCCAATTGCGCCCCAAACCATAACGCCAGGCGACGGACCGGTATGGCGATGCATAAAGCAGGTGTCATACAGTCTCTCGCCGCGGTGCCGACACACGCGGATCCGACCATCGTGGTATTGCAAACAGAAGCGGGATTCGTCGGAGAAAACAATGAAAACAATGTCGTGCCATTCCGTAGTCCAGGTGCGGCGTTCAACGGCCCACTACCGCCGCACTCACCGGTGGTGTAACGTCAATGATAATCGGAGCAATGGGCGCCGTTCGACAAGTCCCCGCTCCTGCAGACGAGGTCGAACAGTACGTGCTGACACAGGTTGTTTCGTAACACACCCTAATTTGTGCGCTAACGTTCGTGATGTGGCGGTGCGAGCCGTCAATGCCCGCCGTACAACATGATGGTCCTCTTGTTTGGTGGTGTGCCGTGGCTGCGGCAATCGCTCACTTCGGTCCGTCCTTCCCTCCTGCACCCACCGAATCCATACTCGCCTCACTGTGGCTGGATGTCGTCCCACACGGGCGCCGATGTCTCGGTACGACAAACCGCTGTCGCGATAAGCTACTATTCGTCCTCTGTCGAACTCCGAAACGTGCTGTAATGACTGCCGTATTCTGCGACGAGGCATCAGGAAGCTTCCCACGCACAGGTCCGGCAGCACAACACACTTCCACTACTTACACCCCGCCTTCTGTGAACCCTTCTTATAGTGCTTCTCGGTGGCGTGCCGGGCGCTCATGATTTGCATATGCCCTGCAATGCTAATCGTTTGCATGACCTCTCGCGGGCGACGCATGCTCGAATTTCAGGCCAATCGGATGCTTCCTTCTTGGTGTTGCATTTTGGGTGGCCAGCAGTGTATATAAATTCGTTGATGTTTCATTGGAAAGATATTGGCCGAAATATTGTGACCTGTGATCCCAGAAGTTGTGAAAATTCTTAAAATTGAGAACTTTGTTGTGGGAAAAGTCGATTCAGCATTTGTTTGTTTTTTTCCTTCTCTAAGAAACGAATTTTTCGACTGGAGTCAAATTTAGGCTGAATGTTGTCGACCTTATCTCTAATAATTTTGCGAAATTATAGGCTAAAATCTCCAAACTCCTGCCTTTAATAAGTCTAAAACGGATGGATGAATCAACGTTCAGTTTTGTATACCACGTGTCCTGCAACGCTGTTTTAGCAAGCATGAAAAGTTTTATTCTAAACGTTTCGGTAGGTTAGCAACAAGGAATTTCTTGTCTGATTAACCGGGCTTGAGATCATTCGGATCGCATAAGTTCTCAGCAGTTCTTATATTAAGTGCTCTACTGAACATTCAAAGTGCCGGACACTGTTTACTTTTGAAAGATCCGTAATTTTTTTTTCTCTTTATCTGACAGTTTACCAGTAAAAAGATACCAAGTTAAGGAAAATATACGGTTACGCGCTTCTTGAAGTCAGAGGCGCCTTTAAATATTTTGGGGCCCTAGGTGCTAAACGATTCTGGGGCCCCTCCTTCCCATAAGAAATGTTCATCCGTCAGATTAACAAAAAAAAGTAAAGTCAAGAAAAATGTTTTTGCGCTTTTTGAAATGCGATTCTATCAAATTATTAGGACGTTTTGTCAGAAACAGTGCTAATGTAATCAGTTTGACTGTTCGCGCACATCGAACTCTTTGTTTTTACAGATATTTCAAAAATTATTTTTGCGGCTAATAGGCAGGGATGCACCAAGCGGGGGTTCAACGGGTGCTAAGCACCCGGGCGCCAGATTCCGGGGGCGAAAGGAACCACAATCAATTTTTTCGGTTGATAAATTATTATCAGTGACGTGGGAGAAAAAGTATGAAAACGTTATACTGTGAGAAATCGTAATGCTAAGTGGAACGTTTACTTTTTAGTAAAAATAACTCGTTTATAATTCAACAGAAAACGTCTTGAAATCAGAGAATAATTTTTATTGTTTTGTTCAGTAACAGATACCGCGGGCAAAGGATTGAAAATTCTTTTTCTAATTTTTTTTTTTTTTTTTTAAATCTTGAAGGTTTCATCATTCATGAATGCGTGGTTGCTGCTGTGACAAATGGGGCCAATATGTAGGGAAAACGCAATGGACTTCAATAAGCATAATTTGTCGACTTAAGATCATTACGCATTTTATGTACTTTGAGCGGCTCATACTTTAAATCTGGTCGTAAATGCGGACTAAAAAATGTTCCTACGGATTGTGAACATTTTCAGCATTGTTCAAGAAATATATGCTTACTTTTCTGAATTACCTTATCGTCGGCAAATTTTCAAGAAAGACCTTCCAGCGTTGACCGTAAAACAGGGTGGGAAAATATTATAGGATCGATGCAATACGGGTAACGAGCACTGGGGTACAATTTCGATGTATTCCACGATATTAGATATTTTGGTTAGAATAGTTAGAGACGCCCATCATGTTTAATATTACATGAATATATATCATCATCCTCCTCAACCATTATCAATTTTCTGCTGGATGAAGGTCTCCCCAAGTTTCTCTCACAAGGGTGTGTCTTGGACCAGTCTCCTCCATCTTACTCCCGCATGCTTTCGAATTTCATCCACCCATCTCCCACGGGGTCTTCTTTCGGGTCTTTTCCTGTCTCTTGGAATCCAGTCTAAAATTTTGGTTGTCCATCGATGGTCCGTTCTCTTGGCAATATGTCCAGCCCAGTACCATTTCAAGGATTTTACTCTGATCATAATGTCTTCCACTCTTTATCATTTTCCTTAAACACGGGTTCGTCATCTTATCTTGCTTAGTTATATATACTATGTGTGTGTGTGTGTATCCATCGAGAAGCTGTAATATGTTTATCATCGTACATGACGGAACTTTTTTTTACTAGTAATGCAGACTTTTGTGTAAATTGACAGAGAGAGAAAGAGAGAGAGGAAGCTGACTTCTTGAATTATTCGCAGCGTCATCTGAACTAGAGTTTTACAGATTTTTTTTTCTTCAGTTTTATATGAGACAGTAGTGTTTTATGGAAAATCTCAATTTACCGGAAATAGAAAAAAATGTTGCTAAAGGTATTTATTTCATGTAAAAATGAATAAAAACTGAAAAATATTCTCGCACAAGAGGACGGCAAATCTGGGCTTGCACTCGGGCGGCAAATGCCCTTGGCGCGCCCCTGCTAATAGGAAATCAAAGGGCACTAAGTTTGGCACTTTAAATATCCCATTTTCTTTATGAATTTACGACTAAAGGCTGTTAAAGTCGAACATCCAAGAAAATAAAGTTTTCTTGTGAAGAAATATTTTTGTGCCTCTCAGATTAGGCTTAATAGTTCTTTCTCAAATACTTAAATTTTCGAATCCATTAATTTCCTGCTAGAGGTACTGAATGGACAATAAATGTGGTTTTCACAGATTCTTCAAAAAATATTTTTGCGAATGATAGGACATAACACTTTATTAAATTTTGGCCATTTTAAATTTCACTACCAGTTCATAAATTTCCCTCTAGTTTCGTAACTGGAAATTTAATAAGTTTCAGCTTTACGCAACGAGTGACCATTTCAGTTACGGCAAAAGTTCTTTTTGAGTTTGATACGTTTGGCAAAACTAGCTACATTATACATCTTCAGTTGCTATAGTTACTTGGCGAATTTAACGCTAAAGGAGCTGAAAATGGAGTTTCGCTA
Source organism: Macrothele yani (assembly GCA_039090855.1). Lineage (NCBI taxonomy): Eukaryota > Metazoa > Arthropoda > Arachnida > Araneae > Macrothelidae > Macrothele > Macrothele yani. The sequence goes on along the minus strand of CM077011.1, from coordinate 6,132,390 downwards.
AATTTATCAATTCATTTCGTATAAATTGTCATGAAACTGGAATAAGTTTCAATTACAAAACATGCCCTCTCCATTGCTTCAGCTTTAGAAAAACACCTTGTTTTTACGTTATGAGCAAATTTGTCAAATTAGTAGGCAACGAGCATGGTATCCAGCAAAAATAAAATCCTTGAAGACTGGCAACCGGAGAAGTCCTCCACGTTACAAAATACGGGTAAATTTAAATTTGTGCACAGTACTTCGCTTGAAAATGGTGGATTACTTTTCGTGGAGGAGTTTTCTTGTGGCGAACGATTCTCTAAATCAAAGAAATTCAGCCGTCCATGGCATAGACAAATGTCGTGGACCACAAAAGTTGGACAGTAAGAATTTCATCAGTCAGTGCAAATGAGCGAGAGTGTGAAGAGTTTCTTGAAAACATTTTCCCTTATTACTTTCATCCGAAAATTGAAGTCTGCGTTTTCTTTTATTATGCCAAAAAGATGCGTACAATTTGCTTTATACCTCCACCGCAGTTAACAGAAGCATAAGGATTAAGTGCAAAAGATCCAGCTTGAAAGTGGAAAAGTAGGAATCACAGTTTTTCGAGTAAGAGTATCATTGAAACTTTTATTGACCGCCCGGGTGGCGCAGTGGCCTAAGCGCTGGCTTATAACCATTCGTCCGAGATGGGTCCGGGTTCGGATCCCCATGAGGCATGGATGTTGTGTTTGTCTTACGGCACTGGCTCTCTCCCTTCCCTGGAACCAGTGACACTAAATTAGGGACGGGCGACTGGTTATAGCCAATTGAGTTGCTCACGGTGGTCGTTAAACCTTCAATAAAAAAAAAAAAAGAAATTTTATTGCTTTTTCAAATGTTAATTTGTTGTCAATTTATAGAATAGAAAAGGTGAGAATACTTGATAATTATCAGTATTAAACTAGGGGAGGAGACAGCAATAAGAAAATGCTATTGCAATACAATACAAATTTCTTTTAAAACTATTCAATAAGAAAAAAATAAACAGTGCAACATTTTCGAACTTCTTTATTTTGCAGCCTAAGCACACACTTTTGTAAAAAGAAACAAAAAAAAAAAAACGAAGCACCCCGAGAAAGTCATTTGATCCTAATGAAACTCTGCATGCAAGTACCTCAGGGCCGAATATGCAAATGATTGAAAAATAACTACCAATGACTAAAAAGCGGCCGGCGACAGCGCATTGGAATCGCATCGAGAAGGGTATATCAAGAACAAATGGCAACACAGCAGGTCGTAGAATGCATCGACGTACCAGGCAGGATGCCACGACGACGGATCCGTGCACACCACGAGAAGTCGAGCGGGTTTGCGAGACGATATGTAATTGGGCAGAGAGAAGCCGGTTGGTCAAGTCGCCGTATCGCCAGGCATTTAGATCGGGGCGACGAGGTAATGGGATGATGTTGGTGGCAATGGGTCGAACAGGGCACCACAATCCAGCGGCACACGAGCAGTGGACGGCCGAGGGCAACGACAGAACGCGATCATTGAGCGATTGTGAGAACCGCACGAACAGAACCGAATTCGTTGCTCTCAATAATCCGTAGCCATGTTGCGTCGTCGACAGGTACGGAAGTGGCCATTCGGATCGTTGCCAGACGAGCTGCGGCGTACGGATTACATTCGAGGAGGCCAATTCGCCGATTTCTCCTGATCAGAGAGCATCGCAGGCACCAGTTGCAGTGGTGTCGGACCCGATCGATGAGGGATAATGTCCAGTGGTGTCATGTTGTCTCCAGTGATGAGTCACAGTTTGCACTTAGCGCCGATGACCAGCGCATGCGTGTCTGGAGACGAGCCGACCAGCGTACGGATCCTGCTCTTACCGTGCAACGGCACAGGGCTCAGACACCCGATCTGACTGTCTAGGAAGCTATTTCCTACGATAGACTGTCTAGGAAGCTATTTTCCTCCGTACTACCCTCATGGCTCAACGGTACGTCGACGCATTCTACCTGTTGTGTTGCCTTTCCTGTAGAATATCACCGAATAATTTTGCAACAGGATAATACCCGGCCACACACGGCACAGCTCTGCCGGGCCTGCCTCTGTAATGTCGACACCCTTCTAGACTAGCCCGATCACCCGATTTCTCACCGATCAAACATGATGGGAGCGCACCTATGCCCATCCCGGAATGTCGGCGAATTGGCCCACAATTTGGACAGCATCTGGCATTCCATAACTCAGAACAGTATCCGTGAACTGTATGTGTCTCTGCCACGCTGGGTTTCTTCTTGTATCCGAGCGAGAGGTGCGCTACAATACAACTTACTGACTGACTTCTTCTACTCATGTAACTGCTTTATCCGGATAAATGGCCCAACTGCTGTAGAATTGCAATCATTTCCTCTCCTATACATGTACATTACACATGCCAATTTTCATCTTGATTGGATAATTTCTTCTAGGTGCTTCGTTTTTTTTTTTTTTTTTTTTTTTTTTTTTTCTTTTGTTCTTCTCTTTCTCTTTTTTTTTTTTTTTTTTTTTTAGCGAAGAGAAGATTGTATTAGCTACTTTGGTTTAGGGTGGTGTAGGAAGATTAAGGCTAAGGAAGAACTTGATTATACTACTCCAGAGAGAAAAGGTAGTGAACACCCCGGATCATCAGGACAGTTTCTACAAGCACTCTTCATCGCAGCTCAGGAAAGACAGGTAAAAAGTTCCAACACAGATGTTTTTCCTTGGCTGGAAGTCATATGAAAGTAATTTATATCACAGCCAGCTAAATATTCGCCTTAAACAATGAAGAGTGTTGTAAGCGTCAATTTTTGTTTCACCTACCACTAAAAGGAAGGCTAGGTTATTTTAATAGTTTCTTTCAAAACAAGTACATCGATAACAATTCGAAAATTTAAAATGAGAAAGTAAATTATCAATTGACAATAAAGTGGTCACTTTTAAGGATTGATTTATTTCGGTCCGTGAAAAGCAAAACAAAACTGGCAATCCAATTGTACGTTTTCGGGGCCCCTCAAGCTCTGGGGCTCTAGGCGCACGTCTACTGCGCCTAGTGGGAATTCCCCCTCCTGCTTGAAGTTATCTAGATAATCGATGTTTATCGATGATTTGTATTCTTTTACAGAATTTGTCCGATTCCTAAATATCAACAAAAGTCGTTTCCATTAAATAATTTTTTTTTCGTTCCAATACGTTTATTTTCACATTTTTTTTTTTTTTTGCTTCTAATAATAACCATTGTAAAGAACGAAATAACAACACTTGAAAGAGTGAAAATTTTGTATAGGTTTATTTTTTATATTGACATTAGAATAAATTCGTATGAAAACATGTGCGAAATTAAAGTTTCATGAAATAATAGAAGTAAACAGTTCATTCTAGATGATCATTAGGAGGCCAGGGCCAGTACGATACAATATCAGTTAAAATTTGATCAAAGGCATCACTATTTGTTGTTTTCACCTTTTCTCTGCACATGAATTCACATAAATAACTATCTAACATTAAGCGATGGGTGCCCCGCAATTTTTTGTTCTTTGATTTTGCTTTTCCCCACAAACTCTCAATGCTTTTCCCCACAAACTCTCAATGCTTTTCCCCACAAACTCTCTTGTAACAGTGTAAATGAATTCTAATGAATGATTAACTGTTAAATGAGTATATCTTGGTTCATTTTTTAAATTTTTGTACGCGTTCCATTCATCAGAAATTATTGTAGTATATGGAGCAATTCGTTGACGAATAACTTCGCACGAAGTAGTAGCAGATCGGTCAGGTACGACAACAAAAATGCACTCTTTTGTTTCTCTGCAAATGCGACCGAATACTCATTGTTGGGGCATATCTCGTCCTTTATTTACGCTTTCCAACCGTACTTTAAAGAAGCGTATGTGCTCGAGCTTTGTCCGTCCGTCCGTCCACACGATAACTGGCGTAAAAATGGTTCGATTTCGATGAAATTTTAGTATGTGGTAGGGGACCACCGGGGGACGAACCCTATTGAAAATGGGACAAATGGGGTCAAAGGTCACGACGTAGGAGCGGAATCATTCCTATGCCTTTATGCGCCATAACTTGCGTAAATATGGTTCGATTTCAATGAAACTTTACAATGTGGTAGGGGACCACCTAGGGACGAACCCTGTTGAAAATGGGACAAATGGAGTCAAAGGTCACGACGTCGGAGCGCGATCATTCCATTGCCCTTATGCAACATAACTTGCGTAAATATGGTTTGATTTCAATGAAAGTTTACTATGTGGTAGAAGACCTCCTCGGGACGAACCCTATTCAAAATGGTTGAAGTGGGGTCAAAGGTCAGGACATAAGATCGGGATGTATTCCATTGCTCTTATGCGTCATAACGTGCGTAAAAATGGTTCGATTTCAATGAAATTTCAGTATGTCGTAGGGGACCACCTGGGGACGAACCCTATTGAAAATGGACGAAATGTGGTCAAAGGTCAGGACACAGGATTGCGATCTATTCCATTGCCCTTATCCCATATTATTAAGGTGGACGTTGCCGCCCCGGTGGCGCAGTGGTCTAAGGCGTTGGCCTCTGATCATTCGTCCGTAAGGGGTCCGGGTTCGAATCCCGGTCAGGCATGGATGTTGTGTTTGTCTTACGGCACTGGCTCTCTCCCTTCCCTGGAACCAGTGACACTAAATTAGGGACGGGCGACTGCTTATAGCCCATTGAGTTGCTCACGGTGGTCGTTAAACCTCCAATCAAAAAAAAAAAAAAAAAAAAAAAAAAATAAGGTGGACGTCAAGTAATTTTGCTTCCTATACTTCCAATGGAAAAACTTTTGCACACATTTTCTTCACAATTAATGTGTTCCCAAGGATGAAAATTTGAACATCGATTAAAATAACTTCATATTATAACTTGGAAAACTTAATATTTTCTAAAACATAACCATAATTATATTAAAAATCAATCACTTTTCCTTTGGTGGTGTTGAAACCAGAGAAAAGATGGCGCGACCTGTACTTTGATGACGTCAGTGGACAAAAAAATGTTGGATTGCATAATTACGGTTATGGTTCAGAAAATATTAAGTATTCCAAGTTGTGAAATGAAGCTATTTTAATCGATGTTAAAATTTTCATCCTTGTGAACGCATTAATTGTCCAGAAAAAGATGGCGCGACCTGTATTTTCATGACGTCAGTAGACAAACAAATGTTGAATTGCATAAATATGGTTATGTTTTAGAAAATATTAAGTATTGCAAGTTATATAATGAAGATAATTTAATCGATGTTCAAACTTTTGATCCTTGGGAGCGCATTAATTGTGAAGAAAATGTGTACAGAAGTTTTTCCATTGGAAGTATAGGAAGCAAAGTTACTTGACGTCCACCTTAAAGTAGCAATTCTTGTATGTATGTATGTACATTTTATTTTGAAAACGGCTCTAAGAATTTTGATGAAAGTCGTTAACCTACCGTTTTCTGGTACTAGAAATTGATTTAGCTTGATCTTTAGGATAATTCGTTCAGTGGGTTAAATAACCACCCCGAATTGTAACGTTTTTAGTGATGGCGTTGTTCCATTAATGTTACCAATACTTAGAAATCTTATGACGTCATAATCTCGCCTTTGAGAATGTTGGCGCGCGGTCACGCCATCTGTCTCATTACGTCACGCATTGTGTGTGGATCCTATTAAAGTTTTATGACGTCAGACTTGCGGCAAGCAGATGGTCGCGATTCCCATCTACCTCATTACGTCACGCGTTGTGTGCGTATGTCGGTCCGCAGGATAACTCGCGTAACAATCGTTCGATTTCGATGAAATTTTAGAATCTGGTAGGGGATCACCTGGGAAGGAACCCTATTTAAAGTGAACGAAATGGGGTCAAAGGTCAGTACATAGGAGCGGGATTCATTCCACTGCTGTTATGCGTCATAACTAACGTAAAAAAGGTTCGATTTCGATGAACTTTTAGTATGTGGTAGGGGACCACCTGGCGACAAACCTTATTGAAAATAGGAGAAATGGGGTCAAAGGTCAGGACATAGAAGCGGAATCACTTCCATCGCCATTATGTGTCATAACTTACGTAAAAATGCTTCGATTTGGATGAAATATTAGTATGTTGTAGAGTCTTGCCTGGGGACGAATTCTATTGAAAATGGGTGAAATTGGGTCAAAGGTTAGGACACAGGAGCGGGATCTATTCCATAGCCCTTATGCATAATAACTTACGTAAAAATGCTTGGATTGCGACAAAATTTTATCATGTTATTTCGGAGGTATACCAAACCGGTTCTGTTGAATATCATCGAAATGGGAGCAAAGGTCAGGGCACAGGACCGAGGTTTATTCCACAGTCATTATTCTCATAACTTGAGTAATAACTTGAGTTATGATTTCTGGTATGTTGGAAAGCGTATTATAATCAATGCATTGCATGATTTTACTAACTTATTGTATTTACGGTGGCTAAAGAGCGATTCTACTATTTCAACATGAGTGTTCGGACCCCCTATAACATTCTCACACATTAATAATGCACTAGCACAAATTTCTCGCATGTAGTTTGACCAGTCAAGAGCCATTCCTCTAGACATATTTAATTCTTTCTTCATATAATTTTACTGTTGTTAATTCATTTGCCCAATAATAAATGAAAAGGCCGATAGAAGTAAAAGAAAGCCTGCTACTTGTTAAATAACTGTGCGAACGAAGTCGTTTTTCAGAACGACAACTACGTAGATTACATCTCCATCTGTCTTGTTTACCTAGTTCCAAAGTCATTTTGTGTTCCAAGCGGCAGTTAAAACTGGAAGGCAGAATTCCTTTAGATTGAAAAAATGCAACTCTCTCTTTTTTTTAGTTTTATCATACAATGATAATAAATTCATTTTTTCATACAGAAAAAAAAATAAGAAAAAAACTAATCACTTGAACTATTTCTGATGTATGCAATAACGAATACGAATATTTCGGACAAATTCTGTAAAAAATCGATAATCATCGATAACTTCAAGAAGCTAAACTGATAAACATATTTTCAAGCGATTCGCTGTGAATTAATGAAAAAATGTATTGGTGGGGAATTTATATAAAAGGTCCAGATTTTTTAAGTATCTCCGGCACTAAACGCTCTGCTTCACAAAAACTTTAAATGCGCACTGGATTTCTCAGTAACCGACGTAAAGCGTAAACCCATTGTCCGCCTAGAAATAATCAGTCTTCTTCAAAAGCAATTCTACATCAATCATAGTAGTTTTTTATGCAACGCGCCTTTATGGCACAGCCGTTTAAAAGAAAAAAAAAAAGGAAATTCGAAAAAGGAGGGGAAATTTGCCATCTGGAAAGTGTTTGCATATGTCTAAAATGGTTCTTAAATTAAAAATGTAAAGAAAACCCACTTGAAATCTAGGCAGCTCCTAATTGGAGTTGCGGTTAATTAAAAGTGAGGTCTCTTGAATCTGTTGATGTTTATCAAGAGTAGCCTGTGACGTTTCCACCTACACGGCGCGCTGTCTAGTTTCCCCGATTTTATGTTATACTTTTATTCCTTCCTTTTTTTAATAGAAGTCAGTTCTTCCGTCAGCTTTTCCCTGGAACAAACGGCATTAAAACTGGTCTAGCAATGTGGAACAGAGGGAAGCCAGGTTGAGTCACCGTGCGCGAGAGCGAAAGAGAGGCTTATGGGGACGGTGTTCCACCAACCACTACTGAGTTCTGAGAGCGCGGGGATGTAGGGGAAGGGGGATGCCGAGGGGAAAGAACGTCGCCAAGACTCACAGCAGCTGAGAGTGACGTCACTCGGCCATGTCTCCGCTTCCGGTGGCGGCAAGAGCGTTGCTTGCTTGCCTTGTTGTGATTGCGCTCGCTGCTTGGAAAGCACAGCAGCTCGGCCCACATAGACAACTAAGAGATGCCGCGGAATTGGGATGTTTTATTTGACTACGAGCAGCGGCTTTTCACCAGCTCGCAGGTAAGTTATGACTTCTTTCGAATTTTCTTCGACACGTGGGCTTGCAAGTCATGCCCTGCGCCTTAATTCTCGCGTACAAAATGCTGATGACCATGCTTCGGCGGACGCCGGTGACGAATGAATGGACGGCAACTGCACGAGAACTCACCATCTATGTCGAAAATAAGGCTCTTGACCTGATTATGCGTACGTGCTCTACTGTTCTTCCCATATTCATTGGGTTATTTATAGATTTAATGTAGCTGCCGGCAAAAATGGAATTTTACCTCCCACAGAATCAGCTTTGTAAACCGTGCAAGAAATAAACTGACTGGATAAATATTTTCTAATACTGCCGCAAACAGTTTGAGTGTTCGATTTTGTGAAAACGGTGATTTTTTTAGTGTCATGGTATTCTTGTAATGTGGAAACAGTGTTGAATATTCTACAGTGAAAATTGTTAAGTTTTTGTTTTAATGCTAATTTAAACTGCTTATCTCTCTCTCAGATATTTGAAGTTCAAAAGTGGAGACTTATTTTAAAACTATGTTCTCGAAATCAACTGTTTTAGTTAGCTAGAACTCAGAGCACAAAGTTCGATTTTACAAATAAGGAAAAAGCCTTTCATTTATCTCCTGTGATCAGAAGCGAAGCACGGATACATCCGGGAAACGGGTCTGTCCTTTTTATTTTTCTGGCAAAATAAAAACGTTACCCTAATGTAAAATTAAAAGAAAAAGTTAAATGCTTCCTGGCATGCAGTGTATGGATGCAGTATTTGTTCAGTTATAAGTTTGTTCTGTATTGTTCCCTTTAGCCCACTTGTCTTAAAAAATGTACAGACATGGACGCATAAAGCTAACACCCAGAAAAATGTCTTACTATCAAAGCAAGCTCAAGTTCTGTTCTGCTGTCGCTGCGAGATTGAGTTTTTGCTCTACGTACGACATCCATTTCGTAACAGTGAAAGAGAATGAAAAAAAAAAAAGATGAAAATCATGAGAGACATCTTACCAATCATAGGGACAAACACACGGGGAGAGCAGGGCCATTATTAAGGCCTTAGTGGGCCTCTACGCTAAGACATTTGAGTGGGTCCCCAAAGAACTTAGGACGGAGAATCATTATCATGTCCGTTAAAACACGAAACCGTAGTAATATGTTTGTGATAATTAATACGCAGTGCACTCTTCACACAACTAAATTATCTGCAGAGTTTTCGTAACAGGTCACTGTATTTTTCATTGTTCTCACCAGAACATCAGCTTAAGATTCCTAGATTTTGTCTTGGATTTTCTAATGATTTAGCATTGTATACGTTTCTTGGAGCGCCTGTTTTGTTACGCAATGTGAAGCCACATGGGATTTCGACCATTAACGGTTTCAAGTGCAAGTTGAGAGATATGGGCGGATTGGTAGTAAAAAAGCTGAAACTGTCTCGCTGGCATCATTGCATATATTCGCATTTGTACACAGTGACATGAAACCTTTGCCCTTAGTGAGTCCCTACCTTGAAATATATTCGTCTTAAAGCCTCTGTTTGTGATCAAGTGGAAATTGTTCGAGACAAAACTAGAACCATTTTATAAAACTTTCTCTCTCTGCCTTCTGAACCCTTGGTAATGGTGGGCTCCTTTGCTTTCTGGGCCCTTGGTAATATAAGGCCCCCCTTGATCGGGCCCTGAGGGAGAGTGATATGTTCTAAAACTAAAGCACAAATAAAGATTACTTATACTCATAAATCCCAGGGCTCACTTAACAAGTGTTGTAATTGTTTGGTTTAATCAAAATTTAAAGAATCGGACGTGCTTTTATTCGTAATTATAATGATTCGTTTAAAAACTGAAGGAAAGGGAGAAATGTTATTTTAATCTGCGTAATCATATTAGTCTTTCTTGTTCGTGTTGATCTTTCTGTTTGATTTCTATTGCATACCTAAACAAAAAATATTTCTAAACGTAGGTGGATCTGCCTTGGATTGCTTATGAAACACTTTTTTATTTCAACGCTGCGTAAATTTCCGTTTGTTGTATGTGTGTATCTATACAATCTTTGAGACAGTGAACTAGACGGCACAGTGCAGAAATAAACTGTGTTACCGAGTAAATATTACATGCACTGTGTATCAGAAAAACATTAACTTTTTTTATTTGCTATTGGGGAGGACATTTTTACTTTATTTTGAAGAGTTATTTTGGCACAAAATAAACACGTGTATAAAAATGATAACGAAGTCCCCTTGCCTCGGTGTACGGGCCTACAAAAAAAAAAAAAAAAAAAAAAAAAGAATCAAAATCCGCTTTTCCCGGTCAGAGAGGGGAGGTGACAGGGAAGACAGAAATCTTTAAACCCCCCCCCCCCCACACACACACACACACACACCACCACCACCACCTCCACCCCACACACACTCTTTCCAGCTGGTGGAGTTTGCTTATTAATCACAGAAATTCACAATTTTTTTTTTGTCTCCATAACGAGTTTAAAACACTACCTCGTTGTGAAATCGATTTACGCTGCAACTGCCATTTTGTTGGGATATCAGTTGAACAGAATTTCTACAATTTTAGTAGACATGATTTTTTACACAGATTTGGAAAGGTTGCAGGAATTATTCTGAAGTTGAGTTTCACCTTACGGCCACTGAAATTCATCACCAAAGTATCTGTTCACAACGTTCAAAATCGATAATTTGACTTTGTCACTAACAAAAACTCGTAAAATATTTTTCAAACAGATTTTAGTTGACAGAAGACGCTTAAGAGCACCCTAAAATGTGTAATCTCCTAAAAGCTCTGTATAAATCGTACCAATGGCATCTTCAGTGATATTAATACGTAAATTAGCTTTATGTAGGGATAGATAAGAAGAGCACTCAAAATACAATTTTTCGGTTGTTGTGTGTTAATTAAAATAAAAACTTGGAAGGAGCGATGACTTTATCTATTTGCGTTGTCTCCACGTATTTGAAAGATTTTTACCAAAATTTGTTTCTTTGGTCGATAACGATATTATTATTGCGCAATTAAATGGCATTTTTACGACTTAAGCAGTTTACTGCTTTGAGTAGTTATACATCTAATTTGGGTATCCTTTTGTTTATCTGCATGATTATTTGCTTTCCCACCTGAACTGCATTAAATTCCAAATAAGATGTTTAAATCTGTGCGTCAAGATGTGACAGGAGCCTAGTCTTGAATTTCCAGAGTTTGTGTAAAGTTACTGAGAACCTGGTTTTCGCAGAAACAGGAAATTCAGGTGTAGGCTATGTTGTCATAAAATGATGCTGTTTCAACCGCTTCTGAATTTTCGTTCCCGCTTGCTGTCTCCAGGACGACGAAAAGACATATATCTACGATCACGTTAAAAACGCTTGCAATTTTGAATTGCACGTTAATTGTTGACTTTCTATATATGCGCAAGTTAGGTAAACATGCTCAAAGAAAAGCTTCGAGATTTCATTGTTGTGAGTTCTTTTGCGGTAAATTCTTATATCACAGTAAATATCGAAAGCGGTGTGAAACCTATCGTTGGATACGTAAGAGATCGTGCCACTGAGGGTCAAGTTTCATGGAGCGTGCAAACCTTTTGGATCTATTCACGTCAAGGAAGAAAGTTGTTTCCTTTGTCTGGACAAATGTTTTCGTCAACGAAGAAAAACGGAATGAAAAAATTGGAGCAGAAATGGAATAAAGGAAAAGTATGTAGTTCTTTTTTTTGATTGAAGGTTTAACGACCACCACGAGCAACTCAATGGGCTAGAAGCAGTCGCCCGTCCCTAATTTAGGGTCACTGGTTCCAGGGAATGGAGAGAGCCAGTGCCGTAAGACAAACACAACATCCATGCCTCACCGGGATTCGAACCCGGGCCCCTTTCGGGCGAATGATCAGAGGCCATCGCTTAGACCACTGCGCCACCGGGATGGCGTATGTAGTTCAAGAGCTTTTGAAAATAGTATTTTCCAGTATTATAGCAGAAGGCAGTTTTTTTTTCCTTCTTTTCCCTTTCATAATGAACTGTGAGGAAAAGGTTTTGGGAAAAATAAAATCGATATTGTGGGGAGTAAAAAATCCTGTTAACACATACATTAAGAACAAAGAAGTAAGTATCCAAGAATTTCGTGTATGAGATAATTAATATTAAAAGATAAAATGCCTACTAAAAAAAACTATGCTACTTCAGAAAAGACTCGTATTCGAGGATTTCTATTTTAATGTATTAGTGACGCTGAAAACAAAGAAAGAAATTGAAGCTTGAGAAGTCCTGTTACAGGGCAAGAGCATCTCTTCTAAATTGTGTAGCGTTACCCAGCAGGATATTTCTTGGAATCAGTGAACTGGAATGACAGAAGGATTAGGATTAACAGAGATAATTTATCTTATCTCCTTTTCGTTGGTTACCGTTATTTTTAGAAGTATGCCTTCAGAACGTCAAATAATAATGGAAATATTTTCCTACAAAAGCACAGTAGCAGGACAGATGTGCTAGATTTTCTTTTCTTTCTTGATATCTTTTTTTTTTTTTTTTTCTGTAAATATCGACTGACAAGCTTTGCCATTTGTAGACAGCATCTAGAAAGAAGCCCTTAGCAATATAAAACTTAAATCTAAAATGTGTTTGCAACAAGCAAGTAATTCTCGAGAACAAAAAAATTACGATGTCTCAATATGTAGTAACAATTAGACAAGATCGTCAGATAACTCCGCGTAATCTGAACAGACAGAAAATGAAATTTGTGAATTACAAACAATATTTTTTTTAAACGCCATCATTGGCACGAAGACTCTTAAGTTGAAACTGAGTTGGACCAGAAGTGAAAAACAGAAATAAACAAAACTCATGAGACCAAACAAGATTCTCAGAATAACAATATGTTATAGATTAGATGTCACGATCCTCCCAGAGCTACATGAAATAAATTAAATGCTTATGGCAAATTGCTGGGTTGAATAATTGCTCGTTAACGACGATGATGCAAACATAAACGGATGAACTATTACATTATGACCACCCCAGCCTAGAGAAATGAGTGCGCCTGGAGACCGAACGGTGGCGCAGGTGAAGTTCACAGAGTAGTATAGATATAACCCGAGGACCAGCTTTCGGTTAGTAGAGAGTTCGGAGTCAGAATGGGAAAAACTTCCGATTTATGGAATTTGATACAGGACAAATTGTGATGGTACGGCGCCTCAGAACCACGATCTCGGAAACGGCGCGGCCTGTGGGTTGTTCACGTGCCGCTGTAGTGAGTACGTATCAAAAGTGGTGCACAGATGACCAAACGACGAACCGTCGCCCAGCCGTGTATCGTCCGCAGTTCATTGATGCCAGAGGGGAGAGGAGACTGTTTTGCATTGTTCACAGCGACCGCAGGGCCGCAGTGCGACAAATCCCCCGCAACTACAACAGTAGTGAACAGGGCAATGTGCCACAGCACACAGTTCATCGCAGCTTTCTGCGCAGGGGCCTATGTAGCGAAAGACCCAGCCGGGTCCCCATGCTCACTGCACGTCATCGCCAACAACGCATGAAATAGGCCCAAGATAATAAGAGATTGGACCGTGGATAATTGGAAGAAAGCAGTCCCATATTTATACCCAGTTTGAATTTTATACAAACTTCGTACATCCGGGACAACATACTCTGCAACTCACTTTTGCTCTCTGCCAACAGGACCGTGTCATCAGCATAGAGCAATCTGCAAACACGCATATTACCAAGACACAAACCAGTATTATCCATTTTGGCACCACGCATGCATGTATCCATTACTATAGTAAACATTCAGGGTGACATTACACATCCTTGTCTGACTCCTGCACCAATAGAAAATCATTCCGATAAAACACCATTCACTCGTACACATGCTCTACTGCCATCGTGCATGACTTTCACACTATAAAGTAGACTCCCAGTAATACCATATTTATTCAGTTTCTTCCACAGAAGAGTCCTATTTACTTTATCATAAGCTTTCTCTAAATCTATGTAGACCGCAAACACTTTTTTACCAACAGACAAATACTTTTCAATCATCATGCGTAATGCTAAAATTTGATCAGTGTAGCCCTTACCAGGCGTAAAACCATCGTGTACATCCCACACTTTCTCTATGTAAGACCTCGTACCTTATCAATAATGACCTTCTCGAACACTTTTCCTGGCGCACTCAGCAAACTAATACCACGATAGTTCTTGCATTCAGGCTGATCACCATTTCCCTTGTACAAAGGAACAATGATAGCATCGCTCCAATCCTGAGGAACCATTCCTAACTCCCAGCATAACTGGCAAATGTCAGTTAACTAGTCAATCACAGAGCCACCACCATATTTTAGCATCTCAGCAAATATGCCATCTACTCACGTTCTGAAGAGATTTTAGAGCATTACACACCTCTGCTTTTGAGATCCCACCAGTGTTTCCATCTCTCATTATAATATCATCTACTTCTGCTTCAGAATTACCTTTGCTTTCATGATCTAATAAATCACAGAAGTACACATCCAATCTTTCACTTAGTTCATTGGGCTCCCGTATAATTTCTCCGACCTTGTTCTTTACACAACTTAGAATTTCATTCCCCCTCTTTTTCCTACGTCTTATGTACTTCCAGAAAGCTTTTCTATCTTTCCAAAAATCCAAATTGTGTCTTTCCTTCTTTTCTTTCCGATCTTTTGCCGTACTCTGGCAAACCAACCTTGCTGCCTCTAGCCTCTTACAGCGATATTCATCCTCAGAAACTCTACCTTGCAACATCCCCAAGTATTCTTCCTTCTTTCTCTTTACAGCTTCTGTAACTTCACTGTTCCACCTAGCATCACCTTTAAATGTAACCACTGTTGCAGTACCACTGAACTTTTCAGCAGCAGTGACAACACAGTGCTTCAAACATGTCCACTTCTTTTCTACATCCCTCTTGCACACCTTCAACTCATTCAGACATTTACTGAGTAACCCAAAATTACGCTGATGTTCTTCAGACAGCCATTCAACCTTTATTCTTTTCACCACAGGCATCGTCGTATACTCCTTCTCCAACCAACATTCAGTTTCATCCGTGACACTAACAGGTGATGATCAGAGCCAACATCTGCACCTTATTTAACTTCTTACCTCTTCCGTGAGTCCGTGCTAGGGCTCACCAGCAATCAGCATCTTCTTTATCCAACATCTTGTATGCACACGGTCGAATACATCACACGAGTATTAACAAGTAAGTGCTTCAGACGCTGATAATAAACAACAAAATCTATTACAGTATTAAATCCCAGAGTACGATTTTCCCAAGTATATGTGTGGATATAATTGTGGTTGAAAAACGTATTAGATACACACAAACCATTTTCAATGCAGAGTTCAATTAATGTTTCACCATTATCATTCACACCAAGATCATTAAACTTACCAAAGACATTATCAGAAATCCCATTCTGAACACCTATTCTAGCATTGAAATCCCCTGCTTTTATAACTTTTTCTTTAGCACCAAACTGGTTCAAAACAGCTTTTAGCTCATTCCAAAAATCTTCCTTCTTATTAAAGGGATCTGAATCACAAGGAGCATTACACTACAACAATTGTTATTCTCAGAAGTTTAACTGTCAGACGTATCCAAAGAATTCTCTCATTAATGCAACTGTAATGGATCAAGTTGTTCATCTTTTCACTTAAAATCACACCGGTCTGTTCTCTCACATTATCCAACACTCCAAACCACACACTCACCATTTCATTCATCTCTTCAATCGCAGTTTCTTTCTCTTTAGTTTCACTTACACATGGCACATCCAATCTATACTTATTCAATCACCTTGCGCATTTCACATACATAAATTT
Organism: Macrothele yani; assembly: GCA_039090855.1. Taxonomy (NCBI): domain Eukaryota; kingdom Metazoa; phylum Arthropoda; class Arachnida; order Araneae; family Macrothelidae; genus Macrothele; species Macrothele yani. Next base: position 6,116,630 of record CM077011.1, on the reverse strand, counting down.
ACCATGAATACAGGAATTTTAAATTTTACATACATTAATTTAAACGCTCATTTTTTTCTTCGCTATCTTTGTACTCAAATCCATAGCTCCCACGTAGGCAGGAGGATGGCGGTGCCCCTCAATGAACGATCATACTAGGGGCGCACACTGAGGGGCGTAGAAATAAAATTGTACAGCATGTGAATAAATTTACTGAAAATTGTTACCGGAAAACACATTTATAATATTTTACATTTTTAAAGACTAGTTTACCGCATACAAAAGAGGGCAGCTAACCAGGGTGCAGAGTAACTTCTGTGAGCAATGGACCTCTCATATGCACGAAAGGAATTACCCGAAACAGCGCAGATAGGCATATAAAAGAAAATGAGGATATTCCTAACGTCTGTGAGCTTTCAGAATACGCGGTAGGGGATGAATAATTAATTAGTTATCTGTGCTGTGTCGTAAAAAGCCGCTCTGAGCTTTTTATATATAATCTTGAACGGAATTCTTCCAAACTCCACCACAAAAGCGTTCTCTTATTGTTATGTTCAGTGTCTGGTACTCATTCGTTCTGTGCTGGTTCGTTTTTCATTTCGCATTTCCCCTGGAGTGCTGTGCTATTGGCGTTCATGTAAACGTTCACGTGATGCTTACATATGGTGGCTGTTGGGTATTTAGCTAGGGTATACATTTTGACATACTTTCAGTAACGGAGGTATGAGAAAGTAAAAACTGCGTACTATTTGAGTGAGGGGGGAACTAGAAGAGTCATAATTTCAACTCTCCCCCTCTCAGGTTAGAAAAGTTTGATTCGCCCCTATCTGTTCAACTTGTATAAGAGCACATGATGTATGCGCCCTTGTACAAGGTGGCTGAATTCCTGTGGCTGAATTCCTGTGAAGCAGCGCCTAAGTTGGAGAAAACCATAAAACTGTCAATGACCGACAACAAAAAAGTGAATTCTACTTTAGCAATAAAATTTGTCGGAAAGAAATTTTGTTTCACTTAATCTGTCGTCAAGGAATTGACTTTTTTTATTTTACATTTAGTAACAGAACCGATACAGATAGGGGCGATTTAAGTTGCCCATTCCTTAGTCTGCAAGTACACGAAAGCCTACATGCCATTTATAATGCAAAATTGAAGAAATAAGTCTAAATTGCGATGAATAGCAATCGGGAAAATCTTAAGAAAACCAGGGGATTAATTGTTAGTGAGGTTTTTCATCTTGTTCAAGACCAAATATTTTCGTATTGCACTGCTTTCAGCAATAATTTGTTACTTACTCTGTTGTATCATCTAGTTAGTTTTTTCACATGTTTTCTGGCCTCCACAAAGATAAGTATAGCATTAGTATCTTCAAACTGAGGTTTATGGGAGTGTTTCATCTGAGATGGGGTTGGAAACTTTTTTGGCCTTCTGTAATCCTGTTGACAAATAAAACGTATTTTACACTCTCAATGGTCTAAATTTATATGGATGGATCTAAATAAGATCCTTAGCATACTTCCACATGTGGCAAAATGAATGGCCTCCAGGCTGCAGTTCTAATTTGTTACTTACTCTGTAAGAAGAACACTTTGGTTTAGAACAACCGCATGCACTCACACTTTTAGATTGTCTAGCACACGGTTCACTTCATAATGACTGTCCACCTCACGGCACACTTTATGATTGTTTACCCCACAGCACACTTCATAATGACTGTCCACCTCACGGTATACTTCATTACGACTGTCCACCCCACACACTTCATTATCACTGTCCAACTCATGGTGTGCTTCACGATGACTACCCCGAAGTACACTTCATGATGACTGTCCTCCCCACAGTACACTTCAGAATGACTGCTCACCCCATTATGACTGTCCACTCCAAAATACACTTCATGCAGTCCTCTACACAGTGCACTTCATGATGACTTCTCACCCCAGAGGTACACTTCACAATGACTTTCCACTCCATAGCACTTTTCATGATGACTGTCCGCCCTACTTTACCCTTGATAATGACTGCCCTCATCATGGTACATTTCATGATGACTTCCCACCCCACAGTACACTTCATCATGTCATTTCCCACTTCATAGTACACTTCATATTGACTTTCCACCCCACAGGTCATTTCATAATGACTGTCCACATTGTGATGCATTTCATGATGACTGTCCACATCGTGATGCATTTCATGATGACTGTCCACATCGTGATGCATTTCGTGATGACTGTCCACATCGTGATGCATTTCATGATGACTGCTCACTCCATAGTACACTTCATCATGATCATCCACTCAATGGTACACTTCATGATGACTGTCCGCCCCACAGTACACTTTATTATGACTTTCCACTCCATAGTACATTTCATGATGACCGCTCACCCCAGAGCACACTTCATAATGATTGTCCACATCGTGGTAACTTCATGATAACTGCTCCACCTGAGCGCACTTCATTATGACTGTCCACTTTATTGTACACTTCAGGGGGACTATCTACTCCACAGTAAACTACATGAAGTATTTTCTGTTCCACTAGATATTTCCCTGGAATAACTTTCTTTCGCTAATATCCGGAAACATGTGATCTCTGGACTCTTTTGTCTTTACACGTGAACGTTCTGGGCATGAAGATGCCTAAAGTTTCATTACGTCACAGTTTTTTTTTTTTATTTAAAGTAGCAGAGATGGAATCGGATCAAAGTTTTGTGTCACGGACCTGTATAGATGTTTTATGCAGTTACGATCCACATAAAAGTACTTTGATTTCTGAATAGCATAATTTAAATTTGCATTCAGTCTGTCTTGATGTATTAGCTTGATCATACTCTTTTTTTTTCGTTCTAGTTTCAGGCATTTTTATTGTGTAAAATATGTTCTGTTATATTCCGCATATACATTTGACGAACTTCTTTACCGAAGGCTCTTGAAGGCATGTCTAGTGCTCAAAAGCACGGACTTCTGGCAAATCATCCAAGTTGGGTCAGGGTTTGAGTTCCGGATGATGCATAGGCGGTGTCTTTGTCATACGCAGGATCAGTCATCCTAATTCAGGGGCGAGCGACTCTTTTACAGCCTTAGATGCTTACCGGGGTGGGGATTAAACCCTCTAAAGAAATGCTATTCGAGTAATATGCGTATATACAATAATGAAAGATAATGCATGTGTGTATTGCAGCTATATCTCATTGGAAAATCGTCGTAGACTCTTCAAAATATGATAGATAATTTTTCATTTTTGTCCAAGTTGCAGTAGCGGGTTTCAAGTAGGAATTACAAAACACTGTGCTTGCTGGAAGCAAGAATATTTGCAATGCTGTGCTGTTTCGACGGGGACCAAGCGGTTGTGAATGAGACACCTCGGAATGAGTATATGATCTTGAACGTACGTGCATGCACGCGCTGTCATTGACGAAGTGTTTCTGTCATGTGTGCATCACGAGAAGCAAAATTACTTCCTTTTTGGGCACTGTTATTACAACGGTGATCGCTGTGTTTGTTGGCAACAAATGTATGTCATTCTGCTGATAGATGCAGTGCTTCGCTACCGGTCTCGAGTTGGGTAAATTATTTTGCCTAGAGTTCACAAAGAATTGTGTAAGATCTGTGTTAGTCAAACTTACTTTCATTACATTCCTTCTGAACTTCTAAAACAGGAAATTCATGCCTGCAGCAGAGCTATGCAAACAAAAGAAGCGAAAAGGCAAGGAAAAGAAACTCATTAACACCTAATGGGAAGATCATTAACGTAGTTTATAAAAAGATAGTATAAACTTTTACCTCAGGTTTTTTTCCCTATTTTCTTATTAAAAAGGCATTACCACACTGCTGACAAGATTTACACACACATACAGTGCGTAACAAATTAAATATTTTCGTGTGTTTTCTTTTGTAGCGGTGGTACTCACAACATAATCATTCACTGCAGTAAAAATCAGAATGTACAGGTTGCATCTTAAACATTATACCCGAGAAGAACAGTTAGTAGTCATTAAAGTAATAATTTATACTGGTGCACGTTATGAAATGAGAAATTGATTTCAAAGTTTCATATTAAATGGGCCTGTTCGATTTTTAATTTATGCGAAGCATGCGTTAAATGTTCTACATGTGAATAGCAAATATTCATTCTCTGAATGAATATTTGTTATTCACATGTAGGTGGTACAAGGTTGTTATAATATTATTAACTGAAAAAGGCAAAGTTATTCCGAAAGAATAAAACATGCTATTGGTAAAACACGCGCGTCCTCGGATGGTTGGCACATGTGACTCGCGGCGCTTTATACAGGACAAAGTGGAGAAAGAGTGCATAGCACATCATTGGCTAAGAAATTATACAGAGATTTGTTACTTTTGTGCATAATGGATTGCTTCATTTGGAGACTGAAACATCATTAAAAGCATTCAAAACCAGGTCAGGTCAAGGCTTTTGATCTTTTTACCCAGAACAAAATACTGACCCTTTCCATTTACGGACAGTAGAAGTAAGAAATCGATAGCGTGTATTTTATACTCAAAATGTTCTATAATAAGATAAAGACTGTTTCGTAAAGGTGGTAAGACTATAAACATCTGGTGAAAAAATTAGCTGTCACTGCGTGTTTACATGTTGCATAATAAAATCCTCCTTTACGTCAGCATATTTCTGCAAATACGAGCTGTATTTTTAGAAGCAACATTGTACAAATTTTCATCAAATTCAGGTCATGTATTATTGTAATCATAACTTTATAGGAGAAAGTGATGTTTTACATATTAGCTAAAGCTGGTACCCATTCTGCAGATGTGTTGCCTGTTGATATATCATTTATCATTGTTAGTGTCGTGTCGCATGATACCTAGCGCAGACTTCGAAGATAATGTGGATGGGTTGTTTTCATATTTAATATATAAGTAATTAATCACTCTCGCATCGCATTGTCTTTTGTCTCTGATATAGCACTGAGGAAAACAGAATAAGGCACAGCCTTCAAGAAATATGGAATGTTTAGTATCAGAAACTTTCGTTTGATGTTATATGAAAATCACTTCACGTAATTCCAAATGGCTGTACAGGATTCACTGTAAAATTATATGGTTTATTTGCATATTAAAGATTCCGTGGATGAAATTTCATGCCGCTATGGCTAATTACAGCAAAAGGATATCACATCATTGTGGCGTATACTCTATTAAACTTTTTTTTTGTTCCTGTGATCTTATGTAAATTTTGGTACATTCTCTTTAAGCAGTTTCTAACTTAACGCTACATTTCTCTCTCGCTGAATTTTGATTTGACAACCTGATATTAGGTCAATGGATGGATGACGTATGTGATTGGGACTAATAACAGTGACGTTTACGACTGTATCATCTCTCTCTCTCTCTCTCTCTCTGTCTCTGTCTCTCTTTCTCCCTCTCTCACTCTCTGTCTCCCTCTCTCTTTCTTTCGCTCTGTCTCTCTCTTCTCTCTGTCTCACTCTCTTTCTCTCTCTTCTCTCTCTTTCTTTCGCTCTGTCTGTCTCTTCTCTATGTCTCTCTGTCTCTGTGTCTTTCTCTCCCTCTCTGTCTCTCTTTCTCTCTCTCTCTCACTCTCTCTCTCTCTCTCTCTCTCTCTCTCTCTCTCTCTCTCTCTCATTCTCTCTCTCTCTCTCTCTCTCGGTTCCTCTCTCGTAAGAAGTGAGCCAGAGCTTGATATCGTTGTAATTGTTCTGGAGAGAGATTGTTGGGAGAGATTAGACTATTTTGATAATCTACGATTAGCGTTTAATCTTATATAATTGGATTGATTGTTTCACGTTGAATGTTAAGCTTCATTGGATTTGAAGCCTTAAAGTATTATCCTGTTAATATGATTTGGATGTTATTTGGTGTTGCGTGTATTATATTCTACTGTTAAATCAACCATTGATTAAGTTCGAGTGATTTTGGCAATCGATATTGTGCTGACGAATGTGCTTAAAATGGATATAATAAACTATTATTTACCAGGCTGTCAGAGTCACTAAGTGTTACATTAAGTGCTATGTTTATTAAGCTATCCGGAGCACGAATTAAACTTACGAGACATTTCAGTACGAAGAGCATTTACATTGAAGTAATACGGGTGTTTTGGTGTAAAATAGGCAATTAAGAAATATCTTTCCTCTGAAAACATTACAGCATGTAATGGAATAAGCCCGCAATTTGAAGGTGAACACTTCTCAATCAGGGACGTCGCTAGACTTCGAAATCAAGATAGGCGACGGGTGGGCGAGCTTCATAGCAACTTTTTAACTTTTTTTTTTTTTTTACGAAATACTGAAAGAATGAATCCTTAATGGGTTTTTTTTCTTTTGATTGAAAGTTTAACGACCACCGTGAGCAACTCGATGGGCTATAAGCAGTCGCCCGTCCCTAATTTAGGGTTATTGGTTCCAGGAAAGGGAGAGAGCCAGTGCCGTAAAACAAATTCAACATCCATGCCTCACCGGGATTCAAACCCGGACTCTTCTCGGACGAATATTCATAAGCCAACGCTTAGACCACTGAGCCACCGGGGCGGCTTTAATGCTTTTCACTACCGGCTAGAAAAGGATTCGTGCAATCATGACCCCTCCACCTGGACACACATACCCACATACACGGATCTGACTAGTTACGCTACTGGTGTAAGATACAAGTGTTGGTAGAATGTCGCCTTCAACTTTTTACTTGCTCTGAATACGTTGTCTTAAATTGCTTTTCAAAATTTTGCATTTTTGCCTACTAAAATAGTACATAGTACTTGAACATCCTTTCTAAAAGAAGATGCCGTTTTTTATCTAAATGAAATTTTAACGTCGTGTCACGCAAACACAATACCTCTCACCTCCTTAACTTCCTTCCTTCCAGCCAGCGACCTTGCCTTGCACTCCTCTCCTACAAAGCAGTCGTCAGCCACTTTCTGCACTTTCACTGTCCCGGGGTGCTAGTGTAGCTTTAAACTCTACTTCCCGTGTTGGAATCCCCTAATTTGTAAAAAATAAACAAGCAGAGCGATTAGTAGTGAATCCCTCAGTGAATTCCTATTAACCATCTTCATTGGCCCCCTGGCCATACGAACCTGAAAAAGAGGCTTAAACTAAGGAACTGGAAGAATGGAGAATAATTGAATTTTCATGGCCCTTCGGATTCTGTTTTGATAACCTTCTTTGGAGACGTAAACAACGCACTTCCTAGGGGGAAATACGTAGGTCTACGTGAAATAAAGCACAAGACTTATTATTTGGCAAAGTGCAGATCATATTTTAAAGTTAAATATATTGAAAAATGGCACATTTTGAACTGAGTTTGTGGCAGGGTAGGCAATACAAATTTCAGGGTGGACTCAAGCTCATCCTCGCACCCCCTTGGCGACGTCCTAGTTCTCAATCACTCAGCAAGACAGGAGATCTGATCACGGTAAAAACATAAGCCTCACATCTTTATAACATAAGGTTAAGAAGCTATTAAACATTTCTGATAAGTAGAGATTCGCTGTGCGAATTACGTACTTAAAAGGTATTTGGCGCCTGATCATATGAAACTTTCAGAGAGAATGCGGGTTATTACATATGTTGAATTTGTCATGAACAGAGAACCACACATTAGAGTGGAGACTATAGCAAACTTTTAGGTTTCTGAGATGACAGTAGTGTGACATAGTGCCCTTCCGAGACCTATGTTCATTTATTAGTTTGGATGATGCAGTTGAGTTCATTTACTAGTGTTGAACACAAAAGTGGCATTCCAGATGGCTGAGTGGTCATAGTGAAGGTTTGTGGATCTTCCTTCAATTTGGGCTGGGTTCGAGCCTTGGGTGATACATAGGCTGTGATCCCCGAAGTCAGCGTCCCTAGACTAGGGACGGATGGCTTTATGCTCATGCACATAGCTAATCCCCCTCACACACACACACACACAAATTCACAGGAACATCTGGTCTTCATTACAATATGATTCGACAGCTGTGTGAGTAAGGGTGAATCCATATTCTAGTGTACCCGATAACGAAGTAAATTTCTCCGTCATTTTTAGTCCACGCCGGGGCTCGAACCCGGGTCCCCTCATTCCGGAATAAGTCGCTCTACCAAACGAGCTACGTGGACGTTCCTTGTCGCTGCTATCTGCCTTTATGTCGTGTGCGTCCTGCTGGGCAGGCACGTCACATTTCCCCGCCCTCCTGAAAGAGGGCCTGGGGCATAGCCCCACGGGTCAGCCGTGACCATGAATCGTCGTAGGCAGCCATCCACTGTAGAACGTGCACTTGAGAACTCCCAGTCAATCTAGTGTGTGGAATGCAACGTCACACACATTTATTTTTCGAAGCGCTGAAGAAGGGATTCTCTTATTTTTCCTTTCTCGCGGTGTGGAAAGAACATCACACCATTGCGAGATCTTGAACGGGCGGGTCATCCGGGAAGTTCGGGCGCCATTATAACGAAGTAAATTTCTCCGTCATTTTTAGTCCACGCCGGGACTCGAACCTGGGTCCCCTTATTCCGGAATAAGTCGCTCTACCAATTGAGGACATGTGACGCGCCTGCCCAGAGGACGCACACAACATAAAGGCAGATAGCAGCGACAACGAACGTCCGCGTAGCTCAATTGGTAGAGCGACTCATTCCGGAATAAGTCGCTCTACCAATTGAGCTACGCGGACGTTCCTTGTCGCGGCTATCTGCCTTTATGTCAGGTGCGTCCTGCTGGGCAGGCACGTCACAACCCCGTGACTAGAATTTTTCGGCCATATAATTTTGCCCCTTTGCAATTAAGAGATAGTGTCTTATGGGTGCCGTAAAATTATTTCCTGATTAGTTAAGGGATAGGGTCTTATCTGTGAACTAATAAAACAATAAAATCTTACAGTACTCTTAATCTGCATTTCACTTATTTTATTTCTATATTCGTCTGTTTTTTTTTTTTTTTTTTTTTTTTTTTTTGTGTGTGTGTGGAGACCTAATTAACAAAGACAAAAGTTACGTGGATATTGGTGAGTTTTGTTTCCTTTTATTATACCATAGAACTTAAAAATACAGTTAGTCTAGTCTTGGATTTTACCTTTTGTACCGTAATTTTTGCCACAGAAGACCAAGAGGCAGAGTAACAAAATGTAACTCATTAGATCTGATGGCTCATGTGTTCGACCCTTGCGTTGGAACGTTCTGCGCTAATAGTGGTTCAAAAGCTTCTATGCCACTATATATCAAATTCATCTGCTCCCTATATTCCGGTGAAAATAGCTACAGACATATGTTTGAATAACTCTGTCAAAAGACTGAGGGTATCCAACTTTCAATACGGAAAGATATCTTGTTTTAGAAATTCAGTCTTCAGAATGTGTGATGGCTTTGTTGTACTACTTTCCACAAAGATCGCAAAGGCAAAAAGCTAAGTCTTTTGCCTTAAGCGTCACTTACCTCAATTGGTTTTGCAATTCCATCAAGAATTTGTAACATATATCTACTTATTTACCTTAAATTATTTACAATTTCTCACTACTAAGCCTCTCAGCTTTGAATTTTCTTTCCTTTGCTTTTTCAGTTCGTCTGATCATTATCTTTTCATTGCTACTTTATTACGTTTGCCATATATGATGCCCAGCCTACATTTCTTTACCTAGGTCGAGCATTATAGTATAAATCTTCCCAATGAAATACGTTTAAAAATTTTATGACTTTTTTCATGGACTCACGTTTTCACGTTTTTTCAGTTTTTCTTCCGTTCATTCATTGATTTGGGCAAAGGAAGTTAGCAATGTGTTGCTTTATGGAAAGGGAACTTTTTATCTGCTGTCAAAATTCTAGCAAAGCTGAAAATAAACGTCATTTCAGTACATCGTTCTTCCAGGCTGTTTTTCTCTAAAGCGAAAGTCTTTCAAAATTGGAAAGCCGCCCCGGTGGCGCAGTGGTCTAAGGCGTTGGCCTCTGATCATTCGTCCGAAGGGGTCCGGGTTCGAATCCCGGTGAGGCATGGATGTTGTGTTTGTCTTCCGGCACTGGCTCTCTCCCTTCCCTGGAACCAGTGACCCTAAATTAGGGACGGGCGACTGCTTATAGCCCATTGAGTTGCTCACGGTGGTCGTTAAACCTCCAATCAAAAAAAAAAAAAAAAAAAAAATTGGAAAACTACTCCATTATTTAAAATACGATAATTTATTGAAGTTCGTATTAAAATACGAGCAGGCAATTGGCCAAACGAAAGTAAACTTCGATGAGGGAAGAGTTGAACAGTTTATAACCTGTCCGAAACGTGATCGTTTATTTTGATTGGCTACCAAATGCTTTGGTCAGATTCTTGTTCCTTCCTTATTTGCCCAGATGGTTATGTTGTAAATTCCTCCCTTAAGTAAATTGGTCTCCTTGTAACGGTGACATAACCAAACATTAGACATCTTCATGGCCAGAGCATGATAGTGGTGATCACAAAAGAATTTGGAAATCATATCTTTCAGGAAGATGGCGCGGTAAAATCATTCCAGAAAAATATTTTGTAGAACAGAAAAAATAATCGTGAAGTGTACTACGGAATGGACAATAAAAAAAGTGTGCTGGCGGTATACTTTATTGACAGTCATGAAGTGAACTGTGAGAATGGACAGACAGTATCATAAAGTGTACTGCCAGGTTCGTGGACAGCCATCGTGGAGTGTAATGCGATGTTGAAAAATCATCATGAAGTGGACTGTTCGAAATTATACTGTATATATATATATATACGAGTAATATAACCCGTTACCATACATTTCCTACTACTTCTAGTACACACTTGAGGCCCAATGTTATGACTATCAAGGTGTTAGGCCGCTTTTATCACCGATAACCATTTGTATAGGGCAAGGTATCTCCTGCATTAGACTGCAGAAAGTGTCATCAAGGCATTCTGTATCAACTGGATAAAATGACGTCTCAGGGTTTGGTGACTGCGCAAGGCACTGGCATGGACCTGCAGATGTTGTGTCCCGCTGCAACCCACAAATGTTTGATGGGATCCAAGTCGGGAAATCTGGATCTGGTGACGAGAGTGTGTTCAAATGGGATGAGAAGATTCACTGATGTCCATCAGAACATTCCCCATGCTATGATACCGCCACCGATAGCATGTTTTCATCCAACTGTGCAGTCTGTTTGACGTTGTTCATCCGCGCGACCTCGAATATGGACCGTACATCGACATGGTGGCACTTAGAATCATTACACCAGGCGACTTCTTTCAGTTATCGAATGTCGAGACACAGTGTTCCTGTGCCCACAGTGGGCTTAGATGTCCATGGCATTCGGTAAATATAGCCACGTCAACTATCCACCGACTCCTTAGTCGCGTCTACAAGAGCGTCCATTGGATTGTGTGCTCAAAAACGTTTCTCTCTGCACCCTGGTTATAGACCACTGCGCCACAGGGGTGGCAGAACTGTGATACTGACATCCTTTTTTAGTTGAGCAAATATTGCAGATTTAACTCTTTCTTCTTGAACTACGATTGCTGACATCATTTGTCAGTGGAACGCGACTTGCAAATTTAAATCTTTCTTCTCTAACTGCGATCCTGCTATCACACTCTTTTCTTTCAAAACTGCCACAGTCCTTTATTACAGGCAACTAAACAAACCAAAATTTACTTCCTGCTCTTATGTTGCGCAGCCTTTCGACAAGAAGCATTTCTTCGCATGTTCTTTATCTGAATAATATCTTAAAACGGACGCATTTCTTCCATATTTAAGTCTGATTTAAATAAGTTTGGTTTCCCCTTTCGATGCTTTCCCCTTTCAACAACTTTTTTTAACACTCAATAGCAACGCTCTTTTTTACAGTAGCATTCTCAACGCAAAAACCTTTTCATGCTGTACGGAGTACGACTTGTTAAATAGGAAATATTTATCAAGCGGCACAAACTAATTCTCTTTGGTATCTTTCCCACAGGCGGCAGCCTCGCTGTGCATCTTTAACATGTACCATTATCGACATTAATCTCAAAAGCATCATTGATATTGTCTTCCTCTTGCACGGTGATCAAAATCTCTATTTTGTGTTCAATTAAGTGCCTCACAAGTTGTATTGTCATGCATCAAAGCTGTGGATTTTTTTTTTTTTTTTTTTTTACGCTGGTGCATTTTACTGTACATTGTAGCTTTCAACTATTTAAATGTAGAACACAGAAACGGATTAATTCCACGCTTTTAAAAAGGATGATAGAATTGACCATGGAGGTTTGCCTGTTAAACTTTCTTTGCCGCAATTCATTCTTTTAAGGAAAGAGCGCTAGCTAAATATCCCTCTACTGTCTGAAGAGTGTAGTTGACAAATTAGTGAAAAGAGCCCCTTGAGCAAAAGAGCCTGTGTCTGTGTGTGTGTGTGTACGTTGGCATTTTAAAACAGCTGTTTGCAAAGTATGATTTCTTTACTTTTCTGAAAACAGTGTAACGGAGATTTAACACAAGAATTTTAGGAAAAAATTGAATCTCATTCGCAGCATTTCTTTCGCCTCGTCTTTTCTTTTCTTACCAGCCTGGGAAAGTTTCATCTTTTTCACGGTGTCAGGAAGTAGGGATTTTTCTGAGGGTGCCAAGCTGTCGTGTCTTTAGCCTTTATTTTACAAAGATATCACAATGAAGAAGGCCATTTGAAAACTTGGCTTGTTGTTTCGTACCCACATTGGTATTGTCAAATGAAATTAGCACCTTTCGGCATGTTTGTTCAAATGTAACCGAAGGATCTCAGCTTTGATCTTTGTATTTTACGCCGCCTTTATTCCTCGGGAGAGACCGCAGTTTTTGTGGAAGCGAATGGGGTGAATTTGCCTGGAGACAAAGGGATAGCTGGGCAGTCAGCACGAGGGTTTAGGAGCAACCGGTCATGAGATGGCCACCGGGCTTGGTTTTTTCGGGCACGACGTTAAACTGGCGGAAGGATTTAAGATTTCCCCGTGAAACAAGAGAGAATCGTTGGAAACAAGAGATTATAGGGAATAGAAATATATTGGTTGAGGAAAAGGATAGGAAATTAAATAAAAGCCTACGGATAAATATCCTCGAAATCAAAGAGAAAAAGATATATTTTTAAAAGGTACTGAAGCATTCCATGAATATTTAAGCGTCCTACTTATTATTATTATCATAAACTACGCAGCACTGTGATCTTTATTTACAACGTTAACCTGGAGGGAATGAAACAAGTTCACAGCAGTGTAATAAAACCACAGGTTTTTAAAAAGACGGCTAAATTAATATTTAATATCAACTAAAATTTCAATCATTATAGTATCAGTAATTTACAAATTTTGAAGATGACAGTCCGTTGTTTGGTGTATCCTGTGATGGTTATATTCAAATTAATCGGAAGCTTGGGACTTGGTCGCTCTGAATGGTGTAGTGATTAGCATATCCGGGCGCTATCTGGGAGACGCGGGTTGGAATTCCCCTCCAGGACCAAGAAGTTCAAGTTTTCGGATATTGTCTGACTAACCATCCTCGTCGAATTCACACCAAAAAACTGATTGTCATCTTCAAAATTTTTATTGTATGGTGTAATTCCATTCATTGTCAGTAATTTTATACCCATGGATTTACAGTATGCATGCCTATCTCTTCTAAAGTAACATAATAAAATTCTTCAAAACTTTTTGTTCTGTTCTCACTTACGAAGAAGTAAAATACCAACTGCATCAATAATTTTTGGGTAGCTCTAAATATTCATGGATGATATTGAGGAGAAGTGTTCTAGTCCCCAAATTTTCTTTCTTCCCTTTTCTTCTTTTTTTTTTTTTTTTTTTTATTTTCCTGTTTGTGCATGAAAATAAAAAAAAAGTGCTTAGGGAAGTGCAACTTTATGTTTGTGAATTGCGTACGATATGTTTACTTAATGACACCGTATTCAAGATAAGTATATAAACAAATCGTATTGACTGCCGTGGCAATAAACAAACAGATAGATCGTACTTAAGTACGCGGTAAAGTAGTTACTGAGTAGCATTTTCACATTGAGATGGTAAGAACTTTTGTGGTGAAGTATATATTTTGATCAAAAAGTTGAGACTTAGACTGTTCCATAGTTATTGCAGAATCACATGAAGCCTTCGGCAATGTCCAAGGCAGTGGAAAAACATCGTGTTCTCAGACTACGCTATCGTGTTTTTTTTTTCATTTGTGCTATGTCCCGGTGGTAGAGTCCATAATGAGGCGTGGGGGGATGTATTATTTCTGCAGACCTGATTCTTGCCCTTCCCTGCGACTATTCTTTATAACCTTAAATTCCTACAGGGGTCGTTAAATCTCCTCCATCCTCTAAAAACACTATACTGTCTATATGTTGATGGAGCCAAGCGAAGGAAAAATTTTATTCGCAGGAGAAAAGAAAAATATTGGGAATGCTTTGCTTGCCTCCAAACGACTCAGAAAATCCGATTTTAAGAAAAAGACACGCTGTACCGAATACAAGCATTAATTTAAACCACCTAGCAGAAAAATAGCGAATCATAAAAACCTGGAAATTTCATGGATGTCTTGAGCATGCCCCCCCCTATAATGAATAAAGTCCTCCGCTGGATGTGTAGTGCAGGGAAGCTTACGTTAAGTCACGTTAGGGTTATTGGAAGGTTACTTGACGTAGCTAAAGTGTGCCTAATCTTCAAAGTGCTAGAGTTTGTTTAGGTTAGACACGCACGTGCAATAAGTTCATTGAATATGGAACTTCTTTTTACTCAGCGTTCCTCATTATCTTGAATTTCAGTAATATAACTTCGGTTTTAGTACATTAGTACCTTGAAGGCTCCTTATTAGAGCGGTAAACACAATATACCCTGGACTTCACGTAGACGCACAATGAAATAGACTTAACGGCCAGACAGAGGTCTAACAATAATAATGAACTAAGAAAACGTACTCACTTTTAACCTTTTATTGGGAAACTCCTAGTATTACTCAAACACACTCCAACAAAACACGACTACTGATATTTCGTACTATCGTAGATAAATCACATAACAATAATAATGGAAGAACCTATCACATATAACGAAGCTGCTTGGTATAGTTGAGCGCGCCTATATATACTGCATACCACCTCGTCATGACTTACACTCGTTGCCACATATAATTCAGCGGGAGAAATAACATCTCGTTAAGTAAGAAGGTAATTTGCATAGGAAAATAAAATAACAAGAGATAGTAAAATCAAAAGGAAACTGAATCTAGAGTATACGTTACACCCCCTCTAATCAAGAAAGATCATCTAGTACAAGAGTTATAGTTGATCACACCTAGACGTATCGAAGTTGGTATGACCATACGAACGAACAAAGCTATAAGAACGTCTTTTTTTTTTCTACCCAAAGCCGAGATAAAAATGTTTCCTTTGTGAATTGGCTCTACATTTTACAAAACTACCTTCTTAGAAGAGTGTAAAAAACTAATCTTTTATTTATTTTATCCAGAAATTGTATACCTTTATTTGGGAGTGGCATCTACAAAACAATGGTTAGATAAATTTAATCCAAGAAAATTCTCGAACAACACTCGCTGTTTTGTTGTTTTGATGCATCTGCAGTTCCTTTGCTTGTACATTTGAAATGAGAGATTCCGTGGTGAAATTGCTCTTGTGTTCCTGGGCTACATCCGCCGCTGCGGTTCGCTTCAGTTGATAGTTGTTTTATTTTCCTTCTTTTTTTCCCTTACATTTCAGTGATTCAGTAAGTGACGTGTCACTGAACACGGCTAAAAATGACGCGGTACTTTTTCTTGTTGCCAACTGAATCTTGCGCTTGAATTATTGAGCTGTTTTTGTTTCTGATTAACAAAATGAAATAAGAATTTGTTATCATGCCAAACAATCATCCGATACTAACTCTATCAACACATGCTTTCAAATTGTTATAATAAATCCACACTTGTGTCTGTTGTAAGGTCTGCATCTCAAAAGCCTTAGGTTCTTTGTAAAACATAACTTTACCCAAAGCTGAGGTGATTCACTCGGGTATCGTTCACTTGACCGAAAGGTCACTTGACCGAAAATCACTTCGCCGAAAATCACTTGATCGAAAGGTACATTTCACCGAAGGGTCACTTGACCGAAAAGTTCATTTCACCGAAAGATCACTTCACCTAAAAGTTCATTTCATCGAAAGGACACTTGATCGAAAAGTTCATTTCACCGAAAGATTACTTTACCTAAAAGTTCATTATATCGAAAGATCATTTCACCGAATGGTCAGTTTATCGAAAACTTAGAATTTTGTTGTTATAGATCTGTTGGAGTATGGTGCTGGTTTTTAAAAAACTGGTCACCTAAACATTATTGGATTGTATAAAAAATACACTTTTAATTTCTTTTAAACACCTCCCCATAAGTAGGTTTTTCGAAATATAACATTAATTATAAGTCATAGATAGACCTGTGCCTTTTTGCCAAATTTTAATCCCCCGAGCTCATATTCATGAAGTTTACATAACAACTCAAGTTAATGAGTTGTTATGTAAACACACTTATTCAGACAAAAAAAAAAAATAAGTTTTAGGGCCCTTGGCCTCGGTTTAGGCCTTTTTAGAACATTTTAATCGTGCGTGCTCATATTCATAAGGTTTACGTAAAATGTCCAGCTAATAATGTTGCACATTTATTCAGGCAAAAAAGAATCAATTTTTGGGCCCTAGGCCTCGGCTTAGGCCTTTTTAGAAAATATTAACCGTGCGTGCTCATGTTTATAAGGTTTACATAAAAACTAAAGTTAATGATGTTGTACTCTTATTCAGGCCAAAAGAATCAGTCTTAAAGCCCTTGGCCTCGTTTTAGGCCTTTTTAGAAAATTTTAATCCTGCGTGCTCATATTCATAAGGTTTACATAAAATGTCAAGTTAATAATGTTGCACATTTATTCAGGCAAAAAAGAATCAATTTTATTGCCCTTAGGCCTTTTTTTTTTTTTTTTTTTTTTAGCTTAGGCGTTTTTAGAAAATTCTAATCTTGCTGGTTTATAAGTTTACATAAAATGTCAAGTTAATAATGTTGCACATTTATTAAGGCAAAAAAGAATAAATTTTATTGCCCTTAGGGCTTTTTTTTTAGCTTAGGCGTTTTTAGAAAATTCTAATCTTGCTTGTTCATAAGTTTACATAAAATGTCAAGTTAAAAAAATCAAGAGGGGGGGGGGGTTAAAGATTGCCGTTTCTGGGCATATATTGAGAACTGAATTGGGAACTCCAAACGCATTACGCGAAAACGGTCCATGTAAACCAAGCGAGGCGAGAATTGCACTTTAATTTGAAGAAAAAATTGCCGAGGATCCGAGGTACACCTAGTTTTGGGAGGGTGTACCCCCAACTTCCGTAATATTATGTTCGGGGCCGCTGGAGTCTGTCAGTGTATCCAGGATGTTCCCCTTGAAGCGTCCGCGAGGTCCGTCATCTTGGGGGGGTTGGCTTTCCCCCAAAATGTTAAAATGGACATAGAGCTGTAAACATTAGACCCATGCTTTATATAATGATTCTGTACACGACCACGAATTTTCAGGAATGTGGAGTGAAACTGACCCCCCCCCCGTTTCCAAGAGCTCTTCAGGGGTAACATCGAGGATACACTGATGACCAACTCCAGAGGTCCAGAATATAAAATTACGGAAGTTGGGGGTAGAGCCCTCAAAACCAAGCACCTCGTATCCCTTTTACAGACTTCACCAAATTTCTGGGGGAGGGGGAAGGGCATACATAGTTTGGCACTAAACACAACATGAAGCATAGAAATTGCGAGCAAATCCCTTACCTTGAACACCTGTCTGCACTCTTAGAAACTTGGGGGAGGGTGAATTCGTCCCACCCTCCTGAAAATTCGTGATCGTGTACAGAATCATTATATAAAGCAAGGTTCTAATGTTTACAGCTCTACGTCCATTTTAACATTTTGGGGGAAAGCCCCCTCCCAAAGCTCACGGACTTCGCAGGCACTTCAAGGGGAACATCCTGGATACACTGACAGACTCCAGCGGCACAGAATATAATACTACGTAAGTTCGGGGTACAGTTCCCTCAAACCAAGTGTACCTCGGATCATCGGCAATTAATTTCTTCAAATTAAAGCACAATTCTCGCTTGGCTTACATGGAACGTTTTCGCGAAATTCGTTTAGAGTTCCTAAAAAGGCCTAAGCCGAGGCTTAGGGCCCTAAAATTGAATCTTTTTTGTCTCAATAAATGTGCAACATTATTAACTTGACTTTTTGCGTAAACCTTATAAATATGAGCACGCACGATTAAAATTTGCTAAAAAGGCCTATGCGGAGGCCTAGGGCCCTAAAATTTATTCTTTTTGCCTGAATAAATGTGCGACATTATTAAGTTGACATTTTATGTAAACCTTATAAATATGAGCAAGCAGGATTAAAATTTTCTAAAAAGGCCTAAGCCGAGGCCTAGGGCTTTAAAGACTGATTCTTTTGGCCTGAATAAGTGTACAACATCATTAACTTGAGTTGTTATGTAAACGTTATGAACATGAGCACGCACGGTTAAAATTTGCTAAAAGGCCTAAGCGAGGCCTACGGCCCTAATATTGATTCTTTTTTGCCTGAATAAATGTGCAACATTATTAACTTAACTTTTTGCGTAAACCTTATAAATATGAGCACGCACGATTAAAATTTGCTAAAAAGGCCTAAGCGGAGGCCTAGGGCCCTAAAATTGATTCTTTTTGCCTGAAAAAATGTGTAACATCATTAACTTGATTTTTTATGTAAACCTTATGAACATGAGCACGCACGGTTAAAATTTGCTAAAAAGGCCTAAGCGAGGCCTACGTCTTTTTGCCTGAAAAAATGTGTAACATCATTAACTTGATTTTTTATGTAAACCTTATGAACATGAGCACGCACCGTTAAAATTTGCTAAAAAGGCCTAAGCGAGGCCTACGGCACTAATATTGATTCTTTTTGCCTGAATAAATGTGCGACATTATTAACTTGACATTTTATGTAAACCTTATAAATATGAGCATGCAGGATTAAAATTTTCTAAAAGGGCCTAAGCCGAGGCCGTGGGCTTTATGACTGATTCTTTTGGCCTAAATAAGTGTACAACATCATTAACTTGAGTTGTTATGTAAACCTTATGAACATGAGCACGCACGGTTAAAATTTGCTAAAAAGGCCTAAGCTAGGCCTACGGCCCTAATATTGATTCTTTTTTGCCTGAATAAATGTGCAACGTTATTAACTTGACTTTTCATGTAAACTATTTATGAACATGAGCACTGAACATGATTTTTATGAAAAACGTATGAACATGATAAAACTTGCTAAAAAGGCCTAGGCCAAGGCATAGGGACTTAAAATTAATTATTTTTGCCTTAAAACTAAATCTTTGCGTTCTCTGTGACACGGAGAAATCAAAAGTGCAATTTGAGTATGATCCCCTAACGTTTCGGTGGTCTGTCTGTCAAACTTGCACCATGCTTCAACAGATCCTGTAATGAAATCTAGCGTTTTCGATAAACTGACCCTTCGGTGAAATGACCTTTCGATGAAATGAACTTTTAGGTAAAGAGACATTTCGGTGAAATGAACTTTTCGATCAAGTGACCCTTCGGTGAAATGTACCTTTCGATCAAGTGACCCTTCGGTGAAATGAACGCTTCGATCAAGTGATCTTTCGGTGAAACAATTTTTTCGGTGAAGTGATTTTCGGTCAAGTGATCCTTCGGTGAAGTAAACATCGGGCAAATGAACCAGACCCGATTCACTCAAACAAACTTCTTGACATGTAATGAACGGTTCACACTGTTATAACAATTGAACAATTCATACAGTTATAACAATTCTATTCTCACTAATCGTTGACAGTATTTTTCACACAGAAAACTGGTAGTCAGTATTTTTTTTATTTTTTTTTTTTATGATACTCTAATGGACAATCTGCAGCAGACATCACCAAACCCCGTAATACTAAATATCGGTCCCAAGGAGCGTTTCTTACATTCTTAAAGGTCAGTTACCAATGGATTTCTATGGCTGAACTGAATAAAGTACTTTGCTATAACAGAAATAATATTGCAGTGGTTACAAATTTCATTAGTGAAAATAGGCACAGCAAATAGCCATGTTATGCGGATTCCTACCCGGATTAGCTGAACTCAATTTTGCAACAGCAGCAAGATTTCTTGTTTCTGTGCAAGCGGTTCTCGCTTCCCTATAGACTGTTTTGCTGGGTCTAACAAGATTTCGGGTTTCTGTGATAAGCAGTTCTTGCTTCCCTAGCAACAGTTTTGCTGGATGTAGCTGAACGAATTGTCTGCTAAAATCAATTTTCTAGCAAATAAGCATCGCTACTTCAGCGAAGATCATTAGCTGTTTTGGAATACTCTGAAAAAAAAACATTCATTTAGGGCAACCGTAATATCATGTAGTTAGGTTAAATATATTTCCTGTTCTCGGGACTGTTATTAATTCCGTTATTTTTCAGCTGAGAATTATCAAAAGCACGTATAGTTCCTCATTTCAGTAAAACATGAAATATGTACAAACGTAGGCTTAATCATTTTCATCAACTCTCAATACGCTATTGCAACAAGTATTCACGTTTGTTCGGAAACCTCATTTCGGAGAAACCTGAAATATGTATAGACATAGGTTTAATCATTTTCAGCAAGTCCGAACGCCATGTTGCAACAGATACTTCAATTTGCTTTGAAAGACCAATACAAAAGGCATTTGGACCCTACCTTCAAATCTGTGAATAATCTCATTTGGAAGGTCACAGCTCCTTGTCGCTGTTATATTTGACATAGCTGTTGTATTTGAAAACTCCATATTTACTGTAATGATACTAACATACAGAATAAACAATCCCAGTGCAACCTACAACTCCAATATGGGTGCCACAATGATCTGGTGTTGCACGTGGAAAATGGGATGGCAATGCCTGCAGGAAAGACAAAGACATATGATCTTGGACAGCATATGTAGCAAAACGTTTTTGTTGGTGGGAGTTTCCGGTGTCACAAAGTCTGTTGCGCCCAGCTAAATACTTTTTTCCTTTTTAGTGTGGAGTGTTATGTGAACTTTTTCCGAAAAAATAAACTTAACAGATGTATTAGTGTAAAAATGGAAACGCGTGGGGAAATTATAACGACGCACGTACTACTGTTGTTAAATTTATTTCGCGTTTAGTCGTGATGGTACAACGCTTCTGAAATTTCCGTTTGTGCTGTAGTTGAATATCGGAATGAACTACGGCTGGGAAGCACCACCTGAATGAAGTGATCCCTGCGTCCAGCTGTGTTTGGTGTCATTTCCATCTTATTTGATATTTAAGTGTAGAAATATCGAAATGAACTATGGCTATGTAGCACAACCTGAGTGAACTGATCAAGCTGTTTTTGGAGTTATTTCCATCTTATTTGATATTTAAGTGTAGAAATATCGGCATGAACTACGGCTGGGAAGCACGACCTGAATTAACTAATCCCGGTGTCCAGCTGTGTTTGGTGTCATTTCCATCTTATTTGATATTTAAGTGTAGAAAGTTAATTGAAGGTATTTTTTAAAGCCAGAAACCTTGTTCTGTTTCCTTCGTAAACATTATTTTACGTATAAAAATACTTAAACGAAAAATAAAAGCAATTGCTTAGGCTTTTTAACTATGGAAATGTTGGTCTCGTAAACGAATTATTTACTGACAACATGTGATCAATGAATAAATCAGCCAACAAATTACTCCACACTCTGCGTAATGAATAGAGTTTACTCAAATTTCGTGGAAGATATGGCATAATTGTTTCAAGTTGTTTAGTTCTGAAGATCAGCATATGAACTTTTTTAGCTGGTTGAATAACTGGTACATCTTAAAATGCTCATAATACAAATTATTTCGTTGCGTTTTGTTAAGAAACGTATCAGTGATAATCATTGTAGTTAGCTGGTTATACATTTTACTTATGATTTGTTTAATGGTTGAAGAAATATTGTGTCTAGGAGAAAGAAAATTTCTAGCAGTTTCATTCGTAAAATACGATACCTAATTCTTCATCTTCTTCTTAGCCTTTTGACACCAACGCATGGTATAGAAGGCCCATACCCCAGTCTTTTCCAACTTTCTAGATTCTTAGCCTCAGTCCACCATTTAGCTTCTCTAAGTTTCTAAAGGTCATCTCAACATGTCCAGCCCATCTTCACGTTGATTCTTTTATTATTTTTATAATATCTGTTATTCCTATTCTTTCTCTTCTAATTTCATTTCTAAATCTCTTCTTGTGATTCCTGGCATTCTTCTCTCTAACTTTCTTACCGATTCTCACATACATGATGAAACTATGAACACTATATAGTGAAATACACTGGCGGAAAGTGAAAAAGAACACCAAGAAGGAGACTTCTGATACCAACGAAATTTATACAGCATAATAACGGAATACAGAGGATACCGTGATCAAAACATTATGGCAAAATACAGCTGTATTTGCTGGTAAACTGAAAAATAACATTTCCATGTAACATTGTTAGTACAAGGTTGAACCGCCACGAACTGCATCACACTGTGCAATTCTGGCATGGCGTCTGTCGTACAGATGTTGGATGCAAGTTTGGGGTATTGATTTCCAAGCATACTCAACCTGGACACGTAAATCGGGGATGGTCGTGGCTGACCGTGGAGACCGGATAAGTCGTTGTCCCATAAAATCCCACACGTGCTCAATGGGGGACAAATCCGGTGAACGTGCAGGCCATGGAAGTTGTCTCACACCCTGAAGTGCATGTTGCGTTGCACGTGCCGTGTGTGGGCATGCGTTATCTTGCTGGAAAACACCACGATGGACCGACCTTACAAATGGCACAACAACGGGCTGAATGATGTTGTTGATGTAGGAGGTGCTGTTTAACGTACCCGGTACAAACACTAGTTGTGTACGGGAGTGATAGCTGATCGCTCCCGACACCAGGACACCAGGTGTAGGCTCTGTGTGTCGCTGGCGGATGCAAGAAGGGTGGAGACGCTCCCCTGTGCGTCTGCGAACTCGCATACGGCCATCGGAGGCTCCCAAGCAGAATCTGCTTTCATCGCTGAACACGACAGATCGCCATTGCGTTCTCCAGTGCAGACGTTGGCGACACCATTGCAACCGTTCCTGACGGTGGGCTGGAGTCAGAGGTACACATGCCAGAGGCACACGTGCACGTAGTCCTGCATCCAGTAGACGGTTGCGGATTGTTCGCATAGTCACCTCAGGTGCAACGGCAGCTCGGATTTGCGTCGCAATGGATGTTCTGCTTGACAACGCCGCTCTTCTTATGCGTTGATCGGTTCTCTCATTAGTCCGTCTGTGACTCCCGGTTCCACGTCTTCTCGTGTGGGAATGTTCCTCGGACCATCTACGCCACCATTGTACCACCACCGATACTTCCCGTCCAATTCGCTCCGCAATACGACGATACGACCACCCGGCCTCGTGAAGTACGACTAGACAACCTCGCTCAAAGTCCGATAACTGCTGAAATCGTACACGTCTTCCATGTCCAGGTATTGCAGCTTCTTCAGGATCTTCGCACGTGTCCGTACGCCGACGACTGATTACATTCACTTCGCCGCACTCCTTAAATACCACCGACGATAATTTTCATATTATGCCGAGCTGTGGCGTAAGCACTCACCGGTTGGTTCCGAAATTAACATCACACCTACGTAAACTCGACCTCATTAACATATGTAAATTTCATGATCGTCCACCAATTCCTTCTTGGTGTTCTTTTTTCTTTTTCTTACAGTGTATATGGTGAAACTAGATATTTTTACATTGTCGCGCTGTGATACTCTATGATACCTAAATGCAGGATCTTATTTGCCAGTGGGCTACAGCTCAGGGCGGCATAATTTTTCGGCGGCAAAAAAAGAGAGAGAGAGAGAGAGATATTTCGAAGAAAAAACAAACAAACGTGAAAGAACGGGAAATTTTCGCCGCAGAATTACGTGAATTCTAAGAAGATAATTTAGCGGAGTTATCAATTTGGGAACGAGTGCCTTCACCTCAGCAGATTTCTGCGGCAATTGAACAGTGGATCCCAAGACAGTCTTTGAGATGAGTGACGCAATACGAAATATCGTGTTGCCAGAAGTTTACCTTTATGTAGTCGTTTCTCTGAGAATTTTCATGGGTTTGCCGGCTTCTAATAGTTCTACCGAAAAATTGTTTGTTCCTGAATTTTGCTATTATTGAAAACGTATCTACGTTCTGTGATGTCCGAACGTTGTGTGAACTCGGAAGCCATCCTTGATACTGAATCTGGACCCTTGAAAGCTTTAGACTGTAGAGATCTGATAGCCTCGAAAGTTCTTAAGCGCTCAGCATTCGGGGCGGAAATATCTTTGGGAATCATGTTTGCTGCTGCTAGCAATGAACTTAAAGATGCATAGTTTCACCATATAGTGTTTCTTCAAAAAAGTCATGGAATGCCAAGCATCGGTTTTGAACCTGTCTGTCGTAATTAGTGTAAATTTGCTTATTCACTATATGAATTGGCTTCGTAGAATTAGTATTCAGTATTATTTCACCATTCAAACTTTTTCGTTGCTGTCAAATATGTTTTACTATAAAATATCTAATAAACAAAATAATTCGCACAGCACAGCCTCCAAAGATTTCCATTGTTTTTCCAATAGAATTCTGCTTCACATGGTGCGCCGCCCCAGTGGCGCAGTGGTCTAAGCGCTGGCTTATTATGATCGTTCGTCGGAAAGGGATCCGGGTTCGAATCACGGTGAGGTATGGATATTGTGTTTGTCTTACGGCTCTCTCCCTTCCGTGGAGTCAGTGACACTAAATTAGGAACGGACGACTGCTTATAGCTCACGCTGGGCGTTAAACCTCCAATCAAAAAAAAAAAAAAAAAAACGATAGCAAGTTTAAGTAAACTTTTTTGGCGTGCCTCTAACTCCCAAACATTCGCCAGTTTTCTTAACTTATTAGACTTTTCAATAAATTCAGTATATCTAGTAGCCTTAAAATTGCTTGTGAATTATTTATAATTTTTAATTCTGAATTGCATGTTTTTCCCAGCCAAACTGATTGTACAAGCACAAAGAAAATATGCTGCATGTCAGTGATATTGAGCATTATTTACATCAAATAAGTTAATTAAAGCTATGAATAGTTCGGAGCAGAATCGAATAGTTAGAATGTCTTCCCTCACCCACCTTCACCACATCAGACTAAGTTTAACCGCTTGAAATAATTTCCTCTCTCTCCTACTCCGACATGTCTGTGCTGGATTCAACACCGTTTGACAGAAACTAAGTACACTTAATATATTGTAATCCAAATACGTTGTGCCATGACTGGAAATAGTGGATCGGCAAATTTAGGGGTATCCAGCGCGACACAATTCCCGAATCCGCTCTTGCCTAATTGCATCTGAAGCTGGTGCAAATATCAAAAACTAGATGGGAAAGAAGCAAATCCTTAAGAGGCATTTTTAGAGCGACCCGTGCTTTCGCAGTAAACCTTTTACTTTTCCCAAAGAGCTTATGCGCTCCTTTTTTTCTTTTCGCATTCATTTTTTTTTTTTCGTGTAAACTAATTTCTTCACGTGCACTTTTATATCAGAAAATTTAATGACATGTACAAACAAGAAAGATGACACCAAATTTTCTGGTGTAATATGCACGTCTGCTGAATCCGTTCTGACGTAAATTAAATTTATCAAAGCTATTCAATGTCAATGGAACCGGTATGAAAAACAATAGTATCTGACGTAAGAAAGAAGTTTTTCAATCTTGGTTTTAATCTCTCAGATATTGCTGTAAACGGAATCGTGAGCTTACGCCCTCTGGTTGCAGATTTGTGCGTTAAGAAAAATATGAATTTATATGAGAAACATTTCGCACCGGAAACGCTCTCCAACACAGAAATAATTTTTCAAATCGGACTCTTAGAAACAGAGATATCGACAAAAATAAGATGTGACTTTACGTCCCCTGTTGGGAAAACCATGCATTATTTTAGGAAGAAAGTATTCTCAAAAGTTTTTCAATATGAGCGGTATCGTTCCAAGAAAAAAAAAATTTAGTCGAATTTTCAGGAGCCCAGATTTTGCTACAAATACTTCAGAAGCAGAAATTAACACTTATGCCCCCTGGTGGCGAAAGCATTCTTTACCAAACATTAGAAATTATATGAAAAATATGTTCCATCAGGTGATGTATGCGATAGAGGAGGAATTTTTCAAATCGGAGTTTTAGAAGCAAAAATAACGCACAAAACGCAATTTACCTTTGCTCCCCGTAGCAGAAAGTATATGATTTACTTGAAAATTTTGAATTTATATGAAAAAAATTTCGTATCGGAAACACTATCCAACAAAGAAGGAATTTTTCAAATCGGACTCCTTCTAGGAGTCCAATTTGAAAAATTCCTTCTTTGATATTGACAGAAATACGATATACCTCTACGCCCCCTGGCGTAGAAACCATGCGTTATTTTAAGAAGAAAATGTTCCTAAAAGGTTTGTCGACATGAGTAGTGTCGGTCCACAAAAGACTTTTTTTCAATCGAGAATTTAGGAGCTCATATTTAGCTGCAAATACATCAGAAGCGGAAATTAAGACTTACGCCACCTGGTGGCCAAACCATTTTTTTACAAAAATTAGAAATTATGGGCAAACAATTTCCCATCAGGAGCTGTATCCGGTGCAGAAAGAATATTTCAAATCGGAGATTTAGAAGCAGAGATATATGGGGGGAAACGCAATTTACCTTTACGCCCCCTAGCGGAAAGTCTATGAATTACCTGAATTTTTTAAATTATATGAAAAACATGTCACACTGAAAACATTATCCAACAAAGAAGTAATTTTTCAAATCGGACTCTTAGAACTAGAGATATTGACAAAAATAAGAAATACGTCTACGTCCCTGGCGGAGAAACCATGGAATATTTTAAGAAGAAAATATTCCGAAAAAGTTTATCGACGTGAGTGGCATCGGTCCAGGAAAGAATTTTTTCAATCTAGATTTTAGAAGCTCAGATTTTGTGGTAAATACATCAGAAGCAAAAATTAACGCTTACGCCCCGTGGTGGCCAAAGTGCAAAAATTAGAAATTATATGCAAAAGATTTTCCACCAGGAGCTGTATCCGCTGAAGAAAAAAAAATTTTCAAGTCGGAGTTTTAGAAGAAGAGTTGTCGAGGAAAACGTAATTTACTTTTACGCCCCCTGGTGGAAAATCTATGCTTAATTTGAACAAGTAATTGCATCTAAAATACTCTTCGATATAAGTGGAATCGAGAAATAAAAGAATTTTTTCAATCGGATGTTTAGAAGCAAATATGTAGAATAAAACGTATTTTTGAATTCGACATCATCTGCATTTACGCTCTCCAGCGGCGAAATTGTACATCTTAAGAAAAGAAACGAAATGAAGGATCCTCATTTGCATATTTCAAGCTTCCCAATGCAAAAAGAATTTTTCAAATCGGACTAATAGTTGTAGAGATATCGTGTCTACAGACGGACGGACGGACGGACTGACCGACAAACCCATAAAATAAGCACGAACTTTTTTACAAAAGACGTGCTAAAAAGAAAAGGCTTAAACATTAAGAGTGTAACAAGAAAAATTCTAATATTCCGGTGTAGCCTACTGGAATCTCAAAGCCCTAAACCTAGGCTCTGGTCTCCTTTCCGTTGATTAAGCGCCACTTGATAATATCGGAATCCACGCGATAAAGTAAGCGCATACATAGCATACAAACAAAGAATGTTAGCTTATTGAAAAATAACTGCACTTCAGATACGCTGACATCTTCCAGTCAGTGAAACTGGCTAGGGTGTTTATACACAATTTACTTACGTTGTCCCTGAAAAAAGGTCAGAACGGAGCAGTGTTTGAGCCTTATGTGAACCAAGATTTCAGAACCGGGTAGCCTAGAGATATTCCTGACCCATGGAACACTGAAGGGTCCCATAGAGAGATTCCTGACCCATGGAACATTGAAGGGTCATCTGAAGGGCAGCTCGGTGTTCAGCTGCAGACTAACTTTTTCTACGAACACAGACGCAAGTTTTTCTTTGCTTTTTCACTCCTTTTGTTAATTTACTTCACTAACGAATAAATTCTCCATGCCCAAAATTAAAAACAATAAAATAAAATACAACATGTCAAAAACGAGGGGGTGAAAGAAAACTGAACTCTCTTGAAATATATATAAAATACATCACATTATATGAATTTACTTAATTCTGGTTAAGTTGCAGGTTCCTTATTGTTGGATACATTATTTCATTTTTTAGCTTACTGTTCTGTTTCCTTTCCGTGGATCCACGTGATATCATCGAGCATTTACTGATGTCGCATTTTAACTCTTTCTACTCTCCTACTTCGGTTCCACTTTTTTTTTCGATCTTTTAGCGCGCATTCTCCTTAGCAGGTCTCGGAGATAGCTTTTTTTTTACCTTGATGAACACCCCTCCCCCTCCCCTCCCTTCCCCACTCAGAAACTAAGATACCTCAGATTCACGCCAACAAACTCGTTTCTCCCTCACACATGCGTGGTAAAATCACTCCTACTGATCCCAAAACAATGAGTAGGAAGAAGTAAATTGTAGAAACAATAGCTGTCAGAGGCACGATTCACAAAAACTTTAGCCGAATTAAACTGCAGAGCTAAAAAGATTTTATTTACAATTTAAAATCAACTAAAAGACACAGGCAAGATCTTTCACAGCCGCAACGGCCGCATCATTAAGCCCAATCACCAATACTGGTGTGCAGGTACAGTGTTACATAGTTAGCCCCCAATTCCCACAATGCATAGCGAGATAAAATCAAGATGCCAGATGGCAGTATGATTAACCCGAGACTATTACAAAGGTAGTGCATCATCATTATGAGTTTTTAACCGTGCCAATAGTGCTTTCCATATAGAGTTTATAAAGAACGGCACTTCCTCATTGCAGTACACTTCAGAAAAATGCGAAATGTATAATACCTCAGCAAAAAGTAAAGTTTGTTTATTACTAGCAGATGTAATAAATATATATATAATGCGGAGGCATTATACATTTCGAATTTTTTTGAAGCAGGCTGCAATGAGGAAGTACCGTTCTTTGTAAACTCTATATGGAAAGCAGTATTGGCACTGTTAAAAACTCATAATGATGCCTTTGTAATAGTCTCATACCTTTAAAAACTCATACCTTTGTAATAGTCTCGGGTTAATCATACTGCCATCTGGCATCTTGATTTTATCTCGCTATGCATTGTGGGAATTGAGGCTAATTATGTAATACTGTACCTGCACACCAGCATTGCTGATTGGGCCTGATGATGCAGGCGTCGCGGCTGTGAAGAATTTTGCCTGTGTCTTTTAGTTGATTTTAAATTGTAAATAAAATCTTTTTGAGCTCTGCAATGTTTAATTCGGCTAAAGTTTTTGTGAATCGTGCCTCTGACAGCTATTGTTTCTACAATTTACTTGGACCTTTCAGCAGGAGATGCTATTAATGTGAGTAGAAAGAAGTTGAAAGCTCTCTCTCTCTCTCTCTCTTTTTCAAGGATTTCCCTTTAGCACTATTTTCCAACGCGTAGAGGGATACTCATTTGCTGCCTTTCACATTCCCTCCTTTTGGCATTACTTCTATGCTGGCAATTAACTCCTTACATGACAGTTTCTTAACAGCACCTTAGCATCTCATACTCACCAAATGCCGAATAGAATTTTGCCCTTCTGCGCAATTACGTATCCATAACCGCCAGTTTTTTTTTCTTTTGTTTTCTTTCTTTCTTTTATAGGGGCAGATGCCTGTGAGGTGTCTTCCACGCAGGACGCACGTGAGATAAAGGCAGATAGCAACGAGAACATACGTCTCCGTAGCTCAGTTGGTAGACCGACTTATTCCGGAATGAGGAGACACGGGCTCGATGCCCGGCGTGGACAAAAATGACGGAGAAATTTACTTCGTTATATGCCCTACCATATTTTGCGTTTCTCCTGAAAAAAAAGGAAGGTGAATCATTTTTCTCTTCCCTGACCCTTAACACTAAGAAGCTATGGTTCTTTGTGGTTGAGAATCATTCGTTCAGCTATTCCTACTGACTCACCGGAGAAGTAATTTTATTTCAGTTGTCTATTGTTCGTGATGTATCATTTCAATTTTTTTTTTTTGTTCTTTTTAAGTTCAATGCTCGAGTAAATAAGGTATTTATGCGTATAATGAAATACAAGAGTAATTTTCATAAACCACCGGAAATAAGAGTTCAGAAGAATTACAGCAATGTCTATATTTTAGGGGGAATGGGACTTGCTTACTTTGCAGGGGCTGAACCCCCTCGATGCCCTTCTAGCTACTGACCCGAGCTTAGCTGTGATTGGTTTTATTTCATTGATAAAATCAATAAAGGCTTTTGAAAGTATATTCTTTCATATTTTACCTTCTGCTAATCAAATAGTGAGTCAGTTGTACAGGAAAGTTTTGCAGTCATCGCCCAGAGATTTTGACAGATGTATGCCGACCGTCTACGTTGTGGGCGACTCATCAGAAAACAAAAGGGGACCAGAAAAAGACCATCAGGAAAACTCCTGTTTGAACTGATAAGTGAAACTCCATTTCCTGTCTCCAGTGACGACACTCACTGTGCACTCCCGGCTATGTAACGATATCCTTTGCTTTTCAAGAACGGACTAGTCTGTTGATGTTTTCGTAAATATCGTAATTTTTCTGGAAAGTACCATTAGTTTATTTCTTTACATTAGTAAAAACATTGAGTCAATTCCTCTTTGGCACGTCCGGACTCTGTTTCTGTTCGTAGGAATTTGTTTGTTTTCTTTTGTCCTGCTGAAAGAAACTTGAGTGGGCAGCCCACGTTTTTTTTTAAAAAGTGAAAAGGGACGAAATGTTCTTCTACGTCAATTTCATTGTGATCTAAGGAAGATTTCGAAGTTTATTCAGATGGAAAAGAGGTAAAACGATATGTAAAAAAATATTAAGTGTACATTCCGAAAATAAAAATAAAAATAAAAACATGGGTGAGAGATATTGTGCTATTTTCCTTAAATGTAAGACCAATCTTACTAGTGGTGACGCCAGCCGCTCAGAACTGGGCCAGCGATTATGTGGCTAAGCATGATGAGGGGAGGGGGGCACAATTTTTGTAGTGCTTGGCAGAAATTTCGGCAAGAAAAATCCGTTCGTGTAGATTTTACCCGACGCTGATAATGTTAATATATTTTATGACTACAATACTTGTGATGTTGAGATAGAATAAATCGCTGAATATTTGGAGCCGCCCCCGGTGGCGCAGTGGGTCTAAGCGATGGCCTCTGATAATTCTTCCGAAAGGGGTCTGTGTTCGAATCCCGGTGAGGCATGGATGTTGTGTTTGTCTTACGGCACTGGCTCTCTCCCTTCGCTGGAACCAGTGACCCTAAATTAGGGACGGGCGACTGCTTATATAATAGCCCATTAAGTTGCTCACGGTGGTCGTTAAACCTTCAAAAACAAAAAAAAAAAAAAACATTTGGATCGGCTTCGCCAGAGCAAATGGCATTTGTCCTAATGAAGCCAAGCGAAACTGTAGTAGATCTTAAAATAAAATATTTTATTGTGAATAAACGTTGCTGATTTATTCTAGGTGTTAATGTTATTCCTAGTAAAAAAAGTTTCCTAGTGCATGCTGTACGTAATTTTATCCAGCGTATGAAGTACGGGAACTATGGATACAAATGTTCGTATCCTTTAACAGGTTACTATTTCTTCGTTCTTTGCAATTATAGCTTACGTACGTCGTTTTTTCTTCCTTTCTTTCTGTTTTTTTTTTCATAAGACTGTCTAAGAATTTTAGTTTGTAACCTAACGAGGAAAATCTGTTTCTCTCTTTCTCTATCTTTCATCTTTATAATTACAAAAATGCTGTTCGTTTAGACAATCTCTCAGAGGACTTTTCCCAGAAATACAAACAATAAATTTAACAAAAACTTCATTTTATATAACAAAATTTCTGTCGATTTCAGAAATTCACATACGTTTATTGAAGTTTCCCAAAATCTTAGATGGTTGCACCCGCCATATGTTCTAACCGCTTAAATATTTGGGGGGCTAAAAGGTGGGCTCAAAGAAAACTTGGGTGAGCTGAAGTCCACCCCATCCCACCCGTAGCGTCGCGCGTGAATCTTACTACCCTTGCAATAAAATTTCAATCATTATCCGTACCTTGATCAAAAGCATTGACGTAGCACACAGTACTTTTTTTTCTTGCTGGAAGTTGATACACGTTGTTACAATGATGATACCTTTACACTTATCTAGAGACACGCAACAGAAGGGCGTACTTCAATCATTTCAAAGGGTGGTGGCAAAATACAAACTGTGGTACGTAAAAATAAGCAGAAGTGAACTGGTTGAATGCCTAACGTTATGCCTTATTTGTTGTCTCTGAATATGGATGTTTCTTAAGTTTTTGCACTAGAAGATTAAAAAAGTCTCCCAACCTTTATTAAAATATTTACTGATGGCTGTATTGCCGTGAATATATACGAGTCTTTTTCAGCTTTACACTGATTACACGTTCAAAATAACGAAGTTCACAGTTGAGACGTTGACAGCATTCTTCGGTGATCAATTTGTTTTTCAAAACTGGAGACCCCACCACAATCCCTGGATCTATCACCATCAGATTCCTACTATTGAAGTGTAACGAAATAAAACTTATGCAAAAACGTTATAACGTAATCTTTTTTTCGTGTTGAAATATTGTCGTTCTTACGTTATGTCTATATCATTAGGTATGAATACGATGGAATACTTCCTTAATTAAACCTTTACGGCCAGACGAAACATTTAAATAGAAGTCAAACTTACGGGAATTGGCTTTATTCCAGAACTATATCAATAGATCAGATATCACATTTCAACATGATTCCCATATCACATCTCCAACACACATCCAACGTACCACACGAGCAACTGTTGTATCCTAGTTTTATCTATCGTTCTTATCTCATACAGTCATACGTCACGTTCACTATGACCTCAAATGTGTTGCCAACAGTATTCGTTTGAGAGAGAAGATGTCACGTTAACTTGTGAAGTATAACTGAGAACAAACTCAAAATTTACATAGGGAAAGAAACTAGAAAGAAAAGTTAATTTGGAATATACGTCACAACGTCCAGCATACACATTAGAAGAACTGGAAAAATATATTGAGTAGTGTATTTTAAATGGGACATCAGTAATCTTTCAGCGCGTGACAGCAAGCACAAAGAAGAGCGTAAATTTGACACTCGGCTGAATGCAGTAGCTTTTCCAAC
Organism: Macrothele yani; assembly: GCA_039090855.1. Classification (NCBI taxonomy): domain Eukaryota; kingdom Metazoa; phylum Arthropoda; class Arachnida; order Araneae; family Macrothelidae; genus Macrothele; species Macrothele yani. The sequence goes on along the minus strand of CM077011.1, from coordinate 6,083,389 downwards.
CCCTAGTGCATATAACAACATTCTTGCTAATTTGATGATTTATGTGTCATGAACCTGTTGCCGAATCGTACGTGTATCATGAGTGGGTTCTGTTATTTTTCCATCATCTCTGCAGCGAACAAAGCTTTCGTTATCAATAACGAAAAGTTTTGCTCAATCTAGTTTAAGTTTTCTTGTGTGATTTCCACGTTCATTCTCAACATTAATTTATCCAGTTGGAGTCCTTGAAACTGAATCAATTCATTTCGTTTCTGGAAGTTATTTGTGGGTTCAGAGCAGGGGTCGTCTGCCTGTTAATACTTACCGCCCGCTTTTGTATCTTTGTTGATGGTAAAATTTTCTTATCGCCCACCAATGCCGCAGTAACTTAATTTAGTGCAAGCCCGAAGTAATTCTTAGAGGGGATGGTTTGTAAAAAATATGTACTTAAATTTATCTTTTTATTTATACTTTATGTATGTTTATACATAGATAATTTCAATTTGATGAATTTCTGCATCTCCATCGATGCAGCGCCTTCCAGTGCGGGAGCTGCTTAAATTGAAGAAAATGAAAGTTAATAAATATTGATAATCCTTTTGTATCTGTAACAAGATTTACAGTGAATAGCATTTCTTCTTGCAATGTATTGTTTTCATCAAGGTACCGTACATATGTCATCAACAGAGCATTATTATCCACAATGGCAGACTCGTCTAACTGTATGGAAAATGAAGAATTTTGGAGAATACCTATAAGTTTAATTTTAACATTAACCGCTATTTCGTCAATGCGTCGCTTCACTGTGCTATCTTTAGTGGGCAATGTTTTTAAAACTTCAGGTATATCCTGATGCATTACTGTTGAGATAAATTCTTCGGTAGAGGGTATTATCAAAGTTTCTACAATATTATGCCTTTTGCAACTTTTTACAATTAATTGTGATAAACGATAAGCTGCAGTTAATCCATCTTAGTTGTTTGCATGCTGTTTCTTAAATGATGCAGTTATTGTTGAACGATTTTGAAATCTTTTATACATTTCTTAAAAATATTCAGTGGGCTTATCTTTATCTTTCGAATGCTTTGTAGCAAGATGTTCTCGCAATCGACTTGGCTTCATTGCTTCATTGGATAATGTCTTGTGGCACAGTAAACACATTGGAAGCTATTTATTTGTAACAGATTCGATGAAACCCATCTTCAGATACTCTAGTAATTAGCAATGATCGTGTTTCTTTTTTTTAAGACATGGGTTCACAATTTGTTGCACAATTTATCAACTCGTTCCAAGCCGTGGACGCGTGCTTACTCTCACAAATCTGACTGCGTACTGCCCCCTACCATGAAAAAGGTACAGTTCGAAGACTGAGTAATAGCCTGTGGTAAGCCCCGTCCTCGTTATGCGAACTAAATGTTGAAGAAATGTCGATATATGGCGGAAGAACAAAATTTGTAACAACGGACAAAACCCCCCACCGCCCACCATTAAAGCTTGAATCGCCCACTAGGGAGCGTTAGGGATCAGGTTGACGACCACTGATTCAGAGTAGGACAATTTAGTATTTAATAAACGTTATGCTTGCTTTTTGAGTAAGGAAGAAGCATTGAAAATGTTCTTTCTATGACAGATGAAATGGTCATGTTGAAGGAAATGAAAAACAGATTCAAATCTAAAGGGTAAGAAGTAGATTTTCAGTCGAGTGTTCTCAGTTTTGTATACCCTAGTACGTGTGATATACACTGCTGGACAATTGCTAAGGACGGATCATAAACCGCTATATAGCGCATAAAAAAGTAAGTGTGGTTGGATGCCAAGTGAAATAAAATAATGTCAGAATGCCAGGACATTACAAGAAAGACAATTTATTGTGCTCTGAAATCCAGAAGGCTTTGGAACGTGTTCAAGGGACAAATAGGCCATTTTGTGCAGAATACGTAAACGTGAAAAAAATGCAATTACCGTCCGCAAGCGTTCCGGCGTAAGATGTTAATACGGGATATGGCCACCATGGAGGGCGGTGCAAGATTCCACACGTCATGTCATGCTTTGCACAACATTATCAAGCAGCTGTTGGGGTAATTTATCCCATTCCTCTGTCAGTGCACGGATGAGGGTGTCCTTGTTTATTGGAGGGCATTGGCGACCAGCAAGACTCGTTCCCAAAGCATCCCACACATTTTCAATGAGATTCAGATCTGGAGAACGTGCTGGCCATACGAGGCGTTGAATATCCTCGCTCTCAAGACACTCCTGGACAGCGACTGTTCGATGACATGTTGCGTTGTTGTCCATGAAAATGAATCTATCACCGACAGCACCACGGAACATGCGAACATGAGGTAGCAGAACATCATTAATGTATCGTTGGCCAGTCATAGTCCCAGTTGGAAGCACATAGAGGGACGTACGGCCATTGATCATGATGCCAGCCCATACCATGACACTACATGTCGGATATCGGTCCCTTTCCTGTATGTTTTCTGGACAATATGCAGTACCACTATCACACCAGATCAGTTGTCGTCGACAATCAGACGACAGACTGTATCTACTCTCATCTGAGAAGAGGACAGCAGACCAATCGTTTTCAGTCCAATTGCGATGTTGAGGGCACCATTGCAAACGGGCAGTACGGTGACGTCTGGACAATGGGATGCACACAACAGTACGGCGGGCGTATAGTCCTCCTTCATGCAAACGTCTGGCGACAGTTTTTCGGGAGATCCGCTTGCCAGTAGCAGCCATAAACTGATTTGCTACCTCATTAGCTGTGCTGCGCCGGTGTCTTTTTGTTGATAGCACTTTGTACCGATCTTCTGCAGGTGTCGTACTGCGAACACGACCTCCCCCGTGACGTTTACTACACTCTCCATTTGCTTGAAATGATTTCCAAAGCCTTGAAACAACACTGTGGCTGACGTCGAACTCCCTGGCAACATGTGTTATTTTTCACCCTTCTTCAATCTTGCCAATAATACGGCCACGCGTAAAATCATCTAGGTGATGTCGGGAAGACATACTGAAACTTGCAAGTTCGTCAATTGATTCTTTCCCATTCAACTTTGCGTTTGAACAACAACAGTCCATACGCGTCAAATCCTTTATATCTCTTATCAGCGCTATGACGTCACGAACAAGTTCGGCAATCCGAAATTTGCATACGCACAACACGTCTTACTGTATCCTGCACTTATGCTAATTTCCACATTTTCCTGCCTTCCGTTTTATGGTTGCTATCGTTGCTATTGTCATCCGTCCTTAGCAATTGTCCGGCAGTGTACTATACATATAACGCTATATACTGATATACATGTATATAATACGTACTAGGGTCTATCAAAAGGAAAAGCTATTTATTAATTAAACTGATCTCGCGAGTAACAACAGCCGACCACATTTCATAACAGCAATTAGGCAAGGTGGCATCTGCATCACGCAACGATGCACGTCAGTCAGGCTCCGACGGTGAGTGTGCAAACATGGAACTCCTCTTTCCTATTTCACCGCTATTGAACAGCGAGCCGCAATAGGGTTTCTTTAGGCAGGTGTCAAACCAGCTGAAATTTGCTGAAGAATGGTATCACATCATGATAATAAGTGTATGAACCAGAGAAAAGTTTACAAATGAGTAGAAAGGTTTAAATATGGCAGAACGCGTATGACTGATGAAACTTGATCAAGGCGCCCTTCAGCGTCGCGAACTCAAGGCCATGTGAATCGTGTGAGCTCTCTCATTCATGAAGGCCGATAGATTATTGTATGTGCTACGGCTGATATGTTAGACATTAAGTTATGGTTCTGCCTGTGCAGTGGTGCACGACGACATAGGATACCGGAAAATGTGTGACACGTGGGTTTCGAAACAGCTGACTGATCAAACAAACAATATCATATGGAGATTTTCACCCAGCTTTAGCAGCTTTGTTAAGAAGATCGATGTTTACTGGAAAGGATTATCACTGGGGAAGAGACTTGGAGGCACCATTTTAATCCTGATAGCAAAAGTCAAAGTTGGAGTGAAAACACCCTTCATTCCCAGCAAATAGGAATTTCAAACATGTTCCATGTATTACAAAAGTCTTGCTAACCTTAGTTTGGGATACGTATGGGCCTATTATGGAACATTATGAGGAATACAGACAAACTGTTAACAGTGCAGCATATTTAGCAATACTTAAAGGCAAGTTGAAACCTGCAATTCGCAATTAAGAAAAAAAAAAAAGGAATGGATTGGTGTGAAGAATTGTTCTTTTATACCACGACAATGCTCGTTCCCATACAGCTGCTGCTATTATGGCAATAATTCAAAACATCAATTCTAAAGTTCTTCCACATCTACCGTACAGCTCGGAACTCGCAACTAGCAATTTTCATCTTTTCGGTCAGGTAAAGCAAACGATTTTCACCTCTTGAATGCCCTCATCCAGTTCGGCTGAGGACAGTACTTAAAAGTGTTGTAGGTGCCCACGGCGTACTTTTCTGAAGACCCGCTGCTACGGAAACAGGTTTCCTGCATTTTCTTTTCGTTTGCTGGAAATGTCTCATGACTTTCCACAATGTGTTCTTCCTAACCAGTTTTTCTCGTTCTTTCCTGCCTTCCAGTGTTGCACATATACCTCTCTCATGCTTCCATGCTTCCATATACCTCTTCCACGTGACTTGTTTTATCAACCATAGCGTGTTCTTTTTTCAACAATCAATTGATTAAATTTCTAATCACAAATACATGAATTACGCAACCGCGACAAAGGAGAATTCCATTATTATTCAAACAGATTAGCAAAGGCATGATTTCTTTTTTTGCGTTATTTTTTATTTTATTGGTTGAATGTTGCTTTTCTGTGCAAAGCTTCTCTTTACGACTATTGTGACACTTGTCTTTGGGTAACTAGACTCCACACTTCAGTGGAAAGTGAACTGCGTCTTCTTCCAAACGGAAGAGATGTCCCTCAAATCTCCACAAAGATGATTATTACTTTGCATAAATTGATACAATGAGATACCTGTCCAGAAATTGGAGTACGAAGCTTGAATCATTTAGAGGAAAATCATTAAACAACTAAGATTTGCAAAAGACGGGAAAATGTTTTCGTGAAACGGTCCCACGGTAGTTGATTACATTGAACTGCAAATTTTGAAGTTTGGTGTGTTTCTGAAGTGCAAACAGCTGTTTTATATGTAAATCAATGTGCTGAACACTAAAATGACAATAAAATGTTTTATTGGCAGCAAAGTTTTGAGATTCAGTCACTTACCTGTATGGCGCTATTCACTAAAGATGGCATATCGGTCTACGTCAGTTTGCCTGCTGCTTACACACCAAATTTTGTGAATCTCACAACCACATTCCAGCAATAATCTGCTAACATTGTTGAGCTCCCTTTTCCTCACAAGAGCCAATCACCAATTTTTAATGTCATAATCGTGTTAGCGCCTTGAAATTAGTGAAATACGGCTGCTTTCATTTCCAAAACATTTTCAGTGTTAGCAGAAGTGAATATGCTAAGTGCACGTAACGCACGTACGTCACTGAAACTACGGCTCATCAGCGATACTCCACTTCACTGACCCTGGAATCAGTCTTACCGAGATTTCGCTGAACGTACGGTATTTTCAAAAAAAGGGAACTAATTAGGGACAGAAAATCCTCTATTGTCTTGCATCGTGCCGTTTTCAAAGATGAAACGGCTTAAAGCTATTTTCCGTTTAATTAATATTTAGTTTGCCTTTAAATTGAATCCACCTAAAATCTTTGCCTTATATTTCCAATGGGCAAACTTCTGTGGCAATTTTCTTCACAATTAATGCGTTCCCAAAAATGGAAATTTGAACATTGATAAAAATAACTTCATATTATAGGCCAGTATACTCAATATTTTCCAAAATTTAACCTTAATTAAACAATCCACCATTTGTTTGTCTACTGACATCATCAATGTACAGGTCGCGCCATCTATTTTCTATTCTCAACACCACCAAAGGAAAAGTTATTGATTTTTAACATAATTATGGTTAAGTTTCAGAAAATATTAAGTATACTAGGCTATAATATGAAATTATTTTTATCGATATTCAAATTTTTATCTTTGGGAACGCATTAATTGTGAAGAAAATGGCTACAGAAGTTTGCCCATTGGAAATACAAGGCAAAGATTTTAGGTGGATCCACCTTAATACGAACAGTCGAAGTTCATATACAACGGAATTTTGGAATTTTTATCTGATATGAATGAAAAAGTCAGCCTAAAATACCACTGCCAACTTATCTTAAAAAGCTACAGTGTAGCAAAAATGTAACTTCGTGTAATTTTTCCTGATTTGAGTTTATATTTTTCCTTTGCAACATTTGCTCATTTATATGCGTGTGCGAAGATGTCTTCATCTAACGTTTCTGTAATACGGGTAAGATCAACGAAAGTGTCTTACTGATAATTTGATAAGAGAGATGATGCCATGAGCATCTCTGTCAAAGAGCTGAACTACTCAAAATCACTTCTTTTGCAGTTAAATTTAGTAGACGAAGGGTATAAATGCGCTTGCTATCATAATTTGCTATGCAACCCTTTACAAATACCAGTATTTCAGTTTGGCTATGTACACTGGTCCCAAATAGTTTGGTATATTGGGTTTCGAAGGGAAAACGTGATGATATGCCAATTTAGTAACTACTGGAGATCGGTTGTCAGCGTATGTAGCTACGTCATTTATAATTAACATCATGGCAACTGTGACGTGCCTGCCCCGCAGTACGCACACGACATAAAGGCAGATAGTAGTGAGAACGAACGTCTGCGTAGCTCAGTTGGTAGAGTGACTTGTTCCGGAATAAGTGGACCCGAGTTCGATCCCCGGCGTGGACCAAAAATGACGGAAAATTTTACTTCGTTATAATGGCGCCCGAACTTCCCGGATGACCCGGCCGTTAAAGATCTCGCAATGGTATGATGTTCTTTCCACACCGCGAGATACGAAAAATCAGAGAATCCTTTCTCCAGCGCTTCGTAAAATAAAATGCGTGTGACGTTGCATTCCACACACCAGATTGACTGGGAGTTCTCAAGCGCACGTTCTACAGCGGATGACTGCCTGCGACGATTCATGGTCCCGGCTCTCTTTCAGGGGGGGTGACGTGCCTGCTCCGCAGGACGCACACGACCTAAAGGCAGATAGCAGGGAGAACGAACGTCGGCGTAGCTCAGTTGGTAGAGCGACTTGTTCCGGAATAAGTGGACTCGGGTTCGATCCCCGGCGTGAACCAAAAATAACGAAGAAATTTACTTCGTTATACAACACAGCATGCGGCGTGCGAACTCTGAGAAAAGGTATCTTGCGAGATGTGACGTGCCTGCTCCGCCGAACGCACACGACCTAAAGGCAGATAGCAGCGAGAACGAACGTCTGCGTAGTTCAGTTGGTAGAGCGACTTGTTCCGGAATAAATGGACTCGGGTTCGATCCCCAGCGTGAACCAAAAATAACGAAGAAATTTACTTCGTTATACAACACAGCATGCGGCGTGCGAACTCTGAGAAAAGGTATCTTGCGAGAAGTGGGAAACGGGTCGTTTCACCGCTTGGTCTAGAAGCTTTCTGAATGTATTCTCTTCAGCGTGGAATTAACCTGAAATGATATCCAGACGAAGTTTAAGCATTGATAACAGAAGTAGGGCTGTTGGCATGTTACAGACAGGTGTTTGTCAGATCGATATGGCTGCTACTTTAGGAGTTTCGAAAAGGGTAGTAAGTTGGCTACACATAAAATTTCTGCGTCGTGAATATGTTGCAGATCGACTCAGGAGTGGTAACCCGTGGATAACCACCTGGAGGCAAAATCGCTACTTGACAACCTGACAATAAGTCCTCGGAAAAGGCCTAGTGTCACCAGTAGCCGTATCCGAGAATTAGTTCGAGCTGCTTTTCGTGTCACAGTATGCACACAAACAGTACGAAACCATCTTCACGAGTACGGACTCAGAGCAAGGAAGTCGCTGAGATGTATAGCTTTGACACCAGCTCATCGTCGCCAAAGATGAACCTTGGTTCAACAGTACATGTCATGGAATACAGAGTGGCAACATGTACTTTCACAGACGAATTCCGTTTCGGTCTTTTTCCTGATAATCAACGAGGACACCTATGGAAGAGAGCCGGCACACAAATGCAGTCATGCTATGTGCGGTCCGTCCACTCTTACCAATGGCAGTCAGTTCTGGTCTAGACAGGAGTCTGTGCGTGTGCGTGCGTGTGTGTGTTTTAATGGTCATACTTCCTTGTACGAGTATGTTCGTCAAGGCAACATGAATGCCCCAGTGTACCGAAACGAGATCATTGTGCCCATTGTGACACTGTTTCACGCTGCTATTGGACATGTATTTCGTTTTCTTGATGACTATGCAACAGGTCACCGTGCCTAGAGTGTGCTTCGGGAGCTGGAAATCATGGGATTGAATCACTACAGTTGCCACAAAGATCTTCTCAGAGACATAGAGACAATGTTCCTATTGAGAATATTGGAATATTTTGGGAAGCTGTACTGCGACGTCTGGATAACCGCGTTCCATACTCCAAAACATTGGTAGACCTCCGTAACGTGTTGCATGTAATATGGGACGAGTTGCCAGAGACACTCGTCAATAATGTCATTGCAAGTATGTCTCGTAGGTGTCAAGACGTCCTTTGACACAGAGATAGTATTACCGGGTGCTGAAATCCAGAGGTATGGATATTCCCCGAATTTACCATTTTGTCTATACTGCGGTGCTACTTTGTTGCGTGCAGAAATTACACAATACATTGTTTTTCTGAAGGCACTCTTTATCGTTTGTGTTACGTAACCTCATTGATGTTATTTCATTGCGTGTTACTTGAGTCAGATATATATTGTACCTCCTTCATATCATGCAATTCTCCTAGAATCTTTTTGTTGACCAGTGTATCATGATCACACTGGAAATGTGACTATGTCGTTTCCTATTTTCGTCAGGTCGATTCTTACAAAACCAGGAGTGACAAAATCGCTCCAGGATGTTAAATGTTGCTGGAATATTGTCATACCCAGAACTGCATACTAATGACGGATGTTGTACGAATAGTAACATTTTTTTCATTCTATGTATTTATGTTTGTACCATAAAAACTATCGGAACAGTTTCTGTAGCCATTGCAAAATAGATCAGTCGGCTTCTTAGTCGAACTACATCAAGAGCAGACCAATAATATCTTCATTGGTTTGTAGTCGATATGTGCAAAACAAAGAAGATATTGTTTAGTCGATCATTATGAATCCTCTTTTTACTCTTATTTATTTTAGGTTGGATTGATTCTACCGTGTCTTGCTGATTCTTTAGTCAACAAATGAAATATTGCTTACTCTAGAAATTTTGACAGATCTTCTTTCAGAGACTACGGAAAGATCCGTACCATAGACCCGAAGTGGATAATATTATAAAATATTTTCGCTGATTTTCTATAATAAGAAATAGTTTCAAAGTCACAGTTTATCAACATGCTTTTTGTGTGATCACTGCACGTTTGCAGATCATTTAAGCATGTTATTTGGACTCGAGATATACATCTTCTTCCTGCAATGACCGAGAATTGCATTGGACTTGGTAATGAAATGGTTCGCTGATCTGTATTAAGTTGGTTTTATGTCTTATACGTAGTTCTGGAATGTTTTAGCTTTCTGGAGCAGGGTAACGAGCTTTAAATGAATTAAGAGCAGAGTAAAATGGGAATGAGAAAGAAAAGAACAGCGACAGATTACATTTTACCGACCGATCAGGGAAAAGCGTTAATTAAATTAATACATGATACACGCTCAAGTCGTTAAGTCATCCACTAAAATACAAAGGCTCGTTCGCTTGTTTCGTAAGGAGTGAGAACCAGAGTGTAGGAGAAGATTTTCTAGAAGATTGATTAATGGGCATTCGGGGGCATGAATTCTCGGTGACGAAGGCCATGTTCAGGAGTAATGGGCAAGAAAAGAAAGAGACACCATGATCGTTCACACAGGCCGATGAACAGTGGCACTTCTACGCATTCACTCGGTTGCTCTTGTGCAAGAGTAAGACAGAAACATGGACGAAGTAAACCAATTCCGAAGAAATAAAATTTGTTAAATCAATTTATTGGTCAGCCATGTGTAAAATCCCCATTTTCGATCTTTTGTGTCTTCGATTGAATAACTATAGTACTTGTAGCTTCCTATGATTTTCAAATATGTAAATGAAATCATTATTGTCATCCTAAATGACTGTTACACGAAGGTCTCTGTTCGTCTCTCCATAATATTTCCTTTCATTAATTTTTTCGCTTCTGAATCTTGCAATATTTTAGCTAGATTTGAAACTGTGAACTCTAGTAAAGAGAGTAAGGTGTAAGGCTTATGTGAATGTTTAGTTGTTTAACTGTATTGTTTCTGCAATAATTCATACTTAAATTTGTGGAGACAAATGTAGCACTTTTCAACATAGAAATCAAAGTGACCAGGGTAATGAATCAGCGTAACAACTTAAAGTTTGTTCACTCTTTATTAGCTTGTCACTTGTACTTCAGAACATGAAGATCAACTCTACCACTAAAGTGAACCCACTGGCTTCAATTCAAATACCACAATCCTCTTCGCACATGTATTTCTTTATAAATCAGCGTAACATTCTCTCAATAAACTTGCGTACTCGTAACATGCTTCTCTAACGAGACTCTCTATTATGATGCATATCTGCTATCAGTGGAGTGCCCTGAACGTTATGTGTAGGCATGCAAAAATAAAAAAAAAATAAAAAAAAACATACGTTATTTATAGCGGAATTAAATCCTGCCACGTTTTTTTAATCTTCCATTACTTTGCCTTCGACATCAAAATCTTCAATAGAACTTTTTCAATTGTTATTAAATTTTTTAGATATGTCTTGCCTTTGCGTATATTGCCTGAATAGGGTTTTATTTGCACAATTTAATGGTACAATGTATTAGTTCCCTCAAGCGTTTATCCAAACTAACTTCGTGCGAAGCTTTGAAGAATTTGTAGATTGTTTTAGTGCTTAATTCAGGGGGAAGAGTAAAAACACACTTAAATCGCGTTTTAACATAACGAAATCGAAACCAGTGTATAATAAACCTTTAACTGTGAGAAACGTTAGTAGTTTTATTCTATCTCAGCACCACAAGTTTTGTTGTCATAATTTATATATGAGCTCTCCATTGGTTGATTAAATCACGTTTTAACATAACGAAATCAAAACCAGTGTATAATAAACCTTTAACTGTGAGAAACGTTAGTAGTTTTATTCTATCTCAGCACCACAAGTTTTGTTGTCATAATTTATATATGAGCTTTCCATTGGTTGATGCAACTCCCTGTTTCGCATTTCGACTAGACAAATAACGAAGGCCTCAGCCCAAGTGGGAATAAACAATGTGGACAAAGGGAACAGACTCCGGTTCTCTGACTACCCAAGCCCTGAATGCAACAGAAATTATTTGGCATGCAGTGGATTTCTGCGTTGCATACGCTCACTCCAATGGCAGAATTTCACATGAGTATGGGCATGCCTTAGATTCGCATTTTCGCTTTCATTTCCGGCTAAATGCACACAAATATGTATATTTGCGTTTAAATAAAACTCTTTTAAAACCAGGTACTCAGTTTAAATTTTCCCGTAAAAAGCTACAGCACAAAGCTTCTCTTCTGGTAATTCTTTTTTCTTTTTCTTTTTTTCAGAAGGTATTTTTTACTTAATTAGGGCATGCAATGCATGCGTTGCGTATAACGACTGCATTCTACTCTCTGCTGTTAAGACTCTACCAGAAATATACCTCTAACAAGTCTATATCAAAAATGTACGTCGTTCTAACAAGTCTCTGTAAAAAATGTACCGTGTCCTAACAAGCTTCCATCAAAAGTGCACTCTCCCAACATTCAATGTTAACGTTTTGCCACTCTTCGATGATGCCAAACTGAGAAAGCTCTTCTGGAAAGCTGTATGTCGTTCATTCAGAAATCGTTTAAAGAGAAAAAAAAATTACAAAAGAACACAGAAACTAGAAAAGAAAGGTTAAATTAGAGGTACGCGTCACAACCGGATGCTGTATTATACAGCATATGTTTAATATATATATATACAAAGTGGCTTCGAAATTGGTTTCGGCTCACGAAAAAATGAGAAAAACACAGTAAGAAGATTTTTCTCGCCATTTATTTCTTGCAGCAATTCTATTGCTTTGACTAAATTTACGCAGAATTGCACGAATTTAGTAATGGGACTTATAAGAAAGAAGACTGAAGTACATTCTTTCCTTTCGGAGAGTTTTTCCATAGCTCCCAGGTTATAACAGAAAAGTATGTAACGTCACCACGCTCGCAATGTGTTGCTCGTAAGCGAAAGGGCAGCAGTTTTTCTCTTTGGAAAGTCATAATTCAGTAAAACTCTTGTTTTGGTGAGAAGAATAACAAATAACTCGCTGCCCCGCAATCACGATAATATACCAGCAAGAACTAAAAGTCGCGTGCTACAGCTTTGGCTTTTTCTCCATGAAATGTGGGACTAACACGCTTCAAGGATCACAGTTGACGCTATCGAAAACAGCAGACTTCCAACACCCAGTGTGCTTAAAAATTTTAGTTTAATCGTTGACCACATAGACGTTTTCTGGAACTTTTGATATGTAATTAAATATGCCTGCTGTGAAAAACTGCTTAATTCTCTTAGTAGCATATCCAACTCAGTGTGGAAGTAGTCTTCACACTGGTAGTGATTTTTTTATTCGTATTAATGTTGTATGTTTTGTAGTTTTTAGTTCTCCGCGTTTTTTTTTCTGGTAATTCCGAACTCTTACGTGCTTCGGTGAGTTACTGGTAGGATCAGTACGTACTATTGAAAAGTTCATAATCTTTCACTAATGCAATCCAACTGAATTTCATTTTTGCCTTTTCCTTGATGCCACGATTAAAGAACATTTTGTGCTGAAGTCAAAAGTAGAGATTAACAACTTCCAATTTCAATTTATCTACGTGCATTTCTTTGTGTTTTATTTATTTATTTATTTATTTATTTATTTATTCGAAAGCATTGATTTCGTGTTTTACTTTCTGTAAGTTCTTTAAGCTCCGTTCTTTACTTGGTGAAAGTATACGAATAATAAATTTTAGTTCGCAAGTTTGTTTGTTTTTAAAACATATGATGGTAATACCTCAAGAAATCTGTACTGAATCATCATTCATCTTTCTGTACTTATTATCATCGCGTTCTTTCATTGACTGAAAGATATTTTGCGATATTATGTAGCATTCTGAAAGGAAATACATAGATCATGTTGAAACAAGTATTCGATGTTCTTCTGATTGGCTCTTATATACGCCCTTCAAAGCACTCATTGGGATTTAATGGCCCCCGGGGGTGTCTAATGCTGATGCCAGTCCCTGATTTAATTCCACCAGCATCATGAGACAAACACACCACTCATGCCACATTCGGGACTGGAACCCGGAAGGATCTGTCTCCAGTCTCCTCTGTTTTCATTCTAGATCTTTTCGACAAGTCATTTTAATTTTTGCAAAGGATTTCCTGTGTGCGTCATTTACGTACTTGTGCGAAATGAGATTTTCATACGTCAGAGTCGAGGCTGAGGACAGAAAGTCCGTTCTCAGTTGTAGACTCTGTGTTTCGCATAATCTTTGAATGGAATTCTTTATTCAGACGTCCAAAGTAATCTTCAGCACTTCGTGAATCATGAAAATTCCGGTATATAATAATAATAAAAGAGAATGTCTGTGTGTGCGTGTGTGTCTGTAGCAGCCATAACTCAGAGAAATCACATAGACACTTCTAAATCTGTCAGATTGTTTTTCGCTGTTGTCCAAGTTGCAATGGCCTGTTTGAGGAAAAAATCCCAAAAGTGGGTCTTGCTAGAAGAAAAATAACTATCATGATGTTATTACGAAAACTAAAGAGACAACTGAGAAAGCATATGTGACCTAGAAAACGCGTGTATGCTGTGCCATTGGTTCCTGCTAAAAAATGTCCGATGTCTCAAAGTAGCATCCATATTTGGGCATTGCTATTCCATCGGTGATCGAAATTTTTCCTGCGTAAGAAAGCATGCTGCTTTCGCGTTGCATGCAGGGCTTCGCCACCTATTTCGATTTCGGGGCAAATTATTTTACCTGTGGTTTTTATAAACAATTATACAAGGCGTATTTGTTCTATTAATTTTCAATACATTCCTTCTGAAAGATGAAATTCATAGCTGGCGCAACAGAAGCAGGAGAAGTGAAAAGACAGAGAAAATAAACATTTTTGTGTCTAATAGAAAAACAACGTTGTTTATAAAGCAAATTTTGAAGATGACAATCCGATTTTTGGCTTAAATGTGACAAGGATGGTAAGTCAGATAATATCCGAAAACTTGAAAATTTTCATCGTCCTGTAGCGGGACTCGAACCCGCGTCTCCCAGAAAACGCCCGGGAATGCTAGTTTTCGGATATTATCTGACTTACCATCCTTGTCACATTTACGCCAAAAATCGGATTGTCATCTTCAAAATTTGTATTATATGACGTAATCCCGTATTTCTTTCATGATTTATCTGCTTCTCCGGGCAAACACGGGATAAGATTCTTAACCTCCAGATTCGCTAAACATGAATGCCGGTTGCTTCGACTAGCGAATCCTGTGATGGTTAAATTCAAATTGATCGGAAACTTGAAACTTGGACGTTCTGGGTGGTGTAGTGGGTAGCATACCCGGGAGTTTTCTGGGAGACGCGGGTTCGAGTCCCGCTCCAGGACGATGAAAATTTGGAAATTTTCAAGTTTTCGGATATTATCTGACTTACCATCCTTGTCACATTTACGCCAAAAATCGGACTGTCATGTTCAAAATTTGTATTATATGGCGTAATCCCGTATTTCTCTCATGAGTTGTTTATAAAGATTTTGAATTTAGAGACGAGATGTTTTCGGTATTCACATATTCTGAGGATATTATTACTGTGCAGCTAACAAGATTTACATACACAAAACGCATTTAAAAAATGAATATTTTTCATGGTTAGGGACTTCAAGAGGTAGTAAACGCAATAAGTAAAAATGAGAACATGCTGATTACGTCTTAAACGTTGAAGCTCCGAGTAAAATTTCAGCCAGTAAAATACAAATGAATATATGTTCCTGCTCTTTATAATGTCATAATGCATAGTTTCTCATATTTTTTTCTAATGAAAGGTTAATGTGAATGGTTCAAACGTGACTTGTAAACGTTCATAAAGGAGAATTTAAGAAAGGTTATTTTATTTTTAAGTCTTGATTAAACCTTTACGCCCATATTTATATCAAGTAGAGGGGAGGATTTTTTTAGCCACTGAAAATTTCCGCTGCTGGAATTAAATATTCCCTCCGGAAGTTTGACACTGCGCGCTGCACTGTTGTTTTCCGGTTTATACTGTTATAGGGAATCCTTAAACAAGGAAATGAACTCTCATAACAGAAGAACACTCAAATTGCAAATGCCCACAGAAAACTATTTCACTTTAACGGCAGAATGTTTTAGTAGTTTCCAGGAACGGAACTTCCGTTAAAACGTTAATATGCACATTTTGTTGGGGCTTAAGAGGGTAAATAACTTTTCCTTTTTAATTTTGCTGAAATTTTTAAGCAAAAAGATGTGTACCAATAATAAAACTTCTGCGATTATTTAATATTATGTACCACTTCTGTTAATTTTCATCTTGTTCTGCGAAAACTATTATCTAAAATGCGCAAATAAAATTAAAGGAACTCGTGCCAATAAACGGTAAACACAAAGCCAGAAATGATACTTTTGCTCCAATGTTTGCATCTCTTGTCTCGTTTTTGGTTTTATTTCACTGATGCCTTGTTTTTATTTTTGCACGGAAAGTTTTATTTTCCACTGGTTTTTTTTCTCTTTCCTATGATCGCACACGGAATTGCTGTTAATTTGATTCAGTGTCAGGATTATTTTTGCTCTGTCTTTGTTTCGACGT
This sequence comes from Macrothele yani, assembly GCA_039090855.1. Taxonomy (NCBI): domain Eukaryota; kingdom Metazoa; phylum Arthropoda; class Arachnida; order Araneae; family Macrothelidae; genus Macrothele; species Macrothele yani. Next base: position 6,067,403 of record CM077011.1, on the reverse strand, counting down.
CTGACCCAGAGGAGCAGGTGGGTTTTGATCGAGTCTCTCGTAACGGTCCGTAGGAGCTGTGCTATTTTTAGTTTTATTAGGAAGTTCCGCTGGCCGGCTCAGTATCACCGTTCGATAATGAGGAAGCACTGATGTGGAAGGAGATAAGCCACTTTTCTGTCTGGCTTACTGATTCTATGGTGCTTTTTTAGATGAATGTAAAAAGAATTGTATTTCGCCGGAACATTATCAAAAAAAAACCCCTTCGGATCTCACTTGCAGAAATTTAACATTTGTGTTTGCCGAGTAACAGAATGGAGTGAAACGAGTTTTCAATAAATTCAATTCCATTTGTGATGCGGCGTGATTCAAAACCAAACTGCAAAACACAGCCTTTCTTAACCTGGTTTACGACGCACTGTAAATGATTCAGCGCTCTATTACTTCAGTATACGACAACCGTGTGACGTCTTATTATTTTTCATATTTTAATTTACTTCCAAATTTTGTCATTGTGCTGCTGGGCAGCTACTATGGTTTGGATTAAAACGTCTCCTCTAACGCTAAAGTATGGTGTCAGAAAACACCTAGTAAGAGCTAAGAGCGTTATTTCAACGTGGCACGGTCATAGGATGCCAACTTAGCAACAAGTCAGTTCATAGATAAGCATGAACAGTAGAATGGGCCGTACGGCAGAGCTCGGTGACTTTCAATGTGGAACGGTCATAGGATGTTTGTTCTCATAGCAACAAGTCAATTCATAGACAAACATGAACAGTAGAATGGCCCCTACAGCAGAGCTCAGTGACTTTCAATGTGGCACGGTCATAGGATGCCATCTTAGCAGCAAGTATTTTCATAGATAAGCATGAACAGTAGAATGGGCCGTACGGCAGAGCTCGGTGACTTTCAGTGTGGCACGGTCATAGGATGTTTGTTCTCATAGCAACAAGTCAATTCATAGACAAACATGAACAGTAGAATGGCCCGTACAGCAGAGCTCAGTGACTTTCAATGTGGCACGGTCATAGGATGCCATCTTAGATGCGACAAAATCGCCGATCCTCGGTTGCAACACTCACCACCGAGTTTCAGAATGCATCTGGAACCAACGCTAACAGAATAACGGTTCGTCGAGAGCTGAAGGGGACCAGTTTTCATGGGCGAACAGTCGTACACAAGCTTAATATCAGTGTTACAGGGCTTGGTACTGAGTATCAACTAAAGTTATAACTCGCTTTTGCAGTGAGGAATGTGTGTATTCAGATGTTATGAAGTAGGTCTCAAGCATTGCCCAGATTTCCATTGATTCTCTACATGAGTAATACGTTGAATCTGTTTCTCTCGCGCGGCCAGCATTCCCTTTTTCCGATCGCCAGCGTTCGTTTTCTTTTCCCCTTATCTCAGTTTCGCACCTATCCGTGAGACTCTCCCGCCTCGTTCTTCTGCTACCACTAACGCTAAGATACACCCCTAAGAGTGTCCCCTTCTTCTTAGGAAACGCAGGTCCTTTAATTGCCTTCCTCTGTAACTCATTCTAGATCATTATCCAGTTCCTACTTCGTACAACGACGAAACTCATAAATATCCCTTTCCCTCGGATGGGACGCTGATAAAGTCGAGCTGTGTCCACTGAGCCGTGCATCGGAATGTCGGGGAAAGTGCTAATGAAAAAGGAAGATGATTCTAATTCACTCTAAACAAAATGGTACCTAACTTCACTCCTGACAAACATTGATGTCCAGATTACATCAGCAATATCAATGCCAAGTGTCGGTTGGAGTGGTGTAGAACTCGTTCCCAGTGGACTGTGGAACAGTGGGAACGTGTTCTGTGGAGTGATGAACCACGTTTAACCATCTGGCAATCTGACGGACGAGTTTGGGTGTAGAAGATGCCAGGAGAATGCTACGTTCCCGACTGTGTTGTACTAACTGTAATGTTTGGTGGAGAAGTCATCATGCTCTGGGACTGTTTTTCATGGTTTGGGCTGGGCCCCTAGTTTCAGAGCCCAGGAGTCTTAACGCTGCGGCTTATAATGCCATTCCAGACAATTCTGTGTTTCCAACATTATGGCAGCAGATTAGTGAAGACCCTTTAATTTATCAACACTTTAATGTCCCTATCCACAAAGCGAGTTACGTGCAGAAATGGTTGGATGAGATGGGCGTGGAAAAACTCGACTGGCTTCGCAGAGCTCCGATCTCAACCCCATGGAACATCTGTGGGATGAATTGCGATCCAGGTCGAACCTGTCGACATCTGTGGTCAACCTGAATAATGCCCTTGTGGCAGAATGGAAGGCAATTCCCTCAGCAAAGTACCAAATATCAAGTGAAAGCCATCCCATCAGAGTGGAGGCTGTGATCGCAGCAAAAGTTGGACCAACTCGATATTAATTCCTTTCGTGTTATAGAAGTTTATGGACAGTCAAGTTTTTTGGATACTATTAATCAGGTAGTGTATGTTGATGTCCTCCTAGTTCATAGAGACCTGCCTCTATAAAGTCTAATTTATTTTAAGTGTTCTTTGCCATGTGTATTCGATACTAACAATCTAATACTAGAACTGGAAGAAAACAGATCCTTTCTACGACTAGACATCATGTTCCGAATAGAAAATGAAAAAATAATAACCACCTATGAACCATTTATCACCTCAAGAAACTCAAACCACCAATGAGACATGAAAATTGTATCTTTCTCTGCATACATAAAAAAAAAAAAAACATTCATCTACTGTTCCGCTCCCAACACTAGAGAAGCATTGGGAGGATTTTCGGTTAATAAATAAATATCAGCATTTACTTAATCCTTAGAATCAAACATTATTTTAAAAATTACAACTCAACCATCATGTGGATTCTCTGACCCAACCACTGATAATATCAAATCCATTATTTTAAAAAATGAAGACTGGATATTTCTGCGAGATTTGATGTCTATTGAATTCCTATTTCGAACAGCAAAATTAGATTCATCGTGAACACTAACTAAGAACAGATGGCAATATTGAATAAAATAACACAAATAAAACTGGATTAAGAAAGAAAACAAAACTGTACTTATAGACTTTTGCTAAAGGAACAATGACAGCCAAATCTTTTCAAAAGCAAAAATACAAAAGAGGAAAAAAAAAAAAAGTTTTGCAGCCCAAATTTTGATCGAAAAGACTCAGAAACTTAATTTTAATTAAAATATTTCACAATTGCTTTCTCTTCCATGAAAATTGCCGTTGATGAAGAAATGCCTAGTAGATGGCAACACTAGCACAGTTGACCAGCTTTGAGTAACGTAGATATGTTATGATTGGCTGTTGCTTCTATTAACCAAGGACGCGTTGAAGCAACGTTCCCATTATCAACCCGAAATTTTTGTCGACGGAGGCTCCAAGACCTCCAAAATGATCGTAGAATATTGAAAAAATTTCCTAGGGAAAAACTCAGAAAAGCAAACAAGGAGTGAAAAGAAAAAAGGGGTAAGCAGCTACCTCTAAAACTTTTCTTAATATATTTGACTATGTCCTATGGTCCCCCTCCATTGTTACTGAACTCTGTGTCTGCGCTATGTTGTGACATCTACTGAAATTTGCAATCATAGTAACCATTTGTCTGAGCGAAAACCAACTTTGTTAAAAATATTCTTTTGTATCTAGGAAAAGTCGGGAAAGTATCACCATAGAACAGATCAAGTGTAGAAAGAACTGAAGGCGATGGCAAAGTAGCGAATATCGAACGTGTATTATTAATTGTGTCGAGCAAAGTTAAAATAATAGTCAATGAAGTCAAGGACAGGATCCTCAAGAATGTGAATCAAAACAAAAACACATAATTCAGAGAAGAAAAGTGTTTAAAAAAATAATGCTTGTAAATTGACAAACGTCAATATTTATATTCAGTAACAATGCAGTTATTTTTTATGAAATATAATTAAGATACTTCTAAACTTTTCAAATCAGTTATATTGCAAAATCTGATGAGCTATGATTAAGTTGAAAAAAAAATTACAGGCAGGCTCAATTCTGATTGAGCCGTCAGTTTGAAACGTAGGACTACGACTTGCAAATCGGATAGTTAAAATGAGCTAGTCGAGTATGGTTTTAAAGCGTTTATTTAATTAGTTATAGCCAACACAGGTCTATGCTATGAAAAATAGCTTACATATTTTTTTACAAATAATGCTGGATACCTAGCGAACACAAAGCAGATCGATACAGGAATTACCCAGCGTGGTGCTCTGTCTTCTTGGGGTTCTTACATTCCTCATCACTTGCTCTTGTCTCTCGTTTCGATTTTCTCCACTTTTGCTTGCGTTTATTCTTCAAATTCCGCGGCAGGGTCGAAAATGTTAACCCGTTTACACGAAAACAATTAAAAAAAATAGTTTAAACCACTGCGACATGTTCTTTATATATTTGAATAGATCTCGTCGAGAGCTTTAAAACGATATCACGCACAGTCGTTTTGCACTCACGGTTGCTGAGATAGATTGAGTCAAACTCTGCAGCACACTCAGAAATACTGCGTCATCTCCCCCGCGCACAGGAAGCGTAGTGCGCGCTTTGTATTGCGCAGTACGCAAATTGGACTCCATGCTGTTTACGAATATGCTAACACGATTAACGTGCGGCACGTATTTTTAAAGGTATAATGATTTCAATTGGGACCTGTTTTTGTCACAGGCCGTAGACCGTTAGTCATCCCATACTATCCGCGGAGTTAGACGTAGTCCTACGTCAAAAAATGCTTCCACTTACCACGACCTTTGTTATACGGCATACTCATCAGAATGAATAAGTTGTTGCAAACTCTGGTAATCCTGTGAAGATGCACATGAAAGAACAATTACTGCTTTGAAATTTCGTGATAACGCCAGAACGATTGAAGTCACCTGATTAATAGAACGCATAGAGAAATGCGCAGTCCGATTCTGTACGCGCTTAGATAGTTTAACCACAAAGATGAATGTTTAAACACTTTTAAGTCGTCGAGGTTGGTAGAGGCACGGTCTTCCGGCTAATCACACGAAATGGACCCACATTTGGATCACGCATGAGACCTGGACGGTGTGTTTTATCTGCGGTGGTTGGATCTGCCCCAAACAATAGACTTAGGTTAGGGATAGGTCATTACTGCCTTCAGGGATCATGGGAGTTGTTAACGTCATGAACAAGAGAAAATTATAGTAATCCATTTGTTATTGTACGTTATAATACGATTCACCTGCAGGCATATGTAAGCGACGATGGTTAGGTGCCATTCGGTACTGTGCTATTGCCTGGACACGATATGAAACTAAGTTATAGAGCGTTTCTTTAAAACTTTCTTTTAGAAAGTTTACACACACTTTCTAAAAGAAAGGTATCAAATTAAGTCCTCGAATTAACCTGTTATTCCTTTTTTCTGATAAACTACAAGAATTGCAGATCACTCGTAGTCGTGGTTGGAGATTAATCATTTAACTTTCAACACACAAGCGCTGTAAATAGTAGACTCGACAAACAAGTAGTAACTGACAGCACATACATCGAAAAGTCAAAACATTATGACCACCTTCCTAATATGATATTGGTACTCCACATGTCGCCAAAACAGCTCTTACCTGAAGGGGCATGCACGCTCCAAGATTTCTAAAGGTGTCTTGTACCAACACATTACCAACAGACCCTTTAACTGTTGTAAGTTACGTGACTGAGCCGCCGCAGATAGGATTTTCTGTTCCAACACAAACCAGGAATGCTCGATTGGATTGATCCGAGGATTTTGGTGGCCAGAGCAGTACCTGAAAGTCTTCCTCACGTTAAGCAAACCGTTCTGAAATAATCCGGGCGTGTGGCATCGTGCGTTATCCTGATGAAAGAAGGCGCTACTAGAGAGGAAATGCCGCTGCCATGAAAGGATATACCTGGTTTGCAGTTATGTTTAGGTAGGTGGTAGATGTCATAGTTTTCCGCACACGAATGGCTGGACCCAAGGTTTCCCAGCAGAACATTTCCCAAAGCATTACACTTCCTCCATCGGCTTGTTTTCGTACCACGGTGCATCCTGGTTCCAACATTTCCAGAGGTAAATCACGCACGCGTACCCGTTCGTGCACATGGTACAACTGGAAAGGTGATTCATCGGACCTGACAACCTTTCTCCAATCATTCAAGGTTCAGTTTCTATGCTCGTGTGCTCATTGTAGGCGCTTTCGACGGTCAACCGATGTGAGGACAGGCACTCGGGGCGGCCTGTGGCTACTCAGCCCGATTTTCAGCAGGGTCTGATATACTGTGTTTTGTGACACATTACTCTCGTCACCAGCACTCTAGTTACCGGCGAGTTGCGCCACAGTATCCCTTCTGTTTGCTCATACCATACAGGGTAACCTTCGCTCAACTCTAGCGTCGGTGAGCCGTTGTCGGACCATACTTTGCAGGCGGTACGTGGTTTTTTCTCCTCGGACCACTTTTTGAAGGTACTAAACACGGCTGACCGCGAGCACTCCATAAGCCTTGCCATCTTAGAAATGCTGTGACCCAGGCGTCTGTCCATTACAATTTGGCCTTTTTCAAACTCATTTAAGTCCGCTGCCTTTCCCATCTGAAGAACAAGAATAACACTGATTAGCAGAGCTCAGTATGAGGTGTTATTTATACCGTTTCATGACCTTCACACGCACCACCGTTCACCTCCAGTTGCTTCGATTTGCATAAAGACGTGCTGAACATAAGTCTTGGATCTTTCGTGTATAATGCCCGTGTAACAACAAGTAGGCTAACAATAATTTAGGATAACGTCGTTAAAAGAATCTTATCTAGCACGTAACGCCTCTTTGATTTCTATACAGTCCTGTTATGTTAAGGTTTCTGACGTGACTGACTGCCAGTAATGCCACAACGAATAATCACTTGAGAGTTCCGATATAGCGTTCAGTACGGGAAACAATAATTTGAGGTAACCAAATTTTACGTAACAGATAGGAAATAAAAAGTGAACGTTAAATAAGTATCCGTCAAAAAGTTAAAAAATAGCTCATGTTCTCTCTCTCTCTCTCTCTCTTTCTTAATGGCCACTGTTCATAGCGTTTTGCAATAAGGCTCATCATTCAGGCCGGTATGTTGAAGTCTTCGTCATAGATTCATTCAAACCAGCTGTTCTTTCTTTAAGTGTCTGTAATTCGTCGACGAATGTCATTCAATGGAACATTTTCAGCAGTAATAAATTCAGTCTCCGGGCGCAATTTATTCCGCACATAAGTCGACTTCTTAAACTGCGCCATTTGCAATGCGGAAATGTCAAACTGAATGTGTTTACTGTGCTATTAGGATTTTTTATTTTTAAAACAGCTACCCGGATTTGTTTCTTGATAGGAAAAAGCTACCGGATCTGTTTCTTGGAGGCTTTTCTCTTTCGCACACCTACGCAGAATGCCAAATCCAAATGCGGAGGGGTCTCGGAAAAAAACAAATGGTACATGTTTGAAAAAAAAATCTTGAACTTTTGTAAACAATTATTAAAAGTTCAAAATTATTCTATACGCCTTAAAACAGTTTTTAGCAAGCGTTGTGATTTAAAGTTTGGTAAAAAAAAAAAAAGCGGGGGGGGGGGGGGGGTAGGCGCTCATGTGAAGTGCACTAACCAGCTAAAAGCGATTTCCATTATTCCTTACCAAATTTTATAGTTCCACTGATGACGGGTGCACTTTCTGACACACATTCAGTAAACAATTATCATCATAAACCTGGATCATATAGAACTTAAACTTTAAATTGATGTGTAATGAAAGTCTTTGTCTTAATCTCAGTAAAAGTCGTTGATCTCTGAAATGCATAGAAGCCTTCCCTGTTCTAGAAATGTTAAACTATAACGAAGCATAATTGCTTATTCGGTCACCTGGCCAAATGTTCGTTATCCCTGAGCAACTACTCAGGGATGACACGTAATGAACAGAAGTTCAAATCTGTAAGGGCTACGCTTGGAAGTTAATTCTGTGATGCCCAGAGAGTAAACTGTCATCGGAAACAAGAAGCTTAGACAATTACATCTCCGTGAACGACAGTGATTTATTGCGTCCTGGATACTTTAACAGATTCAGTGCCACCTCCGATTAGCATATTCACTTCTGAATCTTTTAATCAAACACATCGCTTGGTTATGTGCTTGGTATGCAGCCCAGCAACTGGCCAGCAATTTTATATAAATATGCATTTCTCGTTTGCTGGTTATTTAGTTTCGATCGATTTAATGATGTTCCACACCAGTATTCTTGATTCAGACTGCCGTTGATGTTCATGAAGATGCACCAAATGCTATCGTCAAAGAGACGTTTCTGAACTCCTTGGAGTGAACAACTGTATACAATCTCTGTATGTATAGAGAGATTAATCTCCGTATATTGAGATTGTTGCCTAGAATGTATACAGAGTTTGTTACTTAGAACGTATACAGAGGTTGTTATCTCTGTATGTATAGTACACTAAGGATATCTGCAACGATTTCAATATTATATCTCACGTAGGTGGAAACAACTCGAATACGTGTAAAATTACGGGATAACGCTGCAATCGTGCTTCAAACGTCTGTAACAGTTGCATTTCACGTAACTAACAGCAGCTCAGTTGAATCTGATTTCACGGGTTATGACGTCATGAAAAAAATCAACGGATAAACTCTAACGGAGAGAGAAATCAAACCGATAGGGGAAAATTAAATGATAAAACGCTCAATGTCAATGATACAAAAATATGTGTCAATTTCAGAGTTGTTCCCCCACATTTGTGCTAGTGCACCCAAATTAGTCCTAAGACTTCTTAATGCTGTTCAACAAATAAGCATTCTCCGTACTAACAACTTGGCATGTCTTGATTGGCTTTGTTGGAGAACAGTGGCCGCTTTGGCTATCTTTTAACTGTAGAACTCGGCCGCTGCCCTCAAGTGTTATCAGTCGGTGGCCCACTTCTTGTATTAGTTCATTATCTTGCAACAAACACTATCGCCCAACATCGAGTGTAGAATAAATGTCTGAAAAATCTTTTTAAAAAAAAGTCAATAAATGTCTAAAATATATTCTTAAAAGCAGTGGGTATCGAACGTGTGCTTAATCGGACGTCCAGTGGATATCGAACGTGTGCTTAATCGGAAGTCCAGTGGATATCAAATGGGCGTTTGATCAGAGGTCCGGCGATGTAGGAAATGTAAAATAAATAAATAAATAAATAAATAAATACAGGTAGGCTCAGTTGTGATTGAACCGACATTTTGGAACGTAGGGCTACGACTTGCAGATCAGAGAATTGAAATGAGCTAGACGAGAATGGTTTCAAAGCGTTTATTTAATTGTTACAGCCAACACAGTGAAATGCTATAAAAAGTAGCTTACATAATTTTTACAAATAATGCTGGATACATTGCGAACACAAAGCAGATTCCTACGTTCCTCATCACTTGCTCTTGCCTCTCGTTTTGATTTTCTCCACTTTTGCTTGCGTTCATTCTGCGAATTCCGCGGCGTTGTCGAAAATGTTAACCCGTTCACACGAAAACATTTTTTTTATTTTAGTTTAAACCACTGCGATATGTTCTTTATATATTTGAATAGATATCGTCGAGAGCTTTTAAACGATACCACGCACAGTCGTTTTGCACTCACGTTTGTCCAGATATACCGTGATATTGTGAAAAGTGTTCACCGGTTCACAAGAAAACATTTTTTTAAATGTTCAGTTCAAACCATTGCAAAATGTTCTTCGTTTATTTGAATAGATCTCGTCGAGAGCTTTAAGACAATACCACGCACAGTCGTGTTGTGCTCACGATTGCCGAGATAGACTGAGTCAAACACAGCGGCACTCCCAGAAATATTGCATCATCTCGCCCGCGCGCAGGGAGCGAGGAGAGCGTCGCGTGCACGATGTATTACGCAGTACGCGAATTGGACTCCATGCTGTTTACGAATTTGCTAACTTGATTAGTGTGCGGCACGTATTTTTAATGCTAAAATGATTTCAATTGGGATCTATTTTTGTCACAGGCGGTCAGCCGTAAGTCGCCCATTATTATCCGCGGAGTTAGATGTAGTCCTACGTAAAATTAAAATAAAAAGGTAGCAGAATTCCAGAATTTTCAGGTGTGACGACGAACTTCTAAATTCGTATGCATCATTTTACGTGGAATTTATAGAAATGTACGTAATTCAGTGAAGGGAAATTTGAACAGACAGCTATGCTACTACCGTCTTAAAGAACTCAGCGTAAAACTATTTTAAAATACTAACAATATTGTTTGAAGGTTGGGAAAATTTGAGGCATTTACTAAAGAAACGCTATCAAGTTGGAAACACGTGGAGTAATTGATATAGACATACTCGAGCGCAAATTGGGAGATGCGGGTTCGATTTCCGTTCCAGGATAATCAAATTTTCAAATTTCTGTGGTTAAGTTACACGGAAAGATCAGCTTGATTTATGGCTGTATTAAAGAAACGTTTTCTGAGAAGGAATAGAAAGAACTTCCCACGAATTCTGACAGAATTGTGTTCTTCGCTTTGTGATGAGCTCGGTTGTGTGAATCGGCCTTTAGGAATTGATTAACGTTGTGGACAGGAGTTTTCTTTGTATATACGTTCCAATCTATGAGCTTAGAAGTGTTGTTAAGCCTTCTCATCACCCCCCCCCCCTTGCGATTTACTGGAACTGTTGCGCAAGAATATACCGCTTGGTCAGTAGACTCAAACATGGGATCTAGGGAATACTTTGACATTGAAACTGGCTGTTCTGGAGCAGTGTCTCCGAGGAAATCAGGGAACTGTTTTTTCTGTGATTAATGCCGCTGTCAAAAACCACCCGCTGCGATGCTCACCTTTTCCTGTTAATCACGGACGAACGCACATCTCCGCATTCAGTGACTTCCATAACAACACCAAAGCCTGGCTACGTCATCAAGCAAGCAAGTTTAACTAAGCGTCACGTAAACACAACCCTGAGAAGTGAAAACGCAAAAAAATTGAGCTTACAGAGATTTCCGAGCAGTGCAGATGGCTGGCGGAGAAGCACGCTTTTTCTTTAGAAAGTCTATTTGAAGAAAAAAAAATTTTCTTTTTTTTTGTTATTTGTTCATCCATTTTTTCTATAGGTATCACCACTCTTACAAATCGGATTGCAAAAGTCCTTGTGTATCAGATAATGGTAAACGTAACCAACATTTTTCTACAATTTCCAGATCTTTTTCATTTATGGCTTTCCTCTTTTCATAAATGCTTATTTTTAATTAAATAATAAATAACTGTACACCAACTGTACTTATAATTATACTAGTAATCTGAATTTCTTGTTGTAGAATAGAAATCAAAGTTTCCAAGCTTTCGCACATCAACCAGGTGGCTTTTTCAAGGAAGGTAGACAGCTTTGCTGTCTTGTCTACCTTCCTCACAACTTTGCTGTCTTGTCTACCTTCCTCACAGCTTTGCTGTCTTGTCTACCTTCCTCACAGCTTTGCTGTCTTGTCTACCTTCCTCACAACTTTGCTGTCTTGTCTACCTTCCTCACAGCCTTGCTGTCTTGTCTACCTTCCTCACAGCTTTGCTGTCTACTTTCCTTGAAAAAGCCATCTAGTTGATGTGCGAAAGCTTGGAAACTTTGATTTCTATTCTACAACAAGAAATTCGGATTACTAGTGTAGTTATACTATTTAAGTGCTTATTTTTAGTTATCGCGAAGTCCTCGCTTCCAAATACGATGGGTCAAAAAATTATTTTTATGTCCTATTGGAACTTTCTTACTTGGTTTCTTACTTAACTTTTTAGCACGTCCTTTGTAAAAAAAATATCGTGCTTACGTTATCACTTTGACCGTCCGTCCGTCTACCATATCTCTGCAACTATTAGTCCAATTTAAAAAATTCTTTTTGCATTGGGACGCTAGAAATATTGGAATGATGATCCTTGTATTCCATTTTTTCTCGATGCACAACTTTGCCGCTGGAGGGCGTAAATGCGGATGATACCGACTACAAAATACATTTTATTCCACATATTTGCTTCTAAATATCCGATTGAAAAAATTATTTTTCCTTTCGATGCCTTTTATATCGAAGGCTTGTTTTAGCTACAGATCTCTTTTTCAAGTAATGCATATACATGTATTTCCCCCTATGGGCGTAGAGGTAACGTGTGTTTCCCTCGATATCTCTGCTTCTTAAAGTCCTGCTATGTTAATTCAATTTTGCATTTTTTTAAAGTCCTGCTTTGTTAATTTAGAATTGCTTCCTGCGTCGGATACAACTCCAGATGGGAAACATTTTGCATATAATATCTCTTTGGTAAAGAATGGTTTGGCCACCAGGGGTAACGTAAGTGTTTATTTCTGCTTCTAATGTGTTTGCAGCAAAATCCGAGCTTCTGAAAACTCGATTGAAAATATTCTTTGGTGAACTGATACCGCTCACCTTGGAAAACCTTATGAGAATGTCTCCTCCTTAAAATAACGAACAGTTTTTCCGCTTGGGGACGTACATCTGTACCTTATTTTTGTCGATATCTGTGCTTCTGAGAGTCCGATTTGAAAAATTATTTTTTTGTTGGACAGCGTTTCTGGTGCGAAATGCTTCTCTTATAATTTCAAATTTTTCTTAACGCGCAAGTATTCCATTAGAGGGCGTAAGTTTCCGTTTCCGTTTACAGCAATATCTGCCGCACTAAATATCCGACTGAAAAAATATTTTTCGGTTAGATACTACTAACCATGAAAACTCTGTATATGTATTTTCTTCCAAAAATAATGCATAACCTCGCCGCTGGAGATGCAAATGTCCAGTATGTTTTTCTTAATACCTCTGCTTCTAAATGTGCTATTTAAAAAATTATTTTAACACCGGGTACTATTTACTTTGTGGAACACCTTAATTTTGAATTTGAAGAGTTTTGTAGTTCACATATTTGCCGCTAGGTGGTGGTTGTGTACTTCTGTTTGCAGCTGTATCTCCGCTTCTAAAAGCCCTATTGGGAAATATCTTTTTTTACTGTATGCCATTCGTTACAATAAAGATGGGGAGTCTCTTTAAATAACGCACAGTTTCTCGCTAGAGGGCGTAAAGGACAAAACCTTTTTCTTGCTATCGCTGCTTCCGGGACGTATTTGAAAAGTTATTTTTCCTGAGCCTTGAAGAATGCTTTTGGCCTGTTCTCAACTTTTTCATTGCGCAAAATTCTTCCGTAGAGTTATATCATGTTTCCTTCTTTATTTCTTCTTTTAAGGTGGACGTCAAGTAATTTTGCTTCCTATACTTCCAATGGAAAAAAATTTGTACACATTTCCTTCACAATTAGTGTGTTCCCAAGGATGAAAATTTGAACATCGATTAAAATAACTTCATATTATAACTTGGAATACTTAATATTTTCTAAAACATAACCATAATTATATTAAAAATCAACAACTTTTCCTTTGGTGGTGTTGAAACCAGAAAAAAGATGGTGCGACCTGTACTTTGATGACGTCAGTAAACAAATAAACGTTGGATTGCATAATTATGGTTATGTTTTAGAAAGTATTAAGTATTCCAAGTTGTAAAATGAAGCTAGTTTAATTGATGTTCAAATTTTCATCCTTAGGAACGCGTTAATTGTGAAGAAAATGTGTACAGAAGTCATCCTTAGGAACGCGTTAATTGTGAAGAAAATGTGTACAGAAGTTTTTCCATTGGAAGTATAGGATGCAAAATTACTTGACGTCCAACTTAACTGTTCGATTTGAAAATCTCTTTGTCTCTGATATTCTATGAGAAACTTTTTGTGCGCCATTTGTTATTTTTCGTAACATACTTTTTAGCCGCTGTTGGAAGTATGCATCTGTTTCTATTTCTGGATGTTTTATCGATTTGTAGAAATCCGGTCGATTTTTTTTTTCTAACCTTCAATTGTATTTGAACAACTTTGATAAATTTTATTCACGTCGGAAAGGATTCTAAAGATATTGCAACCGATAATTCGGTGTCATCTTTCTTATCTGGAGATATCTGTTTTTCAGATATATCCAAACAGGAACATAGAATATAGTGTTTTTCTATCTGTGGGTACTATGTCTTCATTGACTTAGAGTTGTCAAGAACTTTACACTCTATTTTGGAATAATTTCGGCCAATTTAAATAATTTTGTTCTTAAAGGTGTGCTTATGATACACAACACTTTGGCAGTATTAATCTACTTTTATTTTGTTACCTTTGAGAATTACTTGTTACGTGCCGCTGCTCGTGCAAGGCATCATTATCAAAGGGACTTTGAACCAGTTTTATTTGAAAGAGAAAAGAAAAAGGTCACGAATACTATCGCTTTGCCTCTCCATTCATCCTGAACGCTAAATGTTTCTATTTTTCGATATCGCGAAGCCATTTTTTTTCCTTCGTGAATTTTTAAAAAGATATTGTCACCACTGGTATGGATTTTTCTCATTTATGTTATACAAAGAGGCAGATACTGAAAATTTGAAAACTCTAAAATATGAATTCATATTTGCATCCACTATTTTTTTCCTGTTGCGTGAAAGGTAGTTACTGAAGTGTTCATAAGAGACAAAGTCTACAGTGCATAACCAAATTCTTAAGGCGTGAAATCGTTTAAAAGATTTTTTCTTTTCTTACTTTAAATAGTTACAGATCGTTGACACAGTACCTTATGATGCATAATTCTAAACTTCCGATCTTTCCAGAATGAGTGCATTGCCAAAGACGTGTCTACAAGATTTTTTCAGTAAATCTAATCTGGGTCCTAGATCAATGTTACTTACAGTGCGCTAATGTGCATGTTAGTTAAAAGAAGTTAGTAAATTCATGCAATGCATTGATTATGACACGCTTTCCAACATACCAGAAATCATTACTCAAGTTTAAGAGGATAATGGCTGTGGAATAAATCTCGCTCCTGTGTCCTGACCTTTGACCTTATTTCGATAATATTCAACAGAATTAGTGCAGTCTACCACCGGAACAACATACTAAAGTTTTGTCTCAATAGAAATTTTTTAGTCAAGTTATGAGGATAACGGCTGTTGAATAAATCTCACTCCTGTGCCCTGACCTTTGACACCATTTCGATAATATTCAACAGAATTGGTTCAGTCTACCTCCGGAACAACATACTAAAGTTTTGTCTCAATAGAAATTTTTTTAGTCAAGTTATGAGGATAATGGCTGTGGAATAAATCTCGCTCATGTTCCCTGACCTTTGACCCCATTTTGATTATATTAAACAGAACCGGTTCAGTATAACTCTGGAACAATATGATGAAGTTTTGTCGCAAGCGAAGCATTTATTTTCGTAAGTTATGACGCATAAGGGTGGTGGAATGGATCCCGCTCCTATGTCCTGACCTTTGACTCCAGTTCACCCATTTTCAATAGGGTTTGTCGCCAGGATGTGTTCTAATACTAAGTAAAATTTCATCGAAATCGAACCATTTTTACGCGAGTTATCGTGTGGACAGACAGACAGACAGGCGGACGGACAAAGCTCCGGTTGGAAAGCGTTTTTTTTTTTTTACGCTTTTCAACCGTAGGTTGGAAAGCGTAAAAAAGGGGAAAACAAAACGGGAGAAGGGTGGATAGGGGTTGGGGGAGGATCTCACAGAACTATATCTTCTCCAGGTTGGAAAGCGTTAAAAAAGGAAAACAAAAAGGGAAGAAAGGGGGGATCTCACAGAACTATCGCTTCTCGCGTATGCGTGAAAGGATAAGAAGAATTTGCGAGTGAAAGAATGTTAATCTTTGACTAATCGAACTGGTCTTTTTTTACAGCATCATGAAGTTTCTCGTTGGCACCATTATAAAACACGAGAAGAGCGCTGTTAAAATTCGTAAACGCGAAATTAATGATCAGTCAAAGGTTTTTCTGAATAGAAATTATCGGCTGATTTGAAATATACGCCATCTTTTCGACAAAAACCGAGAGCACCCTGGTACACTCTCTGTAAATAATTTCTGTTATGAATCTTTGGCATGCCAAGATCTTTGTGGGTGTGAAATAAGACGAATGAGTCCAGAATATACATTTATGTGCTGTATGTACAACACGCTGCGTTTATTCGCGTCACTCCCGACCACATCGAGTGACAGTCCGGTATATACTAAGTTGAATTAAATCATAACAACAAACGATAAGATTTACTAATTCCTAAGATTGAGCGGTACTTAGGCAGGTGGATTAATGAATGTTAGTGTCGTAAAACGAATGAAAGAAGATATGGGATTCGTAAAAGTATTATAAATATTTACTACACTAGCAGTTATGCCCGTTCTCCGAACTGTGAATCTATAATTTTTTGAACATAAAATTCAAGAAAGGAAAAGTAATTAAGGGAAAGAAAAGTAACTTACGATCCGTAACTGTTTCACGATTTAGAACAGGGTCGTGACGTCAGTGCATACGGCTTGACGTAAAATGGATCAGGCTTTGGCGGCCCTTAACTTTAAATGAAAATTTCGTGACAGTTTTACAGCATTTCAATGTTTCTGACATAGTTATCTTTAAACCTATCAGCAGTTTGAACAGTAAAGCTAAGCCTCCCTTTTGAACTGTTTGGTTTTTAGACTTTTTAGGTATCCGGACCTTAAGGACTATCAGCATGCCAATTTTCAGATCTCAAGGTTATTGAGAAGTGGTTGAACAGTTCGCGAAAAATTCAAGCAGAGAATGTTCCAAAGCCGTCATTTCATTTCTTTTTCGGACTCTTCTAGGTATTTAGACCTGAAGACCTGTCAACATGACAATTTTTAATTCTCCAGATCATGTAGAAGGGGTCGAACAATTCGCGAAAGTTTCAAGCAGAGAAATGTTTCATAGCTACCATTTTTATTTTTATTTTATTTTATACCGGCGGTAAACCGATCTTTAAAAGCGTCGCTAAGTCATTAAGCATTGCGCCATCACCAGTTTGATTGTAGCCTGTCCTTTCACCCAATGAGTAGCGAGTGTTAAAAATAGCTGTGTCACCTGGCAGCAGGTCACGGGACCAGAACTTTCCTGTGTGGTTACCATTGAAGACCGAAGAAGCCGTTCGTTCCTTTCCTTTGCGTCTTTAAAAAATGTTTAAAAATCAGAAAATGATTTTTTCTTAATTTTTATTTTAAAGATGGGTGATAGTTGTGACTTTGTACTGTAAAAATTGCAATGCGTTAGGATTTATAGTTTGCCATATATCCGTTTTTTAAAATGGATCCCATCGCGAAATAGAGGTTTTAATGATATTAAAAAATATAATTTCTCGTAAACTAAATCGAAATTAAAAAAAAAAAAAAAAAAAAAAAAAAGGCGACGATGTGCCAAAATTCGGCCATGACCCTACATGCCTACAAATTTTCGTGGTTCTGTTTCTGTTAGTGTGTTCGGAACGCGTACTGATAGCACTTTTTTGCTTACCTTAACTTTGAAATGCAATAGCTCTTTAACTATCGCCAGAATCGAAAAACGGTTTATTTCAGAGTGTTTTCCAAACAATTCTCTACAAACGATGTAAATTTCATATTTTGTGTTCAATACTTTTTGCACTGCGAGCTAGGAAAGCGCGAGTGTCGCAAAATTTTTTAAACAGGGGCGGCGGTGGCAGTTACTTTTTTTTTTTTTTAGAGTAGAGAGACTATGGCGGCGCCAATAATAAGTATTTCGACGTTTAGCCTTTCGAAAACAATATTTATTTTTACTATTGTTACACATTATTCAGATTTAGACGAATGTAAGAAACGACCCTGACACCGATGAAATGTGATGACTACGAAAGGCCATCTGCGCATGTGCAAGCTAAAATCTGACCTGAAGGTAGAAAGAAAAGCTGAGTCGCAAGTGTATTAGTGGAGGAGATTGGTAACCTAAGGTAAGTACAGGTTACACCCCATCATATTATACGTCATTTTGAAGTTGTCGTCAATACTTCCCTTTTAGGAGTCGAGAGGAAGCCAAATTTCGCTACGACGCATAATTTACAACTGTGTTGAAAGATGCATAGCATCAATATGCATTTTCGTAATGGCGATTATCACATTTAACCTGTGGCTCTCGTAATTTACATTGATTGCAATGAGATATTGTTACGTTTATGTAAAACACGATGAAATAATGTTCGACGATAATTTAGGAAAATATTAATATATTGTTGAGGAACAATGGAATTAGCTATTGTTGCGTCATTTCGCGGGACAACATTCAAAAAGCATATTTCAACAATGTTTTTGACTACTTCCGTTACCCATTTTCGTTACATCGAAATTTTTTACTTGGTATTTTTTTCTTTTGTCGTGAAAAGATTCATAGCATCAAAAATTTGTAGTGTAACTGCCATCCCAAGTTTCTGGAAATAGTCAAAACAAAGAGTGACGGAAACTTCTTCGCAAATGGTTATTTGCCATTGAGACAGAATGGAAAAGTTTGTTCCCTATTAAAACTCAAAACAATAATAGGGATTTCGAATTCAGCAATGTTAACTCCGCGTTACGAATACCATAATTTGAACAGAAGAACGCATTTAGTCGATTCAAAGAACTCTGTCAATATACCTGAGTACCCTATCGGCAAAACTGAATGAACACAGTTGAGACGTTGGTATTGTGACGTGCCTACCCAGCAGGACGCACACGACATAAAGTCAGATAGCAGTCAGAACGCACGTCCGCGTAGCTCACTTAGTAGAGTGACTTATTCCGGAATGAGGGGACCCGGGTTCGAGCCCCGGCGTGGCCAAAAAGACGAAGAAATTTACTTCGTTATAATGGCGCCCGAACTTTCCGGACGACCCGGCCGTTCAAAATCTCGCAATCGTGTGATGTTATTTACACACCGCGAGATGGGAAAAATAAGAGAATCCCTTCTCCAGCGCTTCGAAAAATAAAAATGTGTGATGTTGCATTCCACACACCAGATTGACTGGGAGTTCTCAAGTGCACGTTCTACAGTGGATGGCTGCCTGCAACGATTCATGGTCACGGCTGACCCGTGGGTCATGCCCCCGGCCCTCTTTCGGGGGGGGGGAGATGTGACGTACCTGCCAGCAGGACGCACACGACATAAAGGCAGATAACAGTCAGAACGAACGTCCGCGTAGCTCAATTGGTAGAGTGACTTATTCCGGAATGAGGGGTCCCGGATTCGAGCCCGGCGTGGACAAAAATGACGGAGAAATTTACTTCGTTATAGTATACATTGCAACGACAATAGGGGGTAAGGTCATGCCACCTATTTTTTAAACATCCCAAAGGAAGCTAACATACCAGCCACTAACTCTTACTAGCCTGATTTACAGCACATATGATGTTTGGAATTGATTCCACGAAGTAAATGAATACGTCTACAGCATACCAGGCGTTTGTTAGACAGACCGTTCACTTCCTGCAAACCCGCCTCTATTGCCTTCTGTAAACTTTGATCAAAGGCTGTATTTGTATACCAACTCCGGCTTTATTTGTAAATATTTAAATGCAGGATTCGAATTCCTGCTAAGCGGCGATTTTTGGGGGAGGAGTTTACAACCGCTGTGAATAGCTCATTGAGTTATGGGAATTCTCCTGTTCCTAATGTCCAGTCGTTCCAGAGAGAGAGAGAGAGAGAGAGAGAGAGATCCAGCGCCTTGGAGCAAGATCACCTCCCGTGCCTCATACGGGACTCGAACTGGGGACCCTTGAACGAGGAAAAATCAGAAGCCACTGCTTAGACCCCCATGCCGCTGGGGCGTCTAACACGCTGTGGTTGTATGAATTAATTTTAGTATCTTTAAATTTATCGTGCTTTCGAACGTGAAATACACCAACGAGCCAAAACATAATGACCAGTGCGTCTTTATGGAAATCAAAACAACTGCAGGTAAACGACGGTGCATGTGATGGTCATGAAACGGTACAAATAACACCTGACACTTAGCTCTGTTAATTAGTGTTATTCTTGTTCTTCAGATAGGAAAGGCAGCGGACTTATGTGAGTTTGATAAAAGCCAAATTGTAATGGCCAGACGACTGGATCAGAGCATTTCCAAGACGGCAAGGCAAGCTTGTGGAGTGCTCACTGTCAGCACTGGTTAGTACCATCAGAAATTGATCCGAGGAGGAAGAACTACATACCGACCACGGCTCATAGATGCTAGATGTGATCGAAAACCATCCCGTATGGAAGGAGCCAATAAAAGGAATACTGTGGCGCAACTCGTCGGTAATTTGAATGCTGGTAGTGGGAATAATGTGTCACAACACGCAGTTCATTAAACCTTGCTGAAAATGGGACTGCGTAGCCGCAGGCCGCTCCAAGTGCCTATTCTAACCTTGATTCACTGTCGAAAGTTCCTACAATAGGCACGCGAGCATCAAACCTGGACCGTGAATAATTAGAAGAAGGTCGTCTGGTCCAATAAATCTTGAGACTTGGTCATTCTGGGTGGTGTAGTGGTTAGCATACTCGGGCGCTAATAATTTGATAACGTCGAAAGCGCCTACAATAGGCACGCGAGCACTGAGACTGGACCTTGAATGATTACAAGAAGGTTCTCTGGTCCAATAAATCTTCAGACTTGGCCGTTCTGGGTGGTTTAGTGGTTAGCATACTCGGGCGCTAATAATTTGATACCGTCGAAAGCGCCTACAATAAGCACGCGAGCATCAAAACTGGACCTTGAATGATTAGAAGAAGGTCGTCTGGTCCAATAAATCTTCAGACTTAGTCGTTCGGGGTGGTGTAATGTTTAGCACTCTCGAGCGCTATCCGGGAGACGCGGGTTCGATTCTCTCTCCAGGACGACGTAATTTTTAAGTTTTCGGATATTATCTGACTTGCCATTCTTGTCATATTTACACCACAAAACGGATTCACATCTTCAAAATCTCGTTTCCTGTTGCACCATGTGGGCAAACATTATTCCAGTCGAGCAGGACTTTTGCAGGAAGTGTTGGCATCAGGATGCACTGTGAGACCAGAACAAGTCAGTGAACGAAGTGTAATGCTTTGGGCAATTTTCTGTTGGAAAACCCTGGGTCCAATCATTCATGTGACGTCTTCACACGATGACTTCTTCCACCTAGCTAAGCATCATTGCAGACCAGGTACATCCTTTCATTGCAACAGTATTCCCCTCTAGTAATGCGTTCTTTCAGCAGGAAAATGCTCAATGTTGCACTGCTGGTGTTGTTCGAGAATGGTTCGCGGAACACGAAGAAGACTTTCAAGTATTGCCCTGGCCTTCAAACTCCCCTAATATCAATCCAATCGAGCATCTGCTGTTTGTGTTGGAAGAGCCAATCCGATGTGCGGCGGCACAACCACGTAACTTACAAGAGTTAAATGATCTGCTGGTAAATTGTTGCTAACAGGTACCACAAGACACCTTTAGAAATCTTGTAGCGTCCATATTTCGCCGAGTAACAGCTGTTTTGGCGTCACGTGAAGAACCAACATCATATCAGGCAGATGGTCATAATGTTTTGGCTTTTCTGTGTATATTGTGTCCCTGGAATTTGACGAGGCGTCCACATTATAAACATTTCATAGTTAGTTAAAAGGTTAACATGAGCATACAAAATAAAAGAAAATCTGAAGATCTGACGTGAATCTGCATCTGAACTAAAGAAATATAGTTAGTAAATTTCTGTTAGTATTTGCAAGCCGATTTCTTAGCTATATCAGTTCTAATGTCTACACTTACACGTTTAGTTGTGTACAGTCTACTCGAAGTATCGAATCACAGAAAACCCTCAATATTTGCATCAGCTCTCTTTAAAAGTATCGATAAAATATCATTTCCAACATATGTTCCGCCTTCTCTTACTATGAGTGCTTTTGCTTTATTACAGATGAAGAAAAATATTTAAAGGATTGTAACAGGTAAGTTGTGAACAAAAATAAATTGTTGAAGAAGTTCTTATTCACTCTACCTTTTACGGTTTTCAAACGCTAAACGAAACTCCATATTTTATAAAATACATTCATGGAGTCTCATTAGAACATAGAAATGCATTCTTGCACTAAAGTATGCCCTCGTTTAAGTGTTTCTGAAAAATTAGGGAAATGACAGGAAATGCGAATTCGGCGAGTTAGAGAAATTATATTGAGTGCTTGACGAGCCTTTTCTGTGGGTTTCAGTTTTTATCTTTTGTTCTGTCAATGTTCGGGAAACAGGAGTCATGTCAATTTCCCGATAAACTGAATCCATAGGAATCCTGCACATCATCATCATCAATATCAATGCTTTTTTCAGTACTGGGCTTTTATCTGGTCGTATCATTTTTCATTCAGAAAATGAAAGCAAATATTTCCATGGCTCGGACTGCACCTTTCAGTTAGGGCGTGAAATCGATCTAAACACGTGTTCATTCTTCATAATACATTAAACTTCCGAAGTCATCTTGGAGAAGGCAGTTCCTTCTACGCCCTGGGCTATTTCCTTTCTCCTCGTGGACTTTAACGACCTCTTTTCAATCAGTGCTTTATCGAAAAGCGTCGGAGTTCAGGCCCGACCCTAGAGAACTGTCCCTTCGTCGAAAGTAAATTATCTCCGAGGGCAAGTTATTGATCTTTTCGCGAACTCACGTATTCCGAAAGGAAATAAAGAGAAAAGAAAGGTCATACAGCAAGGACGTAAAGAAAAATGGTAATTTCTAGGCTTCAATCGATTTTTGGGAGTATTGGCTCCGAATAATATGACTGTGTGTGGTATTTTAAGATTTATTTCCGACTCTAACTCAGCATTCAGCGCTTTGTTGTTGAAAGACAGTTTATCAGCTCACTTTTTTTATTTGAATTTATGTTTGAAGAAAATGGAGGACCCCGGTTGTAAAATGCAATTTAAATTCACAGCACCCAGTGCCTCCTCGAGAATAAAGCAGGTTTTCGCACTTAATCTACTTCTGTGGAGGATAAACAGCATATTTCTTGCTACTATAAAATGCCAGATTAAGTGAAAATCGTACTAACACTTTTTTTGTCTTTCCTGTGTCTGCATAAATTTACTGCGCAAAAGTTAACACCCCGTTTGCTAGCAACTTTGGTTACAGAATTTCTTATAAGGACTCATGCATATGAAGCCACAATTTACCGGTACAAAACGTAGTTAGATAAGGTTGTGGCTTTCTTCTTGGCATATTTGAGTTAAGTTGTATAAAATTTACATGTAAATCATCAAAAAATATTTAACAAAAAATTTCTGAAAACAGTTCACAGCTGAAAATCATAAGCATAACTCAAAATTTTCGAGTCGAAATTTCACAAAAAGTCCCTAAAAAGGGATTTTTAATCAACATCTTAAAACTTCAAGGCGTGAAAAAAAATACTTTACGAACAACATGAATACTAAGTACAGGGTAATTCAAAATGATTGCTACGATTACAAATGACAATAAGGTGTTTATGAAGATAAATAGGCAGCTGATATCCTTACACAAGAAAGAAGGAAGTTTATAATTGTATTGCAACCTACTGCTGTGTTGCTATGGTGACGTAGGAAAGTGAGCTGCCCGTGCGCGAAAGCCGGTGGGAAGAAATGGCGACCGCAGCAGAAAAGGCGTTTTGCGTGCTGGAGTTTTCTGCAAGTGGCCCCCATGTCTCCGGATCTTACTCCTTGTGACTTCTTTTTGTGGGGGTATGTCAAAGACCATGTGTATGTGTCACCTTTGCCAAGAACACTGCAAGAATTAAAGATGCACATTCAGCTTGCACTGGCATCACTGACTATGGACATGCTTCATAACTTATGGCGTAAAATGGATTACCGTTTAGATGTTGTCCACGTGACCCAGGGGAGTCACATAGAACATTTGTAAGGTATGGAAACAAAATTCTAAACTTCCTTCTTTATTGTCCAACAATGTGATCTCTGTATCTATGTTCATAATCCAGGTATTGTCATTTTTAATAGGGGCAATAATTTTGAATTACCCTGTAGATAAACACTGTTTCCTTCAAAAAAGGGGAAAGTTGACGTTAGATTTTCAGAATTATAAAGGAAAACCCCTATTACGATATCGTCCTTCCAAAAATAATAATAAAAAAACCACGGTAAGGAAATCGTAGAGGTAAGAGCTTCTTGTTCGTTATCCGCGTTGGTCCAGGGTTCGAGTCCCAAATGTGTTACGGGCATTCCTACGACGCTGGGTCTGTCCCTTACCTGGAACCAGTAGTTCCCTATCACTTTATTCTTGTTCATTTTGTCCAGATTCACTTGGTCCAGCTCATTTCGTCCACGATTAACTTTGTCCGCTGTTCATTTAGTCCACATCCATTTTGTCCTCAGAATAGATGGAATACCGCGGAAATTTTCCGTTTTCATGAATTTTTTATCACCAGGCAGAAAAAAAAATTGGTCAGAGGGCATTGCTTGCATGGGATTTTTTTTCTTTTTATGTTTTTCGATTAAAATATAAAGATTTTAAATATTGTTTAAAGTAAAATGTGGAACTGAAATTTGAAGAGCTGTTTAACCCTTTTGTGTGGTAGGATGTTAATCATTATGACATAAATCGAAGTTCATTCCAATGGTCATAATTGTGTTGGATTGAAGAAGAAAATATTTTAGACGCCCTTTTACGTAAAAAGTCCGTATTTTCCTTCTCTCACACTGCAAATTCACAGTAAGTGTCAATCCAAACTTTTTTTTTCACCATTGTACTTTTATGGATTTTTTTCTCACTTTAAATACCCATGACACACATAGAGGGCATTATAGTTCATTAGCATGAAAATTAGCAATACACAAATTATAAGCAATTAATAATCAAAATAAAAAATAGATATACTGAAAAGTTAAGAACTGAGTGAAAACTACTTATAAGATGAATTTAAAAACATTAAAAAATGTTTGTAAAACTTTGATTTATGTCATAGTGATTGACATAGTACCACATGAAGTGTTAAAAAGCTCTTCAAAGTTCAGTTCCTCGTTTTACTTTAAATAACGTTTAAAATCGTTATACATTTAATCGAAAAACTTAAGAAGGAAAAGGAAATCGCATGTGAGCAATGTCCGCTGACTTTCTTTTTTTTCTGCTGTAACGTACCAGGAGATGTGACGTACCTGCCAGAAGGACGCACGCGACATAAAGGCAGATAGGAATCAGAATAAAACGTCCGCGTAGCTCAATTGGTAGAGCAACTTATTCCGGAATGAGGGGACCCGGGTTCGAATCCTGGCGTGGACAGAAATGACGGAGAAATTTACTTCGTTATAATGGCGCCCGAACTATCCGGATGACCCGACCGTTCAAAATCTCGTATTGGTGTGATGTTATTTCCACACCGCGAGATAGGAAAAATAAGAGAATCCCTTCTCCAGCACTTCAAAAAAAAAAAAAAAAAATAAGGGGGGAGATGATGTAACGTACCAGGAGATGTGACGTACCTGCCAGAAGGACGCACACGACATAAAGGCAGATAGGAATCAGAATAAAACGTCCGCGTAGCTCAATTGGTAGAGCAACTTATTCCGGAATGAGGGGACCCGGGTTCGAATCCTGGCGCGGATAGAAATGACGGAGAAATTTACTTCGTTATACTGCCTAGTAACGAAAATTCCATCAAAGCAGAAAATTTCCACGGTATTCCATCCATTCTGAGGACGAAATGAATGTGGACAAAGTGAACGGCAGAGACTCCAACTACTGCGGATTCTCCGTAGTCACTACGGAAATCGTCGGTCCGCTACGGATTACGGAAAGCATCTCATACACTACGGAAATCGAAAATCTGAGTGAAATGACTTTTTTAAAGATTTGCGTAAATTTTACTGTGTTTTCTAGATTAAAACATTCATTATAACATTTTGGAGAGTGTTTCTTGAATATTTTCAGCATCATTAAATTTCTTCCGTGATTTTTCAATATATTTTGGATGCCACGTGCAGAGTTATCACGGTCCATGGAATTCCGGAAACGTCCTGAAAGTTTAGTTCTCTTTCCGGGGCTTGCAAAGTCCTGGAGTAGTACTAGAACTCTTTCCTGCAATGAACAAATTCTTTTTGTTCATTGAAGGAAAAAAGCTACATTTAAAAAAGAAATTTTGAGTTAGAAGGCGACCGTGAGCAACTTTCTGTCTGTGTAGGGACTCATTTTGTTTACTGTGAGGTTCTCAGTGGAACATACATCGATTTTTGTGGTAAAATGAAAAAAGAAAAATATTGGAGCCATTTAGTATTTCTCAAAAAATGTTAATTGATGAACAATTTTTAAGCAAAAAATTCGCTTTTTCGTGCATTTGCACTTTGCTTCTCTGGAAATTCGTTTCTTACCATGTGTGTCATGCAATTGCTACTAAAAATGCTGAAAACTACGGACTTTTGTAGTTTTCACTACTGAAAAATGCTAAAAACTACGGATTTTTGCAGTTTTCACTAATGAAAAAAGCTAAAAGCTACGGATTTTTTTAGTGTGTACTGCTGAAAAATTCCAATCAAGGTTGGAATCTCTGTGAACGTTGGGCAAAGTGAACCATTAACAAAATGAGCTGGACTAAGTGAACATGGACGAAATGAACACGGACAAAGTGATCCGTTACCGAATCAGTGACCCGAAATTAGACTCTGGCGACTACTCATAGCAGGAGTCGAAAATTATGTTTTGCCTATATGGTCCTGAACTAACTGAAATGAGAATTCACTAGTCCCAACTTACTTCAATCCAGTCCCAAGAAAATTAGGATTAGTAAATAAAGCCCAAGAGCTCAAATTTAGGAAATGTTGATTATACAAAGACGCTATGACATGCGGACAAAATACCGTTTATTTACCCTCCCGATAGAACCCATCTGCATTTAACCACAGGAGCTGTGATTTTTTTTTACTCCCCCAATTCACTAACGCAGACAACTTTGATCAATATCACTCTTCGGACTTTTCGTCCCACAACGCTCGTGCTCCACACTACGTCAGATGCGATTCCTGCGACAGAAATGTTAGACATCAAAACGTGAAAATTTCAACAGCTGTATATAGTCCTTATAAAAAATGTAAGATATCTGACAAAATGTACCGGCATAAACACTACAGCTTATGCCGGTATATTTCTTCGAATATCTAAATAACTTTATCGGTCTTTTAAAGAGCAGTCCCGCGCTGATAAGAAATATTTCGCTCTACTCCGTATGTAAAAACCCGTAGTCCCAGGCGCTATGGGTTTTTATATAAGTAGAGCGACTAGCAGCTTTTTCTACCCTTTATGGCCTTAAATAGAGTCGTGAACCTCCTCACTCTTGAAAAAAGGAACATGTAGATAAAACATTTATCGAAAAAAAAAATGTAAATACTACCAAATAGTAAAACTATACTAGTAATCCGATCTGTTGCCGTAGTTATATGTAAATAAGCGTTTCCTAGCTTTCGCACATCAACCATATGGCTTTTTTAAGGAAGATAGTCTCTGTCTATTAACCACATGGCTTTTTCAAGGAAGATAGTCTCTGTCTATTAACCACATGGCTTTCTCAAGGAAGATAGTTTTTGTCTATTAACCACATGGCTTTATGGCTTTTTTCGAGGAAGATAGTCTCTGTCTATTAACCACATGGCTTTTTCAGGAAAGATAGTCTCTGTATATTAACCACATGGCTTTCTCAAGGAAGATAGTCTTTGTCTATTAACCACATGGCTTTTCCAAGGAAGATAGTCTCTCTCTATTTACCACATGGCTTTTTCAGGGAAGATAGTAGATAGTCTCTGTCTATTAACCACATGGCTTTTTCAAAGAAGATATTTTCTGTCTATTAACCACATGGCTTTTTCGAGGAAGATATCTTTGTCTATTAACCACATGTCTTTTTCAAGGAAGATAGTCTCTGTCTATTAACCACATAGCTTTTTCGGGAAAGATAGTCTCTGTCTATTAACCACATGGCTTTTTCAAGGAAGATAGTTTTGAGGAAGATAGTCTCTGTCTATTAACCACTTGGCATTTTCAGGGAAGATAGTCTCTGTCTATTAACCACATGGCTTTTTCGAGAAAGATAGTCTATGTCTATTTACCACATGGCTTTTTCAAGGAAGATAGTCTCTGTCTATTAACCACATGGCTTTTTCGAGAAAGATAGTCTATGTCTATTTACCACATGGCTTTTTCAAGGAAGATAGTCTCTGTCTATTAACCAAATGGCTTTTTCAAGGAAGATAGTCTCTGTCTATTAACCACATGGTTTTTTCAAGGAAGATAGTTTCTGTCTATTAACCACAAGGCTTTCTCAAGGAAGATATTCTTTGTCTATTAACCACATTTTTAAGGAAGATAGTCTCTGTCTATCTGCCTTGAAAAAGCCATTTGGTTGATGTGCGAAAGCTCGGAATTTGCATATATCTACGCCAGTAAATCGGATTACTTGTATAGTTTTACTATTTTCTACATAATTGGTGTATAGTTTCTCGTTATTAATTTAAAAAATATGCTTTTCGTTTGTTTCGGTTTCTCTATTATTTGCGAACGTTTGCAATAGAACGAGATACAAACTTCTGTTCGTGTCCTGTTTTATCGTTTTTCTATCCCTGATGGAGCTGCGACCATAAGAAAAAATTGCTGAAATCTGCATCAAGCTTGATGTCCTATGACGGGACTCGAATATTCAGTTTAAAGACGCAGTCTCTAATTTGTTTATTTTAAATATTTGAATGAAGTTTAAGAAACTGACATACAGTACTTCGGATGTGTATTCGGTCTTTTTATTCTTTGTACTCCTTACTAAAAATTATGTATGCAATCAACAGAAGTGCCGAAGTGAGGATTCGATGAGTGTTGTGTCCCTTGTAAGAAACATTTGGTTGGAGGATGCCATAACGAACAGCAATATGAGCTTTCTGTTTATGCACATGACATACGGACGGAAATACTTAACTTCGGATGGGAAGTGTTTACTCTGTCCAAATCTTAGTTTTCAGAAAACGTTATGCCAGAATTTTGCTTTTCAAAGGCATTTTATTGTAATCGCGAATAATGCTGTCAGAATGATAACACACACACACACGTGTATAAAATTGCATAAGAAAAACAATGTTTATTTTACTCAGCACTTCGCTTATTGTTATTTGTCCGACTTGGTCATTTAACTGTCTCATTCGAATGCACAAATTTTGGAGAATTTTAACAACTCCAACGTTAATCCCTTTACGGATGCAAGCTCGAGCTTAACCGTTAGTTAAGCTCGGGGCTTAACTAAAGGTTGAATACTTCTAGATTTCTTCAGAGCTTGTTCTCAAGAACTCGTATCAGTGCAGAACAATCAACTGGAATGGCAACAAACACTAGGTAACGGGGCGGACTTTGTCTGAATTTCGCGGTACCATTCACACCATCTTTTTCTTACGACATTTTGGCTTACTTTATCTTTCATGAAGATTTGAACTAAAAGAAAAAGAAAAAGTAGTAATATGATCACAAAATAAACCAGTCGACATTGCATAAATTCTGTCTTTCTAGTTTCGCAGTACAACAGATTAGACAGAAGCTGAAAATTAAGTTGTAACCTGTTATGCCGATAAACTTCCAACGAATATAAAAACGTGAGAAGCCTTTCGATTTTTTGAAACTTTTTGTGGTATAGTATAAAGCACGTGACTCTTATAAACAGAGTAAAGAACAGAATTCCGCTGATATAGTGCTTCAAGAAATCATAGACAGTCAACTATAACTGTACGATCTAATTTCTGCTTTAGCTGTTTCACCTTTCTTTAATTGTCCTTAAATATATCAGTAAATGTAAAAACTCTTTGTTTAGGTAATACGTCTGGAACCCTGTGTCATTAAATATTATTGTAGCTGTTGAATTTTTATTTCATCGGTCTGCGTTATCATCCCACTTTTTCTTTAAAAATATTGTATTAAATGCGTCAAATTGTTGAAAATTAATAATTTCATTGCTTTCAGCTTTATTCCTTATGACTTAAATTGCAACATTGAGCTCTTGCAAGGTAAAATGTAGGCAACTAAGATCAAAAGAAGTTTCACCCACATAGATTCCTAATCATACTGTATCGAAATTTTGAATTTAAATTTGGTAACGGCAAAACCAAAATGAAGAGAAAACTGAAGTGTGCAAATCATAAAATGCGGCTGTTTATGAAGTTTCTCGTGGCCGTCCCTGGGGGTGAGTGATCTGATGCGCTAGCTTCTCACTTTTCGCATGTGATGGGCCCGGGTTCGGGTCCCGAATGAGGCACGGGTGGTGCGCTTCTGGCCGTGCTGACTATGTCTCTTACCTGGAGCTAGAGGCCCTAAATTAAGGACGGGCGACTTATTAAAAAAGCTTACAGCACTTTGATCTTATAAAATCCTAAAAAGCTTATATCCCTTTCAATTGCTATCGTGGTCGTTAAACCCCGCAACATAAAAAAAGTTTCATTTGAACTAACCGCTTCATCTCCTTCGTTTTTCAAGGTGATAATGTTACAGAATAGGATTTATTCTTCAATTTTGTGTGCTTCCACACGCAATAGACGACAGAGTTAAAGCATATATCGCGACCCCATAAAGACAACGGTAACTCTTCTTAAAAGAAGACATATCGGCGATGGTTGCATCACTTTGTAGTTCCAGTTTACCAACTGCTCTTCTTAAATGAAATCAATACGCGATGGCGTCCTCATATGGTTCCAACTCATTGACTACTGTTCTTAAAAGAAGTCATTTTGGTATAGGCGTTCCCTTGTGGTTCTAGCTTACTCTTCTTAAATGAAATCAATACGCGATGGCGTCCTCATATGGTTCCAACTCACTGACTACTGTTCTTAAAAGAAGTCATTTTGGTATAGGCGTTCCCTTGTGGTTCTAGCTTACTCTTCTTAAAAGAAGTCATGAGACAATGGCATCCCGTGCGATTCCAGTTCACCGACTACTTCGTTCAAGAAACCACATAGGTAATGGCGCCACCGCCCGCCCCCTCTCCGTATGGTTCCAGTTTACCGGCGACTGTTTTCGAAAGATGTCATTAGACGATGGCGCCCCCTTATGAATACAGTTTACCGGCGACTCTTTTTGAAAGATGTCATTGGGCAATGGTGCCCCATTATGGTTACGATTTACAAAGGAGACATCAGTGGTCTGTCTGTGAAATGTCCTACTGGAAAAAGTATATGTCATGGAAAGAAATTTTCAGACTGAGTATCCCGTTAAATATTCGGCAAAAGCAGAAGTTCCAATATTTATTGACCACTTTTCTGCAATTTTTTTACTGTGTGTGTGTGAGAGAGAGAGAGAGAGAGAGTGTGTGTGTGTGTGCCGCACACGCGGGTGTAAAATGAATCAGGTTCTTTAAAAACTTTGATATACATGCTACCGCGAGCTGATTAGATAATATTTTAAAGCTCCGTCATGAAACTATTGATGAACACCAGCCTCCTGGGCATGCAATTTTGTTTCAGTGAAACTCCCAGTATTAAGCTTCGACATAAAACACCAAAGTTATAAGAAATTTCACATTCCTTTTGAGTTTGTTTTATTGAAATATTTTTAGGTGTTGGAAAAAAACCAGACTGTCAGCACCAAAAGTTAAATGTTCATTCTTTGCTGCAGAGGACACTTCAAACATGATCGCCAACAGTCAACTAATTACAGCATGTTTACCTAAACCCAAAGAGCATAAGGAACCAGTTTTCAACCTATATGCTCAGGTAGACCCGTGAGACAAACTTCGGAATGCTGTAGTCAATTTCAAATGTAACATGTAAATAGTATGCAAATATGCTTACGATGGAAATCATTCTCCAAACCGGAGTATCTGTCGATCGATCTGCTTGATTAACAAACGACTATTTCCCCAAAGTTCCGGTTTCTTCTAATCAATTCATTTATATTCATTTATGTTCCCAAATCTTTACTGTCAGACCTCTTAATTTTGCTCGTTTGTTGAGAAATATTTTGGAGAAATTCAATTCCTAGGCTCATGTGTGGTCGTTTTACTTAATTTGTTGCTGGCAGCCAGTTTGCTTGCATGTGTGTTAAGCAGAGAAAAAGACAAATTTTCAAACTCGCAAAATTTATGTAATTGTTTACTTAATAGCTGAGACTGGGTTTTAATGAAGCATTTGCTTGACACAGTTATGAATCGATTGAATTCGACTCGACATTGTATCATTTAATTTAATTCATACGTATATTTGAAAATATCCTTACACACAAGGTTTACGCAAGAGAGGTATTTTCCATTAATTATTGTATTTCTTGATTTCGCTTTTGCTGTCGGATAGACTGAACCACAAAAATTTCCAACTCGGCAACAATGGCAGTTCAGCATTAGTATCTTTAATTTTACAGTGCTTTCTGCCTGTGAAAACAAAGTTTTACGCACTTTTCTGCTATAACGAGCAAACTTGACTGGATTTATATAGATAAAATTTGATGCCAAGAAAGGATCATATCTCCAAGGAACATTCAATGAATTATAAGCATGTCATCTGCTTGTATTCCAGCAATGTTGGTCCATTAGGCAATAACTTCAGCTTATGTGTTAACAACTTCAGCTTATGTATCGCGCTTTCGTTACACCTTTGATAGCCTTTGTTTAAAAAAGAAATTATCATGTCCTGCAAATCACACCTACCTCTGTAGTTTCCTGGAGCTCTTCCTATTCTTTTAAACATGCTCAGTGACTTTAAATTCCAAATGGGGAACAAGTTAATACTGGCAAGGTCGGATAAGTATGGAGAATAGGAAAGCTGTGATACCCCATTTTCGGACAGCAACCGGAGATACATTTCTATTTTCCTATGTTTAAAGACCACCATGAATGTCTAAGGCCATAAGTAGTCGCTCATCCTTAACTTAAGACCACGCGTTCCAGGCAAGATACAGATTTGAGGCATAGGACAGAAAAGAAACACCACCTACACTTCATTCGGAGATCGAGCGATCAACCAGAAAATGTAGCCTCGGACCACTCTGCAACCGAAATTTCCTTTCGTGGTTTAACGCAACCACGTGATTATTTAAGGCCACAGGTAGTCACTCGTCTCAATTTAGAGTCATTGGCACCGGGGAAGGTACAGAAATAGAACCGTAAGACGTATTGAGCATCCCATATACAAAATGTTTGTGAACGGAATAGTCTCGGATTTTGGTTTCTGGAATATTTGCATACGGTATACCTATATAGTTAAATAGTTCGGGGATGAGACAAAATCTAAACACTGAATTCATTTGTATCCGTGAGATTTAAAAATAAATTTAAACTGAAAATCGTTGACCAAACCGGAAGAGTCTGCAAACGACACAAACTGATCGTACTCAAAGTCGATTTACGACTGTCATTCCCTGCGGAATTCGTTCACCGGAATATTTGCATTGCGGTATACCTATGTAATTAAACAGCTTGGGGAGGAAACAAAATCTAAACACTAAATTAATTTGTATTAAACTGAAAATCGTTCGCGAAACCGGAAGAGCCTACGAACGACACAGACTGATCCTACTCAAACTCGATTTGCGATTTTCGTTCTGCGGAAATCGTTCACCGGAACTGGCAACGAACGAATCAGTTCGAATGAAGCGTTTTAGTGGGTCGAATCGAAAGAAAACGTTTGCCCTTCGCTACAACAGTACAGAGCGTCAGTGCCTCCACCAAGGGTATCTGAGGTCACGGGACGAAATCTCTTTGCGCGCAATGAGGTGCGCAATATCTAAGAGCCTTTCCAGACTGAGCCTTCTGGAATTTTTCATTTCTAATGTCATGTCCGCGTTCGAAAACACTTTTCGGATTTTGAAGGTTTTCGGTTGGGTGATTTTCGGATAAGCGATGTTCATCCTGTGCTTAATGCAGAACTCGAACCAAGACCTAACTGGAACGACTAGCTAGCATCCCGCTCCTCCGACTACTCTGCTATCGGGACGTTAAGTTTTCTTACCCACCTCACACATACTTTAGATTTCTCTTGTAAAATTGCATTTTGGTTCCAATACCCTGCTTCACCGATTCAGCAATCTACAACCCGATTTTCCGTTAAAATAAGTTCTTGATCTTACGGCACATTTCCTGCGTGCTCGCTTCAACCGGTTGAACTGGATGAGAATTATCTTCTATCTCGTTTAAATGGTGCTAACAATCTATTAATTGTGGCGCAGAATCGTGCGGAATGTTCACAAATTGTAACCATACGCGTGTGATTACTGGCCTGCGTATTTCCTTCGTTCATTAAAAATCTTATTATTGTTTGTTGGTTTGCATTTGCGATTTTTAGCCCTGTTATTGACTAACATAACAAATCGACCTAATGAATTCTAAAATGCGATATCAAACTCCTTCCTTGACGTTGTTGTGCTGTCAAAATATGATGCAATGGTGACAAGCACTCTCAATATCCGTTCCTTGTTGCAGCACATTTGGCCTTAGAACTTAGTAAATACCGTTCGTGCATTACAGAATATCTGTGGAAGATGATTTTCAAAAACAAATTGTTAGCATCACTCTGTCTCTCCGTGTTTTCATCGTTCTATCGAATTTCATTTACTTGATTTAAAAATATATTTTGCTCATTCTATTCGTTCAACTGCTTCTCGAGTAAACAAAGCTAACTTAATTTCCCAAATGGCTGCCGTAACTAATGATTCATGTTATCTGAAATGTTCTTCATGTCTGCCTTTGAAAAATGAGCTAGGCGTTCTTTTCTGAGGGGAAAACACATGGCCTCTTTCGGCGTTCGCGGAACTGACGTTTCGAAGAAATGAAAAATTGCGTCGACAAAAGCTGTTCTCTTAAGTAAAGAAAAAAATCAATGAATTTCCTGAAAATCGACCGCTGTACCCATGAATTTTCGGCATGTTTTTGTGATATACGAATGTGTGCCAAAAATAAAATTCTTACAACCATTGCTTCATCCTTCTCTCCCTCTGTAGGTACTGTACGGTGGTACCTAAACGTTTGCTTTAAAAAAATATTTTTGGTCCGAAAAGTGGGAACCCACAGTGATAGTCTGCCATTTTCAATTTTTCCTCTGATGTGCAGCTTTCATGCGAGATGACAAAAGTATATTTTGCATTTGGCGCGATATTTCTGCGAACTGGACTGGAAAAATGGCTTTTGCATTTATAAAGCCGAAAGTTTGAGCAAAGTTTCCCATGAATTATCTGTTTTACAGGATGCATAGCACAGTTCCTCCAATTGTCATAAGTTTATATTTATGAGAGGCGGCATAAATACATGCTTGTTTGTTTTTTTGGAACTACATCTTCTTGCGAAACATCCGAAGTACAAAACTGTTTCTTCATGAGACAGATGAAATTAAAACTGAAATTGTACACGCATTTTCCCAGATATTACTGATTGAAATTGTTTCTGCCTGGTTCCATAAATCTCTGTTTTTAATTCGTACGTTCCATGTGTCAAATTAAAAAACTGCTTTTTACGTCGTTTGTAACGATGCTTAATTATTATCCAAATTTTCGAATTTTCCAAGATAACAGTTTTCTTGTTATGTAGCTTAGCCGTTGAAATATTTGTTTGAAATCACATCTTCATGAATAGAAGTCCTTTTTTGAAATTTTTAACGAATAACTTCTACCGTATTCGAGGCTGTCTATAAATTTTAACTTTTTAATATGAAATTTTCCCATTGTGTGAAGTAAAACTAAATTTGCGTTTCTCACGATTCCTTTGTTCCTACGGCTCGATTTTCTAATATCGCGAAGCTATGAACATGATAGAGATTATCTGAAAACAATAAAAACACTCATTATTTCTTCGCTGCAGCGACTTAAAGAGGTATTTTTTTGGCCAGCTTTTATTTTTCTGCCTGAAAAATAAATTTTAATTAAATTTCTTTTTTACTATAATTTAAATTCATTGGATAATTTCAGAAGTATTTATAACTTTCATCGGACAGTTTCAATTACAGTGAAATATTTATGACTTCCTATCGGACAATTTCAATTATAATGAAGTACTTCTAACGTCTCATCAGACAATTTCAATTACAATGAAATATAAAATGCTATCGGTCAGTTTCAATTATAATGAAGTACTTGTGATTTCCCACCTGACAATTTCAATAATAACGAAGCATCTGTAACTTCTCATCAGACGGTTTCAATTAGAGTGAAATATTATAACTTCCCATCGGATAGTTTTAATTACAATGAAGTCTTTCCAATTTCCCATCTGACAATTTCAATAATAATAAAATATCTCTAACTTCCCATTGAATAATTTGAATTACACTGAAATATTGTACCTTTCCAGCGGACAGTTTCAATTATAACGAAGTATTTTCAATTTCCGTCGGACAGCTGCAATTGTAATGAAGTACCTCTAAATTCCCATCTGATAATTTCAATTTTAATGAAGTATCTGTAACTTTCCATCTGATAGTTTTAATTATATTAAAGTATTTTGGTACTTCTGACGTGTCGTAGGAAAGTTTTAATTATAAGGAAGTATTAGAAACATGGCTTCCATAATTTTACAATGATATGACGTTAGTCAAAAGACTTTCCCTTTACACTAACAATTTCCATGCTACACACTTCATGTTTATTTTATCAACCGAAAATTCTTTTGGACATAATTAGATTTTGAGATTTTATTGCAATTTTACGGGACACCAAATCGTAAGTGACTTTTTTTTGTCCTTTTTGAATGCAATCGTTCTACCGAACCGTAGAAATGTTTTTGAAATTTTATTTCTATTCATAGTAGGGCGTTTCGTACGATGCCGACAAAGAATGCCCTCTTTGTTGTTTAACGGAAATGGCTTGGACTCACATGTTTTGCATTTTAACGATGCTGTGTGGACCTTTCTCATATAGACACAGTACGGGTTTTGCGCGACAAGTGCCTGGAAATATGACACTACACGGCACGAGTTCGAACAATGGATGTCAATTTTTATGCGACCATAAAAAGAAATGTGTATTCACTGTGCTAACTAGGTAATCGGTGGAAAAGGACTGCATTAAAATAATGAATGTCTAGCTGTTGATATCTGCACAGGATCAAACGTTTTGAGTGCATTTGGGTGCACTTTTCGTAGGACAAACTTGTGTTATGCTTAGTGTCAGAAACTGTTTATATGTATGAAAGCTACTGTCTGTCGCTAATGGCAGATCTCATATTTTTTACATAATCTTTTCAACTGCAACAGTGTGAATATTCGAAGATAATTCGAACTAGATCAAGAGCGGATACAGAACTGTTCTTTGTCAAAGAGTTACTTGACATGGAAAAGAAAAAAAAATGCTACTGCTTGTCACAAAAAAGAATTTTGTTTTGTAAAGACCAAGATTTACAAAACAGCTATTCTGTGTCAAATCAGCCAAAAGAATTAACCTGACCGTAACCACTTTTCGCAAAACTTGGTAAATATTTTTGGTTCTGCTGACAAAATAAGCTGCTCCAAAAATTACATTTCTCTACAAAACTTTTCTGCTATATGCCGTCGAAAATTTACAAACACAAAAAAAGGAAATTTGCCTTTATCAGACAACATTGAAACTGCTGTAATTCCAGTTCCATACAACCTAGTTAATTTTTGGTGGCATTTGAAACATCTTTTGAAATGGCATTTTCTTTCACGTATGGCATAAGTAGGTTTTGCTGTACATGCGTTTTTCGAGAGCAAGTGCTGAACTTAGACCTTGAACTTCAAATGGATAACCCACCCGTCCTTTTCGGAAGGGGTTTCTTTACCCATCGCGTGTACAAATATTGCTGAATACATTTACGGCATCCAAATCGGGTTCTTGACAGCCGAGGTGGTATAAAGTTGTGTGTGTGTGTGCGTGCGTGCTCGCGCTCCCGTGTACACCGTAGTTCATAAAAAAAATGTTGCTGTACATAGCTAAAGAAAAATGCGCAGTTAAACTTTCCTTTGCACACAAAAAGTTACCGTGCATAAGCTGTCCTGACACCACTGTAAAGTTCTAAATTATTTACTTTTCACAAGGCAGAAATTTCGGGTTTTGTATGGAGTAACATTACTCCTACTTGAAGGTTACTCTAGTGTTAAATCAATTAAGGTATTTTCCTGGCACAAAGCAAATTTCTTAAGATTTGGAGAATTTCTTAAAATCTTTAAAAAAAAAAAATTGAACGCTAAATATCGTATTTTCTGAGGTATGAGACTCATATATGTCCTTTAAAAATGTAATCATCAGAGACCTATATGTATACACACATATGTCATCATTGCCAACCATTATCAATCCACTGCTGGATGAAAGTCTCTTCCAGTTTCTTCCACAACGGTCCGTCTTGAGCCAGTCTCCTCCATGTCACTTCGGCATGCTTTCGAATTTTATCCACCCATCTCATACGTTCTTCTTCTGGGTCTGTTCCTTAGAATCCAGTGAGAAATTTTTGATTGTCTATCGGTGGTCCGTTGTTCTGGCAGCATGCCCAGCCCATTGCCATTTCAGAAATTTTGTTCTGATCATGGCGTCTTTTCGCTCTTGTCATTTTCCTTATCCACGAGTTCCTCATCTTTTCCTTCCGGGTTACACCAAGGATCCATCTCTCCATGCTTCTTTCAGTTGTCTACAGTCATTTTATGTCCTTTTTAGTTAAGGTGGCCATGTCTGCGCTTCATGTGTAAGCACTGAAAGGATGCATTGATTAAACACTCTTCTTTAAGACATAATGGCATATTGCTCTTAAAAATTGTACTGTTTCTCCCAAAAGCTCTACAGCCAAGTTTTATACGTAGATTAATTTCTTCCTCAATGTGACCCTCGCTTGATATCTGTCATCCAGGGTAAATGTAGGTATCAGTTATCGCCAGCTTTTTTCCCCATCAACCGATAAACCTTCATTTCTTGTAAAAGCATTGAATATCAGTTTTGTCTTCTAAAAGTTCATTTTAAATCCTACTTCTTTAGTCTTCTCAGCAAGTTCTTGGATCATACCCTACAGTTCTGAAGATGCAGTTGCAAAAATGACTACGTCATCAGCAAAACGAAAGTGAGATGAATAATCTCCATTAATCTGTATCCCGTTGTTTTTCCAGTTCAGTGATTAAGAGACATTTTGAAATATGGTATTAAAGAGTTACACTATAGAGTTACCTTGTCTCACTCCCTTTCCAATTTTTATTGGTCCGGTATCCTCAAATAGCCGAACCTCTGCAATTGCATTTTCATAGATGTTATTAATAATGATAATGTATTCATCTTCAATACCGTAGGATTTCAAAGTCATTGTAACTGCTGATGGTTTCACGGAATAAAAATATATATGTGGTCACATTGATGAAGAAATTAATCTACGTATAAAACTTGGATGGAGAGCTTTTGGAAGAAACAGTACA
The DNA here is from genome assembly GCA_039090855.1 of Macrothele yani. Lineage (NCBI taxonomy): Eukaryota > Metazoa > Arthropoda > Arachnida > Araneae > Macrothelidae > Macrothele > Macrothele yani. The sequence continues at coordinate 6,028,235 of CM077011.1, read as the reverse complement.
ATTTTAAAGAGCAATATGCCATTATTATATCTAGAAAGAAAAGTGCTTAATCAATGCGTCCTTTCTGTGCTTATGTACGGAGCAGAGACGATGACCCGATGACCTTAATTTAAAGACATACAAAGACTGCAGACAACTGAAAGAAGCCTGGAGAGATATAAGAAGAGGAACTCATGGAGAAGGAAAATGACAAGAATGGAAACACTGATGGACAATCGGAATTTTTGTCTGGATTCTAAGGAACAGACCCAGAAGGAGACGACATGAGAGGTGGGTGGATGAAATTCGAAAGCATGCGGGAGTGACATGCAGGACATTGGCGTAAGACAGACCGTTGTCGGGGGCCTCAGGTTCGATCCCATGCAGGAATGAACGCTCGGACCACTAAATACCCGCCGTGCGTCGGATGGGCACGTTAAGTCGTCGGACCCCATGTACTGGCCCCATTGGTAATAAATAAGGTCGTGTTCCTCTCCCCGTTCTACCTCGCTTCCGTGTCACTTTCCTATCGACCACTGTAGCCCAAATCTCCTAGCTTCCTATTTCTAAGGGTTATTTAAGACCTGGGGTCAGACACTCCCTTCCTAAAATCCTCTACATATCATCTGATCTGATCTGAAGACAGACCGTTGAGGAAGAAACTTTATAGAGACCTTCATCCAGCAGTAGATTTATATATATAAATTCACCTGTATATATATATAAATTCACCTGTATATATATATATACACCGATGAACCATTCCATTATGACCACCCCCATCCTAGAGAAATGAGCGCGCCTGGAGACCGAACGCTCGCGCAGGGGAAGTTCACAGAGAAGTATATATGTACAACTCGAGGATCGGCTTTCTGTTAGTGTTCAGAATGGGAAAAGCTGCTGATTTATCGGTTTGATAAAGGACAAATTGTGTTGGCACGACACTTTGGAACTATGATCTCGGAAACGGCGCGGCTTGTGGGTTATTCATGTGCCGCTGTAGTGAGTACGTATCAAAAGTGGTGCGCTGATGGCCAAACGTTGAACTGTCGTCAAGCCGTGTGTCGTCCGCAGCTCATTGATGCCAGAGGGGAGCGGAGACTGTCGCGCATTGTTCACAGCGACCGCAGGACTACAGTGCGACAAATCACCTGCAGCTACAACAGTGGTGGTCAGGGCAATGTGTCACAGCACACAATTCATCGCAGCCTTCTGCGCATGGGCCTGCGTAGCTGAAGACCCAGCCAGGTCCCCATGCTCACTGAACGTCATTGCCAACAACGCATGAAAGGGACCCAAGATCATCGGGATTGGACCGTGGATGATTGGACGAAAGTGGCCTGGTCTGACGAATCCGGATTCCTGGTGCATCACGTAGACCGGCCGAGCGCAGATACGCCGATTACCAACGGAGGCTATCGAACTTGGATGCACTGTTGGGTGGAAACAGGCTGGCTGCGGCGGTATTATGCTGTGGGCGATGTTTTCTTTGGATTCACTTTAGGCCCCATTACAGGCCCTTAGTCAAGATTATAGAGGTGGGTGAGCGCCTATTTTTTTCAGAGAGGGCAAACTGCCAACTCAGGGTGGGGGCGCCCCCCCCCACCACCCAACTACGGACCTGCCCCATTACCCCATTAGCACAATCCCTGACAGCTGTCAAGTACCTGAACATCGTTGCTGATCAAGTTCTCCGTTTCGTGGCAACGGTGTTCCCTCCTGTTGATGGCCATTCCCAACAGGATAATGTGTCATGCCACCCTGCCAGAATCGTCAAGAAATGGTTCGAGGAACATGCTGGTGACTGTCTGTTAATACCCTGGCCTCCAAATTCACCTGACATGAACCCAATCGAACATTTGTGGTTCGACTTGGAAAAGCGTTGTCGCGCTGAATCTCCACCACCCCGAAATGTACGGGAACTGGAGGACCTGTTGTGGACATTATGGTACCAGATACCCTAGGATACTTATCGCCACCTCATTGAATCGATGCCTCGCCGAGTGGCAGCTGCTTTACAGGTTAAAGGGGTGTCCTACAGCTTATTTATGTAGGTGGTCATTATGTAATAGCTCATCAGTGCGTATATGCATTATATTTACATTACACTAGTTTAGATATTAATGCATTTATTTTAAAAATCTATATAGTATGTTCTTAAAACGACACAGTGGAAATGCCATTCATCAAGCTTTTTACACATCAAAGAAAAGACTATGTATTGTATAATATTTTTAAATGTACACACTTGTTTTATTTTGTAGGCTTGAAAGTCTGTACCCTCGAAAACGTTACTTATTGTGCATGTGTGATAAGAACACTGGTGGTTCTTAACGTTATGCTCCGGATAAATAGCACAAAATCCTTAATTACATAATAAGCAATCTTAGGCTTTCAAACGGCCAGAAGAAAGTAGTCTTACTTACAGAAACAATCTTTATTAGTCTCTAAGACACATCACTTGAATAGCTTATCAATGTTAATAATTTGTAACCAACGGGTTACCTTTATAACGCTCAACAGCACTACACTTCAAATGAACTCGACAACATGAACCTCTGCATCGTGAGTCTCAAAGTGCAATGTAACTTCCTTAAATATATCATTATCATCATTCATTATCAATCCAGTGCTGGATGAAGATCTCTTCAAGTTTCTTACACAACGATCTGTCTTGCGCCAGTCTCCTCCATGTCACTTCTACATGCTTTCGAATTTCATCCACCCATCTTCCATGCGGTCTTCTGGGTTATTTCCTGTCCCTTGGAATCCAGTCTAGAATTTTGGTTGTCCATCGGTTGTCCGTTCTCCTGGCAATATGTCCAGCCCATTGTCATTTCACGGATTTTACTCTGATCGTGATGTCTTGCACTCTTGTCATTTTCGTTATTCACGAGTTCCTCTTCTTATCTCTCCTGGTTACACCAAGCATGCATCTCGCTATGTTTCTTTCAGTTGTCTGCAGTCTTTGCATGTCTTTTTTAGTTAACGTCCACGTCTCTGCTCCCTTCGTTAGCACTGGAATGATGCATTGATTAAGCACTTTACTTTTAAGATATAATGGCATATTTGCTCTTAATAATTGTACTGTTTCTTCCAAAAGCTCTCCAACTAAGTTTTATACGTCGATTAATTTCTTAATCAGTGTGACCTTTCCTTGATATCTGCTGTCTAAGGTAGATGTAGGTATCGGTTTTCTCCAACTTTTCCACATCAATCGAGGTATAACGTACAACGCAAGACTACACTAATCAGCTATCCTCCTTTAACACAGCTCGCTTCAAACATTATGGACATCGTTCTTATCTTTTCAAAACATACACACGTCATTCAGACCTTACCTCAAGTTTATTACCACATATTATTCAATGAGTGAGAAAATATAAAGTTATGGTTCAAAAGGAGAACGAACTCAAAATTTACATAGATAAAGAAACTAAAAGTGAAAGTTAAATTTGAATATACATTATAATTGTTGAGCTGTTGGTATCGAGAAAAGAAGATATTTTTTCCTACGGCCAAATCATTTAGCAGACGCTGTAATATAAAGCATTATATATCAGTTTTAATACGTTATGACCAGACAATTAGCACTCATTCATATGGACTTAACTTTTATGGCCATAACAGGTATGAAATCAAATATTCAGTTACGGAGACAATAAAATTAGTTATGCACGTTTCGACTGAGAAGAAAGTCTATTCCGTTAAAGTAGGAAAAACAGTACTGCAAAATCATTTCGGAATTGATAATTTTAACTAACTCCACACTTAGTTGTGAGCCGTTTTCACATCGTCCACATCATCAAAGGTTTGCAGACCGAAGGCATTTTGTAACGATTGAAAAAGGTGTTAAACACAAAGCAGGAATTCTTCTTTCATTCAGTATGTTTTTCAGCATTCACCTAAAGCTTCTGATTACCAGGTATATGTATATATTGGGTGTGTGCATAAGTTCTACCCGTTTTTGTAGGCTACAAAGAAAGGAGGAGAACACAACAAATAACGTACGTAGGATTTCACATAATTGCCATCATTCTGTATGACCCCTTGCCATCTGTCTATGAGTAAGTGAATCCCACGCCGGAAAAACTCTTGTGTTTCAGAGTCAATAAAATCATATAATGCCGTTTTCACATCGTCCACATCATCAAAGGTTTGCAGAGCGAAGGCGTTCTGTAAAGATCGAAAAAGGTGATAGTCCGTAGGTGCCAGGTCAGGGGAATACGCCGGGTGAGGTAACACTTCCCAACCAAAGTCTGGTCATTTTTGCCGAGTTATTAAAGCAGCATGAGGTCTGGCGTTATCATGATGAAGGATCACGCCTTTGCGATTGACGAGTGCTGACCGCTTTGATGTCAGTTGTTCTCGCAATATGTCCAACTGTTGGCAGTAGAGGTCAGCATTTATCGGTCGGTTAGGTGCCAACACCTCCCAATGGATTATACCCTGGACATCCCACCAAACATCGAACAAAACCTTTTTGGGATGCACTCCTCCTTTTGAGTTCGATGGAACAGGATTCGCATCTAGGCACACAGTCCATCGACGCTTAACATTACGGTACAGTACCCATTTCTCATCACCCGTTACAATTCGTCCCAAAAACGGTTCAATTCTATGACTAGAAAGCAGAGAAACACAGGTACGGATTCTCTCCTCTCGTTGCTTTGCAGAAAGCTGGTGCGGAACCCGGTTATAGAACTTGGTGATGAACCCAAGTGCATAAATCCGTTTTTCGACTGTTGTTCTGTGTACCGATAACATTTCCGCTAATCCTGAAACTTTGGATGTGGGTCATTTGTTATGGCTTGGTCCACATCCTCGTCGGAAACCACGGATGGATGTCCAGGACGTGGTTGATCTTTACAGCTTCTGTTTCCGTCCCGGAATTTCCGAAACCAACGGCGACATGTGCTATCATCAACTGCATCCTCCCCATACACTTGACAGATGTTGCGGCTGCAGTACGGCCTTTATCGAACTCGTACAATAAACAATGTCTAATGTGCTCCTTATCTGATGCCATGTTACACCGTCCGTGATTTCCGTTACTAATGAATTCCTCGGACGAGCCTAGTGCCTCTATATGCTCTACTGCTCCACGCTTTATTGGCCGAAAATTCGGCATAGTAGCGTCATCTGTGACGTAACTACTCCGATCGCAATTTGCATCTATTACAAAAACGGGTAGAACTTTTGCACACACACAATAGATCCTGCCTTTTTCTGCAAATCTATAGAAAAAATAAACAGATGCAGGATCTTTTCTGAAGATCGTGCAGGACAGTTAGTCGGGTCCACACAGAATGGATTTGCCGATCCTGATTTTACGAAGTATGGAGTACGGTACTGTTTCATTTAAAATCTCGGTAGAACCGGTGATTCGAAGTGTAGTAGGGAGTACTGCACTCAGCACTAATACATACTTCGAGTAGGTTAATACGCTAGACTTTGCTAATGGCGTGTTTTTGGGGACCCACCAAATCATGATGATGTGCAGTGGCTTCCAGGCGAGAGACACTCTTTATGCAAGCGGGATGCGCACCTCTGGATTTAAATTATCGATCTACGTGTAAGACTTGACTCTAATCCCGTAGATCACAAAGAGAAGAATACCTATAAGCGTCAGACCATCCAGTAACATGGGAATTCGGCGGAATTCGATACAGACTAGCTCATTCCCTACCGGTAGCTGTGCTTTTAATTATTTAAAAAACGATAGATCAACGCTAGCTATGTTTATTAAAAATATCTTCACTGTCCATACGAAATTTATATTTTAGTTGTGTAATGCAAACAGAACATGTTGAAGGCTTACTCCTGGCTCATTGTACTTGAGTAAGCAATTTATGAAACGGTTCTTATGAATCAATATCATTGTTGCGAGGAACACGTGTCATGGTGTCCTCTGTATAAATGTCATACGAGGGAAGTGCAATTATTTCTGTTTTGTCTTACATCTGCTTAACAAAAATATGTTGTACAGGTAGTGCATATTCTTATACGTCACTGTGCAAATCTTCAATGTTACTGATCCATTCGTTTTGTTTCCTTGGGAGATTTTGTAAAGTAAATCATAGAGACTTTGCAAAACGGAGAAAAAGAGCTACGGTTTGTCATTAAGTGCCAGTCTTTGAAAGCCACGCCCCCACATGACGTTCATGATATTGCGCAGCCGTTTGGGCATAAGGCTCCTTCACATTCCACAGTTGTCAAGTGGAACTCGTTGTGTCAAGGAAGCTTGTGATGATGCAGTTTGGCTTCATGTTTTCCTCCATTCAATTTGTGTAATTCATCAGAGAAACGCGCACAGTTCAACTTTAAGTAATCTCTTCACGTATTTATTGAGCTTCTGTGCCGTTTTTCCAGTTCAATGCTTGCCAGTACTCAAGTCACTTCCTGAAATCACTCATGTGTATCTCCGTGGTCCACGGCTCTTCGTGTTTCTCAGTCTAGGTTCAAAACCGGGTGACACATGTATGTTGTGTTTGTTGTAACGGCTCTATCCCTTTTCTGGAATTAGTGAACCTAAATTTCTAGATGGTGATCTTTGCTACGCCTCATTTGCCAGAGACGGTTACGAAATCTTATCCCGTGCAAGAAATTCCGATAGATATCATGGAAAAGCTCTCAGTACTACCTATAAATTTTGGGATATACAGCTCTGAGATTACTGGCTGTCATGTCATTTCACAAAGCGGTGCTTGTACAGCGTAGATTAATAAGGTTATTTCATTCATGCTAAAAAAAAATGTAAGTTTCTGCTGAGCAAACGAGATCAAGACTTGCAGCAGCTTTATTATAATTAAGGATTATGTACACGTGTTTCTGTGATTCTGGGGCTTCGTATTTCATCCCAGAGCCGAATGCCTGTACTCTAACAGTACGAATAGCATGAAGGCAGACGACACTGTCATGCCAACGGCTTTCCTCCTGAGTCATAGGCTTATGCTTCGGATATTTACAACCATTCTTGTACTTTGGCTGGGACGCAAGAACGAAGTAGCAGAGGAAGATGGTATAAACACTCCATACCATATTGGCGAGTTCAAGTAGAGTACAAAATACCGTGACCCAGGGTTCATTCTTGGAATGTAGTCATTCTTGAATCTGTAGCAAAGATTAAATTTAGGCTACAAATTATTAATTTCTAGTGTGCGTATATGCTTATTTTATTTATAAAATCAGTAATTCTTAGGTTCTGTACAAGTCAAAGCAAAAAGAAACATAATAAAACAATATGATCAAAATGCTCGACAGTGTTAAAACTATTAAAATAAGTTGGTAAAATCATGCAATGCATTCATTGTGATACGTTTTCCAACATACCAGAAATCATTTCTGAATTTATTACTCAAGTTATGAAGATAATTGCTGTGTAATCAATCTCGCTCCTGTGCCCTGACCTTTGACTCTATTTCAATTATATTGAACAGAATTGGTTCAGTATACCTCCGCAACAACATACTAAAGTTTTGTCGCAATAGAAGCATTTTTAGTAAAATTATGAGGATAATGGCTGTGGAATATATCTCGTTCCTGTGCCCTGACCTTTGACCCCATTTCGATTATATTCAACAGAACCGGTTCAGTGTACCTCCGGAACAACATGTTGTTGTGGGGGTGGGAGGATACTAAATTAAAATGAAGTTGGCATAAGCAAATTTAAATTTAAAATTCCACCCTTTCCCTCAGAGTATGGATATTAAAGTAGACAAGCAAAACTTACGGGTATTTCTATATGAAGACCCAATTTATTCCCACAACTGATGACAATAATAGGAAATTAGTTGTTGCAGTACATGACAGTTATTCCACTTTTATGGCCGAAAAAACAAACAACAACAACAAAAAAAAAAACAATTTGTGTTATTCAAGGACTTTTGCTGTCTGTGACGTGCAAAATAAATGGGCAGAGCCCCAAATCCGATCCACCCACTAGTCTAAGCTAATGTGGATACATGCTATTGACTAACATATATTAATCACACAACACATGACAAACTCAAGAAATCAATTTTGTAAAAGACCAGTCGGTCTGCATTTATTTGTAAACAATTTAATCAGTGATTTTAAATTCCCTTTCTTTTTGTAATTTGAATTTCTGCTTTGCTTGCCACAAACACACAGGAAGGTTACATAAATTTTACATTTTTGTTTATATTTCTACACAGCAATTTTTTTTTTTTCGATTCCTTAAGGACAACTTTGAGAAAAAAATGTTGTATACTTTCTAGCGTTATTCAATATATATATATATTTTCAGGCAATTTTACTCTTACATGGGAGGTGTTGGCCAAGATTCTAAAATCTAGTTTTTTTTTTTTTTTTTTTTTTTTTTTTACGTCACCACATTTTCTAAACTGACAGAAATATTACCTTGGGGAGTAACTCCCAGAACAGAGTAGATTTTTTCTTTTGTATTTAGTTTAGTTGTTTGTTTGTTGTTTTCAAATAGGAAGGTGAAAAAAAAAAAGAAAGTCTCGTAGTGAGAAAAGAGTCAACTTCTGAAGGACCAACATGGCGGCTAGTAGGTTAGACGTTCGGTGTGACGAGGATGATTTAAAAATTTCTGCTTACCGCTTCCGGAATACAGCATACCTCTCCACGTTTTGTTTCACCTCTAGTCTCTGAAGAAATGGGTACCTCCAGGGTACAGGAGTGGCACTAGCAGAAGTCCAGGAATTTTAGTCCTTAGGACTGCCATGTGAATTTTTTTTTTTTTTCTGTTGATGTTCTAATTACATCTACCATGGGACTGGTAGTACAGCAGCAGTTCTCCTTCCGAGCAGCCCTTAGCACTCATCCCAGGATGATAACCCTTTGTTGTTGTTTTTTTTAATGATGAGTCGATGTGACGGGTTGATTAGCGAACTTGCCCGGTCGCTGAGGTAAGCAGGCTCTTCCAAGAGCCGACGCTCCGGTTACAAACCCGCACATGGAGACAGGGAGCAAATCCCTTTTTTGTTAATCCTATGCTGCTCTTAGTTTTCGGTTTCCTTTTTGCCGTCGTTCATCTTTCATTTACCGGGCAGGCTATAAAGGACTTCCCGAGAATTTGGGATATCTCGGGGACCACGAAATTTTCTTCATCTTCCGGAGAGGACTCGGTCTTAGCAGCCAAAAAAGTAATCGAAGAGTGTCAAAAAAAATTTCAACTCACACGTCTTCTCCAAAGGATGAGAGAGTACGCCAGCGCCCTCTGCACCGACGCTACTTTCCTCCAATAAGATTGCCCCCATCCAGCTGACTAACGCTTGCGTCTTATGACATAACATGGAAAGGGCGATTCCAGATGCGAAATTTATCACCACTTGCAAAAGAGTGAACGCATTCCAAAATGTGTAATCTGCCTTCAACGACTTTCTCTTCTCCTGGGAACGCAGGTGCACTGCTGGCCGGAAATGCTTGACCAACTTCTGGTCATCCCATAAATAAAGAGAGAGATGCTGCAAACCACCCCCCTCTGCGTACCAGCAACACTTGGTAAACCCGAGTACGCGTAAAGCTTTTCCCTGTTACTGGGGCCGGAAGCAAGCTGAGCTTTTCTTTCACACCATCCCGTAAGAAAGAGGGGGGGAAGCAAGGAACCTTTCTGGTTAACCATCTCTACGTGGTAGCTTCACTTCAAGACAGAAGACGGGGGAGGAATAAAAGAAAAAAAATCTCAAAGTTATCATGTACATTTATATGGCACCTTTATACATATATATCCATAATTCTACGCGGGACAGACTGTTCCATACAACAAATACTTATTTCCTAATTATATTTGTAATCGACACAGAATTTTCTTTATAATGGTGGTTACATAAATACAAGTAGATGGTCGATCAACACCATAATTACTATACACACACATATACCTATATATATATATATATTTCTCTTTTTTTCTCTTCTTCTCCCAGAAAAATAAAAGAGGAAAACAAATTTATGAAATGACGTTACAACGATTCACCTAAAATACAATATCCTCACTCCGACCTACTGACAGCATTAAAAAAAAAGAACTACAGTTACCTAAAGTACACACACACACAGAGCACACTCACCAGAAAGATAGATTAATTTTGAAAGAGAAATTTCCGAGACAAGATTTCTGACTTTTTCTCAACCTTTTTTTTTCTTAAGAGGACATATATATGGATATATATATCCACCACCTGCACAATGCCAAGAAAAGTGAGAGACCACCTAAAAAAATTATGATCACACATTTTCTCATTTTCTTTTATAGAAAATGCGTTGGACTGTTGTCAGTCCTGAATGAAAATTCACATAAATTGGCCAGATTTATGTGTTTCCAGGACTGAGCAACAGGACAATACATTCTTTCCCCGGGAATAAAAGGCAAAGATTCCCAGAGGTGAGTGCAGGAAGCACAAAAAAAACTCGAAATCTGAACTTACTGTCAGGCATTCTGTGTACCTAACGACGTACAGCTAACACACACACAAAAAAAAACCCATTGGTAAGCAAACCCTACAACAGTCAAAAGGCATGAATGCACTGCTGTTGGACTAAGCTGACCTTACGAATGCAATCTAATGAAATGGCGAAATACGAAATCTCAAGCACATCATACACCTACGTTGCACCCAAAGGCAAACACCGTCACATCATCAGACACTCAGACCACTAGACTGTGAATCCGAATTTGGATTACCTCTTTTCTCACAACCCACACCCAAAATACACTGATAACAAAAACACTACACGGAACAAAGCTTAACTTATATTGCTAGACCACTGAAAAAAAATTTTTTTTTCTCTTTTACCCTGAACTTTGCTATTTATTTTCTTTTCAGAATTGACCATGGGCTTTATATGGCCACCCCTACTAGTGCATCACATACCAGCTCGTTTATTGTCACAATCTCACCTTACATTTGTAACTCTAAGTCGTGACTCTTTGCCCAGGATCAATTTTGGGGCTTGTGGTTTTTCAATCACAATTGATTTCAATCACAAATGTTTTGGGGCTTGTGGTTTTCAATCACAATTGAAAAACCACAAGCCCCAAAACATTAAATTACATATCAAGAACCTTTACACAATCTTTATACTACCAAAATTCCATAATCACTTAAAATTGTCACACTATAACTTGCAGATCTCAGTTTTCCTCAACGTTCTTGGGTACTTTACCAAGGAAAAATTCACTTTCCTGCCCCAAAATTTCTTCAAGGCACCACACATTACCTCATTAGAATAGTTTGCCCTTAGCATACTCATCTCTACTTGCCTTCTTAGATAAGTAGACCCCAACATGAGGACAGAAAACCAGAATTGGAAAGAAAATCAAAATTTCCCTCATATTTACATTATTCAGGAAACAACTATGGTATCACACTCAATCACCAACCCACTATATCTTTTCCTGAAACTATAATTTATCAATTTCTGCAACTCGCCTTCATATAAATGTATCAAATCACTGTCCTGCCGAACTTGAAGAAACTCTTCATAACGAAACAAAAAAAACACAAAATATTATCAATTTCACCTCAACCCACCATACAACAAATACCTTCCCTACTTCCCAGAATCTCCTAGTACTTGAAAGGAGAGAAAAAAAAATTATATCAATAAATGGAGAAATAAGGCAAATTTATCCTTCATATTTCTGTCAACACTAAAGTTCCCCACTACTACTGAAGGAGAAAATAAAATCACTAGCACAACAACACATGGCATAATACAATATTTTACTGGTGCACCAGAGGTATGTACAAATACTATTTACAAGCAACGTTGCCTTGATACCATAAGCTAGGCGTTTAGCCGAGCCAAAAAACCCCTGCTGTCCCTTGGACGCAGGCCATATCTGGAGGAATTTGGGACCTCCCCTCGCCGGGGTGTCTCTCTAACCTGGGGTGCAACTACCTCCCTCCTGGGAGTACTCGTAGGAGTTTGCCTTCTCACAGGTTCTTGACTCATAAAGGGAGTACTATCTCTCACTGGTACTGACATATTCGGCTCTGTGGGCCGCCTTACCAACCAGGGCATGAAATAGGTGTTTGCTCCTTCTGATGATGTCGTTGGCTGTGTTCGGGAAGAACCAGCCTCCTGAGGTTCACTGTGCCTCTCAGGACTGTGTGAATTATCACTTTCCCTATTTACTCTGGGAAACATAGGTCGATCTCTCACCTTGGTGAGCCTGTCTACATGAACCAACTCTCTACGCCGGGGATCAGGTATGAAGGTAATCTCATAGTTTACTGGTGGAAGGACCTTGGTCACCCTATAAGGCCCTGTACACAACTTACTTAATTTCTTGCTTTTTCCTGGCTTAACAGCAGGTGTGTACAGATAGACCTTGTCATTCAGGGTGATGTGTTTGTCCACTGCAACCTTGGCCCGATGCTTCTCTTGATTCTCCGCAGCCTTTTCCAGGTTACTTCTGACCACCTCAAAAGCTCTATTTAGGCGATCAGTTACTTCATCACAGTATTCCCTCTGAGAAGAGTAAGTACGGGTGGTAGGGCTCCCAATCAAGTGATAGGGTAGCACCAAGTCCCTACCATAGGTGAGATAAGCTGGAGTCTCACCGGTGCTGGAATGCACTGATGTCCGAAAAGACAGGAGCGCCATAGGCAGACATTGATCCCAATCATCCTGACTCTCCGAGACCAGGTGACTGATTGACTGAATGAGGCTGGCGTTCAACTTCTCGCACTGACCATTGGCAGAAGGGTGATACGGGCTGCAATTCAGTTTCTTTATGCCAAGTCTATTGTACACTTGCATCATAGCCTTAGACAAGAAGTTGGTCCCCCTGTCTGTTAAAATCTTAGACGGCAAGCCATGAGTGGCTATAAATTCCTCCACCAGTACTCGTGCAATCGTTTCACTTTTAGTGTCAGGCAGAGCATAAGCTTCTGGCCAGCGGGTGAAAAAATCGGTAATGACAAGGATAAATTTGTTTCCCGACCTTGTGGTTACCAAAGGCCCTACCACATCCATTGCGATCTTCTCAAATGGACGGCTAGGTAGCTCAGCCCTAACTAAGGGTGCCTTTCTTCCCGGCTGGTATGCTCTCTTACTCAGACAACTGTGGCAACTCTCTACATAGGCTTTTACAACTGAATACATGTTGTGGAAGTAAAACTTCGAACGAATCCTTTCCAAGGTTTTTTTAAAACCTGGGTGTGCCACAGTTTCTGAATCGTGACACTGCATCAAAATTTCCTCCACCATAGTTTTGGGAATCACCAACTGTTCGTAAGGCTGACTTCGGGTGTCTCCGGACTTAGGTATAGAGTAATGCCATAGAAGTCCATCTTGAAGAAAAAACTCATCTGATACCTTACATTTTCCTAGTTCCCCTTTCCCCTCTAAAATCTCAATCTGTTTAGCCCAGCGATCATCCTGCCTCTGTAACCCTCTAACTCTGGCCTGTTCGTGAGCTCTATCCTCTGCTGTCTGTTCAAATACTTCCGTAGCCTGTACATTTCTTGACAGGTAATCGGCAACTACATTTGATTTGCCAGGCCTATGTTGGATAGTGTAGTCAAATTGCTGTAGTGACATACACCACCTAGCTATCCTTGACGTGGGGTCCCTCAACTTAAAAACGTATGACAGACTAGCTTGATCCGTAATGACCAGGAAATGCCTGGCGTAGAGGTATTGGCGGAAGTAGTTCACAGAGAAAACTACACTCAGCATCTCCTTCTCAACCACTGAATAATTGAGCTCAGCTCCCTTTAACTTCCTGCTGACATATGCCACAGGTTGTAGTTTCCCATCGACCTCTTGCTGTAGGGCGGCTCCAATTGCAAATTTCGAGGCGTCACAGGCCAAAACAAATTCCTTCCTCAGGTCGGGTAATTTTAAACATGGCTCCTTTAATAGAGCTTGTTGTAGGTCTTCGAAGGCCTTCTGAGCTTCGGGAGTCCAGTGGAATGCCTCATCCTTTCGGATTAAGTTTGTCAGAGGCAGAGCTAAATGAGCATAGTTTACTATAAACCTCCTATAGAACCCAGTGAGTCCCAAGAATGCTCTCACTTGTTTCACAGATTTAGGGATCTTAAAATTTTTGACTGCTTCCACATTCCTGGGATCAGGGGTTACACCTTCCTTGCTGACCACAAAACCTAAGTAGCGAATGCTGGATTTCAAAAAATGGCATTTATCGGGTTTGAGCTTGAGGCTGTGCTTGCGCAACCTCTGGAATACTATTTCTAGCTTGTCGAGATGCTCCTCAAAAGTTCTGCTAGCAATGACAATGTCATCTATGTAGATGCCAATCTGGAGGGGTTTAAGACCTGAAAGTACTATTTCCATTAGTCGCTGAAAACTATTTGGGCTGTTCCTCATCCCGAAGGGTACTCGCAACCACTCATACAAACCCTGGTCGGTGACAAAAGCAGTTTTGTAGACATCCTCAGGGTGTACTTTCATCTGGTAGAAGCCAGAGGTCAAGTCGAGCGAGCTGAAATAAGTGGCTCCTGCAAGGGCATCCACCATTTCGACCAAATTTGGGATAGGAAAAGAATCCGGTACAGTCTTGGCGTTAAGCCGCCTGAAATCTGTACATAAACGGAAACTGCCGTCAGCCTTTCTGACCAGGAGGACAGGTGCCGAGTAAGGACTACCACTCGGACGAATAATACCTGCCTCAAGGAGCTCGTTAATTTGCCTATCAAGTTCATCTCTCAGAGCATAAGGAACCCGGTAAGCTCTTTGCCTGACAGGAATGTCATCGGTAAGATGCACCTGGTGTAGCAGGGTATCACACTCACCCAACTCCGCTACGTTCTTGGCAAAGGTATTCCCATTCTTGTGTAGGAAATCCGACAATATCTCCTGTTGCTCAGAGGGCAAGTGGGATAAATCAAATTCATCCACCCAAGTCGAGCAATCATCAATCTGGCTATCTACAGTAGCCACGGTGGTAACCTTAATGGGTTCAGCAACAACAAGTTTGGAGCTTTTATTGATGTAAACCATGCTATCCGATGTGTTCACAACCTTAACTAAGGCAACCTCCTCCTTAGTGTCATTGACCGAACGGCCAATCCACAGTGATTTTATCCTCACTGTCTCAATGGGCTGCAACAGCATGATCTCTCCTAATTGAGAGCAACCCGGTATACTAACCGAAATTATCTTTTCTGACCTGGGGGGTATTTTCTCTTTCCTGATGGTTCTGCCAAACACAGGGGAGGTTTCCCTGACCTGAGATGGAAGACTCGGGTCCATGGTCGGGTCAGAGAGAGAGAAAGTTCCACGACTTTTTCCCGACTCCTTACCTGGGAGGGTTTGTTTATCTTTGGAAGTGAGGAGCTCTTTACACACCGTAATTTCATTTCCAGTTGTAAGACCCTGAATTTCACTTGCACTGGAAATAGAAATAACTGATTCCCTATCACTCACCACTTCCTCAACACTGCATGTTCTACTCACCTTTTCAGAGTCAGAGATAGGAATTTTAAAAATTCCTCTAACCAGGGCAATGGCCTGTTCTCGTTCCTTACTGTACCTCCTGGTTAACCGGCAATCCCTGTTTTGCCATGAAACCTTAGCTGGCCTACACTTCCCCCTCCACAGTGTGCTATCAGCAGCACTGAAAACAAAATGCTGGGCTTTCAAGAGGTCAAACCCAACAATGGCATCATATGCCGGCGACAATTCAGTTTTGGTAACAAATACATGGTGTTTGAATTTCTCCCCAGCTAATGAGAACTTCAATTCCACACATGAAACTACATTAAGGGGCTTACCTGAAACTCCTTTGACTACAATTGGTGGATAGTTAATTTCTCTTTTGTGCCCAGGTAAAGTGCTGAGACACCTCTGAGGAATCAGACACACAGAAGCACCTGTGTCTACAAGCAACCTCAAAGGTCTCCCGCTTACAATACCTGACAAAACGGGCATGGCGAATGAATGGGATTGACATGAGTCAATTGGAGCCTCTACAACTAAGGGGGTGTCAACAGAAGCCGACTCTACTAAACTTCTCCCCACCTTCAGTTTAAAGGCCTGGCAGGGCCTCTATTGCTTCGCCTAGCTGTGTCAGCCTGCCTGTGGCTCCTTGTACTCCTCTCACTAGGCCTAGGTTGCCTTTCCCGCCTGGCGGTGCTAGGGTTGTAGCTTTGAGGATCATTACCCCTTGAGTTAGGATTTCTGTTTCGGAAATCCCTATTTCTATCCTCCACTCCCCTCCTGTAAGAGTCTAGGTCACTATCGGGACATTCATTGGCATAATGCCCGAGCCGCCTGCACCGGTAACAGGTCACCGCAAGTCTATCCTCTCTCCGGTAATTGTCTCTCGGATTATGGCTGGGAGATCTGTTCCTATCATAGGTTCTAGTTTCCCTTGCATAGGCATACCCCTGTCCTGCCTCTCTGGAAGGGGAAACAAATTCTCTTCTGGCAGGGGAATATCTAGAAGCCCCCTTGAGGGTGAAAAATTGGGTATATATTCCCTGGCGGGTGAAACTGCGTTACTCTGAGAACTTCCTATATTTACTTGTTTTAACTGTCCCTCCAACTCGTTCACTCTAGCCACTAATGCACTGACTACTGTGGCGAAGGACCCAGGCTCATCTACCGGAGCCATTGCACCATCAACCTCCCCACTGTCTACATCCACAAACGACACAAGCCTATCACTCTTTGCCATGTAGGCCTCATTGTTTTCCTCCAAGATGGCTTTTTCCCTAGCTGCACCATAGGTTTGAGGATTGTGTGAGATAACTAACCTCTTCAACTTGGGGCACAAACCCTCAACAAACTTGGACAAGAGATTTCTGTCCCTTATATTCCTCACTGCTTCGGAGTCTGAGTTATCCTCTAGATATCCGTATGCATATCGTTCTACCCGAGCAGCAAATTGTCTCACAGATTCTCCCTGCCGCTGCTTACATGTGTGAAACCT
This sequence comes from Macrothele yani, assembly GCA_039090855.1. Classification (NCBI taxonomy): domain Eukaryota; kingdom Metazoa; phylum Arthropoda; class Arachnida; order Araneae; family Macrothelidae; genus Macrothele; species Macrothele yani. Next base: position 6,011,362 of record CM077011.1, on the reverse strand, counting down.
ACTCATTTTGACTGCCAGAGGAACCGAGGACAAAAACCTATCTAAAAATGCCTCCTTTACTGCAGCATAGGTTACGCTCCTGCCTCTAGCTTCCTTATCCCTTATAAGCTGCCTCGCTTCACCTTTGCACTTACACTTCATTACTACGAGCTTGTCAGCATCGCGCCAGTTTCCCATTCGACTAGCATTTTCCAGTGATTCTAAGAAATCATTGACGGAAACCTGATCGGAGCTTCCTGAAAATTCCATCACCATTGGCAAAAGAGGGGGAATGCTCCAGGCTGCATTTACCCCTGGCTGAAGCTCGGCTACATTTTCCCTTGACTGAATCTCGGCTGCATTAGCCCCTGGTGGAAGTTCGGCTGCATCTTCCCTCGACTGCAGCTCTAGCTCCCTCTGTCGACGTTCCTGACTCATATTGTTAACCAAATTATCTCCTTACTAATTATGAAACACAAGAAAAGCACTGTATTAATATACTACACACCCACTATCTAACCACTATGCCTCCTATGCACTATAGCAAATCCTACACTTCTTCCTAATAATTAGTACATAGCAGAACTCAGAACATAAAAATCAACCCTAACACTGTATTTCCTAAGTGCATAACCCAAAATACACTATGACAAAATTTACTACATATTCTATCAAATATCAAACTGACACACATATACAAGACGAACAAGAAACTACACTCCTACACATGCAACACTCTTACCAAAAATATATAGTAAGAGAGAAGGAAGAGGCAATAAAAAAATTAAGTATCAGAGAAGTTCAAAAGTTCCTTCTCTAACCTTGTTCACTCAAAAATAGGCTGCTTCACCTCACATAAACTAAATATCAATGCTAAAGCCCTACAACTAACTACAATTACCCAAAATTGCACTCTGATCTTCAACACCAACTACTGCATGAAATTCAAGTCTGTCTCAAATTAAATTATGCCCTCTATTCACTAAATCATGAAGTTGACTAGTGAGAAGCTATCCTTATACATGTGCCAAAGAAAAGTAAAGGAAGCAAAAATAACAGAACACTGCACATGCACACTACACTGGGAGAAGAGAAAAAACTGAACTTTCTTATGACACCTAATGACAAAACACAACAACAACAAACCCAATGCAATTCTGCAATTTAAAGTATGTGTACTATTTCTGTGCACTCTTGTGGTGGGTGTATCACTCATGTAAAACGCGGTGAACAAGTGTCATAAATGTAATCAATGCAAACAAGGAGAATAAGTGTCATATATGTTAACAATGCAAGCAAGTATCATATGTAAACAAGGTGAACAAGTGTCATATATGTAAACAATGCAAGCAAGTATCATATGTAAACAAGGTGAACAAGTGTCATATATGTAAACAAGGCAAACCAGCATCATATGCAAACAATGTGAGAATTGTTATTAATGTACTCCTATAACAGTACTACATATGAAACTACTAATTCAGAATTGTTGTATATATATCATCATCATCATCATCATTGTCAACCATTATCAATCCACTGCTGGACGAAGGTCTCCCCAAGTTTCCTCCACAACGGTCTGTCTTGTGCCAGTCTCCTCCATGTCACTCCCGCATATTTACGAATTTCATCCACCCATCTCCCATGTGGTCTTTTTCTGGGTCTTTTCCTGTCCCTTGGAATCCAATCTAAAATTTCGGCTGTCCATCTATGGTCTGTCCTTCTGGCAGTATGTCCAGCCCATTGCCATTTCAGGGATTTAACTCTGATCATGATGTCTTCCACTCTCGTCATTTTTCGGATCCACGAGTTCCTCTTCTTATCTCTCCTGGTTATACCAAGCATGCACCTCTCCATGCTTCTTTGAGTTGTCTGCAGCCTTTGTATGTCTCTTTTAGTTAAGGTCCACGTCTCTGCACCATACGTAAGCACTGGAAGGATGCATTGATCAAACACTTTTCTTTTAAGACATAATGGCATATTGCTCTTGAAAATTATGCTGTTTCTTCCAAAAGCTCTCCAGGCAAGTTTTGTACGCCGATTAATTTCTTCATCAATGTGACCCTCACTTGATATCTGCTGTCCAAGATAAACATACGTATCTGTTATCTCCAGTTTTTCTCCATCAATCGATAAATCTTCATTTCTTGTAAAAGCATTGAACATCACTTTTGTCTTCTGAAAGTTCATTTTTAATCCCACTTCTTTACTCTTGTCAGCAAGTTCCTGGATCATACTCTGCAGCTCTGATGGGGTAGTTGCAAAAATGACTACGTCATCAGCAAAACGAAGGTGGGTTAGATAATCTCCATTAATCTTTATCCCTTTGTTTTCCCAGTTCAGTGATTGAAAGACATTTTCCAATGTGGCATTAAAGAGCTTCGGAGATATGGTGTCACCTTGTCTCACTCCCTTTCCAATTTTTATGTGTGTTGTATTTTCAAACAGCCGAATCTTTGCACTTGCATTTTCATAGATGTTATTAATAATATTAATGTATGCATCTTCAATACCGCAGGATTTCAGAGCCGTGGTAACTGCTGATGGTTTCACCGAATCAAAGGCTTTTTCATAATCGATAAAAGCCATGCACAATGGAAGTTCATATTCCCTCGCTCTTTCAATTAGTTCTCTCAGTACGTGGATATGATCTATTGTGCTGTAGCCACTCTTGAATCCAGCTTGTTCTCTCGGTTGAGCCATGTCCAGTGTTACCTTCAAGCGGTGTGAAAGAACTTTAGTGAAGATTTTATAAACCACTGATAGGAGGCTGATAGGTCTGTAGTTCCTGAGATCCTCAATGTCACCTTTTTTATGTAGCAGGATCATTGTAGCATTGTTCCAATCCTCAGGAATCTTCCCTTCATTAAGGCATCGAGTGAAAATTTGGGCGAGTACTGTTTCAATTTCTCCACTTGCTTCTTGTATGATGTCTATAGTAATTCCATCTTCTCCTGGAGCTTTCCCCCGCTTCATGTTCTTGATTGCATGAGCAACTTCTGCTGGGAGGACTGGAAGAACTCTGGTACCTTTCATGATGTCTGGAGTACATGTATCATCCCTTTCATATAATTTGGAGTAGAAATCTTTCACTCTTGTCAAAATTTCGCCTCTATTTCTTGTTATAGAACCATCTTCTTTTCTCAGAGCCATAATCTGTTTTCTTCCCTTACTGAGATGTCCCTTTGCTATCTTTAGGCTTTGGTTGTTTTCAATTGCTTTCCTCACTAGCTCACAGTTGAATTTCCTTACGTCTTCAGTGATACTTTTTCGTGCTGTCTTGCATAGCTCTATATATTCTACTTTGGAAGTCACATCTTCTTTAGTTGTCCTCATCTCTCTTCTTTTTTGCATCAACATTTTGGTTTTTCCTGATAATTTGTTTACATGCAACTTGTTCTTAGACCCAGCTAATTGTGTTGCTGTTTCCATAAGAGCTTTGGTTACTTTTCTGTTAACTTCCGAAATATCCACTTCTTCCGATGTTAGGCCTTCTAAAGCAGAGAATCTGTTCTTCAGTTCCAACTTGAAAGTATTATGGTGTTTTTTAAGGTTGGTTATGTCAATACATTTTGTTTGTCTTATGAGCTTGCCACGTTCCAGTTTAGTGTTGAGGTGCATCTTACATCTCACCAATCTATGGTCACTACCTGTGTTGAACTTGTTCAGCACACTGCAGTCTTCGATGACGAATTTTTTGTTACACATAATAAAATCAATTTCACTTGTCGTCCCAATTGGATGTCTCCATGTCCATTTCCTGTGTGGCTTTTTCTTGAAAAAGGAATTCAAGATGAAAAATCCTTCTGCCTCTGCAAACTCAACGAGAGTATTTCCACGCTGGTTTCTGTTGCCGTGACCGAATTTACCTACTGAAGTTTCATTCTGTTGCCGGTGCCCTATTTTTGCATTGAAATCTCCCATAATTATCTTCAAGTGCTGCTTACCTTTATTATTTAGATGACGAATTTCCTCATAAAATTCTTCAATTTCTTCTTCAGGATGACTTGTGGTGGGTGCATAAGTTTGAATAATCTGAGCCTGGTATCTTCTCGATAGTTGGATAACCAGTCGTGCAGCTCTGTCAGAGGAACTTTCAACTTCTACCACTTTATCCTTCAGTTTCTTGTTTATTATAAATCCAACACCACTAGTTCTGCCAGTATCTGTCCCACGATAATAGAAGAGATGTCCACTTTTCAGTTCAATGAGATCTTCTCCTTTTCTCCTTACCTCACTTAGCCCGACGATGTCCCACTTGATCCTTTGTAGTTCCTCTTCCAATTCAAGAAGCCTTGAATCAGAAGATAGGGAGCGTCCGTTGTAGGTAGCCAAGGTCAGCATCAAATGGCAGCCTAGTCCGGTCCTCCGGGGATTCTTAGCACCCTCTGCCTTCATGTCGCACTGGCCGCTGCCTTGGCCAGGTACATTCCAGCTGCCGGAGACTGAGGGCCAAGATTTAAGTTGTAGAGTCATTTTGGAGGTGTTTGGCCATAACTCACCACGCTGGCCAAGCGGGTTGGTGAGTGTGGGATAGCATTTCCTCTGATCCCGATGGTATAGTTATACCGCTATTTGCGGATATATATATATATATATATGTCCACAATGTGTTTGTGTTTAGGATGTATAACCTTGAAACTATCAGGTATGTAAACACTGTAACCATGCTATACGTGTAAACACTATGTATCACTTATGCCGATGAGAGGATGTTATATATATAAAAACTTTGTGTCACACATGTAAACAATATTGATAAGTGTCAGGTGTAGTACACAGCTGTTTGCAATCACTCTAATTGTAGCACAACACAATAAAAGCATTTATCAAAAATTTCAGCATGCAAAACAGAAAAAGGTCAATGGGAGTTGGTGTAACCTGAAAACCTGCCTAAATGCCTCTGAGAAATAAATTCAGAACCTTTACTGTAAATTGCTTAAACTGGTGTTGAATCATTTGAACAGTCTGCCCTTACAATATGCCGAAGGCTTTTCATAGCCTTACACACTTTCAACTTTAAAATCTTATTTGGTAGAATATAATAACATATGTAAAGTCAACAGCATGATATCCTGTGGTCACGGCACCATTTATGTTGTGGGGGTGGGAGGATACTAAATTAAAATGAAGTTGGCATAAGCAAATTTAAATTTAAAATTCCACCCTTTCCCTCAGAGTATGGATATTAAAGTAGACAAGCAAAACTTACGGGTATTTCTATATGAAGACCCAATTTATTCCCACAACTGATGACAATAATAGGAAATTAGTTGTTGCAGTACATGACAGTTATTCCACTTTTATGGCCGAAAAAACAAACAACAACAACAACAAAAAAAACAATTTGTGTTATTCAAGGACTTTTGCTGTCTGTGACGTGCAAAATAAATGGGCAGAGCCCCAAATCCGATCCACCCACTAGTCTAAGCTAATGTGGATACATGCTATTGACTAACATATATTAATCACACAACACATGACAAACTCAAGAAATCAATTTTGTAAAAGACCAGTCGGTCTGCATTTATTTGTAAACAATTTAATCAGTGATTTTAAATTCCCTTTCTTTTTGTAATTTGAATTTCTGCTTTGCTTGCCACAAACACACAGGAAGGTTACATAAATTTTACATTTTTGTTTATATTTCTACACAGCAATTTTTTTTTTTCGATTCCTTAAGGACAACTTTGAGAAAAAAAATGTTGTATACTTTCTAGCGTTATTCAATATATATATATATTTTCAGGCAATTTTACTCTTACATGGGAGGTGTTGGCCAAGATTCTAAAATCTAGTTTTTTTTTGTTTTTTTTTTTTGTTTTTTTTTTTTTTTTTACGTCACCACATTTTCTAAACTGACAGAAATATCACCTTGGGGAGTAACTCCCAGAACAGAGTAGATTTTTTCTTTTTGTATTTAGTTTAGTTGTTTGTTTGTTGTTTTCAAATAGGAAGGTGAAAAAAAAAAAGAAAGTCTCGTAGTGAGAAAAGAGTCAACTTCTGAAGGACCAACATGGCGGCTAGTAGGTTAGACGTTCGGTGTGACGAGGATGATTTAAAAATTTCTGCTTACCGCTTCCGGAATACAGCATACCTCTCCACGTTTTGTTTCACCTCTAGTCTCTGAAGAAATGGGTACCTCCAGGGTACAGGAGTGGCACTAGCAGAAGTCCAGGAATTTTAGTCCTTAGGACTGCCATGTGAATTTTTTTTTTTTTTCTGTTGATGTTCTAATTACATCTACCATGGGACTGGTAGTACAGCAGCAGTTCTCCTTCCGAGCAGCCCTTAGCACTCATCCCAGGATGATAACCCTTTGTTGTTTTTTTAATGATGAGTCGATGTGACGGGTTGATTAGCGAACTTGCCCGGTCGCTGAGGTAAGCAGGCTCTTCCAAGAGCCGACGCTCCGGTTACAAACCCGCACATGGAGACAGGGAGCAAATCCCTTTTTTGTTAATCCTATGCTGCTCTTAGTTTTCGGTTTCCTTTTTGCCGTCGTTCATCTTTCATTTACCGGGCAGGCTATAAAGGACTTCCCGAGAATTTGGGATATCTCGGGGACCACGAAATTTTCTTCATCTTCCGGAGAGGACTCGGTCTTAGCAGCCAAAAAAAGTAATCGAAGAGTGTCAAAAAAAAATTTCAACTCACACGTCTTCTCCAAAGGATGAGAGAGTACGCCAGCGCCCTCTGCACCGACGCTACTTTCCTCCAATAAGATTGCCCCCATCCAGCTGACTAACGCTTGCGTCTTATGACATAACATGGAAAGGGCGATTCCAGATGCGAAATTTATCACCACTTGCGAAAGAGTGAACGCATTCCAAAATGTGTAATCTGATACCACTCTGCCTTCAACGACTTTCTCTTCTCCTGGGAACGCAGGTGCACTGCTGGCCGGAAATGCTTGACCAACTTCTGGTCATCCCATAAATAAAGAGAGAGATGCTGCAAACCACCCCCCTCTGCGTACCAGCAACACTTGGTAAACCCGAGTACGCGTAAAGCTTTTCCCTGTTACTGGGGCCGGAAGCAAGCTGAGCTTTTCTTTCACACCATCCCGTAAGAAAGAGGGGGGGGGGGAAGCAAGGAACCTTTCTGGTTAACCATCTCTACGTGGTAGCTTCACTTCAAGACAGAAGACGGGGAGGAATAAAAGAAAAAAAATCTCAAAGTTATCATGTACATTTATATGGCACCTTTATACATATATATCCATAATTCTACGCGGGACAGACTGTTCCATACAACAAATACTTATTTCCTAATTATATTTGTAATCGACACAGAATTTTCTTTATAATGGTGGTTACATAAATACAAGTAGATGGTCGATCAACACCATAATTACTATACACACACATATACCTATATATATATATATATTTCTCTTTTTTTCTCTTCTTCTCCCAGAAAAATAAAAGAGGAAAACAAATTTATGAAATGACGTTACAACGATTCACCTAAAATACAATATCCTCACTCCGACCTACTGACAGCATAAAAAAAAGAACTACAGTTACCTAAAGTACACACACACACAGAGCACACTCACCAGAAAGATAGATTAATTTTGAAAGAGAAATTTCCGAGACAAGATTTCTGACTTTTTCTCAACCTTTTTTTTTCTTAAGAGGACATATATATGGATATATATATCCACCACCTGCACAATGCCAAGAAAAGTGAGAGACCACCTAAAAAAATTATGATCACACATTTTCTCATTTTCTTTTATAGAAAATGCGTTGGACTGTTGTCAGTCCTGAATGAAAATTCACATAAATTGGCCAGATTTATGTGTTTCCAGGACTGAGCAACAGGACAATGTTAAAGTGTTGTCGCAATCGAAGCATTTTTACGTAAGTTATGACGCATAGGAGCGATGGAATGGATCCCGCTCCTATGTTCTGACCGTTGACCCCATTTCGTCCATTTTCAATAGGGTTCGTCCCCTGCCACATACTAACATTTCATCGAAATTGAACCATTTTTACACGAGTTATCGTGCGGACAGGCAGACAGACAGACGGACAACGCTGGAGCTTATACGCTTCTTCAACCTACGTTTGGAAAGCGTAAAAAAGGACCCTTTCCAGGGCCGACACAGTAATGATCATTTATTCCCTGGAAACCTCCAAATACATTGACTGCATTACGTTCTAGAGACTGAATATTAAATGATTAATTACTCAGCTAGCTATTTGTAATTTAATTTTATTAATCCAAAATATCACATAGCATTTATTTATCGTAAAATGTCACATACCATTTACTCGTGTTGCATAAAATACTTTGCATTGTGACAAGAAACATAAATATTAACTGAAGAAATTAGCATCCTCCTAGTTTTTCCTGAATTACACAATTTTTTTAAAGCATAAAAGGTCCTTTTCAGGGCACATCTTGTATAAGTACAAAAAATGTGCCATAGCAATGCTTTATGTTAGATGAAAATAAAATACATAGTATATCATATATGTAATACGAGTCTGGCGTCTGGCATCGTATACTCCTATAACGTTAATACTTCCGCACTTTTCCTATTTGTACTTTCTTAACAAGGTACCCTCCCCGTTCTCTAATTTCTGTCTTTGACCTACGTCGCCACTCCATCATTTCCGGCTGTCATATTCCACCCATAAGTAAGCGCACGGTCGACTGAACCTTTGAGGGATTTATCATTTGTCATTTCTAGCAAAGATGACCGGCGCCAAGGGGAAGATGTGCAATTTGCGCCCATTAAAAGGAATAACACCTTATCAGCAACGTTATTCCTAACATTTCGGCCCCCCACATCGACTGGCGTAGTGGGTAAACGTCCCCCTTTGCTACTCTTCTCGTCGATTTGTAACTCCAAAGAGCATTAGTTATGTATTTGTTTATTTGAATTCATATATTAATCTAAACTGAATGAATTGAACATACTAATATACTGTTACGTAGTGCAGTTTCAGACACCAAGGTGGGATTTTTTAAAACTAAAATACCTGCGTGACGAAATATTTTGGCATGAGGTTAGGCAGACCAGAATTTTTCACATTTTAGGAAAGGAAGGACGAAACACCTCGTAAAACATTATCCTGTAATGAACCACTAGAAAAAGAATTCAGACCAAATATACATACATATCGAAAGAACAAAGCGAAGATCTACAAATGCGAAAGTCGCAATTCTCCGTTGAAACCGAAGGAAAGACAACTCGTCCTAGATGGAAGCAAGATTGGCGCTTCTGAAAACTCGTCCGAGATGGAAGCCAGATTGGTGCTTCTGAAAACTCGTCCGAGATGGAAACAAGATGGATGCTTCTGACAACTCGTCCGAGATGGAAACATGGTGGGTGCTTCTGACAACTCGTCCGAGATGGGTCGGAGTTCAAATCCCGGTGAGGCATGGATGCTGTGTTTCTCTTTCAACACTGTCTTGCTTTCCTGGAAACAGTGGCCCTAAATTAGGAACGGCCGACTACTTATAGTATGAAAACACAAGTTTGTCCGCGACGGCCATCGAAGCCGTGTCCCCTCACTCCGGAGCAAGTCGTTCTCCCAAATGGGCTACGCGGACAGAATGTCTCGCTGCAAATTTGTCGTCTTGACACATATTTTCACCTCTGTAGTACGTCACATCATCTCCCTCTTATTTTTGTTTTTCTTTGAAGCGAAGTAGGAATTTTTCATAAATTCCAAACAATGAATGGAACAAACATCACACATTTTTCGAAGAACCCAATGGCCAGTGGATCCATTTTCCACAATCAGGCGCCAATGTGAAAACACAAGTTTGTCCGCTCACTCCGGAGTAAGTCGCTCTCCCAACTGAGCTACGCGGATAGAATGTTTCGCTGCAAATTTTTCGTCTTGAAACATGTTTTCACCTTTGTAGTACGTCATAATAGCCCATTGAGTTGCTCACCATGGTCGTTAAATCCCCAAACAAAAGAAGAAAAAGTCATTGATATGTGACAAGAAACTGAAGGAAATCCATTGGATTTCAGCAAATGCCATTGATACCGATGAAACATAAAACATCAGTCAAATGGCTTACAGTTATGCCATACATGAATGAAATAGTTTCGCACCGCGTGTGATTTCTAACTAACATGTTTAAGCCTCCCTATAAGTGCTCTACGGAATTTTTTAATTGCGCAATAATCCCTGGGTTTCTTCTGCGCAATCCCTTTCCAGCACTGTTCTCTTGTCAGTAGCTGCATTGGCATGTTTACGTTTTTCGCATTATGGGTTTCTAAAATAGACTTTGAATTAGGAATAGGCTACGGGTTGCAGCTTTTAAATGCTCATGGAAGTCATGGAATTTCAGAACGTAAGTGAGTGTTAGCTCATTTTTTCCCTGGACAGGTTGTTCGGTACAGCTCGTAATTTCTTCGCGATGGCGAACTGATTGCTATTTGTGGTTCTTTGAGTAAGTTCCCAGGTGGGTGGGTGATTAGTTTTTTTATGAAAAGAAATTGATTTTGTACTTTAGAATTTAGCGACAAAGATTTAAATAAGATTTGTGCATTAGATAATAGGATTTTATTGGGATGTAAATGTGTCATTTTGTAGATTTACAGTTTGCGAACCTTTGAAGCGTTAAGTGAAATTCGTGCCATTTCACATTTCATCTCCGACTCATATTTTTTTTTTTTTTTTCATACACAGCGGTGTTAACGTAGTATATAAAGTGAACACTTGTTTGCTTTTATAGCGACTGAATTACTATTATTGAAATGCGATTTTTATATCACCTCAATTATTTAATGTTCAATTTATATTTTTTTTCGTTCAGAACTTGCTTGAGTTATTTCATCATCATCATCATCATTGTCAACCATTATCAATCCACTGCTGGACGAAGGTCTCCCCAAGTTTCCTCCACAACGGTCTGTCTTGTGCCAGTCTCCTCCATGTCACTCCCGCATATTTACGAATTTCATCCACCCATCTCCCATGTGGTCTTTTTCTGGGTCTTTTCCTGTCCCTTGGTATCCAATCTAAAATTTCGGCTGTCCATCTATGGTCTGTCCTTCTGGCAGTATGTCCAGCCCATTGCCATTTCAGGGATTTAACTCTGATCATGATGTCTTCCACTCTCGTCATTTTTCGGATCCACGAGTTCCTCTTCTTATCTCTCCTGGTTATACCAAGCATGCACCTCTCCATGCTTCTTTGAGTTGTCTGCAGCCTTTGTATGTCTCTTTTAGTTAAGGTCCACGTCTCTGCACCATACGTAAGCACTGGAAGGATGCATTGATCAAACACTTTTCTTTTAAGACATAATGGCATATTGCTCTTGAAAATTATGCTGTTTCTTCCAAAAGCTCTCCAGGCAAGTTTTGTACGCCGATTAATTTCTTCATCAATGTGACCCTCACTTGATATCTGCTGTCCAAGATAAACATACGTATCTGTTATCTCCAGTTTTTCTCCATCAATCGATAAATCTTCATTTCTTGTAAAAGCATTGAACATCACTTTTGTCTTCTGAAAGTTCATTTTTAATCCCACTTCTTTACTCTTGTCAGCAAGTTCCTGGATCATACTCTGCAGCTCTGATGGGGTAGTTGCAAAAATGACTACGTCATCAGCAAAACGAAGGTGGGTTAGATAATCTCCATTAATCTTTATCCCTTTGTTTTCCCAGTTCAGTGATTGAAAGACATTTTCCAATGTGGCATTAAAGAGCTTCGGAGATATGGTGTCACCTTGTCTCACTCCCTTTCCAATTTTTATGTGTGTTGTATTTTCAAACAGCCGAATCTTTGCACTTGCATTTTCATAGATGTTATTAATAATATTAATGTATGCATCTTCAATACCGCAGGATTTCAGAGCCGTGGTAACTGCTGATGGTTTCACCGAATCAAAGGCTTTTTCATAATCGATAAAAGCCATGCACAATGGAAGTTCATATTCCCTCGCTCTTTAAATTAGTTCTCTCAGTACGTGGATATGATCTATTGTGCTGTAGCCACTCCTGAATCCAGCTTGTTCTCTCGGTTGAGCCATGTCCAGTGTTACCTTCAAGCGGTGTGAAAGAACTTTAGTGAAGATTTTATAAACCACTGATAGGAGGCTGATAGGTCTGTAGTTCCTGAGATCCTCAATGTCACCTTTTTTATGTAGCAGGATCATTGTAGCATTGTTCCAATCCTCAGGAATCTTCCCTTCATTAAGGCATCGAGTGAAAATTTGGGCGAGTACTGTTTCAATTTCTCCACTTGCTTCTTGTATGATGTCTATAGTAATTCCATCTTCTCCTGGAGCTTTCCCCCGCTTCATGTTCTTGATTGCATGAGCAACTTCTGCTGGGAGGACTGGAAGAACTCTGGTACCTTTCATGATGTCTGGAGTACATGTATCATCCCTTTCATATAATTTGGAGTAGAAATCTTTCACTCTTGTCAAAATTTCGCCTCTATTTCTTGTTATAGAACCATCTTCTTTTCTCAGAGCCATAATCTGTTTTCTTCCCTTACTGAGATGTCCCTTTGCTATCTTTAGGCTTTGGTTGTTTTCAATTGCTTTCCTCACTAGCTCACAGTTGAATTTCCTTACGTCTTCAGTGATACTTTTTCGTGCTGTCTTGCATAGCTCTATATATTCCACTTTGGAAGTCACATCTTCTTTAGTTGTCCTCATCTCTCTTCTTTTTTGCATCAACATTTTGGTTTTTCCTGATAATTTGTTTACATGCAACTTGTTCTTAGACCCAGCTAATTTTGTTCCTGTTTCCATAAGAGCTTTGGTTACTTTTCTGTTAACTTCCGAAATATCCACTTCTTCCGATGTTAGGCCTTCTAAAGCAGAGAATCTGTTCTTCAGTTCCAACTTGAAAGTATTATGGTGTTTTTTAAGGTTGGTTATGTCAATACATTTTGTTTGTCTTATGAGCTTGCCACGTTCCAGTTTAGTGTTGAGGTGCATCTTACATCTCACCAATCTATGGTCACTACCTGTGTTGAACTTGTTTAGCACACTGCAGTCTTCGATGACGAATTTTTTGTTACACATAATAAAATCAATTTCACTTGTCGTCCCAATTGGATGTCTCCATGTCCATTTCCTGTGTGGCTTTTTCTTGAAAAAGGAATTCAAGATGAAAAATCCTTCTGCCTCTGCAAACTCAACGAGAGTATTTCCACGCTGGTTTCTGTTGCCGTGACCGAATTTACCTACTGAAGTTTCATTCTGTTGCCGGTGCCCTATTTTTGCATTGAAATCTCCCATAATTATCTTCAAGTGCTGCTTACCTTTATTATTTAGATGACGAATTTCCTCATAAAATTCTTCAATTTCTTCTTCAGGATGACTTGTGGTGGGTGCATAAGTTTGAATAATCTGAGCCTGGTATCTTCTCGATAGTTGGATAACGAGTCGTGCAGCTCTGTCAGAGGAACTTTCAACTTTTACCACTTTATCCTTCAGTTTCTTGTTTATTATAAATCCAACACCACTAGTTCTGCCAGTATCTGTCCCACGATAATAGAAGAGATGTCCACTTTTCAGTTCAATGAGATCTTCTCCTTTTCTCCTTACCTCACTCAGCCCGACGATGTCCCACTTGATCCTTTGTAGTTCCTCTTCCAATTCAAGAAGCCTTGAATCAGAAGAGAGGGAGCGTCCGTTGTAGGTAGCCAAGGTCAGCATCAAATGGCAGCCTAGTCCGGTCCTCCGGGGATTCTTAGCACCCTCTGCCTTCATGTCGCACTGGCCGCTGCCTTGGCCAGGTACATTCCAGCTGCCGGAGACTGAGGGCCAAGATTTAAGTTGTAGAGTCATTTTGGAGGTGTTTGGCCATAACTCACCACGCTGGCCAAGCGGGTTGGTGATTGTGGGATAGCATTTCCTCTGATCCCGATGGTATAGTTATACCGCTATTTGCGGTCGTCAGAGCCCCTTTAGTGGGAACAGGATGCACCACGAGAAGGCGGGGTTGACATTTGTCAAGGAGAGGCTGTGATGTTACGCATCACCTGACCTTATATCCCTTGAGTTATTTATGAAAAGATAAATAGAAAAATTTCCTTATTATTTTGAGCAAAGTGTGGAGGTTTCTCAAATTGTTTATATGACTGTGTTGAGCTGGACTTAGGGAAATACACTATTTCGCGTTTTATGAAGAACTGGAGAGGAAAGACAAAACGTATGGAGTCCAGCATCATGAGCAGGTCAAAAATTGTAGAGTTTTTAAGCTGTTTCATTGGCCTTCCTGTAAGCCTCTGACCGTAATTAAAGTTCATCGTAAACCATGCTTAAGGGGACTGCTAAGTTTTTATTAAACGTAAAATGAATAAGTTAACTAAAATATCAAGGGACACAGTATGGTTTTTATGGGAACGCGTTTTGTTTTTTTGTTTGTTTGTTTTTTCAGGAGAAAAAAATTCTTTTTAGAGAAAAATGTTAGTCGAGTGCTGACAGTTGAGTAAAACAATGTCCATGGTAGCATCTGTAAGTAATGGACGTAACTACCACTGCCGCTTGTGTTAAAACAATTTAAAAGCATTAGTGAGTGCAGAGTTACTAACCAGATCAATTTCTTTTGCGCGTAGCACCAAGAAATTTTCAGATTGATTTAAAGCATTTATCCAAATGCGAAATAACCCCAAGCTTCAAAGAACTTCAGATTTGAACAGATCAAAAGCTCAAAGCTATATAATTAAGTTTGATAAATGCGCCCTTGTTGTAAAACACAGTAGAACCTCGGTTATACGTTTTCCAGTTATAAGTTTTTCCACTTTTTTTATTAATCCTGCGATATTTTACTATAGTTTATATCTCTTTTTCGGTGGCGCAGAGGTCTGAGCGCTGGCTTCTGACCATTCGTCTGAGACTGGTCTGAGTTCGAATCCCGGTGAGGCATGGATTTTGAGTTTGTCTTACGGCCCTGGCTCTCTCCCTATCCTTGAACCAGTGGCCCTAAACTAGGGATAAGTGACTGCTTATAGCCCATCGAGATGCTCACGGTGGTCGTTAAACCCCAAACAAAATAATTCAGATGGTGAAAAAATGCTCGACTCTTTGATTCTTTTACACGTAATCCAACGTGTTTCAACTTTCAGAGAATCGACACAGCGGTTTTTTTTTGTTTTTTTTTTTGCCGCCATGAAATAGATGTTGCAACTAAAAATTTTCTAAATAACGTACATAGTTCTCATTTTACTCTGAATTCAAGAAATTTGGAACAAGCAAAGATTAGTAAATATTTTACTATGCCCTATTGCTAAATCAACAAATTTGGGTGTAAAATTTAAAAACAAAATGGTATTCAGAATAAGTACTTAGTATTTCAAAGGTAAGGGTGTGTGTTTTCATATATTGAATATGAAATCGTACGGTGTTTCTTAACCTAGATTTTATAATGAAATTAGGCTAAAAAAATGATGCAAATGTCAAAATAGGCTTAGGCTTCAGGTTCTTAACAAAGTATTCACGTATATCATATAAATGATAAATTAACGTAATCTAAAATTAGGAGGTTTTATCCGTTGGTTTTCTTTTTGGAAGCAATCAAGATTTTACAATAATATTTAACATTTTGAAATTTCTTGTATCCGTTTTTCACTGAAATTTTTGCAAGAGAAAACGGAGCTGTTCTATGAAAAATTGGCTGTTTAAACTTAGATCAGTCACATTGTTTCTTATGTGAGGTTCGTTTGACATGGTTACAGGCGAAATATGTTGATCCGTTTTGTTACTTATAAAAAACGGCTGAGCTTTGTCATTCCAATAACAAAGAGTCTCGATAACAGAATTTTAGTAAAAGGCGGATCGTTGCAAATTGTTGACTGAATCAGTTGAAAGGGAAAGTAGATTACCGGTACGGTTAAAAAAAGAGAGAGTAGGTCGTAATCCCTGAGGCACAGCTTCAGAAATGGAAATGCATTAAAAAAAAAAAACTCCAAAAACATTCTGGAGAACTAATGATACAAAGCGGGACAACAAGCCCAGAGGCCTTTTCTTCAGCGAAACTGTGGTTTCTCAGTTGTTATATATGAGTTGCTCAGTGTTGCATAGGAGATTTTGTTTTGTTTTTTCATTCGTTTAACTACGTTCATGTCCAATACCACGAACATAATGCTGAGTTATGACTTTATCGGGTTTTTTCAAAGGGTTATTAAGATAGCTTATCATGTTGTTAAGATATGGAACACAGAATATTGTGCTCTTAAATAACAGTTCAGTGAAAATATAAAGAAGTAATGCTAGAGTAGTTTCGAATGCAATGAAATTGTCTTCTGATAGAATAAGACTAAAAACATATAACGTTTCACAACATTCCACTGACACGCAAAACTTAAAAAAAAAGGAAAAAAGAAAGAAAGAACGTAAAATGAAATAAAAAGGGCAATATTGGAGTTTCTGTGGAAATTGTTCATAGAAAATTCGAAGGGAACTAATTTATTGTGTTTGTAGAAAAATAATATTTTGGGTTTTATTTGTGTTTTATGACTATTTGTTACTACCATTTAGAGATTAGTACATCAGAAAAGAGTTACTTTGAAATCTAAGCCGTAATTACATCTTCACAATCTGAATGAATTTTTCGGGAGTTGTACTTCTGAAAACTGAGAAGAATAAACATTTGTATATCCAATAAAAAATAAAATGTGTGTGCAAAATATTCCGATGACTTACCTCTGTGCGTGCGTGCGTGCGCGCGCGCTTGTTATCCAAAAAGAATTTGTCTAACCAGCCTTTGAGAACAGAAATGTTGTGGTAAATTCAAATGTGTGTTAACACTAATCCAACAGGGAAAAAATTTCACCTAAAGATTTTGGTAAATATATGAACAATCGTGACGACATGTATTGTTTCTCTATAAATAAAAAAGTTATAATTTCTACTGTTTATCCCATTACTCGGAAGCAACGTCAATAGACTGAATTAACCAGAGTTAAAAAAGCTGTTTTTTTCACCAAAAGTGAAATAAATGTAGCTAAAGCAACTAACTTCGATATTGTACATTTATAGGATTGAAATTAAATGTCAGGTTTATATATAAAAATTGAAGTTCCCATCGAAGAATTTCGTTGTCCAGCTTTAATAAATCGTAAAATGCTATGCATACGCACTTAGAAATGTGTAAATTGGCCAGTTGTTGCTTTTCTACAAGATAAGGTAACTTTTTTATCGCAGGCATGTTTGCAGGGATCTTGCACCTGAAGCACTAAAATATTAATAGCTCAAGATCCTAACAAAACTGAGTACAGTGCACTCCCGATTATCCGAGTGCGGATTTTCCGCGCATGCATGATTGTTTCTTTCTTGATCCATAAAAGAATACACTATATTACATTCTTCCAATTGTACGTAAAAGGTGATTTATCGTGTTACAGTGTCTGAAATAACACATTAAATGAACAGTTTAGGTTTTAAAATATCGACGAAGCCTCGATACGTGGTTGCAAAGCGATTGATGTGAACCTGAACTGAGTGATACATACACTGACGGAAAAAAATCCCAACACCAAGAAGGGGTTGTGTTAGATAAACGACAGTTGGTAGGCGGTGAGAGTACACTGTAAGATGACGTCTATGCAAATTTCGCGCTCGGCGCACACGTGTGGCGCTAGTAGCGCCCCTCGGAACATGCAAAGCAGGTTTGCTGTAAATACGCGCTGTAGCGTTCGTGAGCGTTAGTAATCGTTGAGATTCGACGTAGGGTGTTGATGTTAGTCAAGGATGCCTTTAAGAAGACGAAGAAGCCATTATCAACAGCTCACGGAGTTTGAACGAGGTCGTGTAATAGGGCTACGAGAAGGTGGATTTTCGTTCCGCAATATTGCAGAACGACTTGGCAAGAATGTAGCCACTGTGCATGATTGTTGGCAGCGGTGGTCAAGGGAAGGTACTGCCTCAAGAAGACCGGGTTCCGGCCGGCCACGTGGCACTACTGAGAGGGAAGACCGCCGTATATGGCGTATGGCCGTGGCGCATCGTACCGCGTCTGCGGCAGCAATTCGAGCTGCAGTTGCCACCACAGTGACACAACGAACTGTTACAAATCGGTTGCTTGAAGGACAGCTCCGAGCCAGACGCCCTGTAGCGTGCATTCCACTTACTCCAAACCACTGCTTTTTGCGACGTCAGTGGTGTCAAGCTAGAGCTCATTGGAGGACGGAGTGGAGATCTGTTGTGTTTTCTGATGAAAGCCGGTTCTGCCTGGGTGCTAGGGATGGCCGTGTGTTGGTTAGAAGGAGGCCAGGTGAGCGCCTGCAACTAACATGTCTGCGGCCGAGACACACTGGACCTACACCTGGAGTTATGGTCTGGGGAGCAATTTCCTACGACAGCAGGAGCACTCTCGTGGTTATCCCACGCACCCTGACGGCACAGTTGTACGTCGGTCTGGTGATTCAACCTGTTGTGCTGCCATTCATGAACAGCATTCCAGGGGGTGTTTGCCAACAGGATAACGCTCGCCCGCACACTGCTGTTGTAACCCAACATGCTCTACAGTGTGTCGACATGTTGCCATGGCCTGCTAGATCACCAGATCTTTCACCAATCGAGCACGTATGGGACATCATTGGACGACAACTCCAGCGTCACCCCCAAACAGCATTAACCGTCCCTGTATTGACCGACCAAGTGCAACAGGCATGGAGCTCCATCCCACAAACTGACATCTAGCACCTGTACGACACAATGCATGAACGTTTGCGTGCTCGCATTCAACATTCTGGCGGTTACACCGGTTATTAATGTACCAGCATTTCACATTTAAAATGGCTCTTCTCGCGCTTACAATAAGCTGTGATCTTGAAACCTTAATCGATTAAATATGTTACCTATACAAATGTATTGCCGCCATTTCATTCCTCTACAACTATTTTTTCGTGGTGTTGGGATTTCTTTTCCGTCAGTGTATATACATAGTTACCGTTACTGCGAATGTACCGGAAGAGAAAGCGGAAAGTAAAGAAGAAATTAAGCAGCGCATCAGTCGCAACGCAACACTTCCCTGTTTCGATACTGTTAAGTTATATGAGTCAGTCAGACTGTAAATATATATCAGAGCTTTGAAGAAATTAAATCTTGAATTGGTATTAGGAAACATCTCGGGGATTCTCGAAAAGAAGTAGATTTTACAGATATTTAGACTAAATAAAGAACAATTTGTGATTAGCATTTTTCAGTCACAATAAAAATGGAAGTTTTGAATGATCAGTGTTTTTCATTTATCCGTACATCCATTTTCTCGGATAATCGCGAGCACACTGTATAATAATTCGCACTCCGCAACGCACTATTCGTAATAAATGATTTAACAAATAATGTTATGTTTTCTTAAGTAAAGAAATAGGTTAAATATTTCCTGGAACTACAGCGCACGTCTGATGGGATTAAACGTCTCAACATGGTAAGGTTGTAGAAGGCTTCTCTTCCATTTTCTTCATCTAACATTACTTCCTGTTTATTTATTTATCTATTTATTTATTGTCTCATTTCAAATGACGTCAGTAAAATTGTGATGTTCACCAACTGCTTTTTTCTTCTCGGAAAGTGGAAGTCTTTTAAACTTTGTATTATTTCCAATTCTTCCAGACTCTTAGAGTCTCCTGCCGAAGCATCGATCTTTTTTAATGTCGGAATTTCTTCCTTCATAGATTTTGCTCCTTCCCACAGCTGTTGAGTCGATGATATGGAGTTATACTTAATCCAGCTTGAAAAAGAAACAACGCTGGATTATGGCTTTTGCTACTTACAAAACACATTCTCGCAAAACTTGCATTCTGTCTTTTTGTTTGTTTGTTTGTTTGTTTTTGTTCAATGGTCATAATATTATTTCAATATTTTTTTCCTGTAACAAAATTTTAGGTCTTTTAGGATTCCTCCACTTACTTGCTGAAATCCTGAATTTGTTTTCCTCTGACCTAACATCCTTTTTATGATGCTCGGTCCTGAAATGAAAGAGAGAGAGAGAGAACTTAATGATAGTGAGCACTTGTTTACGATGGTTCTTAGTCGTGTGTTCATATTGTTGGGTTAACCACTGTTTAAAAATGTGATTAGATATCCATTATTTTAGCTATTGGAATCGCAAACAGCCTCACACGTCTTTAAAGGATTTGTATTTTTTACTGTAGGCAAGTTTTACTGAAGTTTTTTTTATTAGGTTTCAGTTTCCTTTCTCTCTCACTCCTATACTGGAATTGACTGCCCTTCACTGCTTTAAAACTGCGTCGGATCTTTTCGTTTTAATTGTAGGTAAGCTGTTTGTCGGAACAGTGATATCTAAACCCAAGTTTTCATAAAGTTTTCTTCAAAACACTTCTTTAGTAAAAATTTATGATCTGACTAATTGCAGTTTTGCAAATTAACCAAATCCGCGGCAGTTAAGTGTTTAAACAAAGACTAATTTTTCTAACGTTTTCTGGAAAGACAATATCAGTCTAAGAAAATGGAGTAGAGTTCAGTTGTACGGCTCCTCTGTATTGGTCAGCCTATGGAAAAAAAACCAGATCTACAAATAAACAAGTAAATGTGCTCTCGTCGGATAATATGTCTCATCTGGAATTAAATACTTGAGGATATATCAGAAACTCTGAAGAAAGTTTCCTGAAATGAAAATAATTCTAGCTATTTCATACGCAATTTTTGTTCGTTCTTCACCAAGATACACTGCACTACCATTAATATATGGACACCTACATGTCTACAAATAATCTTTGTTTACAGAAAATTTAATATTGTGTGCTGAAATCTTTGGCCCATACGACAGCCTCTAAACGCCGCGGAATACTGTCCGCATGTTTTCTGTAAACAACCGCCGATATGTTCCACAATTCGGCCTTCAAATCAGTGACCAGTTCAGCTATGTCCGCTCCAGCGATATTTCATGCTGTTGATGATGTCTAAGAGCTCAATAGGTAGCAACGACCATTCTTTGCGCAAAGCTTTTCTAAGCCCTTCCATGTCTTAAGGAGAAAGGTTGAGGGCAGTAACACGTCTATCTAGAACATTCCAGACGTGCTTGATCGGATTAAGGTTGACAGATCTAGCTCTGCGATCCATAAGGACAATGGCTTCCTCTTGAAGATATGGTTCTACCAGTTCCTCTCGGTGGGGACGAGAGTTATCGTCGTGTAGGGAAAATGTATCTCCTATGGCACCTGCATAAGAACGGGAATAAATAAGTGTCCAGGACATCATCCCTACTGGTTCTGGCATCCATGGTTCCTCTTGAAGGCACATAGAGGTCTGGGCGTCCGCCTAACGAGATGCCATCCCAAACCAGCCTGCAACTACCACCATAAGTGTACTTTTCACTTAACATAGAGGGGCAATAGCATGTCCCTCATTCTCTCCAGATCACAGCACGTCTGGAATCGCTCTTCAAAGCAAATCTGGACTCATCTGTGAAGAGTGCTGATTTCCATTGGTTTTTAATCCCATTGACGTGAAGTCTTGCCCAATTCAAACGTTTTCCCCCTGTGAAGGGGTAAGAAGCACGCATGAAGACCTCCTTCGAGAAGAATTTTGCGCACAGTGGAAACAGATACCACAATTCCTGTAGCAGCAGCAGGGGCAGATCGCAGCTGTGTCGAGTAGTCGTCCTATTCCTCAGCGCAGTTAATCGGAACTATCGGTCATCCACGAATGTTGTAGCCTCAGGCCTTCCTTCTCTGTACTTTCGGGAAGCTGACTGCTTATTTTGAAATTGGTTCCTCAATCTTTGGACCACAGGAGGACTCACATGCAGCCATCGCTCAACTTCCACCTGCCTTTTGCCTACCTTTAGTCTTCCGATCGCTCTCCAACTTTCGGCTTTCGCCTGACTTTGGCGTCCCTCTAGTTTTCCGATCACTCCAACTTTCACCTGACTTTGGCCTACCTCTAGTCTTCTGATCGCTTTCCAACTTTCACCTGACTTCTGCCTGCCTCTAATCTTCCGATCGCTTTCCAACTTTCACCTGACTTTGGTCTGCCTCTAGTTTTCTGATCACTCTCCAACTTTCACCTGACTTCAAACTGCCTCTAGTCTTCCGATCGCTTTCCAACTTTCACCTGACTTTGGACTGCCTCTGGTTTCCCGATCGCTCTCCACCCCAGTTCATCTGTTGAAAGAGATGCCTCGCAGCCATTACAATAAATTTGTTATCTGAAAATATTTTTTTACACTGTGCAAACGATGTGATGCAGACCTCCGCAAGATCCCCTTTTATGTTGCGGTTCATTTGCATAAACCGATGCCATCACCACTCATTTGCATACGATATCTTGATTCCGCACTGCATTTCACCTCATGTACCCAAGTTTCGTGGATTTCCAATTCGTATTTCACAAATAATCGCGATTTTTCTGTTTTTCTCTTAATTTGTGTAAACGAATGTAGTTTCTTATGTGCTGGCAACACCATACCACCAGATGTTTTTCATTGAGACGCTGGGTCAAAATGCATCGAATTTTGATTCCCGATGCAATGCATCTGATCTGAAAATGCTGGCTGTAAAGTACATTCTCACAAATGATTTTCCCCTCGGAACAGTGAAAGAGAAAATACTGAAACATGAAGTGAAGTATCCATGCATATATTAAGAAGAACGTATTATCGTGAACTTAGAGATTTCTTCTTAGGATCACGATAATACATTCCCTATTTAACAGATTTTGATGTCTAATCGGGAAAATATAATCATGTCCTTGTCGGCTGATAAATAACGATACTAAAATCGAATGTTTTCAGCATATTAGGGCAGTACTAAGTCTAAGGACTTAGTACTGCCCTAACGCGAAAATGAAGGCTGTCTTTAGACCTTAGTACTGCCTTTATTTTCACCACCTGTGTATGAATACTGGCGATAAAGTTGGAAGACTTCAATATTCGAGTAACTTCATGTCAAAAGACAAAAGAAGTTACTAACTCGTATTTACGGAGCTCCGGACTGAGATTTTGGCACAAGCTCACCCAATAAACAGAGTATTCGGGTCTCAAAGTATCTCTCTAAGAGTAGGTTTTAGTAGTAAAGACCGGAAGAAAAATTGTGACCCTATCTTTTGACTTATCTGGAGAAGGGATGCGTGAAAAGGGAGTGAAAAGAAGAGCATGAGCATTTTTATCGAGTGTCTTCCATTTCTTGAGCGATAGAGACAGAGAGAGGGTCACCCATGATTGCAAGAACTAGGGCACAACAGCGGATTATTTTCTGCCAAAAAGTATTCGAGTAAGCGATAAATCGTACTGTCGATTGATAGAACTGTAAGCAGGACTTGTCAGGAACGCTCTAACTGCGAAGCTTTAGGGATCTGAGTTTCATGTGATTGATTGGCCAAAATTCTGGGTATAACCAGAACTTCGGAAGCGAAAGAGAGCAATTTACAGCAAAAAAAAAGAAGACAGTTGTTTTTCTTTCAGCATAGTGAACTTTTAGGTTAATGTGAAGAAAAGAGCTGGTTGTTTTTATTTCTAGAGTGGATAAAGCCTCTTTTAGAACTTCAAAATCTAACTTCAGTCTATAAAACGAAATCAGTCAGTCGCTCGGGTCACAGATTTACGCTTTAAAATTCAAAGTAGAGTATCACATTAAATTCCCAAGACATTGTGATGCAGGCTATCCCACCTGTTTTAAGTTTCCTAAAGAAAACAGTTAAAGGCATTTCTTTTACCTATTTTGAAAGTAAATTTTTCTTACTGGAGAAAAATATTTTAAAAAAATTAACAATTTAACTGGAAGTAAAAAATAATGATATTTAAGCACTTGGGGTTCAAACCTGCCGCTCGCTACGCTCAATGGAATGGGAGCTGCACGCCTCGTCGATGCTGCTATATAGTAAAGATATAGAAACGTAGGTAAAATTTTTGGACGACCTACTTATCCCCCCCACCCTTAAATGTAACATTAATTATCTACCCTACTAACGGTCGTATGTATCCGCACGGAAATTGCGAACTACATTAGGAATCTACGTATACAACATGTGACTGTCGTCCTTGTGGTGCAGTGGTCTTAGCTTGGGCTTTTGCCAGTTCGTTCGCCCGGATTCGTGTCCCTGAGGATCGTGGGTGGCTTTTTTTGCATCGTACAACAATGGCACTCACCCCCTACCCCGTTTCTCTGGAACCAGTGGCCCCAAACAAGGGACGAGCGACTGCTAGCTCACCAAGTGGCCAATGGTGATCGTTAAATTCCTAAATAGAAAAGAGATTTTGACTTTATTCAAAGAGATTGAAAAACGAATTTTGCCGCAGCTGAATCAATACATTCTGTTCTATCCCAGCAAAAACAGTGTTGCTGGCCCAACACTCATACCAGCACTGTCAGCCAGCACTGGCCCAGCAGTGGCAGCCAGCAGTGGCCCAGCACTAGGATGCTGCTGCCCAACCGTCAATAAAATGTTCTGGCGTCCCCCACATGTGCCAGCAGTTCAGGCCATCAGCTGACCAACAGTTGCTACATCCATCAGTTGTCATATGCCAGAAGAGGGCCATCAGTTATCCATCACAAGCAGTAGCTGCCACAACCGGCCCTTAAGCGGTCCTGCAATCACGTGCCGTAAATGATTGCTACCCTATTGTGGTCTGCCAGTTTCCCGGCAGTAGCAACCGGCAATCACGTGACGTAACTGATGGCTTGCCGAATCTTGTCAGCCAAATTCCCGATAGTAGCCATAAAAAGAAATGATAACTGCAGTTTCTCAAACGCACAACTACTTTTTTTCCCATAACGAAACTTCTGCATGACGTCACGTCACTGGGTAAATTTTCTCAGCAGGTCCTGAAAAACGTCCGTTTGAGTTGGCTGACATCGAAACAGCAAAAGTCTTCCGGATCCAGCTACATTGCGCGCCGAATGTTCTGTCTAACAATCTAAATGGCGAAAAGAAAATGAACTATTTAACTTTGCCACTGAAGGTTTCTTAAATGCCAGGCAACGTTATTTCCGGTGTTTCAAATTCGAAATGCAATCACCCACTGTACTCTGGCATTTGTAAACACAACCCCTCCCAGTCTGGCATCTTGATGTTATAAAGAAACAATAAACTAAGATTCCAACTGTCATTTTTTTCGTCTCTCTTAACACGATAAATAAATAAATAAATAAATATATAAGCGATCTCAAAAATACCTGATAAATAGAACAATTCCAATTAATAAAAAGTGCCAGACACAGAGTTTTCTGTACTTCTATAAATTTGTTACTGCTGACCAGTGGGTACAGTGAGAAAAAAATGTCCTTCTGAAGTAAAGTTTGTCAAAGGAAAGAACAGAAACAATTTGGGGGTAAAAATGAAAAGGAGATAATGGCCACTCCTGTTGATCTAATAATGTACGGTAAACAAGCGAAAAAAATTTTGCCCAACAAATTTGGGGGAGGGGGCTGCACCTTAAAAAACCCTCCCTGGATACGGCCATGCCCTGAAGCTATATAAAAGAGTTGGAGGTTTTACTTGAAGTATTAGAAAAAAAATTCACACTATTTTCAGAAACATTTTACGGCGCTAAAACTTATTAGGATTTGCATCAGAAATTTCAATTCTCAGTTTGAAGATACGGGCTCCTTTGCTTTTGCACAAATGCTTATAGAAAAGCAGGAACAAATTCGCTTCTACCAGAGATCGAGAAGTTCCAGAATTTCTTCATCAAAGAAATTTGCAACGGAAAAGTCTTGAAACTTGATGAATAGTTTTTCTTGTGACCCCTTCATTTCCTTTTAAGAAAAGATATATAAAAGGAAGAGAGATGAAATCTCTTTAAAATCCAATAAAATTCATGGTATGGAAATAAAATTGAACGAAGCAACTCAGTGATGAAAACTTACAAAAACTTAGTTTGTGCAATACTTCCTAAATTGCCAGAAAATTGATATTTGCTTCTGTTATAAATTACCCTTCTTCAGAGAGATGAAAGTTTTATGAAATTAAAAAAGCTAATTTTACGCATATGTCTCAATACTTTTCATTTAATTCCCTAAACCTTCGAAAAATACGAGTCCGTTCTTATTTTTTAATAGGCTTTTAACGTACCTATTAAAATTGTGCTGTCGGTCTGTTCGTAGATACGATATTTATGGTTCTAAAACTGAGGCTAGAGAAATCATTTTTTTTTATTAAAAACATAGTAAGCAAGATCTAGCATTTCGACACTTTTTCAAATCTTTCATGGTGCCTTAGTATCAGAGACACAAGCACACAAACAGGAATTGTTCGTGTGCTTGTGTCTCTGTCAATTGTTCGTGTGCTTGTGTCTCTGTCCATTGTTCGTGTGCTTGTGTCTCTGTCAATTGTTCGTGTGCTTTTGCCTCTGTCTATTGTTCGTGTGCTTGTACCTCTGTCTATTGTTCGTGTGCTTTTGCCTCTGTCTATTGTTCGTGTGCTTGTGTCTCTGTCAATTGTTCATGTGCTTGTACCTCTGTCTATTGTTCGTGTGCTTTTGCCTCTGTCTATTGTTCGTGTGCTTGTACCTCTGTCTATTGTTCGTGTGCTTTTGCCTCTGTCTATTGTTCGTGTGCTTGTGTCTCTGTCTATTGTTCGTGTGCTTGTGTTTCTGTCTTCTGCTTTGGTTTGGATTTTCTGTTACCAAGAAATACAGCTCAGTGAACCTCAAACTTCGGTGGAATTAATACTGAGTTTTTCGGCATTTTCTTGTGATAAATTTTGCTTATGATAAATATAAATAAAAAACGAATTTCTTCAATCTTTAAGAAAAATATAGTATCCGTAACAGCTAAAAATGCTGATCTCAGACTGAAATAGCTATTTTTCAATGAGTACAGTAGCATTGCTTGTTTCTAAACATAATTCCTGATTGGCATTCCTTTGTGATCTGGTTGCTGAAAATTGCTCTTTGTTCATCTTGTAACTAATTAAAATCTTTGCATTAAGCAGTACATGTGATGGGGATTGGATCAGTGTTGTAATTCAAGGTTTATGAAATTGTATAGACGTGGCTTTTAAATTTCGCGAAGTGTGTCCACAGTCAAATCGGATTTAGTGATTTACCAAATTTGTATCTGAATGCTGCTACCACGGAGTAATCCCTAAAATCAAGCGTCCCTTTCAGCATGCTTGGCGAGTTCCTAGTGATATGGAAGAGAAACGGTCAGTGCCATTAATTGCTATTTCCTGGATAACGCACAAGGCAATGTTCCGATACCCTCTGATGAGGAACTGAGTCCGTCTTCATTTTAAGATAGGGCATTACACTTCCAGTGGAGTCTGGGAGTCTCAGTATTTCACGCCAGTTACTCTTGATTGTGTAATTACTGTTTATGTGCTTCGAGGCTTCCTTACCCTCCACCTTTAAGGAACCATTAGAGGGGAAGCCATTTAACGATGGATTCAAGCGAATATTCTCGGCTTCGTAAGCACGGCTCATTTTCGCTGAAAACATGAGCCCGCATCGTTGAGATTTTGACTTCTCCGAGCGCATTTTAAAATTTAATGGAAGTACGATTGATGAGTCCATTAGAAGATAAACAACGCATTTATCACTGGTAATATGCTAAGAACATATGCTTTAGACGAATGTGGGAATTTCAAAAAGCTAAAGATATTGTGTTGTGCAACGGCTATTATTTCGTTCAGGAAGATTCGTTGGTATTCTTTTCTTGATAATTTCGATAGCAAATGTTCCTTTTTCTTTCATATTACTGTTGGAATAGTAATTCTGCACTATAACTTTTACGAACGTTTGAAGTCCTTTTAGGAGAATAAGTAAACCTTATTTGTATTGCTGAAAGTTAAATAACCGCAGCGTAATGGGGGTGGCGGCAGACGTATGTAACCTTCTGCAATTACATGAACTAAACAAATGGGTTTTTATTTTAATTATAAAGCTTGTGAGGGTAAATTAAAACAAAGTATCTGAAATACAGTTTTTTAAATGAACTGCAATATAAAATTATATTGTTTTTCAACATTCATCCTTTTGCTTTTCAACTGAGTATGTTCAGCGTCTCGGTCTCGCTTGTACTACTCACACGTTTCTGTACAGCTGCAGAAAAATTATTTTTGGCAAGATAGTAGACCAAACGGTTTTTTTTTTTTCTTTTTTTTTATTGGAGGTTTAACGACCGCCGTGAGCAACTCAATGGGCTATAAGCAGTCGCCCGTCCCTAATTTAGGGTCACTGGTTCCAGGGAAGGGAGAGAGCCAGTGCCGTAAGACAAACACAACATCCATGCCTGACGGGATTCGAACCCGGACCCCTTACGGACGAATGATCAGAGGCCAACGCCTTAGACCACTGCGCCACCGGGGCGGCACCAAACGTTCACCACGTTGGCTAGTCATACATTTTTATATTGTAGTGAATTATTTTTATAATTAGTGGCAACTAAAGGTTTTCGGTATTTCTGTTTGGCGTTTTCACTGTTACCGATTGTCATTTCGCCAGGGTCTATGAACTGAAAAATGTGATGTGGTTTGCCGCAAAGCCCGAAAGAATTTTTCTGAATGCTTACAAAGCTGGCGTTATGTATCTGTTTTAAAAATCAGAAGAATTGTGATAAATAATGATGTCCTGATAAATTCTTTGTACGAGGGTTGTACCGAAAGTAATGCAAAAGTGGGCATAACTTTTTTATTAACTGATAGAGGTCATTAAAATTGCACATGTTGGTAGAGCAACTCTTTCTCTATACAAAGATACTACTCAGCATAGTCTCCAGCACAAGCGATGCATTTGCGCTATCGCTGAACCCAAATCCTCTTTGAAAAAATTCAGGTGTGGACTGTTCTGCTTTCACCTCGTCTGTGTCATCAAATCGTTGTTTCTGGAGACTCTCTATCTTTGGACCAAACAGGTGGAAATCGGATGGCACCAGATCTGGGCTGTGAGGTGGATGGGGAACCATAGACCCGCCTGATTTGTTGCCAAAGATGTGTGTGGTCTTGCATTGTCATGAGTAGATGTGGATCGTTTTCAGATTCTTGTTCGGTGTCTTCCTCCATATTATGGCTTCTCTAAGCTTCTTGAGTGTCTCAATGTACTGGTCGCTGGTCATGGTACAGCTATGTTCCAGAAAATCAAGGAGAATGACACCCTTAAAAACAATTAGGTGTGGACTGTTGTACCCACTTCTTCACAGCCACTTGCACCTCGTTTGTGTCATCAAATCGTTGTCCCTGGAGACTGTCCTTCACTGGACTGAACGGGTGGAAGTCGGAGGACCCCAGATCTGGGCTGTATGGTGGAGGGGGGGGGATCACCAACCAGCCTAATTTGCTGATCTCCTGATTTGTTGCAGAAGATGTGTGTGGTCTGGCATTGTCATGATGAATGTGGATCCTTTTCAAATTCTTCTTCGGTCTATTCCTCCTTATGGACCTTGAGTTTCTCAATGTACCCCTCGCTGGTCACGGTACGGCCACGTTTCAGAAAATCAAGTTGAATGACACCCTGTCATTCCACAAAACAATTACCATGACTTTCTGTGCTGATCTCTGGCTCTTGAACTTCTTAGGCCTTGGTGAAGAGGTGTGATGCCATTCCATAGATTGATTCTTCATTTCCGGATCGTCATTTCGGTGTCGGTGAAGAGGTGTGATGCCATTCCATAGATTGATTCTTCATTTCCGGATCGTCATTTCGGCGTCGGTGAAGAAGTGTGATGCCATTCCATAGATTGATTCTTCATTTCCGGATCGTCATTTCGACCTCGGTGAAGAGGTGTGATGCCATTCCATAGATTGATTCTTCATTTCCGGATCGTCATTTCGGCCTCGGTGAAGAGGTGTGATGCCATTCCATAGATTTGTTCTTCAATTCCGGATCGTCATTTCGGCGTCGGTGAAGAGGTGTGATGCCATTCCATAGATTGATTCTTCATTTCCGGATCGTCATTTCGGCGTCGGTGAAGAGGTGTGATGCCATTCCATAGATTGATTCTTCATTTCCGGATCGTCATTTCGGCGTCGGTGAAGAGGTGTGATGCCATTCCATAGATTGATTCTTCATTTCCGGATCGTCATTTCGGCCTCAGTGAAGAGGTGTGATGCCATTCCATAGATTGATTCTTCATTTCCGGATCGTAAAGATACGCCCACGTCTCGTTCCCTGTCACCAGATCGAAAAAAAACAAACGTGTCGTCATTGGCTTGACGCTTTCAGCAGAACAGAGCAGACTTCCACTTTTCTCTCCTTCAAATCTGCAGTGAAGAAGAAGGGTTACTGTAAAGGAAGAGTTACTCTACCCATATGAGCAATTAGAATGACCTCTGTCAGTTAATAAAAACGTTATGCCCACTTTTGCATTACTTTTGGTATAACCCTCGTATATTTTAGTAAATACTTCGTAGTACTTAGTACTTTTTGACTTATCCTCACATATTGAACATTTTTGCAACTGATTTTTGAAGTTCTTTCAGTATCGTAAAAAGATTGTTCGCAGATACAGTGAAGCCTCAGTTGTACGTTTTTCTAGTTTATGACCTTAGAAAACCTATAAGTGTAAAAAGCGTATTAACAAAATATGAAAATGTTAAATACTATTGCAAAATTTATCGTTGGAGTATAAGATGTTCCTTAATAATGATTTATTTAAAGTCGAATCAGCCGCGAAAGAAAAAAAGCATTAAAAGTTGTTGTATATTTTATCGCAATACGAAAATCATAAAGCCTATGCAAATCAAACTTCTCTTTTGACAGCTGTATATGTCTATAAAAATCCTGATTCTATATTAAGTGAAATTCTCACAACTAAGAATCTAAGACCAGGATCAAACCTGGTTTCTTATCCGTTAATTATAACTACCGTTTCGCCACCCCTGTGGCGCAGTGGTCTAATTGCTGGCTTCTTACCATTCATCCGAGATGGGTCTGGGTTGGAATCCCCGTGAGGCATGGATATTGTGTTTGTCTTACGGCACTGGCTCTTTCCCTTCTCTGGAACCAGTGACCCAAAATTAGGGACAGGCGACTGCTTATAGCCCATCGAGTTGCTCACGGTCGTCGTTAAACCCCGAAACAAACAAACAAACAAACAAATAACTACCATTTCAGCTCCGACTTATACCGCACGTGTCACAGACAGCACTGCATAAGCCCTTGACCTTCACTCGTGTACTCCGCCACTCCAGAAGCGATCCAAACGTCGGGTGGGGGGGGGGGTTCATAATTTTTTTCTCTTACTCTAGGCATAGATTATGATCATATTCAATCAGGTATAAACCGTTTTCTAGTGGTAAGCATAACTAAGGATTACTGTTTATGTTTCGCCTTTTCTAGTTGCAAGTTTCTCTTTCTAGCTGACATAAATGTTTACCTTTGTCGCAGTATTTCTGTAGGAAGGGTAAAACAACAATTTCAAAGCGGACGAAAGCTGACATGCTCAAAAACCAACATTATGCCTATGTTTTCCGGTTTCCTAATTTCCCAATAAACGTTTATTTGTGTATAACAGGTATTTCTGTTCCGACATAAAACAAATATCTAAACTTTTCTAAAAAAATACATTGTTTCTATAAAAGAAGACCAAATGTCATTCTTTCATATCTTTTATGAGACGTATGTCGAGCTCATTTGAAATTAAATTTTAGGATTCACATATGATTACAGCTCCAAATGAACCCCTTTCATTTATTTCCTTCCATTCCAGTTGGACAATTTTCTTTTTTGATTGGGCTTTACACCGATCAACAGAAACACAGCATCTGTGCTTTTTTCTTTTCTTTATTGTTTTTTTTTTTTTTTGACACTTACAGTTGTGGATACCCACGCTCCGTAAAAAAATGTGTTCTCTCCGATGTATGTTCTGGTCAGCACAAACCTGTTGCAACACAGTTCTGCGTATAGGCCCCAATGACTACATTCATGGGCCTGCTTATTATTATTATTTTAAAATTTATTTCGGGGAGTAGTTCTGTAGGTTAAAAGCAGTCGTCCATCCTTAGTTTCACGCCACTGCCTCCAGGAAAGAGCAGTGCACCACCCATAATTCATCGGGACTTGAACCCGGGCTCGTCTCGGACGATAGGTCAGAAGTCTGCTCTTAGACCACTGTGCCACTCTGCAGCAAATTCATTATGGCTGACTTCTTCTCCACGAATGAACGCGTCCCACACACACGTAGCACTTACGTCACCGACTGCGGTGGAATATGTTCATATTTAGACCGCACCGGCAAGGTGTGTCAGATCTCCAGTGTGAAGTCCGTGCAATGGGGAAAGAGAAAAGGCTTTGAATTTGAAGTGGAATGATTCTCGAAGCGATGAAGGTTTATGTGTGCGTGGGAGGGGGGGGCAGCATCTGAACAACCGCAGGCACTGAAGGTTTGGTGGGAATAGTCCGAACAGGGCCATATATTTACGCAATGTGCCGGAAAGCGAGTCCACCGCACGTCAACAGTCAATGTGAGCGCAGGTTGCACGTATTGCTCGAGGCAACAAAAGTCTCATGATATTTCAATTAACAACTGACTGTAAGCAGAGCGCTCAGGGAAACAGTTTCGAAGCACACAATCCAGCGGACGCTTTTGCGGATGGACCTAAAGTGTCAGAGGTCCTTTCCAGTGTCCTTGCTGACCAACCGTCATCGACAGCTCCGCCTGCCGTAAGCGTCAAGCGACTGAAAGAGCCGAATGAGTCCACGTACCAACATGCTGAAGGACTGGTCTATATTCTACGCCACGAGGGTGAATAGTTGCTACCTGATTGAACGGTTGGACGGAAACAGACGGGCGACAGCGGTATCAAGAGATGGTGATTATGGGATCATCTTCTCACCTTCATTGAACACACCCTCACGTTCAGATCCTACGTAATCATTGTTTTCGGACGAAGTTCTTCCCTACTTGGCGACTGCGCATCCGCATGAGACTGGACTCTTTCATCAACACAACGACCCTTGTCACATGTCCGGCATTATTCACAAATGGTTCGAAGATTATATCCAGCGTTTCGTGTGTTTCCTTGGCTGCCGAATACCCGCGAGTGGAACCCCACAGAACATATGTTGGATGACGTGGAATGTGATATTCACTGATCTACACCAGTGCTTCACTTCGTCGCCGAATTGCGGGGGACGTTAGTCTGTTCAGCTGATACAGAATACACGAGGGCAACTTCCGCATTCTAGTAGAGTCTACACCGATGACCCATTACTTTATGACCACCTAGCTAATAAGCTATAGGACCTCGTTTAGCTCACAAAATAGCGGTCACTCGTCGATTCATCGATTCCATGCGGGGGCAGTATATATGGTGGGGTATCTGGTACCATAATGTCCACAACAGGTCCTCCAGTTCCCCTATATTTCGAGGTGGTGGTGGTTTAGCGCGAACCCACTTTTCCAAGTCGAACCACAAATGTTCGATTGCTTTCACGTCAAGTAAATTTGGAGGCCAAGGCATTAACAGAAAGTCACCAGCATGTTCTTCGAACCACTCTTTGACGATTCTGGCAGTGTGGCATGGCACATTATCCTGTTGGTAATGGCCATCACCAGCAGGGAACACAGTTGTCATGAATGGGTGAACTTGCTTCGCAACGATGTTCAGATACCTGACAGCTGTCAGGGATTGTGCTATTGGGATAATGGGGCCTAAAGTGTCCCAAGAAAACATCGCCAATAGCATAACACCGCCGCCGCCAGCCTGTTTCCGTCCAACAGTGCATCCAGGTGGCATAGCCTCCGGTGGTAATAGGCGTATCCGCGCTCGGCCATCTACTTGATGCACCAGGAATCTTGAATCGTCAGACCAGGCCACTTTCTTCCAATCATCCACGGTCCAATCTCGATTATCTTGGGCCCATTTCATGCGTTGTTGGCGATAACGTGCAGTATGCATGGAGACCCGGCTGAGTCTTAGGCTACGGAGGCCCATGCGCTGAAAGCTGCGATGAACTGTGTGCTGTGACACATTGCTCTCATCAGTACTGTTGCAGCTGCGGATGATTTGTCGCACTGTGGCCCTGCGGTCACTATGAATAAAGCGCGACAGTCTCTGCTCATCTCTGGCACCAATGAGCTGCGGTCGACACATGGCTTGACGACGGTTCGTCGTTTGGCCATCTGCGCACCACTTTTGATACGTACTCACTACAACGGCACATGAACAACTCACAAGCCTCGTCGTTTCCGAGATCTTAGTTCCAAGGCGCCGTACCATCACAATTTGTCTTTTATCAAAATCCGATAGATCGGCAGCTCTTTCCATTCTGACACTTAACACTCTACTAACCGAAAGCCGGTCCCATGGGATGTATATTATACTGCTCTGTGAACTTCACCTGCGCCACCGTTCGGTCTCCAGGCGCGCTCATTTCTCTGGGCTGGGGGTGGTCGTAATGTAAATAGCTCATCGGTGTATGTCATTCAAGGTGAAAGCAGGTATCGTGGCTCAAAACGCTATTTGGAAGGGGGTTATAATGTTGTAGCTCATGTGCGTATGCTTTCACATCGTGGATCATACAAAATACTCTTTCACCAGCGTCTCTCTCTCTATCTATCTATTTCTCTCTATATAAATTTATTTCTCTATCTATCTATCTATCTATCTATCTATCTATCTCCTTTCTTAAGTGCAGACGAACTTCTGAGCTCTGTTACAAAGAAAAAATTGGAATGAACATTATGTCTGAAAGATCGTAATGTTTACAGCAAGCTCTAAGAAACAAGAATGATAACGCAATGGCTTCATCCAATGCAAAAGTGATTATTTTGTAAACTTCCAATATCGTATGAAAATCTATAGGGTAAGTTCGGATGATATAAAATACCACTTTTGTTTTCATTTATGGATACCTTAATGCGCCAATTTACCTGAATATTTTATGCATTTATTTTGTGATTTGTTTTTAACAGATTTCTTATAATTTACTTTGAATAAGTAATAAATTATTTTGCTATTTTCCGTGCAAAAAAAAGACATTTTAGGGATGTAATTTGTATTATGCAAGTAATGTGCACTGTAAAAAATTGCCGTGAATAGATGATGTTCCCAGCCATGCCTGTTCACTCCGATTAAGGCGGTTTACAGATCGTAGTAAGCACGCCATCTGGTGGTCAACCATAAATTTTGGGTAGATAAACTACATGTTCACGGTGTTTAAACTGTTACTGTATAACTGTTACTTTGTTTAAACTGTTACCTTGACAATCTGGCAACGTTCTTTTTTTTTTTTTATTGAAGGTTTAACGACCACCGTGAGCAACCAACTCAATGGGCTATAATAAGCAGTCGCACATCCCTAATGTAGGGTGACTGGTTCCAGGGAAGGGAGAGATCCAGTGCCGTAAGACAAACACAACATCCATGCCTCACCGGGATTCGAACCCGGGCCCCTTTCGGACGAGTGATCAGAGGACATCGCCTAGACCACTGCGCCACCGGGGCGGTACCAACGTTCTTCTTAAAGTGGTTATACACCTGTTTTTTCATGCACAATCAGTCGACTGGCAACACCTCTATGGGCAACACGTTTTTATTTCCCGGTCAGTAGACATTATTTATTCCCGGTCATTATAGATGTTAATGAACATTTCGACATTAGACGTTTTTATTTGCCATTAGACATGTTAATGAACATAACATGTATTATTATTTATTTATCATTAGACATGTTAACGAACATTATGGTCATTAGACGTTTTTATTTCCCGGTCATTAGACGTTTTTACTTCCCGGTCATTAGACATGTTAATGAGTATTATGGTCATTAGACGTTTTCATTTCCCGGTCATTAGACATGTTAATGAGCATTACCGCATTAGACGTTGTTATTTCCCATTAGGCATGTTAATGAACATAACATGTATTATTATTTATTTGTCATTAGACATGTTAATGAACATTACGGCATTAGATGTTTTCATTTCCCATTAGACATGTTAAAGAACATAACATATTATTATTTATTTGTCATTAGACATGTTAATGAACATTATGGTCATTAGACGTTTTTATTTCCCGGTCATTAGACGTTTTTACTTCCCGGTCATTAGACATGTTAATGAACATTATGGTCATTAGACGTTTTCATTTCCCGGTCATTAGACATGTTAATGAGCATTACCGCATTAGACGTTGTTATTTCCCATTAGGCATGTTAATGAACATAACATGTATTATTATTTATTTGTCATTAGACATGTTAATGAACATTACGGCATTAGATGTTTTCATTTCCCATTAGACATGTTAAAGAACATAACATATTATTATTTATTTGTCATTAGACATGTTAATGAACATTATGGTCATTAGACGTTTTTATTTCCCGGTCATTGGACATGTTAATGAGTATTATGGTCATTAGACGTTTTCATTTACCGGTCATTAGACATGTTAATGAACATTATGGTCATTAGACGTTTTTATTTCCCGGTCATTGGACATGTTAATGAGTATTATGGTCATTAGACGTTTTCATTTACCGGTCATTAGACATGTTAATGAACATAACATGTGTTATTATTTATTTGTCATTAGACATGTTAATGAACATTACCGCATTAGACGTTGTTATTTTCCATTAGACATATTAATGAACATAATATGTATTATTATTTATTTGTCATTAGACATGTTAATGAACATTACGGCATTAGACGTTTTTATTTCCCATTAGACATGTTAAAGAACATAACATGTATTATCATTTATTTGTCATTAGACATGTTAATGAACATTATGGTCATTAGACGTTTTAATTTCCCGGTCATTAGACATGTTAATGAACATTACGATATGGTACTGTAAAATTGCGGTTTATTGACTAGCCACTCAGCTGCCGGTGTATCTACCGTAATTTGACCCTGCATTTTTTACAGTGTGGAATACCATATTTTTTTAGAGATTTGTTTTTTATTTACTTGCTGCGTAGAGAAATCATGAAGAGAAATCTTAAAATGAATTTTAGGAAACAAAACAACACTTACGAAAATTTGGTTTTAATTTTCTGTGAGTAAAATTACACAATATACCGTAGTATTAACATTTCACTTACAAAAGTCACACACATAACCTGTTTTTCCAGCACCAGAACGGTTATTGTGGTTTCGCTTACTGCACCGACACTTCACCTTTTACATCGTCTGAAAATTTGTCGTTTGCATCGCTTAATTTAGTGCCTAATTCAGACGATTTGTCCGAATGGCGATAAAATTAATATTAGTTTTCCATATTACCCGCTTGGCCATATTGGAATAGAAATTGCAAATGAACGCTAGCATCTAAAATAAAGCAACGCTCAAGTGCACATATTTCCACAATTTATTTGTTCCTGAAGTTGGTCCAACTTAATATACATACAATACTCGATAATTTTATATAAAGTTGTAAAAGTTTACCTGCAAAGGTTTTCAGATGACATAAATCAGAGAATCTCACGAATTGATATATATTATAATTTATGACTATAGAACTTGTGGTGTTGAGATAAAATAAAAATACAACGTTTACCATAATCAAAGGTATATGACCATAGTTTCGCAGAGCGTTTGGCTCGGCATCATCAGGACGAATGGCCTGATGATGTCGAGCCAAACGCTCTGCTAAACTATAGTCATATAAACCTTTCATTGTGGTAAACGTTGTGTTTTTATTTTAACACGCATTGATGTCCGGCGTAGGTCAGTCCGAGCTAGACTGTCCGCAAAGCACTGTGGATTTTATAAGTAGTTTTAGTTGTTACCGGTGGACGGCAGTATATTGTGCAGTGAAGAAACACAGTATTTTCATGTTATCCGAATGTTCTGTGTTACCCGAACTTCCTGTAAGTACGTAAATTACAGATGGAAATTGCTATTCTGCACTTACAGGTGTCTGTGGAGAAAAATTAAAACCTATCAGAAAATTTTAAAACTATCTGTTATTAATAGTTTGTATCGCTTTTAAATCTTTTTCGTTACCTGAAATACTCCAAGCTAACACAGAAAAATGTTATTGTTCTTGAGATTTCTTGTTAACAAGTCTCCCTTCGCAATGACACGATCCAAACAATTCAGAACTTTTTTGTATTTTTTTATTCTGGTTTCATAGCTTTATTACGGAAGCCATAATAACTTCCTACCTGAGAGTATTAGGTCATTGTGATCCTTGATAACGTGATATTTAAATCGAATGTTACAGTGATAGGAATATCTATCTGTCTATCGGATTTGTTCCATAGATCTTTCAAACTGCGTCACCCAAAGTGATCGGGGAAGACAAGTCACCTCTCGTTCCGGATCAGTTATCTATGAAGACGGACAACCATGAAGACAGTAGTGCGTATATTGTCTTTTCGTAATCCATTCCTGATTTCGAATGAACTGGTTTTTCCAGGTTTCGTCTGACGTGGCCCTGCCCTCTGTTGTAAATTTCATCTTGTTTTTCCCTTATTTTTGAAAACTTACTTTATTTTTTCTTTGTCCGCTGCATTTTCAGTGTTTGCCAGAAGCAAATCCCAGTGAACCCAGTTTGAGAGAGAGAGAGAGAGAGAGAGAGAACTATTCTTTCACATTCAAGTTTTAGTGGCTAGTTGGTTAAAGCATGAAACTTTAAAAAAGTCATTCGTTCTTGATTTAAATATGTAAATGTTTTTATGTAGAATAAAAGTTTAGTTACACGCGAAACTTCAATATTGCTGTGACAAGAATGAATTAATTGACAAGAATTTATTTCTTAGATCGGTTAAATATGGATGTTAGATTATTGTATATTTTGTAGCCCTATAGTAAATACACTATCTACCAACAAGTAATTGGACACCCCTGCAATCGACGATATCTGTGGTCCTGATACACGTCACGGCCGCCTCCGTTAAATATCGTGTGGGAAACAACAACGCAACCAGTCGCATGCAAGATGCCAAGCAGTTCGGAGCTCTTCGATTTCGAGAAAGGTGTAATCGTCAGGTATCACAGAAATGGCCGCTCCATACGTGACATATCCAGAGAGTTGAAGTACCCAAAATCGACAGTGGCCTACGTGATTGCCAAGTGGAAGATGAGAGGTGACTGTCGGAATGTGCCCCGACCCGGCAGACCCACAAAACTGGGAGTTAGAGACCGACGGGTGCTGGCCAGAGAAATTCGGAAGAACCGCACCAAATCGATGGGCCACATCCGCGAGGAGTTTTAACAGGCATCCGGGAGTGTTCTTTCGATGAATACCATCCGTAAGGAAGCCCATCTGCTCGGTTATCATGGACGTGCTGCCGCCCACAAGCCTTTGATCACCAAGTCCAATAGCGCTGCTCGGCTAACGTGGTGCAAAGAACGTCGACAGTGGACCGTTGAACAGTGGAAACAGGTTCTCTGGAGCGACGAATCAAGGTTCACCCTCTACTGTTCGGATGGCAGAATCTGGGTTTGGCGTCTGCCTGGAGAACGCCTCCTGCCGGAATGTATTGTGGCAACTGTGAAGTTCGACGGCGATGGAATTATGCTATGGGGGTGTTTCTCCTGGTATGGCACGGAACCCTTGGTCGCAATTCCTGGTAGACTCAACGCCGAGACCTACTGCACCATTTTGGATGACTATGAGCTTCCTACGTTGTGGCAGTTTTACGGGGTGGACCCATGTTACTTTCAGGATGACAATGCCACCTGTCATGTTGCGAGCTCCACCATGGCTTGGTATGGTGACAATGGGGTTAATCGAATGGACTGGCCTGCGCAGAGCCTGCACCTTAACCTTATCAAAGCACCTCTGGGACGAGTTGGAGCGTCGACTTAAGGGGTGCCCTCACCGTCCGAAATCGGTGAAGGAACTGTCCTGTCTTCTCCAAGCCGAGTGGAAGAAAATACCGCTAGCCGTCGTACAACGCCTAGTTGAGAGTATGCCCCGGATGGTCGCAGCTGTACTCGCCGCTCGTGGAGGCTCCACCAACTATTGAAAGTGAATAAACTTCGTTTTCCTTTGCTATCACAGGTGTCCAATTACTTGTTGGTAGATAATGTAGCACGGGCCCAATTTGGTGAGCCGACCTGGCCCAACCCCGTGCGCTTAATGCTCAGCTCGGGCTCGTCAATCTCTTTTCTTATTTAGGCCCGGCCCGGCCCGGCCCGTGATGTCCCATTTGGTACTATTTTGTCCTTTTATTGTATTTTATTAAAATGTGAAAATTAAATAACGAAATGAGATATTATTGAAAATATTTAATTGAATATAAGCCTAGAAATATTAACTAAACTTTGACAATCATCGAAAAATATAACCTTTAAAAAGAGAGAAAAGGGAAGATTAGGCGCGTTCAGAATCTCCCTTTCTCTGAACTAGTAAGCTGTAACACTACAAAAGTAAATCCCTATAGAGATTAGAGATAAAAGAAAAAATCGATGTCGTCCCACTCTCTTATAGGAACACACACACACACACACCACTACCGACATCCTCCGTCCCCTACTCTAAACCACACACACAAACACACTCGCTGGGGTCGAATCTTTTGTTGTCAACAAGCCTGAAATGGTTTTACCATCTTAATGCCTCTCTTTTCTTTTCTGATTACGGCCTGGGCTGTGTCATAGAAATAAGTAAAGTCAGCAAAACAGTTAGGCCCGTTTCGCACAACCGGGGTTTTCCCGCAGAAGCAATAAATTATTCAGCTGTCCAACCGCTTCTTTTGAAGCCAGCTGTACAGTGAAGAGCAATTGAATTACAGACAGCTGGCGTTATGCAAATGAGGCGCTGTAGGCGGCCCTGTAAACGGAAACGACACGACGTATGCAACGATCCGACAATATAAGGAGTGATGCGACGGGAATGAGTAAGAGTCGGACGCAGTATGGGTAAGACGAAGGATCTAAGCGCATTTTATCTTTGGCAAATTGTCGGGGCCAGACGAATGGGTCACTCCATCTCGGAAGTCGTGCAGGCACTGGAATTTTCACGAGCCACTGTGTCACGGGTGCACCGTGAGTACATCGCATCCGGTAAAACCATGCCTGCAAGGGCCAACTGCCGTGGACAACAGCGTGTGGATGACCGGGGTCATCGTCGGCTAGCTCGCATTGTAACAGCGGATAGACGGGCCACAGTGCAAGAAATCACTCGGCAATTTAACGGTCGTGCACATAAACGTGTAAGCAGCCACACGATCCAGAACCATCTCCTCGCTATGGGGTACAGAAGCCATAGTCCCACGAGGGTATCGCTGCTGACCGCACATCACAGGGTGCAAAGATTAGCATGGGCGCGGGAACATCGCCACTGGACCCTAGACATGTGGAAAAATGTTGCCTGGACTGATGAGTCGAGATTCACGTTGGTACATGTGGATGGCAGGATACGAGTCCGGCGCAAACCACATGAAGCGATGGATCCTTCTTGTCAGCAGGGTACTCTTCAAGCTTATGGGGGTAGCATTCTCGTCTGGGGACTGTTTGCGTGAACTGAAATGGGACCCCTGGTACGTGTGACATCGTCCCTCACGGGTCAACGTTACCGGGATATCCTGGACGACCATTTGCTCCCGTTTGTGCGTCTTCAACATCCCACTGGGGACCTCATAATGCAACAAGACAATGCACCGTGCCATCGCTCCCGAATTGTCTCCGAATTGTTGGATGAACACCACCGACGTGACCTCGCTTTCTCGGCCAGCTAGGTCACCTGATCTCAGTCTCATCGAGCACATCTGGGATGCCATCGAGAGAGATGTTTGAGGCTCTGACCCCCCCCCCATCAAATCTTCGTGAACTGTGGGAGCTTGTTCAGGGGTCGTGGATCCGTATGGCTTCCCAACGCTTCCGGTGTCTTGTCGAGTCCATGCCGAGACGAATCGCTGCCGTTATCAGGACGAAAGGTGGTGCTACACGTTA
Organism: Macrothele yani; assembly: GCA_039090855.1. Taxonomy (NCBI): domain Eukaryota; kingdom Metazoa; phylum Arthropoda; class Arachnida; order Araneae; family Macrothelidae; genus Macrothele; species Macrothele yani. The sequence goes on along the minus strand of CM077011.1, from coordinate 5,969,685 downwards.
CTAGACAGGTATCTCTAATTCGATTGCTCTTCAGTGTAGAGTTATACCGAGACTTTCAGACGAGCGGAATCGGTAGAAACTCTGATCCGGCAGTAGCTGAGCTTCCACGGGGTTCGCAACAAACCGGTCGACTGCGATACCGTCCAAATTTGGAGAACCACAGATGTAAGGCACGACGTTCACACAATCAGGGAACGGATTCCCCGCTACAACAATAAAACAATCACTCTTGTCAGAGGGGAGAGGCCGAAAGTGATCCTGCCAGGTGGGGTCGATTGTCAATCGCTCTGGGTTTGTGTGCTTTGTTAGTTTTCGACAGAAGCACTCTGATTATTTAGTATAGTTTGCGCTATAACATCTGTCGATTATGTCTACTATTAATGTTGATATTTTATTATTTATTTTGGAAGTGGAAAAGCGCCCAGAAGTTTGGGGATAGGAACGTAATTAAAAAAAAAAATGCTTGGAATGATATCTGCAGAATCCTGTACGAGTTCAACAGTTTCACTGAATATGAAAGGAACACCATCGGTAAGCGAATTCCGAATATACTTGTCTATGTGCAGAGATATTTCACAACAATATTATATGAGTATGGCTTTTCCTGTCCCTATCAGAGGGGAGGGGAGGTGGGGCTGGTCCTCCACCTCGGTGGTGGCCTCCCCTCACACACTGTAATGAAAGAAAAATTATACACCTTGCACCTGACATTCACTCCGATCATTTATTTATCAACAGCGAAAGTTATTCTAGGTCAGGTAATGCATAAACTCACAATGTTTGGAAATCTTGTTCGTTCATGGAAATAGCAGCGTTTTCTGCATTTTTTTTATTTCAAGTTTAGTATCATTGTTTTCTCATAGTTCGCGCATAATCACCATATTTCGAGTGTAGGTACGATGCCAGCAATTTGCTACAAACATTGTAATGGTTTACAGTGCTGCAGAAGTTAATTTTCACATTTTGCCATTTTTTGTATATAGGAGTGAATGACTTCAAAATGGGGTAACTACGCAAAAACAGTATTTTAAGCAAAAAGCAGTGCCGAACATAAAATGTAGAAACGTACGATAGTAAAAGTAGAAAAAAATTTTAGTAATGCACAGAAATAAATGTAGAAACGTACGATAGTAAAAAAAATGTAGAAACGCCAATGGTATACTGACTGTCGGAACTTCAGAGTTATGGGAGCTGTCTTTCAAGAAAGAAGTCAAATTTCACAAACAGGTTAACTGTGTGCGTTAAACGAAAAAATGTCTGAAGGCTTCCAGAATAAAATAACGAAAAACCTATGGCCATGCTGTGTCTTTCAACAGTTAAACAAACGAAGAGAATGTAGTAAATAATTAAAAAAAAACATCCTCATCCAGAACAACAAATTTAATCATTTTATGTGTGAATTAAGATTTCTTTCGAAATCCGTTGTCACAATTGCATGCAGAAATAACAGCCCGCATCAAAAAATTCACACCTGATAAATAAGTCACACCAATAATTGCCTGAAATTTAAAGTTTCACATATAAGGAAAGTTAATTATTTCGAAATGATCACACAGCCTTGTGAAAGTGCTCTCAAAAACGTCTTATTAAAGGTTATTAAGGTATTCTGTGTTTCAAGTGTTCTCCAAAATGCTCTGTAAAAGTGTGTGTGTGTGTGTTGTTTTTTTAATGCACTTTACAAATGTTTCGCAGCATTTCCGTGTATGTATCTTTCAACACGGTGAACGGTTTCATAGAACATTGGCTCCGAAAAAATGCTTTATGTCACACATTTGCTACATTTATTGTAGATTATACATCGATATATGTAAGGTCAGGTGATGCGTAACATCACAGCCTCTCCTTGACAAATGTCAACCCCGCCTTCTCGTGGTGCATCCTGTTCCCACTAAAGGGGCTCTGACGACCGCCCATAGCGGTATAACTATACCATCGGGATTAGAGGAAATTCTATCCCACACTCACCAACCCGCTTGGCCAGCGTGGTGAGTTATGGCCAAACCCCTCCAAAATGATTCCACAACTTAAATCTTGGCCCTCAGTCTCCGGCAGCTGGAATGTACCTGGCCAAGGCAGCGGCCAGTGCGACATGAAGGCAGAGGGTGCTAAGAATCCCCGGAGGACCGGACTAGGCTGCCATCTGATGCTGACCTTGGCTTCTTACAATGGACGCTCCCTATCTTCTGATTCAAGGCTTCTTGAATTGGAAGAGGAACTACAAAGGATCAAGTGGGACATCGTGGGGCTAAGTGAGGTAAGGAGAAAAGGAGAAGATCTCATCGAACTGAAAAGTGGACATCTCTTCTACTATCGTGGGACAGATACTGGCAGAACTAGTGGTGTTGGATTTATAATAAACAAGAAACTGAAGGATAAAGTTGTAGAAGTTGAAAGTTCCTCTGACAGAGCTGCACGACTTGTTATCCAACTCTCGAAAAGATACCAGGCTCAGATTATTCAAACTTATGCACCCACCACAAGTCATCCTGAAGAAGAAATTGAAGAATTTTATGAGGAAATTTGTCGTCTAAATAATAAAGGTAAGCAACACTTGAAAATAATTATGGGAGATTTCAATGCAAAAATAGGGCAACGGCAACAAAATGAAACTTCAGTAGGTAAATTCGGTCATGGCAACAGAAACCAGCGTGGAAATACCCTCGTTGAGTTTGCAGAGGCAGAAGGGTTTTTCATCTTGAACTCCTTCTTCAAGAAAAAGCCACACAGGAAATGGACATGGAGACATCCAAATGGGACGACAAGTGAAATTGATTTTATTATGTGTAACAAAAAATTCGTCATAGAAGACTGCAGTGTGCTAAACAAGTTCAACACAGGTAGTGACCATAGATTGGTGAGATGTAAGATGCACCTCAACACTAAACTTGAACGTGGCAAGCTCATAAGACAAACAAAATCTATTGACATAACCAACCTTAAAAAACACCATAATACCTTCAAGTTAGAACTGAAGAACAGGTTCTCTGCTTTAGAAGGCCTAACATCGGAAGAAGTGGACATCTCTGAAGTTAACAGAAAAGTAACCAAAGCTCTTATGGAAACAGCAACAAAATTAGCTGGGTCTAAGAACAAGTTGCACGTGAACAAATTATCAGGAAAAACGAAAATGTTGATGCAAAAAAGAAGAGAGATGAGGACAACTAAAGAAGATGTGACTTCCAAAGTGGAATATATAGAGCTATGCAAGACAGTAAGAAAAAGTATCACTGAAGACGTAAGGAAATTCAACTGTGAACTAGTGAGGAAAGCAATTGAAAACAACCAAAGCCTAAAGATAGCAAAGGGACATCTCAGTAAGGGAAGAAAACAGATTATGGCACTGAGCAAAGAAGATGGTTCTGTAACAAGAAATAGAGGCGAAATTTTGACAAGAGTGAAAGATTTCTACTCCAAATTATATGTAAGGGATGATATATTCACTCCAGACATCATGAAAGATACCAGTACCAGAGTTCCTCCAGTCCTTCCAGCAGAAGTTGCACATGCAATCAAGAACATGAAGCGGGGAAAAGCTCCAGGAGAAGATGGAATTACTGTAGACATCATACAAGAAGCAAGTGGAGAAATCGAAACAGTACTCGCCCAAATTTTCACTCGATGCCTTAATGAAGGAAAGATTCCTGAGGATTGGAACACTGCTACAATGATCCTGCTACATAAGAAAGGTGACATTGAGGATCTCGGAAACTACAGACCTATCAGCCTCCTATCAGTAGTTTATAAAATCTTCACTAAAGTTCTTTTACACCGCTTGAAGGTAACACTGGACATGGCTCAACCGAGAGAACAAGCTGGATTCAGGAGTGGCTACAGCACAATAGATCATATCCACGTGCTGAGAGAACTAATTGAAAGAGCGAGGGAATATGAACTTCCATTGTGCATGGCTTTTATCGATTATGAAAAAGCCTTTGATTCGGTGAAACCATCAGCAGTTACAATGGCTCTGAAAACCTGCGGTATTGAAGATGCATACATTAATATTATTAATAACATCTATGAAAATGCAAGTGCAAAGATTAGGCTGTTTGAAAATACAACACACGTAAAAATTGGAAAGGGAGTGAGACAAGGTGACACCATATCTCCGAAGCTCTTTAATGCCACATTGGAGGGTGTTTTTCAGTCGCTGAGCTGGAAAAACAAGGGGATAAAGATTAATGGAGATTATCTAACCCACCTTCGTTTTGCTGATGACGTAGTCATTTTTGCAACTACCCCATCAGAGCTGCAGAGTATGATCCAGGAACTTGCTGACAAGAGTAAAGAAGTGGGATTAAAAATGAACTTTCAGAAGACAAAAGTGATGTTCAATGCTTTTACAAGAAATGAAGATTTATCGATTGATGGAGAAAAGCTGGAGATAACAGACACGTACGTTTATCTTGGACAGCAGATATCAAGTGAGGGTCACATTGATGAAGAAATTAATCGGCGTACAAAACTTGCCTGGAGAGCTTTTGGAAGAAACAGCATAATTTTCAAGAGCAATAAGCCATTATGTCTTAAAAGAAAAGTGTTTGATCAATGCATCCTTCCAGTGCTTACGTATGGTGCAGAGACGTGGACCTTAACTAAAAGAGACATACAAAGGCTGCAGACAACTCAAAGAAGCATGGAGAGGTGCATGCTTGGTGTAACCAGGAGAGATAAGAAGAGGAACTCGTGGATCCGAAAAATGACAAGAGTGGAAGACATCATGATCAGAGTTAAATCCCTGAAATGGCAATGGGCTGGACATACTGCCAGAAGGACAGATCATCGATGGACAGCCGAAATTTTAGATTGGATTCCAAGGGACAGGAAAAGACCCAGAAGAAGACCACATGGGAGATGGGTGGATGAAATTCGAAAGTATGCTGGGGTGACATGGAGGAGACTGGCACAAGACAGACCGTTGTGGAGGAAACTTGGGGAGACCTTCGTCCAGCAGTGGATTGATAATGGTTGACAATGATGATGATGATAGGTACTCGTAATATTCAATACATTATCTTTTCATGAGTTTGAAACATGTTATGCATTGAGTTCTTTCATCAAATACTGCATTTGAACGAAGACACAATCTAGAAACTGACCACACAAAGAGCTAAGCCATTTGGTTCCCGCCTATCGGTCGAACGTTGTTTTTTTCTCCGCTCAAAAAATAAAACCGCTCGTGTGAAAGCCACCCAAAAACAGCACTGCGGGACGGTTTTATAGATTCCTCGGATTCATTCCGTCTGTGTGAAACTGGCCTTAAACACACCAAGAAATTGGGGAACACGACTTTTCTCTTTCTTTACCATTGCGATAAAAAGAATGAGTCGACTTGGGCCGGCCCGTACAGACCTCTAGTAATAAACTTCAAAAAGTGGAACAGATATGTACAATTGCTTACAGCATAATAAACTACAAAAAGTGGAACAGATATGTACAATTGCTTAGAGCATAATAAACTTCAAAAAGTGGAACAGATATGTACAATTGCTTACAGCATAATAAACTACAAAAAGTGGAACAGATATGTACAATTGCTTACAGCATAATAAACTTCAAAAAGTGGAACAGATATGTACAATTGCTTACAGCATAATAAACTACAAAAAGTGGAACAGATATGTACAATTGCTTACAGCATAATAAACTACAAAAAGTGGAACAGATATGTACAATTGCTTACAGCATAATAAACTACAAAAAGTGGAACAGATATGTACAATTGCTTACAGCATAATAAACTACAAAAAGTGGAACAGATATGTACAATTGCTTACAGCATAATAAACTACAAAAAGTGGAACAGATATGTACAATTGCTTACAGCATAATAAACTACAAAAAGTGGAACAGATATGTACAATTGCTTACAGCATAATAAACTACAAAAAGTGGAACAGATATGTACAATTGCTTACAGCATAATAAACTACAAAAAGTGGAACAGATATGTACAATTGCTTACAGCATAATAAACTACAAAAAGTGGAACAGATATGTACAATTGCTTACAGCATAATAAACTACAAAAAGTGGAACAGATATGTACAATTGCTTACAGCATAATAAACTACAAAAAGTGGAACAGATATGTACAATTGCTTACAGCATAATAAACTACAAAAAGTGGAACAGATATGTACAATTGCTTACAGCATAATAAACTACAAAAAGTGGAACAGATATGTACAATTGCTTACAGCATAATAAACTACAAAAAGTGGAACAGATATGTACAATTGCTTACAGCATAATAAACTACAAAAAGTGGAACAGATATGTACAATTGCTTACAGCATAATAAACTACAAAAAGTGGAACAGATATGTACAATTGCTTACAGCATAATAAACTACAAAAAGTGGAACAGATATGTACAATTGCTTACAGCATAATAAACTACAAAAAGTGGAACAGATATGTACAATTGCTTACAGCATAATAAACTACAAAAAGTGGAACAGATATGTACAATTGCTTACAGCATAATAAACTACAAAAAGTGGAACAGATATGTACAATTGCTTACAGCATAATAAACTACAAAAAGTGGAACAGATATGTACAATTGCTTACAGCATAATAAACTACAAAAAGTGGAACAGATATGTACAATTGCTTACAGCATAATAAACTACAAAAAGTGGAACAGATATGTACAATTGCTTACAGCATAATAAACTACAAAAAGTGGAACAGATATGTACAATTGCTTACAGCATAATAAACTACAAAAAGTGGAACAGATATGTACAATTGCTTACAGCATAATAAACTACAAAAAGTGGAACAGATATGTACAATTGCTTACAGCATAATAAACTACAAAAAGTGGAACAGATATGTACAATTGCTTACAGCATAATAAACTACAAAAAGTGGAACAGATATGTACAATTGCTTACAGCATAATAAACTACAAAAAGTGGAACAGATATGTACAATTGCTTACAGCATAATAAACTACAAAAAGTGGAACAGATATGTACAATTGCTTACAGCATAATAAACTACAAAAAGTGGAACAGATATGTACAATTGCTTACAGCATAATAAACTACAAAAAGTGGAACAGATATGTACAATTGCTTACAGCATAATAAACTACAAAAAGTGGAACAGATATGTACAATTGCTTACAGCATAATAAACTACAAAAAGTGGAACAGATATGTACAATTGCTTACAGCATAATAAACTACAAAAAGTGGAACAGATATGTACAATTGCTTACAGCATAATAAACTACAAAAAGTGGAACAGATATGTACAATTGCTTACAGCATAATAAACTACAAAAAGTGGAACAGATATGTACAATTGCTTACAGCATAATAAACTACAAAAAGTGGAACAGATATGTACAATTGCTTACAGCATAATAAACTACAAAAAGTGGAACAGATATGTACAATTGCTTACAGCATAATAAACTACAAAAAGTGGAACAGATATGTACAATTGCTTACAGCATAATAAACTACAAAAAGTGGAACAGATATGTACAATTGCTTACAGCATAATAAACTACAAAAAGTGGAACAGATATGTACAATTGCTTACAGCATAATAAACTACAAAAAGTGGAACAGATATGTACAATTGCTTACAGCATAATAAACTACAAAAAGTGGAACAGATATGTACAATTGCTTACAGCATAATAAACTACAAAAAGTGGAACAGATATGTACAATTGCTTACAGCATAATAAATTACAAAAAGTGGAACAGATATGTACAATTGCTTACAGCATAATAAACTACAAAAAGTGGAACAGATATGTACAATTGCTTACAGCATAATAAACTACAAAAAGTGGAACAGATATGTACAATTGCTTACAGCATAATAAACTACAAAAAGTGGAACAGATATGTACAATTGCTTACAGCATAATAAACTACAAAAAGTGGAACAGATATGTACAATTGCTTACAGCATAATAAACTACAAAAAGTGGAACAGATATGTACAATTGCTTACAGCATAATAAACTACAAAAAGTGGAACAGATATGTACAATTGCTTACAGCATAATAAACTACAAAAAGTGGAACAGATATGTACAATTGCTTACAGCATAATAAACTACAAAAAGTGGAACAGATATGTACAATTGCTTACAGCATAATAAACTACAAAAAGTGGAACAGATATGTACAATTGCTTACAGCATAATAAACTACAAAAAGTGGAACAGATATGTACAATTGCTTACAGCATAATAAATTACAAAAAGTGGAACAGATATGTACAATTGCTTACAGCATAATAAACTACAAAAAGTGGAACAGATATGTACAATTGCTTACAGCATAATAAACTACAAAAAGTGGAACAGATATGTACAATTGCTTACAGCATAATAAACTACAAAAAGTGGAACAGATATGTACAATTGCTTACAGCATAATAAACTACAAAAAGTGGAACAGATATGTACAATTGCTTACAGCATAATAAACTACAAAAAGTGGAACAGATATGTACAATTGCTTACAGCATAATAAACTACAAAAAGTGGAACAGATATGTACAATTGCTTACAGCATAATAAACTACAAAAAGTGGAACAGATATGTACAATTGCTTACAGCATAGCCATGTTCGTTTACACGAAACATACGTAGAGCTTCTGCGGAAGGGACTAAAAAGAAACGATAAATGTAGCGTTGTTCAACAGAAAAACTGTTCCTTTCTGCACAGCATCAAGACATTTTATGATTAACCTCAGTTCACCATCCAAATGTTTGTTTTTGTTTGGGGGATATAATGACCACTGGCAGCAACTCAAGGGGATATAAGCAGTCGCCCGTCCCTAATTTAGGGTCACTGGTTCCAGGTAAGTGAGAGAACCTGTGCCGTAAGACAAACATAACATCCATGCCTCCCCGGGATTCGAACCCTTCACGGATTAACAGTCATAAGCCATCGCTTAGACCACTGCGCCACCGGGGCCGGCTATTACCTCTTTAAAACTAGGAGTTAAAACATTATTTTGGGAATTTGTAGAGTTAATTTTAACATTCTTTTCAACTTTTCTTAACTTTAATTTCTTATTTTGCGAGAATCCAGCAATAATCATGAATCCTTCACTGAAACTTTTTTTAGATTCTTGGAACCAAGTTTGTAAGTATTTTTTTCTGCCCCTTTGCAATAGTAATTCAACCTTTTTTTTCTCACAGTCATTTAGGTAGATCCATGCTTCGTCAGCAGTCACATGAAATTTCCATCTGTCGATGGCTAAGGGATTTTCATAAAAAAGTTCACACCTTGTTCTGCGCTCAGCCACGTGTCTATAGGCAAATGGCAGTGAATATTATGCTTTTTTTTCTTTTTTTTTTTTTTTTTCAGATTCAAATCTTCGTTTTTCACCTTGTTTACAGTTGATTCAGCGACTTTTAACAGCTTAGCGATTGCTCTTTGTGTCAGTTGATTTTCTTTTAAGACCCGAGAACTTACTTTTGAAATAGTCGTGAAAGTACGTACCTTCTTTGGATATTCGTTTGGGGTTCTTTTTCCTGTTAAAAGCAACGCTTGACAATTTTTCCCCTATTGTTAATATTATTGCTTATTTTACATTTAGAAATGCTAATTCTATGACTTTAGCAGCATTTTTTAATTACAGAATACGAATATTTCTCTTCGAGGAACAGCAAAAACATAACCTTCAATCTAGATCTTGTTTACATGCACCATTTTCTTAGCAGGCAATATATAACTGCAACAAATGTTTCTTTCGTGTTCATCTAACACACTGTTGCCATTTTCAATTCTTTGAACTTCTTTTATTTTCTGTAATTTCTTATTAAAAACGTTCTAAAAATGTGTGAACATCCTCAGTAGCAGCACTTTTTGGTGCAACATACCACCAGATTTTTAACAGTGTAGTCTCTGCTTAGTTTTTGCTGAAGTTCAGTGAACACTAAACAGAGGCACACGAATCTTTGTTTAGTGCATAAATGAGGCAGTAGCAATTCAAGAGAGGATCTGCGAATGTGTGACTGTAAAATGCCCACGAGAATTCCACACGAATGCTCATGAACTTATTAGCACACAAAAACTCTATCAATTTGGAAAATTTCGACCAGGAACTATATTTTAGGTACCCTTTTTCCAAAACCGAATAAATTATATAACCGTTTTCCCTTCGCTTTTGAAAACATCTCTGCTTTCCCAAGTCATATTGGAAAAACTTGTTTTCTCTGCATGATAAATCTAGGTGTAACTAAGATTTTCACGTAGTTCTTGCATTCTGAGACGCAGTTTCCGTGATGTGGCATAAATGCATATCCGCGTCTCGTTGCAATAACACTGCGCCTCGAAGACAGGTTAAAAAATTATTTTTGTTTCGGAAAGATGTAAATCTCACAGTTTCTATTTATTCTACATCTGTGTTTTTCTAGTTAAATCTCATTGGGGTATGTTTGTCACGCATACTAGAATATTCTTCTTCTACAAGAGAAAAATTGCCTATTTTATTTTTTTTTTTACGATTTCCTTAGCAGAGAATTCTCCGTCTGGGTGGTAGTAACGTACAGTGTGATGGAAAACAAATGACGATACTGTTTTGTGTGCACTCAACATGTCCGTTTCTTAGAATTCTTCTAGAACGTTCCACATGATCTGGAATATCGCGAAATCTTATGCATTGAAGTCTTGAATATGTTCATTGCAACTAACTTTTCTATGGGCTCTCTCGCGCTCATTTTCAGTAATTTTGCTGTTCAGCACGTGTTGCATTACAGAAGACACGTGATTTATTTACTTCATGGAAGAAATACTTTTCTACCGTTTGTTGGTTCTTAGATATTGATCGAGAAAGATTTTGATCTTCATGAAACAAATACTTTTCTAACGTTTGTCTTAGATATTAATAAATACGAAGATTGGTTCCGAATTCACGTGACTTATTGGTGTAAGATGAGAACAACGAATTACATGTCCCGTTTCATGGTTCACATCAGAGATGGAAACGGGTCACGGATCAACGGGGCACCAGGTCGACAATTTTTTGCGAGTCAAACGGGTCGGGTCAAGGTGTTCCTGACCCGATTTGTACACGGCTTTATTTCCGTTTTATTTTTGAATAGAAAAACAATATTTCAAATAACCATTCAGAGGTCTTTGAAATAATACTTCAAAGCTGCAGAGTATGATCCAGGAACTGGGTAAAGAAATGGGATCAAAAAGGAACTTTCAGAAGACAAAACTAAAGTACAATGCCTTTGCAAGGAATGAAGGTTTATCAGTTGACGGGGAAAAACTGGAGATAACTGATACCTACATTTACCTTGGACAGCAGATATCAAGCGAGGGCCACATTGATGAAGAAATTAACTGGCGCATAAAACTTGGTTTGAGAGTGTTCTGGAAGAAACAGTACAATTTTTAAGAGCAATATACCATTATGTTTTAAAAGAAAAGTGTTTAATCAATGCCTACTTTCAGTGCTTACGTACGCAGCAGAGACGTGGACTGAAAAAAACACAAAGACAGCAGACAACTGAAAGTAGCATGGAGAGATGCATGCTTGGTGTAACCAAGAAGGATAAAAAGAGGAACTCGTGGATAAGGAAAATGTTAAGAATGAAAGACATCACGATCAGAGTGAAATACCTGAAATTTCAATGGGGTAGACATATTGCCAGGAGAACGGACCGCCGATGAACAACCCAAATTTTAGACTGGACTTCAAGGGAGAGGAAAAGACCCAGAAGTAGACCCGTGGGTGATGAGGAGACTGGCCCAAGATAATCCATTGTGGAAGAAACTTGGGGAGATCTTCATTCAGCATTGGATTGACAATGATTGACAATGATGATGATGATGATGATATATTCGAATTTATAGTTCAAAGCAGATTTGTCCTGGCTAGTTCCGGGTCGGTCTAATTATGTGACATCCGGGTCCAAACTTTTTGACCCGTTTCCAATTCTGGTTTACATAGCAAGTCATATTTGAACATACGCAACTAACGTACACTGTGAAAGTAAGTGGTGTGAATTCCCGGAAAATTTATGAAAATAACGTGCAGCAAAGTTGCCTGTAGGTGTTCGTCTTTTAACGAAATTTCCGTTTTAAGAATTCCTTTTTTTTTTTTTTCTAACCCGTATTTTGACAGATTTTCCGTAGTCAGTGATTTCGTGTGTGCCGCCCCGGTGGCGCAGTGGTCTAAGGCGCTGGCCTCTGATCATTCGTCCGTAAGGGGTCCGGGTTCGAATCCCGGTGAGGCATGGATGTTGTGTTTGTCTTACGGCATTGGCTCTCTCTCTTCCCTGGAACCAGTGACCCTAAATTAGGGACGGGCGACTGCTTATAGCCCATTGAGTTGCTCACGGTGGTCGTTAAACCTCCAATCAAAAAAAAAAAAAAAAAAAAAAAAAAAATTCCGTGTGTTTCAGAAAAGTCCGTTTCGGGTTTACCCGTATGTATACATAAATTTCGCAAAATCTTCAATTTGGCATATTCACATCCTTTCTGTTTGCGTCAGGTGGGGATCGAACTAGCCTCTTTCGGCTTCATCTGAAGACACGCGAACTATCCGTTAAGTCAGAAAGCCACGCTAAACGCCGTCACGTATCCAGTTGAACTCTAATCGCTCAGTGATGATTTCTTTTTTTGTTGTTTTTGTTTTGTTTTATTAATGCTAAAGAATTAATAATTTTATTTTCTGTTGGAGCTGCTTATTTTTCCGAATAGGTTCGTAAGAATTAATTTTTTTCTGTTGGAAGGCATATTACAAATAGCGTATTTTGTTATCGTAATTGTTTGAAGCAGCAGAATGCTTTGAAACTGGAGACTTTTTTTAAACTAACAATGACTTGCAGTTATCTTTAAGAAAAAGTGCAGTGTACTGTTTTATAATATTACTTTAAAAAACTCCTAGATTTAAATTTACTCTTGATCGCCATATTACTTTTGTCGTAACTGTCATCTGTACAATAATTTAAGTAACCGGTTTCTTACGATAAGACAATACAATAGCTGGTGCACAAAATGGGAGAGATGGGAAGGAATACCAGTTGCCACAATAACCAAAATTCCATGCGATATGTTTTCCACAATATCGGATCTCGCTACTGAACTTCAAAATAAAATTCTCTGTCAGACGATTGAAATTTAAGAGTTAATTAAACCTCAAGTATTCCTGGGAATCTCTCCTATCTCCGGAAATTTTTCATCATATGGATACGGGAAAAGTGAGAACAGAATTTTTCCGTTAATAACGAAAGGAATTGCTGAAAGGTTTCTGAAAAATCCATGAAATTCAAGGGGTTTTCCGTCATTTCACGGAAAAGGTTGTGTCAGAAATATTCTTGATTATAAAATCACATTCCCTCTCATGCACGATCAGAACTCGTTAAATATAAAACGGTGATCAAGAAGTAACGAGTTAAAATCTGTTTAATTAAAACTATTTACAAATGGTTAGACCTTTCGGCTTCACTCTGAAGCCATCCTCAGACCAACAGTGCATATTGAGTGCCAGTGTGTAGATTAAGCACTTCCCAAAGGAAGTACGGTGACGGTTATCAGAATCATGTAAGGAGGTGTTGCCACCGTTCGTGTTAAAAAAAATGCTTTTTCAAGAGTAAAATATCATCCTTCTAAAATCGGTTCATAAATGGAACACACAATTTCACTTTTTACACATAAGAAACATCGTACCACATGGTATATGATAGTTTTTCAAAAAACAATAAGATATGAAATTAATCTAAAAAAGTCCCAAAAATGTCAAAAACGTTAGCATGGAGAGATCTTCACTTACATGCGATTGTTAGATTCTGATTCGCCCTCTTCACCTGCAAGTAGCATTTTCCATGGGTTGGCAATTTCACAAGGTATGTAATCATTGCAACACATATCCTTTTTGGTATATATAAATACGTTCTCCAGGAACAGAAAGATCTAACCATTTGTAAATAGTTTGAAGCTCTCCAGGACCGCAAGGTGTAACCATTTGTGAATAGTGTTAATTAAATAGTCGTTACTTCTTGACCGCGGTTTTATTTTTAACGAGTTCTGATCGTGCTTGAGAGGGAATGTGATTTTATAATGAATTTGTGCTGGCACGAATAACGTTTTTCAAATTTTTGGTTAATTCACAAATAGAATCGCGAAAAATGGCTCGTGAATTAAAAAAAAATTGTTCAGTGTATTGCGACGATTATTCTGTCAATTTATCTGCTTTTGGTGCCATATGGAAAAAAAACTGGTTTCCAAACCTCGTGTTCATCACTACCTTAATGTCCGCATTACCTTATCTTCTAACTAAAATTTATCAACATAGTCTTTTACCACTCCCAGAAATGAAAAAAAATCTTTATCTTTGTCATTTCGTCTCCATGGGGACCCGGATGACCGGTCGCGGAGTAACTCTGACGCTTTTCAACCTGAAAACAGCAATTGACAAATCTAGTGACTGACTTCCTGAAATGTCACGGTATTCACACCCCACACGGCAATAACTTTTCAAGAAATTTCTTCTGGAGGAAGGAAGGAAGTGAATCACTGCTCAAAGTTACTCAGCTGATCACTGATACGGTCGCACTGCCATTTCAAAAGTTTTTCTGTGAGTGTGCGGTTAACGCGTTGTATTTATTAACTTCCTTCTGTTTCACGATGCACCGGTCGCGTAGCTCCGTAGCAATTCCTCAAGTACGTCATCAATCGAAGAAGCTTCACGCAAGTATTTCTAATGACTAATGTGTTGATGAATGAAAACACACAAAACCTAACACCACACAAATTTAAATATTCATTGTGTGACTTATATCTCCCAATTAATTCCTTCCTTCTTGAGTTTCTGTTGTTATGTAAATTATTATGTTACTTCTTCGTTAGATTTCTATCTGAACAGAACATTGAATCCTCCGAATATATACCACTTGGCAACGGCTGACAGCGAATAAAAAAAATTATAACGAAGTGAATTTCTCCGTCATTTTTATCCGCGCCGGGATTCGAACCCGGGTCCACTCATTCCGGAATAAGTTGCTCTACCAATTAAGCTACGCGGACATTTGTTCTGATTCCTATCTGCCTTTATGCCATGTGCGTCCTGCTGGCAGGTACGTCACATCTCCTGGTACGTTACATCATCTCCCCCTTATTTTTTTTTTTTTTCGAAGTGCTGGAGAAAGGATTCTCTTATTTTTCCTATCTCGCGGTGTGGAAATAACATCACACCATTGCGAGATTTTGAACGGTCGGGTCATCCGGATAGTTCGGGCGCCATTATAACGAAGTGAATTTCTCCGTCATTTTTATCCGCGCCGGGGTTCGAACCCGGGTCCACTCATTCCGGAATAAGTTGCTCTACCAATTAAGCTACGCGGACATGTATTCTGATTCCTATCTGCCTTTATGTCGTGTGCGTCCTTCTGGTAGGTACGTCACATCTCCTGGTACGTTACAAAATGAAACACCACTCGCGGTGTAAAGTATGATATGGGGGCCGCGGATGGCGTAGTGGTCAGCGCTCGTGGCTGCCAAGGAGGAACCTGAGGTTCGATACCAGGCAGGTACGAACGTTCGAACCACTAAATATCCGCCGTACGTCGGATGGGCACGTTAAGCCGTCGGGCACCGGGTGTTGGACCCCCTGTAATAAATAAGGGCATCAAATAGAAGTCATCGCTCTTTCCACGTTTATTAAGTGAGGCACGGAAAAATTCTCTTCGGCCGCCAGCGGGAATCGAACCCAGGTCTTCCAGTCACGCGCCGGACATGCTTCCACTGCACCACAGCGGCCTCGAAATTATCCAGCATGTCCAGCGCAACTGGACAGGGGAAGCATGTCCGGCGCGTAACTGGAAGGCCTGGGTTCGATTTCCGGTGACGGCCGATGAGAATTTTTCCGTGACTCACTTAATAAACGTGGAAAGAGCGATGACTTCTGTTTGATGTTCCTAATCCACATCAACTGTGTATTTATAAATAAGGGCGTCTTCCTCCCCCTTTCTACCTCGCTTCCGTGTCACTTTCCTATCAGGCACTCTAGCTCAAATCTCCTAGCTTTCTATTTCTAAGGGTTGTTTTAGACCTGGGGTCAGACATCCGCTTCATAAATCCTCTACATATGATCTGATCTGAAAGTATGGTATGGTGTGCACGTACGACCTTGTTTTGTTTCAGTTAAGATCGCACGTTATCCTGATTTACGAGAGTAAAATATTATCTGTAAGTGTTTTTGAATGTTGTTGAATGTTGTTAATGCGGTCGTGGAGTTCTGTCTACAAGCTGTACTCTCACTCGTGGCTAGGAAGTAAAGATTACTTGGATTATTACGTGAGTTGTTTCTGATCAAAGGAACCCTGGCCGCATTTTTTATTTGTTTAAGTGCTTAATATTAAAATTCCTCTTGTTAACGCAATGAAAACTTCAAAAACACAAAAGTTTAAAACTTTAAATCATTATAATTGTTGGCAAGTCGTTATCAACAAAAACAACAGAAACACAGTCTGTCTGTATGGAATAAACTGCACGTGCAGTATTGTAAATCTGAACGGGATATACTAAAATGTAATCCTGATTTAAGGCAATACCGATTCGCTGGTAGGAATTCCTTATTGTAACCACTACTTAAACCTGGTGAGGGGGGAGGGCATTTGGAGGTGTAGAGGTCTGTTTCATGTGCTCAGCTCATGCTCATTAGTGATGGACAAAGTACATCTGTATATCACTTCTGTGCTTCATACATTCCTTCGTAGCAACGATTCAACTTCAAGGACCCCACTGTAACTATTCGTATGAAGAAATAGTAAATTTACACGAGCTAGGAAGCAAAATTAAAAATATGAATAATACGTGTTTGGAAGCTTTCAAATCAGCCTTGTTATCCTATTCTAACCCCAGATTTGGTATCTTCCTTGAAAAGCAGGTTGTTGTTTTTTGTTGTTTTCTTCGGCCGCCCCGGCGGCGCAGTGGTCTAAGTATTGACCTCTGACCGCTCGTCCGAGATGTGTCCTGGTTCGACTCTCGGATAAGGCATGGACGGTGTGCTTGTCTTACGTCACTGGGACTCTTCCCGCACACTGGAACCATCAGCCCCAAGTTAGAAACGGGCAACTGCTTATAGTCCATTGAGCTTCTCACCGTGTTCGTTAACCCACCCTTGCCCAAAAGCACAGTTTTCACTTCTGTTATAAGCACAGAGACCCAAAAACGAAAGAAATGTACAGACTTTTTTTCTACATAAGTTCAGCTTTTATTTCCATTCTTTTTGTATATTTTCACTACACTTTAGAAGATCTGCGTATTTAGGGATAAAGGTTTTAAAGATAAAATGTTTTTCTGTTACTTAAATAAATTTTGGTAGATTTTAAGTGCGACCCGAACTTTTGTGGTGTGTACACCACAAAAGTTCGGGAGTACAATTTACTATAAGGTCCATACATCTCTGGTATTAATATGCTACTAATACCAGAGATGTATGAACCTTATAGTAAATGTATGTGTGGTGAATATGGTTAAGAAAACTGCCCATTTACTCTGCTGTTACGTAGCGACTGTTCGAACAATGATATAATGGAATACGCTTGGCTCAAAACAATTCGTTAAATCTGTTTTATGTTGTTATAAGCCTTTGCAATTTGCCTTACTTTTCAGTTATTTATCCCCATTATTTTAAATTTGATGTGTCCTGTTTAACTGTAACTGTAAGGGTTAATTACCTTGAAATAAAGACGTTTTTCTTATCTGAAGTTTTTTCTACATTTCCATAGTTCCAGCTAATCTTCTTGCTGGTCCTTTGCTTTTTTTCTATGTATACATACTGATGAATTATGACTAATGATATTTCCGTACATTCTTTAAGCTTCTGCTTTGTTTAATGTTTTTGCAATTCCTCCTTTTTTCTCTTCTAGAGATTTTTTATATCCAGTGCCCTGAAAACATCTCCTTTTTTCGTGAGCTTGGGCTAATTGCGTTTCTTAATTATCTCATTTCTTTCCCGCTAAATTTCAGTTCCTCAGTTTATTATCATTGCTTTTTTCTTCGTTTCAAAAGTACTTTTTTCGTACATATTCAAATTTGAGGAGCGTCTTTTTCTAAATGGCATATTTTTGACACTTCACTATGTTTAATTGTGGATTTCAATGGCGGTAATTCTGTTATTTTCCATTAATTTTATCAAAGAAAATTACATCATCATTATTGCATGTATGGGCCACAAGTTCAATTTTCCTTCGTATTGCGGTCCGAGATTGGTTAGTCTAACCCCCCCCTCCGAAAAAACGAAAAAAAAAGGAAATCACCGTGTAACTTGAATATTTTGAAAACTGTTTCTTTTTTCATTTCTTGCTTATCTTAAGACGGTGTGGGCCTACAGACTTTTAACTACGAAACTTGACCAAGTTTGTTCGCATGTTGTCTCCGAAATATTTAGTATTTAGAAAACTACCTACTGATGACACATTTTAAATCATCTTTAACATTCAGGATTCGGAAGTCCAAACACAGAACAACCAACAACTCAACATTCTTCTTACAGACACATATACATGATTTTTTTGTCGGAGGGGAGGGGTTAACGCCCACCGTGAGCAACTCGATGGGCTATATATATAAACAGTCGCCTGTCCCTAATTTAGGACAACTGACCCTAGTCGTCTAAGCGCTGGCTTCTGACCATTCTTCCGAGATGGGTCCGGGTTCAAATACCGGTAAATCATGGATGTTATATTTGTCTTACGGCACTGGTTCTCTCCCTTCCCTGAAACCAATTACCCTAAATAAAATATTCAGGAGTTGTCTTAAATACAAAGTGGACAGGCGACTGCTTATAGCTTACAGTGGTCGTTAAATCCCCCCCCCCACAAAAAAAAAAACAAAACTAAGGACATCAGTATTGTAAAGTCCAAACACAGAAACATTATTTCTTGAAGACATTTAGAATTTAGTGTAACTATCCTGATACTCCCTTTTCGTGTATCCTCCAAACTATATCCCAACTACTCCAACGAGTGGCTAACTACTCATCAGGATACCCCCAACTGTAACTATCCTGATACTCTCTTTTGTGTATCCTGATGCTCCCTCTCTCTATCCTGATACTTAATTTTTGTGTTCTGAATTCCAAAACAACGCTATTAAGAGTTCAAGATTCTGTCCCACGAGTTCCTGTAGCTTCAAATGTAAAGTTCAAACTTTATTGTATTAGGGGTAAAGCCTTGAAAACTGCAAAAGTCAGAGAAGCAAAGTTTATTTCTTCAGGATAATCGAGCAGAACATTTTGTTTTTAATTTCTAAAAAGTTTTATTTGTATTTATTTAATTTGCTGGAATGTAGTTTCTCTTACGGATTTCTTAAGAGAACGCCGTTTTCTACCGCTTTCACCATAAAAGATTTTCAGTTTGAAGGAATGAATTTTCAGTGTTGAAATATTCTAAAATATTCCTAAAATAACGAAGTAACATACGTGTTTTTCACCATTAGTAGCATTTCTGATATTGCGAGTGCGCAGCAAGAATATGACTGTCACGTGACTGACTGCACTGTGTTTTATCGGCGTGTTTTATCAGAAAGCATTTCTGAGACGCTAGCATTTAATTTTGTGGCTACTTTTAAGGTGCCTGTGTTGTATCGCGAAGTATTCTCGATTCAGAACTGATAAACTGCAAAACATGAAGCGAATATTTATGGAAATCTATAAAATTGTGTCTCCACGGAACAGTGTTTAAGGTGCAGAGTTTTGTCGGGATTTAAGATACTTGAAAAGAAAAGGAAGAAACGAATAATGCCATACTATCCGACTTGTCATGCAGCGTTGCCTCTGTCACGCTGTAGCGCGTTAATTACCCAAACACGAAAAAAAGACCCATAATTACCAATTCTACGCGTCTTTTGTGGGACCCACATTTTATTTCAGATTTTTTAACATGCCATTTGGCAAAAGCCAAATTCGTGAGAATTAGGGAAAGAACGAAAACAACCAGCAATGCACTGTCCCTCAGGATTATGTAAATATACAATATAAGATTACGTAAATATACAAACGTCCTGATTAATTTATTAAACATTTCAGCTTTTTTTAATCAATATTGGAACAGTTGAAATTTAAAATTTAAAAAACTTAATTTAATGAGTGCACTGTGAACAATTATACTCAATTAAAAGTTGTATGTCTACTTCAATGTTTGTTCGTTAAAAGTCAGAAAAACTGTTCAAGAGTAGTCATCACACAGTTTCTGTGTTTTTGAAAATAAAAACCGCTCTGGTGTTCTAAGCGGACTTAAAATGCATTGTCGTTGTGTAGTTCCATTATGATAAAATTTTGTTGAGAATGATAAAATGAAATTCTGCCGGACTCGATTATTTTTAAAAGATTGCTTGTAAAGAGCATAAATTAAAGTGTGGAACGATGTACATTACATTTATTTTTCATTTTCTTATGTAAGTATAAATATTCATTATCTCTTGATCCTTTTAATTTTTTAAAAGGACGCAGAATATCTCATAAAGTACCCATTTTTTTTTTTAATCTATGTGTCCCTAGGACCCAGCTTGATAGCAATGCAACGGCAGCTCTGGTGATTTATATTTGAAAAGTTATTTAGATGCTGGGGAATTATCTGGATTGTCTATTAAAGGAGTTGGCAGAACTTGAAACCCCTAACGAAAGTGATGGAATTTTTTTTTTCCGAAAATCCAACCCTGGAAGTCAGGGGTATGATGTTGTCAAAAAAGGGAAAATGGTGCAGAAAACTCATGACAAGGTGTTTATTGTGCGTTACTTTTGCCATAGCAATTTGACCCCAAACAAAAGTTAACATATCCACCTTATTAAACCCAAAAGGATTGATTCACCATGTAATTGAAAACAAAAAACAAAAAAACCCTCGTTTAGAATCAGTTGAAAACTGCGAGAAACAATTTACTAGATAAGCATTCGGGAAATGGCATTCATCAATGTTTGTGACACAGACGGTGAATTATGTATACACGGGTATGTAAGTTGGACTGTGCACGGGAACAAACGTAACATCATTCCATCTCGGACGAATTTTGTTTCTTTGCGTTTCGGTCATTTACTTACTGTCGGGTCGAGAAAAATATATGGATTTGGTTTTTGTCTATTTTTCCTCCTTTCTCTCCTGGAAAGCCGATATTTCCGCTTCAGAATATCGGTCTGCGAAATGTTTTCCTTTATTGGATAGAAGAAAATAATATTTATCTTATAAGATTTCAGAAATTTATCTTTTTGCGTTTATCCCTTTAGTCAGTTCGTCTGTCTGTCTCTCGGTTTGCAGAAACCATATCTCCATTTCTACAAAATGGATCATAGAAATTCTTTCTGTGACTGACAGACGAATGACGTGCATAAGGTCATCGATATTCCCGTCCTTCCGTCAATCATTGTAATTGTCTGGTCTGATGGATTGTGGTTTCTTTTTCTGACTATCATTTCGCCGAATTGACGTTGCATCGAGAAGATCAATTCTCCGAAAGGGCGGTTTCTAGCCATGATTTCTTTTTTCTTTTTTTTTTTTTTCAGCATTAGCAACATTTGCTTGTGGCCTTATTTTTTTCTAGCAAATTGCATTATCTACTAGCGAAAGTTTATTAACATTACATAAAAGAAACTTTAACATGTTCCCCTCCGTTAGTCAATCATGACAAATTTTGATTTTACCCCTGTAACTGTCATATTGTAATGCTGACAAGATTTCACACTAAAACATTCAATTTTTTTCTCTAGCAACTTTTGCTAGAACCACTTTTATCACTAGCAAAATGCATTTGCTTGTTAGCAATTTGCTACTAACTACCGGTCGAAATCGCGCCCTGGGCGGTTTATTAAAATGATTATATTACCGAAGTCTTGTTTCACCGAAAACTTCATCTTAGAAAAAGATTATTTTAAAATGATTATATTACCGAAGGCTTGTTTCACCTAAAATTTCATCTTAGCGAAAGATTATTTTAAAATGATTATATTACCGGTCTTGTTTCACCGAAAATTTCATCTTAGAGAAATATTATTTTAAAATGATTATATTACCGAAGGCTTGTTTCACCGAAAATTTCATCTTAGAGAAACATTATTTTAAAATGATTATATTACCGAAGGCTTGTTTCACCTAAAATTTCATCTTAGAGAAAGATTATTTTAAAATGATTATATTACCGAAGGCTTGTTTCACCTAAAATTTCATCTTAGAGAAAGATTATTTTAAAATGATTATATTACCGAAGGCTTGTTTCACCGAAAATTTCATCTTAGAGAAAGATTATTTTAAAATGATTATATTACCGAAGGCTTGTTTCACCGAAAATTTCATCTTAGAGAAAGATTATTTTAAAATGATTATATTACCGAAGGCTTGTTTCACCGAAAATTTCATCTTAGAGAAAGATTATTTTAAAATGATTATATTACCGAAGGCTTGTTTCACCGAAAATGTCATCTTAGAGAAAGATTATTTTAAAATGATTATATTACCGAAGGCTTGTTTCACTGGAAATTTCATCTTAGCGAAAGATTATTTTAAAATGATTATATTTACCGAAGCCTTGTTTCACCGAAAATTTCATCTTAGGGAAATATTATTTTAAAATGATTATATTTACCGAAGCCTTGTTTCACCGAAAATTTCATCTTAGGGAAATATTATTTTTAAATGATTATATTACCGAAGGCTTGTTTCACCGAAAATTTCATCTTAGGGAAATATTATTTTTAAATGATGATATTACCGAAGGCTTGTTTCACCGAAAATTTCTTCCTAGGGAAATATTATTTTAAAATGATTATATTTACCGAAGCCTTGTTTCACCGAAAATTTCATCTTAGAGAAAGATTATTTTAAAATGATTATATTACCGAAGGCTTGTTTCACCTAAAATTTCATCTTAGAGAAAGATTATTTTAAAATGATTATATTACCGAAGGCTTGTTTCACCGAAAATTTCATCTTAGCGAAAGATTATTTTAAAATGATTATATTACCGAAGGCTTGTTTCACCGAAAATTTCATCTTAGAGAAAGATTATTTTAAAATGATTATATTACCGAAGGCTTGTTTCACCGAAAATTTCATCTTAGAGAAAGATTATTTTAAAATGATTATATTACCGAAGGCTTGTTTCACCGAAAATGTCATCTTAGAGAAAGATTATTTTAAAATGATTATATTACCGAAGGCTTGTTTCACTGGAAATTTCATCTTAGCGAAAGATTATTTTAAAATGATTATATTTACCGAAGCCTTGTTTCACCGAAAATTTCATCTTAGGGAAATATTATTTTAAAATGATTATATTTACCGAAGCCTTGTTTCACCGAAAATTTCATCTTAGGGAAATATTATTTTTAAATGATTATATTACCGAAGGCTTGTTTCACCGAAAATTTCATCTTAGGGAAATATTATTTTTAAATGATTATGTTACCGAAGGCTTGTTTCACCGAAAATTTCATCATAGGAAAATATTATTTTAAAATGATTATATTTACCGAAGCCTTGTTTCACCGAAAATTTCATCTTAGGGAAATATTATTTTAAAATGATTATATTACCGAAGGCTTGTTTCACCGAAAATTTCATCTTAGGGAAATATTATTTTAAAATGATTATATTTACCGAAGCCTTGTTTCACCGAAAATTTCATCTTAGGGAAATATTATTTTTAAATGATGATATTACCGAAGGCTTGTTTCACCGAAAATTTCTTCCTAGGGAAATATTATTTTAAAATGATTATATTTACCGAAGCCTTGTTTCACCGAAAATTTCATCTTAGGGAAATATTATTTTAAAGTGATTATATTTACCGAAGCCTTGTTTCACCGAAAATTTCATCTTAGGGAAATATTATTTTAAAATGATTATATTACCGAAGGCTTGTTTCACCGAAAATTTCATCTTAGAGAAAGATTATTTTAAAATGATTATATTACAGAAGGCTTGTTTCACCGAAAATTTCATCTTAGCGAAAGATTATTTTAAAATTATTATATTACCGATGTTTTCAAAATATAGGCCTAGTAATTTTGATTCTTCTCTTCACATGTTTTCTTAGATATCAATCGAGATTTTCTTTTCTGCAATCTAACTGAATTACAGATTGTTGAGATCTAGACTTAAGACGGTGTGTTCATGTAAGGTTGACAGAGTGCTTTTTATTCAAAAGAACCCTATCCTTTTTAAGACAAATTACACTTCCTGTTAATTAGTTTATGTTACTTTGGTATGTACAACATTATTTATTAATTGTACTACTGCCAAATTTATACCACGTAACTGTACGCCAAAGAAAAGTAATCAAACCAATATTTGTAAATAACTATAGTAGGGCGTAAAAACTCCATCATGTGGTATTCACATTGTGGCTGTCTGATTAAATACAGCAATCATTGCTTCACCACCATCACTAATGCGATTCATCGCAAAGTGAATTATTTACCCGAAAATAATTATTTAGCTGAATGACTCACATTTAATAGCTATAAAATTAGCTAATTTCGCCAAATTTGTTACGAAAATTTTGTGTAACTGCATTCCGAGGAAAATGAAAAACTACTCGATAAAATGGTCTTTAGAAAAAAAAAAGAATTATTTAAATAAAATAGATTTTTCTGTGAAGGAATTTTTCTCTGGTGAACAGGCTTTCAGTGAGATGAAATTTTCGGTGAAATGGCGATTCTCACCACGAACTATTTGGTCAAGTGAGAGTGAGCAGCGATATTTCGGTCAAATGAGCGATACCAGGTCTAAAGAAATGATATATGATTTTAAACGTTGAACTGGAAAACTTATTTCTGTGTCTGATATGGGAGGGCTTAGTCACAAGGTATATTATGTACATTTCCTAACTTTTGTTCTTACTCTGTCGGTCTTATGTTGCACAGAAACGATATTTCTGCTTCTAAAGGTGATGTTGAACACAAATCATTTCCGTGTTCGATAGAGGATGGTTGTTATGTGCACAAGATTGTCGATGTATGTCTTCCCTGATATTCCACCTTCGGTCAGTCAGTCTTTCCGCTTTAAGAGTTGGGTTGAAAAGAAAGTCTTTCTGTTTCTTTGGTAGAAGAAAACATAATAATCTTAATTTGATTGCTGCCTAATTTTCTGTTCATCCGCCACTATGTTTTTATTTCTATCACTCTTCAGAAATTATATCGTTCTAAAGGTTGAATTTAATGTTAAAGAAAAGCTGTTCTGTACTTTTGAAATATATGTCTCTTCCGTTTATTCATGATTATAGGGTGTGCGTGTGCGTGTGCGCGCGCGCGCGTGTGTGTGTTTGTGTGCTCGTGAGCGCGCGTGTGCTTTCACGTATATATATGTGTGTGTGTGCAGAAACGATATCGTCGATTGGAAAGTCTGTATTGGAGAAATGCTTCCTGTGTATAATATCACTTTTTTAAGACGACAAATAAGCATATCATTGACTGCTGCCTGTCGCATGGACCGAAGTATAGAGGCATGTCTCGAATTTCGTGCATATTGTTTCCTTTATCAAACACAAGAATTATTTCTCCAATTCGACCTTCAAGAGGAGGGGATACGGTTTCTGAAAGGAGACAAACGAATATACCGATCGACGGACGAACAGAAAGGCAGACTTCTCTCGCATCTCGTGTATATGCTTTCCTCTATGTAATGGAAAGAAGTGTTCAATCTTTACTTCAAAATCGGAGTTATATTTCAGAGACAGAGTGATTAACGTTACGGAGGAAGGACAAATATATAAATAATCATGTGCACATGTTTTTTCTGTCACGCACAAAAAATCATTTCAGTCTTCTTTATAGAAAGCAGTACATTGTTTCTGCAGACGGACGGACTGACTGACGGATCAAGAAAACAACTGTCATTTCGAATTTGTTCACGTGCCTTTCTTTGTGGCCCCGCGGAAGAGTATTTTTAATACTAGCTTTAACAAGAAAGATGACACCGAATTTTCGGGTGTAATAAGCACGTCTTTTGAATCCGTTCTGACACAAATTAAATTTATCAAAGATATTCAAAGGCAATGGAACCGGTATGGAAAACAATAGTATCTGACGGAAGAAAGAAGTTTTTCAATCGGGTCTTTAATCCCTCAGATATTGCTGTAAACGGAATCGTGAGCTTACGAACTCTTAGAAACAGAGTTATGGACAAAAATTAGATGTGACTTTACGTCCCATGGTGGAAAAACCATGCATTATTTTAGGAAGAAAGTATTCACAAAAGGTTTATCCATATGAGCGGTATCGGTCCAAGAAAAAGAATTTTAGTCGAGTTTTCAGGAGCCCAGATTTTGCTACAAATACATCAGAAGTAGAAATTAACACTTATGACCCCTGGTGGCCAAACCATTCTTTACCAAACATTAGAAATTACGTGAAAAATATTTTCCGTCAAGTCTTGTATGCGATACAGGAAGAATTTTTCAAATCGGAGTTTTAGGAGCAGAAAACGCAATTTACCATTGTGCGCCCTAGCGGAAAGTCTATGATTTACTTGAAAATTTTTAATTTATAGGAAAAACATTTCGCATCGCAAACACTATCCAACAAAGAAGGAATTTTTGAAATCGGACTTTTAGAAGTAGAGATATTGACAAAAATAAGATATACATCTACGCCCCTGGCGTAGAAACCATGCATTATTTCAAGAAGAAAATGTTCCTAAAATGTTTGTCGACATGAGTAGTATCGGTCCACAAAAGACTTTTTTTCAATCGAGATTTTAGGAGCTCATATTTTGCTGCGAATACATCAAAAGCGGAAATTAAGACTTACGCCACCTGGTGGCCAAACAATTTTTTACAAAAATTTGAAATTATGTGCAAACGATTACCCATCAGGAGCTGTATCCGGTGCAGAAAGAATTTTTCAGATCAGAGATTTGGAAGCAGAGATATAGGGGAAAACGCAAATTACCGCTACGCCCCTAGCGGAAAGTCTATGAATTACTTGAAAATTTTGAATTTATAAGAAAAACATGTCACACTAGAAACACTATCCAACAAAGGAAGAATTTTTTAAATCGGACTCTTAGAAGTCGAGATATTGACAAAAATAAGATATACATCTACGCCCCCTGGCTTAGAAACCGTGCACTATTTTAAGAAGAAAATGTTTCTAAAAGGATTGTCGACATGAGTAGTATCTGTCTACAAACGACGTTGTTTTCAATCGAGAATTTAGAAGGTTTACGCCCCCTGGTGGCCAAACCATTTCTTTACAAAAATTAGAAATTATGTGCAAACGATTTCCCATCAGGAGCTGTATCCGGTGCAGAAAGAATTTTTCAGATCGGATATTTAGAAGCAGAGATATTGGGGAAAACGTAATTTACCTTTACGCCACGTAGCGGAAAGTCTATGAATTACGTGAAAATTTTGAAATTATATGAAAAACGTGCGACACGGAAAACACTATCCAACAAAGAAGGAATTTTCCAAATCGGAATCCTAGAAGTCGAGATATTGACAAAAATAAGATATACATCTACGCCCCCTGGCGTAGAAACCGTGCACTATTATAAGAAGAAAATGTTTCTACAAAGTTTGTCGGCATGAGTAGTATCGGTCTACAAACGACGTTATTTTCAATCGAGAATTTAGAAGCTCATATTCTGCTGCAAATACATCAGAAGCGGAAATTAAGGTTTACGCCCCCTGGTGGCCAAAGTATTCTTTACCAAAAATTCGAAATTATACGAAAAAGATTGTGCATCAGGAGATGTATCCGCTGCAAAAAAAAAAATTCAAATCGGAGTTTTAGAAGAAGAGTTATCGAAAAAAATGCAATTTACTTTTACGATCCCTAGTGGAAAATCTATGCGTAATTTGAAAAAAGAAACTATATCCAAAATACTCTTTGGCATAAATGGAATCGAAAGATAAAAGATTTTTTCAATCGGATGTTTAGAAGCAAATATGTGGAATAAAACGTATTTTTGAATTCGACATCATCTGCATTCACGCCCTCTAGCGGCGAAATTGTACATCGTAAAAAAAAAAAACGAAATAAAGGATCATCATTCGCAGATTTCAAGCTTTCGAATGCAAAAAGAATTTTTCAAATCGGACTAATAGTTGCAGAGATACCGTGGGTACAGACGGACGGACGGACGGACAAACCGATAACATAAGCACGATCTTTTTTTACAAAAGACATGCTAAAAACAGAGTTACCATTCACGCAGACGTAGAGACATACGAACAATATGCCAAAGGCGGGTCCAAGATTTTTGTGAGGGGGGGGGGCGCAAATGTCGGGAATTAACGGGGACCTTTCTGATATTTTTCCTCAAAATGAAAAAGTGTTTTTAATATGTTTAGAAATTCTTCCAATTAATTGAGGAAAGTAATATACTTTTAAGGGTAATACTTTATTTCACGAAAAATTATTCAATTCATTATTAAAACCTAACAAATCAAAGCTTTTCCTTGGTCCTGAGGGGAGGGCGCTCCTTCCCCCTCTGGATCCATTCCTGCAATATACAGTCCCCTATTTTTAAGCAAAGGTATCGCTTTTGCGGAAGTGAGAGATGGAAGGTTAGACGTAACTAAACCTGTACGATTCAATTTACATGTTGCTAAGCATTTGAAAGACACAACGCAAAGTTAAAACTAAGAAAAATATCATGTTCAGTTAGCCTGCTATAAAGCCAAACCTCGAGAAACTGGTTCTTCGCCAATCGCAAAAGTAAAATCATTCTTGTCCCAAGTGAAAAAGAAAAGAAAACAATACAGTTGGTCATTTTTTGTGTACAGATTAAAGTTTCGTGAATGCAGATACTTTTGCTGAATCGAATTCTATTATCAAGCTGGAGCTCAAACCCTTGTCTTTCACACAAAGAACTTGGCTGTGGGCTTGCTTGCTTTCGTTGTGCGCCGCGCTCTGAATAAGTGTGGAGTTATTTGCCTAATGTAACGATTAGTTCCGTCACAGGAAGTAATAAAATATGAAAAATGTGGATTTGTAAGTAAAATATAGATATTGATGAATGCTCTTCAATAAAAGGGGGGTTTAGTGCCGCAACTTTTGTTCGTCATGCCAGTCATTTTCGGATTACTGTTATGACTTCAGAACAGCCCATGGAGAGGTCAGCTGGGAGATACATTAGAACCGTTAATGACCAAAAAACTTTGTTGGTTAAGAGCAAAAATCGATCAGCGCTCCTCACTCTGCCACGCAAACCTCGCTCCAGCATTGCCTAAAAAATGAGGCGAAGTATTTTTTTCTTTCTTCTTCCCGTTTCTTTCTCCGTGGCTGTGGAGGGGTGGAGCAAAATAAAGTATCTTTGAGATTAAAAGGCGCCGGCATCGTGGGGTTCGGGATTTCGGAAAGGAATTGTTTCCTTAATGCACGCTTTGAATGAAAAAAAAGGGAAAAGCGAAAATGGGAAATGGGGTTAGGCTCAACGCTTCATTTACATACCCTTTCTTTTCTTCTTCTTCTTCTTCGTGTTGCATTAGTTTCAATGCTACCTCGTTAATTTTTGTTTGGCTTGTCATCGTGTTAAATTTCTCTCCCAACACTAATTATAATCCATTTATCTTTTCACAATAAAATCGCCGTCAGAAAGGATTGATAAGAACACACGTCATTGTATGAATGGATTTTCCTATTTTTCAAAGAAGAAAGACGGGGAAATTTACTTACACCCCACAGGCGTCGAAACCGTTCGGGCTTCATGCTCTTTCAATAAAATATTGAGAGGAGTTCATACACCCGGCATTTCAAGGGAAAATATAATCGCGTATCAAATGTGAAATGAACTCAGTTATGAGGGATAAAGAAAATAAGAAATATCATTTATAATCAGCGCTGGACTCATGCAGCCATGGGGGGTCCATGCTAAAGAAAGAAAGCGAAGTTAGGGAAGAGAGCAACATCTCTCAGGTGAATCCAATAAGAATTTTTTATGTTCGTGTTATCCATCATTAACTAGATTAAAAGCCGTCTCTGCATGATGTACGTTAAAACACTAATTATTAACTACTTTTTGTTAAAAACTTTAATACATTAAAACTAGATCTACACTAGATCTTTCGAGGCGCCTAGCGCTTCATCATCAGGAAAAAGTGATCGTCGAGCAATACGGAAGCACAGCTGTTCTACCTTAACCAATCTAGAGTTGATGACGCAAATTAACAGTGTTGCGCAGTTGCATAGTGTGCCCTGGATGAACTTATTCCAACATTTGTGGAACTCTGGAAAGGACAAATTTGTGTATCAGCCATTTTGCATAGTAAACTTGTTTAACCTGTTATTTATTTTAAAATATAGATAAAATATTGTATACCAATATCGGGTACCGACTTATGCGACTGCGCAACACTGTTAATCATGAACTCTAGTTTGGTTAATGTATAAAAACTGTGCTTCCGTATTGCTCGACGATCACTTTTATCTGATGATGAAGCGCTAGGCGCTTCGAAAGATCTAGTGTAGATGTAGTTTTAATGTATTAAAGTTTTTAACAACCAAGTAGTTAATAATTAAATAAAAAGGAACTATACACCAACTGTACTTAAATAGTATAACTATACTAGATATCCGAAATTTCTTGGTGTAGAATAGAAATCAAAATTTCCAAGCTTTTCGCACATCAACCAGATGGTTTTTTCAAGGAAGGTAGACAGCAAATTGCTTTTTGCTGTCTACTTTTGCAATCGTACTACGATATACCGTTCGGTTCACCTCAGAGATCATTAACTAAATTAAAAGCCGTCTCTGCACGATGTACCTTAAAACACTAAAAATCTTGGGTCAAACGGGTGGGGTCAAGGTGTTCCTGACCCGATTTCGACCCGGTTTTATTTCCGTTTAATTTTTGTAAAGAAAGAAAAATATTTCAAAGAACCTTTCAGAAGTCTTTCAAATAATACTTCAGAGCTGCAGAGTTTGGTCAACGAACTTCCTGAAAAGAGCATAGAAAATGCGATTAAAAATGAACTTTCACAAGACAAAACTGAAGTGCAATGCTTTTACAAGAAATGAATTTTTTATCGATTGATGGGGAAAAGCTGGAGATAACCGATACCTACATTTACCTTGGATAGCAGATATCAAGGAATGGTCACATTGATGAAGAAATTAATCGACGTATAAAACTTGGTTGGAGAGCTTTTAGAAGAAGAAACAGTACAATTTTTAAGAGCAATATGTCTTAAAAAAGAAAAATGCTTGATCAGTGCATCCTCCCACTACTTATGTACTGAGCAGCGACGTAGACCTTAACTAAAAAAGACATACAGAGACTGCGGACAACTGAAATAAGCATGGGGAGATGCATACTTGGTGTAACCAAGAAAGGTAGAAAAAGGAACTCGTTGATAAGAAAATTTACAAGAGTGGAAGACATCGTGATGAGAGTAAAATCCCTGAAATGGCAATGGGCTGGACATATTGCCAGAAGGACAGACCATCGATGGACAGCTGAAATTTTAGACTGGATTCTAAGTGACAGGAAAATACCCAGAAGAAGACCACTTGAGAGATGGGTTGATGGAGGAGATTGGCCCAAGACAGTCTGTTGTTGAAAAAACTTGGAGAGACCTTCATCCAGCAGTAAATTGATAATGATTGACAATGATGATGAAATATTCGAATTTATACTTCAAAGTAGATTGGTCCACCAATCTACTTTGAAGTATAAATAAAAATCAGCACGTGCTTATTTATAGTATCACTCTGTCTGTCAGTCTACAGACACTATATCCTTACAACAGTTTGTCTTATTTGAAAAACTGTGAGAGCCCCATAATTTTTTTAAACCCAAAAACCCATAAATTTTTGAGCTTTTCCGACGCATAACCTTCCTCCTACGGGACGTAAATCATAGAATCAAATTCAATTTACTTTTTACTCTATAAAATTGCTTCGACAAGAAACGATTAAAAAACATTTTTTTTTACTTTCCGACACCTTTCATCAGAAAGGCCATTTTACATGCAGTTTCTGTTTGAAATAATGCATGGTGTACCCGCGAGGGGTTGTACATGTATATATTATTTTTTTCCTGAAATGACTTCTAAAATCGGATTTTAAAAATTATTTTTGGATTTAAACAGAGGTCACGATGATGAATAGTTACCGTGCGTTTTAAAATATTTTTTTGGAAAAATGCTTGTCACTTGGAGTCATGAGTGTGCATGCAAATCTGTATTTTTAACATGTTTGCAATCGTATCTTTGTTTCTAAAATTCTTCATGAAAATTTTTCTTTCAGGAAGACGCCACTCACCGCGGAAGACATTTACGTGTACTATTTTTCTCAAAATAAAGTTTAGTTTTGCTACTACATGGGGGTTAACTGTAAAACGCTGTAATAACGATACCTTCCCTTTTAAAAATCCGATCTAAAAATATTCCTTTTGCTGTTGATTGCGTTTATGGGAAAGAATATTTTTCACTTATTTGCCGATTATTGTGCCAGACAGTTTTGCCACTACAGGGTAGGGTATAAGTGTTTGTTTTTATTTGTACTATTCTTGGAACCCTATTTTCGTTTGTAAAAACCCGATTTGAAAAGTCCCCTTTGCCTTGGATATCTTCCGTTAAGAAAGGCTTTGTGCTCAATTTGTGATTTTTCGTAGCACATTTCAGTCTGTATTGACCGAAAGTAGCCACAGTTTTTCCGACTGTGTAGAAACCAGTTGATGATTTTTCTTCTTCTCTTTTTTTTTTTTTTTTTTTTTTTGTAACTGGATAATACGGTATGCAGAACACAGTTTGCGCGTTTTCAATTATGCATAGATTTTTCCTAGGAGGCGTACATGAATTCCCTTTTTCGCTGATATTTTTTTTTCTAAAAATCTGCTTTGAAATATTTTTTTCATTTCGAAAAGCAATCAAAAGACGTGCTCATTATCTTTGAGAATTCGGTATAATTTTTCTTGTTACTTTCTCGCGTCACTGCTTAGAGTAATCAGTGCTCTGACTTTGCATGCTTTATACATATGTTGTGAGATCTCATTGTACTTCTTCATCTGCCAAAACTGCACACAGACTCGTTTACGAACCTATCTCCTTTTATTAAGATTATGTCATAAATATAAACCTCAGTTGGCGTAACAAATGACTACAATACAAGAACGTCTGCCGAATAATCGGGTGTATTCAGTTCGTCTTTTGGAAGCTCTCGAAAATGGAACAAATCAGCAACCTTTATTTACAATTAAATATTTCGTTTTAAGATATACTGTAGTTTCGCTGAGCGATTGACTCGGCTTCATCAGGAGAAATGTAGCGTAGAGATTCAAATCAAATTTGAATGCTTATGCTCCATTTGTCCTGATGAAGCCGAGCCAAACGCTCAGCGAAACTACAGTAGATCTTTAAATAAAATATTTAATTCTGAATAAACGTTGCTGATTTGTTCTATCTCAACATCACAAGTATTGTTGTCATAAAATATGTTAACACTCTCGAATTTGGTATGTTAAAGATGCTTTAAAGCGTGTTATCAATTGTTTTCCAAATGTTGAGCATTTCGTAGACAACATGCTGGTATACATGTTCGTGTTCCCGATATACGACGGAAAAGCAATACTTATAAATAGGACATGAAGTAACAGAGAGAACACGCTTTCAAATTGTAATGTAATCTAGCGTTCGAAAGGGAGACAGCTTGGTAGAAAACTTTCAAAAAATGATCGCTTTTTCCTAAGATCTTAGGAATCTGACAACAGGAATAGCGATTTCTGAGATTATTTTAGTACTTATATGAAGTCCAAACCTTTACTTAAATTAGTTGTCGAGAAGTCGTAGAAATAGACACAAATTCCGTTATCACTTTAGATGCACAATACCGCATTCCTGTTAACAGCATCCAAAAACGATCACGTCTTTGACATATTTTTAATCCCTTTTTCCAAACACAGCAGTTATTATAGCAGTACTGTATATTGAGACTAAATTCTAGATGTACTGTGGTGTATCTATTTACCAGTTCATAACACCATCTGCTCCTATTACCAAAACACTATTTAAGATTTGGGATCATTAATGTCTATGTATTACATTTACTTAATGCCTAAAACACAAGAAAAACTGAAGGTATGTCCAGTGAACGAATCATTAATAAACAAATAAACTTACGTTCATTTTCGCAACACGTACCTCTCCACATAAATTCAATTTACAACTGCTGAACTGCTAAGCTGTTAAGCCGAATATAACTTCTACAATAACTGCTGAACTGCTAAGCCGTTAAGTCGAATATAACTTCTACGATACAACTTCGGTATGCTATTGAAAAAAAACCCTACAATAAATAACAACTTACGTTTTATGTCAAAACACATGGTAACTGTGAAAGTTTTTTTTAATGTCAGTAGGTTTCCACATGTGCTCTGTTGGTTGCTCGCAGGATGTCAAACCGATTGTCCAGTTCCACCCACGTACGCTGCCGAATGTCAGGTGTAATAAGGAAGAAGACTGCAGTAATGCATTATTTGAGCTCAGTGATAGATGTAACCTTTTTCTTGTACACAAAGTCCTTAATAAAGCCCCCTCCCCCCAAAAAAATATCGCATGGGGTAATATCAGGAGAACGGGGTGGCCAAGCAGTCGGACCCCCTCCCCCCAC
The DNA here is from genome assembly GCA_039090855.1 of Macrothele yani. Taxonomy (NCBI): domain Eukaryota; kingdom Metazoa; phylum Arthropoda; class Arachnida; order Araneae; family Macrothelidae; genus Macrothele; species Macrothele yani. The sequence continues at coordinate 5,935,133 of CM077011.1, read as the reverse complement.
GTCATATTCAACGCCCTGGGAAATGGTGGTCTAAAGATCTGCGTACATCCAAAGACCAATTGCGGAGGCGCTTCATCTTGCTGGAAAATGATGTCTTGAATATCCTGGAGCTGTGGAATTGGGAATTTTTCTAACATGTCCAGGTCGGGCTCCTTAGATAAGCCTTACGCACGTCTTGCACTGTTTCGTTCGAAATGGAAGGTCTCCTAGTGCTTTTTCCTTTCAAGACACTTCCTATTGCTTTGAATTTTTTACCCGTTGTTCGATGATCTTTCGTGTCGGTGGCTATTTCTTGTACTCTGTTCTGAACTTACACTGAGCTATTGTTAGAGATTTTGATTCCCCAAACCAAAACACACACGCTGATTTCTCCACTGGGGAAGCCATGTCTGTTGTATTCTGTGTTTGACGAGATTTTTCATTACATGAGACACTTGGAACCATCTATCATCTGACTTAATAAACTTTAACACTTGCCACGTCTCTTTACGTTTAAAGCAAGGTTTTTTTCTATCGTATATATATTTTTAATCGCATACTGAAGTTGTATACTTCATTTATAGACGCCCTGTAGAATAGACGTAAATCAGTACACTGTTAAAAAATTTTGTGATAAGTTGCACCAAAAAGTGGTGCTACACGAGCTACACCACTTTCTGAGAAAAGATACACCATCGTGTTTTGCAAACAAACCCAACAGCTTGGTTCAACTTTTCATCAGGTTGCACAATGTTGTTGGGTTTATTTTGCATCACAGAATGGTGTATCTTTTCTAAGAAAGTGGTGCAGCTGATGCAGCACCACTTTTTGTTGCAACCTACCAGAAGAATTTTAACAGTGTAACAGAGACCTTTGATACATCAACAGTAAGTAAAGTTTAACATCATCAAGAACTTTGGTTTTGCAGGTGATCTTGTTATTGATTTGAGAAACTAACCTCTGAATTGCAAAGAAAGTGCTTAGGGATATGTATGTATGTAAGATTATCCTGTTCTTGTGGCATGCCGTAAAAATTGGGCAGCATCTGTCTTTCTTAGTGCCTCAGAAGTTTGACATAGCATTGTGATTTGGATGACCTTTATATCACAATACGTAAGACCACCCATTTCCTCACCGACAAAAATAAAATTACATCTGAGGTGCGTTTTCGGCTTTAATATTTTTATACAGAACCACAGATTACCTGTGAACAGAGTTTAAAATACAGTCGGATATTCTGTAGTCACTTCATTTTCCTTTAACTAAAGTTGTGTCTTGTAATCTGAGACATGAACATGCAGGTGATTAAACTTCAAAGTACACCCTCTGGCCTGTGTGTTACTGTTTGTGAATTAGATGATTTTAAAGTCCGATTCTAATAACACACTACGCAAAATGCTCTTAAGGTTATCTAGTATTGATGACATTGCAAATATATCGCTAGTGGTCTCTCGCTTCGAAATTAATAAGGTTTCATAGGATAAGAGGCACGTGTTTACATAATACCCCACAAAGAAGGCAAACGAGGAAATAAAGGCCTACCAAACAGATAAAGCAGTGAATTCTCGTTCATTGAATGGGCTTGTCCAAGGGAACTCTCTGTTATGAGGCAAGATTAGGCCATGGGAGGAGATAAGACTGGTTGTAGATACGCCAATGACGAGATCAAAGCATGGGTGTTCCGCTTCCTTTCTGACCGCCTCGAGTTGAATATTTTTTTTTTTTTTTTTGATTGGAGGTTTAACGACCACCGTGAGCAACTCAATGGGCTATAAGCAGTCGCCCGTCCCTAATTTAGGGTCACTGGTTCCAGGGAAGGGAGAGAGCCAGCACCGTAAGACAAACACAATATCCATGCCTGACCGGGATTCGAACCTGGACCCCTTACGAACGAATGACCAGAGGCCAGCGCCTTAGACCACTGCGCCATCGGGGCGGCTTGAATATTTCCGGGCAAGCGTAATAGTATAATCATTATTTTCTCCAAAAATGTGCTACTTTCTTCATATACAGTATGTTGTTTCTTTCTTTTTTTTTTTTTTCGCGGCTATACTTTTGAACCTACCACTGAAACTAGTACTGTTAAACAAGAATGAAAATTATTCAATCATATTCATCGTCTAGAAACCGGAGAACAGATTATTCATTCGAACCGAATGACGGCACTAGACAACTCCAATGCATAAAGTACGAAGGGATCTCGACTTCTCCGGATGCAGAACGACCTCTGACCTGTCGAAAGATAAACGCTTGTGCTTTGTATTGTATGTTGTTGTTGCTTTTTTTACTTTTTGATAGGGGAGGGGTTTAACGACCACCGTGAGCAACTCAGTAGGCTATAAGTAGTCTCCCGTCCCTAATTTAGGGCCACTGGTTCCAGGGAAGGGAGAGAGCTGGTGCCGTAAAACAAACGCAGCATCCATGCCTCACCGAAATTCGAACCCAACTCAGACGAATGATCAGAAGCCTTCGCTTAGACCACTGCACCATCGTGAAGTGTATGGTTTTCAACAAGATAAATTTTGTGTGTGTGTGTTTTCCAACGAGATGCCTGCAAAGGAGCTATGCAACTAAGTATTCAGAAACTACCCTTTATTCTCGAAAAACAATTAAAACAAATGATGGCTTATCCAGCTGTCTACGCAAAATCCCAGTTCTGGTTAAGATTTTGGTCCTTCTTGTCCATGTGCAACAATACACCTTAAGATGTGCGAAATGAGCTGCCTTTTGTTAATCAAGTAAATAATCGTTCTAGGTTACCAAACTCAAGTGTCGGTCAACTGTGGCTCGGAATATAGGACGTATCTTAGAGAAAGGCATAATGACATCTACACAAGCTTTGCATTTATGATGAATGAAATACGGGATTACACCATATAATACAAATTTTTAAGACGACAATACGTTTCCTGGTCCAGGACGACGAAATTTTCAAGTTTTCGGATGGTGTCTGACTTCCCATCTTTGTCATAGTTACACCGGAAAACGGATTGTCGTCTTCAAAATTTGTATTTGCATTTATGAACATGTTGAAATCAAAGTCTCGTGTTTTGAAAAACATTCTCCTCGTTGTGGTGACACACCGGGTGTACTTGGTATTTCACACCGCTTTGCAACTTGAACAAAATTCGTTGAAAACGGGCTTGTTCTTGTAGTCTAATTTAAACAAGATATATTGTTTACATTTAAATGGAACATGATTTCTAATTTTAGAACTCGGAAGCCGGTAAGAACATGTAGAGTTTAGATGGATGTATTTTAATTGAATAACTAAGTAGGTGACACTTCATATATTCACAGTTCGTGGATATATAATTAAATAGTAACAGGCGGGAGAAAAAATCAGCAAAGAGACTGTAAATGCTAACTTCTTCCTTTAATTGCTTCACACACGGTATACTCAGGAAGCATCCACTGACACAATATAACTCGGTGGTATCAACTAATCGTATGACAAAAATACTTATTTATCGATCGCATATATTTCAAACAGGATTTAATCTCTTTCACAATATCAACGCTTCAATATCTATTCGTGATCTCTTTACATATCCACAAAACTCCACTCTCATTGAACGTCGTCATTTTATATGTTCTCACTCACTGTCAGCCTTACCAAAATGCACAAATTGTTATTGGAAGGAATGTGCTGTTCAGTAAGGAAATATTTAACGAAGTAGCAACGAAATTTACATAAGAAAACAGAAACTCAAAAGGAAGGATAAATAAAGACATACTTTACAGACTCAAAAACCAAGGTGTTGTTTCATTGAGATGGTAAATGCTAATCAATCTGTTCCTCTCAAAAACACAGTAAACGAGCTCGAAGTGAGTTATCCGCTGAAATAAATAAAAGTCTACTTAAATGTCAGCTAGATTTTGCAGCTAGCGATTTCGTTCTGCACCTTCTCATTTACCCGAGTAAAAAATTTTAATGATCACTTCAGAAGTGTGCGCTTCTTTTCACGCCTGAATACATACACTGCCTGTTCTTTTTTTTTCTTTACTTTTCTAAACCTCGTTTAATATTATTAATGGCAAATCAATCTGCGTGCAGTTAGTTCGTTTTGTCTTACAGGATGCTTTTTTTTTTCTTTCTGTATTTGTCCTAAGTTTTGCCGGTTAAGTCTAATCAGCTAAGAAGCGATTCCAAGCTATGTAAAGTGCTTTCAACAGGATAAAAGTATATTTTAAAAGCATAGTGATTTTCATCAGAACAATTTATTCAGGACAGTTATCTGAAACGCAACATTTCCTGTAACAAATTTTTCCTTCAGTCAAATGCTACGCAACATCATTCTTCTGTTTTTGTTAACTTTACCATCATCAACAATTCCTGCACTTATTATGTTTCCTAAAAAAGTTTACGGGAATCATCAATTCGAAAAACTAAATACTATGTTTAAATTTTCACCGAAGGAAATAGTATCTTCAATATTTTCCTCTGAGTTTAGAGAGAATAGAAACTTGATTTCCTTGTTCTTTATTCGTGGCACTACGCATTTGAGTAAAATTTGCTTAATAATGAATTTAAATCAGATTCCAACAGATAAACTGGTTTCTAAAGACTGTGTCTCAAGTTCTTTTCTTACTCGCTGAACGCAAGGAAGAACGACATTGTGATAAAGAAAACGTTTTCGACAGCGAGTTACATAAGCTGGGATTAATTTGCAGAACAAATCTTTATCAAAAGATCAGTATAACAAGATTTACTTCTATGGAATTGCCATTTGAAAAGTGAGTAATCTTTCCATAGCAGAAGTGTGTGTGTAACGTGATTTAAGAAATGAACTGCTTAAATTATTCTCTGTCACTATGGTGCAATGAATTCACTTCACACAGTAATTCTTTACAGTGCCTTTGCCGATTATGATGTTTTTAATTCCGTGTACAAGAAAATTCAGGAAGTGAATTCATTCTACGCGAAGGTACAAGATTATGATGTTCTGATTTTCACCACCACCTTTATCACTCTATGTGGCTTTTATTTTCCTTCGACTCACTGTCAGTTGTTTCCAAAAAGTATAAAAAAAACCGAAGAAGTGACGTGCCGTTCAAAAAAATTATCGGACGGCGAGGTAATATAATTTGCGTATGAACAGAAATTCAAAAAGGAAGGTTCAATTAGATATGTATGTCACAAAATATACACGTCTTTTACGAGCATCGCTTTGTGCGTAACTTTAGAAAAAGCCATTGAAAATGTTTTCACTTCCGAGATGTGCAGCTATATAGAGATGAACCTTTAACCTACAATTAGGGGTGGGATGAATAATTTACCATAATTTACTTCTGAGGAGCTCATAATTTTAAGGAACCAGCTGTTGTTCTGTGCACTGTTAAAACTTTTATTATTATTCACTCCTATTAAAAAATGAAGCAAACATTCAGTGTGAAAAGCTAATCAGACTTCCCATAAAATTCTCTCTGTGGTATCTTTAATCTCTTACACACGCTTTTGACAACTATTATAAACTAAGTGAGAAAGCATGGTTTCTTCATATCTGAGCTATTTTTGTGAAACGAACGGAAAAACCATTTTTATTTATACCCCATTGTTATGTTCACCTAACTTCATCGTGCCTTGTGGCATTTTTGTGTTTTCTGCCGTGGAAGATCAGGAGAAAGTGATATAAATTATCTTGCAATCACTTTTGGAGGCGGTGTTGGTTGACACCAGAAGTTTTTAGAACTTCCTTTCTATAATGGCATATCTTTTTTAATTACGTAGCAATGGAAATCGAATAATAGAGTTCAGTTTCGCTTTCGGGTGTTTCCTGTAACTGTGGCTTTTGCCCCGGATGTTTCAATTTCCCACAATATTTTTCTACAGACAATTGTTCTTTTATCAGTAGTATCACAGAATTCCGTTTGTTTTTTTAATTTGGTATCTCTGAAAGTGATTGTAAAATTACAGTTCATTTCGTCAGTGTGCGTGTTTTGTAATTATCTTCGCATCTTGGAATATAACTGTTTCATTGCAATAATGTTCTTTTTCTTCATTTCGCGATATAAATCGTTTATAAATAGGAATATATTTCCCATGTTTTCCACATTTTTTAATACTTCTCAGTAATGTAACGAATTTATCCTCTTCTCAAGTTATATTGTCCGGCCAAAAAAATAAAAAAATAAAAAAATAAAAAAAGGATAACACCGAATATATTACTCAACCTTTGTACATCAACAGTAACTTGTATATTCTGAGCCTTCGACTCATGATACACAATTCAATAGCACAATCATTGAACGCATAAGTTTCCAATTTGTGGTGCAGCTATAAGTAATGGCGCACAAACGTCGTCTGACTGTGATACGCACGATGTGTCGAGCATGCCCCCTCTCCCTCTCAAAAAATAGGATTTCGTGCTTCCAAAAAATATTTTGAACACATCTGAAGGAAACGGTGCCCCCAGTTTCCTTCAGTGATATAGATTATAGGGTAAAAGCTCTCATAGCAACGTCACTTATGCGCGTACTCGGTTGCGTCCGCCAGTGCGTATATAAAGCGATAGACATCCTTGCCAGCTGTTAGAGCTGTTTTCGGCATGAGAATGACAAGTAATAACGATTTAAGCGATTTTCAACGCGGTGTCATAGTTGGCGTTCGTGAGATGGACCGTAGTATTTCGGAGGTAGAAACCAAGTTCGGATTTTCACAGATGACCATTGCAAGGGAGTACCATGACTACAAGAATTCCGGCAAAACCTCCAACCTACGATACCAGTGTGGCCATAAAAAGACATTGGGTGAACATGACCATCGTCGACTGTCAAGAATCGTTTCACGCGATAGGCGTGCAACACTATTGCAGGTATCATCGGAATTCAATGCTGGAGCCTCAACAAGCATCAGCGTCCGGACTGTGCGACACACCCTGCACGATATGGGCTTTGGGAGCCGACGCCCAACTTGAATCCCCTTGATGGGTGCACGACACAGAGCTATTCGCCTTGCTTGGGCATGGCAACACCGCCACTGGACACTTGATGACTGGAAAGAAGTAGCCTGGTCTGACGAGTCGCGTTTCCAACTGTATCGGGCAGATTCCCCTCGCTCCGGAGGACCCATCCTTTTTTCGGCCCCCCTTACCACGAGGCGCTGACCTCTGACCTTGCCAGATCCCGGAGCGAACCTGACCTTTGCCCGCAGGCCAACTTGCTTCATATCAGTACCTCATCCGTTCCTGCTTCTTGGAACTCAGCTTCAAACTGGTCCTCCCTCATTGTCTTTATGTCCGACGCCCGCATGCTTCACATTCCTTCTAACGGACTTCTGCACGTGGAAACCAGACTCTATACAAACAGAACAAAACATACAACAATACTGACATTCTTTCACATAATGGACGTATTCAGTCCTCCCAGACAGGCTAGCGCCCTTCTAACCTTGGGCATTGTATATGCACACAGTTAATGAAATAAAGTTATTTCCTGAGTAAAAGAAACATTTTTCTCGGGCGACATTTTGTCGTCACTCTGCACGTGACATAGTCCCTTTTCTGTTTCCTTGTTTTTATGTAACATAAATTAGCACTTGATCATATCTTAATTGATATGCATCTCATTATTATCTTTCGCCCTTACAACACATATCCGTATTGATGATCTCAGCAACTGAGATGTCGTCATCTGGTGGCATTTAACACAACAGCTGTTTAATTGCAGCTAATAAATCCAAAGAGCGACAGAAATTGTGAATATATATCAAATACGTGGAGATAATAATGTAAATGGACGATTTCATCGCTCTGTCCACGTTTTTTTATAACATTATTTCCACGTATTTCATATATATGCACCATTTCTATCGCCCTTTGGGTTTATTAGCTACAATAAAGTAGCTGTTGTATTAAATGTCACCAGATGACATCTCAGTTGCTGAGAACACCAATACGGATATGTGTAGTCAGATGTTGACTAATAAACCACGCGTGGCGCTGAGAATTGTTGGCACCATAGCGTAAATGCGAACTCACTCGACTAGTTATCGAGATATCTGGGGTTCGATCCCATCGGTGTCGGAATACAATTTTTCATTTGCTGTGCGTTATGTATAAAATAACGTGGACAAAGCGATGACATCGTCCATTTACATTATCTCCACGTATCTGATATGTATATTCACCATATTCACTATATGAATCAGATAAAGGTAAGCAATTTCTAGGTTTAGAAGATTTTGTTGGTACATGGTTTTTCCGCTAGGCGGCGTAAAGGTGTATTTGTGTTTTGTAACAGCAAATCTGTCTTCTTTTTTTTTATTGGGCGGTTTAACGACCACCGTGAGCAACTCAATGGGCTATATGCAGTCGCCCGTCCCTAATTTAGGGCCACTGGTTCCAGGAAAGGGAGAGAGCCATTGCCGTAAGACTGATACAACCTCCATGCCTCACCGGGATTCGAACTCGTACCCATCTCGAACGAATGGTCATACACCAGCGCTTAGACCACTGCGCCACCAGGGCGGCTGTCTTTTTTGGATGGATCCGTAAAATTTGTATCCGTTGCATATACGTTGATGAACCAAAATTTTGTGTTTACGTCTGAACAGAGCACTTTCTTTTTAGGCAGTAGGAACTTGTAAGATGAAATAAGGAGTGAATATTTTCTGTCTGGAAGCATGTTGTCTCTTCTACAGCAAATTTTGTTGAAAATTTCTTGCTGTTTTGAAATGTTGTGTAACGCTTTGAATTTTGACTCTTTCTCCATTCGTTTTTCGAAGTACTATTTACACCCTGACCTCGGTGTCATCCCTGCTTTCTTTGTTTTTTTACTGCGCTTCAAGTATGTATGTCAAGGACATTCATATCCTCTTTGTGTACAGTTATATTCGTGGCAAAAATTGGTTACGGTACAAAGCATCCATTGTAGACCTCGCCTTTCGTGATGAGTTCACGAAATAAAGAAAACGAAGTCAAATTGGAAGCTTGTGAGACTGGATTATTTAGTAACTTCTTTGTTGTTCCAAAATAGGCTTCCGGTCGAAACTGAATCTGCGTCTGGTTTGTTTCCTTGCGATACGTTTCATATTTTTTTCTTATTGAAGAATGCTTTCGGTGCTGTTATGAAGTTTAAGTATAAAGATGGCGGTCTTTTCAGTCCTTGCCGAGAGTTTGCTGCTAGTCTTATTTCCATGGCATTATATTGTGTTCATGACACTCAGGACTGGAACGCATTTTTTTCTTTTTTTGTTAACCTTGTTTAGACGTGGTGAATTTACGGTCTGCCGGAAATCTAAATCAAGGTCGTCAGCATTTTCATTCTATCCGACACAACTGAAATACAATGACAGCTGGTATTGAATGTTTGGATTTCGAAAGCAGGAATGCTTCTCCGTGCTCTTTGAAAGAACTAAGGAATTCATTTTGGAAATTTTTTATTTTATTTTATTTTTATTTTATAAAATTTCTGCTGTACGATATTATACAAAAGTAATATAATGCTCAGTAAAGTTACAATATGTACCCCAATCATAAACTAATTGTGCGAATAAAGTAAACAAATTCACCAATGAAAGTCACAAAATAGTACAAATCTCCAACTTTCACAATATTACAAATTCTGCACAACAACAAAACTCATTCCTCCATTAAAAATTAATATCAATTAAATAGACCAGTTACGCATTGTTAATATGAATCAAATGTTATATGTTAAAAATAATTAAATATACAGCAAAGTGCCAGGGTAAAAGGCAGAAGTACGGCCTGACAAGCCCCTGATCCCTTCAAAATAAAAATAAATTATTCCAGTCCAGTCAAGACAACGAAAGCAATCTTACAATGCATTTCTTTTACAAATCATAAAGCAGTAAATTCAAATATTCAATTTCCCGTCAAAAAGCTCCTTAGCAATCGCTTAAATACCGAATATCGTGCCTCTGATCTAATAATCAACAGTAATCCATTCCACTCACGCAATTCCAACACATTGCTATTATTAAACATTAAACCTGTACGAGCCTACGGAACAGGAAAACCGGACCCACCGCGAGTATCATAGGAGTGAGTTGTACGCCGTAATGCAATCAAGTTGGAATATCTTCCTGTAAAAATACGTTCATGGACCATCAGCAGCAATCTGTATTTATGTAGTTGAATGACGAAAAGGAACCTCCGAACCAGCCGAAAAATTTTTCAATCGGACAAACTTCCTCTGTAACACAGATAAACGCACTATGTTACGTCGATAAACGAACTATGTTGGCGCATAAAAAAAAACTATGAAAATACAGGGTAATTTAAAATGATGAATCCCATTTCAAACGACTGTATTTTATGTGTTTCTAAATGTACAGTGATTAAATGTACATAGGATTAAGAAAGAACTCCCCAAATTTTGTTTTCATACCTTATAAATGTTATATGTGACTTCCATTAGTCACGTAAACTACGTCGAGGCGATAATCAAATTACTGCCATACTTGATCAAGCATGTCTGCTGTCAACGATTGCAGAACACTATGAATGTGAACTTTGAGTTCATTTAGCGTTGTCGGCAATGGTGGCACGTGCACATTATCCTTAACATACCCCCATAAGAAAAAGTCGCAAGGAGTCACGACCGGAGACCTGGCGGGCCACCTGTAAAGCGCCTTGTCGTCGTGTCCTCAGCGACCAATCCAACGGTTAGGACAAGACACAATGGCAGTCTTTCGCTCAGGTGCAGATACACGGGTTACATTGCGCCATCTAGCGGCTGCATTCGTAAGCTCGGTGCGTTTCTTTTTATTTTAATGTGTGGTATGCAAGGGCGCCCATAAGGGTGGGCTCGAGCCCCAACCCCTCCCCCTGCCGTTGGTATAGCCAAATTTTTGATAAATTTAAAACACTAAAATAGACGAAACCTTTTTCTAAAGCATTTAAAAAAATAATAAGATATTAATGACTGATTGTATGAATTAGTTTTTTTGTATTTTAGTATCTTGTACATTTACTAAAATGTTTGACAGCCTCGAAGGAGGTGAGGATTTTTCTTACCCCCCCCCCTCCCCATAAAAGTACTCATATGGGCGCCACTTGTGGAATGCTATTGTTACCTCGATTTTTACGGAGCTATGATTTAATGAAATCGGATGCATCATTTTGAATTACCCTGTACATATAGTAGTGAAGCCTTATATTGCACACTGGGTTATAAACAACAGTAAACATCAGAAGTTTTTTTAACATATCTAAAAGAATTGCATGGCGTTAATTTATGTTTCGAACACCTATTGAAAGATTTAACATCGCGTTTTCTGTATTTTCTCAATTATCGCGGGAAAAGGTTCCTTACAATAAAGCATAGCACCAGAGCCAAGATTTAAGTAAATTTCTTTCGTATTATTGATATTTAAGTGACAAAAATGGAAGCAACGTCTGCTTAGGTGAGTAACGATTATTAGTCAACAACCGTAGTTTTGGCTCTTCTTTCTTTTCTTTTTTTTCTATTTTAATTTTTATAATCTTTTCTAAAAATTATTACATGAGAGACTTGCACTAACATAAAAAAAAAAAAAAAAGTTGCAACGTATAGAATTTTAGCAGAATGAAACGTGAAAACTTTCTATAACGAAGTAAATTTCTCCGTCATTTCTGTCCACACCAGGATTCGAACCCGGATCCCCTCATCCCGGAATAAGTCACTCTACCAATTGAGCTACGCGGACGTTTTATTCTGATTCCTATCTGCCTTTATGTCGTGTGCGTCCTTCTGGCAGGTACGTCACATCTCCTAGTACGTTACATTTCTTCGACGCCCCACCGGCGTAGTGGCTGCTTATGATCATTCGTTCGAGATGGTTGCTGGTTCGAATCCCGGTGAGCCATGGATGTTGTGTTTTTCGTACGACACTAGCTGCTTCCCTTCCCTGCAACTAGTGGCCCTAAATTAGGGACGGATGATTGCTTACAGCCCATCGAGGTGCTCACGATGGTCGTTAATTCCCCAACTAAAAAAAGTCTCTATAAAATTCTTTATTCCTATTCTCATGGGGATTAATACTTATCTTCAGGAAATAAAACGTCATTTTTTCATAAATGCTAGATCTGAAAGTAAAGTAACTAATAAGATTTTTTGAAGGTAGGGTGTACGCAATAAGAATGGTAAAAACGCATGCTGAAGTAGATAGCTGCATGAATAAGTTTTTGTGTGTGTGTGTGTGAAATGATTGGATTTCATTGCCTTTGTGCTGCTCATAAATTTTAATACTGTAAATTCAAAGTTGTGTGTGTGTGTGAAATTTATGGAGAATGTAAAGTTGATAGTGCATAAAGAAATATTTCAAAACGGCAGTTTTCCATTTCACTTAACTATTAAATCTGCGCATCTAATATCTGACAACAAGCTGAGGTTCTTCGCAGTTTCTAAGAATTCCCTTTCTTGGAATCAGATCTTGCCTTTGAATGTTCGACACTTGAGATTTTTGCATCTGTGATTCCTTGTGCTGAGGTACGAGCGAATATCAAGCAATTCAAAAAGACCCCCAGCCTTAAAACAATTTAACTTGTTACCTCATTAAACAGAAGTCATAACTCTTTCCACGTTTACAAGTGAGTCACGGAAAAATTCTGTGTGAGTCACGGAAATGTGGAAAGAGCGAAGACTTCTGTTTCATGTTCCTAGTCCACGTCAAATGTCTGTATCAAATTATTCTTTCGCCTTCTAGTTATTTGTACAGTTGCTGCTTACCATCTTTGGTGAATTCCCAGCATTGTGCGGGGCTCCAAGAAGCAACATACCAAGTGGCTTGGCAGTTAGTGTATGTGAGTCTGGAGAAATTCGAGGCCGCTGTTGTGCAGTAAAAGCATGTCCGACGCGTAACTGGGGGACCTTGGGTTCGATTCCCTGTGGCGACCAATGAGAATTTTTCGGTGACTCACGTATAAACGTGGAAAGAGCGATGACTTCTGATTGATGTTCCTAGTCCATGTCAAATGTCTGTATCAATTATTCTTTCGCCTTCTAGTTATTTGTACAGTTGCTGCTTACCATCTTTGGTGAATTCCCAGCATTGTGCGTGGCTCCAAGAAGCAACATACCAAGTGGCTTGGCAGTTAGTGTATGTGAGTCTGGAGGAATCCGAGGCCGCTGTGGTGCAGTAAAAGCATGTCCGATGCGTAACTGGGGGACCCTGGGTTCGATTCCCCGTGACGACCAATGAGAATTTTTGGTGACTCACGTATAAACGTGGAAAGAGCGATGACTTCTGTTTGATGTTCCTAGTCCACGTCAAATGTCTGTATTGATTAACTTATTACAAAATAGCTTAACTAATTGTCTTCAACTGCTGAAGAACTGGTGAGAAATCGAGAAAATCTCTTGCAATAGCGATCGTTGGTATTGTTCGATAGAGCTACCTACCAACATTTGTTTTTATAATGCACTATTTATACTACGCAATCGACTTGGCTCTGGCAGAAGCCCAAGTGAAGGGAATGAACTTTAGCATAACGAAGATAACGGCTTAGCTTGAGAAATGCAGGTATTTAACGAAAGAGAGGCCCAGCCCAGAGTCACGGCCGTTATGCACTAGGGCGCACAAGCACTTGCTCCAAAACATATCACAGATATTATTGAAGAATATATCACCATGGCGAACATACAGGACTCTATATTCGGCTTCGAAGTGCCGTGTTCGACTGTGACCATATAGCAGCCTCCTCAGAATAGAAACCCATGTCTCGATTTCCGTTCTATTGTGCTACCGCTACACCACCCGGGGGCGACGAATTTTCGAACAACTGTAACTCAGGAAATCTGAACGAACATCAGAGTTGTAATTGTCGTAGGATACGACGCCTCCTCGTAGTGAAGACTCTTTCTCACCCAGAAACGGGTCTGGGTCAGGAATAATCAGTTCTTCAGTAATGGCCCTGAAATTAAGGAAACGTGAATCTTATCAAGTACAAGACTGACATATCATCATCATCATCATCATCATTGTCAACCATTATCAATCCACTGCTGGACGAAGGTCTTCCCAAGTTTCCTCCACAACGGTCTGTCTTATGCCAGTCTCCTCCATGTCACTCCCGCACACTTTCGAATTTCATCCACCCATCTCCCATGTGGTCTTTTTCTGGGTCTTTTCCTGTCCCTTGGAATCCAATCTAAAATTTCGGCTGTCCATCTATGGTCTGTCCTTCTGGCAGTATGTCCAGCCCATTGCCATTTCAGGGATTTAACTCTGATCATGATGTCTTCCACTCTCGTCATTTTTCGGATCCACGAGTTCCTCTTCTTATCTCTCCTGGTTATACCAAGCATGCACCTCTCCATGCTTCTTTGAGTTGTCTGCAGCCTTTGTATGTCTCTTTTAGTTAAGGTCCACGTCTCTGCACCATACGTAAGCACTGGAAGGATGCATTGATCAAACACTTTTCTTTTAAGACATAATGGCATATTGCTCTTGAAAATTATGCTGTTTCTTCCAAAAGCTCTCCAGGCAAGTTTTGTACGCCGATTAATTTCTTCATCAATGTGACCCTCACTTGATATCTGCTGTCCAAGATAAACATATGTATCAGTTATCTCCAGTTTTTCTCCATCAATCGATAAATCTTCATTTCTTGTAAAAGCATTGAACATCACTTTTGTCTTCTGAAAGTTCATTTTTAATCCCACTTCTTTACTCTTGTCAGCAAGTTCCTGGATCATACTCTGCAGCTCTGATGGGGTAGTTGCAAAAATGACTACGTCATCAGCAAAACGAAGGTGGGTTAGATAATCTCCATTAAACTTTATCCCTTTGTTTTCCCAGTTCAGTGATTGAAAGACACCATCCAATGTGGCATCAAAGAGCTTCGGAGATATGGTGTCACCTTGTCTCACTCCCTTTCCAATTTTTATGTGTGTTGTATTTTCAAACAGACGAATCTTTACCCTTGCATATTCATAGATGTTATTAATACTATTAATGTATGCATCTTCAATACCGCAGGATTTCAGAGCTATTGTAACTGCTTTTGGTTTCACCTAATCAAAGGCTTTTTCATAATCGATAAAAGCCATGCACAATGGAAGTTCATATTCCCTCGCTCTTTCAATTAGTTTTCTTAGTACGTGGATATGATCTATTGTGCTCTAGCCACTCCTGAATCCAGCTTGTTCTCTGGGTTGAGCTATGTCCAGTGTTACCTTCAAGCGGTGTGAAAGAACTTTAGTGAAGATTTTGTGTACCACTGATAGGAGGCTGATAGGTCTGTAGTTTCCGAGATCCTCAATGTCACCGTTTTTATGTAGCAGGATCATTGCAGCGTTGTTTCAATCCTCAGGAGTCTTCCCTTCATTAAGGCATCGAGTGAAAATTTGGGCTAGTACTGTTTCGATTTCTCCACTTGCTTGTTGTATGATGTCTACAGTAATTCCATCTTCTCCTGGAGCTTTTCTCCGCTTCATGTTCTTGATTGCATGTGCAACTTCTGCTGGGAGGACTGGAAGAACTCTGGTACCTTTCATGATGTCTGGAGTACATGTATCATCCCTTTCATATAATTTGGAGTAGAAATCTTTCACTCTTGTCAAAATTTCGCCTCTATTTCTTGTTACAGAACCATCTTCTTTTCTCAGTGCCATAATCTGTTTTCTTACCTTACTGAGATGTCCCTTTGCTATATTTAGGCTTTGGTTGTTTTCAACTGCTTTCCTCACTAGTTCACAGTTGAATTTTCTTACGTCTTCAGTGATACTTTTTCTTACTGTCTTGCATAGCTCTATATATTCCACTTTGGAAGTCACATCTTCTTTAGTTGTCCTCATCTCTCTTCTTTTTTGCATCAACATTTTGGTTTTTCCTTATACTTTGTTCTCATGCAACTTGTTCTTAGACCCAGCTAATTTTGTTGCTGTTTCCATAAGAGCTTTGGTTACTTTTCTGTTAACTTCAGAAATATCCACTTCTTCAGATGTTAGGCCTTCTAAAGCAGAGAATCTATTCTTCAGTTCCAACTTGAAAGTATTATGGTGTTTTTTATGGTTGGTTATGTCAATAGATTTTGTTTGTCTGATGAGCTTGCCACGTTCGAGTTTAGTGTTGAGGTGCATCTTACATCTCACCAATCTATGGTCACTACCTGTGTTGAACTTGTTTAGCACACTGCAGTCTTCTATGACGAATGTTTTGTTACACATAATAAAATCAATTTCACTTGTCGTCCCATTTGGATGTCTCCATGTCCATTTCCTGTGTGGCTTTTTCTTGAAAAAGGAGTTCAAGATGAAAAACCCTTCTGCCTCTGCAAACGCAACGAGAGTATTTCCACGCTGGTTTCTGTTGCCCTGGCCGAATTTACCTACTGAAGTTTCATTCTGTTGCCGTTGCCCTATTTTTGCATTGAAATTTCCCATAATTATCTTCAAGTGCTGCTTACCTTTATTATTTAGATGACGAATTTCCTCAAAAAATTCTTCAATTTCTTCTTCAAGATGACTTGTGGTGGGTGCATAAGTTTGAATAATCTGAGCCTTGTATCTTCTCGAGAGTTGGATAACGAGTCGTGCAGCTCTGTCTGAGGAACTTTCAACTTCTACAACTTCATCCTTCAGTTTCTTGTTTATTATAAAACAAGGCTCTTTCTCACCCAGGAACGGGTCTGGGTCAGGAATCATCAGTTCTTCAGTAATGGCCCTGAAATTAAGGAAAAGTGAATCCTATCAAGTACAAGACTGACATATAATCGTATTGATATTCGACTCAGGAGGCTCTGAGCCCATGTTTAGGTCTTTTTAGAAAACTCGTCACTGCGAGGAGCAATAAGGCTTTGACTAGCGCAAATATGAAGATGGATCAGATTATTTCAGATTCAGGTTCTTCGAAATTCGCTGTACTGGGTGCTGGTAATGTAACATGCTACAACGGAAATCGCGGGTGCGGTTTTAAGTTTTCTGAGGAGACAGCTGTTACGTATGAGAGAGGAAGGAGAGTTCATTCACCTAAAGACTTGAGTTCTGTCTTAGTAAGCATGCATCGTACAACAAAAGGAAAAGGTATTTAAATAAATCGTTTCACTAGTTCATCCATTTTGGCACATGAAAACTTTTTTTTTTTCGGAGGTCTCTTTCTATAGGTGAGTAATTTCCTGAAAATTATGCAGTGTCAAAACAGGAATGAGTGTTATTGATCCGAGCAGATTTTAATGGCACAAGGGTAAGTTAGGAGGTTACATCTCCTGACGTGGAACAGCTTCAGTTAGCAGAGTGCTCAGGTCATGGAAACGCAACTACTCAATCAACTGCCGTACGAGCGTAGTCCGTAGGAGATTTAAAGTAAGACAAATTATCCTATACAGTTTAACCTCTCAAAAAGTACGTTATGGATCTATTAATTAGGTTCTGCCTTTTCAAAATGGGTTCGCTGTCCCGGTGGCTCAATGATCTAAGCGGTGGCTTCTGCTCATTCGTCCGAGATTGGTCAGGGTTCGAATCCCGGTGAGGCATGAATGTTGTGTTTGACTTACGGCACTGGCTCTCTCCCTTCCCTGTGGCCCTAAATTAGGGACGGGCGACTGCTTATAGCTCATTGAGTTTTCTCACGGTGGTCGTTAAACCCCCAATCAAAAAATAAATAAATAAAAACTGTGCTCGGGCCTGACTTTTGGTACAGGCATAGATGGTGCGGCAGCCCTCCACCCTCTTTTTTTCTGGCAAAACAACGTCGAAGCAGCCCACGATGGTACATTTTTATTTCTGGCAAAACAACTTCGAAGCCGCCTACGATGGTACAAATCCATGGTGGTTCTCATAGGTCCCCATGACCTGGTGTGCGTATGGAAAAAAATAATAATAAAGCCCCTTCTGGTTTTAAATTCTAGAACTAAAATGGATAAGCAGTATGGTTTTTCTTCTTAATTCTTTTTAATGCTAGTTTTCTTCTTAATTCTTTTTAATGCTAAAAAGCGAAAGTTTAGTATTTTTACGGTGTTCCGGCTGTTGCGTTTTGAATACACTAGATTAGTATAGTGCTTGTGCGCTTCATTGAAAATTGAATGAAAGGGAAAGGTATTTAAATAAGCCTTTAGCGTTTGGGAAGAGGTGACTCACGTATTTGCATATGGAGCATCCAACACTACTAATGGATAAAAAACGTAGCGGTCGAAAAGAGGGAAACGGAAAAATAAGAGAAGGGCATGATGATGTGTAATTGGATGCGACCGAGCTATTGGCTAGTTTATTCCCATACCGGTTTCTGCTCGGTGGGATGAATATCAGTGCGATGACGTAGATGTTAGTGGGCTGAATGACTGCGTGTTTCCTCTTGCGTTCTCGTTGCACTTAAACAATCAAGGGCAACGGAGGGTAAGGGGGAATGAAGAGCAGCCGTTGAGCACTATCCAGCTGTGTAAATTGTTTTGCAAATGTTGACAAACTAGGCTTTCGTTGTGCAACGGAATAATTAGTGTAACTGCTAATTATTCCTTGAGTTCACTCTTTTATAAACAAGAACGTTAAAAAAATGTTTTAACGTTTTTCAAAATTATTTGCTGTGTTACGCAAAAATGACAGAAGCGATAAGAAAGCGATGCGTTGCAGCACCGCAACTTAGTAACAATACAATCGTTAAAAAAATACGGGATTACGCCATATAATTTGTAATACAATCGTTTCTTTTTTTTTTTTTTTTTCTTAGACTCCAACAAAACCTCCAACTTTGATTCAATTACTTCTTGGTCTTGTTAAACATTTTAAAATTACTAGTAATGACAACTTTCATTCTATTTTCATTCAGTTACTGCTTGGTCTTGCTGTTGGTAACATTTTAAAATGACTAGTAATGACAACTTTCATTCTACTTTCATTCAGTTACTGCTTGGTCTTGCTGTTGGTAACAATTTAAAATTACTAGTAATGACAACTTTCATTCTATTTTCATTCAGTTACTGCTTGGTCTTGCTGTTGGTAACATTTTAAAATGTCTAGTAATGACAACTTTCATTCTACTTTCATTGAGTTACTTCTTGGTCTTGCTGTTGGTAACAATTTAAAATTACTAGTAATGACAACTTTCATTCTATTTTCATTCAGTTACTGCTTGGTCTTGCTGTTGGTAATATTTTAAAATGACTAGTAATGACAACTTTCATTCTATTTTCATTCAGTTACTGCTTGGTCTTGCTGTTGGTAACAATTTAAAATTACTAGTAATGACAACTTTCATTCTATTTTCATTCAGTTACTGCTTGGTCTTGCTGTTGGTAACATTTTAAAATGTCTAGTAATGACAACTTTCATTCTATTTTCATTCAGTTACTGCTTGGTCTTGCTGTTGGTAACATTTTAAAATCACTAGTAATGACAACTTTCATTCTTTATACTTTCATTCAGTTACTGCTTGGTCTTGCTGTTGGTAACAATTTAAAATTACTAGTAATGGCAACTTTCATTCTACTTTCATTCAGTTACTTCTTGGTCTTGCTGTTGGTAACAATTTAAAATGACTAGTAATGACAACTTTCATTCTACTTTCATTCAGTTACTGCTTGGTCTTGCTGTTGGTAACATTTTAAAATGACTAGTAAGGACAACTTTCATTCTACTTTTATTCAGTTACTGCTTGGTCTTGCTGTTGGTAACAATTTAAAATTACTAGTAATGACAACTTTCATTCTACTTTCATTCAGTTACTTCTTGGTCTTGCTGTTGGTAACAATTTAAAATTACTAGTAATGACAACTTTCATTCTATTTTCATCGTTACTGCTCGGTCTTGCTGTTGGTAACAATTTAAAATTACTAGTAGTGACAACTCTCATTCTACTTTCATTCAGTTACTGCTTGGTCTTGCTGTTGGTAACAATTTCAAATTACTAGTAATGACAACTTTCATTCTACTTTCATTCAGTTACTTCTTGGTCTTGCTGTTGGTAACAATTTAAAATTACTAGTAATGACAACTTTCATTCTATTTTCATCGTTACTGCTCGGTCTTGCTGTTGGTAACAATTTAAAATTACTAGTAGTGACAACTCTCATTCTACTTTCATTCAGTTACTGCTTGGTCTTGCTGTTGGTAACATTTTAAAATTACTAGTAATGACATATTCAAGTTTCAGTAATTTCTGAAATAATGTTTCCATCTATTGATAAGAATATTTGCAACGAACGGAAAAAAAATCGCAATTTCTGTAACTTTTGAAATTATGTCTTTATTGTCGTGACCCCCTGTGGTGTGGAATCTAAAGGTCCAACATTAATCACGGGAAAGGCTACACCCTCCCAACGTTGGGCCGACGTAGTCTCAACCTCTGAAGACGGGGTTGTGTTTCATATGGAGTTACTTACGGGTATCGCAGGACCCACATATATCGCAATATATTTGTAATTGTCATTATCAAATTTAGTGGTTAGTTCTTCACTTACTGCCTAAAAATAAATGATAAATACGTAAGAATAAGTAACTGTTTCCCTAGCCTTAATGATATAGTTTCTCTCTCTCTCTCTCTCATTCACTCATCATCTGTTTAATTTCTCCTTGATTTAAAGTTATGGAGGGAATTATGGAAAACATTTGCAGAATATGCACTCAAATACCCACATGAATATAACCACTAAGCAAATCGCACATAAATTTTGATTTAAAGTATAATGAATATGTATTATACTCATTCGACTTCTTTCTCTTAATACAGGGATTAGGGCCCATAAATTACCTTAACTTTTAAAATATGACAGTACAACTTAATTCGTACTATTTATTAATCTAATTTGACATATTCTCCGATTTGTTTTTTCTGTAAGCACCCTCCTATTTCCTACTCAGTACTCCTTCTAATTGGTATCATCTATACATAGATCATTATTAATACCCATATATCCAAAAACTCTCATGATGAAACGGAGCTTAAATTATATTGGTCCTGAAATTTGGAATGCACTACCTGTCGAGTTGCCTATAATAAATAATCTTAACTTATTCAAAAATAAGCTAAAAAAATACTTGTTAAGTAAATTAAAAAAGCAATAATAAAAATAATATATTCATAATATAACTAACACTTACATTACTGCTGTGTTGGATGAACCTGTGCTTGCTTGTTTACATATTTGCGAAATCAGGGCTTTTGTCAGGACTATCTGAGAACTTTTCACTAATTCTCCCTTGCTGTTCTCTGTAATGCGAAATGTTGATGTATATTCATTCATTCTAAATGTAACAGCAAGAATTAAAAAATTATTATTATTATTATTATTATTATTAACTACAACCAACTCGCTGAATAATAATATTATAATTTTCCCGAGAATTTAAAGTTCAAGTACCTCCTTTATTACTTCAGTTCTCTTACCCTATGAATAACTTCCGAAAAATACCATTCTCTTGTGCTGTACATATTTATCATAATTATTGCATCTTCGAATTGAAGTGGCAAAATCTGATTTAGCTTTTCTTCCCTCGTTGTCCACGTATGCCCACTGGGTGATTCCAACGTAATTATTGTTCGTACGAATGAAATGTCCGGCAAAGGACCAGCACACGTGGACGGCGTGTACGGAAAAGTAGGACAACTTTTCTAGGCAAAATAATCCCCCTCGGCATCGACACATAGTTGCCATCTGGTCCGGCAAGGCCATGATCCCGGAACGAAAAAAGTCTTGTGGCTGGGACCCGAAGAAGTCATCAACTGCACGTTGAACCTCGTTGTCTGTCGTGAACTGCTTTCCGGGCAGGAAATGATCCAGGTGACGAAACAGATGATAGTCTGTCGGAGACAAGGCCGGGTAATAGGCAGGATGAGGCAGTGCTTCAAATCCCAAAGCACTTAGTGTCAGCATCGTTCGTTGTGCCACATGAGGGCGAGCGTTGTCCTGGAGCAGAAGAACACCATGTTCTTTGATCAAAGTCGGTTGTTTCTGCAGAAATTTCCGGTGCATCTGGTGTAATTCAGCACAATAATGTTCTGCAGTGATGGTTTGGCCTCTTGCCAAGAAACTCCGATGAATTATTCCAGCGGTGTACCATCAGACAAGGAGCATCGTCTTCTTTGTGTGTAGGGGTGGCTTAGGATGCCGTCCAGCAGGCTGTGCCTTGCTTAACCATTGTGCAGATCGTTTCCGATTATCATAAAGGACCTGCTTCTCATCGCAGGTGACGATTCGATGCAGTAGAGGTTCCTGTTTATTACTGGAAAGCAGCGACGTGCAGACTTCCAAACGCCTAGTCTTGTTGTCAGTTGTCAACTCATGCGGAAGCCAATGTCCAGCTTTTTGACCTTACGTAGCGCAGCCAGACGCGGAACAACTATCGTGTGGTGGACACCTACCTCTGCCGCTATCTCACGAAACATTTTTCTGGGGTCCGCTTCAACCACACGTAACAGAAAATCGTCAAAAACAGCAACAAGTCGAAGACTACGTGCTTCGCTTTGCAGGTCCGTATCTCCACTTCGAAACTTCATAAACTATCGTCGAATGGTTCATTCGTTGGCTGTATTCACCCCAAACGCTTTCTTAACGTATGTAGCGGCAATTCCTGCAGAATGGCCCAGTTTAAATTCATACAGGGAGAGGACTCTCAAATCCGGCGTCTGCATGTTTCCTTTGCAAGCCACGCTACGTCCAAAGAAACCACGCCTGAACCTTGTTCTTCACACTCGTGCTAGCTATTTATAGTTATACTCTGTGACGTAATACCCGTAACACTTGTGGGTGGTTCCATTACGATGCGGTGGGGGCCTGTCTCCACTGCTCGTTTGCGCCAGACATTTCATTCGCACCAACACAATAGAAAAACTAACATTGTGGTGTCAAGAATAGAATAGACGTAACGTGAATACTAAAAAAATAACTGCAAATTAAGCATGCCGGAGTTGCGGTCTTATTTTAAATTATTACACTTAATCAAATACTACTGTGAAACCAAAAATAAAAGAACACTACACGAACGTTTTACCAATGCCTGAACTCTGTAATGAATTATAATTTACTCAGGTCAAAAAAGAAAGAACATTTCACTTAGTCATTCACTTATCGTTGCCTGTTCGCATCGCACTGATTTTCATTAATACGGTTAATTAATGCCATCAAAACGCTGAGAAATGTTATTTGGACTCTCTCTTTGTCTCTCTCTTTGTCTCTCTCTTTCTTTCTCCCTTTGGCAAATGAAAGACATCTTGCAATGACAAAAACTCATGATGGTTGCAGTCTCTGATCATTTATCTCAGTGCTGTAATTTTTTTTATTTTTTTCACTTAAACACTGTTTCAAGCTGACCCAGAGAACAGGACTTTAAATAATGATTCTACCATTTTCTGAAACGCAAATAATGCTGTGATTGTTCTTGTTTGTGCATGGGCTTAGCTCATTGTTCCTTTTTTGTTATCATTATTTCCGGAAATGAAGAAATTTCTGCCGAATTACTTCCTTAACAGTGATTCAGATGTAGTCAGATATCTACGTAGGAAAATAAAAACTTTCTCTTCTGTGCGACTGAAGAAAAATATGTTTCACATGATGACACGTGCTTGCTTGTTTTATTTTACTTTTTCTTGTATTTTAGCTTTAGTGACAAAGGAAGCAATATTTATTTTATTTTATGTCATGATTTATTTCTCAGAATGGCTTCCTGTTCCCACATGATATAAACATACAACACAATAATACTGAAAAACAAACAAATCATAAAAACTACGAATTTGTTTACTAATGTGTAATTCTTTTTCTTTTTTTTTTTTTCACTCTTTTTCAGTATCATTAAAAATTACATATCCGTTTAGAAGCCCAATTGCTTTAAAGGCATTTTTCTATCTTTTTCTATCGATCTTTCCAGTATTATTAAGAAATTACAATTTCGTTTAGCGATGAATTACTTTAATGACGTTTTTCCTCGTTTTGGTTTCAGATTGCACAATTATGAAGCAATATTTAACAAGCCTGGGGTTAGAAAACATATTCTTCAGCGAAGTATATCACGTAAGTATTATAATTTAAAACCTTTATTTTTAATCAGAAGCTTTTATCATTTCCATGCACCTTGCTTTTTGAAGGGTGATAATTACGTCCGAGTTTTAACGCAAACGTAATTTGCTATAGAATGAAAATACCAACATTCGCCACAATAAAAGGTTCATCTACTATAGTTTCGCAGAGCTTCTGGCTCGGCATCATCAGGACGAATTCGTCCTGATGATGCCGTCATGTATCTCAACACCACAAGTCTGTAGTCATAAATTTTATATCCGTAATTTGCTAGTTGTTCAGTAGCTTAAAAATCTCACAAAACGCTATGGTACTTATATTTCATAAAAAGATCTGGTTCCTATGATGTAGATGATCGACATGAGGTATTTTTAAATAAATTTGTCTGTAATTTACTCTTCTGTTAAACACATTTGGATTTCGGGAACTCGGTTATCTTCTAACACGAACGCAACAAAGGTTTGAAACTTGAAATAATGATTACAGTCACTGTTAGAAATTTTATGGTAGGTTGCACCAAAAAGTGGTGTTACACCAGCTGCGCCACTTTCTCAGAAAAGATACACTATTGTGTGGTGCAAACAAAACCCAATAACATGGTGAAGCTTTGTACGACGTTATGATACAAGGTCCCACCACATTATGGTACAAGGTCTCACCATGTTATTGGGTTTTGTTTGCACCACACAATAGTGAATCTTTTTTAGAAAATGGTGTAGCACCACTTTTTGGTGCAATGTACCGCAAAATTTTTAACAGTGTAAATTCCGGTTAATTGGGACTTATTGGGGCTAGAACACTTTGGCCCAATTAAGTGGCAGCCCCAATTATGCGAAGCTTTTACCAAAGAGCAAATTTGGGATATTCTTTCAGAAATTTCTAAATAAACGGCTGGCTCGATTAACCGATGGCCCAATAAACCGGTGTTTACTGCGAATTTCTTACTCACGTTTAATTATTATGCGAAAGAAGAAGGCGCATTTTTTTTTACTTTGTTTTTTCCAGAATTATGGGTCCCGCGATTAGCTGGTGTCGCTGCTGCAAGCTATCCTCCTATTCGGTTGTTGCTGCTGACATGTCGTAATATTGATGGAATCTTGAAAAATCCAAAATACCATGCAAAATAAACTTTAAAATAATCATCGTCAGCGGCATAACACTTTTGTCAACGACATAGAAGCTTCTCTGTGCTGTCATGAGAAAATGTGGAGCTTCGGAATGCGACAAATACATGGAAAGATGTTTGATTGGGAAACGATCTATCAGGCGCTTGAAGAAGTGATATTCCGTAGGGAACAGATAAGGTGAATAATGCGAATGAGATAAGTAAGGTTCGCGGTTCCACTGACGCAGCTTCAGGGTCGTTGAGTATGCATCGTGGTATTGCATTAGTTCTAATTGCACACTAGGGCGTAAAAGATCATTTACGTGGCTAAAACATCATGTTCAATTATTAATTATTAATGAGTGAAAACAATTGGGTTCGAATACGCCTCTCTAAAGTAAATACAAGTAAAACTCAAAAATCCGTTACTGGGCGTAAAACCTTTATCTTCACATAATACAAGCTTTCGCTTCCCTTTTCCTCTCCAATACCCGGACTCATCTTGGGAAGTTTATATCGGTATGACCAAGAGGTCATTCAAGGTCCGTATGAAAGAGCAACAGTGTGATGTGAGGAATAACAAACTGAGCACGGCTCTAGCGAGGGATGTTGCCAGCCTGGGAGACGTGCCCATTTGGTCTGATCTGCGCATGTTAGCCCCTTACGATGGACCAAGATCTACGCCTTTACGCGAAACTATTGAAGTCCTTACACATCATGAATCCTGCAACACTGACATTATGAAGGAACTCTCTCCGGTTTGGAACTAAATTCTCGGCATACAGCGAGCACGCCCGTCTTGAGCAATATGGCCATTGTGAGCTCGTGAGCACTCGAGCTCCTGTTTGATTATTTGTCATATTTGAATTGCATTCGCGCTCTGATTCTGTTTTGTCTATTTATATTTTCGGCTGCCTGACGAAGCTTCCCTTTGGAAGCGAAAGCTTGCATTATGTTAAGATAAACTTTTTACGCTCAGTAACGGATCTTGGTGTTTTACTTGTATTTATCATGTTCAGTATTCAACATATAAGTTGACGATTATGTTTATTGTTTCACACGTTGTGAAAAATGTCGAAGCACTCTCGGGAGAATAACATATTTTAGTATTTAATCTAGAAATTTCTAAATTATGCTTATACATTAATGAATGAAATACGGGATTACACCATTGTACAATACAAATTTGAAAGTGCGTGAATCCGTTTGGTGTAAATATGATCTCATTGACAACAAGTGAAGATGAACGTAGTGGTGAATGACATGACAAAATCATGATAAGTTTATTATCACATTCGTTTTATATGTATGAGAATTATTTAGAAATTTCTAGATTAAATGCTAAAATACGTTATTTTCCCGGAAGTGCTTCGATATTTTCCACAACGTGTGAAATATTAAACATAATCGTCAACTTATATGTTGAATACAACTTATATGTTGAATACTGAACATGATATAACGTGGTGTATAAGTTGAATACTGAATATGATACAGCGTGGTGTATAAGTTGAATACTGAATATGATTCAACGTGGTATATAAGTTGAATACTGAATATGATACAACGTAGTGTATAAGTTGAATACTGAATATGATACAACGTAGTGTATAAGTTGAATACTGAATGTGATACAACGTGGTGTATAAGTTGAATACTGAATATGATACAACGTGGTGTCTGGCGTTATTATGTAGAAGTTCGAGCGCATGCCCATGGCGACTGACTAATGCCAGCTGTTTGGTGGAAAGTATGCCATGCATAATATCAAGTTCCTGGAAATACCTGTCCACTGTGATGGTTTAACCAAGCTTTTGCATCATCTGTCTGCAGTGTGGGATCTCGCGTTATCATGGGGAAGTATGGGTCCATGGGGATTGTCTAGTGCCAGCTGTTTGGTGGACAATTTTCCATGCGTAATGTCATGCCTTGGCAATACCTGTCCGCTGTGTTGGTTTAACCCGTTTGTAAGAGTATGGATCACACCGGCTGCAGATCGCCAAACAATGGCCATCGTCTTCCTGGGGTGGAATACCGGCTTTGGAGTGCTTTTCGGGGCTTCACCGCGGTCAAGTGATTGCGCCAAACGCCGGCGATTGTCATACAACATCAATTTCTCATGACACGTGACGAAGAACGTCGGCGACTGTCGTACAGCATCCATTTCTCATGACACGTGACGAGGGACGTCAAGGATTGTCATACAATATCCATTTTTCATTACACGTGACGAAGGACGTGGGCGATTACCGTACACCATCCATTTCTCATCACACGTGACGATGCACGTCAGGGACTGTAATACAATATCCATTTCTCATGACCCGTGACGGGGGACGTCAGGGATTGTCATATATATACTTAACCTCATAAAGACAATATGATGATATATTGTCTTTATGAGGTTAAGTATATATATGACAATCCCTGACGTCCCCCGTCACGGGTCATGAGAAATGGATATTGTATTACAGTCCCTGACGTGCATCGTCACGTGTGATGAGAAATGGATGGTGTACGGTAATCGCCCACGTCCTTCGTCACGTGTAATGAAAAATGGATATTATATGTCAATCCTTGACGTCCCTCGTCACGTGTCATGAGAAATGGATGCTGTACGACAGTCGCCGACGTTCTTCGTCACGTGTCATGAGAAATTGATGTTGTATGACAATCGCCGGCGTTTGGCGCTTAACATATATATATACATTTAATATATATATATTGATTTTATTATGTGTAACAAAAAATTCGTCATCGAAGACTGCAGTGTGCTGAACAAGTTCAACACAGGTAGTGACCATAGATTGGTGAGATGTAAGATGCACCTCAACACTAAACTGGAACGTGGCAAGCTCATAAGACAAACAAAATGTATTGACATAACCAACCTTAAAAAACACCATAATACTTTCAAGTTGGAACTGAAGAACAGATTCTCTGCTTTAGAAGGCCTAACATCGGAAGAAGTGGATATTTCGGAAGTTAACAGAAAAGTAACCAAAGCTCTAATGGAAACAGCAACAAAATTAGCTGGGTCTAAGAACAAGTTGCATGTGAACAAATTATCAGGAAAAACCAAAATGTTGATGCAAAAAAGAAGAGAGATGAGGACAACTAAAGAAGATGTGACTTCCAAAGTAGAATATATAGAGCTATGCAAGACAACACGAAAAAGTATCACTGAAGACGTAAGGAAATTCAACTGTGAGCTAGTGAGGAAAGCAATTGAAAACAACCAAAGCCTTAAGATAGCAAAGGGACATCTCAGTAAGGGAAGAAAACAGATTATGGCTCTGAGAAAGGAAGATGGTTCTATAACAAGAAATAGAGGCGAAATTTTGACAAGAGTGAAAGATTTCTACTCCAAATTATATGAAAGGGATGATACATGTACTCCAGACATCATGAAAGGTACCAGAGTTCTTCCAGTCCTCCCAGCAGAAGTTGCTCATGCAATCAAGAACATGAAGCGGGGGAAAGCTCCAGGAGAAGATGGAATTACTATAGACATCATACAAGAAGCAAGTGGAGAAATTGAAACAGTACTCGCCCAAATTTTCACTCGATGCCTTAATGAAGGGAAGATTCCTGAGGATTGGAACAACGCTACAATGATCCTGCTACATAAAAAAGGTGACATTGAGGATCTCAGGAACTACAGACCTATCAGCCTCCTATCAGTGGTTTATAAAATCTTCACTAAAGTTCTTTCACACCGCTTGAAGGTAACACTGGACATGGCTCAACCGAGAGAACAAGCTGGATTCAGGAGTGGCTACAGCACAATAGATCATATCCACGTACTGAGAGAACTAATTGAAAGAGCGAGGGAATATGAACTTCCATTGTGCATGGCTTTTATCGATTATGAAAAAGCCTTTGATTCGGTGAAACCATCAGCAGTTACCACGGCTCTGAAATCCTGCGGTATTGAAGATGCATACATTAATATTATTAATAACATCTATGAAAATGCAAGTGCAAAGATTCGGCTGTTTAAAAATACAACACACATAAAAATTGGAAAGGGAGTGAGACAAGGTGACACCATATCTCCGAAGCTCTTTAATGCCACATTGGAAAATGTCTTTCAATCACTGAACTGGGAAAACAAAGGGATAAAGATTAATGGAGATTATCTAACCCACCTTCGTTTTGCTGATGACGTAGTCATTTTTGCAACTACCCCATCAGAGCTGCAGAGTATGATCCAGGAACTTGCTGACAAGAGTAAAGAAGTGGGATTAAAAATGAACTTTCAGAAGACAAAAGTGATGTTCAATGCTTTTACAAGAAATGAAGATTTATCGATTGATGGAGAAAAACTGGAGATAACTGATACATATGTTTATCTTGGACAGCAGATATCAAGTGAGGGTCACATTGATGAAGAAATTAATCGGCGTACAAAACTTGCCTGGAGAGCTTTTGGAAGAAACAGCATAATTTTCAAGAGCAATATGCCATTATGTCTTAAAAGAAAAGTGTTTGATCAATGCATCCTTCCAGTGCTTACGTATGGTGCAGAGACGTGGACCTTAACTAAAAGAGACATACAAAGGCTGCAGACAACTCAAAGAAGCATGGAGAGGTGCATGCTTGGTATAACCAGGAGAGATAAGAAGAGGAACTCGTGGATCCGAAAAATGACGAGAGTGGAAGACATCATGATCAGAGTTAAATCCCTGAAATGGCAATGGGCTGGACATACTGCCAGAAGGACAGACCATAGATGGACAGCCGAAATTTTAGATTGGATTCCAAGGGACAGGAAAAGACCCAGAAGAAGACCACACGGGAGATGGGTGGATGAAATTCGAAAGTATGCATGAGTGACATGGAGGAGACTGGCACAAGACAGACCGTTGTGGAGGAAACTTGGGGAGACCTTCGTCCAGCAGTGGATTGATAATGGTTGACAATGATGATGATGATGATACATATATATATATATATATTTAATATATACATTTAATATATATATATATATATACTTAACCTCATAAAGACAATATATATATATATATATTCTATATTAGGGATGTAAGGTCAGGTGAGGGATGTAAGGTCAGGTGATGCGTAACATCACAGCCTCTCCTTGACAAATGTCAACCCCGCCTTCTCGTGGTGCATCCTGTTCCCACTAAAGGGGCTCTGACGACCGCCAATAGCGGTATAACTATACCATCGGGATTAGAGGAAATTCTATCCCACACTCACCAACCCGCTTGGCCAGCGTGGTGAGTTATGGCCAAACCCCTCCAAAATGATGCCACAACTTAAATCTTGGCCCTCAGTCTCCGGCAGCTGGAATGTACCTGGCCAAGGCAGCGGCCAGTGCGACATGAAGGCAGAGGGTGCTAAGAATCCCCGGAGGACCGGACTAGGCTGCCATCTGATGCTGACCTTGGCTACTTACAATGGACGCTCCCTATCTTCTGATTCAAGGCTTCTTGAATTGGAAGAGGAATTACAAAGGATCAAGTGGGACATCGTGGGGCTAAGTGAGGTAAGGAGAAAAGGAGAAGATCTCATCGAACTGAAAAGTGGACATCTCTTCTACTATCGTGGGACAGATACTGGCAGAACTAGTGGTGTTGGATTTATAATAAACAAGAAACTGAAGAATAAAGTTGTAGAAGTTGAAAGTTCCTCTGACAGAGCTGCACGACTTGTTATCCAACTCTCGAAAAGATACCAGGCTCAGATTATTCAAACTTATGCACCCACCACAAGTCATCCTGAAGAAGAAATTGAAGAATTTTATGAGGAAATTTGTCATCTAAATAATAAAGGTAAGCAGCACTTGAAAATAATTATGGGAGATTTCAATGCAAAAATAGGGCAACGGCAACAGAATGAAACTTCAGTAGGTAAATTCGGTCACGGCAACAGAAACCAGCGTGGAAATACTCTCGTTGAGTTTGCAGAGGCAGAAGGGTTTTTCATCTTGAACTCCTTCTTCAAGAAAAAGCCACACAGGAAATGGACATGGAGACATCCAAATGGGACGACAAGTGAAATTGATTTTATTATGTGTAACAAAAAAATTCGTCATAGAAGACTGCAGTGTGCTAAACAAGTTCAACACAGGTAGTGACCATAGATTGGTGAGATGTAAGATGCACCTCAACACTAAACTTGAACGTGGCAAGCTCATAAGACAAACAAAACCTATTGACATAACCAACCTTAAAAACACCATAATACCTTCAAGTTGGAACTGAAGAACAGGTTCTCTGCTTTGGAAGGCCTAACATCGGAAGAAGTGGACATCTCTGAAGTTAACAGAAAAGTAACCAAAGCTCTTATGGAATCAGCAACAAAATTAGCTGGGTCTAAGAACAAGTTGCATGTAAACAAATTATCAGGAAAAACAAAAATGTTGATGCAAAAAAGAAGAGAGATGAGGACAACTAAAGAAGATGTGACTTCCAAAGTGGAATATATAGAGCTATGCAAGACAGTAAGAAAAAGTATCACTGAAGACGTAAGAAAATTCAACTGTGAACTAGTGAGGAAAGCAATTGAAAACAACCAAAGCCTAAAGATAGCAAAGGGACATCTCAGTAAGGGAAGAAAACAGATTATGGCACTGAGAAAAGAAGATGGTTCTGTAACAAGAAATAGAGGCGAAATTTTGACAAGAGTGAAAGATTTCTACTCCAAATTATATGAAAGGGATGATACATGCACTCCAGACATCATGAAAGATACCAGTACCAGAGTTCCTCCAGTCCTTCCAGCAGAAGTTGCACATGCAATCAAGAACATGAAGCGGGGAAAAGCTCCAGGAGAAGATGGAATTACTGTAGACATCATACAAGAAGCAAGTGGAGAAATCGAAAAAGTACTCGCCCAAATTTTCACTCGATGCCTTAATGAAGGAAAGATTCCTGAGGATTGGAACACCGCTACAATGATCCTGCTACATAAGAAAGGTGACATTGAGGATCTCGGAAACTACAGACCTATCAGCCTCCTATCAGTAGTTTATAAAATCTTCACTAAAGTTCTTTCACACCGCTTGAAGGTAACACTGGACATGGCTCAACCGAGAGAACAAGCTGGATTCAGGAGTGGCTACAGCACAATAGATCATATCCACGTACTGAGAGAACTAATTGAAAGAGCGAGGGAATATGAACTTCCATTGTGCATGGCTTTTATCGATTATGAAAAAGCCTTTGATTCGGTGAAACCATCAGCAGTTACAATGGCTCTGAAAACCTGCGGTATTGAAGATGCATACATTAATATTATTAATAACATCTATGAAAATGCAAGTGCAAAGATTCGGCTGTTTGAAAATACAACACACATAAAAATTGGAAAGGGAGTGAGACAAGGTGACACCATATCTCCGAAGCTCTTTAATGCCACATTGGAGGGTGTTTTTCAGTCGCTGAGCTGGGAAAACAAAGGGATAAAGATTAATGGAGATTATCTAACCCACCTTCGTTTTGCTGATGACATAGTCATTTTTGCAACTACCCCATCAGAGCTGCAGAGTATGATCCAGGAACTTGCTGACAAGAGTAAAGAAGTGGGATTAAAAATGAACTTTCAAAAGACAAAAGTGATGTTCAATGCTTTTACAAGAAATGAAGATTTATCGATTGATGGAGAAAAGCTGGAGATAACAGACACGTACGTTTATCTTGGACAGCAGATATCAAGTGAGGGTCACATTGATGAAGAAATTAATCGGCGTACAAAACTTGCCTGGAGAGCTTTTGGAAGAAACAGCATAATTTTCAAGAGCAATATGCCATTATGTCTTAAAAGAAAAGTGTTTGATCAATGCATCCTTCCAGTGCTTACGTATGGTGCAGAGACGTGGACCTTAACTAAAAGAGACATACAAAGGCTGCAGACAACTCAAAGTAGCATGGAGAGGTGCATGCTTGGTATAACCAGGAGAGATAAGAAGAGGAACTCGTGGATCCGAAAAATGACGAGAGTGGAAGACATCATGATCAGAGTTAAATCCCTGAAATGGCAATGGGCTGGACATACTGCCAGAAGGACAGACCATAGATGGACAGCCGAAATTTTAGATTGGATTCCAAGGGACAGGAAAAGACCCAGAAGAAGACCACATGGGAGATGGGTGGATGAAATTCGAAAGTATGCAGGGGTGACATGGAGGAGACTGGCACAAGACAGACCGTTGTGGAGGAAACTTGGGGAGACCTTCGTCCAGCAGTGGATTGATAATGGTTGACAATGATGATGATGATGATGATATTCTATTAAGAAGATACCTCAGCAAAAAAATACATATATAATTTTGACTCACACCAAGTACAACATAGAAAAGGTTATGTATCTACCTGTGTGAGTAAAAGGAGAAAAGATAAAAAAATAAAATAAAACATCTGAATGTAGAAGGTGTCGAGAATACTGAGCCTTGGCTTTATCAAGGACCAGCAAAAACTCTGCATTTTCTCACTTCCACAAAGACCTAGTTGGAAATGGGTTTCTGCAAGGCCATAGATGCAAGTAACATTCCCACCTAAAATTGTTTTAAAAAATATATATATGTCATGTCCTCCGCAGAGTTGTATGACCTAGCACTAGTTAACAATTTCGCTTGCATCCATTAACCTTCCTGGCCCGACCCATGCTCTTCATCTGTTACTATTAAACAGAGAGAAGAAGATTAAAGAGAACTCAAGCTGTGAGAGTGACATAATAATTAGAAATAATTTTCAGCTATAACGAAATGCCAAGTTCGTTTGAGAGAGAATTTAAACCTGAAAATCAATGCAAAAGAAATCCAAATTTTTACATTGCAATTAAAAAAGGAAATATTAATTTTTAAAAAACAGATTTTTGAAAGAAAACTTGAGTCTAAAACCCCCTACTCTACAACTTATGACAGCGCGAAAACGAGAATAAGTTAAAGACAATAATTATCTAAAGAAAACTTTGTGAAAGTTATATGACTTAAACAGTTAGTTGCATTATGTACAAAGTATTTCAGCAGTGCTTTAAGTGCATAATTAATTAGTTATTAAGAACTTAACTACTTTGAAAATACAGCGCATAGAAAAGGAACAAGCTTAGCCATCTTCTGTTCCTAGGTACCCCAAAAGACGCGCAAAGTTACAAAGAAAAGAAAGAGTTAAAACCCGCAAAAATGTTAACAGACAAGCCAGTGCCTAAAAGCTGAAAGGCTAAAAAGCAACAGAGAAAAAGTACATGAAGTACAAACATTGAACTTATAAAACCTAAAACCCAAATACAAGGAAGAGAGCTTACCTCTTGTGTGACTAAACTTTCTCCTCACAATAGCAAAACATGGCTGACCTCTTCCGCCACTCCCTAGTCGCTGGGGGCAGCGAATGTGGGGCTGATGGCCTCCTCATACAGAAAGAAACCAACTCGCGGAGATTTTAACCAGAGAAAAAAATATATAAACTTAAGACTGTGGATCTGTATGATCAGAAAGAGCAGAATTAACTCTCCAGAATACATGAGAAATATTATAAAATACACGAGTAGTGTATTTAATAATCTTTGCATGTATTAAATCACCTTAGTGAGCTTCTATAGATTAATCAGAATCTTATTAATTTTAATGTTGGTTTTCCTATTTTTAGTATAGCTATCCTAGTGATGAATAACTAGTTTTCTTTTTTATTTGTTTTTATTTTCTTTTATAAACAGATTTTTAAGCTTTTTTTTTGTGATTTTGTTTATATTATTTAATTTTTTGTTTTAATAGGATCTTCATATCCATAGCACTAAGGTTCCTTTAGGTAGTTAATAGGCATCCTCTAGCCAACTTCCTTACGGCTTTGATTGGTCAGAATCATATTATTAACTGTGTAGAAAATTAAAGCAGATCTGCCAACCTTACTCTATTATTCAGAATAATTTTTCTTAAAGTTCTTTTGATGAAAGAAGAAGGAATTTCGTTCTCTAGAAAACTATCTAATAGTATATTAATGTGGTAATTGAAGTCCAAATTGTTGCTGCAAATTCTTGAAATTCTTAGGACCTGAGAAATTAGTACATTCTCAATTACTTTGGTTGAAATGTTATTATTCCAGTGTAGATATTTAATTACTTTGAAAGGAAAATTAACTCTTTTATCAAAGAGGCTAATAGATGGGTTACCTCTGTTGAGCTTAATGCTTAAGTCTAGGAACTCAAGTTCCTGATTACTGTGGTTGGTTTTACATAAGTTAAGAGAGCTAGGATAGATATTATCAAAATCACTCTCTATAACTTCTGAATTATTGATACACAGCAGATCATCAATATATCTAAAAGTGTAAAGGTAGTTATCTGAGCAGGTGGGGTGATTTTTAATGAATTTATATTCCTTAAAGAACAGGAATAGATTAGCGATATTCGTGGACGTTGATGTTCCCATGGGAATACCGTTCACTTGCTTATAGAGAGTATTATTATATAAGATATGGTTATTTTTTATGCAGCAATTGAGATAAGAGTTCCAAGTTCCTACATTAACAAATTGGTTAAGTTTAAATTCTGCATACAGCTCTTTAAAGGTAGTGATTATATCTGATAGAGGCAGATTAGTATATAGGTTTTCAAAATCATAACTATTAATATCTAGGGGACAAACTTTGAGTATAGTAGAAATTACTTCTGCATTATTATTAATTATCCAAAAATCTCTGTACATCAAGTTAGTACAGTTTCTAATGTGTTTCAAAACCTTCTTTAAGACATCTTCAAAAGCAAGATCTATTTTCTTTTTATGACTCCTTACTCCACTAGCTATGAACCTGAACTTCACAGGATCCTTATGAAACTTAACCGTTGCAAAAAGAAATGGAAATTCAGGCTCATATCTTCTTGTTTGTGGAATTTTAAGTTTCTTGAAGAATGCCTTAAACCGATTTTCTAACTGCTTGGTAGAATAACTTACGGGCTCGTATGTTACTCTATTATTGAGTTCCATAGTTAACAATTCAAAATAGAACTTCTTACAGATAATTGCAAAATTATTGCTAGCTTTATCCGTAGTGGTAAAAATAAAATGGTCTTGTAGTTTGGAGAGTGACCTTTTAGCTTCTCCAGAGAAAAAGAGATTTCTGTCGAAACAAAAGTCCAGACCTGCCAACTCACCGGTGAAGCTATTGATTATATTATATTTCCATTCTGCGAAGGCCTCAATAGGCTGATTGTACGTTAAACTGGTTTTTACGATGTACCTATTAACATCTTGAGTGAAGCTCTCAAGAATCCTTTCTTTGGAAATTGTGAAGGAAGGTCTGAATTTAGAGCCATACTCTAATAAATTCCTAAGCTTTTCATTTTCAACAAAACTCAAGTTTCCGGTGATAATATGGTTGTAATTCTTATCATAGTGAACTGTTTCTTTATGTTCATCACAAGAACATGTAGTAATTACAGGAATGTAGCTCGAAGAGTTAAGTTTGTAGTTTTTAACTATTGACCCTAAGGTCTTAACATATTTAAAACTTACAATAGACTGGTGCCTGTGGATGGGAAAAAAAAATTGCATTATTGTAGAACAGCTTCCTTACATTGAGATTATCGTAGGCTTTATTTAGAAACCTGATGGTTACAAAATTACTGGAAAATTCTTTAAGAGAAATTTTATCTTTAAGAATATGTTTAAGAATGTCCAGAACCAAAGCAAAAACATGCTTATCAACATGGTCAGCAGTTTCATTCCAGAATTTGAAAAAACTTTTAAGGACAGAGTGCTTGAAGGACTTGAGAATTTTGTAAGTATTTTTAACAAAATTAGTGCCAGTTTTAAAGCTTTCCAGAGTTATTAGCAAGTTAGCAAAATCAACTTTGCTTGATGTGCGAAATAACCTCTGTCCTCTATTACCTCTAGTGCAGCTCTTATTATTAACAAGAAAGAAGAGTTCACGAATTGAAAATTTATGCTGATTATGCTTATTGTCAGATAGAGTGGAATTAAGGCCATAGGGATAAAGAGACTGATGCTGCAAAATTTCAAGGGATTCAGTTTCTAGGCGAGTAAGGTTGGCAGATCTGCTTTAATTTTCTACACAGTTAATAATATGATTCTGACCAATCAAAGCCGTAAGGAAGTTGGCTAGAGGATGCCTATTAACTACCTAAAGGAACCTTAGTGCTATGGATATGAAGATCCTATTAAAACAAAAAATTAAATAATATAAACAAAATCACAAAAAAAGCTTAAAAATCTGTTTATAAAAGAAAATAAAAACAAATAAAAAAGAAAACTAGTTATTCATCACTAGGATAGCTATACTAAAAATAGGAAAACCAACATTAAAATTAATAAGATTCTGATTAATCTATAGAAGCTCACTAAGGTGATTTAATACATGCAAAGATTATTAAATACACTACTCGTGTATTTTATAATATTTCTCATGTATTCTGGAGAGTTAATTCTGCTCTTTCTGATCATACAGATCCACAGTCTTAAGTTTATATATTTTTTTCTCTGGTTAAAATCTCCGCGAGTTGGTTTCTTTCTGTATGAGGAGGCCATCAGCCCCACCCTCGCTGCCCCCCAGCGACTAGGGAGTGGCGGAAGAGGTCAGCCATGTTTTGCTATTGTGAGGAGAAAGTTTAGTCACACAAGAGGTAAGCTCTCTTCCTTGTATTTGGGTTTTAGGTTTTATAAGTTCAATGTTTGTACTTCATGTACATTTTCTCTGTTGCTTTTTAGCCTTTCAGCTTTTAGGCACTGGCTTGTCTGTTAACATTTTTGCGGGTTTTAACTCTTTCTTTTCTTTGTAACTTTGCGCGTCTTTTGGGGTACCTAGGAACAGAAGATGGCTAAGCTTGTTCCTTTTCTATGCGCTGTATTTTCAAAGTAGTTAAGTTCTTAATAACTAATTAATTATGCACTTAAAGCACTGCTGAAATACTTTGTACATAATGCAACTAACTGTTTAAGTCATATAACTTTCACAAAGTTTTCTTTAGATAATTATTGTCTTTAACTTATTCTCGTTTTCGTGCTGTCATAAGTTGTAGAGTAGGGGGTTTTAGACTCAAGTTTTCTTTCAAAAATCTGTTTTTTAAAAATTAATATTTCCTTTTTAATTGCAATGTAAAAATTTGGATTTCTTTTGCATTGATTTTCAGGTTTAAATTCTCTCTCAAACGAACTTGGCATTTCGTTATAGCTGAAAATTATTTCTAATTATTATGTCACTCTCACAGCTTGAGTTCTCTTTAATCTTCTTCTCTCTGTTTAATAGTAACAGATGAAGAGCATGGGTCGGGCCAGGAAGGTTAATGGATGCAAGCGAAATTGTTAACTAGTGCTAGGTCATACAACTCTGCGGAGGACATGGCATATATATATTTTTTAAAACAATTTTAGGTGGGAATGTTACTTGCATCTATGGCCTTGCAGAAACCCATTTCCAACTAGGTCTTTGTGGAAGTGAGAAAATGCAGAGTTTTTGCTGGTCCTTGATAAAGCCAAGGCTCAGTATTCTCGACACCTTCTACATTCAGATGTTTTATTTTATTTTTTTATCTTTTCTCCTTTTACTCACACAGGTAGATACATAACCTTTTCTATGTTGTACTTGGTGTGAGTCAAAATTATATATGTATTTTTTTGCTTAGGTATCTTCTTAATAGAATGTGAATTCTGAATTTTCAAAACTGCTGCGTTGCGCGTTTTGATCTTCAGGTTATTTTGCAACTTTCGTTTTAAATTCTAAAGTTTTTCCTTAGTCTTCAGTTTTGCTCTTAAGTATATATATATATCATCATCATCATTGTCAACCATTATCAATCCACTGCTGGACGAAGGTCTCGCCAAGTTTCCTCCACAACGGTCTGTCTTGTGCCAGTCTCCTCCATGTCACCCCTGCATACTTTCGAATTTCATCCACCCATCTCCCGTGTGGTCTTCTTCTGGGTCTTTTCCTGTCCCTTGGAATCCAATCTAAAATTTCGGCTGTCCATCGATGATCTGTCCTTCTGGCAGTATGTCCAGCCCATTGCCATTTCAGGGATTTAACTCTGATCATGATGTCTTCCACTCTTGTCATTTTTCGGATCCACGAGTTCCTCTTCTTATCTCTCCTGGTTACACCAAGTATGCACCTCTCCATGCTACTTTGAGTTGTCTGCAGCCTTTGTATGTCTCTTTTAGTTAAGGCCCACGTCTCTGCACCATACGTAAGCACTGGAAGGATGCATTGATCAAACACTTTTCTTTTAAGACATAATGGCATATTGCTCTTGAAAATTATGCTGTTTCTTCCAAAAGCTCTCCAGGCAAGTTTTGTACGCCGATTAATTTCTTCATCAATGTGACCCTCACTTGATATCTGCTGTCCAAGATAAACGTACGTGTCTGTTATCTCCAGCTTTTCTCCATCAATCGATAAATCTTCATTTCTTGTAAAAGCGTTGAACATCACTTTTGTCTTCTGAAAGTTCATTTTTAATCCCACTTCTTTACTCTTGTCAGCAAGTTCCTGGATCATACTCTGCAGCTCTGATGGGATAGTTGCAAAAATGACTACGTCATCAGCAAAACGAAGGTGGGTTAGATAATCTCCATTAATCTTTATCCCCTTGTTTTCCCAGCTCAGCGACTGAAAAACACCCTCCAATATGGCATTAAAGAGCTTCGGAGATATGGTGTCACCTTGTCTCACTCCCTTTCGAATTTTTACGTGTGTTGTATTTTCAAACAGCCTAATCTTTGCACTTGCATTTTCATAGATGTTATTAATAATATTAATGTATGCATCTTCAATACCGCAGGTTTTCAGAGCTATTGCAACTGCTGATGGTTTCACCGAATCAAAGGCTTTTTCATTATCGATAAAAACCATGCACAATGGAAGTTCATATTCCCTCGCTCTTTCAATTAGTTCTCTCAGCACGTGGATATGATCTATTGTGCTGTAGCCACTCCTGAATCCAGCTTGTTCTCTCGATTGAGCCATGTCCAGTGTTATCTTCAAGCGGTGTGAAAGAACTTTAGTGAAGATTTTATAAACTACTGATAGGAGGCTGATAGGTCTGTAGTTTCCAAGATCCTCAATGTCACCTTTCTTATGTAGCAGGATCATTGTAGCGGTGTTCCAATCCTCAGGAATCTTTCCTTCATTAAGGCATCGAGTGAAAATTTGGGCGAGTACTGTTTCGATTTCTCCACTTGCTTCTTGTATGATGTCTACAGTAATTCCATCTTCTCCTGGAGCTTTTCCCCGCTTCATGTTCTTGATTGCATGTGCAACTTCTGCTGGAAGGACTGGAGGAACTCTGGTACTGGTATCTTTCATGATGTCTGGAGTGCATGTATCATCCCTTTCATATAATTTGGAGTAGAAATATTTCACTCTTGTCAAAATTTCGCCTCTATTTCTTGTTACAGAACCATCTTCTTTTCTCAGTGCCATAATCTGTTTTCTTCCCTTACTGAGATGTCCCTTTGCTATCTTTAGGCTTTGGTTGTTTTCAATTGCTTTCCTCACTAGTTCACAGTTGAATTTTCTTACGTCTTCAGTGATACTTTTTCTTACTGTCTTGCATAGCTCTATATATTCCACTTTGGAAGTCACATCTTCTTTAGTTGTCCTCATCTCTCTTCTTTTTTGCATCAACATTTTTGTTTTTCCTGATAATTTGTTTACATGCAACTTGTTCTTAGACCCAGCTAATTTTGTTGCTGTTTGCATAAGAGCTTTGGTTACTTTTCTGTTAACTTCAGAGATGTCCACTTCTTCCGATGTTAGGCCTTCTAAAGCAGAGAACCTATTCTTCAGTTCCAACTAAGGTATTATGGTGTTTTTTAAGGTTATTTATGTCAATAGATTTTGTTTGTCTAATGAGCTTGCCACGTTCAAGTTTAGTGTTGAGGTGCATCTTACATCTCACCAATCTATGGTCACTACCTGTGTTGAACTTGTTTAGCACACTGCAGTCTTCTATGACGAATTTTTTGTTACACATAATAAAATCAATTTCACTTGTCGTCCCATTTGGATGTCTCCATGTCCATTTCCTGTGTGGCTTTTTCTTGAAGAAGGAGTTCAAGATGAAAAACCCTTACCTCCTCAAAAAAGATTCCCAAAAATACAGAAATCAAAATATTAAAAAAATAATGAAAACTAAAAGAAGTGTACAAAAACTGATAAAAAAGAACTACTTACTTGAAAAATGTGCAGGTGTCACCAAAGCCTTTTTTAATTTTTATAAGTCTCTAGTGAGAAATTTGATATTGTTTTCTATTAGTCTTGCAATATCTGGGTCAGTGTTGGACACAGATATCCGCAGGTTTCCCGCCAAGTGTTCATCAGTTAGACGAAAACGATTTCTTGATTTCACCTGTTTCATTACAGAAAATTATTCTTCGCATAAGTAGATGATTCCGAATAATGTTGCCATTTTTTAAACGAGGATTTTCAATGTTTTCATTTCATAAGGCACGTGGTTTATGTAAAATTCTAAAGAAACTTTTGCAAATTTAGCGTTCAATTCGGAATTACCCTGAAGATCAGCAAGCTCCAACTGAAAATCGAAGGACGACATTTCAATATTAGTTGCGAAAGTTATTGCAAACACGTCACATATTTGTGTGTTGTACCCCCATAAAATATTCATATCCCTATAAATTATTTTTCTAAAAATATCTGACTAATTATCGCTTTGCCCCCCCCCTCGGGATTTTGTACGCGCTGGCCACATACGATCAGGCCGAGGGCTGCGGGTTGTGCACGTCTAGTGCAAAGTAACACGCGGACGTCAGAAGAGGTCAATAAAGCAATACGCGCTGCTCCGGTGGGCGTGTGGTCAGAGGCGTAACTTTGTCGCTAGTCGTCTGATCTGTGCCC
This sequence comes from Macrothele yani, assembly GCA_039090855.1. Classification (NCBI taxonomy): domain Eukaryota; kingdom Metazoa; phylum Arthropoda; class Arachnida; order Araneae; family Macrothelidae; genus Macrothele; species Macrothele yani. The sequence continues at coordinate 5,893,326 of CM077011.1, read as the reverse complement.
AGGTTTGAGTCATGTGTGGTGTGTCCATCTTACGACGCTGGCTCACACCCTTCCCTTGATTCGGTGGCCCTCCTAAATCGGAAACGCGCTGCTTACAGCCCTTGCTTATGGTAGTTCCTAATCTCCGAAACAAACAATAAAAATAATAAATGTAACAGAGTAATATACGAAAACATCTGGACCCCTTTCGGACGAATAATCAGAAGCGATGGCTTTTGATCATTCGTCCGAAAGGGGTCCAGGTTCGAATCCCGATGATACATGGATGTTGTGTATGTCTTACGGCACTGGCTGTCCCCCTTCCCTGGTACCAGTGACCCTAAATTAGGGACGGGCGACTGCTTATAGTCCATTGAGTTGCTCACGGTGGTCGTTAAACCTCCATTAAAAAAAAAAAAACTTCCATTCACGAACGATATTTTGCGCAAAACTGCTGGTTTTGTTCACTTCGTTAGCCGGGTGTTTCTTGAACAATCCATCTCTCTTCACAAAATCTGCGTGCATCGTAAGAAAGTTTACCAAAGAGACAAGAAACTTTTCCAAAAACATTTTTTGTACATCAAGCAAGTTTTCCCCAAAAGGTGTTGAGTTCTTCAAGAAACTTTATCAGAAAATTTTCTTTTATATCAAGGATTGTTTCATTGTTAAATTTAAAAACGCCATTGCGTCGTGTTACTTCTGTAGCTTACAAGTTTTCAAGTGGCTGGAGTTTAACTTTTGCGACGTAAACATAAGTAATATTTTTCCTTGATTGTTTTATGCTGTGGAATATTTTTTTGCAAACTGTTCACTATCACAGCGATTGTGACACCGTGGTTATTAAACTCTCCCTAACGACGGAGAGAAAAAACAAAATTACGATCTTTTTACTTCTTAAGGGAAAGTTTCACTGAACCTTGTGTGAGAGAAAGAAGTAACATCTGCATTATATTTGATGCCTGTCCTTTGGAACTATATTTCAAAGAAACCTTTGAGTCCGTGTTTGCAATGGAATTCCGTGTTAGAGCAAAATTGAAATTCTGCAAGTCGTTCCTTCTGTGATGAAAGAAGATGCTAATTCGGAGGGACGGAAGTATTCAATTCGGCTTGCCTCAGCGAATTACTCTGGATCTGAAACTGAATTATCTCGAGGTCCAATTTGTTCTGGAAAAATTTAGTTCTTTGATATCTGGCGATACATAATATAACCATGCCCTGGTTTACGGCTGAAATTGGTTCCTGTAGGGCGTGGCTTAAATCCAGTCATCGTAAATTGAAGTAGCAGTACTTATTCTTTTATAGGTTCCTGGGATTTTTGAAATTTTTGTTCTGCTGTTGTAGAATCCATGAGATTTTTCTATATATCTGAACGGCACTGATTTCATAGGTAGGTTGTAGAAAAAATCTAAGCTATAACTCACAAATTCCACAGGAACTATCAAACAATAATGCCTACGTTGTAGGTTTGTATTTCAGCCGTCTCAAACTTCCATTCGGTTTTTTTATGTTATGCATCTTTCCCGACAACAGTAAAGTAAATCCTATGCAAAAAAACTTCTATGTAACGAAAATAGGTAGCAGAAGTAATCAAAACCGATGTTGAAATCTAATTTTTGAAAGCCGCCCCATGAAGGGACGCAACAATAGTTAATTTCATTGTATTTTAACAATATATTTTACTAAACTATCGCCGAACATTAATTCATACGTTTTAAATAAACGTAACAATATCTCATTTCAATCTGCGTAAATTACGAGGACCTCATGCTAAATGTAATAAAAGCCATTACAAAAATGCCTTTTTGATTGTATAAAAACGGTGCGTCGTAGTGAAATTTGGCTTCCTTTTGACACCCCCCCACACACATACACACACACGCCGCTATTGAAGAGTGTTTAAAAATGAGGAGTGTAACCTGTAGATATCCTAGACCAAAAGTTGCCAATCCTCCTCACTAGCACACTTGCGATTCAGTTTTTCTTTTTATTTTGAGGTCAGATTTTAGCTTTGCGCATGTGCAAATGGACTTTCGTAGCTACATTATGTTTCATCGGTGTCAGGGTCGTTTCTAAATCTGAATAATATGTAATAAAAATAAATATTGTTTTTGAAAAACTGAACTATTGGCGCCGCCATAGTTTAGTAAAAATTTACTTTTATGAGTCACAAATCTTCTTCCGTTAATTTTAGGACAAGAACATTCATTAATCTATCCACCTAAGTACCGCTTAACGTCAAGAATTAGTAAACTTTATTGTTTGTTGTGTTGTTAGAATTTAATTCCACTTAGTTTGTACCTGACCGTGTCTTGGTGTGGTCTTGAGTGACGCGAATAAATGCAATGTGTTGTTCGATCCTTTTCAGGCATATTACCATATGTAGTTTTATGCATCTTTTCCTCTTGTCATCGTTGTTCTAATAAAAAATAAGAATATGTAACCACCTCGAGCGGTATCATCTCAGAGCATAAAAAGCACGATCACTCAGAACCCGTATTGTATTAAGCGGAGTAATCGTCGCTCAGCGCCTCAGTTCCATCGGTTCGTCAGAACTGGGTCACACGTTTTTAGCAGTACATATACACTCAATGGACAAAGCATTAGATAGCGTGTTGGTCTTCCTCTAGCTTGAATAACAGCCTGTACACACAGAGGCATCGATTCCACCAGATGCTGGAGAATTTCCGGAGGTAAGGCCAGTCATGCCTGTCGCAGCATTGTCCACTACTCCATCCGAGACGTCGGTCCAGGATCTATCATGGTCTCATGTTCTACTCCATGGAATCCCAAAGTGTTTCCACAGGGTTTCAATCCGGGGACCTTGGAGGCCACTGGATGGTTGCAAACTCAGAAGAGTATTCCTCGAGCCGTACCTGGATGATTGCGGCGCATTATCCTGCTGAAACACACTATCGGCCGTAGGATGCGCGAATGCCATGAAAGCGTGTAGGTGATCAGCCAGCACATGCTGATAGCGCGCAGAGGCTAAAGACCCCTACAGACATACTAAGGGACCTAATGTGTCCATCAGAAAGCTCTCGTGTCCATCACAGAGCCAGCTACTACCTCCATGAACGGAGCCGACTTGGGACGGAGCCATGGTGTAGTGCTGTCGAAGCCCCAACAGTACCCTTCCGTAAGCTCGGTATAGCTGAAAACGGGATTCGTCTGCCACGACGTGGCGCCACTTTGCGGAAGTTCAGTTTGGATTTCTCCGACGCTAGGTGAGGCGTAATGTTTGATGACGAGCAGTCAACAGTGACCCGCAAGTAGGACGTCGGCGACCGTAGCCCAAGGTATGTGCCCAGTACCATTTGCTCACTGACGCTGCTTGGACCTCCGGAATTTAACCTGGATGTGATTTGCGCCGCCGTTGCTGAGCGGACGGGTCTGTACGAGCCTGGATAATCAACGCTGACCCCTGTCATCAATGACGTGTGGTTGGCCACCGCTTGCTGTCTGGGCGCTGGTACGTCCTTTGATGATATACTCACGGTACACCCTTTATAGGGTTGACCTCGTGAACCCTAGGGTTTTTACCACTTGGGCGACAGAATGATCCATCTGTATTGCGCCGACAATGGGTCCACGATCAAAGTCGCTCAGATCACCTCATTTACCCATGTTTGTCAATTGCAATACACTGTTTGGAAGCCCTGCTGTCCGCCTATTTATCGCCTGCGTTCAGTTCGGGTCTGTTCCACTCTGCGCGGGGGATGCAAATTACATCGTGAGAAATCCAAGAAGAACTGGAGTATGATGAACTCCTAGATGATTTTTCCATTGTTAAAGGAAACATTTTACACTTCATTTGAAAACCAACGTTTATAATCTGGTATTTTTGCGTGGTTTCACATCCTTTTTCACAAATTATTTTATATTGGACATTGGTTCTTCTTAAAAAAAAGAATCTTAAATTGCATAATCTGTGTTTAAATTCACTCACATTGCAGCAGCAATAGAAGAGAGGAGGGATCTAGTGGCTTATCAAAAGAATTGGGCAGTTATTAGCTAAAGTTGAAAATGTAAAAGAAATTTCTTCCACAAAAACTTTCTTAAGAGCACATCTTTAACTTTCTGAGAGTTCCTGGTGAAAATGTAGGCTATTAATTATATTCTGACAGACCAAAATTATAATTTACAAATGTCAAAATTCCTATTCAAAAAGCTTTATTCGGGCAATGCTCAACATGAACTTCATGTACGTTATTCTCTTTAACTGTTTGATTGCCTTTAATATTCTTTGCATTATTAAATACAAATGTGTAGCAAATTTGCATTGCATACTGGTGTAATCCCGTATTTCATGCATATTATTATTATTATCTTCTTTATTATAAAAAAAGTAAAATCACTCAAAATGAAGAAATGTAGGTACAGCAAAATATGTTATTCTTTCTCAAAGTATCTTCCCTTGGATAATATGCAACGGTCCCATCGTTCAGTCCACTTTTCAAAGCATGTGGCGAAGGCATTGTGCAGAAGCTGCTTTAACGACTCGTGTACAGCTTGAATAACGTCAGCATGTGTGTTGAATGTTGCGCCACGGAACTTCTCCTCCATTGTTGGAAACAACCAGAAATCGCACGGGGCGAGGTCAGGACTGCAGGAAGGCTGTGGCATGATTTCAACACCGCATTTCGTAAGAAACTGTTGAACACAAGCAGCCACATGTGGGCGGGCGTTATCATGGTGTAGGATTCACTTGCCCACCAGTTCCGGTCGCTTAGTCGATATGTGTAGTCGCAGAATCTTCAAGACTGAAATGTAATTCTCAGCGTTGTCAGTAATTTGTGGAGGAATGGCATGCTGGTAGATTACACCTTTATGATAAAATAAAATTATCATCACCACCTTCCCAGCTGATTTGGTTTAGCGGACTTTTTTCGGAGGAGGCGAGCCTGTGTGTTTCCAAACAATCGTTGCACGCTTCGTGAGGGGGCGAAACAGTGGACCCATGTTTCATCGGTAGTTATTACTGTGTTTAGAAAGTTTGGATCCTTTACAATCATTTGTTTCCACTCATGATACATCTGAACTCTATCTAACAATTGTTCTATCATCAGGTGATGACCCATCTGGAACACACACGTTGTAGCAGTAATTTGTCGCTTAGAATGCGGGAGGTCGACGTGTTTGAAATATTAGTTGACGCCGCTATGTCATCACATGTTATTCGTCGATCTTCTTACAGTATTGCCCAAACAGTGAACAATACGCTCCGTAACAACACTTTCAGGTCGATGAGTGAGTTCTGCCAACAAACGACCGTTTTTGAAATCATGGTGCCATCTAAAAATTGTTGAATCACCCAAACATTTATATTTGTAAACTTTTTGCATTAAATCAACCGTTTCTGAGGTCGTTTTACCCAAATGATAGCAAAATATTATCGCGCAACGCATTTCACTTCTTAACTCTGAATCACTGAGTTTCATAGCTGTATGGCGACATGTAGACGTACTTTAAACAACTGCGGAATAACAAAACCAGAATCTTCTGCCACGGCTAACTGTTACCATAGATATTTCCTTCGGGAGAAGTTGGAATTACTGTAGACATCATACAAGAAGCAAGTGGAGAAATCGAAACAGCACTCGCCCAAATTTTCACTCGACGCCTTAATGAAGGGAGGATTCCTGAGGATTGGAACAACGCTACAATGATCCTGCTACATAAAAAAGGTGACATTGAGGATCTCAGGAACTACAGACCTATCAGCCTCCTATCAGTGGTTTATAAAATCTTCACTAAAGTTCTTTCACACCGCTTGAAGGTGACACTGGACATGACTCAACCGAGAGAACAAGCTGGATTCAGGAGTGACTACAGCACAATAGATCATATCCACGTGCTGAGAGAACTAATTGAAAGAGCGAGGGAATATGAACTTCCATTGTGCATGGCTTTTATCGATTATGAAAAAGCCTTTGATTTGGTTAAACCATCAGCGGTTACAATGGCTTTGAAATCCTGCGGTATTGAAGATGCATACATTAATATTATTAATAACATCTATGAAAATGCAAGCGCAAAGATTCGGATGTTTGAAAATACAACGCACATAAAAATTGGAAAGGGAGTGAGACAAGGTGACACCATATCTCCGAAGCTCTTTAATTCCACATTGGAAAATGTCTTTCAATCACTGAACTGGGAAAACAAAGGGATAAAGATTAATGGAGATTATCTAACCCACCTTCGTTTTGCTGATGACGTAGTCATTTTTGCAACTACCCCATCAGAGCTACAAAGTATGATCCAGGAACTTGCTGTTAAGAGTAGAGAAGTGGGATTAAAAATGAACTTTCAGAAGACAAAAGTGATGTTCAATGCTTTTACAAGAAATGAAGATTTATCGATTGATGGAGAAAGGCTAGAGATAACAGACACGTACATTTATCTTGGACAGCAGATATCAAGTGAGGGTCACATAGATGAAGAAATCAGTCGGCGTACAAAACTTGCCTGGAGAGCTTTTGGAAGAAACAGCATAATTTTCAAGAGCAATATGCCATTATGTCTTAAAAGAAAAGTGTTTGATCAATGCATCCTTCCAATGCTTACGTATGGTGAAGAGACGTGGACCTTAACTGAAAGAGACATGCAAAGCCTGCAGACAACTCAAAGAAGCATGGACAGGTGCATGCTTGGTGTAACCAGGAGAGATAAGAAGAGGAACTCGTGGATCCGAAAAATGACAAGAGTGGAAGACATCATGATCAGAGTTAAATCCCTGAAATGGCAATGGGCTGGACATACTGCCAGAAGGACAGACCATCGATGGACAGCCGAAATTTTAGATTGGATTCCAAGGGACAGGAAAAGACCCAAAAGAAGACCACATGGGAGATGGGTGGATGAAATTCGAAAGTATGCGGGAGTGACATGGAGGAGACTGTCAGAAGACAGACCGTTCTGGAGGAAACTTGGGGAGACCTTCGTACAGCAGTGGATTAATAATGATTGACAATGAGATACTTCCTTATTCAGTTAGTCGTCTGCGTGGTTGTTTTTCCCCTTCGCATTGTTGCCAACTCAAAAAAAAAATTACTCTCAGTTTTTATGGAACGGCCTTTGTATATGTTACTCGTAGTTACAATTTCTGTTTGCCTCTTCCTGAAAACTAGGCTATGGGTGCCCATGTACATATATTTCCCGAGATTTTGAGCACCACCGCTACTTTGTGGCTCTTAAGCCTTTTGTTCTGGATGCATCGTAACGAAGCGAACAAAACAACGCAATTATGCTTTTCCCTTGAAGAGAATATTCTCTTCCGAGAACACTGCTGTGGCCCTCTTCTCCAGGTACTTCACTGTAGTTTGGAGTTTGGATGTTGTAGGAAAAACTTGTGTGTCGACACGTACGTTCAAGCAACGCGGGGGTCCCCCATCTGCGGGTGGCGAAATACCGACGGTAGTTACGCAGAGACCGGCGAGCCTCCCGCATCGGGGAAAGGGGGCATGCATGCCATTCTTCGAGCATCCCTTTGAACTCTCGAAACGCATCCCCTCCACCCACCCACTCACCATCATGAACTCTTGGCACGCTAGACTGCAAAACATTGAAGTAAAGAAAAAAATCAATAATTCGACTCAATTAGGTTGTGAAGTAGTTCCCTATCTCCTGGGTCGCGAAAACCCCTGCCCCAAGGATGAAAAGGAGAGCGTGCTGCTCAAGTATATTGCTGAGAGTCTGAGGTAGGGGGGATTTGAGGAACCACGTTAGAGAATACATAATGATGAATGATGCATTTTCATTTTTTTCCCTCTCCCTTTTCGTCAAGAATAACCTATACTTTTATCCACTGAGATGAACCGAATTCTAACTCTCTTTGCGTAGCTCTCTATTTTTCCTTTCAATAATTTATATCCTGATCTTTTTTCTTCAATTTATAAGAATTCCACGTGTATTGTAATCATTCGGGATTCCATATTCTGCCAAGGACCAAAAAAAAAAAAAAAAGAAAAAAAGGAGGAAAATGGAAAAGGAGAGAGTGAAAAAAATCGCTTGTTTTCTTTTCTAGTTTCTCTGACCCTGTGGGCTGATGTCTCTCTCTCCTAGCGTAAGAGGAAATTCTGTAATCCTTATGTTCTAGCGCTCACGATCGATAATGCCTGATGATTTCCCAAGAAAAAGGGAAGGTCTGAGTGTTGCTGTTGAGATATGAACGGAGCGAAATCAAGAAGTTTCAGGCGATGTAACTTTTCCGTTTTCTCATCATGGCTGAGGCTTTAAAATTTCTAATAGTACCAACATGCATTTAAATTACATTCTGCACTGTGAAAAATAAGTGGTGTGAATTCACGGAAAATTTCTAAAAATAACGTGCAACAAAGTTGCCGATTGGTGTTCCTCTTTTAAAGAAATTTCCGTTTTTAAAAGTTCCGGATTTTTTTGTATTTTCACAAATTTTCCGTCGTCAGTAATGCCGTTTATTTCCGAAAAGCCCGTTTCAGGTTTTTCCGTATTTAGACAGAAATTTCGCAAAATCGCACAAGCTGAATTTTTCAGCTCTTCCACCAGAGAATCCTTCTGCACCAGTAAGACTCAAACCGACGTTGTTTGTGTTGGCTCAACAGAAACCGCGCGGATTCACCAGTGAGCCAGAAATACTCAGCAATCACACTGACATTTAAAATAAAAGTCTTTTTGCACGATGATGCTTTTTTTCTTTTTGTCATTAATGCGGCTGATTTATTCACTTTATCTTTTGTTGAAGCTTATTATTTTTTTGTAATAATTTTATTTTTTTCTGTAGGACTTATCACAAATTATTTTTTTTTTTTACAACGTGATAGTTTCAAGCAACAGAGTGCTTTTGAACTTGATATATTTTTAAATTGGCAGTCACTTTCAATTATTTTAAAGAAAAGATGAAATGTGCTATTTCAGAGTATTGTTTCACAAAACTCCTAAATATTGGTTTTGTGCGAATGAAATGTCCGGCAAAGGACCAGCACACGTGGACGGCGAGAACGGAAAAGTAGAACAACTTACCTGGGCAAAATAATCCCCCTCGGCTTCGACACATAGTTGCCATCTGGTCCAGCAAGGCCATGATCCCGGAATGAAAAAAGTCTTGTATCTGGGATCCGAAGAAGTCATCAACTGCACGTTAAACCTCGTTGTCTGTCGTGAACTGTTTCCCGGGCAGGAAATGATCCAGGTGACGAAACAGATGATAGTCTGTCGGAGACAAGGCCGGGTAATAGGCAGGATAAGGCAGTGCTTCAAATCCCAAAGCACTTAGTGTCACCATCGTTCGTTGTGCCACATGAGGGCGAGCGTTGTCCTGGAGCAGAAGAACACCATGTTCTTTGATCAAAGTCGGTTGTTTCTGCAGCAATTTCCGGTGCATCTGGTGTAATTCAGCTCAGCACAATAATGTTCTGCAGTGATGGTTTGGCCTCTTGCCAAGAAACTCCGACGAATTATCCCGGCTGTGGACCACCAGACAAGGAGCATCATCTTCTTGGTGTGTAGGGGTGGCTTAGGATGCCGTCCAGCAGGCTGTACCTTTCTTAACCATTGTGCAAATCGTTTCCGATTATCATAAAGGACACACTTCTCGTCGCAGGTGACGATTCGTTGCAGTAGAAGTTTCTGGCAATCAGCGACGTGCAGACTTCCAAACCCCTAGTCAGTTGTCAACCCATGCGGCAGCCTCATGCACAGCTGTTTGACCTTACCCAGAGCAGCCAGACGCCGAACAACTGTCGTGTGGTGGACACCTACCTCTGCTGCTATCTCATGACACATTTTCCGGGGTCTGCTTCAACCACACGTAACAGAACATCGTCAGAAACAGCAAGATGTCGAAGACCACATGCTTCATCTTGCAGGGTATCTCCGCTTCCAGATTTCACAAGCCTTCGCCGAATGGTTCGTTCGTTGGCTGTATTCTCCCCAAACGCTTTGCCAACGTTTCGAGCGGCAATTCCTGCAGAATGGCCCAGTTTAAATTCCTACTCAAATTCGGCGTCTGCATGTTTCCTTTGCAAGCCACGTTACGTCCAAAAAAACCACGCCTGAACCTTGTTCTTCACACACGTGCTAGCTATTTATAGTAACTCTGTGACGTAATACCCGCAACACCTGTGGGTGGTTCCATTCTGCTGTGGTGGGGGCCTGTCTCCACTGCTCGTTTGCTCCGGACAACACAAAATTTACTTTTACCCAACACCAAATTTACTCTTCATGGGTATAATAGCTTTTGCCTTAAGGACTCCATAGACTGATACATAGACATCGTATTAATACAATCACCTCTGCAATAATTGAAGTACCCCGTTCTCACGGTAACACAATATGTAATAGCTGGTGAACAAAATGGGGAAGAGGAAAAGAAATATCCTGTGCTATAAATAACCAAAATTCATGCGATATGTTTTCCACGATATCCGATCTTGCTACAGAACTTCAAAATCAGATCCTTCGACAGATGATTTGAATTTAACAGTTAATCAAACCTCGAATATTCCCGCGAATCGCTCGTATTACCGGATAATTTATGTTATATGCATACGAAGAAAAGTGAGAACGGAGTTTTTCCGTTAATATACGAACCGAATTGCGGAAAGGTTTCTGTCAATCCAGAATTTTCCGTTAACACATCTTAATAAGTTAGTAAAATCATGCAATGCATTGATTATGATACGCTTTCCAACATACCAGAAATAATTACTGAAGTTATTACCCAAGTTATGAGGATAATGTCTGCGGAACAAATCTCGCTCCTCTGTCCTGACCTTTGACCCCATTTCGATGATATTCAACAGAACCGGTTCAGTATACCTCAGGAATAACATACTAAGGTTTTGTCGCTATAGAAGCATTTTTACGCAAGTTATGAGAATAATAGCTGTGGAATAAATCTTGCTTCTGTGCCATGACCTTTGACCCCATTTCGTTGATATTCAACAGAAGCGGTTCACTATACCTTCGGAACAACATGACAAAGTTTTGTTGCAATCGAAGCATTTTTACGTAAGTTGATGCATAAGGGCAATGGAATGTTTCCCGCTCCTATCTCCTAACCTTTGACCTCATTTCGCCCATTTTCAACAGAGTTCGTCCCGAGATTGTGCCCTACCACATACTAAAATTTCATCGAAATCGAACCATTACCTCTAAGTAATGGTTAGAGGTAATGGTTCGATTTCGATGAAATTTTAGTATGTGGTAGGGCACAACCAAGGAGGTTATATTACTGGAGACACCACTCCTATCCACGCAGCGTTGGCCGCCATAAGTCACCGTCTGTGCTGCAAATGACGTCATGAGCAGGCACGACGTAACCGCAGAAGAGAAGCTGCTTGGAAACCAATGGAACAAAGGCTTCTAAGCGTATAAACAGAAAAAATGAGTAATTCAATAATCTTTATCAATGATACACAAGCTTACTGTTTCATCAACGGTATAATTTAGTTCATTTTTGCCTGCTTGTGACGTCACACCACAGATTAGCTGTGACCTATGGCGGCAGAGCCAGTGGTGTCTCCAGTAATATAACCTCCTTGGGCACAACCATACTAAAATTTCATCGAAATCGAACCAGTACCTCTAAGAGTACGTAATTTCACGTTTCCGTTTTGCAGCAGATTAGCAGCAACACGTGTACGTTTAATAATCCAGTTGAACAAATTTTCTTTTGTCAGATATTATTACTAACTGCCGAAACATTTTCTGTGCATTTATTGCCAAAAATAGTGCAAATTTTTTTCGCTAGGGGCGGAAATGTCTTATCGGTTTTTGTTGATATCACTTATTTTAAAAGTCCGATTTCAAAAATTCCTTGAACGTGGTTTACTATTTACTTTGTTGAACACTTTGCATCTACTCGTAAAGTTTTGTAGTTCCCAGTTCTGGCGCTAGATGGGTGTTAGTTCGTACTTGTATTTGATGATGTATTTCCGCTTCTAAATAATATTTTGAAAAATTTCTTTTTTTACTGTATGCCGTTTGTTGCAGTAAAGATGGGGAATATTATCTTTTTAAAATAGCGCACAGTTTCACCGGTAGGGGCAGAAAGGCCTAAATCTCTTTCTCGCTATCTCTGCTTCTAAGAGACGTTTTTTTTTTTTTTTTTTTTTTACTTAATATGCTGTTGCTGTGAAGAATACCTTCCATATATTTTCTGCTTTTCTATTGTTCAAAATTCATACGCTAGGTAATGTAAAGTTAGAGCATGCTTTCCTCTGTATCTGTTCTTTTAACTGTTTGATATAAAGATCGCTTTGTTTCTGCTATGTTCCTTGGGCTAAGAGAAATTTTTGAGCACAATTTGTTAACTTTGGTAATAGACTTTTCAACTGATAGTTGGGTAAAGTAACTGTTTTTGTTTCTAGATGTTTTATTTTTTTTTCTGCAATGGACTCCATTGACTGTGAATAACTTTGAAAAATTTTATTCATGTTGGAAAGAATTCAAAAGAGACGTGCTCAATACAACTGAAAATTGATGTCGTTTTTCTTGTTTTCTGTTGTAAACTGATAAACGCGTCGTAGTTTCTCTGTAATCTACAGCATTGCATTTGTTATTTTATATACACTGCCTGACAGAGAAAATGCCACACCACGAAGGCATGAACGCAGAGCCATGCAAATTGCAGAGTGGGTGCACACGTACAAGTTATTCAAATGACTGCATTTGCAGGCCAACCACACAAACGGCGCGCGGGATATGAGCAGACAACCAGCCCGTGCCACCAGTCGAGACGTTTTCACGGCAGCAAGAAGTGAGTGGTTCCGCTGTAACCATGTCTGGAGAATGAACAAGGTGTGCCAATGCTGGACGCTGTCGTACGCGATTTCGTCAAACGGATGAGTTCACGAGAGGTGTCATCGTAAGCTTTAGTACCGCCGGATGGTCCTTGCGTTGTATTGCGGAAGAAGCGCAACATGATAACAGCGGTCCCAGGATGGATCTGTGTAGCGTCGTAGGGGAACCGGAGCACGGAGACGGACGTCCGAGCTCACCGATCGTCGCATCCGACGTCATGCCATTGCGGACCCACAGACCACAACGGGTGGCATTTTGCGGAGTGTACGGGGAGACTTGGATGCTCTGATATCGACGCGAACAGTGTCGCTCCGATCGGCTGCCTCTGGTTTGCTGTCCAGCCGTCCGTTGCGAAGGCTACCCTTAATAGCGAGCCATCGTTGTCACCGCTTGACGTGGTGTCACTCCAGAGCTGTTTGTGGTGCCGAATAGAACAGTGTGGTGTTCAGCGACGAATCACGGTTCTGTCTCACCACGGATGATCGCCGTGTGGAAGTCTGGAGGTGACGTGGCCAAAGGGCGGATTCTTCCGCCATTGTGCAGCGCCACATGGTCCGGCAACGTGGAATCAGGGTGTTGGGTGCTATCAGCTCCAACAGCCACTCACCTCTGGTACGCATTACAAGCACATTAACGGCACGACGCTATGTTGTCGAGGTGCTGCGGCCCGTGGCACTATCGTATCTGCTGGGCATCCCAAACGCCGTTTTTCAACAGGATAACGCCCAGCCGCATACCGCTCGGATTAGCCTGAATGCTTTACATGGTGTGCGGATCCTTCAGTGGCCAGCACGATCCCCCGATATTTCGCCCTTCGAGCATCTGTGGGACACGATTTGACGTCGGTTAAATACCCTCCCACACCCGCAAAATGAAGATGAACTGTGGACTCGGATCAACACCACCTTGGTCTACGAAGCCCCAGGACTCTATTCGGACTCTCGATGCCATGTCATATTCAACGTTGTATTACCCAAAATGGGGGTCACACTCCTTATTGATCATCCTGTATATTCGGCCACGAGAGCCCAGTCTGTATGTGACAATTAAATCATTTGTTCAAGACCTACTTAGCTATCTGTGTGCAGTTTGGTCTGTTTTCGAGCATTCGTTCATGGTGTGGCATTTTCTCTGTCAGGCAGTGTATGTATTGCTATTTCACCCATTTCTACAGATATTAATGCAATTGCTAGGGTAGCTCCTGCGCTGAAAAGGCAGCGTACTAGCTATGGATTGGGTGTTAAAATGAACATCATTAATATAAGCAAGGAAATAGTGTTTAATTTGAAAGTCGTTCATTTTAAAATCCACTAAATCCATTGCTAAGGGTGCCGTTTCCGGTGTCACTGTCCCAGTTAAAACTTAGTTACATCAACCCCCATGGAAAGTTGGTCCTTACTAATGGATTCAGTATTAGTAGTCATTTGAGGGTCCCATTGTCCACGTATAACAAGAACTCGTTGCACAACAGAAAAAATATAATTTACTTACCTTCCTTTGTGTTATAAATTCTACAAGCTTATATACGAAATGCTAGTCTTAAATACCATGAAGAGAAAATGAATTTGGAAGTTATCGTGTAGAAATATCTAAATTAATATGAGCATAAAATTCATCTTGGTAAATTTTATGAAGAAAGAAAATGTTGCTTACAATCTCAGGCTTCAAATTAGTTCTTCTTTCTTCGAATATTCTCCTGGCAGTAACGAAATTTTTTTTACTGCTTGCATTTCAGGTAGGGATTGAAATAACGTTCTTAATGACCTAGCCAGTTGTAGACATTGTTTTGAATTTAACTGCCACTATTATAATAAATCAGTGTTCATATTGTAAAATCACGAAATGAGCCAATTCAACGGATCTTTCTTCTTTTGTACTGATATCCTCCCAGTTACTGAAATTAGTTTTACTTATCTTGTCGAGTATCTGCTGTACAGATTCCTTTCGCGAAGAACTTCAATTTAGTGATGTCTTCAGGTGAAAACATTCTCAGCTGTCAAAAAGATGTTAATTGCTATCAACAGTCTTTAACCAATATCCAATACGTAAATGAGGGATCAGCGTCGTGCTTTGAGACTTATTTTCAAATTTCTAAAAACGAGCTTCAACAAAGAAAAATAGTTATGGGAAAAAACTGGTGATCAGGCCCGATTTTTATATGAGATGATTAAAATGCTAGCCCGACCCGAAGATTAACCTGGCTCGACTCCTGCAAGCCTCTAAATCAGGCAACCCCTTTCTCTAAGGATGAAAAGAATCAGGATTAGCGTCCGATTTGTGTGCATTAACATTCTGAATTAATGTAGTTCTGTACTAGTTTTCGGTCTAGGTATTTCTTTCACGCTGTTGAGGAATAGCTGCGCTTTTCTTATTTCAAAGCCTGCTTCAAAAAAACTGGAATTTCTGTTTTGAATTAGCGATATACGCTCAGATTTGCATTTATATTTCTCAGAACAACTGCGGAAGCCCTGTAAGCCCACCGTCTAACCTCTCCTACTGTTCTCACATTTGGGGTAAAGCATTCAAGTCAATCCCAAAAATTTTGTGCATAAAGGAACTTTACTTTTTAAGAACCAGTAGGGTAAGTACGAACGCGGTTAGGCTGTGCTTAAGTGCCACCGACGCTAAAAGGTGCGAAGAAAATTAAGAAAATAAAATGTTTATCCCAAATACACCTAAAAAGAAGGAAAATGAGAGATTGCGGGGAGGGCGAATAAGTTCAAACAGTGGCGTAGTGTTTTAAGCTCAGGCTTCTTACCATTCGTCCAAGTTGGGGTCCGGGTTCGAGTCCCGCTGAGGCATGGATGTTGTGTTTGTCTTGCGGCACTGGTTCTTTCCCTTCTCTGGACCAGTGGCCCTGAATTAGGGACGGACGACTGCGTTGAGTCCATTGAGTTGCTCACGGTTGTCGTTAAACCCCCAATCAAAAATAAAAAGTTCGCAAACAGCAACCTAGAAACTAAGACGAGCTCCTTTCATTTCGTTCGTCTACTGTAGCGTCAGTAGTGTAAGGAACGTCGTTGACATAAGGTCAAACATTGTATTACAGATTTAAAATAGCTGAAGACACATTCAGGGTAAATGTGATGCACAGAATTCTAGGCATATGTATAATACAAATTAGAGAAAGATGTATCGGTATGCAAAAATATGTTTATGATTTCGCATTTTTCGGGACTCAGAACGTGCTTACGTTAACGGAACGTGATATTTTAAGAAGTGGTTTGCTAAAAATGTACGCGAAGAATTTTTCGTTCAACTTTTGCAAATTTCTTCAAATAGCTTTATAAAAGAAGAAATTAAATCAATAAATTCAATAAAAGAACTCGCAGAATTGTTAGATTTTAACAATTTGTCGTGTAGTTACCGGGCGTTTCTACACTTATTAAATAACAAGGAACTATACACCAACTGTACTTAAATAGTATATATATATATACTAGATTTCTGAAATTTCTTGGTGCAGAATATAAATCAAAATTTCTAAGAAATTTTGATTTCTTTTAAAAATCAAGAAATTTTGATTTCTTTTAAAAATCAAGAAATTTTGATTTCTTTTAGAAATCAAAATTTCTGAACCAGTCGTACTGATATTTCTACGCCACAGCTTCGCTTCCTGGGCACAATTCCCTATATACCAAATGTTTCCTATCAGCTCAAGAACACGCTAAAGAAGATGAACCTCGGTGTTGGCATCAGATCTCCGACATCTTTATATACCATGCTTAAGGGAAACACTGACAAGACCCCACCTTTCAATGAAGGAGGTGTTTATGCCATTCCTGTACTATATCCGGACGGCTCCAGGCGATACTGCATTGGAATGACTAAACGTTCATTTAGAATTAGAGTCAACGAACATAAAAGGGGCATAAAGAACGGCAAAGTAACCACGGCCCTATCCAGGGATGTCAAGCTCAAGTCCGCTGCTCCTATGTGGGATGACGTAAAGAAATTAGCCTCCTACTCCACCCCAAACTCTACTGCCATTCGCGAAACTTTGGAGATCATTACCAACAGCGAGTCGTGCAGTGATAGCGTCTCACTGGAGTTGCCACGAATTTGGAACCAGTTCTTCAAATAGTGATTGCCTCTTGGTTTTCCTTCCATGATTCCGCGTGCTAAACGAGCATAACGCCTCGTGTCTTTGAATACCTGATTACATTCGCATCTATTCGTTATTGTCAAGTCACTGCGTTTAAATTGTTGAAGCGTTCTATTATTCAATTTGCAGTTTTCTCTCTACCTTCCTCGAAAAAGCCATCTGGTTGATGTGCGAAAGCTTGGAAATTTTTATTTATATTCTACACCAAGAAATTCTGGATATCTAGTATAGTTATACTGTTTGAGTTTCTACACCTATTTATTGTATACGTTTCTACACTTATTTTATTTTATATTTAACACTACCGATTACAGTAGTTACTTCTGAAACATTATTTAGCATTTTAAAAAAGTTAAAAATTATTTGTGAAATACAATGTGTCAAGAACGACTGAAGTATCTTTCTCTAATTGCCACTGAAACTCAAGAGGCTGTTAATTAAATCCCAAAGATTTAATTTGAGACCTTGGCAAGCAAAAAATGGGGAAAATATTTTTTATTTGAATATCTAGAATCTCTCTCTATCTGTAAAAACGTAAGAATTCCTTTAAAGGAGATGTTTTTACTAATTAAAATGTATGTGTTTTTATCTTGTTAGTTTTGCAAATAAAGCAGAAGTTGGGTGGGGAGGGATCTTTTATATAATTTTGCGATAACACATTCTCCCTTGGCACTCGTGTGTCTTCAAAAATTGCCATCATAGGTCAGGATTATCCCTGTTGTAAGCCTCCTGAAGCTCTAAGTACCGCTACATCAGACACCATCACTAGCTTTATTGGTGTGATCATCGATTAAGTGCCACGTAGATAGCTTTATTGACTCATTCGTTCTCGCTGCATCAAAACATTGAATTCTCAGTCCGTGAAAGTTTTGCCACGACTGTCCAACCGCCAACCAACTGAGCTAAGCTAAAAAGTTGAAACTGTCCAAATAAAGCACAATTGAGCAATTTCTTTCTTTGAGGTTATCCATCCAGAGTCCAGCTGGCAGACAAACTATTCCGTCAGGATAAATACACAATTACAAGTGATCAATAGTTAATAAATAAATTGTCAATACGAGGATGAGTGAATTTAAAATTTAAGAAACTCATTATACTGCAAAAACATTTGGTTTGCATGTCGTTTATCACATTTGAGAATGCCTCCTACAATTCAGCAACATCGTATACAACTGATAATGTTGCGATTTGTATTTCCTTCCATTGTTGGTTTGTCTTTTGCTTTCAAATTCTACTGTTGCTCTAGAGGTTGTAACGTATACTTTATCTTTACCTTCCTTTTTAGTTTCTGCCTTTTTATGTAAATTTAGTTTATTCTCGTTAAACGTTCAGCAGCCTGAACGCCACATTCTTTTCCTCTCGACGAATTCGTTTTTGGCAACTCTGACAAAAGGGTAGAAGGCAATTTTGTGATCGAAAGCTGGAAAGCAGAGTTGATGTTTTTAGCGTATTACGAACACTTATAGCACTGTTTTTATTCGAGCACTGCTATAGCACTTTTTTTATTGGAGCACTGTTATAGCCCTTTTTTTATTGGAGCACTGTTATAGCACTTTTTTATTGGAGCACTGTTATAGCACTTTTTTTATTGGAGCACTGTTATAGCACTTTTTTATTGGAGCACTGTTATAGCACTTTTTTTATTGAAGCACTGTTATAGCACTTTTTTATTGGAGCACTGTTATAGCACTTTTTTATTGGAGCACTGTTATAGCCCTTTTTTTATTGGAGCACTGTTATAGCACTTTTTTATTGGAGCACTGTTATAGCACTTTTTTTATTGGAGCACTGTTATAGCACTTTTTTATTGGAGCACTGTTATAGCACTTTTTTTATTGGAGCACTGTTATAGCACTTTTTTATTGGAGCACTATTATAGCACTTTTTTTATTGGAGCACTGTTATAGCACTTTTTTATTGAAGCACTGTTATAGCACTTTTTTATTGGAGCACTGTTATAGCCCTTTTTTTATTGGAGCACTGTTATAGCACTTTTTATTGGAGCACTATTATAGCACTTTTTTTATTGGAGCACTGTTATAGCGCTTTTTTATTGGAGCACTATTATAGCACTTATTTTTTTATTGGAGCACTGTTATAGCACTTTTTTTATTGGAGCACTGTTATAGCACTTTTTATTGGAGCACTGTTATAGCACTTTTTTTATTGGAGCACTGTTATAGCGCTTTTTTATTGGAGCACTATTATAGCACTTATTTTTTTTATTGGAGCACTGTTATAGCACTTTTTTTATTGGAGCACTGTTATAGCACTTTTTTTATTGGAGCACTGTTATAGCACTTTTTTATTGGAGCACTGTTATAGCACTTTTTTTATTGGAGCACTGTTATAGCGCTTTTTTATTGGAGCACTATTATAGCACTTATTTTTTTTATTGGAGCACTGTTATAGCACTTTTTTTATTGGAGCACTGTTATAGCACTTTTTTTATTGGAGCACTGTTATAGCACTTTTTTATTGGAGCACTGTTATAGCACTTTTTTTATTGAAGCACTGTTTATCACGAGCACTTGATTATTTTTGTCTCTTCTTTCTGGCAGTAGCACTTGTTGATAAGTCTCCCTTGTTTTACGTTCACGATGTTTTGAGCACGATAGTTTGCATTTTTACGATTTGCTATTTACTATTGTACTGAAGCGATTGCTATCTTGTGATACTGCTGAGTATAGAGAGGATTATGTATTACATGGATATTTCTTTGATCAATTTTATTGACTGAACAAAGTGCCTGACTGATTCGTGACATAATTCTTGAGAAGCGCAAATAAAGCGTGGACCTTGTAAACACTGACTTAAGCATTTTCTTGGAGGTTATATTTCTTACGGTGCCATATTTTTTTTCCAAAAGGTATTGAAAGTTTAAAGCCATGTTTTGCGATGCAGAGCCTGACAGTGGATCTGCAAGAAACATCTACCACATTACCTCTATGCACAGCAGTATCACAAGATACTGCTGAGTATAGCAATCATAACGCACATTGATTCAGAATGGAAAAACAGGAAATCGGCGTGGAGGTCTCCGGCTCAAACGGCAAGCCACCTGCATTTCAGCAGTGAAAAAATAGCCGGACTCAAGCATAGCACTTTCTCCAACTTCATATTTGATTTTACTTATGGTACAACTGATCTCGCTGTACTGATATTCATACTTATATGAAACTGTCAGACTCGAACTTGGGGAAGCCTGACTCATCACCCCTTCAAACAGTTTTAGATCCTACGAATGCCAAGTTTTGTAACAGACTAGCAAGGAGTGGCATTTCCGATTGTGATGTGTGAATTATATGAATTATAAGCACTTGCTTTGCGAACACTATAATTCCTACCCTCACATTTGAAAAACAAAATCAAACAGAACTTGACTGTCACTTTGAGTGATGGATTGTCTATGCTTCTGAAATTTGACCGCTTACCGGAAAGAGTAGCTGCACATTCATCATGGCAAATTTCGTGCACGACTTTAAGATGTGACTAATGGTTCAGTTTGAACATTGACACGGATAGTAGTTGATCGCACAGACAAGCCGTCAGTGTTGCTTGCGTCCTCGTACATTCTTTAAAGTACGTAAGTATGCAAAATGGGTTCTTATTGTTAATGCAGATGCTGGCATATCTTTGTGTACGCACACTGTTCTGAACTGGCAAGCAACCAGATGGAAAATGGAAAGGCTGTAATGTTGGTGGAATATAGAGCTGTCGGAATACTACACAGTTCAGTTCTTGATAATTTCATTTTTAAGCGAATCAAGGGTCACTCAAATAACTTCAGAAAAGGTTGCTTACGGTTAGTCTTTATTCAGCTAAATATCCTTTAACACTTCAACAAGGGGACGAACGTGAGTTATTATCAGCAATAACACTTGACTGAGAAACACAACGCTGACATTAAAGTAGAACACACAGCCTTCAAATAACTCAAACGGCAATTAAACAATATAGTATCCACAATTAGCATTAATTACTACCACCAATCTCAGCACACACGCTTCTCAAAAAAACATTATATACTGTATGTATATCGTTCTGTTCTTATCTCAGACATCCACACGTCATTCGTTCCGACCCTGGGGTGTTTCCAACCATACTCTTGAGAGAGAGAAAATATCGCGTTAAATTTGAAAAATGGTAAGGAGAACGAACTCAAATTTACATAGAAAAAGAAACTAAAAAGGAAAGTTAAATTACAGTATATGTCACAAGATATCCTGTGACTTATGCAAATAGTGGCCATCTGGCCCACTTCAGTTCGCTGGTAACACATGTTTTGCCAATCAGCTAGCAGAACTGTGAAATCTGATTTAGTCCACAGAGGAGAGACAGGTGACAGACGGTGTCGTCTGTCACGTGATACGGTACCAGTGGCTATATAAGTAGCACCACGGAGAGAGTTGCAATCTCTTGAAAAGAAACAGAGACGCTTACGGTTTAACGTTTTAGTTCCATGTCCGTTCACTGGCGCGCTGTTCTATTGAGATCTTCGGGGCCAAATTGTTGCCATGAATCTCTATGGAAGATTAACCTTTGAGTCTCCTGCTCTGTGATTTAGTTGTTTCGGTCGCCTAATGGTAATAGGCGCAAGCTTCTGACAGATCTCCAGAGTTGGACTAGAGTTCGAAGCCCGGGTGATGCATGAATGGTGTGCTTGCCCTATGGCAATGGCCCTGTCTCTTCCCTGTAACCAGTGGCCCCAAATTAGAGGTGGACAGCATTTTGCTTTAGATACTCACAGAGGTCATTAAACCCGAGAGCATACAAACGAAAGAAAGAACCATAACCTAAGAACTTGAAGAGTGGAAACGAGATTAAAAGATAAAACTACGTAACATCAGTATCAAGAAATTAAGATTAACAGTTCGTTAGACTAAAATTAGAAATTTTTAATTCATTTCATCATTTTATGACCAGAATATATGGAAAGAAGTTATATGCATTTGATGTGCTCTGTGATTGTCCTAAATGCTTTTTGAAGGAAATAAGAGAAGGATTTTATATGCGCATATTTGCATTTCTCACTTGAAGATAAGAGAACAGAAGCTAATTAAGATGTTATTTAAAAATCACAGATAGATCAAAAGAGCATGGAAAGATAAATGGTTGGAGAAGCAGGGGCGGGGGGCAGTCAAGGAAGCACGGGGGTAACTGAAATGCTAGTATGAAAAAGCTTGTCGTTGGTGCAAACGTCTGAAGCGACAGTGAACTGGAGAAGCTGCTAGAACGGCGTCAACTGTTAATTTTCAGATCTTAACACATACACCATTTAGAGACATTAAATGCCATTGAAAAGGTGTACGTGAGAATTTGATAAATGAATTGATAACGCAGAACAGTACACCAGTTATGTAGGAAATAGTAATACTAGTGATCCGATTTATTGGCGTAGGAAATAGACATAAGCGTTTCTAAGACTGCGCATATCAACCAGATGGCTTTTTCAAGGAAGTTAGAAGTTAGACAGTATCTGTCTAACTTCCTTGAAAAAGCCATCTGGTTGATGTGCGAAAGCTTGGAAACGTCTATTTCCTACGCCAATAAATCGGATCACTAGTATAGTATTACTATTTCCTTGATAAATGAAGCTACAAAACGCGCAGAAATAAGTGAGAAAGAAAAACATTGCTTCAAACTGAGTTGTAAAACAGAAGAAAGAGACTCTTTATGCTGCTGCGAATTGAGGGTGGTTGTTGAAAATATGTACAAAGGCCGTTCCATAAAAACAGCGTAAATTTTTTTGAGTTGGCAACAGTGCGAGGGAATAAAATAACCACGCAGACGATTAACTTAATTAAGGAAGTATCTATGGCAACAGTTATTAGCCGTTGTAGACGATTTTGGTTTTGTTATTGCGCAATTGTTTAAGGTACGTCTGCTTTTCGCTATACAGCTATAGAGGTGAGTTATTCATAATTATGAAGTAAAATGCGTTATGCGATAAAATTTTGCAGTCTTTTCGGTAAAACGGCTTCAGAAACAGTTGATTTAATAAAAAAAGTTTACAAAGATAAACGTTTGGGTGAGTCAACGACTTTTAGATGGCACCATGATTTCAAAAAAGGGCGTTTGTCGGCAGAACATGCTCCTAGGACTGGTCGACTTGAAAGTGTTGTTACGCAGCGTTTTGTTAATATTGCTTGGGCAATCCTGAAAGAAATTCGACGAATGACGGGTGAAGACATAGCGGCGTCAACTGATATTTCAAAAACGTCGGCATTCTGCATTCTACGCGACAAATTACTGCTGCATCGTGTGCTTTCCAAATGGGTACCTCATCACCTGACGAGAGAACAATTGTTACGCAGAGTTCAGGTGTGTTATGAGTGGAAACAAATGATTGCAAAGTACCCAAACTTTCTAAACACAGAAATAACTGCCAATGAAACAGGGGTTCACTATTTCGACCCCTTCACGAAGCGCGCAACGAGTGTCTGGAAACACGCAGGCTCGCCTCCTCCGAAAGAAGTCCGCCAAACCAAATCAGCTGGGAAGCTGATGATGATAATTTTCTTTGATCATAAAGGTGTAGTCTACCAGCATGCCATTCCTCCACAAATTACTGTCATCGCTGAGTATTACATTTCTGCAATTCTGTCTTGAAGCATCTGCGACGACACATATCGATTAAGCTACCGGAACTGGTGAATAAGTGGTTCCTACACCACGATCACGCCCGCCCACATGTGGCTGCATATGTTTAACAGTTTTTTCACGAAATGCAGTATTGAAATCATGCGACAGCCTGCCTACAGTCCTGATCTCGCCCCGTGCGATTTCTGGTTGTTGTTTCCAACAATGAAGAAGTTCCGTGGCGCAACATTCAACACAGGTGCCGACGTTTTTCAATCTATAGCCTACAGAGGTCGCTAAAGGAGCTTCCACAAAATGCCTTCGCCACATGCTTTGAAAAGTGGACTAACAATGGGAGCTTTGAGAAAGAATAACATATTTTGCTGTACCTATATTTCTTCATTTTGTGGGATTTTACTCTCAGTTTTTATGGAACGGCCGTTGTACTTAGTTTTTGCTTTCTGTATGTAAGCATTTTCAATCGCAACATCATGCAGCTCTCATTCATTAATTCTTGACGACGTGTAAATTGAAATCACTCAGATTGAAACAGTAATCAGTCCTTGACCGTCTTCCCAATTATTGTCCGCTGACTCTGTCCCAAGCTAGAATTCTACATTCCTCCTTGGTGTGTACTCCTATCGTAAGGGTAGTCTTCCCACCTATCTCGTTCTAGAGATCTGGTCACCCTATCAGAACATGCTTTAAATGTCTTCCATCCTCTGCTGTGGCCATGAGCGCCCATATAGGGGGGGGGGGCGTATTTACCATCCCTTGGAAATCGGACAGTGCCCTTTCTATCCTTGGAAGTTACCAAAGAGATTTTCGCGATAACACTCATTCTGATTGTTAATTTTTTCTGTAGAATTCTGGATGCGCGTTTTTGCAGGAAAAAAATAGAAAACTGTGAAACCCAGATTTGCCGGTGACAACTCGAAACCACATCCTTCTGCTCCGGAGCCGAATTCTTTCCCAGTTAAGTTACGCCGGCAAGAGCTCATCACTTCTACTTATCTCAGGTTTCTGGTTCGCTACAAACTGTACTTGAAGTGATTCTCTGTAGAGGAAGAAATTTTCACTAATTCCAGACGTTGGATGGAAAAAGCGTCACACATTTTTAGAAAAGCGAATAAGTAATTCTTGTTAATTCCGGACAATGTGTGAAAGGAACATCACACATTTTTCGAAGAACCCAGCGGCCCAGTGCATCCATTTGACTTTCGGGCGCCAATGTGAAAACCCAAATTTGCCAGTGGCGGGAATCGAACCCAAATCCTTCCGGAGCCGAATGTTTTCCCAATTACTCTAAGCCAGTGAGTTCTTATTACTGCTACTTGCCATCTTTACATGTGCGTCACCTGTAGTACATCACAAAACACGATGGTAATTCTCAGTAGAAAGTAGTAATGAAATTTTCCATTGCATGTCAGAAAACGGCGTGCATACGTATAGTATGGGAAAGTGTGAAAGGCAAAGAAATGAAAAATATATTATCCTGTACAGCAGCTATTCACAACTGGACAAAGGTATCTCAAAATTGTTCCCAGAAATTAGTCTTGAGTGTATTTTTTCATTCTTAAGACCAGTTGAGTCGTCTCTGGGATTTCGTGGCGTATGTGATACAAGTGGACAAGCTAATCAAAAAAGAAACTTCTTTATTGTATCAGGAAGTTATCTAATTTCATTTAACCATCCTTTTTATGCAGATAATTGGGGCTTCTGATTTGCATTTACATTTATGTGTGTGTGTGTGTGTGTGTGTGTGTGTGTGTGTTGAATGTGTAGTAAAAACGGTTAGATAACAAACAAGTTAGTAAAATCATGGTATGCATTGATTATGATACTATAACGAAGTGAATTTCTCCGTCATTTCTGTCCACGCCAGGATTCGAACCCGGGTCCCCTCATTCCGGAATAAGTTGCTCTACCAATTGAGCTACGCGGACGTTTTATTCTGATTCCTATCTGCCTTTATGTCGTGTGCGTCCTTCGGGCAGGTACGTCACATCT
Source organism: Macrothele yani (assembly GCA_039090855.1). Taxonomy (NCBI): domain Eukaryota; kingdom Metazoa; phylum Arthropoda; class Arachnida; order Araneae; family Macrothelidae; genus Macrothele; species Macrothele yani. The sequence continues at coordinate 5,867,867 of CM077011.1, read as the reverse complement.
CCTGGTACGTTACAATACGCTTTCCAACATACCAGAAATCATTACTCAAGTTATGAGGATAATAGCTGTGGAATAAATCTAGCTCCTGTGCCCTGACCTTTGACCCCGTTTCGATGATATTAAACGGAATTGGTTCAGTATACCTCCGGAACAACACGAAAACGTTTTGTCGTAATCGAAGCATCTTTACGTAAGTTATGACGCACAAAAACAATGGAATGAATCCCGCTCCTATGTCCAGACCTTTGACCCCAGTTCACCCATTTTCACTAGGGCTCGTCCCAGGGAGGTCCCCTAGCACATACTAAAATTCCATCGAAATCGAACCCTTTTTTATTAAAGTTATTACGCATAAGGGCAATGGAATGGATCCCGCTCCGCTGTCCTGAACGACCTTTGACCCTATTTCACCCATTTTCAATAGGGTTCGTCCCCAGGTGATCCCCTATCATATACTGAAATTTCATCGAAATTGAACCATTTTTGCAAGTTATGGCGCATAAGGGCAACGGAATGGATCCCGCTCCGATGTCCTGACCTTTGACCCTGTTTCGCCCATTTTCAATAGGGTTCGTTCCCAGGTGATCCCCTATCATATACTGAAATTTCATCGAAATCGAACCATTTTTACAAGTTATGGCGCATAAGGGCAACGGAATGGATCCCGCTCCGATGTCCTTACCTTTGACCCCGTTTCACCCATTTTCAACAGGGTTCGTTCCCATGCGATCCCCTATCATATACTGAAATTTCACCGAAATCGAACCATATTTACGCAAGTTATGACGCATAAGGGCAATAGAATGGATCCCACTCCTATGTCGTTAGCTTTGACCCCAGTTCGCCCATTTTCAATAGGGTTCGTCCTTATGTGGTCCCTTACCACATACCTAAATTTCACTGAAATCGAACCATATTTGCGCAAGTAATGACGCATAAGGGCAATGGAATGAATCCCGTTCCTATGTCGTGACCTTTGACCCCATTAACCCCATTTTCAATAGGGTTCGTCCTTATGTGGTCCCTTACCACATACCTAAATTTCACTGAAATCGAACCATATTTACGCAAGTAATGACGCATAAGGGCAATGGAATGAATCCCGTTCCTATGTCGTGACCTTTGACCCCAATAACCTCATTTTCAATAGGGTTCGTCCCCAGGTGTTTCCCTACCACATACTAAAATTTCATAGAAATCGAATGATTTTTACGCGAGTTATCATGCGGACGGACGGACGGACGGACAAAGCTGGAGCATATACTCTTCTTCAACCTACGGTTGGAATGCGTAAAAAAAAGGAACAGGGAAAATTTGAATATGGTGTTTGTATGTGTTATTCGTAGTTGCAATTTCTGTTTGTCCCCTCCTGAAAATTAAGCTATGTGCGCCCGTAGCTGTAGCCACATGTCCATCCAATCTTAGTTTTCTCATTTCAAAGCCCTATACTTTTCATGAAGTTCCTGTGCAGTTCGTATTTCTTGGAGCCAAAGTATTTTCCTTAAAATCTTATTTTTAAAAAATCTTAGTCTGTTTTTATTTTTTTCGACAATATCCATGATTCGCGTCCATGTGATTAATGCTAATGTTCCATGAATTCCTAACTTTAGGTTTCTTGGAATTTCTTTCGGTGAGAGAATGTTGTGCAATTCCAAACACCAGAAGTTTCCACTTTGTAATGTTGCATTTAGTTCCACATTCAGTTACATGTGGCTTTTTGTTATTAACCCAAGGTATTTAAAATTGTTTATGTAAGGTCAGGTGATGCGTAACATCACAGCCTCTCCTTGACAAATGTCAACCCCGCCTTCTCGTGGTGCATCCTGTTCCTACTAAAGGGGCTCTGACGACCGCCAATAGCGGTATAACTATACCATCGGGATTAGAGGAAATTCTACCCCACACTCACCAACCCGCTTGGCCAGCGTGGTGAGTTATGGCCAAACCCCTCCAAAATGACTCCACAACTTAAATCTTGGCCCTCAGTCTCCGGCAGCTGGAATGTACCTGGCCAAGGCAGCGGCCAGTGCGACATGAAGGCAGAGGGTGCTAAGAATCCCCGGAGGACCGGACTAGGCTGCCATCTGATGCTGACCTTGGCAACGTACAATGGACGCTCCCTATCTTCTGATTCAAGGCTTCTTGAATTGGAAGAGGAACTACAAAGGATCAAGTGGGGCTAAGTGAGGTAAGGAGAAAAGGAGAAGATCTCATCGAACTAAAAAGTGGACATCTCTTCTACTATCGTGGGACAGATACTGGCAGAACTAGTGGTGTTGGATTTATAATAAACAAGAAACTGAAGGATAAAGTTGTAGAAGTTGAAAGTTCCTCTGACAGAGCTGCACGACTCGTTATCCAACTATCGAGAAGATACCAGGCTCAGATTATTCAAACTTATGCACCCACCACAAGTCATCCTGAAGAAGAAATTGAAGAATTTTATGAGGAAATGTGTCATCTAAATAATAAAGGTAAGCAGCACTTGAAGATAATCATGGGAGATTTCAATGCAAAAATAGGGCAACGGCAACAGAATGAAACTTCAGTAGGTAAATTCGGTCACGGCAACAGAAACCAGCGTGGAAATACTCTCGTTAAGTTTGCAGAGGCAGAAGGGTTTTTCATCTTGAACTCCTTCTTCAAGAAAAAGCCACAAAGGAAATGGACATGGAGGCATCCCAATGGATGGACAAGTGAAATTGATTTTATTATGTGTAACAAAAAATTCGTCATAGAAGACTGCAGTGTGCTAAACAAGTTCAACACAGGTAGTGACCATAGATTGGTGAGATGTAAGATGCACCTCAACACTAAACTTGAACGTGGCAAGCTCATAAGACAAACAAAATCTATTGACATAACCAACCTTAAAAAACACCATAATACCTTCAAGTTGGAACTGAAGAACAGGTTCTCTGCTTTAGAAGGCCTAACATCGGAAGAAGTGGACATCTCTGAAGTTAACAGAAAAGTAACCAAAGCTCTTATGGAAACAGCAACAAAATTAGCTGGGTCTAAGAACAAGTTGCATTTAAATAAATTATCAGGAAAAACGAAAATGTTGATGCAAAAAAGAAGAGAGATGAGGACAACTAAAGAAGATGTGACTTCCAAAGTGGAATATATAGAGCTATGCAAGACAGTACGAAAAAGTATCACTGAAGACGTAAGAAAATTCAACTGTGAACTAGTGAGGAAAGCAATTGAAAACAACCAAAGCCTAAAGATAGCAAAGGGACATCTCAGTAAGGGAAGAAAACAGATTATGGCACTGAGAAAAGAAGATGGTTCTGTAACAAGAAATAGAGGCGAAATTTTGACAAGAGTGAAAGATTTCTACTCCAAATTATATGAAAGGGATGATACATGCACTCCAGACATCATGAAAGATACCAGTACCAAAGTTCCTCCAGTCCTTCCAGCAGAAGTTGCACATGCAATCAAGAACATGAAGCGGGGAAAAGCTCCAGGAGAAGATGGAATTACTGTAGACATCATACAAGAAGCAAGTGGAGAAATCGAAACAGTACTCGCCCAAATTTTCACTCGATGCCTTAATGAAGAAAAGATTCCTGAGGATTGGAACACCGCTACAATGATCCTGCTACATAAGAAAGGTGACATTGAGGATCTCGGAAATAGACCTATCAGCCTCCTATCAGTAGTTTATAAAATCTTCACTAAAGTTCTTTCACACCGCTTGAAGGTAACACTGGACATGGCTCAACCGAGAGAACAAGCTGGATTCAGGAGTGGCTACAGCACAATAGATCATATCCATGTGCTGAGAGAACTAATTGAAATAGCGAGGGAATATGAACTTCCATTGTGCATGGCTTTTATCGATTATGAAAAAGCCTTTGATTCGGTGAAACCATCAGCAGTTACAATGGCTCTGAAAACCTGCGGTATTGAAGATGCATACATTAATATTATTAATAACATCTATGAAAATGCAAGTGCAAAGATTAGGCTGTTTGAAAATACAACACACATAAAAATTGGAAAGGGAGTGAGACAAGGTGACACCATATCTCCGAAGCTCTTTAATGCCACATTGGAGGGTGTTTTTCAGTCACTGAGCTGGGAAAACAAGGGGATAAAGATTAATGGAGATTATCTAACCCACCTTCGTTTTGCTGATGACGTAGTCATTTTTGCAACTACCCCATCAGAGCTGCAGAGTATGATCCAGGAACTTGCTGACAAGAGTAAAGAAGTGGGATTAAAAATGAACTTTCAGAAGACAAAAGTGATGTTCAATGCTTTTACAAGAAATGAAGATTTATCGATTGATGGAGAAAAGCTGGAGATAACAGACACGTACGTTTATCTTGGACAGCAGATATCAAGTGAGGGTCACATTGATGAAGAAATTAATCGGCGTACAAAACTTGCCTGGAGAGCTTTTGGAAGAAACAGCATAATTTTCAAGAGCAATATGCCATTATGTCTTAAAAGAAAAGTGTTTGATCAATGCATCCTTCCAGTGCTTACGTATGGTGCAGAGACGTGGACCTTAACTAAAAGAGACATACAAAGGCTGCAGACAACTCAAAGCAGCATGGAGAGGTGCATGCTTGGTGTAACCAGGAGAGATAAGAAGAGGAACTCGTGGATCCGAAAAATGACAAGAGTGGAAGACATCATGATCAGAGTTAAATCCCTGAAATGGCAATGGGCTGGACATACTGCCAGAAGGACAGATCATCGATGGACAGCCGAAATTTTAGATTGGATTCCAAGGGACAGGAAAAGACCCAGAAGAAGACCACATGGGAGATGGGTGGATGAAATTCGAAAGTATGAAGGGGTGACATGGAGGAGACTGGCACAAGACAGACCGTTGTGGAGGAAACTTGGGGAGACCTTCGTCCAGCAGTGGATTGATAATGGTTGACAATGATGATAATGATGATTTGTAAATTTTGAATTGATATTAACTCATAATTATGTGCAGCACTAATGTTGTTGTAACTCTGTACAACATTGGAAATGGCATGAAGCAGACGGGGAGAGACGATGTCTGCGGACATTCATTCCATTCACAAGTGATTCTTATTACGGTGAGGTGCGAAATGAGGACCTAATTCCAGCTGATCTCCGTTATTCAAATTCTACACGTGTGTCGTGGCTTCTCTGAGACGCAATCGTGCCCGATTATTGGTATACATGACGGTAATTGCTAAGCAACTGAAGGTACACAAACAGGTTTAAGTGGCTTACACCTTCCATGCTGTAAAACTAGAGAGACTTAAGTATTATTACCTTCCAGCCAAGGAAGGCTCCAGACTGTGTTGCAAGCGTGATACGCCCGAACCACCAACTTATTTTAATATCGCCCTCCATTTCCACTGATCCGGCTTTAATCTCTACCCCACAGAATCCGAGTGTTCCCCTTACTGTGCCTAATATCGTGCCTGCCTCCCCGTCTCCCACCATTTATCTTGCTTTCAGCGTTTCATAAGGGGAGGCGGTAGGCAAAAGGGGGTCATTTTTCATTGCAAACAAAAGATTCCGAGTTGACAGCCACCTCCCTCACACGCGCTCGGAATGGGCAACACGCGCCAGACCCGCGCAAACTGTTCCAGAATTGGAAACAATAGCTGTTCCTCCGTAGCCCTCCCCCCCCCCTCCCGTCTCTCCCTCCTATCCAAGGCTCCTTTAGATCTCCCTATCTTCTGTCAACTAAGGATTTTGTGCTCAGGAGGAGAGTTGTTTTTTTCTGCTGCTGGTGACAGAAAATTTCTCGGAGATGGAAGAGCGACTGAATGCTGGAAGAGAGGGATTGTGCTTCTCCTGACATTGCTGTATTTGACACATTTCAGCTTCTCCAAGACCAATTCAGATTTCCTTCGACATTTTTTTTTTTTTTTGTCATTAGGACAGTTTCTTACCTTCCGTTCGAGCTCCGAAGCGCTGTTAAACTTATCGTTTGGGAATTGAGGCAGACTTATTTCCTGTCTCGGTGGCGAGCAGCTGAATGGGGAAGAAACCCGAACAATGGAGTGCTTGAAGGGGAAGAAGCAATATTTTGTAAAATAACTCGTTTTTCAGGAACGCTTTATTTATATCTATTTCTTTATTTCTTATTTCTTTTGTGAAGGTGGAAAATCTTCAGTTAAGCGTGTTACTGATTTCTTTTGGAGCTTAGAAAAACGTCTGAATACTAGAAAATCGCCTAGCACTTCATTTGAAAAACTGTGTAGGCCTAAAAGAAAAACATAAAATCATGAAATCCAATGCCACGTCACCAAATTCTTTTTAACAAGGATAGAGGCAAAAATCGCAGAATTTTGGGATTGTTTTCCTGTTGCGTAACAAATATTCATATGTGTACCTGTGTAACAAGAACCACAAGAAATGAGGAACAAGATCAACTCACAAGAACATGAAATTCATATGCACTGACGTGGGGTTTTGCGTTGTCGTTCTGCTGATTCATAAGCTTTTTTCCCGCGCACGCACTTTATTCTTTGCTTTAACTATTTTAAGGCATGCACGTAGCTCTCAGCGTTGATAGTCATATTTTTGATCATGTACGCCTGATGAATAATTCCTCTGTAGTTCCAGAACACAGTGAGCATTACCGGAAGAAATTTGAGTTTTGAATTTTGTTCCCTCTTGGAAAAGATGGATTTCGGTATTTCAGCGATTGAGTTTTCATTTCTGGGTCATAATGGCAAACCCAACTCTCACCATCAGTTGCTATGTCTTGGAGAAAATCACTTCCATATTTTTCATAGCGAGAAAGCAGCCTTTGGCATGTTTCAAGTCTTGATATCTTCATTTTAGTAGTCAGGTGACGCGACACCCAACGAACACACACTTTGTTGCATATTAAAACGTTAAGATGTCATTGACACCACCTAAACTAATGTTCAGTTTGACTTCTATGGTTCTCTGAGTTATTCCTCGATTTTCTCTGTTAATCTCAAAGACTTTTTGAGAGTTCGTATTTCAAGTGGCGATTACGGGCTTCCTACTCCAAGGCTGTTCCTTTCATGCGCTGTCCTTTGATTGTTTTATCCAACGACGAATAGGGCTTATGTTAAAAGTTCCAGACCTATAAACTGAAAATAATCTTGCGTGAATTTCTTTAGAAGGTGCATTTTTATGAGTTAAAACTTTATTGCTGATTGCTGTTTGGCACCCGTCGTCACAGCTGAAAAAAGAATCATCCATTACAAACACAATTAGATACGAACAAATCTATTGTACGGAGTTCTAACACGCAGTAAAATGACGCTAATCACAAAGAATTGTTTGCCGTCTGACTAGATGCTAGGCAACAAGTCATGCGCAAGACACTTGCGCATGCTTTAGTTATTGAACACGCGTCGTGTTTGCATTTTTATTCCCAATGAAATCACAAATCCATTTTTAGTTCAGATGCTGCATGTATTTCAGTTTTTCTTTATAATTATCTTTGGTGTTGTTTATCATTATAAGACTCAGAAATATGCAGAGCTGAAAATCTTTCTCAAAACACTCGAAAAATAAACAGTTATCATAATCCAAGTGAATTCTAGAAAACTTTACTTGAAAAGAGATAAAACAAAAAAGAAAATAGCGAAAATCATTACCCAAATGAGATTTCTCACAAAAAGAAAATTACGAAAACAATTACCTAAATGGAATTTCTCACTCATAGAAAATAACGAAAATCATTACCCAAAAAGGAATTTCTCACAGAAAGAAAGTAACGAAAATAATAACCCAAATGGAATTTCTCACAAAATGAAATAACGGAAATTTTCGTTATTTTCATGATGCACCCAACTGTCGTTCCATAAAAATAATGAAGCCAAACAACAGCTCCCAAAAGATGATCAGAAACAGGCAGAAATGCACTGATTTTGTCAGATCATCTGGAAACAAAATGTAAAACAGCATGCAACGAGTGTAATAGAAAAGGATAAAAAAACTTTGGGAGAGAAAAATTTACTCGTAAACTGTGTAACAGCGAAGAAAAAATATAGCAACACTGAAAAGGATCGAATACGAGCTTCGGTAAACGAGCATGTGACAACGACATCAATGTCATCTTTCAGTGAATCTTTGGGGAACAGATGAGGTGCAAATCAAGAAGAAACAGTAACGCTTAACTTCAATTTGTGTTTGTGTGTGGGAGGGAAGGGTTATATGCCTCCAAACTTACACACACACAAACACACACACACACACACACACACACAACTATAAATAGCTTGTTCCAAAACAACTGGGAATGGTTTTATAAAAAATGTGCAATACTACGTTCAACCTATGCACGAGTCTCGAAAAAACGGTAGTCGTTGTAGTAACCATAGCAACCGGCCACACCTGTTTATCACGCATACGTCGTCGGTAGTGCGCAGTTTAATAAGAGTTGTTTCGTGAACCCATAACAAACACTTGTGATTTTTCGAAAAAATGGATGTGAAAGAGGAACGAATATGCGCTGTTAAATATTTTGCTCTCGACTTAAGAAGTCTATCGGAGAAACTTTCCGTCTTATGTAAGAGGCTTATAAAGATGAATGTCTAGGAAAATTAACAATTTACAGATGGCATAAAGAATTTATGGATGGTCGTGAGTGCTCGGAAGAAGACCTTCAACGAGTGTTACAGATATAAACATCAATACAATAGGTGTTATTATACGGGACGACAGACAATTAGAGATATCGAAACGACATCAATTAGAGACATCGAAGATATAGTTCACACTTCAAAATCATCAATTCACAGAATGTTAACCGAGCATTTGGACATGAAATGAGTTTGTTCAACTTGAGTTCCCCATTTCTTTTCATGTGCTGCACAATGCAAGGCCGTACATGGGCAGCTCTTTCGTTTCTTATTTGGACAAAATGAATATTAAATTGATTCCCCAAACTACCATAATGCACACTTGCCGTCAAGTGACTCCTGGTTGGTTGTTCCCCCATTCTAAAAAAAACGTTACGCGGAAGTCAATTAGACTGATCAACAACTTACTACAGCTGCGCAGAGCTGCTTCAATAGCATTTTAAATTTCCAAAAGACATTCAAAAAATGGGAAGAACGTTGGGACACCTGCGTTTGATACAGTGGACAGTATTTCGAAGGAAATGACCACTTCCTTGATAATTAAGGTACGCATATTTTTTTTCAAAAAACCACTCTCAGTTATTTTGGGACAACCCTTGCATATGCTATATACACTATATTGACAAAAGTCCCCGGACACCTAGAAGAGAAACACAACATAGCATTTATTGTGGTACATTAGTACGGTGTCGGTCCACCTTTAGCCTTAATGCATGCACTGACCCTTCGACACATGCTTTCGACAAGGTTTTGGAACACAGCTATAGGTATGCCCTACCATTCAGCACATAATGCTGCCGCTAACTGTTTCTCAGTAATAGGCCTTGGTTCTAAACTTCTTATGTGGGGCTCTAATTCATCCCATAGGTGCTCTATGGGATTAAGATCAGGGCTCTGTGCTGGCCAGTCCACACACGATACGGAATTAGTGTGAAACCACGCAGTAAATGCCCTTGCTTTATGGCTCGGTGCATTATCATGCTGGTACCAACTAAGGCTCGGTTCCATTGTATTGCTACAGAGTTGGTAGGGCATAATTGTCCAGAATATCGAGGTAGACATGCTGGTTAACAGGTTTTTCCACGATAACCAATGGGCCGGGACCATACCACGAAAAACACCCCCACACGAGTACACTGCCAGCTCCAAACTTTACCGTAGAAACAGTACACTGTGGTAAATAGCGTTCCCCCGGCTGGCCACCATACCCACACACGTCCATCAGACTGATGGATCGTGTATCTGGATTCATCAGTCCATAAGACCCGTTTCCATTAATCTTCGGTCCACAATAAATGTTCTTTACAGCATGCTAAAGGGCGAGTAGCATTCCGAGTGGAGATGAAAGGTTTATGAGCAACCACACGACCATGGTAACCCATGGAATGAAGTTATCTGCGAATGGTATGTGTACATACCGAGGTTCCAGCGTTTTTACTCGCCTGTACACTGAGGTCTTGTGCAGTACTCCGTCGATTAGCCGTAACGACTCTCCTGAGGCTTCGACGTGTTCTATCACTGATTTTCTTTTGTCTGCCGGTACGTTTTGCTGTTTCAGGCACCCCATATGTGTTCCCCTTATTCAGTACATCCAAAGCAGTTGACTTGGGTATGTTTAAACGCCTCTCGATTTCTCTTATGGACAACTCACTAATATAACACCCAACAATCTTTCCTTTCTCAAAGTCAGTTCTCTCCCGCCGCTACATTTTCACTCAACCTCACAGTGTGATATGATCGCGGTCAGCTGCAGGCTTGTTTTTATACCGTTTGTAGCTGTTCCGCGCATCTTAACAACGCAGCGGATCCATTCATTTGCTTTTGAAGTGGTGTCCAGTGACTTTTGTCAAGATAGTGTATTTCAAATAAGAAATTCTGGTGCTATCAACAAATAAATTTTTACAAAAGCACTTTTTGTTTTACCTTTAAATCTCAGATGTTCGGCTTGTTTATCTCGGATTTCTTGCCAAGAACCACCGGTGTTAGTCTTTGGTATTAAAGCCTGCTGCATTAATTAAGCTACCCAGGATAAAATCAAAGAGTAATAGCATAAACTTACAAAAATACAAGATACAGGAGTCTTAAAGCTTAGTGAATGCCTCTCATAAAATGAAGAGGTGATGGTTGCAAAACTGTCTGTCCAAAATCATCCGAAATTTTATGAATGTCGGATTTTTACTTAACGTTTCAAAAACAATCCACGAATCATCCATTTATCGCGAATGACTTCTATATCTGCTCAATAGAAAATGATTGAATATTTGTTTTGTGCGATATACACGAAAATATGATGGAATCATTGATTTTGTGTTACATTCCTTATGTGTTCACTTATAGGTAATATGCAGGGAGATAATGTGCAACTTGTAGCGCTTCAGTTAGTGAGAATTTTTACCGTTCCGAAGAGATTAGTAGTCGGAGCTGTTTCGCTAATTGAAACGGGGGTCGCTCCGCTTCCCAACAAATTACCCAAACTCCAGAGCCTACGAAACAAGATGACGCCTCGCTGAACTAAACCTTTGCTTCCTCTCTTTCTTTCTTGTACAATAATGAATGTCGCTTCATGAAGGAAGTTTGCATATTTGGAAAGACACTCAGCTAAACTTTTAGAGATCAAGGAAATGTCACAGAATGTTCGTCTCGGTCGCATTGTATGCGGAGATGTACAATTTAGTTTTTCAAATTATGTGTATTAAAAAGTCCTGTGCGAGCACCAGATAAATTTTACGAAAACGTTTTCTGTTATCTTTGGATCAGATGTTCAATTCCTTTATTTCGATTTCATTTAGCACTGATAAATTTTAAATTTGGTTATTTTAAATAACCAAATTTAAAATATCTCTACAGGCTTTATTAATATCTCTACAGTAGCTTTAAGCTACCTCATTATGCAGTTTGCTTGTAGAGCTTAAAAAAGCAGAAATTTCGAAATTGCAGTTGATGCTAAAATGCTGCATGGTCATAAATAACTCGGTTTCCTAGGATTGCAGAACACTAGATTTTCTTTGAGCATCAAACTCTGGTAGATGTGATAAATATCTCTACAGTCTTTATGAAGAAATATTTTCGTCGATTTTAGGAAATCCTTTCCCTGTGACAACTCGTCCATGTTCACAAGATTTTCAGTGGAATCTTTAGATGTTTACGGACTTCAACGAGGACACCGGTTGTGTTTCAGGTGTTTGTTAATTCCTGAAGGTTAAGTTATGTCAACTTAATTTTTCGTTTAGATGATTTCCAAATTCTTCGTTTTTCAAAGAAAAAAAAAACCGAGTGTACCCTGCTCTTTGTTGTATATATTTTATGATATGCGCCTTTCGCATACCAAAATCTTTGTGTGTGTGAAATAAAACGAGTAATCCGAGAGTGTACATCTGTGTACCAACACCACATTGCATTTATTCGCGTCACTCACGACCACGCCGAGCCACAATCCTGTACATACTAAGTAGAATTTAATCGTAACAACAAACAATAAGGTTTACTAATTCCTGACATTGAGTTGTATTTAGGTGGGTAGATTAATGAATGTTATTGTTGTTAAACAAATGAAAGAAATATGTGGCTCATAAAAGTAAATATTTACTGAACAATGGCTGCGGCAATAGTAAGTATTTCGACTGTTAATTTTTCAAAGCGATATTTATTTTTATTATTATTATTATATATCATTCAGATTTTGACAAACTTAAGAAAAGACACTGACACCGATTAAATGTGACGTAGCTATAAAAGTCGATTTGCGCATGCGCAAGCTAAAATCTGACCTCAAGATAGAAAGAAAAGCTGAATTGCAGGTGTGTTAGTGAGGAGGATTGGTAGCCTATGGTCTAGGGGGATATCTACAGGTTACACCCCATTGTGTTCTACATCACTTTAAAGCTCTCTTCAATATCCAGTAAGTAACCCCCCTCCCCAAGGGTGCGGGGGTCGGAAGGAAGCCAAATTTTGCTACAACACGTACTTTATTACTATGGGGATGCATAGCATCAAAATGCATTTTTGTAATGGCTTTTATCCCATTTAGCACGAGGTTCACGTAATTTACACAGATTGCGGTGAAGTATTGTTACATTTGTGTAAAACGTGATGAAATAACTTTCGGCGATAGTTTAGTAAAATATATTGTTGGGCAACAATGAAATTAACTATTGTTGCGTCACTTCATGAACGAACAGCATTTAAAAATCAGATTTCAACAATGGTTTTGACTACTTCCGTTACCCATTACCATTACACCAAACTTTTATGCATGGGATTTAATTTACTGCCGTCGGGAAAGATGCATAGCATTAAATAAATGCATCTTTGTATGATCACATTGTTCGTGCGTCCTTTTGTATACATGTCTCCGCTCCATGAAAAGCTGGCTCAAGAAATCCTTTTCGTTGCACATAATCGAACGATTTTTTTTTTTTTTTTTTTTTTTTTGTGGAAGGTTTAACGACCAACCTGAGCAACTTAATGGGCTATAAGTAAGCAGTCGCCCGTCCCTAATTTAGGGTCACTGGTTCTAGGGAACGAAGAGAGTCAGTGCCGTAAGGCAAACACAACATCCATGCCTCACCGGGATTCGAACCCGGACCCCTTTCGGACGAATGATCAGAAACCATCGCTTAGACCAATGCGCCACCGGCCATGTGCATTGCTCCACATAGCCGATCCGAAAAATTCGCCTTTGCGTTGCATAACAAAAGTCAATGGACAAATTATTATACAGTATATATTCAAACTTATGCACCCACCACAAGTCATCCTGAAGAAGAAATTGAAGAATTTTATGAGGAAATGCGTCATCTAAATAATAAAGGTAAGCAGCACTTGAAGATAATTATGGGAGATTTCAATGCAAAAATAGGGCAACGGCAACAGAATGAAACTTCAGTAGGGAAATTCGGTCACGGCAACAGAAATCAGCGTCGGAATACTCTGGTAGAGTTTGCAGAGGCAGAAGGGTTTTTCATCTTGAACTCCTTTTTCAAGAAAAAGCCACACAGAAAATGGACATGGAGACATCCAAATGGGACGACATGTGAAATTGATTTTATTATGTGTAACAAAAAATTCGTCATAGAAGACTGCAGTGTGCTAAACAAGTTCAACACAGGTAGTGACCATAGATTGGTGAGATGTAAGATGCACCTCAACACTAAACTCGAACGTAGCAAGCTCATAAGACAAACAAAATGTATCGACATAACCAATCTTAAAAAACACAATAATACCTTCAGGTTGGAACTGAAGAACAGATTCTCTGCTTTAGAAGGCCTAACATCGGAAGAAGTGGATATTTCTGACATTAACAGAAAAGTAACCAAAGCTCTTATAGAAACAGCAACAAAATTAGCTGGGTCTAAGAACAAGTTGCATGTGAACAAATTATCAGGAAAAACCAAAATTCTGATGCAAAAAGAACAGATGAGGACAACTAAAGAAGATGTGACTTCCAAAGTGGAATATATAAAGCTATGCAAGACAGTGCGAAAAAGTATCACTGAAGACGTAAGGAAATTCAACTGTGAACTAGTAAAGAAAGCAATTGAAAACAACCAAAGCCTGAAGATAGCAAAGGGACATCTCAGTAAGGGAAGAAAACAGATTATGGCACTGAGAAAAGAAGATGGTTCTGTAACAAGAAATAGAGGCGAAATTTTGACAAGAGTGAAAGATTTCTACTCCAAATTATATGAAAGGGATGATACATGTACTCCAGACATCATGAAAGGTATCAGTACCAGAAGTCTTCCAGTGCTCCCAGCAGAAGTTGCACATGCAATCAAGAACATGAAGCGAGGAAAAGCTCCAGGAGAAGATGGAATTACTGTAGACATCATACAAGAAGCAAGTGGAGAAATCGAAACAGTACTCGCCGAAATTTTACTCGATGCCTTAATGAAGGGAAGATTCCTGAGGATTGGAACAACGCTACAATGATCCTGCTACATAAAAAAGCGGACATTGAGGATCTCAGGAACTACAGACCTATCAGCCTCCTCTCAGTGGTTTATAAAATCTTCACTAAAGTTCTTTCACACCGTTTGAAGGTAACACTGGGCATGGCTCAACCGAGAGAACAAGCTGGATTCAGGAGTGGCTACAGCACAATAGATCATATCCACGTACTGAGAGAACTAATTGAAAGAGCGAGGGAATAGGAACTTCCATTGTGCATGGCTTTTGTCGATTATGAAAAAGCCTTTGATTCGGTGAAACCATCAGCAGTTACAATGGCTCTGAAATCCTGCGGTATTGAAGATGCGTACATTAATATTATTAATAACATCTATGAAAATGCAAGGGCAAAGATTCGTCTGTTTGAAAATACAACACACATAAAAATTGGAAAGGCAAGGTAACACCATATCTCCGAAGCTCTTTAATGCCACATTGGAAAATGTCTTTCAATCACTGAACTGGGAAAACAAAGGGATAAAGATTAATGGAGATTATCTAACCCCCTTCGTTTTGCTGATGACGTAGTCATTTTTGCAACTACCCCATCAGAGCAGCAGATTACGATCCAAAAACTTGCTGACAAGAGTAAAGAAGTGGGATTAAAAATGAAATTTCAGAAAAAAAGAGATGTTCAATGCTTTTACAAGAAATGAAGATTTATCGATTGATGGAGAAAAACTGGAGATAACAGACACGTACGTTTATCTTGGAAAGCAGATATCAAGTGAGGGTCACATTAATGAAGAAATTAATCGGCGTACAAAACTTGCCTGGAGAGCTTTTGGAAGAAACAGCATAATTTGCAAGAGCAATATGCCATTATGTCTTAAAAGAAAAGTGTTTGATCAATGCATCCTTCCAGTGCTTACGTATGGTGCAGAGACGTGGACCTTAACTAAAAGAGACATACAAAGCTGCAGACAACTTAAAGTAGCATGGAGTAGGTGCATGCTTGGTGTAACCAGGAGAGATAAGAAGAGGAACTCGTGGATCCGAAAAATGACAAGAGTGGAAGACATCATGATCAGAGTTAAATACCTGAAATGGCAATGGACTGGGCATACTGCCAGAAGGACAGACTATCGATGGACAGCCGAAATTTTAGATTGGATTCCAAGGGACAGGAAAAGACCCAGAAGAAGACCACATGGGAGATGGGTGGATGGCATTCGAAAATATGCGGGAGTGACATGGAGGAGACTGGCACAAGTCAGACCGTTGTGGAGGAAACTTGGGGAGACCTTCGTCCAGCAGTGGATTGTTAATGGTTGACAATGATGATGATGATGATGATATACCAACCTCATTACGTGTTGACACCTCTTTTGCCCTCACAACAGTAGCCAGACGTCTTGGAAAGGACTCAATGAGGTGTTGAAAACACGGAGGTGGTATTATATACATCTACCTAAAAATGTGTTGCTCCACCATTTGCCCTCACAACAGCAGCCAGACGTCTTGGTAGGGACTCAATGAGGTGTTGAAAACACGGAGGTGGTACCAACCATGAAACGAGGATTGCCTCTCGTAAAACATCCACAGTTGCGTGTAGGGATTGGCGGGCTCGACCAGATCTTTCCAATTCGTCCCCCAAAGTCTCAATGGGGTTGAGATCTGACGATCGAGGGGGCCATTGGAGTGCGGTGAACTCACTGGAATGTTCCTGAAGCCAATTGGTCGCCACTGTGTGGCATTGCCCTGTTGAAAGGTAGCTTCATGACGGGGAAAGAGAATCGGTACGTAGAGGTGTAAATGATAGGCGGGAATGTCCACATACCTTGTGGCGGTGAAGGAGGCTACGAGGGCCCGCAAGGAAAAGCCCATGTAAACACACCCCAAACTGTTACACCTCCTCCACTGCCTGTATGACCACAACTTGGCAAGCTAGGTCCATAGCTTCGTGTAGTTTACACCACACGTACCTCCTATACCTCCTATCGGCGTGATAAAATTGAAACCGTGATTGGTTTACCTCCTATCGGTGTGATAGAATTGAAATAGTGATTGGTCAGAGCAGATGACGTGTTTGCAGTCCTCCGCATTTCAATTGCGATAAATGTTTGCAAACTGAAGCCTAATTTTTCGGTGCCAAACTCATCATCTCGACCCACACCTAAGTCGTGAAATCTGAGTCGTGAACCTGAGTCGTGAAATCTCAAAGTAATGAGGAAAACCTGATGATGACAGAAATTACTGTAAGTGCGAGTATAAAATATGTATGCATTATTGCACCACTCAGCTCAATAAATTTCATTAAAAGTTGCATGCACGAAATGTTTGGAAAAAAAAATAAGCAAAGAAATTACGCAAATGTGTAAGTTTTTCACTCCGGATTGCTTTCTTTAAAATTATGTTATAAATTAGCGGCGATGCGCTTGGCCAAATACAAGTTAAAAGTCAAGTATGATTTCTAATCGTTTGAGTATTGGACAAAACCCATTCAATCATATTCGTTGATTCGCTCGTGAAAGTCATTTCAAGAATAAATATATCTTTTATTTTACAAAAATTAATGTAAATTTGTTGAGTAAGCTTTTCTGATTACATCACTTTTCCCCAACCATTCATAAGCAAACGCGGGTCTTTTATTTCGGTGCTAGGTAGTGCGTAGGGAATCAGGAAATTCAGCAATCCTCAAACCTTGTCAATATTTTTATCTTTTTTTTATCTTTTTTTTTTTTAATTCTTACAAGAGCAAAATTATATGTTTTTTTTTTTCGTTTTAGTACATCTACTGAAAACATAGGTACGTGCTTGTATTAGAATATACCTTTGTCCGTCTCTTTACAAGAACAATAATTCTGCATCTAAAAGTCCGATTAGAAAGATATTTTCTGTACTGGATATGGCTAACTGTATGGATAATGGCTCATATACTTTTTAATTTCTGAATTAAAAGTTTCCTCGCTAGGTGGCGTAAAACTTTTTTGTGTTGTTGTTTAGTACAGTGCTTACACTATGGTGATGCACGATAATTTGTAATACGAGTATCTGCGCATAATTTTTATGCTTTGCCCGATATCAACAAAATGATAAACATAGCAAGTGGTAATGTTTTTTAAATGGGTAAAGTACAACACAAGTGCTTGCGAATGACGTTAATAAAATTTTAATAGCTGCCAAATTATATGGTGGCGAGTGGCCTAGTGGTTAGAGAAATAGCCCACCTTTCGCATGGTTGCGGGATCGATCCTAGATAGCCTGAGTTGTTCTAAACCACCGAATACCATCCGTGCGCCTGTTAGGCACATTAAGCAGTCGGCCCGGGGTTTTAAATCACTTTATTACGTGTAAAGACGTCTGCTCTTTCTTCCCGCTCTTGTTCTCTCTCCATGGAAGCTCTTGCTGTGACGACATAATCTGGCACTCCTAACTATGCCAAGTCGCACTTTCATCTGGCATTCGTCTTCTATGAGTTGTCTGCCCTCTGTCGTATCTGAGCATCTACATCCAATCTAATGTAATTTTTTGTTTCTCATACACGTTGGGACTGACCCAAAAGTCCCATTGGACAGGTACTTGCGCCTAAACCTTCCTCGTGGGTGTAAACCTTGCAAAAAATTGCTGCCAAATTATATATTACTGTAAAGCAGCGACTAAAGTCAGAAAATAAAAATGAAGTGGGCACGAATTCTAGAAACAAACTGCACATGCTCAGACAGTATCTTGCTATTTTAGGAAGCGTTGTTTCCACACAAGCAGCTGTTTTGTTGCGTCACACGTTAAATGAATCTCTACGAAAAGATATACAAATGTGGCTTCTTGATATAATGGGGTACTCAAGAAACCACATTTTGTATAGCGTATTATAATTAGACTGGCATAAATCAATGTGGGGTTTAACTATGTTAAGAGAAATACTGTTTTAGGCGCGATACGCTTTGTGAGCTTATCATTCAGTGGGTTGGTTTTATTTGTATATCAACTGCCAATCATATTTCAAAACGCTTCGCAGTAATTTTGAATATCTGTCTATGGTGTCCCCTAAATAACCCTCAGCCGTTTACCCAAATAGAAACGTAGCTCATAAAGTGATATCACTTCAAAAATTTAGTTCCATAAATTGTATCAGGATGTGCTACCGATAGATAATGGCTTATTATCTCTGACAATACGTTTCACGATCTTCGGGCGACCCCAGCTTCCTGCCAAGAGGTCACCTAGGGTCTTCCAAGCCCCGCTTCGAACAACCACTTTCCTATCCAGGCAGAGATCCCTTCTCTCCAGTGATAATGACATGTGCTTCGTTGCCATGGTAACGGGTGGAAGGGCAAGCAAGAGGTAGTGCAAGTGAGGGGCGACCAATGGAAATTGTGGTAATGCGGACCTGCAGATATCTGCACATCTCGACAGGATGATGGATCAGGAACGGTGGATCTGCTGCTCCGTGCGTCCTCTGGGAAGACAGGAAGCAGCTCTGCCTCCGTTACATCGCATCATGTCCTGGGCAGGAAAAGAGGATTACTTCGTTAAGCCATCTTGATGAACAATTTCACCAAATTCTCAAAATGCTGATAAAAAGCTCTTCCCAACACGCAGCGCCAAATATTAGGTTAGATGGAGTCACTTACTGCTCGATAGAAAAACACCAACTCATCTAACACACTTTTTGCATTATGAATATTATCTCGGGGAAACATGGTCCTTCGTGAATGCCAGCATCAAGAAAAGAAGCTTTAAATAAGATCTTTCATGAATTTTAATGGAGTCACCAAAAGAACTTTATTCCTTCGTGGTACCTCTCACCTAAGGCATTCGTTTTATTTGGAGAAACTGAAGAGCTAAGGTTGTGAAATTATGAATTTATTATGAGCGGCTTTTGTTTATGTAGTTTTTTTTTTTTTTTTTTACATTGGAAGTGCGTAAGATGATAAGATTGTTATCTTAGTATTATCTCTGTGGAATATCAATTGTAAACATGTAAAATCTTTTTTCACTATAACTCTCTTTCGCTCTCTCTCTCTCCTTCACATTCTCAGTTTTCTTAACTTTTACAGTCTCTTCTCTCCCACATTCTCTCTCATTATTTACAGTCTGTCTGTTCTCAATATCACATTCCCTCCAGATCTTTGTCAGTCTGTCTTTTCAGACTCATGTTTCCTCTCCTTTTTCACTACTCGCCCCCTCTCTTTTTCTGTCCTATATCTCTTGCTGTCTCTTACTCTGTTTTTTCGTCTGCCCCAATTCATTCTCTGACTCTGGTTTCTTTAACAAAATTTTATTTAACATAACCGCCCTCACTGGTACGGAAAAAAATAATTTAGCAAAAGTTTTAGCATACATCTATCACTTTCCTGGCCCAACCCATACTCATCGTCTCCCACAAAAAACAGAAAAACGTTGTCAAAAAAAGTCACAAAAATCTGAAAAGGCTTGAACAACCAACAGAAAATTACAGTTTAAGCACGTGGTTAAGCAACCATACCGCCCAAGTGAAGTTCCAAACGTAAACCGAAGAACAAAAAGCTCTTAAAAAATATCATTCCCTGGAGGAAAAAAGCACTTCCAAAAATAAAATAAAAATAAAAATAAAAGATTAGAGAATTACAACAGAGACCACGGAAGTAAATAGGAACTTTTTTACATACAGCTCCCACGAAAAAAAGGAAGCCAGAAGAACAAAAAAACGTGAAAGAATGTTTCGGAAAAAGTACTTAAAGTTAAAAAAAGTTGCAATATTTACAAAGTATTCTAGGAATGCTTTAAGATTCCAAAATATAAATTTTACTCCAACCAACTCCGAAAAAACGATGACAACCACGAGGTCGAGGGACCAGCTAATAGCTCTAATAAAGAGCACAAAAACGAGCTCTTGGGCAAAAGTAAGTGAAAGATAATACTCAAATAGTTAGAATACAATTTGCACCAATGCCAAAAAAGAAAAATAATATATTTTCAGCATTTAACGAAATAAATTCAAACAAGAGAAAGAACCTGCACAAGAACAAAGGCAATGCTGCTACCTCTACACTCCATTGACATAAAATGGCCGACCTACAGCAGCAGCCAAGGAGAAGGGGAAAGTCCCTATGACTGTCCCGCACAAAATTACGCTGCACACGAAATTCCTCCAAGCAAAATTACAAAACTTAGAATGAAGACCTGCTTGTCCAGTAAGAGTAGAATAACTCTCCAGAATACACGAAAATTATTATCAAATATACCTGATGTGTATTTAATAATTTTTACCTGTATTAAAATACCTTAGTGAACTTCTACAGACACAACCATTAACCTATTTATTTTAACGTAAGTTTTACCATTTTTATGTTAGCTATTTTAGAGATAGAATTTCTAGTTTACTTTTTATATTTTTTTATTTAATTTTTTAATCAAATTATAAACCTTTTTTTGTGCTTTTTATTTTTAATAAGACTGCTCTGTCCATAGCACTAAAGGTTCCTGTTGTTAGTTAATATGCATGCTCCAGACCAACTTCCAAGAAGGCTTTCATTGGCCAGAATCATTTTATTAACTGTGAAAAAATTAAAACAGATCTGCTAACCTAACTCTATTATTCAGAACGGTTTTTCTTAATGGTCTTTTAATAAAAATAGCTGGAATCTTTTTATCTAGAAAACTATTTAATAGGATACTTATGTGGCCATTGAAATCCAAATTGTTGCTGCAAATTCTGGAAATTCTAAGTACCTGTGAAATAAGTACATTTTCAATTACTTTGGTTGAGATGTTATTGTACCAGTGCAAATATTTTATTACTTTGAAAGGAAAATTTACCCTTTTATCAAAAGGCTAATGGACGGGTTACCTCTGTTAAGCTTAATGCTTAAGTCTAAGAAATCAAGTTCTTGGTTATTTTGGTTTGTTTTACACAATTTAAAAGAGCTGGGGTAGATATTTGTTAAATCACTTTCGATAATTTCAGAATTGCTTATACAAAGCAAATCGTCAATATACCTATAAGTGTATAAGTAGTTATCTGAGCTCAAAGACCTATTTTTAATAAATTTATATTCTTTAAAGAACAAGAAGGGGTTACAAACGCTAGTTGAGTGTGAACATCCCATTGGGATACCGTTAATTTGCTTATAGAGAGTATTATTATATAACATATGGTTATTATTGACGCAACAGTTAAGATAAGAGTTCCAAGCATTTACATTAACAAATTGGCTAAGTTTAAATTCTACATGCAATTCTTTAAAGGTAGAAATGATATCTGAAAGAGGCGGATTAGTATATAGGTTCTCGAAATCATAACTATTAATATCTGTGGATTTTAAGCTGAGAATAGTGGAAATCACTTCGGAATTATTATTTGTAATCCAAAAAACTCTGTACTGCAGATTAGTACAGTTACTAATAAGTTCCAAAACCCTCATCAAGAGTTCTTCAAAAGCCTGGTCTGTTTTCTTTTTATGACTCCTAACTCCACTGGCTATGAACCTAAATTTCGCAGGATCTTTATGAAACTTAACAGTTGCAAAAAGAAAGGGAAACTCGGGTTCATACCTCCTAAAAGACGGAATTTCAACCTTCTTGAAGAAGGCCTTAAAACGATTTTCAAGCTGTTTGGTACAATTACTTACTGGCTCGTAGGTAACTCTATTATTAAGTTCTTGATTTAACAATTAAACTTCCATTCTGCAAAGGCCTCAATAGGCTGATTGAAAGCCAAACTAGTCTTAATAATGTATTTATTAACATCTTGAGTAACATTTTCAAGAATTTGTTTTTTGGAAATATGGAAAGAAGGTCTGAATTTAGTACCATGCTCTAATAATTTTCTGAGCTTGTCATTTTCAACAAAACTTAAGTTACCAGTGATAATATGTTTGTAATGCCTATTATAGTGAACTGTATCCTTAAGTTCTTCACAAGAACACGCAAAAACTGCAGGTAAGAAACACGAAGAACCTAGTTTGTAGTTTTTAACAATATACCCTAAGGTCCTAACATACTTAAAACTAACTAAAGACTGGTGCCTGGGAATGGGAAAATATATTGCATTATTGTAGAACAGTTTCCTAACATTGAGAAGATCATATCTTTTATTTAGAAATCTGATAGTCACAAAATTTTTGGAAAAACCTTTAAGAGAATTTTTTTCTTTAAGAATATGTTTAACAATGTCCAGAACTAAATCAAAAACATGCTTATCTACTTGATTAGCAGTATTATTCCAGTATTTGAAAAAGCTTTTTAGGACAGAGTGCTTAAAAGATTTAAGAATACTGCAGGCATTTTTAACAAAATTTAAATCATCTTTAAAACTACATAGAGTGAGCTGCAAGTTTTCAAAATCTACCTTGCTAGCAGTACGAAGAAGTCTCTGCCCTCTTTTACCTCTAGTGCATACCTTATTGTTAACAAGAAAGAAAAGTTCACGGATAGAAAATTTATGTTGGTTGAGCTTATTTTCAGAAAGAGTGGAATTAAGATAATAGGGATATAGGGACTGATGTTTCAGAATTTCAAGTGATTCTTTTTCCAGCCTAGCAAAAAGGTCAGGGATGAAATGCAGAACCTCAATTTTTACTTTGTCAGAACCATGAGTACGGAAATGTTCCAACTCAAAAGTAGAGTACTTGTTTGAACCAATGGAGGGGTTCACCCGGTGGGAAGAGAACTTGTTAACAAGAGACCTGTGACCCTTAATCCTAAGATGTAGAGGATTTTTGCTTTGGCCAATATAGCTAAGACTGCAAACAGAACAGGTAAGCTTATAAATGGTGTTGTAGGCTTTGCAAAATTTATTTGAGTTATTATCTGTAGTAGTAGAATACAGGTTAGGATCCGCTGATTTTCATGTCAAACAACGTTTGTCATTTCATAACTTGAGATTAACTTTGCCAGCGATATCAGACACTATGGGAAAGGGTGCTAGCCTAACCGAGCGGGAGGACTTTTATTATCTGAGTTGACCTCCAATCCTATCATTGTCAAGTAATACGCCACTAAGGCCAAACAAATACAATTCCGAGCCAATCAACCAGGAAACCTCTGTAGGAAATAAGCAGTCCAAGAAATTACCAAACTGGCAAAACCGACATCCCAAATTAACAAAAACATCAGCCAAAAAAAAAAAAAAACATTTCAACTAGAATTTGCGCAAAAGCTGCAAAATTGAAAATTGAAAACATACATCCAAAAGCAGAGTTAAAGACAAAATTTATAGGGCTCGCTTTACAAAGTTTCAGACGGCCGGGGAAAAGGCATGTTAGCTATATGGAATAAGGGTTCAGCAAAAGTGCTAGCATTGGATTTCATGAGTAAATACCTGTGAAATTCAAAACTTTCTGGATGACATCGAAACCACGCGTCCTTGCTCCGGAGCCAGTTATTCTAACCGACTAAACTAGCAGCTTTGTCGTCTTAACATGTGCTTCACTTCTGCAGTACAACATATCATGATATATGCGAGAATAATAATCACTGGCCAACAAATTTTACTTTTTTCTCTTCTGACTAAGATCTGACACTTCTTTTTAACTAATTTTGGTACGCTGATTTCTAATATGACACTCACTTTTTGTACACTGCTGGACAATTGCTAAGGACGGATCGTAAACGGCTATATAGCGCATAAAAAAGTAAGTGTGGTTGGATGCCAAGTGAAATAAAATAATGTCAGAATGCCAGGACATTACAAGAAAGACAATTTATTGTGCTCTGAAATCCAGAAGGCTTTGGAACGTGTTCAAGGGACAAACAGGCCATTTTGTGCAGAATACGTAAACGTGAAAAAAATGCAATTACCGTCCGCAGGCGTTCCGGCGTAAGATGTCAATACGGGATATGGCCACCATGGAGGGCGATGCAAGATTCCACACGTCGTGTCATGCTTTGCACAACATTATCAAGCAGCTGTTGGGGTAATTTATCCCATTCCTCTATCAGTGCACGGATGAGGGTGTCCTTGTTTATTGGAGGGCATTGGCAACCAGCAAGACTCCTCCCCAAAGCATCACACACATTTTCAATGGGATTCAGATCTGGAGAACGTGCTGGTCATACGAGGCGTTGAATATCCTCGCTCTCAAGACACTAATGGACAGCGACTGTTCGATGACATGTTGCGTTGTCGTCCATGAAAATGAATCTATCACCGACAGCACCACGGAACATGCGAACATGAGGCAGCAGAACATCATTAATGTATCGTTGGCCAGTCATAGTCCCAGTTGGAAGCACATAGAGGGACGTACGGCCATTGATCATGATGCCAGCCGATACCATGACACTACATGTCGGATATCGGTCCCTTTCCTGTATGTTTGCTGGACAATATGCAGTACCACTATCACGCCAGATCAGTTGTCGTCGACAATCAGACGATAGACTGTATCTACTCTCATTTGAGAAGAGGACAGCAGACCAGTCATTATCAGTCCAATTGCGATGTTGATGGCACCATTGCAAACGGGCGGTACGGTGACGTCTGGACAATGGGATGCACACAACAGGACGGCGGGCGTACAGTCCTCCTTCATGCAAACGTCTGGCGACAGTTTTTCGGGAGATCCGCTTGCCAGTAGCAGCCATAAACTGATTTGCTACCTCACTAGCTGTGCTGCGCTGGTGTCTTTTTGTTGATAGCACTATGTACCGATCTTCTGCAGGTGTCGTACTGCGAACACGACCTCCCCCGTGACGTTTGCTACACTCTCCATTTGTTTGAAATGATTTCCAAAGCCTTGAAACAACACTGTGGCTGACGTCGAACTTCCTGGCAACATCTGTTATTTTTCGCCCTTCTTCAATCTTGCCAATAATACGGCCACGCGTAAAATCATCTAGGTGATGTCGGGAAGACATACTGAAAATTGCAAGTTCGTCAATTGATTCTTTCCCTTTCAACTTTGCGTTTGAACAACAACGGTCAATACGCGTCAAATCCTTTATATCTCTTATCAGCGCTATGACGTCACGAACAAGTTCGGCAATCCAAAATTTGCATACGCACAACACGTCTTACTGTATCCCGCACTTATGCTAATTTCCACATTTTCCTGCCTTCCATTTTATGGTTGCTATCGTTGCTATTGTCATCCGTCCTTAGCAATTGTCCGGCAGTGTACTAGCGCATCTTCCAATAGAAGATATTGATCATGATTGGCTCTGCATTATTGAGGACTCACCACAAAACGAAAAACTTTAACGATTTTACGATTACTTTGTACATTTTTGGTTGAAAAAATCTGTTATTACGATAAATATGTGGAACTGTCACAAAAAATTCCAAAATTCCATCAACATATACTAACCCGATTAATGAACAAGCCGCACCCAAAAATTAAGAGTTTGGTAAAAAGTCCAATAGAAGAGGCAGAATATAATGGTTATTTTTTTTTGTTTGTTTTTTTTTATAAAGAGACATGACCTAAAGCTTGAGAAGAAAATACGCCTTAAGAAATGCATCAACCTCGACAAACGAATAAACAGAATCTTAGATGATTATTGTGCAGCACCATCTCGTGATTCTGAGACCATAAGAAAATGTTTAAAAGATGTGGCCTTCGTTGGAAAATTTGAGTAGTTGCCCAGTATAAATAAGTAAGGGTTGAGAATAAAAATTTCAAAAAATTAAAAGTTATAAAAAAAAATAGGAAAAAAATGTAAACAAAAGTTTAAAATAAAAATGTAAAAAAAATGCTTAAAACAAAAAATGTAAGAAAACATTTCATCAATAAAAGACAAAGGGATAATCCCGGCTACTTTTTAAACACGTCAGCATTACGCTGCCAGTCCTATTCCTAAATAAAGTGTGAAAGGAAAGCATGCCAACAGATGCAAGAAACCATCATCACATGTGCACACGCTTGTTTTCATATAATTACATCTTTCAATTTGTCATTTGCGTTAAAATAAGCAATAAATTTCACAAATATTTCATAAAAAAATTAGAACAATATCTTAAAACTGTAGATATTTTTCAATTTAGTGAATTATTTGTTATTAAAACTATTTCATTAGTCAACTGTTTATATATAAAGGGCCGAAGTCCCTCTACTCTTTTGTACGGAACTCGCACGTTGTTGAAAAATTTTACTCCACATGAACGGAAATCGTACGAAATGGCACAAAATTTGAGTTGTACGGAAGTCGTTCATCACCGGCACACTCATGGCTGAGTACTGTTGGAGTACTGTTGGAGTACTGTTGGAGAGTATGGAGCATTCAAGGAAATCTTCCAAGCGAAAATTTCTTCCATGAAAATGAGAGTAATACTCATTGAAGGTTATGCTACTATATTTGTCTGCTCGCCGATTATATTTTAAAACATATTATACCATTCTTAATCAATAAATTTGTTTACCTCATAAACCATTAGCCCAAAATACCCTCTTTTTGCCAATTTTTGGACATTCAAAGTTCTTTAGAGCAAAATCTTGACGTGATAGGCATAAACCAATATGATTTTTGGTTTCAACACATAAAAATACGTTAAAACCAAGTCTCAGGTCTCAAATATAAGTCAGCAAAAATGGTGTTGTGTTAGCCCAAAATCCCCCTTTTTTGCCAATTTTTGGACATTCAGAGTTCTTTAAAGTAAAAACTTTACGTGATAGGCAAAGACCAATATGATTTTTGGTTTCAACACATAAAAATACGTTAAAACCAAGTCTCAGGTCTCAAATATAAGTCAGCAAAAATGGTGTTGTGTTAGCCCAAAATCCCCCTTTTTTGCCAATTTTTGGACATTCAGAGTTCTTTAAAGTAAAAACTTTACGTGATAGGCAAAGACCAATATGATTTTTGGTTTCAGCACATAAAAATACGTTAAAACCAAGTCTCGGGTCTCAAATATAAGTCAGCAAAAATGGTGTTGTGTTAGCCCAAAATCCCCTTTTTTGCCAATTTTTGGACATTCAGAGTTCTTTAAAGTAAAAACTTTACGTGATAGGCAAAGACCAATATGATTTTTGGTTTCAGCACATAAAAATACGTTAAAACCAAGTCTCGGGTCTCAAATGTAAGTCAGGAAAAATGGTGTTGTGTTAGCCCAAAATACCCTCCTTTTACCAATTTTTGGACGTTCAGAGTTCTTTAAAGTAAAATCTTTACGTGATAGGCAAAGACCCATATGATTTTTGGTTTCAGCACATAAAAATACGTTAAAACCAAGTCTCAGGTCTCAAATGTAAGTCAGGAAAAATGGTGTTGTGTTAGCCCAAAATACCCTCCTTTTACCAATTTTTGGACGTTCAGAGTTCTTTAAAGTAAAAACTTTACGTGATAGGCAAAGACCCATATGATTTTTGGTTTCAGCACATAAAAATACGTTAAAACCAAGTCTCAGGTCTCAAATGTAAGTCAGGAAAAATGGTGTTGTGTTAGCCCAAAATACCCTCCTTTTACCAATTTTTGGACGTTCAGAGTTCTTTAAAGTAAAAACTTTACGTGATAGGCAAAGACCAATATGATTTTTGGTTTCAGCACTTAAAGGTACGTTAAAACCAAGCCTCAGATGTAAGTCAGAAAAATTATTGTTGTATTGTGTGATTTATTTGATAGTTGATGCAAGTGCCAGGCTTGAAAAAATGGTATTAAGGAATTTTGTTATCGAACTTAAGAAGTCAGGATATGCTATTAGTTAGTGCTTAAATTATGCTTGGTCTTGTGAAGTCAGTTGTTTTATAATCGAGGGAAACTCAGATTTTCTAACTACAGCAGTGATCTCCATATTCGTGGTCACCACCATTTCGCCCCACATTTAATTAAAGCAATGTCATAAGTAACGTATATCTTGTGTTATTTGCCCAGTAAATTTATCGGTGCATGTTATTATAAAGTGTTATCATTTGGTCACTATTTTTTATGTTTGATAATAAATGTATCGAAAATAAAAATAAGTTAATAGGATGACGCTTGTTTTTATTTTTCCGTTCATACGTATTATGTTCATCACATCAAGACATGACGGAGAGATACTTTTCCTTCACAAATAACTCGTTCAATACTTTATTTATCCCATTCTCGGAATCATAGGAAATAAATTTTTGAAACTTCCGTCCCCTATCGTCCAAGATACGATGCTCTGATACTGCAACATGTCACTGCATTTTGTAAGTAGAAAAGCATTGTTGATTTCCTAAGAAGGTATCTGCCGACGTTTTTCTGTAGTTATTTCTCTGAACATGAGACGCTACAACATAAGTGAATGTTCTA
Source organism: Macrothele yani (assembly GCA_039090855.1). Classification (NCBI taxonomy): domain Eukaryota; kingdom Metazoa; phylum Arthropoda; class Arachnida; order Araneae; family Macrothelidae; genus Macrothele; species Macrothele yani. The sequence continues at coordinate 5,839,203 of CM077011.1, read as the reverse complement.
TCTTGTGTGAAAACAACACTTCCTACAACAGTAAAATACATTTACCTGTTGTTGGTTTTGAGTATTCATATAAAGGAGACCGGTTTCTTAAATTTTCGTCACCTGCATTCTCAATGTTTTAGTCATTTACATTCATAACAACTATTTAATTAAACATTCATAATATGTGAAAAGTGGCAATGATGCATGAATTGGCCGTTCTGCGCTGTTAGAACTGTTGTAACAGAGCTCTTTTGTTCAAGAAGAATTTGGAAAATTAATGCACAGACGAACAGATTTCGACATTATTATTTAATAATTGCCCTGTTCAAATTTATAAAATCGGGTTAAAACAAAACTCTGTAGAAGAATGCTATTAGCTTATGGTGAGCAAATTTAGTGAATTTTAACTCAATTAAATCAGAAATTATGAAAGTCCCGGTAGCAGTTAAGAGATGTTTTCACTATTTCGTGTGGGAATAAATTCTGGGATTTCAGGAATTGTGTTAATGAACGTTGTCAGCCAAGTCTTAAACCGCCATATTGTTACCATTTTCTAATATTCAGACTCCTGGGATCTTGGATAAAGTGCTAAGCGTTGTTGAGCATCAGTCCCTTCCAGCGTAATGAGCTCATTCTCTCGCTCCCAGTGTAGTAAGTTTAAAAGGTAAGGACTTTTGTTATCTTTCTTTTCCCCAAAGGAAGCAAATGTGAGGACTGATGGGAGATTTGGGAAGAACAGGAAGATCTAATGCAGGCCTCTCATTAGATGTTCTGGGTCTGGATGTTTTCCCCATTGCGTTTATTGCTTCCTACCTTCACGAAGAGCTCTTTTAATAACAGTTTCTTATCAGTTGAACCAACTGAACAGTACCCTTAAACTGTTTTCATAGTTGCAGAAAATGAAACGCATCGCTTAAAGCGAAGGATCTTCTTCTCGTTTATTACGGAAGAGGCGTCAGCATCATTTCTTCATCGATCGAATGCATGCTTCGGTTCACGTGGGAAGAACATATCCGCTTTGCTCGGAATGCAGTGCTATGTGGGTTGGTCAGAATTTCTTCCATTGGAAGACTAGACATTCTATCATTTCTAGCACTGCTCATCTTGAAAGAACAATAAATTTTAAAATATATGAGTCCATAAAAACATATGGTTCTGACACCATCTGTATGATATAAAAGAATTTTTTTACGATCCGATTTATGGAAAAGGATATAAATCCCTTTCTCAATACTATTGCGAATTTAGGTCTCCTAAGGCAAACATATATTTGCGCTATCTCTAAAGCATCAGAAAAAGTAGTAAAACGTGGAAAACCAGTGGCATGGCCGAAAAATTATTCGGTCTCGCTTTAAGAAGCGAGGGTGTTGTGACAAACGCAACTGTACATTTAAGCCTTCTAACAGAAAGACTTTAAAGCAAGAAAACATTAAAAAGGTTCGAATATCATTCTCGTGCTCTTATGTATTCGATACGACTACTTTCTTGATACGATGTTGGGTTATAGTTTCCACAAATTAGTAGATCTATGGGGCGGTAAATAGCTTTATAACCGTATCATATCACTTTGTTTTCTTTGGCGTGCCTTACGTTTGCAAAATGATGTGCTATTCATATTATTTTCTCTCGTTGAGCATTGACTTCACAACGAGAGAAAATAGCATGGAAATTAAATAATAACCCAAGGAACTGTGCAACAACTATACGAGATAGTACAACTATACTAGTTACCCGAATTTATTGGCGTTATACGAGATGGTACAACTATACTAGTTACCCGAATTTATTGGCGTAGATAAATAAAGTAGATAAATAATATATTTAACCGCTTGCAAGACGTCAGGATTAATCCCAAAGTTCCTTAATTTTAAGACATTGGTAAAAAGGTCACGGTTCCAGAAGAAAAAGGACAAATTTCTTCGCCAGACTCTATCAAGAATAGTGAACCTGAAAAGAAAGGAGGTCATGTCAATGGAATCCAAGTGCTATGCCCTACATATGAAGATATATAGGCTTTTTGACCCGATCACTTTCAACAACCTAACGCTCGGAGTGAACATGTTAGTCGAAAGACTCCAAACTTCCTTATCCTCCAGACATAAAAAGAAGCTGGATTACCTGAAATCATCCCAGAATCCAAAAACTAAAGGTATCACTATTCCCTTTGTCAATATTTCAAACCGGACGCTCACACTGGAAGAAAAGAAAGTTTTAGAACTTGGACCAAACAAAGTTCTGCTTCCGAACGAGACCGAATCCAAAAACATCATTTCGGAGTTGGAGAGCTTAATATCGCGAGTTCCAGAAAACACCAAAGACGAACTACGCCAACTCTGTTGCTCTAGGCTTCGATCGCTGTACAATTCAAAACAATCGTCCAATGGATTTACAATTCCGAGACCGATTTCGAACCTTAGAAATGACCGTTCTATAATATTAACGCTAACGGACAAATCCGGTCAGATAGCGATTATGGATGCTGCGGACTACAATCAGAAACTCGAGGACTTCATCTCCGCTTCTGGATCTATAGTACTACGAAGGAACCCTTTAAATTGTTGGATTGCAAAGGTACAAAGAGCTGCCAGGTTAACCGCTATCCCGGAGAATCTCAAGAAAGCCGCCAAATTACCACCAAGCCCCCAGATCCCGAAGCTCTTCGGAAGACTTAAGCACCACAAGCCCGATAATCCATTGAGACCCATCGTGTCAAGGAGATCCGCACCGACGTACCATTTAGAGAAGGCACTCTGCAAATTTCTGGCCAATCACCTCCCTGAATCGGACTTTGTAATAACTTCCACTCAAGATTTTATCACGAAAATCAAGCAAATCTCTGTCCAACAACGTGACATTATCGGTAGTTTCGACGTAGTTTCTCTTTATCCTTCGGTCCCCGTGCCGGAAGGCATCAGAACGTTAAAAGAGGCCATATATAATTCAGCACTTTATTCGCAAGAATCTTGCCGCAGCATCTTCAAATTAATGGACTTAGTCTCAAATTCTAGCTACTGTAGTTTCCGAGGAAAAATCTATAAACAAACAAATAGCGCTCCGAAGGGATCTTCACTTTCAGCAATTCTCGCGGAAGCAATCCTTCGCCCAATCGAGCAGCACATATTTACCAGCATTACCCCAAGACCTACCACTTGGCTCCGATATGCTGACAACGTTTTTTTCATATGGCCTCATGGGAAAGAGACTCTCTCGCTTTTCCTGGATAAAATCAATGCTATACACCCTACGATCAATTTCACTATGGAGTTAGAACACAATAATGCATTGCCTTATCTGGGTGTTTCAGTGAGTAAATCGCCTGAAAATCGCTTTCGTACACAAATCTATTACAAACCCACTTCCGTTCCCAATCTGATGCTCCGTAGCTCATTCTGGCCAGCTGATTACAAGACAGCTTTCTTCCGTTCTCGAATCGAAAGAGCATTTGACATCTCCTCCGATGTTCCTTCTAGACTAAGCGAATTAAAAAGCATTATCGAATTGGCCACTGAGGCAGGATACGATCCGAACATGGTACATAGATATATCGAAAGAAACAAAAAGAAGCATGCCGATCTTTCTATGCCGCGGCTACGCTATCTGAGTTCTGTTCCTTACGTACCAAATGTTTCCTATAAACTCAAGAACACGCTCAGAAAGATGAACCTTGGTGTCGGCATAAGATCTCCGACATCTTTATATGCTATGCTTAAGCGAAATACTGACGAGCCTCCCTCTACAATATCCGGATGGTTCCAAGCGATACTGCATTGGGATGACCAAACGTTCATCGAGCATGAGAGGGACATAAAGAACGGCAAAATAACCATGGCCCTATCCAGAGAGGTCCAGTTCAAGTCCGCCGATCCTATGTGGGATGACATAAAGAAATTAGCTGCCTACTCTACTCCTAAATCCACTGCCATTCGGGAAACATTGGAGATCATTACCAATGATGAGGCCTGCAATGATAGCGTCTCGCTAGAATTACCACGAATTTGGAACCAATTCTTCAAATAATGAATGCCTTTTGTTTTCTTCCAAGGATTCCGCGTGCAAAACGAACATGATGCCTCGTGTTTTTATTGAATAATTACGTTCGCATCTCTTCGTTTATTGTCAAGTCAAGTCAAGTCACCGCGTTCAAATTGTTGAAACGTTCTACTATCCAGTTTGCAGTTTTCTGTCTACCTTCCTTGAAAAAGCCATTTGGTTGATGTGCGAAAGCTTGGAAACCTTGAAAACCTTGATTTTATCTACGCCAATAAATTCGGATAACTAGTATAGTTGTACTATCTTATGTTAAATAAAAATTAATTAGCAACCTTCTAAAACAGCTGAATGGTGGTCATTAAACTCTGAAGTTAACAAAATAGCTCATCAAAATTCTTGCTCTTCATATTTTTCTTTGCTTTCGTGTTTATCATTCTTGCCTATTTCTACTTCTCTATCTTTGTGGTTATTTCATGGCCGTCAACGTTTCGATTTCCATTTATTTACGGGTTGCGTTTTTCTGATTTCTCAAAATTTTCATTCTCGAATTTTTATGACTGGTAATACTTAAAAATTTTCTGATCGTTTGTATTTTTGCTGTGTAGAACATTTGCTCAGTTTTATCGGTCTTTATTTTGTATAATCTCGTTTAATTTTAACATTTTTTGAATCATGCATGGAATACGGGATTACACCATACAATACAAATTTCGAAGATGTGAATCCGTTTTTTGGTGTAATAAAAAAGCACTAGCGAATCCTGCAATGGTTATATTCAAATTAATCGGAAACTTGAGACTTGGTCGTTGTGTGTGGGGTAGTGGTTAGCATACCCGGGCGCTATCTAGGAGACGCGGATTCGATTCCCGCTCCAGGACGACAAAATTTTCAAGTTTTCAGGTATTATTTGACTTACCATCGATGTCATATTAACACCTAAAACCGGTTTCACATCTTCAAAATTTGTAGTTTTTCAATCTTTGTGTATCTGCTCTCTGGTTAAAGCATTTGTTTAGTTTAGCTGCCTTTGTTTTGTAAAATATGATTAAATTTTAGCAAAACTTCTGAGCGGTTGTGTTTCTGCTGTCTAGAGCATTTGGTTAGTTTTAGCTGTCTCTACTCTTGAAGCAGATTAACAAATTCTTTATGGATGAGGTTACATGCTTGCGAGTTTTAGTATGTTTTCTAACTTTTTCTTTTCGGATGAGCATATTTTTCGCTAAGTTGCGTAAGTTCACATTTTGTAATTGTACATACGTATTTCTATTTCTGCATGACGACTTGAAAATTCTGTTTCCGTGAGAGCGACATAAACCTGCAACCAATTTTCCTTTTATTTTTTTCGCTTTCCCAGGTGAACCATTTTTCTGCCAAACAGAGTATATATAAAACAAAATTTCCATTTATTTTTCAGTTTTCCTAATTCCACTATTTTCCTTCTATGTGGCACCGATATAATTTTCTTCCTTTTTCCTAAATGCATGATTTTCCTGAAAGATGCCACAGATATAAATTTGTTTCACCATTAAATTTTCCGTTTTTATGTGTGCACCATTTTCCTGCCAGGTAGAACAGATATGGATTTGTTTTTGCACTTATTATTCTGTTTTCACAATCGCACATGACACAGATATAAATACATTTCTCTATTTTTCCCGTTTTTCGGAGTGCACGATTTTCGTGCCATTTGGCACGGATATAAATTTGTGTTTCTCATATAAGTATTTTTAGATGGGAAATGGATCTATGTATAGGAGTAAGCATGAACGAAGTTTTTTTTTAATTTCTCGCACAGAATTTCCTCTCCAAATGGTGCTGTTTTATCGAATTGTTAAAAAGGAAAATAGGAAAGCGTATTATGTGTCTGTAGATATGATATCCTCTTTTCCATGGAATTGTGTGAGACAGCTGTTCGCAAATTATGAACACTGTGGTTCTGATTGGATGGGAAATCGATTCACTGTACCATGCGTAACTGCTTAGCACCAGAGATGGAAACGGGTCACCGGTTCAACGGGTCGACAATTTCTTGCGGGTTAAACGGGTCGGGTCATGGTGTTCCTGACCCGATTTCGTCCCAGTTTTATTATCGTTTTATTTTTCAAAAGAAAAAAATGTTTTAAAGAACCCTTCACAGATCCTTTGAAATAATACTTCAGAGCTGCAGGGTGTGATCCAGGAACTTGTTGAGAAGGGTAAAGAAATTAGATTAAAAAATGAACTTTCAGAAGAAAAAGCTGAAGTACAATGCTTTTACAAGAAATCAAGATTTATCGATTGATGGCAAAACCCTGAGGTAACCGATACCTACATTGACCTTGGACAGTAGATAGCAAGCAAAGGTCACATTGATGAAAAAATTATTCGACGTATAAAACCTGGTAGGAGCGCTTTTGGAAGAAACAGTACAATTTTTAAGAGCAATATGCCATTATGCCTTAAAAGAAAAGTGTTTAATCAATGCATCCTTCTAGTGCTTACGTACGGAGCAGAGACGTGGACCTTAACTAAAAAAGACATACAAAGACTGCAGACAGCTGAAAGAGGCATAGAGAGATGCATGGTTGGTGTAACCAAGAATGATAAAAAGAAGAACTCGTTGATAAGGAAAAGGACAAAAGTAGAAGACATCGTGATCAGAGTAAAATCCCTGAAATGGAAATGGGCTGGACATATTGCCAGGAGAACGGACCGCCGATGAACAACCGAAATTTTAGACTAGATTCCAAGGTACAGGAAAACCCAGAAGACCGCGTGGGAGATGGGTGGATGGAGGAGACTTCCCAAGACAGTCCGTTGTGGAAGAGACTTGGTGAGACCTTCATCCAGCAGTGGATTGAAAATGATTGACAATGATGATGATATATTCGAATTTATAATTCAAAGCAGATTTGCTCGGGTTGGGTTCAGTTACATAACGGTCGGGTCCGGGTCCAAAATTTTTGACCCTTTTCCAACTCTGCTTAGGCCGCCCCGGTGGCGCAGTGGTCTAAGGCGCTGGCCTCTGATCATTCGTCCATAAGGGGTCCGGGTTCGAATCCCGGTCAGGCATGGATGTTGTGTTTGTCTTACGGCACTGGCTCTCTCCCTTCCCTGGAACCAGTGACCCTAAATTAGGGACGGGCGACTGCTTATAGCCCATTGAGTTGCTCACGGTGGTCGTTAAACCTCCAATAAAAAAAAAAAACTCTGCTTAGTAGCGGTCTCGGTCTTAGAGATCCGCGCATGTGGACAAGAGTTAGTTTTATCAGCAAGTAAGGAAAAATAAGTAGAAAACGGGGAACATGGATTTGATTTGATGTACTTTACTTATTTAGTTAGTTAGGTAGATTGGTATTTTGTGTGTGGTTCAGCGAACCATATTAAGTGTTAAAACTACAGAATTGTCGATAGGGCAATCACACCACTTTGTGTTTCCTCCTGCCTCTAATTGCTTCTCATACGGCTATACTCTCTGCTGAGAATCTAACTCGACGTGGAAATTCTAGGAAAGAAAAGTGAAGAGAATATTCAACGCACTGGTGAAAAATTTGCACAAGACGAACGGACCTATCAATCTGACTACAAAAGACTTATCGGGGGAGAAAAAAAGGATGTTTCGCATAGATTTTGCTCCACGGATAAGTAAAATATGCTAACAATATCTAAACGCAAGGGAAAACAATGCACGTTGAGGAAATAAGTCTTCAAGTCACGTAAAGGAAACGATGAGAAGGAATAGTTCCAAACGCTTGTAGCTTAGTATAAATCCGTTTATTTAGGTGTATAATACAGTAGAGTTAAGTCTCCAAGCTTTCGCCCTCCACTGGTTTTTTTTTCAAAGCATTAGTCAGACATAAAATGCAGAGAATGAGAACGTCTGAGAAACAAAGATGATTTTTTGAAAATAGCGTGGAAGTCGTTACCAGCGGTATTGCATGTTGATTGCGGTAGTATGTTGATTGCAATGTATTGCGGTATTACAGCATTGTTACATGCCAGCTTGCTGGAAAAGATTATAATTGTTTCCCTGATGGCAGTCTATTTAAAGTTCGTGTAAGGGGCACTCTTCTAATATTATTTTCTAAGGAGCGACAAAGAAGTGCATGATTTCCCTGGCAAGCGCCGTATCCTGGTTGACACTTCTCGTGTATTCTTTACATCTACTAGCTAAGAAGCACTTTGTTATTCCGATATGTAACTATAATGTGTTGTTGGGGTATACTAACATACAAAGTATTAGAAGAGTTGCCCCTTACATGAACTTTAAAGAGACTACCATCAGAGAAACAGTTGAAATCTTCTCCAGCAAGCTAGCAAGCAATGATGCTGTCTCTATGGAACTACCAATGGTTTGGCATGCTTTATTAAAGAATGGAAACACGTCACAACGCGGCGTATAATCGTGTGATAAATGACACGTGATATCGCTTGTGGTGTCGTCCACGCTATTTTACAAAATTAAATCTTTGTTTCTTACGTTTTCTAATTCTCTGCATTTTAAGTTTGACCGCTGCTTTGATAAAGCATTTCTGTGGAGAGCAAAAGCTTGGTGACTTATACAGGGTTACAAGAAAATCCTTGATCAGGCTAGTATCTCGCGAACTATGGCAGTTAGCGATTTGCTTCTAGTGCAGTTGTATAGAAAAACCCCTATGACGCACACAATGAGACCACGAAGGATCCCCTCGCCTTTGGGGGGGGGCGACGAGGGGGCTATCTTGCCCCTTTTGCAGATAGGGCAAAAAAGTCAATTACAAACTTGTTCAGCGAGCTTAAAAATAGTACAAAAATGCGTTTGTCCCATAACAAAAGATGGAAGGGGACCGGGAATGTGGCCCCAAGAAAATCACAACAGCCGGAAGCAACGGCAGAGTATTTAGACAAGAACTTATTACTTAAAAATTATCTAAACTGGTAAGTTCTAAGTAAATGAAAGCACAAAGGAAAAGTTTTCCTACAAACCTTATCAACAGTTCTTGTTCTGAAATAAAATGCAGTTCCTTGGCATATTCAATATCAGAATTTGATGTCCAATACAGTAAAAGATACACTGAGAGAAGGAGAAATAGCATAAAGTGGCGAAACACTCATCCAATAGGAAAACTGTATGCACATCTAATTGACTTGCGTACGTGTCAAAGCTTTCGGCTTCCCGTCACTAGTTCAAGAAGTGTTGGCATAACGACCACGCATATCATGACGACGGAGCAGAAAGCACATTTTAAATCAATGCAAATATGCTTCGGACACAGCGACTCAGGTAGCTTTCCGCTTTTTTTTTTCGCATCTGGAGAGACAGCTTCCATCTTTTGTTATGGGACAAAAACATTTATGTACTATTTCTGCCTCGCTGAATAAGTTTGTAATTTATTTTTTTGCCCTATCCGCAAAGGGGCGCGATAGCCCCCTCACCCCAAAAAAAGGGGTGAGGGGATCCTTCGTGGTGTTATTGTGTGCGCCATAGGGGTTTTCTATACAACTGCACAAGAAGTAAATCGCTAACTGCCACAGTTCGGGAGATATTGACCTGATCATGGACTTTCCTTGTAGCCCTGTACTCCATTACGCCGCTGAATAAACTGTAAGGGTTTGTGACTTATATAGTTGGTGAATAGTGTGCACTTAACTGAAAGGGAATAGATTTTCTCCTATGTACGCTATATCTTACAAAGAAATATCCCTCGCAGTTTCTTGTTTCACCTTACGTTAGGGTTTCCTGGAATGCTACCGCGATGGTAAACTAGGACAAACCGCTTTCCTCTTTTAAAAGTCATCGCTCAGGTGTACAACCTATAATGAATTAGCTTTATTTTCTTTCCGCTAAGCTAATTAATATGAATGATGCTCTACCTACCAGCTAGCTAATGATATACTTGTACTAAGCTTCAAAATAGAGAATTCATAAGGGTGTTGTTACTAGTTAATTACGAACGTAAATAAAGTCTTAACGCTGGTTATTTATGGTAAGAAAATAATGTTTTAAACCTAACAGCCAGACAGAGGTCTGACAAAAACTATGAATTGAGAAAGACTAACTTACGGTAACTTCTTTATTATAAGACTCTTGGTCAACTAAAGCACACACACAACTTGTTTTACAATAATGAAGAATCTCTCCTCAAAAGAACACAATCTCTCCTCGTATTACAAACGCTCTCCGTAAACAACAACGCTCTCTCATAACAACAACAAAAGCTCTCCCTAAGTCTCGATGAACGCGCCTATATACTAGCTACCACCACGTCATGACTTACACTCATTGCCAGATCTCATTCATCGGGTGAAATAATATTTCGTTCAGTAAGAAGATAATTTACATAGTAAAATAAAATAACCAGAGATAGTAAAATCAAAAGGAAAGTGAATATAGAGTATACGTTACAAACCCTAAATGCTTTTCAAATAATTCTAGTACCCTTCCAAAACAGAATAATTGAAATGAACTCTGCTGAAGCCGCTACAATAGGTTTGTTACTCGCATTAAGGCTGTATTACTAGAACCAGAATCTATCCACTGTCACATAAATCAGGAATCGCTAGCTACGAAGAAAAATTTTGATAAGGTAACAATGATTTCAGAGGAATCAGTATGTGTTGTAAATTTTATTTTTAGCCGCTCCCTTCATACGTACTAGTAAAGAATTTAAGTTCTCTATGACAAGATCACCAATAATAACTTTATCAAAAAGAAATTCCGTGGTAGAACAAAAGGATTAACACTTGAATAGACGAGTGTGAATACTCTGTTGCTGCAGAAAGTCTTCGCACTTGTCTACGGTATTTAAGTTGTGCTAAATAAGGTATTTCCCATGCGATTCCGCATGCAGTGTCTCAAACAAATTACTATTAACACCAAAAAGACTACTCGTGCATTCAAATTATAAAAAAGAGTAAAAAAAATCCCACTCTCCTTCAGATTTCAGCTTCATTTCTTTGTCTCAGTGAGTTTTCTTAGTTAGAACGTCTGGCTGATGTTTCCAGCCACTGGAATGGACTCGATATCAGTTTATAAGAAAGAGCGGGATTGTAATCAAGGTTCAGGAAAAGACAGAAACTATGATTATGAAATTGGGTACTTGGACCAAACAGCTTGGGATTCGTTTCTAAATTCTTCAGAATTTCATATTACATCGAAAATGAGGTTTTGACTTAAGCGAAATGAACACAACGTTTCACTAGAACGGCACGAGTAATTTTCTGTTCTCCGATCAAGGTAAAATTAAATGTACATTTAGAAATTAACCTCGTGAAACGGCAGATTACCCTATCTACGATAAATTCACACAGACTTGACAACCAAAAAAACATGACAGATCTTCAAATCCTTCGTGGGATAACTCAGGGTCATCAGTCGTCATGCAGATGCTTGGCTGAATCGCATCTTCATATTTGTTCTCAGTAACCATACTATCTGGTGGCGTTGTGAAGTATCCAATACCTTCCCCTATAACAAGTGTATTTGCAAAAATGTGTGGTATCCCCTTCTAGCACCGAAATCGAAATAACGTTCTGTAACGTAGAACCGATTATGTAGTTCTGAATTTCTTATTCTCGGTGGGTCATACGTTTTTAACTACTGAAATTCGTATAGCTATCTCATTTGGTGGCCGCTGCTAAACAAGTTGTTTTCAAAGAGTCTGTTCAAACTTTGGGAACGTGTTGTACTTCGCATAGTCTTGAAAAAAAGTTTGTATGAACACTGGGTAGGAAATCTCTTCCCTTCCGAGTTATAGAGGGGCAAATAAGTTAATTAGTTCTTATTTTAGTTATTACAGAACACTGTATGGGATTCATTGAGAACAATATACAAGTCTAGGTGAGTGCCAATTTTTGGAATGTTCACCCTGATTAGCAATACACATCTCACAGCGCCTTCTCCATGATTGTCGTACCCGTTCGAGAAGTCCCGGAATGTACTGATTTTTTTGCAACCATCCACTCAGAATTTGTGTATTATAGGAAGTGGGATGTCGCAAACATCCGCGTAAAAGTATTCTCACAAGAGAAAATCCAGTGGATTCAAATGTGGAGAGGGCCATTCCGTTAGTCCACCTTTCCCAGTTCAATGGACGGTATACGTACCATTGCGATGTTCTCAATCAGCGAGGCTGAAATACGAGTTCCATTGTTATGAAGCACGTGCGACGGCGTGTTATTAATGGAACGTCTTCCAGCAATGCAGGTAGTTCAGCCTCCAAGAAATGCGTGTATTTTTTAGTATTAAGCGTCAGTAGCGGTAAAAATTGATCAATCAGGTTATCATCAATAGGGCAATCCAAACATTCCAATGAAACCTCTGCTTATGTAATCATTTTTTAATGTACCCGTCAAAGCTGTTGAGTAGGATTTAGACATTTGCTGACAACAGTAAAGAATCGGGATTAAAGATAAGCTTACAGAAAACAAAATTGGTGTATATAGCTTTTACAAAAACTGAAGACTTAGAAGTTGATGAGGCAAATGTAGAAGTAACCGATTCCTACATTTATATTGGACAAAGATATCTAGCGAGGATCACATTGAGGAAGAAATTAATTTATCATGTAAAACTTGGCTGGAGAGAATTTGGAAGAAACAGTAAAATTTGCAAGAACAATTTCCCATTATGTTCTAAAAGAAAAGTATTTGATCAGTGCATCATTCCAGTTCTTACTTATAGATGAGAGATATGAACCTTCACTAAATTATAGATATTGATCACACTTATTTGTATCCAGTCCAAAATGAAATATTCCAGTCTACCGTCCAAAAACGGAAATCTACAGCTACTAAAAATACGTATTTCTACACCCAGATGATAAAAAATGTCCAGGAAAACGCTGGACAAAGCTTAGGATTATCATATCTAAAGCAAGGAATTTCCACTACGTTTCTAAAATAAAAAATCTCTTGAAAAAACCGATATGCATAATTGCTTGAAAAGGGAGTTTACGCGTTTTTTTTACTTTTGCGTTACTCTCACGATCTTATTCATTTTTTAAAGGCGATTTGTAATTGCAAATTGGAAGCCCAGATGCAAGATTGATCTTTAGTGCTTCAAAAAATATTATTACACAATCCTCTTTGATCTGAATTTACTTTGTATATGTGGATGTCGCAAGAAGAATGGATTTGCTTCTGTTGGAAATCAAATTTAATTTTCCCAATGAAAAAGGCGGTGGAAAAGGAACATCCCAGTTCGGTGATATATTTAGATATATTCTCCCCTCTTTTATTGATTCCTCAAAGTAATCGAAGAATCGATACAGAAAAAAATTGCTCCTTCGTCAAAACCGATACGACACATTTCTACGAGAAGCAGAGTCATCATCGGGAAACTTGATACACGATGGGAAGCTGCTCTTACGAATGGAAATAGTTTAGATCAAAATCGTGGTGCATTTTGGTACTTCCTGACAAATCCTTAGGGTACATTTTTGAAATATGCACGCTTTATTTCCCTGAACCAAATATAAGGCTATTTGTCATGTAAGAAAAGATTTCTCCTTGATATTTGATCATAGAAAAGTCAAAAAACCACGCTATTCTCTTGAAAAAACAATGAATATAGTTTCATCCCTTAACCAGTACTCTAGGTGGCTGTTCGTTGCAGTTAAGCATTGCAGGATCTCTTTACTAGTCAGCTGTAGGTAAAAGCAGAATCGTGTAAATATCTTTCCTTTCCTCTTCTCCGCCTGAAGAAGAGCCAGTTGAAGTCCACAATTTATTCCTTCATTCCGCGTTTTACCAAACTGATACCAGTGTATATAACAGAGTTATGCATTCCTTAAGTAATATATCCCATCAAGAGCTGCTATAGAGACCGGGACAGAAGCAAACATTTGTTAACTGGTACTGATGTTACGAAAATACTACCAGTCACTGTAGCAAATCTAACCTACAGTAATAATTATCGACGATTTGAACAAGTGAAAGACCGCGACACTTTAAACATAGACCCAACCTGCTTCCTCTGAATGAGTATGCTACCACGATTCAGTAACTAATTGGATTTGAAAAATCTGCCTAATTCGAAGGTCTGATTTTTACATTCTCTTCTCATCTACGCTTCCTGATTATAAAATTCTTACTGAGCAGCTTCCAATTTTTAAGTAACTGTTCAATTTCTATACAAAACTTTTGGAAACGTTTTCTGCAAAAATTTCCGTCAATAGCGTGTTGTTTCAAATTCCATCTTTATTTTAAAGGAAGCATGCTGCTGATCGAAAATTTGGCTATATGTCGAAAAAGGAGCTCAATCTACGATCAAAGAAATGCACTGCTCAAAAACATTAGGGGATATTGGGGTAGCGACCGTGCACGGACATCAAAATGATAGATTAGCATCGAAAACATTAATGTGACAGTCGGAGTATGAAACATGACAACACACAAGCTGTTCAGATGGAGAAACGCTTTGCATGCTAGCTTCTAGTCATGTGTATGGTTCAGGCATGAGATTTTCCCCCGGATTTGCGAGATTCTGCTTTTTTCGAAGGTGATTTGGTAATTCTCATTTAAGTAGCACTTGAGATAAATTTTGGGGGGTATTTGTTGGGGGTGGGGTCGTCTGGGTACGGAATTTCGTCTTTCAAAACTTCCTAAACCGGAAGCTAGATGGGGTGAAGATTTCTCCCATAATCGTAATGTTTCTTTCTCGGAATGTTCCTCCTGTCCAGTGTTGTTGTTAAATATAATTTATTTTATTTAATAAATATTTGTATTTTAGCTTGATAAGGGAGACAAAAATTTCCTAAAACGAAAGTTATGGAAGTCGGAAAATTTGTTAGAAGTGATGCATAATGTTCAAAAGTATTCATCATCTCTAGGTTACACTATTTATCTAAAATATCGAAAGCTTTGATGTCATGCATCCATGGACCTCAGGCTGCAAGTTCTTTCATCATGATAGATGAAACTGTTGTCATAAAGTCAGGAAGAATGAGCATGAAAACCTATTCGCCTGTATAAAGTATGGGCTGCAAACTTAAAACGCAGTGTAAGTCTGCAGTTCAGTTCTTCAGTAAGATTAGTTATTTGGGAAAAGCGGTTGATTCCAACTTTGCCAAAAATCTCATGAAATATGTAAAAAAAAAAAAAAAAGTAGAGGAAGATCGACAATGAAGGTAGGGAATGGAAAGATATCAGCCGAAAGAAAAATTTAGCTGTGCAGCTGCAGAGTCAGTGAAATACAAATATGGCCGTGGAACTTGCTGTGAAGAAAGCAAGGCTTGCTCCAAACAGAAGACTTGAACTGGTACAACAGCAAAACAAAACAAAACAAGAAAAAAACTGTTTCCGATTTTTCTCCTTCAGTCTCATGCGTGGTTGTTGCCAACGACTGTTAAAACACTGGAATGTTGGTGAAACATCGAAAGGATGAGATTATCCGGCAATTCTGGGGTGGGGATTCTCCTCCACTCTTCGTTGAGAGCATGCCCCAGCTACTGAAACGTCACAGGAAGGAACGATTGAGATGCAGTATGCCTGCCCAATGTTTTTCACTGTGAATGCGGTTGAGGTCCGGAGAGCGCAAAAGACAGTCCATACGTTTGATGCCGTCTTCCTGGAACATGTTTCCTACGAACTGGGCTCGATGCGGCGGGCTTTATCATCAATGAAGAGGAACGTGTCCCCAACTGCTGCGGCACAGAGCACAACTTTAAGTCACAGAATCTCATCACGATATCTGACCGCGGTCAAGATGATGTAGAGGACTGTACATATCCTCAGAGATAATGCCAACATAAACGAGGATTCCACCACAATCGAAGGCTTCTCTTACCTGCATGAAGCCTAGATTATTCTGTTTTCCTCCTTTAAGCGATGATTATCTGATGCAGGACAAACAGCGTCTCATTCGTGAACAGAACGGAGCACCAGTATTATTTTTTTTGATTGGAGGTTTAACGACCACCGTGAGCAACTCAATGGGCTATAAGCAGTCGCCCGTCCCTAATTTAGGGTCACTGGTTCCAGGGAAGGGAGAGAACCAGTGCCGTAAGACAAACACAACATCCATGCCTGACCGGGATTCGAACCCGGACCCCTTACGGACGAATGATCAGAGGCCAACGCCTTAGACCACTGCGCCACCGGGGCGGCACACCAGTATTCGGGGTCCAACTATGGAAATACTTCATCCCACTGTGTGAGTGCTCGCCTGTGATGTGCAGAGAGGGCAAACACATCATTGGTTGCCGAGCGTATAGTCCCATTTAGTGGAGGTGTGTGTGTGTGTGTGTGTGTGTGTGTGTGTGTGTGTGTGTGTGTGTGTGTGTGTGCGTGTGTGTGCTTCGCCCAGCGGCCTGCAGTAAGCAGAAGTTGCAGTTCAGTTGAATTTCGTTGGCAGTTTCTACGAACCAGTAAACTCCAGTTCCTGTTTTGCTCTGTTGTTTACGCTTTCCAACCGTAGGTATCCTCATAACTTGAGTAATGATTTCTGTTATGTTGGAAAGCGTATCATAATCAATGCATTGCATGATTTTACTAATTGTTAATATTAGTCGACCCTGCCCTTGTTTTTACTGCAGTCTCTAGTTGGAATATTTTTTTCCATGTATATAATTCATAAGGAAATCTGAATCACAGTCTATGACTGGCAATATTTGTATCGCACTTTGTATGGGAATATTTTGTATAGACAGAATTGTTTTCTTATCTCGTGTTATCTGAGACTTTATGTATTCTTTTATATTACTTGGTTTTGTGAGCGAATGTGCTTGCCTCCAGAACGAAAGAGTTTTACTTAAGTGCCATTCATCAAACATATTTTATTTTAATAACAATAATAATAATAATAATCCTACAGAGGCACTTTACAGAAAAAGTATTAATCAGTTTTGCAATACACAGTGATTACGAATAAAAAAACTAAATGTTACACGGAAGTCATCGTTTTGAGCCAGAACTGACGATGAACTCTGAAGCGTGGCCCCCTATGATTCAATTATTCCACAAGAAGATGCCCGTGATTTATAGGGTCGTTCGTTTTTAGCAGTAGAAAGGCGAAACCACACGTTACTGGGAGTTGCTTTTAAGTGCACGTTGAGCTACTTTCTTTCAGAATCCTCAACTTGGTTAATTACCGTTTTTTGTCTTTTGATGATGCGAGGGAAACCGTGCAACGAGCTGTACTGCTTCTCATTGTTTACGGAAATAATTGCAGGCCCGACCGACCGTCTGCTCACTCTACAGAGCGCAGCGTCCCCTTGCGGCAGGAAACCGATCTTCATTTCGCAAATTACTCCGACACGGCTCTGGTTGCTGTAAAGAGGTTACGTGGTGGTCAATGCTCTCTGCGTCTCTCTCTCTCTCTCTCTCTCTCTCTCTCAGGGTAATTGAAAGACAGTTTGCATGCAGGCGAACATTCAATTATACTGCAGCGGAATACGCTATCATTACGTGATCCAGTCATTCATTCTTTCCTAGCTAACATGAACTCGTCGCTCTTCTTTCTTTGTTTTGTAGTTTATCCGCCTATCAAGTTCTCAACGACTCAAATTCGGAAGTGGTTATTAGCCTCAAGTGGCTGTCCCGTCATTGCAGCAGGAGTTCGCATACGTTAACTGAAGCACAAATATTACAGCGATGGAGGCTTTGATCCTTATTTTTTTCTTTTCGAGCGGAGCGACAAAAATGAAGTGGATTTAAAACTCCGAATACCGGAAACGCAGTTTTAAAAAAGCGCCTTATGCTAGTCCTCAAGCTGTACTGTTTTTTTTTTGTTTTTTTTCGCTTTGGGGTTTAAAAGCCACCACGAATAACTAAGTGCTATGAGTAGTTGACATCCCTAATTTAGGGCCGCTGGTTCCAAAGGAAGGACATAGCTCGCACCATCGAACAAACACACCACCTACGCCTCATCTGGTGGGACTCAAGCCTGGAGACATCTCGGAAGAGTTTTCGGAG
This sequence comes from Macrothele yani, assembly GCA_039090855.1. NCBI lineage: Eukaryota > Metazoa > Arthropoda > Arachnida > Araneae > Macrothelidae > Macrothele > Macrothele yani. The sequence goes on along the minus strand of CM077011.1, from coordinate 5,821,359 downwards.
TCGGATGCTTCAGACCACTCTGCTACCGGGGAGGTATGCAGTATTATTATTTTTTTTTGGGGGGGGGGGGTTAACCACTCAGAGTAGGTATTTACGGTGTCACCCTTACCTAATTTTGTGTAGTTGGATCCATTGAGGAAACAGAACCAAAGCCGTAGGGCAAGAGCCCAACCTATGCCTCAACCACGATCCGAATCCGAGCCTACCTCGAACGATTCGCCAAACGCTCGCGCCTCTGACCACTCGGCCAACGAAGTGATTTTTTTCTTACAACTGAGTCATTGCTGAAATGTACGTTATTTTTCCTAAGACCTTTGTGTTATTTTTTAACGTAGTCCAAATTTGATAAACAAAAACTTATATTTATGGATGGGATTCGTGGGTATCTTATATAGCACGTCGCACCGCCTCGTGCGGCGATACATGCTGCAATAGCGGTCCGGCATGGAGGCAAACAGACGTTTGATGTTGTCCTGCGGCAGACTGGCCCACACATGTTGGACGGTGAGCTGCAAATACCGGATGGTGCGGCACGGCGGCAGCCCGCGTTTCAACTGGTCCCACACATGCTCGATAGGGGACATATCCGAGAAGCGGGCAGGCCATGAAAGTGTCTGGACATGACGTAGGCAGTCCTGAACAACCCGATCCGTGTGCGAGCGGGCATTGTCCTGCTGATATAGCGCACCTGGAGTCCCGGCCAGAAATGGGAGCACATGGTACCGTAGGATCTCATCCACATACTGCTGGCCCGTCAATGATCCACGTACCACTACTAGAGCTGATCGGCTATCGTAGCCAATGGCTCCCCAGACCATTATGCCTGCAGTGGGGGAGGTGTGGCGCTAGATAGCAAGATTGGTATTGTGCCGTTGACTCGGAGACCTCCACACCCGGACACGATGATCATCTATCCCCGAAACGAAGCAACACTGATATCTTAACACCACACATCGCCAGTATGTGGCGTTCCACGTCGCTCTGGCCTGGTACCACTGCACACGGAGCCGGCGATGTTCTGATTTTAATAGTAGCACACGTAAGGGCGCTGGGTTCGCAGATTCGCTTCCACGAGGCGTCGGGGAATGGTTCGTGGGCACACAGGAGTCGCTACATCTGCATGTATAGTGGACAGGGTCCCCGTAGGATCCATTCGTGCCTGGCGCACAATCCGTCGATCCTCTCTACCGGTAGTCCTCCTAGTCTGTCCGGAGCAGCTCCGCCGTGTGGTAGTGCCGTCACGTGTCCACTGGTCCCTACACAGTCGGACGGTATGGTCAGAACGATCCACGTGGCGGGATATACGGCGCGCCGACCCCCCTGCGGTTTTCAACCCGATTATCAGGCCTCTCTCAAAGTCCGTAAGTTGCGTAAATCGATGTCTCTGGCGCCTACCCGGCATTTTTGTCACTCTGTACTCTTGCTTGCGTCGGCCGGTGCTTTTCGCTCTCATGGGGCATCGACTAGACGCCGGTTTATAAGACTGCCGGTTCGTGCTTGCAGCCCCACCACAGAGTGTGCGACCATGCGCACTCGCACCAAACGTGGATCATTTGCATACCAGCACGCACCCTAGCTATTAGCAAAGTTTCGCGGTTGTAGCATGTTTTCTTCTAGGTTCGCAAATTTTATTGTCCGTGAGTGTATAAATCACATATAAATGTAGCTGTGCGATCACTGCTGGTACAGTATGTGAAATCAAACAGAAAATTTTTCAACACATTGAAGATTGTCTAACATTTATTTTTCATTTCTTAAACTCAGATTAATATTACACATGCACTCACATATTTTAAAATAAAGGAATATTATTTAAAATCATGCACTCTTCTTTATTTTGTTTTAAAAACTTCATTGCAACCGTTTATAGGCAACAGAACGTTTTCGTTGCTATTTTCTGCCCAGTTGTATTGACCTCTTTCTCACAATATCTTGTTTTTAGAGCTTTGGTGTGCTAATATTATTAATTGATACTACCTTAAAAAGAAAAAGAAGCCATAATGAAAAACATCATGAAGATATCATTGGCATATTTATAAGCACACAAATTTGAACTACATATTCCTATCAAATTTATATCATACCTTAACATCTGATGGTGCGTGCTAAGGTTTTCTTTCTTTTTTTTTTTTTCGTGAAAACCTACAAAAACCAGTAGCTCTTGGTGTATTTATTTGCCTTGAAAAAATTACATCAAAGAAAGTTAACTTCCGAAAAATTGCTTCGACTAGCGAATCCTGTGATGGTTATATTCAAATTGATCGGAAACTTGAAACTTGGTCGTTCTGGGTGGTGTAGTGGTTAGCATACCTGGGAGTTTTCTGGGAGACGCGCGTTCGAGTCCCGCTTCAGGACGACGAAAATTTTCAAGTTTTAGGATATTATCTGACTTACCATCCTTGTCACATTTACGCCAAAAATCAGATTGCCATCTTCAAAATTTGAAATAAAACTTTTCACACCGGATTTGCCATTACTTGTTCAACAAATTCAGGGACAATGGAATTCAAAATATCAGAAATCAGCAGAGCTCACGCCTTTCAAAGTGATAAAAACCGTAACGAACCTGAAAAAGAATATAAAAAAATAGAAAACGGCTGTGTCGCGAATGGTATTCTTCGAATTTTAATTTCGTCTCGCGTACGTATTTTCTGAAACCGATTAGGTGTCATCTGAAAATTCTAAAAATACCATTCTGATGTCACGAAAAAATATTCCAAAAGGCGAAAATTAAGTCCTGAAGTGCCCAGTACCAGTTACAAAAATATACGGATGTGTTTCAAATGGGTAACAACTCGTATGTGATCCAACGAGTAAACAAAATACACTCTTTCCCCAAATCAACGAAATACCCCAAGAATATCATTCGATCCTGATGAAACTTCGCATGCAAGTACAATACCTCAGGGCCAAATACGCAAATGAATAAAAACTAAATGACTAAACAGTGGCGCGCCAGAGCGCATGGGAACCGCGTATCGAGGAAGGTATATCAAGAGCAAAGCACGCACGCATGGACAAGTGTAACAGCGTATTGCGGTTGCATTAACCTCCACGAACGTTGAGGATGCCCCGACGTCGGATTCGTTCACAATACGAGCAGTTGAGAGAGTTTAAGAGAGGACGCATAATTAGGCTGAGAGTCTGGTTGGTTAAGTCGCCGTATCGCCATGCATTTGGGTCGGAGCGACCCGGCAATCGGACGATGTTGGCGCCAGTGGGTCGAAGCGGGCACAGCCCTGTGGCACGCCGGCAGTGGACAGCCGGGAGCAACGACAGAATGTGAAGATCGAGCGATTGTGAGAGCCGCACGAAAAGAACCGAATTCATCGCTCTGAACTATCCGTGACCATGTTGCGTCGTGTACAGCTACGGAAGTTGCCAACCGGACCGTTGTCTTGCTGCACGGGGACTGCATTTGAGGAAGCCACTCCATCGCCTACTACTGGCCAGAAAGCATTGCCGACACCGGTTGCAGTTGTGTCGGGCCCTATTAACGTGGATAGTGTCCAGTTGCGTCGTGTTGTCTTCAGTGATGAGTCACGGTTTACACTTGATGACAATGACCAGTCCGTACGTGTTTTGAGACGAGCCGGCCAATGCACAGATCCTGCCTATACCGTGGAACGGCTCGCACACCCGGCATAACTGTCTGGGGAGCCATTTCCCACGATAGCCGGACACCCTTGGCAGTCCGCCGTATTCACCCTCACGATTCAACAGTACGTCGACGACATTTTACGACCTGTTGTGTTGCCATTCCTGTCGCATCATCACCGAATAATTTTTCGACAGGATAATGCCTGGCCACATACTGCACGGCTCTCCCAGACCTGCTTCCGTAATGACGGCACCTTTCCTTGGCCAACCCGATCACCCCACCTCTCGCTGATCGAACATGTCTGGGACGTCACTTACGCCCGTTACGGAATCTTGGCGAACTGACTCGTAATTTGGGCCCCATCTTGCATGCTACACCTGAGGACAGTATCAGTGAACTGTATTCGTCTATGCCATGCCGAGTAACCGCTTGTATCCGAGCCAGAGGTGGCGCTACAACGTACTGGCTTGTTCCACTCGTGTAGCTTTTTTATCAGAATAAATTACTCAACTGTTCTGGAATTGCAATCATTTCCTTTCCTATACATGTACATTGCACATACCAGTTTTCATCTCAATTGGATGATTCCTTCTGGGTGCTTCGTTTTTTTTTTTGGTTTTTTTGCAAAGAGTGTGTATGTAATCCGACTACATTCCGTAAAGAAAAATATTGGAGCATTGAAATTACTTTTCGGCACCAAATGCAAACGCATAATGTTAGGAAAAGTCATTCTTTTGACTTGCCTGGTTAAGTATGAGTGATTGATGTCATCAGCTTTAGACAGTTAATAGTTCAATGTTTGGGACTTTTAATACTGGACGATCCAGATGATTTTGAATTTCGAATTCTCCTAAACTCGGTGTTGCGCTTCATTAAGTTCCTGTACTTCACAGAATTTACTGAGATGTCATCACTAAATATTTGAGCAGTGTTTAAAAGTGCATGGTTCTCAGATGGTAACTTTCCACATAATTTAGCTCATCCGTACTCAACACATGCGAGATTTTAGGAAGGAATTACCATCATTGTCATTATTACTCCTGTTGTGACTATTTTTCTGTGCCAGAACTAGTAAGTGAAAATCAGAGATATTCATCTTTGGCCTGAAAATTGAGGAATTTCCGAGTGATACGGCAAATCAGCATATTGTCTTTTCGAATGGATGAAACAGTTTGTGAGGCAACTCTGATTTATCCTAAGTTTTGGAGTTCATTTAATAAGCTTTTCAGCATCCCTATATTGGCCGAAATTGTAATTGGCGTGACCTGTCTTATGTTATGTTTCCAGATCGCTTGGATCTTCATTCGTAGTTTCAAATATCCCGAAAATGTCTCAGACACATTTCCTCGGATGTTCCCTGTAAGGTTGCCGTCCGCCATATCTATTAGTCATCGTCGGCTTCCGTTATTAATATTTATTTGTTTTTCTCAGCTATATCAATGCCATCTACAGAATTGTTAGTACGGACATTGCCATTCATGTTTGAAAGTCGCCTTATGATATGGTCCCCGAGAATAACTGCCTCCTGGATTTTGGGTATTAGGTTTTCTAGACCCAATGCATCAAGCTCAGCTTTAAAAGTCTGCTGAATTATGCCAGTTGTAGAGTCTATTAGTGGACGTATATGAACTGTTTTCAGCTTCCACATCTGTTTAATCTCCGCAGCCAGTTCTACATACTTGTTGATTTTTGTTGCATAGGTATTCTGAATATTAAGGTCCAAAGGTACCGATATGTCGACAAATACTGCTCCCTTCTGCCTTTTGTCATATAACACTATGTCTGGACGATTGGCAGAGATGGTTATGTCTGTTTTAATCTCATGGTCCCACTACAATTTGTATTGTTTATTATCTAGTACCTCAGTGGGTTGATATTTATATTGTACACTGCTGGACAATTGCTAAGGACGGATCATAAACGGTTATATAGCGCATAAAAAGTAAGTGTGGCTGGATGCCAAGTGAAATAAAATAATGTCAGAATGCCAGGACATTACAAGAAAGACAATTTATTGTGCTCTGAAATCCAGAAGGCTTTGGAACATGTTCAAGGGACAAACAGGCCATTTTGTGCAGAATACGTAAACGTGAAAAAAATGCAGTTACCGTCCGCAGGCGTTTCGGCGTAAGATGTCAATACGGGATATGGCCACCATGGAGGGAGATGCAAGATTCCACACGTCGTGTCATGCTTTGAACAACATTATCAAGCAGCTGTTGGGGTAATTTATCCCATTTCTCTGTCAGTGCACGGATGAGGGTGTCCTTGTTTATTGGAGGGCATTGGCGACCAGCAAGACTCCTCCCCAAAGCATCCCACACATTTTCAATGGGATTCAGATCTGGAGAACGTGCTGGCCATACGAGGCGTTGCATATCCTCGCTCTCAAGACACTCCTGGACAGCGGCTGTTCAATGACATGTTGCGCTGTCGTCCATGAAAATGAATCTATCACCGACAGCACCACGGGACATGCGAACATGAGGTAGCAGAACATCATTAATGTATCGTTGGCCAGTCATAGTCACAGTTGGAAGCACACAGAGGGACGTACGGCCATTGATCATGATGCCAGCCCATACCATGACACTACATGTCGGATATCGGTCCCTTTCCTGTATGTTTGCTGGACAATATGCAGTACCACTATCACGCCAGATCAGTTGTCGTCGACAATCAGACGATAGACTGTAACTACTCTCATCTGAGAAGAGGACAGCAGACCAGTCGTTATCAGTCCAATTGCGATGTTGATGGCACCATTGCAAACGGGCGGTACGGTGACGTCTGGACAATGGGATGCACACAAAAGGACGGCGGGCGTATAGTCCTCCTTCATGCAAACGTCTGGCGACAGTTTTTCGGGAGATCCACTTGCCAGTAGCAGCCATAAACTGATTTTCTACCTCACTAGCTGTGCTGCGCCGGTGTCTTTTTGTTGATAGCACTATGTACCGATCTTCTGCAGGTGTCTTACGGCGAACACGACCTCCCGCGTGACGTTTGCTACACTCTCCATTTGTTTGAAATGATTTCCAAAGCCTTGAAACAACACTGTGGCTGACGTCGAACTCCCTGGCAACATCTGTTATTTTTCACCATTCTTCAATCTTGCCAATAATACGGCCACGCGTAAAATCATCTAGGTGATGTCGGGAAGACATACTGAAAATTGCAAGTTCGTCTATTGATTCTTTCCCTTTCAACTTTGCGTTTGAACAACAACGGTCAAGACGCGTCAAATCGTTTATATCTCTTATCAGCGCTATGACGTCACGAACAAGTTCGGCAATCCAAAATTTGCATACGCACAACACGTCTTACTGTATCCCGCACTTATGCTAATTTCCACATTTTCCTGCCTTCCATTTTATGGTTGCTATCGTTGCTATTCTCATCCGTCCTTAGCAATTGTCCGGCAGTGTAGTATGGCACTTCTGGGATGCAAGGTCAGGTGATGCGTAACATCACAGCCTCTCCTTGACAAATGTCAACCCCGCCTTCTCGTGGTGCATCCTGTTCCCACTAAAGGGGCTCTGACGACCGCCCATAGCGGTATAACTATACCATCGGGATCAGAGGAAATTCTATCCCACACTCACCAACCCGCTTGGCCAGCGTGGTGAGTTATGGCCAAACCCCTCCAAAATGATTCCACAACTTAAATCTTGGCCCTCAGTCTCCGGCAGCTGGAATGTACCTGGCCAAGGCAGCGGCCAGTGCGACATGAAGGCAGAGGGTGCTAAGAATCCCCGGAGGACCGGACTAGGCTGCCATCTGATGCTGACCTTGGCTACTTACAATGGACGCTCCCTATCTTCTGATTCAAGGCTTCTTGAATTGGAAGAGGAACTACAAAGGATCAAGTGGGACATCGTGGGGCTAAGTGAGGTAAGGAGAAAAGGAGAAGATCTCATCGAACTGAAAAGTGGACATCTCTTCTACTATCGTGGGACAGATACTGGCAGAACTAGTGGTGTTGGATTTATAATAAACAAGAAACTGAAGGATAAAGTTGTAGAAGTTGAAAGTTCCTCTGACAGAGCTGCACGACTTGTTATCCAACTCTCTAAAAGATACCAGGCTCAGATTATTCAAACTTATGCACCCACCACAAGTCATCCTGAAGAAGAAATTGAAGAATTTTATGAGGAAATTTGTCATCTAAATAATAAAGGTAAGCAGCACTTGAAAATAATTATGGGAGATTTCAATGCAAAAATAGGGCAACGGCAACAGAATGAAACTTCAGTAGGTAAATTCGGTCATGGCAACAGAAACCAGCGTGGAAATACTCTCGTTGAGTTTGCAGAGGCAGAAGGGTTTTTCATCTTGAACTCCTTCTTCAAGAAAAAGCCACACAGGAAATGGACATGGAGACATCCAAATGGGACGACAAGTGAAATTGATTTTATTATGTGTAACAAAAAATTCGTCATAGAAGACTGCAGTGTGCTAAACAAGTTCAACACAGGTAGTGACCATAGATTGGTGAGATGTAAGATGCACCTCAACACTAAACTTGAACGTGGCAAGCTCATAAGACAAACAAAATCTATTGACATAACCAACCTTAAAAAACACCATAATACCTTCAAGTTAGAACTGAAGAACAGGTTCTCTGCTTTAGAAGGCCTAACATCGGAAGAAGTGGACATCTCTGAAGTTAACAGAAAAGTAACCAAAGCTCTTATGGAAACAGCAACAAAATTAGCTGGGTCTAAGAACAAGTTGCATGTGAACAAATTATCAGGAAAAACCAAAATGTTGATGCAAAAAAGAAGAGAGATGAGGACAACTAAAGAAGATGTGACTTCCAAAGTGGAATATATAGAGCTATGCAAGACAGTAAGAAAAAGTATCACTGAAGACGTAAGGAAATTCAACTGTGAACTAGTGAGGAAAGCAATTGAAAACAACCAAAGCCTAAAGATAGCAAAGGGACATCTCAGTAAGGGAAGAAAACAGATTATGGCACTGAGAAAAGAAGATGGTTCTGTAACAAGAAATAGAGGCGAAATTTTGACAAGAGTGAAAGATTTCTACTCCAAATTATATGAAAGGGATGATATATGCACTCCAGACATCATGAAAGATACCAGTACCAGAGTTCCTCCAGTCCTTCCAGCAGAAGTTGCACATGCAATCAAGAACATGAAGCGAGGAAAAGCTCCAGGAGAAGATGGAATTACTGTAGACATCATACAAGAAGCAAGTGGAGAAATCGAAACAGTACTCGCCCAAATTTTCACTCGATGCCTTAATGAAGGAAAGATTCCTGAGGATTGGAACACCGCTACAATGATCCTGCTACATAAGAAAGGTGACATTGAGGATCTCGGAAACTACAGACCTATCAGCCTCCTATCAGTGGTTTATAAAATCTTCACTAAAGTTCTTTCACACCGCTTGAAGGTAGCACTAGACATGGCTCAACCGAGAGAACAAGCTGGATTCAGGAGTGGCTACAGCACAATAGATCATATCCACGTGCTGAGAGAACTAATTGAAAGAGCGAGGGAATATGAGCTTCCATTGTGCATGGCTTTTATCGATTATGAAAAAGCCTTTGATTCGGTGAAACCATCAGCAGTTACAATGGCTCTGAAAACCTGCGGTATTGAAGATGCATACATTAATATTATTAATAACATCTATGAAAATGCAAATGCAAAGATTAGGCTGTTTGAAAATACAACACACGTAAAAATCGGAAAGGGAGTGAGACAAGGTGACACCATATCTCCGAAGCTCTTTAATGCCACATTGGAGGGTGTTTTTCAGTCGCTGAGCTGGGAAAACAAGGGGATAAAGATTAATGGAGATTATCTAACCCACCTTCGTTTTGCTGATGACGTAGTCATTTTTGCAACTATCCCATCAGAGCTGCAGAGTATGATCCAGGAACTTGCTGACAAGAGTAAAGAAGTGGGATTAAAAATGAACTTTCAGAAGACAAAAGTGATGTTCAATGCTTTTACAAGAAATGAAGATTTATCGATTGATGGAGAAAAGCTGGAGATGACAGACACGTACGTTTATCTTGGAAAGCAGATATCAAGTGAGGGTCACATTGATGAAGAAATTAATCGGCGTACAAAACTTGCCTGGAGAGCTTTTGGAAGAAACAGCATAATTTTCAAGAGCAATATGCCATTATGTCTTAAAAGAAAAGTGTTTGATCAATGCATCCTTCCAGTGCTTACGTATGGTGCAGAGACGTGGACCTTAACTAAAAGAGACATACAAAGGCTGCAGACAACTCAAAGGAGCATGGAGAGGTGCATGCTTGGTGTAACCAGGAGAGATAAGAAGAGGAACTCATGGATCCGAAAAATGACAAGAGTGGAAGACATCATGATCAGAGTTAAATCCCTGAAATGGCAATGGGCTGGACATACTGCCAGAAGGACAGATCATCGATGGACAGCCGAAATTTTAGATTGGATTCCAAGGGACAGGAAAAGACCCAGAAGAAGACCACATAGGAGATGGGTGGATGAAATTCGAAAGTATGCAGGGGTGACATGGAGGAGACTGGCACAAGACAGACCGTTGTGGAGGAAACTTGGGGAGTCCTTCGTCCAGCAGTGGATTGATAATGGTTGACAATGATGATGATGATGATGATGGCACTTCTGACACTCATAGTTCTGTATCGTGAGCTAATTGTTGAGGTATCATCTTAGCAAAATTATTATGTCGCTGCAGACGATATTATTATTAATGTATTATTATTATTATTATTATTTCTCTTGTGGTCGACATTTTCGGCCAGAGCCGATGAGCAAAAGGCTGAGATATTCATCTGAAGCCTGGAAATTCAGGCATTTTCTGGAGATATGGCCGGTTTGTAGAACGATTGCCTTTTGGATAGGGTGAAGCAGTCTCTGTGGCAATCCTAATTTCTCGAGATTTTTCAGAAAGTTATTTGGCACCATTGCGGTTGTCGAAATGACAACTGGTACGATCTGTGTTATGCTTTCTTCCCAGATCCTTTAGATTTCCATTCGCAGGTTATCATATTTCGAGATTTTTTCAGTTACTGTTATTTGGATGTTTTGCGTAAGTGGAACAGCTACAACTATTAGTTGTGTCTTCAGGTTTTTGTCTACAATTACAATATCAGGTCGATTGTGGTCAATGGTCTTGTCTAGATGATAGGTTTGTCCCAGTACAATCCTATCATCATGTAGTTCTGATTTTCGAGAATAGGTTCTGGTTGGTATTTGTTTTTTTTGTTTTTTGTTTTTTTGATTGGAGGTTTAACGACCACCGTGAGCAACTCAATGGGCTATAAGCAGTCGCCCGTCCCTAATTTAGGGTCACTGGTTCCAGGGAAGGGAGAGAGCCAGTGCCGTAAGACAAACACAACATCCATGCCTGACCGGGATTCGAACCCGGACCCCTTACGGACGAATTATCAGAGGCCAGCGCCTCAGACCACTGCGCCACCGGGGCGGCGGTATTTGTTTTAAGGTGGAGTAATGGATAAGACATGTTATTAAATAAGGCCATATTTAACGCCAAGCTCTTGATGTAGGATCTTGGCAACCTGGTCGTGTCTGTTAAGGTATTGTTTTGAAGCAAGAAGTAGAGCAGCCAACTAAAATGTGTCCTGTGGTTTGATTGGACATTTCCACGCATTCTACAGGTGTCATCTGCAACTTTTATTATACACTGATGGAAAAAAATCCCAACACCAAGAAGGGGTTGTGTTAGATAAACGACAGTTGGTAGGCTGTGAGAGTACATCTGTAAGATGACGTCTATGCAAATTTCGCGCTCGGCGCATACGTGTGGCGCTAGTAGCGCCCCTCGGAACATGCAAAGCAGGTTTGCTGTAAATACGCGCTGTAACGTTCGTGAGTGTTAGTTATCGTTGAGATTCGACGTAGTGTGTTCATGTTAGTCAATAATGCCTTTAAGAAGACGAAGAAGCCATTATCAACAGCTCACGGAGTTTAAACGAGGTCGTGTAATAGGGCTACGAGAAGGTGGATTTTCTTTCCGTAATATTGCAGAACGACTTGGCAGGAATGTAGCCACTGTGCATAATTGTTGGCAGCGGTGGTCCAGGGAAGGTACTGCCTCAAGAAGACCGGGTTCCGGCCGGCCACGTGGCGCTACTGAGAGGGAAGACCGCCGTGAACCGCGTAAGGCCGTGGCGCATCGTACTGCGTCTGCGGCAGCAATTCGAGCTGCAGTTGCCACCACAATGACACAACGAACTGTTACAAATCGGTTACTTGAAGGACAGTTCCGAGCCAGACGCCCTGTAGCGTGCATTCCACTTACTCCAAACCGCTGCCGTTTGCGACGTCAGTGGTTTCAAGCTAGAGCTTATTGGAGGACGGAGTGGAGATCTGTTGTGTTTTCTGATGAAAGCCTGTTCTGCCTGGGTGCCAGTGATGGCCGTGTATTGGTTAGAAGAAGGCCAGGTGAGCGCCTGCAACCAACCTGTCTGCGGCCGAGACACACTGGACCTACACCTGGAGTTATGGTCTGGGGAGCAATTTCCTATGACAGCAGGAGCACTCTCGTGGTTATCCCACGCACTCTGACGGCACAGTTGTACGTCGGTCTGGTGATTCAACCTGTTGTGCTGCCATTCATGAACAGCATTCCAGGGGCTGTTTTTCAACAGGATAACGCTCGCCCGCATACCGCTGTTGTAACCCAACATGCTCTACAGAGTGTCGACATGTTGCCGTGGCCTGCTAGATCACCAGATCTTTCTCCAATCGAGCACGTATGGGACATCATTGGACGACAACTCCAGCGTCACCCCGAACCAGCATTAACCGTCCCTGTATTGACCGACCAAATGCAACAGACATGGAACTCCATCCCACAAACTGACATCCAGCATCTGTACGACACAATGCATGAACGTTTGCGTGCTTGCATTCAACATTCTGGCGGTTACACCGGTTATTAATGTATCAGCATTTCACATTTAAAATGGCTCTTCTCGCGCTTACATTAAGCTGTGATCTTGAAACCTTAATCGATTAAATATGTTACCTATACAAATGTAGTGCCGCCATTTCATTCCTCTACAACTATTTTTTCGTGGTGTTGGGTTTTTTTCCATCAGTGTATGTTTCTTGTAGATCTGGGTTGCGATAACGCGGTCTCGAATCCCAATGAAGAATTCTCGGTTTCTGGATAAAGCTGACCTATTTTTAACCATTGTAGTAAAACGGTTTTGTCGATGTTTTCCAGATTTAAGGATTTTGCGTATTTACCGTGCAGAATTTTGCGTATTTACCGTGCAGAATTTTGCTTTTAAAACCTTGCAGTGTATCTGAATCGCTTTCTGATTGAGGAAGGAACGGGGAAGTATTCAGTTTCAGTGGGGTAAAGCCTTCTTCAGCTGTAGCCACCTCTGTAGTGATGACATCTTTTTTCCCTAAGAAAGGATGTAATTCCCTAAGAAGTACTGTTTGAGTTGTTTCTCTTGCTCTCTGCAAAGATCTGGTATATTAATTAGCCCTCTTCCTCCCCTTTTCTTTTCAGGTAGAGTCTTTCAACTGACGATTTTGGATGTGGCATCTGTATTTGGTTTTAAAGCCTTCTAGTGAGTCTGTCAAGTTCTTATAGATCAGTATTGGTCCATTTAAAGATCCCAAAATTATTGTTATTATAGAAAAGATCATTCCACCCTTCCTGGGGTGATGTTTTTCTTTTCCTTTTCGGAACGGGTACGACGTACCAAGTCTAAGAAGTGGTATTTCTTTTTAGTTGTCCAGGAACTTCCTTACTATCGTACAAGTGTTCAGGATGGTTGCCTTCTGTAGCTCCATGTAGGTGTCAGGTTGAAGGTCTACTGTCTGTATAGTGTTGTGAATGGTCTTAGGTACAACTCGTGTGATTGATGTTACTATGGAGACGATGGTGACGTTCTCCATATGTCATATTTCCTTGACTTCGTATCTTAGGTCGGTATACTTTCACAGCTTCTCACCGTGGATCTTCTGGATACTGCTTGTACTGTGCACGCCTATGTCGAAGAGGTATATTGATTTCTTCTTCTTATCGACCAGGACGATGTCGGGCCGATTGTGGAGGGAGGATTTTATCTGTTCTGATTGATCTGTCCCAGTGCATCTTGTGGTGTTGTTCTCAAGAAGAGTTCTTCACTCATACTTGTAGTAGGGGACAGGCTGAGTTGTAATGAGGTGATGCTTTCTTGCCAATTTCTGAAAGATTATCTTGGCGACTTGATTGTGACTGTTCGTGTACTCTGTGAGAACTCTGCACCCTGCTATGATATGTTTGGTGGTCTCTGGCGCTTGATGGTATTGGCATTTATTAATATTATTATTATTATTATTATTATTATTATTATTATTATTATTATTATTATTATTAAAAATATATTAGACAAAAAAACATTTCTCAGCTTGTTAAAAAAGGAAGTCACATATTGGATCGACTGTTGCATCACCATTTCATTTCACATTCAAGGACCTAAAATAAAGACTGCCAAATATATATTTTAATTTAAAATGTATCTAGTTTCAAGAATTATGCTCCCTGCAAGTGAGAAAGTTTTACATTAAGGGCACATAAATATTTCACATGTATCATTATCATTACAATTGTTATGAAATATTCGTTTATGATCATTATCATTACAGTTATCACATAAATATTTCATTGTTATCATTGTCAGTACAATTATTATTACTGTGGTCCTTGTTATTATGTGCATCATGTTCTTGGCATTGTTATTATGTGCATTATTCTTATTATTATTATTATCATTATTGACGTAATCTGAGCATTTAATCTCTGCATTCTGTGAAATTTACTGGTCCTTCTAGATCTTCAGTGACCCTGTGTAGAATCATTCTGAAAAGTATAGGGTTGGCATGTGAAACTAAGACTATCGTTCAGTGATTTGAATACTTTTGATATTGTGTGACATACTACAGAGGTGAAACATGAGTCATGACGACAAATCTGCAGCAATACATTCCGTCAGTGTAGTTTAGTCGGTTCGAACAACTGGCTCCTGAGCGAGGAGGCGTGGCTTCGGTCTCCACCACCAGCAAATTTGTGTTTTCACAATTGTGTGTGTGTGTGGGGGGGGGAGAGAATCGAAATCTTTTCCTTTCACTCACATAGCCACTGTTCCCTTTTTCACATTTTTGTAGTCTTTCTGCGAAACACCTGGAATTCAATTCCGTGACGCGTCTAAGTTAATTCACGTTGGATTGCGTCAGTACTTGAGTTAGCACTGATTGGGATTATGGATATTTAGAAGAAAGAATTTAAAATATTTCGTTTTCAACATAAATAAATACACTATTTGAAATAAAAACCCTTGCTTGTTTTATTTTATACATAAAAGCATTTCCTTTGCGTGATATGCATAAATGAGAGTGTATGTTTGGGGCTGTCCTTTGGAAATGGACCTATTCACAAGAATAAGAACAAATGGCGCTGAAGGAACAATGTACTCCCATCAAAAGCTTCTTCAATTGGAACATGGCCATGTGGTTGCATAATTGCGGAACAATGGCACTACGATGACTTGGTCGTGTCACATGAGTTAGCCTTCAGTTAGGTTCCTAATAGCAATAAAACTTCTGTCTGAATAATGAATGAATTTCTGTGTCTAAAATTCAGCCGCATATGGTTGAATTCCGTAACGCATGCTTGCCTCCATTCGTCTATGGCGCAGCATGCCGCGTAAAAACTTAGACACCCTTCCTTTTCAAAGTTGAAATGGAATTCTTCCACAATAGCCCAGTTCTTCAGGGTAACTCGAAAAAGCTGTTGGAAGCGTGACGGCAGTTGTGTTATCGCAGAAAATGCGTCCAGAGCTTCGAAAACTCATTTATTTTTGCAGAATAAAAATGGAAAAGAGGAATGAAATATCACTGAAAGGCGACTTTTTGAATTCCGGAGCTCTTTCTTTCTCTCTTTTTCAGGCATGTCTTCATCTTTTACCCACAACTTTAAAATTGTATGTACAAAAAATAACTTATGTCCACGTTTCTGTCTGTCGTAAAGCATGAAGTAATTCAAACTGAAATTACTTGGGGTTTTTTTCTTCTTTTTTTTTTTTTTCGTTTTGTTTCCTATATGTTCTAACTTCATTTTATTTTAAGGCATCAGTTTATCTCTTTGTCTTAAAATAAAGCAAAACGACATGAGAGTGGGATTGAAAAAATCTGTTTTATATCATGCGGAAGATTCTCTAAATCACTATATTTTCTATGTCTTTCTGCGGGCAAAAGAGTTTCTCGTGGAAAAGAAAACAGACGAAGTTGGAAACATACCAAAAGTTTTCCTTACAAATTTTCAGAGTTTCTGGTGCAAAACAAATTGAGCAAATATTTTTCGGTTTTGTCGTCGCTAGGCATAGCGAAGATAACTTCACTTAGTGTCCTTAGGATTTGGCTTATGAGAATGTTATGATATTTACTTCAAAATGTCCAGTGGTGGGCAAAAGTATTGCATCACCTGCAAAAACCGTGAGTTTTTAAGTTTAACTCTTTTTTTCAACTAATTAATTTTCATAGTTATTTCATCGTCTATATGTCATTAGATGCGAAATTTAATACAGATTTCAAAAATGTCTTAGTTTTTTCTGTAGCTACTTCTATTCTTGAGATATGACCTAAAATATGGGAAATACATTCAAATTCACGTTAGCTGTGTATCAGTTGTTACAGCCGATCATACACAATAATTTACCTGATTGGCTACTTCCTAATGATATCCTAATCCTACCCCAGCCTTTATAAGGATTGACCAAGAGCTAGGACAGCATTTCAGTGGTCGTTTCTTGTTGTTATTAGAGTATAATTTGTGTACGTTCTCAATAATGGTTAAAATTGTGGAATTGTGCACAGCGGACAGAGTAAAAATAGTTGTTCTGCATGAAGAGGGATATTCTTCAAGGCAAATCGCAGAAAGAGTAGACTGTAATCAATCTACAGTTATTAGGCTACTAAAGAAATTAAAAGACACTGCTGAGATATCAAATATAGGCGTCGCAGTGGAAGGCTCAGATCCACTACCACCACGCAGGACAGAGTGCTAAGCTTGGCAGACAGGAGGCTCAATTCACTTAAATTGCTTCAAAGATGGTCTGAAGTGACTGATGTTACTGTTAGTACATCTACTGTTAGGAGGAGGCTGCTTCACTATGACTTACGTGATCGCAAAGGCAGGCGTAAACGACTATTAACTGCAAATCAAAGACAGTGTAGACTTCAGTGGGCAAAACAAAATGTTTCATGGATAACCAAGCAATGGGAAAATGTTCTCTTCAGTAATGAATCAGAATTTTGCCTTAATGGGAATCAGAGTAGTGACTATTAAGGAGATTCAAGCATAAAGAATTCCATTCAAGTTGCTTAGTGTCTACTGTTATGCATCCGGTGAAGGTCATGGTTTGGAGCTGCATGTGTGCACATGGCGTTGGGAACCTCCATATTGTCGATTGTACGGTAAATGCCCAAAAATACATTTGGATATTAGAAAACAAGGTGTTACCTCATCTAGAAGACTTTATGACGGTAATTTTATTTTTCAAGATGACAGTGCTTCCTGTCATCGTGCTAAAGTAGTGAAAAAGTGGTTTCAGGAAAAAAATGTTCGGCATCTTGATTTGCCACCGGTCACCGGACTTAAACCCGATCGAAAATGTGTGGTTCAAAGTGTCGTGTCAATTGTCAAAAAAGAAGCCAACAACCAAAATTCAGTTCACTGAACATGTAATTCAAATTTGGAATCGTATTGTTCAACCCAATCTTTTACAAAACCTTGTTCACAATTGCCAGCCAGATGCAAAGTTGTGATTAAAGTTTAAGGCTGCGCAACAAAATATTTGGTACATTTTATAATTTTGCTTCATTATACTGTATTTCTGTATTAAAATATTATTTCATTCCTCATGAATTACAAAAACGATTTGTTGCTGTAAACGTAAGTATTGGATAAATGATCCTTTTCATACTAGTTTCGACTTGGTCATAATTTCTGTAATGTACCTTAAAAACAGAAGTAGCTACAAGGAAAACTGAGACATTTTTGAAATCCCCATTATAGTTCGCATCTAATCTTATATATGAAACACAAAACGTCTGTTTGTCTGAAGCAGCAAAAACTCTCGAACACCGAACTGTAGCATCGGGAAATTTGCATTTAATACTAAAATTTCTAGGTCAATGCAACTATTTTAAGATCTCTACTTTGTTCGGCTCGCGAATTATGAATTAATTAATAAGCTAATCAACAAAGTCAGCGTCGTTTGCTACGTCATCGTTATCCTGGTCCAAATCTGAAAGCACGTGACTGCATTCATCCCCGCGGCACATCCACAGGTGTTTCTATTCTTTGAGAACTGTGCATAAAAAATGCAAAAACGAACTTTGCGAAATCTTAACGAAACGGGCTGAAATTTTTATCAACACTATGAACTGGTAATAAGAGT
The DNA here is from genome assembly GCA_039090855.1 of Macrothele yani. Classification (NCBI taxonomy): domain Eukaryota; kingdom Metazoa; phylum Arthropoda; class Arachnida; order Araneae; family Macrothelidae; genus Macrothele; species Macrothele yani. The sequence goes on along the minus strand of CM077011.1, from coordinate 5,803,297 downwards.
AGTCCCTCAAAATTTCACCGGAATCCGGTCAAAACGTTTTAAAATAGGCATGTAATTTTTAATTCATCGTTAAACAGAAATATATATACGCAGAAACAAAGATACGTTTTTTAACTTTTTTATCCCAGAGTTCGCCCCTCAAAGACGTCTGAAACTGAAATCACCACGTGATGCATTTTATCGTCGATAACAAATTATTAACGAATTTTGTTCAGTCAGTGTTCTAATGCTGTGTCTCCTGGACGCGTGTTAAATATTTCGTAACGCTTTTGGTGCGTTTGATTCTACAGATTCCATACATTCTGTACATCCCGTTGCTTTAATTCACGACAAATATTTGTGACAGCAATGTACGGCCAAGTGCTGAAATAATCACACTATGAATAAATGATTTGTAATGACCGAAGTTGTGGAATCAGCTTTTTTCTTTCTTGCAAGCATCAATTTCTTCCCCGATTTTTTCAGTGACACATAAGGGAATATGAAATTAATGAGCCTAAATCCCGGGCAAAGTCGGGTAGTAAAGCTAGTGTTATATAAATGATGAAATAACTATGAAAAATAGTTAGTTAAAAAAAGAGTTAAACTTAAAACTTCACGGTTTTTGTAGGTGATGCAATATTTTTGCAGAGCACTGTATATGAATGTTAACTCTATATCAATATATGCATATTATTGTCCGGATTAAAAATCACAACAATTCAGTAGAGCTCGTAAAATAATGGAAGGAATTCATGTGTTAAAATGCCGTTTTCGTTAAACATGTCTATCCTTACCTGACTGATATTTTTAGCACGTCTTTAAAAAACAGGACGCGCGTATGTTATCGCTAAGCCCGTCCGTATGTAGACAAGTATCACTGCATCTATTACTTCAATTTGAAAAACTCGTTTTGCATTGGAAAACTTTAAATTTGAGATTGGGGCGTAAATGCAGGCACTTTCCCATAGTGCTTAGATAAGCAAGTTTGTATACCTCAGAAAACTTGGAAAGTACATTGACCCGGAACGGGAATCGAAACCGCAGCTCCCGATTTACTTTCGAGTATGTTGCCGTTATACTATGTAACGGTAACATACTCGACCAGTGTGGTGTTAAGTATGTTAGTTTTTAGTATATTACCGTTGCACCACCAAGGTAGTGTCCCTGGTGGTGTAACTGAAACCTACTCGACCAGGGTGGTGTTAAGTATGTTAGTTTTTAGTATATTACCGTTACACCACAGGGTAGTACCCTTGATTGTGTAACGGTAACGTACTCGACCAGGGTGGTGTTAAGTATGTTACTTTTTAGTATATCACCGTTACACCACCAGGGTAGTGTCCCTAATGATGTAACGGAAACCTACTTGAACATGGTGGTATGTTAGTTTTTAGTATATTACCGCTACACCACCAGGGTAGTGTTCCTAGGTGTGTAACGGTAACATACTCGACCAGGGTGGTGTTAGGTATGTTATTTTTTAGTTTTACCGTTACACCACCAGGTTAGTGTCCCTGGTTTTGTAACGGTAGCATACTCGACCAGGGTGGTGTTAAGAATGTTAGTTTTTAGTATATTACCGTTACACCACCAGGGTAGTGTGCCTAGTTGTGTAACGGTAACATACTCGACCAGGGTGGTGTTAAGTATGTTAGTTTTTAGTATATCACCGTTACACCACCAGGGTAGTGTCCCTAATGATGTAACGGAAACATACTTGACCATGGTGGTATGTTAGTTTTTAGTATATTACCGTTACACCACCAGGGTAGTATCCCTGGTTTTTTAACGGTAACATACTCGACCAGGGTGGTGTTAAGAATGTTAGTTTTTAGTATATTACCGTTACATCACCAGGGTAGTGTCCCTGGCCGTGTATCTGAAACCTACTCGACCAGGGTGGTGTTAAGTATGTTAGTTTTTAATATATTACCGTTACACCACCAGGGTAGTGTCCCTGGCCGTGTAACTGAAACCTACTCGACCAGGGTAGTGTTAAATATGTTAATTTTTAGTATATTACCGTTACACCACCAGGGTAGTGTGCCTAGTGGTGTAACGGTAACATACTCGACCAGTGTGGTGTTAAGAATGTTAGTTTTTAGTATATTACCGTTACACCTCCAGGTTAGTCTAGCGGTAACATACTCGAACGTAAATCGAGAGCTGCGGTTCGATTCCCCTTCCAGGACAATGTAATTTTCAAGTTTTCTGAGACTAGTAAACTTGCTTGATTAGTTTGGCATCCATCCGCCTGTAAAATCTATTTCACTATCGTTTAGACAAGTTTTCATAAGTTTTCGCAAAATCAATCTTGAAGAATGCTGTCTTAAACGAAAAAAGAAAACAGTATATGGGAGCCAATTATTTGTTAATTTACCCTCTGTCGATATACACTTCAGCTCGTCAGCATCCCTCAGAACTAACTCCCTTTAAAAGACGAAATTCAGTTTGAATTTTCAAACACTGCTGTCTTGCACGTTTGTGTTCCTCTGCTGCACAGTAATAATGAACATCACTCCAGTCACCGTGAAAGAGAAAAATCTGCAACCACTGAATCACGAAACTTTCATCAGAACGATTGCAGAAGGGAAATTCAGGGCTTCACTGAAAGCTCATTTCTGCTTTGTCATGATTAATTGCAGAGAAATTCTGACAGGCTCGAAACGCGAGGTAAAGGGAAAACAGTAACCGTTTAAGAAACGCTTTTTGTGGTAAAGAACTTGTTCTACTGTGCAGTTCATTTCCTTTAGGAGTTTCAGTGGTCGATTCTGTGATTTTCTTTGGAATTTGAAAGCAGCTTACACGGACTCGTAGAATCCAGGAGGAATGATCACTTTGTATAAAAAGTCTTCTTCCCCGAAAAAGAGATGAATTTTTTAGGATGTCAGATAAATCAAGGAGGATTTTAGACGGGGTGAATAGGAAAGTAAAAGAGAAGCGCGCTAGAATAGAAACAAAACAACGCAGGACTTTATAAGACAATAATCCGGGTCTTTATACTGGCGTATTTATACATCTGCCGAGCTTTCGCTCGCCAACGAGAACTTTTTCAAGGCACTATAACGACTGCAGACTTAAAACTGTAAAAGATAAATAGAATAAAAGGTTAAAAAATCGAATCAAATAAACAACGGTCGCGCGAAATTACATCAACATAATGTCTCGCGGTATACACATGGTAAAGCTATTTTTCGTTTAGCTTTAAAAGTGCAGTCCATGCACGTGGTCGATCCATTGAAATAACGTCATTACACGTGTCACTGCATGACAGAAATTCTGTAGTCTCCCTAAGTAAGATTCCCTTTGCTGTGGTGTACGAAGCAATATCCTTAATTCCGCTCCAGAGTGGTGTTGCCTCATTATTTAGTACTTCCCTTGACAGCGCAGTCGTGAGTTTTCCATTTTTTGACACCCATCCCTTTTATGCTCTTCAAGTCTTGTAGCAGCAGCAGACCTTTTTGTCATTTCTATATATGTATTTTGTGTTCTATCAAGGTACACTATGGGAGTGGAGTACACTCCAGCACTCTCAGATGTGATAGGTTGGAGAAAAAATAAAAATAGCTCGTTGGCGAGCGAAAGCTCGGTAGATGTTGTATGAATACGCCTGTGTAAAAGACCCGGATTATTGTCTCATACAGTCTCGTGCTTTTTTTTTTTTTTTCTATTTATCTACGGTGTATCAACAGTGTTTTATTCTAGAAAAGCTGGGAATTGAGTATGCTAGTTAATTTTTCCTTGTAGGTCATTACAAATTTAGGTGGCTTTTGCCAGAATGTTGATCTGTTCAAAAAAGACCTAAGTACTGCGCATAACTGTTCCTACTCTGATGTATGATACAACGGCACCGTATGAATACAATCATCTATAAATTATGTGCTGGGAAGACTGCTTTTCTTAAGAGAATTATCTGATGAGATTCTTTTGTATACTGCCCGGAATCAAGCTATAGTTGTGTTGTGTGAAAGAAAGTAATTAATAGAGTTTTTGTCGTTCCGAAGAGCTTTAATCATGTGAATGCTGAATTTTGAACAAAACGAATTTATTCAAAGTTAATCACATGGCAGAAATTTAGTGAAGGAACGGAGATCCTGGAATGATCAAATTCGTCAATCTTGAACATAGCAAATAATGGGTGTGAAACCCCAAAGATCTTTTGTGAGAAACTTGTGATGAATACGTGTGAAACTCGAGGAATATTCTGGCGGTTGATCGCAAGGAATAATATATGTCTTCCAAAAACAAATCTCCGTGTTTCAGAGATAAGCTGAATCTTATGAACAAATGGTGGGTGTATGTAAGCATTAGATCTGACAATACAGCGTTCGAATTACTCAGTGGTCCGTTGGCCATTGGCCAGTAAAACTTCTGCCGGACCACTGAATTATTGATTTTACTGGCCCAGATGGCTAGTAAGTGGGGTTTTTTAAAGTTGTCACAAGTTAAAAAAAATTATATCTTTTACCTCGCTGCACGGGTTTTTTTTTCAGGCTGCAAACTAGTGATAGTTTCATGAAATGCTATTGGACAACAGCTATTTTTTTTTATCCCTCATGATTTGTAAAGAGTGGAAGAAACAGCTAATACAGAAAGGCAATTTTCCAGTCTTTGTCTTGTAAGGGCTACAGCCGTTTTTATTACCTTCACCTACCCTAGTGAATGTAGCAGACACTGACACCAGAGACAAGCCAGCTTTTGTTACCCAAGAAAACACACCAGCACAGAAGGTCAATTGGATGCGTGAAGGTAATTTTTGTAAAAGAGCAATTCACATGAAACAGTTCTAAATGGGGAACTAAAACTAACTTCATGGGAAAGCAGCAGGGACTAAAAATAAGGAAAGGAAGCTAAATCCTAAACAATAAAACATTTAAAAAAGGCTACAAACGTATAAGAATTTTTTTGTACCCTTGGAGTCTCCTTTTTCTTCTTACTTAAAAACAGATCAGGAATGAACTCTTACTCTGTTATATCGCCAATCCCTTGCGATCTTATTCTGGAAAATTCTTTGTCCTGTCAGTTGCACTTTCAAATTCGATGTTTTTAAAAACAAATATTGGAATTAATTCCATTAAAATGACACATTATTTTCTACATATATTGTAAATGTCTTAATTTTTATTTTTATTTTTTACGGGCCAGTGGGCATTTTGGTGGACTAGTGGCTTGCAAATTCTAGTGGTCCGCTGAGCCAGTAGAAGATTTATTTGTAATTCTAACACTGCAATGAAGTTTACATGTTGTTTTTCTGCTTCCCGCAGCGCTGGAAATACCTCCCCTGTCTTCCTGATTATGAACAATGAAACTTTTTCTCCTCTCAGCATAGGTTGACGTGCAGTAGTTAGTTTACTACAGTCGAAGTTCCCTCTGCAGCACAGAATGAGCATTGGTTTTCTAGGTGGACACATTTCTTCTATGTTAGTTTCTTTAATTGAGCTCCTTCCAGTACCCCGTGGAAAGAGAAAAGTGACTTGTAAACGAAATTGCGAGACTCATTCGCATACATGCATATACATGTGTAAGTCACTTCGTAAAAGGTGCAACTATTTGTTATAATGTTAATTATATGTTTTTTGTTTTCGTGCACGCTCGCGCGTTTCAGGTTAAAGGGTTATAAGATTAAATTTCTTTCTTTCAAACTTTTCAGAAAATAATGATAAATAAAGGAAAGGTGACTTTTTGTGCATGTGTGCTTTAACGCTTTTGTGAATATCGAATGCTAAAAGCACTGCTTTATCTCTAATTTAAAGTTACTTTAGCCAAGAAAGAGACAGAACCAAATTCAGAAAACAAACATAGCCCTCATAATTAATATGGGGCCCAAATGCAACCACTCGGCGCAAGAAATCTGTATCTGCACCACAGGGCGCAGGAGGTCTGTATCCGAACCACTAGGGGGCAAGAAGTCTGTATCTGAACCATAGGTTATTAGAAGTCTGTATCTGAACCATAGGTTATTAGAAGTCTGTATCTGAACCATAGGTTATTAGAAGTCTGTATTAGAACTATCGAAACAAGAAGTCTGTATTCGAAACACTGGGCGCAAGAAGTCTGTATTCGAAACAGTGGGCGCAAGAAGTCTGCATCTGAGCCATTCGATGCAAAAAGTCTATATCAAACCGCTTGAAGCATGAAGTCTGCATCCAAACTACTAGGCGCAAAAAGTCTGTAAGAAAGACTTCTTGCAGACTTCTTCTTAACAGTGATTTTCCAGTCACAGTGACAGCGGTGACAGTTCCACGGAAGTAACCCTGACTTTAAACAGTAACAAAATCACCGTTTACAACAAGCATAACAGAGCTGTAACGAGATGGCGGGTCACACCACCGTCTTACTGGTATTAGTGACAAAATCACTGTTTACGACAGGAATGACGAAACAGTAACGAAACGGCGAGTCGAATTTTTGTAAGAAAGCTTTTGCTTACAAATATCACACGGAGCAAAATTTTCATCAAAGACGTTGAAATAATTTCACATCTCACTGGTTTTTCTACGCTTGGCGTCAGACATTCTCTTATGTTGAATGCTGAACATCATTAACACTTTAATATCGTTCACGTCTATTCCTAAAGAATCCTGGTGAAGAGACGAGCACAAAAAAACGGTTTCTTCTGAAGAAAGCTGGCATCACTAGCGACCTCTGATTTTTCAACAGAAACGACATGGTAACCTTGGACCCCAAGCATTTCTCGAAAACGGCTAACGGTGACGTTCTTAGCAGTGACTTCGGAACTGTTATTTTTTGTCACTGGTCGTAACGGTGACAGTGATTTTTCAGGAACGGTGACAAAGTAACAGTTACGTGATTTCCAACCCATCTCTAGTCTGTATCCGAACTATCGGCGCAAGAAATCTGTATTCGAAACATTGGGTGTAAGAAGTCTGTATTCGAAACATTTGGCGCAAGAAGTCTGTATCCAAACCACTCGATGCAAGAACTCTATATGCGAACCACTTGAAGCAAGAAGTCTGTATCGGACTAGCTCTTGAGGGGGAATGTTTTGCATATAATTTCTCATTTTTGGTAAAGAATGGTTTGGCCGCCAGAGAGTGTAAGTTTATTTTTGCTTCTGATGTATTAGCAATAAAATCTGAGCTCGAAACTCGATTGAAAAAATTCCTCCGTGGACCGATGCCGCTCACCTCCAAAAACTTTTTGAGAATACCTCCTGCTTAAATAGTGCATAATTTTTCCACCCGGGGGCGTACATGTATATCATATTTTTGCCTATATCTCTGTTTCTAGGAGTACGATTTGAAAAATTATTTCTTTGTTGGAGAACATTTTCGGTGCGAAATGTTTCTCTTATAATTTCAAGTATTTCTTAATGCACAAGTGCACCACAAGAGGTAAACTCACATTTCCGTTTGCAGCAATATCTACGGGACTAATAACCCGATTGAAAAAGATTCTCTTTCGACCAGATACTACTAACTATGAAAACTCCTTGTGTGTATTTTCTTTCCAAAATAAGGCACAATTTCGCCGCTAGGAAGCACAAATATCCAATCTATTATTTCTCAATATCTGTACTTTTAAATGTCCGATTTAAATAATTATTTTAACAACAGATGCCATTTACCTTATGGAACACTTTAGGTTTGTATTTGAGGAGGTTTGTGATTCGCAATTCTGGCGTTGGGTCGTGTTGTGCGCTTCCGTTTGCAGCCTATCTGTGCCTCTAAAAACTCTATTGAGGAATTTCTGTTTTTACAATATGTCATTCTCAATAATAAAGATTTTCAACTTTTCCATTGTGAAAAGTTCTTCCGTTAAAAGGCATACAGTTATATCATGTTTCCTTCTCTATCTCTTCTTTTAATTGTTTGATTTAAAAATATTTTTTTCTGTAATACCTTCGAAACTTTTTTGCACCATTGGTTAAGTTTCGTAACATATTTTTTAGCCAGTGGAAGAATTAGTAGCTGTTGTTGTTTTGTTTTTTGTTTTTTTGTGGGTTATTTTGACCTTTACTGAAATTGCTTTTATATAAAAATTTGCCATAAAATTAGATTGCTTTGTAACATCAGAAACTTAAATCTGATTGTTTCTTAATATTTTCTGAGCAAATTAATCACTTTGCATCTTCTATAATTAGTTTTCTAATCATGCTCAGTTAAATTGCCTTGATCACTAATAAATGCAGTTGTACACAGCCCTGGTATTTAAGGTTTTCCCATTATTCTCTTTCATTTCATGTTGGAAATTTTGTGCATACTTTGTTTGCTGGCGAGTACAAATTTAAAACATAGCTACAGCATCAATGTTATGTTGAAAATTCCTTCCCTAAATAAAATGTAACAGAAATACTTGCTCCCATGATTATGTGTTTAAGAAATAACAATCCCTTTGGTCCTTTGAAAAAGTTCCAAATATTTCACCTTTCCTTACCCTTAAATTTCCAATGTAAGCATTATTTCAAAATAATTAAATATAAATAGTATTTTATGTATTGATTGTGTGGTATATGAAAGCATTTTAAGAGTAATGCCTACCTATGCATTTTTGAGTTTTATGTTTTTGTTTTTTTTATTCTGTAATTTGCTTCAATAATTAAACTAAAGTCAAAGTAAAAAAATAAGTTTCTCAAAATCAGTGTAGTATAGTATACAAAAGTTTAGTAGATATTAAATCTGGTCTCATTTTCAGTGACAGTTTTGGTATTTCAGTATTTATCCGTGATTCTAAGTTTCTGATTAGCTGCAGTGGACAACATTTTTAACATTCTGCATTCTGTATTAAGTTTGCCCAAGCATGTAAGAAGTTGTTTGTTGTAGGTTATAGGTTGAGCAGACCTATGGCTTCATTATATTTTAAGTAAGCGCATTTGGATCGTATGTCCCGGGAAAAAATCCAAAAGTCCTGGAAATGTCCTGGAATTTTGTGATTGAAAAAGCGTATGAACCATGACATAGTCTTTATGAGTAAGTAAAGAAGGTTGTTAAATAAATTTCCTTTCAAATAACTGGCCTCTTTCTTAACGCGAGAGGGACACATAATTATTATTATTACACTAGGAAGATCATCTCACCGACACATACAAGTATTTTGCATAATTGGAAAGAGGTGCCAATTTTCGGATTTATCACTTAGCCGTTCCTAATTTGTTCATTATAGTTTGGCCAGATTTTTACCAATAAATTACTTCACAACCAAAACACCTGGTCGGTGTTAATCAGCGTGGATGACGTATCGTCCGTGAACTTGTATCACATTCATTGTCGCTTACGTCACAAAAATTAAATTTAGTGAAAAATCCCGGCAGCATAATTGACAACCAAGTGTTCCTTCCTGCCTGCGAGAGAGTGTTATTACGTTAATGACAATGCCATTGATCATGAAAATTATTGATCTTAGATCAGCCGTCGAGATCCGAGAAGATCAGCACGAGCTTTGCGAAAGAAGGAAATTTTACCGCCATATCCCTGCGGCAAATTAAACATCTTCGATCGGTGGGCTTGAGTGTGATTCCTTCCAAGAAGGAAAACGTTAAAAAGGAATACCTTCCCTTTGATAAGGTGAATTCACGAAAATATCGGTGAATAAGCAACAACATAAGAAGATTAAATCAGCTCATGAAAAATGCGGACGTGATGTGCTCTACGGTTTCCTCTGGTTGCAAGCTCTAGTCTTCCGTCTACTTGCATTGTAAAGCTGATCTGACTTCCGTACGTAAAAACATTTCTTATAAAATCTTTAAAAAAAACAGGACGAGATTAGGCAAAATCGGTGATGTTAGCAGCATAGCCAAATTTAGCATATCTTTCGAAAAACATTTACATATTTATGTTATAGCTGTATCTTCCTTGTGATTACGATATCTGCTCTTTTAGAGGTTCAACTAACATAGGCTTAACTAGGGCGGAGCAGGGGGGCGGCTGCTCAAGAGAGAGCTCAAAAATCACTGCTTGCAATCTGATTAAAATTGGAATTGAAACTTCTACACCAGACTCAATTACACTTAAAATTCGAATTTCTTCCTCAAAAAGCTCAGGGGATGTTGGTTGCTTACATACAGTAATGAAGGCATGGTTATAATATAGTCCGTCCAAAGAAAGAAGAACCATGGCCTTTGTCAACAACAGGGCCCATTTTTCTTTAGTATGCTGCAAGATAAGGATGACGTCCACGTTGTTGAAGATTTACTGGGGTCTGCGGCTATGCGATAATTGATGTGGCTGCGAGTTAAGGCTCTACGAGACCCGCCATCTTGTATTGTGCCTTCTCTTGTTAACCAACGGGCAAGCGTATTTCACAAATTTCTCGGGCAATTTTGCACATTTTGGAACACCGTTTGTGGCTAACGCAAGATATGTGATAACTAAAGAGTTCCCTGGTTTCAGATTTTCATTTTGGACTCTTCAAGCATTTTTTATTAATTAATAAAACTATGGAAGACGCCTTGGTACGACTTTCGCTGCAGATAAAAAATGAAGGGAAAGGTCAATAAAAATTCTGAAACCAGGGAACTCTTTATTTATCATATATCTTGCGTTAGACACAAACGGTGTTCCAAAATGTGCAAAATTGCCCGAGCAATTTGTGAAATACGCTTACCCGTTGGTTAACAAGAGAAGGCAGTTATATACAAGATGGCGGGTCTCGTAGAGCCTTAAGACTGCTAGCTGCATTCAGTTCATCTGATGTGGTACCTAAGGTCCGAACTCCGATGCAGTTGCGAAAAGGGTGACGTACTACAGATGTGAAAACATGTGTTAAGACGATAAATCTGCAGCGAGACATTCAGTCCGCGTAGCTCAGTTGGGAGAGCGACTTACTCCGGAGTGAGGGGGACACATGTTCGATGTCCGTCATAGGGTTCTTCGAAAAATGTGTGATGTTTGTTCCACACATTGTTTGGAATTAATGAAAAATTCCTACTTCGCTTCAAAGAAAAAAAAAAGAAAAAGAGGGAGATGATGTGACGTACTAAATGAAAACATGTGTCAAGGCGACGAATCGCAGAGAGACATTCTGTCCGCGTAGCTCATTTGGGAGAGCGACTTACTACGGAGTGAGGGGACAAACTTGTGTTTTCACAAAAGCTTTACACTGATTAATAGTTCCTTGAAATGGTCTGCGCATATTGCTAGAGAAACGGACCATTGATGGACAGCTGAAATATTGAACTCGATACCAGGAAACAGAAAAAGACTCAAAAGAATACCACGTGGCAGATGAATGGATGAAATTTGAAAGCATGCCATGGAGGAGACTGCCTCAAGGCAGACCATTGCGGAAGAACTTAGGGAGACTATGCAGCAGTGGATTGATAATCGTTGATGATGATATATAAGATAGAAAGACAGATGGGGAAAGTTTTCCCAGGAGAAAGAAATGCCTATTCACGCCTCTTCCAACTAAAAATAATTATTTTTATATCTATAAGGATGAATATTACCGATATTTTTCGTATATTTTGCAAACTTATTCGGTGCACAGTTTTCGCGCAACGTTGGGTATGTGTATTATCATCAGCAGCAGTAATTATTAATTCACTGCTGGATAAAGGTCTCTTCCGCAACCTGTTTTGAGCTATTCTCTTCCACGCCACTCCGGTATGATTTCGAATTTCATCCACTCATCTCCCACGTGGTAATGTTCTGAGTCTTGTCCTTCTCATGATTCGGTATTCCGGCTGTCCAACGGTGATCAGTTCTTCTAGTAAGATGTCCAGCCTTTTGCAACTTGAGTGTCTTTATCTAAAATACTATAATTTTCTTTGTCTGAACGTTTGAACGTTTGTCTCATTCTGTTGGCGCAGTGGAAACAGCCAATCGACACAGCGCACGCGTATACCACTTTACTTTGTTCTCGTAGCAATAAAAACCAATTTTTCACAGCTGCTAGTGTGACTTCATGTCATTCAAATCATTCTGACATGACGTCAGAGATGCATTATGTCACACGATTAAAATCGTTTCAGCAGCTCTTTAGAAACAGGAAGACGGGATGTTACGTTAGGACTTTTGGTTCTACTTCTGCCTTTCATAAACGACATACAGAATTTTTTATTTATAATCCTATCGTATAAAATTTTATTTTAAGATTCCCTTTGATAACCTAAAGTGATTATTTTAGATTGTCAAACCAGTTTTTCTCATTTAGGTCTAAAAATTAAGAGTTCCAATATAGTAGGTAGCAGTGTGTTATTTCATGCGTATGTTGAAGAAATATGTTTGGGAACTTTCTTTTCCATAAACCACGAAATTTTCAGAATATAACTAAATTTTGTTTGCAGAACATAACCAGGTATTATTTTATTTGTATTTGTAGAATAAATGAAAAAGAAAGAAAATAAAAGAAAATATATTGTTTGTGCTTCTGCGCATTAACTACCACATCCGTTTAACATTAGCAACTGCGCAATTCTAATTCTCCGAAAATATTTTTACTATTTTAACTTTTCTACTAGGCAACAGCAGGAACAAGTGAATGCAGTTGCTTGCTACTGCATGATTTTTTTTTTTACTATAAATGTAACAATGCCCTTTAGAGCCACTATGTATTTTTTGAGGAGTTTTAAAGGACCAGAACCACTGTCAAGGCTTGCTTTCTAACGATTTAAAAAAAATGGCAAGAAATATTGCGACTGGCTTCTCTTATTTGTTTTCGATATTTCATCAGCTGCCTGAAGAAACATCTAATATGCGCCGAACGAACATTGGGAAAATGCAACGTTGTTGTGTTACCGATATTTAAGCCTAAGAACTCTCAACCTTCCATTGCCTACGTGTAGAATTTTTTTTTTTTTCTTGAGTGTGTTTTGTGAACTTTAGAATCACTTATTATGAAGCGGTATGTCCAGGAAATGCTTCTGCGCAGTGAAATCTGTCCTGGTACTCACTAAACACGCTCTGAAACAAAATGCGGCAGACATGAATTAGCACAAAAAATTTGCGTGGATGTTTGTGACAAACAGGGGCGAATTGGCCCACCGGGACACCGGGACATTTCCCGGTGGACTACTCGAGAAATAGTCCACTTTCTCGTATTGTATTATTATTATTTTCTTTTTTTTTTCTTTTTTTTTTTTGACAGAGAACAAATAATTATGTTTGTACTTATGAATAAGAATCGTTTACTTCATTTGAACTTTATGTTATTTGTCTAAAACGTTAAGAAATTAACTTCCTTCTATCTATGAACATATGTTTGGCGTTTGCTCTAAAATCGCAAAGCAAAATTCTCTCTGATTCAATGAAAAATATGTCATCTGACCAAACACGCTGTTATAAATAAATGATGCTAACTACGGTTACGCGTAGGTCATTGGCGTGGAGCCAAAACGACGTAGGTAGGTCCTACCCTCCTTTTGTAGTCTTGAAGGCGGCACTAGTAACAATTTTGATGGTCCATCATCCCCACACCCTTATCTACATACAGACGTAGAGCACAGAGTGATTCTCCGGCAGAGTTGTTCCGAAAGCCGTTTATCACCCACATTTATCTTAAAGGGAACAAATGATTACCGGGTCATTAGTTCATGGGTCAAAATGGCAGTTCGTGAGTCAAAATGGCAGTTCACGGGTCAAAATGGCATTTCATGAGTCAAAATGGCAGTTCATGAGTCAAAATAATGGTTGGACTTTAACAAGTTAGTAAAATCATGCAATGCATTGATTATGATACGCTTTCCAACATACCAGAAATCATTACTCAAGTTATTACTGAATACTCACATTATGAGGATAATGGCTGTGGAATAAATCTCGCTCCTGTGTCCTGACCCCATTTCGATTATATTAAATAGAATTGGTTCAGTATACCTCCGGAACAGCATACTAACGTTTTGTCGCAATAGAAGCATTTTTAATCAAGTTATGAGGATAATGGCTGTGGAATAAATCTCGCTCCTGTGTCCTGACCTTTGACCGTATTTCAATGATATTCAAGAGAACCGGTTCAGTGTACCTCTGGAACAACATACTAAAGTTTTGTCGCAATAGAAGTATTTTACGTAAGTTATGACGCATAAGGGCAATGAAATGGATCCCGATCCTATGTCCTGATCTTTGACCCCATTTCGCCCAATTTCAATAGGCTCCGTCCCCAAGTGGTCCCCTACCACGTACTAAAATTTGATCGAAATCGAACCATTTTTACGCAAGTTGTGACGCATAAGGGCAATGGAATGGATACCCTTCCTACATCTTGACCTTTGGCCTCATTTCGCCCATTTCAATAGGTTTCGTCCCCATTTTCACATATTAAAATTTCATCGAAATCGAACCATTTTTACGGAAGTTATAAAGCATAAAGGCAATGAAATGAATCCGGCTCCTATGTCGTGACTTTTGACCTCATTTCGCCCATTTTCAACAGGGTTTGTCCCCAGGTGATCCCCTACCACATACTAAAATTTCATCCAAATCGAACCGTTTTTACGTGAGTTATTGTGCAGATGGACAGACAGACAAAGGTGGAGCATATACGCTTCTTCAACCTACGGTTGGAAAGCGTAATAAAATGTCCCATTCCAGGAGGTTGTGCGAATACCGTTGCTCAGGAGACAGTCACTGACCAAATAAATATAATTATCTGGTGCAACACCTCGTTTTGAGTATGATTTGATACACATTTAATCACGAGTAGAGTTTTAAGATTCTTTCACCTTTAATTGCTGCTAAAATTTGTTTACGACTGAATTAATTTTACAATGCATATTTCAGCAATTTCATTTCATCTAGGATTTAACAGAATCTTATTTTTATGAGAGAATTTATAAAGTGTTCCCCTGTGAGTAGCCTACATGTGTTTCTGTACTGGACTACAATACAAAAATTCCAGGCCTGGTTTCGTCGACCCAATCAGCCCCTGGTGACACTCCATATCATGGTAAGATTCTCGATGATTAACGGACATTCACGAAAAATGCTGTGATCAAAGAAATACTCAATAAATAAATGATTTAAAAATTTGCTTTACATATCTTATTTTCTCCTTTCATCATTGACGGGTTTTCACCTAATTTTAATCATAATATCATCAGCTCTAGTAATTTTCTTTATCCATGACTTCCTTTTCCTATCTCGGATGCTTTCACAAAGCATACACCTTTCTACGTGTCTTTCAGTTGTCTACAGCCTCATTATGTCTTATTTAGTTAAGGTTCGTGTTTCTGATCCATAAGTTAGAACTGGAAGGGTGCACTGATTAAACACCTTTCTTTTGTGACATAATGAGAAATTGCTCTTGAAAATTGCACTGTTTCTTCGAAATACACTCTATCCAATTTTTATACGCCTATTAATTTCCTTTTCGATGTGACCCTCGCTTGATATCTGTTGTTCAAGTTAAATCTAGGCATTAGGTACCTCTAGATTTGTACCATAAAAACTTCTACATCTTCAGTCTATGTAAAAGTACATCAATTTTGTTATCTGCAAGTTCATTCTCAATCCCACTTCACTCTTGTCAGCAAATTTCTGAATAATGCTCTGAAGCTCTGATGGAACATTTGCAAAAAATGACTACGTCGTCAGGAAATCAAGGTGTCTTAACCTCTCCACTAAACTTTACCGCTTTGTCTTCCCAGTTCAATGGTTGAAAAACATTCTTCAGTGTGACACTAAAGAGCTTGTGAGATATTGTGTCACTTTGTCTTACTCCCTATCCAATTTTTATATGTTATGTTTCTTAGAATAGTCGAATCATTGCACTTGCATTTTTTCGTAGATGTTATAAATATAAGGGTCGCCCAAATGAAACTGAGACTCTTGGTTTTTTGCCGTAAGGGTTTATAAGTTGGAATATGTGAACATACAGGGAGTAAGATTGATACATGGGCTACATACCCGCTATACATGGTCGCCTTGTCAGTTCAAGCAAGTGTCCCAACGCGGCACGAGATTGTGGGTACCCCGCGCGAAGAACGTCCATGGTTGGTGTGGAACCAGTCTTCAACGGTTAGCGAACCGGCAGCCCTTGAGAACTTTTTTCAATGACCCGAAGATGTGGTAGTCATAGGGCGACAGATTAGGGCAAAATGGGGATGGTCGAGGACCTTCCAGCGGAAGCTCCGCAGAAAATGTTGGCACACTGCCGCCACATGCAGCAGAATAACCCCATTTGACAAAATACCGGGTCGCGTACGCTTGATGGTCGTTTTTGAGGTTGTGTAACGTATCGCAGTATGTGGTTGCTTGACTGTACTGCCTGCGTCCAGCCAATCCAACAGCAATGGGCCATTCTCATTGAAGAAAACCGTGAGCATCACTTTTTCAGCTTTTAAGGACTGAGCTTTTTTGGAGCTTGGAGAGTTGAGATGCCGCCATTCCTTACTCATCCGTTTTGTGGCCAGATCGAAGTGGTGGCACCAAGTTTTATCTGCGCCCACAATCTTGGAAAGAAACTGCCCCCCTATGCGTAGTAACGATGCAGATGCTCCAGGTAAGCAGTCATTCGCCGAGTCTTCTGCTCTTCCTGGAGATGCTTGCGGACCCGTTGTGCGCAAACCTTGCTGTATCCCAATCGGCGATGGAGAATGGTGTTAACAGTTCCCTTACTCACAGATAATATTGCCGCTGGCTCGCGGGTGGTGATTCGGCGATTCTCCTTCACAAAGTTGTCCACGGCAGCAATCGATTCCATAGTGATGGCCACGTGTGCTTGCCGAGGCCTCGGCATGTCCTCCGTGCTCACACGTCCTTTACGAAATACACTACACCAGTGGAACGCTGTACACCGTGACTGATGCCCATTCCCATACACATCCTTCATTCGACGATAAATTTCGGCTCCACTATCACCTTCTGCCTTCAAACATTGCATAACTGCCCACTGGGCCTGTTTGGACAAATTCATGTCACGACCCTACGTAGTCAACTAGATTCCGCACGTGCAAACAGCACAATGACACGTACTGTTGATAACAGCGTGCTTCCTGACATGACGCGTCATCTACCGGCGCAAATGCACGGCTCTGTGTAATTATACAACGACGCTATTACACGAGTTTCACTTTCAGCCAACTTTTATAATATTAACGTATGCATCTTCAATACCGCAGAACCTCAAAGAAATTATAACCGCTGATGGTTTTACGGAATCAAAAACGTTTTAGTAATCAATGAACGCCATGCATAGTGGGTGTTCATAGTCATTCGCTGTTTCAGTTAGTTCTCTCAATACGTTGATATGGTCTATAGTGCTGTAGTTATTCCTGAATCCATCTTATTCCCTTGGTTGAGCCATTTCTAGTGTTTCCTTCAAGGACTGTGACAGTAAACACGTGATAGGAGACTGGTGGATCTGTGATCCTCAGTGTCGTTTTTGTTTTACTGTATGTAGTGGGATCACTGTAGCATTGTTTCAATCATCAAGAATCTTCCCTCCCTTGAAGCATTTAGTGATAACTTGGAAGAGTGTAGTTTTTACTTCATCACTAGCTTCCTGTCTTATGTTCACTGTAATTCCATCTTCCCTGGAGGTATTCCCACTTTCATGCCCTTAATTGCATTTGCAGCTTCTGTTGGGAGGGCTGGCGGGACTTTAACTCATATGTATGTACTTTTAAGTATATTTATATATTGTCACCATGATATTTCATATAAATATTTTCCACCTTTTCTGACATAATCCTCGTTCTGTGTGACATAAAAATTAATTTGTATTTGTTACAGTCTCTGCTTCTAGAACCGTTCCGTTCAAAAGGTACAAAGCATAAATTTGTTATTTAGAACATCATGGTTCAAGATATGGTGTTTCAAATATACTATATTGACAAAAGTCACATGACACATAAAAGAGAAACACAACATAGCATTTATTGACGTACATTAGTACGGTGTCGGTCCCCCTTTGACCTTAATGCATGCACTGACCCTTCGAGACATGCTTTCGACAAGGTTTTGGAACACAGCGATAGGTATGCGCTTCCATTCAGTACATAATGCTGCCGTTAACTGTTGCTTAGTAGTAGGCCTTGGTTCCAAATTTCTTATGCGGCGCTCTAATTCATCCCATAGGTGCTCTATGGGATTAAGATAGGGCTCTGTGCTGGCCAGTCCACACACGATACGGAATTATCGTCAAACCACGCCGCAACAGTCCTTGCTTTATGGTTCGGTGCATTATCCTGCTGGCACAAACAAGTCTCGGTTCCATAGTATTGCCACAGAGTTGGTAGGGCATAATTGTCCAGAATATCGAAGTAGACGTGCTGGCTAACAGGTTGTCCACGATAACCAATGAGCAGAGACCGTACCACGTAAAACACATCCACACGAGTACACTGCCAGCTGCAAACTTGACCGTAGGAACAGTACACTGTGGTAAATAGCGTTCCCCGGCTGCCGCCATATCCACACACGGCCATCAGACTGATGGATCGTGTATCTGGATTCATCAGTCCATAGGACCCGTTTCCATTGATCTACAGTCCGCGATTAATGTTCTTTACACCATGCTAAACGACGAGTAGCATTCCGAGTGGAGATGAAATGCTTATGAGCAGCCTTACGACCACGGTAACCCATGGAATGAAGTTCTCTGCGAATGGTACGTGTACATACCGAGGTTCCAGTTTTTACTGACATGTACTCTGAGGTCTTGTGCGGTACTCCGTCGATTAGCTGTAACGACTCTCCTGAGGCTTCGACGTTCCCTATCACTGATTTTCTTTGGTTTGCTGGTACGTTTTGTTGCTTCAGGCACGCCATGTGTCTTCCGCTTATTCAGAAGATCCAAAACAGTTGACTTGGGTATGTTTAAACGCCTCTCGGTTTGTTTCGCTTATGGACAATCCACTAATATAACACCCAACAACCATTCCCTTCTCAAAATCAGTTCTCTCCCTCCGCGACATTTTCACTCAACCTCACAGTGCGATATGAACGCGGTCAGGTGCAGGCTTGTTTTTATACCGTTTGCAGCTGTAGCGCGCATCTTAACAAAGCAGCGGATTCGTTCATTTGCTTTTGAAGGGGTATCCGGTTACTTTTGTCAATATAGTGTATTTGGAACATATTGGAAAAAATCAAGTTACGAAACCGGTATCAAAAACGGAATAAATTCCAATGAGTGTTTATACAGGTGGTGAACATAAAACGACGTGTAAACGCTGTCGCGCATGCGCATATGAGTTCAGTGATCCTCCACGCTCCGGTAGACAATCTGCCGCTGTCCGTGTGTGAATCATGCCGTATTCAATTGAACAGCGCGTTTTTTATTATGGAAGAGTATGTTCGCACATGTTCTTTCATACATATCAGTGTTCCTGAGAAATCAACGATCCAGGCCTCAGTGAAGAAATAGCATGCAACTGGTTTTGTAGTCAACGCACAGAGGGAAACAACGAACTCTACGCACACCGGAAGCTATCACCAGAGTAGCGGATCGCATCGAAAGAAGCCCCAATAAGTCAACTCTCCGTTTACTCCAGCAGACAGGCATTACTCTCAGGGCGATTCCGCGCATATTTCATGATTTAAAAATTAAGCCTTATCGTGTGAGTGTTGTGCAGGAATTAAGAGCACCTGATAAGGGAAAACGTTACCATTACTGTCAATGGCTCTTAGAGATGGTTTATGAGGGACTGCTCGACCCATTTCTGTTTACTTCAACAGACAAAGCTTGCCTCCATCTTTCGGGGTATGCCAATTCACAGAACACACGACATTGGGCTGATGAAAACCCACACGTGTTCCAACAGAAACCTCTCCATGATTTGAAAGTCGGTGTTTGGTGTGTCGAGTGTCAGGCCAATGCATCATCGGACCCATTTTTTGCAAGGAAAATGTGAATACAAACATTTATCTACGGTTCTCCGAAGAGTTTGCAAGTCAGTTGACTCCACATGAACTTATGTATGCCTTTTTCCAACAAGATGGAGCGACTTGCCATACCTCTTATCGTTCACTCTCTCGAATCCACAGTGGTTTTACTCAGGAAAAGACAATCAATAAGGAAATATTGCCACCTCAATCTCCCGATTTATCACGGTGCGACTTTTACCTCTGAGGCTTGCTAAAAGAGAAAGTCTACCGCAACAAACCTCGAGCGTTGGAAGAGTTGAAAATCAGCATACGGCAAGATATTGCCCGCATTTCAGTAGCCGAATTGCTGGGTGTTTTCCTGAACACGCTTCGGCGAGCGTAAAAATACGCGTGCATCGAGGCACGTGGCAAGCATTTCCAACACAGATTTTGAAGATATATGCAAAAATGCGGATAAACGTGTTAATTTGTTAACATTAAAGAATTTTTTTAAGTTAAAAATGCCGTTTATTTACCATACCAAATGTAACTTAAATGTACGGTACATTATAACCAAACAAAACTCTACAACTGTCTTTAGAATTTGAGTCGGGTTTTGCGTGTGTACATAGGGACAATATATATAGTCCGTATGTGTGTGTCATATAAGAACACTTTATACGTTGCCACATTTCTCGTGCGAGTGAGAGAGAAATTGAATATTTAATTAAAACTATCTGTGCTAGAAAGAAAACTTAAGTAGTTTTCAATTTCCCATTGCCATAATACATATCATAGATTATATTTCTTTCAGGAAAGAAATTCATTGCTCTCCACTGTCTGCTATAAAACACAGACCAGATTTCGTCACTGACACATACCAGTTTAGAAAAGAAGTCTTGAGCACAGCTTCTTAGAGTCATAGGTCCTTTTCAATCAGCCTTCCGCGTTGAAGTCTCAAACGCAGCTGCTATTAGATCGTTTTTCTTCACTAAGGACAAAAAAGTGCTTATAAACTACTTCTCTTATGATCGCCATTCTAGACACCGTTACTGGCAAAAAAAAACTGTATTTCTATGTAACTCAAAACCTCTTCTTAAAAGTAAGGTTTGTGTTTCTTTTCCCATGAAGGATGGCTTCAGTTTCGTTTGTTTTTTTAATACTCTTCTTGTGTTCACATGGTTTTTTAATAGCATGATTCCCGGGGTTTTGCAGATTTTAAATTTTTTAATGTAAAAAGCAGAAATATATATGTATGTCCGTAACATAAATACTAGCTTCCGGTAGCAACATAGCTTAACCAAGCATTTCTGTCGAAAAGCAGGTTTTCTCACTTCGTTTATTTACCAGTTTGTGGCAATGAGGGTAAATTCATTTCACGTTGGTTAAACTGTTGTTCTTAAGCTCAAATTATATGATAAAACGGACATTTTCGCAATGCATTCTTTTATTTGAAAATTTCCATGAATGAAATTTTATCTCCAGATAAATGGTATCGTACATTAAGTTAGCGAATCAGCTTGAACAACCCAAGCTTGCACTTAGTGTATTTTTAACTTCCTAATCAAACGATTTTTGTTTTGTGATGGGGAAACGCCATTTCTCATGGAGGGAGAGAATTTTACTTCCTTAAATATTTATTTTGAAAAATATAAAAAAACATTTACTCAATAATTAGTGAAAAAAAGTCATGAGCCAACAACAGGAACTTTAGTAAAAAATTCATATAAATTTGAAACTGTGTTTGTGAACATACTATGTTTCTAATTTTTTAATTAAAAAATTGCTTTAAAACCGTATTGAAAACATGCACAGTGAACATCTGAATGAAAATTGCTATCAGTAATTTTTTTTTTTTTGCTTTGCTGCATAGCAATATTATTTTACGTAAAATAATAGTTTTTGCTTGGGAAAAAATACTATAAAATGACAGTGACGACCTAAGGACATCACCCATCCCGTCCCTCTGTATCCGCACCTGCTCATGGCCAATATGTAAACGTCTCCAGAGAAAAATAACCCTACGAGCAAGTTCTGTTTTATGTGCTGAATAAAAATTGCACTGCGTTGTATTACTGCATAGCCAAAAGACAAACCTTGCAGGAAAAAAGGGAAGTAAACTGCAAATTTCAGTTTAAAGAAATACAGGGTGTTCGAAAAGTAACTATATGTATGCACTTATTTCAAAGCAGAGAGGTGTATAACGAAGTAAATTTCTCCGTCATTTCTATCCACGCCAGGATTCGAACCCGGATCCCCTCATTCCGGAATAAGTCACTCTACCAATTGAGCTACGCGGACGTTTTATTCTGATTCCTATCTGCCTTTATGTCGTGTGCGTCCTTCTGGCAGGTACGTCACATCTCCTGGTACGTTACATCATCTCCCCCTTATTTTTTTTTTTTTTTTTTTTTGTCGAAGTGCTGGAGAAGGGATTCTCTTATTTTTCCTATCTCGCGGTGTGGAAAGAACATCACACCAATGCGAGATTTTGAACGGTCGGGTCATCCGGATAGTTCGGGCGCCATTATAACGAAGTAAATTTCTCCGTCATTTTTGGTCTACGCCGGGATTCGAACCCGAGGCCGTTTATTCCGGAACAAGTCGCTCTTTTTTTTTTTTTTTTTGATTGGAGGTTTAACGACCACCGTGAGCAACTCAATGGGCTATAAGCAGTCGCCCGTCCCTAATTTAGGGTCACTGGTTCCAGGGAAGGGAGAGAGCCAGTGCCGTAAGACAAACACAACATCCATGCCTGACCGGGATTCGAACCCAGACCCCTTTCGGACGAATGATCAGGGGCTATCGCCTTAGACCACTGCGCCACCGGGGCGGCCAAGTCGCTCTACCAACTGAGCTACGCAGACGTTTATTCTGATTCCTATCTGCCTTTATGTCGTGTGCGTCCTTCTGGCAGGTACGTCACATCTCCTGGTACGTTACAGGTGTTTCATCTAAATATTGCAGTTCGTTTGTCGTCGACAATTTTTACGTACTGTAACTATATATCTATCGAATGTAACAATACACGATTCGTTTGTTTCGACGACTTTACTTACGTAATTATAACTAGTCCATCACAACAGCTATTGAAAGTGACCAGCACGAGCATCCGAACAAGCCTGTATGAGATCAACATGTAAAACCCTTTGGACTAACAGGAGATGGCGGGAGTGTAGAGAAGACTCAAAGTCAACCATAAGCATAGCAGCCGGGATGGTTGAGGAGAGGAAGGGTTGTAGGGAAGACTCAAGGTCAACCGGTAGCTTGGCAACAAGGAGGAGGAGAGACTACGAAATTTTCAAGGTCAACCAGCAGCATTGAGGATTGTGAAGAGGAGGGATTGTAGGAAAGAGTCAAGGTCAACCAACAGCGTAGCCGTGGGAAAGATTGAAAAGAGGAGGAATTGTGGGAAAGACTCAAGATCAACCAGTAGCGTGGTAGCAGAGAGGATTGAGGAAAAGAGGGATTGTAGGGAAGACTCAATGTCAACCAGTAGCGTGACAACAGGGTAGGTTTGGGAATGGGGGACTGTAGGGGACACTCAAAGTCAAACATCAGCGTGGTAGCAGGGAGGATTGGGGTGAGAAGGGATTGCAGGGAAGACTCAAAATCAACGAGTAGCAGAGAGGACGAAAACGAGAAAATGAAATCCTCGAAAGATTTAGAACCCTTCTAGCTGCAACTCGCTGATTCTCATGGAAAAGCTGAAAATATAGAAAATTAGAAGTGGGTATCGGGGGCTCTGATAGAAAAGAAGAGGTTCAGAAAAAATTAATTTTAGAAATATACTGTTTTCCATTTAAAAGGTGAAGTTGTAAACTGCCCTAATACATAACCTGTTGTCGCACACCGAAGAAATGAAAAGTAGAGAAATCTGACATAAAAATGGAGTAGAGTGTTGATGCCAGCACACTTCCTAGGCGCCGGAAGCAGGAAAAGGGGGAAGACAGAGAAGAGCCTAAAATAAAATAAACACCGTAAAAAAACTCACCAATACACATCCAGTTTTTCATTAGATGCCCTGAAAAGGGTCTTTATAATTTTTGCTTTGCACGCTCTGTGCAAAATGCATTTGCGACGTCAAGGATACCGAAAGTTTCTAAGTTACATTTCGACCCCTCCCCCTTTTTTTTATCCCAGTTAGTTCCTGGTTGTGTTGGCCCACTTCTTTTGGGATTCTTTTTTTTTTTTTTTTTGCGTGTTTTCCAGGATATGTTTTGGCCTTTTATAATTCACGGGGACCTTAATGCTGTAATTATGGGCCTCCCTGACTAAGGGATTTGGATGATCCTTGGCTTTGTCATAGTACCTCTTTGCTAATTCATAAACGGTGTAATGAATACAGTATACTTTGAAATATTCCGTATTTCATGATTAGAGGTACCTCCTGTCCAGACCTGTCATCATTCTTGGGGTTTTGTTCTGAAATGAGGAGATTTTTATTTATTTCTGCTTTTTTGTGCAAACACCCATAATGGTATGTCATAAGTAATTACTGGACTAAAGTGGGCTTTCCACAGTAGAGCTTTATTTTTAGATTTAGTATTTTTTTTAAATAGGCTCTAAGCCGCCTTTTAGCCGCATGGTTTTGTCCATAGTCGGGCCAAAGTATGTAATTTCTTTTGCGAGGAGAATTTTTTCCCCATAGAATTCAATTTGAAAGTCTGGGTTGTAATTTCTAGTTCTTTTCGAGAAGAGAATTGCCTGTGTCTTTTTCGTATTAATTTTAATTTTCCATTCTGGGAAATATTTTTCTAATTTCTGCACGTAATATTGCGTCATAAAAGCGCTTGATTTATGTTTTTCAACGTATACGCTATCGTTATATCGTCAGAATACAGTGCAATAGTCAGATTTTTGTTATTGAAAGTAGAGAAATCTTACATAAAAGTGGAGTGCTGTTGCCAGCATACTTCCTTGGGGCACCCAGCTTCAATTTTTCCTGGAGTGGATTTTTTCCATTTAGTTTTACACGCAATGTTCTATTTTGCAGTAAGGATTTTATTAATCCTGTAATGCAGGGAGGAAAATCATGCGAACATTTATAAATGCTTTGGCAATATCTAGGAATATTGGTGCCGTATATTTTTATTGGTAAAACTTGCAAGGTTCTTTTCGGCTACCCTGGATAGCTGATGTACAGTGGAATGTTTTTCTCTAAAACCTCCTTGAAGATACGGTATAATAGGGAATTCATCACAGTGGCCGCACAGAGGAGTTGGGGAGAGAAAGAGAAGAGATTGTAAGAAGGAGTCAGGGTCAACCAGCATCTTGGCAGTAGGGAGGATTTAGGAGACTAGGGTTTGTAAAAAATGCTCAAATTCAACCACTAGCTTGGCAGCAGGAAGGAGTGGGGAGAGGAGGAATTTTAGGAAAGACTCAAGGTCAACCAGTTGCGTGGTAGCAGGGAGAAGTGGGGAGAGGAGGGATTGAAGGAAAGACTCAAGCTCGACCAGTAGCGTTGCAGCAGGGAGGAGTAGAGGGATTGTAGGTAAGACTCAAGGTCAACCAGCATCTTGGCAGTAGGGAGGATTGAGGTGAGGAGGGTTTGTAAGAAATGCTCAAGTTCAACCAGTAGCGTGGCAGCAGGGAGGAGGAGACGGATTGTAGGAAAGTCTCAAGTTCAACCAGCATCTTGGCAGTAGGGAGGATTGAGGAGAGGAGGGTTTGTAAGAAATGCAGAAGTTCAACCAGTAGCGTGTCAGGAGTGGGGAGAGGTGGAATTGTAGGGAAGATTCAAGGTCAAACAGTAGCGTTGCAGCAGGTAGGAGTACAGGGATTGTAGGTAAGACTCAAGGTCAACCAGTAGTATGTGTGCGCTGCTCAGTTGTCCGAGTTCTGGCTTGTGTTAAGAATGGTTCTGTTATTGGAGGAGCATGTTTTTTTGTTTGACTATGTTTTACGAAAGCATGACGAGTCTAGTCAAAGCGTACAAGAAAAATTTTCGAGTAAATTTTCAAATACGCCAGTACGACATCGCCATTCACTGAAGGTGTTAATAAGCAAATTTCGCTGGACAAGTTCAGTACATGGTGCTGAGAGTAGTGGTAGACCACCGAAACTGACTGAAGGGAAACTCTTGGACATTTCTGATGCAGAGTCTTTCAAAAGCAAATCGGAAATTGTCGCAACAGCAAAATATCAGTATTTTGATTTGTTTGTTTGTTTGGGGGGGTTAACGACCGACCATCGTGAGCAACTCGATGGACTGTAGGCAGTCGCCCATCTCTAACCGGAGCTGAAAAATATTGGTCTTGCAAATTCTCATTATTAGTGTAAGGAAGAATCCCTTACGCTAATAATGTAGCTGTAAGGAAGAATCCCTGTCTTTTCACATAAAAGTCACAGCGGTCTAAGAATTAAAGGCAGCAGGTCACCAAAAGCTATTATACGTACTGATGCCACTGTTTTAACAGTTTATCGCAGATAATACTGATGACATTCTAGATCTTACATTGTTCAACGATAAGGCTTGGTTCCATTTACCAAGATATATGAATGCTCAAATTGCCTGATTACGCACATCAGAAAATCCACACAGGTTTCATGAAACGCCTTTCCATCTGCAGAAGTGTTTTGAATTGCAGTCACCCGAAAAAGAACCTCTCGCCCAATCCTTTTCAACGTAACAATAAACTCTGAACATTGCTGTCCGAATATTCTTCAGTAAGATGGAGTAACGGCCCATTTGGCTCCAACCTACTGAAATACGATCGACGACACTCCTGAAAAATAAATTTAAAAATCTTATTTTTCAAATAAAACTTCGAAAAATAAAGTTATCGAAGAAAACTCGCATAGCCTTTAGAAATTCGAAGCCTCTGTAAGTATTTACATCAGAGGAGCTCAGGGTAGTTTTTGAAAATAAAATGAAACGAGTTCAGGCATGTTTGGACGTAAGTCAATGTCAATATCTACGTATTGTAATTGACTAAATATGTAAGTAAAAATGGTCAGTAACAAAGGAATTAAGATAATATATTTCTTTGTTTTGAAATAGGTGTATAGTAACTTGCCTAATTCCCTGAACAAAGAAGCGAAGCGTCAAGATACATTTTTAGAGTTTTCTCGGAATGTGAGCCAATCCCATTGTGTGCGCTGATTTTCTGAATGGGTGACCGGGAGCTTCTGCTCGGAATGAAAACTTTAAAAGCCTTTTGTACCAATATGCATCAAACCTCAACAATCTTAGTCACACCCTTTGTCTTCTTGCGTCTCTTCCCGAGCCTCAACCCGCGGAATATATGCAGAAGCTTTTGCTCCTGATTTTAAATTAGGTGCTGTCTTATTTCCAGGGAGTTTAAAGGACTTTTTCCTCATCGCGAGCTGAATCACAAGTATGATTTATGGGTGCCCAACGTGATTCTGCTTCGATGCCTCGAGCCATAAACGCGTCGAAGGTGATGAATTATGCAGCAGACAGTTAGTGCTTGTCGCCCACAGCACTATTAACGACGCTGGGCTCCGAAAGAGACAAAACGGAAGCTACGTTGTGAAGAAACCAATAGCGTCTAAACCCCGTGAATCACGTGTTCGTATGCCCTAAGCGAAACAAGGGCTCACAACTCCCCACGTTGCTTATCCACACTTGTCTGAAGTTCTCAATGAATACGACAAGTGAACTATTTTAAATTTTGCGCAAATGCTTGCGAACGAACTGAACTTAAAATTTGCATAATTTTAATTACAAATTAGAGGTTGACGACAGAGAGTGAAATTCATGTAGCAAAGCTCATGTACTTTTCTAAACGAAATACGTGTGATAAACTGAAAGAAGGTCTGTCAAATGTATTTCCATTATGCCCAGCAGAAATAATTTCTGTTAAATGCATGAAAAAACGTAGAGAACTAAAAGGAGCGAAAAAAGTCATGTTTTAATGGAAGAAACAAAAATGATGATTGACACCAGAACAGTATTTATTTTGTTGTGTTTCTTTCTTTTGGGAGGATGCGTGGCGTAAAATCATATGGGAATAGGAGAGAGGTGTCACCACAGTATTTGTCATTTTCTTGTAGGACTTCCGTCCACAGTGATTAAAGTTTAGGTCCCAGCCACCTACAGCGAGATCGTCTTTTGGGCAGGACACAGAAACGGAAGGAATGAGAGCAAATCTAGCTACTTTGACAGAACAGTTTGTAGTGAGATTAGAGTACAGTAGATGGCGCCACCATACAAGTACGATGTTGCACACAGAGGGGTGAAAGAATTTCAGGTAGGGGCATAGGAAAGGAAACCCATTTAACCAGTGGGCCCGTCTGGGGGCCGTCACTTAACGTGCTCGTCCGATGCACGGCGGATATTCAGCGATTGTTAGTAAATCACACCATCTCTGAAAGATCAGCCCAGGTTCGAACCTGACGACCTTGCATCGATAGTCTGAATCGCTAACCACTAAGCCAGCCGCGGCTCGGAGAGAGGTGTCCCTCTCAACTTTTTCTTAAGTAGGGACGTCCCCCACAACTTTCGGCTTTAGTTTGTGATCCAACATACTAAGCTTAGATGAATTTTTCAATTTCAAAAACTCTTTATTTCTGGAATGTAAATTAAAATTCGGAATAATTGAACACTACGCTTTTCTAATACCAAATGTACCGTTCTTTTTGTCTTTATAGCAATATATTGTAATGCGATCAGCAAGGAAACGAGATTTGCTGGAAGATGTGGCTGGCTCAGCTCTAAGCGCCCATCCTCCAGCATTGTACCTTTCCTAATCTTCCTTGCTTGCTCCGGATTTTTTATGCAATCTGCAGACCCAGTATGCAGTGGCGGACTGGCGATTCATAAACGGCCCTGGAAGCGAATTTTGAGCGGCCCACTTTTGAGTAAGATGATCAAGGCTCCCTCATCCCTAAAAAATAAAAAAAGACAAAAAAAAACGGTATATCAGCATCACCGTTTACTGTCTAATCATCTTTTCAACATAAGTCTACGAATAATTGCAGTATTTTGTACTGAGGCAATAGTAGAAAATATTTCACCCATTTTCCAGAATTGCAGATCCCTAGTAAAATTTAATATAAGAATAAAATTACTTCCGGATGCTTAGAAGCAATATAGGCAAAGCACGTTCTCTGAGAGAGACTGTTGAAGACTTTATCCCATTAAAAAAAATTACTTCCCGATGATTTAAGAATAAAATTACTTCCATAAAATCAAAGAAAATTTTAAAAATAAAATTACTTCCGGATAAAATAAAATAAAAAATATTTATCCGGAAGTAAAAAAAAAGTAAGAAAATAAAAATATTTTTTTTATTTTAAAAAAATAAAAAAAAGTTAAAAAATAAAATTAATTTTAAAAAAAGTGTAAAAATTTTCTAAAAAAAGTAATAAAAATAAAATTGCATTTTTTTCTAAAAATTTAAGAATAAAATTACTTCCGGATGTTGAGAAGCAATAGGCAAAGCACGTTCTTTGAAAGATACTGTTGAAGACTTTATTCCATTCTTCTGCATTTTATTGCGATAACTCAATTCAGAATTGGTAACAGTTTTTTTTGCTTTTAGTGAGAACGGAAATCCAAATATGCCAATAAGTACTTTTTCAATACTTATCTATCATTAAGAAAATAATTACGAAAAAAATTGTGGAAAAAATTGAAAACGTGCAGAATATCAGTTCAAATTTATAAAGTCAGAGAAATTAGAGAATGCGAAAATTAATTTGTATTTAATTACTTTCAGATTTGTAAATCAAATGCAGATCTCGTTCAAAAGAAGAAAACAAAAATCATATACAGGGGTTGGGCGGAATAATGTGAACACCTAGGAAAAGAAGGTTTTACGTAGCTAATAGGGTGTGGGATTACCTTTGGCGTTCAAAACCGCCTGAATCTTCCTTGGAATGGACACGTACAAATCCTGGATGGTGGTTATTGGGATCTTACACCATTCTTCTTGCAGAAACTGCTTCAGGTCCTTGAGAGATGCAGGAGGAGGATAACGGGATCTTACTCTGTTTTTTCAACACACACCACAGAGGCTCGATGATGTTTAAGTCTGGTGATTGGGGAGGCCAAGGAAAGTGTGAAAGTTCGTCCTCATGTTCCTCAAGCCATGGTTGGACATTCCGAGCTCTGTGAATTGGGGCGTTATCATCTTGATAGATGGCATCCCCTGCAGGAAGCAATGCCCGAGCCACTGGATGGACTTGGTCGGCCAAAATGGTGTCATAAGCCATGCCAGTCATCCATCCTTTCAAGGTAATCAGGGGATCTGCTGAAAACCACGATGTGACCATCTAGGGCATGACGGAACTACCACCATGTTGCACTGTTGGGAGAAGACAGTCTGCGTTGTACGCTTCTGACGGTGTTCTCCACGCGTAAACACGTTCTGTGGTGGGGATTAGTGTGAATGTGGATTCATCCGACCACATTACACCCTGCCATGCATCGGCAATCCATGTTGTATGCTCCTGGCATCACTGCCATCGCCTTTGTGCATTAACCCGGGTCACCATAGGTTTTGCAATAGCAGCTCTGTCATGAATATCTCGTGTATGCAGTTCCCTGCACACTCTTTTCGTTGATACTGGGGTCTGGAGATGCAGATGAAGCTCCACACTAATTTTCGGCGCTGTGGCCTTCTTATTGCGGGTAACAATCCTCTTTAATGCTCTTCTGTCTCTATCAGTCAGGGTCGTTTTCCAGCCGCTCTTGTGTTTCGCAGGCGAGGTTTTGCCACGAACACAGTATACTGTCACGACGCTAGACATACTAGCTCTCGATACCCCCACTACTCTGGCGACTGTTGCCATGGAGGCACCAGCTAGCCGGCCACCAACAATTAGCTCTCTTTTGAAGTCCGTTAGATTGCTCATTTCGTCGTCACCCTGAAAGAAATTTGTCAACAAGACATTTTAAATGCACTTAAACAGGACCTTGAGTTTCTAAACAAAGCTGTTACAACCATGAAGTAGTGGATACCTTTGCATATTGCAGCGTACGCAGCTGCATTAAAAGTCACGTCTCTGAGCGTGGTGTTAATATTATTCTGTCCAACCCCTGTACGTACCTATAAAACGCAGCAGCCCAAAAATGTTACCGTGGGTGAACCTCGGTGCATCAACTTACACATTGAACTATGAGTTTCTATCCAAAATTATTGATAGCATATTTGATTAGATTGTATTGATTATTCAACTGCAACTGACAAAAGCAGACTGAGGTAAAGGATATCAGACCGTAGGGACGGGGCTTAAATTTGAAAGTCGAGGAAGGGTAAGGAGGTGTATCAAAAGCAGTGTTTGGATCAACAGAACATTTGCTACGTAGTTTGTTTTCTTTTATTATTATTATTTCTTCTGAAGACGTCAAAGTGGTAAACAAACTTTCCGTTTTGGTTTTCATCTACAAGAATATTGAAGTAAAAGTATACAAAGGGTGCATAGGAAAGTCCCTTTAGACTGGAATAACTTGCGAACGAAGAGAGGTACAGTTATACAAGTGAGATAACGGCATGGTAAAGCGATTTCGCCCGATCGAATGAAACCGATAGCAGCGCCCCTTGTGGCGAAATGCGGAAGTTAGCCATTGCAAATCGAAAACGAAGAGATACAGCAAAATTTCCAACTATAAAGTTGTAGAGCATCAATAATTAGTACAAAACGACATTTGTTTTACACGGATAAGATAAATTGTCGCCTGAATACCCTACAATGTCCGAAATCGATGCGCGACGATTCGAATCTGCATATTCACATTTCGCAAATGTAGCTGTATGCAAATGCAGATTGTGACATTGTACCATACCTATGATATAAAAACCAGTAGCAGGATGCACCCTGATCAGAAGTTTAGGTCTACGTACGCTGTGTGAGAATGGCGAGCTTGAATTTCTGGGGTTACGTAAAAAATCAGGTGTATGCAACAGCGCCTACAAGTCTGCTGGATCTACGTCGTCGTGTTACAGATGCTTGGAATAGTGTGACACTTTCCATGCTGAGGAATGTGCATGAAGAGTTACTTTCACGAATACAACTGTGTATCGTGGGCAATGGCGAACTCTTCGAACATACTCGACATTAACTTTTTATCACTGTGCGCCAGTTAGCCTTTTTTTTGTCTGACGTCATCAAACTGTATTGACATAAGTACGCATTTATGCAATAAATAGTGTGTATTTGTTCATACCTATGCCTGTTCCCTTCAAACGTTCACACAAAAGGTTGCGCATCTATTTCGGACATTTTAGGGTGTTCAGGCCACAATTTATCTTATCCGTGTGAAACAAATGCCGTTTTGTACTAATTAATTGATGCTCTACAACTTTGTAATTGGAAGTGTTGCTGTATCTCTTTTCGTTTTCGATTTGCAATGGCTAACTTCCGCATTTCGCCACTAGGGGCGCTGCTATCGGTTGCATTCGATCGGGCGTAGTCGCTTTACTATACCGTTATCTCACTTGCATAACTGTATATCTCTCCGTTCGCAAGTTATTCCAGGCTAAAGGGACTTTCCTATGCACTCTGTATATAACTTTTTATTTTTCTCTTGAGCTAGCATGAGACCTACCGGCCCAAAATTGGCGACCCACCGGGAATTCTCCCGGTATCCCGGCGGCCCAGCCTTCTCCTGCCGGTGTGACCTTCTTAATTTACGGATTGTCGTTCAATTAGCTTCTCCGTTTGATGATAATTTCACTGTTAACCACAGTGAAAATTGCCGCACGCTTCTCTTTTCCATATTACTTTTACCCTGTATTTCAGGGATTTGTGCTCTTTAGAGTTAATGACCACCATGAGCAGCTCTGAAGACTATAAGTAGTCGCCCTTCCCTAATCTGTACCCGGGCCGCGGACCACCTGGTGGTCAACGTTCATGACTGCCACGGGAAAGTCTCAATATCGATCCCAGGCGGGTAGGAACGCTAGAAGCGTTTAATATCCACCATGCGTCGGATTGACACGTTAAGCCGTCGGACACCGGGTCTGTCCCCTCGGTTATAAATAAAGGCGTCTTCCTCACTTCCGTGTGACTTTCCTGTCGGGCACTCTAGCCCAAATTTCGTAGCTTCTTATTTCTAAAGGCTGTTTAAGACTTAGGGTCCGACACCCCCTTCCTAAAGTCTTCTACTTTAATCTTTCTTAAAATATCACTAATCTGCACCCACTGGTTGCAGAATGAGCAGGGACCCTTCGCCGTCAGACAGGTACACCGCAATTGCCTTTTTCAGGACTTGAACCCGGTTCCATCTTGGGCGACTGGGCAGAAGCCAGCACCTCAGACCGTTCGATTACAGGAGTAGCGCGTTTCCGTTGACAACGAACGAACAAAATTTGGAGTGTTCCACAGTCACGCTGAGTCTTGCAGAAAGTTTAATGAAACAAGTAGTAAAACCGCCGAAAGACAACACCGAAATATTTTTTTTGTTGTTCTTATAACATAACGGCAAAATTTTATATGCTACAAAATAAAAGTGGAAAAGTTTGTACATGCCCCCCTCCCCCCTCAAAATTAATCATCCCGTATTCTTGAGAGGGGATATCATGATAAATACGTTCAAACTTCATGGTAATCAGATCTACAAAAAAGAAATTCGGAGGACATGTAGTAAACCCCATACTTTCGTCTATCCAATACAAAAACAATTTGCCAGTACGACTTCCAGACGCGGTAATCGTATCGTGTTGGCAGATAGAGAAACAAAGGGACTATCAGACAGAAACATCACTTGCAGTCACGCTGAGTCTTGCAGAAAGTTTAATGAAACAAGTAGTAAACCCGCCGAAAGACAACACCGAAATATTTTTTTTGTTGTTCTTATAACATAACGGCAAAATTTTATATGCTACAAAATAAAAGTGGAAAAGTTTGTACATGCCCCCTCCCCCTCAAAATTAATCATCCCGTATTCTTGAGAGGGGATATCATGATAAATACGTTCAAACTTCATGGTAATCAGATCTACAAAAAAGAAATTCGGAGGACATGTAGTAAACCCCATACTTTCGTCTATCCAATACAAAAACAATTTGCCAGTACGACTTCCAGACGCGGTAATCGTATCG
The DNA here is from genome assembly GCA_039090855.1 of Macrothele yani. Taxonomy (NCBI): domain Eukaryota; kingdom Metazoa; phylum Arthropoda; class Arachnida; order Araneae; family Macrothelidae; genus Macrothele; species Macrothele yani. The sequence goes on along the minus strand of CM077011.1, from coordinate 5,769,600 downwards.
TGTTGGCAGATAGAGAAACAAAGGGACTATCAGACAGAAACATCAGTTGCATCTTGAGCAATTTCATACGAAAGAAATAGTTTAAGATATGACATCTTGTAGTGGAAAATCGTGTACAGGGACAGGTAGACAAAACTGTAACGTAGGAACAGCTTAAAGTGCATGTCAGAGTTTGAGAGAATATGTGACAGTGTAAAAGAAAAGAAGACAAATTTGATCTCATACAAACCCCTGAACAAGCTAGTTTTAGAAAAAAATTTAGTACAAAAGATCATATACAAAGAATAAATGTTCTTATTGAAGAATGCAACGAATACAACATCCCTTTACATTCGGAATTTATAGTCTTCAAAAATAGCTTTTGATAGCATAAAAACAGGGTCAATAATAGACGCCCTGAAAAATTACGACATTGAACTTTATATAAATCTAATCAAGTACATCTACCAGAATGCAACATCTAATATTATCCAAAATGAAGAAAGTGAAAAGTCTAAAATAAATAGAGGAATAGGAAAGGAGATACTATCTCACCAAAGCTACAGTATTTACATTAACGCTGGAACACATAATGTGCAAATTAAATTGGTTAGAAAAGGGGATCAGCATAAATGGGACAAAGTTGAACAATTTAAGATTTGCAGACGACATAGTCCTCATTTCGTAAAATAAAAAAGAATAAAAATAAATGATAGAAGAACTAACAGATTTATCAAAAGAAATTGGATTAGAAATCAATATTGATAAAACAAAAATAATGTCAAGCCAACTTAATAATAGCGGAGCGCAAGAAAATATTAGAATCAATGATAAGGAAATATAATATGTGGAAGAATGCATATACCTAGGAAAAGTAATTACCACAAAAAAATAGGAAATTATGGAAGAAATTGACAGAAAAATAAAAATGGGGTGGACAGCTTTTGGGAAGTTAAAGAAGATTCTATGCAATAAAATAAAGCCAGAAAACAGAGCAAAAAATTTCAATCAATGTATAATACCCATTATGACATATGGCGCTGAAACCTGGCTCATCAAGAAAAACATCTTGGACTAATTGTAAAAAAACACAGCGTAAAATGGAAAGATCCCTACTAAATATAAGACTAAGATAAAGTAAAGAATACAGATATAAAATCTAAAACAAAATTTTTAGACATTGGTGAAAAAATACTGAATTTGAAAATGGAAATGGGCTGGCCATTTCGCAAGAATGGAAAATAATAGATGGACTAAAATAATAGCAGAATGGAGACCATATAAAGGAAAGAGAGGTGTAGGAAGACCAGAGGGAAGATGGATGGATGGTATAAACAAAACTGTAGGAAAGCTGTGGAATAGACAAGCCTAGAACAGGAACATTTGGAAAGAGATGAGGGAGGTCTATACTCAATTGGCTGTAAAAAGGGTTGGAAGAAGTAAAAGGAAAACCTTTGGGTTTGTTAATTCGCATTTTAATTAGCTTCATTCGCTAGTCCATGGTAGCAAAACAAAACGTATTTTGTATGAGTTCTACAACATTTGAGGATCATAAAGCCCGTGCACGGTTCTGTGTGTCCTTTTTTTTATCCGGAGTTTAACGACCAGCACCTAAGACTATAAGGGACTACTTGTCCCTAATTTAGGGCCAGCGGTTCAAGCGAAGAGTCAGAACCATCGTCATACCACAGGCACACTACCAGTGCCGCATCCGAAGCACGAAGTCCACACCTCTGAATATTCAGCCATCGAGGCGACTATGTGTGTGTGTGTGTGTGTTTGCTGTATTGTCTATTAATCCAGAGATTTTGCTTTCGCGAAAGTTGACCCAAGAGTTTTAATTTCTTCTGTTATAATGCTGGTTATGATACCAATATAACTTTTGAGATACTCATTCACAGTGTCAGTGATATATTTCTAAAAAGATATGACGCCGTTAATGAATGCTGACAAACAAAACAAAATGTAATTAAAATATGTCATCGATTATTATATTTTATTTCTATTTTTATATTATTATTAAGTTGTTAGTTAATAAATCATATTATTTTGGTAACATAAATTTGACTTTGAATATTGAATCTGTAGAATGATGGAATTAATACGTATTGTTATGGGAAGTCCAACATACGGGAATGGGATAATGCATACTTATTCATGCTTGGAAAAGCAATGGTTATTAAAAAAGAATGAATAAAAATCGCGTTGTTTCATCAGAATTCCTTCTTCAAAAGAACGTTGGATGCCGCAAAGTATGAAATTTAGAATATATCGATTAATTCGTCAAATTCTTATGGAACTTAAACTTGTTCCTTTTGAAAACCCGCTCAACGATGCGTAATGTTAGATAAAGGTAAGAGCAAGTGGATCGTAGCATATGTAAATAGCTTTAATGAGAATGGCTTAAAGGCCGAATGTAATTCAAATTTAAACCTACGTAGCGTGCTTACAACAACTGTTCAAAGACTTAGTATTTTGGAATCACAGAAAACTACTCCGCATCCTGGGCAGTAGTACCGGGAGGTCAGGGAGGGCTGTTGCCCTCCCAGGGTGGTCATACCAGGGACGTAATTTCATACTCTGAGGAGCATAAAACATAGAAATGAACAGAGTGTGAATAAATGTGGCGATCATTTTAACTCAAAAACAAAGTTATACACTTTAATATCTTCTTTTGTAAATACTTTAGTTAGTCGCCTACACTATTATTCGCAGCTAACCAACGTACAGAACTTACAGTGTGAGCTGTGGACCACCTCATGTGGATGCACGGAATTGTCCGAAACAATAGATGGAAGTATGTAAAACAACGTGCAAATATGCCTAACGTCCATGAAATTTCCGAATGCGTCATAGGGTTGAAGAGCTAATTAGTAATTTGTGCTCTGTCGCCGAAAGTTCCTCTGAGCGTTTAACCTTGAACGGAATTTTTCCAAGCCCTATTCCGAAAGCATCTTCCTATTGTTATGTTTACTATCTAATATTCATTCGTTCTGTGCGTGTTGCGTTTAGCCTTCAATGGAATTTTTACAAGCCCTACTCCGAAAGCATCTTCCTATTGGAATGTTTACTATCTAATACTCATTCGTTCTGTGCTGGTTTGTTTTCATTCTGTGCATGTTGCGTTTAACCTTCAATGGAATTTTTACAAGCCCTACTCCGAAAGCATCTTCCTATTGTTATGTTTACTATCTAATACTCATCCGTTCTCTGCTGGTTTGTTTTCATTCTGTGCGTGTTGCGTTTAACCTTCAATAGAATTTTTCCAAGCCCTACTCCGAAAGCATCTTCCTTTTGTTATGTTTACTATCTAATACTCATTCGTTCTGTGCTGGTTTGTTTTCATTCTTCACGTGTTGTGTTTCAGTGTTCACCTAACTTTTACGTTTCACTTGATATTTAAAGCCGTTGACTCTTGGGTATTCACCTGAGTTTTTAAACTTTTGAGCAAAATTTGTCGAAAACTGAAAGTGAGATTTTTTAACGATCATAATACTTTCCTATAGCCAATGACAAAGTAAGAGCTTCTTACTATTTGGGTGAAAGTAAGGAAATTTTGAACTCAAAGGGTCGTAATTTCAAATTTCGCCCTCCCAGATAAGAAAAGCTTGCTACGTTCCTGTCCGCATCAGTTCAACAAGGTTACTATTGAACTGCTGCAAAATTAAAACTTAATCTTTCTAGTTCTAACGTGACCTACACTCTTACCTGTCGTGATCACCAAAGCAGTTATGGCACAGAAAATTTTAAAAGAAATACAAAGGGAAAGTCATCTGCCATATTTCATCAGGTCTTCACGTCTACTCCACATGCTCGTTTCGGGGACTGTGTTCGATCATCTTAATTGCGTAGATCTAGGAATACCACTTAACTTGTCACGGAGTAAGTAACTCTCAAGAGTCCTGTTCATCGAAGGCATTAACGACGTTGCAATTCAAGGGATACATTAAGGATAAAAGAACAGTGAATCTCACAAGAACCTCAAAGTGATCCCCTGCAAATCAACCAAAAGACTTTTCATCCTTAATCCTTCCTCTAGCACCGATTCTCACAAAGCAGCGCACTCGGAAATCCAACTAACTGTCGCTTATCAGAATCCCGCGAAAGACGAAAGTCATAACGATTCGAACCTAGGAGCTTCTGCCAATGGATTAAGCCTACCTTCCACCTACAGGATGGCGCGCATAAAACCAGCTCCAAACGTGGGATGATTTGGGTTACAGTTGTAAAGTTATATTTTGTATTTCGCCGCAGGAAACTATTCTATGCTGTCGCGCATGCGCATATGAGTTCAGTGATCCTCCACGCGTCGGAAGACAGTCTGCGTGTGAATCATGCCGTATTCAATTGAACAAAGCGTTTTTATTGTGGATGGATATGTTCTCACATGTTCCTTCGTTTTGGTTCGTGAACGATTTAAAGCAAAATATCGTGGTGCCAGTGTTCCCGCAAAATCAACTTTGGGAAGTAATGGCGTACAACTGGTTCTGTAACCAACACACAGAAAGTGAAACAACGAACTGTACGCACACCGGAAGTCATCACCGACGTAGCGAATCGAAAGAAGAAAGAAGCCCCAACGAGTCAATACGCCGTTTATCCCAGCAGACAGGCATTACTCGTACGTCAGGTCAGCGATTATAGTGTGAGGGTTGTGCAAGAATTAAGAGCACTCGATAAGGGGAAACGTGACCATTACTGTCAATGGCTCGTATAGATGGTTTCTGAAGGACTGCTCGGCCCATTTCATTTCAACAGACGAAACTTGGTTCCACCTTTCGAGTATGTCAATTCGCAGAACACGCTGCATTGGGCTGATGAAAACCCACATGTGTTCCAACAGAAACCGCTCCATGATTTAAATGTCGGTGTATGGTGTGTGGAGTGTCAGGCCAACGCATCATAGGTTCCTTTTTTTTTTTTTTTTTTTTTTGCGTGAAGAATGTGAAATAAACGTATATCTATGGATCTACGAAGAGCCTGTAAGCCAGTGGACTCCACATGAACTCACTTATACCTTGTTCCAACACGATGGAGCGACTTGCCATACCTCTAATCGTTCACTCGCTCAAATGCGCAGTGATCTTACTCAGGAAAGAACAATCAGTAAGGATTTATGGCCACCCCGCCCTGCCGACTTATCAACGTGCGACTTTTACCTGTGGGACTTGCTAAAAGCGAAAGTCTGCCGCAAGAACACTCGAACGTTGGAAGAGTTGAAAACCAACATACAGGAAGAGATTTCCCGCATTTCAGTAGCCGAATTGCGGGGTGTTTTCCTGAGTATACTTCAACGAGCTCGGAAATGCATCGAGGCAAGTGGTGACCACTTCCAACAAAAATGCTGAAAAACGTATCAATTGTTAACATTACAGCCTTTTTTTTAGTTAAAAATACCATTTATTTACTATACAAAATGTAACTGTAAATGTATGGCACGTTATCAGCAAAGAAAACTGTGCAACTGTGTTTTACATTTGGGCAGGTTTCCTGTGCGCCATCCTGTATACACCCATGCGCGCCACTGCATAAGGGGACTGGGAATTGTTTCTTACGAAACAAAATGGTTAAATTCCTGGCCAGATTATCAAAATTTGAAATGCAAGTCTTCTTTGCTAACTGATTGACATTTGATTCGTATTGTGCTTTACTAAAGATGAATACATTCGTCTGTGATATTTTTCTGTATTTTTACTAGGTTTTCTGTTTTTTGTGGTACTTTGACATATGTGCAGTCAGAAAAGGCTATATACTCTAATGAAGTTTGTCTTCATTTTTTCTTTTATTTTCAGGTCATCTATTGCGGTCCATCGGATGAAGTTCTCAGGCCTAACCCCTGGTGATCATTGAAAACCAGTACTCATCGAAAGTGCTGCCATGCAGTGATTTGTCAATCAACCTGATATTCCCCGCCATGGTCGTCCAAGTTCATTCCCGTTTCAAGTCATGCGTTGAAGCTCGTTGTCTTTCCAACCGGGGATACACGCAACCGTGGCAGTGGATAATACTTCGAGTGCCAGTTCCTCTGAAACTTTTGCTCATCACTCGTTAACTAACACTTTCTGTTATTGCCTAAGAAACAGCCTGAATCATGACTTCCGGTTGTTCTTTCTTAAGCTGGTATGTGTTCAGCTTCATCTTCATTCACTGCGTCTACGGAAATTTTGTTTATCCTCGACCTTTGCCCCCAAATAAGTCAGATTTTGGACATGGGGTGTACAGAAGGAGTAGAAATGGGGAACTTTTACCTTACCGACAATCTGCTCCTGATCTGTGGGGCTTTGCCAATCTAGAAGATGTGCTTGCTGCTGTTGCTAGTAGACTGAAGTCTCCAAACTCGTCTATTTTTGCCAAAGATGACGTACTCGAAATGACAACGGAACACAGTCTGGTTCATAAATACACTGGTGGCAATGACTTCACCCCTAAATTTTCCCTGCCGTCACTCTCAGAAGCAACAACGTCATTTGATGCGTCTTTAAGCAGCCTGAAGTTCGGCATTTCAGACAAGCACACTGTGACTGTTACCGAGGTCTCTGCTGGAGATGATGTAAGCAGTTCTCCAGAGAATGTTTTTGAAAAAGAAAACGAATCAACGCAGATAAATCAAGACTCCTTCGCTGGCCGTTTAGGAGATAAGAACGCTGCTTCAGTTGACGTATCAAAATCGTCACTACATACAGCAGATCGTAAAATAACTGTCGTATCACAAGCAGCTATTACTGAAAGTAAGAATGCATCGGTTACAGAAATGTCTAATGTCCAAAGTATCGGCCATGTGGTTTCAAGCAATAATTCCCAGTCCGTCCCAAGCCGTCCTTTGGAAGCTCAAACAAAATATAGTAGTGTTTCTGAACAAATGGAAGGAACGATCTCATCCCAAACAACTGTTTCTTCTAGTCCAAGCATATTTCCTAAACAAGAATTGTCGACTTTTTATGAAGATAACAGTCAAACAGAGCCATACATTGCAGATGCACAAGACATTGACTTAGAGCATAGAAAGAGTGTTACGATGAACCCAATAGGCACAGCGACTTCTCCTTCGTCAAGTACCATTTCAGTTAAAAGTAGCATCACTGTTTTTGAAACATCCCTGACGCCGACTCTTTCATACTCTTTAACAGGAGAGCAAACTCAGGATGACTCCCCGCAAAGTAATGAACAGAAAAATCGTAGTTCACCAACCAACGATGGCGTTTCGCAAGAAAATAAGTCCCTAGGTGATACTCTTTCTAACTTTAAAGAACCTGTGGGAAAGCATCTGCGGCAAAGTGATACTCAATCATTGCAGAATTCCCACTTAGCAGCAGTCGTCACAGAAGCCTATACAAAGCAGACTGAAAGCCACGAACAAAATGACCGTATGGACACGGATTTAAGGACAAGTAGCGCAAAACCACCCTCAGCAACTGAATTAAATGGAAGCGTTCAAAGGTTAAATTTAAATAAGCCGGAAAAGAACGCATCATCTGATCTCGTTAATAACGCTTCAAATTTTTCGTCCACGATAAAAAGCAACAACTCACGATTTCACGTTGATACGCACCCTTTAATCCACGAAGGTATTTCAGCGACGAGCACTCAAAATCCAATCTCTGAATCGGTGATTATGAAGTCAAATAAACGAAACAGAAATGAGAACTTTCCTCATCCTAGTCAGTCATCAGATTATGCAGGCGTTTCACCCAGTACTTTCTTTAATTCAGATTATTCTGTTACGACCGCGCTTCCTTCCAGAAAAAGAAACAAACCAAAACCAACGCCAAAGTACAATGCATCCACCGTGACCAAGATTCACGATCTCAGCGAGAATACGTTCAGCTTCAAGCCGACATCCGTTTATGACGTCACTACCCCCTCGTACAAAAGAAATACGCCGGGTTCCACATTTCAGCCGCCTTCAAATGACGATTCCTCTGTTAACAGATCGAAAGTGAAGCCGCTTTATGACCAGAGTATTCAAAGGAACTCCTCACGTCCCAATGATGCCGTCCAGAAAAATGAAACCAGAAGAAAGCACTCGTCAACTACAACGACAACTTCATATCCACCTCAGAACGACGTTCCTTGGAATACAGAGCATCGAAACATTCCAATGTCTGACTCCGAAGAAGATGACGAAATGATACTAAAAATAAAACCCAGGTTCAACAACGAGGATCCGTTCATTGAGCCTCCGGAGCCCTTTGCTGAGCCTGGACCTGAATGGCGAAAGGCTAAAAAGGAATGGGGAATAGCATGGGAGGTGCATATTTATGTGACAGGACCACTGTTTGCCATTCTAGCAGCATACTCAGGGATAAGTGTGGTCCGTCTCTTGATGATGCCAAATCTTCACAGCAAGTGTTACTTCATCTGTCTGAACTTTGTGATGCTAATTATGGGTGTGACCAGAGCTGTGTATCTCATGCACGACAGCTACAATTCCAATTACTCCTATCCAGCTGTGTTGTCCTACTTCCTGTACAACATTTCGAACCCATGCTTGACTTCCTCTTTCGCCATTTTATTTTTAGCCCTACTGCAAGCGACGAAACTACGTCTTCTATCTCCTAAAATCCAGAAACCCGTTATTCTTGCCGGAATAATTGCAGCCCACTTCGGATTCTCAACGACCACCGATATCATAGTTGGCTCTTTACTGGGTACCACTATTTTACTCTTCATCTGCCACCTCGTATCAGTCATATGGGCTCTTACCCTGAGTATTTCTTACTTTTACATATTTCGCAAGCTACACAGGGCTGCACTCAGGAAACAGGGTGAGCTCATACGAATAACCTTCACTAGACTTCACATCGACGGTGGCGACTTGCCAAAACATCTCCCTAAAGCACGATTGGGACTTGCAGTGCAAGTGACTTTGGTAACTGCTATATTTGGTTTCCTTATGTCCCTCGCTCAGCTGTATGGAATGATCTACGTTTTCGAGTATTTTTCCCTTGATCATCCTGAACCATGGCCTTGGTGGGGATTCCATTTTACTTGCAGGCTCCTAGAGCTAGCTATGTATGTTACTATGACTTTCATCGCCACACAGCCAGTGAGACACTTTGAGGCTGACTCCAATCCAGCCTGCGTCAGCACATCATGGCATCCCTGTAATGTATTCGTTGGCTTTGGTTGTAGCAGAAAGGATCCCATGGTGGCTTACTCCAGCTCATGCTTAGCTCATCATAGTTTTCGTAATCCCGGTTTCAGCTCCACTCTCGACACACCCCGCAGAAACTGGGAACAGACGAACTTTCAACCGCCTTTACAAGCTGCGACATTAGATAGGAAAGACGTATCTCTTGTAACCGAAGATGTTAAACCCCAGAACGAAAGTCTTCTCTCTTTGTGTTCTATTAAAAAGTCCATAATCAGTGTCGATGTCGATACTAACGATGCGAAGAAGAGTTGCAGTACTTTAAATCTTGAGAATCAAGTGAACAGTCTTGCTCGCTCTACGAAGAGCGAAAAAGCATCCATGTTGTATAAGGAAAACGGTTTTATTCGATTTAGAACAGAAAACGATCCTGAGCAGCCAATGGAAGACAGTGATTGTGATGATAATGAAAACACACCTGATGAGGATGCAGTTGATGATCGCTTTTCCACGATGGCAACAGCTGGATCTGCTGTTCAATCCATAGCTGATGAAGATCAGCTTGAGAAGGCTGTATCCCAGTTTTACGGTCCCGGCTATTGGAGTCCTCGTGCAAAACGTCTTAGCAGGTCCAGCATGGATACAACTGTGGAAAGCGGTGTGAACACCTCTGTGGAATGTCTTAATAATCTGGTAATCGCTAGAGCTGGCATATCTAACAGCGCACAAGAATTTTCAATGTACCGTTATGGCAGTACGTGTAGCTCGGAAAGTGCCGGAAACAGTTTTGATGTATATCTCCACAACAGTTCTCGATCACCTAGACAGAACGACAGCGCTGGTAATCTGAATGGCATCGCCAAGCGCAGGATTAGAAACAGCACGTCGGGATCTGTTCAGTATCGAGAATCGTTCATTTCGTCAAGCGACAACGACGCTGGAGACAACAACGATCTAACTTCAGAAGATTGTGCCACACGAAGTCTCTTGAGTCAAGGCGACGTTGACGAAACTGTCAGCAAGAACGACGAAACTGAGTCTTTGTCACCTTGCTACCACTGTAACACCGATGGCAGCTTATTTCCTAATCCTTGCAGCTATTGCAAGCCGCTCAATACCTTACCAAGCTCAAATTTCTGCGATGACGCCAGCGTACGCGAATCTTACTTGAACTCAATAATTCCGATGGTGATAGCTAACAAGGAAATCAATAATGGTGCGAGATCATCCGATGGAGTTAATTCAGTTGCAGCCCCAGTCTCCACGGATAAAACCAGCGTTTTCGCCCACACTGAAGAAAACACTTTGGCTGAAGATCGTTTCCTCAAGAATAGCATGTCTGGGACCAATTTTAAAACACAGAATTCGAGAACAAATATCGAGGGTGCCAAAATGTTTGAACCTAAGCAAGTTCGACGCTTTCAAAAAGCATCAAAGAGTCAGTCAGTTGATGACTTGACTAAATCTACCTACTGGGATCCGTCCATCAGGGCAAAAAAGCAGTCACGAACTTTATGGCAGAAACTTAGGGGATCTACTTTCTCGCTCAACACAAATCTTTTAGGTTACGAACTCTTAACTACGGAAACAGCGGTTGGAGCTCCGAGAACGAACGGCACTGACTTTGTAGTGCAAAGATCTGCCAGCGATAGAAGACCACGGGCAACATCGACCATGAAAAATTCAGGTACGAGTTACGAACATATCTCTTCCTCCCTCTGCGACGAGAACTGCGGTGCTGTCCAGACGTCCACTGCTGCAGAAAATACAGATCATCCACACCTTCTAGAAACAGGCTGCGAAGTTGTTTTAGTTCTTGACGGTGATAACTGTAGTCAAATTAGCGATGTCAGCGTGTGATATTTTACTCTACAGAAGCAGTCTAAATTTTCCATTCAGCTGTCTTGTGTGTTATGCTTATGATTGAGAGTCCATAAGAGTCATTTTTTTTTTTTTTTTGCGTGTTTAAGTTTCCTGTTTATATTATGATTAAATGCTGTTTTGTACATAGTCTTTTATAAGAAAATGGACAGTGAAGAATTTCGTCCGAAACGTAATTGTAATGCTTAAAAATTTACCATTACTTTCGGTCTGAGTGCCGCACCCCAAAATTTTGTCATCCCTTAGCTATCGATATAACAGCTGCATAAATGACATCGTAACACGTTTGAATCACTACCTGAACAACCTGCATATTTTTAAAGTCATTTTTCCATAATTTCGCAATCTCTCTCTTTTAAGTTATTTTCAGTAATGAGCTAATCTAAAAATGAATTGGATAATGGCATTGAAAATTCCGAACTTTCTTTCCTTTACTACATCATTTATTTATTTTCAGTTAATAGTCGTTCTTAGAGGGTTATATTGATTTTGAATTTCAGCCTTTAAACACAGTTTTCACGACGTGGGTTACCCGTGTTATTTTTAGTTGAAAATACTGATTTGTGCTATAAAAATAAAGGGAGAAGTATTAATGAGCCATTTCGTATAGAATAATGTTCATGAAAGGCGTTTAAATAAATGGACGAATGATCAGAAATGTGCTGGAAATAAGAAATAAAAATCAATTCCGTTTTTAATTTCAAGTACTTTTACTGGCTGCGTGGAAACCACAAATGTAATATTTGAAAATGGTTTTAACCCCGTTTTCTAGAACAAGGCTGAATTCTTAGAAGTGCTGCAGGTTGTGATATGACAGGATCGTAGAATCACTGCTAAAAATTAGTGTTATATATTTAGTTTTTAAGTTACAACTTCATCATGGATGGTTGTTTCTATCCTTAGTCTTAACCTCCCAGCTAAGGACGGTAGAAAAGTGAGAATCACCAGAGGATAAGCGAGGTCGTGCGTTAGTGGACAGTAAGAAAAAAGTACCTATAAAAACAAAGAGAACCAAATTTAGCCGAGAGAAAAATCGGGTAAGAGAGAAAGCGAGGGCTCTAACACCATGGCGCACAAATGGAAGACATACGTATGTCCCTACAAAGTTTACGCAGCTGGACAAGATAAGTCCTTGGGAAAAAGTAGCTTTTATGGATCTCATTCTTAATATTCCAGCAAGGATAAATGTATGGTTCAAAAATAGGAGAATACTCCCGAAAGAATGATATCACACACAAACTTAAAATTGCGGTTTGCGAAGCAGTTGTCTAGAAAAAATATCGTGGTAGGCGCCGATCGGCATAAGAGCCACAGAGCGGTTAAGCTGCACTATACCATAGAAGCCGCTGCACTTAGTTAGCCCTAATATTATGGTAATTTTTTTTCGTTATGACTAGAAGAGACATTACCGTGTGACGCACAGCTTTACGTATGTTTGTAAACTTGTTTTGCTTTATTTTGACAAGTTGCTGTGTGTATGCATTAAAGAGGCTCACAGAGATGATTCCTGGGCCAATCTCAGATGTTAGGATGCATATTATTGTGGGTATTCTTGAATTATTGTTGCAAGTGAACGTGTTCTGTTATTTAAGAGATTGTACATTCTCTATTATGACTGACAGGGTGTGATCCCTTGAAAACTATATTTCTATTTAGCTAAATATGACGCATAAATGACTAATAAATAAATTTATCAAAATACAAAAAAAGTACCAATCGTTCTGTGAAAAGAGGAATTTGTCGGTGACGAGAATCGAATTCGCGTCTTCTCGCTTCGGAGTGAGTTGCTCTAACCGACAAAGCTGCACCGACGGAATGTGTCGCTGCTTTGGGTTGGAGTTGGAGGCTAATGCTTTAATACCGTGTCCTACATAGGAACAGGGGACTTGAATTTCATTTCTCTGGAGTGCGCTGTGGAGGCTCCAGCTTCCTTAGCGTCTCTGTTATTAATATGTTCGCTGATTCTGGTCTCGAACGAGCGTTTAGTCATTCCGATGATTTGTCGTCTTGACACGTGTTTCACCTCTGTAGTACGTCACAGTTCTTCTGTCAGGAGCTCATTAGTCCCGTAGCAGAGAAACACGGCTACGTCCAAAAAATGTATTAGAAACATGAGCTTTATTGGATATAGAGGATCTGAATTCTGAACCATATGCAGTATGTAATATTCCTTTCTTGCCGTCGTGAGTAAGTTCATGCGTAAGACGTATACGATTAGTTTGGAATATTGTCTAATTGTTCCATTTGGAGAAGATATCATTTCTCTGTGCTAGACTTAACTGTCTCAACGCTAGACTTAGTGGAGGTGCTGGCATTATTACGCGATGACACGTTGATATTATTTTTCAGAAGATTAACTCAAAAAACCTGTCCTCTAGGTGTTTCTAAACGGAGATTCAAAGTGAAGTAAACTGATAATTTAAAAGGAATATTACATAAAAATAAACTACGTATATCAACTAACGGTTTATTGGCTTAAAGAATGAAACAAATCTTTTTGCTAAGCTTTCACACATTATCGGATGGCTTATTCAAAGCTGACAGCATAGTACACTAAATACCAAAATGTCACAATTTAAATATGAGTATGATTTAACTAAACTAACTTAAAATTATTAAATACAGAGAGAGTTCTGCCTTTCAAATCGCGAGATACACTGGTTGGCTCAGTGGTGGTTTTAAGGAGAAAAGCATTATTAAGGCATTGGATACAAATTTTAGACAACTCTTGGGAGACGCTTTCGTTTCACGCGTCACAACAAGTGATGATCTCTAAGGTTTCTCGGAAGGCTGTTGATTTGGGGTCGGAGTAGGGAGCTAATTTTTTAAAACCGTGTCCCAGATAGGAACAGGGGACTTAAATTTCAGTTCTCTGGAGTGCGCCAAGGAGGGAGGCTCCACGTCTCTGTTATGTTCGCTGATTCTGGTCCCGGACGAGCCTTTAGTCTTTCCGATGTGATATCGTTGAAACCAGACTCACTGGTATTTGGAGGTGTGTTAGAGCATCTTGTAAGCATGTATAAGGATCTAGTAGACCTTATTCCTACTGGGATGTTTTAGATCTTATTCCTACTGCCTTTCTTAAAGCGTTCTTGGGGATGTAAGAAACTCCGGGAATATAGGGTATTGATCCCAGGTACTGGAGCAGTGAGGTGGATAAATTAGTTGTTCTGGTTGAACGTGTGTCCTCCTCAGTGGCACACTCCGATGACACACTCCGATGCAGACGTATGTTTCAATCGTTATGTTATTTAGAAACATTACAGTCTGCTTAAAAAACGAGACTTAATAATCCGTAATTTGTGCGATGTTATTTTATTCCTGAAAATGCTGGAACAGTTTTAATTTGCTTCCGTACGACTCACTTTAGCGCTTTGAGAAGGCGTGCGTTTAGGAAGCAGTATATGCGATTTGTTCCATGACTTTGACTGCTGGCGTTCAGGATTTAAATCAGGTATGACTAGCTTTAATTAATACAGACATTTAACGTGGACCAGGAACATCAAACAAAGATCTTCGCTCTTTGTTTGATGTATATGACTAGCTTTCTTGCCCTCTAGTTTTGTTCTCTTAACGAAATCAGGGATTAGAAGCTCCAACACAACAGCCAGTGCTCATTGTGCATGTAAGCTACCAAAGAAGAAAAAGCCCAAAATAATTGTAATTGGTAAGGGTATATAGGAAGTAGTAAAAATAATGCTCTCTTCATTTTAATATTTGTACGCAGTCTCTCACTTTCTGTCTTAAAGCCAAGATTTCCTCTGCGTTTTGTGCGTTACAAACTTGATGAATTTTCTGTTTTCTACCCAAATAGTTGTTCCTAATTAAATCACACAGTATTTTCATTATTATCAAAAACGTGCCATTCCTTTTAAATGGGATCATAATCGCTAAAACTGTATTGCAGTTATGTTTCGGACACTGAGATCTCTTTATTACTCATTTGTCTTTACAGTGTGTTTTTTGTTTAAATATAATTTACTATCATTGTGCTAATTGGAAATGTTTCAAATAACTGCTTGAAACTATATAGTTGTATACCATGTTCAAAATGAGAAGTAATGGTAAATAATGGCACCATTTTGCTGTTGCTGTTAAGCTTGCGCTGCACTTTCTGATGAGATAAAAAAGTTCCAAAAATGAGGTCCAATTTTTCTTCCGATTGGCTCAAAAGAAATCTTAATTCTGAACATTATTAGGCAAGTTCTGTTACACTCTTCTTCCTCAAATGACGAAAGCTGCAACCCAGTATCTTCTTTTGTAAAAATTGTACATAAATCGTGAAGCAGTCCTCAGTGTATGTGAATTCGGATTTCCATCGATACTAGTCCAGGTTTTCGAAATCCGTTTTAGACTTCTTCCATTGACCATTCCGGTGGTTCGTCCACTTCTAAAGGTGGAGAAAACCCGTACCTGTGCTCATATGTTGTTTCCTAGCCGTTTTTGTATGAGCGTGATTTGTACTGTACATAGGAATTCGTGCATCACTTTCTCCGTGTGACTCGTTAACAATGTTAGGCATACAAACTGTTCCGATTTCTTCGGGACATTCGAATGTTGCTTTGAGTACAAACAGGAATAACTTTTCTAAAGAAAAGTTATTAAGTAATACGTAAAACATGTTGTTTTCATTCAGATTTCGATGGCCTGTAAATTAGCTGAATTTTTAAACAAGAAAGCTGTGAATACAGATTGATGTTGTAACCTATTTCAAGTTGTCCGACTTTTTTTCTAGATACTGCTCCGTGTCAGCTCTGAAGAGTTGGTCATGATACGGAACTAGGTGGAAGATTTATGAAGGCTTTTCTTTCTTCAACGATATAGAGTGGGCCGTTCCCATGTACCGGTGAATCTCAAAATGAAAAATTATTTGTTCCGGATGTTCTTTCTTGATCATTTCACCAGAAGTACAGCAACAGTCGACGTTAGAAGACTTGTATAACTAGTGAATACCTTTTCTTTACTCACCTGCCTGGTACTCCAGTGTAGTTCATATAAAGTGTATGATGTTTCAGTACAATTAACTACAGCCTCCATGGTGTCCGAATAACATTTATTTTAAGCGATAAACTATAATATAATAAAAACATTTCTACATGTTTCACACATACGACGACTACCTCGTCTCGTCTTCACCACACGACAACCTTTTTCTCTGTTCCCAAGGAAACTGCGCAGTTTGTTTCTCGTTTCTCATCGGTCAATTTTGGCTCCGCCCTTCGCTATGGCGACTCACACACACACACAAAGTTACTCCCAGAAACCAAAGCAGATTTTTTTTTACTTGCAATAACGTCCCAGATAGGAATGCTATCCTTCCATTGAAGAAATCAGTGGATTATGTTGTAATTGAATTTCCTTGTAAAAATAGCAACTAAAACCCTTCCCTTTGACGAACACTGATTTTTCCTAATAAGACTCCTAAAAATCGGATGTTCAGTGCCTCCAGACAGACGTATAACCAAAACACCGGCATTGCGTCAGGATTCCTGTTAAAATATTCCCCTTCCCGTAACTACTTATATTTTTTTAATATATAACTTTTCTTATGAATAGTAGTTGTCTCAGGTGAGGAGGTCGTCAAAGCAGGAGAGTTCAAATGTTTGCTAAAAGTGCACACGTTGTAGACATTTGCCACCTGTGGCATGCAGTCACACAGAGCAACTGTAACATTTTGCCAGTGCATTCACTAGGTGTTGAGTCGCTGGATATCCGCGTGTTTAACATTCGCAAACATTCCACCATTCCTTGCAAAAAGTTCTACTACCAATCCTTTTTTGCCTCCGAGTGTTATTTTTTCGCGTCTTGTGTCATTCAGAAGGGTAGAGCCGGAATTTTTATATCCGGTAAGGCTTCGAGAACGAACCGTCATTAGAAGTTTGTTGCTATGTTACCATACCCTCTATCCCATTTCAAGATAATTTCATTAGTCCGTGACCTACTCCTAAATTCACAGTGTCTGTAATACTACAGATACCAAAAGTGCCAAACAAAGCCTTATGTGTTAGTTTTCGCAAGGAAATCAGGAATTTAATGAGTGAAATTTATTGGCTGATGCAGACTGCGTGTGTAGATGACGAAATGTCATGAGCACGCGTTTCGGATGAGAGTTCCTATCATTTAAAAGAGAGACGATGTATGTCTGCTAAAAAGTAACGAGCACTCGAAGCGCCCGTCAACCAGTTGAAACAATTCGTAGCTTGAGTGAGTGTTTTATTGTGAAATGACAGAGGATTAGAATTTTCACGAAGCGGCCTAAAATAGTTTGCAGTTAGGCTAACTAAGCTTTTGGAATGAGGCATGTCACAGTCAAGTTCGTTCTACAACTGCTGAGAAAAGAACAGAGGAGAAATGTGGGGTTTGCCAATTTATCAAAGGCTTTCTACTAATTTAAAGCATTCGCTTAAGGCGTCGTATACCAGACATAATGAGAAAATACTGATATTTTGTTGAAAACGAATGAAGCATTTTTTATAAGCTTGAATTACCTTGTATGAATACAGAATATTAAAAAAATGCTTGAAATCCTCTTTTTATTTTTAGCCATTTTAAGTAGACTTGGTGTAGTGCTGTATCATAAAAATATGCTTATTAAATACTTTTTTTCTTGGAATTGCACTAATTTTACGCAAATTATTCACCGATAAGCTATTATATTATGACCACCTACCTAATAATCTGTAGAACCCCCTTTTGCCCGCAAAACAGCGGCCACTCGGCGAAGCATCGATTCGATGAGGTGGCGATAGGTATCCTGGAGTATCTGGTACCATAATGTCAGCAACAGGTCCCTCATTTTGGGGTGGTGGTGATTTAGCGCGAACCCGCTTTTCCAAGTCGAACCACAAATGTTCGATTGGGTTCATATCAGGTGAATTTGGAGGCCAAATCATTAACAGAAAATCACCAGCATGTTCCATGAACCACTCCTTGACGATTCTGACAGTGTGGCATGGCGCATTATTCTGTTGGTAATTGCTATCACCAGCAGGAAACACAGTTGCCATGAATAAGTGAACTTGGTCCGTAACGATGTTCAGATACCTGACAGCTGTCAGGGATTGTGCTATTGGGATAATGGTACATAAAGTATCACAAGAAAACATAACCCAGCACAGCATAACACCGCCGCTGCCAGCCTGTTTCAGTCCAACAGTGCATTTAAGTGCCATAGCCTCCGTTGGTAATTTGCGTATCCGCGCTCGGCCGTTACGTGATGCACCAGGAATCTTGATTCGTAAGACCAGGCCACTTTCTTCCAATCATATCCACGGTCCAATCTCGTTTATCTTGGGCCCATTTCATGCGTTGTTGGCGATGACTTGCAGTGAGCATGGGAGCCCGGCTGGGTCTTCAACTACGCAGGCCCATGCGCAGAAGGCTGCGATGAACTGTGTGCTGTGACAGATTGCCCGGGTCACTAGTGTTGTAGCTGCGGGTGATTTGTTGCCCTGCGGTCGTTGTGAACAATGCCCGACCGTCTCCGCTTCCCTCTGGCATCAGTGAGCTGTGGACGACACACGACTAGACGATGGTTCGTCTTTTGGCCATTAGTGTAACCACTTTTAATACGTACTCACTACAGTAGCATGTGAACAACCCAAAAGCCGCGCCGTTTCCGAGATCGTAGTTCCGAGGTGCCGTGCCGTCACAATTTGTCCTTTATCAAACTCCGATAAGTCGGCAGCTGTTCCCATTCTGACACCGAACACTCTACTAACCGAAAACCGGTCCTCAGGTTGTATATATATTGCTCTGTGAACTTCCTCTGCGCCACCGTTCGGTCTCCAGGCGCACTGATTGCTCTAGGCTGGGGGTGGTCATAATGTAATGGCTCAAAGGTGTATAAGTGAAGCAGGGAAAAGTCAGGTAATATGCTACTGCATCATGTGGCCGCAAGGCGTTAGAATACGCTTTTGCTTACGTGGAATGAAGACTCGATTCCAGAGCTTTAGTTCTTGTCTTGCGTCTCAGTTCCTAATGATGCAGACATCGAAGAAAGGTGCCCAAAGTGCCTCCTGATTAGACAAATTAAAGCAATTAAAGCTCTGGAAGTGCCGCCCACTGTTATTGAAATAAATGTAGTTCACTCTGTGTACTTATGGACGCTTCATAAATTCTTACTACAAAGTTAGCGGCAAGAACTCGAAACTTGGAAATGTAAAGCAAAAACTAAGATAATAGTTCATTATGTTGGCTTTACGTTCCACTCTACTTAAATATAATTTCATTTATTACGCATTCAACAGGTATATAAAATTTTATTACATCTAGGTTAATCTGACATAAACTGTTTCACACAGAGTTCTGCTTTTTTTCTTTCTCTTTTTTTTTTTTTTTTTGGTCGGGTTTAGCGACCGCTTTGAGCAACTCTATAAAAGCTATAGTCTGTCGCTCGTCCCTTACGTGTGTGACCAATTGTTCCAGGAAAGTGAGAGACTTAGCTGCGTCGGACAAACCAAGGCCGTCTAGAAAACACAAGACTATGGTATTAGAGAGATGAGTTCTGCCTTTTAGTGACGTCACGCAGAAACCAAGGCTTCCGATTGGCTTCCAACGCTGTCGTGCATGACGTCAAACACGACAGCGACGTATCAGTCCGTGTATCATGAGAGTGACGTCACAAGCGGGGGAACTCATTTCTCTAATGTCATGGCCTTGTGTTTTCTAGACGGCCTTGAACAAACCCAACACACATGCCTGACTCGAACACAGATCTGGCTCGGCCGACCAGTCCAAAGTATAAGCCCTTGATCACTTATGCACTGGAGTGGCGAGATTTCTTTCCATCTCCTAGCTTGTGATTGGAGCTCAAAGAAATTTTTCTTTGTAAACGTATGTGGTAGAAGGAGTAGTACATAAGTTATCGATTTGGGTGTTTCTGTGTTCAAAACGGACACACTCGATTATGTTCATCATTCCATTTCGCAGATATTTTTGTCAGGAAAAAACTCTTTTTTCTTTTTCCTTGCACCCAGCTTTCAAATACTTACTGCCTGTTCGTGGACTAACTGATATCATTTGTATCACTGATGCCTTAATCTTTATTTCGTGAGCAAAAGAGTTCTTCATACATGCCAACATTGAGGAACCCACGTATTTGGACTACACACTTCATCGGGTTTGGAAACCGTTTCGAAGGAAAGGGAAAAACTCTGACATTTCGACCTTAAAGTTAAATTCCAGTGAGTTCCACTTGTAGATTATTACCAACCTAGAAAACACCAATATTAAAAGAGATGAAAGTTACAAGATTTCACTTCACAAGTCTTCGAAGTTTGAAACCTAAATCTAAATTCGCCTCTTAATAGCCGAATGGTTTGGGGGTATAGTCACAAAAAAACAGAGGAAACAAACTCTCTAAGTTCAAAATGCAGCAAATTTAATTTTTATTTGATATTTCCAGTCCCGAAATTTCATTTGATTTTCTCTCCTTTCTTTTACCTTATTTTTTTTTATCATAATCCAACATACATCTGCACTGTCGTCATGGACAACGGACGTGCTCCGTGCTTTGCCACTTTCACCTCCAATGACGGTCTGTTCATTCCCTAGAATCTATAACTGAACGGTCACCTTCCTCACGATCGGATAGTACACAACCAGACCTCAGGTCTCATATTTCTTGGATTGCTGAAAAACCGAAGAAACATGCCATTCAAGTCTCACTCGAAATTCGAGTTCCAGTTAGAGGAAGTTACCCACGCCTGAATCTATTTGATCACCAGCCGTGTCTTCGAAATATAAAATGTAAGGGGAAAAAACACCGTGTTTGATATGTTTTTGCTGAAATTCTTCCAAGTATTTCGAAGAGGCGTTTGGGAGAGGTTAATAGTTTATTTTGATTCTGGATTCACAACTTTTACATTTGTTGTTCTACTTCAAAGGCTGACTCTGAGCAACTAAATGCTACCAGAAGAACAGTAAGGATAGGACAAGACTGAACGAAGCCCTCATTTTTCCGTTTTTATGCAACACAACCACGCGGCGTATGGGAACATGTCGTCAGGGAAGCTACGTGCATTCCAACCTACCGGTGCTCCTGATAAATACCTCGACGAATCGATTTCGTCCCACGCACTCAGGAACAATAGTATGAATTACTTGCGATGCTTTTATTGCTGGCATATGTAAACGGAAGATATATACGCAGAAGGAAGCATTACTGGTGGACATTGTGCACGGAACTGTGCGAGACTGTTATGATATCCTATTGCACTGCACTGGGCTTCGGTGTTCGCGCAGTCTACTAAACTACTCTTATAAGTCTGAGTTGGCTTTAATTCTGAGGTAAGAGAGAGTCTGAGTATTTATTCTGTCCGAAATAGCCTGTTGATGGTAACCAAGAGTGCGCGTCGCTTCAGAAACTGAGATCAGTCACTGTGGGTTAATTATGTTGGAACCCAAAGTATTTACAAGATCATATGGAAGAGAAAATAAAATGCAGAATCCGCGTGCCCGCTTTTCCTACTCTTCCAAGCAAGAGCACTTTTAATACTAAGCTACAAACCAACGTATTCAAGGAAAGTGCATTGCTCCTGTCTGTAGCAGTACATTTTTTCTTTGAAATGTAGTGAGAAACAAGAGGTACTGGGTGTAACAAACACGACCTTTCTCGAAAAAACAAAAAGGACTACATTCAGTTTTTCTACATCTAGAATTTCTTTTAAAGGTTTGTTTGAACTACCTTCAGTCAAACAGACTGACAAACAAAGAGAACGGAAATCTTGGAAATTGTGCCCTTGATAAGTTGTAAAAGATATGTTTCGATCCCGCTTGCAGACGCGGTTATGTCGCCTTCGTAAACAAACAGTGATATAAATGAATAAATAGAATTTTTTGTAAATAGACAAAGTCATCGCTCTTTCCACGCTTTTCTTAATTAACACACAGCAACCGAAAAATTATATTTCGACCTCGCTGGGATCGAACCCAGATCTCTCGATAACTAGCCGAGTGTGTTCGCTTTACGCTACGGTGCCAACAATCCACGGCGCTATGTGAGTTTATCACTCAGCATCTGACTTCACAAATCCGTAGGGATGGGCTCAGCAACTGAGACGTCACCATACGCTACGGTGCCAACAATCCACGGCGCTATGCGAGTTTATCACTCAGCCTCTGACTTCACAAATCCATAGGGATGGGGTCAGCAACTGAGACGTCGCCATCTGGTGAGGCTTAACGGCACAAGTTATTTAATTATAGCTAATAAATCCAAAGGGCGAGAGAAATGGTGAAAATCTTCCAAATACGTGGAGTATTTACATTGTTTCCACATATTTGGAAGATTTTCACTAGAAGTGTTTGAACATGCTTTCTTCCATCTTATATCAAAAGAATTTTTTTTTCTAATTTGCTTCAAGCCATGACCTCGCCGTCCCATTGGCCAACATTTCAGAGGTGCAGGTTCCTAGCTAATCGTCCTAATGAACCAGAGTTCGAGCTCTGGTTTGGGCATGGGTTGTGCGTTTGTCTCACGGCGCTGGCTGTCTCTTTTCTCTGGAGCCAGTGGTCTCAAATTAAGGACGGCAATGGCTCGTAGATTTAGATGCTCGAGGCGGTCGTTAACCCTCCAATGCAAAAAATGGTAGTGACCACAGACAAATCGATAAATCGACTGATAACATGGTAATTTCGCATGCATGTTCAGAGATATGAAAGAACAAATTCTGTTGTCCATTTCAGATTTAATGTCTCTACTGTCTGTCTGCTTGCTCATCCAAAAGACAAAATGCCTCAATCAGTTCCGAAGGCTGCATTTGAGATCTCATTCACCAACGTCGTAAATCTACCTTCAGTATAACTACCAACCCTGTTGCTCAACATTACCTTATAGTGTCAAAACTCTCCATTGTTACGTTAACATCCGGGGCGAAAAGACTTCCGTTTAATGTTTGCATTATCCTTCTACAGAAGAAAATTAGTTTACTATGTTGTGATGGAATTTCTATGCAAAAATAGCAACTAAATAATTTGTACATTTTATTAGGTTGTTATGCTGACCTTCTAACTTGCATTTAAAATATGTTAAGTAGGCAGTAAAACGCCTTCCTCACTGAACAAATATTTCGTGTTCATCTTTCATATGTATATTTTCTGATGAATTTTTCTGTCTTTTAAAAAAACATCCGTAGTTGTTAGAAAATGATAACAAAGGTACCTTAATTTATTGTCAATTTTATAGAATTTTTGCAGTGAGTTTTGTAAACTTCTGCGTTTTAAAACTTTTAAATAATTTTAATTGTACATTGTATATACATATCCTTTGTATTCCACACTGTAAATTTTTGTGTCCAGAGATACATTTGAGATCTTTATTCCTTTTATAGAAGGTGATGTCAATGTAAATCTAGTTGTTGTTTTTTTCATGGAAACGTTTCTCTAAAAACTTAACAACGGTCCATTTGTATATTAGTATATTTCAAAGCAGCGAAATATAAAAAAAAACTATGATGTGAGTGCTTCATTTTTTATTTGTGATTAATGTGAGTCAACAAAATCTCAAGAGAATTATGACATCCTGAAGAAGTTTTTCGTAGCATTCGAAGACATATCATCATCCGTCGAAACAGAAGGTAAAAAAGTATAAATTTTATTAGCAACTGCCACTAGAAGTCTTGAACGTAATATTCACACAGCCTTCTTGACTGTATTGATCTTGTGGATAGCTGCTTTCCAGTGTTTCTAATGCTGCCATATGGAAGGTAAAAAAATCTTAAAATTTTTTGGCTTTATATATTATTCATATGAGGTAATATAACCTAGAGTTTTCCTTAGAACTCAGAAATGCACGAAATTCCGTGAAAATTTACGGCAACGTACACTTCAGGTAATGCCATTGATTCTAACAGAACTCCCTGCAGAACTTTTTTCCGTTACAAAGGCATTGCACTCCTTCAGACTTTCACTACAGCCATGATAAGAAATGGTGTAGGGTGGGGTGAACATTCAATTTTAAGTTTATATTACAATTTACTGTTTTAATAAGGGATTTCCAAGCGTTATGTAACTCATAGGGGGCATGTTCATTACAACACTGCTCACCGGAAGCCTCTATATATACACTTTCTGCAATTAAAAGATCACCAGGTTTACTAGGAGTATTAGTTATTCTTACATTACTCCAGTCGGGGTTAAGATCAACTTGTATAACAGATTTGGCTAGGGATGTACAATACATGCCTGTTTTAATATTGTATTTATATTCTTTAATTCGTAATTCAATATTACGTTTTGTAGAACCCACATAATTAGAGGCTGCTTGTCCTGTAGTTGCCTTAACCAGCGGGATATTGTAAATACCCCACTGTCCCATTTTGTTGTTCTGTTCACGATCCTTACGAACTACAGAAAATAAGTTTCGTTTTCGTGAACTAAATTTCAAGCCATATGCTTTACATAGTTGTGTTAAGGCTCTCGTTAAATGTGGATTATATTGCATAGAGCCAACATATATGGAATTGCAGTTGGAGTTTCTTAACATGGTACTATGTAGGGCATATTTGACCTTGCCAAACACTTGCCTAATCAGATATTTAGGGAACTCATATTGCTCAGCTAAACCAAAAATGTAGTTAACTTCTTGCTGAAAGGATTCAGTAGTTGATGAATGTGAGTGAGCTCTTCTAAACAAATAGAATAATGCTGCCAACTTATGTTGTTTAGGGTGTGATGAATAATAAGGTATTAAAACAGGTGTATTACAGGGTTTTCTATATACACAAGTGGTAATGCAATTAAGGCTATAGTCCTTACGAATAAGAATATCCAAGTAAGATAAGCAGTTATTAGCTTCAAATTCTATCGTGAGCCTGATAGTTGGGAACATGGATGATTGTTCGTTGGCGAATAAGAATAAATCATCCCGGTTGTGAGGCCATGCAACCAGGATGTCGTCAACGTACCTAAAATAAAGGAACGGACGGTGAGGGAAAGAACTAAGGACCTGATTTTCAATGTGCTGTAACAAAATTTCAGCTAGAACAGCAGACAGGGGAGAATCCATTGGGGAGCCCTCCAACTGTTAATAAATGCTGTCTTTAAATTTGAAATACACTGACGGAAAACAAAATCCCAACACCACGAAAAAATAGTTGTAGAGGAATGAAATGGCGGCAATACATTCGTATAGGTAACATATTTAATCGGTTAAGGTTTCAAGATCACAGCTTATTGTAAGCGCGAGAAGAGCCATTTTAAATGTGAAATGCTGGTACATTAATAACCTGTGTAACCACCAGAATGTTGAATGCAAGCACGCAAACGTTCATGCATTGTGTCGTACAGATGCTGGATGTCAGTTTGTGGGATGGAGTTCCATGCCTGTTGCACTTGGTCGGTCAATACAGGGACGGTTAATGCTGGTTGGGGGTGACGCTGGAGTTGTCGTGCAATGATGTCTCATACGTGCTCGATTGGTGAAAGATCTGGTGATCTAGCAGGCCACGGCAACATGTCGACACTCTGTTGAACATGTTGGGTTACAACAGCGGTATGCGGGCGAGCGTTATCCTGTTGGAAAACACCCCCTGGAATGCTGTTCATGAATGGCAGCACAACAGGTTGAATCACCAGACCGACGTACAACTGTGCCGTCAGGGTGCGTGGGATAACCACGAGAGTGCTCCTGCTGTAATAGGAAATTGCTCCCCAGACCATAACTCCAGGTGTAGGTCCAGTGTGTCTCGGTCGCAGACAGGTTGGTTGCAGGCGCTCACCTGGCCTCCTAACCAACACACGGTCATCACTGGCACCCAGGCAGAACCGGCTTTTATCAGAAAACACAACAGATCTCCACTCCGTCCTTCAACGAGCTCTAGCTTGACACCACTGACGTCGCAAACGGCAGTGGTTTGGAGCAAGTGGAATGCACGCTACAGGGCGTCTGGCTCGGCGCTGTCCTTCAAGTAATCGATTTGTAACAGTTCGTTGTGTCACTGTGGTGGCAACTGCAGCTCGAATTGCTGCCGCAGACAAGGTACGATGCGCCACGGCCATACGCCGTACACGGCGGTCTTCCCTCTCAGTATTGCTACGTGGCCGGCCGGAACCCGGTCTTCTTGAGGCAGTACCTTCCCTTGACCACCGCTGCCAACAATCATGCACAGTGGCTACATTCCTGCCAAGTCGTTCTGTAATATTGCGGAAAGAAAATCCACCTTCTCGTAGCCCTATTACACGACCTCGTTCAAACTCCGTGAGCTGTTGATAATGGCTTCTTCGTCTTCTTAAAGGCATTATTGACTAACATCAACACACTACGTCGAATCTCGACGATAACTAACGCTCACGAACGTTACAGCGCGTATTTACAGCAAACCTGCTTTGCATGTTCCGAGGGGCGGTACTAGCGCCACACGTATGCGCCGAGCGTGAAATTTGCATAGACGTCATCTTACAGATGTACTCTCATCGCCTACCATCTGTCGTTTATCTAACACAACCCCTTCTTGGTGTTGAGGGGTTTTTTTCCGTCAGTGTATGAACGTTTCTTAACAAGACGAAGTGTGTTCATAATAGCATTAATTTCTGAACTCGGAATAAAGGAATCAGCAAGTTTTGCCTCAATAATCTGATGTGTGGCCTCGACAAGTACATTAGGGTACAATGAGACCACATCAAGAGATGCCAACATGAAAGTCTGCGATTGTGGCTGAAGCGATCGCAGTCTTTCTATAGCCTTTGTGGAACTTTTAATAGAATAAAGTGAATCCACAGTATAAGTGGCTAAATATTGGGCCAAGGCTTTTTCTAAGGGTCTGGTGGGGCTAACATGGCCTGACACCAGAGGACGAATGGGAAAATTCTCTTTATGCAATTTAACCCCTCCGAACATATCAGGCACACGATAGCCGGGGGAGGGGTGAATGCATGTGAAAAACCTTCAGGAAAAGAATAAGCCTTTTTAAGTCTTTGAAGAGCCGCTACCGTGGCCTGACTAGGATCACTTTGAATGGTTTTTTGTGGAATAGTGTTAATAACTTCATGCATTTTTTTAAAATAGTCACAATTATTCAATAACACAATCTTATTAGATTTGTCTGCAAGTACAATAGACAAGTCATTATTGTTTCTGAGTTCAACCAATTTTCTTTGCTCTTGAATAAGATCATGTTGTGGGATAGGGTAACAAGAGTCATGTTGTAAGGCATGGGCCATTATCACTCTGGCGTAACCCTTATGCTGTTCAGGAATATATTTAACTATGCTTTCCACCTGGGTAATAGTGTTCAGTATGGATCCTTTCGTTGGTGGATAAGAGAATTTTGCTCCCTTATTTAAGGCCTTGATTTGCAAACTGTTAACTTCAATATTACTGATATTTTTAAACTTTGTTAGAGCTGGGTGATCCGGGCTACCAGAGTAGGTACGACGGTAGTCAGTTTATTTTCCAACACTTTTGTCGACCAACATACACAGTTTTTTTATATGGGTGCAAGTCAGAGTCTCGATTTCGTTCCTTAAATTGGCAGAAGTAATGGTGAGCCCCTACATACTTTTCATTCCTTAAATTAGCAGAAGTAATGGTGAGCCCCTAAGTAATGGTGAGCCCCTACATGCATACACCTGTTTTAATACCTTATTATTCATCACACCCTAAACAACATAAGTCGACAGCATTATTCTATTTGTTTAGAAGAGCTCACTCACATTCATCAACTACTGAATCCTTTCAGCAAGAAGTTAACTACATTTTTGGTTTAGCTGAGGAATATGAGTTCCCTAAATATCTGATTAGGCAAGTGTTTGGCAAGGTCAAATATGCCCTACATACTACCCTGTTAAGAAACTCCAACTGCAATTCCATATATGTTGGCTCTATGCAATATAATCCACATTTAACGATAGCCTTAACACAACTATGTAAAGCATATGGCTTGAAATTTAGTTCACGAACACGAAACTTATTTTCTGTAGTTCGTAAGGATCGTGAACAGAACAACAAAATGGGACAGTGGGGTATTTACAATATCCCGCTGTTTCAGGCAACTACAGGACAAGCATCCTCTAATTATGTGGGTTCTACAAAACGTAATATTGAATTACGAATTAAAGAACATAAATGCAATATTAAAACAGGCATGTATTGTACATCCCTAGCCAAATCTGTTATACAAGTTGATCTTAACCCCGACTGGAGTAATGTAAGAATAACTAATACTCCTAGTAAACCTGGTGATCTTTTAATTGCAGAAAGTGTATATATAGAGGCTTCCGGTGAGCAGTGTTGTAATGAACATGCCCCCTATGAGTTACATAACGCTTGGAAATCCCTTATTAAAACAGTAAATTGTAATATAAACTTAAAATTGAATGTTCACCCCACCCTACACCATTTCTTATTTCTATAATATATTTCCATGATTTCTTCACAGACCATTGGGCCAACAGTACACGCAACATTTTGGCGCATGTAGATTACTATTGGCTAATAACTTACCATGCTTCCAACAATGCAATGATCTATGTTATATATAGATTAAATGTGTCTCTGTTTTTTACATCTGAAGAAGAGGTAGCAGCTGCCTCGAAATTGCTCATGGTTTTAATTGCATATATTTCTCCCCTTTTAATCATTAAATCGTGCTAAAGATGGAAAACTTTCATCGTTTCTGCCTTTTGTATTTTAAATAAGAGTTTCTTGTACAACTTGAATATTTGTCCAGTCATACAAGAGATTTTTCCGCGGATTCGTGGAATTCAGCTTTTTTTTTCAGCATTTGGGCATTTCCGAGATCGATGCAATACTAATGAGTAATGGTAACTGATGAGAATTTTTTTGCGGGGGGGGGGGGTTAGTGTAGGAGACGGACAGCTTGTTTTCAATCTGAAGGACGGCATTTCTCTTTCTAAGACTTGCGGAACAGAAAGTTAAACGGTGTAAAAAATTCCTGTAATAGTTTTTTTTTTCTCACGATATTGCCTCTGCCTAGTATTATTAGATATCATTTTGCTGCGTAAATTCTTTTATTTCAGCATGAAACTATGGGCAACAGTTTCCGAAAACTGAAGTTTAGACGGCGCGAAGATTTTTCTTTGATCTTCAGGCATGAGATTATTCCGCGGATTCGAGGAATTCAACCTTCTCCGTTATCATTTGGGTCGCTTACGAGATCGATACACAGCTGAACAGAAATTTTCGGAGGAAAGGTAGTGGTGGTGAAGGAGGGGGGGGGTCGTTTTCCGTTTGAGAACTGAATTCCGTCTTTCGAAAACGGAAGCTAGACGGAAAACGGATCTCTCCCGAAGTCGTAATTTTTTTTTTCGCGATGTGCCCACTATCCCATGCTGTTGAATGTTAATTTCCCCCATAAATATTTGCATTTAAACTTGATAAGGGAGGGTAAAACTTCCGAAAACCGAAGTGAATGACGAAGTTGAAAAATTTGTAAGAATTCATGCATGGTGTTGAAAATTGTTCATTTTCTCAAAGATATCAAGAATAGTGAAAGCTTTAATATCATGCATTCATGGTCCTCAGGCTGAAAGTTCTGTCAGCGTGATGGATAAAATTATCATCTGAAGGAATAAAAAGAAAAGCGATAACGAAGAAATAAGAAGGGAATGATATCAATAGAAAAAAAAATTAAGCAATGAATGCTGTGCTGCTGCAGAGTCGACAAAGGACAAACATGGCCATCGAACTTTTTGAGAAGAAAGCAAGACTTGCTCAAAAGAGGTAACTTGAGCTGATCTTTTAGCAAGTACAACAACAAAACAAGAAAAAAATGTGTTTGAAGCAACGTCTTCTAAAATCGATTTATCTTGTTTTGAATTCAGTAATTTAATATTGTGAATTCAGTGATGTGCTCCAGTGTAATATCTATGTAAATAAATTGCAGTGGACAATCACATCTTGCTCGAGCTGCGTTATATTCACACTTTCTCGTCTCGTGTTTTGATTATTCACCCTGTTAAAAAATTCAGCTTCCCCCCCTTCTCTGTCCTATGTAGATCTAACCGACTAATAACAACGAAATGAAATACATGAAGGAAATTACAGCCTACCAAAAAGTCTAATGTATAGCCAAATGACCTCGTAACTGAAAGAAGTTCAGTCATATCCGGCAGCGAAATATCCCCTGGAGAGGTCTCCCGTTGCCAAGCCATACTCAAAAAACCTACATCACCATTATTAGCTAATACGTCAACTCATAACATATGTGCATTTACCGCGGATAATCCTTTCAATTCACCAGGAGGCCACGCGCTCACAAAGAATTGTAGTTTGTGTTCAATTTTCAAACTCGCACAATAGACTCATTTTAAAGGCCCAAAGTACGTGTAGAATTATAGAACATTTTCCAGAAAACTGATTCCATTACAGAGTGTTGCTTGAGATCACGTTCGTTCTGGTTCTGTCAGTAATGGAACCCAGCATGGCGAAAAGCGAGTTACGAATAGCTTTTGTTTCGTATTTATGACGTTGATATATTGCCAAATTAGAAGAAATTTTACTATGAAATTTAAATATTTATTTCTATCGTTGAACTATTGAACAAGCACGGCTGTACTAGTACATATCATTGACTTTTCGAATTTGGAGCTGAAATGTGTAACTGCTTTGTTTTCTTTTATCGCGTGCTCTCTGGCATTCCGTATAGAATTATTCTTCACGATCGAAACAAGAGTTTCATATGTCATTACTAACTTTTTAGTGTCACTGAACTTAAACTTCGTTGATACTCATCGGTAAACTCAGGAGAATTGGGAACTGAATTTTTTTTATTGAATGGCAAATGTTGTATAATGATTTATATGTTTTAAGTTTGCTTGTTTCCTAAATCACTAACTAAATGCTTAACACAATCGGTAGACTACGGTTAACGGTTTCGAGGACAGATACCGTAATAAATGTAATTACAACGGCTTGTTTATTCTCTCTCACTGGATGTTGATTAATCACAATTCCTCTTTGAACAAGTAAAAGAGCTTCGTTGACATAATAACAATATCAATTTCATAGATAAAATTTATTTAGTATGCAGATCATATGACATGTATCTGTAATTTAATCTTCCTTTTGTGTTCTTAGGTAAGTTTGGTTTCTTTTCGTTAAACGCTTTCTGACTTAACGACATATTATTTCTCCTGATGAGTTTTCTAAGTCGGCGTTCTGACAGTAGATTAAAGGTAAATAAAACGATGTGTAAGAGTAGTTTGAGAGTGCTGTGTGCGGGAATTACCATATGCTAAGTGCGTAGTATTTGTGTGAAATATCTTCAACGTCGGATGAAATACTTGACATTTAATTAATAAGTATTGTTTCTGCTGATTTCTCGACTCTGAACCGTTTGCTTTCAAGTGTTTATTTTGAGACAGTCTAAAGCTCACTTAAGTTCGCAGCTTCTAGAAGCTGCGAAAATTAAAGCGTAAGAATTCAGCAAACAGCTAAGTCAACAAGTGCCTTTAAACTTTGAAACCGGTGTTTTCACAGCCCATTAAACTTTAAAGTTTTACAGTCATCAAGACAACATGCGATCAACATTCAATCAGTAAATTTTCCTTCGTCGTGCCACACCACACAATCTGCATGGGGTTTACTTACCTTCCAACTTACTGTCTTATATTGCCAAGAATTATAAGAAAATTCGGGGAAGTGTGGTGCAATTCAGAAAGAAAATCTAACGGAGAATTAAAAATTGTCATGTCTTACATTCCCTTTTTACGCTTTGCAACCGTAGGTTGAAGAAGCGTATATGCTCCAGTTTTGTCTGTCCATCCGTCTGTCCGCACGATAACTCGCGTAAAAATGGTTCGATATTTTAGTATGTGGTAGGGGACCACCTGGGGACGAACCCTATTGAAAATGGGCAAAATAGGGTCAAGGATCAGGACGTAGGAGCGGGATCCGTTCCATTGCACTTATGCGTCATAACTTATGTAAAAATGCTTCGATTGCGACAAAACTTTATCATGTTGTTTCGGAGGTATACTGAACCAATTCTGTTCAATGTCATTGAAATGGGGTCAAAGGTCAGGGCACAGGAGCGAGATTTAATACACAGCCTCATAACTTGACTAAAAATGCTTCTATTGCGACTCCGGAGGTATACTGAACCAATTCTGTTTAATATGATCGAAATGGTGTCAAAGGTCAGATCACAGGAGCGAGATTTATTCCTCAGCCATTATCCTCATAACTTGAGTGATCATTTCTGGTATGTTGGAAAGCATATCATAATCAATGCATTGCATGATTTTACCAACTTGTTGAATTTATGTTTGCATATGTCACTTCTCGATTAGATTTCGTTTCTAAACAGCACGTCACTTTCCCGAATTTCTTTATAAGTTTAAACAACGATTGACTGTGTCAAAGGTAAATAAAAAGCCATGCAGAGTATACAGAGGTGGTGTAATGATGGTATGAGGAAAGACGATTTACTGATTATTTTTTACGCATATTATCTTGAGCTGTACGCAGAATAAGTTTTATCTACGAGACTTATGCTATGATTAAATCAATGAAGCTCTGTTAGTTGTTTAAAGAGGAATTAGTTGTCTAGTAATAGTTAATCAAATCGTTGTAAATTACATTTCTTCCTGTATCGATCCCTGAGACCGGTAATGGTTGCCTAAGTGTTGTGTTAAGCATTTAGTTAGTAAGGGACTTAGAGAACAAGCAAACGTAAAGCATAATAGTGTGTAATTTACGCAAAAACAGACTTTTAAAATGCAGGTAAAAATATGAGATATACGTTACAGACGTTTGTGGACTCTTCAGAACCAAGAGTAAGGTCCCTTGCAACATGGTCTATAAATGCAGTGGTTTCAGTTTCGGTTCTGAACTAGACTATTCCTGCTGTTCGACTATGTGCATCGTTATTACCATCATTTCTCACATGTTCAATAGAATGTGCAGACATGTTGATACATACCACTGTGAAGTTTTAAGTCAAATTATTTCTCGAAAAAAAAACTCTGGACCCAAAGCTAAACACTGTAAAATGAAAAATGGGCTGAATTGATGACGTCGCCCCGGTTGCGCAGTGGTCTAAGCGATGGCTTCTGACAATTCGTCCGAGAGCATGACACTGATAACAATCTCATCACCTTTACAGTGGTCTGAGATTTTACATGTATTTATTTTGGACCCGCTGCCAGTGTTGCCACATACTGATAAACTTTTTTCAGTTATGACATTAAGTGCAAAAGTGTACTCGACAAATAAACAAAATTTACGTAAGGG
Source organism: Macrothele yani (assembly GCA_039090855.1). Taxonomy (NCBI): domain Eukaryota; kingdom Metazoa; phylum Arthropoda; class Arachnida; order Araneae; family Macrothelidae; genus Macrothele; species Macrothele yani. Next base: position 5,736,454 of record CM077011.1, on the reverse strand, counting down.
AGCGGGACAAAAACCGGAAAGTTTATATAGTCATATTCGCCACACTACTTTGAATTTGAAAAAAAAATAAACAACAGAAAATTAATGCTTCTTTGTAACAAATTGAAGGATGTAGCTTTTACATATTCCTTCTTTGATCTCTAATAGCTGCTTATAAACTATCAGTCCATGTTTTGAATCCATTGAGTAGTTTTTGACCTGATGACAAGGTAAATCTAAATACAGTACTGCAGAGAGCCAGTTCTTTCTTTAAAAAGCCTTGTCCACAATGCAAGGGAACAGAAAATCCATGGTTCTTTGAAACAAATTTTCTGACCATTGCAAGGTCAAGCTTTTACATATTTTGTCCTTGATCACTAAGAGCTGATTTCACACTTTCAGTCTATTCTGTTCTGAGCCTGCAGATACCACAGGTAGGTTTATGTACAGCACTGCACTAGCAATTTTTTCTCTGAGTAACCTTTTCCGTAGTAAATGTACAACTTGTCTAATTTCGTATGAAACTTTTCTGATCAATAACACTATCCAATACACATTTTTGGTGCCTTAAAAGTTAGACCTTATTCTTGGATATGTTTGGGGCGCTGATTCCAAAAATAGCATCAGTTTTTCAGTATCAGCTCTAGCTTTGGGGATACGGAATATGCAAATTCAACCGGTCGTCCGATACTAATATGCAGATTCAATACACCTACTAATATGCAGATTCAACCGGTCGTCCGTCAAAATTTGGGATCCTTAATCGCATAATCTGCTATTTTTTATATCATTTTGACAAATATTGATGCTATTAACATTACATAATATTAAAACAACCACATATTACTAAATCAGTTTATTTAAACCTATTCTCTCAGAAATGTGCTAAAATAAACATTACTAAGTCAGTTTAATAGACCCATTTTCCTCGAAAGGCCTCTGACATCATTGCAGAACACAAGGTTGTTGTCCTCAGAGAAGGGCAGCAAATCCTTTACTCTGCTACGATAACACGTAATGTTGGTTCCAGAATGAAGTAAATTCTTTTCATTCAACCTAGAGGCCCCAATAATTCAGAAGACTCCTTTGAGAGGTTCAGATCCCTGATGAGGTCTCTCAGTTCATGTTGGTTAAAGGGTTTATCACTTGATGAAGTTCCTACAAAATCTCTGTAATTTTCTACATTTCTGTTGTCTTGTATTTCATGCGACGTGTGCTTCATGATCATCTGGGGACTCTGGTAGTTGGCTGAAAGATGAAACGGGTACATCATTTGAGTGTGGATGAGGTCGTCTGGCTGAAAGATGAAAGGGGTACATCATTTGAGTGTGGGTGTGGTCGTCTGTCTTAAAGATGAAAGGGGTACATCATTTGAGTGTGGATGAGGTTGTCTGGCTGAAAGATGGAAAGGGTACATCATTTGAGTGTGGATGAGGTCATCTTGCTAAAAGATGGAACGGATACCTCATTTGAGAGTGGATGAGGTCGTCTGGCTGAAAGATGAAAAGGGTACATCATTTGAGTGTGGATGAGGTCATCTTGCTAAAAGATGGAACGGATACCTCATTTGAGTGTGGATGAGGTCGTCTGGCTGAAAGATGGAAAGGGTACATCATTTGAGTGTGGATGAGGTCATCTTGCTAAAAGATGGAACGGATACCTCATTTGAGAGTGGATGAAGTCGTCTAGCTGAATCTAAGTCAGGATATGTCAGCTAGCTTCAATTAATTCCCTTAATGCTGATAAGACAAAAATAACAGTCATCAGAGTTTTTTAGTTCCCTCCAAACAATTGGTACTCCAAATTTCAAGCAACTCGTCTTCCCATTTGTTCATTGCAGCAAATGCTCCGTGCAAATTTTGCGTACGATATGGGGAGCCCATGAATTATCCTGATCTTCAGGCTAGACATAAAAATAACTAAAATATGCCTTCTTCACAAACTCAGAAATAGGTTTCCTACTTTCTTTTAGGGTGTACTCGCCACAAACGTAGCGAAAGACATCTGGGTGATTCTAGCAGCTTCTTCGTGAGGAAGCCATGGGGTCTACTCAATCTGCTAACATAAATAGATCACATTACATTCTCTAATTGTACAGTTGTTCACAAACTCCCTGTTAGACTAACAAGGCACTGGCTTTGCAATCATAAATTAGAATATTACATTCGTATGTACTGCAATTTTTGTAATTTCGGTTCACTTAAATCCCGAAGCAGCATAACACAGACTCCGTCCACATTCATCCTATTCTAAATACTAGCTCTCTACCTATTTCTGTTCTTGGCGAACTTTACTTCACGGCATCGTCTCGCCGAAGTTGGCATACCTACACACTCCAGGAAATCACAATGTTACTTTACCGCCCTGAACAATCACAAATTAAAAGTATGCACTTTATTACATTTCTGCACATCAGAATCTAAGGTGGGTACTCCGTATCTGCAAAACTAGAGCTAAGGCCATTTATGGAATCGACTCACCAATTATACCCAAGAATAGGTCTAACTTCCAAAGCGCCAGAAAAATAATTTTGTTGTTGTTAAATATTTTTATTAACACACAGCAACCGAAGAATTGTTTTCCGGACACCGCTGGGATCGAATCCCAGATCTCTCAATAACTAGCCGAGTGTGTTCGTCTTACACTACGGTGGCCAACAATCCACGGCGCTATGTGTGTTTATCTGTCAGCATCTGACTTCACAAAATTCGTATGGATGGGCTTAGCAACTGAGACGTCTCCATCTGGTTGGGCTTAACGGCATAAGCTATTTAATTATAGCTAAAAAATCCATTGGGCGAGAGTAAATGGTAAAAATCTTCCAAATACGTGGAGACAATGTAAATAGGCAAAGTCATCGCTCTTTCCACGTTTATCTTTAATATAAAACACATAGCGCCGTGGATTGTTGGCCACCGTAGTGTACGACGAACACATTCGGCTAGTTATCGAGAGATCTGGTGTCCGATCCCAGCGGTGTCCGGATAACAATTTTTCGATTGCTGTGTGTTAATTAAAGATAAACGTGGAAGGAGCGATGACTTGGTCTATTTACATTGTCTCCACGTATTTAGAAGATTTTAACCATTTTTTGTTGTTGTTCGGTTATGTAACAGCAGTCCAATTACTGCAACATTATACCTCTTGAAGCCTGTATTGTACAATTAATAATTTTTATAGTTCGACTTAGATCTATTGGTTTAGTATTTCCAACTTTTGACTTTCTTCACGCTGCATTTTCCACAAATCCTGCTCAGATAAATCAGGTCAGGAACACTAGAAGATATGATTTGCTGAACTAGCCTCCTTTGCGAGCTAAGAATTGGCTGCGTCGCGTAGTGACATATCCGCTCTAACTAGAGATGGCATAAATAAATCCTTCTGGGAGCCCATTCATCATTCACACAAAAGAGTCATTCGCGAATGATCATTTAAACGAATTTCCACGTTGTCATTACTCTCACTGAGTAAATCATTCGTAGCAGGAATCTCGTGTTGAGCTTTCAATGACACACCTCTTTTTAGTAAACAGCACAAAAGAGCGCAAACTGTTCAACCATTCGTCATTCACGATGAATAATTTCAAATATTCTGGGACACCATTCAAATGAATGGCATTCGCGTATCAATCCCGTCCTTATGTTTTACCATTATTTCCTAGAGGACTGGTGATTGCTCACTCACATAATGGTTAACACATATTAATTCTCGACATTGCTTTTCTTATTCGGAATTCGTTTCCGAATTCATAGGGGCAGAATGGAGTTAAACTTGCTGCGACATCAAAGTGTGTCACAACAATGCCAGGTTGCATGATCATTCGTAGTGGTAGGAGCAAGCCATTCACAGTGAAGAGTCATTCGTTGTGAACGAATCGCTCACGAGTGGTCCATCGCCAGTTCTAACAGATCGTGGATCGAAACTGAATCTATCGCCGAGAAAGAATTAACAATTTTAATTTCAAACGGGCGGACCATGAAGCTGTAAATTTGCTTCAAAAGTTAATGCAAAAGCTCATACACGGTATACAGAAGAAATTAATGCTAAGTAGATATCGTTAGCGTATACCAAATTTCAGAAGTATAGGGTGTTCCAGAATTATCTTTACAACTTTGACACTGAATAAAACAGAAACGGAATAAGAGAACAAAAATCGGTTTGTTGCATATTGAACAGCACGCTCCAAAGTTTGTTGGGATGCTAATAAAACTCTACATGCGTGCCGTGGGTTGCACGAATAACGTCGAGACGGTATTCGACCTCCTGCCATGTTCTTCCGAGCATGTCCTCGGGAATTATTGTAATGGAAGCTGTAATCCTGTGCTTCAGCTCACCAACATCCGGAACCTTTGTGCGGTACACAATATCCTTCACATAGCCCTACAGAAAAAAATCTAGGGGTTAAGATCCGGTGAACGTCCAGTCCATCTCTCCAGAAAGGTTTCATCAAGAAACTCATGAACACGGAGGTGCCCAGTGCGGGTGTGCACCGTCCTGTTGAAAGATGATAACCGGTTGCAAGCCCTCCAGTTTGGGGGCAACAAACTCACTCAGCATGTCCAAATAAACATTAGATGTGACTGTGTTTTCGGCGAAAAAGAATGGGCCGATAATGCGGTTGTGCAGGAGACCTCACCAAACGTTGACCTTAGGACTGTCACGTTTAATCTCACGGAGGTCATGTGGGGTTTTAGACTCCCGAATTATGCAGTTATGCCTATGGATAACACCGCAGACATGAAACGTTGCTTCATCGCTGAATAAAACATGTTTCAGGAAGTCTTCCTCTTTATCAATCCTGTGGATCATATCAATAGCAAAATCGAACCGTTTCGGTTTATCTCCATGGTGCAGTGCTTGTGTCAAATGCACTTTGTAGGCAGTCAGGTGCAAAGTGTAGCATCCTGTGCATCGTTGTAGGTGGTAACCCCAACTGCCTGGAGGCCGTACGAATGGACTTCGTAGGAAAATCTTTCGCACACGTTCCTTATCCTTATCCTCTGGCAGGACAGCACCCTTTTTATGAAGTACACTCCCAGTCTCCATAAACTTCTTGTGCCACTCACGTATTGAGGATCTGGATGGTGGATGACATCGGTATTTGGTACGGAAATTCCTTTGGACTTGTGTATCTGACTTCGTCTCTATGAACCATGCCACACACTGGGCCTTTTCTTGTGAGTAGCCATCACAAGTTCAAGGTTGTACTTGAAAGTAAACAAAAGCCTTTTGCGTACCAATAAAACTTCATGCGTTGCTGTTGCATGCACAAAAAACAAAACTTCGCTATTTTATTTCGTTTAGGTTTTACTGAAGGTCAAAGTTGTAAAGATAATTTATTGCATATTTTTGTAAGGGAAATGCAGTCTGCACCGTAATACATATTTTGAAAGTAAATTTAATAAAAAATGCATTTCTTAAATTAACTGGATGTTATAAATATATACACAGAAAAACCAAAAACATTTTGACCACCGGCCTAATACAATGTTTGTTCTCCACGTACCGCCAAAACAGCTCTTACCAGACGAAGCAATGATGCTACAAGATTTCAAAGGGTGTCTTGTGGTATCTGGTATCAACACGTTGCCAGTAGATCCTTTAACTCTTGTAAGTTACGTGGTTGAGCCGCTGCAGATCGGATTTACTGTTCCAACACAAACCGCAGATGCTCGATTGGATTGATATCTGGGGATTTTGGAGGCCAGGGCAAAATCTGGAAATCTTCCTCATGTTTTTTTTTTTGTTTTTTGTTTTTTTATTGGAGGTTTAATGATCACCGTGAGCAATCACCTCAATGAGCTATAGGCAGTCTCCCGTCCCTAATTTAGGGCTACTGGTTCCAGGGAAGGGAGAGAGCCAGTGCCGTAAGACAAACACAACATCCATGCCTCACCGAGATTTGAACCCGGACACTGACCCTTCTTCCTCATGTTCCGCGGACCATTTTCGAACAATCAGGGCAGTGTTGCATGTCGCAATATCATTCTGAAAGAAATCACTACTACAGGAGAGTACCGTTCCCACGAAAGGATATATCTAGTCTTTAATGATGTTTATGTAGGTCGCACGTCATACTTTCCTGCACATAAATGACTGTACCCAGAGTTTTCCAGCAGAGCATTGTCCAAAACATTACACTTCCTCCTCCGGCTTGTTTTTGTCCCACGTTACATCCTACTGCCAACGTTTCCCCAGGTAAACTATGCACACGTGCCCGGTAGTCCACGTGGTGCAACAGGAAATTAGATTCATCGGACCAGACGACCTTATAAACATTTAAGGTCCAGTTTTGCTGCTCGCATGCCCATTGTAGGCTCTTTCGACGGCGAACCGAGGTTACTATGGGCACTCGGAAGAGCATGCGGGCAGCGCCATTTTCAGCAGAAATCGATGTACCGTGTGTTGTGACCCATTACTTCCGTCACAAGCATTGAATTACCGGCGAATTGCGCCACAATATTCCTTCTGTTTGTCGTATCACATAGAATAGCCTTTGCTCACCGCTGGCATTGCTGAGCCGTGGTCGACCCACACCTTGCCGGTGGTTCGTGGTTTTCCCTCCTCGGACCACTTTTTGAAGTTACTAAATATGGCTGACCATTAGCATCCACCAAGGCAGTGGCGCACCAGAAAAACCCGAGCCCCCATTTGCAAAAAATGAAAATCCATTTGCTTTCAATTACTCAAAATTATTATTAAATAGGCTGCACGGGTGTTTTAATAAATCAAATTCTTTGGAACCTAGGAGTATTTTTAGTAAAATGAAAATCATTTGACTTTATTGCGAGAAACACAAATGTGTACGTTATAATTAGAATGATTGTCCTGGTTACTGATACAAATTACTACACAAAATACTTACGTTAAAGTTAATCATATCACGCAAAATTTATTATTTTGAAGAACTAAGGCCTGCTTTTTGTAATGCCTCACGATTGCATACACAAAATATGCAAATGCCGTGTGACGGTGTCTAATGACTTCCGATTTATACGAAATGTCACAAAATAAATAAGCAAACAACTAAGTAACGATTAAGCACAAAAAAACGTAAAAATTATAAAATTATTTACTCTGGAATATAAAAAACACACTTAGCATAATGTCACAATTTTTTTGCATATAGTAAAAAACAATCTTTTGACTCTGTTATAAAAAAAATCACACAGGTTTCTGATTTTTGAACACCTTTCAGTTCATTATATTTGGAAGGATGCATAGTTATGTGCAAACAACTGTAATACATGACACCTTATTCTCATTGGTATAAAAATTCCACTCATTGAAATTTTTTTTTCACGTTTTCTTATTAACATACATCCATAGAAACTATTACAAGGGCTGTGAACTTGAGGCCCCTGTGACGTGCGTGCCCCGCAGGATGCACACGACATAAAGGCAGATAGCAGCGAGGACGAACGTCTGCGTAGCTCAGTTGGTAGTGCAACTTGTTCCGGAATAAGTGGACTCGGGTTCGATCCCCAGCGTAGACCAAAAATGACGGAGAAATTTATTTCGTTATAATGGCGCCCAAACTTTCCGGATGACCCGGCCGTTAAAGATCTCGCAAAGGTGTGATTTTTTTCCACACCGCGAGATAGGAAAAATAAGAGAATCCCTTCTCCAGCGCTTCGAAAAATAAATGTGTGTGACGTTGCATTCCACACACCAGACTGACTGGGAGTTCTGAAGTACACTTTCTACAGTGGATGGCAGCCTACAACGATTCATGATCACGGCTGTCCCGTGGGCCATGTCCCCGGCCTTCTTTCGGGGGGGGGAGAGATGTGACGTGTCTGTCCCGCAGGACGTACATGACATAAAGGCAGATAGCAGCGAGAACGATAGTCTGCGTAGCTCAGTTGGTAGAGCGATTTGTTCCGGAATATGTGGACTCGGGTTCGATCTCCGGCGTGGACCAAAAATGACGGAGAAATTTATTTCGTTATACCCCTTGTAACATACGAGGTTCTTTTGAATACTGCTTTCCCGTCATCCAGTTTTTATAAACTAAAGCAGCGAAAATTATTTCTAAAGATTTTACGTATTTACTGAGAAAAAATGCTTTTCTTTTTAATACTTCATTCAAAGCTGCTAATTCTTGGCTATTTCTTTAACCAGTTTCATACGAAGTTCCCGCAAAAAAAATGTATAAAAACTTTTTGCTCAGGCTAGATGCCCTTTTAACCATGAGGATCCCCCACACTGCGGGGGTTGCGTGGGCTATCAGTACACGTCCCTGGCTTAGGCAACTGCGCCATCGGAACGGCTACGTGGGTCAACGGCTCGATGAGCAATTGCTGTAAGGTGTCGTTCGTCTCTAATTTAGGGCCACTGCTTCCAGGAAAGGAACAGAGTGAACGACGTAAGACAAACACACTACCCATCCTTCATTTGGGACTCGAACCTGGGCTGATGCCGGAAGAAAATTCAGAATTCAGCGCCACAGTTCACTTCAGCATACCACACGTAACGAAGTAGGCATTTGGGGATTTAAACCTGAAATTAGTTGCCTCCCCCCTCCCCCAAAAAAGAAAGAAAGTATCAGCGAATAGGGTTCTTTGTTCATACTCATCTCCCGCTGCTATGAGTCACTCTGAGCTCATGAATAGCTCTCAGCACGCCCCTGAGTAGAAAAAAGAAATGTATTTCCTTTGTGAATTTGTAATAAAAATGGGCAGCTCTGAGGACTGTGTTTTTAAGATACTAATTGCTTTCAAATGTGAAATTATCGGAGGCATCAGACTAGGGGCGATATATAAATTTTTTCGGGCAGGAGTGGGAGCGACCGAAAATGGAAGTTTTTGAAATCCATCAGGACAAAATAAAAGTTATGAAAAATAAAAGAAAAAAATTAAAGCATTATTTTCTAATGTAAGTTGATACATTTTTAGTAAATTAAAGCTTTTTTTTCTAATTTAAGTCGCATTTTAACAAAATAAGTAAAAAAATAAATAAATAGAATGCTTTCTGGGAACCAAGGCGCCTCCTCTAAATACGCGCATGCAAAAGATTGAAGAATTTCAAGGCAACTATAAAAATTAAAAGAACTAAACAGAATACACTTTGCATTTTAAAGGAAGACTTGATGTGAAAAAGTGAACCGAAATTCCGTTGCAAAATTTTTTGGAGAATTAACGAGGTGTAGCACCAAACCCAGAACGAGCAAGAGGGAAATAAATGAAACAATCAGCTGCTCTTATCGACGTAAACAGAATTTTGGCAAACTTATTAAGCAGCTTTGCAGTAGGTACTGGATAAGCGTAATAATCAATGTAAAGATATGAAGTTTGCATAATCAGTTTTGAAAATCATCAAAAATTAAGAGAATAGATTACAGTTATTCTCACTGCGAGAAGCACCTGGGAAATTAAACGTTTCAGTCGCTCTTTAACAATCAGTTGCAGTATTTTGTGAATTTACCGGAGAAATTTGTAACAAATGTAGGATACGTAGTTTGCTGTATTTCAGTAATATTTTTCTTAACTCCAGTAGCATAATTCAGGTGATTATTCGATAGAAAAAATATGCGCACCACAGAATTTTTTTAATTCTGAGGAAGTTTACGAGTATATTCTCCATTTTACGAAACGTAGTATTAGCTGAAATATGATAGACAAAGTTCACGCAGTATTTGCTAGCATGAGTTAGAAATTCCTTCAAGTAATATGTAATACACTGCCGGACAATTGCTAAGGACGGATGACAATAGCAACGATAGCAACCATAAAATGGAAGGCAGGAAAATGTGGAAATTAGCATAGGTGCGGGATACAGTAAGACCTGTTGTGCGTATGCAAATTTTGGATTGCCGAACTTGTTCGTGACGTCATAGCGCTGATAAGAGATATAAAGGATTTGACGCGTATTGAGCGTTGTTGTTCAAACGCAAAGTTGAAAGGGAAAGAATCAATTGACGAACTTGCAATTTTCAGTATGTCTTCCCGACATCACCTAGATGATTTTACGCGTGGCCGTATTATTGGCAAGATTGAAGAAGGGCGAAAAATAACAGATGTTGCCAGGGAGGTCGACGTCAACCACAGTGTTGTTTCAAGGCTTTGGAAATCATTTCAAACAAATGGAGAGTGTAGCAAACGTCACGGGGGAGGTCGTGTTCGCAGTACGACACCTGCAGAAGATCGGTACATAGTGCTATCAACAAAAAGACACCGGCGCAGCACAGCTCGTGAGGTAGCAAATCAGTTTATGGCTGCTACTGGCAAGCGGATCTCCCGAAAAACTGACGCCAGACGTTTGCATGAAGGAGGACTATAAGCCCGCCATCCTGTTGTGTGCATCCCATTGTCCAGACGTCACCCTACCGCCCGTTTGCAATGGTGCCATCAACATCGCAATTGGACTGATAACGACTAGTCTGCTGTCCTCTTGTCAGATGAGAGTAGATACAGTCTATCGTCTGATTGTCGACGACAACTGATCTGGCGTGATAGTGGTACTGCATATTGTCCAGCAAACATACAGGAAAGGGACCGATATCCGACATGTAGTGTCATGGTATGGGCTGGCATCATGATCAATGGCCGTACGTCCCTCTATGTGCTTCCAACTGGGACTATGACTGGCCAACGATACATTAATGATGTTCTGCTACCTCATGTTCGCATGTTCCGTGGTGATGTCGGTTATAGATTCATTTTTATGGACGACAACGCAACATGTCATCGAACAGTCGCTGTCCAGGAGTGTCTTGAGAGCGAGGATATTCAACGCCTCGTATGGCCAGCACGTTCTCCAAATCTGAATCCCATTGAAAATGTGTGGGATGCTTTGGGGAGGAGTCTTGCTGGTCGCCAATGCCCTCCAATAAACAAGGACACCCTCATCCGTGCACTGACAGAGGAATGGGATAAATTACCCCAACAGCTGCTTGATAATGTTGTGCAAAGCATGACACGACGTGTGGAATCTTGCATCGCCCTCCATGGTGGCCATATCCCGTATTGACATCTTACGCCGGAACGCCTGCGGACGGTAATTGCATTTTTTTCACGTTTACGTATTCTGCACAAAATGGCCTGTTTGTCCCTTGAACACGTTCCAAAGCCTTCTGGATTTCAGAGCACAATAAATTGTCTTTCTTGTAATGTCCTGGCATTCTGACATTATTTTATTTCACTTGGCATCCAACCACACTTACTTTTTTCTGCGCTATATAGCCGTTTATGATCCGTCCTTAGCAATTGTCCAGCAGTGTATTACGTTACAAAGACCTCGGCGTTATAATAAAATTCATAGATGTGAAAACTAATTACTAAATTTTCCGCAGAATGTCCCGGTGTCTGAGTCATCAGAGGCTTAAGTTTGTGATTAGTTGCCCTTACTGGACCCGGACTAGAATTCTGCACAGAGAAGGAGCGGTGAACTTGTTTTACGGGCTGTCTTCATTCCTACTCGGAACCAGTGGCCCCAAATTAGGGAAGAAGGACTACGTGTTGTTAACCCCAATTTCAAAAATGCGATCTTCCACCAATTTCAAAAATTGGTGGAAGATCGTACATCACATTTCGATGCCTTTTTTTCTTTCTGGTGATTTGGTTACAAGCGAGGGCGTTAACTATCTGCAATGCTTTTGGACTTCAAACTTATATCTTTTCCTTTTGGGCTGTTTCATACCTTTTGCGAATGTGAGGGCCAGCGGCGTAACTAGGGCGGGGCAGGCGGGACAGCTCAATACATGGCGCAAAACTCACTTCTTACACTGATTAAATTTGAAATTGAAACCTTTGCACCAGTTTCTGGTTCAGTTTTTTTTTCGCGCAGTACTTTGTCATTTGCCTATTTGTAGAAATTGTTTATAATATATGCTTTGCCAGTTTTGGTAGCCTTGGAAGCTTAAAATTAGCCTTTTCTTCGTCAAAGGTTCAGGGATGTTAGTTGTTCACGTTCAGAAATAAAGGCGTGATTGTATATGCATTGCAAGATAAAGATATCGTTCACATTATTGACGATTCTCCGGGGGCTATTCTATCATTACTGCGACCGAGAGCCACAACAAGCTGCATTTGATCCGTTTGGTATTGTACGGAATGTCCGAACTATTTGGAAAAACTGAACAAACAGTCGAAGTCTGATTTCTTTTTTTTTTTTTTTTTTTTTTTTTTGTGTTTGGTAGTTTAATGATCACCATGAGCAACGCACTCAATAGTCTATAAGGCTTAAATTAGGGAAGAGCATTATGGCTTTAAACTGCTTGTGCCTAATTTTAAGCCATTTACTCCAGTGAAGGGAGAGAGGTAGTGCCATTCGACAAACACACCATCCATGCCTCATTTGGGATTCCAATCCGAAACCACCTCGGATGCATGACTATAGAGGTCAATGTCCTTAAATTAGGGACGAAGGACTGCTTATAGCCCTTAGAGTTGCGCAAGCTTGTCATTAAATCCCAAAATCAAAACAAAAAAGGTAGATGGGGCGCAAAAATTAGTGGCTTGCCCCGGACTCAGAAATGCCTAGTTACGCCTCTGGTGAGGGCTGTAAAAACGTACGTTTCTGAAAAAATTTCATATGATCAAGAATTTCATCTGAACTCAGCGCAACATTTTGATTGACCATCGAATCGCAACTGACTGTTCGTCAGGAAAAGACAAAGCGGGTTTGGAAAAATATATGAAATGAACTCCAATGGCTCAAAAGAAGACCAGCCATTTTTCTTAGAAAATGATGTCGAAGCGGAATGAGTAGCAATCTGCCTGCAGGATATGACGTAGATGAGGACAAGCAGAAGATCCAGAATAAGTTCTTGGTTTAAGACGGACTATTTATCAGAATCAGATTGGACTGAACTAATTATTTCGGGAAGTTTATTAGTTCATGAAGGCATTACCTTTTTAATTTCATGTTGATCGAAACTGAGACATCCACATTAATAAGGATTTGAATAAGAAAAACAAAACAAAAAAAAAACAAGTTTTAGATTTACACTTGCACACTTTGGCCCAAACTGTTGTTAGCAGTGCATCCTTCACTCTTGTGTCTTTGTATCCGAGTGACACGAAAGGCCACACAAGTCGAAGTTGTAGACAGCGCAACGAACACTTCGGTGGCCTACGGCTGTGTAGTAGTTAGCCCTGCTTAACGCAATTTTCAACGTTTTAACTCAGTCCGTATTTTTTATATAACTAGTACTCTTGTATTAAATACGAGATAAGCCAGTTGCGCACTCAGTGGGGTGGCCCTCGGTCCTTCGTTCTTTCTCATTGGCTGCTTATTTTTAGATATACAGTAGAGCGTCGAAAATCCGAACGTCAAATATCCGAACAAGCTCCCCATCCTCTTTTTTTTTTTTTTTTTTTTGGTTGTGGTGGAAAGTTCATTTAAACTTGGCACTTGATGATAATGGAATCCCCAAATTTTGGGGGTGCAAGCATTTTGGGGGCAACGTGTCGAAGGTGGAGGTGTCTTCTGATACTCAGCGACAAAAGGCGAATACTTCCCTATATACTTGTTTCCCTGCGGGGCTAAGAATTTACGACCCATTACCACGGCAGTACCGTCTCTTGTTTCATATCTCAGTCCCATTGTTCACTATGAGCCGGAGGAAAGTTATTCTTCCTACACTCAGCATAAAGTACACCCCTTGGCAATCGGAACCAGCTTGTAAGAATTGGCAAATTTTAGAATTTGTGCTTTATGTTTAAAAATTTCACAGCAGTAGTAAAAATGGCAAACTTATTTCCTATTGCATAATAACAAAAAAAATAATTGCCTTATGTAATTTTTTTATGTATACAGTTGCTTGTTTTTGATACATGTATTTGGATAATTTAATGTATAAATGTTAGCGTATTTGTATTTTTTTACATGTTCGATAATCCGAACTACGAGTGGTCCCAATTATTTCGGATTTTCGACGCTCTACTGTATTTGTATATGTTCTTAAATACATACACTCGAGTTATTAAAAAACAGAACACCTAAAAGGAGTTGAGCTACGACTTTGATTTTTACAGGATATCTTCATTAGGCAATACAGAACAAATGATTAGCATCTCGGTGTCATACGTACCAGTGCATCGATGTAGCCAATAATCGGTGTGGGCACCTCTGGGTTGTATCACCTTCTGTATATGTTCATCAGGCAATACATAACAAATTATTAGCATCTCGGTGTCATACGTACCAGGTGCGTCGATGTAGCCAATAATCGGTGTGGCCATCTCTGGGCTGTATCACCTTCTGTATATGTTCATTAGGCAATACAGAACAAATGATTAGCATCTCGGTGTCATACGTACCAGGTATGTCGATGCAGCTAATAATCGGTGTGGCCACCTCTGGTCTGTATCACCTTCTGTATATGTTCATTAGGCAATACAGAACAAATAATTAGCATCTTGGTGTCATACGTACCAGGTATGTCGATGCAGCTAATAATCGGTGTGGCTACCTCTGGTCTGTATCACCTTCTGTATATGTTCATTAGGCAATACAGAACAAATGATTAGCATCTCGGTGTCATACGTACCAGGTGCTTCGATGTAGCCAATAATCGGTGTGGCCACCTCTGGGATGTATCACCTTCTGTATATGTTCATTAGGCAATACAGAACAAATTATTAGCATTTCGGTGTCATACGTACCAGGTGCGTCGATGTAGCCAATAATCGGTGCTGCCACCTCTGGGCTGTATCACCTTCTGTATATGTTCATTAGGCAATACAGAACAAATTATTAGCATCTCGGTGTCATATGTACCAGGTGCGTCGATGTAGCCAATAATCGGTGTGGCCACCTCTGGGCTGTATCACCTTCTGTATATGTTCAATAGGCAATACAGAACAAATTATTAGCATCTCGGTGTCATACGTACATACGTACCAGGTGCGTCGAGGTAGCCAATAATCGGTGTGGCCACCTCTGGGCTGTATCACCTTCTGTATATGTTCATTAGGCAATACAGAACAAATTATTAGCATCTCGGTGTCATACGTACCAGGTGCATCGAGGTAACCAATAATCAGTGTGGCCATCTCTGGGCTGTATCACCTTCTGTATATGTTCATTAGGCAATACAGAACAAATTATTAGCATCTCGGTATCATACGTACATACGTACCAGGTGCGTCGATGTAGCCAATAATCGGTGTGGCCACCTCTTGGCTGTATCACCTTCTGTATATGTTCATTAGGCAATACAGAACAAATTATTAGCATCTCGGTGTCATACGTACCAGGAGCGTCGATGTAGCCAATAATCGGTGTGGCCACCTCTGGGCTGTATCACCTTCTGTATATGTTCATTAGGCAATACAGAACAAATGATTAGCATCTCGGTGTCATACGTACATACGTACCAGGTATGTCGATGCAGCTAATAATCGGTGTGGCCACCTCTGGTCTGTATCACCTTCTCTATATGTTCATTAGGCAATACAGAACAAATGATTAGCATCTCGGTGTCATACGTACCAGGTGCGTCAAGGTAGCCAATAAACGGTGTGGCCACCTCTGGGCTGTATCACCTTCTGTATATGTTCATTAGGCAATACAGAACAAATAATTAGCATCTCGGTGTCATACGTACCAGGAGCGTCGATGTAGCCAATAATCGGTGTATCCACCTCTAGGCTGTATCACCTTTTGTATATGTTCATTTGCCAATACAGAACAAATGATTAGCATCTGGGTGTCATACGTACCAGTGCATCGATGCAGCGAATAATCGGTGTAGCCACCTCTGGTCTGTATCACGTTCTGTATATGTTCATTAGGCAATACAGAACAAATGATTAGCATCTCGGTGTCACACGTACCAGGTGCGTCGAGGTAGCCAATAATCGGTGTGGCTACCTCTGGGCTGTATCACCTTCTGCATATGTTCATTAGGCAATACAGAACAAATTATTAGCATCTAGGTGTCATACGTACCAGGTGCGTCGATGTAGCCAATAATCGGTGTGGCCACCTCTGGACTGAATCACTTTCTGTATATGTTCATTGGGCAATACAGAACAAATTAGTAGCATCTCGGTGTCATACGTACCAGGTGCGTCAAGGTAGCCAATAATCAGTGTGGCCACCTCTGGTTTGTATCACCTTCTGTATATGTTCATTAGGCAATACAGAACAAATTATTAGCATCTCGGTGTCATACGTACATACGTACCAGGTGCGTCGAGGTAGCCAATAATCGGTGTGGCCACATCTGGGCTGTATCACCTTCTGTATATGTTCATTAGGCAATACAGAACAAATGATTAGCATCTCGGTGTCATACGTACCAGGTGCGTTGATGTAGCCAATAATCGGTGTGGCCACCTCTGGGCTGAATCACCTTCTGTATATGTTCATTAGGCAATACAGAACAAATGATTAGCATCTCAGTTTCATATGTACCAGGTGCGTCGATGTAGCCAATAATCGGTGTGGCCACCTCTTGGCTGTATCACCTTCTGTATATGTTCATTAGGCAATACAGAACAAATTATTAGCATCTCGGTGCCATACGTACCAGGTGCTTCGATGTAGCCAATAATCGGTGTGGCCACCTCTGGGTTATATCACCTTCTGTATATGTTCATTAGGCAATACAGAACAAATTATTAGCATCTCGGTGCCATACGTACCAGGTGCGTCGAGGTAGCCAATAATCGGTGTGGCCACATCTGGGCTGTATCGCCTTCTGTATATGTTCATTAGGCAACACAGAACAAATGATTAGCATCTCGGTGCCATACGTACCAGGTATGTCGAGGTAGCCAATATAATCATTAGTTGTTCAGCTGGACTTGAACCCAGAACTTTACGGTCCCGAGCCAAGAAGCCAGCAGCCCCTTCCAATAGAGACTTTCATGAAGTAGAAAGTCCGGCAATTAGAATCTCCGCAATTGCGATGAATACTCTGTCTTTTAAATTATTAGGAATCTCCCTGCCCTGCAAAAGAAAAAAAAATCGAATTTGAAATAGTTTATAGTCTTTGCTGAAAAGCTAAAGAACACTGAAAAAATTGTGTTTCATCTATTACTCCCAATTCTTCATTCGGTAAAGGAGCTCTTCAAATTGAATATATTAAATTAATGATATAATAAAAAATCCCCTCCTCTACCCTTTACAGTTCCCACACAGCTATTTCTGATGGGCACGGGGTTCATAAGGATCTTATGTTTAAGAATGCGCGCTCTAAGTCAAGGACAAAAAACAAAAACAAAATAAAAATTAATAAATGAAAAAATATCATTTTTGCAGTAGCCACTACTAAAATTAGTGCCGGTATGTAGATTCCGGGTAAAAACAAAGTGCCAGTATGAAATACTAGGAAGCCATCGCTTAGACCACTGCGCTTCCAGGGCAGCGGCACTTTTTTTGTCTTATCGAAAGAAAAAATAAGTTTCGCTATGCGATACCAGCGTACCTTTATAAGTGCCGGTATGCCATACCTTTTATTATGTGCAAAGCACTGTGACATCATGTTAAGTGTATTTTTTATATCCAAGAGTGAATAATTTGAGTAATTTTACTCTTTTTTTTTTCTTTTTTTTTTTTTTTTTTGCCACAGTGCTTAATTGTAACTTTTTTATTTGCTTATTTATGTTCTGTATTTTCGTATTAATTGGAAAAGGTCATTAGACACTGTCACACGGCCGTCATGGGCGGATTGGCCCGCCGGGATACCGGGACATTTCCCGGTGAACCTTTCGAGAACTGGTCCACTTTCTTCCATTCTTTTTACGTGGATTTCTTGGAAAGAACGAATAATTATTTTGGTACTTTTGTAATGGTAAACTTCATCCGAGCTTCATTTCTGTGTGAAAGGTTATTTACATTTAAAAAAACAACTGTTCCTTTTATTTCTGTTGTGTGTTGGCTGCAAAACAAAATAGCAAAATTATCTGCATGTCGGTAATGATCAAAGTGCCTCTTGTCCAAGAAAGCTGTTATAAATTAATTAAACTAAGGCTAACTACAGTTAGACATAGGTTGCTGGATTTCGGAACCCAAGGTCATTGGTATGCCCTACCCTCATATGATAATTTATCGTTCCCACACACTTATCCATTGACTGATACAGAGAATGCTTCTCCGGCAGAGATATTCCGAAATTTGTGTCCTACACACATGTATCTTAAAAGAAACAGCAGTTTACCAGTACTAACTCAGGGGTCAAAATAATGGGTAGACTTGGAAAAGGCCTCTACTCAAGGAGGATATACCAATACAATTGCGCAGTAGGAGATCAGAAGACAAAGAGAAATTGTTATGTTGCATGCGCACATTTTAACATTCAGAATAATCTTCATAGTGGTTTAGCTGGAAACGAAGTCTTCAAAAGACTATTTTGTTCTTGTCAAAATCAAATTTTTTAAAGGAAATTAATAATCTGGCACAACACCCCGTTTCGAGCTTGGTTTGAAGCTATTAGGTGTACAAATAAGTTTTAAAACGTTTTAAGACAACGCAACATGTAATTTGAGAGAAGACAGCAATACCTTTACTGATCAAAATATGCGTCGTCATTATCTATCACCTTCCGTCATTGGTCGGGCAGCTGACGATTGCAGCCATGAAAAATACCTCGTTGTGTGACGCGATGAAGTCGTCAACCCATTTTTGCACTTCGTCACATGTCCGGAGCCATACAGCAGACAAACCATGTTGCATCGATCAGAACAAATGTTAGTCTGAAGGGGCTATGTCGGGACTTTACGCTTAGTCTCTAAAACTTCCCAGCCAAGCGTCAATAACATTTCCTTGACCGATTTCGCGACATGCGGCCTAGCTTTGTTATCAATCCTTTGCCTGTGAATGGACGTTTCCAACTGATTTCCTGGTTCAATCGCAGCAATTGCTGTTTGTAGCGATCAGCAATAACAGTTTGACACTATCCAGTAGATCATAATAGAGCACACCCTTCATATCCCACCAGATGCACAGCAGAACTTTCTTGGAGTGAGTATTGCGTTTCGGTGTCGAAGTCGTTGCTTCACCGGGGTCTACCCCGTGCTTTTTTTTTTTTGTTGTTTTTTTTTCCATTTGGGATTGTCGTACCATATCCACTTTTCATTACCCGTAATGATTATCCACGGGAAAGACTTTCTATGTTGTTTATTCAAGAGATTCAAACACTTCATGACACTCTCATCCTTGTTCCTTTGGCTCAGGTCACATGGCACCGATTTTCCTTCGTTCTGAATCTTTTCCATTGAGCGTAAACGATTAGAAATGGCTTGTTGAGTTACCCCCAATTATTCAGCTAGTTCTTCATGCGTTTGAGACGAATCTTCATGCAGCAATGCTTGCGGTTACTCATGTGCAACCTTCCGCAGGGTGCCGCTACTTTATCGATCGCTAACATCAAAATCATCTGCTTTAAACCGTCTAAACCAAAACTCACACGTGCTTTCCGATACAATATTCTCCCCCAGAACAGATCGATGCACATGCTTTTGCAGCAGTTTTTCCTTGATGAAATTCATAACGAATGCAGTGTCGAATGAATGCAGTATCGCTTGCGATCTTTCACCTACCGATGTGCAAGTGCGATTTACTGTTGGGCAAACTTCTGTGTCACATTTTATACTCTGGACCAGTTACTGTCACATGACAACAACGCGGGGGAATGCCGGATATGTAAATTAGCGGTATACGTCACACAAAAAACGCGTTAAAACTGTTTTGTGCATCAAATAGAAGTCATCGCTCTTTCCACGTTTATATAAGTGAGTCACCGAAAAAATTATCATCGGCCGCGACCGGGAATTGAGCCCAGGGTCTTCCAATTACGCGCCGGGCATGCTTCCACTGCACCACAACGGCCTCGAAATTCTCCAGAATCACATACGACAAAACGTGGTTTGGCAGTTGGTCGTATTGTCGTGAGTGTGTCTGGAGAATTTCGAGGCCGCTGTGGTCACATACGACAAACTGAATTTCGAGGCCGCAGACTCACACACGACAAACTGTCAAACCATATGGTGGTTTGGCAGTTTGTCGTATTGTCGTGAGTCTGGAGAATTTCGAGGCCGCTGTGGTGCAATGACTCTAAGACTCACATTCGACAAACTGTCAAACCACATGGTGGTTTGGCAGTTTGTCGTATTGTTGTGTGTGAGTCTGGAGAATTTCGAGGCCATTGTGGTGCAGTGGAAGCATGTCCGGTGTGTAACTGGAAGACCCTGGGTTGGATTCCCGGTGGCGGCCGATGAGAATTTTTTCCGTGACTCAATTACATAAACGTGGAAAGAGCGATGACTTCTATTTGATGTTCCTAATGCACGTCAACTGTGTATTTATTACTTATTTGTACACCTAATACATTCCATCACGGAAGGATTTTTAAAATTGTTTCACCGTTAAATTGTTAAAATTTGTTCACAAATGAATTTGTTTTACGAAGCATATTTCAGCAGTTCTACTTCATCCACGATGTAACAGAATTTTTTTCGTGAGAGAAGTATAACCCTGTATGTATGTGTATTGTTAGGTTGTATGTATGTATGTGTATTGTTAGGTTGTATGTATGTATGTGTATTGTTAGGTTGTATGTATGTGTATTGTTAGTTTGTATGTATGTGTATTGTTAGGTTGTATGTATGTGCATTGTCAGAGTGGACTGCAAGACTAAAATTCCCGGCCTGGTTTGGTCGTCCCAATCCTCTCCTGACGGATGTCTTGTGTTTGGCTCTCTTTGGCCAACTATATTCCTTGCGCTACTAAAACTTATCAACCAACCAACCAACCAACCTCTCCTGACTGCCGTTACATGTTTTGTGTGTGTGATCTTGAGGCATTTCAAAGAAACTGGTCTTATTTCGCTGAAAGAATAAAATTTGTATGATATGAATAAATTTGGCGTAAGTGTTTTGTCATACTTTGTATTAGTGTAAAATTAGGGCAATCATTTTAATTACAACGTGTACATTTGCGTTACACGCAAAACAGTGTAATGATTTTTATTTTACGAAAAATACCTATAGGTTCCAAAGAATTTGATTTATTAATGCGCCCGTAAAACATAGTTAATAATATGGAATTTAAAATTTTCAGTAATTGAGAGCAAATAGATTTTCGCAAAAGAGCCCTGAATGTACTTTTCTTTTCGCGAGGGGGGGGGGATCCTCAGTAACGCCACTGTCTATGTTTTCTTATGGGAGGAAGAGGCAGAACTACCGTATTCCTTTTAAAGAATGAGTGCTATTTTGCTTGGAATTGAAGAACGAGACGTAAACCTAAAACGCTTTGTAAACATGCCCTTATGTGCTGCCCACCAATTAGGATGTTGTCAATTATGTATTTATGTTTCGTAATTGCATAGAGTAGTAGGCACGTATACTGTATTTCATGTTTCTACGCCTTTAAGTAAGATGATTTCCTTTTGTTGTATGTAACAGCAAGTTTAAAGCGGCAGTCAATAGTTTTTTTCCATCCTGAAATAGCTTTTTTTTTATTAGAAAAGAAAAAACGAAATGTTTATCTATGCGTGATTGCTACTGTTGGTGCCGCGGGTGGCCTAGTGGGCAACGTTCGTGACTGCCAAGGAAAGGACCTCAGGTTCGATCCCAAGCAGGTACGAACGCTCGATCCACTAAATATCCGTCGTGCATCGGATGAGCACGCTAAGCCGTCGGACAAAGGCGTCTTGCTCCCCCTTTCTACTTCGCTTCCGTGTCACTTTCCTATAGGGCACTCTAGCCCAAATCTCCTAGCATCCTATTTCTAAGGGTTGTTTAAGACCTGGGGTCAGACACTCCCTTCCTAAAATCCTCTACATATGATATGATCTGATTGCTACTGTTTCGTGCGCGATGCCATTTAAAAATGGCGTCGCGGACATGTAATGTAAACAACTTGCACTGCTGGAGTTCTGTTGATATCAGATGATAAATTAGTGATTGTTTTTATCATGCTGGGGCTTTAAAAGTTGATACATGTACTCTATATATATGTCGAATAACCTGTCCGACAGTTCGATACAAAACGCTTTCGCACTATATCAAAGCCGTAAGAATTGAACTGGTCCTAGTGCGACAACAGCTGCAATATGAATTTTAATTTTAGTCTCCTTCTAAATTAAAAAGTTTTGAATTGTTTTAACTCCTGCGGAAGAATTCAACGTTTCTTGAATGTCAACACCACACAACTACACAAAGTAATTAATAAAAAATGCGTGTGATAAATAGAGATTTAGCCCTGATGAAATCAAAAACACTAGGTATTCTTATGACGATTAGGGCAAACGATCGGCCCACAACTCTTGCACGTCCCCTGGCGAGCTGTGACATTGCCAATTCTTTTTTTAACTGTATGGTCAGTCGTATCGCCTGAGTACCATCGTCACCGTACACCTGATGTACTTCAGTTCAGTTATAGTGTAAGCTGACCAAACGTTCCCAATTCTTGAGGACAGTCCTCGAATTTAGTTTACTGTCCCCAAAAACGTCTGAAGCCTTTGGGGACGCAAATTATCGTCAGATTTTACTGTTTGTCCCCAATTGTCCTCGAATTTACATTTCCTCATTAACCCTTTAGATTTTCAATGTAAACTGTTTTTAAAAGTAGTTTCCGTTGTACTAATTTTTCAACATCCTTCATGTGAAAATAAATTTTGACTTTTTTTTCTTTTTTCTCGGTTCAACGACCATTACGAGCAACTCTAAGGACAGTAAGCAGTCAGTCACCTGTCTCTAATTTGGAAACTTTCGTTCTAGGGAAGAGAGAGAGAGAGAGCAAGTGCTGTAAGACAAACACACCACCAATGCCTCATTTGGGACTCGAACCCGTACCAACTTGTACGAATCATCGTCAGTGACCAGCACTAAGACACTGCACTACTGGCACGGTCATATTTCGACTGTAAATGTTCTGAGTTTCTCCAAAAAACTTTGGCAAAATGAAAAATTCGCAATGTAATTACTATGGGGTGCAGCCTAATTTTAATTCAGCGCATGCACCTAAGGTAAAGCATTTCACTTTTGCTAATATGTTCTCGCCACCATAATTCTACTTTGTCAATGCAAATTACCAACATTCTACAAGATATATCCTTTTAAGACATAGATTTTAATGTGTAATATCACACTTATTGAAGCAATGCAGTTTTGTGACAAAAAGATTTGCATATTTATTTTGAGAACGTATGTGTCCCCAAATGAACTACCGATTTGGGGACGTCACGCCCTTTTGTCCTCATATCTGTGTCCCGATATCTGGTCACCTTATTATAGTGGCTAGAACAGATAGTGTGCCGTGCGATAATACTTCACTGTTTAAATTTCAATTCCCTCTTTTCATGAAACCGCTAGATGGCGCTCCTGCAAGCTTCCATGCTATGATTTTCAAAGGTTAGCATGCTTTTCTATGACGTGTTTGGTGGATAGCGAGTAAAAAAGTAATTTATTTGTTAGATCGATCATGAAAAGAAGTAATAATAAGAGTGTAACGTTGAGAACGTGTTTTGTACATGGATGTAACAGTGGTTACAAATCTTGTAAACATAACTCTGTTTTCCGTGCTGAAAAATGAGGTAACGTGGGAGGAATGGAGCAAGGCAATTCCTCGTGGTGACAAACAGCTAGAACAGAAGTGTGTCGTATGTGAACTCATTTTGATGAACGTTTTATGGAAAGACATTTTAAAACGCTTATAAATGGTGAAATAATATTAACGCCCAGAGCTCGGCCAGTAGTTTTAGATAATGCTGAGCCCACAGTTTTCCCTAATTTCCCTGCGTATTTAACCAAACTCTTACCGCAACAACGTAAAATTTAGATTAATTAAAATTTAATTAAACAACGTAAAATTAAGATTCAGCTATTGCTGAGATCAGCAGTAGCTCAGTGTGATTCAGCTGTTGCTGAGATTTTATTTAATAATTTCTTTTGGCGTATTTCACATCGCTGTGGGTTTCTGTGGTTCATATCAGGAGTGTATAGAAACATCTTTTTCGAGGGAGGCGGGGGTTAAAATCCACCAGTTCAAAATAAAAATGAAAAAGCGAAATTATTTTTGTTTTATCTAATGTAAGTTGGTGAGTGCATATTTTCTCATGTTATTTAAACAATAATAAAAAATTCAAATTTTCGCGGGCGAGGGCTCCATGCTTCCCTTTATATATTGTATAGGTAAATCAGTGCCGCGAATTTTAATTTCTTCTGTAAACTTCATGCAGCATGTATCACATTATGAAGTCACTAATGTGACACATACTTTACATTTTTCACTTAATTTCTGTCTAGATTTGTTACGAGAAATATGATTACCTCTGAAATCGTTCTGAAAAAGTTACCAATTGTATTATTTGATCTAGGGTTTAATAAAATCGGATCTTTTTTGGATTGGATTGGAGGTTTAACGACCGCCGTGAACAACTCAATGGGCTATAAGCAGTCGCCCGTCCCTAATTTAGGGTCACTGGTTCCAGGGAAGGGAGAGAGCCAGTGCCGTAAGACAAACACAACATCCATGATTGACCGGGATTCGAACCCGGACCCCTTACGGACGAATGATCAGAGGCCAACGCCTTAGACCACTGCGCCACCGGGGCGGCCTGACGCTTTAGGAGCTGTGTCGTAATTGCTACGGCAATTTGGTACACAACAACGTAAAAGCATATTAGAACTGCAAAATTTTTTTAACACTGGGAAATAAATTACAAAAAGTGGAATAATATGAATCAGTCAGCAGCAAGAACAATGAACAATCTCATGGGGCAACGCTACAATAATCACACACACTAACTATGGTTACGGTCGTTCGTCAAATTCAACAGGTCTTCCTGTAGTGACGTCAGACGTCGGAGAGCAGGAGGTGTTTGGGCCTTGTTTCAGGGGGCGTTGGCAGGACGGGCTTTGAACATTTAAGGCGCCTGTGGAGACAGACCTATAGTCGGAGGTTGGTGATTGGCAACGGTTGGCTGGTGTGAAGTTGGCTTTCCTGTTTCTAATCGGTGAACCCCGTAGGGTACTGTTTTTTGGGTGTGTCGTCGTTGGCGAAAGCGTTCTTGTTTCGTTGAATTTTTGAGACAGCGGCTTGCTGTTTCCTCTTCTATTTTCGTTTCTTTTCCTGCTAAAGTTTTGCAGGCGGTTGGTTCTTCCCATATCCGAGGTAGGATAATTGTCTTTGCATGCTCTTGTCTGTTGTGGACTGTTGATTCGGGGTGGGCCCTAGCTGCCGCCGGTGGGTCCGGCGGGGATGGGGGACTCTGATTCCTCGACTCCGGCTAAAAGAATGCGTTCTTCACCGGGTGATGAGCTTCCTCAGCTGGGTGGTTTGCTAGTTCCAGTTAATGATTTTGTTTGTTCGATTCAATGGTCTCCTCAGGAATTGCTGCGTAGGGCATTTGCGAGCGGAGTGACTCGTGGTGAAATACTTATTTCCGCGACTTCTGGGAAGATACCCAGAGTCCGTCCCATGTTGTTGAAGATGTTCTTCGTGGACAATATTTCAATGCATGACTCGATTTCAGACGTTCAGTTTTTACGTTCGGGTGACTTATTGGTGCGTTCCTCGAATCTCATTTGCTTGCTGGAAATTTGTCAACTTTCTAATTTTCTTCAGGTACCTGTCAAAACTCAGGTTCTTACTAAGCTTATGACAACGAAGTTTTTAGTTCGAGATGTGGACACTGAAGCCCCTGTTGATGAAATTGCTTCAGAATTGTTGGACCGTGGTGTGAACTGTCTTCGTGTTGTTCGGTTCCGACGTTCGGTAAATTCCTCGAAGGTCCCTACTTCTTCGGTCCTAGTGGAAGAACTGGGCTTTACTAACCGTGACACTATCTATCTGTGGTATTCCAGATGTGCGGTCAGACCCTTCTTGGATTCACCTAGGCAGTGTAAAAACTGTCAGCGTTATGGACATCTGCTGTCAACCTGTCGTAGTGCCGCTCGCTGTTCTCGTTGTGGTGAAGGACACGACTCTTCTGTATGCTCGGCGTCGAGCTTCCAGTGCGTATTATGCAAGGGCTCTCATCCTGCTTCTGACACGAACTGCCCAATTTACCTCCAAGAAAAGCAGATCTTAGATATTATGGCTTCGAAGTATCTCAGCTATCCAGCAGCTTGGGACTCTGTGCGTCAAGTCCACCAGGCCTCATATGCGGCGGCGGCGGCGACTCAGGCTCAACCTCCGTGCGCTTGCTCCTCTGCCTTCCCTCAGCTTCTGGACATTATCTCTAAACTCACCAGTAGATTGGACTCTTTGACGAATCTTCTTTCACCTCCTTCCCTACATGCTGGCCCCACATCATCCGTTGCACAGGTGCCACAGGCTGAAATTTTGCAGAATCCTCCTACTACATTGGCAGCGTGCCCAGCTTCTTCAGTGCCTACTGAGCAACCTCCTGACACTGGCCTAAGCGCCGATGAATTCCTGTCATGCGAAGAATCTGTGGTTCCGTATGTGGAGTCTGCTGCGGAATCCGTCAAACTTTCTCACTCCAGAACCTTCTCGTGTCCTCCATGTGCCATGCCTTTCTCTTCTCGTCCAGCCTTGCTGTCACACCTGAAAGCTCATCGTGACGACGGTAAGTTTCTTTGTGGCCTCTGTTCCATGCGGTTCAAGACGGCATCTGGCCTAGCGGATCACTTTTCTCTTCATGAATAGTTGGTTGCTGGTCCAATGGAATGCGCAGTCCCTTCGCTCCAAAAGACCTTATTTCACCGACAGTTCTATTTTTTCTACAGCCACGATTTTGACTATCCAAGAATCCTGGTTATCTCCTGGTCTCTCTTTTTCCCTCCCAGCCCGTACGGTGTATAGGAATGGTCAGGGGTGGCCTCTTAACTGCAATTAGGTCGGATATCTCTTCCAGATTGGTGGACATCTTCAGCTCGGATTCGAACGAGCAGCTTCTTACGACGGATATCTTCTCTGGCGACAGCACACTCAGGATTATTCATTTATACATCCCCTCTCCTCCCCTCTTGGCGCTCTTGCTTGGACGGATCGAACAACTGCTCACTGATTGTTGTATGGTGGTTGGGGATTTCAATATTCATCACCCTAGCTGGGGTTCTGCTTCTCCGAGCCGGGGGGGGGGTGCTGAGTTCGTGGACTGGCTTTGCTCGCAGGATCTTTGTCTCCTAAACTCGGGGTCTTCTACCTTTTGCAGGGGGGCCAAGTTGTTCTGTTTTGGACCTCACCATGTGCTCTCCTCAGCTGGTTCCGTACTGCTCCTGGTCTATGGATAGTGACCTCTACGGTAGCACCCATCATCCTGTCATAACAACATTGGAGGCAGGGATGTTTGGCTCCCCTCCCCTCCTGCTCTGGGTCTACAACCAGTTCCTTGGTCAGTGGCTTGGCCTTCTATCCAGAAGATTATCCGTGGTAAACTTCCTTCCACTCCTGACGGTGCCGCTATGATCCTGGACCGCATTTCCCTGATTCTCCACGCTTCTCGTCGGCTCAGCGGTCAGCGTCGACGTTGGTCTCCTTGGTGGGACTCTGATTGTGCTCAGCGGCTTCGCAAGAAACGCCGCCTCCTTCGCTATGCCAAGTCATCCGGCTGCCTCTTCGCTTGGTCATTATATCGACAGGAAGAGCGGAATCTTCGCCACCTCCTCATTCTTAAGAGACGTGCCTACTGGAAGGCACATTGCAACGACACCTTGAGGCCAGGCTTCGTTTTCTCCCTCTTGCGCCGTCTGAAATCTCATGTTGGTTCGAGCCCGAATCACCTACTACTTCGGATTGGCGGTTTCCTTGTTGCTGATCCGGCGGAGCAGGCTTCGGCGTTTGGTGAACTCTTTTCCACAGCCTCTGGCTGTTCGGTGCACTCCTTTTCTATTGACCATGATGACTCTTCTCTTGAGATGGATGTGTTACTTACTGCCAGTGAAGTTGCCAGGGCTATTAATGGATCGCCCCGGCGCTCTACACCCGGCGCTCTACACCCGGCGCTCTACACCCGGCTCTGATGGATGTACTTACGAACTGGTGAGACGTATATGGAGGTGGAATTCGTCTTGGCTGGTTGACCTCCTTAACCTCTTTTGGTCAACCGGCGTTCATCCTTCTTGTTGGAAAGAGTCCTGGGTGATTCCGATAAAGAAGCCTAACAAACCTGCTCTCGACTTATCATCGTACCGAATGAACACTCTCACTTCAGTTTTTTCGAAGATCTTGGAGAAAGTCCTGGTCTCTCGCCTAACAGACTTCATTATCTCTCATCAACGGATCAGCAAGCTGCAATTCGCATTTTTGCCAGGACGTTCCACATCGTCGTGCCTTCTGTCGATCCAACGTCATCTTCTGGTGGCTCGAGCTAGACATAATTATGTTTTTCTGGTGTCTTTGGACCTTCAGGCGGCATATGATTCGGTCTGTCATCCTGCTCTCCTTGGGAAATTGGCGTCTCTGGGTGTTCGTGGTCGTCTTCTACGTTGGCTGGCTGACTACCTTGCTCGGCGCAGATTTCGCGTTCGTTGGCGGGGAACGGTGTCTTCCTCCTTTCCGTAGTGTCGAGGAGTTCCTCAGGGTAGCTCCATTTCACCTATCCTTTTTAACTTATACATTGATGATGTGGTTGATTGCTGTCATCCGAATGCGCATATGTTCTTATTTGCAGACGATATTTTTATTGTTTCCTATAGTCGCAACCGGGCGGCGGCACTTAGCTATATGCAATCCTCTTTGGATTCCATTGTTCAGTGGGCATCATCCTGGGATTTACGTCTCTCTCCTTCTAAAAGCTTCGCGGTTGACTTTTCTCGTAAGCGCCGGTCGCCTGCCCCTCCTTTCCTGCTAGGCTCTGACTCAGTGACTTGGCAGTCCTCCATCAAGATTTTAGGGGTCTGGTTTAACTCCTCCCTGACTTGGTCTTCACACCTCACGCACGTCAAGAAGTCAGTCTTCCGAGCCTTGTCTGCTGTTAAAGTTGTTTGTCATCGCCCGTGGGGTCTTGGCTTCCCCAACGCTCTCGCCTTTGTCGTTGCTGTGATTCGGCCTATTCCGGAATATGCGGCGCCGGTGCTGTTCACCTCCCCCACCTATCTCTACGACGCTCTCGAAGTTTTGTTCAACCATGCACTCCGTGCAGCCATTCACCTCCCTTGTTCGCCACCTGTGGCGGTCTTGCGTGCCGAATGTGGAATCGATAGCGTGCGTTCTCGAATCACCCTCCTGACAGTCCGATTTTTGTACCGCCACTTGTCGATGGGTCAGCGTTCGCCTATCGCTCATCTTCTTTTGGAAGAGGACGCCTTGTCATTCTACGCTTGGAAATCCCATGGCTTTCCCCTTGGAATCGTGCTCAGTCGCTTCCGACAGGAGCCGCTTTTCGTCAACAGCGATCTTCTTCACGCTCTGCCGGCCCCTCCTGTTTCATCTGCACCCTGCTACTCGATTATTTGCTCGGGTCTCCCTTTTCAGCAACGATATCTGCATACGATGCTTATCAGACATTGCTTTGGGGTGTTCTTCGCCCAGTTCTCAGCGTCGCACCACATCATTGCTACTGACGCTTCGAAGATTAACTCCTCGGTGGCGATCAGGCATTTTTTTCCACGGAACAAATCCAGCCGTTCGTTCTCCTTCTCGACTATTTCCTCAGTGTTCTCGGCTGAAGCATGGGCCCTAATTTCAGCGCTTGAATTTGCTCCCGGCCCGTGCGGTGGCCTCTTGCTGCTTACGGATAGTCGTTCTGTTCTACAGGCCTTGTTGGCATTAAATCCCAAATCTCAAGACATTATCGTTCTTCTGCATGATTCTCTTCAACGCCTCCGTTCTTTCTACGAGGACATTGTGCTCGTTTGGTGTCCGGCTCATGTTGGTCTTCCAGCGACTGAGGCCGCTGACGCTGCCGCCCGACGGGGCCATGCTGAGGGCCTGGCCTTGTTCCCCCAGTTACAGCCACTGACGCTGCTCGGCACAGTGGTAACATGCTCATCTCCGCTTCTGATTCAGCCTGGCTTTCGTCCGGGTGGGCAGAACTGTATCCGTTCATCAGCTTCCGGCACAGATGGCCTAGCGAACACTGTTATCGAAGTTCCTCAGCAATCATAATTCAAAAATTACGCACGGACACTGCACCTTTAAACAGCTACCTCTTTCTGATTCGAAAACGTTCTTCCCCGATGTGCTTCTGTGGCTCCGGGCCTGAGACTGTTCCTCACTTCCTCCTCTCCTGCCCTGCGTACAGTGCATATCGGAGGGTTTGTTTTGGAGTGACAACCCCTCATTCCTCAACCTCCGTCTCTGCTCAAATGTATTCTTTGTTGGACTTTCGGGACACTTCCGTGGCAAAACGCAAAGTTCGGGCCTTGGAGAAATTTATTACTCTCTCAAGACGTTTCTCTGTGAGGACGCCCCATTTCTAACCTTCCTTCTCATGAGCGTGCCCCTTTGATGGACTTTTGTGCTGCTACTGTGACTTCCCGTGCTGGTCGCAAGGAGGTTCTCTGCCGTGGCTGGTCGTGCATCTTCAAGAGTCTTAGTGATCAGGAGTTATTTTAGCTATTTCCGCATAGCCAACTAGTTGCTGTGAGGCACAAAGCTTAGTCTATAAGCCTCATCGTCTTATTAAAAAAAAAAAAAAATACCTCTAGTCTGTTTCTTTTCACTGGATTTTCTGTAGAAACCAATATAGATGAGAGTTCTTCGTCAACTGAAGTCAAGTCTATCGCTAGTTCCGTGGTATCGTAATCGTAATCGCCAAAGTAGGAGTTTCTTGTTGATTTTGGCTCACGTACATTTAAAAAGTGACTTGAAATGTCCCATCAAACCGGAATACAAGGTATATATATATACTTTTTCATTATCTGGTGGTAATAAATTTGCAAAAAAAAATCATACAAGCAGTATTCGAATGCTTAACGGAATAGCTCTTTAAATCACTGTTTTATATGGTATTCTTTTTTTTTTTCTATGCGAAGTTTTATGCCCGTAGCATTGTCTTTTTTTTTTTTTTTTTTTTAATATTATTTAAATGCGATTACCAAATAAGGTCTATCTTAAATATTTCCTTGGTTTTAATGCACGTACAGTTTTAGGAGAAATCGTTTAATGAATTAAGGCAACAATAAGATTGCAGGTTCTAGAAGGGTTTCACAGTAACGAGTCTTAAGGGAAATGTCATTCGGGGAAAGTTTGAGATACATTGTTATGGTTGTAGCCGCGTGGTCAATAATTATAGTTTGGTGTCTAGGTCAGCATATATCTGATCTTGCACAGAAAAATAAGAATGCGTTCTGTTAGGGATTCAATATAGTGGTTAATTGCGGGCAGTGCCTGGGATTCAATCCCAGGTGGCATGCATTTCAGTATGTCCGTAGATTCTGGTTCACCCTCTTCAGTGGGAGCTTCTAACAAATTGTTAATTGGCGACTGATAATTTTCAGCGACGATGGGAGTCTTTAGAACCCTATGAACACTGAAAATTGCTAGTAAAAAATTGGTGCCAGTGTGCTGCTGCCCAATATAACGCTTCTTTTGGCAAAAATGAGAGGGTATAAATAGAATTAAGTGATGATCTTATATTGAAATCACATATATACGTGTTAAGGATTTGTGGTAAGTGTATTTACAAAATAACATAGCAAAAAGTGTTTGTAAACAGACCTACAGGTCTGTAGTTGCAGCTGTGGTCAGTTGAAAGCCATCTAGGATCAATGATTCGCAATTGAGTTTAACAATTTTCATCTTTTTTAAAATTCATTAGATGAAAGATCTGCAGACAGTGGAAGTAAAGTGCAACATCTATTTTCATCTTTTTTAAAATTCATTAGATGAAAGATCTGCAGACAGTGGAAGTAAAGTGCAACATCTATTGGAATTATAGAATTTTGAGTAAGAATATCTTGTGGGGTCTTGCATGGAGCAGAATTTTTGTGGAAGCCCTATGTGTTGCATTTCACAAAATTGGCAGATCTATTAATTCAGTGGTGTCAAAAATTAGGGTGTTCTTCCCAATAGCGCCTGCTGATGTAGCTGTTATGTTCGCTAGCGCTGAATTTCATTGTTTACATTCACTTTTGATTGGAATGATAGCAAGACTTCCGTCTGGAGTTATGTCCACCGAATAAAAGTTTAGTGAAGGTGTTAATTCCCATAACACAAAAAAAAAAAAAATGGGCCAAAAGAAAACAACTATTATAACAGATCAGTGGAAGGCATATGACAGTTTGTCGGTTGACTGTTATTATATAGTATTGCAACATAGGGGGTGCTGTTTAACAGGTTTGTCCACGATAACCAACAGGCTGAGACCATACCACAAAAAATACCCCCACACGAGTACTTTGCTAGCTCCAAACTTGACCGTAAAAACAGTACATTGTAGTAAATAGTGTTCCTCCAGCTGCCGCCATACCCACACAGGGCCATCAGACTTATAGATTGTGTATCTGGATTGATCAATCCATAGGACCTGTTTTCATTGATCTACAGTCCATGATAAATGTTTTTTGCGCCGTGCAAAACAATGTGTAGCATTCCGAGTTGAGATGAAAGGCTTATGAGCAGCCGCACGACCACAGTAACCCATGGAATGAAGTTATCTGCGAATGGTACATGTACGTACCGAGGTTCCAGCATTTTTACTCACCTGTACACTGAGGTCTTGTGCAGTACTCCGTCAATTAGCTGTAACGACTCTCCTGAGGCTTCGACGTCCTCTATCACTGATTTTCTTTGGTGTGTCGATACATTTTGCTGCTTCAGGCACACCATGTGTCTTCCACTTAGTCAGTACATCAGAACAGTTGACTTGGGTATGTTTAAACGTCTCTTGGTTTCTCTTGTGGACAACTCACTAATATAACACCCAACAATCTTTCCTTTCTCAAAGCCAGTTTTTTCCCGCTGCGACATTCTCACTCAACCTCACAGTAAGATATGATCGAATTCAGCTGCAGGCTTGTTTTTATACCGTTAGCAGCTGCACCACACATCTTATCAATGCAGTGGATCCATTCATTTGCTTTTGAAGGGGTGTCCGGTGACTTTTGTCAATATAGTGTATTTAGGGATTGGTGGATGGCCATGTCTTCTGTCATCTTCAGAAGCCATGGCCATTTAGGCAATCACTTGCCATATATCATCATCATCATTGTCAACCATTATCAATCCACTGCTGGATGAAGGTCTCCCCAAGTTTCCTCCACAACGGTCTGTCTTGTGCCAGTCTCCTCCATGTCACCTGCATACTTTCGAATTTCATTAACCCATCTCCCATGTGGTCTTCTTCTGGGTCTTTTCCTGTCCCTTGGAATCCAATCTAAAATTTCGGCTGTCCATCGATGATCTGTCCTTCTGGCAGTATGTCCAGCCCATTGCCATTTCAGGGATTTAACTCTGATCATGATGTCTTCCACTCTTGTCATTTTTCGGATCCACGAGTTCCTCTTCTTATCTCTCCTGGTTACACCAAGTATGCACCTCTCCATCCTTCTTTGAGTTGTCTGCAGCCTTTGTATGTCTCTTTTAGTTAAGGTCCACGTCTCTGCACCATACGTAAGCACTGGAAAGATGCATTGATCAAACACTTTTCTTTTAAGACATAATGGCATATTGCTCTTGAAAATTATGCTGTTTCTTCCAAAAGCTCTCCAGGCAAGTTTTGTACACGCCGATTAATTTCTTCATCAATGTGACCCTCACTTGATATCTGCTGTCCAAGATAAACGTACGTATCTGTTATCTCCAGCTTTTCTCCATCAATCGATAAATCTTCATTTCTTGTAAAAGCATTGAACATCACTTTTGTCTTCTGAAAGTTCATTTTTAATCCCACTTCTTTACTCTTGTCAGCAAGTTCCTGGATCATACTCTGCAGCTCTGATGGGCTAGTTGCAAAAATGACTATGTCATCAGCAAAACGAAGGTGGGTTAGATAATCTCCATTAATCTTTATCCCTTTGTTTTCCCAGTTCAGTGATTGAAAGACATTTTCCAATGTGGCATTAAAGAGCTTCGGAGATATGGTGTTACCTTGCCTTTCCAATTTTTATGTGTGTTGTATTTTCAAACAGACGAATCTTTGCCCTTGCATTTTCATAGATGTTATTAATAATATTAATGTACGCATCTTCAATACCGCAGGATTTCAGAGCCATTGTAACTGCTGATGGTTTCACCGAATCAAAGGCTTTTTCATAATCGACAAAAGCCATGCACAATGGAAGTTCCTATTCCCTCGCTCTTTCAATTAGTTCTCTCAGTACGTGGATATGATCTATTGTGCTGTAGCCACTCCTGAATCCAGCTTGTTCTCTCGGTTGAGCCATGCCCAGTGTTACCTTCAAACGGTGTGAAAGAACTTTAGTGAAGATTTTATAAACCACTGAGAGGAGGCTGATAGGTCTGTAGTTCCTGAGATCCTCAATGTCCGCTTTTTTATGTAGCAGGATCATTGTAGCGTTGTTCCAATCCTCAGGAATCTTCCCTTCATTAAGGCATCGAGTAAAATTTCGGCGAGTACTGTTTCGATTTCTCCACTTGCTTCTTGTATGATGTCTACAGTAATTCCATCTTCTCCTGGAGCTTTTCCTCGCTTCATGTTCTTGATTGCATGTGCAACTTCTGCTGGAAGGACTGGAGGAACTCTGGTACTGGTATCTTTCATGATGTCTGGAGTGCATGTATCATCCCTTTCATATAATTTGGAGTAGAAATCTTTCACTCTTGTCAAAATTTCGCCTCTATTTCTTGTTACAGAACCATCTTCTTTTCTCAGTGCCATAATCTGTTTTCTTCCCTTACTGAGATGCCCCTTTGCTATCTTTAGGCTTTGGTTGTTTTCAATTGCTTTCCTCACTAGTTCACAGTTGAATTTTCTTACGTCTTCAGTGATACTTTTTCGTACTGTCTTGCATAGCTCTATATAATCCACTTTGGAAGTCACATCTTCTTTAGTTGTCCTCATCTCTCTTCTTTTTTGCATCAACATTTTCATTTTTCCTGATAATTTATTTACATGCAACTTGTTCTTAGACCCAGCTAATTTTGTTGCTGTTTCCATAAGAGCTTTGGTTAC
This sequence comes from Macrothele yani, assembly GCA_039090855.1. Classification (NCBI taxonomy): domain Eukaryota; kingdom Metazoa; phylum Arthropoda; class Arachnida; order Araneae; family Macrothelidae; genus Macrothele; species Macrothele yani. Next base: position 5,701,536 of record CM077011.1, on the reverse strand, counting down.
TTTTCTGTTAACTTCAGAGATGTCCACTTCTTCCGATGTTAGGCCTTCTAAAGCAGAGAACCTATTCTTCAGTTCCAACTTGAAGGTATTATGGTGTTTTTTAAGGTTAGTTATGTCAATAGATTTTGTTTGTCTTATGAGCTTGCCACGTTCAAGTTTAGTGTTGAGGTGCATCTTACATCTCACCAATCTATGGTCACTACCTGTGTTGAACTTGTTTAGCACACTGCAGTCTTCTATGACGAATTTTTTGTTACACATAATAAAACCAATTTCACTTGTCGTCCCATTTGGATGTCTCCATGTCCATTTCCTGTGTGGCTTTTTCTTGAAGGAGTTCAAGATGAAAAACCCTTCTGCCTCTGCAAACTCAACGAGAGTATTTCCACGCTGGTTTCTGTTGCCGTGACCGAATTTACCTACTGAAGTTTCATTCTGTTGCCGTGACCGAATTTACCTACTGAAGTTTCATTCTGTTGCCCTTGCCCTATTTTTGCATTGAAATCTCCCATAATTATTTTCAAGTGCTGCTTACCTTTATTATTTAGATGACAAATTTCCTCATAAAATTCTTCAATTTCTTCTTCAGGATGACTTGTGGTGGGTGCATAAGTTTGAATAATCTGAGCCTGGTATCTTCTCGATAGTTGGATAACGAGTCGTGCAGCTCTGTCAGAGGAACTTTCAACTTCTACCACTTTATCCTTCAGTTTCTTGTTTATTATAAATCCAACACCACTAGTTCTGCCAGTATCTGTCCCACGATAGTAGAAGAGATGTCCACTTTTCAGTTCGATGAGATCTTCTCCCTTTTCTCCTTACCTCACTTAGCCCCACGATGTCCCACTTGATCCTTTGTAGTTCCTCTTCCAATTCCAAGAAGCCTTGAATCAGAAGATAGGGAGCGTCCATTGTACGTTGCCAAGGTCAGCATCAGATGGCAGCCTAGTCCGGTCCTCCGGGGATTCTTAGCACCCTCTGCCTTCGTGTCGCACTGGCCGCTGCCTTGGCCAGGTACATTCCAGCTGCCGGAGACTGAGGGCCAAGATTTAAGTTGTGGAGTCATTTTGGAGGGGTTTGGCCATAACTCACCACGCTGGCCAAGCGGGTTGGTGAGTGTGGGATAGAATTTTCTCTGATCCCGATGGTATAGTTATACCGCTATTGGCGGTCGTCAGAGCCCCTTTAGTGGGAACAGGATGCACCACGAGAAGGCGGGGTTGACATTTGTCAAGGAGAGGCTGCGATGTTACGCATCACCTATATATATATATATATATTTATTTGTGTGTAAAAATGAAGTTATAACAAAATTATCATTTAGGTATCTGATAAGTTAGAAAGATACAGTACAATGTGCATGGATTTCATGAATACCAAATTGAAAAGATAATTCAGAAAAATTAAAACATTTAAAGAATGCTCCAAGTACAATACCAGTTTCAGCATGGAAATAAGTGCAAAGATTTTTACAAATAACTTTAATCACCATTCCAGCTGGAGTTTGATAACAAAAAACAATTACTTCACTAATTATTGAAGTTGCAAGTCTACTTCTGACATGCTTTCTGTACATGATGTTTGGATTCATGACTATGCTAAAAACATTCAGCCATAGGCATGTATGGTTGATAGCCATTTAAGCAAAATTAATTTTTTATTAACAAGATTTCAATTAGTCTCTGTATGAAAATGAAGAAAAAAAATCACTTATTTTAGGAACTATTTTTTTAAAACTTTTACGATACTGATAATATACATGATTGATTATTGATTTATAGTAATAAATTAAAAAAGTAATTTAATCCTAGTTGTAAATGAATTTATAATTCCACAGTAATTTAATCATTGGTAATATCTGTAAGATATATAAACAGCTGGTGTTTTATCTTTTCAGCCAACAGTGATCTGAAGGCATTCTTCAGTAAATGTAAGGATGGAAGAATACGAGTATTTAAAGTTGAAATAGAAAATGGTCGGTATGCTGCCTTTGTGTAAATTTACTGTTATTTTTATTAATCGCACTTGTAATTTCTGAGGTATTTTCATATATTCTGCATAGTGTTATCATTTTGCGTTGTAAAATTAAAAGTAATTATTCACAAAACGTTTAGGCATATATAAACATACATGGTTTTTATTCAGACCAATCTTTCCACTGTTAGTTGAAAGCATTTACTTTGAAGTCTTGTTTGTGTTCAGCCTGTTTTAATTTTGTGGTTTTTGCCATCAAAATTTCAGATTATTGAAGTTGCTAGATATGCTTAAACAAAATAAAAGTTGATATAACATCAAAATATTCTGTTACTCACCTCAAATGTTATGGTCGTGAGCTCCGTGATGACCTACGGCAGTGAACAATGGAACGAGTGCAAAGTAAGTAACAATCTTTCACCTTGCAGCAGAGTTATTGCATTGTATATACCATTACATAGTTGTGCATCACGGAGCTCATGACCATAACATTTGATGTGAGTAGTAGAATATTTCGATGTGTTATATCAACTTTTATTTTAATATCTCAGCCACATATAAAGTATATTTTTCCATATACGAAAGATATACGCGAAGTTCGTATGCTTAAACAATATCATCTGTTAAATAAATTGATGTGTGTATTCATATTTATTTCAGTAAAAGCATGGCTCTGAAAGTTAGTTTTTTTTCTTATCTTGCTTTTATTATTATCAAATCTTTTAAAAATGTGGAAGTGGTTAAGAAGTATCCACCAAAGCATGAAACTATCATTTCCTGAAAAATATACATGTGACCTTGAAAAACTTTCATCAGAAATTTGCGTATTCATGGTGGGTTCTTCAAGATTGTGTGTGTGCTAAGTATTAGATGGTTTGTAGATATTTTGACATTTTAAAAGGATTTTGCTGCTACACATTTAGAGGAAACAAGAAAAAAAAAAAAAAAAAAAAAAAAAGGACCGAAAAATAAGCATTTTTAAAAAGTATTTACTTATTTATTAAATATGAATATCTGCACAGATTTATTTAATAGAAAATATATTTTCTTTAAATACATAAATGTTAGATCATAGAAAGAAAACAAAGCAAAAACAAAATGAGATCATAATACATGCACGTATTATGTATGTACACAGGGTGCAAAATTTGCGGTTGCCCAGTCGCCAATAGCGACCAGAAATTTATTGTTGGCGAGCAGTAAAAATATTAAATTGTTTTCCTGTTCGGTATTTGATGCTGTTGGCATTATCTTCACAAAAATATTTTTAGTTCAAACAGTATCTTCACAAAAATAATTTTAACTGTGATGGTGTCTTCATTTTCAGTAAAATGTTATCTTTAAAATATTTCAGTATTGTATTTAACTGTGCTTTTTTTTTTTTTTTTTCTTTTTTTTTTTCGTCATGAAATGTTTTCAGTAAAACGGTCTCTGACGGAGGTCGATCACTGCGTCTTCACCAGCAGCCCAGCGAGCCAACGAGAGCTTCTTCCGTGGGCTGCATAGCGACAGCTGATGCGAAGCTCACTGAAAGAAACCCCAAAGCATTGTGGGAAGAAGCGTTTCTTTCCCGCGTGCTTTTCAAGGTCTAACTCCGAGTGGGGATGGGCATATTCGTGGATATTCATTCCCAAAACATTCACGCATCTGTAATATGGGTGGAAATTTTCGATGTATCAGTGAAAACCACGATGTTTCTCTAAAGAACCAAAGAATTCACATCTTTCCCATCTGCAACGGTTATTGGCACATCGATGAATAAATTGCCGTTCAATATCTTGGTGATAGCTCACTAATTCAACATCAAGTTACCATAATATTTGTTAAAGTGCTTGATGTATTGTAAACCTCGATGCATTGGCTCCAGTAACATCGAGGATAAGAACTTTATTTTTGGCGACGAAACATTGCTGAAAAACGGCAAAAAAATCGCTAATTGCCGACATAGAAAGGTGATATTCCTTCTCAGTATAAGAATACGAAAAAGAAAAGTGATATTTCCTTTCTTTGTATAAGAATACGAAAAAGACAAATTCATTTACTTATCGCAAAAAAATTTCAAGTTGATTGCGCTATTGCAGTTTCTAACATCAGTCATGAAACCTTGATTTTTTGGGGGAGGGCGGGGGAGGGCCGGGGAGGACTTATCGGTTCCTGTAACATCAAGGAAAAGAACTCGATTTTCAGTGATGAAACATCGAGCAAAACGGCGAAAAAGTCCCTTTCGTGACCTAAGATTATATTTAAAAGTTCGCAGCAAAGAGAAATTCATTTACTTCACGTAGAAAATATTCTTTTGCAGTTTCTAACATCCATTACCACTTGGAGAAACGTCGATTCTCAAAAACACTGATATTTAATTTTTTCCCATCCTTACTACGATTAATCTTTGCTGTACCAGCTGGGATTCTGGGAAACGTATTTATGTACATATGAGAGAAAGGCACTTGGAGAACAATTTGCATGTGTACATATGAGAACAATTCGCTTTATGGGGGGGGGGGGGATTGGGTGGTGGTGTATGACCGACATTTTTGAAAATGTTATTTTAGTTATTTCTTTTCCTCCAGCACTCAAAAATATTGGCTTCTGGTGACTTTCCTGGTTTAATACAACCTGGAGGGAGAATTATTACTGTTATTTTCTGAGATCTCAACTGTAGCACAATCACAGAGTAAACATATATATAAATATTTGCATACACAATCATTAAAACTCAAAACTTGCTTCAAATTCACTGTCTCATTCTATCACTGTCTTTTGCATGTCACATTGGTGTGGTGGCAAGTGAAATTTTTTTTTTTTTTTTTTTGGCTAGTAGAGTTAGACCTGAAATTTTGAGCCCTGATGTACAGATAGATGGATGTATACATGATAATCTCATCCCATTTTTGCAGCGGTACTTACAGACTATTATACATAATAGTTTGTAACTACATCTGCAAAGTGCAAAGATAAGATATGAGTGTCATGTGTATGTATGTAGTTTTATGGTATAAAAATATAGTATGCTATTGTTAGTCAGATTAATGTGACAGCAGACAACAAAAGCAGCATTGAAGAAGAATAAAATGATACATCGTAATTTCGTTACAGTACTAAATTTCATTCATTGTCATCCCCTGAATAAACATCAGCTCAATAAAAAGGTTATGGTAAGCATGGCAGCAGCATATTTATTGTAGATACTGATGCAGTGAAGGTTGCTTTGCCCAACACCCTGTTTACAATCCTTGCATCTTTTCCTAGGAGTCCAGTGCAGCATACACAGGGGTACAGAGCACAGAACAGGTTCAATGCATGCAGAAGCCATGTTAGAGATTTACTAATTTTAATATTGTACTAGGTAGGGTTTTTTTTTTTTTTTTTTTTTTTGATTGAAAGTTTAACGACCACTGTGAGCAACTCAATGGGCTATAAGCAAGCAGTCGCCTGTCCCTAATTTAGGGTCACTGGTTCCAGGGAAGGAAGGGAGAGAGCCAGTGCCGCAAGACAAACACAACATCCATGCCTCACTGGGATTCGAACCCGGACCCCTTTCAAACGAATGATCAGAGGCCATCGCTTAGACCACTGCGCCACAGGGGCGGCCTAGATAGGTTTATCAGATATATACAGATCGTGAAGTTTTTACTTAGTAAAAATGTATTACTGTTAGTGAAGAGGTTCACAACTGGTGTTCTGTGTTCTCTCAGGAAATTTGTTTTTGTAAGGTGGTAAATGCTAGCTGGGTAAGGTAGCCCCCCCCCCCCTGCACCCACACAACTCTTTTCAGACAATATCCAGGGAGGTGGAATTACTTTTTATTTTATTTCTGAAACTGTTAGGAGTTGTCAACTGTGAGTACATACTGAATAAGAAAACAAGAACATAAAATGAACACTTACATGTTTTAATTTTGAAGAAACTAAAAGCACTTAAAAATAATGGTGGTGGCATTACATGATATTTTCATGCCTTTTCTTGTGGGGTAATCTCTCTCGTTTGAATAACACAGCTGCTTGAAGGCATTGTTCTTTGCTACTTACTGGAACTGCTTTTCATTTGGACATGCATGCAAAGTTAATTTTTTTCTTAGAAAGCATTTGTGAAAACCACACATGTGTCAGTAAAACTGAATGCTAGAAGTAAAATGTACCCAGTTAAAAAGAAACTCCATAATCGGTAGAAAGGCCATTTCACGTAATATGAAGAAACCAATAATGAAGCAAACAATTTCACGTATGATTTATTGTGTACTAAACTTTAGGAATAGTAAGATCTTTCGGCTGCAGCATCGGCTTTGTTCACACTAAAAGCAAGCACTCGCGAAGTTGACATTGTTTCTTTAGCTGTTGCCAAGTAGATATTACCAAATTATCGCAGAGGTGTCAACCGTTACGGATTTTCCATAATTACTACGGTTTCGGCCGCCTGATTACGGAATTACGAACAGATTGGAAGAATTATGGATTTCAGCGTATTTCATAAAAGTTCTGAATTTTGTGTCCTTTCTTGTTAAATTCACGGTTTAAACAGTGATCGCATTTTGCGAATATATTTATAGTTCTTTTCGCACAAATGTGAAAACGTTTAATTGGTGGTCTTTCTAAACTCCCTCTCCCTCAGTGTTAGAATAGCTGTGCTAATTGCACCGAAGTGTGAATTTTGTTTAAATCTGTGCCGTGCAGAGTTCGCCCAAATGCGTAATTACACGTCTAGTACACATCAAAAAGTGTGTTTACGCATCGAAATATTACCAACGCGTAAAAATACGCATCAGGAAATGTGTAAAAAATGCACATCGGGACGGTATTTCATCTTTCAAAAACGAAAGTAAACAAAACAGATATTTTCTGTAATCAGAATTTCGTTTTCCTGCAATGTTGCCTCTGTCCAGTCAGTATTGTTGTTATACATCACTTTATTCCAAAAATATTTGTATTTCAGTTTGAAAGTGAAGGAAAAATTTCCGAAAATGGAAAATCAATGGCACAAAAGTTCCCCTGTAGTCTTTTTAGGCATGAGTGTGCAACGGCTTTGAGGAATTTCTCCTTTTCCGTCAAAAATTTGAGTTATCCTCGAGATCAATGTATAACTGAACAGAAATTTCGGGGCAGTTGGTAGTAGGGGAGGATGGATGTTTTTCGCCTGAAACTTTCTAAACTTTTGAAAACGGAAGTTTCGTCTTTCAAAACTTTCAGAAACGGAAGTTAGACTCGGTGATGATTTCTCCCGTAATCGTAATTTTACTTTTCACGTGACGTTTCCTCTGCCAAGTATTGTTGTTAAATCTGATTTTATTTCATAAATATTTGCATTTCAGCTTGAAAATGGAAGGAAAATGTCCAAAAACGGAAATCGGACGTAGCAAAAACTTCTCCCATAACTGTTTTTTTTTTCCAATGATGTTCCGAACATGTGTCCTGTATTCTTAAATATCCCCCCCCCCCAAAAAAAAAAGGTTTGCATTTCAGCTTGATAAGGGGGGGTTCAAAAACAAAAGTGACGAAGCTACAAATTTGTAAGAATTGCTGCATGGTGTTCAAAAGTATTCATATTCTGAAAATTACACTATTAATCTTTTATCTAAAATAGTGCTAACATGCATTCATGATGGGTAAAATTGTCATCCAGGGGCATTAAAAAAAAAGCCACTGTCTTGTCATTGTTTAAATGAAATCAAGTTATTTCTAAAATTGCATCGTTCAGTTTAAAAAAACTACAAAACCTCCAAAATCATCACAATTTCTGAACTCCGTCTATGAGTGACTGATACAGAAATATAATTGAAAACAAGTGTCATCAAACATACTGCTAACACATCCCATACATTACCACTCTCCCTTAATAATAGATAATTATGAATTAACAGCTCTGGTGGTACTGTCGCAAATCTTCTCAACTTTATGGTAAATCTTCTTGATTTTAGGGTAAGTCTTGATTTTATGGGAAAATCTTCTCGATTTTATGGTAAATCTTCTTGATGTAGAAAAATTTTGGTTGGCAGCTATGCATCCGATACTAACCAACATTCAGCCGCCATAACCAATATCGGCCGATATCTAGCCAAGATTCATTCCCGCTTGGGTTATCAAAAAATATTAACCATTAAAATAGAAGGGTCATGTTATAAGGTATTTGATTTTATAAGGTTATTACACATTTTGCACATTAATTTCTTATGAAATCCTCTTCCCACTCATAAATGATGAAGCTTCGTATGGTGATTACTGATAGGCACTGCAGGAAGTTGCCACCTCTGTTATCAGAATATTAAAGGGTGCGTCCGAATTGCAATAATTTTTATTGAAGAGAATATCAATGCTTTCTCAGTAGCTTAATGAAAATTTGTTTGAGAAGGTTGCAATCCTTTTGGTACAATTCCAGTTTGGAGAGGCAGAGGTATCTTCAATAGTCAGAAGAGAAAGTGCAGAAGTCGGGAGGCTTTTTCTGACATCTCTTTTATGTTCCAAAAGTCTGCAGTTTATTGTACAAAAGGTACTACCAATATAATTTTTTTTGCCTGAGGAAGTAGAGATAAGGATGAGGTATACTCCAGGGTGGTCTAAAGGACCAAGAGGATCTCTGTCTTTAGATATTGATTGGATGGTATTGGGAGGAGGCTTGCAATCAATCCTCCTTCAAGCCTCCAGATTCATTGCAAGCCTCCTCCCAATATCATCCAATTAATATCTAAAGATAGAGATCCTCTTGATCCTTTAGACCGTCTCTTGATTTTTAGACTGTCCCCATCCCTGGGTCTACTTCCTCAGGCAAAAATGTTATATTGGTAGTACCTTTTGTACAATAAACTGTGGAATTTTGGAACATAAAAGAGATGTCAGAAAAAGCCTTCTGACTTCTGCATTTTCTCTTCTGACTATTGAGGATACCTCTGCCTCTCCAAACTGGAATTGTACCCAAAAGGATTGCACTCTTCTCAAACAAATTTTCATTACACTACTGAGAAAGCATTGAAATTATCTTCAACAAAAACTCTTGCAATTTGGATGCACCCTTCAATATTCCGATAATTTGGAAATCTCTACTGGCAACAGCTAAAGACACAATGTCAACAACCACATGAGTGCTTGCTTCTAGTGTGAGCAAGGCTGATGCTTCAGCCAAAAGATCTTCCTAAAGTTTAGTACGTAAAAAATCATGCATGAAATGTTTTGCTTCAAACTCCATAATTTTTGTTGTCTCAGCAGCAATGGAAAATGTTCAAAAGGTCATTTTCCATTTAATTGGTCAAAAGGTTCTGGGAACAAACAATACTAACAACAGTTCGGTGTCCAGATAGTGAAAATGTGATTAATGTTCAACAGATTTTTCTTTCCAATGTAGAATATTGGGTCACATTTTTGTCACTAGCAGTTTGATTGGCTCACAGTTTCCTGTAATTAAATAGTCACTAAAATGTTTCCCATACATTGCATAGTGTATTGGTTGAGGGGGCAGGGGACTTTGTAAATTATTGACGTAGTTTTCATTTACCTTGTTCAGACGTGCCAACTCTCCGGATTTAGGCGGGAGATTCCCGATTTTCAGCCATTCCTCCTGCCCTCCGGATAAATGTCAAATTCTCCTGATTTTCGCCGATAATTAGCCGTTACGATGGTCGAAATAACGAAATTCTATCAACCACCGCCTTGGATCGACGCAGAAGAAAAATAAATATTTTCTTTCTGCGTCGATGCAAGACGGCATTTACAGTAATCAGTATCGTACTTTTCCTCTCCTCATATCTGCAAAAGAAAGCCACCCCCGGTGGCGCAATGGTCTATTTTATGTTGGTTACAAACACACTTGCGCGCCAGTTGTGACCTACCTACTTATCGTTTCACGTCTCCCCGTTCTTAGCTGTGAGCCTGTTTATGTTTTCTTCAGAGTTTTGAGGAGTGCTTTTCGGGTTTGCTTTATTGCGGAGATTTTTATTTCTTGTTTTGCACCATGTTTGTCTTTTTTCCCTTCTTCGTCACATTTTGTAGAAGATTAATGTGCTCCTTTGTTCATCTCTAATTGCGAATCTGTTATTTTCAGCTTTGTTTTATCTTCTATTGTAGCATTTTGTATACACTTAGTTTGTGAATTTTTTTTTTCTCATTCCCTTTGCTTACTTTTTGCGGGAGATGTTTTCCTTTGCATTACGTCACTTTCGCTGTTTTTTATGTTTTATTTTATGTCATATCTTTGGCAATTTGTTTCTGCTTTACATATTAGCTGTTATAATAAAGTTGTGAAACTGAGCTCCGGCTTTCGACAAAGTGTCAGAGATGGGTCTGAATTCGAATCGCAGTGGGGCATGGATGTTACATATTTGCTAACTTTTACGGATTATCCGTAAAATTTACGTATTTCTGCTTAATTTTACTGATTTATGGTTAGAAGTCTTTTTTTGTTTACGGATTTTTTAATATTTCGATTGCTCATTCGAAATATTTCAATCCCCTGCAGGTTGCAACCATCCATTTAGATTTTCTACCGAACCTTACGAGCGCCGTGTTACGTGATGATGTCATCTTTGACTCGCCGGCTTCGTGCAGTGCCATCAAGTATAACGATGGCTCCGCGTCGTGCGGTAGCTCTCTCTCTCTCTCTCCACGAGAGTGCTGAAGTGACGTGCCGACCAGAGTTCTCCAAAATGCGTAATCTAATTACGCGTCCAGTACGCATCGAAATTTTATCAACGCGTAAAAATACACATCTGGAATTTTTCTCCCTGCGTAAAAGTATGCGTCGGGAATTTTTCTCGGGGCGTAAAAAATATGTGTCGTGAATTTTTCTCGGCGCATAAAACTACTCATCGAAGAATTTTACCAATTCGCAAAAATACGCATCAGGACGGTATTTCGTCTTCCAAAGACGGAAGTAAACGAAATAAAGATTTTTTTCGTAATCGTAATTTCTTTTTCCTGTGATGCTGCCCTCTGTCCAGTATTGTTGTTTATATATCATTTTATTCCGTAAATTTTTGTATTTCAGTCTGAAAATGAGGAAAAATTTCCGAAAACGGAAATTTGAGGGCGAAAATTTTTTTTACAAAAATGCTATTAATTGTATCTGGTTGACAACTATTTTCACTATGCTTTTTACTTTGCACATAAACATACAGTCTGCATTTAGAATAACTTTTTAAACATTAAAAATGCTATGTACCAGTGTACCAATAATACTACTTCTGGAAAATTGCTCCTGCATCTGAAAAGTGTCGATAAAAAATTGCGCTCATGTGATTTTATGAGCTGCAAAAAATCTCCTGATTTTTAGATTTTGAATGTTGGCAAGTCTGCTTGTCTAGTATCATTTTAGATTTTTTTCTTTTCTTTTTTTCATATAGTGTGGTGATTTTCAGTATAAGTTTGTTACTTGCATTGTGGAAAGTTAATATGATTGTGTTCTTATTTTTAAATACTTTTTCTTTAACCAACTATTTGTTTTGCAGAGGAATTGGTGCTGAGTGAATCAAGTGAGACTAGAGGGTCCTGGGAGGATGGTATCCTTTTATTCAGTCTTTTTTAAATGGATTTATATTAAAATATAATTTGCTGTAATGTTCTGCACTTGTGTTGTGTCTTGTTGCAGTTCAGATTATTATTCAACTTTTTATTGAAGAAGCTGCTTGCTTCCCCTAAGATATTGCTGTGTTGATCTTATTGAAATTTGCCCTGATTTTTTTATCTAAATTACATAGTCAAAATTTATCTTTAACGATTGCAGGAAATTTGCTCAGTTATCATTTTTGTTGTTGTTGTTTGCCAGAATAAGAAAGTGCAATTTTAGACATACTACCAGTTAGAATGTGTGGAGCATTTTTTTTTTTAAATAAGAAGTATGAAACTTAAAAACTTGCTTAAGTTAGTAAGAAACCTAATTTAAGGGAGCTTCCAACTGATAACTTCAGTCTTCATCATGATGCCTTGTGACAAATGGACTGACAAAGATTGAAGTAATCAGTTGAAAGGTGCCTTAAATTAAAGTGTGTTTTAAAGTGTCATACTCCTTATTAAGAGTTGTGTGTTCATGTCCAAATTTTCATCATTTTTTCTTATATTTTCGGTGACTTATCACAGTGAAAATAAACTGTAAAATTCTATCTGAAGCCAGAGTGTCGATAAATCCAATTCACATGTTTTTGATTTAAAAGAAAAAGTTTGGAAGTTTTTGCATTTAAAGTGAAAGTCAGGTGAGAATGGGGAGGAATTTTGCAGCTAAAGTAAAAAATCAGATGAATGTGGGGAGGGGGGGCATTTAAGGTGAAAATGTATTCACCTTAAATGTGTGCATTAAAAATGAAAATGGAGGGTGGTGCATTTAGATGATCCAGGGTGCTGTTAGAAGGAGTTGAAAGTATTTTACCTGCTCCTTGCCCACTTAAAGTGAGGGAGCATCAACTTTTTTTTATATTTTTTTTACTGGCTTTGAATATCAATTTCAAATAGATTTTCATAAAGATTTTGTTTATCATCTTGTAATTAGAGGGTCAGTTTTTTTTGTTTTGTTTTTTGTGAAATTTATTATTTTAGTCATTATACTACAGATGGAAGTTAGCTCGCATTTACAAGTACAGTAGAACCCAGTTTACACACTTCTCACTTATATGTTTTTCTTATTTGCACTTAAAATGTTGTTAATCCAGAAACTCTGAATTGCCCTTAATGTTAAATTTTCCCTGTTTTGTTTATACATTTTTTCAATTATACAGTATATTAATTTTTCTTGGTCCATTGAAAAATGTATGAATAGGGTTCCACTTGACCTTTTTTTTTTTTTTTTTACCTTAGCTTATACGTAAGTGTACACAGTTTAGCAGTTAATTAATGACAACACCAAATTAAAACTGCAGTGCACAGCTGAACATGCTTGTGGCCCGTTTATCATAAATAATCCCTAGGGGACAATACATACATCGGTGGCGTATATTCGAGGCTAGCTGCGAAGCCCAGAGAATGCACAAATAAAAAGCCAATTAAATATACACAAATAAAAGTCAATTAAATATACACAAATAAAAGTCAATTAAATATACACAAATAAAAGTCAATTAAATATGCACAAATAAAAGTCAATTAAATATACACAAAAAAAAGTCAATTAAATATACACAAAAAAAGTCAATTAAATATACACAAATAAAAGTCAATTAAATATACACAAATAAAAGTCAATTAAATATACACAAATAAAAGTCAATTAAATGTACACAAATAAAAGTCAATTAAATATACACAAAAAAAGTCAATTAAATATGCACAAATAAAAGTCAATTAAATATACACAAATAAAAGTCAATTAAATATACACAAATAAAAGTCAATTATCAACAGTATTGAGATATGTTGATGCTTTCGGTGCGAAAAAAACACGAGCAGATTCACTTCTTTCGATTAAGAGAATCAGTCTGGTGAGCAATGACCAACAGCATAACGCAAGCAAGTCTTCCAGAGTCTTTGCTGCTCTGATTCGAAGAACTTCGATACGATTTCCTTGACAACATGAATGACCGTACGGAGGGGATTGGACCATTGCTTTGCGAAATGGTTTGCTCAGAAAAGAGAAGTCTTTGACTATCTCAGTCACTTGCATGCTTCCACGTGTAACAGCTCCTGTTTCGTGAGAGTTGTTTCAGTTTGTGTGAAGTGTCAATGAATTAAAATCAGTGATATTGTATCTTAAATTCGTGGCTTTGTTGGATGTATTGATAAATTTTGTGAAAGCTCCCCTGAACATCTACTATCAGAACTTAAAAAAAACTCTATGCTTCAAATTTTGATGCAGCTCGACTAAAAAATTAACTGAAGGTATTTTATTCCCTTGATAAATGCAAAAGAAATCAGTAAGATACATTACTTGTTACATAAAGTTGAATAAATTGGACATAGTGTTTATTGAGGTGTTCAAATTAGCACACCTAATATTAAACTTTGCATCAGCAACTGCCAAAAGAAGTTTTTTGGTATTAAAAAGAATCAAGATATATCTTAGAGCCACACAAGGACATGTACATTCGAGCAACTTGGCTGATTTGTCAATAGAGAAAAACATTCTTTTGAAATATGAAAAAGTACTCGGAAGGAACATTTTTGTGAAAACGTAACACTCAAGTGCGCACAAAAGAAAAGAAGAATGGAGTTCATGTACAAATAGAGTATTCAGATGAAGAATGGCATTCATGTACAAATAAGTGTTCAGATCCTAATCCTCATAATTATTTGGTATCATGTTAGCAATAGCATGTACCTAAAATTTAGAAAAAATGTTGCTTCTACTGCTTAACAATTAAAAATTAAACTTCACAATTTAAAAAAAAAACAGTACTTGGGGGGGGGGGGGATTGCCCAGGTCTCGGACCCAAGATACGCCACTGACGTACATATAGCATACATTCCTACCTACTGCAAAGACTGAAAACTTGTTTGTCCAGATGGTTTTCAGTTTTACTATCATGGTCTTCTGAATGTTGGAAGTTGCATCAAAGTGGAAGTTTTTAAGTCTCAGTTTCCATGTAGTAAATACAAAATAAAAACGGAAGAGGAGGCTACTTGAACTCAGTTGAGAAATTAATAAGGGGTGACTGAGCACTAAACATCCTTCTTCTTCTTCTTCTTTTTTTTTTTTTTTTTTTTTTTTTTTTTGCAAAGAATGCCTTTGTTTTTGACAGTTATGCTAACAGGTGTAAAGTTTTCACCACATCAGAGATAAATGACCCCCTCACATATATTGTTTCACTTCTCGTCATTTAAAATTCTTGCAAGTGAATTTCCTACACTCTCCACAGATTGCGAGAGAAGACGTGATCTTCTACATCCTTGTGCTCACTTGAAAATGCTTGATCCATTTAAATGTCTGTGCTTGGGACAGAACATTGTCACAATAAGATGCTCATAATATTTGGTGTGTTTTGGTAAGATTTCCTTCAACTTGTTCCATTGAGTGATTTCTGACAGCAGAGTAAACACAGTGTGCATAATGCATCTGCATGAGACTGCTATGCGATCCCATCTGATTACAATTGGCAGGGCTGCTGAAATTGCACTTTAGTAGTGCTTATACAGCGTGTCCAAAAAATAACTGTGCACTGAAAGTAACATTTACCATGTTGAACTGGTTCCTACAGGAGGTGCTGGAAATGGACCCCACCGACATGCAGACATGTCTGCACACACTTCTGCATGTTGGTGAAGATCTTTCTCAGGGTACGTGGTGTGATTTACTGGATGTAGGTTGTTATTGCAGCCTGTAGCTCTTGGAAGTGTATGCAGATCACCTGCATACACCTTCCCCTGCAGTGCACCCCACATAAAAAGTCAGGTGGTGTCAGATCCGGTGACCGGGCAGGCCGTAGTCCCCAGGCAATGATATGATTTCCAAAGAATTCTTCCTGAAGATGTATTGATGCACCAGCAGTGTGAGCAGTTACACTGTCTTGCTGGAATCTTCCTTCTTTGATTTCCCATTTCAGGAGTTTGTATATGAACAGTTGGACAATCTGGACACAGTACCGTTCCGAGTTAATGGTTTCAGTGAAAAAAATTGGGCCCTGTAATGCGCATACAAGTCATGGCACACCAAACACTAACCTTCTGGTTGTGGAGAGGCACTTCCTTAAATTTGTGGGGATTTTCAGTACCCCACAGACGAGTGTATTGGGTGTTGGTGTACCTGGACAAGTGGAACCATGCCTCATCCGTAAAGAAAGTCACATCCAGAATGTCCACCTTCTTCAGACAGCAACTCTTAGAACCACCTGCAGTACCAAACATGGGCCTCGTGATCTGTTTCTCTTCGACTGATGCACAACAGATTCTTTGTATGGGTGGAAAAGCAATTTGCTTTTCAGAATATCGTGGGCTGTACTCTTTGGCTCACTAGCTTGTGGTGACAGTTGCCTCACTGACTTGTGTGGACTCCTCTGTATTCTCTCCTGGATATCCTGTACGGTCTTGTCTGCCATAGATTGCCTACCGGGGCAGAAAGCATCCAGAACACTGCCAGTTTCCCGAAACTTCGCTATGAGCTGACGTACTGCATTACAGTGGGGGACATCTGCATCACGAAATTTCCTAGCGAACAGGTTTTGTACTTCGTCTGTGTACTTGTTGTCATGGTGAAAGGCATGCAAACCCACCTCCCAATCTCTGTTCAACCGTCAACACCATTGTCCTTCTGTCAAGACGAGTGATCAGTCGACACTTCTGCGTCCATTGACCAAGCACTCGGGAATGGCCTTCACTTGGAATGACACGTCAGGGTAGGTAGACATGAAGGTTACCAGACACAAAGCACTTCCATGTAGTTGTGACTCACTTCTACTGTAATTCCATTAAAAATTCCTTTATTTATTACATTACTGCAATTCATATATTCAGTGCACAGTCATTATTCAGATACCTTGCACTATTTTGCAGCACTGTGTGTATAATATATTTATTAATTTTCTTAAGCATTATGTCAGGCTATTTATAATCAGTGATTTTAGGCCATAAGGGATTACTTCACGACATTATATTGGTTAGAATTAACCAAGAAAAGAAAGTAAAAACTTTCATAGAGGAAGAACTGTGACATAATACTCATCTTTGAATACAAGTTTTGGTTGAGATTTGTAATAAGTTGGAGGAATTCCTTGGATTAAAATTTATCCAGAGTTCATCCTGGGCATTTTTTTTTTTTTGTGTGTGTGAGGTAGCATACCCTGCCTGCTCTCATGCTAAAATTATGTAACATTTTTTTATTATAGTTTGTGCCTTGCTGTTCTAGAGTTTAAAAGTATCTGCATTTTCAAAGTGTATGCTTTGTCCTTTTGCTGTCATAAAATAAACCCTTGATTTGTTATAAATATGTTACTGTTGTTATTGTTAAATTGTAAGTGTGCTAGCCTTAACTGTCAACCAGATTATTCCAGGTATGTCCTTCCCTTGTTAGAAAGTCAACAGCCCTGTTACCTTTTTTACAGATTAGACAGCCAAAATGATTTGGGTTATGAATGGATATTTATATGCTGGTCTCCAGATAATTCACCGGTAATGCATAGATGTTCTGTGACCTTTTCAAAACAATTTTGCAGTTGTTACTTTAAAATGCTATTAGTTACTGAAAAAAGAACCCTTGTTGGAGAATGTGTACTTGCAAATTCACTTTGGTGTGGTAAATGAAATGTGAATCTAAGAAAAGTCAAAGTAAATGTTAAGAAGCCTTTCACTTTTAGACGACGCTTTGCATCAAAAAAAAAAAAAAAGGAAAGTAAAACATTTTCTAGTAAATATGCACATTGCCTCTGCCAAAAAATTAAGCCAAGGACAAAACAATACATGTAGAAGACAAAATTTTTATATATGTGTTATGTGTAAATTATTTTTATTTTATTTTTTATAAGACACTGTGTGCAGCACATTATCCAGCAGCAAATGTGATAATTCAGTTTTTATCAATGACAAGATTTACAGAAGTGATTGAAAAAGAGAATCATTAGACAAAGACTTTGCTCTTTTCACATTTTTCTTTGTCTCCATGTATTTAGAAAATTTTCACCAAGTGAATCATTGCTAAAGAAAAGATTGCAAAATAAAAATATTTTGAAGCATGGTGGGAACTCATTTATAACAATGATCTCCATTATATGTGGGAAAGTAAAATTTACATTTATTTTTGTTTGTTTTTTAATAATCTATAGCTAGCATTTTTGAAGAACATACATTGTTCTTCTAAATCTTCTGTTTTGCACATTAAATTTGAATGTTCTGACCATGGAAGGTAGTGTGCACAATTATTTTTAGGAAGTGGTACTATGAAATTTAAAATAACAATGCCAAATGCCAACTCACCATCTCTCCACTTGAACTTCCCATTGGCCATCTGGTGCTCTTGTTAAACACTTTGGGATAAATATTGTTTATGCAATGATATTGGTAAAAAAAAGAATGAAGTAATAGATCATTTAAAATTGGAATAAGATCGGAGTAAAATTAGAATAAAATCAAGGTAAAATTGGAATAAAATGGAATAAAAATGGGCAATACCAAATCGTTAAAATTCTTGTTCAGTATCTTCATCTTTATGGCTTCTCTAAGTTTCTGGATTGTCTCAATGTACCGCTCGCTGGTCACATTACAGCCACGTTCCAGAAAATCAAGATGAATGACACCCCCGTCATTCCAAAAAACAGTCACCATGACTTTCTGTGCTGATCGCTGGCTTTTGAACTTCTGAGGCCTTGGTGAAGAGGTGTGACGTCATTCCACGAATTGATTATTCGTTTCCGGATGGTATGATATGCCCACGTTTCATTCCCTGTCACCAGATTGGAAAAAAATGTGTCTTCATTGGCTTCAAATGCTTTCAGCAGATCAGAGCAGACTTCCACCCTTCTGTCGTTCAAATTGGGTGTCAACTGCCAAGGTACCCACTTAGCCCACACTTTCCGATACCTTAAGTGTCTTCCACCATCTGTATGGAATTGTGATCACAGTCCAGTTGTGCAACAAGTTCACGTATTGTGACTGTTTTTCTCCGTGTAAATCAATTCATCCACTTGCTGACGATTCGTGTCAGTGGTCACAGATGATGGTCTCCCATTGTATGGTTTGTGTTCAATGCTGGTTTCCCCTTCTTTAAACTTCTTCATCCATCTGTGCACATTGCTCTTGTCAATGGCATCATCACTGTAAACATTCTGTGGCCTTCTGTGGATGTCAGATAGCCTGCACCCTTCCTTCATCAAGAACTCAATGATGGCACATCACTTCTGCTTGGAATCCATTATTTACCTGCAATGAAGAAAATTTGTTACTATAGAGGAAGACACTTTTGCATTACTTTTGATACAGCCCTCATAATTAAAAAGTAAAATATGACCATGCATTGAGATTTTTTCAGATATTTTGTGCATGAACAGAAAAGCATGAAACTGGAGATTTCTTGTACATGACACACAAAAGTAATTACCTTGAAAAACCCAACAGGACATATGTATGTAATAACAATACTTAAATAAGCACTGCTAGAAAATGTTCATTGAGCCAGCACTGCTTGTCATGGTATTATTGTTACATGCCGACTAGTACATTTTAACCAGTTTTTGCTGAAATCAGTTATTTTCTAAAATCCCTACCTTTGTATTATTCAACATTTGTACACAAGAGCTGATGATCATGAAGTTTACTATTTGTTTGTTTTACCAAATAACATTGTGTAGTAACCATAAACTTAATCAGTATAAAGGCTATCTATCAATGGTGTAACCACAAGTGACTGTTCAGCATTTACTGCTACTATTCAAGAGTCCCCTGTATATAGTTCTTTCTTTTTAAAGCAATGCAGATTAGTTCATCAAACCTACCCGTGCATTAAGTGTCCATACAAGTTTCAAGGAATCTGTTGAAATTGTGATAGGTACCTGGACCGGAGGATTACTCCCATGTTGAACTTTGGGACCTGGTGCAAAATGAACACTCTCTGTTAAGTGTTGAATTGGACGGCTATAAAACCAGTTCACTAGCTGGTTTGACTGAATGTAAAAAAACTTACATTGTAGTGAAAGCAAGATTCTTACATTATACTGAATGCCCAAGTCCAGTCTAAAGTTGGCTGAACACAATACTGGCATACAGGTATGATACAATGCCAGATTTTTGTTTTTCCACTATTTGGACTGAAATAGCCACCACATTTTCTCTGTTTGCAACTTTACTTCCTCATGAGCTGTTGCCATTATTCAGTCTTCTTTCTAAAGTCAGTACATACATACATATCACTAAGCTGTTCTCTGGGATTCCGAGGTTAGCTCCACAAAGAAAAACAAACTACCAGATAATTTTTAACTGATTATTTACTTACTGTTGCCATATCAAACTTCTCCATTTACAGTGATCTTGACGTACAACTCGGGCTTCACTGACATCCATCACACGACGCACACAAGATCTTCTATACTTCATACTCGTGATCTTTTTCTCATGCATATACTCCTGAATCTGATCCTCCCATGACTTCCTTGGCCTTCCTCTGTCTTTCCTTCCTGCTATTTGGGCTAAAAAAAAAATTCTTAGTAAGCATCTCCTCACTCATTCTTTCAACATGCCTAAACCATAAACCACCAAAGCATATTAGTCTCCACCTTGCTAACAACATTTTGCTTCACATTACACAACTGCAACACATCTTCATTCCTCACACAATCAGAATGTGTCCCGTCAACCCCCCCCGTAAGTAACACATTTCTCCAGCACACAAACTTTCAAAATGTTATATTCTGAGCGAAATTTAGAGGGAATGAAGGCGGTAGGCGGCATGTGCCTTTACAATGCCTGAAATCATAATAACAGGAGTCAGATATATACAAAAATGTGTGCAATTTTCATTATGCAAGGGGTATGTATATACAATGCAAGTGAAATAGATGAGCGGACTACAAAACAAAATTACCGAGTATGTATTCAAGAAGTGCGCTTTTTACAGTATGAGAGGTGTATATATACGACGAATGCACAAGTTACAGCATGAGAGGTGAATATATAATACAGTGCTAGTGAGATAGATGAGCGATGATACAACATAAGTGCAACAGTGCAGGGTGTGATAATGGAAAATATATACGTGAGACTGAATAAATGTACAATTTACGCAAAGTATATACAGATGTGCGTGAAGCCATATAGGAACAGGGAACAGACTATGTGCAGCAAGTGAGATATACATACAATGCAATGAAAATATAAATACAAATGACGCAGAACATAATGATGCAATTGAAATGTGTACTATATACAGATGTGTACAAAAAGTGCATGACTGAGATATGTAAGATGCAGACAGTAAAGAATGAGCTTGTAGGACGGCTCCAAAACGGAGCATACACAGTACCAAGGAATATGTATATGTACAGAATGAACAGCGAAATATACAGGATGTGTATGTACAATTTATATGAACAATATGACGAACGAATGAGCAGAAGATATATGACAAACTAAAAACATTGAATATACAGGTACAATGTGATGCACACAAAAAAAAATCACTACAAAAATCACTTATTCAGAAGACACAAAGTAAGTGCACGTGAATAACCTGCAAACACTAACAGTAAAAAGATAAACTGGAGATGGGAATAAGAAGAATGTACAGAAGAACTAAGTCTGATAAGCTTAGGGAGACACTCTCCGGATCCGGTGAGCCAGTCCAGGGTTTATCGCAAAGATCAAAGCGGGAAAGGTCCCGACGTAGAGGATGGAAGTCAAATCAGAAGATGTAGGTCTGCAGAAGGCCCGGAAAACCAGCGGTGTAATGGTGACCATACACTCAGGAACTGCAGGCTCTGGTCAGTGGCCCTGGCAGAGATAAACGCCAATTGGAGCCTGGAGGTCAGCCAGTTGCGGAATTGCGCACATAGGGTATCTCCTGCTTGAAGGAGCGTAGGCACATTAGAGGTATGACGGAGTTGCAGATAGAAGCAGTAAATCACATGCTTTGCGAGTACAAAGATGTATGCGCATGACTCAGATAAAGGCACCGGTGGCGAACAAGAAACCAGCAGCGTACTGTACGAAGAAAAAGGCAGCTCTTTGGCACAGAGACACTTGGCAACGGTAAAGGCTAGGTGTAGTAAAGGAAGGATCGCCGGGCAGTACTGGTAGATGTGTAGAACATCAGCATGCTCAGAACAGAAGATGCAGGTGGGT
Organism: Macrothele yani; assembly: GCA_039090855.1. NCBI lineage: Eukaryota > Metazoa > Arthropoda > Arachnida > Araneae > Macrothelidae > Macrothele > Macrothele yani. Next base: position 5,679,901 of record CM077011.1, on the reverse strand, counting down.
GCGGCTGCCAGCGTCATCCGAAATAACATGGCCGGCACTGGCAGGCGGCGGTGAAGGAAGAGCCAGTGAATATTCCTTTCATCTGGTGTCGAGATGGGTGAAGCTGTTGCCGACCACACACTCGGAAGAGCGGCGGGCGGCACTCCTGAAATGAGCTGGGGTGCGGGTGGCGATGGATCTAGAAGGAGAAAACGATAGAGAGTACGGACAGTGAAACTGGAGATCGGAAGAAAAGAGCCACGAACAGGAAGAAAAAGAGGAAGGGGAAGAGAAGCAGAAGAAACGAGAAAGAGGCCAGCCGGAGAAGCGAGATTAGGAAAAAGAGTAATGATCGAGGAGCGGAGAGAATCGTAGAGTGCAAGAGAGGCAGAGGTGCGTGGAAGGAAAGGAGAGAGGTCTGAAAAGGGTTTCCATGTTAGATCGGAGGAAAGTAAGTCTCGGACGGAAACGATCCCAGCGGGGAGCCAGGAAAGGTCAGTGAAATGCGGTGCGTTAGGAGGATGGAGGAATAGAAGAGGGGTTCAGTTAGAAGTTCTGAGGTGGTAGCGGGTGGGGCACGGAGTAGTGGCAGAGAGCGAAGAAAGGAAAGCGCCTCTGAATAAACGGGGGAAAGACGGGAGCGGAGGAGAGAAAAGCGATCCATCAGTAGAAAAGTTGTGAACTTAAAGCGGGGGTTCTGGGGAGAAATCAACACGTCTCGGAGAAGAGAGGCTGCGGATCTTGGTTCGCAGAGTAGACGCAGAAGGAGATACTATCCGGTGTGCTTTGTAGAACTGGCGGACATCCAGGAGCGCAATACCACCAGTGGAGATCGGACAACTTAGAGTTGAGACTTGTATCCAATGATGAGCTGACCAGATCATAGTAGAAATGATCCGTGTGACTTCAGCAAGATAGTAAGCTGGCATGCGAGCAGCTGCCCACACATGAAGACAAGGAGACAGAAGATATGTACGAGCAAGGCGTGCCCGGGTGACGTAAGAGGCGCTGAACTGAGCTTTCCGCCAGAAGGCAGCCGATCGAGCAAGGCGATTACGAAGAGCAGCCCACGTGTTGTTTCGGGCAGCTATAGGAGCTCCCAGGTGTACACCAAGAAATTTCTGAGAAGTGGCAGTCCAGAAGGTGCCCCATGGGGAGTCCGTCCTGGACTCCCAGGCACCACACCACAGGCCGGCACTCTTGGTAGTGTTGAGCATCGCTGAGGAGCAAGAAGAGTAGAGTGCATATACATGAGCGAGGGTATTAAATTGCGATTCCATCCGAACGCAGAAAGTCGCGTCGTCGGCGTAGGCGGAGTAGGTTATAGAGAAGTGCCTGGTGCTTGCTGTGGGAGGAGGAAGAGCCGCAAGAAATGCATGACGTACTGTGTGTAGGAAAGGCTCAAACACCTGAGCAAACAATTGCCCAGAAAGTGGACACCCCTGTCGTACTCCACGACGGAAAGAAATGGGTGCTGTCAGAAAGGCGGCTGTCTTGACCTGAAAGACGGCGTCGTGATAGAGAGCAAGAATGGTGGTAACGAAGACAGAAGGAAAGCCAAAAGCGTGTAAAGTAGTTGAGAGAAATGAATGGGAGATATTATCAAAAGCTGCACATTGGTCTAAATTTAGTAGAGCAAGAGATTCAGAATTAGTTCGGGCAAGATACAGAAGATCACGAAGGAGGTGAAGGTTAGTAGCGATAGAACGACCAGGTACCGTGTAGGACTGGTCGGAAGAGAGAAGATACGGAAGAACTTGATTTAGGCGGCGAGAGAGAATTTTAGTGAACAGTTTGTAATCAAGATTTATTAGTGAAATCGGACGCCAGTTCCCCAGGTCGAGGAGGTCACCCTTCTTAGGGAAAAGTACCATGTGAGCAACAGTGAAGCCCCTCAGAAGGGAGATAGATGCAAAGGCAGAAGAGTAAGCAGCGAGAAGGAAAGGAAGGAGAGAAAGTAAAAAGATAAGATAAAATGATAGAGGGAGGCCGTCAGGACCAGGGACAGCTCGGGGATTGAGAGAGAAAAGTGCAGTCCTAAGTTCAGATGGAGAGATAGGCTGCAGAAGAGAAGCGGAGAGGTGAGAGGGGACTTGAGGGAGAGAAGAAAGTAAAGTATTACATGCAGAAGCAGAAGGTGGAGGGGTATCACTGTACTTGTCGGAGAAGTATTGACGAACATGGGAGCAAAGCACATCTGGGTCCGAAGCCACGTGACCGTCAGGCAGACGCAGCACACGGAGTCGATGAGAAGAACGACGCTGATCCTCTAACGAAGACAAGAACTCAAAACAGCAGTCTTCGCGAGACAAGTGCTGGAGATGAAGTCGTAAAATGGCCTGCCGGGCTCGAGGTTCCAGAAGAGCACGGAGGTCTACCAAATATGCTGGATAGAGGGGGTGAGAGGCTCCAAGCTGGGTGAGAACTTGTCGGAGATTGCGTTCTTCCATGGTGCGCAGATTAGCAACTGTGAACGAGTGGCTCTTGAGAAAGTGGAGCAGGTGTGACTTGACATCCAGCCAGTAACTTAGTTCACAGGAAGCAGTGGACAGTCCAGGGTGATAAGAGTGAAGGAGATTCCGGACTTTCGAACACAAAGCTTGGTCATCCAGGAGAGAGGTATCTAATGTCTAGGAGTGAAACTCAGAGCGTTGACGGAAAGAAGAGGTGAAGATGGCCACAACGGCACAATGGTCAGAAGAGGCGGTGGGTAGATGCTGACAGTCTGTGACCACGGGCAGAAGGGCAGTGGTTGCGTAGAAACGGTCAAGTCTAGCGGAAGATGACGAGGTGGCAGCTGAGGACCTCCACGTATGGGAGACCGTTGTAGGATAAATTTGACGAAAGACGTCCCAAAGATCAAACTCCGTGATGAGGGAGTGTAATTGCTCCACAAGACGTAAGCGAGTTTCCTTATGAATTGGAGCACGATCAGGGTCAAGCGTGCAATTAAAATCGCCGCCGATCAACACGTGATCCGACGGCAACGTTGACTGAAGAGCTGAACGGAGCGCCATGAAAAGGAGGGTGTGATGTTGAGGTGTGCACGGAACGTAGATGTTGAAAACGACATAACGACGCTCGTCCAGAACAAAGGTAAGGCGCTGAAGCAAGTCACGGCAGAGAATCTGCACCGTCACTGAAGATAGAACTTGACGGAACTGAGTGCGGATGCCGATGGCCAGACCGCCGATTGTAGAGTGTCGGAAAGCGTGATGGAACTGATAGTTCCACGTACGCCATCGATTGAAGGGCGTTATAGACAGGCAATTTGTCTCTTGGAGCTGAAGAATGTCTGCTGTGAAGTGATGGAGATCCTCACGAGCAAGCGAGTTCGCCAGAGGGGACCCAAACCCCCTACAGTTCAGTGTCGTCATCTTGAATGGAAATGTCCGACGGCGGTTCAAGGAGCTTGTCAGCGGCTCGTTGGAGCCGAGAGAGATGATCACAGACTTTCTTGAGACAACCGCTTTCGCCGAACGATCTGGATGGTAAGGCTTGGAGGTGAGATCGAACAACCGCCACTTGCGTCATAGTTGCTGCAAGCTCCGTGAGATAGGATTGGAGAAAATCATGAGACATGGTTTTGCTGCGAGGACCGATGAGATAGGAGTATAACTCCGCACCAGAAATCGGTGTCTGTGGTAGTGAGGAATCTTCCAATTGCTGTATGAAATCCTCTAGAGTAAGTGGGACCAGTGTGCTGTTGTCAGAGTCGGAGATGGAGATGCTAGAAGCGTCAGATGCGAGTGAACGACTTTCCGAGCAATCACGTCCTCCTTGAAAGGTGGGAGATGTGCGTGTCTTTTTATTGCGACGTCGAGTAGTCTGACGACGCTTCGAGCGTACACTCTGTTGCTCGGGACTAAAGGCAGGATTGTCTGGCACTTCGAAGGCATCAGGCGTATCAACCCCATTATCGGGCTCTGAAGGGTGCTGTGGAGTAAATACAGAAAGCAGAGGAGAGTTCAATTGGTCTCCGGTCGAAGAATTCTCCTGCTGTGGGCATGTTTGGAGTATAGAAGCTGAGTTGGAAGTGGAAGGTTGCGACGAAGTCACGCGTTGACCAACGGTTTTATGCAGACTTTTGGAATTACTCGATTGCCGCTGGTCAGAGGCGCCAGATAAAGCTGTCGGGGGTCCTGTTGACCGTTGAGTAGGCTGTACTGAAGATTTGGAGGCAGTAGCTGCCCGATGAGGGCATAGGGCACTAGGGTGACCAGTGCTCTTACATACCAAACAAAGGGTGCCCACAGTGATGTCAATGCGCCTAATATGAGTGTCACAGCGTACATTGAGTACCGATGGAACACGTAACATGGCTTCCTCCGAGGGAAAGATCACTCGTACGTTACGGCGAAATCCTAAGAGATAACGGTCCTCAGGGACTCCCGGAAAGGAGGAGTACGTAATGACCGATCCGACAGTGCGTCCATAATTCTGAGCGACGGAGAGCAATAGGTCGTCGGATACTTCCGGAGGAACAGGGGCCAAACTGACTGTAGTAGGTGCTTGTGTGAGTGGGGTCGTAAGGAGATGGCGATCGCCAATGGAAATGCCTTCGGTCAGAACTCGAAGAGCAAAGGCTGGAGGCGCAAGATAAGCAATTACTTGACTTGTTCTTCTACCCACGTGAGTAACAGCCTCTTTTGGAACAATTTGTCGAAGGGCAGCGCTGTACGCCGTCAGCTTTGTGTTGGGGAGGCTGCGGAAAAATACACCCAGCCCGATTTTATCAAGAAAAAGCTGACCTTGAGGGCAAGTAGTCAGAACATCCACGTAGATCTGGTCTGTACCATACGTCATCTGATAAGGGCACTTTGAAGAAGGGGGCTGGTGAGAAGAAGAAGAAGTTGACGCACCTGAGGTGACGGCAGCATACGTCACACCTGGCGCGCGTTGTGATGACGCGGAAGTGGCTGGTGGAAGTGTGACGTCCATGGCGTCGTCAGAAGGCACAGGGGAAGGCAATGGTTCACCACTCTTCGTCAGATGGGAAGGAGATGACTCCATGGGCAAGGCAACTTTGTCACGCTGCGGAGAGGAGAGGAGGGGCTTATCAAAGGAAGCCCTCCATTGGCGGATTGCTGCTGAGCAGCTGAGAGGGATAAAGAGTCACTTCCGGAAGCGAGGAGAGAAGCTCCGCTACCCCCGGAAGTCGCCATTTGCAATGGCGATAAGATTACGAGCTTTGGCCAACTCGACCAAAGCAGGAAAATGAGGAATGCAACACAGAAAGGGCACTTACCGACCTGGTAAATGGATCAGAAGTAGGACGGCACCTTCACACACGCTGCACACACAAAATTAGGAGCTGTAGACTCGGAAATTATCCCAAATGGAGCAAAATACGAGCACGAAGTAAACAACGACTGTCGTCCAGCACACAAACAACTCCTATGTTTCTTCTGTAATACCCAGGTTTCACTGCCATATATCAGAGTAAGGAACAATTACACTTTCAGTAAGGAACAATTACACTTTCATACACAGCCATGCGGGACTCTCTTGAGAACCCATCATTCCTGTAAAAACCTCCCAAGGCAGCTATGACTTTCAATGAAGAATTCACTCGTCTACTAATTTCACCATCCAATTTGTTCTCTCTGTCAAACATGCTTCCTAAATACACAAACTCACTCACCTGGTCAATAAATGTGCCATTTCGACTTATGTTAAATTCAGTACTACCAGTTCCTCGCTCAAAAACCATAACTTTGGGTTTTCCCTTATTTATACTCAGTTTGAATTTCATGCAAACTTCGTACATCTGGGACAACATACTCTGCAACTCACTTTTACTCTCTTCTCTACCAACAGGACAGTGTCATTAGCATACAGCAATCTGCACACACGGATATCACCAAGACATAAACCAGTATTATCTATTTTGGCATCATGCATGCATGCATCCATAAATATATTAAACAGCCATGGTGACATTACACAGCCTTGCCTGACTCCTGCACCAACAGAAAACCATTTGTATAAAATACCATTCCCTCTTACACAAGCTCTACAGGTCAGTGCCTTGCAAAATATTCAAAAATAAAATGCAAAAGAAAACATTAGGGGAAGAAATGAAGATTTAACTTCCAAAGCATAAAGTATCATGTTAGTTATATAAGATAGTCATTTTTTTGGGGATAGAAATGCCATCATCAAGCACAGTTCATGGCAGCAGACTCCTTGAAAACCATTACATTGTGCACATGTTATTACCATGTACTTTAGAGATTAAATTTTGATTAGTTTCTGCAATTCTCTGTACCAGTAAGACTGTTGATTTTCTGACATGGATGCCCGAGGAGAACAATGGAAGATTTGCTGCCATGATGAGGAGGCAGGTTCCTCAGCCTCACACTCTGGATGCTTATTCATACATCTCATTTGCTTAGAAATGTTGTGTCATAGGTAGTGGATTATAACAGGTTCAGACAAAAAATAAGGTGTAATTTTCACACTCACTCCAGGACAATGGAATTTTCAAGTTTTCTGATTAGCTTGTTTCAGGAATAGCACTTGATGATGGAATTTCTATTAAAAAAAGTCATGATAATGCACAGGAGTGGCGGAAAGTGAAGTTCGTTGACCGGGCCTGAAATTTCGAATCGTGGTGCACCCTCTACCTTCCCGCTTCCCGAAACAAACAGAAGAAAATCAATGCCTAAGGAGCTTTGTCAGGAATTAAGACCACCCAACCACTTACCTAGAGGAACTTTCTAAGGCACATCACAACAATCACACATACGCCAAATAAAAAATAATCAAAATAAAAATATTCATTGAAATTGATGAAATTATTGCTCGTGCCCTTGTGGCATGGGCAGTTCCACCGCCACTGGTAATGCAAAGATCTGCAAGATGTTAACTGGGGCAGTGAACTGATATAACATTTCATTTGGTTTTGAGGTGCCAAGTTGTTGTGCACATGCAAAAGAGCTGTGGCAAACCTTTAAGAGAACTGTTTACTTATAGAATGTTCAGCCATGAATGAGCAGTACTGTAAGTAGTAAATTAAAGATGTATGTAAGGAGGGGTATGTTGTTATTTTGTTGTGTAAGAGAATGAACTTTAAATTCTGTCTGCTTTCTTTTTGACAGTTTTTTCACTTTTTATTTATGACAGTGTTTATTCCTTTTTTCATGACAGGTTAGGCAGAAAATGCTGTATGCCTCTACAAAAGCAACTTTAAAAAAGGAATTTGGAGGAGGTCAGATAAAGCATGAGTTGTTTGGAACACAGATGGTAAGAATTTTTTTATGTGATTGCATATAGTATAGTAGTGACTGCAGTAGAAAAAGAAATCAGTGCCCTTAATGACTATAATTCATGATGATACATTTATAGATTTAATGTTATTGTTTTTGAAGAAGAATGCCTCCCATTCAGCATCTACCATTTCTAATTCAAGTATTCTTCCATTACAGCACCATTCAGGGCAATGTACTTTTCAAAGGAACTGGAATAGTTAAGCTGAAAATGTTTACCATGGATGTGCCTATTTGTATTCAAGACAAATTACATCTAGTGCGGTCATGTTTGAAATTTGTTGCTCTCTGCTCAGAAATGTGTAGAAATATGGCAGAATGATAGGATCAAAAAGTTCTGTATTTGGTAAAACACTGTCCCTGATAAATGTATTACTATTGCATTTTGTTGTGGGATTTAACAACCATGCCAAGAGCAATTAAGGCTATAAGCAGTCTCCCATCCCTAATTTAGGGTCACTGGTTGTAGCCAAAGGAAAGTACCAGTGCCAAAGAATGAACACACCATCCATGCTTCATCCAAAACTCAAACCTGGTACAGATTGGACATAATTGTAGTTCATGTTGAATCATCAGTAAATTTGGAACTTTGCAAGCTTGCTAAAGATTCACCAAACATTTCAATTAGCAGTGGCGTGTTAAGACTGATTTTTTTGGATGATCTACAAAATTTCTGTGAACTGTGCAATCTTAGAGTAGTTAGTACTGAGCTAAACGATTTTGGAAATTTTACTCTAATGCAGTGAATTTGATAATGAGGCAAGGTTGCAAAACATATTCAAAGTTTCCCCCATAAAACTTTACAAAAAGGAGATTTAAATTTTCAGCATCTGTTTGTAGCTAAGTATATAGCTATCTACCTACTTCCATATATTTCTGTAACTCACATAAAAATGTGTTGATTTTCCTTTTCTTTTCTTTTTCTTTTCTTTCTTTCCTCTTTTTTTTTTTTTTTTCTCATGGGAAACCATTAGACTTTAAAAATCTAATTTCATCATGCTGAAAACATTTTTTCTCCACTTCATACTTTAGCTAAAGAGAGGCATTTGGCAAAAAATGGAAGGCTTGGTAAAAAATTCTTATACACATCTTTTGAAAAAAACAAAGCAAAAAAACATTCAAATTTGCAGTACTATCCTCATTTATGTGTGCAACTTAGCAATGAACTGTTCTCACTAAATGTTGTTATTTATCTACTGTCATCATTTCTATATTAATGTTTTAAAAGTGAATTAATACTTGACTATGCAGCCTTTTAGTACTCACACATTTCTCCTTGCATGTTACTTCATGCTTCCACATCATGGTTGACACCTATATCATCATTTATATCCTTCAAATTTTGGTAACATTTTTCCATAAAACAAATTACTGATAATATGGAGAGCTCCTATATATAGGAATTCATAATATTGTGAGTATATACATACATATCACTAAACTGTCTGAGATTCAGAAGTTAACTCCTCAAAGAAAGCTAATCCAGTGACATCAGTTATGAACTTTAATCTGCCAGATTAAAGTTTGTAACTGACGTCACTGGATTTCATTTAATGCTGATTATCAAACATCCCCATTTACATGGATCTCAGCACACAACTCAAGCTTTACTGATATCCATAGCACATCTCACACAAGATCTTTTGTACTTCATACACATCTTCTTTTTCTCATGCAGATATTCTTAAACCTGGTCCTCCCATGATTGCCTTGGCTTTCCGTCACCTGTTTTTCCTGCCACTTGGGTGAATAAATTCTCTTAGTAAGCATCTCACCACTCATATTTTCAGCATGGCCAAACCACCTCAGAATATTACTCTCTAATTAACTAACAATATTTCGATTCACATTACACACCTGCAACACATCTTTATTCCTCACATGATCAGAGTGTATTTTGCAGCACTCAAACAACTCCTATGTCTCTTTTGCAGCACTCAGATTTTACTGCCATACACAATAGCGTAAAGGAAACACTCGCAACCCCCCCCCCCCCCCTGTAAAAAAAACCCCTGAAAATATTGGGTTGGCCAAAAACTCATTGTGTTTTTTACGCATAGATGGCGAAACATGTCTTGAAATGTAACTATCATTTGAAACTGCATGTTCATTATGTAACGTGACAGCTGACAGTTCAAGCTTGTTTTAGGAACAGAAAGTGCACGATTTCACGAACAAGTGTTTGTTTGGGGTCTATTTCAAAATAGACAATCAAAAGGAACGTTTTCGTCATGTTTTGCTGTATTACTTCTGAAAAAGAAGAAACGCTGTGCGAGCTCATAAAAAGTTACGTGATGTGTATGGTGAAGATGCCTTAAAACTTTGGCAGTGTCAGAAATGGTTTGCGAAATTTCGGTCTCTAGATTTTGATGTGAAAGATGCACCACACTCTTGAAGGCCAATCGAAGTTGATGACGACAAAATAAAGGCATTGACTGAATCCATTCGGCGTTTAATGACACGAGATATTGCCAAGAATCTGAACATATCGAAATTGAGCATTGAAAACCATTTAAAGCAACTAGGATACGTTAGTAAGCTCAATATGGGTAACCCCATAACTCCAAGAAATTCGTCTCACTAAGCGCATTGACATCTGCAATTTGCTCTTGAAACATGAAGAAAACGATCCACTTTTGAAACGTATGATAAAAGGTGATGAAAAATGGATCCTCTACAACAACGTCAAATGCAAAAGATCGTGAAACAAGCGTGATGAATCTGCTCAAAGCACTTCTAAAGCAGATTTGCTCCAAAGGAAGGTTATGCTGTCGGTCTGGTGGGATTTCAAAGGTATTGTGTATTTTGAATTGCTTCCAAGGAACCAAACCATTAATTTGATGTATTTTGAATTGCTTCCAAGGAACCAAACCATTAATTTGAATGCGTACTCTCATCAGCTGGATTAATTAAGTGATGCAGTGAAACAGAAGCATCCAGAATTGGTGAACGCAAAGGTGTTGTGTTTCACCATGATAACGCAAGACCACATCCAAGTTTGGTCACTCATCAAAAATTGTTGCAGCTTGGATGGAATGTATTACCACATCCACCATATTTGCCAGACTTGTTAAGAGTATGGTGGGATGTCAAGGGGGTAATCCACTGGAAGCTGCTTACACCTGACCAAAAGATAAATGCTGACATGTGCTGCCAACAGTTGGAAAGGCTGAAAGAAAAATTTAGACCTAAGCATCCAGCACTGGTTAATAGCAAAGGTGCCATCTTGCAACATGACAGTGCAAGACCCAAACAGCTTTGGCCACACAGAGAAAATTAGTGGACATTGGATGGGAAGTGTTACCTCAACCCCTGTATTCCCCAGACTTTGCACCTTTTCCAATTGCTTCAGAACAATTTCACTGTAAAAACCTTCGATGAAGTTGAAAATGTCAAAACTGCATTACACGAGTTTTTTGACTCTAAAATGGAGGAGTTACACACACACACACACACGCACACATCACTAAGCTGTTCTCTGAGATTCAGAGGTTAGCTCCTCAAAGAAAGAAAATCTGCCAAATAAACATTTTAACTGATGGAACTACATTTTACTTACTGTTTGGTATATCAAACGTCTCCATTTACAGCGATCCTGGTACACCAGCTGGAGCTTCACTCACATCCATCACACGACACACACGAGACCTTTTGTGTTTTATACTCATAATCTTTTTCTCTTGTAGACATTCCTGAATCTGGTCCTCCCATGATTTCTTGGGCCTTCCTCTATCTTTCTTTCCTGCCACTTGGGTTGGAAAAAATATCTTAGTAAACATCTCATCACTCATTATTTAAACATGGCCAAACCACCTAAGGATATCGGTCTCCACCTTACTAACAACATCTTACCTCACATTACACAGCTGCAACACATCTTCATCCCTCACATGATCAGAGAGTGTCTTGCCATAGACCTGTAACTAATACATCTCTCCAGCACACAAATGGATCCTATGTCTTTTCTGCAGTACCCAGGTTTCACTGCCGTACATCAGAGTAGGAACAATTACACTTTCAAACACAGCCATGCGGGACTTTCTTGAGAACCCAGCATTCCTGTGAAAACCTCCCAAAGCAGCTATGACTTTCTATGAAGAATTCATTTGCCTACTAATTTCACCATCCAATTCATTCTCTCTGTCAAACATGCTTCCTAAATACACAGACTAATTCACCTGGTCAATCTATGTGCCATTTAGACTTACCTTGCATTCAGTACTAACCATTCCTTGCTCAAAAACCATAACTTTGGTTTTTCCCTTATTTATATTCAATTTGAATTTCACACAAACTTCTTACATCTGGGATAACATACTCTGCAACTCACGGAGGAGTTCTACAGAAGGGGATTTCAATTACTATGAGGATGGGTAAAGGAGGTCATATACAAGGTAATTCAAAATGATTGCCCCGATTACAAATGACAATACCTGGTTTGTGAACATAGATACAGAGATCACATTGTGGCACAGTAAAGAAGAAGTTTAGAATTTCGTTCCCATACCTTTCAGATGTTCTATGCGACTCCCCTGGGTCACACGGACAGCATCTAAACGGTAATCCATTTCATGCCATACATTATGAAGCATGTGCGTAGTCACTGATGCCAGTGCAAGCTGAATGCACATCTTTAGTTTGTGCAGTGTTCTTGGCAAAAGTGGCACATACACATGGTCTTTGACATACCCCCACAAAGAGAAGTCACAAGGAGTAAGGTCCGGAGACCTGGGGCACGCCACTTGCAGAAAACCATGTCGTCTTGTCCACAACGACCAATCCAACGGTTCAGCAGAATTTCGTTCGAAAATTGGTGAAGGAAATTCTGCCGAAATTTCCTACGTCCCCATAGCAACACAGCAGTGGGTTCCAATAAAATTCTAAACTTCCTTCTGTCTTGTGTAGGGATATCAGCTGTCTATTTATCTTCATAAGCACCTTATTGTCATTTGTAATCGGAGCAATCATTTTGAATTACCCTGTATAATAATGACAATGATAAAAAAGAGTAAAGATGTTATTTATTAAAAAAATTGTTTCTCTTCTCTACTAAAAAAATTGGGTGGAATTTTTGCACACATCTAATAATACAGAATCAGTCTGGTTATGACATACCTTAGAAACAAAAACTTCTTGTAAATATGAAATTAAATTAAAAGGTAACCTTGTTTTAGTATTGCTATTTGCCTTTCGTGGTTGCTTTTTATTATTCTGATGCTTAAAATATGTATTTATGATGTTCATTCCCACATGAGCTTTTTATAATATAGGTCGCTTAATCAATAAGAGTACATGAGTTTCTAGTTCATGTGAAAATTAAGAAAAAGGCTTTTATGGGCTTTAATAAGGAAGATATTGATGTTATATTAATCAAAGAACAGACTTTGCAACTTGGATGACCTTGAGAGGTGGCGTCTACTTTTCTAGTTGAGTGCTAAAAATTGGTTAGAATACAATATGAGACTTTGATAAGTGAGTAAATCAAATGAACTTCTTTTTTGTGAAATCCATTACAGCCTTCTTTATTTACTCATTTTGTTCTTATTTCTTAGATGTTAAGACTGTGCCATATTAAGTTTTGTTTATGTTCCCCAGGAAGATGTTAGCTTGCAAGGGTACCTTAAACACAGAGAAAGTGAAAAGTCACCAGTACCTTTGAGTAATGCCGAGGAAGAGTTGCAGAACATAAAAAGAATTGAGGTAACTTTTGTCTGTTATGCAACTTTAGAAATGCCTTTCACTGAAATCAGTGACTGAATGTCTGTGTTACATGTTGGTTGCACCCAGCATTGTAGTTTATAAAGACAATGCAAATAATAAGATCCTGTGTTACATGTTTATAATATGTTCATTCAGAACATACTAATAGCATACAGTTATATCCTTTTTTTTTTTTTTTTATTAAATTAAATTCATTTAGAGAACGTGTTTTGTCACAAAATAAATATAAGTCACAATTTCAGTTTTCATTTTTCAGCTCTGGGAAAATTTTGAGATTGTGCACTAAAAATCCTCCAAAGCAGCAATATTTAATCACTATATGCAGCTTCTTTGAAATGCTCAAAATAATTTGTGTTTAATGCCCTTGCACTGAATATAACTTACAATTAAAATTACAAATACACAGTCAAAATTCGAGACTTTGCTGCAGTGTTAATTAACCACTACTGAAAAATAATGAAGTAATACTTATTTCTTGTTCCATTGAAGTGTTTAGCAATGGAATTAAAACACTTACTCAAGGCTTTGCTCAGATAAATTTACTTAATTCTAATTAAATTTGTTTCTCTTCTCATTGTAAGATTTTCTAACCACCTGCAAGACATTTGGTTTAATCCCAAAGTTCCTTAATTTCAAGACTTCGGTAAAAGGAACATGGTTCGAAAAGAAGAACAAATATATCTGCCAGACTCTATCAAGGATAGTAAACTTGAAAAGAAAAGACGTCATGTCTTTGGAAAACAATTGCTATGCTCTATATATGAAGTTACATAGACTTGGCAACCCAATTACTTTTAACAACCTAACGCTCCAAGTGGACATGTTAGTCGAAAGACTCCAATCTTCTTTCTCCTCCAGACACAAGAAGAAGCTGGATTTCTTGAAATCATCCCAGAACCCAAAATCTAAAGATTTCATCATTCCGTTTGTCAATATATCTAACCGGACGTTCACCGTAGAAGAAACTAAAGTTTTGGAGCTTCGATCAATGTTCTGCTTTCTGACGAGACCAAATCCTAAAAGCGTAATCTCTGCATTTGAGAGTGTAATATCCTGAGTCCCGGAGAACACCAAAGATGATCTACGCCAACTTTGCTGCTCTAGTTAACGCCCGTGGTACAATTTAAAATGAACACCAAATAAATTTTACATTCCGAGATCGATTTCGAACCTCAGAAATGACCGCTCCATAATATTAACGCTTACGGACAAATCCAGCCAGATGGCAATTATGGATTCTGTAGATTATGATCAGAAACTTCAAGATTTCATCTCCGCTTAGAGCTTGATCTACAGTACTACGATGGAACCCACTAAATTGTTGTATTGCCCAAGTACAAAGAGCTGCTAGGCTGACCGCACTCCCAGACATTCTCAAGAAAGCCGCCAAATTGCCCTCAGATCCCGAAGCCTTTTGGAAGACTTAAACATCATAAGCCCGGTAATTCATTGAGACCCATTGTGTCAAGGAGGTTCGCACCGACATACTGTTTAGAGAAAGCACTATCCAAATTTTTGGCTAATCATCACCCTGAATCGGACTGTATAATAACATCCACTCTAAATTTTATTATGAAAGTCAAGCAAATCTCTGTCCAGCAAAGTGACATTATCGGCAGTTTTGACGTGGTTTCTCTTTACCCATTAGTACCCATGCCTGAATATTAAAAGAAGCCATATCTAATTCATCACTTTATTTGCAGGGGTCTTGCCTCAGCATCTTCAAGTTAATGGACTTGGTCTCAAATTCCAGCTACTTCAGTTTCCAAGGACAATTTTACAAACAGATAAATGGCACTCCAATGGGATCATCACTTTCAGCCATCCTTGCGGAAGCAATACTTCACCCAATTGAGCAATATGTATTCACCAACATCACCCCAAGACCTACCACCTGGCTAAGATATGCAGACAATGTATTTTTCATATGGCCTCACGGAAAAGGAGACTATCCCGCTTTTTCTAGATAAAATCAATGATATACACCCTACGATCAATTTCACTATGGAACTCGAACACAAGCGTACCTCACCTGATCTGGATGTTTTATTAAGTAAATTACCTGAAAATCACCTTCGAACACATGTCTGTTATAAACCCACATCCGTCCCCAACCTCATGCTCCACAGCTCATTCTGCCCCGCTGATTATAAGTCAGCTTTCTTCCGCTCTCTAGTCCGAAGAGCCTTTGCAGTCTCCGCAGATGTTCCTTCTAGGCAGTGCGAGTTCAGAAACGTTATCAAGTTGGCCGCTGAGGCAGGATACGCCCCGAACCTGGTATGTAGCTACATCAAGAAAGCCAGAACCAGTCATATTAATCTTTTTATGCCGCAGCTGCACTACCTGGGTTCAATTCCCTATATACCAAATGTTTCCTATCGGCTCAAGAAGATGAACCTCGGTGTTGGCATCAGGTCTGTGAGGTCTTTATACACCATGCTTAAGACAAATGCTGACAAGGCCCCACCTTCCAATGAAGCAGGTGTTTATGTCATTCCTCTACGATATCCAGACGGCTCCAAGTGATACTACATTGGAGTTACAAAACGTTCATTTAGAATTAGAGTTAACGAACATAAAAGGGACATTAAACACGGCAAAGTAACCTTGGCCCTATCCAGAGAAGTGAAGTTCAAGTCTGCTGCTCCTATATGGGATGACATAAAGAAATTAGCTTCCTACTCCACCCCAAAATCTACTGCCATTTGCGAAACTTTAGAGATCTTAACCAACAATGAGTCATGCAATGATAGCGTCTTGCTGAAGTTGCCACAGATTTGGAACCAGTTCTTCAATCAGTGAATACCTTTTGTTTTTCTTCCATGATTCCTTGTGCAAAACGAGTGTAACGCCTTTTGTTTTGAATGCCTAATTACGTTCGCACCTGTTCGTTTATTGTCAAGTCGAGTCACTGCATTAAAATTGTTGAAGCATCTTATCATTCAGTTTGCTGTCTACATTCCTTGAAAAAGCCATCTGGTTAATGTGCGAAAGCTTGGAAACTTTTATTTCTATTCTACGCCAAGAAATTCGGATATAGTATAGTTATGCTATTTAAGTTACTTAATTCTATTTTAACTTGAAGAACTTTCATTTAATCTTCCCTTCCTCTGAGTTCTTTTGGTTTTCAGATGTTTCTGGCATTTGGATTTTTGTCAAAGCCTGTTCTCAATGTACAGAAGTATTATCAGAAATTTTGTTTACACCTGAAGAACTTAAATTTTGTTGGCAGATTCCACTTGCTGTTACTAGTTATTAAATTGAAATGCTTTAATTGTGTATTTTGTAATTCTATTTTATTTTTTAACTAAGTTGTTGAAAATGCTATTTATAAGTTTGAAGGTTCACTGATGGAATTTTTTTTTTCTTCTTTTTGATCTAAAAGTTTTCTTTAATTAGTCTCTTGTTTTTATAAGGTTCATAGTCCAATATTTTAATTTTTTTCCATAAAGGTTAACATTTGCGTAACTGTATGGATTTGCCAGTGCACTGTTTTGATCTTTGCTATTTATTAATAGCCATTTCATGTTCCTTAATTTTGATTTCCAATGTTTGAGATGTTTGTCCTGTATAATTACTGTTACAGTCCAGTGGAATTTGATGTACAACAGTTTTTCTTTCCATCTTGTCTTGTGTATTACTGTAAGGTTCTTTATTAGCTAGATATGCTACTTTGTTTTGAGCTGTAGTTGCTACTTTTACATTATTCTGTATTAAGTGTTTATTAATTTTAGCATTTAAGTTTCCATAATTTGCCATTGGTATCTACTTGATCATTTTATCAGTTTTTTCAAACTTTGTGATGTTCTTTTTAGATTGTTTATACTGACATTTTGCACAATGTTAATGATAGTTTTTTTTTTTTGGCGGGGGGGGGGGGGGTCATTATTATCTATTAACTTTATTGCTGCCATTTTTGTCATAGCTTCATTTGATTTTTTTCTGATGAAAGTAATTTAGCTCTAGTTATTAAATGTAAATTTTTACTGCTTTTGAGTGGTACGAGCTATAATTCAGTAATATTTTAGATTTTTCTTTCTTGAAATTATGAATGAAATCCAGACTTTCTGTGTCTATGATGATTTTTATGTCAAGATATTGAATTTTTTTGTTCTTTTCTTCTTCTAATTCAAATTTTATGCTAAAAGGGAAGATTAAAGGAAATTAATTTTTCTCAGATATCTTGTACACAGATGATGAAGAAAATGGCAAAATACACCTTAATATGCCACTATTCTAACAGGGGGCTATGGAAGATTTATATTTCTGTACAGTAACCCTTAAGGCATAAAATGTTGATATAATTCTTCTTCTCACAGTTGTATGGTATGTTGCCAAGCTCACCAACTAAACTTTAACAATTATATGGCATTTGTGTAAATAACAGCAAAAGAGGTGAACTCATTATTTTGTATTTGGATGCCTTGTAACATTTACATTTTTTCCCCCTATAGAGTGGAACTGACATAGGAATTGAATCGAAGCATCAAACTATGCAGGGTATTGCCTTTCCAATTTCCGATGATGCCATCAATGCTCTCTGTGATATGAAAGATGGTCGACTGAATTACTTACAACTCGTAAGTTTGTTGCATTTTAATAAAATGTGGTATTCACAGAGCTGCCAACTATTATGGATTTTCTGTAATTATTATGGATTTTCAGCTGAATGTATGGAATTACGGATCATGCCAAAAAAATTATGGAAAGTCACTTGCTAGTCAGTCTGCACCGCAATTTGTGAATTAACCTCTAACTTTTGAAAAACAGGGATTTGTAAATTCCCCTTAATGTTCTACACACTGCTTTCTGTGATTCTCGATCTCGTGAGGTCAAGGGGGATATGAAATGACTGGCATCTTGAACTGGCATCATGATTGGTAAATGCTGTACCTCAAGTTCTAAAACCTCGCCTGTGGGCAAAGCATCATCCAGCCATGGTAAGCGCTGACAGATGGTTAATTCTCCGCCCTCAGGTGGGGTTTTTGTAGCTGCAACAGGAAGCACCTATCTCTCTTACGTTTTCCCTTGTCGTTTGGCTGCAGGATTTTGGATGTTGTTTAAAATTTAGCTATTTTATTTAGTTATGGATAAAAAACGTAAGATACCACAGCGGTATCGAGATAACTATTCAAAGGAATGGCCTTGCCTTAAGAGGTCCAAGGTTTCTGAGGGACATGTGTTTTGTATGACTTGTTGCTGTGACTTTTCAATCATTCATGGCTCTCAAGATGACTGCCGTCGGCACATTATGTCAAAAAAACATGAAGAATTTGGCACATTAAAAGCTGTATCAAAACCACTGGCCAGTTTTTTCAAAAAAAGTACAGAAAGTGACGTAACAAAAGCAGAAATGCTTTTCACTTCTTTTGTTGTGGAGCACAACTTACCTGTTGCTAGTACTGATCATGCATGACCATTGTTTCGTGCCATGTTTCTGGACTCAAACATCACAAAAAAATATGGGTGTGCAAGAACCAAGCAAGACAAGTGCTCTCATACAGAATACGGCTAACTCAACACAAAATGGCATTGTTAGTATTATACAGAAAAATCCATTTTCTTTAGCAACAGATTGCAGTACAGAACAGATTCTGGTGATGTCAAACTCTATTGTATTATTGTGTCCTACTTCAGTCAAGTTGAAGGTAAAATTGCTTCATTATTGCTTTTCATGTTAAAGTGTTCTAACAACACAGGAGAGAGCATATTTAAAATTTGGAATGATGAATTTGAAAGATGAAATATTCCTTGCGAAAACTGTTTGTCTTTTGGGTGTGATAATGCTAATACAATGATCGGGCAAGTAAAAGGTGTAGCTGCATTTCTTAAGGAGGTACAGCCAATGATGGTTGTCCAAGGTTGTTCCTGTCATTTGATTCACTTGGCTGCTAGGAAAGCAACTGCAGTACTTAAACAGATAAATGTCATGCAGTTTTTAGTGCAGTTATATTATTTTTGAAATATGTCAGTACTCGTTGGTTGTCATTACTTGATTCAGTAAATAGAGTAGTACTTCAGCAGTGGGAAGCTTTAAAGCAGTTTTTTTTTTTTTTTTTTTTGTATTGAAAATCAGGATGACATGAGTATTAGATCACAAATACAAAATCCAATGTATAAACTGTACTGTTTATTTCTTAGTAATGTCCTTCCAGTATTTACTGCCATTAACGTATTTCTTCAACAAGAAGCACCTGCTATACATCTGTTGCACATGAAGCTTATGAGTCTCTTTACTGACTTATTAGTAAGATATGCAAACCTTAAGCAGTATCTGAGGGCTCAGTATCAATAATAGATATAGATTTAAAAAAAGAAAGTATCAGAAGGATGACTGTGATCTTGTAATCGGAGCTCAAGCAAGAGTTTATATAAAAGAGTGTAGTTTCACTGATGCACAACTAAAGAATTTTTATTGCGATATCAGAAATTTTTACAGTGTGCTGTGACTACATATTGAAAAACTTTCCCATAAAAAGTGGAATGTTAAGGCATGCAGCAGTAGCCGATGTTTCACTCCGGGAAAAGGTTTCCTATGTATCAGTACAGTTTCTTTTTTTTTTTTTATTGTCATTGTTTCCAAATCTTCTTAACTTCTGAAGAAGTCAGTAAATTAGCGGGAGAATTTGCCACATACCAATTTGAAGATATTGAAAGCTCATTTTCCAAAATGGATATTGCATGGAATGTATGAGTACAAGTACTTTAAGTGCACTCCTTGTTGAGAAAACTAAAGCATTTTCTTCTGCAGAGGTATGCTATAAGAAAACATTTTCAATGAAAGAATTGAACTCTGCTAAACAAGCAACACAGCAGTCACTTTTGAGTGAACTGTAGGCATAAAATTGATATGCAGAGGTACGTGCCTTACTGTCAGAACATTATCCATAGTTATTTACTCTGACAGATATATTACTATCTGTTTGGTTCTATAATCAAATTTTATAACATCAACATTTTTGTCATGCTGAGAAGACACCAATAAAAGCGGTTTTGAATGTTTAATTATATAGACTGACAGGCATGAAACATCTAGTTTATTTTCAGCTTTTTACTTTTTTACAACAGAAGTCTTTTTCATCATGCTTGGTAAACTGTTATGAGGTGAGTGTTGCTAGTTTTACATTATAATACAGTCATTTTAGTTTGTAACTTTGAAAAAATGCCCGTCGTCGTGCACATGTTTTTTCTAGGTTTCGGATGATTACTGATAGACACCTCTAAAGGTTGGCAGCTCTGTATTCATTATCTTGTGGAGTGTAATATTTGTGCTTCATTAGAAAGCAGATGTGTAGATTCAAGGGAAGATCAACAATTTAAGTTATTTGTTTTGTGTTACACAGATTTTATCAGACCAGGGAATGACGTACATAGGATTTCAGTCTATGTTACACGTCACTTTTTCACATGATTGTTGTGAACACTATAGCTGTTGTGTTGACACTTGCGTGAATTTAGTATTTCATTGTTGTTGACAGCTAACAATTGTTTTTTTTTTAATTATGTATTTTCATCATTTGATATCATCTCAGAATTGTAAAACGTACTGCACAAAATTCCGCAAATGAAACTGATCTTCGTTATGTCATGGTATTCATATTGTACACAGAAATGATTTCCTGATGAATTTCTTCTGAAGAAAGCTGTGGTTTTCAGAAAACATAAGTGTACATTGATGGGCCAAATCTTCATGACTTCTGTGTAGATACATCCCACAGCATGTAGCAGGGACATCTTGGACTAGCATGGGATATTCATGATCATCAACCATTATGATTCCACTGCTAGATAGATGAAAATCTACCCATCTACCCATGTCTTTCCCATAACTTTCTACCATGAGCCAGTCTCTCCCAAGTCAATCCAGCATACTTTCAAATTATATTCACCCATTTCCTACATGGTCATCTTTTGGGTCTTTTCCTGTCCATTGGTATCCAATCTAGTATTGCATGTGATTCAACAATGTTCTTGTAGCAATATGTCCACCCCATTTGTGTTTCAGGGATTTTGCCGTGATCATGATGTGCTCGATCTTGTCATTTCCCTAATCCATGTTTTCCTCTTCCTATGTTTCCTGGTTGTACCAAAAATGCATCTCTCCATGCTCCTTTGAGTTGTTTGCAGCCCCTGAATATCTTTCTTAGTTAAAGTCGATGTCTGTGATCCATAAGCAAGAACTGGAAGGATGTATTGATTAAACGCTATTAAGACATAATGGAAAAGTGCTCATGAAAATTGCACCATTTTTTCCAAAAGCTCTCCAACCAAGTTTTATATGCCTACTTATTTCTTCTTCTATGTGGCCTTTGCTTGATATCTGTTGATCAAGATATATATAGAGAGAGAGAGAAACAACTTGGGCAGAGCGTGTCAGTTTACCAGTACAAAGCCTGTGCAATGGGAAAATGGAAGGACTCGTGAGGTTTGAATTACTGGCAAGAGGAAAGTAGGAGCCAGCATGTCAGCAACCGCATGCATTGTTAGCCATTCAAGGGCTGCTGTAGTGAAGGTGCAATGCGATTTGCCCAAAGAAGGACACACATCCACCCTATGTGCCAGAATGGGAAGACCACTGACAGTTGAGGTGAATGACAGTTTGCACATGCCATCCAGAACAGTAGACTGTTCCCATTTCTCAATTAATGGCAGACTGAGCACACAATCCAATGGACACTGTTACGGATGGGCCTAAAAATTCAGTGGTCCATCCATGTGCCTACTTTGATTGGCTATCATGGACAATTCTACCTGCAGTGGACACAGGCATACTGTTGCTAGGCATTGGACACTTGGAAAAGAGCCACCTGGTCTGAAGAGCCCAGATTCTGGCTCCAACATGCTGATGGACAGGTCCATATTCAGCACAGTGTTGATCAACAGCTGCAACCAGACTGCATGGTGGGATGGAAACGAGGTACGTGTATTGTGCTCATAAATGTTACTGGGTCCCCTCATTCCTGTTGAACAAAACCATGAACATCAGATCTTGCCTAGGCATTGTTTTAAACCAAGTGTTGCCCTTTGTGGCAAACAGAGAAGCTTTAAGAACCTCTTGAGGCCCCCAGTGCATTGTGGGACGAGGTCCCCCTTCCGTCCCACCTATGCATGTGCATATAATTCCATTTTATCATCTATCTGAAAATATTGCTAGGTATATCTTTTCCTTTTCATCTCATGAAAATACAATAAAAATTTATTTCAATGTATTTGTGGCAATTCATTTCCATATGTGATTTATATATACTGTTACGTTTATTTATAAAGTCTGTCACAGTGTTAAAATCAGAAATAGATCTTCTACAGGCCCAGTGTACCACTGAAATTTCCAAATCACTGGTCTGCCAAAATGCCCCCACTGGTTCGTGAAAAAAAAAAAAAAATACACATTTATAGTACATGTAGAAAATAATGTATCATTTCGCTGGAGCTGTATATCACAAATTTAGAACAGAATGTGCACATGTACATGTGCTCATGAAAATAGTACTACTAAATAAAACATGAAACATGCTATGCAGTGGTAGAAATTTGAAAAAATAAAAAAAACTTCACTGGTCTGCAGGACCAGTGTATGCCAAAAGTCAGTAAGTAGTTCACTCATTTTTACTGGTCCAGAAATGGCACAAATGCTAATACATTCAGATGTTTGTTAAGTTCCATTTTGTAATAATGTCTTAACAGTTAAAACTTTTTCCATTTATTTTCTCTGCGACCAATGCACTTCTCAACTGTTAAATATCAAAAATATTTACAAGAACTTAGACAAAATTGCAGCGTACCTTTAGGCTGTAACAAAAGTTGGACTTGGCCACTCATAGGATAATTTCCCTTTGTTCACAAAGTCAAAAGTATCAGCAGTAATTGAATTATAAATGTCACACTATGAATTATTGTGTTAGCCAAAAAGTCATTGCATTTTTTACACATAGATGGTGAAACACGTCTTGAAATGTAACTAACGTCACTTGAAACTGCAGGTTCATTATGTAGCGTGACAGCTGACAGTTCAAGCTTGTTTTAAGAACAGAAAGTGCACGATTTCGTCAGCAAGTGTTAGTTTGGCGTCACTTTCAAAATGGACAGTCAAAAGGAACATTTTCGTCACGTTTTGCTGTATTACTTCCGAAAAGGAAAAAGGGCTGTGCAAACTTATAAAAAATTATGTGATGTGTATGGCGAAGATGCCTTAAAACTAGGGTAGTGTCAGAATTGGTTTGCAATACTTCGGTCTGGAGATTTTGATGTGAAAGATGCACCACACACAGGAAGGCCAATCGAAGTTGGTGACGATAAAATAAAGGCATTGATTGAATCCAATCGGCATTTAACGGCACGAGAAATTGCTTAGAATCTGAACATATCAAAATCGAGCTTTGAAAACCATTTAAAGCAACTGGGATATTTTAGTAAGCTTGAAATGTGGGTACCACATGAGCTCAAAGAAATTCATCTCACCAAGCGCGTTGACATCTGCTATTCACTCTTGAAACGTGAAGAAAATGATCCATTTTTGAAATGTATGATAACAAGCAATGGAAAATGGATCCTCTACAACAACATCGAACGAAAAAGATTGTGGAGCAAGCATGACAAACCTGCTCAAAGTACTTCAAAAGCAGATATGCACTAAAAGAAGATTCTGCTGTCAGTCTGGTGGGATTGCAAAGGTATTGTGTATTTTGAATTGCTTCCAAGGAACAAAACCATTCATTCGGATGTGTACTGTTGTCAGCTGGATAAATTAAGTGATGCAGTCAAGCAGAAGCATCCAGAATTGGTGAATCACAAAGGTGTTGTGTTTCACCATGATAACACAAGCCCACATACAAGTTTGGTCACTCATCAAAAATCATTGCAGCGTGGATGGGATATGTTACCACATACACCATAATCACCAGACCTGGCACCATCAGACTACCATTTGTTTTATTCATTGCAAAATGCCTTAAATGTTAAAATTTTTACTACTTATGAGGCTATCAAATTGTTCTTGGAACTGTTTTTTGTCAAAAAAAACAAAAACTTTTGAGCGCGGAGTCATTAACTTGCCTGCAAGATGGCAAAAGATCATCGACAAAAATGAACAATATGTTGTTGACTAAAGTCTTTGTTTCCCATTCAAAGTTCGCCTTTCATTTACACAGTGGAAAAAACGCAATTACTTTTTGGCCGATCCAATATTATACTAAGGGTTACAGGAATCACTCCATCTGCAATGACGACGAAATCACTACTAAGCCATTCCGCGGTTGGCGGGATTGTTTCTCACTATGTTGTACAACGAATATTCACAGAGTTGAAAGTACTACCCAAAAACCAAGTCAAAGATATCATCTCCAGATGAACAAGAAGTAAAAATATTACTTGACAAAGAATTTAAAATGAAAGAACTTGGTACATTTACAGCACAGCAATTGAATTTTTTTTTTTAATTGCTGTGCTGTAAGTGTACCAAATTCTTCCATTTTAAATCCAATCTATCCAAAACTGACTTCATTTGTTCATAGCTCTCACTTAAAGCAGCAACTACATTGGCACAGGAAGACCAACGAGTTTTAGAC
The DNA here is from genome assembly GCA_039090855.1 of Macrothele yani. Lineage (NCBI taxonomy): Eukaryota > Metazoa > Arthropoda > Arachnida > Araneae > Macrothelidae > Macrothele > Macrothele yani. Next base: position 5,655,366 of record CM077011.1, on the reverse strand, counting down.
AGGCATTTTACCACCTTCTGCTTTTGACTAAATACTGGTATCAGACCTTCCCAATGATGTGTTGGAGAGGGAAAAAATTATATAACTGTTGAATAAAATCAAAGTAAATGACTACATTCTGCCATTTGCACACCAACTAAATTAAGGGAATGCCCTGCACATGATGGTACATGTTCAGCAAACTCATTTTTCCCTTAATTCTGGTCTGTAAACTGGAAATAATGCCCTGCCATATTTGAAGCATTGATGTAAGGCATTGTTTTTGCCCCACCTCCTCCCCAAACCCAGCTGAAATTGAGATGGGATGCAAACGTTGAGATTGTTTCTCCGGCCGTCCCTGTATAAACCAATTCTGTACAAATGGAAATTTCTGCCTTCTGAAATCAATGGGTGTGAGTAGATAATATAGACCAGTCATAAATATTAATAAAAAAGATAAAAAGGTTCAGTTCCCTAAATAAGAGCACTGACAATACAGTAGTGATGTACTACTATTCAGCAGAGAAGTACAAGGAAGAGAGAGAAACCAACCATCTACAACCACTGTCTTACCACCTACAACCAGATCCCTCCTCCCCTTTCCCCATTTACTTTGCCTGCTTGAAGAAACAGTATGAGATCCTGCCTCAGTCTAAATTTAATGCTGTAAACATCTTTTGACAATTTCTAGAAGAGGGGTCAAAGCAAGTGTACCTTCTGGGGAAACAAAATGAAGCAAGACGGACACTGATGCAAATTGTTAACAGTTTGTCCGAATCGCCCACCAACTCGCGCCCCCATCCCTTTGTGAACAAGTGAACTTTCAACTATATTAATTCAACATTTGTCGAAATCATTACGTGGTTTATGAAATTATTAACTATATGTCAACAAAATAGTTTCCATATTACTTACTGTTTCGCACGTTACTAGAAATTTGAGCACGGAAAAAACGTCAATATAATAAAAAATTCTTTATTTCAACTTGCCACTTATATTCCTTTTTGTTGTTCCTTATGATCGTTTAGAATTTCATTATATAAAGATTTACAAATTTTTTAAGAAAAATGTTTTTATATGTACAGTCATATGCATCATAAGTTGTCAAAGTCCTCCAATATGTAGAGACAATAGGTATTAAATGATTAACATTATTCCAGTTTTTAACTCATGATTTATGAAAATTATACAATAGAAAAAACCTTCGAACCTCTTGACCATGATGCGCAGAATCAGCAATAAGTCATCTTGTTATCGAACATGGCACGATTTTGTTTCTTGTGGTATAAGCTTCCAAGTTGAAATTCAATCTTATAATTTCTTATTATTGATGATGGTTGCATGTTCCGTTTCCCGTGGCTCGATATCCCAAACTAGTTTCAATTCCTTCTTTTTGGAATCATCTTCAGTGGGTATTATGAGCTACATCTCATATTTGTTGCATCTCGGCCACTTACATCGATTTTACTGGCGGCGTCCGACATTCCACGTCAGTTGCACTCTTGCTCGTGCTATTTTTGGTATTAATGCTCATTCTTAGTCGTGTTTTAATATAATTGGATGATATGAATTTCTGATTCTAACTTATTTGGTGTTGCCATTCGTTGGTTGAAAATAATTAATAAGGTTTCTTAATATATTTTTTAGTGTTACTTTCTTTTTCGATAAAATACACTGCTGGACAATTGCTAAGGACGGATCAAAAACGGCTATATAGCGCATAAAAAAGTAAGTGTGGTTGGATGCCAAGTGAAATAAATTAATGTCAGAATGCCAGGACATTACAAGAAAGACAATTTATTGTGCTCTGAAATCCAGAAGGCTTTGGAACGTGTTCAAGGGACAAACAGGCCATTTTCTGCAGAATACGTAAACGTTAAAAAATGCAATTACCGTCCGCAGGCGTTCCGGCGTAAGATATCAATACGGGATATGGCCACCATGGAGGGCGATGCAAGGTTCCACACGTCGTGTCATGCTTTGCACAACATTATCAAGCAGCTGTTGGGGTAATTTATCCCATTCCTCTGTCAGTGCACGGATGAGGGTGTCCTTGTTTATTGGAGGGCATTGGCGACCAGCAAGACTCCTCCCCAAAGCATCCCACACATTTTCAATAAGATTCAGATCTGGAGAACGTGCTGGCTATACGAGGCGTTGAATATCCTTGCTCTCAAGACACTCCTGGACAGCGATTGTTCGATGACATGTTGCGTTGTCGTCCATGAAAATGAATCTATCACCAACAGCACCACGGAACATGCGAACATGAGGTAGTAGAACATCATTAATGTATCGTTGGCCAGTCATAGTCCCAGTTGGAAGCACATAGAGGGACGTACGGCCATTGATCATGATGCCAGTCCATACCATGACACTACATGTCGGATATCAGTCCCTTTCCTGTATGTTTGCTAGACAATATGCAGTACCACTATCACGCCAGATCAGTTGTCGTCGACAATTAGACGATGGACTGTATCTACTCTCATCTGAGAAGAGGACAGCAGACCAGTCGTTATCAGTCCAATTGCGATGTTGATGGCACCATTGCAAACGGGCGGTACGGTGACGTCTGGACAATGGGATGCACACAACAGGACGGCGGGCGTATAGTCCTCCTTCATGCAAACGTCTGGCAACAGTTTTTCGGGAGATCCGCTTGCCAGTAGCAGCCATAAACTGATTTGCTACCTCACTAGCTGTGCTGCGCCGGTGTCTTTTTGTTGATAGCACTATGTACCGATCTTCTGCACGTGTTGTACTGCGAACACGACCTCCCCCCGTGACGTTTGCTGCACTCTCCATTTGCTTGAAATGATTTCCAAAGCCTTGAAACAACACTGTGGCTGACGTCGAACTCCCTGGCAACATCTGTTATTTTTCGCCCTTCTTCAATCTTGCCAATAATACGGCCACGCGTAAAATCATCTAGGTGATGTCGGGAAGACATACTGAAAATTGCAAGTTCTTAAATTGATTCTTTCCCTTTCAACTTTGCGTTTGAACAACAACGGTCAATACGCGTCAAATTCTTTATATCTCTTATCAGCGCTATGACGTCACGAACAAGTTCGGCAATCCAAAATTTGCATACGCACAACACGTCTTACTGTATCCCGCACTTATGCTAATTTCCACATTTTCCTGCCTTCCATTTTATGGTTGCTATCGTTGCTATTGTCATCCGTCCTTAGCAATTGTCCGGCATTGTATTTCCAAGCGTACGGTACTCATTGGAACATTATTATTTCAATTTATTTCTTTAGTTTTTTCAATCATTACTGCTTCTGAGGTTAATATTTGATTTTTTGTTTTATGTGAGGTTATTAATTTTGCTTCATACCAATCTGGATAAGCTTCATTTTCAATACAATGATTTATTAATGATGTTTTGTTTTCTTTTTGTTCCAATTGGATATATGTTCTTTTAATCTGGTCTTAAATCTTCTTTTTGTACTTCTTATGTATACTTTATTTCTTTTTTCTATTTCTGTATAATATTTTGTTGGTATAGAATATACTCCGGCTTTATCAAGCATTGATCTTCTTTCATTTCCTGTAGTTAATATAGTTTCGTTATCTATAACAGTTTCTGCTGATATCATTTTCTCTTTAACGCATTCCTTCTTTAGGATGTTTGTTATTGTAGGAATGTAGGGAATTTTACCTGAAAATTTTATTTCATTTTTTTGTTGTTGTTTTTTTTATTTTCATTTAAAGATTTCTTTGTATTTTCAAGTATATCATCTGTGATCTTTTTCTTGTATCCAAATTTCATAGCAGTTCTTTTTATCCAGTTAATCTCTATCATTTCTTTGTTTTTATTACATGAATGGGTTAATGCTCTTCTTATGTAGAATTGAAGTGCTGCTCTTTTGTATTTCCATGGATGATTTGAATCAATTGGAATCATCGTTGGAGTAAAAGTTGGTTTTCGATATACTTCTTATTCAATCATATGAACAAATAAAGGTAACTTGATCACGCTAGTTACGTTAAATGAAAACTTTTACAAAAAGTTCGTAAGTTAGAAATTTCTACAATAGCACTCTCCCATGGTTTCCCTGCTGTTACAGTCAACTCCCTCATGAAGAAATATGAAAACCATTCGAAAATCGAATGCCTCCTCCTTCATAAGAAAGAAGACCTGAAATTCTGTGGTTCTGTTCCTTACCATCCTTCCTATGCTTATAAGTTACAGATTCTTTTTAGAAGTTTTGGTTACCGTCTTGCCATTAAATCTACCCCAAACATCTTGAAACTTCTACAAAGGGATAGGGACAAAGTTGAAAGCCTGAACCTCCCAGGAGTTTACTGCATTCCTATCTCTTCTTCTACTGTTGATAACTTATACATTGGAAGCACATACAGGAGCATTAACCATAGAATTTTAGAACATAAAAAAGATGTTTCGAAAGCCAATCCTAATACTGCCTTGTCTATTTTGACAATGGAAGACACTTCTGCATTTCCCCACTGGAACAAAGCAAAACGAATTGTTTCTTTTGACAATCGTTTTGCCCTCCGTTACCGGGAAAGCCTGGAAATTATTTTCAACTCAATAACTTGCAATTCCGAATCTCCTCTCTACATTCCGATGATCTGGAGATCATTTCTAAGTTTTGGCAACAAAAATAGGAAAAATTCAAATGTAGAATCTGGCAACAATCTTAGTCCTCCATTGGCGTAATGAAGACCTAAGATAAGGTCGAAAGCTTCCAACTTACGAACTTTTTGTAAAAGTTTTCATTTAACGTAACTAGCGTGATCAAGTTACCTTTATTTGTTCATATGATTGAATATGAAGTATATCGAAAACCAACTTTTACTCCAACAATAATTCCGATTGATTCAAATCATCCATGGAAATACAAAAGAGCAGCACTTCAATTCTACATAAGAAGAGCATTAACCCATTCATGTAATAAAAACAAAGAAATGATAGAGATTAACTGGATAAAAAGAACTGCTATGAAATTTGGATACAAGAAAAAGATCATCCATGGAAATACAAAAGAGCAGCACTTCAATTCTACATAAGAAGAGCATTAACCCATTCATGTAATAAAAACAAAGAAATGATAGAGATTAACTGGATAAAAAGAACTGCTATGAAATTTGGATACAAGAAAAAGATCATAGATGATATACTTGAAAATACAAAGAAATCTTTAAATAAAAATAAACAAAAAAATTAAATAAAATTTGCAGGTAAAATTCCCTACATTCCTCCAATAACAAACATCCTAAGAAGGAATGCGTTAAAGAAAAAATGATATTAGCAGAAACTGTTATAGATAACGAAACTATATTAACTACAGGAAATGAAAGAAGATCAATGCTTGATAAAGCCGGAGTATTTTCTATACCAACAAAATATTATACAGAAATAGAAAAAAGAAATAAAGTATACATAGGAAGTACAAAAAGAAGATTTAAGACCAGATTAAAAGAACATATATCCAATTGGAACAATAAAGAAAACAAAACATCATTAATAAATCGTTGTATTGAAAATGAAGCTTATCCAGATTGGTATGAAGCAAAATTAATAACCTCACATAAAACAAAAAATCAAATATTAACCTCAGAAGCAGTAATGATTGAAAAAACTAAAGAAATAAATTGTAATGATAATGATCCAATGAGTCTACCGTACGCTTGGAAATATTTTATCGAAAAAGAAAGTAATACTAAAAAATGTATTAAGAAACCTTATTAATTATTTTCAACCAACGAATGGCAACACCAAATAAGTTAGAATCAGAAATTCATATCATCCAATTATATTAAAACACGACTAAGAATGAGCATTAATACCAAAAATAGCACGAGCAAGAGTGCAACTGACGTGGAATGTCGGACGCCGCCAGTAAAATCGATGTAAGTGGCCGAGATACAACATGTATGAGATGTAGCTCATAATACTCACTGAAGATGATTCCAAAAGAAGGAATTGAAACTAGTTTGGGATATCGAGCCACGGGAAAAGGAACATGCAACCATCATCTATAATAAGAAATTATAAGATTGAATTTCAACTTGGAAGCTTATACCACAAGAAACAAAATCGTGCCATGTTCGATAACGGGATGACTTATTGCTGATTCTGCGCATCATGGTCAAGAGGTTCGAAGGTTTTTTCTATTGTATAATTTTCGTAAATCATGAGTTAAAAACTGGATTCTACATAGTTAAAAACTGGTCTCTACATATTGGAGGACTTTGACAACTTATGATGCATATGACTGTACATATAAAAACATTTTTTCATAAAAAATTTGTAAATCTTCATATAATGAAATTCTAAATGATCATAAGGAACAACAAAAAGGAATATAAGTGGCAAGTTGAAATAAAGAATTTTTTATTATATTGACGTTTTTTCCGTGCTCAAATTTCTAGTAACGTGCGAAACAGTAAGTAATATGGAAACTATTTTGTTGACATATAGTTAATATGAACTTTCAACTGATAACCTTAATCTTTTTCAACCTGGGAACAGCATACTGGGTAATGGGATTGTCCATCCATATTCCAGGGTTGAAAAAGACTGAAGTTATCAGTTGAAAGCTTCCTTGCTTTAAATTTTTTGCATAAAAGCACCTTTTTTTAAAGTTTTGATACTTGAATTTTCAAAAACTGTTCTTTTGCACCACAACAATGCTGTACCTTATGTGTTGTATGAGATTTTGAATGGTCAATGCATGAGGTTTGAGTTGTCATTGCACAGTATTCTTCCACATCTGCCTTACAGCCCAGAACTTACACCAAGTGATTACCATCTCATCATTCCACTTAAAGTAGCATTATGTAGCTGCCAGTTTGGTAGTGATGAAAAGGTAAAAGAAGCCATACATATGTAGCTTCAGTAATAACTGAGTACTTTCTTCTCCAATGAGATGGGAAGTCTTGCAGACCATTACAAAAGGTGTAAGGAACTTTGGGAAGACCACATTGGAAAATAATGCTACAGTTATGTTTTGAGTCTGACGGAGTTATGTTTTGAGTCTGATGGATCAGTTTTAAAAATAAATTTGTTTTGCTTTTTTTTTTTTTTTTTTTTTTTTGCAGCTTATTACATGAAATCAAGTGCTGCTGCTTTTCATTTAATGCCCATTTTGTGATGTATTTTATACAGTATGAGAAATGTGTTACTGAACAGAGGTTTATTTTATGTATTTGCTTCAATAAGATAAAGTTCATAATGATCAGAAAGTAGCATATTCTTCATTGCTATACAGTAAACAGTAGGGGAGTATTAGGTATTTATAAAATGAAATTGTAGCTTTTTTTGAAGCAGACTGAGCAATAGGGGAAAATTTGTCCATGCCTAGAAAAGTTTAAAGAAATGTTTTGACTTAAATCAGAAAAAAAGAATGGCTCTTTTTCAGAGAGTTTCTTGAATATGGAAATGAACAAAACTGTGATTGATTTTTCGTCTTACAACAATGGACCAAGTTTTGCAAAACTTCAGTTTCAATTACCGTATATACTCGCGTATAAGTCGAGAAATTTGGGACAAAATGAGAGCTTCAAAGTAATGGGGTCGACTTATATGCGGGGTCTAAAAAATTCGTAAGTCCAAAAGTTCTTCCCGTGAGGCAAAAGGCAATCCATCCCAAAAGAAATAAAAATGCCGATGCGGTATTAATTACGAAATCGCAACCCTCGGAAAGAAAAAAAGAAAGAAAGAAAAAACACTGATGTGGTAGAATTACGAAATCGCGACCCTCCGAATTTCTCCGCGCTTTGAAAAGTCTCCTCTCTCCTGGCTTTGTGTATCCACAGCACAGTCACGGCCGCGCATAGAAAGCTCCGCCCTTCCGACTACCAGTTGATTGCACTGACCTTCGACGTAACGGAGCCATGCGACAGCCAGTGTTAGGTGTTGCTTGTTCTTAATCGCACGTGTTTTTCTTGTTCTTAATCGCATGTGTCTCGCTTCTCCTATTATGGGTGACACGGATTGTGTAAAGAAACGGATGTCCTGTAACGCAGGATTCAAGTTTAAAGTGGTTTCTTTTGCAGAAAATACTAACAACTGTGCTGCTTCACGTCAATTTGGCATTAACGAAAAACTGATTCGAGATTGGCGAAAAAAAAAAAACGGACTTGGTGAAAATCCCAAAATCGCAAAAGGCGCTGCGCCGTGGAATGACATCTTTCCCAGAGCTGGAAAGTGTCTTGAATGATTGGATTGTGGGCTGCAGACAAAATGGTTACATTGTAACACGAACTGGTATACGTTTGCGAGCAATGAAGCTCGCAAAAGATGAAAAGTTTGCAGCTGCAAATAACACTTTTCGTGCGTCAGGTTGGTGCACAAGGTTCATGAACCGCTATGGGTTGTGTCTACGCCAGAGCACCAAAATTGCACAAAAGTTACCTCATGACCTCGAAGCAAAGATAATGGAATTTCAAAAGTATGTAATTCAAAAGAGAAAAGGGACTGCTTTTGAACTTTCCCAAATAGGGAACATGGATGAAACCGCCATGTGTTTCGACCTTCCTGGAAATAAGACGGTGAACCAAAAGGGCGAAAAAAATATTTTGATCAAAACGACTGGCCACGAAAAATCCAGTTTCATGGTTGTTCTTTCCTGTTTGGCCGACGGCAGTAAGCTACCTCCGCTAATTATTTTCAAACACAAAACTCTGCCAAAAAGCATTGTCTTTCCGTCTGGTGTGCTTGTTCGTGCCCATGAAAAAGGATGGATGAACGAATCCGGAACAATTGACTGGTTAAAGAATGTGTGGAACAAAAAGCCAGATGCACTTTTGAGGAAACCTCTTTTGGTGTGGGATATGTTTGTTGCACACCGTTGTGCAGAAGTGAAAAAAAACTGCAGAAAATTCAAAAACAACTCTTGCTGTCATCCCAGGTGGGTTGACATCTGTTCTTCAACCACTAGATGTCTGCCTTAATAAGCCCTTCAAGGACGATGTGCGGAGGTATTGGGCAGATTGGATAAGTTCCGATTTGCCGACTGAAGCCAAGGGCGGAAATCTAAAGAAGCCGGATATCGTTTTGATTGTGCGATGGGTCAAGGATGCTTGGGATGCGATACCTGCAGAAATGGTCGTGAAATCATTCAAGAAATGTTGCATTAGTAACAAACTTGATGGCACAGAGGATGAAGAGATTTTTATGAGTGATGATGACAGTGATTCTGATGACACAGGCATAGATGGGAATACTGATGTTTATGATGACGCGCCGATGACGGAGAAAGACTTTTTTGAACTGTTTGGCGAGTCTGACTCGGAATCTGATTTTGAAGGGTTCCGATGAAGTTTTTGGGTATGCAAATTAAATTTAGTATTATATATATAATTTTTTTCGTTTTCAAATGTTTTTGATTAAATTCATTGAAATTTTTTTTTCTCATTCCGGGATCGACTTATACGCAAGTTTCCGATTCCTTACGATTTTTTCCTCTGAAAGTGGGGGTCGACTTATACGCGAGTATATACAGTATGTTTTCTCCTGAATGATATTTGATCTCATAATCGCAGTTCGTGGAGGAAGCAATATCATTCCACAGTTAGAGGTGCCCTTTATTTAGCACCATGTGAACAGTCAAGGCATATGTTGCTTCCTTAGCACACTCCATAGGCTACTGTAAAGTAAGGAACAGTTACAATATTTTTGTGTTCCAATGCAGGTCCTGACTATGAAGTTTTTGTACTGGCTTGTGCAGAGGTGTGTATGAGATATTTTTTGCTGTGGCAATTCTGATAAGCAGCGTTAATTTGCTTAGTTTCTAGGGACTATATTATATCAGATACTAGCAGGGGTACCCAGTATTTCCCGGCTAAATATTACTATTCGTGGAATCACCAAGTTCAGCAGGTGAAAGTTAATGAATAAAAAAATTATTCCTGTAATTTCCCAGTAAGTTTATTTTATTTCATTTAGGTTATTGCTTTTTGGTAAACAATCTTTTTGGTTTTTCCATTGGGAGCAAAAATGTACAGATTTTTAGGATTGCCCACCCTTGAGCAAGCAACGTAAAGTTTGTCCGTGTGAAAAGCAGGGTTCCTCCAAATTAATGCCAGCCATGGCCAATAACTGGCTAATACAGTAACATTTCTGAAAAAAAAAAAGGATTTAGTTAATTTACTTTTACGAAACAAAAAGAAAGGAAGATAATGGAAATACTTACCTTCAAAGAGACATCTATAGAACTAATAATTAATGAATAATAAATAATACTAATAATTAATAATTAAAAAATCAGATTATTTGTTAAAAATGGAAGAACTAAGCAAACCAATATATGAAAAATTGGATAGCGACCCGCTAGAAATGACAATTGCAAATTTTAGAAAATTGCTCTTTTCACTTAAGAAGAAAAATATGATTTGTGACAACTTCAAAAATTATTCAAAGATTACCCATTGTACTTTGCAGTTGTATGGTTTCGTAAAACTGCATTAAGAAGGACAACCTATCAGGCTTATTATTGACTCAAAATATTCTCCTCTGTCCAATTTGCATTATTATTTACTGTTTCATCTATCAAAGTTGCTTCCTAAACCTAAGGCACTGATAAAGAATGCTGAAGAGCTATAGAAGAATTTCCAGAATTAGAAAACCCTTAGAGGCAAGTTTGGATGTTGTGTCTATGTATACGAATATTAACCTGGACAAACTCATAGATTACATAGCAGATGACCTATCTGACCTAGTAGTGTTTCATGATTATAATAAAGAAGCAATAGGCCTTTATGAACTTACAGTGTTTGCTCTAAACAACAATTTTTTTCAATTCCAAGGCTGCTTCTATAAGCAAAGATGTGAGCTAGCAATGGGTTCTTCATTAGCACCTCTCCTAGCAAATTATTACATAAGAAAAATAGAAGAGGCCTTCCTATTGAAACCTTCAATTTTCTGTATTTCTGCATGTGTACTAGATACATGGATGATATCCTTTTCATCATAGATCAAGATCCACGTGGATACTCATAAAAAATTCTAGAAGGTTTTAATTCCCAAGATGAATCCCTAAAATTCACTTTAAAAGAGCAAAACAAAAATAGGCTAAATTACCTAGACATTACTTTGAAGTGGGAAGGAAAATATATTACCACAGAATTTTACAAAAAACCTACAAATACAGGAAAATTTTTAAATTATAAATCAGATCACCCTAATAAAAATAAAGAGAAAATTGAATATTTATTCACAAGAAAAGTCACTTACCACAAGGGACTGTTTAAAAAACTAAAGAAAATCAGCATTAAATATAAAACTAGGTTAGCTCCAGGTTTAAATAACAAAATTAAAAAATACTTACCATCCCTAAAACAAAAAGAAGAAAATACTTTACTCCAGGAAGGAGTCATTTATGAAATCGAGTGTTCATGTGGATTACCATATATAGGAGAAACAGGACGAAGGTTAACCACCAGAATTAAGGAACACAAAGCAGCAATAAGGAACATTTCAAATAAAACAGGATTAGACAGGCACATACAACAAACTGGCCACTAAATGGACTGGGGCTCCTTGCGAGTAATCAAACATCAATCCCTTGTAATTATCCGGAAATTAGTGGAATCCCTGGAAATTTACAAGACACAAGGTGGCAACATCAACGACCATGCTGGATGGAAAATCCACCAGGCTTGGTCGCCAGACCTGTGGAAGGAGTAAGACACAGGAACTCCTGAAGATGATCTAGTGTATATATCGAAAATTTGAGAGGTAATGTACCTTAATAAATTTATCCTCGACAATTCCCATTAAATATTTATAATACTGAGATCTATAGAACTGCTGTACATCTGGAGTGCACTTCTGAGAATCCTGCGACACTGAAATGCAATGTACCTATGTCATGCATGCGACTTGACATTGGCATTGATCATCCTTTTGCCGGCCCGGTGCCGCAGTGGTCTAAGTGATGGCCTCTGATCATTCGTTCGAAAGGGGTCCGGGTTCGAATCCCGGTTAGGCACGGATGTTGTGTTTGTCTTACGGCACTGGCTCTCTCCCTTCCCTAGAACAAGTTACCCTAAATTAGGGATGGGTGAATGCTTATAGCCCATTTAGTTGCTCACAATGGTCGTTAAACCTTCAATCCAAAAAAAAAAAAAAAAAAAAATTATCATCCTTTTGTTTACCATTTTGAATTTTGAATATCTGGAACTCTTTATTTACATTTATATTTCTGCCTGATGAAGCTGCACATTGGTGGTAAAAGCTAACGTTTATTCATTTGTGTTTTTAATACACCATGAAACGGATATTTTTGCTCTTTATTGTTATCTATGGTCTTTAACTTAGACTGTAGATTGGGTGTTGGAGTGCTGAATTGTGTTGCAGTTCTTAAAAATAAAAAATGGAACTTTTTTACTAAAATTTTGTATGGGGAGCCCCTTGACTCTGGGCTCCGACCCCATCCGAAAACCATCTATGGTTTAAGTTAGAGTACCATGAGATAGTGTACCAAATTTATTGGTTCTAAATTGAAAACTGTAGATTTTACGGAAATTTTGTGTGGAGGGCCCCTTGAACCCGGGCTCCAACCGACCCCTTCCAAAAACCATCTACAATCTAAGTTAGAGTACCATGAATGATAGTATACCAAATTTGGTGGCTCTAAATTGAAAACTGTAGATTTGTATAGCAGACATATAAACAAGTATTCAATTTTATATATATAGATATTTTCAGTTGCATGAATTGTTTGATATGTAACTTTAAATTTTGTTGTTGATGTCACTGTTTGAAAGCTGTGGGTTATAGTTTATGCATGCAAACAGGATAAAAAAACATTAGGAAAAGGTATAGCTGAACATTTCTGACTTGTGTAAATTTTGTCACTCATTTATCTTTGTGACCTTTAGTTGCTCAATGGAATGTGATTTTTTTTTATGTGTGTTATTTCTTTCTCATTAGAGCATCAATGTGGATGGAGAAGAAATCAACTTAGAGACTACTCAACAGACTGACGTCCATTCCTTGTCTAAGAGAGTTCCTACTGACCACGCCAGATATCATCTCTTCAGATTTCCACATTCCTATGAAGGAGATTACATAACCAGCATAGGTTGGTTTTTCATTTTTTTCACTGGAAAGCTTAAATTTTTGTGAATTTGTATATTCAAGAGTTGCTTAAATAAAGTAGTGGAACTAACTTGTGCTAGAAGTATAAACACACAGTGGTTTTAAAGGTAGCCAATGCAGGAGTGAGACCATGTAATTCTGTCTAGCAATTAATAATCATGTGAGTAGTACATAAAAATCACTAACTTCTTCTAGCCTTTACAGTAAAATTTAAATGTAGTTTATCTGAAAGGGGTCAGTCATGTTCCTATGCACGGGTGAAAGTTTGCCATCCTGTGGACAGAATTCTGTTTTTCAAGAATTTCTGAAAACATAAGTTAAATAGAGCAAATTTTTTTCCCTTAATTGGAATTTTTTTCTCTCACTATGTTCCTGCTGTTCTATTGCTATTCAATGCCATCCCCCCCCCCCTTGTTTGTAAGTGCTTGTATTTCATCTTGAAAGAGGAAGGCAAAATTTCCCAGAAATGGAAGTTAGATGGAGCAAAAATTTTTTTTTCTTTTTCTCACGTTTTATCTGTCGTGCATTATTGTTAAATATTTTGTTCTATAAATATTTGTATATCAGTATGAAAGGAGATTCAAAAAGTGTCTAAAAACAGAAGTTAGAATGAAAATTTCTCCTGTAGTCACACAATTGCTTTTTCTCTTGATGTTTCCTTTGTCCTGCATTGTTGTGAAATATAATTTATTTTCCATAAGCATTTTGTATTACTTTCTAAAACTGGTAATATATATCATTATCAACCATTCTCAATCCACAGCTGGAAACAGGTCTTCCTAAGTCTCCCACAACTCGCTATCTTGAGGAGAAATTCTCTTCCATATCACTCTGCCATGCTTTCAAGTTTCATCCACCCATCTCTTGCATGGTCTTCTTTTTAGGTCTTTTCCTACATTTTGCATGTTTCCATGCTGCTGTGAGTAGTCCACAACCCTTTTATGTCTTTTAGTGAAAGTCCATGTCTGCAATTCATAAATAAGAAATGCAACAGTGCATGGAAGAAACATTTTTTCTCTTTTTTCATGTTAGGACAACTGATTCTTATATTGGGTTGTCAGAAAAGTCATGACGTATTTTAGCCATGTTCTGCAAAGGTCATTTATTAATAGAAAGAACAAAGATCAATCAATTATATAATGCCCGTTTTGTTCGATAACCTTTTGCCATCTTTCAGTGAGCTGCAGAATGCCTCGTTCACAGAAGGACCTGTCTTTCATGGCGAAAAACTGTACAAGGTGCTGATTTACAGCCTCATTTGAATTGAACGTTATACCACGCAAGGACTGTTGAAGAGAGCGAAACAAGTGGAAGTCTGACGACGCAAGGTCAGGCGAGTATGCTGGGTGTGGCAATACATCCCACCCAAGCTCCAATAATTTTTGGTAGGTGATCAAACTTGTGTGTGGTCTCGCGTTGTCATGATAGAACACAACACCTTTACGATGAACGAGCTCTGGACGTTTCTGGATGATGGATTCGTTCAAACTGTCCAATTGCCGACAGTACACATTCGAATTCATTGTTTGGTTCCGTGGTAGGAGCTCGAAAAACATGACACCTTTAAAATCCCACCACACTGAGATCAGAACCTTCTGCTGATGAATGTCTGCTTTGGGTGTCGTTTGAGGCGAAGCAGCACGTTGGGACCAAGACTGTTTGTGCAGCACATTGTTGTACACAATTCACTTTTCGTCGCCAGTTATCAGTCGCTTCAAAAAAGGATCGTTTTTCTCACGTTTAACGAGCATATCGCAGATGTTTATACACGCCGTCAATTGAGCTTCTTTGAGTTCATGAGGAACCCACACATTGAGCTTGCTTACGTATCCCAGCTTCTTCAGGTGGTCGTGAACACTTGAATGATGGATGTTCAATGTGTCTACAATCTCATGTCGTGGAACGTACGTTTGACTCGATCAATGCCTTGATTTGGTCGTCATCAACCTCAGTTGGCCTCCCGGACCGAGGAACATCATTGAGGTCTAAATCACCAGCACGGAATTTCGTGAACCACGTTCTTGTAGAGCATTATCACCGTACTCTTTACGCAACTTTTCACAAGCTTGATGCTCATTCTTCCCTTTACGGAAGCAAAACAGTAAAATATGGCGAAAATGCACAGTTTGATCTTCCATCTTCAACTTGATGTCAAATCTCTGCAAATCAACCAGATCGCTCACTATTCCTTTTAGACTGCAGCTAGAACTGGCACCTGTCGAATGCCATAGTGATAACAGAGCCTGCGTAGGCCTCTAGTACTTCCAACACCGCCCAACCACCATCGGGTGCCAAAATACGGCATGACTTTTCCGACAACCCAATATTATTATTACTTCTTCAGTTGGGTGGGTGTAAGTATGTTTCAAAGTCTCTGTTTTCAATCCTTGGCAGAGTACGGTGAATGGAATTTCCTCATATCCCAATATTATAGTTATATAACATCATGATCATTGGAACCTCTTTTGTGAGAACTGACTGCATCATGAAAAGATATGTTTGGGGTAGTTTGAAAGAATCTGTCTTTTGTATAATAGCACATTGGCTTGCCATCTGTGCTGTCACATTTGTTGAAATTTTCATTCATAATGTTTTTTTAATTAATCCTCCATAACTAGTCAAAAATTCTCAGAGTAAAATAGTCTCTCTTGAGAGAATGAAAAGTGAAAAATGTTTCATTTTATGTGTGAAGGGGATTAAAAAAAAACATGACGTTGCACAAATATGTTCAGTTTGCATCAAAAAGAAAACCGTTCATGATGACAGTGATGATATTCATGATAATGCTGAATTCTTGTTTGCTGGCACTGTGTCAATTTTTTTTTCCCCAGTTTGTTCAGTTTTTTTTCATTCGGAATGACACTACCTCTCTTAAAATTTCAGAAAATATGGAAAAGGACATGCCACATATATAAAGAAAACAAGAAAGATGACTCCAAATTTTTGGGTGTAATGATCACATCTTTTGAATCTGTTGTTTCAAAGTCAATGAAACCGGTATGAAAAACAATAGTATCTGACCGACGAAAGAAGTTTTTCAATCGGGGTTTTAATACTGCAAATATTGCTGCAAACGGAATCCTGAACTTACGCCCTCTGATTGCAGACTTGTGCGTTAAGAAAAATTTGAAATTATATGAGAAATATTTCACAGCAGAAATGCTCCCTAAAAAAGAAAGAATTTTTCAAATGGGACTTTTAGAAGCAGAGATATGGACTTTTGAAGCAGAGATATGTTTCCTCCTGGTGGGGAAAACCATGCATTATTTTAAAGGTTTTTCAATGTGAGCCGTATCGGTTCGGGGAAAAAAAAATGTTAGTAAAGTTTTCAGGAGCTTAGATTTTGCTGCAAATACATCAAAAGAAGAAATTAACATTTATGTTCCCTGGTAAAACATTTCCCATCAGGAGCTGTATCCGGTGCAGAAAAAAAATTTCAAATAAGATTTTTAGAAGCAGAGATATCGGGGGAAGCACGGTTTACCTTTATGCCCCCTAACGGAAAGTCTATGAATTACTTGAAAATTTTGAAACTATATGAAAAGCATTTCACACCAGAAATGTTATCCTCCAAAGGAATTTTTCAAATTGGACTCCTAGAAATAGAGATATTGACAAAAATAAGATATACATTTACTCCCCCTGGCATAGAAACCATGCATTATTTTAAGAAGAAAATATTCCTAAAAGGTTTGTCAACATGAGTACCGTAATTTTTGGGCTAAGAGCCGCGGCTCTTACGTTACTAAAAGTGAAATTTTTCGGGTGTGCGGCCCTTATGCCGAAGCGGCTCTTATACTGAATTTGTTTTCGATAAGACTGTTTCTTCCCTCCCTTTTTTTTTTTTTTTTTTTTTCATGGAGATGCTTAGTAAATTTTTTTCAAACCACGTCTTTTTTTTTTTTCACAAACTTGACTGTGATCAAGTTTCCCTTGCTTTCTACTCATACGTTAGACACGATAACTCCGCTGTCCTGATGTTGGTTTAGGAGGGAAAGTGGGGAGGACAGGAATGCCTGACTCAAATGCCCTTTGCATGGAGGAATGGGGGATGGAAGGGGACATAAGCACACAGACGAGTAGCGTGACGTCTGAGGCTTCTGTGAATATTGCGCCTAGCGTATCTCTTTCGTTGGCTGCAGCATACATCATGCAGGAAGGTGCGATGATTTTCAGTGGGGTGGGGAGACCGGTTTGATGGGCACTTTCCTGAACAAAAGCTTAAAAACATGAACAATGCAAAAGCCTGCCCCAGGATGATTCCATTAGCAGTGACCTATTCCAAACAATACTGGCTGGACGGAAAGACAAATTCTGTCCAATCTTCTTGGTTAATCTGGCATGCGATAAAGGTGTTTCTTGGCTCGTGCTCCTGAGTTTTGCTTCGATTTTATTTTTTTATTTTTATTTTTTTTTATTGACTGACGATAGTGGAAGTTGAAGGCTTCGGCTGGAAAAGAAAAAAAGAAGGGATTCATATATAAGCGGAGCTCAACGTGAAGACTCAGTGCGCAGTAAATTAAAGTAGGTCAAAGCACTTGAAAGAGAGCGGCACCGCTGTTATGGAAGTGTTGGCGGCCAGATCCGCGAACACGTGCGAGGCAGCCGGTAAAGAAAAAAAGCATAACATAGAAGGAACATATTATTAAAGAAAACATAAATCGAAAGCATTACAAGTGATAATTTATAAGTTAATTACTTCTAAGACGGATTCTATTGCGGTGAACAGAGAACCATCCTGTAGCAGACATCCACATTGAATGGAATTTAGACAATTGTGCGATTTTACGAGCAATGCGATATTCTAACGGCAGTCTTAAGATTAACTGTGATTTATATTGATTACATAAATCGTTTTGAGCATTTAATAAAGGCAAACAAATAACATCATTAACATGATTAATAAAAAATGTATAAATAAAAAATTTTGCCAGTATGAAAAAATAAGAGCATAAAGCAGATCGAAACTGAATTGCAGATTAGCCTTTGAAGTATACATATAATCACTCTGGGTGTGAGTTAATTCATGAAAATGAGGAAGATAATTTAGTTTTCTGAGCAGCACCACGACTTCACAGGTGCGGCCCTTACGGCAACTTTTTGCTTCCAAGATTGCAAAAGCTCTTAGTCCAAAAATTACGGCAATATCGGTCCATGAAATAATTTTTTCAATCTAGATTTTAGAAGCTCAGATTTTGTGGCAAATACATCAAAAGCAGAAATTAACACTTATGCGTTCTGGTGTCCAAACCATTCTTTACCAAAAATTAAAAAGTTATATGCAAAAGATTTCTCATCAAGACCTGTATCCCCTGAAGGAAGAAGTTTTCAAATTGGAGTTTTAGAAATATAGATATTGGTAAAAATGAAATTTACTTTTATGCCCCCAAGCAGAAAATCTATGCATAACTTGAAAAAGGGACTATACCTAAAATACTCTTCGACATAAATGGAATTGAAAGATAAAAGTATTTTTTCAATCAGATGTTTAAAAGCAAATATATGGAATAAAATGTGTTTTGAATTCGATATCATCTGCATTTACGCCCTGTATCGGCAAAATTGTACACCTTAAAAAAAAAAAATAAATAAAGGATGATCATTTGCATATTTCAAGCTCCCAATGCAAAAAGAAATTTTCAAATCAGACTAATAGTTGCAGAGATATGGTGTCTACAAACAGACACACGGACGGATGGACGGACAGACAAACTGATGGCATAAGCACGATCTTTTTTTACAAAAGACATGATAAAAAAGAGCCCAGTAAAATTTCAATTTTCCACACCATGTGATTTCTTCAATGCACCCTATTTGAATTTGAGCAAGACTCATCAGCTGCAATAAATTGCTGCCTGGACTCTTTTTCAAATAGCTATATGACCCAAATCATATAATTATTGTAGTAAAAATTGTGAAATGCATTGTAGTTATGTAATGTTATTTGCAGATTTCAAAAATGCCCTGCATTTTGTTTTGAATCTCTTGTAACTAATAATTAAATAAATAGAATATATCAAAATATAGGAGAGTCATGAATTTCTCTTTCAGAATGTACCCAAATTAGCAAAGGTGTGCTTAAGTGGAAACAATACGTAAATACCTTATATATTGGAGCATGTCCGATATCTAAAGGTTTAAATTTAACGTGCAACTATGTAATTAATACATTTAGGGCAACTTACCATTTCATAGCCTTGCTCCCAGTTCAACATTTCCAGCACGTGAGTTGTGATCAAAATGTTGCATGTTTTTAGAGGTGGCACGGGAGCTATTCACTTTTCGTATCTGAAGTCATTCACAATATATTCTGTTCATGTAGGGTTTTTTCAGAGGCGTCATTTAGTAATCCTCAATTATAACTTCATTTTCATACAAAAATGCAGTCATGCCAAATATGCTCACTAGAAACATCTGCAGTCCTATTTACATATCAACATTAAAAAACATCGTTTTTTTTTTTTGTCACACATGCACACCAAACATACACACAAAACTTCATTATACAATATATACAATCCACAAACGCTCTATGAACTCACTATATACATATATACATAAGACATTTCCTCCTCAGTCAACTACATCGATGTTTTTAACCCTGCTTTCTGCTTGCAAATATCCCATGTCCATTGTAAAATGGCTTCGTAAAAGGAGCTCTCCCATGCCGCACTCTTCCTTCTGCAACACCCAACCCTAGTACTTTCTGTAACCCGTGCTACCATCATCAGGGGGGATGGAAACTCTGACCTATACTCACAGTATCCTCAGCGCAAGTGATTGACTCTCCCGGGGCAATATCGATTCTCGAAGCTTCGTCCTTTTGGCCACTGTGGTGCCCTCTCTTGTTTGTTTTAGATTTAAATTTTCTAACATTTCTATTTTTCTGTTCCACTTTTATTAAATTCTTCCAGTTGTTACTAATCACATTTGGATCATTATGGTTACACACTGTAGCTCTATTTTTTTCAATTAAAACAGATTATGCAATCCTAAGGTGTTTCTCAGATTTACAACTTTTTGTTATCACAATTTTGTTGAACTTTGGAAATTCATGATTAGTCAAGCAGTATTGAATGAGTGCTGTTTTTCTTTTTTCTGCCAATTTTTTATATGTTGTTTCAGCCTATATTTAAACTTATATTTGGTGCTGCCTATGTACAACATTGGAGGATTTGCTGTAATGGGAATCAAGTAAACGCCTGCTTTCTGTAATTTACTGATATTCACTATTTTTTAACATAATGTCCTTGATAGTACTGACTTTGCTTCCAATTTGAACATAATATTTTTTTCATATTTTACTAATTTCTGTCATCACACCTCTGGCATATGGGAAACCATTAACATATTTGATTTGTTTTTTAGTTGCTATATAGTAGTATTCAATTTATTTTGTACTTCAATATTCCATTTTTTTATTTATTGTCTAGGATAACCAAAATTATCAACAATTTTTTTTATAAATTCAATTTCTTCATTTATAAATTGATCCCTTGCAGAGTGTGTAAATACTCTCTTGATTAAGGTTTTTATACTATTACATTTTTTGAGTGAACGGGTGTGTTCCTTTACCAATCCAGTGTTGTAGGCCATATATTTTTTAGCACAACTTTTTCAGGACCTGTGGCACTAGCAGTTCTCAGTGTGGTAGTGATGTGGAATTCCAACTGATAAGCTTTAAAGGATGGTGTTAATACTTTGATCCAATGGCTGGATAAGTGTAGTAGTATTTCTTGGCAAAACAGTGCTTCAATTTTGTCATCTTTTGGTTTTAGAGAATTAACAGAGGGATCTATGGGACAATTATCCAGCAGTAGAAGAATTTTTCTTCCAGTTTTTGGGAACATATATAGCTCTATACTAATTGCATAAATTTACCATTATCTGCGGTACGAAAATATTGTGAATCATTCAGGTGCTTTTACTTCTTTTATGAATGACAATCTAAGATATCATATTGATGTGCTGAAAATATCAAGGACTTAAAATGAAAATGTTAAGGACTTTTACATTGTTGTTTCACTCTGTATGTCCACCTTCAGCCCGCTTTTTTTGTGTTGTGATTTTTTTCTCATTTTTGTATAGGACTGGATATTTATTGATCGTTTAGTATGCATTGAGTTGGTTGGAAAAAATGTGTAACAGAGTTCAGTTTCATTAGAACTGTATAGTTGCTTTCCATTGTAGTCATGCTTTAAAATATCAAAACCACCAATCTGCTCATGAAGTTTAATCTTGATTATCCTCCAGAATGTCTGGCAGAACTTTTTGGCAGCTGCATCATTGTTGGAACAATATTTTCCTCTTTATGCTGATTTGCTTTATCTTGTGCTTAGTTTTCTATCTTAATAACCATCTGCTAGATGTATTAAAATTATCAGCACCCCCAATTTGCTTATGAAATTTAATTTCCTGTGTTTTTAAAGGTGGCATGCATAAAGACATGTACCATCAGGATTTTACTTTGCAAATTACATATATAAATGTTTATCAGCTACATTTATGTCCATAAATCTGTCTTCTTTTCCTATTTGTTTCTTTTTTCCATTTGATCAGAAAACAATCTTGGTTTGTCTTTTCATCCAACAATATATAGCTTATTCAGGAACATCAAACTCATAGAATAAACTGACTTTCAAATCACCACATTTCACTTGGATAACTATATCTACCTTTTCTTGTGCTTTTATACCTTTTCATTTTGGTGGACATATAACTTTAAAATTGGAATTGATAATGATGTGACTGTATGAAACACACGACAGAGGAAAAATTGAAAGTTATTCGTAGTTGATACTCAAGAAATGCTTTTAATGTAGTAAATCCTTTATTTTCATGGTGTAATATGCATAAAGATTTACCAAGCTTGCAGAGTCCACTGGGAGGCTTTTTCAAGGCTATGGTAGACATAAAATGCAGGGAATTGAAACACGTAAGAAACAAAGGTGATTTTTGGAAAATAACGTGGGTGACATCACGAGAAGTATTATATGAGTTTTTATCACGCAATTATATGGTGTGCTGTGATGTGTTATCTTTTAATAACACGTGCCAAACCATTGGTAGTTTGATAGAGACCGTGTCATTGCATGCTATTTTGCTGGAAAGGATTTTGACTGTTTCTCTGATGGCAGTCTCTTTAAAGTTCGTGTAAGGAGCAATTTTTCTAAAACTGTTCCATACAGGAGAATATTACACAATGAAAATAAGTGGATTTACTGCACTTAAAGCATTTCTTGAGTATTCATGATCTGGTGTATTTAAGTAATGTTATTTGTAGTTGATATACATGTCTAATCTCTGACCTCACGAGTTTGTAAGATGTAGAGAGAAATGGCTGAGGGCACTTCTATCAAACAAAAGAGTTAATCATTGTGTAGTTCTGTAGAGTGAGAGATGCAACTAATTTGTTAGAAATGGTGGAAGTAATCTGTTTTTGTGTTCTTATGCAAAGTATGTTATTCTGTGTAGTTAAAAACATAAGAACCGCCTCAATGGCTGAGCAGTCAGAAACATTGGTTTCTGGCTGGTTGGCCTAGTTTGGTTCTGGGTTCAAGTCCTGGATAAAGCATGGGGGATGTATTTCTCCTACTATGGTGGTTGTTTCCCTTTTTCAGAACCAGTGACTCAAAATTGAGGATGAATGACTGCATTTAACCCTTAGATTTGTTCGTGGCAGTTGTCAAACCCACAAACAAACAAACAAACACAAGGAAAACTCAGCTGTACGAACTTCAACCAAATATTTCCCACTTATAATTTTAACCCTTTAACCGGCTGGAACAGATTAGCTCAATGTTAGCAAAGTGGGCTGAAATAACCTCAAATGAATGTATTCATTGTCTAAATGTGGGCTGGAACAAGTGAATCTGTGCACCAAAAAATGTTGCTTTAGCTATGTTCTTCAGAGTAGTCATTTAGAGAGATGATTGACACTAATGCTTTTTGGCTGATTACTTGCTTAAAAGGCATTGGTGATGAACCTGAGGAATGAGGGAGAACATATTGAGTCACTTGTTTCTACCGAGTGGCATGAATGAAGCCTGTGCCAGTGGACTAGCATTTTTCCTTAGGACATGGAGATCATGCTTCTGGGGTCACAGACAGAGCTTAAAAGGCATTGGTGATGAACCTGAGGAATGAAGAAGAACATATTGAGTCACTTGTTTCTACCCAGTGGCATGAATAAAGCCTGTGCCAGTGGACTAGCATCATTCCTTAGGACATGGAGATCATGCTTCTGGGGTCACAGCTTCCTGCCATTTATAGGTTTCTGGTTGGTACTGTCATGATCAGAGGGGAAAGGAATTGGTTTTGCTGCCAAAGCAAGCAGCTTCAGTAAAACCTGGCTGCTATTTTTGTTTGGGCAGCTCAGCTCAGAAATGTTTGGGCCCCATTTGGTACTGGTACATCTGCCGCTTAAAGGGTTAATGTGTCTTCTGTAAACACTGGCTATAAAGCTATTTTTAACTGTGCCAAAGTCAGTTTTTCAATAAGCAATGTCTCTTTGTTTGTTTGAGGTTAATACTCTTGCTACAGATACATTGCTGCAAAATTTGCAGTGAAGTTATTGTTTTTACTATAAAATTTGCTGTGAAGTTGTTTATTTTAAGTATAACTGAATTTGCAGCTTGGTGTGACATGTTGTAACTACATTTTATGGCTTACTGGGAATTATTCTGAGTGACTGCATGAGATCTAGTGTAGATAATACAGAGACACCAACTACTACAGATTCTCCGTAGTCACTACGGAAATCATCGGTCCACATATGGAAAGCATCGAATATACTATGGAAATTGAAAACCTCAGTGAAATAACCTTTTTAATGATTTGTGTAAAGTTCATTTTCATGTAGTTAAGGTTCTGACATTCATTAAACATCTTGGGGAGTGTTTCTTGTATGTTTTCCATATCTTGGCATTTCTTTGATGTTTTTTAATATGTTTTGGATGTCTTAAGTGTCTCTGGTAATGTGACAGAGTTCTCACGACCCCCAGAATCCCGAAAATATCCTGAAATTTTATTTCCTTTCTTTTCAGATGTTGGAAAGTCCTTAATTTTTCGTATTTTTGCTTAAAGTCCTGGAGTACTACTGGAACTCTTTCTTACAGTGAGCAGTTTTTAGAAAAAGTTTGAAAAATTAAGATAAGGTGGGTAGTGATTGGGAAAACTGGGGAAAGTATCACTGGAAATGACAGCTCTAGCATCTAGCAACAATGAGAATGTCCCATCGTTTTCCGTTTCCGCATTTTGAATTTTTCTGATGAAGTTCCTTTCCATTTTTGTTATTCCATCCTTATTATATTCGTGTTTTTATATAATTCTCTCATCATGTTCATTGTTTACAATACCTTTAGTAATAGTGAAAAAGAGTGACTTTCATATTTTTTCTAATGAAGTGCATGTTTCCCTGTTTCTCATAGTATCTTCTTTAACTGTCCGTGGTGGAATCTGCATTATTTCATGACTCGTGTAATAAATTTTCGTTTTAATCATATTTCATGACTCGTATCTTCTTAATCTGTCCGTGGTGGAATCTGTGTTATTTCCATGACTCATAAAATTGTTTCACAGGAGAGTGAGCAATGCAGTACTGATTTTTCTCCCTTAAAATGTATGTTTTTCCATTTTTTAGTCAGTTCTTGCAATATCAAATAATAGAGCAAGCATTTGTTTCTTTTGCTTAAAGTGAAATTAAAATTCAAAAATGCTACTCCTTGCTCATTCTGCAGAGAACACAACTTTACAGGGAAGAAAAGATGACGACTGGAGTTAAAGTCCCGATTTTGAACTTGAATTTCTTTTTGTTTCTAGATGTAGCAAGAAGTAATCGAAAACCATACATTTTTGGCATAATTAAATTTTAAGAAACAATAATGACGATATGCACTTTGCTGTGAAAACAACTGTACAAGACATTTCATGCAACTTTCAGCAAGGACAAGATAAAGTAATTAAGTTTCAATTTACTTCCGATATTGGAGGTTATATTTTTAACGTGCATTAATGCATTTGCATTTTTGAACTTCACTTTTAGTTGGTAAAGTTCATTGAACACTTATTGCACGTTGGGCTTGGCTTTCAATTCTTATTTCCGTTATGTGGATGCGGCATGGGGGTTTTTCATTTGGTCACGGGTCCACTTCTTTTTTTTTTTTCCCCGTTGGTATTTATTTGTCCTCGTCACTAAATGAGTTCTTTTCCTTTGCTGCATCCTCATTTACTTTAATAATTTTTCATAACCCTAGTACTTTCGGTAATGCTCCATTACCGTCATCGAGGACGTTTTT
The DNA here is from genome assembly GCA_039090855.1 of Macrothele yani. Taxonomy (NCBI): domain Eukaryota; kingdom Metazoa; phylum Arthropoda; class Arachnida; order Araneae; family Macrothelidae; genus Macrothele; species Macrothele yani. Next base: position 5,630,010 of record CM077011.1, on the reverse strand, counting down.
GCTCCGACTAGCACGGACCGTGTCAGCTGGGCATTTCGGTGGTTCTCGCGGGCTGCTTCTGTCATCGGCTATCGCTTCTTCTTGAGCGTTGTGGCGCCATCTCTTGTTGGTCACTGATCTCATTTTTCGAACTTTTTCATTTTTTGCTCAATTTTAATTAAACTTCTCCAGCTGTTTCTCAAAATATTAGGGTCATTATGGTTGCAAACTTTTGCCCTATTTTTCCAATCATTACCGACTCTGCTATTCTGAGGTGTTTTTCGGATTTACAGCTTTTAATGATTTTTATATTTTCGAATTTAGGATATTTTTGGTTATCCAGACAGTATTGAATAAGTGCTGTTTTTCTTCTTTATTCTGCCAATTTTTTACGTGTTGTTTTAATCCAAAACAACACGTAAAAAATTGGCAGAAAAGAACGTGTTGTTTTAATGATTAAAACAACACGTAAAAAATTGGCAGAAAAAAGAAGAAAAAACAGCACTTATTCAATACTGTCTGGATAACCAAAAATATCCTAAATTCGAAAATATAAAAATCATTAAAAGCTGTAAATCCGAAAAACACCTCAGAATAGCAGAGTCGGTAATGATTGAAAAAAATAGGGCAAAAGTTTGCAACCATAATGACCCTAATATTTTGAGAAACAGCTGGAGAAATTTAATTAAAATTGATCAAAAAAATGAAAAAGTTCGAAAAATGAGATCAGTGACCAACAAGAGATGGTGCCACAACGCCCAAGAAGAAGCGATAGCCGATGGCAGAAGCAGCCCGCGAGAACCACCGAAATGCCCAGCTGACACGGTCCGTGCTAGTCGGAGCAAAACGTCCCTCGATGACGGTAATGGAGTATTACCGAAAGTACTAGGGTTATGAAAAATTATTAAAGTAAATGAGGATGCAGCAAAGTAAAAAAACTCATTTAGTGACGAGGCCAAATAAATACCAACGGGGGAAAAAAAAAGAAGTGGACCTGTGACCAAATGAAAAACCCCCATGCCGCATCCACATAACGGAAATAAGAATTGAAAGCCAAGCCCCACGTGCGGTAAGTGTTCATCGAACTTTACCAACTAAAAGTGAAGTTCAAAAATGCAAATAAAGTAATTATTTTCACGTTTAAATTTTGCCTTAATAAAAAGTGACAAATCTTGTTCCATTGATTTATATACAAAAAAGGTATTGTAAGGAATGAAAAAGGTACATACATTTCAGTTCGAAACTTCAACAAAAAAATAATGAAGTCGCTTTAGTGCACAGTTACCGTTTTTTGTGAATAATGTTCCTCATTTTTTTCTTATTATTTTTTGTTGTTTTGGGGTTTGAAGACAACCATGAGCAACTTCCAATCTGTGTAGGCATTTACTATGTTCACTGTAAGGTTCTCATTGGGACAGATTTATTTTTGAGGAAAACTAGAAATAATTAAAAAAAAAATGTTGGCACCACTTAGTGTTTCCAACAAAGTTGTAAATTTATGGACAATCCTTTTAGCAAAAATTTGCTTTTTTATGAATTTATGCTGTCATTTTGCTGATCTGATGAATTTTTTGTTACAGAGTGTGTCATACACTTCTATTCATTACTACTGAAAAATGATGAAAGCCATGGATTTTTATAATTTTTATTACTGAAAAATGCTAAAAACTTTGGATTTTCTTAGTGCTTGCAACTGAAAATTTCCCTGCTACCCCGGTGGCGCAGTGGTCTAAGCGATGGCTTCTGATCATTCGTCCAAGATGGGTCTGGGTTCGAATCCCGGTGAGGCATGGATGTTGTGTTTATCTTACGGCCCTCGGCCCTCGCTTTCTCCCTTCGCTGGAACCAGTGGCCCTAAATTAGGGACAGGCAACTGCTTATAGCCAACTGAGTTGCTCACAATGGTTGTTAAACCTCCAATCGAAAAAAAAATTCTGGTCAGGATTGTCTCTGCATAATACACTTTGCATTTTCTTATTTAACCATGTCACATAGTTGTACCTGTAACTCAGTGCTTTATCATGATGTTATTTATATGAGGGACCTATTTTTCTATGATGTCTGTTACTTCTCATTCTTGCCACAATTTTGATATATGTTAATTTATTTTCCAGTGTTCATATATTCTGTGCCAGGCTACAACTGTCCTGTTAAAGAAAGGATGTTATATTCAAGTTGCAAAGCTCCTCTGTTAAACGTCATAGAAAACAAAATTGGAATTGAACTTGCTAGGAAGGTATTTATCATTTTTAGTGTACTAACATAGTTCTGTATGTTTAGTGACATGGAAAAGCTGTGAAGGTGCACATTCATGCACCATGTTCATTTTTCCTATTTTTTAAAGTATGTGTACCAAGAAAATCTCCACATACTTAATTTTTATTTTATTTTTTACAACCCACTGCAGATGTGTTGTAGAACAAATTGAGACTGTATAACTGTGAAGCTGCACCTATGACTAAACAAAATTTCTAAGTTAACTGTAAAGAAATTTAATTATATTCTGACCGTACTATAGTATAAAAATTTTGCAGATCAACAAATCAAATTATTTTAAAAAGCTGAAAATTGTTACTTTTATTGTAACGTTCATTTTTATACATTTTTTTTAAGTTTAATTTGGATCTCAAAATTTAGATGATTGTTTTAAGTTATGCGCATTTATGTTATGTATTCAAAGAAACTTTAAGATTTCTTTGAGTTTGCACTGAGAAAAACAAATGCAGTGTTCTTCACAGTGCTGTTTTTAAGTGTCTTTTTTTTTTTTTTTTTGAAAGAGAAAAGGCATTTATGCTGTTTGTGTGAAACTTTTTTCTTAATGAATAAGAATAGTTTAAAATTTCAGTCCCTGCAAGTTCCAACAATTAAATAACAAAACTAGCTGTACTTGCTAATAATAGATGATATAGCTATTCCTAGACCTAATGAATTACAAATATCTCAAAATTGTGGATTTTTACTAAGGAATAAGAGGATATTTACATGTCAAATTTTTAGTAGTATCCCTACATTTCCTCAGGACTACAGCTGTGGTGGGTGTTGCCATTCTTGAGGTAAATTCCAACCTTTCAAATCATTTAATGTTGTACTTCTTCTCTCTATCTCTTTCTGCCAGTCTTTTTTCTTTTGAAAAAGTGCTGTTGATGTGTCAAAATTTCTACAGTGTCCCAAAGCACTTTTATGTCCTGTATATTGAACATGTATACCTTCCTAGCAAGTTCAATTCCAGTATATGTCCTGTATATTGAACATGGGGATGTAAGGTCAGGTGATGCGTAACATCACAGCCTCTCCTTGACAAATGTCAACCCCGCCTTCTCGTGGTGCATCCTGTTCCCACTAAAGGGGCTCTGACGACCGCAAATAGCGGTATAACTATACCATCGGGATCAGAGGAAATGCTATCCCACACTCACCAACCCGCTTGGCCAGCGTGGTGAGTTATGGCCAAACACCTCCAAAATGACTCTACAACTTAAATCTTGGCCCTCAGTCTCCGGCAGCTGGAATGTACCTGGCCAAGGCAGCGGCCAGTGCGACATGAAGGCAGAGGGTGCTAAGAATCCCCGGAGGACCGGACTAGGCTGCCATTTGATGCTGACCTTGGCTACCTACAACGGACGCTCCCTATCTTCTGATTCAAGGCTTCTTGAATTGGAAGAGGAACTACAAAGGATCAAGTGGGACATCGTCGGGCTAAGTGAGGTAAGGAGAAAAGGAGAAGATCTCATTGAACTGAAAAGTGGACATCTCTTCTATTATCGTGGGACAGATACTGGCAGAACTAGTGGTGTTGGATTTATAATAAACAAGAAACTGAACGATAAAGTGGTAGAAGTTGAAAGTTCCTCTGACAGAGCTGCACGACTCGTTATCCAACTATCGAGAAGATACCAGGCTCAGATTATTCAAACTTATGCACCCACCACAAGTCATCCTGAAGAAGAAATTGAAGAATTTTATGAGGAAATTCGTCATCTAAATAATAAAGGTAAGCAGCACTTGAAGATAATTATGGGAGATTTCAATGCAAAAATAGGGCAACGGCAACAGAATGAAACTTCAGTAGGTAAATTCGGTCACGGCAACAGAAACCAGCGTGGAAATACTCTCGTTGAGTTTGCAGAGGCAGAAGGATTTTTCATCTTGAATTCCTTTTTCAAGAAAAAGCCACACAGGAAATGGACATGGAGACATCCAATTGGGACGACAAGTGAAATTGATTTTATTATGTGTAACAAAAAATTCGTCATCGAAGACTGCAGTGTGCTGAACAAGTTCAACACAGGTAGTGACCATAGATTGGTGAGATGTAAGATGCACCTCAACACTAAACTGGAACGTGGCAAGCTCATAAGACAAACAAAATGTATTGACATAACCAACCTTAAAAAACACCATAATACTTTCAAGTTGGAACTGAAGAACAGATTCTCTGCTTTAGAAGGCCTAACATCGGAAGAAGTGGATATTTCGGAAGTTAACAGAAAAGTAACCAAAGCTCTTATGGAAACAGCAACAAAATTAGCTGGGTCTAAGAACAAGTTGCATGTAAACAAATTATCAGGAAAAACCAAAATGTTGATGCAAAAAAGAAGAGAGATGAGGACAACTAAAGAAGATGTGACTTCCAAAGTGGAATATATAGAGCTATGCAAGACAGCACGAAAAAGTATCACTGAAGACGTAAGGAAATTCAACTGTGAGCTAGTGAGGAAAGCAATTGAAAACAACCAAAGCCTAAAGATAGCAAAGGGACATCTCAGTAAGGGAAGAAAACAGATTATGGCTCTGAGAAAAGAAGATGGTTCTATAACAAGAAATAGAGGCGAAATTTTGACAAGAGTGAAAGATTTCTACTCCAAATTATATGAAAGGGATGATACATGTACTCCAGACATCATGAAAGGTACCAGAGTTCTTCCAGTCCTCCCAGCAGAAGTTGCTCATGCAATCAAGAACATGAAGCGGGGGAAAGCTCCAGGAGAAGATGGAATTACTATAGACATCATACAAGAAGCAAGTGGAGAAATTGAAACAGTACTCGCCCAAATTTTCACTCGATGCCTTAATGAAGGGAAGATTCCTGAGGATTGGAACAATGCTACAATGATCCTGCTACATAAAAAAGGTGACATTGAGGATCTCAGGAACTACAGACCTATCAGCCTCCTATCAGTGGTTTATAAAATCTTCACTAAAGTTCTTTCACACCGCTTGAAGGTAACACTGGACATGGCTCAACCGAGAGAACAAGCTGGATTCAGGAGTGGCTACAGCACAATAGATCATATCCACGTACTGAGAGAACTAACAGGGTTCCCACGCCACCTGGAAAACCGGGAAAACCGGGAATTCTCAGGGAATTTGAAAATTGTTCCAAAAATCAGGGAAAACTCAGGGAAAATCGTGTTTTTCCGTAAAAATCAGGGAATTTCTTATCAGGGAACTGAAAAGTCAGGGAATTTTTTATTTTGCCAAAAAAATATTTTCTTTCAGACTTTTTGTAGAATATATTTCTGTATTGCTAAGTTTTAAAATAATTCCGAGTTGTTTTATACTTCGAGGCAACCCACCCACCGATTAAAGTGCAGCTGTGCTGGGGAGTGCGTCTCTTCGCGGTTTCCCCCATCTCCAGATGCTCTAAACTACAAGCGAACAAACGGACACTTCAAAGCGTGAGAGAAAGCCATTAATCACACCCCCATTTCGCAGGCTCTTATCTGCTGCGTTCGCGCAGAGGCAGTCACTTGTTCCTAAGTAGGTGTCCTGGTTCTCTGTGTAGACTGGGAAAAATTATGAAAAAGCTATTTCCTCAATTTTTTAAATAACCGACTGAAATTTTTACAGTGAGCAAGATATATGAAAATAACGTTCCATTTTAAATTTCGCCGAAATTCATCGGAAACTTTAGAAGTTGCGCTTTTTTTTTTTATCTTTCCCCTTTCCTTTTGCATGTTTCACTTGTGTTTTATCAAACCGTACAAAAACATTTTATTTTGCCGGATGTTGGTTATCCTAATAAGATTCGTTGTTTTACGGCCGGAAAGAGATTTTTCTTGATTCTGTCTTATTTCTATTTCATAATGCATGAAGAAATTAATTTATAGCTATTTTGGCGATATTCCGATTACTGCAAGAGCTGGCTGGTTGCGAAAAATAGGGTAGTCCGACGCCCGGAACCATAGATTTTCACATCTGGGTCATTCCACGCAAAATCGTCAGATATTGAAATAATTTTCCACCAACACATCTCTGATTCTTACAGGTAGCTGCTTCCAAATTATAAAAAAAACCCCTAAAAGTTTAAACTTTTTTTTGTTTCTGATAGATTAGAAGATATTATTTTTGAATTTTTGTGCATAATGGAACCGTTTTCCGTAAAAATGCAAATATCTCCGTTATTTAGAATAAGAAATATAAAATTCATCATTCTCTCGTAATTTTTCCTAAGGTTTCAGCTTATACATAGGGAAAAAATTTTGCGAGAACAAAAGTTAGACGGGGTAGAAATTTTCTTGTAATCGTAAATTCTTTTTCTTGCGTTGCTGCACCTCACAAGAGTTGCATAAATTATTCATTTCACATCTTTACCCTCACATTGCCGAAAAAAAATATAAAAAATCTACCTAGTTACTACTGATTTAAATGTTTGCCGTACTTGCTCTATTGGTTTCAAGTTTGTCAGTGCAGGCGCTAAAGCTTCTGTCTCCGTTTTGGATGACGTTATTTGTGGGGAGTTACTGCAAATGACCTGAGTGGGCTCCAGACCTTTCTCGCACTTTGCCTGATCAACATCGCACAAAAATGTTTTGCCCTTCGTAAAGATATTGTTAAGTATAAACATGCCACTCGCCACAGGATGAAAAATTATGTTGAAAAAAGTGTTAGGAGGATTTTATGAGCACACATGCACACAAAACTTCCTCTAATTGTTTCCCGTACAAGTAATTTGACGTAGCGTGGAAATGAACTGTGACCTGCGAGAAAAGTTCAGTACTAATGTTTGTGTCACAAACGTAGCCAATCAATTTTAAGACTTCCGCATTTTGGAAGTACTTGTATGAATTGTAGCCTCTCAGGCAAAATGGTATTCCGTATTAACTGTTAGTTTTCTCCACTTGTTGCTTCCATTATTTTTTCTTTATCTAGGGTTTAATTTTTTTTTTTTTTGCCGTTATGGCATTAGGATCTCTGTGTGCCAGCTTATTGGTTATGAAATTTAACAGCACAATGTCTAAATATCCTATGCTGCGTTATTTAGAAGCAAATAGCAGAGGTGCCAACTATTACGAATTGCCCGTAATTATTACGGTTTCGACTGTCAGATTACGGAATTAGGGGCAGGTTGGAAGAATTACGGATTTCAGTGTGTTTTGGAGAATCTCAATTTAGTATCCTTTTTCGTTAAACCCTTTTAGTGCGACGCTGCCGATTTGTCGGCCTTCGATTTTGATCCGCATATTTTCCGAATCAGACTGCAGATTTCGGCGTCTCAATGATCATATCATTTATCAATCAGATCGTTTTGAAATGGAATGTCCCGCAATGGTCTAAGCGATGGGCTCTGATCATTCGTCTGTAAGGGGTCCGGGTTCGAATCCCGTTGAGGCATGGATGTTGTGTTTGTCTTAAGGCACTGGCTTTCTCCCTTCCCGGGAGCCAGTGACCCTAAATTAGGGACGGGCGACTGCTTATAGCCCATTGAGTTGCTCACGGTGGTCGTTAAACCTCTAATCAAAAAAAAAAAAAAAAAAATGGAATGTCCATGAATCATATCGTCAAACAGCGATATTATCGGAAGAATGGTACCGTAATTTTCTTCGTATAATCCGCGGATTATCTGTTAAAAAAGTTAAAATTATAGGTTTTGCGGATTATACACCGATGCGGTTAGTACGCCGATTTAAAACAAAAAAAAAAAATTACAACCTTCCGATTTTAAAAAAATATGCAGCGTGATTGTGCAGGGAAGGGTGTAATAATTGGAAAAGGAACTCCCTCGGAAGAATTTTCCTCAGTTCAGGACTTTGTACGGAGCGGGGAGGAGGGGGAGGAATGTCGTAACGAAAGATCGGGAAAGTTGTGGGGAGGGATGACAGGGGTCATTTTGATATCGTTGAAGAGAGCTCTGACTGTCGTGCCGGCTCTGTTTTTGGCAAAAAGCTAAAGAAGTACGCACAGCACTTGCTGCACGAACCTATGCGTTTCTCCTTTCGGATTTCATGTGCGCGACCTTGTGTCTAGTTTGCTTTCGTTGTTTTGGTGAACGTCGTTGCTGCTGTTTTCCTTCATTGCTAATCATGATGTCTCTGAAAAGGAAACGTTTTAGTTACACTGCCGAATTTAAGCTTGAAGTGGTGGACAGAATTGAGGATATAATCGTGTCACTGCGCGATAGTTTTGAGGTCAGAACACAATCGTGCAGCAACATACGGAAAGCCTCTGTGTCGCGATCTAAAACGTAAACAAATCCGTCGGTTTATTCCGCGGGAGAATTCACGGGTTTTTTATTGGCCCGCGTATAAGACGATCTCTCAACTCTGAAAGCAGGAATTCCTCCAAAAACTTTCGACTTATACTCGAGTACATACGGTATTTCTACGACTTGTTCTGTATCAGCCTTTCGTCATTGGCAAGGTGTAATGCAATACTCTGGAGCTGCATCGGCGTGATCTATGGATGCCACACCCTTTATCTGTCCGGAGATATAAAACAGTTACCTTTAAAAATGAATTTCTTCATTTAATAAAATCGTTTTTTTTTTTCCTCTCTTACTTCTTCGGACTCATTATGTGTTTCTGGAACGTGGAAAGAGCGATGTATTTATTTATTTTCTGGCGCCACGTATTTGGAGGATTTTCACTTTGGATCTCGCTTCTTTGGATTTAACTGCTATAATATATATAGCCAGTGCCGTTAATACCCACCAGATGGAGACGTCTCAGTAGCTGAGCCCATCTTACGGATTTATGATGTCAGAAGCTGATTTAAAAATACACATAGCACCGTGGATTGTTGGCCACCATGGTGTAAAGCTAACGCGCTAGGCTATATATGGAGAGATCCGTGGATTCAATTCCCCGGCGGCGGCTGAAAACAATTTTTCGGTTGCTATGTGTTTCTGGAACATGGAAAGAGCGATGTATTTATTTATTTATGTGACCGACTTTTCTGTCGGAAATTCCACTTCTGGTTCAACATCTATGATGTGCGGATTATACGGCGATTTTTATTTCCTGAGTGTCACAGTCTGCGGATTATACGAAGGATTTTTTTTTTTTTAATATGAATTTCGTGGTCTGCGGATAATACGACTAAAATTACAGGTAATATGCCGTAAGTGTCATCGTAAAAGAGTTTGCGCTTGCTATCGGTTCCCACGCACTTTTCCGTGTGACGGAGAAAGGTGACTTTAGCCAAAACTTTTCCAGCTGCAGTTGAGGCAGTGCTGTTCACTTTGCATTGTTGGTGAATTATAAGACGTCGTACTGTCGGAAATCACTTTTTCGAGCCCCGTTCGAAGTGCAATAACGATCAACTCGTCGCAACCCGTGGTCCCGTGATGACGGATGTTTATATTTCTTGCGGACTTTCGCCGCGCGGGAGAACGAAGTGCGGTGTTTTATTACTAGAAGCTCTTCACATTATTCATTTCTTTTTCCCAAACAAACAGACACAATCGCAAAACTCCGTGAATTACGAATCCCCATCTTTTTCCAAACTCGTGTTAGCAGAGGATGATTTTATTGACAGCTTGTTCCTCAGACTAGGAGACGTGCTTTTTCCCACTGCGTGAAATTGTTTTCTAAGGTTATTTGAAGTGGCTTGTAGTGAGAGTGAAAGTTTGCCAAGTGATGGTGATGATTTTGAATCATCTGAGAGTGATATTGGCCTAGCAACATCAAGCCAAAAACTAGCCACCGTGCCACGCACACCTTATCTTCTTCAGAATGTGAAGATCTTCATAGTGAATCTTCAGATCATGAAAGTTCTGAAAGTGAATGGGAGGATGTTAATAGAGAGAAGTGATGAACAACCTCAGCATCTTTTTTTATTAACATGAAATGCAGAGGCCCAAACATGCTCCCGCAACTGATGTGGCACCTATTGCATATTTTTTACTTGTTTTTTACCAATTTCATCCTTGGAATTATCGTTTCTGAAACAAATAAATGTGCAAAGAGGTTTCTCCAGGAACATCCAAATCTTGAGCAAGGAAATGGAAAATGTTACAAATGCTGAAATAAAGGTTTCCTTGCTTGCCTTCTAATATGAGAGTAATCAGTAGCCCATGTAGGACGAGATGATTGCCAAAGGCATATCCAGTCAAAACAAACACCAGGATTGTGTAAAATTAAAGACTCGATCAAAGCCTTTGGATAATTTTTTTGCAAAAAAGAATGAAAATAGCGTGATAAACGCTGAATTGCTGTTTACTACAATCGTTGTGGAGCATAACCTACCTATAGCAAGCTGTGATCATGCTGGTCGCTTCTTCATGCCATGTTCTCAGACTGATATTGATGAAGCTGGATATCCTTGAGCAGATGTGGCATGGAATGAAATATCTAAGACAAAGGATTCATCTGGCCTTCCCAAGTATTCCACATTGCCTAAACTAATGTTGGTAATATTGACTATCCCTCACAGCAATTCCTCTACGTAGAGAATATTTAGTATAGTAAAGAAATACCTCACGTACTTTTGCCCAACAATGAGCACCAAAACATTAAGTGCCCTTGTTGTACAGAAAAGTAAAGCATTTTCCTCAGGTGAGCTATGTTATAAAAAGTTTTCTGAAAAAGAATATACCACTGCAAAACAAGCAACAAGGGAGTTTTTATGTCAGCAATGACATGAGGTAAGTACAATATTGATAATTTAATTTCATATTTTTTTTGTGAGGATAGTGTAAACATGCAAAGTTATTACATATTTCATGCATTAATTTCTCATGAAATACCCATTCCACGCGTTAACGGCATATGGTGATTACCGATAGGCACCTCATACAAGTATTACAGGTTACACAGTAATACAATAATATTGTCCTTAACTTTTTAATAAAAAAATGGTGTGTTACATTACTGAAAGTTTGTGTTACATTATTGAAACATTACTGAAAAATCCCCTATTTATTACTGATATGTTCTGCTAGAGGTTGGCACCTCTGAAATAGCATAGATTCGATGTTCTCATACCCAAGTGCAAGAACTAACTTTAGCTAAAATAATTACAATTTTGATTTTTAAATGTTAGCAGTATTTTACCTGATTGCTAGAATTGTTGGGATGGTACTGGCACACGTTTTTCCTCAGATGCAGAAATGCTGTCATGATTTTCGTTCTCTCTCTCTTCTTTTTTTTATTTTTTAATAGCTGTTTTAGTTTGCTTTGTCTTTAAAGATTCTAAGTGAATTCCAATAGAAAATACAAATTGTTAGATCGATTTGATAGAACCGCTCTAACAAAATGTTAAGAGACTCTGTCAGACACTCTCCATTTTATCATTCCCATTAGACTTCAATTTCAGCAAAAGTTTCCGTGTTCTTTAATATTTATGTAAAATAAGCACTTAAAGGATGTAAAGCTTCAGCATTGTATCATTTAACGGCAATTTATTCTCTTCAGTCACATTCTCCCAGCTTGCATTTTTAAACCTAACTGGAACTCTAAATGTTGTGAGTCGTTTAAAATGTTATTTATATACTTGTGTGCACTTAAAATACAGATAAACCAGTTATATAATTTCACCTAATCGATTGAAATATTTCATTATATGTAGAATTTAAATTAAGTCTTTGTTCACATATTCTTGAAAACATGTAAATACATGGTTTGCCACCTCGGTGGTGCAGTGGTCTAAGCTCTGGCTTCTGACTATTCGTCCAAGTGAGCCTGGATTCAAGTCCCAGATGAGGTATGGGTGGTGTGTTTATCTTACGGCACTGGCTCTCCTTCTTCGTGAAGCCAATGGTCCTAAATTAGGGATGGACGGATATAGCCCAACAAGTTGCTTATGGTAGTCGTTAAACCTGAAACAAAAAAAATAAGACATGATTTTGTTAAATATTATGTAAAATTTATGCTAAATACACAAATTTTTGTAACTATAAAGTAATTAGGGAAAATGAAAGTTATTTATCCTTTATATTCCATATTTTCTGTTTATCTTTATGGACTGTATAATCGGGACGTTCATTATGTGGTGTCTTTTTAATTCTCCCTCATATGTGAGATGAACATAACATTATCAGTATTAATTTCAGGTAAGCAATTATTTGCAATTACAGCCTGTCTAGAATTTGATAAATCTTGCTTTCAATACACATTATTCCTTAGTTCTAAAAATTATCAAAACTGAATTTAAAAAATTGCCTGTAGACATTACGGTTTTATTCGATTTCTGCAGATAGTTTGCTTCATATTTTGTAACGTGGAACAGCTAGGCACAGTGGCCTGGTACACTCTTGCTTGGAGAAACACATCACAAGAGAACCAATTAAACAATGGATCAAAGCCCTTTGTTGGGTGATTCTCTTTCAACATTTCTCTGAGCAGGAGCCCATTCGGTCATTAAGCTTATCTACACTGTGCTATAGAAGAAAGGAAAACAAACTATTTAACATACAGATTTTTTTTTACATATGAACTGTTTCTACGGGAATGTATTAACAAATTGTACATGGGCAGTATACCACTTAGGTTCAGAAAAGATCATGGAATTATAATACCAAAAATAATATGCCTCATGCATTTAATTGTTATTCATAAAAAGCAGGTAATTGTATAAAGAACAGTTATTTAAAGAATTAACAAATGTATGCTTTCATAAGGAACGCAAGAATGTAAGGAAATGTAACAATTTGTCGCAATGTTATTTGATTTGCTGCTCTGGAAAAACTCTCAGAACCACCTGGAAAACCTGGAAAAGTCAGGGAATTTTTTTCTACTTTTGAGTGGGAACCCTGACTAATTGAAAGAGCGAGGGAATATGAACTTCCATTGTGCATGGCTTTTATCGATTATGAAAAAGCCTTTGATTCGGTGAAACCATCAGCAGTTACCACGGCTCTGAAATCCTGCGGTATTGAAGATGCATACATTAATATTATTAATAACATCTATGAAAATGCAAGTGCAAAGATTCGGCTGTTTGAAAATACAACACACATAAAAATTGGAAAGGGAGTGAGACAAGGTGACACCATATCTCCGAAGCTCTTTAATGCCACATTGGAAAATGTCTTTCAATCACTGAACTGGGAAAACAAAGGGATAAAGATTAATGGAGATTATCTAACCCACCTTCGTTTTGCTGATGACGTAGTCATTTTTGCAACTACCCCATCAGAGCTGCAGAGTATGATCCAGGAACTTGCTGACAAGAGTAAAGAAGTGGGATTAAAAATGAACTTTCAGAAGACAAAAGTGATGTTCAATGCTTTTACAAGAAATGAAGATTTATCGATTGATGGAGAAAAACTGGAGATAACAGATACGAATGTTTATCTTGGACAGCAGATATCAAGTGAGGGTCACATTGATGAAGAAATTAATCGGCGTACAAAACTTGCCTGGAGAGCTTTTGGAAGAAACAGCATAATTTTCAAGAGCAATATGCCATTATGTCTTAAAAGAAAAGTGTTTGATCAATGCATCCTTCCAGTGCTTACGTATGGTGCAGAGACGTGGACCTTAACTAAAAGAGACATACAAAGGCTGCAGACAACTCAAAGAAGCATGGAGAGGTGCATGCTTGGTATAACCAGGAGAGATAAGAAGAGGAACTCGTGGATCCGAAAAATGACGAGAGTGGAGGACATCATGATCAGAGTTAAATCCCTGAAATGGCAATGGGCTGGACATACTGCCAGAAGGACAGACCATAGATGGACAGCCGAAATTTTAGATTGGATTCCAAGGGACAGGAAAAGACCCAGAAAAAGACCACATGGGAGATGGGTGGATGAAATTCGTAAATATGCGGGAGTGACATGGAGGAGACTGGCACAAGACAGACCGTTGTGGAGGAAACTTGGGGAGACCTTCGTCCAGCAGTGGATTGATAATGGTTGACAATGATGATGATGATATTGAACATGTCCAAACCTGTTTTTTTTTTTTTTTTTGTCATATTTTTAACTGCAGCTTTATGTTCTGCCAATCTGATTTTATGCTGTCTGCCTGTCTCAGCTATGTGGGAGAGACAAAGCAGACAGCTTAAAACCAGATTTTCTGTAGATATTTTCCTAAGAGCACATCTTTCCCCTTTAGATCACACAGTTGTTGACAAGTAGCGTTAGCCTTGGGCCTCTGATTTCTTATCCCTTTCACTCGGTGTCTTGGCCTTCTCTCTGTTAGATGACTTTCCCTTGACACACAACGATATTAAAGATAAATGAAAATGTGAAAAAGATTAACTTAGTAAAGAATGACCATTGTCTTAGTGTTAGAATGATTTTAGAAGAATTAAACACCAATAGCAAAACTGTCCAATTGATTCTAATTCAAAACTTAGGAATGAGACAAGTGTGCTTCATGAAGGTGGTTCCCAAACACAACCTCACTGATAAACAAACTTAATGAAGGAGAGACATTTGTGATGATCTCTTTCAGTGAACAAACAAGAATGAAGAGTGGCTAAACAGAGTCATCACTGGTAATGAAACGGATTTTTCCAATACAATCCTGAGACTGAAGGACAGCATGCAAGGAAATTCTTGAGTTTCACTACTTCTCAAAGAGGTATGCATGTCAAAATCAAAGGTCAAGACTTTGATAATTTTTTTTTTTTTTTTTTTACTGCAAAGGGATAATGCACACACAGAGTTTGCTCTATCAGGGCAGACTGTTAACCAGATCTTTTACTTACTAGTTTTGAAATGTTTCAGACAAAGAATTTGTCAAGTAAGGCCAATTTTTTTTCCTGATAAGTGGTTCTTCCCTTTTTCCCATGACAATGTGCCTTCAAGCATAGTGCATACCTGCCAGGTTTTACGATTTCCCCATAAAATTTACGGAAACATGACTTGTTTTACGGACAAAATGTTAGTTTTACGGATTTGATGGTTTCCCGAGATTTATTTTCCTTTTTTTGATGATTTTGCACCCGCTATTAAAACTTTTTTATTTAACGTAATCCATTCAAAGTAAAGCGCCGATGTAAGTTACGAACAACTTTTCAGTTATTATAAATAAGCTTATTTGTAATGTGTTTGTGGGAACATTTGCAGCAGTTTTCCCATGTGTTAGGTTTTTCGTTGTTTCAAACAGTAAAACTTGCGCCGCGCGTAAACTGATAAGAATAACAACCAGCTGGGCTTGGTTCTCTCTCATTGTCCCCCCCTTCTCCTTTTCAGGTAATGCACTCTTCGTCCCCCGGGTCGCAACTTCTGAGGAGGCCAAAGTGGGTGTGACTTGCATTGCAGCACACACTTAGGAGCAGCTGTGTCTTTACTACTACTAGTTCGAAATGCTATCTCAGAACGTAGTTATCGTAGAAAAATTCAAACAGATTTTAAATCTGTGTAATTTTTAAGCCCAGATCGATACCCAACATGACGAAATTAAGCAAAAACTGTCAGTTTTGTGAAATTAAAACTGCATTGGGTCATGGTTTCGTAACTTCTTTTCTGGTAATAAATTTGACCTAACGGAAAAATGCTACTAGGAAGTTAAAAGAAAAAAAGAAAGTCCAATGTTCATTCGAGCCAGTGCTTCTCCAGCAATGACTTATTTTGCTCGTTCAGTTAATAAGTTTGTACGTTCTCCAACCGTGCTTTGTTTGTCTCTCGATAACATGCGTAAAAATATTTTGCCTTGATTCAACCAAATTAATATGTTGCAGTACTATTTTTTCCTCTGCAAATTGCATCTCTTTAAACTGTTACTGTTTTACTATAGCAGTTTTACTTGCATTTTTTTCCCCAAGTGTCAATAAATTTATTATTAGTGATTCGCTATGAACAGCAATATAAAAATGCATATTCTGCAGAGTTTTACTGTGTATTGCAAAATCTTAAAAAAATGAAAAATATGCATTTTGCTCTACGTGTCGATGTAATATCAACGTTTCGCGTGGTGAAAGGAATGATATTACTAATCATATAGCGCCAAGCATAAATCTAATGTTGACTGCGTGAAAAAAAAATACGAAATTAACATCCTTTGTTAAAAGTTATAATGAACTGGATGCGATTTATACAAAGTGTTTATTCACTTCGTTTTTAGTTGAGCATAATTTACCAATTAGTGTCCCTCAGTCATTCTTTTATTTCTTAACATCCTTTGTTAAAAGTTATAATGAACTGGATGCGATTTATACAAAGTGTTTATTCACTTCGTTTTTAGTTGAGCATAATTTACCAATTAGTGTCCCTCAGTCATTCTTTTATTTCATTTGACTGTCTCATCGTCTGTCTCTCCGTAAGGTAATCCTAGCATGAAAATGGTTCGTTTTTGAAAACATTTTAGTTTGTTCTGTGACGGTGTGGGATACAATCCTATTGGATTTGGGGGTCAAAGGGTGGAACAGTCTTCCCTTGAGATGCAAACCTCCATAAAAATAAATTTTTATCTCTTTATAGATCATAATGATACATAGTAATGAGAAATTATGTATAGATTCTATTTTAATCGAAATGAACGTGCCGATAAATTCTAACATCTGTAGTCATATCAATTAAAAGTTGATACTTGTTTCAAAGGTAACATATCGTGTTTTAATCGATATGTTCAGTACATTTAATCAATATGCGCGACAAAAAATTTCATTGAATATATCGATAAAAATTTTCATCGAACATATCGAATAATTTTTTTACGGATTTGGGTTTCTGAAAGTTGGCAGGTATGATAGTGCATTCTTTTAAGAAGGTTTTGACTCAAAAACAATTTTAATTTTTGAATACCTTACTTATTTACGTGGTTTTGCCCCCATGTGAGAGTTTTCTTTTCCCAAGGCTGAAGAACATCATTAGAGGCTGATGACATTACCCTATGGTAGAAAAAGGTTCAGAAGCACATGATGAATTTGCTAAGTTCTGCCTTTTTTATTCATTTTCTGACATTTTTTCTTTTTAGCATTTTTCTGATCATTTTGTTCTGTTTTAATTTTTTTTTTGTGTGTATAGTGAAAAAGAGTGCAACTTTGTATTTTCTGAATTTTTTTAAATGAAATATGTTTTTCTATTCTTAATATTAAGTCTCTACAAAATCAATCAAGAGAACAAGAATATTTTGCTCCTCCTTCATTTTTAAAGCAAAATTCAGTTCCAAGATTGGTACTTCATCTGCCTGTAATGGAATCAGTGCCATTTCAATGGCCTGTAAAACTGTATTCACAGCAGAGTGAGCAACCATAATACCAATCTTTTAAATTTAATTTCGCTTAAAATTAACATTTCCATTTCCTTTGGTTCTTCTTGCTGTGTCAAGGGACTGAGCAAGCATGTTTTTTTTTTTTTTTTTGGTTGTTTTTTTCTAAGTGATTTTGAAGTTCGAAAACCATACTGCCCAGAAAGTTTACAGAGAAAAAGACTGGTAACTAAAGACAGTGACAGAAAATTCCCATTTTGAACTTTAATTTATTCTCAAACAAAAAGGAACATGGGGATGTAAGGTCAGGTGATGCGTAACATCACAGCCTCTCCTTGACAAATGTCAACCCCGCCTTCTCGTGGTGCATCCTGTTCCCACTAAAGGGGCTCTGACGACCGCAAATAGCGGTATAACTATACCATCGGGATCAGGGGAAATGCTATCCCACACTCACCAACCCGCTTGGCCAGCGTGGTGAGTTATGGCCAAACACCTCCAAAATGACTCTACAACTTAAATCTTGGCCCTCAGTCTCCGGCAGTTGGAATGTACCTGGCCAAGGCAGCGGCCAGTGCGACATGAAGGCAGAGGGTGCTAAGAATCCCCGGAGGCCCGGACTAGGCTGCCATTTGATGCTGACCTTGGCTACCTACAACGCACGCTCCCTATCTTCTGATTCAAGGCTTCTTGAATTGGAAGAGGAACTACAAAGGATCAAGTGGGACATCGTCGGGCTGAGTGAGGTAAGGAGAAAAGGAGAAGATCTCATTGAACTGAAAAGTGGACATCTCTTCTATTATCGTGGGACAGATACTGGCAGAACTAGTGGTGTTGGATTTATAATAAACAAGAAACTGAAGGATAAAGTGGTAGAAGTTGAAAGTTCCTCGGACAGAGCTGCACGACTCGTTATCCAACTATCGAGAAGATACCAGGCTCAGATTATTCAAACTTATGCACCCACCACAAGTCATCCTGAAGAAGAAATTGAAGAATTTTATGAGGAAATTCGTAATCTAAATAATAAAGGTAAGCAGCACTTGAAGATAATTATGGGGAGATTTCAATGCAAAAATAGGGCACCGGCAACAGAATGAAACTTCAGTAGGTAAATTCGGTCACGGCAACAGATACCAGCGTGGAAATACTCTCGTTGAGTTTGCAGAGGCAGAAGGATTTTTCATCTTGAATTCCTTTTTCAAGAAAAAGCCACACAGGAAATGGACATGGAGACATCCAATTGGGACGACAAGTGAAATTGATTTTATTATGTGTAACAAAAAAATTCGTCCTCGAAGACTGCAGTGTGCTAAACAAGTTCAACACAGGTAGTGACCATAGATTGGTGAGATGTAAGATGCACCTCAACACTAAACTGGAACGTGGCAAGCTCATAAGACAAACAAAATGTATTGACATAACCAACCTTAAAAAACACCATAATACTTTCAAGTTGGAACTGAAGAACAGATTCTCTGCTTTAGAAGGCCTAACATCGGAAGAAGTGGATATTTCGGAAGTTAACAGAAAAGTAACCAAAGCTCTTATGGAAACAGCAACAAAATTAGCTGGGTCTAAGAACAAGTTGCATGTAAACAAATTATCAGGAAAAACCAAAATGTTGATGCAAAAAAAGAAGAGAGATGAGGACAACTAAAGAAGATGTGACTTCCAAAGTGGAATATATAGAGCTATGCAAGACAGCACGAAAAAGTATCACTGAAGACGTAAGAAATTCAACTGTGAGCTAGTGAGGAAAGCAATTGAAAACAACCAAAGCCTAAAGATAGCAAAGGGACATCTCAGTAAGGGAAGAAAACAGATTATGGCTCTGAGAAAAGAAGATGGTTCTATAACAAGAAATAGAGGTGAAATTTTGACAAGAGTGAAAGATTTCTACTCCAAATTATATGAAAGGGATGATACATGTACTCCAGACATCATGAAAGGTACCAGAGTTCTTCCAGTCCTCTCAGCAGAAGTTGCACATGCAATCAAGAACATGAAGCGGGGGAAAGCTCCAGGAGAAGATGGAATTACTATAGACATCATACAAGAAGCAAGTGGAGAAATTGAAACAGTACTCGCCCAAATTTTCACTCGATGCCTTAATGAAGGGAAGATTCCTGAGGATTGGAACAATGCTACAATGATCCTGCTACATAAAAAAGGTGACATTGAGGATCTCAGGAACTACAGACCTATCAGCCTCCTATCAGTGGTTTATAAAATCTTCACTAAAGTTCTTTCACACCGCTTGAAGGTAACACTGGACATGGCTCAACCGAGAGAACAAGCTGGATTCAGGAGTGGCTACAGCACAATAGATCATATCCACGTACTGAGAGAACTAATTGAAAGAGCGAGGGAATATGAACTTCCATTGTGCATGGCTTTTATCGATTATGAAAAAGCCTTTGATTCGGTGAAACCATCAGCAGTTACCACGGCTCTGAAATCCTGCGGTATTGAAGATGCATACATTAATATTATTAATAACATCTATGAAAATGCAAGTGCAAAGATTCGGCTGTTTGAAAATACAACACACATAAAAATTGGAAAGGGAGTGAGACAAGGTGACACCATATCTCCGAAGCTCTTTAATGCCACATTGGAAAATGTCTTTCAATCACTGAACTGGGAAAACAAAGGATAAAGATTAATGGAGATTATCTAACCCACCTTCGTTTTGCTGATGACGTAGTCATTTTTGCAACTACCCCATCAGAGCTGCAGAGTATGATCCAGGAACTTGCTGACAAGAGTAAAGAAGTGGGATTAAAAATGAACTTTCAGAAGACAAAAGTGATGTTCAATGCTTTTACAAGAAATGAAGATTTATCGATTGATGGAGAAAAACTGGAGATAACAGATACGTATGTTTATCTTGGACAGCAGATATCAAGTGAGGGTCACATTGATGAAGAAATTAATCGGCGTACAAAACTTGCCTGGAGAGCTTTTGGAAGAAACAGCATAATTTTCAAGAGCAATATGCCATTATGTCTTAAAAGAAAAGTGTTTGATCAATGCATCCTTCCAGTGCTTACGTATGGTGCAGAGACGTGGACCTTAACTAAAAGAGACATGCAAAGGCTGCAGACAACTCAAAGAAGCATGGAGAGGTGCATGCTTGGTATAACCAGGAGAGATAAGAAGAGGAACTCGTGGATCCGAAAAATGACAAGAGTGGAAGACATCATGATCAGAGTTAAATCCCTGAAATGGCAATGGGCTGGACATACTGCCAGAAGGACAGACCATAGATGGACAGCCGAAATTTTAGATTGGATTCCAAGGGACAGGAAAAGACCCAGAAAAAGACCACATGGGAGATGGGTGGATGAAATTCGTAAATATGCGGGAGTGACATGGAGGAGACTGGCACAAGACAGACCGTTGTGGAGGAAACTTGGGGAGACCTTCGTCCAGCAGTGGATTGATAATGGTTGACAATGATGATGATGATGAATCAAGAAACAAAAACAGCAAGCATTGTCTTTTTTGCATGAAAAAAATTAAGAAATTAAAGTTCAAAATCAGAACTCTCTGTCACTGTCTTTAATTACCATTTGTTTTCTCTGATTAATTTCCTAAATTACTGAGAAACAGAAAAATGTGCAGTTTAAGTGAAATTTAATTTCAGAAATCAGCACTGTTGTTCACCCTGCTGCATAATCAATGGGTAATGGAAACGGTTCTGATTCCATCGTGAACTGATTAAGTATCAATTTTGAAATTCAATTTCACTTTAAAATAAAATAAAAATCCTTGGTAGATATGAAAAGCCGTTAAGATTAATGTTATTAATTTTGATTTTTCCTCACTTAATGTGAAGTGAAACAGAGAGAGAGAGAGAGTTAATAAAGCACAGTTACAAAAAAAATGTAACTAAGTTCAAATCATTAGTGACTAATGCCATGCTAGAAACAGTTTTGAGAACAATATTGTGTCTTCAGGACCAAAAGTGCTTCAGAATTGCTCACTGCCAAATATTTCTTGCAAAAGCAAATTCATGCACATCCCTGTTGTCAAAATATCACAGAGTTTCTTTACAAAAGGTAGGATTTATTTTATTGTAACTTGTGTATATAACTTGTATAACAATGTCTAGCACTTGTACAGTTTCCTTAAATTACACATAAAATCATCTCGATGAATATCTAAGATACTCAGAAAGTCTGGCGTATTTCTGACCCTTTAAGGTTGGCAGCTATAGTAATGATCCATTTAACACTATCAGTCCATCTAGTTCTAGATCTTTCTCTTGGTTTTCAACCTGTTAGTTTAGAATGTAACCCTGTCATGGCAATATTTCCTCCATCATAGGACATATCTATCCAGACCTTATGTTTTTATTATACAGGGTGATCCATTTAAACCAGTACCATATGATTTACGTATAATTTTTTTATAAATAACAACAAAATCATACAGTAAGTTGAGAATTATACATGTGGTATTG
Source organism: Macrothele yani (assembly GCA_039090855.1). Taxonomy (NCBI): domain Eukaryota; kingdom Metazoa; phylum Arthropoda; class Arachnida; order Araneae; family Macrothelidae; genus Macrothele; species Macrothele yani. Next base: position 5,608,239 of record CM077011.1, on the reverse strand, counting down.
GAGAATCATTTTATCAAAGCAAATGTTGGAATTGTCCTCCATTTTCTTGTAAACATAGTTGAACACGCCGCACCATATTCAGTGATGTCTCATGTAGAGTACGAGCAGTAACATTGCCAATTTCAGTCGTGATTGTTTCACGCAATGCATCCAATGTTTTTGGATGGGTTTTGTAAACTCTATCCTTTAAGTAGCCCCATAAAAAAGTCAGGGGAAGTTAAGTCTGGAGATCGAGGAGGCCATATGTTTTTTGAAATTAATCTGTGATCAAAGAAGCTGGTTATGAGTTCCATTGAGACTTTCGATGTGTGACACATAGCGGCATCCTGCTGAAAGTAGCCTGTCAATTCAATGTCATCAAGTTGTTCCACAAATTCATTGAATATGCGGGCAATAAACTTTAGTGTTGACAGTCTCAGAGAAAAAAATGGGGCCAATAATTTTCGTAGACGAAACTGCACACCATACACCAACCTTTTGTGAATGCATCGGTGTTTCACACATAACGTGTGGGTTTTCGGCAGCCCAGTTTCTGCTGTTTTGGGAATTGACGTAGCCTGACAGATGAAACCAGGCTTCATCCGTAAACCATGTGATGGAGAGAATATCAGATCGCAAATTAAGAAAATTTTGAAACCATTTGCAGTAACTTACTCTCTTTCTCTTGTCCGGTACCTGCAGCTGATGGATTACGTGCACTTTAAATGGTCGAATATTCGTTTTTTTTTTTTGCTGCCCTTTGACAAGTTCCATATGAATATCCTGTCTGTTGGCTTAATCTGTGCAACGATTTCGTCGGAGATTGAAGTAAACGTTACTGAATATCATCCACACGTGTTTGGGGCATCGGAGGGTAATGTCTACCGCTACTGCTGAGAAGAGAACCGGTTTGCTCCAGTTTTTTTGCCCTCGACAGAATTGTTGACTTGCTTAGGACTTTTCGAACTCCAAACTCTCTTCGAAATGCTCGTTGCGTTTTGATGACAGAATTGGTTACCCAATACGATTTCAATAAAAAAACACGCTCTGGAACAGAGTACTGCATGTTTCCGAATGCACGCATGTAAATGACAACGCAACAACAAACAAATCACGAGCTGAGTTACAGTTACGGTTAACAATCTTCTTCACGGTGGCGGTTTTCATTCTCCAGGAGTTGCTGCTTCTATTGAAAAAATAAGAAGTTTTTTGAGCGATCCCTTGCAAAAATGTAAGGTTTTTTCAGAGTACTGGTTTAAATGGATCACCCTGTACTATACCTTCCATAGTATAAGGGCCCAACTCTGATCTAATGTCTTCATTACTTACTCTACACACTGCTGATTCCATCTGTTCTTTCCCAATATTTCTCATGCATCTAGAGTTATTGTCCCACAATAAAAGAAAAAAAAAGAAATCAGAAATTTCAAATGTCATCTTCAAGCATTCATTAATACTCATAATGTTATGAAAAATATTGAAATCTATCCTAGTAAGGTGGGAAAAAATTTCTTCCAAGGTATTATTGAAGTCCATAAAAGCTCCCTAGGGAGGGAACTTGGATAGTTTTTTTTCAGATGACCCCACTCTGAACTGCCACCAGGCTCCTATAATTCCTATAATGTGTCTTAAGTTTATAGGCTGCTAATGCATTCGTCATTGCATGCAGTTACTGAGCTGTATGAGTGTTGGTAAACTTCAGTGCTGAGCATTTGTTTTTATTACTATATATTATAGGAACAAGAAATATCCTGTGAAGTTTAGTAAAAGATGGCAGTTTTAGCAGTTAACTGACTCCCTATGGTGGGTGATATTCCAAAATAATAGCTAGTTGTTGAGTTATTAGAAATGATATAAAAAAAATGAACATCAAAATTCAATTTTTTGACCAAATACAAAAATTTTGCAACAAAATTGAAAAACAAGGAGCTAAGGCATCATCAACAGTTATCTCTGAAAATGAAATTGTTTGGAAGATAAAGCATTATCACACACAAAATACAAAAAATCTCCAGGGATTCAAAGAGATCAAATTTTTCTTTAAAAGTTCCCCTGATATGCAAAAAGTGTGAAACATTACTTGATATAGCACTGCACAAATTTGTAGACTTCAGCACTTGTGTTTTTGACAAAAATGTTCCCATTAGAGTGCAAAATTGAATTTTTACACAACTAGATAACTGTGTAAGACCAGGAAAAATTTACTTCAGTGCTATGAGAAAATTGCGGTGAAAGGAATGAGATATTATCAAACAAATACCACTGGCCTTGGTATCAACTACAGTTTTCTCCTTTATCATGATTTTTGTCTTTGGAAACATGTGAATTCTTCATGCCTTTCCACTACACTTCCATGATCATCTCTCTCTCTCTCTCCCTCAATCTCCTCCACCCCAAAAAGACACGAGAACAGAAAACTGGAGTAACAAAAGGAAACAGAATAAAAATTAATACTGGTAATCTACAAACTTTCTGCTCTCACAAAGGAAGGGCTCCAACATGAATAAATAAATGAAACTTTGTGTTCTGACCAATGCAGTGTGATAAGTGCAATGGTGGTAGCCATTTTTCTAGGAAATTATTGGCTTGATTAGTCCTGTGTGACTGACTGTTAATGAAGCTATTTGTTTTGGATTATTCTTGCTCAGAAAGGCAGCAAAGCTAACAAGGCACATAGGATTTAATGCCCTAATGTAAAAGCAATAACATTAACTTACACTTGTAAGGCATCAGCCACAAGAGGTTTGATGACAAAAGCCAGAGGAAGCCCCCATTAAAAGTGCTAGTGAGAAACTTCAGTGAAGTGATGAAAGCAGCAAGGAATGGGATAGGAAGAGCAAACAACTGTTGCTATTGTATCACATTTGTCATCATTGTATGTGTGTGTCTGTCCACATTCAACAAGTCTAATATCAGTGCCACTTTGGTCACATTCTGAAATTTCAGTAGTTATCTCCAGTGTTGTAGCTTGCTTTCTGCCAAGCATGGTATAGCACTGATTGGTCTGTCAGATGTTAGCACTAGTTAAACCCATAATTTCCTAGAAAAATGGCTATCACCACTATACTTAACACCCTGCATTTAGTTGGAACACAAAGTTTCATTCATTTATTCATGTTCTAGTCTGTTCTAGTACTTTAGTTATTGTGTGTTGTAGTTGCTTCCCTTGTCAGTCCATTGTAAGATTTCTTAAATCTGATAAACCATTTTCTTTGTCACTAGCTAAAATTCCATTTTACCCCCACCATTCATCTTTTTCTTTTTTTTCCCCCCTCTTGGTTTGCATCCAGCTGTCATACGAGGTCTGTTCAAACAGTTTCCGAACTTCTGGTTGTAGGCAGAAGTTGCATCGAAATCCTGCAAGGTGTAATGTGACAGCAGGGTTCTTGTTCTAAAAAATAGGCACTAAGCACAACGCTCTGTCTTGTTAACTTTTTGTTCAGTAAGACTTCATCTGTGAGTGTGTGAGGTGTGGTTTGCGATTTTTCAAACAAAATGGCTGATCATCATGAGCAGCATGTAAATGGTATGGTTCATACGCTCCTTGAAAAGCTTGAAAAGTCCTTGGGGGGGGGGTCATTTTCAAGTCCTTGGGGGGGGTCATTTTCAAGTCCTTGGGGGGGTCATTTTCAAGTCCTTGAAAGTCGTTGAATTAACAAAAAGTTCATTTTCAAGTCTAAAACAGTATAAGACTGTAAATAATACTTGCAATTTTTGTTTTGTTTCATTTTTTAAGTAATGATATGAAAGAGCATGTGTAAAATAATTGTGCTAAAAAGTTGCATAGGAGATTTCTGTGTAGTTCTGATTAAAACACTGAGCCGATCAAATAGCACAGAACTTGCATTCAACTCAGGGGAGCACATACATGGACAGCTGGTACCTTGGCTATGACATCACTACGGAGTAGAACATCAGCCATGGGAGTAAAATAAGTGGAATTATGTATTTGCAATTTGTGATGGGCTTTCTGTTTATGTGTTAAGGATGCATTCTTGCCAGAAAATGGAACTTCTAAGAATTTCTTGTGTTTCATGCATGGACCCTTCATCTCCTGACTGCATCAAAGTCCTGCATCAAAAATAAAAAGCTAAAGCAAACAATGAATATCATACCAGCAGATGAATACGAAAATGTAATGTACCCTTTCAAAACATTACACCAAATAAAATTATTTCTAAAACACCGTAACAGAGGAACAATTAAAAGTTAATAAAATAAACCAATAGGAGAGTAGTGGGTGACAGGCAGGCTATTAAAGGTGTGTCCATCCCAACTAAGTTTAACAGTCTGAACTTACTAAATACCTACCTACTGACCAACCAACAGCACACACATATATATAATTACTTGGTTTTAAAAAGTCCTTTAATTAATTTTGCTTGAAAGAGTACGAACTTTGATGTTAAAATTTATTTTAGGCTCAGAAAATCGGTCACTGAAGCTTATGAAATGTTAAAGCATGTTTATAGTGATCAATGTATGAGTCATGCACAATATTGTGATTGGTACCAATACTTTAAAAATGGTCGGCAGTCAATAGAGGATGATCCATGATCAGGTCAACTGTCAACATCAAGAAACGACGATCATGTTGCCATAGTGTGTCAAACTGTTCATTCTAATCGTCATCTTACTGTTAGAGAGATTGCTGCAGATTGCAACACCTCTATTGGTTCATATCATCAAATTTTAACTGGAAAAGTGAGCACACATCACATAGTGGCAAAATTCGTACCACAGCTTCTTAACTCATGAGCAGAAACAACAATGCATCATAATCAGTCCAGAACTTTTGGATCGCACTAATGCTGATGACAGTTTTTTAAATAACATTATAATGGGCGATGAACCCTAGGTATATGGATATGATTTGGAAACCAAGGCCCAATCTTCTCAGTAGGTTTCACCAAGTTCACTGAGACCGAAAAGGCATGACAAGTCAGATCAAAGTGATGTTGATCATGCTTTTTGATTGTAATGGTGTAGTACATCTTGAGTTTGTCCCACAAGGACACACAGTGAACAACAAATTTTACTGTGATGTTCTTCAGCAATTTTGCAAAAGTGTTTGGAGGAACTGGCCTGAGACTTGGAGAAAGAAGTCATGGATTATCCACCACAACAATGCACTGACTTTATGCATCATTGTTGATTCATGACTTTTTGGCTAAACACAACACGACAATCATTTCTCAGCAGCCTGATTCACCGGACCTTGCACCTGTAGACTTCTTTCACTTCCCTAAGTTAAAACTTTCGCTGAAAGGTAAGTGTTTTCCACATTAGACTACATAAAAGAAAATTCGATGACATAGCTGTGCACAATTTTGAAACGAGCCTTCAAGCAGTGTTTCCTGAACTGGAAAAAAACTCTGGAAGCAATGTATGAACTGCAGAGAAATGTACTTTGCAGGGGACAAGAGTGAATATAGCCTGTAGTTAATCCAGAAAAAATTCAGAGATTTTTTTAACAGACCTTGTAGAATATAACATGTACTTCAGTCATCTGCATTTCCCATTTGATGATTATGCAACAGATAAGATTTATCCACAGTAGTACTTCACTTATTACTCTGCATAATATGCAGTTAACTATGTATGATTAGCTATATATATTGCAAAATCTCTCTCTCCTTGTACTTATTTGTATTATATATCTTTTCTAGATTGAAATTGATGATGCAGAAGAACTTACTGAGAAATTTCTAATTGATGAAATACATCCCAAGCAAAACATTCATAAGCAAAAATTTGCAAAACCTAAGGGTCCTCTTAATCGTGGTGCTAGGCGTCTGATTAAAAATCAAGCAGATCAGGATGCTGTGTAATTAGCGGGGATTTGTACATAGCTTTTGTAATATAATTTTATATGATTATTAGTGCTTCTGGTAGAAAATGAAAATAGGATGACTGTGAAGAAATTATGTTGCATAAGGTTTATAGATAATTAAATACTGTTATATTATGAAATTTGTAGTTGTATTTAAATAAGGTGTCTTTTATATTAGCTGAACATTGTATGGGAACAATGAAAATGCCATAATCACTGTTCATTTGTATGGATTGTGTCTGGATTTCATCTTTTTTTTTTTTTTCTTTTATGTACAGCTTCATGACAGTAGGGATTAACCAATCATTAAAATGAAATAAGTAATTGTAAGATTTTCTAATCAGTAATGAATATTGTATTCTGTTTTCACTAATAATTGTAATATCATTGACATTTAATGTTCAGGATTTGTATGGTAATAGAAATCTAGGAAGTCACTGAATTTCAAATTTTCCAAGTCTAAAAATTGCTTAAAATTTGTATCCCCATTAGAAAGAAAAAAAGAGTTTGCTTCTCTGTTATTTTCCAACATATTGTGTTTTGTGTTGTTCGGCTGTTTATTATTATTATTATTATTATTATTATTATTATTATTATTATTATTATACACACACACACACACACACACTGCTAACCACCCAAAATGCAACACCAAGAAGGACACGAGATAGCGAAGCCAGATTTACTGGACACACAACAACAGATACAAAGATGAAACGATTGAGCTTACAGGCCCGTACGACTTGCGGAACACGCAGACATCAATAGTTCGTGTGGTCCCCATGGCTGGCAATAACGGCCGCTACGTGCCGTGGCATCGAACGAAAGAGGCTTTGGATGTGGGCTTGGGGTATGTCGGTCCAGGCTGCTTCCACACGCTGCCATAGTTCATCAGGTGTAGCTGTGGGTGGTGCTTGCCGTGCCACTCGGTTGCCGATCAGCGACCAGACGTGTTCGATGGGCGGCGTATCGGGAGAACAGGCGGGCCACGGCAGCAGTTGACACCTGGTGGGCCGTGAAGAATTGTTGCACGATGCGTGCCACGTGTGGGTGGGCATTGTCTTGTTGAAACGTGGCCGCTGGCAAATCCTGCAGGTAAGGGAGGACGACAGGCTCCAAAACCTCGGAGATGTAGCAGTGGCTGTTGAGTGTACCGGCGTTGCGTAGCAGAGGGGTGCGGGTATCATATCCAATTGCGTCCCAAACCATAACGCCAGGCGACGGACCGGTATGGCGATGCATAATGCAGGTGTCATACAGCATCTCTCCGTGGTGCCGCCACACGCTGATCCGATCATCGTGGTGTTACAGGCAGAAGTGGGATTCGTCGGAGAAGACAATGTCGTGCCATTCCATAGTCCAGGTGCGGCGTTCAATAGCCCACTGCCGCCGCACTCGCCGGTAGTGTAACGTCAATGGTAATCGGAGCAATGGGCGCCGTGCGACAAGTCCCCGCTCCTGCAGACGACGTAGAACGGTACGTGTTGACACAGGTTGTTGCACAACACACCCTAATTCCTGAGCTAGCGTTCGTGATGTGGCAGTACGAGCCGTCAATGCCCGCCACACAACATGCCGGTCCTCTCGTTCGGTGGTGTGCCGCGGCTGCAGTAATCGCTCACGTCGGTCCGTCCGTCCCTCATGCACCCACCGAATCCATACTCGCGTCACTGTGGCTGGATGTCGTCCCACACAGGCGCCGATGTCTCGGTACAATAAACCGCTGTCGCGATAAGCCACTATTCGTCCTCTGTCGAACTCCGAAACGTGCTGGAATGACTGCCTTATTCTGCGACGAGGCATCAGGAAGCTTTCCACGCACAGGTCCTGCAGCACAACACCCTTACACTACTTATACCCCGCCTTCTGTGCACCCTTCTTATAGTGCTTCTCGGTGGCGTGCCGGGCGCACATGATTTGCATATGCCCTGCAACGCTAATCGTTTGCATCTCCTCTCGCGGGCGACACATGCTCCGAATGTCAACCCAATCGGATGCTTCCTTTTTGGTGTTGCATTTTTGGTGGCCAGCAGTGTATATATATATATATAATGTGTGTGTGTGTGATAGCCTATTTCTCCTCACTTATCTTCGGATGCTTTTATGTAGCAAAATCCTTTTCTTTTCCTTAAAAAAAAAAAGAAAAAAAGGCTTTTACTGCTATTAAAAAAATGATATTTGAAGCTAGAGTGGATCTGAAGTATTCCGTACCAATGATAATTGTTAATGATAATTATAGGAATTCCATTGCCATTATGCCATTATTAATTTTGGTTTTATAGCATGTAATGAAATTGTTAAAGTTACCTGAAGATATATATATATATATATATAATATTCAAAAAAGACATTGAATTGCAGTTTAACATGCCACAACCCTGCACTCAGTAATATGTAAGAATATCTCAAACTTTACAAGCACATCAAAACACATGTAAACACATTGACAACTCTAAACTAAAGTCAGCCACCGGGCACCAATCGTCAGGGAAAGATGTATGTGGCAGCTGAACTTATTGGCAAGTTTCATATGGATATCAATTTTTTTAAAACTTTGCCTAAAGGGAATACATCCAGTATTCCCTACCTGTCAGTATATAATATAACACAAAATATCAGTAATGACACTCACCTAATCCCTGGTCATCTCATGTCCTGGTAAGAAAAATTCAGTACTGCCAACTACATCGAGAATAATTAAAACTCATCTGTAGAAGTCAATGCTAGGTGCATTTAAAAATAAGTATAAGTATCTATTAGTTATGTTCAGAAATAAAAATAAATATATGATTCCCTTAGATAGAAGTACCATGTGTGCAAGACAAGAGTGTTGTTAATAGTTCCCGGGCAACTCGGAAGAAACAAAAGTGGCAGTGTAACCCTGAAAAGTTAGAGTAGAAAAGCATTTGGTTTGATGATGTTACATATCCTAATATTAAAATTGATTCTGTAGTCCACGGGAGATAGCCAAAATGAAATTTACAGAATGCTTCAGGAAATTCATTCTCTGATATCACTTCCAATATATATATATATATATAATGAATAATATTGCAGTTTGGAAAACAGTGATCTGAAGATATCTTTGTAATGTTAGTGCCGATTTGTCACTGTCTAACAGATGGCATAGTTTTCCCAAACTATGTGGCCCATATAACAAGATTGTTTCCAAAATAATGATTTCTTTGTATGTGGATCTTATGGCACACATAATGAAGAATTTGATATCTTAAAGTATATCTTTCTTTTTAATAAAAAAAATGTAAAACTAGTCAAAGCTAGTAGCATTTCTGAGGAATCTGTACTGTACAGCACAAAGTTGACTGTACTGTAGCTGTGTGTGAGTGACTAAATTCAGGTATGATTTTTATGTTTTATTAACTTCAGTATTTTCTTACTTCCCATTATAATGGCAAGAGTTCTTTTATTTATAATGAAGAAAAAGTTGAAACACTTTGTTTAATTAAATATTCATTGCAGATGAAAAATGTGAAATGTTTATTTATTTGTATCCATCATGTTTTTTTGAGTGAGTTGTAAGCCTTCTGTCCAAGTGAAAACCAGCTCAATATTTTTTTCACTCTTTCTGTGTGACAAATGTGATTGAAATTTTTGTTTGTTGAGTGTAATGTCCATTTTTTGCATTAATTTTGTGTAACTATAAAGGGAACACAAATGCTCTAATAGTTCAAGGGTTGATGCATGCTGTACATTTTACATTCATATCTTGGCATGAGATTTCTTCCTAAAATTGTTGCCTATATTTTCAAAAAGAAATGAATTTCACATTTAAAATTACATGTTTTGTTAAATATGTGAAATAAAAGTTCAAAAACACTGTTTTCAATATTAAAAAAATAAAGTGCCCCTCCCTTGGGGGGTGGGGGGAGAGACTTATTCATGTGTTGTAATGTGAAGTTGCTACTGTTTATCGGTGCTGTTTCAGTTCACATACCTGAAACTGCTTCAGCTTTTTCAAAAGTTTGGCTTAAATAAAAATAAAACCTAGGTTGTTTTATTGATTTCCAACAGAAAAAACTAATGCAACTTCATTGATAATAAAATTAATAATAACATAGCATATAACACTTATTTTCACTTAATAAAGTAACACTGTTAAGGCTATGATATCCTTAAGTGTTACTTATGAACTCTTTCTTTTGAATGTAACATTATTACAAGCTATAGAAAAAGCAATTAACCTTCTGGTAATGTAGACCAATCATTTTAAAAAAGTAAATTCAATTTTTGACATGAAAAAAGCCCAAACATTGCAAACAGTATATTGAACATACATACATTTAACAGAGTTTTAATAGACACTGTTCACTGTAAAAGAGTGCATTTATTTATTTTAATTAAAATGTTTGTAATTTAAATAATTTATTTGTGAAAAATCTTAATCATGTTTTTCTTAAATGTTGTTCTTGTATAATTTGATGTTAATTTATAATTTTTGGCTTTGGCTAAAATTTTGGGAGTTAGCTTATTTGCTCTCAACCTTGCTAGTTAATTTCCCTTTCTATTTTTGTCTTATGCATGATATTGGTTTTATTGTACTATGTTGTTTATTTTATTACTTTTTTGTGGCCAGACTGTGGTAATGAATTTTGGGAGTTAGCTTATTTGCTCTCAACCTTGCTAGTTAATTTCCCTTTCTAGTTTTGTCTTATGCACAATATTGGTTTTATTGTACTATGTTGTTTATTTTATTACTTTTTTGTGGCCAGACTGTGGTAATGTCAATCCAAATTTGGAAACTAGTATGCAAAATAGTATAAAGTTTTTGGTGAGAGATTAAATATTGCATTAGTTTAAGGGGTATGTGTATAAGATATTTAGCAAACATTCATACTATCGATGCACCACTTAAACTGTGAGTGAATGTATGTTGTGAACTTACATTGTTACATCACCAAAATTGAGAGGTTTTTTTGTCAGTGCCAGATTTTTTTAATGTCTTACATTTCAGTTTAACTGACAGTTCTCTTAAAGGCAGTTTGCATTTTAATTCCAGTTTTCTGTCGCCATAATGTTTCTTTTGCTATGTTCATTTAGGATGGAATATGCAATTTAAAATTAATGAGATACGTGATAGTTTAGAAGGTATTTTTCTTGTTAGTAATATATTTTTAAAAACCGTGCGATTTTGCTGCATTTTGTTTAACACTATTGTCACATTAAGAGAATTGTGTGAGTACCAGTTTTCATAAGTGATTTTAGTACTTCAGCATGTTCCTGGTCTGTATAGAACAGAAGAATTCCTAATGCTGGATTACAAAAAAATTAAAGGGAGGTATGTTTTGTCATGTTATGTGTTGGTCTTTAAAAGTTGTCTTGAATGTAACTAGAAGAAATTTTGTGAACATGAAAGGAGAAAATTCTTAGCTGTACATCATTCACACTTGGTGTATGTTTTTGAGGTATGTAGATTATGAGCTTCTTGTCATCCTTACTCTGTACCTCCATAGACAGAAGATTCTACTCTAACAAAAGCTGAAAAATCGCTTTGTAATTCATGAACTAAAAATTAATTCAATTCTCTTATGAAACTACTGTGCAAAATGTTATAATGTATTAAAGTTTGCCTTTTATATTAAAGTTTTTAAGTTTGGCTTTCCTTTTGAGGAGATAGATTCCATGTGAAATATGTTCTACAGATGATGAATAAGGTAAATATACTTAAGATTTTGCCTTTAATTCTTTAAAAGGGAAAATCTCTGTTTCAAATTGTTCATCCTTTTTTTACAGTGGTATTGTTGAATGCTGTAAACATACATTTACATTAGCAAGAAAAGTGTTTGTCAGTCCTACCTGATCTGAAAAAAAAAATTCTGACTTCAAGAAACTAAGATATTCTGGCTAATACAAATGTATGTATATGTTACATCAAAGAGCATGCCTAGAAAAGTAGGGCAATACAGGGAAAATTTTACATCCATCTGATTCAAATAGTTTTTTTTTTTTTTGTCTGTTTTTCTAGAAATAGGAAATATTATTGCAAATTATACCCTAATGCCACCCTGCCAAAGAAATTCTGTGACAGGAAAATATGAAATTTAGGGAACATCTTGTTTTTTTGTTGTTTTTTTTTTTGCAATTCAGAAATATTTTTTTAGTTCTTAAAAAATTTAATGATGTTTTATAAATGCATGGAAGGTATTTGTCATGCTTACATCTGTCAGATACAAGACAGATTTTGGAAGTATGTCTTTTAATTGTGTGGATATGTCCACAGATTGACAAGCATACAAATGATAATGAGTGCATCATTTTCTGAATACATGTGACTGTCAAAAGGAAATGTGGGAGCTTGCACTCACTTTTAGGTGTAAACTTATGAATTGTTTCGCTTAGAATTCCATCGTGCTTGCAGTGAGCAATCAAACAAGAGTACCATTACCTCCCTTTTAAAAGAAAAAAAAACTTTACTGCTGTTATTGTTTTTCATGAAATCATGTGAAAGGAATGGTTAATACATTTCTGTTAAAACCTTGTGACTGAACTGCAGAACAAAAGAGTTGTAGATCCAGCATATGGAATATTTAGTAGAAAAAATCAACTTCTTGTGGGTTTTAATTACTGTGGCTATGTTAGATGAGCTTTGAATTGATCATTTTGTGTGAGAGACTTTTTAATTGCAAAAAAATTCACTATAACCAACCATGTTATTAGCATTCATTACTTGTGTTATATGTATCAGCTGTGCTGACACCATTCCTATGAATTGTGGTTCAGAGGTATACTGGTTCATGCTGATTTGGAGCAGTTCATATAGTCTGGTATTTAGTAAATAATATAATAACATGGCAGTCAAAAACAAGGAAAAGCAGTTTGACAAATGCTTTGATCTCTGTTACTTGTTCAACTTAATACTGAGAGTGCAGTTCAGTCCTATAAAAGGGACATTTACCTAGAAACCTTGGAAATTTATTCAGTGGCTGAACTGTAAGTGTTTAAAGAATAGCTGACTCTTGGTGTCTTGCTTCAATCTTTCTGCTTAGACTAGTGTCAGTGAGTGAGCCAGTCGTAAAACACTGCATGTTGTTGATGAGCTCAATCAAAGGCCATCAACAACAAAAACAGGTCTAGTTATAGGCAAACTAAAAGATTTCTGTGTGGACTAATTAGTCAGATTCCATTTCATGATGTTTTCTTTCATCATCACCATTTGTTCAGGCATAAGTATTTTTTTTAGTGACTTACAGAGGTAGTGCAGTTTTTTAGTAAATGATCATGTTTTTCAAGAAAAGTTAACAATAGTTTATTTCTTTTCATACTTTTCCTTGTTTGGATTCCATTTCACTTTGTATCTGATTCTGTCATCAAAAGAGTTATAATCTGTGGAGGCAATTGTTATGTAAAATATTGCAATTATTACAATTATCAAAAGCTCTTTTGCAAGTTGGAAATGTTAGAAAGATATCACTGTGTCCAGCAGTGTACAGTTTCTGGATAAGTTGAAATATATTGCAAATTCTGTTATCAAATAAACAAATGTTAATAAATCAAATGTTTATTGAAATGATTATGTAAAAGAATGCTTTAGTATTACTATTAATACCCCATGTTTTGAATGAAAACAATAGTGGTGGAAATATTAGTCTTCTATGCATTACAGTAACTGGGTAAATTGATGATATTTTATTTGATAAAAAAAAACAGGTTTAGTTATCCTTGGAACAATCTTCAATCCTTTTTATAACTTTGAATGAAAAATACTGATATTACCAGTACTAGCTGTTTTCATATGTAAATAGATCTACATTGAAGTATTTTATGGGAATAATGTTGTCTTCAGTCACTGAAAATCACAACAGAAAGTATATTTCAAACATTTTCACAAGTTTGGAAACTTAAAATTATATTCCGACAAAATGAGAGATAGCAAAAAACGCCCAGTGTGGCACTGGTAATGGTATGTAACAAACATGTTTTGTTTGGTAAAGCAGTATGTACAATCTTGGAACTTTTGTACTCTAATTGATTTACAGGAAGGCATTCCAGCACGTGTGCCTAGGCTCCCAATTTATGGGGTCTCCGAAAACTAACTGTGGATTATCATAATCTGGGTTTTCACAATTAAATTTTTTTTTAAATATGTATATTTCTTGTAGCACCCACAAAGCACTTGAAAATTATTATTAAGGAAGATGGGCTTCACAAATTTTAATTTAAAAAAAAAATTTTGGATTACTTCAGGAAAAAATTCAAAATTTGGTAAGTAATTTATCCAGAAATATCCATGAAACTTTTACTATTCTAAACTATGCAGAAGCAGCCAATAGCCATTTTATAACTGTTCTGCTGGGCAAAACATGGAAACTGTACAGGAGTTGATGAAATCTGTCCAGCTCTTGCTGGAGAAAAAAAGTGGTAGAGAAACTGAGAGGGAAATATCTAAAAAAAATCACCAGTAATGCCATTACATTGCTACATCTAAAATTCTGTATGAAAAAGTAGAAGAGTTAAATCCAGCAAAAAAAAATGCAAGAACTTAAAACTGCATTTCAGAGTGAGAAATTCAAGACTAAAATGGAGAAGCTACTTGCTGTGTAGCACATTCAAACCACCAGCAAAAAAGTTTAGAATCACACTGAAAGAAAAATTAATTTTCCACACTATTCTAACGATGTGTGATCCAATCTTTGCCCTCACAATAAGAGCAGCAGCATGTCATAGTATAGAATCTACTATGTGTCGGAAATGTTCAGGTAGTATATTTGCAGCCCATAATTCCAAGAGAGTCATCTGTAAAGTACCATGAGTTTCAGGCTTGAATGTAATGTTCCACTTCATCCCACAGATGCTCAATTGGGTTCAGATCCAGAGAGAGTGTGTGTGTGGATCATTTGTGGGTTTCAGACTCACTGGAATGTGCATCTAAAACAGTCCATCACCAAACAGGAGCAATAAAATAGAGGCTTGTCATGTTGAAAGAAGATGTAAAAAAATCAATATCCATGAGGAGGTGTAGGTGGTCAGCAAGTACATTAACATCACTTTATGCAGTGATAGTCATCTCATTAGGTCGAACAGGCCCCAAGGTGGCCCACATGAACATATCCCAGAGCATTCCACCATCTCCACCAACCTGTAAAATTCAGACTGACTTGCAGTTGTTGTTCATCACCTTGTGTGATTTGTACCATACATGCACCCTCCTATAATTGGAACCTCAACCTGTTGGACCAAACTGCCCATTTCCTGTCTTCCATGGTCCAGTGGCAATGTTCCTTTGTCCACTGCAGCCTCATAAGTCAGTGACATCGTATTAACAGGGGTACTTAATGTGTACCTATTTCATCCACTGGTATAACATTATGTGGTGTCTTTGTTCTCCAGTAGTCAGTTACAGTTTTGTGGTCATCACTGCAAATGTGTTTGATTTCATGCATTTCTTGTGCAGAATCCATTTTTTTTTTTTCAAATAGCAAACTGTATCTACAGCATCTACAAGCCATCCAACCTGCAGTGACTTAACCACATCAAATTTTAGCTGACAAAAAGAAGTTTTTGCTTGGACGTGGGCTAAATTTTTGATTTTAATAAGTTGAAAATGCAAAATTTAAATGGTTTCTTTAACCATCTTGCATTCCCCAAAACGTTAGGTCCAAAAAGAAAGAAAAAATAGTTTGTGCCTTTTGTCATGTGGTCTTATGTTATGCAAGTAGCCATTTGCTCATTTAACATGCAAAATGTAATTTCAATTATTCTGTGCAATTCACAGCACATAATATAGCTACTGTGTGTGTGATTTTTGTGCTGTGTTACTGTCTGAACTTTTTAGATGACTTGTTTACCTTATTGGAATTTTTATTTATAGTTTACATCGATGTTGCAGCACCATTTTGATAAAGTTAATGTACATGGTCTTATTTATTAAAGATGTTCCTATGAATTAAAATCCTGTTTTTCTGCTCCCATTAAATATCTGCAAAAGATATGTTTTCCTGTTTGATATGCTGGCTGTTTTAAGAAGTGATGGAGCATTAGAATTCATGTTGCAGGCATACTGTGATGAATTTATTAATAAATACAGGGAAATTAGACTTCTTTTCTAAGTAAATTATATGTATATATTTCATTTTACTTTGGAATGATTGGGTTTTTAAATAAAATAAAGGTAATATAGGAACATTCAGTGCTTTGTTGTGTGTAATTTCCTTCTGTGTGACAACCAAATGTGTACTTGGAAAATGTAAGTTAATTTTGTGACAGACAGTTAGTTATGTGTACCTTTTAACACCAGATTATGTGTACATCAGCTGAGCCATTGGAAAAGGTGCAAGCTTTTGGGGGTGAGACTTGAAATTATACCCCTTGACAGTGGCGTAGCCAAGGGGGAGGGGTAAGGTTCAACCCCCTTGAGGGGAGATTGAACATGAATTTGAAGTGATATATATGTATATACGAAACTTTCACCAATGAACCAAACCCATGGACACCCCCCCCCCCAAGAAATTTCTGGCTATGCCACTGCGACCTTGGAGTTCAAGAGTTCATCCCTTCCACATTCAAAGAGTGTGTAGTTTTTGCTTTCTCATACCTCTGTTATAGAAAAGTAGTATGATCATTCAAAAATCACACTTCCAGTTTTTGACACAGTTTTACTAAAAATATGAAAACTGAGTAAAGAGCCAGGTTTGGTAAATATCACGTTAAATGTAAAAGTTACATGAAGGCTGACAACGCAGCACTCTGCAGAAATGCAGAATGGACTAAGAATGAATGAAAGACTATCAAATAGCGGCCGCCCCGGTGGAGCAGTGGTCTAAGCGATGGCCTCTGATCATTTGTCCGAACGGGGTCCGGGTTCGAATCCCGGTGAGGCATGGATGTTGTGTTTGTCTTACGGCACTGGCTCTCTCCCTTCCCTGGAACCAGTGACCCTAAATTAGGGAAGAGCGACTGCTTATAGCCCATTGTGTTGCTCACGGTAGTCGTTAAACCTCCAATCCAAAAAAAAAAATCAAATAGCGAACGCAAAAGTAGGAAGATATGCTTTTGTGGTAGGGCTTGGAAAATTTTCATTTAAGGTTAAATGTTCAGAGGAGCTTTCTGTGACAGCACAATCTCTTCATCCCTGCCGTATATTTGGAAAGGTAACAGAGGTTAGGAATGTATGTACATTGTCTTACATGACTGCTGTTTTGGACAATTGCTTCCATGCATATGGAGTCTACACCTCAGAAAGTATGGTACTGTATACCCTAGTTAGCTGTGTGAAGTATTTTTCACAGCATGAATTTAAAGCCCCTGATATGACCATTCCAAGAGGGAAAGCACCCTGCCCCCATTAGCTGCAGCCCTGCCTGCATATGAGAGCAGCAGTACTTGTAAGAAGGCACTGATAATGGAATGCCACTCTGGTGGTGCAGTGGTCTAAGTGCTCCGGAATCCGAGATGTTGTCAGGGTACAATTTCCTGAGGAGGCATGAGTGGTGTGTTTGTCTTATGATACTGGCTCTCTTCCTTCCCTGGAACCAGTGGCTTTCATGTAGGGATGGGCAACTTCTTATAGTTTTCCATAGAGTTGCTTGTGGTGGGTATTTACCCCTCTCCTGCAAAAAGTTAAACATAATGTACTATAAATATCTCAAAATTATAGGTTTTTACTTAGGAATAAAAGGATATTTATGAGTCAAATTTTCGGATAGTGCCCCTACCCTTTCTCAGGAATACAACTATAGTAGGTGAATTCCATTCATGAGGTAAATCCCAACCCTTCAAATCATTTAATGTTGTACTGTTGTACCTCCTCTTCTCTCTGTTTGTAGCCCTTTTCAGTGATGTAGTTCTAAGAAAAATAAGGGCCTTAGCGGTGAACGGGTTAGGTGAAACAAACCCTGAAAGGCTGTTAAAATTTTCAAAAGTAATTCAAAATTTCATTTGTTGTCATCAGTTAGTATTTATATTAAAATTGTGTTACTAATTATTTTCATCAACTTTTATTAAAATTGTTTAATTGGGGCAACTTTAGATAAAAGTTACGTAGGAGTCGGATGCAAAGAATATAAAATTTCCCTTTAACTAGTGTTTCCAGTACCAAATATTCTGTGTGAATAATATGAATCAATCACACTGAATATATGTAATTTATATGCCGTTTTTGTTTAGATTAAGGGGTGGGTTTGGCGAATATCTTGAGTTTTTTTGTTGTTGTTTTTCTTCCCGGGTATAATGACCACCGCAATCATCTAGGGTCATAGTGGCCGATCTCTAATTTGAAGCCATTGATTCCGGGTGGCCTCACCCGGAACAAGCCCATCTAGATTGATTGGCCAGAAGCCAGTGCTGCTGACAACTTGGACCCCGGAGCACCCTTTTGCATTACTCATAAGGAATCACAGAATGGGGACAGGTGGTTATTTTTGTTGAAGCCAGTTATAAGTTTACCTGAAATGCCCTTCTCAACCAAGAAACACTTGCCATCTTTGGAGGGAGGGGATGTTTAGCAACTGCTGTAAGGACTATAAGCAGCCGTATGTTCCTAATTTAGGGCCAGTGGCTTCTGAGAAGGGAAAAAAGAAGTGCTTTAAGACACGCACACTACCCATACTTCGTCCGGGCTCAAACCCAACCTGCCCAGACGGATGGTGAGAAGCCATCATAGCAGCCACTTGTCACTCTGTCTATGTGCATCTTTAACTTTTCTGTGTTGCTTTTCCTCGTAGCAGTCGTTTCACTCCTTACTGCGTGATTTGACAGTTTTGTCTTGCTCTTGCAGTTCGAATGTTCTGTTAAGATACGAGTATACTTTCATATAAATCAGTGTTTCTTCTGCATGATCATCTAAAAATTCTTTTGTCCAATTTTCTTCCTAATTAAACCACAAAAAGTGCCTTAGCACAGCTAAGCAGTGCTAAGGCTCTTCTACACCACTCATCCTTCTGACAATTTTATTTTGAAAAAGTGCTGTTGACATGTTAAAACTTCTACAGTGTCCTAAAGTACTTTATGTCCTGTATTTTGAACATGTCTGTCCAAACCTGTTCTGTTTGTCATATTTTGAATTGCAGCTTTATGTTTTGCAAACCTGGTTGTAAGCTGTGTGCCTGTTTCTCCAACATAGCTGAGACCACACTCATATTTTATGTAATAGACCACACCTTCCTGTAAAAGGATGTTTCCTTCTTTTTGCTTTAATTTTGGAAGGCAGTTATTAATTTTATTTTGTAATCCTGGAGCTAGTATGACAAGAAATTTCTCACTAATCCTCTGAAGTTTTTCAAATAGTCCTTTATGGACTGTTTAAAAAACTTCTTGAACTGACTGAAACAATATCAACTAAAAATACGACAAATGAAACAGGTTTTGACAGACATGTTCAAAATACAGGACATAAAGTCGTTTCGGATACTGTAGAAGTTTTGACAGATCAACAGCACTTTTTCAAAAGAAAATTGTCTGAAGCACTGGAAATAGAGAAGAGGAGCAACATTAAATGATTTGAAAGGTTGGAATTTACCTCAGGAATGGCTGGCAACACCAACTATAGCAGTAATCTTTAGGAAGGGTTACTACCAAAAATTTTACTTAAGTCTTTTATTCCTTAGTAAAACCCCATGAGTTTGAGATGTTTATAGTGCTTTAAGTCTAGGAGTAGCCATGTCATCAATTACTACCAAAATAGTGAGGCATTCAATTTCTACTCCAGTTATGAGCAACTGAGTCATCACAGTGTATGCCTGTTGTTAAATTGTGTTGGGCATGGGCTTCTGAATTCTCATACTACTGGTGCTAGTTTTTAATTGCAGAGCAAGACATGAATGTTTTGTTTGTTTTTTCAGTTATGGTTTTCTTTCTTCCTTTCTGGTGGGACCACTGGCTTTAAATCAAGGATGGGTAATCTTTTCTAATCTGCTGGACACATCAGAAAACTCCTAATTTCCACACCCAGATCCCCTAAGTTTTGCGTAAAACACTGACTTCTCCCACCTTTGCTTGTCAAGTGCCATTTACAAGTCACATATTAAAGCCAAGATTTATGATTATGAAGAAATACACATAATTTTCTTTGTAAAGCAAATTTGATTTTTACTAGGGGAGATGTGTGTATTGAATGGAAACTTTTTAAAAGTAAGCAACTGTACAAATGTGCATTAACATATTGTTTCTTCTGTATTTGAACATTTTTAACAAGGCGTTAACATCTGTGTTCACAAAAATTTTATGGTATCAATTCTTAAATTGGTTTCCCGACAACTCGTCACTTTTTAACATAAATTTTGATTTTATAAACGTTTTTGAGAATAGATGTTTGTATTTGTAAGTACTTCTAATAACAAAAAAAGAAAAGAAAAAGAGGCATTCTTTCTTTAACAATTCAAGATACAAGGGAAAGTTTCTCTGTATTTTTTTATGAAAATCTAATAACATTTTTCCATTTAGTTTTCACTTGGAAGGTCAATCAGCAACTCCTCAGGAATTTGGTTTCCACTAACATCAAATTGAGAAAAGAAAATACTCAACAGTTCTTGTGATTAAGAAACTGCAAATCTATCGCTTAATTCTGACTTTATTCACTTGATCTTTTCAGAATAAGTCAAATAAGGTACAGCATGACTTAAAAGGTAATAGATGAAGTGAATTACCATTTGGTAGTTGTGTTTCCCATGAATACAATTTTATTTGAAAATATTTTATGCATGCAAAGTTTTGAATAAGCTGGTCTTCTCTTTGTAATCTCAAATTTAATTCATTGAAGTAAGAATCAAGTCAACAAGAAAAGTAAGATTGTGTGTCCATCACTAAGGAATTTGATTTCCTTTATTTCCATGAATGTCAGAATTTTAATTTATTGATATAAAATTACTCTAACACATGATATCTACATTTTGAAGATGACAATCCGTTTTTGGTGTAAATGTGACAAGGATGGTAAGTCAGATAATATCCGAAAACTTGAAAATTTTCATCGTCCTGGAGCGGGACTCGAACTCGCGTCTCCCAGAAAACGCCCGGGTATGCTAACCACTACACCACCCAGAACGACCAAGTTTCAAGTTTCTGATCAATTTGAATATAACCATCACAGGATTCGCTAGTCGAAGCAACCGGCATTCATGTTTAGCGAATCTGGAGGTTAAGAATCTCCTTTGTTCAATCAACGCAACCTCACAGAAGTAAATACACTATATTATCAACAGTATTCGGACACTAGCAAATATTTGCATAAATTCAAAGAACGGTTGCGCAGAAATGTGTGCTGTGAGTGGGGAGGTACATATACACTGACGGAAAAAAAATCCCAACACCACGAAAAAATAGTTGTAGAGGAATGAAATGGCGGCAATACATTTGTATAGGTAACATATTTAATCGATTAAGGTTTCAAGATCACAGCTTATTGTAAGCGCGAGAAGAGCCATTTTAAATGTGAAATGCTGGTACATTAATAACCGGTGTAACCGCCAGAATGTTGAATGCAAGCACGCAAACGTTCATGCATTGTGTCGTACAGGTGCTGAATGTCAGTTTGTGGGATGGAGTTCCATGCCTGTTGCACTTGGTCTGTCAGTACAGGGACGGTTAATGCTGGTTGGGGGTGACGCTGGAGTTGTCCAATGATGTCCCATACGTGCTCGATTGGAGAAAGATCTGGTGATCTAGCAGGCCACGGCAACATGTCTACACTCTGTAGAGCATGTTGGGTTACAACAGCGGTATGCGGGCGAGCGTTATCCTGTTGGAAAACAGCCCCTGGAATGCTGTTCATGAATGGCAGCACAACAGGTTGAATCACCAGACCGACGTACAACTGTGCCGTCAGGGTGCGTGGGATAACCACGAGAGTGCTCCTGCTGTCATAGGAAATTGCTCCCCAGACCATACCTCCAGGTGTAGTCCAGTGTGTCTCGGCAGCAGACAGGTTGGTTGCAGGCGCTCACCTGGCCTCCTTCTAACCAACACACGGCCATCACTGGCACCCAGGCAGAACCGGCTTTCATCAGAAAACAACAGATCTCCACTCCGTCCCCCAATGAGCTCTAGCTTGACACCACTGACGTCGCAAACGGCAGTGGTTTGGAGTAAGTGGAATGCACGCTACAGGGCGTCTGGCTCGGAGCTGTCCTTCAAGTAACCGATTTGTAACAGTTCGTTGTGTCATTGTGGTGGCAACTGCAGCTCGAATTGCTGCCGCAGACGCGGTACGATGCGCCACGGCCATACGCCGTACACGGCGGTCTTCCCTCTCAGTAGTGCCACGTGGCCGGCCGGAACCCGGTCTTCTTGAGGCAGTACCTTCCCTTGACCACCGCTGCCAACAATCATGCACAGTGGCTACATTCCTGCCAAGTCGTTCTGCAATATTGCGGAAAGAAAATCCACCTCGTAGCCCTATTACACGACCTCGTTCAAACTCCGTGAGCTTTTTATAATGGCTTCGTCTTCTTAAAGGCATTCTTGACTAACATCAACACCCTACGTCGAATCTCAACGATAACTAACGCTCACGAACGTTACAGCGCGTATTTACAGCAAACCTGATTTGCATGTTCCGAGGGACGCTACTAGCGCCACACGTATGCGCCGAGCGCGAAATTTGCGTAGACGTTATCTTACAGATGTACTCTCACCGCCTACCAACTGTCGTTTATCTAACACAACCCCTTCTTGGTGTTGGAATTTTTTTCCGTCAGTGTATAAAGCTAAGATGTTCTGTCATCTCAGTAACTTTGAAGCAAGTATACTGCATGGACGTGAACTTTCCAAGTTCCAGCGTGAGCTGGTCATAGGATGTCATTTGAGTAACATTTCCATACAGAGCATTGCAGTTAAACTAAACATACCAGAATTGACTGTAAGTGAGTGATCTCGTGAGGAGATGGAAGCAGGACGGTGCAACTACAGAAATGCAACGTTCAGTAAGTCCGCACAAACTGATGAGACGTCATAGAAGAACCATGGTAAGAAGGGTTAAGAAATCTCATTCTTCCTCTGCCTTTTGCATCGCTGCTGAAGTAGGAAATGCTTGTAATGGCTCGGTTAGTACCATAACTATCTGCAGAGAGTTGCACATAGTGTGGTTATTATGGTAGAGCAGCGGCACATAAGCCACACATCACTACCGTGAATGCGAAGCTCCCTTTGGAGTGATGTGTCTCACATCGTTCTTAGACTGTGAGCGACTGGAAAGCTGTTCTTTGGAGTGATGAGTCGGGCTTTTTACCCTTCTAGTGTGGCGGGAGTGTTTGGATTTGGCGACAGCTCGGCGAACGATTTTCGTCGGGACTGTGTTCTTTCAAATGTTTAGTTCGGCGGAGGCTCTATCATGGTCTGAAGTTGTGTTTCGTGGATGGGATTCGGCCCGTTGGTTATTATGCCACAAACCATGAACTTTGAAGTGTACATCGACGTTCTGGATAATTATGTCCTACTGACAATGTGGCAGTATTATGGAAATGACCGTTGTCTCTTCCAATACGATCGAGCTCCCTGTCACACTGCACAGCGTGTGCAGGACTGGTTTCTTGAAAAATGAGGTGAAATTGTTAGACTGGCCTGCTCCGAATTCTGGTCTTAATCACGTAGAACACTTGTGGGATGAACTGGAGCGACGGATACGAAATCGACCACAATGACTGTTTTTGCTATCCACTCTGGCAGCAGCTTTACAGGACGAATGGCGAACCATTCCTGTCGACACCTACCGGAAATTGGTTGATAGTAGGCCTCGACGTGTTGCCGCTGTCATGCAAGCAAAAGTTGGACGGTCTAACTACTAATTGTGATTATAAAACCATTTATTCTAAAAACGTGATGTCTATATACTTTTGATAATATAGTGTAATATCACCATATATTCAATCTGGTCTCCAAATCTTCGAAAAAGTCTGAATTGTCTTTAGTTCAAGATGATGATTTTATAAGACTGGCAGATGAAAGGAAAATTTTCATTACATGCGCAATTGGCGCACAGGTTTTGCTCTCTGGTGAATAATGTAGTGAAGCACAGATTATTTATTCTTTGGCCTCTAAATTTAGTGATGTTAATTCAAACTTAATTTTAGAAATTAAACATGTATTTCCATTCCTCTGATGCACCATCAGCAGCCACTTCAAAGTTTTACAAAAGTGATATTGAAATTAGCAGTAGTTATTTTTAAAGCGTGGAAAATATTTTCACCTGTCATGATACCCTTCATTACATAAAGTTAAAAAAATTCATTGCTGTTATGGAAAATGAATGTTAACTCCACATACGAATACCGCCAACTGAACTCCATCTGAAACATCCGTACTTTCATCAAGAGCCAAAGAAGAAGGTTCAAATTTCAATGCAATCTCTGTACTAAAGTATTTTATATATTGACAGCAAGTTCATTGGTCTGCTTTGTTATGGTTTTACTCTCTGGATGCAACATACCAGAGACCTCAGTACTACTATTCGAATTCACCATCAGAATAATTTTTGGAATACTTTGCAATTTTCTCAATAATAATGAAAATTGCATGCGCAGTAGCATTAGGAAAACGTTGATGTAGAATTGGAGATCTCGCGCCCTTCTTATTATTCCATCAAACGTTTGCGGCCGTCCCCAACGGCGAAGCGATCTGAGGCGCTGGTTTCTGGCTATTCGGTCGTGAAGGAACCCGGCTTCGAGTCTTGGATGATACATAAGTGGTGTGCTTATCTGATGGTGCTGGCTCTGTCCCTTCGCTAGAACCAGTGGCCCCAAATTCTGGACGGGCGACAGCTTATAGCCCATTGAGTTGCTCACCGCGGTTGTTAAATCCCCGAAACAAAAAAGTTGCGAACTGTGTAAGAGGTTTCACGAGAACGATGTTTGTGTGGGCAGAGACACACAAACATCGTTCTCGTGAAACCTGATCTGTTACCTAAAGGCATCCATTGGTCATCGTTAGGTTTGCCACGCGTTTCAAATTTCTTGTCGCCGCCCCGGTGGCGCAGCGGTCTAAGGCGTTGGCCTATGATCATTCGTCCGAAGGGGTCCGGTTTTTTTTTTTTTTTTTTTTTGATTGGAGGTTTAACGACCACCGTGAGCAACTCAATGGGCTATAAGCAGTCGCCCGTCCCTAATTTAGGGTCACTGGTTCCAGGGAAGGGAGAGAGCCAGTGCCGTAAGACAAACACAACATCCATGCCTCACCGGGATTCGAACCCGGACCCCGTTCGGACGAATGATCAGAGGCCATCGTTTAGAACACTGCGCCACCGGGGCGGCGGTCAGGTTCGAATCCCGGTGAGGCATGGATGTTGTGTTTGTCTTACGGCACTGGCTCTCTCCCTTCCCTGGAACCAGTGACCCTAAATTAGGGACGGGCGACTGCTTATAGCCCATTGAGTTGCTCACGGTGGTCGTTAAACCTCCAATCCAATCCAATCAAAATTTCTTGTCACTTTTTTTTTTTTTTATATTGGAGGTTTAACGACCGCCGTGAGCAACTCAATGGGCTGTAAGCAGTCGTCCGTCCCTAATTTACGGCCACTGGTTCCAGGGAAGGGAGAGAGAGGGCCAGTGCCGTAAGACAAACACAACATCCATGCCTCACCGGGATTCGAACCCGGACCCAGTTGGGACGAATAATCAGGAGTCATCTCTTAGACCGGTGCGGCTGTCACTGTTCCTCGAACATGGGTGCATACAAGCAGTTGCCTGTCCCTTATTAAGGATACTGGATCCAGGCAAGAGAAAGAGCCAGTGCCATAAGACAAACACGCAAATCATGTCTCATCCGTAAATTGACCTCTGTCCCACTCGGACGAACGGGGTCAGAAGACAGCTCTTAGACCACCGGGGCGGCCTATCTTTCGTTGCTCGATTACTTTTTTTTTTTTTTTTTTTTTTTGAGGGTGTTAACGAACACCGTGAGCAACTCGATGAGCTATAAGTAGTCGCCCGTCCTTGATTTAGGGCCACTGGCTCCAGGGAAGGAAAAGAAATGGTGCCGTATTACCAAGGAGGTTAGAATAAGATATCTGGATATGCCCCGTTCAATGGAGCAGTACCACTTTGCGTGAAGCCTGTAACCGCGAGCTACTGCCGTCGAAGTGTGAGAAAGCTGATGGTTTTCAAGGCTATTGCAATGCGTTTTGTGTTGGCCGAATCGCCTTCTTTCGTCGCAAATGTTCTCAATTTTTCATCGTAACTGAAAAATTGAGAACATTTGCGACGAAAATGTTTTCAATTTTTAAACCAGTGTGTGAGAAAATGGTAAATTTATAAAATTCTTAATTATTTTGAGGCTGTTTCCCATTTTTATGTTAAACTGAATTACACGAACGTTAGTGAGAGTTCTAAACAAAACATAACGTTAAAATTGAAAACTTCACTAGTATAAGAAGTATAATTCATTCCGGTTTGATATTAACAGGGTTTCTGCAACTAAAAACCACGCCATTCCAAAATGCACACAGTAGAAATTACATAGGTATCATGTAAACATAGGTATCATTCCCATAGTTTGCAGCTTCACGGTTAAGAGACTCAGTGCATCTCAAGAAGTATTATTCTAACCTCCTTGCGTATGACAAACGCAACATCCATGCCTCAATGGGATTCAGACCCGGGCCCATCTTGAGCGAATGGTCAAGAATCAGCGCTTACACCACTATGCCCCCGGGGTAGCAATTATTTTTTCTATCTCGAAGTCGGTGAGCTGGTTACATGAAACATGCGTCTTCTGCGCATTAGTACGTAAATTCAATAAATTTTGCTTTAATATTTAAATTTTTTAAGTTTGTAACTTAAAAACAGCAATTTCTGCTTTTGGGTAGTACGCCAACATTATTATGCTTCTTTTAATGCTGAACTAGTTACACAGACATGACATAATAGACACCAGTCATATTGTCATTTTTGCTGTGTAGTGGAGTCTATATTGAATTGCATGCTCGAATTCCCTTTCACATATTTTGCAGAACAACATCAGTGAGTAGGTGACACCAAACGAACATATCTCAACCTAAGGGAGCCAAGGAACTAAGCGACTTTCAGAGAGGACGAATCGTGGGGCAATCGGATCTCGGAGCCAGCTAGCGTCAGATTGCTGCAAACCTGCAAATTGTTGTTGCCACAGTTAATCGAGTGATCGTGGAGTTCAAGTAGGTAGGCAAGGAAAGAGCATCACGTACGCGTCGCCCTGAGCCACCACAGAGGTGTCATCGAGCTGTCAAGCGCTCTGTGGAAACCAATCCTCGTAGCAATTCCGCTTAGATTGCAAAACAGCTGAAAGTGAATTCCAGCACTACTGAGCGGTATCTTCAGCGACTTGGCTATCGTCGAAGAGCTACTTGACGTAAACTTCTTTAGCGAGAAGCAAATATTCGTTGCAGATTTGCATGGGCGACATTCATGATTGAGAGACCGTTACGTTAGCATTTTGGCGCATTGTCATATTCTCTGATGAATCCGGATTTGCACAATTTTCAGACAGTGACAAGGCCTGAGTGTGACGATTGCCCAGCTAGGAATTCAGCTTGAAGCACCCAGAGCCAACTGTGAAACTTGGCGGTTTTTCAGTCATGATATGGGAAGCCATATGGATTACTGCTCGTTTGGTCCTCATAGAATGTGAAGGCAACATCGATGTACAAAAATACATAACCATCCTTGAGAGGGGCCTGCTACCAATATTTTCCAGTGGTCAGCTGTCAAATCTATGTCATACCTCCTTGTCCATGGAGGTTGGCGCTCTATGTCAGAGGGCAACATGTACCCAAACATGGCACCAACTATACGCCATCCAGAAACTGTCGCGGTAAAGCCAGAGCCGTGATATGAACCCAATTGAACACATCTGGGTCATATTGAATGGAAAATTACGACGGATGCCACAGAAACCAGCCAATGAGGCACACCTGCTGGCCTTGTCACGCCAATCGTGGGCTCAAATTCCGCAGAGTAACATTACTGATCTCATTTCCACAATGCCTGACAGGGTGAAAGCTCTATGTACTGCGACGGATATTTCTACTAGACATTAAATCCAGCTACAACTACAATTGCTTTTATTCCATGCGGAAAGAAAATAAATATTAACAAATTAGGTGCCTATTCACGTATTCATATCTGTGTATATAAAATAAATCCTTTATTTTTATGCTTTCGCTTAGTATTTTCACAAAATTTCTTCGCCGCCCCGGTGGCGCAGTGGTCTAAGGCAGTGGCCTCTGATCATTCGTCCGTAAGGGGTCCGGGTTCGAATCCCGGTCAGGCATGGATGTTGTGTTTGTCTTACGGCACTGGCTCTCTCCCTTCCCTGGAACCAGTGACCCTAAATTAGGGACGGGCGACTGCTTATAGCCCATTGAGTTGCTCACGGTGGTCGTTAAACCTCCAATCAAAAAAAAAAAAAAAATTTCTTCGAAGTTGGATCAATCTTTAAAGATTCCAGTTTCATAAATCAATTTATGTACTATAAGGGCCATTTACTAGCTAAGCGTTTTACCAGCATAACTGAAAAAGAAATTCGTCATTTTGTCTTCCAAAGAAACAATATCCGCCGATATCCTTTATCTTTCGATCGATAACGTCGATCCCGGCTGATATTCACCAAAAGATTTGCTAATGGGTCTCTCTCTCTAGTTAGAAAGGTTTCGAATGGCACTATTCCATTCTCTGAAAGCGGCATAATTGCTGAAAAGTGTTATTGGAATAAAGCCATTTGGGGAATCGGTTGATTTCATCGATTAGATGCGCATTGGGCTTGTAAAGAATCTAGCAGTTGTTGCCTCTCCTTTTTTAGATCTTGATCATACACAGCGCGTTGTCAACTCTCCGTAGCATAAGATGTTAAATACTCATTCCATGAATGAAAGATATTTCTTTCTAGGCGTATATTCAGTGGGAAAAAAAGAAAACTCTGTGCTAGTGTTCCTGTTATTGCATGAATAATGAGGTACCCTAAAGATATGCTTGATGACTCGCGAATTTTATTTTAATAACGTACGAACATTTTTGTCCTAAAAGTTCCCGTTACTGAGTGTGACAAACATCTAGTGTGTCACCACCCATCGCAGCTATTTGCCTTGACAACACTGTGGTTGTATTGGGGTTGGAGAATGTAGTTGCAGGAGCTGGATGAAAAGGATCGTCTCTACAGATGCGTAGAGATTGCACATTCTGACGATCAAGTGATCTTTATTTTGTTCAGACAGGTGTATGTGTGTGTTTATGTATATGCTTCCAAGTTCGCCATATTCAGATTATTTTGAAATGCGGAATATATGAAATCGGTGTTCAGAAACTATATTGGACGGCTGAGCTTTTAATGTTCTTGTTCTGCATGACATTCTTAGAAACAAAGGATGGAAATATTTGAAACCTTAACACAGTGATATATTTATAATAAAACAGCATCGATACAGTGTTTCTATTCTCAGATGGCTGCTTTTCTGTACCTGACTGCCAATGAAAAAAATACAGTCTGGTAACAGTTCAGATTCGCAGAAACGTTAAAACGTTATAGAAGTATTCATCTTTAGAAAACGATAGAAAAAAATTCAGTGATACATAAATATAAGTTGATGCCAGTTGGGTGTTCAAAAATGTAACAGAGAAGTTTGTAAATTTGGAAGATGTGGATTGAGAAAAGTTTGTGCTTTTCTATAAGATCAAATCTATTCTACCGCAAGGAGTTTAATTGCTGCGAGCTATGTCAAAAACACATTTGAAGTAAGAAAAAACATTTGAAATTCATTTGTCAGTAATAAAACTGGAATATACGAAAAATAACCACAATAAATGTCATTGTGAACCAAGTTTTATCAGATCGCACTTTCAGATTCGGATGATATGACAAA
The DNA here is from genome assembly GCA_039090855.1 of Macrothele yani. Classification (NCBI taxonomy): domain Eukaryota; kingdom Metazoa; phylum Arthropoda; class Arachnida; order Araneae; family Macrothelidae; genus Macrothele; species Macrothele yani. The sequence continues at coordinate 5,578,654 of CM077011.1, read as the reverse complement.
AGAAATATTGAAAGTAGTAAAGCTTTTTTCAATATACGCCACCTATTTCCTATCCGTTTAGAGTTCATGTTCAAGACTTTTTAAATTGCGAAATCATGTTAAAGCTTATCACACCGGTAGATAACGGTTGCACTTTTCATTCGAGATCAAAGAATACGCATAATGAACTGTTCTGTTATTTCAAAATAAAGCCTTGCTTTGGTTTCAAGAATTAACATTTATTTAAATTATCCTTGGAATCCAACAAATCATCACTGAAATTCCAAACTTTTTTGCAGTATGTGAAATACATAGTTTTTAATTGGTAAATCCAATGTCCTAATTTAATACCAAGTGAATTTTAACATGACTTAAAGTGATTTATGATGAGTGCTAAGAACTTGAAAAACTCGATGTCTAAGCAACTAGTGAACACAAATTGGGTAACACCATGTTATTTAAAAATCACAAATTGACTAATGATTAATAACACGCAAGCTGACTAGTATCAAATGATTCTACAAATCAGTCTAATTTGGGATTATAGGAAATGAACAAACTTGACATCAAATGATTATAATTAGTACCATACTGAGAAAAGAATAAAAAAAATATAAAAATAAACATAAAAGCAATACTGAGTTAGTTTTTTCCCATATTCTATCAAACAATAGAATGAGATCTGGCAATTTAACTCACTCAGTAAATCATGAATTGTTGATGAATACCAATGACGGACAAAATAACTTCAAGTTTTCATGAGACCAAATAAATTCGTGGTGTTCTGCGCAACAACTGAGTCAAATAGAGTTTCATTTGTTCTTTTAAAATCACACGTTCGCCTGTGTTTCCCCCTGAAGTTCAGATGCCATAAAGTGGAAATTTTTCTTTTAAAAATAGTTTTACAGTCAAAAAGATAACTCATAGCTTCCACAGACATTGTGTACATTGTACAGAAAATGAAAATCGCGAAAGTTTGGAGCCCGAGAATGGTAAGAGACGAATTAACACGTCTTCATAGTTTAAAATGCTGAGATTCATGGATTCGGGGGTAATAAATTCTTCTTATACCATTGCTACCAGTTAGCAGACAAGACCCGCAGTCACAGCTGATATCAAATCCTTCACAGAAATATGAAAAACCGACAAATAATTCATTCCATGCTTATCAGCACTTCACATTCGCAAAAGTTTCGTAAAAAGCCGGTTCTAAATGTTTTATGCGACATGGAACCTGTCTTGATGTCACTATGGTTTTTCGGCATTACCATTGTGGACAACACTACCAGACAAAAAGGGAAGCTCCACCGAGTGATACGCTCATTAGTTGTGCTAATTTTACATATACTACTTATATCGCTATCAGCTTCTTTAGTACTGACCGATCTTAATGACACACAGAGGCTAAAGACGCATCTCTCCAGAAAGCTAACTGAGTTGTTGTCTTTTGCTCTATGGTACAGCATATACTTTAGAAGACAGAAAATCAGCACTTTTCTTCTAAGTTTGAACACCGTCTTGCAGAACAAGAATTTTCGCTACTGCTGGTGCTTCCACTCGGCTAGATCTGGCAGTAAAGCATTACTGTGGATTAGTCTGATGTACCCAGTTCTGTGGTGCTTCTTGTCAGTTCCTTTAACGAGTGAGAGGAACACGATTTACTTTCTGAAGCGCAGTTTTTTCGTCTCAATTAACACTGCTTCCTGGTACCATTACATCATTGTGTATATGTATTACATTGTGTACTTCGGATTAGTTATAGCTATACCTAACATCATAGCAATATTTTACGTTTTCATCTGCCTGTATTTCTGCATGTCACTCAAAGCTTTCATCAAAGTATCACGCAATTATTTAAGCTTAAGCATGTCGATTAACTCCGAAGGAGACTTTCTGCGATTACATCGGAAAATTGTCGACTCCATTCACAGGATGGAAGAAGCTCTCTCAATGCCATTGCTACTGCTAACGGTGACCAATTTGCTTCAGCTATTCCTGACCTTGGCACATACATTTGGATTCACAAATGCAAGGAAGGACGTTTCCTTCATCCTCAGAATATTAATACTCAGTTTCACTTCCGTGATGTCTTTCTCAGCAACAGTGCTGGCTGCTTCTCAGGTAAACGAGCTGGACAAGCGTGCAAAACGTTTGATTTTCTGTTTAACTGAAAAGGCGCTATCCTTACCATTCACCAGCAGCGGCCTTTTTCTTGTGCGATTGATCAAATCAAAAGAAGAAATAGCGCTGTCCTGCTGTGGAATTATTTATTTTACCAGAGGTTTCTTTTTATCTTCTTTGGGTAGTATATTTACATACAGTTTATTGATCCTTCAGTTAAAATAGGTTTCCTTTCCAAATTAACCCACTCTACGTCGTATTATTTTCTGCTTATCTTTTTCAAGTGACAGATATCCAGGGACATACTAATAGTCCCCACAACCCCAGTATTGCGGGGGGCCTCACGATTAAAAGGGCCTCTAGCTTCAACAAAAAGATTTTACAACATTTTTTTGCGAGAACTTCATATGAAACTATGTAGTTAAAGAAATAGCCAGGAATTAAGGCATTTTTGAATGAAGTATTAAAACGAAAAGCAATTTTTGCTTTGCTTTTTCAGTAAATAAGTAAAATCTTTAAAATTCATTTTCTTTGATTTAGTTTATAAAAACTAGATGATGAGATAGAAGCTATTCCAGAGGACTTGAGGCCCCTTTTCTCAGCCATAGCAATAGTCCCTACGTATGTATATTAACAAGAGAATGTGAAAGAAATGCCATTTCAATGAGTGGAATTTTTATACCAATGATGGTAAGGTGTTATGTATTACAGTTGTTTACCCATAACTACGCATCATTCAGAATATAATAAACTAAAAGGTGTTTTTAGCGAGAACGAAGAAATGGAGACTTGTATCCAGAGGCATAACTAGGCATTTCTGCGCGCCGGGGCGAGCTACAAATATTTTGCCCCTCCACCCCCACCGAAGCCGTTAAGACAAAAAAAGCTTTAGCGCTTGAGGTTTGAAATATTATAACTATACTTACTGCATGAATTTTTAGGACAGTAACATTGGTGTGTGTCGATTATGCACAGATTTACGTTATTTAGCATCCAGACGCATACGCAATTACCATTTTTCAAAATAACTAACACTAGCCACCGGAAGTAGCTTATCACGTTTCCCTTCATACTAAAATTGATGCTATCTTTTTTTAACATATTCTCTTGTAGTTAATTGATAACTAATAATCATTAACGGTTGTACAATACATCTTAAGAATAGGATAGTTTCTCGGCAGACCAGAGGAAGAACTTTGCGAAGTTACCGCAGCCCTCATTGCCATTTTCAATGTAGTTCAACATCGTAACACTTAAATATTTTTATTAGAGTATGATACAGTAAATAAGGGTATTATCGAAGTAGGTAGCACTTTTTATCCCACACGGGAACGGCATTTTACATTCTTGAATGTAGAAAATGGATGACAGAACTCAGCAGAAGGGTTTCATACATTTCGCTTTCCCTAACGTACAGCACCTTTTGTAGATTACAGCCGTAAATGGGCTTCAAAATACAAAAGGTGAAAAAAAGTGATGGGATTCCCAACTGCTTTGGAGTTCGGACCTTTTGTATCACATTAAATGCAGCTTGTTTGCGTAGAATGCAGCTTGTTGTGCGTAGAATGCAGCTTGTTGTGCGTAGAAAGCAGCTTGTTGTAGAATAGTAATGATCGAATTGCCCCCAGAGAATCTTCAGCAAATGTGAATGACATCTTTATCTCGCACCGTACGAACACTCGCGTTTCGTTTCTCAATGTGAACAAATTACATCCACTACACATTTTAACGAAATAATTCGAATTTTAGGCTGCAAAGCTACCGAAACTGGTAAAAGATATTATAAGCAAATTCTGTAAATAGACAAACGACAAAGTATGGCGGTAAAAGGTGCAGCAGAAACTTGTGTAAACGTTTAGATTCCGATTTTAATGAGATTGTACGCGCTCTTTGCGCCCTCTCTCCTTAGCTGCGTCCGGGGGCAGCCACCCAATCTGCCCCGCTCTATAGTTGCGCTTCTGCCTGTATAACTTTTTTATAACCGAGTTAAGAGAAAAAAAACTTTTACTATGTGCAAAAGATTGCGGCATTATGTTAAGTGTGTTTTCTATATTCAAAAGTAAATAATTTAAGTATAATAGTTTCAAGTTTTTTGTGCTCTAATACTTAATTGTTACTTAATTATTTGCTTACTTATGTTCTGACATTTCGTATAAATCGGAACAGGTGATTATGCACTGTAACGTGGCAGTTGTATGTTTTATGTGAGTGTGATCGTGAGGCATTTCAAAGAGGCTGGCCTTATTTCTCCAAAAGAATAAATTTTACATGATATGACTAACTTTGGCGTAAGTGTTTAGTAATACTTTGTATCGGTATAAAACTAGAGCAATCATTTTAATTACAATGAGCACATTTGTGTTTCACGCAATAAAGTGGAATAATTTTGGTTTTACGAAACATCGTAGGTTCCAAAGAACTGGATTCATTAAAACACCCGTAAAGCTTAGTTAAAAACAAGGAAGCTAAAATTTTCAATAATATAAAGCTAATAGATTTTCTGAAAAGGGCCTCGAAAATATTTCTTGGGGGGTAGGGGAGGGGGTGCACGAGAGTTTTTCCGGTACGCCACTGCAGGCATCTGTCTGATTTTTTCATAATAAATACTTCTGTGTATTGAGAACAGGAACCCGCGTCTTTTGAAACTGACTTTTAATGGATATTGAATGAACTGAAATTAAAGTTTTCCCTCCTTAAATCCTTACATTTACATCCTCCGATCAGCAGAATAGGAACTAGATTGCCTTTCTGAAGAAAAAGTATTATATATCTTTTACCTTTGTTACCCTTTTTGGCAATCAATTTTCCTTCTTTTAACACACACTGTAACGTATACTCTATATTCACTTTCCTTTTGATTTTACTATCTCTGGTTATTTTATTTTACTATGTAAATTATCTTCCTACTGAACGGAATATTATTTCACCCGCTGAATGAGATCTGGCAATGAGTGTAAGTCATGACGTGGTGGTAGCTCGTATATAGGCGCGTTCATCGAGAAGTGGGTTGTTGCGTTGTAGTTGTGTTGTTGCGTTGTAGTTGTGTTGTTGCGTTGGAGTTGAGGGTGGTTGGTGGTGTGTTGCGTTGCGTTGCAGTGTGTTGTTATGTAGTAGTGATATATGAGTGCCTTAGTTGACCAGGAGTCATCATAATAAACAAGTTGTTCTGTAAGTTCAGTCTTTTTCAATTCTTAGTTTTGTCAGACCTCTGTCTGGCTGTTAGGTTTATGACTTTGATTACTTAATATAAATAACCAGCGTTGAGACTTTGTTTAAGTTCATAATTAACGAGTAACAACACCCTTTTGGGAATTCATTATTTTGAAGCTTAGAGCATTATTCATTCATAATAATTAGCTTAGCAAAAAGATAAACAAAGCTAATTCATTATAACACATGCACCCGAATCCACATCCTAATGTTTCCTAGATATTTAGAGACATTTACTGCAAGTCGTTTTCTCAAATCCTAGTCAGCAAAGCAATTTTGAAAGTCAACTGATTCAAAATGCCATCCTTCCTAGGAGTTGTCCGATGAACAAATGTACATTTTTGCAATGCGCAATAACCGTATTTTCCTGACTCTCACCATGTTACAGTTTATGTTTTATTCTTTTTCCGCTGGCTTCTTACCATTCTTCTCAGATGGGTCCAGGTTCGTATCTCGGTGAGGCATGGATGTTGTGTTTGTCTTATGATACTGGCTCTCTCCCGTCCCTGGGACCAGTGGCCCTAAATTAGGGAAGGACGACTGCTTATAGCCCATTGAGTTACTCACGGTAGTCGTTAAATACCCAACCAAAAAAACATCAGGTGATGTTATACATGTTGAAAAAGACGGGTGAACGGTCGAATTAGTTGGACACAGAAACGCACGAAGGGATCTAGAAATAAAACCACATGGAAAACAACTGTTGAACCCCAAAACAACGTAAAACATTTTGTGTTACTTTAATTCATCAGTGGATATAGAATCACTGATGATGATTATGTGCACGCACTCATACATGACGATGTGCAGCCTAACAATTAAGCGAAATGGAGGCTCATCTCACGCCGCATACTTCTGGCATGCTGATGATATACACTGAGGTGCCTGTTTATATGGTGCACCTGCTCGCATCGCATAAATGGCTCACTCCAACACATAAGACGTCGCGTGAGAGCAATGCGCCATATTAATTAGGCAAACCAGGTGGTCAAGCATAATTAACCTTCGATTAAGTGTCAAAATGGGGGAAAGGGAGCGACATGAGCGACTATGAATATGTGATGATAATTGACGCCAGGCTGTCCAGTTCGAGCAACTACCTAACGGCCGTCCTCCTGAACGTTTCATGCACGTCCGTAGCAAGGGTTTACTGTGAATGATGCGACACGGAAAAATTTCTAGCAGTCGGCGATCCTGTGAACGAAAACAGCGGGTGGATCGGGGGAGGGTCAAGAGATACTGGCGGCATGGTAGTTGGCTGTTATTGTCCGTTCGTGTCATGGTCTAATACGTGGTTCGTTCGGATATGACCACCCCAGTGGTGAATTCTGCAGTGATTTTCCCGGGTTGTCACCTGTTTGTTCGCATGCACGATTCTTGACAACTTTGGTCCACCAGCTGTTTTTATTAATGTAATCGCCGATTGCTGAAAGTTTTATGCTTGTCAAACTATTCACGATAAACCCTTCCTGTGGTTTTACATGTAAAGCCGAGAACAACGGGGGTTAAGGAGATTCCGGACCCAGAACACCTGACGCCAACTATTATTCCACATTCGAAGTCGCTCAGATTACTTGTTTTGCCCATTCAGATCCTCAGTCGAACGCTAACTGATGTTACGCTCGTCGAACATCCGAAGCTCCATATAAGGTCTGTGCTTTTTGTGTTGAAAAACTAGACCAGTGGACAAAAGACAGGATTATTATTATGGGTTTTTTTTTTTTTTTTCTGATTGGGGTTTAACAACCACCGTGAGCAACTCATTGGGCTATAGGCAGTCGCCCTTCCCTAATTTAGGGCCACTGGTTCCAGGGAAGGGAGAGAGCCAGTGCCGTTAGAGAAACACAACATCCATGCCTCACCGGGATTCGAACCCGGACCTTTCACGGACGAATAAGCCAGCGCTTAGACCACTGCGCCACCGGGGCGGTTTATTAGGGTATGGCCACTGTGGTTCCCTACCGTCGGCGCCAATTAAATGAAGTCCGGCACGGCTTTTAGGATACTTAAATAAATAGTTATTAGTAACTGTAAGGTCTAAAACAGCAGTCGGAGCACACATTTTCTCTATATTTAAATATTTTCATTATTTTTGTAGATGTTTGAATTTTGCACTTTAGCAAATACATGAACTGTTGCTACTTCTCCAGAAGCTGACCGCACGTATCTCTGTCACAAGGCTACAATAAAAAAGTTTAATCCTTTTGCTGTCTATCAAACCAAGCTGATGTATCTCTGGGTCATTCAACGGAAATCTAGAACCGCAAACGGAAGTCTAAGAACCGCAGTTTTAGAGGGAGAAAACAAATTTTAGAAAGAGTCTGAAACACATTCCATGTGTGAGAACAAAATATATCTGAAATGGAAACAGATTTAGACGATGTTATTTACCAATCTGCAAAAAGTTAAAGGTACGAAAACTGAGGTTAATTTAAATTTGAAGATATGGTGGACACTTATTTGTTTTTGTAAAAAATGTACACTGAAAATAGTAATAAAGTACAGTATTTACATTACCAAAGAATAGATTGTTTATAAGAGAATACTGTGGTTTTGAATTTTTGTATAAGTTATTTTTCATAGTTAAACTTTTGTATTACTTTATGTTAGTTGCTTTTTAAGTTAATATATGTTTTTCGTTAAGGCGCCCTTTTAATTAATTGACGGCCAAAATTCTAACTACCACCCTGACCAAAGGAAGAGAAAATTCATTCGTTTTGACGTGGGAATGATCTGAAGGAAACCAAAAAAAAAAAAAAAAAAAAAAAAAAACTTTGTTATGACTGCCACTTTGGTTCTTTATCTCAAGCATGGAACTTAAAAAACAAAATAATGGGCAATTCAGCCAGATGTTGCACAGGGAGACATCGCAACACATCAACGGAAGTCGAAGAATCGCAGTTTTAGAGGGGGTAAAACAGATTTTAGAAACTGAAGCACATTCCATGTGTGAGGACAAAATATATCTGAAAATGCCGTAAATGTGATGAATTTACCTTCATTAACTAAAATTATTTTCCTTACATTTTTTCCAATTTGACATCTTAATATTTTGCGCATGTTCTGCCCAAAGAACATTATTTTATGAAAAAAAAAAACAAAAAAAAAACAACCTTACATGCTAGAGTAAAACTAAAAGAATTTTTGCGATTGCCACCACAAATTTTTGCAACATCTGCTAAAATAACTCAAACAACTTCTTATGAGTAAATTTTGTTTATTTGTGTTATTGTGAAAATCGTTTCACAGGAGTTTTTCTTCGAGACAAATTTTAGTAAAAAATTTTGTTAAGCGGGAAATCTTCCACACCATATTCTATCATCAACATCTTCCATGAGATTCACATTCTTTGTGAAGCACACCAGAACGTATTCCATCAGCGATAAGTAGAACAATTGGTAAGTTCAGTTTCTTGCTAAATACATCTTTAGACAGCTCATCGCATCGTCACCATATTTGGAAGATGAATCGCTTCTTGTGGCTTGAGATTTATTTATTATTTATGGTTTGTCACTACTATTCGGTTAACTGGATAGCCATAGTTGATCTCTGGCTTAAGACAGAACAGTATGTTCCGACTTGCTGACTGAACGTTTTCCACCACTGCCGCAAAACGGACGTAAATTATGAAACGAATTTCCAGAAAATAGATAATCAAGCCATAAACGATCAGGTAAGAAACAGAACCTGGCCGCCCAGCTGGCCTAATTGTCTGAAGCTCTGGCTTTTAAACATTCGCCCAAGATGGGCTAATGTTCCAGCCTCGGAGGAGGCATACAGGGTGTGTTTGTCTTACAGTGCCGTCTCTCTCCCTTTCCTGCTTATTGATATTACAGTTTCTCATGGTGGTCGTTACAACCCCGAAACAAAAGAAAACAGAACTGGATTAAATGTCCTGTAGTTTCTTTCAGTTTTCCTGGTACTGAATGGAATCCAACAGAACTAGTCCAGAAATTTAATAATACTGGAGCTGTAATAAAGCTACACCGCTGGCCACCCAAAATGCAGCACCAAGAAAGAAGCATCCGATTGGCCTAAAATTCGCAGCATGTGTCGCCCGCGAGAGGAAATGCAAACGATTAGCATTGCAGGGCATATGCAAATCATGTGCGCCCGGCACGCCACTGAGAAGCACTATAAGAAGGGTGCACAGAAGGCGGGTGTAAGTAGTGGAAGTGTGTTGTGTTGCCGGTCCTGTGCGTGGGAAAGTTTCCTGATGCCTCGTCGCAGAATACGGCAGCCATTCCAGCACGTTTCGGAGTTCGACAGAGGACGAATAGTGGCTTATCGCGACAGTGGTTTATCGTACCGAGATATCGGCGCCCGTGTGGGACGACATCCTGCCACAGTGAAGCGAGTATGGATTCGGTGGGTGCAGGAAGGACGAACGGACCGACGTGACTGATTGCCGCAACCGCGGCACACCACCAAACGAGAGGAACGGCATGTCGTGCTGCGGGCATTGACGGTTCGCACCTCCACATCACGAACGTTAGCCCAGGAATTAGGGTGTGTTGCGCAACAACCTGTGTCAGCACGTACCGTTCGACGTCGTCTGCAGGAGCGGAGACTTGTCGCACAGCGCCCATTGCTCCGATTGCCATTGACGTTACACCATCGGCGAGTGCGGAGGCAGTGAGCCGTTGAACGCCGCACCTGGACTACGGAATGGCCCAACATTGTCTTCTCCGACGAATCCCGATTCTGCCTGCAACACCACGATGGTCTGATCCGCGTGTGGCGGCACCGCGGCGAGAGACTGTATGACGCCTGCATTATGGATCGCCATACCGGTTCGTCGCCTGGCGTTATGGTTTGGGGCGCAATTGGATATGACACCCGCACCCCTCTGGTACGCATCGCCGGTACACTCAACAGCCACCGCTTTATCTCCGACGTTTTGTAGCATGTAGTCCTCCCTTACCTGCAGGACCTGCCAGCGGCCACGTTTCAACAGGACAATGCGCGCCCGCACGTGGCACGCGTCGTGCAGCAGTTCTTCACGGCCCACCAGGTGTCACTGCTGTCGTGGCCTGCCTGTTCTCCCGATATGTCACCCATCGAACACGTCTGGTCGCTGATTGGCAACCGAGTGGGTCGGCAAGCAACTGCTCCGAAACAAAAGCTCTGCCTTTCCAGTCAATAATAGTTTCAATGTAATCAACTACACTACTGTGCAAAACTTAAGGTCGGGGTACATTTTGACCAGCGAAAATACGAAAAAGAAATTTTGCGGCAATGAGTGCTATCGATGGGATGGTAACAGAAACAATAAAGTGAAACGCATAACATCGGAAATCGTGAGTTACATGTAACAGAGATAGAAACAGAACAAAATGTTATGAAGGAGGTACAGACTCATCTGTCGTCCAATGTCACAGAGATTACATAATCGCTGCAGGATAAATTATCTGCATTTGCCTTCCTTTTAAGTAATTCCCTGGGCTTTGTACAATACGTTTATAGAAGTTCCCAAGGCTGATTTTAAAAAGCCAAGCACTCCCTGCTGAGACTTGTCGATGAAACAAAAATATTTACCATAGTGTTTGTCCGGTCTCTGTAAAAACAATTGGAATTTCGGCACAGAAGTGGAGTTTAATAGTTTTCGGTTTCTTTGTACTTGACGAGTAAGACCGACCTTTGTCTCTGAAATTGTACGTCCTCCGCCCAGAAGGCGGAAGAAGTTAGGGTAGATAGGTTTCTATATTGGAAAGAAAGTTTTTCTAGAAATCACACATCTACCCTACATTGACCGCCTGAAAAGAACAAGGGAAGACTGGAAGCTCGTTAGGCTAAGTGGACGCTGAACGTAACAGCCTTAAGTTTCATTACTGATATTAAGAGTACGCAACAGTTTCCGCCACCCCAGCTACCGGGCGCTGTCGGGGTCGAACCGGCCGGCGACCCGTGCTGTCAGTTCGTACATGAAGCCAAGCATGACGTTGGATGAAGTTCATTTGTAGCACTGTTAGCTATTGATGTTTAATTTAGGGAAAAGCGCGAGTGAATCATGCGGTTGAATATGTCAGGTGTATGGCAAAGCGGTTATGGGTGAGCGGACGTATCGAGAATGGTTTGCCAGGTTTAAGAAAGATGATCTAAGCTTGGAAGACAAGCCACGTGCAGGTAGATTGCAGGAACTCGCAGATGAGGAGCTGGAATCGTTGTTGCAAGAGGATGCCACACAATCGACAACGCAACTGGCGAAACGTTTGAAAGTTGCTCAATCGACGGTGGTACGGCGTTTACAAGCTGTGAGAAAGATCCAGAAGATTGGTAAGTGGGTTCCGCATACTTTAACGGAGGGTAATATTAGTCAACGATTGGGCATCTGCATGTCGTTGCCGAAGAGGTTTCAAGGGAAGAATTTCTTGTGGAAGGTTCTCACCGGGGATGAAAAATGGGTCTTTTGCGACAACCGAGAACGCCAGGTATCCTGGGTCGACCCAAACCAACCATCAACATCCACTGCAAAATAGGATACCCACGGGGAAAAGGTACTGTTGTGTGTGTGGTGAGATATGCATGGAGTGCTGTACTTCGAATTGTTGAAACCGGGCGTAACAATCACTGCACAACGATATAGAGATCAGTAGATGAAACTGAACGCCGCAATCGAGCAAAAACGCCCATGGACAGGTAAAGGGAGCCGCCCTGTCATCCTGTCACACGATAATGGCAGACCACATGTCTGTGCCACAACGAAATCAACCCTTGAACAGTTACACTGGGAGATTTTACCTCACCTGGCTTACTCCCCGGACATTGCACCCTCAGACTTTCATCTGTTTCGTTCTATGCAACATGCCCTAGTACAACAGCGGTTCATCACAGCTCCAGAGGTGGAAAATTTCGTCACTGCGTTCTTCAGCTCAAGCCCCGAGTCCTTCTATCACAGGGGCATTCATTTGTTGCCTGAAAAATGGCAAAAGCTCATTGATGCTAACTGCCAGTAATTCGTTGAATAAATATGTACTAGTTTCCTGATTGCACCTGTCTCCTTTCTCCTTAAAACAAAGGAAACTTTTGCATACCCCTAATACTTCATGCTATTTGTGATCTTGTGCTACCAATCTGACACTACAGCTCGGGTGTTCAGTGATCTATTTCTGTCAGAGGAACACAGCTTATAACTTCACCCCACCGTGCTGTACGCCAAATCTTTAGGAAATTTATCAGCTTGGTCTGGATACCACTGGTTCGAGCTGACTAGTTTTTATTCTCCCATTTATAGGGAAGCACTATCCAAAGAGCTGGTGTTTTTTACGCTTTCCAACCGTAGGTTGAAGAAGCGTATATGCTCCAGTTTTGTCGGTCCGTCCGTCTGTCCGCACGATAACTGGCGTAAATATGGTTCGATTTCAATGAAAGTTTACTATGTGGTAGGGGACCACCTAGGGACGAACCCTATTGGAAATGGGACAAATGGGTCAAAGGTCACGACGTAGGAGCGGGATCATTCCATTGCCCTTATGCGTCATAACTTGCGTAAATATGGTTCGATTTCAATGAAATTTCAGTATGTGGTAGGGGACCACCTATTGAATGTGAACGAAATGAGGTCAAAGGTCAGGACATAGGAATGCGATCCATTCCATCGCTCTTATCCCATATTATTAAGGTGGACGTCAAGTAATTTTGCTTCCTATACTTCCAATGGAAAAACTTTTGTACATATTTCCTTCACAATTAATGTGTTCCAAAGGATGAAAATTTGAACATCGATTAAAATAACTTTATTACAACTTGGAATACTTAATATGTTCTAAAACATAACCATAATTATATTAAAAATCAATCACTTTTCCTTTGGTGGTGTTGAAACCAGAGAAAAGATGGCGCGACCTGTACTTTGATGACGTCAGTGGACAAAAAAATGTTGGATTGCATAATTACGGTTATGGTTTAGAAAATATTAAGTATTGCAAGTTATAAAATGAAGATATTTTAATCGATGTTCAAATTTTCATCCTTGGGAACGCATTAATTGTGAAGAAAATGTGTGCAGAAGTTTTTCCATTGGAAGTATAGGAAGCAAAATTACTTGACGTCCACCTTAAAGTAGCAATTCTTGTATGTATGTACATTTTATTTTGAAAACGGCTCTAAGAATTTTGATGGAAGTCGTTAACCTACCGTTTTCTGGTACTAGAAATCGATTTAGCTTGATCGCGACTTTAGGAGAATTCGTTTAGTGTGTTAAATAACCACCCCGAATTATAACGTTTTTAGTGATGGCGTTGTTCCATTAATGTTACCAATGCTTAGAAATCTTATGACGTCATAATCTCGCCTTTGAGAATGTTGGCGAGCGGTCACGCCATCTGTCTCATTACATCACGCAGTGTGTGGATCCTATTAAAGTTTTATGACGTCAGACTTGCGGCAAGCAGATGGTCGCGATTCCCATCTACCTCATTACGTCACGCGTTGTGTGCGTATGTCGGTCCGCAGGATAACTCGCGTAACAATCGCTCGATTTCGATGAAATTTTAGAATCTGGTAGGGGATCACCTGGGAAGGAACCCTATTTAAAGTGAACGAAATGGGGTCAAAGGTCAGTACATAGGAGCGGGATTCATTCCACTGCTGTTATGCGTCATAACTAACGTAAAAAAGGTTCGATTTCGATGAACTTTTAGTATGTGGTAGGGGACCACCTGGCGACAAACCTTATTGAAAATAGGAGAAATGGGGTGAAAGGTCAGGACATAGGAGCGGAATCACTTCCATCGCCATTATGCGTCATAACTTACGTAAAAATGCTTCGATTTGGATGAAATGTTAGTATGTTGTAGAGTCTTGCCTGGGACGTATTCTATTGAAAATGGGCGAAATGGGGTCAAAGATTAGGACACAGGAGCGGGATCTATTCCATAGCCCTTATGCATCATAACTTACGTAAAAATGCTTTGATTGCGACAAAATTTTATCATGTTATTTCGGAGGTATACCAAACCGGTTCTGTTGAATATCATCGTAATGGGATCAAAGGTCAGGGCACAGGACCGAGATTTATTCCACAGCCATTATTCTCATAACTTGAGTAATAACTTGAACGATGATTTCTGGTATGTTGGAAAGCGTATTATAATCAATGCATTGCATGATTTTACTAACTTGTTTTATAAAGAACTGTCTGAATGCAGAAGTGAACTCTCCGACCTCAGACATGAGCTTCCAGTCAGTCCCTTTCCATCCTATGGCTGAGTATGTAATGTTTTTTGAATTACCGTATTCTTTGATAACGTTACTTGTCGTACTATCCAAAGGCGTAACTAATTAAAAAGGTTATTTACCGATTCAGGCGAAATTTGGAGGTCATGTTCCTATTAACGATTTATGGTGTTCATCAAAATTTCAGTCAGTTTCATAAAATATTCGCAAAGATACGTTTGCAGTCAGCGTTGTTTGCTAAGTCATCGTTATCTGTTCCAAATATGAAAGCACGTGACTGCATTCATCCACAGGTGTTTCTATTCTTTGAGAACTGTGCATAAAAATAATGCAAAAACGAACTTTGCGAAATCTTAACGAAACGGGATGAAATTTTTTTCAACACCATGAATTGGTAATAAGAGGAGTCCCTCAAAATTTCACCGGAATCCGTTCAAAACTTTTTAAAATAGGCATGGAATTTTTAATTCATCGGTAAACAGAAATGTATACGCAGAAACGGTTAATAAAATTTTGACGGCTAATTAAAAAAGTTATTTACCGATTCAGGCGAAATGTGGAGGTCATGTTCCTATTAACGATTTATGATGTTCATTAAAATTTCATCCAGTTTCATAAAATATTCGCAAAGATACGTTTTTAACTTTTTTATCCCAGAGATTCGCCCCCTCAAAGGCGTCTGAAACTAAAAGCACGTGATACATTTGATCGTCAATAACAAATTGTTAACGATTTTTTCAGTCAGTGTTCCAATGCTGTGTCTCCTGAACGCGCGTCAAATAATTCGTAACGCTTTTAGTCCGTTTGATTCTACAGCTGTATGTTTGAAAGTGTCAAGAACAAAGGTTCCAACAAAATTATTATATTGTCGCCGATGAAGGAGAAACCAAAAATGTTGTGTACGGCCAAATGCTGAATTAATCACACTATGAATAAATAATTTGTAATGACCGAATTTGCGAAATCAGCTTTTTTCTTTCTTGCAAGTATCAATTTTTTTCCCGAATTTTTCAGTGACATTTAAGGGAATATGAAATTAATAAGCCTAAATCCCGGGCAAAGCCGGGTAGTAAGGATAGTACTCACATAAACCGCCGTCTTGATTTGGTTTTGCAAGCGTAACAGAACTACGCTTCAAAATACTTCAGTAGTCTCAACAAACTGAACTTCTGTAACACGAGGCTCGAAGTGCATATCATCATCATCATTGTCAACCATTATCAATCCACTGCTGGGCGAAGGTCTCCCCAAGTTTCCTCCACAACGGCCTGTCTTGTGCCAGTCTCCTCCATGTCACTCATGCATACTTTCGAATTTCATCCACACATCTTCCATGTGGTCTTCTTCTGGGTCTTTTCCTGTCACTTGGTATCCAATCTAAAATTTCGACTGTCCATCGATGGTCTGTCCTTCTGGCAGTATGTCCAGCCCATTGTTCGTTCGTGACAGATGTAGTGTTGGTGGCTCCAATATTTCTTGCATTTTAGTGTGGAATACCTCGTCCCTCACTCACCTGTTGCGTGGCCCGGCTGTCTAAAGGTACTGTGTACGTTTTGAGCTACTTTTCTAGCGTTCTCATCCTCATATTAGTTCATATTCATCCGTTTTCTTATCGTTTGCTCTTTTGTTTACGTTTGGAAGCCGCCAACATGGCGTCTTCCGGTATTTCCTTATCATCTCTGGGCGTGGCGGATGCACGTCACGTCACACTTCCCACGTCCATGAAAGTTAACATACTCTCGTCCTCAGATGTGTCTGCTCATATGCCTTCCCAGCTTTCTAGTACTCCTGCACCGGTGCCTTCACTGGACTTGGCTGCGCTTTCTTCTTCAGCTCCTGCATCTGCCTCGGTGCCCTACCTGGGTACTACTGATTCTACTGCTTCTCTTCCCTCACAGCCTTCTGTGCCTGCCGGATCCGAACAGACTTCTCTTCCGAGGATGTCATTTGCCTCTACAGTGCAAAGAGGCGCTACTTCTACGTCCGATTCCTCTCAACCTGATGGTCTTTTGCAAGCAACACCTATTATTCAGGTATCCAACCACAAGGTGAAGATAACAATAGATGACAATTCGCAGATTGGCCGTGAGTTCCATAACCTCCTGGATAGAGGTGTGCTCTTTCATGCTTTGCCAAATACTCCATTGCCACGCTACATGGAAGCCCTCTCTGGACATGTGTCGTCTGCGTCCATTGCAGGAATTTCCCGTACTCCTCGGGGTATTTCGGTTCAGTTCAATCACAAATAGGATGCTGACTTTTTTCTTGCAAACGAACTTTCGATTGGGACAAACCATCTCATCCCGTCGCCTCTTTCCAAGCGACCGGTGAACATCACGTTCTATCCTGTTTCACAGGAAGTGCCGGATAATGCACTTCCTCTCCTTGTCAGTCATGTTTGTAAAATTGTTGGCAAGGTCCGTCGCCTCTCTGACGCTCCCCGCGGAACTCGATTTGCACATGCTACCGTCAGTTATTGGTCGTCTTTCCCACCGAGAAAGCCTTGGCGGATTGCCCTACAGAAGCTACTGTTGAAATTGGCGCACGAACGTACAGTTTCAAGATTTTCACTGCTCACTATTGTACACACTGTTTAACACAGAATCACACCACTGCCTCTTGTGACCGCGTTCGACGTGGACGTTCATCAAGTTCGCATCCCACTCCTGATTACATTGGTCTTTCTACTATCCCCACTACCGGTAGTTTGCCTGACGCGAATTCTTCGTTTTTCCGTCAGACGAACATTTCCGTCACGGACAATGCTGCCTTTCCTCCTCTCCCGACCCGTACGATTGTGCATCCACCTTCAAGATTGACAGTCTTCGACTACAGATGTGTCTACAGCGGAGTGTTCCGATCCGGGTGTGTTGAGTGGTGGTTTGGCAGATCGGCCGTCTGGCTCTTCTCCTAGCCTCTCGGGTATCGGATCTCCAATTCCAACCTTGTCTATCATACCCTTGTTGCAACATCTACCTGAAGCCTCGGCTGTTGTACCAGTCTCCACTAAGGCAGCTCAGCTACGTACTGCTTCTTCGGCGACGTTGGTTTCCTCGTCTCCTGACTTGGGAGGTGAGCCTGATCCACTAATGGATACATCCGCCTCAACTTCTTCTTCGAAGCGGATTGGAACTTCCAAAGGCGCTGTAAAACAGAAAAAGTTAAAACAACTTTCTGTGCCACATTCTGAGGATTCATCTGGTGTTCCCGAGGTTTCCGGTTCCGGTGTTTCTCCACCTGATGATTCTTCAAACAGTATGCTTCTCCGCTCAGGTCCTGTCAATCCTCTCTCTGATGCTGAGGTTCTACAGGCCGTTGATACGTTTCCTGCAGTTCCTGGACCACTGTCCAGACAGCAACTTTTTTCAACCTGCACGTACGATTGTTGGTTCTGAAGAATTCCTTCACTCACCTGAACTGGACCTGTATGCAGCGGTAACGCAATTCGAAGCTTATGTGTCACTTTTTAAATCTCTGTGTGCCACCGATCCTCGGTATCAGCCCTTTTTGAGACGTTACACGAGCCGTCTCGCCTCCTTGAAGGAGCTCGTTGAGAAGCATATATGTGATACCTTCTATCCTTTTACCGATGACCTTTAGCTTTCTTCCTCACACCGATTACTTTTTGTTCTCTCAATGCTAGGGGATTTGCGAACCCGTTCGCAGATTCCCTGGTTTTGCAAACTTAGTGCATGTTGATTCTGATGTTTTCATTGTGTGTTTTTACTGTGATTCACAAGTAATGTATTGCAAATTTGCTTTATTTGTGTGTTTGGCTGTGTTTCACAGGTAATGTATTTTAAATTTGCGATAATTGCGTGTTTTTGCTGTGTTTTCACAACTAATCGGTCTCGTTACTTGTGTGATCTCCTCATTATCTCATTATCATTATCTTATCTGTTGTTTCCTAAATTTGTGCCTGTTTTTTAAATTACCTATAATTGTGAGTGTTTGGTGTGTTAGTGCTTTCCTCTATCGCGGATTATAATAGTGGTACGTTTGTTACCTTTGTTATTTTTATAAAGTTGCTGAGGTACTCAATGATGTTTTGCGCTCTAACCACATTTCAGTTCCGTTCGGTTGATTTATGATAGCATAGTACATTTCATACATTTGTGCAGATGTGTTACAGCTTAGTGTTTGACATGCCGTTAGGCCTTTCATTGTTCTTGTGTGCATATTAATTTCCTTTCTGTGTAACGTTGTGCTGCATTGTGGATATACTGACTTTCCGCACTGTTGTTTTCTGTACTGCAGCTTTTAATGAATCTCCTATGTCTGTATTTCGTTATAGCAATATACTGGGTACCACTATGGTACCAACAGTTACCAATACCATTGCCATTTCAGGGATTTAACTCTGATCATGATGTCTTCCACTCTTGTCATTTTTCGGATCCACGAGTTCCTCTTCTTATCTCTCCTGGTTATACCAAGCATGCACCTCTCCATGCCTCTTTGCGTTGTCTGCAGCCTTTGTATGTCTCTTTTAGTTAAGGTCCACGTCTCTGCACCATACGTAAGCACTGGAAGGATGCATTGATCAAACATTTTTCTTTTAAGACATAATGGCACATTGCTCTTGAAAATTATGCTGTTTCTTCCAAAAGCTCTCCAGGCAAGTTTTGTACGCCGATTAATTTCTTCATCAATGTGACCCTCACTTGATATCTGCTGTCCAAGATAAACGTAAGTGTGTGTTATCTTCAGGTTTTCTCCATCAATCGATAAATCTTCATTTCTTGTAAAAGCATTGAACATCACTTTTGTCTTCTGAAAGTTCATTTTTAATCCCACTTCTTTACTCTTGTCAGCAAGTTCCTGGATCATACTCTGCATCTCTGATAGGGTTGTTGTAAAAATGACCACGTCATCAGCAAAACGAAGGTCGGTTAGATAATCTCCATCAATCTTTATCCCTTTGTTTTCCCAGTTCTGTAATTGAAAGACATTTTCCAATGTGGCATTAAAGAGCTTGGGAGATATGGTGTCACCTTGTCTCACTCCCTTTCCAATTTTTATGTGTGTTGTATTTTCAAACAGCTGAATCTTTGCACTTGCATTTTCATAGATGTTATTAATAATATTAATGTATGCATCTTCAATACCGCAGGATTTCAGAGCCATTGTAACTGCTGATGGTTTCACCGAATCAAAGGCTTTTTCATAATCGATAAAAGCCATGCACAATGGAAGTTCATATTCCCTCGCTCTTTCAATTAGTTCTCTCAGTACGTGGATATGATCTATTGTGCTGTAGCCACTCCTGAATCCAGCTTGTTCTCTCGGTTGAGCCATGTCCAGTGTTACCTTCAAACGATGTGAAAGAACTTTAGTGAAGATTTTATAAACCACTGATAGGAGGCTAATAGGTCTGTAGTTCCTGAGATCCTCAATGTCACCTTTTTTATGTAGCAGGATCATTGTAGCGTTGTTCCAATCCTCAGGAATCTTCCCTTCATAAAGGCATCGAGTGAAAATTTGGGCGAGTACTGTTTCGATTTCTCCACTTGCTTCTTGTATGATGTCTACAGTAATTCCATCTTCTCCTGGAGCTTTTCCCCCGCTTCATGTTCTTGATTGCATGTACAACTTCTGCTGGGAGGACTGGAAGAACTCTGGTACTGGTACCTTTCATGATGTCTGGAGTACATGCATCATCCCTTTCATATAATTTGGAGTAGAAATCTTTCACTCTTGTCAAAATTTCGCCTCTATTTCTTGTTACAGAACCATCTTCTTTTCTCAGTGCTATAATCTGTTTTCTTCCCTTACTGAGATGTCCCTTTGCTATCTTTAGGCTTTGGTTGTTTTCAATTGCTTTCCTCACTAGTTCACAGTTGAATTTCCTTACGTCTTCAGTGATACTTTTACGTACTGTTTTGCATAGCTCTATATATTCCACTTTGGAAGTCACATCTTCTTTAGTTGTCCTCATCTCTCTTCTTTTTTGCGTTCCTGACATGTCCGTGCTGTCAGTCTGTGGGAGATTTACTTATCCTCTTTAGTTGTAGGAGTGCTTTTGTGTGTGTGCAGTTTAGAAAGGAAGGCATACGTACATGATTATTGCTGCCGCTCTTCCACCCAGTTGTCCGTTTACCTGTGAAGGCAGTATTTCTTCACACATTTCTCCGTAATTTGTTTTCTTGTTACACAATTTTCCAGATAATCAGTGAAAATGTACGTTAGAAATCGTCCAGCTACAGGATCCAGAGTCTTATAAATAATTCTTTCGTTATCTCCTGAAAATACATAAAATTCAGTTGCAGCATATCTGAGTTATACTATTTTCCCAATCACCATATAGATGCTTCAGATGAATCTCACTGACATCTGAGCAGAACTGCATCCAACGTTCCACATTGTTAAAAATGAAATGTAACGCACAGTCTGCAATCAACTCATTTTCCTGACGATTGTTCGTTTCCAAAATGATTCTACGTAATAAGCTTTCCCGTTTCGTATGTCCAGCTCAAGAAAATCAAGCGGAAGCAAATCCGGAAATCCTGGATGTCATACTCCTATATTAATCACAACCTCCCCGAATCTAGAGATTTTAACCAAACTTACGCCTGGTGTTTCAGAAGTGTTTCGATTGTGTAGGAAATAAGTGCCCAATGATGAGCACGTGCAAAACCGTTAACTGTCGCGTTGAAGGTCTGACAAAAATAATGCGGGTTGTGAAAATTTTGCATCAAAGTCAGTCTGTTTGAGAGGAGGGTCACTCCTCCAGAAGTGCATTTTAGAGTACGAAATCTATAATTTGTTTCAATTTTTGCAGATAACTGGCAGCTTAGTGGGCAGTTGTTTAATGAAATTGAGAGCCCCAATATTTAAGAGACAAAACAGTAAACAAGCAGGCAATACAAAAGTGAATTGCATGAAGTTTCGATTCCGAAATCCCGGCAATTATTTCTGCTCCTCATCCTGAATGTCTCGCATGTCTAAAAAAGGTCGAATGGAGCAGAGATCCTAGAAAATTACATCAACACATTTTAAGACACATTCCCGTCACGTATATTATATCAGAAGTGTGCTGGGGTACCATGAAGAAAAAGAAATAGAAAAATTTACACTTACAAATAACATAATCCATCCGGCAAACGTATTACAGACATAACCACTGATACAGAAATACGAATCTCTAATCCAGAGAAATCGTGAACCCAAAATCATTTTCCTTTCAGACTGATGATTCTGCAGATTAAACGCAGGTAAAAAGAAGCAATTCGATTTTCTGAAGAGGAATGTGCTTGGAATAGTGCTATTTATTCTTCTTGAAACTTTCGACACGAACAACCGGCGAAGAAATCTTTATGGCAATCTACTGATACTCTGAATCAAATGAAATTTAATGAGGTAAAACTGCTCAGGTTTATGAACTAAGGGACTGCTGCAATCAATGGCGTACGTATCTTGGGTCAGAGACCTGAGCTATCTTACCCCTCCCCCTTTCCTCCCACAGTTCTGTTTTTTTTAAATTACGAAGTTTATTTTTTAATTGTTAAGTAATAGAAGTAACATTTTTTTCTAAATTTTAGGTGTATGCTATTGCTAACATGATACCAAATAATTATGAGGATTAGGATTTGAACACTTATTTGTACATGAACTCCATTCTTCTTCTGAATACTTTATTTGTACATGAACTCCATTCTTCTTCTGAATACTTTATTTGTATATGAACTCCATTCTTCTTTCCTTTTGTGGAAACTTGAGTGTTACGTTTTCACTTCTTTCGAGCACTTTTTCATATTTAAAAATAATGCTTTTCTCTATTAACAAACCAGCCAAGTTGCTCGAATGTGCATGTCCTTGTGTGGCTCTAAGATATATCTTGATTTTTTAATACGGAAAAAACTTCTTTCGGCAGTTGCAGTTGTTGATGGAAAGTTTAATATTAGATCTGCTAATTTGTACACCTCAATGAACACTATGTCCAATTTATTCAACTTTATGTAACAACTAATGCCTCTTACTGATTTGTTTTGTATTCATCAAGGGAATAAAACACCTTCAGTTCATTTTTTAATCGAGCTGTATCAATATTTGAAGCATAGAGTTCTTTAAACTCTGACAGTAGATGTTCAGGGAAGCTTTCACAAAATTTACCAAAACAGTTCGAATCCAACAAAGCCACGAATTTAAGAAATAATATTACTGATTTTAATTCATTGACACTTCACACAAACTGAAACCACTCTCGCGAAACACGCGCTATTAAAGGCGGAAGCATGGAGGGACTGAGGTAGTCCGAAATCTTCTCTTTTCTGAGCGAACCTTTGCGCAAATAAATGGTCCACTCACCTCCATACGCTCATTCATGTTGTCATGGAAACGCTAGCAGGCGATCGTATCAAATTTTTTCGCACCAGAACAGCGAAGACTCGAAGACCTGCTTGCGTTATGCCGCTGGTCATCGCTCGCCAGATTGATTCACATAATCAAAAGAAGCGCACGTGTTTTTTCGCACCGAAAACATCGCCATATCTTAATACTGTCGATGATTGACTTTTATTTGTGTATATTTAATTGAATTTTATTTGTGTATACTTAACTGACCTTTGTTTGTGCATTCACTGGGCTTCGCAACTAGCCTAGCTAGCCTCGAATATACGCCACTGGCTGGAATTATAAAAAGGCTTGGTATCCAAAGTTTTGTCTGAAAACTCTGAGATCCAGATCATGCATAGTCTTATTTGTAGAGAAATTATCATATCATTATAGTCTGTTTCCACATTTAATATGTTTGTGAACAAAGTGGCATCATAAAAATAGTGAATGTAGAAAATCTAGACTGATTATAAGAAGAATGATTATGTGACAAGGTGACAAGTGCAATGTTTGATGAAATCTGTTTATACACTCACTTTCATAAAACACAGAACACACAAAAGGAGTCGAGTTACGACTTTTTTTACACGATATGCTGATCAGGCAATATCGCAGAAAATATTAATATTCTTGTATCGTAGGTGTGTGCGTACCGCGTCTAAACAAATCAGATCACTCAACGTCCCAGCCCCGAAAAAGGCCGTTTTTCTGTTATAAGCGCCGCGTGGCTCGGTCGGCATGTCAGTGCTTGGTCAGCAGTGGGTAAGGATGCCGTCGTGTAAGACAGTTGCACAGTCACATCAGCGAATTCAACAGAGGTCGCATTATCGGTTAATGGTGCATCGAACGAAGAGAGTGGCGCGACGAATGACACAGTATCGTGTTCTTGAACGAAACGCGCTTCTGTTTAGGCGAAAATGATGGCCACGACAGGGATAGAGGCGCCGAGAAGAGTGTATTCGCACCAGGCTACCAACACGAGATATTATGGCCTCGGGTGCTATCGGGTACGAAATCAGGTCAACTCTCGTGAGAGTCTGTACCACTATAACGAGTGCCTGTTACCTCAGTGACATTCTGCGAGGCCAGTTGGTTTATGAGCCTGATGGTACACATGGTTGCATGATACTGGAGTTGTGGGAAGCGGCTGGAGTCAATGGGCATAAGACGATACCCACAGTGGTTGCAGACGCACACATGAGCTGCCAGACGCACATTAGCACCAGTGGATAGCTGTATTAGTTAGCAGATTGCATATCCAGAAGGCACTGTGGATATGATTCGACAATTAGACGAATTGTAGTTCTTACCATTAAGCCACCATCGGGCTTGGTTAGAATGGTGTAATAGAGCTGCAGTAAACAGAAATGGCAATACGCTGTGTTCAGAGACGAGTTTCCGTTCCTGCCAAGATGCGGATGACCGTCGTATTCATATCTGGAGACAACGTGGGCAGAATTCGCACTTAGGGTGTCCTCTTTCGGGATGCCATTAGTTACGACAGCAATTGGTGTGTCCTACACAAAACTGGAGCTATAACAGCAATGAGGTACGTTGACAGCTTCCTACGACTAATTTCACTATCATACCTGGATATACCGTTTTGCAGTGACATTCTGCTGACATTGCCTTATAAAGTATCTGCAAGGCATCAAACTGCTTCCAAACTTGCAAGATCTCCAGATCTTTCTCCATGATCAAAGTTTAGAAGCCGCTCTTCAATAGGATCGAAATGCAATTGTGCAAGGGAGAATCAATGGAAGCCACCCCGGTGACGTAGTGGTCTAAGCGGTGGCTTATGACCATTCGTCCAAGAAGGGTCCGGGCTCGAATCCCGGTCAGGCATGGATGTTGTGTTTGTCTTACGGCACTGGCTCTCTCCCTTCCCTGGAACAAGTGACCCTTAATTAGGGATGGGGGACTACTTATAGCTCACTGAGTTACTCACGGTGGTCGTTAAACCTTCAATCAAAAAAAAAATCTATGGAATGTAGAATGGGGCAAGATTCCTTAGACCGTCATTGGGTATCTGTAAAGCTCTACGCACCAATGTTAACTGACTATATGCAAACCACGGAAGTTACACTATGCCGCCCCGGTGGCGCAGTGGTCTAAGGCGTTGGCCTCTGATCATGCGTCCGAAGGGGTCCGGGTTCGAATCCCGGTGAGGCATGGATGTTGTGTTTGTCTTACGGCACTGGATCTCTCCCTTCCCTGGAACCAGTGACCCTAAATCAGGGACGGGCGACTGCTTATAGCCCATTGAGTTGCTCACGGTGGTCGTTAAACCTCCAATCAAAAAAAAAAAAAAAAAAAAAAAAAAAAAGAAGTTACACTACATATTGCAAAATGCTGCCGTTTCCTGTATTCCGTGAAATAAAGCTGTTGCCTTGAGCTCAAAATTAAATCCTGTCTGTCTTATTCATCAGCTTATCTGTTGTCGTAAAAATCTATAGCAAAGACAGATCCTTTTTTTTTCTTTTTTTTTCAAGCCATGACACGCTTAACAAATTTTGCTATTTTCACAGCACGCTGTAAAGAAACATTATATTTTTTAATAGCTTGCATTTTTGTAATTTATACTACAGTAATAAAAAAAAATACGTGAAAAAAAAGTTGGATACCACTGATATACTGCATCGCGGATAATTCCAATGAACAGACAGTGGCCAAAAATGAGCTCATAAGCTAAAAATTTACGAACAGTTTTTTTCCCTATGGATTCAGTGGTTCTGCGTGTGACTTATAATCGAAACCACACGTGTCTCTAGAAAAATAATAAGCACTCACCTCTACACCTAAACTTATTTGCACATTCGCTTACAGGTTTTGTGTAGATAATCGTACAGTGGGTGTCCTCTTTCTTCAAAAAGGCCTCAGTCCGAGAATTTTACGGCTTCAGTCGGAAAATTTTTACGGTCTGTCGGAAAACGTAGGTTCAAATACAACACCATAAAATTTTCATCATGTTAATAAGAGTGGAATCTTCGACATTTACTGGAACAGCAGAGTGCTTTACAGAGGGGACACGTGTGTATTGTTTTGATTCCGCGATGATCACTAATACAAGATGCTAATGAGCCTCGCTCTGTTGTTTGGGATGCATTAGTCGTATTGCTGATGTTGTCATTAACTCTGAATCGTCAAATAACCAGGTATGACTAGCCTACTCAAATTAAAGGGCTCCGGGTGATTTTTTGAAGACATTGAATAAACCTGCAATATAAAAGGCTGGTGCCATGACGTATATTGTGAACTGTATTGATAAATAGTATGGCAATTATCATGTGATTTTAAACATCTTTTGATTGGTAAAATGAAAGTGAAAAGCACGGAAATTAATTTATAGAACAGGAGGTTTTACCCATTTTGTACAACATTCAAAGAAGTACAAACTGAATACAAAACTTCTTACAAATTTACTGAAGGAATTCATTCGGGCCATTAGTGTCAGACCGGGAAAGGCGTATTCAGATTGTCTTTAATGGACTAAGTGGCAGTTTTGAGGAGCAGGAAGCTCCAAAGTAGTTTGTTATTACCTTTGAACAAAGGTTTCAGTCTGGCTTTTCCATTTACCTTCAGTAGATGTATTCGTTCACAGTGACCTCTTTTTTTTTCTCCTCATTGATATATATATTACGCATTTCGATTTCGTAATGGATGTTTTCAAAAGAAATCCCGAGTTCTGGGAAAGTGCAAAAAGCTTGTTATTAAGATATGTTCACCGAGAAAGCCAGGTGATTTTATCGATTATTGAGAACACGATTTGACCAATTAAGGTCTACTCCATCGAGCTCATACTGAAGGCTTTTATTTTGCGAAATACCAGTTAAGGAACTTGGGCTAATTTGAAGAAGTTTCTTAAGATGTCGAACGCGATCTTCGGATCAAGTGCGACCTATACTTTCTACCCGTTTCTATGAGCAAGGAGTAAGGTAGATTAAATATTTCGTCAAAACCTTTGTGAGAAATTATTTAGAAAGCCAAAAATGGTAACAACTTCGGGAAATATCAATTTCTTGTGCTTTTCGTCCCCTTACGTGTACGTGTGTGTACTGCAAATGTCGATTCTATTTCGATAAATAATTTCACTTTTATAAACATCGTCAAGATTTGTTGAAAGTAGCTGCTGAAGAAGCCGTAACTCATAAAATTCCAGAAACTGAGATTATGTACTCCCTTAACGAGTGCAACACATTTGTTCAGGTTGAGAATCTAATGGTTGATGGTTTTAATGTTCTTATTTGACAGGTTTCTGAACCAAATACTTCCAAAAATGATTTTGATTAATCTTGATTGTATTCAAATTTTTCGTAAGTAAGCTTTAGACTTTCAGAATTCATGAAAAGAAAAATTAAAAGTTAAACTTCAAACTTTAAAATCATCATTCACGTCCTTTCATGCTAAAGCACGTTTCAAATTATAAACCACAGCTTTTAAAAGCTTAATAAGAAAAGCATATCAGTAGTTGAATATATTCTAAGTGTTCAAAATATGTATGTATGTTACGTTCTGTCCTGAAGGCAAAAAGAAATTACAATAAATGTATAAAAAAATCTACATCTCGTAACTAATACATTAATAAAATTTTCGACGTTGTGATGGCGAATTTGTACGCCTCGTACACGTAATATTTCATTTTCATTGAGAGGCGAAATCGTTACCAAACAATTTCCTGAAAGGGCGTTCATCCGCGGCTGAAATATTTTTTGGAACGGTAAAATATATTCTGGAAAGAAGGCAACAAACATTAAAACTATTTCCTATTTCTATCTCTAATTTGGTATACGATTGAATTATTACAGCCACAGTTCTTTACTCTGTTCTTTTAGTGATGCGAGAACCTTTGGAATGTAGATGAGTAGCAAACTGGATATTTTCAAACAGGTCTGCAAAGTGGCTCGCAAAATATGAGAAATCCCTTTTAATGCTGATACAGCACAGAATAAATCGCACATGTAGTATTTTCTTTTGCGAACACCGAAATACTAGCATTAACAGAATCATTCGTTTTGTGGAATCTTCTGGTTATCCTCTAGAATTCCACAAATTTGGCAAAAATGTATAGAAGAAGTAAACAACTCAACAAAGATAAATAAACATTCCTTTGTTTGATTTATCTAATGGAGATAAGAATAAACATACCTCCGGGATAAAATTATATGAATTCGCCTTTTTATTGATGCGTAAAGAAGTTTGAGTTCTGGAAACTGCATGCTATTATTTCCATCTTTGCTGCTCTCAAAAATCAAAATGTATAGTGAAATGAAGGTGCAGTACTGTTTACAAAATAAAATGAATTATGTGTAATTAAAGTATCTCGTTTGTATGAGTGAATATATATATATGATTCAAGACATACCAATCATTTTCGCAGTGGATTCCAATACAATTCAAAAGGATTAATTTATTAAATTTGTTATTTAAAACGTTACTGAAGGTAAACGAACACATTCGGCTGCCTCTAGCTGATAAAATTATGGTCAACAATCCATGAGATATTTGAAATCATCCTTCAATAAATTTCAGAATTACTTTTTGGAATCTTGCTTATGACTCTCCTCATTATAATATGAAAAGTGGAAAACCGACCCTTCGTTCTTTCTCCAAGGGCTCACGTTTACAAAATTTCCCTCAAAACCCAGTCTTAAACCTGTACCATGATTTTGATCCTGTATTAATAGCTCTACATTACTTAGGTATTACAGGAATTGGACGAACTGCCAAACAGCAAGAAAAATTCCACCGACTGCTACAACTTCTTGTCGTATCATTCCTACACATCGTGCTTCTCATGCTTGTCGCGTCCATAGTGCTGGCAGATCTTCGTAGTTCACAACGTATTAAAACTATGCTTTCGAGAAAATTCACTGAAATACTATCCGTCGTGATTTGGTACAGTGTGTATTTCAGGAAGAACCAAATAAATAGGTTCCTTATAAGTCTCAATTCTGTATTGAGAGATAAAAACTTTCGATGCTGCTACTTCTATCCTGCCAGACATGCAATTAAAAGAAGCTTGTGGATATGCGTGATGTGCCCAGTACTATGGAGCATTTTTAAAATAACGCTATCAGACGAGAGAAGTATTTGGTACACCATGCGGCATTACTGTTTCGATACAACGCTTAAAACCGTTACTTTCAAGCATTACATCATAGTATGCATATATTACATCATTTACTTTGAACTGGTCATTACTGTACCCAGTGTAATAACCATATGTTACTTTTTCTTATGTAATTATATCTGCATGGCATTGAGAAACACCACGAACATTTTACGCAGTTCTTCTGGTATAAACGTTTCAATCAACACAGCAGGAGATTTCTTGCATTTGTACCGAAATATAACTGAGTGTGTTCAGCTCATGGAAGAAGCGTTCTCTTTGCCCTTACTGATGTTAACAGTATCGAACTTATTACAGATGTTCCTCACTCTTGCGCATGCATTTGGGTTTACAAATGCACCAAAAACAAATGTTTTTTTTATCCTTAAAATCACAGCTCTGTGTTCTACCGCAGTGGCATCTTTTTCAGCAACTGTACTCGCCGCCTCACAAGTGAATGAGTTGGACAAGCGCATAAAAATCTTAGCAACATGTATGGCAGAGAGAGCGTTACTTTCAACGAAGCATTCAAGTTGCGGACTCTCTCTTGTAAAGCTGATTAAGTCAAAAGAAGATATATCGCTCTCCTGTTGTGATATTTTTTACCTTAAGAGGCACTTCTTTCTGTCAGCTCTGGGTAGCATATTAACGTACAGTCTGCTGGTCCTACAGTTAAAGTAATGGTTCAGACTTTACTGAAAAAACTGAGTGGACAGAGACGTAGCCAAGGGGAAAGGGGTCCTCGGGTCCGAGCCCCCTCTTGATGGTAAAGTAAGAACGAATTTACAGCGATATATATGTATATATGAGGCTTTCACCAATGAATTAAATCCATGGACCCCCCTTCCCCCGCCTTCTCCTTAAGAAATTTCTGGCTACGCCACTGTCAGTGGATGTCCGTTTTTCCTAAGAATCCGGTAACATTTGTACGTGAAATCTTTCTCTTAAGACCGAATGGATTGTTGCTAAATTAATCAACTGAACAATTTCGGAAACATTTTTTTTTCTTTTTGTATGGCAAAAAGTGAACTACCTTGAAATTGTGAGGTTCTTCCTTGACGGCAGGTAATATCAAGAGAAAAATCATACTTTTTTTTATCAATGTGTAACTGTTAGCTGTATAAATGTATCTAGAACTCCGTACTGCCACCCTGGTGGCCGATTGGTCAGAAGCGTGGGCTACTGACTAGCCGTTTTAGTTGATAATATTTCGAATCCCGTATGAGACCTGCATTTATCCTACGTCACTGGTTGCACCATTTCTCTGGTAACACTGGCTGTAAATTAAGGGAAGTCGATTCCCTGTAGTTTACGATGCTCTTGAGGGTCGTTACTCTCCTAAAGAAGGTAAGAAAGAAAATTAGATCTCCAATTAAATAAATGTAATTTTTTAATAGAAATATATTTCCATTTAATCTTTGGATTACCACCCGAAATACTATATCTTAAAAGAAACCGGTTCGTACACAACAGTCTAGGCATTCTGCTGAATGAAACTTATATCCATCTAATGCCTGCTGATAACTACGGTTTTGGATTTTACAGTTGTGAAAAATAAACAGTATTCCCTTCGACTTAACGATTAAAATTCTGCTTCTGACAACGTGACATCTTGATGCCATGTCTTCTACTCAAATGAGATTTATGGATTACCTCAGAAAAAGCTTTATTGCCAGTATGGTAAGTAGTTAACTTTACTGAAATGTATTGATTTTGACTTCTTTTGTTAACAATTAATGCATTCAAACGATTAGCGTGAAGCACTTTCTACATGGCAAGATCTTTGAGATGCGCACTGAAAATTTCACATCATAACTGTCCGTTCCGTCTACCTTTCGGAAAACATTCAACTGGTTTTGATGTGCACATGAAATGAGTTTCATTTGTGTCTGAAAAAAAGTGTGCAGTTTTTTACTAAGCTAGCACATTAGGGAATGAGTATATACGTAAGCTTGTGGCGTTTTCGACATTGTTGAAGAATTTGTTTTGGAGAATAGGTAGGAGGGGAGAATTTTCTCCCTTGAAAAAATGAGTGTGCTATCGTAGATATGTGATGATAATGACAATAGAATTGCCTTGCGAAAAACGTTCTGAAAGAAGTTGAATTTTACACACACACCGTCCACTTAATTAAAGTAGAAACTTTTATGCAGATGTACTTCAACGTCACTTATGCAGCGTATATGCGAAATACGTGGTCACGTGCGTCACCACGTTATCTAGGCAACTATTTAAAACTGCTGCTCGTCGGTAAGCGTTAGTAGGTCAACGTTCGTGACTGCCACGGAGAAGACCTCGGGTTCGATCTTAGAACGCTCGAACCACTAAATATCCGCCGTGCGTTGGATGGGCACGTTAAGCCGTCGGGCCCCGGGTACTGGCCCCCCGGTAATAAATAAAGGGCGTCTTCCTCCCTCTTTCTAACTCGCTACCGTGTCACTTTCCTATCGGGCATTGTAGCCCAAATATCCTGGCTTCCTATTTCTAAGGATTGTTTAAGACCTCGGGTTAGACGCTCCCTTCCTAAATTCCTCCACATATGATCTGATCTAATCGTCAGTACTGTCTTCCACCATCTTCTTTGGCCACCACAAAGTCCAGATATGAACATCATAGAATGTATGGGACATGTTACAAAAACATCCAGGAACTAAGTCCTTTCCCGTCAAATCTGAGTCAGTTGAAGAACTGGCTGGTGAACGCTTGGTATGCTGTAGACGTAGATGCACTCCAGCATCTTGTGGAATTTATGCCAAACCACATACGCGCTGTGATTCGGAGTAAAGAAGGTCCAACCCAGTATTGAATAAAAGTTTCAAATTCAGTAGCCGGTATGTGTAGAAGAAAATCGTCAAAAATACCCCGATGCGAGAGGGCAATTAAAATTTCAAGAGAGAGAGAGATTAATCAAAATTACATACACTATATTCGCAAAAGTCACCGGACACCTCTTCAAAAGAAAATGAACGGATCCGCTGCGTTGTTAAGATGCGCGGTACAGCTGCAAACGGTATAAAAACAAGCCTGCTGCTGCTGACCGCGATCATATCGCACTCTGAGGTTGGGTGAAAATGTCGCGGCGGGAGAGAAATAAGAGAAATCGAGGGGCGTTTAAACATACCCAAGTCAACTGTTTTGGATGTACTGAATTAGTGGAAGACTTATGGCGTGCCTGAAGCATCAAAACGTACCGGCAGACTAAAGAAAATCAGTGATAGAGGACGTTTAAGCCTCAGGAGAGTCGTTACAGCTAATCAACGGAGTACTGCACAAAACCTCAGTGTAAAGGTGAGTAAATATGCTGGAACTTCGGTATGTACACGTACCATTCGCAGAGAACTTCATTCCATGGGTTACCGTGGTCGTTTCGTTGCTCATAAGCCTTTCATCTCCACTCGAAATGCTGCTCGTCGTTTAGCATGGTGTAAAGAACATTTATCGTGGACCGTAGATCAGTGTAAACGGGTCCTATGGGCTGATGAATCCAGATACACGATCCATCAGTCTGATAGCCGTGTGTGGGTATGGCGGGAGCCGTGGGAACGCTATTTACCATAGTGTACTGTTCCTACGGCCAAGTTTAGAACTAGGAGTGTAATCGTGTGGGGGTGGTTTTCGTGGTATGGTCCCGGCTCATTAGTTATTGTAGACAAACTTGTTAACCAGCACATCTACCTCGATGTTCTGGACAATTATGCCCTACCAACTCAGTGGCAATACTATGGAACCGAACCTTGTTGGTACCAGCAGGATAATGCACCAAGCCATAAAGCAAGGACTGTTACGTCGTGGTTTAGCGATAATTCTGTATCGTGTGTGGACTTTCCAGCACAGAGCCTTGATCTTAATCCCATAGAGCACCTATGGGATGAATTCGAGCACCGCATAAGAAGTTTGGAACCAAGGCCTGTTACTAAGCAACAGTTAGCGGCAGAACTATGTACTGAATGGAAGCGTATACCTATAGCTGTGTTCCAAAACCTTGTCGAAAGCATGTCTCGAAAGGTCAGTGCATGCATTAAGGCCAAAGGTGGACCGAAACCGTACTAATGTATGGCAATAAATGCCATGTTGTGTTTCTCTTCTAGGTGTCAGGTGACTTTCGTCAATATAGTGTATATGCACAATTGCACATTATCGCTAATCTTGATTTCAACAGAAGAAACGTTTCACCATCTCGCTTTTACAGCACGGTACCGTTAGCAATCTTTTGCCATGTTGATCTTCAAACGTCTTATAATTTTCTGCATACATTTTTATGTGGTTATTCTCTAAGGATTTCCAAATGCAGGTGAACATCTTAATTTTGTGTAGTGCACCTCTTTTTGTTTTTCTAACAATAAGTGACCTAAGAGTCTTTATACGAGTGATGATATGTACGACTCGCATTTTCCTCTTATTCGTGTGTTCCTTCTGGTGTTTTCCTGTTACTGCAAGTTTTCTAATGTCTATTCATGACACTTTCAACTGCTTGCACTTTATTTTTATATAATACTTACAGTGACGATCTATGTTTTCAGTTCATTAGTGAAAACTGGTAGAATTCATTGACACGATACTTTCCTTTGGAAACATACTTATAACTTTCTCCTCGAGGTTATTTTATGTTCCACACACACACAAATACGTTTCACACAAGTACATTAATACATACCACTAAGTTGTTAACTGAAAATCAGATAACGCTCAGTTTATAGCTTGAGGTGAGCTCCTCAAAGAAAACTCACCTGCCAGATTAAAGTTTTAATCTGATTGTGCCAGATTTTAATTAATGCTTTAATGTATCAAACATTTCCATTGTCTCTGGCGTACAATTCAAGCTTTACTGACATCCGCATCTAAAGAACTTTTGTACCTCATAATCATTATCTTTTTGACATACAGACATTCCTGAATCTGATCCTCTCATGATTTCCTTGGCCCTCCTCCACCTTTCTCCCCACTGACTAATTTTTCTTAGTAATAATCTCACCACTCATTCTTTCAACATGGCAAAACCACCTCAGAATATTTGTCACCACCTTACTAACGACATTTTGCTTCACGTTACAGACCTGCAACACATCTTTGTTCCTCACATGATCAAAAAGTGTCTCGCCACAAACCCCCGTAAGTGATGCATCTCTCCAGCACACAAAAGACTCCTATGTCTCACAAAAGACTCCTATGTCTCTTCTGCAGTACAAAGGTTTTACTGCTATACATCAGAGTATTCAATAGGAACCTTTTTACTTTCATACACAGCAGTTAGGGACCTTTTCTACAGCCCATCAGCCCTGCGAAATTCTCCAAAGTACCTATGACTTTAAAATATAAATTCACTCGCCTACTAATTTAATTATCTAATTTGTTTTCTCTGTTAAGCGTGGTTCATAAATATGCAAATTCATTCACCTGGTGTATCTCTGTGCCATTTAGACTGATATTGCATTCAGTACTAACAGTTTCTTACTAAATAACATGTATTTTCCCCTTATTTTTATTCAGTTAACAATTTCATGAAAATTTCATCCATTCAGAACAATATACTCTGCAATTCACATTTTTTCTCTTCCAACAGGACTGCGTCATCAGCATACAGCAATCTGCACGCACGGATATTACCAAGCGAGACATATACCAAGATTGTCTATTTGGGCATCACGCATATATTCACCCATAAATATACACACAAGTTATTTTACGAATTTGTTTCGGGATGTTATATTCGGACGAAATTCTTTGGTGAAAGTAGGCATTTATTGGAGAGCTGAAGTACCAGAGAAACAGGGGATTTATACGTATTTTTAACTTGGGAAGTAAGAGAGTGATTGTTTATGTGCTTTTCTTTTGCACTTTTTAAAACTAAATTTATAAGAACCATATTATTGAAATTTGATGCAGTTTCCCATTTTGTTACTACTTACAAAGCGTCGGATTACCTTATTTAAAGATGTTTTAATAACCCTTTAACCGGCTGGAACGAATAAACTCGGGGTTAGAAAAATAGGCTGAAATCAGCTCGAAGGAATATATCTGCTGGTTAGGAAGTGGGCCGAATGCAACTGGAACGAATTCATTCGGGCACGTTTAATGTCCCTAACACTACTAGAACTAGTGATCTTCAAAGACCAGATCATCAGAAAGCGTTGCTTCCACACTTTGATGTGTTATTCAAAATTGTTACTTAGAGGGGTGATTGAGTAGTAATCCTTTCTGACTGATTACCTTCTAAAGTTCAATTACAATAGTTACTAACCTGAGAAAGGAAAGAGAAGATGTTTGAATACCATGATGTATACGTGTCAAAGGAGCTGTCCCTTCGCCACCATGCCTTAGGTCAGGCGAAGAGAATAACAGA
Source organism: Macrothele yani (assembly GCA_039090855.1). Classification (NCBI taxonomy): domain Eukaryota; kingdom Metazoa; phylum Arthropoda; class Arachnida; order Araneae; family Macrothelidae; genus Macrothele; species Macrothele yani. The sequence continues at coordinate 5,543,384 of CM077011.1, read as the reverse complement.
CTTGAAACGAGCGGTTATCATCTACGGAATATTTATGAGCGTGATGAGAGGGGAGAAAGGAGTTGTTTTGCCGTGGAAACAATCAGCTTTCGTAAAACCCGGCCGATATATATTTCCTTTTCTTATTAGGAAACGTAGAAAACTTAGAACCAATGAATCCACAAGCTGCCGTTGATTTCGGGGAGTAATTTGGTTCACATCGGCTGGTTAAGGGGCGTAAGCGCATCTTAGTCTGTGCAGAATGACACGCCCGTATGATCTCCGAAGTTTTTTTAATTCTTTTACAAAAACCACAGGTGCATAAAGCAATAAAAACGTAAAGGAAATTTTGAGTCAGTGTAGACATTTCTTCGCAACGAATTCGCATTACATACACCTTTAGCATTTTCTCATTATGAATGACAGAAGTAGGGACGTAACTAGGCATTTCTACGCCAAGGACAAACCACAAAATATTGCGCTCCCTCCCATGCGTCATTTTTTTTTTTTTTTGTTTCGGCGTTTAACGACCAGCGTGAGCAACTCTAAGGGCCATAAGCAGTCTCCCGTCCCTAATGAAGGGCTCATGGTTCCAGGTGCCCTAAATTAGGGACTTTTACTTCTAACAGTGCATCCGAAGTGGGTTCGGGCTCGAATCCCGATTGAGGCATGGATGGTGTGTTTCTCCTACGGCACTGGCTCTATTCAATCTCCCACCACTGAAGTGGCCTTAAATTAGAGACAGGCGACTACTTATAGTTTATTAAGTAAGTTGCTCACTGTGGTAGTTAAACTCCTAAGGATAAAAAACCAGTCAAACTTCGACTGTTTGTGCAGCTTTTCCCAACTAGTTTTGACGTTCCGTACCACACCAAACTGACGGAGTACAGCTTGCCGTGATCCACAGCCTCAGTAATGATAGAATATCCCCCAGATAATCTTCAGCAAAGTGAACGATATTCTCATCTTGCTCTTGCTATATTTGTACAAGAGCGCGCCTTCATTTCTGAATGCGAACAACTAACAACCCTGAACATTTTGAGGAATAAATGTGAATTTTAGCTGCCACGACTGACGAATCTGGCAAAACATATTATATGCAATTTCTGTAAATTTGCAAATGACAAAGTACGGCGCTAAAAAAACTGTACCAGAAACTGGTGCAGAAGTTTCAATTCCAATTTAAATCAAATTGTAGGCAGTGAGTGTTGCGGCCTCTTTGAGCTGCGCCGCATGCCCCGCCATAGTTACGCCTCTGGACAGAAGTACCGTGGTGACTGCTTTGAGACACTATAGACGCTTCTTCCATTATGGCTCGTGTCTGGTCAGCCTCCAGCCTTCCAATTGTTCTCCAGGCTGTCAACTCTAGTAAACTGCGTTTATGAGATATTGTTCAACTGAAACGCCCCAACGGTGCAACATCCTGCTTAATGAGAACGACTCAGAGAGCACGGTGCTTTCTGAGTCGTTCTCATTGAGCAGGAGTTGTTCTCATCGTTCTCATCAAGCTCGGTACTTATAGCCGGTTTGCGTTACGTTTCAGTGAAGTGCGCAGATGTATCGGCGAAGTGCGCAGATGTATCAGTGCTGTTTATTTGCATGTTCTGATATGTGTCGTTTAGAAGTTGACCTTTCATCACAGACTTGCAGCTCGTCGATTTTTCCATCACTTCATGCCGATATCACAGTATCCTCTAATTTCTTTTAAAGCAGTGTATGGTCATGGCAAGTAGCAACAGAAATTTATGGGTTTCCAATAATGTTAAACACACCAGAACATGCCCCAGCCACTCCAACATGAATGCTGCAATTAACGGAAGCTTCATGAAATGCTTTTAAAATAGCATGTGTGTTGCAACATTATACATTAGTCTCTTAGGAAGAGGTTTCTGCAGTTTCAAATTTCAGTTATTCGTTTTTTATACAAAATATTTCAACTTCGCTGCAAAACGCCCAAATCCAGATAAAAAAATCGCTTCTTTAGTTTATATACTTTTCTTTCCTTCATAGTGATGGCATCGGCACGGATATTCAAGTACTTAATAAAAAAAACCGCACATAATCAGCAAGGTTCATTACTACGTATGTACTTCCTGATTAATTCATTCCAAAGGGTCTTACAGACAAACACATGACATCTAAGCTATTATAATATCCATTAGGTGTGCAACTTAATTTTCGGCCCCTGACCGCAAGCGAATCATAGAACGTCGGCAAATGCAAATAGCTGTGTGCGATAATGGCTAATTGTAACGCCATCCAACAGCTTTCCAGGCAACCGTAACCGCTCACAACTCTAGTGACAGAAGGAACGAAAGTTGACGGTGAAAGCAATGTCGTTCGAAAAGCAACATTTGAGGCACTGCCTTCTGTTCGCGTTTCAGCTGAAAATAAAAGTGCCGCGAAATCCCAGCAAATGATCTGTGCTGCTTAGGGTGAGGCTGCTGTGTCCCACAGTACGTGTAAGAAGTGGCTCCAGCGGTTAAAGCAGGGAAATTTCGATTTTCGTGACGATGAGGATCTGGAACAACTGTTGGACGCGGATCTCTGTCGCACACAGTCAGAGCTCGCCCAGGAACTCGGGAGTAACACGGCAAGCCATTGCAAAGCGCCTGCACAAGCTTGAACGGATTCACAAGGAGGGCCGTTCGGTGCCCCACCAACTCACAGCTGCGAACAAGTCTAGGCGCTACGATGTTGCTGTGCCCTTGCTCTCCAGTGGTGAAAAGCGGATCCTCTACGATTATTCTAAGCGGCGCAAATTGTGGGTTTATCATGTAGGTCAGCCTACCACCAGTACAGCCAAACAGAATATCCATGCCAGGAAGTTGTTGCTGTGCATATGGTGGGATCCGCGCGGTGTCGTACACTATGAGTTGCTCAAACCTGGTGAAACGGTCAATGGTGAGCGTTATTGTCAGCAACTCATTCGTGTGAGTGGCGCAATGGAAGCGAAAACGCCATACACCGGCAAGGGCAGAAGGTCGGTCCTGTTGCTTCAGGATAACGCGCGTCCTCACACCGCGAAAACGACTTTAAATGCGATCACCGACATGGGATGGGAGATTTTGTCCCACCCAGCGTATTCTCCAGACTTCGCCCCGTCGAATTATCACCTCTTTCGCTCCCTGCAACATCACCTGAATGATACGCACTTCACTTCTGTCGAAGAGGTCCACACAAGTATTGATGATTTTATCAACTCGAAAGAACCCTCTTTTTTCCGCAGTAGCATTCGGCAGCTCCCTGACCGATGACTCAAATGTATCCAACACGACGGGGATTATTTCCCTGATTAGGTACGTATTCGATCTGCTATAATTTGCTGTCAACGTGTCGTGCCTGTGTCCTAGAATTAAGTTGCACACCAATAGGTACCTTAATCTAAAATGACAGCTTAATCCAGGCACGGAACACATAGTCACTGGCGCTGGGGTAAAACACTTTCAAGTACTTTCATTTTACAATAAAAAAGTTGTTTCTTTGTCTCGGGGTTTAACGAGCTCCGTGAGCATCCTATTCTATATGGAGGCTGCTGGACCTAATTTAGAGTCGCTGGTTCAGAAGAAGAGACAAAGCCATCGCCACAAGTCCAGCACGCCTCCATACTTCATGCGAAACTGACCCAGGGCCTAACTCTGCCGATTAGCTAGAAACCTAAGCATCTAACCACTTTGTTACCACCGGGATATAAGTAGTAATTTTGTACATCTCTAAGCTGTCATTTGCACTTCTAGAAAACTGGACACGAATGAACTGGAGTTATTTTCTGCAAATCTTCACCGAACTGCTTTTTTTTTTTTTTTTTTTTTTTGTTTGAAGGTTTAACGGCCACCATGAGCAACTCAATGGGCTATAAGCAGTCGCCCGTCCCTAATTTAGGGTCACTGGTTCCAGGGAAGGGAGAGAGCCAGTGCCGTAAGACAAACACAACATCCATGCCTCACCGGGATTCGAACCCGGACCCCGTTCGGACGAATGATCAGAGGCCATCGCTTCATCGAACTGCAGGACACTTATGTATGGAAATGAAAGGAAAATCGTGGGTTTAAAATGCGGCGTGTGACACAGATTTCAGTAGATGTGACGGAGGCTGTCGTTTTTCTTTTTTCTTTTTTTTTTTTTTGTTTTTTTTTTATTGGAGGTTTAACGACCACCGCGAGCAACTCAGTGGGTTAAAAGCAGTCACCCGTCCCTTATTTAGGGCCACTGGTTCCAGGGAAGGGAGAGAGACAGTGCTGTAAGACAAACACAACATCCATGTCTCACCGGGATTCGAACCCAGACCCCATTCAGACGAATGATCAGAGGCCATCGCTTAGTCCACTGCGCCACCGGGTCGGCAGAGGCTATCGTTGGAGAAAAATGAATTATTTGCATTTAAGAAATTTAACGTGACCGGAAAATTTGGTTGTCATCGAAGGGTAATTCCGTTTGTACTTCGCAAAATGATGTTTTATAAACTCAGCGAGGTCGTATCATGAAGCAGAGTGCTCAACGCAACCAACTGCAGGGCATTGGGATGTGTTCTTGATTAGAAGATACTGCTGACAGTAATGGGAACCGGATGGTGTTTCATGTCATGATTCAGGGCCCTATCCTACTCGAGTCGTTACTGAAAGTGAGTTTCGCCAGATGGCTGTCAGTATATGAGTATCGGCTGCCCCACAGTTATTCTAGTGGCAAAACGACTGGTTGGTGTGAATGGTGCCACTAGGTTCCATTCACCGACTCCCGCGCAAAGTAAAGCTAGTATACCACAGAGGAGCCTTCTCCTCTTACTATATAGGTGCAATTCATACTGATACAATAAGGGATCTGAGTAGCAAGATCAGTGGTGAAGCATCGCCTTCAGTGATGAGACCAGCATATGTCTGCAGACAGAACGACGGCTGCACTCGCTAGTGGTGACGTACCAAGGAAAGAGCTTCCACATAGTTGGTTGGTTGGTTGGTTGTTGGATTTTATTGGCGCAAGGGCCAGGTTTGGCCAAAGAGCGCCAGACAAAGAACTATCAGCCACAGATTTTTAAAAACGTGGAAAATGATTAAGAGCAGACAGGCTTGGTAAAAGTTGAAAAAGAGTATGATGAAAGCTGTGAAGACAAGGTAGTTAATTAGGTTTATATAAAAATTTATTGATTTACTATTATAATTATATTTTTTTTTTTTTTTTTAAACACAACTACACAAAGGATGAGTCACTCTCCTCCCCCCACACTCCTCTGCAATGCTGGCAGAGGGCGGGGACGAACTGTCACTCTCTTCCCCCCATGTTCCTCTGCAATGTTGTTTGAGGCTGGGGACGAACTGTCACTCTCCTCCCCCCCTATGTTCCTCTATAATGTTGGTTGAGGGTGGGGACCCCGCTGAGGCCGAGACAGTTGGATGGACACTGCACACCTTTGCGGATTGAGGGGCCGGGTCGTTCGCACGTGCAGGCTTTCTGCTTTAAACTGGAAGAGAGGGTCGGCTGCAAAAGAGAAGGCCCAGAATCAGGTAGTCGAAAAATCGCGAGCTCGGGGAAAACACCTGTGTCGCTTGGTCAGCTGTAGATCGCTTGGCAAGCGCTGCGAGAGCTACAGGGCGCGGAACAAAGGGCTGCACGGGTTGTGGCTGAGACTGAACAACTGCGGCAAAAGTACGCTGGCGGGTGTTGGGAATACCCAACTTGGCCTTGGCAGCAGGGTACGAGAGGCCTTCCAGGGTCTTGAGGCGCTGGATCGCCATCTCGTCCTTCCATTTCATACAGTTGCGGGAGTAAGCTGCATGGGCCTCACCGCAGTTAACACAGCAGGCCGCAGAAGTGCAACCTTCCCCGTCATGTTCACTGGAGCCACAATTTGCGCAACGAGCGGAACTCTTACAGAAACGTTGTGAATGCCCGTACCTCTGGCACCTGAAACAGCGCAGAGGACTGGGAATGTACGGGCGAACTCCACAGACCAAGTAGCCAGCCTTGATTTCGGTCGGAACTTTCGGGGAGTTAAAAGTCAAGATGACATTTTTTGACTTAATCATGGAACCATCACGCCGGAACATCATACGACGTGCAGCAATAACACCTTGATCAGCAAGTTCAGTCACGAATTCGTCTTCACTGCATGGCAAGAGATCAAACTCCGAAATAACACCCCGAGAGGTGTTAAGAAACGGGTGAGGTGTCACTTTTACAGGAATGCCTTGAAGACTAGTGAGGTTCAGAAAAGTGTTACTCTGAGAAACACTGCAAGTTTGGACAAGCAGGTCCCCAGAGCGAAGCTTCCTCACAGACTTCAAGGGGCCAACCGCAGCGTCCAAAGCTTTAGAAATGAAAAAGGGAGATCTGGTGGACAGTCTCTCATGCGGATCGATGGATTCTACAAGCAAGTGAGTAGCATGCGTAGTCACAGCAATTGAGGGGAGACGACGCTTCGGAGCGACTGGTACAGCCGCCGAAGAAGAGGTTCCACATTCTTGGTCCAGGTCAAGGTCTAAAGACCGTTTAAGGGTATGAGACTTGGTAGGTTGAGAAGACGAAGGACAGTCGTTGTCAACTATCATTTTGTCATTTGACTTAAATTTGGAGTTTTTGTTCTTTTTACCCATGGAAAAAAGGAGGAAGATTCGTCTGCAGACTACTCCACCCACCACCGAGCCCTACAAGGGAGAACTGGAGGTCTGCAAGCCAAGAAAATGACGCTGGACACAGTTCTGGAGCTTATACGTTGCAGATATAGTCCGTTGGCTGTGATCACACGCACTCGGCGGACACTTCGGCCTCCGGGTACCGTCATGCCAACGCCTTTGGCATGATCCCACAGCCCCCGGGCTCACCCTGCCGTGCTATACGACAAAAAAGCCGCTAAAGCCGTGTACACAACTTGGTACAAGACTTCTGACTAGAGGTGGGTTAGTCTCTAGCCTCCCGTTTACAGCGAAGCCGGGGTCGAAGAGGAGTGTTGGTACACAGGAGGCACTTATCCGGTCTCCTGCGACCTCAGCCGCCAGACATCCCATTTCCGCCTCACGGGTCTCCGCACGCGGCAAACATGCAGGTAGGTCTAGCACCCAAACCAGCTAAAAGGAAAAAAAGAAATCCAAAGAAGACAAATCCTGGCAGGGAACCTAAACGGAATCTCAGCAACCTACGAACTGAGCGGTTAATATAATACAGTTAGTGGTGGAGGGTAACAAAACCACAAGACCGGGGTGTTAGTGCATAACGTGGTAGCGATTAGGTAAAGTATACAACACGGGCAACTAGCCAGTGGAGAAAATAAATAAAAACGAAAAAGCGAGACACAAGACCAGCTCGGGATCGTGGGGCCGCGACTCCCCAACAGCTGGATGAACAGCCGTCCCTGCAAACACCAACAGCACCAAAATAAGAAAAACAAGCTGTGGCATGACATCAGATGTTGACCAGTCACAAGGTCAGCTCGGGCCGTGGGGGCGCTGCTCCTCAAATAACTGGAAAACCAGTTATCCCCGTGCGGGGACTTCCACATAGAGTACCCTGGAGTAGAATACAGATCCAAATACCTTTAATTCTGATGTAGATTCCAGCTCCATTGCTGGAATTTCGGGCGCCCTCTCTTACGATAGTCAGTCCTCATTCATAGTCATCGGTAGTAATTTAATCATCCAGCTGTATGTGGGCACCATTATCTTCTTTGTGGTGAAAACACTCCTTCAGAGCTTGTCAAACTTCAGTACGATAATGCTAAAGCACATACCTCACGCGCCGCCCAATAGTGTCTTCAAGCTTATCCGTGCTCTGAAAAGGGTCTTCTTGTGTATCTCCGTGACACTGAAAAGGGTCTTCTGTCACACTGAAAAGGGTCTTCTTGTGTATCGCCGACTGAGCTCATCTTGAACTTCATGAAATGACATATGACAACAGAATTTTATCCAGCGCATAACCTGAAGAATCTCGAGGTGAAATTCCAGTAAATATGGAGAACCACAGACCAGGACATTGTTAGCAGCATTTGTATTACATTCGAACCGTATTATTATTTGTATTACGGCGAGAGGAGGCCTCATCTCTCATGTTAGTGGTACCTTTGTCTCACTAAGCTGTCTGCTAATGGGATCATCTGTTACATACGTTAGTACGAAGATTGTTCCTTTTAGCTCGGGCTTTTTTCGTACGCACGACATTCCTTCCGACTGGTGCGAGCATTTTGATGGAAAGTTTACATGAATCTCATTTAACTTGACCTCTGGGCACGCCGGCTTGGTCCTGCGACTGGTTAGATCCTGGTTTTGAATGATGGTTCAGTAAGTCCTGTAGCTGAAAAAGGTTATCTATTGCCGTGGTTATACGAAACAATAATCAAACAAAATCAACTGTAATAAAGCCTTTGACTTGATTTTTAAAACCTCGTACATTTTGAGATGTAATGCCCCAAACAACTGGCAAACCAAATATCACCCTGTCGACCCTCTCGACGCAGGCTTTTACCATTCTTCCGAGATGGGTTTAGGTTCTAATCCAATGTGGGGCAAGGTTGTTGTGTTTGTCTTATGGCACTGGCTCTCTTCTTTCCCTGGAACCAGTGAACCCAGATTAGGGACGCGTGGCTGCTTATAACCCACTGAGGATGATCATATGTAGAGGATTTTAGGAAGGGAGTGTCTGACCCCAGGTCTTAAACAACCCTTAGAAATAGGAAGCTAGGATATTTGGGCTAGAATGCCCGATAGGAAAGTGACACGGAAGCGAAGTAGAAAGGAGGAGGAAGACGCCCTTATTTATTACCGGGGGCCAGTACCCGGTATAACCCACTGAGTGGCTCATGGTGGTCTTTAAACCCGCAAATAAAAACCAAAAAAGAAGGAAAAGGGAATCTCTCTGAATACAGAGCCACAAACATGTGCGCTGCTTTTTCGTCACCAAATCAACGGAAACAACCATTTACTCTTAGATATGGAAACATACATATTATATTTTGCTGAAAATTACAGTGGGGAATGAAACTTGGAGGCGGAAGAATCGAGGGAAACCAGCACGCTGGTGGAATGTAAAATTGGTGACTGCATGAGCACAAATGATTCCGATGTCTCAGTTTAAGAACAAAATGCAAGCAGTTGGAAAAATTTTGCCATATCCACATCAGCTCTTAGCTTTGTGACAGTACGTAGAAAACGCTCAAAACAGATTTAGGTGTTATTGTGACAGAACGAAGACAAGCAATGTAACATACTTGCTGTGTTAACGTCTTACTAACAATCAGTGTCCAGAGCTTTTCCAAATGTAGTGAATGTGGTTTGAGACAGGACATTTTTTACAGTGATGTATTTCTGAATAAAAAAAGTGCCTCAGCGGTGAATGGACTAGAAAAAATTACTCTCGAAAATTTCAAAATTGATTCGTTGTTTTTATTATTAATTTTTTTTATTTTCATTACTAATTACCAATATCAATTTTTATTAGAACTGCGTTATCTGAGCAATTTTAAATAACAGGAAGAATGTAACGTGAGAGACATATGCTAAGATTATAATTTATTTTATTTAAATACGGCTCTGTGTTGTTCTATACGATTTCAAATATTTGTGAACTAACAGAGTAACATCAATTCAGTATGACTAATGCGCTGTTTTCACTTAGATTATGTGGTACATGTGGAAGATTTTTGTGTTGCCCGTAAGGAGCCAGAGAATAAGCTCAGGGGATTACTTTTATTGGAGCCGATATCAGTGGCAAGTTGTTTAAATAGATGTCCATCAGTACCGTTTTCTCTCTGAGCACTACAATCTTAACCCTACCGATAGTAGCCATCTCTTGCAAATTTATTTTGACTGCGGTCTGGACAAAGAACTTCACATTCTCTTTGTGATAGAATCTTATGATTTTTGAGACAACCTACTGCGTGATCCAACGGTGTAGATCAATCTGCAATGTATTTTTCGCTTGTTTATTTCTGGGTTTACCATGGGCAGCTCGTACGGCTATAAGCAGTCACCCGTCCCTAATTTCGGGTCACTTGTCCCAGGGAAGAGACAGATCCAGCACCTTTGGCTATGCACACCACCGATGGCTCATCCGGGGTTGGGACTCAGTCTTAGCTCGGAAGGATTGTCAGAAGCGTACACTTCAGACCACTGTACCACCAGGGCGGCCATTTCTGTATTAGAAACATCCGGTTAAGATACGAGTATATGTTTGCAAACAGGACACACATTTCCCTATTTTTACGTACATAATCATTTAAAAAAGTTACTTTGCCCAGATTCTCTTGCCATGTAACCAAAGAAAGTTATTTAGCGGCGCTAAGCCTGGAAAAATAGTGCCTTAGCCCCGCTAAGGCGCGCTAAGCCCCTTCTACATCACTTATTTTTAGTTCCTTTCCTCATTCAGTAAAACATGTCAATATGCATCATAATAAAAAGCACTTCTTCAAGACCAAGTATTTACTGGCCGCCCCGGTGGAGCAGTGGTCTAAGGATTGGCTTCTGACCTTTCGTCCGAGATGGATCCGGGTTCGAATCCCGGTAAGGCATGGATGTTGTGTTTGTCTTACGGCACTGGATCTCTCCCTTCCCTGGAGTCAGTGGCCCTAAATTAGGGACGGGAGACTGCTTATAGTCCATTGAGTTGTTACGGTGGTCGTTAAACCTCCAATCAAAAAAAGTAATCTGCATTTACATCAAAACCTAGAAAACCAGTCTTTCCCCCCCCCCCCCCCCCCCAAAGATTACATATTATGAAATTAAATGAGGAAAACCGATGATGTTCATTAGTTGCTAATTTCATTTATTTAAAATAATAAAAACTGGAATGCGGATGTCTGATGGAAAAAAAACAAAAAAACTGACGTGGCAAACAGCGCGACGCAACAAATTTCGTAGAAACAAGGGCTTTTTCAGATGAACTGTGGTAGAAATCACGAGGGCCTGACGCAAGTGACGAAAATTCTGACGTCTTTCAGGTGCGGAACTCAAGGACGTTTGACAGACCTTCGCCATTTTGGGCTTCTTCACCCAGTGCCAGCAACAGCACTAAGTTGTTGAAATCGTTTCCCTCATTGGGAATTGGAATCAAGGTAAGAAATTTTCGAACTCATTAGTTTAGCCTATCATAGTTTAGTTTGATTGTTTGCTAACAGTGGAGAATTCTCAGGAAAGCAGAATCTCGAAGAATTGCTCGAAATTTTCTGCACATCGAAACTTTAGGCTCTCATAGAAATAGGGTTGAAACGATCCGGTTTCAGCTAGATAGTCTTTCTCCGCGGGCTGTGCATGTATTGATATGAAATTTCTGCTGTAAGTACCAGTAATATCCAGAAGGGTTTTTTTCAGACGGTATGTGTCCGTACGCATACCGGTAAACTTTTTCAAGGAAGGCACTGAAACTTCTAAAAATTTAGCAAGGTTGTCCCTAAGCAGCAGAAACTTGGACCGGCACGCAATTTCGCGCCAAATGAACCAATCAAATGAATTTGATTGTAATACTAACAAGGGCATCAGTACACCTGAAGACTTCACAGATGTTCATATAGCTGATCGGTCATCCTCTACGCGTGTTTCGACTTTTTCTTTACTTAAATTTCCGGTTCCTGAAAAGCAGACATATAACAATTGACACAAAGAGCAAGGCACGACCACGTGAAAATGGTAGTAACAATGCATTAATGGCTTTTCAGAATCTGCTTTCACATAAGGTACTCACATTTTTTTCTTATTATTTTTAAATAATTTAAATTTATTATTATTTTTCTTATTACTTGTTAATAATTTAAATTTATTATTATTATTATTATTATTATCGTTTACATTGAACCAGTGAAAACAATGGAGCTGCGTAAGGGGATGGGAGCCGCCCCGGTGGCGCAGTGGTCTAAGCGATGGCCTCTGATCATTCGTCCGTCAGGGGTCCGGGTTCGAATCCCGGTGAGGCATGGATGTTGTGTTTGTCTTACGGCACTGGCTCTCTTCCTTCCCTGGAACCAGTGACCCTAAATTAGGGACGGGCGACTGCTTATAGCCCATTGAGTTGCTCACGGTGGTCGTTAAACCTCCAATCAAAAAAAAAAAGGGGGGATGGTATGGGAGAGAGAGAATACCGGTAAATTTTATTTTAGAAAAAAAAAGGCATTGGTAATATCTATCAGTTTATTAGCCCTATAATTTTCCAGCAATGATGTTCAGAACTGAAAAATGATGAATTGTCATTCTAAAACAGTAGAAAACTACTATCAAAAATATACATGCGATTAGGTTGTTCTACCTTCACCTTTGTACCGATTAAATGAAAAAAATATGATCACTTTAATGGTAGAAAAAGGCATTCTGACAGTATAAGCAAAACTGAGTGGAAGTGTTTTTTTTTTTTTTTTTCCTCTCATTGATTTTTTCTCTATATAGATATGTGCTGTGTATTTCAAATTACGAAGCTGAAAACGAAATTGTAAAGATCTGATATGCTTTGCTTTCCTAGTTCTTTAAGATGAAAAAAGATCACTCATATCACAATACGGCAATGAAATTTAATCCTTTCATGCCCATCATAGCAACCCCTAAATAATTGGTTAAAAGTTTGGCATGATCCTTAAAATTTAAATTGCGTCAGTGATGGAAGGAGAACATATTTCTATTTTTAATTTATTCATGAGTTTTTCCTTTCCTTTATTCACTTAGATTTTTTTATTTTATATCTTATAAAATTAGTTGACGAGGGCGTACGAAATTTAAACAAGAAAGATGACACCGAATTTTCGGGTGTAATAAGCACGTCTTTTGAATCCGTTCTGACGCAAATTAAATTTATCAAAGATATTCAAAGGCAATGGAACCGGTATGGAAAACAATAGTATCTGACGGAAGAAAGAAGTTTTTCAGTCGGGTCTTTAATCCCTCAGATATTGGTGTAAACGGAATCTTGAGCTTACGAACTCTTAGAAACAGAATTATTGACAAAAATAAGATGTGTCTTTACGTCCCTTGGTGGGAAAACCATGCATTATTTTAGGAAGAAAGTATTCTCAAAAGGTTTATCCATATGAGCGGTATCGGTCCAAGAAAAAAATTATTCGAGTTTTCAGGAGCCCAGATTTTGCAACAAATACATCAGAATCAGAAATTAACACTTATGACCCCTGGTGGCCAAAACATTAGAAATTATGTGAAAAATACTTTCCATCAGGTCTTGTATGCGATACAGGAAGAATTTTTCAAATCGGAGTTTTAGGAGCAAAAAACGCAATTTACCTTTATGCGCCCTAGCGGAAGGTCTTAAATGATTTACGTGAAAAATTTGAATTTATAGGAAAAACATTTCGCATCGGAAACACTATCCAACAACGAAGGAATTTTTCAAATTGAACTTTTAGAAGTAGAGATATTGACAAAAATTAGATATACATCTACGCCCCCTGGCGTAGAAACCACGCATTATTTCAAGAAGAAAGTGTTCCTAAAAGGTTTGTCGACATGAGTAGCATCGGTCAACAAAAGACTTTTTTCAATCGGGATTTTAGAAGCTCATATTTTGCTGCAAATACATCAGAAGTGGAAATTAAGACTTACGCCACTTGGTGGCTATACCATTTTTTTTACAAAAATTGGAAATTATGTGCAAACGATTTCCCATCAGGAGCTGTATCCGGTGCAGAAGAATGTTTTCAAATCGGAGGTTTAGAAGCAGAGAAATAGTGGGAAATGCAATTTACCTTAACGCCCCCTAGCGGAAAGTCTATGAATTACTTGAAAATTTTGAATTTTTAGGAAAAACATGTCACACTAGAAACACTATCCAACAAAGAAGGATTTTTTTAATCAGACTCTTAGAAGTCGAGATATTGACAAAAAAAGATATACGTCTACGCCTCCTGGCGCAGAAACCATACACTATATTAAGAAGAAAATGTTTCTAAAAGGTTTGTCGACACGAGTAGCATCGGTCAACTAAAGACTTTTTTCAATCGAGATTTTAGAAGCTCATATTTTGCTGCAAATACATCAGAAGCGGAAATTAAGGTTTACACCCCCTGGTGGCAAAACCATTTTTTTTTTTTTTTTTTTTTTACAAAAATTAGAAATTACGTGCAAACGATTTCCTATCAGGAGCTGTATCCGGTGCAGAAAGAATTTTTCAAATCGGAGATTTAGAAGCAGAGATATAGGGAGAAACGCAATTTAGCTTTACGCCCCCTAGCGGAAAGCCTATGAATTACTTAAAAATTTTGAAATTATAGGAAGCACATGTCATACTGGAAACACTATCCAACAGAGAAGAAATTTTTCAAATCGGACTCCTAGAACTATAGATATTGGCAAAAATAGGATATACATCTACGCCACCTGGCAGAGAAACTGAGAGATATTTTAGGAAGAAAATATCCCGAAAAGGTTTATCGATGTGAGTGGCATCATTCCACGAAAGAATATTTTCAATCGATATTATAGAAGTTCAGATTTTATGGCAAATACATCAGAAGAAAAAATTAACACTTACTCCCCCTGGTGGCCAAAGTATTCTTTACCAAAAATTCGAAATTAAATGCAAAAGATTTTCCATTAGGAGATGTATCCGCTGAAAAAAGATTTTTCAAATTGGAGTTTTAGCAGAAGAGTTATCGGAAAAAATGTAATTTACTTTTACGCTCCCTAGTGGAAAATCTATGCGTAATTTGAAAATGAAACTATATCTAAAACACTCTTCGACATAAATGGAATTGAAAGATAAAAGAATTTTTCAATCGGATGTTTAGAAGCAAATATGTGGATTAAAACGTAATTTTGAATTCGACATCATCTGCATTTACGTCCCCTAGCGGCAAAATTGTACATCGTAAAAAAAAAACGAAATAAAGGATCATCATTCGCATATCTTAAGCTTTCGAATGCAAAAAGAATTTTTCAAATCGGACTAATAGTTGCAGAGATACCGTGGGTACAGACGGACGGACGGACGGACAGACCAATAACAGAAGCACGATCTTTTTTTTACAAAAGACGTGCTAAAAAAATGAGTGAAAATGTTTTTTTTTGTTGACATTAATTACACTTGGATTGATTTGCGTTGCAGAATTTGATACATAAGATTTTTTTTTTTTTGATTGGAGGTTTAACGACCACCGTGAGCAACTCAATGGGCTATAAGCAGTCGCCCGTCCCTAATTTATTGTCACTGGTTCCAGGGAAGGGCAAGAGCCAGTGCCGTAAGACAAACACAACGTCCATGGCTCACCGGGAGTCGAACCCGGACCCCTTTCGGACGAATGATCAGAGGCAATCGCTTAGACCACTGCACCACCGAGGCGGCATACATAAGATTGGAAAAGAAATGTTTTAAGATTTTCTGAAATGCTTCTTCTAACCCCTTAAAGCAGCAAAGGATTAAATTTCATATCCATTTTGTTCGCTGCAGTGAGGCCATGAAATTCAATCCTTTGCTGCTCAACTGTAGTGGAATCATAAGCAACTTGCCGGTAGTTGGTCATGGTCTTAAAATTTAAGTTTTCACCAAAATATTATTTATAAACTTAAATTCAGTTTTAAATGATAAAATAACCGAAGGTGACTCAATAATATATATCACACTATACAGAAAGAGCACACTTTACTCTGCATCGTCACCTAACTGCCGAAAAACTCCCATTGCATCACTCCATCTACACGATGATGTTAAGTTCGGTTTTAATTTCTGTATATATATATATATATATATATATTTTTTTTTTTGCCATTTGCATTCAATATTTTTATACAGTATAATACATATCTTGATGTCACTTAGCTGGCGCTTTTCAAGCGTTTCTGTCTAAATTAAAATTACGGTGAAAAAAGCATATGTATTATTTCACTGATCTTCATCGAATAATCTATAAATTGTAATGTACTGGGACACACGAAATGCGCAATAATTTTATTTGTACAGGAACCGCTTCTAATCAACAGCATACGCGATATTCTTTCGATTTTTTTCTCTTGGAAACAAATTACAAAGCGGTTTTTAACATTTCGATTCTCCTTGTGACAAGCTGTATCGTATGATTTGTATTTTCAGCAAACGCCTCGTGTTACGTGGATATCATTATATTCACACGTTGGAGTCATTTTGAAAACATGAATCACGTGACTGAAGTCTTAAGAAATGCCTAGTTTTTTTCTCTGGAGAAATAAAGGTAAATTGCGATATCCCTGATGTTCCTGCTTCTAAACGCCCGATTTAAAAAATTCTACTAAGTAGGATAGAACGCCTGCTGGGAAATTTTCAGCACATAATATCGAATTTTCAGGAAATAACTGTTTTTTCCACTATGGTGCGTAATCGTATATTTCCATTTCATATGTATTTGCAGCAAAACTGAGCTACCGAAAACTCGACTTAAAATAGTCTTTTCAGTCAGATACAGCTCACCATTAAAAACCTGTTGAATAATGGCCTTTTTTCCACGGGGCGAACATGTTCCATTTTTCTCGATATGTCTGCTTCTAACAGTCCGATTTGAAAACTTCTTTCTTTATCGGACGGCGATTCTGGTGGGGAATGTTTTTGCGTGTAATTTCTGATTCATTTCAAGGAAAAAGTTTGCCACTAGAGGGCGAAAGTGCCTTTTTTCTGTTTGCAGCATATTTTCAGCAATATCTGTGTTTCTTAAAACTCGAATGAGAAAATCCTTTTGCACTTAGATACCACTAAGTCACCCTTCCTGAAATTCCGTATTTATTGTTGAAGTAGAAAAATTGGTCAGGGCCACTTACCCCCAGCAAAAGTACCCTCTCCTTCAATCGCCTTTCCACCATTTGCACAGTCGGTACTACAAAAGATGAGCCAGATGTCGCAGTGGGTTTCAAAATGGGCAAGACCGAGCAGTAACATTAAAAAAATCAACAAACAAATAAAAAAGTTCGCCCAACCGGTATTTCATGTTAAGAGAATGAAAAACAGTTAACACATACGAAAATTATCGGGGAATTAAAGAACAGTTCGCGGTAAAAGTAATTCGCTTTAAGCGTGTTCGCATTACTGAGGGATGTATCTGTGCTTCTAAAAGCTCGATTGAAAGGCATATTTTCTGCTCATCACGATGCGCAGTTTTCTCGCCAATGGATGGAGATGTATGCGACATTTTTCTCGATATCTCTTTTTCTAACATTTTTTGTGTGTGTGTTTGGGTTTAACGACCACCGTGAGTAACTCATAAGCAATCGCCCGTCCCTAATTTAGGCTACTGGTCCCAGGAAAGGGTGAGAGCCAGTGCCGTAAGACAAATACAGTATCTATGGTTCACGGGATTCGAACCCAGACTTACCTCGGACGAATGGTCATAAGCCAGCGCTTAGAAAACTGCGCCACCGAGCGGCTCTTTTAACATTCCTATTTGAAAAAATTCTTCCTTCGTGCGACAACGTTCCTGATGAGAAATACTTTGCATGTAATTTCTAATTTTTCATAACGACAATTTTGTCACTAAAGGGATGAGTGCGCATTTCTGTCTGCCACCTATTTTCAGCCGCAACTGAGCATCTAAATACCTGATTGAACAAGAAAGATGACACTGAATTCTCAGGGCTTCCCCAGTGACTCAGTGGTCTGAGGTAGGTCTGGGTTCGATTCCCGTGGGGATGTCGTGTTTGTCTAACGACACCCTTACGAACCAGTGGCTCTAAATTAGGGGCGAGCGACCAGGGTTGGACTGAATGCGACTAAATAAATAGACAATGGCATCAAGCTTTCCATGTTTTTCTTAAATTAACACACAGCAACCAAAAAATTGAATTTCGACACCGCTGGGATCGAATCCCAGATCTCTCGATAACTAGCCAAGTGCGTTCGCTTCGGCTAGTTAACGAAAGATCTGGGATTCGGCATAGTTTAGTCATAACAGCATTCCACTACAGACGTTACGGAGTGTATGAGAATGAAAGAGTCAGAGGTGGAACTCCATATTGAGGATCAGCAACCCAGCGATGGGATATGGGGGTGCAAGAATATCTCACATTCACAGTAACATAAATGCACACACACGGGCGCGCACACACACACACACGCACACACTCACACACAAAGTTATGAAAAAACGCATTGCTTACTAAATTCGGAAAACGCGATTTCAAAAAAAAAAACAAGAAAAAAAAAACGCTGCAAAAGCGGCCCACCGTGCGACTGTCTAATCAGTCCGACTCTGCGAACGAATTCTCACAGATCATCCAATTGCTCATGGTGGTCGTTGAATTCCCAAATTAAAAAAAAATTTGGGTGATATGAGTAGGTCTCTTGAATCTTTTCTGGATCGGGAAAGAAATTTTTCATGTGGATTTTTATGAAAAGGAAAATGCATTTACTCTCGTAGTGTAAAAACTGCACTTTGTTTAAAACGCGCAATGTGAGTACTGTTCTTCATAGTGAATGAGACCAGTAACTAAAAAAAAAGTGTTGGTCTTCTACAATCGGTTAAAACATTCACAAATGGAAATAGCTACTAAAGACCACTAGATGCATAAGTGCGTTGAAGAAAGATAATAAATTTTTCAAAGTAAAAATATTCCACATAGTGGATGATATCCGAGGATGAAGGCATTTTTCAAATCCAAAGATTAAAGGAAGAGATAAGGGGGAAATGTGATATAGGTTTACGCCCTCTAGCGGTAAAGATGTGCATTATCTGAAGGTGCAAATAGAAACAAAGTATTCTTTACAGTGAGGGGTATCTAACCAAGAAAGGATTTTTGAAAGCGTAGATGCCTCCCCGGTAGCGCAGTGGTCTAAGCGATGGCCTCTGATCATTCGTTCGAGAGGGGTCCGGGTTCGAATCCCATTGAGGCATGGATGTTGTGTTTGCTTTAAGGCGCTGGGTTTCTCCCTGCCCCTGATCCAGTGGCCCTAAATTAGGGACGGGCGACAGCTCATAGCCCATTGAATTGCTCACGGTGGTCGTTGAACCTCCAATAAAAAAAAAGCGTAGATACGCCTTCAAACAAAAATACAGCCTGGTACCCACTTACGGCGAGATTAAGAAAAGAAAAAAATATGGAAAATATTCTTTAGTGCAAAAACTATGCAATGGTAGATAATTTTTCAAATATGTCTTCTTGATACAGAAATAGTAAGAAAAAGTTTTTTTTTTTTTTTTTTGCATATAGCGCGAAAACTGCACTGTTTAAAAGGGAAAAAGTTCGTAATCTTTTCTGTATCCAATGGCATAGAGTAAAAGAATAATTATTTTCATAAGAATTTTAGATATACAAATGGTCAGCATAAATGTGCACTAACGCCACCTAGCGTCAGAATTATGCACCATGAGAAATCCAAGAGGATATGTAAAATATTCCACGAAGTGAATGGTATGCGATGCTGAAAGAATTTTTTTAACTGGACTTTTAAGAGCACAGATAGAGGGAGAAATTAGGTTCCACATTTATGCCCCATAGAAGCTAAATGATATTCTTATTCTGGGGGAAAATATGCAAAACGTGTTGTCCTAGTGAGCTGTATATGATTAAAAAGGAATTTTTCCAAGCGGGTTTTTAGAAGCGTAGATACTGCTGCAAATATGTTAACAATATGTACTTCCGTCCTCTAGTGGCAAAATTATGCGCAAAGAAAGATTAAAAATTATATGCAAAATGTATATCACCAAGGGAAGATCTACGACAGAAAAAGAAATAGTCATTTCTCAAATCAAAATGTTAGAAGTAGAAATTTCAAAAAAACAGGATATATCTCTACGCTCCCTCAAGGAAAAACTGTGCATTATTATGAGCAGGAAGCATGCCCAAAAAGATTTCGTCGAGGTATCTAACTGAAAAAAGTAATGTCATTTGGGTTTATAGGAGCGCAGATACTGATGCGAATATATTGAAAACAGATATGTATGCAACCCACTCCTTAGTGGCAACACTGTTAGCTACGGAAAATTTGATGCTTACAAGCAAAACGTTCTTGGCCCCTAATACTACCCGACGAAAAAAAAATCAAATCGGACATTTAAAAGCAGACATATTGAATAAAATGTAATGCACATATAGGGAAAACTGTGTTATTTAAAGGGAAAATTGCACGCAAAAGGGTATTAGCTCTAAAAGGTATGGAACGGAAATATAGAATTCTTTCAGTCTGATTTTTAGAAATAATGAAGTGGAATAAGATATATTTTGAATTCGATTGTATTTGCTTTTACGCCTCTTAAAGGCGACATTATGCAACGAAAAAATAAATAAATAAATAAATAAATAAATGCGCAAAGAACGTCGTCCTGACATTGTCTGTTTCACAATGCAAAAAGAAGTTTTCAAATCGGACAGGAGCAGAGATATGTTACCACAGACAGACGGACGACACACAAAACAATTAAAAGGAGGTAGCGATAATGTAAGCTGGTCCTTATTATTATTTTCTTTTCATCGAAAGACGAGATAAAAATCGTATTCTTTCTCATGCCAATTATAACGAAAACATTTTACCGGTATGCACATTTTCTGTTCAGAATAATTCACAATTTACCCGCCAGGGGCGGGGGGGGGCGCAAAAATATAATCAATTTTTCCTCGATAACTCTGCTTCTAAAATTTCGATTTGAAAAATTTTTTTAATACCGTATTCTGCTCACTTTGTAGAATATTTTGAATGTACTCTTGGATTTTTGTGGTGCACAGTGCTGACGCTAAGCGGCGTTCTGTTCGCAACTGTATCCCCGTTTTTAAACATCCGGTGAGAAAAATTATTTTCTGTTGTATGACATTTGCTAAGCTAAACACTGCAAATATTATATAACGCATAGTTTCCCAGCTAGAAAGCGTTTATGCAAAAACTATTTTCTTACTGTCTCTGCTGCTAGAAGCCGCATTTGGAAAATTCTTTTTCCCGCTCACATAACTTTTGCTAGCAAAAATGTTTGGCGCATATTTATTTTCTGCTTT
Organism: Macrothele yani; assembly: GCA_039090855.1. Classification (NCBI taxonomy): domain Eukaryota; kingdom Metazoa; phylum Arthropoda; class Arachnida; order Araneae; family Macrothelidae; genus Macrothele; species Macrothele yani. Next base: position 5,522,553 of record CM077011.1, on the reverse strand, counting down.
TGAATAATTTACTATTCTGCCGTCAGGAAGCGTCCGCATATAATTCTGTTTAAAGAGTATATCCGATTCTAAAAATTTCATGGAAAAATCTTTTCTCGGTAAGGTACTCTTCATCGAGAAGAATATTTTGCACCCATTTTTTTTTTAAATAACGCACAATTTTTCCTCCTTAGGAGCGTAAAGTTATATCAGTTTTCCTTCATCTGTATGATTCTAATTGTTCGATTTGAAAAATTCCGTTGTTCTCAAATATCTTTCACACTAAGACGCAGTTTTTCTACAATTTGAAAATTTTCCTACACACATTTCAGCTACAAATGGCGTATTAGCTAGCTTTTCAGCTACAAATGGCATCCAGAAAGTACGAAATATGAAGATAAAACTAAAAAAAGTATTGATAACTAATTTTTTATGTGCTATGAATTCTACATACCTTAATCTACTTTTCAACATACAGGGTATCCACAAGGTCTCTTTACAACTTTGCACATTTATTACGGACACCCAGTATCATGTAAGTTCATGGTATTTGTTGTATAATGTATATACACTGAAGAGCAATTGAATTAGAGACAGCTGGCGTATGCAAATGTGGTGCTGTGGGCGACCCTGTAAATGGAAACAACATGACGTATGCAGCGATCCGGCAATATAAGGAGTGATGCGACGGGAATCAGTAAGAGTCGGACGCAGTATGGTTAAAACGAAGGATCTAAGCGCATTTGATCGTGGGCAAATTGTCGGGGCCCGACGAATGGGCCACTCCATCCCGGAAGTCGTGCAAGTTCTGGGATTTTCACGAGCCACTGTGTCACGAGTGCACCGTGAGTACATCGAATCCGATAAAACCATCCCTGCAAGGGCCAACTGCCGTGGACAACAGTGTGTGGATGGGGTCATCGTCCGCTATAACCGACGATGACCCCATCCACACGCTGTAACAGCGGATAGACGGGCCACAGTGTAAGAAATCACTCGGCAATTTAACGCTGGTGCACAAAAACGTGTAAGCAGCCACACCATCCAGAACCATCTCCTCGCTATGAGGTACAGAAGCCATCGTCCCACGAGGGTACCGCTGCTGACCGCACATCAAAGGGTGCAAAGATTAACATGGGCGCGGGAACATCGCCACTAGACTCTAGACACGTGGAAAAATGTTGCCTGGACTGATGAGTCAAGATTCACGTTGGTACATGCGGATGGCAGGATACGAGTACGGCGCAAACCACATGAAACGATGGATCCTTCTTGCCAGCAGGGTACTCTTCAAGCTGGTGGGAGTGGTATTCTCGTCTGGGGACTGTTTACGTGGACTGAAATGGGACCCTTGGTACGTGTGACATCGTCCTTCACAGGTTAACGTTACCGGGATATCCTGGACGACCATTTGCTCCCGTTTGTGCGTCTTCAGCATCCCACTGGGGACCTCATCCTGCAACAAGACATCAATGCACCGTGCCATCGCTTCCGAATTGTATCCGAATGGTTGGATGAACACTCCACCGACGTGACCTCGCTTCCTTGGCCAGCTAGGTCACCTGACCTCAATCCCATCGAGCACATCTGGGATGCCATCGAGAGAGATGTTTAAGGCTCTGACCCCCTCCATCAAATCTTCGTGAAATGTGGGAGCTTGTTCAGGGGTCGTGGATCCGTATGGCTTCCAAACGCTTCCGGTGTCTTGTCGAGTCCATGCCGAGACGAATCGCTACCGTCATCAGGGCGAAAGGTGGTGCTACACGTTACTAGACAGGTATCTCTAATTCAATTGCTCTTCACTGTAATATGCTGTAAATATCAAAGTTTTAATTGACATTATCGTTTTTTCTTATATGTCCCTCACTGACGTAGCAGGTGCTGTTCTATGAAAATGTGGTCCCCACAAGAGAGAGCGCAGTGCATCACTTGGTTCATCGAACCAAAATCTGATGCACAAACGCAACGACATTTCCGGACTAAGTATTAGGAACCCGCGCCATCTCGTCCTATTATTCGCCAATGGCACCAGAAATTCATGGAAACTGGGTCTGTGATGGATCAAGGTTGTAGTGGCCGCCTACGAACATCGAATGAAGACATTCAACGTGTTCGTATTTCATTTTTACTAAGCCCGAAGAATGCTATTCGTTCCGCTGCCAGATAACTACAAATGCCCCTGTCCACGGTATGCTACACAGACATCTACGCTTCTATGCATACAAAGTGCAACTGTTACAAGCACTTGAGGCGAACGATAGACCACGACGCAAAGAATTCGCAGTAACGATGATGGATAGACTGAGTGAAGATCCCGAGTTCCTCACACATGTTTGTTTTACAGATGAAACAACTTTTCATGTTCTGGGCAGTTAAACAGACACAATGTCAGGATTTGGGGTCTGAAAATCCTCATGCTCTTGTGGAACTTGCGAGAGACAGTCCTAAAGTGAAAGTTTGGTGCGGTGTTACGCATATCCGAGTCCTCGGACCATATACTTCAGTGAGAAAACAGTAACGGTAGATGTTTATCTGGATGTTTTGCGTGAGTATGTTATGCCACAGTTGGGGGGCCTTCAACCAAGCGTGATATTTCAACAGGACGGTGCGCCACTACATTGGGGACGGCACGTTCTGGACTTTTTAAACACAACATTCCCTGGGAGGTGAATTATACGAGATGATCCAATTGCATAACCACCCCGTTCCCCCGAAGTCAGACCTCTAGACTTTTTTGTATGGGGATATGTGAAGGACATCGTGCATCGGACAAAGGTGCAGGACATCGATGACATGAAATTGGGTATCAACAATGCCATTTCGACCATTACTGAGGACATGCTGCATCGCACATGGTTGGAACTGGAGTTTCGGCTAGATGTTCTACGCGCAACAAATGGTGCGCATATTGAGCTTTTATAATGAGGTAGAAAAAACTTTAATCTTTGCTGTTACTTATGTGCTTAACCACACTTGTCTATCTCAAACAGTGTATCCGGGATAAATGTGCAAAGTTCTAAAAAGACTTTGTGGACACCATGTATTTCCCGTAGATGTTAAGGCATTTGTCAAAGAGTGTCACACGTTTCTGGATACCCTCTTCATAAAAGTCTGCCGCCTGGGTTTTTGAGCCACCATTCAACCGTCGTCTTCAGGTTATCGTCGTAATCGGACCTCTGGGAACTGTTTCCATTGCAGGGACTGCAGTTTCAACTCAGGTGTGATGTGAGAGACCCAAAGTTTCATCTTCCGACACTACACGACTTAAAAAATCATCGCCTTCCCCGCGTACTGTCCCAAAATTTCCAAAGTAGATCCCATGCGTTTCGGTTTGTCCGTTTCCGTCAACATCTTTGTCACCCATCATGCACACACTTGGCGGTACTTAAGTTTCTCTGTAATGATTTCGTGCAGTAATGATTTTGAAACTTCAGCGAAATGTTCTGAAAAATCAGAAATTGTCGGTTCTTCCTAATGTTTTCTGCTTGGTCTGACATTTGTCGTATTCAGAAACCTTATCACGGACCGGACTTCGTAGTCGGGAGGCCGTTCTATTAACTTCAACATTATTACCGCACAGCACAAACCTTTAACATAAGCACAACCTAACAAAATGGCGTCAGGGCGTGGCTAATGGATGAGGCAACACAACTGCGCATGCGCGACTCTGAAACGAATATTTGCGCGGAACTGATGCGTTAACGGTACTTTCTTTCTGGATAGCCCCAGTATTTTTATTTGTGGGCGTTTCACCGATTGTAGAAATTTGGTTGCATTCTCTATATTTTTTTACTTTTTGTTATTTTCGCACTTGATTCCATTTAACTTCCTGTAAAATCCTCCAAATACGTGGCGTCAGTAAATAAACAAATACATCACTCTTTCCACGTTCCAGAAACACATATCAACTGAAAAAATAAAGAAATTTCTGTTTGCTATGAAAAATTGTTATTCCCCGGCGGTAACCGAATAACAATTTTTCGGTTGCTATGTGTTTCTGGAACGTGGAAAGAGCGATGTATTTGTTTATTTAACTTCCTGGAAGTTTTATATTATCAACTCAGAATTTGGCGATCATTTTCTTGCATTCACCGCAAATTCTCTAACGCTATTCACTGTTTTACATTTTTTAAGGGTCTATCCTACTTTTAGGTTTTCCGTAAAAACAGCACCCGTTTCTTTCTAACCTGGTCCTTAGTTAGCACCAACAGACCTTGCGATCATGTTGAAGGAAATTACTGGTTGCTTTTACCACTGATCCTTTGATCCACGTTCGGAAGTCAAAGTTTCTTTTGAGTTAGATATGGGTTGTGGTGCTCCATGATCTGAACATGGCTTTAAGAAGTTCAAAGCACGAACGAACAATATTAAATTTCTATTGTTATAGTGACATATCAAAGTAATCTTCATAAACAATAGAAATTAAAAACTCAAAAACTTCAGACGGCATCCATTTTGTGTTATATTTGCATTGTGCAGAAATTTTACAGTCCTTTGTCTACTCAAAGCCATCTGGAAAGTACAAGGGCCGCCCCTGTGGCTAGGTGTGGTCTAAGCGATGGCCTCTGATCATTCGTCCGAACGGGGTCCGGGTTCGAATCCCGCTGAGGCATGGATGTTGTGTTTGTTTTACGGCACTGGCTCTCTCCCTTCCCTGGAACCAGTGACCCTAAATTAGGGACGGGCGACTGTTTATAGCCCATTTAGTTGCTCACGGCGGGCGTTAAATTTCCAATCAAAAAAAAAAAAAAAGTACAAGGCCTTAACATTATAAAGACGAGTTCCCTTTTTTAGTGATGTCACGCGAAAACAAAGGCTTCCGACTGGTTTCTGACGTTGTCGTATAAGACGTCATACACGACACCGACTGCCGCCCCGGTGGCGCAGTGGTCTAAGGCGCTGGCCTCTGATCGTTCGTCCGTAAGGGGTCCGGGTTCGAATCCCGGTCAGGCATGGATGTTGTGTTTGTCTTACGGCACTGGCTCTCTCCCTTCCCTGGAACCAGTGACCCTAAATTAGGGACGGGCGACTGCTTATAGCCCATTGAGTTGCTCACGGTGGTCGTTAAACCTCCAATCAAAAAAAAAAAAAAAAAAAAAAACGACACCGACTATCAGGCAACCAATCTGACAGTGACGTCACAAAAGAAGGAAGCTCGTTTCTCTAATGTCATGGCCTTGTACTTTTTAGGCCGTCTTGGTCTGCCACAGACTTTAGCACTTCTCCTTAACTACGCCATTGGAACTGTACCTAAAATTTTCGCATTGGGTAAATATTTGGTCACAATTGTTCGTTGAACATAAATAAATTTGCATTGGACGATAATTATCTATAGCTCCGTTACTGCAGTGAGATATTTTAGATAGCAGACATTACTTGAATGTTCCATTTCTTGATTCAGAAGGGGCTTCGAAGATCGACTGTGTTAACTCACTACTATATGAACGCCTCGATTCTGTTTCGTCCTAGCGTTTAACAGGTTGTGGGAATAATTTCGACAACTCTCTGTTCTAGTTCGGGCATCGGTAACTGGAGGAAGCCGGACATTAGGATCAGTCCTCTTATTTTAAGTGTCGTACAGTTTAGTATGTGTTTATTTTTTAGAATTATCGTTTACCTTCAGTATTTTTTGACACACTATATAATCGATCATGAAGCACAGCCATATTTGTTTCTTTGTCTTCTTAATGTCTGTCGTTTTAGAATTAGTGAAGGCATACAAAAAGTACTAAAAACTTTTCTTCTTCTTGTTTTCAGGTACCAGAGGAGTTATCTTCAAAAGATTCAATGGCTCCCCGGAAGGAAGTCCTTACCCTAAGGCAAATATGCCTGCGGAACATCGTTACAGATCTGCCCTATCATGTCAAGCAATTCAAAGATCCTAAGACCAACGAATCCACCTACAGAACCTACAGGCTCATTCGTAAGTGATGCTAAACGTACATACTCTGAAGCATTCTATTCCTCGACACCATAGTCAGTGGCGTGCAGTCGTTGTATGCAACGCATGTCTTAATTACGTACAAAAATTGACTCTCTGAAAAAAAAAAAAGAATTATACGAAGAAAGTTTAAATTTTCCCGTAAAAACTGTGCTACAGCTTTTGACAGGAAAATTTAAACTAAGTGCTTGGTTTTAGAAGAGTTTTATTTAAAACCAAATTCACATATTTTTGAAAGCCTGGTAAGTAGGAACGGCAACGAAGAAATCCACTGCATGCGAAATTTCTGTTGCATTCAGGGATTGGGCAGTCAACCAATCAGAGAACCGGAATCCGTTTGCTCTGTCCCCACTGTTTATTCCCACTTGGGTTGGGGCCTTTTTATTTGCCTGGTCGAAATGCGAAACACAGAGTTGCATTAACCAATGGAAAGCTCATATGTGACTACAAAACTTGTGGTGTTGAGATAGAATAAAAGTAGCAACGTTTCTCACAGTTAAATGTTTATTAAACACCCGTTTTGATTTCGTTTGGTTAAAAAGTGAATTAAGTGTGTTTTACTCTTCTTCTTGGATTAAGCACTAAAATAACCGACAAATTGTTCAAAGCACTTAGTTCGGATAAATGCTTGACGGAACTAATATCTTTGTCATTAAATTATGATAATAAAAACTTATTCACGTAATATAAGCAAAGGCAAGACATATTATCTAAAAAAAGTTTTATAGCAAGTGAAAAAGTTCTACTGAAGATATTGATGTCGAAGCCAAGGTAACGGAAGAATAAAGGTAAGTAGCAGGATGGAATTCCGCTATAAATGACGTATGTTATTATTATCATTTTATTATTATTTCTGCATGTTTACACATAACGTTGACGGCACGTCACTGACCATAATAAATTCTTTCTCAAGTTAAAATCATTCAGCAGGAAAACATATGGCTGATGAAATGTGACATTTAGTGTTTATCCAATATGTTTCAACATTACTTAAATATTTTAACTATTTACCTGAGCTTCCCAGTCATAATTATCAGAAAAAATAACAGTCACAATTATCGGATAAGTTTCATTACGTTTCATAAACTGCATGCCTTTCAAAAAAAGTGTATTTGTCGGTTTGTTTGTCTGTCCGTCTGTAGACATTATATCTCCGTGTCTGTAAGTCAGATTTGAAATATTCTACTTGCATCGATTTAAACATAAGGACGATAACTAATGCTCTTTAGTTTCTATGATGGAATATTTTCTCACCAAATGCCGTAAATTTAATTTTATGTGGTGTGTGACACCTGCACTCCTAACAGTTAAAATGAATAAATTGTTTGTCTATCCAATTGCCGAAACTATGGAGATATTATTTTGCATCATTAACCCCTTTGATGGAGTAAATACACATTTGTACGAAGTGGAGTAAATGCGTGTGGTATTTGGCACGATATTGCAGCTTCTAAGAGTTCGATTTGAAAAAAATATTTTTGCATCAAATGGCAGGAAGTTTTCACCAGCAGCAGAAGACTATAACTCAGGTTTAGTCCCATAAATCTGCACTTCAAAGGGCCTTTGCCTAGGAAAGATGAAAAATGCATGTGGAAAAAGGGGCTCTGGTTGAAAGAAAGAAAACTTCGTGTTTTAGGAGTACAGCGTTTCTTTTTAATATTGGAAGTTATAAACTACCCAATAATTTACCAGCTCTGCAATCCATGCATCAAGCCTCATCAGCCGGCCATAGATGCCAGAACTTGCGATGCGGAAGAACACCTTCAAAATGATGGAAAGGTAAACAGCACAAAACACTTATGTGAAACACCGAACCACACAGTGTGCACCACAAGTTTCGTGGTGAAAAGAGCCGCTTTTTTCCCTCTACAAACCCCTTATCACTTCCTCCAAGTTCTGAACGAAATGGGCGCAGGTAGAGGCAGATTTACAGGAAGCTCAGCGCAGTGCCTCTAGATGTTGTTGGGCCCCTAAAATAATGATATTTCTTCACTTTTTTGTTTTTACATTTTGCTTTTTAATAAAAGGCATAGAGTGAGTAATAAGTTCGCTGTTCTGTGTACGTGATTCCACTTGAAGTTGGAGTAAGTCACCACAAGTATTAATTGGATAGCTTAAATACAGACCGATGGAAAATAATTTTGAGAGTAATAATTGGAGGTAGGGCCGGGCGAAAAGTAATGTCGTTTTTGGAAAAGAAGAAAAAACACTGTTTGTAACAAAAGAAATTTATTTCTTAATGAATTATACACTGGTGTGCAAAAATTAAGGACGAAGAGGAGAAATTAGCATAACAGCGGAACGAGCAGGCAGAACGGACCGAAAGACCACTCAGGAGATAGACTAGGGTCCGGTACGGTAGAGAGGGCGCATATATGCAGCATGACGTAGAGGGGGGGGGTGTCGGAAGGGTATAAAGCACACGGGCGTTGTAAGCTCAGCAATTCGGTGAAAGCTATTGCACGGTGTACATCGGTTTGAACGACGTCGAGTTGCTGCCACCTGTGATATGGTCAACAGGCAATCCAGTAGACGACATCTGGATGACTTTACCCGAGGTCGCGTCATTGGGAAGTTGGAAGGTCGAAGTGTGACTAGTGTGGTCGAGGAGTTCGGGATCGCTCACAGCATCGTTTCACGAGCTTGGAGAGCATTTCAAACGATAGGAACAGCTGCCCGAGAATTTAGCAGTGGTCGTCCACGAGCAACCACGGCGGCGGACGACCGGTATATTGTCCTATAGGCGAGAAGAGACAGACGGCAGACAGCGGGAGAAATCGCAAGGCACATGCAACAGACTGGACGCCCGTTATCGTGTTTTACCGTGGCCATGAGGCTGCACAAAGGTGGTCTATTTGCACGACGACCAGTACGGTGTGTGCCATTAACACCTGCTCATCGGAGACGTCGGTTTCTGTGGTGCCAGGAACAGAAGAACTGGACACATCAGCAATGGGGTCAAGTTCTCTTTACGGATGAGAGCCGATTTAGCCTGACGAGCGATTCTGGAAGTATACACATCTGGAGAGAGCAAGGAACACGCAATTACACCTCCAACGTCATCGAAAGGGACCGGTTTGGAGGTGGCGGAGTTCTCGTTTAGGGCGGTATCATGCTTGGTAGCCGTACTGACCTCCACATCTTCCAAGGAGGTTCAGTCACTGGTGTCCGCTATTGTACAGAGGTTCTCCTGCCTCACGTGCGTCTGTTTAGAGGTGCTGTGGGTCCTGAGTTCCTCTTCATGGACGACAACGCTACATCTCATCGTACAGTGGCTGTTGCAGAGCTGTTGGATAGTGAAGATATTCAACGCATGGATTGGTCCGCAAGGTCCCTGGACCTAAACTCAATCGAACACGTGTGGGACCTTCGGGAGACACTTGGCAGCACGTCACCAGCCGCCAGCAACGATTCGGCAGCTGCAATTGGCGCTACAAGAGGAATGGGCCACGATGCCTCAACAGCTCCTTGACAACCTCGTCCTCAGCATGGACAGACGTTGTAAATCCTGCAACGCAGTCAGGGGTGATCATATCCTCTACTAAAGACTGGATTTTTCTTGGCAGCCGCCTGTCACATGGACGTTTCTGTCTTCTGTCCAGTTGTGCTCGAAGCTACCTTTTCAATTAGGTGCCTTTGAATTCTTTGGATTCCTTGGTTGGACGGTTTTGCTCACTTGTCCCATATTCTTACATCTTGGGGATCTTATGGTATGATTTGAGTCGATGTGGAGCACTTCTGCACGACGTTACATTCGAAAAACCGTCTCGTCCTTAATTTTTGTACGCCAGTATATAATCGCCATCATTATCGATCACACTTGCCCGTCGTGAAGCCAAACTTTCTATGCCGTCTTTATAAAAAGACGTTGGCTGTGATCCAAAGAAGTACGACAATCCCGTTTTGACATCATCAATATTGTGGAATCTTTTCCCATTAAGAAAGTTCTGCAGAAATATGAACAAGTGGCAGTTAGATGATGCACTGTCAGGGGAATAAGGGGGATGGGACAGAACTTCCCAGCCAAAATCTCTGATCGTCTGCTGGGTTCGTCTCGCCGTGTGATGTCTCGCGTTGTCATGCTGGAAGATTACACCTTTTCTGTTGGCCAGTGCTGGATGTTTTACATTAAGAGCTGTCTTCAAACGGTCCAGTTGTTGACAACAGAGGTTTGCCGTTACGGTCTGTCTGGGTTCCAAGAGCTCAAAGTGAGATATGCCAGCGGTGAGCAAAACCTTTTGGGGTGTAAGCCTGGTTTTAGCGAAGGAACTGGTGTCTGACCTGGAGAAAGCCACTGGTTTTGTTGTTGTTGTTGTTGTTGTTGTTGTTGTTGTTGTTGTTGTTCACGTAAAGAATCATCCACTTTTCATCTCCAGTGACGATTCGATGAAGAAATGGATCCTTTTCCTGTCGGCTGAGCAAAGAGTTGCAGATGGTGGAACGCTGGGCTTTGTTGACAGGTGAAAGTCGGTGTGGGACCCAAACTCCTTGTCTATAGACCTTCCCTATCTGTTGCAGGTGCTCATAAACAGTAGATCATGATGCATTAAGATGTTGGGGTAATTCATCAATGGTTTGACGAGGATCTACCTCAACGGCTGCATGCAGCAGGTCATTGTCCAACTCCATGGGTTCTTCCTGCACGAGAAGCATCAGAGAAGTCAAAATTGCCCGACCAATTTTGACTTCTCTGATGCTTCTCGTGCAGGAAGCCACGAAACAACGCTGGCACTTGAAAACATTTAACGCATTCGGATAAACAGCGCAAATGTTATTGGTGACCACGGTTGCATTGTTCCCCATATGAAATTCATACAGCATGCAATGACGAACATGGCTCTCCTCGGGTTTTATGTCACTCATTTTGTTCTGCAAATCTGGAAGACAAAAACACCTACATAAGTTAAAGGCGAATAGTTCATTCCCTTGTACATACACTCACTTTACGTTGAACGTACATAAACATCTTACAACTGCTCCTTAAACTTAGCCCCCCCAAAAACGACACTACTTTCCGGTCCCACAATACTTAATACCACACGACCCTAACCCAGAGATTGGGTTGTTATTTATGGACGATTTGCTTAGAAAGTAATAAATATTTTTCTGTTTAGTATTTTATCTTTCCATTAGAATTTTTTTTTATTCAGTCCAGTTTAAGAGACAATCACAAGATTGTTACTACGTATTATTAAAATCGAGGCCGACTTTACGGTGGTACGAGTGGTGCTGCTGCACATGGCGCCAAATTTAGGGGGAAGGCGGGAGCCGGGACGAATTTTTTTTTTCTTGTGAAATGGTAGAGTATATATACTACTGTTTGAGACAATTGCAACACCATGAATGACTGCTGGTATTAGATTAAAACTTACAGGATATGTATAACGGGTTGGGACATGCAAATGATTAAAATGTCAGTGAAAATCCGCACCCGGTTTCGGAGCAGCGCTCTCTGAACTGTCAGGTCTTGGGCATAAGAGCTGGCTCAAATGAGATGCTGCAATAATTGAAGACCCGAAGTAGAACGCAATAAACCGTCTATGCACGTTATGAACTTGAACAAGCTGCGGATGGGCTAGTGGTCAACGTTCGGGACTGCCACTTAGAAGACCTCAGGTTCGATCCCAGGCAGGTACGAACCCTCGAACTACTAAATATCCGCCGTGAGTCGGATGGGTACGTTAAGCCGTCGGACCTCGGGTACCCCCCCCCCGGTAATAAATAAGGGCATCTTTCTCCCCTTTCTACCTCACTTCCGTGTCACTTTCCTATCGGGCGCTCTAGCCCAAATCTCCTAGCTTCCTATTTCTAAGGGCTGTTTAAGACCTGGGGTCAGACACTCCCTTCCTAAAATCCTCTACATATGATCTGATCTGATCTGAACTTGAACAAACGCCACTGACCGTTGTCAAGTTAAAAAAACTTTACTGAAATCTAAAACCAATATGTACAATTAAAACGTGAAATCTTTCAAGAACACTATGTTTCCATCCTCAGACAAAAGTTATAAAGTGCATGTAAACAAGTTTGATAGGCTAGAAATGGCATATTGAGGTTGTAGTGGACATGCGTCAATCGGACGAATGACGCACCCCGACTACTCCCGTGGGAAAGGTCATAATCTCAGAGAATCTGGAACAGATCTGACCTAAATGACATTCCCATGTGGGAAGTAACCTCCTTGGTAACAGGTTGGATGCTAAGTATATCACAAAAAATTTATTTCAAAACATAATTATACTATATGAAAACATTAAGTGAACACAAACATTTATTATCACCCAGCACCATTGATTATCACCCATCACCTGTCACAGTTCTTAAAAACATCTGCAGTCGTCATGGTCTGGGTTTCGGCCTCAGGACCTCGAACATTTTCATAATGATCAAGAAGGACCGAGATTCTATTGTGCAGGATGAACGTCATGGGATTTATCCTATTCGTATGCAAGCCGTAGACACCGACGTACCTGCGAAACTCTATATCGATTCCACCAGGCGTTCTCTCCAGATCCGTCTGTCTGAACATAAGTACAGCGTAAAATTGAGGTCTATGAACACAGCATTGGCAAGATTGACCCTCAGTGGAACCCACTCCCCCATTTGGGACCACGTCGGATACTAACTAAACAACGCGATTTGTCTTCCTTGCTTTTGGCCGAAAGCTTATGCATTGATGTACTCAAGGACTTATGTTGCAATGACTCTCCCCCATGCGTAATACCTCAGCCATGAAATGACTTTAATTAATACAGACAATTGACGTGGATTATGAGCATCAAACAGAAGTCATCGCTCTTTCCACGTTTTTTTAAGTGAGTCACGGAAAATTTTTCTGATCGGCCGCCATTGGGAATCGAACCCAGGTCTTTCAGTTACGCGCCGGACATTCTACCACTGCACCACAGTGGCCTCGAATTCCTCCAGACTTACATACGACTAACTGCCAAGCCGCTTGGCAGGTTGCTTCTTGGAGCCCCGCACAATGCTGGTGATTCACCAAAGATGGTAAGCAGCAACTGAACAAATAACTAGGAGGCGAATGAATAATTAATACAGAAAATTGATGTGGATTATGAGCATCAAACAAAAGTCATCGCTCTTTCCACGTTTTTTATAAGTGAATCGCAGGAAAATTCTCATCAGCCGTCACCGGGAATCGAAGCAACCTGCCAAGTTGTTGGCAGTTAGTCATATTTGAGTATGGAGGAATTCGAGGCCGCTGTGGTGCAGTGGATGCATGTCCGGCGCGTAACTGGAAGACCCTGGGTTCGATTCCCGGTGGCGGCCTATGATAATTTTTCGGTGACTCACTTATAAAAAACGTGGAAAGAGCGATGACTTCTGTCTGATGGAAGGACTTGTTTTACAGAATCCTAGGATTTTGTTCGGGTTCTCAGCTTATATATTGCATCAATAATTTTTGTGCTCACTTAATGTTTTCATATAGTATATTTATGTTTCGACATCAATTTTTTTGTGATATACAGTACTTAGCATGCAACCTGTTACCAAGGTTACTTCCCACATGGGGATGTCATTAGGTCAGATCTGTTCCAGATTCTCTGAGACATGACCTTTCCCACGGGAGTAGTCGGGGTGCGCCATTCGTCCGATTGACGCATGTCCACTACAACCTCAGTATGCCGTTTCGAGCCTTGCAAACTTGTATATATACCTGGACATGTACTTCATTCCTTTTGTCTGAGGATGGGAACATAGTGTTCTTGAAAGATCTCACGTTTTAATTGTACATATTGGTTTTAGATTTCAGTAAAGCTTTTAAACTTGACAACGGTCAATGGAGTTTGTTCAAGTTCATAACGTACATAGACGGTTTATTGCTTTCTACTTCAGCATTTTTGCACGTATGTCGATTACTTTGCATTGAAGAGCCAACATTTACTCGAAAAGGTGTTTGTTTCCTGTGTCTCAAAGCGCCCCGTCGCCGAAGGATGTCGCATTATGAACACCTGACGGACATGGAGCAAGGAAGGATGCGTACTCACAGAAATTCGGGAAATGGACAGCAAAATCGCAAGGCTTCACGGGATGACAGACATTTCAGCCTCATGGCAGTGACCGATCACACAGTGACATCGACGATGTTACGGCAGCACTGTCACAGGTCAGGCTTCGTCCTACGGCACTGGCGACGTCGTCTGCTTAACAGAGGATTGGTCGCTAGCAGCCCATTGGTGCACATTCCTTTGACCCTCAACCGCAGACGCCTCAGGCTGCGATGGGGAGTCAAACACAGATATTGGCAGCTGATTGGCAGCAGGTCGGGTTTTCTGACGAGTCACGATTTAGCTTGAAGCACCATGATGGTTGCATACGTGTTCGAAGACATTATGGTGAGCGGCACTTTACAGCGTGCATCTTGCAGAGTCATACGGGCACAATACCAAGCGTCATGGTTTGGGGCGCCATTGGGTTCAATTTGAAGCGTCATGGTTTGGGGCGCCATTGGGTTCAATTTGAAGCGTCATGGTTTGGGGCGCCATTGGGTTCAATTCGCGATCACGCCTGATACGAATTGAGGGAACCCTCAACAGCCAGCGATACATCAGGGATGCTTTATAAACTCTGAAGCATGCCAGTTGTCCTGGCGCTATATTCCAGCAGGACAATGCTCGACCGCATATGGCCCGGAATTTCCAAAACCTCTTCCATGCACAGCAGACCGCTTCTTCCCTGGCTTTCACGTTCGCAGGATATGTCTCCCATCGAACATGTTTGGAACACGGTAGTTATAAGTGACTGGCCTCTCAAGCGCCTCCGCCAGTCACCACAAATGAACTCTGATCTCGCGTTTAAGTAGCCTGGTAGGACAGAAGTTCGTAATCTGTGCGTCGCGACTATAAGGAAAAAGTAAAACTTTTTCTTCACAAACAGATGAACACAAGTGGGTTACAGACCCATTTATAGCCCATCCACCATCAACCCTCACTAGTGCTGAGCAGGAACAGTTAATAAACATTTCTTCAGACTCCATAGTGAAAATGACATTCTCTTCCGGAACTCCGTCACAGTTTTGGAACAGTGTGGCAAGGAGTACCCAGAATTGAGTAAGCAAGCCGTGAGAGTAATTCACCCTTTTACCATATTCTACCTTTGCGAGGCAAGATTTTCAGCTCTGGTGGTAATAAAATCCAGATATACAAGCAAAGTTAACTTTGAGAAACAGATCCGCATCGCTGTATATCGAACATTGTCCCCAGATTCGATGTTTTGTGTGACGAGAAATTTCAGACTCAAATACCTCTATTAGGTAGTTTCTAAAATTACTGTATAAATGTGAAAGTCAACTGAAAAGTGTTAGCGTTGTGAAAATGTTCCTATCTCATCAATTTATTCTTATTCAGTTCTGTAATTTTATTCTAATTTTGTACTTTTACATTAAAAAAGAATACAAACTAGTACGTAAATGACTATTTTTTTTTTTTAAATACCACAAACTCGAATTTGGGCATTTTTTTTTATTTTGGGTGCAGGGGCGTCGCACGTAAAAAGGAGACATGTGAAGGGCCCCGCGGTCTCAAAAAGTTTGGAAACCCCTGCCCGAGGACGATATCAAAACCTCTTCCATTCAATGCTACGCCGTGCAGAAGCTGTTATTGTTGCTCAAGGTGCCTTCACACGATACTGAATTTTGAAGCGAAGAAATCGTGTACAGCTCTACGAATGTAATCAGTTATTTCCTGTAACATGAGGAATCTGTGATATAAATTTCATTTGAATAGCGTGATTCTTTCTTGGTGTTGTAATTTTCACAAACAGTAGAGTATTAAGGTGGACGTCAAGTAATTTTGCTTCCTATACTTCCAATGGGAAAACTTCTATACACATTTTCTTCACAACTAATACGTTCCCAAGGATGAAAATTTGAACATCGATTAAAATAGCTTCATTTTATAACTTGCAATACTTAATATTTTCTAAAACATAACCATAATTATGCAATCCAACATTTGTTTGTCTACTGACGTCATCAAAGTACAGGTCGCGCCATATTTTTTCTGGTTTCAACACCACCAAAGGAAATTGATTTTTAATATAATAATGGTTATGTTTTAGAAAATATTAAGTATTCCAAGTTATAATATGAAGCTATTTTAATCAATGTTCAAATTTTCATCCTTGGGAACGCATTAGTTTTGAAGAAAATATGTGCAGAAGTTTTTCCATTGGAAGTATAGGAAGCAAAATTACTTGACGTCCACCTTAAAAATAAAAATACCTTGCGAGTATTGTAATTGGAGATGATGAAACTGGAACAATAGAAATCATCACAATAAAGGATTGTTACAATTAAGCGCAAAAAAGATCGTTATTTTTGGCAGTAACCTTTGAATGAACGCGCGCGTACTCTAATTTATATTGTATGTGTTTCATGCGTGGCTAAAGAAATATACACACTCACACATGCACAAACTTGTGGGGGCGCCAATAAATACTGTCGCACCGTGTGCCACGAACAAGTCGCTTTTTTTAAAAAAGTAAATTGACATTGGAACAGCTGGTTTTAGGATACACGTTAACTGACTTCCTCTATGTTCGGGATGTTTAGGCGGAACTGTCACTGGGTTGGAATCTGATGATATCATACAGCAGATCCCGCACCGCATGTAGCATAAATATCGATTAAATTAGTGATATAAATTAACCGTATTTATTATGTTAAATACCAGTACCATGCTGAAAATCCTCTAAATAGGTAGCGTCAGTGAATAAAAAACAAATATCGCCCTTTCCACGTTTATCAACACACATCAACCGAAAAATTGTTTTCTCGCCACTGCTGGGATCGTACCCTAGATCTCTCGATATCTAGCCGAGTGCGTTCGCCTTACACTACGGTGGCCACCAATCAACGGCGCTATGTGTGCTTATCTGTCAGCTTCTGACATCACAAATTCGTAGGATGGTCTCAGCAACTGAGACGTCTCCATCTAGTGGGCATTAACGGCACAAGCTATATATTAATTATAGCAAATAAATCCAAAGGACGAGAACAATAGTGAAAATCCTCTAAATACGTAGCGTCAGTGAATAAACAAAAACATCATTCTTTCCACGTTTATCAACAAATAGCAACCGAAAAATTGTTATCTGGCCACTGCTGGGATCGTATCCCAGATCTCTCGATACCTAGCCGAGTGCGTTCGGCTTACGGTTCGGTGGCCGTCTTTATAAACGTTCTGACTTTTCCATCTTAACACAGGCTTGTAGCTTCCCTTTAACCCCTCCCCCTTTTTTTCCCCGATCAGGGTATTGCAAAGCCCTTAGATAATAAATTTTATGTTGATTGATTTGTTTCCAACGTTACTATGAGAATGTAAAAAAATGTTGGGCGTATGCACAACAAAATTTTTTTTACTTTCATAGATAGCGGGCAAAGTGAGGGGATCCCCAAAACCGATACTGTGCGCAGGGCCCCGATAACAATAAATCCGCCGCTGTGCAAAGGTACTTTGCAGCACAATTTTCATTGGCTGTGTAAAGTAGGCTCTGGCCATGATGACTTACTCGTGTCTTCGTGACACTTTTAGCCACTTTGAAAAGTTGCCTTCCTGTTATTCATTGATATGTAACTGGAATTAGAGAATGCAGACAATACATTTTTTTTTCCCGAACAGTACATAAAAAAAAGTTTACAAAATAGGGGAAGAGGGCAGAACTAGTATGTTTCGAGGTGGAATAAAAACTGCTACTGATAGTTGGGCCGTTTTTTTCTCCTTATGAATCTAAAATTAATAATTTTTTTCGATCCCTTAATCTTATTTTGAATCTGGATTAAATCTGTGAATTATTTCAGCAACTATATCAAAAAATACTTTCAGTACACTTGTACTTTTGTACAACTCATGTTTCATAGGGTAGAACTTTTTGTATATGAAAGTTCGGATGCTTTTTGGCTTTTTCGTAGTATCTTTCCGCTAATTCATCATCATCATCAAACATTGCCAATCCGTTGCTGGATAAAGGCTTATGAAATTATTTCCACAATTCCGTATTGAGCAGTTCTCATCCATATCCTTCGGCATGCTTTCGAATTTACTGTACTCCACCCATCTTCCAAATAGTCTGGTTTTTTTACTTCCCTTGTTATACAATCTAGTATTTCAGGTGTCTAACGGTGGTCAGTGTTTTTAGTAATACATCCAGCCCATTACTACTTGAAAGTCTTTACTTTGACCTAGGTGACATCAGCTCTTGTAACTTTCCTGAAGCATGGGTATTTTCTGCTATCTTTCTCAGTTGCAACAAGCTTGCATTCCTCTGTGTTTCTTTCTTCTGCGCAGCCTCTGTATGCCTTTTTTAGTTAAGGTCTATGTCTCTGATATATAAGTAAGAACTGGCAGTATGCACAGATTTTAAACATTTTCTTTTAAAGCTGTCTTTGAATGAGTGTAAGACAAATTCTATCCTATATCTGCAATGTAAATTCTTTTGTACACATTTTCTCAAAGACTATTACTTTGTAATGTTTGAAATTTTGACCACAAATAAAAACGACTCATAGCTGACATATATGCAGCAGTTATTATTCCGAAACATTTGTTAGAATTTTTTTAATTCAATTTATTTGACTCGAAAGTATTTCAATTTGGAGCTAGATAGCGTGATAAGTAAGCTTAGCAGTGTTTCTGTCTGGAAGAAGCCATGAAGAAATCTCAGATCGATCCCAGGCAGGTACGAACGCTCAAACCACTAAATATATGCCGTGCGTCGTATGAGCACGTTAAGCCGTCGGGCCCCGGGTACTGCCACCCCCCACCCCCACCCCGGTTATAAATAAGGGCATCTTTCTCCCCTTTCTGCCTCACTTCCGTGTCATTTTTCTATCGGGCACTCTAGCCCAAATCTCCTAGCTTCTTATTTCTAAGGGTTGTTTAAGACCTGGGGTCAGACACTCCCTTCCTAAAATCTCTACATACAGTATGATCTGATCTGTATGGAATAAACGAAATCTCTCCTTTCTGTCTGATTTTTTAATTATCTAGGCCAAAAAGAAAGTAATTAATATGGGCAAAAGTGAGATTGGAATCTTGTCTTCTATAGATCATCTCAAATCCTACCGTACGTTCACTTTTTGAAGCAGAGAACCCCTGAATTTGAGCTATAGAAACTCAGCCTATTTACTAAGTCCCACGTACTTACTGAGCTCTACCCCCAAATAACGTCATTGGTTAAAATGTAACAGCGTGTATTTTGTCTTTTCATTGTGGAGCCAACGAGAGATCTCAAGTAATTCGCAGACGCCAACTTCTGGGACAGTCACTGAAGATGTAAAAGCCACGCCCAAGGAGCGATTTTTTACGCTATCTATCGCAGAAGATGAATCCCTAACACTCATTCAAAGACAGCCTTAAATCACTCTTTTTACCGAACCCGGTGGCCGAATGCTAGGAATAGTACGAAGCGTTAGCTTCTAATCATTCATCTGAGATAGGTCCGGGTTCAAATCTAGGGTGAAGCATGGGAAGAGTGCTTGTCTTACGGCACTGGATTCTCCCTTCCCTAGAATAAGTGGCCCAAACTTGGTGTTGGGTGACTGCTTATAGCTTACAGTGGTCATTAATCCCCTAAACAAAATTTTTTTCCTGTTTTGAGTCTCACTCGCATAAAAAAATTAATTGCGTTGGAAAATCGCTATGTGGCATGTGCGCATTTCAACTTTCAGAGTGATCTGCACGATGATTTAGTGAAAATGGGGTTTTCAGGAAACTCGTAATTTTTTGCTTTCCATTTCGCGTTTTATTGGGGTTTTTTTTTTTTTTTTTTTTTCAAAGCCAGAATTTTAAAAGAAAGGCAGTTATTTGGTACAGCACTTCGTTTCAGCATGGTATGATGCCACATCCAATCATGAGCAAATTATGAAAATTTTTTCATCATTAAATAGTTAAAAAAAATTCTTGTTTGAATTCCTTTTAGTATGCATACTTTAAGAGTTCTCAGTCATCCAGGCTCTGATTTTTTTCCATGAGGGAATTTATGAGATGGTTCCCTGTAGGAAGGTTTTTTTTTTATAGTGGACTGCAAGAACAAAATTCCCGGCCTGGTTTGGTCAACCCAATTCGCCGCCATTTTCCTATCTTACAAACCCATGTCAAACAAAGACTGCCTGTCAACAAAGCTCTGTCATTAGACAACACTTACTAGAGTTTTCTAATTCAGCAAAGAGTAGCCTTAAGAAATGAATTGTGTTCTTGTAATGCTTTTAAAGTTGGCGTATTAGCAAACTGTTCGTTGAAGCAACAAAGTCACTTAACTTTAACAAAATGTAGAAGATTCATATAAATGAGAACTAACACATCCATATGAATGAGAACAACTTATGTTAAACTTCAAGCGCTTTATTCCTTCCAAATATAGAAGTCACACGATTAGAGAAACTTTGCTATAATATTAATAATATGCAGCAGCGATCACATATAAGCTTTACACTTTCGTAGTATCAAGTTAACATTTCAATGCAAATCAGTCAGTGATCTCTCACGATCGTACGACAGCTCTCATCACGCTCACTACATTTTTTTGCTTTCGACCTAGTTTTGATTTACTCTTGGATCCACTGTCAGTGTTGCTAAAACATATGAGGGAATTTGGAAAAGCTACTTGCCTTTCAGAAAGAAAATAAGACGGAGAAGCAACAAAATTTACATAAGAATAGGAACTTAAAAGGAAGGTTAAGTTAGACATATGCGTCACAAAACATCGAAGTTGGGGAAATGTGCAATGGAAAAACAAGATTGGCAATGTTGTTTTTGAATACACTACTTGAATTACAACCTTTTCCATGGGCCTTTATTTCCATAAGTAGCACACTTTTTTGATCTTATGTGACGAGATCCGAAGTGTTTAAGAAATAATTTCATTGGACAGTGACTCCTTATTTGGAACTTTACTGTGTGGACCACTTTAGTTTGTTCTTTTATAGATACGTAAGAGTTTGATGCTACTGAACACATCATTCAAATTCTGATGAAGATTATCCTTTTCAATTTCAGAAAGAATTTTCAAGAACGAACTTCTTGGAACTGCAGGGGATGTAATACGTCATCGGAGCAAGAGAAACCGCGGTGAAATCCACAACGAACAGACAAACGGTGACGCAGTTTCTATGTGGCCAGTATCTTTGGTAGCCGAAGAACTGCACAGCAGCATTCTCGATTACGTGGGGTTCTTGTTAAATGACTTCACCACAGAATTCACCACAATGATATCGAATTACCTTCAGATTAAGTTCTGTGACGACACCCTCTCACAGATCATCGCAAAATGCACGGTAAGACAAAAAGAGTTTTTCTTACGCATTTATTTTTGGAAAGTTTTAAATTGTTCACAGATGGTTATGAAAATTCGTTCCTGCCTTTATTTGTACATTAAGTGTCTAGGTGGGTTTGCGTTCGCCGAAATTAATAAATCAATTTTCAAAAGTAAGGAATTGCTTTTCGGGAATGAATATCCCAGTATTATTAGTATGAAAGTGAAATTCCACCCAGAAGGAAACTCACTATGGCAGTAGCTAATAGCCCGCACAGAATAATTAATATCTGGCTTAAAGGCAATATAAATTAATCCATGACTTATATGAATAGATGACGGGATCCAAGCCTATAAGTTGTGTTGAAAAGTCACTGTGATATCATGTTGTGTTTGGTCAGTAATCTTGTGTTAAACATAAAAATGGCCATAATATAAGTGACAAGTTAAGACTTAATGATGCAGTAGCATTGCATGAGGTGTAGAATAAAAGTTCCAGTAAAGTAGAAAAGCTGCGAGACGCAACATGTGGTCTATCTAGAATTAAAACTCCAAGGCTTGAAAGATACTTGACTCCCAGGATTAAAACCCCAAACAAGAAAAATGCTGGAATCCCAGAATTAAACTCATTTTAAGATTATTTTTCTTAAGTTATGCGTTCAGTCATAAAGTGCATGTGCAAGGATATCTAAAAGGCGAGAAAATATTTTCAGCAGATTGAGAAAGGTCTCCTCTGTACCTTTTAAGTCGCTTTCAACTTATGATGTCGACATAAATATTCTTTGCAGTTACATCATTGCTTTTTCGACTGACTGATCACAAATCATGACAGTTTGAATTCTGACTTTCTCAGTGGTTGGAGATTCCGACGAGAAGTTGAACAACTAAACGAAAGCCACTCTAGCAACGCTTGCTTTTTGAACAGAAAGTTTTCATAGATTGGATTTTTCTTTGTTTAAGGATTTAATAAACCCCATGAGTATCTAATACTTTGAGGTCACCTTTCTCTAATTTAGGGCCAATAATTCCTGAAAGAGACTGAGCCGATGCCATAGAACAAATACTGCATATCCATTATACCTGTTCTGGACTCGAACTCATTGTTACAGTTTGGACAATTACCTGGAAGCCCGAGCTTTTGACTATTCGGATACCATGGTATACAGTACAAGGGATTATAAACTTCACATATAAGGCTGCTATGAGAAGTGTTCATATTAGAAAGAGAGAGCATGTGATTCTTTCAATGCTGTTCACGCCATCGAAGATACTGAAGAAGCATATAAATTTTTTACTCTCGTCAACTTCGTCGAAATAACTTGTGGAATTGAATCTTGGCCGCCATCTTAGCACGAGGATGCAGCATTCTGGCTGCGTTTCTCCGTCCTCATCTCACCTTGTCACCAGCAGTTAAATTTTGCTTTCCTTCCCGTCGTGACTATAAATTTATCCTTATCATTCGGTGACAAGGATTAACAAGTGTCGTACATGTTGCAATCAGCGGATGAGTTTCATACGGTCGTATAAAATCCGCGATGGACGTTAAAAAACGACTCTTTTTTTTTTTTTTTTTTTTGATTGGAGGTTTAACGACCACCGTGAGCAACTCAATGGGCTATAAGCAGTCGCCCGTCCCTAATTTAGGGCCACTGGTTCCAGGGAAGGGAGAGAGCCAGTGCCGTGAGACAAACACAACATCCATGCCTCACCAGGATCCGAACCCAGACCCCTTTCGGACGAATAATCAGAGGCCATCGCTTAGACCACTGCGCCCCCGGGGCGACAAAAAAACCGACTCTAAAAATCGTAGTAAAATAGATGAAACTTCCGTGATCTCGGAAGTGCTATTCATTTACCTGTGGGAGTGTTCGTTCAGTAGTAAAGAAAGCTGCAAAAAGGGGAAGTTAGGCTGAGAAAGGGAAAGTTAGGCTTCTTAAAATATTAGAAGATAAGTGCAGTAGGGCAGATTAAGAGAAATGGATGAAATATATAACCGTAACTGACATTATGTTCTGACGATCTTCATTATTGGAATACTCTGATCAGCTAATCCACCGTTTAATAGGATCTAAGTTTATCTAAGGGCCGAATGCAGAAAATGAAGGGGGAAATACTACTGACAGTGAATTGCTTCAATAATTTCATTAACAGTATCAACATGGCCGGTGTAATTCCGAATCCGTCCAAGGTGGGTCAGTAAGCGGTGATTCAGCTCCTAACAGCGGTAGGATGTCGACCAGTCGACATTCATTGCAGAACGCAGGCGGTGTATGGTGAAAAATGTGTGTCGAAGACAACAGTGTTGGACTGGGCGCGAATGTCTCGGGAAGGACGTGAGGAAACGAAAGATCTTCCACGGCAGGGCCAGGCGCATGTTATTGCGACAGAAGAAGCCATCACCAAGATTGATGCAGAAATACGGGTGGACCGTCGTCGGAGCTTCCGTTCGCTAGCGGAGAAATTCGCTATGTCATTTGGGACAGTTCAAACGGTGGTTACGAAGACACTGCAGTATCGGAAGGTGTGTTCACAATGAATCCAACGGATGCTGACAGACCACGATAAGGAATAACGCATGGGTTGGAGTTTGAATCAATTACTGCATTACGTAGCGGAGGGTGTTGCATTTCTGTCGCGCATATTGGTAGGCGACGAACCGTGGTGCCACCATTTTGAGTCGTCCAGAAAATCGGCGAGCATGCAATGGAAACATCCCGAATCACCAAAATTCAAATCACAGGCTTCCGCCGGTAAGGTTATGCTGACCGCATTTTTTGGCCATGCAGGGCTTTTGTTGGTGGACTTTAAAGAGCCTCACGTGAACATCAATGCCAACCGTTACAAGGACACACTGGACAAGCTACATGAAGCCATCAAGAATAAGCGTCCCGGCATGCTTTCGCGTAGTGCGATTCTGTTGCACGACAGTACTCGTTCGTATGTTGCGAACATTATTCAGGATGCATTAGCACGGAAAGGGTGGGAGGTTCTACACTACCCAGCCTATAGCCCTGATCTGTCACCATGTGACTTTCCCTTGTTCGGACCCTTAAAAAAAGCTCTAAAAGGACAACGATTCCACTCCGATGCAGACGTCATGGCCGCAGTGACCAAATGGTTCAAGGAGCAACCAAAGTCCTTCTTCGCGGACGGTATCCGCCGTCTCCCGAAGCAGTAGGATGCGTGTCCGAATGCCTACGAATACTTCTTCTAACGAACACTAGTGCATTCTTGCTTCCTTATATACTGCTTTGTTTAATTCTGCCACACCTGTAGATGTGCCTTTTCATTCGTTTTAATAAAGACACTCGAACGGGTTTCATTTTATCACGCCTAATAAATACATTGTTTTCTGCATGACACCGCTCGAGTATATAATGGGTTCATTAAAGTAAGTGTGCTCCTACAAAATATTGGATTTATTTTTGAAGCATTGTTTTGGTCGAAACATGATGAGTAATTTGTCTGTTGTAATTTATGTTATGTAATAACCGTATTTGAATGGTATTTTCTTGTAATACAGGCATTTGTAGGTAGATTACATTTCGTGTGTTCTTACGTTTTTTCTCTTTTCCATTCGATTCTCTGATTTTTTTCTTTTTTCTCTCTTTTCAGAATATGCAGATAATGAAAATAATCTGCCCGAAAATTTCAAATCAAAGTATTTTGGAGCATGTACAAAATTGGGAGATACTGATTGAAATAGATCTGAGTTCAACAAAATGCTCTAACGAGTTAGTGAATCATATATGGGAAAATTGCCCACACCTAAAAGAACTGAGTCTTACACATACGCCAGTTACCGACAACTGCTTGACAAGTCTTTGTCACACATATTCATATCCATTATCTCAATGTCTGTGCAGAAGTTTATCCTCTGGCCAGCTAGGACAGAAGCTCGAAGTTCTGAACGTTGCCTGGACAAAAATTACCGTCAAAGGTCTCATCTACGCGCTTTGTCATCTTCCTAGGTTGCATAACATCCAGGATGAAGGATTCATATGCACCAGTACCATTCACAGACACTCAGATGTGCCGCGTGCAGTTATGTCTTTGCAAGAACTGCCACAAGAAGGTGGTCAGCGTATCTATAGGACGGAACTCGTTGACGTTGAGTTGTATGCAGATCTTCGTGAAGGACAACTCAGAGAAATCGTGGAGCGCTGTCCAAACCTCAAAAGGGTGCGATTCGTACATGATTTTAACATCTTCCAAGTCCTAGAAGGAGACCGTTTAGCGTCCTTGCAGGAGCTGAATCTTCATGATGCATCGCATCATACATTGATGTCTCCAGAGTTCAGGGAGTTTTTTGCTAGGAGAGGACAACAGTTGAAGAAGTTTGCCTTCAGCTGTGTGTCAGGTGTAGTGGAAGAGACTTGCATCAGACACGTTTTAAAGAGCTGCACGAACCTTAAACATTTCGGCATGCACAGTGTGCACTTCGTGTCGGATGCTAATTACGATCATGTAGGCATTCCTTCGAGCGTGCAGAATATCCGGAAACTGGAGCTGTGTTTCATTGAAGTTCGAAAACCACGAGATCTCCTCTTTCTTCAACGCACTTTGGCCGAATTAAAAAATGTGAATTATCTGGACGTGTCGGGGAGCGTCATGGTGTACAATTTTTCAATGGCATTAAAATTCAATGAATTTCTTCACCTGGAGACTTTCTACATACACGACACTGACTTGAATTTGGTTGCGCCCGACCTGCAGCGCTTGATCGTACAGAAAAACGCCCTGAAGCTGATAAAATTCCGTTCATGTTCCAGAACTAGGTCCATTATTCCAGCCCTCAGGCAAATTGTGAAAGAACATAACCTTGACCTACAGATTGAAATTGCCTCTTCACCAAGGTCTCTGCACTACATTTAAGTACCTGAGATTTAATGCATCTCTCTTTCAAAAATATTCTACAGCTGTCTTTTGAATACATGTGGTATAGATATTTTATAAAAATTGATAGGGTAAACAAAATGCGATATTTATGCTGAAGGACTGTGTGATAACAGAAGGAAAAGCAGACCACAGATGTTTCATAAGAATGAACAATCTAAAGCAAAGTACACCGTAAGTACTGATAACACGAGGAAGAGCAGGCCATAGATATTTCATAAGAATGAATAAGGTATATATGAATATATAAGGTAAAACAAAACGCAACGTATTATGTGCAGCATTACATGCATAAGTTCAAACATCAACGGTTTGCTCGTGCTGTCTTGATTATGCCGTAAATAGTTCATTTTTCCCAGAACTTCAGGGAAACTTTTGCCGAGTGAATTGGTATTTTTTATTTTTTCAATTATGATGTAGCTCACTGAGAAATGTAAACGCTTTTGAGTTTTCGAACGTATTATCAGCTTCCTGGGAGAAAATTTGGCATGACGAATGTTTATTTGCATATTAATTCTGATTTTATATATAATTAATGTAGATATTATGTCTACTTATGGAAAGACTTTTCATGACATTCATATGATATTAATAAATTACATCCGCTTTCTAGAATGTTAATTATATTAAGATATCAATTACGTTCGCATATTAGCATTCAATTGTCACATGACAATTGCTCTCTAAAATGTGTGACATAAATTACACCATACTGCTTGGAACTTATTTTTATGGTATCAGTGGCCTGTTTGTAACTGTTTTATACATTACCGTATTTTTCGTCAAATAACCCGCGGATTATCTGTTAAAAAAGTTTTAAATTTAGGTTCTGCGAATCATACGTCGTTGTGGATAATACACCGCTTTAAAAAATCGTTTCTCCTGCATTTCGATTAAAAAAAAAAACACCCGCATTTCAACTATCAGGGACTTAGTATATTTGGAAAATTAATAAAAATGTGTAAGTTACAGGGAAAACATTACGTAATACAAAGATAGATGTCGGCAAAGCAATTGGAAAGAAGTGTTTTTTTTACGAGTACTTCAACAGAAAATGCAATGCAACGAAGACGATCACGTGCTGTGGGAAACACAGTATTACGCACATTTGTGGGCACCACTGGTCTTACCTACAGAAGTATTGAAAAAATTCAAAATTTTTGCTCTTTATTCACTTGGAAGCAACAGAAGCGAATTTAAAAATAACATTTTTTTTTTTTTAAATAATGAGATCGGTTTTTCCCCTATTCCTTTGGACTTTTGGGTAATCCGGTGAATTGCGACTTTTCTATACGAAATTACGGTTCGGAATCAACAGCGCGGACACTGATTATTCGGCGATTTTTTTTCCTGAATTCCAAGGTCTATGGATTGTCGCCCCGCGGTGGATTATACGAAGAAAAATACGGTAATGTCTGCTTTGCAATGTTAATTTTGTTTGCAGTTGCAAAGTTTCTGCCCCCAAATTTGATCGTACTGTTACGCATCAATATATACTTCTTCAATGTCAGTTTCACTTATCTTTTTCATGTTACTATGTGCTTGTGAAAATGAGCACGTTGCAATCAGCTAAAAATATACATTTACTTTTTTTTTCGGCGAATTCAGTACGTCATTGATACCCTGCTACCTATGTTGAAATTAATGCTTAATACTATTTTAATTTACTCCACACAAAAAGCATTCAAAGGGCAATGAAAATCCAATTGTATTAAATCCAAAAATCGCATAATGTACCACAGATAATCCAGAGTCAACTGTACTCGTCAATTAGTTATACACGATTCCAAGTTAACACAAGTATTTCTTCAAATTCTAATGTTTTATGTAAGCCTTTTTTTGCATCAGTCTGCCTCGACACCGTAAGTGTGCGAAAGCTTGACAATATGAGTTATTTACGCCAGTAAAAACAGATTTTGCTATAGATTGCATCAATTTGGTGTACATTTGTGCTTCTTATTTGTATATTTATCTGATTAACATGTTATGTTTTGATAAAATTTTGTTGATGAACACAACGTATTTTTGAAAGCAAATGCACCAGTAAACACTTTGATGTATTTAAATTACTAAATTCAGTGTGGAAGATGTCTGTATTTAACCAAAAAGTCTTGCGGCATTCCTCATAAAGTACTTTTAAATGTAAATATGTAAATTCATATTTTCATTTATTGGAGAAATGAATGCTATTAAATACGTGTGATACGAAATGCTGTAAAAATTGAGGGAAAAAAGCTGCTTATAAGATTTATTTGTATAATTTCATAGTTGTCTTTAAAATAAAACTTCTGATGTGAAGAAAGCAGCATTAGAACAATTGTGTGCATAGTTTCCTTTTTCAACGATTGTGTGTGTGTGTGTGTTTTCTTTACCAGTGAGTCTTTCGTACAAGATATTTTAAAAGCAAATCTATAAATTTTTATTTTTGGTTAGTGGACAAAATATTGCGTAGTTAGAATGTATTGAATGCGTGTGATACAAATTTTTTTAAAACTTTTGACAAGACATGTTCGATTGAGCTCGTCAGTGTCATCTAAATCACATCTGATGTAAAGAAAAAAGAAAACAGCCAGTTGTTTAAAAAAGGCATGGTATAGGTTTGTTACAATACGAGTAATTATGACGAGAAATGCTTACATTAAGAATTGAAGTGGCAATCCGTTTAATTGGCGTAAGAAACAAAATACAATTTTCCGAGCTTCCGCTCATCTCCTGATGGCTTTATCAAGGCTAAAAGCGTAGCCTTTGTCAGCTCTTTTAGCCTTGACAAAGCCATCTGTAGATGAACGAAAGCTCGGCAAATTGTATTTTGTTTCTTACGTCAAGTAAACGGATTACCACTTCAATTCTTATATACTTGGTGTATTAATCAGTTGTACTATTTAATGCTTACATTGTTTTCTTCTGTTTAAAGAACATGCTTTTGTTTTCGCCTGTGCGCTGTCTTATAATTGTCACTAGTAGTAGAACTTTGGAGTAGTTTCATTACTTTAATGTACATGTTCCAATCTTGTGTAACATCATTTTTCTGTGCAATTAAATGCTTTCCGATTCTGAAAAGTAGAATTTATTAAATCTGTTTTCGATAACAACTATTGGAGTGTTACGGTGCATGAAATTATCGCACATAACATTTATAAGATATAAGAGTTTATTCTTTACCGTTTTGCACCCATGCGATAAACTTGGTGTTTATGCCCCGCTGCCGTTTTGCCCCCATATCAGGAAGGTGCGACACCCGAATGAGGTATGAATGTGACACTCTTTCACAGTGCTTCTTCTAGGAATTAGTTGCGCCAAGTTAGGGACGGAAATTGGTTCATAGGCTTAGTTGTTAATGGTGTTGTTCACTGAACGCCAAAAATGAAACTTATTTTGCAGTGTCGCTTAAAATTCCCTAGACGTGAGAAGAGATTTCCACTTCAAATATAAATTATTTCCTTAAATTTTACCGCTCTGTTATATCAGAAAACATCGCAATAAGTAAACAGTAAAATTGCCAAAACATTGTTCGACATTCTGTCACACATGAGTACTTTTTCTTTTAATTTGTGTGAGATCAAAGTATACGGAAACCAAAACTAAGTTGTCTTCACCGTTCCCTCCAAGCTGCTTAACTTCCTCCGCGCAGTGAAGCATTTTAGATTAAAATTCCCAAATCGCTAATTAATTTTCATAAATCGAAAATCGTTTACTTTCAAAAATAATAAATAAATCAAATTCGGGCTCTCAAAAGTCAAAACAACACTTTTCTTAAATGCCGTTCGCCTCCTTCTAAGTTCGTCTCATTGTCCTCTTCGTTCTCAAAGGCTTCTTGCAAAGTAGCCTCGTGCTAGCAGATAGTGAACGCGAGAATGCGGATTAGGGATTTTCCCACGCCGAGAAAGAGGCAGATATTGAGTCTTTTTCTCAAAACAACACGTCAGCGCCAGCCAATCACAGCAAACCGTAACCAAGTTTATTGTACTAACTAATGCACCCATGCTAGTTGGTGGGGGAAAGGCATTACGGTCAGCTAAATTGTAAGCCGCTGGTAAAACGGTTTTGCTCAAAACTTTGTCAGATAATAAGGCACATTTCTTCCAACATCAAAGAAGCTGAAAGACGCCTTGTGTTTGCGTTCAAATTCGTTTTTGTGCCGTATTTTTGTTTATTATTCTCCTCGGTATTTTGATATGCTAAGAAACTGTGTATTATGCGTAAACATGCTTTTTCTAATTTCCAGTGTTTTTATCCCAGAAGTAAGTTTGAGATTTGTAAAATAAAAATTTTAATTAATGAGATGTTTTTAATAATGTTTTTTTAATTTAAAATCAATCGTGTAAAGAACGGGGATGAAAATGGGGCGGATTAGAAAAATAAGGGTTCCAATCCAATTTCCAACTTCTACTGCATTCGTAAGAGAAGCTGAGAAAATAAAAAAAAAATTTGTCCAAGTGGTTTTGATGCCTGACCAGCTCATTGAGTTAGGTGCGCATTGCCCATGGCCATTAGAGGGAATATTGGTTATCTTCTCAAAGAAAGCAGATGTTATTTAATCATTTCACACCCTTCCATCTTTGGAATCGAAATTCTCTTCTTGAATTCATATTAGAACAATTGTTAACTATCAGAAGGAAAAATACCTATGATATTAAACTCTTTGTGAGCCTGCTTGTTTCTTTGACAGTCCATCCATTCGCCTGTTTTTCTTTGGATACATTATCTCCGTATTCCGAACTGAAAGATAAAAAACACAGAAAACAGCTTTTCAGATCCAGATGAGGAATTTCTTTTAGTCTTGAGTTGCATAAATGCATATTTTTGTTCTTCACAATACCTCTAATCTGTAAAGGAGATATTGCGTTCGGGTCCCGCGGTAAGGAACAGCAAGCACAACTTGATTTAACTTTCTTTAATCCGGTTAAAAAAGAGATTACTCAGTTTGACTTCATAAAGCGGTGACTTGGACTCTTAGGAACATATGCGCAAAAATACAGGTCTTTTCAAAACACGATTTGAAAAACAGAATTAAAAAGTTAACAGGTTCCCCAACGAAAGTTAAGTCACTGAGATTCGTTTAGTACAAACACTTCAAAAAGAGTGGTGTTGATCGTCCGTACATTCTGTAAACTTCAACAAGAACAGTTTTTATTCTCGTACATTATGTAAGCATTTCAACAAGGACAGTGTTGATCTCCGTAGCTCAGAGCGAATACAATGCACAAAATTTTTTCATATGCTACTCGACCCGGCTTCGCACGGTAGCAATTTAGAATTTACGGCGAATCTAAAGAGAGACGATTATTACGTATAACATGCGGCTGTCTTTCTCTTTGTAAAGCCATTCTTTGTCTGTCATTTTCCAATCGAGATTCTGTTTCTTTGAAAGTTTCATTATGACGAGATAAACAAATTCTTTTAGCGTCCGATGTTCTACGACCTATATTCGATTTTCGTCTCGGCATAATGTTAATACAATATTTAAATTTTAATTAAAGAGCTACTCAAAGAGATACATACATGTGGATGAAAACAACTACACACTGTCTGTGCGAGCGCCGATAAACCAATTCTTTCAACGACCGATGTAACTACGCATTTAGTCTGTGCGAGAGCCGATAAACCAATTCTTTCAACGTTCGATGTAACTACGTATATAGTCTGTGGCCTACATGCTGTCAGACCGGCCGCCGCGCATGCGCCTCGCGTCTTTTTCTAAATAAGCAAAAAGTTTCGTAAACCGGTCGCCGTGCATCGTTGTTTAGGCAGTGGAAGCCACGAAAGAATGTGAACGGCGGTTTTTTCTTTGACTTGTCACTAAAATCGTTACTGCATGGCTCCCTTTTGTCATAGATTGATGTTTCATACACCTAAACCTTCCTCGACAAATGCCTTAGGGAATGGTGAAAACCGCATCAAAACCCGTTAAGCGATTCTAGAGATTAGCCCGAACAAACAGACAGACGCCTAGAGGGGACTTTATTTTATACTATGTACTAGAAGGGGTACATGGTATTTCTCGGGTAAATGTTCGTGGAATCACCAAGTTCAGCGGATGAAATTTTATGAATGAAAAATATATCCCTGTAATTTTCCCGTTAATACCAAATTTGGTGATTCTAAAGTGGAAACTGTACTGTAGAACTTTTTTTTTACACCAAATTTGGTGGTTCTAAATTGAAAACTGTAGAACTTTTCTCGAAAATTTTGTATGGGGGCCCCTTGATCCCCGGCTCCAACCCTTTCCAAAAACTGTCTGCAGTCTAAGTCAGAGTATTATGAGATACTATACCAAATTTGATGGTTGTAAATTGAAAATTGTTGAGCTTTCTACGAAAATTTTGTATGGGTGTCCTTTGACCCCTTCCAAAAACCGTGTACGGTCTAAGTTAGAGTACCATGAGATAAATACCAAATTTGGTTGTTCTAAATTGAAAACTGTAGAACTTTTTACGAATATTTTGTATGGGGGCCCCTTGACCCCCCCTGGCTCCGACCCCTTCCAAGAACTGTCTACGGTCTAAGTCAGAGTATCATGAGATAATATACCAAATTTGGTGGTTGTAAATTGAAAACTGTAGAATTTTTTACGAAAATTTTGTATGACCCCCGGGCTCCGACCATTTCTCAAGACCGTGTGTGGTCTAAGTCAGAGTACCATGAGATAGTATACCAAATTTGGTGGTTCTAAGTTGAAAATTGTAGATTTGTATAGCGGACAAACAAATATACAAACTTTCACTTATATATATATATATATATAGATTACCAGATTTTTCTCTCAGTTTTTCTAAGTCTTGAAAATCGCTTCCTAGAGCATAGAAAATCACTTTTTATTGAAGAGTTACTAATTGCTCACTAATTAGTGATCTCACTAAATTACCGTGTAAAAGAATATCCCCGATGAGAAATTCTTCTATGCTTCTAATGCCTCTAACTGCTGTATGGTAATGGCGCTTCGGCCAAAGACGAAGTAATATTTACTATTTGCACTTCTGGAAAACTTTCCGCGTCACCTTCGAAGATACGAGGGGGTATCAAAAAGTTCGTGCAGTCACCCAAAATTATTAAAGCTACAGAAGCCATGTTTGTTTTATGTTATATACACATTCAATATACTGTACAACATAAATAATATTTAGCAACCACCCGTTTTTTTTCAGGAATCGAAAAGTCCATGATAATGGAGAAAGTGGAATTTCGCAGTGTGTTCAAGTTCGTTCATCTGTAAAGTGGAGAAGAAATTTTCAAAGTGGTCATATGACTATTTTTGACGAACCCAGGTCCGTACGGCCATCTTTGACAAATGACCAGACAATTGTGACCAAAGTGGAGAAGTTAATCCTTGAAAATAGGCGTACGACCATTGAAATTCTTTATCAAGAAGTTCATCTAAGCTATGGGTCAGTGTGGACAATCATACATGACCAATTGAACATGTCTAAGGTCTCAGCGCGATGGATACCTACACTTCTCACCTCATTCCAAAAGGAAGCTGGGCACAATCCGCGCAAAAAATGTTGGATCTTTGTAACGCGAATTCCCAATAATTTTTTGACCATTTGATTATTATGGATGAGCGTTGGTTATACCTCTATGATCCAGAAACCAAAGAAATGAGCAAGCAATGGAAACATCCCTCTTCACCACCCCAATAAAGGCAAAAGTGCAAAATTCTGCCGCCAAAGTGTTGCTCTCTGTTTTCTGCGATAAAAGAGGTATTATTTTAACAGACTACTTTCAGAAGGGTCAAACTATTACATTTGACTACTATTGCAACCTACTGACCATATTAAGAGAGCAAATTAAAAGCAAAAGGCGTGGAATAATCACAAAAGGAGCCCATTTGTTGCACAAAAACGCACCAGCTCATTCAGCAGTCAACACCATCGTCACTGTGAGTGTCGTCTTAAATACAATATATTGCCTCATCCGCCATATTCTCCTGATATGGCACCGAGTGACTTCTTTTTGTACCCCGAGATGAAACGTCCACTATGTGGGAGGGCAATCTGATGACATTGAAGACGTCATTTTTGAGGTAGAATAGGGGTTTCAGGCACACTCTCAGGTGTTCTACACTGAAGGAATAAAGAAGGTCAAGCCAAGGTGGGAGAAATGTGTGGCACTGTAGAAATGACCCAAGTACCTGAATAAAAAAAATCTTTTCTAGCTTGTTTATTTCTTGGTGATTGCACGAACTTTTTGTTACCCCCTCGTACTTACATTCAGCACATAGGGATCTTTTCCTTCAATCTCATTCATTTTTTCCATATACCGCATTTTGTGCTCGAAAGTTAAACTTTCAAAGTAAGACACCATCATTTCAACGGGGACTGGTTGTCCTTCACTTATGTTACTAAGGCTCGTTGCCATGACGAAAGTCACGTGTCTGCTACATCCTCACTGGCAGTGGAAGCCACGAAAGAAAGCGAACGGTGGTTTTTTCTTTGCCTTGTCACTAAAATCGTTACTGCTCTGCTCCCTTTTGTCATAGATTAATGTTTCATACACCTAAACCTTCCTCGACAAATGCTCTATGGAATGGTGAAAACCGTATCAAAATCCGTCCACCGATTCTCGAGATTAGCCCGAACAAACAGACAGACGCCTACCGGGGACTTTATTTTATACTATGTATAGATACAAGATAATAACTTACCATGAAGAAGAAATTCTGTTGGAAGAAATGTGTAGAACGAAACACGTTAATTTAACGCACTTTGGATGATTCGGAATTCTTTTTTTATTGGAGTTTTAATGATCACCGTAAGCAACTCAATGGGCTATATGCAGTCACCTCTCCCCCCCCCCTTAATTTAGGACCACTGGTTTCAAGGAAGGGAGAGAGCCAGCGCCGTAAGACAAACACAACCTCCATACCCAACAGGGATTCGAACCTGGACCCATCTCGGGAGAATGATCAGAAGACATCGCTTAGACCATTGCGCTACCGGAGCGGCTCAGGAATTGTGCATGACATTATTTCAATGCTGACAGTATTATACTGCTTTATTTGTTTTAAGGCAATATAAGACACAGAAAACATTATAAACCGAAATATACTGATTTACGTTTGAATTTATAATTATATGTTACAAATACTACAAAAATAAACAATTTCAATCATAGCCTGCGAAACAAAAATAATACTGAGAGTATATCACAATGTCAATTCGTTTACTTCAGAAAGTCAAATTCCGCAACGATTTCATCAAAAAAATTCTCAAGGTAATTTCATAAAACAATTATTTAAGCAACTTGAAGCAAACAGTTATACAAAAATTTCGCTTGGATGGGCTCTTTGAGGTCGCGGTAGCATATAAGTTTTTAACATTTTATTCGAACAGTCATAGAGGTATTTCCACTTAAACCAAACAATAATAAATATTATTGCATAATTATTAATTTCACTCTTTGAACATTTTAACGACTTTACAAAGAAAAACGTTTTTTGGTTCTTCAAGTTAATACTGAATACAAAGAAAATAGAAGAAAAAAAGGAACACTGTGAACGTATAAAACCGTCACATTAATTTCACCACGTTCAAATTTTCGATTTTATCATTGTTAACGGACAGAGATATTTTTAAACTTAAACAAATCATTTTAGTTTAGTAGCTACGTATCAGTTTCCTTTTGGTATGTCCTCTGTAAGGCATTGGATATGAAAAAACATTGTTTGAATAAAAGCAAATTGTGAACCTTAAATATCTTAAAATAAATATAAAAAAAAACTAACGCGAGTAGCAGAACATGTCCTTCGAAAAAAAACAATTTCGGTTTTTCATTTAGCAAAAACATTTAAAAAACTGACTAATAGCAAATGGGTGAAGCATAAAAAATGCTTATTTTTGCTTTTTTTTACTCCGAACAGAATAATTAATATAATATGCCAAAACAGAAATAAAACGAGTACCAGTGTTACACTCGTATTTTAGAATACACGAATGTGTTTTTATTTATTTTTGTAAAGGCAAAACAAATCATAAAATTCTGAAACTGATCGCAGCATTAAGCTTCGTCATAATTCAAATGAATGTTTAGAATATTTCCTTCAGAATTTAGTTCATTAACTGTTAAAATTTGATTTCTAATGCTTAGAAAGACTACACACAGACCTGAATGTGAGAAATTTAACGGCCTAGTGATGATTTTGAATTATGGGCTGTTCGCTACTAGCTGTTAAAGCATGTGCCATACTTCACAGTACACACGGTATAGTGCATACCATGTTTAAATGCGAGTAGAATGTTGAAACACTCATAAGCATGAAGTTTAAATATTTCTTACATAGAAGTGTACAATTAACATAATTTAGAAAGTTTTACGTAAGCAAAAAGGATTTTCCAAACATCATGAAATTCAACAATATGTTTATAGTTAATGTGAATAAAATTTAACAATATATTTAACAGTAATATGAACGAAATTTTGAAAACTCTGAGACATGCATGGCATACTTATCAACAGTCTCTAAAATCGAGTGGACTTTAGAAACTAAAATTACATATATACAATTCTGTGCAATTTTTCCAAAAACAAAAACAGCGCATGAAGAAACGATACGACTTCCGGGGAAGAAAATGGGTCTTGCAGAGACAATGCTTTCATGAGAAATTATACTTTAACTTGCAGTCAATCGATAAACAGAAATTATTTTTTCTGATAAGTTCTTTAAATACTGTGACGAAATTCTGGGTGTTGTAGCATCGATAACAGGATATTTTTCTTAAAATATTATCATAACTAAAAAGGCATCTTAAGTTTGGGGAGATCAAGTTCATGTCAGCTTCGATAATTGTGAGAGATTGCAAAGAGGCATACCTATTGTTTTCAGTCGAACAAGGAAAGTCCACTTCAGCGGTATCGTGGGACACTTGCAGAAACCGTACTCCTTTAGCTTTGTTAAGAATTTCCAGAGGTAACACAAACGTGCAAGGATGTGTAATATTAACATTTAAAAAAGAGATGCGTTTGATGTTTTCTACACTAGATGGCAATCGAAGGTGAGGATCACTTTCTTCAAATGCGAAGACCAAGTGCAATAATTCCAAACGCTCCAGATTCCAGCAATGACGTAGAACGTGGGTAATGCATGTGTATCTGACTTTGCTATCCAAACAGCTTAGTGAAAATGTCTTGATTTGTCGTCCTTTTGTGACGAAGAATTCTTTATATTCAGAAGAATTCAGTACTTCCTCAGAAGTGTCGTGCAAATAAAGCTCTTGAAGGTACCTTGATGTGGAATAAGCTAAGGACTTGAAAATGTTACATGATCCACAGCAGTGCAACTTATTCAGGTAAGGAAAAAATCTCAAAACTTCCTTTGCCGCTGAAATATGTAAATTAGGTTCGAGGGCTACTTCCTGAAGACGCACTTCGCGTAACGGTGGCAAACACGAAGCATGAAAATGTCTGAAAAGCAAAATAGCCTCTGAAACAAACGATTCTTGATTAGCACACGCTTCGCAGCTTCTGAAACTGTCCCGCAATTCCCTCAATAAAGGAAAGTACAAGAGGGCCAGCAGCACACCCACCTGGGTAACATCCGTACATGCCACATGTAAAACAGTCAGCTCGCTTCCGGGTTTTGTAAAGAGCTCTGAATCACAATATAAACGATTTATATTGTGAATATATAGAAGACAGTCATCTGAAACAGAAGTTCTGTTGAGTAGGAGTTCCTGTATTGCAGGACACTCATCCCATATCTTTTTAACGATTTCATTTCCGCATTTGGTGTCACACAGATTCACCTTCCGGATGCTATCCCACTGAACGATGCTACTGATCACTGTGGTGTCTTTAATCAAAGTCCAACGCAAGTCCAAACTTCGTAGCTTCTGTAAAGAAACAAAACAAAAAATTAACAAATTTCAAAGAAGCAAAGGAATTCAGCTTATTTCATCAATGGAACTAAGGTGTAAAAATAAGCCAATGCATAGTTCATTTTATACCTCACACGCCATACGCTGAAGCTTCTCAGTGTTTATCCTGTGTTTTCATCACAGTTTAGCTACGTACAGCAGACGATGCGTAAAGCAATCTCGATCGTGGAGATCACTTAATAATGACAGCCTGGGCCAGTGACTAAGAAAATGTAACCCACTAAAGTACGAGAGTATATTGCATTAAACGTGTGTATTCAAGGGATACGCAGTGCTCTAATCTTTGTTTCGGCTCAGGATTTCATTTCACAGTTTACTCTGGAGATGGACTGCGAGATCAAATGGGTGTTCTTCCTAAGACAACATCAAATATACATAGATTAGGTATAAGCATGACAACAGTCCTCTCCTTCCGACGCAGCGCTGCAGAAGTCTGATGTATTGCAGTATCCTTAGGGCAATGCACAACAGAATACCTCAGTTCAAATTGCTTTCAACTCGACATGTGAAGCGTTCCTAAACATTAACTGCAGTCATAACCCTCTGATAAGGTCGTGGCAAAATCCACACAGTTACTTCGCCTTCCAGACAGAGTCGCAGCTAGCAGCGGGGGGGGGGGGGCTCATCCCCTCCGTGGAAAATGCACATTATTGAAAATTCTTCGTACTTTTTTTTTTCAGTGGTTTATGAACTTTTGTATTTCATTATAAGCATAAATACTTTAGTATACCGAGCACAAACGATGAATAACTAGAAAGAAATTACTCTTCGAGGTGAATTATGTAGTTGGAGCAGCTGCGCCCATGATTCGCTGCCATATAGTGGCAGGCTTGTTGGTGCTAAGGACCAGGGAAGAGAAAAATTCTGTTTCTTTCCTATTTCGGAAAAACGTAAGATTTTAAAGAGCATTACCAAAGATAGAAAGAAAGAGTCACGGAGGTGGAGGCGTAGTTGCGCAGAAGGCTAAAACTCTGTTCGTCATTTGGTAAGTATAAAAATAGTGTTAAAGGGAAATCCTTGGGCGTGCACGAGAGATAAAGAGCTTTCAACATCTTCTCTTTCATTGTTTTTCGTCCAGGATTCTTTGACGATGCTTGTTTTGGAGGGGAAAGGGGGCGGGATTCTGGTGCTCTAGGTTTCTGAGAGCGAAAAGGGGTTTGTCTATAGACCACGGTAAGAAGTGGCTATCACATAGCACCAGCGAAGTAGAATACGCGATTAAACACGGAGAAAGCCGCCCCGGTGGCACAGTGGTCCAAGCGCTGGCTTCTGACCGTTCGTCCGGAAATGGTCTGAGTTGGAATCCCGGTGTGGCAAGTATATTGTGTTTGTCTTACGGAACTGGCTCTCTCCCTTCCCTGGAACCAGTGACCCAAAGTTGGAGTCACTGGTTCCAGTGAATAATTAAGGTGGGCGCTTGAATTAGGAAGGGACGACTGCTTATTGCCCGTTATGTTGCTCACGGTGGTCATTAAACCTCCAAGAAAAAGAGAGAAAGAAAAAAAGATGGAGACAAAAAGTGAAACCGAAGAAGAGTAGAAAAGGTTGAAATATGGCAACAGTAAACCCTTGATGCCGTTGGGTGGATCCACGGTAAAGACACCAGAAGAGCAAACAAAAAAAATAAATCACGTTAGTTGGGAGTTATTTTGACACCAGCGATAAAGAACGTTCAACTCGACCACCATCAAGCAAATTCAAAGAATGCAATTTATTTTTTATATTTCAAAGACGTCCTGTTTTCTTGCTTCCCCTTTTATTTCATATTTTGTATTTTATCTAATTGATTTTATTTTTTGGCATAATTATTCGCAAGTGAAGTACCTTAACAAAAGGAGATCAAAAACAAAGCAAAACTTGCGTCTGTATTCGTGAAAAATGCAAATAGTAGTTGAATACGAAGCAACCCCCCCCATCACCCTTCAAACCCCAGAAGACTCTGCAGCGCACCCTCTCCCCGTGTTTCTGAGACCTACAATAGCTCAACCCTGCTATCAGACTGTATTTTCGACTTTTGACTTTCTTCTTACGACTGGCCCAGCATCGCTTGCTAATTTCTCATCGTCTTACGATGTGCACAGGTCCAGCAACAAAGCCCGCACACTACGGTTCGGTTTTCTCTCTTTGGTCGGGGAATTAATGACTACCGTGAGCAACTCAACAATGAGCAATCAGTTTTTTTTTTTTTTTTTTAATTTAATTCGGGTGTTAGCAGTCGACCGTTCCTAATGTAGGGTCACTGGTTTCAGTTAAAGCAGGGAGCCAGTGCGATAAGACAAAGACATGTCACATCCGTGATTCGAACCAGAACCCGTTTTAGAAGCCAACGCTTCGTACACTCAGCCATCGAGGAGGCACCACAGTTCGCTGAAGGTCATTGCTCTTCAAGTGTGCTTTAACAATATTTCTCGTGCATCTCCGTTCTTTGCTGCTGGTAGCATTTATAGTAAATCCTCTTTCAGCACTTTTCCGCGGGAACAGAATAGCCGACTTCCTGAGCAATTCAAGTATTATACCTTATCAGGGGCTATCTGTGCACTCTCAGGTTATACGAATAGAAACGTGGTTTCTTGTAAAGTGGTTGCTTTTCCAAGATTTTAAAACCATCACCTCTTTCAAATACACTGACGGAAAAAAAATCCCAACACCAAGAAGGGGTTGTGTTAGATAAACGACAGTTGGTAGGCGGTGAGAGTACATCTGTAAGATGACGTCTATGCAAATTTCGCGCTCGGCGCATACCTGTGGCGCTAGTAGCGCCCTCGGAACATGCAAAGCAGGTTTGCTGTAAATACGCGCTGTAACGTTCGTGAGCATTAGTTATCGTTGAGATTCGACGTAGTGTGTTGATGTTAGTCAAGAATGCCTTTAAGAAGACGAAGAAGCCATTATCAACAGCTCACGGAGTTTGAACGAGGTCGTGTAATAGGGCTACGAGAAGGTGGATTTTCTTTCCGCAATATTGCAGAACGACTTGGCAGGAATGTAGCCACTGTGCATGATTGTTGGCAGCGGTGGTCAAGGGAAGGTCCTGCCTAAAGAAGACCGGGTTCCGGCCGGCCACGTGGCACTACTGAGAGGGAAGACCGCCGTGTACGGCGTATGGCCGTGGCGCATCGTACCGCGTCTGCGGCAGCAATTCGAGCTGCAGTTGCCACCACAGTGACACAACGAACTGTTACAAATCGGTTACTTGAAGGACAGCTTCGAGCCAGACGCCCTGTAGCGTGCATTCCACTTACTCCAAACCACTGCCGTTTGCGACGTCAGTGGTGTCGAGCTAGAGCTCATTGGAGGACGGAGTGGAGATCTGTTGTGGTTTCTGATGGAAGCCGGTTCTGCCTGGGTGCCAGTGATGGCCGTGTGTTGGTTAGAAGGAGGCCAGGTGAGCGCCTGCAACCAACCTGTCTGCGGCCGAGACACACTGGACCTACACCTGGAGTTATGGTCTGGGGAGCAATTTCCTATGACAGCAGGAGCACTCTCGTGGTTATCCCACGCACCCTGACGGCACAGTTGTACGTCGGTCTGGTGATTCAACCTGTTGTGCTGCCATTCGTGAACAGCATTCCAGGGGTGTTTTCCAACAGGATAACGCTCGCCCGCATACCGCTGTTGTAACCCAACATGCTCTACAGAGTGTCGACATGTTGCCGTGGCCTGCTAAATCACCAAATCTTTCACCAATCGAGCACGTATGGGACATCATTGGACGACAACTCCAGCGTCACCCCCAACCAGCATTAACCGTCCCTGTATTGACCGACCAAGTGCAACAGGCATGGAACTCCATCCCACAAACTGACATCCAGCACCTGTACGACCCAATGTATGAACGTTTGCGTGCTTGCATTCAACATTCTGGCGGTTACACCGGTTATTAATGTACCAGCATTTCACATTTAAAATGGCTCTTCTCGCGCTTACAATAAGCTGTGATCTTGAAACCTTAATCGATTAAATATGTTACCTATACAAATGTATTGCCGCCATTTCATTAATCTACAACTATTTTTTCGTGGTGTTGGGAATTTTTTCCGTCAGTGTACAACGATTTCAGTCGTGTTCAAAAGGACTTATAACGAAGTAAATTTCTCCGTCATTTTTGGTCTACGCCGGGATTCGAACCCGAGTCCACTTATTCCGGAATAAGTCGCTCTACCAACTGAGCTACGCAGACGTTCATTCTGATTCCTATCTGTCTTTATGTCGTGTGCGTCCTGCTGGCAGGTACGTCACATCTCCCCCCCTCCCGAAAGAGGGCCGGGGCATGGCCCACGGGTCAGCCGTGACCATGAATCGTTGCAGGCAGCCATCCACTGTAGTACGTGCACATGAGAACTCCCAGTCAATCTGGTGTGTGGAATGCAACGTCACACACATTTATTTTTCGAAGCGCTGGAGAAGGGATTCTCTGATTTTTCCTATCTCGCGGTGTGGAAATAACATCTCACCATTGCGAGATTTTGAACGGTCGGGTCATCCGGATAGTTCGGGCGCCATTATAACGAAGTAAATTTCTCCGTCATTTTTGGTCTACGCCGGGATTCGAACCCGAGTCCGCTTATTCCGGAATAAGTCGCTCTACCAACTGAGCTACGCAGACGTTCATTCTGATTTCTATCTGCCTTTATGTCGTGTGCGTCCTGCTGGCAGGTACGTCACAGACTTTGAATGCAGGGCCGGCTTCATGGGTGTGCGGCCTGTGCAGTCGCACAGGGTCCCGCATCCGCGTTTGTATGATGTTTTGAATTTTTCATAATTTTTTTTCTTGTATCAAAAATAAATGACACTTAACGATGCAAAAATAGCATTTTTTAAATTTTTATATCATTACACTTTATTGCCTTAGTAAGCAGTATTCAAGTACCTTCGGTCCATCGGGACGATTCACCGTATCACCGAGAGAGAACTTGTATTAATGACATCATATATATAATCACCCAGATCTCTCTGGAACGCTGACATCACAACAACGTCACAGCTACGTCAGCATTCTGCCGCAATCACACGCGGTCCGTGTTTCGCGTGCGTGGACAGCGAATCTCTGGCACATGGTTTATCAATAAAAAAAGTGAAAAACGTATCTTTGCGAATTTTTTATGAAACTGGCTGAAATTTTAATAATAACACTATAACTGACAGATCGATTGTACCTGATGACGACGACGAAGAGTGACGATGAATTGATAAATTGTAACATAACGCCGATTCGGGATTATCAGGACACTAGACCACTGCCACTGGTTCCCAGAGACTCTTACAAGCAAGCCGCGGACCAGTAAAATTTTACAAAATGCATTGGCGCACCGACCGACACGAAGTTGCTTTTGTGTACAAGGACGTTTGTGCAGACCTGTTTTTACTGGTCAAATTCGGAAATCTCTACCATTTCTCAAGTTTTGCTCCGTTTCCGCGGACCGGCAGAAACCTCGTGACCGACGGGTGGTGTTTGGGAAACACTGCACTAGACTGCTATCGCACTCACCTCATTTGAGCTACAAAGCTGAAAGCTTTCACTACCCACTAAAACAAATTATGATGAACTGTAGTACTTGGCCAGCAAAAGAATCTTTCTTCCTGGAAGTAAAGAGACAGGGTGATAAGGTAAGAGTTTTCTGAAAATTGCATTACTCATTTAGTATTGTACGGACGTTACGGCTTTAAAACCTCAATATTCCAGCCATGAATAACTGAAATTGACATTTCCTAGCATCCTATTTTATTTGTTTAAACGATGGCTATTTTTTTAATTTTGGATAAATTACATTAATTTTTGTCATCAGCACGCATTTCGACGAGATGCGGGAATTATATTTTGTCGCTTCAATTAATCAACTTCAATTTGATCTGCCAATGTAAATTATTATAGCGTAATTTTAAGATGTCTCTTTTTATTTTTTAATGAATGATAATTACAGCTTATTATAACTCATGAATAAATTATAATATTCTTTAGTACCCAGCATGCTTTATTAAACTTCATGAGAAAATGAAAAAATGTGGTTTCTTTACCTGACCCTGCCTTTCTTTCAAAAACGTTCCAAAGTCCAAGCCCATTAAGTAGATGTAGAACTCGCAGGGAAAAGGGCCCCGCATATACGTTTTGCACTGGGCCCCGCAAATTATGCAGCCGGCCCTGTCTGAAAGTCTGTTACATAACACAGTTGCGTAATTTGCGTTATTGTGTAGCGTCAAGAAAGTTTCAAACAGCAAAGCATTTTTATGTGTACAATCAGGTAAAAATAATCTTTGTATCATGAATAGAATACGAGATTACAGCATACAATGCAAATTTTGAAGATGACAATCCATTTTTTGGGGTAAATATGACATGGATGTTAAGTCAGCAAATATCGAAAAACATGAAAATTTCAACGTCCTTAAACGGAAATCGAATCCACGTCTCCCAGATAGCGCCCGAGTATGCTAACCACT
Source organism: Macrothele yani (assembly GCA_039090855.1). Classification (NCBI taxonomy): domain Eukaryota; kingdom Metazoa; phylum Arthropoda; class Arachnida; order Araneae; family Macrothelidae; genus Macrothele; species Macrothele yani. Next base: position 5,478,153 of record CM077011.1, on the reverse strand, counting down.
ACACCACCCAGAAGACTTGGTCGTTCTGGGTGGTGTAGTGGTTAGCATACTCGGGCGCTATCTGGGAGACGTGGATTCGATTTCCGTTTAAGGACGTTGAAATTTTCATGTTTTTCGATATTTGCTGACTTAACATCCATGTCATATTTACCCCAAAAAATGGATTGTCATCTTCAAAATTTGTACTGTTTGTATGCAGACACTTTCTGAACCATTGAGCCAGAGGCAAATTCCCTCAGGGAAAAAGAGAAAATTTTCCATGCTTAGTTTTTTCATATTTAGGGCATAGCTGAAATCTTTCTTCGTTTTGTACTTCTTGTAGAATTCTGTATTTACAATTAAGGTCAATTTCATTAGACCGAATTCATTGATCTATTTATTTTTGTAGTTGTTGTTTTGGATCATGGAATTAAAAAGAGCACTTATATGTATGGCAAACAAAGAGAACATATAACGTTTACTTGCTTTGGAATTCTCGATGGACATTGTGCGTATGATTAATTGTTAAAATAAAAACAAAAGCTGATTTGATTCCTCTTGGGTAAAACAACGAACCGGATAGCACGTAAAACTGTTAATCGTATCCCTAGCCTTAAAAGAGACGACTGATCTACGTACGAACAATGCTTTCCAACAACATAATCTCAACGTGAAAAACGACATTTACTGTGACACCGAAGCAGTCACTATAAATTAACGTTTCGAAGTTTGTTTTTGTACAGAATAAAATCATTGCTCCATCAAGGCGAATGGTTACTTCATGTCTGTGAAAGCAATAGTTAGTACCACTATAAACTTTTAGCGCAGATTGGTGGAGAATGATCTTAGAGGTATCAGGGGAGACACAGAACAGAATTTGAAGTTGAACTAAAGCAGTGACTGTCAATCAACGCATTACTAACAAGTTAGTAAAATCATGCAATGCATTGATTATGATACGCTTTCCAATATACTAGAAATCGTTACTCAAGCTGTTACTCAAGTTATGAGGGAAATGGCTGTGGAATAAATCTCACCCCTGTATCCTGACCTTTGATCCATTTGGATAATATTCAACAGAACTGGTTCAGTATATCTCCGAAATAACATGATAAAGTTTTGTCGCAATCGCAGCAATTTTACGTAAGTTATGGTGCATAAGCGCTATGGAATAGATCCCGCTCCTGTGTCCTGACCTTTCACCCCATTTCGCCCATTTTCAATAGGATTCGTCCCCACGAAGGTCCCTACAACATACCAACACTTCATCCAAATCGAAACATTTTTACGTAAGTTATGACTCATAATGGCGATGGAAGTGATTCCGCTCCTATGTCCTGACCTTTGACCCCCATTTTGCCAATTTTCAATAGGGGTTGTCCCCAGGTGGTCTCCTACCACAAACTAAAATTTAATCGAAATCGAACCTTTTTTACGTTAATTTTGACGCATAAGAGCAATGGAATGGATCCCGTTCTTATGTCCTGACCTTTGACCCCATTTCGTTCACTTTCAATAGGGTTCCTTCCCAGGTCTTCCCCTACCACATACTAAAATTTCATCGAAATCGAACGATTTTTACGCAAGTTATCGTGCGGACGAACATACGCACACAACGCGTGACGTAATGAGGCAGATGGGAATCGCGACCATCTGCTAGCAATATGTGACGTCATAAAATTTTAATAGGATCCACAAACAACGCGTGACGTAATGAGATAGATGGCATGACCGCGCGCTAACATCTAATGGGGCGACACCATGACACCACACTACAAACTTGGTAATTCGGGGTGGTAATTTAACCCACTAAACAAATTTTCTTAAAGTCGAGATCAAGCTAAATCGATTTCTAGTACCAGAAAACGGTAGGTTAACGACTTTCATTAAAATCCTCAGAGCCGTTTTCAAAATAAAATTTAGATACAAACAAGAATTGCTCCTTTAAGGTGAACGTCAAGTAATTTTGCTTCCTGTACTTCGAATGGAAAAGTTTCTGTACACATTTTCTTCCCAATTAATGCGTTCCCAAGCATGAAAATTTGAACATCAATTAACATATCTTCATTTTATAACTTGGAATACTTAATATTTTCTAAAACATAACCATAATTATGCAATCCAACATTTTTTTGTCTGCTGACGTCATGAAAATACAGGTCGCGCCATCTTTTTTCTGGACAATTAATGCGTTCACAAGGATGAAAATTTGAACATCGATTAAAATAGCTTCATTTTATATCTTGGAATGCTTAATATTTTCTAAAACATAACCATAATTATGCAATCCAACATTTGGTTGTCCACTGACGTCATCAAAGTACAGGTCGCGCCATCCTTTTTCTGGTTTCAACTCCACCAAAGTAAAAGTTATTGATTTTTAATGTAATTATGGTTATGTTTTAGAAAATATTAAGTATTCTAAGTTGTAATAAAGTTATTTTAATCGATGTTCAAATTTTCATCCTAGGGAACACATTAATTGTGAAGGAAATGTGTACAAAAGTTTTTCCATTGAAAGTATAGGAAGCAAAATTACTTGACGTCCACCTTAATAATATGGGATAAGAGCGATGGAATGGATCGCATTCCTATGTCCTGACCTTTGACCTCATTTCGTTCACATTCAATAGGTGGTCCCCTACCACATACTGAAATTTAATCGAAATCGAACCATTTTTACGCACGTTATGACGCATAAGGGCAATGGAATGCATCCCGCTCTTATGTCCTAACCTTTTACCCCAATTCACCCATTTTGAATAAGATTTGTCCCCAGGCGGTCCCCTACCACATACTAAAATTTCATTGAAATTGAACCATATTTACGCAAGTTATGACGCATAAGGGCAACGGAATGATCCCGCTCCTACGTCGTTACCTTTAACCCCATTTGTCCCATTTTCAACAGGGTTCGTCCCCAGGTGGTCCCATACCACATAGTAAACTTTCATTGAAATCGAACCATATTTACGCAAGTTATGACGCATAAGGGCAATGGAAGGATCCCGCTCCTACGTCGTGACCTTTGACCCCATTTCTCCCATTTTCGATAGAGTTCGTCCCCAGGTGGTCCCATACCACATACTAAAATTTAATCGAAATCGAACCATTTTTACGCCAGTTATGGTGCGGATAGACGGACGGACGGACAAAGCTGGAGCATATACGCTTCTTCAACCTACGGTTGGAAAGCCTAAATAACGATTGAATATGTAAACTATTTTCTGGCTTCACGAGATACTCATATGTGAATCAGGTCCGGTGAATTTTAATGGTCTTCAGTAAACACAAAGTGCGCCGCCCCGGTGGCGCAGTGGTCTAAGGCGTTGGCCTCTGATCATTCGTCCGAAAGGGGTCCGGGTTCGAATCCCGGTGAGGCATGGATGTTGTGTTTGTCTTACGGCACTGGCTCTCTCCCTTCCCTGGAACCAGTCACCCTAAATTAGGGACGGGCGACAGCTTATAGCCCATTGAGTTGCTCACGGTGGTCGTTAAACCTCCAATCAAAAAAAAAAAAAAAAAAAACACAAAGTGCAAACAGGGTGAAGTTCAATTTTAGCACATAATACATAGTTGTTCGGGAAGGAAAAGCGAAAAAAGAACGAATTTTTTTTTCAATTTTAATTTAATTCGGGTGTTAACAACTTCCATAAGTATCGTCCGTCCCTAATTTAGGGCCATGGGTTGCACGAAGGAGGCCGGCGCTTGTTAACATATAAATATAACGTATAACTGCACAGCGATCCATAGCCGATGGAATGTAAAGATAATCTCAAGTAGATCCAAATGTACTATGTTTTGCTTTTTGATTGAAGGTTTAACGACCACCGTGAGCAACTCAATGGGCTATAAGCAGTCGCCCGTCCCTAATTTAGGGCCACTGGTTCCAGGGAAGGGAGAGATCCATGCCTCACCGGGATTCGAACCCGGACCCCGTTCGGACGAACGATCAGAGGCCATCGCTTAGACCACTGCGCCACCGGGGCGGCCAAATGTACTTTGTGCAGGGCCAACATGAATATTTTGTCACATTACAGTTTGCAATTAGTTATAAGAATACATGGCTTGTTAAAGTATAAGCAACAGCACCAGTGTTAAGATCCTCACTTGACGCCACTGTGGCGCAGTGGTCTGAGCAATGGGCTCTGATCATTCGTCCTAAAGGGGTTTGGGTTCGAATCCCGGTGAGGCATGGATGTTGTGTTTGTCTTATGGCACTGGCTCTCTCTCCTTCCTGGAGCCAGTAACCCAAAATTAGGGACGGGCGACTGCTTATAGCACATTAAGTTAATTGCTCACGGTGGTCGTTAAACCCCCGATGAAAAAAAAAAATCTTGACGTGTTCTTTGAAGTAAATTCACACGATTGTGTTAATCACATTATAATAAATTTATATTACTGTTCGAAACAGGATTTTTATTTCCTACAGCTTCTACGAAAACATTTTTTAATTTTTCTTTCGCTGAACATTTACGGTGTTTTTCTTTTTTAAGGGGGTTTAACTATTGCCATGAGCAACTCTTAAAACAATAATAAGTCGCTCGTCCCTTATTTTGGGCCGCTGTCTCTGAAAGCCTCTTTGCTCAAATTTCAAGTACTTTTTCATTTATAGATTTAAAGTTTAGAAGAAAAGGTGTGGCGTTTTCTTATTTTTTAAAATGAATTTTACGCAAAGAATGCGGATGATAAATACGTGAGATTTTTCATAGACTCAGTAAATGGAACACTTTACACTGATATTTAAATAAGGCAGCAAGCTGATAAAAACAAAATAAAAATCAGCTTACTTTGCATTGTGAAATAATGCTCCTGAAGCAGCCCTGTTTAAAATGTAGTGTCAAATCTTCTAACACCGTCGCTTGGAAGTCTACGGTAAACTCGTTGAAAAGAAACTTGAAGTTTTCATCGCCTTCTGAATTGTCTTGGACTACATATCGTATCGGTGTTCTGTGTCCTTGAGCCACGAGCTTTTCTTCCTTGTGGTGAATACTTTCCATCGCCATTTTCAGTAAGACACTCGAATAGCGCTTCTCTGAAAATGCACAACTGTAATGAACTTTTGAAAAGGCACTTAACACACACTTTACATTAAAATATGTAAATTTTTGGTAATAGCGATATCTTTACCGAGAAAAAGAATGGCTCATTAACCCTTCAAGGAATTTTAAAAGCCCTTTACAGAAATTTATTGATTACAATTGTTAAACAAAGGTCTAAACATTTTGTGAAAAAACTTGGGGGAAAAGGTGGCAAAAGGAATTATTCTATTCAAATAGAAATGATCGTGCTGCTGTTTTCTAGATGTCTGAGAAAGAAAAAGTCATAAGCGCAGTGGTCTAAGAGATGGCCTCTGATCATTCGTCCGAAAGGGGTCCGGGTTCGAATCCCGGTGAGGCATGGATGTCGTGTTTGTCTTACGGCACTGGCTCTCTCCCTTCCCTGGAGCCAGTGACCCTAAATTAGGAACGGGCGACTGCTTATAGCCCATTGAGTTGCTCACGGTGGTCGTTAAACCTCCAAACAAAAAAACAAAAAGTCATTCTTTGTTTTGAAGTGAAAACACAGTTGGTATTGTTAACTTCCCCAATTAATTTAACATGGCGCTTACTTATTTTCTCAGCAGGAGTAATTTTATTTTCACCTTATTTTTTTTACGAAAATTATACCAATGTTCAATTTATAAAAGTTGGATACTAAAGTAGAAGTGCGTGAAAATTTCAGCATATTCTTAGCAAACCTTTCATCTGAGATGGGCACTGGCTTCCTCCCTTCCCTGGAACCAGTGCTCTTAAATTATAAATTAGGAATCGGTGACTGCTTATAGCCTATTGAGTTGCTCACGGTGGTCTTAACACCCCCTACCCCCAATGTCCTTAATAATAATAAATTTTAATTTAATTAGTTACTTTCTCAAGACACTGGCAGGGGCCGCCCCGGTTGCGCAGTGGTCTAAGCGATGGCCTCTGATCATTCGTCCGAACGGGGTCCGGGTTCGAATCCCGGTGAGGCATGGATGTTGTGTTTGTCTTACGGCATTGGCTCTCTCCTTTCCCTGGAACCAGTGACCCTAAATTACGGACGGGCGACTGCTTATAGCCCATTGAGTTGCTCACGGCGGTCGTTAAACCTCCAATCAAAAAAAAAAAAAAACTCTGGCAGGGTGGCGCCTTGGACGACGATGGTTTCAAGTTTAATATGAACATACTCTTGTTTAATTAGCCACTCAACACAATTTGCATTTGCTTCCACTCCTCAAAATGTTGGAAACTGTGGAGCTCTCTATTTCATTGAGACTTAACACGGCTTCCACACCGTCACCCTAGTCTCTCATCAGCAGCCATGGGCGCCCAAAGAGGAAGGCAAGAGGGGCATTTGCCAGAAAGAGAGCAAAAATTAAATTTAATCTGTCGAATGTTGACCAAAGTACCTTTTGAAAGTGGAAGATTATTACAGTTACCTCTATCAATCTGACAACAGAATTCCATTGCTTAAAAAGCTGCTGACATGGGCTCACATAGCGTAGTTTTCAGATGGGGGCAAGTACAAATTGTAACTACGAACAACATACACAAACATCATATGCAAATTTCTCTGTGCCTTACTGTTATCTAACAGTTTTTGCCACACTCTCAACACATCAGTTCAATTGGAAATCAGAAAATCCAAAAATTACATAAAACAGATGATAAATAAAATTAGACAGCATGTTAAGACAATGAGGAAATTTCTTTTGTGGAGAAACTTCTTTGTCATTCTTTTTATCTTTTTCATCATTTGTCTCACATGCGCCACGAAACCCCAAAGGTCATCAAGAATGAAAAAACTACCCTCAAGACACAGTTTTGGAAAATTTTTCGAGATATTTTTGTCCAGTAGTGAATATTTGCTATAGAGAATGATTGATATATTTTTCATTTCTTCACCTTTATACTTTTTTTTTCATATTGTACGAATGAACGCAGTTCAACAGTATGCAATGGAAAATTTCATCGTTACTTTCTACTAAATATTTGCAACGATTTTCCTATTTTTACTTAATACACATGAATCCAGAAGTTCTGCGGAAAAATTACCCATCATAACACTAATATACAAGGTTTTGTTGTTTTAAAATGAATAGGTGTATCAGAATGGATTTCTAGCGCAGATTCCGAAAATGACCTTCAAAATTCCGTATCACGTCAAGTTTTTTCACAAATGACGGAAATGTGAAAATTAAAAAAAAACATTTTTTAATGACATTGTTATATTGCAACGTTTGTACAGTGTGAAAATGTTCTCTGGAGGGGCGGAATGATTGTTTAAGGAATAGATAAACATAAATATATAGCTGATAATGGAAATGCAACTGTTTTATCCGTATGACGTCACGATTTGCGCCTCTCACAAAGGCGGAACATGAGAGAATGTTATCTTGGCACGGCAGTATGACTCATACCACACGCCACTGCTCCCTTCTTTGTATTGGTCACATGTGGCGCCATTCGGGGCAGATCGTGTTACACTAGTCAGTGCAAAGAAGGGACTGGTCCCGTTCGGTTGTTTCTTTGTGGCGTGTGCAATGGCTTCACGTGGTTGTGTAAATCATCCAGACATATTTTGCTACATATGTGGCTGTTATACGACAGGAAAAAAAGGTAAAATACTACGTCTTTCGTGAAAAATGCTTATTTTCAATACTTCGGCATTAAACTAGCAGATCAGGACAAAGTTTGGTCTCCTCACAATGTGTGCTGTGCATGTGTGGAGGGGTTGAGGAACTGGAAGTCATGAAATACTTCAACATTAATTACAATTCAGGACAGTGGAGGTTGTTCATAGATGCCAGCAAATCCAGTTTAAAAGGCGTTTTATTACACAATACTAACATCTATCCATCCATTCCAGTAGCACATTCTGTGACTTTGAAAGAGACATACGAGAACCTTAAATTACTGCTGGAAAGTGTGCAGTACAAGTTTCATGAATGGTCTTTGTGCGGGGATTTCAAGGTGATTGGAATATTGGTCGGCCAACAAGCAAGCTACACCAAATTTCCTTGCTTTTTGTGTGAATGGGACTCCAGAGCAAGGACGGAACATTAGGTTCGGCAGCAGTAGCCAGTCAGAAGTACATTCACACCTGGCGAAAAAAACGTTGTTTCACTTCCACTGGTTGATCCCTCGAAAATACTGTTGCCACCTTTACACATCAAACTTGGCTTAATGAAGCAATTCGTGACAGCTTTAAGCAAGGGCATTAAATGCTTTCAGTATCTTGGTGGTAAGTTTCCATCAATCACGTCTGAAAAAATTAAAGCTGTCATTTTCATAGGCCCTCAAATACGAAAATTAATGGCAGACAACATATTCGAGGAAACCATGAGTGAGTGCGAATTGCGAGCATGGACTGCATTCAGAAATGTGGTACACAACTTTTTGGGGAACACGAAGGCTTCAAATTACACCACTTTAGTCAAGGACATGCTGGAATCCTATGAACTGCTTGGTTGCAACATGAGCGTCAAAGTTCACTTTCTTCATGCTCATCTAAATTACTTTCCTAACAATCTTGGTGATTTTTCGGAAGAACATGGCGAGTGCTTCCATCAGGATATTAAAGTGATGGAAAAGAGATACCAAGGAAAGTGGACTGTACGTATGATGGCCGACTATTGTTGGATGTTGAACAGAGGCTGTACGGACGCACACCGAAGACAATCCAAAAAGAGGAAGTTTGAAGGGGAGCCCAGTGGCGAATGTTAGGTATGTTTGCTTTTGAATATGTATTTATGTTTATCTATTCCTTAAACAATCATTACGCCCCTCCAGAGAACATTTTCACACGTTGCAAACGTTGCCATATAGCAATGTCATTAAAAAATAACGGTTTTTTAAATTTTCACATTTCCGTGATTTGTGAAAAAACCTGACGTGATACGGAATTTTGAAGGTCATTTTCGGAATCTGCGCAAAAATCCATCCAGATACACCTATTCATTTGAAAACAACAGAAAAAAGTTGAAAAATTGCAGATCAATGTAATCAGTGTTATTGCCAGAATCTCTATAGTACCTTCCAAGGAGAGAAATGACCAGGTAATTCGATTTCGGTTTGGTACTGTGGTTACCAATGTTCTTTCGAAGCTGCGCAGCGACTTAACTTTCTCTGCGCAGATGAAATAACTTCCGCGCAGTAAGCATTTTAGATTAACATTACCAAATCCCTAATTAATTTTCATAAATCGAAAATCAATTACCTGCAAATATAATGATAAATAAATAAAATTCTGACTCTGAAAAGTATAAACAACACTTTTCTTAAATGCCGTTCGCCTCCTTCTAAGTTCGTCTCATTGTCCTCTTCTTTCTCAAAGGCTTCTTGCAAAGTAGCGTCGTGCGAGCAGATAGTGAACGCAAGAATGCGGATTTGTGATTTTCCCACGCTGAGAAAGAAGTAGATATTGAGTCTTTTCTCAAAACAACACATCAGCGCCAGCCAATCACAGCAAACCGTAACCAAGTTCATTGTACTAACTAATGCATCCATGCTAGATGGCGGGGGAAAGCATTACGGTCAGCTAAATTGTAAGCCGCTGGTAAAAGGTTTTGCTCAAAACTTTGTCATATAATAAGGCACATTTCTTCCAACATCAAAGACGCCTTGTGTTTGCGTTCAAGTTCGTTTTTGTGCCGTATTTTTCGTTAAATTTAATAATGTCGGAACGAAAGAATTAGAATTGTTTAGAACCACTAAAAAAGTCTGCTGTTGCCTTTGTTTAATTCTTCATGACATCTGCCGACAACTTCCTCAAGAAAAAAAAAGCCGAAGACGTCAGCCGACAACTTTCTCATAAATGGTTAAAAATATTTCCCGAGTGCTCTCAAAAATGGTCGAGTCCTTAGGTTTCGGGGAAAAAAATTCAGAGGCGATTTATCCTTTGGAAGGATTGTCAGATCAGAACGATTTCGCACTTGTTCTGTTTGAACTAATTATTTTGCATTTAGTTGTTATTTTGTTTCTTATTCTCCTGGGTATTTTGATACGCAAAGAAACTGTGTATTATGCGTAAACATGATTTTCCTAATTTCCAGTGTTTTTATTTCAGAAGTAATTTTGAGCTTCTCACTTTTTATAAAATAAAAATGTTAATTAATGAAATGTTTTTAATCATTTTTTTTGATAAAATCAATCGCGGAAAGAACGATGATAAAAATGGGGGGATTATAAAAAATAAGAGTTCCAATCCAAGTTCCAACTTATGCTACATTCGTAAGAGAAGCTGAAAATATTAAATTTTTTGCCCGAGTGGTTTTGATGCCTGCCCAGCTAATTGAGTTAGGTGCGCATTGCCGATGGCCACTTAGAGGGGATATTGGTATAGTTATCACAACGCATAGCAGAATAAAACTTTTTACAGCACTGCGCACCCGCGGAACTTTTTCGCCGCAGTAATAGTGATTTCCTTTTGACGTTGAAACTGGAAATGCAACGGGCTGTTCGATCTGCAGGCCACATTCTTTCAGCTCAACAATTCCTTCAGCTTGCGAAGAGTGTTCAACCTCAATCTTTCGCACAAAGGGTTCAACAGTCTCTGTCCCAACACCATGACGAATATTTCTCCTGAAGAGTTGTCTGTTACCCTGCAATGCTGAGAGTATTATCTACAATACTTATCTATTGTGAACGGAACGAATTCATTTCCTGGTTTTGAATTGTTTTTCTTCACCTCTAGAAGTTCAAACCTATAAGTTTGAATGTCAGATCGTCCATGAACCTCTTCCGAAGAAAGACTCAAATTTCTCGCTGCAAGGATTGTCGCCGGCCCGGTGGCGCAGTGGTCTAAGCGCTGGCTTATGACCATTCGTCCGAGAAGGGTAGGGGTTCGAATCCCTGTGAGGCATGAATGTTGCGTTTGTCTTACGGCACTGGCTATCTCCCTTCCCTGGAACCAATGACTTTAAATTAAGGACTGACGACTGCTTATAGCCCATTGAGTTTCTCACTGTGGTCGTTTAAACCTTCAATCAAAAAAAAAAAAAAAGAAGTGTCACTTCTATTGTTGTTGTTGCGAAGGAAAAGCATGTCATTCGTGTGGGTCCGGAATGCAAACTAAAGTTTAACACTTCGAAAGATCGGAAGCCCGCTGCACGCTCACTCGGATGATTCATGGCGTACCTGCATGACTTCAGCTGCTCATGGAGTATTTGCATGACTGCTGCATAGGAAGTATTTATAAACTCGCTCTACACGTTCTGTGACGTACCTGCCAGCAGGACGCACACGACATAAAGGCAGATAGGATTCAGAACAAACGTCCGCGTAGCTCAATTGGTAGAGTGACTTATTCCGGAATGAGGGGATCCGGGTTCGAGCCCCGGCGCGGATAAAAATGACGGAGAAATTTACTTCGTTATAATGGCGCCCGAACTATCCGGATGACCCGACCGTTCAAAATCTCGCAATGGTGAGATGTTATTTCCACACCGCGAAATAGGAAAAATCAGAGAATCCCTTCTATAGCGCTTCGAAAAATAAATGTGTGTGACGTTGCATTCCACACACCAGATTGACTGGGAGTTCTCAAGTGCACGTTCTACAGTGGATGGCTGCCTGCAACGATTCATGGTCACGGCTGACCCGTGGGCCATGCCCCCGGCCCTCTTTCAGGGGGAGATGTGACGTACCTGCCAGCAGGACGCACACGACATAAAGGCAGATAGGATTCAGAACAAACGTCCGCGTAGCTCAATTGGTAGAGTGACTTATTCCGGAATGAGGAGATCCGGGTTCGAGCCCCGGCGCGGATAAAAATGACGGAGAAATTTACTTCGTTATAGTTCTGCTATTTATAGCTGGCATATCAGCCAAAGTAGAATTCTTGAGAAACTGCGATTAGCACTTCATGTGTTTGAGGCATACTATACCAAATGGAAGATTTAAAAAATTCCGATAAATCAAATGTAATGATCATTACTGAAACCATTTCCGGAAAAACCGTTTCTAATCGTATGATGTTAAATGGTCTGACACGCGAGTTAAACAACAAAATGCCTGGGGTCATTCCATAGTTGAATGATTTGAGTATCACACATCAGTGGACTTTATTCACCTCGCGTTGCATCATGGGAAAACTTTTTCATGTCTGCCGACCAGCAATGGTTTGTTTACATGCGTTTTCCCATTGCTTAACAAGGCGGTCCTTTCAGGGATTCAAGAAAATCTCGATTTTCGTAAATTTATTAACGACATGCCGAACTTTTTCTCATCGTATGGTTGTACTAATAGATCCTATCACCTAAACTGTACAGAAGAAGGAATAACTTCCCATAATTTTACCTCTGAAAAGGCCGAAACTGTTAAAGGAATGGTTGCGTAAAATGAAACTCGATGATTTCCATCCCAGTGTGCATTCTCGAATACGTTATGCCCACTTTAACGAGGAAGATTTTGAATATTATGGCATTAAGAATAGAAGACGATTAAAATCTGGTAGTATTCCTTGGATATTTAATTTCAAAAAAAAAAATGTAAGAAAGGGAAAACGAATTGCATATCTAGATCGGTAAGTTGCGAATTAACTTCTACGTTCATTCCCAAAAGAGCGAAACATGTTTTCTTTTATTTAATGTTACGCATTCATTTTATTTTTAAGTAGATAGCCTAGTGGGCGACAATGGGAAGTTTTTTTGTTGTTTTTTGAACACCAGTTTGTTTTCACATTACCTATTTGTCTGGACTTCTAAATATTTCGTGTTTAAAAAAAAAAAAATTCAGGTTTATGTTTCACCAATATCTGACAAAAGGAATGTGAAATTTAACATACCGTGTCTGAGAAATGCGTCATTAAAAATTCCAGCGTGACTAATGGCGATGCTGTGATATATAATTTGAAATAAACACTGAATACAAAATTGTGTTGATGTATTTTTGCAGCCTTGATTTGTTCTTCTAAGAAATTAATTTCATCTTATTCGTCCTGTAACTCTATTAATTTGTTGGCATTCTCTAAGACGGTAAAATTTTAAAAATTGGCCGACAGTAAGGTGTAATCTAATAGCAACAACACTGAATCAGCAGCCATTTTGGTCCGCAGAAATCCACTTCTGACGTCACATGAATAAGGTCCATTGTAACTGCTCGGAGCCGGACTGCTCCGGTGACTGAGTAGTCATCGGAATTTTTCTCAATAATAATCTGCGATGAGCACAGGCTCGAGTTCCAGGTGAAGTATGGTTTGTACGTTTGTTCCTCGGCGGTGGCTCTTTATCCTCTCTGAAGTACAGAGAACAAAAAATTAGGGACGCCTAATACTGCCCTAAGAGTTGCTCATAATGATCATTACACCCCCCCCCCCCCCAAGAAAAAGCATTTATCATTCCGTAAACAAAGCGAGACAGGTAAAACAAGTGTTGGAACCCTTCTCTTATAAATAAGGGCAACACCCCAATTCAAAGGAATGGGATTTTATAAAAGATACCCCCCCCCCCCCCATTCCGTTTTATATTTTTTTGTCTCTTGGTCGAATTGCGATGAGCAACCCCTATGCCCGAGTGGTCAGAGGCGCTGGTTTCTCTGGATAATCGTTCGGTCTGCGCCCGGGCTCCTGTCCTGGATAAGACACCTGCGGTGAGCTTGTTTCACGGCGGAGTCACCTCTTTCCATCAGGTACCAACGACTCCAAATTATCAATAGGCGACTGCTTATAGCCCTAAGAGTTGCTCATGGTGGTCGTTAACCCGAAGCAAAGAAAAGATGTGCTGAAACTCACAAAACTAAAAACAGGCACGAGATTTCAGCGAAGTTTACCATGAAGATCCGTGATGAATTACTCAGTGATCACAGTGAAAAATCCAAAGATACACTCACGGACAATGAAATTTGCGCACTAAGAAGGAAACATCGGATTGAACTGAAATTTTATGGACGTAATGATACAGATGAATGATACACAAAACGGCAAAAACAGAGCTGCTGCACGATGGCAGCCGGCGTTTAAACTGGTCTCACACATGCTCGACAGGGGACATGTCCGGGGAGAGGGCAGGCCATGGAAATGTCTGGACATGACGTAAACAGTCCTGGGCAACCCGAGCCGTGTTCGGGCGGGCATTCACATGCTGGTATAGCGCACCTGGAATCCCGGCCAGCAATGGGAGCGCATGGGGCCTTAGGATCTCATCCACATACCGCTGGCCCGTCAATGATCCACTTACCACTATTAGAGCTGATCGGCTATCGTAGGCAATGGTTCCCCAGACCATGAAGTCTGCTTTGGGGGAGGTGTGGCGCTCGATAGCGAGGTTGGGATTCTGCCGTTGACCCGGGGATCTCCACACCCGGACACGATGGTCATTTGCCCCCAAAACGCAGCGGCACTGATCGCTAAACACCACACGTCGTCAGTCTGTGGTGTTCCACGTCGCTCTGGCCTGGCACCACTGCACACGGAGCCAGCGATGTTCGGTGTTAATGGCAGCACACGTAAGGGGCACTGGGATCGCAGATTCGCTTCCGCGAGGCGTCGGAAAATGGTTCGTGGGCACACAGGAGCCGCTACATCTGCCTGTATAGGGGGCAGGGTCCCCGTGGGATCTATTCGTGCATGGCGCACGATCCGTCGATCCTCTCTACCGGTGGTCCTCCTGGTCCGTCCGGAGCCGCAGTGCCGTCACGTTTCCACTGCTCCCAACGCAGTTGGACGGTATGGTCAGAACGATCCACGTGGCATGCTACACGGCGCGCCGACCACCCTGCGGTTTTCAGCCCGATGATCCGGCCTCTCTTAGAGTCCGTAAGTTGCGTAAATCGACGTCTCTGGCGTGTACCCGGCATTCCTGTCACTTTGTACTCTTGCTTGCGTCGGCCGGTGCTTTTCGCTTTCATGGGGCATCGACTGTAAGCCGGTTTATAAGGCTGACGGTTCGTGCTTGCAACGCCACCACAGGGTGTATGGTCATGCGCACTCGCACCAAACGTGGATCATTTGCATACCAGTATGCACTCTAACTATTTGCAAAATTTCGCTGCTGTAGCATGTTTTCTTCTTGGTGCCCAAAGTTCATTGCCCTTGAGTACCTCGTTATGGAGACTGCGGACGAATTTATTTGCCATTCTATAAACTTTGTAAAAAAGTCTTAGCGGACTCTCCAGTGAATTCCTCATGAATTTTATCACTACTTATATTACATTCAACATCCATATGCAATCTCCCTGGGACTTCGAGCAGCATACAATTTATTAAGCATCGTCGACGAGACTATACAAACGGATATTTTACGAATTGTCTTCTGTCAACAAGAGAAGGATTAGAAAAACGCGAGGGCCATATCAAAAGTTTCTCACACTGTGGGTTATTTCTTTAAAAACGAATTGATCTCACAACATACCTTTACAGGCCTTTGAAGTAATCACTATGTTTCTTTATGACAGCGGCCCAACGTTTGGGCAAATCTTGTATTCCAGTCAGGACACTTCCATGTTGTTGAGGCCTCGGATTACTCCGGTCACCTCATTAGAAACATCTTGAATTGTACTGAATCGTTTCCAGCAGAGTGACTTCTTTACTTGGGAACACGTCATATTCTTCACACAAAGCTTTAGGAATTTCAGTAGGGGATTTTCCTCGCAAAACTTCAATTTTAATGTAGGATCGCTGGTCGCTAACTCACTTTCTTCTTCCATTTCTAAGCATAATTTTTCGGAATAGGAACAAATTAGCCAGCAGACGTGGACACAACTTTGTATACTGAAGTCTGACTCACAACTGGCGCAACGATTGGAGCGATTGCATCATCCTACGGGCAGCACTTATGCAATGTGCAAAACTTTTGAAATGACTTACGTATTTGTATGAAGAAATGAATCATCCAGCCAATCCAAATAAAAACAACTTTTCGTTTACATAAATGGGAATACAAGTATCTGATTCCTGAAATCATGATTCGCATCATTTCGTGTGTATGTTCAGATATCGAGCTTGGCATCTTCAGATTAGTGAAAAACAACAAACAAGCTGTGATCAATTACCTATATTTAACTAGGAGCGCGCAAATAAAATAAGAGATCAAGCAAACTAAGGCTGTTGCCATCGTAGCATATCATTTCTTGGAATAAATATACGTACTCGTGGATGACTTCAGACAAGAAATTAAGCATATGCTGCAGAGTAAACTCATGCATTTTCCCGGTAATTTCTCTGGTTTAATTCACTTCATTTTTTGAGCGACGATGACATCAAAAATATAAGTCCGCAGGAAGGACTATTGAATGAAACATCATGGATTATTATCATTATAGGAATGAATCAGTTCGTTTTGGAAGCTGAGGTTTTGACCGGAAAACATCGAAGGAAGCTCACGTTTATTCTAAGAACTGATCTGGATCCCAGGTAATCATACTTGTCATTTGTGAGTAAATATCCTAGGTTAATATACTTGCCATTTGTGTTAAAAAGAAGACAAGAAAAAAAAAAAAACACGGTAAGTTTCAAGGTTAAATATTCAATCAGGTAAAGGTGTTTCAGACCGGACCAATAAACTCACGCGGACAGTTGTATGGGATACTAACTAGAACAGATTATGGTAATTTCATAGTCGTGAACAAAGGAAACTGAAGACCTATTGATGATCGCAGCACATTTACGCGAAACACAATTACTAGAGATCCGCTACATGAAAGAAATGTGATGTTTTATGAAGATCAGAGATGCGAATTAGAACAAAATACATAACTATTGCAGCACCAACAAACATTCTCTACCAAGAAGTGTTTAAATATCAGCTAAAATTGAAATAACTGATTTTGCTTTCCCGACAGCCAATCGCGGCATGTTAATAGAGTTTTCGCAATAAACGATAATAGTTTCACTTGTCTGCGTTTTTCTTTTGATGAATCTACTTCTCTAATTCTGAGAAATATAATAATTTTAACTGAAGTACATATTCCTTTCACTTCTGCATCAGTGGAAGTATTTCTGCTCTTTGAACTTTCAATAAGTGTATTGCTTTTCCCTAACACGGTTCTACACCACGGAATTGTACGGGTAGGGCCATTTTCCTTTTTAGCTTTCACGCTTTGGCACGGTGGATGCCACAGCTTCCTTTCCTTTTTTTTTTTTTTTTTAATCGGAGAAAGGACGTGCTGGACCCAATCTATATTTTACCCATTTCAGGCATCTTGGAAGAAAGGCTGGAATACAAGCCTGAATCGATTTAAACACTTGAGAATCATATATACACTTTTCCGACTCTGCATCCGATCAATAGCCACTTTTCAAGTTTTATTTCAGAGACGTTACATTCTCAACAGCAGCAATAACTTCCTCTAAATAAATACGCGAAAAAAAAACTCGCCGGAAGAGATTTCTTCACTACCTTGACCAATATTCGAATTCGGTTCAAAGACAGTTTTCAAAACAAAGTTGTACTTGCGTTATTTATTGATACTTACACACTTTTACTTACACCAAAGAAAAAGGATACATGGATAGATGATACAAAATTTTCTAGCATTTACAATTCTTAAATCATATATAAAAAGTGGAGGTTACTCACGAATGAAGATGTAGGTGGCTCGTAAACTTTCGTTATCCTTGTACTTCTGAAACTGATTGCTATGGAAATGCAGATTTCTGCTAACATTCAGCACACAAAACATTTTTAGCGATAACACTTTATTTCGCAAAGGCATTTTTCTGTCTTCCTGGCATGAAATTAGAAAAAGAAAAGACTTAGCAATAAATAGAAACTGCAGCAATGATGTTACCAAAGTTACCTTCGTACAGGAAAATATAAAATTTGAAATATTACATAATGTTAACTGAAAATATGAATGGAGTTTCAGAATTACGTGGAAAATTCCAGAGAACCGCAAGACATCAGCAGTATCGTTTTCACAGAAAATACGGCCTGTGTTTGTTCGTTTGTTTCCTTTGCGACTGTGCTAGACGTAACTGTCGTGCACCTCGGATTAAACTGACATAAGACATGCTTACATCGTCTATGAAAATATTTTTTCTATTCGTTCTCTAGAAATGTAGATATCGTAAAAAATACAGAGAAATACACGGTCAAGTCACATTATTTTGACCACCAGCTAATATCCAGAGTAACCGCTGTGTGCAGCGCGGACAGCAGCTAGACGGGCTGGGAGTGACTCAATAATGTGCTGGAAGGTGTTCACAGATATGTGGAGCCATGCTGACTGCAGTGCATCTGACAGCTGCTGAAGGTTGCGTGGTGGAGGATATATAGAGCGAACAACACGATCGAGGGGGTCCCACAGATGCTCAATTGGGTTTAAGTCTGGGGAATTAGGGAGGGGGCCAAGGAAGTACTTTGAAGCCTTCGTGTTCTTCCAACCACTCTAGGACATTTCCAGCTGATTGACTCGTCGGATTGTCTTGCTGGATGATCCCATCCGCTCCAGGGAAGACAATCAACATGTATGGGTGTACGTGGTCTGCAAGGATGAATTCATAACGAATTCGGTCCATAGTGCCTTCCGCAAGTATGAGTGGACCCAGGGTATGCCACGAAAACATTCCACAGACCATAACGCTGCCCCGACCAGCTTGTGTTTTTCCAGCAATGGCTGAAGAGTGTTCATTCTCCGATGTTTCTCGCTTTTTACAACAACATCCATCCGTTCGATGAAGCAGAAAACGTGACTCATCAGAGAAGGCAATCCTTTGCCAATCAGCACAGGTCCAATTCCGATACTGCCGTGCAAATGTAAGCTTTTTCTGCCGATGCACCTTCGTTAGCATAAGTGCAATGACCATACGGCTCCATTGGAGCCCCATACGTAGCACAGTTCGCTGAACTGTCGTTTTAGACACACTTCCTGTAGCCCCCTGGTTCATTCGGCCAGTGAGTTGCTCCACTGTAGCGTGTCGATCGGCCCTCACGCATCTTCGCAGCCGACGTTCACTTCTCACATCAATGGTACATGGTGCTTCGCAGTTTTCACGTCGCTTATACGCAATGGTGCCATTTGTCCAATCACGATACACTTTAACCACAGCAGCACGCGAACAATTCATAAACTGCGCTGTTTCAGAAATACTGCCACCCTTGGCCTCAAAGCCGATAATCATCCCATTTTGCAAATCTGCTAAATCTCTCCTTTTATCCATGACAGCAACGAGTGATATGTTTTCAGAATGCCTACAGCACACCTTTTGTACCCTCCAAGCCAGCTCACGACACGTGCCTTTTTTCATTTACTACGCGCTGTTGACTTCAAAAGTAGGACGTGGTCACAATAATGTGACTCGACTGTGTATTTTCATTCTTAAGGTAGAAGATGAGAAATGTATAGAATAGCTTGGGCATAGTACAAGACGAATTTTTCGAACCAGTTTTCTAGAAACAGGGATTTTGTGAAAGTACAAATGTACATTTAAAGTCACGTAATGAAAACTGTGCAGCTCATGAAAATAACTGAAAAGATGTGCGAAATCTTACGCTTACTTTGCCATGTGCGATCTAAAAAGACTTTTTATCAGTGTGTTTTCTATTAATAGAGATAGTGACATGCAAATACACACTTAAACCCCACCTGAGGAGAAAAGCAAAGTGTAAAAAAATCAAAAGCTGCACAGCATAATTTTGTGGCTCTTACATTTATTCGATTTTTTTTTCTTTACGTAGAAGTAACTCTGCTGTGTCAACAGACGGCCAGACAAATATAATCTGTAATAATAAAACACGATGTCTGTATGTGAGTGTGCTTATCTGCGGACGCATTTTCTTAAAAACAAAAAGAGGCCATCGGAATTATCTGATCTCCTAAATCGTCACAATTCTGAGTTTCAGGAGATGCGTAACATTCCCTGTATCCCCGAAAGACACTAAAATACATCCCTCATTCCTCTACTTTTATAAACCCAAAGCAGGATATAAGTTATGACTACAAAACTTGCGGTGTTCAGATAAAATAAAAATGCCAACGTTTACCACAATCAAAGGTTTACACTGAAGAGCAATTGAATTAGAGATACCTGTCTAGTAACGTGTAGCACCACCTTTCGCCCTGATGACGGTGGCGATTCGTCTCGGCATGGACTCGACAAGAAACCGGAAGCGTTGGGAAGCCATACGGATCCACGACCCCTGAACAAGCTCCCACAGTTCACGAAGATTTGATGGAGGGGGGTCAGAGCCTCGAACATCTCTCTCGATGACATCCCAGATGTGCTCGATGGGATTGAAGTCAGGTGACTTAGCTGGCCATGGAAGCGAGGTCACGTCGGTGGAGTGTTCATCCAACCGTTCTGATACGATTCGGGAGCGATGGCACAGTGCATTGTCTTGTTGCAGGATGAGGTCCCCAGTGGGATGTTGAAGACGCACAAACGGGAGCAAATGGTCGTCCAGGATATCCTGGTAACGTTGACCTGTGAAAGACGATGTCACGCGTACCAGGGGTCCCATTTCAGTATACGTAAACAGTCCCCAGACGAGAATGCCACCCCCAGCAGATTGAAGAGTACCCTGCTGGCAAGAAGAATCCATCGCTTCATGTGGTTTGCGCCGTACTCGTATCCTGCCATCCGCATGTACCAACGTGCATCTCGACTCATCAATCCAGGCAACATTTTCACACATGTCTAGGGTCCAGTGGCGATGTTCCAGCGCCCATGCTAATCTTTGCATCCTGTGATGTGCGGTCAGCAGCGGTACCCTCGTGGGACGATGGCTTCTGTACCCCATAGCGAGGAGATGGTTCTGGATGGTGAGGCTGCTTACACGTTTTTGTGCACCAGCGTTAAATTGCAGAGTGATTTCTTGCACTGTGACCCGTCTATCCGCTGTTACAATGCGAGCTAGCCGACGATGACTCCGCTCATCCACACGCTGTTGTCCACGGCAGTTGCCCCTTGCAGGGATGGTTTTACCGGATTCGATGTACCCACGGTGCACCCGTGACACAGTGGCTCGTGAAAATCCCAGTGCCTGCACGACTTCCGAGATGGAGTGACCCATTCGTCGGGCCCCGACAATTTACCCACGATCAGATGCGCTTAGATCTTTCGTCTTACCCATACTGCCTCCGACTCTTACTGATTCCCGTCGCATCACTCCTTATATTGTTGGATCGCTGTATAGGTCCTGTCGTTTCCGTTTACAGGGCCGCCCACAGTGCCACATTTGCATAACGCCAGCTGTCTCTAATTCAATAGTTCTTCAGAGTATTATACATCTACTATAGTTTTGCAGAGCTATTGGCTCGGTATCATCAGGACGAATGGAGCGTAAACATTCAAATCATTGTGACATCATCAAAGTTCTGATGGTCACGGTTTTTGATGAGTCGTTTCCACGCGCTTGAGAGAAATGGAGTCGACGTCATGTAGTTGACAAGCTGTGAAGAGCTCCGGTATATGTGGAAGGCTTCTAATACATTAAGCTTCATAATCGAATCAGGTTTATCAATGAGCGTAGCGTTTTCAAACAAAAATTTATGGTTATTTTCGTGACAACGTTGGGCTATAGACGACTTCTTCAGTTCACAGTTCCCTACGTACGTCTTGTGTTCCTTCACTCGGAAAGAAAGAAAACAAAAGAAGTCATCTATAGCCCAACATTTTCACGAAAATAACCATAAATTTTTGTTTGAAAACGCTACGCTCATTGATAAACCTGATTCGATTATGAAGCTTAATGTATTAGAAGCTTTCCACGTATACCGGAACTCTTCACAAACTCTTCACAGCTTGCCAACGACATGACGTCGACTCCATTTCTTTCAAACGCGTGGAAACGACTCACCAAAAACCGTGACCGTCAGAACTCTGATGATGTCACAATGATTTGAATGTTTACGCTCCATTCGTCCTGATGATGCCGAGACAATAGTTCTGCAAAACTATAGTCGATGTATAATATTATTTCGGATATTATCTGACTTACCATCCTTGTCACATTTACGCCAAAAATCGGATTGTCATCTTCAAAATTTGTATTATATGGCGTAATCCCGTATTTCTTTCATGATATAATAAACCTTTGATTGTAGTAAACGTTGGTATTTTTATTTTAACCAAAGCAGGATAATAGCCTTCAAAGTGCATCTGTTAACAAAAGAAACCCAACTGTTTCAGCCGATATTGTTGCATCAACAACTAGTGAAGTTTCTGACAACAGGTAGTTTGATCAAAGAGGCCCAATGGACTTTCATGAGTTACTCTTACTGTTCAGGTTATAGACAAAAAAACTTTTATTTTCATTGCAAAGATGTTTCAGATACCAAATCTACAGACATAGCACCTTAGGCTAATGAAGGTGGCAATTACTGAAGTAATTCGCGTTCCTTTTGCATATTTGATTCATACCTGGTCCGTTGAATAAAATTTTCCAATTTTATGTAACGGAAGATGTTTGCGAAAACATACAAGGGCATCGTATCTCACTTCATTGAAACCAAAATAATGGAAGTCAACTTAGAAATGAAAGAAAGAAGTAAAATCATGCAATGCATTGATTATGATACGCTTTCCAACATACCAGAAATCATTACCCAAGTTACGAGGATAACGGCTGTGGAATAAATCTCGCTCCTGTGCCCATAGCTTTGACCCTAGTTCAATGCGATATCCAACAGAACCGGTTCAGTATGCATCCGGAAAAACATGATGAAGGTTTGTTGCGATCGAAGCATGTTTACGTAAGTTATGATGCATAAGGGCGATGGAATCGATTCCGCTTCTATGTCCTGACCTTTGACCCTATTTCGTCCATTTTTAATAAGGTTCGGTTCGTCCCCAGGTTGTCCCGTACCACATACTAAAATTTCATCGAAATCGGACCCTTTTTACGCGAGTTATCGCGTGGACAGACGGACAAAGCTGGATCATGTACGCTTCTTCAACCTATGGTTGGAAAGCGTAAAAAAAGGGCCCCGGTGGGCGTGTAGTCCTGAGGCGGTGGCCTCTGACTTTATATGATTTAAGGTACTGGTTGAGACCTAAAGCAGCTTCAACGAGCAAGTTTAACTCTTGCTCGTTGAAGCTGCAAGCTGAAAGATTCCGAGCTACAATATGTGCTTGTTTGTCATTAACAAAACACTTGTAAGCATAGAATATTATTAAACAGTCCAGAGCCACTGAGTCATCAAACAGTACTTACAATGTCAATTTCGCCGTTTATTCCTGTTATTGGCAAGTCTTTGCAGAACAACGTTGATTTTCAATCACTTCACAATGACAAATGCTACTATCAACATGCACTTCAAACTACTAATTTGTTATTTTGCAAGCACACAATACCAAGATATTATCTCAATTCCGTTCAACAAATAGTTATCTCAACTTTGCTCGTAACAAATCTTTAATTTATAAACCATTAACTTCGTAGTTCCGCACCTTTCTTGTCGTTAACAAGAATCTTCCCGAAAGAAACCGCACACTCCTTGCATTTCTTCGTTACTCTTTATTGACTCCTGATACACTGCCAGTGATGCGAACTTAGAAAATTCGTTGGGAAAAATAATGGGTCGCTAAGTTATAAAACGTTGAATGAGAAGAAACCAAATGTACATAAGACTCAAAAGAAAGGTTAAATTAGAGGTATACGTTACCATACTAGAGGCTGTTTAGAACCTTATGAGCTGCTCACGGTAGTCATTAAACCACGAAACAAAAACACAAAAACAAACTGTAAGCATACTTTCTAACAGCGGTACGCGAAGTACCGATATAAAAATACACACTGGATAATTCTGAAGAAAATATCACTGCACATTTTTATGCCCGTGCTGTCGTCTCATTCAACATCTAATTCCCCATCATGTACGCTGATGTTGTTTGATCATTTTACTTTGTAAGATGGCAGCATCTATGGTTCGTAACTGAGAAAATGATGGGAACGCATCATCGCTGAAGCACATTTTACTGTTTGCTTTTAAACTACAATATTATTAACATCAGCATACGGTAATGAATCACCGTCAAGAAGGAGCAATTATCTTGTAAAGTACTTTGAAGGAAAATATTATTCTGAAATTTTGTTTTTTATTTTGAATACTTTGTCTCAATAGCATGTGCATATGCGGACGATTTCAGTATCGCTCAAGAAAGCTGTCGTAAGCATTTTGAAAAGAGACTTATAGAAACCGCTACTGTATATATAGCATCGTTATCATTGTTAACCATTATCAATCTACTGCTGGATGAAGGTCTCCTCAAGTTTCTTCCACTACTGTCTGTCTTCAGCCACTCTCCGCCATATCAATCCCGCATGCTTTCGAATTCCATCCATCCATCTCCCATGTGGTCTTTTTCTGGGTCATTTTCTGTCCCTTGGAATTCAGTCTAAAATTTGGGTTTCCATCGGTGGTCCGTTTTTCCGGCAATATGTCCAACCCATTGCCATTTCAGGGATTTTACTGTGATCATGTTTCCCACTCTTGTCATTTTCCTGATCCACGAGTTCTTCTTCTTATCTTTCCTGGTTACACCAAGTATGCATCTCTCCATGCTTCTTTCAGTTCTCTGCAGCCTTTGTATATCTTTTTTTTTTTTTTTTTTTTTTTTTTTTTGTTATCTAAATCTCTGCTCTGTAAATATGCACGGGAAGGATGCATTGATTAAACACTTTCCTTTTAAGACATAATGATATATTGCTCTTAAAAATTGCACTGTTTCTTTCAAAAACACTCCAACCAAGTTTTATACGTCGATTAATTTCTTCCTCAATGTGACCCTCGCTTGATATCTGCTGTCCAAGGTAAATGTAGGTATCGGCTATCTCCAGCTTATTCCCATCAATCGACAAATCTCATTTCTTGTAAAAGCATTGTACATCACTTTTGTCTTCAGAAAGTTCATTTTTAATCCCGTTTCTTTACTCTTGTCAGCAAGTTCCTGGATCATACTCTGCAGCTCTGAAGGGACAGATGCAAAAATGTCGAGGACATCAGCAAAATGAAGGTGAGTTAAATTGTTTCAATTAAGTTTTATCCCTTTGTTCACTTCAATAATTGAAAGACATTTTGCAATGTCGCATTCAAGAGTTTAGGAGATATGGTGTCACCTTTTCTCGATCCCTTTCCAATTTTTATTGGTGACTGTACACATACAGTATATATAAGCGGAAATGACCGAGCCGCGCAGTGGATGCAGATTGGTTGGCCGCACAGTCTCGTAGTGAACAGCCCGTTCCACCCCATCCAAGAGAAGCTCAATGGGGTTTGAATCTGAGAACTGTTCATGACATTGAAGCAAGGGCAACTCGTCAGCCCTTGCTTCACGTTCCTAGAACCATTTGGTGACGATAAGAACATTGTGAGAGGGCGCGTTATCTGCTGAATATGTTCATGTGCTTCAGGATAACCTGTAGCCGTGATGTAATAAATTTGTTCGGCAACGTTGTTCAGATACTCCGTAGAGTTCGGATGTCATTCGATGGGTATCGGGGCATTGATACGTGCACTGTGGAAATTTTTCTGAAATTCACGTGGCACTTTCTATGATTTCTTTCGTGAATTAACGAAGCATATTTATGATACAACTTTTTCCGTGATGTGACGAAAAAAAACTCTGAATTTCATGGATTTTTCGTACGCCAGAAAAATTCTGAATTTTCAGAAACCTTTTCGCACAATTCCTTTTTTATATTGACGGTAAATTACCGTTTTCAAGATATTTAAACGGAAAATTCTGAATTTTCAGAAAACTCTCCGCAGTTCCTTTCTTATGTTGATGGAAAAACTGCGTTCTCACTTTTTTCCGTATCCATATGAGGAAAAAGTTACAGTAATAGGAGAGATTTACATGAATACTTCGGGGTTTGATGAACTGTTAAATTTCCACAGTCTGTTGAAGTATTTGATTTTGAAGTTCCGCAGCGAGATCGGATATTGTGGATAGTATATCGCATGCATTTTAGTTACTGTGGCACAGGATATTTCTTCTCTTAACTATTTTGCGCACCAGCTATTATGTATTGTGTTACCGTAAGAAACCGGGTACTTAATTTTATTGTACAGGTGATTGTATGACGTATATGTATGAGTCTGTGGAGTCCTTATAAGATAAAAGCTATATATAGCTATCTAGAGTGAATTTTTTATTTAGAAGTTTTGTGAATAACATTATAAAACAGTACATTGCACCTTCTCTGAAAGATAATTGAAAGTTATTGTCAGTTGTAAGAAAGATCTCAAACTCCAAAGTATTCTGTTGTTTCGAAAAATCACGATGAAAAAAAAATACGTAATTTGTATTAAGACCTCCTACAGAAAAAATAAAATGATAACAAATGCGTTCAAAAAATAATAAGCTCTAATAGAAAATAAAATGACTAAATCACTCGCATTAATGGAAAAAAACCATCATCTTCCAATTAATTTTACCTTGAACGTGAGTCTGGTTCCTGTGACTTTCTGGCTCAGGGATTAAGACGCGCGGCTGCAACCCAAGCGGCCTGGGTTGGATCCCCACCACAGGGATGAAAAATATTTTGGATTTTGGGAAATTTTTGTCTAAATACAAACTTGAAATGGACTTTTCTGAGATAAACGAAATTACTGACTATGGAAAATCTGCGAAAATACGTAAGTTAAAAAAAACGGACACTTTTAAAAACGGAAATTACGTTAAAAAGACGGACATTTTCCGGGAACTTTGCTGCGCTTTATTTTCAGAAATTTTCCGTAAATTCACGCCACTTATATTTTACAATGTACGAGCAAAACATTTCGAATGACAATCACGCTGTCTCCATGGATCTGTACTACTGACATCTGACAGGAAAGCTCCGTGGCCTCATGCTTCCGCACCAAGTCAGGATCTTTTTTTATTTTTAGGGGCAGGTCGGTTAATGACTACCGTGAGGAACTCGGTGGACTATACGCAGCAGACCGTCCCTAATCTAGGGCCACTGGTTCTAGGGAACGGAGAAAGCTAGGGCCGTAAGACAAACAAAACATCTATGTCTCATTAGGATTCGAACTCGGACCCATCTGGAACGAATGGTCAGAAGCTAGTGCTTAAACAACTGCGCCATTGGGGCGGCCAAATTAGAATCCCGCCATACGTATGATGCAGAGGGAATCTTATTCAATGTCCATCCAGGCGATTGTTTCGCAATCCTCAAAGGCCCAGTGTTGATGCTTCCACGTCCACGTGAGCCGAGCTTTAGTGTTCTGCCCTGACCACTTTCACACTCGACATGGTCACCGGCTGTTGCAGCCCATTGCGTCATGTGCCAATATATGGTGCATTCGGAGATGACCCTCGACACCCCAATGTGTAATCGCGCAGTGATTTGCCCGGTTGTGGTTCGTCTGTTAGCTAACACGATTCTCGCTAGTCTCCTTTGATCCACCATTTCTTAACGTTCACAGATCGCCGATTGCAGAAAGATTTTTTGCGTATCACACCGTTCACGGTAAACCCTTCCTATGATGTCTGGTGAAAACTCCAGGAGGACGACAGTTTGGGATATGCTCTAACCGGCACGCCTAGCGTTAACTATCATGCACACTGAAAGTCGCTCAAATCACTAGTTTTGCCCCATTCTAACCCACATTCGAACGCTAACTGATTCTTTACAAGCGGATCGCTTGATTCACACTCACATAACATGCTGAAGTGAGCCTTTTATATGACGATGGCAGGTACACCTAATAAATTGGCATCTCAATGCTGGATAGTAGTGACAAGAATTGAAGACATCGTGATCAACGTAAAGACCCTCAAGGTAATGGGCTGGACATTTTTTTTCTGGAAATACTGACTACCGTTGGACAATTGAAATATACGACTGGATAAGAAGGGACGGGAAATGATCCAGATCACATGGGAGATGGATTAATGAAATTCCAAAGCATGCCGGAATTACATCGGAAAGAATTGTGCAAGACAAAGACTTGTGGAAGAGATTGCGGGAGACTTCACCCAGCAGTGGATTGAGAATGGTTTTTGATGATGTTTAGTAATTTACCGGATTTCCAGTATTCATCATATGTTGAGTAATTTCACAGGCGCAGGTTTCTGGAAGTGAATATTAATTTAACACAGTTTTTGAAGAGATTTAAAATTACACTTTTTTATCATTATTCCTGTTACCTGCCTTAACGCTCACAATATCAAGATAAATCTGTAATAAGAACATTATCGTGCATGTCAATCACCTACAGAAGTAACTACTGAACGTAAAGGTTTGAAATTTCATAACCTGCGCAAATGAGCGTGTACACCTCAGAGCTCTTTTTTTTTTAATTCAAATTTGAATAAATTCTTCAAATTTCAACCATGTTGAAATTTGATCTAGCTGTATACCGCTCACAGAAAAATACATCATTGCACTTTTGCACAACAATATTATATTATACTCTTGCAAAACAATATTTCATTATACTCTTGCATAAACTGCGAGAACTTCAGGACAAACGTGGTGGAAGTATCAATATTCATAGGTTGGGCCAAACTTTGGGGGATGGACTTCCAAAGTATTACGTGTATCTTTCTGACGGCGTTACAGGTGGGTTTGTTTGCGTTTTAGACCGCGGTTTTCCGTGTATAAAAATATCTTCCCATAGAAATAGTTTGGAACTAAAAACAGTTCCAAGCTATTTCTACGAGAAGATTTTGACTTAGATTTTTCAACCATTGTTTGGAATTTGACGTAACAAACGGGATTCATAAAATTAAAATTTTTCTTGCTGTTTACTGTGTTAGACTTCCGAATTGTTATTTGTGTCATTCCGCCGCAGTTTTCCGGCGAGGTTTTTAAAGTTTTATGCCGTGGCACTCTGAGTATTACTTAGCACTATAAATGGTTCCACGATTAAAAAAAATAGTACCATGATACTTTTTGAGTGGAAATATATTTTAATGAAATGCAAATAGAATATAAGAAACCCCTTCATCTTGGCTCAAAATGAAAGAATACTCAATATCGTTTATACAGAGGTTCTTTAAGGATAAAATTACGCTTCAGAAGAGCTGTACACTGGTCACACACAACACATTAGAAAAATATAAATATGTATTTCAAATTTTCTATATTCAGACTCAATAAAATAAATACTAGTGGTTTCAGCTAATTGTGCCAGCACAAATATAGATTTTACTCAACGGAATGAATTTCTTTTGATTTTTTTTTTGATTGGAGGTTTAACGACCACCGTGAGCAACTCAATGGGCTATAAGCAGTCGCCCGTCCCTAATTTAGGGTCACTGGTTCCAGGGAAGGGAGAGAGCCAGTGCCATAAGACAAACACAACATCCATGCCTCACCGGGATTCGAACCCGGACCCCTTACGGACGAACGATCAGAGGCCAGCGCCTTAGACCACTGCGCCACCGGGGCGGCTTTCTTTTGATTACTGGAACATATTTCAATAAAATGTTTCGGTACAATATATCTTGTTCAAATTTCAAAAAAACCAACTCTGTCGAAGCTGGCCCAGAAGCCGATTCATGTATTTTTCGATAAATCCGGGTAACGCAGGGTGTTTGTGCTAGTAAATAAGTAACAATAAAACCAGACGTTTACATCGTCTGAAATTAAACATGGCGGAATGGCGAATAGTTAAAATGCTCATGTAAATGTTTGGGAAGTAGCGAAGTTCGTGCTACAAATTATAACTTCTGCGTTTTCATTTTTAGTTTAGTCGAGTGAATAACAACTCCCTTTTCATTAATACTTTGGTCGAAATTGCAATTACAGGCGTACTTGTGTGAATGTTTCAAACCTAAAACTATACTACTGGGATGGCGTAGCTGTCAGCGGTCTTGCGCTCTAAGAGGGAAAAAACTTCCACTTTCTAACGGCGTCTTGTTGATAATTTCTGAACTCATATGTGCAATGCGAAAAATTAACCATCGTCCCATATTTAGCCACTTTTCATTATTAACCTTCCTTTTTTACATCCGAAGTTTGTCTTATTACAGAAATAATTCTCACTGAAGTCAGCTGTGCATTTTTTGACCCACTAAAAGTACTACTTTGCAGAGAAAATTTATTTGTTACGAAGCTTGAATTCTGAGGTCACAGCAAGAGACAAATCTCTACAGCTGTATGATTAAATCACGATCATAAAGCCAGGAAAAAAAATAGCACATTTAAAAGTTTGGCAGTATCCAATAAATTGCGAAAGATCACAGTGAAACACAACACGAGAAACATTAAACAATGGTTGATATTGCACGCGATACAACAAAGCTAAGAAGTCTAAGACTTGATGATTTAATCCTTGTCAAACAAAAAAACAAAATCAGAATTTATAAATTAAACAAAAACGAAAAACTTTTTTTCACAAACAGATTTCACATTACGATTATTATGTTTGGATACAGATGTTAACAAAGAATATTCATCTTACGATATTTCAACATTTTAACAAGATTATGTAATAATTAGAGAAAACATCAAATCGAGAAACATTTTTCAAATAATCAAATTTTGTAATTACTAACGTAGGAGAACTGGACGCCAAAGGAATTTTTGGGTCCTACCTTACTTTGTGTTGGTCTCCTCAGAATCATACACTAGGCAGATGTTCATGATCAGCATCTGCTGTTATCTGCTGTTGCGCACATACGTAGTGTTGCCACATAAATGAAATATAAGACAGTAATTGCTGCGTTTGCTCTTTTCAAAGTACAGTATCGGATTTGAGCAGATGGCAAGATAAAAAAACTACAGCAGAACAGGCATGCCGTCAAAGGCGATGGAAACCCTCTTTGTTACTCATGGAATCAAATAAAACCATCATTTTGAGAATGACATAGAGCAACATGCTTGATTTTTTTACATTTCTGTAACAACAGATAGTTATTTGGTAAACATCATCCATCTATTAATTTACCTCACAAAAGAGTAGGTACCCCATCCTGCTGTGGGATGATTTACAATGTTATCGCTAATTTGCTAGAATTTCATTTACAATAGCTACGGAAGTAAGCGTAATCCTGTTTTCAGAAGTGCAAACCAGCACCATATTATGCAGTGGCGCACCCAGGAAATCCTGTGTGGGGTGGGGGCTATATATACACACTCACGGACAATGAGATTTGTGCACCAAGAAGGAAGCATCGGATTAAACCATTGACCTTACATACAGGTAGACTGCGAGGGTAGAGTGCGAATGACGTCACGTTTGTGGCTCCAACCAAACTCCAACACCAGAAAGGGAAATGTCACGTGATCTTAGTCAAAAATGTTAAAAGAAAATTCGACAACTTGTAACCAGTGAGAAACGAATCAAATTATTAAGCAGATTCTATCTATGTCTCTATGGTAATAACGTGATTCCAATCTGCAGTAAATTTTAATTACGGTTCTTCGCCCGAAAAGGGTCCGGGTTCGAATCCCGCTGAGGCATGAATGCTGTGCTTTGTCTTACGGCACTGGCTCTCGCCTTCCCGGGAACCAGTGACCCTAAATTAGGGACTGGTGACTGCTTATAACCCAATGAGTTGCTCACTGTGGTCGTTAAACCTCCAATTAAAAAAAAAAATACGGTTCGTATGGGCCACCATTCCACCTGTTTTCCATGGGGTTTTTTTTATTGGAGTTTTAACGACCACCGTGAGCAGCTCAATGGGCTATATGACGTCGCCCGTCCCTAATTTAGGGTCACTGGCTCCAGGGAAGGGAGAGAGCCAGTGCCGTAAGGCAAACACAGCATCCATGCCTCACCGGGATTCGAACCCGGACTCTAGAAAACGTGTGCCTATTAAAGTTATAATATAGACATTTGCGTTAAGAAATTAATCTAAGTGTTTTAACTTTTTCACAAATATTCATCGCAATATTCTAATCATGGCCTACGATCAAGTCTACCTATGCACATAGGTATATATTTTTAGGAAACTTACTCTGAGTACGGGGACGTCACTTCTGTATATTTTACGTAATATTTTACCATATACTTCAGGATTTTTCACAATATAATACACTGGAGATATTGTAGCTCTGCATCGTAAATTATTTTTAATGAGAACACCACTTTACATAAAGTATTAAGTACAAACGTAGCCGATTCATACAAAAATACACACTAAACAAATGACCTCCTTCGTCTTAACGACTCATCTTGTAACTCCGAAATGGTTGGAATTAAATTTCTATAAATGACAATTTCTTACTGAATATATCCTTAGGTTTACTATTCCTAAAAACGCACTTGTTACCTACATGACTTGCTAAATGGAGATATTTAAAAGTAGCCTGTCAGGTCATAAGAAAGCATTGAAAATGGATAGCACGAAATCACTTCAGACTAATGTCACGTGATCTGACGGCTCTCATGTCGGGACCACGGCTGCTCAATGGTAGCCACTAGTAGTGCGCGGTCCATCACCATATATGGTCGAAGGATTGAACTGAAATTTTATGGACGTAATGATACACATGATGGCAAAAACAGAGCTCCAAGACAATTACAAAGGGACCTGTGACACGCAGTCCGGTCATCTTCAATAGCGCAAAGAAGCACCTCATGCGGCGATACATACTGAAATACGGTCCAGCATGGAGGCGAACAGACGCCTGATGTTGTCCTGCGGCAGATTGGCCCACACATGTTGGACAGTGTGCTCTAAATCCCAGATAGTGCGGCATGGTGGCAGCTGGCGTTTCAACTGGTCCCACACATGCTTGACAGGGGACATGTTAGGGGAGCGGACAGGCCACGGAAGTGTCTGGACGTGATGTAGACAGTCCTGGGCAACCCGAGCCGTGTACGGGTGGGCATTATCCTGCTGGTATAGCGCACCTGGAATCCCGGCCAGGAATGGGAGAACATGGGGCCGTAGGATCTCATTCACTTACCGCTGGCCCGTCAATTATCCACGTACCACTATTAGAACTGATCGGCTATCGTAGACAATGGCTCCCCAGACCATAATGCCTGCAGTGGGAGAGATGTGGCGCTCTATAGCGAGGTTGGGATTGTGTGGTTGACCCGGACACCTACACACTCAGACACAATGATCATCTGTCCTCAAAACGAAGCGGCACTCATCGCTGAACACCACACATTGCCTGTATGTGGCGTTCCACGCCGCTCTGGCCTAGCACCACTGCACACGGAGCCGGCGATGTTCCGATGTTAATGGCAACACACGTAAGGGGCGCTGGGATCGCAGATTCGCTTCCGCGAGGCGTCGGGAAATGGTTCGTGGGCATGCAGGTGCCGCTACATCTGCCTGTTTAGTACAGCGGGATCCGTTCGTACCTGGCGCACGATCCGTCGTGCCTCTCGAAGCCACTCCGCTGTGTGGCAGTGTCGTCACGTGTCCACTGCTCCCAACATAGTCCGACGGTATGGTCAGAACCATCCACGTGGCAGGCTATACTGCTCGCCGACCACCCTGCGGTTTTCAGCTCGATGATCAGGACTCTTTCAAAGTCCGTAAGTTGCGTAAATCAACGTCTGGTGTCTACCCGGCATTCTTGTCACTGTGTACTATTGCTTTCGTCGGCCGGTGCTTTTCGCTTCCATGGGGCATCGACTACACGCCGGTTTATAAGGCTCCCGGTTCGTGCTTCCAGCGCCACCACAGGGTGCGCGGCAATGCGCAATAGCACCAAACGTGGATCATTTGCATACCAGCACGTACTCTAGGTATTTGCAAATTTCGCGGTTGTAGCATGTTTTCTTCTAGGTGTGCAAATTTCATTGTCCGTGAGTGTATACGTGTATATACAATGTATGCTTACAATACACACACATATATATATATATATACACACACAATATGTACGTATACTATATACATACACTATGTGCGTATGTAAATACTGTATATCTGTCTGTCTGTCTCTCTTTTTCTATATATATACACTGAATAGCCAGAAAAACTGGTACAGACGAGCTTATGTAAAATACATAGCAACGTCACCTATGCGTGTACTCAGTTGCTTCCGCCATTGCGTATATAAAGCGATAGACATCCTTGCCAGCTGTCAGAGCTGTTTTCGATATGAGAATGACAAGTAATAACGACATAAGTTATTTTCAACGCGGTGTCATAGTTGACACTCGTCAGATGGGCCTTAGTATTTCGGAGGTAGAAACGAAGTTCGGATTTTCACGGACGACCATTGCAAGGGTGTACCGTGACTACAAAAATTCAGACAAAACCTCCAACCTACGATACCAGTGTGGCCGTAAAAAGACATTGGGTGAACGTGACCATGTCGACTGTCAAGAATCATTTCACGCGATAGACGTGCAACACTCTCACAGGTATAATCAGAATTCAATGCTGGCGCCTCAACAAGCATCAGCGTCCGGCTTGTGCAACGTACCCTGCACGATATGGACTTTGGGAGCCGACGCCCAACTAGAGTCCCCTTGATGAGTGCACGACACAGAACTATGCGCCTCGCTTGGGCACGGCAACACCGCCACTGGACGACTGGAAACAAGTAGCCTGTTCTGACGAGTCAAGTTTCCAACTGTATCGAGCAGATTGAAGGATTCGTGTGTTGCGCAAACCCTATGAAGCCATGGATCCCGCCTGTCAACAGGGAACTGTATCGGCTGGTGGGGGTCCGTAATGGTATGGGGTGTGTTTAGCTGGACTTCACTGGAACCCGTGGTACTCTACATAAGTCTGTGACGAGCCAACGCTATGTGCGCATCCTTTCTGACGAGGTACACCCGTATATATACAATGTATGCTTACAATATGTCCTGCATTCGTGCTGATGGGTTGGGCCTGTTCCAACGGAACAATGCACCTCCACACAAGTGTCGGGACGCCACATTATGGTTAGAGGAGCATTCATCTGAGTTTGGGGTGTTGCCATTCCCACCAAAGTCCACAGATCTAAACGTGATAGAACACATTTGGGATGCCATGCAACGCGCTATCGAACACAGGAATCAGAGACCTCGGAATACACCCGAATTGTGAAACGCTCTGCAGGAAGTATGGTGTGCATTGCCTACAGCATATTTCTCCGTGGGGGACCTACCAAGTATTAGACTGGTGTACCAGTTGTTCTGGCACTTCAGCATATATATATATATAGTATAAAGTCGGCCTCTCCCGTTTCTTTTTTATTTCTGTGTGTAATGCAAAACTAAAATGCAGCAGCATTATTATAATTTTTCTTTCTTGTGAATTACTTTTTCAAACATATTCTTATTTTTCTGATTTTGGAACACTTTGCCTCTTCAAATTTATTATTTTTTGGATGAAAGCGATGTCCCGCCCCAGTGGTCTAAGCGCTGGCTTATGGCCATTCGTCCGTGAAGAGGTCCGGGTTCGAATCCCGGTGAGGCATGGATGTTGTGTTTTTCTTACGGCACGGGTTCTTTCCTTTCCCTGGAACCAGTGACTTTAAATTAGGGACGGGCGACTGCTTATCGCCCATTGAGTTGCCACGGTGGTCGTTAAAGCTTCAATCAAAAAAAAAAAAAGCGACGTTATTTGACCAGAAAAAGTTAGCGTCTAAAAGCACATTTTTTTTTTTTTTTAATCGGAGGTTTAACGACCACCGTGAGCAACTCAATGGGCTATAAACATTCGCTCGTTCCTAATTTAGGGCCACTGACTCCAGGAAAGGGAGAGAGCCATAAGACAAACACATCATTCATGCCTCACCGGGATCCGAACCCAGACCCATCTCGAACGAATGATCAGAAGCCATCGCTTAGACTACTGCGCCACCGGGGCGGCCATAATTTTGGAGACTGTTTTATTAATTTTTCGCCGGTTTTTCATTTACAGATGCAAATTGAAATGTAACAGTACGGCAACGTACTAAATAGATTGCGTTTCAGTTATTTTCTGTCTGTTTAAAACTGCATTGACAGAGCTTTTTGATATAACCGTTTATACTCGTACAGAACAGAAATAGCGAGAAAGCGTAATTCCTGAGAAAGGTAAAACAGACACAATTTTATTTCTGTTTTTCTCTCTCTCTCTCTCTTTTAATTTCGTTAGAACTATAATAATGTAGTATATCATAAACTAACAGGCAGAGCACTAAGATATGGACTTTATTTAAGCTCTTCCTTCAAGCATTAAGAACAACTGAATGTCCACAAACGTAGCGCTGTAACCTTCTCGGTGCACAACTCCGTCGCTTGGCGTGACGTCACAAAAACGATGGCCAAGCCCGTAAAGAGCAAGGAGGTTAGAATAATACTTCTGGAGATGCCCAGTCTTTCTTAGCCGCCAAGTGCGGGAATTTGACGTTGTTTACATGAAACCTATGTAATTTGAATTGTGTGTATTTTGGAATTGCGTGGATTTGGGTTGCAAAAATCGTGTTAATATCAAACCGGAATGAATTATACTTTTTACATGAGTGAAGTTTTCAATTTTAACGTCACGTTCAGAATTCAGACTAATGTTCGCATATTTCAATTTAAAATAAAAATGGGAAGGACCCTCAAAATAATTAGGAATTTAATAAATTCAGCATTTTCTCACACATAGGCACAGGTTAGAATGCAAAATTGGAAACATTTGTGACGAAAGAATGCGATTCGGCTAACACAAAATGCTTTGCAATAACCTTGAAAACCATCAGCTTTCCTACAGTTTGACGGGACACGGAAACGGCGTGGATTCTACCAAGGACAGATTAAATACCGATCTAGAAATTTTATTTTGTTTAATAAAAGGGAAAGGTGCGAAACGATCGCTCTCTATTGATTAGTTTTGAAGAAGTACGTATTAGAAATAAGGTAATGTGCATTTCATTAGAAAAAATACGAAGTCGCTCCTTTTCACTATTACCGAAGATATTAAAAACGAGGAACGTGACAAGAAAACACCAAAAATTAAAAAATATAATCAGACAGAGAGAGGCGAGGGGGATGGGGGTGGAACTTGGTCGTAAAAATTTAATATGAGAAAACGACATGACATTCTGAACACCGAAGAAACATTCCCGAAAATGTTTAACAAGTGTTAGAATCTTGAAAACATGAAAATAAACTTTACACAGATGTTTAATAATGTTATTTCACTGAGATTGTTTATTTCTGTTTCATACTAGACGTTTTCCATCGTTCGTAGTGGACCGATGATTTCCATAGCATATTCACCGTTTTCCCATGGTCCGTAGCGGGCCAACGATTTCCATAGCATACTCGATGTTTTCTGTCGACGATTTCCATAGTAACTACGTAAAACCCGTAGTACTCGGATTCACTGAATCTTTCTTCCCACCGTACGATCTTACTCAGCGGCAAGCGGAAAAGTGCACACGGAGAATTTAATGTACCGAAGCCCCAATGATGACGACAGGACAAAGTGGTTCTGGCACCCAATGGCGCAAAATCTGCTTTCTGTAGCAAGATGACAGAAGATTTTTGTTTTGGAACACTTTGGCGTAGAATTTCCATCCCTGGAAGAGGTGTCGCCATTCCCCGCCGTAACCATCCCGTCATTCGAAGTCATTACAATTTTGCTTTCCGAAAGAGAGAGGCATACCGCCCCCCATTAAATTTTTATTGCATTTTTGGAATAATACCAGTTAAACGGGAACAGAAAAAAGCGGATTTCCGCGAATTCGCAGGTCTTTCATGCCTGAATAAGGGATGCCACACTACAGTAGTCACAGAAGAAAGTGTAATCCACATGGGAGTTTTGACGAAGAATGATCCATGGGTAACATCTTACACAAGTACTTGCATTGTATGAAAACTTAGCACACCAGAGTGGAATGGTGGTGTGAAACGATTCAAGGCTTTGTAGGTGAAAACTCTTGCTGTGTTCTTGCCATCATCACAAAAGACAGACAGCTGGACGTATCGATACGAGACAAAATATCAGTAAGCAGTGTGGGAGTTTCTAAATGATGATCTGCATACCAAAGAGTCCAGTGTCTCAGGAGTGTTTGCCTAAAGACAGTGGCCTCACTTTTCTCTGGTGAACATGTTGCAATGATTATCCTATAGAAGCACTTGATAGTAACCACAGAATGGTATGGTACTATGTCTGACAAAAGTATTGCAAGGGACAAGGGGGAGAAGTTCATGAACGGGACTTCGTGGAATTTTGTTGGATCAGGGCAATGCTTCTACCCACACTGCAATCAAAACATTGAATGTTTTTACCACAAAATCCTGATCTTGCTCTTTATGACTTTTGCTCCCAAACATGGAGGAAAAGTTGCTTAGACATGATTTTGATAGTCCAGAAGGCTGATGATGCTATGCATGAAGAAAATATTCAGACCATCCCAAAGCAAATATGGATTTAATGTTTTGATGACTAGCTTTGGAGGATGTACATTTAAAACACAGAGTTCAAGAAACTATAAATTAAATCGAGTTCTTGAAATACTTTTGCTGCAAAGTAAGCTGCTTTTTCTGTTGTCCATAGCCAATTTTTATTCTCTTGTTGGAATGTGAATTTAAAAACTGTTCATCCAAGTTTCTAAAAATTTATAACTTCAGACATGAGCACAAAAATTTTCCATCATGCCCTTACTACACTTTTCCTAGATTTTTCATATCTTCAGGTTCAGTACCTATGATATATGTTTCTTAGTGTTACTAATGCTACCCAAGGAATCCAATGGATTTTATAAATGGAATTTCATGATCTTAAGCACAATTTACAAAACCTGAAAAAAAAAAATTGTCCAATAATGCTTCTTAACCTCCCTTTGCAATGACAAATAAAAACATATAGTTCCGATTATTAAATTCTAACCTCATTCTAGTACTTTGGCTATGACAAACATATAGTTCCAGCATGGATACAGTAGGAAAATTGGCAACCTAGAAAAAAACAGTCAAATTACATTTTGATTTGAGGTACAAATGTTTTCAATAAAATGGAGACAAAAAGGAGTAGTAGTGGACATAAGGCCAAAAAAGCTGAAGAACTGTTAACAGTGAATAGCATTTAATTTTGGCCCACCAAGGACCAGTAGAACTATAATCTGAATCTTCTAAATAAGTTGGCACTTGAAAAATGGAGTTTTCTACTACAAATAATGACATTTTCTAAATACCTGCATCATATAACATTTAAATTTTTTTATTAAAACATATTGAGATGAATTTTTTTCTACTAGTAATTTACAAAGTACCTTAGTGGCCTAGATTTCATAACTAT
The DNA here is from genome assembly GCA_039090855.1 of Macrothele yani. Lineage (NCBI taxonomy): Eukaryota > Metazoa > Arthropoda > Arachnida > Araneae > Macrothelidae > Macrothele > Macrothele yani. Next base: position 5,439,141 of record CM077011.1, on the reverse strand, counting down.
ATAAAATGAGTACATAACCATTGTTCACTATTCAAATCAAGTTTCCTTCTGGTTAGGTGAGCAGAAGTTTATACAGTGATAACTCCATCCATTATTGGACACCTGCAAACAATGACAAGTTTTAATTGTTACAGAATGGCTGCTGTAGGTTTAACATTAATGATAACCTCCGAACAACTAAACCTCTTAATAGCGGACAGCAGACACCCCAGTCAGTCCCAAAAGAGTTCTAATGAACACCATGTCCTTTAGGATTTTACGTAGGTACTTTGGCGAGATGGATAATATAGAGAAAAAGAATATTATTGTTTAAGGAAGTGTTTCTTGGGCAGGATGGATTGGAATATGACAAGTACATCGATGCGCTTACATGAAAAAGAGTTTATTAGCTTTACGTGAGGCAAGCTCCAACTCTCGAGTATGTGTCAAGTTTCAAGTCGCCCAGGATTGGATGCTGGTGCCTGGAATGTTGTCCGTTGGTGGCTGTATCTCTTGGTTTGGTCCCCCGTGGGCTTTGTTCCTGTTTTCTGAAGAGCAGCCAGATAACTGTGCAGTTCCATTTCACTGTCTAACATTTTTCTTTTCCTTAGTGTACCCTAACACTAATCTCCTAACTTGCTATTTCTGAGGACAGTTTAAGACCAGGGGTCAGACACAGCTTTCTTAAATTCCTCTATAGCATTACATATTTATTTATTACATTGCATTTTATTCAGCATTTGGAGAAAGCTCTGACACTGTTTTCTTTGTGCATAAGCTTTGGACACTTATTTTGCTTTTGTACAAAAGCAACAGACCAGCATTGTTAACTTAGGCATAACCTCCGAAGAAGTCACCTTTTTTGATCTGAGCAGTGACCGTTATTTGCACCATATCTGTGAAGAAATCAAACAGAAAAACTAGGATTGTTCCTGTTTCACCTGGAAAAACTTCATTTATCCTCAGAACATACTTTTTACATCATTGTGTAAATCAATAAGACCAACAAAATTGAATGAAACTGAAGGGGCATTTCCTTGTGAATTGGCTTATACAGCTTCTGAATATAAATTTATGAGTATTATTTTAATAACTTATTTACAATATCTGTGTTAAAGAAAAACGGAATTCTATTTTGCCATATATTTCCAGTATATGAAATAATAACAATCACCTAACATGTTCTGTGTTGAAGCTATGCAAAATTCTATACAGGAAAACAAAAATCCTGACTATTCAATTCAATTCCCCCTCCCCTCCACACACACAGCTGGAAAAAAAAAAAAAAAGGCCAGCACTGGTGGATATTACTAATACACCCCTGTCATTAACAGCAACAAAACTGAATTTTCATCTCACAGCCCAGTATGCTAAATTTCAACAATACATAAGTTTTACATGAAAAAGAATTACAATATACATTTGTTGCTAATTATTAGAATGTGTGAAATGCATAACCAACATTTTTTCAACAATTATGATATTTTTCATTGTGTTTTTGACTTTATCATGTACAGAAAGATTTAGATGATCTTAATAATTTTAGCACAGCTTCTGAACAAATAAATAAATAAATATATACATAGATATATACACTGTGTCGGTAAAATTACATGGAGGTAATTAAAGATTACAACACGACAATCAAGGCTGACTTGACAATAGTTAGGACATTTCAGGTGTATTTACAGAAAGAATTCACTGACTGCACAAAATGATCTGTACATTTTTAATGGTTTATGCTATTTTACATTATATTACAGGAACAAGAGTTTCCTCTGCAATCCATAAGAAAAATACAAGTTTGTAAAGTTAACATATGTACAACGTATGAAAGTCTGTAGAGAACTTGTGAGACAAATTGCAGTACTTTTTCCAGTTTGCAGAAACTAAACAATAAACCTTTTGCAAACATGCTACTCATCTGCAGTTCCCATGAGCGCAAATTAGAAAAGAGCAGTGCAAAAATGGGTAAAATATAATACAATAATCTTCACAAAAAAAAAGGTCTACTCCATCTCTGAAGTAACTTCTAGCTCTTTTGTACAACACAAACAGGCTAAATGTACAATGCCTCCACAGCATGTCTGCAGCTCTGCACGTCTCAAAACACTGACTTTACTTTCAGTGTGCTTGTTAGGTACCAAATCAGTCACGCAAACCAAACATGAAGATGATGTGAGGTAAAATGCTGTACGTTAGTACAGCCTCAAGTCTCTCTCTGTGTGGCTTCAGATGTAACTTCCTTTGCAAACGGGCACTTGGAAATTAATGGTAGCTCATAAACCACAATGACAAAAAAGTTTCAGAAATCACTCATTTACTACACACATTGACTTCCAGCAGGCTTTCAGAACTTATTCTTGTTCAAAAGAAAAAGTTATTTTCTGTCCATCCAGCACAGCTAGTTGCTGAGCATTACCCCTGCAAGAGAAAAACAAAATCATGTTTCAAAACTCTTACTTTCAAGAAAATGCACAATTTAAAATTACGCTTCACAAGGAGGATGCTGAATTTATAAGGCCAACTATGGCTATTATAAAATATTACTCTGGGTTAGTTTTCCCTTGCTTGAACCCGACAAGGTAAAACTGCCAAATAAAAGTTTTGAAAGATAAAAACACAGTATGCATAATGATTATCTGAAAAGTAAATTTACTGAGTGGTTCAGTTCAAGAAATCAGACAAGTAAAGGAAGCAGATCTTTAACAATTTTTTCACAAATATCCTCTGTAATTTAAACATATTGTCTGAAATACTTTCTTGGTTGAAATTGCTGAAATAGGGGCGTACGATACTTAAGTCTGACCAGTAACGGTTTGACGATAGATTTTTGCAAAAGCTGGCAAGCATCAGAAGTAGTACCATGTGCTATATTTTTACCTGTACTACATACAGTCTTTTCTAACTGGCTCATGCGTAATATGTTACACTTGGATGCATTTTACAATTGCCATCACCTCCCAATGAAAATGGAGTATTCTGCAGATCCAACACAAATTTCTCTCTTTTTTCACTTGCAATTTCATTTATTATTGCACCACTCTTAGTTCACGCACATCTTTTTTTTTTTTTTTTTTTCAGACAACTTCTGACTTCAGGAACATTTTCTTAGATAAAGACTCTGCATGACTGCTACATGTTGGCAAATTATGTTTCACACAGGACATTGTAAAAATGCATTTTGTGCAAATCACAATCTATATCTGAAACTCCACTGCCATTTCTTGACTTAAAAAAAAGTAAGCTCTAAGTTTATATCATTTCCTTCAGCCTTTTTTACTGTGCCTTACTGAATTTGAAATGGATCATAATGACAGTTACCTCCATTGCTCATCCTGAAATCAAACAGTGCAAAGTGCACTGGGGTTTTCAGAGTATAATGCTGACATTCTTCAAGATGCCTTTCAACCTTTATTCTTTAAATCACAGGCATCTGCCTATTCAACTTTCTCCAACCAACAATCAGTTTTCCCTTTGACACTAACAGGTGAAACTGAATGTTGGTTGGAGAAAGATAAATAGGGAGATGACTATGATGAAAAGAATAAAGGTTGAAAAGCTTCCCAAAGAACATTGTTACTCTAAAATACTCACTGAATGAGCTGAAGTTATGTGAGACGAATTTGGAAAAGAAGTGGGACATGTTTCAAGAACTGTGTTGTCATTGGGTGTAAGCATACATGATGCTAAAATAGATAATACTGCTTTATGTCTTGGTAATATCAGTGTGTACAGATTGCTGTATGCTGATAACACAGTCCTGTTGACAGGAGACATTGCAACCAGGGCAAGATTTCATCTTTTTTGCTCGCTAGCAAATTTTGCTAGTGACCAAATAGTTTGCTAGCAAAACATTTGCATGACTAGTAAGTAAAACTAAATCACATCGTAACTTATTTTCTAATAAAGTTACACAGAAATTTAAATAAGTGTATAAATATTTTGACTTATCTTTTTGAATAATGAATAGAATCTTAGATAAGTTTAGTGACTATCTTTATTATTAATTTCTAACAAATTCTCATACCACATGAATATATTTCACTGACATTCTAATTCAGATTTCTTCCCATATGGTTTATGCTCAGGGTGTCTGACTTTGTCATCATACCACTTTATAACTGCTGACCGTGGATTAAAAATCTCTTCTTGTGGCCCTTCTATTTCAATTGTCATCAGAGCATTTAAAGTTTCAACAGACGAATTGTTCCTCCAATCCCCTTGTATTCTTTTTAAAAAACTGAATCCCACCTCACAACATGCAGTACTAAGTGGAAGTATCGCACAAATTTCTGCTAAACTTCACACTTCATATCTGCCAACTACCACACAATGCCGTAGTTTCTACGGAATTAGTTGTCTGACTACGGAACTCACTATCAAAACTATGGATTCTACAATTTTTTTTTTACTATTATTTTTATCATATACACGAGATTCTTACATGGATTCGCGGAATCCCGCTTTTTTTTTTTTTTTTTTTTTTGTCATCAGTTAGACCATTCTGAAGATCGATATTTGGGAGGGGGGGGGGGGTCGTTTCCATCTGGAGACGAAATTTCGTGCTTCAAAACTTTCGAACACAGTAGTGAAACAGAGTAAGAAAATTTTGTCGTAATCGAAAATTTTTCTCCCAATGTTGTCTTTGTGTCCGCTTTTCTCGTTAAATATTATTTTATTGCAAAAATGTTTGCATTTTAGCTTGAAATTGTGGAGAACAATTTGCAAAAACGGAAGTTGGCTGCTGCAAAATTTTTCTGTAATCTTCAGGCATGAGATTCTTCCGCGAATTCAAGGAATTCCGGCTTTTTCGTTATTATTGGAATTCCGGCTTTACGAAACTAGAAAACGAAAGGTCGACGGAATTCGGATTTTTTCCGTAACCATAATTTTTTTTTCTCACGATGTTGCCTCTGTTAAGTATTATTGCTCATTAACATTTTACTGGCTAAATATTTGTATTTCAGCTTGAAAATACAAGGAAAATTTCCAAAACCAGAAGTCAGAAGAAGCCAAAGTTTCTTCCGTAATCATTTACCCCTCCACGAACACGTTTCATAAAAAAGCGTCTATCTATGCCACGCAATAATTCTAGTTACTATGGATAAGACTTTTGCCAGTGTTGGCAGGCTATTTTCCAGTAACATTTTGGTTTGCTTCTTTCGGTTTTGTCTACCATCCGAATAAGTGGAATTATTCTTGCTTATTCATCACTGATTATTAGAGCGCAGTATTTGATGTATGCACGACTATCAAGACTTGTGAAAGTAGGCGATCGCTTGGCTTAGGGTACGACAGGAATTGAGGACAAAGTTCGTGGGGCAAAAGAAGGGAGGGTGGCAGAGCAGGTGGTCAAACAACCGATCCATCCCAGAGCTCTGGGTTGCCACAGCAACCATTGCCGACGTCACGTTCAGTTTCTGTAACAGACCAATGAGGGCACGATGGAGAGGAGTTTCAATGCGCTTTCTACGACAGTTTCCACTGGAAGGGATGAAAGATATGGGGAGGATGGGTATTAAGTGTCAAAAGAAAATTGGCGAAAGAGAATCGCTGATCGTCGCTGTTTTAACAAGTGATGATAGAAACTCTTATGTAAACTTCGTGGATTAATAATGATTTTTGGTGACTTTAAATAAAAAAATTACCTTACTAGCAATATTTGCTACTGCAATTTTTTTTCACTAGCAAATTTGATTTTTCACTAGCTATTTGCTAGATGCTAATCGGTGAAATCGCACCCTGATTGCAACACTCCCATGCTTCCAGAATGTTCCTAATAAATAAGCACATTGAGTCCTTTAGGCCATACCGGTGGAGTGAAAGCAAAAGTTCAGTTTAGTTCTCAACTCCAGGGCTTGACAAATCCCAGGCATCGGGTGCCTAAAATTCGGGCAGTGGCGCCTAATTTTCTTCTTACTTGAGATTTCGTAATTTGCAGTAAATGCCGTAATTTCTGTTGTATAAACCATAGATTATCTATTAAAAAGTTATAAATTTAGGTACTGCAAACACCAGTAAAGAAAGAAAGAAAAAAAGTGGTGCAGCGTTTTAAAAAGTCTGCGAGGAAATTCTCAGGTGAGTTGGTGTTACTGGGAAAGTACCGAAAATGCGGTAACAGAAAAAATGTAACGTAACAGCGAGATAGAAAACTGCAAAGAGATTGTAAGAATATATATTCATATATTTTTTTACTTAGCATTTTGACAGAAAATATGAAGCAAGGAAGCCGTTACTATTTGCGCGTCCAGGCCTACGTGTTGTGAGAATCTGCGACTCTTGGGAATCCCGCAAAGCTATTGTTCCATAACATGTAACATTGGCCAATACTGCTCACTTAATTTCCTTCATTAAATCGGTGATCAAAATGTAGCCAGTGATATCGAGTATTTAACTCATATAGTGTTGTGTGATTGTGGCTAATGGTTTTTTGGTTTTCAGGTCTGGAAGTATGGAGTGTCAAGTAGGGAGGAATGAACATTTCCGACATCTGCTCCTCTACAAGTTTAACAAGGGATCCACAGTCACTGAAGCCACTCGATGAATTTGTGCTATGTATGGGGAGGATGCTATTGCTCCGAGGACATCCCGCAAATGGTTTGAGTGGTTCCGAGGTGGCAATTTTGGTCTCAAGGACTCTCCACGCTCAGTTGTCCATCTCACTTTGATGAGGATCGTTTGAACCATTTTGTCCACTTGGATCAGCGTCAAAACACATGCAAATTGGCCACTGAGATGGACTGTGATCAGGCCACAGTGGTGAGACACCTGGAACGTATGGGAAAGGTCCAGAAATTGGGGTCTTGGGTTCCTCACACTCTAACCGAGGACAACAAGAATCAGCATGTTGCCATATAAGGCTCCTTGCTCGCCCGTTATCGCGAATGTTCTCAGCAACACAAACCCTTTCTGTCACTGGAGATGAAAGGTGGTGCCTGTACATTAATTTCAGGCATCGGAGGGAATGGTTAAGTCCAAACAAGACACCCGAACTACACTGGCATGGAAAAATTAAGGACGAAATGGTTTTTCAAATGTATCGTCGTGCAGAAGTGCTCCACATCGATTCAAATCATACCATAAGATCCCCAAGATGTAAGAATATGGCACAAGTGAGCAAAACCGTCCAAACAAGGAATCCAAAGGATACAAAGGCACTTTATTGAAAGGGTAGCTTCGAGCACAACTGGACAGAAGACAGAAACGTCCATGTGACAGGCGGCTGCCAAGAAAAATCCAGTCTTTAGAAGGGGATATGATCGCCCTGACTGCATTGCAGGATTTACAACGTCTGTCCATGCTGAGGACGAGGTTGTCAAGGAGCTGTTGAGCCATCGCGGCCCATTCCTCTTGTAGCGCCAATTGCAGCTGCAGAATCGTTGCTGGCGGCTGGCGACGTGCTGCCAAGCGTCTCCCGAGAAGGTCCCACACGTGTTCGATTGGATTTAGGTCCGCAGACCTTGCGGGCCAATCCATGCGTTGAATATCTTCACTCTCCAACAGCTCTGCGACAGCCACTGTACGATGAGGAGTAGCGTTGTCGTCCATGAAGAGGAACTCAGGACCCACAGCACCTCTAAACAAACGCACATGAGGCAGGAGAACCTCGGTACAATAGCAGACACGAGTGACTGAACCTCCTTGGAAGATGTGGAGGTCAGTACGGCTACCAAGCATGATACCGCCCCAAACGAGAACTCCGCCACCTCCAAACTGTTCCTTTCGATGAAGTTGGAGGTGTGATTGCATGTTCCCTGCTCTCTCCAGATGTGTATACGTCCAGAATAACTTGTCAGACTAAATCGGCTCTCATCCGTAAAGAGAACTCAACCCCATTGCTGATGTGTCCAGTTCTTGTGTTCCTGGCACCACAGGAACCGCTGTCTCCGATGAGCAGGCGTTAATGGCACACACCGTACTGGTCGTCGTGCAAATAGACCACCTTTGTGCGGCCTCCTGGCCACGGTAAAACACGATAACGGACGCCCAGTTGTCTGTTGCATGTGCCTTGCGATTTCTCCCGCTGTCTGCCGCCTGTCTCTTCTCGCCTGTAGGGCAATATACCAGTCGTCCGCCGCCGTGGTTGCTCGTCGATGACCACTGCTAAACTCTCGGACAGCTGTTCCTGTCGTTTGAAATGCTCTCCAAGCTCGTGAAACGATGCTGTGAGCGATCCCGAACTCCTTGGCCAAACTAGTCACACTTCGACCTTCTTCCAACTTCCCAATGACACAACCTCGGGTAAAGGCATTTAGATGTCATCTACTGAATTGCCTGTTGGCCATATCACACAGTGGCAGCAACTCAACGTCGCTCAAACCGATGTACACCATGCAATAGCTTTCACAGAATTGCTGAGCGTACACCGCCTGTGTGCTATATACACTTCCGACCCCCCCCCCACCCACGTCATGCTGCATATAATATATGCGCATGCCCTACTGTACCGGACCTAGTCTATCTCCTGCTTGGTCTTTCGGACCATTATGCCTGCTTGTTCCGCTGTTGTGCTAATTTCTCCCTCTTCGTCCTTTAATTTTTGCACACCAGTGTACGTCCGAAACATGACCTTCATCCTGCTAAGATCACATTGTGTATCTGGTGGGGCATGGAAGGCATTATTCATTGGGAAATGCTGCCGAGGAATCAGACCATCAATGCTGCACTCTATTGTGAGCAACTCCGCCATGTGGGTAGAGCAATTCAGCAGAAACAGCCACATCAGTGCCATGGTGTACTTCTCCATGATAATGCATGCCATCACAGTCCAAACATGACCAAAATGGCCATTCAGGATATGAAATTGGAGATCCCTCCAAATCCGGCCTATTCCCCAGATGTCACTCCTTCAGACTAACTATTTATTTATTTATTTATTTTGTAGGTTTAACGACCACCGTGAGCAACTCAAAGAGCTATAAGCAGTCGCCCGTCCCTAATTTAGGGTCACTGGTTCCAGGGAAGGGAGAGAGCCAGTGCCGTAAGACAAACACAACATCCATGCCTCACCGGGATTCAAACCCGGACCTCTTTCGGACGAATGATCAGAGGCCATCGCTTAGACCACTGCGCCACCTTCAGACTATCACGTGTTCCGATCTCTGTCGAATGCACTCTGTGGCAGAACGTTCAACAATGATGTTGATCTCCAGAATTTCCTTGATTTCTTCACAGAAAAACCTGCACGTTTTTTCAAGAATGGCATTGCAGACCTATCCAGTTGTTGGGACTTGGGACACCATCGTAAACAATGGAGGGGAATTCATAGTCGATTGATTCTGTTTTCCCTTCTGATGTAATACATTCCTGTAGTGTGGTGAAAAAATTTGCAGAATTTATGCATCAACCCAATACTAATGTTTTTCCCACAAGGTTAGCATCATCAAAACAATGAAATCTTTTAATTACACTACCTGACATGGAAAATGCCACACCAGGAAGTATTTGTTGGAATGTGTGCAAATTGGTGGGAATGTGTGCAAATTGGTGGGTATGTGTCAACAACTGGATTCATATATGATTGCAGTTAAGAACCAATCATGTAATAAGTGAGACAGATAAAAGGACAAAAACCCTTGGTGTAGCTACCTCTGATTGTCCTCGTAATACTACCTGGTGTGTGGACTACTTCCTGGGCGTGTGGACCACTGCATTAGAGTGACAATATCTCAGTGATGCCACCGAGAATCCTACAATTACAAGGACCTCTTTACCAGAAACTTTATTACAGAGCTACATACAACTGGTGGGTCTCTGTGTTGCACCACAGTGGAAACATATTGGGATGCAACAACTGTTGGCTGACTGTGCAACAGTGGTTGGAGGAAGCTAATGTGCATTGCTGTAGCAGGACTGGTGCATGTAGGCAGATGCCCCAATGCCTCAACTGCCTAACCTGGTTGCAAGCCATAGCATCTCAGGACAACTTCTGAAGACTTTTCAACTGGATACCACACCATGTTGCCCAATGAACAAACCAGCATAGTGATCATATGACCTGACTTAGGCCACATTATACTGTCTCTCCCTCTGAAATTAAATCACTTCTCTCCCTCTGAAATTAAATCACTTCTCTCCCACCTATTGTCTATGTGTGGGGGGTAAGTTTCATCTCTCCCACATTTCGTGCCTTCCTTCATGAAGTAGCATTTTTTTTTTCTGTCAAGCAGTGTATTTCTACCATGACTATTAAGCTAAATGTTTAAACCAATAAATACTTTATTTACAGTTTGTTAATATCCCTGTAAGTGAAAGATTATTTGTTGCCATTATGATTTTTATATTTTAATCATTTTCTAATGGATCTTTTTAATAAATGACACTTTCCTAATATAGTAGATTTTTCTTTCCTCCTCCCCCGTGCAAAAGCCAACTGAGTGACATTAACAGAAAATACAGCAAACTTGAATTTTTCATCAATTTTCTATAAACTGCACACAAAAATTTAGGGATATTATGATTTGGAACTCCAGGAGCATTTTTTATGTAAATGTTGTCGGTCAGAATGATAGCTGGGAGAGTACGCAAATTCTGGTTTTACTTTCCTGTAGCATACAAGCAGGCACAAGAAAAAAACAAAATGTAAAAAAATGTACATCGTAAAAAAAACAACAAAAAAAATAAAAATAAAGGATCATCATTCGCATATTTCAAGTTTCCCAATGCAAAAAGAATTTTTCAAATTGGACTAATAGTTGCAGAGATATGGTGTCTACAGGCGGACGGACAACCCGATAACATAAGCATGATCTTTTTTTACAAAAGACGTGCTAAAAAAGGGAGAGAGAGAGAGATATTACAAGAGATAACTAGACTTCAAAGCAGTCAAAATGTGCCAAGATGTGCCTTAATGGTGCACATCTGAAAATGCTACTATCTGTCTGACTGTGAACAATGAAGAGGCAACATCTAATAGTCACAGAACACAGTAAGGTCATTGCAAGGCTCCAATCTGGACACTGACAGATGTTGCAGGTGCTCTTCCTGTACCTCAACATGTGACAACTCAGGCCAATGTACATTATCAGAAGTAAGGTGACACTGCAAAACCACCAAGAAATAGTCACTCAAGAACAACTACAGCTTGGCAACATAGGTATCTCACAATAAAAGCTTACAGAAACCCCACAACTTCAAGTCACAACATCAGAGGTCTGAGAAATGCCACTGGTGTCACAATAAGTTATCAAATGGTCTGTAATTGATTGCCTCACGGTCTAGCCAACATAAAAGACACAAGTGGGCACAACATCTATAGCTGCAGGAAGAGTAGCAGAGCATTGCATTCTACGAGTCTAAATTTGGCTTACATTCATGATAGCCTAAGACTTTGTGTCTGGAGAACTACAGGAACACATGGTAGTCAGCATGTCCAACCTTTGCATCTGTTCTGGGTTTGCTCAATCATGGTGTGGAGAAGAATCAGTTTCAATGGAAGTGTAGACCTGTACGTTTGTTGAGTGCATGAGTGCTACAATCTACCAAGATAACAATACCAAAAGTATTGTGACATTCCATGGTGTGACAGATCATAGTTTCCACTTTGTGGATGTTAATGCATGATCTTATGAAACTCACTTCATGGTTTATAAGCTCCAAGATCGAGGCATTCCTCATTTAGCTCTACTTCCAAGCTCCACTGACTTTAATCCCATTCAGAACACCTGGGATGCATAGCAGAGGTGCTTAGACATGCATTACCCAACCTCTACAAATGACTTAATTAAGCCTTGTATGCTTCTATTTCTTACGAGTCAATGAAGTGTTCTCTCATCTGAATGCCGAAAGTACCACACACTATGCTGTTTCTCTAACCATTCTATATGAGTTTTGTGTTCTATGGTGTTCACAATTAAATGCATACAGTTGTTTTATGAACTTTTAACCTCCCTTTTACTGTAATACCCCAAAATTTTTGATGGGCAGCAGTTTTGTCTCTTCCATGCTTCTCTCCTCTCTCTCAAGAAAACTCAGAATAACAGAAGTCTTTTAGAAAAGATTTATTAGGCAACCATTTTTGATTAGGCAGCAGATCAAGTGCACAATGCTGTCGATTTCTTTCTAACTTTCAATACTGCTGTACATGACAAAAAAACAACAAAAAAAAAAAAAAAAAACGACAAATGCTGAAACTGGATTGCATTAGCGATTCATGAATTCCTTAACAGATTAATGAATCAATGCACAAACAACATGCAAAAAAGTTGTTCAACTGAAACGCAACAAAATGTGTGGGCAACAAATTCACATTGTACTTTAGTTTTGTCATTTCAGCTGCATTTCTCCCTTTTCAAATACCCCTGGGTGATGCCAATATGTACATAAATGATAAAAATATTTGTTTCCTTCAATGTTCTGATTACAACTGGTCCCCACCCAAGTACACACACACACAAGTGTCTCGATCTTTTGCCCTAAGTGTGCCAACACATCCTCAGGGCAATCTTAAAAGTTTATCACATGATTAAAATATTCCTTACCAAACTGTAGGAGATTGCTGATCTCTGTCATCTAAGCCTTGGACATCAGTACTCCAGTCTTTTTCATTGTTGCAAATACTTCTATACCTGTTTAAAAGTAAGTACCACACACAGTGTTTATTTATTTGTAAGATAAAGCCATCAACTTAAACAATAATTTCATCCATAAACTATAGCAAAAAAGTAACCAAAGCATATACGCTGATAAGAAAAATAGAATTTCTAGAACAGCAGACATTTATCATGACCAGAGTAGTCATTCTGCATACCCCATTAGGAAATTCTTATGACATATGTATCACAAGGAAAACACCACTGCATATTATGTCTTTATTCATTTATTTATGAAAGATAAGTGGTTTTCATGATTGTAACTTTGGAAAGAGGCTGAGTGGGCTTAATGTACAGCAAATGGCTGCATGCATATCAATTAAGTACCCACAAAAAAGAAAAACTAACTATAGTTTCTGTCAAGTTTATTAGAAATATTCTACAAATGTAGAATTACAAAGAATAACACTGGACATGGAAGGCAGAGGCCTTTAAAGGCAGACCCAATAACTGAAGTGGTTAAGCTTTGTCATCAACTGCATTGTACTAGAAGCATATTCTAAAATAGTTTCAAATTCTAGAAACAGCAACACCATGAAGGGAACAATAAGCAAATTCTTATTCAGTAACCAAATTCCACAGTGCACTTTTACTATACACAAAGACATTCATTATCACAAGACTTTTGTTGTGATTTCTTTAGCATCAATCTCAGCAGTTTTGTTCACTGCTGGGCCTCCCAAGTTTTTCATATTTCTGTTAATATTCCACATTTTGCAAATGATTACTGTGAACTATCACAGCTTCTCTAACCACAATATTACAGTTAGTCTTTCCTATTTCTAGTTCTACCTCACTATTTCAAGCTGGTGAAAAAGACCATCAATTTCTATAAATGCTGCATCTAGCAATATTATCCAAGCTGCACCATAAAAACAAAACATTTATGCTCAGCAATAACTTGAACCCTTGTCTGTCACTTGAAACACGAATTTTGCTTTGTACTTCTGAGAGTTATATATAAAATAGTCATTTTACAGTGAGCAATCTTCTAAACATATTAGGCAATATCTGGGTCAGTACAGTGCAAATTTTAATAATCACAATATACATAAATTAAACTGTTTTTTAGTGACAAATAGGCAAGTCTCTTTTTAATATTTTGCAGTTTTTCAAGATGCAGTACACACAAATAAAATCTTTCCAGTATTTTTTTCCCATATCTCCATGCATACAGATTTCCTCTCCTAGAATGTCAGTTACTGATTTTTACAGGTTGTTTCAATACACATGCCAAAATCAATTTAAAAATAAAATCAACCAAGCCAAGAAAGACATACTATTCCCCTGTTCTGGATCAATTCTACATACATCTCAATAGTGCCGAAATTTAATGTGAACTAGAGACATGTTAAACATGCCTACAAATTTTCCCTTGGCAGATTTTTTGAACCATAATTACATTAAATAGTTTTCTTTAAGTCATTCCATGCTAGTGTATCATTTTTAACCTGCCCTTCTTGGACTCAAATAAATTTGGTGCGTGTGTAGCAATATACACTGAAGTGCCATTGAATTAGAGATACCTGCCTAGTAATGCATTGGGTCACCCCTTGTCTAATGACGGTGGCCACAAAATGTTCTGCAGATATGGCCAGCCATGCCTTCTCCAAAGCTGTCCATAATTCACTCAGGTTCGTAGCCGATGGTACATGTGCCTGAATGGCCTATTTGACGTGATCCCAAAGATAAGTTGAATCTGAGCTTCTGGGTGGCCATTGAAGCATTTCAAATTCACAACAATGCTATTGTACTCTTCTTACCATGCAGCAGCCAGGTGGAAACTATGTGATGGGCAATTATCTTGATAAGATACAACCATTACCTTAGGAATGCAGGCTGGACATGAATGGGTGGAAATGGTCAGTTAGGATGTCCACACATTTGGGAGCACTCAAAGTTGACTGCACATGTACCTAAGGTTCCAAAACATTCCAGCTGAAGACACCCCAGACCATCCCTGAGGCACCACCAGATCCCCACTCTCCCATTGGCTCAATGCAGTTTAAATCTGAATTTCATCACTCCAGGCTATCCACTTCCAGTCCTCTGTGGTCCAATGCCAGTGTGTTTCTGCCCAACAAAGGCACTGAGTCTGGTGTTGTGCCATTAACAGTGGAACTCTTGTGTGCTGGCAGCTCCTGAACCCTAAACATCTAAGAGTATGCTGCATTGCTCTTGCAACTTGATCCACTGTTCAATTCAGTGTTTTGTGTTATGGTCTTGCAGCTATCTGTTCAACCAATGTGGTCCAAACAGCGTATATCACAAGCTGTCACAGCCAGTACACCTCTGCAATTCATTCCAAAGCTTGACCTTTTGCCAAACTTTTTTATTCCTGAAGCACTCTGGACATTGTACCACGGGAAAACCCTAGTGTTCTGACAACTTCAGAGACGGGGCGACCCATCCTGTGGGTACCTACACAACCTGGAGCCACTTGACAAAAGCATCCAAATCACTCAATCTTAGCCATAACACCTGCAGTTGATCACTATTGGGGAAGCTGTATACAATGGCTGTATTTAACCACAATTTTGACAGGGCATGCACAATAATGTGGAAGTAGCAGCCAAGTATTTGCATAACTTCTGCTATCACTAATTCAATGGCACTTTAGTGTATATGAAATGATGTGCAATGCATTATTAGATGCATAGCCAAATTATTTACCTGAAAACTTAACAAAACAGTTAAATTTGTATTGATATATCTCATGTGATTCTATCATAAAGTTTACATACCATTACGTGACTAAAGGTTCTTCATAAAGACGCTTTGACGTCTGTGAGTTTTCTGTTTTACACGTTATAAAGTAGGTACAGTCTGCGGTGGTGCATTAAATTATTCAATTAAGATACAATTCAGATAAAAGTCCTAAAAACACACTTCCGTAAGTAACATATTTAGACTTTTGACTGAATTGTATCTTAATTGAATAATTTAATGCACCACCGCAGACTGTACCCACTTTATAACGTGAAAAACAGAAAACTTACAGACGTCAAAGCGTCTTTATGAAGAAAGTTAAATTTGTGTTTCACAAAACCTACAGATCTACATATGTTATGAAGCAGAACCTTGGCTGTTTCTTAAGTCCATAAAACAAGCTTTAATGTGATATATTCTTTTACCTTAGGTTTTTGAAAAATTTACATTTGTAATGTTTTGAAAAAAAAAAAAAATGTACACTACAGGTCTGTTGAGTTGGAATTATATACTGAAGTAACAAATTCTTAGGAATACCCAATAGAAATCAGTGCTAACTACACTTATGTATGCTTTATAAAGAGCTCACTACAAAGAATTCAGACATATACAAAGTGTAGATAGCAGCAATATCAGAAAGAAATAACTATGATGTTGGATGCCGAACATGTGTATTTCAGGGGCAATGGTTAGGAACTTTCAAGTGGTTAGAGTACGACTTGTAATAAAATGTTTTACACAATTTGCAAAGTTTCAAAACTTTCAGATAATGAACCTGATTGATTGTTGGATCAAGCAACTTCATGACAGATTCTATTAAAAGCACATGCACCCAGTGCACCACATTTACACATAGTAGGATCGAATGAAAGTTTGAAGAAAGCACCAGAGACATCCTAAGCCAGTAAAGCACTGATGTTGCTGCAAGATCAGCAAAAAGACCAGCCTATTTGTTTGTTTTGCACTGCCCATGTCTTAATGAAAAATGCATGTCCTTTTGTGGATTTTGTATGGCAGTACAAATTAGATGACAAGAAAGATGCTGATATTGGGCAAACTCACAGATAAAGATTCATTGCATGGCACATAGTTTTTAAGGAGTTTTTATGCTGTAGAAGTTTCTGTTACAGCTCTTCAATTTCTATAACAACATAGTCCTGTAAATTGAGCACAACAGAACGATGCATGTAGATCTTTAGAATTGAAAGCTACCCAAGTTAGGGGGAACTTTATGGCTACCAAATTTTAATACAGTATTCACAAATTTCTTTATTCTTCTTTATGCCACTTTACTTCAACTTGAGAACTGTAGCTTAACATCAAAAACAGAATCAGCATCTGTTGCAAAGGGATTGTTGAAGTCTATGAAATTACAAACATTAACATGTTCTGCAGTTGAACTCTCTGAAGTGGTTAATTACCTTGAAAATGTTTCACTAACTTTACAAAATAGAAGTACAACACTATTTCACGCTTGCGATTCTGTGTTTACTGTTATAGACGTTCTTGATGATCTAAAAAAAGACAAGCAAAGGATCGAAAAGAAAGTAGCTCCCTTGAACTTTTCAGAAAAAAAAAAAAAAAAAAAAAAACGTACTACATACAAAAAATGAATGTAAATTTACAAACTTTGTGTTATAATACAGGCCTGCGAAATAATACTTTTTTTTTTTCCTGCACCGTTTTAGGCGTTTCTAATGTTTTTCGATACGCTGAGTTCAGAAATGCTGAGCTTTTTCCCTCTATCACATAAGGTTTTCCCACAAAGTGAGGATGAAGATCCAGGTAAATCACACAGAAGATCTAGCAGAGTCAAAAACTTATTTACAAAAAAAACTTAAAAATAAGCTTTATTTTACATTTTATTAATTTGTTATAGCTACCACAAAGTCAAATATCTTTATAATGTCTCTTCTACTTCCCCTCGAAGCTCTGTTTAGAACTTTTTCTCTTGTGCACTGCTTGAGGCTCCTCCCTATTCAGCATCCAGCAGTAGTCAGCTATCATGTTCACATTCCACCGGCCCTGATACCTCCGTTCCATTTCCCTTTATGTCCTGGTGAAATCTATCTCCTTGTTCTTCACTCACAGTGCCTAGATTTTCAGGGAAATAGCCTAGATGGGAGTGGAGCTTCACAAGGTCATTGAGCAGCCCACGGCTTTGAAGTTCTCCAGCATGTTTCCTACGATATTCTTGAAGCCAGGGTCTTTCTGGTTGCCAAGAAACTTCTTTACAACTTCTTTAAAGAATGTCCAAGCCGATCTCTCAATGTCATCCAATTTGGTTTCAAAGATTTCGTCTTTCACGAGTTTTCGAATGTCAGGACCGACGAAAACCCCTTCTTTCAGCTTCGCTTCTGACAGCCGTGCAAACTTACTTGCCAGGTACTTGAAAGTATCACCATCTTTTGGCAGGGCTTTCACAAACTGCTTCATGATGCCAAGTTTGGTGTGAAGCGGTAGCAGGAGTATTTTTTTGGGGGTCCACCAAGATTCAAAGTGCACATTCTTTTCCCCCACTTTTAGCGTCCTGCTTGGCCACACCTTCTGAGACCAGTGCTTGGCTTTAGCATGACTGCCCCATTTGCAGAGGGAACAGGGGTACTTGGTGCAGCAACGCTGTTGACCAAGGATCATAGAGAGCACTTTCAGATCGCCACAGATGGTCCACTCGTATTCCTTGTAGTTAAAGCTTGGTCAGGATCAAGGCTAAATTCTCATACCTCTCTTTCAAATGAACGGAATGTCCAACTGGTATAGAGACGTATTTGTTGCCGTTGTGAAGAAGTACAGCTTTCAGACTTCTTTGTGATGAGTCAATGAAGAATCTCTAATCTTCCGCCTCAGGCTGAATTTTGAACATTTGCATCAAACCGGAGGCATCAGAGCAGTAAACAAGTTCACAATCTTGAGAAAAGTAAGGCACGTAGTCTATCTCTCGGTTTCAAAACCAATAAAAAGAAGTTCCAGGGGTTAACAAGTTCTTCTCTGGAGTCTAGAGCCTAGCAACTGAGCAGAATCTTTTGGAAGGGCCAGATCTCGAATCAAGTCGTTCAATTCTGATTGTGAAAACAGCTGGGGCTCACTGCAGTCGTCGACTTGAAAATAGTCATCAGCATTGTCATCTGACTTGCTCCCTGAGGGTGAAGGCACATCGTCTAGCCTTTCTGGTGGCAAAGGTATGGGAATGCCAGGTTCGTGAAGCACAGAGCGCAGTGCAGATTCAAGGTTCGGGTAGATTTCTTTTTGTTTTTTAAGCTGGTACCCCTGTATGTTGCACAGCCAAAAGTAGCAGCCATCGCTGTGGTTTCGGGGCTCCCTCCAAATCATAGGTACTCCAAAACAAAAAGATTTCCCCCTTACCCTTAGACCACATGCAGAGTTCTTCCACTCAACTTGAACACACTCGATATGGGGCCCATGACTTGTCATGGTCTCCAACCCTTACACCAAAGTATGCAAAATACACTTTTCCAACAAAGTCCGTGATCTTCCGCTGTTGCTTTTTCACTACAAGTTCGCCACAGATATAGCAAAAGCTGTCAGGAGAATTGACACAACCTCTTGAAGCCACGACAGTTGTTAACTGCACACACCTTATCCCTTTCAGGCCCACGTTTGCCTTCAACACCATGTTTAAATATATATACATAAGAAAATATTACAATATTCTGGTGACAAAAATTCCAGACAGAAATTCTCGATTTCTGTCAAAACTGTACATGATAGAATTTTTTGAGTATTTTCCCAGAAATCTGCGTAAAAAAATACATAAGAAACACCATTCACTTTGAAGAAAAAAATTGATCGCTGACCTGTGTAATTAAACAGCTAAAAACAAGATTTCCTGATAAGAGTCAAAATTTAATTTCAGTGAGTAAGATTCTGTCCTTAGTTAAGTGGTCCATAAAACAGTGTCCAGCAAATTTGGGAAAAGAAGAAATTAATGCATTGGTTAATGAATATGAAGCAGTACCGCAAATCTAGATTTCAAATCGGCTTTCATTGGCAAAGGCTGTGTATTCCAGATCCTCAAAAACAGACGTGAGAAAACAAATTCGCAATTCCATATTGAACATGAAAGCGTTTTGGCTCTCATAGATGTTATACACTGTATTCCATGTACAACAGCTGAAGCTGAAAGAGATTTCAGAAACTTGGAGGAACCAACTAGGCACTTACGCTAACAGATCTCACAAGAGTATATCTAGAACACCAGATATTGAAGATTTTGATCCTGTGCCTGCAGCACCACTCTAGCTGGAATTACATAAAAGATAGAAAAAATGTTGTCATTAAGCCAAACTTAATCATATTAAAAAAGAATCAATTGTTGTTTTTCTCCCAAATTGAAATCAGATGTTTTTATGTGTAAAATAATAAATTCTTACTCATTAGTTCTATCCATTACTGTGAAAACAAGTGAAAGTGCAGGAATGAAACGTCTTTAAAATATCATTGAATTTATTATTTGAGTATGGAGCAATCATGACTACAGCAGACCAGTTTTTTTTTTTTTTTGTACATACTGGTCTTTAGGAACAATGAACTTTATTATTCATTTCTAATGCTGACTCATATAACATAAGTTGTAGGTACAGTCTAAATTAATGATACCAGAACAGAACTTAACAATAACAAATATACATATATTTTCACATTTGTTTTAGTAAGTCTGCTGTGACCTTTTGTAAACCACTGATTAAAACTAAAATATGCGAGAGCAAAACAAAATGAAACTTTTGACAGAATGAACTAAAAAAATAGAATTACACAGAGCAGATAGAAGTGTTTAAGGGAGTAGCATTTTCTTAGCAGTAACGACAACACAATTATGCAGGGTGGAACACAGCAAAAACACAAGTGTTGGGAAACGGCTGGCTGAAATCTGCCGCTCATGATACAGTAGTGATCCGTTGATGGCCGTGCCGCATCGTTGTGAATTATGGGCCTTTGAGCTATTGTCACGAGTAGCCCGAAACTGGCAACCAAAGCAACCGCAACAAGATGCAAACAGCAGGACACTGCGCATGTACAGAAGCAACACATGCAGAGTCTCATGCTACCAGTTAGTTGAAGCCCATGCCATCGCCACTGTGAAATTTTAGTGGATGTAAAGGGAAGGGGAAGCTATAGAGAGATGAATTAATTTTCTTATGAACAGTCGCGGTGATGAAGATAAATGTTGGAGGAAAATTACATAGCAAAAAAAAAAAAAAAAAAAAAAAAAAAATAATGAAATGTACGAAATAATCAATTACTCTCTTGTATATTTACAGAAACTCATTTCACAACAAAATTCCTTCACTAACACATGAAGAATTGAGAATACAAACAGCCCTGAAACACACTCACTCCATTTCCATTAACAAGAAATAATTTCTGAAAACTTAGTAAACATATCGAATAATCTTTTGTTAACATAAATTACTTTAAACAAATCCCCCAAAGACATTAAAAAAATCATTACATTGAAAAAAAATATGAATTACGTAAAATGGATATATCTGAAAAACAAAAATAAAAAATGGTATGAATTCATTACAAAATGACCAAGTATTTTTTTTTAATAAAAATTGAGCAACGCTATGTGAATATAAGTAATGCACTCATCCACGGGGTGAATACACAAGATTGGAGAAATTCACTGCCCCAAATAACTAGAAATAAAAGATATAAGCTTATTGCAGCCACTGGCTGTGACAGATAACCAATGGCCTTGTGGCATGTGACAACTGATACGGGTGCCGGCTGTTGGCCTACTGCTGGCCTATGTGTTAGTAATCAGGACATTTTATTGACTTTTGTACACCAGTACACTGGTGCTGGGCTGTTGGCTGCCAGAACTGGATTGAGTGTTGGCCCAGCAAGACTGTTTTTGCTGGGAAGTTTTTTTTTTTTTTTTTTTTAATTGGAGGTTTAACGACCACCGCGAGCAACTCAATGGGCTATAAGCAGTCGCCCGTCCCTAATTTAGGGTCACTGGTTCCAGGGAAGGGAGAGAGCCAGTGCCGTAAAACAAACACAACATCCATGCCTCACCGGGATTCGAACCCGGACCTCGTTCGGACGAATGAACAGAGGCCATCGCTTAGACCACTGCGCCACCGGGGCGGCTTGCTGGGAAGTGTTTTAAGGGAATAAAACTTTTAAGTAGTAATAAAACCAAACTTGTAATGGCAAGCTTTTATCAGATAAATTTGCATGGCAATGTATTTTTGTATTTAGATAATACTTAAAAGTGTACTTAACACTTTTCATCGGTTTGATTTTGGCAAGTACCATTTTAGACATTAAGTCATTTGAAATGGGAAACCAGCTGAGTTCTTTAGAACCAGCAGGAGTCATTACACCAATTTACAAGAACTATTATACTAACTGACAGTAACAGAAGTTCTTCTACATATTACTGAATTGTATACAACTCACAGAAGCATACTGTGTAAGAAAAAATGAAAGGTAACAGAAAGTCAGCTGGGAAAATATCTAGATTGTCAGTATAACATTTTTAGTCACACACAACACAGCATTCCAAAAGCTTCCAAGAAGCAAATCAAGACCCGAATGTATTCATATTTACAGACTTCGAAAAGACTGAATACGTGAAATTTTCAGAACTGTTTGGTGGCACTGAGTTTCAACTTAGGTGCACAACAGGTTAAAAACTGTTTCCACTTTTGTTTTTAATTCATATTAGAAAATTGGTATAACTTCATGAAGAACACTGCAGATAATGGTACTAGTATCATTTCAGGAGTTTGTTCTATGAAAATCATTTAATGTTGATTTTGAAAAAAATTAGAAATCGGGATACATGTTGAGAACTGTGTGTGTGTTGCTCAGAAGAAACTGATAAAGAGACTAAAGCTGAAGTAAGAGTTCTGTTTTAGAAACATGTCAGATTGGCAAGAAGTCAAACAACAGAATTACGAAATTGGGATTTCTTACAAATGAACAAGTTTCTTTTCACTTTAAAAGTATACTGTATCAATAAACAATAAATAAAATTTACAAAAGTTAAATAAAAATATCTTTTAATATTTTAAACTACTCAGAAGTCTATAATTAAAGACTTAAGTTCAGTTAACTTACTTGGCTTTGGCATGTGTAAGAATGTGTGATTTCAAGTTGGTTGACTGGGCAAACTTTTTATTGCACCCATCAAATGGACATACATAAGGCCTATCACCTGTGTGAATCCTCACATGAGTTCGCAGATTAAAATCCAGGGAAAATCTTTTACCACAACCCTCAAAAGTGCACTGCAAATACACATGAAAAACAATATTATATTTTACATGTATCACTACCAAATGCAAAGATCATCACTTGCAACTCTCTAAGAGAGAAAAAAATCTCAAAAATGGGGTAAAAACAAGCATGGATTTATAAGCTCAGAAATTGTGCTTCTGGAATATCGTTTTAATATTTAGATCTGAAATCAAGAAGAAATTTCTTGAAATTCTCAGTTATGGAATGGACAAATGGGTTATGTGTTAATATCTAAGAATTCGAGACACTAAATTTGCAGTCCTTTTATATCTAAACAAATGCAACCCATGATTCTACTTACATATGCAATGCAGCCTACTGTTCCGATTATTACTTTTCCGGCACATAGAGTTTGCTCAATTGTCATCTGGCCGGAGAGAGGATCGACGTTTCACCCAATTCTTATTCAGTGTTAATACTTGAAACACCAAAACAATGCAATCTCTTGTTAACCTCAAAAACAAACAAGTTGTAATGAGCTGAATGAACCGACTTTTCACAAATTAGTACCAATGAAATTCACAAACATCAATAATGCAATAAAACCTCAGAAACCACAACTTAAAAACATATGAACAAAGGTAAAAGTTATGACTTCAATTGAACTTTCACGACATTAATCGCCCCCTATGTATCGTCTCAACTTCGAAGACTTTAAAATATTAACATAAGACAAATACAAAAATAATTCAAAGATATTTTGAAGCTTTCATCCACAACTTAAACTATCAAAAACATTACACCATACGAACCAAAGACTATGCCCAAATGCCTTGAAAACTCAACTTAAAAACGTATTTACAAAGTTAAAAATCACGCCTTCATTGAAACTGCAGAAAAAATCACGTTAACTACGCCCTCCATAGCGCTACGACTACAGAGACTTCAAAATACGAACGTAAGACTGTAAACACAAAAGCAATTGAAAGACCTTTTGACAACACTTCATCCACAACTAAAATATCAAAAACATTACACCACATGAACCAGAGATTATGTACTAATTGAACAACATCAAAAACCTCAAAACTCAATAGCACTTATGCCCAAAGTATCTACGCCTAACTATCAAGACTCTATAAAGCATCAAGTACAAACCATGGGAAACGTGCGAAAAATCCACTTAAAGAAATCAATATCGACTCCACTCAACCACCAGCAAGCAGTTGTTGCAAGCTGGTCAGCTAACCAAGCATGTGTTTCGAGCGTATCAAGCAGGCTCACGATTTCTTTACCGAGGTAGTAGCTGGAGGTATACGGAAGTGGCCCCATCTATGGAAAATGGAAGTAAGTGTCTGAAGTTGACAATGTAAATCAAGTTAACAATGTTCTAGAAATGTTTTCACTCTTTCTCTTAGTGTTATTTTATTCTTTTTATTTATTTATTATCTTTTTCCTCGGTTTTTTGGGTTTTTTTTTTAATTACTCTCAAGCTGTGTCATTTCTTACCAATTATTTTCAAGCTGTCTTGGATCATTACTATTGCAAATACGCTTACAATTTTTTGGATAATACTGCTTCTGCTGTTCTTAAATGCTTTTCTGATGTACATCTTTTCAAAATTTTTATCTGATCGAAATTTGGGTATACCTTGTTATCAATGCAATGTTGTATTAATGCAGTTGTAGCTTCTTTTTTTGCTGATTTCTTATATGTTGTTTCAGCCGTAATCTCAACCTATTCTTTGTACTGCCAAAATAAGACATGGGTGGATTACACTCAATTGGAATTTCATAAACTCCAGCTGAATCAAGAAGCCTACTACTAGACCTATTCATTATTAATGATTAAGTTTTTGTTAGAACAGACTGTATTACCCATTTGCAAACCAAATTTTGCAGCCAATTTATTAACCTTGCCAGAAAAACCTTTAATAAATGGAAAAGCTCCTACCCATTGATTTTTTAAATCAGATTGTATGTTTTCACCAAACTTTCTTTCGACCTCAGTAGTCAGTTTCTTTTTCTTTTTTTTTTTTTTAAGCTCTAGGGGTAACCATATTTTCTTGTAATTTCTTCAAAAAGATGTACATCAGAAAGGCATTTAAGAACAGCAGAGGCATTATTAATCCAAAAAAAAATGTAAATGTATTTGCAATACTAATGATCTAAGACAGCTTGGAAATTATTGGCAAGAAATGATACAGTTTGAGAGTAATTCTAAAAAAGCCAAAAAAAAAAAAAAAAAAAAAAAAAAGGGAGGAAAAAAATAAAAGAGAATAAAATAACACTAAGAGAAAGAGTGAAAATGTTTCCAGAACATTGGTACCTTGATTTACATTGTGAACTTCAGACACTTACATTTTCCATAGATGGTGCCACCTCTGCTTACCTCCAGCAATTAGCTCGGTAAAGAGATCGTGAGCCTGCTTGATACGCTCGACGCATGCTTGGTAGGTGACCAGCATGCA
The DNA here is from genome assembly GCA_039090855.1 of Macrothele yani. Taxonomy (NCBI): domain Eukaryota; kingdom Metazoa; phylum Arthropoda; class Arachnida; order Araneae; family Macrothelidae; genus Macrothele; species Macrothele yani. Next base: position 5,414,178 of record CM077011.1, on the reverse strand, counting down.
ACAACTACTTTCTGAGGATGTCCACAGCTGTTGGACGAAAACGTTCAAAGTCTGCTTGCTCGTAAGGAGGAGTCGATATTAAGTTCCTTAAATGGATTTTTCGCACGTTTCCTGTGGTTGGTAGTTAGGCGTAGATACTTTGGCCGTAAGTGCCATTGAGTTTTGAGGTTTTTGAGGTTGTTCAATTAGTTGGTAAATAATCTCTGGTTCGTATGATGTAATGTTTTTGATAATTTAGTTGTGGATGAAGTGTTTTCAAAAGGTCTTTCAATTGCTTTTGTGTTTACAGTTTTACCTTCGTATTTTAAAGTCTCCGTAGTCATAGCGCTACAGAGGGGATAGTTAATGTGAATTTATCTGCAGTTTCAATGAAGGCATGATTTTCAACTTTGTAAATGTTTTTTAAGTTGAGTTTTCAGAGTATTTTGTTGCAAGGTTTTATGTCGTTCAATTAATTTGTGCATAGTCTTTGGTTCGTATGGTGTAATGTTTTTGACAGTTTAAGTTGTGGATGAAAGTTTCAAAAAGTCTCTCAATTATTTTTTGTATATGTCTTATGTTAATATTTTAAAGTCTTCGAAGTTGTGACGATACGTAGGGGGCGGTTAATGTCGTGAAAGTTCAATCGAAGGCATAACTTTTACCTTAGTTCATATGTTTTTAAGTTGTGGTTTCTGAGGATTTATTGCATTATTGATGTATGTTGAATTTCATTGGTACTAATTTGTGAGAAGTCAGATCATTCAGCTCATTACAACTTGCATGTTGTATGTTTTTGAGGTTAACAAGAGATTGCATTGTTTTGGTGTTTCAAGTATTAACACTGAATAAGAATAGGGTGAACTTGTGTACGAGTGAATGGTGTTTTATGAAAATGGTTTTTTATTAGCGCTGGAGTCAGACAAGGTTGTGTAATGTCGCCATGGCTGTTTAATATATTTATGGATGCATGCATGCGTGATGTCAAAATAGATAATACTGGTTTATGTCTTGGTGATATTCGTGGGTGCAGATTGCTGTATGCTGATGACACTGTCCTGTTGGCAGAGAGCAAAAGTGAGTTGCAGAGTGTGTTGTCAGGGATGTACGAAGTTTGTATGAAATTCAAACTGAGTATAAATAAGGAAAAACCAAAGTTATGGTTTTTGAGAGAAGAACTGGTAGTACTGAATGTAATATAAGCCTAAATGACATAGTGATTGACCAGGTGAATGAGTTTGTGTATTTAGGAAGCATGTTTGACAGAGAGAACAAATTGGACGGTGAAATAAGTAGGTGAGTGAATTCTTCATTGAAAGTCATAGCAGCTTTGGGAGGTGTTCACAGGAATGATGGGTTCTTAAGAGAGTCCTGCATGGCTGTGCATGAGAGTGTAATTGTTTGTACTCTGATTTATGGCAGTGAAACTTGGGTACTGCAGAAGAAACATAGGAGTAGTTTGTGTGCTGGAGAAATGCGTTACTTACGGGGTGGGGGTGGGGTGGCAAGACATGTTCTGACCGTGTGAGGAATGAAGATGTGTTGCAATTGTGTAATGTGAAGCAAAATGCTGTTAGCAAGGTGAAGACTAATATGCTTCAGTGGTTTGGCCATGTTAGAAGAATGAGTGATGAGATGCTTACTAAGATCTTTTTAGCCCAAGTGGCAGGAAGGAAAGGCACAGAGAGGCCAAGGAAGTCGTGGGAGAATCAGATTCAGGAGTGGCTGCATGAGAAAAAGATTATGAGTATGAAGTATAGAAGGTCTCATGTACAACGTGCGATGGATGTCAGTGAAGCCTGAGTTGTATGTCAAGATTGCTGTAAATGGAGAAGTTTGATTCAACAACAGTAAGTAAAAATTATCTGGTAGTTTGTATTTCTTTGTGGAGCTAACCTCTGAATCTCAAAGAACAGCTTAGTGATATGTATGTATGTATGTATGTATGTATGTATAGTGCCCAACCATCAATTTACGGGCCCTGGGACAAGCACAGAGTGGGCCCGCCAGCCCTTCTCTTGAAATGTCAGTAATCCCCTACTATGAAAAAAATATTTTGTGCAACAAAAACGAATGAAAGAAGTATATAACGGTGGTTCCGTTTTACTGTGATTTAATGAAAGATAAATACAAGCATTAAGAAACTGTTTACACAATTATGATCACACAGAAAAATATTTAAATACTGTGTAGCAGTGGTTGCAAACAGCAGCGGATAGCGAACGTTTTCTTAAATTTTGCACATACTTGCTTCCGATGTTTCCCCTTGGATACCAAATTTTGCAACTTCAGAAGCTTAACCCTTGATCAGTATGCAGTAAATTTAATTTAATGGATCAGAACACATACACCTACAAGCAAAAACATTATGATCAGCATTAGTGGTGTAACTACCACCCCTGCAGTTGAAGGGCGCAGGTAAAGAAGGGGCGTACTACGGCTGACAAGTTATAGTTTTATGAAAAAATTCGAACACGCACAAAAACAAATCAACCAACAAATAATTTACTCAAAGATTAATATTTTCCTTTAAGATATATTTAGCTTTGCAGGTAAATAAATGTCAAGTTTCACTTTCAAAACACGATACCCTACAGATTGAATTTTGCCGTCCTTTAGCTCCAGCATGTCATACGATCGCTCTGTAGTGGGTTGTAAATAATACGATCCCTCTCCAATCGCCCTCCTTCTGTGCTGCTGGAGAAAAGTGCAAAGCAATATGGGAATCCCCATGAAGGATGTGCGAAAATAGTTAGTCACCTAGGAATATGAACACGACAGGCGCGTTTACTCCCAGCAGCCGCAGATCTGTGATGCACAAGAGGGCGATTTCTTCAAATGATTTGCTTTATTTTGAACAAAACAATTAAACGTTGATATTGCTTTTAGTGCTTCTTTATAGTAAGCATGTCTATATCATTCACTGTGTAAAATCTGTATTATAGAAGCAAATGACATCAATTTGCAAAATGACAGAAAAATGTCCAGGTGGAGCACAGTATCGGAGGAAAAGAAAAGAAGGAAGGAGAGCACGCGAAGAAACTTCCCAAACCCAAGAAGTTCTTTTTGCGCTGAGCCTGTTAAGCTCAAGTGATGTTTCTCATGAAAATAGTGGTGATTTGTTTAGCTCGTTAGTTGTTCAAAGTTTAGAAGCAGTTATTTGACAGAAACTGAGCACTTCAGAAACAAGTGAAAGTAAAACGAATTATTGTAGTCGTTTATAATTATTAGATTTAACCATTTAAATATATTTTGCTGAATTCATTCCTTGCAATAAAATGCATATTCATGTTCCATACATTGGTCCGCTCACCGTGTTAATACCGATTGGCTGATTAATAACCTTCCACAGTATTTCTGTTCCAAAAATTATTCAAAAAGTTAAAACTACGGGGCTCTAGGTACTCCCTTACTTTTTCAGACACTCTCCCTATCTTCCCGACCTTGCCTTTCCCCTCTGAGCCACACACACACACCGCGAAAAGCACATCCTCCCCATGTTCCAAATCCTGGAAAACATTTTTTTGCTAAGGGGCGCTGAATTAAATTTTGTGGGGCGCACGTTGTGCTAGTTATGCTACTGATCAGCGTGTCTTTATGCAAACTGAAGCAACTATACAGGTAAAGGTAACGGAATGGTATATATGTATAACACCTGACCGCTCAGCTCTGTTAATCAGTGTTATTCTTGTTCTTCAGATGGGAGAGGCAGAGGACTTAGGCTGGTTTTACAAAGGCCAAATTGTAGTGGCTGTACCACTAGGTCAGAGCGTTTCCGAGACAACAAGGCTTCTGAGGTGCCCACAGTCTGCCGTGATTTAGTACTTTCAAAAAGGCGTCCGAGGAGGGAAAACCGCAGACCGTTGGCAAAGTGTGGGCTGACCACGCCTCTTCGATGCTAGAGGTGATAAAAGGCTATCCCATATGGTACAAGCCAACAGAAGGGATACTGTGGCACAACTCGCTGGTAATTTGAATGCTGGAGACGAGAGTAATGTGCCTCAACACACAGTGCATCGAACCTAGCTGAAAATGAAGCTGTGTGTGTGTGTGTGTGTGTAAGGATGCTCTGAGAGGTGCTCATGCTAACCTCAGTTCACCTTTGAAAGTACCGTAATTTTCGGATTAAGAGCCGCAGGTGAGAAATTTTGCAATCTTGGAAGCAAAAGTTGCTGTAAGGGCAGCACCAGCATAAGGGTCACACCTGTGAAGTCATGGTGTTGCCTAGAAAACTAAATTATCTTCCTTATTTTCATGAATTAACTCACACCCAGCGTGATTATATGTATACTTCAAAGGCTAACCTGCAATTCAGTGTTGATCTGCTTTATGCACTTATTTTTTCATACTGGCAAAAAGTTTTATTTATACATTTTTTTATTAATCAAGCTAAAGATGCTATTTGTTTGCCTTTATTAAATGCTCAAAACCATTTATGTTATAAATATAAATCACAGTTAATCTTAAGACTCCCGTTAGAATATTGCATTGCTCGTAAAACCGCACAATTGTCTAAATTCCATTCAATGTGGATGTCTGCTACAGGATGGTCCTCTGTTCACCGCAATAGAATCCGTCTTAGAAGTAATTAACTTATAAATTATCACTTGTAATGCTTTCGATTAATGTTTTCTTTAATAATATGTTCCTTCTATGTCATGCTTTTTTTTTCTCATCTAAAGATGTTTTTGTTAGAATGAAGTTGCGCTTTCTTTTACCAGCTGCCTCGCACGTGTATGCGGATCTGGCCGCCAACACTTCGAAACAGCAGTACTGCTTTCTCTCTTTCAAGTGGTTTGACCTACTTTCATTTACTGCGCACTGAGCCTTCGCGTTGAGCTCCGCTTTTATATGAATGGGAAAGCTCTCCCTTCTTTTTTTCTTTTCCAGCCGAAGCCTTTAACTTCCACTATCGTCAGTCAATAAAAATGAAAAAAAAAAATAAATAAAATTGAAGCAAAACTCAGGAGCACAGAGCCAAGAAACACCTGTATTGCATGCCAGATTAACCAAGAAGAGAGAACAGAATTTGTCTTTCCGTCCAGCCAATATTGCTTGGAATAGGTCTCTGCTAATGGAATCATCCTGGGGCAGGCTTTTGCATTGTTCATGTTCTTAAGCTTTTGTTCAGGGAAGTGCCCATCAAACCGGTCTCCCCACCCCAGTGAAAATCAACGTTCCTTCCCTTGGTTGCATCGCACCTTCCTGCATGATGTATGCTCAAAACCTGGGTGCGCTATCCACAGAAGCCTCGGACGTCACGCTACTTGTCTGTGTGCTTATGTCCCCATTCCATCCCCCATGCAAAGGGCATTTGAGTCAGGCATTCCCGTCCTCCCGCACTTTCCCTCCTAAACCAACATCAGGACAGTGGAGTTATCGTTTAAATAGACGTGTCTAACGTATGAGTAGAAAGGGGTGAAAACATGATCACAGTCGAGTTTGTGAAAAAAGACGTAGCTTAAAAAATTTACTAAGCATCTGCATGAAAAAAAGGGGGGGGAAGGAAACAGTCTTATCAAAAACAAATTCGGCATGACAGCCGCTTCGGCATAAGGGCCGCACACCCGAAAAATTTCCCTTTTAGTAACGTAAGAGCAGCGGCTCTTGGCCCAAAAATTACGGTATTTAAAATGAGTACCCCAGCATCAAAACAGGACATTGAATGATTGCAAGGTCATGCAGTGCGATGAATCCCGTTTCCTTTTGCACCATATGGCCAAGTACGGGTTGTTTACCTGGGAAAGTGTTGGAGCCAGGATGCCATGTGAGATTAAATCAAGCCAATGTAGAAAGTGTAATGCTTTGGGCAATGTTCAGCTGGGAAACCCTGTGCCCAGTCATTCATGTGCAGGAAACTATGATGTTTACCACTTACCTAAATATCACTGCAGACCAGGTACATCCTTTCATGCTAATGGTATTCCGCTCTAGTACAGCTTCTTTTCAGTATGATAGTGCGCCATGCCACACTGCCCGGATTGTTCGAGAAGAAAAAGACTTCCCTGGCCTCCAAATTCCCCAGACACCAATCCACCTGAGCACCTGTGGTTTTTGTTGCAACAGCAAACCGGATCTTCAGCGGCTCGGCCACATAACTTACAGGAATTAAAGGATCTTCTGGTAACATCTTGGCACCCACTATCACAGGACAACATTAGAAATCCTGTAGCGTACATGCCTCTATGGATAAAAGCTGTTTTGGAGACAAGCAGAGGACCAGCATTATATTAGGCAGGTGGTTATAATGTTTTGGCTTTTCGATGTACGGTTAACTGTTCCTTTCAAGTTCCAAAGTGGAGTGTCCAGCGCCCATGCACGGTTTAAAAGGGTTGCAAAACAAACAAAGTTTAGGCTCAACAGTAGTAGAACACTTTATAGAATAAAATGCATAGTGAAAATGCAAAGAGTTCAAAAGTAATAAAAACGTTCATTTTCTGAGAGAAAAGATTAAGGCGTTCCACAATAAACGCCAGCCAGCTCATCTCGTTTGTCCCCCTCCCCTTGCTTTCTCGCACAAAGCAATCTCCACTTGTTTGGATTTTTGATCAAGAGAAATTTCATCTGCACACAAGCTGTAAAATTTAGAGAGAATTTTGATAACGATTAAAAGTGAATGTCTATTTGCCATCTTCTAGCCAAACTTTTTGAGAAACAAAGAAAAATGCCTACAAAAAAGGAAAAAAAACCTCACAGAAAAAAGGCTATGGAAGGAATGCCCAAATCTCATTAATATGTAAAAAATTCCCATAGTTTGTCAACATAAAAAAGTATCACTTAGCTTTTATCATCCTGGTTTACTAGAAGCGATGTAGCTTTAGTTCTGGGGATGTTAATCAGTTGTGGTTTCTGTTAATTCCTATCTCATGCCTTCTCAGTAAGAGTGCTTTTAATAAAATGCAGGAAAGAAAAAAATACTTACGATTAACATATTTTTGATGCTTTAAAAATATACCTGAAACATATATTTCGCAAATACAGTAGATTTGTGTGTGAACTAGACTGGGTGATGAGGAATTCCCATTTCATAAAAAGCAGTTAAATTTTCCACTTGTTTTGAAGGGGGTGCCTTTTGCGTTTATTCTTATGCAAAAACTTTGTTCGATGTGAATACTGTTTCACATAAATGTCACAGTACGCTACCGTGAAGGGTGCAGTAGTGTACTGAAAATTTTGCCTGCTGCTCAATTCTGAGCTTTAGTCACATCAACTCATAAAGAAACATAAGATACAAGGAGTAGCCTGATACATATAAGAGTGGGCGTTTTTCCCAATTTTGAATGCGGGCAGTTTTTCTAGTGGGTAATATTTCTGAGGCCAATTTTATGGTTGGTATTCTTTGCGAATACCAGATTTTGGTGCGTAACGATGCTGGAAGGAAATACACGTTTGATTTTGAACAAATTACACACACAAAAAAAAAAAAAAAATTGTGAAACTTTTTCTTATTTTGAAATCTATCAATTTCTGACCTTTTATTTCAGATGTTCTACATCCCTCAAGCTTACAACAAATGAAAACAAACTTTTCTTGCTTTTTTGCAGAAAAGTTTCGAATCACCCCACTGAAATCTGTTTTCCTGGAGAGCTTGCTTTCTATACATACAACAACATAGATAGTGCAAATAAACATATATTCCTCATTGTAGGCCTCCTGGTGTTTTTTATAAGAGATAGTTTACTCAACTACATTTCGCTTCAGCAACAGCCACAGGAAATATGCAGAACATCCTCAAACCAAGGCACCTTTCATTAATTGCAGAGTTTTGTCATGAATTTCTCTCAGAACAGTGACTTGTTGTATAGTTCAGAATTGTGAATTTTAAAATTCTTTCCTAATGTGCATTGAAAGGTTTTTCTCAGGTGTAGTATTTCATCGAAGCAATTTTCAGTAAGATACGTGGGATACATTTTCACAAGAAGTTTGTGTTTTCCTTCAAGAGCATGCTCTGTGGAAATTAGGCATGTCAATATAGGGCTGAACACTTTGCTTATATTACTGGCTAAAGCGAATCTGTTCTTCAAGTCATTTCTAATGTAATCCAGAGTTACGTAGAATACATTAATTATAAATGACGATTCCTATTCACCATCATTATACACAGTATCCGCTTCTCCCGAGGCAGCGTCATCACAAAATGGTTTCTTTTCTTGATCCTCTTTATTGGGAAGCGTGATGGGAGCCACACGTTATCTACAATTATGCATGCTTCTGACATTATTATGGGCCATTCGTCTTATCACAATTCAAACTCAGTAATAAGACTATGAATCTAATCACATCTGATTATCGTACAAAGGTCACTAGTTCTCAAATAATTGGTAGGAATTTGTCATTTCTTCATTGCTTCCACAGTCCCACAGGTGAGAGGGGGTATAATCCCTCAGAAAAATGCACTTTACTGGTAATTTCCAAATGCATGATCTTTTTGGATGTGGACAATTGAAAATTTAGTTTTTTTCAGTTTCACCCAATCATTTTAGTTGTTTATAATTTAAATTGTCTTGACCAGCTTTGCTGAGCCGCGGGCCCCCTGGAAGCTCGGGCCCAGAGAATCTATACCCCTCCTCCCCCTGGTTGGGGACTGTTTATGTATGTAAGAATAGGATGAAACGTCGATCCTCTCTCCAGCCAGATGACAATTGAGCAAACTCTACGTGCCAGAAATGTAATAATCTGAACAATGGGCTGAATTGCATATGTAAGTAGGATCATTGGTTGCATTTGTTTAACTATACTGAACATGTTTTTGGCGAAGTACTTGTATGGGCTTTCAAGCTTAAGCAGCACATTGCAAACCTTTCATATCTGTCGAACACACCAGTTCTGTACTGACTGAAAAATACTACAGAACTCACTACACAGGTCCTTTTACAATGAACCACAATATAAAACACTTTCTTTCTTTCTTTCTTTCTTTCTTTCTCTCTCTCTCTCTCTCTCTCTCTCTCTCTCTCTCTCTCTTTTTTTGTAACACGTCTGGTTAAAATTTCATGTACAAGAGCAAATAGCCTATTTGTAAACATATTTTTGGAAGGGGGAGAAGCAATTAAAATGTTATGACAATATGAATGCATTTACTGCATACAAGTAAGTCAAAGTATGTCTCCAATTGCACAAATTTATTAGGCAAAAAGTAATGAGTACACAAAAATGGCACTTGCCCCACCAAAAAAAAAAAAAAAAAACAGCATCAAGTTCTATTCACACCTTACAAAAGTCCCTCATGTGTGTCTTATGCCACCATAGACAATACGAATGACAGTCTTCTTCATGCCCTATGCTCTGCCACAAATAGAAACCAATTTGTCCAATAGTAACTTGCACTTGATTTTTCAAGCCGTTCAATGCCTGTGACAATGGCAAGACATAAGCATCATTCTTCACATAGCTCCCACAGAAAAATCAAGGAGAAAGGCATCTGGTGGTTTCAAAAGACACAGTTTTCCAACTTGCTGGAAAACTTTTGATCAAACTTCAAGTTCCTGGGGGCATTAACCACAACTTTAAACATATCAATTGAGATAAATCCTTTTTGTTCTCTCTCCAGACCGGCCAACTTTTAAGAATTAAAATCCGTAAAAAAATTTGCCGAACATTTAATTGATATGTCCGTTTGACTGATGTATCTAACACATTGATTGAAAGCCAAATTATAACGAAGATTTGTTGATTTTAAATGTTATATGGGTTTGCTTCCTTGGGGCACTCCATGGGCAACAATGGCACACAGAACAGCAACAAGGGCCTCTGTGAAGCTTTGAGAGGTACCAGCTATTTCTGTGTGACTTTGTTGGTGAAAAGACCCCAACTCATTGGGTTATATTCCAGAATCCTTAGGTTGAATGACCAACTGGAACAGTCAGCTGTGGGATAATCCCCCACACTGATGTACTTCCCTGATTACGAAGACTCAAAGAAAGCTAAAAAGGACTCTGTGCGGGATATGGTGGACCTACCACACTTGAGAAGGATGCCCCACCACGGAATAGACCTGGACCTTCTAAACGGCATATGAGAAAGAGATCTCGACTGAGTGAGTGTAAGATTGGTGTATGGAATACTAGAGGTATAAATGGCAAGATGAATGAGGTGATTGAAGAAATGAACAAGTATAAATTGGATGTGCTGTGTGTAAGTGAAACCAAAAAGAAAGAAATTGGGATAGAAGAAGTGAATGGAATGGTGAGTGTGTGGTCTGGAATGTTGGATAATGTGAGAGAACAGGCTGGTGTAGGTGTGATTTTAAGTGAAAAGATGAAGAACAACTTGATTCACTATAGCTGCATAAGTGAAATAATTATCTGGATCCGTTTAAAAGTGAAACTTCAGAGAGTAGTAATTGTTGTAGTGTATGCTCCTTGTGACTCAGAACCTTCTGATAGGAAGGAAAATTTCTAAAATGAGCTAAAAGGTGTTTTGAGCCAATTTGGTGCTAAAGAGAAAGTTATAATTGCTAGGAATTTTAATGCTAGAGTAGGTGTGCAGAATGGGATATCTGAAAATGTTCTGGGTAAGTTTAATGATCCTGGTGTGAATGATAACGATGAAAGATTAATTGAACTCTGCTTTGAAAATGGATTGTGGGTATCTAATACGTTTTTCAACTACAAGTATATCCACACATACACTTGGGAAAATCGTACTCTGGGATTAAAGAGTGTAATAGATTTTGTTGTTTATGATCAGCGTCTGAAACACTTAGTTGTTGATACCCGTGTGATGAGAGGTGCAGATGTTGGCTCTGATCACCACCTGTTAGTGTCACGGGTGAAACTGAATGTTGGTTGGAGAAGGAAGTATAAGAAGATATCTTAGGTGAAAAGAATAAAGGTTGAAAGGTTGTTTAAAGAACATCAGCGTTACTCTGATTTACTCAGTGCGCGTCTGAATGAGTTGAAGGCATGCTAGAGGGATGTAGAAAAGAAGTGGGCATGTTTTAAGAACTGCATTGTCACTGCCGCTGAAGAGGTCTGTGATGCTGCACAGTGGGTAGCTTTAAACATGATTCATACCCTTTTTCAATAAAAAAATTCCAGGACTTTTGCATTTTTTCCCAGGACAAACGATCCAAACGCTCTTACTTAAAATATAGTGAAACGATAGGTCAGTTCAACCTGTAACCTACAACAAACAACTTCCTACATGCTTGGGCAAAATTAATGCAGAATGCACAATGTTAAAAATGATGTCCTCTGCAGCTGATCAGAAACTTGGAATCACAGATAAATACCGAAATACCAAAACTGTGACTGAAAATGTGACCAGGTTTAATATCTACTAAACTTTTATATACAGTATACTACACTGATTTTGAGAAAAAATTATTTTTCTACTTTGGCTTTAGCTCAATTATTAAAGCAAATTGTAGAATTATAAAAATAAAAAATAAAAAAAACATAAAACTCAAAAATACATAGGTATGTGGCATTACTCTTGAAATGCTTTCATATACCACACAATCAATACATAAAATACTATTTATATTTAATTATTTTGAAATAATGCTTAGTTGGAAATTTAAGGGAGGAAAGGTGAAATATTTGGACCTTTTTCAAAGAACCAAAGGGATTATTATTTCTTAAACACATAATCATGAGAGCAAGTATTTGTGTTATGTTTTATTCAAGGAAGGAATTTTTAGCGTAATATTGATGCTGTAGCTATGTTTTAAATTTGTACTCACCTGCAAACAAAGAATTTCCAACGTGAAATGAAAGAGAATAACGGGAAAACCTTAAATCCAAGGGCTGGGTACAACTGCATTCATTAGAGAGCAAGGCGATTTAATTGGACATGACCAGAAAACTAATTACAGAAGATGCAAAGTGATATGCTCAGAAAATACTAAGAAACAACTAGATTTAAGTTTCTGATAGTAGACAGCAATCTGATTTTATGGCAAATTTTTATATAAAGCATCCATGTGCAAATTTCAGTAAAGTTCAAAATAACCCACAAAAAGTAATAATTTAAAAATCAGCTATTTATAAATATAACATCAGCTACTTACTTCCACCAGTAGCTAAAACGTATGCTATGAAAATCAACAAATGGCACAAAAAACGTTTGCCATAGCAGAAGAAAAATATTAGAGACAAAAAGATGTTCAAATTGAACAGTTAAAAGAAGAGATATAGAAGGAAACATGATATAACTCTATAGAGCCTTTTAGCAGAAGAATTTTGCATAATGGAAAAGTTAAAAACAGGCGAAATGTATTATTTATAGCAAAAGCTGCTACTCTACGGAGGACATGACTTATATATATATTTTTTAAACTATTTTAGGTGGGAATGTTACTTGCATCTATGGCCTTGCAGAAACCCATTTCCAACTAGGTCTTTGTGGAAGTGAGAAAATGCAGAGTTTTTGCTGGTCCTTGATAAAGCCAAGGCTCAGTATTCTCGACACCTTCTACATTCAGTTGTTTTATTTTATTTTTTTATCTTTTCTCCTTTTACTCACACAGGTAGATACATAACCTTTTCTATGTTGTATTAGGTGTGAGTCAAAATTATATATGTATTTTTTTGCTTAGGTATCTTCTTTATAGAATGTGAATTCTGAATTTTCAAAACTGCTGCGTTGCGCGTTTTGATTTTCAGGTTATTTTGCACCCTTCGTTTTAAATTCTAAAATTTTTTCCTTAGTCTTCAGTTTTGCTCTTAAGTATATATATATATATACATATTTTACATTTAACAGCAACACAGGATAAATGTAACATCGCGGAGAAAAAAATTACGACTACCGGCGCAATTTATACTCTGTCCGACTTCCATTTTAGGAAAGTTTTCCTCCATTTTGAAGCTGCAAAACAAGTGTTTATGGAATAAAATTATATTTAACAACATTACTGGGTAGAAGAAACATCACGAGAAAAAGGGATTATGATTACGGGAGAAACCTTCACTCCGCCTAACTTTTGTTTCCAAAAGTTTTGAAAGTCGAAATTCCGCCCACCGGCGAAAAACAACCCGACCACTATTACTACCACCACCAATCCCTCCAAAATTTCTGTTCAGTTCTGCATCGAACTCGTAAACCATCGAAATGACGATGGAAAAGGCGAAATTCTTCGAATCCACTGAAGAATCTCGTACCTGAATATCACAGGGAAATTTTCGCGCCAACTTCCATTTTCGAAATTTTTCTTCCATTTTCAAGCTGAAATGCAAATATTTATGGAATAAAATTACATTTAACAACAATACTGCGCAGAAGAAACATCGCGAGGAAAAGAAATCACGATTAGGGGGAAATTTTCACTTCTTTAACTTTTGTTTTCGAAAGTTTTGAAAAACAAAATACCATCCCCCACCAGACTAAAAACCGACCCCCCCACCAACTGATCCTTCAAAATTTCTCTTTAGTTTTGCATCAATCTCGAGAATAACCTAAATGATGACAAAAAGCGGAATTCCGCGAATCCGCGGAAGAATCGCATGTATGCTTATTGTAGCAAAAATCTTATTCACTCTCCATCTTTATTCGGGTGAATGGCATACAGTAAAAAAGAAAATTTTCAATAGGTTTTTAGAGGCAGAGATAAGTTGCAAACAAAAGTACACAAACACCACCAAGTGGCAGAATTGTGAACCACAAACTTCCTCAAATACAAGCCTAAAGTGTTCCATAAGGTAAATGGTATCTGGTGTTAAGATTTTTTTTTAATCGGACATTTAGAAGTACAGATATTGAGAAAAATAGATTAAATATGTGCGTCCCCTAGCAGCGAAATTGTGCATTACTTTGGGAAGAAATTACACACAGAGTTTTAATTAGTTAGTAGTATCTGCTTGAAAGAGAATATTTTTCAATCGTGTTTCTAGTCCCGCAGATATTGCTGTAAATGGAAATGTGAATTTACGCCCTCTAGTGGCGCACTTGTGCACTAAAAATATTAGAAATTAGATGAGAAACATTTCACACCGAAAATGTTCTCTAACAAAAGAAAGAATTTTTCAAATCGGACTACTAGAAACAGAGATACGGGCAAAAATAAGTTATACATGTAATGTACACCCTTGGTGAAAAAATAATGCACTATTTTAAACAGGAGGTATTCTCAAAAATTATTGTGAAGTGGACAGTATCGTTCCACAGAGGAATTTTTTCAATCGAGTTTCTAGCTCAGATTTTGTTGCAAATACATCAGAAGCAAAAATAAACACTTACGCCCCCTGGTGGCCAAATCATTCTTCACCAAAAACAAGAAATTATATGCAAAACATTTCCCCTCAAGAGCTGTACCCGACGCAAGAATTTTTCAACTCGGACTTTTAGAAGTAGAGATATTGGGAAAATCACGATTTACCTTTATGCCCCCTAGCGGAAAATTTATGCATTATTTGAAAAAGGGACTGTAACTAAAATAATCTTCAATATGCCATTGAAAGGAAAAATATTTTTTCAATTTGATATTTAGAAGCAAATATATGGAAGAAAATGCCTTTTAAATTCAATATGATCTCCATTTGCGCCCTCTAGCGGCGAACTTGTGTATCTGAAAAAAAAAATAAAAAAATAACGGAATACATGGATCATCATTACAGACAAGAAAACCAACAGCAACCCCCCTGCATTTTGTAGGGGGTGAGGAGGAAATTTGTCAGACATAAGTTATGTCAGTAGAAAAATCCTCATTACAAAACATCGCACAGTGAAAAAAAAACAGAAATGGATAAAATTCCAGGACATGTAACAGAAATTTAGGACATTTCCAGGACAAAATGGAATTCCAGGACTTTTTCAGGAAGCGTACAAAACCATGTTTAAAGGTAATGCTTGGTGGAACAGTGAGGTTAAAGAGGTAGTACAGAGAAAGAAGGAAGCATACTTGGGGACGTTGCAAGATAGTTTCTGAGGATGAATATCGCTGTAAGAAGCGTGAGGTAGCAAAGCTGGTTCACCAGAGTAAGGCAAAAGATAGGAAGGAAAAGGAGTAAAGGTACGATTTGGCTTTTTGGAAAGATAGAAAAAGATTCTGGAAGCACATAAGACAGAGGAAAAATAGGGGAAATAAAATTCTAAGTTGTGTAAAGAATAGGGTCGGAGAAATGACATGGAAACCCAATAAGCTAAGTGAAAGATGGGGGTGAGTACTGTGATTTATTAGGTCACGAAAGCGAAGATGATTCTGAGGCAGAAGCAGATTATGCCATAGTGAGAGATGGAAGCACTGATGGGATCTCAAGAGAAGAGGTGTGGTAAAGCTCTAAAATCTCTTCAGAATGGTAAGGCTTCGGGAGTAGATGGCATATCTGTTGAGATGCTAAAATATGGTGGCGACTCCGATTGACTGCTTAACTGAAATTTGCCAGTTATGTTGGGAGCTAGGAACGGTCCCTAAGGATTGAAAGGATGCTATCATAGTTCCCTTGTATAAGGGAAAGGGTGATCAGACTGAATGCAAGAACTTTTGAGGTATCAGCTTGCTGAGTGTGCCAGGGAAAGTATTTGGAAAGATTGTTATTGATAGGGTACGGGGTCTTGCATCAGAGAAAGTGTGGTAAGTGCAGAGTGGCTTTATGCCTGGCAAGGGCTGCACTAATCAAATTTTTGCTTTATGCATGATGATTGAAAAGTATGTATGTTGGTAAAAAAGTGTTTGCGGCCTTCACAGATTTAGAGGAAGCTTATGACAAAGTAAATAAGACTTTTCTGTGGAAGGTACTGAATAAATATGTTATTACTGGGAATATACTTAATAGTATGAAAGCCATGTATGCTGGCAACAGAGCTTGTGTACGAGTGAATGGTGTTTTATCGAAATGGTTTTCTATTGGTGCAGGAGTCAGGCAAGGTTGTGTAATGTCACCATGGCTGTTTAATATATTTATGGATGCATGCATGAGTGATGCCAAAATGGATAATAATGGTTTGTGTCTTGGTAATATGTGTGTGTGCAGAGTATGTTGTCCCTGATGTACGAAGTTTGTATGAAATTCAAACAGTATAAATAAGGGAAAAACCAAAGTTACGGTTTTTGAGTGAGGAGCTGTTCGTACTGAATGCAAGATAAGCCTTAATGGCACAGAGATTGGCCAGGTGAATGAGTTTGTATATTTAAGAAGTATGTTTGACACTGAGAACAAATTAGATGGCGAAATTAGTAGGCAAATGAATTCTTCATTGAAAGACTGCCTTAGGAGGATTTCACAGGAATGATGGGTACTCAAGGAATTCCCGAATGGCTGTGTAAGAAAGTATAATTGTTTCTACTCTGATGTATGACAGTGAAACCGGGGTACTGCAGAAAAGACACAGGAGTCGTTTTTGTGCTGGGGAGACGTGTTACTTATGGGGGGGGGGGCACGAGCTGATCATGTGAGGAATGAAGAGGTGTTGCAGATGTGTAATGTGACGCAAAATGTAGTTAGTAAGGTGGAAACTAATACTTTTAGTTGGTTTGGCCATGTTGAAAGAATGAGTGATGAGGTGCTGACTAAGAGAATTTTTCAGCCCAAGTGGCAGGAAAGAAAAGTAAAGGAAGGCCAAGGAAATCATGGAAGGACCAGAGTCAGGAATGTCTGCTTGAGAGAAAGATTATGACTATGAAGTACAAAAGGTCTTGTGTGCAGCAGAATGTGATGGATGTTAATGAAGCTCAAGTCATGTGTAGAGATCGTTACAAATGGAGACATTTGATACACCAACAGTAAGTAAATTCTAGTTCTAGTGTACTGAACTAAAATGTTAAATGTGTTCTTGGCACATGGTCTTTCTCTGAGGAGCTAACCTCTGAATCTCAGAGTACTTAATATGTATGTATGTAATTATGATATTTGTTGCTATTCAATGCTTGTAGTGATTAAAATGCAATCAATACATAATTATCTCATTAGTAAATTAATGTTAAGAAAATAGAAAAACAGTCTGCACACCTTTCTGAGAATCTGTGATGGGCGTCACTCTCTTTCTGCTCCCAGGCCTGGGGGTAAGAGACAAAAAGAAAACAGAAGCAGTACAGATGCCAACTTTATGACCATTTGTAGATTGCAACAGACTTGACAAAAAGTAAGTGCAATAAAGACATCCATAGGAAATTGGAAGTCATGAAAGAGATAACAGACCACAAAAAAACAAAACAAAAAAACACGTGGAGAGGACATATATTGGCAACTGGCCTAAGATCACCATAAACTCACAAAATTACTGAGAAGTGATCAAGGTGGCAACTAAGATGATGTCAAGACTTTAAGAATGGTACGAGGGCAAGGGAATCACTACTTAATCCTCAAAGTTGAAACAAAGATAAAAAAAACCCCTTAATTTATTTAGCAGTCAAGATAGCTCCTTACTTCATATTTCATTCTTATTTATGATAAATGCTTCAAACCATTTTGAAGCTTTGATACCACCACTGATCAAAAATATTGTGAAATCTTTTCAGTCTTGAAAACCAACACCCAGAGACTTATCCAGTTGCTACAGAGGATGAATGGCCCCCACTCCCAGGGTGGCAAGCTGTTAGATCATTAAACTTGCCTGATTAATGGCACTTTTTTAAGCCCATAACAAATGGCATGTGTTATTGAAGAAGAGGTGCATTATTTACTACTGCATGTAATGACAGCACCAATTAACACTTTTACTGCCACGTGACGCCTTAAACGACATCATATAATACTTAGCCCAGGTGCCGATGCCGCTGAACGGCGTTGTAATTGTGGCTTCATATTTTCTTTCCTAAAACCTTCGGCACTTGAAGAGAGGTATCTATTTTGTTACTAGCATTGAGAATGACACTCATTCTCAGTACATATGTATGATACTCATTCTCAGTACATATGTATGTATGTACTGAGAATGAGTATCCAACTGTTTAAAAATGACCGCAGTTTCGGGATAACAGATTTTTTCCCACATGGTTTACGGAAGGGAAAGTATAAAAAGCATTTGCTGCTTAGAGTTCATACGTAAGAGGGCGGTCTATTAAGGACGCAAAAGGGATTTCAAGGAAACCCATATTGACTTCAATGCTTAGTTTTGTGGAAACAACGGATATATTAAGACAGGCTATCTCCTGCCCCTCTCAACCAAAAATTCATCGGCAGGCACATCCTAATGTGCAAATAGGTGATCCCGATATTTTGTCATCATATGCAGAAATGTATTCTTTTAGCAGCTGTAGTACGACCAGTAGTGAAAGTGAAAATGAAAAATGCGATGTTCTCTCTCATACTCTGCCACAACAGATTTTAGCTACACAATGGTATGATGTTGTCAGAAGAATAATTCTGTTCACTAGTGTACTAGAACTGAAAATTAATATGACAGGTATTGAAACAATCGAATTTTTCAATCTTTTTGCGACTGAAGAATTTGGCAATTTATTAGTTACAGTCTATATGATATGCACGTCTATATCCCTGGAGTTACTGAAGGTTACCATTACAAATATCAATTATGGATAAATTTTCTCGTATTTTAGAATAGCGGAGTTGTCCAAAGCTCTGAGATCCAGGGATCATAGCATACTTCTGGAAAATTTTAGGTACGAATTTTAGGACTTTTCAGAAAAATTTTAGGAAAATTTTAGGAGTGTATTTCAATAAAAACTAGATGTATATTTGTATACATCTAGTAAAACAACTTTGTATACATTGTAAAGAGTTTGCTTCACACCCTTCAACCATATATACTGATAGACTGCGCATGACATCAAAATTTCTGGCTCCAACATAAAATCACATGACATCAGTCAAAAAGATGGGTTACACCTGCTGTGCTTATGGTTGCTCTGAGCGATATAGTAAAGAAAGTTCTATGATTTTTCATGGGTAAGAAACGAATTAAATACCTAAGTCAATAAAGTTCAATTACTTAACCAGAAACTTGCAGCTATTGATATAAAAATATAGTAACTTAAGAAAAATAAAATAAAATGGAATGCATGTTCCAAATTTTTCGCAAATGTTCGTCACATTATAAATCACAAAATGTAAACAACCCGATCATGCATGTATATAGCTCATAAGTAAACTTACCTGAAGAGTTTTCATTATATATGAGGCGCATTCACATAATACACCGAAAACACTGAAGTTCTGCAGCGTAAATTAGTAATCATAACAGCATTTTTACACGAAATTTGGAGTCTGATGATGACGTGCCCAATGTTTGAGCCATGGCGGCTTTGATGCAGCTATTGCCAATGCGCAGTCCATTAGTATATATGGTCGAAGTTCACACCCAAATTTTTTGCATAACGTCTAATGTCTAAAGTTTAAGTATGGTTTACTTCTAATGTTCAGTTCTTATCTTTTCACGTGTTATTATCATATTCAAGTATATTTACCACATTCAAGTTTCACTTTGAACATTAATATGCTGTTGAACCAGAAGCAATTCACGATTTTCACAGTAAAGTTTTCAGGTTTCACATTAAATTATAATATCCTAAAAAGGTAATTGAAAACCAAGAACTATGTACAATTGTTCACTGAATTACTTTTTTCATATTATTGTTTTAACCTTTTCCTGATAAGCCTATCTTTTTCTGCTTCCACCACAACTAATTTACTTTCAGTTTTCTTTATTTCAGCTAAACCTTGTATGATCAAGTTAGAGGCAACTGCTATTTCAACAGTATTTTTTTTTTCTACAGCTTTTCTCATTCTTTCTGTTCCCTCTTGAATTACTGCTAGGGAGGCTTCTTTATCTTTTTTAAGCCTATTTATTTCTGCATCATTTTCTTTTATTTTGTCATCAAACTCAGCTTTTTTTTTTTTTTTCTCTCTAGCTGCTTTTCCTTATTTTTCCTCTCTTTCTGCTTCCTATCTTTTACCTTTTTTTATTCTTCTTCCTTCAGCTTATCAACATACTCTTTATAAAATTTATGTGAATCACGAACACTATTTAACAAATTTCTTGTTATGGGAACTTTACTTACATAGTACATAAACACATCCATAGTGTTTAATGGCCCCTTTAACTATTCTTAATGATGTTATAGTTGAGTCTTTTAAGTTAGCCTTGTCCTTCCTTAACAGAGCAGTGTTAACCGAAAATCCCCTTTCTGCATCAGCATTACCATGAGGTAAAACTAAAATTGACTTGATGAGTTTAGCAAGATTTGAGTATTTTTCTTTTCCACTAGTTTTTAATACTAAATATATTACGCCAGTAATGATCAATCCGCACTGGAATACACCCTTCCTCTGAAAATTTCACTAGTTCATCTAGAGTTGGCTTATCGCAATTTAAAAGTTTCCACTCTTCTCTTACTCTATCAATTTGTTCCTCAGAAAGATGCAAAACACTTGAAATTCTGGTTATTTCCGAAAGTCATTCAGTGACTGAAAGTTGAGTTGACTCTTTCTTTGGTTCTTTTACCTTTAAAACTTCTATGTCTCTTAGCTTTTGATTGCAGAATGGCAAATTTGACTTTAAATATTTTGTGGTTGCAATTAGTGATGATCTTACATCTAAGAAAAATAATTTCTGCCTGGTCTCCTGAACATTCCTGAGGAGATGTTTTGTCTTCATACCAACTTCTAACTCCCCTAGTTTTTTCCATGAATTTTTGTTTTCAAAATCTACATTCTTTAGGTCTTCTCCAAATTTCCCTGCAATAACATCATCTTGGATAAACTGAGCCATAACATTCCTCATTAAAGTATTTAAATCAGAATATAACTGGTGTATTTTTGGTTCTTCACTCTGATAACATAATGAAAACTTTTCAAAATTTTGATGTGAAAATGAAATTAATGCTAAATAGCAAGGAGTTAGCTCATTTTTCAGGAAACAGTGAATTCTTTTATACCTTGCCGAATTGCGTAGTTGTTTTTCAAATATTTTTTGAGATGGCAAGAAGTTTAAAAAATATTCTGTAATATTTAGCCATTGATCCAAGAGCCTCTGGGCTACAGAACCAACGATTAACCATCTGTTGCTGACATGACGCAAAAGAAATTTGGCTGTGACCAATGTTATATCCTCGACAGATTTATAATCCTCTCGTCTTGCAGCACTACTCTTTAAAAAGTAATGCATATCAGTAGCAAATTCGTCAAAATCTATATTTAAGCTTGTCAAAAAAATTTAAAATGCATTACTAACAACATGCAGGTTGCAAAAACCTAGTTCCAAAGATTTCTGGCCCGTTTCTTGTTTTACAACTTCATTGAATTTGCGTAAAAAGCATTTATTTACATTTGGGCTGTCCATGGATACACAAATAATTCTGTTCAACGAAATATTGAAGGATGATAACACATCAAGAATTTCTTTTAGCAAAATATCTGCTGTTGCATGACCCAGAAAAACGCTTGTTAGGTATCGGCAAGAAACTGAATTTATTTCTGAAGATCAGTACCTGAGATACACATCCAACTGCCGTTTCACTTGTGTATTTGTAGTTTCATCAAATGCTATAGTAACCTTTCCTGGGCTACTAGATGCAATGTCTTTTTCAAATCCTCTTCAAAATATTTTGACAATCCATGTGATATCACATAAGCAACTTTTTTTCTTTAAGTTGCATTTTGGCTGCAATAGCAGAATCAGGAAACATTTCTTTGAAAAGTTCAACTGTTTCAGTGCATGAAACAAAAGACATATTGTCCTTAGCATCTTTCATGGCCCATAATGCTTCGGCTTTAGCCAACTGTAAATCATGACTCAGTACTTCACTAATATTTGTTTTGGGCTGAAGATCCCGTCCTCTAAAGGCTTTCACAGGATGGACTAATTTTGAAATTTACTTTGAAATTTCTGCAAATGTTTTTTTCCTTTATGATGCGCTTTTACTTGTGAAAAGCCACTATTAGAAATATTGAAAATTTCTGAACACAATATATACACTTAGCAGAAAATATTGTTTCAGTTGCAGAACACCATTCTTTCAACTTCACTCCGTCCAATTCTTTGGCGAGCCACGCATCTTGAAATTCCGTTTTGGATTTAGGCATCTTAAACACTTGTATTACTAACCAGAAAATGAAAGGGAAGTACAAAAACACGTTCCAATATTGCAAAACCAGACAACTTCCTGAAGTTTGGCTGCGAGGATGTCAGAAGACAGAAAAAAAAAAAAAAAAAAGCAGGTCACCACTAGAGAACTGAACCTGCACACAGCACAGAGAACACCATAAAAGACGCAAAACCAGAAACTATCATACGCATCTTACGCAAGTTCAGTCAAAGCGAGTCGGAGCCGAGATATATTGCGCATCGAAGGTCGCTGTCGCCGACGCACGATCGAAGGTCAATGATCACGTGCTCTACTGCCTGCCACGATAACACTCAGCTACCATCCCATCGTCATTACCGGAGGTTACGGAAGGAGACCACATGTTTCCTCTTAGCTTCCACCCACCTGCAGTTTACAATAACAAAACATCAGCAGAAAGAGGAGGTTTTACAAGGCATGTACAAAAATAAAGTACGATCTTCTGCGTGCCACGGAGTTCGTCTGCAAAGCGCAAACCAGGGGTGAAAATGACCCCTCCTTTTTTCCCTTAGATCTCTTGTTATTCTCGAAAACTGTCCGAAGGCACAAAAGTGGAGCACCCGCCCTGAAGCAAGTGCATCTCGATGGCGTCATTTTCCCTCCCTTCAGCAGCACAGCATATAGGCTGTGTTTCTACAATAACAGGTCTTTTTACCTTACCATAATGGTAAATTTATTGGCGTTAATAACGGTTGTATTTTTAATAAATAAGCTTACGAAAATTTTAGGAAGAATAGCAAATTTTAGGTATAATTTTAGGAATTTAAGGAGGGTCACAAAATATTAGGAATTTTAGGAGGAATGCGATCCCTGGAGATCTGAACACTGGCTAAGTTGATCCAAATGCATAGAAGCTTATCCGTGGTGCCGTATGACGCCATGTGGCGTCTCAGGAGATTTGCTCGGTTTTCTTGCTGGCACCGCGTGCCTGCCGTTGAAACAGCACAGCGGCAGCGAATGTGTTAACAGGCTGTGGAAGCTGCTTCCAACTGGTTACTATCAGTGATTTAGCTGTCTTGCGGAAGCACAATCCTTAATTTAAAATATATGTGATGTTTTAAGTTCCTCTTAAAATCATGTTTTAATTGCATTATGTATGTGTTCCAATTACAATTCCTCACCTTTCCATTTCACTCTTGTAAACAGTGGTATAAAATGCCATTACATGCAGCTCTACTGCCATTATTTTAAGGTAGGCAACATGTGATTGTATAGGCACCAATGATATGATATGGTTGATATGTGTTTATCGGTTCATAGGTATCAATGGAACTGAAATCCATTATCAACAGAACCTGCTCACAAACTGGTGTGAGATACAGCGTTAGCAAAAAAGAAGGATGTCATTGATGTTTCTGGTGAACCAAACTGTACATGGGCATTTTTGCAATTTCTGTAACATTTTCACATACCACTTGGAATTGATTGTGGGGCCTTTTTCCATAAAGTCCATGTGCAAAGACCCCATCTTTGCCCAACTACTGCTGCCATGATTTTGCACACAGAAGGGTGTCATCCCAATATATGTGTGTGCAGTAACCTCTGATAGCGCCATTCCATCAAGTGTGCTTACACACTGGTGTGCAAAAATTAAGGACAAAGAGGAGAAATTAGCATAACAGTGGAACGAGCAGGCAGAACGGACCAAAAGACCACTCAGGAGATAGACTAAGGTCCGGTACGGTAGGACCATACATGAGACCGGCCGATGACAAAAAAGCTGAACTTTTTAACTGGGTAGAAAATTGGGACACGCGAACGCGCGGTGAGGAAATTCAAATACAGCACATATACAATATTTAAGAGTATGCTAGCCATATGGAATTATTTTCTGTAAATTATGTAAGTAAATATTAAAGTGAAGCACATTATTATATTCACAATAGAAAAGTAGGGATTTAAGAACAAAATAAAATGAAATATTTTAAAAAATCAGATTTAAAACTTACATGTGAATCTTTACTAGCTAAATCCTGAGGTGAAAAGTATTTGTCTAGGAAAGTTTGTGAATTTAGTCAAGCAATTAGAAACTTGCAAGAATTAGAAACATATATCCACAGCTTAGTTTTTAGTCATTGAAGAAGTCAATAAAGTATTTCTCAATGTAACCTTATAAAATGGCTTGCAAAATTTTTTGCTTGCATTGTGAATATGGTGACATGAATATCCATCAACGTCAAGCAAGTGGGAGATTTTCTCTGCCGAATTCTTGTTTTTCAAACTGTTTTTGAGCCTCCCATGACACATTCTTTCCACTTAGCTTTCAAACAAGCAAAACAAATTCCTTCTTAGAAAGAAAGAATAAAATAAAAAGCAAAAAAAAAAAAAAAAACGGAAAGCTGCGTCACAAACTTTTTAGAGGCTTCGGCCCGACGTAATAACGGCCCGAAGCCGTGCCCCCCCCCCCACACACACACTTAGCTTTCAAACATGCAAAACACATTCTTCCTTAGAAAAAAAAAGAAAGGAAAGAAACAGAGTTACGTCACGAACTTTGTTCAGCGGCTTCGGGCCGACGTTATCCTAGCCGGGCGCCGTGCTTTCTTTCCACTAAGTTTTCAAACAAGCAGAACACATTCCTCCTCCTTAGAAAAAAAAACAAAAAGGTTCGTCACGAACATGGTTCAGAGGCATCGGGCAGACGCGATTCCAGGCAACAGCGAAAGCACGTCCAAACCAACGTAATTCCGGATCACGGCAAAAGAAGCACGTCCGAACCAACGTAATTCCGGATCACGGCAAAAGAAGCCCGCCAGACCTACATAATTCCGGCGTGGCGCCATTCTTCCTTTCCACTTAGCTTTCAAACAAGCAAAACAAATTCTTTCTCTTCGGGGGGGGAGGGTAGAACGAATTTAAGAAAAGAAAGCTGCGTCACGAACTTTATTCAGATGTTTCAGGTCGACCTAATCCCGGGCCACGGCGAAAGAAGCACGACTGGCATTTTTTTTTTGCTCACACTTTGAAACAAGCAAAACAAATTCCACCACCTGAGAAAAAAAAAAAAAAAA
Source organism: Macrothele yani (assembly GCA_039090855.1). NCBI lineage: Eukaryota > Metazoa > Arthropoda > Arachnida > Araneae > Macrothelidae > Macrothele > Macrothele yani. Next base: position 5,389,224 of record CM077011.1, on the reverse strand, counting down.
AAGACAAAGGGCTGTGTTACGAACTTTGTTCAGAGGCTTTTACGTAGATTATCTACAAAATCAGTAAAACTTTCTTAATAACAGCGAAAATCTGAATATCCATAATTTTTTTGTTAGTCACCCGTAATCCCGGGGAAATCCGTAATAATTACGGAAATTCCGTATTTTTTGGCATACTCCGTAGGAAGAGGATTCACGAGTGCTTCGATTCTCGAACGATCTCAGAAAAGCGGGAACGCATTCGGGTACATTTGCAAATTACAAGAGAGAGTTTCTGGTGATGACGTCACGGATAGAATTAAGCAGATAGTTTGGCCCTGATAGAATGCAGAGTGGCGATTTCCCGCAAGGCACGGAAAGAGCTGCGGTAGTTTCCCTAACGCACGAAGTAGGCGGAGCTTCCACCCTTTGCGCTGCGATGCTCAAGTGATTGACATCCCATCCATTGTTGACAGCAGTAAACGAATTGAGCTCCTGACTCCACCCTCCAACATTTCTTCTTGCCCCCGCGTCTGCTCCAAAAACAACGCTTTAAGCTAGAAAGCGCTTAGTTCTTTTACTCCACAAAAAGCGGAATCGCGGAATTCCGCTTTTTTTATTTTTCTATAGAACAACGACCCCCCTAAAAATCCTGAAAAATTTCTCTTCATTTTTGCAATGACCTCGAGAATGACCAAAATGATGCCGAAAAAAGCGAAATTCCGCGAATTCGCGGAAGAATCTCATGTATGACATATATGAAGCATGATGGGGGGGTCGAGTTCTCTTTGCAATGGGGTCAAGTTCTCTTTACGGATGAGAGCCGATCTAGTCTGATGAGCGATTCTGGACATATACACATCTGGAGAGAGCAGGGAACACACAACACACCTCCAACAACATCGAAAGGGACCGGTTTGGAGGTGGCGGAGTTCTCGTTTGGGGCGGTATCATGCCTGGTAGCCGTACTGACCTCCACATCCTCCAGGGAAGTTCAGTGACTGGTGTCCGCTATTGTACCGAGATTCTCCTGCCTCACGTGCGTCTGTTTAGAGGTGCTGTGGGTCCTGAGTTCCTCTTCATGGACGACAACGCTACACCTCATCGTACAGTGGCTGTCGCAGAGCTGATCGAGAGTGAAGATATTCAGCGCATGGATTGACCGCAAGGTCCCCGGACCTAAATCCAATCAAACATGTGTGGGACCCTCTCGGGAGACGCTTGGCAGCACGTCACCAGCCGCCAGCAACGATTCCGCAGCTGCGATTGGCACTACAAGAGGAATGGGCCACGATGCCTCAACAGCTCTTTGACAACCTCGTCCTCAGCATGGACACACGTTCTAAATCCTGCAATGCAATAAGGGGTGATCATATCCCCTACTAAAGACTGGAATTTTCTTGGCAGCCGCCTGTCACATGGACGTTTCTGTCTTCTGTCCAGTTGTGCTCGAAGCTACCTTTTCAATAAAGTGCCTTTGTATCCTTTGGATTCCTTGTTTGGACGGTTTTGCTCACTTGTGCCACATTCTTACATCTTGGGGATCTTATGGTATGATTTGAGTCGACATGGAGCACTTCTGCACGATGTTACTTTCGAAAAACCGCCTCGTCCTTAATTTTTGCACCCCAGTGTACTACAGGGTCGTAATGGTGGACCCAAGTCTCACCACGTGTTTATGTGAGACATGAATGCAACTCCTTCCTCCACATAACTCTCCATAAGTTTCACACAGATTCTCTTTTCCATTCAGGACATTGAGAGCATCTATGCATCATGTAATTCACTGTTGGCTATGAAACAATGTGTGCTCATAAAAAAAATACATTTGAAAGGGAGGAGGGGTTTATTATTCAGATCTCCCAACCTCTCAGAACCAAAAAACGTAACATTCAGGTAGAAAAATTGTAACACTACACATGCTGATAATTCTTGAAGCCTATTTCAGCTATATAAATTCTTGATGATGAGAATGTACGGATTTTTTTCCCTACATCAACATTTTATGGAGAAACTAATTAAATCTAATCAGCAAACACTTTAACGTTGCTAATTATTAGAAAAAAATTACAATTATGGGACAAATCCTCACTCCGCCTAACTTCTGTTTTTGGAAATTTTGAGAGGCAAACAACTTGCATCTTAGGACGTCAGTAAGATGGTTTAGTCGGTTTTAGGGGATGTCGTTTTTGTCTGCAGGATCAAAATAAATCTGTGATGTGCATTGGCAGTCGCCACGATTCTTTTATGGGGACGAGTACAAAAAAACCCTGCAGTATACGTCGCCGTGATTCTTCTACGGGGACGAGTGCAAAATAAATCTGCGATATGTACGTCGGCCACTGCCGCTATTCTGCTATGTGGAGGAGTACAAAGTAAACCTATGGTGTACGCCGCGAGGCGCTGCGATTCTGCTATGGGGATGAGTACAAAATAAACCTGCAATGTACGTCACTGCAATTCTTCTACAGGGATAAATACAAAATAAATCTGCGATGTACATTGGCCATCAATACAATAATGTTATGGGAATGAGTACAAAATAATTCTGCAATATACATCATCCTTCGTTAGAAAAAAAAATTACGATTACGGAAGAAATCCTCACTACGCCTAACTTTCGTTTTCTGAAATTTTGAAAGGCGGAAAACTTGCATCTTAGATAGGGAGTCTGCAAGATGGTTTAATATAGGGTTCTGGAGATGTCGTTTTTGTCTGCAGGACCAAAATAAATCTGCGACGTATGTTGCCCGTCGCCGCAAGTCTGCCACTTCTGTCTGAAGGGGGGGGGCATGACATTAAAAAAAATCATATTTTTGGCTGCAAAATCATATTAGCATACTGCAGCATGATTAATCGTACTAAATATGATAAAATCGTAACAGTTGGCAGGTCTGGTTATTTTTGTTTACTAACAATATCTTTTCTCAAAATGCTAAAGGGGTTACAACTTACGTTCGGATAATTCATTTAACGTACTAATCGAACCATTAATATGTGGCTTTATGTTATTCTATAGTGTCTGTCACTAATGTAAATTGTGACGGACAGTACTGTTCCACATTTTATTCATTAGGAAATTGATTACCCAATAGATATGTCGCAGCGTGGTGTCGACGTGTCATAGTCTGTCTGAGAAAGCAATGTGAACCCTGCTTTGTAACAACGAGCGATCAACACGCAACTACCCACCAAAGATGACTGATATAAAATAGTTGAAACTAGTCTGGGCATATTACCTGCAGGAGTACCTGGCTCTTCCATTGAATTGTTCTTTTCACTCGTTCTAATTCATCGTTTTTCAAGGTCGTACAGCACCTCTTTTATAATCCATTGTTAATTGATTCATTACCACTTCACGCTTTACTTCTTCACGATAGTTTATGTTTGTTTGTTCATGGAATCTCCCATGGCTGTAGAAAATCGACGTACACGTGCACACCGTGCGCAGGAAATTTTAGGCTGTAATGTTGTTTTTGTTTTAAAGAAATGTTACTGGATATGTTGTGAAAAGTTTTTTTTTTTTTTTTTAACTTAACACAGAAAGCAGAAGGAAAACTCGGTCAGGATTAATTCTTAAAATAAATTTTGTTTCATTTTAGCCAGCCGCTGTGCCATGCTCAAAAGCCGCAGGTACCGCTTTAATCTAACTCTCAGCATTCTGACTGCCGACGTTGATGCGTCCATGTCGGCGACTTCGGGTTTCGTGAAAACCTACCTCCTACTGAAGACATTAATCCAGTTACAAAGGGAACCGCTATTTTATTTTGAAGGAAGAAACACTCCCTTCCAGATGGTAGGGGATGCAGATGGGGGAATGTTACACACAGTTGCAAGCGCATTGCATTGTGGAGTTAAGAGGAGACTGGGAAGGGGGTTGGGGGTTGAAAGCGCTGCAAAGAGAAAACCTGCTTCACGTTTTGTATCATTCGTTTGGTGTTTACGCATGCCTTCGCCTCTGATGAGGACAGCAGCAATTAGTCACTTTTGCCCCCGAGTGAGCTAACGGAGAGAACTCCCAACTCCTCCCAGCCCATCAGGCCACAGGGTCTGCTTTTTAGCGGCGTCGGATTGCAAAGACTCTTGGCCTCATTTATCAAGCCAATGACAGCTAATACCGCCATACGAAAGAATCGGACTCTTTGGTGGCCGTTTGTGGCAATGCTGACTTTTCCAAACGTCATTTTAAAACAACTAAGCATTTTTTTAATATACTGATTATAAATATATGCATATATGTTTTTGGCAAACTTCATAGGCAGCAAAGGAGTATTTCTGTTGAGTGACATGATCTCAGATCTCCACTGAAAACTTGCAGGAAATTTTAGGTGCCAAAAGTGTGTACGCAAGATGAAAATATTTTTATACAACCCTGGAATCTCCTTTGCTTCATGATATCTGAGGTGACAACTAATTGTGTTTTCTTACTACAATTTTACTTTTAACTTCAGTTCAAGATGTTACTGCAATTCAAGATTCCACTTCAGTTCTTGTCCATAAATTATGTCATTCATTAGATAGACAACCCTTCCGAATAAAAAGACAAATGTCCGGGCTCTACAACAATAACGCAAAGTGAATACACAGCTAAGAAGCCAGGTGAGTACATTTTAATAACATTAAACCCATGATTGACATTACAATTTACCACTTTATATATTTCATCCTTCCGCGGGTAATCAATTTTCTAATGAATAACATGCGAAGCAGTACTCTGTCCGTCACGATTTACATTAGTGACAGACACTATAGAATAGCTAAAGGGTTTTTTAACCAAACATTTCCCCACTTTTTTGGCATCTGCTTTCAGGTGATACCAGGATGACTTTTCAGTTTAAAAATTTTAGTCTTCAATGTTACTATTTAGCAAAGATGTGAGCCACAACTTTTCTTGCTAGCAAAATCACCAAAGATTTAAACAAATATCACTTGTAGAACAGTCATTGTTAAGACACTGAAATCAAGACATACTGTGAGTTTTGAAAACAAATGCAGTTTCCACTTCTAACAGAAACCAAGTAATGCAGTCATAGGTGCTGACCTGAAAAGGCTTCTCTCCGGTATGCACTAGCTGATGTCGTTTGAGTTTTGAGCTTTCAACAAATGCCTTCCCACACTCTGCACACACATGGACGCGTGGGCCATGAGTGTGCAAATGCTTCCTCATCGCTGAATTGTCACGGAACATTTTTGTACAACCCTGGAAAACAGAAAGAGAGGGGAAAATGTTACTCACAATAAAATGTACAAATTATACTAATGCACATTCTAAATAACATATTGCTCAAAAGTTTTGAGAATAGTATTTAAAAGAATGGCAACCGCTGACATTGAAGACACTTTAACAAATACACACACTTACAAATAAGCTCTTTGTGATAAAAAGTTACAGAATTAAAAACAAGCTATTGAAGTTGGTCACTCACCCACACACCAAGAATGCTGCAACGCTTTAGGATGGAAGCAAACGCAGGTAAATATTTGGTTTGAAATTAACTTTGAAGTAATTCATGGATGTAGGCTCATTGATGTTTTCTGCTTGTGATCCATATGGTTCTGATGCTAGCTGTTCTCCCCTCCCACTTTGAGATTTACAGCATGAAATGTTGAAGTAAGTAATTCTGGTATCTGAAATTTACCATTTTTTACGCTTTCCAACCGTAGGTTAAAATGGTTCGAAATTGATGAAAATTTAGTATGTGGTAGGGCACAAACCCTATTGAAAATGGGTGAAATGGGGTCAAAGGTCAGGACATAGGAACGGGATCCATTCCATCACCCTTATGCGCCATAACTTGCGTAAAAATTATCCGATTGCGACAAAACTTTATCACGTTGCTCCAGAGGTATACTGAGCCAGTTCTGTTTAATGTCACCGAAATGCGGTCAAAGCAGGGCACAGGAGCGAGATTCATTCCACAGCCATTATCATCATTACTTGAGTAATGATTTCTGGTATGTTGGAAAGCATATCATAATCAATGCATTGCATGATTTTACTAACTTGTTTTAGGGTGAAGAAAGTTACAAGTATGACCTCAAACAGTTGAAGATGCGTGAAAAAACTAAGATAAAATAAGTTTTAGGGACTATGTCAGTGGTGCTTATACCACACTCCAAGTCATTGCACAGGAAAAGAAAGATTTCTGATGACACAAGAAAACTTGTTAAGGAGTTAAAACAACAGAAAAAGCAACTTAGTTGCACACTGGTGTGCAAAACTTAAGGACAAAGTGGAAAAAGTAAAATAATGCTAAGATGTTTTCAGTTGGTTGGTTAAATACACCCCAAATATTACATTTTATGACGTATTAGGTCTATGCATAAGTTGCTGGCACTAGTACACAAAGCAAAACAGTAGAATTTTCATCAGAATTTTGTGCTGTGGGGGTACTGCATTGAATGATGTGTAGGTGGACAGCTCATACATACTGTTAGTTGAACCAGGACAGGGCAATTGACAAGTTGCGTGATTGTCACAGTTATTCATGTTTGAACTTGGAAGGAGCACAAGAGTGGATTTGTTTGGCAAACAGCAAGAAAGCTGTAGGCGCAAGCATGTGTCGTGAGTGGTTTTTAAAGTTCAGAAGTGGCGATTGCAGCATGGAGGATAAACAGCATAGCAGACAGCCAAAGGAGAATCAGAAAACAGATTTGCATTTTCAGTTGTGCAGATGTACTTTGATGATGATTAAGCGTGACCTACTTGTGTAAGCACATTTTATTCAATCATAAAAGACAGGAAACTTATGCACAGACCTAATAAATATACTTTAATCTGTAACAACTTCATTTTTTAATTACATTAATTTATATTGCAGAAAAATACAGTGATGGTTCATACAGGTATGCACATGGATTAGTTTGGAAGGTTACAGACACAACACTGTAAACAAAAGCCCAGCTCAGGAAGGAAAACACACTGTCACAGCCAATGAATGTGTGGATAAAATACTTCGATTACCACAAAAATTTCAATGTCAAACAGCAAAAGAAGTGGCTATAAAGAAAACATCTGTGCAAAGAATAGTTCGTGAGTCGAGTTTTTCATACCACTGTATGTAACAAAAACATTTATCTTAGGCTTAGACTTTACCAGTATTTATGAAGACAAGACTTACCTCTGTCATGTCTGATTTTTCTGATGAATGTTATGTATTCCTTTTCTGCAGGGATAATCAACATTACATGCTATAAATTTATTTATTTTTCTGCAAGGGTAATTAACAGGCTATTTGATAATCAACAGGCTAACAATGAGCATACCTGCCAACTTTCAGAAACCGAAAATCGTAAAAAAAATAATCGATATATTCGATGAAATTCTTAATCAATATATCCAATGAAATTACTTGTCGCGCATATTGATTAAATGTACTGAACAAATCGATTAAAAAACGATATGTTACCTAACTCAAGTATCAACTTTTAATTGATATGACTACAGATGTTTGAATTTATCAGCGCGTTTATTTCGATTATCCATACAGAATTTCTCATTACTATGCTATATCATTATGATCTATAAAGAGATAAAAATTTATTTTTATAGAAGCTTGCATCTAAAGGGAAGAATGTTCCACACCCTTTGACCTCCAACCCCAATAGGATCGTATCCCACGCCGTCACAGAACAAACTAAAATGTTTTCAAAAACAAACCATTTTCATGCTAGGATTATCTTACGGAGAGACGGACGATTAGACAGTCAAATTGAAAAAAAAAATGAAATAAATGAGTGACACTAATTGGTAAATTATGCTCAACTAAAGACGAAGTGAACAAACATTTTGCACGAATCGCGTCCAGTTCATTAAAACTTTTAACAAGGGAAGTTAATTTCGCATTTTTTTTTTTTTTTCACGCAGTCAACATTAGATTTGTGCTGGGCACTAGAAATATGATTAGTAATATCATTCCTACCACCACGGGAAACGCTGAAATTACATGGCACGCAGTGCAAAATGCATATTTTTCATTTTTTGAAGATTTTGCAATACACAGGAATTCCGCAGAATACGCATCACGGAATGTTTGATAGTACTGTTTTACCCCTTTCATATTGCTGCTCATTGCGAATCACTAACATTAAATTTATTGACACTTGAAAAAAAATGCGAGTAAAACTGCTGTAGTAAAACAGTAACAGCTTTAAAGAGATGCAATTTGCAGAGGAAAAAAATAGTACCCCAACATATTAATTTCGTTGAATCAAGCCAAGACATTTTTATGTACGTTATCAAGCGACGAACAAAAAAGGCACGGTTGAAAACTTACTGACTAATAGACCAGCAAAATAAATAATTGCTGGAGAAACACAGGCTTGAATGAACATTAAATTTTTTTCCCCCCAACTTCCTCTTACAGTAGCATTATTTTGTTAGGTCAAATTTATTGCCACAGAAGAAGTTACAAAACCAAGCCTAATGCATTTTTAATTTCACAAAACTGGCAGCTTTTGCTTAATTTCGCCATGTTGGGTATCGATCTGGGCTTAAAAATTCCACAGATTTAAAATCTGTTTGAATTTTTTTCTATGATAACTACGTTCTGAAATAGCATTTCGAACTGGGAGTGCTGGAATGCAAGACACACCCACGCTGGCCTCCGAGAAGCTGCGACCCCGGGGCAAACAATGCGTTATCTGAAAAGGAGAACGGGGAAGGGGGAGGGAAACAGCGAGAGAGAGAGAGAGAACGTGATTGTAACCTTACATTACGCAGCTGGCCGCTTGCACAGGGGAAGGTACTTGGATCCATCCAAAAGTCCACGTGTAAGCAGAAAACCGTTCCGCTCGCACTTTCTCTTCACAGCGGAAATAAGGAGAAGTTATTCTTTTTAAAAACCTCGTGTTAAGGATTTTTTGAAGTGGAATAAAGATTTTTTTTTTTTTTCTCTTGAAATGGGGAGAAAAAAATAGGGATTTTGGTATGAGAAGGAAAAATCGGAAGAAACCACTTTCCGATCAGAATATCGGAAAGACGCCCCAAAATCGGAAGGATTGGCACCAATGAATGAGGTTTCTGGATTTGTGATGTTCATATGAGGTTGTGATGTCTTTGTCACAAGAAGAAAGTAACAACCTGGTATGCTATATTTCCACAGCTGCCAACCTTTTGAGGTGTCTTATCAGTAATCATTCAGAACCCAAGGAAGCATGCATGCGATGTGCAGTTTTTCAAAGTTACAAACAAAAATTACTGCATTATAACGTAAAACTAGAACATTCTCCTTGTAACAGTACATCAAGCATGGGGAAAATTACTTTTTTAAATCTATTAATTTTCCAGGTTTGGTTTGTACGCTACCAGTTCTGTATGCATGAGTGTATGGATTTTCATCAGAAAATTCCATCCAAAAGTACCCAAGCCGGAGGTTAGAGTTTTACCTTGCATCTGTTTTAGGCCTGATATATGAACTGTAATTTCCTTCATACAATCCGCTGTGGCGTATAATCTGGAGACAGTGAAATTTAGGGAAAAAAATTTAATTCCTTTGTATAACTCGTGGCAGCGCATAATCCACAGGTCGAGAAATACCCACGATGCTAATCCTGAACCGTAATTTCAGACAGAAAAGTCGCAATTCATGGAATGACTCAGGAGCCACAGAAATAGAAAAACAAAAGTTCTTGTAGTTCTTAAATTATTTTTTTCTTACTTTCAAGTGAATAAAGAACAAACATTATCAGTTTTTTTCAGCAGCTTTGTAGTTAGATATGTGGCACCAACGAGCATGTACGACGCTAGGCTTCCCAGAGCATGCGATCACCCGCAAGAGCAATTAATATCGCCTTCAGTGTCCTTTTCTGCCAAAATGCTAGCAAATAAAAAAAAAAAAAAAACTTAAACTATTTGCGGACTTTCGTATTGCGTTACGTTTTACTGTTACTAATGCATTTCTGGTAATTTTCCAAATATGTGATCTCTCCTAACAATTTTGATGCCAAGTTTTAAAAAATCGAAGTGCACCAAAAGCATTTTCTTTTTTAAAGCGGCAAATTATCTACATTGGCACATAATCCGCAAAACCTAAATTAGAAACTTTTTTAACACATAATCTGTGCATTAGACAAAAAATACAGTACTTTGGAGAATTTAACATTTTTGTGGCTGTTTACTTGTAACAGTCTATAGCTGATTATCACACCAGATTCAATCAGAAGTGCAGAAACTGACACTCCCCAGCCTTTTTTTTTTTAGGTTTGTATTTGACCAGTTCTGTATTCATGATCAATATGTGTATCAATTTTGTTGTCTAAATTTCATTGGAAAGTCTCCGAAAGTGGGAAGGGCAGTGATGGGCATTCAGAAAATTATTCTTAGATACAAGTTTAAATACCAATATATTTTTCACGCTGTTCTGAAACAGGAGGAAAAAAAAAAAAAAAAAAAACAACGATAATAATTGCCTGCCGCCTATTTCTGTAAAAACAATGGATGGAGCCGAGAAACTGGTGATAATGGCAAACACGTAGTTTCATTGATGTCGCTCCATCAGAACTGGTTTTAACAAATGTCTGCTTTGCGAAGCTCCGAAGTTCACATCGTGTGTAAGCGTTCTGGTTTTTTGAGTACCAGTACTCTCATGTTGGCTTTGTGATGCGAAGCTCCCATCTTGATGTGTGGTAGTACTGCTAGTCAAAAAAACAAGACACCAATGCGATATTTAAACCGTTTTTCACGATCTACTGATACATCCCCCAACCATACTGTTGATTCAAAGTTAGTGGTTAATTCACAAATTGTGCTGCAGACACCAAACTGTTTCTTCGTGATCTACTGATATATCACCCAACCATACTGTTGATTCAAAGTTAGTGATTCATTCACAAATTGTGCTGCAGACACCATAGCAGGTAACTTTTTGCTTTTTTTTTAGATATCAACCTTAATTCCGTACAGTCAGCTGAAAATCCATAATAGTTGGATTAATACTAGCATAAGCCTTTATTGAAATATTCATAAAACCCCAGGCCAAAAAAGTTTAAATACTTCTAAAAACTATGCCTATTTTCTTAACTGTTTTTCCAAAACAATAATAATAAACGCTAATAATGAGCAAACATTTTGCTTTTGTGCTGCACAACTGAAAGCACAGGGGAGAGGAATGCATTCATGAGCTCCCCAAGTGCCTTACAACAGGCCTCAGAATTGAGAGCGAAATTTTCTGAATGCAAGAAATTTCACTTCATAATCTAAAAACAGCAAACCTAAGAGATGATGCCAACTGGTAAGAGGGAGGGGTAAGTTAAAAAACATAGCATCTGCAAGTTCCACGAGTACAATATTACAGAAAACGGAAGCAAAGAAAATTTCACTCCAAGTTTTAGAACTAAGGGAAAGCTAAAAATCAACGAGATAAAGCTAATGGGAGCAGAATAATAATTGCACACAAGAAAATCTCGGTGCAGCATTATGAGCCACGGGGAGGTGGGGGTTCAAAATGATTTTTTTCTTCTTCTGATTTGAAAATACAAAAAGCAGGTCTAATTGAGATATGGCTCTACAGCTATTACAATTTTTTTTTTTTTGACATAGGAATTTATATGTGTAAGCTTTCACACACCTACTGGTGCACTCTAAATACTAACATTCTGTGCAAGCTTTATCAAAATGCAGACTAATACTACAAACATATGCTGGAGAAAATGTATGAGAAACATTAAAATTTGAAAAGGAAATACTTGGGTTGAGTTAAATTTCAAATTACAAGAAAACTTAAAATTTGCACATGCAAAAACAAACTGTCAAGAATTTTTCTAGGATATCCATCCAGAGGTCACGCAAGTCTCATGGAATGGAATTGTTCCACACATTCTGTCTTGTATATGTCTATTGTCCCAATTTGGGTCGTGTACAGGGCCATACATTTACATCCTGCCCACTGAGGCATCATATCATTCAAACTGGCTTCTCTTGAAATTCAAGGTTCCATTCTGATCATTCCTTTTGTGTTCTGCTACCTGGGAGCCAATGGACCTCTTAAGTCATTGCTGCTTGATAAAGCCACCCACAGGTGCATGAAAGCTTCGCACAAATAAGCTGCTACACCAATAAAAAAAAAACTGTTTTTTGCAATAGCTTGTGATATGCCAGGTTCTGCACATCTGTTCACTTGCAGACTCTAAAGATCTAGACTTATAAATTTTGCTAGTAGACATTGGCCACCAAGACCAAAATTGTTAGTGGCCATAAAAAAAGAGTCAGTGGCCAAACTTTGAAAAAATTGAATTGTATATTTCATACTATTATTTTTACAAAATTGCTTACTATAATATCAATGTTTTATTTTGCATATTTCAATTATAGTATGCTTAAAATTTGAAACTGAAGTAATAAAATACATAAATTATTCTTTGTAGTTTGGTCAACAAGATTTCACACTATCCTCCCAACCATGGTTTTTATCCCATCTTCAGGGTCAAAATTACTCATTTTTATTCTTGATGTTTTGATCCTAATGCGACTTTCAAGTCTGTTCTTTTTCATTAGAAGGCTTTTTCACTTAATTGTGTTTTTAACTGCTGACCAAAGACATTCTACATGAGCATTTTAACAGCAGTGCCGTTAAAAGCACAGTTACTAGATCTCTCATGATTTCAAAAGGCTTTTTAGATTATCTGAATTCTCCAATTTGTGTAACAAAGCATTTGAAATACATGACATTCTGTTAGGATTCAAACTAACAGGAATATTCCTGATTTGAAGCCACTATTCCAAAACACGATCAGGGTTAAACTTGAAAACTTTGCATATTTCAGTTATTGCATCATCACCAGGATTGATTAGGCCTTCAGAAGATTTGGGAAATAGCACCTCATCTAAAGAGCAGACATATATTTGCGGAAAACAGATGTTTGGACATTATTAAATATTTTTTTCAAGTTTTTGTGCAATTCTTTTTCAATAAATCAATACTGTTTTCTGTAGAACTTAGTCCTATATCTTCATCATTTGCAACACATCTTCGTTGATTACATGCTGTGCTGATTTTGAAAAGTTGATGGCATGTCATCATTTTGGGACAAAGATTCCTTAAAAAAGGACCAATTTGTCCCTTCATCTGCAGATTTTAAAACAGCCAACTCTAGTTCAGCAACATAGCGCAAAACACTACTGATGTCCACGTCAGTTTTTTTTCCAACTTTCTGGATCATTCAGCAACACATGAGATCATGTCAAAAAATCAAGTGATCCTCTGAATGGAGATATATATAACCAAAAGTTGATTTAAGAAAACTGAGCTAGAAATTGGAATTCCAAAAGATGATCATGTAAGAAGTTTTGTGGGGTTCATGTTTTTTTAACTGTGCTACTGCCTGTTTTGCAATTTAGGAGTTTTTAACCATGTCTAAGAAACTATCAGATTCAATTATTTTTACCACAAGTATGTATTTTGGTAGAAAACCTACGTAATTTAATGTGAACCTGTTTCACATTTTTCAAAAAGGAGTTTGAAAAACATTATGTTCCAACATAGAAACTTTATCTCTCATGGAAATTAGGAAGTGAGATGTTTTTCTTGAGGTACTATTAAAAGCACACTGATTACAGTAAAAAGTGCTTGCGAAGGCAGATAATATGAAAGAAAAAGTCTTTGCTTTTTGCTGATCGTGATAAGTCGTAGATATAAATCAGGAAAAATATCCAGATTATCAGTTATTTGGGGTTACCACTCATATTGCCAAATTAAATTCCCTGAGTTTTCCCATCTGTAGACAATAGTATTTTTAAAAGCCACACAAACTGTATTTGAATTGGACGAACAGTATTACAGAAACAACACTAACAGACAAAACTTGAACTAAATCATCTGCTGATGGTAAGGTGAAAAAAAGCAGTCTAACACACGAAAAAGAAAAATCTTCGCCGATCTTGTAAACATCAGAACTGGGATAAAAAGAAAAAAAGTACTTATGCACAGGAATACCATACCTGCCAACATTGGCAAGAGCCTTGTCAGTGGTAAACAGCATTATTGTGTAGCATACACACTTTTTTTACAGAACTATGCATCTCTTTGTGAAAAAGAAATATGCATCACAACAAAACATTACAACAAACAAGGACACTAATGAAACTAACACATGCGAAAAACAAAGTTGATTCCCCTGGCGAGGGCATGATACGTAACATTGTGAGATTTAAGTTCAAAACTTCCACCAGTAAAAACCAGTCAGATGCATTCTAAATCCCACAACGCTTGACAGACAGGAAATCCAAGCAAGTGAACATGCAGTGCATGAACCTCCACTTACCGTATAATCATACTGCCTCTGAAATTGTAGTTTATGTCAAGACGAGACCAAAGAAGGAAAAAACGCTGAACAAAACACACAGCAAGAATGTGGACTACTGTCAGTTGGTCTTTTGTTGACTCTGCAGCTGCACAGCATCCATTGCTTAATTTTTCTTTCTGCTGATATCTTTCTCTCCTTATTTCTTCATTGACACTTTTCTTTCCTTTCTTTTTTATGTCCTCTGATAACATTAACTTCATCCATCATGCTGAAAGAACTTTCAGCCTGAAGACCATGATATCAAAGCTTTAACTATTTTAGATAAATGGTGTAACTTTGAGAATATCAGTACTTTTGAATACAAATTTTCCAACTTTGTCACTTCCATTTTCGTGAATTTCTCCCTCCCTTATCAAGCTTAAATGTAAAAACTTATGGGACGGGGGATGTTTAACAAAGCTGGGAGAGAGGGATCATTGAGGGAGGGGGGGGGGTCATTACGGTAGAAATCTTTGCACCGTCCGACTTCTGGTTTTGGAAATTTTTCCTCTATTTTCAAGCTGAAAGACAAATATTTATGCAGTAAAATGTTATTTAACAATAATACTGGGCAGAGATAACATCGCGATAAAAAAGGAATTACGATTTCGGAAAAAATCTGAACTCGACCGATCTTCTGTTTTAGAAATGTTCGTAAAGACGGAATTCCGCCCAAAGACGAACCCCCCCCCCCCCCAATTATGTTCACTTGTGCATTGATCTCGTGAATGACCAAAATAACAACGAAAAAGGTGTAATTCCTCGTTTTCGTGGAAGAACCTGATGCTGAAGATTACGGGGAAATTTTTACGGCGTCCAACCTTCGTTTTCACAAATTTTTGCCTACAGCTTCAAGCTGAAGTACAAACATTTATGCAATAAAATCATATTTAACAAGAAAACTGGACACAAAGCACAAAGGCAACATCAGGAGAGAAAAAAATCATGATTATGGTAATGTTTTCACACAGTTTTCAAAAGTTTTGAAACACGAAATACCGTCTCCAACCCCTCCCCCGCAAATTGTCTTCAGTTTTACACTGATCCTGAGAATGATCTAAATGATGACAAAAAATGTGGAATTCCGCGAATCCGCTTAAGAATCTCATGTATATCATAAAACAATAGCAAAATGCAAAAAAATTAAGCAAAATGAAAATTCGTAGAATCCGTAGTTTCGACAGCGAAGTCCATAATTCCGTAGTCAGGCAATTAAATCCGTAGAAACTACGGAAATTCTGTAGTAGGTGGCAGGTATGCGAATACCATTACAGTACAACCTCTAAAATCCGGAATCGTCCAGACTTTGCCGATTGCGGAATTTAGAAAACCGGATTACAGAGTTTGGTTAAAATTCAAACTTAGTACTAACTAAATACACTATAAAACACTATATTTGGTAAAAATAATGACAAAAAGTCAAGTTAACCAATATATATATTTTTTTTTTCTTCTTAAAGTGAGCACGGAAAGCGGATGGAAAACTTGGTCAGTATTAATTCGTAAAATAAATTGTTTCTTTTTAGCCGGCCACTTTGCGATGCTCAAAAGCCCGCAGGTGCCCGCTAAATACGGCACTGGAGACAGTATGGATTATGCAGACTTTCAGCGAGCATTCATAAAAAAAAAAAAAAAAAAAAAAAACCTAACTTCTAAAGTTTTATTCAGATTTTGACGAAATTTCACATGGAAGTTTATTTTGATGTGTCTTGGTTACTGTAAAATTTGCATTAGGTTATTTAAAAAATTGGAGATTTTGTTTTTCATAAAAATTTCTCCCAGTACGACTTCCCCAACCAAAGGGAAGAAGCTTTCGACCCCCCCCCCCATAACCTTGCGAACTCTTTCTCCCAAGATGACCCCATCATCCTTGCTTAGTACATTCTTTGTGATCAAAAACCAACGCCATGCCCTTGCCTTTTTCTTATAACATTTTTTTCTTTTCTGCTGTTCAAGCAGAATAGCTTCTGTATGTGTGATTTCCGTACATTTGGAGTAAAATTTTTCAAAAATGTGAGAGTTCTGCACAAGTTAAATAAAATTAAATAACTTTTTTTTTTCCGGTACCGGTACAGGTCACCAGAATTGGCGATTTAATCAAACACTTTTAGTTGCCACGGTGATGAAGTTTATCGCCAGTGGCGACCTGGCGACAGCGAGTCTGGATCTTTAGCAGACCCCTATCGACCAGCTGTTTTTATCCACTGGATCACTGCTTGTTAGAAGTTTTTTTTTGCATGTTGCATCATTCACAGTAAACCCTTGCTTGGTTGTGCATAAAAAGCACAGGAGTATGGTTGCTTGGGAGATGTTCAATCTGGACGCCTGGCACCAACTATCATGCCACGTTCTAACTCACTCACTCACCCTATAGCAGAAAGTTCCTGCTCAGCCTGCGATAGATGATGTGGTGCCGCAAAATATTATGCGGGTGATCGCTAGACAAAGATGCAAAAATTAATAAAAATTTGCACAAGTCGAAATTTAAAAGAAGAAGAAAAAAAAAAAAAAAACTGACCACCTTAATTTCTTTTACCTGAAAAAAAAAAAAAAAAAAAAGAAAAACAAGTCTAACCTAGGTACTAGAGCAACAGCAATGTTAACTAGGCTCAAGAACACTCTGGGCCCCTGTAGAATTTTGACACCATTCAGTGAAGAAAGTTGCAAAACCATTTTTGGAGCAGGTGAAATACATTTTTGGAGCAGCAAAATGTGTTTTGGAGCAGCAAAATGTGTTTTGGAGCAGGTGAAACACATTTTTGGAGCAACAAAATGCATTTTTGGAGCAGATAAAATGCATTTTTCGGTGTAAAAAAAAAAATTTCCTACCCTCTGTGGGGTTATCTTCAGGAGGTGTTCTAGATGCTTTCTCTTCTGCCACTGCAGTAAGAGTGAGCGATACACTCGTCTTCCTCGCCCTGCCCCAGCATCAAAGTACTTGAGGCAGTCTGCGTTGGAATCGCTTTCTAGGCTTAGGGTGTGGTAAATGAATCTTCTGTTTGTTCATGAGATATTGAGAAGCGGAGTCAAAAGAATAAGATGAGTCGTATGTAAATAGTTGTATATACGTTTTTAATATTTTTGTTCAGTATTTTGTATGTATGTAAATAGGCAGTTTGTGTTCGTTGATAATATCAAAAGTTTCGAGTTCAAGAATTGAGGTTGGGTTTTTACACACTGGTGAGAGGGGGGGGGGATACAATTTTGGGACCTAGAAAGCAATACACCTCATGGATTTGGGCATTCGTTGAACATTTGAAAGAACTTGAAGACAAAAAATAGAACCCCGCACCGGAGGCTTGAACCAAGCATGACAACAAAAGAATAAAACGTGCAGTGAAATGTGAACATAGGTAAGCAACCTTTTTATTAATATAATTGTATGCACGTAAATTAAAAAACAACTGTGGCTTCTGCTATAGATGTTTTAACCTGAATTTACCTTGTGAACATTCAATTTCTTCTCTTTTTTGCTTGTTTTGCTGCATTTTTCCAGCACTAATCTCCTCTCGATATTTTTTTCCAGGATTCTTTATAAGCTGTCAGAGGTTTTTTTTGGTTACATTAATTTTACTCACATTTCCATTTAATCTTTTGACATGATCTTTGTGTTTTTTGCTCTCTGCATGATGCCTACAATCATCGCGGCCGCCTTGCGACAGGCTAAAATCACAGCCACTTGGCTCATAAAACGTGATTCAGCAAAACTTTAGATGCTTCATAAAAAGGCCATTCTTTACAATACATACCGCGATACACTTGAAGATAAGTTTTATCTGACTTCGTTCTTTTTGTTGTCATAGCTGTTTCACTGCTACGTTTCGTTTCGTTTTAATCTAAATTAACCCTTTCCACTCAAATAACTTTTCACCCATACTCACACAGAACTCGCATTTTCTTTTTCTTTTCGGCAGTAGAGGCAACAACTTAGCAGTGAAAGCTCAGCTTTAGCTTGCCAGCCACGACATACCAGCTATAGAGCCATCATCAGCGTGGCGGCCGACACCCGATCTATTTGGCACAAAAGAAATGTCTCGTGAGCGTCGACATGCGAGCTATAGAGGCGTCATCGGCATGGAGGGTGCCACCCGACACGTGCGATATTATGCGAAAAAGAAATGTCTCGCAAACCCCTACCCACGAGCTATACAGGTGTAATGAGCACAGAGGATAACACCTGACACACAAACTATTCGGCAAAAGAGAAATATCTCGCAAGCACCAGCATGCAAGCTATAGAGGCATCATTGGCATGGAGGGTGACACCTGACACGCCAGATATTCGGAGAAAAAGAAATGTCTTGCAAGCCCCGACATACGAGCTACGGATGACACCCGACCTATTCGGCAAAAAAGAAACTCCTTGCAAACGCCGACATCCGAGCTATAGAAGTGTCATAGGCGTGGCAGATAACACCAGGCACGCCAGCTATTCGATGAAAACGAAATCCCTCATGAGCGCTTACATGCGAGCCATAGAGGCATTATCGGCATGGCGGGTCACACCCGACACGCAGATGTTTCTTTTTCTTTATCCTGTGAAAAAGAAACGTTTCGCGAGCCCCGACATGCGAGCTATAGGGATGTCATCGGCGCGGCGAGTGACACCCGATCTCTTCGGCGAAAACGAAATCCCTCGCAAGCCATAGAGGCACCATCGGCATGGTGGGTGACACCAGAGATATTCGGTGAAAACGAAATCCCTCGCGAGCGCCGCCATGCAAGCCATATAGGCGTCATCAGCATGGCAGACGACACTCAGATGACGTTTCTTTTTCTTTATCCGGTGAAAAAGAAACGTCTCGCGAGACCCGACATGCGAGCTGTAGGGGCATCATCAGCGTGGCGAGGGGCACCCGACCTATTCGACGAAAAAGAAATGCCTCGCGAGCACTGACATGAGAGCTATAGAGGCGTCATATTGGCATGGAGGGTGCCACCCGACACCTGCGATATTCGGCAAAAAAGAAATGTCTCACAAGCCCCGACCCACGAGCTATAGAGGCGTAATGAGCGCTGCGGATGACACCCGACACGCAAGGTATTCGGCGAAAAAATGTCTCGCAAGCGCCAACATCCGAGCTATAGAGGCGTCATAGACGTCGCGGATAACACCTGACCGTTTCGGTTGAAACGAAATTTCTTGCAAGCGCCGATATGCAAGCCATAGAGGCATCATCGGCATGGCGAGTGACACCCGACATGCAGATGGTGTCTCTCGCCATGCCGATGACGTTTCTTTTTCTTTATCCGGTGAAAAAGAAACGTCTCACGAGCTCCAACATACGAGCTATAGGGGCGCCATCGCCGTGACGACTGAACCCGACCTATTCGACGAAAAAGAAATGTCTCGCGACTACCAACATGCGAGCTATAAAGGCGTCGTCTGAGTGGCGGATGAGCTATTCGGCGATTTCGTAATGTCGGGTGTTACCCGACAGTCGAGTGGAAAGGGTTAAAGCGCTTGCACCGAAGTCACAAGCACAAAGCCACATGCATTCAATGTAAAGAGTTGGCAAAAGGCGCTGAGCTGAGTTCCCTCTCGACTTTTGCACACTGTACTCTCAAATGGCTGTATGGGGAATCACGTGACAAATTCCGCCTCCGTTGGCGTGGGAAGTCAGTACATCGAAGGCACATAAGGGACTATCCGTAAAGTGAGTTTTTCGAATAAAAGACGGTAAAAAAACAGAAGTTGCGTGCAGGGATCTTGTGAGGGCTTTTCTGTAGTTTTTTCCGGTGACTTCCGTAAAACCGTAATATGAAGTGAAAATTCGTAAGAGTTGGCATCTCTGAATACCTATGAATCCTTTAGAAACAGAACCATTGTATCCTGCCATGGGAGAGCCATTTTCAGTCGTCCTCTGCGTTGATGAAATAGCTAATGACTGACCTTACGCTGTATTTACGTAATCACGCACCTCGCCTGAAATTAAATAACTGCGCTATCAAAAAGAACAGGGAACGACATATAAACAATCTCAATTGCACAGCACTCCGAAGGACCACCAAACTATCAGTAACAATCTTCATCAGGATTTCATAACATACAGCATCGTTTCTCCTACGTACCACGTAGGAGACTCCTCCTCCATAAGCAAAAACAATTTCATTTCCTACATCGCGAAAATCGTTGTTTGTCACTTTTGGCCGAAAAAACAATGAATTAGAAGGTAGGTGAAAAACATTCCGAAATTTTGGGATTAGTGGTACGGTACGTGCGGATTAAGCGTCCTTTTCACCAAATTACGCCTAGACCTTAAAAAAGCGTCATTCAATTCAATGTTTAAAACGGCATTTTTTTGCTGTGAAAACATTTTTTTCGCTCGGCAATTTTTGCTGTGGATTGCCATTTTGGCGCAGTTTGGCACAAGATAATGAAATTGGCGCAGTTCGGCGCAAACTTTCCATCACTGCAACATTTTCAAGCTGAAACACAAAAATTTATGGAATAAAATTATATTTACCAATAAAGAACAGAGGCATCCCAAGAAAATAATTTCGATAACAGAAGAAATCTTTGTTCTGTCCTACTTCCGTTCTCTGAAACTTTTTTGTCCATTTTCAATCTCAAATACAAACATTTGTGTAATAAAATGATGATTAAATAATAATACACAGTACAGAGAAAACAAGGGGGGGAGGATTACAGGAGAGAAATTTGCTGCCTTTAGCTTCTGTTGTCAAAAGTTTTTGCCTCCGAGCGAAATGTTCACTTCTGTTGTCGAAAGTTTTTGCCTCCGAAAGAAATTTTCACTGCGTCCAAATTTCATTCTCAGAAAATTTTCTTCAATTTCCAATGTTAAATACAAACATTTACCTAATAAAATGTCACTTAATGACCATACAGGGCTCAGAGGGAACATCACGACAAAAAGAATTTAAGCTTACAGGTCTCCGTCTAACTTCTGTTTCCAGAAATTTTCAAACTGAATCACAAACATTTATGCAATAAAATGATATTTAAGCAGCACCGGTGGCGCAGTGGTCTAAGTGCTGGGTCCTGATCATTTGTCTGAGATGGGTCCGGGTTCGAATCCTGGTGAGCCATGGATGCTGTTTGTTTTATTGAAGTAGCTCTCTCCCTTCCTTGGAGCCAGTGGGCCTAAACAATGGACGGGCGACTGCTTATAGCGCACCAAGTTTCTCACAGTGGTCGTTAAACTTCCAAACAAAGAAATGCTATTTAACAGCAGTAACGGACTATTCTCTCTTGAATCACCGAGAAAACATCGCCTGGGGGAGAAAAAAAAAAAAAAAACGGTTACAGGAGAAATCTTCACTGCGTTTAACTTTCGTTTTTGAGAGACGGAAGAAAACTTGCATGCATGATCAGGAGTCTGTTCTGGGGATATCGTTTTTATCTGCAGGACCAAAATAAAATCTGCGCTGTACGTTGCCCATCGCCACGATTCTGCTACGGGGCTCACCCACTTTGCCAAGTCCGACCCTTAATCAAACGCTAACTAAAAAAAAATATTGTCGAAAACTAAATGAAAATGTGTCAGTAATGTCTCTGAACTGGGGTGGGGACACATTATGAAAATGACCCCACCCCAAGTAACAGATATGGAGTTCCTAGCATGCAGGATGGAAGTTGTAAGCTTGTAACGTTATGGGGGTGGGTGAGGAGAGAAATAAATTATCAAAGGATTGCATTTACGATAAGAGAGGACAGAGTTACTTGTTAATATTGAAGGACACCTAGAAGCCTTAAAGCACTTCTTTAGTCCCCTTTTCTTTTATGTCGGATGCAGGCTGCTTGGCGATTGTCCAAGGTGAAATAAAAGAGCATGTAGCTAACTTCTTACAGCCTTTGTGTGCTTAGCTTTTTCCTTTGTGAAGGTGGTAGCGAGTCTGAAGCTGGAGGTTAGTTGGTCTTACTGGCGTTGTGCCCTCCAAGGAGTGGAGTACATCCCTGCGCGACTACTTGCCGAGAGTGATGAAGTTTGAACTATCAATCGCAGTTGTTCTTGCTGGTGTCATGCTGTCCAAGGAATGGAGTATGTGCCGAATATGAGTATGTGTTGAGCATGATGAAATAAAGTTCGAACTATCATTCTCAACTGTTCTTGCTGGCGTTGTGCCATCTGAGGAATGGAGTACATGCCGAATGTAACTATGTGCTGAGCGTGAACAAATAGTTGTTCTGACTAATACTTCTGAGACTGTCCTAACTAATGCTTCTGAAACTGTTCTGACTAATGCTTCTGAAACTGTTCTGACTAATGCTTCTGACACTGTTCTGACTAATGCTTCTGAGACTGTTCTGACTAATGCTTCTGAGACTGTTCTGACTAATGCTTCTGAGACTGTTCTGACTAATGCTTGAAACCTTGGGCTATCTAGATATAGAAGTTTTCTGTGCAAGGCTTTGTTTCACAAGGATGGCCGAGAGACCTTTTGTGAGGTAAATGATTGTCCTCTGTTAAATGCTAATGCCTAACTAGAAACTAAACAGTTGAGTCCAAAAATCACATTGTTAAAATTTTTGTGCACTGTCAGTAAATTAAATTGTACATGTCAACTTAACTTAAGACAGTCCTCCCTGCTGTGTTGTGCTAGTTGGGCCGGGTGGAAGAGTTAGACAGGATTGGACTATTGCAAGCTGTTGAGACTTAAAAACATCTATGCAAAAATACAAAGAAATAGAAGAATGTAAGAACGAAAACCACTGTTTCAAACAGGGTTCCCACTCAAAAGTAATAAAAAAAATTCCCTGACTTTTCCAGGTTCTTCAGGTGGTTTTTAAAGTTTTCCAGAGTGGCATGTTGCAAAGAATTGTTACATTTTATTCCATTCCATTCAATTTTCTCACCAAAGCACACACTTGTAAATTCTTTATGTGATTTGTCTTTATAAAATTACCTGCTTTTCATTAATAACAACTAACTGTGCACATTATTTTCTGTACCAAAGTTCCATGAACTTTTGTGAATACTACCCACATGGAATTTGTAAATACATTGCCGTAGAAAATGGGTCATATGTAAGAAAAAATCTGTCAGTTGAATAGCTTCAGTTTTTCTATAATAACACAATGCAGCTAAGCTTAATGATGGAATGGCTCTGTTCAAAGAAACATTGTTTCAAGAGAACCAACAGACAAAGGACTTTGATCCACCATTTGGTTGGTTCTCTTGTGAAGTGTTTCTTCAAGCAGGAGCCATCGTGCCTAATTGTTCCATGTTACAACAACTGCCTGCAGAAATTGAACAAAAGCTTAAAACTGGCAATTTTAAAAATTCCATTTTGCATCTTTTTTTTAGAGAATAAAGGAAATACTTAATATAACTGAAAGTCAGATCTACCAAATTCTAGGCAGGCAGTAATTGCAAGCAAAAATTTGAAATCTTGAAAAAATAATTTTTTTTGGCAAAATAAAGTATCCATTGATTTTTACAAAAAAAGGGGTAATTTTCCCTTAGTTTTCCCTGATTTTTACAAAAAAGGGTAACTTTCCCTGAATTTTGGAATCATTTTCAAATTCCCTGAGAATTCCAGGTTTTCCCTGTTTTCCAGGTTAAGTGGGAACCCTGTCAAAGTATTATATCCATAAATTTAAGAAATAAGCAAGCAAACAATAGCATACCTTATGCGGACAGGCAATTGTCCTTGCTACATCATCACTCTGTTTCCTTGGCTTCATCCTAAAATAATAATGTATTTTACATAAAACAAAAGTGTGGATACTTAAACTATGTATCAAACACAACTTACAGAGTTGTCACTCATTTTAATAATGAACATAATAATCTTGCATGTACAGTTCTTACAATATTGCAATAGGGTCATACATACATATCACTAAGCTGTTCTCTGAGATTCAGAGATTAGCTCCAAAAAGAAATACAAACTAACAGATAATTTTTACTTACTGTTACCGTATCAAACTTCTCCATTTACAGAGATCTTGACGTACAACTCGGGCTTCACTGACATCCATTACACGCTGTACACAAGATCTTCTATATTTCATACTCACAATCTTTTTCTCATGCGGACACTACGCAATCTGATCCTCCCATGACTTCCTTGGCCATCCTCTTTTTCTTCCTGCCACTTGGGCTGAAAATATTTTCTTAGTAAGCATCTTATCACTCATTCTTTCAGCATGGCCAAACCACCGAAGCATATCAGTGTCCAACTTGCTAACAACATTTTGCTTCACATCACACAACTGCAACACATCTTCATTCCTCACACAATCAGAATGTGTCTTGCCACAAACGCCCCGTAAGTAATGCATTTATCCAGCACACAAACGACTTCTATGTTTCTTTTGTAGTACCCAGGTTTCACTGCCATACATCAGAGTAGGAACAATTACACTTTCATACACAGCCATGTGGGGTGGGACTCTCTTGAGAACCCATCATTCCTGGGAAAACCTCCCAAAGCAGCCATGACTTTCAATGAAGAAATCACTCGCCTAATAATTTCACCATCCAATTTGTTCTCTCAGTCAAACATGCTTCCTAAATACACAAACTTACTCAATTCATCAATCACTGTGCCATTTAGACATACATTTCATTCAGTGCTACCAGTTCCTCTCTCAAAAACCATAACTTTGGTTTTTCCCTTATTTATACTCAGATTGAATTTTATGAAAACTTGGTACATTCGGGACAACATACTCTGCAACTCACTTTTTCTTTCTGCCAAGAGGACAGTGTCATCAGCATACAGCAATCTGCACACAAGGATATCACCAAGACATAAACCAGTATCATGCTCATTGCCTTACAATGATTACACCATGAAGCAGTTTTAACTTTAACAAAATCATCAAAAACACAATTAAAAATCCCCCCCCCCTACTATCAGTGGTATTTAAATGCTTTAAGTGCTGTAACATTCATCACAATAAAGCCACGCTAGACATATAGAAGTGAAAGAATGTATATGTGATTACAAACGGATAATTATTCCATGTTAAATCAACAAATGGGGGTTGCATCACATCACAGAATCATGTATAGTACACATAGAAAGAGACAGAATCCAGAATTTCAATACTGTTCAATGAATAGAGAAGTGGATTTTGCCCCCTGAATCTTCATCCAAGGTCATGTTTTTGAAAAGTATTGGGTTGTCAGAAAAGTCATGACGTATTTTAGCCATGTTTTGCAAAGGTCATTTATTGATAGAAAGAACAAAGATCAATCAATGATATAATGCCTGTTTTGTTTGATAACCTTATGCCATCTTTCAGTGAGCTGCAGAATGCCTCGTTCAAAGAAGGACCTGTCTTTCGTGGCAAAAAACTGTACAAGGTGCCGATTTACAGCCTCATCTGAATTGAACATTATACCATGCAAGGACTGTTGAAGAGAGTGAAACAAGTGGAAGTCTGACAGCCCAAGGTCAGGCGAGCATGCTGGGTATGGCAACACACCCTACCCAAGCTCCAATAATTTTTGGCGGGTGATCAAACTTGTGTGTGATCTTGCGTTGTTGTGATGGAACACAACACCTTTACGATGAACAAGCTCTGGACGTTTCTGGATGATGGATTCATTCAAACTGTCCAATTGCCGACAGTACACATTCGATTTTGATTGTTTGGTTCCGTGGTAGGAGCTCGAAAAACACGACACCTTTAAAATTCCACCACACTGAGACCAGAACCTTCCGCTGATGAATGTCTGCTTTGGATGTCGTTTGAGGCGAAGCAGCACGTTGGGACCAAGATCGTTTGCGCAGCACATTGTTGTACACAATCCACTTTTCATCACCAGTTATCAGTCGCTTCAAAAATGGATTGTTTTCCTCATGTTTAATTAGCATATTGCAGATGTTTATACACGCCATCAATTGAGCTTCTTTGAGTTCACGAAGAACCCACACATCGAGCTTGCTTACGTATCCCAGCTTTTTCAGGTGGTCGTGAACGCTTGAATGATGAATGTGCAATGTTTCTGCAATCGCTCGTGTCGTGTAACGAGGGTTTGACTCGACCAATGCCTTGATTTGGTTGTCATCAATCTCAGTGGGCCTCTCGGACCGAGGAGCATCATTGAGGTCAAATTCACCAGCACAGAATTTTGCGAACCACCGCTGGCACTGAAGTTCTTGTAGAACATTATCACCATACACTTTACGCAACTTTTCACAAGCTTGACGCGCGTTCTTCCCTTTACGGAAGTAAAACAGTAAAATATGGCGAAAATGCACAGTTTGGTCTTCCATCTTCAACTTGATGTCAAATCTACGCAAACCAACCAAATCGCTCACTATTCCTTTTAGACTGCAGCTAGATCTGGCACCTGTCGAATACCATAGCAATAAGAGAGCTGTGCATGCCTCTAGTACTTCCAAAACCACCCAACCGCCATCGGGTGCCAAAATACGTCATGACTTTTCCGACAACCCAATAGATTTAATTAGTTATATTAATAAAATTGCTTGCATTTGTCCAAATCATTCAGGTGTCATTTTAAAAGTGAGATTGCCATCTTTCTGAAATGGTAAGCTGAAAGATTTTAAAATTTGCAAACATTATAAGCAGATTTATTTATTTTTTAATTTGCATCTTTGACCAGCAAAACTTCAAAAACGGTCACTATTT
Organism: Macrothele yani; assembly: GCA_039090855.1. Taxonomy (NCBI): domain Eukaryota; kingdom Metazoa; phylum Arthropoda; class Arachnida; order Araneae; family Macrothelidae; genus Macrothele; species Macrothele yani. The sequence goes on along the minus strand of CM077011.1, from coordinate 5,362,391 downwards.
TCACGAAATGCTATGAGTTAATCTAAAATACGAGAAAAAAATTAGTGTCCGTCACAAAATTGCACCCTCCGTTTAAATATTAACCTATCAGCAGATTCTACTCCGGCCATTCTGTTTTTGTGGAAACTAGTTTTCAAAATTCTGGAAACGATTTGCACTCCCCTGTTATTTTCTTAATCCTTAAGGTATAATATTAGTGTTCTCCCTAGAGCTTTTTTACAGCTGGGTGGCAAGAAATTTTTGCTGGATGGTACTTTAAACGACCCCTTCCTCAATAAAAAAAAAAACAAAAAAAAGAACATATGTTGTTTTGCTTAACATGATTGTACTTATTACATACTAACTGATAAATCATGTTCAACACAGATTTCAGTCGTTTTCACCAATATTTATGGTGTATGTGGGAGTAAGTTTTCCACTCTTACTATTATGTGTTGTGAAAACATTCAGTAAAGAAAATTTAGCTGGGTGGCAGAGAAAATTAGCTGGGTGGGCCGCCCAGTAAAAAGGCTCTAGGGAGAACACTAAATATGTTCCTACCGTGTCCCTACAGCACCTGTTGAATCTCTCCCTACCCCCTACATACACCAGAGCTGAGACGGGCCGAGCCCGAGCTCTGAGAGAGAGATCATTTTCTCCATTTCTCTTTTAATGTGATTTTACATGATTTATCACACGAGACTTTTTTACACTTTCTAGTTGTTAAAGAGAATTCTTCGGCAACTGGGTCTAGATGGGGAGTAGGAATAAGGCGGCAGGACTATTCATTCCGGGCTTGGGTAACAAAATTCCATAGGCCATGGTTTATAGGATTTCTGCAAAGGAAAAGTTTCTATTAGAACTATAGACAGTAGATAGCAAGCTGACGAAATTTTGCTTTGTACCTTAAAGGGGCAGATCCCTGCTAATTCTATTGAGCAATGTACAACGTAGATTGTTAAGCCTCCCGATTTTCCTGACCCCCCCTGAAACATTTCAGGAAGAAATGAATGGTTAAAGAAGAAACTATAGAAATATATAGACATCCCTTTCCCACAACACAGTTGAGAAAGACATCGGGCAATTGCTTTTTTTAATGCCTTTAATCATAGTTTTCGGGCTCTACCTTGCAATGTAAAATTCGGGCTCGGGCTCTTAAAACTGAGCCCGAACTCAGCTATGACATACACTCTACAGCGCTCTATAAAGGGTGGAGTAGGCTGGCATTGTAAGCTAAGAGGCTAGAGGAATTAGACTCCTTCCACCATTCAAGTCAACTGCGATGTCTATGGCTACATTCCCACACCCAAGGCCATAAACAACCCCTGCATTCATGACCGGAGTGACCTTTCATACTTCTATAGAGGAGGAACACATATTAGGAAAGATAAGTGCAGGCTAGGGGTTGCTCTCATCACTTACGGTGCCATCCATCATACAACGTGTCGCATTACAATGGATAAATTCCTTATAAAGAAAAGCAAAGATTGTGAAGACAGTTGCGATAAAACAACTGAAAAAGAATGTGAGTTTAACAAAAAAAAAAAAAAAAAAGTGTAAAACTGCTACTGAATCTAATATACCTTCCGAGCAACTTGTGCAAAAATGGTGCTCCATCCTTTACAAACACATCCTTTACAAATAGGTGCAAGTTAACTGGAGGGATAAAATACCATATGGGCCATTCCACGCGAAATCGACAGATTTTGAATTAATTTTCCACCAAACACATCTCCGATTCTCATGATTTTTTTTAATGGGTAGCTACTCCCAACTTATAAAAACCCTGAAAGTTTCAATTTTTTATTTCTGATAGGTTAGAAGATACAATTTTTTGAATTTTGGTGCATGGCGAGATTTAACTCTGATCATGATGTCTTCCACTCTTGTCATTTTTCGAATCCACGTGTTCCTCTTCTTATCTCTCCTGGTTACACCAAGCATGCACCTCTCCATGCTTCTTTGAGTTGTCTGCAGCCTTTGTATGTCTCTTTTAGTTAAGGTCCACGTCTCTGCACCATACGTAAGCACTGGAAGGATGCATTGATCAAACACTTTTCTTTTAAGACATAATGGCATATTGCTCTTGAAAATTATGCTGTTTCTCCCAAAAGCTCTCCAGGCAAGTTTTGTACGCCGATTAATTTCTTCATCAATGTGACCCTCACTTGATATCTGCTGTCCAAGATAAACGTATGTGTCTGTTATCTCCAGCTTTTCTCCATCAATCGATAAATCTTCATTTCTTGTAAAAGCATTGAACACCACTTTTGTCTTCTGAAAGTTATTATATTTGCACTTTTAAGGTATTAACCTCTTGCAAAGTGCGCATAGTTTATGTGCAATTCATAAATGAAAAAACCATGAGGAATAACCACTCACTCACCATAAAGATCATGGTAACCTCCAATGACCACACACTTCCAACACGTCATTCATCGTGATGTAACTGGGCTTCCACAGGTTTACAGACTTCTTGCTTACGCTTCTTATTTTCGGGTGTGAAACATCGTTTTTTTTTTCCTTTGCCTTATAAGATGTTACTATAATGCTTGTCAATTCGATAAAAATCACACATACAACTCATTCATACAATTCAAGTAAAAACTATGTACATAAACCTTACATTCACAGGTGATTAAACCTTGGTCAACTCTAATTATGGAACTCCTCCTTCTGTTTCACAACCTCTGCTACTCCCACTGCAAGTGTCACACCCATTCAGCCCCTCATCCAATCCTCTAGTACTTTCGACAGGTCCCTGTCATCTTCAGGAGGCAGGTGTGTCTCACCCGCCCACCACAGCTCAAGTGAGCAGAGCCATCGAGGCCTGGGCTCCAGTCGCTATCTCTGAATCGTTGTGTCTCTGGCGCCATCTATTGTCCCTGCTGCTCTTTTTTCCCTCTTTCTTTTTACGCTGCTGTTCAATTTTTATTAGGGCTTTCCATTGTTCGTTTAGGTTACTTGGCTCATTAATGTTGCATTATCTTGATCTGTTTTTTTCAATTAACACTGATTCTGCAATTCTTAACTGCTTTTCGTTTTTACAGCTCTTAATAATTTTAATATCTTCAAACCTTGGACATTTTTGATTTTCCATACAGTATTGGGTCAATGCTGTCTTAGCCTCTTTTTATTCCAATTATTAATATGCTGGTTCAATCTATACTTTAATTTATTCTTGGTGCTGCCTATATGACACAGGTGGTTGCTGGTTTATTGGGATTTCATAAATTCCTGCTCTATCTAATTGGCTAATTTTTTCATTTTTAATCACTAAATTTTTTACAGTAAGTACCTGATTTCCTACCTGTATGCCATACTTGCCACAAACTTTATTGATTTCTGCTGAAACATTTTCTATATATGGTATTGCTCCCACATATTTTACAAGTTTTTTATCAGTCTTGACCTTATTGTAACCTTGAGTTACTTCATAAATCCATTTTTTTAATACCTGTTTAGGGTATCCAAAAGCATATGCAATTTTTTCAATATATTCAATTTCTTCCTTTCTATACTGTTCAATTGATGAATGTGTTAAACTTCTTTTAATTAGTGTTTTAACACTATTTCTTTTATGTGTTAATGGATGTGATGACTGAAATGGTATAAGTACTGGGATATATGAAGATTTTCTATGCACTCTGAATTGTATATTCTCCTCTGTTTTGACAATCAAAACGTCCAAAAATGCCAAAGTATTGTCATGTTCTTGTTCTACTGTCAGTTCAATAGATGGATAAATTTCACTATACTTTTTTGTCAAGTCCTCAAGTTCATCATTTTTTAGCCTGGATAACAGAAAAATGTCATCAACATATCTGCAGTATATCAGTGGTGGATCCTCGAGTTTACTTATTATTTTTTCCTCAATGTCACTCATTATAATTTCAGCAAATAAAGTTGACAGTGGTGACCCCATAGGTCCACCATGATTTTGTTTGTACATCTTGTTGTTAAACTTAAAAATGTTATTTTCATATATGTACAATAAAATTTCTCTTAACTCCTCTATTTGTATTGCATTCATTGTCTGTAGCACATACAATTTTTCAATAATTATTTCTATTGCCTGAGGTACTGGTGTGCTAGGAAAAGAGCTCTCACATCCATACTAGCCATATGATATTCACTTAAATCTTGTTTAATTACTTTAATTTTCTCAATAAATTCGTATGTATTCTTCACAGTGAACCTTGTCTTCATGAACACAGGTGCCAAAAATTTGTAGATATTCTTTTCTAGTTTTATTAGTGGGGAATTCCTTTTTGATACAATCACTCTCATAGGTGTATCAGGCTTATGAGTTTTTATTTTTGCAAACATTTGTTGGTATTCCAGTACCCATTGGTGGGTATGCTTTCTTTATTTCATCAGGCAAGGTGCTGTGATTTCTTATTCTAGCTAAGTACCTTACTTGAGATTCGGTTGAGTCTTTTGTTAGAATGCTGCAATTTAGTTCTTCTATAGCTCTATTCATTTTTAGATCATATTCAGTTGTGTTTAATATTACGATTTGCCCTGTTTTATCAGCTTCACAGAATTTAACTGTTGGGTCATCTCTTAATTTAATCAGTTGTTCTTTCTCATACTGAATTTTATCTATATGATATTTCTTTTTCTTACTTTTTTCATTAAATTCCTTCAAAACAATTCTATACAGTTTACTTCGGAAATTTTCACGTTCTTCTGCTGGTACACTGCGTGCCATTTCTTCTAAGTTGGGTATTAATTCCTCCGTCCTCATAAGCCTGATACACCTATGAGAGTGATTGTATCAAAAAGGAATTGACCACTAATAAAACTAGAAAAGAATATCTACAAATTTTTGGCACCTGTGTTCATGAAGACAAGGTTCACTGTGAAGAATACATACGAATTTATTGAGAAAATTAAAGTAATTAAACAAGATTTAAGTGAATATCATATGGCTAGTATGGATGTGAGAGCTCTTTTTTCCTAGCACACCAGTACCTCAGGCAATAGAAATAATTATTGAAAAATTGTATGTGCTACAGACAATGAATGCAATACAAATAGAGGAGTTAAGAGAAATTTTATTGTACATATATGAAAATAACATTTTTAAGTTTAACAACAAAATGTACAAACAAAATCATGGTGGACCTATGGGGTCACCACTGTCAACTTTATTTGCTGAAATTATAATGAGTGACATTGAGGAAAAAATAATAAGTAAACTCGAGGATCCACCACTGATATACTGCAGATATGTTGATGACATTTTTCTGTTATCCAGGCTAAAAAAACATTAATGAGCCAAGTAACCTAAACGAACAATGGAAAGCCCTAATAAAAATTGAACAGCAGCGTAAAAAGAAAGAGGGAAAAAAGAGCAGCAGGGACAATAGATGGCGCCAGAGACACAACGATTCAGAGATAGCGACTGGAGCCCAGGCCTCGATGGCTCTGCTCACTTGAGCTGTGGTGGGCGGGTGAGGCACACCTGCCTCCTGAAGATGACAGGGACCTGTCGAAAGTACTAGAGGATTGGATTTGCGGGGCTGAATGGGTGTGACACTTGCAGTGGGAGTAGCAGAGGTTGTGAAACAGAAGGAGGAGTTCCATAATTAGAGTTGACCAAGGTTTAATCACCTGTGAATGTAAGGTTTATGTACATAGTTTTTACTTGAATTGTATGAATGAGTTGTATGTGTGATTTTTATCGAATTGACAAGCATTATAGTAACATCTTATAAGGCAAAGGAAAAAAAAAAACGATGTTTCACACCCGAAAATAAGAAGCGTAAGCAAGAAGTCTGTAAACCTGTGGAAGCCCAGTTACATCACGATGAATGACGTGTTGGAAGTGTGTGGTCATTGGAGGTTACCATGATCTTTATGGTGAGTGAGTGGTTATTCCTCATGGTTTTTTCATTTATGAATTGCATGTAAACTATGCGCACTTTGCAAGAGGTTAATACCTTAAAAGTGCAAATATAATAATTGAGAATTACACGCAAAATTCTGAGCTGGGATAGTTGAGGTGTGGGGTTTGCAGTCGCTATCATACTCTGGGATTATGCGCTATAGGAATCAATTTCACAACTTCGAGATGAGAGATATTAAGGCGTTTAAGAAGGCTAAAATTAAATTAGTAAAGTCAGAAAATCAAGAAGAATTTTTGGTGACGTGCCGTGACCTAGAAATAACACCAAAGTATTTAAAAATACGGAATTGCCCAGTCACTGCTAAGGATAATAGAATAATCCAGGAGTGCCAAAAAAGAGATTAAGAGCTGAAATTGTCAATAAAACGAAACTGATTTTTAACTTGAATATGAAATGTTTACATTTAATCGATTTGATATGTTATAAAAAGTATAGAAAGTTCGACGGTAATTGGAAAGATGAGATTTTGGATGTAACCTTCAGAGAAATTTTTGACATCGTGGAATACGAAAAAAATGCTCAAGAGCAGTCATGGAAAAAAAAGTTGCACGTGATGATTGACAGACAACGTGTACAAGAACAACGGGAGAACATGTATGAGGTATATCAGAATAACTCCAACTTGACCTTGAGCTTCACGCAAAGAGCTATTTTGCAGAGAGGTAAAAAATTTGATTTCCACGGAGCCTGCCGAGGACGGAGGAATTAATACCCAACTTAGAAGAAATGGCACGCAGTGTACCAGCAGAAGAACGTGAAAATTTTCGAAGTAAACTGTATAGAATTGTTTTGAAGAAATTTAATGAAAAAAGTAAGAAAAAGAAATATCATATAGATAAAATTCAGTATGAGAAAGAACAACTGATTAAATTAAGAGATGACCCAACAATTAAATTCTGTGAAGCTGATAAAACAGGGCAAATCGTAATATTAAACACAACTGAATATGATCTAAAAATGAATAGAGCTATAGAAGAACTAAATTGCAGCATTCTAACAAAAGACCCAACCGAATCTCAAGTAAGGTACTTAGCTAGAATAAGAAATCACAGCACCTTGCCTGATGAAATAAAGAAAGCATACCCACCAATGGGTACTGGAATACCAAAAATGTTTGCAAAAATAAAAACTCATAAGCCTGATACACCTATGAGAGTGATTGTATCAAAAAGGAATTCCCCACTAATAAAACTAGAAAAGAATATCTACAAATTTTTGGCACCTGTGTTCATGAAGACAAGGTTCACTGTGAAGAATACATACGAATTTATTGAGAAAATTAAAGTAATTAAACAAGATTTAAGTGAATATCATATGGCTAGTATGGATGTGAGAGCTCTTTTTCCTAGCACACCAGTACCTCAGGCAATAGAAATAATTATTGAAAAATTGTATGTGCTACAGACAATGAATGCAATACAAATAGAGGAGTTAAGAGAAATTTTATTGTACATATATGAAAATAACATTTTTAAGTTTAACAACAAGATGTACAAACAAAATCATGGTGGACCTATGGGGTCACCACTGTCAACTTTATTTGCTGAAATTATAATGAGTGACATTGAGGAAAAAATAATAAGTAAACTCGAGGATCCACCACTGATATACTGCAGATATGTTGATGACATTTTTCTGTTATCCAGGCTAAAAAATGATGAACTTGAGGACTTGACAAAAAAGTATAGTGAAATTTATCCATCTATTGAACTGACAGTAGAACAAGAACATGACAATACTTTGGCATTTTTGGACGTTTTGATTGTCAAAACAGAGGAGAATATACAATTCAGAGTGCATAGAAAATCTTCATATATCCCAGTACTTATACCATTTCAGTCATCACATCCATTAACACATAAAAGAAATAGTGTTAAAACACTAATTAAAAGAAGTTTAACACATTCATCAATTGAACACTATAGAAAGGAAGAAATTGAATATATTGAAAAAATTGCATATGCTTTTGGATACCCTAAACAGGTATTAAAAAAATGGATTTATGAAGTAACTCAAGGTTACAATAAGGTCAAGACTGATAAAAAACTTGTAAAATATGTGGGAGCAATACCATATATAGAAAATGTTTCAGCAGAAATTAATAAAGTTTGTGGCAAGTATGGCATACAGGTAGGAAATCAGGTACTCACTGTAAAAAATTTAGTGATTAAAAATGAAAAAATTAGCCAATTAGATAGAGCAGGAATTTATGAAATCCCGATAAACCAGCAACCACCTGTGTCATATATAGGCAGCACCAAGAATAAATTAAAGTATAGATTGAACCAGCATATTAATAATTGGAATAAAAAGAGGCTAAGACAGCATTGACCCAATACTGTATGGAAAATCAAAAATGTCCAAGGTTTGAAGATATTAAAATTATTAAGAGCTGTAAAAACGAAAAGCAGTTAAGAATTGCAGAATCAGTGTTAATTGAAAAAAACAGATCAAGATTATGCAACATTAATGAGCCAAGTAACCTAAACGAACAATGGAAAGCCCTAATAAAAATTGAACAGCAGCGTAAAAAGAAAGAGGGAAAAAAGAGCAGCAGGGACAATAGATGGCGCCAGAGACACAACGATTCAGAGATAGCGACTGGAGCCCAGGCCTCGATGGCTCTGCTCACTTGAGCTGTGGTGGGCGGGTGAGACACACCTGCCTCCTGAAGATGACAGGGACCTGTCGAAAGTACTAGAGGATTGGATGTGCGGGGCTGAATGGGTGTGACACTTGCAGTGGGAGTAGCAGAGGTTGTGAAACAGAAGGAGGAGTTCCATAATTAGAGTTGACCAAGGTTTAATCACCTGTGAATGTAAGGTTTATGTACATAGTTTTTACTTGAATTGTATGAATGAGTTGTATGTGTGATTTTTATCGAATTGACAAGCATTATAGTAACATCTTATAAGGCAAAGGAAACAAAAAAAAACGATGTTTCACACCCGAAAATAAGAAGCGTAAGCAAGAAGTCTGTAAACCTGTGGAAGCCCAGTTACATCACGATGAATGACGTGTTGGAAGTGTGTGGTCATTGGAGGTTACCATGATCTTTATGGTGAGTGAGTGGTTATTCCTCATGGTTTTTTCATTTCTGAAAGTTCATTTTTAATCCCACTTCTTTACTCTTGTCAGCAAGTTCCTGGATCATACTCTGTAGCTCTGATGGGGTAGTTGCAAAAATGACTATGTCATCAGCAAAATGAAGGTGGGTTAGATAATCTCCATTAATCTTTATCCCTTTGTTTTCCCAGTTCAGTGATTGAAAGACATTTTCCAATGTGGCATTAAAGAGCTTCGGAGATATGGTGTCACCTTGTCTCACTCCTTTTCCAATTTTTATGTGTGTTGTATTTTCAAACAGCCGAATCTTTGCACTTGCATTTTCATAGATGTTATTAATAATATTAATGTATGCATCTTCAATATTGCAGGATTTCAGAGCCATTGCAACTGCTGATGGTTTCACCGAATCAAAGGCTTTTTCATAATCAATAAAAGCCATGCACAATGGAAGTTCATATTCTCTCGCTCTTTCAATTAGTTCTCTCAGTACGTGGATATGATCTATTGTGCTGTAGCCACTCCTGAATCCAGCTTGTTCTCTCGGTTGAGCCATGTCCAGTGTCACCTTCAAGCTGTGTGAAAGAATTTTAGTGAAGATTTTATAAACCACTGATAGGAGGCTGATAGGTCTGTAGTTCCTGAGATCCTCAATGTCACCTTTTTTATGTAGCAAGATCATTGTAGCGTTGTTCCAATCCTCAGGAATTTTCCCTTCATTAAGGCATCGAGTGAAAATTTGGGCGAGTACTGTTTCGATTTCTCCACTTGCTTCTTGTATGATGTCTACAGTAATTCCATCTTCTCCTGGAGCTTTTCCCCGCTTCATGTTCTTGACAGCATGTGCAACTTCTGTTGGAAGGACTGGAAGAACTCTGGTACTGGTACCTTTCATGATGTCTGGAGTACATGTATCATCCCTTTCATATAATTTGGAGTAGAAATCTTTCACTCTTGTCAAAATTTCGCCTCTATTTCTTGTTACAGAACCATCTTCTTTTCTCAGTGCCATAATCTGTTTTTTTCCCTTACTGAGATGTCCCTTTGCTATCTTTAGGCTTTGGTTGTTTTCAATTGCTTTCCTTACTAGTTCACAGTTGAATTTCCTTACGTCTTCAGTGATACTTTTTCGTACTGTCTTGCATAGCTCTATATATTCCACTTTGGAAGTCACATCATTTTTAGTTGTCCTCATCTCTCTTCTTTTTTGCATCAACATTTTGGTTTTTCCTGATAATTTGTTCACATGCACTTTGTTCTTAGACCCAGCTAATTTTGTTGCTGTTTCCATAAGAGCTTTGGTTACTTTTCTGTTAACTTCAGAAATATCCACTTCTTCCAATGTTAGGCCTTCTAAAGCAGAGAATCTGTTCTTCAGTTCCAATTTGAAGGTATTATGGTGTTTTTTAAGGTTGGTTTATGTCAATATACAATTATGTCAATATTGTATATTGACAATCTTGACATAACAATAATATTGTTATGTCAATATACATATATATACAATACCATAACCAAAATTTCTACAAAACCTGTTACTATGATGCAACCCAAAAAAATTTTTAATATGTTGATTTGGTGTGGAATGGCTCAAATAAAAAGGACTTACTTTGCGAATTCTGCTAGCTGCTTTGGATCACTTAGGTCTACTCCAGGTATGCCTCCAGGTGGAATCTTCTTCCCCGTCATGTATTCTGTGTAGTCTGGATCTGGCTCAGGCGTCGTCGCTTCCTCTATGGATAAATCTTTTTATCATCTGGACATGCTGATAAATATTGTGGTAACAATAATGATTGATCATATCAATCATGCTTACCAAATATTTATGATATCCTTATTATTTATTACATCCAGGTAATGGAAATAATTTTATCACAAACATAAAAAAAAATGGCACAAAAATAAAATCGACACGATACAAAATAAATAGTACATTAAAAACAAAACATAATGGCACCAGCTTATCACTGACCTGAATAAAGGATCACACTTTTTGGTATACACTTAAAACTTAAGCCTTCACACGAAGTAAGATGAGAAGCAGATCACTGATGATGCACTGCTTACAACTAGTTAAGCAAGAATGTGTGCAAAACCTATCTCCAGGGGTTAAAAAATGCAGTTGTGTGGTTGCCCAGAGCAACCAAACAAACTGTCCGGACCAACACAGAAAACATCTCTGAAAAACATGTAATTCAAGAATTTGCGAGCGCAGGGAAAAAAAAAAAAAAAAAAAAAGGGAATATCTAAGAAATTAATCGTGTTTTTCATTTTCTGATTCTATTGTAAAGTTGATACTTGGATATTTTTCACAGAAATCTTTTTTCAGCTTGTCTAATTCTAAAGAACTGGCATTCAAAAAGAGTAGTGTGCCGTCGACGTATCTTCCGTTGAAAAGCACTTTGTCTTTATATTTGTTAAGGACTTCTATTTTCTGTAATACAACCTCTGCAAATAAAGAAGATAGTGGGGATCCCATTGGTGATCCGAACTTCTGTCTATTTTCTACTGTTAAATTGAAAGAAGTTGTTGTGATATATATATGTTAATAGGTCTATTATTTCTTTAACTTTCAATTTTTGGAAAGTGTTATAGTTGTAAAGTCTTTCTGCTATGATGTCAATAGCTGTCAAGACAGGAATACTCGGAAACATCGAAACAGCATTCAAGCTGATCATGATTTGTGGGTTGGAGTCAAATTGGATTGTCTTTATTTTATTTATTAAGTCAAATGAACTATGTAAGGTAGAATTATTTTTCATACATATTGGTGCAAGTATTTTATATAAATACTTTTCTAGGTTGATTAGTGGAGCATTAGTTTTGGAAACTATGACACATACTGGTTCTTCTTGTTTCTGGGTTTTTAGCTTTCCAAAAATCTTTGGGATACCTGGTTGAATTGGTGGATAAACTGAAGTCAGTCTTGGAGCTAAACAACTGTGATTTTTTAATTGTGACAATTTTGTCAAAAGTTTATTTGTTGGATCTCTTTGGACCTCTTCTACATTAATTTCTTGCATTGCTGATATCATTTTTTCATTATAAGCTGTATTATCTAGATATGTACTTGTTCGGTCTTATCTGCTTCAACAATTTTTAAGTTTGGGTTGTTTCTTAAAGTCAAAAGTTATTTTCTTTCATATTTATACATATTATCACCAGAATCCTTAGAAGATGAAGCCTTATATCTTTTAATTGAATCCATTAGTTTAAATCTGATGGAGTTTTGCTTCAATGTCTCGAAATTTGACACAATTTGTTCTAATTGTGGGATGCATTTCTCTGTGGTTTCTAACATTGCTGGAGGAGCAAATTAAATGCCTCTATTTAGTGCCCTTTGTTGGATTGGTGTTAATTCTTCAGATGAGTTATTATATATTCTGGTTGGGATACATGAAAATTTCTTTGTTTTGCTTCTATTTTGCTTTTTTTCTTCTAATAATTTCTCTAATTTGGAAAATAATCTTTGTGAATCTCTTCTCTTGTTTTTCAAGTCTTTGGAAAAGGTTACACATAATTTTGTTTTCCTTTGTTTTTGTTGTCATATTTTCACTGTTGTCTTGTAGTCTGAAGTACCAAGAATTGCATTTGGCATGTAATCTATATATAGTACTTCTTTTATTCTTAATTTCTGCTCTTAATCTTTTTAAATTGCAGTTTGTTCTAATCCTTTGATCATGTTTGAAAAAAATAACGTATGGAAAATGTGTTTTTTTAAATCTCGATACATCAAGAAATACGTGCGTAACTTTTAAGCCTGTAAAAAAAAATTTTTGTTACAGACATGGTTGATGTACTGTCTTTTTTTTTTTTTGGTACAATTCAATGGAAGTCACTTAATACGTCGGCGAAGTCGAGTGACATCATTGAATGGCGACTGGGCATAAACACACATTGTTTACACGTTAGTTTTATCATTGGCGGCTGTCGATAGTCCTGTAAAATTGACTTTCAACGGTTAAAACTGAATATATTAGACATGGTTTTGTGTTTTGCAGCATACTGTAATCACCAGTGTTCATTTTATAGATATCCAAGAAACAAACAGGAACATGCCATATGGACTAAAATGTCGGCAACGGAGATATACATATGTACTGTAAAACTCAATTACCTCCAAGTATGATGAGGTTAACACCAGCTGTGGCATGCTTAACAGAACACCGCGGCGACCACGTAAAGCTTGGCTCCGCTGAAACGATGGTCTCGTTCCGGCAGTCATTTCGCTGGTGGCAGAGTACAAGAGGACCCGGGTACGTTCTTGCTGAGTTAAGCTTGACATGGTCGCCACAGCGTTGTGTTAGGCCTGCTGCAGCAGTGTGTTCACGTCATCGTACTTGGAAGTAAGTTTTACAGTAAAAATATTTAAAATGCATTGTAAAGATGACATTTTTTCACCATTTGCCATCAAATTACATACTTTTAATTACACACACATACATATATATATATGTCATTTTTTCTCATTCTTTTGAAATATGTAGCCAAATAATTTAGGATGCTAAACTACCCATTTAGCCTTACCTTTCATAGAAGTGTGAATTTGACCACGTATTTCCTAGCTCTGCGGTTCATAATAAAATGATTGGATGTGAGAGGACTTCACAGCATTTTCACCGCATTGAATTAGCTTCAAATTCTCAGAAAAAAATTAAGAAATTGCAAAATATGAGCGTATTTCACCAATCACGTTGAAACGTTATGGGCAACATTTGTTTATGCTCAGCGCCATCTTGTGACGTCACACTTTGATGACATATTTTGGTAATAAGAGTGGTTTCTTCTTGTTATGGAACATTAAGCACAACAAACAAAAACTGCTTTAGCTATTCATTTCACTTGCACAGTGCACTGAATATCTCCTCACACATACAATTCATCTACAACTCATCCTGAGGATGTGCAAGAAGCTCATCCAGTTTTAATATTATGCTTTTGGATATTAGTTAACCCCTCTCTAGTAACTACTTATGCTATACAACAGGCTGAAGCTACGGGGTGAGCAGGGTAGGATTTTTTCATAGCAAGGAGTCTCTAACCTGGGACCAACAGTTCAATATAAATTCTCAAAAGCTGCAAGTGTTTGGCATCAGCAAGACAAACTAGGAACCTTTCAGCACCATTTGGATATTGCAGTGAAGCCTAGCCTTGTGGGGATACCATGATTAAAAACTTACGAATTCATTCATTGCTCATGGTGATCCATTTTACTGAAATCTCTTGTAAACCACTACCTCAACCAAAAATTGTTTAGCACCCACACTCTTCCTCGTGGAAACTGAACAATTAAGGCAGTATTTCTATATACAGCAGGGGAAAACATGTCTTGAAACTATGAATGTATGTAACATTTCTGAAAATAAAATCTTTGCACAAGCAATATTTAAATAAAGAACTTTTGGTTACTAGTGGTTAAAAGAATGCACTATTTTCTTGAGTGAAAACCAAGCGCTTTGCGAAGATTTTTTTTGTTTTCCAAATATCCATATCTAACATTTCAGGCATCAAGATGTAGATCAGATTCTTTGAGTGGTTATTATTCACAGAATTCGAAACTCATCATACAAGCATGCTACTCTAGATCTAAATATGTCATATCTAACAGCTTCCACCACCTAAACTGCGCGGCGTGGCATTAATTTGAAAATCACGGTAAAGTCATCATTAAATGTGATAATTATTCTCCGAACATTTTACTTTAAGTTTTCGAAAATATTACGATTATGAAGTCCAATAACCTTAAAATATTCACTTTGTTAAGGAATGAAAAAATCAATTAACGAGCACTACTCACTTCAGCAAATATGTCATATTTACCAATGGGTAAATACAAGCGCAAGTGGTATAAGCAGACGCATGTAGTTGGTGCGTTACCCAGAACGTCAACACATCCAACGATATAGAATAACTCCAGTGATTAATAATGAGCTACCATGCACGCACAAAACATCCAAATATGTAATGATAAGCTCAATGAAATACTTTACAATGAAGAAAAACACCAAAGCTGAATGTGGAAAAAAATTATTTGGCAAGAAAAATTGCGAGATCAAACATGCGCAAGCGAAAAATGGCTGACATCCGCCATCTTAATAAAGAAGCCATCTTGTTGAAGAAAGGAATATGGCGGCGCCCATGAGGTTGTGTCGGCTCCCATTCATGTAAATAACAGCTGTTGACATGTACAGAAACATGGAACATTGAAATTTGAAAGGCATAAAAACTAAGTACATATCCAAGACTGAGAATTCGGATAATAATTTAGTAAACGGGGTGAAGAAAACACAAGTACTGACAACTGCATCACCACATACTGTGGGAAACAAATATAGTGAAATGCTTTAAGTCATAATTTCAAGCACAGGAAAATTAACTCAAGTGACTTACCGTCGTCTGTTCCTGAAGCCCACATAGTAACAGAAAATTCACCTTCTAACGTTTTAATCTGCACTTGTTTTTGCTCCCATTTGCGTGTACTTCGATCTGTCTCAAACGTAAGTTCTCCTAGTATTTTCCCCTTACCACCGAATTTTTTGCCTTTTCTTCCACGTTTCCCCGAAGTTCCTGGGCTTGTTTCAAGCAGAGTTTCAGGAGCAGGAACAGGAATATTGTCATAACCCGCTAAAGCTTCTGCATCTGTATCAGCACCACCAACGATCTCTTCTTGGGTTTGTAAGATAATTTCTTGGCTACCAGGTTCCGGCAAAGGCTGTAAAGCTATCATGGGTTGTCCTTCTACACCTTCAACAGTGGTCTCTACCGTTTCGACGGGCATTTCCACAGGAATGTCTCCAATTTCGACTTCATGGATTTCGGGCTGTATTTCAACTTCAGTCACCACATCGGACGACGCCATATTGGTCACAATGATGGCGGACATTCTTGTCGGAAAATGCGAATCACTGGGACGGTGTGCAGGAGTCACGTGAGTAAAAATACTCTCGATAATATTCTCAAACTCCAGGATTCTTGTTTAGTTAACTTCCGTGGTTTTAAAGAAATAGTGGTTAAATAAACCAGTCAGTTCGTATGATCATAAAGGAGCTGAAAAAAACTTAACGGTAGCTACACAACCACTGCTGAATGCACTGAGTCAGTGATACCACCACATTCACTCGTGAATGAGCGCCCTGATGCTACTGCCACACCGGTTTTTTCTTCCTTTTGGAGGGGGACGGTCTCCTTCTCCGTCGTGTGTTTCGGTTGTCATCCTCAAAGTAGTTTTAATATAAACTGCTGGACGTGTTGCATCCCACTTGTCAAAATTTTACTGGTTTTAATAAACGTTCGCCTTTAACGTGACGACCAACGGTATTTAGTGATGGGAGCTAAAGTATCTCGTAATGATTTCGAATGGGTGTACACCGATGAACCCCATGCGACAAGGAGGAAAGAAATTTTGAGTAAGTGGTATTTTCGAAAAATGAATTTCTTATGAGTTTTTATTAAGCTTCATATCTTCTGGCAGGCTTTTGCTTAACTTCATAATATTTGCTGGCTTGTTTTAACCGTTGGCTACGCAGTAGTAGGCACTACGAGAAAGCAATTGTAATGCTTTGACTAAATGTGTACCATTCATTATTGAAGGTATTTAGCGGCAGATTTTCAGTTATTTGTACAGGAGCGTTTTAAAATATCAGGTATTTGAACGAAATTTAGTAATGAGAGCTGAACTCCGTGCGATGCGAAGTTCTGCCAATTATATTTTGTGGAAAGTTTTTTACATGATCACCGCTAATACTTTCACTAGACCATATAAATATAGTGTATTTTTCATTTAAAAAGTGTATCGCCGTAGGTAATTGACGCTAGATTAAACTAGCAGTGTTTTTGTCTTGTGGGAACACTTGTGTGTTCCTGTTGATTGAAAATGATAAAATGTTAAGTCTGTGGAACATGAATATTTTAACAAACAGCATGCGTAAAAATTATCATAGAGCTGAAAATGAAGAAATACGCCACTTATCTGAGGAATGTGGATGTTTGCAGTTTTCTAATCATTCGTATCAGTGGCTAGCGGGTTTCATTTCCGAGTGTGTGTGTGTGTGTGTGTGTAGATAGAGGGGGAGGGGTCCAACACCATGGTAATGCAACATCATGCATGCGTTTTGTATAAGTGGGTAACAAATGCTAGATGATTTTGTTTCAGATGGGATTCATGGCAGTAGCTGCAACATCATTTTGAGGATTTTTAGCAAAAGAAATAAGTTACCTTAATTTTCTTGCTCAGAGCCACAACTCAAAAAATGAGGGGGCAGCCCACCCCAGTGACTCAGTGGTCTGGTCAGTTGTCAGGGAATGGGTCCGGGTTCGAATCCCGGTGAGGCACGGATGTGTTTGTCTTATGACACTGGCTCTCTCCCTTCCCTGGAACCAGTTGCATTAAATTAGGGATGGGCAACTGCTTATAGCTCACTGAGTTGCTCATGGTGTTCGTTAAACCCCCAATCAAAAAAAAAAAAAAAGTAGAGTTTCCTTGCTTCCTCTTGCGTGGACAGGGTTAGGTCCGTAGCTGCAGTGGGGACGGTTGCTCTCCCAGAATGATTATATAAAAAGGGTGTTTGTTAACTTATGCTCAGGGACATGAAATGCACTAGATGCAAATAAATTTTCAGAACATTGTAACTCAAAAAGAAAGTTATGCACCTAAATATTTTTTTTTAAATATTGATTCTCCGCAGCTAACTGGGATACAGTGACCCAGACATGAGGTGTGGACCCCTTATATACGTGAAAGGAATTGTTCTCTGAAACAGCAGAGAGGTATATAGGACAGTATGTGGATATGCTTAACCTCTGTAACCTTTCTGATTATCCCGTGAAGAAGAAAAGCTGGCCGCCCCGGTGGGGCAGTGGTCTAAGCGATGGCCTCTGATCATTCGTCCGTAAGGGGTCCGGGTTCGAATCCCGGTGAGGCATGGATGTTGTGTTTGTCTTACGGTACTGGTTCTCTCCCTTCCCTGGAACCGGTGACCCAAAATTAGGGACGGGCGACTGCTTATAGCCCATTGAGTTGCTCACGGTGGTCGTTAAACCTCCAATCAAAAAAAAAAAAAAAAAAACCGCGAAGGGCAATCTGAAGAAGAAAGTTGCACATTCAAGTAGGAGAAAGAAAAACTCGCCAACCAAGAAGTGTTTGTTTGATGTGACAAAGCAAGCATATGAAGCACTATTTCTCAAGAAAATCACTGTGACAATTCAGACATTTGTCAAACTGCATGACCAGCTTGTCCATTCCGGAGTGAAGAAATTTATGTCCCTGCTGATGTAGTCAGTTTGTAGTAGCTGTTTTCACATCATTGTCACACGTGAAACGAGTACCAGACAGGTGCTGTTTCAGGGCACGAAAAAGGTGAGAGTTGCTAAGAGCCAAATCCTGGCTGTAGACCAGATGCTTCCATACCTCCCATTGAAATTTGTGGAGCCAGTGCTGCATGGTGTTGGCAGTGTGCTGCCTTGCGTTATTGTGAAGGAGAATGACACCATTGCCCAGACCTAGTCATTTCCGTCAGATGCTCTCTTGCAATTTTTTCAGCATGGCACAGTATTGATCAGCATTGATGTCCATGCTCTAAGAAGTCCACCGAAAGCACACTTGAGAAATTCCAGAAAATGGATGCCATGATTTTTCCAGCAGATGGTGTGACTTTAAACTTCCTCTTGGCAGTGAAGCAGCTTGTTTCCATTGCATGGAAGCTCTCTTGCTGGTGGGAGCCACGTCTCGTCCCCAGTCACAATGCGGTCAAGAAAGCTTTGTCCATCTTCAGCGTAACGCTGCAGGAACGTCAAACATGCCATCATTCGTGCTGCTTTGTGATCGACTGATAATAAACGTGGCACAAACCTTGTAGTACTTCAAAATATCAAGTTCTTGAACAATGCCTTAGCTCAATCCCAGCTCATACATAATATGGCACAAGGTTACCCTTCAGTAATCTTGAATTGTTTCGTGCACATGTGCAGTTGTGATCTCTGTCGTCGATGAACTTGGGCGTCCACTGTTTGTGCAATGTCGGTTGCCCACATCATCCTTGCCGGATCAAAATGAACAGCACTGTTTCGCCACGTGTTGTCATCATCAACTTTGACAAGCTGCCGATTAATGTTGGCTGCGGGCACATTCTTGGCCCATAAAAAGCCGCCCCGGTGGCACAGTGGTCTAAGCGATGGCTACTGACCATTCGTCTGTGATGGGTCTGGATTCGAATCTTGGTGAGACATGGATGTTGTGTTTTTCTTACAGCACTGGCTCTCTCCCTTCCCTGGAACGAGTGACCCTAAATTAGGGACGGATGCCTGCTTATAGCCCACTGAGTTGCTCACAGTGGTAGTTAAACCCCAAAAATTAAATTAATTGCCTTATAAAAACCTTGTCACTGCTCCCACTTCGACCTGGGACCATGTTACTATTTCAAAATGTCACTGCGCATCTCACCCTGGCCACAGGAGTTCACAGAGGTGCCTGCAGCTCTAGCGCCATCTCTTGAACGTACGTCATCTATTCCACTCATGCAATATCCAGCATAGCATTTAGTTTTTAGCATGTGTAACCTTTTTTTTTTCTTTTTTTTTTTTTTTTGATCGACCTATGTATAATCAAAGCTTCAGCATACTGCAAATTCTTCTAGTCTGATGTTTTCAAAATCCAGTTCAGCTTGATTATTACTTCAAAAATCTATGAGTGAAGTCCTTTTTTCATTTCTAAACCAATTATTAATGTGCTGGCATACATAGTTTATGTCTCAACTTATTTTTTTTTTTTTTGTTATGGCGAGCGCACCGCTGAAAGCGCTCGTCGTAACAACGAACCCCATGCGAGGCGTCTCCTGACCCGATGAGTATAACCCTTTCTACTAAAATCTTTTAATTAATAGTAAATTTCAAACGTTTGATTGTGCGAATGAATGAATGTGGAACTGAAAATATATAACCTAACTGTTTTATTTCTGCAAAAAAAAAATTTTTAATGACTAACCGAAGGTCCGTAAGAAAGGACCTCTCGGGCCAGGAGCACGTGCCTCACAAAGCAAACAATGTGCGAAATACTTTGACAATATCAGGTAAAATAACTTAGATATTATGTATATTTTAAACAAAAGCAAGTTTATAACATAAGACAACCCATAAGGTTGCCTCATGAATTGCAATTTTCGTAATTTTTTTTTTTGTGCTGCATTTGTAGAATTTCTTTTGGTTGTCAGAACTATTTCTAAATTGAATCAATTCACTGGAGAAAAAAGATCTCTCACCTGAGGAGGCATAGATTCAGCGAGATGTTAGTGTCTCTTGATAGTTGGTACCATCACCACAACAGAAGATCCCGCAGTTCCTGTACATTATGTATTTGGGGTGACGCTGCTCGCAGAGCTGTATAAAAATAAAATGTATCTGTGTACACAACCATTGAAAAAGAAAACTTGCTGCAAACCCACGAATCACACACAATAAGAGTAGAATAGGATAATTTAAAGAACAATTAATAAAACAAATAATTATTAAAACATTGCCGATTTCTATGAGGACAAAATAAGTACATTACAACTGAATGTGTGCGAAATAGACTTTACGGCAAAATATTAAACTATGAACCTCATAAAAACGAGGGACTAATTAAGAAAAGTTTTTATATCTAGAAAAACAGTTCCATTAATGCACCTCAAAAAATTATAAATAGCATTTTCAACAACTTAATTCAAAAATAGTAGACTTACAAAATACATAAAGAAATTACTTTAATTGAATAACTGGCAATAAAATTTAAATTATTTCTGTGTAAACGAAACTTTTGATACAGTTCCTATGTGTTGATAACAGGCCTTGATAAAATCTGGAGGCCAGAAAAGTCTGTAAAAACAAAAGAACTCAGAAGATGTGACAAATAAGTGAAAATACTTCAGATTAAAATAGAATTAAATATATTAATCTGAGTTAAGCCTTGAGTAACTGCTTTAGTTGCTGTAAATAACATTCTTTTTTAATCTACAAGCAAAAACTATGCAAAATCTGCTCCTAATTTGTAAACTATCCGCGTACGTGTGTACATCTACATTCTGCTACTCTGGCTTCTTGTACCCATTTTTCCAACTCAAACCACAAATGCTCGATAGAATTTGTGTCCGGCGAATTCAGGGATCATGGCAATAAATGGAATTCCTCTTCATGTTCTTGGGACCATTCCTGAACCTTCTTCGCAGTATGGCATGAGGCATTGTCTTGTTGAAAGATGCCATCTCTGCCAGGGAATACAGTACCCATAAAGGGGTGTGCTTGGTCAGCTGCGATGTTCAAGTGACAGCAGGTCAAAGTTCGCTCCACAGGGATAATGTGTCCAAGTGTTCCCCCAAAAAATATTGCCCAGATCATCACACTCCCTCCAGCCTCCTGGATCTGTCCCACAGTGCATCCAGGTGAGAAGGCTTCATTGGGTAAACGTCACCCACAAGCTCGTTCGTCAACATGGTGTAACATAAAATGGGATTTGTCTGACCATCAGTTTTCTATGATCCAATGTCGATAATTACATGCCCACTGCAAACGTTGATGACGATGAACTGCTGTGGGCACAGGCACACGAATGGGTCTGTGGCTGCGGAGACTCGTATCCAAGAGTGTATGATAAACTGTGTGTTCGGACACATTGGGCCCTTCACCACAATGGAAATTATGGGTAATGTCAGTCATAGTAGCCCTCCTGTTGCTGCGGACAAGACAAGATAGCCTGCACTGACCTCTAGCATCAATGAGGCCTGGCCTGCCCACTCCTTATCAAGGCTGAAAGTGTCACCTGTTGTGGACCATCTTTGATATGTACTACTAACTGCTGCATAGCGTGAGCATTCTACCAGCGTCGCTGTTTCGGAGATGCCTTTACCAAGGCATCTTGCCATAATGATCTGGCCTTTGCCGAAATTAGATAAATCCTTTGCTTTTCCCATTTTGAGATGAAACAAAATACTGAGAGAGACCCAATTATTATATACATGTATATCATTCGCCGAAATTTTAGATTGGATTCCAAGGGACAGGAAAAGACCCAGAAGAAGACCACATGGGAGATGGGTGGATGAAATTCGAAAGTATGCAGGGGTGACATGGAGGAGACTGGCACAAGACAGACCGTTGTGGAGGAAACTTGGGGAGACCTTCGTCCAGCAGTGGATTGATAATGGCTGACAATGATGATGATGATATCATTTGCGACCTTGGCATGTGGTGCCGATTGGCTGCATGTGCACTTATTTGCATAACACAGAGTTGGTTTTAATGTTTCGGCTGATTGGTGTATTATGTAATATTAAATATTCTATTATGATAACTACAATTACTGATTCATTCATGTCTTAGTCTCTTAAAAGAATGGTTCCTTAGACCACATATATTGAAAAAAGAATGGAGAAAATCCTGAAATTATGGCTTACATTTTACACCTTAAACATATGGGTAAATGGTTAACCAACAAACAAAAAGAATCTGCCTGCACATAGGTGACAGAAAGAATTAATGGGTATTTGTCTGTTCTGATTTCTTATGAAGCTGAGGAAGTGCCATTCCCTCTGGCCTACTTCAGCAGAAGTGGAAAGATAGCCAATCCTGTGATCTGGTGGAAAGGAATTTCCAAATGCCAAAATTTTAAGGCTGCTTCTGAACTTGTTCAAATAGCAGTGATTTTGCTGCCAGCTCTGCCTGAATAGGAAGAATATTTTCTAACTTTGGCAATATGAACTCAAAGCTACAAAGTTGTTTATGAAATCAAAATTAGTGATGTGCTGTTGTATACTATGAGGGGGGGGGATGAGCCAGACTATTAGATGTGTAATTAGTGGTAACTATCATTTTTGTTAAAACAGTTCTGTGCTATGGAAAAAAACTTTAAAAAGTTGACAAAATAGCACTTTTTCCCCCTCAGTTTTTCTTTTTTCCTACAAAATTTGCAAAAAAAAAAAAAATAAAAAGGATCTAGATGATGAGTTTCAAACTTAA
This sequence comes from Macrothele yani, assembly GCA_039090855.1. Classification (NCBI taxonomy): domain Eukaryota; kingdom Metazoa; phylum Arthropoda; class Arachnida; order Araneae; family Macrothelidae; genus Macrothele; species Macrothele yani. Next base: position 5,339,448 of record CM077011.1, on the reverse strand, counting down.
TAAATATATTAATGCTAATAATTTGTTTAAATGCAGTTACCAGGCATTCTTTTTTCTCTTAGTTTTTGACAGCTTTACCCAGATTTTGATGGCTTAAACCAGTTTTATATCTTTGTCATGTCAAAAACCCAACCCTGTGTTGCAGTCATCATAAGTCAGTTGTACTTTAAAAATATAAACATTGTAATTTCAGAATAGATATCAGACATCTTTAAATATGTACAGCTTTGAAATCATTAACATTGATAGTGTTCTTTGTGTGTTTGTGCACAAATTTTTCTAAAGGTGGACTAGAATCAGTTCTTAGGTTTCTTTTGCATTCATAAATAAATTATGTGCAGTGTGTCTTTCATATACACTGAAGTGCCAGAAAAACTGATACAGACGAGCTTATGCAAAATACATAGCAACAGCACCTATGCGTGTACTCGGTTGCGTCCACCAGTGCGTATATAAAGCGATAGACATGCTTGCCAGCTGTCAGAGCTGTTTTCGGCATGAGAATGACAAGTAATAACGATTTAAGCGGTGTCATAGTTGGCGCTCGTGAGATGGGTCATAGTATTTCAGAGGTAGAAACGAAGTTCGGATTTTCACGGACGACCATTGCAAAGGTATACCGTGACTACAAGAATTCCAGCAAAACCTCCAACCTACGATACCAGTGTGGCCGTAAAAAGACATTGACATTGGGTGAATGTGACCATCGTCGGCTGTCAAAAATCATTTCGTGCGATAGGCGTGCGAATGCAACACTCTCGCAGGTAGCATCGGAATTCAATGCTGGAGCCTCAACAAGCAACAGCGTCCGGACTGTGCAACGTACCCTGCACGATATGGGCTTTGAGAGCCGAAGCCCAACTAGAGTCCCCTTGATGGGTGCACGACACAGAGCTATGCGCCTCGCTTGGGCACAGCAACACCACCACTGGACACTTGATGACTCTAAACAAGTAGCCTGGTCTGACGAGTCGCGTTTCCAACTGTATCAGGCAGATGGAAGGATTTGTGTGTGGCGCAAACCCCATGAAGCCATGGATCCCGCCTGTCAACAGGGAACTGTACCGGCTAGTGGGGGGTCCATAATGGTTTGGGGTGTGTTTAGTTGGACTTCACTGGGACCTCTGGTACGTCTACAAACATCTGTGACCAGCCAACGCTATGTGTGCATCTTTTCTGGCGAGGTACACCCTCATCAGAAAGGATGCGCACATAGTTTCTGACGAGGTACACCCTCGTCCTGCATTCATGCTGAAGGGTTGGGCCTGTTCCAACAGGACAATGCACCTCCACACAAGTGTCGGGACACCACATTATGGTTAGAGGAGCATTCATCTGAGTTTGGGGTGTCTAAAGATTAAAATTAGCGGTCGCCACGCTCGAAAACTTGCCTTTTTTCATTGCTAAAGAAGTAATTTGCATTTTTAAAACGCTCCTGTTATAGGAAATGTATTTTCAAATCATCCAACTCGCGCGCTGTGAAAACAGCCCTTTCGTCCGCAAATAAGTGGGTACGATCTATTTATAGATTCACTCTTCAAGAACGGGGCGGCTGTTTGGTTTTCCACTTAAGTTGGTGCTCAAAGTAACCATATCGGGAATGGACACCTGTGGTTTTAGATGGAACTGTGGAATCACAACTCGTCTTCAGCAGCTAGTTTTTTAAAATTTGGTTGCTCTGAAAATGCACGATTTTCCATTGCTTAGGCACTTCTTGCTTATCATCAAATAAAATGGGCAAGCATTTTCCCGTTTGTTTACAAAAGGAAATCAAAGGTAGAAAATCGGGACTTCACTTTCCGCGCCGCGCGCCGTCTTTCATTCCACGCAGAGTCGCGTTTCCTTTGCACGTGTGAAGTTGGCTTTAAACAAAATAAAAAAAACCCTCTCGTCTGCCCCTTAATACAGTAAAATGTTACTAAGGAATGGGTAAACACAAGTTTTTCAGGGAAATTATATATCAAAAATCAGTACTGTATTGTTCACTTTGCCGTGATAGTCATTTTTACGTGTCACTGAAAAGGCCGATTCCATCACGGGCGGAATAAGTACCGATTTTGAAATTTAATTTAGCTTTAAAAAAACGGAAAAGAAAAAAAACACTTTCCGTATTGATTGATTTCGAAGAACAGGCGGTTAGAAATAACAAAAACTGCGCTTCACTAGAAAAAACTTTTAAAATACGAAATTGTTCTTTTTCACTATTACTGAAGCTATTAAAAACGAGAAACATAATCAGAAAAAAATTAACATAAGAATTAACCAGAAAGTGAAAAGGAAGTGCATCTTGGGGTAAAAAACATTCGAAATTTAGAAAACTACGGAACATTTTCATCCGTGCTAAAACAATCATTTTCAGGCGACGAACGGCATGAAAGATGCTGAAATTATATCGGACAAATGTCGCGACATTAAAAACATCCAATAAACAGTCCCAAAAATGTTTGATGAATGTTAGAATTTTAAAAACATGAAAATAAACTTTGAACAAATGATTGAATAACATTATTTCATAAAAGTTTTTATTTCCGTAGTATATTTGATGTTTCCCGTATTCCGTAGCGATCGACGATTTCCGTAGTGACTATGGTGAATTCGTAGCATTTGGAAGATCTGAGGTGTGCAAACAGGAAAAAATGACAAATCATTAAAATTCTACCAAAACAACGTTTTCTGAAGGGGGAAAAACCCGACAACCAGATTTTTTATTTCCGTAGTATATTCGATGTTTCCCGTACTCCGCAACGATCGACGATTTCCGTAGTGACTGTGAATAATTCGTAGCATTTGGAATTTCTGAGGTGGGCAAACAGGAAAAAATGACAAATCATTAAAATTCTACCAAAACAACGTTTTCTGAAAGGGAAAAAACCGACAACCAGATTTTTTATTTCCGTAGTATATTTGATGTTTCCCGTACTCCGCAGCGATCGACGATTTCCGTAGTGACTGTGAAGAATTCGTAGCATTTATAAGGTCTGAGGTGGGCAAACAGGAAAAAATGACAAATCATTAAAATTCTACCAAAACAAAGTTTTCTGAAGACCCCCCCCCCCCCCCGACAACCAGATTTTTTATTTCCGTAGTATATTCGATGTTTCCCGTACTCTCAGCAGCGATCGACGATTTTCGTAGTGACTATGGGGAATTCGTATTATTTGGAAGGTCTGTGTTGGGCAAACAGGAAAAATGACAAATCATTAAAATTTTACCAAAACTGAACGTTCCGGGGGGGGACTGACACTGGGTTCAAAAACCGGACAGAATCTGATGGAATCAGGAGATACTATGCAAGAGGCGTTCTTATTTCGTCATGACTATTTTTTCAACACCTGTTAAGGTTTATCAATGTTTTTAATCCTAGTTGTAAATGCATTTATGGCACCTCTATTCATAGTGATTGTGGAATAACTTTTTTACGTAGAGAAACTGAAAAGGATCGGAGCAAAATATAATATCAGGCTAGCTCCAGATCTTAATAACAAAATAAAGAAATTCCTGCCAGCTTTAAAGCAGAAAGAATTGGACATCCAATTGCAGGAAGGAGTAATTTACTGCATCGACTGTAACTGCGGACTCAGCTATATAGGAGAAACGGAGAAGTATTAAGGTCCGAATGAAAGAACACCAAGCAGCTATTAGGAACATTGGGAACAAAACAGGGCTAGACAGACATATACAAGCAAGTGGACACTCCATAAATTGGGACTCGGTGAAAATAATCGCCCACCAGTCAAACTTAGTAAAGAGGAAACTAGAAGAAGGGATCGAAATAGCAAGAAGAAGAAGTACCACAATTAACGATAATTGCGGATGGACTCTTCCAATTGAGTGGCAGCAACTACTCCAGTGACATAGTCCTGATGACGAACTAGGCTTTAGTTCGAAAATTTGACAACCAACTTTCATGAAAAATAACCTCTATAAGACCCGTAAAAAAGTTATTCCACAATGTTTTTAATTTATATTTATTAGAACAACCCAGGAAATTACTGAATATTTTCTGTTAGTGTTCAGGGATCATTGCGAGTCTGTAAAATAAAGTAACCAGGTTGGTATCACATTTCTCCCAATCTCAGCTGTACCACAAAATGATTCTGCTATAAGATATGAAATTCATTTTTGAAAGCTATACAGCCAGTTTTCATTTTGACACCAAGAAGAACCTAACCAAAAATAAATGGAATGAAAAGAAAAATTTGCAGCTTCGAAACATAATGTCTGAACATTTTTGACCATCAATAACTCACTAAAAATTGCTAGAGAAACTAAAAACAAGCAATTTTTAGTACATGAAGGTCAAGCACAAATTGTTGAAATACTCAATATTGCTGATTGTTATGCCAAGCAATGCAGAAGTTAAGAGAATGGAAGCATTGTGGGCAATGTTCTTGATGACAAGACGATGCTCATGCAAAGAATGACTTTAGAAAATACAGCAAATTAAATAAAATAAGCAAAAATAAGTACTCCTTGGAAAATTTGACCCATCCACTGCTTATCAATTTATGGTGGAGAGATTGAGAGATTTTTTTTTTTTTTTTTTTTTTTGTGAACGTAGCGAGAAACCAAATAAAAATGATTAAATTATCTTTCCAATAAAAACTGTCTTGAAAATTTGGTTGATGTGATTGAAGAAATATATAACTTTTAAGATTATATTTATTCATTTAATTGCACTGGACAATAGGCAGTGTGCTCTTGTAACCACTAAGCTTAAATTTAACTATGTCTGAATAAATGAAAGGTATTCGGTGCAGTGATAAAATGTGTATACAACACGAAATAGCTGTAAGGAAAGGCCACTGTCATTTTGTCCACGAAATAGCTGTAAGGAAAGGCCACTAGATTTTGTCCATCCACCGGCCAATGGCCACTCGAAAAAATCGCCAATTTTAATCTTGAGGGTGTTCCCATTCCCACCCAAGTCCCCAGATCTGAATGTGATAGAACACATTTGGGATGCCATGCAACGCGCTATCGAACAGAGGAATCCGAGACCTTGAAATGCACCCGAATTGTGGAACGCTCTGCAGGAAGTATGTGTGCATTGCCTACAGCATATTTCCAGAAGCTAGTGGAGCCCATGCCCTGTCATATTTCTGCAGTCCTGCGCTCCCATTGGGGATCTGCCAAGTATTAGACTGGTGTACCAGTTTTTATGGCACTTCAGTGTAAAGATCCAGACTCATGGTTGCCACTGGCGATAAACTTCATCGTCGTGGCGACTAAAAATGTTCGATTAAATTGCCAATTCTGGCGACCTGTACGGGAAAAACATTTATTTTATTTAACTTGTACCGTACGGAATTTTTTTTTCAACTTGTACGGAAATCGCACGAAATGGCACAAAATTTGATTTGTACTGAAGTTGCCCATCACCTTTTTCATTCTGCTTGAACAGCAGAAAAGAAAAAGAAAAAAAGTTTATAAAAAAACCCGAGGGCGTCGGTTTTTGATCACAAAGAATGCACCAAGGCTGATGGGTCATCGTGAGGGAACGAATTTCGCAAGGTTGCGGTGGGGATGAAAGCCTGTGTTGGACAGCTCAACTGTCTGCGTTGGAAAAGTCCACCTGGTAGAAATTTTTATTAAAAAAAAATTCTCCAATTTTTTAAATAACTGAATGCAAATTTTACAGTAACCAAGACACGTCAAAATAAACCCTCATGTGAAATTTCGTCAAAATCCGATGAAAACTTTAGAAGTTAGGCATTTTCTTTTTATTATGTTTAATGAATGTTTGCTGAAAGCCTGCATAGTCCATAGGAAAATCCGGAATCGGCATAGTCCGGATTTTCGAGGTTGTACTGTAATAATATTTCCATACCTGCGAACTACTATGGAATGTCCGTAGTTTCTACGGATGTAGTTGGCTGATTACGGACCTCGCTGTCGAAACTACGGAATCTACGAATTTTCATTTTTTTTTTTTCAATTTTATTGTTTTATGATATGCATGTGATTCTTAAGCGGATTCGCGGAACTCCGCGTTTTTTTGTCATCATTTTGATCGTACTTAAAACTGAAGACAATTAGCGGGTGGATGAGTGGGGGGGGATTTCCGTCTCGAGACGGTATTTCGTATCTCAAAACTTTCGAAAACGGTAGTTGAATGGAGTGAAAAAGTTACAGTAATCGTAATTTTTTTCTCCCGGTGTTACCGTAGTGTAAAGTTTTATTGTTAAATATGTTTTTATTGCATAAAAGTATTTCAGCTTGAAACTGTAGGCAACAATGTGCGAAAACGAAGGTTAGACGCCGCAAAAATTCCCCCGCAATCTTCAGGCATCAGATTCTTCCGCGAAATCGAGGAATTCCGCCTTTTTCGTTATTATTTTGGTCAATCGCGAGATCAATGAAACAGTGAACACAATTGGGGGGGGGCTATTCTTTTGTTATAAAGGTGAGATTATAACCTGTATATTTCTCATGCACTTGTAATTAGCCTCAAAACAGATATGTATTATGCAGAAGAGTATGAAGTGCAACCACACAAATTGATTCAGATGGGGGGGGGGAGACCTTGATGTTATACCACCTGATCCTGAAGTGAAGTGTTAACAAAAGGGTGTAAAGGTTGAGGGTCACGCGAAAGTGTCAGAGAACGCAATGAAGGTTACTCGCGCGCTTTCTGAGAAGAAGGGGGGGGGGGGGATGTTCGTCGGAAGACGGAATTCCATCTTTACGAAAATTTCGAAAACGGAAGGTTAACGGAGACAGATTTTTTCCGCAATCGTAATTCCTTTTTTCTTGCGATGTTGCCTCTTCCCAGTATTATTGTTAAGTAATATTTAACTGCATAAATATTTGTATATCAGCTTGAAAATAGCGGGAAATTTTCCAAAACCATTAAGTCGGACGGTGCAAAAATTTCTCCCGTAAGCGCACTCCCCTCCCCGCGCGATGTTCCCACTCTCCTGTATTGTTTTATTACTTCAGTTTCAACTTTTAAGAATACTATAACTGAAATATGCAAAATAAAACAAACATACTGATATTATAGTAAGCAATTTTATAAAAATAATTTAGTATGAAATATACAATTTTATTTTTTTTCAAAGTTTGGCCACGGAGTTTTTTTTATGGCCACTAACAATTTTGGTCCTGGTGGCCAATGTCTACTAGCAAAATTTTTAAGTCTGGATCTTTACTTCTGTGTATATGCCTTCATACCCAAGGATATGTGTTTATGCATTTATGTGCAGTTGTGTAATTGTGCTTGTTTTGTTTAAAGCATTTAGTTGCATACTTTCAAGTTTTGAATTGCTCATGCAATACAATGCTATTGACTTACTTTTTATTATTGTTTTATCCATGATTTTATTTTTATGAATCTGAAATTTTGTTTTGAAGTACTGAACTCTTGGATATACATCATAGTTCCAGAGAGAGAGAGAGAGAGAGGGAAAGAGATTTGGGCATTGATCATATGCTGCGAGCCCATGATTAATGTAATGATAAATTTTTATTGCATTTTGTATTTCATTCATATATTCAGCATTTTTCATAATGTTTTCTTGTTTCTTTGCAGAAAAGTATCCAGAAATAAAAAGTCTGATGGGATATGATCCCAACTTCAAGTATGTTGTTACAGGAATGGTGCTTGCACAATTCATATCATTTTTTCTACTCAAAGATGCATCATGGATAGTCTTATTAATTGCAGCCTATTTCTTTGGTGGTGTAATTAACCATTCACTTATGTTAGCTGTTCATGAAATTGCACACAATTTGGCCTTTGGTCATGCTCGTCCACTGCACAATCGTCTGTTTGGAATGTTTGCCAACTTGCCAATTGGAATTCCGATGTCCATTTCATTTAAGAAGTACCATTTAGAGCACCATAGATATCAGGTGAGACTATATTTGAGTTATGTGTTTTTAGGATTTCCACAAAATAATGCAGGTGTTTCAAAGGCTTACTGTGTGTGGAAAAGAAAACATTAAGAAACGTTCATAATAATGTGAACAGTAGAAGTGTAATATGTTTTTAATTATACCCCCATACCAAATTTCATAATAATCCAAAGTAAATATCGTATATGAGCCCAAAATTTGTGTTTCCTGGTCATATAGTGATTATTCACACCGAAAATTCTATAGTTAGAAATAAATATTTTCACTTGTGGACCAAAATACTATTACATACCTTATAATCCATAGTTGATATGAGGCACATTGTTGGTGTGTCAATTTATTTTCTTTGTGGACACACTGATGAATCCAAACCATGCTGCGATCTTCCAATTATAACTCCATCGGTAGGTGAAACATTTCGATTTATTCTCTCATTCATGTACATTATTGCACATTGATTCCAACACTCTAAATGCTAAGAACATATTATGTACATGCCGGTAACATTTCTTATTCCATTGATGTTCACATACTGCTCTTGCACAACCAGTTAAAACTTGAAGTCTAAAAACGTTTCACCATTAAAATTCAATAAACAGTCTAAAATCACGTCATGCTTAAGAACACCACTATTCCACCATAAAACTCTCGTTAAAGCTTTTCAACTTTTCCAAAGCCTTCCTCAGAACTATCGTCTGGTACACAATGTTGTAGGCTGACTATGTGTGTTAGATAATCCCACTATGGAGTCCACCTATGTAGACGACAGGGCTGAATGATCACGTGCTTCCTCTTCCTACATTCTTAAGTTTTTTGCGTTTTTGATGCTGTGCTGCCATCTACACTTTTATTCGCTGTTTAATTCTCTTATGTTTCCTTCATTCCTTTTTGTCCTATTTTTCTTTTTCCATTGTTGTTCTTTATATTCTCTTTCCCTTTTAATCAATGCTTTCCAAGGTTCCGCTGTGATAATTGGTTCATTATTATTACAGGCTCTGTGTTTATTTTTTTCTATGGTAACAGCCTCGAAGTACCTCAACTCCCGTTTTTCTTATATCTAAATATCTTCAAATTTTGTTTTCGCATTTTCCTCAAAATAGTACTGCACCATTGCTGTCTGTGTATTCTCTCCTTTTTCCCGATTTTTCATATGTTGATTTCTTCTTTTTATAAGTCTGTTTTTGGTTGATCCATAATAATAAATACTCTTTTTTACTTGATTATTTCCATGTTCTAAACTCTAAAAGTATTCTATATACTCCCTCTTTTTGTAGGTCAGGGATTTTTTGCTTTGTATTATTTATCATTGTTGCCATTGTTGTTACAGATTTGGTCCATAAGTGAAGATATTTATTTCTAACATAATCCAAAGCTGGCCTGAATGAATTTAAGTGAAATAACCCTTTAAATACCTTAATTAAAAAAAAAAAAAAAAAAAGCTTCATGAGGGATTGGATTGCATACTGTCATTCATAGTACAGCAAATCCCACATGCTAGAGGTCCTGAAATTTTTTCTCTAACTTGAATAATCAATGTATGTATCTAAATTTATGTAAAGCATAATGATGTCACAACATGTGCTAAGAGTGGCTTCTATTTGCATCTAACCACATGAATATAAACAGTTATTACGGTTTCTAAACGGTGCATCATCACTTGTCGAAGGTGGCATTGAGGAATCCCTATGGTCCTAGGAAGTGCCGCAAATGATGTCAGTATGACAACTGCCTCTGATTAGATGCAACATCTTCAGGTAAAGCTCCACCCAGATGTGTTGTATGATGGTGTACATCAGGGTTCCCACGTCCTTATAAATCCCTAAAAGTCCTTAAATTGTGCTTATTTTTTATTAGAGTGTTTGGAAGTCTTTATTTTTGGCCATAAATGGCTAAAAGTGCTTATTCTTCCTTACTGGCTTCATGTAATCCAAATGTAGCTCCTAGAGCTTCTGCTACTAGTTGGCTATGTTGATGATGATGTGACATCAGCTGAAAGACCATGGGAGAGCAGTATTGAGATAAGTAATCTGTGGGGGAAAGGTGAGGGCCCAAGGGCTAAATTCAACTCTTCCAGCATATTCCACCCAACAAGCCCCATTGCCATCCCTTAATACAGTAGATTCTAGTTAATTGGGACACATAACAGCTTGAAGAACACTTTGGCCCAATTGAGCAGCTGCCTCAATTATGCAAAGCTTTCATCCCAAAGGGCTAAGTTTGGGATGTTCTTCAAGAATTATCTCAAATGAATGGCTGCCTCGATTAACTGAAGGCCCAGTTAACCAGAATCCACTGTACTGATATTTAACTTTTGTATATGCAAATAACAATTACAAGGTTGTGTAATGTCACCATGGCTGTTTAATATATTTATGGATGCATGCATGCATGATGCCAAAATAAATAATACTGGTTTATGTCTTGGTGAGATCCGTGTGTGCAGAGTGCTGTATGCTGATAACACTGTCCTGTTGGCAGAGAACATAAGTAGTTGCAGAGTAAGTTGTCCCGGATGTACGAAATTTGCATGAAATTCAAACTGAGTATAAATAAGGGAACACCCAAAGTTATGGTTTTTGAGAGAGGAACTGGTAGCCCTGAATGTAATGTAAGTCTAAATGGCACAGTGATTTATTGACCAGGTGAGTGAGTTTGTATTTAGGAAGCATGTTTGACAGAGAGAATAAATAGGATGGTGAAATTAGTAGGTGAGTGAATTCTTCATTGAAAGTCATAGCAGCTTTGGGAGGTGTTCACAGGAATAATGGGTTCTTAAGAGAGTCCTTCATGGCTGTGCATGAGAGTGTAATTGTTCCTACTTTGATGCATGGCAGTGAAACTTGGGTACTGCAGAAGAAACATAGGAGTAGTTTGTGTGCTGGAGAAATGCATTACCTATGGGGGGGGGGCAAGACACATTCTGATTGTATGAGGAATGAAGATGTGTTGCAGTTGTGTAATGTGAAGCTTTGATGGTTTGGCCATGTTGAAAGAATGAGTGATGAGATGCTTACTAGGAAAATCTTTTTAGCCCAAGTGGCAGAAAGGAAGGCCAAGGAAGTCATGGGAGGATCAGATTCAGGAGTGTCTGCATGAGAAAAAGATTCTGAGTATGAAGTATAGAAGGTCTTGTGTACGACGTGTGATGGATATCAGTGAAGCCTGAGTTGTATGTCAAGATTGCTGTAAATGGAGAAGTTTGATACAGCAACAGTAAGTAAAAATTATCTGGTAGTTTGTATTTCTTTTTGGAACTAACCTCTAAATCCCAGAGAACAGCTTAGTGATATGTATGTGTGATGTGTTATGTTATGAGAAAATTAACTGCAGAATTGAAATCTTGAACATGTAATTTTGTCTTTGGTTGTGCAATTTAAACCATAAAATCATTATGTGCAAAACTTAGATCTTGAACTCACAACTTTAACTACAGTTGTACAATTTACATACTTTTATTGCATATGAAACAGATTTTACCAGCAGAACTGTCTTTTAAATTGCATAAATTCTAATTTATTATATTCACAAATTTAAAATATGAAAAAATATTGCATTCTTCAGTTTGCATTTGTTAAGTTGTGTATAAAAGTATATTAATGCATGTCATTGTTGTGTATGCAGTTGGTAAGGTCCTTTAAATTTTGTTTGTGGCATAACAAAGCTCCTGATGCTGTGTGGACACACTGCATGATCCACAGGTAAACACTCGCATGCCAGCACCATAGTCCTGCTGCACATCCTGCTGCAAGAAACCACAGGTAAACACTTGCATGCCAGCACCATAGTCCTGCTGCAAGAAACTAGTCAAAATGGCAAACTTCATTGAAATGTGCCCACAAAAGGCCAGATTTTTTACAAAATTATGTGTTGATATGAGGACTGAGTTACACACACTAGTCTGCTGTACAATTGCAACTCTTGCAGGCTGTCTAGTGTCAGTGTTCTGACACACTTATATCAATTGAGAAAGGAACTTTATTCACAACTGCAGAAAAAAATCACTCCATTGCTCTTATTAACTATATGTCAACAAAATAGTTTCCATATCATCTACTGTTTCGCACGTTACTAGAAATTCGAGCACGGGAAAAACGTCCATATAATAAGAAAATTTTTATTTCAACTTGTCACTAATATTCCTTTTTTTCTTTTTGATGTTCTTTATAATAGTTTAGAATTTTATTATGAAGATTACAAATTTATATGAAAAAATGTTTTAATATGTGCAGTCAAATGCATCATAAGTTGTCAAAGTCCTCCAATACGTAGAGACAATATGTATTAAAAGATTAATATTATTCCAGTTTTTAAGTCATGATTTACGAAATTAATACAATAGAAAAGAACTTTCGAACCTTTTGATTATGATGCGTTGAATCAGTAATAAGCCATCTTGTTATCGAAGAAGGCATGATTTTCCTTTCCTGTGGTATCAGCTTCCAAGTTGAACTTCGATCTTATAATTTCTTATTATAGATGATGGTTGCATGTTTTATTTTCCGTGGCTCGATATCCCAAACTAGTTTCAATTCCTTCTTTTTGGAATCATCTTCAGTGGGTATTATGATCTTCTCATACATGTTGTGTTTCGGCCACTTACATCGATTCTACTGGCAGCGTCCGACTTTTCACGGCAGTTGTACTCTTGCGCATGCTATTTTTGGTATTAATGCACGTTCTTCGTCGTGTTTTGATATAACCGGATGACATGAATTCCGACTCCAAATTAATTGGTGTTGCCATTCATTTGTTGAAAATAATTAATAAGGTCTTTTATTATATTTTTTATCGTTAATTTCTTTTTCGATAAAATATTTCCAAGCGTACGGTAGATTCATTGGATCATTATTATTACAATTTATTTCTTTAGTTTTTTCAATCATTATCGCTTCTGAGGTTAATATTTGATTTTTAGTTTTATGTGAGGTTATTAATTTTGCATCATACCAAACAGGATAAGCTTCATTTTCAATACAATGATTTATTAATGATGTTTTGTTTTCTTTTTTATTCCAGTTCGATATATGTTCTTTTAATCTGGTCTTAAATCTTCTTTTTGTACTTCCTATGTATACTTTATTTCTTTCATTTCTTTCTATTTCTGTATAATATTTTGTTGGTATAGAATATACTCCGGCTTTATCAAGCATTGATCTTCTTTCATTTCCATTAGTTAATATAGTTTCGTTATCTATGACGGTTTCTGCCAATATCATTTTTTCTTTAATGCATTCCTTCTTTAAGATATCTGTTATTGGAGGAATGTAGGGAATTTTACCAGCAAATTTTATTTCATTTTTTTGTTTATTTTTATTTTCATTTAAAGATTTCTTTATATTTTCAAGTATATCATCTATGATCTTTTTCTTGTATCCAAATTTCATAGCAGTTCTTTTTATCCAGTTAATCTCAATCTTTTCTTTGTGTTTATTACAGGAATGGGTTAATGCTCTTCTTATGTAAAATTGAAGTGCTGCTCTTTTATATTTCCAAGGATGATTTGAATCAATCGGAATTATCGTTGGAGTATAAGTTGGTTTTCGATATACTTCGTATTCAATCATATTATTTCGCCTGAATAAAGAAATGTCTAAATAGTTTAGTTGTCTCTTAACTTCTTTTCCATAGTAACTTGTATTGTAGGATAAAAACTATTGTATTTGTTTACAAATGTTTCAAGTTCTTTTTCAGATTGCTTCAGAAGATAAGGATATCGTCAACGTATCTTACGTATAGTATTAGTTGTTTTTGATTGAATGAATCCAAAAGTTTATTTTCTATGTCTTGTAATATTATTTCAGCAAGAAGTCCCGAAATTGGTGATCCCATTGGTGCACCTTGTTTTTGTCGGTATATTTTTTTATTATATGTGAAGTAGTTATTATCAGCTACTAGTTTCAATGCCTGGATAATACTAATTCTTTGTGCTTCAGGTATTTTTTTCATCTTTTAACTTCTGATTTAACAATTGAATTGCTTCATAAACAGGTGTATTTGGATATAGGGAAACAATATCTAGACTGATCATCAGAAAATCGGTTGTTTTTAGTTCTTTAACTTTTTTAATCACTTCAATGGAGTTGTTAATTGTATAAATATGTTGAAAGTAATACTGTTTTAAATGTTTAAATAGTTCTTTTTCAAGGAGAATTGTTGGAGACGTTGTTTTATTTACTATTGGTCTTAATGGTTCTTCTTTTTTATGCGTTTTGATTTTGCTGAATATGCTTGGAATAGACGCTCCAACGGGCGGAATGGCTTTGTTTTTAATATTATCAGGTAAATGTCCATGGTTTTTTATATAAGCCATTATTCTTAGAATTGTATCTGTTGGGTCAAGTGTAGTTTCTTCGATATCCAATTTTTCTATAGCCGTTTTCATTTTTATATCATAATCATCTTTGTCTAATATAATAATTTGTTTGGCTTTATCAGCGCTTACGCATTTAATTGCTGGGTTGTTCTTGAGGTTCATTAGCTCTTGTCTCTCATATTTTATAGCTGGTATTTGTTCTTCTTTTTCTTTGTTATTGATTGCTCTTAATATTTTAAATCTTGTAGGGTTTTGTCTTTTATTTGGTAGTTTCTTGATGACGTCTTCTATATATGGGATTATTATCTCGGCTTTCGGAATTTCTTGTTTATATGCATATCTCGTTCCCTCTATTGAGTGCTTTAACTTGTAGATATGTCAATTCATTATTAGATTTGTTAATGAACAGTGGTTTGTCTTCTAATGTTGGTAGTTTTTCTTTTTCTTCTTTGTTATTATACTTTTCTCTTATGAGGTTTTCAATTTTATGAAAGTGTCTCCTTCTGTCTTTAAATTGTTGTCTTTCTATAATAGCAAATATTTTAATTAATGCTATTTTTATTTCTTCTTTATCTTTCTCTTGCATGCATTGATTATATAATCTGTAGTTTTTTCTTTCTATGATGTTTTAAATATTGGTAAATCACATAATTTTAATTTCTCCATTGCTCTTTTAAAAGTGATTTACTTTTAACTTTGGCAGGCTTGTATAACATCTTTAAAGAACTGAACTCGGTGAACATGTTGCTGCAGAGTAATGACACCTATATCCTGCAAGTGTCAAGAGTTTTGGCCTTCAAACAACAAAAATTAGTCAAATGGAAGGAAAAGATATAGAAAGATGACCTTATATCAGTTAAGAATACATCAACTAGACAAGTTCATAACGCTCATAGCTTAGTATATAAGTCCATTGAGAAAAATGCTTAGCAACAGACAACTAAAAATGAAAACTGTAGGAAAATAGAAATTCAAGCTTAAATTACGTGAAAAAGATAATGGCACATGGGAGCTTTTGAACTAGGTCTTATTTTCTCTGGTTTCTCTCAATCAAAAATAAAAAACCTAATTTTTAAGTATGAACTGAAATCAAAACTAAAAGCTTGTTTGACAAGCAAAGAAAATTCACAGGCTCCATTCTTTTCCATCCAAATTCCTCATATGTACAAGGAATTTTAAAAAAGTCTTCAAAAACTTTGGTAACTATCTTGCAATCAGTTCTAAACACACTGTTTTGCAGTTATTACTTAACAGAAAAAAACAGAACCAATTGATCTTCTGGGACTCTTCTATTCCAATAAAAATTTCTGGACAAACTTCCTACAGTCAAAAATTGATTAAGTGAAAACCAAAAAAAAAAAAAAAAAAAAAAAAGATGTAAAAATGGGAAATCGTAACACTGCCTTGGTCTCCTTCACTTTGGAAAATATAACAGCAGAACCCTATTGCAAGGATTCAAAGCTAATTGTGCCATTTTCAGGCTCGTATGCACTTTGCTACTGTGAAAACAGAAGTTTTTATCTCTCCTGCAATTACTGCTGGAATCTCCGCATATCATCCCCATGAACTGGAAAACAGTTCTCTTTCATTATAATATTCGTGAATCTAACAATCATTTGCAGGAACCGAATGATGTGAATCTGGTAGCATCCTAGTATTTCCTTCCAAATTCTGGTTGAAAAAGATGGAAGACACTGACATTATCCCTTTTATGTAACTCCCACATGATATACCTTTTTTTTTAACTTAAGCAGGATTTTCTATTTTCTTTACAGTTGGTATAAGTCTGTTTATTGCATGGCATAATACAACATATACAAGTTGTCAAGCTTTTTCTGCCTGGAGGCTTTCTTAATGGGTGGTGAGACATAAATTGCAGAGAATCAGAACAAGCAAGAAACAAAAATGATTTTTTTTTTCCTTTCAGAATAGGGTCGAAGACATCACACAAGTGGTATTCTGTGTTATTTATCACACCATTATATGCTGTGTTGTAATGTGTTTCCATCCCTTAAGAATGCATGCCAAATCATCTGTAGTTCCATAAACAGCTTCATTGTATGCTATCTTGCTGGAGCAAAGAAGAAAACAGATTTGTACTATGCTATAAGTCTGTTTTATTCTTTGCTACAGAATAAATGGATTTATACTACTCTTATAAGCATTTTGAAAGTGGCCTTATTTGTAATAGCCTTCTATGATGTTTTAAATATTGGTAAATCACATAATTTTAATTTCTTTCTCCCTTGATCCACAGTTTAAGAAATACTATTTTGGCATATATTCACTGTATTCTGTGTAACTACTTCCTTCAGAAAACTTGAAAATGTTCATCATCCTGGAGCTGGAATCGAACCTGCAGCTCCCAATTTCCAGTCGGGCATGCTAGTCATTACACTACCCAGGACAAGGAAATTCCAAGCAACTGAACGTAGATATCTGAGTACCTTCAGATTTGTACTAGTCAAAGCGACCATTGTAGCACCTCATGACCTTTTCTCACATCCAGGGTCGGATGTAGGTCACAAATTCCAGGGTCGGATGTAGGTCACAAATTCCAGTGATGAAAGTATGTCATATACAATTGGGAAACAAATTTCCCCATAGAAATAATTCTCCATAAATACATAATAGGCATTGTAATGCTATTATTGGCATATTTTCATTATATTCCATGTAACCACTTCCTTCAGAAAACTAAGCTTTGCTCAGTCTTCAAATCCAATGTTTACAGTCTTGCACTTAAGTTAAGAATCCTCCACAACATATCAATTTTTTGTTTTAAGTTAGAAATCCAAACAAACCCAATGATTTACCCGTTGTTTTGTATTCCAGTTAGCACCTCAGCAAGTGTTACACACTACATTGAAAGCACTTGCTGTTATGCTATTTGCTGCCTGGCAGATCCTATACTGAAAAGCCAAAACATTTTGACCAACTGCCTAATAAACACCTCTTACATGTTAGGCATGGACACTACAAGATTTCTAAAGGTGTCTTGTAGTATCTGATACCAGGGGTTGCACCATCAATCGCATTATTTGCAATTTGTGAAAAAAAAATCATTTTGGCAATGGAAAAAAGTTTTGGTGAAACTATTGGCAATTACCTTTTTAATTCTGTCCAGGCAAAAACAATCTTTTTAAAAAATTGCTTTCACTCAGACGTCATGTCGAATTTAGCTTTGGCAATACCAAGAATATTTTTAAAATTTATATAGAATCTTTTAAATGCGATCGTATTTGTGGATTTCTTATCTTTTAATGTGAATTATCAACCAATATTGCACGACTTATGTGAAAATAGTTATTAGATGAAAGTTTTATAAGTGCAATTTTTCAACATCTGTATTTTTTTACTTTACATTGGCCCTTTTATAACCAAGCCATAAAAGAAATGTAATACCAGTTTTTCAACTTGAGATTTATCCTGTCAATAATTCTTCAGAAATTTTATAGGTAGTGGTAAATTTGATACTGTCTTGGTGGTGCAGTGGTCTAAGCGATGGCTTCTGATCATTCGTCTGAGATGGGTCTGAATTTGAATCCCGGTGAGGCATGGATGTGCTCTCTCCCTTTCCTGGAGTCAGTGGTCGTAAAATAGGGACGGGCGACTGCTTATAGCCCATTGAGTTGCTCACTGTGGTCGTTAAACCTTGATCCAAATAAATAAATAAATTTGAAATTGAAAATAAGTGTCTATATTTCTTTGTGTTAGGATTTGGAATCTATAGCATAATATTTTGTTGCCTAAGTGTAAAGAATCTATAACCCATTGTTTTTGTATGATTATTACACTTCATGACAGTTTTTATGGTTTTTATATTTCCAGTGGAAAGTGTTTTTAAAAAGTTGGCAACTTCAGATTGCATTTGGTGAAAAAATATTGAATTTGGCTAATGGGTTGGTGAAAACTTTGAAAAAGGCAGAGCAACTGCTGTCTGGTACCAACATGTTATGAGCAGATCCTTTAATTCCTGTGGTTGAGCAGTAGCAGATCAGATTTGCTGTTCCAACACTGTGCTCAATTTGATTTATGTCTAGAGAATTTGGAGACCAGAGCAATACCTTGAAGTCTTCCTCATGTTCCGTGAACAATTTGGGCAGTATGGCTTGATGCATTATTGTGCTCAAAGAAGACACTACTAGAGGGGAATACCATTTTCATGAAAGGATGTATCTGGTCTGCAATTATATTTAGGTAGGTGGTAGACATCATAGTTTCCTTCATGTGAATGATTGGACCCAGGGTTTCCCAGCATAACATTGCCCAAAGCATTACACTTCCTCCACTAGCTTGTTTTTGTCCGTTGATTCATCCTGGTGCCAGCACTTCCCCAGGTAGACAACATGCACGTATATGGCCATCCATATAGTGCAACAGGAAATGAAATTCTTTGGACCAGATGACCTTCTTACAATCACTCAAGGTTCAGTTTTGATGCTCACATGTCCATTGTAGACACTTTCAATGGTGAACCAAGGTTAGCATGGGCACTCAAAGCCATCTGTGGCTACGCAGCCCCATTTTTAGTAGGGTTTACTGTGTGTTGTTACACATTACTCCCGTCACCAGCATTTAAGTCACCGTAGACACTTTCAATGGTGAACCAAGGTTAGCATGGGCACTCAAAGCCATCTGTGGCTACGCAGCCCCATTTTTAGTAGGGTTTACTGTGTGTTGTTACACATTACTCCCGTCACCAGCATTTAAGTCACCGATGAGTATCACCACAGTGTCATATCTGTTGGTTCGTACCATACAGGATAGACTTCACTTGCCTGTGGCATTGATGTGCCATGGTCGGCTCGCACCTTGCTGGTGGTTCATGGATTTTCCTCTTCTGACCTCTGTTTGAAGGTACCAACCATGGCTGACCATGCGACTCCACAAGCCTTGCTTTCTTGGAAATGCTGTGACCCAGTTGTCTGGCTATTACATTCATTTTGTTTGGCTTTTGTGAAACTCACTTAAGTCTGCTGCCTTTCCCATCTAAAGAGCAAGAATAATACTGGTTAGCAGAGATCAGTATCAGGTGCTGTTTATACCATTTCATGACTTTTACATACACTGTCATTTACCTGCAGTTGCTTCAATTTGCGTAAAGACATGCTGGTCATAACGTTTTGGCACTTCAGTGTATCTATCATACATTGTTATAAAGATTCACTAAAAACAAGAAAGTAATTTATGAAAATGATGTATCTTGACAAGACCTTATGGTTTTCTTCTTAAATTTTATCAGGTCTTTGAAATATTTCTTTCAATGGAATAAAAGGTCAACTTCTTTTAATTACCGAAATTCTCATTTTGGAAGATGAGCTTTTTAATTTAAAAAATCCAAATCCAAAGACAACATTTAGTAATGAAAAATTCCTGATTTTTTGTGGTTATTTTTATTGTCATATACTCAAAATATGAATCTGAAAACTTCTCTCCAAACTGATTTTCTATTACAAAATAATTTTTTAATCCATAAGCGCCTGAGAGAGAATTTAAACCTGAATAGCAATACAAAAGTATTACAAATTCTTAACATTGCAATAAAAAAGGAAATATTAATTTTTTTAAAGCACAGATTCTTGAAAGAAAACTGGATTATAAAACCCCCTACTCCACAACTTCTGACAACACAAAAACGAGAATAAAATAAAGACAATAATTAATTAAAGAAGCGCTTTGTGAAGGTTATATGACATAAACAATTAGTTGCAATATGTACAAAGTATTTCAGAAGTGCTTTAAGTGCATAATTAAGTAGTTATAAAGAACTTAACTACATTGAAAACACAGCGCAAATTACAAGAACAATGAAACGGCCGGCTGCTTGGCCTTAGTTCCCTAAAAAACGCACAAAGTTACCAAGAAAAGAAAGAGTTAAAATCTGCAAAAAAGTTAATAGACTTGCCAGTGCCGATAAACTGAAAGCAAAAAAAGAAAAAAGTACAAGAAGTTCAAACATTGAACTTGGAAAACCTAAAACCCAAAGACAATGAAGAGAGCTTACCTCTTATGCAACTTAACTTCCTCCTTTCTTGAGGAAACATGGCCGACCTTTTAACCCAAACTTCCAAACACCCCTGCCACTCCCTAGTCGCTGGGGGGCAGTGTGGAATAATAACATATCAACCAAAGTAATTGAGAATGTACTAATTTCTCAGGTGCTTAGAATTTCAAGAATTTGCAGCAACAATTTGGACTTCAATTACCACATTAATATACTATTAGACAGTTTTCTAGAGAACAAAATTCCTACTTCTTTCATCAAAAGAACTTTAAGAAAAATTATTCTGAATAATAGAGTAAGGTTGGCAGATCTGCTTTAATTTTCTACGCAGTTAATAATATGATTCTGACCAATGAAAGCCTTTTGGAAGTTGGCTAGAAGATGCCTATTAACTACAAAAAGGAACCTTAGTGCTATGGATAAGAAGGTCCTATTAAAAATAAAAAATTAAATAATATAGACAAAATCACAAAAAAGAGCTTAAAAATCTGTTAATAAAATAAAATAAAAATAAATATAAAAGAAAACTAGTTATTCGCTCACTAGAATAGCTATACTAAAAATAGTAAAACTAACATTAAAATTAATAGGATTCTGAATAGTCTACAGAAGCTCACTAAGGTGATTAAATACATGCAAAGATTATTAAATACACTACTTGTGTATTTCATAATATTTCTCATGTATTCTGGAGAGTTAATTCTGCTCTTTCTGATCATACAGGTCCACAATCTTAATTATATTTTTTTCTCTAGTTAAAATCTCCGCGAGTAGGATTTTTCAGTGTGTGGAGGCCTTCAGCCCCACCCACACTGCCCTTCAGCGACTAGGGAGTGGCAGGGGTGTTTGGAAGTTTGGGTTAAAAGGTCGGCCATGTTTCCTCAAGAAAGGAGGAAGTTAAGTTGCATAAGAGGTAAGCTCTCTTCATTGTCTTTGGGTTTTAGGTTTTCCAAGTTCAATGTTTGAACTTCTTGTACTTTTTTTTTTTTTTTTTTTGTTTGCTTTCAGCTTTTAGGCACTGGCAAGTCTATTAACTTTTTTGCAGATTTTAACTCTTTCTTTTCTTGGTAACTTTGTGCGTTTTTTAGGGAACTAAGGCCAAGCAGCCGGCCGTTTCATTGTTCTTGTAATTTGCGCTGTGTTTTCAATGTAGTTAAGTTCTTTATAACTACTTAATTATGCACTTAAAGCACTTCTGAAATACTTTGTACATATTGCAACTAATTGTTTATGTCATATAACCTTCACAAAGCATTTCTTTAATTAATTATTGTCTTTATTTTATTCTCGTTTTTGTGTTGTCAGAAGTTGTGGAGTAGGGGGTTTTTATAATCCAGTTTTCTTTCAAGAATCTGTGCTTTAAAAAAATTAATATTTCCTTTTTTATTGCAATGTTAAGAATTTGTAATACTTTTGTATTGCTATTCAGGTTTAAATTCTCTCTCAGGCGAACTTGGTAATTTGTTATTGCTGAGCATTATTTCTGATTTATTATGTCACTCTTACAACTTGAGTTTTCTATAATCTTCTTCTTTCTGTTTAATAGTAACAGATGAAGAGCATGGGTCGGGCCAGGAAAGTTATGGATGCAAGCTAAATTGTTAACTAAAGCTTGGTCATGCAACTCTGCAGAGGTCATGACATATCATCATCATCATCATTGTCAACCATTATCAATCCACTGCTGGACGAAGGTCTCCCCAAGTTTCCTCCACAACGGTCTGTCTTGTGCCAGTCTCCTCCATGTCACTCCCGCATATTTACGAATTTCATCCACCCATCTCCCATGTGGTCTTTTTCTGGGTCTTTTCCTGTCCCTTGGAATCCAATCTAAAATTTCGGCTGTCCATCTATGGTCTGTCCTTCTGGCAGTATGTCCAGCCCATTGCCATTTCAGGGATTTAACTCTGATCATGATGTCTTCCACTCTCGTCATTTTTCGGATCCACGAGTTCCTCTTCTTATCTCTCCTGGTTACACCAAGTATGCACCTCTCCATGCTGCTTTGAGTTGTCTGCAGCCTTTGTATGTCTCTTTTAGTTAAGGTCCACGTCTCTGCACCATACGTAAGCACTGGAAGGATGCATTGATCAAACACTTTTCTTTAAGACATAATGGCATATTGCTCTTGAAAATTATGCTGTTTCTTCCAAAAGCTCTCCAGGCAAGTTTTGTACGCCGATTAATTTCTTCATCAATGTGACCCTCACTTGATATCTGCTGTCCAAGATAAACATACGTATCTGTTATCTCAGTTTTTCTCCATCAATCGATAAATCTTCATTTCTTGTAAAAGCATTGAACATCACTTTCGTCTTCTGAAAGTTCATTTTTAATCCCACTTCTTTACTCTTGTCAGCAAGTTCCTGGATCATACTCTGCAGCTCTGATGGGGTAGTTGCAAAAATGACTACGTCATCAGCAAAACGAAGGTGAGTTAGATAATCTCCATTAATCTTTATCCCTTTGTTTTCCCAATTCAGTGATTGAAAGACATTTTCCAATGTGGCATTAAAGAGCTTCGGAGATATGGTGTCACCTTGTCTCACTCCCTTTCCAATTTTTATGTGTGTTGTATTTTCAAACAGCTGAATCTTTGCACTTGCATTTTCATAGATGTTATTAATAATATTAATGTATGCATCTTCAATACCGCAGGATTTCAGAGCCGTGGTAACTGCTGATGGTTTCACCCGAATCAAAGGCTTTTTCATAATCAATAAAAGCCATGCACAATGGAAGTTCATATTCCCTCGCTCTTTCAATTAGTTCTCTCAGTACATGGATATGATCTATTGTGCTGTAGCCACTCCTGAATCCAGCTTGTTCTCTCGGTTGAGCCATGTCCAGTGTTACCTTCAAGCGGTGTGAAAGAACTTTAGTGAAGATTTTATAAACCACTGATAGGAGGCTGATAGGTCTGTAGTTCCTGAGATCCTCAATGTCACCTTTTTTATGTAGCAGGATCATTGTAGCATTGTTCCAATCCTCAGGAATCTTCCCTTCATTAAGGCATCGAGTGAAAATTTGGGCGAGTACTGTTTCGATTTCTCCACTTGCTTCTTGTATGATGTCTATAGTAATTCCATCTTCTCCTGGAGCTTTCCCCCGCTTCATGTTCTTGATTGCATGAGCAACTTCTGCTGGGAGGACTGGAAGAACTCTGGTACCTTTCATGATGTCTGGAGTACATGTATCATCCCTTTCATATAATTTGGAGTAGAAATCTTTCACTCTTGTCAAAATTTCGCCTCTATTTCTTGTTATAGAACCATCTTCTTTTCTCAGAGCCATAATCTGTTTTCTTCCCTTACTGAGATGTCCCTTTGCTATCTTTAGGCTTTGGTTGTTTTCAATTGCTTTCCTCACTAGCTCACAGTTGAATTTCCTTACGTCTTCAGTGATACTTTTTCGTGCTGTCTTGCATAGCTCTATATATTCCACTTTGGAAGTCACATCTTCTTTAGTTGTCCTCATCTGTCTTCTTTTTTGCATCAACATTTTGGTTTTTCCTGATAATTTGTTTACATGCAACTTGTTCTTAGACCCAGCTAATTTTGTTGCTGTTTCCATAAGAGCTTTGGTTACTTTTCTGTTAACTTCCGAAATATCCACTTCTTCCGATGTTAGGCCTTCTAAAGCAGAGAATCTGTTCTTCAGTTCCAACTTGAAAGTATTATGGTGTTTTTTAAGGTTGGTTATGTCAATACATTTTGTTTGCCTTATGAGCTTGCCACGTTCCAGTTTAGTGTTGAGGTGCATCTTACATCTCACCAATCTATGGTCACTACCTGTGTTGAACTTGTTTAGCACACTGCAGTCTTCGATGACGAATTTTTTGTTACACATAATAAAATCAATTTCACTTGTCGTCCCAATTGGATGTCTCCATGTCCATTTCCTGTGTGGCTTTTTCTTGAAAAAGGAATTCAAGATGAAAAATCCTTCTGCCTCTGCAAACTCAACGAGAGTATTTCCACGCTGGTTTCTGTTGCCGTAACCGAATTTACCTACTGAAGTTTCATTCTGTTGCCGTTGCCCTATTTTTGCATTGAAATCTCCCATAATTATCTTCAAGTGCTGCTTACCTTTATTATTTAGATGACGAATTTCCTCATAAAATTCTTCAATTTCTTCTTCAGGATGACTTGTGGTGGGTGCATAAGTTTGAATAATCTGAGCCTGGTATCTTCTCGATAGTTGGATAACGAGTCGTGCAGCTCTGTCAGAGGAACTTTCAACTTCTACCACTTTATCCTTCAGTTTCTTGTTTATTATAATCCAACACCACTAGTTCTGCCAGTATCTGTCCCACGATAATAGAAGAGATGTCCACTTTTCAGTTCAATGAGATCTTCTCCTTTTCTCCTTACCTCACTCAGCCCGACGATGTCCCACTTGATCCTTTGTAGTTCCTCTTCCAATTCAAGAAGCCTTGAATCAGAAGATAGGGAGCGTCCGTTGTAGGTAGCCAAGGTCAGCATCAAATGGCAGCCTAGTCCGGTCCTCCGGGGATTCTTAGCACCCTCTGCCTTCATGTCGCACTGGCCGCTGCCTTGGCCAGGTACATTCCAGCTGCCGGAGACTGAGGGCCAAGATTTAAGTTGTGAGTCATTTTGGAGGTGTTTGGCCATAACTCACCACGCTGGCCAAGCGGGTTGGTGAGTGTGGGATAGCATATATATATATATATATATATATATTTAAAAAAATTTTTGGTGGGCTTATTACTTGCATCTATGACTTTGCAGAAACCCATTTTCAAATAGGTCTTTGTGGAAGTGAGAAAATGCAGAGTTTTTGCTGGTCCTTAATAAAGCCAAGTCTCAGTATTCTCGACACTTTCTACATTCAGTTGTTTTATTTTTTTCTCTTTTTACTCACACCGGTCAATACATAACCTTTTCTATGTTGTACTTGGTATGAGTCAAAAAAATTTTTTGCTTCAGTCTCTTAATAGAATATATATATTTATATATATGTGTGTATATATATATATATATATACACACACACACACGTACACTGAGTGGCCACTTTATTATGACCACCTGACAGTTTTAAGCAAATGAGCTATGGCTGTTGCCACCAGAGGGCAAGGCTAGTATAAAAAGGGAAAGCTTAGTACTTGCAACAGTAGTAGAAGTGATTTTTGGGTAACGAGATGGGTAAAAAATGCGCTTGACGGACTTTCAACATGGAATGATTGTAGGAGCTCGGAGCCATGGAGCGAGTATCACCAAAACCGCCACATTCGTGAAATGTTCCAGACCAGCTGTTGTTAAAGTGTTTAAAGAGTGGACTGTCAGCCAAAAAAAATGTGTCTCTACGTGCAACGTTTGGTCGTTATCGGCTAGTGACTGCTCGGGCGGAACGTAGAGTGTCCAGACTGGTAGCAGACAACAGAAGGGTAACAGTGCAGCAAATTACAGACCATCTTAATCAAGGATCCTCCCAAATGATCTCTGCACGCACTGTTCGCCGTACATGCATCGGATGGGATATGGCAGCCGAAGGCCTGTTCGAACACCTTTGCTGTCTGCAGCTAACAAGAGAAAACGTCTCCAGTTCGCACAGGAGCACAAGGATTGGGCAGTCGATAATTGGAAACAAATTATGTGGTCCGATGAATCACGTTTTCAGTTGCACCATGCCGATGGTACGAGTGAAAATCTGATGGAAACAGCACGAAAGCATGGACCCCAAATGCATTGCTACAACCCTTCAAGCTGGTAGATGCAACGATGGTTTGGGGAATGTTTTCGTGGCATGCTTTGAGCCCCCTTAATTCGTGTTGATCAACGTCTGACTGGCACATCATATCTAAACATCGTTGCGGACCAAGTGCATCCTGTCATGTGGATGGTTTATCCCAATGGCGTTGACAACGTCAACAAGATAATGCATCCTGCCATAGTGCTCGTATTGTACAGGATTGGTTTCAGGAACATGCCGGTGAGTTTACTTTGCTTAGGTGGCCCCCACAATCTCCAGATCTCAACCCCATTGAGAATTTGTGGGATGAAGTTGAACTAGCCATCAGACAGCTGGATCCATAACCCTGCACTCTCACACTCCTGGAAAGTGCTATTCATCAAGCATGGTCTCAGATTCCACAAACCACCTATCAACATCTCGTGGAGTCCACGCCACAAAGAATCGACGCAGTATTAAAGGCAAAAGGTGGCCCAACAAAGTACTGAGGGGGTGGTCATAATAAAGTGGCCACTCAGTGTATATATCTAGGATGTTTTCCATTTTGAAACAACCTACAGAAAGAAAGGATTGGCAAGTGGTATAAAGTGTTTGGTCCAGAATAAAAAAATTGTGTTGCTTTCTCTCAATCGTAGAACAACTGAATTAAAATCAGCTAAGATTGTTTTGAAATAAAAGAGGATACTTATTAAAATGCCAGTAAAGGAAACTATAATGGGACCATGGTTTCAGCCAATAGGGCTGGCTTGGCAGACAAGAGCCGTAGTGGCTGAAACCATGGTCCCATTATAGTTTTCTTTACTGGCATTTTAATAAGTATCCTCTTTTATTTCAAAACAATCTTAGCTGATTTTAATTCAGTTGTTCTACGATTGAGCTTTGTTGCTGTTTTTTTATCACTTTTGCTCAACAGATTTTCTGACTGGCTGCTCAGATGGATGGAATACAGGTAGCCTTAGTTCTTAAGAGAAAAATAAACTTACAAAGTTCAACTTCTGTTGAAAAGAAAAATGTAGAAGTTGCTTCATTTTTCTTTTTCTTTTCCTTTTAATATTTACCAAAACATAGAAAATATTGTTACAAAATTTCAGGGTTTTTTTGTTTGTTTTTTTATTGTTCTGAGGTATCACTTGGAGGGACAGAATACGGATAGCAGCAGTTCGTACAAAAAAAAATAATAATAAGCTTACAAAATTCAATTTTGTGTTGAAAAGAAAATGTGGAATACCTCATTTTTCCCCCTTTAATATGTACTGAAACATTAAAAATATAGTTACAGAATTTTGGAACACTAACTGTATTCATTCTAGCCTCAACTTAACTTACAATCGACGTACCTACGAATGAAGATAAGCAAATTGAGTAATTTAACCCATTCAACTTTTAGTCCATATCGACTTATAAGCTGAAAAATATGGTAATAGAACAACAGAAAATTAAACTAATTTTGAACCACCTCAGCTGGTGTTTTTGGAAGTATTGACCCTGTGACTGGAAAAGAAAATTCCACAGTGGGTATTGAAATTGAGGAATCAAAAGCTCTTTCAACATCTCTACATTTCAGTAAAAAATGAAAGACCACTATTATTCAAGTGATATAACTTTATGTGAAAGAAAAACAAAAGAAAAATTGAAAGCACAAAGCTTGACTTGACAGTGGTGCTTGCATTTTTGGCAAAAACCCTCATGTAAAGCTTGAGAAAACAATGGAGTAAGTTTTTGCAATTAACAAACAGCTTTATCATTAATTGGGCTGTTTCAGAAAATCATGCTGTAGGACTATGTTATATATTTGGTAAATATGCAAACTGTATGTCCTACAAGAAATAAGTAATTGATGTAAAAGTTGAAAATATTGCTCAGTTCTTTGGTTTGTTACTTCTTAGTGGCTATCACTCTGTATCTGCTGAAGATTTGCCCTAAAGTAAATCAGGAGACTTATCTGTGGTAGTTGTTCCTGCAGTTTATGACTCTAAACTATTTTTAGAAATAAAAAAAAATATTTCCATATAAACTATAATAAGCACTTGCAACTGGTTGATAAGTTAGGAAAAATTTCTTCCATTGCTTTTAAAGTATACTAGGTCTTGTAGTTAAAATCCTTTCATTTGGAAAAATTTACTGGCATTCTGCTTGTTGAAAATAGTGGGAAGCCAAACATATTTCTGAAGTAATAAACAAAATGTAAAGTAATTATTAAAATGACAGTATTTCAAGTTATGTATTTGTTGAAATTAGTGCCATCCCCTGAAATATTGGGAAATGTCTTTAATTTTCCTGAAAACTGAGATATCCTTTTCTGAAATGTTTTGGATCTTTCAGGGTGATGATATTCTTGATACTGACATACCAACAAGACTGGAGGCAGCTTTATTTTGTACTACAGGAACAAAATTTTTGTGGGTCATCCTTCAGCCATTCTTCTACTCATTTCGTCCATTTTTTGTGCACCCGAAACCACCCACATCTCTGGAATTGATAAATACTATAGTTCAGATCACCTTTGATTTGCTTATTTATTACTTTATTGGTAAGTTGGTTTAGATGGTATTATTTTTTATATTATGAGTTTATTTTATTTTTTCAAGTAGTCTATCTTTGTGTTATTACCTGGCAAGCCCATGTGGGAACTTGGGGCATAATTTTCCAATTAATATAGATTGTCGTATGGCGTCAACAATGACACTGGGTGTCCTTAGTTCAGCAGCCCAATCTTATGGTTGGGACATGTACACATATTTCGTACAAGCCCTTACGAGGTTTTTGTCAGAACTCGTATACCACACCGAGATTAAATTTAAAGCTAATATCTTGGAAGCATGTTCACTATTGTCTTTTTACCTTCTTAAACAAATTCACACTATGTCAAGCATACACCAATAAATAAGTATATAATTGTGGAGCTGCAAGGGAAAGAAAGACAAGCTGGTTAATTTTAACTTTAAAAAATTATCCCTGCATAGATTCCTTACTCTATTTACCTGGTAATGGTGGAACCAGATAACACTAGTCTGCATGAGATCATATGATTGAAAACTAATATGTGTTCTTAGCTCAATTTTTCATGCTGATTCCGAACTGGTCTTAGTTTTCTTCTATCACATACAGCTTTTGCACAATCGACCCAAGTTGATTTCGAAGACTTATCGCTGATAGCATTACATCTGCCAGTCAGGGGCGTTTTAGCAGGAGGCATTTCAGCTATTTCTTTTGCCAATCGTC
This sequence comes from Macrothele yani, assembly GCA_039090855.1. Lineage (NCBI taxonomy): Eukaryota > Metazoa > Arthropoda > Arachnida > Araneae > Macrothelidae > Macrothele > Macrothele yani. The sequence goes on along the minus strand of CM077011.1, from coordinate 5,310,332 downwards.
GTCAAAGCAATGTAAGATTACTTTTGAAGTATTGCCAACTAGCCACCTGTAGAAGAAAGACTGAAAAGAGAATTGGCAAGAATCCAAAAATAGCATTTCCGCCAGTCAGATGCACACATTTCCAGTTCATTGCTCTTTCTGTTCGGCTTTACACAGCTGTTCTAAGTTGCTGTCTCTATTGTGAGTGCATACGTAGTCTTACAATGTCAAAACTCAAATGTGTAAATTGTCCTAATGTGTTCTGTTACATTTGTGGAAATTATGTAGTGCTTAAGCAAAGAACGGATATCACAGACTTTGTGAAGAAAGCTTACTATGCTTATTTTAAAGTGCATCTTGGTGATCAGGATAAGGCATGATAAGGCATAGATCAGGATAAGGTTAAGGTTATGGACAAAAGGGAAGCAAATGTGAATGCCGTTAGCAATACCTATGGTGTGGAGGGAACCAAAGACCACCTGAACGACTGTTACTTCTGCTTAGTTAATGTTAAGGGCTGCAATTCGAAAAGTAAGAACAAAATTGTGTATCCAAGCATTCCTTCAGCCATTAGGTCAGTTCCACATGGAAAAGATCTGCCTGCCCCTCTTCCTCCAACTGTGTTAGTGAACGTGGCGGAAGATGATGAATGTGAACGTGATGCAATCTTCGAAGACGATAGTGATGATTTCTACTAGCCGGAAAACGACTCTAATCCACAACTGTTCTCCCAGAATGAACTTAATCATCTAGTACGTGATCTGAACTTGCCTAAGGAATCTGCAGAACTACTTGGCTCCCAGTTGAAAAGTAAGAATCTTCTGGCTCCAGGAACACATTTTCCATGGTGCTGACACAGAGAAAAAGAAGTACTTCCTTTTTTCTCACAGAACGATTCCTTGGTTTACTGCAATAACATCAACGAGTTAATGTACTTCTATGGCATTGAACATGATCCTACTCAGTGGAGACTTTTTATTGACTCGTCCAAGAGGAGCCTCAAAGGCGTGTTACTGCATAATGGGAATGTGTATGGGTCCATTCCTGTGTCTCACTCAGTTAAAATGAAAGAGACATTCGAGAACATGAAGGTACTATTAACTAACATACAGTATGAGGAATACAAATGGCTTATCTGTGGTGACTTCAAAGTAATAGAAATGCTATTAGGACAACAAGCTGGGTACACGAAAATGCCTTGCTTTCTATGTCAATGGGGCAGTAGGACAAAGCAAAGGACAATGAGAGTTTGGCCAGAGCGGAGAAATTGTGTTCCTGGGACTAAAAACATCTTGCATGACCCACTTGTAGACCCTCGAAAAGTATTGCTTCCACCACTACACATCAAATTGGGGTTGATGAAGCAGTTTGTAAGGCTTCTACCACAAGATGGGCCATACTTTAAGTACCTTTCTATGAAATTTCCCTTCATCACACTAGAAAAATTGAAAGCTGGAATTTTTGTCGGCCCTCAAATAAAAAAAACTGATAAAGGACAAAGATTTTAAGAAAACGATGAATGAGAAAGAAAAAGACGCATGAACATGCATTCCGATCTGTAACCAAAAACTTTCTAGGGAATCACAAAGATCCTAATTACAGAAAAATTGTTGAAACAAAGTTGGAAAACTTCAAGCAGTTGTGTTGTAACATGAGTGTAAAAGTTCACTTTCTACACTCCCATATCGACTACTTTCCGGAAAATTTGGGACATTATAGTGAAGAGCACAGTAAACACTTTCACCAGGATATTAAGGAGATGGAGAAGGGGTACCAGGGGAGATGCAATGAAACTATGATGGCCGACTGTTGTTGGATGTTGAAGAGGGACATCAGATAGAGGAGGATCTGCAAGAAAGTAAAAAAAACAGTTTGAAAATTAATGGAACACTGTTTGCTTGTCGTTTTGTTAGACTAGTCACAGGTCAGTTCTTTACCGTATTTTTAAAGTGTTTTTGTAAAAAAAAATAAAAAAAATAGTCTTTGTGGGACATTGTGTTTGCATTTTTGTGCTTACATTAATTAAAATCTTGAAAACATAACTTCTTATTTTATTTTAAAACCTGATGTAATAGAGAAAAATGGAAGTCATTTCTAGAATCTGCGTCAAAAGTTGATTCAGGAACAGCTATTTTTAAGAAATCATCTGACAAAAAATTTAAATTTGCAGACTGGTGTAATCTTACATCATCATCATCATCATTGTCAACCATTATCAATCCACTGCTGGACGAAGGTCTCCCCAAGTTTCCTCCACAACGGTCTGTCTTGTGCCAGTCTCCTCCATGTCACCCCTGCATACTTTCGAATTTCATCCACCCATCTCCCATGTGGTCTTCTTCTGGGTCTTTTCCTGTCCCTTGGAATCCAATCTAAAATTTCGGCTGTCCATCGATGATCTGTCCTTCTGGCAGTATGTCCAGCCCATTGCCATTTCAGGGATTTAACTCTGATCTTGATGTCTTCCACTCTTGTCATTTTTCGGATCCACGTGTTCCTCTTCTTATCTCTCCTGGTTACACCAAGCATGCACCTCTCCATGCTACTTTGAGTTGTCTGCAGCCTTTGTATGTCTCTTTTAGTTAAGGTCCACGTCTCCGCACCATACGTAAGCACTGGAAGGATGCATTGATCAAACACTTTTCTTTTAAGACATAATGGCATATTGCTCTTGAAAATTATGCTGTTTCTTCCAAAAGCTCTCCAGGCAAGTTTTGTACGCCGATTAATTTCTTCATCAATGTGACCCTCACTTGATATCTGCTGTCCAAGATAAACGTATGTGTCTGTTATCTCCAGCTTTTCTCCATCAATCGATAAATCTTCATTTCTTGTAAAAGCATTGAACATCACTTTTGTCTTCTGAAAGTTCATTTTTAATCCCACTTCTTTACTCTTGTCAGCAAGTTCCTGGATCATACTCTGCAGCTCTGATGGCGTAGTTGCAAAAATGACTACGTCATCAGCAAAACGAAGGTGGGTTAGATAATCTCCATTAATCTGTATCCCCTTGTTTTCCCAGCTCAGGGACTGAAAAACACCCTCCAATGTGGCATTAAAGAGCTTCGGAGATATGGTGTCACCTTGTCTCACTCCCTTTCCAATTTTTATGTGTGTTGTATTTTCAAACAGCCTAATCTTTGCACTTGCATTTTCATAGATGTTATTAATAATATTAATGTATGCATCTTCAATACCGCAGGTTTTCAGAGCCATTGTAACTGCTGATGGTTTCACCGAATCAAAGGCTTTTTCATAATCGATAAAAGCCATGCACAATGGAAGTTCATATTCCCTCGCTCTTTCAATTAGTTCTCTCAGCACGTGGATATGATCTATTGTGCTGTAGCCACTCCTGAATCCAGCTTGTTCTCTCGGTTGAGCCATGTCCAGTGTTACCTTCAAGCGGTGTGAAAGAACTTTAGTGAAGATTTTATAAACTACTGATAGGAGGCTGATAGGTCTGTAGTTTCCGAGATCCTCAATGTCACCTTTCTTATGTAGCAGGATCATTGTAGCGGTGTTCCAATCCTCAGGAATCTTCCCTTCATTAAGGCATCGAGTGAAAATTTGGGCGAGTACTGTTTCGATTTCTCCACTTGCTTCTTGTATGATGTCTACAGTAATTCCATCTTCTCCTGGAGCTTTTCCTCGCTTCATGTTCTTGATTGCATGTGCAACTTCTGCTGGAAGGACTGAAGGAACTCTGGTACTGGTATCTTTCATGATGTCTGGAGTGCATATATCATCCCTTTCCATATAATTTGGAGTAGAAATCTTTCACTCTTGTCAAAATTTCGCCTCTATTTCTTGTTACAGAACCATCTTCTTTTCTCAGTGCCATAATCTGTTTTCTTCCCTTACTGAGATGTCCCTTTGCTATCTTTAGGCTTTGGTTGTTTTCAATTGCTTTCCTCACTAGTTCACAGTTGAATTTCCTTACGTCTTCAGTGATACTTTTTCTTACTGTCTTGCATAGCTCTATATATTCCACTTTGGAAGTCATATCTTTTTTAGTTGTCCTCATCTCTCTTCTTTTTTGCATCAACATTTTGGTTTTTCCTGATAATTTGTTCACATGCAACTTGTTCTTAGACCCAGCTAATTTTGTTGCTGTTTCCATAAGAGCTTTGGTTACTTTTCTGTTAACTTCAGAGATGTCCACTTCTTCCGATGTTAGGCCTTCTAAAGCAGAGAACCTGTTCTTCAGTTCTAACTTGAAAGTATTATGGTGTTTTTTAAGGTTGGTTATGTCAATAGATTTTGTTTGTCCTATGAGCTTGCCACGTTCAAGTTTAGTGTTGAGGTGCATCTTACATCTCACCAATCTATGGTCACTACCTGTGTTGAACTTGTTTAGCACACTGCAGTCTTCTATGACGAATTTTTTGTTACACATAATAAAATCAATTTCACTTGTCGTCCCATTTGGATGTCTCCATGTCCATTTCCTGTGTGGCTTTTTCTTGAAGAAGGAGTTCAAGATGAAAAACCCTTCTGCCTCTGCAAACTCAACGAGAGTATTTCCACGCTGGTTTCTGTTGCCATGACCGAATTTACCTACTGAAGTTTCATTCTGTTGCTGTTGCCCTATTTTTGCATTGAAATCTCCCATAATTATTTTCAAGTGCTGCTTACCTTTATTATTTAGATGACAAATTTCCTCATAAAATTCTTCAATTTCTTCTTCAGGATGACTTGTGGTGGGTGCATAAGTTTGAATAATCTGAGCCTGGTATCTTTTCGAGAGTTGGATCACAAGTCGTGCAGCTCTGTCAGAGGAACTTTCAACTTCTACAACTTTATCCTTCAGTTTCTTGTTTATTATAAATCCAACACCACTAGTTCTGCCAGTATCTGTCCCACGATAGTAGAAGAGATGTCCACTTTTCAGTTCGATGAGATCTTCTCCTTTTCTCCTTACCTCACTTAGCCCCACGATGTCCCACTTGATCCTTTGTAGTTCCTCTTCCAATTCAAGAAGCCTTGAATCAGAAGATAGGGAGCGTCCATTGTAAGTAGCCAAGGTCAGCATCAGATGGCAGCCTAGTCCGGTCCTCCGGGGATTCTTAGCACCCTCTGCCTTCATGTCGCACTGGCCGCTGCCTTGGCCAGGTACATTCCAGCTGCCGGAGACTGAGGGCCAAGATTTAAGTTGTGGAATCATTTTGGAGGGGTTTGGCCATAACTCACCACGCTGGCCAAGCGGGTTGGTGAGTGTGGGATAGCATTTCCTCTGATCCCGATGGTATAGTTATACCGCTATGGGCGGTCGTCAGAGCCCCTTTAGTGGGAACAGGATGCACCACGAGAAGGCGGGGTTGACATTTGTCAAGGAGAGGCTGTGATGTTACGCATCACCTGACCTTAATCTTACATATTCCTCATAATATCTAAAACAAACATGCTGATCTAAACAACACATTTTCTGTAGACGATTCTGAGAATGTTCTTCTACCAAATCCAGCTCATGTGATAAGGGGTGAACAATATTACTGTAACATCATATCAGTATTACTGGTGGAAATATGAAAAATGCAATTAACACAACAAATGAATGAAGAAATGTATGTTATGAATTAGCGTGCAATACACTGAAGAGCAATTGAATTAGAGATACCTGTCTAGTAACGTGTAGCACCACCTTTCGCCCTGATGACGGCGGCGATTCATCTCGGCATGAACTCGACAAGACACCGAAGTGTTCGGAAGCCATACGGATCCACGACCCCTGAACAAGCTCCCACAGTTCACGAAGATTTGATGGAGGGGGGTCAGAGCCTCGAATATCTCTCTCGATGGCATCCCAGATGTGCTCGATGGGGTTGAGGTCAGGTGACCTAGCTGGCCAAGGAAGCGAGGTCACGTCAGTGGAGTGTTCATCCAACCATTCGGATGCAATTCGAGAGTGATGGCAGGATGAGGTCCCAGTGGGATCTTGAAGACTCACAAACGGGAATAAATGGTCGTCCAGGATATCCCGGTAATGTTGACCTGTGAGGGATGATGCCACACGTACCAGGGGTCCCATTTCAGTCCACGTAAACAGTCCCCAGACAAGAATGCCAACCCCACCAGCTTGAAGAGTACCCTGCTGTTAAGAAGGATCCATCGCTTCATGTGGTTTGCGCCGTACTCGTATCCTGCCATCCGCATGTACCAACGTGAATCTCGACTGATCAGTCCAGGCAACATTTTTGCACATGTCTAGGGTCCAGTGGCGATGTTCCCGCGCCCATGCTAATCTTTGCACCCTGTGATGTGCGGTCAGCAGCGGTACCTTCGTGGGACGATGGCTTCTGTACCCCATAGCGAGGAGATGGTTCTGGATGGTGTGGCTGCTTACACGTTTTTGTGCACCAGCATTAAATTGCCAAGTGATTTCTTGCACTGTGGCCTGTCTATCCGCTGTTACAACGCAAGCTAACCAACGATGGCCCCTCTCATCCACATGCTGTCCACGGCAGTTGGCCCTTGCAGGGATGGTTTTACCGGATTCGATGTACTCACGGTGCACTCATGACACAGTGGCTCATGAAAATCCCAGTGCCTGCATGACTTCTGAGATGGAGTGACCCATTCGTCGGGCCCCGACGATTTGCCCACGATCAAATGTGCTTAGTTCCTTTGTCTTACCTATACTGCATCCAACTTTTACCGATTCCCATCGCATCACTCCTTTTATTGTCAAATCGCTGCATACGTCATGTCATTTCCATTTACAGGGACACCCATGGTGCCACATTTGCATAATGCCAGCTGTCTCTAATTCAATTGCTCTTCAGTATAGTTACATAAAGAAATAATAGAAACATAAAAGCTATTTCGACCTGACTGAGGTCTTGAACAGCTGTAAACTGATGGAGCTAGACTGGTTGCCAGATTCTGATTTTGAGTTCATTTTGGTAGTTGCCAAACAATAGGAGTTATTTCCAAATGATGGAGATAAAATAAGGACTGTCAGTCGGTAATGTGATTTAAAGTAGATATTTTAATGCCTCATGAAAACGTTAAGCTCTTTTTTTTTTAGGAAAGGGGCAATTTTCTCATTATTTCTTCAGAGGGGCACTACTGAAGTATCTGAGAGAGTTACTAAAGGCAAGGAAAACTTAGATCTACTTTGGGTAACATCCTTTTTGACTCAGTCAAACATTTAGTAATGCTGCAAAATGTGTTGCTGATGTACCAGCTAAAGTGAAAATAGGAATTTTGTCCACCCCAGGAACATTGAGGTCTTTGGCAGCTACCAAAATGAAGAACGTGGAAGTCAAAATCTGTCAACTAGTCTCGTGCCATACATTCGTAAATGTGCAATTAGCATCGACTGATATTCACGGAGTTTACATGGGTTCCACATTAATTATCTCAGTAACTATTCAGTACTGAACAAACTTCTGTTCAACACATTATTGATATGGACTTCTCACTTTGGTTACAGGCTTGTCATAGCCTGTAACCAAAGTGTAACCAAATGAATGCCTTTTTTTTTTTTCCTCCAAGGATTCCGTGCAATACGAACATGATGTCTCGTGTTTTTATTGAATAATTACGTTCGCATCTCTTCGTTTATTGTCAAGTCAACTCACCGCGTTCAAATTCTTGAAACGTTCTATTATCCAGTTTGCAGTTTGCTGTCTACCTTCCTTGAGAAAGCCATCTGGTTGATGTGCGAAAGCTTGGAAACCTTGATTTTATATACGCCAATAAATTCGGATAACTAGTACAGTTGTACTATCTTATATATAGTTGGTGTACAGTTCCTTGTGTTATTATTTAGTATAAATAAAAACCAATTCAAAAAGGCATTTATCAACCTTCTTTAACAAATCCTGTCCGACCATTCGTCATAAAATCCTCTTTTTTAAAATGATGAATGATTGGATGGAAACCACTGCAGGCCTCCAGAACTGAAGCGATCTCCATAGACTACCCAAATAATATATAATATGAAGTGCAAAATTCGACTTCAAAACTCCAATGTCTGAAAGATTTTTTGCTGACTGAAAGAAAATTTAGTACAGGAAAAGATGCAAAGTCAAACTGCACTTGCACAAGTGTCTGTTTATTGTGTAGGTAGTTAATATGTGCGTAATGTATATATTGGCACTGAGCTATTTAATATACAGTATATATTGGGTTGGCCAAACAGTTTGTTTGATTTTTTCATAGGATGGCTCGTAGCACTTAGTTGACTGTAACTTCATTCGAAACAATTTTGTTAGATTGTATTGTGACAGCTGTCACATCAGCATGCATTTTACAAAAAAATTATCAAAATTGGTGAATTTTTGTTTAGCCATTTTAATATTTAAAATGGAAGAGAATAAGCAACATTTTTGGCATACCATGCTTTATTATTTCAAGAAAGGTAAAAATGCAACTAAAATGCAAAAAGTAAAAAAAAAAAAGATTTGTTCATTGTATGGAAAAGGTGCTGTGACTGATCGAACGTGTCAAAAGTGGTTTGCGAAGTTTTGAGCTGGAAATTTCTCGCTAGACGATGCTCCATGGTTGGGTAGACCAATTGAAGTTGATAGCGATCAAATCGAGCTATTAATTGAGAAACAATCAATGTTATACCACACGGGAGCCTCTGAACATTCGTCCAAAAGGGGTCCAGGTTCAAATCCTGGTGAGGCATGGATGTTGTTTGTCTTACGGCACTGGCTCTTTTTTTTTTTTTTAGTGACCCTAAATTATGGATAAGTGACTGCTTATAGCCCCTTGTGTAGCTCACAGTGGTCGTTAAACCTCCAATAAAAAAAAATAAAAAAAAGTACCATGTAGGAGATGGCCAACATACTTAAAATATCCAAATCAAGTGTTGAAATTCATTTGCACCAGCTTGGTTATGTTAATCACTTTGATATTTGGGTTCCACATAAGTTAAGCGAAAAAACCTGCTTGACTGTATTTCTGCATGTGATTTTCTACTTAAACGTAACAAAAATGTTCCATTTTTTAAACAAATTGTGGCAGGTGATGAAAAGTGGTGCTGTACAATAATGTGGTTCAGAAGAGATCATGGGGGGCAAGCAAAATAAACCACCACCACCAAAAACCACACCAAAGGCTCGTTTTCACCCAAAGAAGGTGATGTTGTGTATATGGTGGGGTTGGAAGGGAGTCCTCTATGATGAGCTCCTTCTGGACAACCAAACGATTAATTCCAACAAGTACTGCTCCCAATTAGACCAACTGAAAGCAGCACTCGATGAAAAGCATCCAGAATTAGTCAACAGAAAACACATAATCTTCCATCAGGATAACGCAAGACAGGATGTTTCTTTGATGACCATGCAAAAACTGTTACAGCTTGACTGGGAAGTTTTGATTCATCTGTCGTATTCACCAAACATTACACCTTCAGATTTCCATTTATTTCGGTCTTTACAAAATTCTCTTAATGGAAAAAATTTCAATTCCCTGAAAGACTGCAAAAGGCACCTAGAACAGTTTTTGGCTCAAAAAGATAAAAAGTTTTGGGAATTTGCCTGAAAGATAGCAGAAGGCAGTGGAACAAAACAATGAATATGTTGTTCAATAAAGTTATTGGTGAAAATGAAAATTGCATCTTTTATTTTTACATAAAAACCAAACAAACTTTTTGGCCAACCCAATATACACTATATTGACAAAAGTCACCAGACACCTGGAAGAGAAACACAACATAGCATTTATTGACATACGTTAGTATGGTGTTGTTCCACCTTTGACCTTAATGCATGCCCTGGCCTTTTGAGACATGCTTTCGACAAGGTTTTGGAACACAGCGATAGGTATGCTTTTCCATTCAATACATAATGCTGCCACTAACTGTTGCTTATTAGTAGACCTTGGTTCCAAACTTCTTATGCAGCACTCTAATTCATCCCATAGGTGCTCTATAGGATTAAGATCAGGGCTCTGTGATGGCCAGTTCACACATGATATAGAATTATCGTTAAACCACGCCGTAACAGTCCTTGCTTTATGACTCTGTGCGTTATCCTGCTGGTACCGACAAGGCTCGGTTCCATAGTATTGCCACAGAGTTGGTAGGACATAATTGTCCATAACATCAAGGTAGACATGCTGGTTAACAGGCTTGTCCATGATAACCAATGGGCCGGGATGATACCACGAAAAACACTCCCACACGAGTACACTGCCAGCTCCAAACTTGATCGTAAGAACGGTACACTGTGGTAAATAGTGTTCCCCCAGCTTCCCCCATACCCACACACGGCCATCGGACCGATGAATCGTGTATCTAGATTCATCGGTCTATAGGACGCGTTTCCATTGATTTATGGTCCACGATAAATGTTCTTTACATCATGCTAAACAATGAGTAGCATTTCGAATGGAGGCTTATGAGCAGCTGCATGGCCACGGTAACCCATGGAATGAAGTTCTCTGCGAATGGTATGTGTACACACCGAGGTTCCAGCATTGTTACTCACCTGTACACTGAGATCTTGTGCAGTACTCCGTCAATTAGCTGTGACTCTCCCGAGGCTTCGACGTCCTCTATCACTGATTTTCTTTTGTCTGCCAGTACGTTTTGATGCTTGAGGTATGCCATGTGTCTTCCACTTATTCAGTACATCCAAAACAGTTGACTTGGGTATGTTTAAATGCCTCTCGGTTTCTTTTGTGGACTACCCACTAATAAAACACCCAACAATCTTTCCTTTCTCAAAGTCAGTTCTCTCCCGCTGCGACATTTTCACTCAACCTCACAGTGCGATATGATCATGGTCAGCTGCAGGCTTGGTTTTATACGGTTTGCAGCTGTACCGTGCATCTTAACAATGCAACGGATCCATTCATTTGCTTTGGAAGGGGTGTCAGGTGACTTTTGTCAATATAGTGTATATATTGGCACTGAGCTGATAGTGTTGCCGGATCTTTTGTTTCATCTCACAGTCCCCCTTGTGTTTATATTTTCATTTTCCTTTACAACAGTGTTAAATGTAGAATCCCATTGGGAGTAATTTTCTACTATCTTGGGTGGGGTGAAGCGGCAACAACTTCTCTTAGGTTTTGTCTGTTTGACAACAATTTGGAGAAGTGAGATCCTTCATACTTCATTCCTTTTGATATTATATCAATTCTTGATTTCACATGGGATATAGTTTTATACAGCATTTAATAACATGTTTAAGCATTCAAAAAAGAGTTGTGACTAATGATATAGCATCCAACACATGAGGCTAGTGACTAAAATTTAAAAGTAATGGTTGGACTCTCATTACCAAAGATCGCATTATTAATGCCTGAACACGTATATTTCACGCATCAAAAACAAAAATTACTTCCTAAAAAAATCGGGATTTGGTTTTACTGCTTCAAAAATTATTCATCCTGATTTAAAAACTGACCTCTAGGCTTTTTGTAAAATTATTATCATTACTATTATTTTTTTTCCTCGGCTGTTCGACGGAGCAGTTGCGCCATTGAGAACGTAATTCCTCTCTCGTTCCCCACCCTCTCTTGTCTCTTCTCAAATTTTGCATATCCTAGGCTGCAAGAAAACACGATCCCAGTGGCCCAAGTCGTGTGGAAAAAATGTGTTATCTATGTCACAGCTTGGGAGGACAAATTCCAGTGGCCTACATTGGTCGTTAAACCTCCAATAAAAAAGAGAAAGAGACATGGATGTTGTGTTTGTCTTCTGTTTTGTTTACAAGCCCATGTGGTACTTCCTGACAATCATAAACTAACCGAGTCCTATTTAAGATAAAGCACATGAGGTGGGAGGGTAGCAAAAGGGAGACAGGAGATATTCCGATCTTTATTGTGTAGACATGGCCTTTAAGAAAGAGCAGTACTTAGGGAAATTGAAAGAAATCTTTGCCGCAGCAATAAGGATGCATGTTTACAATCTTAGAATTATTACTCTATTTTAAATTTTGTGCTGTACTTATTAATATAATTAAAATCATTGCATGTCCAAAGAACAGATTTTTTATTGTAATGCATATATATTTTTAATAGAATTAAAAAAAAAAGATTTTTAGAAGTGAGAATTTTTATGGCAGTCATTTACAAACCTGGGGGGGGGTTGCTACTTCTTAAAATCACAAAATACTTCTTGAACATCATGTGAGAATTATTTTTACTCCCTGTCCAAAAACGTACTGTGACCAATGCTCATTACATGAATTTCTTAAGGCAGGGAATGTGATATTTTGATTAGACGAGAAATTATTCGATGCACATTAGATACATTCACAAATGTGCTTTCAACACGTTAATTCCCTTTTATGTGACACATATTTTATCTAAAAATTGAACATTTTTCTCTGTGTTCAGTTATTTAAAGCCAAGTACTAACCAAAAACCTGTATTTTAGAAAATATCCCAAAGAGCCCAAAACATTACAACCAGAGTATCTTTATGCAAATCAAAGCAACTTCAGGTAAACAATGGTGCATATGAAAGTCATGAAATGGTATAAATTATAGCACCTGATAAGGAGTTCTTTTAAACAGTGTTATCCTTAAGTCGTTGACGAAATTCGTGCCAATAACATCAATTGCTAGAATGCCATAGTAATTTACCTACATCGTTCACCCGAACTTTATACCCAACAATTGGACCTAGAATCCCAGAACTTTTCGGAAGACTAAAAATCCACAAAGTTGGTTACCCGATTCGTCCACTTGTCTCAGGTGTCACTAACCCTCTGAGACCGCTTGAAAAAGCTCTAGTACAATTGTTATCACCTTTAACTTCTAATTCAACCTATTCAGTACCCAGTTCTGTTGCAGCTTTAAAGAAAATTAAAGACTTTGTACCAGGGAGCTCTCCATTTTGGTTTGCGTCACTGGACGTCGAGTCATTGTTCCCAAGTGTACCGATAACATATGCACATGAGTTAATAGAAGAAAAACTACAATCCTTGGGAACCATGAATGATCTGGAAATCCAAGCTTTCCTGGAAGCACTGAAATTGGTTTACAAAAGAACTTATTTCAAATTTCAAGATGTCATTTACCAACAAAAGGAAGGAGCACCTATGGGCTCCCCACTCTCACCTTTCCTGGCAGAGATTGTATTACAAGATTTAGAGGAAAGAGTTTTACAACTTACTCCTGTAGCTCCGTGCCTATATCTACGATACATAGATGATATTCTTGTCTTTTGGAACCATGACGTAGATTCCTTATATAAATTTGCTGAACTGTTGTCTTCGCAGATTACCTCAATTAATTTTACTGTTGAACTAGAAAAGAATTGTACTATCCCTTTTTTAGACTTTCTGTTGAAGAGAAACCCTATATCACAAATTATTTCTTTTTCAGTATACCGCAAGCCCAGTGCAACATCAGCAATTATACCATATTATTCAGCACATCCTAATACATATAAACTATCTGCATTCCAGTTTCTCATCCGTAGAGCATACACACATTGCTCAAGCGTTACTGCTAGGAGACGAGAATTAAATGAAATAAATGCCATAGCAGACGAATATGGGTACCCCAGAAATATTGTTAACCGGATCCATCGAAAAATAAGAAGCACAAACTTTTCTACATTAACTAAAGAATCCAGTCAACGCAAATATGTTGGGTCACTGGATTATATTCCGAAAGTTATGAATATACTTAAATCTTCCTGTAAAAAATACAACTTGAATTTTGGAATTAAAACAAACAACCTAATGTCAACTATTAAAAAAGATCGGGACCCGATTCCGAGTAATAGCAGATTCGGAGTTTACAAAATACCTTTACAGGCCCTGGATACTGTTGACATAGATCGAATTTATATTGGATCCACCATGAGGAATTTGAACTTTCGTATTGCGGAACACAAGTACAGTGTCAAAACACATTCAAACTCTACAGCACTTGCAAGATTAGTTAACCAGGGAGCTCACATCCCTCTGTGGAATGAGGCAAGAGTTATTTCTTCTCACAGAAACAAAAATGCTACTTTGCTAGCGGAGAGTTTACACATCGTCAATAACGCTGATAAATGTTGTAACGATGAAATACCCAGATTCATACCTCCAACTTGGATGCAGTTAATTTCGAACAAGAAGAAGCAAATAAACCAATAACTCGAACTTTATTTCGGAACTCACCCAATAACAATTAAGACACAACAATCATAAGTCAGAGTATGGTGACGTTTTTTGAAGTCATTCGTGTGCTGAACGCGATGTATACAAACAAAAGCGACGTTCCACGGTGGACTCTTTTTCAAATTTTTACGATACCTGTTTTAGAATTCACCTGAGGATGTGCTGGGAGCCAGCATGAAAGATCTAGTGATGGGATTTTGACTTTTAGCTTTTGATTCAGTGTAATAAAAAGGCAATTTTCCATCGTTAAATTTGAATTTCATCTTATATCGTGCAACGACGGCATTCTAGCAATTAGTGTTATCCTTGTTGATAAAGGCAGCAGACTGGAGCGAATTTGACAAAGGGCCGAAATGTAATGGCCAGGTGACTGTGTCAGAGTATTTCCAAGACAGCAAGGCTTGTAAGATGCTCACAGTCAGCCGTGGTTAGTATCTTCAAAAGGTGGTCTGAGAAGGCGGATACCACAAACCGCCGGTAAGGTATGGGCTAACTAACCATAGCTCATCAATGCTAGAGGTTAGTGAAGGCTATCTGATATGGTGCGAGCCACCAAAAGTGATACTGTGGCACAACTTGTCGGTAATTTGAAGGCTAGTGATGGAAGTAATGCATCACAACATACAGTTTGTAGAGTCCTGCTGAAAATGGGATTGCGTAGTTGCAGGTTGCATCAAGAGGCCGTCCAAACCTCAGCTCACAGTTGAAAGTGTCTACAATGCATGTGAGCATCAGAACTGGGCCTTGTTTGGTTAGAAAAAGGTCTTCTGGTGTGATAAATCTAGTTTCCTATTGTACCGTGTAGATGACCGGGTATGTGTGCATCTTTTACCTGGGAAGTGTTGGGTATCATGCACTGTGGGGTGAAAACAAGCTGGTGGAGGAAGTGTAATGCTGTGGACAATGTTCTGCTGGGAAACCTTGGGTCCAGTCATTCATGTGCAGGAAACCATAACATCTGCCACCTAACCGAATGTCATTTAAGACCAGGTACATCCTTTCATGGCAGCGGTATTCATCTCTAGTAGTGCCTTCTTTTAGAAGGATAATGTGCCATGCCACACTGATTGAATTGTTTGAGAATGGTTCATGGTACATGAGGAAAACTTCCAATTATTGCTCTGGCCTCCAAATTTCCCAGACATCGATCCAATCGAGCATCTGTGGTTTGTGTTGAAACAGCAAATCCAGTCTGTTAGCTTATAACAGTTAAGGGATCTGTTGGTAATGTGTTGTTACCAGATACCACAAGACACCTTTAGAAATCTTGTAGTGACCCTGCCTGTTCAGGTAAGAGCTGTTTTGGTGGCATGTGGAGGACCAACATCATATTATGCAGGTGGTTGTAATGTTTTGGCTCTTTGGTGTAATCATTCTTGTAGTAGACAGGGAAGGGATTCCAAAATGCAAAAGGTCAGTCTTCTTACTAGATAATGAATTGGTCATGAAGCAAATGTGAAGAAATTTTAACATCTTATTTGAAAATCATAAAAACTAGACAATTTAAAAATATCACTCCCCCACCTTGCCTGCCCCCTCTAAATTTCAAAAATTCCGAAATGGGTGTTTTCATTGCTATGATGAGTGTTTTTTCTTTGCTTAGCCACATTAGAGTTCAAATTATGTGTTCTCTGTTAAGGTCATAATAGGTACTCCAGATTAATATCTTGCACACGTAATGCTGTGTGTGTGTTAATATTCATTAAAATCAGAAGTGGGTGAGTATTATTATGTAAAAATGGATGATTTTATATGAAATGACTTTAGGTAGCCATGTTCAATGTCAAGGCAGTTAATGAAACATTGATTCCATTCATTTTTCATATAACTTTGTTACTATGATTCATGTTATAATTAAAATGCACACTCGTGTTCTCTGTATCTTTTCCCTTTTTCTTTCTTTCCCTCTTCTTCTTTTTTTTTTTTTTTTTTTTTTTTGTAGCAGGTGAAATTATTTAAAAATAAAACCTTATCATTAACAAGTGGCTTATCATAAAAGAAGTGGATGTTTTCAGATCTTGATGTGAGCAGTGTCTATTTCTCCATAACAAAAAAAGTTCCCAATCGGTCCATGGCAGATATCATGGCACCACAAAATAATCTGAGAGGTGGTTCTGTGCAAGAAACAATAAAAATTTACATAGGTAGGAAAAAAGAAAAAAGCATGGGTTTAGGTACTACAGCAATTGAAGTGATAAAATATGATCAAGAGAAGTGATAAAATATGATCAACTGTCCTCTGAACCTAGAATTTCTTTGCTGGATTGGTGGTAGGGGAGTAATACTCTGCTGTACTTTTGTTGAAGATAGTTTTAATTTTTTTAATTTTGTTTCATCCTAAAAATAAATTGTGATAAGAGCAAATAAATTAATTTACTGTAACCATAATTCTTTCAGGAAGAAGCCGTCCTCTGCGTAAAATTACTGTGTTTGACATTGTTTTGAAAACCAATGTTAAAGTGAAGCCTTTTTGTCATTAACCATCAGGACCCAAACACAAAAAAAATTATGGATAGTGTATGTTTTACAACCTTGTTATCTTGACTTCTTATTGTTATTCATCATTTTCAGGATAAAAAATATTTCTGAAGGAATCTAAAATACAGTCTAACTTTTCTCCTACGATGATAATTTAAAAATCTAAGAACAAACTGAATATAGCGGCATAAAACTCTGCCTACTGCAGAGTCTTGTTTCCCAGAAAAATATGCTGGCTAGTCAGCGTGTTTGGGATTCAAGTAGTGTTGACTGGTTTTAGTTGAACTAGTTGGTATTTCAAGTAAGTGATGTGTATGCGTCAATAGTTAAAGAAATAAAGAGCATGGGTACAGATACAATGGACTAAACATAACTAAGGTAACATTTAATACATTTCTAAAAATGCTTTACATTGTATGCATTGGGTATATAAATAAGTTTTGAGGGATTTGAGGTGAACAAAACACGTTGTTGGAGAAAAGAAACAATATTTTAATATTAATCGAAGTATGCTCCCTCTGAAGCTACAACTTGACCCCATCTTTCGGTCAGTGAACGTATGCCCCGAAGGAAGAATTCCAGTTCCTTGGAAGAGATCCAGTTGTCCAACCAATTTTTGATGTCTTCATAAGAACTAAACCGTTCTCCAGAAAGTGCTGACTGCATCGACCGGAACAAATGGTAATCCGATGGCGCAATATCTGGCAAATATGGTGGGTGGGGTAGAACTTCCCAGTCGGATCCTTCTAAGTACGTTTTCACAGGTCGAGAAGCATGTGGTCTTGCATTGTCATGCTGTAAGATGACTTTGTTGTGCCTATTCTCCCATTCCGGCCGTTTTTGCGTGAGAGCTCGTTTTAAACGCATTAATTGGGTTCGATACCGATCACCAGTAATAGTTTCTGACAGTTTCAGTAGTTCATAGTGGATCGCACCCTTCTGGTCCCACCAGATACACAGCATTACCTTTGAACCATGGATATTGCATTTTGGCATTGAAGGACCTGGTTCACCTGGCTTCACCCATGCTTTCTGCCATTTAGGATTATCATACCATATCCATTTCTCGTTGGCAGTAATAATACGATGCAAAAAAAAACTTTCTTTTTTGCCTTTGAAGCAGCAATTCGCAAATGGTTTTTCGACGTTCAAGGTCTCTTTCCCGCAAAGCATGTGGAACCCAATTCCCTTCTTGTTGCACCATTCCCATGGCAGCTAAACGTTGTGAACTGCATGGTTGACTAACATTTAATGCTGCTGCTAGTTCTGTTTGGGTCTG
The DNA here is from genome assembly GCA_039090855.1 of Macrothele yani. Lineage (NCBI taxonomy): Eukaryota > Metazoa > Arthropoda > Arachnida > Araneae > Macrothelidae > Macrothele > Macrothele yani. The sequence goes on along the minus strand of CM077011.1, from coordinate 5,292,516 downwards.
GCACGGATCCTAGTCGAGTAAAGCTTCCAATTCGGCATCAGCAATTTTTTTGGGTGGTCCGGAACATTCTTTATCACTGACATCAAAATCGTTCCTTTTGAATCGTCTAAACCAATACTCACATGTTTTTATGGATGGGGAATGTTCATAGATTTCTGACATTAAGCGATAGCTGTTGGCAGCACTTTTCTTGACAGTAAAGTAATGCACTAACACTTCCCGCAAATGCTGTTTTGTCGGGATGAAAGTTGCCATTTTCCATCGAGTAAAACAAATATGTCTTCGCACCTCAATCGAACGTCGTATACTGACTCTGACAGCTGGCGTCTCATACTGCGATATCGCAGTGTTGCCACCTTAAAATACATGCGAGCAGTAATAAGTATGACACCGAACGGAAATCCCTCAAAACTTATTTATATACCCAATACATATCTTTCTTTCCAATCCATTCTTGGGAATTGAAAACACACACACATTTCTGCTTGAAACAAAAAATACATCTTGTATTTCCACCTATTTTTGAAACAAGTTTTGATATAACTATGGGAGAAAAGCTAGGAGTCATTGCTAAACTGAAATTTTCTTTGTTTGACTCTACAACAGCCTTCCACTTTCAACTTAAAAAATTGGGAACTGTGCTTACAGTTGTCTCCATTATCTCTATTTTTAAGGTAATATTGAGATCTTATATAAATATATTACAATGTGACTCAATTATAAGGGAATAAATAAATTTAAAAAAATTTTCAGGTTTCCCCCTAAATTTGTTCCTTACCATAACTTAATGCAAAAAAATTCAAACAATGTTTTTGAGTTCCCCAGCACTATAGTATTTTAACAATATATTCTTTATTACTATGGATATCAATCACACCACTCTACAGGAGTCAAAGTCAGTTCAATTTTGTTTCAAAAGTAGTTCAAAATGCAAGACATCTTTCTTTGTTTCAGGTAGTGATACTTGGGGGGGGGGGTATTTTTCAGTTCAATTCCTAAGAGTGAATCGAAATGATATACTGTATATGTAAAATGTTCATTGAAGTGTATTGAATATTTTATTTATTTTTAGGCAGTTTTTTTGGTACCCATGCTTTTTATTTATTTTACTAGTTATGTGTATTTCTTACTTGAAATTCCAATTGGGGTTCAGCTAACACCAGATCACATCACTTTACTTAAATCCCAAATATGTTGGCTGGCCAGTATGATTTTCTGGGAAATAGCATTCTGTGCATGAGCAGTAGGCATCTAAGCCACTATGTTTTACGTATTCTTAGTTTTTTAAATTATTCATCATAAAAGAAAACTGAGTTAGACTTTATTTTAGATTCCTTCAGAAGTACTTTTCATTATTATCCTGATAACAAAGGATAATAATAAAAAATCATGGTAACAAGGTTATGAAATATACACTGAGCCTAAATCTTGTGCTTTTGCAGTTAGTTATTCACTCTTAACACAATTTATTTTCAGAATGAATGACGAAAAAATAAAACTACCTTCAGCAAAGTGCAATCCAACAAAGGAATTTTGGGTTCAGAGGGCAGTGTTCTTGATCCTAGTTATCACTATAGTTGCTGTGGTGCCTAAAATAGTTTTTTCAGGTAAAAGAAATATAAAGTGGTGTCAATTTCTTTTCTCCTTTTTTTTTATTATTACTTCAACATGTGCAAATTTTTACCATTTTTTTTTTTTTTTTTTTTTTTTTTTTTTCATTCAGTAGTTGTCTTGCCCATTGACAACCTTGCAGATTATTTTCTGGCATCATGAAATCCATCACAGATCAATGAGGAACTTTCTTCTATGGAGATGTAACATCTATTGTGTTTGTGGTTGCTGTTAATATATTTTTTTATTTTTGTTGTTGTAGGTGGTCATATAATAGTTTACATGATTGGTGGATCTCTCATTGCGATGGGTCTTCATCCAGTTGCTGGGCATTTTATTTCAGAGCATTACATGTTCAAGAAAGGTTTTGAAACTTATTCTTATTATGGACCTCTGAATTTCATCACATTCAATGTTGGATATCACATGGAACATCATGACTTCCCAAGTGTTCCAGGTTCCCGCTTGCCTCTAGTAAGTTTTTTTTTTTTTTTTCATTCAAGAAAGTTGAAGTTTTATAATAAGACATCAGCTAATTGAAGTGCAGCAAGATTAAAAAAACCCTCTTAAATATGAATCACAATCTATTCATGCAGTTTACAAGTATTACTTACTTTAATAGTGATATAGTTGCCTCTTTCTTAAGTCTCCTTTAATGGCATAAATACAAACACTCGATATTGAATTGTTTCAGCGTTGTCTGTGACTGTTCTAGCTCTGAGAATTGAGCCCAGACGAAGCCTCCCAGCAGAGTGTGAAAGCTCAGCAAATATTGAGTGTTTTGTATTTGCGCCATTAAAGGAGATTTTGGGCTTGTATGAGTCTTGTTGTAATATATAAAGTGTAGAGTAATTGATCATTGTTGCATTACTATTATGAATTTTATGAAAACAATGTAATTTCTAATATCATAGCTGAATATTGTGATTATAATACTCATTAAACCAATAACGTCTTTTGAAAAGTAGAATAAATTTGCGAGTTGACTTTAGCAATGCAACAACATATTTCATGTGATTTTGCCTGCTAATATTCCTCTTTGTGTACGGAGATTTTGCCTTTTCGTTTTGTACAACTAAATAAATGAACTACTATGTGACAGGCAGGCAGAAATGGAGAAATTCTTAAGAGCAATTTCTCACTGTAGTATGAAGTGTGGAATCGAATAAATCGGCCAGCAAAACAACTTTTGTGGAAGGTATTCAAATCGCATGTCATATATCTTCCAGGATAGCTGTTGTAGCCTTGGCAAAGCTCTAGTATTTTTGTTCTGTGGGAAGGATCAGAAATCGTCATGTTGGGGTTTACTGGTTGCTGGTCTACCTTGATTCCTTTTCTTTCTTTCTTTTTTTTTTTTTTTTTTTCCCCTCAATTTCACTTCCTTTTTTTTTTTTTTTTTTAATAAAAAAAAAAAAGTTTTCCTTGTTGCAATATTTTCATAAGGTTTTTTTCTGTGATGTTATCCTGAAGTTGCGTGCCAGGTAATCCAGTGGGTTAAGGTTATGGACTTTTAAATTCTTGTACCACTGGATCTGAATCAGGCTTGTTATGTTCCTGTGCTTGTGTTAAATGTAATTGCTCTGGCCATTTGGTAATTAATCTAAAAAGAAAAAAAAAGGCTACTGATTTTACTTAATCTTGTTTTGTGGAAAAAATGTGTAGTGTTTTTGAAACTATCTTAGTTCAATTATGTAAATCCTTTTTTTATCAAGTTTTTTTAAAGTTGCTTTCATCATGCATATTTTTAACCATTGTAAAAATAACTGAATATGTTATGTTATCTTGAGGGTTTTTTATTTTATTTATTTTTAACAGGAATTAAAACACTTACTCAAGGTTTATATAAATTTACTTAATTCTATTTTAACTTGAACTTTCAATTAATCTTCACATCTTCTGTTTTTTTTTTTTTTTTTTTTTTTTTTTTTTGCAGAATTAAGGAACATGAAATAGCTATCAATAACAAAAATCAAAATCAAAATAGTGTATTGGCAAATCACATACAGTTAAAGGCAAATGTAAACCGTTTTGGCAAAAAAAAAAAAAAAAAAAAAAATATTGGACTATATAAGCCTCATAAGAACAAGAGACTAATTAAAGAAAGTTTTTATATAAAAAAAATTTCATCAATGAACCTTCAAAACTTATAAATAGCTGTTTTAATAACTTAATTAAAAAAAACACGTACAAAATACATAATGAAAAGATTTAAGTTTAATAAATGGCAACTGCAAGAGGAACCTTGCAATGAAATTTAGATTCTTTCTGTGTAAACAAAACTTTTGATACTGTTCCTATACATTGAGAATAGGTCTTGATAAAAATCTAGAGGCTGGAAACATTTGAAAAAACAAAAGGACTCTGAATATGTGAATATATTATTCTTGATGGATGGTATTCACACACACTCTTTCTCCCTTCCCACCCGCCAATTTGGTTAAATCGTCCTCAATAGTTTTTGCAGTAGCTTCTCTGCCATTTATGCTTGTTGAAAAAACTGCATATTTTCAGATTTTTAAGGTTTCCAAATTTTTTAGTAGCTTTATTTTCAGTGTTGCATAAATTGTAGAAGTATTCCTTTCTTTCACTTGTTAGCAAACTCTTGTAACGGTTTCATCTATATCTCATTTGGAGCAATTATTAAAAGTTGTCAGGATATCCGCAGTTTGTCTTGTTCCATTTATTTTTACTGATATACAATCATCTTTGCTGTCCTAAGCACCAAGAACAAGACGTAACCAATTTCAACACAAAATAAACTAAGCCGAATTATCACAAGCCATGAAAACACCTTTACTTACGAAAATTAAAACTTGTTTAAAAGGTTAAAATGATTAAAGCAGTGTGCAAGATCTTTCGGGTCTGTCTCTACAGAACCATCCTCAGGCACAACGAGAAACTCACATGGGGCGCGCCGTCTTATATACACATCTCTGTACATCAGCGAGGTACAACGCATGCGTCACACTAAAAGGCCAAGTATGCTTTACACAGAAAGTAACAAATGAAAATATGTACAAATGCATGAAAAAGAAATAATCCAAATGTCAGTAAGTAAGTAATCAAAACATATTTACAGTAGACGAGGGATTCTCCTGCAGGAACCTCCAAGGAGCAGGTATGATTTGCGGGGTTTCTTCAATACAGTATTTTTCGGCAAAAATCAAAAATATACAAACTCTCCGACAAGAGCACTGCAGTTTCAGTTCTCGCCGAGCACAATAATTTAACATCATTCCATAGTGGTAAATAATCGCCTTTGTTGACTGTTCGGGCTAAGGCCGTTGCGGATGAATGGGTGCGAACATTGTATTTATGTTCGGAGATTCTTACCCCGAGTGACAGACAAGTTAATCCGATGTAGGGTGTCATAGGGAGAGAGTCATCCACAGATTGTAGTGGCACAGAATATACACCATATTTTTCCACGAATGAAACATGGTCACGATAAGACTTGACCAAGTTGAAAAGGCATTCGGAAGAAATACCGAAACTATAGTTGAACTTACAGCACGTTTTATAGAGTGTAGATACTATGGTGGGTAAAAATAATTCGAAGTGTCACTTCAAACCCAATGTGAACTGCCTGTCATCAGGTTTGTTGGCTCCATTCCTTTCCACCCCACCATAGTATCCACACTCTATAAAACGTGCTGCAAGTTCAACTATAGTTTCGGTATTTCTTCCAAACACCTTTTCAACTTGGTCAAGTCTGATCGTGACCATGTTTCATTCGTGGAAAAATATGGTGTATATTCTGTGCCACTACAATCTGTGGATGACTCTCTCCCTATGACAGCCTACATAGGATTAACTTGTCTGTCACTCGGGGTAAGAATCTCCGAACATAAATACAATGTTCGCACCCATTCATCCGCAACGGCCTTAGCCCGAACAGTCAACAAAGGCGATTATTTACCACTATGGAATGATGTTAAATTATTGTGCTTGGCGAGAACTAAAACTGCAGTGCTCTTGTTGGAGAGTTTGTATATTTTTGATTTTGCCGAAAAATGCTGTAATGAAGAAACCCCGCAAATCATACCTGCTCCTTGGAGGTTCCTGCTGGAGAATCCCTCGTCTACTGTAAATATGTTTTGATTACTTACTTACTGACATTTGGATTATTTCTTTTTCATGCATTTGTACATATTTTCATTTGTTACTTTCTGTGTAAAGCATGCTTGACCTTTTAGTGCGGCGCATGCGTTGTACCTCGCTGATGTACAGAGATGGTGTGTATATAAGTTGGTGCGCCCCATGTGAGTTTCTTGTTGTGCCTGAGGATGGGTGTGTAAAGACAGACCCGAAAGATCTCGCACATTGTTTTAATCATTTTAACCTTTTAAACAAGTTTTAATTTTCGTAAGTAAAGGTGTTTTTATTGGAAAGAGTGTGATGTGTCCGTACAAGTTCCACACAAAAAAACAATAGATGGCGTTGCTGCGTTAAGCGAACTTATTTGTAAATAATAAAGGGAAAAACTCTCATCTCACTCCAACGCAAGAACTAGTGCTTACCTGACCTTCGACCTGAGAAGAGAAAAAGCTGTTCCCATGAGAACCGAAACTAAAAAGATGAAGTTATGTGTGAATGTACTACGTATGTGATGTTGTTCCAAAACCAATATAAAATTGGATAGCTTGTGTTTAAAATCTCTGCAGTGCTTTTTAGATGTTTCTGTGATGTGAATTTACTCATTTGATTAAAAGATAAAGGATTATCAATTTAAAGGTGGTAAGTACTCTTTATGCTTTCAACTATTCGTTCTGTGAGTTCAAAAATTATCTTTCGTTTGTTGAATATGTCATTTGAGATCAACGCGCGAGCCTGCTTAGAATTTCCAACAGTTTTCATGGCTTGCAATGATTCGGCTTGGTTTATTTTGTGTTGAAATTGGTTACTTTTTGTTCTTCGTGCTTAAGACAGCAAAGATGATTGTATATCAGTAAACCTCAATTAGCATGACAAAACCTCTACTCATCCATTTATTTTTACCTCAGTTTATTTATTTGTCCTAGAAATGTTATAAATAATTGCCATGTGATAAACTCTTCAGAAAACTCAGAACTTGGTTCTCCCTGGAATTGGAAATGACCTTACATCTATCAGTTTCTGTCTGATTATGTTACCATTCTTAAAAGTCAGCCACACAGATGCATTTCTGTACCAAAATTAATGAGCTTGTGTACATTTGTTGACCGGAACATGATGTCCACCCCTGACTCCAGGAGTGGATACGTTCTTCAGCACATAGCATCCATGTCTCTGATCAGGGTTAAGCGTACAGTATATGGATGGAATGGACAGAGCATATTATTTCACCAATGCAAAGCCCATGCATTAGGGAAAGAGAAGAATTTGTGAGAATTTGATGGGGAATGATTAACAGCACAAGGAAAATGAGCATCTCCACAACCACCAAGCCTCAGGAATGATTGGAAGATTATGTTAGAAAAGACAACCACTGGTTGATGGTTAGTTAACACCCGTTGGCATATACTGTCAAGGACAGTACAGAACTTCCAAAACTAGGCTGTACAGAGAAACAAATGTTTCCCATCACACATTCTAGTGGACACACTTGTGGATGGGCCTAAGGAGTTTACAGCTCATTGAAGTGCACTTGTTGACTAATTGTTCTTGACAACTCTGCCTGCTGTGGCTTGGGAGCACTGTGATAAGGCAATGGATGTGTGGAAAAGAGTTTGCCTGGTCCAATGAGTCCCAAGTTCCAACTCTAAATGCTGATGGGGGTGAACAGATGCAACCAGAACACATGTTTGGGTAAAAACAGGCTGTGGCAGTGGTGATAGCGTAGTATGGAAATTGTTCTCAAGGACATTTTCGTGCATGTTGAACACACCCTCACTACCATCGGATCTTACCTTGGCATTGTTTTGGATCAGGTGTTGCCTAGTGGCCATGTATCCAGATGGTACTCAGCTCCTTCAGTAAGACGATTCCTTGTGCCACAAGTGTTAGAGAATCCTGTCCAAACATTTCATGTAGTCCCCCTGGTTGCTGAAATTTCTCAGAGTTTATTCCAATTAAATATTTATGCATTTGCTGATCCATGCCAGTGCCTTGCTCTGTTGTCAAACTCAAAGCTGTACAGAATATCTGAGTACATCTGCAATATACTGCCAATGTCATACTGGAAGCAAGTGGTTATCATTGTAAAAGGTATTTCAACATACTATTAGGTAAGTTGTCACTGTTACAGCTCATGAGTATAGTTGCCATATTCTTTGAAGATCAGTTTGTCATTAGTGTCTGCAATATATAATACCAACTAAACAAAACCCGTCGGAATCAACAGTTATTTATTTTTTTATTGAAAAGAATAAACTCATATCAAACAACAAAAGTAAATTTTATTTGATTGACAAATTCATTCAACCACTTCAGTAAAGACAATAGTCCAGCCCCCCCCCCCCTTTTTTTTTTTTTTTGGCTGAAGGTCTAACTACCACCGTGAGCAACTCAATGGGCTATAAGCAGTCACCTGTCCCTAATTTAGGGTCACTGGTTCCAGGGAAGGGAGAGAGCCAGTGCTGTAACACAAACACAACATCCATGCCTCACAGAGATTCGAACCCGGACCCTTCATGAACGAATCATCATAAGCCAGCACTTAGACCACTGCGCCACCGAGGCGGCCAGGTTCGTGATGAGCATCACGACTGCACCCTTTTTCAGTCATAAAATGTGAGGCAGAATTTTTTTCTTTTTTTTTTTTTTTAAAGGTTAAACTCATATGAAACAACAAATGTATACTTTATTTGATTGACAAATTCATTCAACCATTTCAGTAAAAGCAATAATCCAGGTTCGTGGTTTTTATTATTATTATTTTATTTTTTTTAGAATGGAGGTTTAACGACCATCGTGAGCAACTCAATGGGGTCCCCCATAATATTTTCACTAACAATGATCAATGGAATGTTTATTTATATCTTTACATAATGGGAAAAGTCTTGCCTATGTGAATAAACTGGATTGAATGAATGTTAAATTGTATATATACATCACACAGTCCAACGGCATAACGCAATCAGGTCTTTGAGAGTGTTCGCTGTTCTGATGAGAAGAACTTTGATACAAATGCCTGTTAGCATTGCTTTGCGCAATGCTTCGCTCAGAAAAGAGACTTGGACTTTCTCAGTTCCTCCATGCTTCCACCTTCAACAGCATGTGAGTCAACTGCACACTTCTCCCATAGACTTTACATGGGAATTTTGCCTCCCCACAACGCCCGAACCGTTGCCCCAATCTCATTTTTTCTCTTCGACTGGCTCATCTACATGGTAAGACCTTTATTTTGATACCTCAACCATATCTTTACGTTCAGCCGTTCTTTCAAAATAAGACTCACAGTAAAAAACCTTATAGAATTAATATATAGATGTCAACACTAATACTCAATACATAACTCTTTGAGCTTGCACCTTGGAGAGAATAAATTATGTGATCTTTGTATTCTAATGTGACATATAAACATATGTAAATAAAAATAAATGTTTGATATGTTTCTTATACCCATTTAGCAATACTGGAGCAAGTCAGATTTAAGAGAAACTTCTCCACTATATATGAAGTGTACTAAGTCTTTTAAAAGATTTACTTTGTGGAATATAAAAAAAACTCCCTCATTGAAGTGAATTGAAAAAATTGTCATTACAAAATTTAAAAATAATTAATGTACTCATAATTAAAAAAATATTTGATTATGAGTACATTAATTTGAAAAAATTAACAAAAACTGACCAAATCCAAAGGAACAATTAGAGCTTCGCTGTCTCTGACATTTTTTTTTCTGCACAAAAATGACGCTAAACATGGCATTGTTAGTTTACTAGTGCCACCTGTCTTTTCTCTTATCCAACTCATTATTTCTTTTTTTCTTTTGTGCATTCAATTTTCAATCAGTTTTTTTTTTCTTTTTTTTTCAGGTTAGTGTTTTCTAATTACAGTGGAACCTCAGTTATACCTTTTTCTGGAAAAAGGCCTTGAAAAACATGTAACAGAAATTTCAAAATGTTAAATACTTTTTTTAATTTGCGCTCTGAGCGCATACAAGGTATGCCGTAATGATTTATTTAAAGTTCATTTTTCTTGGCTGGAGCATTATAGATTATAATAAATTTTATAACATTGCAAAAATCGTAAAGCCTATGAAAATCAAACTTCTTGTTTGACAGCTCTGTCTAAAAATCCTAATTCTAGATTAAGTAAAATTTTTACATCTAAGAACCTGAGACCAGTACCAATATGCAACACAAGAATTAATAGCTTTTTTTTCTGGAAATCCTGGGTGCATCCATTTGAAGCCAGAGAATTGGATATTGATAACAAATCTAGGATGCTACTCTCCTACGCCATGAAATGGTGGATCCACAAAGTTACATTCCAGAGATTTATCACTTTTAAGTAGTGCATGTCTGAGTGGTCGTGAAATGTGAAACCTGTTTTTCATCCAAACCTAAAGTAAAGAACATATCCTCTGATGGGATCAAGGTTCACCTGTAGCTGAACCAAAAAAGGAATACAGCAACATTGTCTTGATTCTCTTCAAGTTGTAACATTCCCTGTTACATACACAGAGGTGCCAACTATTACGGATTGTCCATAATTATTACAGTTTCGACTGTCAGATTACGGAATTACGGATTACAGTGCATTTTGGAGAATCTCAATTTTGTATCCTTTTTTGTTAACCCTTTTAGTGCGATGCGGCCGATTCGTCGGTGTTCAATTTTGATCCGAGTATTTTTTCGAATCAGTGTCGATGATCATATCATTTATCAATCATATCGTTTTGAAATGAAATCTCCATGAATCATGTCGTCAAACAGCGATATTATCGAAAGAATCGTAATATGCCGTAAGAGTCGTATCATGAAATAGTTTGCGCTTGCTTTCTCCGTGTGACTGGAGAAAGGCTACTTTAGCCAAAACTTTTCCTACTGCAATTGAGGCATGGCTGTTCACTTGTCCTTGTTGGTGAATTATAAAACGTCTTACTATCGGAAATCACTTTTTCGAGCCCAGTTCGAAGTGCAATAACGCACAACTCGTCGCAACGCATGGTCCCGCGATGGCGGGTGTTTATTTATTCATATTTTTTTGGGTGGACTTTCGCCGCGCGGGAGGACGAAATGCGGTGTTTTATTACTAGAAGCTCTTCACATTATTCATTTCTTTTTTCCCAAATAAACAGACACAATCCCAAAAACTCTGTGAATTACGAATCCACCTCTTTTTCCAAACTAGTGTTAGCAGAGGATGACTTTATTGACAGCTAGTTCCTCAGATTAGCAGACATGTTTTTTTCCTACTGCAGGAAATGTTTTTGTAAGGTTATTTGAAATGGCTTGTTGTAGTGATAGTGATGATTTTGAATCATCTGAGAGTGATATTGGCAAAGCAACATCAAGCCAAAAAAACTAGCCACCGTGCCATGCACACAATATCTTCCGAAAGTGAAGATCTTGATAGGGAATCTTCAGGTCATGAAAGCAAATGGGAGGATGTAATAGAGAGAAGTGATGAACAACCTCAGCATCCTTTTGATTATCATGAAATGCAGGGGCCCAAACATGCAACTGATGCGGCACCAATTGCATATTTTTACTTGTTTTTTACTAATTTCATCTTTGGAATTATCGTTTCTGAAACAAATAAATATGCAAAGAGGTTTCTCCAGAAACATCCAAATCTTTCCCCAAATCTCGAGCTAGGAAATGGAAAATGTTACAAATGCTGAAATAAAAGATTCCTTGCGTGCCTTCTAATATGAAGCCCATGTAGGATGAGATGATTGCCGAAGAATACTATAAGCAAGAAGTTTTTCAACCTTTGAAGGCCAACTACATGAGGATAATTGATGTGCTTGAAGTGTAATGGAAAAAAATGACCAAGAACCTTCGGGTAAGTGATTGGCCATTTATGTGATTACTGATACGTTCTGCTAGAGGTTGGCACCTCTGCATATAAAAGAATCAAAGAACCATGTATTTTTGATAATCTGAAATTCAAGGGTTAACATATAATAAAAAAAAGCATACAAATGAATTACATTTAACCGAATTGAAAAACAATAGCAACTACAGTAAACTATCAGGACTGACAAAGAATTCCATATGTAAGTGAAAAAATGTATAACAGAGGTGCCACTGTGTCTATTTCTAATCTATTACTATTGCTACTACTATACTTAGTTATTTTTTATCATTATTACTTCAGTGGGTGAGCGTAATATACATTTGTGTGCTATATAACATGATGTTTTCAAAATCTGGACTCATTATTTCGATATCAATATTTTATTATCAAAGTGTTTCTCTTATTTCACTGTTTTACATGATAGTTTAACCAACACTGCTATCTGTTGAAAGGTGTACATAAGTTGCTTGCATGACAAGTGTTTTAAATGCCCACAACTCATTCTCAGCATTTTATTTATACACACTCACATAATAATGTTGTTTCTTCTTTGGTTATGGAGATTCACAGATATTAAATGAAGGCACTTTCCTACATTGTCCTCCTCAGTGCACAGCCTTTTGACTCTCAATTTTTTTATGACCAATTTGTAGCAAATGATTGATGCTCTATGACTTTATAACTGACATTTTTGCTCTGTCATATATTAGGATTTGGTGTTGCTAAGGGTGCAATTATTTACTATTCAGTCATACAGTCGTACCATTTTTATTATTCACCCCATATAATAAATATGAAAAAAAATCATGGAATGAAGAATTCCCAGTCAAAATCTGAAAACAGCATCTAAATAAAAGTTGTGGAATTTGTTGGCGAAGAAAATCTCACAGTTCAAAATTTCTTTGAGGGGAAGAGAGGTGTTTACCTAGTAAATTGGGGATACCATCATCATCATCATCATCATTGTCAACCATTATCAATCCACTGCTGGACGAAGGTCTCCCCAAGTTTCTTCCACAACGGTCTGTCTTGTGCCAGTCTCCTCCATGTTACTCTCGCATACTTTTGAATTTCATCCACCCATCTCCCATGTGGTCTTCTTCTGGGTCTTTTACTGTCCCTTGGAATCCAATCTAAAATTTCGGCTGTCCATCTATGGTCGGTCCTTCTGGCAGTATGTCCTTCACATATATTGTTATGCATGTATCAATATAAAAAGTACACACCAATCTGCCAAAGTAGGTGTAGAACAGTCCTGAATCTTTTTATTATTGCCCTACGTTATATACACATGTCGCAAGTAGAAAATGAAACTAAATGTTAATTAAAAAACTATGTAATGTTTGCAATAATACAATAATGTAGACCAATTTGGAATTTTTATGGAAAGATATTACCTCAGAGGCGTTCGGAAATCCTGATGCACGGGCAGACACAATAAATGTGTATGATTCCACAAAATCTTTAGCAGTATAACATACGAGAGCTTGTATATCCTAAAAGTGAAGTCAGTCCAGTCTTACGGTCATAAAATGTTCTATCACCCAAGCCACAAAGTTCAAGTTCATCTTAGCATCAAGGATATGAAACACTAAAAACCAGGTAATTAAAACCAAACTGTCAATATCGCGATATTTCTAAAATACCTAAAAAAAGTGTAGATATCTGCCACGTATAGATTCATCAATGGACCAAACATCACACCATTCCAGCAGACTGCCCTGTACTTCATGCTGGACATGTTTCTGGCAAAAATATGTTGCCCATCATCAGCGGTGAAATGAATTAAACATCTATGTGTTCTTATACACGGCTACCCCAATCTGGACCGTCTGTCGCTTTGTCATTAATTGGTTCAGGATCATCACGTGTGAAATCTTGGCTATCGTCATTTAAGGTTGTAGAAGTGCCATCTTGTGGTTGTATAGCATACTTGTAAATATTATCATTTTCCGCCAGCCATCTTGTAGTTATATAATTTTTATTTCTATTCTTATTTTTATTTTTCCTATCTGTATTTATAACAAATCACCATTCAAATGGCAGTTCAAGTGGTGATTGTATATTACAATTGTAGGTAATTGTAGGTACAAGTTTTCTCTATCATTATTGACCCGAAGTACGGGATTTTCCTGTGTGTATTATGTGTAGAAAAAAATCTTCCTTCATAGATTTAGGAAAGTTTACGACCGAGTAAAAGGACACTTTTGTGGAAGGTATTAAATAAATATGGTGTTACTGGGAATCTACTTAATAGTGTAAAAGCTATGTATGCTAGCAGTAGAGCTTATGTAAGAGTGAATGGTGTTTTATCAAAATGGTTTTCTATTGGTGCAGGAGTCAGACAATGTTGTGCAATGTCACCATGGGTGTTTAATATATTTATGGATGCATGTATCAGACCTGCCAACTGTTACAATTTTATCATGTTTAATATGATAAATCATGCTGCAGTACGCTAATACAATTTTGCAGCCAAAAATATGATTTTTTTTAAATAGTCATGTTTTCCCCCATTTTTTCTCTTTTCAGACAGAAGCCTTGTAGCAAAATTGTTGCGACGGGCGAGGTACGTCGCAGATTTATTTTGTTCCTCCAGACAAAAATGACATCCCCAGAATCTTCTTAAACCATCTTGCAGACTCCCTATCATAGATGCAAGTTTTCTGCCTTTCAAAATTTCCGAAAACAGAAGTTAGACTTGGGGAGGATTTCTTCCGTAATCGTCATTTTTTTTTTTCTCGTGAAGGCCGACGTACATCGCAGATTTATTTTGTACTCGTCCCCATAGAAGAATCGTGGCTACGTACATCGCAGGTTTTTTTTTTTTTTACTCGTCCCCGTAGTAGAATCGCTGTGATGGCTGACTTACATCACAGATTTATTTTGTACCCACCCCTGTAGAAGAATCGATGCGACGGTCGACATATATTGCAGATTCATTTTCTACAAATCCTTGTAGCAGAATCGCAGCGACGCCCGATGCACATCACAGATTTATTTTGGTCCTGCATATAAAAACGGCATCCCAGAACCCGGTTAAACCATCTTGCAGACCTCCTAAAATACAAGTTTTCCGCCACTCAAAATTTCTGAAAACGGAAGTTAGGCGTAGTGAGGATTTCTCTCGTAATCGTAATTTTTTTCTAAAAATTAACAACATTAAAGTGTTTGCTGATTAGATTTAATTAGTTTCTCAATAAAATTTTGATGTAGGGAAAAATCCCTACATTCTCATCATCAAGAATTTATATAGCTGAAATACACTTCAAAAATTATCAGCATGCATTCTGTTATGATTTTTCTATCTGAGTGTTACGTTTTTTGGTTCTGAGAGGTTGGCAGGTCTGATGTATGCATGATGCCGAGATGGAGAATACTGGTTTATGTCTTGGTAATATCAGTGTGTGCAGATTGCTGTATTTTGATATCACAGTTCTGTTGGCAGAGAGCAAAAGTGAGTTGCAGAGTATGTTGTCCCGGATGTACGAAGTTTGCATGAAATTCAAACTGAGTATAAATAAGGAAAAAAACAAAGTTATGGTTTTTGAGCGAGGAACTGTTAGCACTGAATGTAATATTAGTGTAAATGGCACAGTGCTTGGCCAGGTAAATGAGTTTGTGTGTTTGGAAGCATGTTTGACGTAGAGAACAAATTGGATGGGGAAATGAATAGGCGAATGAATTCTTCATTGAAAGTCATAGCTGCTTTGGGAGGTTTTCACAGGTATAATGGGTTCTCAAGGTAGTCCTGCATGTCTGTGTATGAAAGTGTAACTGTTCCTACTCTGGTGTATGGCAGTAAAATGTGGGTACTACAGAAGAAACATAGGAATCATTTGTGTGCTGGAGAAATGAGTTACGGGGGTGGGGGGGTCAAGACACGTTCTGATAGTGTGAGGAACGAAGATGTGTTACAGTTGTGTAATGTGAAGCAAAATGTTGTTAGCAAGGTGGAGACTAATATGCTTCGGTGTTTTGGCCATGGTGAAAGAATGAGTGATGAGATGCTTACTAAGACAATTTTTTTTGCCCAAGTGGCAGGAAGGAAAGACAGGAAGGCCAAGGAAGTCATGGGAGGATCAGATTCAGGAGTGTCTGCATGAGAAAAAGTTTGAGTATGAAGTATAGAAGGTCTTGTGCACATCATGTGATGGATGTCAGTGAAACCTGAGTTGTATGTCAGGATCGCTGTAAATGGAAAAGTTTGATACGGCAACAGTATGTAAATAATCAGTAAAAAATTTATCTGGTAGTTTGTATTTCTTTGTGAAGCTAACCTCTGAATCTTAAAGAACAGCTTAGTGATATGATGATGAACTTACATGAAATTGTTTATTGTATTTCAATAATAATTATTTAATAGAAAGCTGCATTCACATACCTCACGAGTTTTACGTTTCACCCATAAAAATTTTGGAAATCGTACTTGTTTACGGTTATTTTACAGATTTTTTTTCCCCAAGTAGTTTAGGGCCATATATTTATTACCTAAAAACGTTTCCAAGAAAGACTATTTAGCCCAAAGGCACCTATATGTTCTGATTTCCCTGATCACAATATCTTCCATTTCTGCATCCCTAGCCATGTATGATCTCAGTCTATTGGAAGAAACTTGGAAATAAACTTTGTAGGATTAAGATCAGTAATAACAACTAAGAAACAAAAAAAAAGTGCATTTTTAAAGGTATTTTAGTATGCCGACACAAAAATTTAAGTTAAAAACCACTGGTAACTTAAAGTCAAGCCACTGCAATAAATTGCTTATAGCTCTAATATTGCAATTGAGGATCTTGCAGCATAAGGGGAGCAGCTCCATTTTTGGTCGATTTTTACTTAACATGTTTACTAATCTAAGAAAAATATGCAAGTAGTGCAAGAATGAGGCAGATCAGATAATAAATGGGTGAAATATTAATGTCCCCATCACCATTTGATGCAAGTACGATGCAGGCCGATGAATAAAATTGCAATATTTTATTTGTTTATTAGCAAAGGCATATGTAATGTTGTTTAGTGGTCATTAAATACATTTTTTTAACATTATTTAGCTTTTCTGTCCTTCACTAAATGCAAAATTTAATGAAATTTATGACATTTTGGTGAAAAAATTTATTTATATTTATCCTATGTTCATTTAGGGACAAAACACTAAAAAAATACATGTATTTATTAAAGATAATATCTTTACAGTGGGGAAATTTTTGCCAACCTCAGTGAAACCGTATTTTTTATGAACAGTTTTTTCTTATTTCCCACAAAATGTCGAAAAGGGAGCTGCCCCCTTTTTGCTGCAAGCTCCTCAATTACAAATGAGATGTTTTCTGTTTATGTAACCTAATGATAGCATACTTAATTATGTAGTGATTTCATTTTAATTGTTATGAGCGTGAAATACTGCCAAACATCCTACTTGTATAGCATGTGAAATCGATATATCATTCACATAATGAATCGTTTTTTAATCGATATGGGCAATCCATTTGCTACATTAGTCAATCTATCATATCAATTAAAAGCTCACTGAACTTTTTTATGGATTTCAGTTCTTGAGAATTGGCAGGTCTGCATTCATATCAGTTAGCTATATACCATTTTTAGAATGTTCTTACTGTTGTGGAACACTTCATATCTCTATAATGCCAATGTCCTGGCATTTTCAGTTTGCCTTGCGTTAGTTACATACTAGAGTTGGGTTGGAAATCGTGTCACCATTCTGACCAGTGACTTAAAGTAACAGTTCCAAAATCTCTGTTAGGCTGTTGCAGTTTGTCATGTCATGCTCACAGTATATCACAGTTACCATTCTGAGATAAATCTCCCCTCTGTATGATACACTGCTGGACAATTGCTAAGGACGGATCATAAACGGCTATATAGCGCATAAAAAAGTAAGTGTGGTTGGATGCCAAGTGAAATAAAATAATGTCAGAATGCCAGGACATTACAAGAAAGACAATTTATTGTTCTCTGAAATCCAGAAGGCTTTGGAATGTGTTCAAGGGACAAACAGGCCATTTTGTGTAGAATACGTAAACGTGAAAAAAATGCAATTACTGTCCGCAGGCGTCCGGCGTAAGATGTCAATACGGGATATGGCCACCATGGAGGACAATGCAAGATTCCACACGTCGTGTCGTGCTTTGCACAACATTATCAAGCAGCTGTTGGGGTAATTTATCCCATTCCTCTGTCTCAGTGCACGGATGAGGGTGTCCTTGTTTATTGGAGGGCATTGGCGACCAGCAAGACTCCTCCCCAAAGCATCCCACACATTTTCAATGGGATTCAGATCTGGAGAACGTGCTGGCCATACGAGGCGTTGAATATCCTCGCTGTCAAGACACTCCTGGACAGCGACTGTTCGATGACATGTTGCGTTGTCATCCATGAAAATGAATCTATCACCTACAGCACCACGGAACATGCGAACATGAGGTAGCAGAACATCATTAATGTATCGTTGGCCAGACATAGTCCCAGTTGGAAGCACATAGAGGGACGTACGGCCATTGATCATGATGCCAGCCCATACCATGACACTACATGTCGGATATTGGTCCCTTTCCTGTATGTTTGCTGGAGAATATGCAGTACCACTATCACGCCAGATCAGTTGTCGTCGACAATAAGACGATAGACTGTATCTACTCTCATCTGAGAAGAGGACAGCAGACCAGTGATTATCAGTCCAATTGCGATGTTGATGGCACCATTGCAAACGGGCGGTACGGTGACGTCTGGACAATGGGATGCACACAACAGGACGGCGGGCATATAGTCCTCCCTAATGCAAACATCTGGCGACAGTTTTTTTTGGGAGATCCGCTTGCCAGTAGCAGCCATAAACTGATTTGCTACCTCACTAGCTGTGCTGCGCCAGTGTCTTTTTGTTGATAGCACTATGTACCGATCTTCTGCAGGTGTCGTACTGCGAACACGACCTCCCCCGTTACGTTTGCTATACTCTCCATTTGTTTGAAATGATTTCCAAAGCCTTGAAACAACACTGTGGCTGACGTCGAACTCCCTGGCAACATCTGTTATTTTTCGCCCTTCTTCAATCTTGCCAATAATATGGCCACGCGTAAAATCATCTAGGTGATGTCGGGAAGACATACTGAAAATTGCAAGTTCGTCAATTGATTCTTTCCCTTTCAACTTTGCGTTTGAACAACAACGGTCAATACGCGTCAAATCCTTTATATCTCTTATCAGTGCTATGACGTCACGAACAAGTTCGGCAATCCAAAATTTGCATACGCACAACACGTCTTACTGTATCCCACACTTATGCTAATTTCCACATTTTCCTGCCTTCCATTTTATAGTTGCTAACGTTGCTATTGTCATCCGTCCTTAGCAATTGTCCGGCAGTGTAGTTTTACCCTGAGGGTTGTTGACCTCTAAAGATGATCTGAGCAAAATCATTATCACCCTAATTCCATCATAGGAAATGGTGGGAACAGGGGAGTAAAATCACTGGACAAGAAACAAAACAAAACAGAAAAATCCCTTTTCAGTAACCTGATGTGCTGAGAAAAGGTGTATGCAGCAAACAATGGCATATGTCACAGTGATTCTCAGCTGTGCTCCTGCTTTGTATTGTGTCAATCACAAAAGGTGATTCTGTCTCTGTTACAAGTGAAATGGTGACTTGCTCTCATCCCTGGTTTAAATGGTGACCTTGATGTCAACTAAAGTCACCCTTTCTTCCGCAGAACTCTCACAGTCGTAACCGTGGCAGGAAAAGCATTGTTAAGTCCACCTTGAGTGCATATCGGTTTATGTTATTGTTCCATGTCAGTATGCTCATACTTCTTAGTAAATACTTATATATATGTATATCATTTTAGGTTAAAAAGATTGCCAAGGAATATTATGAAGATTTGCCTCAGCATAACTCATGGACACAAGTGATATATGACTTCATCACTGATCCAGAAATTGGGCCTTATGCAAGAATTAGGAGGAAACATAAGGAACTGAAAGACTAATTGTTAGTAACCTTTAGCTTAACATATAAACTTTTCCTTGTTTAGTTATAAAAATAATTCTATTTTGTATGAAAAATATTTGCCAGAGGTTTTCTTATGTTCAAGTGGTGCAGTACAATTAACGTTTATTTGCATAAATTAGTAGTAAATGTGCATTATTATTTTTTTTTCTTGAGAGGTGATATCAGTTTGAATTCAGTGTAAGTAAATTTTATATGAGAGCTTCACACTTAGTTATTATTAGTCATTTATCCTTATATTATTAACGCGAGTAATGAACAATCTTTTTTTGTTCTGTTGAGTCATATTTTAAAAAAATCTGCTACTATTATTTTTCTAAGAACACAGAGACAATATATTTAGCATTTATGTTTGTTTATGTAATGGGAAATTTATGTGCATGGGAATCTGCTCCCCCTCCCCCGGTTATCAATTTGTAATCCCCATAAATAAGTGGGAAGTAGTAACTTCCCTTTTCAGTCCATTGATTTTGCTAACTTTACATTTCCCTTGTTATTAATAACACAAGGATATTGAAAATGTTAATATTTTAACATGAAAAATGTTTTTTCTTTTATTCTGTTGAGTAATTTTTAATAAAAACTATTACCATCTTTTTTTCTAAAAAACAGGTAGTGGATTCAGTTTCTGTATACATGTGCATTTAGAAATAATTTTATGGTGTTTTTTAACCCATTTTGTATAAGTTGAAATATTAATTTGAATATATCCAAGCAAAGGAAAATAATCAATACCACTTTTCAGTTTTATGGCATTCTTTAGTACGCTTCCAACTTTAAACATGGAGGAATTTCACATAAGAAAACAAATGACAACAGAAATTATGAATGTAATTCATGCTATTTGTTATGCATCCTCATTTTACCATACCTCTAAACATTTTAAGCATATTAGAAACTGTATTGCTAATCAGGCACAAAGTTGTTATTACAGAAGGTTGTTCAGGATCTCTGGTAACAATTATCAGATGACAGGGGGAGTTTAAAAACCTTTTCTCCAACACCAATGGTATTTGATCTGAAAACCTTTCATTATCACTATGGCTCCAAAATGCAGTTTCTGCAGTAGAAAGCTATTTGGAAGTGTGGTCATGCTCATATTGTTCTACTCAGCTCCTTGCTTGCCTTCCAAAAACCATCCTTGTATGTGGTCATCTCTGCCGAACAGCACGTTTCAGTAATCTAGTGCCGCAGAAATCCATCAGAGAGGTGTCAGGAGATTTAACATGGATGTTGTTGTATATTGCCTAAATCCTATTCTTCTTATTCATCTAGCATAAGAAATTTTGGGACAATTTTGATGTGTGGTTTGGTTCTTATTCTTGATGAATGCATGCCAGAGTTTTGTCACTTGCTTACAATACCAGCATTTCCTGCTTGTAAATTGGTATCAGAATCTCTGCCTGATAGTATGTTGAGTTAATTTGGGATTTTTAGCCACCCAACAAATTTGTAGCTTGCCTTGGTATGAGAATCCAACGACATAAATCCTTCCAGGAAAGTTTTGTTGCATTCTCAATACCATTTTGGGAAGACCTTAGTGCTGTCCTGCTGATAGTAGGTTCCATACGCTTTTGTTGCAGTCTGATAGGTAAACACAGGCTTCATCCATGATGATGACATGCTTCCACCTTTTGCCAGCTATCCACCATAAAGCTCCATATAGAGATAATCAATTTATATATATATTGCATTATATGTTTATGTGGTTTATAAGCTTAATATATTGGTGTCTGCTCTAAAAGGGAACTTTTTAAACATATCCACTAGACGCTTCTGTTCAATACGTCAATATTGACGTATTGAACAAACATACATCAATATCGACATGTTGAACAGAAGCATCTAGTGGGTATGTTTGAAAAGTTTCCTTTTGAGCAGACACCAAGATGTCAAACACCATAAAGCTTTCTGCAGGAGGTCCTTTTCTCTAAAGTGTGTCTTGGGAGAACCTTGTGTATTCAGCCCTTGTGACATTTCTGTAGATTTAAATCTCATTGGATCACGGTGTTAAAAGTTTCTGCAGCCATCCCAGTCTTCGCTGCAGTGATGCTTTGTGTCGCTAGGGGTTTGGTTCTGACACCATAGTCTTTACTTTCTAGATGACAGCAGCACAATGTCTCATGTTGGGCCTTAGGTGCACCTGTTTTGTACCAACTGGGAAGTTTCCACTGTGCAAAATTCATTAGCTATGTCATACAACATTCATACCATTCTTTGAACATGAATTTACGAGCCTTATATGCTTTTATTATTTGCAAATAATTGGGGGTTTTTTTTTTGCATTAGAAAGGGCTGTGATTTTCCTCTGCCAGAAGTCTCTGGTAGTTTTGAAGGCATTGCATTGTCTATGTTATTTATGGCATTCAGCACTTAAGAGTAACCTTGTGCAATTACAAGCGTATAGTTTAATTTATAAACTATTATGTCTAGATCTAACCACATCTCTTAATTTAAGTATATTCTGTTTATAATTAACTATCTAACAGTGCCATATAATATACATATCTGTTGCTGGATAAAGTTCACAGTTCTGCGTGGTATGTTCATCATTTTGTCATCTGTATTTGTATTTCGTCATATGAACACTGGTCAGTGAAGTACCTGTAGCACTACTACGATGGCTAGTGGTCAGAGGTGTAGGTTTCTGATTATTCTATGAGTTAGGTCTAGGTTCAATTCCTAGTTGAGGCATAGGTGGCATGCTTTTTAGATAGCACTGGCTCTGCCCCTTCCCTGGAACCCTGTGTCTCTGAATTGAGGATGGACAACTACATATTGTGTTCTTAAATTTGCTCGTGATGGTCAAACCCCAAAAGAAAGAAAAAATATCCACACTTTTTCTTTCCATATGGATTTCCAACTTCTTGGAGAGTAGTGTCATCATGTTGATTTGAAAACCAAAATGTTACTTTAATTTCTGATTCATCTTGTGCTCCTTGGCTGTACTTCATTATTGTATGTGAAATTCTTTGAATTATTTCGTGTTTGCCTTATTTTGCAAGACAAAAAAAATGTATACATATTTTGATCCACTACTGTTTTTAGAATAAGTTCTTTTTTATAAGAGTGATCATATCCCTATGAATATCGTATAGCTATAAGAAGCAGTTACTCTGACTTTTTTTAAGTTTTTGCCAAAGTGTTATAATAGTACAAAAGGGTTGCCAAAAGGATTTTTTTTTTTTTCGCAAATTGCGAAGAATGCAATCTGCAGCGTGACCCCTGCATAAGGATGTGCTTGCAAGCCCACAACTTAGAATTCCCTAGTTCATGAACATTTTTAATTTTTTAGTTACTCAAGCACTTTAGGAAGCATATTTTTATTGTGTTAATAGCAGTGATGCTGTGGATTTTTCTCCTCTCCATCTCTCTCACTTTTTTTTTTTATCATTATTATTAAGATTGTATTTGGCATTAATCAGGCTCTTGTATGCCCATACAGAATTCACCATCAGCACACACCTTAACCTTATTTCCTTATATTTTTTTTTTTCCATGTTATTGAATAAGAAATATAACATCCCACATATCACTTCTAAGGTTTTAAGTCATCTAAAATTATTATTTGACAGTCTCTTTTTCAGTTCTTAGATTATTCAGCTGTAATGCACTGTGTATGTTGCTGTGTTTACTGCCCAAAAGTCATTGTTTACCAAACTGTTAACCCTCTGCTCCCTTTTTTCATTTTGTTTTTACCATGTGACACTGAATGCAATTTTTTTCCCCTTTTAATGGACACATGTTAGTAGTATACAGGTGTTAGGTGATAGCTTGGGAGGAACTCATTCAAAAATACTGCAGAAAAAATTAAAGGAATTTAATGCACAGAATTGACGAAAAAGAAATTGAAGTTGTGAAAGTAATGAGAAGTTTTGTTGCTGTCTGGCATTTATGTGATGAGTAGTTTGTAAAGTGCAGAACTTAGTTGTGCACTTATGCATCATAAAAATACATTTTACAGTATTTGGTAAATATTATGTAAATGTACATTGTATTTTTTCATGCATGCTCTAATAAGGACATTACTTATGTTCACATAATTGAATGGATGGCATTAAGTACAGATATCATCTTAAGTACCGTAAAACTGAAAAAGTATCTTTAGATTTGTATGTTTTACTATTACAGAAGTTAAAGCATTGACATCTGTAACCTTGCTTATTTGAACAGGGTGGTTGATTTCTTTTATTGAACAGTTTTTCATGATGTGGCTTCATACACATGAAAATTGCTCATGATCGTTTATGTTGAACATCATGTCCCTGTTTGTGTAATTTTGCTCAACAGCTTCATAACCTCTAAGTGTCTAGTTTTGCATGTACATCATGCGCAGCTAGGTAATAACTAAATATTTTACAAAATGTCATTAGAGCTAGTCAGGTTCATTGTGAAGTACTTTCATTAGGACAGCAAAGTGACTTAAAATATTCATTAAGGTAGGTGTTTGGATCCATTAATAAAACAACCAGTTTAAAGGAACAAAGCAGTGTACCAAGATGGATTATGTTGTAACTGCATTTTATCCACAGTTGAAGAAGATATCTCTGAGTTCATGGCACACTTTGTTCAGATAAGCAACAACATAAGTTGAAAATTTGTTGCTAATTGTAGGAAATCAAAATGAATTTGAAGCTCCATGCATTTCAAAACCTGAGATCTGTATAATACCTGTGGTATTTCAATTTGAAAATTACTATTGGTTATTGTGCCATAGGGGTTTTGAATTACCAGGACACAATAGCATTCATAAATGAACAGTATCACTTATCCATTATTTCATTTTGGAATTTCCTTATCAACTAAATGTGTCAGCCACTGCCATTGATGTAATATATATATATATATATATATATATATCCAGGGCTTGAAAAATCCGGTTGTCTGCTCGTTCGTGACGAGTGAAAAGTTTTAGCTAATGAGTAAAAAATTGAGCAGAGGAGTTTAAATTCAATCGGCAGTTATTTATACATTATTATGCCTATTGTTGGAAAGGTAAACCTATCAGTTTCTTAATAAAGCTTATGTTAATTCACAGAACTGATGCATGGTTGTGCGCCAGCATGGGAAACCAGTTTCTCCGTGAAACAAATCGGACAGCAAATGCCGTGCGAGTCAAAACATCTGAGCATGGTGCACTTAACAAGAAACACGAGTCAAGAAACCTCAAGCCCTGTAGAATGATTTTCCCTAACGTGTGAAGAGATAGGCAGTGTAAGAGTCACATGTGCCTCGCCAGCTGCTGCTTAGCCAATTGCTGTCAAAGGGCAAACACAGGAATGTGCGTTTCCTCGGAGCTGTTAGGAAAGTTCTAAACATTGAAGGATTCTTGCATCATCTTCTCTAGAGGCAGAAAACTGAGTTGGGTTATTATAACAAAGGTTAATTGCTTAAATTAGGTTAGCAATCAAATTTTATTCGAGACTGTGTATGAATTCTTAACAAATCAAACTTTAAGACACAAAACAAAATTGGCAGCCCTGTGAGGATGTCGATTTTCAGCTGGCAAGTGAGATATTTTCCTGACTGGTGAACCACCATAAAATTTCTCAAGCCCTGTATATATATATATATTAAAAGTAAGGTGCACTTTAGCATTTTCTGGGCAAAAAAAGTTCCGGAAAAGCATTTCATGAACTTACAGATTTTTAATTTTTCAACTTAAATTTTGAATGTGTCAGCCACTAGAACTGATGAAGAAAAAGGAACTGAGGTACATTAATAGATGCATCATCTTACAAAACTGGAATTTTTACTACATATCCCAAGCATATTGTATATGTTCACTAATAATATAAAATCACTTTTATTAGATATACTTTTATTCTTCCTTGTGGTTTACCTTTGCACAATTTATAATAGAATTTTGTTAATATACAGTGCTGTTTTTATATTAGTTTATTAACAGCAAAAGGTTCATGTATATACATGTAAAGATTGAGTGTTTGTTTTTACAGTATTTAGGAGTGTCATCTCTGATGCATTGAAAATTTGTCGTAAATACATATATTTTTTTGTTGTTGTTTGTTTTTTCCATCTATTTGTAACCATTCCAAATTAAACTAAAAGAGGAAGTTGTGAAATGTAAGTGAAAAATTAAGGATAACTGAAATTTGCAGAAAGGGAAATGTTAAACTTCATTTCTATTCACAATTTTATTTTATTATTCACTGGACAGAACTTTTACAGTTATTGGAGAAATGTAATATTATGAACTTATATTGTGTTTTTAAATATTTAGAAAGCACTGGCACAGGGAATTTTTTTATACCCTAGACAGTTAGTTAATTTCCTTAATTAATATATTTTTTCTTATCCTAATTTTTAATGATCTCCAAGCCCCAATAGTTTTGTACAATTAAAGCTGACTTTTGCGAAAAACAAAAATGTACAGAATACACATGGATTTAAAATTTTTAGTAGAAAAATATGGCCTTAAGACATGTGATAAAAGCTATAACAGTATTGATGAGCCTTGTGTAAGGTTGAAGTACTTCCATAATGTGCCTTGTACCATTTTTAAAGGTACATATTTCATTATACAAGTCACATTTTAACATGCCAAAATAATGCACTCTCTGTGCACAGTGTTTGAAATTGGAAAGTATATCAGTGGCTTATTTATCTTCATTCATAACTGGTTCTGTTTGTACCCTGCTCAGCATTTTGCAAAGTAGTCAGCATGAATGTTTTAAGGGTCATTAGTGAATTGATGTCTGTTTCAGACTTGTCTCAAATCAAAATGCTACCTCCTTATATTGCTAACTCTATATTTGCTGCATTTTGCATGATTTATGGAAAAATGTTTGAACATTGGATAAAATTTGAATATTATTAATGCTATGTGTACTAACCACGTGCTACATATAGTGATCCCCCTACAAGGAAAGTAGGGTAAGTACATGTTTGTCATCTAATCTTGTGCTCGCAAAAAGTATTATTAAAACCTTTTAGCACATTAGATTTACCTAACAATTATTTTTAGGTGTCTTTGGCTTTATATCAATGAGTCAAAGATAATTGTTATAAATTATTAATGTATCCACTCTCTTTATTTGTATACAGAAACAGTACAATGCAATATAACAGGCCCTTGTAAGTTGACTTTCAGGGAGAACTCTTATCTTGTTTTCCATATGAATATCGATGTTCATTGGAAGTTTCCTTATTTGGAGGTATGTAATAATTCAGTAATGCATTGAAGTCTTTGGGCTTTTGTCTCAACAGAATTGGAAAAATGGTAGATACAAAATAGAAGGTAATTTCATTTTTACATTAACTTCACAAGATAATATAATATTCCTTACCATGCCAGAAAACCATATTTGTAAATATTTCACAATAATTATTTTCTTCTTTCTCACCATATGATTGTGTACTGGCTAAGATATTCAGAATCAGGTCTGTGATTAAAAAAGAAAAATGAAGTTGATTGTGTCTGTTATAGTACCAAAAAAGTTGAGTTTTAGTGACCACAGAATATGGTTAAGGACAAGAAATACTTTCTGTAAGTGTTAGTCTGATTTGAAGACAGGTTGTGACCTCAAGCTGATATGCATGTCTGTAAAGGAACATATGTGTGTAATTTTTGCACAGAAACAGCCATAGCTATTTGTCAGCTCTCTGCTGCACTGCTAGGAGGGAAGATGCTGTGAAAGGAATCTGAGCAAATACACACTGACTAGAATGCTGCTACCTTCATAATCACTTAATCATCTGTAGCAAATCTAAGAAAATTCATCAAAGGTCAGTTTAAAAGAATAAGCTATCCTCTTATATTAAACTGAGAATTGGTATTCTAAATATGTGTAGCATATCAGTGAGCATTTGAAAATAAACTTTTAATTTGATGATCAGACCTTCTATATAAAACTTTTAAGTTAGGCTGAAATCGGTTAAATATACATTCTGTGAAACCACTGTAGACACTTTTTGTTTTAAGCAACTAAAAATATCATGGCGCCCAAGTTGAAAAATGGGAAAATATGTGCCAAGGGGTGGGGGTACAGATAAAGTCTACATCCATTTGAGAAATAATGCTAAAATTGACTTCCGTTTAATTTTCCAGTTACACAATTCATTAAAAAGCTGTTTTGCCACTGTGAGCTAAGCATAGATTCATTCTTCCTCCATATGGAAGATCTTAATATTACCAATGCAATTGTTTGAGAAATATTACAAAGATTGATTTAAATCTGTTTAATTTTGTGGAAGTATTTATGCTGTATTTTTGGGGCATAGCATTGGCTTTTTTAATAATTGAAGTCCATGCTGTTCATTATAAAACTAATGTACATGTACTGTGTTATATAATTTATATTGTTTGAGAAATATTACAAAGATTGATTTAAATCAATCTTGAAGTAGGTTTTGTAGTATTGAAGTAAAATATGTTGTTGTAAAATTTATCAAACATGTTATGCTGGCTGGCTGTCCAAAACAGTTGGGGATTTATAAAAATTGATTATTATAGGTTTCAGAAATTTAGTGCACATGTATTACTGTTAGATATATGGCATAACTTTTTGCTTTATAGCAGATTTAAAAGGCAAAATGAAGAAATATCTTTAATGTCATTTTTGTACAGAAAAAGTTAAGAACATGTGATTTATAAAGAGTGTTTATTCTTTTTTTTTTTTTCCCCTTTTTTTTTTTTTTAAGGTTTTGAGAAGCAAATTCAAGCACACCAACAGAAAAATGTGTATGTGTTAAGCTTTAGCATGTAAAAAATGTATATAATATTAATCCTTATACAAAAGATGTACATACCTCCTTTGTATAGCAAGTGGCTTTTTAAAGTACACTCCCAACTGTATAGCAAGTGGCTCCCCCCCCCCTCCTTTTTAAGATTGCTGTTGATGATTAAATGCTTTTAACTCTAGTTCAGTAAGAAAACTTCCAAGATGTTCTATTTTTTCATGTGTGATACCTTGGGACACAGAGCAATAAATTGTTTTTTTAGCAAAATTTCACTTCTGTGTTAAAAGAAGTTGTGCTTATTGGTCCCAAGATTGTGTTCTAGTATAATATTTTTGTTTTACATATAAACAGCATGTTATATATAAAAAAATAATAAGGTGGTACAGCAGTAACATGAATTGATTGCAAGGAATATGGGGCTGTCTAAGTGGAAAATTTTGTCTGGTTGGTTTTTACTATAAATTTTGTAGAGATGAAGGATATTTAGGACAAATAGTAGGCAGCGAGTCCAATGGAGAAGAGGGTAATCATGATTATGAAGGAATTTAGGGTTTTGGGGAAGATGTGTTCTACAATGGTGTCTTTGGAAAAGAAACCGGGTAAGTGACACTTCACTGTGTAGTCCTTTTATCTAAAGCACCAGGTGATAAATGTCACTGAAATTGGTGAGATACTCCATTTTGCCTATGCTGTGATTGTGTACGAACAGATGTAAGAAAAAAACAAGAGTGTGACAATAATACTACTTCCCATTTGCAATTTTTGTTACCTGTTGTATCTTTTTTTTTTTTTTTTTTTTTGACATATATGTTTGCATTTGAAATGTTAACTTTCTTATGTGGAAGCACTTTATTATATTTTTGAATGCAGTGTTGTTCTCTTGTGGAAATCTTTTATTTTACTTTTTAGTGAACTGTAGTCTTTGAATATGAATCGCAAGGAAGATCTGAGTTCTGCTCATGGCTGTGTCTTGCGTGCATGTGATATTGCCCACAAATGTTTTAATTTGCTCACAGATTGTTATTTTTTTATATTAGATGTCTGTGTTATTATCATATTTTAGGGCACTTTTTTTAATTTTTGAGAAGCACAATAAGTTAATGCAAGTAACCCGTCATTTATAAATGTTACAAATGTATGGTGCACATGTTATATTTAAAGAATATCATCTGAACAAGCCTTCTTTGCAATATAAGAGTTGCTGTGATTAGCTGTCCCCTCACTTAGAAGAGAATGTGAGAAACAATTGAAGTTAGGAGAGGCAAGGTACCAATCTTGTTAATACTGCATTATTGCAAGCCAGCAGGTCAAATCAAGTTATTTTTATGCTCCCATTAGTTATCAGATTTATCTTGGTAAAACTTAATATATGAAGTCATGTCTTTATCTATGCATCCATCCTGGCCACGGGTGGCCTAGTGAACAACGTTCATGACTGCCACGGAGAATACCTCGGGTTTGATAGCAGGCAAGTATGAACGCTCGAACCACTAAATATCTGCTGTGCGTCGGATGGGCACGTTAAGCCGTCAGGCCCTGAGTAATAAATAAGGGCATCTTTCTCCCCCTTTCTACCTCGCTTCCGTGTCGCTTTCCTATCTGGCACTCTAGCCCAAATCTCTTAGCGTCCTGTTTCTAAGGGTTGTTTAAGACCTGGGGTCAGACTCTTCCTTTCTAAAATCCTCTACATATGATCTGATCTGATCTATGCATCCATCTCCCTCCATTTTTTATTTTATTTCAATGTTTTGAAAATGCAAAATATTTTATTTCTATGTCCCTGCTTAATTATGGTTGCTACAGTTGGTTTTAAGATTATAAACGTAGCTTAACTTGGTGAATAAATTCATGTGTAAATACTCTTGTTGAATTGAAATACACCCCGACCCCCCCCCCAAAGTAAATAAAAGGGGATTTTGTACAAGATGTTAAATATTAACTTCTACTGTACAAATAGCAATTAGATTTAGATCTAGTCAAGTGTATCTGTTGACTGTTCTTATGCATTAAAATGCCCAAGAAAAGTTTTAAATCATCTCACTCTTAGCATATGTTTTAAGTTGCCAAACTCAAAATGTCTAGTCTTCAATATCAGGGTTACAGACATAATTATGTCAGCTGTTCAGTGTAGCATGAGCATCTGTGCTGCTGTTGTTCATGAAGAATGGGCAACTCTCCGCTATTCAGTTGCACAGGGACCAGTTGTCACTTTCATTAGTGAAACTTTTCTCTGCCCATGAGTGGGTGTCTTAATATACCATTACATTAAGCATTGTAAAAATTACTCATTTCAGATTCACATTATTTCTCACCCACAGCGTAAAAAGCATTTCACGTGCTGGCATTTTCTGGGGCGGTCGTAATTTTTTATCAATCGCATCTGTGTGTGCTGTTGAGAATGTGATAAATTTCTCAAAATAGTGAACGTCATTTATCTTCGATGAAAATCATAACTGTATTTTGTATGCTGTAAGATCAGTATAAAACATGGAGTACTTTTTATATCCACCCACAATTTTTACCTGACTGCTCCTGGTAGACATTAATTAACTGTGTTATTTTGAAAATATAAGTTGAAGTTCTTGGGTATGTGCCCTGGTCTTACAACAGAAATTATATGGTCCAAGTCTTTGGTCTTAAGACAAGCCATAGTGCATGAGAGAAAAAAACCCAGAAGACCATGTGCAATATGGATGGATGAAATTCAGAAGCATGTCAGAATAGCATGGAGGAGACTAGCTAAGGACAAAAAATTGTGAAAGAAACTTAGACCTTCATCCAGCAGTGGGTTAATGATGGTGATATATATTGGAATTAATTTGGTGATTTGGAAATAAATTTATTTCCTTTATTAGTTTATTTTTTTTTTATTTTCATGTTTTTATTTATTTTTAGTCAGTTGCCCAAAGATGTAGTTAAAACTTATCCTAAGAGATAACTGCTTTTTGGGAATCTACAATCAAAAATGTCAAATTGTGTATTTCTTTTGCACAAGTTTTTAACTAGTATTTTTTCACGCAGTTAAAATTTTTCAATGTTAACAATTGTAATGTAATTATAAATACACCACACTGTGAACACTAAAAAAAACGCATATAGCGTATTAAATCCGTTTATTTTTGCGGCGTAGTAAGTTCAAAGATTCGCCACGCTTTCGCACTCCCCTGGGAGGCTTTTTCAAGGCAATGGCATTTTTATGTCTACCATTGCCTTGCAAAAGCCTCCCAGTGGAGTGCGAAAGCTTGGCAATTTTTTTAACTTTCTACACCGTAAAAATAAACGGATTTAATATGCTATATGCGTTTTTTGAGTGTTAACAATTGTTTTGAATTTTAATCTCACTGATGGGATTAGCTTGCATATATATTTATTTTAGTCATTTTAACAAAAAGCAAATTTTTTAAGCATACTTTTAAAGAAAAAGTCTATATGAAGTGCACTTGGGAACAAGCTTAAGATAAGTTGGCAGTGTGTTTGTGTTAGTGATTTGTGCTTGTATCGAGTGTTGCATTAACATAATACTGTGCTTCCAAAAATTTTGCTGTTTCCTTTTGTTTTATAGGAAGAACAAAAATGCAGTTTTTTTGTTTGTTTTTTTTCCTTTTTGGTCTTACACTATGTAAAATTTACGTTTTATGTTTTTTAATCAGATATAACGTATTTTATTTTACAAGTGGTGATGTTATGATATTAAAATTTCATTGTACAGTGTTTTTTAAGTGTGTTTTTCCCACTTTTATGACGTGAGCTGTGTTGATGTATCCAAGTAGATTATAAGAATGATACATTTCTCTCTCATTGTCAAGAACCATGAGAAGTGTCTACCATAAAACTTCAGTGAAATGAAAGAGTTGAGAGACATATTTTGTGAGTTTATTTTCTTGAAAAAGCAGAAGTAAATGTCTACACTACAGTAGTTATCTGATTATTCATTTGCATTTCAATAACTTTTGGTCAATTTTACATGTTTAAGTAGCAGGAAGATGTTAAGAAAAAAATATTAAGTGCATGTACAAGGGAGGATTGGAAAATTATTTTTAATACACAAATGAAACATCAGACCTGCAAAAGAGGTGTTTAAGTCTGTAATTTGTTATACAAGTCATATCCATTGCACACTGACATAAAACTTATTATCCACTATGTTAATGACGTCTCTGAAATGATTGGGGCCCTGGGTCTCTAGATGTATCCTGCTTTCAGGTATGGGGCCCATTAGAGTTGGCATTTTTGTAGTTCTTACATTTCCTTGAACATGGAAAAGGAAAAGTCAGTAATGATACAGTTTTAGATTTCATCTGAGTGTGTTCATAAAAACAAAAGAAATTAAGTTTTGATAAATCACATAGTCTGCTGTTCATTCCCAGTGTGATATATCAAACATAGTTCTTCTTCAACCCTTAAAATAACCACTCAGTGTTTCTCTTGACATTTTTTAATGTTGCCCTTTAAACCTTTGAAGATGTATTTTAAGCTGAACAACAATATACAGAAGGGGCAAACTAATGCTCAGTACTGAATCTTCCAGTTAGAATGTTTAAAAGGTTTTGATAAAATAACCATACAGGTATTTATGTTAGAAATAAAAAGCACTTTAAAAGTGGGTGCTGCGACAGATTAAGCAAAAATGAATCGTCCATCTGTTAAATTCCAGTTGAAAATGTGCACACAAAACTTAAGAGCACCAATATGTGTGTGTGCATGTGCGCTATGGAAATATGTGCCCTTTTGAAAATATATTTTTGGGCACTTTCATGGTTAACACAAATTGAACTTTAAAAACCTATTAATTGCAGAAATTGTCGTTTGAACAGAGTTGTGTAAAAGCTTCAGTGTGTTTTGACAATTGGCAGAAACTAAAGTTCCATACTTAAAAAAAAAAAAAAAGTATATCATGCCCAGGATTCAATTTTTGGTAAATGCATCTATTTATTGTGATGCTGCTTGAAGTGTAGATATAGTTAGTGGTGAAAGCTTTAAACATTGTTAAAATGCAAGAATTTACTTGTGTTGAAAGTACTAAAATACTAAGCTCACATATTTGGTTTATACAGCCATAAAAGTTTTACCATTTAGTATATTTTTATCCATAAATTGTTATTAATGTAAAAACCCTGGATCTGTATGCATATATACATATATATATGGTATATACATTTGTGTGTTTTGTATGTACATGCATATACACACCTGTGTTGGCCTTTTTTACTTTTAATAAACTTAGGCTGCTACTTACGTCCACTAACCATCTTAATGGTAAAAAGTTCAAGAAATTTTGCATTTTTCTTGATAATATTTTTTTACAAAAATTAGTTTTGTCTAAATTGTACTGTCATCTTGCCAGTTATTAGAAGCTTCTGTGTGCCAAGTGTTCGCATTTTATGCTTCAGTTTTGTGTTTGTATTCAAATAAGTCTAATAGTAAAAACTGCATGTTTTAAGCATCTTAAGTTAGCCACATAATTATTTTTTCTAAGAGAAGTGTTGAGATGTATAAAAGCTGTTTCATTGCTGTGATGTGGTGAGAACTTAAAAAATAGCTTGCATGTATGATATTGCAAATGTTTAGATGAATAAAGTCCTGGAAATATTTCACTGCAGTGGTTTTTGTTTATTCACCAGTTTTCCAAAATAAATGTTTTAATAAGATATTGCCACTTTTTTCTTTCAAGAATTCCATGGTTCTGTTGTATTAAGTGAATGAATATTAAAGACATTCTGGTGACACTGAGGTGGGGAGCTGCAGAGAAAGCCAAATAATTGGAGGCATGGATATGCAGACCAGAGAGGTCCTAAATTCTTAGACAGTCCTCAATTATTATTAACTGTCAGCAGAAATGTCTGTCTTTGGGGACATAAATTGTCCTCCAATTCACATCAATCATATCTCGTGCTGAAAAGTTCAAATAAATTGTAAGAGCAATAGCTGTGTCAGAGGCACGATTCACAAAACTTTAGCCGAGTTAAACTACAGAGATAAAAGATTTTATTTACAATGTAAAATCAACTAAAAAACACAGGTAAGATCTTTCACAACTGTGACAGCCACATCATCAGGCCTAATCCGCAATACTGGTGTGCAGGTACAGTATTATATAGTTAGCCCACTAGTTCCCACAATGCATAGTGAGATAATTTCAAGAAGCTGCATCTTGAAATTATCTTGCTATGAATTGTGGGAACTGGTAGGCAAACTATATAATACTGTACCTGCACACCAGTATTGTATTGCTGAAAAGGCCTGATGATGCGGCCATTGCGGTTGTGAAAAATTTTGCCTGTGTTTTTTAGTTGATTTTAAATTGTAAATAAAATCCTTTTATCTCTGTAGTTTAACTTAGTAAAAGTTTTGTGAATTGTGCTTCCGACAGCTATTGCTTCTACAATTTACTTGTCCTCCAATTTTGATGTTTGTCTTCAGATCAAACTATTGAATATTTTTTCAATAGCATTTTGGTCTTACCGTTAAATTGGTGAAGTTCCAAGTTGAACACTTCCAGCACGCAGATCTTGGTTTTTTTCCCCGTATTTCCGTTATGTAGATGCGGCATGGAGGGTTTTTCATTCAGTTGCTGGTCCTCTTCAGTTTTTTCTCCCGTTGGTTTTTAATTGGCCTCGTTACTAAATGAATTTTTCCCTTTGCTGCTTCCACATATACTTCTATACATTTCTTTACCAGAGTACTTTCGGTAATACTCAGTTACCGTCATCT
This sequence comes from Macrothele yani, assembly GCA_039090855.1. Lineage (NCBI taxonomy): Eukaryota > Metazoa > Arthropoda > Arachnida > Araneae > Macrothelidae > Macrothele > Macrothele yani. The sequence continues at coordinate 5,257,529 of CM077011.1, read as the reverse complement.
GGGGACGTTAGCTCAGACCAGCACGGACCGTGTCATGTCAGTAGAGCTTTTGGGTGGTTCTCGCGGGCTGCATCTGTTAATGGCTATCGCTTCCTCTTTGGGCGTTGTGGCGCCATCTCTTGTTGGTCACCGATCTCATTTTTCGAAATTTTCCATTTTTTTGCTCAATTTTAATTAAATTCCTCCAACTGTTTCTTAAAATATTAGGGTCATTATGGTTGCAAACTTTTGCTCTATTTTTTTCTATCATTACCAACTCTGCTATTCTGAGGTGTTTTTCAGATTTACAGCTTTTTATGATTTTTATATTTTCAAATTTAGGATATTTTTGGTTAGCCAGACAATATTGAATAAGTGCATTTTTTTCTTCTTTTTTCTGCCAATTTTTTACGTTGTTTTAACCTGTGTTTAAGCTTATTTTTGGTACTTCCTATATATGCCATTGGAGGATTCAATATTGGAAGTACTTGAAATTTTTTCAATAGTTTTTTTTTATTTTCCAATGTACCAATAAGCATGTTGGAATGTACCCACCTTTCAACATGCTTATTGTACAGACAAATGGTCGTCAACAATACTAAGGTCTATAAGCAGTTGCTCATCTGTAATTTAGAGCCACTGATTCCAGGAAAGGGAAAGAGGGATAGTGCTGTTGTAAGACAAACACACCCCTCATCTGGGACTCAAACCTGGACCCGCTCAAACGGTCAGAGGTCAGTGCTTAGGCCGCCAGGGCTGCCAAATTATTTCAGCATGTGTACCTAAGGTAAAGCATTGCACTTTTTTCTGAGTATGTTCTCTGCATTGTTGGTACAAATTATCAAGATTCTATAAGATATACACTGGTGTCCAAAACCTAAGGACAGACTACATTTTTACCTGTATAAGAAAAACAATACATGACTGCAGCCAAATGGGGGAAGTAAATGTATTGACAGCATACGAACACATGAAAAGACACAAAACATTTTTAAAAATGATGCACGAAATACACTGTAATCAGTGTATACTCAAAACCTACAAATTTCAAAAACACAGTTGGAGAATGGATTTAGAATGCTTACTGAAAACCAGGCAGAAAGATATTTTAGTACAGAATATGTCCACCCTGAACTGTGATGCAGCTCTCACAGCACAGTGGCATGCCGAACACCAAGTGATCCAGGAGTTCCCAAGGCAAAATTGGCCCACTCCTCCCTCAGAGCAGTGATGAGGCCCAGCTTGTTTTCTGGAGGAGGGGTTTCGAGCACCAATATATCTCCCCATTGCGTCCGAGACATGTTCAATGGGGTTTGAGGTCTGGGGAACGTGCTGGTCAGTTGATACAATGAATATCCTTGGTCTCCAGAAGTGTCTGCACTGCTCTTGTACAAGGAGGTGTCACGTTGTCTTCCATGAACAGAAAGTCTTAGCCTACAGAATAATCGAACATGATGTAGAACTTCATTGCAATATCATTCGCTCATCGTAGCCCCATACCATGACCCTAGCACCACCGTATGTCCCTTTTCTGCACGTGCGCTAGTACGTAGTACCACTTTCATGCCAGATGAACTGACGTCTAGAATTGAAGGACAGAATGAAATGACTCGTCTGTGAAGAGTAGTACATTGGCCCATTGTTGACTTGTCCAATTTCTGTTGATATGATGCCACTGAAAATATGTGTTACATTAAGCTGTGGATTGAGGAAAGCAGCCTGCAGGCCTTCAGACATATAGCCGCATATGTAGCAGACATCTTGCCACAGTTTGTTGGGATATCTGCATTCCAGTGCTGAAATGGAGGCGACTTGCAAGCTGATCAAGCCATGGTGCAGCAATTATGTTTTGCTTTTACTACTAAAAATCTGTTTATATATTGTAGTAGAGCAAGGGCGGCCTCCTAGCATACGTCTGAAACATTTTCCATTGGTTTGAAACGTTGCCCAGAGCCTGAATACCACACTGTGCGATTCTAAATTCCCTGGCAACGTCACTCACCTGGTGACCTTCCAGTTTTCCTATACAACTCTTCCTCATGTAAAATCATGTTGACGATATCTTTGATACAACATAAATTGCACATTCATATCTTTCTGCCTTCACGTCCAAATTTTCCTTCAGACACGTCTCCTACTTCATCCTTTTCTGTTTTATCCATTGAAGTGATATCATGTGGCTCTTGTACACATAATTTGTCATTTTGTGTCTGCACCAGCTTTCTACTGAACATCCCCAGTTATGCAAATTGCCTCAAGCTGTTGCATCTGATTTTGTGGTTGTAACCTTTTGAAATAGTGTTCATCCTTAGGTTTTGGAAATCTGTATCCTTTTAAGACACAAAATTTCATATGTAAATATCTCAATTACAGAAACAGTAGTTTTGTGACAAAGTTTTGCATAAAAAAAGTGTTTCAACATTACTTCAAATGTTAAGAGATCCACGGGTGCATTAATTTTCAAGCTTCTGGATGATGTGTTTGTAGCACAAAATATTCCATGGAGCAACTGTTTTGCATTTGGGAGTGGTAATGCATCTGTAATGGTTGGTGTTCACAAAGGAGTTAGCAAACACACTCTTCAACAACAGGAAAATGTATTTGTGCAAGGCTGTCCATGCCATCTTGTCCATATTGCTGCAGAAAAAGCCTGCACAAAACTACCAGTTGCCATAGATGAGTTCTTAATAGATATTTATTTTTATTTGAATAAAAGTTTCAAATGTCAAAAAGAACTCGAACAGTTTCAAGAGATTTCTTGTGTTGCAAGTAGAATTTTTTAAAACACTGTACTACAAGGTGGTTATCATGAAATAATTGTGTGAATCTTTTGGAACAGTGGCCAGCTCTCATAGCTTTTTTCCGAAATGAAAACTGCTTGCTTCAGCCTGAACTTAAGAAAAAGAACATTGTTAAAACAAATGTCAGCATATCAAAAGTTGTACCCTTAATTGATCGGCCAGCCAAAAAGCAAAAATTAGATAAAGGTCAACTTCAAGAAATGGTTAATTGCAAAGATAAGCATGTTCTCCCCTCCCATAAAATAGTGAAGGCCTCAGAAATTATTAGCAAAGTACACATTTCTCAGAACCAAAAAAATAGTGAAAGGGCAAAGGCATCAAGTAAACAAAAGGGGTGCTTAGAGCTGGGAGACAGTAAGTTAAGTCAAATTTGTGCTATGTTTGAAGAATCTACTACTCAACTCTATTGTTTGTTTCTGAAGAACTCATTGCCTTTATTTGACTATGTGAACAAAATTCTACAATCTGAAAAACCACTAATACACTGATTATGAAGAGAATTACAAACTTTACATACTGAATTATACATTAGATTTGTCACCCCTGAATGGGTTGCTGCTGCAAAAGAAATGGCAGAGGTACACTATCATGATGTGAGAAATCATCGCAAGAATGATACCATAGTAATAGGTATTGAGACAAAACAATGCCTCAGGAAATTACTACATGAGAAAATAAATGAAGATGATGTAAACCAATTTTAATCTTCTGTTGTCAAGTTTTTCATAAATGCCATTGATTACATAGTGAAAAAGTTTCCCTTTGAAGATCCTGTTTTGAAATATGCTGAGGTGGCTGACTGATGTATCTTTGAGATCTGAAGTAGCATTTGAATACATTGAGTATTTTATACAAAAGTTTCCCACAATTGTATCTACAAGTGATGTTGATAAAATTGAGTTTCAGTTTCTGTGGTACCAAGTTGACAGATTTGATGACATCTTGAAATGTGACCGAATTGACACAGTGTGGCCCTTGATAAGTCAGATGAAAGATGGCTGTGGAGTTGCTAAATATGACTTGCTTGCAAAGGTAATGTTTTTAGTACTGGTAATTTCGCACAGTAATGCAGAAAGTGAACACAAATTCAGCATTGTGAGAAAGAACAGGACTGACTTTCATCCAAATCTTTCGGACAAGGTTCTATCAGATTTGCTGGTGGAAAAAACTAGAATGATTTCTGCTGAAGAATTGTGTTATAAACAAGATTTTTCACAAAATATGATCAGGGAGCAACGATCAGCTACTTCTGCTTCCCTAGCGAAGGACTCAAATTTATTAACACAAGTTCATTTCTTTTCTCACTAGCTGCTTGATTTTTCTTCAGAGTTAATTGCAATACAATATAAAAATTTAATATTTTTCAGCTATGTGCCAGGAATATGTTTATGTGAACTGTATTTTCAAGATTGAAATTTATGAGCAGAAATATTTAACTGAACAAAATGCTGACCTGTTTATAAGGTATGTTAAAATTTTATATTTACTAATTTCAAATAATATAAACATTAAATTAAAAATACATTTTTTTTTTTTTTTTTTTTTTTTTTTTTGAAGATGACAATCCGATTTTTGGGGTAAATGTGACAAGGATGGTAAGTCAGATAATATCCGAAAACTTGAAAATTTTCATCGTCCTGGAGCGGGACTCGAACCCGCGTCTCCCAGAAAAGGCCCGGGTATGCTAACCACTACACCACCCAGAACGACCAAGTTTCAAGTTTCCGATCAATTTTAATTTAACCACCACAGGACCTGCCAGTCGAGTCCCGCTCCAGGACGATGAAAACTTTCAAGTTTTCGGATATTATCTGACTTACCATCCTTGTCACATTTACGTCAAAAATCGGATTGTCATCTTCAAAATTTGTATTATATGGCGTGTTCCCGTGTTTCTTTCGTGGTTTAAAAATACATTGCCATATTTTTATTAAAGCTGTAATTATTTTTTTTAATTATTTCATACTTTCGTAAATAATGTGTAAAATAGCAGGCACGTTAGTACTCCTGAAGTTGTGCTCAAAACTCCTGAAATTTTACCTTAATACTCCTGATATGGAGTCTCTAGTGTTGGCATATCTGGATGATGAATTTGTACTGCAGTGACCCTGAGTCAGGGTGTAACCATGTTTCAAAATCTGGGGGGGGGGGGGGGCGATCACACATACACAGTGATTGGAACCCCCATCCCCAGATTGCATGTATACATGTATATACAATATATACATACGGTATAAAATAGTTTGCCCCCCCCACACACACACACGCAGGAGCAAAACAGTTGCTGAGGCGTGATCTAACGAGCACGACAGCAAACACAACTGTAAAACTATGATAGATAGGGCAGAAATGTAAATTACAAAGTTGTACAGCTGACTTTGCTTATTAGGAATCGATATCGCTGTTTTATCAAGTACACATTATACACGTGTTTGCATTATACAAAAAATCAAAATCTTATATTATTAAATTTAGTCGGTTCACATCATAAAAAAGTGTGCATTATATTCCCAAAAATTTGGGGGGGGGGGTCCTTTACATTGGGGATCCCTGACCCCCCAGTGGTTACGCCTATGCCCTAAGTTATGGATGGGCCACTGTTTGTAACCTGAGACGCATTTGCAGGGTCATAATAAAGCCTTGGGAGAAACACTCATAGACTGTTGGAGTGATTTGTGTTTCCTTGAGTCATTCAACAATGTCCAGTGGACATTTGCTGAAGGCATGGACCTTTGGATTCATCTACTCTGGGCCTGATTTTGAATCATGAGTAAAACATGTGGTATATTTATTTCTGGGACCAAAATCCCAAAACTAGGGACAAATGACACCTTCCTATCTTAAGCTGTTCACAAAATCATTAGGAAACGGAAAAACAGAAGTTCTGAGCTTCATGATGACCAACAATACCTTGTATGATTTCTCTACTTTGAAAATGAGGGAGTTCTGCGCATTTTCTTTGTCTTAAATGCAAGGAACATGTAGCTGAACTTGGCATTCATGGTAAGTAAGAAATACATTGCCGACTCTTTAGTTATTCAGTACGGTGGCGTTTCTGTGTCAATCAAACATGAAATTCCTAGTTTCATGCTTTGTAAATTCTGCTGATACCTGTATAGTAAATTGTTTAAAATGATTAGTCATGGTTTTGTTCCTCGCATTATTTAGCTGCTAAAGAATTATGTAGCTCTGCCATATACCTTTTGCAGTTTTCTCCAGTCTTGCTCCTCCACACTCATTAGATTGCGAGTTTGAGATTCCAACCAAAGTTCACTGCTTTTCTGTTGTTTTTCCCTGCACAGGAGTTTAGGGCTGCTTTGGACTTCGTACTTAAATCAAAGATTAGTGAAGCCTGTTTTTCATCGGAGAGCAGAGTGGTCCCTGGAATATTTTTTTTTTTTCTTTTTTTAATGTAACGTTATTTTTAGCAACTAACATAAGTGGATCTGAAAAATTAAAGCCATTGATAACAGGCAAATCGTAGATCATTTTCTAGAGTAAAACACATTGACTATCAATCAAATAAAAAGACTTTGAAAACCAACAAAATTTTCAATATAAATTTATTTTGAATTTTAATATAGAGTTATAATGCAAAATAATAGCTTGCCCCCCCCCCCCAAATTCAGGGTATTAGACTGTCTTGTAAAATTACCTGTCAGTAGTAATAAACAGTGTTTTAGTTAATGGGTTTTTTAAAGAGAATTATTCATTTGCTGTGTGTTTGAAAATGTTTGTCAACTAGGGCCTACCCCTATGAAGATATCGATCATTTATGCACTTCAGGCAGAGCATTAGTGGGTATTAAAGAAAAGGAAATGAGCTTCTGGCACTACCGGATCTGGTATTAAAATTCTAGATAAAATATGGACGTTGGATTTGCCTCTTAGGCCTCTCTTTCTACACTAAGATGTGTATATGGGGATTGTTAAATCCCCTCCTCAAAAATACATTGTGTTTAGTGTATGTATGCCTTGTTATGCTATGTGAAAGGTGTTCCAAACATGTAGCATGCTGGTCTAGATACACAGCAGGCCTACGTGCTAAGTTTTGTGGCATCACAACTTACAGCTAAGATCTTTCAAAGTAAAGTCTTTATCTATCAGACTAATGCTGTAAGAGGTTTTAGCTACAGGTTGTTAATAGCAAAACTAGCACTCAGGTCTGCTATATATCTTATATGGCCGTTCTTGTAGCACAATTCATGCCATATCCTTCCAGTTTCCAAGTATTGTGCATGGGACATGTGAGTGCACAGCATGTTTATCTCATACCTTTTAACTGAATTATGAGACGGTTCTGGCAGTGTTAGAAGCTTTTGGAATTAGTTTCCATATTCAGCACCATTCAAGAATGTTAACTTTGGTCACCAGATTTCTAAAGGATTTCACAAATCAATTCAAAGTATAGAAGTCATCGCTCTTTCCAAGTTTTTAAGTAAGTCACGGAAAACACACTAATGAAAGGCCGTGCAAAATACTGCAAATTAGACAAAAATTTAGCTTTCTTAAAAGAAACATATTTATGTAATTATGAAAAATGCATCAAAGAGAAACAAAATAAAACAAAGGAAAATGCATTTACCTAAACAAATAGTTTGCTTGAATGAGATGATGTCCTTGATGTTTCCTGTTGATGAGGTATGTCTGCAGCAGAGTGATGGTCCTCTTTTATCCAATCAGCTGCAAACTGTTTTGCTGGAAAATCTTCTAAAGCAGGTCCATTTATTGATATAAACATTAGAGATGACAGTGTTTGAATGTTCATTTTGTTCCTTAGCTTGGTCATGGTATTGTTCATTATACTGAACCCTCTTTCACACTCTGCTGAAGACACTGGCACTACTTTCATTCTGTTAAATAGCTCCTTTAATGAATTACCTAAATATTCCTGGTTTTTTAAAGGAACTAATAATCTCACCAGAGGCTTTGTACGAAAGCCAAGGCCTGTTACTTTTCCACTTTTCAAGTTGCTGCAACCCGATACAGCCACCAATCAAGTTCAGAAGAACTATACTGTGTATATCTACATCACCATGCAGTGAGTCAGTTTCTTCTGAACAGATAAGCAAGGATTCTTTTAAGTCACCACTGGTACTTAATTTGTCAAATGAAGGTGAACACGGGCCGCCCCGGTGGCGCAGTGGTCTAAGGCGTTGGCCTCTGATCATTCGTCCGTAAGGGGTCCGGGTTCGAATCCCGGTCAGGCATGGATGTTGTGTTTGTCTTACGGCACTGGCTCTCTCCCTTCCCTGGAACCAGTGACCCTAAATTAGGGACGGGCGACTGCTTATAGCCCATTGAGTTGCTCACGGTGGTCGTTAAACCTACAATAAAAAAAAAAAAAAAAAAAAAAAGAAGGTGAACACGAATTAGGCCTATCGAAATTCTGTTGGACTGTTGTTGTTGATGAAGGTCTGGCAGACAAACTATCACTCACTGATGCCGTAGTCTTTTTCTGTCTTATAAACAATTTAGGTAAAACCATTTGACGTTTCATTTTGTAAATATAAGTTGCTTGTATAGGCCTACTAACTGCAATATCAACAAACGAAACTAAAAACTATGTGTAATGCAATAATGAACACGTTGCTTCAAAACCGTTATTATCCATGCCCTTACTGAATGATGCAGTGTTGCCAACACTCATGTTAAAGAAACTTATTTGAAATACAGCACGCATTTCCTGCGTATGCCACTTGGTGCGCAAGGTATGTTAATGCCTGCAGTGTCACTTGATACTAGCTAGCAGACGACACGCTTCGAATAGAAATCGACAGATTAGGTGTTCAATAAATTTGACAGAAAATTTGATCATGGCAACAGGCATAACAATAGTAAAATGTCAGTTTAGTGCCTAGAGGCAAGAGGGGGGGGCAATTTTCCCCGGCAGGGAAAGCTATTGCTGCCATCAGCCAGGGACACAATTTTACAAGCCTGGAAATTTCACCCCCCGTTAATTTGCACTCGGACCCTGTTGCACTTTATGGCATCACAAAACTATCTATCATTCAGGCATACTTAGATGGATGTGCTCAAGACATGTTACCCAGTAGTGAAAGTAGGCAAATTGTACTTTGAGAAGTGCCATGTTTAAAGCATAGAATGTATTGCTGTCTATATTTTCATCTGTGGATGTTCATATACACTAAAGTAGCAAATTGTTAGGAACAGCAATCAGACATGCAATATCCTCACTTAGTATCCAACTGTGATATTGAGATGGCTTTATAGACAGGTCACTAAAGGATCAAGACGTGTATGAAGCATAGATAGTGGAATACGGAAAAACTTGTTATCTAATTGATTTGAAAGGGGCGTGGTAGAGGGTGCTAGGTGGGCAGGTGCTAGCATCTTAGACATGATAAACTTTCTCGGTTATGCAAAAATAACTATTGATTAGTTTATGTTGCTAGTGTGGGTAGAGAGGATTGTACGAGGAGCTCCGCTGTGTAGAATAACCATGTAGTACAACAGAACTATCTACAGGAAAATTTCAGCATACACAGGCTGCTGCATATTGGAATGAATGGGCTACAACAGCAGACGTCTCCTTTTGTACCAATAGAAACCCATAAAATTGCCTGCAGAGGGCTCAAGAGCACAAAAAACTGGACTTCTGAGTACTAGAAAAAGGTCACCTGATCCAATGAATTGTGTTTTTAGTTAACACACTCCTATAAACCAGTCGTGTCAAGGGCACAAATTGGATTCCTGTACCATAAATACTTAAAAGGAATTATAGAAGATACATTACCTCTCAAATTTTCGATCTATACACTAGGTCATCGTCAGGAGTTTCTTGCGTCTTACTACTTCCACAGGTCTGGTGGATTTGCCATCCAGCATGGCCGTTGATGATAAGTTGCCACCTTAGCAACATCAACGACCATGCCGAATGGCAAATCCACCAGGCTTGGTCACCAGACCTGTTTAGGTAGTAAGACGCAAGAACTCCTGACGATGATCTAGTGTATAGATTGAAAATTTGAGAGGTAATGTAGCTTAATAAATTTATTCTCTATAATTCCCGTTAAGTATTTATGGCACTGAAAGTAATTAGAGGAAGGCATTAATTATTGGATTCCTGTGCAAGCTGATGGATGTAATGGAATAGTCTGGGGTCTGTTTTCATAGTGGTCATTGGGTTTCTTAATACATCTAAAATAGCATTTGGATGCCACAAGGTATCTTAGCATCATTGACCAGGCACACCCATATATCTGCATTACCCATACATGTGGTGTTTCCGGATAGAGAGGGCTATCTTCGAGCAGGGAATAATGTGACATGTCTCAAGGCTTGTATCATCACACAGTGGTTTCAAGGGCATGGCAGTGACTTCAAAGTGCTAAGATGATCACAATTCTCCAGACCTTAACCTAATTGAACATTTGTGGGATGAGATGGAGATCCTCCTGCAGTGAATATTCCACAGTTGATGAATGCCAACACAAGTGCTTAGCTGCATAATACCTAGCACCTTGATGAATCCATGCCGGTATGTTATTTTCTTGTTTATCGTACATGTGCATGGCGTTTTCTCATTCTAGCAGGAAAATGCATCATGCCACAAGGCTTGGATTGTCACACACTTGTTCCAGAAGCATGACAGTTACTTCAAAGTGCTGAAATGGCTTCCACAGTCCCCAGAACTTCACCCAATTAAACACTTGTGAGATGAGATTGAGCCATTCATGACAGAGATCCTTGTCCATTGAGCATTTAATAATTGACTGATTCTATCACGTTCACTTGACTGAATATGCCTGTAGAATGATATCAGTACATTTTTGAACCCATGCCGCATTGGATCAAGGCTGTTTCGAAGGGCAAGAACTGCCCAACACACTATTAGGTAGGTGTTTCTAATAACTTGTTACTACATGACATTCCTACATTGTTGCAGTCCATAAGTATGTATGTGTGTGGTTGTTTTCTGTGGAATCACTCAGGATATCCACTGATTGCAAATCTGGTGATTGTTTATTTGGCATAGCAGTGCATCTTTGCCTACAATTCCAAATTTTGCTGCCTGATTTATAAAAAAAATGGAATCATTTACATGTTGCCTTCAGTCTACATAAAAATGAGACTTCTAGGTGGTGCAGTTTCAATGTCACATGAAGTGCATATGAGTGTTATAATTATTGTTTTTGATTAATGCCAACTGTATCACGGGCAGTCTTAGTGAGAGATGGATTTGCCTCCTCTGGGCGCTCCATGGGCAATGGCGCTCAGAACAGCAACAAGGGCCTCTGTGAATGTTGGGAGAGGTGCCGGCTAGTTCTGTGTGACATTGACGAAAAGAACCCAACTCACTGGGTTTTGTTCCAGAATCCTTAGGTTGAATGACCAACTAGAACCGTCAGCTGTGGACTAATTCCCCACACTGATGTACTTACCTGATTAAAAAGACACAAAGAAATTACTCCATTGGGGGGGATCAAGCTGACTTCCAAGAAAACTCTATTTAATGTGAATTGGCTTGAAGAAAAACTTAACCCACAGTGGTCAGAATGGCTGTTACCTGTTCAGGATGACCCATACAAAGCAAGATGTAAAGTTTGTTTAAGAAGTTTCAACTTGAGCAATATGGGCCGCCAAGCGATTTTGAGCCATGAACGAAGTGCTAAACACATAAAAGCTTTAAGCCAGGTTTCTGCTTCTCATGCTGTGACAATTTTTTTACATTGGATACTGCACCACGTCAAAGGGATTGTTCAGAAAAACAAAGTTTAACTTTAGGCAGTATGGCTGCTGCTCCTGATTTGATACCGTCCATGCCATATTCAACAGATTTTGTAGCAAAGCAGAGTGGATCTTCATCCACTGTATCTCCTACTAATATTTCAATGTTGAACATCACTAGTTTTATGACAAAAGAGTGCATTTTAAGAGCAGAAGTAATTTGGGCCATGAAGCTTGTAATGTCAAATTCTTCATACAACTCTTTTAAAGATGCTAGCGATGTATTCCAGCATATGCTTATGGACAGTGATATAGCAAAAAAGGTCAGTCTTGGTGCAACAAAAATGTCATATATAATTTGATTTGGGCTTGCACCATATTTTTCTAAATGCTTATTATCAGAGATAGATATCAGGTACTAAATTTGTCATATGCTTTGATGAAGCCCTTAATAAAGTAGCTCAGAAAGGGCAGATGGATTTGATTGTTAGATTTTGGTCTAAGTCATTGAACCAGGTATGTACACGTTATTTGAATTCAGTATTTCTTGGCCATGCAAGAGCATCTGATCTCATTGAAAAGTTCCGTGAAGGAGTTTCAGAACTAGATTTAAATAAACTGTTGCAAATTTCAATGGATGGGCACTATGTTAATCATAAATTTCTGTGAGTTATAAGGGAAGATTTGTTGGCAGAAAATGATGTGATCTACTCTATCTGGGTTCATGGAGCCTTTCAGAGAGGACATGATGCTACTGACTGGAATTTGAATGATATCTTCACAGCTTTCTATCAGTTCAAAAATAGACCTGCACGGCGAGCTGATTATGTATCGATAACAGGATGTGAAATTTTCCCTCGTAAGTTCTGCCAAGTCAGGTGAGTCAAAAATGTAGCTGTGGCAGAGCAGGCCATTCAGATTTTTATCAACATAAAAAAGTACACTAAAGAGACAAATACCTTCCCAAAAACTTCAACATGTGCACGTGTTGCAGTAGCATGTAAAGATAACCTAATCCTTTCCAAGTTTGCATTTTTTTCATCAGTAGCTAATGTTTTGGAACCATTTTTGAAAAAATTCCAAACAGCTGATCCTGTGATTCCATTTCTGTATGACAGTTTATGTGATCTTGTCCAGCAGTTGATGTCTAGATTTATAAGGAAAGAGGTGATGGAGGAATGTGCATTTCCAGAAAAATTGTTTAAGCTTGGACATAAGTGATAAGGTTAACCCCTGTAAACTGCAAAATGTAGGCATTGGTATTGCTGCTCATGGATATTTGATGAAAAGTAAAACTTCAGAGATTTAGAAAAAGGAATTCAGAGCAGAATGCACGAAATTTTTAGTGGCAACCACACAGAAAATAGTAGAATGAGGTCCCACAAACTTTTCTGCTATCAAAGCAGTTTCAAGTCCAAATCCTAAGCTCATAAAGTCAAATTCAATAATTTGTGAAAAAAGAATGCATTTGCTGTTGCATATATTGCATGAAAAAAAACAATATTTTCCTAGTTGTAAATGCATTTATGGCACCTCTATTCATAGTGATTGTGGAATAACTTTTTTACGGGTCTTATAGAGGTTATTTTTCATGAAAGTTGGTTGTCAAATTTTCGAACTAAAGCCTAGTTCGTCATCAGGACTATGTCACTGGAGTAGTTGCTGCCACTCAATTGGAAGAGTCCATCCGCAATTATCGTTAATTGTGGTACTTCTTCTTCTAGTTTCCTCTTTACTAAGTTTGACTGGTGGGCGATTATTTTCACAGAGTCCCAATTTATGGAGTGTCCACTTGCTTGTATATGTCTGTCTAGCCCTGTTTTGTTCCTAATAGCTGCTTGGTGTTCTTTCATTCGGACCTTAATACTTCTCCCCGTTTCTCCTATATAGCTGAGTCCGCAGTTACAGTCGATGCAGTAAATTACTCCTTCCTGCAATTGGATGTCCAATTCTTTCTGCTTTAAAGTTGGCAGGAATTTCTTTATTTTGTTATTAAGATCTGGAGCTAGCCTGATATTATATTTTGCTCCGATCCTTTTCAGTTTCTCGAAAAGTCCCTTGTGGTACGTAATTTTGCTGGTGAATTTGAAGTTGGTTTTTTCCTGCTTCTTTTTTGGCACTTGTTTAAATATTTTCTCAACATATGGGGAGGGGTAATTGTTTTCTGCCAATATTTCCTTTAATTCTTCTTTGTGAAGATCTTTCTGAGTAGCTGAAGAGACCAGGATTTCAATTTTTTCTGCCGTATTCGATTTAATATAATCAGGGTGGAATGAGCAGAAGTCTAACATCTTCCCTGTGTTGGTGGGTTTTCTAAAAGCTGAGTGAATATTTTCCCCTCTCTTGAGGTCAAGGTTAAATCTAGGTAATTGATGCTATGGTCTTTTTCCTGTTCCAGGGTGTACTGCAAGGTATTCTCTAGTAAGTTAAATTCTTCCAGAATCTGAGAGGGTAGAGATTGGTCCACAGTATCTACTATAATTAGGACATCATCCATGTACCTTACATAGAGAGCAAACAAGGAGGGTTGTATAAGGATTTTTGCCTCTAGTTTACTTATATAATTATTTGCTAGCAGAGGTGCTAGTGGAGAACCCATTGCAAGTCCTGAAGTTTGCCTGTAATATTTCTTTCCAAACTGGAAGAAATTATTCTTGAAGGAAAATAGGAGCAGTTCATATATGCCAAGTAGTATTTCTCTATTGTGATTATGGAATACTATTTTTTCCGCAAGAATATTTTCTGTTTCAGCAGATCGAGCAAAACAGCAATTTCAACAGTTGTGTAGCAGAGCAAAAACTGAACTGAAGGATGTGTTCTCTGCATTCTCAGAAAATTACCACCTGAATGCATTCTATTCTTCTTTACTTCAGGATAAAGAACATTTCAAGGAACTGTGGGTGGTTGTTAAATTGGTTCTTACTTTATTGCATGGAAATGTGCCTGTTGAAAGTGGTTTTTCAATTAATAAAGATATGAAAAGTCACTTATTTCATTGCGTACAGTATACGATGCCATAAAGTCGCATAACGAAGTAGTTTCAGTGCCCATAACTGCAGTATGTGAGGATGTCTCGATCAAGATATCAGCAGGCATTAGCAGTTCAAAGAGAAAAGAAAAATAAAGAGATACAACTCGAGAAAAAAATCGCAAGGTGTCTGATCAGATAAGTATTTTAGTGCAAAAGAAAGTTGTCTCAAGAGGTTCTTTTGGAGACGGGAAATATTGACCAGCAAATTCAGGAATTGTCAAAATTGATGTAACTGTGCATAAAACTAACTAGATTTCAGTGATTTCTTCTAGTATTCAGTGTAAAATTTATTGCAAGGAAGCAGTGACTTATTTTTGTTTCACTTTACATGTGTAGTTATAATGTGTTTACAAAAAAAAATCTGCCCAGATTTTTTTGTTAGCCAGTTAGATCTCAATGATTTTAGAGTTGCCTTTGAACCTCAGTCAGTTATTTTCATATGAGAAAAAACAAACCCCTCTGGGTACAGATAACTTAAAAACAGCAGTATTTCATCATTAAGTATGTTAATTATTCAGCAGGATAAGCCAAGACCATGCTGGTATGTGCAGAAAATTTATTTTTCTTTGCTGTTCACCAATTTGTATTCCATATTTTTTAAATAAGAATGTTAAACTTCTAAAACAAATTATATGACTCAGTAACTTGGGATAGGTATAATTGTAAGTGTGTGCAGCATGTAATATGTTTTAGAGTCTGTTATGAGTATCGCTGTCTTGCATGTCAAAACACTGCATTACAAGAGTTAAAGCTAGTTCAATATCCTGTTATGGAATTGCTTATTCACAAGTTTCTGCTCAGCTAACTAAAACAATATTTTAATATCTTGCATGCAAATCTGGGGAAGAATCTAATCAGCCAGTATTTTTTTTCTCATATGTTGTTAAGCATATTTTCAAAATGCCATTGCAAACACCTGGAATTTTACTCAAAACCACCTGGAAAAGTCAGGGAATTTGATTTCACTAACTGAGTGGGAACCCTGCGAAACAAAAAGTAGTCAACTGATATGCAACAGGTAAACCACATACAGTGGTGCCTTGGTTATACATTTTTCACTTTTATAAGGAATTCTGCGTTAGTCCCAATATTTTATGGTAGTTTTTAACTGCAGTACATAAGTTGTTTATTATATTTAAAATTTGAATTTCAGATTATCAAAAATACACTATTCTTTTATATGTAACCGACATGTTACATTTAGATGGTGAAATTAGTAGGAGAGTGAATCCTGCTTTAGGAGGTTTTCACAGGAATGATGGGATCCCAAATGGCTGTGTATGAAAGTGTAATTATTCCTACTCTAATGTACAGCAGTGAAACCTGGGTATTGCAGAAGAGGAAAGACACTCTGATCTTGCGAGGCAAATTGTTGTAAGCAAGGAGGAGACTAATATGCTTCAGCCACGTTGGAAGAATGAGTGATGAGATGCTTACTGAGAAAAAAAATGCAGCCCAAGTGGCAGAGGAGGATCAGATTCAGGAGTGTTTGCATGAGAAAAATATGAGTATGAAGTACAAAAGGTTTTGTGGATATCAGTGAAGCACGAGTTGTGTGTCAAGATCGCTATGAATGGAGAAGCTTGATACGGCAACAGTAAGTAATCAGTTACAAACCACCAGATAGATAAATTTTTATTTCTTTGTGGAGCTAACCTCTGAATCTCAGAGAACAGCTTCGTGATATGTTACAACTGTAAGGGCATCAAGACAGTGTTGTATTCCTTCTTGGTGCAGCCAAAATTGAATCTTGATCCCATCAGAGAGGGTATGTAGTTTACTATTGGTTTCACTTTTCACAACCTGCACTACTTAAAAGTTTCGGGACATAACGTTGTAGCATAGTATACAATAGAATCATCCCAGGATCTGTTAATTCATGTGTTGCATATTTTGAAGCACTGGTCTCAGATTCCACTTAAACTAAAATCAGGATTTTCATAGGAAGACAGAACTGTCAAAAGAGAAGTTTGCAGAAATCACAAAGCCTATGGAAATCAATGTGATATAATTTGTAATGCTTTTTTTGTTCTCTTGCTACCAAGGAATAATTTTACTCCTTCGAAGCATAAATTTTACAGTAGTGTTTTTAAGGCCATCTTCTAGCAAAATGCATGATCAAGGTCACCCCGTTTGATTTTTGAACAATATTCACCTGACATAGAATGTGTTGTTATACAGGCAAATACACTGGAAGCATAATTTATAGTATACACCCACCGCCCCCCCCCTCACAATAGCAACACATCATACGTTGGAAATGTTCAGGACACCCATCTGTAAAGGACTAAGTGTTGCTGGTGGTTGGTTTGAGGGTCCAATTCATCCCTTAGATCTTGAGAGTTGCAAACTCGCTGGAATGCTGTGCCGAACAGGAGCGTTGTTTAAAGAACAGATCCTGGTGTGAGAGGTCAGTGAATATGTTAATCATCTTGTGGGGGTTGGGTGGCCCAGATAAACACACCCCAGAACATTACTTACCTATCAACACATTGTAGTTCGAACTTCCAACCTCACAGTCCATGAGGATTGGAATTGATGTTGACAAGGGTTGTCAATGTGACCATCAGGTACCATATCTCATTCCTCTTACTGTACATCAAGTAGTGTTTGCACAACCTTTGTAGGTGCTCAATTGTTGAATGCTGACATTATCCTCTCCATTGTTCCAACATTACAGTATGGTGCAGGCAATGTTCACCTGTTATATATGAATGGCACATTTACACAGCCACTTTCAGTTTTGATGTGGTCCTGGTCCAACTTGCCAGTAGGTATCTGACCTATTTATAGCCCTTTGAGAGTTTCAGCTGGCCACATCATTATGGTGTGTGTGTGTAATAAATTGAGCTTCAGTATCCATGGTTCTACATGTATATTTTCTAGCACTCACCACCACAAAAAGCAAGAACAATGAGCTACAAAGCTAATATTCAAATGAAACCTTTTTCTCACATTTATTAATGTTTAGTGAAAACAGTCATCAGCTAAAGGACTTGCTAGTAACCAAACATTATTAAGTGGAACAAATGTTAGGTAGAAATTTTTCAGACCACAATTTCACAGTGTGGCTAAAGACAGGTTCTTCTCACCTCAATGGAAAATATAAAATGTCATATCAAAAACTATAATACTGCTAGCTTTAAAATATTTGCATAACACAGGAGACATCTCAGTAAATATGCATAGGCATTTTTATTAACATATTACATTAATAAAACTATTAAAGTGCAACACAAATCAAAATTCTAATTATGAACAAACGGATATTTTCTCTTTTAGAAAACTAAAGATTATTTTGTTCTAGTTGTATAAAGGTCTTTATCCTCTGGTTTGCTTTGTCCAACATCTCCTTCAGTTGCCTATAGTTGAAGAGGAAGAAACATTAAAGAACACATCATTTAAAGGTAAAATGAAAAGTGCATTTTAATGAAACTGAGAAAGTTTTATGCATTCCACAAAAACAACATAAAAGACAGTTTTCGCATTTATACCATGGCTACATGATGTGCAACACATTTCTGAAATCTTCATGGGTAGGACAGTTAAGCATGATCCTCACCCAAACGCTGGCTGGTTTATGGTGCAAGGAACCAAAAAGCACCAAGCCCCACAGTTTATAACTCGAAACCACGATATTGTAATAATACTCAGCACTGCTTCAATTTTTTGCTTGTTCCACAACCTGTACCTTGATGTTACCGATTGAAAACTAGCAGTTGCTTGTTTTAATAGCTACTTTTTAGAAACATTGGCCCTGCATATAAGTACAAGGAATTTTTATGACAGTTGTGTCTCACATTGCTGCATAATAGTTTTACTATTTTTCACTGTTATCTGTAAAAACTCTTATCTCTATAACAAAAAACAACTGATAAGCTAGGTTCTATCCATTGTGGGATGAAGGTCTCTTCAATGGTCTGTATTAGTACATATACTAGTTTAAAAAAATTGAGGTAATACTGTGTTTTTTTATTTTAACAAAATACCCAATTGGAAACATAACATTATTTTGTGCATTTGGAATATTCAATCAAAATATCTACAACTTTACAAATTCGTGCAATGTGAAGATTGCTCATCTGTATTATAATTCGGGTTTCAACCACATTGCTTCATGCTTAAAAGTTTGAAGAGGACGATTCTGTGAGTTGGCATGAAGCAAGATATTCTCAGGTGGAAGTGGAATGTTGGATCAGTGTGATGAGAAAGGTCATTATGGATGCAATTCCAGGAAACAGCCATTACAAAGTTGCCTGACAGCTACTTCACCCTGAACTAACCATAAAAAAAAATGGCAAAACTATGACTAGACACCATTACATGTATTTCAAGGTTACTGTAGCCACGGGTGAAGGAATTTCATTCACCTATGAATTTATGACAGTTAAATGTAAGTTGACTGTACACTAGAAGGCCCATGGTATGTTTCCCATTGATGCTACCAACATGAAGTCCTGACCGATGGGCTTAAGTTCAGTCCTGTGTGAGCTTACAGCCTGATTCTAGATGTTAATCTCGAAAACATGGGCAAAGCAATACTTGTGGTGGCATAAAAATAAATGGCTGCACTCCATGTCTTTGATGGCATAGCCACATCTTCAAAACCTATGAGCAACTTTTTAGAGGTACCGTTGGCCCAGATTTTCTGTTTGTTAATGGCGTGTGTCTCACACAGCTCACCTGGTGGAGGAATTGAAGATATCTGACAAACAGTCTGGCCAGCAAGAACCCTAGATTTAAATCCCATTGAGATACATGTTACAGAGCACCTGCAACCAACTTGGTTATTCAATGAGTTCAAGGCGACAATTGCAATATCAATATTTGTTGAAAATCTGATTTTCTTCATACTTATGCTACCCTGATCTATAAATCAAAACTTCTTAGAACATTTTTATCACTGAGGTCTTTGTATTATATTTCTGGGTAACCTTTTATCCCTTTTGTCATTTAAACAGATTTTCTTTTCTTTTTTTTGTAGAAGTATAGAATAGTAAGATTGAAATGCCTTAGCTCTCATACATACATATCACTAAGCTGTTCTCTGAGATTCAGAGGTTAGCTCCAAAAAGAAATACAAACTACCATATACTTTTACTTACTGTTGTCATATCAAACTTCTCCATTTACAACAATCTTGACAAAACAACTCGTGCTTCACTGATATCCATTACATGCCATACACAAGATCCTTTATACTTCATACTCAATCTTTTTCTCATGCAGACACTCCTGAATCTGATCCATCCATGTTTTCCTGGGCCTTCCTCTGCCTTTCCTTCCTGCCACTTGGGCTAAAAGATTTTCTTAATAAGCATCTCTTCACTCATTCTTTTAAAATGGCCAAACCACCGAAGCATATTAGTCTCCACCTTGCAACACATCTTCATTCCTCACACACAATCAGACAGTGTCTTGCCACAAACCCCCCGTAAGTAATGCATTTCTCCAGCACACAAACAACTTCTATGTTTCTTCTGTAGTACCCAGGTTTCACTACCATACATCAGAGTAGGAACAATTACACTTTCATACACAGCCATGCGGGACTCTCTAGAGAACCCATCATTCCTGTGAAAACCTCCCAGAGCAGCTATGACTTTCAATGAAGAATTCACTCGCGTACTAATTTCACCATCCAATTTGTTCTCTCTGTCAAACATGCTTCCTAAATACACGAACTCACTCACCTGGTCCATCACTTTGCCATTTATACTTACATTACATTCAGTGCTACCAGTTCCTCTCTTAAAAACCATAACTTTGGATTTTCCCTTATTTATACTCAGTTTGAATTTCATGCCAACTTCTTACATCCAGAAACATACTCTGCAAATCACTTTTGCTCTCTGCCAACAGGACAGTGGCATCAACAATCTGCACACAAGGATATCACCAAGACATAAACCACTATTATCTATTTTGGCATCAAGCATGCATGCATCCGTAAATATATTAAACAGCCAGGGTGACATTACGTAACCTTGCCCGACTCCTGCACCAATAGAAAACCATTTTGATAAAACACCATTCACTCGTACACAAGCTCTACTACCAGCATACATGGCTTTTACACTATTAAGTAGATTCCCAGTAACACCATATTCATTCAATACCTTCCACAAAAGTGTCCTATTTACTCAGTCGTAAGCTTTCTCTAAATCTATGAAGGCAGCAAAAACTTTCTTACCAACAGCCAGATACTTTTCAATCATCAGGCATAATGAACAAATTTGGTTGGTACAACTTTTACCAGGCATAAAACCACTCTGAACATCCCACACTTTCTCTGATGCAAAACCCCGTACTCTTTTAATAACAACCTTACCAAACACTTTCCTTGGCAAACTTAGTAGGCTAATACCACGATAGTTCTTGCATTGTCTGATCACCCTTTCCTTTATACAAGGGAACATTCCTTACTCCCAGCACAACTGGCAAATTTCAGTTAACGAGTCACCACCATATTTCAACATCTCTGCAGTTATGCCATCAACTCCCGGAGCCTTACCATTCTGAAGAGATTTTAGAGCTTTACACACTTCTCTTGAGATCCCTCCTGTGCTTCCATCCCTCACTGTGTCTCAGAATCATCTTTGCTTTCCTTATCTAATAACTCACAGAATTATTCACCCCATCTTTCACTTAACTCATTGGGCTCCCATATCATTTCCCCGATCTTATTCTTCACACAACTTTGTTTCCCCTATTTTTCCTGAGTCTCATGTACTTCCAGAAGGACTTCTTATCTTTCCAAAATGCCAATTCATGCCTTTCCACCTTCTCCTTCCTATCTTTTGCCTTACTCTGGCAAACCAGCTTCACGCTTCTTACAGCGATATTCATCCACAGAAACTCTTACCTTGCAACATCCCCAAATAGGCTTCCTTCTTCCTCTTTACTGCCTCTTCAATCTCACTATTCCACCAAGCATCACCTTTATTGTTACCCACTATTGTGGTGCCACAGACCTCTTTAGAAGCAGTGACAACAGTTCTTATAACATTCCCACTTCTTTTCTTCATCCCTCTCACCAGACTTCCGCTCCTTCAGTCGTTCTCTGAGTAAGTCAGAATAACGCTGATGGTCTTCAAGGAACCTATCAACCTTTATTCTTTCTATTCTGGGTCTTTTCCTCCAACCAACATTAAGTTTCACTCGTGACACTACCAAGTAATGATCAGAGCCAACATCCGCACCTCTCATCACACGGGTGTCAATAACTAAGTGTTTCAAACGCTGATCATAGACAACAGAATCTATCACTCTCTTTTGATCAAGATTACGATTTTCTTAAGTATATGTGTGGATATACTTGTGGTTGAAAAATGTATTAGATACACACAAACCATTCTCAATGCAGAGTTCAATTAATCTTTCACCATTATCATTCACACAAGGATCATTAAACTTACCCAGAACATTGTCAGAAATTGCATTCTGCACACCTACTCTAGCATTGAAATCCCCTGCTATTATAACTTTTTCTTTAGCACCAAACTGGCTCAAAACAGCTTTTTGCTCATTCCAGAAATTTTCCTTCTTATCAGAAGGTTCCGAGTCACAAGGAGCATACACTACAACAATTACAATTCTCTGAAGTTTCACTTTCAAACGAATCCAGAGAATTCTCTCACTTGTGCAACTATAGTGAATCAAGTTGTTCTTCATCTTTTCACTTAAAATCACACCTACACCAGCCTGTCCTCTCATATTATCCAATACTCCAGACCACACACTCACTGTGTCATTCACTTCTTCTACCCCAATTTCCTTCTTTTTGGTTTCACTTACATACAGCACATCCAGTCTACACTTATTCATCTCCTCAATCACCTCACTCATCTTGCCATTTATACCTCTAGTATTCCATACACCAATCTTATATTCACTCAGCCGAGATCTCTTTCTCATACGCCGTTTAGAAAGTCCAGGTCAATTTCATGGTGGACCATCCTTCTCAAGTGTGGTAGGCAACCATATCTAACACTTGAGTCCGGGTATTGATTTCTTTTAGAGATCTGATCAATGCCATCAAAATGTATTGTTGCATTCATGGCCAAAATTGAGCTTAGGATGAGATCAATGTGAGTCAGTAACACAATCATCTGACAACTCAATTTTTACGGTTGGAAATGTACTGGTTGGTGTCATTCATAGTATACAAGCACAATTATTAGCCCAAATGATTGCACAGTATACAAGCACCTTTCTCCTTAGAAGAATCAACAGCCATCTGGACAAATACACTGCTGGCCACCCAAAATGCAACACTAAGAAGGACACGAGATAGCAAACCCAGATTTACTGGACACATAACAGATACAAAGATGAAACGATTGAGCTTACAGGCCCGTGCGACTCGCGGAACACGCAGACATCAATAGTTCGTGTGGCCCTCATGGCTGGCAATAACGGCCGCTACACGCCGCGGCATCGAACGAAAGAGGCTTTGCATGTGGGCTTGGGGTATGTCGGTCCAGGCTGCTTCCACACGTTGCCACAGTTTATCAGGCGTAGCCACGGGTGGTGCTTGCCGGGCCACTCGGTTGCCGATAGGCGACATATCAGGAGAACAGGCCACGGCAGCAGTGACACCTGGTGGGCAGTAAAGAATTGTCGCACGATGCGTGCCACGTACGGGCGCGTATTGCCCTGTTGAAACGTGGCCGCTGGCACGTCCTGCAGGTAAGGGAGGACTACAGACTCCAAAACGTCGGAGATGCCTGTTGAGTGTAGGGGCGATGTGTACCAGAGGGGTGTGGGTGTCATATCCAATTGCGCCCCAAACCATAACGCCAGGCGACTGACCGGTATGGCGATGCATAATGCAGGCGTGTCATACAGTCTCTCTCCGCGGTGCCGTCACACGCGGGTTCGACTGTCGTGGTGTTGCAGGCAGAAGCGGGGTTTGTCGGAGAAGACAATGTCATGCTATTCCGTAGTCCAGGTGCGGCTTTCAACGGCCCACTGCCGCCGGTGTAACGTCAATGGTAATCAAGGCAATGGGCGCCGTGCGACAAGTCCCCGCTCCTGCAGAAGACATCGAACGGTACATGCTGACACAGGCTGTTGCGCAACATCTCGCACCGCCAATGCCCGCCACACAACATGCCGGTCCTCTCGTTTGGTGGTGTGCGGTAACAGCTGCAATCGCTCACGTCGGTCGATCCATCCGTCCCTCCTGCACCCACCGAATCCATACTCGCCTCAGTGTGGCTGGATGTCATACCACACGGGCGCCGATGTCTTGGTACGATAAACCACTGTCGCAATAAGCCACTATTCGTCCTCTGTCGAACTCCAAAACGTGCTGGAATGACTGCCGTATTCTGCGACGAGGCATCAGGAAGCTTCCCACGCACAGGTCCGGCAGCACAACACACTTCCACTACTTACACCCCGCCTTCTGTGCACCCTTCTTATAGTGCTTCTTGGTGGCGTAGCGTGCCGGGCGCACACGATTTGCATATGCCCTGCAATGCTAATCGTTTGTATGTCCTTTCGCGGGCAACGCATGCTGCGAATTTCAGGCCAATCGGATGCTTCCTTCTTGGTGTTGCATTTTGGGTGGCCAGCAGTGTATATGATGGAATGAAAGGAGAGCAACAATTTCCATTAATAAATTTTTGCAAAATACATCATTGACAGGACACAACTGGTTCATATTTTCTACCAAAGTTTGTTTGATCAGTTACTGTGGCTGTAATAAAGACTGACAATCTTAATTGAAATGGTGGGGTGAATAAACAAATCATGAAAGGTGTTACTCTTGCAAAACATAGAATAAAAATTTATATTTTGCATTATTAAAAATGTCAGAAGGCTGTGAAAACCTCCATTGTGGCAGATAATGTATTCACGAGTGCAAGCAAAGGAGATTGACTGCTCAGGATGGAAATTTCTGTCTTAGAAAGAAAGTTTTAATAAATGTTGAAGTGCTTAAATTTTGGGTAATAGTGCAGAGGAACAGCTAGCTTCACATTTTTTAAACAAATTTTCCTAATGAAATGCACATTTTCTCATGCCAGAATCTTGGTGCTGTATCAATCAATGGAGCAAGCCTTTTGTTTATAAAATAAAAGTTCAAGATTGGAACTTACTGTATCTGCTAATCACTAAAAAAATGGGAAAACTTGCATTTTAAAAGAGATTAAGGTTTAAAATTTTCTAGTGCTGCTGCACAAAAACAGCTTTACCAGTAAATCTAGCATGAACAGAATGAAGCTGTTCTGTTGTGCTATTCATCAACATTTAAGCACTTTATTACAAAAGACTTCTAATGCACCCCCAAAATGGAACTAAACCATATATATTGATAATGCCCTTGGCACAGGTAGATAGGTCAGTGGAAGAAAACAGATTATGACAAACTGGCACAAAGTGTTTTGAGATCATCTGACTTGGTACATTTGTTGGCCATTTGTAAGAAAAAAAAAACTGCTTTTTTAGTAAGATATACAAACCATCTGAACTGCAACAGCAGTGATATCAAAACTATTCTACACTCATGCATATTATTAATAAAAAAAAAATCACAAACTCAAATTAACCACTAGCATACATGCATGCATCACAGGAAGGAATGTTCAAAACAGCACTACTAAATCAGACAACTCAGTTCTTGCAATACAATGATAATATATCAAGCAGTTGAAAAGCTTAAGATTACCTTTTTTGAAAAACAAACTAAGAGGGGTGAAGAAATAACTATCCCACCAAGTCATTTTTAATGCTTTTTTTGGCAGGGGAGGAGGAGCAGATTTAGGCAAACTTACATTTATCCCGAACACTAATGTGTCTGTCACCTTTAATCAAGTCATCAACCTGTTTAATCTTTTCATCAGTTACTGCCATGTTAGGCTTACCTGACCTTGCCTCATCTTCAAGGCTCTCGTGGCCAGTTTTGAACTTCGCAACCCATTCAATAAACACTGGAACGAGACATAGCCACTTCACCATACATCGTCCGAAGTCTTCTCGCAAAGTCCACGACCTTTACGCCTTCTTTCGCAAAAACTTTCACTACTGCTCGCTGCTGGAAATTTACCTTACTGAGGTTTTTTTTTGTCTTAAAAATAAGGGTAGGGATAAAGAATCCTGTTTTAAAACAGGAACTAAACACAAAAAAATCAGAGAACATAAGGGTTTACAATAAGAAATAGTGTATGGATTTTTCAAGACTGACAATTCACATTATAATCAACTATGACAGTTCTTTTACTAAAACACATTTTGACCCATATATAATACAAAGTTTTTATAGATCCCTTGAACTTTGCGATATTCTCCCTTGTTATTTTAACCATAAACAATTTTTAGAGAAATGGCACGTCAGAGTTGCGGCTTTTACCCAGTTTTTAAACACTCCTCTTTCACTGGAAAACAAGGATTTGC
The DNA here is from genome assembly GCA_039090855.1 of Macrothele yani. NCBI lineage: Eukaryota > Metazoa > Arthropoda > Arachnida > Araneae > Macrothelidae > Macrothele > Macrothele yani. The sequence continues at coordinate 5,231,628 of CM077011.1, read as the reverse complement.
CTAATGTTGACAACATCCTGTGGTTCTACTTACAGATAGGTCAGTTCACATGAAGACAATGTTTCAGTAGCTTTTTTACTACTTTCCACTTCCCAAGTCTAAATCTCCTGGGCAAGTGCAGTCTTTTATCTCCTCCCCTTGCTGCCTTTCAATCTTTTAGTCTGTGTCACACAAAGTTGAAAAACAAAACAGCTATCTTGATGAGCAAGAATAGGCTCATATCTAATGTAACAGGTGAAATTTAAAAATTTTGTGTTTGTTAGATGTATTGCATATTGCAGATCTCACTCATTATATTGATAGCTGTTGTTTTTTTTTAATTAACAAGTATTGCCTACATTTAATTGATAACTAGTTTATGATTGACTAGTTTTAACCTGACAATGTAATATGCACCCAAAAAATAACCTCTTTTTTAACTGTCCAGCTATAACAAAGTTTGCATACACATCGAATGTTTTTGACTCTCCCTTCAACTTTGTTATGTATGGGTTCGACTGTATTGTTATATTTTAATGGTAAAAGAGCCTTGGGAGGCTAACAAGCACAAGGAAACAGGAAAAATATAACATGAAAATACACACAAAAAAAAAATTGCAACCACAAAACAGGACCCTGACATTAAATGTCAAACATAAAGAGAAATATAACAACATACGCAAACTGAAATGGACGAATATTTATCTGTAAAAAAAGGGGGGACATCTATCACTTCAATAGTAAGGCACTGCAAAATAAGAAATCAATGCTTTGTACCAAAAGGAAATACGTACGAGGATTGTACCAAAAGTAATACAATAGTGGGCATAACTTTATTAACTGACAGAGGTGGTTCAAATTGCACATGCTGGTAGAGTAACTCTTCCTCTATAACAACCTTTCATTGCATGTAAATAATGGATTCCAAGCAGAAGCAACATGCCGTCATTGAGTTCTTGAAGAAGGAAGGGTGCAGGCTGTCCGACATCCACAAAAGGCTCCATACAGAATGTTTACAGAGATGACACCACTGACAAGAGCAGTGTGCATAGATGGATAGGATGAAGTTTAAAAAAGAAGAAACCAGCATTGTGAAGACAAATCACACAGTGGGAGACCATCGTTTGCAACCACTGACACAAATTGTCAGCGAGTGGACGAATTGATTCGTGCGGAGAGATGAGTCACAATCTGTGAGCTTGTTGCACAACTGGACTGTGGTCAATGCCACACAGAAGATGGTGAAAGACTTAGGGTATTGGAAAGTGTGTGCAAAGTGGGTACCCTCAGCAGTTGACACCCGATTTGAAGGAGAGAAGGGTGGAAGAGTTTGAAGACAAGGTTTTTTTCCAATCTGGTGAAAGGGGATGAAATGCGGGCATATCTTTACAATCAGGAAATGAAGAATCAATCCATATAATGGCGTCACACCTCTTCACAATGGCCCAAGAAGTTCAAGAGCCAGCGATCAGCAGAGAAAGTCATGGTGACTGCTTTTTGAGATGACAGGGGTGTCATTCTCCTTGATTTTCTGGAACATGGCCGTACCATGACCAGCAAGCGGTACATTGAGACACTCAAGAAGCTTACAGAAGCCATAAGGAGGAAGAGACCGAACAAGAATCTGAAAAGGATCCACATTCACCATGACAATGCGAGACCACACATACAAATCAGGCAATCAGCAAATAACGTTGGTTGGTGGTGCTCCATCCACTGTACAGCCCAGATCTGGAGCCCTCCAACTTCCACCTGTTCGGTTCAATGAAGGACAATCTCCGGGGACAACAATTTGATGGCACAGACGAGGTGAAAGTGGATGTGAAGAAGTGGGTACAACAATCCACACCTAAATTTTTTCAAAGAGGGTTCAACAATGGCACAAATGCATCACTTGTGATGGAGACTATGTTGAGTAGTACCTTTGTATAGAGGAACAGCTATTCTACCAACATGTGCAGTTTGAACATCCTCTGTCAGTTAATAAAAAAGTCATGACCACTTTTGCATTACTTTTGGTACAACCCTCGTATATGCATATAACTAAGCTGCTCTCCGAGATTCAGAGGTTAGCTCCTCAAAAATGCTCATTTGCCAGATTAAACTTTAAAAACTGATAGTGCTAGATTTTACTTACTGTTTATGTAACAAATGTCACCATTTACAGCAAACTCTGCACATAATTCAAGCTTCACTAACATTCATCCCCTTTTTTGTACTTCATATTCATTATCTTTTTCTCATGCAGGTATTCCTCAATCTGGTCCACCGTCTCCAGATTAATATTTTCCAGAACACCAACTTCTAGGTCTCTTCAGCACATCAGAGTACGAACAATTACACTTCCATACACAGCAATTTGGGACCTTTATCAAGAATCCATCAGTCCTGCGAACATCCTCCTAAGGCAGTTATGACTTTCAAAGATGAATTCACTTGCCTACTGATTTCATCATCTAACCTGTTTTCTCAGTCAAGCATGTTAATTCATTTGCCTGGTCTATCTCTGTACTAAATACTTAAACTAATTTTCATTTGGTACTAACAGTTTCTTCCTCAAAAACCCCAACTTTTTTTTTTTTTTTTTTTTGTTCAGTTTGAATTTCATACATCTGAAACAACATACTCTGCAACTCACTTTTGCTCTCCACCACATCTGTGCCATGAGCATACAGCAATCTGCACATATAGATATCACCAGAACATATGCCAGTATTGTCTATTTTGGCATCATGCATGCATCAGTAAATACACTCGCGGACAATGAAATTTGCACACCTAGAAGAAACCATGCTACAACAGCAAAACTTTGCAAATAGCTAGAGTGCATGCTGGTATGCAAATGATCCATGTTTGGTGCAATTGCACATGACCACACACCCTGTGGTGGCACTGCAAGCACGAACCGTCAGCCTTATAAACCGACGTGTAGTCGATGCCCCATGAAAGAGAAAAGCACCGGCCGATGCAAGCAAGAGTACAAAGTAACAAGAATGCTGGGTAGATGTCAGAGACGTTGATTTATGCAACTTAGACTTTGAGAGAGGCCTGATCATCCGGCTGAAAACCGCACGGTGGTCAGTGTGCCGTATAATCTACCACATGGATCGTTCTGACCACACCGTCTGACTGTCTTGGGAGCAGTGGACACGTGACGGCACTGCCACATGGTGTAGCAACTCTGGACGACCAGGAGGACCACCGGTAGAGAGGATCGATAGATCGTGCGTCGGGCACAAACAAATCCCACAGGGACCCAGTCCACTATACAGGCAGATGTAGTGGCTCCTGTGTGCCCACAAACCATTTCCCGATGCCTCACGGAAGCAAATCTGCGATCCCAGCGCCCCTCACGTGTGCTGCCATTAACACCGGAACATTGCCAGATCCACTTGCAGTGATGCCAGGCCAGAGCAACATGGAACGCCACAGACTGCCAACGTGTAGTGTTTAGCAGTGTGTGCTGCTTCATTTTGGGGGCAGTTGACCATCGTGTCCGGGAGTGGAGGTCCCCGGGTCAAAGGCACAATCCCAACCTTGCTATTGAGCGCTACACCTCCCCCACTGCAGGCATTATGGTCTGGGGAGCCATTGCCTACGATAGCCGGTCAGCTCTAGTAGTGGTACGTGGATCATTGGCAGGCCAGAGGTATGTGGATGGGATCCTACGGCACCATGTGCTTCCATTCCTGGCCGGGATTCCAGGTGCGCTATACCAGCAGGATAATGCCCACCTGCACACGGCTCAGGTTGCCCAGGACTGCCTACGTCATGGCCTGACTGCTCCCCGGACATGTTCCCTATCGAGCATGTGCGAGACCAGTTGAAATGCCAGCTGCAGCCGTGCCGCACTATCCGGGATTTGGAGCACACCGTCCAACACGTGTGGGCCAGTCTGCCACAGGACAACATCAGGCATCTGTTCGCCTCCATGCCGGACCGTATCGCCGTGACGCGCTATAGAAGATGACCGGACTGTGTGCCACAGATCCCTCTGTAATTATCCTGAAGCTCTGTTTTTACCATCATGTGTATCATTCATCTGTATTATGTCCATAAAATTCAATCCGATACTTCCTTCTTGGTGTGCAAATTTCATTGTCCGCAAGTGTATATTAAACAGGCATGGTGACATTAGCACCAATAGGAAACCATTTCAATAAAACATTCACTCATATACCTGCTCTGTTGCCCACACACATAGCTTTCACAATTTTAAGCAGATTCCGTTATAATTATTCAAAACCTTCCACAGAAGTATCTGGTTGACTCGGTCATAAGCTATTTATAAAAGTAGCAAAACCTTCTACCAACAGACAGATATTTTTAAATGATCATATGTAATGCACTAATTAGGTTAGTGCAGCTCTAACCAGGCACAAAACCACTCTGTACATCCCACGCCTTCTCACATGTAAGTCCTTATATCTCATCAATAATGACCATTCCAAACACTTTCTTGGCACACTCAGCAAGCTGATATCACAATAGTTCTTGTATTCAATCTGATCACCTTTTCCCTGTACAAAGGAGCAAATATATAGAAGGTGAGTCAAAAGATTTGCATAATCGCATGTGCTGCTGTGAGTATGTCGCATGTTTAAACTAGTTCAAGTCGTGCACTGCAGTCAGTCAAAAAGGGATATAAAGTGGTCGTCATTCTGTCAGTGGTTGGGACACTTTTTGATGAATAGCCACAACTGGCTAATTAGGGAACTTTTGCTTTACGAGTTTGAATTCGGTCATAACGCTGCTCATGCAACATGAAACATTTGTCATGCAAAAGGGGAAGGCTTCGTGCACCACAGCACCGCAACCAGATGGTTCAAGAAATTTCGCTCAGGTGACAGAAACCTCAATGACCAGCCACAGTCAGGTAGGCCAAGACCATGGATTTGGAAGCTGTGCGATAGGTCGTAGAGGCAAATCTGACAACCATCACTCTGAGATTAACCGGTGAGCTGGGCTTATCAGAGACCACCATGGTTCGTCACCTTCGGGACCTTGGCAAGGTCTACAGGAGCTGCAGCTGAACCAAACTGCCCGAGTGGAAGTGTGCACAAAACTCCTAGAAAACTAGTGTGATTTACATTTCATCAAGAGAATTGTTACGTGCAATGAAAAGTGGGTCTATTTCCGTAATCCTAACACAACGGCCGTGGTTGAGCCCGGGCCAGCTTCCAGAACCTGATGCCAAATGTGGGCATTTCGAGCACAAGGTGATGCTCTGCATCTGGTGGAATTTTGAGGGGATAATCCATTACGAATTTGTTCCAGATGGTCGTACCATCAATGCCAACCTCTACTCTGAACAGCTGGGGCAGATGTATGCCGTTTTGGAGAAGTACCCAGCACTGGTGAACAGCAAGTGCACTCTCTTACAACAGAACAATGCCCAGGCAAAACTTCAGGAACTTGAGGGCACCAATCTGATGCCACACCTAGCATATAGTTCGGGCCTTGCCCCATCGGATTATTACTTGTTCTGATCCATGGCCCACTTCCTTCACGAGCAGCACTTCCACAACCAGGAGGAGATGGTAGCTGGGGTGAAGGAGTTCTTCGCCTCAAAAGACAAGAATTGGTACAGCCGCGGAATTGAAGAACTGGCAGACAGATGGCTAAAGACGGTGCAACACAATATGGCCTGTACTTTGAATGCTAGTCTACTTTTGTCGTACAGGTACAAATGAAGACAAAATGATCCAAATATTGCAAAACTTTCGGCTCACCCTCTGTAGCATCCCTCCCATCCTAAGGAACTATTCACAACTGGCAATTTTCAGTGATCCAGACAATTAAAGAATCACCAGCATATTTTAACATTTCAGCAGTTATGTCATTACTCCTGAAGCCCTGCCATTCTGAAAAGATGTTGGAGCTCACAAACCACTTCCTTTGAGATTTCTGCTGTACCTCCTCTTACTGTGGTATCTGCTCCTACACTCAAAACCATTTTTACTTCCACGTTGTAATAACTCATAAAAGTATTTTCAACCCATCTTGAATTCATCAGGCTTCCATATCATTTCTCCTATCCTATTCTTCACACAGCTTAGAACCCCCCCCTCATATGTTTCAGGAATATTTTGCTATCTTTCCAAAAGCCAATTCATGCCTTTTCACCTTACCTTTCCACAGTAGTGAAGTACTCACCTGTAAAATGTTAGTACTTCACTACTCACTTTTTACAGCTATACTCATCCTCAGAAACTCCACCTTGCAACCTCCAAATAAGTTTTTCTTTCTCTATACTGCTTCGTTAATCTTACTATTCCTTAAGCAATACTCTATACTGCTTCGTTAATCTTACCATTCCTTAAGCAATACTCTATACTGCTTCGTTAATCTTACCATTCCTTAAGCAATACTCTATACTGCTTTGTTAATCTTATTATTCCCTAAGCATTGCATCACATTTTCTTTTCGAAGCTTTTCAACCTTTATTAAAAGAAAATGAAACAAAAATAATTATTACGAACAAATGCAGTATCTCCCAAATCCACTAAATTGTTACGTTATTTACAACTTTGTGTTGAGAAAAATCTTGTATCTTCAAGCGAAGGCGTTTGTTTTCACCATTAAATTTTATTCCACAATTCAGAGATGAGAACCATGGAATGTATGTTTATAATGATCATATTTCAGCTTAATTATCAGTAAAAATAAATATATTTTTTGTCCTTGGAGTTTTAAAACATGCACCTCTAATGAACAAATGTAGATTACATTTCTCATCAACAAAAAACATCAGAGATTAATGGAGAACAAATCTCTGCACACTTTTTTTTTAGCATACAAATGGCATATTCAGTAGTTACCATGTAGCCACTAACTGTTTAGAAAACTTCACATTAGCAGTTCATATTCCGACTTAGAAATCGATCCAAAAAGGCTACTATTCATTTTTACGTGCATTATTTCAAAAACTTGGAAATATTCTAGTTGGATATAGCTTACCTTGTGAAGATCTACTGAATATACCCAAAGTAAGCAGTGTGTTTGATGTGAATGGTTGGTGCACATACAACGGACAATAGGACAATAACTTCAACGAAGACCCGAAAACGTGCGAGAAAAGTTAATCATCGCTAGAAACGGAATGCCTAGGTAAGCGTTATCCAGCTAGAATATTTCTAAGTTTAGAAAACTGTTGTTCAGGAGCAAGAACTGAACCTGCATCTTTAGATTTCTGTCCAAATGTATTATTACATCACTCAGGACAACCCATTTACAAGTAACAAAAGTCTGATCAAACATCAGATTGTGCTCTAGAAGAAGCATGCAATGCTTCTCATAATGATAATTGTTGAAATCCAGGCTAGGAATCTTGAGATGTCCTCATAAAATCAAACGAAAAATAAATCTTCACAAATGCACGTCAGATATACTCAAATGGACACCGAGAAATGCGGGCTGATAACCACTCCAGGACAATACAACTGAATATGGCTTTTTATCTTTTTATTCTGAAAAGTAATGTCAGACCTGCCACCCACCTCTCAGAACCAAAAAATGTAACACTTGGATAGAAAAATCGTAACACGACACATTTGATAATTTTTGAAGCCTATTTCAGCTATATAAATTCTTGATGATGAGAATGTAGGGATTTTTTCCCTACATCAAAATTTTACTGAGAAACTAATTAAATCTAATCAGCAAACACTTTTATGTTGTTAATTATTAGAAAAAAAAAAACCTTAGATTACGGGAGAAATCCTCACTCCGCCTAACTTCCGTTTTCGGAAATTCTGAGAGGCGGAAAACTTGTATCTTGGGGATTTTGCAAGATAGTGTAATTGGGTTCTGGGGATGTCATTTTTGTCTGCAGGACTAAAATAAATCTGCAATGTGCACCAGCCGTCGCCGTGATTCTGCTACGAGGATTAGTAGAAAATGAATCTGCGATGTGCATCGGCCGTCGCCATGATTTTTCAACGGGACGAGTACAAAATAAACCTGAGATATACATCGCTGCGATTCTTCTACGGGGACGAGTACAAAATAAACCTGTGATATACGTCACTGCGATTCTTCTGAGATGAGTACAAAATAAATCTGCGATGTACGTTGGCCGTTGCCACGATTCTTCAACAGGGATGGGTACAAAATAAACCTGCGATATACGTCGCTGCAATTCTTCAACGGGGAAGAGTACAAAATAAATCTGTGATGTAAGTCGCTGTTATTCTGCTACAGGGATGAGTACAAAATAAATCTGTGATGTAAGTCGCTGTTATTCTGCTACAGGGATGAGTACAAAATAAACCTGCAGTGTAAATCGCCGCGATTCTGCTACGGGGATGAGTACAAAATAAACCTGCGATATACGTTGCCGCAATTCTTCTACTGGGATGAGTACAAAATAAATCTCTGATGTATGTCGGCCGTCACCGCGATTCTTCTATGGGGACAAGTACAAAATAAACCTGCAATGCACGTCAACGCGATTTTTCTACGGGGTTGAGTACAAAATAAATCTGCGATGTACGTCGCCATTATTCTGCTATGGGGATGAGTACAAAATAAAACTGCGGTGAACGGCGCCTCTCGCCGTGATTCTGCTACAGCGACGAGTCCAAAATAATTCTGCGATGTACATCGTCCTTCAAGAGAAAAAAAAAAAATTACGATTATGGAAGAAATCCTCACTACGCCTAACTTCCGTTTTCGGAAATTTTGAAAGGCAGAAAACTTGCATCTATGATAGGGAGTCTGCAAGATGGTTTAAATAGGGTTCTGGGGATGTTTTTGTCTGCAGGACCAAAATAAATCTGTGACGTACGACAACGCGATTCTGCTACAAGGCTTTTGTCTGAAAGGGAAAAAATGGGGGAAGGCATAACTATTTAAAAAGAAATCTTATTTTTGGTTACAAAATCGTATTAGCGTACTGCAGCACGATTTATCATACTAAATACGATAAAGTCATAACAGTTGGCAGGTATGTAATTGTGCATGCAACGGAGGAGTGGGGAGTATTTCAATTCTTATGGCATTTTCTCAAGAGCTGGTGGCCCCCAACCTGGATACCTATTTTAATGGCTGCCACTGAAAGGAGGCACTGTATCCTTCAGCTAGCACAATCTGATGTTTGTTTGTATTCCTATATATCAGTTACTTGAAAATGAGATGTCTTGGGTGATGTACTGGTTAACATACCTGGATGGGGAAATCAGGGAGCACAGATTCAATTCGCACTCCAGGACAATATGGTTTCCACATTTCGCGAAGAATTGGCTATGTGGCAAAAGAAGCCAGCTCTTTAGAAAATTTGAAAACTGGCATTTCTATGCCAAAAAACAATATTTTTAAAATTCGTTTTTCTGTAAAACCTAGAAGAAATGTCTTGTCTTAATAAAACTTCACTGAAAAAGCTGTATGTCTACACTTACCTGGTCCGACTTCTTAGAAAATAACGATTTGTTAATAAAATCCTTTGTAGCATGTGTCATACCACTTATCTTTTCTGAAATGTTCAGATTGCTCAATGTTCCTGAGATACTCAGACTGTTCAGCTTTTCTTTGATGTCAGATGGTGCATTGTTAAGATCATATCCTGTAGCACATAAGGAATATATGGGACAAACATTTATAAGGAAATGCAGAATCTTACACATATGTATCTATGTAAGTTAATTTGTATCAAATAACTTTTAATAATAATAAATCCAAAGCTAAAAACTTACATAAAGAAATGGCGAATTGGATCAAAGATTAACTCCGACATGATACACAGAACTTACATTCAAAACCTAATACACAGTCGTAGCAGAATATGACCACCCCAAGAATCCCGGCATGCCTGTCTAGGCACGTCACAGAGTGCATGTGACAAGGTCGACCACACAGAGATATAAGCGGTCAGACAAGCCAAAGTGCATCACGTGAGCACAAGGAGCAGAGGTAGTGATTTGATGGACGTTGAAAAAGGAATGATCATTGGCTATGGCGTCAAGGGTGGAAGCATTTCAGAAACAGTAGATTTCATGGGCTGTTCATGAGATGCTGTAGTAAGGGTGTATCAGGATTAGACCGATGACACACCAAGTACTTCCCAACATCATAATGTGGACAAAGGCCAACTCCACAGGAGAAAATGGTTTCTGTCAACTGGTAAAGGGCAATCAATGCGCAACAATGCAGCAATTCACCACACAAATTAACACTGTTATCAGGGACATGTACACCCAGGTACGTGTCCCTGATAACAATATAGCGAACCCTGTTACGCATGGGTCTCCAGAGTAGAGGATGCGTGAAGGCACCCATGTTAACCCAGGTCTATTGGCAATGATGCCTTACAGTTCACATGGTACTACTGTCATTGGACAGTGGAAAAAGGTTGGCTCCTCTGACAACTTGAGCTTTCTACTCCACAGAAGTGATGGGCAGTGGAAGATACAGCATCAGACACATGAGAACCAACACCCGGACAAGCTTGTTGGTCAAGTACAGGCCGGCGGTGGCAGTGTGCATGTCTGGCAGATGTTTTCCTGGTATGACCTGGGACTGCTAACACCACTGGATGTGTCCTTGAATGCCATTGGCTACCTGTCCATCTTTACTGACCACATGCATCCCTTCATGTTGGACATTTACCCTGGTGGTGATGGTGTCTACCAACAGGACAATAAGACATGTCGCTAAGGGGGTGCTTGACTGGCTACAGGAACAAGACAGCAATGTCTCCATTCTCCCTTGCCCAGAGAAATTGCACGACCTCAATTCCATAGAGCACTTGTGGGACTATTTGGATCGACAGGTTCGACGTCCCGATCCACAACCATGTCATTTCAGAGACCTCCATGCTCTGCTGCAGTCCAAGTGGGTACATGTGCCTTGGGCAACCTTCCAGGGCCTCACTGTGTCCATGCCACTCCGTCTCACCTCAGTTATCCGGGCCAAGGGTGGTCATTCCCATTATTAGGTAGGTGGTCATATTATACTGATATGTACAACTGTGTATGATAACACTAAGTCCATGGATAAAAACAGAGTGGTCTATACTTATGTCTGCATTCATTAAAAAATGGAATTTGGTCAGACTGCATTTTGAAGAAATGTAATTTAAAAAAGTTATTTTTTTACCTAATTAAATTTGTAGTACATCTTACAAATTCCAAAATAGAGCAAGAACATTAGAGGAAACTTAAATGCTGAAGAAATAATTTGTAGCGTAAGGGGCTGAAGTGGCAATGAACAGCATGCAATGCTAAAATGTTGAGCCAATACTGGACAATATACGGGAAGCCATGAAAAAGACTAGTAGAGCCAGCAGCACACAGAGATGATAATACATTAACATAGATGTTATGAACTGGCACTAAATGAATGAAACAAATGTAACAACCATTAAAGAGATTAAGTTAAAAATGGAGATAAAAGAGATATGGTTAAAATGGAGATAACACAAGTGAAGAGTGTAGAAAAATTTAGATTGTAGAATCACAATCACATTTGCTGCTTACTGCATGTGTCATTTCACATTATAATTTTAGCTATAAATACTATTTTCTATCTTAATATACAAAAAATGTTCACACCAAATTCTTGAGTAAACTTTATATCTACACTATGCCTTTATCACATGCATGCATGCGATTATTACATATGCACTACGCAACTTTATAAGCATTCATCATGTGACAGAACCAGTGTTTTTGTGTTTCACTTGATTTGAAAAAAGTGTAGTTTTACAAAAGAAAAAGTCTTAGCTACAATCTGAAGACTTTAATTTACACATTCTTTTTAAATACTTAAAAGTGCAATACAAGTCAAATTATATTCCCTTAAAATCTTGTTTAATGATTTGGCAAATTTAGTTCAAAATCAATGTTGTCTGTATGCGAATAGTAGTGTGCATTAATTTTTTTAAAAAGGCAACGAAAAGTTATTCAAAAGCCAATTGCAAATATTGGGTTTTTGGAAAAGTCATGACGTATTTTAGCCATGTTTTGCAAAGGTCATTTATTGATAAAAAGAACAAAGATCAATCAATGATATAATGCCTCGTTCATAGAAGGACCTGTCTTTCGTGGCGAAAAACTGTACAAGGTGCTGATTTACAGCCTCATCTGAATTGAACGTTATACCATGCAAGGACTGTTGAAGAGAGCGAAACAAGTGGAAGTCTGACAGCATAAGGTCAGGCGAGTATGCTGGGTGTGGCAACACATCCCACCCAAGCTCCAATAATTTTTCGCGGGTGATCAAACTTGTGTGTAGTCTTGCATTGTTCTGATGGAACACAACACCTTTACGATGAATGAGCTCTGGATGTATCTAGATGATGGATTCGTTCAAACTGTCCAATTGCCGACAGTACACATTCAAATTGATTGTTTAGTTCCGTGGTAGGAGCTCGAAAAACACGACACCTTTAAAATCCCACCACACTGAGACCAGAACCTACCGCTGATGAATGTCTGCTTTGGATGTCGTTTGAGGCGAAGCAGCACGTCGGGACCAAGACCGTTTCACATTGTTGTACACAATCCCCTTTTCGTCACCAGTTATCAGTCGCTTCAAAAAAGGATCGTTTTCCTCACATTTAATGAGCATATCGCAGATATTTATACGTGCCGTCAATTGAGCTTCTTTGAGTCCATGAGGAACCCACACATCAAGCTTGCTTACGTATCCCAGCTTCTTCAGGGGGTCTTGAATGCTGGAATGATGGATGTGCAATGTGTCTGCAATCTCTCGTGTCGTGTAACGTGGGTTTGACTCGATCAATGCCTTGATTTGGTCGTCATCAACCTCGGTTGGCCTCCCGGACCGAGGAGCATCGTTGAGGTCAAAATCACCAGCACGGAACTTTGCGAACCACTGCTGGCACTGACATTCTTGTAGAGCATTATGACAGTACACTTAACGCAACTTTTCACAAGCTTGATGCGCGTACTTCTCTTTACGGAAGTAAAATATGCCAAAAATGCACAGTTTGTTCTTCCATCTTCAACTTTATGACAAATCTCTGCAAATCAACCAAATCACTCACTATTCCTTTTAGGCTGCAGCTAGAACTGGCACCTGTCGAATGCCATAGCGATAACAGAGCTGCACATGCCTCTAGTACTTCCAAAACAGCCCAACTGCCATCGGGTGCCAAAATAAGTCATTAATTTGTCGACAACCCAATAACTTACTGAGTTAGGCAAATGTTAACCCTTGAACTGTTAATTATACAATATTTGCTAAACCTTCAGATTAAAAAAATCATTTTTGTGTAAAAATCATAAATGACAAACTGATTTATAGTAGCATGACAAAATCGATTTCCTTCAATTCAGCATTAGCCCTTCCTTCACAGTTGTTAGTGAAGAGCTTCCAATACACAAAAACTATGGAACACAAAAAAATTTTTCTTGTGTTATGTAAACAAACAAATATACAAGGAATAAAAACAAGAGGAGCATAACACGAATGAAGAATCCAGCTTGTTCTCTTATTTGAACCACATCCAACCTTAGCAAAGATTTTATAAACACCTAAGAGGAGACTAATGAGAATTTGGTTCCTGCAATCCTCCAGGTCATTTTTTTTTTTTTTTTTTTTTATGTAGCAGGATTACTGCAGCATTGTTCCGATCATCAAGAATCTTTCCTACAATGAGGTATCTAATGAAAACTTCAAGTATAGTTTCTTTTTTTTTTTTCGCTGGCTTCCTGTACTATGTCCATGATTATTCCATTTTCACCATTTCATCTTAATGGCTTGGGCAACTTCTGCCTGAAGAACTGGAGGCACTTTAGAGCCTGTATATTTCTTTATGTGTGTGATAGATGTATGATCTGTATGGTCTCTTTTATACAGCTGTATGTAGAACTCTTACCTTTCTTCAAAATTTTGCCTCTATTTCTTGTTATAGTATAAACTTTTCTGAGTGCCATTATGTGTTTCCTTCCATTACTGAGAAGACCCTTTCTTTTCTTCACAGAGAGAGAGAGAGAGAGAGAGAGAGAGAGAGAGAGAGAGAGAGAGAGGTGCCCTACTACACAGAAACTTGTGAACCACATACTTTATAACATAACTGAATAAAATGGTAAAATTCTTGCATAAAATTGAAATACCTTAGCAAAGATTTTGTAAACACCTAAGAGGAGACTAATGCGAATTTGGTTCCTGCGATCCTCCAGGTCATCAGGTACATGAAAGATTTTTCCTTTAATCGCATTTGATTACTGCGATATATATTCACAGCGAATATTAATAACTTCCTGCTGAGAAATTGCTTTCCACTCAAAGGAAATATAACATGCAAAAAGTTACAGCAGTTAAAACCACCATTAAATGGTTCTACCTGAAAAAATAATGTATGGAAAACATGTTTTTTTAAATCTTGATACATCGAGAAATAAGTGCGTAAAATTGAAAATGTGCAAAAACACAGTCAAAATAAAGTATCTACCTGAACTACTATCACTTTTTTTTTATTGCCAAAAAAAATCATTCAATTATTTTTTATTTATTTTTTTCATTTACTTTTATACATGCTTTACTGATAACAGCACAAAAGTCTATGGTTTAAGAGCATCATAAGGTATTCTAAAATCCTGTGATCAGAATGCAAAAGCATTATTACTTTTTTTTTTTCCAAACCATTCACTAGTCTATGTATTCATCTCTATGAATTTGAACTTTAGACACTTGAAATCAGGACAAACATCTTGCATGATGCTCTGATTTAATGAATTTCATGCTGCCTTACAGTGATTCAGAGCTATATGTTGCACTAAAAATCAAAATACATACATACATATATAATTAAGCTGTTCTCTGATATTCAGAGATTAGCTCCTCAAAAAAAAAGTCAATCTGAAATTAATTCAGCAATTAACTTTAAGTTGCAAATATTTTGTTTCTTGCAAACTCTACATTTTGTGCATTATATGAAGACCCCACCCCGGTTCTCCTGAATTTACAATCACTAAGTTTCATTCTGGAAAAAGAAAAATTGTTTCCTGATTAGATCATCTATGAATGGGGTTACTCAAAAAGGCCAAGTATGAAATAACTTATAAAGCAAAACAAATGTGAACTGCTTATGCTTTTACTCAACTTTGGAGTGTGCTGATGATGCAGTAGGTATTGGATCGGTTACTTTATACTGTATCAGTACACCCTGAATTAAATGGTCAAACTAAACTTACTGGCTTCCTCACAGCTCAAGCAGATCTTTGTATATGTAGAATGCATTATGATCCTCTTTAGCCAGACCTGGCCCCTGTACCATAAATTTTTGATGAATAAACAAATAACTACCTAAACTTGACATAATTGTCCAACTTTGTGAAGCAACATAAAGCTCTGGCCTAATGCTTAAATAGAAATAGAGATGCAGTAAAGTTCAAATTTTGCACATTTTTTTTTTTTTACTTATAATTTCACCAAAACAACAGAGTTATCCAGATCACATGGTAATTGCATAAAATCATTATATTTTAGAATAGGAATATGCCATTATCAACAGCTATGCATACTGCAAACTCCTTCACTCAACTTGAAATTAACTAAACCCCGACCTCCTGATTTCTATCCAAGCATGGTAGCCACCATTCCACCCAGAGGAAAAATTTCAGTTGCTAGGAAATGAATTACCCTGGGTTTTGTGATGCTAACATAGATAGAAATGTTGGTTCAATATTTTCGCTCCATAATAAAGTAACTTCAGGTTTTCTGAGTCTTCCACATGGATGACTGCTGATGGCATTTCATGTCAAAAAAAAAAAATTCACTTTACATAAAAGTGTATAAACTCATATCTCAGTTAACTATGATGCTCGTAAACCACATCGTTTACACCATTCCTCACAATTCAATGAATTTCTTGCTAAACATAATTATGGGGTAGAAAGAAACTGATGAATGATATACCTCCATATTGCTTAACTAGTTCAGTAGTCTGTTCAGCAGCAATACCATATCCTTTAGCAGCATATTCTTTAGCTTGAGCAGGATAACAAGCACTTGCAACAGCACCAGCACCAAGTGAAGTATACACAACCTTTTTAAATTTCCCACCTAATATGGAAATTCCAAAACGAGAAAAATGTGCAATATTCTGAAAAGTTCTGATTGAAGGTAAAATTTTATGTTGTGGGTATACAGTAAGTTACATTTTAAAAGAATAATCTGAAAAAGACATATCAGCAGTTACAAAAAGTAAATGTCATGTTTTAAACAAAGGAATAAACTTTCACCTGAAAACTTTCAATAAACTTATTAATGAGCCAACTTAACTGCTTCAAGGGAGGAGGGGGTGATCAGAAAGCATACATGTAATGCAGAACTTCTGTCTTTCACATACATATAAAGACAGAAACAAAGATTCAGCTGTATGTCAACAGGAACTAGCAAATATTACTGCTGGCTGGCTGTGAATTTACAATGGCACTTCAGCCACTACATTTGGCCATTGGGCACAATGCAATGCTGCAACACAACAGATCAGAATTCTCTCTTATGAGTGAAGAAATATTCACAACTGATGCTCTGATAACACTGAAAAGATCATGAAAATACAAAATATTTCCCTCCAAATGCCAGTTGAAAATATAAATCAAAAAATAAGGATAGGATACCATTTAAATTTATAATCAAACCAGATACAATACAAACAATAATTAAGGTAAAAATCAGACATGAAATGCATTTCAGTAATATTTTAACTTATCTCCTGTGCAATTTCAATGACAAAACGCTAAACGTTGCAAGTATAATGAACACAGAAGAAGTCTTCTGGTGCCTTCTAGGAAAACTTTTTTTTTTTTTTTTTTTTTGTTCACAAATTAGATTATTTGCATATTTTAAACTACTTCTGAAGCACCTTATATATAAAATTAAGATGCTAAAAATGTATTATGCTTTTTATTTATTTTTGTTTTTCTTAAATCTTGGACCTTTAACGAATGAAGTTTACGTAAATGTGGTGAGCAGGGGATCAATCGTCAATGCATCCCGATGCAACATAGGGAACAACCAGCAGTATGTAGCCTTATGAGGCCTCTGGTAAAGGTATCCATGTGATGGTAAGATTCCTGATGATGTTGTCCAGGTATTCCCATTCCTTGCACACACTTTTTTTGTCACCGAGATACTCTGGTGCAGAGGTGCGCAAGACCATGTCAGAAAGACCAAACTTAGCCATGCTGAGCCATTTTTGTCCATTTACCTCACTCGCCTATCATACTATTAGTTTACAACTGCAATCATTTATAGAACCCAGCTGTCAAAACATACCCGCCAATTTGCCAGGCACTCCGACAAATATTTCCAGGTGTAGCATTTTCTAGGTCGAGCAATGTTTTTGCCACTGAATCGTGTTTGCATCACACAATCACGTGAAACATTTTATTTTTGAAAAAAACATTGTGTAATTAAGGAGGGGGAAAAAAAGCTTTGTTTAACCCTCGGACCAGCTCATGAAATCTGATTCAGTCGCTTTGAAAATGCCACTGAGATCCATAGCAGCCGCCTCAAAGACAGTTCGCATTTTATGAGTGCAAAAGGCAAATTTCGTCAGCATGGAAACTAGTCTTACACCATGCGATGAAGCCGACCTGTTTCTAGAGTCTGCTTCATCACATGACACTAAATTGGTGATTTGGTAACTTGCTTAAAGCTAAATCACATGTTCTTGAGAAAAAATACGTCCAAAACAAATATTAGCATTCATAGTCAATACACAATTCAGTATATTAAAATTGAAAGTATCACTTTATATTCATGTCAGCAATGTGATTCCCAGCTCAAAACATGTACTTAGAATCCTGTTATCTGAAATAAGAGAAACACTTAAGAAATTAATTATGATAGAAATATTTTAGCATTTCTATCCAAAATTCTGAAATACCTTTAAAATGATAATATATTTTACTTAAAATTCATAATCTACTATAAAATAATTATAATTACCATAGCCTTTTGTTATATTTAGTTGAGATAACACTTATACAGGGGGGTTTGCGAGACCAGATAAAATCCCCTGAAAATCTTGCGGGCTTACTAGGGTTTTATGACTTAATTCAATGAGTATTTTAAAACCAATTATTATACCTTATATTATAATAACCCAATTGTATTATAATAATTCAAAAAATTATGTACATTTACCTTCTTTTAGCAATATATAACAATTTTAAACATTTAAATCCCACAATATATTATGAAGAAAAATATAATAAACCAGTCTTAAAACACCTGAATTATTTAAAAAAAAAAAAAAGCATCCAGTTTCTTTTGTTTCATTGGAATAAGCTCTGAATCTGCCTTTCTTTTATACTGAATTTCACAATAACTGTTGGAATGGGAAAGGTTGTTTTTTCCTCCTTCACATACAGAACTGGAAGGTTCCTCAACACAGAGATTTGGAAGATCCCTGTTCACATATGGAACTACAAATTTCTTTTTGACATGAACTGGAAGGGATTTCATGAGTTTCTATATTTGAAATAAGCACATCAGAACTAGATTTTTCAGCATTTAAATTCTCCTGATATGCTCTGCAACTTCTATTGTTATTTACAAGTAAATCCTTATTAATTGGATCAGTCACGGGATTTTTCGAGCCATATTTTTGGCAAGTTGTTTCTTTGGAAGACATTAAGTCATATTTAACAGCTTGCACTGCATCCAATGGATCAATTTTACGAGATGTTCTACTGTCAGTCAGAATATCATCCATTAAGTTGAAAGCACTTTCAACCAGTGGGCCGTGGAAGCATGTAAGCAGAGGTGCCAACCTTCTGCGGTGCCCATCAGTAATCACCATATGAAGCCTCATCATTTATGCGTGGGAAGGATATTTCATGAGAAATTAACAAGTGAAATGTGTAATAACCTTATAAAATCAAATACCATATAACATGACTTCTATTTTAACGGTTAATATTTCTAATTAACCCAAGTGGGAATGAATATCGGCTAGATATCAAGCCGATATTGGTTATGACGGCTGAATGTCTGCTAATATCAGAAACATACCTGCAAACCAAAATGTTCCTAAATCAAAAAGATTCTTGCAAAAATCAAGATTTACCATAAAATCAAGAAGATTTTCCCTAAAATTAAGATTTATCTTAAAATCAAGAAGATTTGCGATAGTACCAGCACTGTTAATTCATGATTATCTATTATTATGGGCGAGTGGTAATGTATGTATGGGGTGTGCTAGCAGTATGCTTGATGATACTCGTTTTCAATTATTTTTCTGTATCAGTCACTCATAGATGGAGTTCCAAAATTGTGATGATTTTCAAGGTTTTGATTTTTTTTAAATTGAATGACGCAATTTTAGAAATAACTTGATTTCATTTGAGCGATGACAAGACAGTGACTTTTTTTTTTTTATGCCATTGGATGACAATTTTATCCATCATGAATGCATGATAGCATTATTTCAGATAAAGGATGAATAGCATAACTTTGAGAATATGAATACTTTTTAATACAAATTTTCAGCTTCGTCACTTTCGTTTTTGAACCCCCATCCTCTCTTTACCAAGCTGAAATGCAAACCTTTTTTGGGGGTTGAGGGAATATTTAAGAATACAGATACATGTTCAGAATATCATGGGGGGGGGATACGGTTACAGGAAAAATCTTTTCTAAGTCCGATTTCAGATATTATCCCTCCATTTACAAGATGAAATACAAATATTGATGAACAAAACGATATCTAACAACAATACTAGGCAGAGGAAACATCGCAGGAAAAATAAAATTATGATTACAGGAGAAATCTTCACTGCGTCTAACTTCCGTTTTCGAAAGTTTTGAAAGACGAAACTTCAGCCTGTTTTAGAGTTTCAGGCGAAAAACATTCTCCCCCACTACCAATTGCCCCAAAATTTCTGTTCAGTTATGCATCGGTCTCGAGGATAACTAAAATTATGACAGAAACGGAGAAATTCCATGAAGCCGTTGCACACTCATGCCTGAAGATTACAGGAGAATCCTTGCGCCGTCGAATTTCCATTTTCGGAAATATTCCCTCCACTTTCACACTGAAATACAAATATTTTTGGAATAACGTGATGTATAACAACAATACTAGACAGATGCAACATCGCAGGAAAACGAAATTACGATTACGGAAAAAATCTTTATTTCATTTACTTCCATTTTTGAAAGACAAAATACCATCCCGATGCGTATTTTTATGTGTTGGTAAAATTCTTCGATGCATATTTTTACACGTTGATGTGTATTCTGCGCATTTTCCAATGCGTATTTTTATGCATTGATAAAATTTCGATGCGTAAACACACTTTTTGGTGCGTACTAGACGCGTAATTATGTATTTTGGCGAACTCTGCCGAGAGCGCAAAATTAAAAAATTTTTGAACTTCGGCACAATTAGCGCAGCTATTCCAACACTGAGGGAGAGAGAGTTTGGAAGGATTGGTGGGAGAAGAGGGGTGGGGGATGGGGGAGGGGGCGATCTATAAATAAATATCGCTCACTGCTAGAAACATGAGATAACATAAGGTTCAATCGCTATGAGATAATAAAACAAAAGCAGTTTACATTAAGCAACAATAACAACGATATCAGTTTCCATCAATAAAAAAAAATTCACAAGCCATTTTGGCGAAAATCCGGAAGAAACTGTCTTCCAACTGTAAAACTACTCTAAAATCCGTTCCAAGAAATCCGGAATACTTGGCAGATATGTGGACGTCATTGCGCCAATAACGGCTTTTCCGACATATTACGCAATATCGCCTTGCCGTTCTTCACCCGATATCCGTCCGATATTGGCTTTGCCGATGTATCCAATATCTGAATTTCAATGGTGCTTACTTAGAAACAGCAACAATTAAAACTTTTCACACTTGTGCGAAAAGAACTATAAATGTATTCGCAAAATGCGATCGCAGTTTAAACCGTGATTTTAACAAAAAAGAACACAAAATTCAGAACTTTTGCGTAATACACTGAAATCCGTAATTCTTCCAACCTGTCCATAATTCCGTAATCAGGCAGCCGAAACCATAATGGTTGGCACCTCTGTGTAAGGCATGCCTTTAATAATTTTCCTAACATAGGATACTTTTTTTCATTTGTAACTTCATCTTTTAAGTAAAAAATTTTAGACCAATATTTGTCTATCGCACGTTTATTTTATTTTATTTTTTATTGGTATCACCACAGTAGAGCATTTTATCAGTAATATCAATGTCAGTTTGGTATAATCTTAATTCTGCACACAGTTGTGGTTTTTCAGCCTCAGAAAATATATGAGACAGATAAAAAGATAATTTTTCAAATGCTAACATAGTACTAGTTTTACCTCTTAGCTCTGGGTCCAATGCTGTAAAATGAATAAGAAATGAATTTCCAACAGGTAATTTTTGTACCATATACTGTGCTGTGTTAGTGTAGGCTTTGACCAAAGAGGTTTTGAATTCTTTTGCTATCACATGGTCTTTTGATAATTTTTTCATAATGGTGCAAGCTTCTGATACAATACACAGCAACTTGCTGGGTAAGTAGAAATTAGAGTTACTAACATCAAGCTTTAACAAATCCTTGTAAGACATGCACTTTGAAATAACTTCTGGCTTTATAAAAAAAGTAACAAATTTTAACATCAATTTATAAATGCTGGTATGTAACATATGAAGCATTGGTTTTTTGGTTTCAAATAATTTTATGTACACATCAAATTCTGGTAGCACTGCTGTACATAATGCAATTAAGTTTTTTTCTGCAAAACATATAATCCGTAGACTTCTTTTTTTCCGAGCTACAGCATCCTTTGTAAGGTTTTGGGAATGTAAAGAGGAATGTACTTCATCTACAAGCTCTTTTTGAGAAGATGAAATATTTCTATTATCAACACAGCTTCGACATCAGAAAATTAACACCATCTTTTTCATTCACATAACAAAAATAAAATACTATAAGAGCATCCCACAACTCTTTAATTCTATTTAAGACAGTTAAAATATACACCCACCTGTGATCTGGCCTCTTCAAGGGCTTCAGTTTTTTAATTCCAAGCACTGCACATATTTTGAAAAAGTTCTCCCCACATATTTTGAAAAAGTTCTCCCCACTACAGCTTTTCATGTCAAAATAAATATAGTCAAAAAAATCTTCCAAGTAACTTTCGAAAAACGATTAAAATTTTTTGGCACAGTTATTTGTTATATGACAAGTGTCACCATCAATATCTAATAAGTAAGGTGCTTTATTTATTCTTATTCTAGTTTCGATACCACTTTTTTTCCCACGCATAGTGTTACACGAATCCATTAAAATACTAGTTAAATTTTTCCATGGAATCTGATTTTCTTCAATGGTACTGGCAATTGCTGCATAAACAGCTTGCGCATTGCAAGATTCCAGTTTTAAAGAAGCAAGATGATGAACCACAACCTCACTGTGATAGTCATCGTAAAACTGCACTAGCATTGCAAGTATGCTCTCTTGTGCATTGCTAGTACTTTCATCCACATTTAAAGAAAATGTTGTGGTTCTTAAAGTTCTAATTATATTTTCTTTAACTGTTCTGCCAATTCCGTATTTTAACTTGTAACATACGGTAGTTCTGTTCATGGAGAGATTTCAGTGCAGTTTGGTCCCAGCTTAATTCTTGACACAGCTCAATCAAATTTGGCGCCAAACCAAAAGAAAGAGAATTTTCAGCGATGAATGATACTAATAATTCTTGACCAGCTTTTCTTGTTATTATATCAAGTGGTTGATTATCGCTCTCCACCAGATCATCCGTATTTTTCGCACTTGCATAATGACTCAGGGTCATTGAACTTTTAACATATTTTGAACTTTTGATATGTGTCATAGTTTTTGCATGGCTCATTAAGGCTTTATAACATACTCCACCATATTTCAGTAATGAGTTGCAAAACACACAATAAGCTTGTCTCGAACTATCTATTTTCTTGCACCACGTGCTGACGGTATCGTCATTTCTATCCATGCGTTCAAGGCTTCAAAAGCCAACTCCATTGAAAAGCATTCCGGACAGATTCTTCTAATTTGGTTATATCACTGCTAATATCAAGAAATTTCATACTGAAATTCTCTAAGCGGCTACTTCATTATCAGTGCCGAACGGAGAGGAGACAAATTCACTTCTCACACTAGCATCTGAACTCTCAACACAGGTCCCTATGGAAGTTCTTCTGCGCAGACTCTCAGACTTCTCACCCACCATAACCGGAAAACACGCGAGTGACACGAATCTAACAATTCATAATGCAGACATATGACTTATAGGTTCTCGCATTCAAAACCCTACTACAATCTGCTGTTCTGACCTTTAGGCCCGCTTATTTCACCTTTAGCAAATGGGAAGATCATTTAAATCAGAGGAGCAAATGCCACCGTCAATGACAGAGGAGGGGACGGTACCGGGAGTGTCACACAAAGCTCATCAGATAAACAACCCATACGGCCGCTGTCAACGGCGAAGGGGTGTGTGCGATTCTTAATGGTTAGGGGGCCCGGTGGTCTTTCTCCTCTTGGCACTGTTTATAATGGCTTTTCCCTTTCATCTGCGGCCGGCTTTCGGAGCAAAGAGGTGCATGTGCTAAGCCGCCAAGCATTCTCCCTTCCCTCCTTTGCGCCCAAGGAGCCGAACGCTGGTCACCTGGTAATGTTTCATCCATGAATGGTATGCTTTTCTAAATCCTCGGAATTTCAGGGGCACCTTGTTCGAATTCCCCGGAATTCCGGGTTTCCCCTGAGCACAAACAGGCCTGCTTATACCAAAATAGTTTTTAAGCCTTAGTTACGAACAAAGATTACATTTGTATTATATTTACAGATTATAGTGACAGCGGGTATGTCAATAACCCACTTTTGTATTTATCACATGCAGAACCTATAATAAATTTCTTTAAAACTAAAACATAGAAAATTGAGAATATAGCAAAATCAACCTCTTGAAACTGTGTTACTCATGCAAATTTTACAAGGTTTTTCAGCTGAACCTAAACTCCCCTTGACTAGATGGATGTTTATGAATACAATAATATTTATCATTTCAGTTTAATAAAATTAAGTTACATGAAATATAACATACATTAGTAAATACTCAATTAGCATCAATTGATAGTTACAGAGTTTATGTGGATTCCATATTAATTATCTCAGCAACTATTCAGTTCTGAACAAACTTCCGTTCAACACATTATTGATAGGGACTTTACACTTTGGCTACGGGCTTGCCACAAACATTCATGAATTCAAAGCTGTTACTAAATTAGCTCAAAATATAAGCAATGGTTTGCCTTGTCCATAGCTGTTGGTCATTAATAAAAATCGGTTCTTTTCAATATAATCTAATACTTCGTTCCATCCTTGTTCATCAAGTTTCCGAACAAGGACAGAACGAAGTATTAGATTATAGTGAAAAGAGCCGAATATTAATGACCAACAGTTATAGACAAGGCAAGCTTATATTTTGAGCTAATTAGTAACAGTTTTGAATTCATGAATGTCTATGGCAAGCCTGTGGCCAAAGCGAGAAGTCCCTATCAATAATGTGTTGAACAGAAGTTTGTTCAGAACTGAATAGTTACTGAGATAGTTATAATACACGAAATATGTTTGAACAATATATGATAAAGACTTATGCACGCATGTATCCAAATAGAAAATGAGAAAACTCATTGATCTGAAAGGCAGAAATGTTGTTTTGCCCCAAGAAAACTGTGTGATGCTCTTTCTATGCAGTGGCAAAGCTGTGTTAAGCTGTAAAACAGGTGCTCTCTAAACACAAAGAATGTACTACAAATTGACCCACACCTATGCAAAAAGCAACTTTCATTTAAGAGAATGTAAATTAAGGTGACTGGGGAAGCAGCCTTCTGAGCACAAAAGAGGAATTAGAGATTGCGAGTACCCTACCCTAAACATTGCTGCCCCTGGTTAGAAATGCACCCAGTGTGTTCAAGCCGTTAATCCGTAGGATAACAATGAACGCATTCCCCATGTGCAAGCCGTTTTATGAAGAAGTCACGGAAGTCATGCCTGATGCGGTCAAAGCACTTTCAAAACAGTAGGGAGAGAACGAGTCACATGCATTCATGCCATTTTAGACTAGAACCTTGAATTGCACTAGGCACATCCAAACCGGTCAGATGGTTAAATAATACATTATTCAAATGATAAGTAAACTTCTGAAAAAGAAAAAGTTAACAAAACTTATATTGATATTTAAAAAAAAAACTGGCATAAAATCAGCAGGACACAGAGCAACAAAAATCAAAAATAATGTATTTACCTCTAATAGCAAGCAGCAATCCAAACAAGCCACCAGTAGCAATAGCTGCAATTCGAGGTACCCCATTCTCTTCTTCTGTAATGTAGTCATATGTACCTTAAATAAAAAAAAAAATTAGAATTCATAAAATTACCATTTATTTTGTTTTTGGAGAAATGTACATAATAATAATAACGCACGAGTCAAATGGTGCTACACATCTAGGCAACTTCCACATAGGAAACCCAATTGATTGCCATACCAAGTGACTCTGAATTCACTGCAACAAGTACAAATACTACAGCAGTGGTGTACAGATGTGTCTTGCAAAGTTTTGGGGCCAGTTTCTTCCCATTATGTATAGCAATGCCAAGAGCACCAAAAGTATGTCAAATTACACCCACAAATTTTCATGTGTGTGGGATGAACTGGACCACCTAAAAATTCAAATACGCAAGAAGTAACAAATTCATCTTTGAAATAAAAAAGGAAAAAAAACTAATAAAGAACCTAACTTATTGCCAAATCCAAAAGACTTAAAAAGAACCACACTTCCTTTAAGATTGCACTAACACTTTTTGCTACTGCAGAGGGTTGCCAGAGAACTGCTTGGTTGAGGGCAGAGGCATTTGACTCCTTGCACTGATGGAACAGGGTTTAAATACTAATGAGAACACCTTTAACTACCAAAGAGGGTTGCCAGAAAACAGCAAAGTTGAGAGAGAGAGAGAGGCATCTGACACTTTGCACTGGTTTGCCTGCGTTCAAATACCAATAAACGAACACTTTTAGCTACCATAGATGGTTGCCATAACTGCATGGTTGAGGGAAGAGTCATCTGACTCCTAGTACTGTTGAGCCTGGGTTCAAATGCCAGTGAGAAACAGATGCCCTTTTCCCTTATCCTTCCCACAGTATGAACAGCATTCATCCAGCTACACTGAAACTCCACAGAATGAATAGCTCTACCTGTATATTAGACAGACACCAAACTGCCAGTCAGAAGGTTATCTGCTGTTTCAGAATGAGCTCTGAAAGCTGACAACAATCAACTGACTACTGTACATACACCATCACTGAGACAACTCTCGCTTGATAATTCAATTACACAGAACTGGTTTCTTCCACATTCTGGAAAACTGCAAGACAAGGATGAGAACTGGCTCTTAACTATCATAAATTAACAGACTGAATATACAAATAAGCCAAAATTTGATGTGCATAAATGATAATTAGAAAAATGCACTTACAAAAACCATTTACTGTTTTCTTTTTGTGAAACGTTTTTGTCTTTCATGCTTAGATTCGAAGAGCTTTGTAGTACATTATATTGACAAAAGTCACCAGACACCTCTTCAAAATCAAATTAATGGATCCGCTGCATTGTTAAGATGCGCGGTACAGCTGCAAATGGTACAAAAACAAGCATGCAGCTGACCGCGATCATATCGCACTCTGAGGTTGAGTGAAAATGTCAAGGAGGGAGAGAACTGACTTTGAGGAAGGAAAGATTGTTGGGTGTTATATTAGTGGGTTGTCCACAAGAGAAACCGAGAGGCATTTAAACATACCCAAGTCAACTGTCTTGAATGTACTAAATAAGTGGAAGACACACGGCATGCCTGAAGTAACAAAACGTACCAGCAGACCAAAGAAATTCAGTGATAGAGGACGTTGAAGCCTCAGGAGAGTAGTTACAGCTAATTGATGGAGTACTACTGCACACGACCTCAGTGTACAGGTGAGTAAAAATGCTGGAACCTTGGTATGTACCATTCGCAGAGAACTTCATTCCATGGGTTACTGTGGTTGTGCGGCTGCTCATAAGCCTTTCATCTCCACTCGGAATGCTACTCGTTGTTTATCATGGTGTAAAGAACATTTATTGTGGACCGTAGATCAATGGAAACGATTTCTATGGACTGATGAATCCAGATACACTATCATCAGTCTGAGGGCCGTGTGTGAGTATGGCGGCAGCCGGGGGAACGCTATTTACCACAGTGTACTGTTCCAACGGTCAAGTTTGGAACTGGCAGTGTACTCGTGTAGGGGTGTTTTTCGTGGTATGGTCCCAGCCCTTTGGTTATCGAGGACAAACCTGTTAACTAGCACATCTACCTCGATATTTTGGACAATTATGTCCTACCAACTCTGTGGCAATACTATGGAACCGAACGTTGTTGGTGCCAGCAGGATAATGCACCGAGCCATAAAGAAAGGACTGTTACGGCGTGGTTTGATGATAATTCCATATTGTGTGTGGACTGGCCAGCACAGAGCCCTGATCTTAATCCCATAGAGCACCTATGGGATGAATTAGAGCACCGCATAAAAAGTTTGGAACCAAGGCCTACTACTAAGCAACAGTTAGCGGCAGCATTACGTACTGAATGGAAGCGCATACCTATCGCTGTGTTTCAAAACCTTGTCGAAAGCATGTCTCGAAGGGTCAGTGCATGCATTAAGGCCAAAGGTGAACCAACACCGTGCTAATGTATGTCAATAAATGCTATGTTGCGTTTCTCTTCTAGGTGTCAGGTGACTTTTGTCAATATAGTGTTAAATACCTATACCAGCTTATGAGCAGTTATTTTTAAAGCAACAGTATCACTTTCTTTAAACCATGGATATTCTGCAAACAGCTATGCTATGTAATTCCACTAAACTCTTCAATGCCTCATTGCAGAATGTCTTTCAATCGTTGAAACAGAATAACAAGGGGATGCAAATTAACGGAGATCACTTAACTCACCTGGGTTTGCCTCCTCGGGGTGCTCCGTGGTAACAATGGCACACACAACAGCAACTAGGGCCTCTGTGAATCTTGGAGAGGTGCCAGCTAGTTCTGTGTGACATTGGCGAAAAGACCCCAACTCACTGGGTTTTGTTTCAGAATCCTTAGGTTGAATGACCAACTGGAACCCTCAGCTGTGGGCTAAGCCCCCACACTGATGTACTTACCTGATTAAAAAGAAAAAAATATTAAGAATGACTCAAGTGTGGGATATGGTGGACCTACCACTCTTGAGAAAGATGGTCCACCACGGAATCGACCTGGACTTTCTAAACGGCGTATGAGAAAGCGATCTCGACTGAGTGAATGTAAGATTGGTGTATGGAATACTAGAGGTATAAATGGCAAGATGAGTGAGGTGATTGAGAAGATGAATAAGTATAGACTGGATGTGCTGTGTGTAAGTGAAACCAAAAAGAAGGAAATTGGGGTAGAAGAAGTGAATGGCACGGTGAGTGTGTGGTCTGGAGTATTGGATAATATGAGAGGACAGGCTGGTGTAGGTGTGATTTTAAGTGAAAAGATGAACAACTTGATTTACTATAGTTGCATAAGTGAGAGAATTCTCTGGATTCGTTTGAAAGTGAAACTTCAGAGAATTGTAATTGTTGTAGTGTATGCTCCTTGTGACTCTGAACCTTCTGATAAGAAAGAAGATTTCTGAAATGAGCTAAAAGCTGTTTTGAGCCAGTTTGGTGCTAAAGAAAAAGTTATAATAGCAGAGGATTTCAATGCCAGAGTACGTGTGCAGAATGCAATTTTTGACAATGTTCTGGGTAAGTTTAATGATCCTTGTGTGAATGATAATGGTGAAAGATTAATTGAACTCTGCATTGAGAATTATTTGTGTGTATCTAATACATTTTTCAAACACAAGTATATACACACATATACTTGGGAAAATCGTACTCTTGGTCAAAAGAGTGCGATAGATTTTGTTGTTTACGACCAGCGTTTGAAACACTTAGTTGTTGACACCCGTGTGATGAGAGGTGCGGATGTTGGTTCTGATCATTACTTGGTAGTGTCACGAGTGAAACTTAATGTTGGTTGGAGGAAAAGGAATAGGAAGAGACCCAGGATAGAAAGAATAAAGGTTGATAGGCTCCTTGAAGATCATCAGCGGTATTCTGACTTACTCAGAGAACGACTGAAGGATCTGAAATCTTGTGAGAGGGATGTAGAAAAGAAGTGGGAATGTTTTAAGAACTGTGCTGTTACTGCTGCTAAAGAGGTCTGTGGCACCACAATAGTGGGAAACAATAGAGGTGATGCTTGGTGGAATAGTGAGATTGATGAGGCAGTAAAGAAAAAGAAGGAAGCCTATTTGGGGATGTTGCAAGGTAGAGTCTGTGGATGAATATCGCTGTAAGAAGCGTGAAGCTGCTAAGCTGGTTCGCCACAGTAAGGCAAAAGATAGGAAAGAGAAAGTGGAAAGGCATGAACTGGCTTTTTGGAAAGATAGAAAGTCCTTCTGGAAGTACACGAGACTCAGGAAAAATAGGGGAAACAAAGTTGTAAGTTGTGTGAAGAATGAGATTGGGGAAATGATATGGGAGCCCAATGAGTTAAGTGACAGATGGGGCAAATACTTCTGTGAGTTATTAGATCAGGAGAGCAAAGATGATTCTGAGACAGATGCAGATGATGTCACAACGAGGAATGAAAGCACAGGAGGGATCTCAAGAGAAGAAGTGTGTAAAGCTCTAAAATCTCTTCAGAATGGTAAGGCTCCAGGAGTTGATGGCATAACTGCAGAGATGTTGAAGTATGGTGGTGACTCTATAATTGACTGGTTAACTGAAATTTGCCAGTTGTGCTGGGAGTTAGGAATGGTCCCTCGGGATTGGAAGGATGCTATTATTTGTTCCCTTGTATAAGGAAAAAGGTGATCAGACTGAATGCAAGAACTATCGTGGTATTAGCCTACTGAGTGTGCCAGGGAAAGTGTTTGGTAAGGTTGTTATTGAAAAAGTACGGGGTCTTACATCATTGAAAGCGTGGGATGTTCAGAGTGGTTTTATGCCTGGTAAAGGCTGCACTAACCAGATTTTTGCATTACGCATGATGATTGAAAAGTATCTGGCTGTTGGGAAGAAAGTTTTTACTGCCTTCATAGATTTAGAGAAAGCTTACGACCGAGTCAATAGGACACTTTTGTGGAAGGTATTGAATGAATATGGTGTTACTGGGAATCTACTTAATAGTGTAAAAGCCATGTATGCTGGTAGTAGAGCTTGTGTACGAGTGAATGGTGTTTTATCAAAATGGTTTTCCATTGGTGCAGGAGTTAGACAAGGTTGTGTAATGTCACCATGGCTGTTTAATATATTTATGGACGCATGCATGCATGAGGCCAAAATAGATAATAGTGGTTTATGTCTTGGTGATATCAGTGTGTGCAGATTGCTGTATGCTGATGACACTGTCCTGTTGGCAGAGAGCAAAAGTGAGTTGCAGAGTATGTTGACTCGGATGCACAAAGTTTGCATGAAATTCAAACTGAGTATAAATAAGGGAAAAACCAAAGTTATGGTGTTTGAGAGAGGAATGGGTAGCACTGAATGTAATGTAAGTATAAATAGCACTGTGATTGACCAGGTGAGTGAGTTTGTGTATTTAGGAAGCATGTTTGACAGAGAGAACAAGTTGGATGGTGAAATCAGTAGTAGAGTGAATTCTTCTTTGAAAGTCACAGCTCCTCTGGGTGGTTTTCACAGGAATGATGGGTTCTCTAGAGAGTCCCGCATGGCTGTGCATGAAACAGTAATTGTTCCTACTCTGATGTATGGCAGTGAAACCTGGGTACTGCAGAAGAAACATAGGAGTCGTTTGTGTGCTGGAGAAATGCGTTACTTACGTGGGGTTTGTGGCAAGACACGATCTGATTGTGTGAGGAATGAAGATGTATTGCAGTTGTGTGGTGTAAAGCAAAATGTTTTTAGCAAGGTGGAGACCAATATGCTTTGGTGGTTTGGCCATGTTGAAAGAATGAGGGATGAAATGCTTACTAAGAAAATATTTTCAGCCCAAGTGGCAGGAAGGAAAGGCAGAGGAAGGCCAAGGAAGACATGGGTCGATCAGGTTCAGGAGTGTCTGCATGAGAAAAAGATTATGAGAATGAAGTATAAAAGATCTTGCGTACAGCTTGTAATGGATATCAGTGAAACACGAGTTGTATGTCAAGATCGCTGTAAATGGCAAAGTTTGATACAACAACAATAAGTAAAAATATCTGGAAGTTTGTATTTCTTTTTGGAGCTAACCTCTGAATCTCAGAGAACAGCTTAGTGATATGTATGTATGTATGCAATGTACTTAACTCACCTTCATTTTGCAGATGATTAGTCATTTTTGCAAGTACACCCTCACAGCTGCAGATATGATGTGAAACCTGCTAACAAAGGTAAAGAAGTGGAATTAAAAACGAACTTTCAGAAAACAAAATTTATTTATAATGCTTTTATAAGAACTGAAGATATAACTAATGGGGAAATTTTAGAGGTAACTAATAGCTACATTTACTTTGGGCAAGAGATCTCAAGCAAAGGCAACACCGATGAAGAAATTAACTGCCATATAAAACTTGGATTCAGAGCATTTGGAAGAAACAACATAACTTTCAAGAGCAATAATTTACCAATATGTCTTTAAAGTCAAGTGTTTAATCAATGCATCCTTCCAGTGTTTACTTATGGATAAGAGACATGGATCTTAACTCAAAAAGACATATAGAGACTGCAGGCAACTGAGAGAAGCATGGAGAGAGCATGCTTGGTGTAGCAAGGGAAAATAAGAGGAACTCGTGGATCAGGAAAATGAACAAGAATAAAAGACACCATGAACCAAGTAAAATCCCTGAAATGGCAGTGGGCTGGACATATTGATACAAGAATTGACCATTTATGGACAAGTGAAATATTAGACTGGATGCCAAGGGAGAGGAGAAGACCTCATCAGAAATGGGTGGACGAGATTTGAAAGTATAATGGAGTGGCATGGAGGAGAACTTGGATGGTGATATATACATACACTGGCAGAAAGTAAAAAAAGAACAAGGAATTGGTGGACGATCATGAAATTTACATATGTTAATGGGGTCGAGTTTACGTAGGTGTGATGTTAATTTCGGGACCAACCGGTGAGCGCTTACGCCACAGCACAGCATAATATGCAAATTATTGTCGGTGGTATTTAAGGAGTACGGCGAAGTGAATGTAATCAGTCGTCGGCGTACGGACACGTGCGATGACCCTGAAGAAGCTGCAATGCTTGGACATGGAAGACTTGTACGATTTCAGCAGATATCGGACTTTGAGCGAGGTCATCTAGTCGGACTCCCGAGGCCGGGTGGTCGTATTGTCGTATTGCGGAGCGAATTGGACGGGAAGTATCGGTGGTGGTACGATGGTGGCATAGATGGTCCAAGTAACATTCCCACACGAGAAGACGTGGAACCGGGAGTCACAGACGGACTGATGAGCGGACCAATCGACGCATAAGAGCCGTGTTGTCAAGCAGAACATCCACTGTGACGCAAATCCGAGCTGCCGTTGCACCCGAGGTGACTGTGCGAAGAAACCGCAACTGTCTACTGGATGCAGGACTACATGCATGTGTGCCTCTGGCATGTGTACCTCTGACTCCAGCCCACCGTCAGGAACGGCTGCAATGGTGTCGCCAACGTCTGCACTGGAGAACGCAATGGCGATCTGTCGTGTTCAGCGATGAAAGCAGATTCTGCTTGGGAGCCTCTGATGGCCATATGAGAGTTTCGCAGA
The DNA here is from genome assembly GCA_039090855.1 of Macrothele yani. Classification (NCBI taxonomy): domain Eukaryota; kingdom Metazoa; phylum Arthropoda; class Arachnida; order Araneae; family Macrothelidae; genus Macrothele; species Macrothele yani. The sequence goes on along the minus strand of CM077011.1, from coordinate 5,198,825 downwards.
CGCACAGGGGAGAGTCTCCACCCTTCTTGCATCCGCCAGCAACACACAGGGCCTATACCTGGTCTCTTGGTGTGGGGAGCGATCATCTATCACTCCCGTACACAACTAGTGTTTGTACCTGGTACGTTAAACAGCACCTCCTACATCAACAAGATCATTCAGCCAGTTGTTGTGCCATTTGTAAGGTCGGTCCATCGTGTTTTCCAACAAGATAACGCACGCCCACACACGGCATGTGCAATGCAACATGCACTTCAGGGTGTGAGACAACTTCCATGGCCTGCATGTTCACCGGATTTGTCTCCCATTGAGCACGTGTGGGATTTTATGGGACAACGATTTATCCGGTCTCCACGGCCATCCCCAATTTACGCGTCCAGGTTGAGGATGCTTGGAACTCAATACCCCGAACTTACATCCAACATCTGTAAGACAGACTCCATGCCAGAATTGCACAGTGTGACGCAGTTCATGGCGGTTCAACCTCGTACTAACCATGTTACATGGAAATGTTAATTTTCAGTTTACCAGCAAATACAGCTGTATTTTGCCATAATGTTTTGATCACGTTATCCTCTGCATTCCGTTATTATGCTGCATAAATTTCGTTGGTATCAGACGTCTCCTTCTTGGTGTTCTTTTTTCACTTTCCGCCAGTGTATATACATCATGTGGTTTAGCAGCCTTTCCAAGTAATACCATCAGGTTGGGGCAACTTGCTCTCTAACTATCTAGGATTGCAGAACCATTTTAACTCTCAGCTATAGTAGTAGTAAATCCAGAATCACGATCAACTACGTAAATCCAATCATGTGAAACAAAGCCTACAGAACAGCAGAATTAATAACTGAACAAGAATTTCATCTGCATATCTGGACCCAGATATATTTCAGGATTGCTTAGAACTGATCGCATGGCTACACCAGGCATTGATCTTTCTATTGCAATGCGTTAAGTGCATGTACTTCTCTGAATTCCTCTGTAATTAACAGTTACCAGTCTATACTGTACAGAGGAAAAGTAGAAATATGTCTGCCAATTAACAGGGTTCCCCACTCTTATGTATTTCTCTCCCGCACACCCCCACCCCCTCCCAAAAAAATAAGCATTTTTAAGGACTTTTAAGCATCCTCCATAAGCTTTTTTGCATCTGCAACAATGACATGTGCTCAAATACATGACTTAACTATGCACACAAGTATGCTGATGAAGTTTGCAATATTTTTCTGTAAAATTTAAGTTAGTGGATGCAATAAATTAGAATCAATTGCAATTTAAAAGACAGTTCTACTGGTCAAATCAGTTTTCCTGTCTGAGATTATAATCACATATACAATAAAGAGTATGTAAATTGCAAACTACAGTTGAGGTTATGAGGTTCAACATTTCAGTTTTGCACTCATGATTTAAAGTTAAATTTATGTGCTCAAGATTTCAGTTTTGCACTTTATTTCTACATGGTATAACTAAATAACTTATTTGCATATACAAAAGGGAGAAATACAAAAGCGAAATATCTCTACCAAGAGATGGTGGCTTGTTAGGTGGAATCTGCTGGATGTGTTGAATTTAGACCAGAATCCTTCCCTTTTTTTCAGCAAATCACTTGTCTCACACTATCCTGTGCTCTACGCTAAGCTTTCCGCTGATGTCAACTGACATCATCCACACATTAACCAGCGCAAGAAGTTCTAGGACCTATAGTATAACTTCTGAACTGTGTAGACAGTCGAGAAAAATAAATGCTTTTTTTTTTTAGTATTTTGTGGAATTTTTGGCAAAAAATAAGGACTTCTATGCACCCTGAAAAAAAGCACTGTTTAAGGACTTTGAAGGATTTATAAGGACCCTAGATTTATCATTTAAAAAAGAAAGCATACATGGATTTTAAACCTGCTACACCTAACTCTTGATGAACTATGAAAACTGCAGTAAAAACTGATTTAAAAAAATGGTTCACAAAACCATGAACTCACTGAAGAAAGTTCAAATAAAAACAAACAAAAGAATGAGATAATTTATGTAATGTCACTAACTTTTAGAATGAGCAACTCCTGTGCTGTACACTTCCACTGCACGTTGTCTAGCTCCCTAAAAGAAAGAAAACAAAATTAAAAAATTAAAAAATTAAATTTAAATTATATTTACTAAACATAATGATATCTGATGCAAAAGGTTCATATGGTTCTATCACCAATTTTTTTGCTGTATAGCTATAAATGTGTGTTACCTAGAAGTTAAAGGGGGTAAAAGTTTAATGGATCCTTGTGTGAATGATAAATGGTGAAAGATTAATTGAACTCTGCATTGAGAATGGTTTGTGTGTATCTAATACGTTTTACAACCACAAGTATATCCACTCATATACTTGGGAAAATCGTACTCTTGGTCAAAAGAATGTTATCAATTTTGTTGTCTATGATCAGCATCAGAAACATTTAGTTGTTAACACTCATGTGATGAGAGGTGCAGATGTTGGTTCTGATCATTACTTGGTAGTGTCATGAGTGAAACTCAATGTTGGTTAAAAAAAAAAAAAGGAAGATGCCCGGGATGAAAAGAATATAGGTTGAAAGGCCCCCTGAAGATCATCAGCATTATTTTGACTTACTCAACGAATGACTGAAGGAGCTGAAGTCTTGTGAGAGGGATGTAGAAAAGAAGTGGGAATGTTTTAAGAACTGTGTTGTCACTGCTGCTGAAGAGGTCTGTGGCACCATAATAGTGAGTAGCAATAGAGGTGATGCTTGGTGGAATAGTGAAATTGAAGAGGCAGTAAAGAGAAAGAAGGAAACCTATTTGGGGATGTTGCATGGTAGGTTCTGTGGATGAATATCACTGTAAGAAGCGTGAAGCAGCTAAGCTGGTTCGCCAGAGTAAGGCAAAAGATAGGAAGGAGAAGATGGAAAGGCATGAATTGGCTTTTTGGAAAGATAGGAAGTCTTTCAGGAAGTACACGAGACTCAAGAAAAATAGGGGAAACAAAGTTGTAAGTTGTGTGAAGAATAGGATCGGAGAAATGATATGGGAGCCCAATGAGTTAAGTGACAGATGGGGTGAATACTTCTGTGAGTTACACTGCCGGACAATTGCTAAGGACGGATGCTAATAGCAACGATAGCAACCATAAAATGGAAGGCAGGAAAATGTGGAAATTAGCATAAGTGCGGGATACAGTAAGACGTGTGGTGCGTATGCAAATTTTGGATTGCCGAACTTGTTCGTGACGTCATAGCGCTGATAAGAGATATAAAGGATTTGGCGCATATTGACCGTTGTTGTTCAAACGCAAAGTTGAAAGGGAAAGAATCAATTGACGAACTTGCAAGTTTCAGTATGTCTTCCCGACACAACCTAGATGATTTTACGCCTGGCCGTATTATTGGCAAGATTGAAGAAGGGCGAAAAATAACAGATGTTGCCAGGGAGTTCGACGTCAGCCACAGTGTTGTTTCAAGGCTTTGGAAATCATTTCAAACAAATGGAGAGTGTAGCAAACGTCACGGGGAGGTCTTGTTCGCAGTACGACACCTGCAGAAGATCGGTACATAGTGCTATCAACACAAAGACACCGGCGCAGCACAGCTAGTGAGGTAGCAAATCAGTTTATGGCTGTTACTGGCAAGCGGATCTCCCGAAAAACTGTCGCCAGACATTTGCATGAAGAAGGATTATACGCCCGCCGTCCTGTTGTGTGTATCCCATTCTCCAGACGTCACCGTACCGCCCGTTTGCAATGGTGCCATCAACATCGCAATTGGACTGATAACGACTGGTCTGCTGTCTTCTTCTCAGATGAGAGAAGATACAGTCTATCGTCTGATTGTCGACGACAACTGATCTGGCGTGATAGTGGTACTGCATATTGTCCAGCAAACATACAGGAAAGGGACCGATATCCGACATGTAGTGTCACGGTATGGGCTGGCATCATGATCAATGGCCGTACGTCCCTCTATGTGCTTCCAACTGGGACTATGACTGGCCAACGATACATTAATGATGTTCTGCTACCTCATGTTTGCATGTTCCGTGCTGCTGTCGGTGATAGATTCATTTTCATGGACGTCAACGCAACATGTCATCGAACAGTCGCTGTCCAGGAGTGTCTTGAGAGCGAGGATATTCAACGCCTCGTATGGCCAGCACGTTCTCCAGATCTGAATCCCATTGAAAATGTGTGGGATGCTTTGGGGAGGAGTCTTGCTGGTCGCCAATGCCCTCCAATAAACAAGGACACCCTCATCCGTGCACTGACAGAGGAATGGGATAAATTACCCCAACAGCTGCTTGATAATGTTGTGCAAAGCATGACACAACGTGTGGAATCTTGCATCGCCCTCCATGGTGGCCATATCCCGTATTGACATCTTACGCCGGAACGCCTGCGGACGGTAATTGCATTTTTTTCACGTTTACGTATTCTGCACAAAATGGCCTGTTTGTCCCTTGAACACTTTCCAAAGCCTTCTGGATTTCAGAGCACAATAAATTGTTTTTCTTGTAATGTCCTGGCATTCTGACATTATTTTATTTCACTTGGCATCCAACCACACTTACTTTTTTATGCGCTATATAGCCGTTTATGATCCGTCCTTAGCAATTGTCCAGCAGTGTATTACATCAAGAAAGCAAAGGTGATTGAGGCAGAAGCAGATGATGTCACAGTGAAGGATGGAAGCACAAGAGGGATCTCAAGAGGAGAGGTGTGTAAAGCTCTAAAATCTCTTCAGAATGGTAAGGCTCCGAGAGTTGATGGCATAACTGCCGAGATGTTGAAATATGGTGGTGACTGACTGGTTAACTGAAATTTGCCAGCAGTGCTGTGAGTTACGAATGGTTCCTCAAGATTGGAAAGATGCAATCTTTGTTCCCTTGTATAAGGGAAAAGGTGATCAGACTGACTGCAAGCACTATCATGGTATTAACCTACTGAGTGTGCCAGAGAAAGTGTTTGTTATGGTCGTTACTGAAAAAGTATGGGGTATCACATCAGAAAAGACTTGCATCAAAAAGTGTGGGTTGTTCAGTGGTTTTATGCCTGGTAAAGGCTGCACTAACCAAATTTTTGCATTACGCATGACGATTGAAAAGCTGTTGGTAAGAAAGTGTTTGCTACCTTCATAGATTTAGAGAAAGCTTACGACTGAGTAAATAGGACACTTTTGTGGAAGGCATTAAATGAATATGGTGTTACTGGAAATCTACTTAATAGTGTAAAAGGCATGTATGCTGGCAGTAGAGCTTGTGTGCGAGTGAATGGTGTTTTATCAAAATGATTTTCTATTGGTGCAGGAGTCAGACAAGGTTTAATAATGCCACCATGGTTGTTTAATATATATGGATGCATGCAAGCACGATGCCAAAATAGATAATACTGGTTTATGTCTTGGTGATATCTGTGTGTGAAGATTGCTGTATGCTGATGACACTGTCCTGTTGGCAGAGAGTGAAAGTGAGTTGCAGAGTATGTTGTCCCGGATGTACAAAGTTTGCATGAAATTCAAACTGAGTACAAATAAGGGAAAAACCAAAGTTATGCTTTTTGAGAGAGGAACTGGTAGTACCAAATGTAATATGTCTAAATGGCACAGTGATTGACCAGGTGAATGAGTTTGTGTATTTAAGAAGCATATGTTAATAGTTGTATAACTATTATTATTACTTGTTACACACATTATAAATGTCTTCAAGTCGAGTGCACGTATGCCTTGCAATTCCTGTTATAACAATTATTTAAGGATGTGGGATATAAAATATTTCAACTATTGTAACTTGTTCAAAATGATTGCACTAACCCAATATTGCACAATTGGAAAGGTTAGTGTTGGCTGTTTTTACTCACAGGTATCTATCTCGGACATTCGTGAGTTGACAGTTTCGTGCAGACTAAATTCATAGAACTAAAAACACTCACAGGTTTATATGAAAACTTACAACCAGAGTCAAGATTTAAATAAAAAATGGAGATAAGTTTAAAAGAATCAATGAAATAAAAGACTATATACATATAGTGTGATTAAAATCATTATGTCTTATAGACCTCTTCATGTAAAATCAAGCTATAAAAGAGCATTTGTAGTCACACCAAGACCAAGAGGTTTGCATAAAATTTGGACAGAAAGCAGAGACTTACTTGTAATGAGCACTCACTACTCAAACACTACCAGACTAGTTTCGATCCGTTTACATCACGGTCGTCTTCAGTGGTACAACTATCGTCGGTCAATGTTAAGCAAGGTTTGAACTATGTAAGTGCCGACTTCCACGTATCATTCCTGACTTGGATGTTCCACGTCGACAGATCAGGTCTGTGTTTCCATAAACGTGTGAATACATGACTATGTTGCGATGCGCCATCTATCGGGTTGGCTGTAAAGTACAGTTGTTATCCTTCTAATTATTCAGGTTCAAATTTCTCCTAGATTTATTTTTATTTTTTACTTTTTTTATTTTCTTGCTCAATTAGATATTTCCAAGGGTATGGGATTTCCATTGGTGTTGATGAATTACAATTCTCGTCTTGGGTCTTTTCAATAGTAATAGCCTCTGACCACAGAATTTGATTATGTTTTCTGTGTTGTCAGAATTTTGATGTTTTCCCAATCTGGTGTTAGTTTGTTATCCATGCAGTGCTGTAACACACACAAAAAACAAACAATCAAATTCTATGGTCAGAGGTTTCAAAAGGTCAGAAACTAGCGTGCAGTGACATGCGAAAAGCCACGGTTTGAAATATAAACAAACCCGTTAGTAAACTCTGTGGGAGAATTCCCGGAAGTCCAGCCCCCTTTTTTTACTGACCTGTGTTGTAAAGCAAACTCCCATACTTTGAAAGCAGTTCCCATTTCTTCAAAAAACTTACTTACACATGAGTATATACAGTATTTCTATGAATTGTTCTGTATCAGCATTTTGTCATTGAGAATGTGTAATGCAATACTCTAGAGCTGCATCAGCACGATTAAATTTTGTGCTCTATGGATGCGATGACACTAAGCTTTATTTGTGTCCAGAGATAAAAATATATTTTAAAAAGTTACCTTTAAAAATGAATTCTTTTCTTTAATAAGAGATTTTTCTTACTTCTTCGGATTCCGGGGTTCTTGACGAGACCAACTTTTCTGTCACAAATTCTGTTTCCGGGTCAACATTTGTGAAGTGCGGATTATACGACAATTTTTTTTTTCTGAATGCCAGTCTTTGGATTATATGCTAGTGCAGATTATACGAAGGTTTAAAAAAAAAAAAAAGTTCGAATTCCAGGGTCTGTGGATATACTACGACAAAAATTACGGTAATTCAAAAATTTGAGAGCCCCAGACAAAAAAAAAATGAGTACTGGGTTATTTTTCCCCCAGGGAGAGAGAAATACTGAGGGTAAAGCATTATTTTTTGGACAGAAGTGTACATAACTTCGATATTATATACACACACCCTCCCCTCCTGCTAGTCCAATGTCTGGCCACTAAAACATTTAGCTGGCCACCAGATTTCAGAATATTTTTCTATCCCTGAACATAACCCTAATTTCAAAAAATTAAACCGATAAAGGGGAAAGACAAAATTAATAAAACAATGTGAAAAACAATGACTACTAGTACTAAAAAGGAAGAGAAGTTTTTAAACTGCAAGACAACATGTTATAACCAGCCTGAAATAAAATGCCTGGAAGTTGCGTAGCTTTGAAACATGACGATTATGGGCAAAACACGTAACAATATTAACAAATAAAGGTAACTTGATCACGCTAGTTACGTTAACTGAAACTTTTATAAAAAGTTCGTAAGTTGGAAGCTTTCGACCTTATCTTAGGTCTTCATCACGCCAATGGAGGACTAAGATTGTTGCCAGATTCTACATTTGAATTTTTCTTATTTTTGTTGCCAAAACTTAGAATTGATCTCCAGATCAACGGAATGTAGAGAGGAGATTCGGAGTTGCAAGTCATTGAGTTGAACATAATTTCTATGCTTTCACGGTAACGGAGGGCAAAACGATTGTCAAAAGAAGCAATTCGTTTTGCTTCGTTCCAGTGGGGAACTGCAGATGTGTCTTCCATTGTCAAAATAGACAAGGCAGTATTGGGATTGGCTTTCGAAACATCTTTTCTATGTTCTAAAATTCTATGGCTAATGCTCCTGTATGTGCTTCCAATGTATAAGTTATCCCCAGTAGAAGAAGAGATAGGAATGCAGTAAACTCCTGGGAGGTTCAGGCTTTCAACTTTGTCCCTATCACTTTGTAGAAGTTTCAAGATGTTTGGGGTAGATTTAATGGCAAGATGGTAACCAAAACTTCTAAAAAGAATCTGTAACTTATAAGCATGTGAATAACAATGGCAATTGTCCAAACAGAAAAAAAGCAGAAATAAAAGCCTCCAAAAAATTAAACAACTTGATTGATAACTAGGGGTCAAAAAATGCAGTCAAAAGGTCAAAAAATGCAGTTCGAAAGCCAATCCCAATACTGCCTTGTCTATTTTGACAATGGAAGACACATCTGCAGTTCCCCACTGGAACGAAGCAAAACGAATTGCTTCTTTTGACAATCGTTTTGCCCTCCGTTACCGTGAAAGCATAGAAATTATGTTCAACTCAATGACTTGCAACTCCGAATCTCCTCTCTACATTCCGTTGATCTGGAGATCAATTCTAAGTTTTGGCAACAAAAATAAGAAAAATTCAAATGTAGAATCTGGCAACAATCTTAGTCTTCCATTGGCGTGATGAAGACCTAAGATAAGGTCGAAAGCTTCCAACTTACGAACTTTTTATAAAAGTTTCAGTTAACGTAACTAGCGTGATCAAGTTACCTTTATTTGTTATAACCAGCCGAATAAAATGTAAAAAGTTAAGTTCTGAAAAAAAGACAAAGATGAACTTGGCCAAAACATGTGAATAACAATGGCAATTGTCCAAACAGAAAAAAAGCAGAAATAAAAGCCTCCAAAAAATTAAACAACTTGATTGATAACTAGGGGTCAAAAAATGCAGTTACCCCCCAAAAAAAATCACTGAAGAACATGTAATACAAGAGTTTGTGAGTCCCAGAGAAAAAAAAAAAAGGACCTTTTTTTTTTTTCTTTTCCAAGAAGAGATAAGTTAATGTCAGAGGGTAAAACATTTTTTGGACAGAAGTGTACTAAAATCTTACTAAGGTTCTCTCACATCGCTTGAAGGTAACACTATACATGGTTCAACTGAGAGAACAAGCTGGATTTGGGAGTGGCTACAGCCTACAAGATCATATTCATGTGCTGAGAGAACTAACTGAAAGAATGAGGAAACATGAACTCCCATTATGTATGGCTTTTATCAATTATGAAAAGGCTTTTGATTCCATGAAACCATCAGCAATTACAATGGCTTTGAAATCCTGCAGTACTGAAGATGCATACATTAGTATTATTAGTAGCATCTATGAAAAATGCAAGTGCAAAGGTTTGGTTATTTTAGAATACAGCACCAATAAAAATTGGAAAGAGAGTGAGACAAGGCAATACCATATTCATACCTGCCATCTTTGAAAGTGTCTTGTCAGTATCATGTTATGAGGCAAATGCGGTAAGTGAAAAAAAGTCTGCATCAATCTTGAGCTAAATAATGCATTTTATGACATAGTTTGGTAATGTTCTGCTTTTTAAGGCAAATATAATAAAACAAAACTAAGAAAATCTAAAATTAACCTCTTAATGAAAAAATTTACAGATGTGCAGTATCTGAACAAGATGTTTGATAATTTTGTGGATATGTAAGAGCACTTTTTGCCATTTGAAATTCAGCTTGAGTAAAAGTCTTGTTGTAACACTATTCATACTTAATTTTTCTGTTAACAAAGACTCCATAGCCTTAATACTGAGTAGAACTTCGTTTGATTTTTATATATTATACTGAAAACCCTTTCAGTTGCAGCATTACAATGTGGAACAGCAAGTATTGCCAACATAATCCTTGGCAAAATTTTGTACTCCAACTCCATCAAAATTTGTAAGTGTAGCAATTCAATTTTATGCCAAACAGCATCAATGTGGTCACATTGCATTATGTCTTCTGAAATTTTTTCTGCTTGATAACTTGCAAATTATACCTCAAGCAAATCCATATCTTCACTCCTAACTAAATTTGGAAATCTATCAACAAAATATTTTACAGATTTGAAACTTTCAGAGCACCTGTCTTTCACGTTAACTACTTCTACATGAAGAAGAAATTCATCTTCAATGGGGAACTTTTCCAGTACATAATCAAATGCAATAGAAAAGAATTTTCATATTGAAGAGAAGAATTGCACTTGCTCTTCCCATGAGAAATTGTTTTCATTCAAATAAGTTCTTGTTGCTGACCCTATGACAAGATCATCTGCTTTCTGATATTTTTCCTTTTGATATTTTACAGTTAAAACTGAATCAGCTTTTGAAACAGTATATGGCTTTACAAACCTTACTATTAAATAAAAAAAATAATGATTGAAGTTGATGTTTTAAAACATGAATGCACGGTTTTTCTTGCTGCAAAGTCTAATTCACTTTAACAAATATGGGTAATACATTTCTCAAAAACAAAGCGTACAACTTAGTGGTACGATTTTCAAGCTTTTTCTCACTGCATGAAACAGTTCTGATCTCAATAACTGCTTTCATTATCATTAAAAAAACATTTCAGTGGTTCCCACTATTCCAGCATTCTGTTCAAAGCATTTTCTAATGATAGCCACTTTGTATTAACATGTTTTAATATTTTATAAATCCCCCCCCCACACACACACACACACAGTTTTTGATACACTGTTAACTGGTGTTTGTGTTTACTGCTTTTTTCTCCAAACAATAAGAAAATTGCATTATTAGCATTTCAATGTCCACAGGCAAAGCTTGCTTAGTAGCTTTTTGCACTGCATGGTGTATTAAGTGATGATAACATCCTAGAACTTTTACACTGGGCTGTCTATTTTCAATGAGTGCTGCCACACCTTAATATTTCCCTGGCATTTGTTTGCATTATCACATGCAAAAGAAATACAATTTTCCCATTTAAGATCAAGTTTTTCAAACTCTTTATCTAGGATGTTAAATATTCCTTCCCCCATGGAATCACGAGATCCTAATAAATACAGCATAGTTTTATTCATCTTTCCATTTCTCTCACTGAAAAAAAAAGTAACTACGGGATACAGATTTTTTTTTTTAGTCGCTCATATCGTTACTTGCATCTATCGCAAAAGAGAAAAAACCATTCCTCAAAACACCCAAAATTGTTTTGTTTTTTTCTTCTGCCATGGACTAAAGAATTGCTGTTGTTTTAGTTCAGCAACTGCCATATTTTTTGGCAATTTCAGAGTCTGGAAACTTTTTTTTTTTTTTAATTGGAGGTTTAACAACCACCATGAGCAACTCAATGGGCTATAAGCAGTCGCCCGTCCCTAATTTAGGGTCACTGGTTCCAGGGAAGGGAGAGAGCCAGTGCCGTAAAACAAACACAACATCCATGCCTCACCGGGATTCGAACCCGGACCCCTTTCGGACGAATGATCAGAGGCCATCGCTTAGACCACTGCGCCACCGGGGCGGCCTGGAAACATTTTACGGAACAGCATTCCAGCATGGCCTGAAGAGGTATATTATGCTGAACTAAAAATCATGTAAAGAAAGCTTCTGCAATAATAACTGAATTATCGATTTTGCCGCTAAAAAAGTAGATTTGTTTTCATTAGGTTTTTTTAATAATCAGCATGCTTCCTGGAGAGCATGTGGCACCTGCAGTCTTCTCTTCCACAATGAATAATCGAAAGATCAGATGAGCAAATTATGCAGAAAGCGTTTCCTTCAAATAGCGTACCCTTTCTTGGGCACAGCCATTCTTGAGAATATTCTTCACAAAATGTTTGCCTGTTTTCGCAAACTTTTTTCTGGGCATTGCCTGCTTCATCACAGGAACGCTTCATTGTCTTTCCACTTTTGAAAGCTCCAGAAAAAGTTTTCATGGATAAATTGATCAAAATGGACACGACTCTCTGAATACGCTGTTAAGGGGGAAATGCAAGAGGAAAATGTGCAACACAAAAAGAACAAGATTTGCAGTTTATTCTGCTTTGAGCTCTCCTGAAGAAGACAAAAAAAAAAAACGCCCATGGCTTGCTCTGTCAGACCAGTCATCTACTGGAGGATGCCATAGCGAATCAACGCAGCCATGTGGTACCTCATACCAGCCGCAGAGGGAAATGTGGGTGATATCCACAAAGCAAGTCAGACTTAGCTTATGACGCAACTGCTGAAAGAAGACCCACCTTCCATAGAACATCCACTGGGCAACTTTAATGCACATGTGTTGTGCATTGATGCAAGTTCAACGTTGTAAAATGGAACTCAGCCTGCGTGATCTCGGAGAGGAATTTCCACAGTGTTTGCAGCGATTGGAAACGTGATGGGAACTTTTATTTCAACTACCATGCTTACACAAGCAAAGATGCACGACTATAAAATTAAATTTCAAAATAAATGATAGAACACTATAAAAAGTTTTCACAGTGAATCCAATTAAAAGAAATTTACGCACAAAAATCCCTGCATGTCTAGAGGCAAAATTAAAAACCTGAAATTCCGTAGTTTTTAAGGCTCTTCCGTAACTCCTTAGTTTCACACCCTCATCCGTAGAAACTACAAAGAATCCATAGCACCTGGCAGGTATGCATATCCCACAAACTCTTTAATGCCACATTGCAAAATGTCTTTCAATCATTGGACTGGGAAAACAAAGGAATAAAGATTAATGAAGATTTTTTAACTCACCTTCGTTTTGCCTATGATGTCATTTTTGCAACTGCCCCTTCAAAACTACAGTGTGTGATCCAAAAAACTTGCTGATAAGAGTAAAGACGTGAGGCTAAAAATAAACTTTCAGAAGACAAAACTGATGTACAACTCTTTTACAAGAAATGAAAATTTACCGATTGATGGGGGAAAGCTGTAGATAACCGATACCTACATTTATCTTGGACATCAGATATCATGCAAGGTCACATTGATAAAGAAATTAATCAACATATAAAACTTGGTTGGAGAGCTTTTGGAAAAAACAGTGCAATTTTGGAGAGCAATATGCCATTATGTCTTAAAAGAACATGTTTAATCAATGCATCCTTCCAGTGCTTACGTACAGAGCATAGATGTGGACCTTAACTAAAAAAGACGTGGAAAAACTGCAGACAACTGAAAGAAGCCTGGAGAGATGCATGCTTTGTGTAACCAGGAGAGATAAGAAGAGGAACTTAGTTCAAAGAATGGATTGGGAACCAATACTTTGAAGAGGACAGGCGATAGAAAATCATATATAAAATATGAGAATCACAAATTATCACAGTTTGGAGACATTCTCTGTGCAGTATACATGTGGTTAATGCGATTTACAATATCAGTGCTCCCAATTTGGAACTTACTTGTAAATAATATTTTGTGAACTGACAAGAATAGATGCTCCAACAATAAAATTTACTTCCAACTCATTAAACACAGAGAAGTGTCCATTCAAATTACAAAAACTTTAGCAAACAAAAATATTTTACAATGTAAGTTTCTTTCTATCACTAAAACAATAAGGATGACTTACATCTAAAGCCCCAAGATACTTTGCAGCTGTCTGTCGTGTGGTCGATATTGCCTCTTCTAAAGAGCTCTTTTGCTGTTCGACTATCTCAAACTCAGATTTTTCAGGTGATGTATCATATAATGGGAGCTAAATAGAATATATAAGAACTAGTAAATGAACTTGCACTGAACTTACATACATAGCATACATACTACATCACAAGCCACTTCATAAAAGAACCAATTTAATCTACCAAATACTGTTACCAAGGAAGGGATGACAGAACTACTGGGAAATGATTTTTTGCTGTAGTCTTTTCAAACAAAAAATTATTGATATCTCCAAAACCTGGTCCTTTCAGATTCCAGCATCACAGTTAATAAATAGTCCCACTCCCTTTCATAATTGTTTGTATTTAATATCCCATTAAAAAACTAGCAAAACCAGAAAAGACTAGGTAGAGTTCAATAGGATAGGCTGATTTTGAAGATGTGAATCTGTTTTCTGGTGTAAATATGACATGGAGGGTAAGTCAGATAATATCTTAAAACTTGAAAATTTCATTGTCCTGGAGCGGGAAACGAACCTGGGATACGCGGGTTCGTTTCCCGGAATACGCAGGTTTGTTATAGGCTGGCTGAGCTTTACTTGGCAACATTCCTTATTGGCATCTCTTTCACCAGGGGTTGGAATCTTCTAGAAAGGAGCACTTGGATCCCACCCCTCGCTATCTCTTACAGCCCAACACATTCCAAAAGATGCAAGACAATTGTGTGTTCCAAGCATTCCTTTGTAAAAGACCCAGATCCTAGTGAAAGTATCAACAATCAGAAATGATACAGAGTAAAGCTCAGCTTAACCCATTGAAGCTCTACTTAGATTTCTTGTTTCACAATTTTTTAATGGAACGACAGGCACTTCTCTGCTCTGGTGTTTTGACTGTTACCTAATGAATTTATGCAATGCACCAATAAATAAACAAATAGAGAAAGTTATTGAGTTGGCATGTCTCAATCATATTTAACAGCTTTGGAATGAGTAGGTCAGTCAGTGATACTTTCAAAATAACATTGGGAAAAAAATGAGTATACTTAAACTACACTCCACCCATACCTGAGTGCACATGCACATGAAATGGGAGGAAATACCTTGTTTAAATATTCATAAATCCACTTATATTTGTTTCCAAGAGGTTCTTTCAAAACTGAACAGCTGTGACATTTTCCTTTTCCTGTTCAATGTGCTTCTGCATGCCAGGATGAGATACTTTGAACATGTGATATAGCACAGCCCTGATATCCTGTAAGCTTACAAATAAACCACTTTGTTGCTATGGTGACTGCACTATATACACTGACGGAAAAAAAATCCCAACAGCAAGAAGGGGTTGTGTTAGATAAACGACAGTTGGTAGGCGGTGAGAGTACATCTGTAAGATGACGTCTATGCAAATTTCGTGCTCGGCGCATACGTGTAGTGCTAGTAGCACCCCTCGGAACATGCAAAGCAGGTTTGCTGTAAATACGCGCTGTAACATTCGTGAGCGTTAGTCATCATTGAGATTTGACGTAGGGTGTTGATGTTAGTCAAGAATGCCTTTAAGAAGACGAAGAAGCCATTATCAACAGCTCACGGAGTTTGAACGAGATCGTGTAATAGGGCTACGAAAAGGTGGATTTTCTTTCTGCAATATTGCAGAACGACTTAGCAGGAATGTAGCCACTGTGCAAGATTGTTGGCAGCGGTGGTCAAGGGAAGGTACTGCCTCAAGAAGACCGGGTTCCGGCCGGCCACGTGGCACTACTGAGAGGGAAGACCGCAGTGTACGGCGTATGGCCGTGGCGCATCGTACCGGGTCTGCGGCAGCAGTTCGAGCTGCAGTTGCCACCACAGTGACACAACAAACTGTTACAAATCGGTTACTTGAAGGACAGCTCCGAGCCAGACGCCCTGTAGCGTGCATTCCACTTACTCCAAACCACTGCCGTTTGCGACGTCAGTGGTGTCAAGCTAGAGCTCATTGGAGGACGGAGTGGAGATCTGTTGTGTTTTCTGATGAAAGCCAGTTCTGCCTGGGTGCCAGTGATGGCTGTGTGTTGGTTAGGAGGAGGCCAGGTGAGCGCCTGCAACCAACACCTGTCTGCTGCCGACACATTGGACCTACACCTGGAGTTATGGTCTGGGGAGCAATTTCTTATGACAGCAGGAGCACTCTCGTGGTTATCCCACTCACCCTGACGGCACAGTTGTACGTCGGTCTGGTGATTCAACCTGTTGTGCTGCCATTCATGAACAGCATTCCAGGGGGTGTTTTCCAACAGGATAACGTTTGCCCACATACCGCTGTTGTAACCCAACATGCTCTACAGAGTGTCGACATGTTGCCGTGGCCTGCTAGATCACCAGATCTTTCACCAATCGAGCACGTATGGGACATCATTGGACAACAACTCAAGCATCACCCCCAACCGGCATTAACCGTCCCTGTATTGACCAACCAAGTGCAACAGGCATGGAACTCCATCCCACAAACTGACATCCAGCACCTGTACGACACAATGCATGAACGTTTGCGTGCTTGCATTCAACATTCTGGCGGTTACACCGGTTATTAATGTACCAGCATTTCATGTTTAAAATGGCTCTTCTCGCGCTTACAATAAACTGCGATCTTGAAACCTTAATCGATTAAATGTTACCTATACAAATGTATTGCCGCCATTTCATTCCTCTACAACTATTTTTTCGTGGTGTTGGGATTTTTTTTCCGTCAGTGTATATATATATACCATTGCAACTGAAATTATTACATTAGCAGTAGCCATCATCTAAAACACACCTACAAGAATGTGAAAAAATAGTGTATCTGTATTTTCTTTTTTTTTTTTTTCTTCCTGGACTGGGGATTTAACGACCATTATCAGTAACTCAATAGGCTATGGGCTTATAAAGCAGTCACCTGTCCCTAATTTAGGATGTCTGAATCCAGAGAAAGGACAGAACCAGCATTGTAGGACAAGCCCACCACCCATGCTTCAGACCCAGGTCCAACACAGTCAATTAGTCCACACCCCTGACCTCTTGACCATCAGGGCAGCTTGTTAGTAACCCATCTTGAACCACTCTTCCAGTAGTGACCAAACAAAGCTTCCACTGATGTCAGCCATGTTTTTAATTTCTGATTTATGCTCTGCCAGGCAAGGTTTTAACTATTGACCACTCTATGTGTGAAAGCCCACAATTACACTCAATATTACCAATAGCTATGTATATTATAGGCAGTAGAGCATGTGTATGAGTGAATGGTGTTTCATCAAAATGGTTTTCTGTTGGAGCAGGAGACAATGTCCTGTAATATCACCATGGCTGTTAAATATATTTATGGATGCTTGCATGCATGATGCCAAAATGGACAATATTAGTTTATGGCTTGGTAATATCAGTGTGCAGATTTCACAAGTTGATAACCCAGTCCTGTTGGCAGAGAGCAAAAGGGAGTTGCAGAGTATGTTGTCCCGGATGTACAAAGTTCTTATGAAATTTAAACTGAATATAAATAAGGAAAAAACCAAAGTTATGGTTTTTGAACAAGGAACTGTTAGTACTGAATGCAAGAACAGTTTAAATTGCACAGGGATAGACCAATGAAGGAATTTGCATATTTAGGAAGTATGTTTGACAAAGAAAACAAGTTGTAAATGAATTTATGGCACCTCTATTCATAGTGATTTTGGAATAACTTTTTTACGGGTCTTATAGAGGTTATTTTTCATGAAAGTTGTCAAATTTTCGCAGCAACTACTCCAGTGACATAGTCATGATGACGAACTAGGCTTTAGTTCGAAAATTTGACAACTTTCATGAAAAATAACCTCTATAAGACCCGTAAAAAAGTTATTCCACAAAGAAAACAAATTAAATGTTGAAATTAGTAGCAACTTTCAGAAAAATAAAACAAATCAGTAAACTTGATATCTATGTTACAAAAACACGTTCAAAGTACGTACCTGTTATCCCTACATTTTTCAGGACTAAATTTCAATTATATGTCAGGTTATTCGGAAAATAATGGCTGATTACCTGAGGTGCCACATTTAACTCACCCACAATGCTTGCAGACCAACCCACTCACAGCGTCATTGGTATAAGTTGAAGGGCTACTCAGACACCACATACACGCCAAAATTGGTTGAGCTGTATGTGATAGTGGTCTGTACAACATGTTGAGGAATGAGTTGCAAATGATTCTGCTTCACAAGTACAAATTGGGTCGTAATGCAGCACAAGCCTACCGTAAGGCGATAGAAGCCTGGTGGGGAGGCAACATCTGAACGTACTGTTCATTGGTGGTTTGAAAAGTTCTGTTCTGATGATGCAAGACTACAAAATGAGGGCCGAGGATGAGATTCGGCCATTGATAACATTCTAAAGGCAAATGTGGAGGCAAATCCTTGTGTCACAGTCAGAGAATGTGCCAAACAGTACAATGTGTCAGTGTCCACCATTTCTGAACATCTCTATCTAATTGATAAGGTCAAAAAGCTTGATAACTGGGTCCCACATAAACTGATAAAGCATCAGAAACAACAATGGTTTGAGATGTGCAGTAACCTTCTGTTTCACAATGAAAAAGAACCCTACTTGATCGCAATGTAACCTGTGATAAAAAGTGGGTGCTATACGGCAACCATAAGCGATCTGATCAGTGGCTGAACCATGGTGTGTGTGAATCACCCAAACAACATCCCAAACCAAGGATGACACCAAAGAAGGTTTTGTTGACAGTGTGGTGGACTCTTCACAGTGTCATACACTACAGGTTATTTAATGCTGGTGAAAGCATTACCTTAGTCACATACTGTGAAGAAATTAACAGAATACACCAGAAGTTGTGTTCCAAACTGCCATTTTTAGTGAACAGCAAAGATCCTATACTCCTCCATGATAACACGAGACCATACGTGTCACAAATGACAAAACAGAAACTACACAAGCTAAGGTTCGAAACCTTCCCACATCCAGCCTACTCACCTGACCTGGCATCTAATGATTTCCACCTGTTCATACATTTTAGCAATTACCTCAGGGACACAACCTTCAGAAACCAAGGAGGCTGAAATTGCATTTCGGGACTTTCTTGCAACCAGGGAGCCAGATTTCTTCTGGTCTGGCATTGAAGCACTTTTCACTCGCTGGCAGAGAGCTGCTGAAGGCCCCTATTTCGAATAAAACAAGTTCATGTGCTTTGAGGTATGTTTCTTTCATTTTTACCCTCCAAATTGGCCATTATTTTTCAAACAACCTGGTATAATTTATTGTAGCATAGCTTGTATCAGATTTGGAAATTCAGAGTCTATGTACCCAAGGTACCTGGATATTAAT
The DNA here is from genome assembly GCA_039090855.1 of Macrothele yani. Taxonomy (NCBI): domain Eukaryota; kingdom Metazoa; phylum Arthropoda; class Arachnida; order Araneae; family Macrothelidae; genus Macrothele; species Macrothele yani. The sequence continues at coordinate 5,179,860 of CM077011.1, read as the reverse complement.
TTCTGCATTTCAAAAATGAATTTTTGTCCATTTTAGAATTTTCTTTGTGGGCATCTTGCGAGCCACTAAAAAGTGCTCAGCATGCTACTGTTAATGAAAGAAGACTTGCATTATTTGCAATAAGCAGCAAACAACACTTGATGAAAGTCTGGGATGGGTTGGGTCGGGCAGTAAACTGCAAATTCTGAGCCAGGCTGGGCTTTCCAAATTAAGGCCCGTGCTGACCCCTATGTGCTTCTGCAGAACTTCAAACCTCTGCAATCAGTAGTTTCTTCAGCAGGTGACCAATATGAACACAGACAGGTCATTTTATTATTATAGATAAAATAAATTTCAAACTACAGGTCATTTTATTATTATAGATAAAATAAATTTCAAACTTTTCGAAATGAATTAAAAAACAAGACTGTTTATTTTGTGTTAGTTTGCCTGTTTTGTCCACTTCTTTTTCACACCAGTGTTACATTTTACCATAAACTAATTTCTTTCTGTGTTCCCTATCTTTTTTTTTTTTTTTAAACAATCCTTTATTGTTCCTTTTAATTTAAATTTTCAGTGTCCAATGCAGAACATGCAGTGGAAACTTGGTATCGATTTATCAAGTTGAAAGGGGCTGAAATGATGTTAATACTTATTTGTTTCCAAATGGAACAAATTATGGCAAGTCCCTGGCTGCTGGTCACCTAGCTGCTAGTCACATCCCTGGCTGCTGGTCACTTTTTTCTATGCCTGCATTATGGTCCCTTACAGTGGTGCATAATGGTCTGATAATTAACTGCGTCGGCAGAAGGTGCAACCTTTTTAAAACTTTTATAAAATGTGAAAAAACTAGGATGAAACTAAATGGTGGAAAAAAATAAGTCAACACAAAACATTGTTAAATGTACACAGTGTGCTCATTAAGTAAAGAGACAAAAATTATTACATCGAAACAACAAACTATATTTTGAAATGTCACACAGATTCAAAGTAATCTCCCTCCAACTCCACAAAATGGTGAGATCTTTTGTACGGGTGTTGGAAGCCATGGTGGAAGTCCTGAATTGGAACCTCCTTCAGTCTGTTGGTTAGTTACACCTCGTTTGATGCCCTCAGTGTCACTCAAACACTCCCCTTTTTAAAGCACACTTCATCTTTGGGGAGAGGAAAACGACTGCGGCAGCCAAATCTGTCAAGTAGGGATGATGTTCAATCACACAGATTGACTTAGAAGCCAAAAACTGCTTCACAGGCAGTGTGCCGGCATGTTGTACAACAGAAACCAATTGTTTTTGTGTAATAGTTCTTTCCTGACAGATCACATATGGATGTGCAGACTCCTAAATAATACTGACTGTTCCCTTTGGCACCCTCTGGAACATTCACTTGTCATGGGCAACAATTTCACTAGCTTTCACCACATTTTCATTTGTCCGTGCAGGAACTGAATGTCCTGTGCGTGGTTCTTCCTCAAGGGACTCCCTTCCGATCTTTAAATGTTGGAAACTAAAGAAACGCCTGTGAATAGCTGACAACATACTTTTTTCTGGTCTTAGTACACTTCCATGGCAGTTTTTCCCAATTTACAATAAAACTTTATCACAGCTTTTGCTCCATTACGTAACATTTGACACGCTCTACTCACACAGTCCTACTTAAATGGTGGCCACATGAAAACTACTGTATCACCAGACATTAAAATTGCTCCTCCGATTACAGCACACTTTATCAGTCAAAAAATAAGCACATTTGTTACCTTTATTCAGAGGGCTGTCCCGTAAAAATCAGCCTCATTACTTAACAAGCACACTGTGTATAGCAGACAGGCAATGGATAAAACAGATAACAGATTTTTATTACTTCAGTGTAATTATTGATATTATAGAAAAACTTGATAAAACATAAGATAAAATTGGCAAAATGAGGAAAGTTTCTTAACTGCACAAAGCTATTTTTCATTAAAAAAGATGGTCTAGAAAAAAAAAATTACTGTATACACTGCAGAGTATACAGCTATACTTAACCCCTTATATGGAAGAGCTATCTATAAAGTAAAGGGCTCCTCAGGAGGTTAAAAACTGCAGACACAAGAGTGGTTAAAGTAATATCTGGCACAAATTGGTGAACTCAGTAACATAACACTACACTGCAGAAAGAGTTGAAAAATGTGTCACTTCAGAAGAAATAAAAAAGTTGGTCAGAACATACTGAGAAGCTATGGAGAGGGAACAGCATCACAGCTGCTACACTTCCATACCTGGACAAAAACCTGCACCTTGGCAACTGTGCTATGACACTGGCATTTTTTAAAGCAGCTGGTATATTAATTTTAAAACATAGTCCACACTGATGTAATAAAATGCTATACACAAGATGTTACCTCATGAGCTTTTGGCAGTCTCTTTATGTGGCACTCATGGCAGTCCACCAATTCTTTGGCAAGAACCTTTGGAACAATGAATGGTGCCACAACTGCAACACCCACAGGGCAGAACATTTTCATCATCTGAAACAAGGCATGAAAAAAATCCACAATGAAATGCAATTTTTTCAAAATGCACAAAACTTATATGCAACAATATCTGTGGAAAACATACTGTGCATCTAACTATTGAAGACAGTGATGAGATAGATTATTCACAATCTAAAAAAAAAATACCAAAAACAAAAAACTAAAAATAATTCTAAAAAGGACACTATTATTTACTTATTTTTCTTTACTACTATGACTATTTTAGAATAAACTTTCAAAACATAATGGTAGTACCACAGTTTTACCAGTGCAATGCACAACATATATTGCTACTACTATAATTATTCATAACTAGCAGGGGTACCCGGTATTTCCTGGGTAAATATTACTATTCGTGGAATCGCCAAGTTCAGCAGGTGAAAGTTAATGAATGAAAAAGGTATTCCTGTAATTTTCCAGTAAATTTATTTTGATTCATTTAGGTTATTGCTTTTTGGTAAACAATATTTTTGGTTTTTCCATTTGTCCATGTGGGTTCCTCCAAATTAATGCCAGTCACTGCCAATGACTGGCTGATGCAGTAATATTTCTGCCAAAAAAAAAAAAAAGGAGCCGGGATGGCTGCAAATGTGAAAAAAAATAAAAAATGATTTAATTTACTTTTACAAAACAAAAAAGAACAGGAATGGAAATACAGGATGTCCCACTCGCTACCGACCAATCAAGATATTGCAACGAAATTTGAAGTGGACGTACTTCATTTTATGCGAAATGTGATGACATCACAACATGTGCTGGAAGTGCCCACCATTTACGTCCACACAGCATTGAACCCGGCGCTCCATACTGTGGAAAGTCCTTGCCAATACGTCCTCTGTCACTGCCTCACTTTCCTCGGTGAGGTTTGTTTTTAAGGCATCTATGGTTCGCGGTTTCTTTTGGTAAATTCTCCCTTTTAGGTATTTTCATAAAAAGTAATCAGGAGGCGTCAGATCGGGCGAGCGAGGTGGCCATAGACCCTTTGAAATGACGTGGCCACCAAAAAAGGACTGAATTTCGGCCATACTGGTGTGTGTGTCTGATGTCACTACATCATGCTGGTAATATCCAATGAAGAATTCATCATCCAAGTGATTTACAAAGATGTTGAAAATGTCCATATATGCAGCTGTTGTGGTGGTTGTATCGAAGAAGGGACCAAGTATGCGGCGACAGGTCATCCCACACTAAACACCAATTTTCTGTGAATGAAGGGGTTCTACATGTATCGCACTGGGATTTTCACAGGCCCAAATGCGGGAATTTTGAGAATTGACGTATCCGAGGTGAAACCACGCCTCGTCCAAGAACCACGTGTAGTCCAGAATGCCCGGATTTTCCTGAAGAAATGTCTGAAACCATCGACAGTCTGTCACTCATTTCAGGTGGCCAGGCCCTTTCAGTTCGTGGACCACTGAGATACCGTACGCATGAAGCTTCACTTTTTCACAGCACGTTGACAAGTGCTTTTGGACAACCCTGTTTCCTGCGACAGTCGGCAAAGTGACTTCCTGGGAGACAAGTAGTCGGCCCTTTACATTCTGGATCGTTTTCTCGGACATTTGTAGAAGACTTCCTCTGTTGGTCATCTAACAAAGTCTCCTTGGTTTTCAATTTCTTCGACAATGGTCAAAGGGTGGACTTGCTCGGCGGATGTCTGCCTGCAAACCTCTTCAAGAATTGCTGTTGACAAGACTTTATCGATTCTGTTTTCCACTAAGTGCGAACAATATACACTCACTCCTCCAGAGTATACAGACACATTTTCACATGCACGTGAACAGCCACAAGCACTCACTATCAACAACCGTATTGTGTAGACACGCCTAGCGAAATTGCATACCAAAGCAGCAGAGAGGAGAGTCTGGCTGGCTGGAGGACTGCTCCTCAGTGGCGCCACACTTAGGAATGTATCTGCCACTAAGCAGCACTCTGACTAGCTGGCAGAGAGCACCAGATTCAATGCTGTCTGGACACAAATGGTGGCCACTTCCAGCAAATGCTGTGATGTCATCACTTTTGCATGAAATGAGTTAAGTCCACTTCAAATTTCATTGCACTATTTTCATTGGTGTTAATATTATTAAAAAAATGCCGGGTTCTGTAGCGAGTGAGACAGCCTGTACTTTACCTTCAAGGAGACATCTATAGAACTGCAGTACATCAGGCGGGCACTTCTGAGAATCCCACGACACTGAAATGCAATGTGCCTATGTCATGTCACATGCATACGACTTGACATTGATCATCCTTTTGTTTGCCATTTTGAATATCTGGAACTCTCTATTTACATCACATTGTATTTCTTCCTGATGAAGCCACCAGTTGGTGGTGACACTAAGGTTTATTCATTTGTGTTTTTAATACAACATTAAATGGATATTTTTGCACTTTGTTATCTACTTTCTCTAACTTTGACCGTAGATCGGGTATTGGAGTGCAGAATTGTGTTGCAGTTCTTAAAAGAAAAAAATGGAACTTCTTACAAAAAATTTGTATGGGGGCCCTTGACCCTGGGCTCAGACCCCATCTGAAAACCATCTACAGTCTAAATTAGAGTACCATGAGATAGTATACCAAATTTGGGGGTCCTAAATTGAAAATAAATTTTACAGAAATTTTGTGGGGGAGGGGGCTTCCAAAAACCATCTATGGTTAGGGTACCATGAGATAGCATACCAAATTTGGTGGTTCTAATTTGAAAACTGTAGATTTTATGAAAATTTTGTGTGGGGGGCCCCCTTGATCCCTGGCTCTGATCCTAGGGCCCTGACCCCTTCCAAAAACCATACATGGTCAAAGTTAGGGTGCCACGAGATTGTATACCAAATTTGGTGGTTCTAAACTGAAAACTGTAGATTTTACGAAAATTTTGTATGGGGGCTCCTTGATTCCTGGCCCCCACCCCTTATAAAAACCATCTACAGTCTAAGTTAGGATGTCATAAGATAGTATACCAAATTTGATGGTTCTAAATTGAAAACTGTAGATTTTACGAAAATTTTGTGTAAAGGCCCCTTGACCACAGACTCCGAACTACCCCTTCCAAAAACCCACTGCGGTCTAAGTTAGGGTACCATGAGATAGTATATCAAATTTGGCTGATGTAAATTGAAAACTGTAGATTTTACGGAAATTTTGTTTGGAGGCCCCTTGACCCCAAGCTCCGACCAACCCCTTCCAAAAACAGTCTATGGTCTAAGTTAGGGTACCACAAGATAGTATACCAAATTTGATGGTTCTAGAAAACTAGATTTGTATAGTGCACAAACAAACATTCAATTTTATGTATGTAGATATGCTATTACTGGAGAATACAAATTCAGCAGTCCTCTTTACTGTGTTGCAAGTCATATTTTGCACAATTTCCAGAAGTCAAATGTTGCATATAAAAATAAGCCTTTAGACACAAGATATAACTATAGTCGAAAACATGGCAAGTACAAATGGCTTACCATGAAACTTCATATTGTCAAAAAATATATTGCAGAGTATATTCTCCAAAGGGAATGAAGTGATTTGTAATAATATGCACAGTATGCTGCTGCCAATTCTAATTGTAAAAACCATAAACACCAAATGAACCATTGAAAGAAGGAACGAAGAATATTTACAATAGTTGAATCTAAGTACATCAGGCCTAAAATCACTTTTTGATATTCTAAAAACATTGCATTGAAAGATTAAGAACGTTAAAACCATGGAGCACATCATCAACTTCTTCCATCATGACCTTCAGACTAGTTTCAGCTTAAAATATGAAAACCTTCCTCAGGGAGTTGCAGTCCATGCTAGCATAGTAGCAAATGATGTTATCAGGCTCTTTGGAGCAGCCAGTATGACAATTCACACTGCCATGTTGCCGTCTTTAGACCCAAGTGTTACCGCCTATGTTCCTGCCTTCAGCACTGAGTATGAATCATCATAGTGGCTACTCCAAACAGCCAGATAACATGGTTTGCTACTATGCTTGAGGCAAAGAACTCCTTCACCCCAGCTGCCGCCACCTCCTGGTTGTTCAAGTGCTGCCCACGAAGAAAGTGGGCCATGGTCCAGAACAGGTAATAATTCGACTGGGCAAGGTCCAGACTATATGCTGAGTGTGGCATCAGTTCGATGCTCTCAAGTTCCTGAAGTTTTATGTGGGTCGTTTGCATGGTATGAGGCCGAGCATTGTCCTGCTGTAGGAGAGCACGCTTTCTGTTTACCAGTGAAGGGTACTTCTTCAAAATGGCATACATCCGCTCCAGCTGTTCAGAATAGAGATTGGTGTTGATGGTGTGAACGTCTGGAACAAATTTTTAATGGATTATCCCCTTGAAATTCCACCAGACTCAGAGTATGACCTTGTGCTCGAAGTGCCCATGTTTGGCAACAGGTTCAGAAAGCTGGCCCGGGCACAACCACTGCTGTCGTTAGGATTAAGGAAATACTCACTTTTCATCGCACATAACAATTCTCTTGATGAAACGTACATTGCAGGAGTTTTCTAGGAGTTGCGTGCACACTTCCACTCAATAGTTTGTTTCAGCTGGCATCACTTTATGAAGGATAATGTGGCAGCTCTTATAGACCATGCCAAGGTCCTGATGGTGACGAACCACAGTGGTCTGTGATATGCCCAGCTCGCCTGATAATCTCCAAGTGCTGGTTGTCGGATTTGCTTCTACGGCCTGGAGCATGGCCGCCAAATCCATGGTTCGCGACTTACCTGACCTTGGCTGATCGTTGAGGTTTCCGTCACCTGAGAAAATTTCTTGAACCATCTGGTTGCGGTGCTGTGGTCCACTGAACCTTTCCCATGACAAATGTTTCGTGTTGCTTGAGCAGCGTTATGGCAAAGTTCAAACTCATAAAACAAAAGTTCCTTAATTAGCTGGTTGTGGCTGTTCATCTTTTAGGTGTCCCAACCACAGACAGAACAATGACATGCAATGCTGTTTCACAGCAACGACTACCAAGGGCGCCCATAAGGGAGGCAGAGGGGGGCTCGAACCCCACCCCCAGCCGTGGGCATAGCCAAATTTTTGATAAATTTAAAACACTAAAATAGACGAAACCTTTTTTTAAAGCATTTTTAAAAATAATAAAATATTAATGATTGATTGCAATTATCAAACTTCCTTATTTTTGTTGTATTTTAGTATCTTGTACATTTACTAAAATGTTTGATAGCCTTGAAGGAAGTAAGGATTTTTTAGCCCCCCCCCCCCCTCCCAGTACTCATATGGGTGCCACTGACGACTACCACTTTATATCCCTTTCGACTGACTCCAGTGCGTGACTTGAACTAGTTTAAACACGTGACATACGCCACAGCACATATTTATGCAAATATTGCAAAACTTTCGAGTCCCCCTCTGCATTATTATGCATTAAAAATACTACAACATTATAAATATTTCTTACAATTTCAGGTTAAAAATTAACACTGTAGCTCATTTGCAGATCCAAAAAGGTGCTGGATATAAAAGTTGAAACTATCTAAACATTTACACACACAAGTTTATGAAAGCGTGTTCCTAAATTGCAGCATAACTAAAATTTCTCTCCCAAATAAGTGCAAAACTAATTTCCTAAAATTACCAATACAGGAAATATCTAAAATAGTGAAAAGGGGCTAAATTAATCCATAAATTTGTTCAATATCCGGTGTGCCCAATTTCTAAAAAGTTATGGAAATTTTTACGAAAAAGTAGCAAGGAAGAAATTGTAAGCAATGAACAGCTTAAGGTCGGAGTACGAAAAAGATTAAAAAGGCATTCAGTGTGCTGACAAAAAAAAAAAAAAGCTTTTCAATCCAGTCTTGCATCATTAATACAGAAATAAAAAGTCCCAGGTTTCATTGTTGTACAACATCTGCAGAGTGTTAAAACTAAAGGTGAAATAAGACTTGCTGAATTTATTCTCACTAGAACATTAACAAGAACACCATATTTTTATTCCCATAAAATAGCAAAATATGAAATAAAATAACAGGAAGACTATACTTTTGCATCCATAAAAAAAAAGATGAAAAAATCTAGAGGGGAAAAAGAAAATTGAATAAGCAAGTAATGTAAAACAAACCTCAGCCCAACCCAGTTATGTAAATTAATTTATTTAATATGCAAAGCACATGATATTCATACATCATTTGACCATTTTATGGCAGTCAAATAATACCACTATTAAATCATCCACATCAGAATGTCATTAGGTCACTACTCTAGGTGGGGCAATGATGAAATACTGAAGCTAAATATCGGATGCAGTTAAGATTTCCACTCAGCTAACATCATTCTGCTGAAAATAAATTATGTTCTGCAACATTAAAAAATGTTTGCATCTATACAGGTGCCTTCATAACAAAAATAAAACAGTTTTACATGCAACTAACTAGTTGCACACATGATAAATTTTGAGTTCACACTAAAATTATTACCTAAATATGCTGTCATTAGCCACGTCTACATTGCTATGACTACTTGCTTATATATATGCCTATAAGCAATTTTTGAGTGGAAATCTATGAAGATAATTTTATTTTTATCTAAATAAATGAATTAGCAAATTCAGTGGACAAATAAGCCACAAGGGGAAATTGTTCTGTTCTCCTGAAGCAACAAGAAAGCATAATTATAGCTTTGCGTTAACTGAACCAAAATTACCAGTACAAATTCCTGTTAGACAGAAAAGCCTTAATCACATTCATGTGTAGACAAAACAAATTATGCAACTTAAATTAAATCTTTCAAAATCTGTTTGACACATGCATTTTGGTTAGTAGAAATTTTCATGGAAATATGATGTCATAATTTTCTTCTTTACAAAATTTAAACAGGGCCATTCATAGAACAGTTTTAGGACAAGTCATCAAGTATGGAATGTGTAATAACTTTAAAAAATTTTGCAGATAAATCCAGTGTTTTCTAAAAAATGTAATTCCCAATTTAGCTTGTTTAAAAAAATGCAGCTCTGCTGGGTATGATGGATTTAAACAATTCTCCAATGCCCGGTGGCTGAAAATTTGAAAAATAGCTCTTACTTAATTCCTTGTTTACCCTGAATGACTGGTATTCTCATCAATGGGAGATGGGTCACTCACCATCTAAAATATCACCTGGAAAGGGGTGAAACAAGTGCCTTGCCACAGAGCAGAACAAATATAAAACCCATCTACGTGAGCCCAACATACTGACAACTGAACACAAGGTCATATGCCTATCATTGAACAGGCTTAATTGTCAACCTCAACTGTGCATTATTAACACATAACCTAAAACTCCCACATTCTTGGAATAACACTCTCTGGGTAATCATCAATAATAATCTACATATTCATGTAAATTAACATCAAAGTGGTAAGAGGTGGAAGTATGCATAAACACTTCAGTTCACATGATTATGAACAAATACACAAATGCTGGATACTGCAACAGCATTTCGATTTTCTTACAATTCACAAACATTATCCTTGCTGTAGGGACCACAAAACCTAAAGGACTGGAACTTCATGCTTTCCTCAACAAAATTATTGGGGGCTCATTGCCCCAATATTTCCAAAACAAAATTATGCAGTGAAAAATTCCCTCTGTTTCTCCTTTAAAAAAAAAAAAATTGTGCCTCCTTCCCTATAATTTTTTAACTTCCAGCCCCAGTGTTTATTAATAAAATTTCAATATCTTACTCATTTTTTAACCTTAACTGACCTTAACACTCATTACTCCGAAGCAAGCACGAATTCCAAAAACACAGACACCCAAAGGCCTTTTAAAACTTAAAGATACCACAGCGCCGAAATCAGGACAACATACAAGCTGCTGGATCTAGCCGCTTGTGGACAACATAAGTAACTTGACTTGACCCAAACTATTTCGCATGCAGAGAAAATCGCATTAACTTCCTTTCCCTGTTTTTTTTTTTTTTTAGGGGGAGGGGTTCTAATATCGTGAGCTACTAGATGGTCTAAAGCAGCCGCTCGTTCTTAATTTAGGCCCACTGGTTCCAGGTCACGGAGAGAGCCAATGCTGTAAGACAAATGTAACATCCATGCCTCACACAGGATTCGAACAGCAACCCATCTCGGACGAATCGTCTGGAGCAGCCCCGGTGGCGCAGTGGTCTAAGCGATGGCCTCTGATCATTCGTCCGTAAGGGGTCCGGGTTCGAATCCCGGTCAGGCATGGATGTTGTGTTTGTCTTACGGCACTGGTTCTCTCCCTTCCCTGGAACCAGTGACCCTAAATTAGGGACGGGCGACTGCTTATAGCCCATTGAGTTGCTCACGGTGGTCGTTAAACCTCCAACAAAAAAAAAAAATCTGTGGTGTGACGTCACAAGCAGGCAAAACGAACTAAATTATACCGTTGATAAAACAGTAAGCTTGATTTGATTTTGATTGGAGGTTTAACGATCACCGTGAGCAACTCATTGGGCTATAAGCAGTCGCCCGTCCCTAATTTAGGGTCACTGGTTCCAGGGAAGGGAAAGAGCCAGTGCCGTAAGACAATCACAACATCCATGCCTCACCGGGATTCGAACCGGGACCCCTTTCGGACGAATGATCAGAGGCCATCGCTTAGACCACTGCGCCACCAGGGCGGCACAGTAAGTTTGTGTATCATTGATAAATATTATTGAAATACTCATTTTATCTGTTTATACGCTTAGAAGTTTTTGTTCCATTGATTTCAAAGCAGCTTCTTTGACGCCCCGGTGCTCAAAGGTCTCGCCAACATTGCAGCAGAAACTGTGATTGGCCGCGACTCGTCTCACCAACATGGCGGCAGAGGCTGTGATTTGTGATTAGCTGTGACGTCATGATCGTGACGTTTCGGTGGCTTCACTTTGATTACACGAGAGGAATGGTTGGCCTTTACTTAAGCTGACCAGAAGTCCCCAATTCTTGAGGACAGTCCTCGAATTTAGTTTACTGTCCCCAAAACCGCCTGATGCCTTTGGGGACGCAAATTGTCCTCAAATTTTGATGTTTGTCCTCAAGTGTCCTCGAATTTACACTTCCTCATTAGCTCGTTAGATTTCTAATTAAAAATGTTCTTAAAAGTAGTTTTTGTTGCACTAGTTTTCCTACATGCTTCTTCTGAAAACAAAATTTGGCTATTTTTGTTTTTCTTCTTTCCGAGTTTAACGACCACCGCGAGCAACTCAGAGGACTATAAGCAGTCACCGGTCTCTAATTTAGAGACATTCGTTCTAGGGAAGGGAGAGAGCATATGCTGTAAGACAAACACACCACCCGTGCCTCATTCGAGACTCGAACCCGTGCCAATTTGTACGAATCATCGTCAGTGACCAGCGCTAAGACACTGCACCACCGGCACGGTCAAATTTCGACTGCACTTGTTTTGAGTTCCTCGAAGAACTTTGGCAAAATGAAAAATTCACCATGCAATTACTTTGGTGTGCAGTTTGATTTTTATTCGGCACATATACCTAAGGTAAAGGATTTTACTTTTGCTAATATGTTCTCGTCATCATAGTTCCTTGTCAATAAAAATTACCAACATTCTAAACAAGATATATCGTCATCGAGTGGAAAAGTTCCCGGATGGTTTCCTAAGGTATAGTTAACCAGTTGATTTGCGTCCACAATTCATCGACAGTGCGAGGAGATCGGGCAGAGACGCTAAGTCGCCTGTCAAAACACCCCAAGCGTTCTCTGTTGGGGAGAAATTAGAGAATCGTACAGGTTATGCCCGTAACTGAACACCTTGCAAGCACAATATGCTGATGTTGGTAGTGTGCAAGAGGGCGTTATCTTGTTGAAACTGGGTATCAGGGATACCACGGAAACACGGCAACAAAACGTGCTGCAACATCTCATCGACGTACTCACTTTGTGTGTAAGCGTCGAACGGCTACTGAAACTGATAAGGCCCCAAACCATGACACCAGGCTTAGGCACTATATGACGCTGACGGATGGCCACAGGATCAGCCCAGTGACCAGGCAGAAGCGAGACTTTTCCATTCGTCCCTCCACGCATGTCGTAGGCCAACACTGCAACCACCTTGTTGGCACAGAGGCAGAAGCGAGACTCGTTCCATTCATCCTTCCACATACTGTATATTTGGTAGGCCAACACTGCAACCTTGAGCGACGATGTGCCACGATGAGTGACAGTTATCGCAATGGTTGGCGAGAATGCAAACCTGCCTCTGACAATCTGCGATTCACAGTTGATGTCGATATGAAGATGTCCATAGCTTCTTGTACACCTCGTTAAATGTCGTCGGTTGGGGACCTGCCTACGACGTACTGTCAAATACGGTGGTCGAGGCGTTTTGACGTTCGCCTACGTACACCATTTTCATTATAACAACACATGTTAACTTCCTCCAACAATGTAGCCACATTCAGCCGACAGTAGTATCCCGATGAGTTCCCTTCGCAATGCGCCGCTGGGACCAACGAGCTATACTTAGCTTTACGATCAAGCTCCTAGTAAAGATGTTGGTGTGATGCTACGATTCCGGATGATGCCGTCCAGACATTATTATTCCTTATATGTGCTTTCGCCACCGAGATCACTCGATGTAGTGGTTTACACGCCCGGATGAGTACGACCAAAACCAAACACTGCTACGGTGATCGCTTTGCCCTTTCATCTCCTTCCCCTGCCACTTGATTGGTTAGCAACTTCAATTATTACATAACCCAACTTTCGACACATACCAACCTACTTGCATGGCGCTTCGACAAATGATTCTTGGTGCGCAGGGGCGGATTTATGGGGTCGCATAAGTCGCAATCCCGAAGGGCCCCACGTCCCGGAGGGCTCCCGATTCACTGTGAAAAGAGAAGTAAAGCAAGGAATAAACGAAGAAAACGAAAAAAGAGGAGGAAAGTTATGTTGATAAATATAACATTTTGGAGATTCCTAGAAAAGCAGTCGTCTGCTCTCTACTCAAGAAATCTGAAGTTGCCTATCCTGCTTGACAAGCGGGTAAAATTTTGCTAACCGTAGAGTAATTTCATTTGTGCGTAGTGACGACACTGATCATTGGTAACATTACAACATAACCTAAAATATCGTCTGTAATCTGCACTTCGGTGTTGCCATTCGATCTCCACGTTGTGGTATTATACAGTGTTACTTACTTAATATTGTGATTTTTTTTATTGGAGGTTTAACGATCACCGTGAGCAACTCAATGGGCTATAAGCAGTTGCCAGTCCCTAATTTAGGGTCACTGGTTAAAGGGAAGGGAGAGAGCCAGTGCCGTAAGACAAACACAACATCCATGCCTCACCGGGATTCGAATACGGACCCCTTTCGGACGAATGATCAGAAACCATTGCGCCACCAGGGTTTTTGATTATTAACCATCGCTTAGACCACTGCGCTACCTGCGATTATTAACACCTAACCATGCATTTAAAATCGGTATCGTCACAGCTGTTATTTCTGTTTCGTTTACATATAGTTTATGCGACTGATTTCCCTGAAAATGAAGCCAGTGAAACGAAGTTATCAGTCAGGTTATGAAAAGCGGCAGAAGAAAAAAGAGAAAGACGAACGTCTCCAAAAGCAAAAGGATATTTTATTAATATACTATCCTACTAATATAGCTTTTTGGTCTTTTAACTACACCACTGATATGATAGATTGCTTAATTAGAAACAAACCAGTAAATAAAAGAGAACTAAAAAATTCTGAGGAAAGAATTTTCTGATTCTGGGAAAAGGTATTTCAGGAACATAAATAAAAATTATTTTTATAGGTAACTGAACTAAAAACCAGAATCAGAACTGGAAAAAATTAACCAGTTCCGTTTACCAAAAGGAAAACGCAACTGGTTAATTTTTTCTGAAACTTCTAAGTCTGTTTACTGCTGTGGGTGTAAACTTTTTTCCGACCATAAACAATCACATAGGGATCTTGTTGATGGATTTTCTGATTGGTAACGTGCAGAAAAAGTCTTAAGAAATCATGAAATCTTGAAGTCTCACTTGATAGCCATGGTAAATATGCTTACAAGGAGTAAATTATCCGGGAGAGTTGATTCTGAACTAATGACTCAGATTGAAAAAGAGAAGGTTATCGCAGGCAAGTACACTGGCGGAAAGTGAAAAAAGAACACCAAGAAAGAGACGTCTGATACCAACGAAATTTAAATAGCATAATAACGGAATACAGAGGAAAACGTGATCAAAACAATATGGCAAAATACAGCTGTATTTGCTGGTAAACTGAAAAATAACATTTCCATGTAACATGGTTAGTACGAGTTGAACCGCCATTAACTGCGTCACACTGTGTAATTCTGGCATGGAGTCTGTCGTACAGATGTTGGATGTAAGTTTGGGGTATTGAGTTCCAAGCATCCTCAACCAGGACGCGTAAATCGGGGATGGTCGTGGCTGGCCGTGGAGACCGGATAAATCGTTGTCCCATAAAATCCCACACGTGCTCAATGGGGGACAAATCCGGTGAACATGCAGGCCATGGAAGTTGTCTCACACCCTGAAGTGCATGTTGCATTGTACGTGCCATGTGTGGGCGTGCGTTATCTTGCTGGAAAACACCACGATGAACCGACCTTACAAATGGCACAACAACGGGCTGAATGATGTTGTTGATGTAGTAGGCGCTGTTTAACTTACCCGGTACAAACACTAGTTGTGTACGGGAGTAATAGCTGATCGTTCCCCACAACAAGAGACCAGGTGTAGGCCCTGTGTGTTGCTGGCGGATGCAATAAAAGTGGAGACGCTGCCCTGTGCGTCTGTGAACACGCATACGGCCATCGGAGGCTCCCAAGCAGAATCTGCTTTCATCGCTGAACACGACAGATCGCCATTGCATTCTCCAGTGCAGACGTTGGCGACACCACTGCAGCCATTCCTGACGGTGGGCTGGAGTCAGAAGTACACATGCCAGAGGCACACGTGCACGTAGTCCTGCATCCAGTAGAAGGTTGCGGATTGTTAGCACAGTCACCTCAGGTGCAACGGTAGCTCGGATTTGCGTCGCAGTGGATGTTCTGCTTGACAACGCCGCTCTTCTTATGCGTCGATCGGTCCGCTCATCAGTCCGTCTGTGACTCCCGGTTCCACGTCTTCTCGTGTGGGAATGTTCCTAGGACCATCTACGCCACCATCGTACCACCACCGATACTTCCCGTCCAATTCGCTCCGCAATACGACGATACGACCACCCGGCCTCGCAGAGTCCGACTACATGACCTCGTTCAAAGTCCGATAACTGCTGAAATCATACACGTCTTCCATGTCCAGGCATTGCAGCTTCTTCAGGGTCATCGCACGCGTCCGTACGCCGACGACTGATTACATTCACTTCGCTGTACTCCTTAAATACCACCGACGATAATTTGGACATTACGCCGTGCTGTGGCGTAAGCTCTCACCGGTTGGTCCTGAAATTAACATCCCACCTACGTAAACTCGACCCCATTAACATATGTAAATTTCATGATCGTCCGCCAATTCCTTCTTGGTGTTCTTTTTTCACTTTCCGGCAGTGTATTATTACGAGTAGTGGCCACTGTGAAACTATTTGCAAGAATCGGACATCAGCTCAGAGGTCACAGAGAAACTGAATGCTCTGAAAATGTAAATAAGAGTAATTTTTTAACTTGTATGAAGTATCTCGCAGAGTTTGATGACCTTCTTAAAGATCATTTAGAAAAGTATCAGAACTGTGATTTAGGCAGAACGAACTATTTGTCTCACTAAACATATGATGAGATATTGACTGTAATGGCGGAAAAACTTGAGAAGGTTTTTGTGAGGATGTTAAAAATTCACAGTGTTTTTCAATTATCGCCGATTCTACACTTGACGTAAGTCATGGGGACCAACTAACTTTTGTTTAGAGGTATGTAAAAGCTGATGAAAAACCTGTTGAGTGATTCTTTGGTTTCTTGCCCATAAAACCTCACAAAGCGGAGCGTTTGAAAGATACTGTTTTGAAAAAGATTTCAGATGTAGGACCAGATATAAAAAAATTGTAGACGCCAGTGCTATGACAATACCTTGAGCACGTCAATTGCATATGCTGGCCTTCAAACAAAAATATTTGAAAGAAGTCCCGCAGCATTTTATGTGCCATGCTCAAGCCATTCTTTGAATTTTGTAGGCAATAATGCTGCTGAATGCTGCAGACGTGCTGAAACTTATTTTGATTTTGTTCAAAATGTACCTTCTTTTTCAGCCTGCACTCATCGTTGGGAAATACTTAAATCCCACCTTCAACAACATCAACACATTGTGAAACAGTTGAGTGATACTCGATGATCAGCAAGAACTGATACTGTCACGCGCCTACCCCGCAGGACGCACATGAGATTTTTTTTTGAATGGAGGTTTAACGACCACCGTGAGCAACTCAATGGGCTATAAACAGTCGCCCGTCTCTAATTTAGGGCAAGTGGTTCCAGGGAAGCTAGAGAGCCAGTGCCGTAGGACAAACACAACACCCAGGCCTCACGGTATTCAAAACCGGACCACTTTTGGACGAATGATCAGAAGCCATCGCTTAGACCACTACGCCACCGGGGCGGCGATGCACATGCGATAAAGGGAGATAGCAGTGAGAGCACATGTCCAAGTAGCTCAGTTGGAAGAGCGACTTACTTCGCAGTGAGGGAACTCGGATGTGATGCCGGCACGGACAAACTTGTACGTTATATCTGTTCAACATAGTTTAGACACATGAAAATGACCATTCTACAAAATGTGACCTCAGCAATATTTCCAAGGTATATTCAAATGACATGGATGGAAAACTGTTTTGTGATGAACTACAGTATTTCCGCCGTTTTGTGAATCTCGTGGATCAAGATCAACCCTCATTCCGCCGGAAGATTGCTACAAACTGCTTGCAGACAATGTCGGTTGAAGGAGACATTTCCAAATCTGGAAACCATTCTTAAAATTTTCCTTACTTTACCAATATCTAATGTAAGTGGTGAAAGATCATTTAGTGCTCTTAAAAGAGTTAAAAACTATATACGATGAACACTTTCTCAACAGCACTTGAATAGTTTTTCAGTATTGTACATAGAGAGTAATGCACTGAATCATGTCAATCATAATGAAGTCATAGACACTTTTGCTGTAATTAACGCTTTTTGGAATTTCTTATAAACATGATGCTGTGTTTGTAAGTAAATAAAATAGTGTTTCTCTTTGTTGCAATATATATAGAATAATAATAATAATAGAATTATCTGTTGATGATGAAATTGATTATAGTCTATTTAAAATTGTAGTAAATATACTGGGAACCGTTATGTGTCTCAAAACGAGGGAGCCCCAAAAGATTAAGTGAGACGGGCCCCCTACAGCATAAATCCGCCCCTATTGGTGTGGCATTTTTTATTTCGAGTAGGGTATCAATAATAATAATGACCTGCCATTGCTATTAAGTAATTCTGATGACACTGCTGGTGTTGTTTCTGATACTTCTGATATTGGACCTGATGATACTGTGATGAGTACCGCGGCTTCTTATCCCGGTAATTGCGATGCAAAAGTTTCGAGGAATGATAAATTTGAACGTTCTCCACCTGACTATCGATACACTTAATTCTGTTGGCTACTCTAATGCTATGATGGAACAGGCAGACTCCAGTAAATGCCCTTTGAGTTGCCGGCGGATTTTGTTCGTAGCTTGAAAAATTTGAAAATGTTTTAAGCTGACTTACGTTTGAACAACTGTGTTAGGTATTTGTTAGGGATTCTAGTATTTCGGCAACAAAAACACAATCATCATATTAATATTAGGAAGGGTCGTAGATATGACAGTAGGGCATATAAGAACCATCTCAATGATGGAACTAGAATCACAGCGGCCTACGATCTGTTAAAGATGCTAAAATGAATATTAATACAAATCTTTTAAGACCATTACCCAGATTTGAAGAAGAATTTCTGACATCGCGTATGATGATAATGTGGTTTCTTCTGCTTCTAAAGTGGCAGAGAAAGACGTTCGGATCGACACTTTTATTTCCAATTATTCCTCCGCGGAACAATTATTTTATTCTTTTTTTGTAGAGAGGAGTTTCGGACCCGAAAAGAATAAAAAATACACGGCCTACCAGGTCCATATGGAATTCATTATTTCAAAGTGGAGGTCTTCGACCCAAGGAGCTGTGTGCTACATGAGATATATTTCAGTTGTACCGGCGTTTTAGCAAGTATAACGTGCAAGTTTGTCCATAGCCGGGCACCGAAACAGGGTCCCCTCACTCCGGAGTAAGTCGCTCTCCCAACTGAACTACGACGACAGAATTTCTCGCTGCAGATTTGTCGCACATGTTTTCACCTCTGCAGTACGTCACATCATTTCCCTCTTATTATTATTATTATTATTTTGTCTTTGAAGCGAAGTAGGCATTTTTCATTAATTCCAAACAATGTGTGAAACAAACATCACACATTTTTCGAAGAACCCAACGGCCAGTGGATCAATTTTCCGCAATTGGGCGCCAATGCGGAAACACTAGTTTGTCCGCGACGGTCATCCACTCCGGGTAAGTCATTCTCCCAACTGAGCTACGCGGACATAATGTCTCGCTACAGATTTGTCGTCTTGTCACATGCTTTCACCTCTGTTGTACGTCACACAAGATCCTCTTGGAGTGAGCAGAGTAATATGTAATTCTGCTCCACAATAGTCAGAATTATAGGCCAATAGCATTACCACGCACAGTTGGGAAAACCGAAAGCTTCAGCAGTTGCTGGTCGCTTAGTAATTTGGCTCAAGCCTAATAATTTCCTTTTAGACGAATCGAAAGGGATCCGGCGGACAGAGGGTAGCTTGGGAACAACTGCTTATTGCCGTCCCTAGTGGTAGAGTGGAGGTGCAATAATAAGCGAGAAATTATCACCTAGTTAAATCTCGAGAGTGGGATCGGCTGCGTGTTCCATGGGTACATACGGAGATTATTCGTGATCATTGTCTTGTCTAGTGAAATCCCAAGAATTTGATAGACTTTTACTCAAACTCCTACAAAATTTGCCAGTTTGAGGATTACACTGAGAGCTGCCCATTCGTACAAAAAAAAAAAATCAGGCATTTTGATCTTCAAATAAAAACCTTTGTTAAAATGTTGTTAAATATAACTACTAATGACAGCTGGGAGTTAATTTATACTCATCAATCTCTTTGTGGTATAGAGATTTCCCCTCCGACTAAAAACACTGGTCTGTAGAATATCATTAAAACTAAGGTTTCGACATGAAAAGATGAGTCCACATCTATTCTAAACTTTTGGTTTAAGCAGTAAGTCTCGCGAGATTGGCTTTGTCCCTTTTGATAAAGGTGTGTGATAATATGTCTCTGATTCCGAGGATGTTGCTGTTACGACAGCTATGGCCTATGTTGTCTACTCTTAGTCTTGTACCAGGATGGATACCAAACACCGCAGAAATAAAAACTGGTATATTTTGATACTTGTCTTCAGGTGTACACGCCAGTGTCCTAAGTCAACACCATAAAGATTCAATTTCTTTTGTCTCTTTTTTGTATATTGACGTTTTCTGAGCTCCTTTCATCTTTCACATCTGAAGAAAATGGATAAAGGCCAGAACAGCCATTTTCGTTTCTGTGACTGGATCTATGTGCTGGGAGAAGGTTAGTAGTCTCTCTTTGGATATTTGTGTACAGGGAGAGAGCCTGCAGTCTGGCCCTGAATTACACGAAGCAGTTTGTGATGTTAATAAGAATTATAGGAAAGGACCCTTCCCAAATGTGTGTGAGTGCAAAGCTGATATCTTGACTCGTTTTGCTATGATGTCTGCTGACTGTCATCACTGTCACAGTGAAGTAGCCAAGAGTATCATGGGTGAAATGCTCAGGCCGGGTTCCACGGTTTCATATACTTAGCGCTAAACTGGACTACCGGTTGATGTGGAAGTTATCGACCACCCATTTTGCTTAAATTAGCTTCTGGTGAAGTTTTTGTCGTTGGCATAATCATACCTTACAAGAATATTATGAAGGCGTATGATGATAATGATTTTAAGTATCGGTCGATTGTTGATGACTTAAGGAGTAAAGTCATTCTTTCCTGAAGTCCTATCAATAATCATGGGGCGTTCACAGCGATGGAAATTTGATTAGGATATGCAGGAAATATCTTAGAGTAATAACATATATTTTGATATCTCATGTGATCGTATGCTCATTGGCAATTTTCATGGAACACTTGACGGTGTTACGGCAATATTAGCACTGTTAGTATCTATGTGTGAGTAATTTGTGCTGTATGCATATTTTAAAGACTGCCAGTTTTTAATATGTTTATTAACGCGGATATTGTGCCTTGGAGGATGTTACAAAAATCTGGGGGGTTTTTTTTGTTTTTTTTTCGCTTAAATGTGTCTACTGACCTCTTTTGTTCTGTAATTTCTGTTGCTGGAGTCTGTGATGTTTCTTTCTATCTTAAAATTTGGATTTGTGTTGCATCAGATATAGATTGTCTTTTTTGTATATTGACGTTAATTTTTGAGAGTGTGATTCGTCTTTCCTAATTATCTATAGTTTACCAATAGATTGTATTTGATTACATTAAATGAAGGTTCTGTGCTTTGCTGGTGGCTTTGTTGTGGCATAATATACTGTAGGTGACTATATTGACATATTCAGGGTATTTATATCAAATGTTTTGAGGTTTGGAGGAATGTGTATTGCTTTTCTTTTTATTGCATGCATTCATGTGTTTAGCTGCATTTGACTGTGATTGCTTGATTAATGATTTGTATGTAAATATTATATTTATTTACCCTAGTAGGCACTGAACCAGTAAAATTTGATCTGTGGACTCTGATGTCCATTAGAATGTTGAAAAGATAAAATAGTAAAACTATACTTGTAATCTGATTAATTGGCGTAAATTCGGATTACTAGTATAGTTTTACTATTTTATGTAGAGTTGGCGTACAGTTTCTCGTTATTAATTTAATTTTAATGTTGAATAGTTCAAGCATGCACAAATCTGATGATTATTCTTAATTTGCAGATTTTGAATTCTTGGCATCCCTTGATATTTTATTGAAGAATGGGCTATTTGATTGTTTCTTACCCCTGTCAGTCTTTAACATATTGTAGGGAAATATCAAGGTTTCTTAGGTCTGAAAGTCACTGTGACTTTTCTGGATTTCTTTTACTCTACGGTCCAGTGAGACAGACAGCTCGTAAAGCGAAAACTTCACATCATTCAACAGACCAGCGATTCTAAAACCATAGTGACTCAACGGAAAATGCCACAGCCGAGTAGTCCGAGGCGCTGTCTTCTGACCATGCGTCCGTTATGGGTCTGTTCTCGAAGAGTGTTTGAGTGTTTTGCGTGTTTTTTTTTTAAGTGCACGAGTGTTTTTCGTTTGTTTCATGGCGCTGGCTTTTTTGGAACCAAGGGTCCGAAATAAGGGACGAGCGGCAGTTCACAGTCTTACGAGTTTCTCATGGTAGTTGTTAAACCCGGCAACAAAAAAACAACTACCGAAAAAAAAAAAATACTTGAATTTTCAACACCAGAATTTAAGTGTTAACAACAAGCACACGCAAAAGTTTTTTTTTTTTTTTACATGGATTACAGAATACTAAAAAAACAAGTACTGAGAACAGTGAAATTGTAAAAGAGTTTCAAATATGAACGCTAAGGAAATAATTGCTGATTAATTAAAACGGTACCATACTCACACTGGCTAAAAGATTACAATTCTTGATACAGTAATGTATAGGAGCTACCGTTCATCTGAATACTAGACTTCAGTCTGTTGAAACTGAAACACGAAGAAGAACGACTCTGTTCGGACAGAAACTTGTGCGAAGGGGTAGGCCACGGAAGGGAATGCGAATGATTACATCCCCAGCGCGTATACAAATTTTCCCTCTCAACTGATCCGGTGTAAATACAAAAGCAGGCCTCAGAGCACGAATCAGAGCAATGTATATTGTCAGCGAGTGACCATGCCACATTGCAGCAGATATCCGTATGCACAATTGTTAGACTTTAAACGAGGCGCAGCTGTAGAACTGTAGGAAGCCAGATTGTCTTTTCGTGATATCGCCGCTCTTGTCGAAAGATTTGCAAACACAGTGATTTCAAGGCATCAACATGAAGTGTTTGGAGCGCAACGTTGTACGAACGAACAGGATGCCTGGAAGCTGCACCGTATGGTGTGGGCGGACCGCAGAGCCACGTTCTAAACATTGGTGCAGTACTAGAAGTCTGTTACACGTCCGGAGGTGTATACGCAAACTCTATTCGATGCCCTTTTGTTGCAGAGAGGACTCGTCGCTCGCCGTTCGTTGCTGTGACTTCCATCGACCCTATACTACCGACGACAGAGACTGTGATGGAGTCAAGAATGGTGACACTCGTGTGACGAATGGAATCCCATAGTGTGTACATAAGAGTCGTAGTTTTACTTGATACATCATGATGAACAGACATTTCTACCAAGATACTCTGGTGAATGGCAAATGAAGGCATGCATTTCGGAGCGTCGTATGGCCCCCACACGGAGCTTTATGGTGTGGAGTGCTATTGGGTTTCGTTCACATTCCCCCTTCATACGCATTGCAGGGACCCTGAAAAGCCAATAGTGCACTGAGGGCAATCTGCAGACGGTCCTTGGCTTCACCTTTCAACAACTCAATGCCTGGCCACACATGCCGCGGAATGTGTTTTATCTTCTGGATAAACAGCGCGATCCATTTCTTCCTTGGTTGCACGCTCGCCAGATTAATCGCCCACAGAACTTTTCGGGATATAGTCACGTAGTGATTGGCCCGCCAGGTCAAGCCGTCATCTATTGAGCGTGATCTTTGGGTCCGAAAAGAGGCAGCATGGTAGGACATTCCACAAACAAACATTAAAAACCTTTTCGGTTCGATTGTACGCCACGTAGAGGCTGTTATTGCTGCTCGTGGAAGGAATACCGTGTCTTCCTCCGCACCGGCAGTACTGTACTTCCGATTATTTACGTGTTGTATCGTAAGTAATCTGCCATATAAAACCCGTTTCGTTATCTCAAGTGCATCTTGGCGTTGCAGTATCTATAAATAGCTGTGTAACACAAATGTGGCGCGGTGTCAATCACATGAGATATCTGTTATGACGAGGAGGCACGACCAACAGTTTTTTTAACGACCACTATAAGGGATGCAAGCAGTCACCCATCCTTAATTTGGGGTCATTTTTTCCAGGAAAATTACAGAACCAGGCCTTAGGACACCACCACCCATGCCTAATCCGGGACTCGAGCCAGGGCCCATCTCGGACGAATGGTCAAGGGCCAGCACCTCAGAAAAATGTCAACATTTGGCCACCCTCGCTTTTTCACACTCTCATCATAGCCTGTCGCTGCTCAAAAGGTTGGAAAACAGCTCAGAGTGACCTTTTACGACGACTTTCAGTCTTTGTATGGCTATCGGAAAAGTGGCAATGCGGAGGCTATATATACGCCGTAGATTCCCCGATTTTTTTGATTGGATGTTTAACGACCACCGTGAGCAACTCAATGGGCTATAAGCAGTCGCCCGTCCCTAATTTAGGGTCACTGGTTCCAGGAAAGGGAGAGAGCCAGTGCCGTAAGACAAACACAACATCCATTCCTCACCGGGATTCGAATCCGGACCCCTTTCGGGATTCCCCGATTCACCGCAGCTTTTACGGACAGCTCTAATACAATTCTGGCCCATCGACGCATGCTGATAATGCCACGGAGATAAAAATCGACTTCCTTCTAGCTACTGGATCCGCAGTATCGAAGCAAACTATCCGGAACAGCTTGCATAACGAATACCATCGCACCAGGCTCCCGTTTCGAGCACCCCGGCTCAAACCCTGTTACTAGGCGCATCGCTAAGATGACGTCTTTTTGACGTTAGACAGCTGTAACGCGTCGTCTTAATGGAGGAATGCCGAATCAGCCAGCTGCCTCACAACTGTAGGTAATGCGTGTGAAAGGGGCCATTGCACGTCTCCAGCACCCAGCCGAGAGGATTCAGCAGCGGATAGCTGAATGATTTAGGTCTGGACCACGTATGGATGCAGCAGGCCTCTCATCCCCCTTCAGTCCAACCTGAACTCCTACTGAGTGTCGGAAAAACACTCTTCTCCCAAGTATGCAGTCCTACAACTTGAAGAGTAGCTACGGGTTCGTCTTAAAGAACAAAGCCCGAGCTCATTGTGCAAAACTGTTGAATGCATAATTCCAGAAAGCGATTACTGCACTTATGAGTCCCTCATCCTCACCAGATACAAATCTCATCGACTGTGCTTGGAACTGACTCAGACAACCCGTGCGACGCCTCAGGAATGTCGCACACCTTGGACAGGCTCTTGATGGATGCAGTTAATAAGTGCGCTGCTTTAGACCAAACAGCCTCAATGATTTGGTAGGCTATATAACACAAAGGAAACGTGCCTGCATCGTTGCCATTGCTGGCGTAATGCGTTACATTTACGGTGCGTTGCAGCTCATGGGTCTAGAAACTGTCAGCTGAAGTTCTTATGTCTGTATGCTTCTCTGTTCTATAAATGGTTTTGGCACTTCAGCATAATCGTTTTCATGCCACAGTTATCACTTGTCCCCCGTGCATACAGTCTGTCAGTGACCAGTGTTGCAAAACTTCTCTTGAGGATAGTACATACTTTCTCATTACATAACTTTATTATTTTCTGCATTTGTGTGTGCAGTGGTCTGTTCCTTTTAACGTAATGCATTACGAGGTTGGTGCAAAATAAATTTGGTGATTTTCAATTGATATATCTCAATTTCATCCCAGCTTATTTAAAAGTTTTGTCGATCGAAACAAGATCCATTCAGTTCAACACAAACATACGTTTGCCAATGAGTTTTTACATCAGTTCAAAATAATTCTGAATATGCCATTGCCAAAGGGGTTCCAAGTTATTTTTCACCGCATTTTGTTAGGACTGAGTGATTGAAAATACACTGACGGAAAAAAAATCCCAACACCAAGAAGGGGTTGCGTTAGATAAACGACAGTTGGTAGGCGGTGAGAGTACATCTGTAAGATTATGTCTATGCAAATTTCACGCTCGACGCATAGGTGTGGCGCCCCTCAGAACATGCAAAGCGGATTTGCTGTAAATACGCGCAGTAACGTTCGTGAGCGGTAGTTATCGTTGAGATTCGACGTAGTGTGTTGATGTTAGTCAAAAATGCCTTTAAGAAGACGAAGAAGCCATTATCAACAGCTCACGGAGTTTGAACGAGGTCGTGTAATAGGGCTACGAGAAGGTGGATTTTCGTCCGCAATATTGCAGAACGACTTGGCAGGAATGTAGCCACTGTGCATGATTGTTGGCAGCGGTGGTCAAGGGAAGGTACTGCCTCAAGAAGGCCGGGTTGCGGCCGGCCACGTGGCACTACTGAGAGGGAAGACCGCCGTGTACGGCGTATGATTTTGATTTGATTGGAGGTTTTAACGACCACCGTGAGCAACTCAATTGGCTATAAGCAGTCGCCCGTCCCTAATTTAGGGTCACTGGTTCCAGGGAAGGGAGAGAGCCAGTGCCGTAAGACAAACACAACATCCATGCCACACCGGGATTCGAACTCGGACCCCGTTCGGACGAATGATCAGAGGCCATCGCTTAGACCACTGCGCCACCGGGGCGGCGTACGGCGTATGGCCGTGGCGCATCGTACCGCGTCTGCGGCAGCAATTCGAGCTGCAGTTGTCACCACAGTGACACAACGAACTGTTACAAATCAGTTATTTGAAGGACAGCTCCGAGCCAGACGCCCTATAGCGTGCATTCCACTTACTCCAAACCACCGCCGTTTGCGACGTCTGTGGTGTCAAGCTAGAGCTCATTGGAGGACGGAGTGGAGATCTGTTGTGTTTTCTGATGAAAGCCGGTTCTGCCTGGGTGCCTGTTGGTCGTGTGTTGGTTAGAAGAAGGCCAGGTGAGCGCCTGCAACCACCTGTCTGCGGCCGAGACACAGTGGACCTACACTTGGAGTTATGGTCTGGGGAGCAATTTCCTATGACAGCAGGAGCACTCTTGTGGTTATCCCACGCACCCTGACGGCACAGTTGTACGTCGGTCTGGTGATTCAACCTGTTGTGCTGCCATTCATGAACAGCATTCCAGGGGCTGTTTTCCAACAGGATAACGCTCGCCCGCATACCGCTGTTGTAACCCAACATGCTCTACAGTGTCTCGACATGTTGCCGTGGCCTGCTAGATCACCAGATCTGTCACCAATCGAGCACGTATGGGACATCATTGGACGACAACTCCAGCGTCACCCCCAACCAGCATTAACCGTCCCTGTATTGACCGACCAAGTGCAACAGGCATGGAACTCCATCCCACAAACTGACATCCAGCACCTGTACGACACAATGCATGAACGTTTGCGTGCTTGCATTCAACATTCTGGCGGTTACACCGGCTATTAATGTACCAGCATTTCACGTTTAAAATGGCTCTTCTCGCGCTTACATTAAGCTGTGATCTTGAAACCTTAATCGATTAAATATGTTACCAATACAAATGTATTGCTGCCAATTCATTCCTCTACAACTATTTTTTCGTGGTGTAGGGATTTTTTTCCGTCAGTGTATTAGAAACGTGATACTTGATAGCCAGTCGGTCTAATGAAAACAAGATAGAAGAAAAAGTTTCGAAGAGCTGCTGCTTCAGTTCTGAAGGCCATTTATGCGAAGAAAAGTTGAATGTTAGCGTCCAGCAACATTTGCCCTTTACAAACTGTAAACACAGATTATTTTTTGGACAATTTTTGACACAAGACGCTTATCTTGTGAGATCATTCTGCCATGATATTTTTGTTTCACAAAGTTGTATAAAACCGTGAAACAATGATCAGCAACTTTTTAGATTATACAGATAACCTACGTATGGGTTTAGGTATTTTAAACTGCCTAGAAACTATACCAGAACGAGTCAAAAGTTTGTCCCATTTTAAGCTACACATAAAGTTGGTCCTTCATATCTGTGCGAAACGCGCCTAGAGTCCACAGGGTACCGCGATGACGTGGAACTCACTAGACTGATGAGGCGCATTTGACACGGATCCATATTGCGTTATCAAGTGAACAGAGAATGAAGGTCGATAAACGTGCTGCTCGGATGCTCTTACGCTACGATTGAAAATAAGGGTTAAGCGGGACAGCAGCAACGAGAGTAATTCGTGCAGTTGAAGGCGAGGAAGCAGGGGATAACAACACTGTACGGGAACAGTTCAGGCGTTTGAATGCTGGCGACTCCACTCTCGAAGACAAGCCGAGGTAAAGACGTCGAACGACCACCAACACTAACACCCTTATCGAAATTCTGACAGTGTTAGATCCCAACTCAGCTATCAGTGCACAACTGATAGTGGAGGTGCGGTCTTCCGAGTCACCAGCTTGTTGCTTTCAACAGGCGCCATCGAATGCCTCCCTATAAATTGACAGCTCAGTAGGTGGTACAAAATGTCGCTCCCTATCGCAGATTGTTGTCAAATCCAGAGGACGGTAGGTTTTGGAGTCGTATCGTCAAAAGTGACGAAAAGTGGGCATTCCTACTTTATCCTAACAGTTGTTCAGACCACGCCAGGAAGAACAGCCAATGAGGCAAAGAGGGCGGCTCGGGAAGAAAGTCATGCTCTGAAACTGGTGGAACTGTGAGAGTCCTGCGCACTGGGAACTCATGCCATATGGTCAGGCCGTGAACGGGAACCTCTGTACCGTGATAGTCAGTGCCAACGCTATCTAGCGCTCATCATGAAGAAACAGACGTTGCTGCATATGGATAATGCCCAAAGTCACACCTTCAGAGTGGTCCGCTGAAAACTACAGGAGTTGGAAGGGCGTTAAGATTCTTCCCCATCCTCCATACAGTCCGTATCTTACCCCATCCGAGTACCACCTATTTCGCTCCATGGCCCATTTCTTAAGATAGCAGTACTTTGCTTTAGTAGTGGGTGTGGAATCTAGGAGAGGAGAGTTTCTGTCCTTGAAACCTGCCGATTGGTACCGCAGTGGGATCGCGGGCAAAAAACTATAGAAAACAGCGGCCTGTACTTTGCAGAACGAGGTGAGCGTGTGTGACTTTCTTGCATCTTTTAACCTTTTAGAAGCTGCGAACGGGACGAACTTTAGACCCACGCTGGTAACTTTATCTGCGGGCACACAAAATCGTTTTTATCCTCAGATAGTATGATTCGATTAAATAATCGATTCCTCTTACACTGCCTAAAATGTGAAGAGTAGTTTTCTATTTTTTTCACTTTTTCTAGTTTCTTTCACTTTGCCAGTGGTGAGTGGATATCAAAAAGGCAGTTATGTCAGCGCTGAGCAATTTCTCAAGTTCCAATATTGTTTGTTTCTGTTCAGTTTCAAGCTGGAGTCTTCAGATGGTTGCTGTTCAATCTAATGGACGAGCCAGTAGTAGGAATTACTTCTGACGAGCTGACAGTTTGGACTCTTGCAATAATTTCACACGATGTTCCTTCTAATTTCATCTGAATAGGCTAAAACCAATACCTAGCTAAGATAATGTGTATAAAAACAAAGCTGAATGTGCGAAATGAAGTGATTTGCAACAAAGTAATCGGCAACACTGGATAAAAATTAACCAGTTTGATAGATCAGATGAGAAACATATCCGAGGAATTAACACATATTTTACCAAGTACATTGCAATTTATAGACAGTCATTTCCAGCACAAAAATTACTTTTCTGGCGTTGATTCCGGAACAGAAACAACCACTATCTGAAGTTACTTCTGGCGTAGAAATAATCTCAATGTAGTGTAATTTAGACATAGGAAGGGATTCATATGGTATTATTTGAGCAGCAAGAGCAAGACTACAAACTCACCTCAGTCACTTTTTAAATTCTCTGCGTGCTCAAGCACTTACTTGATGGAGTGGTTTAATGTTCTAAGCTTTCAAAGTGAAGACCTACAGAAGTGATGACTTCCACTAAATTTAGGGAGCTAAACTGCTAGAAAGCGAAATAAACGGCATGGCTGTATGCTGCTGCCTTTAAATATCAGTTAAGAGTGCCCCAAACTGCTTTTAGGCGTTTATGCCCAACCACTGCCTTGGAGATTCCTCCCACTGGGCAGCGAAAACATGGTGACTTGTAAATGTTGTATTACGCCACTGAATAATGGGATTTTACTATACTATAAGCGTTTTGACATCGTCGCCTTTAAAGTGTTCATTCACTAGTATTATCAAATAAATAACTCGGTACAATAGATGATTTACTGAAGATTCTTTTTTCTGAGAAGAGTTGAACGACACCCTTTGAGTATCTCTGGTTAGAAAGAGCCTTTCCCTCCAGATTTGGAGCCATTAGTTCCAGCAAAGGAGGAGGCCCTCTGCCATGAGAACAAACACAACACCCACGTCTTCCTGGAATTTAGTCCTAAGGTCAGCTGTGCGAATAGCCATTGGCTCACGCCTAGACTGCTCGACGGCTGGGCAACATCTTATAAATTCAAGGTGCTTCTATTTAAATGCCTTTGTTTAGCGTGTATTGATTTTAAACAATGAAATAATATGATTTTTAATATTTGCTCATTAAATAAGTACTATGTTTCTTAAGTTACATGTTTTGTACAACGCAGATATATTCAAGAACAAGATTCAAGAAGGCTGGAGACAGATATGTTTCATGGTTTTTTTTCTCCTCCAAGTCCAATTTCTGCTGTAGGAGAGAACATGTACTGAATACATAGTTGAGTTCAATGACAAATGGTACACATTTTTTAATGATATATGATATAAAAACAGAAGCCCTTATATTAATGAAGGCGAGGCACAGTAGTAGTAGAAACCAGCTCGATTGAAATGTACAATGACAGGCAAGGTCTGGCCACGTTCTGGTGATGCAACAGTTGCTGTCCTAACTGATGCCACTTCAAACGCCGAAGTTTCCAAGAAGAAAAACATGGAAATGATCTGAAGACACACTGAACCGGCTTTGCTCAAATGTTAGAAGATGAAGTCACTCTTCTGTAGTCCATCTGCACTTTTTCAGTTAGAAGATAAAGATTTTCTTAAAATTGGGAACTAGGTAAAAGTTAATCATCACAAATCAGTTGTCCGTCGACGGGCGCGCTGTGTTTACATTTTTAACAAGTGTCAATGTGCGAAAAAATGTCAAAAGGTATAATGGGTTTAATATATCAAAGGGGAAAAGTTAAAGAAGTATGTGTTATCTGAATAAAATAAAAGATGGCTACCTCATGCATTACTCACGTGATACCCTGTAACTTCTTTTCCTGCAGGCATTCAATTTCATAGTATTAAAGGTGCTTTTAGAGAATAAGAGCTTTCACAGATGGATTTTTTACAATGTCCGTGTGGTCCCTAAATATTAGTTGAAGTATTTCTTTCATTGATGCTTATAAATATGAATTAAGACGTGTCAAAGTGTTGACCAGCTAATTTCAGACGGTGCTGTCCTGAGATTTCGTGATATCCTGGCGACTAGTTATACCAAAGTGCTCTACCTGCCGGAACATGAAAGCTCAAGAAAACAATTCCTGCAATTCATATCTGCATCAGACAGAAGCAAATATTTTAAAACGAAACTTAGGCTCCGATGATTTTCTAATAAAAGGTAACAATCTGGCGTGCTTTCATGCTTGTATTAATGTGTCTTCGTAGGCAACATCTCTGTAGTTTTCAGAGAATGAGCAAATTTTTACACCTTTAAAAAGTGAATTTGCAGTCAGGGTGTTCAAGGTTGTAAAGTAAAATATGTCATGTTCATTGAAGCATTTTACTTTGATTTTACAAACAAGAGAATGAACATTTTAAACTCGAATTTATCGAAACGCATAAGATCCCGATTTTGAAATTTAATGGGACAATTTTTATATCCTCTCTCTCTCTTTCGTTCGATTTTTTTCCTTATTTTAACGGACAGTTGATCACGAAAATCTTTACCCATGTCCTATTGCACCATGACGAGCACTGTTTTCCTTTGCTAAAACATTTAACTACTCAACGGTAGGTTATTTGCCCCTTACTTTAAATAGCTGAAATTTTTGGGGAAAATATAATTCCTCTCATGAAAATGATGAAGGTGGCACTTAATTAAATCAAAAATGTATGAACAAGTATTTTGTAGATTAAATGAAAACTGCTGGTGGTGGGAAAACGTCTGGCATCTTCTGTGAACATAGCTGTGAGAGTTCCAACCTCATGGATATTTTTTACTTTTTTGCTTTATTATATCCTTTTTATAAGTATCCTTTATTTCAGAACATGCTGTTTCAGCATTCACTTTTCGTTAGTTACCTTACATAACTAAGGTGTGCAACTCAGGAGTTTCAGGGCGACTGCTGCACATTCCAGAGCATACATTTTATTTTATTTATATTTCGTTTGGGGGTTTAACGACCACCATGAGCAACTCGATGGGCTATGAGCAGTCGCCCGTCCCTAATTTTTGGCGGCTCCAGGAAAGGGAAGACCCAGCGCCATCATACAAACACAACATCCATTGATAACGAGGAACAGTACACCAATTATGTAGGAAATAGTAACACTATACTAGTGATCCGATTTTTGGCGTAGGAAATAGACACATAAGCGTTTCCAAGCTTTTGCACATCAACCAGATGGCTTTTTCAAGGAAGTTAGACAGAAACAGTTTCTGTCTAACTTCCTTGAAAAAGCCATCTGGTTGATGTGCGAAAGCTTGGAAACGTTTATGAACATATTCCTACGCCAATAAATCGGATCACTAGTATAGTATTACTATTTCCTACACAACATCCATGCCTCATCCAAGACTAGAACCCGGGTCTGCTCGGACGAACGGTTAGAAGGGAAGAGCATACATTCTTTTTGCCAAATTTTTTTTTACAAAAACTGTACGGGATACTGAGTAGTGATGGCAGAAGTCCTTCATTCTTAGATCAATCATTATTCATGCAAAAGAGTCGTTC
Source organism: Macrothele yani (assembly GCA_039090855.1). Lineage (NCBI taxonomy): Eukaryota > Metazoa > Arthropoda > Arachnida > Araneae > Macrothelidae > Macrothele > Macrothele yani. The sequence continues at coordinate 5,147,432 of CM077011.1, read as the reverse complement.
GCAAGTGTTCATTCAAATGAATGATCATTGACTTTGAATCTACTTCCGGCCAGTTGTCTCACTAGACTCACTAAACAAATCATTCTTTGCTCCAAAGCGCCTGCGAAATCTAGCTAAACACAAATTGGCAAACTACCTAAATGAGAAAATCTCCACCACTAACCGTAAATGATTTCCAACGAGTTGCTCCTGGCGGACATGCGCATTAACAGTTCTTTTTAACAAACTGATCAAAGGAGCATCAAACAAAGATCTTCGCTCTTTCCACGTTTATAAGTGAGTCACGGAAAAATTCTCATTGGTCGCCACCGGGAGTCGAACCCAGGGTCTTCCAGTTACGCGCCGGATATGCTTCCGCTACACCACAGCGGCCTCGAATTCCTCCAGACTCGCACACGCTAACTGCCAAGCCAATTTGGCAGGTTGCTTCTTGGAGCCCCGCACAATGCTGGGGATTCACCAAAGATGGTAAGCAGCAACTGAAGAAATATTAGAAGGCGAATGAATAATTAATACAGAAATTTAACTTGGACCAGGAACATCAAACAAAGATCTTCGCTCTTTCCACGTTTATAAGTGAGTCACGGAAGACCCTGGGTTCGACTCCCGGTGGCGGCCAATGATAATTTTTCCGTGACTCACTTATAAACGTGGAAAGAGCGAAGATCTTTGTTTGATGTTCCTGGTCCACGTTAAATGTCTGTATTGATCAAAGGAGCATGAGCTTAGGAGACTTGTTAGTCGTTCACGAATGAATCTCCGGTCGTCGCGAACGATTTTCACACACCATTCAAATCAGTGACATTCACGCTTCATTCCCACTGATTCTTTAGTTTCACCTAGCTGACTTTCTCATTCACATAACGGTTGAAACCTAATTCTAGACATTACTTTTGCTAATGGGAATTCATTTCTGATCTAATGGGGCAGAAGAAAGTTAAATATGCTGCGACTTCAGTTTGTGTCGCAGTAATGGCGGACTGAATAATTCGTTCACAGCTGTGAGAGCAAAGCATTTTCCACTCACGGCGAAGAGTCATTCGTTGTGAACGAATCGTTCACAATGGTTCTTTACTAGCACTGTGTTCAGGTGGCGATAGTATTCCTGAATGGAGTGGGTATTCATGTACGGAAACTTCTAGCTTTCGTAGGAGTTCACTGGAGGCTACTTTCCCGAAAGTGATGATTCATGGTAGGCGGGCCGTTGGTTGGTATATGAGTCAGGTGATCAAGCACGAGGGAAGCAATTGGTGGCATACGTAAGGTTGATACTTGAAATAACTATATAGTCCTTTGTAGGGAGACTTTTTTTAAAAGAGACTTGCGGTCGTGGCAGGAATGGCTGTTCTGCTTACTAGTCGGCGAAAAAACTTCTAGTTGGATATATGTGGCCGTGTGTAGTTTACACGAGAGGATACGATTGTAAACATCGATCTGAAGAATACGTGGTCCAAATACGTATCTTCACGGTCAGGAGGACTACTAAAAAACATGATGAACGAACTGGAATGAAACTGAAAAGTTTTGGTTGACTAGGCCCCTACTTTACTCAAATCAGAGACATTATTCCTGGTATGAAAGAATATTCACAGCTTTCCTGCCTGACACCAGATGCTCAAAGGTAAGAATTAGGGGGAAACTAACCATAAACGGAGGAGATAGGGATCCCTAAGAAAACACGAGAAACCATTTCCTATAATGGTAGCACCTATTAGAGGTACGAAAATCTGCCACTTCCCGCTTGTGGAAGGAGAAAGTTAAAGGGAATTACGAAGAGCAGGGTTATTAATCAGGCGAATTATCCTTTTCAGCACAGTATCAAAATATTTTAGGGATTGATATGGGTGCACTGAAATAAATGTGAGAATATTCTAGAGGTGAATTAATATGGTGTCAAAAGTTATTTAAAGAAAAAGTGCCATATAACTTGAAACAGGAAATTCTATAGTTTAAAAGCAGATTCAGAAACGGGATGATTCTAACTGTGTAGGCCAAGTCGGAGAGCAACAAATACAAATGTTTCTTGTCAAATGGTTGCTTGACATAAAAATTCCCTGTAAGCGGAAAATTTGTATCTCTTTGCTACTGACAACAAAGACTGATTTACAACGGTTAAACTGAACAAGTTATTCCCTTCCACAGAAAAATGCCTACAATATTCGCTGTTCAGTGTGGAGGTAATACAGCATAACCGCTGTTCTTTCATATCATATGTACAACTGAGGCATAAGAAGCCGGATGAGGGCTGTCATCAGAACAAATGTGAAGTGGATTAGCTGTAATATAAAGGGAATAGGGGTATTGGTATACAAAAGAAAGAGACCAGCGGATCGATTTCCAGAAATGATTCGGATTATCTTCTTAACAAGGGCGCTGTTTTCCGGGATATTTGGTCAACAAAGAACAGCAGACGCCTATTTTGGTGGGCAAATAACAGCAATCGCTGAAAGATCAAACACGCGTTTTACATCAGTTTTGAGCTGGTATCTCCATAAATATTAAAATTCAACCTTTATGAACATACAGCAAGAAAATGATGTCAAGTTTGGGAATGTAAAAGTTGTATGCAATAATAATTCGCAAACTTTCATTGTCGAGTACTCCAACTTGAAATTAAAATGCAGAAATTCGAAGTAGTTTCAGTTCTGAAGTAAGGTATTTACCATTGCTGGTTTCTTTAGAACGAATTAAGAACTTTTGTCAGCCCATTGACTATTTGGGTGTCAGGAAAAAATCTGAAAAAACAACAACTGAAGGGGACTTGCAATAATTATTACGTCAATGTCCCCTTTGTGCAATAATTATTACGTCAATGTCCCCTTTGTGCAGTAACGAGTTCCGCATGTCTGGAATCAGTACGTGCTTATAATGTTACTTATCTATCCGTCTGCGTGTGGTAACCATATCTCTGCACCTATTAGTTAAATTTGAGAAACTCCTTTTGGATTGGAAAGCCTGACCGCTGAAAATGATGATCCATGTCTTTTGATCTTTCTGACGTATAATCTTGCCACTAGGGTTAATATGGATGATATACTAACTGTAACATGTGTTGTATTCCGTACCATTGCTTTTAAAAATGCGGACACATTCTGCTTCAAATATTGTACAGTTTTGCCACTAGGGGGCCTAAATCCCTACGCCATTTTCTTCGCAATACCCGTTTCTAAAAGTACGATATGAAAAATTTATACTGCATTTTATGAAGGAAAGAGTCTGCTTTACACGATACCACTCACTGGGAATAACACTTGGAACCTTGCGCATTTTAAATAATGTGCAGTTTTCTCTCTTTGGTCGTAAACGCATGTTTTTATCCCTGATTATAACTTACATTAAAAATCAGATTTTAAAAGTTCTTTTATGACGGAAAGAATCTGTTATGGGAAGCTCTTAGTATGCAAGTTTTCACCCTTCCATAATGCATAGTTCTCTGCAATGGGCGGAAATGCATATTTGTATCTGAAGTCATAACTTCGCTTCTAAATCCGATTAAAAGAATTTCTGCCGCCTCGGTGGCGCAGTGGTCTAAGCGCTGGCTACTGACCATTCGTCCGAGATGGGTCTGGGTTCGGATCCCGGTGAGGCATGGACCAGTGGCCTTGAATAAGGGACGGGAGACCGCTTATAGCCCATTTGAGTTGCTCACGGTGGTCGTTAAATCTTCAAATAAAAATAATACTTTCAGAAATCTCATGCAATATTTTTGTTCCAGTCTATGAAACTTAAAAGTGAAACAAGAAATTTGCTCTCACATGACATAACATGCGTCGCACTATATGCTGAATGTCATTAACATATTATTGTTCAAATGTGCGAGTTTATATGGGGAGAAATACAATTCTAAACTTATTCTATGAGTGACTAGTTCAGACATCACGGTAGTGCAGTGCACATACACAAAAGTTATTGGCTCTGAGACTGATTCGGAAAAATATATTTCAATAAAATTTTCTGCTTTTTCTTTTGGTTCGCGAGTTTGCTTATAATACTTGAAAACGTTTTGGAAAAATGCGTTGAAGAAATAATTTGTATGTGATAATAAGTAGATCTAACATCAAGGTTTCTACGAAACAGCAATCTTCGCTGCAGTTTAAATATTTCTGTGCGATCTACTCAGAGACGGCTGACCCACCGGGGTAGCCGCGGGCCCCTGCAATTCAGGAAATAAAAACAAAATCTTTGTCAGTAAAATTTTTGTATTTATTATTGTTAAGTTTTTTGTAGGAAATCAATCCTTATTTTTCTGTTTAATCTCATGTAATGACGTAATTGTTCATATGTTATTATGTTTATTTATTCAAGTCAAGTGAGATGTGTATATATCACGTCACGCATTGTTCTCGTGACAAGCACTATTGAATGTACGTGCTGTAACGGCAAAATTTATCTTCAGAGCTGTTCTTGCCATAAGGTTGAAGTCAGCAGTCATTACTGTATTCTATTATTTTAAATGTTTACAACTTCTTATTATTTTTAATGATAATAAATAATAGGTTTAACTACTCAGTCATGTCTTTTAGTTGGCCATTATTTCACTGTGTAATATGTAGCATTTACAATGCTCCATCAATTCTCCCACAATTTGGTTATGGGCCCAGACACTGCGCCATCCAAGTTAAGTGCACTACCCGAGCCGGCAGCCAGGGAAGCATCCAGCAAAGCAAACTAGGACGCAAAAAAAAAAAAAACGTTCAAAGAAGAACGTCTTTACGACTGCTAAAAGGGAGGCTGCACAATCACTCATTAAGACTGATTGAGAAGTGGACGAATGACTGACAGTTTCTGAACTTCAATCCAGCACTTGGTAACTAAGCCTTTATTATTATTTTTCGATAGCATTACAAAATACGCGATGTCGCAGATAGCTATAGAAAAGCTAAACAAGAGCAACTATGACACTTGGAAAATCCTAATCGAAACTGTTCTAATCCAAAACGACCGTAGGACTGCTCAAAACAATTAGGGGATCTCGTGGTTTTGATATGAACTACTGACATCAACTGTTTGTATGCTAAGAGAAATTGAAGAAAAGTGATTAGAATGAAACTTTTGCACACTTGCAAATACCTGAGTATGCAAAATATTTTATGTGACGTTAAAAAGGGTGTGTTTCCCTCAGCGAATGAAAAGAAACATGTATCGTACGATCCTTTAGTCCAAGATAAAAATGACTCACATGCTTTGAATGTGTGTTATTGATGAATGTAATGTCCGAACAAGGTGATTCACCCGAATCTGGAGGGTTGTCGGTCACTTAGAAGAGGGTCAAACCCAATCTCAAACAGCCGAAGCCATTGGAGTGTCTCAAAGCGTGATTTCCAGACTTTGGAATTGGTTTTCAGATACCGGAAATGTAAGGCGAAGACCAGAGAAAGGTCGTAGGAGAGCAACATCAAGAAATGAGGATTGGTTTTTAACACTGACTTCCAGGAGGAACCGGAGTATGAAGGCCACTCTTCTGCAACGAGAACTCCGTACGGCTACTGGCACAAATGTTTCAACTCAAACTGTTCGGAACCGACTCCACAGTGTTGGTCTGTATGCTCAACGACCTATGGTATGCGTTTCTTTAACTGCACGCCACCGTGTTGCCCGCAGACTTTGGGCACAGGACCATGCCGATTGGAGAAGAAATGAATGGAGCAATGTTCTCTTCTCAGACGAGTCGTGCTTTACTGTACATCTTGACGATAGGCAACTCATCATTTGGAGTGAACGAAGTACTCGTAACAACCCTTTATTTGTGCAAGAAAGTGTTCGATTTGGAGTGAACGAAGTACTCGTAACAACCCGTTATTTGTGCAAGAAAGTGTTCGATTTGGAGGAGGCGGAGTGATTGTGTCAGAAATGGAACGCTCACTGCTCAGCGGCATAGGGATGAAATCCCCAGACCCTTAGTCGTCCCTTATGCTGCAGCAATCGAAGATGAATACATTTTCGTAGACGATAATTGCAGGCCACATCGTGCTCGATGTGTGGACTGCTTCCTGTTTGACGAGGGAATCATCCAAATGAACTGGCCAGCACGTTCCCCAGATATGTACCCCATCGAGTATGTCTGGGACATTCTGGGGAGAAGGTTTGCTTCTCGATTAACCCCTCCACGAACAGTCCAGCAACTGGAAAGTGCTCTTCCGCAGGAGTGGAATGGAATGGAATTCCCCAATCCCTCATTAATACTCTGACTCCATGCCTCACAGGTGCGCAACATTGCTTTCTGTCAGGGAAAACCATAGTCCTATTAAACCCAATTTTCTGGCAAAAAATTTACCTTTATTTTAATTTTTATATGTTCATAAATATGCATTTTTACTTTCGTCTCTTCAAAAATTATTAAATTTAAATTACTAATTGTTTCGGCCATATTTTTCTTTTCACATAGCGTACTATGTCTGTAGTTCCTATTCCAACCTCCGAAGTTTTCCGTCACTCACAGTTTTCATACAAAACCACGATATCCCCTAATTGTTTTGAGCAGTGTGCTGGTACACAAAATGGGAGAAAGGAGAAGAAATATCCTGTGCCACAGTAACCAAAATGGGAGAAAGGAGAAGAAATATCTTGTGCCACAGTAACCAAAATGAGAGAAAGGAGAAGAAAATCCTGTGCTACAGTAACCAAAATGAGAGAAAGGAGAAGAAAATCCTGTGCCACAGTAACCAAAATGGGAGAAAGGAGAAGAAATATCATGTGCCACAGTAACCAAAATGGGAGAAAGGAGAAGAAATATCTTGTGCCACAGTAACCAAAATGAGAGAAAGGAGAAGAAAATCCTGTGCTACAGTAACCAAAATGAGAGAAAGGAGAAGAAAATCCTGTGCCACAGTAACCAAAATGGGAGAAAGGAGAAGAAATATCCTGTGCCACAGTAACCAAAATGGGAGAAAGGAGAAGAAATATCTTGTGCCACAGTAACCAAAATGAGAGAAAGGAGAAGAAAATCCTGTGCTACAGTAACCAAAATGAGAGAAAGGAGAAGAAAATCCTGTGCCACAGTAACCAAAATGGGAGAAAGGAGAAGAAATATCCTGTGCCACAGTAAACAAAATGGGAGAAAGGAGAAGAAATATCCTGTACCACAGTAACCAAAATGCGTGCGATATCCTATCCACAATATCCGATCTCGCTGCGGAACATCAAAATCAAATACTTCGACAGACTGGAAATTTAACTGTTAATCATACAGCAAGTTTTCCCGTGACTCTCCTATAACCAGAAAATTTTCGTCATATGGATACGGAAAAAGAGAATAGAGTTTTACGTTAACGTAAGAAAGGAATCTAAAACTTTGGAAAGATTTCTGAAAATTCAGAATTTTCGGTTAATACATCTTGAAAACGGTAATTTACCGTCAATATAAGAAAGAAATTGTGGAAAGGTTTCTGAAAATACAGAATTTTTCTGGGGTATGAAGAATCCGTGAAATTCAGTTTTTTCCGTTATTTCACGGAAACTGTTGTATCAAAAACATACTTCGTTAATCCACGAAAGAAATCACGGAAAGTGGCGCGTGAATTTCAGAATTATTTTTACAGTGCGCCTAATCTTTTCGGCATTCATGAAATCTCAAATGAAATTTTGTCATTTTGTGTCCGTACTTTTATATATTCAACAATTTGTTCTTAAACCAGATACTTAAATTTAAAAAAATAAAAAGAATGATATCAAACTTGTTTTTTGGCTATATATGAGGCCAATTTGTTCAGTGACTTTAAAAACAGTACTGAAAATTTAAAACAAAAAGCTATTTTCATAATGAAGCGCGTATAAACGTTAAAAAAAAAGTTAATAATTTTTCAGTTATAATACTCTACCTTGCATCAAAAATCAGTCACTAAAGTATGTATCAGGGGAAAAAAACTATATGAATTTATTTTAGAGGGATCCTTATTATTCGCTTTCACATTAGTTGAAGTTATCTGTCTATCATTTTGTGATAAAGGTTTTATAACAATCACAATGCAACCTCAACCGGAAAGAAAATCGTAGATTTTAACATTTTTTACTCTCTCTCTCTCTGAACTTTTATACATGTTATGGTCTTTTTTTAAGCTTAAAGCAAATACTTCTTTGAGTTATTATTTTTTTCTTTACGACAGTTTTCGTGTGTGTTCTTTACGGACGACATTTTTCACGTAACGACTTAATATAAATATGAGATGTTTTCTAGGGACAGCAATGAAATTTTGCCCCGGGTCCCGGAAAAGTTCCATCCGACCTTGGACTTTTACTTCTTGTAGTGAAAACCGTTTCAACGGTAGTAGAGCATTGCTGGAAAATTCACGTTTAGTGAAACCCCGGTTTTTCAACGTCGCCCTGTTCACTCGATCATAAACATGGCTGTGTATTAAAGATAAAACTGTGGCTTACTGGCAAAATTCGTCCTCTCCAAACAAAGATTCCTTATTAAGTTTTCGTCTTTAAACATTTTCAATTTTTTCCAAGAGAATTTTTCGTAATTATTTCATTAATGATTGGTAAGTCTTGAAATAGAAATAAACTGTTTTGCAAATTTGGATTTTTGTTCTCACTAAAACCGAAGAAACTATTACAATTTCTGCATTCAGTTATCTCAGTAAAATGCATAAGAATAGGACAAAGTCTTCTACAGTCTCTCTCAGAGAACATACCTTGTTTATTGCTTCTCAGCAACAGAAGTAATTGTTTTATTACATTAAATTGCAATAGGGATCTGCGGTCCATTGTTAATTATTGCCTCAATACAAAAAACTACAATGATTCACAAACTTGTGTTAAAAAGATCTTTAAACATTAAATGATGATGCTGACCTACAGTTTGTTTATTGTTTTTTTAGAGGAGGGGGATACCTTGATAATTTTTCCCAAAAGTGGGCCGCTCAAAATCAGCTTCCAGGGCCGTTCACTCGTATCATATAAGGCCAGGGTAATGGTATGAGCTTTGTGGCCATTTCTGTCTTGAACGGAATCATGAATTCCATTATGAATCCGATTTCAGAAATGCCAATGTCTGCTGTGCAGTGATTTGCGACACTGAGTCCTAAAGCCAGCATCTTCAGAGAATTTTATGCTGTATCATCAACGTTTTTCAATATATATGACCTTACTGAATCGAAGCTGAATAATTGTGCAGAACTCTTTCGTGATATCTAGACAAGTATACACGAGAAAATTTGGCACCCAATGGGTGGTTAAAAGTAATGTGCTGAATACATGATGTCTGGTAAATGGTTATCAAAGCGCTGTCGATCTGGAGTGCAATCAGTGCGGCCTTTTGACTATCAGAGACCAATGACGCTGCTACACTGTTAAAAATTGTGTGGTAAGTTGCACCAAAAAGTGGTGCTACACGAGCTGCTCCACTTCTGAGAAAAGATACACCATCGTGTTTTGCAAACAAACCCAACAGCCTGGTTCAACTTTTCACTACGTTATGGTACAAGGTTGCACTATGTTGTTGGGTTTACTTTGCACCACAGAATGGTGTATCTTTTGTAAGAAAGTGGTGCAGCACCAATTTCTGGTGCAACCTACCACAAAATTTTTAACAGTGTACAGAAAGCTGGTCTTCTCTTCCGATCTGTTTCCACTCGATCTTGATCCTGCAAAAATATTCATGAGTACCGTATATGATCACCTTGCAGAACGTCGACAAAGGACTGTAGTGAACCTTCCTGGTGGAAGAACAGCGGCCAATATAGTAAGACGCTTCAAAAAGATTCTTTCTGTGCTGTGCTTTTAAACGATTCCACTTTTCTATTGTATTTTTTTTTTTTTTTTTTTTTTTTTGCGTTTTTGAATATATGCAGACACGGTGCATTTCTTCGTAAAATGTTTCAGTTTTTAACATATCCAGTCCCCGAAACGAAAATTGTCGCATTTGAAACTCTGCACGATTTTTTCAAACTATCAAACATTTTATTGGCTTGAAAACCTAACCACACAATTCTAATTCCAGTCGCAGTTTGTATTTATCTCTTCTCATTGGGACGTCTGTTTGAAAGGAGACCATACTGCAAACAAGCAGATTTAGAAACGCAAAACGACGATCGATTTGTAAAGATTAGTGAATATTTTCTCTACGCAAATGATTTTTGAATTAACATTCACAGAAACGCTGAAAATAAAATGCTACTATTGTAGTTCAGTGCATAGATGGCGAGTACGTGCCGGAAATTCTTCCTGTGCCACTAACCATTCCATGCACGCAGAGCACGAAAATAAATTTACTCCTTCATTTCTGAGGCGCACGATATTTATTCATTGCCGATTCGTTCCATTGTCTATTATTTCAGAAAAGGATCATTATCTTCCTTCTGGTGTTTTTCGTGTTTTTGTTTGGTCGCATGGAAATCAATACGGACGCTATATCCTCCTGGGACTGACGCCAAAATCTGGGAGCCGCATTTACGCCATTTACCAGTACTGCGCAGTTTGTTGGAAGTATGTGTGTGGACTTTGCTTGACTTGTTTTGTTTTGATCATTGTAAAATCCATTGTTCAGGCTTGTTAAGATGTTTGCAATAATTTGTACTGCTTAGAAGCGCTATTCTTTATTTTTCGAATACCTAGGGTGATAACAAAATCCTTTCAAACTCAAATAACAATGCTTCTCATTTTCAAATCTATTCTTCGAATTTTTTTTAAATAATCTCATTTTACTTAGCTGGCTGGCTCACTTCGATGCATTATGCATGAAGAGAAACTAAAGTTTTCCACCTGTTTGCGCTTCTGATTTTTCCGAAGTGAAACTTCACCGTACCCTTATGCGCAGACCAGAGGAAACAGAAGTGGTTTACTTTGTCTTCGCTGTTTTGAATAATTCTGGCTTTTAATCCCCCAAATTTTATTGATCCTCTACGCGCATGCTCTAAGTTTCGGGCCAATAGTCATTAAGCTGTTCCATGTAATTCAAAGGTCAGCTCACGAGGAAAGATAATTAATTTGGTTATGATTTATTCTAACGTATCAACCAAGCATTTCCATTTGTACCGGCATTGGAAAACTACTCGAGCTTCATAACCATTAAAGTCTCATACCTGTATTCTATTTTTCTGTGACTCATGCTTATCATTTTAAACACTTTCAGTCATTTCTGATTCTCATCCACACATGATACTTTTTGTCATTATTTAGGTCTTCTACCTGATTTCTATGTTGGTATATCTTCCTAGAATTTTGAAAAGTTCTTTGTTCATCGACAGAGCGCAGAGCAAAATTTTTCCATTTACTTTGTAGAACATTTTCCTTTTAGAGAGCCTATATATGTATGCTTGCATTCGTCGCGACTTCTCTGTTTCAATATGACGGATAATATTTTTTTTTCTGAGTCGGTAGAGGTAGCCATATGCACAATTTTCCACATATTTTCCCAGGTTTCCACGCATCACAATATTCACGGTAAATGGGTGAAGTGAATATTTGCGTACAATACCTCTCTTTATAGAGACATTCACAAACATTTATTTCTTCGGGAGTGAGAGAGACGCAAGCATATAATCAAAAAATTTTGTGAGTCATCTTTTGGTGCACAGCTATTCTCGCTAGTTAGCGTAAATAGACATATGCTGCGATATCTCCGTCTGCGGTAGACACATTAGAGAAATCCTTCATAGAAAAGGTAGAAACAAATATTCTTTACGTGCTTCATTTTTTTATTGGAGGTTTAACGACCACCGTGAGAAACTCAATGGGCAATAGGTAGTCGCCCGTCCCTAATTTAGGGCCACTGGTTCCAGGGAAGGGAGAGAGCCAGTGCCGTAAGACAAACACAAAAACCATGCCTCACCGGGATTCGAACCTGGATCCCTTTCGGACGAATGATCAGAAACCATCGTTTAGACCTCTGCACCACCGGGGTGACTTTTACGTACTTCCTAGCTATCTAATGTGAGCAAGTTTCCACCTAAGGGATGTACATATATTTGTCTCGATATCTGCTTCCAGGACACGCACTGAAATAATTATTTTTCTGCTCGGGTATGAATACCTGTGATCGAGATTAAATAAAAATTCTTCATAGAAAGGGTAGAGACAAAGATTCTTCACTTACTTCCCAGCTATCTAATGTAAGCAAATTTCCGCCTATGAGATGTACATGTATTTTTGTCTCTATATCTGCTTCCAGGACACGCACTGAAATAATTATTTTTCTACTCGGGTATGAATACCTGTGAGCGAGATTAAAGAAAAATTCTTCATAGAAAGGGTAGAGACAAAGATTCATCACTTATTTCCCAGCTATCTAATGTGAGCAAATTTCCGCCTATGAGATGTACAGGTATTTGTCTCTATATCTGCTTCCAGAACACGCATTGAAATAATTGTTTTTCTGCTCAAGTATGAATAACTGTGAGCGAGATTTTCCGATTTTCTTAGTACAAAACTGCTATTACAGGTAGCGGTAACATACCACATAGGTGAACTGACTGCCTGTAGCTGCTTTGGAATTTCCACATGATTTTGATGTATTGAGGCACACATACATTCTAAACTTGTGTTTCTTCTTTCTTTCCCACTCTATTTTTCTTTTCCAATGATGTGCTCATTACATCTGAGGATTCGGTATCAGCCTATTTCTCTGCTATTGAGAGCTAAACAAAACATTTTGGTCAATAGATGCTTGTCATTTTTCTTCTCAAAGTTCTTTATATCCAATCCGACTTTGTGTAACACAATCGACTCCTTTGCTTTTTTCAGATTTCTGTCAACACGTCGCAGTAGATACAGTTACGCTTTCACATATACGCAGCTGGTTGAAACACTTTTGAATAACTCTTCACGCGTTCTGGAACAAATCTGAAGCTGTAATGACTTTCGAAATAAATTCAGCATCTTATAAATTTCACGGCCAGGCCTGATTCCTCCATCAATCACACATATCCCAAATTCATTCATTTGATCTAGTTTCATCCCATTCAGCTTTCTTCATTCCGTTCAATGGCATATCACTCAACATTCACGCTGTTTTCCGCGCCATTTACGCTGAGTATTAATGCCGCACACTTAGTTAATTCATTCTACGTGAGTACCGGAATGATTATTGGGCATTAACGATGCGACTATGACATGCAGCCATAATGCGCAGCCGCAGAAACAATCAGAGAAAAAAGTTTAGTTGATACTCTCAGCCGGGACAGTCTGACTCGTCTTCCACATCAACTGGTTCATCTGCTGACACTTCAAATACAGTAAGCATATTACAAGAAGCAGTATATACAGGCTGTCATTCAGCAGAACTATACTGTCAAGATTAAAGCATCTGAATATACTGATCTTCCCCATTTACAGAAATGAATGATGTTCGATCATTCATTACAAAAATGAATGATCGAACAGTTCTAGCTTTCTCTTAGTTCATGTGAAGTTCTTTTGAAAATATATGCGCTTAAGGAAACTAAAATAAAAAGGTTCAAGAAAACAAAGTTAATTTTGCCTGATCTCTAGTGAATAACATTAGGGTTTTAATGACAGCGTGTGAGAACGTCACGAAGTTACCATGCCACTAACAAAAACGCAAGACTCGTGTATTCGGAATTTTATTGCAACAGAAAATATCTTTGTTCTAAGGACACCGAATTGACTGTTACCCCCGTGGAAGCAAAATATTCTGGCTCGGCAGTGAAACGTCTTTCTTCGTTGGAATCTGTCCAAAATACGAAGTCACGAACTAAATATCGTGAAGGATGTGTGCTGGAATTTTCAGGGAGATTAACACGCATGTGCCCTAGATTTAGTGAGTATAAAAAACTTAATGCCGTGCAGCATTTGCTAACCGCGTAAAGAATTTTTCGCAGTTTAAAAACGAAAAATTATATTTTCTAACTTCTCCGTACGGTTTGCAGTTGCTAGAAACGCTGAATTCCCAACAGAAAGTATCATTTTGCTTTTGTTTTAAAATCCAGAAAACTTGTTGATGCTGTCATTCTTGTTTGTTTTGTGTGTGTGTGTGTGTGTACGTGCGTGCGCAAGTGACAGGGAAGGAAAGAAGGAGGGAGATAAGGAGAGAGAGAAAGAGCGGTGGAATTGAGGAAGAGCTTGCCAATTACTCTCCATTAGAGATTCTCAAAGTTGTGGGAAGTTCCTACTGGTTGTGAGATAAGGCCATTTTACCGAAAACAAAAATTCTGCGTTCTGCATCTGACAGTCATCAGAAATTTATGAATAACCATAAATTCGCCTATTGACATAAAATACGCTAAACATTTAAAAAAAAATATGCAAGTCTTTCACAATGTTTCTTTGTAAGCATTACCTCTTCTTCTTCTTTTCTTTATTTGAGATCCATGCGGATAATCTTAAATTTGGGAAAATATTTTATCAGAGCACTGTTAAAAGCTTCCACGTGTTATGGCTGGCAAAACTAGGGTCGTCCTCTCGTAAATTACAACCAAGCCCATAATTATGGTAGCACTGACCATTAATGATCGCTTATCAAAAAATTTTCCCATTAGTATAGGGGAATCACGCAAGCTACGCATGTTTCACGGAAACGGAAGAATGAGCATTGACCGAGTTGTCACGCAAGCAACAGTATTTATTTTACTGGAATTTTTAACCGTGTGGAAGCTTCAATTGAAGTAGGCATTGACTAGCTTCAATTGGAATAGGCAGTGACTAATTCCTTGCAGAATTGTATGATGAGTATATTATACACGCAGTTGCAATCATTCTAATTTGAACTGGACAAAATGGTTTTTTTCTTTGAAGCACTGTACAATATAATCTAACATTTAACAGTGACGTACCGGATCGACTTTTTGTGAGTCAGATGGCAGGGTTTAGGAAAGCGCGGTACACTGGATTAGACGGATGTATTCTGACAGTTTTATTCTGTAAAGCAATCTTTTGGATTCATTTTCATTTTTGGTAGAAGTGATTGCTTTATTCAAAGTTTTGATGCCTGGCCAAATATTCAATACAATGAATGAATGTGAGAGAGAGAGAGAGAGAGAGAGAGAGAGAGAGAGAGAGAGAGAGAGAGAGAGAGAGAGAGAGAGAGAGAGAGAGAGAGAGAGAGAGAGAGAGAGAAAGAGAGTAGGCATAACATTATAAACAAATTGGAGATAAATACGGTGGTTTTTTACAAAATGCTACAAGTTTAGGCAAATTGTAGCCATTTTTTGAAATTTTTAAATGGAACTGATTCACGTGTGCGATACGTTGCTCAAATTTTGAGAAATGATTGACTGTATGTAGTTAGAAAGTCAGCAGAAAAACTGAACGCGTAAATAGAAAAACTTTTCGAATGAATTCTACCAGACACCCCAACAAGTACAAAATATGTGCTAAGATAGTACAGAACATTCTCCGAGAATTCACAGTGTTTCCACTCAACAATTTTTGACCAAAAACATATATCAATTATTAGAACATCTACTATGTTCTCAGAACAGAAAGCCTTTGATAAACCGATTTCATTGTGAACTATTTGAAAAAACTGTGAAATGGAACTCCTGGAAAGACTGAATTTTAAAAGCATGTAACAACTCTGCATAAATAAAAGAAAAACGATCAAGAGAGTTTTGAAGTGGACAAACCCATCAAACAATATTGTAATATTACATGCAAAAGTTCGCAAGTGATTTTGTGGAAATTAGTTTAACTTTTATTCTTAAAAATTGTGTGATAATTTAATTTTCAGAATCCTTTTAGCCGTTCTTCTTGCATGGATTTGTCCTTAATTTACTGTGTAGTTAGAATATTTGTTGAAAGATATGTGTTTTTCTCTGGCTCGAGAAACACAAAACTTTTTCTCTTCATGGTGGTTTGGGCTTAGCACTGGCTTTCGGCCCACGAGAATATAAAGCCACCCTCCTAAACCACCCTCTGCCAGTTTACGGCAGTTCACATGTAATGGTGACGGGAAGAACATCAGACGATCGCATGAGCGTAGACTTGCCTTGTACCAAAAGGTGGGTGGGGGGGGTAGTATGATTGAACGAAATGTTTCAGGTAATCTACATATCTATCTATATCCCTATGTTTGAACCTTCAAAGAAAAAGTAATAATAAACACATCTTTGGAAATAATTAAACGCATTTTCCTACGAAACAATTGAAAAAGTTAAAAATCTCCTTTAATTAATAATATATCCTTTCATTACGGCTAAGAAACTGCTGGGATATTTCTATTGCAGTCAGAATGTCCAGTTTTTCTTCATGTGTATGTCAAACCCAAGTGCTGTGTGTGTTGCGTGTGTGTGTTCTGTCTGTTTTGTGCCACAGTAAACTTACAATAACACAGAAATTGAGATGTAGTGAGAACTTAAACAGTTATGGTGCAATTATTGAATTACCGATTAGAAGATCAGAGAACGCAGAGGCGATCGACAATGCTGACATGCCATAAAGCAAGAAACTCAGCAAAAGCAATAAGCCGAGGCTTCCAACTTTACCACCCCTAAGGAGAATGAAACTGACCATTGCGGCCTGCGGTGATTCTCAGTGTAGTTAACGGTGAGAAGGTAATTGAACAAAGGAGTTAATTGAATGATATGCCCTAAAACAGGAGGATCACGTTGGGCCTGCAGATTGCATAAGACATCCGGAGAAGGTAAAGAGGATTTGTAAAGGTAGAGTGTCAAAGGCTCAGAGCTAGGAACATAGCTTGCCCACCTACGTTATCCAAAAAATTCCGTTCTCATGCTATGGCATTACACACATTGGTATGAAGACAAAAATAACCTCACAACGATACATTTGGTATTAGAAGAATGCAATACTCATTTATTCTGAAATTTAAATTTAATTCAAGAGATAATGAGCTTTCGAAATTAAAATATTTAAATAAGTGTAGCATGTTGGGTTACGAACAAAAGCCAAAAGTTGAGGGGAAAGTCTTCACTTGAGAAAAAGTTGAGAGTGAAGCTTCCCTGTTGTCCCCATGCAATTATACGCCCATGCACCATCCATGTCTTTACAAGGAATTCAAACCGAGATAATATTAATATGTAAAACCTGAGACTCAGACCAATCGACCCAAAAGTGAGAGAAAAACACACACTCAGATTTTAATGAGGTTTAAGTGGATCAACGTGTAAGACTGGGTCCTATTTCAAACATAAACAGATTTTTTTAAAATTTGGTATGCCAACCAAAAATTTCGTTTTCCAAAACAGCCAATCTTCCTGTGTGCATTTAACTCCCACCCCTTCCCCCGAGTGTTTTTCAGAAAATTGATTTGGATACGAAAATGTTGCGAAATATCGCTGGTTTTCTTTCTTATGAATTCTTCGCTTACATGGAATTTGTACCTGCAATGGTGTTTAGATTCATTATCTGGAGAGGAAGGGACTGATACTGAACCAACGCTGTCAATATCAAGGCAGTTGTGCACCCCAAATCTTTTGTGTTACTGGTTATTGGGTGGAGATGAACCAGAATCGACTCATATTCTCAACACGGAAAGGGAATCCCTGAGATTTCTGTTTTGGAAGGTCATCTTTGCTCGAACAACAAAATAGTCCAAATTTGGCAGACATGCATATATACAACTGAGCAAGCTAACATTTAGAAAGGTAACAGAGCTTCAATGAAAAAAACTCTTCACTCGCGATCTGTCAGCATGTTTTTAAGTTTTGGGAGGAAATAGGAATTGAAGGCTGTTTTTCTGAGGTATATAGTAAGTGAGGGAAATATTAGTAAATAATCCATGGAGTTTCCCGTCGACATGGAAGAATGCCAAGAATTTCGCTGCTTCCTGTTTGCAGACAACGTACGATCAATACTCTTGCAAAACTTGTGTTCATTTAAACCGAGAAACCCTCAAGAACGAACGTTCCATACGTCCCTTTCGTATCCCCATAGCACACAACAAGAATATCTAAATTGCAATTTCAAAGCTGTAATGTTCCGAAAATAAGGCCACGATACTTTTGCTTGTGGTTGTGTAAGGGCAAACAAATTTTCTAAGCTGATTATAATAGAACATGGCGTCGCAAAAACTGCAAAACAAATTATGCATTTCCAAATGGATTTCTTTACTTTTATTTAGCACAGTAAATTTAACTTATTCATTTTCCTGCCCAAAAGAATTATATATCATTGAGTTTTCCCACAATTTATAAAAAGAACGCTGTTTTATTTTTGGTATTTAGGTCACAGATGTTGTCAGTAGATTAAAGCTTCGTAAAATCAAACATTTAGGTCTTGGGTTGGATTCTACTTTAATAGAGTTTTCGTGTTTGTAGTTGTGCTTCATCTGCTCGTACCCCGCCGGCCTGATACTTCTGTGTATTCGTCCTCTTCGCAAATTGATACACAGGTCTCGACCTATTGATATCTAAATTTAAACACTTAACTTTCCCTATAACTTTTCAGCTCCCTTATCAAAATGACTCATCGTTTTCACGTTATGCAGATCAGCTGAAAACAGTTGTGGCCAGAGGGGGATTTAGAGTTACCAGGGCCCTGAGCACATCATCAGTGTTTGGGGCCCTCTCACTTTGCTCGCTATTCTTGAAAAATAACTCTTACTGTTGCCACATTCCTCACCCCCATCCAATTTTTACTTTTCTGTACTAATGTATAAGAAAAAATTGAAATCGCAAACAAATTCGACTTCGAGATTTCAACAGAAATACCCATTTTGGGCTCTCCCGAACATGATAAGGCTATTTTCAGGGTGGTATCTCCTTGTGGTTTGTTGCCACTATAAATCAAATCCTATTCTATCTATCAAGACGAAATTCGGTTTTTTTAAATACCTTGATGTGTGAGAAATAGCCTAAGTTACAAGTGGAAAAGCCTTCGTCGAAGAAAACGAGTCATAATTAGTGTAATGGCGATCCCTTAAGTACTACAGAGCTCTCAGATTTGCCCAACCATCCGCAGTTTTCCATTGCAGAAAAAAGGGAAACAATCACTCAACACCTAAACTGTACCCTACATCCAGCAAAGTATAGGGCACACACACGAGGGTTTGAGAACTCGTTCATTCCTCCCTCTGAAATTTTAGGAAAAACAAGATGCTCTTTTTTTAAAACTCCACGTCTGAGAAATTCGCATTGTCTCAATGCAATGTGGCACGTTTCTCAAAAGTATTTAATATCTATACATAGATCATTCTTTGTTAAATGAACTTAGGTAAAAGCCATCCTCATTCGTCATTATTTTCACTGAGTAAAAAAAAATTAACTTATCCCTTTTCTGGAATCCTAAATGAACAAAAAATCGAACATGAAATCGTTGAGATAGCAGTTGGAAGAGCCTTAGGACGATAGAGGTATGGGAAAGGGAATAAAAAGGATAATGTGCTACCCGCTACAATGGGTATCCAGTGAAATTCATTTAAGAGAACATTCAAATAAGGAACTTCACGAATTGAAGTCCAGAGGCCCTGGGAAAAGAATTTCACACAGATCATAGCAGTTATTTCAAAAAATGGAGTGATGTATAACTTCACCCCACCCCACCCCACCCCCTCCCTCCCTCCTAAGAGAAAGCAAGAGGAAATCAGAAAAAAAGGAATTGAAGCTGGATTGCCAGAAGAACTGCTTCACCCGATCCAGAACAGTCGTTTTGTAAACATGCCTTATCTCTCGAAAATCCATCAATAATCCCCATGACAAAGATGTATTTCTTTCTCTCATGTTTACTGAAATATGACGAGAAGACAAGTAAATACATAAATAAATAAATGGCGTCGTCCAAAGAAAAGGATTCATGAAACGGAGGAATGTCTTCTTTAAGTTGAATCCTTCGCTTTCTTTCTGATTCCTTTCAGATGATAAATCTGAAATGTTGCTCTATATGCTGTCAGTCATCAAACGGCATTTTGTCTGTAATAGAAGTATCTCGATTTAAATCAAGTATCTAGAAGACGCTCCTCATTTCTTACACTCAAAACTATGTTTAATGGAGCCGATATTCTAATTAGTTGCTCCAGAGAATGCTTTGGCACGAAACGTTTGTTTGGTCAAGCTTACTAGAGTTAACTTTTTAGATAAACTATCTAAATTTAAAAAAGATAGCTGCATAGCTGTTGTTGTTCCTCAGATTAAAAGCTTGTGTTCTGATCTGTTGTTATCGTAAGGCCTGAAAATAAAGTGGCCAGACTGAACTATCACATAAAATGTGGCAGCATTGATAAAGAGGTGCATGTTGGAGAAGATGATTGCGTCAGTCACTATAAACAGTCAATATAAACTCTACGTAAGTTGATATTCGATTTATTACACGGTAGCAAAAAAAAATTCAGTAGTCAGTGTGTTTGTTTTCCATTATAAAAAAAAAAGATAAACGATTAAAAATGAAAAACCAAACGATTTTTTTTTTGTGGAAAACTCAGGTAGTGCCACTTCCATTCAAAAAATTCTATATCGGTTTTATGGGAACAAAAACTGTTATATCATGGTAGCATTAACGTTTCATGACGAAAAATCATGAAAGATATTAGGAAATATCCTTGTCCATAATTTGAGAACTAACCTTATGAGAAATAACCGTCTCTTAATAGATTTAGGAACTTAAAACGTTGACAGAGAAACTGATGCAATGATTTTGATGTAAATTTGAACTCGGGCTGAAAAAGTGTCAAAAAATCTGTGGTGTACGAAATATAGAACTAAATAATAAAATAATAATTCGCTTTTTAATGTAGCTCTTTTGGTAAGATAAAGTTTTGGTGAGAAAAAAAAAAAGGAAAGCGAAAATATTGCAGTGCCACCTTCCTTACGTGACCGAACTTGCTCTTTCAAAATTTTCATGCTCTCTCTCACTGTAAGCCATTATATGTTCGTATGTATGTACATGTTCATAATATCAGTATAGTTACTTTTTTGTCAGGTATCTTACTGAAGAAAAGAGCAAAATTCCTTGTATTAGATAAATCTTAAAATATGTTGTCGTAACTTCATGATAATTGAATGTATTTAATGGTAAATGAACCGACCTGGTAACTGATTTCTGTTGTTGTTATTGACAGCGTCAGGCACTTCTGTTACGCCAAAACCCATCTGTTTTAAACAAGTCCAAGTTAGAAACCACCTTGTACATGTAACTTGGTGACTAGCGATGTTGAATTTGTGAGCTCGAGGTGGATCACGTGAAAGGAAACGAAACTCAAATTCCTGGCAGCCATCTTGCCATCGGGTGATGGCCTTTGGTGAAGTTAGTCACTAGAATTTCCAAGATGAAAGTTAAGCTAGGAAGGAGGTGGGATGAGGGATTTGTACTTTCTAGCGATGGCTGCATGTTTCGATAATGCTGTAGTTTAAGACGTATTCGAGACCAGGATTGACTGAACTGGGAAAGGAATGTGCGTGTAGCGGGCCCGTGAGGACAACTTACCATCAGATAGACGCCCTCTTATTCTTCACGTCCTCGTAAGGAAAATAGAGGGCCGTGTCCGCATGCACCATACCCTCCGGGGCCTTGGTGAGCACGTGCATGGGCAGGAGATGCACCTTGTTGTTGGGCGACCTGCGCACAGAGTACCGGTGCCTTGGCGTCCTCCGGTGCCCGTAGCAGGTGCACGAGCACACGGAAGCAATGTCGTCAAAGTCCGAAATTTCCGCCCCATGGCCTGACAGGATGCTGCCGTTCGCTGTGATGACGTCACCTTCTAGTCGAACGGCCTCCTGGGCGGCGGACTGAGCCTCTGCCTCGTCTCGGCGTTCGTCTTCAGTGTTCATCGTCATAAAACGAAGCACCAGGAGATTCATGGCTGCGGAGACCACCGAAAGGCCGAACAGGATGAAGACCAGGCTAAAGGCCACATACTCCGGTTTGCTCTGGAGAGCGCTCTCCTTTTGCAAGGCCACATAGTCGCCGAAGCCGATGGTGGTCAGTGTGATAAAACAATAGTAGAAGGCGTCGAAATAGTCCCAGCGCTCATATTTGGAGAAGGCTGCTGCTCCAGTCGTCATCACCACAGTGGACAAGATGGAGACCAGGCAGATGAGGTTGGTCTCAGAGACCTCGGTGTTCCGCATCTTGAGACATCGCTTCCCGAACTTGAGCATGTAGCCCACAAAAGTGTTGAGTCTCTCTCCGATGCTCTGGAACATCACCAGTCCGAGCGGAATTCCTGCGAGGGCGTAGAACATGCAGAACGTCTTTCCTCCCCAAGTTGCTGGCGTCGAGTGCCCGTAACCTGCATAAAACAGCATGGAATTAGAATTTACATGATCAAACATGCACAAAAAGAAAAACTGAAAAATGTGTTTATCTCCATACAACTTTTTTTTCCTCTTCCGCATGATAACACAAGAAACATCGAAAGTTGCCCACACTATTCCAGCAGTTTTTTTTTCAGAGTGCGAGATGAAACCATTTTCCCACACCGTTGAAGTCCATGCGTTGTATTGAATGTCAGGTGACTGCTGCCCGTTTCTAAATTCCGTCTGAAGCACAAAGCAACGCTCCCGTGTCGGAAAATATGCTTTGATCGCAAGCTTCACGGAGAAACGTGTTCAAAAAGCCTGCTTCCCTTCTTATCGGAGCTCTTTTTGTGTGATAAACACGAAATTTCCGATTCAAGCTGATATTCGACATTTGCTTCACGGAGCCTCAGAAGCGGGCCCTAATCAAGCTGAGTATTGCATGCATACACCAATGAGCGATTATATTAGGACCACCCCCATCGTAGAGAAAAGAGCGCGCCTGGAGACCGAACGGTGGCGCAGGTGCAGTTCACAGAGCAGTGTATATATACAAACCGAGGAACGGCTTTCTGTTAGTGGAGTATTCGGAATCATAATGGAAAAAGCTGCCGATTTATCGGAGTTTGATAAAGGACAAGTGTGATGGCAAGACGCCTCGGAACTACGATCTCGGAAACGGCGGGGATTGTGGGTTGTTTACGTGTCGCTGTAGTGAGTACGTATCAAAAGTGGTGTACAGATGGCCAAACGACGAATCGTCGTCCTGACGTGTGTCGTCCGCAGCTTATTGATGCCAGAAGAGAGCGGATACTGTCGCCCATTGTTCACAGCGACGGCGGAACCACAGTGTGACAAATCACCAGCTGCTACAACAGTGGTGACCAGCGCAATGTGTCACAGCACACAGTTCACCGCAGTCTTCTGCGCATGGGTTTGCGAAGAACAATCAGCGTGCCCATGCTCACTACACGTCATCGTCAACAATGCATGAAATGGGCCCAAGATCATCGAGATTGGACCGTGGATGATTGGAAGAAAGTGGCCTAGTCTGACAAATCATGATTCCTGGTGCATCACGTAGACGGCTGAGCGTGAATACGCCAATTACCAACGGAGGCTGTGTTATGCTGTGGGCAATGTTTTCTTGGGACACTTTAGGCCCCATTATCCCAATAGCACAATCTCTGACATCTGTCAGGTATCTGAATATCGGTGCGGACGAAGTTCACCCATTCATGGCAACTGTGTTCCCTGCTGGTGATGGCCATTACAAATAGGATAATGCGCCATGCCACACTGCCAGAATCGTCAAGGAGAGGTTCGAGGAACATGCCGGCGACTTTCTGTTAATGACCTGGCCTACAAATTCACCTGACATGAATCCAATCGAACATTTGTGGTTCGACTTGGAAAAGCATTGTCGCGCTAAATCACCATCACCCCGAAATGTACGGGAACTGGGGGACCTGCTATTGACATTATGGTACCAGATACCCCAGGATATCTATCGCCACCTCATCGAATCGATGCCTCGCCGAGTGGCCGCTGTTTTTCGGGCTAAAGGGGGTTCCACAGCTTATCAGGTAAGTGGTCATAATGTAATGGTTTATCGGTTTACTTCTATTACAAGCAGTACCAGTTACATTCCTCATAAAAAAAATGTACGACTTGAAGGAAAAATAATTCTGTAAGCAATGCAATACAATTACAGCGAAGTTGATATTTGATGGATTATTTATTGGATTAGATTTTAATCAATTACATCACTAAATGATCATTTACTGTATCATTCTACCACATCACAATCATTAGTATTATTTACAAGATCACTATTGTTACAGGTACATATTTATTGACGTACTATAACTCGTGCATCTACCTACTAACAATTAACTGCGTGGTAGCAATATCAGAGCATCATCCCAACTTGACTTAAGTTCGTGTTCGTCAATGTATAGCAGCAGCGCTACCACGCAACTATGTCAATGTGTTCACAATCCACTGTTTCATTTGAGTTCATTATGGCAAATTACGAACTCCTGTAGATAACGTTTAGGATCGCCAAGATTACTGAGTTACCAAGAAAAAAATCGAAGTTTAAGAAAAATTAAAATGAAGCTAACAATTGCATTTCAGGAATTTCGTAAGAGCTATCTAACGTGGTTCTATCTGACAACGGTTAAAGTTTTAATGAAAGGTTTGACAAGTATGAGAGTTTTAAATAAGTTTTAATGAATTCCGAAAAAACAGAATTGTGATTTAAAGTCCCGGTTCCAATAAACAAAAACATGTGATTTGGAGTTAACATGTGACTGACCACCAGTTTATTTAGGGCTCAAACTGCTTTATTTTTCAAGGTACCTTCAACAAGATCGCTTTAAATCGAATCGATTGCATTATACGTAATACCCTCAGAATTTAAGTTCTACGAATCTAACTAAACAAACTGCAGAAGTTAACAAAACCTACTTATATAGCGATATTTCACCGGATTTCGCTCAAACCCAAGAGCTTCTTTGTTTCGTAATAAATTTCGAATACCTGGTTTCAAACTCCTAATTCAACTTGTTTCAAATAATTGCAGATAATTTCCTTCAGATCAGTAAAATATTTACACTTTGGCACGAAGTTCGAAACAGTAGTTTCAAATTTCAGGCATCAGCTATTTGATAGTCAGCCACTCTGTTCATTAAGATATTGGGTCGGAAAAAAAGCCTGCAAACACAATGCAACAGAAAAGTGCTAATTTACCTTAAATACAAATATATAAATGAGTTCAAAATGTAGACGCCATCGTTTGCCACGTTCTGTTTCCATCGTCTGGGCAGCTGTTGGATACGGTTCCTGAAGAATTGTCGTAGCTTGGAAGTAAAGAAGGGAGTCAGTGCGCGTTCGACATCGTCCCATTTGATGAATCGTTGTCCGTCCAGATAATGCTGCAACGTCCGGAGAAAGTGGTAGACGTTTGGGGGCAATATCCGGGGAATAGGCTGAATGCGGCAGCAGCTCCCAACCCATGTATGCCCCTGATCTTGTGACAGGTCACCCGTGCTGTGTGAGGTCTCTGCCCATCCTGTTGTAGAACGACGCCCTTAAGGTTCAGCAGTGCTGGTCGTTTCGAAGTGAGCTATGCATACTGATCGTCAAGCTGACGGCAGTACACATGGCCGGTGATATTGGTGTTGCCCGGCAGCAGCTCAAAAAACACGATACCCCGCATATTTCTCCAAGCATACAGCAGGACCTTACGTAGGCGTCAGCCGGCTTTGGGGTCGGCATGGATTTCTGTTTTGGGTCCAACCACTGTTTCTGGGCACTGACATTGTCATACAGGACCCATTTCTCGTCACCTGTCACAATGCGGTCCAACTTGGTCACGTGAAGGCGGGAAAACGCCTACAGT
The DNA here is from genome assembly GCA_039090855.1 of Macrothele yani. Taxonomy (NCBI): domain Eukaryota; kingdom Metazoa; phylum Arthropoda; class Arachnida; order Araneae; family Macrothelidae; genus Macrothele; species Macrothele yani. The sequence goes on along the minus strand of CM077011.1, from coordinate 5,121,941 downwards.
CATGCCATTTGCTTTCTGCTCAACCGTGAGTTGAATGTGTACCCAAACTCCCCTCTTGTGCACCTTCCTAAGTTGACGCAGGTGCGTGACAATGCTCGTGTGATTAGTCCCCAGCTGTTTGGCCGACTCCCGCGTAGTCACACGTGACTCAATCTCCACTAAGGTTTTCAGCATGTTCATATCCAGTTTTGCCGGCCTTCTGGCTTTGGGTTGGTCTGACAGGTTAAAATTTCCCTCTCGAAACCGTTCGAACCAACGACAGCACTGACGATGCAATTTTACTTGTTCCTTTTTATGAAATAAAATAACGCTGATTCCTTTTTTATGAAATTACTCTGCAATGCGAAGAAAATGAAATGAAACACGACACCTATGTAACAGAACAAACGTCGCAGACAATTGTTCGAGCACGTGCATGTTGCCCCAGATGAAGTCGTTTATTTTACTAACTTTATTTTATTTTCCTGTATTTCTCCTTGATTTTACGTATCGTGCCATAACGGTGATCTTAGTTCCGATTTTGACAACGGAATAAAAGCAGGTGGCACTGCAAGTACTGAATGACGCCAGGGCGTTAGGGACAGACGTAGCCTATTTTATGTACATATACGTATATATTATTTAACGTAATGCGTATCTTTTAAATAGTTCAGTGATGAATAAAGGCAAACGTGCATTTCAGTATCAGAAATCTTCTGTAAGATGGCTGAAGCTATTTGCCATCTTATACAAAGATTTCTTTGCACTTGTCTTCTTGGAAACGCTGTCCATGGAATGAGATTCTGATGAACAAACAAATGAAAATCTGCAGGTCATAAATGTGGAGCTGTACGAAGACATGACTGTAGCGTACAGTCGACTACAATCTCAAAAGTACGAAAAGAATCACGGCTTGCTTATAAGTCATTTCACACTTCAGTACTGTCCATTGTTATTACAAAACGAAATGCCTACATACCTTTCAAATACATTTTATAGTACTTCAGTTAATCATCATTTTGTCTTGCAAGGCTTCGGTACGTCTTACACATCCATCAGTAGACCTTCAATGTAGTATGTAGGAGAAACTCCGATCACCTCAAATGTTCACTTAAAATGATGCCTCCAGTTTTTAAAAAAGATCAAAGTCCGGAAGTCTCCTATCTGGAATACAGGAAGGAAAGGGCGGGAATTGCTTATATCCTTATTTTCCCGAAATACAAATGTTTTTGCCCTTCCTGATCTCGCGTTGTCACGTAGGATGAGCGTGCCAAATCTACTTCAGCAAATTTTCGGTCACAATGTGTCTTGCAGATTGTTCTTGTAAGATGGTCACGTCATATCCACTGCTGTTCCTCACATACAATCATCATTATCTTGACTTTCAACTGATGATGGAGAACGGTTTTCTGATGATGGAGAACGGTTTTCTGGTGATGGGAGGTTAGGTGTTCTTACTGAGGTATAATTCCAGTTGTGATTCCGATTACCATCCAACTTACAGTATTAACATTTTTCTCGAAAAGATGCCTTTTTCTTCTTGTTTTTCTGTTGTGTATGATCCATTATGAAGTAACTTTTCTCTTCTGAAAGATTCCTAAAATGACGGGGGAGGAGATGTTTGTTTAGCGAATAGTTTACTCACATGCCTTGCGACGGTTCTCTTCGGAAAGGCAGTTAGCCACTACGGTGGAGCAACCAACGTTAGCAATTGACCATTCGTTGGAATAGGCACAGGTTCTAGAACCTAATGAGGTAGGGTAGCTTGTTTGTCTTACGGAATTATCACTCCCTTCTCTGGAACCACTGGTTCTAAATTAAGGACAACTGATTACACCCCTCAGGATTGCTAACGTGGACGTTAACCTCCAACTCCCACCTTTCTTCAATCCCTACAAGAACTTCATTCGTTCTGCACTAGGCTTAGTGTAAAGAACCCGGTCATCTTAGACGTATTTCATCCAAAACGTGGCAAAATTATATGGGCATATACCTCCGCCAAAAATGATTATGCATGTACACTCATCGTCAAAAAATAGTTGCTCCCAGAAGGATTCAACAGACAGGAATGAAACTTGGTGGATAGGTTTGACATCGTGAAAAATGCAACTGATTCAAGCATCACGCTCGGCCGCGCATGTGACACCAGCAAGGAGAGGTCGTAGCGCTGTGCCTGACAGGCTATATAAGGTCGTCCCGTTGCGTATACTTGCCATTCTGATTTGTGCTGTTGTGTTGGTTGCATCCTTTGCAAGCGAAGTATGCCTCCGAGGAAAGTTCAGAAGTAATTTGAGCAGTTGAAGGAGTTCAAGAGGGGCAGCATCGTCAGGCTCCGGGAAGCGGGATGGTCTTATCACCGTATTGCGCGCCATACCGGTCGTGCGGATATCACCATAGCACGCTGTTGGCGGCGGTGGATAGAACACGGCACGCAGCAGCAAGTAGAAGGGTCTAGGTGACATAGACGATCCACGGAGAGAGAGAGAGAGAGAGAGAGGACCGATGGGTTGCCCGACATGCGCGGAGTAACCCAACAGCCACGATTGCGGATATTCAGCGAGCAGTGGTGCCCTCCATGCATCGTCTGATTAGTGCCAACACCATTGGTAGACGGCTGCACGACGTAGGACTATACGCACGCAGCCCGTTACGACGACTGCCCTGAACACCATTGCATTGTCGCCAAAGACTGCAATGGTGTCGCACCAGACTGTCATGGAGCCACTCAGAATGGCAGCAGGTGATCTTCAGTGACGAGTCTCGCTTTTGTCTTGGAGGACACAACCACCGAAACCTTGTGCGCGGAGGCACCGTGGTCAGCGCCAAGATGAACGGTTTGTTGTCGAGCGTCACACGTCCAAATGGCCTGGTGTCCTGGTGTGGGATGCAACTGCCTACGATGCCAGATTACCTTTGGTGTTCATTACAGGCATTTTGACAACCCAACGTTACGTTAATGAGGTCCTGCAACCAGTGGCACTACCTTTTCTGAACGCTCACTCCTGTGCGATTTTCCAACAGAACAACGCTCGTCCGCATAACGCTGCTGTCTCGAAAGCTTGCCTTCAAGGCACTGACACTCTGCCATGGCCAGCCGCATCGTCAGACCTATCGCCTATTGAAAATGTGTGGGATGCTATTGGACGGACTATCCACACTCCACCCCTACCGTACAACCTGCAGGAATTGAACTGCGAGAGAAGATTCAAGTTGCATGGAATGGCTTACTGCAAGACATCATTAGGAACCTGTATAACTCCATGCCGAGACGTCTGGCATGCTGTGCGAGCAAACATGGTGGCCAGACGCCATACTTAGAGACACTACTTATTGGCGTGTAGCTCAATAAATATTGCCCGTAACAGTCTCAATGTGTAATTATTTATTGTTCCTGGTAACCTTAACCTTCCTCCCGAATAGCATTGCAATCCGACTCGTCCTTCTGGGTGAAACTATTTTTTTGAGGATGAGTGTATATTGTCTGATCTTTCGCTGAGGGAAACTCAAGAATGCTTTATTGTTTAGCTTGGGCATCTGCTAGCCGTTTTGACATGATATCTCTGTAACGTAATTATAAATACACCACACTGTGAACACTCAAGAGACGCATATAGCGTATTAAATTAGTTTATTTTTGTGGAGTAGTAAGTACAAATATTCGCCAAGCTTTCGCACTCCACTGGAGGCTTTCTCAAGGCAACGGTAGACATAAAAATGCAAGGAATTTAAACACGTAAGGAACAAAGATGATTTTTGAAAATAACGCGGGTGACATTACGAGCGTATCACACGAATTTTTATCACCCAATTATACGGTGTGTCACGATGTGTTTCCATCTTTTAATAACGCATGCCAAGCTCTTGGTAATTCAGTAGAAACTATATCATTAAATGCTAGTTTGCTGGATATGATTTCGACTGTTTCCCTGATGGCAGTCTCTTTAAAGTTCGTGTATGGGGCAATTCTTCTAATTCTATACCATAGAGGAGGAGTGGCCGATGAATGCATGACTTCTCTGGCGAGGGCTGTATTCTGTATGTCCTGGTTGACATTTCGCACGTTCTCTTTACGTCTAGTGTTCAAGGATCGCTTTGTCATTCCGATATATATCTTTTCAGTGTTGTCAGGATATACCAACGGTATACCGTACACACCTGCCAGTGTGAGAAAGAAAAGGCAGGTGTGTACGCTATACCATCGGCCAATCCTCTATGGAGTACTATTAGAAGAATTTCCCCATACGCGAACTTTAAAGAGGCTGCAATCTGGGAAATAGTCGAAATCCTATCCAGCAAACTAGCGTGCAATGATATACACTGGTGTGCAAAAATTAAGGACGAAGAGTAGAAATTAGCATAACAGCGGAATGAGCAGGCAGAACGGACCGAAAGAGCACTCAGGAGATAGACTAGGGTCCGGTACGGTAGGGCATGCGCATATATGCAGCATGACATAGAGGGGGGTGTCAGAAGGGTATAAAGCACACGGGCGGTGTACGCTCAGCAGTTCGGTGAAAACTAGTGCACGGTGTACATCGGTTTGAAGACGTCGAACTGCTGCCACCGTGTGATATGGCTAACAGGCAATCCAGTAGACGACATCTGGATGACTTTACCGGAGGTCGCGTCATTGGGAAGTTGGAAGAAGGTCGAAGTGTGACTAGTGTGGCCGAGGAGTTCGGTATCGCTCACAGCATCGTTCCACAAGATTGGAGAGCATTTCAAACGATAGGAACAGCTGTCCGAGAGTTTAGAGCAGGCAGAACGGACCGAAAGAGCACTCAGGAGATAGACTAGGGTCCGGTACGGTAGGGCATGCGCATATATGCAGCATGACATACGCTCATCAGTTCGGTGAAAACTAGTGCATGGTGTACATCGGTTTGAAGACGTCGAGTTGCTGCCACCGTGTGATATGGCCAACAGGCAATCCAGTAGACGACATCTGGATGACTTTACCGGAGGTCGCGTCATTGGGAAGTTGGAAGAAGGTCGAAGTGTGACTAGTGTGGCCGAGGAGTTCGGTATCGCTCACAGCATCGTTTCACAAGATTGGAGAGCATTTCAAACGATAGGAACAGCTGTCCGAGAGTTTAGAGCAGGCAGAACGGACCGAAAGAGCACTCAGGAGATAGACTAGGGTCCGGTACGGTAGGGCATGCGCATATATGCAGCATGACACACGCTCATCAGTTCGGTGAAAACTAGTGCACGGTGTACATCGGTTTGAAGACGTCGAGTTGCTGCCACCGTGTTATATGGCCAACAGGCAATCCAGTAGACGACATCTGGATGACTTTACCGGAGGTCGCGTCATTGGGAAGTTGGAAGAAGGTCGAAGTGTGACTAGTGTGGCCGAGGAGTTCGGTATCGCTCACAGCATCGTTTCACAAGATTGGAGAGCATTTCAAACGACAGGAACAGCTGTGCGAGAGTTTAGTAGTGGTCCTCCACGAGCAACCACGGCTGCGGACGACCGGTATATTGTCCTACAGGCGAGAAGAGACAGACGGCAGACAGCGGGGAAAATCGCAAGGCACATGCAACAGACAACTGGACGTCCGTTATCGCGTTTTACCGTGGCCAGGAGGCTGCACAGAGGTGGTCTGTTTGCACGACGACCAGTGCGGTGTGTGCCATTAACGCCTGCTCATCGGAGACGGCGGTTTCTGGGGTACCAGGAACACAAGAACTGAACACATCAGCAATGGGGTCGAGTTCTCTTTACGGATGAGAACCGATTTAGTCTGACGAGCGATTCTGGACGTATACACATGTGGAGAGAGCAGGGAACACGCAATCACACCTCCAACATCATCGAAAGGGACCGGTTTGGAGGTGGAGGAGTTCTCGTTTGGGGCGGTATCATGCTTGGTAGCCGTACTGACCTCCACATCTTCCAAGGAGGTTCCGTTACTGGTGTCCGCTATTGTACCGAGGTTCTCCTGCCTCACGTGCGTCTGTTTAGAGGTGCTGTGGGTTCTGAGTTTCTCTTCATGGACGACAACGCTATACCTCACCGTACAGTGGCTGTCGCAGAGCTGTTGGAGAGTGAAAATATTCAACGCATGGATTGGCCCACAAGGTCCCCTGACCTATATCCAATCGAACACGTGTGGGACCTTCTCGGGAGACGCTTGGCAGCACGTCACCAGCTGTCAGCAACGATTCCGTAGCTGCGATTGGCGCTACAAGAGGAATGTGCTGCGATGCCTCAACAGCTCCTTGACAACTTCGTCCTCAGCATGGACAGACGTTGTAAATCCTGCAACACGCAGTCAGGGGTGATCATATCCCCTACTAAATACTGGATTTTTCTTGGCAGCCGCCTATCACATGGACGTTTCTGTCTTCTGTCCAGTTGTGCTCGAAGCTACCTTTTCAATAAAGTGCCTTTGTATCCTTTGTTTGGACGGTTTTGCTCACTTGTTCTATATTCTTACATCTTGGAGATCTTATGGTATGATCTGAGTCGATGTGGAGCACTTCTGCACGACGTTACATTCGAAAAACCGTCTCGTCCTTAATTTTTGCACGCCAGTGTAGTTTCTACTGAACTACCAAGAGTTCGGCATGCGTTATTAAAAGATAAAAACACATCGCGACACATCGTATAACTGCGTGATAAAAATTCGTGTAATACGCTCGTGATGTCACCCACGTTATTTTCAAAAATCATCTTTGTTCCTTACGTGTTCCAATTCCCTGCATTTTTATGTCTACCATTGCCTTGAGAAAACCTCCCAGTGGAGTGCGAAGGCTTGGCGAATCTTTGTACTTACTACGCCACAAAAAAAAAAAAAAAAAAAAAAAAAAATTAATACGCTATATACGTCTCTTGAGTGATATCTCTGTGCTGGGAATTAGCAAAAATGCTATGAAGCATTTTACAAAACTCCCAGCGTATCGGAAGAAACTGAAACGCGACTCCGGTTAATTATTAGTGCTCTTCGTAGAATTACAAAACAGAAAAATAAGAGCATTATGTTTCCTTCGGAGCAACCGACGTATTTTAAAACTTCGATCTATCTAGTTTTTTTGTGGGGTTTTCTCAGAAATGTTTAATCGAATGGAATGCATCAGTAATTTGTAAAGCCAGGTTGACGATTTATATCAGATAATGTATCCAGTAGCTATTTATTCTCCTTAAACTGAGTAATATGTTATACTAAAAAAGTTTTATTTTTACACTAAGCAATGCGATTTAAGAAAACCCTTTTCTGTTCTGTAAACCTTTAAAAGTTATGTTCTATTTATTCTCTTTTGGTTGCCTCAAGACCCTGAAACAAAGATGTTTTATTTTCCATGGAATTCAGTGCGATTTCGCATTAATCGATGGTAAGAAAATTGTTTCGCTCATATTTACTCTGCCAAATCTGAACAAACATCAAGTGCCGAAGTGTTACAGAAGACCGCAGCATTAATAGGGAACTTCCTTTACCCACTCAGATCCATTGAACGAACTGTCAATCTAAGTGACAGAAAGGCATCTTTAAGTCTGGTTTGTTCATAATAATCGATATAAGACACTCTCAAATCCAAAGGAACTTTGCCTCCAACTTTCGAGGATATATTCGATAGTGGAAGAGCTGTCGCTTATCTCAGTGCTGCCCTAGGCATCGTAGAACGATGAGGTTTTCAAGCGGTGGTTGAATCTCAGGCTATTTGTGGTGTTCTTTTAAGTTGTTTCAGCAAACTAACAATTGAAATAGATAATGATATTTTGTTCATTTTCATGTGCTCAAACATGGGAACCGAAAACCAGTTAATATTTTTATTTGAGTTTTTATCAACAATGGGGCACAGTTTATGCATAAAATTGTATTGTACAAAATGTTGTTACAGATCGTGAATATCTTTTCCTTCACTTAGCCTGTTATTGTAGGGTTTGCATCCACAGAATCTGTGACGCATATTCTCATTTAACTTTTCTTTTTAGTTATTTTCTCTATGTAAATTTGAGTTCTTTCTCCTTGAGCGTTTTTCAAATTTAACGTTATATTTTCTTTTTAAGATACAGAGAGAAAATATAACGTTAAAATAGTATGGTTGGCAACACCTTGAGGTAGGAACGTATGATGTGTGTATGTGTCCGGTGAGAACTGGAAGATATATAATGTTTGAGCAGCAGAAAAGAAGTGGAGATGGTGGATGTTATAATGCTATAATCGTGGAAGCGACTTGGTTAATTGAAGTTTGATCAATTTGAAGGCTGCGTGCTATATCTTTAGTGTTTTTTCCTTAATCAAGTGTTCTGATTATTAACTCACATTGGTTGGATTAATAAGTTAATTGAGTTGTAGTTGTGCCATGTTGAAAGTGCTAAATGAGTGTTGGCTGAATAAAGACTAACCGTAAGTAACCTCTTCTTGAAGCTTCTTGGGTGACTCCTGTTTCACCATAGCCGAAGCATTTAAGAACTGTTTTATGTAGTGTTCAGTCAGCCATATATACACGAATGCCTGTTGTGGGTTTTTGTATCTATTACTCTAACTGTCAGTGATAAACCTGGTACTGTTTCCGAACACGACTGGAGACCACATTAGTATCTTCTCGGATCTACGAGTACAATGAGTCATTTCGAAGATACTCTGGTTTTCCTTAATTGAGGAAAACCAGAGTATCTTCGAAATGACTCATGTGTTACGATCCGAGCCTTGTGGCATGACGTATTATCCCACTTCCAGTGGGATAATACGTCATCAAACATCATGCACATTTATTTATCGCAATGATACCATATCTCGTGACATCCACATGCCGTTGCAGAAATATTAAACACTTAATCCCCACCCCGAAAACATACCCCAGATCATTACACAGCCTCCGCCATCCTATACACTTACACTAAGAAAAAGAGTTTGTTTGAACCAACAAAATGGGTTTGTTGAGCTGTTTTGTCGATTTATTTTGTTGCTTTAGCCAAACTCCATCGGAATTGTTTTGTTGGCAACACAAAATTATTTCGTTTGCTATATTTTGTTAATTCAACTATATGGAAGTGGCATCGACCTTACGGCAAAGCACACGTGATAACTAGCTACTCCATACGGGCACTACCAGACAACCACTGACCAGAAAAAATCTCGTTTTCCGCTTAAGATTTCGTTTTGAATTAACTGCGATGTAAGTGCATTGTTAGAAGACTGGGAGCTGTCAACTCTGATAGAGACATTCAGATGTAAGAATTTCTAATATATCTTGTAATTCAGAAGTATTTTTATACTAGTATTTGTTGTGTGTTATTTTGTTTGGATTCAGTGATAATTTGGCCTCAATTTGTAGACTCATAATTACAATGAACACGATAGAATCCGCGTCTTATTAGATGCACAGGGGCACGTATTAAATTTAAACCCAGATGTTTGATAAAGCAATAATACATTTCTTATGACGGCTTGCGGTTCCTGATTACAAATAAAAATTTGCACATGAGGTAATGATAAGAGCTGTGATTTATGTATAGAGCTTGATTTCATGTATAAGCTATATATACAGGGTGTTTCAAAATTACTGTGGCAACCTAAGTTTGAATGGTGATAGTACCCTGGAACATATAGAACGTTAAGAAAATATTACGATATTTTTTTTGTTTAACCAAAAATGGCAATAATTTGTTTCTTCAAAAAACTAAGGAAAACATTTAAAAAGGAATTTAATTTGAGAACACGTTACACATGCACCAAAACAGTGTCAATACATCTTTAAGTCAAGTATAAATCGTCCGTGAACATTTCAGAAGGTGATAAACTGACTTTCAAATGCTGAATTCGCAGATAAGAATTTACTCCTAAGAACAGGTATAGCCGAGTGGGGGTGGGTAGCACGCCTAGTTCCTAAACTAAAGGTCTCAGGTTAGAATCCGTTCGGTGAGGGATTTTTGCCTGCTCTGAAAAAATTTCCTCTTGACGTAACACCGTCCAAATTCATTAAAACACCACTAGAAAATAAATACGGAGGAAAAAAATGGCGGATACCCAGGGTCGAAGGGCACTGCCTAATATTACTGCACCGGCAAAGTGTTGCCATCGGGGAAAAAGTTTAGGAACGATGTGGCCCAGCTACATAACTAAATTTTGTTGGAGCAAGAAATTACTGTGTTACGATAACTACGTTTGGCTGCAGCAACAAAACGTTTTATCACGATAACAATATATTTTGCAGAATCAACAATAATTGTCAGCAAAATACATTTGTAAACTCAACAAACATTTTTGTTGACTGCATATCGACAAAAGTTTTTGGTTGATTCAACAATTTTTGTTGGTGAATTGACAAAACGTTTTTCTCAGTGTAACGAAAGACAACAGGAGTCCATCTACTCGTGCTGTTGACGCCATATTTGGAGCCCTCCATTGGTGCGTTTTAACTAAAAAATGATTCATTGAACCAGGCAACCTTGTTCCAGTCCTCAAGGGTCTAGTTTTGATGCTCCTGGGCATACTGCAGACCATGCAATTTGTCGATTGTTAGACAAAGGGACTACTGCTGTTATAGCGCGTTCACACAGCGAGCGTGCTACTCGCTCCGTATGCCATAATTCTCCTCTGGATACTTTCTTCTAGTGCGCAGTTATTTGACGCCATGGTGTTTGCCTGTTATCTTATATTTACAATCTTCTCCACCCGCCGTTGCCCTCGAACATCGACTAGCAGTTTCAGATCGCAAGATCTGTGTTTGCCAACTTTTTCGTTTGTGTACCACTCACTGAAGCGCCCGATACAGTTATTCTTGCATAGCCGAGAAGGTTTGCCGTTCCTGAGATACCTGCGCACCTACCGCACATTATTATGTCTCTTTCAAAGTAGTCCTGAAGGGTCTAGACACAAGTCTCTTGCAATGAGTTGCTTACAAAGCCAACGTCATAGTTGCATACGTAAGTGAGGATGGCACACGCCTGGTTGCTATTGGGTGTTCCTAATGTTTTGCCACTTCAGTACAGTTGCATGTCAAAATTCGATTCACGGTTTTTCACCCAATGAACGTTGAACAAAATCTGATGAGTTTCAACAAAAGACTGATAAACTGCACATTTTTTATGTGCACGTAGTACTGGGTTGAAAAAGAAAATAATGTCTGCAAATGCAAGTCAAGGCAACAGAAAAGTGATAATTACCGTATATACATCAAGAACAAATCACTACAAAATGTAGTCGCCATCGTTTGTCATCATTGTCTGAGCAGCTGTTGGATATCATCTCTGTAAAGTTGTCGCGGCTTGGACGCAAAGAAGGAGTCACAGCGCGCTCGACATCGTCCCGGTTGGTGAACCGCTGTCCATCCAGAAAGTGACCGGAAAAGGTGGTTGTCGCTTGGGACATCCAGAAAGTGACCGGAAAAGGTGATTGTCGCTTGGGACATCCAGAAAGTGACCGGAAAAGGTGATTGTCGCTTGGGACATCCAGAAAGTGACAGGAAAAGGTGGTTGTCGCTTAGGACATCCAGAAAGTGACAGGAAAAGGTGGTTGTCGCTTGGGACATCCAGAAAGTGACAGGAAAAGGTGGTTGTCGCTTGGGACATCCAGAAAGTGACAGGAAAAGGTGGTTGTCGCTTGGGACATCCAGAAAGTGACAGGAAAAGGTGGTTGTCGCTTGGGACATCCAGAAAGTGACCGGAAAAGGTGATTGTCGCTTGGGACATCCAGAAAGTGACCGGAAAAGGTGATTGTCGCTTGGGACATCCAGAAAGTGACAGGAAAAGGTGGTTGTCGCTTAGGACATCCAGAAAGTGACAGGAAAAGGTGGTTGTCGCTTGGGACATCCAGAAAGTGACCGGAAAAGGTGATTGTCGCTTGGGACATCCAGAAAGTGACCGGAAAAGGTGATTGTCGCTTGGGACATCCAGAAAGTGACAGGAAAAGGTGGTTGTCGCTTAGGACATCCAGAAAGTGACAGGAAAAGGTGGTTGTCGCTTAGGACATCCAGAAAGTGACAGGAAAAGGTGGTTGTCGCTTGGGACATCCAGAAAGTGACAGGAAAAGGTGGTTGTCGCTTGGGACATCCAGAAAGTGACAGGAAAAGGTGGTTGTCGCTTGGGACATCCAGAAAGTGACAGGAAAAGGTGGTTGTCACTTGGGACATCCAGAAAGTGACCGGAAAAGGTGATTGTCGCTTGGGACATCCAGAAAGTGACCATAAAAGGTGATTGTCGCTTGGGACATCCAGAAAGTGACCGGAAAAGGTGATTGTCGCTTGGGACATCCAGAAAGTGACAGGAAAAGGTGGTTGTCGCTTAGGAAATCCAGAAAGTGACAGGAAAAGGTGGTTGTCGCTTGGGACATCCAGAAAGTGACCGGAAAAGGTGATTGTCGCTTGGGACATCCAGAAAGTGACAGGAAAAGGTGGTTGTCGCTTGGGACATCCAGAAAGTGACAGGAAAAGGTGGTTGTCGCTTGGGACATCCAGAAAGTGACCGGAAAAGGTGATTGTCGCTTGGGACATCCAGAAAGTGACAGGAAAAGGTGGTTGTCGCTTGGGACATCCAGAAAGTGACAGGAAAAGGTGGTTGTCGCTTGGGACATCCAGAAAGTGACCGGAAAAGGTGATTGTCGCTTGGGACATCCAGAAAGTGACCGGAAAAGGTGATTGTCGCTTGGGACATCCAGAAAGTGACAGGAAAAGGTGGTTGTCGCTTAGGACATCCAGAAAGTGACAGGAAAAGGTGGTTGTCGCTTGGGACATCCAGAAAGTGACAGGAAAAGGTGGTTGTCGCTTGGGACATCCAGAAAGTGACAGGAAAAGGTGGTTGTCGCTTGGGACATCCAGAAAGTGACAGGAAAAGGTGGTTGTCACTTGGGACATCCAGAAAGTGACCGGAAAAGGTGATTGTCGCTTGGGACATCCAGAAAGTGACCATAAAAGGTGATTGTCGCTTGGGACATACAGAAAGTGACCGGAAAAGGTGATTGTCGCTTGGGACATCCAGAAAGTGACAGGAAAAGGTGGTTGTCGCTTAGGAAATCCAGAAAGTGACAGGAAAAGGTGGTTGTCGCTTGGGACATCCAGAAAGTGACCGGAAAAGGTGATTGTCGCTTGGGACATCCAGAAAGTGACAGGAAAAGGTGGTTGTCGCTTGGGACATCCAGAAAGTGACAGGAAAAGGTGGTTGTCGCTTGGGACATCCAGAAAGTGACCGGAAAAGGTGATTGTCGCTTGGGACATCCAGAAAGTGACCGGAAAAGGTGATTGTCGCTTGGGACATCCAGAAAGTGACAGGAAAAGGTGGTTGTCGCTTAGGACATCCAGAAAGTGACAGGAAAAGGTGGTTGTCGCTTGGGACATCCAGAAAGTGACAGGAAAAGGTGGTTGTCGCTTGGGACATCCAGAAAGTGACAGGAAAAGGTGGTTGTCGCTTGGGACATCCAGAAAGTGACAGGAAAAGGTGGTTGTCACTTGGGACATCCAGAAAGTGACCGGAAAAGGTGATTGTCGCTTGGGACATCCAGAAAGTGACCATAAAAGGTGATTGTCGCTTGGGACATCCAGAAAGTGACCGGAAAAGGTGATTGTCGCTTGGGACATCCAGAAAGTGACAGGAAAAGGTGGTTGTCGCTTAGGAAATCCAGAAAGTGACAGGAAAAGGTGGTTGTCGCTTGGGACATCCAGAAAGTGACCGGAAAAGGTGATTGTCGCTTGGGACATCCAGAAAGTGACAGGAAAAGGTGGTTGTCGCTTGGGACATCCAGAAAGTGACAGGAAAAGGTGGTTGTCGCTTGGGACATCCAGAAAGTGACCGGAAAAGGTGATTGTCGCTTGGGACATCCAGAAAGTGAGCGGAAAAGGTGATTGTCGCTTGGGACATCCAGAAAGTGACAGGAAAAGGTGGTTGTCGCTTAGGACATCCAGAAAGTGACAGGAAAAGGTGGTTGTCGCTTGGGACATCCAGAAAGTGAGCGGAAAAGGTGATTGTCGCTTGGGACATCCAGAAAGTGACAGGAAAAGGTGGTTGTCGCTTGGGACATCCAGAAAGTGACCGGAAAAGGTGGTTGTCGCTTGGGACATCCAGAAAGTGACAGGAAAAGGTGGTTGTCGCTTGGGACATCCAGAAAGTGACCGGAAAAGGTGGTTGTCGCTTGGGACATCCAGAAAGTGACCGGAAAAGGTGGTTGTCGCTTGGGACATCCAGAAAGTGACCGGAAAAGGTGGTTGTCGCTTGGGACATCCAGAAAGTGACCGGAAAAGGTGGTTGTCGCTTGGGACATCCAGAAAGTGACCGGAAAAGGTGGTTGTCGCTTGGGACATCCAGAAAGTGACCGGAAAAGGTGGTTGTCGCTTGGGACATCCAGAAAGTGACCGGAAAAGGTGGTTGTCGCTTGGGACATCCAGAAAGTGACCGGAAAAGGTGGTTGTCGCTTGGGACATCCAGAAAGTGACCAGAAAAGGTGGTTGTCGCTTGGGACATCCAGAAAGTGACCGGAAAAGGTGATTGTCGCTTGGGACATCCAGAAAGTGACCGGAAAAGGTGGTTGTCGCTTGGGACATCCAGAAAGTGACCGGAAAAGGTGATTGTCGCTTGGGACATCCAGAAAGTGACCGGAAAAGGTGGTTGTCGCTTGGGACATCCAGAAAGTGACCGGAAAAGGTGATTGTCGCTTGGGACATCCAGAAAGTGACCGGAAAAGGTGGTTGTCGCTTGGGACATCCAGAAAGTGACCGGAAAAGGTGGTTGTCGCTTGGGACATCCAGAAAGTGACCGGAAAAGGTGGTTGTCGCTTGGGACATCCAGAAAGTGACCGGAAAAGGTGGTTGTCGCTTGGGACATCCAGAAAGTGACCGGAAAAGGTGATTGTCGCTTGGGACATCCAGAAAGTGACCGGAAAAGGTGGTTGTCGCTTGGGACATCCAGAAAGTGACCGGAAAAGGTGATTGTCACTTGGGACATCCAGAAAGTGACCGGAAAAGGTGGTTGTCGCTTGGGACATCCAGAAAGTGACCGGAAAAGGTGGTTGTCGCTTGGGACATCCAGAAAGTGACCAGAAAAGGTGGTTGTCGCTTGGGACATCCAGAAAGTGACCGGAAAAGGTGGTTGTCGCTTGGGACATCCAGAAAGTGACCGGAAAAGGTGATTGTCGCTTGGGACATCCAGAAAGTGACCAGAAAAGGTGGTTGTCGCTTGGGACATCCAGAAAGTGACCGGAAAAGGTGGTTGTCGCTTGGGACATCCAGAAAGTGACCGGAAAAGGTGGTTGTCGCTTGGGACATCCAGAAAGTGACCGGAAAAGGTGGTTGTCGCTTGGGACATCCAGAAAGTGACCGGAAAAGGTGATTGTCGCTTGGGACATCCAGAAAGTGACCAGAAAAGGTGGTTGTCGCTTGGGACATCCAGAAAGTGACCGGAAAAGGTGGTTGTCGCTTGGGACATCCAGAAAGTGACCAGGAAAAGGTGGTTGTCGCTTGGGACATCCAGAAAGTGACCGGAAAAGGTGGTTGTCGCTTGGGACATCCAGAAAGTGACCGGAAAAGGTGATTGTCGCTTGGGACATCCAGAAAGTGACCAGGAAAAGGTGGTTGTCGCTTGGGACATCCAGAAAGTGACCAGAAAAGGTGGTTGTCGCTTGGGACAGGTGGAAAAGGTGATTGTCGCTTGGGACATCCAGAAAGTGACCGGAAAAGGTGGTTGTCGCTTGGGACATCCAGAAAGTGACCGGAAAAGGTGATTGTCGCTTGGGACATCCAGAAAGTGACCAGAAAAGGTGGTTGTCGCTTGGGACATCCAGAAAGTGACCGGAAAAGGTGGTTGTCGCTTGGGACATCCAGAAAGTGACCGGAAAAGGTGATTGTCGCTTGGGACATCCAGAAAGTGACCGGAAAAGGTGGTTGTCGCTTGGGACATCCAGAAAGTGACCGGAAAAGGTGATTGTCGCTTGGGACATCCAGAAAGTGACCAGAAAAGGTGGTTGTCGCTTGGGACATCCAGAAAGTGACCAGGAAAAGGTGGTTGTCGCTTGGGACATCCAGAAAGTGACCGGAAAAGGTGATTGTCGCTTGGGACATCCAGAAAGTGACCAGAAAAGGTGGTTGTCGCTTGGGACATCCAGAAAGTGACCGGAAAAGGTGATTGTCGCTTGGGACATCCAGAAAGTGACCGGAAAAGGTGGTTGTCGCTTGGGACATCCAGAAAGTGACCGGAAAAGGTGGTTGTCGCTTGGGACATCCAGAAAGTGACCGGAAAAGGTGGTTGTCGCTTGGGACATCCAGAAAGTGACCGGAAAAGGTGATTGTCGCTTGGGACATCCAGAAAGTGACCGGAAAAGGTGGTTGTCGCTTGGGACATCCAGAAAGTGACCGGAAAAGGTGGTTGTCGCTTGGGACATCCAGAAAGTGACCGGAAAAGGTGATTGTCGCTTGGGACATCCAGAAAGTGACCGGAAAAGGTGGTTGTCGCTTGGGACATCCAGAAAGTGACCGGAAAAGGTGATTGTCGCTTGGGACATCCAGAAAGTGACCGGAAAAGGTGATTGTCGCTTGGGACATCCAGAAAGTGACCGGAAAAGGTGGTTGTCGCTTGGGACATCCAGAAAGTGACCGGAAAAGGTGATTGTCGCTTGGGACATCCAGAAAGTGACCAGAAAAGGTGGTTGTCGCTTGGGACATCCAGAAAGTGACCGGAAAAGGTGGTTGTCGCTTGGGACATCCAGAAAGTGACCGGAAAAGGTGATTGTCGCTTGGGACATCCAGAAAGTGACCGGAAAAGGTGGTTGTCGCTTGGGACATCCAGAAAGTGACCGGAAAAGGTGGTTGTCGCTTGGGACATCCAGAAAGTGACCGGAAAAGGTGGTTGTCGCTTGGGACATCCAGAAAGTGACCGGAAAAGGTGGTTGTCGCTTGGGACATCCAGAAAGTGACCGGAAAAGGTGGTTGTCGCTTGGGACATCCAGAAAGTGACCGGAAAAGGTGATTGTCGCTTGGGACATCCAGAAAGTGACAGGAAAAGGTGGTTGTCGCTTGGGACATCCAGAAAGTGACCGGAAAAGGTGGTTGTCGCTTGGGACATCCAGAAAGTGACCGGAAAAGGTGATTGTCGCTTGGGACATCCAGAAAGTGACCAGAAAAGGTGGTTGTCGCTTGGGACATCCAGAAAGTGACCGGAAAAGGTGGTTGTCGCTTGGGACATCCAGAAAGTGACCGGAAAAGGTGATTGTCGCTTGGGACATCCAGAAAGTGACCGGAAAAGGTGGTTGTCGCTTGGGACATCCAGAAAGTGACCGGAAAAGGTGATTGTCGCTTGGGACATCCAGAAAGTGACAGGAAAAGGTGGTTGTCGCTTGGGACATCCAGAAAGTGACCGGAAAAGGTGGTTGTCGCTTGGGACATCCAGAAAGTGACCGGAAAAGGTGGTTGTCGCTTGGGACATCCAGAAAGTGACCAGAAAAGGTGGTTGTCGCTTGGGACATCCAGAAAGTGACCGGAAAAGGTGGTTGTCGCTTGGGACATCCAGAAAGTGACCGGAAAAGGTGATTGTCGCTTGGGACATCCAGAAAGTGACCGGAAAAGGTGGTTGTCGCTTGGGACATCCAGAAAGTGACCGGAAAAGGTGGTTGTCGCTTGGGACATCCAGAAAGTGACAGGAAAAGGTGGTTGTCGCTTGGGACATCCAGAAAGTGACAGGAAAAGGTGGTTGTCGCTTGGGACATCCAGAAAGTGACCGGAAAAGGTGGTTGTCGCTTGGGACATCCAGAAAGTGACCGGAAAAGGTGATTGTCGCTTGGGACATCCAGAAAGTGACCGGAAAAGGTGGTTGTCGCTTGGGACATCCAGAAAGTGACCGGAAAAGGTGGTTGTCGCTTGGGACATCCAGAAAGTGACCGGAAAAGGTGATTGTCGCTTGGGACATCCAGAAAGTGACCGGAAAAGGTGGTTGTCGCTTGGGACATCCAGAAAGTGACCGGAAAAGGTGGTTGTCGCTTGGGACATCCAGAAAGTGACCGGAAAAGGTGATTGTCGCTTGGGACATCCAGAAAGTGACCGGAAAAGGTGGTTGTCGCTTGGGACATCCAGAAAGTGACCGGAAAAGGTGATTGTCGCTTGGGACATCCAGAAAGTGACAGGAAAAGGTGGTTGTCGCTTGGGACATCCAGAAAGTGACAGGAAAAGGTGGTTGTCGCTTGGGACATCCAGAAAGTGACCGGAAAAGGTGGTTGTCGCTTGGGACATCCAGAAAGTGACCGGAAAAGGTGATTGTCGCTTGGGACATCCAGAAAGTGACCGGAAAAGGTGGTTGTCGCTTGGGACATCCAGAAAGTGACCGGAAAAGGTGATTGTCGCTTGGGACATCCAGAAAGTGACAGGAAAAGGTGGTTGTCGCTTGGGACATCCAGAAAGTGACCGGAAAAGGTGGTTGTCGCTTGGGACATCCAGAAAGTGACCGGAAAAGGTGGTTGTCGCTTGGGACATCCAGAAAGTGACCGGAAAAGGTGATTGTCGCTTGGGACATCCAGAAAGTGACCGGAAAAGGTGATTGTCGCTTGGGACATCCAGAAAGTGACCAGAAAAGGTGGTTGTCGCTTGGGACATCCAGAAAGTGACCGGAAAAGGTGGTTGTCGCTTGGGACATCCAGAAAGTGACCGGAAAAGGTGGTTGTCGCTTGGGACATCCAGAAAGTGACCGGAAAAGGTGGTTGTCGCTTGGGACATCCAGAAAGTGACCGGAAAAGGTGATTGTCGCTTGGGACATCCAGAAAGTGACAGGAAAAGGTGGTTGTCGCTTGGGACATCCAGAAAGTGACAGGAAAAGGTGGTTGTCGCTTGGGACATCCAGAAAGTGACCGGAAAAGGTGGTTGTCGCTTGGGACATCCAGAAAGTGACAGAAAAGGTGGTTGTCGCTTGGGACATCCAGAAAGTGACCGGAAAAGGTGGTTGTCGCTTGGGACATCCAGAAAGTGACCGGAAAAGGTGATTGTCGCTTGGGACATCCAGAAAGTGACCAGAAAAGGTGGTTGTCGCTTGGGACATCCAGAAAGTGACCGGAAAAGGTGGTTGTCGCTTGGGACATCCAGAAAGTGACCGGAAAAGGTGATTGTCGCTTGGGACATCCAGAAAGTGACCGGAAAAGGTGGTTGTCGCTTGGGACATCCAGAAAGTGACCGGAAAAGGTGGTTGTCGCTTGGGACATCCAGAAAGTGACAGGAAAAGGTGGTTGTCGCTTGGGACATCCAGAAAGTGACAGGAAAAGGTGGTTGTCGCTTGGGACATCCAGAAAGTGACCGGAAAAGGTGGTTGTCGCTTGGGACATCCAGAAAGTGACCGGAAAAGGTGATTGTCGCTTGGGACATCCAGAAAGTGACCGGAAAAGGTGATTGTCGCTTGGGACATCCAGAAAGTGACCGGAAAAGGTGATTGTCGCTTGGGACATCCAGAAAGTGACCAGAAAAGGTGGTTGTCGCTTGGGACATCCAGAAAGTGACCGGAAAAGGTGGTTGTCGCTTGGGACATCCAGAAAGTGACCGGAAAAGGTGGTTGTCGCTTGGGACATCCAGAAAGTGACCGGAAAAGGTGGTTGTCGCTTGGGACATCCAGAAAGTGACCGGAAAAGGTGGTTGTCGCTTGGGACATCCAGAAAGTGACCGGAAAAGGTGGATTGTCGCTTGGGACATCCAGAAAGTGACCGGAAAAGGTGGTTGTCGCTTGGGACATCCAGAAAGTGACAGGAAAAGGTGGTTGTCGCTTGGGACATCCAGAAAGTGACCGGAAAAGGTGGTTGTCGCTTGGGACATCCAGAAAGTGACCGGAAAAGGTGGTTGTCGCTTGGGACATCCAGAAAGTGACCAGAAAAGGTGGTTGTCGCTTGGGACATCCAGAAAGTGACCGGAAAAGGTGGTTGTCGCTTGGGACATCCAGAAAGTGACCGGAAAAGGTGGTTGTCGCTTGGGACATCCAGAAAGTGACCGGAAAAGGTGGTTGTCGCTTGGGACATCCAGAAAGTGACCGGAAAAGGTGATTGTCGCTTGGGACATCCAGAAAGTGACAGGAAAAGGTGGTTGTCGCTTGGGACATCCAGAAAGTGACCGGAAAAGGTGATTGTCGCTTGGGACATCCAGAAAGTGACCGGAAAAGGTGGTTGTCGCTTGGGACATCCAGAAAGTGACAGAAAAGGTGGTTGTCGCTTGGGACATCCAGAAAGTGACCGGAAAAGGTGGTTGTCGCTTGGGACATCCAGAAAGTGACCGGAAAAGGTGGTTGTCGCTTGGGACATCCAGAAAGTGACCGGAAAAGGTGGTTGTCGCTTGGGACATCCAGAAAGTGACCGGAAAAGGTGGATTGTCGCTTGGGACATCCAGAAAGTGACCAGAAAAGGTGGTTGTCGCTTGGGACATCCAGAAAGTGACCGGAAAAGGTGGTTGTCGCTTGGGACATCCAGAAAGTGACCGGAAAAGGTGATTGTCGCTTGGGACATCCAGAAAGTGACCGGAAAAGGTGGTTGTCGCTTGGGACATCCAGAAAGTGACCGGAAAAGGTGATTGTCGCTTGGGACATCCAGAAAGTGACCGGAAAAGGTGGTTGTCGCTTGGGACATCCAGAAAGTGACCGGAAAAGGTGGTTGTCGCTTGGGACATCCAGAAAGTGACCGGAAAAGGTGGTTGTCGCTTGGGACATCCAGAAAGTGACCGGAAAAGGTGGTTGTCGCTTGGGACATCCAGAAAGTGACCGGAAAAGGTGGTTGTCGCTTGGGACATCCAGAAAGTGACCAGAAAAGGTGGTTGTCGCTTGGGACATCCAGAAAGTGACCGGAAAAGGTGGTTGTCGCTTGGGACATCAGAAAGTGACCAGAAAGCGATCCAGAAAGTGACCGGAAAAGGTGGTTGTCGCTTGGGACATCCAGAAAGTGACCGGAAAAGGTGATTGTCGCTTGGGACATCCAGAAAGTGACCGGAAAAGGTGGTTGTCGCTTGGGACATCCAGAAAGTGACCGGAAAAGGTGATTGTCGCTTGGGACATCCAGAAAGTGACCAGGAAAAGGTGGTTGTCGCTTGGGACATCCAGAAAGTGACAGGAAAAGGTGGTTGTCGCTTGGGACATCCAGAAAGTGACCAGAAAAGGTGGTTGTCGCTTGGGACATCCAGAAAGTGACCGGAAAAGGTGGTTGTCGCTTGGGACATCGCAGAAAAGTGATCCAGAAAGTGACCAGAAAAGGTGGTTGTCGCTTGGGACATCCAGAAAGTGACCGGAAAAGGTGGTTGTCGCTTGGGACATCCAGAAAGTGACCGGAAAAGGTGGTTGTCGCTTGGGACATCCAGAAAGTGACCGGAAAAGGTGATTGTCGCTTGGGACATCCAGAAAGTGACCGGAAAAGGTGGTTGTCGCTTGGGACATCCAGAAAGTGACCGGAAAAGGTGATTGTCGCTTGGGACATCCAGAAAGTGACAGGAAAAGGTGGTTGTCGCTTGGGACATCCAGAAAGTGACAGGAAAAGGTGGTTGTCGCTTGGGACATCCAGAAAGTGGTGGTTGTCGCTTGGGACATCCAGAAAGTGACCGGAAAAGGTGATTGTCGCTTGGGACATCCAGAAAGTGACCGGAAAAGGTGGTTGTCGCTTGGGACATCCAGAAAGTGACCGGAAAAGGTGGTTGTCGCTTGGGACATCCAGAAAGTGACCGGAAAAGGTGGTTGTCGCTTGGGACATCCAGAAAGTGACAGGAAAAGGTGGTTGTCGCTTGGGACATCCAGAAAGTGACCGGAAAAGGTGGTTGTCGCTTGGGACATCCAGAAAGTGACCGGAAAAGGTGGTTGTCGCTTGGGACATCCAGAAAGTGACCGGAAAAGGTGATTGTCGCTTGGGACATCCAGAAAGTGACCAGAAAAGGTGGTTGTCGCTTGGGACATCCAGAAAGTGACCGGAAAAGGTGGTTGTCGCTTGGGACATCCAGAAAGTGACCGGAAAAGGTGGTTGTCGCTTGGGACATCCAGAAAGTGACCGGAAAAGGTGGTTGTCGCTTGGGACATCCAGAAAGTGACCGGAAAAGGTGATTGTCGCTTGGGACATCCAGAAAGTGACCAGAAAAGGTGGTTGTCGCTTGGGACATCCAGAAAGTGACCGGAAAAGGTGGTTGTCGCTTGGGACATCCAGAAAGTGACCGGAAAAGGTGGTTGTCGCTTGGGACATCCAGAAAGTGACCGGAAAAGGTGGTTGTCGCTTGGGACATCCAGAAAGTGACCGGAAAAGGTGGTTGTCGCTTGGGACATCCAGAAAGTGACCGGAAAAGGTGATTGTCGCTTGGTACATCCAGAAAGTGACAGGAAAAGGTGGTTGTCGCTTGGGACATCCAGAAAGTGACAGGAAAAGGTGGTTGTCGCTTGGGACATCCAGAAAGTGACCGGAAAAGGTGGTTGTCGCTTGGGACATCCAGAAAGTGACCGGAAAAGGTGATTGTCGCTTGGGACATCCAGAAAGTGACCAGAAAAGGTGGTTGTCGCTTGGGACATCCAGAAAGTGACCGGAAAAGGTGATTGTCGCTTGGGACATCCAGAAAGTGACCGGAAAAGGTGGTTGTCGGTTGGGACATCCAGAAAGTGACCGGAAAAGGTGGTTGTCGCTTGGGACATCCAGAAAGTGACCGGAAAAGGTGATTGTCGCTTGGGACATCCAGAAAGTGACCGGAAAAGGTGGTTGTCGCTTGGGACATCCAGAAAGTGACCGGAAAAGGTTATTGTCGCTTGGGACATCCAGAAAGTGACAGGAAAAGGTGGTTGTCGCTTGGGACATCCAGAATGTGACAGGAAAAGGTGGTTGTCGCTTGGGACATCCAGAAAGCGACCGGAAAAGGTGATTGTCGCTTGGGACATGCAGAAAGTGACCAGAAAAGGTGGTTGTGGCTTGGGATATCCAGAAAGTGACCGGAAAAGGTGGTTGTCGCTTGGGACATCCAGAAAGTGACCGGAAAAGGTGATTGTCGCTTGGGACATCCAGAAAGTGACCGGAAAAGGTGGTTGTCGCTTGGGACATCCAGAAAGTGACCGGAAAAGGTGATTGTCGCTTGGGACATCCAGAAAGTGACAGGAAAAGGTGGTTGTCGCTTGGGACATCCAGAAAGTGACAGGAAAAGGTGGTTGTCGCTTGGGACATCCAGAAAGTGACCGGAAAAGGTGGTTGTCGCTTGGGACATCCAGAAAGTGACCGGAAAAGGTGATTGTCGCTTGGGACATCCAGAAAGTGACCGGAAAAGGTGATTGTCGCTTGGGACATCCAGAAAGTGACCGGAAAAGGTGATTGTCGCTTGGGACATCCAGAAAGTGACCGGAAAAGGTGATTGTCGCTTGGGACATCC
Organism: Macrothele yani; assembly: GCA_039090855.1. Lineage (NCBI taxonomy): Eukaryota > Metazoa > Arthropoda > Arachnida > Araneae > Macrothelidae > Macrothele > Macrothele yani. The sequence continues at coordinate 5,098,700 of CM077011.1, read as the reverse complement.
AGAAAGTGACAGGAAAAGGTGGTTGTCGCTTAGGACATCCAGAAAGTGACAGGAAAAGGTGGTTGTCGCTTGGGACATCCAGAAAGTGACCGGAAAAGGTGATTGTCGCTTGGGACATCCAGAAAGTGACCAGAAAAGGTGGTTGTCGCTTGGGACATCCAGAAAGTGACCGGAAAAGGTGGTTGTCGCTTGGGACATAAAGAAAGTGACCGGAAAAGGTGGTTGTCGCTTGGGACATCTAGAAAGTGACCAGAAAAGGTGGTTGTCGCTTGGGACATCCAGAAAGTGACCGGAAAAGGTGGTTGTCGCTTGGGACATCCAGAAAGTGACCGGAAAAGGTGATTGTCGCTTGGGACATCCAGAAAGTGACAGGAAAAGGTGGTTGTCGCTTGGGACATCCAGAAAGTGACCGGAAAAGGTGATTGTCGCTTGGGACATCCAGAAAGTGACAGGAAAAGGTGGTTGTCGCTTGGGACATCCAGAAAGTGACAGGAAAAGGTGGTTGTCGCTTGGGACATCCAGAAAGTGACCAGAAAAGGTGGTTGTCGCTTGGGACATCCAGAAAGTGACCGGAAAAGGTGGTTGTCGCTTGGAACATCCAGAAAGTGACCGGAAAAGGTGATTGTCGCTTGGGACATCCAGAAAGTGACCGGAAAAGGTGGTTGTCGCTTGGGACATCCAGAAAGTGACCGGAAAAGGTGATTGTCGCTTGGGACATCCAGAAAGTGACCAGAAAAGGTGGTTGTCGCTTGGGACATCCAGAAAGTGACCGGAAAAGGTGATTGTCGCTTGGAACATCCAGAAAGTGACCGGAAAAGGTGATTGTCGCTTGGGACATCCAGAAAGTGACCGGAAAAGGTGGTTGTCGCTTGGGACATCCAGAAAGTGACCGGAAAAGGTGATTGTCGCTTGGGACATCCAGAAAGTGACCGGAAAAGGTGGTTGTCGCTTGGGACATCCAGAAAGTGACCGGAAAAGGTGATTGTCGCTTGGGACATCCAGAAAGTGACCAGAAAAGGTGGTTGTCGCTTGGGACATCCAGAAAGTGACCGGAAAAGGTGGTTGTCGCTTGGGACATCCAGAAAGTGACCAGAAAAGGTGGTTGTCGCTTGGGACATCCAGAAAGTGACCGGAAAAGGTGGTTGTCGCTTGGGACATCCAGAAAGTGACCGGAAAAGGTGATTGTCGCTTGGGACATCCAGAAAGTGACTGGAAAAGGTGGTTGTCGCTTGGGACATCCAGAAAGTGACCGGAAAAGGTGATTGTCGCTTGGGACATCCAGAAAGTGACAGGAAAAGGTGGTTGTCGCTTGAGACATCCAGAAAGTGACAGGAAAAGGTGGTTGTCGCTTGGGACATCCAGAAAGTGACCAGAAAAGGTGGTTGTCGCTTGGGACATCCAGAAAGTGACCGGAAAAGGTGATTGTCGCTTGGGACATCCAGAAAGTGACCAGAAAAGGTGGTTGTCGCTTGGGACATCCAGAAAGTGACCGGAAAAGGTGGTTGTCGCTTGGGACATCCAGAAAGTGACCAGAAAAGGTGGTTGTCGCTTGGGACATCCAGAAAGTGACCGGAAAAGGTGGTTGTCGCTTGGGACATCCAGAAAGTGACCGGAAAAGGTGATTGTCGCTTGGGACATCCAGAAAGTGACCGGAAAAGGTGGTTGTCGCTTGGGACATCCAGAAAGTGACCGGAAAAGGTGATTGTCGCTTGGGACATCCAGAAAGTGACAGGAAAAGGTGGTTGTCGCTTGGGACATCCAGAAAGTGACAGGAAAAGTTGGTTGTCGCTTGGGACATCCAGAAAGTGACCGGAAAAGGGGGTTGTCGCTTGGGACATCCAGAAAGTGACCGGAAAAGGTGATTGTCGCTTGGGACATCCAGAAAGTGACCAGAAAAGGTGGTTGTCGCTTGGGACATCCAGAAAGTGACAGGAAAAGGTGGTTGTCGCTTGGCACAATGTGTGGGGTGCGGCGGCAACTTCGAGATCTTGTGACAGGTCACCCGTGCTATGTGAGGTCTCGCTGCATCCTGATGGAGGAGGACTCCCATGCGGTTGAGCAATACTGCTAGCTTCGATGTGAGCGATGCTTACAGATAGTCGAGTGATAGCAGTACACATCGGCGGAGATTGTCCAGCAGCAGTTCAAAACACACGACAGCCTGCATATCCCACCAAATAGACAGAAAGCCCTTACGTGGGTGTAATTCGGCTTTGGCGGTGCCGGCATGGACTTTTGTTTTGGGCCCAGTCACTGTTTCTGGGCACTGACATTGCCACACAGGACCCGTTTCTCGTCACCTGGACAATGCGGTCGAAGAACGGTTCAACTTGGTCACGTGCAAGCAGGGAAAAGCATGCAGTCCTGCTATTTGCTTTCTGTTCAACTGTGAGTTGATGGGGTACACAAACTCCACTCTTAGCACCTTCCCACGTTGACGCAGGTTTGTGATAATGGTCGTATGATAGTCTCCAGTTGTTTGGCCAACTCCCGCGTGGTCACGCGTGGGTCGGTCTTCACTAAGGTCTTCAACGTGTCTATATTATCTGTCGTGGGTCTTCCGGCTTTGGGACGGTCTGACAGGTCAAAATTTCTCTCTCGAAACCGTTCGAACAGACGACAGTACTGACGATGCAATATGGCATTGGGGTACACACTGGTACTGTTCCATACAGCCCTTTCTGGAGTGCTACCGCGACGAAATTCATACAGCACGTAATGGCGGATGTGCTCCTGGTCAGCTTCCGTGTTGGCTGGCACTTACACTCTTCGCTTTATGACGGCTAACTGCCACTGACTTAAGCAACTTACTTGCTGATGTCATGCCGATGTGCGCCGTGGCTGGGGTTCGGACTTCGGGTACCTCCTCATCGGACATTATTTTCTTTTATATTGGAAATTTCTCTGCGCTTATTTTTGTCAAATGAAGAATCGATTCCCGAAACTTCGTCGAACATCTCTTATTTTCTCCTAAATCTTTCTAGCCGGCATAGTGGTCTCCTGCAATATACATAGTGCGGCAATTAAGTAAGGACACTGAATTTATTTTAAAAGAAATGGAAAAGCAGGAAAACGTACGTGTGTATATTTTATTCGAAGTACATTTCTCCTGCGTTAATACAAAAAGTGACACGATCAGCCAATGAACGGAAGGACTTGGAGAGGTCATCTTTTGGTACAGAGTGAAGCTGATGTCACAGTTCTTTGTATGTCTTTAATGCCTTGAAAAACTTTTCCTTTTGAAAACATCTTTAATTTAGGGAATAGAAAGTAGTAACACGATGACAAATCTGGAGAATTGGGGGATGGGGAGGGCAATGGTTCAGTACGCGCACTTGTTTTCGTGCCAGAAATCTCTACACACTGACTTCTGGGTGTGCACGTGCGTCATCGTAAAGAAGGAACCACTTCTCGTTTTAATACTCAGGCCTGACATGAACAAGCCTCTTCCACAATCATTTCCATTCCAAAATGGATGTGTAAACATTGCCAGCGACAGTTGTACCTTCAGAAATGAACCTGTGAAGAATCTCTTTGCTGTGGTAAAAGCACACATGCATTGTCTTGATTTTGGACCTCTGTAGCAAGATCTTATTCCCTTTGGGTGACCGTGGCGATTTCCGTTGAATACTCTGACGCTTCGTGTCACGATCATAAGAAAACGTCGTGGCTCGTCACCTGATTTGGAGACAATTTTGCATTGCTTCTGCAGTCTCCAGGATGTCTCTTGCCTACTCTGCTCGTGCAGGTTTCTGGTCGTCTGACAAAGCATGCGGTACATATTACCTCCTCCCTCCCCCCCCGGATCTTGCTATAAAATTCTACGAATCGTCCCTTTATTAACACCCACCTCACATTCCAGCATCCTTAAGGTCACACAATGATCGCTTTTTATTCCTTCGCGACCTTCCTCGACGAGTTCAAACGTGGACACTGAAATCGGGTGTCCGAGCCTTTCGTCATTTTCCAAATCTTCCCGCCCTTCCTTGAAACGTGCATACCATCAAAATATTTGTGCACGAGATATGCAATTAGCTCCATGCGCATCACGCAACAATTCAACTGTCTCAGATGCAGTTTTACCGATTTTCAAACAGAATCGGATATTTGCTCTCTGCTCCATGACAGCTGTGACAATGTTCTTCCACCGAATGACGTCATGCACAGCGTATATAATCATCTGCGCAGTTCTCACGCAGACACTGTTGCCACCACATAGCTCATAACTGAATTTTCAAAAAACCCTGCCTTCTTGATCCTTATGTTTTAAGGAGATTTTTAGAAAATTACTTAATTGCCGCACAATGTAATAAGCACACAGAACAAACACCCCTGGAAGAACTTACATCATAACGGGTGACGGTGGTGCCTCTTGCCTTGATAATAGCATGAATCCGGTGTAGTAGGGACTCTACGCTGTTGTGTATGTATTGAACATCGATTTTCAGCCACCCGCGTGTCAATTGGTCCCGAAGTTCCCCCAGAGTATGTTGGTGTCAATTCCGGTGTTTCACCTTCTGCTCCAAATGATCCCACAAATTTTCAATAGGATTTAAATCAGGGAATTTGGCTGGCCAGTCGAGGTAAGACAGTGTTGCTGATTGTCCGTCCCGCCACTCAGACGCAGTTTTAGCCCTGCGCAGTTGTCGCCTTGGAAGACAGCAGTGGCAATGTGACGCTGCTCGTGCAGATGTAGCGCAAAGGGTAACACTTCGTCATTCAGAATGCGGAGGTACGCATGCTGGTTCAAATTCATCGTAACTGCAACGAGAGGGCCCATTTTGTGGTACGAAAAACATCCCTAAAACATCACAGAAACCCCTGCAGTTTGAACAACACCTTCAATACCATCAAGATTGAAGGCTTCATTGAAACTGCGATGCACACGTCACCTTCCATCATTGAAGTACAAACAAAAACGAGACTCATCAGACCACATTACGCGTTTCCAATCCTACGCAGTAAAGTTTTGGTGCCCCTGAGCCCAATGATAACGTGCGACTTTGTGACTTGCTGTTAAAACAGGCCTCTTCCGTGGTGCTCTGCTCCAGATGTCCATTGCATGCAGTTCTCGTCGCAGTGTCCTTTCGGACATTGGTTGGTGTGGAATTTCATTGACTGTTTAGAGCAATTTTTGTCTGTTTTGAAACCGATTTGCAGTTACCAGGCGTGAAACATGGCGGCGGTCTTTGTTTGTGAGAATCGTTTTCCGGTCACAGTTACATTGTCGATTTTCAGTTGACTGCGAACTACACCACTGTTTGTAGACCCGTTGGACAATATGCTTCGACACACCAACGAATTGGGCGACTTCATTCACTTTGGGTCCGTAGGCACGGCCAAACACGGTGGTTCTTTTTTGCCATTCAGTAATGTCTGTCTTACAACCCATATTGCAGATTAAATTCAACACACACGTTGCTCTTCGCCACTGCACGAGACAGAAATGAACCTATAGACCACGCCAGTGCTACTTATCTCCCAACAATGCTATCACGGCACTCTCTAAGCAACTGATAAATTCCTACTGGCATTTCTATTAGGTGTGACTTTTTTTTGTCCGATATGCTTATGTAAAGGCGTAACGTGAAACATCATCCAAAACTGTGATACGAAATAACATTCCCAGGCGGTTTTGTGCGATGTCCTTCGCAAACTCATCTTTCTCGAATTCTGTATTAAAAAGTTCCTTAAAACACAAAGCTTTTTTCCCATTTACTACGACACAAACTGTGATGAAAGAAAAAGAAGAAAACTACATCATACACTCATCGTCAAAAAAAATAGCTGCACCCAGAAGAAAGCAACTGACAGGAATGAAACTTGGTTGGTACGTTTGACATCGTGAGACATGCAAATGATTCATGCATCACGCTTGGCCGCGCATGTGACGCGAGCAAGGAGGGGTCGTAGTGCTGTGTCTGACGGGCTATATAAAGTTGTCCCGTTACGTGTGCTTGTCATTCTGACTCGTGTTGTTGTGTTGGTTGCATTTTTGCTAGAGAAGTATGCCTCAGAGAGAAGTTCGGAATAAATTCGAGCAGTTGGAGGAGTTCGAGAGGGGCAGCATCGTCAGGTTCCGGGAAGCGGGATGCCATGCCGGTCATGCGGATATCCCCATAGCACGCTGTTGGCGGCAGTGGAAAGAACAAGGCACGCAGCAGCGACAGGAAGGGTCTGGGTGACCTAGACGAACCACTGAGAGAGGGGGAGGGGGAGGGGAGGGGGCGTCGGGTTGTCTGACAAGCGCGGAGTGACCCAACTGCCACGATTGCGGATATTCAGCGAGCAGTGGTGCCCACCATGCATCGTACGATTAGTGCCAGCACCACTAGCAGACGGCTGCATGACGTAAGACTACACGCACGCAGCCCGTTACGACGACTGCCCTTACCACCATTGCATCCTCGTCAAAGACTGCGATGGTGTGGTGCCAGACTGTCATGGAGCCACTCAGAATGGCAGCAGGTGATCTTCAGTGACGAGTCCCGCTTTTGTCTTGGAGGAGACGACCAACGAAACCTTGTGTGTGGAGGCACCGTGGTCAGCGCCAAGATGAACGGTTTGTTGTCGAGCGTCACACGTCGAAATGGCCTGGTGTCATGGTGTGGGATGCAACTGCCTACGATGCCAGATTACCTTTGGTGTTCATTACAGGCATTTTGACAGCCCAGCGTTACGTTAATGAGGTCCTGCAACCAGTGGCCTTACCTTTTCTGAACGCTCACTCCGGTGTGATTTTTCAACAGGACAACGCTCGTCCTCATAATGCTGCTGTCTCGAGAGTTTGCCTTCAAAGCACTGACACCGCCTTGGCCAGCCGCATCGTCAGACCTTTTTTTTTTTTTTTTTTTTTTTTTTTTTTGATTGGAGGTTTAACGACCACCGTGAGCAACTCAATGGGCTATAAGCAGTCGCCCGTCCCTAATTTAGGGTCACTGGTTCCAGGGAAGGGAGAGAGCCAGTGCCGTAAGACAAACACAACATCCATGCCTGACCGGGATTCGAACCCGGACCCCTTACGGACGAATGATCAGAGGCCAGCGCCTTAGACCACTGCGCCACCGGGGCGGCCATCGTCAGACCTATCGCAGATTGAAAATGTGTGGGATGCTATTTAATGCGCTATCCACACTCCACCTCTACCGTACAATCTGCAGGAACTGCATGAGAAGATTCAAGCTGCATGGGATGGCTTATCGCAGGACACCATTAGGAACCTGTACAACTCCAATCCGAGACGTCTGGCAAGCTGTGTGAGCAAACATGGCGGCCAAACGCCATACTGAGAGATATAACGAAGTAAATTTCTCCGTCATTTTTATCCGCGCCAGGATTCGAACCCGGGTCCCCTCATTCCGGAATAAGTTGCTCTACCAATTGAGCTACGCGGACGTTTTATTCTGATTCCTATCTGCCTTTATGTCGTGTGCGTCCTTCTGGCAGGTACGTCACATCTCCTGGTACGTTACATCATCTCCCCCTTATTTTTTTTTTTTCATTTTTTTTTTTTTGAAGTGCTGGAGAAGGGATTCTCTTATTTTTCCTATCTCGCGGTGTGGAAATAACATCACACCATTGCGAGATTTTGAACGGTCGGGTCATCCGGATAGTTCGGGCGCCATTATAACGAAGTAAATTTCTCCGTCATTTCTGTTCACGCCAGGATTCGAACCCGGATCCCCTCATTCCGGAATAAGTCACTCTACCAATTGAGCTACGCGGACGTTTATTCTGATTCCTATCTGCCTTTATGTCGTGGGCGTCCTTCTGGCAGGTACGTCACATCTCCTGGTACGTTACAGAGACACTACTCGTTAGCGTTGTAGCTCAATAAATATCGCCCATATCAGTCTCAATGTTTAATCATTTATTGTTCCTGGTCATCTTTACCTTCCTCCCGAATAGCATTGCAATCCGACTCGTCCTTCTGGGTGCAACTATTTCTTTGACGATGAGTGTATTTAGCTTCCGCAAGAAATCTCATTTACTATATCTGAAGGAAGTCTTTTCAGAGATACGAACGCATTCGAAACAACAGTATAGCAAAGAAAAGGTCGGGTAAGTTTCTAGTGATTGTTCAGGAAACAACGATAAAATTTCTTTCCTTTTCTTTCTTCCGCCGAAGGGAGAAAATCACTTTTTTTAGAGATTTTACTAAAGAACTTCATCATGTAATATTTCCCCCGAAAATGCTATATTAAAATCTTTTAATGAAAAAATATGCGCAGCCTTCCACCCTCAGGATTCTACAGTCTTCCATTTGTGTCCCAACATCGCAGTTGTCCGTAAGAGATGGGAGTGTAATTTTGTTTTTCTCCAGCGATTAAAATGCATCAGCGTCTATTTCATTTGACAACGCAGAAGTGGGGTAATTTATTCGCTACACCTTCTCCTATTTTTCTTTTTCAGAACCTATTTTAATTTCATGCTTAGGATTAGTTCTTTAAAGAATTTCAGAAAAAGACGTTATTCAGCGACTTTCGTATGAAAGTGAAATCTGTCTCATAAAGTGCAGGAAATAAATAAATAAAATCCCCTTCGCGTGGCAAAATTGATAGAAAACTTTAATCATCATACCGAAATGAGCCTCATATACAAGGTGGCGACAAAAAATGAATCTTCCGCCTTTAGGATTCTGCAGTCCTTCACACTTGTGTCTCAACATCGCAAGTTTTTTAAATAAACATCGATTTTTTTTTTTTTTTGCAACAGCTGTCATTACTCGTTAGCTTTGCGAGTTTTCCTTGTTTTGTTATACAGCTGATGGAGTTCATTTTGCTTGGCAGAAGCGCTAATAATATTCAAACAGTACTTTGATCCCTTCTGCCAAATATCAGTAACAAATTGTTAGTAACGTGTAAGGACATTAAACCTGGATAACTGTCACTGACATTTTTTAAAGCTTTAAATACCATCATAAAATAACGCAATTACAGAAGATGGAAATATTTTTAAAATTTGGTGACCGAGAAGAAGTTGGACGTGTACTGGACGCATAAGAATTTCGAGGTAATGTTCCACAAATACCTTTTCTAATCAGTACCAAATTCCATTTCATTTCAACATTTTACTCTCGGAAACAGATTGCCAAGCTATTTATTAACATTTCCGACTAATACAAATATCTGGAGTTTCGAGAAAGAGATGGAATTTTTTGGGTGCAGGATATATTTTTCTTGTACAACGATTGTATTAATTATCATGAGATATTTTAATATCGATTTACCACTTTGGGATAAATAATTTTCTGGTTTTTGCCACATAAGATTATCAGACCGTGTATTTCGTGGTTCCAGGAAACGGTTGGCTTCCCTAGGGCGTTCTTTGAAAATGCAAATCTTGCGACTCAGTAGTTTACCATACTGATGTTTGTTTACAACAAAACAGCGCATGCGCATCGCAAAGTGATATACGTACAAACTTTTTTTTCATGAAACAACCGGAAAGTTATTGAATCATTTTTTCGATGTGAAAAATCATCTCCTCCTACATAAAACACTTCTTACGCCTAAAAAATCTCACAGTTCCCGAAACCCCATAATTTCGAGGCTGCCGAGAGTGCTATGAATTTGCTTTGGAATTAAAGTCCACTGCCAACTTCGAAAGATCAGGGCTTTTGAAGCAGTTTTTTTTAAACCTCTTCCCCAGTTTTCACTGTAGTGCATTCGACCCCGAGAGAGTAAAATAAAAGAAAATACAGAATGGCACTTTTTAGGAAAAAACAGTGTAGTAACAACGAATCTATATATTTAAATAACAAGGCCATTTGTTTGTACAATCCGCCAGCGCCACCCACTTGAGCGATTTTAATGATTTTTTTAAATGAAAGCTACTGACCCACAGATTTGTTATCGCTAATTTTTATTGTCATAAGTAATTTCTTTTATGTTACCATGACATTTTCTTTGTACAATCCGCCATTCGTTATTCTGGCGTTTGTTCTCGCTTCAGTACTCGCAGAGCCATCTGCCTTTCTGTGGTGGTCCGACTTGGAACTAAGCCCTTTGCTATCAACTAAGTAGTTGTAAAATTCCGTATATTATCGGGAACTACTTTCTTTCACGTTGGGTGTGATCAGGTTGTATGTAAACAAAGCGGAACGGTACACGGGAAATCGGGAACTACTTGAAAGCGATCTGATTTGGTAATACAGCCAAAAATAATAAAAAAATACTAATAAAATAATAAAAAGTAATAAAAAATAAACGAAATAGTTTATGTCCACCGGAAAGGAATAAGCTTCCCAACGGAGAAAAAATTATCCATATCAGTTCAGTAGTTTTCGAGATTACCTCAAACACACAAACTTTCTCTCTTTATGTATTAGTATAGATTACATAATGAGACCAAAAAAAAATTGATAAAACCAAACTGGCAAAATAAAACACACTTTTAACCCCATTATGTAGTTATCTAGACACGATATCATTTCGGGCCACTGAAAGAATACCTCAATACTCCAATGCAAACCCGTCAACATGCTTAAGCACATGTTTATACAGTATAATAATGAGGAACGTCATCATTGAATTCGTATAAAAGTAGTTGGATAAATTAAAAATTAATGGGAATATTTCGAAAATTTTGTTATAGTGACTCATCTTATAGACTACCCATTGATAATTCAACCGTTTATAAGAGTTATGCATTTTATTACGATTCGTGTTATATGACAAGAAAAAATTTCAGTCACAGCTTTTTCAACTGTGCATGGCACGGGTTACAAACTAGTTTTAAACTAATAGTTCATTAACTATTCATCGTATGCACTAAATGTTTGGAGCTTTTGGAAGAAACAGCACAATTTTTAAGAGCAATATGCCATTATGTCTTAAAAGAAAAATGTTTAATCAATGCATCCTTCCAGTGCATACATATGGAGGGGAGACCTGGACCTTAACTAAAAAAGACATATAAAGGCTACAGGAAACTGAAAAAAGCCTGGAGAGGTGCATGTTTGGTGCAATGTGGAAAGATAAGAGGAAGTCGTGGATAAGGAAAATGACAAGAGCGGAAGGCATCATGATCAGAGTAAAATTCCTGAAATGGCAATGGCCTGGACATGTTGCCAGAAGAACGGATCACCGATCGATAACCGAAATTCTAGACTGGATTCAAAGGGACAAGAAGAGACCCAGAAGAAGACCACATGGGAGATGGGTGGATGAAATTCGAAAGCATGCAGGAGTGCCATGGAGGAGACTGGCTCAAGACAGAACGTAGTGGAATAAACTTGGGGAGGCCTTCATCCAGCAGTGGATTGATAATGGTTGGCAATGATGGTGTATACACACTGAAGAGCAATTGAATTAGAGACAGCTGGCGTTATGCAAATGTGGCGCTGCAAACGGAAACGACATGACGTACGCAGCGATCCGACAATAGAAGGAGTGATGCGACGGGAATCAGTAAGAGTCGGACGCAGTATCTAAGCGCATCTGATCGTGGGCAAATTGTCGGGGCCCGACGAATGGGTCACTCCATCTCGGAAGTCGTGCAGACACTGGGATTTTCACGAGCCACTGTGTCACGGGTGCACCGTGAGTACATCGAATCCGGTAAACCCATCCCTGCAAGGTGCAAACTGCCGTGGACAACAGCGTGTGGATGAGCGGGGTCATCGTCGGTTAGCTCGCATTGTAATAGCGGATAGACGGGCCACAGTGCAAGAAATCACTCTGCAATTTAACGCTGGTGCACAAAAACGTGTAAGCAGCCACACCATCCAGAACCATCTCTTCGCTATGGGGTACAGAAGCCATCGTCCCACGAGGGTACCGCTGCTGACCGCACATCACAGGGTGCAAAGATTAGCATGGGAGCGGGAACATCGCCACTGGACCCTAGACATGTGGAAAAATGTTACCTGGACTGATGAGTCTAGATTCACGTTGTTACATGCGGATGGCAGGATACGAGTACGGCGCAAACCACATGAAGCGATGGATCCTTCTTGCCAGCACGGTACTCTTCAAGCTGGTGGGGGTGGTATTCTCGTCTGGGGACTGTTTACGAAGACTGAAATGGGACTCCTGGTACGTGTGACATCGTCCCTCACAGGTCAACGTTACCGGGATATCCTGGACGACCATTTGCTCCCGTTTGTGCGTCTTCAACATCCCACTGGGGACCTCATCCCACAACAAGACAATGCACCATGCCATCGCTCCCGAATTGTATCCGAATGGTTGGATGAACACTCCACCGACGTGACCTCGCTTCCTTGGCCAGATAGGTCACCTGACCTCAATCCCATCGGGCACATCTGGGAAGCCATCGAGAGAGATGTTCGAGGCTCTGACCCCCCTCTGTCAAATCTTCGTGAACTGTGGGAGCTTGTTCAGGGGTCGTGGATCCGTATGGCTTTCCAACGCTTCCGGTGTCTTGTCGAGTCCATGCCGAGACGAATCGCCATCAGGGCAAAAGGTGGTGCTACACGTTACTAGACAGGTATCTCTAATTCAATTGCTCTTCAGTGTGTGTGTGTATATATATCATCATCATCATCATCATCATCATCATTGTCAACCATTATCAATCCACTGCTGGATGAAGGTCTCCCCAAGTTTCCTCCACAACGGTCTGTCTTGTGCCAGTCTCGTCCATGTCACCCCTGCATACTTTCGAATTTCATAAACCCATCTCCCATGTGGTCTTCTTCTGGGTCTTTTCCTGTCCCTTGGAATCCAATCTAAAATTTCGGCTGTCCATCGATGATCTGTCCTTCTGGCAGTATGTCCAGCCCATTGCCATTTCAGGGATTTAACTCTGATCTTGATGTCTTCCACTCTTGTCATTTTTCGGATCCACGGGTTCCGCTTCTTATCTCTCCTGGTTACACCAAGCATGCACCTCTCCATGCTGCTTTGAGTTGTCTGCAGCCTTTGTATGTCTCTTTTAGTTAAGGTCCACGTCTCTGCACCATACGTAAGCACTGGAAGGATGCATTGATCAAACACTTTTCTTTTAAGACATAATGGCATATTGCTCTTGAAAATTATGCTGTTTCTTCCAAAAGCTCTCCAGGCAAGTTTTGTACGCCGATTAATTTCTTCATCAATGTGACCCTCACTTGATATCTGCTGTCCAAGATAAACGTACGTGTCTGTTATCTCCAGCTTTTCTCCATCAATCGATAAATCTTCATTTCTTGTAAAAGCATTGAACATCACTTTTGTCTTCTGAAAGTTCATTTTTAATCCCACTTCTTTACTCTTGTCAGCAAGTTCCTGGATCATACTCTGCAGCTCTGATGGGCTAGTTGCAAAAATGACTACGTCATCAGCAAAACGAAGGTGGGTTAGATAATCTCCATTAATCTTTATCCCCTTGTTTTCCCAGCTCAGTGACTGAAAAACACCCTCCAATGTGGCATTAAAGAGCTTCGGAGATATGGTGTCACCTTGTCTCACTCCCTTTCCAATTTTTATGTGTGTTGTATTTTCAAACAGCCTAATCTTTGCACTTGCATTTTCATAGATGTTATTAATAATATTAATGTATGCATCTTCAATACCGCAGGTTTTCAGAGCCATTGTAACTGCTGATGGTTTCACCGAATCAAAGGCTTTTTCATAATCGATAAAAGCCATGCACAATGGAAGTTCATATTCCCTCGCTCTTCCAATTAGTTCTCTCAGCACATGGATATGATCTATTGTGCTGTAGCCACTCCTGAATCCAGCTTGTTCTCTCGGTTGAGCCATGTCCAGTGTTACCTTCAAGCGGTGTGAAAGAACTTTAGTGAAGATTTTATAAACTACTGATAGGAGGCTGATAGGTCTGTAGTTTCCGAGATCCTCAATGTCACCTTTCTTATGTAGCAGGATCATTGTAGCGGTGTTCCAATCCTCAGGAATCTTTCCTTCATTAAGGCATCGAGTGAAAATTTGGGCGAGTACTGTTTCGATTTCTCCACTTGCTTCTTGTATGATGTCTACAGTAATTCCATCTTCTCCTGGAGCTTTTCCCCGCTTCATGTTCTTGATTGCATGTGCAACTTCTGCTGGAAGGACTGGAGGAACTCTGGTACTGGTATCTTTCATGATGTCTGGAGTGCATATATCATCCCTTTCATATAATTTGGAGTAGAAATCTTTCACTCTTGTCAAAATTTCGCCTCTATTTCTTGTTACAGAACCATCTTCTTTTCTCAGTGCCATAATCTGTTTTCTTCCCTTACTGAGATGTCCCTTTGCTATCTTTAGGCTTTGGTTGTTTTCAATTGCTTTCCTCACTAGTTCACAGTTGAATTTTCTTACGTCTTCAGTGATACTTTTTCGTACTGTCTTGCATAGCTCTATATATTCCACTTTGGAAGTCACATCTTCTTTAGTTGTCCTCATCTCTCTTCTTTTTTGCATCAACATTTTCGTTTTTCCTGATAATTTATTTACATGCAACTTGTTCTTAGACCCAGCTAATTTTGTTGCTGTTTCCATAAGAGCTTTGGTTACTTTTCTGTTAACTTCAGAGATGTCCACTTCTTCCGATGTTAGGCCTTCTAAAGCAGAGAACCTGTTCTTCAGTTCCAACTTGAAGGTATTATGGTGTTTTTTAAGGTTGGTTATGTCAATAGATTTTGTTTGTCTTATGAGCTTGCCACGTTCAAGTTTAGTGTTGAGGTGCATCTTACATCTCACCAATCTATGGTCACTACCAGTGTTGAACTTGTTTAGCACACTGCAGTCTTCTATGACGAATTTTTTGTTACACATAATAAAATCAATTTCACTTGTCGTCCCATTTGGATGTCTCCATGTCCATTTCCTGTGTGGCTGTTTCTTGAAGAAGGAGTTCATGATGAAAAACCCTTCTGCCTCTGCAAACTCAACGAGAGTATTTCCACGCTGGTTTCTGTTGCCGTGACCGAATTTACCTACTGAAGTTTCATTCTGTTGCCGTTGCCCTATTTTTGCATTGAAATCTCCCATAATTATTTTCAAGTGCTGCTTACCTTTATTATTTAGATGACAAATTTCCTCATAAAATTCTTCAATTTCTTCTTCAGGATGACTTGTGGTGGGTGCATAAGTTTGAATAATCTGAGCCTGGTATCTTTTCGAGAGTTGCATAACAAGCCGTGCAGCTCTGTCAGAGGAACTTTCAACTTCTACAACTTTATCCTTCAGTTTCTTGTTTATTATAAATCCAACACCACTAGTTCTGCCAGTATCTGTCCCACGATAGTAGAAGAGATGTCCACTTTTCAGTTCGATGAGATCTTCTCCTTTTCTTCTTACCTCACTTAGCCCCACGATGTCCCACTTGATCCTTTGTAGTTCCTCTTCCAATTCAAGAAGCCTTGAATCAGAAGATAGGGAGCGTCCATTGTACGTTGCCAAGGTCAGCATCAGATGGCAGCCTAGTCCGGTCCTCCGGGGATTCTTAGCACCCTCTGCCTTCATGTCGCACTGGCCGCTGCCTTGGCCAGGTACATTCCAGCTGCCGGAGACTGAGGGCCAAGATTTAAGTTGTGGAGTCATTTTGGAGGGGTTTGGCCATAACTCACCACGCTGGCCAAGCGGGTTGGTGAGTGTGGGATAGAATTTCCTCTAATCCCGATGGTATAGTTATACCGCTATTTGCGGTCGTCAGAGCCCCTTTAGTAGGAACAGGATGCACCACGAGAAGGCGGGGTTGACATTTGTCAAGGAGAGGCTGTGATGTTACGCATCACCTGACCTTACATCCCTAGGTCACCTGATATATATATATATACATATATGTATATATATAAGGAACAGGGAAAGACCCAAGGGAAGACCTCGTGGGAGATGGGTGGATAAAATTCCAATGCATGTTGGAGTGACATGGAAGAGACTGGCTCAAGACAAAAAATTGTGAAAGGAACTTAGGCAGACCTTCATCTAGCTGCGGATTGATAATGATGATGCGCGTGTATTACAATTTGGTGTTATAAAACATCTTCCGTTAAAAATATTTAAGGCACATGTCGCAGTTCAACACAAATATTAAATTTTGTGTAAAACTGCGATGATGTCATAGACAGCATGACACAGGATTGGAGAGGAGAAAATACTGTTAAATATGAGTTATTTGCCTGAGCGAAGACGGGAGACCTGGCTGTTTGGTATCACTAAGAGAGGAGTCAAATGAAAGAAAAAAGTGACTCAAATGACGAGAAATGATGAAAAGCAGAGTTATTCTAAATCTCTTGCCTTCGTAACTGTAGGATTGCTTTTGACCAAAGATCGAGATAGCAATATTTTATTAAATAAATACATAAATAAACAAAATAAATCAATATTATATCATACATAGTACTTGCCCGGCACTGTTCCCAGTGATTTTTTATAATTTCGTGGGACTTAAAAACTTAAACTTTGAATTTGTTGAAGGCTTTCTGGATAATTTTTAACTGCGGCCTAACGCATTGTCGAGGCTCATTTGGATACAGAAATTATCTGCAGATTTCGGACAGTCTTGAATAAATATTACAGGATAATACGACCAGTTTCGTTTCTGAAGCGTAACGTTTTGAGTAACTTTATGGTGCCAATTTCCAGAACATTTTTTTCTCAGCTATGATTTTCTAGTCCCTGCTAAGTGGAGCAGAAATGTGGGGACAATAGTTGTGTCCTGAATTCAACAATTTTTTCAGGACAGGATAGCGGTAAAATCGAAGTATTAACGGCGCCGTATAATTTTTTGGTCGCCGTTGAGCCGAAAGCGATGCATCAGTAACACGACTGTGACCTATATTGCCTTTCCTTAGTTGCTTTGGCATTTGTTTAATTCTTGTTTCGAAAGCTTTTACACACAGAATCAGCAGACCTGTGAGAAATAAGCCAGACCTATAAAGCGAACCTTGGTCTCGCCGAAACAGTTTAAAACTCGAGATGATGGATGCCTTGCTTTGCTATGCTTAAAATAACGCTACTCTCACAATCGCAGGGTGATGACTTTTGAGGAACAAGGTCTTCTTCATAAAGAAACATTTCTTTTAAAAGAGGAACGTCTTGTCATCACCGGACGCTGCTCTACGACCTACACAATCCCAAATTTAACTGTCGTGACTAAACTGCTTCAGAGTGACGAATGATGTTCAGCTGTCAACGTCATGCTATCTGCAACTTGCTATTGATCTTGTCAGGTAACAAAATTGAACCTGATCATAATAAATACCAAAGCAGAACTGTTAGATTTTATCCGAGACATACTATCCTCTTAGAGTTCTAATGTACGAGTAATTTGCGATAAAAAGAATTGAAATGCAGATGACGAAAAAATTGTAAAATAATACTAGATTATTTCAACAGTTCATGACCTGTTATGAATTTGCAGCTAGCCAGCTAATATCCATTTTAAGAAGTGAGACGTATTATCATTTAGTACTTTGGAATCTGTAAATTTATTTTGTACACAAAACCTTCCGTTTAGTGCTAGGTTATAAAGATAGTTGCTGCCTACAATTTTGGAAAACAAATATAAAGTTGTCTGAGAGGAAAAGCATGTCCTTGGTAACTGAGACCTATAACTTTTGGTAACTAATTCTGAGTCGTTAATTGATATAGTATTGCGCAGTCGGATGTGAAACTTGGGCAATAGAAAAGAAATGGAAGTGAGTTATGAATAGAGAATTCAAGGGATGAAGGCATTATGACATAGCGCAGCAACACCCATACACAGTGTGTATAATAATTTCAGGGACCCGAATTCCTTTTTGGCAAGAGGTTTCTCATTGAACAGAAACAAAGGATCTGGATTTCTCAACAACTTCATAAGCCCACACTTTTAACTGAATTTTTAGGGGAAGAACTCCCACGGATTTCAGGAATTAATACAATGTTTACTGTCACAGTAATGAATTATCTCAAAGCTTTTGTAAGTAGTATCCACAAAATCATTTGTAGATACACATTCAGTGCTTTGAAAAATCTATTTGGGGACAATGAAATTACGGGCAGTATCAGCAATGATTTCGGATTAAAAATGATTTCGGATTAAAAATGTTTGAATCCGAAATCATTGAACAGCTTGAGTCATGTCTATATCAAAATGTTTTGTTTATTTCTATTATGGGAATAGTTTCCCAGTCATCAGTTTCAAATTACTCATTTCCCATTTCCTAAGATTTCCAGAACACTGTTCAACTAATATCGCTAGACCTCTTCGGCAGGTAACGAGCCTCTCACATATGAGCTTAGCCGCGTTATGTCTGGGAGATGTTTTACAAACGTGCCTGTCATGCTTACACCAGAATTCTCATGTTTGTTTGATCATGATTAAATAATTATGATGCCTTTAAACGTACCTGGAATTCATTATACAGTGCACGTAGGGAACGGAATGAAGGTTCGGGAAAAATTCGTCTGTAAAATAAATTCACTGTACAGCTCATTTTTTTACTACAGCGTATATTTCGAATGATGCGATCACAGCTAAAAAGAGCGAATATCTTCACCTAACCCCGAAAAATTATTTGAGGCGATATATATTTCGTTTCAGTATCTAACCGTCCTCATGGATATCCAAGTCTAGAAGAAGTAGTTCATCTCTAATTTAGAGTTACTCTTTCTAATGAAAGGGTAGAACAGGTTTAACGATCGATATATGTACAGTCAGAATTAGAACAATTATAACGAAGTAAATTTCCCCGTCATTTTGGTCCACGCCGGAGATCGAACCCGAGTCCACTTATTCCGGAACAAGTCGCTCTACCAACTGAGCTACGCGGACGTTCGTTCTTGCTGCCATCTGCCTTTATGTCGTGTGCGTCCTGCGGGGCAGGATTTATATTATGTTCTAAATTCATTCATCTCATGTATTATAATGCTTTCTCTATCGCTTCACCTTTCATAAAAGACACGTTTTTTTTTGTCTTAAAATTAGACACACTTTTACTTTTCTAAATCGTAATTTTTAATTTGCTCTACTATCACTTTTATCTGAAGTTCTAATATCAATGAAATAAACGGAAAGATTCTGGTATGTTTTTTCTGAATCCTAAAAAATGTAACAAAGAAAAAGAGAGACAGAGTGATAGACCAAAGGTGGGGGGAGGAGCAGTGGCTACTGAAACTTTTCTTTTGGACTGTAGAAATTGCTAGAAAATCATCTTAAACTGAAATAAAAAACAACATTGAAACGCCAGTGTGTGCTCGCGACATTTGTATTTAGGGACAACTTTTCTAAATTCCTTAGCATGCAAAAACATGAAATGTTGTTAAGAGCAAAAAGGAAACTCAATATGAACGGCTCCTTTCTTACTTTTTTTTTTTTGATTGGGTGCTGAACGACCACAGTTAAAAAAACGTCCCTAATTCAGGCTTACTGGCTCTATAGCGAAGGGAGGGAGCCAGTGCCCTAAGACAAACACAACATCCATGCCACACCGGTATTCGAACCCGGACCCACCTTGGACGAATGGTCAGAAGCCATCGCTTAGGCTACCGCGCCACCATCAAGTTTCCTGGCTCTTATCTCAAACTAATCTTTCTTTACTTTCGGTTCCAGCCGAGACTTCGGAAAGGACTGGTAACACAGAGATAAGAGCATATGTTTTTCATAAGAAAGCTGCCTTCGTATTTGTGTCAATGTTTACTGAGAACCTTGAGAAGATCATGAAAAGGCAATAAGATTTTAGTTAATCCTCCGTGCCCATCCCAACTCTTTGTACAAACTACTTCCGGCAGTTTTGTAGCCTATTACCCTCCTTCTATCCCGAAGCGAAAAAAGTGGTTGGAATTCTTTATACAGTATGTACACATGCTCCTTTCGTCGGCCACTGAAAAAGGCGAGCTGTAATGAAGACAGACACTTATCTGTGATCACCTTCCCTCACATTAAAGATAATTCTAGCTTCGTGGTTTACCTGTTAGCTGATTTGCAACCTACAAGGAAGCCATAGAACGAGACCAGTTTCTTTTTTTGCTAGACCGATGTCTCTGTGTCTAAGCAATGGAGAAAAACAATTCTTTTAGGAGCTGTAAAAAATAAGTAATGAAAATTAATAATAAACACTATAAAAAATAAGTAGTATAATTCCCAAAAATAACGTGCAGCAAAGTTGCCAGTAGGTCTTCAATTCGTAACGAAATTTCCGATTTGAAAATTTCCGATTTTAATAACGAAAACCTTCAGTATTTTGAAAGATTATCACTAATTCCGTGTTTTTTGGTTTTCTTTTTCCAGAAATATAAGTTTTGAATTTTTCCGTTTTTATGCAGAAATTTCCTGAGTTTTCGAAGAGCTTCAGTTTTGACTTTTTCAGTCACTAGACAGACTTCAGGAAGAATTATGTTACCCCCAGTAGCATCACGTAACAAAACCCGCTATTGTGCGCATACACAAGTCGCATAGCAGGACTTAATTCGTCAAGGGAGATTTTCCTGTGTTATTTCCCTGTTCGGGAATCAAGCCGGCGATGATATGTACGGTTAAGGCGCGCTGCTGACTGACTCAGCAAGACATATACTATCCAATCAGGTTTAAGATAGAAACACAAGGGACCGTAGCGTGAGATGATGAAATGTTTTTCGCTGTGAATGCGGGTTAATTAGTCATTTTCTTTTATTTACAGTAGCGTATTATTTTCCTGAATGGGTTTCTATTAGTTTTATTTTTTCTGTTGGATGACATATTAGAAAGGGTTTTTTTACTTTTTCATCGTTACTTTTCAAAACACTCCAAATTCTTTTGAAATGACAAAGGCTTTCGAACTAACAAAATTCAAGAACAGCATATCTCAAATTATGCAAATTACATTTTTTTTAAATTTGCTTATCAAAAATTACATTTATATTTCATCCTGATTTTTCACGAAACTCGAGATTTTTTGGACTGACATGACTTTCAGTTATGTTTAAGAAAAGATGAAGTATACTACTTAACCCTTTAAGCATACCTGGTTCAAATGGTGCCCAAAATTTTCCCTGATTTCCAAACAAAAATGTTCACATAGTGCCAGGAGCGTACCGGAAAATCTCGCCCCCCGTCCGCACGCAAAAATCTCTTCGAGGCCCTTTTGCGAAAATATATTAGCAGTCAGTTTCTTAAATTCGTCCTGATGAAGCCGAGCCAATCGCTCTGCGAAACTACAGTCGATGTTAATAAAACATTTAATTGTGAATAAACGTTGATAATAATTTATTCTAACTCAACATCAGAAGTGTGTAGTCTTAAATTATATGCAATACTCAAATTTTTCATTTCATATTATTAGCTAGGCTTTATAGGCGTTTTAACAGTTAAAATTGTTTGGAACCTAGTTATTTTCCGCAAAACCAAAATTATTTCTCTTTACTGCGTGTAACACAAATGTGCGTCTCGTAATTGAAAAAGCTGCCTTAATTTCATATCAACAGGAAGTACTACACAACAGTTACGCCAAAGTTAATCATATCATGGAAATTTCATTCTTTTAGAGAACTAAGGCCAGCCTTTTGAAATGCCTCATGATCACACATACAAAAAACGTAACGTTCAACTGACAGTGTTCAAAATGACCTTTTCCGATTTATATGAAAATATATAACATAAGTAAGTAAATAAATAAGTAGCAATTAAGAATTATAGCACAAAAAAAGCAAAACTACTTAAATTATTTATTCTTGAATATAAAAAAACACTTAACATAATGCTACAAATTTTTACACATAGTAAAATTTTTTCTTTTGACCATGTTATAAACAAAATGACATGCTTCTCCCCGCGAATAACACTTTTCATTTCATTATATTCTGAAGCAAGCATAGTTACATGCAAACAACTGTAATATATAAAACTTTATCCTCATTGGTAAAAACTTTTCATTCATTGAACTGATATTTCTTTCACATTCTATATTGTTAATATATATGTATGGAAACTATTGCTGTGAATATGAAAAGGGGCCTCAGGTCTTCTGAAATAACTGCTTTCTCGTCATCCAGTTTTTACAAACTTTAACTGCGAAAAAACAAACTTCCAAAAATTACGTTTCTTTTTAATATTTCTTTCAAAGCTATCGTAAAAAATTGCTGGTGATTTCTTTATTCATATGTGGTTTCTGCAAAGGATTTTGTAAAATGTTTTTATTGGGGCTAGGGGCCCTCTTGACCGAGAGGCCCCCGTGATGCAGAGGCTATTATTACGCGCCTGCATTGTGGCCAAGTTTTAGGAAAGCTACAGCAAAACAATTCCTTTCCCCATCTCATATCTGCACTATGGACTATAAACATGTCACTGGTGATAAGCGCTCCTTTCTACTCCTCTATTCTCTGCTCCATTACCCAACACATGATAGGGAAGGGCTATCCCCCTGACAAGGAGATCGTGCCACTGAGCATGATGTCCGGTCAGAACAAGTGACTCAAACATCTCTCCTTTCTTAGGTTAGCCAACATTCTTATAGCCCTTGTAGCAAGTAATCAATCAGAAAGGATTAGTTTCAAGCATCCGCCTGAATGACCTCTTTGAATAATAAATCTAAGGAAAAGCAACGCTTTGCGATGAGCAAGTTCACTCGTTCCTGCCGCGTTCGGTCCACTTTTTAGACAGAGAAAATATTCATTCGAGCTGATCTCAGCCCTGTTTACGAACCTCTGTTAGTTCTTTCCAGGTGGTTAAAGAGTTAGTGTTACTTCACAAAACCAATAAATATAAAATATGCTATTGATAGCTGTAGTGGCTGTTTTGTTAAAGGGTCCACGGACTGATACATAGACATCCTACAATCACCTGTTCGACACTTCCAGTACACGGTTTCTAATGGCAACACAATAAATACTTAATCGCAGGTCCACAAGATAGGAGGAGATATCCGTTGACATAATGACCTTAATATCATGCGATATGCTATACACAATATCCGGTCTCGCTAAGGAACCTCAAAATCAAGTCCGCTAGCACACAAAGGCAAAAATTTTATTAGGCTCTTCGTGGTTGCAACTTCCGGTGGTGCAAATGATATTCTATACATATTCAGTAAAACTATTGAATTGAAATTTAATAGTTAATCAAATCTCTTTAAATTCAAGGTTTCCCCGCGAAACACTTTGTCTTATGGAGACAGCAAAAATGAGAACAGAATTTTTTCGTTAATGTACGAACGGAATCATGGGCAGGTTTCCTAAAAATTCAGGGATTTCTTTTTTTACCACCTCCCTGAAAACAGAAGTTTTCCGTTATTAACCGGAGAAATTGAAGGAGTATTTCTGTCAGTTCACTTATGAAAAATTCGTGAAAATCTGGTTTTTTCCGTCGTTTCATCCGAAAGGCTGATTAATTCAGAAATTATTTGCACTGCAGTTTCCGTCCTAACATAAATTAGTCCGCTAGGGTGCATGAATGCATGTTTTTTGCATTCTTGATAATTCTGTTTTTTAAAAGAAGGACAAGCAAATATTTTCTGGGATTGTATGAATTTGAGTTTGGTCAAAATTTTCCTGGACTTTTTTTGTGTATAATTTTCCATCTGAGAGTAATATATAGTGTACTTGAAAAAAAAAAAAAAAAGCACGCCACGCTCAAACTTTTTGGTGGTAGTAAAATTTATTGTGTAGCAGTGTAAATTCATGTTTGTTTGTTTTATTTTGCCAAACAAGGCGCTTAGTACAGCCTAAAATTATGTGACATTTTGTTTGTAACGACTGGAGCTGAACAGCGCATTGGTCTTTGCGTAGTGCGTGTTTGCTTCCTACTGCCGACCTTGAAAGTTTGTCGATTTGCGACAGATGGTAGATAAAACTGCATCTGGTAATAGCGCTCACTACAGACGCCATCTAAATTCATTGAATGACTGCCGTTATTGGAAAGCACATAAAATATGAAGAATTCCATTTCAATTTACTAGATGAAACCTTTACGCGAAATTAATATTTGATAAATAATATTTTCTCGGAATGGATATAATAATATTTTTTCTTCGTAAGAGTACTTTGATCAATTGATAGGATTAGTTACACAGAAATAACATAAGTAGCATCTAAAAGCCGCCCCGGTGGCGCAGTGGTCTAAACGCTGGCTTATGATCATTCGTTCGTGAAGGGTCCGGGTTCGAATCCCGTGAGGCATGGATGTTGTGTTTGTCTTACTGCACTGGCTCTCTCCCTTCCCTGGAACCAGTGACAATAAATTAGGGACGAGCGACTGCTTAAAGCTCATGGCGGCCGTTTAACCTTAAAAAAAAAAAAAAACATCTTAACACTGCTTCGTTGTGCTGTTACACTATCTTCAGATAATTTTTACGTTTTTACTCTTCCGATAAAGAAATGTAAAAGTTTATAAAGTGCAACGAGTGACAAACGTTTTCCCCCGAAGGAGGTGCGTTCTGTTTATTTAGATACTGCAACGCTATTTTTTTTAAAAATAATCACTTTTCTGTTATCCGTTTTTTTTTTTTTTTCGTGGTTTAACGACCACCATGAGCAAATCTAAGGGATATAAGCTGTTTCCAGTCCTAATTTACGACCACTGCTTCAAGGGAAGAGGGACAACCTATTTCTATTATCCGGGTTTTTTTTTTCAAGATTTAACGACCAGCATGAGCTAATCTGAGGAATATAAGCTGTCTCCAGTCCTAATTTACGACCACTGCTTCCCGGGAAGAGGGACAGCCTTTTTCTATTATCCGGGTTTTCTTTTTTTCAAGGTTTAACGACCAGCATGAGCTAATCTGAGATATATAAGCTGTCTTCAATCCTAATTTACGACCACTGCTTCCAGGGAATAGGGACAGCAAGCGCCGTAAAACAAACGCCCTACCCATGTCTTATGCCGGACTCGAATCGAAGAAAAAGGTAATTCATTGGCCAAAGACGATTTTATTTTGTCTTCAGATAAGTGTAGACACTGCGTCGTTTGTATCTGTGAAGTGACTCAAAAGGTATAAAGATATCTATATAAGAGATTTGTATCTGTGAAGTGACTCAAAAGGTATAAAGATATCTATATAAGAGATTTGTATCTGTGAAGTGACTCAAAAGGTATAAAGATATCTATATAAGAGATTTGTATCTGTGAAGTTGTAACGTACCAGGAGATGTGACGTACCTGCCCGAAGGACGCACACGACATAAAGGCGGATAGGAATCAGAATAAAACGTCCGCGTAGCTCAATTGGTAGAGGGACTTATTCCGGAATGAGGGGATCCGGGTTCGAACCCCGCGCGGATAGAAATGACGGAGAAATTTACTCCGTTATAAAGGGACTCAAAAGGTATAAAGATATCTATATAAGAGATTTGTATCTGTGAAGTGACTCAAAAGGTATAAAGATATCTATATAAGAGATTTGTATCTGTGAAGTGACTCAAAAGGTATAAAGATATCTATATAAGAGATTTGTATCTGTGAAGTGACTCAAAAGGTATAAAGATATCTATAAAAGAGATGTGCAAAAATTTGTCTAATACTATCCGTTACGGTAATGCATGTGTACTTAGTTCCTAAAACTTTATTTTCTCTATCTTAAGCTTTCCTGCACATTCCGACAATTCCAATTCTCCCTCCCGTTACTCATTTTTTTTTTTTTTTTTACTGACGCTAACGGGATTCTACTTGCTTTTTTTTTTTTTTTTTAGTTGGAGGTTTAACGACCACCATGAGCAACTTATTGGGCTATAAGCGGTCGCCCGTCCCCAATTTAGAATCACTGGTTCCAGGGAAGGGAGAGAGCCAGTGCCGTAAGACAAACACACAACATCCATGTCTCACCGGGATTCGAACCCGGAGCCCTTTCGGACGAATGGTCATAAGCCAACGCTTAGACCAATGCGCTACTATTTGTTTTGCAAAGGGCAGCTGTATAAGCATAAGTTATCCAAGGCAAAAGCAATGACAGTCAATTAATACATACAACTGACGTGGATTAGGAACATCAAACAGAAGTCATCGCTCTTTCCACGTTGATAAGTGAGTCACGGAAAAATTTTCATTGGCCGCCACGGGAATCGAACCCAGGTCTTCCAGTAACGCGCCGGACATGCTTCCACTGTATCACAGCGGCCTCGAATTCATCCAGACTCACAAATAGTCTGGATGAATGTTTGAACAATGAATGGAAAACAGTCTGACTAATGTTTGTGAGTCTGGATGAATTCTAGGCCGCTGTGGTGCAGTGGAAGCATGTCCGGCGCGCAACTGGAAGACCCTGGGTTCGATCCCCTATGGCGGCCAATGAGAATTTTTCGTGACTCACTTATAAACGTGGAAAGAGCGATGACTTCTGTTTAACAACAGTCAAACTATATGATTTACTTGCAAAAGGGCAGCTGTCAAGCATAAGATACCCAATGAAAAACAGTGTCAATCAAGTCTCATCTAGGCTTTTACTTGCTTTGCAAAAGGCAGCTCTCAAGTGAAAGATACCCAATGAAAAACAGTGTCAGTCAAGTCTCATCTAGGCTTTTACTTGCTTTGCAAAGGGCAGCTCTCAAGTGAAAGATACCCAATGAAAAACAGTGTCAGTCAAGTCTCATCTAGGCTTTTACTTGCTTTGCAAAGGGCAGCTCTCAAGTGAAAGATACCCAATGAAAAACAGTGTCAGTCAAGTCTCATCTAGGCTTTTACTTGCTTTGCAAAGGGCAGCTCTCAAGCGAAAGATACCCAATGAAAAACAGTGTCAGTCAAGTCTCATCTAGGCTTTTACTTGCTTTGCAAAGGGCAGCTCTCAAGTGAAAGATACCCAATGAAAAACAGTGTCAGTCAAGTCTCATCTAGGCTTTTACTTGCTTTGCAAAGGGCAGCTCTCAAGTGAAAGATACCCAATGAAAAACAGTGTCAGTCAAGTCTCATCTAGGCTTTTACTTGCTTTGCAAAGGGCAGCTCTCAAGCGAAAGATACCCAATGAAAAACAGTGTCAGTCAAGTCTCATCTAGGCTTTTACTTGCTTTGCAAAAGGCAGCTCTCAAGTGAAAGATACCCAATGAAAAACAGTGTCAGTCAAGTCTCATCTAGGCTTTTACTTGCTTTGCAAAGGGCAGCTCTCAAGCGAAAGATACCCAATGAAAAACAGTGTCAGTCAAGTCTCATCTAGGCTTTTACTTGCTTTGCAAAGGGCAGCTCTCAAGCGAAAGATACCCAATGAAAAACAGTGTCAGTCAAGTCTCATCTAGGCTTTTACTTGCTTTGCAAAGGGCAGCTCTCAAGTGAAAGATACCCAATGAAAAACAGTGTCAGTCAAGTCTCATCTAGGCTTTTACTTGCTTTGCAAAGGGCAGCTCTCAAGTGAAAGATACCCAATGAAAAACAGTGTCAGTCAAGTCTCATCTAGGCTTTTACTTGCTTTGCAAAGGGCAGCTCTCAAGCGAAAGATACCCAATGAAAAACAGTGTCAGTCAAGTCTCATCTAGGCTTTTACTTGCTTTGCAAAAGGCAGCTCTCAAGCGAAAGATACCCAATGAAAAACAGTGTCAGTCAAGTCTCATCTAGGCTTTTACTTGCTTTGCAAAAGGCAGCTCTCAAGCGAAAGATACCCAATGAAAAACAGTGTCAGTCAAGTCTCATCTAGGCTTTTACTTGCTTTGCAAAGGGCAGCTCTCAAGTGAAAGATACCCAGTGAAAAACAGTGTTAGTCAAGTCTCATCTAGGCTTTTACTTGCTTTGCAAAGGGCAGCTCTCAAGCAAAAGATACCCAATGAAAAACAGAGTCAGTCAAGTTTCATATAGGCTTTTATTTGCTTTGCAAAGGGCAGCTCTCAAGCGAAAAAACAGTATCAGTCAAGTCTCATCTAGGCTCTTCAGCATGAGATACCCAATGCTAACAAAGTATCATCTTCGCAACACATTGTACGTAAAATTAATTCAGGTAAAACCTTTCCTGAGAATTAATGATACACAAATTAATTACTTAAAACACTAAATTAAAAGTCATTTAAATCAGAGTATGAAACTTAGCTTTTCAACTACATAGCATTTAGTCAATGGCAATTTATACACTACCTCTAATTTTCCGTTACTTTTACTTTAAAGTTTTCTTTCTATCTGAACATCTGTTTATTTCTATTTTTAAGACGGTTGGACCTACGACGTCACGACTGTTAAGATTCGTACGAAATACATGTGGAAGACCAAATCTTTTGAAGGAAACAGACATCGAAGACTGCTTTCAAGATTATTGAAGCTTCGCTTCAAAGTTTTAAATCTTTGACTCGTGAGATACTATTATTATTATTGGAAATCAGTCGCTGATGTGAGTTTCACAGTGACCAGATAATAGTTGTAAGGAAGGCCAGTTGTTCAATCACCGCAACTGCTGAATTACACGAAATACGGCAGACCTTCCAACCAACGGAAGAAATGTGGTAATAAACGTGCAATTGACTCGCCAGGTGAACCCAGACCCTCCGGCATCATCACAATGAATCACAGGGCTACCGCAGAATAGTTAACGTCGAAATTTAATGAGAGCGCCTACACAAGCTTACGCACAAAGACTATTCATCGTATCATAGAAAAAAATAAGCTTTGCAGTCGATGTCCACGTCGTGCCCCCTTGTTCACTGCAAGGCAGTGAAATATTGGGCTGCAATTTGCAAAGCCCTGTCACTACTGGAGTGCGGAGGACTGGAAACAGGTCACCTGGTCTGTCAAATCATGGTTTCAACTCTATCACGCGATAGGAAGGAGTTTGTGAGGCGTAAATCATACGAAGTGATGGACCCGGTGGAAGGGGTGTAACATTCTGCGGTACGTTCACGCGGGTGCCCATCAGGGACGTACTTAGAGGAAAGCAAGAGCGACTTGGCTTCCCCAAACGTATTTCATTTATTTGTTAAAATGCGACTTACATTAGAAAAAATGCATCAACATACAATTGAAAATAATACTTTAATTTTTTTTCTTTTATTTTTCATTAACTTTTACTTTGTCCTAATGGATTCCAAAAACCTTTTTTTCGGTCGCCCCCCCCCTTCCCCCGAAAAAAAATTCCATGTGGTCCCCTGGTGTACCCGCCGAGACATTCATCACCGGCGCAAGGAAAGTCAGCATCCATGAACTCTTGGTACAGGCCAGATGTGCACGACTGGTTTTGATTTCTAGAAAAGATCAAAATATTTTGAAAGCCTGAATTAACTTATTATTTTAGAACTTTTTCTCCAGAAGAACCAAAATTCAAAAATTTAGGTTGTAGAACTAAAATCCAAAATCCAGGAGATATTTCCTCGTATTAAACATTCATTCGTCTGAAATATCCACTCATGCAGTGAATTACTCACTCAAGACTTAAAAATGTCAAACTTCAGAACCATTTCAAAAAATTTGTCCCATACGTAACAAACGGATTAGAACTGAATATAAAAAAATAATCAGATGCTATTAGAGTCTGGAACAACAGGGTTAGCTTGACTGTTAATAGAAAATAAGGCTGAACAAGAAAATCGGTTCCCTAGATTTATTGGGTGCCCAATGAAGTTTTTATATACGCAGTTCAAGTTCAAAATGGTAAAGAAAATTCTCAGTTACGTTGCGCAAGTTATTGATCAAAGTATAAACCAACCGAGAGAGTTATAAGTTATTCCCCGAGGCCTAAAAAGATGGGTTCACTTCTTGCGATGCATTTTCTTTTTATCCTATTTCACCGAGGTAATCGATGAGCAATTTTCGTTAATATTTGCCACTTTAATCTTGCTTCTCAAAATAACTCCTGCAAGCGAAGCTGCTATTTTCAGTGCCGTCAAACGCAATTTGTTTTATGCCATACAGATGCATTCTACATAATGAATTTTGATCGCAAAAGATCGGATTTTTCTTTTCATTTAAATTTTATTCGAAGCCTGTGGGGCTCACGTAAGAACAAAGCGTTCAGTTTAATGAACAAAAACGCCTTTCCATTTTGCGCTTATTTATAACGATAAAATGAGAAGACAGACTGTTTAAAAATATTAAAGAGCATTCTAACTCATGCTAATAGAAAGTGCACGAAAAAAAGGATTTGATCTGCTTTCAGCGTGCAACGAAATTGCTGTTTACGACATGGAAGGTGCAACATCATGAAACAAGGAAAGTAGAGACTTGAGTAGGGCATTAAGCACTATTTGTTCATTCAAAGATGAAAAGTAGAACCATGTACAGAAATTAAGCACGGTGCTTCTTTGAAAAAAAGCACAGTGCGTAAGAGCAGTAAGCATTAATTATTCTTTGAAGGAGGAAGTATAAAGTAGGCACAGAAGCATTACGTATTTTTGTTCTTTGAAACAAAATAGTAGAGCATGTATTAAGCATTGAACAATATTTAGAATGACGAAAAGTAGAGCCACGTACAGCGCACTAAGCACTGCTTGCCCTTTGAAAGAGGAAACGTAGAACACAAAGCGGTACTAAGAATCTTTTGTCCTTTGAAAGAGAAAAGTTGATCTACATCCAGTGTGCTTGTTGTTTGAATGAGGAAAACTGCAACCATGCCCTGAGCTTCTTTATTTCAAAGAGGGAACGTACCTTCTTGTGTTGAGACATTAAGAATTGCTTCCTCTTTGAATGGGAAAAGTGGGGCATTTCTGTGGCACTGAGATTGTTTTTCTGTGAGAGAGGAAAAAGACGGCATTTTCCAAGGCACTAAGAATTTTTTTTCTCATAACGAGCAAAAGAAGAATATACATAGAGCATTAAGCATTATTTGTTCTTTGGAAGAGCAGAAGTATGGCCCTTTTCATGGTACTACGTATTATTTTCTTATAACGAGGAAAAGTACAATATGCATAGGGCATTAACCATTATTTGTTCGTGGTAAGAGGGAAAATGCTTTTTTCCAGGGCACTCAGCATTGTTTTCTTATAACGATGAAAAGTACAACATGCATAGGGCATTAACCATTATTTGTTCCTTGTAAGAGAAAAAATATGTTTTTTTCCAGGGCACTAAGCATTGTTTTCTTATAACGAGGAAAAGTACAACATGCATAAGGGCATTAACCATTATTTGTTCCTTGTAAGAGGAAAAATATGTTTTTTTCCAGGGCACTAAGCATTGTTTTCTTATAACGATGAAAAGTACAACATGCATAGGGCATTAACCATTATTTGTTCGTTGTAAGAGGAAAATATGTTTTTTTCCAGGGCACTAAGCATTGTTTTCTATAACGAAGAAAAGTACAACATGCATAGGGCATTAAGCCTTATTTTTCGTGGTAAGAGGAAAAATATGTTTTTCCAGGGCACTAAGCATTGTTTTCTTATAACGAAGAAAAGTACAACATGCATAGGGCATTAAGCATTATTTGTTCGTAAGAGGAAAATATGTTTTTTTCCAGGCACTAAGAATTGTTTTCTCATAACGAAAGAAAAGTTCAACAAGCATAGGGCATTAAGCATTATTTGTTCGTGGTAAGAGGGAAAATATGTCCAGGGCACTAAGCATTGTTTTCTTATAACAAAGAAAAGTACAACATGCATAGGGCATTAACCATTATTTGTTCGTGGTAAGAGGGAAAATGCTTTTTTCCAGGGCACTCAGCGTTGTTTTCTTATAACGATGAAAAGTACAACATGCATAGGGCATTAACCATTATTTGTTCCTTGTAGAGGGAAAAATATGTTTTTTTCAGGGCACTAAGCATTGTTTTCTTATAACGAGGAAAAGTACAACATGCATAAGGCATTAACCATTAACCATTATTTGTTCCTTGTTTTCTTATAAGAGGAAAACATATGTTTTTTTCCAGGAAAATATGTTTTTTTCAGGAGCTACACTAAGCATTGTTTTCTTATAACGAGGAAAAGTACAACATGCATAGGGCATTAACCATTATTTGTTCCTTGTAAGAGGAAAAATATGTTTGTTTCCAGGGCACTAAGCATTGTTTTCTTATAACGAAGAAAAGTACAACATGCATAGGGCATTAACCATTATTTGTTCCTTGTAAGAGGAAAAATATGTTTGTTTCAGGGCACTAAGCATTGTTTTCTTATAACGAGGAAAAGTACAACATGCATAGGGCATTAGGCATTATTTGTTCGTTGTAAGAGGAAAAATATGTTTTTTTCAAGGGCACTAAGCGTTGTTTTCTTATAACGAGGAAAAGTACAACATGCATAGGGCATTAAGCATTATTTGTTCTTTGAAAGACGAAACGTAGAGCCATGTACAGGATACTAGACATTAGTTCATTGAGAAAGGAAAAGTACTGCTAAGTACGGGATACTTGGCCTTATTTCAAGGAGGAAAAGTAAGGTGTATGGCATTGAGAACGGCTTCTTCCTTAGAGGGAATAGTAGAGCCATATCCCAATATCCAGGAACACTAAGCATTGTTCATTCAGAGACGCGATGTGCACGGGGTGGACAACGAAACTAAAACACATGGATTTGGGACACAACAATTTATTAGTACGGTGTAGGGCGTCCTTTGGAGGCCAATACAGCTACAGTTCGTCGTGGGAAGATTTGATACAAGTCCTATACAGTGGACAGAGGGATTTGAAGCCATTCCTCTTGCAGAAAAGTGGCTAGTTCACCGCGTGATGCTCGTGGCAGAAAATGTTTCCTGACTCGCTCCTCCAGAACACCCCAGAGTGGCTCAATAATGTTCAGGTCTAGTGACTGTTCAACCTCACTTTCATGCTCAGCAAACCACTCTTCCACCAGTTCGGCTCTATGTATCGGTGAGTTATCATGATACACGGCACCACCGTCAGGGTGAAATGTATGAATCATTGGGTACACCTGGTCCTCCAGAATCGTCCGATAGTCCTTCAAGAACAATCATAGGGCCGACAGACTTCCACGATATTGCGGCCCACACCATCACCGATCCACCTCTGTGCTTCAATGTGGGCAATAAACAGTCCGGGTGGTAAATCTGTGAGGGATGTCGTCACATGTAAACCCTCCTGGTTGTGGGAAAGACAATGAACAACGATTCATCGGTAAACAATACACATTTCACGTTGTCCAGCGTCCACTATTTGCGCTGATGGCATCATTGCAACCGACGTTTGGCATTCACACCGGTGATCCAGGGTTTGGCGATGGCAACATGAACGTGAATGTTGACCAGTTGGGCAGATGGGATTTTATGTTTTTTGGCTACCATCCGTGTTAGTTCCCGGACGTACCTGTCAGTCAACTTCCTCTTAACTCGACAGTTACTCCTATTGGATGTGATTCTTCCCTCTTGCTGGTATTCCGATATGACTCTAGATACCGTGGCTCACGATACACCACAAAGACAATGTCTTGGACACTGATGCACCGGTGAGACGCGCACCAACAATCTGTCCTCTTTGAAACTCGGGTATGTCTCCCATTACGTTGTGCGTGGATCGCACTTTTTGACCTCCAGCAGTGCTACTGCTCTGGGAATGCAACCTTTACACTCCGTTCTCGTTGACCGACTGCAAAACGGGTGCAGCCTTGCCACCAGGTAGTGCGTACAGCGGCGTGGGGTGCTATTTGCGCAGGTATTTCAGTTTCGTTGTCTACCCCCTGTACAGGCACGTACAGTACATTAAGCAGTGTTATTTCGTTAAGGAAAAATCCAGCCATGCATTAAGCGCTAAGGGTTCATTTATTTCTAGAAGGGAAGTAGAAACGTGTATAATTCTCTAAAATTGTTGTGCTTTAATTGAAGAAAAGTAGTTCCGTGAGTAAAGGCTCTGAGTATTGTCTGCTCTTTGAAGGGAGAAAATGCAGAGTCCATCGCAGGGAGGACTATTTAGTTCTTTGATCGTGGAAAAGTAGAGCCACCCGGAAAAGAATTAATCATATTTTTTTTTCAGTAACGATCCTCGCTACCTATACGTCTCTTCATGAAAACAGTTGCGATCCAGCGAGACTCGTCACATTTTGTTTGGCCTTCCGAATCACACACTTGAAGATATTAAGTTCGGGGTTTTTTCTTTATATTAGGTGTGCAACTTAATTCTCGGCCACAGGCACGACACGTTGACAGCAAATTATAGCAAATCGAATACGTGCCTAATTAGGGAAATAACCCCCGTTGCGTTGGATACATTTGAGCCATCAGTCAGGGAGCTGCCGAATGCTACTGCGGAAAAAAGAGGGCTGTTTCGAGTTGATAAAATCATCAATACTTGTGTGGACCTCCTCGACAGAAGTGAAGTGCGTATCACTCAGGTTATGTTGCAGGGAGGGAAAGAGGGGATAATCCGACGGGGCGAAGTCTGGCGAATACGCCGGGAGGGAAAAAATTCTCCCATCCCATGTCGGTGACCGTGTTTAAAGTCGTTTTCGTGGTATGAGGACGCGCGTTATCCTGAAGCAAAAGGATCGAACTTCTGCACTTGCCGGTGTATGGCCTTTTCGCCTCCATTGCGTCACTCACACCCATGACGCTCAGCACTGACCGTTTCACCAGATTTGAGCAACTCATAGTGTACGACACCGCGCCGATCCCACCATATGCATAGCAACAACTTCCTGGCATGGATATTCGGTTTGGCGGTACTGCCGGTAGGCTGACCTGGATAAATCCACGATTTGCGTCGCTTAGGATTATCGCAGAGGATCCACTTCTCATCACAGATCAAAATCTTGTGGAGGAAATCCTTCTTCTTGAATCTGGAGAGCAAAGACACAGCAACATCGTAGCGCCTAGACTTGTTCGCAGCTGTGAGTTGGTGGGGCACCCAACGGCCCTTCTTGTGAATCCGTCCAAGCTTGTGCAGGCGCTTTGCAATGGCTTGCCGTGTTACTCCCAGTTCCTGGGCGAGCTCTGACTCTATGCGACAGGGATCCGCGTTCAACAGTTGTTCCAGTTCCTCATCGTCAGCTTTCTGTGGCTGTCCCGAACGTTCTGCATCACGGAGAACTAAATTTTCCTACATAAACCGCTGGAACCACTTCTTACACGTGCTGTAGGACACAGCAGCCTCACCCAAAACAGCGTAAATCATTTGCTGGGTTTACGCGGCACTTTTTTTCAGCTGAAATGCGAACAGGAGGCAGTGCCTCAAATGTTGCTTCTGTTACATGGAAACATTCAAACTATATTTAAATCGCAACTTTTGTAATTTTGTGGGCAACGACAGCAGTGAGAAATTTCCTCCCCAGTCAGAAAGGCGCCAAGCGCAGATCCATTTCGGAGAAAGGCCATTCCCTCGCCGGACCCCACCCACGGACAAAAAGATAGCCCCATTCGTTCCTCAGCTGTCGGCAAAATCTCTAGCCCACGGGTACAAAGGACCAAGCAATTAAGAATTTCTTCTTACGTCAAAGACAGAGCGTGTAAGGGAATGGGACAGAGAGGAGAGGTCTTCATGGCAATGTCGACGAAACAGTAGGAACGGCTTTTGCTCGAAAGCAGAGCAGGAGGACGACGAAGTAGAAAGAGATTTTCACGCGGGCTGGTAGCCACATAAGATAGGAACAGATTTGGCGGGAAAAGCGTAGAGAAGGCCATCCTTAACACCCAACTCCCGCTGGAAGTATTTACTGTCCGAACTTACCAACTATTATTCCAATATTTCACTTCCCCCATCTGATGAATAAAGATATGTGCAAAAGGAAACCTCTGGAATAATGTTCAATTTTTAACTACTTGTTTATTTGCTTCTCTGCTCCAACGACAGGAACCTGCAAACGATTCTTCTGATAAGTTGGCGTCTACTACAACATTTGAAATAAATCAAGCCAACACTTCTCGGACGACATTGCTTTCACCGTCAACTTTCGTCCCTTCTGTCACTACAGCTGTGAGCGGTAACGGTTGCCTGGAAAACTGTTGGATGGCGCTGCAATCAGTCATTATCGCACATAGCTATTTGCATTTGCCGACGTTCTATGATCGCTTGCGGTTAGGTGCCGAGAATTAAATTGCAGACCTAATAATAGTGACAAGTAGTTTAATTCGATTTTACTACGTGGCTTGGGAATTAACGTAGGGCAGTGAATGAGAGGATACACTGATACTAGTCCCCATCAGTCTTATTAACCAAGTCGTATTTCGTGCTTTTCGTAATCAGCCATACGACTCCGCCTAAGCAAAAACAACCAACGCTTTTCCAAAAAGTTCCGTTCGCTTTAAAGGTAAATAAAGTGGATATCTCTACTCTCTCCAGACCAAAGTCCGTCTGCCACTTTTTGACCTCCAAAGTAGTCTACTCCTTAACTCAAGAATTTCTCCACTCCCCACTTAATCGTGTTTCGGAGTTAATTCTTAACCAGTTGGGCTACCTATGAACAGCCCTTAAACACGCATCTCTCTCATTAACATACCCTGAAATAAAAATCCCTTTGCCACAACACAAGTACAATACATTTCAAAATACTTTGGAATACTTATATTCTAAGCCTAATGTAATACTTAATTCATTAGCTCTGCCCAAAAGTGCCGCGAACAAAGAAATTCCACGTGGGAATGAACATATTAATACGTATTTATAATTATCATTTTTGAACTGGGGTTAAAGAATCTTACAACCATTGTAAGACGAAACCAAGCTTGGACGAAGATGGAACAATAGCAGCTGTCCATTCTTTGAAAGAGTAAAATTTGTTCCATGAGTAAAGCCACAGAGAATTATTTATTCTTTGGATAGAGAAAATGTCGAGTCCCTCCCAGGTAGCACTATTTAGTTCTTTGAAAGAGGAAAATAGTTTCATGTTTAGGGTACCAAGAGTTGTTTGTTCTGCCTGAGATGCGCTAATGATGCGTGAGAGAAAGAAAAGGCATGACCGCTTCATGTTTAAGTGATGTTGAATAATACATCCCCGGGTGTGAGAATAAAAAGCAGTTCCTAAGAATGTGGCAATATGCCGTGTCACGAAGAAGTTTGGGAATTCTATGTAAGAATGTAAGATTCACGAAGAAGCTTGGAATTCTGTGTTTCCAAACAAACTGATGACGCAATTTAGAAATCCTGTTGTACCCCTGATGGATGTGCTTGGTCAGCCATGGTGTTCGAGTACATGACAGCTGTCAGAGTTTGCTCTATAGGAATAATGGGTATAAGTATTCCCCAAGAAAATATTTCCCAGACCATCACACTACCTCCAGTCTCCTGGATCCATCCCACAGTGCATCACGTCGCATCCGAGCTCGGCCGTCGACGAGGTGTAACAGAAAATGGGATAAATCTGACAGATAAACACACATAGCGCCGTGGATTGTTGGCCACCGTAGCGTAAGGCGAAAGCACTCGACTTGTTATCGAGAGATCTGGGGTACGATCCCAGCGGTGTCCGGATAACAATTTTTCGGTTGCTGTGTGTTAATTAAAGAAAAACGTAGAAACAGCAATGACTTTGTCTATTCATATTGTCTCCTCCTATTTGGAAGATTTTCCTTTCACCACTATTGAAACTATGGGTAAAGTCCGGCGCAGTAGCCCTAATGTTGCTACGGACAAGACGTGATAACCTGCGCTGACCTCTGGCATGAATGAGGCGTGGCCTGCCCACGCCTTGTGGGCGGCTCGAAGTGTCACCTGTTTGGATCATCTTTGATAGACACTAACTACTGAATAGCGTGGTGAGAAGTCTATGAACGTCGCTGTTTCGGAGATGCTCTTACCAAGGTTAGAGTGGGCGGCTCGAAGTGTCACCTGTTTGGATCATCTTTGATAGGTACTAACTACTGAATAGCGTGGTGAGCAGTCTATGAACGTCGCTGTTTCGGAGATGCTCTTACCAAGGTTAGTGTGGGCGGCTCGAAGTGTCACCTGTTTGGATCATCTTTGATAGGTACTAACTACTGAATAGCGTGGTGAGCAGTCTATGAACGTCGCTGTTTCGGAGATGCTCTTACCAAGGTTTCTTACCATAACGATCTGGCCTTTGTCGAAGTCAGATAAATCCTTTGCTTTTCTCATGTTGAGACGAAACGAAATACTGACTGAGATAGCACCGACTCAGGTATTATATATCATTCACGACCTTCGCACGCGACACTGATTGGCTGCACGCGCGTTTACTTGCATAATGCAGAGGTTATTTTAATGTTTTGACTGATCGGTGTGTATCATTTGTTAAATAATATGATCGCTTTTTGAAGGAGCAGTAAGAGTTGTAACGTACCAGGAGATGTGACGTACCTGCCAGAAGGACGCACACGACATAAAGGCAGATAGGAATCAGAATAAAACGTCCGCGTAGCTTAATTGGTAGAGCGACTTATTCCGGAATGAGGGGATCCGGGTTCGAATCCTGGCGTGGACAGAAATGACGGAGAAATTTACTTCGTTATAGAGTGGGTTTCTAATCGAACACCGATAGCCATAATTTCCCTCCACCGAAAACGAAACAATTTGCGCTGAAGTTTCATTTGCTAGAGGAATTGTGAGAGAAGCATTCATTTTTGACTTTATGTATCTTTTCAGAGCGGAAAAAGAGTTCATGTGAATACGGATAGGAGAAATAACCACATACTGAGAAAACGTCTGATAATTCGAACAATTTTAGAATATCGTTGTCTTTTAACCTACAATTTGGGGGCTAAAACTCTGGGTTTGACGTAAAACCCAGATTTCTAGGCAAAAAGAGAATCTAGGTTGAGGCATAGAACAAGAGAAAAGCTGCTAGATATGGAAAATAAAATGATAACGAATTTTCATAAATAAATATTAGCTAGACTGGAAGTGGTAGTACAAGACGCGATACACGCTCTATTTGAGCTGAAGGTGAATGTCGTTAAGACGAACAAGTAGGAAGACTGAGAGGCCCTTTTTGATCGGCTCTTAAAAATCTTAAACTGGTCTTAGTAAAATGTAATTCCTGCAATTGCATTCGAACAAAGAAGAATGGTTCTCAATAACTTCCACAACTAAACCAGGAAGGCCTTATCGGAAAAATAGAGTGGTGTTGTCTGCCTGTAAATAAGCGGTTTAGAATTTTGCGTTTGTTACATAAGAAAAAGGGAGAGGTTCAAGACAAGAATATCGGAGAGAAGTCTCTTCTTGAGATATCACAGATTCCTGAAGTATTATTTCTTATAGAAACAGAGTCCTTTCTGAAGATTTAGTAGCCTCGGAGAAAGTCTAAAAGGTGTCTCTCATACGGAGAGAATTTAACTTTTTATAAAGGATACCATAAGCAGCCTTACTAAATAACATTTTCTTTCTGGGAAGACTTTCAGGTGACATTTGCAATGGGAGTTCTTATTTTTTCATTGTAATGTAGGTAGTTCTTCCGAAAATTTTATGGAATGAGGATGCTGAAGATATGCATGTATAAAAGGATGATAAGGGGCAATTGCTTTTGTGAACTCAGATAACAACTGAAGTTTGTGGACAGAGAATGCCACCATCAAAGTATAAAAAAATTGATGGTAAAAGCATCGTGAGAATACTAGCATTTATTTGCAAGCTTTTGAAATGGATTCTTCTGTTTCTACAATACTGTTAATTACGCAACTAAAGAAGTTCCCTAAAAGTTGAAAGATACAAGTTCCCTAAAAAGTTTAAAGGGGTGATACGCCGCAGCGGGAGAGGATTAGGAAAGTTGGAGTAGCTACCGAAGCTACATGCTTTTGTAAAACATTAAAGCCATATGCTTTGCATTGATATACGGTCCACGATACATGTAAAGAACATGTATCGTGGAGCGTAAATCAATGGAAACGGGTCCTATAGACTGATAAATCTAGATACGTGA
Source organism: Macrothele yani (assembly GCA_039090855.1). NCBI lineage: Eukaryota > Metazoa > Arthropoda > Arachnida > Araneae > Macrothelidae > Macrothele > Macrothele yani. The sequence goes on along the minus strand of CM077011.1, from coordinate 5,059,206 downwards.
TCTATCAATCTGATGGCCGTGTGTGGGTATGGTGGCAGCCGGGGGAACGCTATTTACCACAGTGTACTGTTTCTACGGTCAAGTTTGGAACTGGCAATGTACTTGTGTAGGAGTGTTTTACGTGGTATGGTGTCGGCCCATTGGTTATCGTGGACAAACCTGTTAAACAGCACGTCTACTTCGATATTCTGGACAATTATGTCCTATCAACTCTGGGGCAATACTATGGAACCGAGCCTTGTTGGTACCAGCATGATAATGCACCGAGCCATAAAGCAAGGACTGTTACAGCATTGTTTGATGATCATTCCGTATCGTGTGTGGACTGGCCAGAACAGAGCCCTGATCTTTACCTCATAGAGCACCTACGAGATGAATTAGAGCGCCGCATAAGAAGTTTGGAACCAAAACCTACTACTAAGCAACCGTTAGCGGTATCATTATGTACTGAATGGAAGCGCATATTTATCGCTGTGTTCCAAAACCTTGTCGGAAGCATGTCTCGAAGGGTCAATGCAGGCACTAAGGCCAAAGGTGGACCGACACCGTACCAATGTATGTCAATAAATGCAATTTTGTGTTTCTCTTCTAGGTGTCCGGTGACTTTTGTCAATATAGTGTATATAAATCTACCAATATATACAAATGTACTTATATATCCTGCAAAAGTTTCCTGTGCCATAAGTCTTAGACTTATGGATACCATAAGCCATAAGTCTTAGACTTATGGCACAGCAAAATTTTGTGTCATTTTCCAACAAGACGGAGCTCCTCATAACTGGAAGACCCTGGGTTTGATTCCCGTTGGCGGCCGATGATAAATTTACCGAGACTCACTTCTTAACGTGGAAAGAGCGACGATTTCTGTTTGATGTTCAAGAATAAGAAATATATTCTTTACTGGTTTTCTTTTTCGCGGGAAGATTTCCATATTACTGTAATTTTGAAAGCAAGTGGCATAAAATTTGGGTGGTTTAAACAGTTTTTTTATATTAAATATTTGTTTTTGAGTACAGCGTTTTCTCATCAAACGATTTCTCCAAACGTTAATGGCTTTCTCCACCTGAAAACATTGTACGAAGTGGAGAAGTTTTTTGGTAATGCTCCAGATACAATATTAGAGAGAGAGAGAGAGAGAGAGAGAGAGAGAGAGAGAGAGAGAGAGAGAGAAGCTTGCAAAAATGAGAGTTCCAGTGTGTTAGATTATTTTGCCAGTCGCCTAGTGTTAAATCACAAATCAATGTTTTCCTACTGTGTCGCATGCATATTACTCCCTAACCCCTAACTTCCTCCCTCTCTCTCAAGTCTGATTTGACGCCTCTTTATGTACATTCTGTGCAAGATCAAAATATGCCAAAAAGACTGATGGCATCTTTCGATCACTTCATTTAGCCATTTCCCCATTCTTTGTAAAGACACATTTATCAAGCCTTACACTGAGCATAGTTAGAAGTGACAGTAAAAACCGAAATTTATGGAAGGCATTTTTTGACACCGCCGCCTATCCATCAATGTTGTTTGCGAACTGCTCTGCCGAACTCCGTCGTAAAAAGCAGAAGTACAAATGCATGGAAGCTTCTCGCTGGAAGGAATTTCATTTTTGCAGCGAGGAATGCATTACCTTCGAAAGCGAACTCTATCCGTCCGATTGAAAAAGAGAAAGGAGACAGCGTGAATAATATATCTACAATTATTGATTCCAATACTAAATAACGGAGATAATATGTCACTTCTCGAAATTTTGTGACAGGAATAAAACCTTTTAATTCGATTTTGCAAAGTACTACGTTCAGCTCAACCTCAAACCAACAAATCTAGATAGGAATGATCGTAGGAGGTATTTCGTCGTATGTAGCATAATATTAATTTTGTTTGCATTTAAACCTTCCAAAGGTACTTTATTTTCCTCCGATTTTGATAATTAAAACTTTCAATTTTCAGGAAAATTTGTGCTTAGTATACAACTGCGATGTTTTAATATATTAAGAAAAAATAAGATGAAAAAGTTTTACTCAGCTGGATACAAAACTGGTATTAGGTGGTTGCATTTTTGTATTGCCAAAGGGGATACAAATAATATTTCTCAAAAGTACGCCCTATGGAAGTAAGCCGCAAGCATAAGTAGAAAAAAAAAAAAGGTTTCTGAGTTTTCCCATCCTCATCGATATAATTACAAATACCTAATATGCAATCACTACTAGAACAACCCCTAATAACATTAAAATTATATACATTTTTCTCTTGTTAACTATAAATCAACTGTACGCTTTACTTCTTTTCTACACCCCCTCCCAATATACCACTGAAAACAAGAATAATTAAATTACATCCACGAAATTTCAACATCACGCAGCATCCTCAACGGTCTGGTTCACTTCGTCGACAGACTCATTTCGTCGACAGGTACATTTCGTCGACAGACTCACTTCGTCGACAGGTACATTTCGTCGACAGACTCACTTCGTCGACAGGTACATTTCGTCGACAGACTCACTTCGTCGACACTAAACAGCATATGCTTTCGAAAAATCTACAGTTTTCAATTTAAAACCACCAAATTTGGTATACTATCTCATTGTACTCTTACACCAACTTAGACCACAGACGGAAGAGGTCGGGGCCCGGGGTCAAGGGGGCCCCATACAACATTTTCGTAAAATCTACAGTTTTCAATTTAGAACCACCATATTTGGTATACTATCTCATTGTACTCTTACACCAACTTAGTCCATAGACGAAAGCGGTCGGGGCCCGGGGTGAAGGGGGGCCCATACAACATTTTCGTAAAAGCTACAGTTTTCAATTTAGAACCACCAAATGTGGTATACTATCTCATTGTACTTTTACACCAACTTAGACCGCAGACTGAAGGGGTCGTGACCTGGGGTCAAGGGGGCCCCATACAACAGTTTCGTAAAATCTATAGTTTTCAATTCAGAACCACCAAATTTGGTATACTATCTCATTGCACTGGGACCCTACACGGTTTTTGGAAGGGGTCGGGGTTAAGGGAGCCTCATACAAAATTTTCTAAAAAATTTCCATTTTTCACTTAAGAACTGCAACACAATTCTGCACTCCAATACCCTATCTGCGAGCTAAGTTAGAGTACCATGAGATAGTATACAAAATTTGGTGGTTCTGAATTGAAAACTGTAGAATTTACGAAACTGTTGTATGGGGCCCCCTTGACCCCGGACCCCGACCTTTTTCGTCTATGGACTAAGTTGGTGTAAGAGTACAATGAGAGAGTATACTAAATTTGGTGGTTCTAAATTGAAAACTGCAGATTTTACGAAAATGTTGTATGGGGCCCCCTTGACCCCGGGCCCCACCTCTTCCGTTTGGGATCTAAGTTGGTGTAAGAGTACAATCAGATAGTATACCAAATATGGTGGTTCTAAATTGAAAATTGTAGATTTTACGAAAATGTTGTATGGGGCCGGGGCCCCTTGACCCCGGGCCCCGACCTCTTCCGTCTGTGGTCTAAGTAGGTGTAAGAGTACAATGAGATAGTATACCAAATTTGGTGGTTCTAAATTGTAAACTGTAGATTTTACGAAAGCATATACTGTATATTGTCGACGAAGTGAGTGTCGACGAAATGTACTTGTCGACGAAGTGGCGTCGACGAAATGAGTTGTCGACGAAGTGAACCACTCCCATCCTCAAAGCCAAAATGGTGATTTCTAGAAAGATAACGACTCATCACCTGAACTCACATCACTATTTAAAAAATAGACCCAATAATTACATGAAGACCATGATACGTAGTAGCAACAAAAACAATTAATAAAACACCGAACCAAATACAGAATCTCTATTCCCAAAATTACCCATAAAATATTGAAATCCCTGAAGCAATAAAAATATAATCCTAATTATATTACAAAACACACATAAGTCTAAAATCTCCTTTAATGGCGTAAATACAAACACCCAATATATGCCGAGCTTCCGCACTCGGATGGGAGGCTTTGTCTGGGCTTAATTCTCAGAGACTTGTTTGAGTGTTGTCTGTGATCATTCTAAGCTCTGAGAATTAAACCTGGACGAAGCCTCCCAGCCGAGTGCGTAAGCTTGGCATATAGAGTGTTTACGTCATTAAAAGAGATTTTAGACTTATGTGGGTAGTATATTATAATATATAAATAGTGTAGAGTACTTGGTAATATAATCATAACCCTCAAGTTATTCCTAAAGACTTATAAACGCCTTCTGTATCATTAGACAACATACACTGATGGGCTTATGTAGATCGCACCCCAGAAGAAAATAAAATCATTGTATTCAGTAAAGGAATCTGAAAAGGATTAAATACATCTACTCCAGTTGGCGGTCATGAAGACTCCAACTCCACTGTTAGTACTAATCTAAAATGGGAAAAATACCCCTAAAAAGGGACGAAAAATATCGTAAAAGATACGCGTAAAATATTCATAAACCTTTCATGTTTTCCTCGTTATAAGTTGATGAAACCTTATTCTGTCAACTATAAATAAGTTGACGAAATAGTTATTTAGCGTCTGATGCATTTGCCCTTAGCACTGATGTGCTTCTAGGATGCGTTGTGTTTCTTTCTTTTGTACGTTAACGACACCCTTTTGAATTAAAGCAATCCAAAATTTTGCTGACCGCAGCATTTCCACGTGTCTTGTTGTGCTCATGAACATCAGCGCCTGGGCTGCAAAGCTGCTTCCTCCTTAAACTACGCCATTGAAAGCATTGTCATTGTAAGAGTTAAACTCTATAGCGTAGTGTTTAACTCTCGCAGAATCGAGACCTTTTGTTGTAAACAGAGACTCTGAGCTCAAAATGTCCTTGCTATTTTCTTTCTAAATAACCTTTGACTTCGTCTGAATATTTCTGTCATCTTCTCTTAGAAAAGTCACATTTCTATTGCAACTAAACTTGTTGAGAAAAGTTAGGTTTCCGCCTTTCCATTCTTTTTCTCTGAAAAGGTTTTAGTGCTATGTAAAACATAAATTCTTCCAATCCAAGAGAACAGCTCTGGCATTTGGAGCAGTGCTCCCGTAACACTTCTTGATACTGTGAAAAAGAGCTGTTAACATGAATTAGCAAATAGACCCTCAGCGGCTGTCTGCAATCGTGTTTTCACAGGTGGGTATTGCATTTTTTATTTGCATTGTCATTATGATCCATAAGTGATGTCACCCTTTGCTGCAGTTTCACAAATGTACAATAGACGCTCTATCATACACATCTATTATATTTTCTCAGCTAAATAAATGCCTCACTCATTGTGTAACGTACCAGGAGATGTGACGTACCTGCCCGAAGGACGCACACGACATAAAGGCAGATAGGAATCAGAATAAAACGTCCGCGTAGCTCAATTGGTAGAGTGACTTATTCCGGAATGAAGGGATCCGGGTTCGAATCCTGGCGTGGACAGAAATGACGGAGAAATTTACTTCGTTATAATTGCCTTGCCAAATCATTCATTCTTTCCACATCAAAATTGCTTCCCCGGTTACTTTTACTTTGTAGGTTACAAACTTAAACTACTTGAAGAAGGAACGAATACATTTCTTTTGAGCATTTCAGCGTTTTAAAGTGGGAAACCAAAGTTCATCACGGGGCTAGGCATCGCAGGTGTGTTTTAGTCACGATCAGTTCTCTGTTTTAAAAAACCCGAACTTTTTATTTTTCGAAGATGCACACTTCAGAGAAACTAATTTCAAGAACAAATTTAATATACTAACGTGGAATACAGAAATAAAGGCTCCGAAATAAGATTGCACTCCTTTGGTTTCTCAAGGATTAAAATGTTCTTTTTTTAAGTCTGGATACCTTCGAGTATTATGAAAACTAGGGGCGTTGATAACAATATGGAAGGCAACGATGGCATATTGAGGACACACAGGATGCTTACAGTCCGAAATTCGGAATTAGTACACGCTCTTTTGTTTCTGTGTAAGAAAATTATTTATTTATTGACATGAAGGTGTTAGAAAGGGTATTTATGTAAGTCAGAATCCTAACAAATACCTTAATGAATTATACTAATATCCAAAAACCTCAGCTTTGAATTAGAATCTGCAGGAATGAGTTAAGATAATATTACAGTAAGCAGCTCTGAAATATAATATTCTTGATGTATTAAGCAAGATCTGGAATAAAGAATCCCATTAAAGCAACATTGTGTAATATTAGACTAGAATGCAACAGACCCCCCCCCCCACACACACACACACAAACTCGGGTGGAACTACAGTACACCCAAATAAATGAAATATTCCGATGCAATATATTGGCACAATTAAAAATTTTAAAAACCAGTTTTAGGGCTTAGTATGGGATGCAAGGTATAACGGAGCACAACATAAAGACTCTCCTGGACAATTGTCAACACCGCCTTCTCGTGGCGCACCCTCTTTTCACTGAATGGGATCTGACAACCGACTAACAGGGGTAGAACTACAGTATATCACAGGGATAAGAGAAAATTCTATCTTTTACTCACAAACCTTCATAGATAACGTGGTGAGTTCTATCTACCTTCCACCGCCAAATAATTTCACAATTCAAAACTGGATTTTCGGCGGCTGGAATGTACCTGACCAAGACAGCAGCCAGTGAGGAAAAAGGCACAGGGGACCTGAAAACCACCGGAAGTATAGACTAGGCTGCCATCTGATGCTGAAGTTTGCTACGTATGGATAAAAGTCAGAAGTAACTGATGTCTTTGATAGGCAACAAATACAATGCGAAGCCCACTTAGCTTAACATTTGAAATCTGTTGTCGCTATGATGGACAACAGATATTTAGCGATTGCCGCATCAAAGAAAAAATTAATATGCTTATAAAACTTAGATGGACAGAATTTGGAAGAAATATAGCATTTAATTGGGAAAAATAGTGCTTGTCAAGTGCAATTTAACCACTGTGTCTTAAAAAAAGTGTGCAACCAGTGCATCCTTCCAGTTTTTGCTTATGGGTCAGAGACCTGGATCTGAACTAAAATAGACATACAGAGCCTGATGACAACTCAAAGAAGCATGGAGAGATGCATGCTTGGCGTAACCAAGAAAAATAGGAAAAGTAATTCATTGATCAGCAAAATAAAAAGAGCTGATGACATCATGATCAAAGTAAAAACCGTGAAATGTCAGTATTGCTAGAAAAACTGATCACCGTTAAACGACTAAAATATTAGACCGGATACCAAAGAAAAGGGAGAGACCCAAAAGATCAGCTGGTGGATGAAATTCGAACGATTGGCGGAGTGACATGGAAGAGAATGGAGGAAAACTTCGTCCAGCATTAGATTGAGAATGGTTGATGATAATTAAAAAAACTATTGATTTCTAATGAAACCACCCACACGTGGTTCCACTTAAAATCAAATCTGTCGTGTAGATGTCACATGGAATTCAACTCGAATGCTTAGTACTAAGAAATTTTTCTTGAATTCTCAACATATTGCCAAAGAAAAATTCACCAGCTCTAAAGATTTTCTATTAAAAAAAGTAAGGATTTTGTGGATTTGTTGAAAATTTTAGGTTTTATAAAGGAAATGCGATTAATAGGTCTGGTGTTCTAGATTATCAGCAGGAATTTTAGAGACTGGTATTTCACGGTATTATAATAATTAAGACAACCAGAATCAAGTTAGATATCTGTAAAAATATTATTAACTCAGTCGTTTTGAACCTGAATTTTTATAGACAGCTATGAACAATCAGTTCAATGCTATGAAAACAAGATTCTACTAAAAATATTAAGGCCATCAAAGACGGAGGAAAAGGAGAATGAGACAGATGGTACAACTAGGAATTTTACTTCGCTTTCAGTTATCCTCTAACAGTTAAATCAGGTCTCAAGATTGAGAAGGTACGGGCATGATGAAAAAATGTGTAAAGAGAAAAAAGCACAGAAGGTATCTCTAGTGTGACCGACTGACACTACCAAGTGGACGACGTCAGAGAAGATGGAGAGACAAAATGGAAAGGGCCTAACAGAACTGAGTACAGAACAATGGTCCACGGCTGTGATAAGCAAAGGAAAATGGAGAGGGATAGCGTTTGCCGCCAAGAAAAGAACCTTAAAGGTTCATCGAGCTAAAATAGTAGTATAGTCAACCCTTGATGCACCACCCCTCGATTTACAGCCACCCTTCCATAACGCTACCCCTGGGACCTGAGTGGACGTGCTATAACGTATAAAACATCCCTTGTTATACCGTCACACTCATGGCAACCGTCAATACGCATTACTGCACCAATCTGACTTTCCGGACACAAAACATACTTGATGTACCGCCACTTGTAAGATGTGTGAGAATATTTGCCTTACCGTTTTTTCGCATAATGATTCAGGTGTGGCAAACCTTAAAGAAACTGCTTCAATCAAAGATACGAATCGGTGAAAAAGATTCTTCAAAGTAAACCCTCAGAATGGCGATATTTCAAACGCATTTTCTAAATTAGATTGTGCTTTGGAAATAATTGGGTTGAAGTCTAAAACACATACAAAAAAAATAGAAGCGTTTTTTAAAGGGAATCAAGATATGAAAAATGATTTTGTGTAATGCTATTAATTTTCACTTTATAAAGTTATCAAACTTTAATGACATGATTTAGTATCCGTTTTCACTTAATTTCCGCTTATGCAAAGTAAATTTCCGCATTTAGTGCATACCAGAAGCTTCCGAAATGGAAACGAACTCTTTGAACTACATTACGCAATAAGTAAACAGCATATAATTGCATTTTTTTCTAATTGACATGTTTTAACTAAATGCTAATTATGATTTTCAATGGACCATAATTAACAAAATTTGGTTATTTAAAAATAATTGGTAAATTTGATATAACGTCACGCTTGATGTAACGCCACAATATAGTGTAATAAACGGTGGCGGTACATAATGGGTTGATTGTAATAGTAACAATTAATAATCAATTTTATCATCAACCATTTTCAATCCAATGCTGTATGAAGGTCTTCCCAAGTATTTCCCACAAACTCTGTCTTGAGCAATTCTTTTCGATGTCGTTCCGACATACTTTCGAATTTTCCAGCCATCTTCTTTTATGTCTTTTTCTGCTTCTTGGTATGCAATCTTGTATTTCACTGTTCAACGGTGGTCAGTTCTTTTAGCAATGTGACCATCCCATTGCTATTTGAGGGGCTCTTCTTTGACCACGATGTGACTCACTCTTGTCATTTTCATAACCCATGTGTTCCTTTTCCAGTCTTTCTCTTCTCATTTTCATAACCCATGTGTTCCTTTCCCTGTCTTTCTCTTGTCATTTTCATAACTCACGTGTTTCTTTTCCTGCCTTTCATGTTTACATCAAGCATTCTCTCTCCACACTTCTTTCAGTTGTCCGCAGCATCTGTATATTTTGTATGCGTAATATTTTGTGCAATTGTCTACATCGCAATATTGATGTTTCCTTTGAGTGAATCTTTAATACTTTTAATCGCCACGTGCCATTTCAGTAATGCTTGTTGGAATAACGTACATAACAACCAAGCGCATAGTGGAAGTTTAAAAAAAAGAGATAAACACCACAACAAAACCTAAAGCGGTTAAATTGTTTGCTTTTTTATTTCATTCTACCACTTCGCATTGGGCAAAAGGAGAGACATCGTAAGTATTACAAGCTCATGCATTCCATGCTCAAATTAATAATGGTGAATAATAAATTTATTTGGCTTATTTATTCATTAAGACTCAGCAAAAAAGGGATACAAACAGTCTTCATGAAATATGCTGAATATCTTCCTTCAGTTTGATGACATTCATTAGTACGAAAGAGAGGACTACTTTCACCTGGTGAGGAGCAACCTGACTTTGACAATTAATAATGCGTTGTTGAAGATATTTGTGCTGCAGCAGATTAAGTGATCAAACTGTCTACTGTATTGTAATGTATGATTTCTGTCATTATACGAAACTTCGTGCATGAAACATACATATTAAGGGCAGAGTTCCAGATGTTGTCCCACTGCTCCTTTTACAAACCTCATGACGTAATGTTGAGCGTATAAATACCTTGTCACTACTTAACCTTTTGATGCTGGCCTTTCCGTGTCCGGAAGTTGTTTCTAAAACCATGTCTACAAGCAGTACGAGTCCTTGAAGTGAAACAGAGTCCGTCGATAAACATTCGTTCTGCTTTCGAATAAGGTGTTGCTGTCCACATCGTGCATACTCTACAGTTCAAACAGAGCAAACCTATGCAAGCATTCTGCTGAATTAAATTTCTCAAGTCTACTTCAAGGTCAGAAATTTTCGGAATTCAGCTAAGTGGTGTTAGCCAATGTCATATCAGAACAGTATCATTGCTTGCAGAATGCTTCTTTCATGTCTTACTTATTTACGTTTTGTATTCAGTTGGACATGAGACGTCGCGTTCAAATGGTTCTGATTTCAGATGTATTTCCTTGAGTAAATGCATCGCAACCAATTTACACGTAACTGCTCGATCGTCTTCGAATGTTGGTGTTTCAATATAAAGCAGGTGGATTTTTGTTGACTTTGACCTTGGACGACAACAATTCTTCCTTTTTTGCTACATGCATCTGCACTTACATCAGCTTTCTCAGTCAACTAATCAATCAGACTTTCTTCTTAAACGATGGAATTAACTCCTGAACATTTTTCAAAAAATTATTTTTCTTTTCTTTTTTTTTTTCTTTTCATTTTTCAAAAATTATTTTCTTTTTTCTGAAATACGCAATATGCTAATGTTTTTCTAGAACTGCTTCTACATTTGTTTGAATCAGATGAATTCTGTAAAATGTATTATCTCTCTTTGTTTGGTTGATAAAATTAACACAACAAATATAGTTGAGAAACATGAGAATAATACACTGAGTTTGTCATTCAGCCCAAGAAGATGCACACTCTTTTTAATATATTTAAAATGATTTTATCAGCCTAAACGAAAAAAACAAAACACTTTTCCGTTGTGTTGATGTACCTCAGGTGGGTCATAATAATCTTATACTTCAAAGCCCTGAAAATATTATGTAGGGCATTGTCAATGTGTTCTATTATATAAAACTATACTATATTTTTTGCTCTGAAATATTTCTTTCATATGAGACTCAATAGCAGACACAGGATCCTCACTCGTGTTTCATTACACCGAACTGCGAAAATGATACTGTACAAAACATTGATTCAATACTTCCACAGTACGTTTTAATAATTCTCTCTTTCAGCTATAAAGCTGTTTATATAATTTTATATTGCTATTGAACCATTACTGTTTGCTTAAATTTCATAGCTGAAAAGCTGAGGGTTTATGCCTCAGGGATGTAACTACTGTTGAAGGAATAAAATGCTGCTCCTTCGCTATCTGATAAATCATGACAGAAAGACACGAAGAAGCTGTGTCCTATTCCAAAAACCTTAAGTTCATGATTTGTAGAACGCATAATCAAATTGCTGTACGAAGAAATATACGAGTATATAAATGCATATACTATAAAAGCCAGGAGTCAGTGACAGTGATACATGCTCAAAGGGGCCTAAAATCAGACAACAAAAAATCATGACATACAGAATAAAAATAGCACTTAAATGAAAAAAAAAGAAAAAAAGAAAGGATTTAATAGCTTAATTTAGGATGCCCAAAGCAGGAAACCAAAAAAAAAAAAAATAGGAAAACAGTTCGTGACACAAAACTCTCCAGATAAAAGTCAAGTTTAAAACATTACCCTTTTTTAGTATCCAGTTCTAAAATTTTTTAAAAATTATCATGCTATGCCTCAGGTGAAGGTTTTAGACTAGCTCTGACAAATATTGTGAATATGTCAGCTGAGAAAATGTTATCACGGTTCCAGAAAGAATGTTTTTTACCATTATTATCTTTTTATGGAAATAAGCGTTTAAATTACAATCATCCCATTCGCGAAGGACTTAATATCGTAAACCTGGTAATGACCAAAATCTTACCAAGCTTACTTTAATGTGATTTTTACATGCCAGAAAAAGACATATTGTAATAATTATTTTACCCCATTCAGCTGTGCGCACGATATCTCCACTTTTGAGAAGTCGCTTTCGAATAGTTGCTTTTGTACAGGACAAAGGGAAATGCAGCCATGACGACAAATTCTAGTAATTCCCAGACACTTTCTCATTAGTGTTAAACATGCATATCTGACTGCTGCAGTATCTTTTTTTATTTATTAGTCCTATTACATCATATCGTTCCTACCGCATTATATATCGTTTTTTCTCTTTCATAATAAGAAATAAACGCCACTGTTCAAAAGTCCAAAAAAGTAAAAGATCTTAACACCTAAATAATCAAGCTCGAAAAATAGTCGAATCTGTATATCAGAAATATTTCTTCGCCAAAAAATAGTGGGAGTATTTACATTTAGCACGTAAATACTGTATCTGTTTTCGAGTAATTTTGTTTGGAAATGTGATAAAATACCAAACATAAAACTATGTACATGTACATAGATCTATTGCGAATAAAAAGGGTTGCTAAGAGAAACAAAACTTCCGTCCGTTGGAGATCAACTGAGAAAGCAACATAACTTATTTAAGAAACGTGAAAAAAAACAAACCTTGTTGATCTTGTGGCAGATACTATTTTTGCTCATCTGTTCTTTTTCAAACTTCCTTTTTTTATGTTTACGGATACTTCGTAAAGCATGACATTTAGAAGGTCTTTGAAGAAATATGCTCACTTAGAATAATGTACATAAAGCAGCTTCATATCTTGTTCATGCTTGTGTACCATACTTTTACAATAGTCTAATAACACTAAAAAAATATTTGCAAAATTCGTGTAATAGTTGCAAAAATGAATTCGTCAAGCTTTTACTAATTACGGTATGACATTCTCGTGGCTTTACTGAAGAACAATTAAGTTCTTTACATTACACGAATAGAGTTTTTTATTCACCAAAATTAAATATATCTTTATTTGCAAAAGCCTTGTGAGGGCCATTTGTGACAAACAAAGTTTGCCGAATTTTCGTCTGTTTGTATAAGTTTTCACACCTATTAAACTGAACTTCGGAAACCTTTTGCGCAGTTATTATGCTGCTTCAACTAAGATGTATCCAAATAGTGGCAATAATAGTTGTGCACATGGTCGTAATATAACTTAAAATAACAGAAATAAAGTCTCTGTTCTAGATATAACTTTTTCGGTTCTGAAATCTCATGCAGCGGTACTAAAACTTTTTACGACTTTTGTTGCAGTCATTCTTTCCAAATTAAATCTTGGCAGTGATTACAAACTTGCTCATCTTTAATCTATTATATCCACATAGTGGCTCATATTATCTCTCAAATGATCCCCTAAGTCATGTGGAAGGTAAATTAATAAACAGATGCTCTCTTACATACTTTTATCACCATCAATATGGATTTCGTTCGAATTGAGCAAGAGGTCACATTTTAGTCTAGCGTCGAGACATTCTGAATAAACTCCAGTGACGTGGACTTCATTATACAGCTTGCCACTTGCCGTAGTGAATAAACAATTTTACTTTATTCAGAGGTACTTTAGGGATCGATTATGTCATCTGTGCCCTTTCTTTTGTATATGACCTGTTTTTCACTGCAGTAAGTCCAGTTCACCGATTTACTAATGGTAGTTCGCTTCTTCTGCCTTAAGTTGTTTATATGAGGTGAATTAAAATCAGAGATTGCGCTGAAGCTGTGTCTCCACCTTAAAAGATTCCTTTTTTTGTTCATTGTTCTTTCCAAAAAATTTTCCATATTTTCAAATTAAGATAACTGATCGCAAAGCTGCACTCATAAAATACGAGGAGTGTTCAAAAAGTTCATGTTCAAACTTGCTTCTAGTGGATATGAATATCAATATTTTTTCTGCAAGTAGTACATTTTCTTTTATACCGATTTTACAAGGTTCAAATTTACACATCCACATTTTCTTTTTTCTAGTTGATTTTGTGAACTGCACCGTAGAAACTTAAAAGGGACGAAGAGAAAAGATCTACGGCTGGTCATAAAGTACCAGACTTTGAAAGCCATTCCCCCACATGGGGTTCATGGTGATATTGTGCAGTCATTGGATGATAAAGTTCCTTCGTATTCCACAGCTGTCAAGCGGCGCAGAGAATTCGTTGTGATAAGAAATCCTGTGATGATGCAGATCGCTACACTACACGCATATACCACATCCATGACCTGTTCATGCGAAACAGATGAGTGACCATTCAGTGCAGAGCAAAGTCTATAATTGTTTATTCAATCCTAACGAAGTATTTGAAGGTGAAAAGGTTCCATGAATGCTGGTAGGTAAGTAAAAGACATGCCGCGAAAAAATTTGCTTCACCAACTTGAACATGCCTCCCGAAAATCCAAAAACATTTCTGGTTCCGGAATGTTACAATGGATGAAATATGAGTTTATCTCTTTGACCCAGATACTGAAACATAAAGTCTAATGTGGAAGTACGTATTCCCTCCGCCTCTCAAGAAGTTCCGTGCTGATACAGAAGTAGTGCAGTCCTGAAAAAAGAAGATGCGTTATCGACTCCAGCAGCGAGGGGGGGGGGGGGGGGGGGCTGCCAACAAACCTTTGAAATGGAATATATATATGCACTATATTGACAAAAGTCACCGGACACCCATTCAAAAGCAAATGAACAGATCCGCTGCGTTGTTAAAATGCGCGGTGCAGCAACCTGCAGCTGACCGCTATCATATCGCACTGTTAGGTTGAGTAAAACTGTCGCGGCGGAAGAGAACTGACTTTGAGAAAGGAAAGATTGTTATGTGTTATATTAGTGGGTTAGTAGAGGAAAAGGGCGGGTTCTGGCACAGGGGCAGCCCTCCCATAGACTTAACATTAGCTGTCCACGAGGCTGCCCCTGGCTGCCCACGAGACTGTCCCAGCTGTCCCCGAGTCAGAATTTTTGTCACGTGGTCGTCCCCATGATGTACTGCCCCCTAGCGGTGCTTCTTGGAACTTTCAATGGAACTTTGTTTTTGATGGATGGCAACGACCGAGAGGGAATGGGGGTGGATATAGGGGGATGTCAATTCGATGTGCTGCCCCTGGCGGTGCTTCTTGGAACTTTATGTTTTTCTCGGGAGATTTATTGGACTTTTGTCAAATTTTTGGAGGAAGTTTTTTTTTTTTTTTTTTGTCCATTCCAATATTTTTTGTTTCCTCGAATTTGTTTTATTAAACTTATATTTTTAGAGCTTTCGTGGGGTGTTAGGTTTTTTTTTATAAACGTTGCAATATTATTATTTTTTTTTTAATTTAGACGACGAAATGCCTCGATGGATGAGATTTCGTTCCTATTGATTCATGTTCAGCATCAGGAATGGTTCTCGTCAAAGGATTGGTTCTATTCCCAGGTCACATGATCGTTATGGTCCATTCCTAACAAGGTGGATGATTGACGTAGGGGTTTAAGTTTCTATCAGTTGAACTCGATCGGTCGAGGAGAGTGGTCGTCTTTTGGGTTTCTTGAAAATTTTATAATGGAATCGTCCATAGCATTACTCGATGAAAATCGCATCATCTTTAGGAAGAATGAAATGCCTGAAAATTGCTTTCCTTTAGGAGACGATCGATTCATTCGGATATTTTGTTTTGATGGAGAATTACAGATTCATGTCCGAAAATATATTTGCATCGGTGACTTATACGTTCCTACAGCTATGGGAATCGCTTTGAAGGGTGTTGAATGGTTTGAACTTCTAGACAGCTTTGTCTTTCTGCGTGATGTTGTTAAAAGTCGCAAGCCTGCGAAATATGATTACGTTTTCAGTGGAAATATTACAGTGGCTCATCGTTTAGAACCGTTGACTCCTTTTATGAGAATGAATCCCCACTCGGTGGAATGCACAAGTCGAGATTTTCACCATGTATTGGATTTCACTCAGGAAAAAGTGGGTCAGGATGGTGAAATTTTGAAAACTGAAATTTCTCTGTGCGGAGAACATTGGACTAAAGTGACTGATAAGAAATCTACTATGTTAAGAGTCATACAACAGACGTTTCTTCGTTCCATTTCGTTTTCAGCTTTAATTAAGAAAGCATTGGAAAAAAATAATTTGACTTTGGAAGCATTACAGTCCACAAAAGAAGGATTTCGACATTATGAAGATGGTTCTTTTCTGCTTGAAGAAACTCTCGTGGACACAATGTATGACACAGCGGATATGAATGGAATGGAAATCTCCTACGACAACGACAATCAAATAAACATGACCAAAATTATTTTACAACTGGATTTTGAGAAAATAGCTGAACAGTATCTGAAAGAACTCCAGCGGAAGCGAAATACTAAAGTAGACGAAGCATTTCTGGACTCAGTTGACCTAAGTCATTACGTGGGGGAAATTTTGCGAGATTTAGACGAATATTATTATTGGTAAAAAAAAAAAATCTTAACGGTCCTTTTCAGGACCACCCAGTTTTTTCAAAAAGGAATTATTGAAATCGTACGCTGTGTTTTCTTTATGTGAAGAACAAAGTATTTCATAGTTCACTCGGTTTTTTTTTTCAAAAGCGGTTTTAATTCTGAGATGAATTCTTTCAAGGTGTCTGATTAAATTCTTTCGCTTTCCGTATTCCTTTTGTGGAAAATTCAGCCATGAAGAATTTCTTACCGAATACATTTTAGTTTTATTCTCTCAGGATATGAAAATTAATTATAATGAAGTTCTTTCGTTTTTCTCTAAGAATTTTCCTGAAAATAAGCTTTGATTAGAATCGATAGCATGTTCGTTGAGAGATGAACAGATAAGGAAACAGTCCCCAGTGTTTTGAAACGTCACAAGAACTGACACATGATGATTCATCAGCATCGTGTCCGTTGCTAGATGACCAGATAAGGAAGTAGTCTCCATGAGACAGGTTGTGGTGATAAGGATCGTGTGTTGTTTCTTTGTGAACAGCAGAATTTCGGAAACTGATTAAACTTAGAACCCTCGAAATGCTTAGAAAACGCATAGGAATGTAGGTCAATTTCCTCCCCCTTGCGATAACAGCTCGATTCGCCCACATTTGTCATGTGTGAATTCCTGAATTTTATTAGTTGAGATGTCCGCTTGAAATGCCTTCGTGACGTTTCCGAAAATGCTTGGGGTCAAAGTGCATTCAGCTTCCTTTAAAACGTTTGCCATTTCTACTGCATCACTTGTTTTTTCTGGTTCAGTTGTCGACACGTGTGCTGTTGTACCTCTCTTGCTCTCTGGATTATTATTTTGGAAAATGTCTATCGGATTTTCCCAAGGTTCTACAATGGAAGAGGTAAGTTCGCATTTCCTCGCATGCAATTATTTATTGTTAGGTGCACCAAGTTGTTTGAATTAGGATGTTGTTAGAATTTCATGTTAGTGGAATCGTTTATTCTCTTGACGGAAAAACATGATTCTTTTTTAGAAAGCTTTTAGGAATTCATTCCTTTACGATAGCTCCCCTTTCGAATAAAAATTTAAGAAGTTTATTCTCGACGCAGGAATTTCCCATTTTAATGTTTATTCCATGAAAATGCGTTGATAGGGGTTTAAAACATGTTTGCGTGTTAGGAAAAGCATTTGAGTTCTTTTGCATACGATTAAAGTTAGATTTTAAAGAAGAAAAATTCATGTTAATGGCCTCGTTTATTCTTTTAAAACATTTTATTTTTCATACTTTTACGATAGCTCCCCTTTCCAATAAAAATTTAAGAAGTTTATTCTCAATGTTTATTTCATAAAAATGTGTTAGAGGAAAGGGGTTAATTTTTTTTTTTAATTCTTTCACAGACACAGTGGTGGTTAGTGGATGAACAATTATTTTTGCAGAATTCCGATGTGTTCGATGCCTTGGAGGAAATTCCCATGAATCAAGACCTAACCTCTGATTTTACACCCGACATCCCAGTCAATATTCCTTCCAACACATGCTCGGTCTGCTCCAAGACCTTTGCCAAAAAATTCAACCTGAAAAAAATCATATGAGGAGCCATACAGGTGAAAAACCATTCGCGTGTACACAATGCCTAGCAAAATTCAGCCGTAAACCTCATCTTAAGCGTCACGAACAACGAGTTCATCGACAAGGCGGTGGTTCGGATCCCGCAGTTGCAGGGCCAAGTCATGCTACCCCAAACTTTGATGTTCCGATAGCTGCACCAAATCAAGCTCCGGTCGCTATGAATGCACCGATAGCTGTGCCCATACAGGCCCCCCTTGAAAATATTGGAGGATTCATTGAAGTCGAGTCTGCCGCGAGACAGCGACTCACCACCTATAAGACCGTACCCAATGAGGGGTCAGCATCATGTCTCTGCTCCTTTTTAGAATCCAGTAAAGCTCCATGTCTAAGAATCCTGCAACATTCATTAGCTACTCACCCATCGATCAAAGTCAGCGTTTTCATGGAGGCAGTTTTTAAAAAACAGAAAAAAGATGTTCCAGACGAGTACGAGTTTTGTGACCACAACCTGAAAACCCCTAACAAACCTCTCTTCAGAGCTAGTGATGTTAGTGAATTTTATGATTCAATGGCTGCTAAAATCGAGAACGAAAAGTCGGAGGCAGAATTGAAAGGGTCCGGTTGGGTATTTTCCCATGTCTCCTGGTTCGAACTTAGAATCAACCGTTTCAGACCCTTGAGGGGTAAGTCATTTATCGCCCTTCCAACCAATATTCAAAGGAAGAAGGCAGTAGTGAATGTTATGAATAATGACATCTACTGCTTTAAATATGCAGTCTGGACCCCACGTCTTCAATGTTACAATAGGGATAGAGTCAACAATTTCCTCAAGGACCCACAATTCCTCACAGGATATATATGGGACTGTATTGAGTACCCGGTAAAAATTTCCGATATCAAAAAGTTCGAGAAGGCAAATAACATGTCCATCAATGTCTTCGGCATCGATGAGAGAGAAAAAATATTTCCCATTAAGGTATGCGATGAGGAATTACAAGACCATCGAGATCTCCTCTATTTAGAAGATGGATGTCGCTCCCACTACGCATTCATCACTAACTTCGAGCGGTTGATTTCCAAACAAATCACCAAGCGTCGTGTAAAAGTCATAATATGCAAAAAATGTTTTACAACCTACGATGCCCGTTATGATGGAGAAAACAAATTAAAAAATCACAAACTCCTCTGCATGAAAAACAAACCAGTTGCCATTCAGATGCCAGAGAATAATATCCTTCAATTCAAAGATTTTCAGCATGCTTTACGGGTTCCCTTTGTCATCTACGCTGACTTTGAGTGCGTTCTCAAACCCATTCAAGGGCCCCCTCAAAATCCCGAAATTTCATACACCATGACAACCCAAACTCACGAGCTCATGTCGTATGCGTACTTCATAAAAGATGAATTAGATGAATTTTCCGTATTTCGGAGTCATAGATCTGAAGACGGCGTCATTCGTCATTTCCTTCACTCCTTGAAAGAAGATGTATTGAAAATTCAGGAGGAGTATCAAAAAAATGTCCCCATGTGTCCATTAAGTGCTGAAGAAAAAGCATCTTTTCAATCTGCATCAATCTGTTATCTCTGTGAAAAAGCATTCGCCAAATCAAAAGGCAAACTCAAAGTCGCTGACCATGACCACCGAACTGGCGCATTCCGGGGTCCAGCACATGCGTCATGTAATATCAATTTCCGAAACCCAAAATTTGTGCCAGTCTTCTTCCACAACTTATCTGGTTATGATTCCCACTTTATCATTCAAGAGCTTGGTTTTTCAGAAGGAAACATTAAAGTCATTCCAGAATCTACCGAAAAATTCATTTCCTTCTCAAAATTTATTGGTGGGATGGAAATTCGATTTTTAGACAGCTTAAGATTCATGCCTACTGGGTTGTCGAGCCTTGCAAATAATCTTCCAGCAAACCAATTTAAGATCACCCGAAAGCACTACCCCCAAGATGATGAGTTTCGTTTGTTGAAAAAGAAGGGTGTTTTTCCGTATGAATATGTAACATCATACAACAAATTAGAAGATTCACGCCTCCCACCAAAATCAAGTTTTTATAGTAGCATTTCCGAGTCCCACATAAGTAACGAAGATTATAATCATGCTCAACAAGTATGGGAAAAATGAATATAAGAGATTTAGGAGAATACTCAGATCTGTATTTAAAGACTGATGTTCTCATCCTGGCCGATATCTTTGAAAATTTTCGGGATATCTGTCAGGAAACATATTCACTGGATCCTGTGTGGTTCTTCAGTGCACCATCATTAGCATTCGCTGCCATGCTTAAGAGTACGAAAATGTCTTTAGAATTACTTACAGATTATGAAATGCTATTATTTGTCGAGGCGGCAAAACGAGGGGGACTATGCCAATGCATCCAGCGGCATGCCCTGGCGAACAACAAGTACATGAAAAATTTTAATCCAGCAAAAGAAAGCAACTATATTTCTTATCTCGACTGCAATAATATGTATGGATTTTCTTTAAGCGAATCGATTCCATATGCTCACTTTAATTGGATGCATTCTGATGAGTTGAAGCAGCTGAATATTGGCTCTATTCCTGATGATGGTCCCTTTGGATGCTTTTTGGAAGTCGACATCGAGTACCCGGACTCATTGCATGATTTTCACGCCGATCTTCCCTTCTGTCCTGAGGTTGGGGTTGTTCCTGGTACCCGACAAACCAAACTTCTGACAACACTAAACCCCAAGAACAGATATATAGCACACTACCGCTTACTTAAACAAGCAGTTGCAGCTGGGCTTGTAATTAAAAAAATTCATCGAGGCATATCATTTTCCCAATCTAAGTGGTTGCAGGTATACATAAATCTAAATACTGAGAAACGAAAATTGGCAAAAAATGAATTCGAAAAAAATTTCTACAAGCTCATGAATAACAGCGTCTTTGGGAAGACTATGGAAGACATCAGGAAAAGAACATCCATAGAACTGGTTCATGATGAGAAACGTTTGGAAAAAGTGTTGGCTAAACACAACTTCAAAGACCGAAAAATTCTGAAGAATGAGTCCGATGAGGAGTTTATGATTTTATGCCATCTAGATGTCACCAAACTAGTTTTCAATAAACCCATATATATAGGAATCGCCGTTCTGGATATGTCTAAAACCTTAATGTACTCGTTCCATTACGACGTTATAAAACCCATGTATGAAGAAAGAGTGAAGGTTCTGTACATGGACACAGACAGTTTCTTTTATGAAACGAAGACAGAAGATCTTTATAATGACATGGTGAAAATCCTGCCTTTACTAGATACGAGCGACTATTCAATAGACCATCCTCTCTACAGTTCAGCTAATAAAAAAGTTATCGGAAAATTTAAAGATGAAATGAATGGGAAAATAATAAGAGAATTCGTTGGGCTGAGGGCAAAAATGTATGCTTTTTCTTCCGATGATGTAGAAATAAAAAAAGCTAAAGGAGTGAGTAAGCCAGTTGTTCAAAATCAACTCCAACTTCAAAATTACCGATATTCATTATTCAATAAACAGGAGATGAGAAATGTTTGTCACTCGTTTCGTAGTATGAAACATGCAGTCTTCAGCATTAAAACAAATAAGAAATCTCTAAGCCCTCATGACAATAAACGCATCATTATGGAAGATTTTATTCATACCCTTCCCTATGGGCATTACTCATTCAATTCATTAGAACCTCCTCCTAAAAGAATGAAAATAGAAGAAAAAAACAGTCTTCAGGACTAAACCGGAAAAAAAAAATCGATTATTCATCTGCTGACGTCATCTGTTTTATCTCGTAGCTAATCTATCCTTTGTCTTCATCATTCTTACTTCGTTGATCGTTGGGAGCCTACTTCAATTGCGCCTACTCGTCTGAAGAAATGCATTCATCATATCACAAGGACGGTCTCCATTTTTCGTATTCCAAGTTGTTTTCTAAATCAGAGGCTGATTATTTTCTTCGGTGTTTGGAGACAGAAGTGAAATATCTTAGCGGTGAATTCTCAAAGATTAAAGTATATGGGAAATCGTATTCCATTCCTCGACAGCATGTTGCCTACGGTGATGCTGACCTCCATTACTCTTTCAGTGGATTGACCATAAAAGCAAAACCGTGGATTCCTGTACTTCGAGAAATCAAGCGTGAGGTAGAGAACGTGTGTTGTGACACCTTTAATTTTGTATTGATTAATAGGTATCAAAATGGAAATCAATGCATCGGATTCCACATGGACGATGAAAAGGAAATCGTGAAAAATTCTTGCATTGCTTCAGTTTCTCTAGGTCAAACAAGGGACTTTGTTTTTAAAAGAGAATGTTTTCAACCAGTTGTCTTAAGATTAGAAAGTGGTTCGCTTCTCCAGATGCTACCCCCAACAAATGATTCATGGGCACATGGTCTACCACGTTGCGGAAATGCCCCAGATGTTCGAATAAATTTGACCTTTAGAAAGATGATAACACAGACGCCATTGTCTCGTGACTCATTCACGCTTTCAAGCAGTAAACAGGATACTTGCCTCAGCCATAATCTGTTATCAGTTTTGTTTGAACGCACAGCAACTCACTCATTCGGTTCTCTACCTTCGAACTCTGAACACGTTCAGTTGTCTGCCCTTACAAACCCTTTACCAGCCATTAGCATGAAGCGTACTGCCAACCAAACCAAATCGGATGCTGTAAAGAAATTTCATCGTGGTGACGACTTGTTGCGTTCCGACACACCTGTCTCAACTGTGCATGCTAGTACTGGGTCTACATCAACAATGCCTGCTGCAAACAAGTCTGCTTCGTCGGGAATTTCACTAGAAAATTTACCACCCCACCACTTCTCTCTCGGGGGAAACAAGATCGCGAAAGTGACTGATTTTACAGGAACTGTAAGAGTTCATGTCAGGAGCTATGAGTTCGATGGCGAGCTCTTACACCCCACTAAATTCGGTGTTACGATGTCGGCATACACATTCTGCGTTTTCAAGGAGTCTAGATTCATGTATTGGAACATGAACGATATTAAAGTAGTGGGAAAGAAACTGCTTCTTTGTGCAACTCCTTCAAGTTCGGGAACCGTTTACCAGTTTCAATCACTAAATACCGCGGCCAATGGCGCCCTTCAACTATCGCCTACTGCAATATCTCTCACTAGGTCCCAATTCAGTGAGCTCGTTGAAGAATGTCCTAAAATCTGGGAGAGTGTTTGCCAAGTTTTATTTGGAACTGTTTTTAAGAACTTTATCTTAATAAACCAAAGTGCTGAAAATTCCCCAGCGAGCGATGAGGAACTGCATTTCATTCTGGCTAATGTACTCAAGTCCGCCATTGAGCAAAATACATGGACTGTGTTTGATTGTGCTACGTGTCGTTTGCCTCTTGAAGAACAACCCAACAACCAGTTAGGACATGAGTGTGCTCAGTTTACCAACGATGAAAAATGGAATATGGGTTTTAATAAAGCACTTTCTTTACTAGAACCCCAAACTGTTGCGGAATCTTTTTTGAAAGAAGTTGGTAGCTTGCTCATCACAGAAGCATTTGTGAACAATATTGATGCAGCTTCTTTGTTAGAGACGGTGAAGAGTCTTCGTAACAGCAACTCCTGCTAGTTTAAAAAAAAAAAAAAAAGTCCTTTTTAGGACTCTTAAAAATTTGGGTAAGGGAAGGGGGAGGGAGGTAGGTAAATTACTAAAAAAAAAAAAAAAAAAAAGGGAGGAATTAAGTTTTTAATAAATGCATTTTTTTAGCCATTTCTAATACTAGACCCTAAATTTAAAGTGTAATTTTTATTTTTTAATTTTAAACATAAATTTTTGTGAAATTATTTTTTATAGTGACATAAATTAAGTGAATTTTTTTTTTTGAAATGGGTCAAAATTTAAGCTTTCAAGAATTTTAAAAGTAAAATTTCTTTTTAGAAATGTTTAAAACAGTAACAGAATGAATGCAATTGTTTTAATGGTGAACTAGTGCTTTTTTTGGAAGACTTTTCTTATGGATATTTGGGTATTTATTAAGGGAACTGGGCCTGATGTTTTCCATTAGGCGGCCAATCGGGGGATTTCAGACTGGTCTGAGAGCAATGCTTTACAGTATTGAGCCGAAACCAGAGTACACGGCTTATTTTCGGGGAGTTTGAAATGTTTCAAACTGACTCGCTTCATTCTTTGGGTTGAAAAAGAAGTGCTCTCACTGAAGACCCCGCTAGCCTGGGAAAACTAAAACAGTCTGTGTTTTATAACAATTTCTTTCCTTAGACATTTTTCCAAATTTCAACCTCATCTATTTTCAACTTTCAGGAACTTGCTGGGACTGTTTTTTCTGCATTCTGTTTTCTACCTGAATCGTTTTCAACTGAATCGAAAATAGACCTTTTAAAATATTTTCCTTGAACGAAAACGTGCTTCTTAAATTTCATAGTTCCCCATGTTATTCAATGGGAATTTCACTGTTTTTACTGAAACGTGTTTCATCAAAACCGCCCCTAAGAAAATATGAAGTGTTCCATTTTTTAACCCTATATGAGAATGTACTTTTGCGAAACGAACATTATCTGTTTTCAACTTTCCCGAAACGAACCTTATCAGTTTTCAACTTTTTCTAAAACGATCTTTCAATCCAAATTTAAACCCTTCTCAATATGAACTTATGAATGCATTTAAAAAAACTAAAACTAAAAAAAGAATGACACTTTTTTTTTTCAACTAAATTTTTAATAAGGAATCCAACGAACATTTTTACATAAATTTGTCTTTTTCCGTTTAGAAGTTACAACCGAATTTCCTTCTTGTACAGGAACTTGCAACATTCGTTTATTTTTAATGAACTTTTTGGGTAAATTAATGTCTTTTAATGCTTTAACAAATTCAGGAGGTATGTGCAGCTTAGATCCTTTGCTTCGAAACATAGAGTCTATGAGGTCAATAATATTCGTGTTTTTCACAATACGTCCTCGGACCTGCAATTCGGCCTTAGGGCTCCAGCCAATAATATCAGAGTTCGTTTTAAAGACGTCCAACACATTTCTTGCATTTCGCTTCAAGTTAGTAGGAACGGTCTGAATGATAAGGTCTTCCACAGCATCTTTTACTTTCTCGTCTTTGACATGTTCTTCTTTCAATGGTTCTTCAGTTCTCGATGGTGTTTCCTGAGATGAAACTGGGGGATTAAAACTCGGTACATGAATACGTTTATTCAAGACTTGATTATATAATTTCACTTTCACTTCGTCAGACACTTTGCTTAGTAGGATTTTTTTCATTTCTTTGTCTAAGTCCGTTAACGTTTCCTCTGTTGGTATATGACGTGAAATCCGTTCTTCGGGAATCAGTACCATTTTCTTGGCAAATTCCATTATTTCGTAAGCAGAGTCGTTAATACACTGAGAGCAGCAGGAATCAACACACCTAAAAATCCGCCTTTTTGAATAAGGAGTTTCCTCTTTTTATATAGAGGCGTCTTTTTTCGAGAGAGTGCTCGCAAGGTGTGCTTATGCCGTTGCAGTGAATGTTTCTGGGCTGGTGTAAGCGGAACATTTCCTTTTAGCGTATTCATACAAACTTCGCATAGTGCTTTAATTCCATTTTTTCTACAATTCAATATTAGGTCTTTTAATACTTTTCTTGGACAGTGTTGAATTATGCATAAAAGTTGGACCTGCTGCTTAGACAACGTCATGATGAAAACTGAGACTTATTTCATTTCACCGAGGTTGATATATTACTTGAATGTCTCCTGGAAGAATCTGAGAGCGTAATCTTAATTCTTCCTTGGTCTCTGGTTTTAGATCAATCAATAAATAGCTGTAAGGGGATTTTGTGGCATCCAAATACACTTCTTGAAAAAATTTAAGTTTGCTAGGGTACAACTGCCTCCCTAAATGAGTGATTTGATTCACATCTCTTCGTGATTTAAACAGAAACAAGTAATGCGCATTCAGGGAAATTTCTCGCATTTCTTTGCCTTTATGAAAAATATTTTGAGTAATGAATATCACAGATACATTGAAATGATGACTCCCTCTAGTGAACAAGTGAGTTAATTTTTTATCGCTTCCGCATTCAGTCATGAGATCGTCAATAACAAACAGCATTCTTCCTTTCACATAGTCACGGAAATTAGAGGGAAGGCCTTCCGCAAATGTCACATTTTCTATTTCATCGTACAATGTTTGGTGAACCCCGTAGAACCAAACCACATGTTCGGGAGAGGGAGATATGACTTCCCCTTGATGTTGAAGTAAGCGTTTTACAAACTGAGTCTTCCCACAGCCAGTAGGACCCGCTATCAGAGCAGTGAAAGGATGTTGTAGTCTGGGCACTTCCATGTTGTCAACTGAAGTCATTAAAAAAGATACAAAATAATTTAAAGACACATAAAATAGATTTCAATCAATTTTTATTTTAAATTCTAAATTTTGATACAATTCGAAATTTATTTCGAACGAAATGATAGGCAAGCACGTCGTTTGTTTCAGATTTCCATCGAAAATTTCTTACAATGGAGTACAAGCTTTTTCCGCGACATCTAGAATACAAGAAGAAAATACAATATTGTCCACATACGGCTGTAAACGAACTTTGAAGAGGTACATCATTAAAATTTACAGTATCAAACTTGGCGACAAATTGAGCAATAGGGCCTTGAAAATATTCTGGAGAATGTCCGAAAGAATCAAAGAATTCCATTGTTTTGGGGTTTGACATATACATAGCCAACCAGTGTTTTCCAGGATTTCCATGTCGGTCCGCATTCACAACAAGGCATGCTGGGAACTTGGTAATTCTCTTGGGAAGTCTGTCACAGGCAAACACTCCTAGAAATGATCGTCTTGTTACGTGATCTTGCTTTAGGGTCTTTGCAATTTGAACACTGTTCATTTCTTCAATTGGAGAAATCACAAAGAATGTTTCTGGACTTTGAAATTTCAATTACGTTTTGGAACTCTGCGTAGATTAGCACAGAAATGGTTTTTGCTAAAGCTTTTCCAAATTTGATTTCCACTCTTAAATTTCCTTGTTGGATCAGGTTCATATGCCCTCCATCACACAGGTGGGGACTGAGATTGAATGCATAAAGAGTGTATCCTTTGGAAAATTCCTCTCGATCGATATTTATTCCACAATCTTGGCCAAGTTTCTCGGTTCCTTGAAATAGACTATGGAAAGAACGAATTGTGTTTCCCTTTTCAAAATTGGGTTCTAGAGGTTTATGAGGAACTGGCTGTCCGTCAACGTACACGGCTATAAAGTTGACATCATAATGCTTAAATTCAAAGGGGTTGGATTTATATGTACCATTAAAAGCATCGTTATCGACACATCCGATAATCAGTCTTTTGGGCATTTGTCCTAGGAATACGTTGTCTTGCACGAATGACATACTTCCTTGAGAGACGGAATACACTTTGCATAAAACACGGTCAATAGGATACTTGGCTGGAGATTTTTCTAAAGCTTTTGCATGGCCGATGGCAACTCCCGGGTTGACTTTCACTTTTCTCACAAAAATTGATGCATGTTCGATGAGAACTCTGTAATTGGGGGCCTCTGAGGAGGAAACGAGGCAGAAATCAGATTTACTTCGAACCAGTTTAATTTTCACATCCACTAAATTGAGAAGCAGTCTGTTTTGAAAAAATAAATCACAGTGCAAGGTTCCAATCATGTCCAACGTTTTGCTGTCTTTCACGAGCTCATAGCGTTGATGCAATCCTTTGTTTGTTGCTGCATTCGTGGGATTAATTTCGTTCAGATGTCCGGCTGTATCCTTGTAAAATCCTTCACATGCTAAATAGGATTTCTTTGAGTCTTCTCCATAATTTAATAGAGTTTCAACATATGCTCTGTGAGGATACGTGTTGCTTGAGGACGAAATCACTCTTTCGTTTAAACTAACATCAACTTGGGAAAACAGAGAATGAAGAAAACAGTTAATGGGTCCCACGGGCTCTTTGTCAGCTATGACAGAATTGTCATCTTTCACAATTTTAATTTTTACGTAGAGTTGACTGGAAGACAAATCCATGTATTCTTCCCCATTCCCAGAAATATTAAATTCCAGAGGTCCTCCATCTCGAATGTTGGCCAAGGGGTGATATTCGATCCATTGTCCTTTTTCTATGCTCGTTTGGGTGGGCGGTAAAGCAAATAAATCAAGCTCTGACTTGAGACATACGGAAGAATGACTGTGAATCAAAGCCATGGTTTATGGATCAAAAATATCGTGTGCTCTCCTCTTGACTTTCTTTGAACGAATGATGCGTTTCTTCGTATTTCTCTTCCTTTTAACACTTCCTCCCAACATTTTCTTCACTTTATTAGCTGCTTTGTCAGTGAGAATTTGTCCTGCTTCTTTAGCTCGTTGTTTGGCTGCTGTTTTTGCATCCTTTCCTTGCATTAAATCATTTGCAAGGTCGACCCCCGTTCGCAAGACTTGTTTTCCAAGCGTTTTTGCACCTTGTTTGAATAATGGTACCGCCGCTCTAAATAACGAGAGAAAAAGTCCCCCAAGTCCATACCCTTTTTGAAGGGGTGCTCCTTGATAGTAGACTAAACCTTTTCCAGTTTGATTGACGTAATATTCCTCGAAGGATTTTGTACAACAGCGGTATGGTTCATACATAACTACAGAGCCTTGAGACGAAAATGAAGTTTCACGATCGCTCTCCCACGTTCAAATGGTACTAATTGTCCCGAGTGATTCCTTATAACGATTTCTACGGTTTGGAAATGTTTTCTTGCGATAGGCAAATAATGAGGGCGGTCGTATAAGGCGCTCACCACATCTCTGTCTTCTCCGCACACTTTCACGATGCGAAGGAGCGGAGCAACCATGTCTCCCACAGGCTGAGGATCCACAATATCGCTGTACACGTACAATAGGGAAAGCGACGTGTTCAGATCGGCTACGAAATTTCCATGAATTGTGACATCACTCCCTTCTGATGCTGAATACACTCCAGATTGAAAACCTAGAATTTCAGCTATTCCAGGAAATAACTGCAGTTGAGAACCATGAGTTAAAGCTGCTTTGACACGTCTCGTGTTTTTATTAAAAAACATCGTAATTTTTTTCGACCAGTGCTGGGACATGGCTTTTACCACATCTCCCACAGAATCATAATATCCAGCAGGGATTTTTGCTGCTTTCAGTTGATTTGGGCCGACACCGTAAGCAAAGGAATTTGAATTTACATTCACATTAAACCAGGAATGAGGGTAGATGAGTTCGACGAGTCCCACTTCCCAGTCACCATTGAGTTCGATCGGTGAGGGAAGACGCGTGATGAAATGAGAAATTTTATTGTCTGCAAAGTAGCGGAGAGAGCTGTCGCTAGGTAACGTCAGATAGAAACTCATGTTGACGAATGATGTTTCTTCTAAAAACAAGGTCGGTTTTATAGAGAGGTCAAGTCTTCCGCGGGGATCCAAGCATTAAATTTATCAAGATACCCTTTAAATTTAACAAAGTATTCCATTTTTCCTTTTCTTTTGCGTTTCTTCAGAACACGTTCCACAGGAAAGGACTCTGAGAGAGTCACTTTTTGAAGCTCTTCAGCGTAAAAGGTTCCCTCCAGCTCTTCATTCAATAAGTCTTTTACTTTGTACACGGGAGGGGATCTTGGAACAAGGTCACTCACCACAAACACTTCTTCCGTCCAATTTGATTCGTATCCCTTTTCAAACTTTAATTTGGTTTTAGAAATCCTCACATGATTACCGACTTGAAATTTATAGGTTGGTTTTTCCCTCTTGAGGTCACCATACAGATTGTCAAACACTTCCTTTTCATTGTTTTCGTTCACTTCTACAGGCTTCATTTTTATACTTCGATGGGTAGAATTATTGTAACTGTGGACTAAATCGTTGAGTACGTGGATGAATCTGAACGTATTTTGACTTGAAAAGAATCGCCACATTCTAGTTTTCAGCGTGCGATTGAATCTTTCAACAACACTTGCTTTCGTCTCGTTGTTCGTCGTAAAGAAATGCACCTCGTGCTGTTTTAAAAACTTTTGCAATTCTTTGTTCTTAAATTCAGTTCCTTTATCAGTTTGCAGTTTTAATGGTTTTCTCTGTTCGAAAATCTTGGAAAACGCTTGAACGATATGTGACCCCGACTTTTGTTTTAAGGGAATTACCCACGCATATTTGGAAAATATATCAATACACGTCAACAAGTAACGAAATCCATCATTATGTTGACTCAAACTGGGAAGGTCAACCAAGTCTGCTTGAAACTGTTGATCTATTTTATTCACCAACACTCTGTTTCTCGGAAAATTATGTCTCGTCGGTTTGTGGAGGGTGTACGTTTTCTCCCCTTCAGCCATTTTTCGACGTCTTTTTTCTTGATTCCTTCTTTCTTGACAGCACGGAATAAAGCATTCACACCACCGAAGCTTCCTTCTTTTACGGCTGTAAGATAAGTCTGTTTCATTACATCCTCCATTACAACAATTCAACGAGAGATGTTCAACCCTAACAGAAAAATTCATGTTCACACCAACTCGTTCACAACTCAAATAACGTCCACTCCCCCTCACACTCCATTTTTAAATGAAATTCCAAGAAAAGTCCCCAAAAACATTTTAACACCGTGAACAAACATTTTCCTATCTCAAACATATTTTCCCAATGGTCTGATGGTCTAGGGGAAGAATGTACGCTTTCTGAATGAATTAATGTGAGTTCGAATCTCACCGAGACCATTAGAGCATTTTTATGTACTCTGAAATAAAAAAAAAATTAAAAAAATTGCAACGTTTATAAAAAAAACCTAACATCCCACGAAAGCTCTAAAAATATAAGTTTAATAAAACAAATTCGAGGAAACAAAAAATATTGGAATGGACAAAAAAAAAAAAAAAAACTTCCTCCAAAAATTTGACAAAAGTCCAATAAATCTCCCGAGAAAAACATAAAGTTCCAAGAAACACCGCCAGGGGCAGCACATCGAGTTGACATCCCCCTCTATCCACCCCCATTCCCTCTCGGTCGTTGCCATCCCTCAAAAACAAAGTTCCATTGAAAGTTCCAAGAAGCACCGCTAGGGGCAGCACATCATGGGGACGATCACGTGATAAAAATTCTGACTCGGGGACAGCTGGGACAGTCTCGTGGGCAGCCAGGGGCAGCCTCGTGGACAGCCTCGTGGGCAGCCTCGTGGGCAGCCTCGTGGGCAGCCTCGTGGACAGCTAATGTTAAGTCTATGGGAGGGCTGCCCCTGTGCCAGAACCCGCCCTTTTCCTCTACTTGGGTTGTACATAAGAGAAAACGAGAGGCGTTTAAACATACCCAAGTCAACTGCTTTGGGTGTACTGAATAAGTGGAAGACACATGGCGTGCCTGAAGCAGCAAAACGTACCGGCAGACCAAAGAAAATCAGTGATAGAGGACGTCGAAGCCTTAGGAGCGTCGTTACAGCTAATCGACGGAGTACTGCACAAGACCTCAGTGTACAGGTGAGTAAAAATGCTGGAATGCTGGAACCTCGGTATGTACACGTACCATTCGCATAGAACTTCATTCCATGGGTTACCATGGTCGTGTGGCTGCTCATAAGTCTTTCATCTCCACTCGGAATGTTACTCGTCGTTTAGCATGGTGTAAAGAACATTTATCGTGGACCGTAGATCAATGCAAATGGATCCTATGGACTGATGAATCCAGATACACGATCCAACAGTCTGATGGCCGTGTGTGGGTATGGCGGCAGCCGAGGGAACGCTGTTTACCACAGTGTACTATTCCTACGGTCAAGTTTGGAGCTGGCAGTGTACTCGTGTGGGGGTGTTTTTCGTGGTATGGTCCCGGCCCACTGGTTATCGTGGACAAACCTGTTAACCAGCACGTCTACCGTGATATTCTGGACAATTATGCCCAACCAACTTTGTGGCAATACTATGGAACCGAGCCTAGTTGCTATTAGCAGGATAATGCACCAAGCCATAAAGCAAGGACTGTTACGGCGTGGTTTGACGATAATTCCGTATCGTGTGTGAGCTGGCTAGCACTGAATTTTCATCTTAACCCCATAGACCACCTATGGGATAAAGTAGAGCACAGCATAAGAAGTTTGGAACCAAGGCCTACTACTAAGCAACAGTTAGCGGCAGCATTATGTACTGAATGGAAGCACATACCTATCGCTGCGTTCCAAAACCTTGTCGAAAGCATGCCTCGAAGGGTCAGTGCATACGTTAAGGCCAAAGGTGGACCGAGACCGTACTAATATATGTCAATAAATGCTATGTTGTATTTCTCTTCTAGGTGTCCGATGACTTTTGTCAATATAGTGTATATATGGGTCAATCGCAATCTGGAATTTCAAAAACTTTACAATACTCTCTATTGTCAGAAACACAGGAAGTGACTTTGATCAAGGGCAATCCCTTGCCTTTGTGACTGATTACTTTCTTTGTGCGGACTGTTTGGTATCAACTTCACTGGCTATTTCTGATGTGGTTTCGGTAAGTAAAAAGCCTACTACGGATTTGTGCATAGACATCATAAAAAAAATTTATAAAAGAGAGAGAGAAGAGGAAGAAAAAGAAAAAAAATCGGTTAAGATTATTTATGTTAAAAAATGCCGATTTCGATGGGCGACGATTGAATGAATAAATTAAAAAAAGTCCGATTCAGTTAGGTAAAAAGTATCCTGGAGACCCCAGACCTCGACTGCACCCCTGTGCACCAATAGCTAGCAAAGTGCTGCTTCAGTTTTTTGGAATGCCGAAGGCATAATCATGATTGACTACCTGAAAATTGCATCACTGTCATTGGTGCATGCCACACCAGCCGCATAAACCAAATTCGTGGAGCCATCAAGGAAAATAGGCGTGGGAAACTACTAAGAGTCGTTTTTCTCCTTCAAGACAGTGTATCAAATAACACACCCAGATTGCGAAGATAACTGTACAGACTACACTTCAGAACCCACCCTATACCCAGATCTTGAACCCTAGTGACTTATTTGTTTGTCCAATATGAGGAAAACATCCGTGGAAAGAGATATCCCCCTACTCTGCGGTGATCCCCGTTGTTTGTGCGTGATTGAAATACCAACATAAAGGGGTGCGGGGTTTCCACAGTGATCAAGGCACTGAAGCATCGGTGGAAGCAGTGCATTGCAGTAGCCAGGAACTATGTCGAAAAATAGAAAAGGAATCATAACGGCCTAGTTTTGCAAGCGCAAAAGTGGAATTGCAGTCTTATCAGTGCTGCATGTAATTTGCAAGACCCCAAACCGACACACCCGGAGCCTTTCTAGAAATTTGTGCTTGACATGACACTTCAAGGTCCTGCAAGCATCGTAGACGATACAAGAATGAAAAGGTTGCAAAAACAATGAGGCTGATGGGCGGCAATACTTAATAGTCTTTTGGAAGAGGATGGTCGCAAATCATTAAAAGATGCTAAGAGACTAGCATGCGAGCACATATACTCCGAGAAAAGTTGCCTTACAAGAGATAGCATATCGTCCGATTGAAGACCAGAAGGCGACTCGAAAGATAATCGCGAACTACGGCGTAAGTTTAGATTGAAGGAGGAGACTTTTTCAGTAGCATTATAGAGCATGACGAAATCTGGATATCAGACTTTGAACCAAAACTGGAAAGCCAATTTTTTGGGGTGGGAACATTCCAACTTTATGAGTTTGTAAATAATTTCCCCGTTCGAAGTCGAAATTTAAGACGCTGATGATTGCGATACAGCAAAAGAAGAAAAAAGGAACAGAGTCCAAGATGCAAAACTTAAATAATGCAAGCCATACAAATTTTGAAGATGACAATCTGTTTTTTGGTGTAAATATGACAAGGATGGTAAGTCAGATAATATCCGAAAACTTGAAAATTTCGTCGTCCTGAAGCGGGAAAGGAACCCGCTTCTCCCAGATAGGGACCGGGTATGCTAACCACTAAATTTTTGAAGTTTTCGGATATTATCTGACTTACTATCCTTGCCATATTTACACCAAGAAACGGATTGTCATCTTGAAAATTTGTATTGTATGGTGTAATCCCGTATTCCATTCAATGCAAGCCATGCTGAGGGCAAACGTTTGTGACGTATACTCGAATTTAATTTTTTCTTGTCTTATGTAAATTTCGTTTTATTCTCATTAAACGTTTTGTAGTCTGAACTCTACATTTTCTCTCTCGGCGAACTTGTGTTTTAAAAACCCTGACAGTCAGTCAAAGTGCAATTAGCCGCCCAGGTGGAGCAGTGGTCTAAGCGATGGCCTCAGATCATTCGTCCGAACGGGGTCCGGGTTCGAATCCCGGTGAGGAATGGATGTTGTGTTTGTCTTACGGCACTGGCTCTCTCCCTTCCCTGGAACCAGTGGCCCTAAATTAGGGACGGGCGACTGCTTATAGCCCATTGAGTTGCTCACGGTATTCGTTAAACCTCTACAAAAAAAAAAAAAAAAAAGTACAATTACGTAGTAGTAAGCAATGTATAAAACGAATCTGATAAGTCTTCGAGGCAACGTAACGTTGTCTTCGTGATAGGAAGGCAATCTTAATTCAGATATTTTGTTATCAACAAATGTATTAGTTTATTTTCCTTGATTTTTATTACTCGTATTAAAGCCATGCTGCCGCCCCGGTGGTGCATTGGTCTAAGCGATGGCTTCTGATCGTCTGAGATGGGTCAGGGTTTGAATCCCGGTGAGGCATGGACGTTGTGTATTTCTTACGGCGCTAGCTCTCTCCCTTCCCTGGAACCAGTGGCTCTAAATTAGGGACGGGAGACCGCTTATAGCCTAATGAGTTGCTCACGGTGGTCGTTAAACCTCCAATAATAATAATAATAATAATAATAATAAAAAGTCATGTTGGTGATTTGGTATTCAAAAGGATTCCGTGCATAGCCTGTATTAGTCAACCGCTGATGCTGTGTCGGTAACGATGTGATAAATCAACGAACGGCGTGCCTGTGTTGAAATATTCAGGTGATTTAGTTTAAGTTGCCATGTTTTGTTACCAAGCTATTTTATTGTGGTGTGCCATACTACTCTGTCTTGACGAACGTGAAATAAAAGGCAAACCTGTAAGTAAGATTTCTTTGCCATTCTTCTGGCCGTTGCGGTTTTTAGTGTTTAATTAGTTAATTATTGTTAATTAAGTATCAACTGTGACGAAGTGAAACTATCCGGGATTCAACTAAATCGATTTAGCTAAGGTAATTGTGTAAGCTTTACAGTGAATTAGTAAGTTACTGCAGCAGTTTTAAGCTTTAATCAGATTAGAACTTTACAGTGAAGTTTACGCTTGGGTGTTGGTTGGAACCATATGAAATTATCAAGTAGGACAAATATTACTCCACAAACAACCATTATCCCACATGTTTACAACAGAAGATATGAAGTTCTTACAGATAAAGCTCACGGCCTGCTCGACATTCCAGGCCACACATGGTGTGTGACACCTCTGAGCTTTTGGGAAAACATTAATAAGAGCTTCTGCACCCTAACCCACTTAATAATGATGCGTAACCTCCGCATTTTGATCATTTCCAAAAACTGCAGGGACCATTACGGTTAAAAGTTTAGGGAGAATCAACAAAAATATCGTCTGAAGTAGTGAACTCATCAAACCGTCACATTAACACTGAAATTTTACAGAAGGATGTTCAAGACTACAGGAAGAGATATGTGTGCTTTTGTTAATAGCAAGTTGTTACATTTACTACATTTTAATTTCATATACCCTTTCTCAAAAACGAAACAAATGAGATACATTTGCTTAACCGTTTAAGTAGTTTCCAACTATCAACTTGTTAGATGAAATCAGAATCACAATAATCATCCAGTGTGCTTTTTCCTTTCTTTCGAAGAATGAAAGCAGAAATAAATTGTAATATAAACTTAAAATTGAATGTTTACCCACCCTACACCATTTCTTATTTCTATAATATATTTCCAAGATTTCTTCAGAGACCATTGGGCCAACAGTATACGCAACAATTTGGCGCATGTGGATTACTATTGGCTATTAACTTACCATGCTTCCTACAATGCAATGATCTATATTATATATAGATTAAATGTGTATCTATTTATTACATCTGAGGATGAGGCAGCCGCTGCTTCGAAAGTGCTCATGGTTTTTAATTGTATATATTTCTCATCTTTTATCATTAAATCGTTCTAAAGACGGAAAACTTTCATCGTTTCAGTGATTTATGTCGCACGAGTCTTCAATATTTGTTGAAAGCAGAAAACAGAATGGTGTCAATAATACACTGCCGGACAATTGCTAAGGACGGATGACAATAGCAATCATAGCAACCATAAAATGGAAGGCAGGAAAATGTGGAAATTAGCATAAGTGCGGGATACAGTAAGACGTGTTGTGCGTATGCAAATTTTGGATTGCCGAACTTGTTCGTGACGTCATAGCGCTGATAAGAGATATAAAGGATTTGGCGGGTATTGACCGTTCTTGTTCAAACGCAAAGTTGATCAGTTTATGGCTGCTACTGGCAAGCGGATCTCCCGAAAATCTGTCGCCAGACGTTTGCATGAAGGAGGACTATACGCCCGCCATCCTGTTGTGTGCATCCCATTGTCCAGACGTCACCGTACCGCCCGTTTGCAATGGTGCCATCAACATCGCAATTGGACTGATAATCAATTGACGAACTTGCAATTTTCAGTATGTCTTCCCGACATCACCTAGATGATTTTACGCGTGGCCGTATTATTGGCAAGATTGAAGAAGGGCGAAAAATAACAGATGTTGCCAGGGAGTTCGACGTCAGCCGCAGTGTTGTTTCAAGGCTTTGGAAATCATTTCAAACAAATGGAGAGTGTAGCAAACGTCAAGGGGGAGGTCGTGTTCGCAGTACGACACCTGCAGAAGATCGGTGCATAGTGCTATCAACAAACAGACACCGGCGCAGCACAGCTAGTGAGGTAGCAAATCAGTTTATGCATGGCTGCTACTGGCAAGCGGATCTCCCGAAAATCTGTCGCCAGACGTTTGCATGAAGGAGGACTATACACGCCCGCCATCCTGTTGTGTGCATCCCATTGTCCAGACGTCGCCGTACCGCCCGTTTGCAATGGTGCCATCAACATCGCAATTGAACTGATAACGACTGGTCTGCTGTCCTTTTCTCAGATGAGAGTAGATACAGTCTATCGTCTGATTGTCGACGACAACTGATCTGGCGTGATAGTGGTACTGCATATTGTCCAGCAAACATACAGGAAATGGACCGATATCCGACATGTAGTGTCATGGTATGGGCTGGCATCATGATCAATGGCCGTACGTCCCTCTATGTGCTTCCAACTGGGACTATGACTGGCCAACGATACATTAATGATGTTCTGCTACCTCATGTTCGCATGTTCCGTGGTGCTGTCGGTAATAGATTCATTTTCATTGACGACAACGCAACATGTCATCGAACAGTCGCTGTCCTGGAGTGTCTTGAGAGCGAGGATATTCAACGCCTCGTATAGCCAGCACGTTCTCCAGATCTGAATCCCATTGAAATATGTGGGATGCTTTGGGGAGGAGTCTTGCTGGTCGCCAATGCCCTACAATAAACAAGGACACCCTCATCCGTGCACTGACAGAGGAATGGGATAAATTACCCCAACAGCTGCTTGATAATGTTGTGCAAAGCATGACACGACGTGTGGAATCTTGCATCGCCCTCCATGGTGGTCATATCCCGTATTGACATCTTACGCCGGAACGTCTGCGGACGGTAATTGCATTTTTTTCACGTTTACGTATTCTGCACAAAATGGCCAGTTTCTCCCTTGAACACGTTCCAAAGCCTTCTGGATTTCAGAGCACAATAAATTGTCTTTCTTGTAATGTCCTGGCATTCTGACATTATTTTATTTCACTTGGCATCCAACCACACTTACTTTTTTATGCGCTATATAGCCGTTTATGATCCGTCCTTAGCAATTGTCCAGCAGTGTATAATAAAAGCATTTTGTATTTGCGCTCCGGTACCTGAATATGTGACCACAACAGATCAAATTTTAGTAAATGTAACATTTAAAATATTGTGTTAAATGTAATTTTTTTACACAGTAAAAACCTTTACAGGTTTTATTGATTGTAGCCATTAAAACTGGAACGAAAGTGATATTACCAAAGTCTCGAGCTTAATGAGAATTTTTTTCGACAAAAAGTCTTGCTTCCTGTACGATGTTCCTCAAGATTCCAAATTCGTAAGAAATCTACCCCACCCCTCCAAAAAAGAAAAGAATTCAATGTGACGGTGATACAATATGCGCATGTACTTCTAGTTAAACTGCACTGCCGAACTCAAGAACTTTCAAATTTTGAAACTACTTGTCACTCTTACAGTGACTTAGGAAAGACGTTCAGAGGCTGCAAACAACTCATAGAAGCATAGAGATATATGTACATACTTGGTGTAATCAAGGAAGTTAAGAAAAAAAAACTCATGTATTAGGGAAATCACAGAAGAGTGGATGATATCATGTTCAAATTTAAAACCTCAAGGGAAATGACAAGACTGGATGACATCACGATCAAACTAAAAACCTCATTGTGCTGGGCACAATGCTAGAAGAACTGGCCACGGTTGGGCAACTGAAATACCAGACTGGATTAGAGATGAACTCGGGCCCGGGCTCGGAATTACACGCCTTGAATTGCATTACTGTAATTAATTCAACACGTGTAATTCCGATCCCGGTTGAATTACACGTGTTGAATTTCATTGTGGATTTTTTAATATGGTGGAAAGATTTTCAATTCCCTAAGCTAGCTGCCATTGCAAGACAGATTTTGCTCAGCAAGACGACTTGCATTATGCATTGTCCAAAGCTATGGCCCAAGCAAGGATTAGTTTAAGGAGGTCTGGTATCGAAAAACTGGGAAGAAATCACATTCCCATTTTTTGTATTTTATTAAAAATCAAGAATCTTATCTTTAAAATGATGTATTAATTTCCAAAATTGTGCAGTTAGAAGTATTGTTATTTATTTTTTTAAATTTCCCCACTCCCGCGATTTTTGGGGTGACGTTGGTTTTTAGTGCAGCAGGTCGAGTTTTAGAGAAAAGAAGATCAAGTTGAAGCGCTGAGGCATTAGATGCAATTCTCTCTCTCATTTTTTTTCATGATGAACTTGATCTGGAAACTGCACACACATATGATAATATTGTGATTATTATACTATTAAGCGCAAAGCTTTGTTAATGTAACAAAATGCAGAATAATCTGGTCTGGAATGCTTTTACGTTCTTTTTTTTTTAATTTTGGAAATTTCCCTACATGCTTTTTTTTATATTCTACTACATCACTCTAAACTATCTTTACCAATTTGCATATATGTAAATTATATTGCAAAGATTAGTTTTCTAGAGTCAAAATTTCAAACACTTACAACTGTCTATACGGCGTTGTACGTTTTATAATGCAATTTATTCTAAATAAAAGTAAATTTAGAAATCAAAAAGAAATAACGAATGGAATTTTTTAACAATTTTCTTTTCCTCAGCTTTTACCAAAATTACTGATTCCCTTGATACGGTCAAAGAAAGAGCACGTTGATTATTTATTTATTTTCAAATTCACATTTTAGAACATTTGGCTTTATGCGTAGTATTTCTAAAAACATATTAATTAATATTGTGAAGTTTATTAACTGAACTAAACTTTTTAAACTAATGATTTTTAAACTAATCCTTGCTTGGGCCATATCTTTGGTCAGTGTATAATGCATAAATGCAAGCCTTGATAAGCCAAATTTTTGAAGAATCCGGGCCCGGGCTCAGCAAACACATGTAATCAAAGAAAGCGGGCTGGGCCCGGGCTCAGCAAACACATGTAATCAAAGAAAGCGGGCTGGGCCCGGGCTCCTAAAATTGAGCCCGAACTCATCTCTAAACGGAATGTCAAAGGGCAGGGGAAAAAAACACAGAAATGGGGTACATGAGTAAGTGGATGAAATTCGAAAGCATGTCCGAATGGCATTGAAAAGACTTGCTCAAGACAGAGTTGTGGATGAGACCTTTACCCAATAGCGGTTTGAGAATGGTTGACATCACCAGAACAATATTTTTCCGACCGTCTTCTAATAATCATCATCATTAAGCATTCTCTATCCATTGCTAGATGAAGACCTCCTCTAGTCTCTTCCACACCTCTGTATACTGGGGTTTGTCACTTCCCATATAGGTCACACTCATAGTCGATATCCTTAGGCATTTTGTGAATTTCTTATGTGTCAATAATTTCATTTAGTAAGCACACCGGTAGTGTTATTATAAGCAAAGGGATAAAATTGTGCATAGGATTTGGCAGAGCCACAAAGAAATGGTGTTACTCCCTTTTTATAGTAGGGCTGGATATTAATTATGGGTTTCTTTTGGGTGAGAGAAGGCAGAGATTTGACGACTACTATGAGCAAATTAACGGGCTATAAGCCATCGCCCGTCCTTAAATTAGGGTCACTGGTTCCAGGGAAAAGAAAGAGAGAGAGAGAGAGAGAGAGAGAGAGAGAGAGAGAGAGAGAGAGAGAGAGAGAGAGAGAGAGAGAAGAGCCAGTGATGTAAGACAAAGATATTACCCAGGATTCGGACCCATCGCGGCAGAATGGTTACAGGCCAGCGTCTCGTACTTCTCACCCATCTGGGGCGGCGATGCTGGGTTTCCATTCTGGATGTATAAGTATTCTGTGTTTCTAATTCTGCAGCGCTGAAGGCTTGAAACAAAAACAGAGAACTAACCAACGAGAGAAAGCAATATCAGTACTTATATGATTTCACCTAAGTGCGCGATAAAAGCAAATTACTGGATCTTCTTTCACTGATGGCTATTTGCCGGACGCTGGCTTTGCGTTATTGCTTCGCTGTTTATGATCATCGCCGAGAATTTGTGTGGCTTTGTAACATTGTTTCTTGTGCGTCCTCTGCTCCTTGCGACGCGACATTGGTCAGATTCGCCACAGACGGCGAAAGGTCTCGTTTATATCTCTCGCTTTTGTTGTCTTTCGGCACATAAATATCGGAGTTTAAGATCAATAACGTGGCTTGGAAAATAACAGCAGCCCTCTGGGAATGTCGGAGCTGGCCAATCAGAAAAACAGCTATTGCGCTGACACAAAGGGCAAAGAATAAGAAGAAATTAGCGGTTCTGTGATCTCTGAAAGCAGACGAGATGCAGCATTTTATTATAAAGGTGTTCTTCCTGCGCGAAGTTAGAATGGTTCAGTCACCACCCGTTGTTTCCATGGATGGAGTCTATCCTTGACACTTCACGTCGCCAACACTCGAATGTCAGATGGCACGCAACAAAGAAATCCGCTCTATGGTTATTCTCAGAGCATTTAATTGTTGTGTCACTTCGTCAAGTTCCACTTCCGGTGATGACAAGCTGCCTTGGCAATTGAATTTCTTTGAACGCTGCTTTCCGAGATGGAAGGAGATTTATTCAGGACAAATGCTCCGGAAAACTGTTCAAGGACGTCACTATCACTGATTACTCTCATTAAATAAGCATATAAGGTGAAGGTTGGGTACACTTCATAAGCGTGGTTTGCTTTTCTTTTCTTCTCAACAACATTCTACTAGACCGAACAGAGCATTCTATCGAAACATAGTGAAATTCCGTTTAATGAGAATTTTTTTTTTTTTTTTTTTTTTGCAGTCATGCTACAAAAAATTTTCGTTATAGCGAATATCTGTTACAGGAGAATTTACATACAGAAGTGCAGTGAAATGCTGTTTTAAAGCCATTTAACCACTTTCATTGCGTGTGAAATTTTCAATTATCAGAGGAGGTACAAGTTCTGACACATTCTGTTTCAATGATAGGCGCACCATATGCTCGTCATTATGCAAACCACTCAAACAACATGAATTTTGTATCCCGCTGACACTGCTCTAACCGCTGTCTTCTGAGCGTTTGTCCAAGTATTGACCCAGGTTCGAGTCTCGGATAAGGTTCGGGTCGTGTGATTGTCTTACAGCACTGGCTCTCTCCCTTCTCTGGAG
This sequence comes from Macrothele yani, assembly GCA_039090855.1. Lineage (NCBI taxonomy): Eukaryota > Metazoa > Arthropoda > Arachnida > Araneae > Macrothelidae > Macrothele > Macrothele yani. The sequence goes on along the minus strand of CM077011.1, from coordinate 5,017,296 downwards.
TCGGTGGCCCTAAATAGAGACCGGTGGCTGCTTACAGGACAACGAGTTGCTCATTGAGGTCATTAAATACCCTCCAAAAAAACAGAAAAAACCACGAATTCTTAATACGAGTGATCAGTAATATGAATTTCCTTCAGCTCCATTATTTTTGTGGCCAATCGCCTTGTATCTCTCTTCCATTTCAAAATCATGAACAAGGTGAAATAACTTTAATTAAAGAGTTTTCCTACTTTAATCTTGCTCACAATGGTCTTAGGCTATAATGATTTCCAATGTTGTAGTTACATCCAAGCATCTGCGTTTGCTGCTAATCTCCATTTTTTTTAATAATTTAATATAGTATGATTTCAAACCTTCTCAATGCATTGACAAAATTTCGCGAAAGGCTTACACGCCTTTAGGTGAGAATAATCGTGAGGAACATCGATTATTGTTACGATGTTCCTCACGATTATTGTGAGGAACATCGCGCTAAAAATGTGAAAGATTGTGAACAGAAACAAAGTAACAAATCACACGCCTGATTCCTATAACTCACTTTTCTTCTAATTCCTTCAGCCAAGGCTGGACAAAACGACTTATCACTTATTACGTGAACTTCAAGCAACGAGTATGAGTCAATAATTACTTGCAATGCACTTGTAAAACATATTACAACAACGATCGAGAACTTAAGAGGATGTCACTTTTCAATACAGTCCCTTTGCATCTCATTGCACTTGATAGAGCGTTACAAGCTTCTTAATGCCACCAGAAAAAAAAAACTTTTTTCCTGAAGGATGAACCACGCATGCCCCGCTTCCTTCATTTCTTGGCCCGTGGCAAATCAACGGCTTCTTAAGGCGTCTTTGTGTGGACTAAACAGGTAATCTGAAGGGGGTGAGATCAGGATTATGCGGAGAATGTAAAACACCAGTACAAACACCGGTAGGAGGACGTGCGTTGTCGTGCAACAACAACACGTCTTACAATAATCCTCGATGCTTACTTTCAATTGATGGATTCCGCTCGTCATGCACAATCACACTATGGCGAGCACTGTTCATCTCTTTGAGGCCCTTCCCTGGTAAAGTTTCTATAGTGGTTTTTGGAAATGAAAACAAAATGAGCAGCACTTTTACGGCTATTCGTTAAGTTTTGAACATTTTTCAACTGGGGATTCCGAATGTTTCCATTCCGAAATCTGGTGTTTAATCTCCGGCTCGTAATAGTGGATTCATGTTTCGTCCCCAGTGATGATTAAAAGTTCCACTGTCGTGTCGTCGCCGTGGATGTCCAAATGGTGCTAACAGATGTTCAGAAAGAGTGCGTTTCCGCATTTCTGTATGAAGTTATGAAGCGAAAAGTTACTGTAGCTGATGATTTCACAGGTAGAACCATGATTCATTTGCATAGGATTTGTCAGTTCATGAATAGTCACCCGTCTGTTTTCCAGAACCATGGCTCGGGTTTATTCACCGTCGTCATCAGCAGTGGACGTGGACGGGGCATCCAGCTCCTTCTTCGTGCGTTACAGTTGTGCGATCATTTTTGGACTTCGAAATCCATTCGCAGACGCTCCGATACCGCAAAGCATTCTTCCCATGATGCTCTGAAAGCCTTCGACGAATTTCAAGCACTGGTACACCTTCAGCTCACAAAAATGAAATTACAGCTCATTGTTCTTTGATGCATGAGGAAAGCAGAGTGGCCATCTTAAGAGCATGCCAACAGCACAAGAACTGACAGATCGAGTCAACCTCCACCACAGCGACACTACGTCTACACATGCGTGCGCAAAAAAGCAGTGTAGACAAACGAAAAGGAATTTGACACGAAAGAGCCTAAACATTATGACTAACTCGTCTATGTGCAAATCGCAGCAACTGCATGCAAACGACGGCGCGTGTGAAGGACGTGAAACGCTATATATAACACCTCATACTGAGTTCTGTTTATAAGTGTTGTTCTTGTCCTCCAGATGAGAAAAGCCAATGGACTTAAGCAAATTTGACAAAGGCCAAATTGCAATGGCCAGACGATTGGGTCAGAGTATTTCCGAGACAGCAAAACCTGTGGGAGTGCTCACCGTCAGTCGTGATTAGTACCTTCAAAAAGTGGTCCGAGAAGAGAAAATCACGAACCTCCGGCAAGATGTGGGCCGATTACGGCTCATCAATGCTAGAGGTGAGCGAAGGATATCTCATATGGTACGAGTCAACAGAAGAGATACTGTGGCGCAACTTACCAATAATTTCAATAATAGTGACGGGAGTAATGTGTCACAACACAAAACACATTAAACCCTGCTGAAAGTGGAACTGCGTAGCCGCAGGCAGCTTCAAGTTCCCATGCTAGCCTTGGTTTAACGTCGAAAGAGCCTACAATGAGCAATTCAGCATAAAAACTGGACCATGAATGATTAGAAGAAGGTTATCTGTTCCTATAAATCTCGTTTCCTGTTACACCATGTGGACTTCCGGGTACGTGTGCGTCATTTGCCTGGGAAGTGTTGGCACCAGGATGCACCATGGGACGAAAACAAGCTGATGGTGGAAGTGTAATGCTTTGAGCAGTGTTCTGCTGGAAAACACTGGATCCAGTCATTCATGTGCAGGAAACTATGTCCTTTACCACATACTTAAACATCATTGCAGACGAAGTACATTCTTTCATGGCAACGGTATTTCCTTCTAGTAATACTTTCTTTCAGTGGGATAATGCTCCATGCCTTAGGATGACGCGGAACATGAGGAAGACTTCCAGGTATTCCAAATTCCCCAGACATCAATCCAATCGAGCATCTGTGGTTTGTGTTGGAACAGCAAATCCGATCTGCGGAAACTCAACTACGTAACTCATAAGAGTTAAAGGATCTGCTGGTAATGTGTTGGTACCAGATACCACAAGATACCACAAGACACCTTTAGAAATCTTGTGGCGTCTATGACTCGTCCGGTAAGAGCTGTTTTGCCGGCACGTGGAGAACCAACATCATATTTAGCAGGTGGTCATACTATTTTGGATCTTCTGGGTATATTGTCTCACTATCTCGTGAACAGCTATATCTTCTACACTTAAATCGGCTGCAGTCAAATAAAAATCATGAGCTTGAAATCACTTTCGATAAAGAAACTCTTAAAGTTCACTTCTCGTTGTCACTGAATATATTGTATATATTACTGTGTTTAACATATACAAAATGTCAAACAGAAGTCATCGCTCTTTTCACGTTTATAAGTGAGTCACGGAAAAATTCTCATCGGCCGCCACCAGGAATCGAACCCAGGGTCTTCCAATTACGACCCGGACATGCTACCACTGCACCACAGCGGCCTCGAAATCTCCAGACTCACACACGGCTAACTTCCACACGACATGGCACACTGAGAAAAACGTTTTGTTAATTCAACAAAATTTTTTGTCGATATACAGTCAACAAAAAATTTTGTTGAATTTTCAAAATTATTTTGTTGAAAATTATTGTTGATTTAACAAAATTTATTGTTATCACGACAAAACGTTTTGTTCATTTATCAAAATGATTAGGTTGATTTTGGGGAATTTGTTTGATCCAACAAAACAGATGGTTATCATGACAAAATATTTTGTTGCTGAAACAAAACATATTGTGTCACGATAGCAATATGTTTTATTTCAGCAACAAAATATTTTGTCATGATAACCATATGTTTTGTTGGATCAAATAAATTCCCCAAAATCAACCTAATCATTTTGCTAAATGAACAAAACGTTTTGTCGTGATAACAATAAATTTTGTTAAATCAACAATAATTTTCAACAAAATAATTTTGAAAATTCAACAAAAAATTTTGTTGACTGTATATCGACAAAAAAATTTGTTGATTCAATAAAAATTTTGTTCAATTAACAAAACGATTTTCTCAGTGCATGTTGCTTCTTGGAGTCCCGCACAATGCTGGGGATTCACCAAAGATCGTAAGCAGCAACTGAACAAATAACTAGGAGGCGAATGAATAATTAATACAGACAAGTGACGTGGACCAGAAACATCAAACAGAAGTCATCGCTCTTTCCACGTTTTTATAAGTGAGTAATTTTTCTGTGACTCATAAACGTGGAAAGAGCGATGACTTCTGTTTGATGATCCTAATCCACGTCAATACTGTGTATTAATCATACACAAAAAATTGGCGTATTGTTAAACCAACGAATTGCTGACTTTTCCTTATAAGCCGTACTATCAACAATTTACTTTCACTATAGAATAAAATAGGAACTCTCTACAAGTGTGCGCAGTCACTCCGATGGCCTAGTGGTCAGACGCGTAGGCTTCTGGCGAGTCGACAGAGTTGGGTCTGGGTTCAAGTCCCGGATGTGACATGGGTTGGAATGCTCCTCTTACAGAGCTAACTGTTTCCCTTCTTTGGAACCAGTGACCCCAAATTACAGATCGAATATTGACTGTAGCCATACGAGTTGTTCATGGTCTTAAACTCCGAGAAAAAATAAAAAAATGAAACAACGCAGAAGAAAACAAGTGTCGACATAAAGGGTCGTCAGAGTAACGTGAGTACAGAGATGTTCTGTACAATCACACACATTGGCATGCTGAAATCTTTTTATGTGAATGGCCCTCATTTCCTGTACTGAAGATATCAAAAATAATTTCTTTCAAGCAAAAAATCTCCTGTTCTCTTTTTAGATATTTTGTGTGTCAGTGACCTCGTTTTTATTACAATTGATCTACTTTAGGGCTTTGTTCCCACAGGGAAATTATTCCCGTTTCCCTTACATGATGCTAATCAATATGGGAGACTGACTTCTCAGCAGTCCTCCTTTCTTATTGAACTGCAGTAAAGAGGCCATATTTCGTTTGAGCAAGAATAACTTCTTGGACGTAGATGCATTTAAACGTTACTAAATAAAACAGATGCCTGCGAGGATGAACAGTATAATTCAAGTAGCTCTTGAAAAGAATTATTTGTTTTTACCTGAAAACCTGTACTAAGGAAAAGTTATACTTTCAAAACCCTTGATCTAAGTGCACAAAACGTGACACCATTTTTTCGGTGTTAAATTAGAGGAATGTGGAAGTTGAAATGTGTGGGGTTAATTTTTTAAGCCAAAGGACTTTTTCCTGCAATTTTGAATAATGCCCAGCTCCCCGACCAACACCACATCTTTTCCGAAAAGTAAATGGAATAGGAAAGATATAACCGTTGTACACACACACACACACACTTGGAAATTCAGTAAATTAATCGAAACTTAGGAATATAATTTTTTAGGCAGAAAATACGTAAGGCATTTTCACAATCACTCTCCTTATAATTCCATAAAGTAACTAACACATTAATCAGACGTTTTAGACATATATCTATTAGATTTTATTTCGCTTTGCGGTAAACTTTTGTGGGAAATATTATTTACAAACACACGTTGGATTTTGCGAAAAAAAATATTCTTTTATGTACATTATGCTGAAAACTGCAATTGTTCTTCCTTGTTAAGTGCACTTAAGTCACTTTTGAACAAACAGAATTCGCAATCACAATAAACACAGTATATTAAAGCTACGTGAGTCGGCTTCATTCTACATCACAGTCATTTCGATTTAGTTTGTTTTAGGGTGTCATTGTGTGTTTCACTGAAAACTTGTCTTTGATCTGAGAAATATCAGTAATGAAACACAAAACGGGCATTAAATTTTCGATTCAATCGGTGGAAGGGCTACGAAAGTTGGCATCACGTTTACTGGCAAGAGCAAAGCTTAGACAGCTGGTTTTCTTACGCATGAAGCGATTTCAAGATAGATTGAAACTGAAAATCCTCCAAATACATGGCGTCAGTAAATAAACAAATACATAGCTCTTTCTACGTTCCAGAAACACTAACAATTTTTCGGTTGTTATGTGTTTCTGGAACGTGGAAAGAGCGATGTATTTGTTTATTTATAGATTGAAACATCATTCGATCTTTCGCATCATCAGGGACAGATTCCAAGTCTGTAAAAAGTGATTGACATTGTGAAAAGCAATTATAGACTGCATATATTAAAACTAATATGATAACTGAACACAAATCAAGGGCGGATCCAGAAAGCCTACAAGAAGGAAGCCAAAAAAATGAAACTCAATTATACAGAAATGAAATTATGATGTGATGAAATAATGAATGCATATCGATTGAATTAAAATACGTAGTAAGTTTTTCAGATAAAGAGTTTGCTTATAGTCTGCAACAAAACTCAAGAAAAGTACCAAAATTAAAATCATTGCAAAAAAGTGAAACCTGTTAAAACTTAATTCAATCATTATTGACTGAATTAAGTAAAGTATGTTAAACTTCATTCAGTCTTAATTCAGTTAATACTTAATTCAATCATTGCAACAAGAGTGGAATAGACTGCATAAAGTGAAGTATGTTAAAATTTCATTCAGACATTATTGACTGAATTAAGTACAGTATGTTAAACTTAATTCAGTTTTAATTCAGTTAAAACTTAAATCAATCATTGAAACAAGAGTGAAATAGGCTACAAGGGGGTGCCATGGCCTCCCCCTTGTAGTTCATGATAATGCATCCTCCTTGTTTTGGTACAGAAGTTTATGGTCTAGAAGTAAATTCCAGCTAAAACATCTACCTAAATCCTCCCGAGCTCATTCCCCGTGAACTGGTCCGAAAAACTTCATGAAAATATTTAACTTTGAATGCATTAGAAAAGAACATCTAAAAGTAATCTTTGAAAATGTTTTCTAGCACTATTTTGGATATAGCGCCAACAGCGCAGAAAGAATATAGCAGTGGTGACCATAATCATTGAAGTTCAGCGGAAAAAACACATTTCACTGTAATTCTTTGAAAAAAAAAAAGCCCGGTTTCTATGTTGCCAGGCCTTGAACTTGGGCAGGTTAAATTTTTACTTCCGTATGCTGTAAACTTGATAGAACAGCTCGTAATTTTTTGCTTTAGACTCAGCAAAAGTAGGCGTTCCTAAAATCTAAGGACACGCTATCTCTTACTATACTAACTTCCTGGAATTTATGAAAGGCTTCAAAAGGGAATTACAATTATTAATGTTACTGTAGTTAATAGTAGCAAAAGATATCAATTACCTCAGTAGACTTTCTGAGATATCTGACAAGAACACAACACTGAATAAATAAGAGAATCTGTAAAAATGGATACTACAAGTCATTAGCAGTAACTGTACCTCGCTACTTTGATAGAAACTTTTACACCAACCTAATTTTAAAACTCGTTTTTACATCATCTCAATGAAAAAATGAGTTGAAGGAAGCCATAGGGTAATAGTTATTTACTGTAGCTTCTGATTTATATATATATATATATAAAATGACATTCTATAAAGAAGATACCTAAGCAAAAAAATACATATATAATTTTGACTCACACCTAGTACAACATAGAAAAGGTTATGTATCTACCTGTGTGAGTAAAAGGAGAAAAGATAAAAAAAAAAATAAAACAACTGAATGTAGAAGGTGTCGAGAATACTGAGCCTTGGCTTTATCAAGGACCGGCAAAAACTCTGCATTTTCTCACTTCCACAAAGACCTAGTTGGAAATGGGTTTTTGCAAGGCCATAGATGCAAGTAACATTCCCACCTAAAATAGTTTAACAAATATATATAAGTCATGTCCTCCGTAGAGTTGCATGACCTAGCACTAGTTAACAATTTCGCTTGCATCCATTAACCTTCCTGGCCCGACCCATGCTCTTCATCTGTTCTGAGCAAACCAACTAGGAAAAACTTTTTAGAAATAAGCAGTCCAAGAAAAGACCAAACTCGAGTATAAACTACACTCCAAAAAGCTGCATCCAAAACATACTAAAAATAAAAATTAGAAAATGAAAAAAACCTCAAATAAAAAAATAGTAATAAAAAAAAAAGTAATAATAAAACATTTCAACTAGAATTTGCGCATGAGCTGCTAAATAATAAATTGAAATTAGTTACTTAAGAGCAAAACTGAAGACTAAGGAAAAACTTTAGAATTGTGTACATGTCATTTTTTCTACGTAGTATTAATTGCTTCTAGAAGCTGAATTGGAACATTTTGTTCAGTACCGTAGAACGACAGATGGACAGTTTTGAAACATTTCTCACCTTTCAGTAGTTAACAGTTTTCCTGTCTGGTGACACAAATGCGTTTCTAATTGTTATGATACATCCTTTTTTAGAAGACAGACGAGGGTTTTTTTTTTCTTACTTTATTTTACCGGATGCAGCTAAGTATAACTATGATCTCATTTTTCCTAGCATGTAATTTTTCTTTCTAGGCGGAAGTAACGTATGATAGTTGAAAAGAAAAGCAAACGGTATTGCGTTTTTATGGATAAAACACCACTTCTGCTTTGAAATTTTCTGTTAAGCATCATTCAGTTCTGGCATACCGTTTTTCACGGCGTTCTCGTGCAGCATTGTCAGAGGAAATCAGATGGCAGCTCAGCTGCGCCTACTAACGCAATTGGGGTGTCATAAACCAGGCTGCACTAAAGCATTTAATCCAAGCCTAAAGTATTTTCCTCCAAAAAATATATTTAAAAAGGATAAATGTGATTCGAAGCCAACTCTCCTGTTTATCGGTGAGTGAAAGGTTATCTCCCAGAAACAGGAACTTTGTCAGTATTTATTACTGTTACAAGGAGCTTATACGAACTGCGTAAGGTCAAACAGCCGAAACGGAGCAACATGACTTGTAATAAGCTATTAGCAAAATTGCCTGATTAAGTTGTTCCATTTTGTAGCGCTATGACTAAACGTTATTTGTGGAAACTGCTTTAACGTGCGGTCCTGAATGAGGCAGTTCCATAAATGATACAGGTGATGGAGAATAGCGTGCAGCCATCAACATTGTTGCGTGTTTGTGAAAGTCGTGTGGTTCCAGAGACCAGTGGGAAAACTAAACGATGCTGAAATAAAACGCAGTTAACGTACTTGGTCACGACAATTGAGATCAACGTAACATTTTGGTGTTAGGAAGTGGAGCCGTTGGTAATTTGAAATTCCCCATTACTGGATTTACATTCATGATTTTCAATAGTTCTCTATTCAACGCCTTCCTCTTTAACTACCACTTTATATTAAACCGTTTTACGGAAACTCCCCATGCGTTCTGTTTATTGGTCGTTACGGCTTTTTACCCTTCTGCCCGCCCTTCCAATGTCTTTACTATTTTGGTTCCAAAAGATCCCCTCAGAGAATGCAAACAACACACTTACACTTCATTATTTATTCACAGAAAAACGTAATCTCTACCAAACGTCGTGCCTGATTTTGTCTGTGCATCTTTTTCTGACCGTGCGCGCAACATTTCAGAAGTTTTCTCTTAAAATCCTTTTCAGCACTTCTTCCCGAGAATTATTTGTGCCTCTAAAGTTATCATGGCCGTTTATCTTTTTTTCTGCTTTATTTTCTCTCAAAAGACGCGATTAAAGCACACAAATATATTGTTCCAATTTGAAAATGCTTTTCTACATTGGGAAGCCAGAACTATGGGAACGATTATCCTTGATTTTCGATCTTTTTCTGAAGCATAACTTCGCCACTAGGAGACGCAAATGCAGATGCTGACGAATTCAGAATATATTTTATTCCATATCATTGATTCTGAAAATCCGATTAAAGTGATTCTGTTTTTCCATTGATACTTTTTACAACGAAAATCACATTTTCCGTATACAGTTCCTTTAAATAATGCGCAGTTTTTCAGCTAGCAGGCGTAAATGAATATTGCATTTCTCTCAATGTTTGTACTTCTAAAATTCCGATTTCAAAAATTCCTTTTTTCGTCGGATAGAGAATGAATGCAAAATGGAACAACTTTATGGAACAATAGCGCTGAAAAATTGAATAACTTAGTGAAGAACATTTTGCATACAATTTTCAATTTTTCGTACCCCACAGTTTGACTCCAAAGAGGCGTATGTATGTGCATTTCTCGGTTAACGATATATTTGCATCAGTGTCTTCGCTCCTAAGAACTCGACTGAAAAAAAATTATTTTCCAGTCAGATACAGCGCGCAAAGGAACACATTTTGCTCACTTTCCTGTTCAAAATGATGCACGGTTTTTTCACCACAGGATGCAAACACATATCCTATTTTTCTCGATATCTTCGCTTATAACTGTTCGACACTATAATTAACACACGAATCAGACATGTCTGTGAAGCTCTTGTATTTACTGCTTCACACGTAACATCAATAACTTCAGAAAACCTGAAAATTTCATTGACTGGAATCTAACCTGCATCTCCCGATTTCCGTTCGAGCATGCTATCCTTTACACCACCCAGGACGACAAAGTCCCAAGTATCTGGGTGTTAAACAGAGCATCGGAATATTCTCCGACCACTTGCAAATCGAAGTGAATTCTGCTTCCAAGTAAGCGTTGTTAAGAAAATCACCAGTCACTTAAGTATATCGTGTGGAAGAAATATTCCTCTCATAATACATGGAAAATACGACACTATAATTAACACACGAATCAGACATCTCTGGAAACAATAAATACAGGCGATTCAAAGATGTCTGATGGCTGTATTAATTACAGAGACGTAATTTCCACGTATTATGAGAAGAATATTTCTCTCACACGATATATAATTGTTCGTTTTCAAAAATCCCCTTTTAGATAGATAATGTTCATGGTGAAGAATATTTTATATTAAATTTCCGAACTTTTGTATACACAATTGTTTCACTGAAAGTTGTAAGACATATTTCTGTTTACAACATATTTGCACCCATATCTAGGCATCTAAAAAACCCGATTAAAAATATGTTTTGTTCAGATGGCGCTCACTATGGATAACATTTTATTCGTACTTCCTGCCCAAAATAACGCACAGTTTTCCTGCTAGGGGCCATAAAGTATATTTCATTTTTCACGATATCTCTACTTCACAAAGTACACATTGAAAAGTTCTTTTTGCGTAAGATTCCATTCATCACAGGAAACATTTGACATATAATTTTGAATTTTTTCGCAATGCACACTCCAGGTGATGAAAGTGTGCATTTCTCTTTGAGAAAGTTTCCCCGTGTGCAAAGAAACTTGAAAAAGTTTGTTCGTGTGTTGCCTTAGATTGCCTACTTGTTTGGATTCGGTGATTTTGTGCTGTGGTCTGGTGGCTTCGAGAACACTGTCAGCGGGCCTTTGAACTACAGGCTGTTCGCTGACATAGAAAAGCCACTCAACTCTGTTGGTGTTCTCCTGACGAGAACCACAGAGGTAAAGGATTTTTATGCCTGCTTTGTGCCGGTGCTTCGTGAATTGTCTACTTCATTACATTTATTTATATCGCCATGCTATTCTGTGAGCAGCATTTTTTTTTTTTTTGATTGGAGGTTTAACGACCACCGTGAGCAACTCAATGGGCTATAAGCAGTCGCCCGTCCCTAATTCAGGGTCACTGGTTCCAGGGAAGGGAGAGAGCCAGTGCCGTAAGACAAACACAACATCCATGCCTCACCGGGATTCGAACCCGGACCCCGTTCGGACGAATGATCAGAGGCCATCGCTTTGACCACTGCGCCATCGGGGCGGCTGAGCAGCATTTCAGTGCCATATATGGCTCTTAGGCTTTTTGTTCTCTTTGAAGTTTACCGTCGCAGCTTTGGGTGGATGTTTATTCCTGTCCGAGGTAGTCTTCGTGTGCAATTTAGGAGTATTGATTTTTTAAATATATCTCACAACTTGTACTATCTCACGGACTTTTGCATTAATCACAATTATGTAGTTGTGGGTAACAAGCTTTACCTACAATATGGCTCGAGGTATTCTAATGGGTAGTTGTTTCTCTAGCAGCCTTGCTAATCCCTACCTGCATTACTTTGAATCAAAATTTGTCGTTAATCTTTCTTCCGAACTGGGTATTGTTCTAAGATATATTGATGACATCATTGTCCTCAACAACTCTAGTTTTTTGTAGATGAGTGCTAACTTATATCCGGAAGACCTTTCTTTAGAAAAAACTAACTGTACATCCGACTGTGTGAACTACCTGTACTAGAGATCAAAGTCAACAAAAAATGGGTTTTGAGATCGACTTGTATGATAAAACGTACGATTTCAAATTTAAAATCAACTATTTCACTCATTGGTCACCTAACGTTTTCACAGAAATACACTGAAATATTATATCTCAATTTTATAGGATCGTTAAAATTTGTACCGCTCAAAAAATATCAATAAAAACCTCAATATTCTTAGCAAATTTAAGTTTAATAAATTTCCAGCCCATTTCCTACAACGTTACCTTAAACAACTAATCCTTAATTTTAATTCAAATTCACAGAGCTCTAAATTACATATCAACACTCTTGACTAACCTAGGACTTTACAATGTTAAAACCTTCAGGTTACACCAAGTGCTACTTGGTAGGTCCCTAGTAGCTGAAGAAATTTACATACACAGTTTTGCATCTAGTACTAGTACTACGCACACCTTTTTCGGCCTGTTAGGTCATTCATATTTTGTTTATCTCACTTAACCGCACTTTTTCCAAGCTATATATTTCGTCCTTCTACCGTTCGGACTTCATTCAATCAGAGTCCAGCTTTCAACTTAGGACTTGTTCAGACTGTTTTGTTTTTTATGTGTGCTCCAGCCATTGTCAGGTAAGTTTTTACCTTTACTATAAGTTTTTGTCAGTATGGTTCTTACTTTAAGCAAGCTTTATATTTTATTTAATTTGTTAATAGGGCTCGTACTTTCAACAAGCTTTATATCGTTTGTTTAGTTTTAGTGGCTTCCTGAGCATTGCTCTCATTTTGGGTAGCACACTCTGAGAGTTTCGCTGTTACGTTTGACACCACAGGGAAATAAGAACATGACGTGCAGCGCCATCTGGGGAGCACTTGTACCACAGCTGTTTTAAGATGTCGGATGTGCCGACGAGAAACAGCACACTCGAGGATTCTAGAGTGAATGCGATATGCTTACTGAACGAACCTTTTCTTAATGAGAACATCATGCGAGGAAATTAATTTTAAACACCACTCAAGCTTTAGGATGAACTCTGGAAAGTTTTATTAGAAATAAATCTGAAAAAATAATATCGATAATATAGGTTAAATTGCGACTCTGTGGGTGTGCGCAGCATACCTAGCACACCCCGAATGTTTGCCCCTGATTATATATCAGTCAACAAACTTTTTGTAACAGTGAAAATCCTCTAAATACGTGGCCGTCAGTAAATAAACAAAGACATCGCTCTTTCTACGTTTTAGCAAGCCGAAAAATTGTTATTCGGTCACCGTCGGGGAACTGTATTGTAATAGGAAAGGAATTAATATCGAGTTGATCCACCTTTGCTGCAATCACAGCCTCTACTCTGCTGGGAAAGCTTTCCACTGGATTTTGGTTCGTTTTTTGGAAGAATTGCTTTTCCTTCTGCCACAAGAGCATTAGTCAGATCGACCACCTATGTCAGGCGGTTTGGCCTGGCTCGCAGTCGGCGTTCCAATTCGGGTCTCTGTGCAAGCCAGTAAAGTGATTTGACACATTCTCATCAAACCTATCTTTCACGAATCTTGCTTTGTGAAGGGTAGTGTGGGTTTGTTGATAAAGGAAAGGGTCTTCATTGAACTGTTGCCATAATGTTGGGATGCGCATAATTGTCTAAAATTCCATTATAGGCCGCAGTGTAAAGATTCCCGAGCAGAGGAACAAGGGACACAGACCAAAACATAAAAAACAGCAATAGAGCGTGATGCCCCCTACTCCAAACTTCGCAGTTGACACAACACAGTCGGGCAGGCAGCTTTTACCTGGCACCCTTCACACTGATACTCGTCCATTGGACTGCCAGGTAGTAAAACATGATTTATCACACGAGAACTCGTTCTCACTGCTTGTGTGCGGCTTCTAGGCCATGAAAACCCCGTCCCTTCAGTTCTCGATAAACCGTTATGGTGCTGCTTCCAGAGGCATTATAGAACTCTGTGGTGAGTGTTGCAACCGAGAGTACTCAATTTTGTCGCAATATTCGCTTCAGCACTCGGTGGTCTAGCTCTGTCATTTTTCGTGGCCTATCAGGTCGCGATTACACTGTTGTTGCTCCTAAGAATTTCCACTTCACAATAACATCACATACACTAGATCGGAGCAACTGCAGCAGAGCAGACATTTCCCGAACAGACATGTTGCTAAGATGGAATCCTATGACCGTGCCACGTTGTATGTCACCGATTTCTGTCGTACGGATCATTCGACTGTTTATGCTTTTCTAAGGTGTTTGTCAAGCCACGTGTGTTTTTTTAAACTTGTACGGACCATGGCAACGATGTATATGAACAACAAATCCACTACTCAAAATTGGTATGCCAATGCTTTTGATCATATTGTTTGCGTTTGTGTGTGTGTGTGTGTGTGTGAGAGAGAGAGAGAGAGAGAGAGAGAGAGAGAGAGAGAGAGAGAGAGAGAGAGAGAGAATTAAAACAAGACCTAAATCAAAAAAGAAAAATGCAAACAAATACGGACGGGCCAGGAGAACAATTAGGCTGCCTTCTTCAGGATAACAACATCCTTTAAGAGTGACTTTACAGGAGGCAATAAATGACAGGAATAACCAATGTCGACTGGCATGTGCTCCCAAAGCCACAAACCAACGATAAGAACTGATCGTTCATCAGGAACAACATTTCACGCTCATTTTTATCCTCAAATAAAGCACAGTTTTTTTTCTCTGCGGGCGAGAAATTGTGTTATGTTTTCCGCCAGATGTCTGTTCTAGCCGTGCTATTTGAAGAACTTTTTTTGCTTCGAATATCTTCTGGTATGAGGAAGATTTTGGGTACAATTTCTGCTGTTTCGTAGCGTACATTTGAGCATATTACAATTTCTATTTAGAAGTGTTTCGCCAATTCCATAAATCTGGTTGAAAAAATCTTTTTCTTTAACTGAATCCCATTTACTATGAATTGTGTATTTTTGTTGATTTTCTATCTTTCTAAAATCAGTTTTGAATTTCTTTGTGTATGTGTCAGAAAATATTCAAAATGTGAGCTCATAGTAAATACGTACGAGTTTTAAACAATCATAATATATGCTTTAAATTTTAAATTAATTATATATTTTAGTTTTGAATTAATTACTTTTAATACGGAAAGAAAATTTCACACTTTTTAGTATTCCATCGATTACATTAATTACTTTTTGTTTCTAGTGATAAGTTTAGGTTTAATGAAATAAAAGTTATCAATTTTGCTATTTTTCGGTGTTCCAGAGTACTTCGGTGTTCCTTCAGTGTATAGGTTGTAGCATTGGGTGGAACAACATACTGCCCGATTTCACTCAACGTTTCAATTCAAAGCAATCCGTAAGTTTGTTATAAACTGAGGCCACATTTAGTTTGCGTTATAATTTCCTTATTATAATTGTTGCCTTTCTTATTAATTCCAGGCTTTTTTTTTCTAAGTTTTAGTTAGCTTACTTGGTTAACTGTCACTACAGCTTTGTCAAATTGCGCAAGGGCAAAGGCATTGGTTGTGATCTTTAATAGCATTTTTAAAGATTGAAGTTCATTCCTATGGTTCAATCTGTCTTTCTTCTACTGATTCTATATCCATATTAATTCTTTGATTCCTTTATTTATCCTTAATAATTCCCACTTGAATTTCAGGTGCATAACCCATGATACAAATTAGTTTACTATCCTACGTTTGTTGCAGTTTGAGCTACAGTTTTTTTTTTCTCAAATATAGAAAGCTAATCAACAATTTTTCGTTTTATACCAAGTATAAAAATGAGAAACTGCTGGAAGTTTACAAATAACCAAAATAAAAAAAAATGTTTCGGTATCACAAAAATATACTGCCCGATTTCACAGTAACCTTTAGTTTCCAAATTTTAATTTTTTTTAATGATGCAGTGTTTTCAGTTGAATCCTCAATCGGAACATCTAAATATGACAGAATCTTCCTAAAAGAAGAAAAGGTCATATCTTTTATATGTTTTCGGTGAGGTACAACTGCGATATGAATGCGTTACCATTACAGTTCTTCGGAATTTTTCCACACGCGGTTCGTACAATTACGAGTAATTATGCGCGAAGTATGAGACGGGAATATTTCGATGCAATGGCATCCGCTAAGGTGCAAGAATCGTATTTAATGGTTAATAAAAGCCATAAAAAAGGGGTAGTGATGCAATGCCCAAAAGTAGCAGAAACACAGGTGTTAAAGTGCATTTCCTAGGAAGAAATTACATCGGCCCTTCGCTGTAGTAGCGTCACATCCTAATTGTGAAAAGCTACCGTTATAGCAGAAATAACCATAAAGAATAAATGGCAAATAGAGTTAATTAATACAGTTTAAGGCCGCCATTTAAATGAGTTTTTTTCCGAAAATCAACATTAAATTGAAAGGAATGGGGTAATAAAAGATAGAAAATAGGTGTGTGGAAAGTCCAAGGATATAACAAACGGGAAAGCTATCTGATGTCTGTAAGAAGATTAACAGAATGGGTTCAGAAATGTGACAACCTCTTGAGGTTTCGTTACAATAAATGGCGCATCAAAGATTTTCCAATTACTAATAGCATAAGGAGAATTCATAATGTAAAGAACACATCAAGCTACACGTAATTGCAAACGGAGTGGGGACAAAAAAAAAAGGCATCAGAGCTGGAGCACAGATAGTTTTGCGCCAACAACAGACGGCATATAGAAGAAATAAATTTAAGTCTTAATTAAATCTTATTTAAGTTATATTTAAACCGAACCTGGTACATTGCTATATCGAAAAAAAAACAGAAACGGTCATGTTAATCTTTCTATGCGGCAGCTACACTACCTGGGTTCGATTCCCTACATAACAAATGTTTCGTGTCAACTCAAGATGACCCTCAGTGTCGGCATAAGGTCTCCGACATCTTTATATTCCACGCTTAAGGAAAATACTGGCAAGCTAGTGAAGCTACCTCTTTCCAACGAATCAAGTATTTATGCCATCTCTCTACAATATTCAGACGGCTTCAAGCAATACTACCTAGGAATGACTAAGTGTTCATTTAGAATTAGAGTTAACGATCATCAAAGAGACACCCACAAGGAACGCTAAAGTAACCACGGCTCTATTCGGGGAAGTCAAGTTCGAATCCGCTGCTCCTATGTGGGATAACATGAAGAAATTAACTTCCTACTCTGACCCTAAGTCTTTGGCCATTCTAGAAACCTTGGAGATCATTGCCAACAGTGAGTCCTGCAATGACAGCTTCTTGCTAGATTTACCGCGGATTTGGAACCAGTTCTTCAAATAGTGAATGCCTTTTGCTTTCCTCTCAGGATTTCGCGTGCTA